>OV815964.1:5000000-10000000 GCA_929112965.1 Mythimna albipuncta | reverse complement strand
GTCTTCACAGTCAACCGTAATTATTTTTTTTTTAAAGCAAAGAGGTGGATATTTGTAAGGTATTAATATTTAATGAAATTATAATTGTGTTTATGAACAGAATATCATGAATAAATAAGATTATTTACATGGTTATTATCATCAAATTAACACTTATCTGTGTTCTAAATTCAAAAATATTTTAATTTCTATTCTTAATGTAAAGTGCGGTGTATAGACCAGGGTAGATGCCTTCAAAAATAATAAAAAGTGAAAAATAATAATAGTAGGATAAAACCCATCACAAAAGGAGGAGAATATTATAAAAATGAAAGGAAAAATAATTTACGGGCGATCTGAGGTCGGGAAGGGGGTGGGGGTGACTTTTTAAGGGGAAAAAACGGTTTTTCTCGATTTCCGGCAAAACTAAAAGTCCTATGGAAAAAAGTCAAATGGCAAAGTTGTAGGTAATAAAAAGATCTAAAACTTTTGTATTAACACTTTTTTCACATAACCTCAAAATTTATGTGAAAAATTCAAAAAACCATGTTTTTGGTTTTTTATTTTTATCTCTTTCAAAAAACAATATTTTATCACGAAATTTAGTGAAAACTTACCTTTTTATGTCTCAAATACGCTGTAATTTGTTTGATTAGAAATATTTATTTTTTCACCTTATTTTGAATAAATATCGAAAAATCACCCTAATTTTCAATCGAAAAATCACCCGTCAAAATATCTTCTTTTTTCAAAAAGTTTATATGGTGTCTGTTCGTTGAAATCTCTACTTTCCGATGATGAAAAAAAATATATATGTTACCATAGTAAATCTTCTCAGCAAATGCAAAAAACCGAAAAAAACTCGAATTCGAAATTTTTTTTCAATTATTATATTGAATGTAGAGCTATTTATTAAAATTTACACTTTAATTACTCGAAAAACATAAAATTACATGTTACATAGATAACAAAAAAAAATTGCAAATCAAAATATAGTACTATAATTAACAAACAAATAAGTTGATAAAATTAATACTTAATAAGACGTTTACAATATTTGGAAAAAGGAGTCGAATCTTCTTTAAGTTATATGCGTAGATGCCTATTTATAACTATTTTTAGATAACTTATATTTATCTGAGTGACCTACGAAAAATTTTAGCCCATCAAAAGGTATTTCATAGAGGAGTGGGGAAGGGGCTAGGCGGGTCCGGGTCTTACTACATACATACCTAATATTTCGTAGCAGCTGTAACAACCGTTAGCCTAGCCAGTATTCGAAATACAGTATAGTATACAACATCGTTTAAAAAAATACACGTGCACGTTGAGTTTCTTGAAGATAATTGTGACAAGTTTACAAAAAAACTAAGAAGATTAAAAAAATAATAATCTCCTTTATTTTGCACAAACAAAGTTAGTTACTCCCATAAGATATATAAAATACACATCGTAAATATATTTTTACTAACTAACTTTTGGCCGATTTTCATATATATATATATTATACATTTCAAATATATTTCAGATATATTCAATTTTTTTATTTTATTTTTAGCTATGTTTTTTATGTCTTTTAGGATATATTTTGAATGTATCTAAAATATATTTAAAATATATGAAATATATATGAAAATAGGCCATAAGTTAGTTATTAAAAATATATTTACGATATGTATTTTATATATTTATATATTTTATGGGAGTAACTAAGTTTGTTTGTGAAAAATAAAGGAGACTATTATTTTTTTAATCTTCTTATTTTTTTTGTAAACTTGTCATAATTATCTTCAAGAAACTCAACGTGCACGTGTATTTTTATAAACGATGTTGTATACTATACTGTATTTCGAATACTGGCTAGGCTAACGGTTGTTACAGCTGCTACGAAATATTAGGTATGTATGTAGTAAGACCCGGACCCGCCTAGCCCCTTCCCCAATCCTCTATGAAATACCTTTTGATGGGCTAAAATTTTTCGTAGGTCACTAAGATAAATATAAGTCATCTAAAAATAGTTATAAATAGGCATCTACGCATATAACTTAAAGAAGATTCGACTCCTTTCTCCAAATATTGTAAACGTCTTATTAAGTATTAATTTTATCAACTTATTTGTTTGTTAATTATAGTATTATATTTTGATTTGCATTTTTTTTTGTTATCTATGTAACATGTAATTTTACGTTTTTCGAGTAATTAAAGTGTAAATTTTAATAAATAGCTCTACATTCAATATAATAATTGAAAAAAAATTTCGAATTCGAGTTTTTTTCGGTTTTTTGCATTTGCTGAGAAGATTTACTATGGTAACATATATATTTTTTTTCACCATCGGAAAGTAGAGATTTCAACGAACAGACACCATATAAACTTTTTGAAAAAAGAAGATATTTTGACGGGTGATTTTTCGATTGAAAATTAGGGTGATTTTTCGATATTTATTCAAAATAAGGTGAAAAAATAAATATTTCTAATCAAACAAATTACAGCGTATTTGGGACATAAAAAGGTAAGTTTTCACCAAATTTCGTGATAAAATATTGTTTTTTGAAAGAGATAAAAATAAAAAACCAAAAACATGGTTTTTTGAATTTTTCACATAAATTTTGAGGTTATGTGAAAAAAGTGTTAATACAAAAGTTTTAGATCTTTTTATTACCTACAACTTTGCCATTTGACTTTTTTCCATAGGACTTTTAGTTTTGCCGGAAATCGAGAAAAACCGTTTTTTCCCCTTAAAAAGTCACCCCCACCCCCTTCCCGACCTCAGATCGCCCGTAAATTATTTTTCCTTTCATTTTTATAATATTCTCCTCCTTTTGTGATGGGTTTCATCCTACTATTCGTTTTTTTTGTTTTAAAAATTATCGACACTGGTCTAGTATAAGGTTTGATATCTTTGCTGCTTCTTCAATCTGCAAAGGTAAAGCACGGGAAAAAATCTATTAAATAATTATTTTTTATTTGTGTTATATTTTGTGAAAAAAATATTGAATTTAAGATTTGAAGAGAATTCTTTTAATGGTACCGCCGCCGCCAGGTATTGGGATTAAGTTTATAAGTACTTCCGATAGCCTACTGCTATCTAAATCAAAACTAAAATGTATGGCAACTTTGGAACATTTTCTTCAGTACAAAATGTACTTAAATTACTACTGTAAATTTCGCCTTGGTGATAAACTTAAATGACAAACTTTCCCCACTTGTATCAAAATAACCTATTTCCTATCATCAAGAACAGACACATGATCAAACATAAATTACAGGCCAAATTACAGTGTTTCAATCCACTTGTATCCCCTTTGTATCACGAACGGTCTACCAACAGGAGATGTCATGGTGTTATCTCATTGATTAAGTGAGGATACGTTGCGTCGTTTGAGGCTAGCCTTTGGAAACACGATCTAACAATTTACTGGAGTTCGTTGCATGGGCATACATAGAAAATAGACTGAGAATACTCTGATAAAATGTAACACTTTGTACTTTGTTTGTATACTTGGCTCTAATCTCATTTCTAGGGATGTAAAGTATACAACAAGTTATCAATGAAAATCATTTTCTCAAATCAGGGCGGTATATACCTATATAATAAATACTCATCTTATCTGAGTTCCTAAGGCCATCTTCCCATCCATCATCAGATCAGCTAAATATCATAATAATTTTGAATTGTCATCTGATTTACACATGCATGCAAAATTTGCATTCGGTAAGCGGGATCCAGATCAAATTTAAAATGCAAGATTTGATTACAAAAAAAAAAAAAAAAACAATTGGGACAGACGAAACTAAATGAAAGCTTGTAAAAATAAGGATATATGGATATTGATATAATTATTAATTATATCGAATTCAATCGATGCTCATATGTCGATATATCGGTCTAATACTCCGATGTTTCAATAATTACTTACCTTTTTTTAGGTTACGAGTAAGTGAATAATAGAAAAAGAGGTGCCATTAACAGCATTTCATTTGATTTTATTTAGTGTTATAAATTTCAGCATATCTTTGATATCGTTTTAGCAATATATCGTTGCAATCTTATTCTTTCTGTATGTTTTAAATGAGCTAAACTAATCTGTTTCTTCAAATCTGTGACCTTGTTCAGACTACTATCGGTCTAACAATCGTTTTATCTCTCTTACACTTTTCTGCGTTTATGTAGTTTAAGCCAGTACCGTTATTGCGATTAGACAATACATTGTTGAATGTGAATTGAAAAACATTGCGTTTGATTATATGAATTCTGAATAGGTAGCTGTTAGTCCATTCTTTCTGTTCCTGGCATATACAGTATAGATGTGTATTAAACTTAGTACATATCTACATATACTGCAAGAGAAGATGCAAGTTACTCGTCGTAGTTCATGGTTTATACGTCTAGCCACAGATTGTTATTGGAATCTCGATTGGTTACCGTTGTTAAGACAAGACTCCGATCCCTATCGGCCTTGTTAAGTCAAATAAGCGTGCGTATCGTCTATGACTGACCGTAACACAGTTGTTGAAATCATTGTTAAGTACTGGTTCTTCGGGTGAAGAAGAATCTAACTTAAAGAGGCTGTACGCTTGGAGCTTAGGCTTCTAGCCAAATTAAGTCTTACATGGTTACATAGTTAAAGGTTAGGTATATGAATAACAATATACAAACTACATAATAATATGGTGTACAACAATAAAGAGTATATCTATCTACCTAGTGTAAAGGAATGTATTTATTAATGTAGCTATAGTATATAGTACCTACTAATTTTTTTACTATGATTTTTTATTAAATATCTTCGTCTTAGTAATATTGTCTTTTATTCGCCTAGAAAGTGACTGATGCAGATAAAGTGCCTTTTTATTTTTATTAAAAAGTTATTTTTTTTTTTTTTTACGTTTTTATGTTGCACATTTATTTGTCTGTTGGAGTGTACCGATAACAGCCGAACTAAATATAAAGATAGGTAGGACTTTATAACACAACGCAAACTCATGTATTTTCCAGCATCAATGGAATCCATACCGGATGGAAACAGGTAAAGTCAAGAAAAAAAAAGACTAACATGAAAAACGTAGGTCAAGTACCTATCCTGAGAAAACTTTTCCCTCATCGAAAAGAAAAACGAAGATATAAGGAGGAGAATATGCTTATCGACAATAATTGCCCGATACTCGATAAAACTAGCCGGGCGCTTGACCCGTCTCGCCCTACCTTTTGTCTGACATCTCGATCTGACCCACTTTAGAAGCTCCTCCTTAGTATTTTTTTATTATTGTGGACAGAGCATTGTGTTCCTCGTGTGATGGAGCAGTGTTGAGAGGAACTCGTTTAGTTGAATATCGTTTGTATTATAATAATTAATCCAATCACATATTAGAACTGTGAATGTGTTGTACAACAATATTATATTAGCATTCTACGAAAACTTTCAAGTGGTTTTCAATTTTTTTAATACTAATCCATTGATTTCATTGTGATATTCGGTGCATCACACTTGGTATTTTTTTATCCCGAAAAGTATACATATACAATAAAAAAAAAACTTAATTTTGCGGTTCGATCCAATGTTGACTGGTCTACACTGTCCTCTTCTATTATAGTTTTGTAAACTTAATATTTTTTTTAAGAATAAAAATGACGTTTTTTGCTGATTTTTCCTACAGGAAACGATCAATTGTAACCGTATTTACACTAGCTTCTGACGTTTGTAAGTGCCATAATAAGCTTATGTAATTTTATTCAAATGATATTTAAGAATTACCTACGACAAAAAAAAAAAGATTTTGAAAGGATCACAATAAAACCTACCAAATTAGTAGGCAGTTAGGCTTAAATTAGGAAACGGGACAAAAGTAATTTTTTACTGATTATCAGTTTTGACAGTGACATACTCGTAACATCCTTACGAAAGATAAGTTTTTCAGTTGAGTAAAAATATATACAACTCTTTAAGAAAATCTACGTATTTATATATACACTGCTCATTAAAATGCAGTGAAAAGAGTTCCATAAATAATGGCGCCCAATCCTTTAGGAAACGAAAAACAAACTTTTTTAATTAGGCTAGAAAAGATTCGAGTTTACGACGGCGAAGCCATAAAAAGACAGAGAAAAAACACGTAATTGAATACGTTTGTTGGTATCTCCTACGAAACTTCAAGTATACGCGTCCAGTAAAGGTGCATGCACACTTTATTTGGAAAACGAAACGATGGTATTAGTAATACCATCGTTTCGTTGTTAATTAAGTGTGTTACAGTGTTTTCTTTATGATATAAACTAGAGGTTAACTGCGATCCCACTAGACGGTAAGCAGAGATGTAAACTTTGATAAAGAATCGGTCTAGTTTATTAAGAGCCTCTACTCTCTAGTCTTGAAGACGTCTAAATTATAATCAGACAGGAAGACCGTTGCAGGCAGTTTTATTTATTTTCAAGTGTAAAAAAAAAATCTGAAAAATAAGTAAAATACTAAATATATATATATTTTTATTTAATATCAATAGTCTAGAATCTTATAAGTGATTATAAGTATTAAAGTTCCGTTATAACTATTTTTTGTTGTTGTATTTTTTGTTTTATCTTATTTATTGATTAGCTAACTTAGTTATCTTATTGTTGTTTATGCTTTGTTGTTGTTTTTCTTTTCTTTTCTTTCTTTCTTTTACATCGTAAACTATTTATATGTCTTCAGTCCCCTTAACAATACCCTTAGCTTGACCCTCTCTGAAATACTTAGGTATATTGTACTTATGTATGTAGCCATAAAATATCCAGTTATAATATACATAAGTGAAAATGGAAGATACGAGTACGTTGTATAACCGTTACCAAAGCTTATGGGTTAACCGCTTTTAGTTAAACGAAAATCTACTCTAATTTTCCTAGAATTTCTTCGTAATCAAATTGTTTAGACTTTTAGAGATTTCAGAGGAAAAAATCTTCAGATTCCGCCCAACAGATACAAGGATTTTCTGTTACAGTTTGTAGGCAATGGACAATTTGTTTTAACGAAAAGTTAAGGGTACGATCGAAAAAACTATTCGTATTTACAAAATTGGTAATTTTCCTGTAATTTATTTATGCAGTCGATTAAATAAATAAATGACAAACTGTATTGTAATTATTGAATACATTTTCCAGGAATCGCGAATAAACGAGCAGCAGGAATCATCATCTTCCTGCCCTTGTCCCGTTTTATTTGGGGTCGGTGCAACACGTTTTATTCTTCCATTCTGTTCTGTCACTCGTCACGCTATCACTAACTCCCTTTTCTTTCGTATCGCTTCTCACACAATCCATCCATCTTTTCTTTGGCCTCTCTCTTCCCCTCCATCCATCCACATGTAAACTCATAACTTTTTTAGCAACATGCGTTTCATCCCTCCTTTTTACATGACCATACCGAGACAAACGATTCTCTTTCAACTTTTCAGTCACTGGCGCCAATTTCAAACTTCCCCTATTATACTCATTTCTCACTTTATCCATTCTCGTCACACCACACATCCGTCTCAACATTCTCATCTCTGCTATATGCAATCTTTTTTCATCCGTCTTTTTCACAGCCCAACATTTTGATCCATACAGTATGACAGGCCTTATCACGGACTTGTAGATATACTTTTATAATATCTCGCTGTAATACTTATTTATTTATTCGTCTATCTGCTTTTTGCTGTTGTTAATATTATGACTTTTATACTATATCTTAAGTAATGTAGTTCAGAATAACTAAATAAATAAATAAGCCTTTTATTTCATTCACTTAGTAATAATACATTTCAATTAATAATACATTATAATTGATTACATACATACATATTGATTTTTTTCTTCGATGGGAAAAATCATCTTATGACAACCAGCTCTTGGGCGGAGCGGGAGATAGTGTCAGACTCTTACTGACTAAAAAACCCATCCCGTTCCTTCAAGCCTTCATACAGCTTCGACCCGGCTGGGCCCCTTGATGTTGCTGACAACTCCTTGAGGCGCGCGGGAACAGCGCGCGCCGTCGACGACATGGGCTTGGTCCGGACAGTTACCGGACGGCCGGCCAGCGAGCTACCCATTGCTCACTGTCCGCAAGGTCGCGCCTACGGTGGCTGGAAATCGGGATCGATATCCCGGCGGCGGCGAGAGCGCCGTTGCCTGATGCGGTCGGACTCCTCCTTAGCGAGCATTACTGCTTCGCAGAAGTCGGCGACCGCCTGCCACTCCTCCTCGCTCCGGACCATGGCCTCGACCAAGGCCCGGCGCGAGAGGTCTCCGCCGCCGATCGCCCCCACGAGGGCACGGCGATGCTCCGCCCAAGCAGGGCACACCACGATTGTGTGCTCCACCGTGTCCTCCGGGCGTTCCGCACAGTGGCGACACCCGGGCGTCACTTCCGCTGTGATTCGGAACAGGAACCTCCCGAACTTGCCATTTCCGGTGAGGACCTGTGTCATGCGGAAGGTAAGGAAGCCGTGAGGTCTTTCCAGCCACGCCTCAAAGAGGGGACTTATCGCCATAATTGTGGCGTGCCCATGACGGGGTTGCGATAGTCGCTGACGCCATTCCACCATGAGATCGCGCCGGAGCTCTGTCCGCCATGCCGCACATACATATTGATTATAGTTGATTTAATATCAAACATTTTACAATCGGACCAGTACTTTCAGAGATTGCCTCGTACGAACAAAAAACAAACTTTACCTCTTTATTATATTAAGTGTAGATCAATTAAAGGTTTTCCTGAAAATTGTTGTATTTGAATATAAATATTAAGTAAAAAACATGTAAAAGTTCAAGTCATTTTGAATTGTTCGAAGCGAGAAATAAACAGTGTTAAATAAACGAAATCTTCAGCTACTTTCGCGGTCCAAAGTTTTGTACTATCCCAACAAAATTTAATATTGATGGTGTGGCCAAACAAAATATTGGTCCTGGGTTGGAGCTTAATTAAAATACTTACAAATTCTCAGTGGACAAAGAGTTTAGGTTAATCTAACAGAGTTATATTAGATTGCTATTGTATTTTTCTTGAATTAGTTTAGAATTTAATGAATGGGCTACTACTGGAATTAGAAAAAGCAGAGATACTTTATATCAGCTATACCAGGAAAAATCATTATCGTCTGATCTTAACAAAATTCAAAAATTCAATTCAAAATTCAAAATCATTTATTTCAAATAGACCATTTGCAGGCACTTTTGAATAGTCAAATGTCGGTCAGTCCAAGAAAAGTGAAGCTAAATTGCACGTTCCAAAACGTAGGTCTCTATGGAGAAGAACGTGCAAGAAACTCCATGGACACTCTTTTTAAAATATATTGAGTTACATAAATCTTGGTTACATATTTCTTGTCGCTTCTAATATGTGAGCACAATGTTGGTAGATACATAATAATAATAGTTTATTATTCTTTTTATTATTAAATGTAATTAAAAATAGAAACCGAATTAAGCCACTGGCAGCCAAGAGATGACCAGTCTCAACCGATGGCACCCGTTCACGGGCATGACACGTGCATCAGCCCCACTCAGCTCAACCATTTTAAAGGGAACCGAATGACCCAATAACACGTGCCACCACCAGCAAGACATTTGGGTGAGCATGACAAACTCTCAACTGCCATGCTCGTAATGTCAAACAAGTTGTAACCTAATAGAGATGCTCCATGGTGCTTCACATTCACAAAACTTGAAAAAAAGAAGAAAGTGCTTCTACATTATACAATGCTATTTAGTTTCCAATTAAAAAAAGTAATAAATTATCATAAGCTCTACTGAAATAAACAAATAAATAAAAAATACATTTCGAAAGCAAAAAATACAAAAAGGGGAATAGTATCTCTTCCAATATTTAGAAATATATTTATATATTTATAAAAAAAAAAAAAAAAAAACTAATTTGAAGGTAAAAGTGGCTGTAGTTGTGGAGCAGGACCAGCATTTAGCCAAGCATTTTTGTCAAGGAGATAATCTTCCAGTTTATAATATGCTTGTCTACATAGTGTGCGTTTAATGCATGTTTTAAATTTGGACTCATTTAGTTGTAGAATCTCAATTGGTATTTTATTATAAAATTTTACACAGTACCCCATGAAAGAGCTACGTACTTTAGCCAACTTGCATAACCACGTTATATAGATATTCAAAAGAGTGTGCGCCCAAGCTAAATCTTAGTCAATAAGTAAGAGAATTAAAAATTCTAACAATAAAATAAAAGCTGTCTGGAAGGTGATAAACAAGGAAACAGGAAAAACAAACCAGCGAAATCGGAATGAACTGTCCCTCAAAATTGATAATGAAATCATTTCAGACAGGACTGAAGTGGCTGAGACGCTAAAACTTCTTCACCAACATCCCAATAGAAGTTACGAAATCTCTCCCTTCTTCATCTTTGTTGGCTGAATCTTTTTTAAAAGAAAATTTCACAAAGGATATACCAACCTTTAAATTTAAGCGTATCTGTGTTGATATAATCAAAAATACATTCAAAATTCTTAATATAAAAAACACTAAAGACTTATGGGGTATATCCGTAAAGGTTCTTGGAGATATTATTGATACAATTGCTCCTGTCTAACAAGCATATTTAATCAATGTCTTGACAGTGGTACATTCCCTGATTTAATCAAACATAGTAAAGTAGTACCAACTTTCAAATCAGGTAGTAGTGATCCCTCTAATTATAGACCAATATCTGTGCTTCCAAAATCTATGAAAAAATCATGCTCGACCAGATGTTGTCTCACTTTAATTCAAATAGGATTTTGCATAGTCATCAGTTTGGCTTCACGAAAGGAAGGTCAATGACGGATGCAGGAGTGAAACTCATCACTCACATTTTAGAATCCTGGGAGAAGTCCCAAGATGCTATTGGCATATTCTGTGACCTCTCAAAAGCATTTGACTGTGTTGACCATAATACTCTGATCTGTAAATTACATTATTACGGTATTCGTGGTCGAGCTGCTGATCTTGTTTTTTCCTATTTATCTTACAGGCAGCAAAAAGTATCCATAAATGGGGTGACGTCCTCGGGGTCTTTAGTAAGGATGGGCGTACCCCAGGGTTCAATTCTTGGCCCTTTCCTATTTCTAGTTTATATTAATGACCTTTCTTACATGATGGCTAATTTATCAGATATAATTCTATTTGCTGATGGCACTTCTCTTATTTTTAAAATGGATAGAAAAGATGCGGATATCTTACGTGTTAACGAAGGTCTGGCTGTTCTTTCGAAATGGTTCGCAGCTAAATAATCTCTTACTAAATGTAAATAAAACTAAATGTATAAAGTTTTCATTACCGAATGTCCTTCAAGTTGGCGTCAATCTAATTCTTGATAGCAAAAAGCTTGATGTGATTACAGAAACTGTGTTCTTAGGTATAACTGTCGATTCCAAACTGCAGTGGGGCGCTCATATTAGAACTCTCTCAGGTAGGTTAAGCTCAGTGGCATATGCAGTAAGAAAAATAAGGGAGATGACAGATATCGCCACAGCTAGGTTAGTTTACTATGCCTATTTCTACAGTATTATGACTTATGGCATTTTACTGTGGGGATCTGCAGCTGATGTAGACTCAATTTTCATATTGCAAAAGAGAGCAATCAGGGCTATTTATAAAATGGGTCCTCGCGAGTCCCCAGGAATAAATTCAAAGAAATCGATATATTGACACTGCCTTCTCTTTGTATATTAGAAAGTATTTTGTATGTCCGTAAAAACCTAGGACTTTTCAAAATTAGAAGCGATTTTCATAACATAAATCTCGTAGTAAACACGAAGCTATATTACCCCAATGGAGATTAGCCAAGACCAGTAAGTAATTTTTATTAAATAGCATACGCTTTTATAACAAGCTACTAAAAGCGGTGACTGAACTTAGCGAAGGAAAGTTCAAAACCCATATTAAGCGTGTCTTAACCAACAAAGCATATTACAAGGTCAAAGACTATGTTGAAGACACGCTTATTTGGCAATGACTGCCTCTGCACTTGTGGCCCCCTGGTAACTCATAATATTGTGTGAATGTATCTATTAACTGCTCCTAATCTTTGTTGTAACTTTTTTTTTTGTATCACATTGCTTTTGCAATATTTTTTTTTATATTATCTGACTCAAACCTCAAATTCGTTAGTTTTTCTTTTTTTTTGTTGTTAACGTCTCATTTATTGACAGTTGTAATTATACATTTTTTTCTTGCTTTTTTATATAGCCTCTTCTTATAATGTAATGTAGACTCTACGAATTCTTAGATAACTTCATATTTTGACACACTTTTTTTTAAATGATTATTTTTATTGTGCTTTTGAGTACTATATATAGACCGGTTTACACTGTTCTTAAATAATACCTATTAATACTGTAATATGGAAATATTATAAGAATAATCATTTTTTTAAAAGAGTAACCATGGAGTTTCTTGCCGGTTCTTCTCCATAGGAAACGACCAATTTCGAACCGTGCACTAGCTTCCGATGTTTTATAAGTGCTCATGTAGGCCTATGTGAAATAAAAAGTTTTGACTTTGAATGATAATCAAAGTTTACATTTATTATTAGCATTGTTAAAGTTTAAGAGCACATGAAAGCCACTATTTCAAACGATCAATTTCTTTTTCAGTATTAATAATTATTATTTAATGCATACTTACATACACCAACACACACAGTACATGTACAAATATAGTAACAGCATATTAGTAGTAGTAGTTGTTAGTTTGGGACTAGTTAGCGTTGAGTGAAAGTCATGGAAAATAAAGTTAAGAATCAATGATGAAATTATCATAAAAAGCAGCAGTACTATGACATAGTAGCGCATTTCAAGCAAGCGACTAGTTTCCAGAATATTATATTTAATAGATTGCAAATTCTATTTATTCCAAGCACGAGTGCGCTTTCTTTGAACAATTCATTACTCTTTCCGAACATTAATCAAGGACATTTTAAGAGCTGCTGCCATGTACCTGTAAGGAAAATTTATGGTCCATTATGTCAAATTTTTACAGAAAAAACGTAGGCAATGTTCACAGACTCACTGCGAGGTTTCAACTGTTACCAATTTCGAAGGCATTATTTTACTAAAGGAAGTAATTTTAATATAAAATAGCTTTGTAGGAACTTAGAGACTTATTATGATAATAATACTACATCAAACCTGTGACGGAAATCCTTGCAATCTACAAGAGGTGTTTTATTTTCGAGAATCCCAGTCGTAAAGCTGACGGATTGACGAACGAACTTAAATAAGATATTCTGGTTTCCAAGGTCTGGATCCTTAATCAAATTATTCAGGATCTTAAATTAAAGAGGGGAGTTTTGTCCAAATGACCACAATCGTTCGGTTTAACATCGTTTTCTGTTCGAATAATGGAAAAAGTTTCTCAGTAAGAGCTATCTCAAGAAAATCAACAAAATCCAAGGGAGAATTTTCAACTTAATAAATTTTGAGGGATACTTTAGATTTTATTGCTTCCAGTTACTAAATACCGGGAAGGAATTATTTATGATTTATTTGTTTCAGTTAAGCTCTTGATAAAGTACCTGTAACATTTTCTTAATTCTTCAATATTATGGTAAATTTTGAATTTACCTTTACCTTAATTGTAAATAATAATAATAAAAAATAAGTGAGATAATAACGTCTGCTTCTAATGTGTTTAAAAATATAAAAGTTACTTATAAAATATGTCTTAAAGGATTTGATTTAGTGAAAGAAAGAAGAAAAAAAAACATGTTTCCAAGAATATCACGCTATTTTCACGTAAGCTTAGCTCAGGAAGCTGTGTACCTAAGTACATATGTATCTACGAGTCTAAATCTACGGATGATGGCACTTACATTTGTAACGCTAACAGTTCTTTTAAATCTAGCAAGGGTCGCATGGTACTAAGAAAACAATCCAGTTCTTTTTGCTTTTATAAACGATTCTTTTCACCCGAAAGAAGTTAACAAATCAGTGGTTTTTCATAATTTCATATAATTATCTCTCTTCTGCTTCACCAAGTTTCAATTTACGCAAGAGTCTCAGATTAAACTGAAGTTTTCAATTATCGTTCCCATTAAAGGAAGTTAGAGGGTCGCTTGTGGAGGCTTCATCAATTTTTATAGCACCGAGACTTGAGATAAGCTACCTCATTACCAATGTTTTTTAATGTGATCGACTTTTCTGTCAATTTGTTTTAAATGGAATCGGGGTGAAAATATCGGTTTACCCAAGGACAACTTCCTCCATACTTAAGAAGATAATAGGTATCTACCTATCCAAGAAAGTAAGTCAATGCGGAAGCCGTTATTTAACCGTTAGTTTTCGAAATAAGGTTAAGGTTTCATGAATTCCTGATGTCATTGGATGATTAGATATTGGATTATATTGACTATCGCTCAATCATTTTTTTTTGCGATAAATTATCAAATACGAAAGGAATACGAAAAATCCTGCTCTGCGGCGAGGCGCGAGGAGGTTTCTTAACTAAAATCTACACATTTTTATCTAATTGCTCTTTGCGTTCTAAGGTCAGGGTAACTCTGTCCAACAATCTTGCACCCTTGTCTGATCTCGGCCTTAGTAGACGCCGTCTGTTTTGCTGCTATCACTTTAAGGCGCGCGTAGAATTCATCATCATCATCGACCTGGGCCTGGACCTTATCGGACGAACCCATTACTCGTCGTCTGCAAGCCCACGCTTACGGTGGCTAGGAGTTGTTCTACAAGTCTCGACGTCCAGGTCGTCTCCTGCGGGGGCCGTAAGCTTGGGGGCGTGAGGACTGTCTCCTCCTTACGCTTACCGCCACCTCCTTTGCTCGCATTACTACATAGCAGAGGGAGATGATTACTTCCCATTCCCTCTTGCTCCTTACTATAGCAAGACCAGAGTCGATGTGTTCCATTCAAGTGGGTGATAACCTAGTGTTTCACCGAATCCGACACAGGAAATCCCAGAAACAACCGTGCCAGGTGAGGCCTTGCGTAAAGCGCAAAATGAAAACGTCGTGGCGTCTCTCTAACCACACCTCAGAGACGTGACTTATTGCCACGATTCTAGCTTTTTCAAGTATAGAGTGGTAAAAGTGACAAAACCTGGTGAATTGTCGCTTTTTTTTTTAATACAAACCTGTTCTTTGGGAAATGCTAACCTAATCACCTCTGTGGTTTTATCCGGAACATTCAAATTGGCACTAAAATAAATTGAGCCACAACGGAGAGAAATTTTCTCTGAATAGATACCTATAACGTTTTAGTATTCTGATTGCGCCTGAATTCTAGAAGGACATCAATTTATTGGACCCTTAAAATTTGAAACAGTTTACATAAATTAAATGCTATAATATATTATCTCGAAACTAAACAAGTTTCCTAAATATTTAGGTTGAAAGGAAATAACAAAAAACTTCTATCAGCTAGATTTTTTCGTTACTTTTCAGTTAATATTTCAAAAGTTTGCTCGTAATACTGCCCCCGGGCGTGAATCATAAAATGTAATACGCCTAAGTTTACGAGGTTATAAATTAAAACAACATAAATGGTTTGTAATTTTTTTATCAGGGAATCCAGAAACAGTTTTTGTAAACCATTTTTCACCACCATCCAACGACTTCTATTGCTAATATCTCTCGTCAACAATTCAAGCTCTGCTAACCGAGCGGCTGGATATCGTGCTACTTATTACTCTGTCGTCTGCAAACCCGCGCCTTTGGTAGCCGGGGATCATCCTGCGACTCCCAATGTCTCTCGTGGTGGTGGGTGGAGTGTGGAGATGTCCGTTCCCTTAAGATTGCGGCCATCTCCTTTACTAGTATTCGTTCTCGCCTCCGTACCATGCTCTGTATAACAGTCGGCGTCAGATGTCGATATCGCCGATCGTTTTCATGAGCACATGAGCTGGGGATCGATCAAGCGGAACAGCTCCACCGTATCACCGTTTCGCATCTAAATCGAGCGACCACCTATCTGATCACTGGGCACGCCACAATCATGGCGGTAAGTCCCCTCTTTGAGGCGTGGCTGGAAAGATCTCACGTTTCCTGCACAGGATTCGTGCGGAAGTGACGCCCGGGTGTCGAGGAATCCGAACGCATCAGGCAACGGCGTTATCGCCGCCGCCGCCGCCGTCGGGCTTGCGGACAGTGAGCCGTGGGTAGCTTGCTGTCCGGCCGTCCGGTAACTGTCCGGACTAAGCCCAAGTCGTAGACGGCGCGCACTGTTCCCGCGCGCCTCAAGGAGTTGTCAGCAACAGCAGGGACCCAGCTGGGTCGAAGCCTACTGGGGCCAGGGTTATCCGAAAGGGCGCTCGAGCCCCGGTATGAAGGCTAGAAGGAACGGGGTGGGTCTTTTAGTCAGTTAGAGTCTGACACTATCTTCCGCTTCGCCCAAGAGCGGGGGATGTCATTGCATGATTTTTTCCCACCATAAAAAAAAAAACCTATCTTATCACCATATCTCAGTAGGTCGTGGGGGAATCTCAATATGAGAAGGTGGTACCTATCTAAAGACTGATCTGGGTAAGCGTAACCTAATCTTGAATATGTAATAATAATAATAATAATTGCCAAGAGCCTCGACCAACATCTGCGGAGGCTCTCGTTAGGCAGTTGGATCAAGGGCTTGATCCAGAAGGCAGTACTCCTAGACACGGCGCGTATTGTCCGGAGGTTCCTCTCTCAGGAGCCCTGACCGCCGGCAGCTTGGACCGTGTTCCCGATGCCGGTGGGCTACTATTTTTTTTATTTTTAAATGTTTTTTTTAAGAAATATTTAAAAATATACTATAATATGTATATAATAATAAATAAACGGAATAATAATAATAAGCCTTATTTATTTCCACATCCTGTTACATTTCAAATGTTTGTTGTTGGTTTAGTACGTTTAACTTATTAATCTAATGTTAGTGAGGTTAGTTTTGCTCCTGGGATGTAGGACCCGTATGGGTAAAGGCCTCCTCTTTCTCCTTCTAGACATCTGTCTCTCCAGCGAGGATCATCCAATCTTGTCCTGCTTCCTTTACAATATCATCAGTCCACCGTTTTAGAGGTCTGCCGACATTTCTTTTTCCTGGTGGCCCTTTCCATCGCGTCACTTTAATGGTCCAATGGTCTTTGAGCCTCGAGACATGACCGGCCCATTGCCACTTTAGTTTTAAAGCCTGGGTTAAAGCATCAGTGATTTTAGTTTTTTTTATGATTATTTCTGACCTTATTTTATGTATTTTCCTGATTTTCAGTGTACTTCTCTCCATTGACCTTTGTGTTGTTCTTTCGAATATATATCGTAAAATAATCCACATAAAAAGCCAGCTCCCCAAGAGTTGGCTGTATACTTAATATTCTGTTTAACCTACTAGGAGTGTAGATCTTGGCGCCACTTAAGCAAGTTCGCTTTGTTTTACGGCAGTTTTAGCCGATCTAATTTCCGACAAGTACTTATGTTATTTATGAACTCTGAGCAGGGTTTGTAGACTCTAGCAGCTTTAAGTTTATCTTGCACTTAGATCGGTTCATAGAAAATTATTTATACTTAGTGATTTTTTTAGGGAACTGAGATTGTGGTTTGTGATGATAAGAGAATTACGAAAGTATGAAAAATTTGTACAGGTGTCAATAAAGGGACTAAGGTTTTATGAATAATGGGTAGTGCTAGTGTATTAATAAATCATAAGCTTCTGCCAGTGGCTTTGCCTAGGTGAGCATCACCTGAGGTAAACCGATATAAAATACCCGTGTGCTAAATTTTATCCAAATCCGGTCATCTATTCGTGCGTAATAGAAAAAGCGAAGTAATAAACATACACAAACTTTCGTTTTTGTCATGTTAGTATGATTAGTATTATGTGTGATATTGTTTACTAGTTTTAACACTCCTTATGGGAGTACAACAAAAAGTGTGCACTTTTGAGATTGGGTTTTTTTTATGGTATGAAAAATCATCTAATAACAACCCCCGCTCTTGGACGGAGCCGGAGATAGTGTCAGACTCTTACTGACTAAAAGCCCACCCGTCCCTTCGTACCTTTCGTACCGGGATCGAGGTTCCCTTTTGGATAACCTGGGGCCAGCCCAGTAGGCAAATAACAATGGGATAAGAACTTGCTGAGTTTACCAGTTACAAACAGACGTATGAATTATATTAATATTTTTACGACCAATCTGTATTTAATTTAGATACAACAACTATAGAACTCATTTGTAAAAGGAATAATGTCTGACCATTTGGAAAATCTTTCCTTAAACTTGACATGCATGAATCATAACTTTGTCCATTTTCTGTAAATGAATAAGTGTCCTGCTAACTTCGCCGAGATTATTTTCCTTCTGGCTAAGTGATCCAATAAAGTTCCAGTGTATTACTTTTTCCTGACAGCTGGTTTTTACGATTGCTCACACAAGTTTTCTAAATCAATCACTTCAGTTTCTTCCACTTCATTATTTCATTTCCTTTTTCGTATTTGATGTCTACTTTTCCCAAACCTTTTTAATGGTAAGCCCTTTTGATATGTTAAAAATTATTGTCACGGACTCCTTGAGAAGAAAAAAAAAAAAACAAATGTTAAGATGTGTATTGATTTATTTATGTAACGTAGACAAATTAATATCCCTGAGTATGAACCCACGACCTCTTACTCGCAATTCGGGGCCTTTACTACTGAGCCACCACTGCTCTAAGTATAAAAGGAGCATGGCTTCAAATACGTCCATTTTATTACGCAGAGCTTCAAGCTAAATTCAGTTTCTTGCAGCAGTAATAGTTCTCTGAAAAACTTGTTATTTACTCTTAGGAAAAGTTTCCTGTATTCCTACTTGAATTTTTCACATATATATTAATAAATCCTCGTCTCAGTGTAGCCAGGGGCTACTCTTTTACGTCATAAGTACTCGCTGAAAGGTCGTTTGGCCCCAGGATATAGGTAAAAGCGAAATAAGGAAACTTACTGCATTCATAACACAATACACTTATTTTCTTTGTGAAACAAAGTCATTTCAATAGCTCTTTATGTTAATAACACTGTAGAATGTTAAAGTTAGTGATTTATGAGACTTTCTTACTCTAAGAGGATTTTTCTTTTTTCGTAAGTGACAAAAGAGAATTGTGTTCCTCAGCGTACATTGTGTTTGATTAGACAGAAAGATAAATCTGAGAGCGACAGTGTTTCGGGATTAAGTATTGGCTCACCAAGCTGTCCACTACAGATAAGGGATTAAGCGTATAACGTAACAAATACTGTAATGTAGTCGAGACCTCTTAACTAAGAATTACTTTTTCTTATTGTGGCTAAACTTCTGTGGTTGGAATATATTATTATAATGGAAATGAAAGACGTAGTGTTGGAAGACCGCCTACTAGATGGACCGATGACCTGGCTAGGGTTGCGGGAATCCGATGGATACGAGACGCATAGAATCGTTCGTTGTGGCGACACTTGGGAGAGGCCTATGTCCAACAGTGGACGTCTTTCGGCTGAAATAATGATGATGATGATGAATGGAAATTATAAATTTTGTTGATGCGACTGCCTATCAGACCTCCACCACCTAGTTACTGGGCAACACGAGACACGTTAGATAGATTGGACAGACTGATCATCAGCCTTTCTGGTATCTAACTACCTGTAACGACTGTCAAAGATCTACGAATGTTAAGACTAACGGGGTGTCAGTTCAGTCCTAGATATGCCGTCGTGATATCTGTTTTGTAAACTATAGTACTTACAGGAAAAATATTAAGAAACGGTTACGTAGGGTTTAGTACCCCATATACCCTATATATAATTATCTACTGTAATAATTCAAACACTCCAGGATAAATTGTATAAATATTTTATTCACTTTGATAAACACAATTTCATACTTACGTTCTATTAACAATCATTTACAAATACACAGATTAGTCGGACATGTTTTCTGTTCAACAACTCAAAGCAGACCCACTCTGTCCAAAAAGACCGTTACAAACTCCGTGTTTTTCCTACTACCAACTTTCACAAAAAACTCGGTCGACTAACCGACCAATCAGAGCAAAGTAAAGAGTACGTATCATCAATTGACTATCTAATATACATTAGAGTTTATCTAATAATTAACTGCAAGTAAATATTTCATTTTAACAGATATGATATATTTATACAAAACAAATCCATAAAGTCTAATATTATTATAAATTATTACTTAATATCTACAATGAATGTCTAAAGTTCATGTAACTACTAGCGCCATCTATCGCTTATCATTGGAAGTTGAACGATTTATGAATATTTTCTTTAAAAATCATTACACTACTTTTCGTCCTTAGAGAGAAACTAAATCTCCGGCTTCTTTACAAACAATTATTGCAGTATGTTTTCGCTTCCAATCTAATTAGAAATGCAATCTAAATATTTTATTTCACGTGGCCTTACATACGAAATTATAAAACGTCATAAGCAAGTGCAGGGTTCGAATCGCTCGTTTCCAGACCTAACAAGAAACTCCACGGTTAAATTGTTTCTTTAGTATTTCTGTGGTATATTATTAATACGGACGGTGTTTTATGTTTTATTTTATTATTAATTTATTATAGGCATAGAGGATGACCAGACAATATGTCTTTATGATTTAAAACATCCGTTTCACTTTTAAGTGTCCCCAGTTCCGCACACACTGGCCTTAAAAAAAGCCGCTTCTAGCTTCCTTTTGAGCTTAAAGCCAGAAGCTGCCAAAAAAAGAGCTAGAAGCGAACACAAAAAAAGCTAGAAGCCGCTTCTAACTACTCCGGCCACAAGCTGTCGCGCGCTTCTGCTTTTTTTTTGTTCGCTTCTAGCTCTTTTTTGTGGCCGCTTCTAGCTTTTTTGTGGAGGCTTTTTTGTGGTCCGTATGAAAGAAAAGAAAGAAAGAAAAACGTTTATTACGTGTATGCGGGGGACACTAAGATTCTCAACGTGCTCAGTGGCAAGAGAAGAACATAAACAGTGCAATAATTTTAGATGTTAAATACAGTTAATGAAAACGTCCGTTTTATAAGTCTATAAATAACCACAACATGGATTAACCCGCTTGTATTCCAAAAAATAACACTAAAAACCACGACTTACCAAAGAAGTTGTTCCACAAATCCTTAAAAAAGTAAGTAGACTTGTAGGAGGCTTATAAGCTTAAGAAATTCCTATGTTCTTTGTAACGCAATTCTCGGCTAAGTAGCTATGCCATGTAACTTCATTACGTTTTCGTTCTCGATATTTAATAAAGTGCATTTATCTCGGCAAAGACTTAAAGGATAAGCTTTTATTCATCTTGCTTAAATGCTCATTAACCAGTATTCATCCATAGAGTATCTGGTTTTATCTTTACATCTGTTTTACACCCTACTTCTACCAAAGTAAGATGTAAAACTGCTTTGAAGGCTTACCTGCTACCGAGGCTAAACATAAAACTGTTTTAGTGCAAGTTGTTAATTTCCATCTAGATACATCTAACAAAAGTTTTTTGAAAGGAATGTTGAAGAATAGTAACAAAATATTTTTATAATATTAAAATACGTATATCCAACTCATTTTGAATATCGCCGCAGTATCTATACAAGAGATACAAAAAACGAAAGGGCGCTCGAGCTCCGGTATAAAGGCTAGAAGGAACGGGGTGGGTCTTTTAGTCAGTAAGAGTCTGACACTATCTCCCGCTCCGCCCAAGAGCGGAGGATGTCATTGCATGACTTTTTCCCACCATACAAAAAAAAGATTTTATTACTTTCAGAACTTTGTTATTAATGTTTTCCTATGCCTAAAATTATCGTTGTTAAATTAAGGTTGTCTGTAAAAAGTCGCTTTTAGCGATAAAACCGACCATATAACACTCACACACCACACCCTAATAATTTTAAGATCCTATTATAATTGTATTTATGATGTACAATAAAAAGTACCTATATCTATCTATTGTTATATTTACCAGTTTGAAATTGTATCAAAAATTACGGTATAACAAAGCTTTGTCTTTACGAAATATGTCTGATTGATTTAACCATTTGAAGTTGAGTATACGAGTATCTCAAACTCTACTTTAGCCTGAAAACCTATTAAAAATTGTCATTTAAATTTAATTAGGTTTGTAAAGTTGAACTCAAAATATTTAATTCAGAAAGCACTTCTTAAACGAACCTCTAACCCGCCAAAATATTTCCTTACACATTGCATTTGATTGCGTAGCTGAAATATTGTATTTCTACCCACACCACCCGCAAATCACCACGACGACAACTGCCTCTTCACGAAATATGTGTAAATGTATTTAGACACAAAAAAACTGTCGTAAAAAATATGTTCCGTCTACAGCAATGAGTTACACTCTTTATTTATTGTGCGTCATATTTTGCGGTAGTTGGGTTATGCTCAGAAAAATATTTGTTCAGGGAAATTCTCGTAAATGAAAAATACCTCTGGTTTTTATTAAAAACCACATAGACCTCAAATACTGGAGGACTGCCAAAAATAAATCGGATATTAATATTGACGTGAGAGTTTAATTTATTTACAAAATAGTTCCGTTACTTTTTAGGGTTCCGTAGTCAACTACGAACCCTTATAGTTTCGCCATGTCTGTCTGTCCGTCTGTCTGGCTGTCCGTCCTCGCTTAATCTCTGTGATCGTTAGAACTAGAAAGCTGAAATTCGGTACCAATATGTATATCAATCACGCCGACAAAGTGGTAAAATAAAAATTGGATTTTATTAGGGTAACCCCCCTATATGTAAAGTGGGAAGTGATTTTTTTTTCATTTCATCCCTAACGTGTGATATATTGTTGGATAGGTATTTAAAAATGAATAGGGGTTTACTAAAATCATTATTTGATAATGTCAATAATTTCGGAATTAATCGCTCCAAAAGTAAAAAACAATGTGTCCCCCCCTCTAATTTTTGAACCATAAGTTTAGAAAATATGAAAAAAATCTGAAAAGTAGAACTTTATAAGGACTTTCTAGGAAAATTAATTTGAACTTGATGGAAAGAACAGTTTTTGTACAAAAAAGACAAAAGGGTTCTACAAAATAATTTCTGGACTAAGTTTGTAGTAAAATCGTATATGCAAGCATTTTTTTAAACTCATAAGTGGGTACACTTATTGTGACGGACGAAAAACTACGGAACTCTACACTGAGCGTGGCCCGACACGCTCTTGGCCGGTTTTTTAGGTTTGAAATATTATTTATAATAGCCGCCCAACCGAGGCACACCTAAGTGCCTCGGTTGGGCGGCGTTCGGGAAACTACGCGATATCTTCTCATTCAAGTGTCTCAAAAGAAATGTCTATGTCCAGTGCGAGTTGCCAGTGATGACATACGATTCCTAGAGGTGGTCGTTCACAATAGGCCTCATCAGAAGTTTTAAAGTCATCCAAAGAGCAATGGAAAGGCCTATGCTCGGAGTTTCCTAGCGTGATCGAACCAGAAATGAAGATATTCGCAGGAGAATCAAGGTTACCGTCATAGCACGAAGAATCACCAAACTTTAGTGGCAATGGGCAGGATACATTGCTCGCAAAACAGATGGCCGTTGGGGCTGAAAGGTTCTGGAGTGGCGACCGCGTACCAGAAGACGCAGCTTTGGACGGCCTCCCACAAGGTGGACCGATTACCTGGTGAAGGTTGCGGGAATCTGATGGATGCGGGACGCACAGGATCGTTCATTGTGGCGATAATTAGGGAGGTTATTGGCTGAAATGATGAAGTGTGCCTATACTATCACAAAACTGGGCGAAGGCCTGCCTCCATTTCTTCTATCGTTGCCAGTTCTAGACCACGTCATGCCGATTCCCAAGGAAGACATTTAATTCGTCCTGCAATCTTCTTCGTAGTCTGCCACGACTAATTTTCTGCTTGAAAGGTCCATTGCACGATTGACACGCGGCAGATATGGCCATCCCAGTCCTACTCAAGCTAGGCAGCCTTCAGATCCAAGTCAATAATCAGTGTGTATTTACAAGTTCGTAAAATCGTACTGTGTACCTAATGGCACATTGCCAATTGCACTATCTGTTAGCACAACTGTTACCTTTCCGTTGCCGACCTTTATGACCTGTACCGGATGGTAAGCAACTGAAATTGATATATTTATTGGCACACAAAGCAAAACAGGTTTCAGAAGCGGTCTTAAACTTAAAAGTTGCATATTTCTTCTGAGTTAAAACCAACTTTGGCTGTTTTTAAAATATTTATTGGTTTTGGTGGAGTGGCTTCAAAGCTTATTCAAAACAAATCCTTATGAGAGCATAAAGGCGGTACTACTTTTCAAAACTTAATTTACAAACGAAAACTAATTAAAAGTTCTTTCTTTGCATCACACGAATCCTCAGGGTGACGACCGGGACAGGCAGATGTCCGGGAACACGTTTTTGGGAAATCACTTTCGCTAAAGTTTCCCTATTAGCTAAGTATCGAAAGACAATAAAATTCGTATTAAGTGCCTATCAACAAATTGGTTGTAGTCACGGAGAGGTACCTGATTTTCAACAGTTCTGACTAAAGTAAATGACTTGTTTTATACAAATTCATTTAAAAACAAATTGTATTAATGGCTGAATGGACATAATTTCTATGACATTAATGATTTCTTTGACATAAAATTATAATATTGTATCCATCTAATTAACTGAATTAACTGTATAATTACTGTTGTTTTGACCTAAAATTGTTTGCATGCAATTGACACTTATTCTGTGTAGCTAAACATGTGGACATTGTATTTAAATAAGACTAACACCATTATACCATGTTTAAGGCAAATAAAGACTTATCTTATCTATAGGTCCTAGTTTGTGTGATCTAAACTCTGTGGCCCTAGTGAAAAAGGATCTAAGTCCAAAAATGCAACTTTACAGGAGACGTAAAAAACACTCTGCGTGCTTCAAATTCGTGTTTGACCTCCTGTGTCATTCAAACCGCTACCAAATGAAATACATTTGATGTTTTTTATAGGTAAACAATTTATGCTCTTTACTATTATTGAGTTATTTTTTATGTAAAGTTAACAGTTTTTAAGATAGTGACTTATACCAATCACAAAATGAATTCCATAAGGGTATAAAATAAGTTAGACCCGTTCTCCCATAAGTTAAATACTAATTCATGCACGTGAAAAGGGATACGCATTTGAAATTATTTTTAATAACTAATTACCTAATGGAAAGAGATATTTTTTCTCTTTATTTCGGTGAAAACGGATATAAGTCTAATAATATCCTTTCTAACTTAAACCATTTTTATGGACTAAGTGTTGTTGTATCGATAAACACCAACCAAATTGAAATGTGGTTGATTTATGTTAATTTAGATTAAAAATCACAAAAGAAAGTTTTTATTTTTCCGTTTAAAACAATATAAATGGACTTGAAACCAACTTGCGTGGTTTTTTTGGTGTCAGTTGAATCCTTTTGCACAAAGTAACTTCCTTATTTTTAGGGCTAGCTTAGATCTCTTTTCACCAAACGATAGAGCATTTTTTTCTGATCATTTTGGTATACTTAACTCATTTTCGACAAAATCGGACTTATACCCCTTTTCACTAGGGCCACAGAACTAAGGCATCGCTTTTCAGAATTGACATAGTAAGCTTTTAGTAAATCGAAGATTTAGAAATACCTGATTCCTTTTAAGCCTGTTTTACAATTTTTTATCCTGTAAATTCGAGTTTCAGGCTTAAAATTTTGTGGCTAACGGCGTTAAATCCTAAGGATTATTTAAATAAAAAAGTGCCCTTTTTTCTAGGTAGTTGTTACTCTACATAAAAAAAGCCTTTATGGTTGAAAACTCTGCATCTTCATGGTTGGAAACTAAGGCATCGCTTTTCAGAATTGACATAGTAAGCTTTTAGTAAATCGAAGATTTAGAAATACCTGATTCCTTTTAAGCCTGTTTTACAATTTTTTATCCTGTAAATTCGAGTTTCAGGCTTAAAATTTGGTGGCTAACGGCGTTAAATCCTAAGGATTATTTAAATAAAAAAGTGCCCTTTTTTCTAGGTAGTTGTTACTCTACATAAAAGCCTTTATGGTTGAAAACTCTGCGAATCCTTTTGTTGGCTTTGTCTCTTTGTTTTTCAGTATTTGAAACTTTGGTTTTGATAAATAAAAAATAAGTTTTGGATTTGTGTCGTTTTTTAAGCTAGGAAAGCAACTAATGACTTCTCCCACTCTAGATTGGAGCTGGTGGAGTCATTAAAAGCGGCGTGTCAGACTTTTACTGACTAAAACCAAACTTATGTTCCAACAGTTGCCCCAGGACCATGACCATCTCTTTCAGAAGTCTACCCACAGCTCAAGTAGGCTTTAAGACGGCTGGGCCGTTACAGTTTTAAGCCGCACGTGGTACGTCGTCGACGACTCAAGCTTGATTCGGATGGTTACCGGACTTTCGGACAGCGAATTACTCATTGCTCATCGTCCGCAAGCTAGTGGCTACGGCTTCGACTGGCTTCTGCTAACGGCTTCGCCCATGCGTAAGTATGTTTTTGTATACAAACTTTACACTTCCGCTTCATCCCTTTAGGAACTGAGTTTTGGAAAATCTAACCTTAGTGCTCGTCATGAAAGAAAACTTTGGTGCAAAATTCCACGCCCAAGTGTCAGTAGTTTCGGCTGTACGTTGATACATATCAGCCAGTCAGATTCAGATTCAGATTCAGATTCGTTTATTCATTGTAAGTCAGTCAGTCAGTCAGTCAGTTTCTTCTTTTTTATATACATAGATACTATACCTACATTTTATTATAATTGTGTGCTGGTAAAAGTATTTTAATCAATTGTCTAACGGGCCATTGCAATAAGCTCTTATGTTTGATTTGCCAATTTCTTAGTATACCCGCACACGGGCCTTAAAAAAAAGCCGCCATAAAAAAGCTAGAAGTGGCCACAAAAAAATGCTGAAGCGCGCGACAGCTTCAAAGAAGCTAGAAGCGGCCATTTTTAGTGGCCCATGTGCGGGAACACTTACTCTCTAAATTATAAAAAAAACACACTAGTAGCGATCACTTTAGCACTCATATTTAGCTGATAGGCTTTTTATTTACTAAATACTTCTGGTGGACATCAGCTACGATTTGTTGTGTTTTAAACCCCCGACGAAAAAGAGGGGTGTTTTAAGTTTGATGTGTCTGTGTCTGTGTCTGTCTGTGGCATCGTAGATCCTCAGCGAATGGACAGATTTTGACGCGTCGAAATGGTTCTTAGATACCATTTATGAAGATCTGTTCAGGTGTTCAAGGTCAGCAGCTCATTTGTTGGCTATGGCAGGGATCTGAAATACTTAATGGATAAATACTTTACTAATAAACTCAAATAATTATGTGACGTAATGTTTGAAATACTCATGTATCTACATGCCGACGCAATCAAGCTGTTCTGATGATGGAGGTCGAAGGTAAGAGACGTTACCTTTTTTTTAACCCTGGCCCCAGTAGGCTTCGACCCGGCTGGGTCCCTGCTGTTGCTGACAACTCCTTGAGTCGCGCGAGAACAGCGCGCGCCGTCGACGACTTGGGCTTGGTCCGGACAGTTACCGGACGGCCGGACAGCGAGCTACCCATTGCTCACTGTCCGCAAGCCCGCGCCTACGGTGGCTGGAAATCGGGATCGGAATCCCGGCGGCGGCGAGAGCGCCGTTGCCTGGTGCGGTCGGCCTCCTCCTTAGCGAGCATTACTGCTTCGCAGAAGTCGGCGACAAGAGACGTTACCTTGGGATGCCTACTAGTAAATCCATTGAGTTTGGGCTCATTAGATTCGTCTTAACCAGTTCTAAACCTTTTTCATGATGACGAGCACCTGATACTAGAACTGGGAAGTGGCTGATGCCCCCCCGGAATTCCTTCTAGTAAACACATCGAGTTTGGGCTCATTATTAATCAGTTCTTTTACTTTTTATATTTTATGCGTGGGGGGTTTATTAAAAAAAAATAATTTTGCGATTATGTTTTTTTTACACCCATTTTTATAATTATAATATTGTCTCATTATAGAAAAATGGTGGCTGAGTGGTAATGGCCTCGACTTACAAGTTGTGGGTGGCGGGTTAAAACCCAGTTAGACGCATTACTTTGTGTAATTTATTTAATCACCACTACTCTCAAAACGGGGAAGGAAGACATCGTGAAGAGACCGGCATGTCCTAGAACCAAATATTCGTAGACATGTTAAATCCACCAACCCGCACTGGGCCTGCGTGGTGGATCACGGCCCATTCCCTCTCCTAGAGAGGAGGCCCGAGTCCCAACAGTGGGAACATTTAGAAGGCCGACTATGCTAATATTGTCTTATTAAAACTTTACAACTGATACGTATGGTGCGGTGTATTTTTGTGTGAGAAATTAATCTTATATAGAAAAAATCTTCTATTTTGTTGTGCCATTTTTTACGTTCCTGTGCCACTCTTATCCAGGTTCTACCTTTAGTAACAATATCTTCTCTTTATCCCGCCACCGCACGATCTACATTTTTTTTCTCCTAGTCCTTGGACGCAACTCGGTAGCTTTCTTCCTTCACTCCTCATGGTAGATTTTATTGGTAAGTTTAGGCTACCTGCCCCCCTAGTCAAGTTATAACCGTTTCGTTCGAATCGAATGCCTCGAGTTGGCCACGCCACCGATTCTTTTGCTCTAACCACGTGACAAAGAGTTGAGATGACGTCATTCCCGTATATTTGAAGTTATCTACTAGCGTTAGCGATTGCAGATTCTCAACTTGGCTAGAGATACTGATCGTAAATAAGAAAAACTCCTTTGAGAAATACGCTCTACTCTACAATCATACTTCAAAACCTATCCCAGATTATTTATTTAAGCATTAGAATTTGAGTATTCCTCAAACTTTCTTTTAGCTTCAAAACCTATAAAAATATGGCACTGAAGTAGGTTTTTGACACGTTCTCAATTCAAAATTCAAACGTAACAGACTGTCAGAAAACAAAACACTGTTAACTAATTATGTTATTGATCTTACTTTTATTTACCACTTAATTCGCTCGTCAAATACTATAATAAACATAAGAGAAACATAAAGCAATTATGACGAAAATAGTAACAAATATTTCCACACCCGTAAGAATATTCCATGCCCACTGTTTCCTTAAATAACACAAACAGAATATCGAGTTACTTTGTTGTGGAGAAAACCACGGGCCTATGAGTGAAAAAATAGATCGAAGTATTCCGCTGTAGTCAAGAACACTTTACGAAGTGATTTGATTCTTTGAATTCATCCTCAATTCCATATAATATATATGATATTTATTGAAAGTTACATAAATAATTAAATAATAGACAAAAATATAAAAGTATAAAAAATGGAATTACAAAACAATCCTTTTAGAAAAAAAAAACTATTAATGGCTGCTGATAATAAAAGTTAACTTTCATCTGTTTTTTGAAACACGTTTTATTAAATAGTCGTGTTCATAGTTCAAATAATTTATCAGTGTGAAATGATCAAGGTGAATTTTCAATACCACCCCATAACAAACTCCTTTAATACCATTACGTTAAATTCTGAACGCAAATGAGCCTTCCAGACTGGCTCCACTCCATAGCTATCGCCCTAATTCGACAGTACACACAGGATACGTTAGCGTAGATATAAGACTATTACGAAAGCGCCAACCCGGAAAACCGAAATTACGTAACTGGTACATTGAATTTTCCTATAATCGGAGTAGAAGCTCCCCCTAAATATACGTTTGATGGCACACGTCATTTGCAACTTATATACGATATCACACCTCTTAAACTTAATGAAGGAACTATTGTAGATAGAGATATATAGTTATGGGTAGTTTAGAATAGGAATGATATTGAAATTGTAACAAACTTTGATCATTAGTCGTCTCAATGCCTTTATTGAAAACTATATAAATAATAAGCTTGATGTGTTAATAACGGAGCTAATACGGATGTCGAAATGCAGTATCTCAAGATTTTCAAATATACTTTTTTTTTTTGCATCGCATGTTTGATCGGCTAATTCTCAGCATCAGGCAGACTCGTCAAAAAAATCCGTGACTTTATTGGAAAAATTAAAAAAATACTACCCATATTTATTTACCTCAAAAATACGAATGTAATATTGTTAATAAAATTTCTAAAATCCGCTAAATCGATCTAAATCTATACAAATATTATAAAGATGAAAGATTTTTACTTTTTTTTTGTAATAAATTAACTCCTTAACTACTTGACTGATTTTGAAAGTTATTTCACCGATAGAAGGCTAGTTTATCACTGAGTGGCATAAGGCTGTGTACTTTTTACTTTTACTGTTATAATTACTTAAATATAGACTTTGATTTCCAGAAAGACTTAAGACACTTTTTATAACATTCTACGAGGGTAAAGCCTCGAACAGAAGCTATGTTTTAATATACGTCATTACGAAAAGGGAATTAATATAATTTCTACAAAATCTATGTTTTCTCGAAACATATTTTGATTGAGTTACCCTTGGTTTCCGCGAGCAGAATAGGCACCTTAATATAGATAAATATGAAAACTATTGTTCGTAGAAATCCTATTTCATATTCATCTGAATAGACTTTCACACAAAGCCTTTTACACAAAGCTCGAGTGCTTTATAAACAATTTTAAACAAATTTAATATAACATATTAATTCAGCTTATAATCTTTTATTTATGTTGTTTGCTTTTTAGTAGTTAATTATTACAGTACACTAATTTATAAAGGCGTACGCTCAAATGGCCAAACGGGTTCAGTTATTTATCACACGGGACCATGTACCGAAACAGCACATTAATTCATTAAACCCCAAGCAAACGCCGGCGTTCGCCTATTGTCTTTCAATTGTGTCTGTAATTATCACAATTGAAAGGTTAAATAATTTTTATTTCGGCAGTAGGTTCCCTTGGAATAATTTCTTACTATCCCACCGGTGAAGCAGCTGGCAAGAGCTAGTTAGGAATCAGTTAAAATCAAATAAATTATTTCTTTGAGAACATAACTATATAATAAAGGTGTTTTTATAATAAAGCTTTCAATATTTTACCGTCACATAAGCATGCAAAATCATACAATATATCTAAATTAGTGAACAGATTGTGATTTATTCAATTTAATCTATGATGTGTCATCTAAAATTTTATAGACTTCACTAAAATATAGTTCTTCTAGACAAGCAATAGTAAATCTTTGACCACTTCCTGTCATGCGATGAAAACATATTCGTAGGGTAGATAGAGATTGGTGTAGCAGGGCAGGGTCTGCCTAATTGCCGTCAGTCGGGTCACTTTATTTCATTAATGGTGCCATGCCGGGGACACGAATTACACCCGCCGTCTATGAAATTTCCATGTAATTGGAGATCCTTCGATATTTTGGGTACCTGAGAGAGTTCGGATTCCGAATAACATAAATACAGGACTGGGAATCTGAAATCTTAAAACACTGATTTAAGTAATTTTACCAAATGGAATTCGAGATTTCTTGACTTAAAACTTAAATGCGCCTTTAGTTAATTAATTATTAATTTAAATTTCTTTTAAATAGATTATTCAAAATATTCGGTTTATATATTATAATAACACTAATTTTTAGTTCAATTGAGATGAATCAACTTGTTATCAGAATACGTACATGTCCGCTGTTGGTTAACTAGTCACGTTTTCAATTCAGTACAATTAAGTAGAGGAATTAATGACTAATAGCTCAAAAGAACAATTCGTCCAGGGCACAATTGAACCAATCCATCGCAGCCTTAAATCTATAAAAATAAACAAAATGTAATTCGTAAGGTTTTTTATGCGTCCGTCATGGCAAGCGTGTAAAATATATTGCTGTAACTGGTACAACAATGGCTTGTTTTGGTAAAATATGTGACGATTTATTCACCATGGACGGTACAAATATTTACCGAGGGATTACAAAACACCGTAACCAGCAAATTCATATAAATCATGATCCAAAGTTTTGCGGAATATTTGTAAAGAGTAGAAAAAAATATTTGGGAAGTGGTCAACAGTTTTATCGTACTTATGTAAAAGGAAACGATTATTATTTTGTTATAAATTGGTCTCGTGGAATTCGTTTTGTTGTTTACTCTTCCAGCCAGTAGCAGAAACTTCTAGCAAAACGCTACTAATTATGAATCACTAACTTATAAATTGCATCATAGATAATACGATGTGATTGGTTTTCAACAAGTTCATTCCATTCATGACTCAATCAAGTCTGATTGTAATAATGTAAAATTAAATTGATTACAGGTATTATATCGAATAGAATATGATTATAAATAATTGAATTGCTTTGATCATAATCAGTTCGATCCAATTTCCTTAATACGTTCTACCCTAATGCCTTCTCAAGGCTCTTTAGTATCTTACAAGCAGAAAATAATGTTGCATCCAAAAGTACGAATCCTAGCTTTTGGAATGGTTGGTTTTGGTGGCCTTTCTACATTGTTATGCAATAAAAGCCTAGTTTTAGAAGTATCAGGACGAAACACGATGAATGATGGATGATGAACTATGCGAAATTGTTGTCATTGAGTACTAAGATTGTACTGTGTGTAGCCCCTCATGTAAAAAAGATAGGCAGCCAATAGACAGCTCGTTAGAAGTAATGAGTTGCTATGGATTATCACAAAGAATTGCTAACTATATTACTAAAAAGAAACTGAAATGATTAAATAAAACTAATCATATATTTTTAATGGAATGTATAAATTGAATGCATTATAATTTATATTTTTATCACTATCACTATCACTTTATTTTTTTTATAATTATCGCATTGGATTTCTGTAATGGTAGATGTATGTATATGTAATAATGAATGCGTCAGGACACGAGCTGCTAGAGAGGTGCTGATGAATACTTTTAAAATTAATTTATTGATGTTGGTGTTATCCAAAGTATACTGTCCGAACCCCTCTCTAACGCAGCCATCGCTGTTTATAAAATAGTGAGTAAGGTTGTGAGCCCTCATAGTTGATAAAGCTTGACTTGTATTAGGTTACGATGGGGCTGGCATGATCGTACTGTGACCAAAAGTCCCTAAATTTATAAGAATAAAAAAAAAACAAACCTTGCTCGCAGAACGGTTGGTCAATGGGGCCGAAAGGTTCTAGAGTGGCGACCGCACACCGTAAAACGCAGCGTTGGAAGACCTCCCACAAGGTGGACCGATGACCTGCTGAGAGTCGCGGGAATGTGGTGGATGCGAGATACACAAGACTATTCGTTGTTGCTACTCTTGGGAAAGGCCTATGCCCAGCAGTGGACGTCCTTCGGCTGAAAAGATGATGATGATCAAACCTGAAGACATTGTCGTAATATTAAAAAAAATATATCATCGAGAGAGAGCACCTAGGTGACCTAGTGGTAAAGACCCCGACTTTCGAGATGTACGAGCACATCATGGGTTCATACGAAGACCGGCGCTTGACTTTGTAATTCATTTCATTACTGCTACTCTCAAAAAGGTGAAGGAAAATACCGTAAGGAAACCGGCATGTCCTAGAATAAAAAAATGGGAGAAATCTAACAACACCGTGATCCTCTTGGTGGATCCTCGGCCTTCTCTCTTAGAGAGGGAATGGGTTTCCCTCTCTAAAATAGAAATCTTTTAAGTCCCTGAGGTAAAAACGAAAAAAAGAAAGAAATCATGTTTATTTGGTACAGAATGAATAAAGAAGTAGTGAGTTTTCATTGTTTGATTGATGATTTTATTCTTTTTATGTTTCAATAAGTTTTTAAATGAAACCAAATAGGTCGAGTTCAGTAGAAACATTACACAACATTATTTTCAATACAAGCGAAACATATATATTTTGTCTGGAATCAGTAACTGAATCGATTTGAATTATTATTATTATTTATACCATACTAGCTTTTACCTGCGGCTTCCCCCGTGTGAAAAATTTAGCCCATGTCCGTCTCCAGAGTCTCAACTATCTCTGTACCAAAATTCATCAAAATCGGTTTTGCCATTTAGGCGTGAAGACGTAACAAACAAACAAATAAACAAACAAACTCACTTTCGCTTTTATAATTATTAGTAAGGATTATTTTTATACCTTTTATTTCCCAAAAATATTTAAAAATAGTAGTAGGTCACCAGTAGTAGGACACCACCGACACTAAGCACAACACAGGTCACAGCAGATCATAGCAGGCATTAGTGTCAGCGTACAGCTAGATGCGGGAGCAAAACTACCTCTCAGTGGCCCAGTTGGCCCGGTGACCATGTATTTGTGCGGACCGTCAAGCAACTTAAGAAACATGTCATTATGATTTTTCATGATACTGTTTTGAACAAAGATTCTTTACACGTGTTTCAGGTTTCAGTTATACATACTAAAACTTATTTTGTATAGCTGAATGTGCTAAGTTTTTATCATAGTCAAAAATTTTTTGTTCTGTCTCATTTATTCAGCTCAAAAATGTTATAAAACTAAATTGTCATCCATTTTATTTCGTACCTCCATGGTTGTTTGTACAAATGGTAATCCATTCGCGCATACATCACGCGCTGTTTTATGTCGCACGGTTCTGTTTTGTGGTCATTTGTCACACGACACGTTTCATCATTCTTGTACATGGTACTATAATGTACGTGATAGGTACTGGCTTGGAACTTAAATCTTTTTTTTTTATTGCGTGAAAGAATATTTGTCAGGCTTTGCGTATTGTGTACAAGTACCTAAGTATATTAAGTGACATGTAAAAGAAAATTTACATAAATAATGGGGTTCCTTGGAGCGAGACCCATTGTTAATTATAAAAAAAAAATTAGATTATACTTGTATATTCAAGCACTTACAGTGTTTTTAAATCGCCCTTTACGATATCAATCAAGATTATAATCGGTTTTACATTTCAACCATAAAACAACCGAATTAATATATATGAGTAATATATAATAAAAGTTCTTATATATAGTATATTAGTGAAGTTATATATATACAAGGTGTAAGGGACAGCCCTCCACAAACTGTAAGGGCTTGCTCAGTAGACGAAACTGAACAACCTTCTACAAAACTTTTTTTCAGGAAACGAAAAAAAAATCCTTCTCACCATGGAAAATTATAAACTTGATTGGACAGTTTGTATGGAGAGGCCGAATTTTTTTTTCGTTTCTTGAAAACATTTTTTGTGGAATGTTGTTTAGTTTCGTCTACTGAGCAAGCCCTTACATATTGTGGATGGCTGTCCCTTACACCTTGTATATATATATATATATGTATATTATAGAGGTAGGAGAGTTTAGGTAAGGGTTTTCCAATAGTGACGAGTCGATTTTGACAAAATGTTGATTTGGCTGAATTGGTTAAACATTTTTGTTTATTATTCAGTTAGTTACGCTAAATAATCAAGGCAAGTTATGCAATTCAGCAACACGTCCAAATAACACATTTTTATTTAGTATTACAATCAGTGTTTGATAGTCCAAACTGCGCGAACTGCGCTTGTTTTATGGTATACGCGGTGACCAATCAAAGACGGCTGTTCAGTAAACAGTCAGTCAAAACCTACACATCAATGAAACGCCAGATCACCTGAGATCATCTCATCGCAGTTTGTGCAGGAAAATCCAAAAAATAGATATTAAAAACATTTCGTCAGATGAAAAGTCACGATTTTAAATAAAAACGACACGAAACATTGAAAAAAAAAATCCCAGTCTAAGCCTAAAATAATGCTATGAAATCAGAAACATTCCCTTGGGAAGGAAATATAATACTAATTATACACAAAAAATGAACTCACATTTGTTGCGTCTGTATCTCCTTTTAAACGTAACGAAAATATATCCGTAATGGGTACCTACGCACTATTGATATATTTTAAGTGGAAAAAGGTATTTTGGTGGAAAATTACCTGATATTATAGAACTGGGCTATATTTCATCGGGACACCATTGTAGCATGACCAGTTGTCCCGGTGAAATGTAGCCATAAGCTACTAAACTAGATACGATAAGACACCAGAGTCGTCACACGTCCGATCTGGTCGCGCCACCAAATTGGATGCGCAACCAAACAGACACCAGGTGAGTAACTCTTAGAGCTGTATTGATTTTCTTGGTAGCGGCAACTGATCGCGTCATCATGGTGTCTCGGTGAAATATAGCCCTAACAAACGTAGACGTGGGCTTGCGGACGGCAAGCTATTCATTCTTGTCTGGTAACCGTCCAGGGCGAGCTCAAGTCGTCGACAGTAAGTAGTGTTCCATGCGGGAAACCGTAGGGGAGAAATAAAGATGATCATCCAACTAAATTTAAAAAAAAAGATCCAATCCAACTGTGACCTGGTGAAGGTAGCGGGAATCCGATGGATGCGGGACTCACAGGATCGTTCGTTGTGGCGAAACTTGGGGGAGGCCTATGTCCATCAGTGGACGTCTATTGACTCAAATGATGATAATGATGATGAATCCAACTGTAAAAAGATCCAAGAAATAACTCCTAAATATTCACCAAATCTCATAAATGCACCATTTATAGATAGATAAAATTCAAAATCTCATAAATGCACCATCAGTATTAAGTTCTTCTTTTGGCTTCAAAAGGTTTCTTCAAAGTCATTGGTTCATGATACAGAATGCAGTCACTTTGCTTTACATTTAATTCATTGAACCCCAAGCGAACGCCGGCGTTCACGCACCTATTGTCTTTCTATTGCGTCTCTAATTCTCACGATAAGTGGATTTAACATTTCCTAGTGTTTTTAGTGTAGGGTAAACCAGGCATACGTGCCCCAGTCGATAATGTGCCCCACTTGCAAAACAATAATAACTCAGGTCGACAAGGTTTTTCCCCACGAGATTGTGTATACTTATTTTTACGCTATCTACCCTCATCATAAAACACTTACTTACTATGATTCTATTAGTTACAGAATTGTTGTGACAGCCACTTAAAAGTGTATAGAAATTTTCCACTACGTCCGCTCAAATTGCCACAAATTTTCCTTCAAGATAGAGTGAGATTTGGTGAACCAAATTCTTAAAGTCAATGAAGAAATTTTGCTGACCTGGTAATGATATTTGGTTTTTTCCTCCTCAAAGTAATGTGAGTGTTTTATATGAGTTCTAAGACAGGAGTTAAGAATTTTACAGCTTCGACAAAAGGAGCCCGCTCAATGGCTTCGGAGAGACTCCGGTTAGGAATCCTGCTCTTTAATGGACAGATTTAACAACATACTTTTAAAAACAAATCACATTAAAATCTATGAGATATAAATTACGATATAAGATTCGGTATGATTATGTATTTAACACGCTTTTTTAACAACTACCAGACGTAATAAATTTTACATTGTATTATTATAAAACCGTATTTTAAAAAAGGTGTCCGAGTTAATTATCATATGATTACATACGTTGATTAACTCGGACACCTTTTTTGATTTGAAGAGGATTAAGACCTTTTGAGATTGTACGTGATTGATATTTCCGGCAACACGCTGTCTGTAAAACTCCTTATCTCAAACGTGACAACAATGTCAACCCTTATCAAAAAAATAAAAAATAAACAACGCGTTTAATTTCCCCTCATGTTTTAAAGTCCTTAAAAAAACATTATGTCTAATGAGCTTCTATTTGCATGGTCCCCTTAACCCTCCATTAAAAAGGTTTATTTTTTAAATTGTAACCAAATTTTCAGAAGCATTATTCCTGGTTTCAAAAAAAACTTGTATGTTTTTAGGGTTCCGTACCTCAAAAGGAAAAATGGAACCCTTATAGGATCACCCTTTATCTCGAGAACGCGTAAAAGTATCAAGTGAAATTAAAACCATATACTCAAGTCTGCGGTCCCTTTAAGTTGTGAAAAAATCAAACTTCTTAGTTAACGAATGAAAAAGATACGGCCGTCCGACTCGCACTTGCCCAGTTTTTTTATTAAAATTGCGTTTTATTTGAGTATAATTATTACGTTATAAAATGTATTACATTTAAATAGCTCTTCGTTTCAATTAAAAACAAAATTTGAATACTGAAAGTAAACCTTTGATGAGTCGACTAATAAATATTTAAATTAATTGCAGTAGCATTTAATTAATAGTTATTTCAAATTATGTTTTACTGGGAATTAATTCTACCACAAAATGGTGGTGAAATAACTTGCAATATTAATTAAGCAAATATTAACTTTGGACCAAACTGTTAAATATCGGTTGCCCAAAAAAATGTGTTTGTGAGGTTATGTACAATAACAAATTAATAAAATCATTACCATTTCAATAAAACCGAAAATCCACCAAGTTATGATAGACCAACAGGATAATGGTTATCAAATTTCCAATAAATAAGTAGAATTTTATTATAAAATGTTTGAAATTTTTACATGACTTATTTTAATTAGCACGCAATTGAAATACCAGAGAAAATGATAACATATTGTTACCTATGATTATGATGTAATTTTTGCCTTCGGGCATATTGTCCTCACAAGCTTATAGCAGAATTGTAACGAAGATCTAAAGATTAAATTATCCGTGTTACAACGACAATCACTTCATCGACTATTAAGACTCAGTGTTTCCCAACCTGGTTGCTGTGAGCCCGTGGGGATCCACAAGATACATATCTAGTCATTGGAGATAATGATTTCATCATCATTTCAGCCGAAAGACGTCCACTATTGGACATAGGCCTCCCCTAAGTGTTGTCACAAAGATTTATTTATTTATTTATTTATTTATTTATTTATTTATTTATTTATTTATTTATTTATTTATTTATTTATTTATTTATTTATTTATTTATTTATTTATTTATTTATTTATTTATTTATTTATTTATTTATTTATTTATTTATTTATTTAGTCTTTATGCAACAAAAAGTACATAGGCGGACTTAATGCCTTAATGCAACGATCGGTCCTGTGTTTTTCGCATTAATAGAATTCCATCCTCACCAGGTTATCGGTCCATCTTGTGGGCATCTTCCGATATCCAGAATTCCGGATTCCGCCACTCCAGAATCTTTCGGCCCATCGATCATCTGTTCTGCGAGCAATGTGCCCTGCTCACTGCCATTTAATTTTGGCGAGTCTTTGGGCCAAGTCATGTCTAGTCACTACATTACGAGTGTGTTACATGATTTCGAAAATGAAACATCGAATAACACGTCCCCGTAACTTTGCTAATAGGAAACATTTTGTAACGAATCCATGCTACCACGAAAAATCAGACGCTGTAGCCATGTGATCTCGAACAACCAAATCTCTAAATCACCATTTCGAATCATTTAACAAAAAATTTACACGGTGGGCTCTCCCACTAAAGGTTTTGATTGCCATGACCCAGTCATAATAGTCCCCATAAAACTAAGTGCGGAAACCACACTCAGACACAACAAAGTGTATTTCATCATCACTGCTTTCAAAACAGTACCTAAAGGAAAACATCGTGAAGAAACCAACGCGTCCTAGAAACAAAAAATCGAGGACATGTGACATCTATCAACTACTCGTAGTATTGGGCCTGCGTGGTGGATTACAGTCCATCACTTCTCCCAGAGATCTGAGTCCCAGCAGTGGAAACATTATAAGGTTGATTATGTTATGTTGTGTTCCTTTATCTACGGAACGAACGATATTTAAGTAAAAAAATTAAATTGAATATCTCTTCTCAAATATACCTAACAGCTATATATTCACACCTGATTTATTTTACAGGCTTTCAGTAACCAAGGCCCAGGGGTAAGGTAAAGCGACGGGGGTCAAATCCCATTTAAATCAACCACATGGGGCGGGGAAATCGCCAGGGGCAATAATTTGCACGTAACCCTAGCTCAGCTAGCCGTGAGCCACAATATTGAGACAAATATAGATCAGTTGGTTATATTGAAAGTGTTGCGACGAATGTTGTCACGACCAGTCTACACGTCTGTTTGCTGTGACCTTCTTGATGTGTCTGTCACTCAGACAACAAGTCTAACAACCCAGTGACGATAGACAGAAGTTCGACATACTCGTGACAAGTCTAGTTTTGTGGTTTTTTGAAGTCGGTCTTGAAACACTGTTGTTCATTTGAAAATGTAGGCACAATTTACATATAGGGTGGCTGGTAATTAGTGACCAATATATTCACAGCGTGTCGCCTCCATACATTTTGTATTGAAACGTTTGGAACCTTACACTTTTCATCTTATGCCGTTTCTATATAATTCGCGCAAATTCGCGAAATCTGAGAGGTCGCAGGGCGCGCAAGCGTTCGTTATTGTGATAAAACTGATAAGTATAAAAATAAGTTTCTTTGGGAAAGTTGTTTGTAATCATGAGTACAATAAGGTGTATACCTAAGTATCGGTCACAAATTACCGGTCACCCTATATAAAAATAAATGTTTTATTGTATTTAAGCGTGTGTAGAATTATTTCGTCGAAAACTTTTGATTTGAATCTTACCAACTAAATGAGGTCATTAATTTATTGATAGCTAGCTTTTGCCCGCAGCTTCGCCCACGTACTTAAAATATAACTTATGTCACTCAAGAATAAAGCAGCTTTGTGTTAGTAAAAAAAATGCAATTGGACCAGTACTTTCACAGATTACCTCCTACAAAAAAAAAAAAACTTTACCTCTTTATTATATTCTAGATTACTTGTAGGTATACGTTAACTTTGCTGTGGAGAAAACCGATTGTACCCATTGCAGTATGAACCGCAATAAGTAGTGAAACAAACAACCGTGGACTCTTGCATTATTCCCGGCGACGTTACAGCTGATAGAGTTTATTTGGCAGATAAATAACATAACTTGTTTATATAGCGGCAATACAGCAAGAAGAAACAACATTTCCCCCGAACGACGTCACGGTTAAAAGCTTGTATGAAATAAAACAAGAAAGCTATCCCTTTGTTTGATTTATTCGCCAGTGATTGAGTTACAACGCTGTCAGCTGCCAAGTGTGACTGGAAAAGTATTGTAACTTGTATTTTATTTGTCCATTTATCAAAATGACTCGGCGACAAATTGCGTGACACTAATATTGTTATTTTAGAGAAGGAACTTGAGGGAAACAGCTTCTGAGCCATAACAACAAACGAAACATGAAACTTTTCAAATACATTACAATGAAATATGGCGAAAAGTTGATCCTTGCCGCGTCGACAGTTCAAATATTTGCATTTTTGCGTCTCTTATTCAATATTTTCTGTGAAATTAAATTATCAACGAACGGGAGGAATGTACGTCATTACGGCAATATTGGATGGCATTTTTCATGAATGAATCACATAAATAGTCCGAATATTTTGAAGTTTCAGGATATAAATAAAAATGCAATAGCATATGACTGACTATAACAAAATGGAATCAACCATTGTTAAAACCAATGTTTATTATTTATTTCAAAAATAATAAACTAGCACTATACATATTAAAAAAAACATTCTCCATGTTATAATTTTAACAAATCCTACCGCAAAAATATCGTTTGCAACAACTCCAAATTTAGGTTTCTTTTGTTTGTTAGGTTGAAAATCATCAAATAAATTTCCTGCTTTGGATAGAGCGTCAGTGACTGTCATACTTTTACTGTCGCCACAACGAACGATCCTGCGCGTCCCGCATCCATCGGATTCCCGCAACCTTCACCAGGTCCACCTTGTAGGAGGTCTTCCATCGCTGCGTCTTCCGGTACGCGGTCGCCACTTCAGAACCTTTCGGCCCCAACGGCCATGTGTTCTGCGAGCAATGTGCTCTGTCCATTGCCACTTAAGTTTGACGATTCTTCGTGCTATGTCGGCAACCTTAGTTCTTCTGCGGATATCTTCATTTCGGATTCGATCACGCAAGGAAACCCCGAGTATAGTCCTTCCCATTGCCTTTAAGCCTTCTGATGGGGCCCATTGTAAGCGACCACGTTTTGAAACTATCTCTCAGTCTTTCGAACTTTCAGAACATTCTTTTAAATAACCCCACAACCCTGACACTTAGATCTCTAAGTTCCAAATTAGTAACATAACGAGCCACTAAAACCGTCAAATGACTCCATGTTTAGTCATCCCAGGAAAAGTTTACAACAGACACAAACTGAACATAATTGAATGAGTAATGAGTTTCCTTAACAACTCTAATAAGTCGACGGCTTCATCTTTTACGAGCGCTGCAGATTCTACAAAATGTTCGTCTGTAGATGTACACAAAGATATTTTTGCAGTAAGTAGCAAGAGTAAGGAGGTATTGTGGAAAACTCTTTCGTCCTGACGAAAGTGCTATCCACAAAACCATGTGCCATGAGTTCGTCTATGTTTCTATTTGTATTATGAATAAGAAATATTTGTATTTCTATATTTTTGGTTTTGTGTGTGTGCGTAGATACCAATGCCGATGCGCTACCAATGTTGTGCGTTGATACCCACATTTTTTTTTATTTATGCCAGTATGATTGTTTTTTATTTTTCTAGAGATGTAGGTACTGGCTATCTAAGGAGGGTTAATAAACTCAAAAGTTGGACCAATTTAAAAAAAACTATTGGAATGCTACTGTATTACTTGAATGTCGTAGCTATATAGCATATCATAGTATAGTCGACCTTATAATATTCAAATTGTTGGGACTCAGGCCTCCTCTCTAGGAGAGAGAATCCACCACGCGGGCCCAGTGCGGTTTGATAGATGTCACATGTCTGCGAATTTTTGGCTCTAGGACTCGGTTTCACATGTCGGTTTCTACTAAACGCGAGCGAAGCTATGCTGTCAGGCCGAAAGACGAGAGTAATCACACAAATATTATCAAGCTAATATTATAAAGGCGAAGGTTTTTGTATATTGTATGTTTGTTACTTTTTCACGCTCGGATGGGTGAACGGATTTTGATGAGATTGATGAATACTACCAAGAGTCCTTATTATCCCGAGATTTTGTTGCCTTCAGACAGTCTTATAATATATTTTTACGCTGGCAATATCATAAGGCTTAAAAAAATAATAATTTATAAGAAAAAATTCGTAGTAATACATCTCATATACAAACTTTACACTCATGTACAATCATCAATTTTTGTTATTCCAGATACCTTCTTTGTTAAGATGGAAAATCATATCTTCGATATGCTACAGTATTTAAAATAAAGCAGAGGGATAAACGCAAAAGACGAAAAAGAACCAAAGTTAATTTTACTTTAGAAAAATGGTCCTACAAAATTGCCACATCAAGTTACAATATCATTCAGTTCAGTGTTTCATATTAATTGGAGGATTTTTCTTTTATCATTTTCAGCTTTTGAAACTACTATCTTTGTTATTTTTTAATATTCTATCTCCTGCACTGTATTTTAAAGTTTCAACAATTAAAACATCAATTTCCCTTTTATATCGTTCATATGAGACGGCCATTTCGAAAAGCTATTCTCATGCACCCTTTCGCTTATCGGTTCGTATATTTACCGGTTCGATGTTCAACGTTGGATTTCCGACGGCTATGATCACCTCTGTGCCTACCCTTGCCCCTACTTCCGGACCAGGGACCGGCAGAGAGATGATACTTCCGTAGTTATCGAACTGAAAAATGTGTAGTTTGACTTTGTTAGTCATGTTAGTAAAGCGTTTGCTTTTGAATAAAATATAAGTATGATCCTCAGTCATTTGCTTTTTTTTCAATGAAATAATGGCATTTTATTTACAAATTCCTTACTTTTGGGTGGAATGGAATATATGCACGTCAGTCATTAATTTTTTTTTTTCAATGTATTAATTGGATTTTATTTAGTAATTCCATACTTTTGGGTGTGATATATGCACGTCAGTAATTTTCTTTTCAATTAATAGATGGCATTTTATTTAATAATACTTTATTTTTTGGGTGGGATTTATGCGCATAAGTCATTTTTTTTTCAATGTATCAATCATTGTATTGATAGTCATTTTTTTAAAATGAAATAATAACTTCGTAAAGAAGACTTGTTTGTTCAAGGAAAAAGTTGTAGTCACAAATAATGATCCTATTGACTGTCGCTCACAAGTGTAAGTGTACTTAAATTGCTAGTAAAAGCTAAAGTACCTGGGTGTTACTCACACCTGTTTATAGCCTTCAGGGTGAAGAACACTTCAGACACTCAAACTACAGGCACAAACTTTGTTACTTATAAATTAACTTTCCTATACAAACAAGGAGCTTTTACTTCAATTAATTTAGGCGAAGATACATCTAGACGGTTGTAAGACTTCAGTGAGTCTATCCTTGTTTGTTGCTCACTTGACAGAGATATTAGGTACGATACTTTGCTTTGAACGGCTTCTTAGTCGATAAATTTCACTATACCAACATATTCGAGTGATTGGACATGGCAAAGTAAATATTACTTAGCGAGAGGAGAGAACGGGCTTAGATAAAATACCGAGATATGCTCAAAGGACTAATTAATAGCATTTTTAAAATAAATATTTATATTGCGCCAATTAACATGCCAATAAAGAAACTTTTTCTGTTTAGGAAAAAGTTTCTTAAATAAACATAATATGTATGTGTAAGTAAATACGTGACAGCAAAGTAGACGCAGTAGATAGCGATTGGTTGGTTTGATTCCCGCATGAAATAAATATTTGTATGGTTTATTGGTAGCTGTTCCGAGTGAAGCAAGTGAGTTTACATGTTTGTGAACTCACCAAAAGAGTTGCCGTAGCCCTCGCAATGAGCAAACTGATGGATTACTGGGGGTTTACGTCAGTGAGAGTTTGACCAAAGTCAAAGTCAAATCAAAGTCAAAAGTTTTTTAATTCACATAGGCCTACATGGGCACTTATAAAACGTCAGAAACCTCCTCATACTCATACGTCAAACCTCCTCAGACCCTCTCTCATACCAAAACCAGAGCAGGAGAAGTCATTTGATGATTTCCCATATAAAAAAGAGAATAATTAAATAAATGAATGTCTTCCATGTGCTTTCTAATATAACGCTCGGAGCCCGTTTCAGCCCCTAAAACTGCTCGACCCTTTAGTTAACGTGAGAAAAATGCTAATTTTATTTGAAGCGCCTAAATTCAGAGTGGTTTTGGTAACAGTGAAAACATTCACACAACCGCGGGCCCTCGTTCACACTGCTAGTAATGTAAAAACTTTCAAATGAGTTGGTTGCTCATGGGCTTTAAAAATTTAAGTATTTTAATTTAAATACCTCGTCTGCAGTTTTTAAAAGCTGTCGCTAACATTATGTGTTGCTGTAATGTTTTTTTTATAGACATTATACTGGCAAAGTACAGGGCTTTCACTTGCTTGTGAACTTTTTTAATTTAGTATGAAGTTACATGTTTCTGCTACATGAAATGTTTTTACTTGTTCAATGTAAAAGTTGTAGAGGTGATTCGCTTTTGCATTTAAATTAGCGTTGATTATTTAGTCCATCTTTATTGGCTAACAATATTTTTACTTTGAATTTTACCAAGTTTCAAATTATGGAAAAGTCATGGCCACCAAAGAAATATACACATATAAGATGTATACTTACCCGATTTAACATTCTGATTTTTTTTCTCACTTATGGGAATGCTGAGAAAATGAGGTATTGTATTTTGGTTTATATTTTTTACTTCACAAAATGTTATAAGTTACATTCAAATTAATTATTAAAATATTTTATTAATTCAGCTGTTTCCTAAATTTTGACGATTTATGCGAGCATAAATATCTATAAATGTATGTATTTAGAAATATATAAGTATGTTTATCAGTTGTCTAGTAATCATAACACAAGCTCTGCTTAGCTTGGGACTAGTATCCTTACTACTTAACTTGGGATAGTTGTGGAATATATTATACACCGCTTGTTGTTTGTACGCGACGCCGACTACTACCTACAGGTCATTGGACTCGCTCAGCTGACGTATTCTTAAAGAAATTAATTTCGTACTTGCGTAAATTAACACGAATTTGAAAAAAAGGTACTTTTTTATCTTTACAAATCGATAATGTTTCATATACCGGATCGACCCTCCACGGGATTAAAATTTAAGAATGTATATTATATTATATTATAAATGTAGGGAGCCGTTTGTTTTTTTTTGTTTAGTAAAAGTTTTTACAAACGATTAAGTACAATGGCTTATTAAACACCCAGTTTATAACATCTTTTTTACGGTATGAATTTCGAATTGTTCCATGAAAATATTATTGAGAAGTTATTTATCTTACACTAATGCTTCTGCACACAAAATACATAGTTTAGCCCCTTTTATAAACTAAAATCTTCATCATTTCAACTTATTATATTTTGATACTCCCTTGAGGTACAACAATGCGCTCCATGCCAGCATAATTAAATATTCAAACCTTTAAAATAACGTATGATTCATCGTTGGCCACCGGTCAATTTTTCATGGTAAATTTGCTAATGCTCTTTCAAACAAATTGCAAAAAAAAGTTCCGTTTATTGGGACTTTCGTACTTAGTAAGCCTCTTTTCGTAACACAATAGCAATTCACGAAATCATTTATATTTTTACCTTTCTATTTTTATATCGAGCAGAAATAATTCTTATTTCACTCAAAGTTGTGTGGGTTTGACTGGCAACTGGTAACCCAAACAATTCTTTATTCTAATGTTATACTAAAATAATACGACCTTCCTTAATATGCCCGCTTGGCGAGTTCTTTACATGTCCTTGTGACTGTTATTCAAACATTGAGTACCTTTTTTGTGGAATAACAATAATATTTACTCTTCTATAAAGTAAATTATATATACGTAATCACCTATAGTAAGTAAGGTGTATATTGTAAGTAAAATAGAAACAAAACTCGCTGTGAATGATGTGCACGATTAAGAATCAGGTGTAGTGAACCTGATTCTTCAGGAAGATTGCCATTCTACAATATAGTATACAATAAATAACTTTACATTCTGTAATGTAAAAGTATTAGAACAGCCTACTCTCTGCTGTTCCAATAACTTCACAAAACAAAGAGGTATCGGTGTCCTACGGGAAGACACTTGTTACAAAGGTACAGAGATCGAGTAGAGTGCTCTCGCTTGATGAAATTTGAAAGTAAAGATACTGTGTTAAACAATTTAAGAGAAACGATAAGTAACGGAAGCATCAGGTACAAAATATGTAATCTGGTTTTTTATTAGTTCTTTGGAAGAAAACCCACAAAGAAAACAGTTCTTAAAAGATGCAGGACCAATTTTTTTTGAAGTTCGAAATATCCAAATAACTTCTTTCACTCTGGGTAGGGCAAGAGGTATCAAATTTGTATTGATTGAAACTTCGTGTTACTTTATTTTTCTTTAGCATACCAGGGTCAAGGTAACTGTTTCAAACTATCGCGTACCTCTAGCATGCATCGGCCCTAGTAGGCCCCGCCTGACATTTATCTAATAGAAACCATTTTTATTCAGGACTGATTACAAACACAAAGTAAAAAAGAATAAAGAAGATAAAAAGAAAGAAAAATATTTTATTTGGAGGAAAAAGGCGCTTTAGGACTATATGTATAATTTGTGATCAAACATGTTATTGAGGCGGGAGTAGAACACTACACACCGTTGATTCCGGTTTGGTTCTTACTGAACGGCCGGTCGGTGAACTACCTATTGCTCGCCATTCGCTAACCAGCGCGTACCCGTACAGTAACCGGGCATACCCATGACGTAAGATCTTAGAGCCAAAGTTACAAACATAATGTTGATTCGTTTAAAAAATACACACACATGTTAAAAAACATAACCGTAATAACAGTTTTATATCGATAAACTATGGAATGGAGACTAATATGTCTCGACGTGACTTCTATTCATAAAACTTCAAGTCTGATCAGCTTTAATCAAAGATTTTTACCATAACCTGTTTTGATTATTTAAATGTGCATTTATTGTTGTATTCTGGTTCAAAACTCTATCACAAGTAGGTATATTATAAAGTTTTTTTTTTTAACTGATATAAACTAGTGTTTGACAGCGATCCTACCTGATGGTAAGCAGTGATGCAATCTCTAATGGTGAGACTATTCACTCTAGCCTTGAAGAGACCTACTCTTTGGAACGTGCAATTTAGCTTCACTTTTCTTGGACTGACCGACATTTGACTATTCAAAAGTGCCTGTAAATGGTCTATTTGAAATAAATGCTTTGATTTTGATTTTTGATTTTGATTTTGAAGACACCTACATTATAATCGGCCGGAATACCACAGCAGGGAAACTGTTCCAGTCCTTCGACGTACGCGGTATAAATGACGAGGCGAAATGTTTAGTCCGGACCGTAGAGATTTCAACAACGTAAGGGCGCATATTCGCTGTACGTCGGGTTGTCATTATTTTCTATAATGTTTGTATTCTCTCCAGCAATGTCAATAAAGTTACGTAATCGTTTTATTCTCGCATGTTTCGCTATCACATTCTTACCTTATCCAATCTCTACGATATAGAGAAATAAAAAATAGTTTATTCTGCACAAATTGGCAATGTTTGGCTAAGAATTCGTTTGCAAACGCGCTTAGGTAATTTTGAACGAGAATAAAATGTTAAATGCGGTAGTGCCACGGTAGCTATTCATTTACTAAAATATTACGATAACTGCATATAAAAAAAAATAGAGATATGTATTAGTCCTCAGTATGTCGAATTTGCAATAACATTAAAACTAATATATCATCGATTATCATTTTATTCTTAGTAATCTCAAAATGTTTTTATTATTCCCCTTTTTCTGTTAACTAAAGGTTTGTTTCTACCTACTCTTTTAACCATTGCAATTCTTAATATAACTTGAAATTAAAGAACTGGCTTTCTGATTTTGTTTCCACTAAATACAAAATCTATGTTTAGATGTTTTTGAATATGGAATATGGATGTTTGATACAATTCGAGTATATCACGTGTCAACTCTTAAAGAGATTTAGATGGGGAAACGGGCTAACGACGGCTTTGATTAGGAGAAGATTTATATTCTTTCATCCCGATATTAAGGACGTCCTTCTGAAAATAATCCTACTAGGACCTGTGAAATTATTTTTGACTATGTTCCCACCCGGTCGACGCTGCTGCCATAAAAGCCGTAAAAGCTAAGTTAAAAATGTCTACTTTGGTTCAGTTCCTTCTACTAGTTTTGGTTGGTAGAGAATTTCAGATGCAACTAAAAGAATTTAAGAATTTGATAAGTTAATAATAATAAATTATTAAATTAAGACATGTTGTACACTCAAACACTTACAAACAACACAGAGAACAAAAAGATATTAGAGAACAAGAACAACAAGTAAGTCATCATATCATCATATCAGCCGAAAGACGTCCACTGTTGGACATAGGCCTCCCCCAAGCGTCGCCACAACGACCGGTCCTGTGCATCACGCATCCATCGGATACAATTCTGACCAGGTCATCAGTCCACCTTGTTGGAGGCCGTCCAACGCTGCGTCTTCCGGTACGATGTCGCCACTCCAGAACCTTTCGTCCCCATCGACCATCCATTCTGCGTGCAATGTGTCCTGCCCATTGCCACTTAAGTTTGGCGATTCTTCGAGCTACGTCGGTAACCTTGGTTCTCCTGCGGATATCTTCATTTCTGATGTGATCACGCAAGGAAACTCCAAGCATAGCCCTTTTCATCGCCCTTTGGGTGACTTTGAGTCTTCTTATGAGACCCATTGTAAGTGACCACGTTTTGGAGCCTAAAGTCATCACTGGCAACACGCACTGGTCATTGACTTTCGTCTTGAGACACTGTGGTATGTTGGACGAGAAGACACCGCGCAGCTTCCCGAACGCCAACCAGCCAAGTCGGATTCGACGATTGACCTCTTTCTCGAAGTTAGACCTACCCAACTGGACCATCTGTCCCAAGTAAACGTAATCGTCCACAACTTCGAGTGTACAGTCTCCGATCTTAATAGGAGTGGGCGCTACATGGATGGTAACCATAACTTTAGTTTTGTCCATGTTCATCTTAAGTCCCACTCTTTCGGAAGCTCTACTGTGTCACCGAGCATTGTACTGAGTTCCTCCGTAGTCTCAGCCATGACTATTATGTCGTCGGTAAACCGAAGGTGAGTAATGTACTCACCATTGACATTAATGCCTAGTCCTCTCCATTCCAGAACCTTGAAGACATCCTCCATTGTGGCCGTGAACAGTTTCGGAGAAATGACGTCTCCCTGTCTCACACCTCGCTGCAAGAGGATAGGTTTCGATGTCTGGTCTTGAAGTCGGACTGACATGGTGGCGTTTTTGTACAAACACTTCAGCACTTCGATGTACATATAATAATCAATCTGGCACCGTTGGAGAGACTGCAGTACAGCCCACGTCTCGATCGAGTCAAAGGCTTTCTCGTAGTCTACAAACGCTAAGCAGAGAGGCTGATTATACTCTTCAGTCTTCTGTATAATCTGCCGCAGCGTATGTATGTGGTCCACAGTACTAAAGCCTTTTCGGAATCCGGCTTGTTCGGGAGGCTGGAAGTCGTCAAACCTGCGCGCGAGACGGTTCGTGATGACTCTGGAAAACAGTTTGTAGACATGGCTCAGAAGCGAGATGGGCCTGTAATTCTTAAGCAGGGCGTTATCGCCCTTCTTAAAGAAAAGTACCACCACGTCTCTGCTCCATGCCTGTGCGTTTTTCCCTCGAGTATGACGGAATTAAATAGGTAGCTTCTGAAGAGCCTTTAAGACCGGTTTCCCACCCGCCTTCAGGAGTTCGGCCGTAATTCCGTCCTCACCCGACGCCTTATTGTTTCTCAGCTGCTTCAGGGCCATACTAATCTCGTACAGGCTGACGTCCGGCATATCTTCGATATAGTGTCGAGTCAATCTAGCTCTTGGGTCGTTTGCTAGATTTGCAGCGGGTTTGGTGATAGACGTGTATAACTGTCCATAAAAGGCCAACAAGTAAGTATTTGTAATGAATCTGGTACTCAAGAAAAGATTTAACTTGTATTATGGGTACCAGGATTCTAACGCTATTTATACATTAAAAGAGTGGTATCCTTTAATTATGCAAGTGTGGTGCATATGATGATGTGACTGACCAACATCTCACTAGATGGCAAGGATGATGTGACAAACGATGGAGCACGTTTGCGAAGATAACTTGCCAGCCGTATTGAATTGAGTGATTTACTCGATATGCAGCGATCAAACTGGACGGTTTTATATTTAGATAATTCTACGCAATCCGTGTTTTAATAAACCTGTACATCAGTACAGGTTTATTAAAGTCTAACAAATCGTCAAAGGGACTGAAAAATACTTTCAGCTAAGTACTACGTAGATAGATACTTGTATATGCACGTGTCTTTAAAAAAATAAAGATTTCTTTTTTAAAATAAAGCTTAAAAAATCTTGCGGCCATTAATTTCAGCGCATGAAATAACTGTGAAATATTCCTACAATGAAAATCGGACTGAGCTGTAATGAGGACGCAGAAAAAATGCATTTAGACTTTTTATTGCACATTTTTGAGAAATGAGAGGTAAAAAATTATGTGTACACTGAATAGACTGATAGTTTACTTTACGATTTGTGTTTGTTTTAGAAAAAAAGAAAGAATATCATACCTCAACCACCATATTCTCCAGATTCGCTCCCTACGACTTTTTCCTATTCCCAAAACTGAAGAGACCGATTACCGGGCCCGAGCTTCCGCTTCGGATAATCCTGGCCCCAGTAGGCTTCGACCCAGCTGGGCCCCTGCTGTTGCTGACCGCTCCTTGAGGCGCGCGGGAACAGTGCGCGCCGTCGACGTCTTGGGCTTGGTCCGGACAGTTACTGGACGGTCGAACAGCGAGCTACCCATTGCTCGCTGTCCTATCTTATAGATGTGAGACGTAGGTATAGGATCGGTCGTTATGGTGACAGTTAGATAGTCGTCTTGTGGCTGCAATGATGACGATGATGATGATGATGTTTGTTTATATTATATAGTTTGGATCTTTGCCACCGTAATTATCAATCCAACTCTCATACAACCGAATTTTTAAGCTCCATAAACTGTCGTGACTAGGGTGGAGTGAGAGGTACTTTCCAATTTTTACCGCCTAAAAATCACCTATGTTCTTCAATTGCCCTTTGCGTTTTAAGGCCATGGTAAGTCTTTCAAACGTTCCCGCAGCCCCACAACCCTGAGAAGGACATAAATAAGGTACAGTTTCAGGCAAAACTGCATGTAAAAGTGAGTATTTGTTTTGTGATAATTAGGAACATTAGTGAAGAATTGGTATTTCTTGCCTATTCTCTGTCCAACTGCTGGGCAAAGGTTTCTTCTTTCTCCTTCCAAACTTCTTTATCTAGGGCGATCTCTGGCCATGTCTGCACCGCGAACATTATCAGATCGTCACACTACCTTCGCCGCTGTATGAAGTATTAATTCCTACTAAATTATTCTTGTAAGTTATTATCGACTGGTCTTGTGTGTGACGCCGTTCCCAGTACCGTTTGTTGTGGCGACGCTTGGGGGAGACCTACGTCCAGCAGTGGACGTCTTTCGGATGATATGATGATGTTGATCATGATGGAGTTATTATCAAAAATTACTCGTGCCAAAACATAAACATGACAATCTGAATGACCTAAGCCTGAATCAAGTATAGCTCTAAAACCTTTAAAGGTGAGGGGCTCACGAGAGAGCTCTACACAAATTACAATGATTCCCGGGCCAATATTCTGTCGTAATTTCTTAATTACCTCCAATAAGTAATTAAAGTGTTGTTAAAATGAGAAAGTAATTTTATATACCCACGTAAAGCCTTTTCCACTATAATTTTCAGTCAACGTTGAAAAGGTTTCGTGTTCAAAGGGTCATTGTACAAGGATCTTCATATCGTGGAAAGGTATTTATGGCAGAAAATTTAACAAAAAATAAATATAAAGTTTTTTCGTTGTAGCAACGCAAATTGGCCATCCTATTAAGTTTTTTGTGTGTTCGGGGTAGTGTGAGCAGGAGTTAAATAATATTCAAGAATATTATTTAATAAAGTTTATAAATATCCACAACTGAGGAATAAAGGTTCACATGGGTGTCAACACCAAATTGGCTGGCCTGTTGATCTAGTGGCTCTGACTGCCAAGCCGTAGGTCATGGGTACGATTCCCATCCGAGACAAATCAACCTCGTAATTCTTAATGCAATAACACAAAAAAACTTAACCATTGACTAGATAATTTATGTACAAAGGCCAGCTTAACTCAACAATGAGTTTTCTCCCAGCAAACCTTTGAGTGACAGAGAGAGAACATATTCGAAGGTTCCAGTGTAAAACATAAACCTATATAAATACGTCTAATATACAAGGTGTTAGGGACAGCCCTCCACAAACTTTAAGAGCTTGCTCAGTAGATGAAACTGAACAACCTTCCACAAAAAAAAAATTCAGGCAACGAAAAAAAAAATCCGTCTCACCATACAAATTTATAAACTTGATTGGACAGTTTGTATGGAGAGGCCGAATTATTTTTTCGTTTCCTGAAAAAAAATTTTGTGAAAGGTTATTCAGTTTCATCTACTGAGCAAGCCCTTAAAGTTTGTGGAGGGCTGTCCCTTACACCTTGTATATTTATATATACAGGGTGACTGGTAATTTATGTACGATACTTATACACGTGATTGTACTCATGATTACAAACAATTTTACTTAGAAACTTTTTTTTTATACTCATTAGTTTTATCAAAATAATAAAACAGCTGTTTAAAATTCGCACGCGCTCGGAAAAGGGCAATGAACTTGCTAGTAGTATTCAAACAACTGTTTTGTTATTGCGATAAAAGTAATGATTATAAAAAAAAGTTTCTTTGGGAAAGTTGTTTGTAATCATGAGTATAATCTAGTGTATAAGTATCGTATACTAATTACCAGTCACCCTATATTCTATAGACGTATATATACGTAGGTATATATTAGACGTTTTGTGTCTGGGTGTAATTTATCTGTAATATAATAACAACTAACTATAATAAAGATCTTTATTTTTAGAAATATTATGTAAGTATGTTTATCAGTTTTCTAGTATTTATTGTGTGTATGGAATTTTTAAAATATTAAATTATCATTATATCAGATTATCGCAGATCTTCCAAGCGTAGCTCTGAACACAGGAGCAACGCCACTCTTACTTATCTGATATATTGAAATATGCGCAGCATTGCCGCTGCAAGTTTTTATTTGAATAAAATGTTTAAACTCTCAAAGTAATTGAGAAATTTGTTTTCGGAATAAAAGTTTCGGTGGCTGGAAAGTCGTCAAGGCGCCCTCACTTTCCTCATGACGCAGGTTCTCACCGGACATGATATGTTCGGGAGGTTCCTGCACCGGATTCGTGCGGAAGAAACGCCCGGGTGTCACCATTGTTTGGACCGTCCAGAGGACACGTTGCAGTATACGGTAGTACGTACGTACGGTGGAATATTTTTTTGTTCTTACTTGGGACCTTACTTCGTTCTTTCATCAACATTAGTTCAGTAGTTTAACCGTGAAAGCGTAGTGGTGTATTCAGATCTGGCAAATGCGACGCTCGCGAGTCGCTTTGCTTGCGAACGGCGTGCGTGCATTTCGCGCACCGCTCGGTCTTACAAAGACCCTGCGCCACGCGCGTTTCGTACGAACATGAAATGCACGCGCGCAGTTCGCAAGCGGCTCCCAAACGGTTCGCGAGCGGCGCATTCACCAGATCTTAACAGATAAACAGAGTTCGGACCCTAAAGAAATTGGTGTGGAATTAATATGTCGGTCATAAGTCGATATTACAGATAGCAATAAAAAGCCGGTCATTAGAAGCAGATGCCTTGACCCTGTGGCCATAAACTGAACCTAAGGAAGTTTTACGACTGGACTCCGTAATTGATTCCGCTTTGTGTTATTGTAGCTTAGATCAGTTATATCGGATCGTATTTTATTTTACAAATGGTAGAAATTCACGATGGTATAATACATTGACGTGTAGCATCAAATATTATTGTAATTAGTTATTTATTTTTTGTTTGTATTCTGTTAAGTTGCACCTGCCATGTTGTTTCTGCATCATTTTAAGGTTGACAGGTAGAAGATGGTTAATGTCATTAAGTCTGTCTTGGTGAAGCGTTTTATTAATTTAAGCATAAGCATAATCAGCATTTTAAATAATCCCACTGCGGGGCCTCAGGCCTTTTCGCCACGCGGTCCTAGTACAAAATTAGTATATAAGATTTAATAAGTGAATAGGCGTCTGAATATTTAGTGAAATATACTACAAATCGATTTTAAAGACAAAAAAGTTAGTTAATTAAGTCTTTATTATCACAATAATTTAGAGAGGATTAATTTCAAATTACAAAAGCGGTCAACTTCTACCACGTAGGTAAATGAGGCAAAAGCTTGCTGAGAGTAACTCATCAAATATGAAACAAATATCACTTTCACTAATAGGCACCCTTTTTACTTTTCATAAAAAGACGTCCTAATAAAATGTTATCCCACTTGTCGTCTGTCACCTAAAAAATGGCTTTTACTTCTTGCCGTCACATTTTTTCAAATAAGAATGCAGTGTCATGTTGCCATCAAAATAAGCGCTCGTTTATTATAAAGGTCTGTTTTGACGTGCCACAGTCGCAATCACAATACGGCAACAAAAATGTGGCCAAGCGCAACAACAGTTTTCAGTATGATTCAACTGTCAAAAACGTGTAGTCAATACCGTCAATATTGGGGCCACATATTTAACAACATACCCAAGCGATCTCATTGACTACTATGTATTTTGTATGTCACAGCCTGCTACATATGACTTAAAGTACATACCTATAGGTAACAACCAGGAGGTCTAGACAGAGTTACATTCTATTAGCGAAAATGAGAAAAAAATATTCTCCAGAGTATATTGGCATTTAAACAATCGCTATCTGTGATTGAATGTAATTTTTTTTAGAGCACCAGTTACGCTGTATACTTATAAAAACTAATAATACCCCAGCGACATATTCACTTGGCTCTAGCGGAATTGTGGCCCGTCTACAATTGTGTAGACGGTCCACAAGCATAAGTAGGTCACGCAGACGCTACCCAAATTCTGTAACTACATGATGTGTCCAATATTGTGTGTTGTGCTTATTCTACTACAAGCTAGCGGTATTAGTGGGACTCGTAGCTGGGCTAACAATCCTGTTTGGTACATATATATACCTACTATTCATACTGTTATAGGTGACTGAACCCTACGACATGGTTATTTAATTAGACTAAAGTATGTCAATCTGTTTATTGCCTCCGAATTACTAATGTAGGTACTTGACGAAATGGAGTAATAGAGAGATGACTAAGATCTCATGTAAGTTTAATCAGTAAAGTACTATCTATTCTGAGTTCATTGGAGGGTAATATTTAATCTCACCAAAACATAAATATGAAAATGGGAGCCAAGTTCCATATTATAATATGGTGGTGTAGTTTTCATCTTCACTGATAAAAGAATTGAGATCTAAATTGGTGTAAGGTTTTGTAGAAAATCCTGTTTATTTACTTATGATCTATTTACCCTTAAGAATTGATTTGCATTGTATTTGTTAATAGCATAATCAGCCTTTTAATTTTCCCACTGCTGGCACTCAGGGAGTGTCTCTCTAGGAGAGACAATGTGCCGTACTCTACCACGTGGGCCCAGTACGTGTCAGTCAGTCACATGTCATCAAATTTTTGGTTCTAGGAGATGCCGGTTTCCTCACGATAGTTTTCTTTACGGTTTTGAGAGCAGTGGTAATGAAATAAATTACACAAAGTGATGCGCCACTGTGGTGTTGAGCCTGCGACCTACAACTTGTAAGTCGGGGCCGATGCCTGTCCACCACCGCTCTCTTATTTTATCTCGTCTCTTTTATTTATTTATACCTAATAATTATATTTAGAAATGTGAAATATATAAACATTAGTCATAAAATCTACACAGTCAATATAAAAAAAAATCACAAGCATTTTTATAGTCCTACGTCACAGTCCAAATCAAAAACAAAAAGGGAATGCTGATGCATAAAAACATTCCCTTTATCGGACGTTGGCCTCAAATTCAGAACTCATGCACAGTCTTTCTGCCTCGTGCTAATCAGTAATGCTCTCTACGTACTTTACACTACTTCCATTTTCTATTTATTTTTCCCCGAGTGTACAATCGTACGTATGCGGTCTGGCATCGCTTGAAGCCCTGCTTTTCCCACAGGGAAAAAAGATGGGAATCCAATTCAGTCGCATGAAACTTACATTTTCTTCCTTCCCTTAGGAGTCATATGCCTGCCGTGGTTTCAACGATGCTACCGTCTACGTGCAGAATTTCTGCCGTTTCCGGTGTTTGAATCGTTTTCAACTTGCTTCGACTGTTCGCACTTTAAGTTTCACGTATAAGGTTAAAGTGGAACGCTCAACTAGGTACTGTACTTTCTCTACATATAAAAAGTCCCTCTTTTTTTTGATATTGGTGATACCGGTACAGATTTTAACGAAAAAAAAAAATGTTAGGTGCCTCTTAATTTTTTTTAAACTAAAAGTACATTAGGAAAGATTTTTATTTTGGTTTGTAATCAATAAAAAAAACAACAACTGGATGAATAGGCTCTTAATAAACTAGTGCGCCTCACCATCAACGATTGCATCACTGCTTACCATCAGGCGGGATCGCAGTCAAGTACTAGTTTATAACAGATAAAAAAAAAAATGGTTCACAAGTAGAATGCTACTTCATCACAGAGTAACATAGACTATATTTCATTACATACACGCGGGTGAACCTGTTGACTGATAGGTACTAGTGAAATAACAAATTATAAAATAAAAATCTGTTCGAAATCAAAACGATACCTAACTCAGTATATGCTGCGATATTTGAAAACAATCAATTTTATAACGCAGCGTTAGTATTCTGCTAGGGCTACGAGTATTTTCTGTAGACTGTTTTACCGCTGGTTTCGGAATTAAGAATTGAAAGTTGAGTATTTCTTAGATGCTACTTTATTCTAAAAACTTGTCCTACTTTTCTTAAACTAAATTATAGTCCCACAATAGTAATGACTCCTGTATCGTGAGTGCATTCACAAATATGTAAACTTAAATTCATAAGACACCTAAACTCGGAACATCATATATAATAATAATAATACAAAAAAAAAATACAAAAAAAAAAAAATCCTCGAGCGGGAATCAAATCCACGATATACAGCGCAGCATCCAATCATTCAGCTACTGCACCAATTACAGTAACTCAAAGTATTGTTTAACCACATCTCAACTATAAATTCTCAATTCAGAAACAAGGTTTATGAGTGAATACATTTATATTCTTACAAAAAACAAATATAAAATTTTTTGAATCATTTATTCGTTTAAAAAATGCATAATTGAATAAAATACTCTATTTAAGTAATTTAATGAACTACTTCTAGCGAGCATTCATTAGTTTCTCAAAATCGCAAATAAAGTAAAATGCCACTTTATTTAAGTAATTTTAAGAACTACTTGTTTTCACTCCAAATTTACTACAACGATAAAGCAATAATATTAAAATCTGGGTCCCAATTTCTTTGAAATATAATATCTAAGCTAAATATTTTTCTTTGCATTTTCTACTTTAATCTAACTTAATAAAAAAAAATAGTCGGCTAATTCAGTTTTCAACTAAACTAAACAAACTAAATATAAAAATAAATTTAAACTGAATATAAAATTAAAAGAATAATCACCAAACTTAATTGGTAATGTGCAGGACATTGCTCGCAGAACAGATGGCTGTTGGGGCCGAACGATTCTGGAGTGGTGACCGTGTAACGGAAGACTCAGCATTGGAAGGCCTACTAAGGTGGACTAATAACTTGGTAAGGGTTGTGGGAATCCGATGGAAGCGAGACGCACAGGACCATTCATTGTAGCGACACTTGGTGGACATTTTAGAAAGTCGGCATTTCGGCTGAAATGATGATGTTGATGAAAATTAAACAAAAGTCTTTTACAGAAACCTAATAAAAACCTGCACCAATAATGGGGTGGTCCATTCTGAGTGCAAATTCTCTTCTGCTCATGTTAATAAGTATCAAATTCGCATGTGCACATGTTAATAAGTATCAAATTCTCATCTGCTCATGTTAATAAGTATCAAATTCTCATCTGCTCATGTTAATAAGTATCAAATTCTCATCTGCTCATGTTAATAAGTATCAAATTCTCATCTGCACATGTTAATAAGTATCAAATTCTCTTCAGCACATGTTAATAAGTATCAAATTCTCATCTGCTCATGTTAATAAGTATTATTTTGCACTACATTACATTGTAACGTAATGTGTACACAAAGGAGTGTAACAGTTACATGAGAGGGTAAGGAGGAGTATGGGAGTGAGGAGTGTAGAGGAAGAGTGAGAGTAAGAAGAGTAAGTGTATAGTAAGAGGAGAGAAAGAGTGTTACGCGAGTGCTAGAGGGAGTGTAGTGAGTAAGTGCCTCCAGGGAGTAGCCCTGGCAAGGCACGTGTGGTGAGTAGTGAGAGGTTGAGTGAGGGAGGAAAGTATGGAGGGAGAAATAATATATATAGATATGAATCCTTGTGAGGTTATAATGCAAATAAAAGCATATAAAAACAATAGAAATATAAAAAGATATAAAGATATAAAAACAGTTCAGTCGGGCTCGGCGTCAGAGGCGGAATGCAGCAGCAGGAGTAGGCGTAGCCCTCAGCCGTACGAGGGACGGCGAAGGCTACACAGCCGCAGGCAGCAACAGATAGTGGTAGTCACAGCCCTCCAGCGTAAGGGCCGGCAGCAGTAGAGGAGGCCCTCAGAGGCCAGGTCCAAATGTAGTACAGCCCTCTGCCGTGAGGGCCGGCAGAGGCAGAGAGGAGGTCCTCAGTTCCTTCTCTGAGGAGGTCTTCATGGTCCAAGGAGCTCAATCAAGGTAATCTGACATCAGGAGCTGAGCCAAGTAATTGTCACATGTAGCTGAACCAAGAAAAACTGACACCAGGAACTGTACATGTAGCTGCACCAAGAGTCTGACCGAAAACTCACCAAGAAACTCACAAACATGGTTTTTATAATCAATTTTGACGGCTATGCTGGCTGTCAATTCATAATTTAAATTTGAAAACAGGTTTCAGCCAGCATTGCTGTTTCACAAGAAAGATATAAATTACAATTTAATTTTAAAGAATTATTTCAGATAAGAGAACATATAATTTGATAGCAAATTATATGTTTACAAAATAAATAATATTATGAGTAAAAGAATAAAACCTAAGACTATAAAAATACTCTTTGTTGATCAAAACCATAGAAGAAAATAGTAGTGACATGACAGATGACAGTGATCAAAGAAAATAAACAAACTAAATATATAAGAAATATTATAAAGAGATGTGATTATTGTGAAGTAATGTAAACGTAAGTATTAATAACATTACAACATTAAACGGCCAATGTTAAAAGTTTAAGTTAAGCTCATGACTTTTTTTTAAGACGGACTTTTGCTGATTAAAACCACACCTGTGTCCTTCAGTTTCCCTTTGCGTACAAAATGTTAGCGTTTCTAGCGAGTGGCAGCACTGCTGTGCTTTAGCAATTTGCTGACACCTCTTTGAGGGCTGTGTGGAACACTACGCTCTACTAACGACTTGAGCTTGGTCCGGTCGATCACTGGACGGCCGGACAGCAGCTTATAGCTAAATATAAGTATATATAACAACTGCACGAATCAATCCAAGGTTAAACAAAGTTTGCCAAAGTTGGTCTCTGGATGGGTTACCATCTACATAACCAGATTCCTCCGAGCTTTAGAGAGCACAATAAGACGTTGGACTCTGCTGTCATTTCAACTGTTACTGATAGGCAAAAGCCATGAGATAATAAAAAACTTGGCAATGCGAGTCGAACTCGCGCAATGAGGGTTCCGTGCAAACTACAATTCCCGAATGGAGTCTCAAAGATTTTTTGTAGGCTATAAGACGTACATAGGTAACAACAAATTTACATTTTTCAGATTTTTTTCTTTACCTGTGCGATAAGACCTTACCTAGTGCCAAATTTCAGGATTCCGTCAACGGGAAGTACTCTATGAATTTCGATGAGACTATCAAATTATACGTTTTTTTGCAACATAAACGGCCGTATATTTTTTATTCATTAACTTAGGAGTTTGATTTTTCACAGCTTGAAGGGACCGCAGACTTGAGTATAATTTCAACTTAATACCTCTACACGTTCTTGAGATAAAGGTTCTTGACAGAGACAGACAGACAGACAGACGGACGGACAACAAAGTGATCCTATAAGGGCTCCGTTTTTTCCTTTTGTGGTACGGAACCCTGAAAATAAACCAAGGGATAAGGGCCAGGTCTTGTTGTAGAAGTCCTCCTCCAGTTACTGGGTTGTAGAAATTAAATAGATACCTAGTCACTCCATTTTAAATTCGGATATATCTGGATCTGTTTCCAGGTTGACTAGAAACTATTCCAACACAGAAGAACTTTAATAAGCTAGCAATGGCTAAGAAGATAATTACAAGCACCATTAACGACCCAATCTTTTGCCGTGGTACGAAATTGAAATAAAATATAACTCGAAATTTTCGAACTAACTAGTCGGGTTTCAAAGTAATAACCTGTACCTACTTAGTCAGGAAATCATAGCAAAATCCAGGCTCTTAGATTAAACTCACGGGCTTCGCTCGACAATTATCTTTATATTCACCCTTTTTTACTAGCTGGCACAAAGTAATTGGGTACAGAAGTTCAAGTTCTTCTGTATTTATTAACACTTCAGTACGGCCAAAATATTTTAACCGCTCTGAACTTCAAACAATTGGCTGTGCATAAATTATTTTATCGAGTATGCTTAATAGTTCAGAATTCCTTTAATTCATTAAACCCCAAGCGAACGCCGGTTCGCGCACCTATTGTCTTTCTATTTTGTCTGTGATTTCCACGATTGAAAGGTTAAAGTGGCCTACCAATAGGTAGGGTATCGTATCGTAGTCAAAATATTGACTACGATACGATATTTTGGTACGATAGAAGTACAGATAGCGTCATCAACTGGTTACTCCCTTTTCTAGGGAATTTTAATATGAGATGGGTACCCAATTGATGCAGCTGTCTGTATATGAGCGGACTTAATGAAAGCATCTTTAGTTAATCTATGTTATTTTTTACTCTCTAAAATTCACAAAACCCATACCAGTCACGAGTGTGCTTGAATGCACTATATTATCGGAAATAATTAATTATTTTGTAACAATTTTTGTAGGTACATACACACATCTTCACGTCTACACTAATTTTATAAAGAAGTAAAGTTGATTTTTATGTTTTTTGTTTGTAGTAGGTAATCTCTAAAAAAGTACTGGTCCGATTTTCACCGATAAAAAGCTGCTTTATTCCTGAGTGACATAAGCTTATATTTTATGTCCGCGGGTGAAACCACGGGTAAAAGCTAGTATACAATATAGGTAAGAAGAAAAAAACAGAAAGAAAAATAGGTACAAAGTGTGCGTTGCTTTTCGTTCACTCATTGAAAGGAGCTTTGTCCTTCTGTATATATTTATTTGGTGTCGCTGGGGTAAGCTGCAATTAAACATTTAATTAAAGTGCACGTCCTCTGTGTTTTTTCAGGAGGAACAGGATTTATGTTTTTCGTTGAAGGTAGATAATTAGAATAATTACTAACAGACAGTTTCAAGAATTTGAAGAGAATATCGTGTTTTCTCTGGGTTTTTAGACTGTATAAAAAGTCTCTTCCGAAAACAGATTTACGAGTATGATAGAGATATAAAAATACAAGATATTTGACTTAGATAAATGAGACTTAAACGTTAATATACTGCTGATAATATTTTTTTTTAAAGACACATGGTCATGAAATGCAACAATCCTGTCCTTTATTATGATTAAAGGTTGTAAACATTGAACTTGACTTCATTAACTAAATAATTTAACATGACTAAATATTTAATTTAAAAATACTGTTGCGAATTGCCTGAAAATAAATTTTAATATATGACTAAATATTTAATTTAAAATACTCTTGCGAATTGCCTGAAAATAAATTCTAATATATCAATAACGTACGTAACGTCATATCAGACATCTGCAGAAAGCCATATTGACATGACTCCCTTTTATAGGCTAACAAAAATTCATACGCAACACATTATTTACAATGTCAGTTGGAAGAATCTCTCGCTCGCATTTGAAGCATGTAATAGATATCTGAAATATTTTCTTAGTTATGAATTTACACGGGTTGACCGGACCCTTATCACGCGGAAAGCCAGGTTGACGTCGCCCATGGGCCAGGTTGGCCCACGCTATGCCAACATCCATAAAAATATGACTTGTTATACTCATAGAGCACCTAGACGCTTAATATTTTTTAAGTCGAGTTTATTTTCAGTCAGGAATTCATTTGACTCGTCCCGCTCTGAATAGTGCAAAAGGCAGTTTTAGACTTTACTGACTAAAACTTGACTTTCGGTTTGCTGTAATTGCCTTGCGGTCAAGGGCCACGGTAACTCTTTTTACAATCCCTTAGCCTTGACAGAACAGGTAAAGACGAAGTGGTCGTGTTGTGTAAATTTTTGATACCAATCGAGAGCGTCGATGAGTGTCACCGTTTGCTCATAGAAAATGAGGGCATGTGATAAATCTGTCTTTGGATGTTACAGATGAATCAAATCAAATCAAATCAAATCATTTATTTAGTCAGAATATGGTACATAATTGTGGTCTTGAAATAAATTAATAGTCTCATCACATTCTGCCACGTGTGGCGTGCAAATATTTGGTAGGTAGGTACATAATCACAATCATAAATATGTTTAAGAAAAAAATAAAAAAATATTATGTTAGCATCGAGTTAGTAAACAATATAATTATGGCATGTCGTCTAAAAATTTTTTGTGTGGATTAAATTCAAATTAATATTCAATGTCAAATTATTATTAGAGAGAACTGTGTACAATTCAAGCATGAATATTATTATGTATGTATGTTGCCTACACTAAAAGATATTTAATCAATCTGTGGGCGGCGTCACTGAGTGCGGCTATTTTGAGACTACAGTTTATTACCTTGGGTAAACAATTGTATGTGTTAATAAATATTAGTATTACGTCTCTAGTTTGCACCGGTGCGGCAATCTCGTATTATATAAAAGTTTCAACTTGAAAGTACCTAATAAATTCTTTAGTTACTCTTTTGGTACTATAACAAAAAAAGAATTTTGGTACTCTCTGTTGTATCTAAGCCTTTCCCAGTTATTAATTTATCCGGTAAGATGTAAACAACGATATTTAGACCGCCTTGCGACATGAATTATCTGAACGCGGCCATATTTTTGCTGCGAGGTAGCTTTAGGGCTGGGAAAATGTGGTTTGCGCTGGCCGGATTAGAGTTGGGTCACAGATTCTGATTTATTGAACAGTTAACTTTATAGTAATAGGTAACTGGAATGATTTCTTAACTGAAGATACTCTTATCGTGGTTTCTTCAATATAGAAAGGGTAATACAATGCTATAACTTTTATGTTTCATCTACGCTAAAATTATAAAGAGGTTTTTTTTGTTTGTAAGAGGTAATCTCTGAAAATACTGGTCCGATTGCGAAAATTTTTTCACCGTTAGAAAGTTGCTTTATTCCTGAGTGACATAGGCTATATTGTGTGTACACGGGCGAAGCCGTAGGCAAAAGCTAGTTATTTAATATCTAGTAACCCACCCCTTGCTTCGTACGGGTCCAGTCTACAGATTGTAGTGAAGTGTAAACGCAGATGTCCGTTCTATTTATTACGCATAACTCTTTCGTACTACATCTGCTAAAGGATGGCGAACACCACATCACTCAGTAGGTATACAGTTCATACAAGGTCCGATATTGTTAGTCTTTTCAGAGTTCCGTAGCTAAAGGGTAAAAACGGGAGCCTAACTAAGACTCCACCGTCCAACTATAGCTAGACAGGTGAAATTTTCACAGATGATGTGTGATTTTTGTTGCCGCTATAACAACAAACACTAAAAACCGAATAAAATAAATATTTAAGTGAGGCTCATATACAATAAATTTATTTATTTATTTATTAATGCTTTATGCACATTACACTGTACAAAGGCGGACTTAATGCCATAGGCATTATCTACCAGTCGACCTTAGGGTGGTGCAGAAACAATATGACAGGTGCAACTTAATAAATAGACAGAAGAGAGACAAATACACATTAATAAAAAAACGAAACTAAAAACGGCATTTATAAATATATATATATATATTTATAAATGCCGTTTTTTCACTAAAGTGCTAGTAAATAGTTTTTAAATAAGTGCTTATCTATACATTCCAACAGTTAATTTTTCTTGTTAAAGTTAAAACGTAGAAAAAAAAAACATCAACCACTTTTTACTGTTTAAATTATAAGTAACAATTTCCCCAGCACTGTTGTCTCGCTGTTTTTGTCTCGGTAATATTAGTTTAATCTTCTTGTCCAAGTCTCCGGAATTCACCACTGTGTTTTCGAGGTCGACAGCTTGTAACATTCTAAATATTAAACTGCACTCTCCAAATAGCAATTTCTTCGCGAAGTATCTCAACTTCAACTTAATTTTAAATTTATAGTTCGTTGGTGTGAACTACAGTTTCTAGCTTCAGTCTTTTATGTTTAGAATTCTGCTGTAAAAAGATTTTTTAACGTTAAAATCGTGGTGAAACGAAAATCTCTTGGAAATGGGGCACGCTAAAACAGAAGAGAAATTATTTGACATACGACTTAACCGTAACTGTGTGATTAAAACTGTCAGAAGTAGCAGTCTTAATAAAGTATTAGTTAATGAGAAAACTTGAAATCCTAGAAACCGAAATACAGTCGGAAAACCAGATCCAAAGTTAGGAACTTAAGCGTCAGACCGAGTTTGAAATCCGCACAATATGTGTGATGTTATCAGTGGCTCGTGTCACAAATCCCAAACTTTATTGTGTAAAACTGTGATTCGCTATAATTGTCTCAATTCACCACATGGGAGATACGTCGATACCGAGTAAGTTTATCATCCAGTTTCGCCACTCATAATAGTATTACGCCACAATGTATACACGACTTGCGACAAAGGGTGAACTAGATAAGAGGTAATTTGCTCGGATTTCATCGTTATCGGGAGAGTTTAAGGCTCATAAATAGTTAAAGAAGTTGTTCGGTCTCGGAGAAATCTTTTTATACCCGCGGATAGGAGACGCTATTTCTACTTATAACCAGTTACTAAGTACACCTACTATTTCAATAGATTGGTCTACTGTTTTTGTTGCTTATCTACATCTACGCTAATTTTATAAAGAAGTAAAGTTTTTTTTTAAGCTATTGCATAGCTTCTATCGCGGGCCTTAAGCGTGGAGACCGAATCCAGAAATTCCGTAACGAAAATAACCTAACACTCCCACTCATTTGTTTTTTGAGCGTGGTGACCGATAAGAAAACAAATGAGTGAACAATCAATCAAATTCAATTCAATGTGTGAAAGTGTAACTTCAATTAATATCAAAGAAAAAAAAAAACAAAGGAAAAAAAAATTCATAAATGAAATATTTAAATAATAATAATTGCATAAGTTGATAAAAATGCTAAGCTTTACCGCGGCAGTCCACGAGTGCCACACGTCTTTTTTTTTTGTTTGTAGGAGGTAATCGCTGAATGTTCTAGTCCGATTGCTAACATTTTTTTTTACCGATATAAAGCAGCTTTATTCCTGAGTGACACAAGCTATATTTTACGTAGGTTGCTTGCAAAAGCAAGTTTTTTATCAAAGTGTTGCTTTGGTTTCATAAATTTCGCTACGCCTTTTCCAGTCCAATGCTACCAATCTGTCTACTAATTTTTTTTCTTCATTGGACGTCTTTTGAACGTTCATTGCAGTGGTCATTAAATGCTCCTAATGGCCACTTTCTGCGCACTCAGTGTTTATGCGCAATGGTAAAACAAAAATACATACGTTAATTAAATTATTATTTTAAAGTTTACATGTGCGGGTTAATCTCAGAAACTGCTGATTTGATTTAAAAAAATATTTTAATCATAAGGAGCTAAGTTATTGGTGGATATTAAAAGCTACTTTGGTCCCTTAATAATGCATAACTGCTGTATAGTCCACGGGAGCGAATCTAAAAAAAACTTATCTACACTAATATTATAAAGAGGTAAAGTTTGTTGTTTGGTTTTTATGTTTTTTATTAAAGTTTGTTGTTTGGTTTTTATGTTTTTTATTTTTTTTTGTTTGTAGGAGGTAATTTCTGTAAGTACTTGCATTCTAAGATCACGGGTTTTCCTTTCAGAAATCGACCCCAGTAGGTTTAGGCCCTGCAGGGCTCCTACGATTTTCCTGACATCTCTTTGAAGTGCCTGTGGAAGTACGTGTACGGGATGACTCGGGGTCGATCAAGACGGTGAGTTACCCATTGTTCGTCGTCCGCAAGCCCACGCCTACGGTGGAACATGGGTAGGTGGGTTTTAGTTTATATTAGCTGCATTGAGAGCATACAAGAAGAATGAAATGATATTCCACCCTCAAAAAAGATAAAAACATAATCAAAATCTTAGCTCTTCGTTGGTTTTAACAAGATACAGGACAGTTGTTCAATTTCATAACATTTGAGAAGGGTGCCTTGACCCGAGAGTCGCTTGTGACAGAATTTGCTAATGGATCTAAATTAATATAATAAGCTTTATAATTTACAATACAATTTACTGACTGACTTTAAATTTGAAATACAACTGTAATAAAAATACAATTATCTTCATATTTTTTTATTAACATCAGGACAATAAGTGAATGACCACACCGAGTCGCCATCATTTCTATTCATTCTAAATCGTCTTAGATTATTAAGACAATTATATTTGAATAAAGAAAGCATTGGTGGTCGAGTGGTAACGGCGGACTTACGAGTTGTGTAGGTCGCGGATTCAAACTCAGTCACTCACTCTTAATAATCTTTTTTTTTCTTTTTTTATGCACCTGCCATGTTTTCTCTTCACCACCCTTGGTTGACTGGTAGAGAATGCCTAAGACATTAAGACCGCCTTTTGTACATTATTGTTGCATGAAGTTCTAATAAATAAATAAATAAAATAAGTAGAATTTCCTTGGACAAAAGCTTTTCCTTACTAAGAAATGAGGAGATTATGGTCTCGTTTGTTCGCATGTCTCTCATAATCCTAATTAACCATTTAACTGAGCTCTTATCATGGGCCCAGAACAGAAAGTCATTCTTATAAAGCAACTCTGCATCTTATCTGTCTACTTAAGATTCAGTTTTATTTCTATAGCAGCCTTGAGTGCGGTGTTCATTTTTATTTAATTATTTTACTTGAGCTGTTTACTGTTAGCATCTTATTATTTTTAAAGGTTTTTGTCCAGTCTATTACTTTTGAAGATATTTAATTCCATTCAAATTATTTTAACGGCATAAAAATAATTAATTCAGATTTACATTTTATTTATTCAGTTCTATTCATTTTAGTTAAATTACAAACGTAATATAATATCATCCGTATACATTTTATAAATACTATATTATACAAATACCATCCGATGGATACGACATGAAAATTCGAAGGCATGTGACATCCACCAACCCGCACTGGGCCTGCGTGGTGGATTACTGCCCATTCCCTCTCCTAGAGAGGAGGCCTGAGTCTCAGCAGTGGGAACATTAAAAGGCTGAATACGAGACGAATAGGACCGTTCATTGTGATGTCACTTGGATAAGGCCTATGTTCAGCAGTGAATGTCTTTCAGCTGAAATAATGATGATGATGATAAAATACCTATTTAATAAAAGATGGACACAACAACTATGGACACATTGAATCAGGATCATAATGTTCGTATACGTAATTTTTTCATCCAGCCTCCCTATAATGAGTTTCAGGAAGCTTTTTGCCATAACTCACCAGTTTTCATTGGTAGCAAAAATAAATCACAAGTTTTGCACAGATTTATTAGTTTCGTTTGTGCATTTTTACGAAATAGATGCATATGAAGTCGCAGGCAATAGCTAGTATACATACATAAGTACGAGTATATAATAATACTATACAGTAGAGGTAATATTTCCGTTCGTATCAAGTGTGGCCGAATGAGGTGTTGAGCACGTTCGGATACGATGTGATGACGTCACGTCGCCGTTTATAACCCTCTTGGTGCCAAAACTGAGATAGCAATGTGCTAAAAGAAATATGGGGACTGGTTTTTTTTTTATCAATATATGTGCATGTTGTTATTTTTGCTTTTTGTGAATACTTTATCAAAGAGCTACGTATTTTTTGGATTTATTTTGTGTGTATAGCTTATATGATATTTTTTTGTGGGCTATGAGTTTGGCATATAAAAATATAAAGCCTGATTGTAAAATTCATGGGAAATAAGCCAATGTGCAATCTGCAATACATTTTGTTTTCAAAATACTTCTTTGCTAGTCTCTGATCTCTCAAAATCCATACAAATTCTATACATCCGTACTAATATTATTTTGAAAGCATCTCTGTCTGTCTGCCCGTTTGTTACGCTTTCACAGATAGACTGTTGAACAGATTTTGATGAAACTTGAGGACTAAGCTTGAACCTCAAAAAAGAAAATAGGTTACTATTTGGCTTTAATTTTGCGTCCGCAATAATTGACATTCACGCGGAAAAAACCGTTGCCTTACTTGTAGCTTGTAAACAATGAATACTTTATTCATTCTGCATTCACGGAAAACAGTCGACACGACGGCTTCCTATTGTGATGTGCGAAGCAAAGTGTAAAACTTTTATCTACGAACCTGTGAAGCAGCGAAACACGACTTTCAAGTTTATTCCCGCCTTCATACTCGCTCGTAAGTGCATTGGTTTCCAACGAATTCACGTCTTGAATTGAGAAGTTGTTACCTGCCTGAAAAGGGGACACAGAACCGTGTTCGATACACAACAAACTTCAACGTTTCGGCTCGACCCTCTATACTGCCAGTTTATTTACCAACAATACAATGTGTTTGACATTTATGACACTGTTTGAGTGCTTGACACATTTAATGGTTGGGTTATCTAAGATAAACGTGCCGTTATAGATTGACCACCAAATGGCCTCTGTCTCTCTATATTGGCGTCATTATGTGACGATATTTCTTCTTAAACCAAAGCTTTAAAGTGGAAATCATACAATCACTTCTCCCGCTTTAGGGCGGAGCGGGAGGGCATGTCAGACTTTTATTAAAACCACACCTATGTTCCTTCTTTGCGTTGAGTTCCAGGACCTCGGATTTCCCTTTTCCGAAGCGAAGCCATTGCCTCAGAGAAAATCAAAGCTTAGGATATCGTTTGTGAGAGATTCGTAGCAGCCGTAGCTACTTTGCTACGTCGTAGACCCACCGTGCTACGAAAAATACAAACAATAATATGGGCTTTGCTTTATACTACGAGTACGTTGTTAGAGAGAGAATTTGATTTAGTTTATTGAATATCTTTTCTCAGCGATAAAAGAATCGGCTAATGCTATCAACATACATTCGAATATCTGATGTCTCTAATAGAGTAATATCTATGTTATTCTGTATAAACTTCATCCATTATTAACTTCGAAATGTTAAGATCACAGAAAATAAATAGGGTCTGTAAGTAATATAATTTATTTATTGTCTCTAAAAGGAATCAGCAAAGAGAAAGAAAGCATCTCAAAGGATATGCTAGTAAAGAGTTAGGTGAGTCGCAGTAATAATGTCTAACAGGCAATATTATAGATGTCTAGGGAATTATATAGAGCTAAAATCTGTTGCACAATAACTTAACAGTTACCACCTTTGGATTAATTTTGTAACTAATGACTTTAACTCTTAATTCATTAATCCCCAAGTGAACGCCGGCGCCTATTGTCTTTCTATTGTGTCTGTAAATTCCACGATTGAAAGGTTAAATAATTATTTTAAGCTGAATAAGATATTACTTGCATCTTTACAAAAAGATTAAACAATACCTACCTGTATCTATTTTTCTATTTCCGTCGTCTTTTATTATATAAGTGTGTAAGTACATACATTGTTAAATAAATAAACAATTCATCAAATACATCGGTAAGAGTTGGCCAGCAATATTATGTCCTGGGGAGGTAAGCATAGCCCAATCAGCTTTATAATGTTCCCACTGCTGGGTCTCAGGCTTCCTCTCTAGGAGAATGGATGGACCATAGTCTGCCACACGGGTCCATTGCAGGTTGTATGGGTAGGTCCTAGTTGCAATTTTAACTAAATGAATTAACTTTTTAGGTTGAGTTGCACCATTTAACTATAACGATAACAAAGCCGTGAACAGCTGTCAAATCGTCGAATTGACCAATATCGGTTATCGTTATAGTTAAATGGTGCAACTCACCCTTAGCCGCCTTCGTCGGGTATATCTGACCAACATTCTCGCGTTTATTCCACCAGAGTCGCACAGTTACGACCAAATGCATTATCTTTTCAGCTCTTCCGTCACTTATGAGGGTTATAGAGCTAAACGAAATGGAGTACCGAGTCGCAAACACATGACCCTGGCAAATAGGAGTTGAAAATGTTCGTCAGACCACTATGAGGCGGATGGTTAAAGGGTATATACTACTAGCTTCTGCCAGCGGCTTCGCCCGCATGAAAGTAAGTTTCCATACAACCTTCCAAACCCCATTTTACCCTATTAGGGAGTGGAGTTTCGTAAAATCTGTTCTTAACGGATGTCTACACCCTATAACGAACCTACCTGAGTAGGTGTTGTTCCTGAGATTTCGTGATCAATCAGTAAGTGGTATTTCATTTTTACGTATATAAAAGACTAGCCTTTGCCCGCAGCTTCGCCCGCGTACATAAAAACAGCTTTCTATTGATGAAAAAATTTTAGTAATCAGACTAGTACTTCCAGGGATTACCTCCTACAAACAAAAAACAAAATTTACTTCTTATTATATTAGTGTAGATAAATTCGGTATATCGAGGTACAAAACTAAAAACTTAAAGCTTCGTGGTTCAATAGCTATTCAAACTTGATCTTCAAGCGACTTACTTGAATACACATTGCACTCACAATTTATCATCAACTTAAAACGCCAAAGAAAACATCATGAATAACCCGATGTGTCATGTTATAATAGAACGTAATGCTTTCCTTACGTTCAACAGAAAACCAACACGACGTGGATATATCGCGCTCACGTTATCCAACAAGGTGATTGACATTTGATTAACTGTGTCGAGAAAATGTAAGAAAGAGAAAAAAGATTTTGATAAGGGGACCTATCAAGGTAACAAGAAACAAATAGCAGAGCTTTTTTGCGTAGAAAAAGAAACACGACGAATTGAGAACCTCCCCTTGCTGTCGAAATTATTATCGCTGCAAATAAGCTAATAATATTTTGCAGAAATATGACTAGTCAATGTATTAAATGATTTTCCATTTTTAATAAGTAGTTGCTTTTATTGGAGAGGTTAGTAAATCTAACAGACAAGAAAATTTATAATTAAAAAATAAATTTTGTTCGGAAGAAAAACCATTGTATTGGCAATAGGAAAAATTATGACAGTGATTTATAAACATATTTTAAAATAGTATTATATCTTATGGCCATCTATCTATCACTTATGCATATCTAGTTTCTTCCAATTCCCCTTTCTAAGGTAAGCTGGAAGAGATTTCTTTAAAAATAAGCATCACCTTTGTACCTATTTTTCTGTTTCCTTCTTCTAATCTTTTATTTTGCGTGTGTACATAAATCGCTAAATATATAAAGAAATAAAAAAATAGCACAATCGCGCTAGAAAGTCATTAAGCAAAGAAATAACCATGACACAGACTGTGGGCCACAGTAGTGACCAGAATCTTTGATACAAACAAAAATGTTGAACCCCAAGGGACAACCGAACATATTCGTAATCTAATACGACACAACAACAACATTAAGAAAAGCCGAAATCTGTAATATCCCCGCGACATATCCACACACACCCTTGTCATTCAAAGACCGGCCAACTGTAAAATTAAATTCACGTTTCATTCCGTTCATTCTTTCTTTATTTTCTTATGCTTTGTTTGTCTCTCGCTACAAAACGCAAATTCCCATTTTATATAAATTCTTTTTAAAATATATACGTTGCTCGCTTATAAATGTTGCTTGGGAATACAATGAAGCTACTAGTTTTTGGCGCAGCAAGATAGGATAAAAACTTTTTGTATAAATGTTTACGTAAGACTTTATTGCTTTGGGTTTTTAGGTGACAATTTTCTTTATCTGCGTAATATGTAGCAGGTACAATATTTATAGAGGATATGTGACTTATGTAAGTCATAAATTTTCCCCATTAACGACCAAAGGTACGATATATAGGATAATTATAATTTTTTGAAAAATATGATCTAACCCAAAATCTATACATTGAAAGCAGAAACACAATTCGCAACTTTTGATAAAACAAGAGTACAATTATACAAAATTAGTTTTAGTAGGTATTAGCATATGCGAATCCCGAAACAGGTGTCTAGTATTTTTATGTAAAGAATCTATGTACATCATCATGAAAAATCACAAAGTTATAAGCTCGTTATGTCAGCAAAATACATAGTCACCGGGCCATCCACACGACTGAGGGGTGGTTTTGTACTCGCACCCAGCTGTTTGCTAGAGTTTAATACCCGTTATGATCTGCAGTACAACACAAGTCATACTTGTGTTGTGTAAAATATTATTTCTGTTATTCTCCTTCTTCTCCCTTTAGAGAAGAAGGAGAAGAACAGAAATAATATTCCTCTCGTATATTAGGCATAGTTACAAATTAAAATAAGAGTAAAAAAAATACAACATATATTAAAGGAGGCCTTAGTCCCAGCAGAGGAAACATTAAAACATTAAAAAAACATTAAAGTACTGCAGTAGATCTGGTATGTCCCTCACAGTAGCTCACGGAGGCTGAGAATGCACCCTTGGGTTTGTTTCTAAGGACTTCAAAGCATGTGGCAGGCTTAAATCTGATGTTCACGGTGACATGGTGATTTCATCTGTCGCTATCCTGCGCTGGGCACGCCATAGTCTCTTTGAGGAGTGCTCGGGAAGCATCGATCATGGCGTCCTCACCTGATGAGAAACGCAGGATTGCTATGGATGCGAGACGCACAGGACTGTTAGTTTTGGCAACACTTGGGGAGACCTATATCCAGCAATGGATGTTTTTCAGCTAAAATGATAATGATAAAATGTGCTATACGCCTTTTGATCTCAAAGCTATCAATATGATTGGCGAAAGCAATTAAACAATCAATCGTTATTACTGAACACTGGTTCCAAAGTGAAACGAACGAAATAGAAGGTAATTGGCAATGCTTAGCATTCTGCTCACGCTACGAGGAAAAGACGCCAACTTATTGAAACAAAAGCAAACGTTTTCTTTTGTGTAGGTACTGTATAATACAATCATAAGTAATAAAAATAACTGCGATGAAAAAACCTACTTTCCATTTGTTTTACTCAATTATTTTGATAAGAAAAATGTTTGTACTCACTTGTGAAGTCACAAAAAAAATCTGTATTAGGTTCGTAAATAAAACAAGGTGTGTTGTAATAAGTTTCGACAAACAATTAATTCGTGATTCTTAGAAACATTTTTTAATTTCAAAATTTTGGTTTGTATATCTCTGTTTTTCATAGAAAAATCCAGAAACAGTGTTTTTTTTGTGTTAATTACGTAATGACAATACCTCCCGAGCGCGAGGGGTTAATTATGGAGAAATTTCTACCACAATACATGTTTTATATTTACCTTTCCATAGTAGTTCATAGTCATATTAAGTTGTGAACACTGGTGGCTCGGTGGTAACGGCGATTTACAAGTTGTAGGTCGCGACTACAACCTCAACAAATTCATTACTTTATGTAATTTATTTCATCATTACTGTGAACGAAAACATCGTAAGGAAACCGGCATGTCCTAGGATAAAAAAATCGAAGACATGTGACATCTACCAATCCGCACTGGACCCGCGTGGAAGATTACGAGCCCTTCGCTCTCTTAGAGAGAAGGCCTTCACAGCAGCATTAGGAATAGTATAAGGCTGATTATGCTTATATGAATATTAAGTTATCTTTCTTATAAGCCTGCTAAACTCTATCTCAAATAGAATACAATACAAAATAGAAATCCGAATTCTAAAGCCATCTGTTCAAGTTTGATTTTGGATTCAAATCTATTAGATTTTGTGCTAATCTCTACTCAAATCTAGTTTCAAATTGGGGACTTACAGTAATACTGTTTCTGATCAATAAATCTGTAGTGAAATTTAATGTAAGCCGTAATTTAGGAATTGTTGAGGATAGTGACAAAGGTTTAGTTATCTAGACCGTTGTTACTTTCCTCAAGGCTTTGCCTCAATTAATTTGAGATATTTTATCTACGATGATGTGGTACAAAACAAGAGCTCGTTGTAATGTGTATAATATCTTCTACCATTGATCTAAATAGAGCAAGCATGGCTACAAATTATCAAACGTTCTATAGTTTATAGTTTGCTAACGAACCATAATATTTACGTTAAACATGATAGTGTTGGTAACACTAGGAATTACACCTATATCTATACTCAATATATTATATAAATATATTGATATTGATATTGTTGTTGGGAATCGGAGCGAAATGATACCAAAGCGAATGATGAGGAAATACTGGATTTATTAATAGTAATGTTACATGTTTTATACTGTATGAAACATATACCTATATATTGATAGACTCGCGTTTGACCACTACCTTACCTGATGGTAAGCGATGATGGTGCATACTGCCTAGAAGTAAGCTATTTACTCTTGACTTAAAGACCACTAGGTTGTAGTAGAATATTTTCACTAATTCACATAATTAAAACATCGTTACTAACTCTGATATCTTATTCGTGATTAAGTTTGTTTACCCTTTTTGCCCATTATTTTGCCCCGAACCGCACCCGCATCATAATTTATTGTGTTTCTACTAAAGTGGAAACATGTTCCCGTTACATGTACAGTAGGTCGTACGTTAGTGGTAACATAACCAGTACAAGCTGGCCTCGAATTGTAACTCGCAATCTTACTTGTTTAGTTTTTATTACGTTAACTTGTAAGTGCGAGAAAAAAAAATACACACTGACCGAAACAAGTACGTCCCAGCTTCAAAAGATAACTTGCTACTTCTTCTTAGCGTGTCGATGGCAAAATATCTATTCACATCCGTCCACTGAAGCTGACATTAGATACTTACGTGAACTGGTAACATGGCACGTGATGCAAGATGAAAATTGGGATATGGTCTGCGGAGAGACGCCCCACAAACACTGAAGATCAGAACCTTCCGAAAACCCCTGTCTGTGAAGATGGTCTTTGCTACGCCAAACTTGGTTGCGTGCGTCTGTTTAGAGATTGACCATGGCAACTCGTGTCCAGGCGAGATGAAACTTTCTGATGGCTCGATAAAATAATCAGGAGTTAAAAAGTTAATAAATTTTTATTTACTATTTTACGAGAAAATACAATCTTCTATAGAATTAAATAGAAATACACCATTTTAGTTGTTACTGTGTGAACTTTCCGTAGAAAACTCTCAGACTAAAATTCATTAAACAAGAAGAATGCCAAAATCGTCATCATTGTTCAATTGTTTCGATATTGGATATTGAGACTAACTAATAGCTATTTTCGGATATTGTTGGTAAACATTATAAACCCCTCAGGTACTTCATTAACAAGATAATGTTAATTAAAACATTGTCAAACACAGCTATCGAACTGCTTTTGTTTTTCATCAAAATGAGAACAACAAGCTTGACAAATTGACTCATTAAAGTCTGAATATCTCTGTACCCTTTACATTGTTTTAAATTTTACGTATACTACTGTATATTTTACTTATGTAGGGAGCGACCATAATTCTACAAAAAAATCGACTTTTTATTTTCTCTTTATTTTTATTTTTCATTTATGACTATAAACCAAAATTAATTTAAATACCGTTCCGACATCTTTGAGACGACACCGTCACCGGTTCACACTGAAAACCAGCACCATGGGCGTGTCGCACTATGCATGTGGCTACGGCTTTATGCTGAGTTTTTGGTCGTTTTGCGCGGACGTGGTGCATATTTTATATATATAGAATTTTTATAATTTGTAAGCTAATCCTAAAGTTGGGTTTACTCTAGAGGAGCCGAGCACAAGTGGCATACAAACCGAAATCAAACCCCTGGTAAGAAAGGCAACGAAGGAACTAGGAGTGGGTTTTATTCAGTTAAAGTCTGACGCCAAAGTGCGGGAGATGTCATTGGATGATTTCTGAACTAGAAAAAACTCAAATTCGTGTAATGTGGACTCTAAAGGAGCTGATCACAAGAGACAATAGCGAGAAACATTTAAATGGACTGAATTTTAAGTAATTATGTTATTTACCAGTATCTGATTTTGTAAGAAGGACTATCACGAACAGCAAAAACTGGCGAAGCACGAAATTTTGTACTTAGCATAATGTAAAAAGGGTCTCCACTTACAGTCTTTATTTAGCAACGTCTGCCGCATCCTAAATTACCTGATAAGAATTTGTAAAGCCTCCCAAATAAGAGAGTAAAAGTTAATCGCTACGCGAGCCTCCTAAAAGCAAAGCCTTGAAATGAAATGGTCCTAAATCAACTGAGAGACGGACATAAAAGGTTTTTACTCTAATTAATTATAAATGATTGAGATGGACAACACTTTTGGCTTAAATCTGTATAAAATAATAAAGAAGTAAAAAAAATAATAATGAGTACCTAATTCAAGAATAATAAAATAATAGTTTAAAAACTAAAAAACACGCTTTTACACACGCACTAAAATTTACAAAATAATTCGGACATTTAGTTTGATGACTCAAGAGTTTTCCCTTTGCCAAATCTTCATTAGAACGCAGGTAAACATAAACAATTTCAGTTCGTGACGGACGATAAATAATTACCTATGCGAAATGGTTATAAGTAGGTAATCATCTTTATTAAATATTTACTATGAATTATAATGAAAGAAAGCATGGAGCGTTTATGTAATCTTTACTCTTTTTGGACAAAATGCTCCACGCTTTCTTTCATAATAAACCATAGTAAATGTTTAATAAAGATGATTACCAACTTATAACTAGACTAGACTGACTAGACTGGCCTGTTGGTCTAGTGGTTAGTGGCCCTGACTGCTATGCCGCAGGTCGTGGGTTCGATTCCCACCCAGGACAAATGTTTATGTGATGAGCATCATCATTTGTTCTGTGTCTGGTTGTAATTTATCTATAATATGTAATTGTAAAAATAAAATGTTAATTTAGAAATATATAAGTATGTTTATCAGTTTTCTAGTACCCATAACACAAGCTCTGCTTAGCTTGGGACTAGACGGCGTTGTGTGATAGTTGTGTTAATATAATATTTCCATATTATAACGATTTTGGGTCAAATTAAGATTCCAAGATTTTTTAGCATACATAGTTACAAGTGAAGCTAATCTTCTTCTTCTTCTTCTTCCTGCCCTTGTCCCATTTTATTTGGGGTCGGCGCAACTGAAGCTAATAAAAGGGGTAATAATTTATATAGCAAATTAGTTGCAAGTAATATTTTTATACATCAAAACAATTATAGTGAAGTGGTGTGATACAATAACATCGACGAAATCAAAGCATTTATATCAAACAAACAAGTTTATTTACTTTCAAAATGTCTTAAAGTCGGTCAGTCTGAAAATGAAACTCTATGGATATGGATCATCATCATCATTATTTCAGCCGAAAGACGTCCACTGTTGGACATAGGCCTTCCCCAAGCGTCACCACAATAAGCGGTCCCGTGCGTGATGGATGATGGATGGTTGCAGTAAAAAAATTAATTAATCTGTCTTTTAGTTTATTCAAAATTAAGAGACACGTATTTTTTTATTTGTAAATTAAACCAAAAATTAAAAAGAACGTTTTACGTCTAACGTCAAAAATTAAAAAGAACGTTTAACGTCACGCCCGTTCTGCATTTCTTCGCACGGGGTGACGTCACACGTAACTTTAATGGTCTATATCTTTGTTATTTTTTGGACAATCGAAAAAAGGAAAAATACGTGTCCAATATTTTTTTATAATCTAAAATACGGACTAAATAAAATGTAATTATTTTGACCCTGGAAACTACCCTATTATGCTTAACCTTTTGAATGTCTTATGTTACACAGTTCGACATAAGCAATTGTCTTTCTATTGTGTCTCTAATTACGGCATTCAAAAAGTTAAATTGGCTTCATTTTTCTAAAAAGGTAATATAAGTACTTAACTAAGCAGAGCAACGGTAATAGCATTAATGACTTATGATCGTGTGGCATTTGGATTTTATTACTTTAGGCTATTAAAATCAAAGGCATTAATATTGGTTAAGAAAATAAATTTTATGGTGGTGGTAATTATAAAAATATCAATGATTTCATTTAAAATAATTTTATGTTCATATTTTTAGATGGACAGGCAGAAAAATAAAACCGACCAAAACATCCATAAGCCATAGATATATTTGTCAAGCAGTGAAGAACTAAAATACGTGTAAAAGGAATATGGTGTAACAGCATTGCTAACTAGACCATGATATGTAGTCAGCTTCTCATGACAGACACTCTTATTCAAAACTCAGTTATAAAAGGAACACAATGTAAATGACGGAATGATGAGTGAACATTGTTCATGTACAAAGATTTATTAACTCTTTGAATGTCGTAATTAGAGACACAATAGAAAGACAATAGCCTTATGTCGGATAGTGTAACTTAAGACATTCGAAAGGTTTTCGGTTAAACATAATAATGTGACCAGACCATAATGTTTGTTAAGAATTTATATTGTTTGAGTTTTCTCATCGTAAATGTAATAAGTACGTACTTATCTTTTCATTAGAAATTTAAATCAAATAAAGTTGCCGACGAAAGCCTCTTTTTTATTGATATAAACTAGTGTTTGACTGCGATCCCATCCGACGGGACTCTGACGATTCTGTCTTGGACGTTTTTGAGTATATAATTAATTCATTTGCGTTTTCAATAATTTGGTATTTGATCTTTGACGTTTTCAACAAAATCATTCTGTACAGGGATTATATCTGCCCGTGTGTTGAATATCACAAAACGACAAAGATGGAGCGGTCATTATTTATAATTGCTCTACGGATGTATTACACGTAGAACAATTTAGATTGAAAATGGCGAAGTGTTATTCAAACTAAATAACACAGAGTGTAAGTAAGTATAAGTGCCCGTGTAGACCTGGGTGAAACAAAATTATTTATTTCTCCCAGGTCTACATGGGCACTTATAAAACGTCAATTGGTCGTTTCTTATGGAGAAGAATCGGCAGGAAACTCCATGGTTACACTTTAAAAAAAAATTTGTTTCTTCAATATTTCCATATTACAGTATTGATAGATTTGAGATGTAATGGTAAACCGGTCAGTGTTGTACCTAAAAAATAGTAATCTACGAATCCGCGGAGTCTACAGTGTTCTCACATTCACATTATAAAAAGAGGTTATTAACTGAACTGTGGAGCTGTACCCGCTCCAGTTCCGTCGACCGTCCGCGGCTGTGGGAGGACCGCAGCGGTTCCCAGAGTCTCTGTTAATAGACGCGACTTGTTCATTATCAAATTATTGATAATAATCAAGCCGTGTCTATATGCGAGAGCTTTAAACTCGTCTAAATGTACAGATGGTATGGTACAATATAATGTATTAGTATACTTCGGAATCTGTACATTTGTTGCACAGCAATTTGTTGTGAGTTGTAACCGATTGACTTAAAGTTTTGATGAATTTGTGTAAGCGTGTTTCGCTCAAAGCCAAGTGAATTCCCTTCCGGTAGACCGCGCCGCTTAATAACACCAAGTTTCACTAGAAATTGCGTCAGCTGGCAGTGGCCGAAGTTGAAAACCGACACAGAAAAACATTGGAAAGTTACTTCAGTTGAATATTGCGATAACTGTGATATTGGACATTTTAACGGTAAACGAATATAATTACAGAAAATAACATTGCGGAAGATTAACCTTCCACTATGATGGACGAAGTCAATTTTCCTAGTTTAGCCCAATACTTTCTTTCGTCACCCATAAGTCGCATTTTGCAAGGTCACGTAAAGTTACGAACTTTTACAATGCATCAAAACAGTCCACTTTTATCCTAATCAGCCAAACCCCTGCGTCTAGGGGTAATCGTAATTGATATAAATATATTTCCGCCCAAAGTAATTGGTGTTAAGCGGCACCATTATTTTATGGTGAATTTCTTAAGGGTATTCATATCCACAGGTATAATACACACGACACACAAATTCCTTCTTTTTTAATTTCAGTCTAGTTTTTTTTTATGAAAGACAAACAACATTAAGTTCGTATTCAAATCTTATCAATACAATAAAATGGTTGAATGAATTACCAGGTTTTCCTAGTACAGGAGTCATTGTTCATCTAAATTGTTACCTGTAATTGTGTTCTTCTGCATCCAAACTAATATTATAAATGTGAAAGTAACTCTGTCTGTCTGTCTGTCTTTGCTTCACGCCTAAACTACTGGACCGATTTGTGTGAAATTTGGTACAGACATAGTTTGGAACTTGAGAAAGGACATAGGATAGTTTTTATTACAAACAATAAAATAAAAAATTAAATTTATTCCGGACATACAGCGCCATCTATTGGTCAAGAGTCGGCATCAATTCAGTACTATCTGCCGGAAGTCACTATTCCACGCGAACGAAGTCGCGGGCAAAAGCTAGTATAAAATAATTTTATTATTATTTATAGGAATGAAATTAATAATCTATTTTATGGGAAAATCAAATTTGCTTTCTTTGTACAATAATTATATCATAGATGTTTTGGTGGTTAGTTGGTGATGGTAATGTTGCTTTGGTAAACACTAAATACAATTATGGTAGTGATTTGACTGAATCTGTAATACATACATAATCACCAAGTGCTAATCAGCTATTAGCATAGGCTAATTTTTATGCTGATTCAACACAGTTTATAGTTACCATAACAAAACTTGTTTATAAGGATTTTGGAAACGGAAAAAAACCGCCTCACCATACAAACTGTCCAATCAAGTTTATAATTTTGTATGGAGAGGCGAATTTTTTTTTTTCGTTTCCTGAAAAAAAATGTTTGTGTAAGGTGGTCCAGTTTCGTCTACTGACCAAGCCCTTAAAGTTTGTGGAGGGCTGTCCCTTACACCTTGTATATATAATTCTTCTGTAAGTGTGATTGTCACCTAACTCTTCCTAAACGGCTTGACTGATTTAAAAGTAATTTTGTGTATGTATTTAACTGGGTCCTTAGATTGATTAAAAATACAATTGAACCTGGTAGGTGGCGCTAGTAGCATATAAATATTACATTTGTACAAAGTCATAGACCATGTTCTGGACATAATATATTTTTTGTATTCGAAGATTACTTTCAAAGGAGAAATTCGTATAGGTACTTGTCAGATTATGTTGCTACTCATTCATCCTTAAAAATTAGGCCAATACACTGAGCCGGTAGGAATAAAAATTTTTAACAAGAAACATAAATGCTTCACTTAGCAGAAAATTTCAAATTGATAAAAAAAAGTAACACAACCACGTTCTGGTCCATTGTAAAATTACAAGCTGTATATTATCTGGTATTTTATATGAGTACTTTTAGGGTACTAGGGTACGAGTAGGCGATCCCTCAGGACAAAAAGTGTTTTATGAGCATTGATGTAGATAATTACGAGAGGACTAACCATGCCCTTATTAGGCCTAAAAAAAATGTGGCCAGTTGGTGCAATTTTTGGAAGCGGTTGGGTATTTATGGAAGCAGTCGTGTGCTTACAGTATCCACAAAATGCTGGATAGCCCATCCTTTGCTGGTCTACCCCAGTGACGCTTTAGCCGAGGTTCGTATCGTATAGGAGGTATCCTTGCTTAGTTTCTAGTTTAGTTTTAGGATTCTTATAAATCTTGCTAAACTATAAGACTCTACGGGTAAGTCTGGTTAATTAAATAGATGAACTTCATAGATTGAATTGTAACGCGGTGTCCCACGTAAGCAAGCACGATTGCGAAGCTACGCGGTGCGAATTGAACAAACAATTGCTGGTTGGTTTAGTGGTTAGTGACCCTGACTGCTATGCCAGAGGTCGTGGGTTCAATTCCCACGCAGGACAAAATGTTTTGGCTGGAAAGACCTCACGGCGTCCTTACCTTCCGCATGACGCAGGTACTCACCGGACATGGTTCGTTTGGGAGTTTCCTGCACGGGATTCATGCGGAGGTGACGCCCGGATGTCGCCACTGTGCGGAACGCCCGGAGGACACGGTGGAGCACACAGACGAGGTGTGCCCTGCTTGGGCGGAGCATCGCCGTGCTCTCATGGGGGCGATCGGCGGCGGAGAAATCTCGCGCTGGGCCTTGGTTGAGGCCATGGTCCGGAGCGAGGAGGAGTGGCAGGCGGTCGCCGACTTCTGCGAAGCAGTAATACTCGCTAAGGAGGAGGCCGAACGCATCAGGCAACGGCGTTATCGCCGCCGCCGCCGCCGGGATTCTAATCCCGATTTCCGGCCAACGTACGCGCGGACTTGCGGACAGTGAGCAATGGGTAGCTCACTGTCCGGCCGTCCGGTAACTGTCCGGACCAAGCTCAAGTCGTCGACGGCGCGCACTGTTCCCGCGTGCCTCAAGGAGTTGTCAGCAACAGCATGATTTTTCCCACCATAAAAAAAAAAGAACAAAATGTTTGTGTGATCAGCATGATCATTTGTTCTGTTTCTGGGTACACCCATTTATATATATAAGTATGTTTATCAGTTGTCTACGTGGGTGCGGTGAGCCGATAAACGAATCGAAGCAGTCGCATTCTGTTGGTTTTATATTTTACATGAACTTTTTGCGGCGTGGTAACTTGTTCTTATATACATGGCGGTTAAAGCATGACTCGCGCACATATAGGACAGAGCTGCTACTTCACGATAAATTCACGAGAATCGTACCGGATAACTTCGCATAAAAAAAAAAAATACGATAAAGTATTCTTTCAGTAACTTTAAACAAGCCAGTTTTCCTCTTAACATTACTTAATTAAAATTAATAATTAATTCGTTGTTTAGAAACCACTTAAAAGAGCAAAATAAAAGAACCAAGTTTTAATACAAAAATTAAAATCACGAAGAAGAAAATCACAAAGTTGAACGCAATTTGATTCCCCTGGTTACTTTCCTCATTGCGGCTTCCCCTCGCGGTTTTATTCCTTGCCTTTTCTCAATGTAGAACCTTTGTAAGTGGTGTTGGTTGCAGTTCTCGATATCTTCCGTTGCGGTTTATGAGGGTTTCCCCTTTTTCTTTTGTTTCCAGCAACTCATTTTGTTTGCAAGCAAACCGCAACTTCATTAACGTTGGTTTCCTACACACTGTTTTACGTTATAATATTGTATTTATTCATTTAAGACTTGCTATTTCTAGCGGTCTCACGGCCGTCGCTATTCTCACAGGAATCGAACATTTTCCTGGATTTTCAAAGAGAAAGAGAATAAATGGTATTTATTTGCCTGATTGGATTTATATAACACTTTTACACGTTACACACCACTGTGAGAAGAAACATCAAATGAAACTCAGAGATAGGTCTCTTTCAAAGTCCGTACAGTAAACACGTCACAGTTAAATTATAAGAGAATCATGTAGATTGGGTCTGAAATGGTATTTTGAGGAAAGAACCACATAGATTTGAGTGGAACTGTCTCGTTTATGCAAGCATTAGTAAGTATTCGTGAATCTGAACTTAAGGCTAGCTAGGAGCTCAACGACTCACTGAAAAACAGTGATATTTTTCTTTTAGTGAAGTAGTTTATTTATTTTATTATACAATACTTGTTAATTTGCAATCCTATCAGTACATCCAGAGATAACTAGTGTTAAAAATATCAACCAGCTACAATTACAACTTAATTTAAGTTCTTTATAATATTACTTTCGATTTAAGGATAATTTTAAATTTAACTAAGTATCCATATTTTATACATTTAAAACAAAATATCTTCAGATAATCCCTCTCGACGTTACTTATAATTAATTTTCATAGAAATTTTGACCTTCTTCAAATTAAAGTCAAGGTCTTAGTAAATTACTTTATTCGTCCATCATTTAAATAGAATATAGACGGTATATAGACGGCAAGAACTGTTTAATACCACGATATGTTTGATATTAAACAGTTCTTGATGTTGACCCTTGTGGGAAGCCTGTGGTCTAGCCGTAGCTTCTATTACATAGGTGTCGATGACCGGCAAGGTATCTCTCTATCTACTGATATGCTTAAACTCAGTACCTAACGCGATCTTGTATTCAATATTTGGTTTCGATTAAATGACTGTCTAAGGGTCTAGATGATACACTTAATAATTCAGATAGTTTACGGCTTAGTAGCAAGGTGTTTGTCTAGTAAATTCGTCCTAAGAATTATCAGCCTTGCCAAATATATCTGACTAGCTTTTGCTCGCGGTTTCGCCCGCGCACATAAAATATAGCCTATGTCACTCAGGAATAAAGCAGCTTTCTATTGGTTAAAAAATTTTTGCTATCGGACTAGTACTTTCAGAGATTACTTCCTACAAACAAAAAAACAAACTTTACCTCTTTATTATATTAATGTAGATAGTGTTGACTACCAGTACGACACTTGAATCGACTGTTTATCAAACCTCTACAAAACACCTACTGAGTAACGCCCATGTTTTTTTATTATTATTGATAGTCTCGCGTTTGACCACTATCTCACCTGATGGTAAGTGATGATGTGGCCGACGATGGAGCACGCTTGCCTAGAAGTAACCTATTCACTCTTGACTTAAAGACCCCTAGGTAGTAAGACTGTAAGACCATGTGTAAGACTTCGGCTACTCGTAATGATATTTTAGAGACCTATTAAAGAAAAATGTATACTGCATGTTGAGTATTATTTACAATCATTTCCCAAATGATGTTCAAGCTTTACCGCTGACCGTATTTAAATTATTTTCCCAGTCTATTTAAAATTTATTTTACTATTAAGGACTATAAACAAGCCATTAAAATCTGCAATTTGTAAGTTTAATTTTCATCACTGATTGTGAATAAAGCACGCCGTGTTATGGCAAAATATGCTGAAACAAATTAGTTGTAATACCTTTTGTACAAAATTCTTACTGCTTAATAAATATTTAATCGATATAAATCTGCCTGGACTAACGGCAAAAGATAACGTAATTTCGTGGAGAGTCATATACCTAGAGACCGACCTCGGCAACCTTAGCCAAACCTTCGATCGATCCTTACAACTATTTTATTTTAATCACGAGCCCCATTACTTAGCTACGAGCCTCACGTACTAATCTCAAGAATATACTCGTACTTACTCCCAAAAAAAACAAACCCGAATACGTCCAGGTCCTCGTAACCAACGTGTTTATGGATGAGTCATTTGATTCCTTACAAAGAAGTGTGAGCGAACGAGATGTCTTGTTAGGCGTTCCAATAAAATTCTCAGTGGATTCATAAAATATGTAATTTGATCAGGGTCAGTACTCGAGTCCGAGTCCCTTGGGTGAAACCGATCGGCCATCGAGATACATTGGAAATAGAATTGTCTGAATGCCACCGTTGAGGTAACAATGTCTTGAGCTATACAACGATACATAAGAAGGTTCTATTGAACAATTCTTATTGAAAAAGTAGCTCTTTTGTCGCCAAAATCCAGTGGAATACTTTCGTTTCGGAATTACTATTTGCTTAATGTGAAATGAGGAAACCGATACAATAAATAAATAATGAAGCATTGAATGCCGGAAAATTAAACCAAAATTATATAATGCAAGGGTAGGATATTTTATTTATTCTTCGCGTAATTGTATTTAAGATATTGTGTAATAAATGTCAGAATGAATTGTGATTAAATGTTTCTCATTAGGATAGTATGGTTGCAAGGCAATGGGATTAATGGACTTATTTATTATGATTTAACTGCTTTTACTTAAAAAACAAATATTTACAGAGAACCAGCTTAAGTAAAATTGAACTTTTATATTACTAAAGTACCTATTACATTTAACAACAAAAATATATTTTTGTAATTGTTTACATAATGAGAGCTCGGTAATGTTTATAATAAAATTTTAACTAGCATCACAATACCAATAAAATATATAATTAGTCTAAAACACATTAAAAACGCCGTAAATGCTCATTCTTCAAAAACATAATTTCATTCTTCAAAAATAGAGATAAAAACTAATGCTTCGTTTGTGAAATAAATAGTCAACTTAAGTATAATTTTATTCTCAGTGTTGCTAGTAGAACTTATGCTAATTGGGCAAAAGAGTACAAAAACTTGTATGCAAAAATTGTTTTAAAGTGCCATAACGGGTGCAGGATACGTAAGCGGGCATACTTTGCTAACATCATAATTTTGCCCAAAAAGCCTTCCGTACGACACTAGACTAAACTTTTTACATTATTTTGCTCTGGACGGACAGGGATTTTAAAGCCAAAACGAGTATGTTGTAGGGGAATTCAACAACTCTTGACGGCGAATGTAGATTCAGTTTTTTGAAGAATTTTGTAGAAAAATCTGATGTTTGTGTGGTATTTTTAGTTTTTATATTTAATGGCACGTCTTTTAGTGCTAGCTCCAGGAGCAGTGCCAAGTGCCAGCATATTTTAATCTATGAAATAGGTTAGTAGTCGCTGGTAAATTTGAAGTTCACTATGACATTTTTTTAAAAGACAGGTTCGCGCTTGAACTCACCTGATGGACAGCGACAATATGGTCGACGATAGAGAACGCTTGCCTAGAATTAGCCTATTCACTCTCGACTTAAATTATGTTTTAATTTAAGTCAAGAGTTTTTTTTTTCAATTTTATTAATATAACAAGCTGTTGCTTGTCAATTTCGTCCATATCAGATTCGTAAAACCGCACAATTATTTATAACTATTATTTTTGTGCTAGTTATTATTCTGAAAGGATCACCATTACATTATTTTACTTTCCCATATAACAGCTAAATGGTAAAATACATTCGGTGAAATATATGCTATGTATGTGTTATGTTCAGATTTATGGACATCAATAAATATAAGAATAAAAAATAAAAGTTACTGCAGTTTGGGTTCTGGGTTTTTGCTTACCTCATTAGAAAACTGAACAGCTCACAAACTTATGTTTATGTTTGCAGACGACCTTTTGGAAAAAAAGTGATGTATTTTGTAAAACGATTTGGCAACAATAAATAATAGGTATTTGGTGCATGTAATTGGTAATTCTAATATATTATTTATTAAATCTTAAACGTTACTACATTACGTTTATAGTTCTGTTTTCAGTAGATACTAAGGTCGCCACACATGCATTTAGTGTCTACCTCTGTGACTTGTTAATAGGAATTGCAAAACATACACTCACTGGGAACTGCACGTACTTCAATTGAAAGGGGTTATTGCTGGGAAGTATTAGCGTACATGGCTTAAACAGTTTCGCCAATGCCACACACCCATAATAATTTACGCCTCGATGGTATTTCTCTGCAGAATTTGAGCCGGTTCCAGTTTCGATCAAAAACTCCATAGAGTAATTTGTGGCACTATCTTGCTCATTAACAGTTTAAGATAAATATTACTTCGTTCTCTTTCATTTTTAAGGCAAAAAGATATTGCTTTTGCTTTATCAAATCTTTTGTCACAATATCTATTAAAAAGTTGTAAAAGACTGAGAAAAATAATTGGAGTGGGGTTTTAAAGAATAAACCAGGAAGTGTTGGGTTAGTGAGAACAATTGGTACGAACTTAATATTATAATAACAGCAACTTTTTTGAATGATTGGTGCAACGGAAGAGAAATTTTCAAAGTGGTGCCAGGGACTGAAAAGTTAAAAAATCGTTTGGCTTGGTGTGGTCATGTTAAGAGGAGAGATAAAAGAGTTATAAGTAAACATGCATGAAGGTTAAAAAGAAGAGGAAAGCTAAAGAAAATATGGATTAATTGTGTGAGGAGTGATGTAAAAGAAAAAGAAGTTAGTGTTAGCCAAAATAAATACTTTTCTTTCTTTCCTCTTCTTTCTCTGATGGCGTGACGGGTGACAGAAGAGAATGGAGGAAAAAACGTGTTTCGGCAATTCCAAATAACATGGGATAAGGGCAGGAAGATAATATTTTTACTAAGATAATAAATGAAAAATAAATAAAACAATCACCGAAAAAAGTCACGCGTGATATTTGAACTCACATCTGCAGACACCAAGTCTGATGATGGAACGGAGCATTAGAATTTTATTTTGTTTCGGCATAAAAAAAAACATCATTGACTCTGATTTTCAATTTACATAATATGATGCTTTGATAAGTTTCTACAAATTATTTGCAAAATTATGAGAAAAAAACCGATGTCAAGTCAAAAAACATTATATTACTATTTTGGAAGTATAGTGTATCATAGAACAAAAAAATAATAATAATAATAGTAGGTGCAGTGTTATCCTCATAGTATGACAACTTTTTTTGTAATTATACAATAAAATTTGTTGTAAGAAAACCCAAATGTGAGTTAAACTCGTGTACATTAGCTGTTCTAATTTTAAATTTTGTACACAATATAAAAAAAATACCAGAGGCTTTTTCATTCGAAGAATATTTTAATTAGATGAATAATTTATTTCTGAGGCCTCTCGAGAACAAGATTTAAAATTCATAATATTTATACTGCCAATGCAATATAGACTTGCAATACAGGAGTTAAACAATCATTATTAAGCAAAACGTGTGAGTACTGTTATTTATACGGAAAGGCGCCATGTTATGACATGTTTAACTGAAATCATGTTAACTACCATTACATTAAACAGTACAAGACAGTGCCTAATAATACCTTTGACAGCAGCCTGCACCTAACAATTTGGTAATAACGGTACTTGGTCAGACGATGTCCGTCAGTGTGCACTCTATACAAATTACATAGAAAGTTTCTCTTTGACGTGGTCGGTACACATACCTTTTTGAATACTGCGGCGTGTAGACTCGGCTTTAGTTAAACAACAAACTTTGTATAACTTATGGAGTTACGTAATGTCGACTTTGTATGAAAAATCTGTGTTATGGTATGTGAGGATTTCAAGTGCATTAGGTATTTGGTTAGTTTTGCTAAGGCAAAACTTCCTACGTGTTCCAAGTAGATTAACATAGTTTAAACTAAACTTAGAAAAATAATGCCGTGACAACCTTCTCTTTTCAAAACTAAAACTCAAATCAACTTCTGAAATTATGAAATCCCTGCATATAACACCCAAGGCACGTATATATCACGACACGTCAACTCCAGTAAAAAAATATAGACATGGCACATATCAAAGTGACATATTTGGAAAACCCTCTTTCACGGACATTTGCCTTCATCAAAAATCTGAACGCATAGTGCCATGCCATTGAGTTTATTTTGTGTATATATAGAACAAAATAAATTCTGGTGTATTTTTCAGGTTAGCAGTGCTTTTCTATTGGCAGTTTTGAATTACGAGCCAAAAATAGTTTTCACGGAAAATAATTAAATCGTTCCAATTTTTGGTTTGGGAAAAACTGAAATGTATTCGCGAAATTTGATTCAACTGTAACTACGTGTATGGTACAAATATTTTCTGCACTTAATCTACACTAATAAATAATATAATAAAGAGGTAAAGCTTGCTTTTTGTTTTTTTTTTTGTATGTAGTATGAGGTAATCTCTGGAAGTACTGGTCCGATTGCTAAAATTCTTTCACCAATAAAAAGCTGCTTTATTCCCGAGTGACATAGGCTATATTTTAAGCTAGTAATATAATAAAATAATAGTAACAAAACTGTTTATAAATCTTGTAAACTGAAAACAAAAACAATCTTTAATATTAAAATTTGAAATATGCCGCAGGTGGGCATTAATGCTAAAACCATCCTTTGAAAGTTTTAGAGAGGTTGCAACCCTTTACGAGCCGAGATGTGCCCACTCCTCCCTCTTTACCGTCTGTGCCATGTTTTTGAGACATTTTTGGGTCGTTTGGATAAAAATCTTATTTAACGTTTATTAAACAACAAACTTATTCCAACTATGTGGTTAAAGTATTAACATAATGGCACAAACCATTACAAAAATTAATTTGTATCAGAATTTGTTTTATTTTTTATTTTTGTTTTTGTGGCTTGTGACTTTTCCGGTCCACTTTAGAACAGAAGAAGTTATCAAGACGATTTAAAGGGAGACCGTGTTAAGGAAGCCATACACGCTAGTGTATACCATTTTTTTTAAAATTAATGATAGGTGGATGGTAGGTGGTCAAACGCAAACGTTTGACCACCATCTCACCTGATGGTAGGCGATGATGTGGTCGACCATGAAGCCTGCTTACCTGTCAGGTTTATATCAAGCTTGTATGGAAACCTGCACTGTTATGCAACATACACGTTCCGGTTTATCTGTACAACTCACCTGTACTGGCAAACCTGTCAGGTATACCCTAGCGAACATTGCGGGCATTAGACTTTTACTGATTGGAACCACTCCTGTGTTCCTTCAGTTACTTTTTGCATTCCAGGACCATGATTATCCGTTTCAGAATAAATTCCATGATCCCAGCAGGCATCGACAGGCCTGTTGGTCTAGTGGTTAGTGACCCTGACTGCTATGCCGGAGGTCGTGGGTTCGATTCCCACCCAGGACAAATGTTTGTGTGATGAGTACGATCATTTGTTCTGTGTCTGGGTGTAATTTATCTATATATGTATGTATTTAGAAATATATAAGTATGTTTATCAGTTGTCTAGTACCCATAACACAAGCTCTGCTTAGCTTGGGACTAGACGGCGTTGTGTGATAGTTGTGGAATATTATTATTATGGTTTTTTGGGCAATTTTTCTCAGGCTAATACCTGGTGTTCTATCGGAACCTCACGGATGTGAACCAAGGTGAGATCCTAATAATTGAGTTTAAGATGGTAAAAGACTTTGTACTGGATTTATATTATTATCTAAGTCCAGTTGTAAAAATTTTCTAACTATACGACAAGTATTCAAAATAGCCGCTTTTTGTAGTGTTAGATATGTGTATTTTGATAGGTTGAGAACATTGAAACTATTAAATATTTGTTTTGGAATAACACCTGTTGTTGATATTATTATTGGGACTATTGTGACTCTATTCATTTTCCAGACTCTAGTGATTTCCTCTTGTAATTCTGTGTACTTTCTAATTTTTTCCGTGATAGTTTTTATTATTATTATCACCTTTATTTTTCATTTAAACATATTATTTTACATTTTTAAACATTTCTTAAAAAAAAAATTAAAAAAAAAAAACATTTAAAAATATAAAAAATAGTTGTCCGCCGGTGTCGGGAGCAGGGTCCAAGCTACCGGTGGTTAGGGCTCCAGAGACAGGAACCTCCTCACAATACGAGCCGTATCGAGGAGTACTGCCTTCTGTATCAGGCCCTTGATCCATCCGCGCAACGCCAGCTTCGACAGATGGTCGTCGAAGCTTTTGGCTATAAGGCCATTGACGCTCACGACAATCGGCACAATGACAGCCGAGTCCACATTCCACAAGTCGACAACCTCGTGTGCTAAGTCGAGATATTTGATTTTTTTCTCTTTCTCAGCTTTCACGAGATTCTCGTCATGTGGGATGGTGACATCGACTAACATTGCGCGGCGCGCTAATCGGTCTATCACTACTATATCCGGCTTATTGGCTATAATAGTCCGATCAGTAATGATAGACCGATCCCAGTACAACGTGACATGGTCATTTTCGAGAACTGGGTCGGGCACATACCTGTAGTACGGTACCTCAGAGTCCACCAGGTTGTATTTCAAAGCAAGTTGCTGGTGAAGAATCCTGGCTACTTGGTTATGCCTGTGCAAATACTCGCCGTTAGCCAGACGAGAACAACCAGAGATAATATGTCTGATGGACTCACCCGGACGATGACATGCCCGACACACGTCAATCGTCCCATCCTTCATAATATGTCTCCGGTAGTTGTTCGTCAAGATAACCTCGTCCATAATCGCACAGATAAAACCTTCAGTTTCTCCGAAGAGGTTGCTGAATCGTAACCAGGCCACGGACGCCGAAAAATCTACATCAGGCCCATGAAGAGCCCGAAAAAAGCGCCCTTGAAGCTCCTTGCCTTTCCATACTTCCTTGCGGTCATCAGTGGTAAGTACCACAGGTTTGCGCCAGTTCTCTTTAGCCATGGACAGCGGGGTGAGTCCCTTGTCCATTGCGACCACATCGCGGTGCATACCCACGTCGGTTTTGAGAAAGTATTCTCTGAGGCTGCACACCTCGCGGTTGTGTAGAGTCTTTGCATTCAAAAAGCCTCGACCTCCACACTTCCGCGGGATGTACAGTCTCATCACCGAAGATCGTGGGTGATGCATCCGATTTGCGGTCAGCAATGTACGGACCCGCCTATCCAGAGCGTCTAACTCAGTCTGAGTCCATTTGAGTATGCCGAAAGAGTACATTAAAACCGGCATGACCCAACCGTTGAAGGCGCGCACCTTATTTCCGCCTGACAGAAGGCTGTTTAAAACTTTCTTCAGGCGGCCAAAGAAGCGCTCCTTCAACGTTTGCTTCATGTCAGCGACGTTAATGCCTAACGCTTCCGACATACCCAAATACTTATAAGTTTCGGTCGAGGAGAGGGATCTAAGGTGTATGGAATCCGAGAGTTGAATTCCCTCGGATTCCACTATCTCCCCTCGCCTTACATGCATGACTGCACATTTGTCCACACCAAATTCCATCCTGATGGCACTACTGAAAATTTCAGTTACCTTCAGTAGTTCCATCAGTTGCGAATTGTTGTGGGCAAAAAGTTTCAGATCATCCATGTAAAGCAGGTGAGATAGGACCTGACCACCTCTTCTCAACCGATAGCCCAAACCTGAATCCTCCAGCAACGTGCTTAAAGGATTCAGGGCTAAGCAAAACCAAAGTGGACTCAAACTGTCGCCCTGAAATATTCCCCGTTTGATCCATATTGGTTCATCATTCCCCTGGATCGGTCGACATCCTGGATAGCGAAGGACTGTTTTCCATTGCCTCATACATGACTCAAGGAAGGTGCGTAGAGTTGCATCTATTTTATACAACTCCAACACCTTCATGAGCCATGTATGTGGAACAGAGTCGTAGGCCTTCTTATAATCTATCCAACATGTCGACAGATCCTTGCGGGATCGACGAACCTGTTGGCTTATGGCCATGTCTATGAGGAGTAGCTCCTTAGTGCCGCGGGATCCGTTCCTACACCCATTCTGAGAGGCAAACATAATTGAGTTTTTCTCAATGTGTAGAGTAATTTTCACTCTCAGGATGGACGTAAGAAGTTTATAGACCGTCGACAAACATGTAACCGGTCCATAATTCTTGGGATCCGCGGTACTACCCGTCTTATGGAGCAGGTGGGTGGTACCAGTTGTTAAAATCTGAGGCAGTGACCCAGACTCTAAGGATGACTGGAATTGTGATGCCAAAATCGCGTGTGAGCTGCTATACCACTTAAGCCAGAAATTTTGCAGTCCGTCCGGTCCCGGAGACTTCCAATTTGGTAACGGACGTACTGCTCTGGCCACGTCTAATGGGGTGATGAAAACTTTGTCCATTTCTGGTATAGCCTCGCACACGCGCTCAACATCACGCATCCAGCCACCCTCAGTGTGACATACGGGCTCCGACCATATGCTGCGCCAGAATGTATTCGTGGCAACACTATCCGGTCGAAACCCGTCAGTCACATTTTGTCCAGGTCGCTCCCAAGCTCTGTACACCCACCTCTCATCGCTCTGGAACATGCGATTTTGCGAGTACCGATCGACCCGTCGCTTATACCGCCGGATGCGATTGGCCCATGCACAAACTTTCTGCTTCAGGAAGTCGATGCGTTCCGTGACACGTGACATATATTCTCGGGGGCTTATTTCAGTCCCCGAAAACGCTCGTCTCACGAAACGCATCACACGTGGACGTGTATTGCCCTCCCTGAAGCAGTATAGTTTGCCAATTAGTGCTCTGGCCTCATCAATACGCCTCTCGATCCTGCACTGCCAGGCTGGAGCGGCAGGCGTTGGTCGAGTGGCTACTCCATAACATGGGAACTTTACATTAGCAAGACGACATGCCGCAACAGCCCCACAGTACAGGATGGAGTGCGTATCAAGGAGGCTGTCGCTGCTCTCAAAAACATTTTTAAGCAGCGAGTCCAGAGCACACACTAGCGCCCTATTTTTTTTGTGCATAGGCAACCGAGGTAAACGGGGCCTAAGCTCAGTCGGAGTCGATCTATACTCACGAAGCGCATCCTCCAGTGCGCTCCTCAGTCGATCGTTGCACTGGCTACTTACTCTGTCAACCCTATCATCTGCCTCATTCTCAACATGATCATACCGCGGAGTGGTCGTGACAGAAGTCGATGGTCCCGCGGTCTGTATCTGTTGCGGTGTCGAGACGATAGGGTTGCTCAGTACCTGTGAGCGCAGCCGATCAAGTGCGGCGTCGTCCAACCTGTGGTTACGTTGAATAACCCGCACCTGATCCGACAATCGTTGTGCCGAGACGTTCACGGTTGGTTATTATTATTATTATTGGTCTTGCTGATATCTGTTTGAGGCGCGCGTGGAACAGAATTTTCTAAGTTAGTATTTTTGCAAAGTATGAACCTAGTAGTATGCAAAAGAGAACCCCAGGGCCCTAGAAAGGAGGCAAAAAAATGTGAACCTAGTAGTATAGTAAATACTTATAATGTTATTTTGTTTGATTGGATACCAAACTAGAACGTGCTATTTTCAACTTTTAATGTAAACATGTTATGGAGAACTGCTATTATAATTTTAAAACATTTCAAATTATATAAAATTGGATGGTTCCGTTATTTTGCCCGACAGTTGCTGCAACGCCAGATTATGACTCGGCCAATTTAACTTTTTTCTTCGACTTCCTTCCTCGAAGTTCTTTCTTTTTCATAATTGGGTACTTGTTAAAATATTCATGAATTCCTTGCAATCAATTTAAAGTAGGGTTAAGAGGGCTATCAAAAAAATGCCTTCATTTATACATTTGAAAATATTTACTTTTTTTTCTATCTGTTATAAACTAGTACTTGACTGCGATCCCGCCTGATGGTAAGCAGTGATGCAATCGTTGATGGTGAGGCGCACTAGTTTATTAAGAGCCTATTCACTCTACTCACTTTGCATGATGTAGCAATATTATGCATGTATTGTATTTGTTATTGTTTGTATTACATTTTTTTGCAATATTTACAGTTGTTATTACATTTATTATTATTCTTTATTGTACACACAATTTAAAGTAGTATTTATTTCAAGTCATCTAAATAATTATGTTTCATTTAACATTATATAATTTTAATTTTTCTTAACCAATTTTGACATACATTTTACATGATTACATGAATGTAGTAAAGAGATTAATTAGTTTGCTACTACAAACTGTTGTCGTTTTTCAATTCTAGATTTTCCGGCCATATTATATCGAAATTCTGAGGACACTATGAAATACATTCATAAGGTTCTTACTATTCTTTCAATTTCATTTTATTTGCTTAGTAGGCACTATAAATCAATCCACGAGCTCAAAAAGTACCGTTGCACATTAATTTTATTTTTCAACTGCAAGAAATTCGAATTCGCTTCGATAATTTGGCTTTCAAAAAAATAAAAAAAATGTTTGTTTATCTCCACAAATTACACTTCAAACATCAACATGTTGTTTGGCAGAAAAACCTAAGCACTTAACAGATGAAATTGCATTTTGTGGGAGATCTGGAGTCCAAACTAGGCCTAAGCCTGTATCTCAGAACTCCAGGCCTTATATATATATAGAAAAGAAAAAAAATATGCAAAAAGCGACGCCGCTATGACCTATATAAACAACTATTTGCCACCATTCAATAAATCAAAGTTGTCCAAGTCTAAGTTTCACTGAGTTCACCCCAAAGTTCTCGCATTTAATGCAAAACTAATGGCTGAAACAAAAAATAAAATATTGAGCTTTTATTTAAATTTTTCGAATATTGTGTCCCATATTCAGCTTAGTTAATATTTTATAATAATTTTTAAATATCGTAAGGCTCATAAAACAAAAAATAAAATATCGAATTTTATTTAATTTTTTCGAATATTGTGTACAATGTTTAGTTTAGTTAATATTTTATAATAATTGTTAAATATATCGTAAGGCTCATAAAACAAAAAATAAAACATTGAGCTTTTATTTAAATTTTTCGAATATTGTGTCCAATATTAATTAGTTTAGTTAATATTTTATAATAATTGTTAAATATCGTAAGGCTTATAAAAAAAAAAAAACAATAAATTTATTCATGTACATGAAGTTTAAAACTTGATATACAGTAGTGGTCATAGGCAGACTTAATGCAACAAGGCATTCTCTTCCAGTCGACCTTTGGGTTAAAAAGACAAGAAAGTGGTAGGTGTGCACAATAAAAAATAATAGAAATGTTTATTAGAATGAAGTATCATTAGGTTAAGGTGCTTATAATAAAAGAAAACATATTTAAGCTAACATTTTATTCTAATAACTATTATGATAAATATCAAATCATTATAATTAAATTATCTTATTTGTGTATATATATGTATATTATGTATTTTTAGTATAAGTTATATATATAGTTATATAAGTATTTATTAGTTTAAGATTTCGCTAACTCTTCTTTACTTATTTCTGCACACTATTGTCTACATCTCTTCTGATCTTTCCTTTCGCAGGTCTGCTGGAAGAAATTTCTTCATGAAATAAGCAGTACCTTTGTACATAATTTATAATAATGTTGTATCTTCTTCTTTTACTGTGTGTACATAAATTATAAAATAAATAAATAAATAAATTAAATTGAAATTTAACAATTAAATATTAAGCCTCTATTTTTTTTTTTTGAATTATGTGTCTTCGTCAATGTATACTATCATGTGAGAGTACGATTATACTAAATATAAACTGCGTTTATATTTTATAATAATTTACAGTTATGAATAGTCTGTAGGTTATTATTCCATAAAATATAATGTATATAACGAAAAATTTTCTATACTGAAAACAAAACAAGTAAAACGAAATGTGCGCCCCTTTCTATTATCCGGATATTTAAACGGATTTTGTATTAATAAAAGCAATTACCGTTAAGCACCTAAGAAGTAGCGGAGACAGCGAAAAAAACAACAAGCAACGGGGAACTTTCCGAAGATTGAAAGAACAAACTCCAAATAAAAAGTCGGAAACTCAGCAAAATAAATACGGAATAACAAACAGGTGTTTAGCGAAGACGCTCGACGCTCCCCGCACTCGATCTTTCTTTTATTAGCTGCCTTGAGCCCATTTAAGACCGTGTGGTACTTAAATGTATCGCATTTGAATGCGTGGGCGTCGTAAACTGCCAACGAAATGTGTTTAAATTGAAAATTCTCTTCAGAACAATGGAACGTGAATGGTACGCACAAATCTATACGAAAATAATGCGAAATTTATAAACGGTGCCGTCTACAGCTTAATTAATCATTACATCGCATCGTGATATCGTTTGGCAACGTTGCATGAATTGTAAAAGGCGATCTTCGTTGGGGTGTTCCCAAACTTTATGGTGTTCGACTCGCCCTTGTTTAAGGAAAAAAAGAACAAAGTTTCCGACTCCCTGCATATTAATATGTCTGCTGGAGTATTAAACTGTTCAGCATTATTATATCTCGTTGTATTCCAGCGGGTATTTCGGAAGTCTTGTGTACAGAAATGGCCGCCTATTTATTTGTTGAATAAGGTTTTTACTTTCTTATGTGATCAGCGAATGTGGATGTTTTTCCTTTTCTAATCCGTTTGTGCCCTGATCACAAAATAGTAAAGAATGTCACGTATCGATAGCAGTAAAAGAGCTCCAGTAGTTTACTTGGAAACACTAATTAGTTAAGTAAACTGTCTCGGTTCCCGTTTCTGCACACGTACGCAGTTCCAGTTTAAAGTGTGTTTGTTTATAGACTTCAGCCTCATTTCAATGTTGAATAATGTTGTTTACGGGATTTGCTTATCGATTTTGAATAACAAATTAATATAAAATAAGAAGTCTAGTGTAATGTATACAATATTTTTATTGAAAGTATGATTAAGCTCTGTATTTATCTCACGATACGAGAAGTAGCTTTTTATCTAAAAAACAAAATAATTAGATATTGAAAACTGTGCCATGCCTATGGTCTATACTTTTACTTATAAATTATTATTCGAAGTTATTTCAATCCATCACAACCAACTCAGATACTTTAGCTTTGTATTTTTCTAATTTTTGTACATTATTGTGTATTTTATGAATGATCATTTGGTAAATATGGGCATATTTATTTGGTATTCCAATCGATTTCGAACTTTTTGGACATTAGGTGTTCATTTTTTTGTTTGAGAAAAAAAAAGACATCTGATGTCTTCTCCTCCGTGTCAGATTTTCACTGACTAAAACCAGACTTATGTTCTTTGCAACTGGAAGAACATAGGTGGTGGTTTCGCTTTAAGAAGTCAACTCATGGCCCCGCTAGGCTTCTGCTTTGCTGGGACCGCATAGTTTTGTTGGTATTTCTATTAGGCGCGTGAAACACTACGCGCCATCGATGACTCGACCTCGGTCCGTACGGCTACCGGACGGCCGAATGTCGAGCTTCCCATTGCTTGCCCTCCGTAAACCCACGCCTACAGTGGCTAAGAGTGAGGGACGGAGTTCAGACGGCTGGGGCGAGAGGATGTCCGTTCCATCACGTGCGCCTCTTTCGCTAGCTTTACTGCTTCGCAGAAGGCGGCGAGCCGCCTACTCCACCTTGCTCTGGGCCATAGCGTGAACCAGAGCCCTGCACGGTGCCGAGATATTAGGTTTAATTAAAAAAAAAAAATCCCAAATTGTAAGTTCAAGTACATAAAGAGGAGGATAGATTCCGTGTACAAAAGACTTCATAAGATGTGAGGCGGCAGATTTACTTACTTCAAAATTACTTTTAATTTCAGTGCGATAAGTATTAAGTCCTTCGGAGTTTTTAATTTAAATGTAACATTTTTCTTGGAAGTGTTCACGAGATCCTTCAAAAGGAAAATAATTGGCAAATTCCAGCATGTGTCTACCCGTAAATGTTTTCTCTCCCGACAGACATTCTTTGGCGTCTTAGAAATATTTGTTAGACGGTCCTCAAAGCTGCTCTAAAATGTAATATCTTTTTATCCAAAGAAATAACAGGTTTTATTGTATGGAGACAAAGTAGGTTTGGTTGGTTAACCATTACGCCTCCGCAATTTATCTAAATTCTTCGATAAAAATAAATTGTGGAGATGGTCGTATAAGATTTTCGTGAGGTGTTGTAATTTATTTATTAAATTTCCATAGAATATTATGTAAAATCGTTGTAAAATGTTTGTTATATTTTTTTATTTAATTTGTGATATTTGTGTATTATAATAGTATCTACACTGTACTTTGACACGAATAAAAAGGTACTAGTATATTCATTTCTATTTTCATATAAAATATTACAACGTAGCACAATAAAATAGAATATAATAAAATCAAATTAAATAAATTTTAATCAGATTAAATAAATTGAAACCAAAGCGGCATTGCGTAAAACTGTCCGCACCCACCAACAGATTTGAAACTGGTGTCATTCGAAGCGTCTAGTTTGCTAGTTTTTTTTTTATTTTTATTATGGCTACACACCTATATCAAATGTATGGTTTTATAAAATATTTTATTTTATTTTTATTATGGCTACACACCTATATCAAATGTATGGTTTTATAAAATATTTTATTTTAATCTACATAGCCTAATTGACAAAAATAAATTAAAAAAATTAAAACTATATTTAACTAGGGAAATAGTAACTTGCAAATGGATTTTTATACAGTTACCCCTAATCGATTGAACTGTTTGGTGCAGTTATCTATGTAACTTGGATGACAATGCATTAATATGGTACCAAGGAGCTGGTCTGATTACTGGACTCAGATAGTCGCCATAAAAACTACTGAGCGTAACAAGATAGCTCTATCGTGTTTGAGTTCTTTGGGATGGATACTACGCGATAAAAACTTGTTGTGAAACATTTTTTCTTTAAAACTTATAAGTAAAGAGTGGTTAAATGTTTACTTTTCTGTATGGGTAATATTCTTAAAAGCTATCTCCTCGTTGCACAGACCCTTATGGGATAAAATGATACCACACTTCCCTACTCGACCTATGTTCGGGCCGGATAACTTTAGTTATATATTTAATTAACTTTATGTTTCGTGGCACATAAAAGCTCGCCGGGCCGCCTAGAAAGGCTCACCGCAGGTTGAGTATCCCTGTTTCAGACGGCCCTCTGAATTATATAAAGTAATATCACGCTTTTGTACAGGGGTGGTGAACATTTAGGTTGGTAATAGTGCTGTGGTTTGTACTGAATGTTGTTGTAAGACATTTTTTCGTAAATTGTTTGGCCAAAAACATACTTTGAGATACAGTATTTAGGTAGACATAATATAGATACAGTTCTTCTCATTTACTTTCGTGGTAACATAAAACTTTGTTGTCAACAGTTTTGTTAAGTCCACGACCGCCGATTGTACATACTGTACAACTTGAATGACCTTTAAAAAAACGCTTAATTGTCATACTACTTACTGCACACACGTTTGTATGAAATTTATTTGCCCGAAAATTTTAGTTTTATGTCTTTGTATTTTCCTATAAAAATCCAGAAAATTTTTCTTTTTTTGTGATTTTACGTAAAAACGCGCAATTACATAATAATAATATCCCGAGGCAAAAGTTGACTACATTTTAGAGATTCTCAGAATACAATTTGTGGGTGGAAAAATTGAAATTCGATCGCGGTAGTTCATATCAGCGATTGTACGTCATTCAATCAGTTTTCGTGCACAGTTGCAAAATCCGCGTGTGAATGCACTGAATCCTCTTCTACCTATTGAGTTTTTGTGGATAGCTCAGTTTTGTTTCCTAGTCTTTCTACCAGTTATATGCCATGACTAATAGACATTACTGTAGTAATATTTCTTGTGTTTAATATTTGTATAGGTATATGTAGTCTTTAAGCCTACTGGGGCCAGGGTTATCCGAAAGGGCGCTCGAGCCCCGGTACGAAGGCTAGAAGGAACGGGATGGGTTTTTTAGTCAGTAAGAGTCTGACACTATCTCCCGCTCCGCCCAAGGGCGGGGGATGTCAATGCATGATTTTTCCCATCGAAAAAAAAAAAAAAAAAAAAAATCTTAATTTTTTAAATGAATAAATGAAAATAAAATCAAAATGAAAAAACACTGTGTGTCGTAGTATTTTCTAGTCGCAATTGTTATGAATAATTGATTTTATTATGAATTTATCAATTATGACAAATTTTCGTAGTCAATTTTGTAATATGGTTTTTTTGTTTTTTAACTACAAAAACATACATTCAACCGAACAAAGAACCTCTTCCTTTTCAAAGTCGCTTAAAAATATGATCATTAAATTTAAAGGGCACGAGTTGAGCCCATTTTTTTTTTGTACTAATAAAAAAATAGGACCCACCACCACGCTTCGTGTTTAATAGTTTGGAAAAAGTATATATAAAATGAACTTGCATTCTCTACAAAATCCTACTGTAGGTATTTGTTTAATGGTAAAAAAAAGTTTTTGGGGTCCCCCAGAGGCTTGCTTTACTCTTTTTGCTTAATCTAACGGTTGAGTAGCAAAAAACTTGCAGAATCTTGAACTGTCGATGCTTGATGTCGTCCCTTGTCAGGTTTCTACGCAGTTTCCCGGGAGGAGACTAAAAAATGATACTTTAATTTATTAACCTATTCTTTTGACGTGTGAAGTCATTTAATTACTTCTTTAGCTCTACAACAGTGGGTGTGCGTATCAAACTTTTACTGGTAAAAACAACACCTTTCCTTCAATTGTCTTATGCCTTACAGAAGACCAAACCCATGCTCAGTTGGTTTCAGCCCTACAGAAACCAATAACAACCGGTTTTGCTGATCATTTCCTACTTTAAAAAAAAGGTGTATGTTTTACGTGTGTGGCTGCTATCTCCTGATTAAATATAAACCACTAGTTTTTGCCCGTGGCTTCACTCACGTACATAAAATATAGCCTATGTCACTCGGGAAGAAGCAGTTTTCTATCGGTGAAAAAAGTTTTAGCAATCGGACCAGTACTTTCAAAGATTACCTCCTATAAACAAAAAAATAAAACTTTTCCCGAAATAATCACAGCGTTATCGCTATACAAAGAAAGGTTTTCACACTAGCCACTAATTAAATAAAACAAATACATTAATACATTCTTGGCCGTTTTCCATTTTATCCCAAATTATTGAACAAAATGGGTGGCCTTTATCCAAAAATGGAGATGTGGGTAGAAAGGTAAAAAATAGCCTTTGACTTGTTCATAAATATACTAAATAAAAAAAATCCGTCAAAACGTTTCGGATGAGTTCGACAACTAGATTATATTGTTATCATTTTGATACTTGTGATCGTTTTCATTGCATTTTTAAATGTTTTTTTTTTAAATGCTTAGTTTTTATAATGTAATTGTACTTTAGTGTATATTATGTATTGCAACAAACAAACGATTTAACTTTCTATAGCAACAATTTTGTTCTTTATTATATTAGTTAATACTTTTTTTAGAATTTCAGTAACGTATATGATGCTTATAAAAATACGAGTATCTAGAAAATCGGACTACCACAAAATGCAACGTCACACGTGCCAGGCTTAGACATCAGCGTTGAAAGGTTTAAAGGCCAGCTTCGACGGGCTGGAGTTGAAAGGTTTCGACTGATTCCCTAGGGCATTCAGATACTCGTAGTCTGTATTCACCAGTTGCCGCTTTGCAATAATATTGAGGTTTAGGAATATTCAGCTACAGTTCGTAAATCTCAATCTGATACTATCTTACTAACTTAAATCTTTGAATGCCGTAATTAGAGACACAATAGAAAGACAATTGCTTATGTCGAACTGTGTAACATAAGACATTCAAAAGGTTAAGAACTAATTAGGTCGGACATAAAGATATTTAATTGATTTAAAGCATGCTCTCGAGAGCAAAGCTAGAGCTGTGATGGCCGAGTGGTAATGGCTCCGACTTACGAGTTGTAGGTCGCGGGTTCAAACCCGAGGCGAAAGGCGCATTACTTTGTGTAATTTATTTCATTACCACTACTCTCAAAACGGTGAAGGAAAATGCCGTGAGGACACTGGCATGTCCTAGAACAAAAAATTCGAAGACGAGTGCATGTGCAGTGTGTGCCACACTGGGCTCACGTGGTAGATTACGGCCCATTCCCTCTCTTAGAGAGGAGGCCTGAGTCCCAGCAGTGGGAACATTAATAAGGCTGATGATGATGTTCTAAACTAATAAGATCGGACATAGAGATATTTAATTGATTAAAAGCATACTCTCGATCGATATTGCGAACAATTGGTAGTTGGGACCAAAAGGTTCTGGAGTGGCAAACGCGCACCGGAAGATGCAGCGTTGTAAGGCCTCCTACAAGGTGGACCGATGACCTGGTTAAGGTTGCGGGAATCCGCTGGATGCGAAACGCTCAGGACCGTTTATTGTGGCGATACTTGGGGGAGGTCTATGTTCAACAGTGGATGTGTTTGGGTTAAATGATGACGATGATGATATTTTCGATTAAATTTCGGCTATGGTGACTACTCACGTCAGAAATTAAAAAAATACACAGCAGATAGTGTTTTGAATAATTGCACTGTTATTCTGATAGTAGGTACCTATGTGCTTTTCGAAGCACGTTGGTGGCCCACCACCAACTTTGAAACTTCGAGCTGCTACAGGGAAATACCTAATGAGAAAACCTAATAACTGATTTTGCCTGACCTGAGCACTGAGCCCAGAACTTTCACTCATCAGTTGTACTTGTGACCACGATATCAACGAGAATATGATGTGTGTGCATACCATGGGGCAGACTGAAAAATATGTTAAAATATCATTCATTTTTTGCAGTTTATATATATCCTTTTATTGAAAATTAGCTTCTGTCAGCGGTTGCGCCCATGCGAAAACAGAAAATTTTCCTAAAAGGGGAAAAAAGCTTATTCTCTCTTAGTCTATTCACATAATTTTCATCCAAATCCCTTCAGACACTTGAGCGTGAATGAATAACAAACACACAGATATATACAAATAAATTTTCGCCTTTATAATACATATTTGTGTGATAAATACTCAAGCTTACCAAATTCAACTCATTTTGTTGCCTCGCCAACGACGATCATCAACATTGTAATTTTTTAAATTTCAAGAAGGTTATACAACAGAACTAACTGTCTTATATTTAGTCTTTACATTGATTTAGACTAAATTTTCAAGATTTTTTACTTCGAGAAGATAACGATCAGGGGGCCGACCCGGGTGTCGCCACTGTGCGGAACGCCCGGAGGACACGGTGGAGCACACAGTCGAGGTGTGCCCTGCTTGGGCGGAGCATCGCCGTGCCCTCGTGGGGGCGATTGGAGGCGGAGACCTCTCGCGCCGGGCCTTGGTTGAGGCCATGGTCCGGAGCGAGGAGGAGTGGCAGGCGGTCGCCGACTTCTGCGAAGCAGTAATGCTTGCAAAGGAGGAGGCCGAACGCATCAGGCAACGGCGTTATCGCCGCCGCCGTCGCCGGGATTCTGATCCCGATTTCCGGCCAACGTAGACGCGGGCTTGCGGACAGTGAGCAATGGGTAGCTCGCTGTCCGGCCGTCCGGTAACCGTCCGGACCAAGCCCAAGTCGTCGACGGCGCGCACTGTTCCCGCGCGCCTCAAGGAGTTGTCAGCAACAGCAGGGACCCAGCCGGGTCGAAGCCTACTGGGGCCAGGGTTATCCGGAAGGGCGCTCGAGCCCCGGTATGAAGGCTAGAAGGAACGGGGTGGGTCTTTTAGTCAGTAAGAGTCTGACACTATCTCCCGCTCCGCCCAAGGGCGGGGGATGTCAATGAATGATTTTTCCCACCATAAAAAAAAAAAGGGGGCCGAGTCTGCTATTTTTATAAACTTGTCATTCCAACACGATCCAATTGTCATTTTGCTAAAAGTTTGTAATCTGCTAATTCATAATGATCGATCATTGATCGGTCAGTGGTCTTGTTATAGAATTGTGGTAGAATGATAATTTCGAGCATATTAAAACCAATAACTGCACAATAACGTTCTAATGGTAAAACACTGATCAAATAAACTGTCAAAGTTTTAGCAGATTACCGCAAACGTCAAATATTCATTTGTCAATATGTACGAGATTACCATTTTAAGTCACTTCTTTCAATGGAGTGTCAGTGGTTGACCATTGGAAAGTCATAATGACGCCATTCTATTAGTAGATTACCAAACTTGTCAAAATCGACAATTATGACATCAATGATAGACCATTCTGACACTATTGTAATAGCAGACTTGAGGCCCAGAGCCTAAGGAGTTTAATAAAACTACGAAATCCTGTAAATAATTGATGATACACCCTCCAGATCTCAAAGCGATACGGCTATCGAGTATGACACAGCACATATTGGAGAATGAATCAATGATAGTCTAAATTCCATTTATTAAGGTGCTATCGATCGAAATTTGATTTATATATTCGATAATACTTTTAATTTGATTTATCAATACGATTAAAATGATTCGGTATTCCAAAAAATTTACATTATTAATTTGTCGATTTTATTACCTTAAGGATTGGCCAGAAGTGGCTAAAGATAGAAAGGAGTGGAATAACGGAAGGGAGGCCTTTGCCCTGCAGTGGGACACAACGGGCTCATAATAAAAAAAAAATAATAATAATAATAAATAATAATTTGTGAGATTTTTCCTCAATTATTAAGGTCAGAAACTTATTTATTAAATAAATTAATTTTGCCCTTATCGAATTAAACAGATATTGAAAAGATCTGCAAATTCAGAAAAATCGAATCCGCTTATGATTCATTATAGACCTCTATATCAGTGTTTAGAAGGAATTCAATAATGTCTTTTATAACCCCCCACCATGATCGTATGTATAGCTAAGTACGGCATGGAATTCTTAATAAGAATTCCATGCCTGTCTGTCTTTTCAGTTAGCTACAATCGCAGGTTGACTTTAAGTCAACAGTAAATAGGTTACTTCTTGACAAGCATGTTCCATTGGTGACCACATCATCACTTACTCACTTTTGAGAAGAATATTTTTTTATTTAACTAAGTTGAATTGAATAATTTATTTATAATATCTAATTGCATTATTATAGAAATTACTTTAAATTATTGAACTGAACTGAAGACTCATAACTAATTAGTATTTGAATCAAAGTATTTTTTTTAAATTAACTTTATTGAATTTAATGGACTGATGACTGATGTATATAGGGCGCAAAAACATTATTTAAATATTTTGATGAGGATTTAATTCGATCACTTCCTGCTTTTTTCTATTAAATATTGCAACATCCTGTTGAATTTATAAAAGGATTTAATTTGATAACTTCCTTTCGAATTATTTTAAAATATTACAACATCCGGTCGAATTTGTGAGAATTTAACTTGACCACTTCCTTTTTATTTCATTAGAAATATCAGAGCATCCGGTCATTTTTAAAATAAGAATTTACTATGACAATTTCCGTTTTATTTATTTATTTTAAATATTTTTCTACCTTCTTAATGAATTTTTATGCTTTTCAATTTCTGAGTAGAAAAACCGTTGTGATGTGATTACAAAGGCACTTTTTGACCGACCATGGAATAAACATCTTGAACTGAAGCAATGTATGTCTTTATTATCACTCTAAAACATTTCCTGATATCACTGTGACTGTGTATTTTGTGTGACGTCGACATTGATGGCAATCATGCGCCGACATATACTAGTTATTTTAATTGAATAATGTATTTAATAATTGAATATTGTTTTAAATAATTGATTTATTGAAATTGATAATTCACACTAAGTAGAATTTTAATGGAGTAAGTCCTGGCACAAGTTTAATCTTAGCTTAAGTGACAGAGGTCGTTAACCTATGTTTTTTTCGGCTTTTAATATAAACAATATTTACACAAATGTATATAATATCCTTGTATACATTTGTGGATAGTAAAATAGTAGTTTATGTGGCTAGGGGATAAAGCATTGTCTTTAAGTCGCGGGCAGCATGTTGAATTCCGAACGAAACGAAGGTTACTGATTTTAATCCCGAACGATAGTGAGGGATTTATAAAATTAACTCCCGAACATTGCGAGGGAGTTAATACAGAAACCTGAGTGGAGTGAGGAATTCAAGCCGCCCAAGACAAAGACAGCTTTATCCTCGTGTTGCATACTCTACTTTTTACACCATCTGTGAGATAATTAAAAAACAATTTGGTCGACCAAATCATATATAAGAGGAATATAAGTAAGTATTATTTTTATAAGTTCATCAAACAAACAAAATTCACTACTCCGAGATTCTACAGTTTCAATGTTTTTTTAAAGCTGGAGTCAGTACGCACGTTTTAATCTATCTTTGGTTTGAATTTCAAGTCAACTTGTTCGATGCGCCTACATTTTACAATTCACAATGTTGACGATTTTTAATGTTCCAAATTCAAATCTCATTATTCCCTAGGGATCGGCCATACTGCATTATCTCTCTAGGGATAGAATGACTTGCTTTAAGTGGGGTTTGTATGACGTATAAAACGACATTATCGAGCAGGTGGTGTAAAATGTCCTTTTATACGTCACACGTCATACGTACACAAATGTTTCTTTCTTAACTCCCTCGCGATGCTCGGGAGTTAATTTTATTAATCCCTCACTATCGTTGGGGATTGAAAACAGCAACCTTCGTTTCGTTCGGAATTCAATTCAATTCCCTAGTTACATAAACTACTATTATCGAGCAGGTGGTGTAAAAATATTATTATTATTACTTACTATCAGGTGAGATATTCATCAAGTGTTAGCCTATCAATCAATACTTATAATAAAAATAAAGAAAATACCAATATTTTATTTGCCTATTTGTTTGTACCTGGATCTCAATATATCTTTATAGACAGTATAAAGGGACCGTACTCTGCTCATTTCAGCCAATAATAACCAGTCTTTCAGAGAGACTAATATCATCCTAGATACGCACTTTTGCTCATTATTCGGATGAGTAAACGCTATTCATTCGCTTAATACAATCTTGGACAAGAAAAATATTTCTTTGGAAAATATTATCGTTATTCATTTGAAATTTATGACTGTTCCGAAAGTAACACAAGTAGAAAAGTTATGTCAAATATTAACTTGGCGTTTACTGCTTCGATTGAATCTGATTTTGGTTGTAAAGAAACTTGTTGTATGCAAAATTAATTACTGTAAAATATATTACCCCGTAATATTTAAAAAACTATATTTGCTGAATTAAAACAAAACATAAAACATTTCTTCAGAGTGGCACGAGGTCAAAGTGACCCCGTGTTAAAGTTAACACTTTTCTTGGTGTATCTACTTAGATACACCATTGCATTCTGTTTTGATAAGGCATTTTAGATATATCGATGCCTCCCACGTAAGTTGTTGTAACTCCAAAACTGCAATTTTACTGGAGAGCATTTTAAAGATAATTCTGCGATATTAACTCCATTTTTCAATGAATTTTATGAACATTATACGAGTATTATAGTTTCTATAATGGTAAGGCTTTTTGGACTTTCTTAATCTTAGTAATAGACTAGCTTTTGCCTGCAGCTTCGCCCGCGTACATAAAATATAGCCTATGTCACTCAGAAATAAAGCAGATTTCTATCGGTGAAAAAAATTTACCAATCGGACCAGTACTTTCAGAGATTACCTCCTACAAACAGAAAAACAAACTTTACCTCTTTATTATATTACATCAGTGTAGATGTAGATTACATAATATAATTAGACAGTTTTGAGTGAAAAACACAAAATCTCCATTAATCAAATTAAAATTACGGCCCCCGCAGCGCAAGGAAGACGCATACGAGGCGCGTGCGCATTAGATCGTATTCCACACTAAACGTATTAAAACTTCAGTGCTAAACAAGTTTAAAATAAACAAAACTTTTGACCCACGTTTTGTTTTGGTCAATTGTTTTACGCTAACTCAGATGAAGAAATGTTTTAAATAATTATGGACCAGTAGGTTTAGTACAAACATACCTTACTGATCGTCCATCGTCCATCCATCGGTCGTTGTGGCGACGCTTGGGGAAGGCCTATGTCCAACAGTGGACGTCTTTCGGCTGATATGATAATGATAATAATAATATAATAATAATAATAATATCATTTATTTTCTCTCACAATGGTTTGTTGCACTTAAAAGTTTGAAACTACACAATAATATGAATTAGCATTGTGAGAGCTGGTGCCTGTTGTAGGTTTCGAAGAAACCTGTGCTACAGGTCACCAGGACCCACGTTACGGCCTCACAGAAGTTTATTGGCAGATAACAATAACTCCACTGAACAAATGCAAAAATGAAATATAAATGTTAGTTAAAAACAATTAAACAATAATAAAGAAAAAATAATGAAATGTAACAACAGAAAAGGGAAAAAAAAAAACAGACAGAAAACATAAACAAAAACAAAGCAGTCAATGGATGTGTGGATGATGGAGCGAGGTGAATGTGTTGGTGATGGGTGCGAAAAGCACATGAGGATTGTGGTGTATGTGATGTGTAGGAAATGTGCGTGTGGATGGTGGTGAATGTAATGTGTAGAAAATGTTCATGTAGATGATGGTGAATGTGATGAATGGGAAATGTGCATGTGGGTGGTAGTGAATGTGAATTGTAGTTATATGAGTTAGGTGTCTTGTGAACGTTAGAGGTTGGAATTGTGAACCATACTATTATAACATTTAATTTAATATCAAAATAAGTAAACAGCTAAGGATTATCTAATTGTATGATGATGAATGATGATGATACTATCCTGATAACTATAATAATAACGATGATAAGTCAGCGATTCGTTGCTGGTAATAATTTATAATAATAATAATTTATTACTTAAATAATTTCATTATTATTAATTCTCTGCTTATAGCAGAGAATTAATAATTAAGTGTGCAATATACTGCAAGGGCAAAAGGATGTTTTTGCAGGAAACATTGTTCTTAGATGCATAATGTTCAAGTAAAACATTATTGTAATAAACTGCTAGTTATTAAAACGCAAGTGTCAAGTTAAATAGAGCATTCGCGCGTGGTCCGATAAAGTGGATGGATAGGCCGAGAGCTAGTATCCTAGTTTATCTGACTTAAATATTTTTCAGGTATTTGTTATATTGTTCACCTATTATGATGTAATTTTAAAGCAAGGGTTTTTAAATAGAGAATTCCTTGTTGCGTTATATCCACATAAATATGTATGTAATGTACATACATAAATTTTAAATAAATCAGTAAGTATACAGGGATATCGGTAAAGCAATAGCAACCTCTTATGACTATGTTAAGAACATCATAAACAACAACTTTTGTTCTATAACTTTTAAAAATTTAACATTAGTTCATCAGATTTTCATACAAAAATAAAAATATTTAAATTCAACTTTCTAAATATTACGAAGTTATAGTACAATAGCGGAGGGTAGCTAAACATGAACTTGACCTACTTTAATGGGTAGCCCTTACTAGTCCGTCGGTCACGTTGATGCGCGCGCGTCGCGTCATATGCATAGTGTTTATGTAGCGAAATTCGGCAGTGCGGACATAATTATTTTTACATGATGGTGTGTAATGTCGAGTACACGAAAATAGTGCGAATGCTTGCTATTATTACAGAACAGTGCGCAGGAGCCGTAAGTAGATACCGTAGGTGATGAAGCTCATTGTCTACAGACTGTTGAACGCTGGTATTTAGAATTCCAGCGTAGAAATACTAGTCTTAGTGACAAACCTCGCGAAGGACGTCCAAAATCCGCCTTTACTGAAGAAAACATCGTTGCTGTGTGACAACTGATACTCGAAGATCTTCATGTGACATATCGTGAGATAGAGGCGTTAATAAGCATCTCAGGGACAACTATTCCAAAGATCTTGCATGAGGAGCTTGGTGTGAGAAAGCTAGTTTGCTAATGCATCGGCAATCCACCGATGATCATAAGGTGGCCCGCGTCATTTGGTGTAACAAAACTTTCCAAAGGTTTATGCGAGGAGAGTCAAATCACGTTTACGACATTATCAGTGGTGACAAATCTTGGATTTATGCCTACGACCCTGATTCCAAAGAGCAATCCACAACCTGGGTCTTCCGAGATGAGCCAAAGCCTAAAGTTGTTCGCTTCGAAGTGCTTCGAACTTCGAAGAAGATGGTGGCTATGTTCGTAGCGAAAACCGGTCAAGTTGCAACAATTACGCTTGAAGATCGTAGAACGGTTAATACAGAGTGGTATATCATAATTTGTTTGCCACCAGTCATCGCCAAAGTTTGAAAATCTAACCCAAAGCGACGCATCATCCTACACCATGACAACGCAAGTTTACATACCGCTGGTAAAACAATTCATTATTTGAAGCAAGAAAACGTTAAGATTCTTGACCATCCCCCATACAGTTCTGACCTAAGCCCTAACGATTTCTTCACATCTCCTAAAATTAACAAAACTCTTCTTGGGCAAAGGTTCCAGTCCAGTGAAGGAAAAGTCGAGGCTTTCAAGTCGGCCATTTTGGACACACCGACTTTGGAGTGGAATAAGTGTTTTTAATAACTGATTCGAGCGAATGGAAAAATATATAAAACTTCGAGTTGAATACTTTGAAAAACAATAAATAATACTTTAAAGTTATAGTTGTGTTTTTTTCTTCAAACGACAAAATTTAAAAGGCATCCCTCGTATACAGTATGACATCGTGAGCTCCGTGCCTACACTATAAAAGCTTGCACTGTGCGCCAGAGTGTCGCGATGGGCACGAAATGACTCGTGAACCGATAACGAACAACGTGAACAGCTTATGAAATATACTAGTTTACAGAACAGCATGCCTCTTAAGTTTTGACACGGAAATGTGATGAAAAAAATCCAGGATTATTTTTAGCGAACTGTACTTTTTTCCGGAAATATAAAGTAGCCTGTAGATGGCCCTTAGTGATACTGTAACTTTGTTTCATTGAAATTATTTTCTTACATCTTATTTCTAAGTGTAAAATCATCAACTAATTTCTCTCACTCTATTATAAACGAGGTGTCATATTTTTACTCACTAAAGCCTTCCCTTTCAAATGACCCCGCAAAAATTTCTTACACCTAATTAAAAAAAAACATTTTAACTCTGGAATATATTAGTTTACTATATTGTTATATAAATACATAAAATAAAGTCGTGTTAGTTACATTATTATTATATCTTAAGAACGGCTAGACTAGTTTGTATGATATCTGTTTTATTAGATTTATGTCCGTTTCGAAAAGACTGACGATAAATTATCAGAAAAACTAGTGTAATAAGAAATTGGAAAAAATCCAAATACATCTAATAATGACAGCAACTGTCAAATACGTTGACCTCTCAATCATTCAATCATTCGGTCAATAAATTAAAAGTTAATCACTACATTCATTGAGTGTTTACAAAGTTCACTAGATCAGCTTGTTAGTTAAAAAAAGGTAAGACAAATACTTCTAGGTACTTATTAGTCTATGTGAGGTTTACATTGACTGTGTTTTGTTCAAGAATATATTATAAGAGCTAGTAATATTCGGAGTTACTATGGAAGCTCATTGAATACACTATACGCTAATGTGGTTTGCCCTAACCCACTTTAGACGAACTAATTTGGCCGAGAACAAAGTAGATCGTACTGAAATTGGGTTTTGCCGGCAACGGAATGTTTTACTTTCAGTCAAGAGTGAATAGGTTACTTCTAGGCAAGCGTACTCAATCGTCGGCCACATCATCGCTTACCATCAGGTGAGATAGTGGTTAAACACGAACCTGTCAATAATAATGATAAAAAACATTGATTTTAAGCTGAAGTTTACGCGAACTTCACAATGGCCTTGTTATAGAATAGAATATCTATATGTTATGTTTATTTGCACGGAAAGTAGGAAGAAGTTCCAGGTATTTGTCAAGTTTGATGATCCATACTAACACTGCTTATCAGATGGGATCGCAGTCAAATACTAATATATACAAAATTAAAAAAAACAAACTACCTTATCTAAGGCATGCAACACACTGTTACAATAATAATACGCTTAGTACTCAAACACATTCAAGTTTATATAATACAGTTATCAAATCAACATAATTTTATCATGTCAAGATACAATAATTAGTTATGAATAATTGATTATCTTACTATAATAATGAACTATTTAGTTCTAATTAAGGTAAAGTTCTAGGCTGCCACACAAAGATATGTTCAGACTTTTGATTTGTTAATCAATTATACGTCAACGGCTAAACAGATTTAGATGATTAATATGATCACAACCTAGATTCAAATGAGAATAGTCTCTAAAATGGGACTGTTAGGTACCATATTAAAGACATTTTTCCCCCTAACCACCGCTAAGTTCATTATTGCATGCACTCGAAACGAAAACTTCAAAGGATTTGGTTTGGCGCAGCGCCGCAGGATTCAAGCGAAACATTTTTTGGTGATCAGGCAGAAATGAACGCGATGGTACATAAAGCAGCTGCTAAATGCTAGATATAAATATAAAAAAAAAAAAATCTTCAAAAGAAGCATTTCCTTCCCATAACTTACGCCTACAGTAACAAAAACCACAAAAAATGCAACTATATACCTTTGCGGTTTACCAAAGATTGATCGAATATGTAATCCTATTCGAATCTAGTGAAAAGGGATCTCAGGGGTGTATTTAGGTACACGATACGTCTAACGCAGCACTGTGATTGATGGACGTAATGATATGAGACAATATAATTACCTACGCCCACGTATATGTCAAATTACTAAGACAAATCGAGGTTTTTCGATGTTCAAGAATTTTTTGAAAGTTATAAAAATTGTACACTAACAAGTTTTTACATATTAATTTAGGAATGTTCAAACTGAACCGTAATAATAATAAACTAGCAAATATCCGTCACGTGTTACTATGCTAAAAAAATGAAACTATGTATATAACCGCTCTTACGTGATTATGACGTTATTACTTACTCGTATATTTTTGAAGATATTTTGGAAACACAGATATCTTGTCGATAATATCTAGGTTTCCATAGAAACCAAATCGTAAATTTAAATAAAACTAATCCAGTAAAGGCTTTGATAATCTGTTAATTTGTGTAAACTTTGCCACTTCATAATATACTCGTAAATTATCTTAATTTTTGCCAAAAAAAGTTGAAAGTAAAAAAAAAAACTTATTTTCCATAACAAGTTTTGTGAAATATTTGCGTGAGTGCGTTAATTACCGAATGCAAACAGTGTTTAGGTGTTACGTCTGTTTTTTCGCGTTGCCTCTTTATAAAATTTTGTATTAGATGAAACGAAAAGCTGTAAATCATGCTCACGTTGACGATAGATGGATCAAAAAGAGCCTTCTTATCTGGACCAACGTTCCCAACATGGCCACTTTAAAATAGATGTATTCAGAGGTCGATAGTTTAAGTATTACTTTTTGCAGTTGCATATACCTATATGCAAGTCCATCGATCAATGTTTTTATAAGTACGACATTAAGGAAATGTTTACGGAAGATGCTTCTTTATTTATATGTGTGTCTATCCACTAATGTTTCTTCCTTAATGATCTAAAACCATATACGCATTGTTGCTTTTCTAATAATAGTTTTTAAGCATGTCTGATGGATGGTTTCAAAGTCTTTATATCAGATACAAGACGCAAGGAAACCGACAGATTCCCTATTGGCAAAAATTACAAATTTTCTTTAACTTTCATTCCAGGATTCCGGGGTTCCCTTTCGGACAACCCATTAGGCTTTTGGCGATGAACCTTCCTAAACTTTATAATTTCAAGAATCTGAACTGGACTCTGCAATACCCTACAAGGAATGAATCATCATCATCATCATTATTTTAGACGATATACGTTCACTGTTGGACATAGGCCTCCCCCAAGTGTTGCCACAATAAACGATCCTGTGCGTCTCGCATTCATCGATTTCCCGCAGCCTTCACCAGGTCATCGGTCCATCTTGTATGCGGCTTTCCAACGCTGCGTCTTCCCTTACGCGCCGCCGCTCTAAAAAAGAAAGAAGGAATAAATAATTTTTATTAATTAGAATTAAGTAGTTTGAACAAGACAATATGAAATAGAGTCGGTCTAATAAGTTAAACGACTTGTGTAATTATTAGGATTTAATTAAATCTGATGTAGTTAACACGAATTCAATAATCAAGGTTGATTAAAAGATAGAGATCACTGTTAACTAACGGAAGAACCTTAAGAAAAGTATCTTATATAAGTATTTTTTAAATGATTAAATATTATACAAAATTCCCAAGTCCGTTGACTTATTAGACATACTATATTCGATTATACTTACAAACAATAGCGTGGCAAACATTTGACTGGATTTCGATACTATGCATACAGTCCTTATTGGCATACATGACAAAAGGGGCACCTAATATTGGCAGGGTCGCTGTTATTTACTCTCTAGCTAGGTCCTTATGATTACTCTGACGTTGACTTAAGGGTCCTACAAAGAAAGAAAGAAGAATAAAACATGTTTATTTTTCACAAATTTTATTCTATCATAATAACATAGTTTTAGTATATGCAAATCCTGAAACAAGTGTCTAGTATTTTTAGGGTAAAGAATTTATGTACAAAATGTCATAACTGTACAAAGTTATAAGCTTGTTATGTCAGCAAAAATACATAGTAACCGGGCCATCCATGCGACTGCGGTTGTTTTGCGCTGGCACCTAATGCCCGCTATGACCTGCCGTGACATGTATTATACTTAGTTTCAGTGGTGTCCAATTTGTGATCTTTTTAAATATTTTTATAAATTAAATTAACAATACTATTTAATTGCAAATTGATATAGGTCATCAGCCATCATGTTAAACATTTTGGGATATACTTATAAATCACGTTTCTTAAATTGTAGATAATTATTTTTGTGTTAATTTTTTAGCGAGTGATTGCCTTTTTAAACCTTCACAACCCAATAACTTGGTAATACTCATTGGCAAGAAGTGTATATTTTCTTGGGCTTATAACTTTGAGTAACGGCTGTCTAAGTTGTCAAATTATCAGCCATTACCTACGGATAAAAGTACTTCCTAAAGCACAAAAGATGCATAAGGGATGGGCCACGGATTGGCCTCAGAAATCACAGTTTAACCTCAAAGTTTAGACCGAGCAGCTACAAAATACATACAACAACGGCATTAAAATAAGTTCTACTAAAAATGAGCTTTTATTATTTAAGAATGAAACTGAATCGTATTTTTGGTGACATTTGGGAATACAGTTTTTATCTCAGTTTCCAGACTATCAATTTTTAATATATTACTATGTAAATATTTAATATCTTACCCAGTTTTACAAACTAAATATGTATATTATTGCCTACCAAAAATATTAGGTTTATTATCGTAATGAAACCATAGGTATATATATTTTATGTTTGTACGGCTAGGTATAGCGAGGCCTCTGCCAAGCAGTGGCCAAGTATCGAAGGCTAAGTAATCAGAAACATTTCTTTCAAATAGACCAATTACAGGCACTTTTGAATTGACAAAATGTCGGTCAAGAAGCCAATTTGCGCGTTACAAAGCGTAGATCTCTATGGCGAAGAACGTGCAAGAAACTCCTACCAAAAACTGAAACAATTGCTTACGAAAAATAAGTTGATTTATCTTATTCAAGGTCTCTTGCTGTATTTTACAAGTATCTATATAATAAAAAAAAACATTCCTCCATATTTAACTTACTTAGTGAAAGTTAGTACTTAAGATACAGCAAAGTTTGTAGACAAAAGATTCTTATACCATACTATGCGATTCATCTAAATAATTTATTTTCCTCCTACACCCCTCCCTTCTTTTCCCTACTTTCTAACTTGTGGATTTTATTAACAAAAAAAAAAACTTAAACATTACGGCTAATGCTCATTTAAACCAGTGGTTCCCAAGCTCTTTTTTGGCGAAGGGCCTCTTTGGTTTCTTGATTGTTAGCACGGACAGGAAGATCAAAAGAAAAACTTATGTCTGAATTCATTTTAGACTTGTAGCATACCTATTCTTCAAAATTAAGCTGCATCATTGTTATTTTTCAATTGAACAGTTTGAATTTTTTTTACTATTTAGGCCTCCTGTCTCCAGACGAATACAAAAGATAAAATTGTGAAACTGTCGACAAAGTGGCAACGACATGACGCCGGTAGGACGCTGCCGCTTCGTCATCAGCTTTTTATATTTGTGTATGTAAGCTTCAGGCAGGCGTATACTAAGCGTATAATGATAAATACGTATCTATGAAACTACGCGTCCGTTGTCATCATTAGGCTTCGTAATGTTCCCACTGTTGGGACACAGGCCTCCTCTCTAGGAGAGAGAATGGGCCGTAATTTACCACGCGGGCCTAATGCGGGTTGGTGAATGTCTTCGAATTTTTGGTACTGAGACATACCAGTTTCCTCACAATATTTTCCTTCACCGTTTTGAGAGCTGTGGTAATGTAATAAATTTCACAAAGTAATGCGCCCGGCTGGGTTCGAACCCGCGACAACTCGTAAGTTGGAGCTGTTACCACTCGGCCACCCCTACTCTCAGCGAACGTGGAAGATCATATTAGCTTTTACGGATCACAAGTTGAGAACCTCTAATTTAGACGATGGCAGTTAAGGAAGTGACCAATCATTGTCACTTTTTGCGCTGCATTTTATCGTATCTGAATAATTTTATCAAGTTAATATGTATTGTGTTCAATAACGTATTGATCCACATCACTCACAAAAAATACTGGCAACATAGTAATTAAGGTTTGTTAAGTAATTAGGTTGGCTAGAGACGGGACGGTACGTCTATATTTCCATGGAAAATGGACAGACTTGAAGTGTGCTACTTAAGTCGATACTCTTGTGCTATCTAATCTTCCTAGTTTGTTGTGCAATTTAGTATTACAAAATGTCGGTCAGTCAAAACAGACTGACCGACATTTTGGCAATTCAAAAGTGCCTGTAATTGGTCTATTTGAAATAAACGTAACGGAGAAAAAGATACGCAAGAGATATCTTTTTCTCATTCTCTGTCAAATCCATCCAAAGGTTGTCTGTAAAAAATCGCTTTTAGCGATAAGACCAGCCATTGTGACACCCTATTAATTTTAAGTTTCTTATGTAATTGCTTTATATTTGGTGTACAATAAAGGATTTATCTATCTATCTGATTTCTGTGCTGTGCTGGTGCAGCCACGGCTATGGAGAACCTCAAGTAATAGAAAAGTAACCTTATTGGTAGTTTTATTTTGGAGGCGTGTAGAAATTATAGCTTTCATATCGTGAGGACCAGTGCCCATGAATTGTTTAAAAACTTTTTCAAATGCCTAGTTAACTCATCCAAGGGCTGGCTTTTACATTGAACAGAGAATAAAGCCTACTTCCATGGACGCTTCATAAACGCGTATTCCTCATTATACGCTTGACGTATTTCTGGCCATATCTTATTTTCTATTATTATAATATGTATTATTAATTGGTTTATTTTTAATCTATACATAATAGTTTTTAAATAAAATAAAAAAAAAATTAAATAAATAATTTAGGTTGATTTTTCTGTGTACATATATGAAGTGTAGACATTAATGCCCGGCTTTCCTCTACTTTATGAGTAAATGGTTTAGTACTCGTACAAAACGTCACTCTGGATGCAAGAAAAAATGGCAGTTTTTATACTCATTTTGTTATAATAATTTTTCATGTCCTTTTCCAGACGGCAGAATATGTTTTTCCAGCTTCTCTATTTCTCTCTCCTTCTGCCACTTTATCGTATGTGACCTGTCTGATTTAAGTAAAAAAAAAAACATTCTTTCTGTGTTTGAGTTCATCACTTTTTGGGTACTAATGGGTTACTATTTTTTTACTGTATTTCTGCCTTTTGATTTTATGTTATTTCCTAAATCCTAGATCCTGTGACTGCTAAAAAATAGTACAAAACAACATAGAAGGGTAACAGTTTGGAGCATTTTTATATACGCCTAACTTCTAAATGGCAAACGAACTTAAATTACATTGCGGAACTATCGGTGCCCATTCAATGAAGAGTGGTTGCACTGAATCGACATCGCGTCACCGCTTTTATCATAAATCGTTAAAAGTTTATCAAAACCGATGCAGTTACCGCCGTATCGGTCTCGAATGTTCCACGGGATGTTGTTCCAAAAAATATCTCGTTGCGTAATGTTTGTTCTTTATATGTTTCGTATTATTTATTCGTTTAGGGTTGAAGTCGAAATGTGTTTGGTTTTGTTTGTCTGGATTTACTTAGAGCGGGGGTTTGTTTTTAAATATTTGTACAAGAAAAATAAATATTTGTAAGCCTACATTTATTTTTAATAAAGCAAAATTAAGGTACCAACCCACAAACCAAGCAACGTGTTACTCTAAATTCCACAAAGGCGCGAAATTCACAAGCTAGCCAAATTCGTATTTTATGATGTACTCACTATTGTAGGTAAGCTATGTAAGTTATGGGTCCAAGATTCGCAGAATACCCCCGTCTAGACACATAATTTTGACCCAGATTTACTCACTTTGTCCAATTAAACTCGCCCTTTCCAGTTTAAAGTACCTCGTCTAGTTGTGTAAAACTTGGTCCAGTTTAAACAAATATGTTGTAAAGCATACATCACCTTTCACAAACTCAGGTAACCAAGAACCTATCTTTGTTTGTGCCAACTATTTTGTCCAACGGTTCCAACTTAAACTTTTATGTTAAAACAGTAGTGGAATGTTTGCAAACTTCTCTTAAGACCCGTGACTCAGCTACGAATTTCGGAATTTTGTGCTATGTGGTTCAAGTCTTCAATTTAAATATAAACTGGAAGATGCTTATTAAACATAAACTTTTGAGCAGTTTCTATCAAAGAAATGACTAACAAATCCAGTATAAAGATGACTATAAACAGAATATGTTGATTAAGACTTTCACAAAATGTCTGTTGTTATGTTACTCCTTTGAACTTGAAACTGATGTGGGTTTTCATTTAGACAGACATTTAATTTCAATCGTATACATACGTTATATGACTAAGAATTATCAAATGGAAAATTATTTTCTCTTAAATCAGAGTCTCATATATTATAATATTTAAGATCAATGGCGTTGCTTGACACGTATAAAGGGGTCACAATGAGGGTCAAAATAACTTAATTAAAGAGACTTCGTTAGGGATGGAAAATTGATGACTAACTAACAACTTGAATGTTAAGCGAGTAGTTGACGCGAGGGCTGCCTCCGAGCTAAAAACGAGGTCACCTTTGACTATTATTTATTGAGAACCTTTCGTATTAAATTGTCGGGCCGTTGTTGAAATTTCGCACTCGAGATTTCGCTTTGTCGGTACTACACCAGTGTTGAATAGGAATAATGTTAAATGGTAAACAGCCGTGTTTTGATGTTGGTATTCATAAGCATTATAAATGCTTTGGCATTTAAGGACATTATAATACCTTATAAGTTAAGACCTATTATTATTAGTTTAGTTAGTAGATTTAATAAAGCATAATCCACCAATGTGTGTATCAACAAATTACAGACAGAATAGTTTTATTATACGTGTAAGTAGACAGTTTAACAACATACCTATTTATTGTAAACAACGTGACTTGTATTCCTATATGACTAGTATGACGTCAGCCAGAAGATGCAGATGTCTCAGGCTTTTTAAGTAACCTTCTAATTGCTTCCATATTTTGCTGAAATGTTTGTATTATTGCTCTGCTGTTACCTAAGGAGTTTCAGTTACTCGTAACTATTCGTTTGACACTTGCAATTGACTCTGTATATGTAACCCTAACCTTTTAATAAATTTAATTAATTGTATGCTCACTTCTCACTTGTAGGTTCAAACTATACTTAAGGACTGGTAATTGGTTTGTTGTCGTTTACGATTGTTTTTCTTTTAGAGATAACTGACATCAGCGTAATTAAAGATAAAGAGTAAAAGCGACTGTGGAAGCGCAATTTTAGAGGCAGTACGCAAAAGAAGACTTAAAGTAGCAAATATTTTGCAATTTTCTGCTTGTAACTTGGAATTTCAAGAAAGATAACTATCTCTTCAAACCTCTAAGAAAATTTCTTGCTTAATGAAATTATAGTACCGTTGAAAATAATATGAGAAAAGTGTGGCTAGTTTCCCTTAGATATTAACCTAAAAATGCTATAAATTGTGAACTGTGACCTGGGTCTTTAACAGGTTAACCTGAGGTTTCTGGTTTATGATATTTTGTAGGATAGGTTAAGGAATTTTGTTTTCCGACTGACACATTCTATACAACTCTGTTAAATTGAAACTATGCTCTTTTTGATATCAGAATCAAAGAATTGATTGAAAAAAATAAATGGAAAATGATCTGTAACTGCCTTGATAGTTATAATAGAATGTAAATGAGAAGTGTTGATAATAGCTCTTTAGAAATCGAATCCTATAACTTTGAAAAATGTCTAATTTCTTTTTTGTTCTTTTTTTTATGGTGGGAAAAAACCAATGAGAACCCCCGCTCTTGGGCGGAGCGGGAGATAGTGTCAGACTCTTACTGACTAAAACACCCACCCCGTTCTTTCTAGCCTTCATACCGGGGCTCGAGCTGTCTTTCGAAACCCACCCTGGCCCCAGTAGGCTTCGACCCAGCTGGGTGCCAGCTGTTGCTGACAACTCCTTGAGGTGCGCGGCAACAGTGCGCGCCGTCGACGTCTTGGGCTTGGTCTGGACAGTTACCGGACGGCCGGACTGCAAGCTACCCATTGCTCACTGTCCGCAAGCCTGCGTCTACGGTGGCCGGAAATCGGGATCAGAATCCCGGTGGTGACGGCGGCGAGAACGCCGTTGCCTGATGCGGTCGGCCTCCTCCTTTACGAGTATTACTGCTTCGCAGAAGTCGGCGACCGCCAGCCACTCCTCCTCGCTCCGGACCATGACCTCAACCAAGGCCCGGCGCGAGAGGTCTCCGCTGCCGATCGCCCCCACGAGGGCACGGCGATGCTCCGCCCAAGCAAAATTTCTAGTTTCAAATAGATTGTTTAAAAGTAAATAGATTAAGCGTAGCTTTTTACAGTGGCCGTTGCATGTGGGTAGTTCATCAGTCAATGTCTTTATAAATGCGACCTAAAGGAATCGTTTACGGAAGATGTTTCTTTATTCATACAGGGTCATTTGTAAAACACTAGTAACCTCTCACGACTATGTTTCTCTGCGTTGCAGTAATGCTAGTAAAGGAGGAGGCTGACCGCATCAGGACGCCTCCGGGATTCCGATCACCATCTCCGGCCACCGTAAGCAGGCGCGGGCTTGCGGACGGCGAGCAATGGGTAGCTCGCTGTCCGACCGGTAACCGTCGGGACCCTACCGTCGACGGACCCGGCTCTAGTCGTCGACGGCGCGCACTGTTCACGCGCGCTTCAAGGAGTTGTCGGCAACCGTAGGAGGCCAGCAGGGTTGAAGCAAATTGAGGGGTCAAGGGTCTAGTTTCTAGGGAGGCTTGGACTCGCTGTGAAAGTCAACGAAGGAACGGGGTGGGTTTTTTTTGTCAGTAATAGTCTGACACTATCTCCCGCTCCGCCCAAGGGCGTGGGATGTTGTCTAGAAGATTTTTACCCACAAAAAAAGGACTGTATTACTAACATCATATAAACAACAACTTTTGCTGTATGACTTTTGACAAAACATAATTCGTTTACCAAAAAAAAAAAAACTTAAAGATTTCATTGTTCTATCTAACACTTTTGAACTCTGTATTAGTAGTAGTAGTAGTTTCTGTAGTCTTTTACAAATAACCCTCTATACTCGTATGTAATGTTCCTATCTCATCCATCGTACGACATCATCATCATCATCATCATCATCATCATCATCATCATCATCATCATCATCATCATCATTCATCGTTCGTTTTACATCCTATTTCATTTTACCCCACATGCCGCTTAACTGATAAAACCTACTGTGATAAAATATTGCCAAGTTTAATAATGTTTCAAGTGTTTCAAAGATAGATATTATGATGTGATAAAAACCACTCAAAAATTTCAATATTCGTATATCGCAAATTGCGTTCTGAAAGTATTTTATTTTCAAACATACTTGTTCTAAATATCGGTAGTGGTTTAGTACCTACTGGGCCTCAATTCTGCTATTACAATAGTGTCAGAATAGTCTATCATTGATGTCATAATTGTCGATTTTGACAAGTTTGGTAATCTACTAATATAATGGCGTCATTATGACTTTCCAATAGTCAACCACTGACACTCCATTGAAAGAAGTGACATAGAATGGTAATCTCGTACACATTGACAAATGAATATTTGACGTTTGCGGTAATCTGCTAAAACTTTGACAGTTTATTTGATCAGTGTTTTACCATTAGAACGTTATTGTGCAGTTATTGGTTTTAATATGCTCGAAATTATCATTCTACCACAATTCTATTACTAGTGACCGATCAGTGATCGATCATTATGAATTAGCAGATTACAAACTTTTAGCAAAATGACAATGGGATCGTGTTGGAATGACGAATTTATAAAAATAGCAGACTTGGGGCCCAGGTACAGTGTTATAATTTTATGTTATTTATCTATACACTAGCTTTTGCCCGCGGCTTCGCTCCCGCTCTTCCCTACTTCAGCCTACTATACCCTACTCTACCCTACTATACCCTACTCTACCCTACTCTACCCTACCCTACTCTACTCTACTCTACCCTACTCTATCCTACTCTACCCTACTCTACCCTACTCTACCCTACTCTACCCTACTATACCCTACTCTACCCTACTCTACCCTACTCTACCCTACTCTACCCAACCACACTCTACTCTTCTCTACCCTACTCTACCTACTCTACCCTACTATACCCTACTCTACCCTACCCTACTCTACCCTACTCTACCCTACTCTACCCAACCACACTCTACTCTACTCTACCTTACTCTACCCTACTCTACCTACTCTACCCTACTCTACCCTACTCTACCCTACTCTACCCTACCCTACTCTACCCTACTCTACCCTACCCTACTCTACTCTACTCTACCCTACCCTACTCTACCCTACTATACCCTACTCTACCCTACCCTACTCTACCCTACCCTACCCTACTCTACTCTACTCTACCCTAAAAAAAAAAAATTAAAAAAAAAGTATCCTATGTCCGTCTCCTGGTTTTAAGCTACCTCCCCACCAATTTTCAGCCAAATCGGTTCAGCCGTTCTTGAGTTATAAGTGGTGTAACTAACACGACTTTCTTTTATATATATAGATATAATAAAATCGTAGGAAAGTCAAAACTGTACATTGAATATTTTTTTAAAAGAATAATTGGGGCGTGATCTACAATCGATACCGAAGCCAAAAATATAGTTTTTAGAATTTTTGTCTGTTTGTCTGTTTGTCTGTTTGTCTGTTTGTCTGTATGTATGTCCGGGATAAACTCAAAAAGTACTGCATGGATTTACTTCAAATTTTGCATGAATATTACTAAGAGGTCGGGTCAACATATAGGCTACATATTATCACGCTATCACCTACGGGGGAGGAGCTGTGAATTTTTATTTGTCTTACGCATTCTGTGACAGCGTGTAATATAAGGACGCATATTTAAATGTTGTTTTTGAGTAAGTCATGCTATTATATAGCTTTACACTATAAAAACTACGCCATTAAAGTAACTTGGGCAGAGAAAAATAGTTTAATGAATTTTAGTAGTATAAACACAATTTTAAAGCAGCGCCATCTATGAGATTTCATCAAAATCAAATCAAGTTTATGTTAACAGTTTTAGGAAATTATTCATTTAAATTTGATCATGTTTGCGAGGTTATTAGTTAGTTATTCTTAAAATTCATAGATGGTAATGTGCATTTTCTTCATATTATAGTTCGTTTTGACAAATTCAAGTTCCAACAAAACCTTCAAAATCTTGAGCTGAGGAAGACAATTTAAAAAAAATGCGTTGTTAGGTATTACATGGTGGCATTTCTCAGACTCTGTGAAGTCGACCAGTTTGCGAAATCCCTTACGTATGACAAGGTGCCTTCATATTACACGTACGACAAGCAAAGGGGTGTATTCAACCGACGTCGACGAGGAGGTGCTGTAGAAGGTTTTCCGGGAATTTTCAAGAATTTTCACACCGCATTGGGTAGGGTTTATACCGTGCACCCGAATAGTGGCGAATGCTATTTTCTGCGGTTGTTACATCACAATGTCCCAGGCTCAACGTCTTTCGCTTTTCTGAGGACATTTGATGGCGTGGAGTATCCCACTTACCGCGCAGTCTTTTACCTAATTGGGATGACACCCTCGTGGAGGCAAGCGTCAGTGACAGTCCCAGCCACATGCGTCATCTACTTGCCGTCATCTTTGTGTTTTGTGGAGTCGCGAACCCGGTAGCTTTGTGAGAGAAGTAACGCCATCTTTTGTCTGAAGATTATCTACGAGCTTTGAGGCGTGCTACTAGAGACGAAGTCGAAGTAACTGATGAACGCGTGCTGAACACCTGTCTCAGTTCACTTCAAGATGTGGTCATTACTATCAGCGGCAATCCATTAATCGAATATGGGTTACCAGCTCTCCAATCATCACCACATCAAGACCGTGGAAATCGGGAGTAAACCCTGAGACAAATTACGATCCGGGCGAAATAACCACCATACGAAATTACCATGTCGCTTTGTTCTCTTAAGAGCAAAAACAAATTTATGACACCGTCCTTGAAAGCGTTGGGCAAAACCAGGGTAAAATGTTTTTCTTGGATATTCCTGGTGGAACAGGAAAAACATTTGTTACCACTGGCATACTTGCAGAGGTCAGGAGCCAAGGCAAAATTGCTATTGCTGTAGCGTCGTCAGGAATCGCTGCCACACTGTTTCCGGAAGGCAAGACAGCACATGCCATGTTAAAAATTGCCATCGATTTAGAGATCGCCGAAACGCCTGTTTGTGGTGTGTCACGTAACAGCGATAAGGGACACGTGCTCAAGGATTGCTCTCTGATGATGAGTGTACGATGGCCAATAAGAAGGCAGGTCGAGGTTGAGGTCGTGGACCGAACCCTGCAGGACATCCGCAGGAACTAACATTTGATGGATGGTGTCACAGTTCTGTTTCCGGCAAACACTTCCCGAGGTGACGCGGAGATCGAGGGCTGACGAGATGAATGTTCGTCGAAACGATCTTCGTTGTGGTCACGAGTTCGTACACTGCGCTTGACCATTAATATGAGAGCTCGGCTCGGCGGCAATGCACGTGCTCAAGAATTCTCCGATGTCCTTCTAAGTCTTGACGAAGGCACTCTACCAGAAGAGAGAGGTGGACAGGTGGTACTTCCAGAGTCTCTCGGTAGAGTGGTATCCAGCTTAGAAAAACTCATTCACTGTGTGTACGGGGACATCAGTCGTATACCGCACCAGCAGAATTCTTGGGTGTGTGAGCGGGCCATTTTGACGCCCAAAAATTATCAGGCTGCAGCAATTAACGAATGCATTCTCTCGGAAATTGAGAAGAATGACGTGGTCTACACCTCGATAAACACTGTTGTCGAGCAAGATGATGCCACACGTTATTCCGTGGAATTTCTGAACTCCCTGTCAGCAAGAGGACTTCCGGCGCATACCATCAAGCTGAAGGTCGGTGTCCCGATTATGCTTCGAAGTTGTGACGGGACCCGCCTCAAAGTCATCTCGCTCCACACAGACACACCATTGAGGCAGAAATTCTTACGGGTTGTGGCGTCAGCGAGGCAGTATTTATACCACGCATTCCCCTCATACTCCATAACTTCCCGTTCCAGTTCAAGCGCGTACAGTTCCCCGTGTGTGTTTGCTTCGCGATGACCATCAATAAGTCGCAGGGGCAGACACTGAGGGCAGCGGGTGTCAACCTCAGGACGAGTTGCTTCTCACACGGGCAACTGTATGTCACTTGCTCCCGTGCCACCAGTCCTGACTCTCTTTACATTTTGGCTCCTGACAGTATCCGTACCAACGTAGTTTATAGGGAAGTCTTGTAAGGTATGATACCTTTATACGTATTTTTACTCTTTTGTGTCCTGGAATGTATTCCAGCATTATTTTCTCTATTTCCTTCAGTCACATCTTATGGCTGAACTCAGCGTGATTCCCATATAACTCTCTTCACTAGCTTCGTTTGCGAAAAAAACTTATATTACAATGCTATTTTAAAAGTTGTTTATTTATAATGCTATAGCGACACTGGCACCTTAGGTATTTTTAGTGCTGTAGAGGCTTCACGCAGACGACGTCGCGGGCAGCAGCTAGTTTATGATATGTAAAACAAAACGATGTATTAGTTCTTTTACGGAGGAATCAATACAATCTTTTTAGTATTGGGAAACCTGAAACACCTCTGGTATTTTTATGCAAAGAGTCATTTCAAAACTGTATTATGAAAAATCACAAGGTTATAAGCTTGTTATGTCAGCAAAAATACATGGTCACCGGGCCATCTAGGCGACTGAGGGGTAGTTCTGCACTTGCACCTAACACCTGACTTGTCGTGACCTGTGTTGTGCTTAGTGTCGGTGGTGTCCAATTTGTGACCTTTTTAAATTTTTTTGGCAAAAATTAATTATAACATGGTGTAACAATTAGTGCAATACATTCATTTATTGATTCTGAACAAATGAATTCATGTTTTGCATATAATAAAATAATATTGTATAAATACAGAATGCAAATCTATTACTTTGAAATAAAATATCAGAGGTTTAATAAATGTCTGGAGCGCTGAAGAACTGGGTTTTTGTGGCGCGTCGTTAGTTTGAAGAAATCGGAAAAGGAGAAATAGATTTAAAAGTCAATTTGAATTACACGATTGAGAGATATATCACAGAAAATTTATTCTAGCTTCTGTTCTATTGAAAAATCTGATCTGCTAAGCAAAAACCAAATGGGGAAGTTAGTAGATGATACTAATATAGCACTTACAACCCGTGCGCTTTAACATGGCACCACTATTCAAGACAAAATTGAATTCATTCTGTGAAAATTTTTACTGTCTTAATTTCACGGTACATGAGATACAGGCTGTTAACTGACGGGCCGACAGACTGACAGACGGATGGATAGCAGTCTCAGTAATAGAGCCCTGTTTTACCTTTAGCGTGAACTTTCAAAATGTTTTTTATTTTATTTTATTTATTTAGATTGGGTTCACCCACAGCACATGTACATGAACAGTACAGCAAATGTTTCAATTTTTACCCGACTACGGCAAAGCCAAAGGAGGGTTATGATTTTGACAGGCTATGTATGTATGTTTGTTTGAATGTATGCGAGTAACGTCATCTGTTCCCTTATAGCTCCTAATCTACTTTTTGGAACTTGACATATGAGGTATCGTTAGAACCGTCTTAATTGTCCGCTGAACATAGGCTACGTGACGTGTCACTAAACGTGATAAGGCGCCCTCTAGCGAGCAAAACGTGATGTGTTAAAAATAAAAATTGAGATAAATACACCGTGCTTGATATCATTTGAAAGGGCTTCCCTGGTAATTAACAAAAAATGTCGTCAATATTCAATGTGGCGCCCTCTAGCGGACGCCACATTGAATATTGGGTTTTGTGTAAAAAAAAAATGATAAATACGTCGTGTTTGGACGGGCTTCACGTAAATAATAGGTATATAAACAGTGATTTAACACCAAAATTGTTTAAATAAAAATAAAATAAAAAAACTAAAACCCGAATACGACAAAAAACGACGGTGAAAAAGAATGAAACAAGATTTTCAGAATGGTGAAAAACAAGAAAAGAACGAAAAGGAAAGCCGTAGTCACACGTTATTAAAGTGTTTCGGTTGGTAGGTGGTGGACGTGTGACTACGGCTTTTTTTCACCATTCTGAAAATCTTGTTTCATTCTTTTTCGGCGTCGTTTTGTTACTTAGGTGTTTAAATATCAGCATTTATTTTTCACTAAATAGTTTCTTATAATATACTACTTTACGATGCTTTAAACGTCAACAACGTTTGTTGTTTAACAAACTATTTTCGAGTATTCTCTAAGGCAACTGTTTTCGAACCAGGTTCCATGTTAATGCGCACGGATTGTAGATTGATAGTTACCTTTATTGACATAATTAACACCACTCAATAGCCAGAGCAATATGTAACAAACAAACACAGTCTTAAAGGCCTCCGAAACAAACATTCCCAATGCTAATGGCTCGTAGAGCAAATAAATCAAGCTTCAGGACTGTCCTATTGTTTCCATCAGCGGGCCTTCCGGTGATCTATCAAGGAACCCGCTAATTACAGCCGTGCGTGCATGTTGATTGATTATGAGCCTTAAGAACACTGGGGTTAGCGCTACTAATTCAATTTGCTTTTGAACTGTCGAAACAATTGTTGTGCTGTTAAAGCGTTTTCTTACTGATTGAAGCTTTTCTTAATGCTTGACTGGTCTTTCGAGAAGTTTTTGAAGGTGAATATGCTTATCCACGGAAGCTGCTTTAATATGGGATTCTGCCCAATATGTTTGCATGTATTTTTTTTAAAGTGGGAACTCATCCAATTACTTCTTGCGCTCTAGAGCACAGCGGGACAGGGTATCAGACTTTAACTGACAAAACCCACTCTTATGTTCCTTCTTTGCTTTATGTTCCAGCTTCCAGGACTCCAGGTTTTCCTTTCAGAAGCGAACTCATGGAACCAAAAGGCTTCGACCCTGCCGGGCCCCTACGGTTTTGCTGGCATTTTGAAGCGCGAGTAGAATACTAAGCACTGTCGACGACTTGGGCTCGCTCCAGACGGTTACTGGACAGCCGGACGGCGAACTACCCATTGCTCGCCGTCCGCAAGCCCATACCTATAGTGGCTGGAAATTGTAGTCGTGATCCCAGCGGCTGGGGCGTGAGGGTCACTCCCACGTCGCGTGCGGCCGCCTCTTTCTCTAGCGCTACTGCTTCACACGAGCCGACCTCAAATGTTTGCATGTGTTGAATTATCAAAATATCGTTATAACGCATCTGTTAGTCCCAATAAATTGCATTATTGCGCAAGTCTTATAAATATTAAGTGTATCTATTTTATTATAGTGTGTACGAGTCAAAGGTCAAAGTAATCTCAATTGCTCATATCCATTGTCAAGGTCAATCCCAAAATCTTCCAAACACTTAATAGAACATTTTGACCCCAGAGAAATAGAACTTTATATTTTATCTGTTTCTTATCGCCAGCATTTGGGCAATAACAATATTACACGGCCAACTTTGAACGTACCATTATATTTTACGCCTTAACCGCTAATAAAGGTAACCATTTCTTTTTTAGGATATTTTCATGTCGTAAAACCTTCGGCAGCATTAAGAAACACTAATTTTACTACTCTTTTTTTGTATGGCTACTTAGTGCGAAGTTTTTGGTTGATCGCGAACAATTTCGCCTAACGATAATGACGTAATAAAATGGGTATGTTCTTTGGTCCCTTATTATGCCAGTACCTTATCTACCGCTGTCAGTGGCCAGTTATTAATAACAGGCATTATTACCAACGTGTTATGTCATTTGTTATTGTTCGTTGAATTGATTATTTAGATAGAACTTACCCAAGTCCAACTGTGATAAAGGATTGGTAATTTTGTGAATATGTTTAGGTATGTTCGTATAGTTCGATGTCATTCAAGAGAATTGTTGAAAATTTTTTTTATTCATTTCATTAAAAGTCAATTAATGGGTACTGGTTTATTAAATTTTACCTTAATTGTGTTAATTTTTAATCGTATCATTATTTTTGTCCTCTTATCTTTGCTCCCTTGTGTCCGAAAATATTTTTTCTACAAAAAATTTATTGAAAGTTCTCGAGACAGAATCAAATTTAGCAATTTATAAATTTATCGGAAACTGCATAAGAAACTAGAATTACACCTTATCATCATCATCATCAGCCTTTTTAATGTTTCGACTGCTGGGACTCAGGCCTCTTCTCTAGGAGAGGAAACGGACCGTAATCCACTACGCGGGTTGGTCAATTTTTACACACCAAACGCTTACTACTTGTATATATGCGTAAATATTTCACTATTTCTATATTTACCTGAAGTTTGAGCATATTTTCGTGGCCTGATTATACAACACAAGGTGTGTGGTAACTACGGCCCAATTTAGAACATCAATCATTTAGAAAAGGAATGCTTATCGATTACTGTGACGCGTTTACCGAGCCGACGAGCGCCCTTTGCACAACACATTAGGGATTCAATGATTGTTGGCCATTCTTGTTTGTTTCTATTTCATCGTTATACACACACTATTTATACTGGTCTACACCAGTCTTCATATAGGTACCTATTAATATTGTAATATGAAAGCATTGTTAAACATATTTTTTTATTAATTGAGTAACCGTGGAGTTTCCTGCCGGTTCTTCTCCATAGGAAACGACCATTTGGAACCGTACACTAGCTTCTGACGTTTTATAAGTGCCCATGTAGGCCTGTGTGAAATAAAAAATATTTTGACTTTTTTTTTTTTAATTAAAGAGCTTCAATAGAACGAATTCCAAGTTGTAATTTATCTTGGGTCATTGTAATTTTAACCATGATCAGTTATTTAAATATCCAATGTGATTCGATTCTATTGGACCTAAAACAAAACAGCAGAACTTGATATCTTTTTTGTGCCTTGTAATGATCACTAATATCGGGACCTACAGTACAAAAAAGTAAAACAATAATTTATAATCAACAACAAGATCCATTTAAGATGTTATCATGTTATATCAGCCCATTTTTTTTGCAAACAGGAGTTCTTTGCTGACGAAATTCGTATCGTAATCAACATATGAGTATATGATACTTGTGAACGCCCTTTATCTACCCTTGCTTTGACCACACGAAACATTTTTTTCTTCTAAATATGCTGATCCACGTCACATTTGCAAATCCGACCTTCCCTTTAATATCTTTCATAATCAAGATTATCTCTAATGAGGAAATCAGCAACCATATTACAGATAAAGGTGCTAACACACGCCCCAAGCAACCCGAGTTACGTGTAGGAATGTGTTGGGTAATGGTATTACAGATTCCAATCATCCGCTAAATAGCATTGTGTAGTCACCCTTCGCCCACAAATATCATTATAGCGAAGCCGATTTTCGGTAATCGCCTGTTAAGACTTCTGCGATAAACAGGTTTTTTTTTGTCGTTCTAAGCATTTTCTGGCACACAATTTCAGAGCGTGCGAACCTATCAGTTTAGTAGTACGACTAATCGCGCAGAAGTGGCGATCAAGCGCCATTCTGCAGTACTCTACATACGCTCAAGCGTTTGCATAGGTTTAAGCACCGTTACGCGGTGGCATTCTGCGTAGTTATTCGACTATGCGAATGATCGCATGGCTCTGCATTTAAGCGCTATCACGTACGATTTAGCTGAGTGGCCGGATAGATCGAGCCGGGTAATGTAATCGAGCGTCGGTTTACACGGACGAAGCACAAAGGTACGTAAACATGGCGCAGGGTACTGGTCAGTACTTGTGAACGTTGCGATGATAAGCGCCTTATCGACGAGAAAGAGAAAAGTTTGGATAGATGAGGTTCGAAAATGTAATCGCTCGCTAATTATCACGGAAGACCAGATATGGCATGCGCCAGACCACGTTATGTATATGGTGTGGTGGACTAAATCACTGGATACGATAGACCACCGTATTTATTTGTAACCGTAACGTAAAAAAAAGAAAATAATTTTGGATAATAATTTTTAAAATAGGTATTTTTTCACCCATGATTATACAGTGGACACTGGGTCTACTATTGACCAAACCCGTTAGATTGGCCTACTCGCTATATACTTATCAGGCACATGGACAAGATAAACATTTAATTTTGATTAGCGACATGAATTTTTATGGATAATATATCATTTATAAAAAATCTATTAATTATATTTAAAAAAAATTATATGTTTATTTATTTGTATAAAAAAAAAATATCTGTCTGTCTTTCCAGCCGTCCGCAGATAATCGGTTTGGTAACAATATGTATATCAACCACTCCAACAAAGTGGTAAAATAAAAAGTGAATCAGCGTCAGGTGGTAGCCTTGTGTTACCATTTGGCATTATGCTGAGCTGAGGCCTTTTTGACATTACTCAATGTACCATGTGTTTAATTTTAAGGTGTTTCCGTTTTTGTAATGCTAATTAAACGCAATTTTCTTTCTTTCTTTGAAAAAAAAAATGTTTTTTAGGGTAATCTCCCTACACGTAAAATGGGGAGTGCTTGTTTTCATTTCAACCCTAACATGTTATATATTATTGGATAGGTATTTAAAAATGAATAGGGATTTACTAAAATATTTTTTTGATAATATTAATATTTTTGGAAATATCCACTTAAGTAGAACTTTATAAAGACTGTCTAGGAAAATTGTTTTAGACTTGATGGGTCGAACAGTTTTTGAAAAGTTGTACAAAATAATTTCTGTGCTAAATTTGTAATTTAACCATATAAGCAAGCATTTCTTTAACTTGTTTACATATTTTATTATCTTGAACGTATCTTTTTTCAAATAAAATAAGAATTAATAAAATCGATTCACGCAATCCAAAATTACCACCGAAAACCCACATGCATAACCCGTTTAGTTTGTATAAATTAGTAACCCAATTTCCCAAGAGATGGCGCTACACTTTGGGCTACTTCGCGCTGTTAAGATTTTTACTGAGTAGATGGGGTCGGGGTGGGTATGAGCTATTTACATTGTAGAATTGTTCGGCTGGTTTCTGATTGGTATTGGTGGTAACTTATGTGGAGACACTTATTGTGATGGACGGCAAACTACGGAACTCTACACTGAGCGTGGCCCGACACGCTCTTGGTCGGTATTTTTTTATTTTTTATCATTAAGCGGATAAAGATATTTGATGTCATGAAAGCGGGCCTATCTGGGATATGTGTGTGGATTTATGTGCACAAAGTTTTGTCTGTACAAGCTATGTTCTATGGCAAACGATAAAAAAGTGTTCATGAACGTACACACACATCGAAAACCAAGAAGTCTTGGTTAGATGGCATAGCAGAAGAAAAATAACCATAATAATATATGTAGCATTAATCATTAAACCCAAAGCGAACGCCGGCGTTCGCGCACCCATTGTCTTTCTATTGTGTCTCTAATTACCACGATGGAAAGGGAATGTGTATTTTTAGTACTTTTTAATATTAACCTTTTGAAACAATATCCTAGGTGTACGTATTACTAAATAAATATACGAGCCCGACTCACCGACGGCGTGTAGTGTTCCACGCGCGTCAAAGAGATGTCAGTAAAACCGTATGGGTTCAGCAGGACCGAAGCCTACTAACTAAGATTATGGATCGAGTTCTGAAATGGTCCGTGGTCCTGAGATGCAAAGGGCTATTGAAAGAACATAAATGGAGTTTTAGTCAGTAAAAATCTGACACGCCCTACCGCTTCACCCTGGAGTGGAAGAAGTCATTGGTTGAAGACCTTTTAGCGACATCTATGGCGTCACATAAGAACTAATCCTGCATCGCGCATTAAAGTTCTACGCGCAATTTGAAAACAGAACTGCCCGATCTATCGGGCAGTTGAATCCTCCCTTTCCAACGGAGGTAATGTGGGACTTTATTCTCTGTTCTGCATATCTCCAAATTTAAAAAATCGAATTTGTGGCTTTAGTATGTTATTTATTGTTTTGGTTGTGGCTAAATTAATAAAAGCTCCAACGGTGGGTGACCTTTTCAATTCACCGAGACTCCTACGTGGCTCGGAAGCACTTTATGCCGTTGTTTCCGCGTCTGGTTAAACTGAAAGTCGACCCAAACATAGTTGTGAAAAGGATAGGCAGGTTGACTGACACTTTCTGAAGTGGATAGACTTTCATTATTAATTATATATGTTAATTGGAACATACTAAACGGAGATTTGTGACGTAATCTTATCTTTGGAACATTTGTAACATTAATTTGATGAAGAACAATCAATTACTGGAAAAAAAAGTATGCTATAGTCTGTCTAAAAAGTCAAACGACTTGAGAATTTTGTTTAATAGGTATTTAATCATTTAAAAAATACTTATATTCAATACTTTTTATAAGGTTCCTCTATTAGTAAACAATGATCAAAATCTCTTAATCAACCTTGATATTGAACCAGCATCGCCTATATCAGATTTTATTTTAAATAAAAATAATTACTCAAGTCGTTTGACTTTTTGGACAGACTCTATTTGCAAAATTATCTTATCGAATGTCGTAATTACAAACTCGTTTTTTTTTTTATTTGTCATAATGTGGGCTTTTTTTATTCCTATTTCGTCACGGTCAACAGTGATTATTTTTTTTTAAAGTAAAGAGGTGGATATTTTAAGGTTTTAATTAATGAAAATTAAAATTGTGTTTATGAACAGAATATCATGAATAAATAAGATTATTAACACCAATAATTTGTTATTATCAACAAATGAAAAATTATCTGTCTTCTAAATTCAAAAATATTTGAATTTCTATTTATAATATTAAGTAGGATGTATAAGGTTTGATATCTTTGCATCTTCTTCAATCTATAAAGGTAAAGCGCGGGAAAAAAGTCAGTTAAACATTACATAGTTTTTATTTGTGAAAAAAATGTCGAATTTAAGATTTGACCGCCGCCGCCAGATATTGTGATTAAGTTAACGTTTCAATCGTTATAATTACAGACACAATTGAAAGACAATAGGTGCGCGAGCGCCGGCGTTCGCTTGGGGTTTAATGAATTAATAAGTACTTGCGATAGCCTGTTGCCATCTAAATTAAAACTAAAATGTATAGCAAATTTGTAACATTTTCTTCAGTACAAAATGAACAAAAATGCGTCGTAATTTTCAGAGAAAGTAAGAACATATTTCTTCGTAAGTGTATTGAAAAACGTCGTTTGATACACGTGGAGATTTGTCACTGCAGCACTCGGCTCCATAACACCCTCGCCTATACGACTAGGGTGAATTGTAAATATACGAATGGGCGCAGCGGAAGGGCGAGTTAGACTTTTACTGTTTAAAACCCACTCTTATGAAGCAAGAATGCAAGGCAACGAAGGATCCGTTGCCTTGCATTCCAAGGCTGGGTTATTAAGCTTCGATCTTGCTGAGCCTCTACGGTTAAACTTACTACGGTTAACTTTACAGTTTTGCTGCCATCTCCTAAAAATAGACTGTGTATATGGTAGAATAGGATATACAGAAGAATAGGATATATAGAAGGTAGCGTTCTACCTTCACAATGGCGAAATCGCTGTCACGAAACGAATTAAATTATCGACACTTATAAAACTCTTTGTCCTGAATGACTAATGGATCACCGCACAGCCTAAACTGCTGATGGTAAAGACCCGAAACTTGGAGGGTATATTCTTTGTATACCATAAGCATTTGATAAGAAAAGATTTTTAGAAATAATAAAATAATAATAATCTCAAGGGGGTATTTTACTAACATTACTGCTTCGCAGAAGGAGGCGACGGCCGGCCACTCCTCCTCGGTCTGGACCTTGGTCTGTACCAAGGCCCGGCGCGAGAGATCGACACCGCCGATCACGCCCACAAAGACACGGTGATGTTCTGCCCAAGCGTGACACACCTAAACCGTGTGCTCCACCGTGTCCTCCGATCCTCAAGGGGGTGAAAAAGAAGGCAAAGTTTGTATGGGACAATGTGATTCTTTGATCCAATCTACTTCAAATTTTGGATCGCATTATTTAACAGAATTGATGGAAGAAGAAGCAGATAGAAGATTACAAAATTAATAAAGTAAAAAAAAAGAATTAAAAATCCTGTTAGAACTAGTTTTTTTTTTTGTAAAAATGCAGCCTTAGGCATTCTCTACTAGTCTATCTAAGGTGGTGAAGAGAATACATGGCAGCTGCAAAAAAAAAAAACAAATAAAAGATTGGTACGATATGTACAAATACAAAATTAACATAATTATATATATCTCAGTTTCGATTTCTTTGCGGACGAAGTCACTAGCAAAAGCTAGTTAAATACATAAACCAATGACTAAATCATTACCCCTAAGTCAATATGTCCAACACAACAGGTAAACTTGGGGATTCGACATTATAAATAACTAGGGCTGAACCAGTTAATTCATTCTGGGTTCGTAGTCATGACCGCTGAGCGACGTAAACGTTCTTTGTGTAAAAGGTTCATTTATTTACGAGTATGTATCCCGTTTTATATCGCACAAAAAGGCAACAGCATTGTTTCTTGGTTATTTAGAAAACAGTAAAATGGGTAAGCTTTATTACATTTTTGTTAGGTGGGAAAGTCATCTAATGTCAGACTTTTACTGACTAAAAACCCACTTTTGTTCCTTTTTTGCCATTGTTCCAGGGCTTCGGAGATCTCTTTTGCATCACACATGGCCCCAGTAGGCTTCGACCCTGCTGGGCCCCTACGGTTCCTGATAACTCCTTAAGGCGCGCATGGAACACTACACGCCGTCGAAGCTTTATTATAACTTTGCGTGCTACGTCTAATCTAGATATTTGGTGTTTTTAAAAGGCCTATCTTACATCAGGTACTTGAGTAAAAACTTATCAAGGCTTTTTTTAATTGGAAAAATCATCAAAAGACATCTCCCGCTCTTGGGCGGACAAAAATGGCGTATCAGACTTTTGCTGACTAAAAACCCACTCCTGTGAAGTAAAGGAGGATCTTTGCATTCGTTCCAGGGCCTCGGTTGCTTTCGCATAACCCGTAGAAAATGTAAAGGTTTATTAAGCATAATATATTCAGTCGGAAAAAGAGTAAAATTGATATATTGGTTAAACCTACAGTTAGTGGTTGCCTGTTGTATGTGAGTTTACATGTTTGTAAATGTACTCATGATACACGAGTAATTCATAGCGGGAGTGGGGGAGCAATTTTATTAAAAATATTATTATTATATTCATAAAAATAATAAAAAATATATATATACATATTCAATATTAAACTATTATTAATAATAAAAAAAATATTATTATTATTTAATTTTACATTATTTTTTTATTTTAATATTTATATTCTTAAATAATTCTTTTTTTTATTTTAAAATATGTTATAAGAATCGATAAAAGTGGCGTTTTTTCAAGCCTTTATTTAGTTTCACCTGTCCCGATGTTTGTCTGTAATCAAATCTTGCAAATTAAATTTAATCCACTTCCCGGCTTCCGATTGAGCTGAAATTTTGCATGCATGTGTAAATCAGATGACAATAGAAAATGATTATGACATGTAGCTGATCTGAAAATGCCACCGAAAGGTGGCTGTAGGAACTCTGTAGTTAAACGACACAACCTCATCAAGTTTGGGCTTGTATGTTTCGTTTTGACGAGTATTAATTATAAAGGTATACTGCGTTATAAATGCTTGCAATGAAAAAATGATTTTCATTAAAAACTTGTATAGTTTCTGCTCCCATTGGAAATAGATGTGGTCTGTGGAACTATACAAAACTGTGTACCGTAGACCGTAAAAGTATGAGAGAGATGGTTTTCAACTTAAAAAAAAATAACTAGGCAAGTAAGAGTCAGGCTCACCTATTAAAACAGTGTACAAACTTACCTATTAAAACTGTTTACCTAATTCTCGAATTGAGTTATGAAGATTTTTCTGAATCGATTTTTTTTTGTTTGTGATGTAACTACGAATTAACAGTTTTCATATTTTTTCTTATACTTATACTATACCTAAGAACTTGCATCATACCAAATGTCATGATTCTAGGTCAAAGGGAAGTAATTTGAGCTTCAAGAGTCCGCAGATTTGAGTATATGGTTTTAATTTCAACTCGATACCTCCACGTACTCTCGAGATAAAGGGTCTTGACTGACAGACAGATAGACAGACAGACAAACAGACAGCAGACAGAGGGACGGACAAACAACAAAGTGATCCTATGAGGGTTTCGCTTTTTCCGTTTGAGGTACGGAAGGCGTGAGTTCATTTAGATATAATGAAGGTTCCAAAGAATGTATAGCCGTATCGCTAACGCATTGTCATGTTGATCCAATCTACGGAAGCTTAGATATGCATCAACATAAACAAACACAGCTAGTTAAGAAGTATTATCATTTGTAAAAGATAAAATTACAGGCCAAAAACGTGCCAAATCTCACGAGAATTCACTCGTGAATGAAATCAAAAGTTTTCTTTTTGTTCTCAGGAAGAAACCGTGTCAAGCTGTCACTTGCCATAATACCTCATTTCGGGCAAAGACGACGGAGCTTTTACGAAAAAGTCATGATTTTTTTTTTGTTCATTTCTTGTGTTGTAAATCCGGGTTCCTAAAATATATTTTATTTGTTTACTCAAACTTTGAGCCCTATTGAATTAAAAAAAATTATAAAAAAGCAGACTGAATGCAATTTTTACCAGTCGATTGAGTGACTAAATATTGGTCGGACCAAATTTGAGTCAGATCAACGAAAAAGAAGAAGAAGACCAGTCGATTTTTAGAATGATACAGAAACATTAACATGGCAGATGCAAGTTAACAGAAGACAGACAGAAAATAAATAAGTACAAAAATAAATATATACAATGTAATGAACGTACCTATCTATGTATAATATACAGAGTGTTATTATAAAAAAAAAGAATCTAATCAATCGAAACTGTCATGATTTGGCTAACTTCTTTAGTCAGTAAAAGGTAGACAAACCCACCCGCTTCACCCTAAAGCGGCTTCTATGCAAGATTATTTCCCACCCTAATAAAACCCTTATTTTTTAAATCGTATTGATTAGCGACTCAATAGCAGAATTTTAATTCTAATTTTCAGATGAGATTATTTATTTTTTTATTTTTGCAGATTCTAAATAAATAATCTCATCTGAATGAATCATTTGTTAAAAAACCACTCAGATTTTTTTTTATTGATATATACTATTGCTTGACTGCGATTCCACCTGGTGGTAAGCAGTGATGCAATCTCTGATGGTGAGGCGCACTAGTTTATTAAGAGCCTATTCACTCTAGCCTTGAAGACACTTCAATTATAATCGGACGGGAAGACCGCAGCAGGCAAACTGTTCCAGTCTTTCGACTTACCTACGCAGTATAAAAGACGAGGCGAAACGCTTAGTGCGAACCATAGAGGTTTCAACAACGTAAGGGTGGATATTCGCTGTACGTCGGATATTTTTGTTAATAAGGGTACCAATATATAATTTTAAACTTGTAGGTACGTTGTGTGTTTAAGTAACAGACAGTTTACAATTTTATGTTAATGGTCTTAACATTACAATCAATTACCATAATTTTTTTCTTAAATAACCTTTTTTATTGTTTGATATTTTATGTTTTATGCAAACGTTTTAAGCCAAATTTTCTTGCCAAAATCACTACGAGTATAATGTACGAAATGGTGACACGAAAACGTGGAAGCTTGATATCTTGACACTACCGTCATACGTAAGTTTCAAATTAATGTCAGACATATCCAATTTTACGTTGTATATACATATATTATGTGAAGCGTCTGTAAACCTTTTAATACTAAAACCTGTTGCTGGTAAGATACATTAATATAATATTTTATTAATTTACTACTGTTTAAATTGTAGGCAAAAGTTATGAATTTAAAACTTACTTAAGTTTAATTTATTAAACCCCAAGCAAGCGTTCGCATTATCATTTGTTTTTCTATTGTGTCTCTAATTACGGCATTCGAAAGATTAAACTGTAAGATATGCATTGTTTAGATATAAATTCTTAAAATAACGTAATTAAAACTGCAAAATTGCTGTAATGCATCGACCTTTCGAATTTCAAATGTATTATGACACAAAATTTTGTGATAGCGCCTTTGATGTGCGACGAAAAACGTGTATTATTTTAGACATTTTATAAATAAAATTTGAAGTTAGTAATTCCAAAAATTGTTATAAAATTGCACACATTTTATTAGTGGTTATTTGTTAAAAAGAAAAAACATTGTTCATAAAATAAATTTCAGAGAATTAGAAGCGAAAGTAAAAAATCTGATTAACGTTAACAGTTTTATTATGTTATACTTTTCTATTAAACTTTTTAATGTTAATAATGCTGTTTGTTTTATCTTATCAGAGTTTACATTGTACGCAGCCTAAGTATTAACAGGTTGTCTAACTTCAGTCTAGACAGTGTCTCAAAAGTTGTTGTTCATCAACATCTTTAGTGTGAATGCGTCTTGCCGTTGACTAGCCATTTCATAAACTTTTGAATATATTTACCTAAGGCAAAGTTCACAGACTGCACATTAAACCTTTTATATATCAATCTTCTCGTGATAGCTCTTCCATTTGAACTGTTTGTAGAATATCGCAATTTTTCAACTAAACTAATTCTGAATAAAGGTAATCGATCAATGCTTCGAGAGCAGAACTTTGTAAGTTTGTTTGTTTGAAGGTTTGACGCTAAAACTTTTAAAAGATTCTGTTCGGCATCAAAGCGAAAGTTACAAAGCCTTCAGACCGGTCGCCTGACGTCTCTACTTATACACTTTTGGTCGGTAATACGAAACTCGTGAGAAGAATACAAGCTCGTCTGAAATGGTCCCGGTGTATGAAAGGCGTCCCTTTATTTAGCTGAAGGGAAAGGGTCTATTTGTCGTAAATCATCTCTTGTTATGTTTTCAATTTAAGTTTTGCGGTACGATTGACTTAGCGAATTTGAGTGATGATAAAGCGCTTTGTAGTCTTGTTTCTGCCGATTTGTTAACAGACTAATCTTTGTTTGAAGTAATTTGATCTCCTAAGGCTTCTTCATCCTTGTTTATAGATGTTCGTTTCATAGAGTTTTCTGATGTAGATTGATTATAGTTGCGAGGGAATTTATTTACAAAGCCGAAAAATAAAATACATACAGCCGAACATATAACCTTCTTCTTTTTGAATTCGGTTAAATTACATATAACTGAACTAGTATCATCGTTTTATTTTTTAAATAGGTTTAATATGTGCGTGTAAAACTGTAAACAAAACCTTAGAAGGCATTACGTTTTGGGAGATAATATTGTGGGTAGCCTTATAAAGGACGAATATGCCTAAAACGACGTCTGTGGGTCAGATTAAAGTAAATTTACCGTGTCTACATTTTGGGATGTCAAGTAAGATACAACCTGCGTTAACTTTAATGATGTGCTTGATTAATATTAAATTAATCTTGAGAGCTTATTTGGTTGTATAAGATATAATAAGTACCGATGAAAATTTAGGTTGATATATAGATTTTCCTTAGGTCTTTATTTTGTCTTCAGCCATTAAGCAAGTTAGAAGATTTTTAAGTCTTCTGACTTTTTTAACAACTGAAGGCTTTCTAAACTTATAATCGATTAATATCTAGTCTTTATTTCATCTCTCTATGTAAATCTAGCCCTGACCTTTCGTCCGGTAACCTTCTGGACCGTGCATAAATCGTTGACGACGGTGCCGTAACTACACGTGCCTTAGAAATTGTCAGCAAAACCGTAGGGGCCCAACAGGGCCAAAGCCTAATATGGCCATGGGTAGACTTCGGAACCCGTGGCCCTGGTACGCAATGGGAAATGAAGGGACATAGGTGCATCCTTTAAAAAAAAACCCTTGGTAAATTAGAGACCAAAAAAAATTAGATATATTTTTTACAATTTTGCACTAAGATTAGAACGCAAACATTCTGGAAAATAACCTCATTGCCTCAACGCAAAAATACTAGTCAAGTAAAAAACCTACTTTTTTTTAGTCTGTATTGTTCCAATACCATAATTCTATATCAAAACAGACAGCTGCCGACAATAGCCAATTGTTTTGACGTACATTGACAGATCTAGCTTGAATAATTGTTGCTTTGATTGACGTCTTGAATACAAACGGAGCAATGGACGCCGAAATTGCGATGGCTGTGGTATTGATTGATAGATTCTATTGTTTGTGTCACTGCACACTAAAACTGACAACTTAGACGCTCGGATAATACCTATGTAAGTTTAATAGGGAATGTGCAATTGTGCATTTTTTTTATTTGCAAAACAAGTTTTTAGTGAAAATCTTTTTTTCATAGCAAGCTTTTATAGCGCAGTATATGTATCTGTATAATTAATACCCGTCAAGTCGAATCATACGAGCCTAAACTCGATGGGGTTGTGTCATTTAACTGCCGAGTTCCTACGGCCACCTTCCGGTTCCATCGTCAGATCAGCTCCATGTCATAATAATTTTGTATTGTCATCTGATTTACATATTTAAGCAAAATTTCAGCTCAATCGGTAACCGGAAAGTGGATCAAATTTAATTTGTAAGATTTGATGACAGACAAACATTGGGAGAGGTAGGAACTCAGGTAAATAGATATGAAAAAGAAAACTAAATTGTCCTCATCATTAACGAAGTTATAAAAAAACTTAAAAAAAATGATAATTAAACCGACCCTGAAAAGTACAAAATAACTTTAATTTAGGAAGTCGATGTTTCTAATGGATAGTTTTGTCTCTTCGTTATTTAACACCGACTTTCGAAATTAAATTTATTTTGTACTTCTCATTGTTTTTATACAATGAAGTCGGTTTAATTTTTTTTTTAAGTTTTTTATATTTCACCTTATAGTTATGGTATCTACCACCACTAAAAAGTACCCCTCAGTCAAACTTAAATACCTTATAACCTGAGTGCATCTCATAAAGTTTCTAACAATCCCATACACGGTTAGATTACATTAATTTATCTTCCCGCTTCATCACCAGATCAGTTCAATACATCCCCTCTCCCTTTACTTTCAGTCAGTCATCGACTACACGTATAAACAAAGCAATTTTACTTGTTACGACAATTCTGCTGTGATTCTATGAGGAGTTCTGTTCCATATCTTCGAAGTTCCTGGTCAGATCATAACAATATTTCATTTGTTTTTCTAGTAATTTTGATTTTGTTTTTACTATTAATATTTTACATATTTTTGTTAATAAACTGATTAGAATACAATTATTTTTTAAGAATTTTCCCCATGGTACAGTCAGCCGCACCATAGCAGACACATATTCTCATCAAAATTTTTGTGAGTTTATTCAAGCTGTTTTATTTTTTCGAAAACTATAAAGCGCGATATGCGAAATAAAAAACAAATAGGTGCACTATTTTAGCGAGTGTGAGAATAAGTATTCAATAAACTTAAAGCACCCATATTTTAAAACTGAGCTAGTCTTTATGTTGCAACCAGTCAAATAGCCATAACCGTTTTACAGTCAGTCTGCACAGAATGCGTTCTTCGAATCATCAATTCTATTGGGGCTAGAGTCATTGACCCAGTTTCAGCAATAGATTCTCATAATGGTGTCTACGAGCAAACTTTACGGGGTACTTCATCCTACCATCTCCAAGTTTCCACCAATAACCTGCATTCAGATTAATATTGAAGATGTTTTCATTATATAAAGAACTTGTTCTTCCGGCGACCGTGCAGCCCTCTGCAGTTTAATCGCAAGATTATTGGATGTACTTTATTACACTAGATAGCAAATAATAAAATATTTATGTTCTGTTCATTTATTCCACATAAAAAATAAGTATAAAAATATAAGAATCAGAGGCAAAAATAATAAATGAAATTGCTATTATAGCTGTGAAAGCTCCGTTTGTGACATTAATAAAATACTAGTTTCAGCCAGTGGCTTCACCCGCGTGAATGTAAAAAAAAATTCCTAAGAGAAAGTTTCGAAATAAAAAAAAACCTCTAATGCTATTCCAAGACACGGTTTACCTGTATACGAACAAACGGCTGAGCGGATTTGGACTTTGTTCATCTAAATCCTCTCTGTACTTTGAGCGTGAACGAGTTACAAACATGCACACACACAAATTCTCGCATTTATATAATACTAATGTGATATATTTTCATTCTGCACCACAAAATAAAATTAGTTCTTTTTGGTTTGAACGATAAAATTATAGATTTTTGTATTATTATTTATTTCACAGAGGAGATGGTACGATTATATCTTTATCTTTGTATATTTGCGAGTTGGTGTAATATTTTTTTTTTTGTAATAACTTACGGTTCTTGTAAAGTATTTTTTACATTGCATGGGTACCTAGGATAATAACAGAACAAAAATGTGGGAACCAGATAGGTCTCTTGAATGAAACCGACAAACCCGACTCCATTATATGAATCCAACAGCTGTCACCCACACCATCCCATCTTGATAATGGTATAATATAAGACACAAGACGGACATGGTAGTATCGGAAACGCTTATTGCTTACTAGCTTTTGCCCTCGGCTTCGCCCGCGTGGCATTAGGTACTAAAGAAATCGGGGTAAAAGGTAGCCTATGTTCTTTTCCATGTTAAAGGCTATATGCATGCCAAATTTCATCCAAATCCGTTCAGCCGATTTTGCGTGATTAAGTAACAAACATCCAAACATCCACACTTTCACATTTATAATATTAGTTAGGATTATTTCTAAACATTCTATCGATTTTATGTTAAATTAGTAACATAGTCCATTTGCAAACACAATGAAGGATTAGTGCAGGTACGCTTGAATAAAATATGGATTCCATAGAAATAATTGGATTAAATCCGAATAGTTCGACCGCTGAGTGTCGAGTAAGTCACTCAATTGAAATATGGCCGGTAAAATTGACAGTGTTGACAGTTGTCACGTTGCTATCCACTGATATCATTTACGTCACAGACAAACGATTTACTTGTACTGTCATGAGAAATAAACCGACTAGAGTCTGTCTAAAAATTCAAACGACTTGGGTTATTGTTAGGGTAAAATGAAATCTGATGTAGTCAACACTTTTTCAATAATCAAGGTTGATTAAGAGACAAGATCTCTTTACTTTTATCATTGTTTACTAATAGAAGAACCTTATAAAAATATCTAATATAAGTATTAATTGTATTAATTAAATAAGTGCATTTATTTTGCAAATGTTACAAAACATATCTTATTTATTAAAATTAATTGATAGGAAATAATAAACAAATTAACCTTTCAATTGTGATAATTGCAGACATAATTGAAAGACAATAGGTGCGCGAACGCCGGCGTTCGCTTGGGGTTTAATGAATTAAACAATAACTTAAATAATTAAAAATAATATATACACTAAATGCCTAGCTAAATATGACGTCATAAAACTCCTCCGCATTAATTAAATGATTAAATATTATACAAAATTCCGAAGTCGTTTGAGTTTTTAGACAGACTATAAGTACATATTATTAAACTAACAATAACGATATTTAAGGAGACAGTTTTCAAAATGAAACGGATAAAAACAGTGGCATGCCATAAAGTTTTAAAGGATAAGAAAAATCCTCTTTGGTTACGGTACGGTCTGACTTAATTGGTCTCAGGAGCATCATAACTTGGTAAATGAGTGCCATTTGCCTCGTGAATTATTAAATAGTTTTACAAAGCCATATTTCAAAGGTTTTGTTACAAAAATTTTGCTGAAGAGTTGAGATAAAAAAAAGGGTAAAGATAAAAATGGGACTAAGCGGAAACAATGTTAGGTCAAAATAATGAAGATTTTATATTCGCCATTCGTATTTTATATTCGCCAAAACACTTGCAAAATATAAGCACACTTATATACACAAGAAGTTAAAAACAGTAAATCTATACATAACATAGGTACATAATAATGTTATAGTTACTTTCAAGATAAAAAAGTATCCTGTGTGCTATGCCAGGCCATTTCGTCACAGATTTGGATGAAATTTGTCACACGAGTAAACCATGGTCTACCGGTGTGACAAATTTCATTATTGAGGTGAAATGTTTGAGTGTGAAAAAGTATATATACACACACACACAAACCATCACATGCACTCACAGACATTGGACTTTATAATATTAATGTGATATCATTTGAAAATTATTATTAATAACTCAGTGATCTTGCCGCTATGACAGTGGAAAAAAACTGTCAGGATACAATAATATGTTAGTTATTCTCAGCCCGAATCAACAATAAAAAGGAAAGGTATTTTTATTTTTATTATTCTTATTTATGGAAATCGGTAAAAGTGTTCCGTAAAGTGGGCGGATCCTCGCACAAGCTGTCACACTCATGTGCACAGTGATATGACGTACGATGAAATCGCAACGGTTAACTCTGTTTTTTTTTTTATGAGGTTTATTCTAAATGACACATAACAATAAAAATAAAACTAAAATAACAAGTATTATTAATTATTGTTGACCACGTGTCATATTTTTATATGATTTATGACGAACTTTATAACGAGCTCCTGTTTTGTGCAGATTCAAAACTGCACCTAGTATAAGTACGATACTTATAAGTTTTCATCTGATTATTTTCATTTTCAAGTATTTCGTTATTTTGAACAAAACAAAAGCATTCAGACATGTTTGTTGCTGAGAATAAAACCAAACTCGCAAGCTGCTATAAAATAAAGTGAAACATTAATACTTACTGCTAAATAATGGTGAGTGCTGCAACAGAGTTACGAGAGGTTTATTTTATTAATTGAAAGGAAATGTTAGCTGTATAATGAAACAGAAGTACCTTAGTAATGAAGGAGGCAATCAATAGTGATTTTATGAAGTTTTCTACTGGACTCGGCATTGCTTCTGCATTTTCACTCGTAGTAAAAGTGAACAATGGCCTCGATGCTGAACAGCGGTTATTATTTATTATTAAGTAGTAAACACAAAAGAAAACATGGGTACAAACCAGTGAAATACTTATGAATAAAATGTATTGGTATTGTTCAAGATACCTACGAGTATCAGCTACGAGAGTCTACGCCATCGTAGCATTCAGGGTCTACGCCGTAGCCCATAGAAAGCATTTGACGCAGAAGACTACTATCATAGAATAGCGTTTATCTAAATAAGTTATTGAAATAGTGAATGCCACTGTTTCAATAACATATTACGATAAACGCGATTGTTAGGTGTCTTTTGATGCATCATGAATTGTTAGGCTTCATTTGTAAAGGGCACGTTTTTGGTACAGAATAATGTTTGAATTTTTCATAAAATTTAAATTTATTTGATTTCAAAAAAGTGTTTTTTTTTTATTTGTATATACTAGTGCTTGACTGCGATCCCACCTGATGGTAAGCAGTGATGCAATCGTTGATGGTGAGGCGCACTAGTTTATGTGATATTTACATAAATCTTTTATTATAAGTTCTACAACAGAGTTTTTTTTTTTGTTAAGGATGTTTGTTTAGTTAGAGCTTTTATTTATACTCCTACGATGTCGTACATTTTCTAATATTAGACTTAGTATTTTGAGACTTCCTATATTATGCTAATTATCTACTCTTACTGATCGTTTTTGAGGTATCCATCATAGAGCCTCTCGCCTGAATACGAGTTTCCAACATGATGACCAACATGAAAACTTTAACAGACTCTATACCCAATTTGGGCACAGCAAAGATAATCTTCACAGGTGCGGGTTCTCGGGCGACTCCGATCTTTTGTGTTTGTGCAATGTGCGGTATCTCTCCGCAGACTATATTCCCACCTTCTATCCTGCGTCATGCCTTTTACCAGTTTGACAGTTTCAGCGGACGGTACTACCGGGGTGGAATAGCGACCAGGTTAGGAATTTTTTAAACAAAAAAAAATTGCCAACGACATGCTAAGACAAAGACGAAAAAAACTTTTCAATTTCACAGTAATATGTGTATATATCGCATTTTAATCCGATTACCAACTATTTTAGACACTGTGTACTTTGATCAAGCCTGTGAACGTTTATTGTATGGTTGTACCTACTACAGCTAGTGAATCTTTATGTTGCCAGATTCAAAAGAATATACATAGTAAACTAAAAAAACATAATTCTTACGAGAAATTTAATTCTACGTTTTGATTACTAAAAGCGTTGATTTTCGTATGTCAGGTTATTAAAATCATAACTTTTTAGAGAACTGATCTTTGAGAGGACTGGGATGGGGACCGGACCGGGTATTTGAGCAAATTGATAAAGATATTCTTAAATTCAAATATCTTTTATCATCATTATTTTCGCCCAAAGACGTTTCCTCCTGATCTTTCGGCTGAAAGCCTGCTGGACGTAAGTCTCCAGTTATGTCCAGCAGGAGACGATAATTGCGGAGTCAAGTATTACCACAACATCTGGACTTGTGTGTCTCGCATCTATCAAATTTCCGAGATCCTCACAAGGTTATCAGTTCACCTTATGGGAGGCTTTCCAACGCAGCGTTTTCCGTTACGCGGTCACCACGTCAAATCCTTTCGGCTTCATCAACCTTCTATTCTTCAACCTTCGATTCCTCGGGCCATGGCTTGATTGTTCTACCTATCTAATATCTTAAGTTCTGATAAAACTCCAAGCACAGGCTCACAATTCACTCTAGTACCTTTTGGATGACCCTGAGCTTTCTGATGAGGCTCATTGTGAGCGACTACGTTTTAGAGCCATAAATGTCATTACTGACAATATGTACTGGTCAAAAACTTTTGTCTTGAGATTGAAGCCCAGCCCAGTCGAATTCTACGATTGAATTCTCTTTCTCGAAGTTAGACATACCTTACCGACATTTTACCTACTATTTGTTCCAGGTAAATGTTTAAATATAATCTTTTATAACTTCGAGCCTCTAATCTTGATGACAGTGGGACGTGGGTGTTTCATGGCTAGCGTGACCTTGTACAAAATGTTTATCAAACCACGATAAGCTCCTGTGTGATAATAACACATGATGAGAAAAAGAAATTATTTTACGAAAAAAATTAATTTTAGTAACAAAACAACGAAAATTAATTACAAATGAAACAATTTTAATCTGTACTAGCGCCCACTAAGGATGCCTCACAACATAAAGGTAGCTACAAATTACATGGGAAGATCCCCTTAACTCCTATCCGTGTGCTATCTCCCGTGAACATTATAGCCATGAGAAGAATTGCCGCGAGCACACCTGACGCCGCGCGTAAAAGTAAACTTAACACTTTATGAATGTTGCTGTGCAACTTGAGATAAGACAAATTGGAAGATTTCCTAGTTGATTCTAACATTTAATGCTTGTAATTAAATTAATTATAGTAGTTACGCGGCTGTTTGTTTGCTGCGGTGAGTTTCAGATCGAAACTCAGAGGCGACGCTATATAATTTTTATTTTTACATTTTTTTTTACATTCTGTTATTTTAATATTACTGTGTTAGTTTTAGGCAATAAGGATGTAAATTGTTGAAATTGATTTATGGTAACCAATTATTTATTTAACATTTTTTTGAATGGTTAATGGTTAAATGTAGTACTAAAACCTTGACTAAAGTAAGAAAATACACAAGAAGTGGTATACACATTATTCATATTAACATTATCATTACTGTTATCTACAAGCTGAGCCACCGAGGGTGTAGGTATAACATGAAACTGTGGTGCCGGGGACTCACAGCAGCAAAAAAGGTTATTGGTCACAGACTTATACCTTTTGGTATTTGTAACTAGGAAGAAGTTAACCTTAAAATTAACCTTCTACATGCGCTTACTCAGGTTATTTAAATTTTATTAAAAAGCCTCATATTAACTAAAAATATCTTTTAGAGCATTTTAACAAACAATCAGTTCATCCTCTACTAAACGGTATTTATTTAGCAATTAGGTTTTTGAAAAACAGTTACAATTCACTAATAAATCCTTTAATTCTTGCATTAATTTGAGTTTGCTATCGAATCATAATCTTTCATCCAACTCTCCTGTCGCAAATCTGCTGGAAGGAAGAAATGCAGATAAAAGAGTACCTTTGTAGTCTTTTATCTGCATTTCTTCATTTCATTGTTAGGTCTTTGTGTGTGTGTACATAAATGAATAATAAATACCTAATTAAATGATATTATATACAACTGCATAGGTATCTAATATTTACATTTATTTAAATCTATCTCAAAAACAGTTATTCCAAGAAAGTCCCAGTTTTGAACATACCCAGCAACACGAGCGCAAGCTCAAACGAAGGAGCCTTACTAAGGGCCAGGAGTCGAGTGAAGCCGCGTCAAATGTCTTGTAAATGCTGAATATGCTCTTACCTTTCTCCTTTACACGCTAAGCAAGCCTAATTGGTAATTCGTGAAGCCAAAAGACGTGTTAGGGAAAAGATATTTTTCTAAAAGATAAGGCGTCGAATCGTGTGTAATGTTCTGAAATAAATGTCTGTACTTTACGAAAATGCTGATTACTTTTTGGATTGAAATGGTCGTGTTCGTGATTAGGTTTTCGGGTTTTTTTCTTAAGAGACGTGTATTGTGTATTGTCTTGTTATTTTAATATTTCCTAAAATATAAATACGGGTCTTTGATTATCTTCTTTTTCTTCTTCCTGCCTTTATGCCATATTACTTAAGGTTGGCGTAACTCGTTTTTTTTTCTTTCATTATGTCCTGTTAGCCATCACACAATCACTAACTCCCTTTTTTTGCATAACTCCTCATACACTCTATCCCTCTTTTCTTTGGCTTCCATCTTCTCCATCTCATCTGATGCTAAGCGATGAAGTGGCTGATGATGGAGCAAGTTTGCTTAGAAGTGACATATATACATTTTACTTAAAGATCCCTAGGTTGTAGCTTAGCTTAGCTTAGCTTAGTTTAATTAGATTTCGGCAGGAAATTCCACTTACAATTTACGGTTAGAACCGTTAATTGTGAGTGGAATTCAAGTTAAAGCTAAAAAGCTCAAAGACAAAAATGCTAAAAATTTAATATAGATATCAATGTCCTTACTACTTATTTACCCATACCTCCTATATGTTTTGGAACGAAGTTCTTTATCGTGCGTTGTGATAGGGGGCTAGACGGAAAAAATCTTCACGAAAAGTTGTAACGACACTTTTTGCTATAGTAAGCCGTGCGGCGTGCGCATGTTTCTCTGTCTGTCTCTCTCTCTCTCTTATAGATATATATAAAAGAAACTTCGTTTCATCCGGGTGTCCCTTGACACCTCTCAACTTTTTTTTTTAATGAAGAACTAGTGCTTGACTGCAATGCCACCTGGTAGTAAGCAGACATCACAACTTACCATCACCTCAAGCAGTTGTCAGATACCGCAGGGGCCCAGCAGGGTCGAAGCCTACTGGGGCCAAGGGTCTGTTTCCGAAAGGGAAGCTCGTCCCCGGTATGAAAGGCAACGAGGGAACGGGGTGGGTTTTTTAGTCAGTAAGAGTCTGATACTATCTCCCGCTCCGCCCAAGGGCGGGGGATGTCATCTGGGTGATTTTAAAACACAGAAAAAAAAGGAAGTGGTGGTGAATCGTACTAGTTTATGAAAATCCTTTTCACTTGCCTAGAAGACACTTAAATTATTATCAGGCGAGAAGAGAGCTACAGGCAAACGGTTCAGTTTTCCTTATATGTCCCATTAATGACATTCCACCTGTAAAGCTTGGTAAATTAACCGAATTATTATTAGACAGCAATATTTAATAGCCCAACGTTTCCGTCTCTAATCAAATTCCGTTTCATATCGCTACATTTTCCAATTGGAAATTGAAAAGTAAATAACGTCTTTGGCAGTCTTGTTGGTAGGTACACGTTAGACATTAAATGTATATTTGATTCTATCTAAGTGCCCCATTTATACGCCCTATGTAAAATTGTAATTAGTAGTTAGAAAATTTTCTACCGTCCATTTTCCGAACCCTTAATAACCTATTGATACTTTTATTTATTATTTCTCTTACAATGACGATTCATAAGTCGTAATACTCGGAGAATTCTATATTTTTCACAATAGCATTTTATTAATAATAAACGTTTTTCTTTCTTATTACCTAACAGGCTTCAATCAACTGTTACACAAACATAAAGCTAGAACTACATTAGATCGACGCACATGTGTAACACGCCTGATTTCGACGACGACGACGTCGCGTGGCGTCACGGGGCGTGGATCAAGTGTAGTCTAGTTTCCATATAAAATGTATGGAGACCGACGCGCTCAGATCGGCGTGTGTGGCACACGTGTGTGTAGTGTTCCTTAAATCATCATCACTTAGCTTTATCCTTACTAGCTAGAGGTCGGATTCCAGTCAAAACGAAAGCGTTTGAATACCCGTGTTTTACAAGGCGCGACAACCTATCAGACCTCTTTGTGGCTGTTATAGGATAACACGATACTCCGTAGATAGACTGATGGGCATACGTTCTGGCGTGTGATCACCTGTAATGGCTGTCAAATATCTACTAATGACAGCTGTATGTAAAGGTTTAACGTGCTTGTTGAGGTACGAAAGAATCTTGATATGTTAGACTAGTCACCCATCCTTAGACCGACCTCAGCAAACTTTGTTTGAGGCAGATCAACAAATACTAGTCTTGTCAAAAGGTATCGTGTTGCCCCATTACGTACTTTATTATGGAGGCCGGATTGGCAGTCGCTTCATCTAAAGCACTGATATACAGCTGTATCAGGTTAGCCTGAAAGTCGAACTAATTTTAGTTGGAGAAAAGGCTTATCGATATAAAGCAACCGTGTATGTACTTACCTAACTATGAAATTCTTCTAGTGTTTCTCGTTTACATTATTTATACGAACGTCAGCACCTGCATAGATTATAAAATATTGAGCGTTTTATTTATACGGTATGTATCCACGAATGTAAATTAGAAGTTCTTCATAAAGTAGTCTATAAATATCGAAAATAAGCAAACCTTTCCATTATTCCCTATATATACCGACTTAATGGCGTGGGCTGACAGGTTTAACAATAAATATTTGACAACGTACAGGAAAAAGATTATAATAAAAGACGATTAAACAAATCTTTTTGACTCTCTCACTCAAAAGTTTAATATCCGCTAAGATTACTAGGGTAACTCCTATATCAGGAGATATGCAAGGTTCCCGCAGCGGTCCTAAGATTTACCAGATGTGTATGCACATTAATTAGTCTGTTTACCTCCAGAGACACAATACATAAACTATGCCCTTTGACCCTTATGGGACATAGGATTTATGATGGGGCTTTATAGGGATTTCGACAAAACAGGTAGGCGAACGTATTGTAAGAGAAAAATATTGCAAACCCCGGAGTATTTTTTCTACACACATATATTATTTTTTGTAAAGCCTTTTCAAAACCTTGTTTTGCATTTTTTTTATACCATTTTTTTTTCCGAAATGATATTAAAATGTATAATCTACTTATAAATGGATTAAATTTTCAAATCGACATAAAACCTCGGAATCGGATCGGAATAAGGATTTAAGATAATTGTTTTTATATTAATAGTATTTTTGCATTATGTGTTCAAATATGAATTTAAATAATAATTAGGTACCCAAGGGTTTGATTGTAATACCCAGCCATAGCCTGCCATTTTAAATGTCTCATTGAAGCTTCTTTGCAAAACAATGTTGGGGTTGTCCTCAAATATTTGCACGAGAATTATTTTGTGTAAATATTAGCTGTCTTTACATTGAGTTTATGTACATAAACAGGTACAAGTTCTCAAACACCTCAAAGACCTGACTGTGCGATGAGGCGGGGTGCGACATGATTAAGTAATTGCCTGCACTTTATGTGCTAAGTTCTGGTAGATTGATCAAAGTGAGGGCGAATTAACATGCTCGTCTGACGACACGGTGTCGAATAAACACATCGAGACTTTAGCGAGTGCTGTCCTTATTTTATTGACACCTCCTGAATTTCAATCAGCAGATAAAATATCGAACGTAAATTCAACTACACTGATAATTATTGCTCTAACAAGTTGAATATTCATTTAAAAACCAACTAATAGGACTTAATTAGGAGAGTGGCACGTCGAGTTTAAAACACGTACCATGAATAATAATTCTAGTTCTAACCCCGAGGGTTATCACTGCTCTTACACTCACACATAAAACAGAAAATATGAAAGCTTTTAAGCGAAAACCTAGGCACTAAGTTAGACATGAGCTTACTTCGCACTTAGCTTTGAATAATTAAGAGTAACTTTAATATAAACAAAGTAGACTTTTAATTAATCTGACACGAACAACACTAGAAATTCACTCAGCCTGGAATTAGGTGAGTTTATAATACATAAGGTGGGGAGTCTGTAGCTGGAGTCACGTCGCTCGGGGCTCATAAATGGGGACTGTACACCCATTTACCGTAAGAACTTGCTCCGTGGTTTTGTTATTTAACAGAATAGTACAGCCATAGCGCTGTAAGTGCACCAAATGGATGGTAATGGCATAGCTGTGTGCTTTGTCGCGTTATAAATTTGTAAAAATGCTCCAGTCGCTACCAGTTAAATATCTAGACATAATGGAGGTTTTTAATGCTTTTAGAGTAATTAAGTTAGTAATTAAAATGTATGTCTCTAGTTAGTTTTTGATATAAACTTACGCTTGACTACGATACCACCTGATGGTAAGCAGTGATGCAATCGTTGAAAGTAGTGATGCAACAGAAGCGGAAACGGAAGCGGAAGCGGAAACGGAAGTGTTATCACTATGAAGAAAAATTTGTTTATGTAATTGAATATTAGTATTATTATTTGTACTTTTAGTATTCGAAATTAAATAAAGGTAAATTATATTTTATGAAAAGTAATTTCGCCGCTTTTACGCCTTGCAGTCTGTTTCTGCGTTCTTAATATATGACAAATACCCTCGTTGGCATTGATTTTCCAGCACATTAGTGGATCCTCATGAAGAGTCAGCCTTTTGTCCTTTTTGTATTCCCTAAGGTCCGAACAAAACTAATACTTATAAGCAAACAACAAACATTAAAAAAAAAACAATATAATTTACGTCGTAATACTCGTAATCGTAATCGCGTCATACGCAGATGCGCAGAATGAACTAAAAAAAATATAAAAAAACTCGTTGCGACATGTGTAACTTCCCGCCTCCACCGCGCGCTTCTTCAAAGAGCCTAGTCGTCCACGCGCCCCGCTCTCCTCGCTGTACGCTTTCGTTTAGAGTTCCGTTATAATTTTGCGGAAGCAGAAACGGAAACGGAAATGAAAAAGTTTGCGGAACTTCTGTAGAAGCGGAAGCGGAAGCAGAGTTCTGTTGCAACACTAGTTGAAAATGAGTCGCGCTAGTTTATTAAGAGCCTATTGTTTTGAAGACACCTAAACTATAATTGGAAGAGAAGACCGCAGCAGGCAAAGTTCCAATTATTTAACGTACGCGGTATAAACGACGTAGCGAAACACTTTGTCCGGACCGCTAGTTTAGATAATATCATGTGCAAAATATTAGTAAGTATTTTACAAAAGGGTCTCGGTTCCAAGAATGAAGCCAGTATTTGGCTGCATATGTCACAAAAAAAAAACAATTTAAAATGAATATTACATTGGAGAATAACATTAGTACTTACAATAGTACTAATAAAGATTAACGTGAGTATTTCGCACACACGCAGAGGAGGTGTGAATCCCAACAGTGGGAACATTATAAGGCTGATTATTTTATGTATGTATATTACATCCAAATTCGCAACGTTCTAAATATTATCGGTTCTACATATAAACTTAATCAGATTATCTCCAATAGAGCGAATCATTTCGTGATCAAATAATCCATGCATATTTATGTGATTAGATAATAGGTATTTATAGTACAGGTTCCGGTATTGCCTTAGGTAATTAAAGACGATGTTACAACAGGAAAGGAAACACTAGCAACATTGCCAGCACTAGCATCATTATGTACTACTGGGGATGGCTGTGGAGGTAAACTCGTACGAGGTTTTAGTCACCTTTGTTTGTAGACTAGTGTTTGATTTTGTTTTTTTATATAGACTAGTGCATAACCCACGATCGCAATCTTACTTAGGTACTGTTAGGCTTGCGGACGGCAAGTAATGCGTAGATCGTCATCCGACCGTCCAGTAACCATCCGGACCAAGCCTAAGTCGTCGATCGTGCGTAGTGTGTCACGCTCAGCTCAAGGAGATGTCAGCAAACCGTACGGGGCCAGCAGGGGTGAAGCCTACTGAAGCCAAGGATCTGTTTCTGAAAGGAAGATTCGGTCTCGATACGAAAGGCAATGAAGGAATAGGAGTGGGTTTTTAGTCAGTAAAAGTCTGACAGTATCTCCCGCGCCACCCAAGAGCGGGGGATGTCATTTCATGATTTTTCTACCTATTACTGGTGCATTTGGTATCACTTTGCTCTTTGCATTCAAGGATCACCGTAACTCTTTCGAATTCCCACGGGCCGATGTCCGCTAGGGCCATGGGAATTTTTGTTAGAGTTAAGTACTGTTTAGTAAGTACAGTTACTGGACCGTATTACTAGTTCGCAGAAGGATGTGACCACCTCACAATGTCTCTTGCTTTGGACCATACTCTGAGCCAGGATCGGTATAATTCAACGTGTCCTAATTCGGTGCCACTGTAATTTGTGCAAAGCATGGTATTTAGTCTCTTTTACTGGTAGTGTCACAGTTTTTGACAAAATTAAGTGCAAAAACATTTAACTCTCGCCGTATTTTTTTAGTCTAAGGTATAAAATATTATGGAAGTAATGAAAGTAAAATATAGAAATTTTCTTACCAAGGAAAGGCTTAAATTCTTAAGTTTTTAGGGTTTCATGTCTACGTCGGCAAAAATGGAACCAGTCGTCAGTGACCAGTTGAGTAAAGAGCAGAGGAAGACCAAATAAAGCGGTTAAAATATGGTGATGAATACTTTCTACTAAGATGATATTAATCTTTATAAATATAGGAGTTTTTAATTCTTTTTTTTCACTTGATTTTAAATGGTTTGACTGATTTGGATGAAACTTTGTGCCTATGTATATTTGAGTGGATTTCTGAATTGTGACACCATCTTTGTATACAGATGGATTGCAGTAAAGTATTGAATATAAAGTATTGGGTTTAAAAATACAATTGAACTCGATAGGTGGCGCTGCAATCGGGTTTTCAATCTTTTTCTGACAAAAATTCAAAGCACAGGACAACATCCTTCGGGAACGCTAATATAAAATATACATTTTATTAGCACTAAACTGTGATGCACCGTAAGACCATATATTTATTTATTTATTTATTTATTTATTTATTTAAAGCATCCTCCTCCTTGCGTCGTATTCCTCAATGCTGAGGGTCGTGACCTCCCTGCTTCATCACTTTAGCCTTTATGATGTTCTTCCATCTGTTTCTGTCTCTGGCGGTGTGAAGGGCATTGTACATCGTAGAGTCAAGAGCGGTTCGGATCCGGTCGGACCAACGTATTGGGCCGCGCCCGCGAGGCCTTTTTCCATCCACTTTACCGGTCACAATAAGCCTTTCGAGGTTGCCACCGTCCTTTCTTGCAATGTAACCGAAGTATTGCAGAACCTTGCGAAGACACTCGGACGATAGCCGTGAGGTGATTTTAAGTTCTTGCAAAATGGCTACGTTGGTCCGAAATGCTGTCCAAGGGACGCGGAGCATCCTTCTCCAGCACCACATCTCAAAGGCGTCGATGCGTTTGCGGTCTGCAGCTTTTAGCGACCAAGTCTCAGCGCCATACGAAAAGATCGAGAAGACTAGTGTATTTAAAGCATAAAGCTTATTTATTAAAACCTTTATGCACAAAAAAACTGTACAAAGGCGGGCTATCTGACGGATATATCTGCTTGATAAAAGAATACTTAGCACATTATCTCAAACACGTACAAATTGATATCGACTGCCCAATCGCCACTTTCGTCGTCACTTATAATGATGACAGCTCCCTTACTAACCGACACCGCTTGATTAAGCGTCCAGCCATATTTTTTGCGCTAGTACCTATGTATATGCTGCAAATTGTTTTTTGCGCATCAGCGTTTCTTTCCTTTTTTTTTTTATAGGACTGAAAGTACTGGTCCGATTGCTAAAATTATGTACGCTAGTGCAGCCGTGGGCAAAAGGTAATATGCAATAAAGAATAAAAATGACGTTAAGTAGGATCATTTAATTTAAAGAAAGAATCACGATTGTACCAATACAAGTAAAGGTAAAGTTATTTTCAATAAACTTGCTCAGAAAGTGACTTTTATTGTATTTACTGCTCTTAGGTATTTAAAGGCGCTTGTCACCAAACTGTGACATTTTTATTACCATTACGCACTCGTGCTATAATGTAGTTAAAACCTTTTTGTTCAACCTCTTTGATCGCAAAACAAATTTTGAGTACGAAAAAATTTCAAATAAGTTATTGCGTTCAATGATAAAAATTAGTGTCTTACTTACTTATTTCATGTAATTTTGACCATTTTAACTTACTTAAACGAATAAATCGTTTATACAAGTTAGAATAAAAAAAAAACATTTAGTAAATAAATCAAAATAAATCGTACATTCAAATTTTTTTTTTGTTCGCCATTTTAAGATGCGCGCGGTTTTCGGCTTGATTTATTTGAGTGTAATTCAGTGGCTGTATTAATTAAATTAAATTAAATACTACACAATCATTACAAAATGTTACATGCGTATTCCATTGTCACTACGAAAGACATTATAGTAAAAACTTTTCACGCAAAAAATATAAACGTAAGACTAGGCAGTATGGTCAAAATACCTTAGCCTTCCCCTAGGGGTAAATAAAAATATGCGCGCATATGAAAACAGATTTTTACCGCCATGTCACAAAAAAGTTACTCGTTTTACTGTTATTTTCTTCACAAGTGTATTGAAAAACTTCGTATGATACACGTGAGTAATTAATGATTATCGATCTCGGCTCTCTTAACACCCTCGCCACGGCTCAGGTCTAAATACCGCCTCGACTGTAATCACTAACATTACACACTTACATCATAATGTACTATTATAAACTGCACTGTACGCGACTCTAGGCAAGCCTATCTATAATAATAATAAAAAAATGCTATTGTCCGCTCGTCATGTAATATGATGTATTTGATGAATTAATATATTATTAATTATGAAAAAAGAAGATATGCTAAGCAGACCCCTTATAAAGGTAACCTGAGCTGGGGGCTTAGATGACCCATCTGCAAACATTCATGGCAAGTCAACTGGCCTTGTGTATATTTTCCAGCTGACTCGAATCTCACCCTCACTGAGTCATTATATCATACATGTTTTTTTTATGATGGGAAAATCATCAATGACAACTCATGCTCTTGGGCGGAGCGGGAGATAGTGACAGATGCCTAAAAACCCACCCTGTTCCTTCAAGTCTTCGTACCGGGGCTCGAGCCATCTTTCAAAACTAACCCTTGCCCCGGTAGGCTTCGACCCAGCTGGGTCCCTGCTGTTGCTGACAACTCTTTGAAGTGCGCGGGAACAGTGCGCGCTGTCAACGACTTGGACAGTCATTATATGTTCGACAGGGCCGTGAGGCGTAGGAGTGGAAAAAAAGTGCGAAATTGTTGCAAGAGTTGCGGAATTGTTGCCTAAGGTATAAAATTGTTTCCTGGGCTACAAAATTGTTGCCTGAGCTACAAATTTTTTGCCTGGGCTACAAAATTGTTGCCAGGACAGCAAAATTGTTGCCAAGGATGTAAAATTGTTGCCAGAGCTGCAAAATTGTTGCCAGTTATCACAGCTCTGGAACACAAAGGGCTTCTGAAGAAACTGGTGGTTACTCTCTCGACCTTTAAAACAAAAAGTTTCTTAAGTGCCAAAGCGACCCAGTAAACACTGGGTCGCACTAAAATTCCTTATATCTCTTTTGAAACAGGAAATTACAAAAAAAAACGTGATAAATAAACATGGCGATTTTGATTATGATAAAATTGATAAAACTAAGACTGAATCACTGTATAATGATAAAAACAAACTTAGTAGATGTTTTCCTTGTATCTGTGAGATAAAAAATACTTATTCGAATACTATTTCGAATAAGTATTTATATCTCACAGATAAATTAACCTGTCAATCGTGATAATGACAGACACAATTGAAAGACAATAGGTGCGCGAACGCCGGCGTTCGCTTGGGGTTTAATGAATTAATGGTTATCTGTTCCGCAGTTTTTGGCTAGGTATCTGCGAAATTACGTCATATTTGTCGAATCGATAGTTTTATATAGTTTAAGCTGATTTACGTTTACCTGGGAGAGACGGTCCAGTTGAGGAGGTCTAACTCCGAGAAAGAGGTCAATCGTCGAATCCAACTGTGACTGGCCTGTTGGTCTAGTGGTTAGTAGCCCTGACTACTATGCCGGAGGTCGTGGGTTCGATTTCTACCCAGGACAAATGTTTGTGTTATGGTTACGATCATTTGTTCTGTGTCTGGGTGTAATTTATCTATAATATGTATGTATTTAGAAATATGTTAGTAAGTTTATCAGTTGTCTAGTTTTCATAACACAAGCTCTGCCTAGCTTGAGACTAGACGGCGTTGTGTGTTAGTTGTAAAAAAAAAAAACTGGGCTGGGCAGCGTTCAGAAAGCTTCACGGTATATGCTCGTCCAATATACCACGGTGTCTCAAGAAGAAAGTCTAAGACCCATGCGTGTTGCCAGTGATGACATGCAGCTTTTGGAGCTGCCGTGATCGCTTACAGTGGACCTCAAAAGAAGAATTAAAGTCACCTAAAGGGCAATGGAAAGGCTATGTCCAACACTGGACGTCTTTCGGCTGAAATGATGACTATGAGATGATTTATGTAATAACCTATAAAAGAAAGTTGACGTTTAAATATAATACAATCGTGTAGAAAGACTGACGTGTCTTTCATGAGTTTGTGCCATTTATTATATTTTATACCGTTACCTACTATTCTTTTTATGCTTCAAATGGAGTGTACACTATCTCGTTGCTTCAAACATATGAAACTGCAATTTGTGTTCATACTGGAGTGACTTAGACAGTCGACTAGTGTGACAGAATGGACCGGGTTAGGCAGCGAGCGATAGTCTAGACGGTTTTACATTTCAATTGAGTGTATGAAATCATTTATCATCTTTATGCTCTTGTCTCGTGTCTTTTCGGTGGAACACGTTTTTTTTCTTCTAATCTGTCCAGCCAACAGACACGCTTCTTTTATATCACTCTTTACTCAATTAATCTATCTTTTGTTTTAGCTTCCTCTCATACAAACTCACAGTGGGGGAGTTTGAAATAATTGAAAGACAGGAAACTTTGTCGTACAATATAAAGTATTTGTTTCGAAATTTGATGACATAGTCAAATTCTCTTGTGACCAATACTTCATACAATAATGCATTCAAAATAAGTAAAATATACGAAAACAAAGTATGAATAAAAGAATAAAAAAATACACAAAAAAATAAATTTTACACATTTGTAATTTATAACCAATTTATAATTATGTGTAATAATATTTTTTTTATTTGCAGACAACTAAGGACCAAACACAACGCTCAAGTCGCAATGTATTGTGGACATAAATTGCGTTTACCACCGCGCTCACGCCCGCCCTGTTCACCGTGCGGTCACATTGGATGAGCACTCAACCTCGAAACTGTTTCGTTTATCAAAAATACTTCGCATCCTTTGCATTTTATTATTTCATAAAATCTGTTTCAAACATTCAACCACAATAGGCATGTCATACTAGCAGAGGAGGCTCAATTACTTTTCTCTCAGACCGTTCGTACACAAAACGATTCAATTACGATGCACTTTGCTGTGAAATGTGGAATACGTGCATGTGAAACCTCAAAATATCAACAATTTTATTAAATAGACTTACGAGTAGATAACTACGTTTTAGACAAATGTGAAGAACAACAAATAATAATAATATTCCATAACTATCACACAATACCGTCTAGTCCCAAGCTAAGCAGAGCTTGTGTTATGAGCATTGATAAACATACTTATAATACATATTTCTAAATATATTATTATTTATATAGATAAATTACACCCAGACACAGATCAAATGATCATGCTCATCACACAAAAATTACAGAAATAAAGAACTTGTTTTTAGGGTTATACTTACCGTTGACCCAAAATCCTGAAATTTGGCACAAAGTAAGGTCTTATAGCACAGCAGCAACAGTAAATTTGTAGTTCACAAAGTCAAAAAAAAAAAAAAAAAAAATTAAAGCAATTTATAACTGAGGGTAAACAATATAATAAGTGCCCTCTAGGTATCGTTTTCGTTTTTAATCCAGTCGATTTACCCCGTCATTGGGGCCAATGATTTGTTTGGCCCAGTTTCATTTCATTATTTACGGCTAACGACTTTTATTAACAACGTTATGAAGATTTACGATCGCCAAACTCAATCGCCAATGTATTAATAAATCATTAGTGGAATGTAAACTGTGTGACGGAGTCGATTCCCTGTTGTGATCGTACTGGGTGTTTTGAAACTTAGGGAGTTCGGTTTCGATTACCTCTTCGCATCGTTCTTGGGGATTGCATTAATTGAGGTCAACCACTATTTAGCATACGGTTTGTGTTACAATTATTTTGGAGTTAATTGGGATTCTGTCGCGTACATCGATGTCCTCAACAACAACGCGTGTATCGATGTATCGGTGTACACTTAGCCTGTCTTCTCGTCCAAGTATAATTTAGGTTAAAGTAAATGTGCTCTTAATGAACTAGTGCACTTCACCATCAACGATTAAACACTGTAGAACCTATGTGCAATAATTGAGAGTTTGAAGAGAATTCAGGAGTGGTAGGCGCGCGAAAGACCTTTCCAGACTACCGAACAACATTTCATACAAAATGAGCTTCCATATGATGTTGTTTGAGACGCCATCTTGTGTTTTGTCCACTTTATACACTAACACAAATAGTTTTTATTTTTATCATAACTAAAAGAAATCGTTGCCAGCGTGCTATAGAGCGCAGTATACTATGTGTTAAATAACAGATCATGTTCGAAACACAACGCTGCGCTCCAAAACGCAAATCATTGATGTGGCTCAAAAGGCTGCCCAACTTAAATAGGACTGGGCAGGACATGTCTGCCACATGTCTAATAAACTGTGGGCCCGTCAAACGCAGGATTGGAACCGGGACACAGCAACGCGGTGCCGCAGTAGACCACGAAGGAAATGGCAGGACGACCTGGATGGCTTCCTTAAGAATTGGATTGAGAAAGCGAGGAACCGTGATCATTGGAGAAAGTGGAGGGAGGCCTTTGCCCAGCAGTGGGACAATATGGGCTAACGAAAATAATAATAGAAGAAATCGTTAGGGACGGCAAATAAATAAATTCTGTGTAAATACAATTACCTGCAATTTTGTACATAAGGGCGTGAATCGAATGAAATTATGCTGTATTAATATTGTATGTACTAATTTTGTTCTGAGGTGTTACCAGAACGGACAGTGTAAGTATACTCCATAAAGTCATAAATCTTGTAATTTGTACAGAAATAAAAATATTGCTACTATTATGAAGGGTTCGGGTGAAAGAAGTGTCTGAAAATATTTTTTGTTACAATCAACCTTTAAATCTCTTCAAACCAAACAGTCATTGAGTATGGGTCCCTAACTCTTTTATACCATGAACGGATGGGTCAACCTGTACAAAACCCTTCTCTCGAAAGGGTTTTTAAGTGTTCTTTGAGTTTGAATAGGTTAACCTTTTTATGCTGGTAATTAATTGGTCCAGAAAGAGGTGGTGACACATTCGGATTCAATAACTTAAGAATTGGTATGAGGTAGCGTATGGCGGGGGAAAATAATGCTTGGAAGGACTTAGGGATCGCTTTTGCCTAGTAGTGAGTCCAAATAGGATATCCTATATTTTATCTTTTGTTAGTATGGGCCAGTTCTTGCGGTTGGAGTTAAGCTAGAATCTTCATTTTCATTTAGTTCTGCCAGTAATTCGACAATACGTAAAAAAAATTTTACCATTTTTTTATCCAGAATGTTTTTAATGGTTTTTTTATGGTGGTGAAAATCATCCAATTACAACCCCACTCTTGGGTGGAGCGGGAGATAGTGTCAGACTCTTACTGACAAAAAAACTCACCCCGTTCCTTCAAGCCTTCATAACGGGGCTCGAGTTCCTTTTCGGATAACCCTGGCCCCAGTAGGCTTCGACCCGGCTGGGCCCCTGCTGTTGCTGACAACTCCTTGAGGCGCGCGGGAACAGTGCGCGCCGTCGACGACTTGGGCTTGGTCCGGACAGTTACCGGATGGTCGGACAGCAAGCTACCCATTGATCACTGTCCGCAAGTCCACGCCTACGGTGGCTGGAAATCACTAACAACGTGGAGCATGTTTTTTTTTCACAAAACGTTAAAAAATATATCAATACTAAACTGACAAGAATATTATGTAACCTAAGACTAGACATTTATCCTTTCAAACTACGAGTAGAAGCCTTCATTAGATGGTAATGCTTAAACATGCTTAAACCGAAGTGATATAATTTTGATAATTAAATTGATTTGTAATGGTCCTAGAACACATTTTCAGAATAAATTCTCACAACAAGAAAACAATAACAAATACTAAATAAAATAGCGCATATTACATTTTAATTTTTATGAAATAAAGCAGTAAAATGTTAATAAAAAGCTGTATAAGTTTAATTTGAATAAGATTGTTTTATAAAATAATATTTATGGCTTTGGCAGTTATAATTTGAGTAATAACAATCACTGCTAACACTGCCATTACAGGTTGGGAAGTGGTTGCTCCAGCTGGAGGTCCAGGTGAAGTTGCAGGTGTTGTTGGTAACGTTGTTGGTGGGGACACTGTAGAAGGTTCAGGCCCAAGCTCAGGTATAGGTTGGGCCACGACATCATTAATCCAAGTAGTGTAGTTGAAGACCCGGGTGAACAACTGAGGTCTTGTAGGGACAGTTATGCAGTCGCTTGTGTCAATTAGAATTCCTGCGATACCATCACGGCACACTAAAGGACCGCCCCTGTCACCCTGGAAATGAATGATGAACGAATGCCGTAAGCTATTTTTTTTCTAGAAATAAAAACATACACAGCTCAAGGTAAGTTATTGTGCATAAATTTTTTTACCGTGCATCCGGCAGCTCCTTGTATAATACCGACGTTAGGGGACCACGCGCAAAGTTTGGTTGATACTAAAGATGCATTGACCAATAGACGGCACGTGTTTTGATCGATGGCCAACATTTGGGCGTACATCAACTGCGTATTTGCCTATAAAAATATTAAAAAACATACTATAGAGAATAAGCCTATAATGGTGTAGGTTCAGGATTTTCTATATTCTGGTAGGCCATTCTTAAAAGGGGTAAAAGGTAAAATGTATAGAAAACAGGTTTTTTATATGTGATTTTCTAACATTTGGTTCCATTGTAAAAATTGTGCTTAACGAAATAAGCAACCTTTTGTTTCCTCAAAAGATATAATACTATCAGTCCTTCCAACTATGAGCAGATTATGTTGCGTGACAAATTCTGGTGGAGAGATATTTTTCATTAGAAGCATCCTACATTCTAATACTATAATGGCCCATACAACGGCAAGTTGAAAAAATGAAATAAGCTTTTTTTTAATCTTTATTAAGCTATGTCACAATATTGACTATGTTGCACTATCATAGCCAAATTTTGTATTTTAATTTATTATAAATGATTATAATAAATTTTGTATTAAACTTTTGCCTTGTCTGACGTAGGCTTATCTAAGACAAAAAGAAATAAGTTATTATGGTGACATGATTTTAACATGAACTAACTTGTATTGAGTAGGAATCTAGTTTCTACATCTCCATTTAAGTAATATGCATGGTATAACGACCCCTTTTAATTTATTATTTATTTATTATAATTATTTCAATTGTAACTTTTACAAATATAAATTGTAAGAGTAACTCACAGCGGTAGCTGATGAACCTCGCATTCCCCAGCCAGCAAAAATGCATGGTACTGCATCTGCAGTACCAATTTCTGTCACTGAAAGTGGTGTAACTGTGTTGGCAAGAAACGGTGCGCCAAGCTAAAAGAAATGGAAAATAATCGATTAAATTGGTACTAGCAAAATACAGACTAATATGGAAAAGGATTTTACTTAGCTATAGGACCGTATAGATGTGTGCATGTAGCACAAAAGGCCCGTGTGTTGAAACAGTTTAAAAATATGCTTAAATTTTAATGTCAATCTACAAAAAAATGTGATAATTGGAATAAAAATTTGTGAAAATCAAATAAGCGAGTTGTTGACTGTTAAGTTGTTCGTTCAGTTCTCACATAGAAGATTGAAGGCTCACCTGTACCGGATAAACTATAGGCTATAGATAAATATTAATATTGTTCGTCTAGCAAACTCACAATTATAACACCAATATCGTTATTTTGCTGATTTGGTGGAAGAGATGAGTCCGTCCTATAGTCCGGGTGTATGGTAACCTTAGCTATACGCCGAACACGTTCAACAGAAGTATCATTGGTTAAAAGCACAGAACCAGCAAAAACTCTGTATTCATCCCGATTTATTAGTATCCTGTAAAACAATCATAACGTTAAAAATATTACAATACGATCCACCAGTATGCATTTAAGCGTAAGTTGCGGATTTATTTTCTACACTAATAGCGGAGTCATCTATTTATTATATATATATATATATATATATTTAATTATATATATAAATATTATATTATATATAATTTATGTATAGACATGTCCACAGAAAAAAATAATTATTATGAAAAATTGAACAAAGGTACTACTTATTTCAAAAGACTTTTCTTCTAGCAGTCTAAAGTATCAAGGAGACAGAAGAAATGTATACAATAGTTAAATAAGATGATAAGTGTTTGTGAAAACTTAAATTAAAACAAAAAAAAAATCATTTAATTTAAATAGTAATAAATATTAATATAAATACGAATAAAAAGAAATAAGTAATATTTATATATCTTACTAGAAAATATAACACATATAAAAATAAAAGTATCATTCTGCTGTCATTTTTGTAACACAAAACTTTCCTCAGTGCTCAATACAGCAGAAACATCTTTAGCCATCAATTAAACAGAATTTAAGACTAAGACTTTTGTTTTAATTGTGTGTAAAATTGGCCGAATTTAACGTTACTGACATTGATACATCGTTCTCGAGAATGCATTGTGCTGCTGTCAATGCATGCTGTAGGGTGACCAATACTCCTCCGCACTTGTGTCCTCTAGTGACACTATGTATTTCACTTAACCGTTGCAACGAAATCTGAAAGAATTATATTTATTAGTCGAAACTTACGAAAACCGAAAATACAAATTTTATGGGTACTGTAAATATAATAATTACGATAAAAATAAGATATAACACCAACATAAAAATAACAAGTTTTTAAAAACAACGTTATGTACATCCTTTTTAAGCTATTGCATAGCTTCTATCGCGGGCCTTGAGCGATATTTTAAGCTATTATTGATAAGAAAACAAATGAGTGAACAATCAATCAAAATTCAATTCAATGTGTGAAAGTGTAACTTCAATTAATATAAAAAAAAACAAAAGGAAAAAAAAAATACTGCATAAATAAAATAAATAAATAATTGTAATTGCATAAGTTTATAAAAATGCTAAGCAATAGCTTTACCGTGGCAGTCCCCGAGTGCCACACGTGTTTTTTTTTGGTTTAAACGAAAGCTGAAACACTTCTCTAGTATTTTTAGGTAAAGAATCTTTGTACGAAACTTCAAAACTGTATTTTGAAAAATTACAAAGTTAACAAAAATTGAAATTGATTGTGATGTTAACAAAACTACAAGGTCACCGAGCCATCCAGCCGACTGAAGGGTTGTTTTACACTTACACACAGTTGTTTGATGGCACCTAACACCCGCTATTATCTGTCGTGACCTGTGTCTCTGTGCCTAGTGTTGGTGGTGTCCAACACCTTTTTAAATATTTTTGGGAAAAAATATGACATCACATGGTGTTAAAACTATTGGAATCTATTCGGTTACTGATTCTGAACAAATAAATTCAGGTTTTGCATAAACTAAAAAATATTATTCTTGTTAATGACATTAATATTTTGGCTAACTTTTTATAATTGGTTTACCTTTTTTGTTCTTCAAAGGATAGGTTTACAAAAATAAAAATATTATTTAATTCATATTTGGTGGAAATAAATCAAATAAATAATCTAAGAAAAGCGAGAAAGAAACAAATGATGTAGACGTAATAATTATTTCTTTATCACTCATAATAGGAATGGAATAATTACCATATAAGGAAACTGATTTTCAGTTGCAGGCGATCCATTAAGTATTCTGTTTGATCCTTCAGCATTTTTAGAGCTTGTAGTTGTTACTATTGAAGATTAAAAAAAAAACTATTAGTGGCAAAATCCAGAAGCGTGCAATGTTTGTCACGTTTAATTATTTTTCTCAGTTTTTACGAGATTCTCATCGTGCGGGATGACGAGTACCCCGTGAGCCGTAAAACCTAGGAAGATCAGTCAATCTAGTGTTATTTACACTGCGTATATCGAGGGACCGGAACCACTTGCCTCCTGCGGTCTTCCTATCCATTTATAATTTAGGTGTCTCCAAGGATACAGTGAATGGGCTCTTAATAAACTAGTGTGCTTTTCATTGCATCACTATGTACCATCAGGTAGGAACGCAGATAAGCACTAGTTTATATTAATTAAAAATAATCTTGACTTAATTCTCGTAGGCTACTGAATCCAGTGCTTGATTATAATGCAATCATTTTAGACACTGCTTGCATTGTTAGAAGGTTCCTCTATCTGGAACCTTGGCCGGTATTTTCGGCTGATAGCCGGTAACTTAATATACCTTGTTCTTAAAACCAGTACGAAATTATATATTTAGGTACTACTAATAAAAGCTTTAGCAAAATAATGGCAAGAGATGTATTGATTGGGCTACACCATAGAGGGTGCGTCTCATATCATATAAAGTTATTTGGTATATTTTCACCACAAAGTTCGAAACTAAATTCTAAAAAATAAACGAAATTTAATTTAAAGCCACAAATAGATGGAGTTAATGGTTGATCTAATTAAATTTGGAAAACAAAAATCCTAGAGAATGTGTAAACCAATTGTGCCCCAATTTGAAATAATCTGACTTAAAAGTAATCAAGAATTAAACGATTATAAATGTCCAAAAAACACTTACCACAAAACACACTCACAAAGAACAATAAAACGTAGTTATAAACGTAGAGCATACTTTCATATAAAGAAAAAACAATCACGAATAAACTGTCAAACAAAATAATACCCCGAGTCGACGTGGCTGACAATCAGAAACAGCCACTATAGCTAAAATTTACTCATAAGTATTAGATAAGATTATGTGGCATATCTCGCTTTTATCACTAATATTTGTATGTAGGTAATAATCAGCTCTTTTAATTTTTTTTAATATTTTTTTATCTAGTACACAAAAATAAAATATATTATTTTTTATCATCAGTGGCAATTTTTTTTACACACGCTCGAAGATGCTGCTCTAAATGCTAGCCTTATTTACTCATAATTTTTATATTATTGTTATCTTAAGTATGTTTCAATTATTACTACTATAATGTTATTTACCACTATAATACTACCACTTATGAATATAAAACGATATAAATGGCCTGAATCAATGGCTAAATTGGAGACGGCCATTAAAATTACTATTAATAAAAATCTGACGTCAATATAATATTTTTAATTGATATAAACTAGGTATTTCTTATCTGCAATCCCACCTGAAGGTAAGCAGTGATGCTATCAGGATTGTAGAGGTTTCTACAAAATAAGAGTGAATACTAGCCGTACGTTGGGTTGTCCTCACAGATATGTTGTCCTGGTATCCATTGTAGAAAGGAGATAGCGGAATCAAGTCTTGCAACAACAACAACAATCTACGCACACTGTCCAAAAAGCATCTTGTATAATACCGAAAGACTGGCTACCCTAAGCCTGAGCTCTAGCCTTTGTAAATTGGACTTAACCAAATTATAGATTAATAACAATATTAACCTCTCCACCGTATCTCTTCATCAACACCGTGTTGGGATTCTGGCACCACAGTGTACCTAATATCTAGGTGTAAAGCACCGACTTATCACCGAATTTACATCCATTCTTCAGTGCATCTCATGTTAAGGTATTTTTACTGTCATCCACACTAATCTGTATGTCACATGTGAATGTGGATGGTATAGTGGTGGTAGTAGCATTACGATAGGTGTTTTTTCTCAGTACCTTTGTAACTGAGGGACTAAAATCACGACTTACGACTGACTTTATACACTCTTATATATTAATATATTTCTAGGTTTTACTAGTACATCAGGTACCGGAAATAAGGGATGTCTCTGACATCGATGCACAAACGAATACCACGGAACCAGTACATGATTTTGGACCTCCGAGTGGTGGAATATTTCGTCGGCTTTTTCCTAATTTTTGAGCAAAAAAAACAGGTTTTTTTTTACTTATTTAAACTGTGTAAAATCGTGATTCTAACCAACCCCGATGATTGATGATATTTTTAGTAAAAAATATTTATTTTATTATTATTTCCTTTATTCAATTTTTAACATGTAACAATATATTTTTAAATATTTCTTAAAAAACTATTAAAAAAAACATTTAAAAATATAAAAAACAGTATCCCACCGGTATCGGGAACAGGGTCCAAGCTACCGGCGGTTAGAGCTCCAAAGAAAGGAACCTCCTAACGATACGAGCCGTGTCCAGAAGAACTGCTTTCTGAATCAAGCCCTTGATCCAGCCGCCTAACGAGAGCCTCCTAAGGTGTTGGTCGAGGCTCTTGGCTATTAAGCCATTGGCTGACACAACTATCGGTACAATGATCGCTGAGTCCACTTCCCACATGTCGACAACCTCGCGAGCCAAGTCAATATACTTGATTTGTTTATCTTTCTCGGCTTTCACGAGGTTCTCGTCATGCGGAACGGATATGTCAACAATCATTGCACGCCTCTCGCTTCGGTCCACCACCACTATATCAGGTTTATTGGCTACAATAGTCCTGTCAGTGATGATGGACCGATCCCAGTACAACGTGATATCGCCATTATCGAGAACTGGGTCGGGCACATACCTGTAATATGGCACCTCCGATTCCACAAGAGAGTACTTCAGAGCAAGTTGCTGATGGATAATCCTGGCTACAAGGTTGTGTCTATGCAAGTATTCTCCGTTAGCTAGACGAGAACAACCAGAGATAATGTGGCGGATTGATTCACCCGGTCGGTGACATGCCCGACAGATGTCAACCGTGCCGTCCTTCACAATAAATCTCCGATAGTTATTCGTCATGATAACTTCGTCCATAATTGCACATACAAAACCTTCGGTTTCCCCAAAGAGGTCACCGACACGCAACCAGGCTACGGAAGCCAGTTGGTCTACATCGGGCCCATGAAGGGCCCGGAAAAAGCGTCCGTGAAGTTCCTTACTCTGCCATACTTCCCTGCGTACGTTAGTGTCAAGCACTACAGGTTTACGCCAGTTCTCGTTAGCCAAGGAGAGCGGGGTGAGTCCCTTGTCCACTGCTACTACATCACGATGCATACCCCCGTCGGCGGCAAGGAAGTATTCCCTGAGACTGCATATCTCGCGATTGTGTAGGGTCTTAGCATTTAAAAAGCCTCGACCCCCACACTTCCGCGGGACATACAGTCTCATTACCGACGACCGAGGGTGATGCATACGATTTGCAGTCAGCAGTGTACGAACCTTCCTATCCAGGGCGTCAAGATCCGTTTGAGTCCATTTGAGTACACCGAAAGCGTACATCAATACTGGCATGACCCAACCGTTGAAGGCGCGCACCTTGTTTCCACCTGACAGGAGGCTGTTAAGTACCTTCTTCAGGCGGCCAAAGAAGCGCTCCCTCAACGATTGCTTCATGTCAGTGGCATTGATGCCTAACGCTTCCGACATACCCAAATACTTGTAGGTTTCGGTTGGAGAGAGGGATCTCAGGTTTATGGAATCCGAGAGTTGGATACCCACGGATTCCACAATCTCCCCTCGCTTTATATGCATGACCGCACATTTGTCCACACCAAACTCCATCCTGATGGCACTACTGAAGGTTTCCGTTACCTTCAGTAGCTCCATCAGTTGCAGATTGTTGGGGGCAAAGAGCTTCAAGTCATCCATATAAAGAAGGTGAGATATAACCTGACCACCTCTCTTCAACCGATAGCCCAGGCCTGAATTCTCCAGCAATGTACTCAGAGGATTCAAGGCTAGGCAGAACCAAAGCGGACTCAAACTGTCACCCTGGAATATACCTCGCTCGATCCTTACCGGTTCGCTGTTCCTCTGGATATTTCGACATCCTGGATAGCGAAGGACCGTCCTCCATTGCCTCATACATGACATCAGGAAAGTGCGAAGAGTTGCATCAACTTTATACAACTCCAGCACCCTCATGAGCCATGTATGAGGAACTGAGTCATAGGCCTTCTTATAGTCTATCCAACATGTCGACAGATCCTTTCGGGAACGCCGAACCTGTTGGCTAATGGCCATATCGATGAGGAGTAGCTCCTTCGTACCGCGGGACCCATTCCTACATCCATTTTGAGAGGCAGACATGATAGCGTTATTATCAACATGGTAGTTAATCTTTGCTCTCAAAATGGATGTAAGAACCTTATAAACTGTCGGCAGACACGTAATCGGCCGATAGTTTTTGGGTTCCGCGGTGCTACCGGATTTGTAGAGCAGGTGGGTAACTCCTGTTGTAAGAAACTCGGGTAGCGAGCCAGACTCTAAGGCGGCTTGATACTGAGATGCCAAACGAGCGTGCGACCTTTGCAACCACTTTATCCAAAAGTTGTGCAGTCCGTCCGGCCCTGGAGATTTCCAATTAGGCAACGGACGGACTGCACGGGCCACATCTTGGGGGCTGATAGTGATTGCCCCCATTTCTGGTATCGATTCGCACGCTCGTTCGACCTCTCGAGTCCAACTACCTTCAGTATGACTGACAGGCACCGACCAGATGTTGCGCCAGAACGAACACATGGCGTCATCATCCGGAAGGCGCGTGTCAGTCACACCTTGGTCCGGTCGCTCCCAAGCCCTGTATACCCACCTTTCATTACTCCGGAATGTGCTATTCTGGATGTACCGTTCAACCCGCCGCTTATACCTTCGTATACGGTTTGCCCATGCATACACCTTCTGCTTCAGGAAGTCGATGCGCTCTGTGACACGGGACATATAGTCTCGGGGGCTGATGTCAGTCCCCGAAAACGCCCGTCTCACAAAGCGCATCACTCGTGGGCGAGTGTTACCCTCCCTGAAGCAGATTAGTTTGCCAATGAGTACTCTGGCCCCACCAATACGACGCTCGATCCTGCACTGCCAGGCCGGCACAGCTGGTTTTGGTCGTGTAGCTACGTCACTGTTTGGAAATTTGACGTGAGCTACACGACATGCCGCTACGGCCGCGCAGTACATGATCGAGTGTGTATCGGCGAGATCTTCGCAGTCATCAAAATAGTTTGACAACTGCGAATCCAGAGCAGCCACCAGCGCCTTATTCTTATTATGCATGGGCAAACGAGGTAAACGCGGCCTAAGCTCAAACGGCATGTTGCGATACTCCCGAATAGCACACTCCAAAGCACTCCTCAGTTCATTATTGCACTGGGTACTTACGTTAGTGACCGTATCAGTACTCACCTCGTCAGTGTTAAGGGACATGTGGCTGGACTGTGGCACCACAACTGGTACCACAGGTTGCGACGAAGGGGTAATGACACGGTCACTCATTTCCGTTCGGAGGCGATCAAGTACAGTATCGTCCAACATATGATTACGTTGGATGACCCGCACCTGATCCGATAGTCGTTGTGCCGAAACGTTGACGGCTGGCTCAAGCACCTGAAACAAAGAGAGCATCCGAACACGGTACGCGGTCAGGTTGTTTCCTCCCTCTGTAGCCCCATAGTATGCGCGCATGACGTTTTCATTAGTCGATTGCGTCCATCGCATGCGCGGCACACTTCCGCCGGCAGCTGGGACCCTATCAGAGACCGGTGGGCCTCGAGGTCCTAAGCACGCTGGCGGCCGGCGTCCTCCCCGACGACGCGCAGGTGGTGGTGTCGTCGGCGGCGAGTAGTACTCGTCGCTCGAGCTCGACGCAGCTGCCACGGCCGGTGTCACAGCTCTCACAGTGAGGCTGGGTTCCGGCGGCGGCGAGGCGGAGCTGAGCGACGAGGCCGGAGGTGGTGGGCGTGCACGTCGTGCGGCAGCTCTTGTCAACATTATTGTTTTAGCATTGTTGTCGTTTTTATCGCATCAGTTTACAATGTGTGACATAAAATGTCATCTGTCTGGTTTTAAGTTTTGTTTTCTTTTCATGTTTTGGGCTTTATTGATGGAAGAGGAGTTTATATTTGGTTTATTGCTTATTTTGTAGACTTCTGGAGTAAAAATTTGTAGACTTGCGGTACCGAAAATTTAATTACCGTATTAAAATTTGCATGAACGACACAGCACTTTTGACATCTAGAGTTGCCAGTTATTATTATTATTATTATAATCAATCCTGATGACATTTTTAATTTCAAAGGTAATCCATTCATTTTTTTTTTCACTGAAAATGTTAAAATAACTATTTTATACAGTTTCAAGACATGTAAAAAAAAACAAAAAAATAATAATAATTAAAGGACGTAATTAAAAAAAAAAAAAATTATAAAAAAAAAACAACAAAAAATTTCGCCATTAGGGGATCCAGAATCATATACTGGATCCATGGTATTCATTTGTGCGTCGATGTGAAAGACACCCTGTATAGTAATATAACAGACGGGATAGAAATAAGATAACGTTTGTATGTAAACATATTTTAATATCTCTTCGTTTTCAAGTAATTAATTTATGAAATTTGCGGTTACAATTTGAGCAATGGTGATCACCGCTAACACTGCCATACCAGGTTTGAAAGTGGATGCTGCTCCTGGAGCGATTAGACTGTTTATCCATGTGCTATGGTGGGCGATCCGAGTGTACACTTCAGGGTCTGCAGAGACTGTGCAGTTTTTGCTCCGAATAAGAATACCGTTTAAGTAAAAGTGTTTACCTATGCCGCACCCTAATGGGTTACCAATATCACCCTGTAAATAAAATTTATACATTGAGTGTAGCATATCAAACTAAAGTTTCGAGAACCAGGTCTCGGTTTAAAATCTCGCAGGTATATTTGGGACTTTAAAAGGTCTCACCAGAACAAAATGCCAAATGCTGGTAGAGAAAGCCTTGTTGCATTATGTCCGCCTATGTACCACTTTTTTTTTGTACCACTACTTCACAAGAAGTTTAAATAAATAAATAAAATGTCAAATAAAAAAAAAAATCCTATTGTGCCTTTTAACGAAACTTTGTATTGTACTAATCTGAAAACATCTGTTTTAAATACATATCGTGTCATTGTTTTATTAATATTATTAAGCCTGTATAATATTTTTTTCTGCATGATATTATATTATGTTATTTACATTTTATAAATTACTTCTGCAAAAGCTACAAAGTATTAAACCCACCAGTACCAGCAATAGAGTCCGGTAGTTATCGGTGTAGTTAGGACTACAAAAAGAAAAGTGCTGTTTACTGAATCAATGCTTTAGTTGCAACAAGCTCTACAAGAGCCTCCTAAGGTGTTGGTTGAAGCTGGTGACTATGGTTACGTCACACCTCGCAAAGTCACAAGCCACGTCATGATTTTACGTTTGCTCATCTTCCTCGGCTTTTACGAGATTCTTACGACTATTTATTATTTAAGTTATTACCGTGCAACCTGCAAAAACTGCTTGCTGCTCAAATCCCACAGCGCAGAACATGCTATCAACAATATTAAGTTGCCCGATAATCAAACTACCGTAATATGCTCGGCAGACTGCCTGGTCCTGCAACCGCTTCTCTGAGTACATCAACTGCACACTGGCCTGTAATAAACGAAAAAGTGTTTAAAAGTAGATTGAAGTGTATGTAGTATAGTCTGTCTAAAAAGTCAACGACTTGGGAATTTTGTATAAAAGGAATTTGATCGTTTATAAAATAAATATATTTGATACTTTTTATAAGGTTCTTAGAAAGATTCTAGCGAGATATTGTAAGTAGAAGTGAGATATTGAAAGTGAAGGTCGGTCACTGCAAATTCCGTACCTTGAAAGAAAGTAAATTTTGGTTTTACAGTAAAGCATACAAAAAAAAAAAAATGGTTGCCTGTAAAGTCGGTTTTACGGGCGAAGATTTTACGTGACAACGTCTTTTTCTCGGTAGAATATTTATTGATATGAATATAATTAAATTGCACAATAGGAACTCTCTAGTGCTGCGCGCGCGGCAGACCGATCATAGTTGAGTGGGAGAGAGACGCAAGGCATTCGGCGGGCCTCTCTCTCGTTCGGTGACTCATCGTAACGTTACCGAGCGTTACACTTTTTCATAAGTGACTCCCAGCCGCAACCTAATTTAAGACGTTGTCACGTCAAAAACTTTACTTGTTGAAGAGAGGGAAAGGAAGGCAAAGAAAATATAGACGGATTGTTGCGACGAGTGTTTTGACTAACAGGACAAAATATAATAAACTTTCTTGGAGATAAGAAATATGAAATAAGAATATGAATAGTATTAACCAGTTACTGGTAATATCTCAGACATCGCAAATATCTCGTCATCATTATTAATATTTAATAATCAATCAGATGGATAAACAAGCACAGCAATTTAGTACCTATGTTAATGTGATGCGTGTAAGAAAAAATAAAACATTTTTATAAATCGTAAAATATGGGGTAAGTTCCACTCTATTAAATTATCTTATCTTCTCGAATTAGTATAATAATGTAGACTTTCAAGAAAATTAAAGCTTTAAATTCCAGTCCTAATTAATTAATCTTAAATAAAGTCATATCTGACCATAATAAAGTATTCTCATACACAGCCACCATGTACTGGGCACGCCATAATTATGGAGGTAAGTCCCCTCGTTGAGGAGTACTCGGAGCTTCCTTACGTTCCGCATGGCGCAGGTTCTCGCCGGATATCGTAAGTCAAAATTACTACTACTTAGATAAATATGTTAGTGTGAGGGTTATAAGAAAAAAAAAAATGAATAACTTACATTAGCTGTACTGTTTTGGGCTCCCCAGCCGGAAACATAGCAAGGGGAGAGCTGACTCAATTCTAAAACGCCAGCGTCATTTACAAGAAATTCCACTGGTGTACTGGTAGCCGGTGTAAATGCAGAGACGGCTAAAATTTAAAAAGTTTACATTTAAATAGCAATAGAGTGACCATACCTAATTCTCACTTCGATTTTTCTGCAAAGTTACGTCGCATGATGAAACTAATATAAGTGGTTTGGCTCTATGCCATAGTAATTTTCAGTACTTTTATCTCCAAATAGCCTTTATTTCAGGCACCATATCCAAGCCATTTCAATATTAACATGTACAGGTTGTATTCTTCAAAGTAGGCGTGGATGACCAAATTTGAAACTATGAGGATTAAAGAAAACAAAGGAATTTTGCGCCCGATTTTAATGAAAACTACAACTGCTTCAAGTGTTTCAAAAAACTAAATAAAATCTGGCCAGAAATCGAAAATATTGATTTTAGAAGATAAAAATCTGTATTATTACAACATTAAATATGGTGTAGCTAATACAAATCAAATTCAAGGAACTACCAACATACGGCTACGTACAAACATGTAAGAAAATTGTTGAATTTGCAATATAATTACGTACATATGTATATATTAAATTATCTTTCAAATCGTATAGTTTTGTGTTTTGCTTTCAATTTTTTTATTATCTCTTTAAAAAAAAGTTAGTAATCATTGAAATTACGTATATTTAGACAAATAAACAAATTTCTTAAAAAAATATCACTTTAATTTGTCACATAGTGGAAAAAAATATTACAAAGACAATATTTATTGATTGAGCAATATGTATAAAAAATGCAATGTAGTTTTTTTTTTCATCTATTATCTAATAATTAAAAATGTACTTTACTCACGAATATAACAGCGATGTCATTCACAAACCGGGTACTCGAGTGATATTCGGGGTGCACGGTGATATTTGTTATAAGCCGATAGCGATCCGGTGATTGGTCATTCGTAAGACTTACAGCACCAGAAAATACCCTGTATTCACTTGGGTTGATTGCGATGGAGGCACTGTGAAACAGTTATAATGTTTACATTTGGTGATCTATCATATAAATAAAAAGTTCTATAAAAATCTCTTTAATTATAAAAGAAAAGTTGGTATCGAAACTGCTTGCTTAGAAAGTTTGGAAGCTAGTACTTTTGACGCTCTCTTAAAGCTAGAAACCCTTTATCTTAGTTTTAAATACTCTAAGTTACTAGTAATAAGTAGACAACCGGCCTTTTGTCATAATGGTCATGGATTAAGAAAAATATTTTCTAATTAAAAAAATAAATATATAGGCATACTTGAAAATAGATCCTTTTCCATTTTTTGTAAATCGACTAAAAAATAAAAAAAGGCTTCGTAGATTCATAAATGCTTTGCATTTTTAACAAAGACAGACGAATTAAAATGCATCTCATACTTGGTCACAGAATTATGTAAAGATCGTAATTATACTTAAAACTAGGGAGTTTCGGAGCCCCATCAGAAGGTTTAAAGTCACCCTACTGGGTAATGGAAAAGGCTATGCTCGGAGTTTTACAAAGATGCTGCCGTAGCACGAAGAGTCGCCAAACTCAAGTGACAGAGGACAGAAAACATTGCTCGCAGAAAAGGTGGACGTTAGGAAAGTTTCTGGAGTACTACGTACCGGAAGACCCATTGTTAGAAGACCTCCTGCAAGGTGGATCAATGACCTGGCGAGGGTTTCGGGAATCCGATCAGGATGCACTCACACACACACACACAGACAACTGTGGACGTCTTTTGATTTAAATGATGATGAGGCATTTTTCTGCCAGTACATCTCAATGGGAAACGGCTTATTAGAACAGTACAACTTGATTCTGACGTGTGCGTGAAATAAAATACTTTCAAATGGAGTAAAATATTTTCAATTCGTGATACTAACCCATTGATCTGGTCGTAATTGCAAGATGCAGCTGTAACTGCATGTTGTAACGTAATTAATGCTCCTCCGCATCTGTGTCCTCTTGTGTAACTTTCTATTTCACTTATTTTTTGCAATGAGACCTAAAACATAATAAATAATAATAAGTTATTTTTTTTGTTATTATATTTCATACATGTGTAAAGGTCGTTAGTGGTCAGTAGTAAGTCTCAAAGGTTGAAACAGGGATGGTTACTTCAGAAACATCTATCCTTAGATAATTTTCCTAAAACCCCAAGCGAACGCCGGCGTTCGCGCTGTCATTGTCTTTCTATTGTGTCTCTAATTGACGGTATTTGAAAGGTTAAAGAAGGTACTTAAATAAAAAAGGCATAATCATATAAAAATACCACCACTGCTGGGACTCAGACCTCGTCTATAAGAGAAAAAATCCGCTGTAATCCACCACGCGGTCTCAGTGTGGATTAGTGGATATGACATCTTCGAATTTTTGGTGCTAGGACATGTCAGTTTCCTCACGAAAATAAAAATAAAATAAGTATCAAATATTCAAGGTATTATTATACAAAACATAATAACGTGTTTAAGTAATAAAATAATATTTACCATGTATCGAAATTGGTTTTCATCTGCTACCGTTCCTTCTAACATTCTGTTTTCCCTTTCACCATTAATGAAGCTGGCGCGTGTGCCTGTTCATCATATTAAATTAAATAACAATGAGCACGCAAAAATATCAAGGAACAAAATTAAACATTAGACCAATTGACATCAGGTAGTCGGTTGTCATTTTGCCGATTTCTACGACAAATTCTGATATTTTTTTTATGTATAGGCTTGTTTTTGACCACAATCTCACCTGATAGTAAGCGATGATGTGGCCGATAATGAAGCACGCTTGCCTAGAAGTAACCTATTCGCTCTTGGCTTAAAGAAAACTAGGTTATAGCTATCAGAAAACACAGACTCCGGTAGGGAATTCCACTCCAAATAATACTAATAACTGATTTCAATTTTTTGTTCCCTACTTAGCTTAAAAACAAGGAAAGGAGTGAGATAACCAAGTGCTTTCGTAATACTTATATTGAGGCTTTAATGGTGCAAGAAGATGCCAATGAATGAGATTGTAGTAGCTAGGAGGATGTTGAAAAGATACTACTGCTTATATATATGGTTAAAGAGTTACTTGTTTGGTTACTTGAGACACACTACGTAAATATTTTTGAAATCATATATTTGAATGTATAATCTCATCATAAAATGTGGGGAAAGTTCTACTCTACCAAATTATCTTATCTTGTCGGATCAGTATTATTAGTCTAGCATTACGTTCTTTTGGTTGAAACCTAATTTATACAATGTCATATTTGACCACAGTAAATACAGCCGTCATGTGTTGGGCACGCCATATTCAAGGCTGTAAGTCCCCTCTTTGAAGAGTGGCAGGAGACACGTTACGGTGTCATTACCTTCCGCATGACGCAGATCCTCATCGGACATGCAAAGTCCGAGAGCTTCGTACACGGGATTCAGGCGGAAGAAACGCCCTAGTGTCACTATTGTGCAGACTGTGACTCCGGCGGACACAGAAGAGCGCAAGCTCTACTGTGTCCTCCGTTTTGGCGGAGCACTACCGTGTTCCAGGGGGAGGGGGCGATCGGCGGCAACAACCTCTCGCGCCGGGCGCTGGTACACTCCGTCGTTCGAAGTGATCATATGCTTCGACGAAGCAGTAATGCTAGCAAAGGAGACGGCCGCACGCATGAGGGAATGGACATCCTCACGTCCCAGTCGCTGAGAACCCCAACCCCGACTAACAACTGCCGAAAGTATAGCTTGCGGAGGCTCCACCGTAGAAACCACACCACACCAAAAGAAGCTATTTTATATGAGATGCATACATAATAATTTAACTGGCGTTATGAATAATTTATTTATTTTGATATTGGCCCGAATAGTTTATAAATATTTTTTAGTTAACGTCTTACCACTTAAGGCGATCACAAATAAAAAGAAAAACTTGTCCATTTCCAAAACGCAGTAAATAAACAAAACTAATTTCTCGCAAAAACTTTTGTAACACACTGCAAACCTGTCCACGCTGTTTTGTCGCTAATCTTGGCCTTTTTATAATAATTATAGGTTTACGAATAATCTTATCTTATTTGGATTTAAGCGGAACAGAAGGTAAAGTCCCGCAAACCTCCGTTAGAAAGGGAGGGTCCTCCGACCATAGCACCTGTCTGGTGCTATGGTCTGGTAGGCAAACTGCCCGATAGATGATTTCGGGATGTTCTACGAGTGTGTTCTAATCGCGCGGAGAACTTTGATTGCGAGATGCAGGATTAGTTCTTATGTGACACCATACATGTCGCTACACATATGTAAAAATGAGTGTTTTAAAAGGACTAAGCGTTTCGCCTTGTTGTTCATACCGCGTACGTCGAAAGACTGGAACAGTTTGCCTGCTGCGGTCTTCCCGTCCGATTATAATTCGGGTGTCTTCAAGGCTATAGTGAATAGGCTCTTAATAAACTAGTGCACCTCACCATCAAAGATTGCATCGCTACTTACCATCAGGTGGGATTGCAATGAAGCACTAGTTTATCTCAATTAAAAAAAAAAGTATTCAGATATTTTCCTACACTTGTGCTATGAAACCTTACTTTATGTCAAAGTTTTAGGTCAACGGGAAGTACCCTATGAATTTTGATTCCCTTGAGTGTATTGAAATATAATACATACATTTTTGCGACATAAACGGTCGTATCTTTTTTTTCATTAATTTTGAAGTTTGATTTTTTTACAGCTGCTAGACACCGTAAACTTGAGTAGTGGTTTTAATACCAACTCACTCTTTCCACGAGTTCGCGAGATGAAGGGTCTTGACAGACAGACCGACGGACAGATGGACAACAAGGTGATCGTATAAACGTTCCTTTTATACTTTTTGAGACGGAACCCTACAAATATGCTTGGCCAGAGATTGCCCAAGATAAATAAGTTTGGAAGGAAAAGGGGAAGTCCTTAAGTCAAATCCCCGTATTTAAATAATTCGAACTTTAAATTGCGATAAAAGATAACAGTGATATCACTGTTATCTTTTATCGCAATTTGAAACTATATAGTTTATACTAATGAGCTTGTACTTTGATACCTATGAGTGATTTATTTGAAGAATATGTTTTTTTTTATTTGAGCTGATATGATTCATAGCGTATTGTTTCAGGTAGAATATTACCGTCGACAATTGTTGACACTTCGCAATAATGGCCGATGATGGGACGGTCTAGTGGTCATACTTCGTGGAGAATATTTTATTGCTTGACTGGTTCCTAACTAGGATGGAATCCAACCTAAATATTCTCCAGCTTGCATCAAGTTATGATTACTCGGGACTATATCTTTAGCCTTGCTGTACCTCAAAGTAAGCAAGAAGACTCAAAGCGAAGTTTACCGTAAACAAGAAGACTCAAAGCGAAGTTTGCCGAGAAGATTTACTTGATACATTCGTTGCCAAATACTACATTAGAATGTTTACATATAATATTCTAGTGGTAAACAACTTAACTATTTATACGAAGATAGAGCTTAAAGGATCCAAGACAAAAACATTAACAAAAAAAACCTTATTTTAAAAAGCAGTAGATTATTTATTTGGTAATTAAATCATATACTTCTAAATCCCGGCCACCGTAGGGGTAGGCTTGCGGACGACGAGCATGGGCAGCTCGTCATCTGATCGTCCGATAACTGTCCGGAACCAAGTCATCGACGGCGCGTAGCGTTCCACGCGCGCCTCAAGGAGACGTCAGCAAACCATAGGGGCCCATTGTGGTCGAAGCCTACTGGGGCTATGAGTTCGCTTCTGAAAGGAAATCCCAGCCCTGATATGAAAGCCAAATAAGGAACAGGTGTGAGTTTTCAATCAGTAAAAGTCTGACACAACCTTCCGCTCCGCCCAAGAGCGGGAGATGTTATAGGATGATATCCCACCCAACAAAAATAAGATAATGTTTTTAGTTGTACTGCAACTACTTAGAAAAAGCTATTGTAAATACGTAATCTCTCTTTTGATAACAGCGGGCTATTATATTATTGTGTGTATCTACGAGTGTTTGTTGTTGGAAAAAAATTCTTTTGTTTCTTATTAACAAATAACATTTCAGTCTTTTTAACGTGGGAGATTATCAAACGACTTCTCCCACTCTGGGTGGAGCGAGAGTTAGTGTCAGACTTTTATTGACTAGAACCCAGTATTTCTTCAGTTGGCCTTTGCAGCGGCAGGCATTGGCTCTAACTGACCTCGTCAAACTTGCTGACACCTTTTTGAGGCGCGCATGAAACACAACGCGCCGTTGACCCTGGCTTAATGTTCCACGGACTTCGGGACAGTGAGCTACCCATCGCTTGCCGTTCGAAAGCCCGGACTGCGGTGGCTTGAAATAGTCCAAAATAGTGGTTTCCGCCTCCTTTGCTGGTATTACTACTTCGCACGAGGTAATCGCCTGGCGGTACTTCTCCCTCCATCCGTCATGACCTGCACTAGGGCTAGACCTCCTGAGAGGTTGCCGCTGCCGCCACAAAGTAATAGCGGAGCTCCGCCTAAGCAGGGCAGACCTTCATCGTATCCTCCGGCCAAACCGCATAATGGCGACACCCGGGCGGTATTTATAGCATTATTATAGCAAGGCACACAAATAACTAACATTACATAGATACACACAGTTGTTGAAATAAAAGTCATAGAAAAATATGAAATAATTTATGTATTAAAATAGTATTTATAATTTCTTTGACTACTGTAAAACTTTAGTGGTTATAATTTGGACAATACAGATCAATCCTAAAATTGCCATTCCAGGTTTGAAAGTGGATGCTCCTGCCGTTGTCTCGATCCAGGACCGGAAGCTAGTGATCCGGGTGTAAACTTCCGGTATCGGATTGGGTGTGTCTGAGCATTCGTTTCCATGGACAATTAGAATACCGTTGAGGGCCGAATTGCACACTAACGGGTTTCCTAAATCACCCTGAAAACAATAAAAACATTAATGATTACGTAAGTTTGTACGTCAAATATGCAGAATATGTGCGCAAAATAAGAGGTCTTTGTCTATTTTTTAGTAGCGCCATCGTAAATAAATCATTTTGATTATTTTGTTGGGCTATTTTGAGAATTATTTTACCTTTACCCTTATTTGATAGTAAACCTCCAAAACTCAAGCGTTACTAATTAACCTTTCAATCGTGGAAATTACAGACACAATAGAAAGACATTATATGCGTGAAGCCGGCGTTCGCTTGGGGTTTAATGAATTAAAACTAGTTTCAATCAATCAAATGGCTTAAATCTAGTTTTAAGTAACGCTTGAGTTTTGAGTGATGTTACAGAACATCCACGGGACTAAGACATGGAATGTCGAAATGTTAAGAGCACTAACCTATTTATTAATTTTATCTTTACAGATTATTATTGCTGCAATTAGGTGAAAACTAAATTCTATTTAAATGAGTTTAAGTAATACAAATAATTTATTACCTGGCATGATGATTGAAGGCCATTCGCGCAAATCATGGTATTTGCTATATTGATTTGAGGGTATCCAAGATTTGGTAAAGAGTATACACGTCGACAAATATCCTGATCATACACCATCTTCCTTATGTGCCTCAACTGTGTACTGGGCTAATAAAACAAACAGTAAGTTTTAGTCGAATCAGTTTTGTTATACATAATACGGTCAATTTAATACTTAGTTCATAGGATACAGTGGAGTTCAATACTCAATACTCAATATTTTATTGCATTCCATATGTACATGTTTAGATGGTATAAAAATATAGTTAAGATCAATATGGACCCTGTCGGGCACAGCAAATCTAGGAGAGAGGATGAAGGCTAATTAAATAAAGATATTTCACTTATTTTTATTGTTATGTCTAATTATTGGTATAGTTGATTTATTTATCTATTGTCGTCATTATTATTAAATTTTGATATTGTTGTAATTAATGTATGTATGTATATTATTATAATGTCTAAAAACTAATTTATTTCCGGTGTTATTATTTATTTTTATCATCATTTATTTAAATTAATCATGTATACATATGGTATTACTATGTCTGTGTATCAGATTGGTAAATTATGTTAGATATTTTAGTTTGTTTTTTGTCATGATTATTTTTAAATTGTCAGATATTTTATTTATATTTTGTCATACTTATTATTAAATTGTCATTATTTAGATGATTTTTTTTTATATCTAGTTCCTCCCGGTATTTCATCATTATCATCATTTCAGTCAAATGACGTCCACTATCGAACATAGGCCTCCCCCTTAAAATAATAATAATAACATATTCCACAACTATCACACAACGCCGCCTAGTCCCAAGCTAAGCAGACCTTGTGTTATGGGTACTAGACATCTGATAAACATACTTATATATTTCTAAATACATATGTACATATTATAGATAAATTACACCCAGACACAGAACAAATAATCATGCTCATCACATAAACATTTGTCCTGGGTGGGGATCGAACCCACGACCTCTGGCATAGCAGTCAGGGCCACTAACCACTAGACTAACAGGCTAGTCACGCACCAGGGTTATCCGAAAGGGAACTCGAGCCCCTGTATGAAGGCTAGTAAGAATCTGACACTATCTCCCGCTCCGCCCAAAAGCAGGGGTTGTCATTGGATGATTATTCCCACCATAAGAAAAGGTCATCGGTCTATATTGTGGGAGACCTTCCGATGCTGCGTCTTCCGTTACATGGTCGTGACTCCGATATTTCATATAAATTGGCAAATTATTCCTGAAGATTAGTATACCGATTTTAATGAAACTTAGTATGAACTAAGTTTCATTAAACACAACACAACATTGCGTATGTATGCAATGTGATATGAATTCGGTTCTATTTAGTAGAGAGAGGATCTGTTTAATATTTTTTACACCACCTGCTCGATAATGTCGTTTTACACGTCATACAAATCTCACTTAAAGCAAGTCATTATATGCCTAGGGAGATAATGCAGTATGGCCGATCCCTAGGGAATAATGAGATTTGAATTTGGAGCATCAAGAATCGTCAACATTGTGAATTAAAATTTAGGCGCATCAAACAAGTTGACTCGAAATTCAAACTAAAGAGTATGTAATCACCATGATTCAAACTGGCCACTAACAAAAAAAAGAAAATAGAATAAAACGTGCGTACTGACGACACGGGAGCATTATAGAAAATTGAAACTAGAATCTTGGAGTAGTGAATTTTGTTTGTTTGATGAACTTGTAAATATCATACTTATATTTCTCTATTATATGATTTGGTCGACCAAATTGTCTTTAGATTATCTCACAGATGGTGTAAAAAGTAGCGTATGCAACACGGGGATAAAGCTGTCTTTGTCTTGAGCGGCTTAAATTCCTCACTTCACTCAGGTTTCTTTATTAACTCCCTCGCAATGCTCGGGAGTTAATTTTATAAATCCCTCACTATAGTTCGGGATTAAAATCAGCAACCTTCGTTTCGTTCGGAATTTAACATGCCGCCCGCGACTTAAAGACACTGCTTTATCCCCTAGTCACATAAACTACTATTTTACAGCACCAGCTCGATAATGTCGTTTTATACGTCATACAAACATCACTTAAAGCAAGTCATTCTATCCCTAAGGAGATAATGCAGTATGGCCGATCCCTAGGGAATAGTGAGATTTGAATCCGGGACATCAAAAATCGTCAACATTGTGAATTAAAATTTACATGCTTCGAACAAGTTGACTCGAAATTTAAACTGGCCACTAACAAAAAAAAAAAATAGTAGTTTATGTGACTAGGGGATAAAGCAGTGTCTTTAAGTCGAGGGCGGCATGTTGAATTCCGAACAAAACGAAGGTTGCTGATTTTTATCCCGAACGATAGTGAGGGATTTATAAAATTAACGCCCGAGCATTGCGAGGGAGTTAATAAAGAAACCTGAGTGAAGTGAGGAATTCAAGCCGCCCAAGACAAAAACAGCTTTATCTCCGTGTTGCATACTCTACTTTTTACACCATCTGTGAGATAATTAAAAGACAATTTGGTCGATCAAATGGTACTGGTCCGATTCTTGAAATTATTTCACCAATAGAAAGCTGCTTAATTCCTGAATGACATAGGCTATATTTTATGTACGCGGGTGAAGGCGCGGGCAAAAACTAGTTTTAATTAAAAGGACATACCAAAAGTATTTACATTTAGTTAAGTAACTAAACGTAAACACTTGACAGATGGTTTCTAGAATTCTAAAGGTGTGACTTGATATTACCATAGTATAACGGAAATGAAAAGAAGAGAATAGCTAGGGGTCAGAGTAACTGATCCCGCACACGAGCCACAAAAAAACGCCACTTCAAGCTTCTTTTTGAGGCAGTCTTTTTTGTGGCTCGTGTGCGGTGATGCCGCCACAAAAAAAAAAAAGGCTTGAAGCGGCTTCAAGCTTCCGCGGACACAAGGAGTCGTGCGCTCCAGCTGTTTTGGTAGCTGCTTCTAGTGTTTTGTTCTGGCGGCGTTTTTTTGAGGTCAGTGTGCGGGGTCGCCATAATGATTTTTTCCAATATCTTTACTTACTGTACTGGTTTGGTCTTGGGATCCCCAGCCGGAAGCCTGACAAATTGTTGCCTGTACCGTGGTGGGGTCACTTACTGCCAGGTTCACTGTTGATACTGCGTGACTTGGGAATTCACTGATGAGCTGAAAATTTTACAAACAATCTGTTAACGTTTCGAATACCGTAATTAGAGGCACAATAGAAAGACACTAAAAAAATTTTAATGAATTAAAACTCATTATAGTAAAACACTAACACGAGGTAGTAACAGTTATCATGCAAAATGTTAATCATATTTCTGAAAATAATAGTGCTCAGCCTAACTTCACAAATAGTTAGACAGGCGATGCCGAACCGATGGATGCGAGACACACATGATCGTTCATTGTGGCGAAACTAGGGGGAGGCCTATGCTCAACATTGGACGTATAACGGCTGAAATGATGCTGAAAATAATAATAATATTTTACAACTTAACAATGCTATGTAGTACCAACCAAACTAAGTAGAGCTTTTGGTATGACCAACTGATATATAAACATATTACAGGTAAATTATACCCAGACACAGAATAAGAACACATACACATTTGGTTTTGGGTGGGAATCAAACCCACGACCTCCGGCATAGCACTCAGGGCCAGTAACTACTAGACCAACAGGCCAGAAAATTTGAAAAAAAGTGATTAAAGAGCTGCGGGATTATTAGAAAGAGTTAGCGTCCGCACACCATCCACAAAATAACGCCGCCACAAACGCGACAGCTCGTGTGGAGAAGCTTGAAGCGGCTTCTAGCTTTCACAAAAAAAGGTCGCCTCAAAAAAAAGCTTGATACAGCGTTTTTTTTGTGGCCCGTATGCGGAGACGCTTAGATACTACTGCTCTAGAATGAAAATGACAACTGAAGAGACACTGGTTGTTCCTGGATAGTAAAAGAGACTATCACTTCACCTGGAGTGAAAGGAGTTATTTAATGATTACCCACCTCGAAAAAGAGGCGAAAATAATAACAGATAACTCATTATCATCATCATTTTGCCGAAAGACGTCGACTGTTGGATATAGGCCTTCCCCAAATGTTGCCACAATGAACGCTCCTGTGCGTCTGGCATCCATCGGATCACATTGCTCGCAGAACAGATGGCTGTTGGGGCCTAAAGGTTCTGGAATGAAGACCACGTACTGGAAGACGTAGTATTGGAAGGCCTCCTACAAGGTGGACCGATTACCTGGTAACGGTTGCGGTGACAGGTAACTGATATAACATAATTTACTAATGATTCATCAAAATATTACTCACGGCAATAACGGCGATATCGTTTACATACGGTGTATTTGGGCGATAGTCAGGGTGTACAGTGATTCTTTCTATGTCACGATGGCGATCAGCGGAAGTATCGTTCGTTAGAAGTACTGAACCAGCAAACACCCTGAATTCAGTCGCGTTGATCACAACGAATTGCCTGAAAAGTAATGTTGATGTTATTTTTTGATTCTGTACAATATTAGAATATTGGTTTGAGTTGCTTAGACACGGAAAAAATATCCACACGTTATTCTTAGACCCACCGAGTAACTTTTTGAATCTATCATTACAAATGCTGATTTCGGTTACTTTAATATGGTGATCTTCCTCTTAATCAATATCATCTATTTCAGAAAGCCATTCCATTTTTAAAGTCATAATTTTCTTTTTCCATAAAGTCACATTAGTATCTTGGCTTTGTCCATAAAGCCAAAATACTACTGCTATACGATTTATCATATTCTAGACGGATTACATATAAGTATTTTGTGAGAAGTGATACGAAAGAAAAGGAAGTTAGTGATAGCATAACGGGTGACAAAACACAATGGAAGAAAAAAACGTGTTGCGCCGACCCGAATTAAAACGGGACAAGGACAGGAAGATGATGAGTAGACAGTACTGGCGTGAAGCTCGGACAAGTCACAGACAATCATAGAATATAGACAAAAATTAAAATTACGACGCATAAAATCTATAAAAGTATAAAAAAAGTAAAAAACTAAAACCGGAACCGACCAAAAGAAACGACACCGAAAAAGTATGAAACAAGATTTTCTGGATGCTGCAAAAAACAAGGTATTAGTAAAAACAAGAACAGAACAAAAAGAAAAGCCGCAGTCACACGTTATTAAATAAAAGATATTCTATTCTATTCTACTAAAGTGTCGGTTGGTACCTATAACGTGTGACTATGGCTTTTTGTTCTGTTCTTGTTTTTACAAGAACAGAACAAAAACACATCACAACACACACATACAACAACACGAACAGATGAACGTACTCACATACATACATACATAGCCTGTCAAAATCATAACCTCCTTTGGCTATGCCGTAGTCGGGTAAAAAAAAAGAACTGGTTAAGACGAGTTTAATGCGCCCAAATTCGATGTGTTTACTAGGAGGCATTTCAGGGTTCCCTCAGCCACTTCCCAGTTCTAGCATCAGGTACTCATCATCATGAAAGATGAATTTAAATAAGCCGAAACTGGATGGGTTCATTAATAGGCATTCCAAGATTACGTCTCTTACCTCCAACCTCCATCATCAGACCAGCTTAATAGCGTCGGCATGTAGGTATATGAGTATTTCAAACATTAGGTCACATATATATGTTTATTAGTAAAGTATAAATCCATTAAATATTTATGATCCCCGCCATAGTTAACAAATGAGCTGATGAGCTTGAACATCTGAATAGATCTTCATAAATTGTATCTAAGAACCATCTCGATAAAGTCAGCTTTCAAATAAAGAAAACCACATCAAAATCGGTAAATTCGCCGAAGAGCTACGATGCCACAGACAGACACACAGACACCTCAAACTTATAACACCCCTCTTTTCCGTCGGGGATTAAAAATAATAGTAAATACTGACCCGTTTCGGATTACGTGGACGCACGATGCTGATGTTACTGCGTGACGTAACGTTACCAATGCGCCTCCACATCTATGTCCTCTCGTGTTCATTGATAATTGACTTTTGTCTTGCAACGAAACCTTAAAGAATATAAAAAGAGCTGTTTATTTCGATCTATTGATATCTATTTTGTCGTGAATTTTCAAGTTTTCAAACTGGTCCGTTCAATTAAGTCCGCCTATGTACCACTGCTGTACATGAAGTTTAAATAAATAAATAAACTGGTTTCAAAGTTAAAATTATGTGTTCGAAATAATTTATTTATTTAGGGTCGCCAACATTACTGGCACTGGGAATTTACATGATCATTTTGTCTAGCTATACAAGTGCTGTAACACTTATAGACAATCACTACATTAATAAAGAACATTAGATTTTAAAACTCATAAACATATAATGACAACATATAATCCTTTTTGAGTTCAGGGCTAAAAAAGTTGATCAGATATTTTGCTTGAGTTTTTTTTTTGTTTTAGCTCTCTTTTCTCTACCATAGTTTAAAAAAATGAATAATATTTACCATGTATCGGAAATGGTTTTCTGTTGCCGGCGCTCCACCTGCTATTCTGTTTGTCCTTTCAACATTTAAAGAGCTTGTGTGTGTACCTGTTTATAAGACAATACAAAATTAGTATACTCAGATACAATAAAAATAAAATTTGATACAGAGAGATTAAAAAAAATATATCCAATTTTGTGCGCACTGTTGCATTAACAAAGGAAATCGACTAAAAATATTTTAAATCTGAATTAAATTTGCGATTTTTTTCTTAGTCTAGCTGAGTTTGACTTTTTGAAATAATTAATATGTTAAACTACAATCTTATTGCAGTCACGGCTTGATTGAGGCCCGAACAAATGGTGAGGGCGATATGGAGCCAAGAGCGCAATAACAAACTTCAACCACTTGTTCTAAAATACTTATAACTGCAATTGGATGTTTAACACTTGTTTGAAATCCTTACCACATAAACCAATCACAAATAGAAACACAAATTTATTCATTTTCGAGGTTTACATAAACAATAGATACAGTTAACTGTCGAACACATACTGGTTTGTATCGTTAATATTGGGCTTTAATATACCTAGGTATCTTCAATCTTATCTAATTAACGAACTTATCTTTTACTAGTTTAACACATAATCACAATTAAGAATAATATCTGGTATCGTAATGGATAAACACGAATTTGGAATCTGCATCACGTAGCCGTGGCCTCGGTAATGGGCTCGCCACGATTATGGCGGTAAGTTCCCTCTTTGAGGTGTGGCTGGAAAGACCTCACGGCGTCCTTACCTTCCGCATGACGCAGGTCCTCACCGGACATGGCACGTTCGGGAGGTTCCTGCACCGGATTCGTGCGGAAGAAACGCCCGTGTGTCACCATTGTGTGACTGAATAACTGTCCAGACCAAGCCCAAGTCGTCGACGGCGCGCACTGTTCCCGCGCGCCTCAAGGAGTTGTCAGCAAAAGCAGGGACCCAGCCAGGTCGAAGCCTCCTAGGGCCAGGGTTATCCGAAAGGGAACTCGAGCCGCAGTATGAAGACTAGAACGAACGGGGTGGACTTTTAGTCAGTAAGAGTCTGACACTATCTCCCGCTCCGCCCAAGAGCGGGTGTTGTCATTGAATGATTTTTCCCACCATAAAAAGATGGGTTATTAAATGACTTCCCCCGCACTAGGGTTGAGTCAGAGGGCGTGTCGTACTTATACTGACTTAAACCTGTGTCCTTCTTCTTCTTAATTGACTCTAGCGTATCAAGCTGGTACTATCTAAAAAGTGAAGAATAAGGAAATCGCTTCCCATATCCGGGTCAAGGTCCGGAGTGAGAGAAAATGGGCAGCGACCTGAGCCAGGATTAGACCCAAAGTCACTACTGTCTGACATTGTACTTATAGGAATGACAAACTACCCACTACTGCACTACCTTCTGACGTTTTATAAGTGCCCGTGTTGGCCTATATAAAATAAAAAAATTGAATTTTTGAATTTTTAACCCATAAATAATCAATTTATGCATTGTTTTGTCATTGGAAAATAAAATACAAGTAATAGCATTACTACAGAGTTATAAATTATGCCATCCATCAAGATCGGTTCATAAATAAAAAAGTTAAACGTGAAATGATAACCCCAATATCATATAGCGCCCCAACCGCCGCCGGGATTCCGATCCCGATTTCTGGCCACCGTAGGCGCGGGCTTGCGGACGGCGAGCAATGGGTAGCTCGCTGCCCGAACGTCCGGTAACTGTCCGAATCGAGCTACAAATCGTCGACGACGCGCACTGTTCCCACGCGCCTCAAGGAGTTGTCAGCAATAGCAGGTGCCCAGCTGGGTCGAAGCCTACTGGTGCCAGGTTTAGGTCCGAAAGGTACTTCTGCCACGGTATGAAAGGCACGAAAGAACGGCGTGGGTTTTTTATTTAGTAAGAGTCTGACACTATCTTCCACTTCGCCCAAGGGTGGCAGATGTCACTTGGATGATTTATACCCACCAAAAAAAAAAACCCAATATCATGGAAATTTAACATAATTGGTGAAATGAGGAAACTTTAAACAAACTTTTTCTCCTTATCAGCTGAAAAATCCAATGACTTTTTCCACCCTAAGTTAGAATGGAAGGCCATGTCAGATTTGTACTGACTAAATTCACACCTGTGTCCTTCAGTTACCCCTTGCGTTCATCATCGACATCAGCACTGCTAGCAACAGCTAGGTCATGAAGATGTCCGTTCCGTCGTTGCCACCGGTCGCCCTCACAAGGATACGGCAGTGCTCTGTCCAAACGAGGCACACTTCCACCGTATGCTCCACCGTATCCTCCGAGCAGTCCGCACATTGGTGACACTCGGGCATTTCTTCCACCTTAAATTAACGTAGGTACCTCCAAAATTTACAATCCACTGAAAACTTGCACCATGATTATGGGGTGCCTGATGATTAGATTTTGAGGCCACCACAGAATTGTTCAAAAGTGTTACCAGCGAAGCGCAAAACCACAGGTGGTTGTCGGTCAATGAAAGTCATTCCCTCTCGCCCTTTTATTTCTTGATGATTTAGAAAAGAAAATATTTGACGGCATTCTATTTCTATTCTTTTTCTACTTCTTTTAAGTCGTACACTCTTAACAGAGTGGTCGTGGTCAAGTCTCGGCCCAGTCCTGCGCCACCATCTCTCTCGCAATACGACGCCATGCAGTTCTGTATTTGGCGGCTTAGGAGTTTTCATTACTATCCATCCCTTAAGGCTTCATGGAACGGGATGGGTTTTTTAGTCAGTAAGAGTCTGACACTATCTCCCGCTCCGCCCAAGAGCGGGGGTTGTCATAAGATGATTTTTCCCATCGAAAAAAAAAAAATATCCCTTAGTTGCCAGTGGCTTAATTCAATTGCTATCTTTTAGTTATTTTTTACTTTTTATTATCTACATTGTGCTCATATAATAGAAGCAACAAGAAATACTATGTAACTAAGATTATGTGTAACTCAATATGATTTAAAAGAGTGTCCATGGAGTTTCTTGCACGTTCTTCTCCATAGAGACCTACTCATTGGAACGTGCAATTTAGTTTCACTTTTTTTGTACTGACCGACATTTGACTATACAAAACTGCCTGCGAATGGTCTATTTGAAATAAACGCTTTTGATTTTGATTTTTTTTTCTGAGTGAACAAAGTGCTTAATCAACTTTAGATATGGCACTGATTGTGATAACGTTGCTAAAAATGAGATCATTATTAAAAATATGTAGCTTTTGCCCGCAGCTTCGCTCGCGTGCCTAAAATATAGCCTATGTCACTCAGGAATAAAATAGCTTTCTATCAGTGTCAAAATTTTAGCAATCAGACCTTCCAGAGAATACCTCCTACAAACCAAAAATAAAATAATCAAACAAACTACCACTTTATTATATTAGTGTAGATTTGCTTGCTTTGCAACATGTTTTTTCATTACTTTGTAGTTCTTCAGTTTAGTCTTACTACATCTTTGTTAATGCAGATGTGATCTGGTAAATTTTTGGGTTTCACATTTTTCATTAGCGATCACGATTAGCGATTACGATGCTACATAAATTCATAAGGTGAATTCTAAAACTTGTTTTATTATTGTCATTTATTTTCAAGAAAGCTCAAGAGTCTAGACCCCCCGCTCTTGGGCGGAGCGGGAGTTAGTGCCAGACTCTTACTGACTGAAAGACCCACCCCGTTCCTTCTAGCCTTCATACCGGGGCTCGACCTCCCTTTCGTGGCCACTGACACTGGCCCCAGTAGGCTTCGACCCGGCTGGGTCCCTGCTGTTGCTGACAACTCCTTGAGGCGCGCAGGAACATTGCGCGCCGTCGACGACTTGGGCTTGGTCCGGACAGCTACCAGACGGCCGGACAGCGAGCTACCCATTGCTCACTGTCCACAAGCCCGCGCCTACAGTGGCCGCAAATCAGGATCTGAATCCCGGTGGCGGCGGCGAAAACGCCGTTGCCTGATGCGTTCGGCCTCCTCCTTTGCGAGCATTACTGCTTCGCAGAAGTCGGCGACCGCCTGCCACTCCTCCTCGCTCCGGACCATGGCCTCAACCAAGGCCCGACGCGAGAGGTCTCCGACGCCGATCGCTCCCACTAGGACACGGCGATAATCCGCCCAAGTAGGGCACACCTCGACTGTGTGCTCCACCATGTCCTCCGGGCATTCCGCACAATGGCGACACCCGGGCGTCACTTCCACACGAATTCGGTGCAGGAACCTCCCAAACGAACCATATCCGATAGAGATCATAATGACGCATAACTTATCTTTCTTCGTCGGCAGGTAATTTTTTTTGTCTGAGTTCGTATCGATATAAATATCGTACCTAATTCACGAAACGTTTAGGTGTCAGCCAACCATTTTGACATAAAACAGATCCGAAAACAAGCAGAGATAATTTTATAATTGAAAATAAAACCTTATATCTCCAATAAAAGTAAAATAGTAGCATCGAAGCGAGAGAAACATCTTATTGCGTTTTTTGTTACACATTCGTATGCTGATATCAGGACCCGTAATAAAAATAAATGGGATCTCGGCTGATCTAAATATTAGGATACAAATTCAAGTGAACCAAATAGATCTTTCCACATACGTAAACCATTCTACAATCGATGAAGCGTTCCGCTGGTTTTTTTTAGAAATCTTTGCAAAGATAGAATGCCTGGTGACTGATCGACTGTTTATAGATGATTTTTTAAGGGATTTTGTATTTCATGATGTGAAGAATATTGATCAGTTGGATTTCAGATTTATGACGTTGCAGTTAGCAGTGACTAGTTCAAAATTCTCGATAACCTTATGAAATATTGAGTGCATCTCCGTACGGTACACCAATGGTGTATTTTTTTAGGGTTCCATACCTCAAAAGGAAAAAACGGAGCCGGAATTCAAGGGGTACTTCTCGTTGACCCAGAATCCTGAAGTTTAGCGCAAAGCAAGGTCTTATAGCACAGGTATAGGATAAAAACTAAAAACAATAAATCTGTTGTTACATACGTCAAAAAAAAAAAAATGCAAATCGGAAAAATCTACGAGACTTCATTCAAGAATTGTAGTTTGCACGGAACCCTCAGTACGCGAGTCTGACTCGCACTTGCCCAGTTTTTGACAAAGGTATTACAAATTGATTTCGAATAATACTGATTTTATGTAGAAATTCATTAAAATGGTACCTAATGATAAACGTAATTATGACGTATAAATACTAAAACCTTATTATTGGTTAAGTAGCGACTTAACCAATAAATATTACGAAAAACTACAATCACTGTCGTTGACATATTGTTAAAACACATGTTCTTGGTCGTATATAGAGGCTAAGATACATTCATATTTACTTGGCTTTTTAACTTAATTTTGTATGCCATTCTTTTGGCAAAACATAGTGCATGTGGGCGCAAAACCACTATTTGAATATTTTGATGAGGATTTAATTCGATCACTTCCTGCTAATTTCTTTTAAATATTGCAACATCCTGTTGAATTTATAGAAGGATTTCATTTGATAACTTCCTTTCGAATTATTTTAAAAATTACGACATCCTGTTGAATTTATAAAAGGATTTCATTTGATAACTTCCTTTCGAATTATTTTAAAATATTACGACATCCTGTTGAATTTATAAAAGGATTTCATTTGATAACTTTCTTTCGAATTATTTTAAAATATTGTTGAATTTATAACAAATTAAATGACAACTTCCTTTCTAGAAAATATTAAACATCCGGTCGAATTTGTGAGGATTTAACTTGACCACTTAATTTTGATTTCTTTAAAAATATCAGAGCATCCGGTCATATTTAAATAGGAATTTACTGTGACAATTTCCGTTCTATTAATTTATTTAAAGTATTTTTCTACCTTCATAGTGAATTTTTATGCTTGTCAATTTCTGAGTATAAAAACCGTTGTAATGTGATTAGAAAGGCACTCTTTGACCGACCATAGAATAAACAAGTTGAACTGAAGCAATGTATTTCTTTATTATCACTCTAAAAACATTTCCTGATATCACTGTGACTGTGAAATTTGTGTGACGTCAACTCCGACGGCGATCATGCGCCGACAGCAGCGGTGGGATACAGCCCGCTCCTACCGAAGTCCTCTGGATTCCGGGTCAAGTGTCGTGACTGCAACATGGTTCGCTACCCCTGCGTCTTCACGAGGTCGTGGCAATTCCTACCTATTGCCTTTCGATCCCAAGGTGCGCTCTCACATCAGGAACCGAAGACCTGGGCTGAAACGTGGTCTCTGCACCACATAGAAGCAGGATCTGATTCAGACGTTTGGCGAAGAGTTCCGGTATGCTGACGACGTCCAGCGGTAGCGTGACTGTACGTCGGAGCAGGCGAGCAGCCACACGGATTACGCAACCGAAGTATGGACGCTCTTCAAGTTAGTGCAGCCAGAAGCAACGGATGGTGAGGTTATTGATTCTATCATCACTGGTTTTTATTTTGATTTTATGAAATGTGTATTGTAGTTTAAAACTCCTGACTTTTTGCCCAAACTAGTCTCCGTTTTTGAAACTTTCCGTAAACCTGACCAATCAAGAACTGACGGTACAAACATAAATTATTCAAACCAAAAACCTCCGTTGTAGCTGTCATTGTCGTTTTTAGGAACTGTCGTGGTCGCTTTTTTTGTAGCTGTCAGTGTCGTTTTTGGGAGCTGTCAGTGTCGTTTTTGGGAGCTGTCAGTGTCGTTTTTGGGAGCTGTCAGGGTCGTTTTTGGGAGCTGTCAGGGTCGTTTTTGGGAGCTGTCAGTGTCGTTTTTGGGAGCTGTCAGGGTCGTTTTTGGGAGCTGTCAGGGTCGTTTTTGGGAGCTGTCAGTGTCGTTTTTGGGAGCTGTCAGTGTCGTTTTTGGGAGCTGTCAGTGTCGTTTTTGGGAGCTGTCAGTGTCGTTTTTGGGAGCTGTCAGGGTCGTTTTTGGGAGCTGTCAGGGTCGTTTTTGGGAGCTGTCAGGGTCGTTTTTGGGAGCTGTCAGGGTCGTTTTTGGGAGCTGTCAGGGTCGTTTTTGGGAGCTGTCGGTGTCGTTTTTGGGAGCTGTCGGTGTCGTTTTTGGGAGCTGTCAGGGTCGTTTTTGGGAGCTGTCAGTGTCGTTTTTGGGAGCTGTCAGTGTCGTTTTTGGGAACCGTCATTGTCGTTTTAGGAGCTGGCACTGTCGTTTCTAGAAGCTGTCACTGTCGTTTCTGGAAGCTGTCACTGTCGTTTTTAGAAGTTTATAAGTTGTCAATTTACCCGAAACAGCAAGGAAAAACCGTCAAAACATATTTCCGCAAACGATTTCCGGAGACGGCTCCGAAAAGCCGCAAGCTAGTAGTGTCAAAAAGATCATTCAAAGAATTCCTGTTTCCGTAAACGAAATAACGAAAGAATGAAATTAACGGTAAAAAAGTCAAATATTTGACTTTGTTTTTGTGAAATTTTAAATACCTGTCAAAATTAAAATGATTTCAATTCTGTGTAGATTCATTTTTGTAAGTACTGGTTTTGATAGTTCGATTCAAACATCGCGGGTTGCTAGTAAAATTTAATATTTTTTGAAACGCAGCGCAAGAATATAAAAATATCTTTTTGCGTGTTTTGGTTAGCAAACAAAAGTGACCTGTGTGTCGGGGTGCTAATAATTTATCGTTCGCTATAGTTATTTTCATTTTTACAAATACCCACTAAACAAAGCGTTTGCATTATCTGCCTTAATGTTTTCCAAATGGTTCCTCTAGTCTGGTGACCATGAAACAATTGGAAAGGTAGAAGAATTAAGAGAAATAAAATATTGTTTTGGATCGATTGCTGGGTCGATTTTTGGATCAATTGCTGGATCGATTGGCAGGGCGTTTGTTAGTCGATCGGCGAGGCGTTTGTTAGTCGATCGGCGAGGCGTTTGTTAGTCGATTGGCGGGGCCTTTGTTAGTCGATTGGCGAGGCGTTTGTTAGTCGATTGGCGAGGCGTTTGTTGGTCGATTGGCGAGGCGTTTGTTAGTCGATTGGCGAGGCGTTTGTCGATCGATTGTTAAGTTGATTGTTGGACTTATTGTTAATCGATGATTGGATTGATGGTTAGATCAAAAAGAAAGAAAAACCTTGCAGATGAACAATAATCGCTTTATCTAATTGTTAGCAATGCTGGTCGGGCAAACTGTCAGGTTGACATTTGTAGAGCTTTATAAACGGTGGCAATTAAAGATTTGCAGTTGATTTTATTTTACATCAAAAAGTACGTGAAAGTTCCCCATGTTATTGCTTTAACCTATTGCCACTGTGTTTTAAGCTTTTATGTAAATTTAGGATGGACGAGCGATAATTTCGAGACAAGTTAAGATTAGACACAAGCGATATCATGGAACATTTTGAGAAAAGGATGTCTTAATGTATCAGCATGAAAGGCAATATTAAAACTTGATCTAAGATGTAGAAGTTTCTATTAAAATTTTACATGTACTGCCAAATGGCGGTATAAAGTGAGGCATGGTTGGAACCATTATTTAAGATGTTTCGAAAAAATCGCTGTTCACGATTTATATCATAAAGATAATGAGCCGACCGTATGGGCGGAGAATTTGTGAATTAGATTTATCGCAGTAACTAGTCCCTTTCCCACCTATTACGCTGACTGATCACCAGTGTATCCTTTTTCCCTGTCCAGAGCTGATCCTAGGCGGGTGATGCCATAAGAGATGGCTAGATCCAAGGCGGGTGATACTAGTTAGGGAGGCTATATCCTATGCGGGTGATGCCATGAAGGAATATGGCTAGATCCAAGGCGGGTGATGCCGTAGATAAGATAGTTTTAATGTGAATTGGCTTATTGCTTTAAAACAAATTATATTGATTTTTTGTTCGGACCTGTTCAAGCCATTAATCATTTTACAAGCGCGATATTTAGATTCATTAGATTAATTAGTCCCCTTCCCACCTTTTACGCTGGCTGGCCACCATGCGTATCCTTTTTCCCTGTCTAGAGCTGATCCAAGGCGGGTGATGCCATGTGGTATGGCTAGATCCAGGGCGGGTGATGCTAGTTAGGGGGCTATATCCAAGGCGGGTGATGCCATTTGGTATGGCTAGATCCTAGGCGGGTGATGCCAAGCTAGGGCTAGAAGGCGAATGATGCCGTGTAATGCCAATCAGCTAATTCACACCAAATATTTGATACTGTGTAAGTTTGGCTAACCCTATGTGGGTGACGCCGATAAAGTGTTTGATTTTGGGCTAACCCTATGTGGGTGACGCCGATAAAGTGTTTGATTTTGGGCTAACCCTATGTGGGTGACGCCGATAGAATGTTTAATTTTGGGCTAACCCTATGTGGGTGACGCCGATAAAGTGTTTGATTTTGGGCTAACCCTATGTGGGTGACGCCGATAAACTGTTTGATTTTGGGCTAACCCTATGTGGGTTACGCCAATAAAATATTTGTTATTGAGTAATTTTTGGGCTAAGCCTATGTTGGCGACGCCGATAAACTGTTTGATTTTGGGCTAAGCTTATGTGGGTGACGCCAATAAAATGTTTTGATGCTGTGTAATTTTGGGCTAACCCAATGTGGGTAACGATAAAATGTAATTGATTAGTTTGGAAACTTTTATTTTTGTAATTTGAAAACATAGTTGAAGCTTGTGTTCATTTATTAGTTTTGCATTGTATAATGTAGAAGCAATTTTTTTCAATTTTGTAAATGTGCGGTACCATGGAGTATTTTTATTGTTACAACTTTTGTGACTTAACGAGTATGGCAGTTGGGTTTGTCATTGAGTCATTCAACTACATGGTGCTCACATAATAGAAGCAACAAGAAATATGTAACCAAGATAATATGTAACTCATAATATGATTTAAAAGAGTGTCCATGGAGTTTCTTGCACGTTCTTCTCCATAGAGACCTACGCTTTGGAACGTGCGACTTAGCTTCACTTTTTGGACTGACCGACATTTGACTATTCAAAAGTGCCTGTTAATGGTTTCTTTGAAATAAATGCTTTGATTTTTTTAAATTTTAATGTAAAGTTCTGTACAGCGCAGAGAGCGCGCTGAAATCAGAATGGCCGTGTGGGCGCAAAACCACTATTTGAATATTTTGATGAGGATTTAATTCGATCACTTCCTGCCAATTTCTTTTAAATATTGCAACATCCTGTTGAATTTATAGAAGGATTTCATTTGATAACTTCCTTTCGAATTATTTTAAAAATTACGACATCCTGTTGAATTTATAAAAGGATTTCATTTGATAACTTCCTTTCGAATTATTTTAAAATATTACGACATCCTGTTGAATTTATAAAAGGATTTCATTTGATAACTTCCTTTCGAATTATTTTAAAATATTGTTGAATTTATAACAAATTAAATGACAACTTCCTTTCTAGAAAATATTAAACATCCGGTCAAATTTGTGAGGATTTAACTTGACCACTTAATTTTGATTTCTTTAAAAATATCAGAGCATCCGGTCATATTTAAATAGGAATTTACTGTGACAATTTCCGTTCTATTAATTTATTTAAAGTATTTTTCTACCTTCATAGTGAATTTTTATGCTTGTCAATTTCTGAGTATAAAAACCGTTGTAATGTGATTAGAAAGGCACTCTTTGACCGACCATAGAATAAACAAGTTGAACTGAAGCAATGTATTTCTTTATTATCACTCTAAAAACATTTCCTGATATCACTGTGACTGTGAAATTTGTGTGACGTCAACTCCGACGGCGATCATGCGCCGACATGCACTTATTTTTCTTTTTGTGTACCACCTGTTAACTCACCTATGTTTTACAAAATAAATGATTGATTGATGATTGATATTATACACATTCTGTTCCATTTTTCACACGAACAAAATTCGGAAAGTATCTAAATGATTAAATTAGGGCACGAGTTTATTTCGGTTTACTGCTTGTATGGGTTATCAAAATGAGCAACTAGTACTGGGCGTAGCTACCAATGGGCAAAGCGGGGCAGTGGCCCCGGGACTGACTATAAACTGCATCAGGCAACGGCGTTCTCGCCGCCGCCGACAAGATTCTGATCCCGATTTCCGGCCACCGTAGGCGCGGGCTTGCGGACAGTGAGCAATGCGTAGCTCACTGTTCGATCGTCCGGTAACTGTCTGGACCAAGCCCAAGTCGTCGACGGCACGCACTGTTCCCGCGCGCCTCAAGGAGTTGTAAGCAACAGCAGGGGCCCAGCCGGGTCGAAGCCTACTGGGGCCAGGGTTATCTGAAAGGGAACTCGAGCCCCGGTATGAAAGCTAGAAGGAAGTGTGGGCTTTTAGTCAGTAAGAGTCTGACACTATCTCCCGCTCCGCCCAAGAGCGTGGGATGTCATTGGATGATTTTTCCTACCATAAAAAAGGGTCTTTAAGCTCAGGGGCCCCCCAACTGTTATAAGGAATCTTTTTTTTTGAACTAGCGTTAAATTCTCCCAACAAAATCTAAATAAAATAGATTGCAAGACTACTTTAAACATGGCAAATAGTTGTAGTCAGTAAAAATCTGATACTTCCTCCCGCTCCACACAGAGCAAGAGAAGTTATTTGATGATTTCCTACATAAATATGAGCCCTAGATTTTTTTTCCCTAGGGTCGTTCGTCACATATCTACGCCACTGGGTTCAAGAGTAGTGACGAATCCGGATATACAATATGACTATCATATAGAATCCAAGTAACGTAGTGTGACATACAATCTAATAAAATGCAAAATGACGAAGATAAATCCTTTATTGATCATAATAATTTTAATTATTGTGAAATTTTACTTGATATGATTGAAATTATTAGTCATATATTATGTCGCTATCACCTTCGCTGATATGTTCTGTATGATAAGACGCTGCAAATTAATATATATTTTTTTCAAATTACATTCATTAATATATGTTATTTATTATATATTAACCCTTTGTGTGTCCGGAACGTGGATCCACGCGAGACATATGGCGGTATAATAACATTTTAATTGTGTCTCTAATTACGGCATACGAAAGGTTAATGAACCAAAAAATAATAATAATATAATGTTTATTGTTTATTTATGATGTTTTTTTTTTTGTTGTTTATTATCCTGAGAACAAAATAATCTTACTAGAAGGAGAGGGATAGATAAATGAAGGACTTTCTTTCTGTGATAAAAAAAGAAAGCGATCGTGTAAACTAAGTTTGTATGCTATTTTATCCCAGGAGTAGGATAATTTTCAAAATTGGAAGCAAGAAGCTATAGTGCCAGATAAACGTGGAATAACGATCATTGACCCCCACATTTGTTGGTTTTCTTAATTAAAAAAACGGAAATAAACGACGGCTGAGCGTGTGTTGTATCATTTGGTTTCCCTTAAAATGGTTGATCTGAGTGGTGCTGATATAGGCGTCATGTCCGTGAACGGGCGCAGTCAGTTGATCCTCTCTTAGCTGTTAATGGCTTATTTTAATTTATGTTTTTAGAATTTATTAATTAAAATTTTATGCACATAAACACTGTACAAATGCAAACTTATTTACATTGTTCTCATATAATAATGGAAATAAGAAACACGTAACCGAGATAATTGTAATACTAATGATTGTAAAGAAATCTACTCTTTGAAATGTGCAATTAGCATATTTTTTTCAAATTGCATAGTTTTTAGTAAAAAATTGAAACTTGTACAAGTATATATTAAAACTGTATGTGTTGTATTTTTCTTTAGGCTTTGTTTCATCGTAATTGGTGGACTAAATCGAAAGATATACTACATTGACAACTATTCAGGCGGTACGAAATTTGCCGGGTTAGCTATTTTGAAATGAATGATGATGAACTTTGAATGTTTTTCCATATAGGAAAAACTCCCTTGATAAACGAAAAGTAAATTACCAATAACCTCTGTCTTATCATAACTTACGTCACTCAGTGATAAAATTGCATTCTGTTGATAAAAGAATTTTAAAAGCCGGTCCAGTATTTTTTGCCTTATACATCACTAACAAACACGCATTTTTTCCTATATAAAATATCAACACAGATACTGAAGTATTGATTTATCATTATATCCTCGAGTCGGATAAGATAAGTCATAATTGTGTTTGCAAAAATACCTGAAGTGATTTTTAGAAATATACATATTTTATGTCCTCACTATGCTTCGAAATTAATAGATGTAAATGATGGATAGGTCAAGAGTGAGTAAGTTATTTTAAGCGTGCTACATCGTCGACCTCATAGTCGCTATCCATCAAGTGAGATAGTGGTCAAGCAAGAACCTATAAACAAATAAAAAAAACTGTACAAACAACATAAGTCAGATAAGGGTCGGATTCAAATCAATCAATTTTCCCTATCTGTGTTCCCACGTTGTCGTCATGGTGGGTTTGCGTTTCTTTGTGATCTCAAGGGTTTTGCCTGTAGAGAAAGCCTCAAATGAGACCAGGCCAAGAGGAACACATACGGGGTAGAGTCCAAATGGACCGCCGCGGAGGGTGCGCTGTCTAAGAGCAAGGTCACCAACAGCTGCCGGTGCTTTGGACAGTGGTTTGGAGAGCGTATGCATAACAGCCATGACCAAGATAGCGTTAAATGACCAAGATGTTTATTGGGGACGCATCGCCAAAAATTGCCTGAATGTGGTTTGTACTGTGCTAGTAACATTTTGACATGATTATGGAATCTATAATTATGCAATAGGTACTCCATACATAGATCTAACTATATATTTTTAAAATACGAAGACTCGTGACCACACGTGACGCATTTATTATCTACATATTGCCCACATGGCCAATATCACGCAAATTATCGTGGTATATGTTTTTAAGGCAGCTTTACAGCGTACTTAAAAAAAATATTTTTTTTTTGCTATTCCGAAAAATCTTCGAGATTCCGTTCGACAAATGAACTACATTTTTACATAGGTAAGTTTATACGGAACCCTCAGTACACGGGTCGCTTTTCGCACTTGCCCAGTTTTTTTTTTTGTTTGTATTGAAGTTAAAAGATTTTTATAGTGACTGCATTGGACAATAAAGTGGGATGTAATCCTATAATGTAAATCTTATCTAACTGACAATGTCAATCATAACTAAGAGTATAATTGAGCACGCCATAATTATAGCGGTGAGCCCCTCATTTAGGAGTAGCTGGAAAAACGTCACGGCATCCTCACTTACCGTATGACGCAGGCCCTCACCGGACATGCTAAGTTCGGGAGGTTTCTACACTCGATTTGTGCTGAAGAAAGGCCTGGGTGTCTCCATTGCGAAGACCGCCAGGATGACAAGGTGATCCGGTGACAGCCACCTCTCGCGCCGGGCATTGGTGAGGACGAATGGCAGGTAGTTGCCTAGTTTAGCGAAGCAGTGATGCTAGCGAAGGAGGCGGCCGCACGCGTGAGGAAACGGACTTCCTCACGCCCTAGCTACCGAGGTCCTGACCCCAATTTCTAGCCACCGCAGGCAGGGGCTTGTCGATGATGAGCTATGGGTAGCTCGTCGTCCGGTCGTCCGGTAACCGTCCGAACCGAGCCCGATTCGTTGACGCCAACGGCGCGTAGTGTTCCACGTGCGCCTCAGAGAAATTTCAGCAAAACTGTTGGAGCCCATTAGGATTTGCTTCCGAAAGGGAAACTTGGGATCCTGGAACACGTTTTAATCAGTAAAAGCCACTGACACGCCCTTGCGCTCCGCCCCAGAGTAGGAGAAGTCATTGGATGTTTTCATACCTTTTTTTTCCGATGGGAAAAATCATCCTATGACAACGCCCGCTCTTGGGCGGAGCGGGAGATAGTGACAGACTCTTACTGACTAAAAAACCCGTCTCGTTCCTTCTAAACTTCATACCGGGGTCGAGCGCCCTTTCGGATAACCCTGGCCCCAGTAGGCTTCGACCCGGCTGGGCCCCTGCTGTTGCTGACAACTCCTTGAGGTGCGCGGAAACAGTGCGCGCCGTCGATGACTTGGGCTTGGTCCGGACAGTTACCGGACGGCAGGACAGCAAGCTACCCATTATTTACTGTCCGCAAGCCCGCGCCTACGGTGGCTGGAAATCGGGATCAGTATCCCGGTGCCGGTGGCGGCGGCGAAAACGCCGTTGCCTGATGCGTTCGGCCTCCTCCTTTGCGAGCATTACTGCTTCGCAGAAGTCGGCGACCGCCTGCCACTCCTCCTCGCTCCGGACCATGGCCTCAACCAAGGCCCGGATCGAGAGGTCTCCGCCGCCGATCGCCCTCACGAGGGCACGGCGATGCTCCGCCCAAGCGGGGTACACCTCGACTGTGTGCTCCACCGTGTCCTCCGGGCATTCCGCACAGTGGTGACACCCGGACGTCACTTCTGCTTTAATTCAGAACAGGAATCTTCAGAACGAACCATTTCCGATGAGGACCTGCGTCATGCGGAAGGTAAGGACGCCGTGAGGTCTTTCCAGCCACGCCTCAAAGAGGGGACTTACCGCCATAATTGAAAAAAAAGAAACGGAATATAATTGGTAATTTGATAACAGCAGATATGTAAATTATACAAAAAAAACTAGTCAGCCAGCGTTGCTGGCTGACTAGTTTTTTTTAAATTTACCAAATTAACGTGATAATTTGGTCACATTAATTTGATAAATTTTTAAATTCCAACCAAGACAAATTTTTGTCTGATGAACACGATCATTTGATCTGTGTCTAGGTGTAATTTATCTATAATATGTATTTATAAATATATAGGTATGTTTATCAGTTATCTAGTACACAAACCACAAGCTCTGCTTAATTTGGGACTAGTTGGCGTTGTGTGAAAGTTGTAAAATATTATTATTTATTATCTTCTGGGCATGCTGTATCTGTGCATGCTGCCCAGTTCCATAAAAAGTTCAACGTTAAAAGTTCAAAGTTAAAAAGTTCAGTAAAATATTTAGTCAATTAATTAAAAAATGTCTACCAAAACTGCAGTTAATGTAACTAAGATGTAAGAATGTGGTTTACATTCTTACATTATTAGTTTGACTGAATCATCTCGTAGTAATAATTCCACGTTGTTCATATGCATTACATGATTACTCTAACCGCATCGTGTATGCTAAGTTCATGCGGCGTTTGTTACATATAACCACATTTGTATATGTTGAACATAACATGTATAACGCGTTCTCAACTTCATACGTCGGGAAGTCGCTCCGAGAGCGTGGTGACGGTGAGTGCATACGTAAGTTTAAGTATTTAGCTGACGCTCTTGTTAAGTACTGCAGCTTCGAGACTGCTTTTTATGCAAAATTAAAGCCACGATTTCACGACTACGATGCGCAAAACATTTGCAGAAGCGGTGGAACACTGGTGACAAACAGACATGCGATGGAACTTAACATACATAAAATAAGATGCATATTACAGTAAAATTTTCAGTTGTTATCATTAAATGAATAAATTAAATGGCTAAATTTTAATATATTTTCGATAACAACTTATACCTACCAATGACTATGACTAATATAGCAGAAGGTTAGATGATATTGCACTATGTTAGCAGGAGAGAAGAGAAGGAATAAAGTACATATAAGCAAAGACATTTGTAATCTGGCACTTTGAATTATAAATTATCAAGAAGTTTTTGAAGAGCAGTGGTAAAACGGTGAAGGAAAACATCGTGAGGAAACCGGCATGTCCTAGAACCAAAAATTCGAGGATGTCACATGTGACATCCACCATTCCGCACTGGGCCCGCCTGATGGATAACGGCCTATTCTCTCTCCTAGAGAGGAGGCGTGAGTCCCAGCAGTAGAAACATTATAAGATCGACTATGCTAAGAAGTTTTCTAGCAACTCCTGCGTCCTCGAAGCTGAACGAACATGCCTTCAAAACAGCGCAATTGATTCGGGTTAACAAATATAAAATAGACTTAACTACACATACATACAAACAAAGCTAGTTAAATAGTAAAAAAACTGGGCAAATGCAAGTCGGACTCGTGCTCTGAGGATTCTGTACAAACTCGCCTTAAATGCAAATAGTTCGATTCCCGAAGATTTTTCCGAATAACTAAAAGTTTTATTTTATGACGTAAAAACAAATTTAATGTTTTCAGATTTATTCCTCTATCTGTGCTATTAGACCTTGCTTTATGCCAAATTTCATGATTCTGTGTCACCGGGAATCACTCTATGAATTTTGATTCGCTTGAGAGTGCCGAAATATCCGTTTTTTGCGACATAAATGGCCGTACTTTTTTTTTATTAATTTAAAAGTTTATATTTTAACAGCTTCAACGGATTGCAGACCTTGCAGATCTTTTTTATATGTTAACTTAGAAGTTTAATTTTTTCACAGCTTAAAGGGACTGCAGACTTGAGTACATGATTTTAATTTCGACTTGATAGCTCCACGCGTTCCCGAGATAAAGGGTCTTGACAGAAAATGGACAGACGGATAACAAAGGGATCCTATAAGGATTCGTATTTTTTTTCTTTTGAGGTACGGAACCCTAAATAAATGCATAAAAGGAGCATTGACAAGCACAATCGAAATGTCAAGTGTCTGGGATTCCCCAGACATTTAGGTGATTCAATAATCATTATCATCGATAGAATCTTACTTTGTTTATTATTCAAAGCCAGAGGTCGAGTTAACGATGTACTAATGAGTAATGTCTCGTTAGTACGTATGAACCCTATATTTGCCAAAGCAGTTCCGCTTTAAAAATCACTATCATAATGATAATTTACCAGTGTGGGTGCGATAATTTGAGGAAAAATTGCAGTTACACCCAAAAGACAACGTGAGTCATATTTATCGGAACAAAAAAACGCGTAGCTGTTATTTACGGCCTATGTTCGGAGTTTTGTCGATAATACTTGATAGTAAATGTATCGATGTACGTATGTAGATTAGATAAGGAGTTGGTTTTTGATAATGTATTTTTGGTATAATACTGATTGTCTCACTTTCATCAAAGTAGTGTGTCACTTTCATCAGGGTTTTATATTAACGCTGTGATTTAATTTGTAAAATTATGGAAAAGATTTTTTGTTTTTTTGTGCTCGCTGTTTGCGGTAAGTAAAAAATCTTTACAAAAAAAAAGCAAACAAAAATAAAAATAATATTGAAGAAAATTTGCACGAAAAAAATAATTTCAAGCAGTGGTCACCCGAGTTGGCCATCCTGTATATTATGCCAACAAAGTGCAAAACGTGAATAAATAAATTATGGAATTAAGTAGGACACTAATAGCTTAAATCGAATCCAATAATACTTTTATTAATAAACTAATATCACGTCATGAGGCGGAAGAGAAGAAGGGCCTTTCTCTTTTTTAAGGATATAAAATCTTCAAATAACTACTCCCACTCTTACAATTAAACAGTTAAACTCTATTATTGATACTCTAATAATCGAATTTGATTTTGAGGGGACGACTTAGAAGGACATATACAGACCTTTTGGTGGTGTTCTTTAGAAAACTTTATTGCCTAGCACTCTTTGTACTGCGTAGTACGTTGCATGGGCGTTGCCTCTATGGATACAAACGAAACGAAAGGTCTAAAGTATACAAGGTGTAAGGGACAGCCCTCCACAAACTTTAAGGGCTTGCTCAGTAGACAAAACTGAACAACCTACCACTAATTTTTTTTTCAGAAAACGAAATAAAAATTAGCCCTCTCCATACAAACTTTCCAATCAACTTTATAATTTTCTATGGTGAGGCGGATGTTTTTTTTCATTTCCTGAAAAAAATTTTTGTGAAAGGTTTTTCAGTTTCGTCTACTGAGCAAGCCCTTAAAGTTTGTGGAGGGCTGTCCTTTACACCTTGTATAAGGGTCGAAACAGGTAGCGCTACGTAATGTGTACATAACCCTATGGAAAAAAAAAAACGTGAGCTAGTGTGTACATGTTACTGACCATATCTTTACAATCATACCAAGTCAACTACAGTGTTTATATTATGGTCCTCAATAAGTTTTTAATTATTATTTGTGACCATTCACAACAATTTCTCTTTAAGTTTACGTTTGAGCAATAAAATTTCTTCGTCTTCCTACTCTCAAAACGGTGAAGGAAAACATCGTGAGGAAACCGTCATGTTCTAGAAACAAAAATTTGAAGACATTTGACATTCATCAACTCGCATTGGGCCCGCGTGGTTTATTGCGCCTCATTCCCTCTCCTAGAGAGGAGTCCCAGAAGTGGGAACATTAAAAAAGGCTGATGATGATGATGATTTTATTTTTAGACTGCGCTTTTGCACCATCTTTCACGTGACCATACGTGTTCTTTCCAATTTGGATAGAACCGTTTATCCTGCTATCAATTTCAGAAGTATTTAAACATTTTTGCTTTCTTTCTCAACAGCTGCAAGCGCGGCTACTCTGCCAGACAGCCGTATCATAGGTGGATTGCCAGCAAGAGATAGAGATTTTCCATATGCTGTAAGTAATTTTTCGATCCCAGTATTACTCATAACATTTTTTTATTAAATTACTATCCTTTATGAATCATTCATGGCCAATTTCTGGAAATGAAAATGATCATAAAAGTAATATGACGTTGTCATTATGTTGTTGGTTGAATGAATAGATATGCCTTGTATGCCTACTGTAAGCCTATAAGAAACATATGTATATTTTTTAATTTTGAATCGTTTCATTTGACTTGTGATGTTTTTATAACTTAATTCTAGACTGATCTGAGCTCCAGTAGTTTAGTTTTGAATCCTAAACATTGCTAAAGCATTTAATTAAAGTATTCAAAGTATTTAACAAATTTTAGTATTCCACTGGAAATGAAAGTTCACGACACTATTCTTGCCGTAAAATACAATAATAATATTTCTTCTTTAGAAAACATTGTCCTACACTTGGAATTACTCTTATAACGAGGGTGCGTTTACCAACGTGTATACTCATACATATTTGTATGAGTGTATATTAGTATACATATTTGTAAGTATCTTGTATATACACAAGACACTAGACCCGAAACAACTTCTGTAGGCCATGAAAATATTTGTACCATTCGGGAATCAACTTCATGACACGCAGTGTAGCAGCCAAACGCTTAACTACTGCGCCAACCGTGTCGTCACCGTTTCATCAATTAAATTGATGACACAAAAGAGTCCTTCCAAAACATTATTTTAACAGTGAATTGTTTATTATTGCTACAATATGGTGTTATTCAAATGATTAAATCACATTTTTAAATGACCCATTTTCGTAGGGAAGAACCTTTATATCAATGCAATTCTTCATTTTAATTCTGTTTTTCAAATTAAAATAAATGTAGGAATTAAATGATAAGATTAAATAACGTTGTCTAATGCAGGTGATAATGCAGGTAATGATAATAATCTCATGATTAATTATATGCTGACTTAAAATTCATAAAATGTTTTGTAGTTGCCAATAACCATGGATTTCTAAATGTTATTTAAAACCAAAAATCTCAATGTCTAATGGAAATTGTAGGAACCTGAGATACAAGTTGATATATTATAGAATAAGATAAGATTAAAAATAAATCATTTTGTTCACAGAAAGAACTATTCAACGATATCGATGATGATATATTTTATATTACAATACATAATAAAGATATAATATAAAATCATATTTTCTGTAGGGGCTTAGGACACCTTTGAAATGCGAGTTTAAAAATCATCCTGGTGTCACTCAATTGTGTGAGATACTTATTCACACAATCTTTGCTACTGTTGAATAGAATAGAATATATTTTCTTAAAAATCTGGAATCAAAGATAGTAAAGGGATGTCAGAGTATATATTTTTTTGCTTAACATTTTAAGTATAACATTTTTTTAACTGTGGATTGTAATTATTGTAAAAACAATGAGAAGATGTTTCAAAATAAATATATTTTCACAAGAGTCTAAACTGTGGATCAGACATATGATCACGACAGTACCAACTATAGTCTGTCTAAAAAGTCAAATGACTTGGAAAAGTTTAAATGAATTAAAAAATCTGTAATATATATTACTAATACATACTATGGTTATTACAAGGTTCTATTAGTAAACAACGATCATCTCCTTGCAACCTTGATTGATCAACCAGTGTCGACTATATCAGATTTCAAGAATTGGATTATTTGATTAGATTACCCAAGTTGTTTGACTTTTTAAACAGAATCTATTTCCTGTAAAAAGCAAAAGAAAATCATGAATTACATTATCCAATAAGTAATGAATCATTCATCGAAAATTGTGAGAGCTAATGAGTCATAACCATGGTATGTGTGGCGACGGGCCAAACGCCTGCCACCATGTTTTAATAGCCCAGTTCCTGTTACCACAACAAATCATTTGCAATATCAATGGCTCGTTGTTTTATTGTGGACAAATAGCTAAGCTGATGTGAGCTAATTTTACGTGTTAAAATCAAAAATTTTTGCTCGACCCAAGAATCGAATCTAAGAACCCCGCTTAGCAGTCGCGCTTACAACTAAGAGATCAACGAGATTGTGTCTATCTCAAATACTGTTTTTTTTTTACTATTCCTAATTCCACAAGTACAGTATTTGTTTATGATCCTGAGAAATAAAGAATCTTTCAATTATTGAAGTTTTTAAAACCAGATCAGGGGGAGCATCCAAGTATACGCTTTAGAAGTACATGAACCAAATCACTTTTACAATACAAGCTTTAATAAATCTGTGCTTTTTTATTGCTTCCTTTATCCACATAATATTCAGGAACGAAAACTCCAATAATGACATTGGGTAGATATTGCAACAGATTAAGATAATTGGATTCTCATGTATTTTGATAAAATACTTAATCTTCTTAGAAATCCGATCAAAATGATTGATTTAGTCTGATTGGCATGATTGCATCACATGTTAATTATATGAATAACGGATTTTGAAAAATGAATAATGAGGATCTTTATTAATTATTTTTGGTTACTGTTCGGGGTAAATTTGAAAACTGGAATAAGATTCCCACGGAATAAGATTTTGTATACAAACGAAATTTCCCATTTTCACTCCTTTAAAGATTGAATTTCTTAAAATCCCATAGAAGTGCTCATTCACGTCATAAAAGGTGTGTGTAAATGTGAAATTTTACCCAAGGCTTCCCTTGGGCAAAATTTCACATTGCTAGTCCTTGTAGTTTCGACTGAACGTTGATAAGTCAGTCAGCTTCTCCTTTTAAATATATAAAATATCTATTATTTTATTAATTGTACACACCTACTGAAGTATTGTTTTTTTTTTTAAACTCATAGGTTCACTGGTAAAGAATGCCTTTGTGCATTAAGTAAACATAGGCGATGTTTGGTACGCCTGCATGAAGTTTAAAATAATAAATATGTGTGTATGTTACACACAAAATGGTTAGGTATTAATATTATTTAGAATATTTAAAGGTTAAAAATAGACTATCTTTATAACGGAGATAACTATTCTACCTTGTGGATCTCGTGGTCACAAGCAAAACTGTTGATGGGTTCGATTCCGGAAAATTTAATTTCGGCTAAAAGGTACATTGTTTTATAAATTTTCATTCTGAAAAATTTCATTTGTGAAAATCCTATAAATCGGAAACCACGTAAGTTACATCTGTGTGTGCAAACGCTATGAGATATAAATATACTAGTATATTATTTTCTAACGTGATCGAATTTTTCTTAGTCCTAGTCAGATATAAATATAAATTTTATTTTGCAAATATGGGTTATACACATGTGTTCTTATATACCAAAACATTATAGGTCAGTTAACACTCGGCATTCAAATATTTGCATTATTTATATCGTGGTTATTTTATTCAAAAAATATTATTATCTGATTAATTTATGAATTTTATTATCGTTATCCGTTGACTTGTATTCTAGTATTTGGTAAGTCTTTTCATGGAAACTGTTTGTCAAAATACTGAAAAGTTAGAACAAAAGTTCGGTCCAGCGCTACATTGGCATTATGTCGTCTAACAGAACTAATAAAACATCAAGTGCTAAGATAGCTTTTAGAGGAAAAGTATCCTCTACGCTTTTGAGACCAAAATATCTAAAACGCCCTGAATTTCGTGGCACTTATGCGTTTCGTTCAACATAGAATGTTCAAGATGTACAATAACACTTTAGTCGACTGAAGTGAATATTCGGCACGCCTAATCTAGTGCATAGTACATTATATTATATCGATCTCGTTATCAATATTTTACCAACAGACTTACCGATTTCTCGACCGTTTAAAAGTGTCTGTAAATGTTTGTTTTGTGAGTTTAATATTAAAACCTGTAGTTACGTAATCTGTGGCAGACTCCAATGATTAATATTGACCTTATCTTGCAGGTTTCCATACAACGACTAAATCTATTGAATCAATATACAAGAGGTCACGTATGTGGAGGCGTCCTGGTATCACCTCGGCATGTTTTAACTGCTGCTTCTTGCACCGACAACCTTGTTGCGTAAGAATTTTTTAGTATCATCATCATCTTCATTACTTGGGGTTTTTTTTTTTATGGTGGGAAAAATCATGCATTGACATCCCCCGCCCTTGGGCGGAGCGGGAGATAGTGTCAGACTCTTACTGACTAAAAGACCCACCCCGTTCCTTCTAGCCTTCATACCGGGGCTCGAGCGCCCTTTCGGATAACCCTGGCCCCAGTAGGCTTCGACCCGGCTGGGTCCCTGCTGTTGCTGACAACTCCTTGAGGCGCGTGGGAACAGTGCGCGCCGTCGACGACTTGGGCTTGGTCCGGACGGTTACCTGACGGCCGGACAGCGAGCTACCCATTGCTCACTGTCCGCAAGCCCGCGTCTATGTTGGCCGGAAATCGGGATCAGAATCCCGGCGACGGCGGCGGCGATAACGCCGTTGCCTGATGCGTTCGGCCTCCTCCTTTGCAAGCATTACTGCTTCGCAGAAGTCGGCGACCGCCTGCCACTCCTCCTCGCTCCGGACCATGGCCTCAACCAAGGCCCGGCGAGAGGTCTCCGCCGCCGATCGCCCCCACGAGGGCACGGCGATGCTCCGCCCAAGCAGGGCACACCTCGACTGTGTGCTCCACCGTGTCCTCCGGGCGTTCCGCACAGTGGCGACACCCGGGCATTACTTGGGGTCGCGCATCACATTTTATTCTTCCGTTTTATCCTATCAATCGTCACGTTATCAATGACTTTATGTTTTATCATACCATTTTGACAGGCCTGTTGAGCTAGTGGTTAGTGGCCCTGACTGCTATACCAAAGGGCGTGGGTTCGATTCCCATCCAGGATACTTGTTTATGTGATAAGCACGATCGTTGGTTCTGTGTCTGAGTGTTATATTGTATTTATTCAGAAATATATAAGTTGTCAATCAGTTGTCTAGTACTCATAATACAAGCTCTGCTTAGCTTCGAACTAGACGACGTTGTGGAATATTATCATTATTCCTGACATAAACTTCATCATCTTTTCCATAGGCCTTCTCTCCTTTTCCGTGCATCCAAATGTAGACACTATTTAGGAATATGAACGGTTTAAATTAACGTGAGTCAAATTGATGTTCCAGCTATATCAATATATATATATATATATCTTCTATTCAGGGTTCTTTGTAAGACACTACCATCCTTGCAGAACTATATTACTAAGTTTGGTTGCCTGTGTTTTACAAATAACCCTATACATAATTTTTCTGTATGTATGTTGGTCACCTGACTCCTCCTAAATGGCTCAGTCGATTTGGTTAGAACTTTGTGTGTTTATTTAAGTAAACTGGACGTGGCAACGTTTATTAGGACTACTGGTATATAATTATAATGAAAAGTTAACCTAAAATGTTACAGATTTGAAAAAAACGTAATCATGATATACGTATTAATATCTTCACTGAATGTGATGGCTTTTTTTGTCACTTTAAATCCGTTTATTTGTATTCTAACTTGATCGAAAAAACCTTTTTTTACCATCATTCTATTGTTTTAAATTTCCTAATTAAGTATCAGATCCACGTCATAGGGTCGAAGCTTACTGGGGCCTTGGGTTTGCTTCTGAAAGAAAAACTCTGGAGTCCTAGAACGCAAGTCAAAAAAGGAACATAGTAGTGGGTTTTAGTCAGTAAAAGTCTGACACAATCCCGCTCCACCCTAGAGTAGAAAAAGTCATTGGATCATGATTTTCAACCTAAAAGAAAAGCTTTTTTTTATTATTATTACTGACAGGCTCGCGTTTGACAACTATCTCACCTGGGCCTCAAGTCTGCTGTTACAATAGTGTCAGAATGTCATTGAAGTCATAATTGTCGATTTTGACAAATTTAGTAACTTACTAATATAATGGCGTCATTATGACTTTCCAATGGTCAACCACTGACACTCTATTATGTAAGAAGTGGCATAGAATAGTAATCTCGTACATATTGACAAATGAATATTTGACGTATGCGGTAATCTGCTAAAACTTTGACAGTTTATTAGAACGTTATTGTGCAGTTATTGGTTTTAATATTCTCGATATTATCATTCTACCACAACTCTATTACGATACCATTGACCGATCAATGATCGATCATTATGAATTAGCAGATTACGAACTTTTAGCAAAATGACAATGTGATTGTGTTGGAATGACAAATTTATAAAAATAGCATACTTGGGCCCCTGATGGTAAGATGATGTGGCCGACGATGGAGCACGCTTGATTAGAAGTAACCTATTCTCTCTTAACTTAAAGGTTGTAACTATCAGGAAACACAGCTTCACGTTATTACTCAATGAATAATGCTAACACAGTGATTTCCCTTTTCCCGATTAAGCATTGTCGATGACAAAACTGAGTTCGAAGTAATAAATCTTACAGCGACTCTAATAAACATAGCGAAGATTCTGAGAACTTATCTGATTAACTTAGGGATATCTATTCTTACTTGTATAGGCGTTTACTTATCTTGTACATCAGATTACTTGTATGTTGAACTCCAATCTTAAATTAACTGATAAGAAATCAAACCATTATTATCATGTTACATTTTCCTGTTTAAGTGGTTCTTTCAAGTTTCTTTATTCTGTACAGTATATATTTTCGTATTTTCTTTTTTTTAACTTATTTATAGATTTTTAAATATTTCTTTAAAAAAATATAAAATAAACTTAAAAATATAAAAAAATAGTATCCCACGATATCGAGAACAGGTTCCAAGTTACCGGCGGTCAGGGCTCCGGAAAAAGAAACCTTCTAACAATACGCGCCGTGTCCATGAGTACCGCTTTCTGTACCAGGCCCTTGATCTAGTCGCCTAATGCGAGCTTTCTAAGGTATTGGCCGAGGCTTTTGGCTATTAAGCCATTGCCAGAACACGACTAACGATACAATGATCGCCAAGTTTACATCCCACATGTCGACAACCTCGCGAGCAAAGTCAATAATTCAGATATAGAATTTTTATTATTATGTGAAAATAGCTTTTGCCCGCAGCTTCGCTTCCTCTCTATCCTACTATACCTTACTCTACCCTATTCTACCCAACTTTACACTTCTCTACCCTACTCTACCATATTCTACACTAGTCTACCCTACTCTACCCTACTATACCCTACTCTACCCTACTCTATCCTATTCTACCTTACTCTACCCTACTCTACCCTACTCTACCCTACTCTACCCTACTCTACCCTTCTCTACCCTACTCTACCCTACTCTACCCTGCTCTATCAAGGGCGGGGGATGTCAATGCATGATTTTTCCCATCGAAAAAAAAAAAAAAATACCCTTCTCTACCCAACACTACTCTACTCTACCCTACACTACCCTACTCTACTCTACACTACCCTATTTTTTTTTTCATAAGAACCTTTTCCTCACAATAACAACCGCAACAAAAAAAGAATAAGCGAAATCGGTTCATCTGTTCTCGAGATTTGCGCTTAGCAACACATTCGCGATTTTTATTATAGATTAATATTATTTACATAATTTTTGTTCATTGACCGATAACATTGTTTTTTTTTTTTGCATTTGATTGAAGGCAATAACTAAGTAGTTTAACTTTTACTGACTAAAACACACATTCTTGTTCCTAATTTGCCTTCGTTCCAGAGCCCCCAAGTACACTTTCGAATAACCCATGTATCCCTGCTATACGGGGTATACCGGGGGATACAATGGTAATGTTACGTCATTTTATAATTATCATAATAAAAATACCTTATTTTCCAGGAATCCTCGAGACGTTATAAATCCAAGTGAATACAGGGTGTTTGCTGGTGCTGTCAATCTGACCCAAGATGACAATCCTGAGCGAATCCGTGTCATAGTAAACATCACAAGGCACCCTGATTACACTGGTTATCCGATGTATGTCAACAATCTTGCTGTTCTTACTGTAAGTATGAATCAAGCCTTAACTTTCACTACTAAAAGTAACCTGATAAAAAAATATATATACATATATACTCTGGATAGTGAACAACTCGCTAACGCTGTCTCATGAATGTGCTTGCTTGAAATTATGTGGTATTCTGTTTTAACAAATATCACTAAATTACTTATATCACCAATATATCAATCACCCTTTACTTAAATGGAAATAGTCTGGGGGATGACAAAATGTTGTTCTGCCACCCTAGAATACGAGAGTCATTGAAAGATTTCACAAATAAAAAAAATAAATAAAACAAAAAACGTAGTCTGATACTTGTCTGAAGGATATTAATACTGTGACACCTTGCAGTCGATTTACTGATTATACTTCCCTATTTAAATCACCACGCATTCTGATAGTTGTGTAGTTATTAATCCTTAGCTTTAAGAAACTTTTCATTAAAATAAAATTGAATTAAAAGTTTTAATTTTAATGTTAATTCCAGCTCAACACAGCATTCAACAGCACTATAGCAACACCTTTGTCCCTACCACACGAATCCTTCCAGCCGGCTGAAGGTGCTGAATGTGTCATAGCTGGATGGGGTAGTCAAAATCGCACCAATAATGTAAGTCTACTTATTATTATTTAATATTATAGCTAGCCCTTATTGTCCCACTTCTGGCCAAAGGCTCCATTCTTTCCAACGATCATGGTTCCTAATTCTTAAGAAAGACAAATATTTAGAACTTGAAATAGATGAAAAATGTAATAACGATTAAAAAAATAACTATTATTATAGTTTTCCACCTCCTAATAATTCCTTATTTTTGATGTGTTCAATCTCCAATCTTAAATCTTGCGAAGAAAGTCCCTAAGGCCCCTCGCCTACGACGTCTTTTTGTAGCAATGCTGTCGCACGTTTTGTATGCGCCACAGCATCGCTACTAACGCGCATCAGTCGCATTTGCAAGCGCTATAGAAAAAGTGCTTACGCGCTTCAGCATCGCGACTGTATCGATGCGAACGCTCAACAGCATCGTTAAAAAAAGGCCCCTCGGCCTTAACTACAAAAAAATGTATGCTAACTGTTTCTATTTTTTATTTTCTCAGGCCAGCATTAGTCAGATGTATTCAAGAAAGGTCATAAGTAACCAGATAGTTTGTGCTCTCGCGTACAATATGCAAGATGGCCCTAATGTTTTACCGTCTATGATTTGTGCTTCGCCGTTTGACCGTCCGACTTCTGGATGCGCTGTGAGTACTACCATTTAATTTAACTGTGATAACGATGATGAGATCTTTAATAGATCTGGGTTAGGTAGGTCAGATTTGGCTATCACTTCATAGAAAATATAAAATACTGGAAATAGTTGAGAAGAAACTCGCCAGCCGATACTGCGTAACTATAATTTCAAAATATAAATGCAAGTTATAAATTGAAGCTTAAGACATGGGTATATCAATCTTGTACTCAGAACATTTGCATTATACGTAATTATTTATCCAATATCTAAACCATTCTGAATGATGTGAAGAGTAAATCCTGAGGATTTGTCTTTCGGCCTTATTTTATCCCAATTATTTAGGGATCAGAACTTTCCTACAAAAATGTGACGTGTGTGTGGTAGGTGTATGTATCACTAGGATTAACCTACGTTGTATTGTTTCACACAGTCATGCGTTGTTTTTGTTGCTATTTACATTTGTCAATAAAAAATTACTACTCAATTATTCGGTTATGGAGGTTTAGTAGGTATTCACAACATGTACAATATTGATATCCAGCTGCATGCTTGATGGTTTGACTGGAAACTAACAGCAAGTTACTTGGGAAAATGCTTGGCAGATTGAATTACGTATAGTTCTTAGGTGTTGTCATAGATGTCGCTATAGATTAATGGGTATATTTTTGCTATGATCATTACTTGGGACAGGCTCAAAAATTGATAAGTTTAATAGAAAAACAAATAAAATATTTATCTTGTACTTTCTAGCTTGGAGAGCTGCCATGTAACTATAATTTGACAACAATACAATACTGAGATAGGTAGAAAAAATATTTATTACTAGCTTTTGCCCGCGACTTCGTCCGCGTACCTACATAAAATATAGCTTATGTCACTCAGGAATAAAGCAGCTTTCTATCGGTGAAAAAATTTTAGTAATCCGACCAGTACTTCCAGATATTACCTCCTACAAACAAAAAAACAAAGTTTATCTCTTTTTTATATAAGTGTAGATACTTGAACCACTTGGCGAAATATAGATAAAATTGTACCACTGTAGCCACCCGTTGCTAGATTATTAGATTTGCATCATCATCTACCTAGCCATTTCCTAACAAGCTTGGGGTCGCCTTTCAGTTTAACCAACAGGAATGAATTACCCGCATTTTACATGAAATACCTGCGTATCAGTACCTCCTACACCCAGTTATTTGGGCAACACGATACTTCTTGGGACTGATGGTCTGTCTCGCATCTGTTAACCTGCAAAGACTATCAAAGATCTACGAATTTACGTGTTTTCTTAGGCATGGAGTGGCAGTAATGTCATATATATACTTAGTAAACTATACCTACATGATTTTTAGTACATGCATTTTTAGTGATTTTTAGTACACCTGAATATTGTTTCTCAGAATCAGTAACTGTATTGATTCCAATGTTTTTACACCATGGCATATTTTTTGCCAAAAATATTTAAAAAAAGGCCAAAAGTTCACTACCGACGCTAAGCACAACTCAGGTCACGACAGCTCACAGTGGGCATTAAGCGCCAGTTGCGGGAGCAAAACAACCTCTCAGTCGCCTGGATGACCCGGTGACCATGTATTTGTGCGGACGACCAAATAATATAACAATCTTATAACTTTGTGAATTTCCATGACACAAAATAAAATTTTGTAAATAGAAATCGACCACATCATCGCTTACCATCAGGTGAGATAGTGGTCAAACGCAAGCCTATCATTAATAAAAAAAAAAAAAAAAAAAAAAAATACTAGAAACGTGTTTCGGGTTTTGTATATACTAAATCTTATGTTGTATAGTAATTTGAATTTAAAAATTAATTTAATTTACAATTATTGTTTATTTTAATAAATCTGTTTTTAACAGGGTGATTTTGGCAACGGATTAGTTTGTAACGGCGGACTAACGGGTATTCTTTCATTAATTACCAACTGCCAAGAGAATGAATTCCCTGAAGTATACACCCGAGTGGCCAACTATACCACGTGGATAAGGAACGTCACCGGAGGAGCATCTACCATCCAACCAGGACTTGCTGCACTGGTTCTGTTCACTCTAGTTCAACTTATAACAGTTAAAATCATCAGTTAGGATTAACTAAGTTGCTTCTACACAAAAAAAAAAACATTTCTTTTGTTTTTGCTTGCAAAAATATTGGAAATAATAAATATCAAAATTATCACCAAGCTTTTTTATGTTTGTAATTCATTAACGTAAAAAATGTTTATATATTATTTTGTTTTTATGGAAGTAAGCAAATAGTTTCCTTCTATTACAATATGTTTGTTTGCCAAAGTTGACACTGGTGATTAAAGTGTACCTGTATGATTTGTATAAGTTTTAAATAAATATTTATTATATTTACATCTCGTAATCATTTTCCTAAATACACGTAGTTACTGTATCCACATAGAGACCTATTTACATAATTAATGCCTATTATAGTAATAATGAGTTCTGATAAATAGCATGCTTGACAACACATTTTTAAACATTTGAGTATTCAGTTACAAAAGGCCCCGCTGTGTCGAAGTCTGCGGCCCAGATGAGCCGAAGCCTGGGGCCCAGCTTAGTTGAAGTCTGGGGCATAGCTGAGCCGAAGTCTGTGGCCATGGGCTTGTTTCCAAAAGGGAAACTCAGAGCCTTGGAACCTAAGGCAAAAAACGTACATAAGAGAGTCAGTAAAAGTCTGACACGCCCGCCCTCCCGTTCCACCCTAGAAGAGCAGGAGAAGTATTTGGATTATACAAAAAAAAAACCTTGTTACGATTGGATTAATAATAATATTCCACAACTATCACACAACACCGTCTAGTCTCAAGGTAAGCAAAGCTTGTGTTATGAGAACTAAACAACAATTACATGGTACGTTACAATCTCTGGCGTATTTTTTATTAATGTCCAATTAACGAATAGTCACAAAAAAATAGGTTTACAAGAAAACTTTCTGAATCGCTTTTAGAAATCGTGGACACTGATTAAATCTATGAGCTGTTCACATATCTTAGTTAGATGTAGGCAAATTAAAAGAGAACTGCACGCTCAGCCAAGTTTTTATTCTGCAATCGTTAAGGCTGTCGAAAAGTGATGAAACGTATGGGAATGACGTCATCTCAACGTAAAGTCCCGTGGTCAGAACAAACGAATAGACAATTTGTAGCCAAGTTCACATTGTTAAAAATCGTTTCTACAATGTTTAACGCTACATCCTTTGTTAGACAAACGCTAAATTGTAGAACGAGCGGCAAACTCAGGCGCGTCAACATGGCTACCAACTTATTGTATTCTACAATTGCTGTCACCGAGACTTTACCGTTTAGAGAACGGAATTCGACACAAACTGGTTGTATCTTGACTAGGGGGGCTGGAGTGCTACTACAAATTTTGAACGCGATCTTTTTCACATCATAAATTGAACTGTTAAAGCCATCCCTCTTTCTCGCTCAAACGACTGACATTTAAGGGCCATGTAAGGCCCCTGAGTGACAGAAGGGCGTCTATGTAGCTCTATCTCCTTCATCTTAGGTCGTAATATGGACCGCATTAAGACTTCGTGGTAGGGTTTCAGGTACTAACACTTTACACAACACTATCAGACTGCAAGTTAATGGTAGTCCTTCGTCTTCTGTCATTGTCATCTGCACGTTCCCTGTGTTTAAAAACAGAGCGCTACCAGTACATGGTGGATAACCCATCTATTATATAGGTACAGAGCGTTTTGTGAACACATTCAATAAGCGTACAGCTAAGGAGTGGAATTCCCTGCCGGAGTTTGTGTTTCCTGATAGCTACAACTTAGGGGTCTTTAAGTTAAGAGTGAATAGGTTACTTCCAGGCAAGCGTGCTCTATGATATCGTCGGCCACATCGTCGCTCATATGACGGTGAGATAGTGGTTAAACGCTAGCTTTTCAATAATTAAAACAAATGTGCAAAGCCGTGAACTTGCGGACACTAGCCCTTATTAAAACTCAACCAGACAGGGTGCCGGTGTGGGTGTCGTTGCTGCAAAAGCGACCGGCGGCCATTCTTAACGCCTGCCAGAGGGTCATGGCAATTCGGATGGTGCGGGGATACCGCACGATTTCCCGAGAAGCGGCAAACCTTCTGGCTGGCCTACCACCTTGGGATCTGGAGGCAACAATATTTGCACACATGCACGATATGCGCGTGTAGATGCAACGCCGGGGTGAAAGTCCTCTGCCGCGACAGGTCACAGCATGGCAGACAGAGTTCCAGTGGGATCTCATGGTAGAATGGCGTCAGCGACTATCGCAACCCAGTGTTGGGCACGCCATAATTAGCCACTGTGCGGAACGCCCGGAGGACATGGTGGAGCACACAGTCGCGGTGTGCCCTGCTTGGGCGGAGCGTGCCCTCGTGGAGGTGATCGGCGGCGGAGACCCCTCGCGCCGGGCCTTGGTTGAGGCCATGGTCCGGAGCGAGGAGAAGTGGCAAGCGGTCGCCGACTTCTGCGAAGCAGTAATGCTCGCTAAGGAGGAGGCCGACCGCATCAGGCAACGGCGCTCTCGCCGCCGCCGGGATTCCGATCCCGATTTCTAGCCACCATAGGTGCGGGCTTGCGGACAGTGAGCAATGGGTAGCTCGCTGTTCGGCCGTCCGGTAACTGGCCAAACCAAGCCCAAGTCGTCGACGGCGCGGGACCCACATTAGATAGAATGATTTTAGTCTAGATTATTTTAATGGGTCCCGACTGTTGCTGAACTGTGGACTGGACTTTTTTATTATTCTTTTCAGTTTTTATTTAAAGTATTTTTTTACGCAGTCGGGTTTCTTTTGTTTTTTAAATTGTTTTTTTTATTTAACACTTTTTAGTTACAATTATAATATCACTATTTATTCACTATATTTTAGACGTAAAATCACTATAAAGTTCAAAACTGACCTAGGCATTCGCCTCCCTTCTTGCAGTCGGGTAATAAAAACAGATCGAAACCAATAACTATAAATAATTCTTCATCATTGAACATCTTCAGTAAATTTTCCATGGTAATGTTCCCAATACTTAGATTAAAAATATTACACCGCATTGTCTGTCAGAAAACAATGAAAATTCAATGATGATAAGCCTGGATGGGAACATAAAAACCCTCTGTTAACGCGTTCCAACGATCAGACTCATCGCGGAAAATTTGGCACTTCATTAAGGAGTTGACAGGTTTCACGCGAGTTGTCCCGTGAATATTCCACCGGTGATAGGCACGAAATATACAAAAGTTATTGCCCATTAAGGTAAGCGCGTTTGAGGTCCAATTTACTTGCAAAGTAACTAAAAGGTTAAGGGTGTTATAAATTTTGAGCACGTTCATTAAGGCCACACGGATCCCCGCCCCGGCTTTTAGCTTGCGACACATGTCGGAATTTCGTAATAAGATTTCCTTAATTTAAGATCTCAAACATACATACCTACGTAGATTCATTGACGGAATTCCTGAATCAACACCTGTTATTGGAATAAGCTATGTTAATTAGAACTCTGTCTTAATTCGTTGTTACACAATAAGCATAGGTACTAGATTAATAAAATCTTGATAACAATTAATCGAAGTGAAATCAAAATTTTTGATTGAGCGACGATAATTAGTATGGAGGGTGAAGCCATCGATTTGTTTAGAATCAAACAACTATATTAACTAATGGTAGGTAGGTTTAATCCTGGTTTTGATAGTTCAGGGTTTCAACCAACATGTATAATAATTATGCTCTTGATGTCTTCTAGTACTTAAGCCATCCTTTTTTTTTTAGAGTCGTGTCGACATTCTAAAAATCAGAATCTACCGTCTTTGGAAGCTTTCGTTAACTACGTTGGGTGTCGGTGTAAAGCATTTTTATTCTGAATGTTGATGCAACAACATTGACATTTTCAAAAATCTGTTTTCTTACAACAAAGTTACCATAATTCAGTGCAGTGGTCGCGCCAAAAAGAAAAACAAAACTTGCCAATAATATTTATTTTTAAGGTAGTATGGCTCAATGGCTTTTTCTGCTCTGGGTGGAGTGGGACGATGTGTCAGACTTTAACTGGGCTAAAATCACACCTGTTCTTCTGTTGCCCTTTGCGTTTTAAGACCACGGGTTTCCTTTTCAGAAAATTCCCACCGCCCTAGTAATCTATTTTAAAGTGAGAATAGAACTGAAAAAAAAGTATCAATCAAAATTTTTACAGGAAAACATTGTTCATTATTTTTTATAAGCAACAAGTGACCGGTACAGGCAAACCGAAGTGAGTATGTTGCACAACTGGGCAGGTTTCCATACAAGCTTACGTGACAGGTATAACTGTGTAGGTAAACCGGAGTGTGTATGTTGCACAACTAGGCAGGTTTCCATAGAAGCTTACGTGACAGGTATCACTGTGTAGGTAAACCGGAGTGTATATGTTGCACAACTGGGCAGATTTCCATACAAGCTGACGTGACAGGTATAACTGTGTAGGTAAACCGGAGTGTATATGTTGCACAACTGGGCAGGCTTCCATACAAACTTACGTGACAGGTATAACTGTGTAGGTAAACCGGAGTGTATATGTTGCACAACTGGGCAGGTTTCCATACAAACTTACGTGACAGGTATAACTGTGTAGGTAAACCGGAGTGTATATGTTGCACAACTGGGCAGGTTTCCATACAAGCTTACGTGACAGGTATAACTGTGTAGGTAAACCGGAGTGTATATGTTGCACAACTGGGCAGGTTTCCATACAAGCTTACGTGACAGGTATAACTGTGTAGGTAAACCGGAGTGTATATGTTGCACAACTGGGCAGGTTTCCATACAAACTTACGTGACAGGTATAACTGTGTAGGTTAACCGGAGTGTATATGTTGCACAACTGGGCAGGTTTCCATACAAGCTTACGTGACAGGTATAACTGTGTAGGTAAACCGAAGTGTATATGTCGCACAACTGGGCAGGCTTCCATACAAACTTACGTGACAGGTATAACTGTGTAGGTAAACCGGAGTGTATATGTTGCACAACTGGGCTTGTTTCCATACAAGCTTACGTGACAGGTATAACTGTGTAGGTAAACTTGTCAAGTATACCCTGGCGTGTATGTCTACCTTTAGAACGATTATATCTAAGTTCCAAGTATCCAGTAAAACTCTATATACCTCATTTTGGTCAAATAAGATTGCTATTGTCGTTATGTATGGAGTAAGTTCTACAGCTACATATAGATTGGTACTAAAAAATGCCATCTAGTGGCTTTGGATTCAGTGGTTCTAAGACCAGTCAACAAAGCCCGAAGCACAGGCATTGGGTAGCCAGCCTATCGGTATTCTATAGGCTGCACTTTAGAGAATGTGCGCGGGAATTACATAACTTGACTTCGCCATTGCCTTTCTACCATAGGACTACCCAACGTACGGCGAGTGAACATCCTTAAATTTTTGATAACTCTACGGTCCGGACTCAGCATCGTTTATACCGCCTACATCAAAGGACTAGAACTCTTTGCCTACTGCAGTCTTTCCGTCTAATTGTAATGTAGGAGATGTCTTCAAGGTTAAAGTAAATAGGCTCTTAATAAACGAATGCGCTTCACCATCAACGATTGCATAGCTGCTTACAATCAAATGGGATCAATCAAGCACAAGTTTGTGTAAGGTAAGAAGGTGCATATGAAAATACCAAATTAGAGTACCTAGGAACTAGATATCAAATTATTTAAAAGCACACGAAAGTAATGGTAACCAATAAGTCTTAAAATCTCACACTCAACTTCAAACCGCACTCTTTTAAAACAAAAAACACGGCAAATATACAAAGCTATTCTCACAGGTTTTTGAATAGACATCAATATCCATTTGTATCGGATCTGAGCAGAATCTCCCGGCATCTGTGGATATGCTCTGTTTCCAGAGCGACGCTAAAGGAGCATGGTTTATGAACCAGAAACATAAAAGTAACGAGGCTATTAAGTCCAAACCGTTGCACTCGGTCAGACGTGGCTTTATTTGAATGCTTTAAGCATTTTTTCGCTGCCTTTTAGGCTCGGTATTAAAACCGTGAATTTGTAAACATTCACTATCATGATCATTTTCTACCAACAAGTACTTTTTGTGTTTGATGTTTTACATAATATTTTGCAAGTCATTCGCTTTTACGTAAGCAAAATTTATCGGCGTTTTAATCATACATTTTCTATCTTTATCTGTAATAAAATGTTTTTCTATTAAGTTTTACGATCTACTTTATTTCATAGTATCTTTGTCATAGAATTCGGCTGTCCAAAATCAAAACCTAGCAAGGGACATTTTTGATGAAACACGTTTTCTTCAACCAATATTCCCAAAATTTTTTGCTGCGTCTATAGCAAAAACAACTGTATTTCTATCTTAAATAGAATCGGAGATATGAACATGTATGAACCTAGCAAGTGCACTTCGTACTCGGTGTTTACAAAGTGAAAAAGCTAGTAAGTAACGTTTCCAAATACAAAAACCTATTAAGTACGGTACATGCTAGGTTTTTGAATTTGTGAATGGACTTACTAGGGTTTTGAATTTGAAATTAGTCTTTTTACTAAGTTTTTGAAGTTGGAATTGTCCCTTACTAGGTTTTTGATTTACAATATCACTGAAGTGTTGAACACGATTATCAAATAATGTCTATAATAAATAATAGTAAGTCGATGAGAACGCGCTGTTCGCTGTTCCATCCAGAAACGAAGCACGTTACTATTATCTACCAGGAAAGGAGAACAAAGATTTGATTTCCGTCTGTAAGCGCTTTTTCCTAGATACACTTGGCTTGAGAACTGATGGACCTATAACTGAATTATCAAAAGCTTTAAAGAAGGGACAATTATTTGCAGCTATGACTGGTGAAAACAGAGGTGGAAAAAAAAGGGAATTAACAAAAATTTACTACGGGAACATATTCTCAGTTACAAACCTACTGTCAGTCATTATCGTCGACATAATTCCCCGTTTACAAAATACTTGCCTAGAGAATTAACAGTACGCGAAATGCACAACAATTTTAAGACGAAATACCCGGAAACACAATGTTCTGATGAAACTTACAGGAAAGAAATTAAAAAAATGAAGATTTCTTTTAATATGCCAAGAGGAGACAAATGTGATGAATGTTTTTTTTATATGGAAGAAAAGAAAAAATACGCGGATGAATCTCTTATGCCAGATGATCTAAAACAAAATTGTGTTACATAAAGCTAAATCTGATCAAGCTCTCGAAAAGTACAAAATTGATTCGTCACATAGGAATTCAAAGCATATAAAGTATTTTTCGATGGATTTGCAAATAGTAATTTTGCTGCCTATAATGCCCCAAATTAAAGAAGCTGTTTTTATAAGTCGATTAATTACATTTAATCTAACTTTTGCACCTATAAGTAAGCAATCTCCTGATCCAGCTACTTGCATAGTTTGGCACGAAGGTTACGCCGGTCGAGAAGCTTCCAACATAGTTGATGCTATTTTAACATTTATGAAGAAAGAGATTGCCAACATTTTCATATTTGGGCTGATAACTGTACAGCCCAAAATAAAAACTGGACTCTGTTTACGGCTTTAACTACTATAGTAAATACAGAAACAACGATCGAGACTGTGACTTTGAGTTACTTAACAAAAGGACATACTCATATGACTGCAGATTCGGTGCATGGAAATATTGAAAGAAAAATTAAAAGACAAGGAGACGTTTTGGATTTCGAAGACTTTAAAGATGTCGTAAACAGTTCAAGACAAAAAATAAAGGTCATAGATTTAAGTGATTGTAGGAGCTGACCGAAAAAAAAAAGAGCACCAAGGAAAACGGATAATGAAGACTTGATGAAATCTTTCTTGCTCAGCCAAGTTGTCCAAGTAAAATTCGTTACTGGATCGAGGAAGATTCTTTACAAGACAAGGTAATTATTAATAGTAGATAGATGTAGTAGTGAGTTTAAAGTTAAACCCGTTGATTAATGACTATGGAATTTTCAGCTTTGATGAACCATTTGTGGAGTTAGACTTCCTACCAAAAAAATTTCAAGTAGTTGGGCTGCCTGAAAAAAAATCAGCTCCTGGAGGCATTCCTGGTCAAAAAAAGGATGTGATTGTGGCAAAGCTGGTACCCTTAATGCCAGAAACAAGGCGTGCGTTTTGGGTTCAAATACCCGTAAACAATGAATTAATTCCTCAATAATTTAATTAAACCATTTTATATTAAGTCAACTGTTTTTTTTACTATAATTATGCTACTTACTTGGTTGAAATACGACATAAGGTATTAAAAATAATAAAAAATCCAATTCAAAAACCTAGTAAGTGTTTTTGCTAGGTTTTTGAATTGAAAATCCAAAAACTAATGTATAGAGAAACCAATTAACAAACCTAGGTAGAGATCTTACTAGGTTTTTGCTATTGGTTTAGTATCATACATATCTTGAAGTATCCAAAGAAGTCATTAGTAAGGCACATAAAACTTGTCCAAATGCATTTTCATTTAATTTATCTATTTCGTAAAATAAAACAAATCATAATTATTGCCATGAAAACAAGATATGTTTAAAAAAGGAATTATATTCTAAATGGCAGCTAAAAATGTTTCATGTCTTCTCCTGTAAAATTAACTCAGATGTACTTGCTAGGTTTTGATTTTGGACAGCCGTTTTTAGTCTTGGTAATATCAATATTAATATTAACTAACACATTTTCGTATGCTACGACGCGTACCCAAGGTTTGCTTAGAAATGAGTATTAAATATTCTCATCAATGAATATTCAAGTTATCCAGTTACCAGTGTCATTAGCAAGAATATTTCACCGAGCGTTATAAATTACATGAATTAATTAGTGGAAATACTGATAGCTACAGGTGCTGGCGACACAATTATTAATACAATGGTGAGCGTTATCGCTGCGTCCGACAACACTTTAACTACCCCAACAGAAGATGATAAAGTATTGTATAATCAGCGGCTGGGTAAGACGGGTATTTACCTTTAAACACAACATTTCCCTCTGCGGGAGGTAATTCCACCTAAACAAAGCTAACGTTGATTCGCTTCCCTCTTGAAGGAATCTGCAAATCTCCGCCACGGTAAGACTCCGTTCACTCCCGGGAAATAAAAGATTACTCTATGTGAATAACTCTTCGGAGCTCGAGTCGACGATGTTTTTCAAGAGGCACGATAATCTCTTCCATTATTCTTTTAGTGAATTTACTTTGTTGGCATTGCGTTTGAATTCATGAGTTGACGCTTTAAGGTTTTATCTAATTGTTATAATAAATCATGAATGAGTTTGCTTTGCGGTAGCTGAATTGCTGTAACTAAAGATTTTAAGTAATTCAATTTAAGGAAAGGTGATAAGATATCTGGTTTTCTAAAATATATCATGATTTCAATATAACCACCACTAAGCTACCTGAAAGCACTTATAAACAAATAATTACGGGTAAAAGATAAAAACTATTGACTGCTCTAAAATAATCATTAAACCCCAAGCGAACGCCGGCGTTCGCGCACCTATTGTCTTTCTATTGTGTCTGTGATTTCCACGATTGAAAGGTTAATGAATTAAAACACAAATTAAAAATAAATGAACCAAGAACTACCGTAATACAAATTTCTAGTTAAATTGGCAGTACAGAATTGACACTTAACAATAATAGGCTAGAACCAAAAATAAACATTTAGTACCTCAATTAAAAGTTATTTAACAGGGAATTTGTGTCTCGAGTGAATCCGAATTAGGAGAACTTTAACCTGTTTTTGATCGCTATTTTGATACTTCTCAAGGGGCAACTTTTGACATACAGGAAAGGATTGAACAGGTATCTACAGAAAATAGGTAAGTATAGAATATCCCAGAGGCCCAAGGCAATTTTAAGGGTATCCTAATTGGATCAATATCAGAATCTGTTACGTGATCTTGAAGGGGTGATTGGCTCAATTACTTTATGAGGTTTAGCTTAACAGGCGTTTACTGAAAAAACGAAATCTAGTGATTAGCTAGTCTATCATCGTATGACATCGCCCATGGGGTAGTTGAAGATAATTTCACGAAAACGTAGGTACTATCAGAATAAAAAATATCCCATGTCTTTATTCAGGCTATGGTGTTCCTTCCACTGCTACGGAGGCCTCTCTCTCCATATGATCTATTTGAAGTCCAAATTTTATTTTAATTTAGTCATTAAAGCGATTGATTTACATTTACACATAGTTATAAATATTCACTTTATAAATATTGAAAGGATGGAGGTAGGATGAAAAGCTGACGATTGTACTGGCCCTATGTCTATTTTTTAAATCTATAAATATATTTATAAGACCACAGACAGGGATCTACTAATAAAACATCATAGAAAAGCAGAAGTTTGTGAGTATATAAATATATGTTTAGTAACTGTTTCACATTCGAACGACTGAACGAATTTGAAATCGGGAAGATAATATCAGGACAATAGATACCCGAGTCAACAATGAAGGAACAATCCAGAATTTTCTGCACATAGGATACTTTTTACCCTGCGAGCATATTCCCTTGACATAGCTTTCTACTTTCACGTGAGTTTTCAGTGAAACAATACAGCAGATAATTAAAAACATGTCGTGTTGAAAATTGTATCGAAAATTTACCGTAAGCGTAGCGGTACGCTATCCAGTGAGCTTAAATTACTAGCCATGGAGCCTTAAAGTTTTACGGTTCATTTAGATCGTATTAACACCCCAGCCGCTGGCAAGGGACGACTAACATTGCTTCTACCACATATTAGGACTTTATTATAGAACTAGCTTATGTCCGCGGGTTTACCCACTTAAAGTTAGGTTTTTTCATACAAAGTTGGGATCCCAGTTTAAACCTGAGAGTAAATTTTGGAACATCCTCTCTTAAAGAACTTTGTGCAAAATTTCACGTTCCTAGTCTTAGTAGTTCTGTTGTGCGTTGATATATCAGTCAGTCAGTTTCTCCTTTTATGTTAACATATACACCGTTAAATTTTAATCGTTTTAATCCCGTGGAGGGTCGATCCAGTACATGAAACACTATCGATTTGGATAAAATTAGAAAATAAAGCCCTTTTTTCAAAACTCGTATTAATTTACGCATGTACGAAATTAATTTCTTTAAGAAAACATCGGCTAAGCTAGTCCAATGACCTGTAGGTAGTTTGTACGCAACGCTGACTACTAACTAACTAATCTCTCTAAAAATATAATAAGGAGAAAGCGACTGACTGACATATCAACGCACAGCCGAAACTGAAATGTGACATTTTGTACAAGGCTTCTTTTTATAAGGTAGTGCACTAACAAGGGGTTTTTAACATTTCAACCTTTAAGGAGGTGAAAAGAGGTTTCGTTTGTATGCAAAAGCTCAATCTGTGTACCTATGTATTCGAAAGTTAGCACAAACAATTACCTAAGTAAATAATAAAAAAATAAAAAAAAAATTTTCGGAACTACCCTTAATTAGACCAGTGTCGATAATTTTTAAAACAAAAAAAACGAATAGTAGGATGAAACCCATCACAAAAGGAGGAGAATATTATAAAAATGAAAGGAAAAATAATTTACGGGCGATCTGAGGTCGGGAAGGGGGTGGGGGTGACTTTTTAAGGGGAAAAAACGGTTTTTCTCGATTTCCGGCAAAACTAAAAGTCCTATGGAAAAAAGTCAAATGGCAAAGTTGTAGGTAATAAAAAGATCTAAAACTTTTACTTTTTTCACATAACCTCAAAATTTATGTGAAAAATTCAAAAAACCATGTTTTTGGTTTTTTATTTTTATCTCTTTCAAAAAACAATATTTTATCACGAAATTTGGTGAAAACTTACCTTTTTATGTCCCAAATACGCTGTAATTTATTTGATTAGAAATATTTATTTTTTCACCTTATTTTGAATAAATATCGAAAAATCACCCTAATTTTCAATCGAAAAATCACCCGTCAAAATATCTTTTTTTTTCAAAAAGTTTATATGGTGTCTGTTCGTTGAAATGTCTACTTTCCGATGGTGAAAAAAAATATATATGTTACCGTAGTAAATCTTCTCAGCAAATGCAAAAAACCGAAAAAAACTCGAATTCGAATTTTTTTTTCAATTATTATATTGAATGTAGAGCTATTTATTAAAATTTACACTTTAATTACTCGAAAAACGTAAAATTACATGTTACATAGATAACAAAAAAAATTGCAAATCAAAATATAGTACTATAATTAACAAACAAATAAGTTGATAAAATTAATACTTAATAAGACGTCTACAATATTTGGAGAAAGGAGTCGAATCTTCTTTAAGTTATATGCGTAGATGCCTATTTATAACTATTTTTAGATAACTTATATTTATCTGAGTGACCTACGAAAAATTTTAGCCCATCAAAAGGTATTTCATAGAGGAGTGGGGAAGGGGCTAGGCGGGTCCGGGTCTTACTACATACATACCTAATATATTATTTCGTAGCAGCTGTAACACCCGTTAGCCTAGCCAGTATTCGAAATACAGTATAGTATACAACATCGTTTAAAAAAATACACGTGCACGTTGAGTTTCTTGAAGATAATTGTGACAAGTTTACAAAAAAACTAAGAAGATTAAAAAAATAATAATCTCCTTTATTTTGCACAAACAAACTTAGTTACTCCCATAAGATATATAAAATACACATCGTAAATATATTTTTACTAACTAACTTATGGCCTATTTTCATATATATTTCATATATTTTAAATATATTTTAGATACATTCAAAATATATCCTAAAAGACATAAAAAACATAGCTAAAAATAAAATAAAAAAATTGAATATATCTGAAATATATATATATATGAAAATCGGCCAAAAGTTAGTTAGTAAAAATATATTTACGATGTGTATTTTATATATCATATGGGAGTAACTAAGTTTGTTTGTGCAAAATAAAGGAGATTATTATTTTTTTAATCTTCTTAGTTTTTTTGTAAACTTGTCACAATTATCTTCAAGAAACTCAACGTGCACGTGTATTTTTTTAAACGATGTTGTATACTATACTGTATTTCGAATACTGGCTAGGCTAACGGTTGTTACAGCTGCTACGAAATAATATATTAGGTATGTATGTAGTAAGACCCGGACCCGCCTAGCCCCTTCCCCACTCCTCTATGAAATACCTTTTGATGGGCTAAAATTTTTCGTAGGTCACTCAGATAAATATAAGTTATCTAAAAATTGTTATAAATAGGCATCTACACATATAACTTAAAGAAGATTCGACTCCTTTCTCCAAATATTGTAGACGTCTTATTAAGTATTAATTTTATCAACTTATTTGTTTGTTAATTATAGTACTATATTTTGATTTACAATTTTTTTTGTTATCTATGTAACATGTAATTTTACGTTTTTCGAGTAATTAAAGTGTAAATTTTAATAAATAGCTCTACATTCAATATAATAATTGAAAAAAAAATTCGAATACGAGTTTTTATTCGGTTTTTTGCATTTGCTGAGAAGATTTACTATGGTAACATATATATTTTTTTTCACCATCGGAAAGTAGACATTTCAACGAACAGACACCATATAAACTTTTTGAAAAAAAAAAGATATTTTGACGGGTGATTTTTCGATTGAAAATTAGGGTGATTTTTCGATATTTATTCAAAATAAGGTGAAAAAATAAATATTTCTAATCAAATAAATTACAGCGTATTTGGGACATAAAAAGGTAAGTTTTCACCAAATTTCGTGATAAAATATTGTTTTTTGAAAGAGATAAAAATAAAAAACCAAAAACATGGTTTTTTGAATTTTTCACATAAATTTTGAGGTTATGTGAAAAAAGTGTTAATACAAAAGTTTTAGACCTTTTTATTACCTACAACTTTGACATTTGACTTTTTTCCATAGGACTTTTAGTTTTGCCGGAAATCGAGAAAAACCGTTTTTTCCCCTTAAAAAGTCACCCCCACCCCCTTCCCGACCTCAGATCGCCCGTAAATTATTTTTCCTTTCATTTTTATAATATTCTCCTCCTTTTGTGATGGGTTTCATCCTACTATTATTATTTTTCACTTTTTATTATTTTTGAAGGCATCTACCCTGGTCTATAATAGACCAATTAGGTGTTTTAAAGATTGTAGAATTCTTATTTCTTGATAAACTTGAAACTTGGCACAAATTCTAATCAAAAGACTATGATTATTAGTTTTTCAAAACTTTTCACATAATGCGGTTTAAGAGGAGTAAATTTTTTTATGAAATTATTTTCGTGAATGAAGCCACTGGTAAAGTGCTAGTTTGAAAATAAAATTATTTAAATTCTGTACCCAAATATACGTGAGAAATTTTGCAATTATACATTATGACTATGTTCTAATCAAAGGAAATGCCGCCACGCGGTAAATCCGTATCGTGAACAAGCGAAGCGATATATATTACGGTAATATCTTATGAAGTACATACATGTATATGTATATGCTACCTACGTCAATGAATTCCTTCAATACCACACTTGTATAAGCGTTAGACCATCAAAAACATAACATGTAAAACAAGCTTTTAATGAAAATATTTTTTTCATAGCAAGCTTTTATAGCTCGGTACCTATATAATTAATACTCGACAAGACAAATCATACGAGCCCAAATTCGATGGGGTTGTGTCGTTTAATTACCAAGTTCCTATAGCCACCTTCCGGTTCCATCATCAGATCAGCTCCATGTCATCATAATATTGCATTGTCACGCACTTTACACGTGTGTTCAAAGTTTCAGCTCAATCGGTAACCGGGAAGTGCATCAAATTTAACTTGCGAGATTTGATGACAGACAAACATCGGGACAGGTGACCCTAAATAAAAGCTTGTAAAAACCAGGCTTCCAACTCAATTCTTCTATCGTAAAAACACCGTACATGAGGGACCTTGATGACCTAGATTGACTTGGCAATCGGACTAAACAATCTAATACGTGTTACTTGTAATATACATGCGATTGCCAAGTTCGAATTGAATGAAATTTGAAATAAAGAGGTAAAGTTTGTAGAATGTAAACTCTGGAAGTGCTAGTTCGATTGCTAATATTTTTCCACCGATAGAAAGCTGCTTTATTCCTGAGTCACATAAGCTTATGTTAAGAATCTATGTACAAAATTTCAAAACTGTAGTATGAAAAATCACAAAGTTATAAGCCAGATATGATAGGTACCTAGTTGCCGACATAAATACTTGTGACCGGGCTACCCTGGTGACTGAGGGGTTGTTTTGCTCCCGCACCCAGCTGTACGCTGCACCGAATGCCTACTATGACTTGCCGTGACCTGTCTTGTACTTAGTTTCGGCGGTGTCCAACTTGTGACCTTTCAAAATATTTTTAAGAAAAAATATAACATATTGTAAAAACTATTATAGTACTATATAAATATCCATTCAGTTACTGACTCATAAACTAAAAATAATTTTGTATATGACTACAACGAGTTTGAAATGATTAGCAGTGTTAATAATACAGGTTGTTAGACCTAATTGGAGAGGCTTAATACCCTAATAACAGAAGTTTATACAGGATGATGCTACCTCGGATTTACATCTCATTTACGACGGTTAAAATACATAAAACGAGCCAAACAAGGCCAGTAAGGTCGGAGGATGATAGAATTTGTTTCAAGTTTATAGCAAGATTTGCAATTTTACTAACGTTGAGCCTAGCGTAGTTACCTTTTAGGACGACCCTAATACTTTGTTACGGGTGGTTCAAACTATTAAAGACCTATACATATTGGATACTAGCTTTTGCCTGCGACTTCACCCACATACATAAAATATAGCCTATGTCGCTAAAGCAGCTTTCTATCGGTGAAAAAATTTTAGCAATCGGACCAGTACTTCAAAAAAAGGTAAGATAGGGTAAAGATTACCTCCTAAAAACAAAAATAAATAAATATAAAAAAAAAACCTTACCTCATTATTATATTATTAGCTATTACACGCGGCTTTGCCCGCGTGAAAAAATTAGCCTATGTCCGTCTCCAGGGTCCCAACTATCTCTGTACCAAAATTCATCAAAATCGGTTTCACCATTTAGGCGTGAAGACGTAATAAACAAACAAACTCACTTTCGCTTTAATAATATTAAGTAAGGATTAGTATAGAAAAATTTAAGTGTTGTTTCACCATTGACTGAAAGACGGAGTTATTTCATTATTACAACAACATTAAGAACCACCGTTGTGGGCATGACTGAGCGTATATGAAGTTTCAATTAAGTAGAAATAAGCGGAATCGAAAAGGGCGTTTGTTTGTTGCTACACTTTTTAGGATTCTGTACTCAAAGGGAAAAACAGGACCCTATTTCTATAACTCCGCTGTTGGTCTCTTCATCATGAACCGAATCACACCACACAAGAACCAATTGCGTTCCTGAACCGTGGTAGCTAGCCAGTTGAAATTTTCACAGATGATGTATTTCTGCTGTCACTATTACAATAAAAAACAGAATAGAATAAATATTTACTTGGGGGCTTATTTAACAAACGATTTTTTGCCCTTTTTTCCTACGGACGATACGGAACCTTTCGTGCACGAAGCCGACTCGCACTTGGCCGGTTTTTAGTTTGGCAACTCTTTGTCGTCATCAATAACCGGTTTGTAGGTCTTCTGCAAGCCCGCCTGTAGTGAACCGACATTAATCACAGTGTTGCCTGCGCCACGTTGCATAAAGTTGGCACGCGATCATCGCCGCTGTTCACTTATATCGCTGTTTTATTACCACTTCCCACGTCCCAATATTTTACTTCCCACCTTTTTAACATACGCCACCAGTGACAAATTTTACTTTATAAAAGCAATGAAAACTTTTATCTATATAAATAAAATGAGAATCTGACATGACAACGCACAGACGAAATTACTGGGACTAGGAGCGTGAAATTTTGCCTTTTTTGACAAAGGTGAGCACTAGGAGAGGGTTTTCCAAAATTCACCCCCTAAAGGGATGAACCTACTTTCAGCCAGGCAAAGCCGCTGGCAGAAGCTAGTTTTCATATAAAGCGGACGCATTAACGGCATATGTCAAAGCAAACTATTCTATCTCTCGTCCCCACTTAAGTAGGGTGGGCAAAATAATAGTGTCGTAAATTCATAAATGACACTTTTCGAGTATACTAGCAAACTTTTTCCTAACTTTAAGGTTACAATAAAAGTGTCACATTGAAGGCTGTGTAGTAATTTATTGAGGGTAAAATAAACATGTGAAGTGCGAATAAGAACTTCTGAAGTGGGACTTGACTTTATTAGGTTGATGCTTCCTTTGCACTATTTAGGATGTAATTGAATAGGAAATTGCTCAGGAAAATTGGAAAGATTTACTACTTTCACAATAGGACATTTGAGTCCCTTTGGGTCTCTTTCCAAAAAGTGTAACTTCACCTAGTTTAAACTTTTTGTTTGTTTATGAGAGTACTCGTATAAATGGTTTTTATTAATGTTATTTTTCATAAGTCAAGTTTATATTCTCCTGTTACCTATCACGTAAAATGTATCGATTATCTCATTAGGCTGTAGCAAATTTGATTGACTACACCTCCACGGGAATATGGCGGAGCTCTACCCAAATGGAGCACACCTCCACTGTGTCCTTTACCGCGTCATCCGTGTGCGGCCCAGGCGTTTCTTTTACCTGAATCTAAAATAGGAATCTCCCGAACTTGCCATGTCCGCTGAGGACTTGCGCCATGCGAAAGGTGAGGACGCGTCAATGAGGGGACTTTTCGATTTTGGCTTGCGCATCTTACAGTAAGTAGGGTTTAATTTAGAAAATCTCAATTGCCTGAATATCATTAACTCGTCAAAATCAATCAAGTGAATGAGTGCCGAGGGGGCAGTTGTTCCTGAAGTTTCTATAAGATAATTCTAAAATTAAATCTAGATGATTTTTTACCACCATAAAAAAGGGCCATAATCTTAACATAGTTCCTGGTAACTAGAACCAGACCACTTAAGACTCCAAAAACCATAGCCTTATATCTTAGTTTTCCATGTGTCGCAATAGTTTTCTATCAAACGGGTGTTGTCCTTGGATGCACTAACATAGCGCGTACAGGGATAATCACCGGTTGGTACCACGTCCCATTGAAATCGTCTAAAAACGCCTCTGCGAGTTGGTTTCGGCTCCTCGTTCGCCTTCCAAAGGTCCAGGACCTCAAGTTCCTGAGATAAATAAATGTATAAGGTAAAAGTGCTAACAAATGTGCAATGACATTAGTTCGACTAATCGTGATCAGCCAAAATCTACAAATTATCACGTAGGCACTTGAAGTTAATCGTATTGTTGTGTCTCTGTTAATATTTAGTAAATAGCCTTTTTGTTCATGTCTATGTATAGATCTGATACATGTTTTTTAGTTTATCTAGTACTTAAGTATAGTACGGTAGACAGTAAAATAAACTGAAAAAAATCATTTACAGTTCGTACGGTCCACGGTCGTACAGTCATGAGCAACAAGATGTATACATTGTATTATTTTCTACTCATCATTATTTGTGCCATTCAAAAAATAAGTCTACGGCAATTTGTTCTTATTGGTCTACTAATTAAACAGGTAATATAAAAACAATTTCGCTTATATATTTCTTGAACGGCAGAAGTTAAAATAAATAGAAAATGTGTCATTATTATATATTTTATTGTTCGTGACACTACACGGAAAAACTTCAACTAACACGTTTTTCTACTCTCAATTTAGTTTGAATCAACAAAAAAAAAAAAAAATATTATACAAAATTCTCTAGCGACATGCAACCATCAAGTACTCATCGATGTTGTACATTACTGTACATTCAGTACAGTAATCAAGTCACCCGCGGGAAATATGCTCAAATCCAGCGGTTCACAAACTTGTTTGACTTACGACCCCTTTACTTCTCAAAAAATAATATATTCCTAAGAGTTCTCTGGGGAAATCTATTGTGTACCTGTACTTGTAACAGAAAGTAAGTAGGAGTGTAGCGAGTCTACGATTGTTAATTAAAGTGAGACGATTATTTTTCTTATTTGTTTGTAATATGGTGAAAATATACAGATTGAATATTTCAAGTGGGACGATGAGGAATAACAAAAAATCAATTAGTGTAGTAACTACATCACAACATTGATATCAAGAGTATTCGCCGTGTGCTCCACTGGGTCCTCGGGGCGGTTGTGATAATGGTGACACCCGGAAGTTTTTTTCGCAAGAATCAGGAGCAGGATTCTGCAGATCTTACCATGTCCGGTGAGGACTTGCGTTACGCGAAAGGTGTGGATTCAGTGACCACCGACGCCGTGTGCCTTTCCAGCTACTCCTGAAAGATAGGATTTCCCGTCATGATAATGGCGTGCTCAGAAAATTATTTTAGTTTGATTTAGTTTAGTTTGATTATTTTTTACGTTACATTATTAATTTGTTCAGACTGCATTCACATTTTTTTTACCAAAGTTTAGCGACACACTATCGTCAATTTCCTAGTTTTTATAGGTGCTTGTTTTTAGTGTCGATAAATTTTTACGTTATTTTTATAGGAGCAAGAGTCAATCTTGTTGGCTCTTTACGTAAAGTTTATTTCAGTCAAGTTAGTTTGTCAACTGTACTATGCGTCTAATACACGAAATATTATATTTTAATCATAAAATGTTTTATAAAACATCACAGTCATAACGTGTATACTTTCGTATATTTTTAACGTCGTGCAAAAGCCGTTGACATTTACTTTGAGCTCCACACACATAGACCTTGTAGGTACAGTGTATCACCGCGGTCGATCAATAGCCCAATTAAATTTATTGCTGCAAGCCCACCAGATCGTCGTAACGATACAGCGGCCACCATTTATTGGCAATAAATATTTTTTACTAGCAGCTTTTACAGGACTCCGCGTCGTCTTCCAAGAGGATCTTACACCCAGTATTATTTCATAACTGATATTTTATTACGGTAACGCCAGTTCTACGATATAACATTTAATTTGTTCTTGTTATTTCGGTATTGGGTCGGGTATGACAGATTTTATGCTGCTCGTCTTATTTGAGCATCTGACCTTTTACTTAAAATTAATAATTGTGCCACCGGCTGAAATATTATAGGACCGATCAATAACAGATTGATTAAAATAGAAAGAGCCTTTGAAAATCTGTTTTAATTACAATAATTTGCATATAACCTCTCGTGTGCCGTAATTAGAGACACAATTAAAAAGCCATTGTGTCTCGCGTGGATCCACGTTTAGACACACAAAGGGTTAAATTCAAAACAATAATTTGATAGAATGCAATTTTATAGTTTTCTATTTCTGATATCAAATTATAGGATGTGAATCTTTTTGTACTTTTTTTATGGTAGAAAAAATCATCCAATGATAACCCCCGCTCTTGGGCGGAGCGGGAGATAGTGTCAGACTCTTATTGACTAAAAGCCCACCCCGTTCCTTCGTGCCTTTCGACTGAGCTTCCCTTTCGGATTACCCTGGCCCCAATAGGCTTCGTTCCGGCTGGGCCCCTGCTGTTGGTGACAGCTTCTTGAGGCGCGCAGGAACAGTGCGCGCCGTCGACGACTTGGGCTTGGTCCGGACAGTTACCAGACGGTCGGATAGCAAGCTAACCATTGCTAGCCGTACGCCAGCCCGCGCCTACGGTGGCCGGAAATCGGTATCGGATCTTTTTGTACTTCAATTTTGAAGTCACTTATATGTATATTTTCATTTTTCATCACAAAATTTCAATGGGTGTTATGTAATAGCCTATTAAAACGCGACAACAAAGGGTTTCTTCCTTTGAGGCTGTTTATATACAGAGAGTTTTTACCCTTGCGATTTTGTTAGTGTGAATTTTATGAACCCTTGGCAAAACCCTTTGATAAAATAATCCGGATGTCGTAAATTATTCGCTGGAAGTTTAAGCTGGGTGGTGTTATATGATCGCACTGAGTATAAATTAGACAATTTTTTTTTTGCCTGTAATAATAATCTGATCATACTGACATTATCTACGTAATTCAGTTACCCATACATATACAAGCCATCTTGATCTTCTTGGTGTTACGTTCACTTCCACTCTCAATTTTAGGCCATACATCGACGGAACGGCTCAACTGGCTGCAAAAAAAGTTGGGGACCCTAACAAAACTGAGACAACATTTCACGCCGGAACAGCAGCTCAAACTTTATCAAGCGCAAGTTCGTTCATATATGGAGTCCTGCCCTCCTAGAGCTCTCATCTTTGAGACGGATCTGTCATACCAGCTTGATGCACTTGAGTCGATTGAGAAGCGCGCCAAGAGGATCATTGGAAGACGCACTCGTAGACTTGAAATTTCAAAGTTTTGAGCATCGACGCCAAGTTTCTAGCCAGTCGGTTTTCCCTTTTGTATGTTGAGGAGTGGGCATCGGAATTGCATAACCTAATTTCGCCAACCCGCTCCATTTTCGGACCATTAGACTTACGTCGATGCGCTACCGGTACATGGTGGACATCCCATCCCACCCATATGCATACACCGTTTTGGGAACATATTCATTGTGCGTAAACTTAAGGAGTAGAATTCCCTGTCACAGCCTGTATTTTCTGATAGCAACCTGGAGATCTTTAAGTCAAGAGCAAACAAGTTACTTTTAGTTAACCGTGCTCTATCGCCGCTTTTCATCAGGTGAGTTGATAATCACGTAATCGTGAGCCCATTAACAGTGAAGTAGCTTATGACATCATAAATGTGATATAACGCAGTGAATGAAAGTTCACAATCGGATCAGAGGTACCAAAAACTCCTTGTGGTATCCAATTTACGAAACTGAATTGAACTGTTAAAGGGATGAAGCTATGTAGGGAGTACAGCTACAAAAAAATATATTATTTTACTTTTTTTATAATATCATTAACTTATGCCTGCACCTGTACCCCCGTAGCTTTTCCCGCAGAAGCCTTGAGATTTCCACAGTTAAAAGTAGCCAACGACAGATAGTATAGCTTTCAGTATGAAAATTGTCTTAGAGTAGATATTTGAGATCGGATCACTCAACAACATCAACATCATCAGCCTTTTTAATGTTCCCACTGCTGGGATTTAGGCCTCATCTCTAGGAGAGGGAATTGGCCGCAATCCACCACGCGGCCCTATTGCGGGGAGTGCGGGGATCGGATCACTACTCGGTTATAATTTATGATTTTCTCTGTTGAAAATGGAACACTGTCGTCTTCCTCCCAGAGGTGGGCGTTAATAGCTGTGACACATTTGCTAACTAATGTAGCTATTTTGGTACCAAATCATTTTTTAATTGTATTTCTGTTCGAGTAAAAGATTATAGGTACCCTTTATAAACATAATGCCATTAAAAGTTGCACATTATATAATTTTATCAACCATTACAAACAACAAAAGTTAGAAAAGGTTGCAAAAGGTTGCTGAACCAAAGCGTAATCTTGTAGCTAAAATCTTCATCATGTGTAGTGAATTTTAATCGATTCCGACGCTAACCTAAAATATTTGTAGAGTCTGGTTAGGTTAAGTTATTTTTAGAGGGGCGCTCCAAAATTACGTTGACCGACTTAGGAAAGGGGAAAACTTTAATAATATAATACAATTAGCTTCTTTCGCCCACGTGAAAATTGATTTCTTCATACAAACTTTGAACCCGTTTGAAAACGTTTCGTCTACTTACCCTTGGAGGGTAATTTTTTGAAAACCCTTTTTTTACGAGGAAACTAAAAATAAAATAAAAAGTTTGTAAAACCTGAGTCGTCGTACCTATGATTTTAGGTAGGTATCTTTCTTCTGATTTAGGTGGTAAAAGGTATACACTATTTTAGTTTGATAAACACAAATCTCTGTTGTACGTACTGTACACAAAAAACTCGAAAAAACCAACGACTGATTGCCACTTTCCCGCCATTTTGTTTTGTTTTTTTTTTTGTGGCCGGCCAGCTATTCAGCCTCATTAATAAAAAATAGAAATTAACTGTAATCTTTTATAAATGTATTATTTTAAAGAAATAGTTAAACAAATAAGTCATTTCAAATATAATATTATTTAATTAATACTTATCTTTAAGTTATTTCAATTTTGTATCGCGCTGTGATTGACTGGCTGTATGGAAAATTGGAACATGGTTCATTAGAAATGTGAAGATATAACTAGTTTTTTTTTAATAATTTGACATCTGTAAAGTAAAACTCCCTAGGGATGAAAAATATCACTTTCAGCCCGCTCCTCAGGCAACATCAGACCTACTTTCAGAGTATGAGTAATGAGATAGTACATTGTTACACTAGGGGTGAAAGTAACTCATTTCCTCCCGAGAAGGAGTTGGCGGGCGAGCGAAGCGAGGTCGCTAATTCAGTCAGTGCAGCACTGTAAGCGCTTTTGTCCGCGATGCGCTTTCATAAGGACGGTTCCATGATAACGGGGAGATAACTCGGAACAAAGTTCGTGCTTTAAATGTTTATCAGAATAGGATTTGTTCTTTACTTTAAGTGTTATTTTGGTTCGCAAAACATTTTTTCAGACTTGAAGTTTCAGTTCCATTATATTTCTTTTAAATTTTTGGGGAAAACTACGAATAAAACTAGAAAAAAAAATAAGACCCAACTTTTACTTCTGGAATTTCATCCTACGGTTAACGGCCTAATTAAAACAGAGTTTAGAAAATAAATTAATAAAAATTTGATGATGGTAATTTATAAATTGATCTGCAATTTTTTTTAATGTTTGCATACCAAATGATAAAATATGGCTGAGCTAGTATTATTGTGTATTACTCATATTTGCAAAATATAATTTCCAAAGTAACATCTTGCCTGAATCGACCGAAAAAAAAAACAAATCTTCTTTCCCAAAAAAACTATGAAAATAAATAAATTGTAGCAGTGTGTATCTAATTATTGTACGCAAGTGTAAATAACGGGATAATTAAGCCAGAAAAATATTACGCTAAACCTAATTTTTTATTAAACTAGCAACAGAAAATGATAAACCTATCTACGTCCACCGCTAAACTATGTCTGGTCCAGATGGCCAGTAACGACTGTAATACATCACCTTGAAGACTGGGTAAGATTCAATTAAATCCGGTCAAGCAGAGACCGAAATGTTGTGTGATATTGGTATAGTGACCTTTTTAGTAAGAAGGTCGATTAAAACAGAGGTTCTGCTCTGAACTTGAAGTTTGGTTTACGTCTGGGTTCAATTGAAACAGAAACTTTGACGTCAAGTGTTTAATGCATGTCGCAGGTTTTTCATAAAATTAGGTTTTTGATGAAAATCCGGTGGATGACACATTTTAAAGTCAATTTCGTCATAAATCTGTAACAATCCAGATTTTTGATCAAAAACCTGAATTTTTTTTGGGTTTATGATGAAGTTCTCTTCAAAATCACGGGTTTGCTGACACATGTACAACATTAGTTTTAGTGCAAAACCTGAAACACATGTCTAGTTTTTTTATATAAGTAAAGAATTTATGTACAACATTTCAAAACTATATTATTAAAAAAATCACAAAGTTATAAGCTTGTTATGATACCTTGATGGCCGCATACATACATGGTTACCAGACAATCCGGGTGGGTAAATGAAGGGTTATTTTGTCCCCGCATCCAGTAGTGCACTGGCCCCTTATGCCCGATAAAATCTGGTGTCACCTGTGTTGTACTTAGTGTCGGTCGTGTTCAACTTGTGACCTTTTTTAAATATTTAAGAGAATAACGTAACATGGTGTATATTTGTTAAAAAATACCAGAATCTGTTGAAACCGAATCGATTCTGATATTTTTATACTATATTCAGGTTTTGTATTTATTAAAAACTAGCTTTTTCTCGCGGCTTCACCCACGCATATAAAATATAGTCTATGTCACTCAGGAATAAAGCAACTTTCTATTGGTGGATAGTTGTATTGATTGATAACAATTAATTCGCTTTGGTAATGATTTTTTCGCCTTATTATCGGTAGTTTGGTTTTATTTCTTGGGACCATTTTATATCTTCTCACGACATTTCACAGATCTTTAGTTCCGTATCATAAAATGCCTCACAGTTATCTTTATTTATTGCCATACTGTTGTTTCTTATAAAAAGAAATTGCTTCAAACACAATGAACGAACGTATCGTAATCAGTAATTATTGATCACTATTTATATTTTATTTATTTTTAAACGACCTGATGTATAGTGTTGTAAATGTATAAATGCCATCAGATAGCCAAATCGAAAATAATTTACACAATTTTGACTTAGCAAGTTTAGTCATGTAAGTCTTCTTTGATCAAAATGGCAAGAGATGTTAAAGAGTAATGTGAAGACAAAAAATTTACGTACCGAAAAGAATTCGGTTCGAATGTAATGATAATAGAGTAAGATCCCAGGGCTGCCAGACGTCACGTATTTTCTGACGAAAGAAATGTGGATGATTGACAACTATTTTAAAACTTTTTACAAGAAGACTGACCGATCCAATCACCCCCTAAACTCAATTTAATATTCAAAATAATACAAAAAATTATCTGTGATATAAACAACGTTCCTGGAGTAATTGATGTGGATGCTGCCAGACTTCAACTGTTGATGTAAAAGAAATGACAACACAAGCCTTGTTCCACGCGCTTTTCAAAGAGATTTCATTCCTAATTGTACTTTTTTCCCTTCTAATTGTACTTATTTTGATATTTTAGTTTTACAATATTTATAAGCACTGTATTTGTATCATTATTGTAATAGGAAACCTTGTTACTGTTGCCTAATGTTCATATTTTTGTAAATGTATTTTGAATAAATTATTATTATTATTATTTCAAGGTGTGGTTTTAGTCAGTAAAAGTCTGACACGCTCTCCCGCTCCACCCAAAGTAACTGGAAACCATCGAGACACTTCTCTTGCTTTTCCTACTTTAAAAAAAAACATAAATAAATATTTAAATAATAGCAAAATAAAAAAAAAATATAAAAAGTAAAAGAACTGGTTAAAACTAGTCTAATGAGCACAAACTCGTCATGTTTACTAGTAGGCATTCCAGGGTTCCATTAGGCACCTCCCAATTCTAGCATCAGGTCCTCGTCATTATGTCTAGAACTGGTTAAGACAAGTCTAATGAGCCCAAACTCGATGTGTTTACTAGTAGGCATTCTACAGTACCATTAGCCACCTCCTAGTTCTAGCATCAGGTCTTCGTCATCATGAAAAATGTCTAGAACTGGTTAAGATGAGTCTAATAATTCCAAACTCGATGTTTTTACTAGTAGGCATTCTAGGGTTCCATTAGCCACCTCCTAGTTCTAGCATCAGGTCTTCGTCATCATGAAAAATGTCTAGAACTGGTTAAGACGAGTCTAATGAGCCCAAACTCGATGTGTTTACTAGTAGGCATTCTAGGGTTCCATTAGCCACCTCCTAGTTCTAGCATTAGGCCTTCGTCATCATGAAAAATGTCTAGAACTGGTTAAGACGAGTCTAATGAGCCCAAACTCGATGTGTTTACTAGTAGGCATTCTAGGGTTCCATTAGCCATCTCCCAGTTATAGCATCAGGTCCTTGTCATCATGAAAAATATTTAGGACTTGTTAAGACGGATCTAATAAGCCCAAAGTAGATGTGTTTACTAGAAGACATTCCAGGGTTCCTTCAGCCACTTCCCAGTTCTAGCATCAGGTCTTCGTCATCAGGTTATCATCGTCATGAGAAACGAACAGAACTATTTTAAAGTAAAATCTAAATAAACCGAAATTGGTTGGGTTTATTTATAGGTATTCCAAGGTAACGTCTCTTACGTTCGACCTCCATCGTAAGACCAGCTTGATAGCGTCTACATGAGTGTTTCAAATATTAGATCACTTATATGTATTTATTGGTAAATTATATATCCATTAAATGTTTAACATTTCTGCCACAGCCAACAAACAAGCTGATGGCCTTGAACACCTGTACAGATCTTCATAATTTGTATCTAAGAACCATCTCTATAACGTCAGCTTTCAAATAAAAAAATCGAATCGGAATCGGTTCATTCACGTAGGCGCTACGATGCCACGGACAGACACACAGACACACACCATCACACAAACACAGCTACGTCAAACTTATAACCCTCTTTTCCGTCGAGGGTTAAAAAATCGAAATGAAATATATATGTAATGAAATGACCTCCTTAGAAATGACATTTCATTAATTTAATTTTTAAGCTGTGGATACGGGGTGACGTACGATACGAATGGCAGATGATGTTTAGATTATTTTGTGCATCCAATTGTTATAAAAACTTGTAGAGAGATAAATAAAGGGATATAATTAAATGTCCGGTTTTATATTTTTGTTTGTAATTTTTTTGTGTACAATAAAGAATTTTAATAAAGAATTTTTTAGTTAAACGATAATTGTTATACTGTAAAAGCGTGTTGAATAAAACATTTTTTTTTTGTTTTCAGAGAAACAATTTGTGGTTTATTTCGATAATCATCAATAATATATCTTATATATATAATTGCTAAAATATTAAAACCACAGTCATGAGGCCACAAAAATATTTATACAGGAAAAAAATCTGACTCAGACTCATAAAATATGAGTAAAACCTGTGTTTACTTTAGCCAATATTTTACATATCACCCGTACGAGTACGTTAAAAGCTGAATAAATCTGCAACTGACATCAACGCCTATAAAATTGTATTGACAAGTTATTTAAGCATGGCTATGGGATATAGTATGAATTCAATCCTCATAGTAACGCTTTGTATTTTATTTAAGTTTTTGCATTATACTATTTGAATTTTATTATTAGAGTAAGCAAATATTGGTTTTAACACATTTTGATTCTTAAATCGTTTGTTAATTGCCATTTATATTAAAAATAATAATAGTATAATCAGCCTTTCAAAATTTCCACTGTTGGGACTCTGGCCTCCTCTCAAAGAGAGGGAATGAGCCGTGATCTACTACGCGGGCTAAGTGCGGGTTGGTGAATGTCACATGTCTTCGAATTTTTGGTTTTAAGACATGCCACTCACGATATTTTCCTTCGCCGTTTTGAGAGCAGTGCTAATGAAATGAATTACACAAAGTAATGCGCCTGGCTGGCTTTGAACCCGCGACCTACAGCTTCAGGCAGGATCTCCACTCCACTGCGCTCCTGCCTTGTTGCCTATGCCTGCCTTTTTTTATAACCGACCAGAAGTAGGAGCCTATTATTTTCTGTTTTGTTCATATCTAAAATAGGTAAAGGTATCCTAAGTACACATTTTGACAAAAAAAAAAATGCTTCAAAAATTCTGATATCGTCCACTGATGGTTTTCAGAAAGTTATTTGCTGCAATAGTCTATCGATATTGTTAAAATCAAGTATACCTATTAGCAACAAGCTTTTCTGGTTACAAACCCAGTATCAAAGTAGCCGTCGGCAATTGCAATATATTTCAACCGCAAGCCGGCTCATCGTCAACGGAAGCAATAGTGCCATTATTGCTTCCCAACAGCAGCGGATGCAATTATATTTCAAGAGGTCTGCTAAAATTGAAGCCTAAAATATTGTATTTGAAAAATCTTTAATTTAACAAAAATAAGGATGCAAGTGATGAAAATGAAAAGAAAAAAACGAAGTGCTGGATGACGGATGCCATGGGGAACTGGGGCCAGGGTTATCCGAAAGGGCGCTAGAGCCCCGGTATGAAGGCTAGAAGGAACGGGGTGGGTCTTTTAGTCAGTAAGAGTCTGACGCTATCTCCCGCTCCGCCCAAGGGCGCAAAAAACATATTATACTACGCCGACCTCAATTGAATTGAGAGGGCGAAAATATTGAGGCGCGCAGGAATAGAGAGAGGGAACGACTCGCGCTTTTTATTTTTATGGTAGAAAAAAATCATCCAATGACAACCCCCGCTCTTGGGCGGGGCGGGAGATAGTGTCAGACTCTTACTGACTAAAAAACCCACCCCGTTCCTTCCAGCCCTCATACCGGGGCTCGAGCTATCTTTCGAAACTAACCTTGGCCGCAGTAGGCTTCGACCCAGCTGGGTCCCTGCTGTTGACAACTCCTTGAGGAAGACAACTCCTTGGGCTTGATCCGGACAGTTACCGGACGGTCGGACAGCAAGCTACCCATTGCTAGCCGTCCGCAACCCCGTGCCTACGGTAGTTTATTTGCATATTAGTTTTCCCCGAGCACTAAATGTAAAAAGCACTCCTTTGTGCCTAGTGGTTTATAACATGTATGTAATAAAGTATTCAGCATTAAGTAACATAAAATAAATAAGTACAAAAACTAAGCCAGATGAATGAGAATCAAAGACTCACCTTTTAACCACTGCAAGACTTTACGTGGAGGTAGATATCCTAAATTGTACATTTAGGAATGTTTTTAAAAACTTTGGTTGATGTATCGAGTGCTATTGTAACATTAGCCAGAGATCTTTGATAGTCGTTACAGGTAGTTAGATGCCAGAAAGTCTAAGCAACAGTTTAAGGAGTATCGTGTTGCTTAGTAATTGGGTTGTGGAAGTCTGATGGGCAGTCGCTTCATATTAAATACAGATATTCAGCAGCCTCTGGTTAGACTGGAAACCGATCCAAGCTATTAGGGGAAACGCTAGGTGATGGATTGTGTTTTTTCCTTTGTTATGTAACCTCACTAACCTCTTTAAACAACCTTAATCATCATTTGAGTTAAAAAACCACACGGCGTCACCACATCGACCTGTACCCCTAGTCAAGTTACTAATCTGCAATAGTTAACGCTAGTAGAAAGCTTCGAATGTCCGAGAATGACGTTATTTCAACGCTCAGTCGCGTAGTCAGAACAAAAGATTCAGCGACGCGGCCAACTCGAAGAGTTCGACGCAAGCGAAACGGTTGTAACTTGGCTGATCTATCTTTCTCGCGGCTAGCGGTATCTAGCAATCTTAATCGGAGTCTTAATACAATTATATACTTTAATGTTGACAACTTATTGAAAATGCTTAAGTCTCTGCTCACATAAAAAAAACGGCCAAGTGCGAGTTGCACTCACGTATGACGAGTTCCGTACCGTCCATAGTAAAAAACCGCAAATCCTATGAACTAAACCCAAAACCTTTGTTGTATGAAGGTTCTTATACAACAAACGTGATTTTTTTGTCATTTTATGTCTTAAATATTTATTTTATTGTTTTTTAGTTTTTTTGTTAGATGATATGTATTTCTGATGCAACTAATCAGAAATACATATCATCTGTGAAAATTTATATTGTCGAACTATCGCGGTGCATGAGATACAGCCTGGTGACAGACAGACAGACGGAGAGCGAAATCGTAGAAATAGGGTCCCGTTTTACCCTTTGGGTACGGATTCCTAAGAAAGCAAGAAAAAGCAGCTTCTGAAAGTTAAAATTTTTATTAACAAACAGTGCCAAATGTTTACAAAAAACAGCCCCAAAATGTGTCATTCAATTCCAAACATGGTTCTCCCTTTGAAATTTTAAACATGTTGGTAGAACGTAAACACTGCGAACGAATGGAAGTTTGGAAGAATTGTGACAGACTGCCGTCAGACTTTCTGTAAGAGGGTACGAGTTTGTCGGGAATATATTAATTCGTAATTTTGTAATAAGATTGTCTTCTTCTTTACCAGATCCCTTTATTCATCAAAAGTTTTGAAACTGTGTTAAAGGTTATTGTCTTTTTGCTTTGAACAAGAATTACATAGATATTATTTTCACATCATCATAATTGTCAATTTTAGGAGTATTTTTTATTGATTCTCGAACAATTGAATGTGCCTTTTGTGTGCGTGGGACATTTTAAAATACCATCGGACGATGACAAATTCTGTTGAAAAGGCATCAATCATATCGACGGAATACGGTGTGATAATGGTTCATGACTGGTCAAAAAAATTTTGTTGCACCACCAAAAAAATGCTGGTAAATAAAACGACTGGATGGCTCGGAGTTTCCTTGCGTGATCTCATCAGGAATGAAGATGTCTAAGCAGAGTGTTTATTCTATTCTATTCTATAAATGTAGTAGAAGCAAGGTTGCTGACATAGCCCAAAGAATCGTCAAACTCAAGTGGTACATAGTAAGCAGAGCACATTGCTTGCAGAACAGATTTTATTTCATTTTCCTTTATTGGCCAACCAACAATTATTTACACCATACATTTTTAAAGAACTTATATCTACCATAAACTAAGGTTAGTGTAACAATTTTTTACAGGTTAGCACGGCATGCCCCCTAAATATATGTGTTACAGAGAAAAAAAAGAATATCTAACTAAAAAACTAACAATTTTAAATTAACAATATTTAATATTTAAATGGAATTAGTAGTGTCCGACCGAAGCTTCGGCTTCGGCTTCGGCTTCGGCCACCTTCGGCCAAAAAAGCACCTTCGGCCAAATCTTCGGCTTCGGCCAAAAATTTGCCGAAGGTTTGGCCGAAGCCGAAGGTTTGCTAGTTGTCAAAATTTGAAATTTACTGAACGATGCTAGAGCGAGACGGAGAGTGTGTAGAGCAGCAGAGTTTCGCCGCGCCGCCGCACCGGACCAAACGAATCGCAGTTAGTAAACTAAACGAGTCCAAAACAAGTTTGAGAGCGCGTCTTAAAATTCTAATAAGTGTTTTGTTTTTAAATATTTCATATTTGTTATTACAAATTATTTTATTTATTACTGTGAGTAGTACCTGTGGTGATACGTTCATTATTGTGAGGCACTCTAAGAACCAAAAAACCGTAAGTATTGTCTGGTTTAAAATATTTTATGTTATCTAACGTTAGGTAGGAAACTAAATGGAAACAATGTTGGTATGTTTTTTTATGCAATTTTTAGATAAAAAGACATGTGAAGATTGTTCAGTTTTAGTTAACTACCTAAACCGATAGGATATAGGCGCATGCGCGTTGCAGAGTCCTACTGCGAGTACGGGGCGGTCGGCTCGGTTCGGTACGTACTTGTGCATTTATATAGAATATTTTCTTTCAGGTATACAATGACATCTTTAGAGCTGAATCCTATCTGGCAATATTTTATAAAGGCTACTGATAAAGCTTTATGTAAACAGTGCAATAAATCATTATCTCTTGGTAGTGCTTTACCAAAAAAGCAGAGTACCACTAATATTAAAAATCATTTGATGAAAATGCATAAAATAGAGTGGGAGGCTTATTGTAATGCAATAAATGAAAACAGAAGAGTATGAGTTTAATGAAAAATAAAACAGAGGCAACTACATCTTCGCAATTTATTGTCAAAAGAGTAATTTACCTCAAATCATAGAAAAAAAAAGCAGCTCCATTGTGGCCAGATAGTGATCCAATATCTATGAGAATCGATAAAGGTATAATGGATCTCATCATCGTTGACATGCTGCCTTACAACGTTGTTGAAGGAGAAGCATTTCGCAGACTTAATGGTACTATAATAAGGTGTAACAATTTGGGTCAAATTGTTACCAAAACTTGTTAAGTTTTTATTTTCTCCAATTGTTACCAAAAATGTTTAACTTAATTATCCTAAGACATTACTTATAAGTATTTAATTTTCTCAAAAAAACCAAAAAATTATATGTAAAAAATAGATATTGAAAAAGCGTTAAACTTCGCTCAATTATTTTATAGAAATATTTTGTGTTCGTCTGATAATTAAAAAAATGTGACTGATTATTTGATTATTTTTATTAAAATTACTTTAAATAAATAAATATTTAATTAACATTGCATATTTGAAACTTTTATTTTAGACAATATTTTATTACCTACTTGTATATGTTGGTAACTCGGCTCGTTATTGGGCTAAATCTCTAAAGCTCTCACAATATGTATCTAGTATATTCTGAGATCAAAGTAACTATCGTATTTCTCAAGGTCAATGACACCTTCGGCTTCGGCTTCGGCTTCGGCCGAAGGTTTTGGTGAATACCGATTAATCGGCTTCGGCTTCGGCTTCGGCCAGAATTGCACCTTCGGTCGGACACTAGGAATTAGTAATCAGCTGTAAAAGTAAAATTTAATAGAACGGATAACAATTTAAATATTTTTTTTAATAAACAGATGGTCGTTGGGGTGGGAAGGTTCTGCAGTAGTGACCGCGTTCCGAAAGACGCAGCATTGAAAGGCCTCCCACAACGTAGATCAAAGACCCAATGACCTGATGAGGGTCGCAGAAATCCAATGGATGCGAGACGCACAGGATCGTTAGTTGTGCTGACACTTTAGGGAGGCCTATGTCCAACAGTGGACGTTTATCGGCTGGAATGATGATGAAGATGATGAAAAGAGCCTCCTAAGGTGCTGGTTGAAGCTGGTGGCTATAGGAATGTCACACCTCGCAAAGCCACAAACCACGTCATGATTCTACGTTTGCTTATCTTCTTCTGCTTTTACGAAGTTTTATTTAGAATAATAGTTAGATACAAGTGGATTCATAAGGAAATAAAACGCAAAAATCTTTCCAATGTCGTATATTCAGTTTTAATTTTACCGTACAATGACAATACGAACGTTAATTTAATATCACAGTCCAAAAAGATTACGTGTAACAACTTACATTGGAAATAATCTTAGCTAAGAATTTACAGTGATTACAATACATGAAGATTAAAATCTTCCGAACAGTATGTACAGTTTCTGCTAATGGCCCTCATAAAGCTAAAAACTAAAAACTATTAAATTAATCATATTTAAATGCGGAATCTAGATGCTTTATTCGACAGATCTTGTAGACGCACGCGGGGTAGCAAAAATGGATTAATTCTTAATAGGCTAGTGGCCGTAAAATGTAATTAGTCCGTCGTTTAGATTATTCAACAATAAGGGACACGTATTTTTTATTTGTAAATTAAACCAAAAATGACAAAGATATAGCCCATTAAAGTTACGTGTGACGTCACGCCGTGCTGCATTTTTTCGCACGGGGTGACGTCACACGTAAGTTTAATGGGCTATATCTTTGTTATTTTTGTTTAATCGAAAAAAGAAAAAAATCGTGTCCAATATATTTTTATAATCTAAAATACGGACTAAATAAAATGTAATTATTTTGACCCTGGACACTACCCTATTGTTTTTGAATTATTATTTTTTAAATAAATGAATACTTAAAAAGCGTTTTTATTCGTTTTACCTTCTGTAGGTAAAACGGCGAAGGTAGTTATTAAACCAGTATTTGCCTGTTCCACCCTTTTTACCTTACCATATGATACAGTGAAATCTGTTAAAACAGGTCATGGATTTTGAGCCTGATATTTTTTTGTGTACCCTTGTTACTGAGAGTTATAAATTTTAATAGATGAAATTATTTGTGATTATTTGTATTTAAGAAAAAATACTTCAGTAGGTAGCCTTTATCATTCAATTAATTAAATTAGTAGTTTATCATATTGAATAATGGGTTCGGGCTACTGGGACACATTCGTTGGCAGTACGTTCGATTTTTTTTCGATCTGTAAAAATAACCACTTTCAAAGTAACGTCTAATCACTTTGAAAATGGTTATTTTGAAAAAAATTAAGGTCTTTGTCTAGCCAAGATGAAAAGCCACCATAACTAACAAAAAAAAAATTCAGCTCCAAAATCAAAATTATCCTGGCTTCACTGTACTAACTGAATGAAAACACAAAAACATTTGTAATTTACATGTTCAAAAACAAATCAGAGTTACACTGCGTTTTCCAATACTCGGCACCTAACCAAGAAATATTTACATAACTGGAGCTTACGACTTTATTCAGGTATCGGCGATGTGGGCAATAAGTCAGTCAGGCTCAAGTGGGATTCACTGGGACACGTCTGTTAGATGTCTCTGGGAGGAAAGATGGGTTGGGGTTGGTATACAGTCGTACGAACAATTCCAGCGTATTTATATCTTCATTTGAAACGATTCTGAATGTTTATATTGGTATGACATGTTTGAAAGGGCTAGGGTTTTGAACCCATCTGTTTTTGAAGGGATATTTAGCTTCATAACTTCACTGGTTTAATTATATTTGTCCTGTTTTTGTATTACTTATATAATAAGTATGGCTTATTAATTTGATGATAACTAAAAGAAGTTTAAGTAGATCAGGTGTTATACTTAACAAAAAAAAAAAAAACACTTTCTATACAGTCAAAATTTATGTGAATAATAGCAAAGAATGTCGAAGTATCTACATAGGAACTTTATACTTTGCAGACTAGTAAAAATAATTTAAAAAATCCTATTATTTGTATGAGAGCCATCAAATACAAAGGTTTATCAATAAACGAGTTGATAACGAGGGATGCCACATGGCCACATTTATGAAATTGATATTTTTTTATTTTATTGTTTAACATACATAGTTATAAATTTTCACTAACTAGTATTCAGTTCTCATCAAATGGTCAGTTTCACAGCCAACTCACTGCTACCTGTGGACAAGAAGAAAAAGTTAAAATCATTAGAACAGAACAAAAGACGAGCGTAAAATACAGACTTTTTGTTACAGAACCTTCAATAATAAGGGTGAGTTGCACCATTTAACTAATAACCATAACAGAGCTATTAAAAGTTGTCAAATCGTCGAATTAACCAATAGGCGGCCGTTTCACGGCTGGTTATGGTTTGGTTATCGTTATAGTTAAATGGTGCAACTCACCCTTAATCAATTTATTTCCTACAATAGTGCAATTTTTTCAAATTAGGCCTACTGACCACGGACTTCATAGACGCGTATTCATTATAAAAGCGGCAATGTCGTGCACGATGGCAAGACATTGCTACATTGTCGACAGAGTTTCATAGATTTGTAAGTAAACTTTATCAAAAGGCTTACGCCAAGCGTAAACTAAAACGCGTCCTTGAAGCTACTCGTCCGCGGACAGTAGGCCTAAGGTTACAATATTCGTGTTCTAAATGTGACTTTTCTGTCACAAGAAATTTACACATCAAGGAATTGGTCTTATTTTAAAACCATATTAGCTTATTCATAACACCGATTCAAACGTGTCTCAAAATTTACAATAAGCTAATGGCAAACTATGGGCTTCGTAACAACATGTTGAACATCCGTACATCACTAGTTATTTGCAAAGTTCAAAGTTTCGATCAACATGTTCATACAATAAGCTGCTCACTATGCGTTAACAGCCAACCATTGCCTGCCACTACAGCAGGCATACCAGTAACGCATTCTGAACCGAAACAATCAAATAGTTTAGATCACAAGGAGCACAGTTTGAGCATCTGACCACCGTCATAATCGAATCAATTAATCAGTGTAATCAGCCTTTCACAGTTTCTAGTATAGTCCTTTACCAATTTGGTCATAATCTGTTCCTGTGCATCAGTGCGTGTTATTCTATATAGGTTAATAATATTAATTGGAATATGACTATCTCAATAATAATTATCTAACAAATGCTTAATCTTTTTTTTTTAATTTTTGTTAGGTTCGCGTTTGACCTCTATCTCATCTGATGGAAAACAACGCGGTCGACGATGGAGCGCGCTTACCTTGACATACCCTATTCACTCTTTACTTAAAGATTCCGTTTAGAAGTTGTAACCATCAGGAAATACAGATTCCGGCAAGGAATTCCACTCTTTAGCTGTACGCACAATGAATGTGTTCTATTGTTCCACAATTTTTCTTATATAGTTTGTCTAAAAAGTCAAACGTCTTGGGAATTTTAATAGTTTTTATAATTTTGGTAGAAGTACTTTATTTTTATTAACATTTCTGAGGGATAATAGATGATGTCAATTATTGTCTAGCGTATTCCGTTAGAAAACAAATCTGATGAAGCGAAAGATTATAATTATTATCTTTGTTCAAACTACCCAAGTTATTTGACTTTATAACCATTTCTAGATTCTAATTTTGTTCACATCCACGTTCACAAGCTATCGTAGCTACCAAAGAGTTTGAATAACAAATAAAGTTTTAATTTGGCAGTGAATGTGCACCAGTTGTGAACAGAGATCACGAGAGTGCGATGCGATTCGATTTCCAAACAATTTCGCAGTTGATCGAGGAAAACAGAGCGTTGACTAGTTCCATCACTTGTTCCATATGAACAACAACACAACTATGAACAGCTCACGAAGTTGCAATACCCTTTTCACTAGATTGTATCAAACAGTTTTATTACAGCGTCAGGGCGACGCCAACTAAGTGACAGGAAATTTCTCATTCGAAGCGTTTGGAAGGACACTCCAAATAAAACGCTTGATATTTTGGAAATGCTTGTTTAAAATTAAAGTCCTCGTCATTATCATTATTACTTTGTTGTATTGTAAGTACTGGTATTAATTTAATCGTAGCATATAGTGTAGTAATTTATTATATTGAAATGTTATGAATTGAATTTAAAGGTATGAAACCTATTCAGGTTTCTGTAAGTTGTGTATGTCTGTAATTAATCTATACTAAAGCTAAATAATTTGTTTGGTTGAACGCGCTAATCTTAGGAACTAAAGTTGACAAAAAATAAAACGTCTGTTGTGACATAATTTGATGTTTTTATTATACCTATACTTTAGGTAACCGCCTATTTTTATTTAACCATTATGTAATTACGTTAAAATACTTTATGTAATTAATTATTATTCTATGGTTTCTTCCAGTTTTATTCCAAGTTACATTTTTGGATCTTTCCCTAATGTCAAAACAAGCCTTTTATTTTTTAACGAGTTTACTACTTTGAATTCCATAATTCTTTTAATGTTAGATAGACTTTATTACATTAGTGTAGGAATTTTTATTTTGAATTTCTAACAATATTACATAAGAATCTGAAATATTAACTAAGGATTTATACTAAAACTAACTTTGTACATATATACGAGTAAAAATGTACAAAGTTAGTTTTAGTATAAATCCTTAGATAGACTAGAAAAAAATGCAATTGATACTCGTAGATGATTGCGAAGCATTAATATATTTTATGATATTGTAGTAGAGTCCCAAAAAATTAAGAGATAATACCATAAATTGAGACATTGATGTAGTTATGAAATGTATCAAAAATTTAATTTGATGCAGTTGCAACTTTATGTTCATTTCAGAGATTTCACTAAAATATGCGGAAATACATTTATACACATAATACATTTATAATAAGTGCTAAATAGTAATTTCCTCGAAAAATTACACTTTCCTTTTCAGTCAGTTTAAACTAAATGAAGCCGGTGTGGTATGAGAAGAAACACCGAAACAAACTCAGTACAGAAATATATTTTGACAACATATTTACGCAATAGCTGAGTATGTCGAATGTCAAACGTGATTTCGTTCCGGGTTTCAGTAATTAATCGTCCCTGTAGCTTGGCTAAACGGTTCGTGAGTTATGAACGAGCGACAGACGGATGGATGGACACGGCCGCAAACAATAATCTCCTGAGGGTTTCCATTTACCGATTAATTCCAGCTAACAGAGTTTCAACTTGGGAGCAGAGTTCAGTTGGCTTGGAAAAGTTGTTTGCACTTAGTCGGATGTAGATAGTTCTTGCTCGTGATTTTGAGTATTTGAGTTTAGACAATTGAGTACTTGACTCAATTGTTTTTAGGGTTCCGTATCTCAAAAGGAAAAAAACGAAACCCTTATAATATCACTATGTTATCCGTCCGTCTATTTGTCTGTCTGTAAAGATCCTTTATTATGGGAACGCGTAGAGGTCTGCGGTCCCTTAAAGCTATAAAAAAATCAGACTGTTATGTTCACGGAAAAAATAGATATGGCCGTCCATATCGCAAGAAACGTATATTTCGACACTCATTGGAACCAGTATTTTAGAGTATCCCTTAGTCCAGAATCCTGAAATTTTGGTCTTATAACAAAAGTTTAGGAATAAAACTAAACACAAAAAAAAATTTTACGTCACAAAAAGCTTTTTTTTTTGCGATTTGGAAAATACTTCGAGACTCCAATTAGGAATTGAACTCTTTTACATAGATAAGTTTATACGAAACCCTCAGGGCGCGAGTCAAACTCGCACTTGCCTAGTTTTTGTATTGTTTGTATCAAGAAGTAACTTTATCCAAAATCGCAGATAGAAAGCATTACGCCAACATAAGATTTATTGAAATAACTTAATCACTCTTAACTTAAAGGACTAAGAGGTTATAACTATCTTAAAACCAGTCTGATGCCAGTCCAACTAAGGTCCCGAATGAATCATCGTTACTTATTTTAAAACCCTAGACAAGTAGCAACAGAAAGTAAGTAACTTTAAGACATTTAAAAATGCTTCCTTCAGTATAAGTTTCTTTGTTTAAAATGTAAATGCTTCCTTCAGTATAAGTTTGTTTTATTTGATATGTCAGGCGATACAATTTGATACACGTCCATATACGGTCACAAAATTTGTACCTAAGTGAATCGGTCTACTCAAAAAAAAGCTGCAATCCTTTATAAACTTGTTAAGAACTACAAATCTAAGGCTTTGCTAATTAAAACGAAAAGCTTTATTAGGGTGAACATGACTGTCCACCAACTTTTCTTTAATATTAAAATTAGAAAAAGAGGGAAGTTTTTCGCTCAATGGTTGACATTTCTTTTAAATATTGTCAGAATTTTTCTCATCCGTCGGCGAGTAAAATTAAATTGACGTGGATGAAAAGGTTAAACTTTGCTTGAGGCTACAAGATGGCCCTGAACTCAACGTGGAAGCAAAGTATGTTCAATGTAAACATCAAGTAGAAATAGTCTTTTTTAAATTGCCCAAAATATTTACTGATAAGTAATTACGTTCTTGTTAACTTTTACTACTGGTTCACCTGCGTAGATGAATGTCAAGCTTGTTTCACGAGAATTTAGGTTTCGATACGTGTATCTTCTACTTCCTAACTTTATCCCATATTACTTGAGGTCGGTGCCACAAGTTTTTTTCTTCTATTCTGTCCTGTCACCCGCCATATTATCACTAACTCCCTTTTCTTTCATATCACTCCTCACACAATTCATGCATCTTTTTTTTGGTTGATTCGACTTGTGTGGTTTGTATAAGACGTAAGATATTTTTTTAAGTTTTCCATTTTAAGCTCTGGTCAAATTGCATCTGAAACCATTGATCCGAAGAGGTGTGATCGAAGAAGAACAAGCAGACTTTCTGTACAGAATTTCACAGTTACGGATAATATAATGCAGTGAATGACTACGCTTATATCATCACCATTCAGCTGAAAGACGTTCACCAGTTCTTAATATGTCCTCTTCTAATAGTGATGTAGTAGTTGAAATTAAAATGTAGTTTGGAAAATTGGAATATATGCAAATATTATTGATGATTTGGTGCTGTTCTTTGATTTTCATTTTTAAATTCGAATTTTATTTTGGTAATTTCAGTAATTGTAGTCGAAAGCAGAACTGGAAAACGACAGAAATTTCATTTTTTTTTTTTTGTAATACTACTCAATTTATCTTCAAACTCACCAGATTCGTAAGATTCAGATGAGTTTTCTTAAGAAACGTGTTGTAGTTAATTTTGACCACCAGATAATAGTGCTAATTTGATAATCTAAGCTAACAAAGTAAGCAAAATATTTAATAGAAAACACGATTAAAAGCTATTATCCTACATGTGGATGGGTGGAGAGGAGGCCTAAGAAAAGATGGATGGATTGTGTGAGAACTGATATGAAAGAAAAGGGAGTTAGTGATAGCGTGATGAGTGATAGGACAGAATAGAAGAAAAAAACGTGTTGCGCCGACCCCAAATAAAAAGGGACAAGGGCAAGAAGAAGAAGAAGAAGTTATCCCTCCAAAACTACATGTATATATGAAAAAGTTGTTTACATCCAAGTTGATCACTCTGTACATCTAAACAAATAACAGGCCAATACACACAGATAGACCTATTGAAGCATAAATACATAAAATTTCAACGTAAAAACTTTTTAATTCCTAAAGAAACACTACAATACAAACTCGCAAAGTATAGAAGATAACCCTTACTTTGCCTTTACAAATTTCAGCCCTACGCTTGCAAAATCTAATTTCCGTCGCGTTGATAAAATATAAGTACGTGTAGTGGTTTCATAAGATACCAGTTTATACGTTGCTCTATACAAAGTATACCAGGAAACTTTTATAGCCTTCCTTCAGATATTATGTCAAAGTTTGCATACTAAGAATCTACATGACCAGACGATAATTATTATTAATCGATTACACACAACACAATATTGGACGATTTTTTACGAAGTTTGGAACTTAGCAAGAATTTCAACAATGGTCTTTTAATGCCGGGTGAACGTCCTCTTGGGACTATTTTCGACTCCCACACAAGAAAAGATTTTAGCAAAAGCTAGGCTTTTATATTTTCATAAAAGAATACTAAATATGTAGTCCGAAACTCGAAAACCTTCAAGTAACTTTGTTTTATAAAACCCTAGTGTGTAAATCTTAACAAAGCAGTTCAACGTTTTGTGTACTAAGTTTGAAGTTGTCTACAAAGCTGCTGCCAGTTTCATTTTACTAAAGAATGAATAACATATTTCAAACAAAGTGCCCTGGGGAAATGGCGTCAGAAATTATAACACAATGTAAAATGCTCTCATAAAGCACGCTCCACACTAAATTGTAGTTGCTAATGAAGACCGAATGAGATTTTCCGGAAAATCTGGAGTGAAGCCAAAAATTTCTAATGTCAATACTGACTAGAGTGAAAATTCAAAATGTGTACTTTATTCCTTCCCGCTCATTTATGCAAAATGTGAAATAATGAAGGAAAGCAATTTGTGATCCGCGGGATAGCACTGGGATTTGTAAATTTTTTGCATTAATTTCTTTACGCAGCGTTCAAAATAACAAACTTTACATAAATATATTAATTTATACGTTCTTGTTAGTAATCTTATTGATTGATTTTTAAGATAAATTTAGTATTAAAAGAATTAATTAGATAGATAAGGGCTTATTTATTGTATAACGTATCTATTGTTTAGAATATTGTTATTTATTTGCCAAGTACCCGTACTGTTAGTGAAAACATTATTTAGCTTTAATTTCTGTAAGAATAAGGATCAGTAAACAGCTGTAAGTTTTTTCACGAAAATAAAATAAATAATAAAATAGGTTAGGGTAAATATTTGATACGTGTTTTTTTTTTTAAATAGTCCAAAACAGTTATGATTTAAAAAAATAATATATATTTGGAAATCTTTTTATAATAATGAAAACCAAATACTTCAAAATGTTAACTAATATAAATTGGTTGTTAACTTCCATTTACATAATTAGAATAACATGATACGTTCTCGTTCTCTCTACTTACCAATTTGTTTTCATTTGTGAAATAGAAAACAAACTCACCTATTCCCATTTAAGAAATAAGTTTAGGAAAATGTATTCTACATTTGTTTCTGTCAGGGAGTTCGATACGTGTTTATTTCCCACCGATACTGTCTCACCCGCAGTTTATGCTGTTTCTATAAATACAGAATGGACATTTTAGAATTGGAATCTATTTCTTATTCTTCTCTACGATCTTCAATAGAACGGCAAAATCGAAAGCCGAAGGGTGTTACTTTAAACATTTTCTTGAACTTGGCAGTCTGAAGCGGTCAGGGTTTCGTACGTGGTTTAATTATTTCTAGGAAAGAAGGTTTTAGTTGGAGGAAACTTGGCAAACTGTCAGATTAATTATTTATTTAATCTGAAAAGAACGACTGCGGCTGGTAATAAAAGTTCAAAGACATTTTTGTAGTAACGAAAGTCTCTTACTAATTTTAAAATTTTGGCCTTTTGTAGTAAAAAGAGAAAATGAGTTTAACGTAGCTTGTTAAAATTTACATAATTAATTCTATTTTTTTCCTTGTGGCTCATACCATTACTTCAAATGGAGTAAAATGTCCGGCACATGCCGCACAACATCGCATAAATATTTTGCGACTTGTCCAGAGGCACTAGCTATTAACAAGACCCATTTAATGGCCTAAACTGAACCGGGAAAGAGATGTAGATACATACGGCATAGCGAGAAAGGGATAGAGGTCTACCCTCTATCCCTTTCTCGCTTTATTTTTGACCGGCAAACTAACAGACATAAAATTAACAATTCATAAATTAACAACATTTTCTGTTTTTTTTTTTCTCTAGGTGGGGAAAATCATCAAATGACAGTCCGCGTCCTTGGGTGGCAGGATATAGTGCCAGACTATTACTGACTAAACCTCCTGTTCTTTCGTACTGGGGTCAAATCCTTCTTTCAGAAGCAAGCCCTGGGCCACAGTAGGCTTCGACCCTACAGCGTCCGTACGGTTTGCTGACAACTCCTTGAGGCTCGCGTGGAACATCACAGTTAATACGACATTAAAAAAAAAAGAAAAAGCGCCGTCGACGTCTTGGTCTCGGTCCGGACGGTTATCGCACAAAATAAACACCCTAGAAAAGAGTATTTAATTTTTTTTTTCTAAAATAATCATAACAATGTTAGGTTGGTTGGTTACTCTCTCATGTAATGATAATATTATTACGTAGGGATTCACCTCCCTACTGTGTTTCAACTGTGCTAATGTTGAAACATTTGAACTCATTTTATAACGGTTACACATAAGTACGAGAGACACAGCTGGTATTCTAAAGAACCATATTTAAGCCACGTCATAAAAAGGACACCGCTTTTATTTCAGTCACAAATCACAGAGAAAAGGACCAAACCCTTTTATTCTTTGTATTCCATTTATATGTCTTTATTTATAACACTAATATTATAAAGCTGAAAGTTTGTAGGCTTAGTGTATACTAGCATTTAACCCGCAACTTCGTTCGCGAGAATGTTTTCATAAAACCTTTAACACTCCTTAAACCGTATTTCGAGGGTAGTTTAAAAAAAACCTGGCCAAGTGCGAGTTGGACTCGCGCACGAATGGTTCCGTACCGTCCTTAGGAAAATTCGGTAAAAAAATCGCGTTTATTGTATTTTTTTCGAAAAGTAGCCTATGTTACTCCTTATTACATCAGCTACCTGCCAAAAAAAATCCCGTCAAAATCGGTCCAATCATTTCAGAGATTAGCCCGGACAAACAGACAGACACACAGACAGACAAAATTTGTAAAAACTTGTAAAAACTGTTATTTTAGTGTATGTACCGTATATATATTCAAATGCATGTAGTAAAAAGCAGTTATTTAAACGTTACAAACAGACACTCCAATTTTATTTAAATGTATAGACTTAGCTAGTCTGGCGAACGGCTTTAACCGCGTGAAGTCAAAGACGAAGACGGATGAAAAGTAAGCTATGTCCAATATGTCCACCCTTGGACTTAAAGCTTCCTCAATCTACCAAGCATCAAACTCAGTTCAGTAGTTAACCGTGAAAACTTAAAATACATAAGTAAGTTTCAAGTTTATTAACCCAAGATTAAGAATCGTCCATACAGTCTTTACCACTCCCTATATCGTCTTATGGAGGTAGTTTTGAGAAACAAATAATGGCAGCCTTTATTATTTATTTAGGTTACTGTTCGTGTTCAATTTCAAGTATATTGGCTCACAGAATACGATTTAGTATACAAACAGTATTACCCTTTCCACCCCTTTATAGGTTGAATTCTCAAAAACCTCTTAGCACTTGCCTACGCCATAAAAGGCACTCAAGGCTTGAGCAAAATTACCAGTTCTTAATCCCAGTAGTTCCCACTATGCGTTGTATATATCAGTCAGTCATTTTTATCAGTTCTTTAATCTCATACGGCTAAACAGATTTAGATGAAAACATGATTTTAATAAAAATCGTTTTTTTATAGCATGCTTTTATAGCTCAATATATCTATATAATTAATGCTCGTTAAGACAAATCATACGAGCCTAAACTCGATGGGTTTGTGTCGTTTAACTACCAAGTTTCTATAGCCACTTTCTAGTAGCATCATCAGATCAGCTCCACGTCATAATGATTTTGCATTGTCATCTGATTTACATATGCATGCAAAATTTCAGCCCAATCGGTAACCGGGAAGTGGGTCAAATTTAATTTGCAAGATTTGATGACGTGCGTACATTCAAGGAGTGGAATTCCCCATCGGAGTCTGTATTTCGTGATGGCTATAACTTAGACATCTATATATCAAGAGTTAATAGGTTATTTCTAGGCAAGCGTGCTTTATCGTCGACCACATCATAGCTTACCATTACGTTAGATGGTGGTCAAACGCGAGCCGAGTGAGTAGATTATATTTCCATAACAATCGTTCAGTACCTATACTAGTCTCATTATCCATAATATTGATTCAATTGTTGTCCAAACTCAGGTATTACCTTAACTGTTCCTATCATGCCAATATCTAATATCTGACCTCCGTTGTAATGCTACACGGCAGTTAATTTGCATGATAATCATTTCTAATAGGGTCTCATGACCTGCAATCCTAATTACACACAAATATTAATTAGTATTCCTGAGTAAAACTCTCGGGGAATTTGAGTGCTTAGGTATATAAATATTGTACTGTTAAACCGAGGTCTGTTTCATGTAATATTCTAAGGCAGAATAGGGCTTGCATCGACAATTAGGTAATAAGTTGTTTATAATTGAATAATAAAAGAAAGGTAGAAGTAAGTGCATTAGCACAAAATATACAGCTACGAAAGACACGATATTTCGTCTCAATTCAGATCATTGCGAGCTCGAGTGCTATCCGTTTAGGACACGCGTTTGTGATCATTTTTGTACAATTTTTGAGCAAACAAAAAGTTGTTTTAACTGTTCAATGGTCAGTTCTTTAAATTCAACATTAAATGACGAATTATTATCGTTTTTAGGGTTCCGTACCTCAAAAGGAAAAGACGAAACCTTTATAGGATCACTTTGTTGTCCGTTCGTCCGTCTGTCCGTCAAGACCCTTTTTCTCGAGAACGCGTGAAGGTATCAAGTTGAAATTAAAACCATATACTCAAGTCTACAGTCCTTCAAAACTTCTAAGTTTACATATAAAAAAGAAACGGCCAATTATGTCGCAAAAAACGTATATTTTGATACTCTCAAAGATCAAAATTCATAGAGTACCTACTTCACGTTGACCCACAATCCTGAAATTTGGCACAGAGCAAGGTCTTATAGCACAGGTATAGGAAAAAATCTGAAAACAGTAAATTTGTTGTTACATACGTCACAAAGAAAAATTGCATTTTGGAAAAATCTTCGAGACTTCATTCGGGAATTGTAGTTTGCACGGAACCCTCAGTGCGCGAGTCCGACTCGCACTTGCCCAGTTTTTTATTTTATAGGACGGCAACCGTAGCGCAACCGTTGAACGTAAGTATGAAAAGTGAAGTATGTACCTACATGAGACTGACTTCTGTACCTATCTATTTTGTGGCACTAGTACCTATCTACACTCTAATTTAGCCAATCTATTAAGTTGAATGACTCTTAATTCATTAAACCCCAAGCGAACGCCGGCGTTCGCGCACCTATTGTCTTTCTATTGTGTCTCTAATTAGCACGAATGAAAGGCTAATTCATGCAATCAGTAAAATATTATTGAAACATCAAATTTTTCATCTCGAAATAAATTAAAATTACAGTGATGATTTCGTAAACAAAATCTTTTCATTAGGTACTATCATAATTCTGGCAATAATTATTTAAATTATTATTATCACACTTAATCACAAAATTGTAAAACTAGAAATTAATTTAAGAATTTAATTGATAATATCAGTCTCTATAGGTACTTATATATTGTAATTATGTTTCGAGAGACACATTTTGAGTTTCCCGTATATATACGAGTATATATGCTTTACGCAGTTAGTCCTTCGAGGCTTGATTTACATAGAACAAGGTACTTAGCAACTATTATTGGCAGTAGCTATTTCCCCAACTAATAGTGTTATTTAAACATAATATAATATGATACTTTTGCGGAGGCAGAGGTAAGTTTTATTAGAGGAACGTAGTAAATTTCCGTACAGTTCAAAGTTAATTAATTATTTACCAAAAAAGTCCAGTGTTATTTTTCTTAGCTTCTTTTTTTTTAAGGTTTTTTTCATAATAAGGTTACTTTTTCTTTTGCTACTATGTTTTATCTTTCTTGTTTTGTCTCACAGATGTGTCAATTTCGCTTTTGACATTTTGATGTACCTACATTATAATAACAAAAAGGTTAGCAAATAAGATCTTCAAAGACAACGCCTTTAGGATCCTTTTCATTTCCTTTTGTAAACCGCCTTTCATCATTTATGGTACTTAAGTAGCTAACATACCATAAACAAATTATCTACTGAGCACTCTTTATAAATTTGGTCATAATGGTCCTGTCTCTACTTATTTTGATGTTCGTAATCTTTACTGTACCTAACGATTCACATTTTCCATGAGATTGCCTATATTGAAATGTTTTTGCATGTTTCAATTTTTATTTTTCTTTTTGCCTTGAACGTGACCTATAACGTTTCAATAACGCTAACTTAATTTGCTATTAATTTCATTTCTATTTGACTGGCCTGTTGGTCTAGTGGTTAGTGACCCTGACTGCTATGCCAGGTGGGAATCGAACCCACGACGGGTTCGATTCCCACCCAGGATAAATTTTTCTGTGATGAGTATAATCATTTCTTCTGTGTCTGGGTGTAATTTATCTATAATATGTAGGGGAGACCGGGTCAAAATCGTATAGCTAAGGGTTTAGGGCTGTAGGTCTTTCATCTCATAACACTCATTTATGTTCTCAACACTTATAATTAGTCAGTTTCATAAGGAACATAATCATTTGAAAATATTTGGAATAATTAAGATCTTAAACAATAAAAACCAAAAAAAAATAAACATCTTCTAATTACGGTTTTACCCCGACACATGGGTAAAACCGTATATTATTGATATTACCCCAAAAATACTAAATAGTCGTTTTTTCTATGATCAAGACATGCTCTGCTCAACTAGACTGTTCTTGGAAAGCTGAAAAAATCAATTTAAATCGTCCCAAGACTTTGGGTGTGGAACGCTCCGTCATTTTTCTGTCTAAAACATTTTACTCGATCTTGTAATGTTGATTTTGACTTTTTTCATGTTATCCGGATCCTATTCTTGTCTAGAAGTAGGTATTTTAACAACACCTAAAATAAAATAAAAAACAAGTAGTTAAGTTTATATTTATTCATGCGGGTCAAAATCGTATAGTGGTCGGTTTTACCCCTTACGGTTTTGACCTAAGACTTAATGTTTAAATATATCACTCACAACTATATACGTAAACTGAGTTTACGTACTCAAATATTTGTTAATTACGAGTTAATACACACACTTTAACATAGTTGATTGCACACTTACCTGTTACAAACGTAACTTTCACTATTATTGATAGAATCTTCACAAAAATAAGATCAAGAACGACGAAAAACAATAAAATCGATTATTTTGATAATGCGTATGCCTACAGCGACCAGTGTTTGTGGACAAATAGCTCCGATTGGTCGACGCCGATGAACAGTTTGCGCGCGAGAACTTTGAATTATTGACAAGAATAGACATGATGTACTGTTTTACCCCGGTATACGGTTTTGTACAGGTCTCCCCTATGTATTTAGAAATATATAAGTATGTTTTTCAGTTGTCTAGTACCCATAACTCAAGCTCTGCTTAGCTTGGGACGGCGTTGTGTGCTAGTTGTGAAATATTATATTATATATTATATTTATATCAGCCTTACGATATTATCATTCTTGGGACTCGAACCTGCTCTTTAAAAAAATAGGTGGTATTGCGAAAATAAAGCACAGTGCGGGTTGGTGGATGTCACAAGTGACATGCCTTAAATTTATTTATTCAAGGACATCTCTGTTGTCCGATGTTTTCCTTCACTGTTTTGAAAGCGGTGGTAATAAACTAAATTCTTATCTGAGTTTGAAAGTCGGATCCCATACCAATAGGTTGGATGTTATTTCTGACAGAATATCAAAGTGATATTCTTTCTAGTCTTTTTTTTTTTCGATGGAAAAAATCATCTTATGACAACCCCCGCTCTTGGGCGGAGCGGGAGATAGTGTCAGACTCTTACTGACTAAAAAACCCATCCCGTTCCTTCAAGCCTTCATACCGGGGCTCGAGCGCCCTTTCGGATAACCCTGGCCCCAGTAGGCTTCGACCCGGCTGGGCCCCTGCTGTTGCTGACAAATTCTTTCTAGTCTCCAGTCTTTTGATAGAAGACAAGCTGCCCCAATAAAATATGTAAAGTACACTTGTTTTTTTATTACCTTGGATACATAGCATGTAAATCAGGATGCACTGGAACGTGTCTCGTCCTAGGTGACATGGCGGCTGCCGCGTTGATTGCTCTGATGCGCGCACGCAGTCTCTCGTATTGCTCTGGTTGGTACTGCGCCGCTATTGTCACTGTGGCCCCCGAGTACTGCTTGAGTGGAGAGGGGAAAATATTTGTCATATAAAGTATTGTTAAAATACCCTAACTATTAAACATAAAAACAGTAATCTATGTATTTAAAAATAAGTCCCTATTTATCTTGATTACGTCATCAAGCTTAGATTGATCGAGCCGTTCACGCTCGATCAATCTAAACTCAATAGTATTTTTTTCTTAGTGTTCGTTATAGTCAGGAGAAAATTATAATTATGAAAGGAAACAAAAAGGAAAAAACCGTTCACGCATTAATTGTCAGTTCCAACGTTTAATCATAGCTAAGACAACGTGGCTGTCGGTCAGATAGTTACTTAAAAATCAAATTCTGATTAGCATAAAACAACTTCAAACAAATAAAAATGCTGTTTAAATATTTTACACGAATTATGTGACAGAGTGATAGATAATTTTTATTTACCCAAATGGTGATCGTAAACCAAGGTTTAATAATGTCATGAAATTAATAAACTCTAATTTTATCAATCAATATGTTTTCCAGCTTTATTAATATAAATTCCATACTTGGTTCTTGTCAATAAAGGTGAATATGAAATGACCAAAACATGAAATAGATACCTTTAACGCAGCAGCAGCCTGTTCATGCGTAGCTCTTGTAAGGTCTCTCCCGTCGACGCTCAGTATCCTGTCGCCTCGATGTAGCATGCCATAGGCAGCGCCACCCACGGAAACGCCCGATACGAACACTCCGCAAGCGTCCTCGTCCGTACTCCCCTCCCCTTCACCCCCCAGTCCACCGACGATGTCCATGCCGAGACGTGAACCCGAGCGAACAAGCCGAACCATGCGGACGCATCTGTGTGGTGAGAAATTGAAATTATTTGTCGTTTATTGGAAATAATATTTTGAGCAAGAACGAATTTTTGGTAAGTTTCATGGACTTATCAGTGGTGAATGTTGAACCACCTGTATGAAGTATATATATGAAAACATTAATAATAAAATATACACTAATATTATGAAGACTTAAAGTTTGTTTTTTGTTTGGAAGAAGTGAAAGTTTTAGTCCGATTGCTTATTTTTTTTTTAGATATCCGATAGAAAGCTGCTTTGTACCTGAGTGACATAGGCTATATTTTATGTACGCAGGTGAAGCTGCGGGCAAAAGCTACTTTGATAGAGATTTCTAGTTATATTTCCAAAAAAAAAGTATTTTAGGATATAATATAAAGGTCCCATACAAGAAAGACAATAGCAAAACAAAACCATCCTAAAGTTTTAGTAAAAACAGAAGTTGAAGTTTGTAAAAACTGAAATTACTTTTTAACTAAAGATTTGCAAAAGTTGGGGAATTACAAGTTTCAAAGAAGTATTCAACGGTTTTGCAGCAATAGCAAAGGAAGCAAAAGTTTCAGTGTCCGAAACTTATTTACTTTGTTCCGGAGTTGGCGGCATAATTAATATAATAATTCTTAGTCACCAATGTAGGCTCTTCAGTGAAAATATATTTTGGTAAAAAAATATTGGATTTTGATTGGAATTCAAAGAAGGTTATTAATTTTTTTTTTAATAAGTTCTTTTTGTGGTTATAAATATCAGTAGTTAGCAGTCATTCAAGTCCATAAATTAAGTTATTTTTAAACATTAAGCACTAATTAAGTTTAGTAGCCCTACTACAATTAGCTTCGTCAGCAACGTAGCTTCTTTCAAATCTAGCGAATAAGTAATTATTATATTGGACTTAGTCGTCATGCCACAATGGTCGTCTTAGCATAAATTAGCTATAAGTACCTTGTATCTTTAGAATTAAGATACTATAATGTTCACTGTCACTCTGTCGGTTAAATAAATTTATTTTTACCTTTCGAATGTCTTAAGTTACACTGTCCGACATAAGGCTATTGTCTTTCTATTGTGTCTCTAATTACGACATTCAAAGAGTTAACTCTTCGAGTATAGTTAACTTAATTTATTACTATAATGTTAAGTTAATATCGTCTGAAAACATTGAAGGGATAAATTTTACACAGAACATTATTTATAATTTGTTATGTTTTCATTTCAACACGTTTTACTTGAAATATCTAAAGTCTAAGCCTGATATTCAAAAAGAAGATTAAATATAAAATAAAATACAGTTGCCAAAAAAAGCTGCTCAAAAGATTTAACGTCTTGTATTTTCAGGATTACTGCCAAAAATCGTCTCGTTAAAGTGATAACTGAAAAATTTTACGAGAAAGACTACACTTAGTCCGATTCGAAAGGCAGATTCAAAATGAATGAGTTACGAAATATATGAAATATGAAAAGAACGATGATAAGGTCTTCATAAAAGAAGGTGATTTAGAATTTATATAATAATAATAGTTTTATTAAGACACTGCATGTTACACGTTAAGCATAACAGTTAAATATATTTTTAAGACTGAACCACATTTGGTGCAACGAAGTTGCCCTAGATCCCACACAAGGATATCCTGTGTCGTGGAATCTAGTTTTTATTCGACGTTTGTGACACATCAACACTAATATAATAGAGAAGTCAAGTTTGTTTTTTGTTTGTAGGAGGTAATCTCTGAAAGTACTGGACCGATTGCTAAAATTTTTTCACCGATAGAAAGCTGCTTTATTCTTGAGTAACATAGGCACGGTATGTACGCGGGTGAAGCTGCTGGCAAAAGCTAGTAATATTGTAAAGAGGTAAAGTTTGTCTTTATGTTATTTTTGTTTGTACGATGTAATCTCTGAAAGTATTGTTCCGATTTCGACATTTTTTTCACCGATAGAAAACTGTTTTATTCCTATGTGGTATAAGCTATATATATCTTATGTACGCGGGCGAAATTGTGGACAAAGGCTAGTTAAAAATATGCAGGTACATAGTTCTCTATGCACATGCTTACATAAGAATAGAATGAGAGACAAATAGAAAGAAATATCTCAAAATAATGACCAAACAATTACTGTAGAATTACAACTATTTTTTAAAAGCTTACATTAGAATAAAAACATCATACTTATAATATGAAACCTGTCTCAAAAAGATGCTTTATGATAACGGAATATTTGGGTTGAGAAATTCGTGTAATAAATCTTCCCCGCAAAATGTAGGTTACCTTGAAAATGAATATAGTAAGGGTCAACGTTACCTCGGTATTTCACTTGGCTCCTCTTCCAATAGCTCGTGAAGCGTTGAACACGATGTGGCTTGTGTTTTAGCTGCACAAACAACATATTGATTAATAGTTGCCTTATTTACATCAACTTTACGTTTATTTATTTATTTATTTATTTAAACTTCATGTACAATAGTGGTACATAGGCGGACTTAATGCCACAAGGCATTCTCTACCAGTCATCCTATAGGTTAAAAAAGACAACACTGTGGAAGGTTTGCACAATAAACAAATACATAACAAATAGTACAAATGGAAAAATATAAAATAAGTTATTTATAATAATAAAATATTTAATATTTTTTTATTATTATTTTATTTTTTATTTAATTTTAATAAATTTTTTTTAAATATTTTTCATTCTACTTTATTGTTTATTGTAATTATTATTAACTTGGTTTAATTATTTCAGTGATGGGTATTAGCACTTTAATATTGTTAAAAATATTGGAAAATATATCATAACAAATCTAAAACGGTATTTCCGTTTGACGTTTCACACTTTTCTATAAAAATAGCTTTGTATAGGCGTAAACACTTTTTTATAATGTTTTCCATAAAACCATCGAATTATGAAGCTATTTTTATTCTATAGCAACATATACAGTTTAAAATCGACAAATTAAAATTAAAATGTACTACGTATAAAACTGTCAAACTGTACGTCTTAGATTTGCCGGGTTTTAGCTGTTTTTTCTAGTATTGGGAAAAATTTATATTACCTAGTGTATTCTTTATTTAAAACGAATAAACATTTAATGTAGTTATACGTACTTGAATACAAAGGAGCGGTCTTAGCGACAGGAGGAACTGCACTGCCAGCTGACAATACGATAAGTGTGACTTGATCTCCTGTACTTCTCAATGCAGACACCGCATGAGCGTGAGTTGAACCAATTAATGATGTTTCTATACCCTACAGAAAAGACAATACATATAAAAAATAACACAATTTTTCTATTTTATTTGGAATAATCTTGGGAGGGTAATTTTTGTTAACTTTACTCTAACAACCATTGTTAGAGTAGTTTATTTTTCGTTTAAAACTATACTATTTCTCACAAAAACCACTGCTAAAACAATCTGGCTAAATGGGGCATCCTTGACACATCTCTAACACAGCGCCAGCGTGGAGCAGCTGCACAGACATGCGTCACCTGCTATGCTGCCCATCCTGCACAACCACATGCATTTTTCAGGATTTATACGAGGTCAATAATAGAGCTGTACAGATTGCCAAATACTGGTCAGAAAAAAAAAAATTTGAGTATACCCATACGAAAAAAGAAGAAGAAAACCAAAACCATCCATATTTTTTTTTTTTGTATTTCCATAATAGATTCAATACTTACATCTTTATCTCTAACAGCCAAAATTTTATCTCCTAGTCTTAATCTGCCGTCATGGTGCGCTGCTCCACCAACGGCAATATGTGAAACGAAGATGCCTCCACCACCCGCGGCGTCATCCGCTCCCCCTGCTATGCCAAGGCCTAATCCGCGTACGCCTCGCCACAGTGTCACCACTCTAGGCCGTCGAGCTCGTCGTACTCGCTGATTTGAAACAAACAAAGAATTTAAACACTACAGTAGTGTCTCTTTTTCATTCTTCTCTATTGTACGCACAATTTCAATAGACAATATAGGACAGTTGATGTACAAAGCTTTGAGTATTTGGCAAACCAGATTGGTTACAAGTATGAAATCTCGTGAAAAATTTAATGAAGATAAAATATCCATGATCTGTTTGAGTAATTATTTTTATTTAATTTAACGGACAATATTTTCTGATCGATATTAATAGATTATTAGTTTTCTTGATATTTTTTTCAGTGGGAAAATCATACAACGACGCCCTTTTTTTAATTGTTGGTAGGTTTGCGCTTGACTGCTATCTCACTTGATGGAAAGCGACAATGCGGTCGACGATGGAACGCGCTTATCTAGAAGAAACCTATTCACTCTCAACTTAAAGATTCCCGGGTTGTAGCTATCAGGAAAACTATCCGCCCTTAGGCGGAGCGAAGAAGTACTTAATTTTTAACTAAATTTTGTGCCTCATCATGTTATTTTAGAAAAACATGTTCTACAATATATTCAGGTATTGTGAATGATTTTTCAGTTGATTGCAATATATAGTTAATAATTGGTTAATTATTTCCGATATCTCTTACTCGTCTTACTATAACTAACCAAAATAGCTTTTTCTGTGTGCGTGCACACGCTTATAGAATCAGTGTGCAACTAAAATCTACACTTTCAAGACCTTCATAAATCAGAATATATACTCGTATTTCTACACTTACCCATATTATAAGCTAAGAAAAAATAAGAAACTACGGCGTGATTTTAAAATTATGATATGTATTGGTTGTGATATAAATTAAATTCAGTACTGTTGGTAATGTTTGGTTCAGCGATTTTTCAACTGGCACCCTGCCAGCCTTTCCTCGTCAGCTGTAACATCAGGTATTAAAACTGATCTTGCAGATACTGTATCTTTTGTAGTCAGAATTGTTTTTATAATGAGTTCCTACTAGAATTCTGATTTTACCTATTTGGTTGTTGTTGTTTTGTTTACAAATATGGTTTTATTTGTTTGATCCAATTTAAGTTTTATTTTTCTTCTCTGAACCAATTTTACATAATTGCGTGATAGCAAAAGCACTTTATAAGCTTGTAGTATCCTAACAATTTAATTTATAACGAATGATGACTGACCAAAAACATATGCAACCTTTAACTTAACATTAAGATTTAAGTCTGATCAATTTACATCTTTTCCGTTATTTTATTTTCTATATCATCAAGTTTTTTTTTTTTTTATTTCCTTTCGTGTCGTGTTTCTAATACATTTTTTTTACCCAAAAGTCTATTAAAACCATACTGAAATGAGGATATTGAATTGCAGTAACGTTTACGAATTTATTTCGTTCAATTAATTTTAATTGGATTCAGATTGCGATTATTAATAGATATAAATAAATATCTGATGGTTATCTGATCAGCTAAGTGACGATTAACGATGAACAAACTATAAAAAGTCCAAATAAATATCTTATGAGGTAAGTATTCTCACAGTCACCGCCTGTACTATTTCGTATTGGCAGCTATTCGGAAATCTATTACAGTAATGAAAATATTTAGGTTGAAACCGCACAGACAGGCGGTAATCTCGGCACCTAAACTCTATCGAGCCATCTGGTAAGTTGCGAAGTAAAATTAATATTCTAAAATGTGTGTAATCAGTCGCAATCATACGTATGACTTGGATTGACATATCTTAGTCAAGCAGCAACATTATCGTCATATATGAACTATTTATATTTCGACAGCACCGTTTGGCACAGTGGTTGATCAATTGACTACTGCGCTGTGTGTCGCGTGTTCGTTTTATTGTCTGTAAATGTCTGTAAGTATGTTCCGGGTCTTGTGTTTGTGAGTTAACTTGTTTCTGAGTGCACAGTAACTTGAAAAATATCAACAAAATACATATTCTAAAACACAAGAAAATACATTAATTACAGCACCGTTAAAGTACAAAAAAGTCAAACTTAAATTACTTCTTTGTGGAATATCACAGAGAAGTAAACAACAGCGCACCAATCTTGCAGTCACACCATTAGTGAAGCTACAAAAGTGCCTAGTGAAGCAAAGTATAAAGCGACCAATTAAACAGGAAAATTTTAAATAGAGAGCGAACGATGCTGAACTTACTAATCTAACGACGCTCCCGGCTTTTTGAAGAGCGTCTACTGCGACAGAATGCGGCACCCCTTCCACGGAAACGTCGTTTACCTGCACAAATATAGGTTATAAATTTTTGAGGACATTTAATCTTTATTCTCGATGTAACATTGACCAGAGAAACTCTGAAGATAAGATCTTTTTATGGCGTGTCAGATTTTTACTGACTAAAACCACGTATGGGTCTTAGAACGCAAAGGGCAATGGAGGGCGGTTGCCCTTTGCGTTGTAAGACCACGAAATTTTGTTTCCAGAAAATTCCCGCGGCTCTGACGGGCATCGGCCCTATTGGGCTTCTACGGTTTGCTGACTTCTCATTGAGGAGCGCGTGGAATACTATGCGCTGTCGATGACTTGGGCTCGGTCCAGTCGATTACCGGACGGCGAGCTACCCCTTGCTCCTCGTCCGCAAGCCCACATGCATCATCTACCTGAGGGCCATATAAAATTTGACCCTGTATCGTCATTATTTCAGTCGAAATAAATTCACTGCCCGACATAAGCCTCCCCCAAGTTTCGCCACGACGACCGATCCTGTGCGTCTTGCATCCATCGGATTCCCTTATCAAAAATAAAGCAAGTTGCGCGGATTGGCAACTTTCACGCATTGGCAGTTCGCGCGTTCGACAGTTCATAGCTGCAACAGGACAACGTCTGTCGGGTTATCTAAGGTCTTGTTATACATAGCATGGGTAGGATGATGGCAGGACGAAGATATGCATCTTTAGATGGGAGAAAAGCATAGGCAGCTACACTTTATGAACATCCGACAGCTGTTATCCGCAACATCTATGTCTATCTAAAAAGTTAACCAACTTGGGAATTTTGTATAACATGTAATCATTTAAAAAATATTTATATTCGATAATTTTAATAAGGTTCTTCTGTTAGTAATCAATGATCAATATCTCTTAATCAACCTTGATTATTGAACTAGTGTTGACTACATCAGATTTAATGAAATCCTAATAATTACCAAAGTGGTTTGACTTTTTAGACAGACTATAGGCAATTGTAGTGTAGTTTATTTATTACCTATATAATTATTATACTACCTTCATTTCATTAAATATCTGGTCACATTTTCTGTTAAGATTTATCTATTCAGTTCTAGTTACACTGGCCACTTATTTCAATTCCAAACACGCAAAATAGCAATGTTTTTCACGCGTTTCATGCATTCATTGCACTCATCCAACTAATTTGCATGCACATTGTGAATACCATTGAATAAATAGCGCAGTCCGATTTATTTTTGTTATGGACTTGTATATGGAATGAATATTTGTTGGAATCATCACTAAATGTTATATTGATACAGTGTGTGATACGCGACTAATCAAAATTCAAAATGTTTTTATTTCCCTACATGAGGATTTGCAAAACGTCAGAAGCTAATGCATGGTTCCAATAAAGTATTTGACAGTATGAAAAATAAGTTCATATAATTATGTTGCCATCCGCATAGATTTATGGGTTTAAGGAGGAGTTAGGTGACAAAGATACGTATAGATGAATTGTAATAAAGATATATGAAGGCCGGTTTCTGAATTAAAAATTTTGAATCAAGAATATAATAAATCTTATTTTAATACCAATATAACCAACACTAACAACTCCAACACCACCAACATTTTAGGCTCAATTAGTTTCCGAAATAAAAATCGGGAGTAATCACTTAAAACGTTGTTTTTTAAGCAATAAAATACTTTACGTTATTGTACCTATAAACAAGTTTATGTAAAAGTTATGTTATCTACTATTTTGGTGTAAAGTTTATTCTATTTTATTCTTCCATCACGTCTCAAAAGTATCTCGCGATCATAATATCAGACTTTTGTTTGCAACATTGTACAATGCTTTATTTCTTAGATAAATAGCTAAATACCTTCACAAATCCATCCCACATTTCTATGAAAGTCCAAGCATTCATAGGCAACGAAAATGCGATGACCATTAAGGCTTTACTCGTATCCATTAGTTTGGCCATTCATTGAATGAGTCGTTAGTGTGTACGCATTTATTTTCATCCAACAACAAAAAGATAGCTGGATCTTTGACCTACACTGACTCCTGGCTATTACTATGCGTTCATCTAGTTGTTGCAAATGCTTTTATTGAGCATTTTGAGCACTAAGATTCCATTCTTCAGTTTCCCGACGAAATAATAGTCATGGCTGAGACTATAGAGGAGCTCAGCACTATGCTCAATGACCTCAGTAGAACTTTCGAAAGAGTAGGTCTTAAAATGAACATGGATAAAACCAAAAACATGATTAACAACCATGTAGCGCCCACTCTTATCAAGATTGGAGATTTTTCAAATCGGTTGCCAAGTGACGAAGTTATGCGCGAAAAATAATTAAAAAAAATACAAACATGTGAATTGAGAACCTCCTCCTTTTTTAGAAGTCGGTTAAAAAAGCAGTTATTTCAATTTACAAGCAGACACACCAATTTTATTTATATATATAGATGTATAGATATGTTGTCTTGGGATAATTTTCAACTGTTACGCGGGCAAAGCCATTCACAGAAGCTAGTATGATTATATGCAGTGGTGGCCCAGTGGTGACTGCCCCAACTAACAAGTTGTAGGTACCCAGCCAGACGCATTACTTTGTGTATTTATTTCATCATCACTGCTCTCAAAATGGAGAAGGAAAACATCATTAGGAAACAGGTACGTCCTGGAATTAAAGAAGTCTTACTTATTAAAGAAGACTTATGCTTATAATAAACTGGTAATAACTAGTACACAGTGTAATCTGCAACAGTTTAAACATTATAATAACAATATTGGAGCCGGATCTTATCTACCGACACAATTTATTAGCTACCTCAGTCAGTAGGGAATTACTGCCAACGATGTCATTGCAGAAGAGAGCTCAGTAAAACAATTAACTGTTATTTATCGTACTACTAATAATAACTTAGAGTTATTTTAATGGACGATGAACAATTTTTCTGCTGCGGTCTTTCCGTCCGATTATAATTTAGGCGTCTTCAAAGCTAATATGAATAGGTTCTGAATAAACCGGTGCGCCTCACCATCAACGATTGCATCATTGCTTACCATCAGGTGGGATCGCAGTTTGTATTATTAAAGAAAAAAAACTTCTAATAGTTTATATTTCTGTATTTATAATAAAGTTAAGTCAAAAAGTCTATTACAAGTAAAGTCTATTTAATGAAAAGAAAAGAAAAGAAAAAGTCCTTTAATTTTATTCAAGCTAGCGATCCGCCTATGGATGCCCTGAATGTTACATATCTTTGAAATTTGACTAGCCTGTTGACTTTATTTTTATTGTTGATAGGTTCGCGCTTGACCACTATCTCACCTGATGAAAGCGACGATGCGGTAGACGATGAAACGCGCTTACCTAGAAGAAACCTATTCACTCCCGACTTAAAGATTCCTGAGTTGTAGCTATCAGGAAACACATACTCTTACTTATGTTGTATCTAAAATAAAACAAATGCTTTTAATAAAGTAAGTAATAAATAATAACAATTAACAATCCCACGCTTTAGTAATATTTTACAACCAAAGTCTAATTTTGCGGTGTGCAAATTTTAGTACTCTTCATTTTAATTAAGACTTTTTACTACCCCTTAGAAAAGATCAATGTACCCATTTTAGGTCAAACTTGTACTTAACCGGACTTTGCCATTAGCAATTTCATAGTTATACCCTTTCATAATTAGAATATCAACAGCCCAGATCAGATTTACTCTCGAAGTACTCCGAAAATTAACCTTTACCAAGTTAGGACGACACTTAATAGCCATATCTGAACACAGAGACAGTAACACAAAGTACCGCTATACAGTTTAATCTGCTGCCGTTAATCAGCTCCTTTATAGCTTCTAGTTCCATCATAATTCACTTCGAAATACCGGGACAGTTTTATCATTTAGTAGCTGATGCCTGTGGCTTCGCCCGCGCACATAAAATATTGCATATGCCTATGTCACTCAGGAATAATGCAGCTTTCTTTCGGTGAAAAAATTTTAGCAATCCGACCAGTACTTTTAGAGATTTACTACCTTCAAACAAAAAAAAAAAAAAAATTATATTATTAAATATTAGTGTAGATTATAGTGAAAGCTTCGCCCACGTGATAGTAAAATATTTAGCAGACGGCCCACGCTGAAAACCAGCGCTGTGAGCTCAACGCATTATGCGTGAGGCCGCAGCTTTATGCTGAGCGTTCGGCCGTTTTGGAGGAGACGCATATCTTCCCTTGATGTTATGTTCTGTTACCTACTTTTAAGATTGCGTCTTTAATGCGTAAATAAACTGTTTTTCTTTCTTTCTTTCTTTCGATTAAGAAAAAACTGAAGGCTATTCTAGGACACGAACTATTTGTGCACCAGAATTCGTCAAAATCCGTTCAGCCGAGATGCAGTAACAAACATATCCACGCACGCACACACAAACTTTCGCCCTTATAATATTAGTGTCATTTAGAAAGACAGAGTACGAATAACAGGTACTTGGAGGTTCATAAAAATATTAAAATGAACCTGTTTTATTAAATACTCGACCTTACGCAGAATTTCATTATACAAGAAAAGTTCTGGGAATGTCGTCTAAGTAAGTTGTTTGAGCAGTATTTTAAATAGCTATGTGAAAATAAAAAGTTTTCAGCCCATATTTACTGGCAGGAATTCGTTTTATTTCTTTTTTTCCCGGAAAATGTTTACATGACATCTTATAAAATTGGATACAGGGAATGACATAATTTATTGGAGCCTTATCATTTTTCCGTTAAGTCCTTCCCGTTCTGTTCCTTTGTTCTCAACGGAAATACGCGGCACGGAGCATATTCCCGGGATATTGATCCTGACAATTACATTATTTATCACAAGCTCAGCATAAGAGAGGTTTCAATGCAAAAGCTTCAAGCAAAACTAAGAAATGACGCTTATTATTTAGCTATAATGAATAGTAAATTATATTACGTTGTTGAAATCTTTGCGGTCAAGACCGAGCGTTTCGCCTCGTCTTTTATACTGCGTACATTGACAGAATGGAACACGGAACTGTTTTTACTGTTCCGTGGAATGGAACAATTTGCCTGCTGCGGTCTTCCCGTCCGATAATAATTTAGGTGTTTTCAAGGCTAGAGTGAATAGGCTCTTAACATTTTTTTTTATTAGTGCGCCTCACCATCAACAATTGCATCACTACATACCTTCAGGTGGGATCGTAGTCAAGAACTAGTTTATATTAATTAAAAAAAAATGCATTCATTATTAAGGAATAACTTGAAAAGAAAATGTGTAAATTATTGTTATTCTTATTAAGTAATTATATTGAATGAATTAATTCATTAAACCCAAGCGAACGCCGGCGTTCGGGCACCTATTGTCTTTCTATTTTGTCTGTGATTTCCACGATTGAAAGGTTAAGTGGCACCTAAATTAAACAATACAAACATACACTCCATAAAAAATCCTTCGGGGCCAATAATTAAAACGCATTGAGTAACTTTATTCCTTATTTAACCCTCAATACCTTATCTTACCCTAGTTCCTAAAATCATTATTATAAATTCTAGACTAGTTTCTTCTCCAATTGTAGTCCATTGTTAGTTTGAATTCAATTCTCTCAATAGCTTAGCTGTGTTATTCTTGTAGTTGAAAGTTTCAGACGTTATATGAAAGGACTGAATTTACAGGTAATATTGTATTTGCACCTGTGCCTTTGGCGTGAACATAATGTAGAATATGTATGTATGTTCTGTTACCGGGACTAGTTTTACGTACAGTGTTTGCAAAGTAAACATTATGAAAAAATGTGAGTGAAAAGGGAGTCACTGATAAAGTGACGGATGACAGGACAGAATGGAATAAAAATAATGCCAACTTTGAGCAAAATAGGATAAGGGTTAGAAGATGTTGATATGCATAAAATATGATAATTTATTTATAAATAATAAATTTAATTATACAATAATTCTAGCTTAATATTTTAAATGTGAAAGTGTAAATGTTTGGATGTTTGTTACTTAATCACGCAAAAACGGCTGAACGGATGTTTGGCATGCATATAGCCTTTGACATGGAAAAGAACATAGGCTACCTTTTATCCCGATTCCTTAAGTACCTAATGCCACGCGGGCGAAGCCGCGGGCAAAAGCTAGTATAATATAAAGTCAAATAACAATTTAATCAATAAATATATATATTAAATATTTATTCATTAAATAGTTTATTGTTCACCTCATAATGTGGACAGGACAAACATATAAAAAAACTGTACAATAGACGGTCTTATGGCACAGGGCAATCTCTTACAAACATCTTTAAGATGAGTTGAATGAAAGGTATTTCCTTTGGGGCGGTGAGATTATAAAAATTTAACCTTTCAATTGTGATAATTACAGACACAATTGAAAGACGCGCGATTGATAGGTGCGCGAACGCCGGCGTTCGCTTGGGGTTTAATGAATTAAAATAACAAATTAACTAAACAAGATAATAAAAATACATATATACAACACCAATTAATAATACTAACAAATATCAAGTAGAAAAGTGAGAGCGGAGGATTGATCAGGTGTCAAACCTTATTACAGCTTTAAAGAAGACGATCCTGGCTAAGTCACAATACCAATTCGACTAAAGATAAACATGATGATGCATGGTAGACCAAAATGTACGCATTGTGTTTAAAATGGAACAACACTTTAAAATTACTTATAGTGTAGTGCCTGGAGCTTTTTACTTCAGATTTTAGCTACTGTGGATAAAATTTAAAAACCTAATAAAATATTGCAATCTCTATTTCGAAAAAAAAAAAAACTTATAATTACAATAGTTTAACTACTGTAATTATAAGTTTTTAAGAAACTACCTACTGGTTCAAATTGAAAATTTTATTTAGTATTGGACAGATTTATTTTTTTCAAGTCACAATCTTTTTTTTTTAATTGACCATCATGAAAAAGGATTACAATTTGTTAATAGATAAACTTTTTTAGACACATTATTAGTAGCTTAGAAAATCATAATTGTTTTTTGAACTGTAACTGTAATCCGAGATTTTTTTATGATTTTGACGCTCCAGGCACTACGATATTACTTACCTTTTATACTTTTATTCCCTTCAACCTAAACTTATGTAGATATATTACATTTTGTATTTCGAGAAATGAGACCGCAATTTTATCAAATTTACTCGAGCTTGTTTAGTCAATATTTGTTTAGTTCCTAATCTGTGGTACATGGATCGGATACGGGTAACTACTGACTATATTAATTTGCTAGAGGTTCACGCTAGAGTCACTGATCCGTAGACCTACCTATGTTAAACATGTTATGGTCGATCGTTGCCTCTACAAATTAACATACACCTATGTTTATAAGGTGAGAGCTATTTTTAGCTTGGAGCCAAAGGGCTTTTACGAAAGACCGTGAAAGGGTTTGTGGTAGACGAAGGTAAATAATTTTACGATATGTTACAGGGAGATAAGTGACATTTAGGACCTTTCTCAGTACTAAAAGCGTGTCAATTCAATTGTTCACTGTTAACAGAACATTTATCTACGTTCAGCTAGTAATAAAAAAAGGTTTTCATTTTATTAAGTACTTATAGATACTGAAGTACCTACGTACTCGTTTTTTACAAAGCTGTCTCTGATATTGTTTCATTTATGACAGATATAGGTTAGCTTAGGGTTGTCAAAATTTCAAGTTGAAACAAACTCTTTGTAGCACTTGAAACAAGCTCTTTGTTTCAAGTGCTACTGAAATGTGATGTGTGAATTCTGATAATTCAAAAATGTATGGACTTTTTTGAATTATTAGCAATAATTATCGCTGATAGAATATCTAGTTACTTGTGTGTTTGTAGCTTATCACTTTCTAAACGGCTTGACCAATTTGGATGAAATTTCGTGTTATATTTAAATGAGTCCCTAGTCCCTGGTTTGAAAATACAATTGAACCCGGTAGGTGACGTTGTAATCGGGTATCATTTTTTTTCTGACTATAAACTAGCTTTAGAGCAGGACAACTTCTGCCAGTACCGCTAGTTTTATTACATTATTCTAAGAGGTAGTAACCCGCCTGAATTTGAACGCGTGCAAATTATATAGGTTTAATTGTACACTGTCAGTCTCTCAAGAATATGGCACTAGCATCATAAATAACAACCTTTGTTCTATGGCTTTTAAAAATTTATTGTATTTTCAACTGGTTTTTAAAAACAAAAAAAAATTTAAATGAAACGCTCTAAATATTACAAAGTCTATGCGAAGCAAGCGATAGTACAATAGCGCAAAAGAGTGGAGATCGGGCGGCCGGGGTAGTTGATGCGCTTACGTCGCGTCATACAGACATAGGTAGGTATAACCAGATACAAAGTTCAAATGTGTTAGATGGAACAACGAAATCTTGAATGATCGTAGAACAAAAGTTGTTGTTTATGATGTTAGTAATACAGGTCTGCAAGGTTTTTAGTGTTTTACAAATAACCCTGTCTAGGAACATGAATCTTTCTCGTGTTTTTTTTTTCTATTATAGAAAGCCGCAACATAATCCCTTGTGTAGTTTAGAAAGGATTTACGAACAAACAAACACAGAAAGTGACTTTAACCATGTATAGAAATATGAGACACGGTTAGAAGATTTATTGCGTGCTCAAATGATTTATCCCAATACTCACTTGTAATAAAATATCCCCTATTTGCAATCTCCCATCTTTTTGCGCCGCTCCACCCACTGCTAGGCGGGTTATGCTGACGTCACTGCCAGTTTCCCCGCCTGCTATGCTCAGGCCGAGCCCGCTCGCACCCCGTTCCAACGTCACATCAGCTGTCTCCCACACTGCTTCGCTGTCTGCTTCCGAAGGACACTGCCGACAATGACGTATTGTGAGATGAGTGAGAAATGTGTTGGAAGAGAAATAGTGCGTTTGTGAAATGTAGGCTGTATAGATACGCTTGTCGTTGATTTGAATAAAAATATTTCTTTACTTATTTTTATCTAAATTTCATGAATAGTCTTAGTACATAAGCGGACTTAATGCAACAAGGCATTATTTATCAGTCAACCTTCGTTTTCTTTTTAAATATTGATAGGCTCGTGTTTAACCACCATCTCACATGCTAAGCGATGATGTGGTCGACGATGGATCAGGCTTGCTTAGAAGTAACCTAAGGAAACAAAGGCTCTGGCAGGGAATTCCAGCGTTAAAAAAGACAACACAGTAGTACGTGTGCTCAATAAATAAACAAAGATAGAAGATAGATATCAATTTATTGTGTCCTATCAATCTATTGATAGGAGTATAGCAGCTATCTATAAATTACCAATTTTTGAGAACCAAACAGAGACCATGACAGCTTTTAAAAACCGGCCAAGTGCGAGTCGGACTCGCCCATGAAGGGTTCCGTAGCAGCAAGTAACATAATATAAAAGTTCTTGTAATGTGTTGTAACTTCGATCGATGTTTTAATAATAGTGTATTTTTTTCGATTTATGACGCCTTAAAAAAAAATTACTTACTAGATTTCGTTCAAACCAATTTTCGTTGGTAGTTTTTATAGTAATGTACATCATATATTTTTTTTAGTTTTATCATTCTCTTATTTTAGAAGTTAGAGGGGGGGGACACACGCATTTTACCACTTTGGAAGTGTCTCTTGCGCAAACTATTCAGTTTAGAAAAAAAAAATATCTTAGAAACCTCAGTATCATTTTTGAAGATCTATCCATAGATACACCACACGAATGGGTTTGACGAAAAAAAAAAAATTTAAGTTTCAGTTCCAAGTATGGGGACCCACAAAATTTATTGCTTTTTTTCTATTTTTGTATGAAAATCTTAATGCGGTTTACAGAATACATCTACTTACAAAGTTTCAACAGTATAGCTCTTATAGTTTCGGAAAAAAGTGGCTGTGACATACGGACGGACAGACAGACAGACATGACGAATCTATAAGGGTTCCGTTTTTTGCCATTTGGCTACGGAACCCTAAAAACCGGCCAAGAGCGTGTCGGGCCACGCTCAGTGTAGGGTTCCGTAGTTTCCCGTCCGTCACAATAAGTGTACCCACTTATGAGTTTCAAAAAATGCTTGCTACGATTATACTACAAACTTAGTCCAGAAATTATTTTGTAGAACCCTTTTGTCTTTTTTGTACAAAAACTGTTCTCTCCATCAAGTTCAAAATAATTTTCCTAGAAAGTTCTTATAAAGTTCTACTTCTCAGATTTTTTTCATATTTTCTAAACTTATGGTTCAAAAGTTAGAGGGGGAGGACCCATTGTTTTTTACTTTTGGAGCGATTATTTCCGAAATTATTGACATTATCAAAAAATGATCTTAGTAAACCCCTATTCATTTTTAAATACCTATCCAACGATATATCACACGTTAGGGTTGAAATTAAAAAAAAAATCACTTCCCACTTTACATAGAGGGGGGCTACCCTAATAAAACATTTTTTTCCAATTTTTATTTTACCACTTTGTCGGCGTGATTGATATACATATTAGTACCAATTTTCAGCTTTCTAGTGCTAACGGTCACAGAGATTAAGCGAGGACGGACGGACAGACAGACAGACGGACAGACAGACATGGCGAAACTATAAGGGTTCCTAGTTGACTACGGAACCCTAAAAACTGAACATCAAAGAAGAACAAACAATTCAACAGAATTTAGTTTGAAAACCTCTAACTGTTTACAAATAAATTAATTATTTTAAATTAATTAGAAAAAATATAATTACTCATAACACAAGTATGAGTACCAGACAACTGATAAACATACTTACATATTTCTAAATTCATACATACGAGTATTATAGATAATTTACACCCAGACACAGAACAAATGATCATGCTCATCACATAAACATTTGTCCTAGGTGGGAATGGAACTCACGATCTCCAGTAGTCAGGGTAGTAGTAGTCAGGGTCAGTCATGCTCAAGCATGAGAATTTACTTAAAGTTATGTCATTTTTTTGGGAGCTTTAAAGCGTCTGTTAAGCAATACGGCTGATGGAATGTGTCTGGGAGTATTGCTGACTTGATTTTAAAGATATTGTCTACGACATACGTAAAAATCAGCCTTGAGAAAATACGTGAAGTTACACCATTTTTTGGGAGCTTTAAAGCGTCTGTTAAACAATACAGTCGACGGAACGTATCTGGGAGTATTTGCGACTTGATTTTAAAGATATTGCCTACAAAATACGTAAAAATCAGCTTTGAGAATTTACGTGAGGTAAGTAATAATTTTATGTACCTTGATTACCTGATACCTGAAAATTAGGCGTCTAAGCAAGCTAGCGGGTAGGCATGCGTTTTTAGTACATACTAACAGTACTAAATCGTCCACATGTCTTTCGTCAGAAAATACATGATGTCTGGCGGTCCTGGGATCTTACTCTAAAACAGATGAGGTTAGGTACAATAATCAAACAAAACAACATCAAAACAAATAAGAATAAAAATATTTATAAAAAGGAAAACAAAATATAGATTTATTGAACGCTTTACCGTTTTTCTTACCCATAAACAACTGAATATTAGGGAGCTAAATAAACAAACTTAACTAAAAACACAAATCATAACAATAAAGTTTCGTAACTAATAGTTAGTTATTAGTTTATAAACCTGCAGGTAGTACTTAGTTATAGTGAAGCCTGATAGTTGAAGCGTAAATCACGTTTTGTTTGTACCTTAAAATAGTTATTTTGTTTTCCTTGTTTACGCAAATTAAGATATTATCATCATCATTATTATTTTATCCGGAAAACGTCCGCTGTTACTTCCCCAAATGTCGCCACAACGAACACGAACTTCGTAAATAAATATTATTATTTTCAAGCCTCTACATTAGTGACAAAATATCTCTCAACAAAACGCGCAACGCTGCCAAATTACCCAACGACATGTCCGCGTCACGTAAATGCGTTGTAAAATGTTAGAGGCAAGTTGCGGGACACTGGACAACGTTGCAGCGTCATGTAGATTAAGCGTTGCACGTCATTTTGGGGGACGTTTAGCCCCCACCTACCTTACCTTACGGAATCCTAAAAACTTCTGCCTTACTTGGCAAAAGCATCCTCTTAGGTTCCACATATCTCTTTACCTGCCTTTTTTAGCCAGTTTCTTAAACATTGATCCCGTTCGACACGCCTTTTAAATCGGTTTAAGAATTACAAGCAGAGCCTTGGAATATCAACACATCTAAGACTTGAGCGGGGTAGATTACGGGAAGCTGGGACCTTTTCCTGTTAAATAAATGGTCAATTATAGACCGAGATCGGAGGGATTCCGATAAATGGTAGCCACATTTCCATTTTTTCTTTTATTAATATTCTTTGTATTTATACAGTTTGGTATTATTTAATTTGTATGAAGCTTTTATAAGCCGACAATTTTACTGAATATGGAATAGTTAAAAAAAGTAAGAGATTACCCGTATTTTACGCTCAATAATTATTTTTGTGAGCTTTTTCCAAGAATATGGTTTAAACTATGTATTTGTCGTGGCCAGATCATCACTTAAATTACCGAAAAAAAAAATGATATGTATTATAATCTTATTCCTTAGGTTAACAAACTTGAAATTTGACACAAATTCTAATCAAAATGAATAATAAAGACTTATCCTATTAGTTTTTTTAAAGCTAACTTCAAAATAAGGGGTATTAAAGTTTTTACTTAAACATTTTCGCGAATCAAGTCGCTGGCAAACTATTAGAGTGGCAAAGTTCGCCTCGTCGTTTATACCGTGCACATCGACGGACTGGAACAATTTGCCTGCTGCGGTCTTCCTAACCAATTATAATCTGGGTATCTTCAAAACTAGAGTGAATAGGCTCCTAAACTAGTACTTCTGTCAGTGGATGAGACTGCAGTCTGGCACTAGTTTATATTATTAAAAAAAAAGTCACACACAAGGCGATGATAAAAATAAGATAGAAAAACACTGAATTTTTTTTCTTGAGAGCCATTTATTTATCAGTGAACATCGATCATGACAGTGAGTGGCGGCTTCAACAGCTGAAAGAAAACTACAAAGTCATTGACCCTTCAATGAGACATCGCCGTCCCTTCAAGTTTGAATGGCACCGACGGATGTAAGCGGTCGAAGTTCAATCGAACAATCTGGCGAGAGTCCGAAAGTTTTCGCAGTCCAAAGGGTAATTTATGTTCAATTTGACCAAGCGATTTAGGCCATTTTAGGTAGGATATAGAACGTCTAGATACCTTCATGACTACATAGATAGTTTGTAACGACTTTAGGCATAAGCACCACAGCGGAGGCTGCGGCATTGTTGGGTAGCGGGTTAGTTCAGTAGTTACCACGGCCTTAGAAAGCATAGGGCAACTGTAAGTACATAGGTGGGTTATAGTCAGTAAAAGTTTGTCACTCTTTCTCCTCCCACCCAGAGCAGGAAGAAATTTATACTAAAATTATAAAGAGATAAAGTTTGTTTGCAGGTGATCCGATTGCAAAATTTTTTTCATCGATAGAAAGCTGCTTTATTCTCGAGAGACATAGGCAATATTTGATATAATACCGCGGTCATTTCTGCCTGATCACTTACGAAAATTTTCGCTTGAATCCTATGGCGTGGCACCGAACCAAAACTCTTTGAAGTTTTCGTTTCGAGTGCAAGCAAAAATTAACCTAGCGGTGGTCAGGCAGAAGTTTCTTTGTACATGGGCGAAGCTATGGTTAAAAGCTAGTATTTGATAAAATCTTACCCGTATATAGCGTATGGAACTAGATACCTATACAAAATTAACTGTGACTGGAACGCCTCAAAAAAACAGTTTTAACTACTTGACAATTCAATAATGTCTGTTTATGAATCGAAGACAAATTAATCAAAAAAAAAAAATAATACAAAATGTAACTGAGTTTTAATTTATACAACATAATTTAGACTTTATACGAAACCTGAATATAGTTAGTTCAGAATCAGTAACTGAATAGATTCCAATAGTTTTTACACCATGATATAATTTTTACCGAAAATATTTAAAAAGGGCACACGTTGGATACCACCGACAATAAGTACAACACAGAACACGGAAGATCATAGCGAACATTAGGCGCTAGCAAACAGCTGGGTTCAAGTGCAAAATAACCCTAAGTCGGCTGGATGGCTCACTGACTAATTATATTTGCTGACTTAACTATCTTATAACTTTGTAATTTTTCATGATACAGTCATGAGATTTTGTGCATAGATTCATTACATAAAAATACTAGACAGGTGTTTCAGGTCTCGCAAATACTAAAAATAGGGTTGCAAACATATTCCAGTATTCGCTTATGTTTAAAATATTCATCGTAAAGTATTTGCGGCTTAACGCGTCGTTTCAATAATAACTTTTAAATAGTGAAATCCGTGAGTGATCGGGAAGGATTTAAAACCAAATACGCGTGACCGCTACCAACAAAATTCAATATGGCCGGACTTTTCGTACTGAATCGGGCGTGCCGAAAATGGACGTGCAAGTTTCATCAGTTTTTTTAAAACCAGCGAACGTGCATATTTGCAATCAAACATACTAGCGTTCGTTAACTGGTTAACTTTATAATTGGGCAGACGGCATATCACAAAAATGGGTCTCTAGTAAAATTTGTTCACTCGTAAAAGTTACATAAAGTTTTTTTTTTTTTTTAATAAATCATCATCTCTATAGAATAAATCCAAACATTGGTTCAATAACTGTTTTTAGTTTGACCTAATATTGCGATTGTGTTGTGATGTTAAAGTGCATACCACCATTGTAGTTTAACTTTTTATTTATTTTTTCTCCTTCAAGTATGTTCTTCATAGATAATTAAATGTGAAAACATGTCATTGGTTAATAGTTGCATAATTTTTTGTTTTATTAGTTGTTAATACTGTTTATTTTTCGATTATAGTAAAATAAATAAAATAGCCATTTTCGAACTAGCTTAGAGTCAGTTTCCAGTCAAACATGGAGTATTCAGCCACATCTGGCTAAATGTGGCTGAATACTCCATGTTTTACATGGAGCTACTACCTCTCAGATCTCCTCAACACAGTTACTAGGCAACGCTTTGGTTAAACAGATGGTCAGACTTTCTGGCGTCTGAAAACCTACAACGACAGTCAAAGATTACATATGAGAACCGGGCTTATCGGCTTTACGTACCTACCGAAGCAGTATTACTAATGTTGACATTGATACTTTTTTTTGACATTGATACTTGCCCGGTTTCGAATCCATCATCTCATGTAAGAGAGGCAGGTGTCTTAAACACTGGACCTTCAGGATACTCACTGAACGATCACATCTTTAAAAATATATAATCTACAATTTTAAAAAGGTACATATCGTGTGACTTGTTGGTCTGGTAGGGAATGCCTGTAAAGGCATCAAGTCCGCCTTTTTCAATCTTTGTGTTACATGAAGTTTAAGTATATAAATAAACTTCATTAAGCTCCTTACTAGTATAATCAGTATTTTTAATGTTCCCACTGTTGGGACTCAGGCCGTAATCCACCACGCGGGCCCATTGGTTGGCGTATTAAGGCCCGAGCGCCCAAAAAGTGCCATAAAACAGTGACTTTCTGAAGCCTACTCCTCCGTAACGGCCAGGTTAATAGGTTTGAAAAAAAAAAGTTAATTAAAGATTCCTGAACAACATTATCAACATTTGATTTTTTCGTGCTATTAATAATTTTGTCTAAAAAAAAATATTTAGTAATTTTGCAACTTTTCCCTACTTCTTCGAAACGGCTTGGAACTTTACAAACATTTTTAAACATAAAAATTGGTGGTTAAATATTCTTCAAAGCGAACATTGCAGATATAAATCAATCAATAGTTCGCAAAGAAAATGGATATAAAGCGCTTTCCGGGCGCTGCTGGCCGCAAATAAATGCACAGATTTGCGTACTGCCGCCTAGGCGAGTGCAAGGGTTGCGTTCACATAATTTCGGTCAGATGGTTCAAGAGATATAAGCCTTAAACGACAACTAAGTTTTATAAGCTGTGAAGAACCAAGAAATGAGCAAGAAAAGTTACAAAACCAACATTGTTGGTGCATCCACTTCCCAAGAAAAGGGATAACGGAAATGTTTACAAGGATCTGCGTGAATTGAATCACGAAGCCTTGCGGGTATATTCTCAACTTCCGTATGTAGTGGTTTACAAATGCTCCTTAGAGGAAACCGGTTGTACCTATCTTGTGAGATTTCTTTCCTTTGCCGAAGAATTACATTTTACTTGCTAGTAAGGTTACGTATTAGGTTCTTACAAAAATATTGGATCTATTGTAATTTTTCTTATTGAAAATAGGTACAATCGCACTAATATTTGGTACAAATTTGCTTTTTAAAATTTTTTCCTATACCTGTGCTATAAGACCTTGCTTTGTGCCAAATTTCAGAATTCAGGGTCAACCGGTAGTACCCTATAAATTTCGATCTTTGAGAGTATCAAAATATATGTTTTTTTTTTGCGACATAAACGGCCGTATCTTTTTTATTCGTTACTGCAGATCTGAGTAAATGGTTTTAATTTCAACTCGATACCTCCACGCGTTCTTGAGATAAAGGGTCTTGACAGACGGACAGACGGACGGACAACAAAGTGAAACTTACGGAACCCTAAATATATTTTTTATCACCTTTAATCTACACCACACCTATTTTGCTGAATATACATTTGTACAATAAAAAAATACATAAAAATACCTTATACAGGATTATTTCGACAGTGGAAAGGTAAAATTACTTAAACGCCACTTTGGTCGAAAATAAGTTATCAAACTTATAACATTTCCAATAAGATATAAAACTTATTTCCGACCAAACTGGCGCTTAAGTAATTTTACCTTTCCACTGTCGATTTGTGAAACACGTGCTACCTCTTAAGACTATATTACTAACATCACAAACAACAACTTTTGTTCTATGACTCTTAATCATTTGCTATAGTAAATTTAGTTCATCAGATTTTCATACAAAAATAAAAATATTTAAATTGAGTATTCTAAATATTACAAAGGTAAGCAAATATGCAAAACAAGCGATAGTAGAAGCGGAAGGGAGTGGGAATTGAGCGGTGGGGGTGCTTGATGCGTTTGCGTCGCTTCATGTAGACGTAGGTAGGTATAGCAAAATACAGAGTTGAAATGGGTTAGATATAGAACAACTAAATCTTATAGTTTTGTTTTTGGTAAATAATAAAAAATAAATACATTTATTTCAGACTAAAAAAAATAATGTCAATATAATTATGTTTGGTTAAAATGAATTATGTTTTATACAAAATCATAGGACAAAATATGTTGTTTATGATGTTAGTAATACGGTTCTGCAAGGTTGTTAGCGTAAATTGTTTATTTGTAAAACAAAAAACCCTGAATAAAAAGAATATAAAAAAAAGAAAGAAAACATTTATTTGACACAAATATTCAGTGACATTGTATTTCTCTCAATTGCGCCGAATCTTATTGCTTTCATGAGTCTAAACGTCACTCCACAATCATTATTTGGAAGCCCTTTACATTACACGTGCCATATAAGTCCCTACTAACTAAGCGTAAGCTCAAACTTGACATTTACTGTGAGTTAGCTAAGTTTAAATCTATATCAAAAGGCAGTACTTGCAGTGTACGTAGACTAACTACCTTGTTCATAAACAGTTCACTATACAAACTCATGTTTAGGTTTTGTAATCCTCTTTAATTTTTTTTTTTTTTGGTGGTAAGTTATCACCAAATAACTTCTCCAACTCTGAGTGGAGCGAAAAGGAGTACAAGAGTGGCTAGAACCCACCGGTGCTTCTTCAGTGCTCCCTTTTTGTTCCAGAGCCACAGTATCTCTTCCGAGAAATCCCCTAGCCCTTGCAAGCATCGAACCTCGTCTTATATTTTGCTGACCACTCTTTTAGGTTGGGAACGCCATAATTATGGCGGTAAGTCTTTGAGGCGTGGCTAGAAAGACTTCACGGTGTCCTCACCTTCTGCATGACGCAGGTTTTCACCGGACATGGTAAGTTCGGGAGTTTCCTGCACAGGATTCGTGCGGAAGCGACGCCCGGGTGTCGGCCTTGTGCGGAACGCCTGGAGGTGTGCCTCGCTTGGGCGGAGCATCGGCGTGCCCTCGTGGGGGTGATAGGTGGCGATCTCTCGCACCGGGCCTTGATACAGGCCATGGTCCGGAGCAAAGTGGAGTGGCAGGAGGTCGCCTCCTTCTGCGAAGCAGTAATGCTAGCAAAGGAGGAGACCGATCGCATCACAACGGCGTTGCTCACAGCGCCCTAGCTGCCGCCGGGATTCCAATTCCGATTTCCAGCTACCGAAGGCGCGGGCTTGCAGACGGCGAGTAACGGGTAGACGCTGTCCGATCGTCCGGTAACTGTTCGGACCGAGCCGAAGTCGTCGACGGCGCGCACTATTCCCGCGCGCCTCAAGGAGTTGTCAGCAACCGCAGAGGCCTAACTGACTCGAAGCCTACTGGGGCCAGGGTTAGTTTCGAATAATAGCTCATCCCCGGTACGAAGGGCAACGAAAGAACAGGAGTGGGTTTTAGTCAGTAAAAATCTGACACTATCTCCCGCTCCGCCCAAAGAGCGGGTGATGTCATTAGATCACCATCGACCAGAACTTGATCCTTATCAAAAGGCAAGCTGTTTTGGTTGGCGCCTGCAAAGGCTATCTATCCTAAATACTTAGAACAAAGAGACTCTTTTTTTTATAAACTAGTGCAACATTTGATGGTATGCAATCATTGATGGTGAGGCGCAATAGTTTATTAAGAGCCTATTCACTTGAGCTTTGAAGACAACTAAATTATAAAAGGGCGGGAAGACCGCAGTAGGCAAATTAAAATTCTAATTCTTTGTCTATCGATCAAATAAATCACGAAGTCTGGTGTTAGACATTTGTAAACAATTGAGTAATAAGTTGAAAATATTGGACATCCTCTAAAACACTGTTATAGCACAAAAAGGCGAGTTTTGGGATAAAATTAAACCGACTTCAATGTAAAAAAACTTTTTAATTTTCACTTTTTATTAATGGTACCCTCAGCCACACTTAAATATCTTATAACCAGAGTGAATCTCATAACGTTTCTAATAATCCCAAACATGGTTAGATTACATTAATTTACTACTTCCGGCTTCATCACCAGGTCAGTTCGATACGTCCCCTCCCCTTTTCTTTCAGTCAGTCATCGACTACACGTCTAAACAAAGCAATTTTACTTGTTACGACAATTCTGCTGTGATCCTATGAACAAATCATAACAATTTTTGACTATGAAACTACTGTGGAAGCATAACCTTTCAGTCAATAAAATAATTTTCAAAATCGGTCCACAATTAACCGAGATATTGGTGAACATACATAAAAAAAAACATACATTCAGCCAAACATAGAACCTCCTCCTTTTCGAAATCGGTTAAAAATGGAGTTTAATTCGGATTTTGTTTGTCCACCGATCAATTTAGTGAAAATAATTGTCCAATAAAAAAGCAATGGCGCAGCATTATTGAGTCACAGGAACATTAATAAAGTTTAAAATAAAATGAGATTTTCCAAAACCCGTTTATCGTGGTATACAATATAATGTCAAGCTTTTAAAAATACAGCAAAGTATTGAACAAATTTTAATAGTTTTTTTGCTGGCTATTATGGACTGATGCTTTGCCAATTATAGATTAGTCGACATTTTTCACAAATTCCACAAGATCAAGGCAGTACAATTTAGTTCAGGTCAGCTAAAATATTTTACAACCTCTCAATGTTATCGACTAGGCCTTGCCTACAAAACAAAAACCGGACAAGTGCGAGTCGGACTCGGGCACCGAGGGTTCGATACAAACTTATCTATGAAAAGAGTTCAATTCCCGAATTGAGTTACGAAGATTTTTCCGAATCGCAAAAAAGCTTTTTTTTGTTGTGACGTAAGTACCTACAAATTTACAGTTTTTTGATTTTTTCTTATACTATTGTTATGAGACCCTACTTGATAATACATTTCAGGATTCAATTTCAATGGAAAGTACCCTACAGAAATGGAAGTATTAGTCATTTTGATTCCCCTGAGAGTGTCTAAATACCCGTTTTTTGCGACATAAACCTATTTTTTCGTTCTTTTCGCATGTTTGATTTTTCATAGTTTCAAGGAAACCCAGACTTGAGGATATTGTTTTAATTTCAATTTGATACCTTCACGCGTTCCCAAAATAAATGGTCTTGACAGACAGACTGACTACAAAGTGATTCTATAAGGTTTCCGTTTTTTTTTTTACTTTTGAGGTACGGCACCCTAAAAACACGAAACACAGCATCTTCTTGATTAAAAACATCAAAAACTAAGAGCAAAACAGAAAAGCTGAATCAAACGAATTGTAACAAGCAATTTCATTACACTTTTCTCTTTTTATCTGCTCACAAAATGTATCCAGTTCTTTGCGTTATTTCGCGAAAACCTTTATCACACCATCATATTTACGTAATAAAATATAATGGCTGACTCTAAGCGGTATAATAATACGAAGTGGAGCTGGTTTATTAATATTTAAATCATGAATTTTTTTTCAGACAAATCTTTGCTGTATCATCATTTGGACAATATAGTCTTTATTTTTTTAAGGTGGGTACTTAATCATCCAATGACTCCTCCACTCTAAGGCAGTGCGAGAGGGTGAGTCAGATATTTACTGAGTAAAACCCACTTCTATGTTCCTTTTTCATCTTGCTTAGAGGCTTCGAAATTTCGTCTCGGAAACTTCGAAGCCGAAAGCAGAAACGAAACTCGGCTTTCGTCTTTATCCATGACCTGACCTTTTAAAATACTTCAGTAATATATGTATATAAAATTAATCCCTATTTCTCTTAGTCACGTCATCAGAAGTGTTGTGTTTGTTATTATCAGGAAAATTTCTACTATTAAACCTGAGCGTTTGACAGTTCATAGCCAGAACAAAAAAACCGGAAAACGTTGGTTGAGTCTGCTTATTTTTATTAGAAACTAGTTGACCCGCAGAATTTTTTACAGCCTAACAGTCAATGATTGACCATCTGAATGACTGCGACGAATGTATTTTACATTTGCAATTTTGCGATGTATTCGAGAGATTTTGCGATGTTTGCGATGTATTGGAGATGAATCTAACAAGGTAAAGAACATTAAAATCGGTCAAGCCGAACTAGATTGTTAATGATTTTACAAATACGACTTTGTTTTTTGTTTTGTGTATAGGTAGGTAGGTATAGATTAAACTCTGATCTATGCACAAAACCCCATTTTAAACATTTTGTACGTATTAACTACGAAGAAATAAAATTCATATGTCCCTAGAAAGGAGGCTTTATTCCCAGTAGTGGAAACATTAAAAGACTAATCCTTCTATGCTATGCTTTGCTAAAATTCATATTTCGTTATGAATTTTATTTCTTCGTAATAGCCTCATAGAACCATGCTAACCTCATAGAAAAAGTGTCGAAGAATTCCTCTATGAAATATTCATTTTGGAACGAGTGAATAGAAACGGTATATTTGTACGCCAAAATAGATGTACCTTTACACAGTGAATGAACGATAAAACAAAATGTTACCGTGCTTTCCGTGCCGTAGAATCTGTTGTGCCAAAATATTTTGTAGGCAGCGAAAAAGTGATAAAAGAAGTGCTTTTGGCAAAAACCGGGGTCGCACTTTGCTAGTCGGAGGTGAAAATATTTTAACAATGAAAAATATCGCTTCCTCACTGAAGTTTCGCCAAAGGAAACGGGCTATAGAAAATGGTAATGATTTTCGCACCGTAAAACGTAATAAGATGCAAATTGTATAATAAAATTAAGCATTTGCTGCTTTTTCTTATTTTTTGTATAATTTAAGAAACTTCGAGAACAACGATGGCTCTATATCGAATGAAAGTAATAAAAAATATAAGGTTATTGTTGGTACTGGTTTGCAAATTTTTAATATTCTCCTGACTTTATACAAAAAGGCCAGCCAAGAAAGATAAGAAACATAACACAGTTCAGGTGTGACACATCATTAACTTCCAAGTTTCTTGTTTCTGAGCCAAGAAAACTAAAGAGAATATTAAAATAAGTTAAATTTGAAGTCAAGCAAATGCTACGAACTGCTACCCACGTTGGAAACGCTATAAATACCATCACAGTTGTAGCATTTTAGAAGTATTTCTCAAGTAACAGGTTGTAAGTATATCTTTTGATAGCGGAACTAAGTATTTTATGTCATGCAAATTAACATTTTACATAATATTTCCAAGCAATTGTGGAAAAAATACACAAATTGAAAGTTTTCTTGTTAAAAAGACATAGAGACAAGACCTAATAATGTTAAGTTTGAACCTATTATCATTGCAATTTGATCGTTCCAACTCACGAATAACAGATTTAGAAATATTGACAAATGTAAGCACTGTAAGCAGTGCAGTGTTGACAAAAAGTTAATTCAATTATCGATTAAAAAGTTCATTGCAACTAACGATTTAAGATACGATTTAATAGTGTCAATCTTTAATCTTGATAAAGGATTAATTTAATCTATGTTAATCCAGATTACGATTAATTTGTTAGTTCTCGTCATTATTAAAAAACAAACTTAAAGATACAATATACAAACGAACCCAAAAAAATTAAGTGAAATAATATTCCTATTTCATAGCACCCACATAAGCTAAAGTTTTATTAATCTCTATATGGAATATTGGGGGCAGGATATTTAATTATAATATGTTGTTCAACATAAAAAAAAACATGGCTAAGAATATATTTATGATGTTTTTTATGTGTTTTTGTTGTTCTGAATAAACATATTATTATTATTCCATTTAATATATATATATACATATTATTTACATTTTTAAATATTTCTTAAAAAGTACATAAAAAAAACATTTAAAAATATAAAAAATAGTAGCCCACCGGCATCGGGAACAGGGTCCAAGCTGCCGGTGGTCAGGGCTCCTGAGAGAGGAATCTCCTAACTATACGCGCCGTGTCCAGGAGTACTGCTTTCTGGATCAGGCCCTTGATCCAGCTACCTAACGAGAGCCTCCTTAGATGTTGTTCGAGGCTCTTAGCTATTAAGCCATTGGCCGTTACGACTATCGGCACAATGATTGCTCTATCCACTTCCCACATGTCGACAACCTCGCGAGCTAAGTCAAGATATTTGATCTGCTTATCTTTCTCAGCTTTCACAAGGTTCTCGTCATGAGGGACCGCTATATCAACAATCATTGTGCGACGCTCTAGTCGATCTATCACCACTATATCAGGTTTATTGGCAACAATAGTCCTGTCAGTTATGATAGATCGATCCCAATATAACGTGATACTGCCATTGTCGAGAACTGGGTCGGGCACATACCTGTAGTACGGTACTTCTGATTCTACAAGATTGTATTTAAGAGCAAGTTGCTGGTGAATAATCCTGGCTACGAGGTTGTGTCTATGCAAATAGTCTCCGTTAGCCAGACGAGAACACCCAGAAATAATGTGTCAGATTGATTCTCCGGGCCGGTGGCATGCCCGACAGATGTCAACCGTACCATCCTTCACAATGTATTTCCGGTAATTGTTCGTCATCATAACTTCGTCCATAATTGCAAAGACAAAACCTTCGGTTTCCCCGAAGAGGTCACCGAAACGTAGCCAAGATACGGACGCTAATAGGTCTACATCGGGCCCATGTAAGGCCCGGTAAAAGCGTCCGTGAAGCTCCTTGCCCTGCCATACTTCCCTGCGGTCATTAGTATCCAGTACTAAAGGTTTGCGCCAGTTCTCGTTACCTAAGGAGAGCGGGGTGAGGCCCTTGTCCACCGCCACCACTTCTCGGTGCATACCCACGTCGACGGCTAGGAAATATTCCCTGAGACTGCATACCTCGCGGTTGTGCAGGGACTTAGCATTTAAGAAGCCACGACCCCCACACTTCCGCGGGATTATTATTATTATTATTAATAGGTACATCAATCGTTAATCAAACTAAAGATTGTCAAATAAAACTAATCGTGATTACGATTACTATTTTAACAGGCCTGTGGGTCTAGTGTTTAGTGACCCTTCGATTCCCACTCAGGAAAAATGTTTGTGTGATAATCAGATGACAAAACAAATGAACGTTCTGTGTCTGGGTGTAAATTATATAGAATATAGTAGTACCCATAATACAAGCCCTACTTAGCTTGGCACTAGACAGCATTGTGTGATAGTTGTGGAATATTATTATTATTATATTATTATTTTAATCTTGATAAAATATTAATCGTAATCGCGATTAATTTAATCGATTAAATCGTTAATTGATTAAAGAAATTGAAGGTGCGTTCGCGCACCTATTGTTTTTCTATTGTGTCTGTAATTTCCACGATTGAAAGGTTAATCGATTGATGCCAATACTGAAGCAGTGGAATCAGAAAATGATAGACATACTCCCGAAATAAAAAGTGTCATATGTGCCACTCCAGTATATAGTTTACCCTTGTATCAATTATCTAAATCCATTTAGCTCTTTGAGTGTAAAGCTGTAAAAAACATCCACACACACATTCAAACTTCCGCCTTTATAACAATAGCGTGATATGCACTGAGTGGATTACGACAATTTATTTTGACCCATTCGCTTCAATAAAAATGTAAAAGAACATTTAACTTCATAACATCGGCTTTCTCCTCGCTACAGGCAATATGCTGTAGCAACCGATGCAAGCCTTTATAGGCTATCTCGGATCATAGAGTCGATAACAGAGGCATTCGACGGGGAAAATTCAAGTACACAATATTCCACAAAGCAAACGCTAGGACTTCTCAGAATTTTTCAGCTAGTCAATATTATTCAATCTCTAAAATAATGATGGACCTTTTGTAATGAAACTTGGGCTCTAGGTACCCATAAAACTGAGTAAAGACCGAATTCGAATGATTGAAGAAATATTTAATAACGACGTGGATAATTGTAATTCAATTTACTTTGTTCTATCGTCAAGATTGAACAAAGGTGAATTACAATTATGTTTATGACGAGGGAAACGATTTTCCCCAAGGACGTGTCAAAAGCTTATCAAGAGCGCCGAAGCGTTCTACCGGAGATCCCGGTGCCTCTCTTATATGATTAAGTCGGTAGAAGTCCGACCCTCCGTCTCCGGATACAGGAAGTATCCATGTGGACTTCCACATAAAAATAATGATAATTTTGTGAGCCAAAATAGAGTCTTAATATTAAGAGCGTGGAAGTCTGCCTGTTTGGACGTTTAGATATTTCTTAGTGATGTTTACAAATAACTATATAAAATAGGAATATAAATTAGTCTCTTAATAAACTAGTGCGCCTCACTATCAACGATTGCATCACTGCTTACCATCAGGCGGGATCGCAGTCAAGTACTAGTTTATAACAGATAAAAAAAAAACTATACATTGAAGCATGTTTGCTTCAATGACTTATACTTGATAAATTTGTAGACCATGACCTGGGCCTCAAGTTTGCTATTACAATAGTGTCAAAATGGCCTATCATCAATGTCATAATTGTCGATTTTGACAAGTTTGGTAATCTACAGTACAGTACAATTCACGAATGATGGCGGGCGTGAAGTTAGCCTTTGCGAACTTTCGCGCATACCACACTCTTCTCGCACACGCACGACGTCATTTGGTTCCTAAAACACGTTACTGCGCAGCCTTCTGCGCAAACTTCACGGCCGCCATCATTCGTGAATTGTACTATACTAATATAATGGCGTCATTATGACTTTCCAATGGTCAACCACTGACACTCCATTGAAAGAAGTGGCATATTGACAAATTAATATTTGACGTATGCGGTAATCTGCTAAAACTTTGATAGTTTATTTGATCAGTGTTCTACCATTAGAACGTTATTGTGAAGTTATTGGTTTTAATATGCTCGATATTATCATTCTATCACAACTTTATTACGATACCATTGACCGATGAATGATCGATCATTATAAATTAATGGATTACGAACTTTTAGCAAAATGACAATGGGATCTGGATTAGAAAATAAGCTCTTTATCATAATAATATGTTTAGTTAGTTTATAACGACATAAACGCAGTCAATGCCTTTGGTATAAGCTAGTATACCAGTAAAAACACGAAACATAACTTTACAATTTATTTATAGACTATAATCAATTATAAGTTACAGAAAACATAGTTACACAACGACACCTGTGGTAAGTCGGGAACGTTACTGAGAATTTTAGACAAGCCAGAAAATGGTAGAAAAATGTGAAACTTTCAGTAAACATTTTAGCAAACAAACAAGGACTATACTATACAAAAATATAGTAGAACTTTTTGCTACCCGCAGTAAAAAGGATATCGGTTTATTGCTTTGACAATAAAATTAAGTATTAATAAGTTTTATTTATGTAACGCAATCTTATTTTTTATTTTTCAGTTTAAAGTTTATACTGTCTTGAGTTGGTATTTGAAATACTTAACTTCTGGGATGTGGTTATTGTCCAGCGATATTCTATTGATCTGTTTTTTAGGGTTCTGTACCTCAAAATGAAAAAAAAACGGAACCCTATAAGATCGCTTTCTTATCCGTCTGTCTGTCAGACCTTGGTGATCTTAAGAACCCGTGGAAGCATCGAGTTAGAATTAAAATCACAGATTTAGATTTGCGGTCTTTTGAAGCTGTGAAAAAATCAAACTTCAGAGTTAACGAAAAAAAGATACGGACAAATTAAAATGCTAAAAAAGGATTACTTCCTGTTGAGCTAGAATACTGAAATTTGGCATGAAGCAAGGTCTTACAGTACAAGTATAGGCAATAATCTGAAAATTGTAAATTTTTGGTGACGTCACAAAAACAAAGACTCTTTTTTCGATTCGGAAAAATTTTCGTAGCTAAATTCAGGAATTGAACTTTTTGAAGGTAAGTTTGTACGGAACCCTCATTGGCCGAGTCCGACTCTCATTTGCCCGGTTAACTTTATTATGATACAGGTATAGCAAATCAATCAGGACTCAGGAGGCAGTTTTAACAATTTCACAGAATACTTTCTAATTTCGAAGGAAAATGAAATTGCACAGAAAAAGATAAATTACAGACCTTTGTTGTTGAATTATTAAAACCGAAGTAAGAACACAAAACTGTCAAGACACGTCACATTTTTTTTATATTATTTCAACGATTGCATTACTGCTTACCATCAGGCGGGATCGCAGTCAAGTACTAGTTTATAACAGATAAAAAAAAATATATATTACATTACGCGCAACAATATTATATATTATCTGTGCATAGGCATAGTGGATGCAATGTGGTTCAGTATAACGTAATGTTGTCAATGTTGTTGTTTGTCTCCACAAGCATAAACACGATAATTTGCATATCGAAATAATGTCAATGACAGACTACCCACAGTTACAAACATATTGGAAATTTGGCGGAGCCGCGGTTTTGACCAGTGATTTCAATTTATGTCACGCTTGTGTTTTAATACCTAATACATTTAAAGCGTTGCTAATATTATATTCTGTTTATTAATATGACTGTGAAACATAGGTTTTATTGGTAGAAATAGGTTTTTACCAAAGAAATAGGTGTTTTTTTTAAACGAGTTACTTTGGACTGACTTATATTAAAAAGTTCTTAATCATCGTACAGTTTGTAATTCAAATATTAATCCTTAAATTCCGATTGTCTACATTTTAAACCACTATTTAGGCGGTGTTTCGTATTAAAAAAGTTAATCAAGATATATTGTTGTGTGTATTCATATAATGACTTACGTATAAAGTCCATATAAGAAAGAGTATCAATTCCATTATCTGCTCTTGGCGTAGTAATAAATAGACAAAGTGGAGAAACACGTATGTCTGCCAACGACTGACGTACGGCCAATTTGTACAGAATCGGACTTCTTCGGGTAAGTACAGGTATTAACTTGTAGTTGACCCGCAACAAAATATTATTTTTCATAAATAATTAGCCACCGTATGTCGTAAAAGATTTCAGTAGCATTATTGAACCCATGTCAGCCCTGAGTACAATGCCGCTTCTGAAATATTTACCACACCAATTAAAAAATAAAGCTATAGTTTCATAATATAAATCATTTTTTAAGAGTCGGTTGCAGTCATAGAGTTTATTGTAGGTACTGGCCCTGGTCTATATCTATTTCGCGGCCCCGTAACAGCGATTTTATTTTTATATAAAAAAAAAAATAGTAACTATATACCCCCCATAAGGTCTGGTAGATAATGCCTAAGGCATTAAGTCCGCCTTTGTACAGTTTTTTGTGCAAGAAGTATTAATAAATAAATATATAGTAGATACAAAATGTTTACTTTTGCGTCTGGCAAAAAAACAAGTTTTATTATTTTATGTATCTTTCAAATATTTTCGTCGACATACACGTTTGGAATCATAAGTTCAGATTCGTGATATAGCAAGCAAATTTAAAATTTTACCTAGCGATGGGTCATAATTATATGGTCAATTTTAATAAAATATTTTTCATGGTGTTCTCTTTATATACATATGTGGATTATCAGAGATTCAAAATAGTTCAAAATTAGTGCAACCTCGCCTTAACTACTACGTCGAGACTTCAGCAAAAATAGCTGATATGTAGGTCAGATTAACTATCTTGTGGAGACGATAATGGATGCAGCTATTTCAAGCACAAAAGGCTTATACTGAAAGTGTAACGCGAGTCTCTTTATTTTCACGATGTCGGTAAATTAATTTTCATTAAAAAACGTGTAGATAGAATGCAGCATATGCCTTTTTTTGTGGTGGGAAAATTATCTAATGACATCCCCCGCTCTTGGGCGGAGCGGGAGATAGTGTTAGACTTTTACTTACTGAAAACCCACTCCTGTTCCTTCGTTACCTTTGTGTATGTATGTATGTTTCTTAACCATATTTTGTACGTGCTTTTTATAGATAAAATTGTAACAAAAAAAAAATTGCATCCTCCTGACCTTGGTGGTTAGTGGCCCTGATTACTATGCCGGAAATCCTAGGTTCGGTTTTCACCCATAACAAATGCTTACAAGTGTGGTGAGCACAATAATTTGTTCCCTGTCTTTGTAATTTATCTATAACATATATGTATTTAGAATAGTAGATTATGTGACTAAGGGATAAAGCAGTGGCTTTAAGTCGAGGGCTGATTTTGAATTCCGAACGAAATAAAGGTTGCTGATTTTAATCCCGAACGTTAGTGAGGGATTAATATAATTAACTCCCTCGCAATGCTCGGATTGCGAGGCAGTTAATAAAAAACCTGAGTGGAGTGAGGAATTCAAGCCGCCCAAGACAAAGACAGCTTTATCCTCGTGTTGCATACTCTACTTTTTACACCATCTGTGAGATAATTTAACCTTTTGAATGTCTTAAGTTACACAGTTCGACATAAGCAATTGTGTCTCTAATTACGGCATTCGATTAGTTAAAAGACAATTTGGTCGACCAAATCATGTATTAGAGAAATATAAGTATTATATTTACAAGTTCATCAAACAAACAAAATTCACTACTCCAAGATTCTATAGTTTCAATTTTCTATAACGCTCCCGTCAGTAAGCATGTTTTATTCTATTTTTTTTTTTGTGAGTGGCCAGTTTGAATTTCCAGTCAACTTGTTCGATGCACGTACATTTTAATTCACAATGTTGACGATTTTTGATGTTCCAAATTCAAATCTCATTATTCTCAAGGGATCGGCCATACTGCATTATCTTCCTAGGGATAGAATGACTTGCTGTAAGTGAGGTTTGTATGACGTATAAAACGACATTTTCGAGCAGGTGGTGCAAAATAGTAGTTTATGTGACTAGGGGATAAAGCAGTGTCTTTAAGTCGCGGGCGGCATGTTGAATTCCGAACGATACGAAGGTTGCTGATTTTAATCCCGAACGATAGTGAGGGATCTACAAAATTAACTCCCGAGCATTGCGAGGGAGTTAATAAAGAAACCTGAGTGAAGTGAGGAATTTAAGCCGCCCAAGACAAAGACAGCTTTATCCCCGTGTTGCATACTCTACTTTTTACACCATCTGTGAGATAATTAAAAGACAATTTGGTCGACCAAATCATACATTAGAGAAATATAAGTATTAAGTATATTTACAAGTTCATCAAACAAAAAAAATTCAATACTCCAAGATTATATAGTTTCAATTTTCTATAATGCTCCCGTGTCGTCAGTACGCACGTTTTATTCTATTTTCTTTTTTTTTTGTTAGTGGCCAGTTTGAACAAGTGATTACATACTCTTTGGTTTGAATTTCGAGTCAACTTGTTCGATGCGCCTACATTTTAATTTACAATGTTGACGATTCTTGATGCTCCAAATTCAAATCTCATTATTCCCTAGGGATCGGCCATACTGCATTATCTCCCTAGGCATATAATGACTTGCTTTATGTGAGGTTTGTATGACGTGTAAAACGACATTATCGAGCAGGTGGTGTAAAAAATATATAAGTATGTTTATCAATTGTCTAGTGCTCACAGCACAAGCTCTGTTTAGTTTGGAACTAGACAGCGTTGTGTAAACATTATGGAATATTATTATAAAGTCAATGAGATCGAAGAATAAATCACAACAATACGAACCAATATCCTGTAAATCCAATTCAAAGTACAATAAAACACAGCAGTAGTGATTCTGTCACAAGCAGCCAATAACAAAAAGTTAACAGAACCATTATTACAAACCCGTAGCAACAGGAAATCGAAAAACGTTAAATGACTAGACAGTGCAGTGCGACAAAACAAGGTACGACATGTTTAGTCGCGATAGTATTAAGGTAGGACTACACTGCACACACGTGTGCCACATACGCAGATCTGGGCGCGTCGGCGTCGGTCTTCATACATTTTATATGGAAACTAGGCTTGTAGAGCTACACTAGATCCACGCTATGTGACGCCACGTGACGGCGCGCACTGTTCCCGTGCGCCTTAAGAAGTTGTCAGCAACAGCAAGGGCCCAGCTGGGTCGAAGCCTACCGGGGCCAGGGTTAGTTTCGAAAGACAGCTTGAGCCTCGGCATGAAGGTTTGAAGGAACGGGGTGGGTTTTTAGTCAGTAAGAGTCTGACACTATCTCCCGCTCCGCCCAAGAGCGGGGGTTGTCATTAAAGATTTTCCCAACTAAAAAAAAAAGTTATTTGTGCCTGATAACTTAAAAAATTTCGAGTATATCCAAAAATGGATTTAGTGGTGGTCAGGTGGAAGTATGTTTGGTAGTGCTAATCAAAAGTGGTTTACGTATGCGTCGGTCTAATGTAGTTCTAGCTTTATGGGACGAACCTGATAGCTTGCAGCTTGTCGCCCACTTCCTGGACTGTCTGTCGACTGCTCTCGCCCGCACTCGTAGTTACCAACGTTTGCTGTAGACAAATAAAAAAGACTGTTAGGAAAGTTCACTCTTAGAAAGATTATTTCTGCCCGTGGGTTTATGTGCACTGGCAAATTTCCGCAACTTTTGCATGCGATGTTAACATCTTTCAGACACAGCTTTACAACTTTATGTGGTTAAATTGCAAACTACATCCAAGAGTTTGAAAATTACAATAGGGTAATTTTCAGGGTCAAAATAATTGCATTTTATTTAATTCGTATTTTAGATTATAAAAAATATTGGACCCGTATTTTTTTCTTTAAAACTGAAACATTCTGTATACATTTGTATTTTTTTTATGTCGTTTAAGTTTCATAATGATATTGCATTAACTAAGTTATGTTTATTTAAATAATAGATTAGACAAAAGTACTTCGATAAGTTTGAAACATTTTGTTTCGTGTATTGAAGTGATTCGTTGTCATGTAGGTAACCTACACCCTTATATGTATAACATGTGTGCCCTTCAGTTTCCACGTGAACTGACAGCTGAATAATTGAATACGAAATCCACAGAGTAAGGATAGGTTCGTCATTGCTTTGTCGAGGTCGAGATCACCAGACGTTTGCAATATTCATAGTCTTATGACCCACTTGTGGTCGTACTCATTGTACCCCAATCTGTTTCCTACTAAAATCTCAAACAGGTTGATGGAATAATAGTACATTTTGATATAAGTGTGTAATGTTAGTGATTACCGTCGAGGAGGTATTTAGACCCGAGCCATGGCGAGGGTCTTAAGAGAGCCGAAAACGATAATCATTAATTACTCACGTGTATCATACGACGTTTTTCAATACACTTGTGAAGAAATTAACTGTAAAACTAATAAACTTTAGTGGCGGTAAAAATCTGTTTTCATATGCGTGACCATTTTTTAAAATTTCTTTTCCTCGTGGGGGACGTCGCGTGCCTGACTTGATACGATAAATGTAATAAAATTATAGCGGAGGAGAGGTTAAACTAAAAGGTTTTAACTACATTATAGCACTAGTGCGTAATGGTAATCAAAATGTCACAGTTTGATAACAAGTGCCATTATATACCTAAGTGCAGTGCAATAAGAGTCACTTTATGAGCAAGTGTATTGAAAAATATATATTATGTAACCTAATAAAAGCACATCCTGAAAGTAGTAAGTTTAGAATCTACTACTGAATCAATTTCAGTTATTTTGAATCAATAATTTAGGATTATTATAAGCTAAACCATTACCTGATTAATTAAATTGTTCTTGATAGATCTTGATTGCGTCACTAGAGTGTTTGCGTATCAATGCGGTACCAGTATAGTGCGTCGATTTCCGTATTATTTGTATACAATTAGGACAAATAATTGCATAAAAAACACTAAACTAAATGCATTTAAGTATTTTTGAATTATGATTGCTACTTAATTTTCTAATTAGGGTTTAAGAGTGTGCGTCATTCAGAAATCAGAAATGTCTATTTTATGATCAATAAAGGCACTTTTGAATTGTAAAATGGCAGTCAGTAAAAACAAAAAAAATACAGTAAAACTAAATTGCACGTTCCAAAGTGTAAATCTCTATGGATAAGAACGTGCAAGAAACTACATGGACATTTTTTATGCCAGTTACATGCTGCATAAGCTTCAGCTTAATGGTTTACCATGGACAAGTAAAAAAAGAAGTATAAACTCAACAACATACATAAGCCTTCAAAATACTCATTAGGCCGTATTTAAAATTAAAACTAACCGTCTCACACCACATTAGCACTGCCGAGGGACCTCGCCAGACCGACAATGGCTAAGTATATATGGCGGACAACATAACCGCTAACATTGTAATGCAAAACTAAGTTGTTTGATCCAGTTTCTAAACTAGGTTGTTACTATTTCAAAATTTATCCCACATGACACAGATACTGGTTGAAATATAAGTCTGTACTTTGGTCTGGTCTCAGCCACCGCCGAGATTCCGATTCTGATTTTTGGCCACCGTAGGCACGGGCTTGTGAACGGCGAACAATAGGCAGCTCGCTGTCCGACCGTCTGGTAACCGTCCAGACCGAGCCCAAAACGTCGACGGCGCGTATTGTTCCGTGCGCTCCTCAAGGAGTTGTCAGCAAGCCGTAGGGGCCCAGCAGTGTCGAAGCCTACTGGGGCTAAGGATGTGCTTCTGAAAGGAAGATTCGGCCCCGGTACGAAAGGTAACGAAGGAACAGGAGTAGGTTTTTAGTCAGTAAAAATCTGACACTATTTCCCGTTCAGCCCTAGGGCGTGGATGATGACATTGAATGATTTTCCCACTTACAAAAAAATTTCGTCTGTTGAAACAAATTAAGTAGTGGCTGAGTTCGTAATGAAAAGAAAGATACTCTTGTTACGAGACCTCACATTAGTAGGCGGCAAAGTTTGACCCGGATCAACAAAAAAGCGGTGTAGATCAAACTACGATTCATAATGGTGCCAACCGAAGTTTCCTGCCGACAAATGTGCCAGTGCTGGCATTTTCTTTGACGTTTCGAGGAAAAACGCGCCAAAATATTTGACACCTACTGTAATTCGATTCATAAAATGTGATGGAACTTCTTTTGTTTTGTAATGGTATGGAAATTGTTTGAAGTAACGTCTCTACTACACGAGCTGAGATTATTTACATTGGTCCCTAGTAACTTGTAATTGGCATTGAAATATTCTTGAATTTCGTTACTGTGTATTTAACATCAATTAGATGGCAATTGCTATGAAAATTGTGAATAATTTGAGAGTGTTTTCGAACGGCAATAGAAAGGAAGCTCGCTCGAGCTCGAAGTTTCTTTGCGTGATTGAATCAGGAATGAAAATATCCGCAGGAGTACCAAGGTTGCCAACGTAGCATGAAAAATTGCCTAACTTAAGTGGCAATGAGCAGGGTGAATTGCTCGCAGAGCAGATGGCAGTTGGAGCCGAAAGGTTCCGGAGTAGCAACAGCGTGCCAGAAGACGCAGCTTTAGAAGACCTCCTACAAGGTGGACCGATGACCTGATAAAGGTTGGGGGAATCCAATGGATTTAAGACACACAGGACCGTTCAATTCGGCGACACTTGGGGGAGGAATAAGTCCAACAGAAAGATGTCCACATCTTTCGGTCGAAATGATGTTTTTTTTTATCTTTTATAAACCGGTACTTGACTGCGATTCCGCCTGATGGTAAGCAGTGATGCAATCGTTGATGTTGAGGCGCACTAGTTTATTAAGAGCCTATTCACTCTAGCCTTGAAGACACTCAAATTATAAAGGAAAGACCGGCAGGCATACTGTTCCAGTCCCTCGAAGTACGCGGTATAAATGACGAGGCGAAACGCTTAGTCCGATTGGATGATTTTTTAATGAACCATAAATATCAAATCTCAAAAAACTACATCTCAGATTATCAGACACAATGTATAATATCTTAAGGAATATAAAAGTCTAAGTGAGAGTTAAAAATCTAGACAGATGAAGATAAGTTTTTATGAAATGTAGTTTGGTAGTTTCACGCTCGCAATCTCATACTCAAAGATATGAAATTTATGACAAAAGCAGTGTGAAATATCATGTTGTTCATGTAGGAAATGTTATAGGTTTCCATAACAACCAGCTCAAAGGATAAGCCTTGAAGTTTTACGACTTTCTTACGGAGATGGAAAGAAAATATAGCCCAATAACTATAGAACACCCCTGTTTTGGTGTTTGTCAAAATACGAACATCTTATCGATACCACCGTGTATTTATATCATCTGTCATAAACTTAATATTATCGTTTTCTAAAAACGTTGAATTGGAAAATCTATTAAGTAGGTAACTATGAGTAAAGAAAATTGGCCTGTTGGTCTAGTGGTTAGTGGCCCTGACTACTATACCGGTCGTGGGTTCGATTCCCACCCAGGATAAATGTTTGTGTGATGCGCACGATCATTTGTTCTGCGCCTAGGTGTAATTTATCTAATAATATGTATGTATTCAGAAATATATAAATAAGTTTATCAGTTGTCTAGTACTCATAACACAAGCTCTGATTAGCTTGAGACTAGACAGCGTTGTGTGATAGTTGTGGAATATTATTATTATAATACTTGCTATGACGTCATGCTACGAACATCACACAAATTCTCACATCACCCTTAGGTTATAACAGAAAATTCCAAGCAACACTTTCTGTGTTATCTTAAAAGTTGCAGCTTTGCACATGTTGGCCTCAGGTACATAGACCAGCCTTAAATGCCATTTATTCAGTAGTGACTAAAAGTGGAATACTTACTATATTATATTGTAAAGTACTGAAGCGCATTGGTTGATTTTTGATTTTAATTACTCAAATTTATTTACTACGAGTATATCGATCTCTACACGCAAATAGTAGTTAAATACCATTCATAACCGCATCCGGAGACATGCTTGTTTGTTGTGTCTACGAGTCACACCATTGCGCAAGCCTAGGCTTCTATCCCTCACACTCTTTCTGGTCACAATGCTGTCTTGGACGCAAACCTATGTCAAGTCAAACCGAAGACTATGTCAGTATTCAAACGTAATTCAGGAGTTCAAAGTGACGAGAGTGTAAATTTTATGTATCTTCTCTTACTTAATGTAATAGGAAATATATGTGCGAAAAAATAGAATATTAACAGTGAAACCAATATAAGATTTGACTGGCCTGTTGGTCTAGTGGTTAGTGACCCTGACTGCTATGCCGGAGGTCGTGGGTTCGATTCCCACCCAGGACAAATGTTTGTGTGATGAGCACAATCATTTGTTCTGTGTCTGGGTGTAATTTATCTATAATATGTATGTATTTAAAAATATATAAGTATGTTTATCAGTTGTCTAGTAACCATAACACAAGCTCTGCTTAGCTTGGGACTAGACGGCGTTGTGTGATAGTTGTGGAATATTATATTATTATATATTATATTAATCCTCACACCCTAATACATACTTTCCATCATATTCGTGGCTATATTTAATACAAAAGTCAACCACTCGTATCGTCTTTCTCCTTGTCTTCAGAATTTCATATTTGAGAAATCGGAGTTGTGATTTATAACTGGCGTCGGCGCCCGAATTTCATTGTAAATGGTTTCATTCTAAGTACCTTAAATTAGCCGAGGAATAAAATGAATTTTGTCAAGATATTTTATAACTCGAAGCAATATTTTATTTCAGTTGAAACTTTTCACTTTACTCCTTATAAGAAAAAATGTTCCTTTGCTACCGGAACGACTGAAAGAGTTACTGTGGCCCTTTTTTTTAGCTGGGAAATCATCCAATGAGCTCTACCGCTCTTGGACGGAGGGCGAGGGCTTGTTAAACTTTTACTGACTAAACCACTGCCGTTCCATCTTTGTTTTTGTTCCTGAGCCCTGGTATACACTGTTTACCCTGCTGGGTTCTAGAACGCTAAGGAAAAATTAAGAAACATAGGTGGATTTAAATAAGTAAAATTCTGACACGAATTCTCGCTCCACTCTAAAGCAAGAGAAGGCTTTTGTTTATTTTCCACTTTGAAAATGAAAAGGTACCTAGTGTTTAATAAAAAAACATATTTTATTTTCGCACTTATTAGGAAATAATTTTAATTAGATAGGCTCAAATAAGCTTACAATAGTTTGTTTTGTTATTTCTAAGAGGAGTCGTAAATCGGGAAGGTCCGAAACCATTACAATAAGTGAATATTTGTCAAACCCTGAAAATTGATTAACCCGTCTTATTAAGGGATATCATGTTACCCAATAAACGGGTTGTTATCAACCTACATCACTAGATTGTAAGCTGACGCTAAAATTGTGGGAAAAAGATTTAAAAAAATATTGATTTGTGACATAAGTAGGTACTTGTTTAAGTAAGACTAAAACCACACACCGCAAAAACAGGTGAAGGACACATCCTTCAGTTCAATTGCCCTTTACGTTCTAGGACCATGAGTATTCTTTTCAGAAAATCCTCGCGGTCCCAGCGGGCATCGGCTCTGCTGGGCTCCTGCGGCTTGCTAGCATCTCTTTGAGGAGCGCGTGGAACCTTGCCCGTCCTGATGATTACCGGAAGGCCGGATGACGAGCTACCCATTTGCCCGTCGTCCGAGAATAGGTAGTAGGCTATTTTTACCCTCCCTTCATAATTTTTAAGACAGAACTATGTTTGTCGAGTTAGCAAATATTTAATATAATTTTGAAAGCTACAACTACTTTTATGTACATAAATCCTAGCTCCCTTGACAGGAGCTTTGCTTTAAGGCTTCATTAAAATAGATGTGCTTGCTACACTAAGTAACGTTGGCCGATGTGAAGCAATTTGATCTTTTATTTATTGTTTTCTCTAAAGGTCTTATGTCGGTACATGAACGGTGGTTATATAAAAGGTCAGCACATAATGAATGGCTTATTAATGTAAGAGGATTCTTGTGATTTTACATGTCTTTCTTCTGCCAAAGAATATTAGATTATTTTTTATTGGGCACGCCATGACGGCGGCGGTGAGTCCTTCTTTAGAAGTGACTGAATAGTCGACATCGCATGGTTAACTGTGCAGATCCCCACCGGACATGGCAAGCTTGGAAAGTTCCTGTTTCAGATTCTGGCGAAAGAAAAGCCTGGGTTTCACCACTAGGTATACGTACCGCCCGGAAAACTCAGACGGAGCACTGCTCTGTCCTTTTGGAGGCGATTTTGGCGGCGGCGATATCTCGCGCCAAGCCCTAATTCAGGTCGTAGTCATGAAAAAAAATAAGATGCCGTCACCTTCTTCTATGAAGAATTACTGCTAGCGAAGGATCTTTTTCGCCATCTAGCCACAAACGGGAGGAAATGGACCCCAGTGGCCGCCCCAGGAGACGCCCCGTGGAATTTCGACCATCGTAGCCGCGGGTTTGCGGTCGATGAATAAAAGGTTAGTTAACCATCCGCCCGCCTGGTATGGACCAAGCGCGAGTCGTTGACAGCACGTAATATCACACCCACCTCAAAGAGATGTCAGCAAAACCGTAGGGCCCAGTAAGACCGAAGCCTACAAAGAACGTAAGGGGAACCGAAGCAATTCGAGTGAGAACTGGGCAGCGAAACTGACACTCCAGGTATGTTGTTTCATTATCGACCCGAAAAAAGAAATGTCAATATTTGACTACTCACCCTTATTTTTTTTTACCGATTCGTTTCATTCATGTAAGTATTTATATTCGTTACTCATTCATGCTTTAAAAAAAAATCTTGCACACAGACAAACCTTATCCTGGAATAAAACTTAGGATTATGGTTCCTGAGAGAATATTACTTTGGGATATTTTTCTACGTTCACACGGGTGACGCCACTGGCAGAAACTAGTTCACTTCTCTACAATAAATAAGCATTATACATAAGCTCGCTGTAATTATTAAATTAATACCGAGTTTAACGACATGCTAATTTATTCGATACTAGGAATTACCGTGCAGGGGTTTATTAGACTCGTCTTATAGATAGACTAGCGCTTTTCCCGCAACTTTGTTTGCGTAAATTTCGTACTTTATCCTACAAAGGATGCGGCCAATAGGAAAACCGTAACCAAATCCGCCTTAATCTTTAAGTGACTAGTTTTGAATTACGAATAATGAAAACCTTTTTTATTTGCCGAGGTTACTATTTGTAGGTATTACGTTTCAAATAAGTATAATGGCCCAAGTGGTTCAAGAGTCATTGCTGTGTTCCGCGAGCCGTCGCTGCAAAAGCGACCGGCGGCCATGTTGAACGTATGCCAGAGGATCATGGCAATACGGATGGTGTGGGGATACCGTTCGATTTCCTGTGAAGCGACGAGCCTTCTTGCTGGCCTACCACCTTGGGATCTGGCAATAGTCCTTAAACACATGCACGATATGCGCGTGGAGCAACGCCGGTGTGAAAGTCCGCTGCCGCGACGGGTCACAGCATGGCGGACAGAGCTCCGGCGAGATCTCATGGTGAAATGGTGTCAGCGACTAACGCAACCCAGCGCTGGGCACGCCACAATTATGGCAGTAATATAAGTCCCCTCTTTCGTGTTCATTAAGAAGGTTTTTTTTTAAACTCTCGCCTACATCATTAAAGTAAGCATTGTGCAAAATTTAGCGTTCATACATATGTCAGTTAGTCAGTTTCGTCTTTTATATATATGTAGATACGGATAACTAGGTTAATTTAATATCAGTAACCGTTATTTGTGTGACCCGAAGGCTGGCAAAGGCAAAGGCAGTGTTTTGGGCACATTACCACTCGACTGCGATGTGGAGAAGTTTTATGACGCCATATTTTAGTTTGTTTTTAGTTAGATTAAATTAGTTCAGGATTCTTATTATTATTATTTGGTTTTACTGTAATTATAATTATAGTAAGTAGTATGTTCCTAAATGTGAATGATATTTATGTAGGCATATAAAGAAAATAAAATTAAAAGTTACCTAACAGTTTCATAATAAAATGTATGCCTACTTTATCATTTTGCCATTATCTTCCTTGATTTGTGTTACATAAAGATTGATTGTGTGTAGGTACTAGCTTTGTCTAAAAGCGCCGACGAAGATGGTACTTACTGCTAGAACAAAAGTATCCTACGTCCTGATCCGGGTCAAGGCTCGTCGGCGGCGTTTCAACGTGATTTATTAACAAAAAACCAAACCAGACCTTTGCCTTTATAAAATTTGTGGGATGGAAACTGGGAAGATTTTCAATGCCAGGTAAAAATTCAATGAAGAAAATTATATAGTACTAGATCAAAATCAAATTGAAAGGCGTATTTTCGTCTATCCTTTTTCAAATCAAATAACCCCTCCCGCTATGAGGAGAGCGAAAGGTAGTGTTTTTACGGACTAAAAACTCTGCTCCTCAGTTGCGCGTTCCAGGGTCAGGGCAATTCTTTCGAATAATCCAGCAGCCTTGCAAGAACCCACCTAAATGTTACTCAGCTGCTTAGTAAGTTCTACTGTCCACGGAAGCGTACCTTCAAAGATATGTACAAATACCGGCACGGATCTTGAGCGCTCGGCGTCAGAGTGGGGATCGCTTTGCACATTCGATACATTGGCGAGCCAATCGTCGTCATTGTTAGATACATGCAACAGCGCAGGGAACGAATCACGAGTGACGTCTATGACACGATGGCGCGGCGAGCCAATCAATGACATTCCCCGCCCCCGCGTCTCACGGAGCACCACTAAAGAGACCGAATATTTGACTTCTGCGCAACTTGAAGCCAGCGCTCAAGATCCGTTGCGGTAATTGTATGCTTGGTGTACGCTGACAAAGCGGCAACGACAAGATGGCACGATTTCGTCCGTTGAAAGTAGGCCTAAAACCTTTTTGAGAATGCTCAAAACAGAAAAACACATTTATCATTTATGTTCCAGATCCATTTTTTTGTTGTTTTTTTTTTGTGCACCTGCCATGTTTTTCTCTTCACCACCCTAGGTTGACTGGTAGAGAATGCCTAAGGCATTAAGTCCGCCTTTGTACCTGTGCGTTGTTTAAAGATCTAATAAATAAATAAATACCAATTTACTTCGATACAACCAAACTCCAGTTTCATAGGATCCCACATTAATAACAACTGATTAAAATGTGCGAGATTTATGCTGTAATACAAAGTATTGTAATTATGTATGAATGTACGTAGAAGCGAGGGAAATGTAAAATAACCGTAGCTATAGTCTGTCTAAACAGTCAAACGACTTGGGAATTTTGTATAATATTTAATCATTTAAAAATACTTCGAACTATTTGATACTTTTATAAGGTTCTTTGATTAATAAACAATGATCAAGATCTCTTAATCAACTTTGATTATTGAAGCAGTGTTGACTACATCAGATTTCATTTTGCCCTAATAATTACCCAAGTCGTTTTACTTTTTAGACACACTCCAGAGGTAAGCATACGTATAGAATTAAATGGTTCTTGTATTATTTACCTACTATGTACTCTATAATACTTGGGCTGGGTTGACCTGTCAAAACTAAGGCAATGTAACGCAGTTCAACCAAAAAAATACTCTGATTGAAAGGCGTAGAAATTGAAAGTATGATTTACATAAATTAATTCCCTTTGTGCAACATTTTCTGTTTTGTAACAATTCGACCTTCAACAATTACTTAACTATTGTTTCCTTTTTTTTGTAAAACAAACGGGTTTTTCTTTTTAATCTTTCTTTATTCTTTTTTACAAAGTATTATTTTTCGTTAAAAATCGAAATATATTTTAGTCTTTGCACTAACCCTTTTACCTAGTGGCCAATACGTCTGACACTACCTTTAGCTCCGCTCTAGAACGGTAAAAGTCATTAAATGATTTCCAAGGTACCTAAATAAAAACCTCATAAGAATACCTAAATTAGAAATGAGCACTGACTTTATTTATGAAACATCCCACACTTCCCACACCATACATTTCCATTTTCGATGTGATATTACAAACTTGAGTGATATTTACAAACATAAACTCATTTCACATCTATACATATAAATAAAATTGGCATGTCTGTTTGTAATATTGAAATAACTGCTTTTTACGAGTACTCATTTTCATTTTCAAATATCTTTATTAAACATGAAAGTTTACAAAAATGTACTTACCCTAAGACACATTAACACTTATATCTAAGCAATTTCTCAGGCTAATATATCGCCTTTTAAAGTTTAATTTATAAGAGGTTATTTTTGAGCACTGATGAAAACATAAACTTAGCTAGAAATTACAATATCAATGATATTGATGCAAATTATTTTGTTGACTATAATTTTGCTAATTACTTGAGGGTGTGACAAGAACAATTATAATAATATTTTACGAGTACTACGTGCATATGAATACGGTACATACACCAAAATAACATTTTTTCAATTTTGTCTGTCTGTCTGTTTGTCCGGGCTAATCTCTAAAATGGCTGGACCGATATTGGCGTGACTTTTTTTGGCAGGTAGGTGATGTAATAAGGAGTAACATAGGTTACTTTTATTTTAGAAAAAAATAATTTTAAATCCTGTAGTCGACGCGAACGACGCGGGCACAGCTAGTTTCTAATAAATCTGTATGAAAGCCTGGATTACTGACTCATTAACAACCCGCCTAAACCTTAGGACAAGGTGTTGTCTGTAAAACAGACGAGAAATTTGAATGGATTTTCCAAAACGCAATCTACCTTTTGAATGCCGTAATTAAAGACACAATAGAAAGACAATGAGAGAGTCAGTCATAAAGATATTTATAAGAAAAAAAATATAATATGTGTGTATTGATTTATAATAACATCCAAATGAATTAAAATTGTTACAAGGTAATGTATTTAAAACAAAATTGACAGAGTGGCTACAAAAAAAAACGATTTCTATAGTATTAGGGAATTTATGGAATTTGGAAATAAAAGTGTATAATTTAAAGTTGACGATAAATATTGTGTGTAATAATTTAAATATTAGTCGAATTTATGAAAATTGTAAATGATGATAATAATTTAATTGCATGAAGTAATAATATTTTAATGACATAAATATAAATAATTTGCACGCTTGCTTGCAGGCAGAATACACTGACTTTTAGGTTATAAGATTTTTCTTTGTAAACAATGTATTCAATTTAATGATTGATTGTACGCTTGGGGTTCAATAAATTAAGGGGATGAAAAGAAATTTCATACGAGCGAAGCCGCGCGCATATGCTTGTCAATCGTAATATTCATTTGCAACGTGTTTTTATGCAGAACTGGAAAACAGTGTTTGAATATTCCATTTATAAGTTTAGTTTAGTACAATGTGTTTATTGGAGGCAAATAATAATCGGTATTCATTGAATTTAAACTAACAGAAATAGCATTATTTTACGATTTGTGTACTGAAGAGAATGCAGGCTATTCTGTCAGAAAATAAACTGTGTATTTTCTAATTAGTATCAGTCAAATATACAACACAAGTGCAGGATTTAAATTAACGAATACAATTCTATTAGTAAGTCATTGTTTAACCTTTCGAATGTCTTAAGTTACACTGTCCGACATAAGGCTATTGTCTTTCTATTGTGTCTCTAATTACGACATTCAAAGAGTTAATTAATTTTATAATACCAAAAGGAAAATTTTTCAATTGCAATCCTACAGCAAAAATCTAATTCCACAGTTTTTCACTACTCTCAAGTAAAAAAGACAGTTTTTATTCACTTCACCATTTTTATTCAGTTTCCCGACGGCCACAAGTGGAGTAGCAAACACAATTTATATGGATCTACAAGTATTTGAATTTGGACGGAACCCGAGAAAAATTCAACTGCAAATGTGTGGACCAACGTTTTGTCACTGTCTAGTGGTGCTTAACCAGTGCAAGTGGGCTAGCTCAAGGAAAGTATCCTCTCTACTGGAGTAGGGAAATATCCGGCATTCTGGCTGCATTCAAGCGTAAATGTTCCCTCCATTGGTCTTACAATTCGATCTTCAGTAACATCTCCACCAGTTGATAAAAGTTTTTCTTTTATCGGGTAAAAAGGAGGAAGGTACGATGGAATATTAATCCTGAAAAAGGACAAAAGGTATACCTTTTTAGGATTAGGATTGGTTCGAGACTTAAGCGTGAAAACGTACCAAGTAAATACAAACAACGAATAAAATAAAGGTAGGCGATGGCCCTTCTAGAGAACCAAGGTGGCCGACATAGCACAAAGAATCGCCAAACTTAAGTGGCGATGGGCACGGCATATTGTTTGTAGAACAGATGGCCGTTGGGGCCGAAATATTCTGGAGTGTCGATCGAGTAACGGAAGATGTAGCGTTGAAAGTCCTCCAACAAGGTGGACCGATGATCTGGTAAAATTGCGGGAACGGATTCCCGGACATCGGAATGGATGCGAGACGCACAGACCATTCATTGTGGCGACACATGAGGAAGACCTATATCCAGCAGTGGACGTTTTTCAGCTGAAATGCTGATGAGTGTTTTTCTAATATTTTCTACTTCAATAAAAAAAAAAACATTCCCATTAGAAAACACAACAGAAATTGAATAGAAATAAAACAATAAAACATATCCAATTATTGTAGAAGCCTAGTCGCTACGTTTAAGTGATTGAAGTTGAGACGGTAAACAAAACAGCTAAATAAACAAAAATAAATTAGAACAATTGCCTTTATTGTACTCTTTGATACAGTTTTCAAACAAAATATTTTTTGTGTTATTTTAAAAGATTGATTTGGTTTCAGAAATAGTTTGATGGAATTCCTTTACTGTTTTGTTTCAATACAATGATTGATGTGTGTCTAATTTTATATGCAGGTCTCTATAGTTTTGTGTAGTTTATGAAATGATTACTTTATTAATACGTTTCTAAAACATATGACTTTAAAATGTACAAGGATATAAATAGCGTAAAACTAGCTGGCATTGTACTATTGCTATGTTGGAATGTAGTATCAAATGCATTTCCTCAGAAATACACGTACACCAGTCACATACGTACACAAGTAAATTGTTCAGTAAGTCTGTGGGAATTGTGTTATACTAATTTTGAGGCATTCAATAAATGTAAGTATAACTGGAACATAAAACGGTGAAGGGAAACATCGTGCGAAATCCAACATGTCCTAGAACCAAAAATTTGAAGACATGTGACATCCACCAACCCGCACTGGACCCGCGTGATGGATTTCGGCCCATAGTATTTGCGGCTCCTAGAGAGGAGACCTGAGCCCCAACAGAGGGAAAATTGTAAGGCCGACTATGCATGTTATGCTATAACTGGAAAAACTATATTCCCGACTTCACAAAGTTAAAAATGTATAGAGTACGAGACTGGTCATGAAAGCAAAGACTAGAGAGAGATATAAAATAAAACAACTTACATTCTTCAGTAATCTGCATCTCAATTTTGTCAAGATCCTCCACATCTTCATCATCGAAGTCGGTCTGGACGGTGACGTCACGGGTGTAGTGTTCAAGGGTGATGACGTCGAATGGTGCTTGTTCCTCAGGGCTGGGCGCGCGCGGGCTGGGCACGCTGTGCAACTCCTGCGCATCGTGGCGCGCGCGCCTGCACGCTGCGCAGCCACAGAGCGAGCCACGCACGCGAAGCAGCCACACTAGCCCGAATAGCGCCATCCACGTGGTCATGCTGTGACTACTACGTCCACCATAACACGCTACCCTTCATTGAAATATACCTTCACTTTTTAAACTCTATTATAGTTATTTTGATTGTCTTTTTATCACTTACACAGACATTGTTTTAACGCCTTTGTTTTTAGCACTTCACTGCACTGGGATCCTGCTGCATATTATATTTTTCACTTCACTGCCGATTGACACACATGCTTGAGATTATGGTATATTGAATTATGCATGTGTTGTAATTAAAATATCAATTTGTTAATTAATATTTACACTATTTTCATGTGAATTTAGACACTGAAGCTCGTTGACAAATGCTGGAATATATTGAATAATCCGACTATTATTATAAAGACTACAGTTGTGTGTGTGTGTGTTTGTTACTTATTCACGCTCAAACGGCTGATCGAATTTAAATGAAAATTGATGCACCGGTAGACCATAGGCTGGAATAGCACATAAGTTCTTTTTTATCTCGAGATTATGTTTATTTGGGATAATTCCGAATTATCACGTGGGCAAAGCTATTGGCAGGCGCTAGTTTTAATTAAAATGCATGCTGATTAAATCCATGGAAATAAAGATCTATCTGCTGACAGATAAATGATGAGGATTTAAATATAATATTACGTTACAATAATAATGATCGACAGTTCATTACTGCCAAAATATTAACCAGCACAAAGCTGCAAATGATGGGCGCAAATTCAGAGAATGTTTTCGATTTCAATGTTAATTACATTTCGTATTGTACCAAATTTTATTTATCATAAATCAGCCAGTTGAATTTCAGACAAGTTGAAAAGACTTATCAGATATAGAGCATTAATTAGGGCGATATAAAAGAGGATAAATAAAAGGGCAAAGCACAATAGAAGGCTCTTCTACGATATGTTACGGCGCTCCGACTCGATGAAATGATAAATGAGAGTAATAAATTGCAGAACCCATAATATAAATTGCCATCCTTACCGTGGAGGATTCATGAAAAATATCAATTCGTCATAACCAATCATCGAAATTCTCTTTCCAAATAAATTAATGATGGAACACTTTACTGGGATAGAGTATTTTTTTGGCTACCGGTGTTTGAAGTTCCCGAGGGCTCGGTTTTACGCTTAGCCCTCTGAAATCAATATCCGCGACGATTTTTCTCCTCACGGGAAATTATTTGATACTAGAGGAATATTGGAAGTAATATTGTTGCATGTGTCGACATTCTGAAAATCCCTTAAGCTCGGTGAAATACAATACTTTTTACTGACGCTGACACGGTAGGATTACAACGGATAAGGAGAGATAATTCCAAAGAGATAAAACCACAATTACATTAATTATGCTGGTTCGGTAGACCTTACAGTATCTTAATTCTTAACGATATAAATGAAAAAAACAAATGCAACTGTTTTATCATTCTTTCCTTGGATATGTGTTCACTTCACTTAAAAGTATAAATGCCTGCAGCTTCGCCTGCGTACATAAAATATCAGGAACAAAGCAGCTTTCTATCGATGAAAAAATTTTGGCAATCGGTCCAGTACTTCCAGAGATTACCTCCTATAAACAAAAAAAAAAAACATGAAAACATAAAAAACAAACTTTACCTCTTTATTATATTAGAGTAGATAAATATTAAAAAAAAGTCTAACTTTTGTCTATTTCTCAAGAACAAAATCCCAGTTGTTTTCTAAAGGTCAGAGTTGAAATTCGTATGTTTGAAATTATACTTAGTAAGTCGCATGTTTAAACTAAGTTTAATGTAAATTTGACTACTGTCTGCCCTCCAAACTGGGCTGCAAGAAAAGCTAGCCGTCCTTGGAGTCCGTTCTTTACGCCTGATAAATATTTCGGTCCCTAAACAAAACAAATGCCAAGAAATCTCATCTAAAGCCTTTAGTTTTTTACTGTCTCAGCACAAAATGAGAAAGAGGGTTAGCTGGAAAAAACGAAAGCTGGTAGCAAGTGTTAGGATATATGAGAAGAATAAAACTATTTTATTAAAAAAGGCTTGTCTAAAAAATGAAATGAAATGAAAACATCATCCGGTGATCGCGTTCTTCGTCTTTTTGTCTGCGCCCACTCATGACATTTACTCAGCAAAAAATAAGAAATTATGGGATACTGGTTTCTATAATAATATAATAGGATTTATTTATGGTCTAGAAGCGCTTTTTTATTTTTATAAGGTGAAATAACAAACCCCCCTGAGACCCCAAGCTTGTAAATAGGTATAAATACGGGAAAAATGGAAAGGTTGCTTATTTTCGCAATTTACAGATTACTTTATGAAGAATTTCTTATTTACATTCTTAGATACAAAACCAATAAATAAAATGCTCAATATTTTAATAATCTACGCGGACTTTTAATAATCTTAGTGTTCAACCGAATGGCGCAAAATCACGCGCGAACGCCAGCGTTCGCTTGGGGTTTGAGAAGACCCATTCAGAATAGACAATAAATACGGGCTCAAACAAATTCCAGTGGTAGGTATTAGTTGAGTGGTATTAAAACGGAATAAATCGTTCCAATTCCTTCTTTGTACCAAATTTTTAAAGTTATTCTTGTTATGAGCATAACGTTAACGTTTTTTTTTTTAAGGTGAGAAATAATTTAATGACTTCTCCCGCTCTAGAACGGAGCGTAAGGGTTTGCCAGACTTTTACTGACTAAAACAACACCTATGTTCTTTTGGTTGCCATTTGCTTTCTAAGACTACGGGTAACCTTTTCAGGAGTCGACTCATGACCCTAGTAGGCTTCGATCCTGCTGGGCTCCTACAAATTTTGTAACATCACTTTCAGACTCGCATTGAACACTATACACTGTTAACGACTAAGGCTTAGTCTGGACCATAGATTTCTATGGTCTGGACGGTTACCCGTACTCCAGTCGTCAACTGGAGTGCGGGCTACCCATTAGTCATCGTCCAAATTATGCTTTCCAGGGCCACGGTGACTATTTCAGTGAATCCCGTAGCCGATGTGCTGTGCCTCTACATCGTTGTTGAAAATGAAATGAAAATGCCATCTACATTGGATTATTATCAAAATAATCCGACATAGGTATTTCTGTGTGTCTTAATGATTGAGTCTACATCCTTGTCATCTCAAATTTACCACGTCAATCAAATGCCACAAAAACTCCTATACATAATGTGTATGTAAAGTAAGAGGTTAAAAGTTTATTCAATACTTTAGAATTACTTTTGATTCTAAGCTACAAATTAAATTGGTCATAAACCATTGAAAATTAAATTTTAGATAATAGCATTGGTAGAATGAAACAGTACTTTTGACCCCTTACCATGTATTTGTGCAAACACAAAACATAACTCGTGATTTGTAACATGGTGCAGTTGACGTATACAATCGTATGATTCTGAGGGACTAGGTCACAATGCAATGCTCAATGCTGTTAATATGCTTGTTACTCAGCTTGAATTTAACATGGTTATACTCGATTGCATATCACAAGATACCTTATAGCTGCAACTCCTGATTGAGCGCATAAACTAATTGGAATTTCAAGCTTTGATTAATACAGGAATCATATAACGTATTGTCTGAATCTGAAATAGGACTTGGCAACTCGCTTCCATCATGTTGTGTTATTTTTGGTCAAGTAACGAAACATTTATGTAGGTTACTGTTCTTATTTATGTCTCATTATTTCTTACAATCGGAATTACTTTATATACGCCATAGAATAAAATAGAACAATTATTGGTTTATGAAACATTCATTGTGCGTGTAGCTAGGGAGTGGAATTCCTTGCCAGAGCCTGTGTTTCCTGACAGCTACAACCCGAGAATCTTTAAATCGAGAGTGAATAGGTTTCTTCTAGGTAAGCATGTTCCATCGTCGACCGCATCGTCGCTATCCATCAGGTGAGATAGCGGTCAAGCGCGAACACCTATCTACAATAAAAAAAAAACAAAGTTACTGACTATGGATGGTCTTATAGCACAGGGCGATTTCATAGAGATAACTTTTGTGTGGACTGAAATAATCAAGATTATACTGACTCGTGGTTTTTTTGCAACTATTTTTTTATATGTTAAACTTAATAAAACTTCTTCTACTTTTCGTGTCAATGTTCTCAAACTATTTTTTTTAAAAAACCCGGGATTCTGGAACGAAGGGCAAAGAAGAAACATAGGTGTGCTTTTCTAGAGCGGGAAAAGTCATCGGATAATTTCCCACCTTGAAAAAAAAACCCACAAGGGGTGAAAAAAGGTTTAATGCGAGTGAAGCCACGGGCATAACCTAATTAAATATAAAATAGGAACAGCATGCACGAAGTTAAAACACGGTCTTTTCACATCTGTCGCAGCTCGTTTGAAATATTATGGCATAATTTAAATTTCCCACCTAATATTGTGTCATTTTAACTTTGTTTCATTTTGGTGGTTCGGGTGGGTTACGGAAAAGCGGAGAGTCTGAATACGACTCGGTATTAAAGATAAATTCTCTTGTAACTCGAGCTGAAATAAAACTCGCTTTTTATAAGCCTCTTTGTTCGTAAATTCGTTTGTTTAGTTAATAACTATGAAGTATACTGTTTACGATGTTTCACTATCTCTTCAGAAGATAATGAAAGGAAATGTTTGATTAGATGTCAGCTTAATTTTTTACTGTGCACATGGTTAGTGCAGTAGTTGAGCGATTTGCTGCTGTACTGCGTATCGCGGTTTAGATTCACGTACGAAACAAATATTTTTGAGAATATATTAAACTGTAACTGGTTGCTAATGGGTTTTTTTTTCAAGTATTAACCTTTTGATCGTCAAATCTAAAAACCAAAAGCGTGCTCTCGGCACCAAACTTTTGTTTCATCCTTTAAAATGTCACGTAGTTGTGACCGTGGCGTGTTGAACACATTTTGCTTTGTTATTTAAACATGACTGTGGCGGTCAGGAGGTTAATTGATTTGGGAACCTTGACTCAAACAGGTTAGTTTAGAAGAAGATAGAGAGCTCTACAGAGCGAGCGAAGCGAAGGAACAAAGTTCCACCATCTTCTTTGTGTATTTTCCTTTAAACACTTAGAAGAGCATATTTTATTTTTGGTCGAACAAAGGCATATTTTTTAAAAATCAAGAAGACATTGAGGAACATTTAAATACTAACTATATTTTTATAGCTCATAATTTTATCAGTTCACCTGTATGCACCTGCGATCCAGGAGAAATTACTTGGCAGGGACTACGATTAAAATATAAATTTTATACCATATTACGAGTATTATAGTTTATTATAACCACTGGCTGTCTCATACGCAGCCAAGTAATTAGTTATATCAAAAGGAGCATCCACTTCTACGTAAAAACGGTAGATGACTTTTAATTTACGTTGCATAATGGTTGCAGTGTGTTACCAACTTCATTTTAAAATGTTCATTTCGAATAACGTTGGTTGAACAGGAGCACGTGGCTCGAATGAAAATTGCTGTACGGTTCAATCTCTAGAGATAATAATAATAATTTGTGCCGATAGTCGTGACGGCCAATAGCTTAATAGCCAAGAGCTTCGATCAACATCTGCGGAGGCTCTCGTTAGGCAGTTGGATCAAGGGTTTGATCCAGAAGGCAGTACTCCTTGACACGGCGCGTATTGTCTGGAGGTTCCTCTCTCAGGAGCCCTGACCACCGGTAGCTTGGACCCTGTTCCCGATGCCGGTGGGCTACTATTTTTTGTATTTTTAAATGTTTTTTTTTATATCCGTTTTATAAGAAATATTTAAAAATATAATTAATATGTAATAAAATATAAATAAATGAAATAATAATTTAATATCGAGATCCCCCTGTCCCTTAAAAACACGTGTAGAGGGCTATTCTCAGTACGTCTATCAACAACGTGAGAATGCTTGAAAAGCTTGTTTTTGAACCAACGTGATGTTCGATAAAGAGGTAATGTGAAAAAGAGAGTTAACGCCTCAACGATCGGTAGTCATTCAGTAACTTCCGTTTCTAACTTGAATATTTCACAAAACTTGTTCCAGGAAGTCAGTTTTAGAAAAATGAAAACATATTCTTTACCAGGCATTTTTTATTGAAAACGATTTTGTTGCAAAGGAAATCAAAAATAACTTTAGTTTGTATTTTTATGTCAGTCGGCTTTCATTTGTTTAGTTTGGAAAACTGGATGGTCAATGGTTCTATATCGCGTTACTAGGCTTCACTGAATAAATATGAATGAAAAATCAATGACAGCAAATGTGTGGCTTTGGTTAGGTTCGTATATTCAAACTAAAAGCATTCTAGCTAAAATCTAGAAATTTATCACTAATGCCTTGATCACACGTACCGAGTAAAAGGGTGAGACAGTAAAATGTTGCTCGGCCGAGACAGTGATGTCAGGGAGTTGTAGAGTTAAGTTAGTGTCTTGAACCATCTGGCCAAAATTATGCGGACGCACCTCTCGCACCCGCCTAGGTGGCAGTACGCAAATCTGTGGATTTATTTGCGGCCAACAGCGCCCGGAAAGCGCGCGGCTGAACTTTAAATCCATTTTCTTTGCGAAATATTGATTGATTTACATATGCAATGTTCACTTTGAAGAATATTTAACTACCAATTTTTATGTGTAAAAATGTTTCTATAGGTCCAAGTCGTTTCGAAGGAGTAGAGAAAAGTTGCGAAAAGTTGCGAAATTGCTTGAATTTCTAAATATTTTTTTTAGACAAAAGTATTAATAGCACGAAAAAATAAAATGTTGATAATGTTGTTCATGAATCTATAATAAATATATAATTTTTTCAAACCTATTAACCTGGCCGTTACTGAGGAGTAGGCTTCAGAAAGTCACTTTTTTATGGCACTTTTCGGGCGCTTGGGCCTTAGTGCTCGGTCGGGCACTCGGTGCTTTGTTCACCGGGCATTCGGCCTAGAGCACTGTCTCGCTCGTTTACTCAGTACCTACGTGTGATCAAAGCATAAGAACTACTTACCCGGGACAAAAAGTCTTGTATATGTGCTATTCCGAAATATGGCCTACGCTCTCGTCGACATCATAAAAAGAAGCGTTGTGCAAAATTTCACTTTTCTAGACCAATTTTCAAGTTTCGGTTGCACATTTATATGTCAGCTTTTCCTTTTTGTAACTGAATTTATTAATTTTATTATAATAGAGTTAGTAACAAAACCTCTGTGTTGTATGTGATGAAGTTACCTTTTACACGTTTGTGGACGCTACAGCTTACTTATAGTGAAGAAAAAGATTTTATACCTTAGAGAAAATGTGAATTTAATGGACTGCATGGTACGTGCATTGAGCAAACGAAGTAATCTGTGCCTTTGTTCCTTCTTTGTGTAAAAGATAAGCTCGGTAGGCCAGCTTTGCGTTAGAAAAATTACGAGTCGGTTCAATAGTACGAGTATAGTATCAAAGTGAATAGTAAATACGTAGTTTCTTTGAACAACTACATATAGTTTTCTTTTATAATAATAGCAGCAAAAAATCTACCAAAGCTTATCAGTTGTCCTATTCCTTTATGCCGAAACAGCAATCAGTAACTATATTAAATATTGCTCGTTTGTACTTAAATATAATACGGCTATGGATCAACAAACATTAAAACAACGGATAGGCAATAATATTCGTAACGACCGCGGAGCAGAATGGCCAACCAAAGGTCCCCAGTTCGAAAGCTAAACCATTAAACTATTGTGGAGAAGTCACTTATAACTCCGCAGTATATTCAGCTCTGTTTAAGGGTTGAAAGGGTTATTACGATGCCAGGCACATAATACAATGGGCTGGCATGATATAATATCGAAGATCTAATAAATAGAAATGTATGTTTCTATTTTCATAAAATGACTGTGGTTCTTTTTAGGGTTCCGTATCTCTAAAGGAAAAAAACCGGCCAAGTGCGAGTCGGACTCGCCCATGAAGGGTTCCGTAGCAGCAAGTAACATAATATAAAAGTTCTTGTAACTTTGATCGATGTTTTAATAATACCTAGTGTATTTTTCTCGATTTATAAGGCATTAAAAAAAAACTATTTACTAGATTTCGTTCAAACCAATTTTCGTTGGTAGTTTTTATAGTAATGTACATCATAATATTTTTTTTAGTTTTATCATTCTCTTATTTTATAAGTTAGAGGGGGGGGGGGACACATTTTACCACTTTGGAAGTGTCTCTCGCGCAAACTATTCAGTTTAGAAAAAAATGAAATTAGAAACCCCGGTATCATTTTTGAAGACCTATCCATAAATACCCCACACGCATGGGTTTGATAAAAAAAAAATGTTGAGTTTCAGTTCTAAGTATGGGGACCCCCAAAGTTTATTGCTTTTTTTCTATTTTTGTGTAAAAATCTTAATGCGGTTCACAGAATACATCTAATTGCAAAGTTTCAACAGTATAGCTCTTATAGTTTCGGAAAAAAGTGGCAGTGACATACGGACGGACGGACAGACAGACAGACAGACAGACAGACAGACAGACAGACAGACAGACAGACAGGCAGACAGACAGACAGACAGACAGACATGGCGAAACTATAAGGGTTCCTAGTTGACTACGGAACCCTAAAAAAACTAAAGAAACTTCATATAAAGCTTACACACCCTCAAGAATAGAAGAAAAACTTATGCTAAGAGCCCAAAGTTAAAGTGAGACAGACGGACAGGGTGTTGACAATGCTATTGTTATAACCACATTGTACGCGCACTCCACAGCTGGAACGGAACCCGCTTCCGTAGAACGCTGTAAAGCCCGTGAAGAGATACGAACATTTCTACAACATTAACATTGTAATTGGTAACAAGTACTACAGTAAATTTATGTAGATACCCAAGTGACTATATTTGAAGTAGATGCAGACTGCTGCATCAATTAGAGCACAAAATCCATGCAGCTTGCTTGATGCAGCTTTGATTTCGTAGGTACTTTAAAAACCCTAATTACGGTTTTTATAAAGTTGAAACAAGATGAAACTGAAATGTTTTGTAAAAATTGCAAATCTGGTGCAATGATAAATAGGTACCTAGATATAGTTCTGAGCATCGACGTCGACTCGCTAGCCTGTCGGTTGCAATTCGAGGTATGTTAGTCAAAATCACAAAACTTAATTTTTCTAAGTCCACCATCAAACCACTAGGTCAACAGCGATGTGCCACCAGGTGGACATGCCATCCATATGCACAAAACGTTTTAAGAATACATTTAATATGCGTACAGCTAAGAAGTGAAATTTCTTGCCGGAGTCTGTATTTTTTTTTACTTAAAACTGGGGGTCTTTAGGTCAAAAGTTTACTTCCAAGTAAGCGTGCTCTATCGTCAACTACATTATTGCTTACCAACTTTACCACTATAACACCTGTAGTATTAATAACTATGGATTTATTCCATAGTTAATAATACTATAAATTGTTAAAATAATTCTGTCTGTCTGTGACACTTTCAAGGTTAAACTTCAGAACCGATTTTGATAAAATTTTGATTTAGCGAAGTAAGCTTGAACCGAAGAAAGGACTTAGGCTACTTTTTATCAGGCTTCCACTTCGCGACAGTTATAACTGACATTTACGTTAACGAAGTCGTGGGCAAAAGCTAGTAATAAAAAAGAATATTCGCTAACTTCTGACTTTTATTGGAAATCGCTCGATAAATCATAGGCTTTAGGATCACGGCTATTATAAAAAAAAAAAATAGGCGTATCTATGGCATGTTTTAAATTCAAACTGTAGGCTATGACTTCCACGGGCAGTGTGTAAGTGAGACCCGGGGGTCTGTGACGAAGACAAAGAAGGAACAGGAGTGGGTTTTTCGTCAGTAAAAGTCTGACACGGCTTCTCGTTCCGCCCTAGAGTGGGGTATGTCATTGGATAATTTTCCCACCTTTTGGGTGAGAAAGGCTATGACTATGGTGTTAACTAAAGTGATTTAATCGCGCAAATATACCTGTTTGCTAAGGATTTTCAACGCCCAACCTAATTTCGAATATCTTAACATTTTTATTCTACGTTATTTCCTCCACTCAATTAAATCAAAGTGATAGATGGAGCTTGTTTGACAACCCAAGATAGAACCACTTGGTGCAGGAAAATTAGGAGACCAAATAATGGGACCAGGAAAGGAAGAAGAAGATAGATAGAGCTAGTTATTTACTGATTAAGATCTTGCTTTTGTTGTCATGACGACTACTTCTGCTTTAACTTTTCGACTACCGTCACGTAATTAGGAACACAATAAAAAGACAATGAGAGAACGAACGCCGGCGTTTGCTTGAGGTTAAATGAATTAAAATATTTAGAATAGCCTGGGAAGCGAGATTGTTCGATAGAGCTGCCCTGACCTAGAACGTAAAGAGCAACTTAAAGAACATAATTGGGTTCTTTAGGTAAAATTCTGACAGTTTCTTTCGCTTTGCCTAGAATGGGAGAAGTTTTTTATGACTATGCCTATCAAAGTGTTTTTAACTTCTATGATTAAGACTAATGTCACTCCCATACACGGTCAAATCGGTTTGATCAAACATGTAGCGCCAAACCGATTGGACGACAGGTTTGACCGTGTATGGCTAGCATAAGAAAACCATGTAGTATCTTCTAGTCAATCAACTCATCAGTCATCGAAATAAACAAATAATGAAGTTAAAACAAGGTAAGACAGCCAGAAAAAACCTACAAATCCCCTAATCATTTTAAAAATTATTTGGTAAACCAAGATGACCCATTAAAACTTTACAGTCAGAATAGAGTAGCGAAATAATCTTTCATTTTCAGAGAGCATCTCACCCGGAGCGGATTTGTGCTGAATTAGGAGTGAAATATTAAATTTACGTGCCACGCCTTTTTGTGTTACACGCACTACACACAGACGAAAAATTCGCTCAACTTTTTAAAAAACCAGCGCAAGGTATGAATTGTGCTCGGTTTTTTAGGAGTATCGTCGAGTCCATTTTATTATGCCATCGTCGCGATGTTGATTGGATTTATGTAGTTGTGGTCGAGAGAAGGGTCTATTTATTTGTTCTATACTACCTTTGTTTTGTTCTCCTGAGCTTCACAATTACTATGTTACAGAAAATATTAAAACTACAAAAATGTTGTATTGAGGTAAAGTTCGTTTTTTGTTTTTATGCTTTTGTTTCTAAGAGCTAATTAATCTCTGAAAGTACTGGCTCGATTGTTATTTTTTTTCACCGATAGAAAGCTGTTTTATTGCTTTTTTTTATGGTGGGAAAAAATCATGCATTGACATTCCCCGCCCTTGGGCGGAGCGGGAGATAGTGTCAGACTCTTACTGACTAAAAGACCCACCCCGTTCCTTCTAGCCTTTATACCGGAGCTCGAGCGCCCTTTCGCATAACCCTGGTCCCAGTAGGCTTCGACCCGGCTGGGTCCCTGGTGTAAGCTGCTTTATTGCTGAGTGACATAGGCTATATTTTATGTACGTAAGTGAAGCCGGGCAAAAGCTAGTTAGATAGACCTAGTGAAAGTCTTGAGAATCCTTTGGAAGTGAAATGCACAGGACCGCTCTTTATGTCGACACTTGACGACTTGGGGATGCATGTGCAATAGTGGACATATTTTAGTTGAAATGATGATCATGATGAAAGCTTGTGAGGTTTCCCGAGTTGTTTTTTGTTGGTATTGGAAAAGTTTATGGCGTTTGTAATGTTAACGGTTAATTTTTACTCTGCCTCTAATATTTTTTTCGATTACAAATTCCTGTGACTGAAACTTTTTATATTACATCGAATGTTGGCGATATTAATTCATTAAACGTTCCCGCTGTCATTGTCTTTCTATTGTGTCTCTAATTGACGGTATTTGAAAGGTCAAATCCAAGATTACAAGATTTACGATTTAACGTAGTTTTAAATAACTACCAAACTATAACATTAAACTAGCGAGTTTGTTTCGGATATGTTTCTGCGAATGGCCGTAACTAGAACAGTTCGATTTTGATGTTAAAGAAACTACTTTAGAACTCCAAAGTTTTAATCTTGTTATCGGCCAAAAGCTTAGTAAGTGTACCTACATAATTTATGGAAGTTTATATTGGTTTTTGTAAGGTCAACTTAGATGACTGTATAAAATTTTATATAAAGTATATTTTTGAACATAAGTATATTTACTAAATCTTCATTTGATTGTCGGCTAAGCACACGCTAACTTTTGTTGTATTTTTCATTTTTTCTAATCTACACTAATATTATGAAGAGGTAAAGTTGTTTTTTTTAAATATGTTATCTCTGAAAGGACTAGACCGATTGCAAATTTTTTTTCCCAGGTTTTTCGTGGATTACTTTATTCCTGTATGACTTAAGCTAGGAAGCTACTGGCAAAGGCTAGTATTTTATAAGGTATCCTATTACCAAATTAATAAATATTCTGTTAGTGTGTGTGAATGAAAATTTTGTGGAACATGTGGATGTGCAGGCATCAATGTCTAACATTACATGTTCTAAATTGAACCTGACATATCCTATTCGTAGCAAAAAAAAAGGATCTATCGAACCTCGTAAGTTTGGGGATAAATTGATTAGTTGTTAAAAAAGGAGATGACAATTTGGTAATTTTCCAATACACGTTTGCCCTTTGAAATACAATTACTTAACTTAATACAGTTGTTATATAACCAAGTAACAACTCTTTAACTGAAAAATGAATACAAAACAACAACAGAAGTTTGTATTTATATCGGATTTTGCCACCCAAAAATTGTAAAGTTATCTAAGATAATACAAGAATCGATAAAGTTGCTTCATAGTCTATTTTATATCAATTTAGGCTACTACGATACCTCTATACCTCAACAAAAATCTCAGGTTGGTCTCGCCTGCATAAAAATCGTCTCGTTTTCGGTTAGTGATTCTGTCATTACTGCGGTGCTTAGTCATCGCAAACTAAGTAAACTGATTCCGACATAGAATACAACAAACTAAGTTTACTAAACCGATTCTGAAATCAAAAGTTTATTTTTGGTATTTTCATCTCTGATAGTCTCCATTTCATTCCTTATTAAATTGTTAAGGATCATTTACGTCCATTATTTAGTTCACATTTCAAAAAAAAAATATATTGAAACCCATATTCTATGAATTTGACGCATTAAAAAACGTAGTAATAAACGACCACATGCAAACCAATTAATTCACTGATTGCACCAAAAGTTGAGAAAAGTGAAAAAAAAATTCACGAATGCTCGCTCAAGTTTTGGCAAAGAGCCGAGAAAATGCTGGTAAGTAGAATAAGTGAACATTATTTCTGTACAATTTAGAACATTACTCAAATACGGGTATAGCAAAGTTTAAAGTTGGCTGTTTGTGTGAAGTTTGCTAATCGGTACGTCAAAACTCATAACAGTATTTCGCTTTGGGATCTCGCTTACCCAAAACGTTGAATTGTGGCTGTCATAAAGATAACACGATTTGTCTGCGCTCTTTAAATTTGCATAATGAAAATTTGATGTCTGAACCCTGCTAAAAATGAATTATAGTTATATATGATCCTGTGTGTTTAAAAGGCAAACAAAAAGAAATTAACAACCGACCTCGTACACAAACCACCTAATATTTTAAGCATTAAAATGATATTTTCGTATTATACCTGCGTTATTTCGGCGAAATCCCTTCCGCGACCCTTTCAAAGGGCTTATAATATTGAATGTAACTGTGAAGGCATTTCCCATAACAATCTCGAAAGCATTTTCATAAACGGGAGATAACTTATTCTGTTCTGAAAATACGATTGTTCCGGGACAATTTTGCTAAAATGTTTTAAGCAACTGGCATGCTAGATATTTCCTTAGGGATACAGAACATTTTGTTGGAGTTGTCTGAGTTCACTAGAAATGTGGTACTGAATAAAAGGTTGTCAGAAAAGGTTATTTGTCGGGATTACTGCATCGGAATGACAATAGATAGATTATGGCGGTGATAAAGTAGCGAGTGAAGAGAATGACAAGTAGGGGATCATCGCTGTGCAAACGACTTGTGACGCGATGGACGGACATTTGCGTTACGTAAAAATGATAAAAAGCCTTTATTCTAAATTACCAAACGTTACATCGTACGTCCTACCATAATCAACTAATTATGTAATCCATACCAATAATATAATTACCGCTTCTGTAAAATGCATGTCAATATCTGCATATTCTCAAGCATATGTGTTACCTTTAATTTTTTTTTTAATAATTCACAATTTTAATTTGGATAGTAAATTTACACCATCAATCTACACAAAATGTTTTAACTTTTCATTTTATTTTAACGTTATTTAAAAAAACACTCAAGTTTTATTGTTAATTTCACAAACACTTTTACTATTTGAGTAATGATTTATCACAAACAGTTTGAGTCTGACTTGGATCGCGATCGCGAAATGTATGACGTCGGCTATCCCAGGGACGGGACGTGTTCCCGCCCCGGTGTCTGTCTAGCACTGAACTGTTCTGATACGATGGCGAGGTTTACGCATGCGAATAACCCTGACGGGCGAGCATCGTCGACTCTCTGATAATGAAACCCAACTGTTAAACGATTTAAGAGATGCAAACTTGCTTCGTTCGACAGACACCTGCTATTTAGCCGACTACTTTAACTATGCTGACGTCAGCATTATGAAAAGCTCTTTGAGTGCTGAGTAAAGATTTTGAAGAGCAAAAATATTTCTTTGATGGTATTTTTCCTGTTATTCCGTTGATGGATGATGAGGGTTTACCTTGTTTTTTGTGTTAGCACGTTGTAAAGTCATTAATTGAAGAGAAGGTAATAAAATGCAGTGCATGGAACGTTTTTTATTATTATTTATAGCAAAATGTAAGTTATATTAAGTTTTGTACCTCTGAAATTCTATATTACATACCGCATTTCCACAGTAGAACTCATATTATAAAATACTGTGAGTTTTCTTAGGTTTCATATGAAAATAGTTATAAGTACTGCGATATTACAGAAAATACAAAACACTAAAAAAACAATAAATAACTAATTGCGAATACTAATAACTTAATATTGAAGGTATCAATGTTAAGTATATTTGTACTTATAATTCCAATTCAATCCAAAGATGTAACACTTCAAATCAACTCGTTTTAATAAACGGTAATTTCATAGGTTCATGGGAGGTACACAAATAATTCAAATAATCTTACTCGATTTTTTAAAATTTGTGTAAAACTGATGAAAAGAGAGAGACTGCAACCGCACCGCCTCCGCTTTAAGTAGAATAAATGCATTTTAATAACGAAAGTGATGTCCACACTCCTTATAATATACCATCGCGCTTGGGTAGTTGAGCTGCATAATACACTCGCACTTTGGAAGTCTTGTTTATCTTATGTAATAGAGAGAGCGTTATGTACAACAAACATAGAGAAATGCAGTCTTACTTATTTCTTTATACTTGTCCAATTAAGCTAGAACTACATTAGACCGACGCACATGTGTAACACGCCTGATTTGTACGGAGAACGACGTCGCGTGGCGTGGATCTAGTGTAGCTCTACAAGTTTAGTTTCCATATAAAATGTATGGAGACCGACGCGCCCAGATCGGCGTGTGTGGCACACGTGTGCGCAGTGTAGTTCTAGCATTATTTATTACTAGCTTTTGCCCGCAACTTCGCTCACCTATATAAAGTATAGCCTTTGTCACTCAGGAATAAAGCAGCTTTCTATCAGTGAAAAAATTATCGCAATCAGACCGGTACTTTCAGAGATTACCTTACACACAAAAGAAGATAAAATCAAAAAAACACTTTTACCTCTTTATTATATTAGTGTAGAATTTTTTTAGGTAAGAAATCATGCAATGACTTCTTTCACCCCAAATTGAAGCGCGAGGGCGGGTCAGATTTTTATTGACTAAAACCACACCTACATTCCATTTTTGCCTTTGGATTCCGTGGTTCTTGAATGCCAGAGGCAAAAATGGAACATAAGTTTCACTTTCAGAAGTCTACCAATGACCCCAGTAGACTTTGACCTCACTGGGCTCCTAAGGTTTTGCTGACCTCTCTTTGAGGCACGTGTGCACGCCGTCGACCGCCCGACTCATCAACGGCAATTTATTTATCTTCGTATATCAATCATCTGGCCAAATATTGATCACAGTGAACAATCTCAACGGAGATTTGCATAAAACGCAGGCATATTATATTGCTCAAGTGTACGCGCAAAGACAGGTGCATTCTTTGTTCCTCTACTCTCATAGTCTAATGGGATGGCAAGTTGACATGACTGGGATGAGATCTAAAAAAAAGTTTCAGCAATTTACTTGCTTTCCGAGGCACTGGGTGACACACTAACTACAGAGTAATTCGTTACGGAAAAACTTAATAGCACTTTTTGAAAATATACCCTGGACTCCATGCTCAAGAGTCACGATTCTGACCACCAGACCGTCAAAGCGATACAAAATAAATACAAAAACCATCCTTTTACAAGTTAAGTACAACATCTAGGTAGTATTTGAAGTGACCTTTTAGACAAAAAATGCTACGGCACTTCGTTCTTCCGAAGCTTAATGTCACGTGTCGTACCAACAATTTTGAACCTTAAAATCTTAAGAAATTTAGTCATTTTACAAAAAGAAAAGGTATACTAAATTTAAAATAGATAAAAATTAACAAAAGCAATATTTTTACTTCACAGCTAGTGATAAAAGTATATTATAATTTAAAAAATAACAGTAATAATGGTGTGCCTTTTTGTGGTACATGAAAGTGAGGTGTATGCGGAATGGTATGTGTTAGTGAGTGTGGGGTGTATGCGTGATGTAGGTATGCGATTGAGTATGCGGTTTATGTATTTTTTTGAGTGGGTTTTCATGTGAATGAAAGAGTTAAAAGCAGGTTTTTGGATACATACAGCAGCAACGTGTTTTTGCAAAGAAAATATAAAATTCAACCATACCAAACAGTCAGACTAACATTCATGCAGAACCAAAGTAGAATACAAAAATTCAGATTTTTCATAAAACTTCAATAGCAACAGAATATTTATCAAAGCTTTTGAATATATCAATATTGTTGGTCGTAAGCTTCAATAAATCTTGGCTGAGTTTTCGTTGACACAGAGCTGTGTTGTCCTGGCAAGTTTATTTCCGGGAAAAGAGTGATGTGTGGGTCCCGATACAAATCTGCAACTGTACGGAATATTGCTACATATTTTTTATTGTATGTATTCAGGATTCCAATCACAATTTCAGCTGTTGTAAAGGAATGTTCGTGACCCCAATAAATGACACAATATTATTTCATAGAAAATAAATACAGAGTCTTAGGAAGGCCTCCCTCCGATGACCTGGACAGGGTCGCGGGAATCCGATGGATGCGAGACACTGTGGACGTTTTTTGGCTAAAATTATGAAATAAAAAGGAGTCAAACAAGTATCTAATTATAGAAATCAGAAGTGGAATTCATTAACAAAATGTTTCAAAGGAAACCAGTTGAATAATTCCTTTGACCGACAAGTACAAAACCAAAGGATATGATTCAACGAACGCTATGCAAATTAATTCATTCGCTTTACTAAAAGCGGGGGAGATTTCATTTCCCTAAGGAGTTAAGGCTCAAAATATCCAATCTCCCAATAAAATTGAAAAGCTTACCAGCTCAAGCTTGTAACTTATAGCTCGATTACCATAACTTAGTTTTGCAACTGATGCAAATCGTTGAAAATTCTCAGCCCATCTGCATGTCTACCATCGGAGTAAAGTGCAAGATTGGAATTTGAAATGTTCCTCATCTTGGAAAATATTTGTGAAAATTTATTTCCCTTTCAATTTGAATCTTACTTTACAATTTCATATCTTCGATTTTATTCGACGGACATTTCTTTAGTTTTGATTTGGGTTATGTTTTATTGAAGACAGACGTAGTCAGTATTTTTTTTAATTTAGGAATGGTAATTTAAAACTTTACCTTTAAAACCAGGTTGGTTCTCAACTGTGAGTCAATCTCACGACTTGGACTTTATTCTGTCTCTCTTACAATCGTTCATTGTAACCTCAATGATCCAGACTAAGCGTTTCGCCTCATCGTTCATATCGCATACTTCGAAAGACTGGAATTTGCTTACTGCAGTCTTCTTATTTGATTATAATTTAGGTGTCTTCAAGGTTAGAGTGAATAAGCTAGGGTCTATCCACTATAACCTAATGTGATACGAATAACTATAAACTAATTCGCTTCACCATCAAAGACTGCATCACTGCTTACCATCAGGTGGGATCGCAGTCAATTTAATCAGCAGCTGATTAATTCTACTCCTTTATTTCTACCTTCGAACAGCCGAGAAAGTCACAGTTAAAGTCAAGTTCCAATGGCTGTTTTCAATGCATAAGTTTTTGAAGGAGACCGTTGTAAAAAACTTTGCTTTTAAATTTTCAAAAAGTTATCCTGCTTATCCTCTAGAGATGCGCCAAACTATTTGCAGTACCGCAAGACGTCTGGATGGAAGTCACCGAAAATTTTGCCATAAATAGTTTTGGATGACTTCCAAGACGTTTGAAGTAGTTGAAGGCAGAAGCTCTTATGAGACTTTTTGATCATGAAAGGCTTTTATTCGAGTAGAAACGTCGTATAACTTCGGATTTTTTAGACGAATAATCCTTTTATTTGACTTGGCACCTCGAATGGCCTTACAATTGGACATCTATCTAGCTAGGTGAACAATCTCGACGGGAAGTCGGAAATCGTTTAGGCTCTGTTAGTGTACTTTTGTCACAAAAAAAAAAAACTTAAAATTATGTTGTTATTTTTTTGAGATTATACCTTTGATAATTCTAAGTAAAAAATTATATACCTACTTAAAATAGGCTTCTTTTTAACATTAAAATGCATGTATGTATGTGTTTCTTACTATAATGGAGTAACGCTCAAGTCGCTGAATAGCTTTTGATGGAATTTGGCAAATGGGTAGACTAAGACCTGAAATATTTTCTGTCCTGGAAGTGGATGTGCCCTTGGGATAATTTTCTATTTTCATGCATACAAAAACGCAAACAGAAGCTAACTAAAAATAAAGAAAGCAAAATCAATAATGGCAGAAATTGCCCTATATATTTTAATAGGCGCATGTTTTATAAATATTTGTATTGCCATGCCTACCTTTTGGAACATATTCATGATATACACAGTGATATTACTATTATTAATATAAACTAGCTTTTGCCTGCTGCGTCGCCTGCGTACATAAAATATAGCCTATGGCATTCAGGAATAAAGCAGCTTTCTATCGGTGAAAAAATTTTAGTTATCGGACCAGTACTTTTAGAGATTACCACCTACAAACAACAAAAATAATGTACCCTCTATTGGGACTCAGGCCTCCTCTCTAGGAGAGGGAATCGGCCGTAATCCACCACGCGGGCCCAGTGCAGGTTGATGGATGTCACACACACACATGTTTTCGAATTTTTTGGTTTTAGGACATGCCAGTTTCCTCACGATGTTTACCTTCACCGTTTTGAGAGCTGTGGTGATGTAGTAAATTAAACAAAGTGATGCACCTGGCTGGATTTGAACGTAAGTACCTCGTAAGTTGGGGCCATTACTACTCGGTCCCCACTGCTCTCTTCATCTCTTCATCCTTACGATAACTTCGTATTTATCTCCTGTCTCACCGTAATTTGTTCTTAATTTCTTTATTACCGGAAAGTAATGGGAAAGTCTATTTGTGAATAAGGAACTAAAATACTTTCCTTAATCCATTTTGTTTCCTGACAGTCATTTAACTTGGCTCATACCAAATTATTTATCATGTGTTTGTGTACCACTCCTTTCGGCCAAGGAACGACAATTTAATCGGAATAAGTAATGAACCTTCAGGACTTACCTTCACGTTTCTAAAATGTTGACATTATAAAACCAAGGGGCACTATTGGCGCAGTGGTAGAGCGATTGGCTGGTGTGCTGCGGGCCGCAGGTTCGATTCCTGGGTGTCTTGTGTACGTGAGTTTACATGTTTGTGAATACACCCACGATAAAGGAGTGTGGTGTAAAGTTTAAGAAAAAAATAAATAAAAATAAAACATCTATAATATGTGTTGCACTGGTCTTCAAATTGTATTTTGCTCTAAAAATATTGCAGCGAATGAATTAACGTATTGTTTTATAAAACACATTTTGGCAGCAGTTTAGGTTAGGTTAGGTTAGACAATTTTGTGTTTAACGTGCTCTGCTGCGGTAAAGTTTAATAATCGTGAGAAAAATAAAGGTTAGGTTTTTTAGACGCGCATCGGTGCGTTTAAATAACGTGGTGTATATACTCTAAGAAAACTACCAAAATTGTGGTGGTGGAATCGAACTCGCAGCACTCAGCGCAAAAGCCCATCGCCCTGTCTCTAGGCCAACCGCACCTGCGAAAACCGAACTGGGCGTCCACAAGATGAAGTAGCCGATGATGATTTTGCAAAGCAGTAATGCAAAGGAGGCGGCCGCACGCGTGAGGGAACGGTCCAACCGCCGGGATTCCGATCCCGATTTTCAGCCACCGTAGGCGCGGGCTTGTGGACGGCGAGCAATAGGTAACTCGCTGTCCAACCGTCCGGATCGAGCCCAAGTCGTCGAAGGCACGTAGTGTGCCATGTGCACCTCAAGAAGATGTCAGTAAACAGGGTTCTTCTGGGTTCGCTTCTGAAAGGAAAACCCGGCCCTGGAATGAAAGGCAACGAAGGAACTAGAAGTGGGTTTTAGTCAGTAAAAGTGTAAAACCAAAGGCGGAAGGTACACCCATCATCTTCCTGCCCTAGTCTCGTTTTATTTGGGGTCGGCGCAACACGTTTTTTTCTTCCAGTCTGTCCTGTCACTCGTCACGCTATCACTAACTCCCTTTTCTTTCATATCGCTTCTCACACAATCCATCCATCTAAAAGGAAGGTACACCCACCACCTAAAAAAAAACCTAGGAAAAGTCTGGGCACTTAATTGATACATAGATAACGTTGAGCAAGGGATTTATTTTGACGTGTTGAAATGTCAGTAGTGCGAGCGAGAAAGAGCTATACATCCTGTATAGCTCCATTCTTTTAACAGTTCAATTATTATTTAGGTCGTAAATGGATCGTGCTTGTGGTAGAATTGCATGTCCCTAAGGCTCATGCTATGGGAACAGGTGACGCTACCTTCTATGTTATTTTTATCGTTCCCAAACCACCATAGAGATCGTACTTTACAGCCGCTATCTCTTGCATTATTTTGCCCACGGCTTTGGCCAACTGAAATTATGTTGTAACTTAACCCACGGGAACCATAAGTTTCGTTTAGATAAAACAGATGGCTTTTCCATGGTATCAAAACTGAATCCGCTGGCGTTTTAGTCCAATTTTGTTTAAGAGTTTGTGAGGGAAACACACTATCAAAAGATGTGAATCGGCTAATGTTACCATCTTATTCCTGAAAACCTCTTCCCCATTCTTATCTTCCACTTTGCTCAAAACATATAAATGGACAAAAACAACCAAAAAAATATTTAGGTATAGTCTGTCTAATAAGTCAACTGACTTGGGAATTTTGTATAATATTTAATCATTTAAAAAATACTTACATTCGATACTTTTCATAAGGTTCTTCCATTAGTAAACAATGATCTCTATCTCTTAATCAACCTTGATTATTGAACCCATGTTGACTACATCAGATTTCATTAAATCCTAATAATTACCCAAGTTGTTTAACTTATTAGACAGACTCTTTATGGTAATTATAAAAGAAAAAATAATGGTACTTCATAATATTGAAGACAATAATATTTTGAAAATAGTTTTTACCTGAGTTTGTCAAAAGAAAACGACCACAATTTCATTTGAGAATTCTTAAAAAAGTGTACAGACTGAATTTGTTGGAACCAACAAAGTATAAATACTTGGTCTAGACTAGGTACCGTCTCGGAGTCTTTTTCTTACGAAATTTCTATTCATGAATATCTACAGGAAAAGAAAAAAAAAACGTTCATCAAGGTCTCACAAAATAGGCAGTTTTCATCTCTAGAAACCTCGGCAAAATGTCCCTAATGTTGGCTAAAATTCTTTCTTATTTTTTTTTATTTATTGAAATAAATCATTTAGTTCTCTCTACTTTTGGTTAGGGGTATGTTCTGCGTGAAAGTCGTCAATACTTCCACGAGAACACACTGCCGAGATAAGAAACAGTCGAATATGGTTATGGGTCCTATACTCATCACCACAACCTTTTTGTCCATAATAGTCCAGTTAGTGATGATGAACCAATCCCAGCAAAAAAACAAGAATAGGATTTTACAAACTATTTAAACTAAATTGAAGTTACTATTTGAATCTGAATCAATCACGTATTTGACCGACTCAAAGAGAAGGATGTAGTTAAAACGGTGTTGATTGAAAAAGTTTTACAGAATGCATGTGAAGTGTGTTACCAATTCAGCAGAGTAGAGCTGGAATAGGATTTGTAGTCTGTTACGGGTATCAATTAAAACCACGTATGTGCAGTCAAGAAGTGTAAAACACTGTAGCTCAAATATAAGTGTCAATAATAGATAGATGAATGTACTCTTTATTGTATTACCTACTCCATACAGAATTACAATAGAAGGGCTTAAAATAAATAGGGTGTAATAATGGGTGATCTAAAAATAATATCGGTTCAGGTAGGGGTCTACGTATGAAATATGAATTCGAGACAAGTATACCATACTTAATATACCTAATGAGAAAATTCACAACACCAGTTGACACCACTTTGCCACCAGGTCTTTTCCTTTGAAAACTTATACTTGACATTGACGTCTAACGTTTGACGTTGACGTTGACGTTGATGTCTAAGTAATGTTATTAAAGCGCGAGCAAGATAACTTGGCGCGTAGCTGGGGGCGTGCTTAATGTTGCCAGCCTAACAAATCTATTTTCCTAAATTTGATTAAAAACGCTCTTTCATAACTCAGAAGAGTCGGATAAGTCCATTGTAAGTTGTCAATTTTGAGATCCATTAACCTATCAGATTCAAAAAATATTTTCTTGTAGAGATACATTGTCATTCTTCTGGCATTACAGTAATACTTGCACTTTCGTATTGTGTCTTTGTTAATTTATGTGCAGTGGTATGATGCATTATCCATTATTTCTACAACACAATTCTGTTTTAGATTTGGCACTATTTATTCTTTCATGGATGAAGTTTGCAGAATTCAAATCGTCATGATAGTCACTTGATTAAGATTTAAGCACATAATAGCAGTCCATTTTTGACAAACTTTGTTGACTTGCTAGGGTACCGCTCGGGTACGCATATTTAGGGAAATTTTATTATTTGACAAATGGGTCTAATTTTGGAAAATGGTACCGTAGGCCCAAAATTTTCTCATTTCTCTTCACAAACGTTTGACTTTCCTGCTAGCACTTTTAATCACTTTTGATATAATAATGACGACTATTTACTTTAGAAACGATAAAAACACAGAACACAAAATATTTTCCTGACACATTACATAAATGTCAAACGATTAGTTTTCAATTTCGGCCACTAAAACCGAAGCCATGACCAACCCCCCTAGCAAAGTCGATAATCTACAATTGTTAACGCTAGTAGAAAACCTAAAATGTACGGGAATGACGTCATCTCAACGCTCAGTAACGTGGTCAAAACAAAAGAATCGGTGGCGTGGCCAACTCGAGGCGTTCGACGCAAGCAAAACGGTAGTAACTTGGCTAGGGGGGCAGGTCGATCTATATGAACGAGACGATTTATTTATGAATTGTTATCATTGTATCTCAAATTTCTTTTTTTGTCACATAACGTACGCTTTCCATAACATGATGGTACTCAGGAACACCATAATGTGCCTTTTTAGGGTTCCGTAGCCAAATGGCAAAAAACGGAACCCTTATAGATTCGTCATGTCTGTCTGTCTGTCTGTCTGTCTGTCTGTCCGTCCGTATGTCACAGCCACTTTTTTCCGAAACTATAAGAGCTATACTGTTGAAACTTTGTAAGTAGATGTATTCTGTGAACCGCATTAAGATTTTTACACAAAAATAGAAAAAAAGCAATAAATTTTGGGGATCCCCATACATAGAACTGAAACTCAAAAATTTTTTTTCCATCAAACCCATGCGTGTAGGGTATCTGGGTGTGGCCACGAAAAAGTGTTTATTTCATAAATTTAGCGTGGCTCGCACCAATATTTGAAAGGAAAAATATGGTACCATTATTTCTAATACCATTTACAGATTTATCTATATTTATAGAGTTTCTGCCCAGCATGGCGTCATTAAAATAAAAAAATATCGTTTTTATTGATGTAAATTATTGATTAATATTTTAGGTTAATTTCAACTTCCATACAAAATCAAAATGGCTCTTGTTGATGTGACACTAAACTTTTTTTTTTTATTATTAAATAAATTTAGTACCATATTATATGCCACATTTTACCTATTTTATAGTATAACGGCCTTGTTTTGAAATAAACAAACAGTTGATATCTGCCTATTATTACAAAAAAAAAACATGATTTAAAATATGGCCCAAATTTGATTCTCGTGTGTGACATAACACGAAATGCATGGTAGTTTAATATTTTCAAATCGCAGCTACACTAAAAGTATTTTTTTATGCTGGCAAACTTCCCTCAGACCATAGAGAAATGTCTAACATCTATCAGCCATTTTAGTATGAAGCAATTCGTGAAGTTGTTGGGAGCGGAAATTTTGGTCACATAATTTTTGCGAGTTATTTTACGTGATTTGCCAAGGTAAGTGTTGAAATTTAATCCTGTAAAGTCAAAATTACTGTAGAGAATGTTCTTATTTGTGGAATCGACTAGTTTTCTATGCATTTGGACTGTATTTGAAAATTTTATTCTCAGATAACGGTTATATTTTCGCGTGTGTTAGTTCCCGCATGTTACGTGTGTTATGTTTTGTGTTACGTAACACACGGGAAGTTACGTTAAGCCTAGTTCACATTATAAGATAGTTGAGAATGTGTACCTACTGAGGACCTCGGTTACCTAATGGTTGAGGGTTTGTTTTCTATATTCTTTTTTCTAAATAGTATTCTGAGTGTGAACGGGAACTTACCTAATATGGGAACTTATAACCTATATCTGAGACAAATTGCATCAAGATCCGTTTATCTAATTTGACGTAATTGAGTAACAAACATCTATCCAAACTTTCCCATTTAAATAAGTTGGATTTTCAATTATGAACACAATGGCCTATTTTCGTTTTCGAGCTACCAGTCTGCATAAAAATAACTAGCGCATATTGCGTACATCGTATTATAATATTATAAACGCCGAAGTTTGTAAGAATGTATGGATGCGTGTTTGTTACTCTTTCACGCAAAAACTACTAAATGGATTTCGATGAAACTTTGTGCACGGGTAGATCATATCCTGGGATAACAAATAAGATACTTTTTATATCCGGGATTAGGCTCCCTCGGGATGAATTTCTACTTTCGCGCGGGAGAAGCCGCTGGCAGTTGCTAGTATTTTATATATGCATCTGAGTGGCGAAACGTAAAACGTTTGCATGGTGGTAACTAACACGCTTTATAACTGAATTGTATTTGCTAAGCTTTGCCGGTGAAGGGAATTTACTTTTTTTTTAGATGCCGATGACGCCAGCAGAGAGGCAGAAATTATATAGAGAAAGGCTTAAGGAGAGAGGAGAAAAATTTTTAGCTCAGAAAAAATTGAACGCGCAAAGAACTAAAAGAAATAGACCAAAAATAGCAGACTTTGACAGTTCTCAGCAGCAATTAATTAGGCAGCGATGGAGAGAAAAAAAAAGAAACAAAGAAAAACATGCATTGCCAGAGACTACTAAAGAAAAATCGCGATCAGAATCATCAAAACTAAAAAATGAACAACAGAGATTGAACAGAAAAATAATATATAAATTAAAAAAATGAAAATCTAGAACTCAAACAAGAGCGAACTATATTTATGAAATCTATTAAAAACATGAAAAAGAAAATTAAGAGATCTATGCAGAAAAATAAAAAAATACTGAAATTGCTCGAGAAAAAAAATGAAACGATTACTAAATTACAAGAAAAACTTGATAATCTGAAACCAGTGTTACCTTTTTTTGGTCGTTTTTTTTTTTGTATGCCTAAGTTTAAATATTATTCTAATAAAGATTTTTAGTATTAATTTGTGTTTTATTTGTTTAAATTATGTTTTAGAATCATTCGGGCAAAACCGCGAATAAAGAACTAGTTTATTAGTTTATCAATTATGTGCACTAGGCTTTACTATTTTCCATTGTGTTATATTATTTCAAGTGTGTTATGGTGTGTTACTGTTTCAAGTGTGTTATTAGACATTTTTTCGTGGCCTTACCCATCTATGGATAGGTCTTCAAAAATGATACTGAGGTTTCTAATATTATTTTTTTCTAAACTGAATAGTTTGCGCGAGAAACACTTCTAAAGTGGTAAAATGTGTCCCCCCCCCCCTCTAACTTCTAAGATAAGATAATGATAAATTTAAAAAAAAAATATGATGTACATTACTATAAAAACTACCAACGAAAATTGGTTTGAACGAAATCTATTAAGTAATTTTTTTTTAATGCGTCATAAATCGAAAAAAAATGCACTATTATTATAACATCGATCAAAGTTACAACACATTACAAGAGCTTTTATATTATGTTACTTGCTGCTACGGAACCCTTCATGGGCGAGTCCGACTCGCACTTGGCCGGTTTTTTACCTTTGCTGAGATTTCAGCAAATAAACATATATGTTGTTTTGCTTTATCAGATGGCGATTTACTCCCATACTCCGATGCCGGCAACTTTCCTAGTTTTGTTTGTTAAGAAAGTTAAAATATGAGTCGTCAACAGGGAGTCCCGTGTTCATGTCGCCCATATTTTTCTGATGAAGAAGTTAGAATAGAAGTTATACTCTATATGTTACAACCAACAATATAGTATAGCTGTTATTATTATTATTGTAACGACATCCCTCACATTTGAACTACTTGTGTCCGCAACACCGTATGCGTGTATATAAAAAATAATGTAATGATTTAATTATAGAGTTATTATGCCTGCTTTTCTACTTACGGTTTTTTCAGATCATTTCGATAATACCTTACAACCATAGTGTATCTCACGACAATTCTAATAAGCCCTAACACGGCTTGGACATACATATTAATTTATTATGGAGTCCCGTGTCTACTGTTCTTTCTTCCTTTAGTCAATCGTCAACTATAGGTAAAATATAATATTAGAAATTACTTGTTATGACAGTTTTGTCAGAAAAGTTTTGTTCCATTTCTCAAAGCTAAGCCAAAGCTTTTTTTCAAATCATGACAATATTTCTATGGAAACAATTCGGGTATAGGTCAATTCTGTCAAACAAAAAAAATCGGTGAATAGAAAAAAGTATGTTCAGCCAAACATATCACCTTTTTGGAGTCTGTTAAAATAGTAAAACTACAGGCACATTGAACTGTATCGTGTGCTGACGCGAGACGCACCAAACAAACGAGTAGTTCAAGCACACGTCATGTGACAACGACTTTTGATTTGGCAAATGCTGCGTCAAAAGGCTTGACACGGCACAACACAGCAATGTACATCTACCTTTAAGTATTGACTAGCTGATTGCTAATTTACATAAAAGATGTGAACTTCTGTTCTTGACTTCTGTTCTTTATTTAAAATCAACGAATCATAATGGCGGATTCCACTGACCATGAAATTTAGGTTAAGGTCAAGCAAAATCAATCTTGATCCATTTTTTGGTACTAACTGGCTGTTAATAAGTTTGTTTTTATGTGTAGGTTAAAAGTTGACGTTTGAAATCCCCAAACATACTCCTAAATCCGAAATAGAAGAAGAACTAATCAAAGAAATGAAGTTACGGGTAAAAACTATTTGGAATAATAAGGAAATATAATTGAACTAATAATATAATTAATAATCATAACTATGTTTAATGAACAATGCAGCGTCACCAATTAATCGATTTTTGAAGGTAATGTGAATTGTGAAGGTTTCTTGACGCAATATTCAATCTCAAATTGAAAAAATATATATATTTAGTTACTTGCAGGTTAATTCCCACGGAAACAAGATAACTTCAAATTAACAGAGAAAAACATCCCAATAACTGAAAATGGACCGATTGATAAGGGTCAAACAAAATACTATGGAAAGGTTTCCTATATAAGTACATAAAGATGGGTGTTAAGTCAAAGGATAGTTCAGTTGGCGCGGTGCGATGAACGTGATTCAACAAAGCCCGTTGCCATCCATAAAGGCTTTAGTTCGACGATATTGTCGAAGTAACCAGATGCACCTGCCCCCCTAGCCAAGTTACGACCATTTCGTTTGGATTCTGTTGCATCGAACACCTCGAGTAGGCCACGCCTCGTATTCCTTTGTTCTTACATCATCGCAACGCTCAGTCACGTGGTCAGAATATAGAAATCAGAGGCGTGGTCTACTCGAGGCAAGAGAATCGAAACGAATCGGTCGTAACTTGGCTAGGCGGGCTGGATGAGAGATGCATGGAACTGGGATCTATGGTAGATATGGTGGATCCGCGCAGTGATTGATTTTAGCTTTAAATATTGATGATTTAAATATTAAACATTTCTGCATTTTCCCTTTGGAACAAAAGAAGTAATGCTGTAATTAATCACTGAGTTCCTAAATTCTGTCGGGTCGTTTGATCCATGTTCCTTTGCGTACCTAATCATGATTATTTACAATAATAGTTTAACTACTAGGGACACTGTTGCTATGGAATCAGCAACTCCGTATTTTAAAATAGTTATTGCTACCGTATACCGATTGCTAACAGATGAACTATAAATCCAACGTCTTTAGTGCCCGTTTTGCACTTAACTGTTGTCGGTTGACGATAAAATGTAACGATAATAATGTGTCCGTTTCGACTGCTCGACCACATTCTCATAGCAGGATAACGGCTATGTCAGCATAACGCATAGCATAGCATAATGGGCCTTATAATGCCACTGCTGGAACTCAGGCCTCCTCTCTAGGAGAGGGAACTATGTCAGAATTTGTAAGACACTAACCAATTCATAGATATTTAGAAAGATCTATGGGTTTAACCAGTGGTTAGCAATAAGAATAGGACTTCTGCTATGCTCCGTTTCAGTGCCCGGTTCACTATATTCAACAGCGCTGCCATATTACCTATCTTTATTTTCTTCAAAAATGTTTACAAAAAAATTTCGACCACTACTATGCTCCTTTACAAATTTTTGAATATTGAATCTACGATTTTGCGACTATCATTGTTAATGTTTTACAAAGTGCCGTCAGTATGGTCGATATTCTCATAGGGTTGCGTGGCCGAGCTGCCAAAACGGACACTAAGATATTTAACTAATATATACAAACAATAACATTGCTAATTATTCATTAATTATTGTGATGTACTAATGCTGTTACGACTAATTGTTTCGTTAAATATTTTTTCCTTGTAGATTATGATAATTGATTGAGTTTTTTTGTGTTATATAGGTGAAATCACAAAAGCACTGTTTTACTTAGTACAATGCGGCGCTCCAGTGCAGTCGGCCCGAACAGAGCAATTTTATTAACACTTAGGTAAGACCCAAAACGTAGTGTTTTTTTTTTATTATAAACATAAACCATTTTGGTATAATGCTATACATTAACGACATTACCATAATTGTGTGACTATTTATTGATTTAAATCAATGTTCGAAGAGTTTCATGCATGCTCCTAATCTATGAGTAGTTGAGTATACTTTGAAACGTGTCAATCCAAAAGTGACTATAATATGGTTTACTTGAAATAATTATTTACGGTTTTTTTATTTATTGGCAAATGTTTTGATGTTTTGCTGAGTGAGAGTCGAGTCGGTGTGACGTAACTGTCGTGGTGTTACACTAAGATTTTTTAACTCGAAAACATGGAACATAATTTGGAATTGTAATGCAGTTTCCACATATAATGGCATAATTATTAAAAATATTTAAAAGTAATACGTAAATAATAAATTATGAAGTGAAAGTGAGATAATTATAATATTATGCCAGTAACTCGAACGACTGTGGCCGGAAAAGCGAGAACTGGGTGAGTCTTATGATATAAAAGGTAGTTCAAGAACATTAAGTCATAGACATGACTTTCTTGATCGATATAAGACTAAAACAGACCCCGTATATTAGAGCCTTTACAGGCAAAAGGATAGTTATCAGTTTAATTTTAATTTTGTGTTTTTTTTTAATATTTGTTAACAGTCAACGATTGTAGTATATCTTTCAATATAGTCAACCGATTGCGATGTCAAAGCCTAAGTAATATCAAGTGACACACAATTTTAATGAATATATATCTACATCGACTTCAATGCGCGTACAACTAAAAACTTCTACAGATTTATTGTATGCATAGTTTTTCGCTTTTGTTTATAGCTTATTGCAGTTAGCAAAAGGAAGTCCACTTGTGAACTTAGGAGTCAGCAATTACTCCTTTCCCGATGATTTCATGTTCGGTGTATCTACGGCCGCATTTCAAATTGAAGGAGGATGGAACGAAGGAGGTAAGATTTAATTCGAATGTTACGAATTAGTATGTAGGTCTAGAAAGATTTTGGAAAATCACAGAAACGGGTTAGATGCCTGTCACTCATTTTATTTCGTTAGAAAGGTTGCTTCAAAAGAAATTCATGATGAATTATATTTACCACCTTAATCATCATCATGATTTGCATGACTTGATTCCAGCGTCTCATTTCTACCATCGAACCACTCGACGTACGGCGAGTATCCATCTATACGTTGTTGAAACCTCTACGGTATGGACTTTGCATTTCGCCTCGTCGTTTATACCGCATACACCGAAACACTGGTACAATTATTAGCTGGCTGCAGTCTTCCCGTCCGATTATAATTTAGGTGTCCTCAAGGCTAGAGCGACTAGGCTCTTAATAAACTAGTGCACCTCATCATCAACGATTCCATGACTTCAGGACCATGTGGTGGGACCGAAGTCAAGCACTAGTTATATAAATAAAACCAACAACATCGATATTAAGTCGTCGTTTGTATTTTATTATGTTTTTGTATCTTTACTTTCCTAACCTGTCTCATAAGAATAGAGAATTTTCTCCGGAATCTATGACACTAGTGAAATGACCTGTGATTATTCTTCTTTTCCTTCAATTCGTAACGATGGACTTGGATTTAAGGTAGAACTACACTGCCGTCCTCTAACTAAAAAGCAGCTTAGTTACTTAGAAAAAGAAGTACTTAGCTGCTTTTTAGTTGGAGGACGGCAGTACACTGCTAACACGTGTGTCACAAACGCCGATCTAAACTAGACTTGTAGAGCCACACTTGATAAACGCCACGCGACGTTTTTCTACGTATAAATCAAGCGTGTTACATTTTCGTGTCGGTCTAATGTAGTTTTAGCTTAAATTTTGCCTCTATGTAATTCAACTATTTGTTTACTTTAGGCAAAGGCGAAAGTTTATGGGACACTTATCTCCACGAGCATCCCAGTTTTACCACAGACCATAACAACGGAGATGTGGCAGCCGATTCATACCACCACTATATGGAAGACATTGAAATGATCAAAAAGTTAGGCGTTCAGGCCTATAGAATGTCTATTTCGTGGGCTAGGTAAGATCTTTATAAAATCTTAATCTGTAATGTTTTTTGTATTTGAGAATTGCTTATGCCATGACAAAAATTAGAGCTACTTTCTACCACCTACTGGCGGTACACAAAACGCAATAATTATGGAATATTTCTAAAATCTATCACTGCTTAATTCCTTACATATATTTTGTAGTACATTAAAAAAAAAAGTAAAATAGAATGGACGTTTTGCGCTGTATAATTTGTGGTTATAATATGTCATTTGAAATGTCATTTTAGCAGGTCATCATCTATGAACCAAGATGATGTTTTAATCCTAACAACTTTGATTTGGGACTCGCGGCAGGATCCAGGAGTTGGGACTCGAGGTAGCGCTACACAAATCCGAGGCTATGTGCTTTCACGGCCCTTAAAACGCGCCACCATCGGGTTACCAACTAACAGTAGAAGGAATTCACATCGGCGTCAGGTCGATGATGTAGTACCTGGGACTCGTCCTCGACACCCGGTGGAATTACGGGGAGCATTTCCGACTTCTGGCTCCCAAACTCAAACGGACGGGGGCTGCACTCAAGCAGCTCCTGCCCAACCTTGGGGATCCAGATGCCTCCTGCCAGAGGCTCTACGCGGTTATCGTTCGGTCCATGGCCCTCTACGGGGCGCCGTCGCTGCAAACGTGACCGGCGGCCATGCTGAACGCCTGCCAGAGGGTCATGGCAATACGGATGGTGCGGGGATACCGTACGGTTTCCCGCGAAGCGGTGAGCCTTCTTTCTGGCCTACCACCGTGGGATCTGGAGGCAACAGTCCTTGCACACATGCTTGATATACACGCGAGATATATGCGCGTGTATATGCAACGCCAGGGTGAAAGTCCACTGCCACGACAGGTCACGGCATAGTGGAGAGAGCTCCAGCGGGATACCACAGTGAAATGGCATCAGCGACTATCGCAACTCAGTGCTGGGCTCGCCATAATTATGGTGGTAAGTCCCCTCTTTGAGGCGTGACTGGAAAGACCTCACGGCGTCCTTACCTTCCGCATGACACAGGTCCTTACAGGACATGACACGTTCGGGAGGTACCTGTTCCGGATTCAAGCGGAAGAGACGCCCGGGTGTCGCCACTGTGCGGAACGCCCGGAGAACACGGTGGAGCACACAGTCGAGGTGTTGCCCTGCTTGTGCGGTGCATCACCGTGCCCTCGTGGGAGCGATCGGCGGCGGAGACCTCTCGCGCCGGGCCTTGGTTGAGGCCATGTTCCGGAGAGAGGAGGAGTGGCAGGCGGTCGCCGACTTCTGCGAAGCAGTAATGCTCGCAAAGGAGGAGGCCGACCGCATCAGGCAACGGCGTATTCGCTGACGCCACCGGGATTCTGATCCCGATTTCCGGCCACCGTAGGCGCGGGCTTGCGGACAGTGAGCAATGGGTAGCTCGCTGTCCGGCCGTCCGGTAACTGTCCGGACCAAGCCCAAATCGTCGACAGCGCGCACTGTTCCCGCGCGCCTCAAGGAGTTGTCAGCAACAGTGGGGACCGCTAGAAGGGACAGGGTGGGTCGTTTAGTCAGTAAGAATCTGACATATCTCCCGCTCCGCCCAAGAGTGGGAGTTGTCATTGGATGTTTTTTTTTTTAATTATTATTATTATTTATTATAATCTTTATTGTACACCAAATAAACAAAAATACAGGACAAACATTTAAAAGAATAAGTGCACAATGGGCTGTCTTATCGCACAGGGCAATCTCTTACAGACAACCTATCCACCGTAAAAAAAAAAACGGTCCAACCTCGGCCAGCGCAGCTTAGCCTCAGAGTTTGTAACATGTGACTGTCAATATTTAGCGACGAGCTATTGACGTAAAGAATAAAAAAATTAAATAGGTACTTATTTTAAAGAAGCACTCATAGTGCTTTTAAAGCAACTCTTTTGCCTCGATTGCATGCAATCACAAACAAGTGAGGTATCTATTTTGATCGATAACCTCAAACCTTACCAACTTAGATAAATGTCCAAGTGTTGGTAATAAGTTAGCTTTCTCCTATTACATAGGAATTAAATGTTACTGCCCAAGTTTGGGCATACAATTTATAAATTCTAGCCAACACTACAGGGAATACGGGGATGATGTTATGCACTGTGGAAAAAATGTATACGTGTAAATAAATGTATGAGGAAGCGCCGGGCTAGACCTTTGGGTTTTGTGGACATGAAAAGGTATTTTTGTTGTATCACTGATGTTGTACTCGTATTAGGTACTTGAATTAACTTTCAGAAATTACACGTTATCAAACTCTTGTGTCCATCAAACCATACAGTTCTAATCCTCACGTCACACCTACAGTGTGGTATTTTTATAACTTAAAGGTTGACTAGTAGAGAACGCCTTATTACATTAAGTCTGCCTACGTACTGCACTTGAATTTTAAATAAATAAATATTAAAAACGGCTTGCTTCTAGCCATGTTGCTCTTTAGTACCTATGTACTTGCGATTACTCTAGATAGAGTTGAGTATAGTTTAGTTTAGAAAATGCGACCCTGGGACGAAGGCAAAGAAGGAACCGGTGTGGGTTTTTAGTCAGTAAAAGTCTGATACTATCTCTCGCTCCGGGATGTCATTGGATAATTTTCCTACCTACAAAACAGACCAAGTTTAGTAGAGAAACGTAGACTCCGTTCACCAAGTTTATCTGACATTACATTGATGACGTCCTACTTAAATAAAATGCGTAATCATCCTTCCCTGCATATGTCTGACTATAAATTGGCGTCATATAATTTATTGAAGTGTTTTTTATAGCCTTTCAAATGACGTATGCTACAATTTGATAGACCACTACGGGCAAAGTCCATGCAAAAGTGCCTATTATTCTTTCATTAACTTTTTTTTATCGCAGGATCCTCCCAAACGGAACCGATAATAACATAAATCAAGAGGGCGTAAAATATTACCGTAAAATTTTTGAAGAACTCCTCAAAGCCAACATCACTCCTGTAGTAACATTATTCCACTGGGATATGCCCACATCATTCATGGCCCTGGGTGGCTGGACCAACGCAAAAGTCATTGATTATTTTGAAGACTATGCGCGGCTAGCATTTAATTTGTATGGTGATATAGTCAAAATGTGGCTAACGATAAATGAACCTCATGAAAATTGCGTAAGCGTAAGTACCATGCTGTAGAAAAGTGCAATTTTGTAGTTCACCCGGTTAAGCATTAAAAAATCACTATTAGATTCTATCCTTTTTAGGGTTCCGTAGTCAACTAGGAACCCTTATAGTTACGCCATGTCTGTCTGTCTGTCCGTCCTCGCTTAATCTCTGGGACCGTTAGCACTAGAAAGCTGAAATTTGGTACCAATATGTATATCAATCACGCCGACAAAGTGGTCAAATAAAAATTGGAAAAAAAATGTTTTATTAGGGTAGCCAGGGTAGGTATTTATATGTAAAGTAGGAAGTGATTTTTTTTTAATTTCAACCCTATCGTGTGATATATTGTTGGATAGGTATTCAAAAATGAATAGAGGTGTACTAAGATAATTTTTTGATAATGTCAATAATTTCGGAAATAATCGCAAAAAAAAAAACTATGTGTCCCCGCCCCCTCTAACTTTTGAACCAAGAGTTTAGAAAATATGAAAAAATTCTGAAAAGTAGAACTTTATAAGGACTTTCTAGGAAAATTATTTTGAACTTGATGGAAAGAACAGTTTTTGTACAAAAAAGACAAAAGGGTTCTACAAAATAATTTCTGGACTAAGTTTGTAGTATAATCGTATATGCGGGCATTTTTCTAACCTCATACGTGGGTACACATATTGTGAATTTGTGACGGACGGGAAACTACGGAACCCTACACTGAGCGTGGCCCGATATGCTCTTAGCCGGTTTTTTTTAACCTTTATCCTTTTAGACCCTTTGTATGTAATTGTCTTTATAGTCAGTCTATCTCTTTCAAAGATATTTTTAATGCCTATTAATTTTTTCTCATCAAATAGAATCATATTTCTTTTCGCAGGGTTATGGGCTTGACATATTAGCCCCAGCTTTGAATTCGCACGGGACTGGCATCTACTTATGTACTCACAACAGCTTGCTAGCCCATGCTCGGGTCTACCGCATGTATGAAAAAGAATTCAAACCAGATCAAAAAGGTAAAGTCCTTAACATTCTCTTGACCCTTGCCAGTGTATTTGTACCCATTTAATACTGTAGTAGGAAGACAGTAGTAATTAGTTATACACCGCTAAATCGTTTTATTCCCGTGGAGGGTCGATCCGTACATGAAACACTATCGATTTGTAAAGATAAAATTTAAAAAAATAAAATAACTTGTATTAATTTACGCATGTACGAAATTAATTTCTTTAAGAAGACGTCAGCTGAGCGAGTCCAATAACCTGTAGATAGCTAGTACGCAATGCTGACTACTACCGACAAGTCATTGGACTCGCACCTGATGTCACATTATGGATTGTCATAAAGATTAAACAAACTTGGACATTTTAGGTTTCATATAATCCATCCGTACTTTTTTTAGTATTCCCTTACCCCTTTTCTCTACCTTCATATTTAAAACTTTCTTTAAAACACGATACATTTTTTTATTTAAAAAATAGCCTAATAAGATTATAAAAAAAATATTCTGCAATTTTTTATTTTTCAGGAAAAGTATCCATAGTGCTTGAATCACAGTGGGCTGAACCAAAAGACCCCAACAACCCAGAGGATGTCAAGGCGTCAGAAGACTATTTACAAATGCATGTCAGTTCCATTGCAATACATTACTTTAGACAAGATCCCACGATGTTTTTATCTTTTTTTTTAATTGATATAAACTAGTGCTTCACTGCGATCCCACCTGATGGTAAACAGTGATGCAATCTCTGATAGTAAAGCGCACTAGTTTATTAAGAGCCTATTCACTCTAGCCTTGCAGACATTCAAATTATCTTATTAGGTTCTTATTAGGTTTAGTTATTTCTTATCTTTATTTTCAGCTGGGAATGTTCGCCCATCCAATATTCTCGGAGGAAGGCGACTACCCTCGTTTTGTTCGTGAAAAAATTAACAATATGAGTCGCCAACAAGGATACTCGCGGTCACGTCTCCCATATTTTACCGATGAAGAGGTTTGTATATCTAAAAATCTTATAACAATTCTCTTAAATAAATTGATACCTAGTTTTGTTAATTTGAGTGTTCCTTGAAAATATTTTTCATGACAATCACTACTTAATCTATAACAAAGTCGTTTACCACTGTCTATCCCTATGCGTAATTCGATCTTTAAAACTACGCCACGGATTTTTTATGTTGGTTTTTATAGTAGATATAGTGATTCAAGAGGAAGATTTATATGCAAATTTATTTCTCCTGCCCAAAACAATTAAATGATATGCTTTGTCAAGCAATTGATCTTCTATTTTATATTTTACCTTTAGTAAGGTGTCAAAGCCATTGAATTACTTATAAAAGGTGTAAAGGAAAGCCCTCCACAAACTTTAAGGGCTTGTTCAGTAGACGAAACTGAACAACCTTCCACAATTTTTTTTTTTTCAGGAAATGAAAAAACAAATCAGCCTCCCCATACAAATTGTCCAATCAAGATTATCATTTTGTATGGTGAGACTGATTTTTTTTTCGCTTCCCGAAAAAAAAAACTTGTGGTAGTTGGTTCAGTTTCGTTTACGGAGCAAGCCCTTAAAGTTTGCGGAGGGCTGTCCCTTTACACCTTGTATATTTTTTTGTTACTACAATTTGCTCTATGACGTGACATAACTCCATAATAATAGCATAACTTGACTAGAAAGGGTCTTAAAGAATTTATTTCACACTAGCTGACCCGGCAAACTTCGTACTGCCTAATATTTCTTTTAGCTAAGCTGTGAAAGGATAACGTCATACAGGCATTACCAGAACCAACATAATTCATTTCAAAATGACATTTTAGTTAGATGGCTTTGCTTCGATTTTTTTTTTGTTTTCATGAATTTTTCAATATTTTCTCACCGTTCAAACCTTCTTTGGTCTTTCACGAATATTTCAAAACTAAATATAGCCAAATTGCCTTTCTCGAATTTTAGCGAGACTAACATCATTGCATAATTTTTATAAAGAAGATTAACTCTTTTTTTTTGTCTCTTCCCTCAGGTGAAAGCGCTAAGAGGAAGTGCAGACTTTTTCGCTCTTAACCACTATACTACACAATTAATCAGTCCATCGCCAATGGAACCTAATTGGAAGGTCCCTTCTTTGTACCAAGACACTGGTGTCAAGATGGAGGCGGATCCATCTTGGGACAAACCAGGCGCCGAGTGGCTATTTGTAAGTTTTACTTTAATTAAGACAGGCCTGTTGATCTAGTGGTTAGTGGCCCTGACTGCTAAGCCGGAGATCGTGGGTTCGATTTCCACCCGGGACAAATGTTTGTTGATGAGAATGATTATTTGTTCTGTGTCTGGGTGTTATTAATCTATAATATATGTGTAAGTATGTTTATCGGTTGTTTATTACTCATAACACAAGCTCTGCTTAGCTTGGGATTAGACGGTTTTGTGTGATAGTTGTTGAATATTAAAAAAAAAATAATCGAAAGAGTATCCATTCTGCAGTTGAATTAAAAGAAAATGACGAGAATTGCTGAAGAACAACCTGGGTTTAGAGACATTTCTGAGTAGGTAGCTTCTTGAGATAACATTAGATATTTATGTTTTTTTTTTTTCAGAGTTGAAAACTTCATGAATGCCCTTCACTTTAGGTGGAGTCGGTCAGACTCGTTTCTTTTATTATTTTTATAGGCTTGACTAATATCTCATCTGATGGTTAGTGATGATGTGGCCGACGATGTAGCACGCTTACCTAGAAGTAACCTATTCACTTTAAACTTAAAGACTCCTAGGTTGTAGCTATCAGGAAACACAGACTCCGGCAGGGAATTCCACTCCTTAACTGTACGCAAAATGAATGTGTTCCCAACACTTTTTGTACGTATGGGTGGGATGTCCAATATGTACCAATGGCGCAATGCCGTACAATTAGTGGTTCTATGATGAAACGGACTTCGTGGAATTGATTTGTGCAATTCCAACGCACACTCCTCGAAACGTACTGATTATAGCCCCTTTGGCGTTTCCTCGCATACTTGTATTGGTGGCTTCGGGTGAGTGCAGACTAGTGCTGCCCACCGTTTTCAGAGCGTCATGTCGCTCAGTAGACTACTACTAGGCGATATGGCGCCTCATTGACCCTGTCTTTATTACTAAACTTAAGACCGGCTCCACTGACCCTAAATAAACTGGAATAAAAGCAAAATCGGATACAAATTTCTAGACAACTTGACATTCTACGAGCGATAACATCGGTCGAAGAAACAAAATGTAAAGGATTGACCACGTAAAGGGATGTTAGCTTAATTGACAGGCCCCGCCAGCGATTGTTAGAACCAGACAGCGCAGCCCTAGAGCACAATGGGCAACAGACGGACAGATGGGCTAAGTCACTAAAAGTTTGACACTCCTTCAGAGGAGGAAGTTATTTCATGAATTTCTGCCTTATAAAAAATAAAAATAAAAAACCACATGACAATTTTAATGCAAGCAAAAAGTTTAATAAAAATAATTGACCAAATACCTACCGCGATATTGATAACGAGACAAAAAAAAACTGGGCAAGTGCGAGTCAAACTCGCGCACTGAGGGTTCCGTGCAAACTACAATTTCCGAATGGAGAATCGAAGATTTTTCCGAATTTCAATTTTTTTTTGTGACGTAGGTAACATCAAATTTACTGTTTTCAGATTTTTTCCTATACTTGTGCTATAAGACCTTACTTTGTGCCAAATTTCAAGATTCTGAGTCAACGGGAAAGTACCCTATGAAATTCAGTCTTTAAGAGTATCAAAATATACATTTTTATTTAGTGGGATTTTAATATTGAGATTTTAATGTTAGTTTTAGATTTAATTTACTTATTGTGATGTTGATTTTAATTTATTGTTATATTTATTTTGACTTTGGGTTATATATTTCACATTCCTAGTCTCAGTAGTTTTGGCTGTGCATTGGTACATCAATCAGTTAGTTTCTCCTTTGAATTTTTTTTTTTAAATCTTGCAATCAATCCTTTGAATTGATTTATTTATTTTGATTTTAATTTATCATTTAATTCATTAAACCCCAAGCGAACGCCGGCGTTCGCGCACCTATTGTCTTTCAATTGTGTCTGTAATTATCACAAATGATTTATTTTATGATTCCTCTGTTTTTATTTTAATTTCATTTAGTTTCGTTCTGTTTTTAATATGAGACTGTGTACTTACAGGCTATTTACTCTTGTCTGATAATATATGATTTTTATTTGATTTATTTATTTAACCGCTCTATCTATTTTATTCGTTAACACAGAAGCTTGATTTTTTCACAGCTTGAAGGGACTGAAGACTTGAATATATGGTTTTAATTTCAACTCGATATCTCCATGCGTTCTTGAGATAAAGGGTCTTGACAGACAGACAGACGGATGGACCACAAAGTGATCCTATAAAGGGTTCCGCTTTTTCCTTTTTAGGTACGGAACCCTAAAAATGGCAAAAAATCACGGAGCTTAAATATTTTATATTTTATTCTGGTTTTAGTATTTGTTGATATAGCGGCAACCGAAATATGTAAATCATCTGCGAAGATTCCAATTATTTAGCTATTACGGTTAGATATATTCTGGAGTGACAGAGGACAGTGGAGTCTAAATAATAGGATACCGTCTTTACCCTTTTGGTTAGCCCTAAAAAGTGATTGCTCAATTGCTCATTGTTACAATAGTTTTTAAAACCTATGCAAAACAATATACAACTTTTATCATCATTATGTGATATAACAATTCATTCACAATTCAACATACCATTTATATCTTACATTGAAGAACAATATGTGCATTATTCTTTAGATATGCAACATAGCATCACAAATTAGCATACTCACTATACGTAATGTGAATAAAATGAGGGTTGTTTTTGAAATGAGTTATTTACAACTCATTTCAAATAGAAAAACAGAAGAAGAAGATAAAATGATAATGCAACAAAAAAAAAATGAAATGAAATGAATGAAATGTTAAAATGAAATGATGATGTGATGAGATGCAGAAGGTGTTACATTAGACCCTAGCCACGGTTAAGGACAGTGACAGCAATGATGGCCGAGTGGTAACGGCCCTGACTTACGAGGTCGCGAGCTCAAATCTAGCCAGGCGCATTATTTCCTGAAACAACCCAACCCACAAACAACAACCCACAACCCGGGAATCTTTAAGTCGAGAGTGAATAGGTTTCTTTTAGGTAAGCGCGTTCCATCGTCGTTCGCATCGTCGCTTTCCATCAGGTGAGATAGCGGTCAAGTGCGAACCTATAAACAATAAAAAAAAAAAAAAAAAATTTTGAGTAATTTACTTCATCACCTCTGCTCTCAAAACGGTGAAGAAACACATCGTGAGGAAACAGGCATGTCCTAGAATCAAAAATTCGACGACATGTGACATTCACTAACCCGTACTGGGCCCGCGAGATGGACTACGGCCCATTCCCTCTCCTAGAGCGAGGAGGCCTGAGTCCCAGCAGTGGGAACATTAAAAGGCTGATTATGCGATGCTTTGCACGGTTAAGAGCTCTCAGGGGTGGTTTAAGTGGGTGCACAGTATCAAACGTACAAAATCATTTGTGTGGCCTGCTAATTACACTTGTTACCGTGCTCACACCCGCCCTAGACACCGCTCGTTTACTTTTAACAAGGTATTAGGGTTGTAAAAGAGCTTTGTCTCTACAAATAGAAAACTTTCGCTAGAAATCGTACATCCATCAAAGCCCTTGCATTGTTTACGGCCAAACTAAGCATTTTGCCTGTCGTTTATACCGCGTACATAAAAGGACTGGAACAGTTTACTTGCTATGGTCTTTCCGTCCAACAAATATTTAAGTGTCTTTAAAGCTAGAGTAAATAGGCTTTTAATAAACTAGTGCTCACCATCAACGATTGCATCACCGCTTACTATCGGGTGGGATTGCAGTCCAGAACTAGTTTATATTTAAAAAAAAAAATCACAATCAATCTCGCTAATTTCTAGCGGAGTGGTCCAAGGTCAAGGAGATCAAATTGTGCTTCTCTGTCTCCACGTCCACAATTAGATGGCTTCCGTGATATTACAGCCACTTTTTTCAAAATACAAGCTAAATAATCAGAATATTGAACAGAATATCTCTTGATTGCTACAACTTAGGGATCTTATTTTTAGTTGAGAGTGAATAAGTTGCTTCTAGGTAAGCGTGCTCCATCGTCGACCATATCACTGCTTTCTATCAGGTGAGATAGTGGTCAAGTGCGAGCCTATCAACAATAAAAAAAATATTACTCAAAAGCAGATGACCCAACCCAGAAAATATTAGATTTTAAGTTATTTTCATTTTGTTAAACGCAGTTAATAAAAGTGCAAAAAAAAATACATTACAGGTTTACCCACCAGGCTTCCGGAAACTCGTCAACTGGATCCAAAATAAATACAAAATATTACAGAAAATCCCAATAATTGTAACTGAAAATGGATTGTCTGATTTTGGTGGAACAAAAGACTATGACAGAGTTGATTATTACAACGACTATCTTTACCAATTGCTGCTAGCCATACATGAAGATGGATGCAATGTCAAAGGTTACTTCAGTTGGAGTCTTATGGATGACTTTGAATGGTCAGATGGCTTTACGTAAGTTATTAGCATTCTTTTCTACACTACCAGTGTTAATCATACCAGACGCAGTCTGTGTTTCCTGATAGTTGGGGCCCGGGGTATTTAAGTCAATATAATCAATTTTGTGTATCAGAGAATTTTAAGCTCTCTTGCTTTGATTGGGGCAAGAGAAGAAACCAGATTTTTACTGACTAAACCCAGCCTGTGTTTTTCAGCTGCTATGTGCGTTCCATGGTCACGGTAACTCTTTCTAATAATCCTGCTACCCTAGCTTGCATCGGCCCTAGTAAGCCCTATTTTGTTGACATCTCTTTAAGGCCCGCATGAGAGGTCAACCTGAGCCTGGTCCATATCGGATGGCAAACTGGCCATTAGTTGGTATCAGAAAGCCCGCGTCTTCAGTGGCTGGGGCGTGAGGATTATCTCCACCTTTCCACCTCCTCAGCTTGTAATTTTGCAGAAGAAAATGACTGCCCATTCCGTCTCTCTCCGTACCTTGGCCTGGACCGAATGCAAGACACTCGGATACAAGAGATTGCCTTCACCAATTGCCACCGCTAAAAGCGAGGTTCTACCGTGAATAAAAATATACTAGAGTTCTGAACCCACGACAACATAAATACAACATAAATAGTTGCTTGTTTTAACGATTTAAGTTAGATAATAAATAGTTAAGTTAACCATGGCATAAAACAGCACATAGGATACTTTTTTATCCTAAAAGTATGTTCCCTTGGGATAATTTTCTACTTTCTCGCGGGCGAAGCGACTAGAAGAATCTGGTGAAACAGTCTTTGTTGATAAAGTCGACCAGTATAAAATCAATTTGAACGGGGTGCTGAATACGATATCTCTAACAAAGTGACATTCAATTGGCGCTATCGACGAAGATTGACAAATAGTTGCCATTTAGCAAATATTTGGGACTAACAAGGGCTTCAAAAGTGTTACGCGATTAATCCACTACATTTCAAAGGTTCAAGAATCATTATTATCTCTGCGCTAGTTGATAGTTAGATAGGCCCAGGTGGAATAAAAAGCGGACTGTATTTCTAGGTTATAATATTAGGTATTTTACAGGTCAAAATTTAATTATCGAAATCGATGCGATCGTGGTCGCGGTGTTAAAAGGAGTGTTCTGTTGAGGGCGCGCGAGCCGTTGTCGAGCCGCTGCTGCTACCACGCCGCCCGCTCCTCTCTGCTTGATGACGCATATGTGTCTTGGAGGTGTTAACGTGTGCGTTAACAATAGTGTTTTGTTCAGAAAGAGCTTTTCTACAAAAAAGACGTGTGGCACTCGGGGACTGCCGCGGTAAAGCTATTGCATAGCATTTTTATCAACTTATGCAATTATAATTATTTATTTATGCAGTATTTTTTTCTTTGTTTTTTTTTTAAAAAATTAATTGAAGTTACACTTTCACACATTGAATTGAATTTTGATTGATTGTTCACTCATTTGTTTTCTTATCGGTCACCACGCTCAAAAAACCAATGAGTGGGGGGTGTTAGGTTATTTTCGTTACGGAATTTCTGGATTCGGTGTCCACGTTCAAGGCCCACGATAGAAGCTATGCAATAGCTTAAAAATAAACTAACCTAGAATTTATATTGAACTTGATAAAAAGCTTGCAACGCTTTCTAGTAACTTAGCTAAAATATTATATTTTAATTCTAAACAAAATAACATAGGATTGGGTAGTATGCGCGGCGGTCATCTCAGCGGGGTCAGCGTGGTCTGTTACTCTAGCAATACGCTGATCTTGGCTCAGGGGAGTCTTATCAGGTTGTGGACAAACTAGCGACACGCGGGGTTGCAACAGTCGTGGAAAGATTCCGGCAGTTAGGACTCAAGGTAGCAGTGCACAAGTCCGAGGCCATATGCTTTCATGGCTATAGAAAACCAATTCAACGAACGCGCCACCATCAGATTCCCAAGTAACTGTAGGCATAGTTCACATCAGCGTCGGACCTACAATGAAGTACCTGGAAGTCGTACTCATCCAGTTGGTGGAATTTAAAGGTACCCTTCTGACATCTGGCTACCAAATTGGAGCGGGCCTAGGTGCCCCTAAGCAGCTCCTGCCTTATCTAGGAGGTCCAGATGCCTCCTACTGGAGGCTCTACGCTAGGACCGTGCGGTTCGTGGCACTTTACAGAGAGAGCAGATTGTATAAAAAGGAAACTCGTGGTTCTAGAACGTAAAGGGCAACTGTAGCACACGTGTGGTTTTAATCAATCAATAAAAATAAAAACCTCGGATAGTGTAATAGAATAGAATAATGAAAATAATACTGTAAAATTAAAGGTTGCCTTTGGAGTAATGAAACCAAATATTCCTTGTTTTAACCTTTCAGATACCGTCAATTTTAGACACAATAAAGAGATAATAAATGTGCAAACGCCGGCGGCGTTCGCTTGGGGTTTAATTAATTAAATTTATTTTTTATTTTTTCCAGAGTGAAATTCGGATTATACAGCGTTGACTTCAACAGTCCAAATAGGACTCGGACTCCAAAGTTGTCAGCATATAACTATGCCAAGATTGTGCACACACGAAGAATTGACTTCGACTACATCAAGCGGCCCGAAGGCGGGAACACGACTACATTGAAATGAATCTAGTCTAAGCACTCCACATAAACAAATATTAATAATGTAGAACCATTTTCACCAAAAAGACCACAAAATTACAGAACCGTTCAAGATTATGAAAAAGAGTGTTCATATATTTATTTATTACAGCTTGAAGGAATTACAGATTATATAAAAAAAACTGATAAAATTTAAAAACAATCGTAGATAATTAGCCAATTACAAGCCTTTATGGATATTGTCACACCTAAAAAATAATAATAATAGAGTTAGCATGTTTTATATAAATATACGTGTTTTTATTTTTTCTAAACTTTTTGAAGTTTTCGTTTCGAGTGCAAGCAATGGAACTTAGCGGTGGTCAGGCGGAAGTGTCATTGATGGTACCTCTATAAAATAATGACACCGTCAATGCAAATTTCATATAATGGACATGCAGTTGGCTGACCGTGTGACGCACGGCGTTCCAATGTTACGGCACAAATCACAAACCAAAATCTAATGCAATCTGAATCCACTATTTCGCAATATCGCCTTGAGTAAAGTTAAGACGACCGTAAGCAATATCACATTGAGCTATTTATTATCCATCCTCGAAGCTATAAACATCTTGGTGGGACAGTCGATCACGTCACGCTATAATTTATATCGCCCAGCTTACATCCGACTGCTGCTAAGATCTATGAACTAAGATAGCGAAGGCAATGGATGGATTGTCTTTGGATAAAACCATTTATTAGGGTCAATTTGTCCAACTAAATAGCTGACTGCAAAATTAGGACACATTATAGATGGAAAAGTAACTTTAAATGGTTTCCGTAGAATGAACGTTAATGCTTTTTACAACAGATATCGTGCTAAAATGGAAGAGAATACTGTGAAGGAAGAAAGAGGTTACATAAGAGACATACCTTATAAGCATGCAGGCAGGTTAATAGGATTAAAATAATGATACTTTTAAAGGATTGAGCAAAAATATAGTTTTTGAATTTTGTGGGAAATGTTTTCGAATTGTTTTAATTATATTTGAATAGACGTTGTACCTAACAAGCGTTCTGAAAATATAAAGTATTGTGCCTGTAGTTTACCATCATAAACAGTACATCACAGGATCCTACACCTTAGCCAGAGCTATAATCTTCGCAGTTCTTACACCACCAACCAAAAGGTTTATGTTCCAATTGTAGTGACATCTATATTACCTCATACGAACTGAAATTCCAAACTGCATCTCAATGTAGTTTGATACCACGGTATCACTGTTTTCCGTATGATTAGAACATATATACAACAACCCAAAATCAACTATGGGATTGCCCGGATCAGACAACACCAGTCTGTTTGGAGGATCCTTCCTTTTAAAAGGAGGTTTGTGGAGTCTACATTCTCTTTATGCAAAGAGAGAGCCTCTAGAGTAAACAAGTAAGTTGCCGTTTAAAGGAGGTAATCTCTGAAAGTACTGGTCCGATTACGTAATTTTTTTCACCGATTTATTCATGAATGGCATAGGTTACATATTACGTATGCGGGCGAAGGCACGGGCAAAAGCTAGTAGTATAATATTTTTGCTCAATGGCTTAGGGAATCTTTATTTGGAAACTTTATTTAGAATTTATATTTCAAATCTATTAAATACAATCAAACAATGGTTTAGGTAATATTTAACTTCTTGGAAAAAACATTATCAATGGTAAATTTAAATGCAATGCTTTCTTTTATGGTAAATGAAACGGTTTGAATATTCATTGATTTCTTTTGATAAACTTTTGTTATTAAGAATCATTGTTCTTTGCAAGCTTACGTATTGTTCAACACACACAAGCGAGCAACACGCTATTTGTGTATCAATATCAAATTGATACATAAATAGCGTGGTGCTCGCTTGTTTATATATATATATTTTTTAAATTATTTTGTACATAATTAATGTAGATGACCTTGCTGACGGGATACCAGGAAAAATGGAAGGAGCAGCGAACTTACTACCGAAGGTTTTCTTAAAAAGTGTTTGCTACAATCACAACTCAGTTCCACTAGGTCATGCCAAAAATTCTTCACCTCACCTTGGTGATCAGTGCAATACGGAAACAGTAAGTTATTTTGAATATTATGCGATTGACGTAAACATATCCTAAACTGACTCAGAAAACAACAGCAAAACGGCTCGAATCTGCAATTAATTTTATCGGAAACAAATATCACGCATCCCTCGCGGTCACATATAAAATAAATTTTTTAATGATATCAATTTGTTTTCCGCTGCAGCTAGTTCCTCAGTCAGGAAACCCCAAGAAGGTTATTCCGTAGTTAAAAGGTTATATTATTAAGAATGTCGCAGTCTGTAGGTAGACGCACCCGTACCTTGTTTTAGTTAGCACAATGCGGAGCTTGAGTGGAGTCGCCCTTAACAGAGCACTTTTGGTGACTCTCAGGTGAAGTGACTTGTGTTTTTTTTTAATAATTTATTGTTCAAGTGTAGTGTTTATGTGTTCGATAACTAACGTAGAAATGTGTGCGAGCGAGCTTATCAATATTAATAATTGTGAAATCGATTACATTTTTATTTTTGAAATTAACTCAAATGATTTTATGTTGTGTGTCTGGGCGTAATTTATCCATATTATGTATGCATTTAGAAATATATAAGTATGTTTATCGGTTGTTTAGTACTCAAACCACAAGCTCTACTTAGTTTGGGGCTAGACGGTGTTGTGTGAAAGTTGTGGAATTTTATATTATTAGTAGCTTTTGCCCGCGGCTTCGCCCGCGTGGCATTAGGTACTTAAGGAATCGGAATAAAAGGTAGCCTATGTTCTTTTCTATGTCAAAGGCTATATGCATGCCAAATTTCATCCACATCCGTTCAGCCGTTTTTGCGTGATTAAGTAACAAACATCCAAACACTTTAATATTAGTTAGGATTATTATAGTTAGCAAGTGTTGAACCTTGAATTTATTTATGTTTTTCACCTATGGATTCTTATCTGTATCTGTCTATCTCACGTGCATTTCTCTTATACTATTGACCTAGTTATAGGAAAACAAGAGTTTTTATCATAAAGTGGTTTACATAAATGATACAGATTTATAAAATTTGAATTTTATAAATATTAAGGATAAATGTCGAAGGAAAAATGAAATGATAGAAAACCTGTTTTTAAATTTATCAAGCATGACGTCAATCGAAAGCTTAGTAAAACATAAGTGCCTAAAACAAAATACAATGAACTGCAATTCATAATGCATTCCGTCAAACCAAAAATGCAAATCATTAATAAATTGCATTCAAAACTTTTACGAACTGTTAATTTTTTAACCTTTCAATCGTATCAATTAGAGACACACTAGAAAAACAATGGGTGCGCGAACACCGGCGTTCGCTTGAGGTGCTTGAGGTTTAGTGAATAACTGAATTTTCTAGATGTTAGCTTAGTACATACAATTTAGGACTTGCCAAAATTGTTGTTGTTAAAAAGACTAAGTAACTAATTGACGATTCTCAAAGAAATTATTTAGTAAGTGTAACTAGAACTAAAAGGATACGATAGGGTTGACGTATCCGTGAATATAAAAACCCCAAATCCAATAAATTGAAAGAAAAAAAACTTAGTCTAGTCAAACGTATTTAGTAACAAAAATCAACACATATTTATAGATGGCATCATAATTATCATTATCGTAAGAAAAAACAATAGGTGATTAAAACTTATTTACATACTGGTAGTAAAACACAGCTGACATTATATTTTTGTTCATAACAAGAAATATTAAAAGTAACAATACAGCACTTAATTAATATTATTTATTGAACTTGATTGAAGTACTCGTCGTATCTTTTTTTTTAAATATTATTTGTCATATAATTATTTTGTATTGTATAGCTTGCTCCAGCTTGCAACTGGAAACCTAGGAGTGAACTCTGGCGTGAGCAATTACTCCTTTCCTGATGATTTCATATTCGGAGTAGCTTCGGCCGCATTTCAAATTGAAGGAGCATGGAACGAAGGAGGTAAGAATTTTTTTTTTTTTTGTTAGTCGTGGAATACAACTTTATTTATTCACAATAAAAATAATTAAAAAAAACTTAACGAACTATAATTAGGTACAGTAAAAAAAACCTTACGCTAATTAGTATTTATTAAAATCAAGGAGGTAAATCATTATTTTTTTTTGTTAGTATTTTTCAAAAACTTTATTTCATAGTCAATGTTATTGTGGTTTGAGGTAAAAATGTATTAGTAGTTGATTTTTGATTATAGCCAGTATAATTCAGACATACAAGTTTTTTGTGATAACATAAAAACTCTTGGAGCCACTTACGAAAAACAAAAATTAGCTACTGGTAGCTAATTTACATAGGTATTCGTAATGACATCAGATCCTGGTCTATTTTAATTATTTAATACCAAGGTATTAGGGTTCTACAAGTAAGGTAATACAAATTTTCACTATTATATTATCTGTAGTCACTGAGACTATAAATTGAAGCCAGCCGGGGCCAATGCCTGCCAGAGCTATGAGATTGTGTGGGACGCTGCACTAGAACGCAAAGGGCAACTGAAGAAATACAGTTGGATTTTAGTCAGTTAGAGTCTGATACTTTTTCTGGCTTTACCCAGAGCGGTAAGAGACAGATGATGATCATCTCAAAAAAAAACCTACGATTTTACTAATAATTATCTCTTTGAAACGCTTGTGGAACATTACACGCTGACAATTTGGGCTCGGTCTTTAGATATAGTAGGAGCGAACGGTGAGCAACCCTTTGCTCGTCGTCAAGCCTGCCCCTACGGTGGCTGGAGATTGTTCTGTGATTCTCAACGCCTAGGGTGTCTCCTGTCACGGCAGCTGGAGATTACCCTCCAGCTATGTACGTTCCCTCACTCTTGCGGCATCCTCCTTCACTAACATATAATGCTTCACAGAAAGATAGAACCGCATCCCATTTCCCCTCGTTCTGACTTATGGCCTGAACCAGGGTTGAACGGAAATGGTTGAACGAAATTGGACGAAATAGAGTTCACAGTGACATTATGTCCTAAAGTCCTAAATTAGCTCACCGGAGATTGTTTATCTTAGGCATTCTTAGGTGTGTGTTCCGTTGGCAATCAGTTCCTACTTTCACACAAGCAAAGCTGTTGTCAGAAGCTTATTTTGTATGACATCACGCTCTCGAGTTAGTGTAAAAACAAAAAAAAATATGTCTGTGAATCTGCACACATACCAAAGACAAACCAAAACAAACAAACATCTTGATGATAAACAACGAATAGTTCATGAACGAAATGAATCTATATTATCCTGACTGCTATGCCGGAGGTCGTGGGTTCGATTTCCACCCAGGACAAAATTAAATGTTTGTGTGATGAGCACGATCATTTGTTCTGTGTCTGGGTGTAATTTATCTATAAAATGTATGTATTTAGAAATATATAAGTATGTTTATCAGTTGTCTAGTACCCATAACACAAGCTCTGCTTAGCTTGGGACTGGACAGCGCTGTGTAATAGTCGTGAAATATTATATTATTATTATTACTGGTAACCAGACAGATGGTTAAAAAAATTAAAATGTATTCATACTTTTCAAAGGGTGTTTTTGGTTACCAAGTTCAGTAAGTAGTGTGTTTTCAAGCTAAGCCGTTTTTCGTTTGTTTTCTTTTACACCAACCAAGTTTTAAAATCGACGACAGTCGAAAATTAACAAATAAATAGGATTCTCTTTGCAATAATGACATTGCTGATTAAATATATCTTTGCGTTAAGCTCGTGGGGCTGCGTGATCTGTGTATATCCATGCATAAAAGGCAAAATCATGTTTCATTTACTAACTTATCAACACTCAACCCAAACTCTTGAATCTAGAACGTTGAAATTTTGCAAAGAGATTTATTTTATATAATAAATAGAAAGGATAAGGAAGGATATTTCAAAATTCATATCCTAAAGGGACAAAAGGTCCAAGATTTGTATCGAGAGACATAATTTTACACGTGTGAAGCCGCTGGCAGGAGTTAGTTAAAGTTGTAGTGACATCTACGGCGTCATATAAAAACTGATCCTGCATCGCGCAATTAAAGTTTTGAACATATAGAACAGCCCAAAAATTATCTATTGGGCAATTGCCCACTAGACATAACACTCGTTTGATCGGAGGACCCTACCTTTTCAACGGAGTTTTGCGGGACTTTACTCACTGTTCCGCTTACCTTCAAAAAGGAATAAGATATGGTAAACAAAGAACTTCGAAATAAGGAAGATGTATGTTCGATGTTGGAAACAGTCTGTTACTTTTTTAAATGACCTTTTTTCCACAGGGAAAGGAGAAAGTATGTGGGACACATACATCCATAAACACCCTAACTACACCGTGGATAGATCAAACGGGGATGTGGCCGCTGACTCTTACCATCGCTTCATGGATGACATCGAAATGATCAAGACTATAGGAGTTAATTACTATAGATTGTCCATTTCATGGCCCAGGTAAGATTTTTTGTTGAATTATCGTGATTTTTCACAAAAAAAATAAGCATATACTTATATATAGCATATATATGAATCTGTAATCGAAAAATACTCAAGAATTTAAATTTCGAGTTAAATTGATCACATTTTAGGAGCATTGTGGTGGCTAAGTGTAGCTGTAGGTCTCGGGTTCAAACCCAGCCAAGCGCTTTACTTTGTGTAATTTATTTCATCACCACTGCTCTCAAAACAGTAAATGAAACCATAACCAGCATATCCTAGAACCAAAAATTCAAAAACATGCGCCATTCACCAACCCGCACTGGGCCCGCGTGGTGGATTACGGCCCATTTTCTGTCCTAGAGAGAAGACCTGAGTCCCAGCAGTAGAAACATTAAAAGGCTGATAATGCTTATGATTATGTAATCACATTTTTTATATTATATAGAGGTAAAGGTTTGTATGTATTGTATGTGTATGCACGTTTTTTATTCCTTCAAACTCGAATACCTGAATGGGTTTAGTGACGTGGATATAGGTAGCCAATGTCAATGGCTTTTAGAAATGACATAGAGTACTTTTATTGCCAGAGTTGGTTTCCATGCGATGATATCCGATTGATGCCTCTAACAGAAGCTACTCATAAAGTAAAATAACCTCTTCTTTATTAACTATTCAAATGAATTCCAATAAACATTGACATACTTCACAGATGACCTACTTGTTTCAATTTTTAAACATCTAATCTTTATGCGAAGACACAATTTCTATCAAAGTCGATAATATGATTAGAATAGTTGGTGTTCAATGATTTATTTTTGGATTATGAATTTAAATGCATTTATATTTATTATTCTGACCGTATAGGTCAGTTTGTTTTATTTAATTTTTGTTTATTGACATAACCTATTTATTACCATTTTTTAGGGTTCCGTACCTCAAAAAGAAAAAAACGGAACCCTTACCTTGTTGTCTGTCTATCGATCTGTCAGTCTGTTTGTCTATCTGTCAAGACCATTTATCTCGGGAACGCGTAGAGGTATCGAGTTGAAATCCAAACCATATATATTTAGCCTGCAGATTATTGAGACTGCAAAAAAATCAAACCTGTAAGTTAACAAAAAAAAAAGATATTTTGATTTTTGTAGCAAAAATCCTACATTTCGACGCTTTCAAGGAAATCAAAATTCAGAGGATACTTCCCGTTGACCTAGAAAATTTCCTGAGAAACTGGCAACAGGTTCATCATGCTCCCGTAGATACTTGTATATCTAAGGGAGCATGATGAACCTTTTGCCTGAGCAGCTTGTGGTAGCGTTTGATATCGGATTTCTTCTTTCCCACAAATATTGCAAAAGGTGGTTGATCTTTGCATTACATTTGTACATAGGTGTGGTTTGAAATGACTGGTAGTTTTTACTGCCATGACTTCTGTTTTTTTTTTCTGCGCCGATGATAAATTGTCACAGGTCACAGATTATGGTTTGATTTTAACGTTTTGACATTGGCAAAATCATCGTGCATTCGTCGATGGAGCCATACACTTAAAAAATTTAATTGTATTGATTTTAACGTTGCATATATAAGCTGGCACTTCCTTTATATCTGAGGGCTCATTAAGTTTTAATTCCTTTTTTTTCTCTTGAGTTTACCTGTTTAGCCGTTTTCTTTGTTGCTTTTTTGGGTTGTGTATGCTAATTCATGTCAATTATTTTCCTGTTACATAAAATTTATAAATAACTTTCCTTATAAATCAGGTAAACTGTTGAAACAGATTTCAAGATTGTAGCAAGGGAGTTTGTTGGGACACTTCTTTTTTTCAATAAAAACTAGGAATTGTTGATGAACGGGCGCTATAGGAGAAATGTTTTTATGACTAGAGATGTTCAAAAATGTTGCTTTTTATTTGTTAATATCCTTAAAACTGGTAGTAACAGAATTCTTGTAAACCATTTTAGTAGAAAAAGTTTAATTGCCAGTCTTTGACGCACTTTTGATTTTTATCTGCGGGTGCTAATCCCAACACAAAACATCAGTAAAGTCAAAGTGAGAAGTATATACTACATAGAACGAAAAAACAACTACAAATACAATTAAAAACAAAATCAACATACACAACTACAACAACACAACTACTAAAAACTATATTTAAAAACATTTATTAGCCTGCTGCAGCTTCAATGCTGCTTCTTTGTTTAGTAAATGCTTATTAGAATTATTATTTTTATGACATTTGAAATTATAATTGTGAGTGAGTCGCATAAAATCATGAAAACATTAATGTTACGATTTGTACCAGATAAAAATAATGACAAAATATACCATTTAAAATGATAAATTTAAATACTTTCTGAGTTATTACTGTTCTATTTACCTACCTTACATAGCAGCGGTCCTAAAATTATTATAATTATCTCCTGTATGTTTCTTGTAGATTACTGCCAAACGGTACGGACAACAACATAAGCCAGGAAGGCATGCAGTACTATCGCACATTATTTGAAGAACTCTTAAAAGCCAACGTCACTCCCGTGGTCACATTATTCCACTGGGACATGCCCACACCACTAATGGACCTCGGTGGCTGGGCAAATCCAAATATCGTGGATTATTTTGAAGACTACGCGAGGGTCGTATTCAATCTGTATGGCGATATCATTAAAATGTGGACAACGATAAATGAACCTCATCAACAGTGCTATAATGTAAGTAAATAAATAAACGATGATGATACACATGATGATGGAGAGAGAGGCCAATGAAAAGATGAAAGGGTTGTGTGAAAAATAATATGGAATAAAAGGGAGTTAGTGGTAGCATGATGGTTGACAGGATAGAATGGAAGATAAAACGTGTGACTCCAATTGTCATGGTATAAGGACAGAAAAATGATGACTCTTACGTATATGTTTAATTAGAAAAGGTTGCAGATTAACTATGCAGTGTTCAAGTGAATTACAATGACTATCTCTTAAAACAAATAAAGAAAGAAGAAGAAAAATATTTTATTTGGCATACACACTCGTAGATACACACAATGTAGTAACAACATGTAGACACTAATAAATTATTATATATAAAAAAAGAGACAACTAACAATGTGTGTCTCACGGTGGCGCCAAATAAAAATCCTGAAAACCTACAAAGATGAGAATAAAATAAAAAAAAATTGATATCATAGTTTCTCATACATCTTTTGCAATTTATATTACTAAAATTTGAATAGAGCACGCATGTGCACAAGCAGCGAGAGCGCAGTGTGTAATTTGCGGGGCCACTTACGTACGTTGGTATTTTTGCCAAGAATAAATTGTATGGAATTTCCAAATTTTTGTACTTTGATCAAATCATTGTATAAACGTATGTGATTCACATGATTAAAACAAATTATTTATTAGTTTGATTACATTATTTTTAATGGTTTATCTCAATTTTAAATTAATTATTATTTGTATTCCTTTTTGTCTTTGGTGAACTTTATTGTAATTCGACGAGTTCAAAAAGTGAAAACCGGTTTATCTGCAATTTTGGAAATTCATCTTCACTTATCGTAAATGCGAAATGTAAAGCAATATTACATTATTTTTAAACAAGGTGGTTTAAGTAATTTACTGCGATAATCAGTTTAATCGCAAAATTACAGATAGCTTTTTCACTTCACGCCCGTCGATGAAATATTATACGATATTATTCATAATCATATTTGCTACATATTTAATTATTTCCATAATGTTTGCCCCAGGGTTATGGCCGTAATTACTTCGTACCAGCATTAATGTCAGGAGGAGTTGGTGACTATTTATGTACTCACTACATATTGCTATCCCACGCACGGGTTTATCGCATGTATGAAAAGGAATTCAAGCCCTATCAGAAAGGTAATGTGATTTTTTTCTATTCTGAAATGCACGCAAAGTTCAAGTAAACGTATTACGTTTCGTTTCGTATTTTCATACCATTAATACAATACTCATAAAATCCACACCACAGTGTTATCTATTAACCCAGGTGACTGTAACAGAATGCCTTGTTACATAAGTACGCCTACGTACCACTACTGTACATGAATTTTAAATATATAAATACCATCACCGTATGTCGTAAATTGCTTTAATAAGATAACATTGTTGTTTTTAATTAACTGTCTAAGTGAATTTTAATCATCACTTGAGTCTTTTAGGTTATCATTGACACATTGATGTCATAAATTTTAATAACATTTGTTTTTCAGGAAAAGTTGCTATAACACTAGATGCATTTTGGGCTGATCCTAAGAACCCCAACAGCCCCGAGGATGTAAGAGCAGCAGAAGATTACCTTCAGATGCACGTAAGATCAGAAACACGCATTTAATAAATGTATATTTTGTGTGTTGATGAGAGGACGATTAACGACTTGACTTAATAAGTTATGACAAACTGACTTAATAAGTCAAGTCGTTAATCGTTCTCTATATGGTTTTAGACCCCAAAAACCTTTTTCGTTAATAAAAAGGTTTAACCACATAAGTCATTACAAAATGATGCACGTATATAATCCAACTAGAAGGTCGTTAAGTGGTTCTGAATTATTGTTTCTCTTTGTTTAGCTGGCAATATATGCCCATCCAATATACTCAGATGTCGGCGACTATCCTAATTTTGTTCGTGAACGGGTTAACAACATGAGTATACAACAAGGGTTCTCGCGGTCACGTCTCCCATATTTTTCAGCTGAAGAGGTTTGTATATTTTGTATGTTATGACAAACAATATATTATAATACTTACTAATATGTCACTTTCGATTTATATTCTTATTTGTAAGAAACTAGGATAAAGGAATTTGTTACGTTTCTGCAAATATCCTATGTATATTTGCAGGAAGTCTCTCAACCAGTCTTGTATTGACCAGTAAATGGGAAGGGAAGATTAGATAGGGAGTCGTTTTATGCATTCTTGGCATTCTTGCATTTAATTGTGGCTACTTAGATTGAATGACGACCCCAACAATTAAAAAAATGCTGTGCATGCATGCTACTTTTATTGGGTAGGAAGTTATCAAATAACTTTTCTGACCTTGAGTGAAGCAAAAGGGAGTATCACACTGACTAAAGCCACTTGAGGATCTATTATGAGTTCTTAACGTGCTCCATTTGATGACCTAAGTTGATTGACCTATGTAAGGTCACAGCTCTATCCTTCCTTCTTGCTCACACGTTTGACATTTTAGCACGTCATGGTGAGGCCTCTGTGGTCCTTAAATAGCCTTTAGCATTCTAGAACCACGGTGACTCTTTCGCAGCTTTACTATTCCTGTAGCCTATGCTCTTGATACATTTGACATCAAAGGCAGACAGATTTACGATTATATCTATATGGGACAAAAGATTGCATTTGTTTCTGATTGTAGATTAAAGCCCTTCAGGGCAGCTCAGACTTCTTCGCTCTAAATCACTACACTACATTCTTAATGACTCCATCATCAATGGAACCCGATTGGGAGGTGCCTTCGTGGGATCAAGACACTGGCGTCAGAATGTCACAGAACCTAAGTTGGCCTCGACCTGGTGCTGATTGGCTTACAGTAAGTTTTATCGTTAATGTAGATTTTTAGAGTTAAATAGTTTTTTTTTTATGTAGTCATTGCGACACACTAGCCTGGCTTATTTCAGCGATAAGTCCAGTGCAGCTTAGCGTATGTAACATACGTAGCTTCTACAACTATAGAACTACAATAGCTAAGCTGAAGCTGATTTAGTTTAGCTCTTGAACTACATACAACAGCTGATATTTAAAAACACTTAACTATAAAATTTATATTCTATTCTAAGTAAAAGATTAAAAAAAAACCTTAAAAACCTAACGAAAAACAATCTAGAAATATGGCGTACAAAACTCCTCCGTCAATGCTAATTTGTTTTAACCCGTTGGATCACGCGAAGTGTCAACAGGCTTCCAAAGTTAGTAATGTCAATAAATAGTCCAGGGCTGTCCAATGTCTACGGGTGTCATTTTGGTAGCCAACCCATATATTTACCACTTTCTGGCATAAAATGTCACAATGTATAGATCCGACCTAATTCATCAGCAATAGTTATTTTTATCGCTAACAATATTGAGGTTGATTGTAAAATAAATAAGACTAGTAGAAACAGTGCTATATATAAACCCTATAAGGACTATAAGGTTAACACAATGAACAATATATCCGGTATCGTGACTAAGGAAGTTATATCGCGGACTTGTATAAAAACTTGCAATAAATGTAAATCGCCATCAATCATAGGAATTGATAATTCTTTACGGTTTCAAAGTAAACCTTACGTTTATTCCGTAAATAAGTAAGATAATGAGTAATTTGTATGCATATTTTGTGACCAGGATAAATAGTTGTGTGTGTATATTTATTGTTTCGTGCTCAAAGCTCTATGAACATGACTGTGCTATAGATATTAAGTTACTTATATTTTTTTTTTTTATTGATACGTTTAGTTGTATCAAAACTACTTATCGCAAAATTAACTAAATATTTCTATACATAGTACATTTAAGACAAAATAGCGCAGGTCTAAAACATAGCAAGACCCTGAAATAATTATCAACATTTTTGTTTTCTCCTATTATCTCTCAAAATTTGATTTTTCCAAATGATAAAAACCTTTATCTTTATTGCGACTTAGAGGTTTTTTTCTCAAAAAAAAAAATATACGGGTATTGTGGCGTAGACAATAAATTAGTTGACAATAATTTCAAATACATTGATTATAATTTTTTGCAGGTTAACCCGCCTGGCTTCCGCAAACTTATCAACTGGATCTCAAACAACTACCGTATGCTTAAAGAAATTCCAATAATCATAACTGAAAATGGTATGGCTGATTGGGGCCAAACAGATGACTACGAGAGGGTTTCTTATTACAATGAATATCTCTATCAAATACTACTAGCTATACATGAAGATGGGTGCAATGTCAAGGGATATTTCAGTTGGACCCTCATGGATGACTTTGAATGGATAGATGGTTACTCGTAAGTATATGCAATCTCATCAGCATCCTTTTCCACTTATCCCGAATTTTTTTTGATGTTGTACGACACGTCTTTTTCTTCCATACTTCTCTTTTATTCAACACCTCAGTCAGTAGTCTAGTCAACCCCTGCCATCTAATAAAGCCAGGTATATACTGTTGTAACGCAACATGCAAGATAACACGAAAGGAGCATTTCATAAGTGCGAACGCAGCACGCACGAATCGAGCATATACCTACTCGCATAGTGCTGCGCACAAATGTTCTGTTCGCACGCGTATTCGCGTGGTGTGTGCACACCATTGGACTTCTGTTACATTGCATGATACATTGCAATGTATGACAATGTGGACGGAAATTTTTTTTATTGCATGTTGCATTGGATGTTACGTTACAGCAGTCTACACCCGGCTTAAGGATCAGGCCTGGTTCAAAGGCACGTTGTGTTCCAAGTGCTTCAAAGAGATGCCACCATGATTGACAGGGCCCGCTAAGGCCAACTTCTGTCAGGGTTGCGGAATTATTCAAAAGAGCTACCACAACCTTCAACCAAAGAACAACTAAAGAATCCTAGGTGGTTTTAGACATTAAAAGTTTGACACTGCGTCTAAGAAGTTTGTAACAATATCAGCTGTTACAAAATCCATCCTTCTTGTTTTTTGTTTTCTAATTATCCTTATAGTCATGCACGTTCATACTTAAAACTATCCTTATAACATTTGTCATTACTCCGCATCCCTCTACACCGTGCCACTTTTCAGACACCAGCACCAGTTTTCTTCTTAACGATATAATCATTTGCTGTAATAATGCAGCAGTGTGGTCGATAGACTTTTTGATATTGACGTTTTTGACATTTCAAAAGTGCCTGTAAATGATTTATTTGAAATAAAATGCTTTGAATCTACAGTGATCGCAGCCATATTAATCTTATAAGAAGTACTTAGATCAGTTACTTCAGATTCAATTTTATTTGAAACCTTAAAATATAGTAATCTACCATTAAAATTACTACCCACATGTCAAGTAGCTAAAATTTATTAGTTTTATGTTTATTGTTACATTTTGGGTAACACGGTATAATTCTGGTAATATCTCGTACCAAGTAATTTGGTAAGCTTTTGCTTCAATTCACCAATCACACAATCACCAGAGTTAGGACAATAAACTAGTAATTATTTGTCCATAACAAAAGGCGATTGTAGAGAAGACTTCGTTTTTTACCTAAAAATAAGCTCTGGTGATTAGATCGACCCAACAAGTTCGAGATTCACCACGGGCTCTCTTGCCTTCAACGCAGCTGTCCTTATATCTCCCATAAAAGTCCTTAAATCACAAATACAAAAAAAGTCATAAACAAAATCACCCAAACAAGATTGAACTACCGATAGATTAAATGGATAGGCATTTGGTCTATCAGTATTACTGTTTGGGTTAGGATAAATAATTGCTAAACAAACAAATAATGTCCATTCAAAACTTGTTTTTGATAGTGGAATGCAAATAAATTTGTAAATTCTACCTACTCTTAATATTTATGTTTACAAACTGCAGAGCAATTAATCGGTTTGCAACGCATTGGGACTCCGATTTTGTAATTAATTCGGACCAGAGTTGAACAGTTCTGGTTTAGTTGAATTCTTATTATTTAATTTGATTGACTGTTTCGAAAATATGTTAGGGAATATGTTTCGCAAATATATTATTATAAATGCTTACTAATTTTATCAGATTCTTGGAAATAACATCGAAAACTATTGAAATGACTAATGAAGACATAGCTGACGGAGCGTTTATCTGATTAATGATGATGAAATTGACACAAAAGCAGTAGATGATCTTAGGGAACAGTCATATACTTAGACAAAAGACAATCGCCTACGTCTACCGGTTCTATGACGTTACTATGAAGTGGCGTGCATTGGTCATATTGATACAATTTAAAAACCGTTTTCTCTAAACCTCGATAGTATTAACCATACTTACAAAGAAACATCGCAACGACACATAGAAGTGCTAAGCGAGAAGATTTTCCACCTAAAAAGGAGGGAAGTATGAAGAAGTAATAGGAAGAGGTAAAAACTGGAGCTTGTGTCTTTTTTGTGGTAAAGCGTAAAAGCAAGCGAACTTACATATCTTTACTATTTAAAAGTTTAAAACACAACGAAAGTAGTAGAAGTAGAGTAGTTTATGTTTGTAGCGAGATCGAAAATGCAGCATCCTGAATCGAAAATATTAGGTGTTTTTTTACCCCACTCAATGTGATCGAAGGTTCTACTAATATGGGTATAGAGGGGTTGTACTGAGAGATATCTAAAAAAATAATATCAAATTTTTGATTATTTTCAGAGTAAAGTTCGGCTTATTTAAAGTAGATTTTGATGATCCAGAGAAGAAGCGAACGCCAAAGTTATCTGCGCATAGTTTTGGCAACATTGCGCGCACGCATCGTATTGACTTCGACTATATCAAGCCGCCGTTGAATTTAAATAAATTATTACTCGAATAGATAAAATAGCTTGTAATATTGATAATTTATAAAAAAACAGTGATATTATTATTTATGAAATAAAAATTAAGTTACATTTATTTGTTTTTGTTGCTGACCAAATATTTTCCATCCCTATGTTTTTTTGTGATAAACTATGTTCCCGTAAATACATGTCTGTACGTTTTTGATGGTGCTAAAGATCAAAGCTGGCTAAGATATCGATTTGCATTTGAAATCAATTTGTTTGTCGCTGTAGCTAACTTTTTAACCTGGAAGTTTCGAGAAGAACATTTCATAGACAAGTAAAAGTAGTAAAAGGTTGCTAAGATAAAGATTATCGCATCAATAGGCGCGCACCTGTGCCTTATTTTAGTTAGCACAATGCGGAGCTCGAGTGGAGTCGCTCAGAACAGAGCTCTTTTGGTGACTCTTAGGTGAGATCGAAGTGACTTGTGTTTTTTTTGTTATTTGGTTAAAGGCATTTAAGTGACTTGTTGTGACGAGTGTCGTGGATTGAACGTAGTATTATTTTTCTTATATAAGAACTTCGTTTTAGTTTTATGTTAATAGAAACCTTGAATCTATTTATGATCATTCTTTTTTAACGATCTTTGCCAAATTTAGCAAATGTCACACTTCTAGAATCACCTGTTTGCCATCTGATTTTTAGTAAGCTAGTGATTAAAAAAAAAAAACAAATAATATATTTATGACCAAATTGTAGAATTGATAATATAAGAATAGAATTTTGATCATGGAGTTTAAAGGTGACTGAATTGAGATTTCTGATATAAAATCTTTTTAAAGATTGAATGATCTGTATTTTCAAGACTATCATGTATCAATTGAAAACTGTTTGCAGCTTGTATTTGTATATTTTTTTTAGTTTATTATTTTGAATGCGCTCTTCTCTTTAAAGCGAATGGAAACTAAACTTCAGCTAAAGCAAATTTATTAATTTCTTTTAAGATATTTTTATAAGTTGCATCACATCACTCTTGCAGAAAATATAATAAGAGTTAAAAAATATTAATGTTTTGAAAATATAAACAATTGAAGTACGTGACACGTAACAAGATATTTAAAAGTAAACTTTCATTGAGTTAATATCTATTTAACTTGTAGTCTCAATTAATTCTATTCGATTGTCTTTAGCTTGCTGCAATATGCAAGCGAGAGCCTAGGAGTGAACTCTGGGGTGAGCAATTACTCCTTCCCGGATGATTTCATATTCGGAGTGGCGTCGGCCGCATATCAAATTGAAGGAGCATGGAACGAAGGAGGTAACTTGTGTTTTTATACGAAAGTCGTTAAATGATAAATGATTTTTATTTTGTAAATACGTTTTTAAAAAACACTTTTACACGTCAATTTTTTTTACGTCAGTCTAAACTAGATGAGGCCAGTGTTTCCTAACTGACTACCCTGAGTAAAAACCAAACTCATTGAATTATTCTACTGCAGTATTTTTTTAAATTATAATATGTTGAACCTGCTACATAGAACTTGTCGAGGGCAGTGTGTATTAAAATTAATATAAATTTTATACCACGATCCTTGATACTACTAAGCATTAGAATTTAAAACAAAAAAAAATATATATATTAACATTTTCGTTTTGTCAATTGTTACATTTAAATTTTTCCCTACGTGTAAATATAAGTAATTTTATCACACGTTAGTAGCGCAAGTGATAAACAAAAGTTTGAAAGGAATTACGATGCATGTGAAGAGAAAATTAAAAAAATATATATCAGTTGCATGCAATCACGGAATAGGTGCCAGAGGGTGCTGTGTTGCTCAATCAGGACCAAATAGAGGTGAGGCAATGACCAGAAGCCCTACCACGAGTTCTTAACGCAATCCATTTTACGTCCTAAACTGAACTGTTAAAGGGATGATGCTATATAAGAAGTATAGATCCATCCCTCTGTGTTACTTGTAGGCTGTCATGATAAGGCCCGTGAACGCACCGCAAAGGCTGGTTCAATGAAACTCAAAAACAGATCTGAAAAATTACATTAGGCCATTCTAGAATAAAGGAAACAAAAAAATCTTTGACCTGTTCATTTCTCACAGGTAAAGGTGAAAGTATGTGGGATACATATATCCATAAACATCCTAACTATACTGTGGACAGTTCAAACGCAGACGTGGCAGCTGACTCTTACCACCGCTTCATGGATGACATCGAAATGATCGAAAGTATAGGCATTACTTACTACAGATTGTCCATTTCATGGCCCAGGTATGAATAACAATTTAATTCACGCAAATCATAGCATAATCAGCCTTATAATGTTTCCACTGCTGACATCATGAAAATATCTTTATGAGGGGAAATGGGCCGTAATCTACCACGCAGGCCCAGTACGGATTACGATTTAATTCACGGTATTTATAACAGTATGGTCAGAAAAAAATCGACGATACGGGATTTTAAAAAAGCATGTCTGTTCTTAACCCCTCGAGTGCCAGGGGATCACGTGACCCGGAAAATTGCACTGTTTACGTAAATCACCAAAAAAAAATTAAATTTTTCTAGGAAAAACAAGTAATAATTATAATATATGTGGAATAATTATCTAAATAAACCAACATTTTCGGCCAAATAACCACGGAACAGTAAAAACAGTGGAAGTAGCTTGAGAAAATGTTTGTTCCAGAACCGGTGTCGCCAAACTCATACATTTACAATTTACTCTTACTGTAAACCTAAAAATATGATTGGCTGAAAACAAAAACAGGGCGTAGACGAAATGCAAAAAAAACTTTATACGAAATGCAACTTTAATTTCAAAAGACTATAAATCAAATTGACAAAAACAAGAAAGAAATACATCTTTGACTACCAAGTCCTGTCACTCCGTTCCGTGCAAATAACTTTCGTACATTAAGTGTGCATGTATGCAAAACGAAAATTAAGCATTGTATAGAGACATCCAAGTTGTACTTGTACAGACGTATACAGTACAATCGGCGCTCGAGGAAAATTGTTTCAATAATAAAATTATTGTGTGGTACTTAATATTCAAAAAAAGAAGCCATAATATGATTGAATAATATAAAAAAAGTTATCAGCATTTATATTGTTACAGCTTTAAATACATAAATGTCATAGACAGTATTATTTATTACTGATAGAAAAGTTTTTAGCTTTTAAAGTTTATTGAACTCTACCAAAAATACATGTCGTTCACAAATAAAAATCAAAATTGCTTAATTTGCAATAAAATTATATAACTGTTGCGTTTTAGCATACAAATATCGCTATTTGGGTACTTATTGATCCACTCACACATTTTTTTATATTATGTTTCTCAGGTTCTTATAAAAATATATTGGAAAGGGCACTGACCGCGGTCGCCAATCTAAAATGAAACAAATATGTAGTTATGATGTTAGCAGAAACCTACGGATTTTGTACTGCAAATTGTTATTTAAGAAATTTACATTTAGATAGATAAGTTTAGAAGTATAGGAGCAATTTCGCACTTTGATCCTATTCCATTAAAATTGTAAATTAGCTTGTTTGCCTATATGCATGCAGCCTTGTCAATATTTATTCTTTAATGAGTTTTGGATATTTTGTTGACGTAGAAATATGGTGGTGAATATTTAAAGCAATTTTTTGGAATAATTTAATATTGAACAACTTCGTTGTATCTTTAATTTTAATCTAAAAATTACAGATACAAAACGATTTAATTATTTTAAAGTAAAGCTAAAGTTCGTGAGAGATTTAATTTTTTTTTTCTTAAAACAAAATATGGTACCGAATACGCACAATAGTCCATATGGACTAAATGCAGAAACTAAAAAACCAGGTCGGTATGTAAATATGTCGCCGATAACATGTCATCCTCCAGGTTACTTCCAAACGGTTTGGACAACAACATAAGTCAGGAAGGTAAAAAGTACTACCGAACATTGTTTGAAGAACTCCTAAAAGTCAACATCACTCCTGTAGTCACATTATTCCACTGGGACATGCCCACACCACTAATGGACCTCGGTGGCTGGGCGAACCCAAAAATCGTGGATTATTTCGAGGACTACGCGAGGGTCGTATTCAATCTGTATGGCGATATAATCAAAATGTGGACAACGATAAATGAACCTCATCAACAGTGCTATAATGTAAGTAGTAGTAGTACTTATACTTGTTTAATTAGAACATCTCAGATTAGAAATGACATAATAACACATTACTATGGCTTTGTAAGTACTAGTTGTAATTTTAATACACAATAATATTTGACAATATGCCATTAAAATGACGAATATTTGCCATGGTAAGCCTCCTTGGCACTTAGTTGGAGTCAATTTAACTCACTTTTGAAAAGTAGTACGCTATCACTAACTCTCTTTTCGTTCATATTACTCCTCACACAATTTATCCATATTTTTTTACTTCCCTTGCCCTCCCCATCCATCTAAATGTATATATTCATAACTCTTTTAGTGACATTCGTTTCTTCCCTTCTCTCAACATGAACATTCCAAGATAAACGATTCCCTTTTACCTTTAATTTGAAAAGTATTGAATTAAGATGCATGTTTTGTAAGATGAGTTTGAATATTGCAAATCGATTATACATATAGGTAAGAACACACATGAACTGGTAATAGTGTAGATTAAGAAAAAAACTCTAATACTTTTAATGCCCTAGGGTTATGGTCGCGATCACTTTGTACCAGCACTAATGTCAGGTGGAGTTGGTGAATATTTATGTACTCACTACAGTTTGCTATCTCATGCACGAGTTTATCGCATGTATGAAAAGGAATTTAAGCCCTATCAAAAAGGTACTATGATTTATATTATTCTGAATAGTCTGAGAATCTACTTTCTTTATCACTGTTGCATTGTTTCACAATAATCTGTTAGGAACTGTTATCTAATGTTTTATTACGCTGCCTGATCTTTTATTGCTAACAATATAATCTTCTTGTATTATAAATTGCATTAGTTGGATAACATTGTTGTTTTTAATTAACTGTCTGAGCAGATATTTATCATCGCTTTCACTAACTACCTTGAGCCCTTTCTGGGTTATCACGGAGACAATAGTGATACCCTTTTCATTTAAATTTTGTTTTTCAGGACAAATTGCTATAACGCTTGATGCGTTTTGGGCTGATCCGAAAGACCCTAATAGTCCTGAAGATGTAGCGGCAGCAGAGGATTATCTTCAGATGCATGTGAGTTTTTTTTTATAATCATGATACATATACTAATTATCGGTAGGTATACGTACACATAAACACGTATATATTTTGATTGAACACAAAATGATAATATCTTAAAGGTTGAGGAGACAACCACCGATTAGAATTATGGTTTTAGCCTCAAAACCCTTTTTCGCACATGATTAATTGTAATCATGAACAAATAAATGCTGTTTTCATGCTTCGTTATCACACTAAATTAATCACGAGTGTTTTTAATTTCGAAGATATTTTGATTTATTTTATTTTTTTAGTTGGCTATATTTTCCCATCCAATATTCTCGGATGTCGGCGACTATCCTAATTTTGTTCGTGAACGAATTAACAATATGAGTCGTCAACAAGGATTTTCGCGGTCGCGTCTCCCTTATTTCACTGATGAAGAGGTTTGTATAATACTTTTTTAATTTTTCAGGTTTATCGATAAAAAATTAAGCTTTTGAACATATTTCTGTAGCCTAATTCACGTAAAATCAAACAAGCCAAATATCGTTGAAGTTTTATAGTCGTTCGATCGAAGTCCTGTTCAAAAGTGGTATTCACGATCTATCTACTTATTCCCAGTCACATTAATAAGTATTCTATTCTACCAGGATAATGTAATACAGTTTTTTTTTTAAATCGACGAATTTCAAACGACTTTAAATTCGGTGTCGTTCAAACTCGATTGATGGATGTGAATACGGAAATGGTCTAAACGACTAAATCGTTACGATATCGTTACGGTTTTCATTACGTGAATCGGGCTACTGCTCTCAATACAATCTTTTTGAGGTCGCTGCAACAGGTCTTTTTCTTTCATACATTTCTATTGATTAGTAATCAAATGCCTCGTCTTAATACGATTCTCACACGTGTTGCCGCGCATCAACGCGACTGGTGGTAAAGCCAATATCCTATCGCGTTGGTATGTGTACTTGTAGTCATCTGATGCTAAATACACGTTCACCGCCCAAACATATATAAGCAAACAATGTATAGACTAGCTCCGCTCTTATGCGCGATCTCACTGATACTGCATTAGATCGCATATTACTGCCGGACTGTGAGAAGCTCATCCGCGGTCATGCATGCAAGTAATCAGCATGCATCCACTACGCGCAAGGTACCAACTTAAAATCAACTACTCTGCCTAGTGCCTACGCTTTCTATGGTAAATAAATAATAAATAAATAAATAAATCGTTTATTTGCGTAAATAAGGTACATAAGGTTGACTATATAAATAAAATTGATCTCTTATTCTGCCTTTAATTTCGGCGTGCAAATATAAATCATAGTAAAAAAAAATAATTAATTATTTGACTAAAATCATGCACTCATTATCCAAAAATTTCTACAGTACAGTCTGAGAATCGTTAACATCATAATATTATAACACTAAGGGTGTTTTTAACATCGTGCGGATTTCATCAAGCATTTGCTCCGCATGCGTAACCCCCGCAATTATTTTTTCATGTATTTATTGTAATGCGGGAAACACACACGTGGGACGCGTGCAGGGCGGGGCAATCCCGCATGCGTGATGAAATCCGCATTATATAAAAACACCCTAACCATTTAATTTTCCACATTACACCTTTTGCACTTTTTTCTTATTACAGATTAAAGCACTTCAAGGCAGCTCGGATTTCTTCTCTTTGAACCATTACACAACATTTATAATGACTCCATCATCGATGGAAGCAGATTGGCTGGTCCCCTCGTGGGCCCATGACACTGGTGTAAGAATTGAACAGAATCTTAGCTGGCCCATGCCTGGAGCTGACTGGCTTACAGTGAGTTTTATTCATTAATTAAACCCCAAGCGAACGCCGTCATTCGCGCACCTATTGTCTTTCTATTGTGTCTGTAATTTCCACGATTGAAAGGTTAAAACAGATTTTGAGTAAATGCAGGTCAAAAACTGGCTAACAGCAGACCACCGCTTTATAAAAGGGCGAAGAAATATTATTTTCTTTGCTGAATATCTTGTGACTCAATTCTTAAGACGACTATCGACTCCAGCTAGCTTCATCACCATCATCATCTTCTCAGCTAAAGACGTCCACCGTTGGACACAAGCGTCCCCAGCGTTGCTATAACAAACGGTCCGGTGCGACTCACGTCTATCCGATTCCTGCCTAGCTAAGACCCAGACCTAAGTTAGTAAGACCTAGCTTAGCTGGACATTTTTGCACTTTGGCTGATTCACCAATGTTTAGAGCCCATTTAGACGGTGCGAGTTTCTCGTCTTGAACACGCAATAATCGTATGAAAACATCATTTATCGTCATCGTCATTCGTAATTTTAAAACAATGTTTCTTCGTCTAAATATTCACATCTAGACAGTAGGTACGAGTTTCTCGCCTCCAGCAAACGATAATCGTCTACACTAATTTAATAAAGACGTAAAGTTTTTTTTTTTTTGTTTGTAGTAGGTAATCTCTGAAAGTACTGGTCCGATTGCAAAAATTTTTTCACCGACAGAAAGCTGCTTTGTTCCTGAGTGACATAGGCTATATTTTATGTACGCGAGCGAAGCCGCGGGCAAACGCTAGTCTTTGATAATTTTAACTGTCTAAATTTTTTCCACCGATAGAAAGCTGCTTTATTCCTGAGTGACAGGTTAATAAAAATATTTATGAACCAGTGATACAATGAGAATACGATGAGGAGGTATAAAATATTGTCACGTATTATGTATAAATTTTGTACGTAACACTTGATTAATTGTATAATTAAATTTATTATTTATATAATTAAATTGACGCGTTCTGGACACTTTTCCCATTGACATTGATGTGGACGAATTTTTTTATGTCCTCTAAGTTTTCCCCGTTTTTTCAGCCTTTCTTAATCGTTTGTACATAACGTTGTTTGTATTGTTTTATTTTAAGTTTGTATATATATATACCTAGTGATTATTTTGTAATAAAATAGTCGAAGTAAAAAAAAAATATCGTGAATAAAAAAAGCAAGTTTGTAAATAAGGTTGTATAATAATATAGTATGTATCTATGCTTGAGCATCTAATATTGCTAATGAGTGATTTGTATGTATATATGATGGGACCAGAAAAAACTTGTATATCTTCTATGAATATACTCGTATAAAGTAGCTAATAAAAATGTTATAAAACTTCTTATCGCAAAGTTGAATTTAGTAATTTAAACTTCGTAGCCCTTAATCTATCTGAGCTGCGGGATTATTTGAAAGAGTCCCCGGGATCCTGGAATGCAAAAGGCCAACTGAAAGAACACGGATAAGTTTTAGTCCGTACAATTTGGGCACTCTAGGTGAAGCAAGAGCGCTTCACTCGGATCGTTAGAGGTTATTTGATGATTACTAAGTAACGGGGAAATGAGACAGTAATTCGTCTATTTTACGATGCCAACCAAATACCCTTCGTCTAAGAGCGAGCGAAGCGAGCTTGGAATTGTAAGGCATTTCGACACTGACAGGTAAAAGAAGTTTGCTTAACCTTTTGAATGTCTTAAGTTACACAGTTCGACATAAGCAATTGTCTCTCTCTCTAGTTACGGCATTCGATGAGTTAATTAGAACCTAAAAAAAATGTCCACAAATTTTACACATACTTCTTTTTTGTTTGTTTGTGTACCGCTTGAAATTAAAAAATTCAAACATGTAAACTTTTCTCAGGTTAACCCTCCTGGTTTCCGCAAAGTTATCAACTGGATCCAAAACAATTACAAAATGCTAAGGGAAATCCCAATTATTATAACAGAAAATGGAATGTGTGACTGGGGTCAAACGGATGATTACGAGAGGGTTTCCTATTACAACGACTATCTCTATCAAGTGCTACTAGCTATACACGAAGATGGGTGCAATGTCAAAGGATATTTCAGTTGGACCCTCATGGATGACTTCGAATGGATAGATGGTTACACGTAAGTATATGTAAATTGCAATTTATTGTTATTCAAATCTGTTCAATAGTTTGATCGTAATTGAAAAGACACATAAGCTCCTTAGAAGTCTTGCGTTGAGCTCTGACAGATCCACTCAAATATGTATCTTCTTTCCTCAAAAGATAGAAAAGAGCATGGTTCTCATGGCATTCAATTTGACCATGACATATTTTCTGTATGGACTTTAAAAACGACTTTGACACCTTTTTTATGTTGGGAAAAATCATAAATTTGTTTCGGTGTTTCTACTGAGGGAAGGCAGCTAGGAAACACCCGCTCATCTAGTAAACTGACGAAAAAATTGACATGTGAAAGGGTTTTTTGAAAACCAATTTTACAAACTTTAAACTTTAAGTATGACTGAGAATGAAATATACATCAAACACAGGAATCATACACATGAAAGGATCAGTAAACTTGTAGCTATGTGTCATGCCCCAAACTGACGATACAATGTTACAGAAAATAAAAAGATCAGCGAACTTTGTGATCATTTCAAAATCTGTCGGTACTGTTTTGCTATGAATAAATACTACTAAACAAACAGCCAAACAAACCAATATAAATTCAAAACCCGTTCTTGATAGTGGAATGCTAATTAATTAATAACTCCAGTATACTCTAAATATTTATGTTTACAAACTATAGAGCAATTAAACTATAGAGTAGGCTTTTTTGCGACTGTTGTAACTTGATTACTTGAGGCAAATATTTGCTGTTGTTTGATATTCAATTTTACTGTTCCGTAGTTCTAACAAGGAACCTTTGTAGTTTTGCCATGTTTGGCTGTCCATCTGTCTATCTTCCGTCTAGCTGTGGTAAAAGTTAGAGACTGTTAGTATTAAAGGATGATTCTTTGAAATCAAGAAAACGTCTCATTAATTTAAGTAATTATTCTTTTTTGTGTCGTAAGTCACTGGGCGCAAAAAGGTGTAAAGGAAAAAACTAGGCCAGGCAAATGAGATGCCCTCTCAGTTTCAAAGAATCACCCTAAAAAGCCGTAATTTTGCATGCAATTGCGGAAATCTGATGTATTTGGATTTTTTTTCAATATTTAGAATGAATTTTGCCTTTTTGTATTATTTTTAGAGCGAAATTCGGGTTGTTCAAAGTGGATTTCGACAGTCCAGAGAAGACACGAACACCGAAGCTATCTGCGCGTAGTTATACCAACATCGCGCGTACCCGTCGTATTGACTTTGACTACATAAAGCGACCGTTAGATTTCAGTAAATTACTAGTCGAATAATAAGTATCTTGTCATAATTTATAAATATATAATTTATTACATAAAATTTAAGTATTTTCTTATTTTATTTACTATCCAAACTTACCTGTAGAGAAGTTGAACTATCTGTGGGAACCTTTGAAAAAGTTACCGTAGCTTCAGAATGCAAAGAGCAAATGAAGGAACATAAAGCGGTGCCTTAACGTGGGAAAAAAATGAGCTAAAGTATTTTTTTTTCTGAAATAGTTCTCAAAAAAAAATACTTATTTGATAAAAAAATACTGACCAGATTTTCATCATCCATTGTAAAAGACCAATGGTAGTCATTGTGGCAAAAAAATACGATGAAATGAGAGTAAACTGAGCATATCGTCACAAATTAGATAGGTATAGAAGAAAATCTCATGTAGGTATGTACTTCACTTTTTATACCTATGCTCGGTGGACGCACACTAATGAGCGTTTGAGCTGGCATTGTTCGACGAGTGATCCGAGACGCGACCGAGACATCGTGTCTGTGAGCTGTGTCTTTGTGTGCGTTGCTTAAGCGCTTTGTAGGTAGAATGACTTCTGAATCTATATATTTTGTGATATCGTTTAGTGAGTAACTACCTAATTAAGTGTCAAAGTCAAAGTCAAAGTCAAAAATATTTTTATTTCACATAGGCCTACATGGGCACTTATAAAACGTCAGAAGTTAGTGCACGGTTCCAAATTGGTCGTTTCCTATGGAGAAGAACCGGCAAGAAACTCCATGGTTACTCTTTTAAAAAAGTGGTTGTTTTACAATATTGATAAATGTTATGTAAGAACAGTGTAGACCAGTCAAATATTGTACACAAAAGCACAATCAAAATTTTCTCAGTAAAAAACAAAGTAAGTCGTAATAGGAAGTAGTCTAAGAGTTCGTGGAGTATACAGTGTTCTCACATTTACAATACAAAAAGAGGCTATATATATATAAAAAAAAAAAACAGGAATAATATAATAATTACAACTATCAATAAAATATTAACAAAATAAATTACTAACAAATGAGAATGGGCACATTGGGACCACCCTCCAACAGCAACGAGACACACATCGCCGGACAGGTCCCCTCAAACGGAACAACAATTGCTACGACAACCCCGCTGCAACAACTGTCCGTCCAGAGCCATAGGACCCACAAGTTCAGACCCAAAAGACAGAAACATCAAAATACTTTGAGGAAAAAACAACAACACCGCCAACAGTTCATCAATCATTACCTGCCTTCCTTTTACATTCAATGGGGACTTCAGATCAGCAAAATGTAAGTAAAAAAGGTTCTTAAGCTATTTCCAAAGCCATTCAACAATGACAATGTATTTATACGCAAGAAGAATTCACAGTTAGCTTAATTTTGTTGCTTGACCCTTTTTTTTTTTTTTTTATGGTGGGAAAAATCATGCATTGACATCCCCCGCCCTTGGGCGGAGCGGGAGATAGTGTCAGACTCTTACTGACTAAAAGACCCACCCCGTTCCTTCTAGCCTTCATACCGGAGCTTGAGCGCCCTTTCGGATAACCCTGGCCCCAGTAGGCTTCGACCCGGCTGGGGTCCCTGCTGTTGCTGACAACTCCTTGAGGCGCGCGGGAACAGTGCGCGCCGTCGACGACTTGGGCTTGGTCCGGACAGTTACCGGACGGCCGGACAGCGAGCTACCCATTGCTCACTGTCCGCAAGCCCGCGTCTACGTTGGCCGGAAATCGGGATCAGAATCCCGGCGACGGCGGCGGCGATAACGCCGTTGCCTGATGCGTTCGGCCTCCTCCTTTGCAAGCATTACTGCTTCGCAGAAGTCGGCGACCGCCTGCCACTCCTCCTCGCTCCGGACCATGGCCTCAACCAAGGCCCGGCGCGAGAGGTCTCCGCCGCCGATCGCCCCCACGAGGGCACGGCGATGCTCCGCCCAAGCAGGGCACACCTCGACTGTGTGCTCCACCGTGTCCTCCGGGCGTTCCGCACAGTGGCGACACCCGGGCGTCACTTCCGCATGAATCCGGTGCAGGAAACTCCCGAACGAACCATGTCCGGTGAGGACCTGCGTCATGCGGAAGGTAAGGACGCCGTGAGGCCTTTCCAGCCACGCCTCAAAGAGGGGACTTACCGCCATGATTGTGGCGTGCCCAGCACTGGGTTGCGATAGTCGCTGACGCCATTTCACCATGAGATCCCGCCGGAGCTCTGTCCGCCATGCCGTGACCTGTCGCGGCAGCGGACTTTCACCCCGGCGTTGCATCTCCACGCGCATATCGTGCATGTGTGCAAGGACTGTTGCCTCCAGATCCCACGGTGGTAGGCCAGCCAGAAGGCTCGCCGCTTCGCGGGAGACCGTGCAGTATCCCCGCACCATCCTTATCGCCATGACCCTCTGGCAGGCGTTCAGTATGGCCGCCGGTTGCTTTTTCAGCGACGGCGCCCACACCGGCGCCCCGTAGAGGGCCATGGACCGAACGATCCCCGCGTAGAGCCTCCGGCAGGAGGCGTCTGGACCCCCAAGGTTGGGCAGGAGCCGCTTGAGCGCAGCCCCAGCCCGGCTGAGTTTGGGAGCCAGACGTCGGAAATGCTCCACGAAATTCCACCGGCTGTCGAGGACGAGTCCCAGGTACTTCATCGTCGACCCGACACCGATGTGAACTCCTCCTACCGTTAGTTGGGAGCTCAATGGCGGCGCGTTCCGAGACCGGCGACCGTGAAAACACATCGCCTCGGATTTGTGAAGCGCCACCTTGAGTCCCAACTCCTGGATCCGATCAACGACCATCGCAACCCCGCGTGTCGCTAGAGTGACCGCCGCCTGGTACGACTCTCCCCACGCTAGGACCAGCGTGTCGTCTGCGTAGCAAACCACGCTGACCCCGTCAGGGAAGTCGCCGCGCAGCACGTAGTCGTACCCGATGTTCCACAAGGGTGGCCCTAGTACCGACCCCTGCGGAACACCGCACGACATCTCTCGACGTTTCCAGTCTCCCTGGTGACCGGGGTAGACTATAAGTCTCTCCGACAGATAGGCCTCGACCACTCGACAGAGGTACTCGGGCACCCGGTGGTACCGGAGTGCCCTCCGGATCGTACTCCAGGGCAGGGAGTTGAACGCGTTGGCAATGTCCAAGGACACTGCCACGACACACCTGCCCCGGGACACCGCATCCCCCGTCGTGAGGGCTCGCACGCGCATGATGGCGTCCACTGTAGAGCGCATCCTGCGAAAGCCGAACTGTCCGTCCGAAAGGTCCGGCCCCACCCGTGTTAGGCGCCCGACGAGGCGGTTTGCAATGACTCTCTCAAAGAGCTTGCCCACCTCGTCGAGCAGCACAATGGGCCGGTACGCGGACGGAGAGTCCGCAGGGCGCCCTGGCTTCGCTATGAGGACCAGTTTCCCCGTCTTCCAGCAAAGTGGGAACTGGCCCCTCTCCATGCATGCGCTGAAGAGCCCTCTCAGTCGAGGCCCGAGAGCCTCCATGGCCAGGACCCAGGCCCTTCCAGGCAAGCCGTCGGGTCCTGGGGCGGTGTTTTTGGCACTCAGCCTTCGCACCGCCACTCTCAACTCTACCTCGGTCACCTCTGGAGCATTGTCGTCATCGTCGCTGTTGCGGTCCGCGTCAGACACCGCTGGCAGTGGAGGCGGAGCCATGGGCGGGGGGGAGTGTTCCCCCCGCGCAGGGAACAGAGCGTTCACCGCACCCTCTACGATCTGGGGCCGGAGACTCTGAGTCAGTGGGGGAGCCCAGGGACGGAGCTTTTCCCGTACCAATTTGTACGGGCGCCCCCATGGGTCCGCGTTCAGAGACCCCAGCCACACGTTGCGGGCCTCCAGTTTGGCCCGCTTGATCTCCGTTCGGAGGGTGCGTTTTGCCGCTCTGTATCCCTCATACAGCTCCGCCTCTTTGTTGCTTGACCCTGTTATTGACAAAAATTCTTCAGCATAAATAAAATTAATTTCACTAAAGAAATCTAATCTATGATTTTATTTGGCCCTAATCTAACTAATTCCTTATACTAACTAAACCGAATGATTCTATAATCCATCTAGCCAGTGTGTATGAACGTACCATTGCGGTCATTTCTGCCTTAACACTTAAAAAAAACATATTTGAATCCTGCGGCGCGGCCCCAAACCAAACTTTTGATATTTTCGTTTCGAGTGCAAGCAAAACTGAACTGAGAGATGATCAGGTGGAAGTGTTTTTGATGGCACATGAAAAGGCATCAATGAGAAAAAAAAAACACTAGACTAGTCTTTCAATCGTGGAAATTACAGACACAATAGAAAGACAATAGGTGCGCGAACGCCGGCGTTCGCTTGGGGTTTAATGAACTAGACTGCAAGCAGAATAGGTATAACATATGCATGACACGAAAAAATAGTGGTTTAGTCACAATACCTATCAAATTAGTGGTTGCGGTTTACCATTTTGACACTAAATTGGTCGATCCCATTGACTTTGAGATTAAACGGTCATTCACTGGGATCTTAAGTTTAAAATTATTATGAGTCTCTTTTTTATAGTCGGGTCGTGCATTTCTAATACCGACTTTTTTTGTCGAAGTCAAGAGAGAAAATATTTTAAAACTGTCAAACAAACATTAATCGTCTCGTTATAAAAACAAAGTTCAGATCCAAATCAAGTGTATCAAAAAGCAGTTTTAGAATTGAAGTTTCCCGAGTTGCTGTCGCGTTTTGTTCCGTGTTGTCTCAAAGAAATATCAGCAAGATAGACAGTACCGTAATTAGGCGACGGTGATGTGGGCCTTTGCCCACGGCCTCACATCCAAAGGGGCCTCACACAAGCGATGACTCTTTATGAAAGAGGGATTTTTTTTAATTGAAAGTCTAAAATTGGTAAGCGACGATGTAATCGAACATTGGGTTGCAACAGTCGCTGTCTCGTTTTCGAATTTATGAAAGAAAAAGGCCTTGCTGATATACCTTCGCCGACGTCTAAATTAGTCAACGTTACGCCTCTGATGATAGACGGGGCCTGCTAGAGCAGATGCCTGACAGGATTTTGAGATTATTCGAAAGAGTCGCCACGGCATTGGAACGCAAAAAGCGTATGAAAAAACAGGGATAAAAATCTGACCACCGATCCACTTCTTCTCAGCCCAGTTGCCATTTGACAGTCGTTACAGGTAGTGAAACGTCAGAAAAACTAATCAAAAGTCTATTCAAGGAGTATTATGTTGTCAAGAAACTGGGTTGTAGAGGTCTGGAAGACAGTTAATCCAGGTAAAACACGGGTATTCTGGAATCTAGGTTGACTGGAAGCTGATCCTAAGCCAATTGGGAAAAAGTTTAGGGAGATGATAACTTTTTCTCGCTCTACGCAGAGCAAGGGACGTTATTTTTTTTTTTTTTTTTTTTTATTATTGATAGGCTCGCGTTTGACCACTATCTCACCTGATGGTAAGTGATGATGTGGCCGACGATGGAGCACGCTTGCCTAGAAGTAACCTATTTGATGATTTCCCAACAAAAATAAAACGAAAAAATATAGTTTTAGTAGTTTTGTATTGATTATCAGGTCCTTGGTCATTGAGTACCTACACTTGACTTATCGAATTAAACACCCTTTGATGCCCCCTGCCAAGAGCGGCGTGAATCAGTCTGAGTAATCGCCATGAGGAATAACGTTCCTGGAGAGGCTAAACACAACAGCAACTGAAAGACACAGGTGTGGTTTTAGTCCGTAAAAGTCTGACACGCTATCTTGCTCCATCCAAACCAGCAGAAGTCATTGGATGATTGGGATCTCAAAAAAAGGATGATAATATCCCGTAAGCCAATCACTTTTGAAGGTGCCTACAATTACCATCTATTACCATTACCATTTATTATTATTAAAAACCATTTATTATCGTACTTAAGTAATTTTGATCCATAAAATGTATATTTTGTACTATGAAACACGCATAAATCACTTCCATTGGACATATATATTCCACAACTATCACACAACGCCATCTAGTCTCAAGCTAAGCAGAGCTTGTGTTATGAGTACAAGACAACTGATAAACATACTTATATATTTCTAAATACATATGTACATATTATAGATTAACTACACCCAGACACAGAACAAATGATCATGCTCATCACATAAACATTTGTCCTGGGTGAACCCACGACCTGCGGCATAGCAGTCAGGGCCACTAACTACTAGACCAACAGGTCAGTCACCATCTAAGATTATATTTTGTTTCTTCATTTCGTATTATTTTTTGGGTTGAATGCAGGGAATGTCTGTAGAACGGGTCGAACAAGCCCTCTTTCCTTATAATACCTAATTCAATAAAAAGAGAAGTGTAAGGTTATTAGTGATCGTGACCTTTAAATGTACGTTAGTAACCTTTAAGAAAGGTTTTAATTCGATTAATTTTGCGGTAAACCACAATACTTAAACATATTTTTTTATTGATTATATAACAAATAATCATTTGTTTTATTAAAAACTACGAAAATGACTTTCAAATGTCCAAACCTACTCTTGTAAGTTTTTTTTTTACTACTTTATTCCTGAGTAAAATAGGCTATATATATAAAAATCAATGTCACTTTTCGTTGTAATTTTACAACTCAAAAACAGGCTTACCTATCCAAACCAAATGTTTAGGCTTTGTTCGGACTATTTAGTAGATGGTTTATGTGAAGTTTGGTAGGGTGTAGTAGGGTAGTGTATTGTAGAGTAGAGTAGTGTAGAGTAGGGTAGAGTAGGCAAGAGCAGGATAGGGTAGGGTAGAGTAGGGTAGAGTAGGGTAGAGTATGGTAGAGTAGAATATAGTAGGGAGGAGTAGGGAAGAGCGGGAGCAAAGCCACGCGGGCAAAAGCTTGTAGGCTATATTTTATGTATGTTACTTATGCGAGCGAAGCCACAGGCAAAAGCTAGTCATTGATAAAAATTACTCATTCTGCCTCAAATTTACTTACACTATGTATGTTTCTCACGTCTCACGAGTAAATAGAATCAATTAAGTATTATTAGGGAGAACACTGCCTGGTTGAGAAATTAGTTCACTGATGATCAGATGTTCAGTTCCCTTCAAAATGGTTGAGCTGAGTGGGGCTGATGCACGCGTCATGCTCGTGAACGGGTGCCGTCAGATGGGACTGGTCATCTCTTAGCTGCCAGTGGCTTAATTCAGTTTCTATCTTTTAATTATTTTACATTTTTATTTCTCTATCGACATTGTGCTCACATGATAGAAGCAACAAGTAATATGTAACCAAGCATTATATGTAACACATATATGATTTAAAAGAGTGTCCATGGAGTTTCTTGCACGTTCTTCTCCATAGAGACCTACTCTTTGGAACGTGCAATTTAGCTTCACTTTTCTTGGACTGACCGACATTTGACTATTCAAAAGTGCCTGTAAATGGTCTATTTGAAATAAATGCTTTGATTTGATTTGATTTGATCAAAGTCAAATCAAGATTTATTGGCTATTCTCATATCAGTCAGGCGAGCAAAGTGTAGCTCGCTGTCCGACCTTCCGGAACGAACCCAAGTCGTCGACGGCACCTACAGTTGCACTGAAGATAAATCTACACTTATATTAGGACATAGGCTATATTTCATGCATGCGGACGAAACTGCGAGAGAAAGCTAGTCTAAAATATTACTGTTATAAATATAGTTTGAACATAATGTTTATTAAACAATAGTTGTTGCCCGCGGCTTCGCCCTTGTACGACACTCCGGAAAAAAAACAGCTTTCTATCCAGAGATTATATCCTATAAACAAAAAAACATAAAAACAAACTTTACCTCTTTAAAATATTAGTGTAGATTGTGTAAACTAGCAAAGTATAGAGCTACAGAATTTTTCGAAAGAGTCACCGAGGCTGTGGAACGCAATAAAATGCAACTGAAGTAACAAGGGTGGTTTTTAACCAGTAAAAGTCTGACACTCTTTTTTCCACCCAGAGCGGAAGAAGTTCCGTCCGGTAACTGTCCGGACCAAGCCCAAGTCGGCTACGGCGCGCACTGTTCCCGCGCGCCTCAAGGAGTTGTCAGCAACAGCAGGGACCCAGCCGGGTCGAAGCCTACTGGGGCCAGGGTTATCCGAAAGGCGCTCGAGCCCCAGTATGAAGGGTAGAATGAACGGGGTGGGTCTTTGAGTCAGTTAGAGTCTGACACTATCTCCCACTCCGCCCAAGAGCGGGGGATGTCATTGGATGATTTTTTCCCACCATAAAAAAAGAGCGGAAGAAGTTATTTGCAGATTTCCCACTCCAAAAAAAGATTATCAACTATATTTTGTTTTATCTTACAACCTTCCATGTATATCCATTTCATTTCACCATAACCGTGATTGACTTTATCTCTCCCAATATGTAAATTTCGAAATACCAAATACAAATTACGAAACCACTTTCAAGTGGATGCCTGAACTTATCGGATACAATCGAACACTCCCATTTTCTATTATCGACACGAGTTTCTTACAATCTATGGCTGCAGCAAATGAGGCCAAGGTCAGACTGCACTGAGTTACCCGACAATACTTACAATTTATTACCAGTTAACACTAAGTGCGCAGTTGGTCTCTTGGCCGAAATAGTAGCCCGATTCACGTAATCAAAACCGTAACGATATCGTAGCGATTTAGTCGTATAGACCATTTCCATATTCACATCCATCAATCGAGTTTGAACGACACCGATTTTAAAGTCGTTTAGTCTAAGAGTCGATTTAAAAAAAAATGGTTTTTCATTATCCTGATAGAATACTTATTAATGTAACTGGAAATAAGTCGTCGAAAGATCGTTTAGTTTCGAGCCAGTTGAGTTGTCGTTCTATCCAATCCCGATTAAGGAACACGTGAATACCGCTTTTGGATAAGACTTCGATTGAACGACTATAAAACTTCAACGATATTTGGCTTATTTGATTTTACGTGAATCAGGCTACTTGGTCTCTTTGTTTGAAATGGTATTGGATAACCTATGTATAACTGTTTTTAAGAAGCTGTAAGAGCCAAGAAAGTTTTTGCGCTTTAGTATAAATTGTTTGCGTCAAATTGTCGTGTTTTTAGGGTTCTGTACCTCAAAAGGAAAAAGCGGAACCCTTATAGAATCACTTTCTTGTCCATCTGCTTGTCAAGACCCTTTGTCTCGGGAACACGTGAAGGTATCGAGTTGAAATTAGAATCATATACTCAATTATGCGGGCCCTTGAAGCTGTAAAAAAAATCAAACTTCCGAGTTTATAAAAAAAAAAGATTCGGCCGTTTATGTCGCACTAAAACGTACATTTCGACACTCTCAAGGGAATAGAAATTTATAGGGTACTTTCCTATTGATCTAAAACCCTGAAAGGCACGAAGCAAGGTCTTGTAGCATAATTAAGTTTAGAAGTAAATTAGAAAACTGTAAATTTGTAGTTGTCTATGTCACAAAAAATAACGAAAAATCTTTGATATAAGTTATTTGATGCGGAACTCACACACTGATTCCGACTCGCTCTTACCTAGTAGTTTTGTAATGGTTAAATCTGCATCAGAGGACAACCAGTCAACAGAAAACTTCACGGTTCTTACTGCTATCACAAGTCGGGGGCCAGCTCTACACACTCGTGATTACTATAGTTAAAGAGACTCGAAGCAGAATTTCATAGTTATAACTATTCCTTTCTTATATTACTATAGTGTTTCCAGTAAAAATTCAATAAAAATGTTAGCCAGTCAATAAGGTCATAGTCCAGAGCAAAGCCTGCAAGCAAAGTCTTAGTCCTCGTGCATAATCGGAATCAAAGTTTCCAAAACATTCGAAGAATTTTAAATCGATGGCCATAAAGAGCTTTAATTCATGTTGTGTCAAAGACCTTTCTAAAACAAAAAGTTACTTTCAAAGTTAAATTGCTTTAGATGTTACTTTCAAAGGGAAATTGTAATAAGAATATTAACTTTAATTTACAGGTGTGTAAACAAGGTTTGAGGAAAATGATCGGTTGGTAAACAAAGAAATACAATTCAGAAGTATGGATGTAGCTACTGAAAGCTGTGTAGGAGTTTTAGTAATTGGAAGATTACAATACAGAAGCTTCATACTCTATTGTAATCTTCTTTTATTTTTATGGTGTTTTTATAGTATGACTTGCTGCGTATAGGTCATTATTATTAGGCGTTACTATATCTCATAAATCTGGAGTCCTAGAACTTTGGAAGGGATACGAAAATCCGAAGCCAATTTGCAAAGGGTCCTTATACAATTTTACTAACCGAGGATTATTCCTGTAAGCGCTATGCTAGTGCACCTAAGAACAACCTCGGTTTGCGGGAAACTATTGCCTCATATGAAAAACAAAGATGTACCTACCTTTGGTTAGGTTAGGGACTCTATAGTTCTTGGTAATCATTTAGGTTACCAAGAACTACAGAGTTGATTCCTATGTCGTATTACCAGGTCCAGCAAAAAATGCTATAGAGTTTTTCCATTAGGAATTACTCTGTGGCAGCTCGAAGTTTAGAAGTTGGTGGTGTGACACCCTGTGCCTTGGAAAGTACGTAAATCCTTGATACTGTTCCTGATTTCTCTCCGGCCGTGTTGGATTATCATCCCATCAAACTATGAGAGTAAATGAAAAAATAAGTGCACCTGTGTTTTCGCACACACTTGGGCGGAATAATGTCTCCTGCGTACTTGACTAATCCCTATTGAAGTTGACCACCGTGATCAAAATCCCATTCAAAATTCAAAATCTTTTATTTCAAATAGACCATTTGCAGGCACTTTTGAATAGCCAAATGTCGGTCAGTCCAAGAAAAGTGAAGCTAAATTACACTTTGAGAGCATTTTAGTACGTTTAGTAAGTAAAATTTTTTGCATATAATGATAATAAGTATATTATTTATAAGAACTACACATTCATGTATCACAACAGTTTTGTCTCGATTCTTATTACTAGTGTAATACTCTGACTTCTCACGTTATTGGAATAATGTAGTACTGGAGCCAAAAGCTTCAGATTTCAGGTAGTGATTACTAAAACAGGTATTGTAAAACAAGAGTAGACATCAATCAGAATCATACAATATTATACAATGATCTTGCACTTGTGTGTAAAATTGTACGCTCGCTTTTTGGATCCAGATTAATGCGTTTTACAGGAATTTATAAAATGATAATTATTCGAAGTGTCTTTTTTCAAATGATATGGGAATCAATGCTTATGTTCTGTGTTTTTGATTATGTATTTTGATTATGCTTATATTCTCGATTGCGTGTACAAGTATCTAGACTTTATTATAGTATTTTTTATATTCCTTTTATGCTCGCTTTTGACCTAAATATCCCCTCATCGTACGAGATCAAGGTCAAGAGTGATGCGCTTGAGCTCAAAAGATACCTCTTCATTCTTGCTGTAAAGATCTCCTTGTAATCACAGCTAATACCAGCAGAGTGTTTTACATTTTCATTTAATAAATGTTCGTTATTAAAATGTTTAAAAACAGTGGTGGCCCAGTTGTAAAGGCCTCGACTTACGAGTTGTAGGTCGAAGGTTCAACCCCAACCAGGCGCATTACTTTGTGTAATTTATTTCGTCACCACTGCTCTCAAAACGGTGAAGAAAAACATCGTGAGGAAACTGGAATGTCCTAGAAAAAAAATTTTGAAGACATGTGACATCTACCAACCCGCACTGGACCCGCGTTGTAGATTACGGCACATTCCCTCTCCTATAGAGGAGGCCTCAGTTCCAACAGAGGGCCCATTATAAGGCCGACTATGCTATGCTATTAAAATGTTGTGTTTACTGTTTACCCAATAAACAGACGTCACGTATTTGACTGACAGTAATTATTCAATTGATTGATTATGAAGTCTGACGTTTTATAATTGACACCTTAATTTAACTTTAATTAAACAAAGACAGCGATATCGAAAAACAAGCAATTTCGAACATAAACAACAACACTGATTAAATCACTGCAGACTATGGACCTTTTACAAAATATTACATTTAAATTGTCCATGGAAACTTCAAACATCCTAAGGATGACAATTCATCATTCGGAAGAAATATTGTTCGTTAGGTTGATTCATTTGAAAAATATTTCTGAGGATTTAGAAAAAAATTCTGAGGAAAAATTTACTTCAATCACAATTGAAGTAAATTTTTCTTAAGAAATATTTTTTGTAAGTTCGTATTTTAATTCTAGTACACAGATTCGTCGAGGTCGATGGGGCTCGTATTGAAGAAGCAGCGTAGAAAGACCTCCTACAAAGTGGACTGATATCCTGATGAATATCGCGGGAATTCCATGGATGCACAGGACAAGTCTTTGTGGGTACTTTTGAGGGAGGCCTACATCCAATAATGGACTTCTTTCTCTTGAAATTACGATGAAAATAGCAATTATTAATCCTTTGTTTTATTCAAATAATAACATTGGTGTAATTGTTAGTAAAAAACTTATCATCCAAGTGTTAATTTTTTTTTTTTTCAAAATACAAAATGTGCAATAAACAAACTAAACTAACACTGCAACACTGCTGCTGTATTGTAAGTATAGGAAGCAACTAATAAATGAATAAATAAATAATAAATGCACCAAAGTTTGGAAAATCGAATCATAAAAATGACAATTCTATACCCAAAAACCTGTCACCAATCACTACATCATAACCAAATTATTTAAATTAGTATTATAAATAGTTAACAGAAATATGTAAAATTGTTTGTAAACCAGTTACTGTTCCGATTACAAAAATTACAAATTCTACATATAGAAAGTTACATTTTAACGTGAAAAACGCTTTTTACCCCGGAAAACAATCAATTTTCCTGTGGGTTACAATTGGCGAACGATCAATTTACCTAGCGTTTTCCCAATTATGTTAGGGTCGGCTTTCAATCTAAGTGGATGCAGCTAAATACCTTTATTTTACATGAAATATATCTGCCCTCCACAACCCAGTAATAGGGTAACACCATACTCCTTAGTAGGACTCGTGTCCAGTGCCGTAACTAACTTTTATGTGCCCGGTGCCAAACTCTGCAACTATGCCCCTTAAAAAGAGTAAGTTCAATCCGACTGACACAGGCCCTCACCTGACTTCAATGTTTCTGGAGGTGTTTCGGATCTGATGGGAAGAATATCCAGGTGTCATCATTGTGAAGATAGTCCAGAGCTCACGGTGAAGTTTATGATGGCTCCACTTGGGCAGAGCCTCGCCATGATCTCGGGGTGTGACCTGAGCGTCCGGCCCTAAGTTCGTTTAGGTCATGGTATCCACACCATGGCAAGAGGCAATAGGAAATAGTAACCTTCTTCTGATGAAATGAATGCTACAAAACTTGGCCTTGATTTGTAATTTCTGGCCTAATTCTTACAATAATTGTAACTTCGCCTTGTGTCCGGACACCGCTGGCACCGCCCTAGTTACGGCACTGCTCGTGTCTGATTTCTAAGCTCCTTATTATCCACTAGCTTTTGCCTACAGCTTCGTCCACGTACATAAAACATGGCCTATGTCACTCACGAATAAAGCAGCCTTCTAACGGTTAAAAAATTTTAGCAATCGGACCAGGACTTCCAGCGATTACCTCCTATAAACAAAAAAACAAACTACCTCTTTATAATATTATAAATAATACTCGTAATGTAGATATTAGATAACGACTGTCAAAGATTTTCTACAAACAGTAGCCGAGATCTGGCTTTTTTGTATGGTATATTATCAAATGACTCCTACTAAATTGGGTGGAGCAAAAGGAAATATCAGATTTATTAACAAAAACTGATGTGTTCCTTCAATTGCCTTTAGCAATACAGGGCCAGGGTAACCTTTCAAACAATTTCCGCAGCTCTAACAGGCATCAGCCCTAATGGGTCCTGTCAATCTTACGGACATCTCTATGAGCAACACAACGTTGCGTCAGCCCGGTTTGGCCTTTATTGAATAGCTGCACATTGCTCGCTATACACAAACCAACAGTTTAATGTGTTTTCCCCGGCACGAAAGGAGCTCAGTATTCAAGCATTTGGCAAGCAGTGCTTAGGGTGAAGCTGGTTCACCATACGTGACTCACTTGCAAAACTAAGACACGCATTTAAAATTACATCTACAGTAATATAATAAAGAGGTAAAGTTTGTTTTTATGTTTTTTTTTGTTTGTAGGATGTACTGGTCCGAGTGCTAAAATTTTTTCACCGCTACAAAGCTGCTTTATTCCGGAGTGGCATAGGCTATATTTTATGTACGCGGGCGAAGCTGCTGGCAAAAGCTAGTAAACTATACAACGTAAGTGTGACGGCGATGACGCCGTCATACTTTCATTCAAGTTAGATTGTCTCAAAAAACTGGGCAAGTGCGAGTCGGACTCACGCACTGAGGGTTCCATGCAAACTGCAATTCCCAAATGGAGTCTCGAAGTTTTTTCCAAATTGCATTTTTATTTTATGGCATTGGTAACAACAAATTTACTGTTTTCAGATTTTTTCCTATACCTGTGATAAAAGACCTTGCTTTGATTCTGGGTCAACGGGAAGTACCCTATGAATTTCGATCTTTGAGAGTATCAAAACATACGTTTTTTTTTGTGACATAAACGGCCGTAGTTTTTTCATTCGTTAACTTAGAAGTTTGATTTTTTCACAGCTTAAAGGAACCGCAAACTTGAGTATATGGTTTTAATTTCAACTCGATACCTCCACGCGTTTTCGAGATAAATAGTCTTGACAGACAGACGGACGGACAACAAAGTGATCCTATAAGGGTTCCGTTTTTCTTTTTAAGGTACGGAACCCTAAAAAGCACCAAATTTAAAATGCGTGTCTTACTTATATAACATTACCGACTGGGGCATGTATGCCTGTTTAACCATAACTTTTGGGTTTAGCCAACGACAGAGCTGTGCAGATGGCTTAATATTGGTCGGACAAAATTTGACTCAAATCGATACGAGAAGAAGAAGAACCATAACTTTTTAGATCGACCTCCATCGCTTTTATCATTTTAGCTACAAGCCAATGAATGAGACAGAGCCAAAACGAAGGCAAAAAACCGGCCAAGTGCGAGTCGGACTCGCCCATGGAGGATTCCGGAGCTGCAAGTAACATAATATGATAAAATGATAAACTTTATTTAGTTATTATAATATACATATGTACATAAAAAACTTAAATACTAAATAAACTATTTATACTAAAACCTAACTATGTACATAAATATAATACAAAATGACAAAGTACGCTCAGGCGTCAAAGTACTCCTCCACATCGCTGTCATCCGGAAATGTGCCCAGAAGACTGGCAGCATTGCCACGTTGAATGGCAATGCTAATTCTTTGGGCGAAGAACGAGCCAGCCCTCTGGTCACGTGAAGTGTCGATCAGTCGGCGTGAAATTTCCTTGAAAAGGAGACGCGCACTCGGACCCCACGAACCAAGTGTTTCGACCCCAAACGGCTCAAAACTGTAATTACCAATAAGGTTACAGTACTTGCGCCGTTTAAGGGTCTCAGCAGCAGCAGCGGCAGCGCCAGCACAGCCTGCCGTACTTGGAATATGGGATGGCGCAAGGGTGTCGACACAGGTTGCGTCCCACACCAGAGGCCTACCCACCTTCCACGGTACCAACGTCATACCATCTGGTCTCTTCCCATCGTCACGTACCAAACCATTTGGTTCTAATACGGCAGGTACCCCGGCGGTGACAAGAGCTCGACGAATAATGTCGTTGATGCTAGCGTGTCGTGATATGCGGCCTGCGCTCCTGCAACAGGACAAGCCATGGTGTCCGAGGCATAATATAAAAGTTCTTGTAGTTATTTGTAACTTTGATCGATGTTTTAATAGTAGTGTATTTTTTTAGATTTATGACGTATTAAAAAAAAACTACTTACTAGATCTCGTTCAAACCAATTTTCGTTGGTAGTTTACATGGTAATGTACATCATATATTTTTTTTAGTTTTATCATTCTCTTATTTTAGAAGTTACAGGGGGGGAGGCACATTTTGGAAGTGTCTCTCGCGTAAACTGTTCAATTTAGAAAAAAATGATATCAGAAACCTCAACATCATTTTTGAAGACCTATCGACAGATACCTCACAAGTAAGGGTTTGATGAAAAAAAAAATTTCGAGTTTCAGTTCTAAGTATGGGGACCCCCAAAATTTATTACTTTTTTTTATTTTTGTATGTAAATCTTAAGGCGATTCACAGAATACATCTACTTACAAAGTTTCAACAGTATAGCTCTTACAGTTTCGGAAAAAAGTGGCTGTGACATACGGACGGACAGACAGACAGACAGACATGACGAATCTATAAGGGTTCTGTTTTTTGCCATTTGGCTATGGAACCCTAAAAAGCAGGTAACAGTACAATATATTTATTTACACCGTCTACTCTGTTACCTTTTGCTTCACATAATCGCCTTTAATAACCCTTACAGGAAGGTACGGTTGACCTAACTCTTCGTGATCGAATTATGCAAACTAATATCGTAGGAGAAACTGCGGCTAGGTCATGTTTATTCAATATATTTAATTAGCTAAGCGAAATAATATCTCAATATTGAAGGCGTGGCGTTTCGTCATGCCTGGTCGACCTTAGTGTACGCTAGATTCTAGGAAACTGGATTGTTTCAGTAATAGACACTTAGTTTGTGGGCGTAGGTACAAAACACCTCGCCAAATACAATAAATATAGGGTCTTTTAAGTAGTAGTAAATTCTTCAATGTCGCTAGGTTTAAACTGGCAATAATAAACAGCTATTTCATCATTCGCTAAATTGTTTTTCTCCCAGCTTAGATTAGAGCAAACATCTTCTTAAAAGAGTGTTGCTATGAGGCCAACCTTGATATCGCAAGACAAAATGACCAGTTTTCTATATTTTTCAAATTATGTTAACCCTAAAAATGTATCAGCCGACTTTGTTTCACAACTTTAACTTTTTAGTAGTAGTAGCAGGAATTGATATAAACTAGTGCTTGACTGCAACCTCACCTGGTGATGCAATCTCTGGTGGTGAGGCGCACTTGTTTATGAGCCTATTCATTCTTGCCTTGAAGACACTCAAATTTTAATCGGATGGGAAGACCACAGCAGGCAGATTGTTCCAGTCCTTCGACGCACGCGGTATAAACGACGAGGCAAAACGCTTAATCCCCACCATAAAATTACAAGTAATTGACATAATTCTTACACCACTTATAATCTAGTTGGCATACTTTACGGTATAATGTAGTCCCATATCAGATGAATCATCGTTATTATTAAAAATGCTTTCCCCGGGAAAGTAGTTTGCCATCCCAAAATTGCGCAAACCATTTTTTTTTTTAATTATACGCTCACACTTTGTACAGATAAGACAGCTTACTTATAGACTGCAGATAGCTAATTTAATTTAAGCTTCTACTGTTATTGTTTATAGTGTACAAATATATCTAACTCTCTATTTAAGTAGGTCGGCTCTGTTCGGTGATCTGTATCTACAAACAGATTTTGTATGGACGGAGCATCGCCGTGCCCTCGTGGGGGTGATCGGCGGCGGAGACCTCTCGCGCCGGGCCTTGGTCGAGGCCATGGTCCGGAGCGAGGAGGAGTGGCAGGCGGTCGACGACTTCTGCGAAGCAGTAATGCTCGCTAAGGAGGAGGCCGACCGCATCAGGCAACGGCGCTCTCGCCGCCGCCGCCGGGATTCCGATCCCGATTTCCAGCTACCGTAGGCGCGGGCTTGCGGACAGTGAGCAATGGGTAGCTCGCTGTCCGGCCGTCCGGTAACAGTCCGGACCAAGCCCAAGTCGTCGACGGCGCGCGCTGTTCCCGCGCGCCTCAAGGAGTTGTCAGCAACAGCAGGGGCCCAGCCGGGTCGAAGCCTACTGGGGCCAGGGTTATCCGAAAAGGCGCTCGAGCCCCGGTATGAAGGCTTGAAGGAACGGGATGGGTTTTTTAGTCAGTAAGAGTCTGACACTATATCCCGCTCCGCCCAAGTGCGGGGGTCGTCATAAGATGATTTTTCCCATCGAAAAAAAAAAAAACAGATTTTGTAAAAATAGGCATAAGTTTTGAAAAATAAGCACAGGAGATAATAAACTGAATCGCCATTTAAGTGATCTTCCCCACTGGTGGCTATATATAAGGTTTTAAACTATGATACTAAATCTATAAGAGATCATTGGCATTTTCTAGGTACACTTTTGTCATCATGGAGCTTTACATCGCTTTTCATTAGGCGAAGATATGTGTCATCCACTATCCCGCACTTGGCCCGTGTAGTGGATTACGAGACTTTCATTTTCCTCGAAAGGATGCCTGAGTCCCAGCAGTATGAACATTATAAGGTAGATTTAAACTTATGCTGGCGGTGAATAGCTGGCTCATCCAATTAGTTTCAAACAGCTTCGATTGAACTCATAATAGTTCGGCGGTTGCACAACAGACAGCTTAACACAGCTTGTGGGGACATTAACAGAAACCTGTTTACCCGACCAAACACAGTCGGTCGGTATCTAAATACGATCGTTATGCCACTAATTTCTTCTCTGTTTAGTCGGTTAATAGACTTGCAACAAGTCCGCGGCTATTGTTAGCTCATTAACGCTTTTAAACGGCTCTGCGGTGTTCTTGCAAGCTTTATCTTTTGTTTAAAGTCAGGATTAAAGTTTCCTTTGCTTACAATGTGACTTCATTAGCGGTTAATTAAAGAAGTAATTAAGATTATTATAAAGTACTAGATGATCCAGAAAACGTCTTCTGAATATTTAACAATGAAATAGAACGTAAGAATAAATCGAAACAACAATTTGGTCAAACCAGTACTGTAGAGTGTCATCACGAACACCACATCACAAGATATTTATTGTATTTTTTAAATCGCACCAAATTAAGCGCACCAAAATATTCCTCAAAACGCACAAAGTTAAATAAAATACGGTAGAATTTGAGACTACCAAGTATTTTCTGATTTTATAAGCGTAGCAAGAAAAAAACTCATTTGGAGATTGGAAAAATACGGTTCGAAGTTTGCGGCAAATGATGATTCGTTTCGCACACATGTTTCCCTAAGTTGCGCAAATGATGTTACAGCAAATCACCTCAACCACGATCTCTTTATTACTCTTAAAGGTTCGCATCGCGAATAAGAAAATGGCGTCATCTGTTTCATTTTAAATGACGTCATAAAACTCTTTTGGCTTAACTCCTCCAAACAAAACAGCTTAACAGAAACAAAAATATAACAAGCCACACAGTGCAGCATATTCTGGAATAGCAAAACTCCGGGACAAACCTAAAGTTAAAGTTGCCCAAGTCGAAGATATTGTTGTCTCAGTATAAACACAAAACTACTAAAGTTAGCTTTAGTTAGGTCAGCTATTTCTAAAGTTCCCATTTTCTATTCTCGCACCTAGACAGGCGAATCGCTTTGCGAATTGAAATAGACCGCGATGTTCTGCATCGAGAATTGGGGTCCATATTAAAGTATTTGGGCGTCTGTGATCTGCCACGTGTATTTTTGAGATCGCGTTCTGATTTTGTTGAAGAAGTATTTTGAGATTGACTTATATAGATCAGAAGGAAATAGGTTGATAGTGTGAGAAATTTTATTAAACAAAAGGTAGTGAGTGAACGATTTTGTGACGACAAATCAATCGATTTTTTTTAACAATGGAGTTTTTGCCGGTTCTTTTCTTTCGGAAACGACTTACTGAACCGTGTACTAGCTTCTGAAGTTTTATTTGTACCATGTAGGTATGTAAAATTTAAATTCAATGTTTGGATTGCCAAAAGTTCATAATCAGCCTTCAATTTTCTTTTTTTTATGGATTCATTTTAAACGAAAATTAGAATTTAGTAATTACGAATAACTACAAACATTTATGAATAATCTCAATACATACATATGTATTATGTAAGTATTTCTCCATATCGCTGTTACCTGGACACGACTGAAACGTGTCCAGAAGTCTGGCGATATTATCACGTCGAATCTCAATCAAGATTTCAGGATATGTTCAAAACCGTTATCCTTAACAGCTTTAATGACGAGCTAAAAGAGAATACGCTATGCAAGTTAATTATCATGTGACTATAATTAACTATATTTCTTTATATATATAATTTTTCTGTACATATATTTGTCACCTAACTCCTTATAAACAGCTTGACCGATTCAGATGAAATTTGGTGTATATATTTGAGTTTTCAGATAGTTTGAAAATATGTTCGGTGGCGCTGCAATTGGGTTCTCAATTTTCTCTGAATTCAATCTAATCTGACGTAAAGCCGGTTTTCGGGCAGGACAAAATATGACGGGACCACTAGTATTAAATAGAACTTTTCAAAATTCAAAATCTTTTTATTTCACTTAGCCTACATTATTTGTTTGCTTGTGAAGCTAAACTTTTTAAGTACAATACAACCAATTAGCTTTCATGCTAATACTAACGATTTTCTTAATATACCTACACAGAAAAAATCGAGTCTTTTATACAAATAGCTTCACATTGACTTTAAACATGATTGTGTACAAATCAGCCGTCGTGACTGAACCATCGTCATCGACACGGGTTGTATTATTTACTTAAACATTGTTAACATATCCCGTTCAATTATGACAAGTCAAATTGGCTTATAAAATACTTAAAGCATGAAATTGATGCTATTACTTATTATTTACGAGTATGTACAACATAAGATACAATTATGTACCTATATCTATTAGTCATTCCATAATTATGGCGGTAAGTCCCATATTTTAGAATGATAAATGATACATGATATTTTAATTTTGCAAATAGGTTTTAAAAAACACTTTTTACGCGTATTTTTTTTTTCGTCAGTTTAATCTAGATGAGGCCGGTGTTTCTTAGCTGACTATCCTGAGAAGAAACACCGAAACAAAAACCCCTGAGGGGTTTTTTATAAGGTGGGAATAATAAATTTTCAGCCATGCCTCAAAGAAGGAATTTACCGCCATAATTGTGGCGTGCCCAAAACTCAGGGGTCAAAGCCATGGGCACGCCATAATCATGGCGGTAAGTCCCCTCTTTGAGGCGTGGCTGGAAAGACCTCACGGCGTCCTTACCTTCCGCATGACGCCGGTCCTCACCGGACATGGTTCTTTCGAGAGGTTCCTGTTCCAAATTAAAGCGGAAGTGACGCCCGGGTGTCGCCATTGTGCGGAATGCCTGGAGGACACGGTGGAGCACACATTCGAGGCGTGCCCCGCTTGGGCGGAGCATCGCCGTACCCTCGTGGGGGCGATCGGCGGCGGAGACCTCTCGCGCCGGGCTTTGGTTGAGGCCATGGTCCGGAGCGAGGAGGAGTGGCAGGCGGTCGCCGACTTCTGCGAAGCAGTAATGCTCGCAAAAGAGGAGGCCGAACGCATCAGGCAACGGCGTTATCGCCGCCGCCGTCGGCGCCGGGATACTGATCCCGATTTCCAGCCACCGCAGGCGCGGGCTTGCGGACGTAAGCAATGGGTAGCTCGCTGTCCGGCCGTTCGGTAACTGTCCGGACCAAGCCCATGTCGACAACGGCGCGCGCTGTTCCCGCGCGCCTCAAGGAGTTGTCAGCAACAGCAGGGGCCCAGCCGGGTCGAAGTCTACTGGGGCCAGGGTTATCCGAAAGGGCGCTCGAGCCCCGGTATGAAGGCTTGAAGGAACGGGATGGGTTTTTTAGTCAGTAAGAGTCTGACACAATCTCCCGCTCTTGGGCGGAGCGGAGCGGTTGTTGTCATAGGATGATTTTTTCCATCGGAAAACGGGGTCAAAGCTAAATGGTCTTTTCGAAGAAAGAACCACACAGATTTGAGTGGACTTGTCCAGTCAGTGCAAGCATTTGTCAGTATTAGCAAAGGTCAACTTAGGACTGCTGAGGAACTCAACGATTTGACAAAAAACACCAATGAAAGAACATTTGGGTAAGCAAATTAAAGGAAATTGGCATCTAAATGTGCCTCTATCCTTTTGAGCCTGGTTGAATGAAGTACAAATTTGTGTTTGTTCCTAGAACTTGCTGGAGAGCCGTCATGGGTCATTGGACATAGTAATAAGGGAAGGCATCTAAACCAAATTCAGGTAGAACAAACGCCCGGGAGCCATCATTATATGGAACGCCCGAATAAGTTGGAATATACTGGTAGGTAGGAGCTTGGGCGAAAAATCGTCCAGCCCTCGTTAAGACGATTGACGACGGCGTTGAACTCGCGCATTAGTCTCTGCTTCAGTTCATGGTCAAGAGCGATGAGTAATGGCATGCGTTGCCTTTTTCAGCAAAACCTTCACGCTAGCATAGGAAATGGCTACACGCGTGATTGGACAGACATCCTCAGGCCCAGTCGCCTCGACCCCGGCTCTGACTTCCAGCCACGGTAGAAACGAGATTATGGCCTATAAGAAATGACTAGATCGTCGTCTGGTGGCCGTTAATCGTCTATCGTATCGTAGACTGAGCCCTAGTCGTTGACAGCGCGTAGTTTTCCAAAAGCACCTTAAAGAGATACCAACAAACCATAGGGGCTAACATTAAGTAGAAGACGTCATTTAACGATTTCCTTAAAAAAAAAAAACAATATTATGAACCAATTATTTCAAAAAATTTAATGGCTTATAGGATATATTAATTGGCCCATTAAAGTCGATTCAATGTCAAACTATACACGGAAAATGATGCGACCTTGCTCGTTGTCATTGGCAAGGGTTCATCAATCTCCGAAAGGAATCAAATCATTTTGTGCGATATGTTCCTAGCCAAATCAGTTTTATATAAAATTTCTAAGTGTAAGAGAACTCGTTGTCGATATTCAACTCGTTAGATCGATCTTATCACCATGCTGCAGCCTTAGAGGCAAACGACAGCGGCGCGCCGCACTCCTATCCATCATCAACAGCCAGCTCTGTGAATGCCATAATTAGAGACACAATAGAAAGACAATTGCTTATGTCGAACTGTGCAACATAAGACGTTCAAAAGGTTAAAGGTAAGTACCCAGACACGTTAGGGTGTACCTAACAGGTTTGCCTGCACAACTATACCTGTCAAGCAAGCTTATATGGAAACCTGCACAGTCATACAACATCACGCTCCGGTTTATCTGTTAAAGTCAACTGTACAGGCAAACCAGTCAGGTATACCCTTGCTTGTATGGCTACCTTAATGTTGTTATTAGGTGTTTAGAGTAGTCCACAAAATTCATTGTTTAATTTTTTTTTGCATTTTACAGGTCAATATCAAGTTATATATAAGATATGATTTGCGTCCGTAATACGTGCCTTTTTACGGAATTGTAATCATTAAAATCATCAATATAACCCATTTAGTTTGTCGAACCCTATTCAATGGGGTTAATTGAACTGTGATTAGCTTGCAGTATCTCCCTTAAATATTTATAACTTACCGCAGTGAGCGGTAGCTAAGCGCGAAGCGGCAAGCGGTCAGAATAAACGTATGAAAATGTTTGAAGCACGCCACGAGACGCCGCTTATAGTGCCTGGTGCCTGCTAACCGATGCAGCCACGAGCCCGCTAGATAGCCCGCTCGCCACGCCACCAAAGTCATAAACAGAACAATTTTCTGCTCTTGTACCGCTCGTGCTGGTTCCAATAGCGTAGATCCACCTTGTGATGAAGTACCGTCGGACCTTTGCAAGAACACCGAGTTTTCTAGCAGCCACCTTGGCTTTGGACTCAATGAACTCTATGAAATACGATCGTCCGCACCGCAGCCGGCCCTTAAATAACGCATAAATTGAAAGCGCCCTAAGAGCTCGTGGTAGGGCCTTAGTACCATATGAGACACTTCCGCCTGACCACTGTTAAGTTTATTTTGTTTGCACTAGAACCGAAAACTTCAAAGGGTTGGGTTTGGCTCCGCGCCGCAAGATTCAAGTGATTTTTAAGTGATCAGGCAGAAATGACCACGATGGTACATATCAGGCTAACTATTCAATAACCTGTGGTGACAATCACTAAAATTTTCCTTAATGTGTCAATATTATCAATAATGTATTATTGTTACATCAGAATAACAATCAATAATAACACAATACAAAATGTAAATCCTTTAATAACTGTTCATTACTTAGGTAAATTAAATTATCATTCAAGATTATCGCTTATGTAAAACTTATTGCTACATTGTTGCTTGTAACTAATAACCTGTTGGTCATACATAATTTACTGATTGATATCATAGTCCAATACATAAAACTGATGACTTTGTCTGTTTGTTTGTTTGAAAGCTTAAAACCTGATGAGGGCTTAGTCAAATTGATAATCTTCACTCGTTAACACTAGTAAAAAAAAACTTCAAATGTATACGGATGACATCATCACAAAACGTTGTCTCGTGTTCAGAAAAAAGGAATCGGTGGCGTGACTGACTGTAGAAAGAGATTCGAAACGTTCGTAACTTGCCTAAGCCTGCTGGTTCGAATCGAAAAAAAAAACGTGAAATTATAAGTCAAGTTACACATTTCTTTATTGACCATTTAATCGATCTTCTCATTTTATAACTAAACAACGGAAAACTGACATAGCGTCACTAACGTAACTAATAAACTAATTCATCTTTTGTACAAAACCAGTTAAATATTCTTAGTACAATAGCAAGCGAAGCGAGGTCGGAATCAGGGCACTCCGACATGGATATGTTAGGTTAGAAGCCCCGCCTTAGCTTTAAGGTTTTTTTTTGTAACCACCTAGAAACCATGGCTATTTACATATACGAGTATATTCAATAATAGTAATCAGACATTCGTTATTTGTGTCTGACTTAGTTTAGAACAGTAAATACAAAAAAAAAATATATAATAATAAAACCCTACGCTAATTACAACTAACTAAAATCAAACTAAAATATTGCGTCAAAAAACTTTTCCACATTGCTGTCGACTGGTAATGTGCCCAAAAGGCTGGCGGCATTGCCACGCTGTATGATAATGCTTATCCTTTACTGTAATTATAGTTTTTTAGTTGTGTATGTAATTAATTAAATTTATTTAAATAAAAAACCATCGAAGACAAAAAAAAAGTTTAGTACTACTAAAACCACAATGCGCACACGTGTGCCACAGACGCCGATCTGGGAGCGTCGGTATCCATACGTTTTAAATGGAAACTAGACTTGTAGAGCTACACTAGTTCCACGCCACACGATGCAACGCGACGTCGTTCTACGTACAAATCAGGTGTGGGCCACGCGTGCATCGGTCTAATGTAGTCCTAGGTTCTTACACAATACATAAAATTATACTAGTATATGGTGAATTGCTCACGTGACACATTCACCACTGCTCTCAAAACGGTGAAGGAAAACATCGTGAGGAAACCAGCATGTCCTAGAACCAAAAATTCGAAGACATGTGACATTCACCAACCCGCACTGGGCCCGCGTGATGAATTACGGCCCATTCCCTCTCCTAGACAGGAGGTTTTAGTCCCAACAGCGGAAACATTTAAAAAGGCTGGTGATGATGGAGAATTGGAGATACAGACAGTTCATGTACAAAGAGAATGTGTTTGTTGCCGATGTACGTGTGTGTGGGCGATGTATCTATTTTATTTGTACCTTGAAAAAAAATCTTTAAGCTATAAGCTACGATCTATATAACGATAGGGCCAAAAGGAGCGGAGTAGTAATCGAATACGCGGGTGAAACCGCAACGGACAGCCAGTTATTATATAAACTCATTTTAATAATGATCTTTACATAGTACTTATGTACATTCTTACAATAAACCTGGTACGCCAATAATTGATTAATTGTGGGATTATTTATATTAAGGTCAACTAGTACATTTTACCTTGAAAGGTAACTACAGAAAAAGTGATAAATTATACACTATCCGCCCAAAAGTTGATTTACCTTCCAACACCCCAGGCGTCATGTTTTATTATTTTATTACTTACTAATTTTATTTTCCCTGAAACCATTTACTATCCTTAGGCAAAAGACTTTTTCTTTAATGTAATATACTTCTGAATAAGGTAGAGTTAAAATAAGAACAATTAAAAATTCTGGTAAATTCTGGTGATCGAAGTATTATATATTATTAATCAATTTATTTTAAACTAGTTTTTACCCGGGGCCTACCTATATTTCATGTTAGTACACGCACAAGTACCTACATGAAATATAGGTACGCGCACGAAGTAGTATGTATAATAATACATACCTCGTGTATGTGTTCGTGAACGCGTTTTCGTGTACCCAGACAATGAACAACTCTATCTGTATTATTTGTTCCGTACGGGCATCGAACCTTCGAACCTCAGAGCAGCAGAAAATCGCTCTACCACTGCGTCAATAGCCGACAAATTGTACAGACAATTACAGCCAAAATACGTCTACTTCTAATGGTAATCCCTAGGCAAGACGCCGGTCAAATACCATGCTCTTAAAACATAATTGCACCTATATTTATTGTACACCACAAATTTTTGATTAGTACAAATACTTTATAGGGCTTATTAGAAAAGGTATCATTATTATTAAAGTAGAGACTCATTAAATACATTCATAAACAGAGAAGTTATGAGCATTTATATAGATCCTAAAATGGCACTCAATTTATAGAAATATTGTACAAAGTATTGATTATGTATAAATAAAGGACGATCAAAATAGAAATACTGCCCGTAATATTTTCTAGTAGCAATTGTTATGAATGATTGATTTTATAATAGAATCAATCATTCATATGGTTCAGTAAACCGTAAAAGCGTAACAGACAGACCCATTCACATTTATAATCATCATCATCATTTCAGCCGAAAGATGTCCACTGTAGTACATAAGCCTCCCCCAAGCGTCGCCACAATTAACGGTCCTGAGCGTCACGCTTCCTTCGGATTCCCGGAACCCTTACCAGGTCATCATTTATAATATTAGTATGGATATAGATAGGCCTACGTCCAACAGTGGACGTCTTGGCTGATATGATGATGATAATGATTATGATAATATGGATATACACCCCTACTTTTTAATTAGTACACAAATAAAATGGGGCTCTATCTGTACCCGTCACTGATCATATCTTTGTAGTAAAAAGTAGAAAAAACCGAAATCCTAACATTGACCACGAAAAGGTAAATTCATCACAGAATCAATCATACATAACAATTACTAGTAGACACTTATTCATTCATTAATCAATAGCCTGCACAATATTTCCATAAATTGAGTGACATTTTGGGACATAAACCAACGCTAATAACTTTGCTGTTTATGAATATTATTTATTGAGATTTTACTTATTTATAAAATAACAAGGGTTTTTCTAGTAAGCCCTATAAGTATGTGTACTAATTGAAAAATTGTGTTTTATTTAAAATCGATTTTTATCAAGTCATCAAAGCCTTGGCCATCATACTAATTGACATATTACATAGATATTAATTGGCAAATGTAGGAATTTGTTTTAATTAATTACTAAGGTTTTTTGTTTGATGTTTTTTTTTTTTTTTTTTTTTAATTTAGATAAACTAGTGCTTGACTGCGATCCCACCTGATGGTAAGTAGCGATGCAACCTTTGATGGTGAGGCGCACTAGTTTATTAAGAGCCTATTCACTCTAGCCTTGAAGACACCCAAATTATAATCTGACGGGAAGACCGCAGCAGGCAGACTGTTCCAGTCCTTCGACGTACGCGGCATAAACGACGAGGCGAAACGCTTAGTCCGAACCGTAGAGGTTTCAACAACGTAAGGGTGAATATTCGCCGTACGTCGGGTTGTCCGATGGTAGAATTGCGATGGCGGAATCAAGTCATGCAATTCCTGCGCACACTCTCCAAAATGCATCCTGTAAAACACCGAAAGGCTGGCTACTCTACGCCTATGCTCAAGGCTTTGAAGGTTGGACTTAACCAAATCTGGATCACCAATTAGCCTCTTTGCACGCCTTTCCACCGAGTCCAAAGCTGCCAGGTGGCATTTTGCAGCACCAGCCCATATGTGACTGCAGTACTCCACACACGAACGGACCTGTGCTTTGTATAACATCAAAAGCTGTCCCGGTGTGAAGTACCGCCGGACCTTTGCAAGAACGCCCAGCTTCCTAGCAGCTACCTTGGCCTTGGACTCAATGAACCGCCCAAAGTTAAGGTCTGAGGGAATTTCAACCCCCAAGAGCTGAAGGCGGTCGGTGTACTCCAGGGATAAATTCCGAAAAGTAGGAACCAAGGTGCACGGGCTCCTTTTGGCAGTGAAAAGACACGCTTGTGTTTTGGCGGCGTTGAATCCCACTAGATTGGCTTCACCCCACTTGGAGACTGCCCGAAGTGAGATATTCGTTCGCTATACCATAGCCTCTCTTTCGGACCGGATTAGCTCCTTACTAGCCCGAGCACTGGGCAGGTATCTCTCTACAACTGTGCTGTCATCTGCATACCCATAGATACCGGGCACCAGCAGATCGTTGATATGCAACAGGAAGAGAGTTGCAGAGAGAACAGACCCCTGAGGAACTCCAGCATTAATCGTCATGGGCTCTGATGAGCATCTGTCGACAACAACTCGGAGAGACCGTTCACTCAGGAAGTCTTTTACCCAGTTTATCAGACCAGGGGAAATGCCGTACGCTGGAAGCTTACTCAATAGGCTAGCGTGCCATACCCTGTCGAAGGCCTTCGAGACGTCTAAGGAAACGGCAACCGCTTCCCCATTCCTCTCGAGGGCCTCGCCCCACAAGTGGGTGGCATAAACCAGTAGGTCCCCAGTAGACCGCTTGCGGCGAAACCCGTACTGTCGGTCACTGAGGAGACCGTTACCTTCCAGGTATCGATCTGTTCTTGTAAATAAACTCGCTTTAAACTGTACACATACCTATATAATTGATTGGCCTTTCAAGGAACATCTACCTACAGGCTTGATTTCATGTTATGGATTAAAATATATTAATCATCTGATTACGCGTCCAAATATTTAAACATTTTCATTCAAAATAACAGTCATGATTTTATTTGGATATGTTAAAAAATCAAACAAAATTAATATCTATTTGTTTTACTACGAGATCAAAGCAAATAAACCATGTTAAATCATTCGTGAATCTATCGAAATTTACACGAATCTGTTACGCATAACCAGGTTTTGCGTTTAGATAGTAGCAAACATTAATAATCGTATTAAATTAATTGCTTTTTGACGAAATTCTAGGTTTTGTAGATCGTTTTATTTTATCAATTCTAAAATAGATGGTCACTGTCCCAGGATTAGAACGTCGATTTATTTTAACAACTGAGGTTTATGTTAGAATTAACTAATTTTAGCAAAATGAATAATAATGTTGTTTTCTTGAGTTAGCGTACAATTGTAATTAAACTCAAATTCAAACTGAAAATTAGTTTTGTTTCACAGGTTTATGTAGGTCTATGTAAAATATAAGAATTAGGCATTTATAAAACGTCAAAAGCTAGCGCACGGTTCCAATTGGTCGTTTCCTATGAAGAAAACTGGAAGCAAACAATTCTAAGTACAATATTTCCATATAGCAATAAAAACCCAAAATCATAATAAAATTAAATTATTATCTATAAATAATAATAAAATAAAAATATTGTAAATGAAAATTCTAAATATTACGCAGTCTATGCGAAGCAAGCGATAGTACAATAGCGGAGAGGAGCGTGGGTCGGGCGGCGGGGGTACTTGATGCGCTGCCGTCGCGTCATACAGACTTAGGTGGGTATAGCAAAATACAGAGTTGAAATGTGTTAGATAGATAAACGAAATCTTGATGGTTTGTTTTTGGTAAATGTATTACGTTTTGTAAAAAATCATAGAACAAAAGTTGATGTTTATTTTTATTCTACTTTCTTTCCAGTTTATAACCTACAACAGATGATGACTCTAACTTGTAGTTACTTATATGATAGGAAATAGAAAACAATTTACTGGTACCTATAAGCTTCATAGTGATTGCCGCAGAAGCCGACCAACTGCAGAGTCACAAAGAGTGACAAAGTCAACAGTAGATAACAAAAATAATACGGGTGAATTTTATTCGTTGTGACTTAGATCAACAGCCCTGTAAAAATTAAGAAGTGAAACATTAAGTCTTATAGTCCCTTGAACCATTTGGCCAAACTTAAATGGTCACTACTCTCGTACCCGTCCAGGCGACAGTACGACAATCTGTGCATTTGTTTGCGATCAGCTACGCCCGGACAGAGCACGGCTGACATAATTCATTTTCTTTGCGAAATATTGATTGATTTACATATGCAATGTTCACTTTGAAGAATATTTAACTACCAATTTTTATGTCTAAAAACATTTCTAAAGATCCTAGTCGTTTCGAAGGAGTAGGGAAATGTTGCGGATGTGATGTTGTATGTAATATTTTTTTTAGACAAACGTATTAATCGCATGAAAAAAACACATGTTGATAATGTTCTTCATGAATCTATAATAAACATTTATTTTTTTCAAGCCTATTAACCTGGCCGTTACCGAGGCTCCAGAAAGTCACTGTTTTAAGGCACTTTTCGGGCGCTTGGGCCTTTAGGCTACGTGCGCTTTGGACACAAGTGCGCCACATACGCCGATCTAAGGTAGGTGCCAGATAACCATTGAATTGACCCTCATACATTTTTTGATATTCATAATATCAAAAACGAAAATAAAGTCAAAGTTGTCTTGAATCGACATGTATCGTGATCCTTTACATGATCTAGTAATAAAAAACAATTCATTGTGTGTTATTCGGGTACCTGACCAGAGATATTAGAAAAAGATCAATGTACTTTATTCCACGGTTATCTGGTAATTTTTAAAGGCGCGTCGGTCTCCATACATTTTATATGGCAACAAGACTTCTAGAGCTGCATTAGATGGCGGCGGTTCTACGTACAAATCAGTTGCTTAAATCTTTGAAGAAGAAAATTGCAGCTACATACTCTAATAAAGTCAAGTCTAGTTAAACTAACAAAAGACATTACGAAAGGACATAAATCATTAAAATTAAGAAATTATCAACCCTAAAATTTCCACATTTTTCATTCAATTAACCACTCAACGCTTCTTAAAATCATCTTGATAACCACTTTACCCTTTTAATGAAAATTTAATCACTGACCGAGAAAATTATTTTAGGCGGAAGAAGCGCCCATTGTAATTTTTATTTTAAAACCACTTTCAAATTTTAAATGTCAGGCTTGAAATATTTCTTGGTTGACTAAGAAACACTTTTGAGTTTCTTTTCTTCTCTGAGTAGTAGTTTCAAAGTTTACGCTGGAAAGGTGTCATTTCATCAGGGCAGCAAATTTCAGAATTGTATAGTAGAGCTAGCTTAAGAGTTAGACAAAAACCTAGTGCGGTAAGATAAAACATGCAAATTAAAGTAAGTTTTGGATGCTCAACGGTACACTTATATAGTTTAAAACAATCAAGAGCGCAAAGATCGATCAATAGTAATCTACACTAATTTATAAAGAAGTAAAGTTGTAGTTTGTACTGGTCCGATTTCTGTTTTTCTTTTCCACCGATAGAAAGCTACTTTATTCCTAAATGACATAGGCTATATTTTATGTATGCGGGAAAAGCCACGGGCAAAAGATAGTATTTTATAAACGAACGTAACAACTAACGTAACTACATAGATTTTTCTTTTCATTCCTTCATAAGAGAATTACCTAATATGTAACCTTTTTTCTTAAGAAAACTTATCAAAACGCTTTTCGTTCTCATCTGGGGTTTAACAAAAAACTTCTCACGCAACCTGTAACCGCCAAGGGACTAGGGTCACTTGTGAGGGTACCGATCCTTTCGCCATTAACTCAAACGGAACAGAACTTACTTCAGATTTAGTTTCACTGCCCACTCTGCCCAGTCAATGGCTTGAAACGTTCCTATTTCCTGCAGAATTTGCTTATTGGTCCTGATTTTGGGTTGCGTCGATGGGCATTTGTTTTTACTACGGTAGCTATTGTTTCAAAAATTTCATGTAGCTGTATTGTAAATGGAAATCACGACTTTTTTAGGGTTCTGTACTCAAATTATAACCAACGGAACCCTATAAGTAAGCTGACCCTGTCCTTCCGTCTGTCCCTCTGTTAGCAAGCTAATTCTCATAAGGGGCTCCTATTAGCCGATGACTTTGACATTTTTTTACCCCTTTTCCCTATATTATTACCCTTGAACGATTAATCTACGTAAATATGGAAGCCTTGTGGCGAGAAAACTGACGTACGTCTACCGATCCTGGGCCTAGACGACCTGTTATTTGTCATTTTGAGGTTATGATTTACAAAATTATCGGAAAAATGATAATATCTCAGAAAAAATGTATTGTATACCTACTAAGTCTTTGCACAATATTTATATTTTTTGTGTTGGTTATCGCATATGTAAAAAAGTTTTTGCACAAACAGTAAACGCAAGCAGACATTTTTTTGATAATTTATTTTACAAACATAAAAAAAAAACGAAAAAAAATTTGTACAGAATTGTAGTCCATGAATCAAAGTATAACTTAATATTTTTTGCAGAATTTCATGATGCACTTTTAAGGTACTTTATACAAGGTGAAAATAGGCTTTCTAAAGGTACAATGTTATTGTTTGGTTTTTATTTTATTGACTATGACTTTTTATTTTTTCTTTGTAACACTATGTGCAATTTCTATTTTCACAGAGCATATATTTTTATTCAGCATTATTAACGACAAATAATAAAATCAAATGTTGAGATGAAACTATTTTTAGTCATTTTTTGAAAATATTTGGAACTAGCTCTTGTTTACGCCAGAATGAAATTTGGTTGAAAATTTCTATATTTCTGTTACATTTTGAAGACATGATAAATAAATAAATATCTGTATAAAATTAGGATAACCATTTTTGCGAATATGTGAGATAAGTGCTATAAGAATTTCTTAATTATCTATCAAAATGGATTAAATCATATAATTGGCTAGTTGCCTTAAAAAATGTAATTAGTTTGACTTTTAGATTATTCAAAAATAAGGGACACGTACTTTTTTATTTGTAAATTAAACCAAAAATGACAAAGATAAAGCCCATTAAAGTTAAACTAACATACACATGACACTCAGACCCAGATTAAACCTCAGTTAGCCATATAAATACTTACTTCGTGCGGGAATCAGACCCGCGACACGCAGTACTGTAGCCACTGAGCCATGCCACCGAAGATATGTTAAGTTATGTATGAGTATGGTTTCCGCACTTAGTCCCATGCGGATCATTGTACGTGGGCTATGGTGGCCATAACCGTAGGTGGGTTTATAACCAGCACACCTCTCTCCAAAACCAGATTAGGCCTCTCAGGTTTTTCAGGGCATCACTAGGTTAGTTCCAAGATCTTTACGTTCGTGTGCTTATTTCATGACACCGGTGCAGTTTATGAGCACATGTGCAATTGTCTCCTTCCCTTCCAAACATGTTCTGCACAGGGCCATCAAAAATAACATGTTTGCATAATAAATTAATGAAAACCGTAAAGCCTGAATACACGTTGGCCAAGCGGTGCCGAGTGAAGACCACCAACATCTAGACAGTTTTGCCTTGTCTTGCTATCGCTCGGTGTCGCTTGCCTAGTTGGTTGAGTAAAGACAGGCGCCAACGTGTATAGACCTCATTTGGCATAGCTTGTCACATCTTACAGCCGCTCGCAGCCGCTCGCGATCACTTGCCTCACTTCGGAGCGGTGTCGGTTTATCTGCATAAATCAAAGTTGCTCGCGCGCGCGTCTATGTTTTATTTTTCCGATGGGAAAAATCATCCTATGACAACCCCCGCTCTTGGGCGGAGCGGGAGATAGTGTCTGACTCTTACTGACTAAAAACCCATCCCGTTCCTTCAAGCCTTCATACCGGGGCTCGAGCACTTCGACCCGGCTGGGCCCCTGCTGCGCGTCTATGTTGGCCATTTGCATTGGTTTCCTTCAAACTTGTCGAACGTCTAGACAGTAGCGCTTGCCTTGTGTCAATTTGCCTGAATTTGCCTAGGCTCGCATTGGCCTAAGCTCGGCCAATCTGTATTGCAGGCTTCATAACCGTTCTAATTAATCTTACGGTAGTTTATACAAAGATCTTTTCTTTACCGGACTCAAGGAGTTTGCTTGCTCTCAAGCTTTAAACTGTTTGCGTTTCTAAGTAAGAAAACGTTTTACTTCTCATTTCTCTCTTAATTAGTGAGTATTAGTGGCCGGGTGCGCTAATTAAACCAAGCGTGTAATGGTCACAATTAAAATGAAAGCTTTTGTGGAGGGCCGTAAGTCGTTTGTTATCGGAAGGGTGAAACTTTGTGGCCGCGTCCTTTCGTATTGTTTGTGTGTTTTTGCGAAACGTCATAATTTATTTTTATAATGTTTGAGGAGTGGATGAGGAAGGAATTGAGATGGTTATTGTTGTGTTTTAATGTTAATTTCTTGTGCTGAATAGCAACTACCTATAGGTTTGAATCTAGTTTTGGCTCAAACTAGATAGCTCATGGGTGCTAATGGGTTGCGGGTACTTTTGAAAAAGGGATGTTTTATAAGCTTTGGACGCTTTTAACTGTCCTATATGCACAGAATTTAATGTCTATAAAATTACCTACCTGTATAAGATCTTGATATGTCGTTTGTGTTCCTCATAATAATAAATAAATAATAATTGTTTTGATTGGATTTTCTTTGCGGAGTCTCATCATAGATTTGAGTACAACCTATTAAAGTAAAAAGTGAATAGGTTCCACCGTATCAAAAGTACGGAAAGCTGTAAGCCACATTTACACAGTATAAAATGCTTGTAACATATCTAATAATTTTTAGGTATACCATGCATTATTATCTATACATGTGTTTGCAAAAAAATAATCTGATTCTGAATCGTAGGTTTGGGCTTCTAGACGACGAGCAGTGGGCCGCTGAGATATAGCGGGAGAAGTCACTAGATAATTACCCACCTTGAAAATTTTATGAATAAGTTAATTCTAGGTAAGCATAAGCCGATGTCAATCACATCACCATGTACCATCTGTGAGATAGTAGCCAAACGTAAGCCATATCAATCATAATAAAAAAATTGGCAAGTGTGTTTGTGTGTGGATCTATTATAATTTAGGTGTCATCAAGTCTAGAGTGAGTAGACTCTTAATGAGTTAATACGCCTCACCATTAACGATTGCATCACTGCTTACCATCAAGTGCAGTCAAGCACTGCTCTATATCATAAAAAAAAAAAACAAATATAAAAATGAGATTGTCAACAAGCTTTCAATGTAAAAAGGTAACTTTTAAATTTTCCATCATTGCCACTAGTATCAATTCAATTGTCATATTTGCTGATAACAAAGCATTATTAGATAAGTATTGCAGCACAAACGACCTTCCCTTTATCGTTTGTATTTGAACATGACTGGTCTGGCCCACAATCACGGTCACGAATGACTTAATAACGTAACAAACAGGGCTTCGTCCGCGTTGAATAAATTATTTTCTGTTATATTTTTATAGGTAGTGCAGAAGGACTACTCAATGCAAAGAGCGAAACAAGGTTCACGTACACATGCCCAGGGTCTGAATTAAACAAATGGAATTAAGTGGAATTGAATTTAAAACTTAAAAGAGGTAAAGGAAACACATATTATACACCGCTAAATTTTGATCGTTTTATTCCCGTGGAGGATCGATCCGGTACATGAAACACTATCTATTTGTAAAGATAAAATTAAAAAATAAAGTACCTTTACCTACCTACCTAATTTACGCATGTACGAAATTAATTCCTTTAAGAAAACGTCAGCTGAGCGAGTTCAATGACCTGTACATAGTAGTCGTCGTTGTGTTCTAATTACCTACAGGTCATATCTTTACAGATCGATAGTGTTTCATGGATTGGATCGATCCTCCACGGGATTAAAACTATCAAAATTTAACGGGGTACGATTGGCTGCAATAGTGGTTGGATAGTACAGAAAAAAAATCGTGTGAAGCGAGAAATGACGCCATCTAGCGTAAAATCAGATTGAAATGTTGTTATTGACAACATTAATTATACTGCTACTAGGTGGCGTTGCTGTGCTTCAAATGCTTATGCTAATGCTTTTTTTTGTAGCTTCTTTTGTTTCTATAAACATTGAAATAATTTATATATTTTTTTTATCAAGTGTTGAAAATATTAAAATTTAATAATTATCAATTTATAAATATCTGATTGTCTATGTGTCAGTTTCAAAACTTGAGACGGTAGGTTGAATATGGATTTATAAATAATAATTAGTAGGTAGTATAAATAATACTTAGACCAAAGACTTGTGACTAAGCTTTAATTGATTGTTCGCAAGTTCATTTCGATTACCTCGTTCGAGCTCCTTTCGTTTAATTTTTTTTTTAATCCGGTCAATTTATGACAATGAGTATGAATTGTAACATAGATGTAGTGACAAGAGCTCAAATAATTGCTTTGCATAGTCAAGGTAAAAATTTGTCAGAAATAGCCAGAGAGATCGGTGTAAACGTAAGTAATCTTATTTTACACTTTTTTATATAACAAAACACTCCTCTTTATAATAATCATTATTAGGTATTATATATTTTTGTTTTATTGTTGCAGAGAAAAACAGTTGTTCTATGGGTACGACGATTTGAAGAAGATGGTTCTTTGAAACACCGTCAAAGAACTGGTAGACCAAAACTGATAAACATGTTGCAGCGTCAAACCATGGTAAGGGAATACGAGGAAAATGGATTTTTGCCGACGAACCATTATGCTGGTTTATTTGACACAAGCGTCGACACTGTCCGTCGTGCTCTTCATAGTGAAGGGCTGCATTATCGGAGGCATGCTGTGAAACCTTTGCTTACGGAAACCCATAAAAGAGCAAGATTGCAATTTGCTATGGATCACATAGACTTTGATTGGAGTAATGTCATCTTTACTGATGAAAAAACTTTTAAGTCCAGTGAACACGGTCGATTATGTCTGTGGCGTCGAGATAATACGCGATACACAAGTGGTCACGTAGTGCCCAATAGGCAATCTGGCCATATAACGGTGAACATGTGGGGATGGATGAGTGCAGCCGATCCTGGGGAACTAGTGAGAATACCAAGCCGAGCAAATAGTGCAAATTATATAGAAGTGCTGGAGGAGACAATGTTGCCCACAGTTCGAACGGTGTATCCAAGCGAAGAATTGCCACAGATAACATTTGTGCAGGATAATTGTCCAATACACCGTTCGCACAGTGTGCAGGCTTGGTTTCGTCAGCATAATGACATTTGCGCTATTCCTTGGCCTGCTAGATCACCGGATTTAAATCCAATTGAAAATTTATGGGGTGTTATTGTTCAACGGTGGAATAATCAAAACGAGCGTACTCCAGATGCGTTAGAGGCTCATTGTTTACAAATATGGGAGAGTATTCGTGGTTCAGATCTGTGTAAAAATTTGATTAATTCAATGCGTTCCCGAATGCAAGCTGTTATTGACCAAAATGGTGGTTACACGAGATATTGATAAATATATTTAATTAATATTACATATTTACTCAGTACGTACTGGAGACCTCGTTACGTGTGTTTTACTTAATACCTGTATTTGAAATAATTTAAAAAAAAAGTTATGAACACTTAAAGTTATAACACAACATAATTTTGTTTTTTTTTTATGTTACCTACTAAACATTTGATATGTTGTTGTGCAATTTTGTAGTTTTTTTTTAATATCTTGCCTCTTGTTTGTTTTTGTTAAGGTTACATAAGCTTCAATCCTCTTTCCAATTTGGGAAACGAATATTTAAGCTATGGCCTCAATAAAAAATTACAAGTAATATTATAATCTTATTCGATGATTAATAATCTGACTGTTGAATAGTAAACTGTAAGAAATAAATATCTATATTATTTTATTATTGCCTTTTTGTTTGATGAGCCTGTTTACCTGCTTTTTTTTCCTTTTGCTGCGTAACTACCGATTTGAATATTAATAATGATATTACACAACGCCGTCTAGTCCCTAGCTAAGCAAAGCTTGTGTTACGAGTCCTAGACAATTGATAAACATACTTATATATTTCTAAATACATACATGTTATAGATAAATTACACCCAGATTCAGCAAATGATCGTGCCCAACACAAGAACATTTGTTCTGGGTGGGAATCGAACCCACGACCCGGACATTGCAGTCAGGAGCACTAACCACTAGACCAACAGGCCAGTCATAATGTTATATTACAATTAAATACTTCCACTTTGTTAGTTTCGATATAAATCCTACCGATTTCTTTTATTAATTGTTATTCATAACTTCAAAAAGTACAGAGGAACCAGAAATCTGACCCACCTGGCAGTAGAAGGTAGATAACATAAGACATCCTAAAAGTTAGACGAATTTGAACCTTCTGCAATAAGCAGAAGTTAAGTGGTATTCAATTCGGAGCTAATCTAAATGAGTAAAACGAGGTAGGTAAGTGGTCAAATATTATAGAATACTGATATGACAATTTGATTTAAGACGTAACGTTAACTTGTGAATACGGACCGTATGCCACGTAATGCACTTGTTAATTTCAACATTATTCCATAAGTCAACATAGTCTAATGGTAGTAACTGTAGACTTATATTGACGTGGTTGCCGGTACTAAGTTCAAATCAGTCACGCTACTTTTAGTAGGTTTGTGTTTAGAATACTGAATTGTTTTTTTTTTTTAATCAAATTAAAATTTATAAGTCTTAAATTAAATTAATTATTTAAATCAAAACTTTAATGAAAAACAACTAAATATTACTTATACAAATACTTTACTTTACAAAGAAATTTAAGTATTCGTCTGATAGATTTAATTTAAATAACTATGTATAAAGGTAAAACACATAAAAGAAGTGAAGATATTAAATTGCTTATGACAGAATAGAATTATTTGAAATACAATTTTGAACATGACAAAAACAGTTTATTTATTTCAATAGTGCCAGTGGCGGATTAACCACGTAGCAAAATTAGCAAATGCTACGGGCTAAAAATTGTTTACACGACGTCACTGCAATTAGTGTCGACTGGTTTTAGTGTTATTAGAACGGTTCATTTTTATTTCTCTACCCTAAACTAAGTAAACTAAGTAACATTTGAATACCAGTTTTATGATGAATATGCCTAATGGTCGTGACTACCCACATATTACAAGTCAAGCGAAATTATTCCAAATATGTTTGAAGAATGTTCAATTTGGGGTTTTAAATCGAAAGCAAAAAAATACACAAGATTTGCGATTTAGCCTCGTGCCTTACTGCGTAAAAGTCTTTACATAAACCACTAAGCTAACTATGATATTAAAAAATGTATTTTAATTTTAGACTATGACCATTTACTTAATTTATCTATCTTAAGTAAATACATTATTATTATATATTAAAATAATAAACATTTTATTTACTTGCAATACTTTCTTTCATTTCTATACAAACTGTCCATTTAAAAAGACATTTCCTGACTTACGTTATTAAAGAAAAGTAAAAAAAATGCCAACTAAAACACAAAAGCTGGAAAACAAAAAGTAAAAATCTTAACTTGAGATTTGAACCAGAAACATGTGCATCACAAGCCGCTGTTGGTACCATTGGACCAAGTGGACTCTTGTGGACACATTTGAAATTTAACGTTACTTGTAATGCTAGACGCAATATTCGTGCCCGCTTACAAACAGTTGATAAGTATCACGAAATTAGTTAAGCTTGTGTCTCATATTTTTTTATCAATCTACCCTCACACTCAGTTGTTGACGATAACGATGACGCATGTATCTATTTTCTGTCAAACTAAAAGTCAAGTTTATGGTTTGTGAGATTGCCTTGGTCGCCATTTAGCTGGGAAGCAACCAACGCCATCTAGTTACATTTTCGAAAACTTGAATTTTAACGTGCAAGGGAAATTAGACACTAGGGTACCCAGGCAATTTCACAGCTGTCTGTACATTTGTCACACATCATACTTATTATCATTTTAGCCAAAAGATATTCACTGCAAGACACAGGCTTTTACCAAGTACAGTGTAAGTACACAACGACCAGTCATAATAATACCCCTCGCAACCCTTGCTACTCTTTGATCCATCTTGTGAAAGGCTTACTAACTCACCGTCTTCCGGTACGCGGTAGCCACTCCAAAACATATAATAATATACATATATTTATTTACCTCACATCTAACAACTGATTTACATCCGTAGATTCATAGCAAGGTTCAGTTGAAAACGAGCGTCAGGCAACAGCGTCAGCAACGTAGTGGCCTGGCATCATGCTGAACTGGACTTATTTGGCGCAGCCGTGAGACATACAATGTAGATTTTTTTTTTATTTGTTATAAACAAGTACTTGATTGCGATCCCGCCTGATGGTAAACAGTGATGCAATCGTTGATGTTGAGGTGCACTAGTTTCATTACGTCTCCTCCAGGCGAACATCAACCACTGCGCCCCCGCTCAGGATCTGTTGCTCCAGAGCATGGCGCAGTGGTCGATCAATGTCGCCATCGTCTCCGAGCCGTACTACGTCCATCCCCGCTGGGTTCAGGACCTAGACGGCTCGGCGACGCTAATTTCGTCGGCCGCCGCCGGTACCCCGCCCCTTGAGGCTGTTGCGAGGGGACGGGGTTACGTGGCAGCACGGGTCGGGGACATTGCAGTGGTAGGCGTCTACCTGTCCCCGACCAGAACTCCCGACGAACTCCATGTCTCCCTTATGGAGCTAAGTGCCGTCGTCGCTGGGTTTGGTACCCTCCCCGTGGTCGTTTGCGGGGACTTCAACGCCTGGAATACGGCTTGGGGTTCCCGGCGCACGAACACACGGGGTCGGATGGTGGAGGACTGGGCCTTGGAGCTGGGCCTGGTCGTCCTGAACCGGGGTTCTGTCCCCACGTTGGTGCGGAGGCGGGGTGAATCAGTGGTGGACCTTTCGTTCGCCAGCCCCGCTCTGTCGCCGCGTGTCGTCGACTGGCGCGTTATGGAGGAGGTGGAGACGTACTCCGACCACCGGTACATCCGGTTGGACGTCTCCGCCGAAACCTCGGTCGCGCCGGTCCGACAGAGCCCTTGCGGTCCGCGGTGGGCGCTTAAGCAGATGGACCGGGAGCTCCTCCTGGAAGCCGCGACGGTACAGGCCTGGGTGCAAGCACCGGACAGGCCTGTCGATATCGACGTCGAGGCGGAGTGGTTCCGGGAGGCCATGTCGCAAATTTGCGATGCGGCAATGCCCCGAGTCCGTCCAGGACGTGCTAAGCGCCAGGTGTACTGGTGGTCGCCGGAAATCGCTGCACTGCGCAACACGTGCAATCACGCGCGACGCCGGTACGCCAGATACTGCAGGCGCCGCATCCGCCCGCCGGATGCGGAGGCCAGAGAGGAGGAGCTATACGAAGGTTATAGAGAGGCAAAACACACCCTCCGAGCGGAGATTAAGCGGGCCAAACTCGAGGCCCGCAACGTGTGGCTGGGGTCTCTGAACGCGGACCCGTGGGGGCGCCCGTACAAATTGGTACGGGAGAAACTGCGCCCCTGGGCTCCCCCGCTGACTCAGAGTCTCCGGCCCCAACTCGTGGAGGGTGTGGTGAGCACTCTGTTCCCTGCGCGAGGGGAACACTCCCCCCCGCCCATGGCTCCGCCTCCACCAGCGGTGTCTAACGCGGACCGCAATAGCGACGACGACGATAATGCTCCAGAGGTGACCGAGGTAGAGATGAGAGTGGCGGTGCAAAGGCTGAGTGCCAAGAACGCCGCCCCAGGACCCGATGGCTTGCCTGGGAAAGCCTGGGCCCTGGCCATGGAGGCTCTCGGGCCTCGACTGCGAGGGCTCTTCAGCGCATGCTTGGAGAGGGGCCAGTTCCCACTTCGCTGGAAGACGGGGAAACTGGTCCTCATCGCGAAGCCAGGGCGCCCTGCGGACTCTCCGTCCGCGTACCGGCCCATTGTGCTGCTCGATGAGGTGGGCAAGCTCTTTGAAAGAGTGATTGCGAGCCGCCTCGTCGCGCGCCTTTCACGGGTGGGGCCGGACCTTTCGGACGGACAGTTCGGCTTTCGCAGGATGCGCTCGACGGTAGACGCCATCATGCGCGTGCGAGCCCTCACGACGGGGGATGCGGTGTCCCAGGGTAGGTGTGTCGTGGCAGTGTCCTTGGACATTGCCAACGCTTTCAATTCCCTGCCCTGGAGTACGATCCGGAGGGCACTCCGGTACCACCGGGTGCCCGAATACCTCTGTCGAGTAGTCGAAGCCTACCTGTCGGACAGGTATATTGTCTACCCCGGTCACCAGGGAGACTGGAAACGTCGGGAGATGTCGTGCGGTGTTCCGCAGGGGTCGGTACTAGGGCCACCCTTGTGGAACATTGGTTACGATTACGTGTTGCGGGGCGACCTCCCTGACGGGGTCAGCGTGGTCTGCTACGCAGACGACACGCTGGTTCTAGCGCAGGGAGAGTCGTACCAGGCGGCGGTCGCTTTAGCGACACGCGGGGTTGCGATAGTCGTTGGTAGGATCCAGGAGTTGGGACTCGAGGTGGCGCTTCACAAATCCGAGGCCATGTGTTTCCACGGTCGCCGGTCTCGGAACGCGCCGCCATTGAGTTCCCAACTAACGGTAGGAGGAGTTCACATCGGTGTCGGGTCGACGATGAAGTACCTGGGACTCGTCCTCGACAGCCGGTGGAATTTCGTGGAGCATTTCCGACGTCTGGCTCCCAAACTCAACCGGACTGGGGCGGCGCTCAAGCGGCTCCTGCCCAACCTTGGGGGTCCAGACGCCTCCTGCCGGAGGCTCTACGCGGGGATCGTTCGGTCCATGGCCCTCTACGGGGCGCCGGTGTGGGCGCCGTCGCTGAAAAAGCAACCGGCGGCCATACTGAACGCCTGCCAGAGGGTCATGGCAATTCGGATGGTGCGGGGATACCGCACGATTTCCCGCGAAGCGGCGAGCCTTCTGGCTGGCCTACCACCGTGGGATCTGGAGGCAACAGTCCTTGCACACATGCACGACATGCGCGTGGAGATGCAACGCCGGGGTGAAAGTCCTCTGCCGCGACAGGTCGCGGCATGGCGGACAGAGCTCCGGCGGGATCTCATGGTGGAATGGCGTCAGCGACTATCGCAACCCAGTGCTGGGCACGCCACAATTATGGCGATAAGTCCCTTCTTTGAGGCGTGGCTGGAAAGACCTCACGGCGTCCTTACCTTCCGCATGACACAGATCCTCACCGGAAATGGCAAGTTCGGGAGGTTCCTGTTCCGAATCAAGGCGGAAGTGACGCCCGGGTGCCGCCACTGTGCGGAACGCCCGGAGGACACGGTGGAGCACACAATCGCGGTGTGCCCTGCTTGGGCGGAGCATCGCCGTGCCCTCGTGGGGGTGATCGGCGGCGGAGACCTCTCGCGCCGGGCCTTGGTCGAGGCCATGGTCCGGAGCGAGGAGGAGTGGCAGGCGGTCGCCGACTTCTGCGAAGCAGTAATGCTCGCTAAGGAGGAAGCCGACCGCATCAGGCAACGGCGCTCTCGCCGCCGCCGCCGGGATTCCGATCCCGATTTCCAGCCACCGTAGGCGCGGGCTTGCGGACAGTGAGCAATGGGTAGCTCGCTGTCCGGCCGTCCGGTAACCGTCCGGACCAAGCCCAAGTCGTCGACGGCGCGCGCTGTTCCCGCGCGCCTCAAGGAGTTGTCAGCAACAGCAGGGGCCCAGCCGGGTCGAAGCCTACTAGGGCCAGGGTTATCCGAAAGGGCGCTCGAGCCCCGGTATGAAGGCTTGAAGGAACGGGATGGGTTTTTTAGTCAGTAAGAGTCTGACACTATCTCCCGCTCCGCCCAAGAGCGGGGGTTGTCATAAGATGATTTTTCCCATCGAAAAAAAAAAAAAAAAAAAAAAAAAAAGGTGCACTAGTTTATTAAGAGCCTATTTTAAGATTGTTATCTCATTGTGTGTACCTGTGTGCCAAATAAATGTGAAAGTGTGTGTGTTTCTTTCGAAACTTGACCAAATCCCAAAATCTGACACGCCATCTCGCCTCACTTTAGAGTGAAAAAAGAAAACCATCCTATCACGTGGTGCCTTTTCATATTTTTTGTTTTTACCTAGGGCTTGCCGCATACACGTTGGCTCTCAAAATAGATACGCGTCTACCTACGTGTCTAGTTGACCTTCTGCTCCTATTTCTGTTCTGCAAGAGTTCCGTTAAAAGGCAAACATGGACCTTTTGACTGGAAATTTTGATGAAATTGAAAAACAATATTATGCCGGGAGTTTTTGAGGACATACTTGAGACCAGGAAAGGTCTCATCATGAGCTTTAAAGACCACTCCATTGAGACAAATATTCTTGAAGGTAGCTGTTTAATTAAAAGGTAATTTAATTAGTTGTTTCATAGGAAATAAAGGTCCACTTTATCAACGATAAAAGTACTTAGAGATATTAATATGGAACACGTGTAACCAATAAAATCAACCTGTTTTCATACATTAAAATCGATGAATTATTTTCACTCCAATATTTGTATTGGTACCATCTCTTCAAATGACTAACCAACTGAGTTAAAAAAGAACTTTGTAAGCATTCCGAGTGTTATTTTTTAGTTAATAAGCCCTATATATAAATCTGCTTAGAGGTAAAACTATAGTAGGTAACATGCAGATTAATGTTATACCAGCATTTACTAGCTTTTTTTTTTTAATTCTTTACTCAACATTATAAATAACTACCGTATCGTGGATGCGTTTACAAACATGCAACCTTAAACACAAGACACCCAGACCCAAAACCACTCTACCCAAAGGCCATATAAATATTTGTCCCGTGTGGGAATCAACCAGTTAATAGCTTAACCACTACACCAACCTTGTCATCTGTATGTATGTATTATTGTCCAGAAAAGTGAACGTAAACTTCAAATAACTTCTATTGTTTGATGATTTTCCACATCAAAAAAAAAGCTATAAGATTTCTAACATTGTGGAATTTCTATCTAAAAGTGACAAAATGTTCAAGAACTTTTTACAAAAAAAAAAAGACTTTTCCTTCAATAAAACAATATGTAGTGGGACCTACTCATAAATAATACGTAAACCATAGAGGCCCACTAGGGCCGAAGCCCAATATGTAGGTCGCGGGTTTAAACCCAGCCAGGCGCCACCAGTTTGTGTAATTATTTCATCACCACTGTGGTCAAAACGGTGAAGGAAAACATCGTGAAGAAACCAGCATGTCCTAGAACCAAAAATTTTAAGACATGTGACATTCACCAACCCGCACTGGGTTCGCGTGGTGGATTAAGGTCTATTCCCTCTCCTAGAGAGGAGGCCTGAATACCAGAGGTAGGAAAATTATAAGGCCTACTATGCTATGCTATAGTAATACGGAACCATTCTTGTTAAATGGCACTCGTGTGTGCTCGGACCGGATCTGAACTTGGCTCATAACTACCGTCAGCGATTCCGGATTCCGATGTTTATTTTATTTACCGACTTGATAATATATAGGCATCGGACTTGAATATTTATGGATAAAAAATGATAAGTGGCGTTAATTAAGTATTAATCAACCAGGTGGAGTATTTATTATTCAAATTCAGCGAATTTATGAATAACATCCTATTCTAGTTCCTACTCGTATGCCTATACTACCTGCTGCCAGAGGCTTCGTCCGCGTGATAGTAGAAAATTATTTTAAGGAAATATATTCCCGAGTAATTAAAGAACCTTTGTACTATTTTATATATATGGTTGAACGTTGAGCCAAATTCCATCCAAAACAATTAACTGTTCGAACGTTTTCTTTTTTTAATTTTTAACAATAAGTACTTGACTGCGACCCCACCTGATGGTAAGCAGTGATACAATTGTTGATGGTGAAGCACAGAGCCTTGAAGATACCATTATAATCGGACAGGAAGACCGCAGCAACCAAATTGTTCCAGACCTTCAATGTACGCGGTATAAATGTTGAAAAAGTTCGTGAAGGAACCAAGGGTGGAAGATTTCATTTAAATTTAGATGATTATTTCCACCTGAAAAAAATGTATACATAATTATTCATAACTAGCTTTTACCCGCGGCTACGCTCGCGTTAAAAAGTAGCTTATGTCACTCTCCATCCCTTCAACTATCTCCACTTAAAACATCAATTCGTCGCTCCGTTTTGCCGTGAAAGACGAACAAACAGACATACACATACACTTTCCCAATTATAATATTAGTATGGATTATTTAATCTTCGTCGTGTGTGATAGTCCATGACCATTGAATTATATGGCGAGCGATATTATATCTTAAGATAAAATATTATAGTATCTTAGCCGTGTGCTGCGCCCCTTAGTGAACTCCACTGCGGGTGACGTAACTACGACAAACTTATTATTTGCGGTTGGTGCAGTAATCGGGTCTAAGGATCGAACCGCAAAATTAAGTTTGTTTTTTATTGTATTTACTTTTTCGGGATAAAAAGTACCCAGTGTGGTGCCCAGAATATTAAAGAATAATTATACCAAGTTTCATCGCAATCGAACGCGTAGTTTTTGCGTGAGGCCTGAACAAACAGAGAGACAGACAGTCAAAAAATTTTTTAATCACATTTTTGGGTTTGGTGTCGGTCTAGTAACATCTCCTGCCATTTATTTTTTTGAAATTTTCAATGTACAGAATTTTCACTTCTACAGATTTATTTTAAGTATAGATAGAAAATAGATTTTTGTACTCTGACAGCCCCAAATCTCCTTAAATCCTTTTGATAAGTTAATTCCTAGGTAACTTACCTTTTGTGACAAGACCGCTTGTTTATAGTTTCGTTTGTGAAAATATTGGATCTTTACTCATTATGCAGTGTACAATAAGGTAGGTAAATATAAATGTATAATGAAGTCGGTTAAAAAGAGAAACTGACATAAACGTACAGTTGAAACTACTAGGAATAGGAGCGTGAAATTTTTCACAAAGCTATTACAACGTAAGCGAGCACTAAAATAGTATTTTCCAAAATTCACTCCCTAAGAGAATGAAACTGGGGTCCAAAGTGTGTTCGGAGAAACTTACTTTCACTCGGGTGAAGCCGATAGCAGAAGCTAGTTATACAATACATAAGTTGCCCAGAATTAGGACACAGTGATAGGATGCTCTTCATCCTAGTAGTATAGTTATATCCCTATGAGATAGCTAATTTTCGACTTGTTCTTGCTGCAACCGATTCGCATTTTACAATTCCAACCCCTTTTATTTCGACCGTCCCGGTTGGAGATGGCTGCACGAGTGAGGGAACAGACATCGTCCTCAAGCCTCAGTCGCCGCAGCAAGTGACGCCCCGGACGTCGTGAGTCAAAAAGCAATTCACGGTCATCGTGGACGCGGACTTGTGGACGACGAACAATTGGTAGCTCGACATTCGGCCATCCGGCAAACATCCGGACCCGAGTCGTCGATGGCGTAGCGTTCCACTTACGCTTCAAAGAAACGTCAGCAAAACCGCACGGGCTCAATTGGGCAAATGTCCACTAGGGCCACAGAGAATTTGTGAAAAGAAAACCTATACTCTTCTCTTCAGAATAAGAGAACTCATTGGAAGATGTCCCACCTTAAAAAACCAGGATACATTATTGCTGCTTATTCGATACTAATAATAAAATAATATTATTGGTCGTTAAGTTGATTTTATACGAAAAATATTACGACACCAGATATTGAACATGGCTATTAAGACGTTATTTATTATGCATGCAATTATTATGAAATAAAATGCCATAATAGATTTTTACGAGCACCATGTTTTTCCGGTATGGGTTCTCATATCAACATGGTAATAATTTGACGTCGAAAATGTCCTAGAAATATTATATACTACACATTTATAAAACATTTTTTTTAGTATATAATGCGAAACCAGAATATAGTTGGTTTATAGTAACTGAAGTAAGTGGTAACTGAATTGATTCCAATGATTTTTACACCATGTTATATTTTTTCCCAAAAATATTTCAAAAAGGTCACAAGTTGGACACCACCGATACTAAGTACATATCAGGTCACGGCAGGTCATAGTGGGCATTAGACGCCAACGCATAGCTGGGTACGGAACCCAAACAACCCTTCAGTCACCCGGGTGGCCCGGTGACAATGTATTTATATCGCCAACTAGTTACCATAACTGGCTTATAACTCTGTAATTTTTCATAGTACAGTTTTGAAATTTACACAAAAATTCTAGACACATGTTTCAAGTTTCGCGTATAAAAAATTAAAAAAAAAAAGACGGGTTGCACTCCGGGAGTGCCGGCAGAAGTGAAAACTTGATTATTAACGTTGAAATATATATATAATATATCAATATAAGTATATATATTTATACGTATTTATATATATATATATATATATATTTATATATATCTATATATTTGAAACAGTAGGCCCAGGCATACATTTTCGCCGCGCCGTAGAGAGGGGATAGCTGTCTACTCTCCATCCGTCTTATGCTTTTTCGATCAGGTCACGTGTCCTGACGCGAGTTTAAGATTTTATACCCATTACAGAAAAAGTGCTCAACGCCGCTAAAGAAGTTTTCACTTCAAAAATAGAAACGATTGAGTAGTTTTTTTTTTCATTACTAATAAGGCTCGCGTTTGACCACTACCTTGCCTGATGGAAACAACGATGTGGTCAACGATAGAGCACTGCTAAAGCAACCTATCCACTTTTGACTTAAAGATCCTTTTTTTTTTATGGTGGGAAAAATCATGCATTGACATCCCCCGCCCTTGGGCGGAGCGGGAGATAGTGTCAGACTCTTACTGACTAAAAGACCCACCCCGTTCCTTCTAGCCTTCATACCGGGGCTCGAGCGCCCTTTCGGATAACCCTGGCCCCAGTAGGCTTCGACCCGGCTGGGGTCCCTGCTGTTGCTGACAACTCCTTGAGGCGCGCGGGAACAGTGCGCGCCGTCGACGACTTGGGCTTGGTCCGGACAGTTACCGGACGGCCGGACAGCGAGCTACCCATTGCTCACTGTCCGCAAGCCCGCGTCTACGTTGGCCGGAAATCGGGATCAGAATCCCGGCGACGGCGGTGGCGATAACGCCGTTGCCTGATGCGTTCGGCCTCCTCCTTTGCAAGCATTACTGCTTCGCAGAAGTCGGCGACCGCCTGCCACTCCTCCTCGCTCCGGACCATGGCCTCAACCAAGGCCCGGCGCGAGAGGTCTCCGCCGCCGATCGCCCCCACGAGGGCACGGCGATGCTCCGCCCAAGCAGGGCACACCTCGACTGTGTGCTCCACCGTGTCCTCCGGGCGTTCCGCACAGTGGCGACACCCGGGCGTCACTTCCGCATGAATCCGGTGCAGGAAACTCCCGAACGAACCATGTCCGGTGAGGACCTGCGTCATGCGGAAGGTAAGGACGCCGTGAGGCCTTTCCAGCCACGCCTCAAAGAGGGGACTTACCGCCATGATTGTGGCGTGCCCGACTTAAAGATCCTTAAGTTGTAGCTATCAAAAAAGAGATTCAAGTAGGGAACTCCACTCCTTAGGTGTACTCACAATAAATAGAGATTACCCTCTACATACAACCTAACAAATTTTATCTCTGTATAATATTTGTTTAAACCACTCACAATTAATGAGTTCTAAGTAGACAGTAATTATTTACCAGTATGGCAATTGAAATATCGTGAAAAAAAATATTAAGAAGAATATTAAAAAGAATCCCTTTCAATGAGGGATGCTTATTATAGCAAACATGTATCAAAACCACTCGATACGTCTTTCAAAAGCGGAGTGTATCCAAAGGAGGCTTTCCCAGAAGCATCATCAATCAAATTACTGACCTCAAATCGATAGAAAGAATTTCCCATAGCTGATGGCTTACAGTTCCGTCGCACAAGTATGTGTGCTAGTTGAATACAAGGAAAATGGGTCGCTTATAGTAAATATTGGCTTTACAAAGGGCGCAAAGCTGCAAAAAACTGCTTTTTATTTCTAGGAGTCTGCTTTATAGATTAGAAAAGGGTGTAACTAATCAAATTGCGACCATGAAAATTATTTTTATTATAAAATGCTTTTAAAAAGACTTTCTGTATCACAAATCGCTAAAATATCCCAAATAGGACTATGTAATATATTTTATAAGTGAATGCTTTTGGTTTTTTTTTTAATTAATATAAACCAGTGCTTGACTGCGACAAACGCAGTATGCAAGCATTAAAAAAAGACACAAACATGCGTAAACAGTGATGCAATTGTTGATGCTGAGGCGCACTAGTTTATTAAGAGATTATAGTTAGAATAGAATAGAATAAACTTATAGTTGGACGGGAAGACCGGATAATTACTATTTTATATTCCAGATAAACGTGCAATAACGGACATTGACCCCTCTACATTTGTTGAAATTCTTAATTTCAATATCGGAAATAAAAACATAAAACTGTCTTGAATCAACATGTATCGTGATCCTTCGCATGATATAGTAATGAAAAGCAGTACATTGTTTGTTTTTCGTGTACGCAGAGATATTAGGAAAAGGTTAACCCCTCGAGCGCCAGGGGTTCATTGACCCGGAAAATTGCACTGTTTACGTAAATCACCAAAAAAATAAACAAAAAATTAAAAAAAAAACTTTTTTCGGTTTTTCTAGGATAAACCAATAATATAATATATATAGAAGAATATGTAAAGAAACCAAAATTTTCAACCAAATAACTTTCGTACAAACTTGGGGAAAGCACGAAAATTAAGCATTTTTCAAGGACATTCAAGTTGTACAGATGTACCTATATACAATCGGCCCTCGAGGGGTACCTGTAATTTATTTCACGGTTATCTGGAACTGATTTTAGGTGTACCTACTATTAAGAATTCCTGCCCCCGATATGAAATGATTAATATAATCACATTAATATTATAAATGTAAAGTGATGTTTGTAACTGATTCACACTAAAACCGTTGAAGGAAAATATGAAATTTGGCACACGGGTAGAGCATGGAAATAGCACATAGATATTTTTATCCTTGGGACCATTTCCATTGGGAAATCATCAAAAAAAAAAAATTCTCCCGCTCAGGGTGGACGGAGAAGGAGTGTCAGACTTTTACAGACTATAATCCACCTGTGTTCCTTCAGTTGCCTTTTTGTACTCCAGGGTCGTAGTGATTTTTCCAAACAATCACATAGATAAACCCGGCTTACTAAGTCAATGTTCTGCATACAACTATAATTCTATACCATCACTGCTTTTAGTGTATTACACGAATATCATCTTCATCATTACCAGAATGTATAGACACAGTAAAGCTGACACACCATCGATCATTGTTAGCAAACAGAACTTAATTAACACAACGAACGCTAAATGTATCCATTAAACTTTGACTATAAATACTCACAATAGTCTAAGATATAACATAATATATAATATCGAAACTCCTCTTCCATATTAACCCTGAAAATATAGAGAGTTATATTAAGAACAAATAGTGAAATGTCACGTAAAAATGTCATAGTATTTGTAAAAGGGAATATCAAATACGTGTTATGAAAAAATTCTCAGATGCCACTGCGAAGAAGTACAAGTTCAACACCTACAATACGTAGAAATGTAATACAAATCCTATTTTTAGGGTTCCGTATTTCAAAACCAAAAAACGAAACCCTTATAGGATCTACTGGGGCCAGGGTAAGTTCGAAAGATAGCTCAGCCCCGGTACGAAAGGCAACGAAGGAACAGGAATGGGTGTTTAGTCAGTAAATGTTTGACACTATCTCCCGCTCCGCTCAAGAGCGGGGGATGTCATTAGATGATTTTCCCACCGGAAAAAAAAAAACTTCGTTGTCCGTCTGTCTGACTATCTGATTGTCAAGACCCTTAATTTCGGGCACGCGTAAAGGTATCGAGTTGAAATTAAAACCAAATCTGCGGTCCCTAGAAACAGGGAAAACAACAAACTTCTGAGTTAACGAAAAAAAAGATACGGTCGTTTATTTAACAAACAAATTCATAAGTTCCGTTGACCTAGAATCCTGGAATTTTGCAAAATCTTATAGCAAAGATATAGGAAAAAATCTGAAAATTATAAACTGTACGTCACAAGAAATACTTTTTCCGATTCGAGACTTAATTCGGGAATTGAACTGTTTTCATAGATAAGTTTGTACAAAACCCTTAGTGCGCGAGTCCGACTCACATGTTTAAAAATAGGATTTATTAAATTCTACTAGTAGATTCTGCGACAGACTTCGTCTAAATATAAAATTATCACAATGAAACATACACCCTGAAACCTACAATACGCACCAATGTAATATGTAATACAAAACTTATTTTTGAGATATCTTAGTATTATATTATATCACTAGATCCTGCCGGAGGCTTAGTCTGCGTGAAAAAAGAAAATTTTCACAAGGAAACATGCTCTCTAGATATTAAAACCTAGTAAGTACGTCAGGCACTAGTTGTCTGGCTTTAACTGAACTGGATCTATTTTGGTGCAGCCATGAGGCACACAACTATATTTTTTGTTTCTTTTTAGAGTTCCGTATCTCAAAAGGAAAAAACGAAACCCTTATAGTATTCGTCTGTCTGTTTGTTAGTCTGTCAAGACCCTTATCTTGGAAACGCGTGGAGGTATCGAGTTGAAATTAAAACCATATCAGATCTGAAGTCAACAAAAAAGATACGACCGTTTAAAGGAATCAAAATTCATATGGTGCGTTGCCGTTAACCTACTCGTAGAATCCTGCAATTTGGCATCATAGCACAAGTATAGTAAAAACCTATAAACTGGAAAGGATCATGGCGAAGTCCCGAAGTGAGTTTTGCTGGCATATTTTTTTAGCGTCAACTGATGAAAAAATACAAAAGTACATAGAATAGATTTCCAAAAAAAATTTTCTTAGACATTATCATAAATAGAACAGATCATTAATAGAATCTGTATATTAAAGATATTCCAGTTTAAAGTGGATGAGACTACGTATATTGTGTCAATAATACCAACGAACCGTCTTAAAATTTTAAGGATCAGCGCAAACAGAGAGGAATAATCCCCGCGCGGTCTCGTGCATTTTCTTTTTTTTTTCTTTTTTTTTTATTGTTGATAGGTTCGCACTTGACCGCTATCTCACCTGATTTACGGATCGTGTGTGCTCGAGCTTGCGCGCGACCTCGCGAGCCTGCGCGAGTAAACCATTCTGGGTTACCACTCTACAGTAAACATGCCAGTTTGTCGCAAAAGTTCGTCAACGATGGTGGACTGCAAATTGTACTTTTGGCGGAAGAAGAAGAAATGGAAGAATAATAACATAAGGTGTCAGAAAGTCAGACGAAGAATATGAGCCAAGAAATGTGTATGAAAAATGTAGTTTTGGTGAATTTAATACACTGTGTACGATTTTACCATTGAAAGGAGGTTTGTTTTACGATTACTATAAATTGGATTCGACTATAAAATCGAATGTTTGTTGTACTTCGGATTAAGTAATAATTTTATAGTTTATTTTCAAGTGCGTTAATAAAATCCTCTCCGCTGCGCTTCGCTCTGTCTGCGCTGATCCTAAAAAACGTATTTTTGATCGAACGACAAGTTGTCGTATCATAATGTAATGTTTTCTTTTTCTAAAAGTCATTAAACTAAAAAATATCTAATGCCATCATGATTTACTTTTATGATTTTCGATCATATCATCAAACAAAAAAATAGCAAAAAAAAATAATCAATAATCTAGTCCCATCTAAAAAAAGCCCGTCCAAGTCCTATCCTAAAAATTTAGTCAATTTGTTTTATATAACGATTTTTTTTTGGAATCCTTAGTTCTATTTGATAGGACTTAAACTATATTCGGTTGGTATACATCAGGGTAACATACGTAAACACTTAATAATTAGATCAACAATATCAACACAGACACAGTACAGTTCAGTTGAAGTTTTATGTGCAATAAGCATTAATAAATAAATATCCTCGCCGTCGTTCTTTGTTGTTACGTCACAAAAAATCTTGGTAACTCAATTCTGGAATTGACTGTTTGCATAGGTAAGTTTGTACGAAACCCTCAGTATGCGGGTTTAAGTTTAAGTTTGCCATCGTGGTGAAAGGATTTGCCAATCGACCGAAGTCGATTGCCCAGGGAGTTGCCATGGCCAACCTGGAAAACTCTAAACAGACTCCGCACCCAAGTTGGGCGCAGCAAAGACAATCTCCACAGGTGAGGGTTCTTGGATGGTTCCGATCTTCAGTGTTTGTGCGGCGTCTCTCCGCTGACCATGTCCCACCTTCCGTCACGTGCCCTGTTGCCTGCTCACGTAGGGACCTAATGACAGCATCAGCGAACGGCATTGCCGTGGCTGAATTTTGGGCCAGGCAAGGAATTTAACTAATTTTGCCGTCGATACCTACGCTAAGAAAAAAATTGTGCAAATCCATTTCGCACTTGCCCGGTTTTTTCGTTTCTTGTTACCTAAATATTGTGTTTTGCCTGTTACTGGGTACCAAATAAATTCTTTTTGCTAGATGCTATTTCAGGACTTAATCTACATGTGTATTAAATTTCCTCCAAATCTGTTCAACCGTTTAAGCATTAAGGAGTAATTAATATAGATCCATACATACAGACTTATTACTTTCATAGTATTTGTATATAAAATTGTAGGAAATTTTCAGGAATTTCGGAAATTAAAAATCGTAGCTTGCAGTGTTTTAGTTTTAATTTGCCAATCATGACATTTAAGGCGGTAGTTGATTGATAGTTAACGCCTGATAAAAAACTTATAGCTAATATTTATTTATCTAATCATTGCTAACTTAAACTAGTGGTGCAGAATTGAAGTGACGCTTCAACAAATTGTGTGTGGACCGAGCCCAAGTCGTTGACAGCGCGTAGTGTTCCACGCGTTATTAAAAAGGATCTCAACGAACCTTAGGGGCCCAGCAGGGCCGATGCTCTCCTAGGGCTGTGGGAATGTTCTGAAAAGGAAACTCGTGCTCGTAGTTGCCCTTTGCAATCTACACAAAGTTGAAGGCTCATAAGTGCGGTTTATAAGAGGTCAGTAAGAGCCTGAAACGCCCTTTCGCTCTGCCTTAGACCGGGGGAAGTCATCTGATGACTTCGCTTAACACCCGGTAAAGGCCTTACCCAATAATGGAACAAAGTAGTCTGGGTAAAAAAAATGTGCTACAAAATAAATGAAAAACTTTTTCCGGTTTTTTTTTTTAAACGAAGACTATACAAGAACAATCTTATTTACCGATCTCATACAAGAAAAAGATAAATATATCTACTCTTATACTTACATAGATTTAACAATAACACAAATCTTTGAAATAAGCAGAATTATTATTTATGTAGGTACCAAGCTAACATAGAAATAAGGTATAATATTTTCTTTGCATTAACGCGAGAATTTGAATTTACAGAATAAATGATTCAATATTTCTTTTATAAATGAGTACGTTAAGTTTACGAAGGTATAGATTTTCTATTGAGTTTAAACTAGACTTTCCTTATGTACCATCGCGGTCATTTCTGCCTGACCACTTGAAAAATTTACCATTCAAATTATCGTTTAAATAAATACTTTGCTAACAAGAATGTTGTAAACGACACTTTTGAATAGTTTAAAAAAAAAATCAGTTGTTATTCATTAAACTTAAAAATAAGCAGTGAGTATAACACAAACGAGTAAATGCTAACAATACTCTTTCAATCAGTGTATCATAAGCAAAAGCTTTACTAAAATATTTTCCCAAAAAAAATTAGTGTAAAAATAATATCATCGTCGAACGCCTTTACAAACCACTTCTGAGCTAGTAATAATACGTAATACCTTCGTTTAAAGGAATAAATCCACGAATTTCTATCTGATTTATTAACCGGAAAATACTGATTTATAGGAAACCTTTTCCTCTCAATACCATTCGATATTTTTCTTCTTTTAGCATTAGCCGCATAACTGATTGAATTCTAAATTTATATCGCTGCGATTTCTCTATTAATATTATTGTTTATCATTGGAATTGAATAAAAATGGCATCCTATGAAGCAGAAGATAAATTTTTAAATTAGGTCACCATGATCTAGCTAGGAGGTTCTGTTACTTTGTCTATGCTTTACCTTCAATATTGACCTTTACCCAAAGGTAGGCAGCTGTCATTCATATTGCACCAGAAGCAGGGGTCAGTTATCGACGGTCTCGAGATCCCTCGACAACTACTCCACGACGACATGGAGTTTCTTGCCGGTTCTTCTCCATAGGAAACGACCAATTGGAACCGTGCACTAGCTTCTGACGTTTTATAAGTGCCCATGTAGGCCTATGTGAAATAAAAATATTTTTGATTTGATTTTGATTTTGACTCATGTTATGGGCCCGACAGTTTATAACCAGCTGCCTGCGGCTATTTCTGGTGCCCCCACTATAGAGAACTTCAAAGCTCGTTTGAAAAAATGGCTTATCGAGCAAGCTTTTTATTCTTTTGACGAATTTATGATGTAATATAATTTAACTTTGACCATTGAATATTTTTTGGACTGAATATTACTGACTTTTGTTATGATTTATTTTTTATTTTAATTAGTGATTTTGACTTCTATTTATTTGTTTGTGTATTTTGTATTTTCTTTTATATGTTTGTCTTTCTACATAATATATCATTTGATATTATATTTAATCATTTGTTGACCAAGTATACCTACTTTAACACTCTGTATTTGATTTGTAAGAATCCCTTACCAATTAGCTACTATGACTATGACTAAATTTCTTGATTCATTCATTGAAATGCAATCCTGAAAAATCTTCGAGACTCCATTCGGGAATTGTAGTTTTCACGGAACCCTCAGTGCGCGAGTCCGACTCACACTTGCCCAGTTTTTTTTTTTTACATTGATATCGGTTATATTTTTTTTAGAAAAAGTTTTTTATTTTTCACTTTTTCGTTATGGTACCACCACTAAAAAGTACCCCTCAGCCAAACCTTAATACCTTTTAACTAGAGTACATTTCCCAGACACGGTTACACGACTAGCCGTGTAGACAAAGCAATTTTACTTTTTCCGACAATTCTGCTGTGATCCTATGAAGAGTTCTGTGCCATATCTTTGAAGTTCATGATGAAATCATAACAATATTTTTATGGAACTAACTTGGAAGTATATACTAAGTGTAGTGGTGTGTGTAGGAAATGTATAAAAAAAAATCAAAATCGGTCCACAATTGACCGAGAAATAGGTGAAAATATCTCGATCAATAAAATACATATATAAAAAAAAAGACGTGTGGCACTCGGGGACTGCCGCGGTAAAGCTATTGCATAGCATTTTTGTCAACTTATGCAATTATAATTATTTATTTATTTTATTTATGCAGTATTTTTTTTCCTTTGTTTTTTTTTTATATTAATTGAAGTTACACTTTCACACATTGAATTGAATTTTGATTGATTGTTTACTCATTTGTTTTCTTATCGGTCACCACGCTCAAAAAACAAATGAATGGGGGGTGTTAGGTTATTTTCGTTACGGAATTTTTGGATTTGGTCTCCACGCTCAAGGCCCGCGATAGAAGCTATGCAATAGCCTAAAAACATACATTCAGCCGAACATAGAACCTCCTCCTTACCGAATTCGGTTAATGATAAGTAATAGTAGATGATGAGATGATGATGATAAATAGTACTAGTATTTTTTTTTTGGGTAAAAAATCATATAACAGACTTTTACTAATTTAAAGAAACCGTCAGTTTGAGACACAATAGTAAAACAATAGATGAGCGAACGCTGGCGTTCGCTTAGGGTTTAATGAACTAAAGCCATCCGTGTTCCATCACTTGCTCTTTGCGTTTCAGAACCGCAGTGACTATTTCAAACAATACCGCAAACGACTAAGATAAGATCCTTTTGAATGCAGTTTTGAGAACTCGATGCGGACAAAGTTGCGGGCTACAACAAGTTTTAATTAAACGAATAAAGCTAGAACTTCATGAACCGACGCACACTTTTAACACGCCTGATTGGTACGTAGAATGACGTCGCGTGGCGTCGCGTGGCGCTGATCAAGTGTAGCTCTACAAGTCTAGTTTCCGTATAAAATGGTGTTTATGATACATGTGTGCGCAGTGTAGTTCTGCACGCTTAGCCAAGTTGTTATTCTGCAATCGTTAACGCTGTCGAAAAGTGATAAAACGTATGGGAATGATGACGTTATCTCAACGTAAAGTCGCGTGGTCGGAACAAACGAATAGACAATTCGTAGCCAAGTTCACATCGTTTAAAATCGTTTCTATAATATTTAACGCTACAGCCTTTGTTATACAAACGCTACATTGTAGAACGAGCGGCCGGCTCAGGCGCGTCAACATGGCTACCAACTTATCGTTTTCTACAATTGCAGACGCCGAGGCGTTACCGATTAGAGAACGGATTTCGATTGTAACATGGCTAGGGGGGCTGGTTTTATTCACTGCTAAGGTTCACCTAACAGTTCACCTCCTACTTTTCACAACTGTGCTAGATATTCGGTAAGTTTAAAGTGAATCCCTGTTGGCTTTTTCGTAAGTTTTGCTATGCCACTGAATATAATGAGATCTACCTTGGTTCGATCACCAGGTCAGTAGTGGTAAGCAAGGATGTGGGAATGTTCAGAACACGCAAGGCAGCTGAAAAAAAATAGGTAGGCGTTTGGCTAGTACAAGTTTGACGCTTGCTCTCGCTTCACCCAGAGTGAAAAGAGTTATATTATGATGTACTCACCTCAAGAAAAAAATCAGTTTTGTGCAATTTGCGACGGCTTGTCGTCTACTATATGTTCACATTTTAAGGCAGTTTAGTGAACCTCCGCTCAATTCAATCATCATGACAATGAAGTAAGCCCTCGATACTGTAGTGTGTAATTAATTTCATTGAACTATAATTATATGTATCTGTACTAATAAGAACCATGTGTAATCCTAAAATAAAGAGAGTATTGTTCGAGCAGCCATTGGTATCTTTAGTCTCCTAATACTTTCGTCCTTACAATGCCAATAAGTAACAAATACTTTTTTTTTTCATTAATGTTAACCAGTGCTTTCATGCAATTGTTCCCTCCCCTAGAGAGGAGGCCTAAGACCCAACATCCCGTCCCTATGATATAATAATTGATAGTGAGGCGTTCTAGTTTATTAAGTGCCTATTCGCTCTAGGTTTGAAGACACCTAAATCATAATCGGACGGGAAGACTGCAGCAGGTAAAAGTAACGGTTACTTTGATGACGTTTGGGAACGTTAAGGAAATATAAATATTTATAAAAACCATGTAAACTACCAACAAACTGAACAGTACAAGTAATTTCTAATAATAGTTGCACACAATATTTTGGTAATCGTGGTACTTGATCAGGATTATCCGTCTATTCGTACTATACCTACACATTACATAGAACCTTGTCTTTGACGTGGTTGGTACACATACCTTTTTGTATACTGTGTAGACTCGGTTTTAGTTAAACAACAAACTTTGTTTAACTTCAAGAGTTGAGTATGTCGACTTTGTATGAAGAATATGTGCTGTCATGCGTGAAGGTTACGGTATATTATTACTTGGTTAGTATTCCTTTAAACTTTATCAAACTTAAAATTTAAATATGGATATTTTGATATTGATTATCTAAGTACAGTTTTTTACTTTAAGGTGATTGTTCCGCTGGCCTGTTCATACATTTAATCGTTTGACGATACTCCGTACATAGACACTTTTTTCTCAAAACGAATCACTTTATCACTTTTCTACATTATAACGGTGGCGCGTTCGACTTTTTTGGTAAATAATTTGCGTTATATATTGAGAAAAACAGTCATGAAAACCGGGCAAAATTTGACATTGTGTTTACTAGTGTGAGTGCGATGTGACAACCAAACAAACGGCCATGACTGCGATAGGTTATAATATTTAACGCTAGATGGCGTGCAACCGATAATATAAATTTCAAAAATCATTACTAAATTTATAATAATGGATTTCATTAAAAAAAAACATTATAAAAACGTAAAACTAACTATCCTAGACGAAAACATAAAACATTATTGTTATCAAAAAATTTTTAGCATTAGTTATGATTATTGTTCCTGGCAACGTGTTATATTCATCATACGTAAAACGCGACGCGCGACTTTGCCGATCTTCTCAACGTGACCCTTTGACCTTAGATGTTACGTCGGAATTTCTAAGAAAACGCGTTGCCAGACTTATTTCAATTTGATCATTCGATTGACATGATTTTTGAAACTAGGCTAGCTAATGCAGTGATAGGTTTTACGCGCGGAATTGCTTGTATATTTTAAATTGTATGCATTTTCATTGATTTGAAATAATATTATTTTCTTGTATGTACAGGGTGGCCCAGAGAGAAATGCACTTTTGAGTTTGCGCGCATTTTTAAACAACAAAATGGTGGCGTGCGGGAGTTGTTTCAACACAAAGCGCGAAATTTATAATTTTTGTTACCATAGGTTATTACACTATAGCGCTGCGCGTTTTTTGTATCCGCGCATTTTATGAGAATGCTCGATCTTATGTGACTTTTCGACGACTCTACTGTGCATAATTCAAATTGCGGCGCATCAGTGAATGTCCAAGCACTAATTTAATTAAGCAATGGATTGAATGATTTGAAAGAACAAGATCGACGCAAAAAATGCAGCCTCGCGGTCGTCAAAGAGTATCACGGGCCGACGAAAACATTTAGCGAGTTCGTGGATTTGTACGCGCGAATGCCGGAGCGCAAAGTTCATCAACTTTGTGATTGTTAACATCGACATTGCAGCGAATTTTACTTCCTGATTTGAAATAACATCCATATAAGATACGGTTGGTACAGGAACTAAAGGCATTACTCTTCGAATCGAGATTGAGATTTGTAAATGAAATGCGCAAGTCTCCACAAAAAATAATTTTAGGCAGGGTTAACATCTCCTGGCTACCAAAAAGCCCCGATCTCACTCCAGCAGTCTTCTTTATGCGGGATTACCTTAAAAAGAGAGTAAATTCTGATAGCCCAACCACTCTGCAGCAACAGAAGTTGAATATTCGGCAAGAAATGGAATCCAGTTCGTGGATAAGTCCAACAAAAGTTTTCCAAAATTTTGACACCACATTGGATGAATGTTGTAACCGCCATGGAAATCATTTAGACGATGTAATTTTTATAAAGTAAATTCAAAAATAAATTTCATTTAATTTTCTTTAGATTTAAATAAATAAAGTTCTTCAAAATCATACAGGTATTTTTTCCTTGAATTTTCAAAAGTGCATTTCTTTCTGGGCCACCCTGTATTTCATTACAATTTAATATAATAATTGCAAGGTATTGTAGTATAGATTGCTTAGCAATTTTATTTCAAAATAAAAGTAGTCTTTCGGTGGTGTTAGCAAGATGGCCCGTGAGTTTAGCTGGCTATTACAAACTAAAATCTTCTCATAATAGATAGAAATTACCGATTGATATTGTTCAGTTATAATAATATCAAGTAAACAAAATTTTATTTACTAAATAATAATATTATTATGTATCATTTGTAAACAAAATTTTTAAGTCGCTATACATATATATATATATTGTATTTCCTGTCATATTACTTTTTCACATTAGTAATACAAATAGTTATCGATGGACAATTAATATTAGACGAACAAACAAACATTAGTTTACTGCAATCTCGTTTCTTTTGAATGGTTGCGTGCATTCCGTTACTTTTACATCAGAATGTATAATTATGTAATAATGATTTATTATTTATGAAATTCTCTTATATTTAGATTAATCCCTGCAGAATAATCGTCAGGGATTTGTTGACTAGATATTATTTTTTTGATTGTCAATCAATATGATATCAAAATTATTTAGGTAAGTAAAATCTTACAGCTATATTTTTCTAAAAATGCTAATGTAATCTCGACCGTAATTTGGAACGTCTCAGTTTGTAATATTCTGTATTATCTATATCTATGAATATATGGACTTGCATTGCATTCAACTGCAACTGCATTTCGAAGCGATTTGATCTGGTTGTTTTATGATTACATTCAATTTTATTCGAATTCCGAGTTTATAAAAGTAACTATTGTCTTGTATATCATTTGATTTTGTGTATTTCAGATTCGGTTTACGTCTAGAAGCTATGTGTGTGTGTTGGCTACGAAAAACTAGCGTATCAAACCGATATTCAGGCGTCCGTAAATCGTCTAAACAATCGAAAAGTGCATAGAAACGACTACATGGACCTTAGACATGTTATTGAGTGGGCCTTCCATATGGAAAGACACCGAAATATCTGTGAATCTTCACAAATTGAATTTGTCAGTGGAAGACGTGATGGATTTCGAAGTGCAGTATGTGTGGAAAATCGTGGGAACACTGCACAGAGAGCAAAGACAAAGTAAATACTGCATTTGCTCATATAACAAGTCTGATGGATATTCCAACAATGTCACCTAATAAATTTCAGTGTGTTGAAAAAAAGTTAGGCAATGTTTGGTTAGAACATTTGACAGAGGAAATTAAGCTGGTGAACAAGAAAGAATAATTAAAAAGGTCATGTGTCTTCAGACGGTGTTCCATTTATTACTGTATATGTGGATGGAGGATGGTTGAAGAGATCATACGGGAATAACTTTGATTCATCATCTGGCATGGTAAGATAAATTATTACTAAACACAAATTGTATTTATTGTCAAAACAATGTAGGTATAACCAACAATTATGCAATGTTGAATTTGAGTGGTTGAGCTATTGACTGCTGCGCTGCATATCGCAGGTTCAAACCCCCAAGGAACAAATTTTTGTATGTCTTGTGTATGTGAATTTACATGTTTGTGAACACAAAATTATGGAATCATATTCTATATTTATAATTGTACACTTTCAGATTTTGGCCAACACTAGGCTTCCACTTTGTGGGAGAAAGATTTTGAAACCAAAAGTAATGAAACTTACCTTAGTGGCATAGAAAATCATAATGTATAGCAGTGATAACTGTTATGGCTGCAGATTTGAGAAATGGCCCACTTCATGTACATGGAAACTGCAAGGACTACTACTGCAATGTCAATGGAAGTGAAAAGGAGGAAGAAAACCTCGTAGAAGATCTAAAAATGCTCCAGTGTGGGCTCTGATTTATGCCGCCAATGAAAAATTGTATTGAAGGCAGGTCGTTTGTCGAATGAGACAACAAATGTGGCAGAAAACTTTGAGCATAATAAATAAATTCACCTGCGGAAAACAAATTAGTTTAGGTAAAGGGGGATCATATCAGCGACGTGTTCATGTGGCAGGTAAACAGTACAAACATTTAATTTTCTAGTAGATTGGAACCAAAAATAAATGTATCAGAACTGTTTACAAATAATTTCTACATATTTTAACAGTAACATATAATTTCTACATATTTTTTATTTTCTGGTAAAATTATATTTTGTTTTCAGGGCTATCGCTTGCTACTGGACACAAATGGCATGAGACTGCATGGAAAAAGCAGACCACACCAGAGCCCAGGAACACATTTCCAAAAAAAATGCGAAATGTATGGATATGAAAGGTACACTAAATTATTACTTTTCTATTTACTTCATGACACACTACAGCGTAAATGAAGGCTCCAAAGCCGCCAAACACAGAGATCGCGAGACAGGCGGTGGTGCGGGACTCGACTGAGACATGACCACGGTCACTCTGTCAAGAGTGTACGACTAAGAAGATTTACTTCATATTTTCCATTTTTTCTTGTAGGAAATTGTTTTTCAACATCCACATCAAAAGTTACACACTAAATATAGTTATTTTCTTTCGCAGCAGCTGTGTAGCGGTGGTTTCTGGACAAGAAAATCAAGAACATCAGAAAAGAAAGAAAAGGAAAAGTGAAAACAACACATCAAATGATTTTTGTTTCAATTGTACTTTTATAGTAGTTTGTTTAGAATTATCAATGTTTGCAATCATATTTGGTTACCAGAAACCTGAAATGGTGTGCTCATTGTGATGAACATAATGTTCGTAATGTGATGAATACATTGACCCTTTTTTCAGGTTTATGAAAAACCAAAAAAGAACTCTTGCTTTTTTTATTTCCTTTACAATCAAAACAATACAGATATGTATAACCATTTGTTAGTTATATGTGATTATGGATGCTCAGATACTATCAAATATTTTCTACCTTCCTGGTTGCAATCTCTCATTCTAATTTGTGTTTTAAATTTGTTGTCTTGTTATGATTTATAATTTCTTGCGCTTGTCTTGTATTGGTGTGGAATTGTTGTAAATAAATATACCTTGAATTACTTCAAACTTAGATTGGGACTAAATATTTTGAAAAAGATTGTTTTTTAGTAAACAGTTGTGTATCAAGCAAGACATAATTGTCACTATAAGTATCTTGTAATTATTGTTAGTTAGTACATATGCTTTTTTTATTTAAATAATGTATAAGGTACATAATATAATAAAACTATCTTATATTGCATTCTTGACATTCATTTGATTCCTAAAATAATAAATCAATTAAATAGTTAACACCAGAAATACCACCTTTTATTATATAATCATAATTCCTTTTATTTCATAATATAATTGTAACGGGTGGCGTTAGAATAAACTTACCCCCCAGACAATTTTAATTTCTACTAGAGTCCAGCCTAATAACTTAAATTTACGCCATCTAGTGGTTAATTTTGCTGAATGCTTTTGATTTTAAAGTAGTCGCTCATGTCTATGTGTGTGTAAACGATACTATAAGCAGAGTTGGATAATAACATTTAGAAATTTGACGAATCCAATGGGTTTTGAGGCTTTAATTTGACGAATTTCGGTGAAGTGGAATGTCCGATTGGTGCACTACTATTTCTGTGACATAATATTGTTCCAATTACGCTCAAAACTAAATAAAACTGAAAATGTTGACTTCAGCGCCATCTAACGGGAAAATGGCCACGAACAACCCGTAGCAATCACCTTAAGGGTTTTAGTAAAAATGCTTTTAATTTTTTCAAGACTTCAACATCATTATCATCTTTAAAAGTCGGATTATTAAACTTACTATTTAATACTATTTGGTCTCCTGTAATGGGAGGAGCACACACTAACGGACCCCTTGTACTATTTGTGATTTTCAATGTGGTTACTCTGTATCCTTTGTTAGAGATCCAATGAAATAAATACTATAGAACATCCTTAATGTTACTAATATGAGATGTTGCTGCAAAATTAAACCATATTTTGTTGAGGAAAATCTAATATAGGTATATGTTACTATCATACAGATCCAACCCTCCAGGGATTTCAGTGTTTTTTGATATTCTTACTAAATGTCGAATTAAATTTTCTGTAAATTGCACCCTAAAGGCATTTGTGTACTTACCCGGATCCGATTCGTATTTTACATATTCGAGATTTTTTATCTACGTTACAAAAACGATTCCGACGAATACATCTGAGTATTATAAACAATAATATCATTTATTTCAAGTTTGCAATCATAAAAATGTTACTACGCGATATTTACATAAAACTATGTTAGTCACTATAAAATACCTATTAATTTCATCATTCCTATCTTAAGAATAAACAATATAAAATTAAGTCACTCATGTAATTAAATAAGATAATTAATTTAAAAAATAAAAAACCCGACTGCGTAAAAAATTAAAACTGAAAAGAAAAATAAACAAGTTCAGTCCACAGTTCAGCAACAGTCGGGACCCACATTAGATAGAATGATTTTAGTCTATATTATTTTCCCTTCTTGCAGTCGGGTAAAAATCACATAGTCATGGTTAAATTTTAATTTTTTTTAAGCAAATAATAAAGTCAAATAAAATAGTGTCCATGGAATTTATTGAAATAAATTTTCAGTTTTATTTTCAGTACAACAACGCTTCTATTTTACTTTCCCATTATTTCAGTCTATTCTTATAAAATCTTTCCATCTTTCATCCGCACTAGCTTTATGGACACTAAGATCATCAACTGCCGAGAAGACGCCATCGTGTAGGATCGTATGCAGTAAATCCTCAGAGATTTACGATCCATCTAATGGACAGGTAAAGTGACAACACAAACATGGTCGAAGATTAGTGCCGACACTTAAAGGAAGCATTTGAAATTGCATGCTTTTATAACGAAACGAATAAAATAGAGCTGAAGGAATATATTACGAACCTGGAAATATTTTTAATTCGATCGCAAATTCTATCGTTGCAAAATGAAAATAAACGAAAGAGGTAGACGTGTTGAGTTTCATTGTTGTTTTCTAAACAATAGAATAGTACCTAAATAGACTACCAATTGTTGTTGATTCACGAAAAGCAATAATATTTTAGATTGAATCCTAGTAACGGCTAATTAGATGATATAATTATGATTCAAGATACGAAGTAGCTTTTTGTTTGTTGCTGAAACGCTCAGTAGAATTACAAATTTGGAGATATTACAATCTTCTACCTATTTAGTTATAATTGATATTATATTTTTTTATTTAGCCTATTCTTTCCCACTGTGGCCGTCTCACTACCTTTTCCGAGGTCATCTTCAGCTGCACCATCCATCCTCAGACACTCACTTTGAGGAGACTCTTGGGGTGTTTTTAATATCGTGCAGTTTTAGTTACGCATGCGGGTTTTTTCCGCTTGCAGAAAATTTCAAAATGCAAAAAACGCGTCCCGCATGCATATTCCGCGAATAACAATAAGTACTTGTATGAATGAAATAGACATTTGCTAGGGCTACGCGTGCGGAGCAATCCCGCATGCGTGATCGATATTAAAAATACTCTTGCTGAGAGGTTTTTGTGCATATAGCACTGCTGACGTCGCTACGGCCTGCTTTCCTCGGACGCGTAGCTTCATAGACACATATTCATCATTAAATGCTTTTTGTAAGCCTGCTTACAGCTTACATATAAAATGAATCTCTGTCTACTGAGCGGTAACGTCGTTCTCGCTTCGCAGCATGCAGGTTTCATGACGCCTGCCGTAGCGTATGTTATACGTTGGAGCGTACATTGATCGAAAGCATGTTTTTTAGGTGCTAAAATCATCCAATAACAACCCCCGCTCTTGGGCGGAGCGGGAGATAGAGTCAGACTTTTATTAGCTAAAAACCCACTCCTGTTCCTTCGTTGCCTTTCGTTCCGGGGCCGCACCTTCCTTTCAGTAACGAATCTTTGGCTCCAGTAGGCTTCGACCCTGCTGGGCCCCTACGGTTTGCTGACAACTCCTTACCTGCCATGATTATGGCGTGCCCAGAGCCTCAATACTTTGTGTACCAGTGTACAAACATCGAGTTAAACTGATGAAGTCTAATCAAATCTGCAGCAGTCTACCTGCTAAGCTACAAAATTAAATACGAGGTGTTAAAATTAATATTAATGCTAAACAATTCCCAAGTTACTGTTTGCACTCCATAATTCCAAGAATTTCTCAAATCCATGCACAGTAATACGGTAATACCACAGAGTCAGTAGGTTTGTGAGGTCTGTCGGACCCATTACCTTTGAGAGGCAAGTTGGCGATGTTTCATTAATCACGGCGAGTTAAATGCGCCGGTAATTTGGTGCCTCGTTCAGTCGAGCTACTTGTTATGGAACTTTGCGGTTTGCTGCACATTTGCAACGTAGACTTTTCAGTTTGACGTCTCGTTTAATACTTTTAAAAGTTTCGGTTTACTAAGGATTTTAAGACTTTAATGTTTTAAACGATCTGTTTTGTATCCATTTTTTTGACAATTGTTTAATAAATTTGAAACAATAATGGAAAAAAAAATATTTGGACAATCATTAACGGGCAGATATATTATATAAATACGCGCAACATTTCAAAAGACGTTAGTCATTCAATTATTAAATAAGTACTCTATATTACGAGTAAATTTCTAAAAAATTCAAGTGTTTGAATGATCTTGTTTCTAGGCTCTTTGAGAATTCATAAAAACACGAATAATTTATAATATTGGCTTTAAATTATCTCAGAATTTAGATGGTAAAAATACATGAAAATATAAAATAAAAATAATAACAATTCATATTCGTAACAACTACGAACAAAATAACTTTCGAGTACTATCTCTTTTGAATGATAATCCAGATATTTTATACAAAGGAACAAAAAGACGTTTCCCTAAACTTGGGGTACGAAACCCGCATTTATCTTTGCGTGATATTACTAAAACAATAAAGAGCATAAGGTCCCATATCATAAAAACAAAGATGTATAAAAGTGGTATCTTTTTGATTTGTTGCAGTCTCAAGTTGGCCAGTGTATTCGTATTATTTAGTTTGAAAATATTTTGTTTTCTTCGCAGTGAAGATTATCTCTGACAAAACTAAATTGTATCTGAAATTACTTTATAGTACCTACTCGTAAAAGTACCTATATACCTACCTAGTTTTCTCGTAAGTTATATCTACTAATAGGTATAGTTAGCTATTCAAAACATTGTAATACAATGTAAGTTTGTTTAATCTAAAGAAAAATAATCTATTCAGATAGCCAAGTGTTAAAATGATAATAAAAACGGTTTAAGAAAAAGATAACACTATCCCTATCCTGGATTCATGATGATTTTAAAACATCATAGAAAGAGTCACCATGGCCCTGAAACAAGAAAAAGGGCGATTGAAGGAATAAAAGTAATTTTATTCAGAAAAAGACTGACACGCCATGCCAACTTACTCCATTCAGAACTGGAAAACTTGTTTCTTAGTTTCCGATCTCAAAAAACATGAAAGGACGCCAGTACTTCCAAGCAAATACCCCTTTATAACAATAGTTAAGATAATCTTGAATCAAGATTCAACAATACAATGAGTTTAATCCGAGAGTTCAATTTACTTAAGTTCTCATTGGAGAATTACAGATTTACCTACTCCATTTCACACGTAAGTACCATTACCCACCTACTAAGCTTTTAACGTAAAGAAGCTTATTATCCCAACCTACAACTTAGCATTTCAGGAGCTAAAAGCCACGTTGAATATAATCCAGAACATAAGTCGGAGTATAAAGTTATAATATTTTCACAAATTACACTCTCAGCGGAGATGTGCGATGTGGAGAGAGCTTAGCTTTGATGTTTAGCTATGGGGATCCACTAAAGCGGAGCGAGGATGCGTACTCGCTTGACTGGAGCAGAGATCTATACTGGCTGGAGTGGAATTGCATCTCAGCTCTACGAGCGGTGTGCGGCAAGCGTTGAAGTTACATCTCCACTAACACACATCCACATCTCTGGTTTGATGGCACTACAAATATAAGATATCTTTACTTCTCGCCATTCAACCGTATTCACTGAAGCTAAGCAAATACGAGATCGTCGATAGTAAAGTTGTGTTCATTGCTTACAACACATTTTTCTCCTCTCATCTCATCTTGGTTTAAGTGGAATCCGAGCCTAATTGCTGCGAAATGACTTAAGGCCCTAACTTCCGACTAGTGCTATAAAACAGTTGCTTTCAAAAGCCTACTTCTTGGTACCTAACAGCAAGGTAAGTAAGTTTGAAAAACTTTGTATATGTGTATATACAAAATGATTTATGTACAAAATTATCAACGTATATTATTTTTAAGACTAATTGTTTTGTCAAAAAAAAAAAATTAACGACATTATATTTTTTCGCTTGTTTTCCTTACTCCGTTCAAACGGCTTTGATCTTTAGAAATATGTTTACACAAAAAAAAAAAAAATGCTAGTTAAGTTCTTCAAAATGTACGTAGCATATGTAAATCAATCAATATCTGGCAAAGAAAATAGATTTAAAGGTCAGCGGGGCTATATCCACAGCTGGCCGGAATTAGGCAGGTTCCTGCGACGCGGCATTTTGTTTGGAAACCATAACAAATTCCTTTTTACACATTTTTTCCACCTATCTTAAGATTCTTGTATTTATATTGCTTTTATGTGCTAACAACATAAAGTTACTGAGTAGAAGTCAGTGTTTTACAACATCACCTGTGGCTGTTACTGGTTTACCACTGGGTTTAGAATAACATAAGGCCGTGTCAGATTTACTTGGTGCAAAGCTGGCTTGAGCTGAATATGCTTTAAGGTATTTAGTTTGAGAATATGATGATGTTTTCAGGGTTTGTGTTTTCTATTTTATTTTATAAGATGAAGTGTTAAAAGTTTCACTTACATTTTAAACAAATTACATTACTTTAGAGAATTTCTTAACATGTATAACCAGCCTTTCCTAGAACCAAAAATTCGAAGACATGTGATATCCACTAATCCGTACTGGGCAAGCGTGGTGGATTACGACCCATTCTCTTTCCTAGAAAGGAAGTCTGAGTCCCATCAGTGGGAACATTATAAGGCCGACTATGCTATGCTATTTATAACCAGAAAACACTTTAATATTAAAAAAAAAAAATCAGATCGAAATAAACTGTTATTTTTTATACTTACTAAAAAAGATACATTTTAATATATAAATTTGTTAAAACATCAAAATAAATTAATGAAATTCTCAAAAAAAAAACAATACGGTTTTGTTATAAAACCTTGTAGAAGTTTGGAATGTTAAGAAGTGGTTGTAAAAATGATTGTAAAGAGATCTTTTTATTAAAAAATCCCAATGCAATAATGTAAAAACCGGCCAAGTGCGAGTCGGACTCGCCCATGAAGGGTTCCGTAGCAGCAAGTAACATAATATAAAAGTTCTTGTAATGTGTTGTAACTTTGATCGATGTTTTAATAATAGTGTATTTTTTCGGTTTATGACGCATTAAAAAAAAACTACTTACTGGATTTCGTTCAAACCAATTTTCGTTGGTAGTTTTTATAGTAATGTATATCATATATTTTTTTTAGTTTTATCATTCTCTTATCTTAGAAGTTAGAGGGGGGGGGACACACATTTTACCACTTTGGAAGTGTCTCTCGCGCAAACTATTCAGTTTAGAAAAAAATGATATTAGAAACCTCAGTATCATTTTTAAAGACCTATCCATAGATATCCCACACGCATGGGTTTGATGAAAAAAAAATTTTTGAGTTTTAGTTCTATGTATGGGGACCCCCAAAATTTATTGCTTTTTTTCTATTTTTGTGTGAAAATCTTAATGCGGTTCACAGAATACATCTACTTACAAAGTTTCAACAGTATAGCTCTTATAGTTTCGGAAAAAAGTGGCTGTGACATACGGACGGACGGACAGACAGACAGACAGACAGACATGACGAATCTATAAGGGTTCCGTTTTTTGCCATTTGGCTACGGAACCCTAAAAAGCGTATGGATACAGTTTTCATGATCAAAATTAAAGAACAATCATGTTACCAACTTCATAATGTAAGATTTTAGTAGGAAAAAATCTAGTTTTTTTGTCACAAAACAGTACACAATATTTCATAATAAACATAAGTAAATGTTGTATAATATTTTTATTTAAATCATAATAAAATATTAACTGTTACAGGTTTCATTATTATTATGTTATATTAAAACAAATCTAGAAAAAATATTTTCACACAGAATTTGAAAGGTGTACGTACATTTAATGGAGAAGTATTAACTGTTTGGTTAATCTTATAATGCGAAAGTAATATGTCTGTCTGTATGTTTCTATTATTTCATTACAACCACTCAACGGATCTAGATGGACTTTAGCACACGCTTAGTATTAATAATTATTTTCTTATGATACATTTTGACTGTAACGCTATCAAAGCCAAAAGCTTTATAAACAGGCCATTATTTGTCATAATAATTAGAAATTTGTTATCTATTTAGATAACAAATTTCTAATTATTATAATATCACTGTCCATTATTATTATAGTTTGTTATACAATGAAAATTAACAACATCAAATCCTATTGACACCTAATGAACTGAAAAGCTAAATAATTCAGTGTTGACAAATACATGGAAATCCTGTAAATGTAATTATAACATGATTTTATTATTTTTACTGTTGATTTGGTAAATTATTATCATGTATCAATGAGAATTTTGTTTTTTTCTAAACACGATATTAACAAATAGCTGCTAGAGAGGTGCTGATGAATACTTTTAAAATTAATTTAATTGATGTTGGTGTTATCCAAAGTATACTGTCCGAACCCCTCTCTAACGCAGCCATCGCTGTTTATAAAATAGTGAGTAAGGTTGTGAGCCCTCATAGTGGATAAAGCTTGACTTGTATTAGGTTACGATGGGGCTGGCATGGTCGTACTGTGACTAAAAGTCCCTTAATTTATAAGATTAAAAAAAATAAAAAATCAAATAGATTTGATTTAAAGCACGTAAAGCTCTGGTTGTGACTTGTAGATCTTTGATAGTCACTGACGGGCAGTAGCCAAGTACATCACGGGTATCCAGTCGAAAGCTAACCTCAAGCTAATTAGGAAAAAGTTAGGGAAGGAGATTTAGGATCAGATTCGTTTTTTTTTTCATGATTTTACGAGTATTAATAAATTATTATTTTGATTTATTTTACTGCATTCATGTACATGCGTTTTATTTACAAATTAAACCTTCATAGCTGCATCACAAAATGGACTCTAAGACATGATTCCTATCCAAAAATAAACTCGTTTATATCATTTTTTTCATAATGGATAGGCTCGCGTTTGACCACAATCTCACCTGATGGTAAACGATGATGTGGCCGACGATGGGGCACGCTTGCCTAGAAGCAAAATAAAACCAGTCCAGGTTAAACATAGCACTTTTTTCATATTCAAGGAGTATGTTATTGAACATACCTACTTACTGCCACATCTTTCTAAATCTCTGATAGAATCCAAATACAATAACAAAATACACAAAACGAAAATAAATATCATCCGAGTCGCGCTGTCATGTTATAAAGCTAGCAACAAAATGTGAAACTCGCAGCAACGAGATGCATTGGTCTGTTTTGCATGAGTGACGTGAGATGATTCACAAGTTTTGCTCAAATCCGCGACGCGTCTTATATTTTCGTACATGGAATTCTTGAATCACATTGTGCCGCGGCTTCATTTGTCCTTCCTAGTTTTTCGATATTTTTAGTTTTATAAACTGGGTACGAATTTTTTTTTTTAGTGGAAAATCATCCAACGACCTCTTCCGCTCTTCATGTCAGATTTTTTATGATTAAAACCTACTCTTATGTTCCTTCATAACCTTGCATTGAAAGACTCTGGGTTTTCCTTTCAGAAGCAAACCCATGGCCCCAGTAGGCTTCGACCCTGCTGGGCCTCTACGATTTTGCTGACATCTTGAGGTGCGCGTAGAACACTACACGCCGTTGACAACTTGGGCTCGGCCCGGACGGTTACTGAACGGCTAGACGGACCCACTGCTTGCCGAAACTAAGAACGGCTTGCTATTTACTTTTGTGTTCTCATTTTATATTTAAAAATAAAAAAGTTTAAATGTTTGTTCCCTCTCCTAAAGAGGAGGCCTGAGTCCCAGCACTGGTAAAATTAAAAGGCTGATGCTATTATGCTTATGTTTATGGTATATGTTTAATAATGAAATCACACAGTACCAACAAAACTTGGCAAACGGGTAGAACATGTTCTGAATAAGGATACAGCATACTTTTTTTATCTCGGTACTAAATTTCCTACATCCAAGCGGGTAAAGTCGCTAGCGGAAGCAAGTCCTGGATAAAGCCTTTGTAATGCAGCCAAATCTGCACAGCAGTGAAGTTAAGACGTCGTTGAGTTCCAAACACACATGCATATTCAAGTAGTTTTTTGAAGTCTTTGTATATTTTTGTAACTCCTGTTTGTAATTTGTATTACCGGTATTATTAATAGCATTAATTATTATCTCACAGCCAATAAAAAGTAAACAAGTTACATCTTCAGAGCAAACTCATTTTTCCTACATTCTCCGAGGAAAGTATAGGCACGCTCCACCGACAAATGCGCGATGTTTCTCTATAAATAGGGTGGTTCAACACCGCTGATGACACACCGTAACGCACTTCGCCTCACAAACCACTTCGGCGACGGTAACCGAGAAAATTGCCATCGAGATACGTTACATATTGGAAATTGCCGTAATTTGTTAACGTTATGCCTCCCAAGAGTACTGCATACTCACATTTTTTAAATTTATTGCAGCATGTATTTTTTATCTACTCCGCTGCCACACTACCTGCGCCGGATTTCGAGTAATGAGAAACGAAATGAGCTTCAACGTTCTCCTGACGAGAAATTGTGCTGAGTTTTTTTTTCTGTTACGTACTTTAAACGGCTTATTAGCCACCTCGAAAGCTCGGGAAATGGCCAGCAGACAGTTACAATTTATTCGAAATAGTTTCGTGTGTTTCTACGTAACTGAGCTCTTATATTTTATCTAGGGGTTTTAGGTACTAACGAGGAACTACTGCAGTATTTTTCAGCTTGTGAATAAAAAAATCTGAAATAAAGCTGATATTTGGCAAAATGTGGACGTTAAAGAAAATATTGACTTAGGTTTGTCGTTATATTCATATTTACTTTAAATAATATTTTTAGGGTTCCATAGTCGTAACAATAAACTCTTCTAATTTCACACTACCAGTTAACTTTAAATGAGTATGTCGCGTCACGACGAAAAAGTAGTAAAATGAAATATTGAAAATTATTTTTTTAGGATGGGATTCCAATTTTCCGTGTAGGGAGGTCCCATAGACGGAAAATTTGAATGTTTGAATTGTTTTTCTCATCTACCCTGCAAAATGAGATACCGTTGAATAGGTCTTACAAAAACATTTACGAGTTGTAAGGAGTATTTTTCGATTCACTGATCCGTTTGCTTCATAATTCACTTCCTTTGTGAAAAGGATTTTATAACTTCTTATTCAGCTACTATCGTCTTGTGGACCCGTTTTTAAATGTTATTAACCGTTAAATTGTTAACACGATTAATATATACATGGTAATAAACATCAAACCCCTTTCTAAGTCCGCATGTTATAACGGGCCACTACAGAACCCCACAAACGTGGGACGGGACACACTTGGCCAGTTTTTATTTATTTTCATTCACACGCACACACGCACACACACAATTATAAGAGTAGGTACTAAGTTTAAAAATATTTGCATGTATAATTATGATATCCTACTTTCTTTCAAGCTCATTAGGATATTTCATTTTCAATGCTTTTTAAAACAGACTTTCAGACTTCTTGGGAATGAACCTCGTACGAGATTTCTTTGAGCGTATAATTATGTATTCCTGATTTACTTGACAGTATATCCGGGAAATCTGACATTAAATTATTTGGAGCGCGCCATGTATTTCTAACTTAACATATCAGGAAAATTACTGAATCCATAATTATTACATTTCGTGGAACGTTATTAGGTTTGACAAAAAAAAATATTATTTTTGTTGATTTTTTGAATGAAATGAATGGATTTTTTGGAAATGTATAATTTATTTTTTATCTTATCTTTTTTTTTGTCAAAAAAAGATAAGATAAAAATGCATCCAAGTATATAGCTTAGCATAGTCGGCCTTATAATGTTCACACTGTTGGGACTCAGGCCTCCTGTCTAGGAGAGGAAATGGTCCGTAATCCACCACGCAGGCCCAGTGCGGGTTGATGGATGTCACATGTCTTCAATTTTTTGCTTCTAGGACATGCCGGTTTCCTCACGATGTTTTCCTTCACCATTTTGAGAGCAGTGGTAATGAAATAAACTACAGAGAAAAATGCGCCTGGCTGGGTTTGAACCCGCGGCCTACAACTCGTAAATCGGGGCCGTTACCAGTCGGCCACTACTGCTTTATATATATATACTTACATCTGAATACCATTAATTTATCTTTAAGTTTCATTCACCTGTCTTTACCCATTTTTGTTTTAGGTGGGAAATCAAATAACATCTCTCGCTTTGGGTGCAACGAGAAGAAGTGCCAGACTTTTATTGACTGAAACTCACCTATGTTCCTCAGTTGCTCTGTACATTCCAGGAACAAGGTATCTCTTTCAAAAATGTTCCGCCGCCCTTTACAGGTTTCGGTCCTATTAGGCCGCTACTTTTGACATCTTTTTGGGGCGAGCGTGGAAAACTACAAGCCGTCAAGAATTCGGGCCAGGTCCTTACCGGACGGTGACGGCTGGACGGCGAGTTACCCATTGCTTCAAACCCTCTTGTGTCCCTTAAGTTGCCCTTTGCGTTTTAGGGTCATGCTAACTCTTTCGATGAATCCCGCAGGCAATCTTATGAGAATTAAACATCAAGACTAGACTGTAGACTAGTAGTATAACTATCTGTACTAGAGTTTTTTGTAAAAATGGCCATATCTTTGAACAGCTCATCGTAACAGGCATGACTGATGATTGATGGCAAACGACTAACGGCTTCAGACCAAAAGATGAGCAGGTCAGGTTTGTTTCGTGCTGGACACCCAATTGCACATCGCACTTCATTACGCCAAGAACCGTCACAGATAATAATAATATTCCACAACTATCACACAACACCAAGCTAAGCAGGGCCTGTGTTATGGGTACTAGACAACTGATAAACATACTTATGTATTTCTAAATACATACATATTATAGATAAATTACACACGGACACAGAACAAATGATCGTGCTCATCACACAAACATTTGTCCTGGGTGGGAATCGAACCCACGACCTCCGGCATTGCAGTCAGTGTCCAACAGGCCTGTCCATCCTGTCTACCTGTCTGTGGTTGATGAGACACCATCAGTAAGAAGCTAATCCAACAGGAATTTCAAGTCCCTTTTGGTTTTATTGATCATCAATAGGTTCGCGTTTCGCTTGACCTACCTAGAAGAAACCTATTCACTCTCGGCTTAAAGATTCTCGGGTTGTAGCTATCAGGAAACACAGACTCCGGCAAGGAATTCCACTCCTTAGCGGCACGCACAATGTATGCAACGAGGAATACGACTTGAGAAGGAGGATTGTACTTTCTGGATATTTTCACATCAAATTAAAAAAAAACTTAAGACCGATTTCTGAAAAATAAATCCTTGCTATTTAAATCTGGCCAGTGTTGTGTACGGTTTGCAAATATCCTAAGTCCACTAAACCGATAAGGGGGATAAGGGACGACTATCCAAGCGTAGAATTGAATTCAGACCACGGTAGAATGTAAACACTAGGAAATCAAAACGCGTAACAACGATTGTTTCATATTTTTCTTTATACATGTTCACTGTAAAGAGGGAAATGGAAAAAGATTTTAGTTATTTTTTGTAGCCACAAGAACATTTTGCATGTGGGTTAAAGTAATAGGAGAAAAAATCCTTGTTCAATCACAGTAATTTACGAGTATAATAGTAGATGATGTGACAAGGGGATAAAGCAGTGTCTTTAAGTTGTGGACGGCATGTTGAATTTCGAACGAAAGTTGCTGATTTTAATCCCGAACGATAGTGAGGGATTTATAAAATTAACTCCCGAGCATTGCGAGGGAGTTAATAAAGAAACCTGAGTGAAGTGAAGAATTCAAGCCGCCCAAAACAAAGACAACTTTATCCCCGTGTTGCATACACTACTTTTTACACCATCTGTGAGATAATTAAAAGACAATTTGGTCGACCAAATCATACATTAGAGAAATATAAATACCATATCTATATATTCATCAAACAAACAAAATTCACTTCTCCAACATTACTACAGTTTTAATTATCTACAATGCTCCCATCAGCAAGCACGTTTTATTCTATTTTCTTTTTTTGTGAGTAGCCAGTTTGAATTTCGAGTCAACTTCTTCGATGCACGTATATTTTAATTCACAATGTTGACGATTTTTGATGTTCCAAATGCAAATTTCATTATTCCCTAGGGATCTACCATACGGTATTATCTTCCTAGGGATAGAATGACTTGCTTTAAGTGGGGTTTGTATGACGACATTATCGCAAGCAAGTGGTGTAATAGTACATAGCAAGTGGTGTAATAGTACATTGTTACACTATGGGTGAAAGTAACTCATTTCGTCCCGAGAAGGAGTTGGCGGCCGAGAGAAGCGAGGTCGCTAATTCGAGGGGTTAAATGGGTTACTTTCACCCCGAGGTAAACACTGTGCTTTTCATTACGAGTACGAGGAAACTAAAAATAAAATTAAAAGTTTGTAAGAGTCGTTGTACCTAAGATTTTAAGTAGGTATCTTTCTTTTGATTTAGGCGGTAAAAGGTATTCCACTACTGCTTTAACCCTTATGAAATTAGGCGCTAATCACTATATTAATCTGATAAAAATGACGTGTTAATACAAATCTCTGTTGTACGGAAATGTAAACAGAACTCGAAAAAACCAACGACTGATTGCCACTTTCCCACCATTTTTTTTTGCGGCCGGCTACCTATTCAGCCTCAATAATGAAAAATTAGAAATTAATTGTAATCTTTTAAAAATCAACTATTTCTTTAAAATAAAGAAATAGTTGAACAAATAAATAAACATTATTTAATTAAAAACTTGTCTTTTAGTTATTTCAATTTTATATCGCGCTGTGATTGACTGGCTGTATGGAAAATTGGAACATAGTTCTATTGAAATGTGAAGATAAAAAACTAGTTTTTTTTTTAATAATTTGACAGCTGTCAGTTGTAAAGTAAAACTCCCTAGGGATGAAAAGTATCACTTTCAGCCTGCTCCTCAGGCAATTTCAGACCTACTTTCAGAGTATGAGTAATGAAAAAAGGTTTTTTTTAGTTAGCTTTTACCAGATATCTAGGTAAAACGATAGCTATTAAATTTGGCAGGAATATATTATTTAATTGTAAAATATCACCATAGGACGCTACGGAATTCAACAATGCAAAGAAATTGTTAAAATAAACATCGAACCTCGAGTGGTGGCGATATCAACTGGCCGCCTAATTAACGAGCGTTGGCTGTTAAAATATTTCCTTTGCGATTTCCCAAATAAACTTCTATAGTACAAAGATAATTTATATATCTAAAAAGATAAGATATTTATAAATTATCTTAGCAGAGCCCTGCGTTTCTCCCATGTATTTGGTAAGAGCTCTGATTCTAAGGGTCGTAGTATGATGTCATATAACTTACTAGCTTTTGCACGTAGCTTTGCCCGCGTACATAAAATATAGTCTATGTCACTCAGGAATAAAGCAGCTTTCTATCTGTGAAAAATTTTTAGCAATCCGACCAGTACTTCAGACACTACCTCCTATAAACAAAAAAATAAAACAAACTTTACCTCTAGTGTACATAACTATCTGTCACAAACATGGTTCATCCAACACAGAAAGATTTTTTCTGAACCAACTGGTAGTTCTATAATCTCTAGAACTACCGTGTTACCGAGTTGTGCCGTGTTTATAGGAAAAACAAACTTTTCCGCTTTTCTACATTACTACCTGCTGCCAGCGGCTTCAGCTGCGTAAAAATAGATAATCTCCTGAGACTCATATGTCCTGTGTACTATTCCAAGACTGGGTCTACCCGTGTTTCTTCATTAAAATCATAAGATAACAAACATGAACACAAACTTTTTCCTTTATAATATTAGTATGATATCTCACGCTATTCTCCTCGGTTTCTTCTACATCTTTAGCTACTGACCCCGCTACCTTTGGATTGTAGCGTGTTATCCCTTATAACTTTTGCTATGAAACGAGCTATACTAAACAGAAAAAATAAAAATTCAACTGGTAGTTCCAGAGATTAGAACACTTATACAAATAAAAAGACTCTTGCGTATTTTTATATTAGAATAGATCATCATCATCATCTTCCTGCGTTTGTCCCGTTTCATTTGGGGCCAGCGCAATACTTTTTTTTTCTTCCATTCTTCACTCGTCACGCTATCACTAACTCCTTTTTCTTTCATATCACTTCTCACACAATCCATCCATCTTTTCTTTAGCCTCCCTCTCCCTCTCCATCCATCCACATGTAAATTCATAACTCTTTTAGCAACATGCTTTTCATATCTCCTCTTTATATATGACCATACCATATTAGTATAGATATTACCTATATAAATATGTTATAGATTACGTACTATGTACCAATAATATTTGCATATTGCTGCGTAAATATCTACTCAACATACGAAATTGTTACGACATTGTTAGTACTACTACAAAGATCCGAACACAAAAGTCGAACCTCTACGTAAGCAAAATCCCGGCAGTATCAAAATACCTCCTCAAGATACTCGAAGGCATCTTACCATACTATTGGCTATAATTAAGTTGCTTAAGCGTCTCTAACAACAGTTTGCTGACGCCAGAGTCTTCTCTTAGTCACGTTTTTGCCTCGTCATAGAGCGTTGAAGAGTCTACAAATTGTGCACAGCATTGGAACAAAGCCAACTGTTTATGAATGCAGTGTTTCGAGTAACAAGCGAATCTCTCGCTAAAACAATATATTTTTCAAGCAATTTTATCAACACTGCGTATCGTTCTGTAATTAACGAGTCGAGAAATGGTGGGTCGAAGATAGAGGTGCGAGTATTGGTTCATTTTTATGGACACAACTGTTTGTTATTGGTATTTTCTGGAATATCTTTTGTTATTTCTTTTGATATTGTGTTTGTTGCTATGTATAGGTAAAGGGCTGCTCGATTGTACAAAAAAGTTCATCTGAACCTTGCAAAAAACAACCGCAGGAACACGGGTAGGTTATATTCAATAAAAGTCTCACTCTCTCTCTCTTTTGTCTGTACTAAAGCAGAAAAACAAAAAAAAAATGTAAATACAAAATTATGAACAAAAGTTTATGTTTTTTTTTTTTTAATCGACTTCGAAAAGGATGTGTTTTTTTTATGTATGTTCACCGATATCTCGGTCAGTTGTGGACCAATTTTTTTTTTGTTTGAAAAGTTATGCTTCCAAGTTGGTCCCATTGAAATATTGTTATGATCTGATCATGAACTTCGAAGATATGGCACAGATCTCCTCATAGGATCGTAGCAGAACACTGTCGTAACAAGTAAAATTGCTTTGTTTAAACGTGTAGTCGATAGCTGACTTAAGGAAAAGGGGAAGGGGGATGTATCGGACTGATCTGGTCATGAAGCCAGAAGGTAAATTCATGTAATCTAACCGTGTTTGGAATTATTAGAATCATTATCTGATGCTCTTTGGCTATAAGGTATTTAAGTTTGGGTGAGAGGTACTTTTTAGCGGTGTTACCATAACTAAAAAGTGTAAAATAAAAAACTTCTTACAAAAAAAATACAACCGACTTCAATGTAAAAAAAAAAAACACTGAACAGTACAAATAACTTTAATTTCGGAAGTCAGTATTAAATAACGAAGAGACAAAACAATTATAGAAACATTAAGTTATTTTTACAGAAATTTAAGTTATTTTGTATTTTTCAGTGTTTTTTTAACATCGAAGTCGGTGGTATTTTTATTGTAAAAAGTTTTTTTTTGATGATTTTAACGCAATTTTATTTATCGTATAAAATATCTAAAATGAAATCGGTACCGACAAAGTTTTATTACCAAAGAGTATATACAATATATTTGTAATAGATTTATGCAGTGGTTTCTTCATAAAACTTGATTTTCCAAAGCACTACGCTCAGATTTTACGCACCGTCTAATGCCATTTTAGTTCGGAACGGTGTTTGTGTGCTTGCGAACAATACGTTGTGCATATACTAGTGTCTAACTGCTCATACTTGATATTAACGCTGCCGGACATAATGACAGATTAGACATCGAACTTTTTAGCCTCACCCATCAGCGAGTTCAAGCCCGCCACTAGTTCAGCCATAAGACGTGTTTTACTTGCTCACTAATAACACCATCATATCTAATCACAATCCGGAAAAAGTATGAAAAGGTAGGTTTATATTATTCGGAAGTGTTCCCAAACGTATGCAGTGCACGTCGACGGGTGTTGTGCAGCGTTCCACATACAGTTTTTATTTCCGGACCAATTCCAGTGGCAAACAAACTTCGATGTGCCCATTCTAATGTATATTACGAATACGTGCTACGTAGAAATTGTTTTAACAAACGTTTTTATATTATGTTTTGGTTGTATTGAAAAGTTTGGAGTGTGTGGTATATTTATTTATTTATTTATTATATACTTTATTGTACATCATTACACATACAAAAAAAAGGAAACTAAAACTGCGATCCCGCCTGATGGTAAGCAGTGATGCAATCGTTGATGGTGAGGCGCACTAGTTTATTATGAGCCTATTCACTCTAGCCTTAAAGACACCCAAATTATAATCAGACGGAAAGACCGCAGCAGGCAAACTGTTCCAGTCCTTCGAAGTACGCGGTATAAATGACGAGGCGAAACGCTTAGTCCGGACCGTAGATGTTTCAACAACGTAAGGGTGGATACTTGCCGTGCGTCGGTTTGTCCGATGGTAGAAATGAGATGGCGGAATCAAGTCATGCAATTCCTGCGCACACTCTCCAAAATGCAATCTGTAAAACACCGAAAGGCTGGCTACCCTACGCCTGTGCTCAAGGCTTTGAAGATTGGACTTAAGTCCAATCTTCAAAGCCTTGAACCAAACCAAACCAAACCAAACTTTAACCAAATCTGGATCACCAATCAGCCTCTTCGCATGCCTTTCCACATACAATGGGCGGCCTTATCACATTCAACGATCTCTTCCAGGCAACCTGGAATGGACAGTAATTGCCTGGACAAGAAATGGGGCTGTCATTAGTGCAACAAAAACAGTATTGTAACATAAATATTATAAAATAAATATACAAATATATACATATGCTGTATAATAGATAGGTACATACATAATAGGCTAGTTGCCGTAAAAATGTTATTAGTCCGTCTTTTAGATTATTCAAAAATAAGGGACACAGTATTTTTTTATTTCTAAATTAAACCAAAAATGACAAAGATTCCGCCAAAATGACAAAGCCCTTTGAAGTTGCGTGTAACGTCACGCCGTGCTGCATTTTTTCGCACGGGGTGACGTCACACGTAACTTTAATGGGCGATATCCATCAAAGATTTTATAAATTCTAGAGTACATATATATCGATGGCTATATCTTTTTTATTTTTTGTTTAATCGAAAAAAGAAAAAATACGTGTCCAATATTTTTATTTTATAATCTAAAATAAGGACTAAATGAAATGTAATTATTTTGACCCTTGACACTACCCTATTATTGAAAACTAAATACAAAAATACAAGTAAATGTCGAATAACGATATTCATAGCGACAGGTAATGTTCCCTTGGGCACGCCACAATCATGGCGGTAAGTCCCCTCTTTGAGGCGCGGCTGGAAAGACCTCACGGCGTCCTTACCTTCCGCATGACGCAGGTACTCACCGGACATGGTTCGTTCGGGAGTTTCCTGCACTCGATTCATGCGGAAGTGACGCCCGGGTGTCGCCACTGTGCGGAACGCCCGGAGGACACGGTGGAGCACACAGTCGAATTGTGCCCTGCTTGGGCGGAGCATGGCTTGCCCTCGTGGGGGCGATCGGCGGCGGAGACCTCTCGCGCCGGGCCTTGGTTGAGGCCATGGTCCGTGGCGAGGAGGAGTGGCAGGCAGTCGCCGACTTCTGTGAAGCAGTAATGCTCGCCAAGGAGGAGGCCGAACGCATCAGGCAACGGCGTTATCGCCGCCGCCGTCGCCGGGATTCTGATTCCGATTTCCGGCCAACGTAGACGCGGGCTTGCGGACAGTGAGCAATGGGTAGTTCACTGTCCCGGCCGTCCGGTAACTGTCCGGACCATGCCCAAGTCGTCGACGGCGCGCACTGTTCCCGCGCGCCTCAAGGAGTTGTCAGCAACAGCAGGGACCCAGCCGGGTCGAAGCCTACTGGGGCCAGGGTTATCCGAAAGGGCGCTCGAGCCCCGGTATGAAGGCTAGAAGGAACGGGGTGGGTCTTTTAGTCAGTAAGAGTCTGACAATATCTCCCGCTCCGCCCAAGGGCGGGAGATGTCAATGCATGATTTTTCCCAACATAAAAAAAAACCGCTACTAAAAAAAAATACTCAAAACTAATTACTCCTTATTTTTGAAATCTACAAACAGTAGTATACCAACTACTGGAAAACGTTGCAAAACTTCTAAGCTAAAGAAACAATACTCCATTGTATCTTGTTAGACGTCGAATCTTAACTGAACTTCTTACACGCGTCTCAAAGCAGTCACAAGAAACTAACTTTAACTTCGTACATTCTTTAAAACCAAATAGTTTTGAATCCTTGCAGCTGTTTAGTTTCTTTGAAAGAAAGGAGTTTAACGGTTCCTTACAAACTGGTTAGAAGAAATCAAACAAGTACTTCGACTCTTATGTTGCGTGTTGTAATAGTTATTAAACATGTGAGAGTAACTGTTCTGCAATTGTACTCTTTTAAATACTAGCGCTTCTACGCGCGGTTTCGCCCGCGTACATAATTATAATGTAGTCTATGTCACTCAGAAATAAAGCAGATTTCTATCAGTGTAAAAAAAAATGCTATCGGACCAGTACTATCAGAGATTACTCCTGCAAACATAAAAACAAACTTTTCATAATATTAATAGTGTAGATTTTAAATATTTCCCATTCCTCAAAGATCTTTATGTACAAGACAGACTTTCATCCGAATAAAAAAGTAGTGCACATCTGTTCTAAAAATCAAATCAATAAACAATTGAAACTTTTATACACATTTATTCATTTATCCTTTGCAAATATTAATAAAAACGTATTTTATTTCATCACCACTGCTCTCAAAAACGGTAAAGGAAAACATCGTGAGCAAGCCGAATGTCCTAGAACCAAACATTCGAAGACATGTGACATTCACCAACCCACACTGGGCCTGCACGGTGGATTACGGTCCATTCCCTCTCCTAGACAGGAGGCCTGAGTCCCAGCAGTGGGAACATTAAAAAAGGCTGTTGATGATGATGATCTTTAAAATAGCTACTTTCTGACCTCTAAAAACCTATCATAATGAACACATTACCCTCCTTTGCGGCGCGCAGTCGGGTAAAAATAAATGAAAAATTTGTGTTATCTGGAAAAGTACGAATATTAAAATACAGCAGTGAATTTTTTATCAACTTACTTTCAATAAATATATAGCGCAGTACCGAATAATAAAAGCTGTTTGCTAACTCCCCTAATGCCCGCTATGGCCTGCCGTGACCTGTGTTGTCGATGGTATCCAACTTGTAACCTTTTTAAATATTTTTGGGCAAAAAATACAACATTGTGTAAAAACTGTTATTTATTTATATAAAAACTAATAAAAAATATAAACCTTTATTCTAAAAGCATTCCAATGAGTAGAAAGTGACGTTGGCAGAGAAAAATAGACACAGGGTTGCCAAGAAGGGCTACGTTATTGTTCGGAACAGTTAATGTGACTCTGGAACTCAAAAGGCAAATGAAAGAGCATAGGTGGATTTTAGTTAGAAAAGTTTGCCGCTCCCTTTTGCTCCACTCAGATCGAAAAAAGTTGTTTCATTATTTCCAACCGCAAAAAAGGGTTGTCAAGAAGATAGTCCATTAATAAATTTGTTTTAAACTTCCACTAAAATAAACTTCAATAGAGAATAGAAAAGATAAACTTTTTTTTAAATCTTTATTTAAGGGGACTTGGTCCAACATGACGATGTCGCCCTAGACTAAATTGTAAACTGAAATAGTGACATAAACTTTACACCAATTCAAATGTATAAGCAAAACGGCGGTCTTATCGCTGATAGCAATTTCTACAAAACAACCTTTGGATCGACTATAAAAACTTAATAAAAAAAGTAAAGTAAATGATATATCTGTGGCCCTAGTGAAAAGGGGTCTAAGTCCGATTTTGTCGAAAATGAGTTAAGTATACCAAAATGATCAGAAAAAAATGCTCTATCGTTTGGTGAAAAGAGATCTAAGCTAGCCCTAAAAATAAGGAAGTTACTTTGTGCAAAAGGATTCAACTGACACCAAAAAAACCACGCAAGTTGATTTCAAGTCCATTTATATTGTTTTAAACGGAAAAATAAAAACTTTATTTTGTGTTTTTTAATCTAAATTAACATAAATCAACCAAATTTCAATTTGGTTGGTGTTTATCGATACAACAACACTTAGTCCATAAAAATGGTTTAAGTTAGAAAGGATATTATTAGACTTATATCCGTTTTCACCGAAATAAAGAGCTAGTATATTAGATATTTCTTTCCATTAGGTAATTAGTTATTAAAAATAATTTCAAATGCGTATCCCTTTTCACGTGCATGAATTAATATTTAACTTATGGGAGAACGGGTCTAACTTATTTTATACCCTTATGGAATTCATTTTGTGATTGGTATAAGTCACTATCTTAAAAACTATTAACTTTACATAAAAAATAACCCAATAATAGTAAAGAGCATAAATTGTTTACCTATAAAAAACATCACATGTATTTAATTTGGTAGCGGTTTGAATGACACACGAGGTCAAACACGAATTTGAAGCACGCAGAGTGTTTTTTACGTCTCCTGTAAAGTTGCATTTTTGGACTTAGATCCTTTTTCACTAGGGCCACAGATATATCAACCTAGATATAAAATTGGGATGATGAGGAATGGAGAGGGAGAGGGAGGCCAAAGAAAAGATGGATGGATTGTGTGAGAAGTGATATGAAAGAAAAGGGAGTTAGTGATAGCGTGACGAGTGACAGGACAGAATGGAAGAAAAAAACGTGTTGCGTCGACCCCAAATAAAATGGGACAAGAGCAGGAAGAAGAAGAAGAACCTACATATAAAATTATGTAGCTAAACGTAGAATGTTAAACAAACGAAACTATCTAAATACCAATTACTTTTCTTTTGCCTCAATGTAGGTCCTTATGATACTCAAAAACATCATGAACTTTACATAACAGCAACTTGCAAGTTTACAATTTTTATTATTTGTCTCACTCATCGGTTTAAAACGTAGTTATACATTTTAACAACGCTTTAGAAATGTTATAATCAATCAATCAAAGGTACTATAGTTTATAATGAGGCTAATTTACCTATATTCTTTAATAAATTTATTAAGTATTTTTATTATTAATTTGTAATTATAAAATAATGTACAAACTTATTCAAAAATAAAATCTTCACTTTATACGTATTTAAATAAAATTGTATTATGTAGCAATGATAAATTACGTTTTGAAATATTATTACAACTAAAAATGAGAAATGTAGTCATAATTCCAATCAAAGATAAAATAACTAATTGATATCGTACAACATTGTGGAAATCAAAGTTAAATTCATATTTATTTTTAGCCTGAATCATAAATGAAGCAAATAATTGCTTTTAAAAATGCTTTTTTCCTATCTAAACAAGGAAATACGATAAAGTACACAAAACTGGGTGCGGGGTTATTGGAATGCTTTGAAAAAAGAGTCGGTACACAACCCTTGTTTAAAAAATAACAACTCTTTTATGTAGATCGCTAAAAGTAAGGCGAGAGCCAACACAACACATTAATGTCCTCGTAAATTACAAAATTATGGATACATCGTACGAAAAAGTATTTCCATCTTATTCATTAATATAATTTATACTTTTAGATACAAAATCCTTATTTTGTAATAGAGTACTTAAGATCATATTAATAACATACATATAATAAAATATAATATTCCACAACTATTACACAACGCTAGACGGCGTTGTCCCAAGCTAAGCAGAGCTTGTGTTATGAGTACTAGACAACTGATAAACATACTTATATATTTCTAAATACATACATATATATATAAAATACACAAGGTGGAAAGGATTGCGGAAATCTGATAGATGTGAGCGCACAGGGCCGGTTGTTATGGCGACACTTGGGGGTGGCCTATGTCTATCAGTGGACGTCTTTCGTCTGAAATAATGATGATTAGTTAATAAGTTCATAAAATTAAAAAAAAAAAGTAATTACATTAATAATACTAAAGGCGTATCACCAAATGACTTGCACACTTCATTGACGGATTACCATGTTGTGATAATTCCAATACAGTTCAATGGCTAAGGCAATATGCTATTAGATATAATGATAAAGCTTTTTACTTAATTTCGCATTGAAAAATACAAACATCTTGCTGCAGCAGCAATTAAATTTTCCATTATTCAATGCAAAATTGCATATTTTTTTTTTGGTATGTCTGTAATTTTTTTTTTTTGTATGTCGATCTGAAATTCCAAAAATCATACGCTTGGTAAGCTACATGCAACATTTTTTGTTCCCATTTCAGACATTCGAACAATCCTCTCGCGTCGCTTTGCAGAAGTTTTGGCACGTTTCACCCAACAGGGAAAAACTAGTTTCGTAACCTAGTCTCTAACAAATTAACTTTTCTTTCATTTAATTAGATGACGATCCTTTTGGGTCTACCGATCCTATAATATCCTAATTGTATCACGTTTTTGGTTAACTGTAGACACGAGTTTGGAAAATAAGTAGCTACTATGTGAGTATTTACCTCTTCTAGAAAGGAGTAAGGCGCACTAATTTATTAAGAGCCTATTCACTCTAGTCTTAAGGACACCTTAATTATAATTGGATGGGAAGAGCGAAGCACGCAAATTGTTCCAGTCTTCCGATGTACTCGGTATAAATGACGAAGCGAAACGCTTAGTCCGAACCATAGAAATTTCAACAATGAAAGAGTGGATACTCTCCGTACGACAGGTGGTCCGATGGTAGAAAGAAGATGGTGGAATCAAGTCAGGAAATTACTGTAAAATACCGAAAAGCTGGCTACCCTACACCTGTGGCTGAGGCTTTGTAAATTGGATTTAACTAAATCTGAATTATCAATTAGCCTCTTTGCACGCCTTTCTGCCGAATCCAAAGCTTCTAGATGGCATTTTGCAACACCAGTTCATATGTGGCTGCAGTACTCGTTATGATTTTCGAAACACGTATCCATTATTTTGTAGTAAAGAGTTCATAACTGTAGAGTGAAAAATTACGCAGCTAGAAGTTTGTTATGTTGCAGTTATGCGCTAGTGTCTAATGCCCGCGATAATCTGCCGTGACCTGGGTAATTAGTGTCGGTGGCATCCAACTTATAACTTAATGAAATATTTTTGAAAAAAAAATATAATACGGTGTAATAAATATTGGAATCGATTCATTTACTGATTCTGAACAAACTTTATTCAAGTTTAACATATACTAAAAATAATGTCTCTCTTAAGTAATTCAAAGAGTTTTTAATCAATATTTCCTATTTTAGTGACTACGTTCTGACCATATTTTCAAAGAAAAACCCACCCCTCAACCCTATACGGCGAGAATGGCGCAGTTTTGAAGCGCAGCCTACCGGAAACAGGACGTGCTAGTGACGTTTGCTTGACTACACAATGCGGCCTCCGCCGTGAAACAACTACGGGCCGTACAATAGCTTCACATCTTTAAAGTGTCGCTATTCAACGTGGTACGCGACGACTAGTGCTGGGACAAGAGAATGTGATGTAACATGGTTTGTAGTGGGCTGAGCTACATCGGTTTGTTTGCAATGATATTAAACAAGTGATTGAACAGTCAGTGAGCGACGAGCGATGAGGAATGAAATAGAGTAGCTATACTAAGGTCCAAATAAACGTGGATTAATGGTCATTGACCCTTTTAAATTTATAAACATAACGGAATTAAAATACATAAAGCTGTCTTGAATCGACATCTATCGTGATCTTTTACCATTTCTGAAAAAAGGTCATTGATAGTTTTTCGGGTAGGTACCTATCGAAGGTACCCGAAAAACTATCAATGACCTTCTCCAATTTTGGAGATATTAGGAAAAGGTCAATGTACTTTATTTTAAGTTTATCTGGCGTCTTGTATAGAAACATTCATGTGGGATGTTTCCAACAACGAAGTGTGGGTTTTTCTTACTACACCTACAATTTTTAAAGTATTCTTTCTTCATATCAATAAAATAAATTCTAAATAATCTGTAAAGTTGAAATAGGAAAGCGTGGGACGTAACAGAAAATTAACAGCATACTTTTAGACACTCATGCTCCAACGTCGATTACATCTACGTCGATACAAAAAACAAATTTAAAATAATGTTCTTTCATACTAGGTTTTGCCAACGGCTTCAACCGCGTACATAAAACATAGCCTATGTCATTCCGAAATAAAGCTTCTTTATATTTGTGAAAAAATTTAGCAATTAAACCAGTAATTTCAATGATTACCTCCTACAAACCAAAAAAACAAACTTTACATCTTTATAATATTAGTGATGACAGGCCTACATGGGCACTTACAAAGTTACAACAGTGTAGTCAGAAGCTAGAGCACGGTTCCAAGAGGTCGTTACGTAAAACGCAAGCCTATAAATAATGATAAATAAAATAATATGTATCTAAAAAACTGGCCAAGTGCGAGTCGGACTCGCCCATGAAGGGTTCCGTAGCAGCAAGTAACATAATATAAAAGTTCTTGTTATGTGTTGTAACTTTGATCGATGTTTTAATAATAGTGTATTTTTTTCGGTTTATGACGCATTAAAAAAAAACTACTTACTGGATTTCGTTCAAACCAATTTTCGTTGGTAGTTTTTATAGTAATGTATATCATATATTTTTTTGACGTGACAACGTCTTAAATTAGGTTGCGGCTGGGAGTCACTTATGAAAAAGTGTAACGCTCGGTAACGTTACGATGAGTCACCGAACGAGAGAGAGGCCCGCCGAATGCCTTGCGTCTCTCTCCCACTCAACTATTTTCATTCAATTCCTTGTTCCTATTGTGCAATTTAATTATATTCATATCAATAAATATTCTACCGAGAAAAAGACGTTGTCACGTAAAATCTTCGCCCGTAAAACCGACTTTACAGGCAACCATTTTTTTTTAGTTTTATCATTCTCTTATCTTAGAAGTTAGAGGGGGACACTCACACATTTTACCACTTTGGAAGTGTCTCTCGCGCAAACTATTCAGTTTAGAAAATCATTTTTGAAGACCTATCCATAAATAACCCACACGCATGGGTTTGATGAAAAAAAAAATTTGAGTTTCAGTTCTATGTATGGGGACCCCCAAAATTTATCGCTTTTTTTCTATTTTTGTGTGAAAATCTTAATGCGGTTTACAGAATACATCTACTTACAAAGTTTCAACAGTATAGCTCTTATAGTTTTGGAAAAAGTGGCTGTGACATACGGACGGACAGACAGACAGACAGACATGACGAATCTATAAGGGTTCCGTTTTTTGCCATTTGGCTACGGAACCCTAATAAAAAAGACACTGTTCAATATAATTATAAGAAATTGACGAAAATAAATTAAAGCAGGCATTTCCGACATAAAAGATAAAATAAAAAACCGCTTCAGATCTGTAAAACCTATTATCAGCTTAATCGCCCAACTTCCTGAAAGTTACATCTGGGATACGAACTTTAACAGACGCTCGCAAGAAGTCCTAAGTTTTCAATTTACGTAATTGGAATCAACTTCGCACTTAGTATCAAGTGTTTATAATTCCAGGAATGTTTTAGGGAAACCTTCGTTATTAATGTGATACTCCAGTTTCTGATTTAATTGTTTTGGTGAACTGGAATGTCTTTACTTATTGGGAGGGATCCAACTGCTGTCTTAGATTAAGTCCTTGTTTCATTTTACTATAATCTGTTTGGAGAATTCAGATCTTCATTAGCTTCCCTAATTACAAGAGGCAGGTAAAAGAGATTTAAAAATAAATAAATCTATAATTCAATCAATAAATAAAAAGAATTAACATTATACAAATGAAACGTCAAATGTCAATAAATAACCCGCCCCTGATCGTTCCTGGTGCAAAGGTAATAACACTCGCCGCATTACCTCGCTGAATAGCGATGGCCATTCTATAATTAGAAAAGAATACATCTACAATAATAGAGACTTTTTAGTTTTTAAGCGTTTATGCAATTTCGTATATTACTTTTGTGACAATAAACTTATTATTATTATTATTATTATTATTATTATTATTACTTTACACAGTTTATCTATTGAAAAGTGGTCCATTGCTGATCGTGGCACGAGAAAGTAACCCATATTTTCACATTAAATGAAAACAAACCGTAAGATTTTCCAAAACCTTATATAGTGGGCAGATACAGCACTTTTTATATAATAAAATAGTTATTTCTAAGAAGAAAAACAACTAGTCAGGACAACAAGAAGATATATAGCTTCCTTCACTAAAACTTAAGGTAAAGGCTTAGTTTGAGAGACGATAAAGTATTTTGTTTTGACAACAACCCCGTATTTCATACAAAGCAAAGTCCAGAATATTTACGTAAGCATTCTCGCGTGGTTTAGCAAGTATGTGGGCGCGGGTAAGCTCCATATTTTCTGCTTTTTCCTCTTAATAGACACGTGCCCCTCCCACATGAAGCTGCGTTGTTTTTCTTTTTTATCTTTATGCTAATAACAGAAGCTAGATACTTATTTTTTGTCTTTTAAATATATACAGAGAAGTTTTTAGTTGTGCGCCCATCTCGTAAAATGTATGAAATCAATATAGATAACTTTTATATTTTAAAATTGTGTGTAGCTTGATATATTTTTTAGGCTTTGTATCATCGCAATCGGTTGACTATTTCGAAACATAGACTACATTCATTGAATGTTAAACTAATAATTGTGAAATGGGTAAATTGTTAAGATTGCTCCGTTAACCCCGCGAAATTAAAATCTTGCAATTTGCAGTTCAGTATCAGATAGTAAGGTAAAACATATACTTGTGTGGTAATACGTAAGCATAGCATAAACAGCCACTGCTGGAACTCAGACCTCCGCTCTAGGAGAGGGCGTGGAGGCCCACGCTCTCTCCTAGAGCGGAGGTCTGAGTGTGAGGGTAAGTGGATGTCACATGTCGTCGAATTTCTGTTCCTAAGATACACCAGTTTCTTCACGATATTTTACTCCACTCAAAACAGTTTTACATAATGGCATATTAGTATTTAACAATAATAATAATAATTTGTTTTGTAAACATTTCACTTCACACTACTTTGTCTTGAAGCTGTCCTGTGGTACTTGTCCGTTTAAGCGACGGAATACCACAACTTGTGGTCAACAGTCTTCTTCCATAACAGGTCAAAAAAGTTCACACAATTCAGCTTAGTTTGTATTTACACAAATATACTGATTAATATACCATTGACATAACTCTTTATCTCTGAGAAGAGCTAAAATGCGTCTTCTCAAAATTTAACGATAAACCTTCAAGCTGACAATTTCATAATATCCTTTGTCTCTCTATCGATACTACACAGGTCAACTGATATCAACTACATAGTAAATTGGTATCAAGATACCGAAGCCTGTCTGTTACTATCTACTATGCGAAGTTCAAAAACTTAAGCGGTACTTCACCCTAAGCGTAGGGCACATTGAAAGCTAAGCTATAATAGTGTCCTCTTCCTTGCGTCGTTTATTCTCAATGCTGAGGGTCGTGACCTCGACAAATAACTTTCTTTTGGACTACATTTTGCCATGTTATTCTATCTTCGGTGATGTGGATAGTGTTGCAGACTGTGGTCTCCAGTGTAACATGGATTTAGTCTGACCAACGTATTGGATTCCTGCCCCTGGGTCTTATTCTAATGGTGTAGAACTGTTAAATTAAGTACAATATTTAACCTTAATACCTAAGTAGTCCATAAGTTTTTTTTAACGATATAAACTAGAGCTTGACTGCTATCCCACCTGATGTTAAGTGATTCAACTATTGCTGGTGAATTTCACTAGTTAGAACCTATTTACTTTAGCCTTCATTATCATCATTTCACTACTCCTAGATATAGACCTTCAGTGTCACCACAATGAACGGTGCTGTGCGTCTCACACCCATTGCATTCCCGCGACTCTCACCAGGTCAATGGTCCACCTTGTTGGAGGCATTCCAATGCTGTGTCTCTAGCCTTGAAGACAACTTAATTGATTGATGGATGTCATCCAGCATGAATTCAATCAAGGTCTTGCGATTTTGTCAGTATTAGTTATTATAATAACAAGTTCAGAAGCAAAGGCGATTTATTAAGTACTATTATTTTTAAAACGTTTTTCATTAGTTTGTTTTTCCTGAAACTTAATCTTTGGGTTATTTTAAGCCAAGAATGAACATTAGGTAAGTTAGAGGTCATACGCGAGCATATCAATATTTTGTTATCCCATAACGGTGAAAAGCCTTCGAGGCAAAAAAATGTTTTTTTTTTTTAAACAGTCATTTCTCACTGCTATCTTTTTCTGAATCTTCCGCGTTTTAGAACCGACAAGAACTCTCTTGTCGCTTCATGCTCGCTTTTGGTGTAACAGACACTTTAGTCCGACGCTTGAACTATCTTCCGTTAACAAGAACATATTATATTCATGTATATTCCGTAGATGAATTGTTGAATACTGTTTGCATTTTGGCTCGTAGTAATAATGCTAAGCTCTATATTACGATGCTTGTGGTCTATCCTCAGAATGCTTTCATGTTTCAATGTTTTTTATTAAGTCACTATACTCTCTTACAGGATCTGCACAAGTTGTGAACTATCAGACGAATATCATACTAATATTATAAATGTGAATGTTTCAGAGTGTGTATGTTATTTTTTCACGCTCAAACGGCTGAATAGATTTTGATGAATCTTTGTACGGATAGGTCTATATTTTGAAGAAAAACATATTTATTATATTTATTTTTATTCTAGGATTATGTTCCCTTGGGATAACTTCCTTTTTTTTCTGAATTTTTTGAAACCGTATTGTTTGCGTACGAGTTTACTTATAGTTCCGGAGGTTACATGAAATCTTATACAATTATTATAATAGATAACTGTTGATTTAGATACAAGATCTGTAAATTTTGTCATCACTAGCAGCACGAACTGATCATAGAATTTCGTCTTTCTTAAGACACTACGTAATAATACAATTACAATAGTACTTAACAATTACAATATTATCATTAATTCGCACTCAATATGTCGGGCTCTTCAATAATAATTTAATCATGATAATTTTATGTATTAATCAGCATCTTATATGTAATTAGGGTAAACTAACTGTTCTATATTAATTAATGTCTTAAATCTGTTATTATCATCCTTTAAGCTTATATATGACACAGAAAACTGATTATAATGGGCGTTAAAATAAATGAACTTGTTATCGCCCGCAGTTTCACCCTCGTCTTTTGTTAATGCTCCGCTCTCGTGTGATGTTATATTGCCTAAAGTATTTTTCAATAAATGGGCTATTCAACACTAAAAAATATATATTTTTTTTTATTTAAAGCAGTAGTTTCTGATATAAGCGCATTCTAAATATTACTAACGACCTGTCTCAACTTTGCACAGGGTGCGGTTGTTAGAAATCTTCGAAATTCTCAGTTTTTTTCTATATCAAATCATATCAAATCAAATCAAATCAAAAATATTTTATTTCACATAGGCCTACATGGGCACTTATAAAACGTCAGAAGCTAGTGCACGGTTCCAAATTGGTCGTTAATATATAATCACCCTGTCCATTAACGAAAACAGCATAAAAATCTGTTCAGTAGTTTTTGAGTTTATCGCATTCATAAGGACAAATATGTGACGGCGGGCGATTTTGTTTTATAATAATTATGTAAAAATAGTGGTAGTAGAAATAGTAATAGTCGTATAATGAAGTGTAGCTTTTAAGATTTTATTTAGCTGTTTTCTGCTATTGAGCAGACTTGCTATGCACCAGGTCTCAATTTTAAAAATCACACGATTGCGTGTGCCAGGCAATTAAGGAGATCAACAGGAAAACCAAAGTAACAAACTTAGCCAGAAGATTGTCAAACAAAGGGCACATTCCTAACAGTACGAATTGTAGATCAGGATTAAATTTCCTCTGATCCAACAATGGCAACAGCATACTAGAAACGCAGCATTGGATCTATTCATACAAGGCGAACTGGTAGCCACTGAAACACATTGATAAGGGACACTTTGGATACAAGAGTATAGGAACTAGATGTGTCAATATCCTATGTCCATCTTGTCTTGGGAACTAGCATAGCGCTAGCAAAAGCCGTAGTGAGTAACCACCTACTTAACCAGGGTTATTTGTAAAACATTAACAACCTTGTAAAAATGTATTTCTGACATCATAAACAACAACTTTTGTTCTATGACTTTTTGCAAAACATAATTAATTTACCAAAAACAAACCTTCAAAATTTCGTTGTTCTGTCTAACACATGTCACCTTCGTCTGTATTACGCGACGCAAACGCATCAAGCACTCCGCCACCTGATCCCCACTCCCTTCCGCTATTGTACTATCGTTTGTTTTGCATAGACTTCGTAATGTTTAGAATGTTCAAATTAAATATTTTTATTTTTGCATGAAAATCTGATGAACTAAAATATGACAAATTTTTAAAAGTCAGAACAACAGTTGTTGTTTATGATGTTTATTTAGTCCTGAGAGGTTGCCAGTGTTTTTACAAATAACCCTGTATATCAGCTACCCTATATATTTAAAACGGCGGCGTATGGCATTTCGCTATAGGTACATATTTTACATCCCTCTCATAAGTACCTACAAAACGTTTTGGGAACATTTTTAGGGTTCCGTAGTCAACTAGGAACCCTTATAGTTTCGCCATGTCTGTCTGTCCGTCGGTCTGTCTGTCCGTCCTCGCTTAATCTCTGTGACCAATGATTTGGTACCAATCAATCACGCCGACAAAGTGGTAAAATAAAAATTGGAAAAAAATGTTTTATTAGGGTACTTTTTTTACTAAGTAAAGTGGGAAGTGATATTTTTTTTAATTTCAACCCTAACGTGTGATATATTGTTGGATAGGTATTTAAAAATGAATAGGGGTTTACAAAAATCATTTTTTGATAATGCGAATAATTTCGGAAATAATCGCTCCAAAAGTAAAAAACAATGTGTCTGCCCCCCTCTAACTTTTGAATCATAAGTTTAGAAAATATGAAAAAAATCTGAAAAGTAGAACTTTATAAGAACTTTCTAGGAAAATTATATTGAACTTGATTGAAAGAACAGTTTTTGTACGAAAAAGACAAAAGGGTTCTACAAAATAATTTCTGGACTAAGTTTGTAGTATAATCGGATATGCAAGCATTTTTTTAAACTCATAAGTGAGTACACTTATTGTGACGGACGGGAAACAACGGAACCCTACACTGAGCGTGGCCCGACACGCTCTTGGCCGGTTTTTATTGTACGTACTGCTAAGGAGTGGTTTTCTCTGCCGGAGTCTGTGTTTACTGATAGCAACAAACTAAGAGTCAAGAGATTATAAATTACTTTTAGGCAAGTGTGTTTTATCGTCGACCACATTATCGCTTGCCATTAGGTGAGATAGTGGTCAAATGTGAGCTAATCAATGAAAAAAAGAATAGGTAAGCAGAAACTCTTATAAACAGTTTTCCCAGTTTTTAATTTCCCGCTGCATGCACCAACGATCTATCCACACAATTAATACTTCCCCAGATTCATTTCCATCGTAAATCAATTAAAATTCAAATGAGATTTTTCATTGCCTGGTTACCCTATCCGCCTATCAATGAATTTATAAGCAATCAAAGAGAAATCGAGTTATTTATTTTGTTGTTTTTTCTTTTAACTATTTTGCAGCTTTGTAGAGAAATCTTAATTGTATAGATTACTTAATTTGTAATGAAATGTTGACTATATTTCCTGCTATTATACACTGACAGAATAATTATCCCAAGTAAGAGAAGTTTTAATTACAACATAGATTCCATGAAGTCGTAGTTTTAATATTAAATTATAAATGTTTCGTTTTTGTAATTAAAATAGTTTCATTCCATTAAGTTATGATTCATCATTACTCAATACTTAAAACTTTATTGCAATCCATATGTATGCATAGATGATATTGAAAATTGTCATAGTTCAATATGGAATATGCCTGACAAGGCATAGTAAAATTAGGAAAGTGGAAGAGGGTTAAGTAGCAGTTCTCTGAATTCAATAGTATTGTAGATCTAATGTGACGCGTTTAATTAGCTGTATTATTATACGTTTATGTACAATATTATTATAAATCGTAATAACATAATAATAAAAAAATAAATTCAAACCATACTGAACCAAAATCTAATTTCCTCGACTATAACCACCTAAATCAAACCACTAAGATCTCGTAACATGGAACTAAGACCGGGCAATCCTGCAACTATTATTCCATAGTGTGCAATATCTTGATAACTCCTAGCTCTGCTAGACCTAGATATACGGCAAACTGCTCGAGTAGCCTGAATGTTGCCGAATGATGCGCAAACTCAGGCACGAAATCTGTCTGGACGGACCAAATTGAATTTCTGGTGTTTAATAGGATTGCCAAACCAATATTGTAAGGATATCTCTTGAACATCCTCAGAAGGCAATCTCGTATGAGCATCCTTTTGCGAACAGAAACGTGTCCTGTGAGTTAATCGTGACGGGAATTTTGATATAATCGTTGTGATTGGAGGACGTAGCTTGACCCAGATTACTTAGTTAACCAACACATTAATTAGTAACCAAAAGTAGGTCGCGGGTTCGAACCTCGCCAGATGCATTATTTTTTCTAATTTATTCATCACTACTGCTCTCAAAACTTTTTTTTGTAATGACATACAATGTTTTAATTTATTGAATTGTGTATTTTAAGCTAATTATTTGAAATGGAAGATTTCCAGTATGGGTTTTTACTTTTACGCCTGCTTATTGCATTGCTCTTTCATCTCATGGCTCCGTGATATTATCAAGTTCTCTTCACCTTTTATAATTGTGCTGAAGCAGAAATATGTTTAGACAAGATTTCGCTTATCATTCCTGTCGAAAGACGTCCGCTGTTGTACATAGACTTCCACCAAGTTCAGCCATAATAACAGGTCCTGTGCGTCTTACATCCATTGGGTTCCCGCTACCATTGCCTCATCAGTTTACCTTGTGGGGGGCCTTCCGACGCTTTTGATTTCGCTTAAGAGGGGAGAAAAAAAATGTTGTAATCTCTCAAAAACAGCTAAATCGACTTTTTTTATTTGCAGGATGCACTAAATTTTAAACGTTTTTTATCTTGAAATTAAGGGTGAGTTGCACCATTTAACTATAACAATAACCAAACCATAACCAGCTGTGAAACGGCCGCCTATTTTTCAATTCGACGATTAGACAACTGTTAACAGCTTTTTTATAGTTATAGTTAAATGGTGCAACACCCTAAGGATATGTTTGAAGATATCTCGCATTGAAACTGCTGGTGTAATTCAGTTTCTGTGTCATTCACTGCGGCGTATTTTAAGAAATTTTAAAATATTTAAGTGCCATTTTGGTGTTTCTAAAGGATTCTCCCATTAAACTAGACAAAATTGAAACAGGTTTTTTATAAACCTAGCTCGAGCAAGTCGATACTTACATAAATCCAGGTTTAAAGTCAATTTTCATAAGTCCATATTGATAATTTAGGTTAATTATTTTATCTTTTGTTTAAGTTTTACTTGTGACATGTAACAATATTGTGTGAAAGATTAAATAAAGATTATTATTATTATATTACATTATATAAATATCTTCTATATCTTCTATCGTTTTAGATCAGAAAACAATCACCCCCATGACCCATGTTTGGATTTATATATTTACTTAGAGTAACTTTATCCAGATAACAAACTGAGAATGAATAACTGAAGGTACTTCACACAATCTCTGATTTAATGTTGTTTTGTTCCTATATGGAATCATCCAAGTTTCATTATTTATGACGCAAGTTCTATGAACTTACCTACGGGTTTAATTAGTGTTATACTCAACTTAGAGCTTCGGGCAATAGATGATCGTTTATTCGGATAAAACGTAGTGGGATTAATGTTATTTATTGCGATTATCAGGATGTTTGCAAGCTTCTGTTAGAAAATAAGGTAGTGGGAATCACACTTCAGACTATCACACTAATATTATAAAGGTGGAAGTTTGTGTGTAAATGTTTGTTACTCCGTCACGCTCAAACATCAACAATAATTTAGATGAAATTCACACACAGGTAGAGGATAATCTTAACATATAAAACTTCCGGGAGTACGTTTCTATGGAATAATTTTCTCCTATCATGCCGACGGTGAAGTCGCTGGCAGCAACTAGTAATATTATAAAAACGAAAGTTTGTGTATATACCTATATATGTTCATCACTTTTGTACGCTCGAACGATTGAGCGGATTTGGATGAAATTTGGCACAAAGGTGAACCATCTCCATGGAGTAGTATGTAGAGTCAGTTTTATTCCGAGAATATTTCTCTTGATATATATCTTTATCTTTTTTTTTTTATTAATGATAGGCTTGCGTTTGACCACTATCTCACCTGATGGTAAGCGATGATGTGGTCGACGATTTTTAATAGACTTGAGTTGACATGAAGTCCTTTTGATTATTTTTCACTTATTTATCTGCACAAACTGTCATCAAAATAGCTAATACACAATTTTCACCGCTTCGAGCCATGCCCAGCACCAAAAGTTTTGAATAATGCGTCTGGCGTGCATCGAGATGACTACTGATACCCCTCTTTCATTTCCGACCAACCCTCGTGGAAATTGCGAGTCCATCCGATGTCGATTTGTCCAAAGGTTCGTTTCGACTGGCATGTTTTGTAACCAGCACGGTTTTATAAGGTTTATAAGGTTCTAATTATTATCTGCTATTATGGTTTAGTGCTTAAAACTATTTCAGCTATAGTACACTCTCTGTATAAATAAAGTATACAAACGAGTACGAACAGGCGTCCTATTTTTCGTGAACGCAGCGCTGGCGGCAGCGACGAGTCGGAAGCGCAGTGCATTGAATTTACAATCCAATGTATAAGCACAATGAATTGCTAATCCAATGTACATATTTGAAATTCGTCGCTGCCACCAGCTCAAGGCTGTTTTTTTTGGAGAATAGCACCGCTGGACTAGTTAAAAATAATTGACAGTCATGAACCAAAAATTTAAATAAAACATCACAGCGTTCGTTGTTTATCGCCACTGTAAATCAAACTTGTTTTTTTTTTATAATTTTTATTAAAGTCTATTTTCCTCACCAATTATACAATGTTATTTGTAAAACACTGGCAACCTCTCAGGACTTCGTTAAAAAAAAAAGACTTCGTTACTGACATCATTAATAACAACTGTTATTCTATGACTTAAAAAATTTTCGTAGTTCGTCAGATTTTCATTCAAAAATAAAAATATTCAAATTGAACGTTCTAATTATAACGAAGTCTGTGCAAAGTAAACGATAGTACAATAGTGTAAGGAAGTTGGGAGCGAGCAGGGGGGGGGGGGCTTGATGCGCTTACATTGCATCATACAGACGTAGGTAGGTATCGCTATCGTAATAGTTGAAATATGTTAGATCGAACAACGAAATCTTGAAGTTTTGTTTTTGGTAAATGAATTACTCATATATTTTCTAAAAAGTTATAGAACAAATGTTGTTGTTTATGATATTAGTAATAAAATCTCAATACTCAATACTCAATTTTTTATTGCATTCCACAATGTACTTGCTTAGGTGGTAAGTGAAAATTTAATGGACACAATTGTGGACCCTGTTGGGCACAGCAAAAGACATTATAGACTAACAAATATTATACAATATAAATATATCTAATTTCATTAAACATTAATTACGCTATTCATTAATTACATTAAATTAAAACATTAATTAAATTATATTTGGCATTCATTTCATTAAACATTAATTGCATTAAATTAAACATAATTTAAATTATGATTGGCATTCATTTGTTTTGATCTTGCAAATTTGTTAGTGTTTTTTAAATAACCCTGTATATAACCCTGTACAGGATGAGCCTTTTCTGCTAAAAAATTAATCGCATGAAAAATCACTAGTATCTAGTACCCAAAATATTGCAGCATCTGACAATACTCAGGCATGGAACGTAGAACCTAGCTGCAGGCCAGATTAAGACAAACACCCATGCCATGCAATGAATGCATATTATATTATTTTCTATATCTTTAAAAATCAATCCCATTTTTCGTTGTAATTTTATAACTCAAGAACGGGCATACCTATCCAAACCAAATGTTTAGGCTTTATTTGGACTATTTAGTAGATGGTTTATGTGAAATTTGGTAGGGTAGAGTAGGGTATGGTAGGGTAGAGTAGGGTAGAGTAGGGTAGAGTAGGGCAGAGTAGGGTAGAGTAGGGTAGAGTAGGGTAGAGTAGAGTAGGGTATAGTAGGGTAGATTAGGTTATAGTAGGGTAGAGTAGGGTATAGTAGGGCAGATCGGGACCAAGCCGCGTGGGCAAACGCTAGTTTATATATATAAGATTATTGTTGGAGCATCAGCATCATCATTATTATCGGCCCGCGTCTATCCACTGCTGGACATGCACTTCTCATCTTTCAAACGCCTCATAAATATCACATAGCAGCAAGCTGTCTAATTAGTTCGTATCCGTTTTTGATGACACGTCACTTGTACAAAAAAAACATATTGTTAACTCCTAATTAAACGTCTAACTTGTATTAAGCATACAGCTTTTATTTTCTTCCGGAATATCCCTATATACTCGCACAATTATATTTATATACATAAAAAAAGATTTCTTTATTTGTTTAAAAATTGTTTATACAAAAGCATGCAAAATATTGTTTTTGTTCTAAGTCCAATCATGTACATAAGTAAGGCGTACAAATATATCCAGAACTTAAAAAAAAAGAAAAAAATCACTTAAAACGTCCCTACAAAATTATTAAATTACCTGTATTATAACCTATGCCTGAAGAAGGAAGTGTCGTCGCCAAAGCAGTCATTACGCTAGAGTGACGATTTGGCCCCGTTGTTCACCGATTGGCTGGAAAGAAAAATATTTTAAAACGCCTCTAACTTAAAACACTAAGCCTAAAAATGGAGAAGAAAAAGACTTAATAATATCAGTCAAATTCAACACAGCATATACAGAACGTTTTAACCCTTTAGGACAGTGGTTTCTAACCTTTTCTATCTTCCCACCTCTATGATTAAACTAGGAAAACTGGTTTACCCCTCTCCTCCTCACTTTGTTGAACATTAAAATACATATCGACTTTATTAAACACTAGCTTTTACCAGCGGCTACGCGCGTGTACTTAAAATATAGCCTATGCCACTCAGGAATAAAGCAGCTTTCTATTGGTGAAAAATTTTTAGCAATCGGACTAGTACTTGCAGAGATTACCTTCTTTGAATATTAGTGTCGATATAAAAATTGCTCAAAAATATTGCGGCGGTAGCGGCGACGTGTGTCGAACTACAATTCTTACATACCTACGTACGTAAGCACTTGTCGCGGGCTGTAATAGAAGTGAGGCTCTAAATTTATTAGATTACACAGTTTTTATACATATATAGAATAAATTCGGTCTTATTGGTCTATAGATTTATTAGTTTAATACACCCGCGGGCGACTAATTTTACCTTAGCAGATGTAATTAGCCCCAGAATAAGAACCGTGTCTTTAGTGTATCGCCTATAAAACGCCCTCATTTACATCGTATTTTATAAGTCGTAGTTTCTATTTTTAGTAGATGTTTGAAAAACAATGACTTCGACACGAAACAGATACTAATGACACAAGAGATAATATGTACTTATGTACAAACTTCATGAAAAGTAATGACCAATGGTGACCGAACAGTTATCAGCTTTTTACTCATATGTACTATCGCGGTCATGTTCCCTGATCACTTTAAAAAAATTCGCTTGAATTCTGCGGCGCTGCGCTAAACCAAACCCATTGAAGTTTTCGTTTCAAGTGCAAGCAAAAATGAACATAATGGTGGTCACGCGCAAGTATTTTTGGTCTACTGAGGCCAGGGTTAGCTCCGAAAGGTAGCTCGGCCCCGGTACGAAAGGCTACGAAGGAACAGGAGTGGGTTTTTAGTCAGGAAAAGTCTAACACTATCTACCGCTCCACCCAAGATCAGGGGCCATTAGATGATTTTCCCACCGTAAAAAAAGTGTTTTTAGTTTGGTTATACATATATGTACATCGACAGTTCGGTCGCGTTATTATGTGTGTGTATATGTGTGATCATAAAGATATCCGAGGGGTTATAAGGTCATGTTATTCCCTCATTTGAATGCAAACATCGGAGTAAACAAACTGATTTATAAATAAGCTTTTATGTCAACTCAAAGCTATAAGAATACTCTTGGAATTATCAATGAATACAGAATTTCAATTCATCCCGGTCGACATACATATGAAATTGAAATTACTGAAACGTGAGCGCGCACTCCTAAGCTGTAATGAAATCTTATTATGACGAAGTTGTGTCTAAGATTTTCAATCAAGCTTTGCATGTAATTGTGGATGGGAAAACGGAAACATTTAATCGTGGATCTAGTAAGGAGTAAAAGTTCTATTAATTTGTTCAACACGACTTCACGCATTTCAAATTAACTTCTGAGTAAACCATCTCTATATTTCCTTAATAGAGACAGGTAGATATTTTAATTAAAAACGGCAAAGAAGATTTGTTCTTCCTTTCATCACTTTCCTTAAAAGTTGGCAGATAACCAAAGAAGTGCGAAATGAGACACGTGCGACGTAGATGACGTGCGTGTTATTTGGGTCACGTTCCTTTGCGTAAAACATTTACCTACACTAACATAAAAGCAGCGACGATACTAAAGCTTACCGAGTACCCTCGCGAGATACCTATTATTGTCATAGCCTGCCCCAGAGTGGAATTTTGTTTTATAAAACTTTTTGCTTGTTAGCGGTGGAACCGAGTGCATTTTCCTGATTCCACGCCTAATGTTATGGAACTCTCTCTGGCGAATTTATGCTAGAAAACACTCGCACGTTCACAACGTACTTAAGATGCTTTTTGAATTTTATTTTTACTTTCACGTTTTAAGAGCAAGGTTGGGCATGCAAATGAGTTAAAAATGTGACGGAGACGAGTAAAGAAAGACACCTAAACAGTACATCTGGTTTTTTAAGACACAAGATTAAAGGTGAAATTGATAACAAAAGCTAATGAAGTAGTCATATTCAAGCCATATACTTATTTGTCCAACATTCAATACAATATTTAATCGAGCAGAAAGATGAAAATCGCTTTGAAATCAACATAATAAAATGGCGATCAAAACTCAATATCGGCAACAACACGTCATATCCTGTCGAATACATCCATTTCCTTCCAGAATGTTTGCCTTATGTGAATGTCGAGTTCAAATCATATTAATGACAAAATGCAAGTGAAGCGTGGAATTTCGATTTCTCGATCGGAGTGAATTTTCACAATGTCTGCACTCCAGCAGATATTCAACGTTTAATATTCATGTCTAGTGCTACGGCAGCTTTGCTTCCTTATTCAGAAATTAGAAATTCGTTTCTCAGCAGAAAGTTCGACATTAGCCACTGAATACTGAAGTTTGCTTTCGTAACATATACATTTATATGTTCTTTGTTCGAAATTATTGGCTGACCTCCTATGTTTTTTTTATCATTTTTAGATCCGCATTTGACCACTATTTCACCTGATGCCTAACCTAACCTAACCTAAGCGATGCTATGGTCGATGATGGAGCACGCTTGCCTAGAAATAACCTATTAAAGACTAAAGACTATTATTAAAGACTCTTATGTTGTAGCAATCAGGAAACACAGACTCCGGCGGGGAATTCCATTCCTTGGCTGTAGGTACGCACAATAAATGAGTTCTCAAAATGATCTGTGCAAATGGGTGGAATGTCTACCATAATGTACCGGTGGCGGAACGACGTACGTCTGGTGCGTGTATAAAATTTTTTAAATATTCATCATCATCATCATTTCAGCCAAGACACGTCCACTGTTGGACATAAGTCTCCCCAAGTATCGACATCAACCGGTCCTCTGCGTCTCGCATCCATCGGATTCCAGCGCCCCTGACCAAGTTATCAGGGCACATTGCTTGCAGAACAATTATTGGCCACTGGGTATTGGTCAAAAGGTTCTGAAGTGGCGATCGCATACTGGAAGACGCAGCGCGGAAGGCCTCCTACAAGGTGGATCGATGACCTGGTAAAGGTTGCGGGAATCCGTTGGATACGGGACGCACAGGATCGTTAATTGTCGCGACATTTAGGAGAGGCCCAACTGAAATGATGACGATGATGACGACACTCGGTTATCAGTCCACCTTAGATATTACTTACCTACTCTTAAATTACTTCTGTGTTTTCTTCATTCTTCTTACTTTATTTCCAGACAAACAAACATCGACGTAATATTACGGTTCAACTCAAACAATCTTTTTATTTTACAAAATATAAGTTTTAAAAGATGGTTCTTCTTTACGTTAGAAGATCAGATGAAAAGGTCTAGCCGGAGGCAATGAGATTTGAAAAGGAAGAAAAAATACTCGCTATAGGTCTGCAAAGCAGAAATCTAATTCACATTAATATTCGGACGTGAAATATAGGTAAGCTATTTCCAGAAGAAGTCTATATTCTAAAGAGAATTTTAAAACGTGTATTAACATAATATTCCGATCATAGTTGCATTTACTTTGGCTACTTTTCAATGTTAATGGGCTAGATTATCTGTTTTCCAGCATTGAGAGTTTTTAGGTAATATCTTTAACTTCATTCTAATTATATATAGACGAAAGTTTGCATTTATGATCGTATGGTTTTTTTTTTGAGGTGGATGTCTTCTCTCGCTCTTAGTCGGAGCGAAAGGGTGTGGCAGACTTTTATTTATTTATTAAAACTTCATACAACACAAAGGCAAAGTGGACTTAATGCTTTAAGCTAACTAAAGCCACATCTATGCCCTTCAGTTGCCCTTTACGTTCTAGGACCACAGGTTTCCTTTTCAAAATTACGCGCCGTTATCTACTCGGGCTCGGTCCTTATCGAATGGCCGATGGCAAGCTGCCTATTATTCATCACCCGCAAGCCCGCTTCTACGGTGGTCGGTCAGGGATCGCTTTCCGACTCCCGATGCCCAGGGCATCTTCTGTCGCGGTGGCTAGTAAGGATCTCGGTTCCCTAAGGACTGTGGCCAGCTAGCATTACTGCTTCGCAGAAGGAGGCGTACTCATCCCATTCCTTCTTGCTCCATGGTCTGAATCAAGTCTGGCGCAAATGGTCACCGTTCCCGATTTCCTACGAAGACACTGCGGTGCTCTGCCCAAGAGGGATCAACCTCCACCGTAAGGCTATACCCGGGCGATTTTCTGCCGATTTTACCATTTCCGGTGAGAACCTGCGTCATGCAGAAGGCGAGGACGCTGTAGCGCCTCACCAGCAACTCCTCAAAGAGGGGCACTTACCGTCATGATTTTGGCGTGCCAAGCGCTAGATGACGTTAGCAATCGCTATATTGCCATGAGATCCCGCTGGGACTCTGTCCGCCATATCGCGTTTTGTCACGGCAACGGAGTTTCATACAAGCGTTGCAACACCATGCGTAGGTCATGCATGTATGTAAGGATTGCTGCCTTTAAATCCTGAGGCACTGCGGCAAAACATAGGGTACTTTTTGTTCCGGGATATGCTCTCTTAGGGAAAATTATCAACTTTCACGCGAACATTGCTGCGGGCAGTTCAGAAACTAGTATGCTAATATTTATACTGGATTTTGGTACGTCTATTGGTTAAGAAAAATAGATTACTGAAAGTTTGTTAACTTGTTATATGTTCTTATAAATTTACCATCTTTTTTATGGTGGGAAAATCGTCTCGCGGACAGCGAGCTACCCATTGCTCGCTGTCCGCAAGCCCGCGTCTACGGTGGCCGAAATCGCAATCCCGGCAGCGGCGAGAGCACCGTTGTCTGATGTGGTCGGCCTCATCCCGTGATAGCATTACTACTTCGCAGAAGGAGGCAACCGCTTGCCACTCTTCCTCCCTTCGGATCATGGCCTGAACCAAGGCCTGACGCGAGAGGTCTCCGCCGTCGATCGCCCCCACGAGGGTACGGCAATGTTCCACCCAAAATTTTCCATCTTTCAGTATACTTAGATTCGCACTTGGATTCTTCGATCTTGAATGTACTTTTAATTTTCTTACAAAAAAAAAATCTTAATTCTTAAAACTTATTATTGGAAAATGGATTCTCTGAAAATTTCGTTCAAAGAAAAACATCGACATCAATAAGCAGCACATTAGGAAAACTTAACGAGTTTACGGTACACGCCACTCCATTGTTTTACATTATTTTTTATCACACAGCCATTCCTAAAACGAGTCATCATTTTATATTTCCACTTTGCGAATCTTTTACTGAAAGTACGACGTATAATAAAATGTTGTTTCATCTGAAATTGAATTTCTCTTTGTACAACCACCTACATCTTTCCATTTATAGATACTCTGTTTTATGAAAAGCCCTCATGGAAAAATGTCCCCAGTGACTATGAAATGAATACACTTAATTATTCAAAAATTCGGCAACGGTATCACAAAATGATATCGAATGGAAAACAAATGATCATTCGATGACACTGCGGAAATGCTTCGATATTGTTCACGGAAAGCTATTAGATCTCGTGATCAATCTTGCTCAATATTGATCCCTGCGAATCATCACTTGTTGATTGCCTCGGGAAATGAAAACAAATGAATTATTGCTCTCATTATATACCCAACAAAATGAGAAAGGTACACAATACAGGGCTCTGTGTTATTTTTCTCAGTGATTGTTTGAACGATACTGTAAAAAAGGAAAGAAAAGAAAGAGTTATCGCTAAAGGCAATTGAAAGGACATACATGGTTTTATTCAGTAAAAGTCTGCCACTGTCTCTAGCTCCTCGAGTGATTGAAGTTATATAATGATATCCCACCTAAAAATACCGTATTTTGAAAGTAAACTGTAAGCCTTCTTGCAGTATCAAGACAGATGAAGAAAATTATCCAATATTGGACAGATGGATCATACATCACATACATCAAGTAAGTCAGGTTATCTAAGCAAAAAAAAAAAAAAATAGGCTGCCAATCAGTAAAGTTAATAAAATTTTGACAGTAAATATCGAAAGATAGGATAGATTGTTTAAATATAAACATATTCCTTTGGGTACCTTGTTTAAATCATAACAAAAGATAATACCTAAACCTTTTAGTTTGAGACTGAAAACACAAAAGCGACCGTTGTCAAAATTAGTATAGTTGGGATTTATTATTTAGAATAGAATAAACGTTATACTCTCTTTTTTATTTTTATTTCAACAATGGTATAGCTATACCCGCTTTCTACTTTAACCTGCCCATTTTAGAGTGATGGGCGAAAAACACAAAATTATGTGTTAAAAGCGCGCAATTTTACGTTTATTTGACAAAGGAAAAACTCCAATTAACAGACTGAAATGGGAATTGTCAGTGTCATTCAAGCATTTTAATACATTCTTAATGAGCCAAAAGTTGAGTTTATTACACTTTAGAGAATATTAGGTCGCGGATAATTTGACTTTACAGAGGTTTGATCAAAACGACGTGATAAACATAAACAACAATTATTATAATTAAAAATCCGATTTAATTAAGTCGGTTTATAACACATAAGAATAAAATAATTAAAGTGGAGAGATAATTATGAGGAATAATTAACGTTATCTCAAAGATAATTTATATTCTAGTGAAGTTTAATCTACTGACCCAGTGTAAATGCTAGAACCTTTGTTCGGAATTTATCATTAGGCACGAAAATCTCAATATAAAAATTCATAGAGAGGTTTTTAAAAAAATTCTTTCAATTAAGTGTGTTATGGCTAACATTTTTCGCTTCCTTAATTACTGTTGTACCAAAAGTGTATAATACCTGAAAATTGTATAAGTTCATTAACATTTTACAATGAAACAAATGTTGGATGGGTACTTTAACACTTAGGTACACATATGACTTTCTTCTCAAAAATCACTTTTTATTTCTTTGCTTTGTTCTTTACACGGTTGACAACAAAATGATTGTTAGAGCCACCAGCGTAGCACAAGAAAGCACGTAGTGGTGATCACATACCTGTGGAGCGCCACCTCAACAAAAACAATAAACTATTTATTGAAATCAGTGTATGTAAAAAAGCAACAAATATAATTCTTACAAAAATACAAGAAACATTTGATTTAATATCATATAAAGTTCAGGAATTATGTACTTAATAAGTCAGTTTAAATGTAAAATCATTATTAGACGCTATTATATTAATAGATTACCAAAACTTGTCAAAATCAACAATTATGAAATCAATGATAGACCATTCTGACACTATTGTAATAGCAGACTTGAGGCCCAGTAGCCCGTTTCACGTAATTAATAAAAAGTAACGATATCGTAGTGATTTAGTCGTTTAGACGGTATTCGTATTCACATTCATCAATCGAGTTTGAACGTCGAAGAATCGATTTAAAAATAAAATCTATGTCACATTATCCTGGTAGAATACTTATTAATGTAACTGGAAATAAGTCGTCGATAGATCGTTTAGTTTCGGGCCAGTTGAGTTTTCGTTCTATCCAATTTCGATTAAGGAACACGTGAATACCGCTTTTGGATAGGACTTCAATCGAACGACTATAAAACTTCAACGATATTTGGCTTGTTTGATTTTACGTGAATCAGGCTTTAGGTCGTACCGCCCTAGCCCTATATATAGCCCTAAAATAACAGCTGTCACACACGGCAACAAGTAGCAGATCAATTGAGAAGCCCATCCGAACAATCAGATTCCAACACAAATAACCCTACGGACAATGCAATCTAGCAGCATTCAATGATTAACCTCAATTGGCAATACCGTTGCGTTGATTTCGTCATTGGTATCTTGTATGTACCTCGTTGGTCCTGCGGTTGCCAACGCTGCAAGTTCACGAGGTCCTGATTTCAGTACCCGGCTTGGGCAGAATGTTTCGCCGTTTTATCATATGGAATATTTCGGTAATAGTGGTGCGTGGATTTGTGTCCGGTTGTTGACAAGATGCTTAGTCTTATATTGAATTTCTTGATTGTACTGCAGGTACACCTCTGAATAAAAATTTTATTGTATTTATTTACTTATTTTATTTGGCTCTTCAACAATGAGTACACTATTAAATGTAAAGATGTACAATTCAGTCTTAAGTGTAAGTGCCCCAACACTTAAAGAAGAGCACTACATGCACTATTTATTACGCCTTAACAGCTAATAATAATAAATTAAAACACAGAAAAAAAAAACAACAGAACAGAATGAAAACAACACCAATAAGAACATAAAATTTGAATTTGGCCAAGAAGAGAAAAAAAAAAGTATAAATCAAACACGTATGTATTATGATATTTATTGTAAGATGATTTCAAAGAGAACAGAGAATGAAGTGAGAAGTAACGCTGACTGCTCATTAAAGCATACCCAAGCACTGTCATTGAATTTTGATATTACACAAATAAATGTTGCCATTGAAATGAACAGCAACAACAACCTTTGTTTTTGGAAATTCTAGCGTGCTGATAAGTTGTTGTACCATATGTAGGTATAATCATTAGTATTGTATATTTTTGAATCAATATGGTAGCTTACAAAAATAGTGCAGTGTGGTAGAGATATTGTACTGAAGACAAAACGGACGTCAATGACTTCGCACTGTCAAAAATTTGAGATTTTAAAATAAAAAAAAATATTCATTTATGTACGTAATGACACTCAAAAACGATAAAAACAAATACAGATAGAAGAGCTCAAAGATACTGCAGTATGTTTATTTTAAAAGGAAGGAAGGTTCGTACATTAAATTTTGTTGGCAGTAAAAACTTGCGTTAAAAACAGGTTTAAATAATCGCCACCTTGTAACGTTAAGGTACGCTATGGATTGAGTGTTAGTGGGAGAAAAGTAAATAAATAAGATTTGTCCTTGAGAGGTAATTTAATTTAGTGACACGTGGGTAGGAACACTAGCAGCACGCAGGCAGGTAGTTGAAGAATGGCAGCTCGCAGGCAGGTTTTGAAGACTGGCAGTTCGTAGGTAGGTAGCAGCAGACGGCAGACCAACTCACGTGGACCTTGAGGGTGGTCCGCAGGGTCAAAAACGGTGTAGTTTGGTGGTGTATGTTCTTGTCTTGTAGAGGAGTGCGGTCCCCAGAGGCCCGGAGCACATACAACGTTCTGTTTCTTCGGCAGCAAGGAGCAGGAGGAGGTTCCTCAACTGGCGGTAGACCCCCCAGCAACAAATATACACGAGACGAGTAGGATTCCAATCAACCCGCAAAGTACATTATATAAGAAACACTGTACTCTAATCTACCAATCAACACGCTGCTTTTCTTTGTTCGCTCCCCTCCACATCATAGTTCTGACAATCTGGCTCCGTGTTCCTTCTTTTTCCCATTTTAAAAGTGAAGCTTGATGTAAGAACCAGCCAGTATTATTGTCTCACAAAAGAAATATTATAAAAATTATATTTATGAACATGAATGTAAGAATAATAACAATTAATACTTAACTAAAAACATATGATTAATTTATATTAATTCATCATGTTTACTTGTGAATACAATATTCTCTAGCTAGCTACCATACTCTTTGTTTACCATAGCTAACATTCAGTTGAAAAGAACTTAAATATTGACAACGTCATCTCATACAGAAAGTAAACAAGACATGAAATACAAAAATTTACAAGAATTAAATGATATAATCTATCAGAAGACATAATTACAATAAAAAGGATGTGAACAACGATAAGAAAAGATTAAGAAATAATTAATAATGTGAGTATAAAATAATAACATTACATTTTCCCCCTTCCCAGAAAAAAAAATTTTGGCTGTTACAAAATTTTTTGAGGTTTTTTAGTAATTACCTCCCAAACATAAATCTCTGCCATACCTCTCAGCCATACTTCATACAAACAGAGTTAGGGGTTTTAGTGGTTCACATTCAATGACGCACTACTCCAAGGCAATACTAATTGCATACGTCTTTAGGCTTGTTTTAGGAGTTGACGTAAATCCGCTCACGTATAAGACCCATTAGAAAAGAGCTTGAGCTAGGATGCTCAGAAGGAGTGATTCAGACTTATTTATTTACAAGGTGTCATCAACCGCACCTGATGAGAGTTTAAGAAAAAGGAGGCTTAACCATTGGTTTAAGTTCCCAAGGCTAGCCCAAAGAGGCAAAGAGTGATGATAAGGGCTTCTTTATAAAGGTGTCATCACCCGCACCTAAGAGATAGAAAGAGAGAGGCCTAACCATTGGTTTAGGTTCCCAAGGTTAGCCTAAAGAGCCAAAGAGTAGTACCCAATGGTATTAGACCATAAAATGGGTAAGTTAAATAAAACTATTTTTTTTTTTTCAGATTATTAGAGGTATTCTAAAAACCGAAAGAAAATCATTATTAACAAAAGAAAACTTCGAACATATATAAGAGGCCTAAATAATCGAAGCTTAAGAGATAAATAAGGAAAAAAAAATGATTAAGTATATTGAAAATAAAATAGTTAAAGTTTGAAGTCTTTGATGTGATATTTATTTGTAACACCATTAGAGTCTTCAAGAATATAAACTAATGGAGATAACTTTTCAACTACTTTGCTTTTAACATACCTAGGTGCTAACTTAGCACTAAAATATGATCCAGCATCACTTACAACAAAATTCTTGCGCCACACAATATCACCAACAGAAAATTCTCTAAATGTATGGCGTAGATTATATCCGGTAGAATTTCTCCTATGAGCTGCAAACAAAGCAACTTGAACTTTGTCAAAAATATTAGATAATAAGCCTAGATTACAAGCATAGACATCTCGAGGTAGAAGAGTTATCTCATCCAAATCCTGAAGAGTAGAGTAAAAAGAACCACAGGGAATAAGTTCCCGTCCAAATACTAAGTAAGCGGGTGAGAAACCGGTTGTGGTGTTAACAGCGCTATTCATAGCAAATTGAATTTTGGGTAAGAAGGTATCCCAACTTCTATGGTTTTCGCCAACCATGGAAGACAAAGCAGTAATGATAGTTCGATTATAACGTTCGGTAGGATTAACTTGAGGGCAGTATAGCGGAGAGTAGGAAACAAAAGGTATGTTGTAAAGTTGCAATAAATTTTGGAACTCTCGAGATTGAAATTGGGAACCATTATCCATAATTATGTTCTGAGGGATACCATGAACCAAGAACACGAAATTCTCCAAATTAAATATAATATTTTTAGCAGTGGCACGTTTCAAAGGGAAAATTAAGGAGTATTTTGTAAATAAGCAATTCACAACCATAATAAATTGGTTGCGTCTAGAAGTCATCGGAAGAGGACCCATAAGGTCTAATGATATAGACTGAAAAGGTCTGGAACAGATTTTTGGTTTACCCATAAGGCCATAAGGGGAATGGTTAGGATGTTTATATGCTAAACAAGTTTCACATGTAGATAATAATTTAGCAACATGTTTAAACATATTAGGCCAATAATATTTAAGAGAGATTTTTTTATAAGTTTTAAATATACCTACATGGGGAGAATGAGATGAACCATGATTGGTTTTAATTATTTTATCCCTATCCTGAGGTAATGGTACCTCTTTCCAAGCAAAATCTTCTAAAATATTATTATAATAAGGCGAAGAAATATAACGATAAAGTTTACCATCTTTAATTGTGTAATTAGGGTAACCATCCGGATTATTCTGACAACCTAGGAAAATCTTATTATAAAACTCGAGGTCAGAAGTAGAAGTGCCATCATCAGTTATAGGGTGCGCAGAAACAGAACCAATGAGGTTACATACATCAAGAGTAGGACCTTTTTTAAAACGAGATAAAAAATCAGGCACTATATTGTCTTTGCCTTTTTTATGTTTTAGAATAAAATTAAAACTAGATAACCTTAAAGACCACCGAGCCAATCTGCCAGAAGGGTTTGACAGATTGAGGAACCATTTCAAGGCAGCATGATCAGTGAATACGTAAAACTGTTTACCATTATCAATATAGCAACGCCAGTGCTCGAGAGCAGTAATTACCGCCAAAGTTTCTCGTTCCGTAGTAGAATAGTTTTGTTCGTTTTTATTGAGAGACCGACTCATATAAGCAATAACGACATCTTTACCATTCTGTTCTTGAGTCAACATAGCACCAATACCAAAGTTGGAAGCATCACAATGGACAGAAAAAGGTAAATTAAAATCTGGACAAGCAAGGATAGGGGTAGATACTAAAGCCTCTTTCAATTTACTGAAAGCTGAATCACTTTAGGACTCCAATAGAATTTAGGGGCGTTTTTGCCACATGAAGTTAACTTGTTTAAAGGGGCAGCAATTGAGCTGAAATTAGGAATAAATCTGCGAAACCAACTGCAAGTGCCTAGAAATCTTCTAACATCTTTACGACAAGTGGGTGTTGGATATTCCAAAATAGCTTGAATCTTCGAGGGGTCAGCAGAAAGACCATGTTCATTGACTATATAACCCAAATATTTTAACTCTTTTCTGAAAAATTTACTTTTTTCGAAATTGATGGTTAACTTGGCATAACGTAACTTTTCCAGGACCTTCATAAGAAGAGAAATGTGACTTTCGAAGCTGTCAGATATGATAATGATATCATCTAAGTAACAAAATACTTTGTTATCAAACTCAGGAGTAAAGAGAGTATCCATTAATCTCTGTTGAGTTGCAGGAGCATTCGTCAAACCAAAGGGCATAACGACAAATCTGTACATGCCTCTACCAGGTACATAAAATGCGGTCTTATCTTTGTCAGAAGAATTTAAAGGGATTTCCCAAAAAGCTTTAGCTATATCAATGCTAGAGAGATATTTAGCATCCCTAAGGTTATCAATGATTTCATTAATAAAAGGAAGGCTATAAGCGTCACGACGAGTTACAGAATTAAGTTTCCTACTATCCACGCAAAAACGCCATGAACCGTCTTTCTTAGGAGTGATAAGCACCGGCGAGAGCCAGGGGCTTTCACATTTTTCAATAACATTCCACTCCAACATCTTATCAACCTCTTTAATAAGAGCCCGTTGTTTTTCAGGAGATAACCGGTAACAACGTTGTTTAATGGGAGAACAGTTCCCTGTATCAATGTGATGACAAACTAAGTCCGTACGACCTAAACGACCTTTCTCTTCAAAAGAAATGCCTTTAAAACGAAGAATTATATCATTTGCAATCATTTTCTGTGAATCAGAAAGATGATCATAAGAAAACACCTTATTTTCTGGTGTTATAGTGCTACAAGAAGAAATAGGTTCAAAAGAAGAAGATAAAATATGTGGCAATAAGTTAAATTTATTCCAAAAGTCGATACCTAAAATTAAGGAAGGAGATACATCTGGAAGAACATAAGCTCTAATAAGATGTGTTGAATCTTTAAAATAAATTGGTAAATCAAAATAACCGATTGATTTTAATTTATTTCTACTAGCTGTAGAAACTGTGATAATATCTGACTTCGATAATTGAAAACCAAGTTTAAGAATTTCTAAATGAGAGTTATTGCCTAAAATTGTTACTGAACTACCACTGTCTAGTAGACCAGAAAAGGAAACACCATTTATAGAAACTGAAATAAACGGTCTATTACCATCTTTCCCATTGTCATAGAAGATAGAAGAAATTTTATAGCAAAAGAAAAAATTTCGGATGGTTTGTAACCAATTTTTCCAGTCCAAAGAATCGTTTCTACGAGTATTATCGAAGTCATTTATTCGTTTTTTGGATTATTGGAAGGAATGGAAGAATCGTTTTGACCACGATTAATAGAACATTTAGGGCAATTAGAGACTTTAACACCTTTAAGACCACATATAAAACAAATTAAAAACCGAGGTTGAGTACAATTAAGCAAAGAGTGTTTGTTTGTGCGACAACGCGGACAATAAGAAGCATAACGCTTAGAATTGTCCATGATAGATGCAACATTAACATTAGGTGTATAAAAATTTGATGATTTAGGGGGCTGTTGTTTTGTAAGTTTGGACCAACTATTTTGTCTAGGTTGATTTGGAGATTCAACCTGACTAGTTGAAGGCTTGAAATTAAATTCAGCTAACGGTAAATTTGATTCAGATTTTGGTTCTTTAAAGTTGTTGTCTCTATCTATAATATTTTCGTATTTCTTACATACTGCTATTAGAGAATCCAAAGATGAAACATCATTTAACGCTATAAAAACCGAATAGGCAGGACGGATATTTCTTAATAAAATTTGGAGTTTCTCAGATTCTGATATTTTTTTTTCTAATCTATCGAACATGCCTCCCATGATCGAAACATAAACAACTATCGACTCATCAAAACCCTGAGTACGTTCTCTAATTGCCGCCAGTAATTTATAATCATAGTCTGTTTGGCCAAAATCTTGAATTAGTAATAGGCTTAATTCATCCCAAGTAATGTTAGAATTCCGAGACTTTTGAAACCTGAACCAGTGCAAAGCATTGTCCGAGAACAGTTCATAAGCATAGGCTAGAAGTTTGCTTTTATGTATTCCACGCGAAATACAAAACTCATCTAATTTAATAAGATATGACCTCGGACAACTCTTGCCATTGTATACAAGTTTCCGAAAGTCTGGTAAAGTGGAAGAAGAAGGAAGAAAGAAGGAAGAAGGTGGATTAGGGAGAACAACGACCTGTGGAGTTGAAAGAATATTACTAGAATGGGTGTCAGGAGTAGAAGGGTTAATTACATCTTCACAGAACTGAAAATTGTCACAAGTATCTATAAAAGGTTCCATTCTTTTATCAAGGCTACAAAATTTGGATTCTAAGTCCGCTAGATCGTTAGTTAGATTAGTAGTTAGATCAATATCAATTCTGTGGATTCTATGATAAAGATGGTTAAGGATAGAAGTAGTTTTCTTTAAAAGTCTTTGATTACCCGACTCTAATTGTTTTATTTTTGCATCTAAGTAATTAAGTGTAACTAAACATTGATCGATATCAACTTTTGGGTCCAGAGGAGAATCTAAAATACTTTCTGATGGGGAAGCTAATTTTAGGATTTGTTGTTTTAATTGTATAATAGTAAGTTTGGGATCTTCAAGCCTGATAAGAACTTCGTATTCCAATTCTGCCTTGTTAAGCAACTCAAATGTAATAGGTCTAGCCATAATTGTTTAAGTTAAGTTATAAAGTTAAAATAGTTTGTTAAACAAATTTATAAAGAACGAAACAAAAAATTAAGAGTAAAGATAAGACTAGTTACAAAATAAGCTAAGATTAAGTAAATCTAAAGTTACCTCCCAAGGAGACCATCTGAAAAAGATAAAGGAATGAACAGATTAGTCAAAAGATAGTAAAATACTTGTGCAAGTATAATTTAGAATTTAGAAAAGTGAGAGAAGGATAAAAATCTTTTACGTTGGGCGCCAATGTAACGTTAAGGTACGCTATGGATTGAGTGTTAGTGGGAGAAAAGTAAATAAATAAGATTTGTCCTTGAGAGGTAATTTAATTTAGTGACACGTGGGTAGGAACACTAGCAGCACGCAGGCAGGTAGTTGAAGAATGGCAGCTCGCAGGCAGGTTTTGAAGACTGGCAGTTCGTAGGTAGGTAGCAGCAGACGGCAGACCAACTCACGTGGACCTTGAGGGTGGTCCGCAGGGTCAAAAACGGTGTAGTTTGGTGGTGTATGTTCTTGTCTTGTAGAGGAGTGCGGTCCCCAGAGGCCCGGAGCACATACAACGTTCTGTTTCTTCGGCAGCAAGGAGCAGGAGGAGGTTCCTCAACTGGCGGTAGACCCCCCAGCAACAAATATACACGAGACGAGTAGGATTCCAATCAACCCGCAAAGTACATTATATAAGAAACACTGTACTCTAATCTACCAATCAACACGCTGCTTTTCTTTGTTCGCTCCCCTCCACATCATAGTTCTGACAATCTGGCTCCGTGTTCCTTCTTTTTCCCATTTTAAAAGTGAAGCTTGATGTAAGAACCAGCCAGTATTATTGTCTCACAAAAGAAATATTATAAAAATTATATTTATGAACATGAATGTAAGAATAATAACAATTAATACTTAACTAAAAACATATGATTAATTTATATTAATTCATCATGTTTACTTGTGAATACAATATTCTCTAGCTAGCTACCATACTCTTTGTTTACCATAGCTAACATTCAGTTGAAAAGAACTTAAATATTGACAACGTCATCTCATACAGAAAGTAAACAAGACATGAAATACAAAAATTTACAAGAATTAAATGATATAATCTATCAGAAGACATAATTACAATAAAAAGGATGTGAACAACGATAAGAAAAGATTAAGAAATAATTAATAATGTGAGTATAAAATAATAACATTACAACCTATGTAAAATTAACACACGGGGTCGGATGGTGGAGGACTGGGCCTTGGAGCTGGGCCTGGTCGTCCTGAACCGGGGTTCTGTCCCCACGTTGGTGCGGATGCGGGGTGAATCAGTGGTGGACCTTTCGTTCGCCAGCCCCGCTCTGTCGCCACGTGTCGTCGACTGGCGCGTTATGGAGGAGGTAGAGACGTACTCCGACCACCGGTACATCCGGTTGGACGTCTCCGCCGAAACCTCGGCCGCGCCGGTCCGACAGAGCCCTTGCGGTCCGCGGTGGGCGCTTAAGCAGATGGACCGGGAGCTCCTCCTGGAAGCCGCGACGGTACAGGCCTGGGTGCAAGCACCGGACAGGCCTGTCGACATCGACGTCGAGGCGGAGTGGTTCCGGGAGGCCATGTCGCAAATTTGCGATACGGCAATGCCCCGAGTCCGTCCAGGACGTGCTAAGCGCCAGGTGTACTGGTGGTCGCCGGAGATCGCTGCACTGCGCAACACGTGCAATCACGCGCGACGCCGGTACGCCAGATACTGCAGGCGCCGCATCCGCCCGCCGGATGCGGAGGCCAGAGAGGCGGAGCTGTACGAGGGTTACAGAGAGGCAAAACACACCCTCCGAGCGGAGATTAAGCGGGCCAAACTCGAGGCCCGCAACGTGTGGCTGGGGTCTCTGAACGCGGACCCGTGGGGGCGCCCGTACAAATTGGTACGGGAGAAACTGCGCCCCTGGGCTCCCCCGTTGACTCAGAGTCTCCGGCCCCAACTCGTGGAGGGTGTGGTAAGCGCTCTGTTCCCTGCGCGAGGGGAACATTCCCCCCCGCCCATGGCTCCGCCTCCGCCAGCGGTGTCTGACGCGAACCGCAATAGCGACGACGACGACAATGCTCCAGAGGTGACCGAGGTAGAGATGAGAGTGGCGGTGCAAAGGCTGAGTGCCAAGAACGCCGCCCCAGGACCCGATGGCTTGCCTGGGAAAGCCTGGGTCCTGGCCATGGAGGCTCTCGGGCCTCGACTAAGAGGGCTCTTCAGCGCATGTTTGGAGAGGGGCCAGTTCCCACTTCGCTGGAAGACAGGGAAACTGGTCCTCATCGCAAAGCCAGGGCGCCCTGCGGACTCTCCGTCCGCGTACCGGCCCATTGTGCTGCTCGACGAGGTGGGCAAGCTCTTTGAAAGAGTGATTGCGAGCCGCCTCGTCGCGCGCCTTTCACGGGTGGGGCCGGACCTTTCGGACGGACAGTTCGGCTTTCGCAGGATGCGCTCGACGGTGGACGCCATCATGCGCGTGCGAGCCCTCACGACGGGGGATGCGGTGTCCCAGGGTAGGTGTGTCGTGGCAGTGTCCTTGGACATTGCCAACGCTTTCAATTCCCTGCCCTGGAGTACGATCCGGAGGGCACTCCGGTACCACCGGGTGCCCGAATACCTCTGTCGAGTAGTCGAGGCCTACCTGTCGGACAGGTATATTGTCTACCCCGGTCACCAGGGAGACTGGAAACGTCGGGAGATGTCGTGCGGTGTTCCGCAGGGGTCGGTACTAGGGCCACCCTTGTGGAACATCGGGTACGATTACGTGCTGCGGGGCGACCTCCCTGACGGGGTCAGCGTGGTCTGCTACGCAGACGACACGCTGGTTCTAGCGCAGGGAGAGTCGTACCAGGCGGCGGTCGCTCTAGCGACACGCGGGGTTGCGATGGTCGTTGATAGGATCCAGGAGTTGGGACTCGAGGTGGCGCTTCACAAGTCCGAGGCGATGTGCTTTCACGGTCGCCGCTCTCGGAACGCGCCACCAATGAGTTGCCAACTAACGGTAGGAGGAGTTCACATCGGTGTCGGGTCGACGATGAAGTACCTGGGACTCGTCCTCGACAGCCGGTGGAATTTCGTGGAGCATTTCCGACGTCTGGCTCCCAAACTCAACCGGACTGGGGCCGCTCTCAAGCGGCTCCTGCCCAACCTTGGGGGTCCAGACGCCTCCTGCCGGAGGCTCTACGCGGGGATCGTTCGGTCCATGGCCCTCTACGGGGCACCGGTGTGGGCGCCATCGCTGCAAAAGCGACCGGCGGCCATTCTGAACGCCTGCCAGAGGGTCATGGCAATTCGGATGGTGCGGGGATACCGCACGATTTCCCGCGAAGCGGCGAGCCTTCTGGCTGGCCTACCACCGTGGGATCTGGAGGCAACAGTCCTTGCACACATGCACGACATGCGCGTGGAGATGCAACGCCGGGGTGAAAGTCCTCTGCCGCGACAGGTCGCGGCATGGCGGACAGAGCTCCGACGGGATCTCATGGTGGAATGGCGTCAGCGACTATCGCAACCCCGTCATGGGCACGCCACAATTATGGCGATAAGTCCCCTCTTTGAGGCGTGGCTGGAAAGACCTCACGGCGTCCTTACCTTCCGCATGACACAGGTCCTCACCGGAAATGGCAAGTTCGGGAGGTTCCTGTTCCGAATTAAAGCGGAAGTGACGCCCGGGTGTCGCCACTGTGCGGAACGCCCGGAGGACACGGTGGAGCACACAATCGCGGTGTGCCCTGCTTGGGTGGAGCATCGCCGTGCCCTCGTGGGGGTGATCGGCGGCGGAGACCTCTCGCGCCGGGCCTTGGTCGAGGCCATGGTCCGGAGCGAGGAGGAGTGGCAGGCGGTCGCCGACTTCTGCGAAGCAGTAATGCTCGCTAAGGAGGAGGCCGACCGCATCAGGCAACGGCGCTCTCGCCGCCGCCGCCGGGATTCCGATCCCGATTTCCAGCCACCGTAGGCGCGGGCTTGCGGACAGTTAGCAATGGGTAGCTCGCTGTCCGGCCGTCCGGTAACAATCCGGACCAAGCCCAAGTCGTCGACGGCGCGCCTCAAGGAGTTGTCAGCAACAGCAGGGGCCCAGCCGGGTCGAAGCCTACTGGGGCCAGGGTTATCCGAAAGGGCGCTCGAGCCCCGGTATGAAGGCTTGAAGGAACGGGATGGGTTTTTTAGTCAGTAAGAGTCTGACACTATCTCCCGCTCCGCCCAAGAGCGGGGGTTGTCATAAGATGATTTTTCCCATCGAAAAAAAAAAAAAAAAAAAAAAAAAACCTATGTAAAATTTAATCGATTAAGCATGCGCCAACCAAAGGAAGCGTGGAGGGGGAGACGCCACTGAGGTAAAAGTAGGGAAATCGAGTGTCACGGGGTGTTTTTGGGCACAGTTCTATTGTCGTCTGATATTGCTTTGCTACAATTTTTCTTTTTATAAATAACAATAGAAAATATATTTGGCCAATTACCCTCTACATTCTGGATCATGTACCCGTTTTAGCAACCATAAACAAATGTACACCAGATTTAATAATAAAAAAAAAACTAAATAAAAGCTATTAAAAACGTGGTAGGTATAAACATATTCATGGTATGGAACACTCGACTCGACTCGCACTGGGTGGTTTTTGAGTTACTAACTTACGAGTAATCCGGCCATCTATCGCCATTCTTGTCGCTTTAGTACGGGCTTACTATAAATACTACGACTACTCGTAATTGGAGTGCAGTCCACATTTCACGTGAAAAGCCAGCTACCCTCGTTATTTAGTTACCTAAAAATGGGTGCTCGTTATCTCGACTCGACAAGTTAACAGAATGAAATGAACTCTAGTAAGCTTGTTATTATACGTAATCATAATAATAAATGGGCATTCCTCAATCATGGCAGTAATCCCCTTCTTTGAGTAGCTGGAAAGGCGCCACGGCGTCCTCTCCTTCCACATGACACAGATCCCCACCGGTTATGGTTAGTTCGGGAGGTTCTTGATCTGAATTCAAACTGAATATTAGTAGGCATTCATATAGTTATCGGCACGGATCTTGAGCGTTGGCTTCAAGTTGCGCAGAAGTCAAATATTCGGTATCTTTAATGGTGCAACGTGAGACGCGGGGGCGGGGAATGTCTGTGATTGGCTCGCTGCGCCATCGCGTCATAGAAGTCACTCGTGATTCGTTCCTGCGCTTGCTGCAACAACGACGACGATTGGCTCGCCAATTTATGGAATGCGCAAAGTGATCCCCACTCTGACGCCGAGCGCTTAAGATCCGTGCCGATAACTATAGCTACCATGATAGGAGACGCCCTGGGCGTCGTGAGTTAAAGAGCGATCTCTTGCCACTGTAGGCGCCAGTTTGCAGACGACGAGCAATGGGTAGCTTGCCATCCAACCGTCCGTCCAAGTGTCCGGGTAAGGACCGAGCTGCAATCATGGACCGCGCGTAGTGTTTTACCCACGGCTTAAAGATGAAAGGACATTGCCAATCTTTGTATGGGAGTTGAGTCAAGTGCTGCCCAGAATGCACACATAGTGCGTTTCTCAGGCCGAAACCAATCAGTAAAGTGAAGCGCTCTAAAATATGTTTCAGGAGTCAGGAGAAAAAAAAAAAAAATTGTTGTGAATAATTTTGTTTTCGAAAAGTAGCTTCATAATTATTTTATACTAGACTATAATATAAATATGATCAGTAATCTGTTACACAAACTTTTCAGCACACGATTTACCTTTTAAATCGTGTGCTGGAAAATGACATAGCATACTTCTATTTTTATCCCGAGAATCTAAAAGTGTTGTGTTGTGTAGTTTTTGTTTGCTTGGGATAATTTTAAGATAAGCGAACGAAACCGCTGTTACAAGTTAGCAGGATATAATTACTTAAATTAGTTGAAATTCGTGACTTGAAAATTCCTATTCAAGTCTATTAAAATGCATAAAATGACATTTCCGTATTTTTATGATTACCATCACAAGAAGCGGTAAAAGGAGTAACAGAGTTCAGTAAACTTCAGCAATTTAACTTTTTGTGGTTTCTCGATTCTTGAAGTTTGTTGGAGCTTAATCTTTAATAAGATTATGGAAGAAATTTGTTTTGACACTTTGCTTAACATGAAGGAAACCTCTTATTAGGTACTAGCTGTGCCCCGCGGTTTCACCCGCGTTTTTCTCGTTCCCGTGGAAATACCGAGATAAAATATTGCCTATAATTGCCTCCCTCAATAAATGGACTATTGAATATTTAAACAGTTTTCATATCAGATCAGTATTTCCCAAAATTACCGCGTTCATAAATGTATTTAATATACTCTTCAAAGATCTTATACTTACAATCATCAACAAATATATTTCGAAAAAGATTATTACAGGATTTTATGTTGATAAAAAACTCCATGGCCCACAACTCATTAATAGGTACCAACTCTTAAGATCTTACACACGTGATAACTTTTAAACGAAATATCCGATTGAGATGAAACAAAAAGTATTTTACTTCTACATAAATACTCTTGATAACATAATGCTTAATTTCGATAAAGATTAATATTACGATACATATTTAACGTAGTTTTTTTGTCTTCAGATAATTTAATAATTATTTAGAATACAAAATCGGTTATTGTGATTAAACCATGATAGCTAGATATATGTTCTCGCGGACTTTTTTGTAGGTCTTAATGGGATCTACAAACCCGTAGTACATCATTTTGTTCTATTGTCAATAGTTTTTGCAGCGCACGCCAAAATAGGTTTTCGATTTCACACCTTGTGTTACAAAATAGCAATTTTATTACGGATCCCTAATTTTGAAAAAAAAAACATAGCCTATAGCCTTCCTCGATAAATGGACTACCCAACACTGAAAGAATCATTCAAATCGGACCAGTAGTTCCAGAGATTAGCGCGTTCAAACAAACAAACAAACAAACAAACTCTTCAGCTTTATAATATAATATATAATATATATAATAAATATAATATATAATAAGTATAATAAGTATAAGTATATAAGTATAAGTAATAAGTATAGATATATACTGAAGTTGTAGAAGAAAAACCTGTGCAAATGTGTGGGATGTTTCTTTTCGTATATTTGCGAGGCAAATTATTGACACACCTGTTGACAGGCCTGTTGGTCTAGTGGTTAGTGACCCTGACTGCTATGCCGAAGATCGTGGGTTTTTTTTTTCGATGGGAAAAATCATCTTATGACAACCTCCGCTCTTGGGCGGAGCGGGAGATAGTGTGAGACTCTTACTGACTAAAAAACCCATCCCGTTCCTTCAAGCCTTCATATCGGGGCTCGAGCGCCCTTTCGGATAACCCTGGCCGTGGGTTCGATTCCCACCCAGGACTAATGTTTGTGTGATGAGCACGATCATTTGTTCTGCGTCTGGGTGTAATTTATCTATAAAATGTATGTATTTAGAAATATTTAAGTATGTTTATCAGTTGTCTAGTACTCATAACACAAGCTCTGCTTAGCTTGAGACTAGACGGGCGTTGTATGATAGTTGTAAAAAAATATATAAATATATTAAACGTTTATTTTCTTTAAAAAGTACGTTATGTTCAGTTCAGTTGATATTTGAAAACAAAATATATGAACAAAAATATAACACCCGAGTGCTCATATGCTTTTTAAAGAATTGGCGACACGCTTAATTGACGCTTCGCGTGACCCAAGGGCTGGCTTCTACCTCGGTCAGAGAATAAGCATTGCCATACAACGTGGCAATGCCGCCAGCCTTTTGGGCACACTTCCCGTCGACAGCGACGCGGAGGAGTTTTATGACGTCATATTTAGCTAGGCATTTAGTGTATATATTATTTTTAATTATTTAATTTGTTGTTTAATTTGTTTATTATTTCCTAGCAATTAATTTTAATGAATTTCACTTGTTTAATATCATAATAAGAGACACAATAGAAAGAAATATATGATATTTAAGTAGATTAACAGAAACCCCTGTTTATGTTTTCGTCAATATTTGTTGTTCTAGGTACAGCTTATTTTTATAATAAATACACAAACTCTCAAAATGTCCACAAGGAGTTGGGATCGCAGACAAGCACTAGTTTATTTCATTAAAAAAAACGACGCTCTAGAAGTTTATAACAAGATTTTCAGGATGCTGAAATAAACATGATTACTGGAGAAACAAGAACAGAACAAAAAAAAAAGCCGTAGTCACACATTATATATGTACCAACCTAATTTTTCGAATTCCAATAAGTAGTTTAGGAGCTATGAGATAACAGGTGAACATACACACACACAGACATACATGCAAACATAGCCTATCAAAATCACAACGCTCCTTTGGCTTTACCGTAGTCGAGTAAAAAAATAAATACTTTAAATTTGATACTGGCTGTTTGCACAAGTCTTGAAAAAATGGCCGTCCATACTAAATTCAGTTTATCTACTATATAATTTCTCTATCAAACCTAAAGGTTGTTGTGTATAATGCACACTGCATTATATACAGGAACTCATGATAAACTTGTGCGTGTACATTCGGGTTGCGTGACAGCCGGTGTCACGTTAGACGTAATGGTTTCGAGCCTAGTGATCGATGCTAGCCATACTTCAACGTCAATATTGGATTACTATTGGATAGGAATCCTGTATTCTAATTGGTTAATGGATACAATGATGAGAGTATGTTAGAAACAGAGCTGTTTGTGTTGCGATACTGTGGTATGCATTATTGTACCTGCACAAAATTTGGGTAACAATTTTAATTAGCATATAGCATAGTCGGCCTTATAATGTTCCCACTGCTGGGACTCAGGCCTTCTCTCTAGGAGAGAGAATGAGCCGTAATCCACTACGCAGGCCCAATGCGGGTTGGTGGATGTCACACGTCTTCGAATTTTTGGCTCTAGGACATTCGGTTTCCACACGATGTTTTCCTTCACCGTTTTGAAAGCTTTGGTAATGAAATAAATAAAACAAAGCAATGCGCCTTTAAACCGGGTTCAAACCCGCGTTCTACAACTCGTAATTCGGGGCCGTCACCACTCGGCCATCACTGCTCTCAACAACAATTTTAATTAGCTTCCTGATAATATCTAATTTAGACATTAGAGAGGACTGGCGGCGTGTTTTGAAGCTTGCCACCAATACCTGAAATGTTGACCACAACCACTCTCTCAAGAGTGATAGCGACAAGGAAAAGAAATAGCTATAACCTAGAAGTCTTTACGTCAAGAGTGAATAGGTTACTTCTAGGCAAGCGTGCTCCATCGTCGGCCACATCATCGCTTACCATCAGGTGAGATAGTAGTTAAACGCGAGCCTATCAGTATAAAAAATAATTTAAAACAGCTAAGGCACACAAGTGAGCTTGACCCTCAATTATATATTTTGACAGCAAACCTATAGACGATAAAAAATACTTTGGAGAACCACCATAAGCGCATTAATAATAATAATAATATTCCACAACTATTACACAACGCCGTCTAGTCTCAAGCTAAGCAGAGCTTGTGTTATGAGTACTAGACAACTGATAAACATACTTATAAATTTCTAAACACATGCATATCATAGATAAATTACGCCCAGACACATCACAGATACATTTGTCCTGGGTGGGAATCGAACCCACGACCTCCGGCTTAGCAGTCAGGGCTACTAACCACTAGACCAACAGGCCAGTCAAGCCAGTCCGTAATTTTGAGATTTCTTATATAATACATCTTACTGATATTATAACATCAAAAGCATGCTTATATGTTTGTTACTCTATCAAGCCTTAACGACTGGGCAGATTTTGATTTGTAACTTGGTAATAGGCATGTACGTTCCTTCAGGATAATTTTCTTATTTGATTTCACGCAGACAAAACTGCTGGCAAATGGAACACACATTGATTAAATTATTTTTTTTTCACCAAGTGCATATTATATATATATATATATATATATATATATATATATATATATATATATATATATACAGAGCATCGTCGGAAATAGAAACAAAGGTTGAGCTTCTTGAGGGGTAGACATCCAGTAGGTTATGTGGAAAAAATAATCAAAATAATATTATAGGTAGATTTGTCTCTGAGTCTAACTTTTCTCAAAATATTCCTATATTTTGAAGAAGTTAGGACTTCAAATATAATTTCCAACGTGGCATCCACAAAATAGTCTAAGAAAGAATGCCTCACTTTTGCATCAGAAAATCTCACTTAGTTATTCAGAACGTTTCAAGGCATTCTTCTCAAGTAAAATAAATTGAAAGCAGTTAAATTCTAAGAGACCCTTCATCTAGAGTTACCAACATGAGAGGAAAATTCATGAATGAATTTAAAGTACCTACCTACCTCGCTCGGAATAACAAACTATAAGAAATTTTTCTAAAAACAAAATTGTTGGTTTTTAGAGTTTAGTTCGTTTCGTATTCTCGCAAGACAATGTGCAGTTACGACGTTCTATTATTTTATTAAAGCGGTCAGTACAAAAAAGTAATAGAAGCGTATTTAGTTTACCCTAATCTAATCTTCGCCGTGTCCTTGTGGGGGCGATTGGCGGTGGCGATCTCTCGCGCCGGGCCTTGCTAGAGGTCATGATCTGGAGCGAGGTCGAGTGGCAGGCGGTTGGCAAAGCAGTAATGCTAGTAAAAGAGGAGGCCAACAGTATGAGGCAACGGCGCTCACGCCTCAGCCGCCGCTGGGATTCCGATCCCGATTTCCAGCCACCGAAGGCGCGGGCTTGCGGACGGCAAGCAATAGGTAACTCGCTGTCCGACCGTCTGGTAACTGTCCGGACCGAGCCCAAGTCGTCGACGGCGCGTACTGTTCCCGCGCGCCTCAAGGAGTTGTTAGCAACCATAGGAGCCCAGCAGGATAGAAGCCTACTGGGGCCAAGGGTCTATTTCTGAAAGGAAGGCTCAGCCCCGGTTTGAAAGGCAAAGAAGAAACGGGGCGGGTTTTTTAGTCAGTAAAAGTCTGACACTATCTCCCGCTCCGCCCAAGGGCGGAAAATGTTATCTGGGTAATTTTAACCCAATGAAATAATCTAACTTAACATTATTATTCAATTCAAAGCCCTTAAAATAATTTAGGCAAATGATGTATTTTACTAATAAACATAAATTAAAAACAAATTGAGAAACATAAAAACAAGCGTAAATACGATATTTACAATATTTTTCTATGGGGTAAGCGATTGGTGGTAAAAAAAAATAATAAGTGTTTATTTACGTCAAACAAGGCGCGTACCAAAATAACTTTCCAACTATCGTACTTACACGTATTTAATGGGCATAATCATTACAAAAATAGAATATATAAGCCAATTATTATACTATACCATTACCCAATTCATTTAAAAAAAAATATGTAAGCATCGTATCATTCGTGCTGATTGATTTATTTGTAGTATTAGTAAGTTCATTTAAAATTACATTTTATCACAGTTGCTTTGAAAGCAAGTTTCATTTTTCGCAAATTTAAAATTCAAGTAGTAGTCGCCTCCTTGGTATGAGCCTCAACAACTCCTAGTACTTTCTGTCATAATACACCGTAAATCAGACCAAAGTTATATAAAATTACAAAGTCAAAAATGTAACGCTCATGTTCACATACTTCAATATGTACATACCAGATGAACGCACAAGTAAATATTTTAAGTGGAAATGCCAAAAAAATGTTAATACACTGTGACATTTACGAAAATAAATGTTCGAGCGTTTAGTCATAATTCAGAATACCAATAAAAGTTAGAGTACAGACAAAAACTTATCTGTGTAATGAAAATACAAAAGTTCTATTAATAGTTACTGTACTAAGGGGTACTATTCACCGTTGTCGCGATTATAAATCTCCATTTATCAAGAATATAAAAGAGACTAAAACCGTTTCCAGTCCATTAATCGTTTAACAAGAGAGGCCGATATTTCGCTCCTCAAGTAATTCAGTTAAGTTTTTAAGAAACAACTTCTTTATATTTCCAGTATTTGGTTCTTTATTATTTCATTCACGTATTTCAAACGTGATTCGGGGGGTCTTATTGAAAAGGATACTGTTTTTTGAATATTGAAAACTTGCGGTCGAATGGTTTGTTTGGCAAGCTGTTTCTTGAAGTTTGAGGATAAAGATACAAAAAGAGAAATATCATTTCCCAATATTTATTATTTTATCGATACAAAGTAGTGTATGGTCACTACAAGAAAAAGTCGTTTTTGGATAAGGACTAAGTTTCAAACCGCAGGAATTGAATTCCACTCGACATGAACTAAAAGTTTGATTTTTTCTGGCTAACTTAGTGATAATCCTTAAGGAAGAAGAAGAAAACGAGGGAATAATTATGTAATAGCTGTATGGTGAACCCGCTTGCAGAAGCTAGTGTAATATATTAACTTTTTCCAGCAGTTATAATATTATCAATTTACCGTATGATTTTTCATTTAACAACAAAAATTTGTGCCTTTGTGCAAATTTTTAGCATAATTACAATGCGAATACGTATGTATCTTATTACAAGTCATCTTGTTCCGATTCGATTTTCTTCTCGGGACCCGTTGAATTTAAACTCACTTGACCATTTCATACCCTACTCTACCCTACTCTGCCCTACTCTGCCCTACTCTGCCCTACTCTGCCCTACTCTGCCCTACTCTGCCCTACTCTGCCCTATGCCCTACTCTGCCCTACTCTGCCCTACTCTGCCCTACTCTGCCCTACTCTGCCCTACTCTGCCCTACTCTGCCCTACTCTTTTTAACCCCTTAGGGGTGAGAATTTTGTAAAATCCTTTCTTAGTGCTTGCCTACGTCATAAAAGGAAACCCTATGCAAAATTTCTCAGTCTCAGTGGTTTCGGCTGTGCGTTGATATATCGGCCAGTCAGTTTCTCCTTTATATATAAAACTACAGAGCAATGCTAGCCGAGTGCTAACGGGTCCGACTTACAAGTTGTAGGTTGCGAGTACGTACCTACCTAGCCAGGCACATTACTTTTTGTAATTTATTTCATCACCACTGCTCTCAATACGGTGAAGGAAATCATCGTGAGGAAACAGGCATGTTCTAGATCCAAAAATTCGAAGACATGTGACATTCCCCAACCCGCACTAGGCCCGCGTAATGGATTACGGCTCATTCCCTCTCCTAGAGAAGAGGCCGGAGTCCCAGCTGTGGGAACATTAAAAAGGCTGATTGCCGTGGATGATTTTGATCATGTGCTCTAATATGGCTAATATAGCCTGTCTTTGTTGTAAAGGTGCGTGCACAGCGCAAACACTTAAAGCACCATAGTGGATGAGGACAGGGATGTTGAGGGCGGTTTATTGTTAATGGTTTCTCACCGTCAAGTGAAAGGCGAGATCTGTCTTCAAAGACACTGATACCTTTTGCTTAATTAAAAGCTAGCGGAAGCCAGTATTATCTAATTAAATATACATTTACACATGGTGTAAATTATATTAGCTAGTTTCGGAGAAGTGACATCCCGAATCACTTTGAGCGAGCGAGTTACAGAGACAGTCTTATTAATAGAGCATAACATAATTAATATCTAACCTCTTAACATTTGCCATCTCTAAGGGCAGAGTCACACCGGAACGGTAGCGGCCAGCTGAGTACTTTAATCGTGAATTAATTTCGAACTTTATCTACATTCTTAAAAGACCAGTATTGCTTGAAAGCTTCAAAAGGCCGCGATGCCGCGAGCGGACGCATGCCCCGAGACTCTTGTCGGGAGTTCTGCCCGCGACTTCGCGAAGCTGCTCGCGGCACTAAGGGCGGCCTCGCGACCTTTTCAACTGGCTGGCTTTTACTGGTCGTTTAAGTATGTACATAAATGTTTGTTTCTTTTTTCTTCTTCCGCAATAAGTGCTATAATAAACGATTCCATCATATTCGATTCCCTTGTCGAATGTAGAATCTAAACTAGTCAAGAGGAGACTAGGCACGAGGCCGCTAGCAGGACGCTGTCATTCCAATGTAACTCAGCTCTAAATGTAGGTTACATCGAGCTAGTGTGAACAGTCATACGACACCAGAGGACGAATACCATTTCGTTGATTTCATATTATAGTAGTTGTGTAATATCAGAAAAAAGTTTATTCTGATTGAATTTATATTAAAGAGTGCTCAAGGATTTATGAATTTATTATCTTTTTTCAGCTATGAGGTGAGGACTGATGAATATGGAGTTTTTTAAAACGGCTGTTTATATCTTTGGAATCAACCATATTACGAGTACATACTGTTAACATACTTCTTATTTCCTATGGTAATCGAATCCATGACTTTAAACCACTGCGCCAACCGTGCTTTCAAAATTGCTGTGTCTATTATTTAAACTTATATATTTGTGTCCTATAATATCCTGTGTCATTAGATTCTAAAGTGTAACAATAGTAGATGATCCTTCGAATAAATTAACTAAAAGAATACAATATCTTTAAGGTTCCTTTTATTTTTAGATACAATTTAAGTTTCTTTCTATATATAAGGTCCTTAAAGTCATACTCTTAAAAACGGTCCTAAGTTCAAGTCTAGAGGCTCTTAAATCGTTAGGCCTCCGTTTACACTGGATATTACAATTTAATTAAGCTTCAGGTAAACTTAGGTAAACTACTTGAACAACGATGAAATAACAAACTTTACTGACGGCCAATGCTTTGACCTAAGACTAAGGGCTTCCTCAAACTTCGACTTAAAGCATTTACGGCGTGTTGTTAGGCGATTATATTATAATATAATTTTGAAACTGGAACTTGGAAGAAGCACTCCTGAATTATAAATCAGATTTCGTAGTTCTCTGTTCAAATAATTTTCTCACGTAGAAGATAATTTTCGGAATTGTTTGGTCGCTTTTCTGTAGCTTTAGATTTGAAAATACAAATTAAACGTAAACTGTTTGACAAGATATTTAAAACCTGACTAATAATAACGAATAGAAAAATGCGTAACTGTAAGCAGTATGATTATACAATACATCATCCAACTAGACTGAAATTTATTGGTTAAAAATACCTAGTTATTTTGTTTTTTGGTGAAACAAAATCGCTTAAAATACTCAAGAAAGTTTCAAAAGCGGAGCTTACCTCCGCCACCGTGTTCTCCAGGTTATCTGCACAATGGTGACTGACATCTCGTTTCTTCTGCCTGAATCAAGCGCATAAACCATACGATACCCAGTGACGACCACCGTCATGCGAAAGGAAGTTTGAGTTTAAAAAAGTTTATCTGACGCCTCTCCTGCACTGAGTTGTGACAGTCGCTGTCATAATATTACTATGAAATCGCGCCAGATCTCTGTCCGCCATTCCACGAATTATCGCAGCATCGGAGTTTTGCCATTGCGTTGCAACTAGACAAAGGTATTTACGAGCAGAAACTAGTAAGAAGAAAGGAATATTAATTGCTTGATTCTGAAAATGAAGTTCAAAGATTGCTTAAATCAGAAAACGCACAAAAAAGTAGATTTAACTTTGAGGAACGATTCCTGAATTGTTTAAATCGTCAATCAGGATTGGTCGATATCCCTCCATTAAGTCGGACATCGGAATAAATGGGCGTTTTCATTAGAGCCCGCTCTATAGCCGGCTGAAAGGCGATTTGCAAGGCTTTTGCCTTGATGGAATGACAATGCCAAGTAAAAAAACAATTCATCAACAATCCATCACTTTTTTAAAAGGACAAAAGAATGGAGATTCTTTAATCACTTGGCAATTTTTTGTAAGAATCGAAAGATCACTGTTAAAAAATGTTTTTCATTATTATCACAGAAATAAAGCTCTCCGGAGATAAACCCAGGCATCAAGAGTCGCAGGATAATTCCTGGCCATCGCCTCAATGAGTTGTCAGCAAGACTGGCGAAACCTTTCAACATCTGTGCCCGCCATAGCTGTGAGATTACTCGATAAAGTTACCGTGGCCCTCACAAAAGGCAACTGAAGCCACACTGTGGGTTTAGTCAGTAAAAGTCAGACGCTTCCGAAGTCATTTGATAAATCATCAAAGGACTTCAGAAGTGCCAAACTTTCGCAACGACTGGTGTGGCGAAAACCTGGTACAGACTTACACTTATTTCTACAGTGTTATGGAATGTTCACACAAATCTGATCGGAAAATTTGAAAAATCAGATGAATGTAAGTACCGTGTGTACGTACCCTAAGCCGGTCGTAAAATACACCAATAGATAAGCTCACCTTATTAAATACCTTTTTAATTAACAATTAAACAAAACAATACACAGACGCTTTTATTAAAAAAAAAAAGACGTGTGGCACTCGGGGACTGCCGCGGTAAAGCTATTGCATAGCATTTTTATCAACATATGAAATTATAATTATTTATTTATGCAGTATTTTTTTTCCTTAGTTTTTTTTTTCTTTGATATTAATTGAAGTTACACTTTCACACATTGAATTGAATTTTGATTGATTGTTCACTCATTTGTTTTCTTATCGGTCACCACGCTCAAAAAACAAATGAGTGGGGGGTGTTAGGTTATTTTCGTTACGGAATTTATGGATTCGGTCTCCACGCTCAAGGCCCGCGATAGAAGCTATGCAATAGCTTAAAAATTAGGCAAGTGCGCGTCGAACTCGCGGACTGAGAGTTCCGTGCAAACTACTATTCCCAAATGTTTTTTTTTTTTGTGACAACAAATTTACTGTTTTCAGATTTATTTCTATACCTGTGCTATAATACCTTGTTTTGTGCCAAATTTCAGGATTCTGAATCAACGGAAAGTACCCTGTGAATTTCGATCTTTAAGAGTATCAAAATATACGTTTTTTTTTTACATAAACGGCCGTATCTTTTTTATTTGTTAACTTAGAAGTTTGATTTTTTCACAGCTTGAAAGGACCGCAGACCTGAATATATGATTTTAATTTCAACTCGATACCTCCACGCGTTCTCGAGATAAAGGGTTTTGACAGACAGGCAGATGGACGGACAACAAAGTGATCCTATAAGGGTTCCGTTTTTTCCTTTTGAGGTACGGAACTCTAAAAACAAAACGGATTTTTCTGGCACAGCTAACTTTTTATTGTGGCACAAAATAACATGATGTCATATACCTGGCATTTTTAAAGTCGTTTTGAGTAAAAAATTTGGTGTTCCAGAAGAGTATCGCAATCAGTAAGTAATCAGTGAGGATTTTAAATGCACATATTGATTTTGTTCACAACAAGATCTCCTGCGGTTTTATTCACGTTTTTGGTTACTACTCTACTACGAAACTGAACTGTTAATACCCCATTTTTGTAGCTCTCTCTCTATCTTTCTCGCTCGCACGATTGGAATTTTAATACGCCATGGTAAGACCCATGCTCTCGTGACTCGTAGCATGATGATTTAATTTAAAAAAAAAAATTGGCCTTTAACCGGGCTATTTAATACTACAAGATTTTTTCAATAGGGTAGTTTCCAGGGTCAATATAATTACATTTTATTTAGTCCGTATTATAAATTATAAAAAAAATATTGGACACGATTTTTATCTTTTTTCGATTAAAAAAAAATAACAAAGATATAGCCCATTAAAGTTACATGTAACGTCACCCCGTGCAAACAAATGCAGCTTTCGTTTAATTTACAAATAAAAAATATGTGTCTCTTATTTTTGAATAATCTAAATGATGGACTAATTACATTTTTACGGCAATTAGCCTATTCGAGCTAGAAGTTTCTGAGATTAGCGCATTTGAACAAGTAAACAAACTCTTCAGTTTGATAATACTAAGTATAGCCTTAATTTAATACACCAGTTGAACGTAATATTACATTTAAACAAAATGTTCTCTCTCTTTTGCACGTGCATTTTCATTGATCTACATGTATTTGGTTTTTCATGCAATTTCTAAACGAGTTTGTAGTCATGGCTATGCTGTAAAGGTTTTGTGAGGCGGAACTGTGATGTATGTTTGTACCTATATGCTGCCATATTCACCATTGTGTTAAAATATCCGACGTTTACGGTGGCGTTCAAAGAAATTGACCAGTTTTATTTTTTTTTACTATGAACTAGGTACTACTTATTTTTATGAGTGGTCTAAATAGCGTGTGTATTTTACTTTTGAGTTTTAAAGAGTTGGTGATTGGTCAAATACTTTCCTTGTAATAATTATATTATCAGCACAAGATTTGACTAATTTATTTACAGCCGAAATTAGCAGTTTTTCAGTAATAATAGTTTTTTTTTCCATGTTTTTTTTATCTCTCAATATTTGTATTAATACTTGTTTAGGTCAAATCTTGAAAATGGTTTTTGAAATTGTTACTTGGTTGATTGAGCTGAGATTTAGTACACCTATGTACCATGAATGACAATGTATTAATTTGTTACCATGAAAGTAGTCTATTAATGAAGTCTGATAGTGGTCATAGGAATTACTGAGCGCAATAAATAAAACCCATCACGCAATAAGAGCTAAATATTCTATTCTATAAAAATTGAATAAAACAGTACAGAAATACAATACAGTCACGCTAAGCGTGCCCGAACCGAAAAGGTAACCAACTCCGCAATTGCTGGGCTTAAGATACCCACGCAAGATGATTGACGCAAGATGATAGAAAAAAAAATAGTGTTATGATAAAAAGTTTTTGATTGAAAACTTATTTAGACTTTCGAAAGTAAAAGTAATAAAACTAGACAAAAAACGTTTCCAGTACAAAACCAACAATTACTTTTTGACAACGTGGAAACTCATTTATGTAATGAAAAAGCTCGGAGGTTGCACCTATTGTAATTTTCAGCGCCGTTTTTCACGCCATTTTTGTCTGCCTGCATTTAGTAGGGACAGCGTTCCCGTAAGAGCTGAGCCGGGAAAAGCACACTAATTAAACTAGACGAGGCTGAGAGAGCTGTTCACAATGTAATGTTAAAAAAACCATCTCTTTACCTGGTGAACCATTATGTGTTATTATGCAATGCTTCTTAAAAATAAATGGGTTTGATATGATCGTATTAAATGCTTTGGGTCACACAAAATGCAATGCTTACGCAATATATCTATTAAGCAATTATCGTTTAAAAAAAAATCTTAAGAATTACAATTACACTAACTTCAGTCAGCAGTTTCACCCGGATGAAAGAAGAAAAATACTCCAAGAGAACATACTCAGGAGTTCCCTACTACGGTTAAATAGCATACACCTATTTGCCATACCAAGGCAATCTTGGTCCACACGTCGTGTGCTAAATTTCATCCATATCCATTCAGCCCTATTACAGAATACCATAGTTTGTTACAAATGCCGAGATACACGGGAACCTACAAATAAGCATCGTAAAAATCTAACACAAAACTGAAAATTACAAGAAAAGGTGATAGCTTCTTTATTCTAATGATCTTACAGTCCAACTGTTACGTATCAGGCATAAAACTTGAATCGGTGCTTGACCCTAGGAACAGACAAGGTTTAGCCATTCAAATTGAGGAGCGGTCGCCGCTGGGACGTACACTCGGCATGATAGCAACTGATTGCAAATTAACATAGAGAAGAAAAAAATTCCATTCAGCCTACTGGGGCCAGGGTTATCCGAAAGGGAACTCGAGCCCCGGTATGAAGGCTTAAAGGAACAGGGAAGGTTTTTTAGTCAGTAAGAGTCTGACACTATATCCCGCTCCGCCCAAGAGCGGGGGTTGTCATAGGATGATTTTCACCACCAAAAAAAAGCCGTTTGGAAAGTCTGACGCAGAAACAAACACACACATACAAACTTTAACCTTTGCAATATTAGTATGTATAGTTAATAATAGACAGTTGTTGAGAAATAAAATTATCAAAAAAAAAGAAAATGTTTTTCCGTGTCCACATATATAGCACCGCAAGTGTAACACGTCCGTCAGTGACAGCTACAAACATGGGCGGGACCCAGTGCCTGGTCGCGCCACCTCGGATAATGAATGCCAACGAGTTCTGTTCATTGTAATGCCCGTGACATATTCACCCGAATTACCCCATGCTCCACTCACGAGCCGGAAGTGAAAAACATAGAAAAATACTCTCCTTTGTAAATACACAGTACGAGTAGAAAACTTTGTTTTTTAGGGTTTCGTTCAAAAAGGGTGAAAAAGGGGGTCCAATTTTTACCCTTACTAAAACTACATTGTCCGTCTGTCTGTCGCCAGGCTGTATCTCATAACCCTTCATAGCTAGACAGTTGTAATTTTCACAGATAAACACCAAACATAACACACAACACAACAACAGATACAACAAACAACAACAAGTTACAGATATAACAACAAATATTAAAAACACAATAAAATAAAAAATAATATTTATGTGAGCCCCAGTTAGCAAACGACAAACGTGATTATTTTGTTGTTCTTTGCTCGGTAGTAATAATTATAGTTATGATAGTGTCTAATGTTGTATAGATACCGCCGTATAATGAGCTCACAGCGCTGGTTTTCAACGTGGGCCAGTCCACGCTGAAAACCAGAGCTGTGAGTTCATTGCTACATGCGTGAGGCCGCAGCCACAGATTACTGAATAGTTACTACGTAACAGATACTTCACTCAGTAGAAAATTTCCAATACCTATAACGATAATTGCCTACTCCCTCGCGTCAACAACCACTGTATGCTAAAATGCGCCTAAATGCTCAAGCGTACAGCAGTGATTGCTTCGCACCGCGCGATTCCACAGTAATCGCTGGGCTGCCTCTTCGATAAAATTAAATTAACATAACTTTTTATCTATGTTATTGAGAACTGTGAATATGTTCTGACTTTTATGTGGCAGTTAAAAATTTTATCATTTATAAAATATTTAACCAACTTAAAAAAGGAGGTGATCAGACATACAGGCCAAACTGAGAAGTTTGACTTGTATGGTTTGTAGGTATGTATGTTTGTGCGCGATAATCTCGCGTTTGGCTAAACCGATATCGATTCGATCGGTTTTCAGAAAAGGATTTGTTACATTTAGGAGAACGTTTTAAAATAAGTATAATACTTCTTAGTTTGATGTTGATCTTCGGAGATGTTCACTAGAAATGAAAAAAAAAAGCCTTAAAAAAAGAGAACCGACTTCAAATAAAGCACTAAGCCGTAAGAAATAATTTGTTTTTTTTTTATTTTTTATGTTAGTGCTAACAGCTGGTAATTACGAATCGAAAAAGCACCGACATCAAAGAAGAAATTATTTCTTACGGTTTAGTGTTTTGAAGTCGGTTCTCTTTTTTAAAGTTTGTTTTATTATATTTGTAAGTTTGTTTTGTTTTATATATTGGTGCTGACTGTGGAAGAAACCTAGATAAAACATAATTATAGACATCAGTGTGTAGGTAAAATAAAAAATCGTAATCGCATCGTAATTGTCATCTATTAAAATTGAACGGCGTGCGCGCGCTTCGCTTGCGAAAACCGCACTGAATTTGATCCGCCGGCGGACCGAGACCGCTCGGCTGGGCGGTAGGCACTTATAGCGCGCAAGTACATGGAGTGACGGAGGCCTGCCGCAGCTTTATGCTGAGCGTTTGGCTGTTTTACGCTAACGTGACCAATATCTTCCGTATCTATGGATTATGTTGGTTAGTTAGTTTTAAGATTGCGTCATTTCGCGTAAATAAACTGTCTTTCTTTATTTGTTTCAGATAATGTTACGGAACCCTTTTTGCGCGATTGCTCATTATTTTCCCTCTACACAAAATGAGAAATTGTCGCACACGACATTAAACGACAAAAGAAAATAAAAGATTTGTTACTACTCAAGTTTCCGACGACACAAAACTGCTCTTGCATGGAGAGAGCGTACCTATAGTCTTTATAACGCCACCAGGGACCCGAGACCTACGAAATTTAGTTAATTTACACTTCTTGTATAGTTTATTAGTAGGACTTAGAAGGGGTAGGGAGGTCGATATAACTGGTTTGCGCACTATAAAACGGCAAGCCTTGTTATCACTAGGAGATATTATAGCCTCAATGCAGAGTTTATGTGCCGTAAAACGCCATTCGTTGGTAGATGAAAGAAAGAGAAGGTAATATACGAAATTGTTAGTCCAGTCACACAATTTGTTCCACTGATTTATTCGCTAGACTATCATAACATTAATTCTGCGCGCTAACGTATGTTCTACATAGTGCAGCTGAAATCTGTAAAGATACTTATATGTTACAATATCCGCGTTTTATGCGTTCTTGAATCATTTATCTAATGAAATTTTCGCTAAAGGGTTTCATAGCGACAATAACATAGGTGGGTAATTGTAATTAAAACAAATTTTATTACTGTTCACCCGCTGCGCTGTTAGTATTATTAATTTAGTAAAATAATTATGTAGATACATTATATTAGGTGTATTAATGCACTAATTAGGTTATAATAGGCCTTTGATAATACTAACAGTATTTATCATTTATTGATTATTATTATAATCAAAATTGTACTTAAAAACGGAACTAAATAAATACAATCACATGAATGATGAATTTTAAACTAAAAAAACATATCAAAAGTAATAACAGCACAAAAGTTTGTGATTATAAATGATAAATTATCTTTATTTTTTATATACCATAATTTAAAATAATCTTTACGTTTCTCTAAAAATTTCTGGTCTCTTTAAATCCATTTATACCACGTATTAGCTCACCTTCCATTGTACTGACAAGAACAATAATAGCCTCAGATGAGTGGTTCAAATGCAAATAGGTAACTACAACGTGAATATGAAAATTTTATGTAATGTTCACGAAAAAGGCGGGAGGAAAGATATAAAAGAATTATTCATAAAGCTTCCGGAAAGTAGATACTGCCAAGAGGTGCCAGGCCTTTAAGAGGGCTGCATGCCTCTTCCTTATTTCATATCTCGCTTATCTCGGGAGCTGCAATTCTTCAATTTGCCAATATTACAACCGGTTTTGATGGAGTGGTAAAATGCGATAAATTGTATATTACAATCTAGTTCAGATTCAGGATGGTTTTATTTTGAAATAAAACTACGATGCAAAGCACTATAGAAAGGCGGATTTTGCAAATAGAAAAATGGAAGTATTTTCTATGTTTATAGAAAAATATAGCATACGATCTACGTTTGTATTATCAATCTCGGCAACATCTCAACAGGATGCCCATCAAAGTCTATAATCATATTCTATAATTATAGAAAGTTTTTATATAAATCTCAAAAGCATATGAAATTATGGTTAAATAAAAAAGAACTGTTTTTCCTATATTTAACAGTAAGACATAAAAAATAAACTAAAACAATCTAAAATTTTAGTGTGAACTATTTTATGATATTAGGGAACTATTGTATTCGTGAACTATACTTGTACATTTTTACTGTACTAAACAGTGAAATATCACATGCCTCCTGTAGGTGAAATGTATAAGTACTTTTTTTAACATTCATTATACCATATCTCTGGCAAAATATATAATTTATTAATTACATTTGAAATGATTAATACATTCTGTACAGAAAGCGCTAGAATTAGAAATATTTCGATATCTCAATATAGTTCTTTCAATAGCTTCAATTCTTTATTCTAGGTAATCAACTCTGCTACAAATCTTACTATGAAACTCTTTGCCTAGAACATTAAAAGAGACAAAGAAACTGCGTTTTAACATGTTTATTTTCATAACAAATAACCGCTATTTTCTTTTTATGCGTATTTGCCTCACAAAAAAACAAACATAATGAAATCTTTTTAAATAAATTGACTTGCTTCCTCTCGTCTTTTGTGTCACTGTGTAAACAACAAGCAAACATAAATACTCGTAGATTAAAGGGAATATTTCAAAACTATCTCGGTTTTTATCATACTCGTGCTCTATAATTCAAAATTATAGTGAGTTGGTCAGAATGTGTTCCTTTTAGTTCTCTATTAATATTATGAACTTCTTTGTTAGCAGTCATTTCAAATATTCTGCTTTTTTCTACAGATATCTTTTTTCGCATAGTTCTTTCTTCGAGATGTGCACCATGTACCGGGGGCGCATCACTGTTCGTCTGATGATCCGATGATAGAACGGGCTAGGCTGAATTAGGCATAGTGCATTTCCGATGCACTCTCCATTTCTACCAAAACACTTATATTCCTTCTAAAACCAAAACACTTATATTTCCATTCGACTGGCCTGTTGATCTAGTGGTTAGTGACCCTGAATTATGCCGAAGTCGTGGGTTCGATTCCTACCCAGGACAAATGTTTGTGTGATGAGCATAATCATTTGTTCGTTTGTGTCTGGGTGTAATTTATCTATAATATGTATGTATTTAGAAATATATAAGTATGTTTATCAGTTGTCTAGTACCCCTAACACAAGCTCTGCTTAGCTTGGGACTAGACGGCGCTGTGTGATAGTTGTGGAATATTATTATTATCTCCTTTATTATTATTATCTCCTTTAATTTATTTAAAATATGTATGTATTTAGAAATATATAAGTATGTTTATCAGTTGTCTAGTACCCATAACACAAGCTCTGCTTAGCTTGGGACTAGACGGCGTTGTGTGATAGTTGTGGAATGTTATATTATTCCTTATTTACATTCCTTATTTCTCCTTGACGTATGCCAGCACTACGCACAAAACCAAAAATAGATCTAAACAAATATTAAAATAAATCCTTCACATGAACCAGAGGTCTTCCATTATTTCAATGAGCCTGTACCGACATTTCCGGGGTCACCCTTCGTGATCCAAATATTTGCCTTCACGTTCCGATGAATGATTTATTCGGGTATAAGGGTCCTCTTGCTAAACAAAAATATCACGATTACCTTTCTCGTGGTTTTGGTTAAAAGCTTGTGTTAATCGTTTAATCAGAAGGTTTATATTTGGTAAACGTGTTTCTACCTTAATCAAATACTGTCTTTCAAATATTCAATTGTTATTTTTTTTAACCAATACCTTTAACACTAAGCTAAGGCCTAGGATTCAACCCTAGGGAGGTGCTTTACTTTGTGACGATGAAGGAAAACATCGTGAGAAAACACAGTAGGTGGGTACAGTTACACACCGAAAATTTGAAGTCATATGAGTTGGTACTGAGCCCATGCCGCGTGGTGTATCTGGACCGTTCCTTTTTCTAGAGAAAAGGTCTGAGTCTCACTGGTGGGAAAAATTATAAGGCTGTTGCATGCTTATTCTGATTCTCATAAATTAGTCACGAGTTATAGGATTGACACAATATGTCTTTCATACGCTCTATTATTCATAATCTCAATAGTTACTCCCTTTCTTGACATATTATCCTTCACGTAATCCATCCGTCGTTTATTTTATCTTCCTTTATTCTTATAGCCATCGATATTGATACTCAAAACTCTCCGTACAATATTTTCCTTATTCCTCCGTATCAATATCCTTACCATGGCAACCGATTTCCCCAAAAAAATTAGTAACCGATGCCAGTTTTTGGTTCTATATATATATTGTTCCCATTAGAGCATTTATTCCACTTAAATTGCCTTGAGTTATGGTAATTTATATTCCAATTGAAAAAAAAAAATTGGCTATTAGAAATATACGTTGCAATTAATAGAAATTGAATGTAGGGTATTAATATACATAGATTCAGACTCAAAAATACAATATATCTCAGAGGTATCATTAGGTATCATCAACACAGGGGTATCATTAGAATACCCTTGTGTTGTGAGTCTGGACCTCACAACACAAAGATCAAGTCTCTACCGTGAGTTTTAGAAATAAGTTTGTAGTAAGTTTTAAGTATCTATATTTAGGTGTATTAGGGAAGACACAGAACATTATAGCTTAAAATGTATCATTTTTAATGTCTCTCTCTCGGATAAACATTTTAAATCATTGGTATCATCTTAATATACTGATTATGAACTCGAAATCCAGGTACTTCAAGTAGGTACACTTGTTAAATTTTTTCGACATGATCACAGACTTTTCCACGCTTCACTGCTTGCTCGATTTAAGCTTACATTGGGCCAGTTTTTTCATGTTTGTAATATTTTGTTTGAAATTCTTTGATGCGATTTATTTTTTTAATAAGCCTTTAATTTCTTTATTGTATTTAATTTTGTGTGATTAACTAAGGAAGGAAGTACTTGACGTCTAGATAAATTTAATTTTATAATTAAATTTAAAAAATAATTATTATATTTGTAAATAATAATTATGAACAAAGGCTGAAAAACCGGGAAAACTCATAGGGTATCAAAAATTCGTTTACATCGATGTCAATGGGAAAACTTATATACTTTTGAATTGTTTATAACTGTTCTATGAAGCTCAAAAATCCTTAAGCATGTTGCCGCTATTTGTTATAATTTTGAAATATGATTTTGTTTTATCTGAACTAAATCATGAAGTTTTATAAGAGTAAACTTAATGGGTACTGCATCATAGAAAAAATAACTTATTGTACGAGTATATCATGACTCTGTTTTTTGCATTTTCTTTTACTTTCGCAAATATTTTAATTCACTAACTCAAATATTGTACACTCGACAGATTTACAAAACTAAGGCATTGTTCAGACCAAACACATTGTCGGCTGCTGACCGTAAGCGGGCATTACGCAGTTTATCGCTTTTCCATATTATAATTATTACGCCGTTTACACCGACTAGATACGCTATTACGTAGTGCGGTGTCGCTGACTCTCGATAGCTAGTTATTGTACTATGCGTAAGCTACCTTTTGTTCACACAAGTGACGCAAAATCGGTTTGATGAGAATTCTTAATGCAGACTAAGTCCACGTTCACACTGGGGCTGAGAGTGAGCATACTCACAGTCAGAGGCGGACAATAGCAATTAGTGTGAACGATGCCTTAAACGTTATGTATTTCAAATTGATTTTTATGTCACCATTTGAATTAAAGGGCCAATAAAATCGGAACTTTGTTATGCTTGACATGAGTTGGTCGTCCTAAAATTTAAAAATTGTCTTTCATATTCTAAATTCAAGTATACAGAAACAAGATAAATACGATTCAATCGATGAAATCAATCAATCCACAAAACAAATTATCTTCTTTAAAAGATTCGTTAACGCAAAAAAACTTTAAAAAATTAGCTATTTAAATAAAGTAGCCGCTGAATATTTACTGCTGAAATTATAAGTGGCACCACATTTTTTTTTGATAAAATGATTGAACCTTTTAGAGTATCAATGTAACTCCAGGGTTTTTGATTACAAATAAATTTAAACTATATCGGACAACTTTTCAAAACATTTTCAGGTAGTATTTTAAGTTGAAATAAAGATTTCGCATGACTGCCCAGCAAATGACAAGGCTATCCGCACAATTAGCAATCTTGGCACTAGGCCAAGAGACGATTGAAAATTCCAAATAGAATCAATGTTAAGCAGTAGCGCAATTTATGATGTTCACGAACTTGAGGGTAATGGAAAGTAAGAAATCAACGATTAGGTAGCCTGTACCTCCATGACTTGAAAAAGAATTGAGGACTTTTTTTAAAGATGATATGGTTAGAAAAATAGTGATTGCTGAGAATACAACTAATTGAGAGATTCGGAAGGAAGAAGGAAGAAATTGAGGAACGGACAAGAGAATGATGAAAAGCTGAGATTAAATTTTCCTTCAAGAAAAAAATTGAAAATTCTACTTTAAATCCTTTCAAATTTGGTTTGGTCTTTTCTTTATCTACTACATATTGAGTTCTCAGATTTTTTTTTTTAATTAATTTATGAATAATAAATTAAGTTACATGATATAAAATATGTATGATTAAATTGTTATAAGTTCCTAATCTTAACAATATTTCATTTCTGTTTAAAATATTATTATTTTTTATATTTATTTTTTTGTGCACACCTTAGAAAGTGTGTTACACAAAAATGATCTGGTAGAGAATGCCTTATTGCATTAGGTTACTGAATATAAAGTTTAAATAAATAATGATGACGATGATGATGATGATGACAACTTGAAAAAATATGTTCTGAGAATTATTCCTAAAAGAGCAGACAGAATTAAAATAACTTACATTTCTTGTTCTAGATATAATACTAGACATATTCATTCATACGAACAAGCAATTTCTCCATGAACACATTACATTCGTACATTATTATCGGAAGGCCATAAATAGTCCGAAGTAATGAGATCGTACAGCCTCAATGGAGTTCATAAATAAACATAAACAATTACTCGTTATTGCGAAAAGGAATTTATTCTTTAAATCTGATATGGTAGGCATACAACCGTATTGGTTCTTTCTCATTGACTTACAAAACAAGTGTTGATAGGCCGAATCCCGTTTTCGTATCACGTAGTAAGTTCACTTTTTTTTCTATCTTCTTTGTTGGATTCAATTACCAGTTATAGACATTGGCGGGGTAAACGATTTCCCCAGAAATTGATGACTTAGTTTCTTTTCTTAGTCCAAGTTCATAAAACGTACAATGAATGTTATTTTTGTAGCGTAAAACAGAAGGCAAGGAATTATTTGGACGAAGTTATTGTCTACAATTCTTGGTAAGTTTCATTGATTCTGAATATAAAGTTAGTATTTTACTATGATTTACTAGCGTGAATTGCATGCATCAGTGTTTACTATATAACGAAGAGACAAAACTATTAAAGAAACACCGACTTCCAGAATAAAAGTTATTTTGTACTTTTCAGTGTTTTTTTAACATTGAAGTCGGTTGTATTTGTTTTTGTAAAAAGTTTTAATAATGTAAAAAATCAATGTACAAAACTTGATAACTGTGTCATGTTGTTGGGTAGTTGTTTTGCATGGGATGTTCTGGGGATGCCCGCTATGACCTGCCGTGACCCGTGCTGTACTTAGTCGGTGGTGTCAAACTTATAACCTTTTTAAAGGTTTTTGGGAAAAAAATATAACATGGTGTAAAAACTATTCGAATCCAATCAGTTCTAAACTTTGTTACTATTCAGGTTTTGCAAAAACTAAAAAACTTGTTTAGAAACATTTTTTTTCTTTTGAGACTGAACGGATTTCGCTTAAATTTGAAACTTAAGTGTTAACCGTTGATTAGGACATGGAACAGATACTCGTACTTTTATCCCAATATTAAGGGTGAGTTGCACCATTTAACTATAACGATAACCAAACCATAACCAGCCGTGAAACGGCCACCTATTGGTCAATTCGATGATTTGACAACTGCTAATGGCTTTGTTATCGTTATTGTTAAATGGTGCAACTCACCATAAATGTTTGAGAAATAATTTTCGATATTCACACAAAGCTACCAAAAGCAAGTTAATTATAAATTACTTGACAAAGGAGATTTTAACGATTGTTTATACACGTCAAATTCATAATTCTATCATAAGTTTGTAAAAGTGTCAGCGGTTAGACAGCCTTATTAAAACTTTAGTAGTTGGTTTTGTTTACTAATTAATTTGAAGAAATCAGGACCTCATAATTAATTATAAGGCCCTGATTTCTTGAAAGGCCTTAAGGCCTTTTATACACTAACTTAAATCCAAAATAATTATTTGATTTCTTATTTATTCCTACAAAGATTAAATGTGTTCACACGTTTAATTATGTTCGCTTTTTGATAAGAATACGTTTCATGTAGGTTTTGAACTTTATCTCGCTAAGTTTTCTAACTAACTTAGTTAACTTCTAATAAAATCTTATGCTATTCTATTTATCTCCATTTGGGATTTACAATTTCATGTTTATTGCACGTTTTTAGGGTTCCGTAGCCAAATGGCAAAAAACGGAACCCTTATAGATTCGTCATGTCTGTCTGTCTGTCTGTCTGTCTGTCTGTCTGTCTGTCTGTCTGTCCGTCCGTATGTCACAGCCACTTTTTTCCGAAACTATAAGAGCTATACTGTTGAAACTTTGTAAGTAGATGTATTCTGTGAACCGCATTAAGATTTTCACACAAAAATAGAAAAAAAGCAATAAATTTTGGGGGTCCCCATACATAGAACTGAAACTCAAAATTTTTTTTTTCATCAAACCCATGCGTGTGGGGTATCTATGGATAGGTCTTCAAAAATGATACTGAGGTTTCTAATATTATTTCTTTCTAAACTGAATAGTTTGCGTGAGAGACACTTCCAAAGTGGTAAAATGTGTGTCCCCCCCCCCTCTAACTTCTAAGATAAGAGAATGATAAAACTAAAAAAAATATATGATGTACATTACTATAAAAACTACCAACGAAAATTGGTTTGAACGAAATCCAGTAAGTAGTTTTTTTTTAATGCGTCATAAACCGAAAAAAAAATACACTATTATTAAAACATCGATCAAAGTTACAACACATTACAAGAACTTTTATATTATGTTACTTGCTGCTACGGAACCCTTCATGGGCGAGTCCGACTCGCACTTGGCCAGTTTTTAATATAAAATTTCCTTCTAATTTTGAAATTTCCACTTTTTCTAATACTTTCTAATGTCTATAGAAAAAGTAAAGTGAGTTAGCTTTTTTAATGTTAGTTTACAAAATGAGAACTCATTTTGTAAGTTACCTGGACTGACTTCTTTTGCAATTTAAAAATTGAGTTTATGTTACCTTTTTTTTTTTTTTTTTATGGTGGGAAAAATCATGCATTGACATCCCCCGCCCTTGGGCGGAGCAGGAGATAGTGTCAGACTCTTACTGACTAAAAGACCCACCCCGTTCCTTCTAGCCTTCATACCGGGGCTCGAGCGCCCTTTCGGATAACCCTGGCCCCAGTAGGCTTCGACCCGGCTGGGTCCCTGCTGTTGCTGACAACTCCTTGAGGCGCGCGGGAACAGTGCGCGCCGTCGACGACTTGGGCTTGGTCCGGACGGTTACCGGACGGCCGGACAGCGAGCTACCCATTGCTCACTGTCCGCAAGCCCGCGTCTACGTTGGCCGGAAATCGGGATCAGAATCCCGGCGACGGCGGTGGCGATAACGCCGTTGCCTGATGCGTTCGGCCTCCTCCTTTGCAAGCATTACTGCTTCGCAGAAGTCGGCGACCGCCTGCCACTCCTCCTCGCTCCGGACCATGGCCTCAACCAAGGCCCGGCGCGAGAGGTCTCCGCCGCCGATCGCCCCCACGAGGGCACGGCGATGCTCCGCCCAAGCAGGGCACACCTCGACTGTGTGCTCCACCGTGTCCTCCGGGCGTTCCGCACAGTGGCGACACCCGGGCGTCACTTCTGCATGAATCCGGTGTAGGAAACTCCCGAACAAACCATGTCCGGTGAGGACCTGCGTCATGCGGAAGGTAAGGACGCCGTGAGGCCTTTCCAGCCACGCCTCAAAGAGGGGACTTACCGGAGTTTATGTTACCTGCGAATCCCTACAGCAAACTGCAATAAGACAAAATATCGTAGAAATAAGCAAAGTAAATTAATCTAGTTTTGCTATATCGGTCAATTGCCTTATTTTTCTTATTTATATGCAGCTGAGCTACCTAAGAGAATTCTAACGTTAGCACCCCACTGCGATTTTAAATCGTAGTTCACCTAAAATAGTTCACCTCCGGTACGAAAACACGAAGGAACGGGGTAGGTTTTTAGTCAGTAAGAGTCTGACACTATCTCCTGCTTCGCCCAAGAGCGGGGGATGTCATTAGACGATTTTCCCACCGAAAAAAAAACCTAAAAATATGATTTCTGTAAATAACATTAAGTTTTTATCATAAAGATATTTCTAATGGGCAACATAAGAGCCATTCAGTAATTAAAACTTGATTTCATTTAATTTTGTTCGCAATAAGAAAGACGTTACGAGTATTACTTGCGATCCATTTTGAAAGAACAGCCAGACTGTTGTGAATAAACCAGAGATCCAAATATTTTCTAACTATTTAAAAATAAACAATGAATAAATTAATTACTCAACTAACAAACGTTCTATGTATGTAGTTTACGTATTCATTTAAAAAAATATAAAACTCTGGAGGTTCATTTCACATTAACACATCAACAAAATTAAATGAAAAGATTGATCAGTTACCGAAGATATTGGGGGCCAGGCCATTAAATCCAGTGTTTGCATTATCTGACACAACACGCCTTCAATGTGTACACACCTGAGCCTAACGCGTTGATCAACATTAGCTACGTTTGAACTGTGAAACACAGATGTAAAAGCACCTTTAGGACTAAAAATACATTTACTAAAGGAACATCAAAATTCAACGTTTATTCCAAAATTTAAAAAAGCATCAGTAAAAGCCCAATCTCCCCAATTTCCAATTGCTTAATTTCACATCAAAAACGAAATCAAACACACGCTTCTTTTTATTTTCAATTAAAGAGCAAAGTTACATGTCTCTGCAAGGTTTTCTTTTTAAGTCTGTTATAATGGTTAACGAACCGCCAAATGAATTACAAAGCAAACGTGCCTTCGCCGCATAATGTATTCACTCCCAACTTCGTATAAGTAACGTAGCTTCATGTTAAAATCACACAGGATCGAATTTATGCATATTTTAAGCCCTCCCGAGTTAATTTCGTCGTGTAAATTTTTGTTGGCATTTAAAACTTACGTACTTGATGTTGTATTTTGCGATATTTTACATAATAAATGCCGGAAATTCAGTTTTCCTGACACGGTAATTCGTATAAAAGATCTTATTGAAGCATTCAATCATACGTTATTTACTACCTGTGCCGACAGGCTTAATGCATATTTATCAGTAGTACTTACGGGTGGAGTTAATACTACAAGGCATTTCCTGTCAATTTACTTTTGGCTTTTTATTACATCATCAGTCTAAAGCCTAATGCTGAACGCAGGCCTCTAATCAATGTTATGTATCATTCTGTTCTCTGCTTCTGTTTTATGTTGTCGTTGTATTTATTTTATTCGATTTAATGGCACGTTATTTCACATCATGAACTCCTCTCATACTGCTACTACCAGCTAACCTGCTAAGGCCATCACTCCACATATCGTAAGGTTGAGGTACCCGATGTTTACCATCAATTTAGTTGGCCTCGATATTTATCATCATCATCCTAGCCCGGGATCACATACTTCGGTTTTTACATATTCATTGTGTGTACAGCTAAGAACGCCGAAGATCGTGTTTCCTGATAGCAACAACCTGGAGATATTTAGGACAATAGTAAATAGGTTATTTTTAGGCAAGCCAGCTCCAACGTCGATCATATCATCGCTTACCATCAGGTGAGATCCAGTAGTCAACCACGAGCCTCCTGGATATAGGGGCCTATCTTTCTTTTTCTTCGGCTAAAGGGAAGTATTGTTTTGAGTGTCCTACATGCAAGAGTTATGTAAAAGAGTTTTGTAAATTTTAAGTATTTTTATGATTTTATTTTAATATTATATACTTCGATTATGACTACTATATTATATAATTCAATTCAAATTTTATCCATTATTGTTGAGTGGGACTCAATTTTAATTATTATATTACATTTTAATTTATTGTGTTTATACAAAATAATTGTTATTATCTATTGTGAGTACGATATACCTTTATGCAGAATACTTACTGTTGTATGCGAATTTATTGTAAATAGCTTGTGTAATGGATAGTAGTGAAAATATATCAGTTTACTATCAAAACTGCCGAGGCATAAGAACTAAACTACAAACGCTGTCTGTCGGTATTTTATCCTCCTCTTATGATGTCATAGTCTTGACTGAAACTTGGCTTGTACCTGATATCGCTTGTGCTGAGTTTATAGATCCTCGATATGATGTTTATCGTTGTGACCGCGACCGCAATGCTACAGGAAGGCGTGATGGTGGCGGGGTACTTATTGCCGTATTGCGGAAACTAAGGTCTTGTCTATTTGATAGTCATCGTCGCAACAATCTCGCATGCATTGAACATCTTATGGTCGGGCTTCAGAGTAAAAATGATTGCTCGAAAATACACATTATTAGCGCAGCATATATCCCACCGTGGACTGCGTCTGATATCTATAGTTCATATTTCGACGCTCTCCAAGACTCCCTAAATGAGCCTAATATCTCATCTATTATTATAGTTGGAGACTATAATCTTCCGGATATTTCATGGAAAGAAGCCCAGGTAGAAGGCACGCTAAAGAGTGTTGGCATGATTTGCATTGGATCATCCCCAATATGCTCGCAGTTGCAACACCTTATGTCAGCAATAAATGCCTACCAGTACAATAGCATACCAAATAATACTGGAAAAATTCTGGATCTGTTTATAACTAATACCTGTAGCTCTGTAAGTTCGCCACCAGACCCCCTACTACCCATAGATCCTTATCATCCTCCATTTGTTGCAATGTCTTCTATAAGTGTAAATATGCAAACCTTAAAAAGGAAACCCCTTATTAAATATGACTTCCGTAAAGCCAAATATGACGTGATTAACAAATGCATTGATGAAGTTGAATGGTCAACTCTGCTGGGTCATCTTCCATCGGAGGAAGCTGTAGAGACTTTCTATGAGATATTGCACGATATAATTGAACCAAATATCCCCAAAGTCAAATCTCGGGCTCTTGACTTTCCTGTTTGGTTTTCATCTCATCTTATTAAGACCTATAAAAAGAAGCAACGTCTTTGGATCAAATGGAAGAAGTTTAGGAACATAAAAGATTATAACGAATTCTCAGAGTATCGAAAAATGTTTAAAGAGACATGTAGGAGCTGTTATTCCACTTATATTAAATCTGTTGAGGACAACATTACAACTAATATCAAATATTTTTGGACATATATTGCTAATCGTAAAAACAAATTAGGTGTGCCTTCTACGATGCAATACCAGAGCCTAAAGTCGAGTGCTCCTGACGAGATTTGCAATATGTTCTCGGAATTCTTCTTGTCAGTTTTTGAACCCGCATCTCCCTCACTGTTAACATGGACCCCGCCAGCAGACTGTGACGATAAAGCCAGTTTAGTTAATAGCTTGCATATCGAGGAATCTAAAATACTCTCCGAGTTGAAGCATCTTGATCCCTCTAAGGGAGCTGGGCCCGATGGATATCCAGCTGTGTTTTTCAAGGCCACTGCTGGCAGTATCTATAAACCACTATTTATAATATATAATAAATGTTTGAGCGAGGGTGTGTTTCCTGAAACTTGGAAAAAAGCTAACATCACGCCCGTGCATAAAGGTGGCTCCAGACATGACATTGAACAATATCGCCCTATCTCAATTCTGTCGACCTTGTCAAAGCTTTTTGAAAGGCTAGTACATAATGAGATCTACCCTATTTTGCATAATCTTTTCATCCCTGAACAGCATGGTTTCGTCAAAAACCGGTCTACTCTATCCAATTTATTGATCTTTAGTAACTTCCTTTTTGAAAATATTGATAAACGTTTGCAAATTGACGCGATTTACACAGATTTCAAGAAAGCATTTGACAAGGTCGATCATGAGATCCTACTTAATAAAATTGCATTCAATGGTATACGAGGAAATTTACTCCGCTGGTTCTCTTCTTACGTCAAAAATAGGACTCAGAGGGTGGTTGTAAATGGATATCAGAGTAATTTTGTGCCAATAACATCTGGAGTTCCACAAGGCTCAATCTTGGGACCACTTTTGTTTATAATTTAGATTAATGACATTTGGAAATGCTTTAAAAGTACAAAGTTCCTCATGTACGCAGACGATCTGAAAGCCTTCAAGATTATTAACACTAAGGAGGATTGTCTAATATTTCAGGAGGACCTCAATAGACTCACAGAATACTGTCGTGATAATAAATTACAACTCAGTATTTCCAAGTGTCATTGTATGAATTTTACAAAAAATAAATCTGTTATCGGTTTTGAGTATAGGTTGTGTGAAACCGTGTTAAGTAACATATCCACTGTTAGGGACCTTGGTGTGCTGTTCGATACTAAAGTCTCCCTTAATGAGCACGTGGAAAAAATAGTTAATAATTCTTTTAAGATGTATGGTTTCGTTATGAGAGCATCCATCGAGTTCAAACGTCCCTCGACCTACCTTTATTTATATAAAACTTTAATACGCTCACAACTTGAGTATGCGGTGCCAGTTTGGAATCCTTTCTATCAGAAATACGTGGATGAGATAGAGAAAGTCCAGCGTAAATTTCTTCGTGCCATGAACTACAGATGCCATAAAAAAATTCTGTCATACGAAAAATTGCTAAAGAAGTATAACATGTTAACTTTAAAATCTAGACGTGAACTACTAGAAGCCACTATACTATATAATATTGTCCACAATAACTTTGACTGTATTGAGCTTACAAGTAAACTGTGTTATACAGTGCCCCGCACAGTCAACTTGCGTAGTATTCGAGCCGGAACGCTATTTGCTATGAACAGTTGTCGTACAAACTCGGGATTACGGTGCCCTACTCGTCGAATGGTTGACAATTATAATACCAATTTTATAAATGTTGATGTTTTTATGTGCTCTAAATCTAAATTTAAAAATAACGTACTCAAGATTTTATCCGCGCAGTCTCAAAATAACGATTAATTAATTATTTTAATTTATGAATTTGATTTAAATGTAGATTTAGATATATATATTTTTTTTGTATATAGTTACAATTTATGAGTTCCATTATTTATTTATTTTCCTTTTTATAATTTAATTTAATTTTATGTACAATTTTAATTTAATGAAATTTATCATTTTAATTTAATTTAATGCATGTTTCTGCTTGTTTTAACAATTGATATGTCATTTTCAACAAATTGCCATTGTAATTATTTGATATATAGCATATATTTATTTATCCAGCGGCATTTACTGCCGGCAATCTTATGCGTCAATATGAGGATAATGCAGTGGGCTGCAATATTGTAAACTCTTTTTTACTGTTTTTTTTTTTTTTCTTCTTTTAATATGTATATTGTAGCTGTTTATTGTCCCATAAATAAATAAATAAATAAAGAGTTTTAGGCCTCTGCCACACTAGACGGAAATTCCGTCGCGGAAGATCGGTGACGGAACGTTAATACAAGTTATTGCATATAAACTACAACTAGCGGGCACACTATGCGGAAAATCGGTCGCTCCGCGTAGTGTAGTTTATATGCAATAACTTGACGTTCCATCGCCGATCTTCCGCCACGGAATTTCTGTCTAATGTGGCAGAGGCCTAAGTCTACACTTAGGCCTCTGCCACATCAGACAGAAATGCGTTGTGTAGAGAACGCGCTTTTGGATGGCTTTGGTTTATTATTACTTTTAAACCTTCATCATAATATTATTTTAAATTATTCAATTATTTCAAAAAAACAACAACTGAGCTACGTGTAAGAAAATATTCCTAATAAAACAATACAGGCATATTCTATCTACGATTTTTAGTGCAAATTCATCAGAATAGAGGCACTAAAATATAGACCCAAAGCCATGAATAGCATGTGGTGTGTTGGTTGAAATATGGCGCAATATCTTACCTGCCCTCCTTACCGCTTCTTACGATCGAAGACCGTTTATTAAGACACTAGAGGCTTGTAAAAATATAAAAATATGCCTGAAAAGAAAAATTTACTGTGGAAAGCATCATAAAATTACCGTAAAACTAAATGAATATAATAGATAGATTTATTTATATGCGTATAATGTTGATAATTAATACACTTTGGTGTTACAATATTTTGAAATCCTTGTAAATGCTTTATTTACTTATAACTACATACTACAATTATTATATTTACGTAAAGCTATTTCAATACTTAATGCTACACATAAACATTGTAAATTAAATAGATTAACCATTTAAGAAATCCGATACAAAGAAGTCATTATTTATGGTACTTTTTAAATCTTATTAATGGCTGCTTTTGAATCATTTTTGATACCAAGTTACAAATAATAATATATACCTATACACATAACAGTCTTTATCAATAATGCATTTTTATATCCATCCATGCATAAATAAGGAAATAAAATCGAAAGTTAACCTTTCGGCCATCTGTTTTGCGAGCAATGTGCCTTGCCCAATGTCAATTAAGTTTGGCAATTCTTTGAGCTATGTCGGTAACCATGGTTCACCTGCAGATACTCGTATCTTAAATACTAATACGATCACGCAACATAACTCCATGCATAGCTCTTTCTATTGATTGACATTTAAGCGTTTTTATGAGCCCTATTGTGAGCGATCACATGTCGTTCTGTTTATAATTTGTGGTTTAAGTTTAGAAATTTATTATTTTATTCTTTTCTCATCAACACTTACTATAATACCTATTACACATTTACACTTACTGTTTTGAGCTTGTATACCAGTACTTCCTAAGCTATTAAATTGCGCTTCTTTAGATTAATTAAACTAATTGAATTGTAAAAACAGTCCTTTTATAAAGGTGGTGGTGCGAAAGAAGAAATTCACCAATTTTTATTTTTTTTAGTTTGTCTTAGCACAACTCTGGTTGGAATTCACGGGCGAAGCATTTTTACACTCAAAAAAGTGAGAAATATGTGCGAAGGATGTATACATGTGTATATCGGTGTGGGGAGAGAGAGAGACAGAGAGTGCTATCTCTCTAGATACACAACGTTCTGCTACTGCATACTTACTCTACTCAACTACACATCGTTTCACGGCTTCGTTGCGTATCCTTCGCATCTTTGAAAGAAACTATTAAGGGAATATGCATGAAAAAAATATTTATCAACTACCAGATATTCAATTTTTAATAAACAAAAGTAGAATACCTATTAATTATGAAAATAATATCAAAATGCGTTGAAAAGTATACGAGATAAAAAAAAAAATTAACAAATATATCTATCCCTCACGCTGAGACGCGGTTTTCTATGGCGGCCGAACGGATGTCATGGCCTCTGACGTCAAACGGAATTCTCTTTTATAATAACAGCTATGAAGCTTTATAACCTCGTTGTTGATGATGATATTTCTTTAGCAGAGATCCTTTTTGCGTTGTATTCCTCAATGCTGTGGGACCTTTCATCTTTATTCCTTTTATTTGTAGATATGATATTCCTCCATCTGGTTCTGGTGTGAAAGACATTGTATACCGTAACATCAGAAGCGATGCGAACTTCGTCAGTCCTACGTATTGGGTTGCGCTCACAAGACCTTTCCGCATCTACTTTATCGGTCACGATGAGCCAAATACCAGAGCTAAAGGGTGCTTAATTTACCAAACAAAATCATTGCATGTTTATTTCCTTGACGTCGATCGTGCGTATTGTTCCACGCGCGTTTCATGGAGTTATTAGCAAACTGTAGGGGCCCAGCAGGTTCGAAGCCTACTGGAGCCAAGGGTGTACTTCTGAAAGGAAGATTCGGCCCCGGTACAAAAGACAGGCTGACACTATCTCCCACTCCGCTCAAGAGCGGGGATATCATTGGATAATATTACTACCTAAAAAAATGCTTATTTCCTATTATTTTCACCGTAACCAATGATCGTACCGTTCACCATCTACAAAGGTGCAACAGAATCAGCATGATAAAGGCAATAGTTTGGGATAGTGTATATTTGTGACTTCTACACCCGATCACCTGGTCAGGTTTTGAAAACACTTGGTTCACGGATACATTATATCTTAGAATAGCACATAGAATACTTTGACATGTAGTAGTATATTCTTTTAAGATAATACACGAACTAAGCCGCTGGCAGCATCTAATTTATTATATTCAAGACAATCCGTGTTGATCTAGTAAAATAATAGTTTTTCTGTGATAACTACAATAAGGAACAAGTGAGAATAAATCATTCGACCCTTCTCGACGCTTTAATTAGATAACACACTCCTAACATAATTTGCTAGCAAAAACAATAACAGTGCTGGACTAATACTGGCTCAGTTTTATCAGGTTTTTCGTAACATAGTCGCTCTAGCCACAACTGAACTGATAAATGTTTATTGTTTTCATCTTTGTAGTACATAATAATAATTGTTATGATGCCCGAAGACTGATGATTGTAGACTCATTGATTAGTTTCTATTTCGATCCACTTCTTATATAATTTTTATTTCACTGTGTTAATTGGTCCACACTGACCTCTCATATATATTAATATTGTAAAATTAATATTCGGTTATGAACTAGTAATCGTTGAGTTTCTTGCTGGTATTTTTCATAGAAAACGACAAACAGGAACCATGCACTAATTTTTGATGTTTTATAAGTGGCCATGTATGTGTGAGATATAAATAAACGTTTTTCTTTCTTTCTTTTTTATAGGAATGTGTATGTAGGTGATATGAATGTGGCTAGGTGGGATATTTTATTTTAAATATAATTGATGGGATTACCTTTTGACCACTTCGGATGATCCTACTAGAATGCACAGTCTATAAAGGCAATTTTAAAATTTAACCCCCCCCACAAAAGAGAAGGGCGTAATGAATAAGTGTGAATATCTGTGTATGTATATTATTTAAACATAAATAAAAACGGATTAACCGGTTTTGATTTGCTTTTTTTTTTCTTTAAAGGTGACTTCTGAGGTCTTTGTACCTATATATATCTTTATTACACACCAAACCTAACTGACATTAAAACCGAAAACATAGTTTTGAAATTGATATGTTACAAATAATTAAGATTTTATCCAACGGTTTTTGTGCTTCCTGAAAAAATTTTAGAGATTTATAGATACCAGAACATTTACATTGCACTTGTGACTACAATACACATATATATAAATAGTTAAATAAAAGTACTTGAGGGCAGATCATACAAAATTTTTGAGTTTTAAAAGCTCTGGCTACTTTATGAAGTGATAAACTACAATACTCTAGTTTAGACTGTACGAAGTAATCAAACAACATTCACCCATAGGGACTTTCTATCAAAATAATATTTAAGTCATTAGAATCCTATTCATCCCGGGACTACATACTATGACACCCTAAAACCATCATGAATCCAGTACAAAACAAGTTTTTAATGAAAATCATTTTTTCAAAGCAAGCTTTTATGGCGCAGTTCGGCTCAAATATTGAAAAATAATTATACGAGCGTCTTGACGAGTATTAATTTATTATAATTAATACTTTTAATTAATTATAATTAATAATTATACGAGCTTATACTCGATGGGGTTGTGTCATTTAACTACCGAGTCCCTACGGCCACCTTTCAGATCCATCATCAGATCACTTCCATGTCATCACAATATTGCATTGTCACGCAGTTTACATATGTATTCAAAATTTGAGCCGAACATACATAGTTACATTGCAAGTTAATAAAAAGCTTGTAAAAATAAAATAAGAAATTAATACAAATATATATAATATTATTCGGAGCAGAAGGCGTCTAAAGTTCCATTCATCGCGACCTGTCTTCAGCTTCACACTTTATCTCACTTCAATTCAATTCGATGCCTGTCACTTCTGTCAGCACAGTGCGTCACCAGATTTGCCAAGGGTAGTCACGCTTTTCCTTCTCTCTTGATGTAGGATTCCAATCGAACGCCGATTTAGATGTTGTGATCAGAAACCCTCCGAAGCCAATCCATCTCCACTTAGGGCGCTTAATCTGATGGACGATTGGGTTGGTACTTTTTCATAACGAAACCATAATATCGTTATACATAAATATTTCTGGTAAAAACCAATATTAGCAAAAGTAATAATAAAATTACAATCCCAATAATAAATAATAATTCCGAAATTTCAATAAATAAAGAATAATATAGGTATAACAATTCCATAATATATAATACAATATTATAATAGAAATGGATTAAGAGTAGATAGGTACGCGTTTATCCTAAATATCGTCATCATCATCATGATTTCAACCCAAAAACGTCCATTGTTGGACAAAGGCCTCCCCCAAGTGTTGCCTTAACGACCGGTCCTAATGGATTCCCGCGATTCTCACCAAGTCCTCGGTCCACCAAGCGGGGGCCTTCCAAAGTCGCGTCTTCCGGTATTTGGTCTTCCAGTAATTTTCTTCAATCTGACACCATTGACCACTTTTTTTGTGAGTAATGTGCCATACGCACTGCCTATTAAGTTTGGCAATTCTTCAGGCTATGTCGGTAACCTTGGTTCACTAGCAGATACTTAATAATTTTCAAAATAAAGATGAAATAAAACAAGCATTTTACAACAATTTTATTTTATGCTTTTAAATCTGTTGTTGTTCATTCAAGTTTTATTTATAAGTTTAGAACAAAAGAAACATCAATTATTACCAGTATTAAAACGTATTTGGCAAATAAATAAATTATCTGAAGATATACCTATATAAACTTGTGTATTTCCTAAACTTTCACGACTTTTAGTGATGTTATCAGTAAATCAGTCTTTACCTATCTCGATGTCCACAACGTTTTTCCCAGTTTCGTGTCCACCAATGCAAATTCCTTTCATCGAATTTAATCTAATTATACTATTTTCTGATGCATAAATGATATTTCCATCGCTTTCTATGGCAATCCCATATACATTGTCTATTTTAGCCAAGAGTTCAATTTCCTTGACGTCGTCATTAAAATAATATAATCCATCTGGACTTGAAATATACAGTTTACCATTTAAATCAGACGCGACTCCATTAGCAACAACTTCATTTAAAAGAAAGTATTTGTCATCAGTTCTGCTATACAGAAATCCACCAGAAGAATTAAAATACAATAGATCTTTCTCACTAGTTACACCAAGTAGCATGACTTTGATGCCTTGCAATGCGGGCACTTCAACGATTTTATTATCTTTATAGAAATATGCTTCCTCTTCTGGGTAAGTCGTGAAATACAATCCATCTTTATAGAACAATTGCCATATATTTGTTTTTTCCCTGACATATACATTAGTAGCTGTTTTCGTACTATAATCATATGTATATAACCCATCTTCACCTCCCATGTACACCGTATTACCGGCAACAGCGTTTGCAAAACCTCCCCGAATACCACGTACTATGCCATAACGACCAGTTTTCAAACTGAAATAAGCAGATTTAAACATTTCATCTGTTCGTGCTGTGTAGCTGAAGAACAGAGTATTCGTATCATGGTCGATAGCTAACTGGTATGGGCTTTCAATGTCGCTGAGAAGTATTTCCTTCTCATAACTTTTGGAGTGAATTTTAACACAATCTGTAGTACCATCAATCACATTGGTTGCTGTGAAGGCAAATGATATTGCCACGATGAAGAATATCATCTGAAAAGAAAAAAAATATCAGCACAAAAACTAAAAGTAATACCTATTTATTGAATCAGCTCTGTAACAACTAACATATCTAAGTCATTTTCAAATATAATGAATTATTCTATGACTTTTTACAAAACATTATTCATTTACGAAAAACAAACTTCAAGATTTTCTTGTTCTATCTAATACACGCTTGGGGGAGGCCTACGTCCAACAGTGGACGTCTTTCGGCTGAAATAATGATGATGATGATCTAACACGTTTCAACTTTGTATTTTGCTATACCTACCTACGTCTGTGTGACGCGTCACAAGCGCATCAAGCACCCTCGCCGCCCGACCCCCGCTCCCCTCCGCTGTTGTACTATCGCTTGCTTCGCATAGACTTCGTGATATTTAGAACATTCTTTTACAAATATCCCTGTATAGCTCCATTCCTTTAATAGTTTAGTTCACAACCGTCATCGTTATAGATTAATCAACCTATAACGATTAATACTTTTCTGCTAAACCAAACGTTTAACAATGATTAGGCGTGCTATTCTCTAAGAAAACAGCCTTGAGCGAAGCGCTGGACGCAGCGACGAAATCCAAATAGGTACATTGGATTATCAATTCAATGAACCAATACACTGGATTGTTAATTCAAAGCATTGCGCTCTCGACTTGTCGCTGCGGCCAGCGCTACGCTCAAGGCAAATTAAAAAATTCTTAGAGAATAGCACCGCAGAGGTCTGGTCAGGATCTCATAAACCGATCAATTTGACGATCAAAACTAAACTATTAAAGGAATGGAATCATAAAGGATTAAAATATGTTACACAGTTTTTTAATATGGTTTTCGCATGACTATATCTGCTTGATAATATTTCATAATCATCATCAACATAGGCCTCCTCAAGCGTCACCATAACGACTGGTCCTGTGTGAAGAATGCGCCTTCGGATTCCCGCAACCGGATGGTCGATGGGGACGAAAGGTAGAGTGGCAACCACATATTGGAAGATGCAGCGTTGAAAGGCCTCCCACAAGGTGAATCGATAGCCTAATGATAATATTTACCAAGTTTATTTTATGGAGTAGGTATTGAAGGAAAAATTAAGCTAAGTCTACAGGAATGTCACAGACAGTGACAGTCTACTATCGGGTAGGTGTCTCTAAAACAATGCGTGACTATTTCACCAAAAAAATTTTACATCATGATATTTGGCAAACATTGGGCAGATCAAATCCTTTATACGCTCATAAAACAAAGATGAAAAAATTGTTAAATGGTGACATGAAATAGTGATATTCCATTAAGTAGTCACTTACGTCGGATATATCCGACAAACACTGTCACGTTTATTCCCCCAGGATCACACATCCACGACCAAATACTCCATATCGTCATCTCTTCAATCAACTATGGCAATTAGAGACCTAAACAAGATGGAGTATCCAGTTGCCAATACAAGATTCTGGTGAATAGGAAGTTACAATACTCGTCGGACCAATCCGACCAGGGTGGTTAAAGGACATGTTACCCAATCTACAAATAAATTGGGGAAAACGGCTTGAAAACATATTTAATTCACGTCAAAAAATTTACTAAATAAACGAGTACATAAACAGAAATGTAAACAATAAAAAATACATACCACGAAATTGTTTATAGTGCCTTGAATACTAAACATTATATTTGTGACCAACACTTTTATTCCAATGACTTCAGAGCTGCACTGATGTTCTTTAAATATTATTATTATAATGTTATTGTAATTATAAAGGTTACAACAAGTTATCAGAAGTACCTAGCTGTAACCGTCAACATAACGAACAATGTACTTTACGCACTCGGCGATAAAATGGTACCTACAGTTTTTACGAGGGCAGAAAACTGCACTATACTGAATTTAGTAGCGTAAATCATAACCAGAAATAAAATTTGTATGTTTATGTTTGTAAAGGGTTATTACAAGGAAGTATCTACTGATTCAATTCGCAAAAATCTTACAGTGATTGATTTGAGATTATTTTTAGTTTAGTCTACTATAACATCACTGCTCTCAAAACGATGAACGAAAACATCGTAAGTCATCATCCACCAATCCACACTGGGCCCGAATGGTGGATTATGGCCCATTCCTACTCTTAGAGAGGACGCCTGAATCTCGGTAGTGGCAAAATCATGAGGTTGATTATATCATCATTTCATATATATGTACCTAGGCTCTGTGATTTCCAATAACGCTATGATAGACGCCAATGTAACCTATCATATTAATATTGACTGAATGAAGTGACTTCAGCCTTCAGATGTGTTACGCGACCATATAATGCCAGTACGTGTCAAAGCCAAAGTCTACAAAACCGCAGTCCGTCCGGCTCTAACCTATGGTGCCGAATGTTGGCGCCCGAAAAAAAAAAACTCAAACCACAAAAATGCACATAACTGAGATGAAGATGCTGAGATGGGTAAGAATGAGTTCGTTCGAGAGATGAAGGAAACGAACACATCTATGGAAGTTTTAAGATCCACCCAAGAGGCTAGTGGCCGTAAAAAATGTAAATAGTCTTTTAGATTATTCAAAAATAAGGGACACGTATTTTTTATTTGTAAATTAAACCAAAAATGACAAAGATATAGCCCATCCTTTCAATCGTGATAATGACAGACACAATTGAAAGACAATAGGTGCGCGAACGCCGGCGTTCGCTTGGGGTTTAATGAATTAAAGTTACGTATTACTTCACGCCGTGCTACATTTTTTAACACGGGGTGACGTCACACGTTATTTTAATGGGCTATATCTTTGTTATTTTTTGTTTAATCGAAAAAAGAAAAAATACGTGTCCAATATTTTTTTATAATCTAAAATGCGGACTAAATAAAATGTAATTATTTTGACCCTGGACACTACCATATTGGAGAAAAATTCAGTGAGATGCGACTCAGATGGTATGATCCTGTAATGAGAAGATTTGGTTAACATTTATGACTAGGCAAGTCTTACACATGAATACTAGTGCCTTTTTTGACTTGAATGTTTATAATACGCAATGACCTAAAGAAAGCCCAAGTAAATATCTCGATAACCCAAAACCGAAATGTCTGGCGAAAAATGGTGAAGAGAGCCGACCCACAATGAAATGGGGTAAGGCAAAGAGAGACTGTATGTATGTCATGTAAAAATGCACGTTTTCTATGACATTACAATCAAACTCAAAAACAAACCATTTTGCTAAAAATACTAATGTTGATTGTGAGTTTCGTGCGACTCAATACTGCAGATTATTTATTCAGTTTATTGAACTAAAGACCTTATGAGAACAAAAACAATTTATAATTATAGATAGACTATTTATTTTTATAAAAGAAAAAAACATTCACAAATATAATAAAAACAATATCCCACCGGTATCGAGAACAGAGTTCAAACTACCAGCGATTAGAACTCCATAGAAATGAACCTCCTAACAATACGAGCCCTGGCCAGAAGTACCGCTTTCTGCATCAAGCTCTTGATCCAGCCGCCTATCGAGAGTCTCCTATAACGTCGGTCGAGGCTCGTGGCTATTAAGCCATTGGCTGTCACGACTATTGGCACAATGACTGCCGTATCTACTTCCTACATGTATCGACCCTCGCGAGCCAAGTCAATATACTTGATTGGTTTATCTTTCTCGGCTTTTACGAGATTCTCATCATATCGGACGATATGTTGATATATAAATTATTGCACGCCTCTCGCTTCGGTCTATCACCACTATATCAGGCTTACTGGCTACAATATTCCTATCAGTGATGATGGACCGATCTCAATTATTATTATAAGTACAAACAAGTGAACGCTCCTTACAAACATTATACATTATGTAACATAAAGGCATCAACGATAACTGTCTTAAAGGAGGGAGAACACACAAGAAACTTTAGACCATATAGTTCCTAACTCTTAGTCAAACTATCCGGACATATAACGAAGTGCCTAGAAAGCAGGGGCACAAAATCGACTGCGCGCGATAATATAGTAATTTATTGCACCATATATCACCCAGCATGGTCCGGCGGGACCCCAGTGACGACCGCTCTGTTGCGAATCCGAAATGCGCTGAAGATATTATGTGTAATGTTGGGTAAATACGTTGTTTAATTATGGTTACCTTTGCTCATTTTGTAAATGGAACTTTTTATTATATAACTCTGACTCGTTGGATTGATCTTGTCACCAAGGCTAGTCAACCGCAGCAACAACTGCCAAAAATTCAGAGATATCGCTCGATATGCCACAGCCTTGGAGGCAAACGACGGCATGCTGTGACCTTGCCCATCATCAAACGCCACGACCACTATGATAAGAGTACCCGACTACGACGATTATATTATGTAAATGTATGCACCCGGACAGATGGGTCAGGATGTTCAGTCACTAGATGAAAGAGTTTGACGCTGTCAAGGTCGACCGCGGTGGAAGGTAAATATGATCAGATTGTCAATTGACAATCTGATCATATTCGCGGCGCAAACTTGGCCAGAGATAGAACAGCCCTACGCTGAGAGGTTAAAAAAAAAAAGTAAAGGCCTTTGCTCAGCAGTGGGACACAAAATAGGCTATTAAAAAAATGGATTTCATCAATTGTGTACGTACAAGTACGTAGAAATAGTTTTTTTACTCTAAGCTGCCAAAATTATCGCCTTATATAAGAATAGATATAATTCTTTTTTTTTTTATTGCGAAATCATCAAGTCATTTCTTTCTCTCTGGATGAGGCGAGAGGAAGTGTCAGACTTTTAATGGCCAAAATCTACATATGTACAGTAAATTTTTGTATATTCTCGTAGGTATGATGAAATGGTGCCTCTGCTCGTCGAATTGGTTGGGCCATCGCTCATCGTCAGCAAGCCCACGCCTACGGTGGCTTGAAATCGGTGGCTTGAAATCGGGGTCTGGGATCCCGGTAGCTGGAGCGAAAGGAAGTCCATTCTCTCAAGTCGTCAACTTCTTCACTAGCCTTACAACTACGCAATGTAAAGCCTTGTTTACGTATACTAAGAACAAAACTGAATAAACAAAAATTCTTTAATACGCTTTGATACACACTGTATAAATGATTAGATAAGATATCAAAAATCACAACAAGCGCTATCTCAACATTTTGATTTTCCAAATAATTTGTTGTAAAAACGTTGCCATCAAACCTTATGAATAAGATGGATTGTTTCACACTGAATTCGAATCCTACAGACATTTCTTCACTGACAAATACGAGTTCCGTATTGTCTCATCCATCATTTCTTGACAACTTATGGCTGTAGTGTTCTCACTTCAGTAGTCAACATAACATATCGTCTACAAATCATTCCTTGTTCTAGATTCGATCACTGTTTTCTTGACATATATCTATTTGTATGTGTAAGGGGAAAGTAGGTTATCGAATGTTATGATTTATCTAGGGGAATTATTAATGCTTGTCTGATACGAGTTCCTACATACTTATTATTGACATGATGCGTAATGAAAATAGTTGTTTTTTTATCTTTATAAATTTTCTACTGAATTTATCTATACTTTCAAGTTCAGTGCGGGTTTGCGGGACGAGTTCTAATAAGCCTAGTATGCGTTTTCCTTGCAGTGCGGTGAAGAAAAATATAGTCTTCTCTGTCGTGCGGAGACCGAAATTTCAATTAGGTTTAGTTCAGGAAAGAGATAGAATATATCTACAACATTAGTTTAATGTATGCGAAACCCGAAACATGTGTCTTCATTTTTATGTAAAGAATCTATGCACAAAATTTCTTAACTGTTTGGAGGTATGCGGAACAGAGAGTAAAGTCCCGCAAACCTCCGACCAGACAGGTGTTATAGTCTGGTGGGCTACTGCCCGATAAATGATTTCGAGCTGTCGTATATGTTCAAATCGCGCGGAGAACTTTGATTATCCGATGCAGGATTTCGTATTCTCTTCGTAGTTCTTATGTGGCGCCATAGATGTCGCTACAACTGTATCATGAAAAACCATAATGTTATAAGCTTATTTAGTTAACTGGTTGTCCGCATAAATAATAGTCATCAGGCCATCTGGACGACTGAGGTTGTTTTGCTACCGCACCCAGCTGTATGCTGGCACCTACTGCCCGTTATGACCTCCCCTTGCCAGAACCTGCGTTGTGTTGCTGTGTGCCTTATGTGTGTGTTGGTGTCCAACTTGTGACCTTTTTTAAATATTTTTTTGTAATCTTCCTTTTCATAAAAAATATCGGAATCGATTCAGTTACAACAAACTAAATAAACTAAAAATATTGTTGTATTATCTAAGATGCTTTATTATAATAATACAATTGTGTATCTACTTTGACAATGATATTTTTCAAACGAGGTCGTAAACGCCCCGTATCGTCAATCGTATAGTCAAAGAAGTACTGAGGCAAAGGCTGTGCCTACACTGATGGCACCATTTTTTGAAGTGTAAGTAAGGTGGTCGCGGGGTCTACTGCCCGATGTAAGATGTGATTATTATTGTTATTATATCTAGCCCGTATTGTTCCACTGCTGGGCGAAGGCCGCTCACTATTCTTTTCAACCATCACGATTCCGTGCTTAATCTTTAAGAAATCTAGGTCCTCCCCCATCTTCTACGCGGACAGCTGCGGCTCCGTGTCACCGTGTCTGGATACCACTCCTGCGTTTTGAGGATCCAGAGCTCTTCAGACATTTTTTAAGCTATTGCATAGCTTCTATCGCGGGCCTTGATCGTGGAGACCGAATCCAGAAATTCCGTAACGAAAATAACCTAACACCCCCCACTCATTTGTTTTTTGAGCGTGGTGACCGATAAGAAAACAAATGAGTGAACAATCAATCAAAATTCAATTCAATGTGTGAAAGTGTAACTTCAATTAATATCAAAGAAAAAAAAAAACAAAGGAAAAAAAATACTGCATAAATAAAATAAATAAATAATTATAATTGCATAAGTTGATAAAAATGACATGCAATAGCTTTACCGCGGCAGTCCCCGAGTGCCACACGTTTTTTTTTTAGGTGGGAGAATCATCCAATGACATCTCCGCGCCCTTGGGCGGAGCGGGAGATAGTGTCAGACTGTTACTGATTAAAAATTCACTCCTGTTCTTTCGTTACCTTTCGTACCGGGGCCGAATCTTTCTTTCAGAATCAGACTCTTGACCCTAGTAGGTTTCAATCCTGTTAGCTCTTTAGTCTTTATACATGCGGCAGACATGTAAGTATCCCAAGTTAAACAAATTAAATTAGCTGGTTCAGTATCAGAAATCGAATAAAACTCTTTTGTAAGTCTTTGGACGAACAATTTAGACCCTAAAACAACTAACTACAGTTATAACTTTCCGGTAACAAACTTAATAAAAGAAAGGGAAGCGAACATTTTATTTCGATTTCTCAAGGGTGCTCTTTATATGTTACTCTTTATACTATAGCAGTAAGTGGTCATTATCTTTCTCTATAAATAAACGATTGATAACCCTGCGCTCCAATACGCAAATAGTTGATGTGATTCAAAGGACTGTCCAATTTAACCTTTCAATTGTGATAATGACAGACACAATTGAAAGACAATAGGTGCGCGAACGCCGGCGTTCGCTTGGGGTTTAATGAATTAAACAGGACTAAGTAAGATATGACATCTCGTGTCTAATGAGAACTTGTTAGTCATCTTGCTACTGCAAAACTCGCGAGCGCTTGCGAGTTGGCACCTTCCGATATAGCTGTGAATCCGTAAATCACAGAATTGGTGGACGGACACAGCGGCGTGTGACCGAGACAGACCACGAAATAGATGGCGGAACGACCTAGATGTCTTCCTTAAATACTAGAATGAGAAAGCGAAGAATCGTGATCGTTGGAAAGAATGGTGGAAGGCCTTTGCTCAGCAGTGAGACAATACGGGCTAGCTATAATAAATAATACCCACTTTTTTTGTGGTGGGAAAATCATCTAATGTCATCCACCGATCTTGGGCGGAAGATAGTGTCACACTTTTACTGACTAAAAACCCACCCCTGTTCCTTCGTTGTCTTTCGTACCGGGGCTTGAGCTATCTTTCGAATTAACCCTGGGTCCCCTTACTATAATGATCTCTAAAGCTGTCGAAGATTATTTGACATAGTAGGTCCTTGAGATCATCGGAAAACTTAAAATTAAGTATTCGCGCGCATTCCACTACCTTCGTTGACAAATCTTTCACAATTCAAGCTGCACGTTTGTGGAATGCGTTACCCTTAGAAGTAAGGCGTGCTCAAACGCTACCAACATTTAAAAAGATGGTGAAAGAGCATTACCTTTCTCTTCGATATATTTTCTTCTCCTGGTTCAACTATATATTTGATATTTATTAGTTTTTTTTTTTTTTTGTATTTTATGTGTGTATTTGTGTTAATGTATCTTGTTAGTATTATATCTGATGTTTGTACACTGACAACCCTTAATCTATCTCCTTTCTCTCAGTCCATCCAAAGGTTATCTGTAAGAGATCGCCCTGTGCGATAAGATCGCCCATTGTGCACTTATTCTTTTAAATGTTTGTCCTGTATTTTTGTTTATTTGGTGTACAATAAAGATTATAATAATAATAATAATTTGTTAATAATTAGAAAATAATTTGAACGGACGTCTTATTTAGGTACCTAACCACTGAAAACCTACACCGTTTCCGCCCCCTTGTGAGGATTTCCATATCTTATCAGCATTAAAAAAACTAAATGCAAAAAAATATAAAGTGGCAAATATCTAAACCTATTTATTTTATTTATTCCGTTTCTATATATTAAAAAAAAAAACTTAAATAAACTTTCAAGAAGAAATTAACAAAAAAATAAATCACAATTTTTTACTATTTTGCCAACGTCCGTTCCGGTATCGTTACCCTGATTTATTCCATTTTAATGCCATACAACGAATACGACTGGCATTTCTTGCTATAGTTTTTTTTTTTTTAAATCATGAATAGATATTGTTTATGTTTAAAATAAAAACAAGGAATTACTCTTACTTATGTCGTGGGCATGTTCACACACATGTAAAATCACAAACACTGGACACCCAAAAATGCAACAGACAGTTATCTGTAGGCCATGGATTTGTTCCGTGCGAGAAACGAACCCACGACACGCAGCGCAGCAGTTTATTGCTGAACCACTACACCAACCGTGCGTCATTATACATAATCATAGCATAATATCAGTTAAGTTAGATTTGTAAGAAACCACGCTATACTTGTTCAAAACCCAATAAACAAATGACTGTCTCCACTAACCACTGACTAGGGTTCATTGGTTGTTTTTGACCATCAATGCAGTTTGGTAACAAGTTCAATTTGCGCAGTGCAGTCGAAATGCAAATTCAACAGTGTAGTTGCAATTAGAGAGCCCAATCAAACTCAACAATGCATAGACAAAAGGGAATCCCCGAATCCAATTAAATTTATTATTTTACTGTACGTAATAAAAAACTGATGGCATACAACGTTTTGCATAAATGTGAATCTTCGTAATTGATTCGTTTGGTTCAAGACACAAATCGATCAATTACACATTCTATTGAAAGACTTGTTTATCTAGAAATAACAAAATGTATGTACTCGTACGTATGTACTCGTTTAGTTCCGCAAATTAACGGCCATTACAACTGGCCACGGGACCTTTAACAAGCACCTTTCTGTCTTAGGAGTTACAGACAGTCCGCTCTGCAGAGCCCGCATGGAGGAGGACGAGACAGCAGCTCACCTGCTTCTAAGCTGCCCTGTGGTCGCTGGATATAGGGCAAAGTACTTCGGAAACCCAGGTAACATGGTCGTCGTGAAATGGTTAGCGACACAAAGGCGCTGCTGGCCTTTCTTGAGGAGCTGGGGTGGATCGAGTGACTCATTTGTCCCACCCGTACGCAAAATACGGCTTTAGTTAGAATCAGAATCAGAATCAGAATGTCTTTATTGTGGGCATAGGTTACATACAGGTGTTAAAATTAAATAATAAATTATAGTTCGTTCGTTCGTTTTAGTCGTAGAGTTGCGGACAACAGCCCGTTGTACCTAAACCTAAACCCAATGTACTCGTACAAAGTCGGTTTGTATTTACGTGAATGACTTAAATAAAATAGTTCAAAACTGATACGAGTATTTATAAACTATTTTCATTTTTTTTTAATGATAAAAACTGGTGCTTGACTGCGATCACACCTGATGGCAAGCGGTGATGCAATAGCAGGATAACTAGTATAGGAGAACTAGAGAACAGGTGAGTGAATTGCGTGAAAGATGATTTTGACACCAACGGAATGAGAGTTTTTTTAACGTGAAAAATCATTAAATGACCCTCGAATTCCCTCAATGTAATTCTCTCGACTAATAGGGGAAACCTTTTTTTTTTCGATGGGAAAAATCATCTTATGACAACCCCCGCTCTTCTTCGCTCGGGAGATAGTGTCAGACTCTTACTGACTAAAAAACCCATCCCGTTCCTTCAAGCCTTTATACCGGGGCTCGAGCGCCCTTTCGGATAACCCTGGCCCCAGTAGACTTCGACCCGGCTGGGCCCCTGCTGTTGCTGACAACTTCTTGAGGCGCGCGGGAACAGCGCGCGCCGTCGACGACTTGGGCTTGGTCCGGACGGTTACCGGACGGCCGGACAGCCAGCTACCCATTGCTCACTGTCCGCAAGCCCGCGCCTACGGTGGCTGGAAATCGGGATCGGAATCCCGGCGGCGGCGGCGAGAGCGCCGTTGCCTGATGCGGTCGGCCTCCTCCTTAGCGAGCATTACTGCTTCGCAGAAGTCGGCGACCGCCTGCCACTCCTCCTCGCTCCGGACCATGGCCTCGACCAAGGTCCGGCGCGAGAGGTCTCCGCCGCCGATCATCCCCACGAGGGCACGGCGATGCTCCGTCCAAGACGGGAGACCTGTACAAAACCGCATACCGGGGTAAAATAGTACAGCATGTCTATTTTTAGCAATAATTCAAAGTTCCCGCGCGCAAACTGCTCAGCGGTGTTGACCAATCGGAGCTATTTGTCTACAAACACTGGCATGCGCGTTATCAAAATAATCGATTTTATTGTTTTTCGGCGTTTTTCCCTATTTTAGGCGTGGTAATCATATCTAGATTATTTATTGTGGTGAAAAACTTACACGTATTTCTACCCTTACCTTTTCCGTTTCGAGGCCAAGGTAAGTTTTTTGAACAATCCCACAACCCTAGCAGGCGTCAGCCCTGAAGGGCCCCGTCAATTTTTCTGAAGGATCTCTAAGACGTGAAACACAACGCGTGGCGACGATGGTTAATAGAGAAGTATGGGACAAGAACGAGATGTCGTGCCAACATAAATAAATTGGAAGTAGGGCCAAATAATGATGATTTATTTATTGATTTATTATGTGATTTATTGGTTTTTGTTTGTGATTTTGGACTCAGTCAAAATCAAGTTTAGTTTAGGCATGACGATATTTAGAAAGTTTCCAAGTAGGTATAAATGTTGATATTTTATTCGTTAGCACGAACGCAAAAGATGACGAACTATGCACAGGTATGGTTTTAGTTAGTAAAAGTCTGTCACGCCCTCCCGATGGATGGTTACACACTTTAAAAAAAGATGATGTTCTTTTAGCTACCTATATACCTGTTAGCAATCTAATTTCGTGATAAATCGTCGTGAAATACGAGAGCCGAAATCAATTTTCAAAGACTTTAATTAAAATACTCAATGAATTCCGATTTACTTACTTAACCGTATCACGGTAAATACCTCACGTTTTCTAATAAAAATAAGACGAAAACTAATTGCCAATAAAATTAAAATTCTCATTTAATCAAATAATTAAATGAAGAACATCATAAATCTGCGAAGTAAGATTAAGTATTACATTCAATTTAAGCTTGGCAAAATAATATCTTGGAATAAAATTAATAGTCAGTAGGCTGCTTTAAATTCATGACGCGAATTCGACTGGGAGTCTGCGTCACATCGATAACTTGGTAGTGATAAAAATACTCAGTTAGCTGAAAATTTACAACTAAAGTTGCATTAGAAGACTGAAGCCTACTATCATGGTAATAAACAACTATTACAAGTAATACACCCTATGAGACCTTTTTCAGTAAGGAAATCAACAAATAAATTTTCTTGGCCCGAGCAGAGCGAGAGGGAGTATTCGATTATTACTAACTAAAACCTGATTTTGTTCCCTCACTGACTTTTTACCAAGGCCTCATTAACTCTTTCGAACAATCCTGCCCTAGCAGGCTTTGTCCGTACTGGCCTTCGTCCATTTTAGCTGACAACTCTTTTATACAACGCTCCGTCAACTTAGGTTGGTTCTTACTGGATGGCCGGACGACGAGCTACCCATTGCTCGCCATCCACAAGCCTACGGTAGTCCGGAATCGCCCTGTGACTCCTAACACCCGAAAATCACATCATTGCATTCTCAGAAAATTTAGACAGAGGTGTGTTCTGTAGCTTAGCATCGTCGATCAAATCAAGATAACGCCATAGTTATTAGTAAATCGTCGTTTGGACTTTGAGACCAATCTCCTATGAGTATTTGTCACTTTTGGTAAAATAACTCTTTTAAAGCAGCCTTTTTCAGATTCTGAAGCTCTATCGAGTGCAAAACCTGTCAAATGTATACGACGATTCAATCGTCATTTGTTTACTAATTTCAAGACCGACAATGTGCTTCCTAATAAAATGTTAATGCTTAAAATATCTTAGTCATCTTATCTTAGTTTATTCTATTCTATCCTTATTTATTATAATCTTAATTGTACACCAAATAAACAAAAATATAGGACAAACATTTAAAAGAATAAGTGCACAATGGGTTAATCTTATGTATTAACTGAAACCTTTATTTTTTTTTTCACTAGAATAATACTTTAGATTTCAACTAACAATAAAAAAATTAAAATCAGAAAATCAGATGGCTGATACTATTTTTTGTTTTAATTGCTTTCATTTTATTTTTTTTCACTAGTTGGTTTTTAAATATTTTCTCTTATAGTTGAATTTTACACATAAGAGTTCTTAAAGTCGTAACGACGAAATATATATAACAAATTGAAAGGTGATGCTGCACAGGGTGCTACAACGTGCTATTTTATCGTTTGAAGCAATCTTTTACGGACAACTTATGGTGGGAGTGAACATAGGAGTCTCATTTGAAAAATCCTTATCCTTACTAATATTATAAAAGCGAAAGTGAGTTTCTTTGTTACGTCTTCACGCCTAAATTTTATAACCCATTTTGATGAATTTTGGTACAGTGATGGTTGGGAACCCGGAGACAGACAAAGGCTAATTAAAAAAAAAAAGTGAGAAAAGGGGGAGAAAGAGGTAAGGACTTTTATGTACGTGGGCGAAGCCGCTGGAAAAAGCTAGTATCTAATAACTTAGTCAGAAAGAAAAGGCAGTCGACTAAGTACTGCTTTCTACACCAACCAATGTGAAATATGTAGAGATGTAATAAAATAAAAGAGAGATCGCGTCGCATACTGCTATCATGAATACTATATATATAAACAATAAAGGCAAAACACTCTTTGTTTGGGCAATAATTACATTGACTTACTAAATTATTTATCATGTAAATATCACTAAATAAAAAAATACAAATTTTTAACTATACAAATGCATTTAAAAGTAACTATTGTTTTTTTTTTAGTGCTTGGTGGGCGAAAATTATCTCTTATCTACCCTCCTCTCCTTTGAAATATTTCATTTAGGTACCTGCATTCAACAAAACACTGAAATATTGGTACAAATAACGAATATCATGAAAAATTGACAACTAGAAATATAGACAGCGACACAGAACCAATCCATGCACTATCACGACCCTCACACGTCAGAAATATGTTTATACAATGGACAAACTGGAGCGCGATGAAAATCGATGTTTCCAGCAAATCGAGGACACATCGACTGTGTCGATATTCCCAGAAATAGCAGTCAGCTCCGCTATCTAGAATTTAAACATGGATTCAAGATAGAAAAATCTTAGAAGGAACTTCGCGTTTATCTTCTGCGAAACGGTTTTCGATTGTGTAAACATGACGCGCTATTTTTCACTCCGATCTGAGAATAATGCAAAGATATTTAAGGCGATGCAACTCAATTTTTCATACAACAGTTTTTACGTGATTATGACGTTATTACACATTTTTCATTAGATATTTTGGAAACACAGTATCTTTTGGATATTATCTTGGTTTCTATTGAAATTAATTTATAAATTTGTGTCAAACTAATCCAGTAATGACCTTTGAAAATCTGCTATTTTGCGTTAACTTTAACACTTCATAATTTACTAAAAAAATTAAAAAGTCGTAATATTATAACAACAGAAGCCTTGAACGGAGCATCGCCGTGCCCTCGTGGGGGTGATAGGCGGCGGAGACCTCTCGCGCCGGGCCTTGGTCGAGGCCATGGTCCGGAGCGAGGAGGAGTGGCAGGCGGTCGCCGACTTCTGCGAAGCAGTAATGCTCGCTAAGGAGGAAGCCGACCGCATCAGGCAACGGCGCTCTCGCCGCCGCCGCCGGGATTCCGATCCCGATTTCCAGCCACCGTAGGCGCGGGCTTGCGGACAGTGAGCAATGGGTAGCTCGCTGTCCGGCCGTCCGGTAACCGTCCGGACCAAGCCCAAGTCGTCGAGTCGAGTTGTCAGCAACAGCAGGGGCCCAGCCGGGTCGAAGCCTACTGGGGCCAGGGTTATCCGAAAGGGCGCTCGAGCCCCGGTATGAAGGCTTGAAGGAACGGGATGGGTTTTTTAGTCAGTAAGAGTCTGACACTATCTCCCGCTCCGCCCAAGAGCGGGGGTTGTCATAAGATGATTTTTCCCATCGAAAAAAAAAAAAAAAAAAAAAAGCCTTGAAAATGTTATTAAGGTTCTAAACGATCACAATTGTTTTTAAAAACTTAGGGTTTAAAAATAATACGTATTTCCTAGAACAAGTTTTGTAAAATATTCGAGTAAATCATGGAATTGCGTTTTCGTCAAACATCGCGTTGGACTGCGTTAGATGAAGTAACAAGCTTTTAAACCATTCTTGATATTGATGATACTCGAGTGGAAAATCAGTCTCTTAAACGTTGAGTTTTCTATGCAGTCGTACGTCCTATATAATTATGTCTTTGTGGCTCGACTCTCTTGTTAGGTAGTAAGGCTGCAAATGATTTGACGACAGGGTATGTAAATTTAACATGAGACATGAGGAGCATCATACGGCGAGGCCATACAAGATTTCCCTATGGATTACAAAGGTCAGGTGGCAATACAACCATACAGGTATTAACCTAGAAGTAGGTAAGGGGCTGATAAATGAACGGTAATTTATACTAATATTATAAAGAGGAAAGATTTGTATTTTTGTATCATCATCATCATTTGGGCTGAAAGTCGTCCACTGCTGGGCATATGCCTCCCCCAAGTGTCGCTATCGGTTTCCCACGACCCTCATCAGGTTATTGTTCCACCTTGTTGGAAGTAAGTGATCCTTCCAGACTTATTGGCCATCTGCTTTGCGAGCAATGTGCGTTGCCCGTTTGGCAGTTCTTCCGGCAATTTTTGTATGTTTGTTTAATAAATATACTCAGAAACTACCGGATCCAATTTTAAAATTTTTCATTGAATGACAAAAGAATGCGAAGGCTCTGGGAAAAGCTAGTCAATTATATTTAAAAAAAAACGACTGGCACCAATAAAATATAAGAATTATTTAATGCTGTAAAATGCTTCTCGTTTAACTATTGTGTTATTTAAAATCCAATTTGTAAAGGCACATTTTAGTTTTGGGTTAATCGGAATGCTATTCATTTGAACCATATTCCAAAACAACAACATGCTTTTTTAAAAACACACAAATACCAGCCAGGGAGATTTAACTTTTATCTGGATCACACTTTATTAATCGAGCTGTTGTTTTATTAAGTACGGTTGTCAAATAAAAACCGTTGTAATTTGAATTTACGAACAGTTTAATTTGGTAGCCTATTTCCCAAGCTATATAGGTACGAATACAACACTAGTTTGTGCTAGCGACTTCACCGACATCAAAAAAAAAATCTCGAATAAGGATGGAAAATTTGGCAGTAGATCGTGGTCTACTCTTATGCCAAATTTTATCCAAATCTGATGGTAAGCGATCATTTGGGTGACGATGGAGCACGCTTGCCTCGCAGATTTTTTTTACTCTTGGCTTAATAAATAAATTAAAAAAAAATATTGAGTATTGTAATAAATAATAAAAAATACATTTATTTCGGACTAAAAATAATGTCCATAGAATTATTAGTAAGAAAGGTCTTAAAATCTATGTTAGTATTGTTAGTAACAATGGTCTTAAAACTATGTTAGTATTACTTTTTTACATTCATGGTTTCAAAAAATCATATTAACATCAAAACGTCAAAAATTTCAAATGTCATGGAATTAAAACAAAACACAAACAGAAAAGAATACAAAGTGTCACCTTACATGCAGTTGGATAAGCCTCCCCAGCACTGCAGACTCCGGCCTTTCTGATATCATCTTTAAATACCCCTAGGTTGTAAGAGGAAACACAGAATCCAACAGGGAATTCCACTCCTTAGCTGTATACACAATCAATTATAATGTGTTCCAAAACGCTTTGTAACCGGTGGCGCAACGCCGCCCGTACGTCTAATTGTTCAATGATGGAACGGACTTGGAGGAATTAAAATTAAACATTAAAAAAAAAATTATTTGCGTAAAGAGGTAACAGACATACACATATACGTACGAATTTTCACTTTTATAATATTAGTGTGAATCCCTACCCGTACATTGACCAATCCTAGGAATATTGCAGTTCACAGTAGATTGGTAATCCCACTATGTTATTAGTACACAGTCACTTCTTACGACACCCAAGGGGCAAGATGGAATAGTCTAGAATTCTAGATCACATTACAACACACATAAATCTACGTTATAGCTTGGTATATCACTAGAACAACGAAACTGATTAAACGAAAGAGCTTGGTTTGCCAGTAACCTATATTATGAACAGTCTTGAAAGATTTTAGAGAACAAAAGTGGTCTGTGCAAAAGACTAATCGAATAATAGCGATTTCAAAATGACATGTGATCACATTTTTTAAGCTATTGCATAACTTCTATCGCGGGCCTTGAGCGTGGAGACCGAATCCAGAAATTCCGTAACGAAAATAACCTAACACCCGGGGCACTCATTTGTCACCTTATCGGTCACCACGCTCAAAAAGTGTTACTTCAATTAATATCAAAGAAAAAAAAACAAAGGAAAAAAATACTGCATAAATAAAATAAATAAATAATTATAATTGCATAAGTTGATAATAAATGCTATGCAATTGCTTTACCGCGGCAGTCCCCGACAGCAGTGACAACAGCTTCGACTGGTCTCGGGTTCAATCCCACGCATGGCTTTGTGTAAATTCATCATCACCACTACTCTCGAAACGGTGATGGAAAACATCGTGAGGAAACCGGCCATGTCCTAGAACCAAAAAATCGAAGACAAATGACAAGCAAAAACCCACACTAGATTTACGTGGTGGTTTATAGCCTATTCCCTCTCCTGGGGAGGAGGCCTGCGGCCCAGCAGTGTGAACATTATATAGCTGATTATGCTTTTTATTATAAATTATGTATATTTAAGTAGGGGAGACCGGGTCAAAATCGTATAGCTAAGGGTTTAGGGCTGTATGTCTTTCATCTCATAACACTCATTTATGTTCTCAACACTTATAATTAGTCAGTTTCATAAGGAACATAATCATTTGAAAATATTTGGAATAATTAAGATCTTAAACAATAAAAACCAAAAAAAATTAAACATCTTCTAATTACGGTTTTACCCCGACACATGGGTAAAACCGTATATTATTGATATTACCCCAAAAATACTAAATAGTCGTTTTTTCTATGATCAAGACATGCTCTGCTCAACTAGACTGTTCTTGGGAAGCCGAAAAAATCAATTTAAATCGTCCCAAGACTTTGGGTGTGGAACGCTCCGTCATTTATTTATTTATTTATTTATTTATATATCCTTTATTGTACACCAAGATAAAAAATAACAGATTTGAGCCTTATATTTAAAATATACAATTGGCGGCCTTATCGCATTCCGCGATCTCTTCCAGGCAACCTGGTATGGAAAGAGATTGACTGGACATAAAATGGGGTTGCACATGGTGCATTACAAAACAAGTTAAACAATTACTGGTGAAGAAAAGAAAAAAAAAAAAAAGTACTATACTTAACACTAAAATACATACTTAAATACATACATACTAAATAATAATTATATTGGCAAGAAAACAAGTGACAACTACAATTAATACAGCTAAAATCGAAACAAAATTACAAGGACAAGTAATATTCCTTCACAAGTTTTTTGAATATGTGCAGTGACTGCGCGCGTTTTATTGGATCTGGCAGAGCATTCCAGAGACGAGTGGCCTGGACAGTAAAGGACTTGTCCAAAAACGTAGTGGAATGCATCGGCATTTTGAGTCTCAAGTTATCTGATGACCTAAGAGATTTCGTATGCGAATCACAAAGAAATTCAAACCGTTTCTTAAGATAAAGAGGGGTGAAAGGGGAAAAGAGCACATTATACAAGAGGGATAGAATATGAGCATTCCGGCGAAGGCGGATTGGCAACCACTTGAGCTTAACACGAAACTCGGAAACATGATCATATTTGCGTAAACCAAATATGAACCTTATGCAAAAATTTTGAAGTCGCTCAAGTTTATCCAGTTGTACTTCAGTGAGATCAAGATAGCTGGCATCAGCATAATCAAGGATGGGAAGAAGAAGAGATTGAGCAAGCGCAATCTTGGTGGCAGTTGGTAGAAAATTACGCAGTCTTCGCAAAGATGAAGCAGATGCGAATAATTTACGACTAACTTCCTGTAGCTGGGCAGTCCACGAGAAATTCGTATCTATAAATATCCCCAAGTTCTTAACTTTCTCACTGATGGGAATTATGGAATTATCAAAAGAAACTTGAGGAAGAGTCGTCCAATCAATCTTTTCTTTCTCTTTTCTGTCTAAAACATTTTACTCGATCTTGTAATGTTGATTTTGACTTTTTTCATGTTATCCGGATCCCATTCTTGTCTAGAAGTAGGTATTTTAACCACATCTAAAATAAAATAAAAAACAAGTAGTTAAGTTTATATTTATTCATGCGGGTCAAAATCGTATAGTGGTCGGTTTTACCCCGTACGGTTTTGACCTAAGACTCAATGTTTAAATATATCACTCACAACTATATACGTAAACTGAGTTTAGGTACTCAAATATTTGTTAATTACGAGTTAATTACACACACTTTAACATAGTTGATTGCACACTTACCTGTTACAAACGTAACTTTCACTATTATTGATTAAATCTTCACAGAAATAAGATCAAGAACGACGAAAAACAATAAAATCGATTATTTCAATAATGCGCATGCCTACAGCGACCAGTGTTTGTGGACAAATAGCTCCGATTGGTCGACGCCGATGAACAGTTTGCGCGCGGGAACTTTGAATTATTGACAAGAATAGACATGATGTACTGTTTTACCCCGGTATACGGTTTTGTACAGGTCTCCCCTACATTAGAACCATGTTAGTTTTAAATGATAGCAAACATTTTGCCTTTATTCCTAAGTCTTTAAATCTTATCTACAGGATTTTTTTCTAAAGCAAACCTTTCTAGTTAACAGAACAAGACAAGGCCCATTTCAAAGCAACAGCAAATAATCCAAAGATAACGCACAAAGCGATAATCACGCCCACCATTGTTCGTTTGTGATGCTAATTCAAACTTCTGATAGCTTTATGAATTTGAAATTAGGTCGTCCAAGAAAAAGTAGGTAATACATTAAAAAGCTAAGAAGTGACGCGGTGTCCCGACAACTTTTCTTTATAACTTAAGAACCTTTTCATTACTCCGGCATTCAGTGACGGCCCGAATAATATTACGTGCGATGAATACTTTTCAATAATTAGCGTGACACTAATGAGAACGTGGCTCCCCAAATCGTCTAATGGCAACATAATTATTAAATTAATTTCAACTTATCTTAATTATCTTGATGCAAAAAGACTCATTAAATTATAACGAAAACGAATGGGCTGCAGATGTGAATTATCTTAGCTTAGTCTATTATATCTTCTAGTCATATCGTACGTAAGAAAACTAAAAGTTCTAGATAAAAATAATATTGTTCTATCGTCGAAAATTACTGTCGATAGGTCAATCTGGAAAGACGGATTAACCGTGTGACATTTGTGTACCACAAATTGCCCGAATGAAAATGACCTCTGCAAGGTGGTTCGAAACACCAGGTTCTGGAATGCAAAGGGCAGCTGAAATAGAACAGTTAAATTAGCTAGTAAAAGCTCAATCCACAACGGACTGGAGAATTAACAACAAAACAACAACAATTTTTTCAACACTCTACTCTACTCTACTCTGCTGGGACAAAAAGTATCCTACGTCCGTCTCCTGGTTCTATGCTACCTCCACACCACTTTCATCTAAATCAGTTTAGGCGTTCTTGAGTTATAAATAGTGTCACTAACACGACGTTCTTATATATAAATAGGAGACATTAAAATTAGACATTTGAGGGCCGCTCTTGGGGTGTTTAACCGAGCAATGGAACGAAATATTGTCAGAGTTAAAATCACAGACCGCATAAGGAATAGTTTCCAATACACAAATCGCAGATGTAAGCAACTCAACCAAACTAAAATGGAACTGGGTAGGCCCAGAAAGAAATGGCGTGAAAAGTTGCACTTCTACCGAAAGGATTGACCAAATATAGCACCGAGAAAAGTGAAAGAATAGAAGAGCGGTTTTTGTTCTGCAGTAGCTGGGAAACAACAGGCTCGTAATAAATATTTAATGTTAGACCATTAAAAAAAAGACCTAGGATAAACTTCTAATTTTGCTATAAATTGACGTAAAAAAGCCTACTTTTAAACCTTGTGCTGAAAAAGACCCCAACCGGCGCTTAAAATTAAGTAAGAAACACTGGAAAAATATAATTATCTTAATTAATTCAAATCAATAAAATGTGTAGCAGGTACATATTGAAGGTTTTTTAGCTCATTTCACACAAATTAAAAGTTTTGAGCTGGGTCACTCTCGTGAGGGTACAAAATGTCAAACCAATCAATTATGCAAATTATAATAATAATTATTTCTGATTGAATCACACTTAACTAAAAGCCATAGAACAAAACACACTAAAGGAAACAAGAACATGAATAGTAAATACAAATATTTACCTTGTAATAAGGTGCACCAGTAGAAAACTGCCTCACAGGTTCAGAGTCTAACAAAAACTACGTCCTAAGCACAGAATGTTTATCGTCTAAGTCAAGCAAGACTCGTAGAAGTGAATCAATGTTATTAAGTTATAGTCATGCGTATTTAAACATAACTACCTAATACAATAACAATTCGGAGGTGGGTATTACCCTTTTCCTTTGCAAAGAATATCGGCTGCTGACGTGCGGTGAGATTGTTCTAAAAAGTCATCAGCAAAGGGCAATTGGAAGAACACGGTTTGGTTTTAGACAGTAAGTCTATCACTCCCTCTCGTTCCATCTAAAACGGGAGAAGTTATTTGATGATTCACATTGAAGCTGAACGTCGCTGACGTGATTTTAGTTAGATATGCTTGCCATATCTAAAATGTCAGGCGTCATAATCACTTTGAGTAAATAAAAAGAAATATTTCGAGCAGCTAAAAATTTTCTAGGTAAAGACAGAGTCATGAACTAGTCGTCCTTTTTACTAAGTAATTTTTACGCGTGAGAGGTAACTTATTTGTAGGTAATTAATGACACTGCTTGTACAATACACAGTGTCCACTTGAAAATATACTTAAAATATTGTTACTTTTAACAGGGCCTATTGAAATTTCAACTAGACCATATGATTGAGTTCTGCCAATGTTCACAAGTCTTCTCTTAATTTTAGTAGTGGTTGAGCTATTATGTCCCACAGCTGAGCGAATGCCTCGCTCTTCCTTTTCCACACACGTATAGTTTCGTTCGTTGTAGGCCCTCCGGTAGGAGTCAAGCTTAACCCTTCCCCTTGATGTACCGCGACGTCGCCTTGCATCTTGTCTTCTTTTACCTTTCTAATTATCCACTTATATTTAACTGTTATTTTTTATCATAGACGACATATTACCTAAAGAAATGTGTTGCATTAAATTTTAATAAACTACCGTACTCAGGTCGGCTTCAGCAAAGACAATCTCCATAGGTCTGGTTTTTCGGATGGTTCCGATCTTCAGTGTTTTTCAGCGCGTCTTTTTGCTGACCATGTTCTATCATCCATCTTTAATCGCGTGACCTGTTATTTTTTCACGGATCTAATGTCAGCGTCAGCAAACGGCACTGCCGAAGGCCAAATACTGGGCCAGGCAAGAAATTTAATTCATAATAGAAAATGAACTATTTTTGTCATCGATACGCTAAGAAGAAGAAAAAATTTAAAAGTGTTAATAGCGTACAATCCTTTTACATAACTCATTTAAAACATAAAAGCATTTTCATATAGTGGTAAGACATATCTTTACGAGCTTATTCCCCTTTGTCGATTAGTGCCTACCATTAAACGGCCGCAACCAAACGTACGTCGTTTGTGCTCCCCAAATTGGCGGCATGTGGTAATTGCTTTCATCATACACGAATTATATAGTTCTGATGTGTCATTCGTTTCCTGTTGTTTTGATGATATTTGTTCTTTACAGAAGTTGTTCTTTACTGGACATCTTAAAATACCTGGGAAGTCTAATCTGTTAATTGGAATAAACCTACCAAAGGAATTCCGCACAGCTTTAACCTCAAAACAGCTACACCTTACCCAAGGATGGCGATAAGTCTAATGTTGACAACTATATGCTTTTTGCGATTTTGTCCACTTTCAGCAAGTTCTTTAAATCGATACTGAATTAGTATATCACCGGACTACCGAATGTCAGCATAGTTTTAGATCTGGCAGGTCTACAGCTACAAACTACTTCAACTTTGTTGATTTTGTTGACTGACGTGGCCTATTTCGACTTCAAAAAGGCGTTCAACCTGATTGAAATTGAATGATGATCTTACTTAAGAAATTATCCATGATAGGATTTTTTCCAAAAGTACCTAAACTTTTTTTGAGCTATATAGCATTGACTGCCTTCAGTATATCCAACTCTTCGGGCATAAACTCTGGTGACCTGTTTTGGTGAAGATCAAGGTAGTACCCTCAGGTCAATGTTATTGACACAGTTGTTAATTGTTTATTGTGATAGTTGTAAATGTGTGTTATTGGTTTATTGCCTTGCTTCTGAACAATGAGGTCGATGACGCGACCACGCTATCTTGCTATTGACTGTTCACTCCGGGCCTACTGCGAGTATTGCAGTAATGTCTCTCACAGTACCTATTTGTGGTTACATTGTTGCGAAATCCAACTGCTTGATATGGCCCTACAGCCCATGTGCTCAATCTACTGAACTCCCTAATTGCTCAGGAACCCAACTAAAACCTAACTTAAAATATTTTTTTACTATTAATGTGCATATGACTGTACAAACCTCATACGTACTGAAGTCTTATACATATTATACGAGTATGGTAGCTAGTGATGAATAAAGTCCCTTGCGGTTGCTTGAAAATATATTGCCTCAACATCATACTTTCCCGTGGGATCAGGAAGCGGTGAGTTAGAAATTAAATCAACAGAATGGATAGCGAAACATACCTGCGCTAGAATATTCTGCGATCAGTAATATTCTAGCCAAGCATAGCATAGGTAATTTGTTAAAATGATCTACATTCTAGTCTTAGGGATTGATAATAAGAAACAATAAAAAAGAAGAACACACCAAAAGTTGTCTTTTATATGTGTAAGTGTATATTCATGATTGTTCATTATACTTTTTACTCAAACGTCTGAATAGATTCAGATGAAATTTTACAAAGGCTAGTTTATACCAATGATATAATTTATAAGAGAAGAAAGTGCTAATTCTACATGAATAAAGCTGTTGGCAGGAGCTAGTTAAGTACAAACCTTATATAGATTGCGATGGTTGCAAACGCTAATTTCTACGACTACTAGTGCAGGGTAAGTGTTTTTCATCTACAATATCTCAGCAGTACCCCAGATTTTCGGTTTGATGTTGATTTAAACATTAAAGAACTGATATAGTATTTCATTAATGGGTTTCTCTTATACTTTTGAAACTGTTACTTTGCATTGAAGTTTCAATGTTGCCCAAATTAAGACTATTACATTCTATTCTAAAAATTTTAGTAAAATATTACACAGAATCTTCAAAATGACCTGGTAAAAATTGAATATAAAAAAATACTTGAAGAAAATTTTGCTACAGTTAATAAAATCCAATATCTAATCTAGAACTTTATCGAGAAGAAAATTTCATAAAAATCTGATTTTAATTAAAATAGAGGATTACATCACTTCGAGTTAGCCGTAACTAAACTCTAGCTCATGATATTATATCCTACGGGTAAGCAAAAGGCGGCCGTTTGCTCAACGCCTCCTGATTAAAATATTCCATCTAAATTAAAATCCTGCTATCTTTACCTCCTAGCTACGTTCCAGTTTATCTAACTTTGAGAAAATTATTAGAAATACGCTCTTAAATTTAATTTATGCAAGATTTTCACCTTCATTTTTTCTGTCTTGATTTTACGGTTGGGTCGACATCCTTTAAGTTCGAGACATGGTAATTTAAAAAAATATGGACAAAAAAAGTATGATTTATGTTTCGGGGCAAATTGCTATGAGAATGAGTTTTTCACATTTGTATAACTATGTAAGTACATAACAACGTCCCGATTTATGGGCGTGATATACACATAGAGCTGCATACGATGACGTGCACTGTGGAATTAATAATAATAATAAAATATTAGAGCTTTAGTTTCAAAGTATTGGACAATAAAAAAAACGGACAAAATACACAAACAAGAGTATTTTGCCATCATCATCAACATCATCATTTCAGCTGAACGACGCTCACTATTGGGCATTAGTCTCACCCAAATGTCACCGTAATTAATAGTTCTGGACGTCTTGCATCTATTGGATTCTCGCAACCCTTACCAAGCCATCGGTCCTCCTTGTAAGAGGCCTTCGAATGCTGCGTCTTGTTCGCAGTCGCCACTACATAAACTTTGGTTATTTCGCCGCACAATGTTTCATTTAGTTTTATACAGCTACAAAATAACCAAAGCTAGCATCAGAAGACCAACCCACAAAATCAACTTCAAAACCAAAAATTGGACGCTTGAGCTTCATTTTCAATTAGATCTCATTCTATACCCATTTAAACGGGCACTCCTCTCGTTTCGAAGCAAAAATACGTAGCTTTTAAGTAAACTAGTGTTACTGCGAGCAGTAAATTTCCAAGTAGCTACATGTTTACCCCAATAAAATATGCATTGTAAGCGAATGTGAGCATCTCAAGAAAATAACCGTGCGTGTTGGACAAAAGCTTTTAGAGAGCTGCAACTTCGCATACATATTTGTGGAGTTAGGGCCCTGACACACTGGCGGCCGCGTCGGGTTACCGCCAACTTTATGTAAATAAGTGCTCCGCTTTGAGTTACTATACAATTCCTACCTAGCCAAAAAATATAGACTCATTCTCGTTGTGGACTTTACGACGACCTAAACTTTCAGGATTATTTAATTTACGATCCAACTTTACTGATGAGCTGAATTTTTAAGCTCGGTTGTAACTTTTGCTTTTGTTAATTATGGTCTAGTTTTAAGGAGACACTATTTTCATGAATTTTTCGTTACTACCAAAAAAAAACTGCTGAGAGAACTTTGTAATAACTCCACAAGACAGACATAAAGGAGTACAAAACTGTAAAACATTCCTAGGAGTAACTGCAGACTGAATGCGAGTTTCGACAGTAACGTGTGAACTAGCTCTAGCTGCGAATTCCGAGTACATTTTCATGAATCACATTTAAATGACACTCTCAGGCGATGAATGACTTACACTTTGCCCCTACTGCGCATTGAAATATTTATTTGTCTGCCGGCGTATTCAAATGTTTATGTGGCGCACAAAAGAGTGTACCTCAACGGTATCAAGCTTTTTACACGTGTTTAAACACGAAAGTATCAAGCAGCCTTTTCAGTGCATTCAACCCTCAAGTCTAGAAAATTTCTGACGAAATTGTTTAAGGTATAGTCCTTTCAGCATCTGGCCAGAGTTAAATGAACCACATACTTGTACTGCCGATGCCGCCTGCGCCCGCATAGAGCCCTTTAAAACCCTTTTCTTCGCAAAATATTGATGCTATTTTACCAGCATTTTTTTATGTTAACATATTTCTAAAGATCAAAGCCGTTTGAAAGGAGTAGAGAAAACAAGCGAAAAAAATTACATGTTGTTAAATTATTTTCTGGCAAAAGTATTAGTCATGCGAAAAAATCGTGTGTTGATAATGTTGTACATGTATCTATTATAAACATGTAAATTATTTTCAAACCTATTAAACTTGGCGTTACCAAGGAGTAGGCAGTGTTTTATGGCACTTCTCGGGATCTAGGGTTTTAAGACCCTTGATCCAAACTTTCCTACGTTCAACATACTCAATGCTCCCTTTGCAATCTAAAATTAAGACGAACCTCGTACTTTGCAATGGTGTGTAACAGTAGCTTTCTTACACTTCATAAGGTCTGAGTAGCACTCAATTGAAGCGAGTTCTTTGAACTCGGCATAAAGAACTATTCCTCGCAGGGGTTTTCTTTTTGTAGTCGAGGAAACGCTCCGACAAGGATTGTGGGAAATGATGACAATTTCCTTTTCTGTACAGTCGTAACTGTTTTTACTTCCATTCAACACTCGTCTCTTGCAAATGCTTGGAAACGACTCGTTGTTTACGCAAAGTTGAATAAGATGCAGTGATTCCGCTCTTTGATCCAAGTGTTTTTTCACATCGTAAATCACGCGTTGGATCAAAAGTGTTCGATTACGGAAGTCGATTTGCTATTGAAGTGAATTTGTCACATTTTGTCGTAAACATGTGAAGTACGGATAGCATATCCTAAGAAATTTGTTCGTAAGAACTTACACCTTAGAATGTAACGACTTTGCGCCAATAAATTCAGGCAGCAGGCGCAGAATTCCAATATCGAGACTCCACATTACGAGTATTTACATGCATATCAGAGAAGTTTTCAATAAATACTTGCAAAGTTCGACGGCAGATAGAAAATTTATTGAAGTCCTGTGAACGTTCAAGGCAACGTTTTTCTTGACTATTCCTAAATCCTATTTGGTTTCTAAATAATCCATAATGATGAACTTTCTATAAATAATAAATAAATGCGTCAGTTAATTGGTGCAGCAATTGGTGAGATAGTGGTCAAACGCTCGCGTTTGAACACTATCTCACCCTGATGGTAAGCGATAGTGAGACCGATGAGCCACTTGCCTCGAAGTAACCTTGACCATTCACCCTTGACAGTTAAAAACGTGTTTGTACTTATCCAAACATTTAAAACCCGTTCTGGTTTTTCTTAAATCTCGGTTGGTTTATGACAGACAGGAAATGATGGCGGAGAACCCTAAATACCTCAAACTTATTACGAAAATTACATAAAAAATCTTTTTCCAAGAAGGATATAAGTTCTCAATTTAAAACAGAATAAAGAATACTTTTACTAGAATAAACACTACTGAGTGCAGACGCTGGTTCCTAAGTGACTCGCACCGTGAAATAAATTGAGTGCAGAAATAAATCAGGCGTAGACGCAATCAGGTTTCCTCTGCGAGAGTGAAAGATACCTCCCACGTGTGCGCTTCCAGCAGATTTACAGCCTTATTCTGTAATAATAGCCACGGTCTTCATTATAACATAAATAGCCCTTAAACACCTTTATAGCCATCACAGAATTTGTGTAAAGTGCCCCCGAGAGGTCAATATGTTTATAATCCTTAAAGCCCGCTTAAATGCCCCTTTCATTATGATAATGGGTCCCGTAATTCGAGACAGTTCAATCTCATAAAACTGGCAATTAGTGTAAAGGAAACTTAGAGTAGAGAACATTTTAAAGAATGAAAACAAATAGTTTCAGTTGAAAATTTTAGTCAAGATGTCTTGAAATTTGTCCTAATAAATTATTTTTAGCAATTGTGAAAAACGTACTATCTTACCAAGTCCAATTGCAATAGTGGAATTCTCTGCCGGAGTCTGTGTTTTCTGGTAACTATAACCTAGGGGTCTTTAAGTCAATAGTGAATAGATTGCTTCTAGGCAAGCGTGTTTCATTGTCGGCCACATCATCGCTTACCATCAGGTGAGACAATGGTCAAACGCGAGCCTATCCATAATAAAAAAAAACTAGGTATGTAATTTAATTTCCGTTAACTCTTAACTAAATGCATGAATTTAAAACCAAATATAAAAAGTCAAGCTACATATATAAAAGATACAGCAACAAAACGTTCGTTCACACGATACTGGACATACAGTAGCATGGTTCGCGCCAAATCGATGTGTAAAAACATTTCCAATAATTAAGTGAGGATGGAACGTAGAACGAACGGATAACTGTCAGAAGCGTTACGCTTAAAATGTGATTCGGATCCCAACGGAAATTACGTTTTTCTCCAATTTTCTTTACAAGTATTTGTTTATTTTAGGATTATTTATTGTGAAGCGGCTTCGCGTGATTTCTTATTTCTTTTTGTCAATGGATTTGGCTGTCGTTTCAATCACTATCCGATAATGGAGGATGTATTACACTTCGTTTGTTTGGTTGATTATTACATTTTTTTTGTCGCTTGGCTGCTTAGGACAGTTTAATTCTGGAATATGTTTTGTCAATCTAAAATTACATGATATTTTAAATACAAATGGTGTGTCTTATACTCCGCTGAAACAGTCAAAGACTCTATCTTACAAACTCTTAAAATACACTGTAATTTCTTATTTTGACATTGCAACTAGTCCGTTACACATTCCTACTAAAACAAACCTGATACGACGTTTTGATATCATCATGAATTCGATATGAAAGAAAGATGAAACAACAGAAGACGAATGGCCGTATTTATTTCTGAACTCGGATTTATTATGGTTTAAAGACGTCATAATAGGGAAGCTGGACCTATAATCGCAACCACATAAATTATCAAAAGATATGAACACATTGTAAATTGTCGCGATAGTCTCACACCACATCAAACAAATTCGACTTGTTCAACATAACTTCCTCGGGGTCTTTAGTAAAGATGGGCGTGCCTCAAGGTTCAATTCTAGGCCCTTTCCTTTTTTTAGTTTATATTAATGACCTTCCCTTCATGATGGCTAATTTATCCGATATAATTCTATTTGCTGATGACACCTCTCTTATTTTTAAAGTAGACAGAAAAGATGGGGATGTCTTGCATGTCAACGAGAGTCTGGCTGTCCTTTCGAAATGGTTTGCAGCTAATAATCTCTTATTAAATGCAACTAAAACTAAATGTATAAAGTTTTCATTGCCAAATGTCCCTCAAGTTGACGTCAATCTAATTCTTGACAGCAAAAAACTAGATGTTATTACAGAAACAGTCTTTTTGGGTATAACTATCGATTCTAAACTGCAGTGGGGTACTCATATTAGAACTCTCTCGGGAAGACTAAGCTCAGCTGCATATGCAGTAAGAAAAATAAGGCAATTGACAGATGTAGCCACAGCTAGGTTAGTTTATTATGCTTATTTCCACAGTATTATGTCTTATGGCATTTTACTGTGGGGACCTGCAGCTGACGTAGACTCAATCTTCATATTACAAAAGAGAGCAATCCGGGCTATTTATAAAATGGGCCCTCGCGAGTCCCTCAGAAATAAATTCAAAGAAATCGATATACTTACTCTGCCTTCTCTTTACATCTTGGAAAGCATTTTGTATGTACGTAAAAACTTAGGACTCTTTAAAATCAGAAGCGATTTTCACAACAAAAATACACGTAGTAAACACGAAATTGTCTTACCCAAATGGAGACTAGCTAAGACTAGCAAGTCATTCTTAGTTAACAGCATTCGCTTTTATAATAAGCTGCCAAAGGCGGTAACAGAACTTAGTGAGGGAAAATTCAAAAGTCATATCAAGCGTGTCTTAACCGAAAAAGCATATTACAAGGTTAAAGACTATGTCGAGGACACGCTTGTTTGGCAATGACTACCTCTGCACATGTGGCCCCCTGGTAAATCATCAATATTTTGTCTATTAACTGCTCCACATTTGTTTTAATAATTATATATACATTTTTTTTTCTCTGACACATTGCTTTTGCAATATTTTTATTTTTATTTCAACTGTCATAAATTTGTTAGTAATTTATTTTGTTAATATTTTATTGATAGTTGTAATTATTATATTATTCCTGTTTTTTTTATATATACAGCCTCTTTTTGTATTGTAAATGTGAGAACACTGTATACTCCACGAACTCTTAGACTACTTCCTATTACGACTTACTTTGTTTTTTACTGAGAAAATTTTGATTGTGCTTTTGTGTACAATATTTGACTGGTCTACACTGTTCTTACATAACATTTATCAATATTGTTAAACAACCACTTTTTTAAAAGAGTAACCATGGAGTTTCTTGCCGGTTCTTCTCCATAGGAAACGACCAATTTGGAACCGTGCACTAACTTCTGACGTTTTATAAGTGCCCATGTAGGCCTATGTGAAATAAAAATATTTTTGAATTTTGAATTTTGACTTAGAGTTAGCTAGCAAGCCATCACGTAACAAAACGGTATGCTCACTGGAAGTTATAGCACTGACATGTCGTCACGTTCGACAGCAAACCACCCACAGGATATGCTTGAAAGCCAAGGAGTTTGCAGCTTCAACACGCGCGTAAACAGGGTATGTATGCTTGCAGCGAGTATTTACGTCCGTATAGAACGAAGCATACAAAGTGAGCATTTCTCAAAACATGTTCTGCACCGTCTAAACGCTCCTTTATTATCCCTATAAAAATATTTGAAGCGAAAAACTAATTCCTTTGAAACCTTAAGTTCTTGAAAGAATAATGAGCAGGTAGAAAATATTAAAAATGTAACGTCACAAAGCCATTTGTTTCAGTAATGGCATTTTCCATCATGAACACATTGTATTGAAGTTGAACAAAAAATATTGCTTTTGAACTGATTACATTCTGGGTACCAACCAATATTTTTTTTTGTCCTTGAAGCCATTTTTTGTCGGAGAATTTAGATTTAGTAATAACTTAAGGGATTAATGTTATTCTGTTGTAAGTCGTTTAGTATTCTGTTTAGAAAAATAGTTTGACGCAAACTAAAATTGAAAACGATTTTCTTGATACAGATCTTTTTTATTCGATATAAACCATGTAAGCAGAGATGCAATCGTTGATTGTGAGGCTCTCTAGTTTATTAAGAGCCTATTCACCTTAGTCTTGAAGACACATAGACCAATGATAACGTTGTCCCACACTAAGAATTACTTAAGTATCGCGGGTATATAATCAAATATACAAATTAAATTCTATTATTTTACCATTTTTGATTAGAAGCCCTAACCAATATCGCTTAAGGACCAGCTTACCACCAAAATAAGAAAGTTTTGGTCAGTTCTACATTTTATTTGATGTCGGCTATTTCCTATGTAAGGACAGGACCGTTTTGTTAGCCGACCCGCATCCATTTGCCAAAGTCCACCGAATCGGGCCAGACAGCTCAAACTCATTCACCCTACATATTTTATACGATTGTTAAAATGTTTTAGTTTACTGCAAACATCGATCAGTCGTTTGAGAAAATGTTGGTAAAAAACGAGACTAATCTTTGAAATATACCCTAGACATTGCAGTAGAGAGTTAGGAACATTTTGTTTTCAAATAAATATGCAACTTATTTTTTGTATACTATGAATGTGAGAACACGCTACGTTATTTTACTTTTTTGTTTAAATATTGCAGCATATGCTGAAACACGAGCCTTTTTTGGCCTAGCACAGGTCTTTTTTTTTGCTTACTGTAACATTTTTTATTTTAAGTTATTTACAGTTCTTTTACTTTTTTATTTTATTTTATGTATTGTCATTTGTTCTGTACATCGAGTTTTGTTCGTTCCTGTTCTACTTATAAATTCTTTTTAACACTGCTGACTTTGCAGACTCATAGATTATTTAAATTTTCACTCCACGTTTATTAAATTATATTTATCTGGTACTATGTTGACTGGCCTACACTGTGCTCTCATACCTATTAGTATTATAACATTGAAATATTGTAAAAAACTGTTAAGTTTCAGGCTAGATCTTCTTGATAAGAAGCGACCAATTGAAACCGTGCAGTATTCTTCTTCTTCTTCTGACATTTTTAAGTGCTCTTGTAGACTTTTGCGATATAAAATATTTAGAATTAAAATATCACCATTCTAACTAGACCTACTAGAAAAAATACTTTCATATGCTGATGATGCTGCCGGCAAGGTTTATAATGTTTGAACCTTTCAGATACCGTTAATTTGAGGCAAAATAGTAAGACAATAGATGCTTGAACGCCAGCGTTCGCTTGGGGTTTAATGAATGTAAAAGATAATTTGTTCAACTTCAACTCTTAATTAATGGCCTTTATGGAAGAGACACCACAATTTTGCGATAATTTGTTATTTGTCAAAATACATTATTGATATGTCAAATTATAGTGTCAAACGATGCGGTCTATGCGGTGTGTGTGTTTTTAGTCTTAAATCGCATAATATACTCTAAAAAGGTGTTGCAAACTTAAGGGCTCTCGCCCACGTCAGACAGTTGGCGACTGATTTTTTGTAGGAGAAAAATAGAACACACTGATAGCAATAGAGCAACGCACACGTCCTACAAAAAGTCGGTCAGAAATATACAGAAAAATGTTAGGACAGACAATCGGCCCGATTATCGGTCCTACAAAAAGTCTGACGTGCGTTACCAAATCATTAATTTATAAATGTTGAAAGTCAACATTTAAACAACATTTCTAAGAAAACTTCGCAGTCGAATTAAGCAGATACCTGGGTATTAATGCCTAGGTATTTAATTCAACAACAAGAAACTTAAAAACATGGCTCGTAAATCACCCTGTAATATAAATGTCAAAAGTGTACGTTTATTGTTTCTTGAAACTAAATTACAGATACAAAAGTTTGTATGTACGTATGTCTATTTAAACAACGTTGTTTTTAGTAAGTATAAGCAAAACCTGAAATATCTGTCTAGTAATTTCATGTACCTAAAGAATCTATTCACAAAATTACAAAACTGTGTTATAAAAATCACAAAGTTATAAGCCCATCATGGTACCTTGTTGTCGACATAAATACATTGTTAACGGGCCACCTAGGCGATTGAGGGGCGTAAAAGCACCTACTAGGCGTAAAAGAAATCGACGAATTTTAAACGACTTTAAAATCGGTATCGTTCAAACTCGATTGATGGATGTGAATACGGAAATCGTCTAAACGACTAAATGGCAACGATATCGTTGTGGTTTTCATTACGTGAATCGGTCTACTGGGCGGACAACAGCCCTGCTGAGCCCCTACGGTTTGCTAACATCACTTTGACGAGTGCGTGGAACACTATGCGCTGTCGACTACTTGGGCTCGGTCAGGATTATTACCAGATGGCCGGATGGCGGCCTATCCGTTGTTTGTCGTTCGCAAGCCCGCGTAAAAATCGGGAGTAAGGCTAGAATTTGCAACGAGAGGAAGTATTGTGCGAGCGAAGCCGCTAGCAAAAGGTAGTATGAAACGTAAACGTAAGAAAATAAAATCTAAATTTCAAATCGTCTCATTAAAATGTTGTTTGAATTCTTAGTTTTCTGTTCGTATTTCATAGAAATATATTTTCTAAAAATGATAATGTTAAAATCTTTTCATAGAAAATTTTCTCTTTTACATTCAATGTAAGCATTCAATGTAAGTTGTTGATATAATGGGTATGATCCAGATATAAACTCAAAATACAAGAATTTTTGACTGGCCTCTTGGTCTAGTGGTGGGTTCGATTCCTACCCAAGACAAATGTTAGTGTAATGAGCACGATCATTTGTTTTGTGTGTGGGTTATATTTATCTATAATATGTACGTATTTCGAAATACATAAGTATGGTTATCCATTCTCTAGTTCCCATAGCTAAAGCTCTGCTTAGTTTGGAACTCGATAGTATTATGTGAAAGTTGTGAAATATTTTTGTTTACACTCTTTTGTATCTTATACTCTCTCTCTCTTATGTTACTCTCTTACCTATATTATCATTACAGGAGTTTACCGCGGTCAAAACGTGGATGAGTGACCATCAGTTACTACTAATACTACTCCATGCCTCGAAAAGTACGTTAAACTTTTGTTTCCAAATGTCATTTGTACATCTTTGACAGTCTTGCCAAAGGATCGTATCGCCCAGTCACTGGTTTGTGAAAGTTATGGTCGTAATCACAAGAAAAGTATAGCACTGGTTAAGGTGAATCTAATGAGCCTAAACTCGATCGGTTTACTAATAGGAAATTCAGGGTTGCGTCTCTTACCTTCGAGCTCCATCATCAGATCAGCTCAATGGCACCAGCATGTACAAAAGCATTTCAAATAATGGTCACCCATGTTTAAAAGTAAAGTAAATACTCATCAACTGTTTAAGATCCCTACCGCAGTTACCAAACGAGCTGATGACCTTGAAAACCTGGACAAATCTTCATAAATTATAGCTAAGTACTATCTCGATGCATCAGCATCAGCTTTCAAACAAACAATAAAACCGCATCAACATGAATAGACACACAGATACACAGACACGTCAAACTTATACCACCCTTCTTTTCCGTCCGGAATTAAAAATGTATCATAACTATTTATTAGATAGCATATTTTTATTTTTCCTCCTTGCTTTACAGGCATCTAAGCGCACGGCCGTGCGCAGGCCAAGTTCCAGCAACAGGCCGCTCGCATTCCGTGCACTATTTACACGAACCGTTTCGACCCACTTTTGACCCCCCTGTAGATCAGTGCCTATTGCAAGTACAGAGATAAAATTGTACCTACGTTATTACACACTAGTACTAAAGCAATAGGCCAAATTTCATAGATATATCTTTAATAGATCCTGAAATATGACTGTGAATATAGCAAATTTTGGCACCGACTCACTGACCGGTAATCAAAACCTCTAGGCCACTTCCAATTGTCCTAGCGTTATGAAATTTGGCACAAAGGTCGTGTGTTATATGTAGATTAGCAAAAAATTAAGAAATTTAAGAAATCGGTCAAGCGTGATTTGGCTTAATCTAATATTTATGAACCAGTGAAATGAGAATACGAAGAGGAAGGGGGAGGAAGGGGGGAGGGGGTATAAAATATATCATAAGAAATTTAGGAAACCGGTCAAGCGTGAGTTGGCTTAATCGAATATCGAATTTTTAATAAAATATTTATGAACCAGTTATACAATGAGAGTACGAGCTAAGGTTAACAAAGGACGCGGGCGTAGCACAAAGAGAAAAAAATTGGTACGATTTCTTGAAAGAAAGTATTGAAATCCCACTAAAAACACATCTGTTAAAAGGGGGGCCAAGTTCCTATCGGCTAATTGTTGGCTTAAAAAAGGGTTGAAATCTAATCCAATGCCAAGTTTAGATGCACTTTAAAATCGATCATAATCATCTTCATCAACAGCCTGATCATCACTAAATTTGAACTTGGCAGGTTAATTTAATTATATAAATAATATATTTAATTAAACAATTAATCAAGTGTTACGTGTATCTAGAAAACCTGCCAAGTTCAAATTTAATGATGATCAGGCTGTTGATGAAGATGATTATGATCTATTTTAAAGTGCATCTAAACTTGGCATTGGACTGGATTTCAAACCTTTTTTTAGGCGAACAATTAGCCGGTAGGAACTTGGCCCCCTTTTTAACAGGTATGTTTTTAGTGGGATAATCTTTACTTCCATTTTGTTACAGCAAGCCACAATATGTCAATGAGAACAAAAAAAAAACAAAAAAAGACGTGTGGCACTCGGGGACTGCCGCGGTAAAGCGGTTGCATAGCATTTTTATCAACTTATGCTTATAATTATTGATTTATTTTATTTATGCAGTATTTTTTTCCTTTGTTTTTTTTTCTTTGATATTAATTGAAGTTACATTTTCACACATTGAATTGAATTTTGATTGATTGTTCACTCATTTGTTTTCTTATCGGTCACCACGCTCAAAAAACAAATGAGTGGGGGGTGTTAGGTTATTTTCGTTACGGAATTACTGGATTCGGTCTCCACGCTCAAGGCCCACGATAGAAGCTATGCAATAGCTTAAAAAAAAAAAAAAATACATCGTCATATTTTTCTTACAGTACAAAATATAATATGTATAGATCATTTTATGGTGATTCATTTAATAACGTGGGGTCTTCCTTCACCGCCATTTTTAGCTGAGCAATGAATGAGTCAAACTGTGTTGTCAATCTGTAGTTAGCCCTGAACTCTTCACAGTGCTTCAAGAACACAGGGTACAGATGACTCAAAAGAGCATGATCCAAGGTAGGAAATAGATGATGCAGCGCGTGATCACCAAAGAATGTCAGCACTGTAAAGAAGTTTCCATTTATGTCAGTGCGATCCATCACGGCTTCGAGCTCGTGCATGCCCCAATCAATCGTAGTCGCCCTGAAAAAGACAATACAATAACAGAGCCATAGAGTATACACGAAAAGAAGAAGATCAGGCAATCTTCTTTTTTTTTCGGAGAAAGAACATAGGGCGTTGGCTAGAAAAAAAACTGTTAAATCTGATATAAAACTGTTGCCGCATTAAACTCAGTATTTATTATTTACCTACATCATAAATCACAAAATGCACAAGTAATGAAATCAAACTGAACCATACGTACTTTAGTTGATCACCATCTTTGAAGATTTTCGGATTTTGATGCGCAGCACTGGCTCCAATCATAAAGAAGATAAAACTGGCAGTACAATTTATCCACAACCACATACTAAAAGCGTGATAGACAGTAGAACCACTGGCGAGAAACATCCAGATGGGAAGAAGGAGACCAATGCCGTCGTGCCACCTGTAGTGGCGTTTGAAGAAGTCCTTGTGGATGAAATTACGGATGAATCTGAAAACAAGCATGATTGTATTGCAATGAATATTTCTCCTCATATTGTAGGTATACTAAAATAGTAACAAATACCATTACTTAAATTATAAGGTCTATGATAGAAGGTCCATGCTTAGAGACATGTTGAATAGTTTATTCATATACTATAGGTTTATATTTAAACATCATTAGTGTTGGATTAGATAAAGAACAATGGCTTTTAACCTAACCAAAACTAAACAATTCGCTAACAATATGGAAGATCTTGTACTTTAATGATCACTGTTCTAACCTAGCCTGACTCACACACTCGCTTCACTTGCTTACTTTCGCTAACCCAAGCAAACTCGCAGCCCTGTATATGAAATAAGGTAGTTTGTTCAATATAAAAAGTAACTTGTAAAGATTGGAAAACATTAGTAAAAAAAGTAATTTCTTATCCAAACGCGATTTGTTTCACACCCTTGCATTTTGTTCTTGCCTAAAATAGAAAGTTGCACACTTCCCCAAAAATACACCATAATACAATCAGATTATCTAAATCTTTTACCCATATTTAAAGTCCATCCAGCATTACAAAAGAAAATTTGTCAGTCGGAAACGCAGTTATCAATTTAAATGAAGAAAGTTGAGTCGAGATTGACTTGAGAAGAGAAAATAACTTAAAATACAAGTAGATATTTGGTGTAAGCATAAAATGTATAAACGCTATCTTGCCTTTTTGCGAAGGTGATCATAAATGTGAATGGAAACACCGCTAATTCAATCAAGAGGATGAGGTATGCATACGAAGGCTTCTTTCTTGGATTCCAAAAAATTACAGGCTCCCATCCACTGATTTCTAAATCCATAAGTGTGTTTGTATACAAATGATGAGAAAGTGTGTGAGACACTCTGAAGTCCCTGCAAAAAATAATATTCATAAAATTAATCTTATTGTTCCTGATAAACGCTTGATATCTGTATCAACTTATAAATCGTTCAAGATGCTCTTTCTATCGTATTTGGTACGAATAACCTAATTGAATGCAAAAAGTTGTAATTTTACCAGTAGACATAGTAGTCTATTGAACTGTAGTCAATTGAGTTTTGATTCAAATCTGTTCATTTATTAACTCTAATCATATATAAAACATTAATTGCAAGTGAGTGCAAAATAGAGAATCATTTTCATATTTACCTATACGACAATAAACTAAAGTTAAACAAGTACATCCTCCAGTTAGTTTTCATGTGGATGTAGTTATGTGCTGCAATGGTATTCCATGTCAAGGCAAGGGATGCTACTAAATAATACGCCATTACAACCCAATAGTCTGTAGCCCAACAAGACAAAGCTGATGCTATTAAACACGTTGAAAATAGGCCATCAATAACTAAATTGCTCCATCTTTTCTCAGATGGAGGAATTTTCTTCAGTTCTTCTACCACCGATCTTTTTAAAGTTTTATAAAACCCATCTTCTTCAAAAGTAAAAGGAGAATTTCTGGGTGTTTGAGCATCTCTTATGTAATATTTTTCTTTCACTTTTTCTACAACTGGATTTAAATGGTGACACTCGAATGCTTCAGTTATGTCTGTTCCCTGTAATTTTTTTATTAGTTACACATATAGACATACAACAGAATAGACTCATAATCCTAATTGGTTAATTTTCAAGTTAATTAAATTTTTAGCTCAAGTTTTACTTTATGGCTCTTTTCAATTGAATTTTATAGTTAACAATAGAAATGACATCAAATGTCATTCTTCTAACTTTACTCACTCATTACCTTTTTTATAATAATAATACTAATCATTATTCAGGTCAAAGTACCCATTTTCACAATTATAACATTAAATATCAAAACATACAATTGAAACCTAATCAAATACATTAAATTAAAATAATCAAAACAAGGTCATCAAATTAAAATAATAATTAAATTAATAAATAATAATTAATTTTAATTTTAAATAAATTTTATGCCCCTGTCTACCATTTCTTAGTATAGATGTAACACGTTTTTTTCGCTATGTTTTCATATTTTCTTTGCCTGTTATTTAGATTCTTTAATGTTTTTGTCACACATGATTTATCCCTCACATCCACCAAATGCTTAAACCATACTCAATATTAAAACAAATTACACTTAAAAAAAAAATCTTACCTTAGAAAGCTCCAACCACTCTTCGCCACCGGGATGCTTCTTCATAAACTCTGTCAAATCTTAAAGTCCATTTCGGATTCTCCATAATCCTTCTGCTCCATCATCCATGGCTTTTCCTTCTAACCATTGTATAGCATCTCTTAACCCTTCATCTCTAAGAGAAGGATACTTTAGTTGCGGAAAACTCACATGAGTTTTCTTTTCCGCTGCTGTTTTATGGGCCCATTCAATATAGTCCTTATCTTTTGGTGCCATTTTGAAAAGCAATACTACACTATACCATTTACTAAATTGTAGTATAATGCACACTGTCCAAAGTGTTGAATCAGTTTAAAATAAGGAAAGATCTGCGGCCATTCTTATATTGCTATTCCTTTGTAAACAATTGATAATATAATCTATCTTTGCAAATCATGAAAGTTTATTATTCGTTTAACGACCTCAAAAACAAAGTAAACGGCCAAGTGCAAGTCGTTGTAGTGTTGTTTTTACCCGACTGCAAGAAGGGTTATTGATCCGTTTTATCAGCTGTAACATTTTAAAAGGTAAAATTAAATATATTCATAGCAACTGGAATGAAACATTGCAATATATTTTCAACGTTTTGCCCATTAGCAAAGTTTATTCATTCTCAGAATAATGTTCGGTACTTTTGTAATTTCAGTAGACTATGATAATTTGTCCGGTTTTTCGGATTCTGATAGTACGGAATCTTTCGTGTGCAAGGCCGACTCACGCTTGGTCAGGCTTTTAACATATCACTTACATTTTTAAATTTTACTATAAATACTTAACCATATCTCGATGCATACCCACTTTGACAGCTAGGAAATAGTGAGATTGCATATCTCTCGATTGTGGTTTCTATACTGCTACGGGAATACTTAGTCATGGGTGATGTATTCGATATACAGCAGTGTATGGGCCCGCCTATCTAGGCGTCAAGCCTTGTTTAATTCCATTTGAGTCCGGCTAAACCTTATTGAATTAAAAACCTTATTCAGCCGATCAAACAACTGATTCATCGCCGATTTCTTCAAAAACATTAATGTCTAATGTTTCCGGGGAGCAACAAAATACTTATAGATTTCAGCTAGAGAGAGGGATCTCGGTTTCTCTCTCGGTCTCGGAGGGAGGTATATGAAAAAAAAACTTAAATTCCCACAAATCCTTTTTGTATTGTTAATAGGCTCGAGCTTGACCACTATCTCACCTGATCAACAGAGACGATGTGGTTGATGATGGAACACGTTTGGACTAGAAGCAATCTCTTCCCTCCTGACTTAAAGATCCCCAGATTGTAGTTATCAGAAACCACAATAATACACAGAATTCGATTCCAAAATCTCCTTAGATTTACATGCATGACCATACTTTTATCAATACCAAACTTTACTGATTGATACTGATAGCTTTATTGAAGATTTCATTTACTTTCAGATGCTCCATTAGTTGCGGAATGTTGGGGGCATTTCAGGCCAAAATTCTTCAACACAGTGCTTAAAGAATTTAAGGCAGGAAAAAACCAATGTGGACCCAAGTTTTATTTTATTTTTATTAGTAATAAGCATTCCAACAGCACAATCACTTGCAGTACAAATAAAACTTACATCTAAAAAATTACATTTCAGTAACCACGCAAATAACAGGTATGCATGACATTGAAAAAATGAGAAATTAGAGACAAAGAAAAACAAATAATGTGTCCAGTACAACTAGATCCAGATCACTATAAAGACAAAACACACCAAAAATATAAAAACGTACAATATTCACACTGTTTATACAGGTGGCGTCTGTATGAAGCAAAAGTCATCGAGAAGACATCGATAGGGTAATCCAACAAGTTGGACCTTTCATTATAAAGCCTTGCCATACGTGTAAGAGGACTATCAGAAGTGATGTTTAAAGTGGATGTAGGCAATTGAAAAATACGATGATGTCGCTTGCTGCGTTGGCTAGCCCTAAAGTTAAAATAATTAATCAAATCCGCATCAATGAAACCATTTATAATTTTGTGTAGTATAAGTAAGTCAGAATGGATCCACCTTTCTTTTAAGCTAACCATCTTATAGTGCCTTAACCTATCGTAGTAATCGGGTATAGCTCTCGGATCCCATTCTTCATACAGATGTACCTAATGAAACGGGCCTGAACAGATTCTCTTTAGAAGAACAATACTCCAAAGAGTTCCTTACCAGGGCGTTATAGAGAAGAATAATGCTGTTATGATTACGGAAAGGCTTTGACATGCAAATTATAAAGCCGAGCATTCTTTTAGCCTTAGCAACTATAGCATCTACATGATCGCGAAAGGATAAGGAAGTATCAAAGAGTACTCCCAGATCACGGATGACAGATACTCTGCACAGAACAGATCCATCTATGTGATAATCAAATTTGATGTAATTCACTTTGTTCGTGAATGTTATAGTTTTGCAATTCTTAACATTTAGCGTCATTTTGTTGTTAAAACACCATTGTTGAAGGGTCTCTTTGAAGCTTAATGCAAATCACTCAGATCAGATATCCTACAGTAAATTTTTAAATCATCAGCATACGCTAAACAATTGCAATCTATTAAATCTAAAAGATTACTCAAAAATACTAAAAAAAGCAATGGACCTAACTTAGAGCCTTGTGGAACACCAGAACCAGGAGAAAAAGGCGCAGATTCATAACCCGCCAGGGCAACAATTTGAGACCGATTTATTAGGTAACTCTCAAACCATCGTAACAGAGAGCCATGAATACCAGCGCTATTCAATTTCATTGAAAGAATTGAGTGATCAACACGATCAAAGGCTTTTGCAAAATCTGTATATACAGCATCAACCTGGCCTCTAGATTCAAAAGTGTTACCAATGAAAGCAGTGTAAATCAGTAAGTTAGACATAGTAGAACGGTTAGACACAAAACCATGTTGCTTCGGACTAATTATATGGCGGAGGTGAGAATAAACTACGTTATATATAAGACCCTCAAACATCTTAGCGAACTGGGATATAATAGATATTGGTCTATAGTTAGTTACGTCATTTAGACTACCAGATTTATGTACGGGAATAATATGTGAAATTTTCCATAAATCGGGAAAACCCTCCTCAAGAGTTTTATTGTATATTATCTGAAGTGGCAAAAAAAGAGCATGCATGCAGAGCCGAATAAAAATAGGAGGAAGTCCATCTGGACCAGCTCCCTTTTATTCTTTTCTTTTCTTTTTTATCTAACTTTTTGATACAGTCTCTAACGTCACTTTCAGTAATAACAATGGAATACATACTGTAATTAGATGAAGAGCAACCCGGAGACAAGTTACTAAGCTGCTGACCAACACTATACACAGACGCAAAGTAGTCTGCAAATAGATCAGCCACACCACTACCACCCTCAGCAACACGATCGCCCCACGAGACCTGGTTAGGAACACCTCTGAAAGTTTTTTTTGACTTGGTATAACGCCAAAAAACTTTGACGTTTGTTCTTAATTCACTCTCTTCAATTCTTTCTATGTAATCTTTAAAACAGTCATCCATAGCTCTTTCAGCACGCGTCCGTAGGGAAACAAAAGTATCGTAGTCCCGAGGGTTTTTATACAAACAAGTTGTTACCCTGAAAAAGCTATGAGCTATAAGAGAACTTTGAGCTTTCTCGATCTATGTCGATTTGCTACTCCTCTGGATATATCATTATAGAGGAGGACTGCCTTCACAGTCCCGAAGAATATATTAAAAACATACGTAACGTTACATAATGTAATTTCTTGCAGAAACAACACACATGAAACCGTCATTGGTCTTCGTAAAGACTATCCAATAAATAAATATTTACATACGAGAAACTTTGTAATATTTCTAAGTAATTCCTACACATAAAAAATATTAAGAAGTAAAATAGGTACGAATTCCTTTGATACCTTGAAGTCTTAAAGGAACAATGATCAGGTAGAAAATATTAAGGATGTAACGTCTCAAAGCCATTTGTTTCAGTAATGGCATTTTCCATCATGAACACATTGTATTGGAGTTGAACAAAAAATATTGCTTTTGAACTGATTACATTCTGGATACCAAGAAATACTGTTTTGCTGGATACTAAATTGCTTAGTAGATATTCAGTTTAGTTCCGATTTCCCTGAAAAAGAAGTTCTAAAAGGCGCTGAACGAATTTGGCAAGTAACTGTTTTAGTTTACTGCAAATCAAATTAAATCAAATCAAAAGCATTTATTTCAAATAGACCATTTGCAGGCACTTTTAAAATAGTCAAATGTCAGTTAGTCCAAAAAAGTGAAGCTAATTTGCACGTTCCTAAGCAAACATCGATCGGACGTTTGAGGAAATGTCTAACTGGAATCTTCTCTGGGCATATTGTTTTCATAGTTTGGCATGTAACAACTGAGTACCTACCTAAGATTGGTCACTCAATACACTTTTCAAAAAACTGTGTCATAATCTGATAATGTTGCTATTTTTCTTGGACGCTACGATATTTTCAGTCTTTAATCGCTCTTTTTGGATCATTTTATGCTAATGCTCTTTATATGTAAGTGCCATAGTTTCATCATCATCATTTCAGCCGATACACGTCCACTGTTGGACATAGGCTTCCCCCAAGCGTCGCCACATCAATCGTTCCTGTGCGTCCCGCATTGATCGGTTTCCCGCTAGCTTCACCAGGTCATCGGTCCACCTTGTAGGAGGCCTTTCAAAGCTGCCTCTTCCGGTACGCGGTCGCCACTTCAGAACCTTTCGGCCCCAACGGCCATCTATTCTGCGAGCAATGTGCCCTGCCCATTGCCACTTAAATTTGGCTATTCTTTGTGCTATGTCGGCAGTGTCATAGTTCAAATAGTTGTAACAGACTTTACTTATCAACAATAAAAGCGGTCGTTCTAAAAACTTGTGCGCCTGAATTGTCTCCTATCTTGACTCGCCTATTTCGCCTCTCATATTATGAGACTGGAAAAGTGCCGATGGTTTGGAAGCAAGCCTACGTGCAGCCTGTGCCCAAGAAGGGCAGTAGAGCTGACCCGGCAAACTACCGACCCATCTCTGTTACGTCCATCCTCTGTAAGAGTATGGAACGAGTAATTAACAGGAAGCTTCTGGCATACTCAGCGACCAGCAATACGGCTTTCGTCAAAATCGGTCTACTGGGGACCTTCTTGCGTATGCCATTCACATCTGGAGCGAGGCCATTGAGAAGCATGGGGAAGCGCTTGCCGTGTTCCTTGATATCTCGAAGGCCTTCGATAGGGTCTGGCACGAAAGCCTTTTTGCTAAGCTTCTTTCCTTCGGTCTACCCACTGGTCTGTGTGATTGGATCGCAGACTTCTTGAGGGATCGATCCATCCGAGTGGTAATTGATGGATGCTCGTCCGGTCAAATGGATATTAATACCGTGGTCCCTCAAGGGTCAACTCTCGGCAACACTGTTTTTGCTGCACATAAATTACCTACTTAAACCCGGATCCTTTGGGTATGCAGTCGACAGCACTATTGCTGAGAGATATGTGTCTAACGCACGAGCTAGTGGGTCACAGATCCAGTCATTTCGAGAGGCTATGGTTGAACGCTTGAACTCGTCCTTAGCGGCAGTCTCAGAATGGGGCGATGCCAATCTGGTCAAGTTCAATGCGAAAAAAACCCAGGCTCTCTACCCGGCTCCATCTTTCCGGGGTGTAACCGTGCCAATTACCGACCACCTTGAACTTCTTGGGGTAACGCTATCGTCTACCCTTAATTTCGGCTCCTACATCGAGGCAAAACCAGCTGCCAAAAAATTGGGACCTTAGCAAAGGTGAGACGGTATTTCACGCCGGAACAGCTGCTCAACCCTATCAAGCGCAAGTTCGATCTTGTATGGAGTACTGCTCTCATCTTTGGGATGGGTCAGCCAAATACCAGCTAGATGCACTAGAGTCTATTGAAAAGCGTGCCAAGAAGATCATAGGCAATGATGCTCTTGTGAAGTCAAAACTCCAAAGTCTTGAGCATCGACGCCGAGTTGCTAGCCTGTCTGTTTTCTATCGTTTACACTTCGGGGAGTGTGCTCTAGAGTTACACAATTTAATTCCGCCAAGTCCGTTCCATCATCGGACCACAAGACGTACGGCGTTGCGCCACCGGTACATGCTGGACATCCCACCTATACGTACAAAGCGTTTTGGGAGTACATTCATTATGCGTACAGCTAAGGAATGGAATTCCCTGCCGGAGTCTGTGTTTCCTGATAGCTATAACCTAGAGGTCTTTGGGTCAAGAGTGAATAGATTACTTCTAGGCAAGCGTGCTCCATCGTCGGCCACATCATCGCTTACCATCAGGTGAAATTATGGTCAAACGCGAGCCAAGAAAAAAAAAATCTAAAGATAACTTTTTAGACGCGCTAACTTATACCTTTATACCAATTAAGCCAAATTACTATCAGAAAATAATAAAAGTAGTCACATTAATACAACTTTGATATTCACATATTTATTAGACCACATTATATTTTTTTCTTCTTTAATTTTAAAGGTATATTTTTACATTCAACGAGCCACATGAGACTTAAATATCAAAAAATAATGCTAGTTATATTTACCGACGTAAAGTTACTATTACTACACTACACTAAAATAATGATATTATTGCGATTCATCTAATAAATTTGGGTCTTCCTTCACCGCCATTTTGAGCTGAGCAATGAAGAAGTCAAATTGTGACGTCAATCTGTAGTTAGCCCTGAACTCTTCACAGTGTTTCAAAAACACAGGGTACAGATGACTCAAAAGAACATGATCCAAGGTAGGGAATAGATGATGCAGGGCGTGGTCACCGAAGAACGTCATCACTTTGAAGAAATTTCCATTTATGTCAGTGCGGTCCATCACGGCTTCGAGCTCGTGAATGCCCCAGTCAATTGTAGTTCCCCTGTTGGAAGATAAATTAATTGATCAGTATAAATTAATCGTAGTAGCAATTTGATAACTAGTGTTGGTAGTCTCATAATATTTGCATGATTTGTCATGAGATAACTATGTATTTTAAGAAAGCGTTGCGGCATAACTCAATCACAGACCGCCACGTTTATATAATTGAAGAACTGAATCATACATACTTTGGTTGATCCCCATCTTTGAAGATTTTCGGATGATGGTGTGCAGCGTTGGATCCTATCGTGAAGAAAATAAAACTGGCAGTGCAGTTAATCCACAGCCACATAACAAAAGCGTGGTAGAAGGTAGAACCACTGGCGAGATACATCCAGACGGGAAGAAGGAGGCCAATGCCGTCGTGCCATCTGTAATGGCGTTTGAAAAAGCCCTTGCGAACGAAATTGCTAATGAACCTGAAAATAAGCAAGGTTGAATTACAATCAATATAGTCACTTAAAATGTACATCTATCATCATCCATATTTTAAGAGCATTTGAAGGTATTTCCTCCACTCTACTCGGTTTAATTTCCTTGACAGCGGTTAATCTTGTAGTCGATACGGTAATGTAACCAGCTGAATTTATTCATTTAATTAAAGAAGGCTGAGTCATGATTGAGTTGAAAAGAATTAAATTACTTAGAATATACGTGTTAGCTTAGAGTTAATCAAAAGCTGTCTTACCTCTTTATAAAGTTAACTATAAACATGAACGGAAACACCGCAAATTCAATTAGAAGGGTGAAATATGCATAAGACGGCTTCTTCCTTGGATTCCATAACACTAGAGGCTCAAGTGCACTGATCTCTAAATCTATAAGTGTATTTGTGTAAACGTGATGAGAGAGTGCGTGAGATACTCTGAAGTCCCTGTAAAAAAAAAAACAAAAAAATTATCATTGTTAGTTACACCTTCAAGGTTCATTTAATAGTATTTGAGTATTTTATCATGGTCTGTTTTTAGATTCAATATTTAAATCATTCTAGGTAGTCTATTGTTATCGTATTTGGTGCCTATGATTAGCGGTATATATATAATAAATCTATTAGTAGTTTATTTATTATCAAGCCATATTGTATCATTTTGACGTGAATAACATGGAATTAGTTCAATATTTACCTATAAGACCACAAACTGAAGTTAAACAAGTACATCCTCCAGTTAGTTTTCATGTGGATGTAGTTATGTGATGCAACGGTATTCCATGCCAAGGCAAGCGATGCTACTAAGTAAGACGCCATCACAACCCAATAGTCTGTAGCCCAACATGACAAAGCTGATGCTATTAAACACGTCAAAAATAGGCCATCAATAATTAAATTGCTCCATCTTTTCTCTGATGGAGGAATTTTCTTCAGTTCTTCTACCACCGACCGTTTTAATGTTTTGTAAAACCCATCTTCTTCAAAAGTAAAAGGAGAATTTCTGGGTGTTTTAGCATCTCTTATGAAATATTTTTCTTTTATTTTTTCTACCGCTGGATTTAGGTGATGACACTCAAATGCTTCTGTTATATCTGTTCCCTGTACAATTTTCATTAGTTATATACAAAAGAAAAAAAGATTATAAATCCATTGACACTAGTTTATCTTCACTGCCATGTTAATTAAATACACTGCACTGGGATAATTTTATGAAATATCATTCATTTGTTAAAACTGCGCTCTCTCATTATCACATTTTATCATTCCTTCGTACAATACTACATGGAATGGGCGCAAAACCACATTTTTTGTATTTTTCTTGTTAACCATCAAGTATGTGTGTTACCACTCTTCACTACAATTTCGTTCACACAATGCATCCATCTGTTATTTTACCATTCACACTCTCTTAATCTATTCTCATTTATGTTATTTACTCTTCACATATTTATCCTCGTTAAAAGCCCAAATAAAATAACTTAATATTAATTTCTCTTTTCTTAGATATTTGTCAGAAAGAAGAGAAGATATACTTATATCTTACCTTAGTAAGTTCCAACCACTCTTCACCACCGGGATGTTTCTTCATAAACTCTGTAAAATCGTAAAGACCATTTCGTACTCTCCATAATCCTTCTGCTCCATCGTCCATGGCTTTTCCTTCTAGCCATTGTACAGGATCCTTAAATCCTTCGTCTCTAAGAGAAGGGTACTTCAGTTGCGGAAAACTCACATGAGTCTTCTTTTCTGCTGCTGTTTTATGGGCCCATTCAATGTACCCTGTATCCTTTGGTGCCATTTTGAGCGACTACACCAACTACTGCATCAATATATTTTTTTTTTTTACTTAACTGCACTATGTTGTGAACTGTTCGAATTGAAAAAATTGTTTAAAGTGGCGAGCTATCTTCAGCCGTTTTTATATCACCATACTTTTGTAAACAGTTGATTATTCATCTGACCAAAACATGAAAATTAAATATTCGCTTATCGATCTCAACAAAAACAAACGGTCAAGTATTATAAGTCGTTGTTATGTAGTTTTGTTCCGTGCTATCAGCTCCAACTTACTTTAATGTACTGTGCGGTCAATTTAGTAACTGTAGCTATTTATCTTTCTTCATAACTACCAATACGAAACTTTGGAATCTATACCATCGTTATATTGCTGATTTTCTTGCTTTAACTTTGTGCAACTTTTGCTATTCCATTTGCTCGGTTCGGACCTAATACATCTGATACCATTTTATTGAGTACTTTATAAGGTCTTCGTATGCTATCTGGGGTTACGGGAGCAACCAAGTATTATTTATTTAAATTCATTTGCGAGATATTGCCGAGAATTAAGTGATTTAATTTAAAATTCTATATTCATTAAATAATTTATTTTAAAGCAACAGATATGTTATATTAACAATATTCAGTCATATTTTCTGAAAATCAAAAGGTGAATTCCTTATGATTTCATTTATATTTTGCAATACGCGTACTCAGTTTCGTTATTTTGTGACCCAAAAACATTTAATTTGTTTCTAAACTGACAATATTTATGGTTCTACTAGCTACAGTCCGTGGTTTTACCTGTAACGAAACTTATTCCTTTTGGTAATATTTAATAGTTTAGACATGAGAATATATTAGACAGATAGACAAGAGCACTATCACCTGTATAACATTAGAATTTACCCACAAAGAATTTGTCTAAACATACAACATTGGTTTTAGTATATGCAAAACCCGAGACACGTGTCCAGAATTTTTATGTAAAGAATGTGTACAAAATTTCATAACTATATTATAAAAAATCACAACGCTATAAGCTTCTTATGTCAGCAAAAATACATGATCAACGGGACATCCAGTTGCTGACAACTCCTTGAGGCGCGCGGGAATAGTGCGCGCCGTCGACGACTTGGGCTTGGTCCGGACAGTTACCGGACGGCCGGACAGCGATCTACCCATTGCTCACTGTCCGAAAGCCCGCGTCTACGTTGGCCGGAAATCGGGATCAGAATCCCGGCGACGGCAGCGGCGATAACGCCGTTGCCTGATGCGTTCGGCCTCCTCCTTTGCGAGCATTACTGCTTCGCAGAAGTCGGCGACCGCCTGCCCCTCCTCCTCGCTCCGGACCACGGCCTCAACCAAGGCCCGGCGCGAGAGGTCTCCGCCGCCGATCGCCCCCACTAGGGCACGGCGATGCTCCGCCCTAGCAGGGCACACCTCGACTGTGTGCTCCACCGTGTCCTCCGGGCGTTCCGCACAGTGGCGACACCCGGGCGTCACTTCCGCATGAATCGAGTGCAGGAATTTCCCGAACGAACCATGTCCGGTGAGTACCTGCGTCATGCGGAAGGTAAGGACGCCGTGAGGTCTTTCCAGCCACGCCTCAGAGAGGGGACTTACCGGAGGTCCTGGACCTCAGCAAAGCGTAAAAGGAGAAAAAATCAAGCCGCAAAGGCCCTTTTAGACGCTTTTAATGGAACGCGGTGAAGAAAAACATCGTGAGGAAACCGGCATGTTCTAGAACCAAAAAGTCGAAGACATATAACATTCATTAATCCGCATTGGGCCCGCGTGGTGGATTATGGCCCATTCACTCTCCTAGAGAGGAGGCCTGAGTCCCAGCAATGGGAACATTAAAAAGGCTGATGATGAATGGAACGTGGTACCAAGCGGTGATTATCCTTGTACGCGCTATGCAAGAGTGGACAACCCCCAGTTGAAGGGAAACTATTGCCACATATGGAAAACTAAGATATAAGGCGATGGTTTTTGGAATCTTAAGTGGACAGGATACTATGTAAAGACTATGGCCCCTGTCTGAACAATGTTATTCATTTTCCTTGATAAAAAGGCAAGGGGTGACTTGCACACTCAATAAATGGGCCCTAAAAACGGTCGCTAATACGAAGTGACGTAGCAATAAAACGACAACATATCCTGAGCTGCTTAAAGAGTGGAGTGGTAAACCGCGGCTATCAGGACAATCCTGAAAGTACGGTCAAGAACCCTACCAGCACCTTACTGGATTATACATCCTTCTCCCGAGTGCGTTTGATCTTGTGAATCTCCACTTAAGCCAGCAAGAGAGAGGTGGGAACTCTGTTCCTCGTCAGTGTTCACTACGGCGGACCAATAAAGGCAAGCCGGAGATGAAGAACAAGAATTCTCTCAGGAGATCGTGTCGTCTTTGGTTCACCTTCCTGACTTGTGGTCAAAATAGATCAATGTATATTTGTTATAGATTCAATCGTAATTTACTTAAAAACTAATAACCTTTACCGATTCTTCTCCTAAATATAAATCAATGGTCTAAATCTCTAAGATTTTTTTATAACAGTGAAAAAGTTGTGGTGGGTACATTATGTCCCAAGAAAAAATATTTTCATAGTATTTCTTTCTCTATCAGTTTTATAATACAAACTATGTTATTGTTAGGAAAACTTGACTGCGGTAGTTGATTTATTCATTGACTCTTGATAAAGGAAGTCACAGCGCAAACCAAAGGTCACGCTTATCATTGGTCCACACATTTGTGAAACAAAACATTGCAATACTGATTATGACTATTGAATATTTACTAATTAATAAGTTTTCTACTATCATTACAGGGTAACCTAATACGATATAGTATTTTTTTTTTGTCTACTTATTCATCTCACATACATTTATAAATACACATTATTTAAATTAGTTTATGACTTACAAGTAACAATAAACAATAATTATTGTAAATTCACTCAAAGAACAACAGAATATGTCCAGATTATGTATTTTATTTACGTACTATATAAGTGGTTTGCTAAAATAAATATATCGTTAGGTAATGTCAATAACAGTGGTCAGTGACCTTTAGATCTCGCCTAAAGAGATAATTAAAATAATACTATTATTTAAACAATAAAACCGATAAGTCTATTTAGCTAAAGTTGAAGAATAATTTTGTATTAACTTTTCAAGATAAAAATATGTACTAATTGTGTGTTGTAATTGTGTGTGTTAATTTTATACTTTAGCATAGTAGACCTTATAATTTTCCCCCTGTTGGGAATTATAGTCTAAGATCCGATTAAGAACGACCTTCACCGGTCTGTTTAATGGATGATACGTATTTTATTATAAATTTAGTGTATTAAATAATATAACGCGGGTGGGTTGCCTAAGAAATTCCTGGCCAGACTATTATTAATTAAAAATTGAAAATTTATTTTATTTTTAGAAAAATGCACAACCGTTATCCATACCAGATTTTTTTGCAAACAACACTATAACATCGTATTCGTAATGAAACAACGTTTATTTTGATATAGAATTTGTTGTATACAAAAAAAACACACCTGTTTATGCATACCTGTTATACCTGACAATCCATAGATATGCCAGGAAACAAATAGGCAACCCAACATTTTTATGTTCTACAGGCTTCCACCAGAACCAGTGATTCTTAATGTTTATTTTTATTATAAAACACAAACAGTTTTTATCCACAATCAAATAAAATAAATTTCAAAGTCATCTAGTCTATATAATACGTTTGTGATTTGAAATTTCCTGCAGTTGAGAAACTTAAAATCAGTTAAAGTATATCTTGATTGGTTTTACAAAAATAAAGACCATTAGTATAATACCACATTCATGGAACATTAAACGAACTCATTTAATACAATTGTGACCCACGGTTTTGGTAGAAAGAGACGGAATAACGATATTTCGATGCGCGGAAACGAAAGAGCATAAATTTAGTATATTTGGCATTAAAAAAGTGAAAATTGAAAATTTTGTAGTTAGTGCAATTGTGAACTAAGGCATCGATATATATATTCGAATTTTGGTTCTAGGACTTACCGGTTTCCTTACGATGTTTTCCTTAATCATTTTAAAAGCAGTGGTGATGAAATAAATTACACAAAGTAACGCGCCTGGCTGGCATTGAACCCACGACCTACACAGTAAGTCGGGGCCTCTAGGCCACCTCTCAGCTACCACTACTCCCCTTTTATACCTTATTATGTTATTTTATACTTTAGTCATCTAAACGTTAACTCTGACTCTAAAAGAAAACTGTAAAATTAGAATGTTTTGTTTAAATGAGTTTCCAGTTAGTCTCAGTAATCAAACAAGAATCCATATTCTGGTGAACAATGCGTTAAAAATAGGAAAGCCAATAAACTCGATTTGTCAAATTTTGAGTGCAAAGTATGGTCTGCAAAAAAATACTTATTTGCGTATCAATTAGGGTTTTTTTGCTTTCTATTACTAAGTCTTAGTTAAATCTAAGTAGTTAAAAACGTTATTGTTTAATATAAATCAGCTAAATATATTGTTTTAAGTCATAATTAGTATAAACATAAAAACTATTTTCTTTCTTATTTTCATGGTTAGCAATAATTCGCCTTTTTTCCATTTTCTACTTACTCAGGCACTTCACATAGTGACGCAGAGATGAACAAAATTGAAGAACTGGATTCTGATTAAAGTTTCTTCGTTTACGATTCGTATTTTTTTTTAATTCTTGTTTTGTCCACCCTACCCAATTTCGGCTTCGATTTGACACAATGACTTGACGTCACAACATGGCCATCGATCCTATTCTTATTTGAAACGCGTAGTAATAATGAGTGTCTTCAAGGCTAGAGTGAATAGGCTCTTAATAAACTAGTCAGCAGGGACCGAGCCGGGTCGAAGCCTACTGGGGCCAGGGTTATCCGAAAGGGCGCTCGAGCCCCGGTATGAAGGCTAGAAGGAACGGGACTTACTGACTAAAAGACCCACCTTTTAGTCAGTAAGAGTCTGACACTATCTCCCGCTCCGCCCAAGGGCGGGGGATGTCAATGCATGATTTTTCCCACCATAAAAAAAAGGTTGATTATTACCAGATGGCCGGATGGCGACCTATCCATTGCTCGTCGTCCGCAAGCCCGCGTAAAAATCGGGAGTAAGGCTAGAATTTGCAACGAGAGGAAGTATTGTGCGAGCGAAGCCGCTAGCAAAAGGTAGTATGAAACGTAAACGTAAGAAAATAAAATCTAAATTTCAAATCGTCTCATTAAAATGTTGTTTGAATTCTTAGTTTTCTGTTCGTATTTCATAGAAATATATTTTCTAAAAATGATAATGTTAAAATCTTTTCATAGAAAATTTTCTCTTTTACATTCAATGTAAGTTGTTGATATAATGGGTATGAGCCAGATATAAACTCAAAATACAAGAATTTTTGACTGGCCTCTTGGTCTAGTGGTGGGTTCGATTCCTACCCAAGACAAATGTTAGTGTAATGAGCACGATCATTTGTTCTGTGTGTGGGTTTTATTTATCTATAATATGTACGTATTTCGAAATACATAAGTATGGTTATCCATTCTCTAGTTCCCATAGCTAAAGCTCTGCTTAGTTTGGAACTCGATAGCATTATGTGAAAGTTGTGAAATATTTTTGTTTACACTCTTTTGTATCTTATACTCTCTCTCTCTCTCTCTTATGTTACTCTATTACCTATATTATCATTACAGGAGTTTACCTAGGTCAAAACGTGGATGAGTGATCATCAGTTACTACTAAGACTACTCCATGCCTCGAAAAGCACGTTAAACTTTTGTTTCCAAATGTCATTTGTACATCTTTGACAGTCTTGCCAAAGGATATCGTATCGCCCAGTCACTGGTTTGTGAAAGTTATGGTCGTAATCACAAGAAAAGTATAGCACTGGTTAAGGTGAATCTAATGAGCCTAAACTCGATCGGTTTACTAATAGGCAATTCAGGGTTGCGTCTCTTACCTTCGAGCTCCATCATCAGATCAGCTCAATGGCACCAGCATGTACAAAAGCATTTCAAATAATGGTTACCCATATGTTTAAAAGTAAAGTAAATACTCATCAACTGTTTAAGATCGCTACCGCAGTTAACAAACGAGCTGATGACCTTGAAAACCTGGACAAATCTTCATAAATTGTAGCTAAGTAGGTACTATCTCGATGCATCAGCATCAGCTTTCAAACCAACAATAAAACCGCATCAACATGAATAGGCACACAAATACACAGACACGTCAAACTTATACCACCCTTCTTTTCCGTCCGGAATTAAAAATGTATCATAACTATTTATTAGATAGCATATTTTTATTTTTCCTCCTTGCTTTACAGGCATCTAAGCGCACGGCCGTGCGCAGGCCAAGTTCCAGCAACAGGCCGCGCGCATTCCGTGCACTATTTACACGAACCGTTTCGACCCACTTTTGACCCCCCTGTAGATCAGTGCCTATTGCAAGTACAGAGATAAAATTGTACCTACGTTATTACACACTAGTACTAAAGCAATAGGCCAAATTTCATAGATATATCTTTAATAGATCCTGAAATATGACTGTGAATATAGCAAATTTTGGCACCGACTCACTGACCGGTAATCAAAACCTCTAGGCCACTTCCAATTGTCCTAGCGTTATGAAATTTGGCACAAAGGTCGTGTGTTATATGTAGATTAGCAAAAAATTAAGAAATTTAAGAAATCGGTCAAGCGTGATTTGGCTTAATCTAATATTTATGAACCAGTGAAATGAGAATACGAAGAGGAAGGGGGAGGAAGGGGGGAGGGGGTATAAAATATGTCATAAGAAATTTAGGAAATCGGTCAAGCGTGAGTTGGCTTAATCGAATATCGAATTTTTAATAAAATATTTATGAACCAGTTATACAATGAGAGTACGAGCTAAGGTTAACAAAGGACGCGGGCGTAGCACAAAGAGAAAAAAATTGGTACGATTTCTTGAAAGAAAGTATTGAAATCCCACTAAAAACATACCTGTTACCCCTTTTTAACAGGTTCCTATCGGCTAATTGTTGGCTTAAAAAAGGGTTGAAATCTCATCCAATGCCAAGTTTAGATGCACTTTAAAATCGATCATAATCATCTTCATCAACAGCCTGATCATCACTAAATTTGAACTTGGCAGGTTAATTTACAATTAATCAAGTGTTACGTGTATCTAGAAAACCTGCCAAGTTCAAATTTAATGATGATCAGGCGGTTGATGAAGATGATTATGATCTATTTTAAAGTGCATCTAAACTTGGCATTGGATTGGATTTCAAACCTTTTTTTAGGCGGACAATTAGCCAGTAGGAACTTGGATAATCTTTACTTCCATTTTGTTACAGCAAGCCACAATATGTCAATGAGAACAAAAAAAAAAACAAAAAAAAGACGTGTGGCACTCGGGGACTGCCGCGGTAAAGCTGTTGCATTTTTATCAACTTATGCTTATAATTATTGATTTATTTTATTTATGCAGTATTTTTTTCCTTTGTTTTTTTTTTCTTTGATATAAATTGAAGTTACATTTTCACACATTGAATTTTGATTGATTGTTCACTCATTTGTTTTCTTATCGGTCACCACGCTCAAAAAACAAATGAGTGGAGGGTGTTAGGTTATTTTCGTTACGGAATTACTGGATTCGGTCTCCACGCTCAAGGCCCACGATAGAAGCTATGCAATAGCTTAAAAAAAAAAAAAAATACATCGTCATATTTTTCTTACAGTACAAAATATAATATGTATAGATCATTTTATGGTGATTCATTTAATAACGTGGGGTCTTCCTTCACCGCCATTTTTAGCTGAGCAATGAATGAGTCAAACTGTGTTGTCAATCTGTAGTTAGCCCTGAACTCTTCACAGTGCTTCAAGAACACAGGGTACAGATGACTCAAAAGAGCATGATCCAAGGTAGGAAATAGATGATGCAGCGCGTGATCACCAAAGAATGTCAGCACTGTAAAGAAGTTTCCATTTATGTCAGTGCGATCCATCACGGCTTCGAGCTCGTGCATGCCCCAATCAATCGTAGTCGCCCTGAAAAAGACAATACAATAACAGAGCCATAGAGTATACACGAAAAGAAGAAGATCAGGCAATCTTCTTTTTTTTTATCTGAGAAAGAACATAGGGCGTTGGCTAGAAAAAAAAACTGTTAAATCTGATATAAAACTGTTGCTGCATTAAACTCAGTATTTATTATTTACCTACATCATAAATCACAAAATGCACAAGTAATGAAATCAAACTGAACCATACGTACTTTAGTTGATCACCATCTTTGAAGATTTTCGGATTTTGATGCGCAGCACTGGCTCCAATCATAAAGAAGATAAAACTGGCAGTACAATTTATCCACAACCACATACTAAAAGCGTGATAGACAGTAGAACCACTGGCGAGAAACATCCAGATGGGAAGAAGGAGACCAATGCCGTCATGCCACCTGTAGTGGCGTTTGAAGAAGTCCTTGTGGATGAAATTACGGATGAATCTGAAAACAAGCATGATTGTATTGCAATGAATATTTCTCCTCATATTGTAGGTATACTAAAATAGTAACAAATACCATTACTTAAATTATAAGGTCTATGATAGAAGGTCCATGCTTAGAGACATGTTGAATAGTTTATTCATATACTATAGGTTTATATTTAAACATCATTAGTGTTGGATTAGATAAAGAACAATGGCTTTTAACCTAACCAAAACTAAACAATTCGCTAACAATATGGAAGATCTTGTACTTTAATGATCACTGTTCTAACCTAGCCTGACTCACACACTCGCTTCACTTGCTTACTTTTGCTAACCCAAGCAAACTCGCAGCCCTGTATATGAAATAAGGTAGTTTGGTCAATATAAAAAGTAACTTGTAAAGATTGGAAAACATTAGTAAAAAAAAGTAATTTCTTATCCAAACACGATTTGTTTCACACCCTTGCATTTTGTTCTTGCCTAAAATAGAAAGTTGCACACGTCCCCAAAAATACACCATAATACAATCAGATTATCTAAATCTTTTACCCATATTTAAAGTCCATCCAGCATTACAAAAGAAAATTTTTCAGTCGGAAACGCATTTATCAATTTAAATGAAGAAAGTTGAGTCGAGATTGACTTGAGAAGAGAAAATAACTTAAAATACAAGTAGATATTTGGTGTAAGCATAAAATGTATAAACGCTATCTTGCCTTTTTGCGAAGGTGATCATAAATGTGAATGGAAACACCGCTAATTCAATCAAGAGGATGAGGTATGCATACGAAGGCTTCTTTCTTGGATTCCAAAAAATTACAGGCTCCCATCCACTGATTTCTAAATCCATAAGTGTGTTTGTATACAAATGATGAGAAAGTGTGTGAGACACTCTGAAGTCCCTGCAAAAAATAATATTCATAAAATTAATCTTATTGTTCCTGATAAACGCTTGATATCTGTATCAACTTATAAATCGTTCAAGATGCTCTTTCTATCGTATTTGGTACGAATAACCTAATTGAATGCAAAAAGTTGTAATTTTACCAGTAGACATAGTAGTCTATTGAACTGTAGTCAATTGAGTTTTGATTCAAATCTGTTCATTTATTAACTCTAATCATATATAAAACATTAATTGCAAGTGAGTGCAAAATAGAGAATCATTTTCATATTTACCTATACGACAATAAACTAAAGTTAAACAAGTACATCCTCCAGTTAGTTTTCATGTGGATGTAGTTATGTGCTGCAATGGTATTCCATGTCAAGGCAAGGGATGCTACTAAATAATACGCCATTACAACCCAATAGTCTGTAGCCCAACAAGACCAAGCTGATGCTATTAAACACGTTGAAAATAGGCCATCAATAACTAAATTGCTCCATCTTTTCTCAGATGGAGGAATTTTCTTCAGTTCTTCTACCACCGATCTTTTTAAAGTTTTATAAAACCCATCTTCTTCAGAAGTAAAAGGAGAATTTCTGGGTGTTTGAGCATCTCTTATGTAATATTTTTCTTTCACTTTTTCTACAACTGGATTTAAATGGTGACACTCGAATGCTTCAGTTATGTCTGTTCCCTGTAATTTTTTTATTAGTTACACATATAGACATACAACAGAATAGACTCATAATCCTAATTGGTTAATTTTCAAGTTAATTAAATTTTTAGCTCAAGTTTTACTTTATGGCTCTTTTCAATTGAATTTTATAGTTAACAATAGAAATGACATCAAATGTCATTCTTCTAACTTTACTCACTCATTACCTTTTTTATAATAATAATACTAATCATTATTCAGGTCAAAGTACCCATTTTCACAATTATAACATTAAATATCAAAACATACAATTGAAACCTAATCAAATACATTAAATTAAAATAATCAAAACAAGGTCATCAAATTAAAATAATAATTAAATTAATAAATAATAATTAATTTTAATTTTAAATAAATTTTATGCCCCTGTCTACCATTTCTTAGTATAGATGTAACACGTTTTTTTCGCTATGTTTTCATATTTTCTTTGCCTGTTATTTAGATTCTTTAATGTTTTTGTCACACATGATTTATCCCTCACCTCCACCAAATGCTTAAACCATACTCAATATTAAAACAAATTACACTTAAAAAAAAAATCTTACCTTAGAAAGCTCCAACCACTCTTCGCCACCGGGATGCTTCTTCATAAACTCTGTCAAATCGTAAAGTCCATTTCGGATTCTCCATAATCCTTCTGCTCCATCATCCATGGCTTTTCCTTCTAACCATTGTATAGCATCTCTTAACCCTTCATCTCTAAGAGAAGGATACTTTAGTTGCGGAAAACTCACATGAGTCTTCTTTTCCGCTGCTGTTTTATGGGCCCATTCAATATAGTCCTTATCTTTTGGTGCCATTTTGAAAAGCAATACTACACTATACCATTTACTAAATTGTAGTATAATGCGCACTATCCAAAGTGTTGAATCAGTTTAAAATAAGGAAAGATCTGCGGCCATTTTTATATTGCCATTCTTTTGTAAACAATTGATAATAGGGTAGGTGCTCCAGTGAATGAACACACCCCAGTAAATGAACAAAACACATTTTTTTCAAAAAAATAAGAAATTGAAATATTTCTAGCTAACGACGTATTTTTTCGTAATTACAGCTCAATTTTCTATTACAACGACAATCTTCATTCAACGGCCGTTCATTCACTGGACAAATGCAAATTTCATATTTTTATTGAAATATGTAATTTATTCTTATGCTATAATGTTCATATTTTGGGAGTCGTTTAATCAATCCATTTCTGATCTTTAGGCCAGTATTGGGATAGGGTGTGTTCATTCATTGGTTCATAAAATCCATTGAATGAACTAACATTTTTCACCATGTTCAATTATTAGCTTTCGTCGTGATAATGTAACCATTAAATGAACACAATATATTCAGTTAGATTTCTTCCTTTTAAGATCTATTTATTGTTACATACATTTTTATTTTATTTTACCTTTAAATCACCATAAATTTCCATAAAAATAAATGCGAAAGGTTTCGATATACCTATTAACGCAAGTTTGCTCATATTAACCCAAGATATTGATTTAATTGTTCCTACTGCGCTGAATTGACTGATTCCTAATAATATTACTACTTTAGCCGCTGCGAATCTAGGAAACGACCCAAAAGCTGGCTTGACTCGACACTATATTGAAAATATCGTGCGAGACTAGGCTGGCTCTGAAGCAACGTAAAAACCACAAGGCATTGGTTGAGGAAGGAATTACGGCCGAACTCCTGAACGCGGGTGGAAAACCGGTCCTTAAAGCTTTTCAGAAGCTGTTCAATTACGTCATAATCAAGGAGAAAAAAGGCCACAGAAATGAAACAGAAGTGTAGTGATACTCTAAAGCAAGAAGGTTATAAAGAAGACCGGGAAGTATAATCTGCCTCTCTGCTTAGCGTTTGTGGACTACGAGAAAGCCTTTGATTTGATCGAATCTTGGGCTGTATCGCAGTATTCTCCAAGTCAACGATGCCATGTTAACTATAGCGGTGCATCGAAGTACTGAAGTATTTGTACGAAAATGCCACCATGTCAGTCCGACTTCAGGAAACGCTAAACCTATCCTTCTGCTGCGGGCTGTGAAACAGGGAGGCGTCATTTTTCAGAAACTATTTACGGCATAATAGAGGATGTCTTCAAGGACCTAGATTGGAGAGAGCTAGGCAAAGACGAGTATATCACTCACCTTCAATTTACCGACGATATACCTAATGGTCATGGCTGAGGCTATGGAGGACCACAGAACAAATTTCGATAAAACGAGTAGAGCTTCAGAAATACTGGGTCTCAAGATGAATATGGACAAAACCAAAGTCTTGGTAAACAACATTTAGAACCCGCTCCTATCAAGATCAGAGACTCTAAACTCGTAAATTGTAGACAATTACATTTACCTGGGACAGATGTTTCCAGGTACCTATGTATATGGTTCTAAAACGTGGTCACTCACAATTGGCCTTATCAGAAGGCTTAAAGTCTCTCAAAAGACAAAGGAGAGAGCTATGCTCGGAGTTTCTGTGCGTGATCGAATCAGGAACGAAAATATCCGCATGAGAACCAAAGTTCCCGATATAGCCTTAAAAGGCAAGTCAATTGTTCGTAGAACAGATGTCGATAAAGCTGAAAGGTTCCAGAGTGGTTACCGTATACTGGAATACGCAGCATCGGTAGGCGTTCCACAAGGTGGACCAATGACTTGATGATTTCAAGGCTTTTACTTTTATTTAATAATGTTTGTAATAGATTTAGATGCAGAGGACGTATGTTCGTTTATTAACTTTTTCTGGGACTAAATATGTTATAAAAACAAAGACTTTTTGAACTATTACACAAACGAAAATTGTGTTCATTTACTGAATTGACTCTGTTCATTTACTGGGATTTTAGGGTATTTTTCAATTTATTGCTAAATATCTAAAAATGTATCCAGGTTATATCGTAAATCTAACTTAAAAATAATTATTTAATATTACATTACCAAAATGTAGATTTGCACCGTATACCTTAGAGTTAACATAGTATTTTTTAAAGTTCAAAAATCGCTTAAGTGTTCATTCACTGGAGCACTTACCCTATAATCTATCTTTGCAAATCATGAAAGTTTATTATTCGTTTAACGACCTCAAAAACAAAGTAAGCGGCCAAGTGCAAGTCATTGTAATGTTGTTTTTACCCGACTGCAAGAAGGGTTATTGATCCGTTTTATCAGCTGTAACGTTTTAAAAGGTAAAATTAAATATATTCATAGCAACTGAAATGAAACATTGCAATATATTTTCAACGTTTTGCCCATTAGCAAAGTTTATTTATTCTCAGAATAATGTTCGGTACTTTTGTAATTTCAGTAGACTATGATAATTTGTCCGGTTTTTCGGATTCTGGTAGTACGGAATCTTTCGTGTGCAAGGCTGACTCACACAAGGTAAGGCTTTTAATATATCACTTACATTTTTAAATTTTACTATAAATACTTAACCATATCTCGATGCATACCCACTTTGACAGCTAGGAAATAGTGAGATTGCATATCTCTCGATTGTGGTTTCTATACTGCCACGGGAATACATAGTCATGGGTGATGTATTCGATATGCAGCAGTGTATGGGCCCGCCTATCTAGGCGTCAAGCCTTGTTTAATTCCATTTGAGTCCGGCTAAACCTTATTGAATTAAAAACCTTATTCAGCCGATCAAACAACTGATTCATCGCCGATTTCTTCAAAAACATTAATGTCTAATGTTTCCGGGTAGCAACAAAATACTTATAGATTTCAGCTAAAGAGAGGAATCTTGGTTTCTCTCTCGGTCTCGGAGGTAGGTTTATGAAAAAAAAAAACTTGAGTTCCCACAAATCCTTTTTGTATTTTTAATAGGCTCGAGCTTGACCACTATCTCACCTGATCAACAGCGACGATGTGGTTGATAATGGAACACGTTTGGACTAGAAGTAATCTCTTCCCTCCTGACTTAAAGATCCCCAGGTTGTAGTTATCAGGATCCACAATAATACACAGAATTCGGCAGGGAATTCTACAATCATCCTTTGATTTACATGCATGACCATACTTTTATCAATACCAAACTTTACTGATTGATACTGATAGCTTTATTAAAGATTTTATTTACTTTCAGATGCTCCATTATTTCCGGAATGTTGGGGACATTTCAGGCCAAAATTCTTCAACACAGTGCTTAAAAAATTTAAGGCTGGAGAAAACCAATGTGGATTCAAGCTGTTACCCTGAAAAAGCTATGAGCTCTAAGAGAACTATGAGCTTTCTCGATCTATATCGATTTGCTACTCCTCTGGATATATCATTATAGAGAAGGACTGCCTCTACAGTCCCGAAGAATATATTAAAAATATAAGTAACGTTACATTATGTAATTTCTTGCAGCCACACATGAAACCGTCATTGGTCTTCGTAAAAATAAATGTTTTTCCAATAAATGAATATTTACATACGAGAAAATTTGTAATATTTCTAAGTAATTCCTACACATAAAAAATATTAAGAAGTAAAATAGGTACGAATTCCTTTGATATCTTGAAGTCTTATAAGAACAATGAACAGGTAGAAAATATTAAGAATGTAACGTCTCAAAGCCATTTGTTTCAGTAATAGCATTTTCTATTATGAACACATTGTATTGAAGTTGAAAAAAAATATTGCTTTTGAACTGATTACATTCTGGATACTAAGAAATACTGTTTTGCTGGATACTAAGCAATACTTTTTTTACGGGATAAATTATTTTCTAATGTAAATTGTTCAGTAGATATTCAGTTTAGTTCCGATTTCTCTGAAAATGAAGTTCTAAAGGGCGCTGAACGAATTTGGCAAGAAACTGTTTTAGTTTACTGCAAATCAAATTAAATCAAAACAAAAGCATTTATTTCAAATAGACCATTTGCAGGCACTTTTGAATAGTCAAATGTCGGTTAGTTCAAAAAAGTGAAGCTAATTTGCACGTTCCTAAGCAAACATCGATCGGACGTTTGAGGAAATGTCTAACTGGAATCTTCTCTGGGTATTTTGTTTTCATAGTTTGGCATGTAACAACTGAGTACCTACCTAAGATTGGTCAGTCAATACACTTTTCAAAAAACTGTGTCATATCCTGATAATGTTGCTATTTTTCTTAGACGCTACGATATTTTCAGTCTTTAATCGCTCTTTTTGGATCATTTTATGCTAATGCTCTTTATATGTAAGTGCCATAGTTTCATCATCATCATTCATCATCATTTCAGCCGATACACGACCACTGTTGGACATAGGCCTCCCCCAAGCGTCGCCACATCGATCGTTCCTGTGCGACCCGCATCCATTGGTTTCCCGCTAGCTTCACCAGGTCATCGGTCCACCTTGTAGGGGGCCTTTCAAAGCTGCCTCTTCCGGTACGCGGTCGCGACTCCAGAACCTTTCGGCCCCAACGGCCATCTGTTCTGCGAACACTGTGCCCTGCACATTGCCACTTAAGTTCGGCAATTTTTTGTGCTATGTCGGCAGTGTCACAGTTTAAATAGTTGTAACAGACTTTACTTATCAACAATAAAAATAAAAAAAATCTAAATATAACTTTTTAGATGCTCCAACTTACATCTTTATACCAATTAAGCCACCTGACATCAGAAAATAATAAAAGTAGTCACATTAATACAACTTTGATATTCACATATTTATTAGACCACATTATATCTTTTTCTTCTTTAATTTTAAAGGTATATTTTTACATTCAACGAGCCACATGAGACTTAAATATCAAAAAATAATGCTAGTTATATTTACCGACTTAAAGTTATTATTACTACACTACACTAAAATAATGATATTATTGCGATTCATCTAATAAATTAGGGTCTTCCTTCACCGCCATTTTGAGCTGAGCTATGAAGAAATCAAATTGTGACGTCAATCTGTAGTTAGCCCTGAACTCTTCACAGTGTTTCAAGAACACAGGGTACAGATGACTCAAAAGAGCATGATCTAAGGTAGGGAATAGATGATGCAGGGCGTGGTCACCGAAGAACGTCATCACTTTGAAGAAATTTCCATTTATGTCAGTGCGGTCCATCACGGCTTCGAGCTCGTGCATGCCCCAGTCAATTGTAGTTTCCCTGTTGAAAGATAAATTAATTGATCAGTATAAATTTATCGTAGAGGGAATTTGAAAACTAGTGTTGGTAGTCTCATAATATTTGCATGATTTGTCATGAGATAACTATGTATTTTAAAAAAGCGTTACGGCATAACTCAATCACAGACCGCCACGTTTACACAATTAAAGCAAACTGAATCACACATACTTTAGTTGATCCCCATCTTTGAAGATTTTCGGATGATGGTGTGCAGCGTTGGATCCTATCGTGATGAAGATAAAACTGGCAGTGCAGTTAATCCACAACCACATAACAAAAGCGTGGTAGAAGGTAGAACCACTGGCGAGATACATCCAGACGGGAAGAAGGAGGCCAATGCCGTCGTGCCATCTGTAATGGCGTTTGAAAAAGCCCTTGCGAACGAAATTGCTAATGAACCTGAAAATAAGCAGGGTTGAATTACAATCAATATAGTCACTTAAAATCTAAATCTATCATCAACCGTATTTTAAGAGCATTTGAAGGTATTTCCTCCACTCTACTCGGTTTAATTTATTTGACAGCGGATAATTCTGTAGTCGATATGGTAATGTGTACCAGCTGTATTTATTCATTTGATTAAAGAAGGCTGAGTCAAGATTACGTTGAAAAGAGTAAATTACTTAGAATATACGTGTTAGCATAGAGTAAATCAAAAGCTGTCTTACCTCTTCATAAAGTTAACTATAAAAATGAATGGAAACACCGCAAATTCAATTAGAAGGGTGAAATATGCATAAGACGGCTTCTTCCTTGGATTCCAAAACACTAGAGGCTCAAATGCACTGATCTCTAAATCTATAAGTGTATTTGTGTAAACGTGATGAGAGAGTGCGTGAGATACTCTGAAGTCCCTGTAAAAAAAAAAAATATCATTGTTGGTTACACCTTCAAGGTTCATTTAATAGTATTTGAGTATTTTATCATGGTCTGTTTTTAGATTCAATATTTAAATCATTCTAGGTAGTCTATTGTTATCGTATTTGGTGCCTATGATTAGCGGTATATATATAATAAATCTATTAGTAGTTTATTTATTATCAAGCCATATTGTATCATTTTGACGTGAATAACATGGAATTAGTTCAATATTTACCTATAAGACCACAAACTGAAGTTAAACAAGTACATCCTCCAGTTAGTTTTCATGTGGATGTAGTTATGTGATGCAACGGTATTCCATGCCAAGGCAAGCGATGCTACTAAGTAAGACGCCATCACAACCCAATAGTCTGTAGCCCAACATGACAAAGCTGATGCTATTAAACACGTCAAAAATAGGCCATCAATAATTAAATTGCTCCATCTTTTCTCTGATGGAGGAATTTTTTTCAGTTCTTCTACCACCGACCGTTTTAATGTTTTGTAAAACCCATCTTCTTCAAAAGTAAAAGGAGAATTTCTGGATGTTTTAGCATCTCTTATGAAATATTTTTCTTTTATTTTTTCTACCGCTGGATTTAGGTGATGACACTCAAATGCTTCTGTTATATCTGTTCCCTGTACAATTTTCATTAGTTATATACAAAAGAAAAAAAGATTATAAATCCATTGACACTAGTTTATCTTCACTGCCATGTTAATTAACTACACTGCACTGGGATAATTTTATGAAATATCATTCATTTGTTAAAACTGCGCTCTCTCATTATCACATTTTATCATTCCTTCGTACAATACTACATGGATGGGCGCAAAACCACTTTTTTTGTATTTTTCTTGTTAACCATCAAGTATGTGTGTTACCACTCTTCACTACAATTTCGTTCACACAATGCATCCATCTATTATTTTACCATTCACACTCTCTTAATCTATTCTCATTTATGTTATTTACTCTTCACATATTTATCCTCGTTAAAAGCCCAAATAAAATAACTTAATATTAATTTCTCTTTTCTTAGATATTTGTCAGAAAGAAGAGAAGATATACTTATATCTTACCTTAGTAAGTTCCAACCACTCTTCACCACCGGGATGTTTCTTCATAAACTCTGTAAAATCGTAAAGACCATTTCGTACTCTCCATAATCCTTCTGCTCCATCGTCCATGGCTTTTCCTTCTAGCCATTGTACAGGATCCTTAAATCCTTCGTCTCTAAGAGAAGGGTACTTCAGTTGCGGAAAACTCACATGAGTCTTCTTTTCTGCTGCTGTTTTATGGGCCCATTCAATGTACCCTGTATCCTTTGGTGCCATTTTGAGCGACTACACCAACTACTGCATCAATATATTTTTTATTTTTACTTAACTGCACTATGTTGTGAACTGTTCGAATTGAAAAAATTGTTTAAAGTGGCGAGCTATCTTCAGCCGTTTTTATATCACCATACTTTTGTAAACAGTTGATTATTCATCTGACCAAAACATGAAAATTAAATATTCGCTTATCGACCTCAACAAAAACAAACGGTCAAGTATTGTAAGTCGTTGTTGTGAAGTTTTGTTCCGTGCTATCAGCTCCAACTTACTTTAATGTACTGTGCGGTCAATTTAGTAACTGTAGCTATTTATCTTTCTTCATAACTACCAATATGAGACTTTGGAATCTATACCATCGTTATATTGCTGATTTTCTTGCTTTAATTTTGTGCAACTTTTGCTATTCCATTTGCACGGTTCGGACCTAATACATCTGATACCATTTTATTGAGTACTTTATAAGGTCTTCGTATGCTATCTGGGGTTACGGGAGCAACCAAGTATTATTTATTTAAATTCATTTGCGAGATATTGCCGAGAATTAAGTGATTTAATTTAAAATTCTATATTCATTAAATAATTTATTTTAAAGCAACAGATATGTTATATTAACAATATTCAGTCATATTTTCTGAAAATCAAAAGGTGAATTCCTTATGATTTCATTTATATTTTGCAATACGCGTACTCAGTTTCGTTATTTTGTAGAATGTGACCCAAAAACACTTAATTTGTTTCTTAACTGACAATATTTATGGTTCTTTTACATGTAACGAAACTTATTCCTTTTGGCAATATTTAATAGTTTAGACATGAGAATATATTATACAGATAGACAAGAGCACTATCACCTTTATAACATTAGAATTTACCCAAAAAGAATTTGTCTAAACATACAACATTGGTTTTAGTATATGCAAAACCCGAGACACGTGTCCAGAATTTTTATGTAAAGAATGTGTACAAAATTTCATAACTATATTATAAAAAATCACAACGCTATAAGCTTTTTATGTCAGCAAAAATACATGGTCAACGGGACATCCAGGTGATAGTGCACTTGTCTATCTGTCTAATATATTCTCATGTCTAAACTATTAAATATTATCAAAAGAAATAAGTTTCGTTACAGGTAAAACCGCGGACTGTAGCTAGTAGAACCATAAATATTGTCAGTTAAGAAACAAATTAAATGTTTTTTGGTCACATTCTAAGAACCCCTCAGTTCTTTTACACTTGCGCCAAGCTGTTTGCTGGTGACTTGTACCTGCTATGACGTGCCGTGTCCTGTGTTGTACTTAATGCCTTGTAACCATTTGTAATATTTTTGAGTAAATATATAAAATGGTATAAAAAATATTGGAATCCATTCAGTTACTGATTCTAAACAAACTATATTCAGGTTTCGCTTAAACTAAAAATTAAGTGGTATAGGTACACGATACCAACCACTGAAAACCAATTTCTTGATCTGTAGTTGAGATATTACTAGGGGTTTTATTTATTTATAGTGCGTATACACAGAATAGGCTTGTTGCTGTAAAAAATGTAATTAGTCTGTCTTTTAGATTATTCAAAAATAAGGGACACGTATTTTTTTATTTGTAAATTAAACCAAAAATTACAAAGATATAGCCCATTAAAGTGACGTGTGCTGCATTTTTTCGCACGGAGTGACGTCACACGTAACTTTAATGGGCTATATCATTGTTATTTTTTGTTTAATCTAAAAAAGGAAATACGTGTCCAATATTTTTTTTATAATCTAAAATACGGACTAAATAAAATGTAATTATTTTGATCCTGGAAACTACCCTATTTACCCACTGATCTTATTATGTGAATAAAGATTATAATCCTAACTAATATTATAAATGTAAAAGTGTGGATGTTTGGATGTTTGTTACTTAATTACGCAAAAACGGCTGAACGGATTTGGATGAAATTTGGCATGCATATAGCATTTGATATGGAAAAGAACATAGACTTTTTATCCCGGAAAAACATCTTATTCTTACGGGAAAACACGTTTAGACTGCGATAACCGAAATACACGCGGACGAAGTCGCGGGCGGACAGCTAGTTAGGTTTAAAACTGAAAATTAATATTATAATAAATAATATATATATATATATATATATATATATATATATATATTAAGAATAAATTAAAGCAACATTTATTTATCTCAGGACTCTGAGGTCCTGGACCTCAGCAAAGCGTAAAAGGAGAAAAAATCAAGCCGCAAAGGCCCTTTTAAACGCTTTTAATGGAACGCGGTGAAGAAAGACATCGTGAGGAAACCGGCAAGTTCTAGAACTAAAAATTCGAAGACATATGACATTTACCAATCCGCACTGGGCCCGCGTGGTGGATTATGGCCCATTCACTCTCCTAGAGAGGAGGCCTGAGTCCCAGCAGTGGGAACATTAAAAAGGCTGATGATGAATGGAACGTGGTACCAAGCGGTGATTATCCTTGTACGCGCTATTCTAGTGTCGACAACCCCCGGTTGAAGGGAAACTATTGCGACATATGGAAAATTAAGATATAAGGCTATGGTTTTTGGAATCTTAAGTGGACAGGTTACCAGGAACTATGTTAAGACTATGGCCCCTGTCTGAACAATGTTATTCATTTTCCTTGATAAAAAGGCAAGGGGGGACTTGCACACTCAATAAATGGGCCCTAAAAAACGGTCGCTAATACGAAGTGACGTAGCAATAAAACGACAACATATCCTGAGGTGCTTAAAGAGTGGAGTGGTAAACCGCGGCTATCAGGACAATCCTGAAAGTACGGCCGAGGACCCTACCAGCACCTTACTGGATTATACATCCTTCTCCCGAGCGCGTTTGCTCTTGTGAATCTCCACTTAAGCCAGCAAGAGGGTGGGAGCTCTGTTCCTCGTCAGTGTTCACTACGGCGGACCAATAAAGGCAAGCCGGAGATGAAGAACAAGAATTCTCTCGGGAGATCGTGTCGTCTTTGGTTCACCTTCCTGACTTGTGGTCAAAATAGATCAATGTATATTTGTTATAGATTCAATCGTAATTTACTTAAAAACCAATAACCTTTACCCATTATTCTCCTAAATAAAAATCAATGGTCTAAATCTCTAAGATTTTTTTATAACAGTGAAAAAGTTGTGGTAGGTACATGTCCCAAGAAAAAATATTTTCATAGTACTTCTTTCTCTATCAGTTTTATAATACAAACTATGTTATTGTTAGGAAAACTTGACTGCGATAGTTGATTTATTCATTGACTCTTGATAAAGGAAGTCACAGCGCAAACCAAAGGTCACGCTTATCATTGGTCCACACATTTGTGAAACAAAACATTGCAATACTGATTATGACTATTAAATATTTACTAATTAATAAGTTTTCTACTATCATTACAGGATAACCTAATACGATAGAGTTTTTTTTTTTCTACTTATTCATCTGACATACATTTATATATACACATTATTTAAATTAGTTTATGACTTACAAATAACAATAAACAATAATTATTGTAAATTCACTCAAAGAACCACAGAATATGTCCAGATTATATATTTTACTTACCTACTAGGTAAGTGGTTTGCTAAAATAAATATATCGTTAGGTAATGTCAATAACAGTGGTCAGTGACCTTAAGATCCCGCCTAAAGAGATAATTAAAATAATACTATTATTTAAACAATACAACAGATAACTCTATTTAGCTAAAGTTGAAGAATAATTTTGTATTAACTTTTCTAGATAAAAATATGAACTTATATGTTAATTTTATACTTTAGCATAGTAGACCTTATAATGTTCCCCCTGTTGGGAATTAGGCCTCATCTCTAGGAAAGGGAATAGGTCATAATCGACCACACGGGTTTAGTGCGGTTTGGTGTATTATATATATATATATATATATTCGAATTTTTGGTTCTAGGACTTACCGGTTTCCTTACGATGTCCTTACGATGTTTTCCTTCATCATTTTAAAAGCAGTGGTGATGAAATAAATTACTCAAAGTAACGCGCCTGGCTGGCTTTGAACCCACGACTTACACAGTACGTCGGGGCCTTTAGGCCACCACTCAGCTACCAGCTCTTTTATACCTTATTTATGTTATTTTATACTTTAGTCATCTAAACGTTAACTCTGACTCTAAAAGAAAACTCAAAAATTATAATGTTTTGTTTAAATGAGTTTCCAGTTAGTCTAAGTAATCAAACAAGAATCCATATTCTGGTGTACAATGCGTTCCAAATAAGAAAGCCAATAAACTCGATTGGTCAAATGAGTGAAAAGTACGGTCTGCAAAGAAAACTTATTTGCGTATCAATTAAGGGTTTTTTTGCTTTGTGTTACTAAGTCTTAACTAAATCAAAGTGGTTAAAAACTTTATTGTTTAATAAAAATCAGCTAAATATATTGTCTTAAGTCATAATTAGTATAAACATAAAAACTATTTTCTTTCTTATTTTTATTTTTAGCAATAATTCGCCTTTTTTCCATTTGCTACTACTCAGACACTTCACATAGTGACGCAGAGATGAACAAAATTGAAGAACTGGATTCTGATTAAACTTTCTTCGTTTACGATTCGTATTTTTTTTTAATTCTTGTTTTGTCCACCCTACTCAATTTCTTCGATTTGACAGTATGACGTGACGTCACAACATGGCTCTTAATAAACTAGTGCGCCTCGCCATCACTGCTTACCATCAGGCAGGATCGCAGTCAAGTACTAGTTTATAACAGATAAAAAAAGGGTAATGGGCAAGTAATAAACATATCATTGGAAACTAGAGGTCATTGCATAATACAAATTCAGATGTGATGACTAAGAAAAGATTTATTTTTATTTTTATTTTCTTCACATAAATTATCCTGAATTCAAATCTGATAGGATTTAAAAACATTAAAATGCCACCTGCAGCACAATCTCATAAAAGGATGTGAAACTGTTCATATATAAAATAATTCTTGCATTTCTTGTACTCCTATTTTGATTTATCCAAAACATTAGGGTCTTCTTTTACAGCCATCCTTAACTGCCCAATAAATAGGTCCAAAGAAGACGTCAATCTGAAGTTAGCCCTGAACTGTTCACAACGTTTTAGGAACACTGGATAGAAATGTCTTAAAGTTACATTATCCAAAGTTGGGAACAGATGATGAAGAGCGTGGTCTCCAAAGAAAGTCATGGAAGTGAAGAGGCTACTATTGACGTCAGTGCGGTCCATTACAGCTTCAAGCTCGTGCATACCCCAGTCGACAGTGGTGTTCCTGAGAAACGATCAAATATATTGCTTAACGCTAAATATAAAATTAAAAAGTTTGATGAGCTAGCCATAAAAGTTGTCATGAAAATTGATTCTGTACAGTTTAATGGTGCCAGTAATGACAATGTTTTAGACACTCTTATGTGCTATTTCATAATACAAGGTGGAAGGGACAGCCCTCCACAAACTTTAAGGGGTTGCTCAGTAGACGATACTGAACAACATTCCATAAAATTTTTTTTCAGGAAACGAAAATAAAAACCCGCCTCACCATACAAAATTATAAACTTGATTGGACAGTTTGTATGGAAAGGCCGATTTTTTTTTTCGTTTAATGAAAAAAATTTTTATGGAATGATGTTTAGTATCGTCTACTGAGCAAGCCCTTAAAGTTTGTGGAAGGCTGTCCCTTACACCTTGTGTAGTCTTTTTTTAGGGTTTCGGTTCAAAAGGAAAAAACGGAACTCTTATAGGATCACTTTCTTGTCCGTCCGTCCGTCCATCTGTCTGTCTATTAAGACCCTTTATCTCGAGAACGCATGGAGGTATCGTGTTGAAATTGAAACCATATACCTAAGTCTGCGGTCCTTTCAAACTATGTCAAAAATCAAACTTCTAAGTTAACGAATAAAAAAGATACGGCCGTTAATATCTCAAAATATTTTGATATTCTCAAAGATCTAAATTCATAGGGTACTTTTCGTTGACTCAGAATCCTGAAATTTGGCACTAAGTAAGGTCTTATAGAACAAATTTAGGAATGTTTTTGATAACAGTCAATTTGTTTTTACATACGTCACAAAAAAAAAATTGCAATTCAGAAAAATCTTCGAGGTTTCAATCGAGAATTGTAGGTAGCACGGAACCCTCAGTGCGCGAATCCGACTCGCACTTGCACAGTTTTTTTTTTGCATTTTGAATAGACTGGCGTTTGATCACTGTCTCACCTGATGGTAAGCGATGATGTGGCTGACAGTGGAGCACGCTTACCTAGAAATAACCTATTCACTCTTGACTTAAAAACCTCTAGGTTCTACCTATCAGGACACAGACTCTGACAGTCTACCGGTGTATCAAAATTTATCAAATCTATTAAGTCGTTGAACATAAATATACAAACATTCGCCTTCATGATATTAGTGAGATATTATTGTGTGATAAGTCAAAGTCAAAGTCAAAGCATTTATTTCAAATAGACCATTTGCAGGCACTTTTGAATAGTCAGAATAAATAGAAGAAGCATGTACAAATAACTTCAATTAAATGCGATTGTTTCTAATTGACATAAGACACTTGTATAGATGCAACTACCATTAAATATATTTTCTTGAGTCTATTTTAAGACATCAAGTCACATGATAATAGTAAACAAAGTATTCTTTGACCTTGGATGATGAGATGGGTTCATGTTTTTTTTTTTTGCTAACCGTATCGAATTACAAATATCTCGCTAATATATAAAGCCTCAAGTTTGTATATTATGTTTAAGTGTTGGTATGTATATGAGTGTTACTCTCTTTTTCTTGTCGATTGATATTTTCCAACGGCTGAACTAATTTGGACGAGATTTGTTCCATGGTGAAACCAAGATACTAGAATAGTTCTTAAGACAATTTCCCCTTGCGATAATTTTCTACTTTCATACAGACGACGCTATTAGTAAAGCTAATGATAATATTCATATTATACGTGTTTCAACACGTGACAAAATTTACTTACTTGAGTTGATCACCATCTTTGAATATATCAGGGTGATGATGTGCAGCGTTTGTGCCAATCGCGAATGTGATGAAACTGGTCGTGCAAACGATCCACAGCCACATATAAACCGCATGGAAGAAGGTGGTTCCACTGACAATGTACATCCAGAGAGGAAAGAGGAAGGCAACGCCATCGTGCCATCTGTAGTGACGGGTGAAGAAGTCTTTGCGGAGGAAGATACTGATATGCCTGGAAATATAATAGCATAAAGAAATCAGAAACTTTTCAGAAAGATTGAAGAAATCGGAAACTTTTCAGAAAGATAAATGGGATTGCCCGTTCGTTTTTTTATACTCATAATTATAAAGGTTGCTCATGTAATAAACACAAAAGAAAATATATTCTTTACACAGCTGAGCGAAAGCCTATCCCAAGCTGCCGCGATTCCAAAGTATGCTTACCAGTCCGATCTTCTCTTTGTAAATTTACAGCTGTAGAAAAACGAACGTTCTAGGTTCTTTTTACTACTCACTGGTTGCTTAGGAATATGACTATTTTCGTAATCTTATTCGTATCTCACCTTTTTAAGAAACCAAGAATACCGATGAATGGGTAGAATACAAGTTCAATCAGGAAAGCAAAGTATGCATAGGAAGGCTTCTTTCTAGGATTCCAGAAGACAATAGGCTCAAATGCACTGATTTCCAGATCCATAAGTGTATTTGGATACACATGATGCGATAATACATGTGATACTCGGAAATCCCTGTAAAACGATAAAAAAATAAAATGTTGGCTGTAATGCCATTTATTTTATTAGTGCTATTAATTATTATCACTTTTATTTTATGACCACCAACATATTCTATCAAATAAAAAAATACTCTAAGACCTCACATTTATGGCCTATTGGCATAAGCTGATGGACTAACCACTAGGCTAATTTTATTCAAGACAAATTAAAATTTGTAACCTCCAAGCTGAATGTCTTGAAGCATGCAGATTTCAAGAATAAAACATACTTAAAAAAACTTATTATTTTCGAATATTTTTTTTCTTTGCTAGTTTTACTACTAACTTTGACATATCTTTCCAATTATATTTTTCATTCATCATCATCATTTCAGCCATAGGACGTCCATTGTTGAACATAGGCCTCCCCCAGGTAATGAAAGATTCATTACCAAAATTATAATCGACAAAGTTATTAAGTTTTAAAACATTATTAGCATTTCTGGTTTTTACATAATAATAATAATTAGTTTTTGCTTAAGGCGTATAGTCCCTTGAACCATCTGGCCGAAATTATGTGAACGCAACGCTCGCACTCGCCTAGGCGGCAGTACGGAAATCTGTGCATTTATTTGCGGCAAGCAGCGCCCGGAAAGCGCTTTAAATGCATTTTCTCTGCGAGATATTGATTGATTTACATATGCAATGTTCACTTTGAAGAATATTTAACCACCATTTTTTATGTGTAAAAATTTTTCTAAAGGTCCAAGTCGTTTCGAAGGAGTAGGGAAAAGTTGCGAAAAGTTGCGAAAAGTTGCGAAATTGCTAAATATTTTTTTTTTTGACAAAAGTATTGATTGCACGAAAAAATCTAATGTTGATATTATTGTTCATGAATCTATGGTAAACATATAATTTTTTCAAACCAATTGACCTAGCCGTTACGGAGGAGTAGGCCTCAGAAAACCACTGTTTTATGGCACTTTTCGGGCGCTTGGCCCTTAATTAATATCAAGCAAAAACTGGCAGTTTTAATATTATGCAAAAACTAAAAATCTTAAGATTGAGCAAAAACTAAGAACCTTAAGACTAAGCAAAAACTAGAAGTCATGTTATTTAAAACAAAAACTCAAAACAAGACTTTTTTTACATGTATTTTCAGACACTATTATTAACAACAATATCACCTTCTAGCTATCAGCTATGTTTAATATTTACCTATATGACATCAGAGTTAAATTGAAAAGGTACATCCTCCAGTTAGTTTTCATGTGGATATAGCTGTGTGAAGCGACAGTGGTCCATGCCAAGGCGAGTGATGCAACCAAGTATGATATCATCACAACCCAATAGTTTGAAGCCCAGCAGGATATGACTGACGATATCAACACTGTCGTAAAAAGACCATCAATAATATGGTCTGCAATTTTTCGTTCACTTTTTGGAATCGTTTTCATTACCTCTCTCACATCTCGTTTTAATGTTTTATAAAAACCATCCTCTTCAAATGTGAATGGAGAATTCCTTTTCGTTTTAGCATTTCTTATATAGTACTTTTCTATCATTTTCTCCACTACAGGATTTAAATGATGACACTCGAAGGCTTCTGTTATGTCTGTACCCTGCAAAAATTCTACCCTTTAAAAATAGTATATCCAAAATAATGATTCATTCACAATAGTTCAATCCTAACTTCCTCGTAAATGGAATAAGAAATCATAAATATTTTTTTCACAGGACAAATTGACTTTCACATTTTATTACTGCGGGCCTAAACCCCACTTTGCTCACAACAAAAATATATTTCAACGGTAATTAGGTTACCTTAGAGAGCTCCAACCACTCGGCTCCGCCGGGATGCTTATCTTGAAAGTCGTCGAAATTGTAAAGTCCATCACGTATTCTCCATAAACCTTCAGCTCCATCGTCCATGGCTTTTCCTTCTAACCATTGTATGGGATCCTTAAACCCTTCGTCTCTCAGCGAAGGGTACTTTAGTTGAGGAAAACTGACATGAGTTTTTTTTTCTTCCGCTGTTTTGTGGGCCCATTCAATATAATTTTTATCTTTAGGAGCCATTTTTTCTTTTTTGTCAAATATTATTAAGTACACAGTTTAAAAATTATTAAAATAAGTTATTTTTTATCATTTTACACTGATGCGCACTGCCCAAACAGTACACATCGTTTAAATGGAAGGCCTTTAATCTGCTACAAGTCTACTACTGATATTTTTAGAAATGATTAGATTACACAAAACCTGTTTGATAACAACTCATTACAATTAATTCGCGTTTTTTTTACCCATAATATAGTTTCAAATAGTTTACAGATAGGACGGGTGTTATATACTATTTGGTTTTTAAATAAATAAAATATTTTCTGTGTTCACAGAAAATTTAAAAAAAATGGCAGTCTGTTACTGTTTTTCTTACATCAGGTTACTACTAACCTTTGCCGCCTTGGTAAGAAAGTGACAGAAAACTATCTCCTCATAGTTGCCCAAAGAGAGTAAACTCACCGATTGTAAATTAAATAGATAAGCGTTAGTAAACTAAAAATAAAATTACCTATTATGTAGTATGGTGTAAATATAGGTCATACCTACATATGCCAGAACAAGTTTCGTCATAAATATTGACTCTTTAGGTATACAGAATCTTAAAACAAACCTCCCATGGTGGCACGAAAGTTTACAGCAACGTACATATAAAATTGAGCCCTAAAATGTGCTTTTTACGATTCTTGGCCTTTTTCGAAGAACTATAACCGCAAACTGAAAGCGAGTCAGCTGGCGAACGTCCTATTACATATTCTACGACTGAAATAGAATATTTTATCGTATCTCAAACTACGTGCCAAAATTATTCTCTAAAATTTTTCTATAATTTTTTCTTTTACAATATGTACTTTACACCAGATTCTATTATGACATGGTTATAATATAATGTGATTGTAACAATAAATATTTAAACAAATATTTGGAGTATTAATGCAGGTAGATTTATATATATCTGCATCAACATAATTCTCAAAAAATAAATTGAAGAATAAAAGAAGACTGCGTCACTGCGACTTTAAAACGTCTGACACTTTCTTTTGCTAAAACAACAGTGATATATAAGTTATTTGATGATTTTCCACCCAAAACAAGGGTATATAATAATACCTACCACCTATGCATATATATTGTGGAATGCAATAAATAATTGAGTATTGAGTACTTAAACAATACATTGTGTGAAAGATGATATGACTATAAAGAAGATTGTAATAAAATTTAGGGCAAATAGAGATACAGAAGAAAACATGATATGACGACCTCATATTAAAGTATTTTTATTTTATTTTATTTTATTTTTTTCGGAAAACTTACAGCTAAGATACAGATAGTTGAAAAATAATGAAAGAAGGCCAATTACAAGTTTTCACAGATAATATTAGAGCAGAACAAGAGACAGTAGACAGATAAAAAGAAAAAAAAAGTAAAGACGCTCGGAGCAAGTAAATAATTAATTATAGCAAGAAAAATTAAACGTATGTGCACTAGATTTCTCGAAGATCGCTGAAACTGTCAGCGGTCTTCAAAAAATCCAGCACACATAATTTTCTTGAGTTTGGTGATGCTGGTGGAGAACAGGTCTAGATCATCAACATATTCACATATTGCGTTGTACGCTTTGCTAGCTCTTATCATGTACGAGTTTTGCCTGTAAATACACCGCACTGAAGGAACGTATAGAGGTCGATGATTCCTAAAAGTAAAGGATGGAACACGCATGGTGATGATATTACCTCATTGTACTCATTAAATTATGACTATACACGTGTATAGATTGTGCGCGGAGTGGTATGAAAGAAACGGAAATCAATGATAGTGTGACGGTAGACAGAACAAAATGAAAAAAAAAAACTTGTTGTATATGCAGACCCCAAATAACAAGGGCAATAAGATGATAAATACAGAAAACGTCAACTGAGCGAGTCCAATGACCTGTAGGTAGTTTGTACGCAACGCCGACTACTACCTACAGGTCATTGAACTCGCTCACCTGACGTTACTTTAAAGAAATTAATTTCGTACATGCGTAAATTAATACGAGTTTAGAAATAAAGTTATTTTATTTTTTAATTTTATCTTTACAAATCGATAGTGTTTCATGTACCGGATCGACCCTCCACGGGATTAAAACGATCAAAATTTAGCGGTGTATAAAAGTAGAAACTGACTGGCTGACATATCGACGTACGGCCAAAACTACTGAGCTTAGGAACGTGAAGTCTTGCAGAAGGCTCTTATGATATAAATGAGCACTAAGAAAGGCTTTGTGAATGTAAAATATTCCTTAGGTCAATATACTTGAAAAAGTTTTAATCTGTAAAATGATTTAGGAAGTGTTAAAGGTTGTGTGAGAGAATCTTATTCCTTGGGTTAATAAACTTGTATGTCTATAATCATGGGTTTCTTTGCTATTAACTATTTGAAAGATAAACCTATCTGTATTTTCATCTACAACACTAATATAAGCCTTCCTATTCGCCTTCGCCGGAATGCTCACATACTTTCTTTGCTTTACAATGTACTCTTTAATCCTTCTACTCCTTTTTATCTTAAAGAACGCTTTCAGTTTCTCTGTGACACACATTCTAGGTCCTTGAGGTCATCGGGAAGTCTAAAACTTAGTATTCATATGCATTCGCTTCGTTCTTTGATAAATCCTTCACGATACAAGCAGCTCGTTTGTGGAATGCATTACCCATAGAAGTGAGGCGAGCCCAAACGCTACCAACGTTCAAAAAAATGGTGAAGGAGCATTATCTATCACTTTAGTTCTTCTTCTCCTTTCTAATTGTTAGTATATTTTATATTTAGTTAGTATTAGTATTAGTTTATTAGTATTAGTTTATTATTAGTATTAGTAATATTTAGAGTATTAGTTTATTATTTGGCTTTTTATTTATGTATTATATTTTATTTGTTATTTATTTTCACATTGTTTCTATAAGTTGTTGTACACTTTCAACCCGAAATCTTGTTCCTTTCATTTCAGTCCATCCAAAGGTTGTCTGGTAGAAATTGCCCTGTGCAATAAGACCGCCTATTGTACACTTATTTTTGTTAAATATCTTCTTTAATAAGTTAAGGTGTGCAATAAAGATATGTAATAATAATAATAAGAAGAATGAGGTAGTTTTTTTTTTGTTTGTTGGAGGTAATCTCTGGAAGTACTGGTCTGATTGCTAAAATTCTTTCACCAATAGAAAGCTGCTTTATTCTTGAGTGACATAGGCTATATTTTAAGTATGCGGACGAAGTTGCGGGCAAAAGCTAGTTTTCAATAAAGATACAATTTACAAAAACATTTATTTATTTAGGTATTACTCTTTTCTGAAAACATTACTCTTCTCAAATGTTAAATTATATGTATTTAATCTAAGCCGTGTAGTTGTAAGATGTTTTTATGAATGTATCAAAACAAATATTATCATAAAGGTTATCATGATGTTCCTTGTAGTATCTTGAATAATTATTAAGATCCGTATTTACTTTACCGTTACATATTATAATTACACTATAAGTATTGATTAGTTTTCTGACGCCGCTATATTGATAGTAGATCGGGCCATATAAAAGATAAAGTTTTTAGAAGAATAAAATGGTTAGTGAAAAGTAAATAGGTATTTAAGCTAAGCAAATTATCAAATAAGTCTGTAAATCCCTGAGATCTTAATCCTAATGCTGACATTGCCCTGTACGTGATAAATCCGGCCATTATACACTTAGTTCTTACAAATGTTTATCTTGTCCGAATTATAAGGATTACAATAATAGTAGTTTATGTGACTAGGGGATAAAGCAGTGTCTTTAAGTCGCGGGCGGCATGTTGAATTCCGAACGAAACGAAGGTTGCTGATTTTAATCCCGAACGAAAGTGAGGGATTTATAAAATTAACTCCCGAGCATTGCGAGGGAGTTAATAAAGAAACCTGAGCTTTATCCCCGTGTTGCATACTCTACTTTTTACACCATCTGTGAGATAATTAAAAGACAATTTGATCGACCAAATCATATATCAGAAAAATATAAGTATTATATTTACAAGTTCATAAAACAAACAAAATTCACTACTCCAAGATTCTATAGTTTCAATTTTCTATAATGCTCCCGTGTCGTCAGTACGTACGTTTTATTCTTTTTGTTAATGGCCAGTTTGAATCATAGTGATTACATACTCTTTGGTTTGAATTTCGAGTCAACTTGTTCGATGCGCCTACATTTTAATTCACAATGTTGACGATTCTTGATGCTCCAAATTCAAATCTCTTTATTCCCTAGGGATCAGCCATACTGCATTATCTCCCTAGGCATATAATGACTTGCTTTAAGTGAGGTTTGTATGACGGGTAAAACTTATCGAGCAGGTGGTGTAAAAAGTATATTACGAGTATATCTAAATAAATAAATCTCTGTACTTCCTTTCACAAAATAACAGCCTAACGATGCCTACAAAGGCCGCGGAGATTTTCTGAAAAGGAAACTTGTGGTCCTAGAACGCACAGGGCAAATGAAGGACACAGGTGTGGTTTTACTCAGTAATAGTCTAGCACTCCCTCCCGCTTTACTCTAGAGCGGGAGATGTCATTGGATAACATCCCATATTTAAAAAAGCCTAAGATATAAAATAAAACTCCTAAAGTTATTTTCGAATCTAAGAGCTCCCAAAAATCTTTCATATTTAATCTCCATTAACACTTTAAAATCTTTACCAGTCACCACCGTCAAATTAAATATATTAATTTAATGTGTTAGTTATTTAATAAACTATTCTATTTACAACATCAAAGGAACCATTCAACTATCTATTATTTGCACTAATAAACTAGTCATTACACTAATTGATCCGACATTGATGTTGAGTTCAGTGCAATAAACATTACTGGCCAGTCGCATATTGCATGGGGAGAGAATTCGAACAGTACTGCAGAAAAAAGAAATCATGCCTCCTAAGACTGAGTGGGAAGATGGGGCTCAACAAAGAGCTATAGATAAAAATACTCATGTCAGCTTTCCACAATTAAAATACCCGTCTTTACGAGACGAGTATATGAGAGACCCCGTGCAATGGCTCACTGGAAAAGCCATGGATGATGGTGCCGAAGGATTATGGCGTATTCACGACAAACTATACGACTTGACGAGGTTTATAAAGCGGCACCCGGGTGGCGAAGAATGGCTGGAACTTACCCAAGTAAGTGATACTTAAATTTTTATTTTTAAATTCATTAAAATAGACACTTTAGACGTACGTTACTGTCGTATCTTCCAGTTTTATTTGGAGTGCTCATATTATTTTTTTTAAAGTATACAAATATATTACAATCCACCGTATTTCATCTTTCTGGTTCTATTTTCTTTACTAATCTTAAAAGACTATTATTTTACTTAGAAAATATACACTATTATTTATAAATCGAAGCATGTTTGGAAGAACACATTCCCTAAACATTCTAATCTAAAATGAGAAGCATTCTTTTTTTTCGAGGTGAAAATCTATCAAACACTTTCATCCGCTCTGGGTGGAGAGAGAGAAAGCAAGTCAGACTTTTACATGCATGTATTCCTTTAGTTGCTCTTGGCTTTCCAGGATCCGTGGTAACTCTTTCAAATTACCCTGCAACCCTGGACGGGAGTCAGGGCCTTACTTCATTTCCCAACCTTATCTTATCGTACTATACATTTGATTTAATTTTATTAGAGATTTAAATTATTCATTGAAATGTACAGTATAAAATATGTTTATACAATTATGATAGTACTATAATACAGTTTGGAAAACTTACACAAATGTAAAAAAAAACATTAATCTCTAAGCAATACAATTTAAAATTGAATGTTTTCAGGGCACCGACATTACTGAAGCTTTTGAATCGCATCACTTAAACCCATCCACAGAGAAAATTCTTACACAATATTATATAAGGGATGCAAAGACTCCGCGTAATTCGCCGTTCACGTTCAAAGAAGATGGCTTCTATAAAACGCTAAAGAGAGCGGCTTTTGAGAAACTCAAGACGATCCCCAAGGATGCATCTAAAACTGCAGATAAAATAACAGATGGCCTGTTTTTATCTCTTCTTATCAGTTCTTCTTTCGCTTGCTGGGTTACGAATGTAAATGCGGCTAAGTTTTGGTATGCCTACGCTTCAGTCAACCTGGCATTTTTGACCGTAGCCTGCCATAATTTTATACACAGAAAAACGAATTGGAGGATGTATTTGTTTAATATGAGCATGTGGTCTTACAGGTAAGTGTTTTCTGAATACTTTAATCTAATAGAAATTATAGTTTTGACCTCTTTAGAGGCATAATGCGTTTTTTATTTTTTTTTTATCATCGAAAGGTTTGCGTTTGACCACCATCTCACCTGACGGTAAGCGATTTTTTCAATCTGCCCAGTTGGAAGCTATTTGGAAGAGTACTAAGTTTAATTTTGTTTTTGTATTGATGTATGTACGCAGTTAGGTAATATTTAAGTGATGTATCTTTGAGGTGCAGAATCGAATGATGTGGTGACATTTTATTATCACCGGACAAATTAGTAACGCGGCTATACAATATTCAGATTCAATTTAGTATCTATTCTGTATTTTTAGTCTAAACCAAGCACTCTACAGAAGGCACATCACATGTACACTTAGAACTTTTTACATAAAAAATAACTATCGTAAAACGTTATTTTATTTAACACTTTTTCCTCCGAACAGAATTTGTTAACCAGCATGATTTCTCGAGCGAACTTCAAACTACATAGTTTAATTATGCTGATGAGAAAATTGTTGAGTTTTTAATCAAAGCGAGACGTCTCGCCAAGAAATTAAGGACTTAAATCTTTCGAAGTTTCTTGAGATATCTTTTACCCCTTTGACAACGTACTTACGTTTTAATTTTTAAATCATGATGTAGCAGTTGATTATTCTAATTAGCAACATTAAATATACCCTCCTCTGTCCTCACAACATTATTATACCCTAACTGCAAAAAAAAACCTTTCTAAAAACCTCACTATACTTTTTAATCCTGAGTACTATAGTTTTTTCGCCACATAGCCAGGAAAATGACTACAACCTTAAACAGCCAAAAATATGGGCAAATCAAGTTTATTCTATACTGGACACCCAATTGCACGACGCACTTAATGATGCCATGAACCGTCACAGATGGTGAGACACTATCAGTAAAAGCATAATTCAGCGGGTTCTTCACGATCTCCAGAAAACAGGCTTATGGAGGATACTCTTCCATATAAAATTCAATAATAATAAAATAAATCCTGGTTATCTAGGCCTTGAATATTTATTTATTTATTTATTTTAAAATTTATGTACACACAGTATAAAAAAGAAGATACAACATTAATATAACAAAAACAACATAACACACACACATTACACATTCAACATTATTATTTTTAATATGTGTGAGATCTCCATTTTGTATAATTATAATGAAGGCAAAAAAGTCTTTAGCGTTAAAATTGCTTTTGTTACTGAGAAACCTTAAAAATTGTAATAATTTTTTAGTTAATTTTTAGTTGTTTAATTATAAATACCGGACGGCCGGACAGCGAGTTACCCGCTGTCCGGCCGTCCGGTAACTGTCTGGACCGTGTCCCGTGCGCCTCAAGGAGTTGTCAGCAACAATAGGGGCCCAGCCGGGTCGAAGCCTACTGGGGCCAGGGTTATCCGAAAGGGCGCTCGAGCCCCGGTATGAAGGCTTGAGGAAACGGGATGGGTATTTAGTCAGTAAGAGTCTGACACTATCTCCTGCTCCGCCTAAGAGCGGGGGTTGTCATAGGATGATTTTTATATCGAAAAAAAAAATCACACAAACATATGTCTTGGGTGGGAATCGAATCCACGACCTCCGGTATTCCAGTCAGGGCCACTAATCATAAGACCAACATGCTATTCATTAAAATTTAGTTTCTTCGCGCTACAAAAACATTGCATAAAATATATATATATATATAAATAACTTTTTTTGGTCTCTTTAATATCATGCACGCTCCAATTAACTTCTGGCAAAGTAATTTATGTAAGATATCCACATTAATATTGGATAAGTAATTAGAATTAAGTGATATTAATCTCATTGAATGATTTGCGTATCTATTCTTGTATATCCAAGATTATAATAGATATTAGATATACGTTCGATTTTTATCAAATTATGCTACAAACTTTTGATAAGGCGTTTAGTAGATTAATTCACACTCTGATTATTTTTACAATAAAAAAGTAAAGGAATGTCATGTCAGCAATTTCTTACGATTGCTGTCAAGCGGTGTTTTTGTCAAAGTCAAAGGCAAGTGATAAATATAGCCTTATTCCAAAACTTAGATATGATGATAGGATAAAAAGCCCTTGATTCATATAAATATGAAACCACACACATTTATTTGCACTATTGAGACAGACTGAATTGAGTTTCACAACAGAAATGGCTTAGATTTGAGCGTAAAGTCATATTATTATATCTACATTAGCAGTCCCGACAGACGATCCGGTTCTGGCCAAATCTGTTTGCAACGTCACTTTATGGGTTCAGTTAATTTTCAAACTATTCAGAAACCCACTCATATATACACACACACGTCATAATCGTTTAGGAGGTTTATAACCGTTTGGGAGAAGTTAGGTGATTAACACACGTGAAGAAGAATTATATATAAAGATAAGTAGTATCAGATCTAGCTCTATCGGGCTCTGGATTGCCGAACGTATACTTCGTTCGTCTATTCACTGTACTGTGAAAGTAATATTTTCTCCACTTTGACAAGAAATCTTTGGTCTATAACACCTAGCTCAACTCTCAGAATCTGAACAGTCCCATATATAAAAATAGCTTTTCACCGTGACTTCACCCGCTTACATAAAGTATAGCCTATATAACTCAGGAATAAAGCAGCTTTCTAACAGTGAAATAATTTCAGCAATCGGACCAGAACTTTCAGAGATTACCTCCTACAAAGAAAAAAAAACACTTTACTTCTTTATAATATAATATGTGTGGATTACTTCTTCTTTTTCAGAGACTTTCGAGTATCCCACGTCCTGTCTCATCATCTTTACACAAATACCCTGATGGACTTGGAGATCAGTTCCCTGGAACCATTTCTCTTCTACAATCCAAGGAAAGACAAACCACTGCATGCGAAGCTGGGTTTCATTACTGAGATCTTCTTCTTTCCTTTTGTGTTCTTGATAAGCTTTACTAAAAGGTAAGTTATTTTTTAATTTATAAATTAACGCTCTTGGGTCAAATGTTTTTTAGTTAATTTTAATCTATTTTATTTGATTTTAATTTATTTTATTGTAATTTATTGACTGTGTGTTGTGATATAATTTAATTCTGAAAATGGATATATTCGGTCTGAATAATAAAAAATATTATTATAGTAAACAATAAATAATATTAAAAATAAATCTTATTCTGACAACAGCACATGAATTCAGAATTGCATAAAAAATGAATCAGCACTTGGCATTTCAAATATATTAGTGAGGAAGAGTGGGAGCGAGGTTTCTCCATCTACCTTATTTTTTTAATAATAATAACAGAGGAGCAGATTTGAAAAATTCTTCCATTTGCGATTTTTAACTAAGAACTTTTATGATACCATTCATTAATAAATAAAAATGAGTCAAATCACGCTTGGGTGTCTAATTTGCGATTGACGCATGAGACAAGAAAAAACACACTTGTCCTGTATAAAGCTGTTATTATAACAATTTATCAATCGATGCAAGTTGATTGAAACTGACGATTAACGTGATATTATTTTTGACATAATATCTACACTATCTAATTTATACACTATAATTGAAGTCTAATTATTTCGATTATTTTTCAATTAAAAATATAATCAGTATTCATTTTAATCTTTAGGTAAACATACTACGTGATTACACACACAGTTACCAGTTATGATATAAATATTTATGAATATTCAACACACGTTAAAATATAAATACTCGAATATCTGAATTGTATAACAATAGTAATAGCATGAGATAACAGTACCATATTATTTAATTTAAAGTCACGTTAGAGTCCACGTGACTTTTATTTTATGTTACTACTTATCAATGTCGATATATGCAGAGTAGAGATGGGCAATCAGCCGGCGTTTAACAGCCTTATGACGATTACACATTTTTTTTAGACATTTTGGTAACACGAATATCTTGTAGATATTAACAAGGTTTCTATGAAATCAAAACATAACTTTGTGTAAGAATAATTCAGTAATCTTCTGAAAATCTGCCATACTCACAAATTGAGAAGTAAAAAAAATATATTTATAGAGAAGTTAATATTTATTTTAAACTAGCTGCTGCCCGCGACGTAGTCTGCATGAAGCCTCTACAGCACTAAAAATACCTAAGGTGCCAGTGTCGCTATAGCATTATAAGTAAACAACTTTTAAAATAGCATTATAATATAAGTTTTTTTTCGCAAACGAAGCTAGTGAAGAGAGTTATATGGGAATCCTGCTGAGTTCAGTCATAAGATGTGACTGAAGGAAATTGAGAAAATAATGCAGGAATACATTCCAGGACACAAAAGAGTAAAAATACGTATAAAGGTATCATACCTTACAAGACTTCCCTATAAACTACGTTGGTAGTTATACTGCCAGGAGCCAAAATGTAAAGAGAGTCAGGATTGGTGGCGCGGGAGCAAGCGACGTACAGTTGCCCGTGTGAGAAGCAACTGGTCCTGAGGTCGACACCCGCTGCCCTCAGTGTCTGCCTCTGCGACTTATTGATGGTCATCGCGAAGCAAATACACACGGGGAACTGTAAGCGCTTGAACTGGAACGGGAAGTTATGGGGTATGAGGGGAATGCGTGGTATAAATACTGCCTCGCTGACGCCACAACCCGTAAGAATTTCCGCCTCAATGGTGTGTCTGTGTGGAGCGAGATGACTTTATGGTGGGTCCAGACACAACTTCGAAGCATAATCGGAACACCGACCTTCAGCTTGATGGTATGCGCCGGAAGTCCACTTGCTGACAGGGAGTTCAGAAATTCCACGGAATAACGTGTGGCATCATCTTGCTTGACAACAGCGTTTATCGAGGTGTAGACAGCTTCATTCTTCTCAATTTCCGAGAGAATGCATTCGTTAATTGCTGCAGCCTGATAATTTTTGGGCGTCAAAATGGCCCGCTCACACACCCAAGAAATCTGCTGGTGCGGTATACGACTGATGTCCCCGTACACACAGTGAATGAGTTTTTCTAAGCTGGATATCACTTTACCGAGAGACTCTGGAAGCACCACCTGTCCACCTCTCTCTTCAGGTAGAGTGCCTTCGCCAAGACTTAGAAGGACATCGGAGAATTCTTAAGCACGTGCATTGCCGCCGAGCCGAGCTCTCATATTGATGGTCGAGCGCAGTGTACGAACTCGTGACCACAACGAAGATCGTTTCGACGAAGCATTCACCTCGTCAGCCCTCGATCCCCGCGTCACCTCGGGAAGTGTTTGCCGGAAATCGCCACTGAACAGAACTGTGACACCATCCATCAAATGTTAGTTCCTGCGGATGTCCTGCAGGGTTCTGTCCACGACCTCAAGGGCCTTCCTATTGGCCATCGTACACTCATCATCAGAGAGCAATCCTTAAGCACGTATCGCTAATCGCTGTTACGTGACACACCACAAACAGGCGTTTTGGCGCTCTTTAAATCGATGGGAATTTTTACATGGCATGTGCTATCTTGCCTTCCGGAAGCAGTGTGGCAGCGATTCCCGACGACGCTACAGCAATAGCAATTTTGCCTTGGCTCCTGATCTCTGCAAGTATGCCAGTGGTAACAAATGTTTTTCCTGTTCAACCAGGAGCATCCTAGAAAGACATTTTACCCTGGTTTTGCCCAACGCTTTCAAGGACGGTGTCATAAATTCGTTTTTGCTCTCAAGAGAACAAAGTGACATGGTAATTTCGTATGGTGGTTATTCCGCCCGAATCGTAATTTGTCTCAGCGTTATACTCCCAATTTGCACAGTCTTGATGTGGTGATGATTGGAGAGCTGGTAATCCATATTCGCTCAGTGGATTGCCGCCGATAGAAATGTCCACATCTTGAAGTGAACTGAGACAGGTGTTCAGCACGCATGAACGCGTTACTCCGACTTCGTCTCTAGTAGCACGCCTCAAAGCTCGTAGAAAATCTTCAGACAGATGATGGCAATACTTCTCCCACAAAGCTACCGGGTTTGCAACTCCACAAAATACCAAGATGACGGTAAGCAGATGACGCATGTGGCTGGGACTGTCACTGACGCTTGCCTCCGCGGGGGTGTCATCCCAATTAGGCAAAAGGCTGCGCGGTAAGTGGGATACTCCACGCCATCAAATGTCCTCAGAAAGGCGAAAGACGTTGGGCCTGGGACAATGTGATGTAACAACTGCAGAAAATAGCATTCGCTACTATTCGGGTGCACGGTATAAACCCTACCCAATGCGGTGTCCTTGAAAATTCCCGGAAAACCTTTCACAGCACCTCCTCGTCGACGTCGGTTGAATACACCCCTTTGCTTGTCGTACGTGTAATATGAAGGCACCTCGTCATACGTAAGGGATTTCGCAAACTGGCCGACTTCACAGAGTCTGAGAAATGCCACCATGAAAAATTTAAATTATTAATTTCCAAAAACTATCAACATCTCATAGATGGCGCTGCTTTAAAATTGTCTTTAAACGACTAAAATTCATTAAACTATGTTTCTCTGCCCAAGTTACTTTAATGGCGTAGTTTTTATAGTGTAAAGCTAGATAATAGCATGACTTACTCAAAAACAACATTTAAATATGCGTCGTTAGATCACACGCTGTCACAGAATGCGTAAGAAAAATAAAGATTCACAGCTCCTCCCCCGTAGGTGATAGCGTGATAATATGTAGCCTATATCTTGACCCGACCTCTTAGTAATATTCATGCAAAATTTGAAGTAAATCCATGCAGTACTTTTTGAGTTTATCCCGGACATACATACAGACAAACAGACAAACAGACAAAAATTCTAAAAACTATATTTTTGGCTTCGGTATCGATTGGAGATCACGCCCCAAGTATTCTGTTTAAAAAATATTCAATGTACAGTTTTGACTTTCCTACGATTTTATTATATGTATGTATAGATAACTAATGCAATTAACTAAATCATGTAGTTCAAATAATAGTAATCAAAATAAAAATAAAAATATAGAAATCTTGCCTATTTAATCAAAATTCTGAATGACGAAGATTTTTTTTCATAAACTTAAGATTTAAAAAAAAGATTAATTCCTGAAAGAAGTTATGTGAAATATTCGAGGGAGTAGCTTAACGCGCTTAAAGAAGTTTTCTCTTAAAAATCGTGCATAATAGAAGCAGAAATTAAACAAACAAATAACAAACTATTTAAAAAGAGATTAATAAAAAATCCGTTTGCTTTTTCCAGGTTCCTTTCAATATTCCTTCGTCAAGGATTTTTCAAGAGTCATTATCGTTGGCACGATGCCATTGGCCTACTCCTACCTATATGGATGGGGGTAACTAGTGGCGCCCCCATATTCGACGTGATCTCAACTTGGCTTTGGATCAATTGTACTGGCAGCTTACTGTTCTACTCCATTGGTGTAAATGCAGCTCATCACCATCCTGAGGCTATCAAAGATGGCGATCAACCTGCGTAAGTTGTTTTATTATTCTAGTAGCATTTATATATTTTTTATCTTGTATTTCATTTTTAACAACATTTTTCAACTCAAAAACCTTGTGTTGTCCCTACCGCTTTTAGGCACGCAATTTACTGTTTTCCACGCTAATTCAGAAAATTGCGCGAACTCATTCCCACCACAATTTATTGTATTTATCGTATGAAACTGGGCGAAAACGTCCCCCACGATTCGCCAGTTTATTTATTTCTTTGTGAAACACGTCGTTTGATACATGTGTCACTCAGCTCCAAAAGGACCTCGAATGCGGCTCAGGCAAATTCCACCTCGGTCCTACTAACGAACTAGTAGTAGTACCTATTAGTAGTAGTGGAGAACCACTTGTATCAAAATGTTCGCACGGTTTTATCAAATGCTAAATAGGCGTATTGAATATCTCTACTTCGATAACGACATTGAATTAATTGGTTTCAAAGCTAGTCGTCAGTTGTCATTCCATCAGTTTATACCTAAACTAATTGTAAGATGAATTAAATTGTGTTGCTTGTCTGAGCAAATCTGCTAAGACTGTTGAAGACTTAGAATAAATTGATTATTGAAAATCGTGGCGAGGTAACTTACCGCGAGGGCTGGTTTGAGGAGGTGTGGGAGATGAGTTCTTGAAAGGCCTTGTGGAAAACCTCACAATTTTGCTTAAAACATAAACTGATATGCTGTAGCAACGTTAAAAACAATCACTCTGTATTTTTTAAGGTGGGAAATCGTCTAATGATTTCTCCTGCTCTAGGGCAGAGCGGGACAATGTGTCAAATTTTTACTGACTAAAGTCGTCATCCGCAAGCCTAGGCCTGTAGTGACTGGTAGTCACGGTCAGGGTGTTGGCCGCTGGGGCGTAAGGATGCGAGTATCCATTCCTTCATACTTGCGACCGTCTCCTTCGCTAGCATTACTGCTTTGCAGGAGGCGTCCGCTGTCCATAGTATACCCCTTAGTTCCGGATCATGGCCTGTACTAGAGCGTGAGGTCGCCACCGGCGATCCCCCCCTCAATGACACGACGGTGCTCTGCCCAATCGGGGCACACCTGTACCGTATAATCACTCTGCATAATACCTTTAGTTCTTCTTCTCCTTTCTAATTGTTAGTATATTTTATATTTATTAGTTTATTATTTGGCTTTTTATTTATGTATTATATTTTATTTGTTATTTATTTTCACATTGTTTCTATAAGTTGTTGTACACTTTCAACCCGAAATCTTGTTCCTTTCATTTCTGTTCATCCAAAGGTTGTCTGGTAGAAATTGCCCTGTGCAATAAGACCGCCTATTGTACACTTATTTTTGTTAATTATTATTCTTTAATAAGTTAAGGTGTGCAATAAAGATATATAATAATAATAATATTAATAATAATACCATTATGATAACATATTTCAGGAGCGAGACACCAGACTGGGGGATGCATCAAGTAGAAGCTCTTCTCGATCGAAAGGACATCAATGGCAACGTTTTTGCCGTCATGACCTTGTTTGGAGACCACGCCTTACACCATATGTTCCCTACTCTAGACCACAGCCTCCTCAAGTACTTGCATCCAGTGTTCATCGAACTCTGCGAGAAATATCAAGCAAACTACAGAGTCTCCACACAGTTTAAAATGGTCTTAGGACAAATTAAGGAGACTATGCGCACAGAATTTAGAACCAAAACATAAATTGGCACTAAATTTTATAGAAAAATTAGATTGTAATGCTTGTAATAATTGCAACTAGCTTGTTTTACGTTCCATTAAATGAATTTAATGGAACGTAAAACAAGCTTATCATAACATTCCCAGTAAATATAAAATGTTTAGATGAGCCTCCAAATTATGAAATGGAATGTTTTATTTGTTTTCTTAATAAACGTGCTTTTGATTTTACGAGTATCATTTACTGTTTTAAGGCTGGGTTTATTCGATATTATTCTTGTTACAGCAAATCTAAGTCAAGTATTAACTACTCAAGAGGTTTTTTTTCTATCAATCAATTATTTGTTTTGTCTACCTATTGTTTTTTTTTCTACTGTGGCTTTGCCGTTGAAATAATCTTTTTAATCAAGTTCAATGTTATCAGCGTTTACAAGTCACAGTGTGTCCCGTTGACCTCACATTTTTCAAGCAGATACAAGATAGTAAAATAACAAGCCGAAAATTAAATTCAATATTTATCGTTCTATAGAAATCTCGTTCCAAATCAGAGTCACTTCCTTCTAATCTGACTTTGCCTCTCACCATTAAAGGTACTACTACTGACCCCATTAAGGAAATAGAATGACAATTTAGCCCTTAATTCCCTTTCCGCGACGTTTTAACCCCTAATTTAAATTCACGCAACAATTGCGAGAGCTTTCGGAAGGCTGGATGGTACTGCACTTTAATTTGAATTAAACTCGACGGGAATGTAAAAACCCAGTAGTCGAGGATACGAACCCTAATTTAAAACGGGATCAGACGAGATGTCGATACCATGCACACGATATTAAAAGGGGATATAAGTTATAAGCTGGGTTATGAGATGCATACTTTTAGTTAGTTGATGAAGTTTGACATAAAGGAGATTGCCCAGTCTCTATGGTGTTCCAGGCCAAAGATGGACAGCAAATATTACAAAAAAAAATCAACTGTTCTAAAATCTTAACGATATTAGATACCTAAAAAAACATAAAAGTTGACGCCATTATTATAGAAATATATAAACAAGAGTAACCTTTTGAGGTTATTTTCCTATATGCTAATGCCTCCGACTATGAGATAGCTTAAAACCTCTCGTTTTTCAATGCCTGATACTTAGATTATTTGGAACTAAGGAAATACATATTTTTTATGGCAAAATTAATGAACAGAGTATTTTTTCTCTAGTCAATTGTCCGCTCATGGCCTCAAATGGGCAATCCCCTTTGTAATCACTCATCATCATTATCTTCCTGTCCTGGTCTCGTTTTATTGGGGGTCGGCTCAATACGTTTTTTCTTTCATTCTGTCTTGTCACCCGAAACGCTTTCACATACTTGTAATCACTATTGAAACAAAATGTATTCTGATGAACGGCCTGGAAACTTTAAATATACAAGGTGTAAGGGACAGCCCTTCACAAACTTTAAGGGCTTACTCCGTAGACGAAACTGAACAACCTACACCTTTTATTATGGCTTGACTTAAAGTGATTGCTAGCCGGACAGTTTTCTTCGAAACAGTGCAGACTTTTGTACTAATAATCCTCCCAACCGAATTTTGATCATGGTGGCCAATTTCAATAAGGATTAGCCAAGTACGTAGGATATATCTTAGCGCAAATACTGTGCTGTGGTGCTTTCTCTTTCTTTATTCTCATAGTTCGATGAGACATCAACCCGAGACGACCGGAGAGAGATCAGGTATAATATCGATATAATATTGTACAGTTTAAATAAAAAAAAGTAAAGATTTTTTTTTTAATTATGAAAAAAACTGATGAAAAGTTCCACCACAGGGTCCACAATCATATACTGGATCCATGGTATTGGTTTTTGTGCGTCGATGTCAAAGACACCCTGTATATCTCCAATACTTTAACAATTCAATTTAGGTAGTAAAATGGAACGCGTTAAAAGCTCGTGGGGCCTCTTGTTTGCGCACTATGTCTTTGTCTCACAAAAATAATAGATATTCCACAACTATCACACAGCGCCGTCTAGTCCCAAGCTAAGCAGAGCTTGTGTTATGGGTCCTAGACAACAGATAAACATACTTATATATTTCTAAATACACATATAGATAAATTACACCCAGACACAGAACAAATGATCGTGTCAACACGCAAACATTTGTCCTGGTTGGGAATCGAATCCACGACCTCCGGTATAACAGTCAGGGCCACTAACCACTAGACCAACAGGCCAGTCAAAATTCTTGATCATCCTCTTCTTTGATTATCATACTTTTAAGGATCAACTTAGCCTGCCATAATATCTTCAGTATCCTGCTGCAATCGTTCATACATTCACTCACTGATTGCAGTCGCAACAAAATTAGAATTTACATAAACTGTAAAAGACTCGACACATCTTCATGCAAATGAGACGCTTCTCACGAGGAGTGTATAAATAGGTTAGAAAATGACTAAATTAAATAATATAATGCATAAATAACACACTAGTTTAGAAGATTCAACTTTCTGTCTGTTGCTGTGAATTTGGTTGGTGATATTGTTTGCTTGTCATGATTTTAACTAATATACCCTTAAAAGTTTTGGTTCAGATCGATTTTTTTTGTTGTTGACTTTCATATATTTTCGTATTTATTCTTTAGTAGCGTGGCTATTTCATAAGTTTTTGTGACATGAGTCATTCAAGAAGAAGTTGTCAAAATAATCCTTTACCATTATAGGGAAGTTTCCGGGGTCAAAATAATTAAATTTTATTTAGACCGTATTTTAGATTACAAAAAAATATTGGACAAGTATTTTTCTTTTTTCGATTAAAAAGAAAATAACAATGATATAGCCCATTAAAGTTACGTGTGACGTCACCCCGTGCGAAAAAATGCAGCACGGCGTGATGTTACACGTACCTTTAATGGACTATATCTTGGTCATTTTTGGTTTAACTAACAAATAAAAAAATTCGTGTCCCTTATTTTTGAATAATCTAAAAGACGGACTAATTACATTTTTTACGGCAACTAGCCTATTGCGAAAAAGTATTAAAAGAGTATAGAAAAGCTATATTAGAGTGCGTTAAAAACACCTATTTACTGTACTCTCGATAGTCTACACTAAATATAATAAAGAGGTAAAGTTTGTTATTTGTTTGTGGGAGGTCATCATCATCATTTCAGCCGATAAACGTCCACTGTTGGACATAGGCCTCCCCCAAGCGTCGCCACATCAAACGTTCCTGTGCGTCCCGCATCCATCGGGGTATCAGGGTTGTGAGAGGTAATCTCTGGAAATACTAATTTTTTTTCACCGATAGAAAGCTGCTTTATTCCCGAGTGACATAGGATATATTTTATGTACGCAGGCGAAGCTGCGGGCAAAAGCTGGCTAATTTATAAATTTGACAACACTGGCCCATTTGTTATTAAAAATCTTAATTTACGAGTTAGTAACTTAAGCTAAACAACAAACCACATACAAATGAAGGATATGGTTGCCCTTACCGCACCAAATATTTAAAAAATGTCTCAACATTTGGTTGCTCCGATTGCACCTTCAAAATACTGTTGGAACATCCAATGAAGATAGTGATTTTACGAATAGCCCATGTGATTGATGCAGAAAAGCACATATTAAAACAACTTGAGATACCACTTTTTTGGCAGTACTTAATGTTTTCAGACACTAACACTCACAAAGATCAGCCAAATGTTTCGGTATTGCCAGCAGAAATATTATTGTAGCTTCAAAGAGATTACTTCCATAGAAATAGGTACACAAACAAATTCAATTCAACAAATAATAGAGCCTGCAAAAAGTTATTTACTCCAAAAGATTTCTTACTTAATTTAGAGCAGAAATAAATTCTTATTGCCTATGTGAGTCCCATAAAATCTACATGTTTTGTTAGTTATTACGTAATTTCCGTAACCTGCAAATTCCCTCTTATTTTGAATGTGCAGGTCGAACTTATCTTCAGATCTGGCAATCCATTCCACGCAAATTGGCTATTTATCCTGACATAAGCGTGAGTTATTGTGGATCGTAATTCGTATGTCCTGTGTAAACATCTTTATTTGGGATCTTACAGGATTCGCTACTATGTAAATAGACCTCTATTGTTCAGTAGATTATCTGATTTTGTAATAATGACGTAACTAGACTTTGGTCAGCAAAGACTGAATTTTTTTGAAAACTTTTAAACTGTACTTTGTGGCTTTCTAGGGTTCCGTACCTCAAAAGGAAAAACAGAACCCTTATAGGATCGCTTAGTTGTCCGTCTGTCTGTATATCAAGACCCTTTATCTCGGGAACGCATGGAGGCATCGAGTTGAAATTAAAACTATATATTTAGGTCTACGGTCCCTTGAAGTTATTTTTTTTTTAATATATTTTACTGTCGTGGGGGCGATCGGTGGCAGCGATCACTCGCGTCTTGAACGTAGTTCTGGTATGCAAAGAGTAACTTAAGGGCCAAGCGCCCGAAAAGTGCCATATAACACTGATTTTCTGAGGCCTACTCCTCCGTAACGGCTAAGTCAATTGGTTTGAAAAAAAAATATGTTTATTATAGATTTATGAACAAATAATATCAACATTTGATTTTTTCGTGCAATTAATACTTTTGTCAAAAAAAATATTTAGCAATTTCGCAACTTTTCGCAACTTTTGGATCTTTAGAAACATTTTTACACATAAAAATTGGTGGTTAAATATTCTTCAAAGTGAACATTGCATATGTAAATCAATCAATATCTCGCAGATAAAATGGATTTAAAGCGCTTTCCGGGCACTGCTGGCCGCAAATAAATGCACAGATTTGCGTACTGCCGCCTAGGCGAGTGTGAGAATTACGTTCACATAATTTCGGCCAGATGGTTCAAGGGACTATACGCCTTAAGATACAGATAAAGCGGGAGAAATCGTAAACATAAATAACCTATAGTCACACTTATATTAGTAAGACGAATATTTGTATGTGTGTATGTATGTTGGATACCCCTTCATGCTCAAACGGCAAATAACATAGCCGAGGAAATCGTTATTGATTAGTATAAGCGTCTACATTTGTCACCATGATAGATACCGACGAAATTATTTACTAAGTTTTATTAAATCAAGCTAAGCCAGCTAAAGTCTCGTAAAAAATCGTCATAATTGGAAAATGAATTGACTAGATTTTTTACAACAGTAAATAACCATGGAACCAATAAACGATAAAAAAATATGCCAACAAAATTTTGTTGTGGTGTTCGTTGATGGTCATTTATTCATTTTTATCCTTTTGTGCTAATGTATGGCAAAGCTGCTGGCAGAAGCAGACAAAAGATTATTTTTTTAATTAGTGTAAGCTAGTGCTTGACTGCGAACCCACCTGATGGTAAGCAGTGATACAATCGCTGATGGTGAGGTGCACTAGTTTATGAGCCTATTCATTCTTGCCTTGAAGACACTCAAATTATAATCGGACGGGAAGACAGATTTGTAGGCAGATTATTCCAGTCCAACGACGTACGCGGTATAAATAACGAGGCAAAACGCTTAGTCTGGACCGTAGCGATTTCAACAACGTATGGGTGGACTCGTCGTACGTCGAGTACTTACAATCTAGCTTATACTGGGCGGAATATTATATCAAGTCTGGAGACCTCTTCATGACTTGTAGATTAAAACCAAGTAAGTATTTCTATAATTATGCGAATACCTAATCCCTTCAACGTCTTGTCAAGCCTCAACAGACATCAGAACATCGGCTAATTATATCATAAAGACCTGAAACTGCCAATCAGGGCCCCCTTCTGTGACGTGCTATTGTACCATGATTCGTTGTGATCCCTCCCTCCCTCTAAAATTTCCTTCTTTGGAATTACTACCGTACCGTGAGTGTGTTCTCAAACATGTAATTCAAATGGATATACAAGACACGGATATGTAGATAAGATATGGAGGCCGTACAAATATTTGTTCCGTGCGGGAACTGAACCTGCCAAACGTAGTTGTGGGTGTGCCTACATACATAGAACACTATTATCGTATTAATATTATAAAGGTGAAATATTGTGAGTGTGTGTGTATGTTTGTCACTTCTTCACGTTTGAACGGCTAAGCAGATTTCCATGAAACTTGGTACACTTATAGACTATGCCCTAGAATAGCAAATAAGATTTCTGATATCTATTTATCCTGGGAATAATGCTGCTTTCCATCACGCGTCACCAACTTGCTTGTAATCACTAAAAGTTTCAAGGTGTAAAAAGAATAATACGAGTCGATTCATCATCATCAGCCGATACACGTCCACTGCTGGACTTAGACCTCCCCCAAGCGTCGCCACAACTAACGATCATGTGCGTCTCGCATCCATCGGTTTACCGCAACCTTCACCAGGTCAGCGGTACACCTTGTAGGAGGCCTTCCAACGCTGCGTTTTCCGCTACGCGGTCGCCACTCCAGAACCTTTCAGCCCCTAACGGCCATCTGTTCTGCAAGCATTGTGCCCTGCGCATTGCCACTTTAGTTTGGCAATTATTAGTTTTCATGCGGATATCTTCATTTTTTATTCGATCACGCAAGGAAACCCCGAGCATAGCTCTTTCCATTGCTCTTTGGGTAACTTTAAGCCTTCTGATGAAAACCCCCAATGAAATACGAGTCGATTCTTACAACATAACGCTAATGCAATAACGGAGAAGAGACTTTATTCTCAGAATAAACATTATTTCATTAATATTATAGTAGGATCATAAATTATGATGACTAAGCTGATACCTCTTGATTCTAACTTTGATAATAACACCTGCTTCTTTTGTGCATAATCAACGAATATAATTCTATCGTAATTTCAAAGTCCAAACTCATTCTTGTGAAGGATTCAATTAAGATCAAAGACGAAATTAACATTTTGTTTAAGTTTTCTGTTCATAAATTTTAACTGAATAATTTATTTTAAATTTTATAAGCCGCCACTTTTTTAAAGTAACTAATATTTATTGCATTTTTTCAGTAAGTTTCAGCTTTAGTTTTGATTAAATTTCGAAAAAATAAATATATTCGTTGATAAAAAATTAAGCCTCGTTAGCTACTGCTATTAGTTGGACTGTATAATTTAAAAACTTCAACCTATGCTGGGTGCCCTTTATAGGTGCGCCTTTGCCCTTGTAAAAGTAGGTATGTTTCCCCTACATACACACTTTAGACCCCCGTTTGGTTCTAAAATTCTCGCTTAGTCCTCCCTTACGGGATAAATAGTAATCGCCTGTACGTTGATATGTCAGTCAATCGGTTTCAGGAAATTCAAAATTCAAATGTTTTAATTTCACACAGGCCTACTTATAAAACGTCAAAAGCACATGCACGGTTGCAAATTGGTTGTTTCCCATGGAGAAGAACCGGCAAGAAACACTATGGTTACTCTTTTGAAAAAATGGTTGTTCTTACAATATTTTCATATCAGTATTAATAGATGTTAGGACAGTGTAGACCAGTCAATATTGTTCTCCAGCCAAAAGCCTAATGAAAATAATAATCATAATAAAAACTAGCAAGTGCGAGTTGGACTGGCGCACTGAGGGTTCCTTGCATACTACAATTCCCGAAGGGATTCTAGAAGATTTATCCGAAATGCATTTTTTTTTGTGACGTAGTTAACAGCAAATTTACTGTTTTCAGATTTATTCCTATACCTGTGTTATAAAACCTTGCTTTGTACCAAATTTCAGCATTCTAGGTCAACAGGAAGTACTCTATGAATTTCGATATTTGAGAGTATCAAAATATACGTTTATTTGTGACATAAACGGCCGTATCTTTTTTATTCGTTAACTAAGAAGTTCGATTATTTCACAGCTTAAAGAAACTGTAGACTTGTGTACTTGTTGTTGTTGTTTTAATTTCAATTCGATACCTCTACGCATTCTTGAGATAAAGGGTCTTGACGGACGAACGTTCCGTTTTTTCTTTTTGAAGTACGGAATCCTAAAAAGTGAGTCGTAATAGGAAGGAAACTAAGAATTCGCGGAGTCTACAGTATATATATATCGACATTGGTATACAATTATTATTAACAATAAGATACCATCGAAGCGAAAATCGATGCATTTGGATAAAACGCTTTTCGCTTCAACGTATCGTAACGTTCACTTAACGGAACCGAAACAAAACAAGAAAAACGCAATATTCCATAATCCCCAACAGGACTGCACAGGACATGTCCATTTAAATAAAAACGAGTCCTACTGCCAAACCAGAACGACACAGCTAAAGCTAACTGACAGCAGGCTAAGCGACAAGCCTTGTGTTTTTCGACTCATAAAAAAATAAACGGTGCAAGCGAAGCTTCGTACAAAGGACACAAAGGGCGATGCCAACTGCTCTTTTTGTTTGCCTCACAATATAAAACTTCCTTTCACGCCAAAAGACTTGAACCAAAAAAACGATAATATATTTTTGTAAAATATACGTATTATTTTCCCTCGCCGCGAAAATATAACAGCACCTGTAAGTGACAAACGGGATTTCATTCCGGGAAATAAAGTTAATCTTTACTGTGAAAATAAAGTTAGTATAATGGTGCCTCTCACGATGGAGACACCTCAATACAACAATACGGTACCTCTATAGTGTCAGTTTACGCTAAGGCCTGCCAGGATTGCAGAATTTTTTGAAAGCGTTACCACAGCCCTGAAAAGTAAAGAACAATTACATAAACACGGGTGGGTATCAGTCACTAAAAGTCTGACATTTCCTCTCGCACCACCCAGAGCGGAAAGAGTCCCTTGATAATTTCTCGCCCAAAAAATTAAAGTTTCAGTACCATTTAAGCTACTTTAATTAGCATATTCACCTGAGAAGAAATCAGTTACAAGATTATATCTAAAGATATCTAAAAAGAATAGAAACGCTTGCTCCGATTCTAATGAAATGGTGAGAGCTGTATTCTGCTTTTAATCCTTAAAATTCTTGGCATCCAATGAATTAATTTTTTTTCTACCTCATCTCTAACTCAAATCAGTTTGTCTGCTGCGGTCTTTCCGGCTGATTATAAATTAGGTGTCTTCGAGGCTAGAAGAGAATAGACTCTAAATAAACTAGTACGATGCACCATCAACGACTGCATCACTACTTACCATCAGGTGGGATTGCAGTCAAGCACTGGTTTATATCATTATAAAAAAAGGAAAAAAATGTTAAGCTGTGCAACTTCTTTTCAAAGATCTCCGTTGACTCAAACCACAAGTAAACGCCGACGTTCGCACGTGATTTCGCGCCATTCGGTTAAATACGTGCGAACGCCACCGACGTCGCATAGATTATAAAAAATTGAGCGTTTTTTTTATAGGGTATTTATCCAGGAACTTAAATAAGAAGTTCTTCATAAAGTAGTCTACAAATATAGACAATAAGCAAACCTTTAACTTATTCCCTATATATACCTACAAAATGCGAGGGCTGAAATTGATGATCCCAAGAACAACTCAATAGACTAATGTTCTTTCAAACACACTCTATATTCTACTATTACAGCTTGTTAATTGCAATCCACTACTGCAAACGGAAACCAATCAGCATTCTAATTGCGTAACACCCTCGCAATGGCATTAGCTTCCATTTTGAATGTACAACAATATTCACTGCATTTATCTAGTTCTAACCAAGACAGACATATGCAGCTTACGGTGCAGTGAACAACTAAATTAAACCTTTAGCGAATGTAGCATGAACTTGTATAGGAAACACCATCATCAGTCGTATTAATAGGTCATTACAAACTTGATGACTTTGTTTCATCATAATACAGGAGATACATGAGATCCTAAATATGGCAAAGGTTAAAGTGATCAAAAAGAAGTGATCAACTGCCATGGTGGTGAGTTACGTCTCCAAAAGTACCCAATCCAGCTAGCAGGACAGCTTTCCATTCCTGAAAGTATTCGCCGAATGAAGAAGTTTTGACTTGAAGAAGTCTCTTTTTGACTAGAAAAGTCCAAGCAGGCCCGCACGGGGCAGCACTCTACAAACTATATAGATACATACATATATATAGTCTATATATGTATCTATATAGTTTGTAGAGTATATTATCGGTTTATAGTCCACATGACTAATTACATGATAAAACATTATAAAAACAAAAATAAGCTTGATGACACGTGTTTTGCACATTTACCCGTCCAACTACAACAACTATTATGGTATTTATTAGGATTTTATTAAACCCTCTCTCAGGAGACAAATGGACAAGTCTTGCAAATGACATAGATAAATGATGACAGTTGAAGGAGGCCTTTGTCAACCAGTGACAAGGCAGTATCAAAATAGAAAGCAAAGACTTACATTCTCTTCTTCGTCGTACACTCTTGGCAGATTGGTCGTGGTTATGTCTCGGTCGAGTCCCGCACCACCGCCTCTCTCGCGATACGACGCCATGCCGCTCTGTGTTTGGCAACCTGGGAGCCTTCATTTACACCGCAGTGCGGTTTTGGGAGGTCCGTCCACCGTGTTGGAGAACGTCCACGAGATCTTTTGCCCTCGACTTTCCCTTGCACCACCAAACGTTCCATCGAGTCTTCGTTACGGGTGATATGCTCGAAAAACTTGAGGACGATAATCTAAAATAAAATATTGGTTCGCTGCGTGGTCCATGGGATTCCAAGCATGCGTCTCCAGCACCACATTACATTAAGGACTAACATTATATTATATCATATAGTTATGTAAAAATCAAACTACTATTGTTATGTATCCAACTGCGACGCAGTTCCAAGTTCCAAGTTTTTAAAACCTGATTTTTTACATTTTAAGTGGGCAGTTATTAACAAAATTAAAATTAATAATAGACTTTGTAAAGAGTTCTCACATTTTGACCGAATTACCACCAAAATTCTGCACGCACTCAGCTAAATGCTGATGCTGTCTTTTTTTAAAAGTGCATAGTGCCAATTTTGTTGTACTTAAACTGATATGTTCCTTTTTTATCGTGCTTGTTAGCGATCCTAAGTTTTATACTACTTTTTCTGTTTTTACTCGTTAAAACCTGTAATTGGCTCCATGTTTCATATATATATACAATTTTATTGTCACAAGCTGTTGGTTCTCTTGCGATAAAATAAATACATCAATGACGAGCTTTAGGATATCCACACCGAATTTTACAGCATAATTAATATTACTTGCTTTAATATTTTTGCGACCGCAATGCAGTTAAGTAATTTTCACGCGTAACGGGAAATTAATTACATTTGGTAATAGTTTTCGGCCACAATTATTAATATGACATTATTGAACACATCGGTCCATCTTTAATAATTTGATCACAATATTGTTAGGCTCCCGATCTAATCAGATGCAGGTTTAAATTTGTAATTTAAATGGAGAGGCTTCATCGATCCAATGCAACACACTTTCCGCTAATTACTTTCTGATATCCGTAGATGGAATCCATCGTTATTATTGGTCGTTTACTGACATACTAAACAGAGATAAATCATCAAGATGACCACTGTTGGACATAGTCTCCCCCTAGCGTTGCCACAACGACCAGTCTTGTACGTTTTGCATCCATCGGATTTTTACGACCTACACCAGTTTATCGGTTCAACTTGTGGGAGGCCTACAAAATGCTGTGTCGTCCAGTACGCGACCGCTTCTCCAGTACCTTTTGGCCTAATTAACCACCTGTTATGCAAGTAATAGGTAAGTGTTTCCTGATAACTATAACATTACTTACTTCTAGATAATCACGCTCCATCATCGAATACATCATGACTTACCTATCATCAAGTGAGACAGAATTCAAACACCAGCCTATTATTAGTAAAAAAAATTAGATTCCTATTGTAATTTTATTATTGGTGTACCTACAATAAAGAGTATATCTATTTCTGGATATTTCCAGATATATCTTATCAAATGAAGTATATTAAGAATGTTTTTGTAGAATTACAGATAAGAACATACCCGATAAACAGTTAAAGAAAACAGAGTTAGGGTCAAAATGTGAAAACAATTATTAAATAGTCCATCATAAACATCCATAAGCATAATAACTACTAACGCTTCACCAGGAATGTTAATTACACAAAAACACTTCTTTTATAAAAAAAAATATAATTTTGAAAGGTACAACGATAGGCTTTTATAATTAGGTAATAATAACTAGCTCTGTAAAATATAATTCTATTAACAGTTAAAATAACGAGACCATTTTTATTTATCTTGACCCCACAGTTCATACCTCATTATTTTTAAAGAGGTACTTTATTCCCGTAATGGATATGGCTCATAATACAGGGTCTCTGAAAACCTAATTTTATTCATATCTACTACAAATGACCACATACAGTGGAACTCATATTTTTCCAACTTTATGTGGTGAAACGTATTTATCTCTAACGTCTGTGTGTTTTTAGGATGATGAGCGAAAAAAACCTTTTAGATTATAATATTTTACCAACACATAAAACAGCAGAGCAGTACTGACCTAGAGGTAAACGGCCTTGACTTAAGTGTTGTAGTCGTTGTTGTGGTACAGGCCATAGTCTGGAGCGAGGAGAAGTAGCAGGCGGTCGCCTCCTTCTGCGAAGCAGTAATGCTAGCAAAGGAAGTGGCCGCACGTTTGAGGCATCGGCGCTCACGCCCCAGTCGCCGCCGGAATTCTGATCCTAATTTTAGGCCACCGTAGGCGCAGGCGTGCGGACAGCGAGCATTGGGTAGCTCGCCATCCTGTAACCGTCCGGATCGATTACAAGATATCGACGGCGCGTATTGTTCCACGCGCGCCTCAAGGAGTTGTCGGCAGGGTCGAAGCCTACTGGGGCCAAGCGTCTGCTTCTGAAAGGAAGATTCGGTGCCGGTGCAAAAGGCGACGAAGGAACAGGAGTGGGTTTTGAGTCAGTAAAAGTCTGACATTATCTGACTGGCCTCTTGGTCTAGTGGTTAGTGGCCCTGACTGCTATGCCAGAGGTCATGGATTCGATTCCCACCCAGGACAAATGTTTGTGTGATGAGCAGGATCATTTTTTCTGTGTCCGAGTATAATTTATCTATAATATGTGTGTATTTAGAAATATATAAGTATGTTTATCAGTTGTCTAGTACTCATAACACAAGCTCTGCTTAGCTTGAGACTAGATGGCGTTGTGTGATAGTTGTGGAATATTAAACTATATTTATTATTATTATATCTTCCATTCCGCCCAAGGGCGCGGAGATGTCATTGGATGATTTTCCCACCTACAAAAAAAAGGTCGTGAGTTAAACATTCAAAACCATCAAGCCGCGTTAATTTGTGTAATTTATTTCATTACCACTGCTCTCAAAACAGTGAAGGAATAAATCTTGAGGAAACTAGCATAATCTAGAACCAAAAATTCGAAGACATATATATTCACCAACCCGCATTGTACCAACCTAGTGAACTATAGCTCATTCCCTCTTCAGAGAGGAAGCCTGAGTCCCAACAATGGAAACTTTATAGGCCTGGTAATGCACATGCTTACACTCCAAACATCAAACCCAAAAACAACGTTAACATATTCTTGAAAAACAAAATCGCGTTGAAAAAAGGCACATGAATCTTTCGAAAGAAACTGTTACTCGCGTAAAAGTGACATATATAATTATACAATATAAGATAAAGATGAGCGAAGTCTAAAGGATTTTAGTTGAAATTCTCAGGAAGATTTTTTTTATTATTGACTAGCTTTTGCCCGCGGCTTCGCTGGCATACATAAAATATAACCTATGTCACACAGGAATAAAGCAGTTTTTTACGGGTGAAAAAAATATCGCAATCGGCTTAGTACTTTCAGAGATTTATACCTCCTACAAACCAAAAAACATAAAAATTTCGCAATTGGTCTAGTACTTTCAGAGATTACATTCTACAAATAAAAAATAAAAAAACTTTACCTCTTTATAATATTAGTGTAGAAGTGTAGATAAGTTCGCGTTTAACCATTTTCGCACTTCATAAAAACCGACGACCATCATTTTTCCAAAACTCAGTACTTATACCTTATTAACAACTCCCTATTGGAGTTAATTATCTCAAATTCTCAAACATTACCCCAACTAATAATAGTTTACATAATCACTAAGTAGACCGTTAAAGCAAGGTCCTTTTTACGTAAAAAATAATTTTAATGAGCAATCAAGGAAGGCGGACCGACCGGCCATTACCCGGAATAAGCCGGGAGATCTTCCACTTTCCTTAATGAGTAGACTCCTGACGCCACAGAGTCATTCAAGCTATTTGAATTAATAATATGAGATAGCTAGTATATCAAAATAGTTAATGGAAAGGCAAATAATTGAATTATACTTACATTCAGGTTATGAAATGATGTAAATTATGAATATTGGTGTGTTTACGTTTTACTGATCAGCGCTAATAATAATGAAAATAATCATTTACTCGTCTCAGATACAACAGATCCCTATTTTTCTTAGTAGTTATCCTTAGAAATTATGTGAGTAAAATAAAATTAACTACGCACATTATTTCTTGACATGCATCTGTAATTCTGTACAATGCCACAATATTGGGATGTCTGCTCGACCGGCCGCAATGCTAAGAATGCAAGTAATAGAAGATTGTAAACAGGATTGTATTACTCACCTTGACTACCTACCAACTTTTCCTATGAAAACATTGTTTTACTGCACAAAAAGAAAAAAAAACGAGTTAAATGAGTGTAGAACGCTCAGCTATGCACCACCTCTACATGGTGAACATCCTGCATGGGTGCGTGTGTACGCACTAAATATATTGGGAACACATACATTGAGCGTACAGTTAAGGAGTGAAATTCCTGTTAGCTACAACCTGGGGCCCCCTGGGGGTCTTTAAGCCAACACTGAATAGGTCACTTCTAAGTAAGCATGCTCCATAATCAACCAAATCGTCGCTTTTTAATTGAGACAGTGGCTAAGCATAACCCTATAAATAATAAAAAAATATATTTAGAGTAAGTTTCAACAAATATCCTGCACGACTTTTTTCCGCTCCGCTCATCATCGCTTTAAGTGCTAAAATATACTTTTGACCTTAATAAAAGAAGAACAAATTGCATAATTATGTAAATAAACCAAAAAGCGTATCATATAAAAGAGGTAGCTAAAAAAACCTCTGTTAAATTCCACATTTTATTCCCTAATCATGTACTCTGAATTTTGAATTCTCAAGTCTCGATTTCAATTGGACCGGTCCTTCTCCATAAAAGGATAACGAAGTTACCGGCGGCTCCAATGTGAAAGCCAATCGAATATTAGGTTACAGCCATGGAAGCTTCCTAATGGAAACCATCGTGCACTTAGGTCCCATACATAATTGGGATAAAAGGATTTCGCTTCCTAACAATGACTGGTCATGATATTTATCTACTGATGACTTGTTGACTCGACAGATGTTGTTTTGTCAAAAGCTATATATCGGACTTACGAATTAAAAAACCGGCCAAGAGCGTGTTGGGCCACGCTCAGTGTAGGGTTCCGTAGTTTCCCGTCCGTCACAATAAGTGTACCCACTTATGAGTTAAAAAATGCTTGCATATACGATTATACTACAAACTTAGTCTTTTTCTGTCTTTTTTGTACAAAAACTGTTCTTTTCATCAAGTTCAAAATGATTTTCCTAGAAAGTCCTTATAAAGTTCTATTTTTCAGATATTTTTTCATATTTTCTAAACTTATGGTTCAAAAGTTAGAGGGGGGACACACATAGTTTTTTACTTTTGGAGCGATTATTTCCGAAATTATTGACATTATCAAAAAATGATTTTAGTAAACCCCTATTCATTTTTAAATACCTATCCAACAATATATCATACGTTAGGGTCGAAATAAAAAAAAAACACTTCCCACTTTACATATAGCCACTCAACTTTTACGGTAACAAAAGTCACCAAAAAAATATATCACATTTGTGTCCTGGGTGACTAAAGTCACCAAACGACCTCTATTGGGTATCGTTCAGTATAGGGGGGCTACCCTAATAAAACATTTTTTTCCAATTTTTATTTTACCATTTTATCGGCGTGATTGATATACATATTGGTACCAAATTTCAGCTATCTAGTGATAACGGTCACAGAGATTAAGCGAGGACGGACAGACGGACAGACGGACAGACAGACAGATAGACAGACAGACAGACATGGCGAAACTATAAGGGTTCCTAGTTGACTACGGAACCCTAAAAATTGGGCGAGTGCGAATCGGACGCACGCACTTAGTGTTCCATACAAACTTACGTATACCAATGAAAACAATTCAATTCTCGAATTGAGTTACGATAATTTTCTGTATTACAAAAACAGTTTCTTTTTTGTACCATACAGTAGGCACAACGGATCTTGAGCGCTTGGCGTCAGGGTGGGGATCGCTTTGCGCATTCCATACATTGGCGAGCCAATCGTCTTCGTTGTTAGATAATGCAGCAACGCAGGGAACGAATGAGGAGTGACGTCTATGACGCGATAGCGCGGCGAGCCAATCACTGACACTCCCCGCCCCCGCGTCTCACTTCGCAACACTAAAGAGAACGAATATTTGACTTCTGCGCTACCGCTCAAGATCCATGATGGCAACTGATAAAACTTTTTCAGATTTTTTCCTATAGCTACTTGTGCTATGGGATCTTACTTCATGCCAAATTTCAGGATTCTAGGTCAACGGGAAGTACCCTATGAATTTTGTATCGAAACATAAGTTTTTTGTGACACAAACGGCCGTATCTTTTTTTTCGTTAACTCAGAAGTTTGATTTTTCCACAGCTTCAAGGGACTTTCCGATTTGAGTATATAGTTTTAATTTCAACTTGATACCTCTACGCGTTCCCGAATTAAAGGGTCTTGACAAACAGACAGACGGACAAAGTGATCCTAAAAGGGTTCCGTTTTCCTTTTGAGGTACGAAACCCTAAACATCGACAAATAGAGAACCTCCTCCTTTTTTGAAGTCGACTAGTTTGTAGTAAGGATTGACACAGGTAACTCAATTATGAACAGTTAACCTTGATGTTGACAAATAGAAACAGAAACAGTTTAAATTATCTAGGTAATTATGTAGGTTTTGTACGGTTTTCCTTAATTTTTTTCCTTTCTGAGATTTCAATACATACTCGTAGTTTAAAATCAAATTCATACAATTTGAATGAACTTGTTTTAAAACTTTGTAATCCAGTCATTAACTAGTAACATAACGCTTAAAGAAGTTCAAATGTTGTACTTGTTATTTAGAACGACGATTAACAGAATTGTGAGAGAACTTTGACATTGGCAATAAGGTCACAAATTGTCAAACGCGAGTCAACTCCTATGATTGGTTGGATTAATAATTGGTACATCCAATCGCATCACTGGTCTTGCGATAAACTTCTGAAGCGTCGACGATTTTTAAAAACTGGAGGGGTTGATGTCGTTAGTTGAAGTAATAAAAAGTTTTTTTTTTTTAAGTAAACAAAGCTCCAAATGTTCCAAAACTTTTAGGTTTGATGTTAATTTTGTCATTTAATCCGAAATTTTAAATATATACGTGTTTTTTTTTAATTTTTATTTGGGTCCAATCGAGCACCAAAATTACAGAAAACAAATTGTGTGGTCGTATGGGCCCGCAGGACCAACATCGAGCGGGCCCAAACGACTACAGATCCTAAATAAGGTGATCATGACAATGTTCTTTAATTATCACTCCCGGTGATGGATACTAATGAATCAAAATACGTGAGGTCATGGCCTGTCCCTTCATCATCATCCTTTCAGACGATAGATGTCCACTGTTGGATATAGGACTTTCCCAAGAGCCGCCATAATCTACAAGATACAAATATTGGCAATTGTACTTAAATAAGTTTGGACTCAAAGGGCAACAGAAAGGACTGCTCAGTGTTTCCTTGCGTGATCGAATCAGAAATGAAGATATCCGCAGAACTAAGGTTGCCGACATAGCACGAAGAATCGCCAAACTAAAGTGGCAATGGGCAGGGCACATTGCTCGCAAGAAAGATGGCTGTTGGGGTCGAAAGGTTCGGGAATGGTGACTGCGTACCGGAAGACGCAGCGTTGGAAGGTCTCTTAGAAGGTGGATGGATTACCTGGTGAAGGTTGCGGGAATTCGATGGATGCGGGACGCGCAGGCTCGTTCATTGTGGCGACACTCATTGTCCAACAGTGGACGTCATAGTCATAGTAGTTTATTGGTATGGGGTTCTTACAAGTCAATACAGAATTTTTAAATTACATGTGAACAAATGATTAGATTACAATGTCTAATAATATAAAATGTCAAGCAAATAAAACAAACAATACAAATACAATAAGTAGAAATCAAATAAAAAAAAAGTTCAAAGTTAAGTTATATAAAGTCATAAATTCGTCAAAAGAATAAAAAGCTTGCTCGATAAGCCATTTTTTCAAGCGAGCTTTGAAGCTGCATATAGTCGGGGCACTAGAAATAGCGGCCGGCAGCGGAAAGTGTGGACCACGGTTTGGTCGCAGCCACAGATAAATTTGGCCGTTTATAATAGAGCGTTTATTATTATACCTAATAGAGTTTATTACGATAAATTCTCAGAATCAACTATAAGGGTCGATTCACATCGAAATAGCAGCACGATGAAGCCGGCCGAGCTAACCTTGACATTTTGCATTGCAAAATTAGACTACATTTAGATTTGGTTTCGTTTTTATTTTCTAGTTCAGGTTAGATCTTCATGACCGCATTTATTGTAAACTTGCACATTATTGTAATAAATAAATAATAAAAAATTTTGGTGCAACTCAAAGTTTGATTGCACGTTAAATTTTTAATAAGAACCCACTTCGAATACATTTTACTTTCTGTAGCCTAAATACTTAAATAAACTTGTAAAACCAAAGTTTACAGTGCTAAATAATCTTCTTTCCCTACTTGTAAATATGAACAATATACGAGGCTGTATGTATATAGATACATTTTTAATTAGCTTACCACATTAATGAGGAGCACGGCCTGTAATCGTATTTGTTGGTCCCGCCTATCCGGTAAACGGATGCCCGGCAAACGTATCAGCTGAAAAATTAAATAAGTTTTACATCCAACATTTATTATTTAATGAGAGATCTTGTTAAAAGAATATTTTTGTTGAAAAGAAGCACGAAACTAACTTGTAATAAGTTGCTTGAATTTTAACAAAGGCTGTTCTTACTGTATACAACTACTACTGTATATTATTCTGTTTTTTTTTTTTTTCGTACACTACAATAATCTACGTTATGTTCTCGCAACTAGTAAACATAGCTTAAAAAGTTTATGACTCTTTACAGTACCACGGCACTGAAATGGTAGTTAAAAGTTTTTAATTTAAATTGCTTACTCAATATTTTTTTAAATTCTGTACCTCAGTCAATAAAACTCACCCTTTTAGGGTCACTTTGTTCTGACTGTAAGTCAAGACCTTATTTCTCAGGAACACGTGAAGATATCTAAATTTATTATTAAATACTCCTATCTTTTTTTCTGGTGGGTAAACATCATCCAGACAACATCCTACGCCCTTGTGCGGACCGGGAGATAGTGTCAGACTTTTACAGACTAAAAAACCCACCCCGTACCTTCATTGCCTTTTATACCGGGGCCGAGCCTTCCTTTCAGAAGTAGCTCCCAGTAGGCTTTGACCCAGCCGGGTCCCTACGGTTACTGACAACTTCTTGAGACGCGCGGAAACAGTATGTGCCTTCGACGACTTGGGCTCGGTCCGGACAGTTACCTGACGATCGGACAGCGAGCTACCCATTGCTCGCCATCCGCAAGCCAAGAAATCGAGATCGGAATCCCGGAGGCGGCTGGGGCGTGTGACGACTATGAAGGTCACATATTAGTTGCGGTTAAAACTGGCCACGTAGTGGATCTTTTAAGGTTTATGGCATTGAAAAATAGATTCGAATTATGATAGAAGTTGTCAATGAAGAAAAAATATTAATATAATTTTATATAATAACATAATTCAAAGGCTCCTACAATTTAATTAGTCGAAATTAAATATAAAAGCCTTTCATTTGCGTCTCCCCACGCCACAGTACCTTAGAGCAGTAAAAATATCAAACTTCTAAGTTATCGCAATCTAAAGATAAGGCAGTTTATGCTCCATATCGCATATTTCTATACTCGCTGCGAAATCAAAATCTATAGTGTACTTTCCGTTGATCTAAAATCATGAAATTGGGAAGTAGCGAGGTGTAAGTGTCTCGGTTTGGGAATCGAATTATTTACGTAAGTTACACAGAACCTTCAGAGTGTGATGTGATGTTTATGAAAAGGTAAGTTTATAGAAGGATAAAACCAGTATCTTGAGGCCAAATTAGGGTGTTAATCTTTCAAATATCTTAATTATAGACACAATAGAAAGACGATGAGGCACATTTTTGGGGTTTAATGAATTAATAAAAACAAACAACAACAAGTAGTAATAATAACAAAAGTGTAATAGGTGGTGGTGGTAGGAGTGTGTAGTGTTAATGTCTTCGAACACGGGCCATAAAAAAACGCTGCTTCAAGCTTATTTTTGAGGCATAAAAAACGCTTGAAGCGGCTTCAAGCTTCTCTGGTCACAAGGTGTCGCGCGCTACGGCTGTTTTTTTGCGGCCGCTTCTATCGTTTTTTTGTGGCGACGTTTTTTTGAGGCCCGTGTGCCGGACGCTTAATAGGGAGAACAGTACCCCTAGCCAAGTTGCTAATCTGCAATAGTTTACGCTTGTAGAAAGCCTCAAAAGTATGGGAATGACGTCGCCTCAAGGCGGCAAGGTCCAGGACCCAGCCGGGTCGAAGCCTACTGGGGCCAGGGTTATCCGAAAGGGCGCTCGAGCCCTGGTATGAAGGCTAGAAGGAACGGGGTGGGTCTTTTAGTCAGTAAGAGTCTGACAGTATCTCTCGCTCCGCCCAAGAGCGGGGGATGTCAATGCATGATTTTTTCCCACCATAAAACCATAAAAAAAAAGAAAAAGGCGGCAAGGTCAACTCGAAGCGTTCGACACAAGCGAAACGGCTGTAACTTGGCTAGGGGGGCAGTTGATTGATGGGGCCGAAAGTTTCTGGAGTAGTGCGGGAATCCGATGGATGCGGGACGCACAGGATGACACTTGGGGGAGGCCCATGTCCAACAATGGACGTCTATCGGCTGAAATGATGATGATGAGGTATTACTGGGGTCATGGCTTGTGCTAAAGAGAACCCCGGGGCTCTTAAACAAAGGCAAAGAAGGAATATGAGAGTGAGTTTAATCAGTAAAAGTCTTCTCCCACTCCGCCCTAAAGCAGGAGAATATATTGCATTTTTTTTTTTTTTTAATTAAGCCCTGGCTGTCATTGAACTTAACCTCATGCACTGGAATGCCATATCGCTGCCTTCTATTTTTATAAACTGAACAAATAAATATCCTTTATTAAAAATACCTGCTATATTTCGGAATTTTATGCATTCTGGGGGTTGTGGAAAATTGGAAGGTATACGAAAATAGAGGTTCTACAAAAAAGAAAAAAATTGGATTATTTTTTTCTAGAATTTAATCAGTGGAAGGTTGTTTTTAATACTGTGCGGTTTTGATATGCAAAAAAATACATGCGGGATTGCTCCGCACACGTAACCCCTGCAAATGTCCATAACATACAAGTATTTATTGTAATGCATGGAATACGCATACGGGACGCGTTTTTTTTTTTTGCATTTTGAAATTTTCTGCTTGCGGGGCAATTCCGCATGCGTGATGAAATCCGCACGATATTAAAAACAAAACACCCGACGCGTTAATATCCAGGTAACAACGCAGTCATGCATTGGATACGGACAGTCACAGAGGTAGCGAGTGCAAATCCCTCAGATTAATGCGCTCTAACTACGTTTTCTGCTAATTATTGCATAGCCATGAAGTTATGAAAACGTAATATGAAGTGTTTAATTTAGGTTTCATTTTTTCTTTTACAAATGATTACGTAGAGAAGGACAATTGAAAGACTCAGATGTGTTTTTATTTAGTAAAAATCTGACACGCCTTCTCGCACCACTAGCGGGAAAAGTCATTGGATGACTTTGCATCTCACCTTTAGATAGGGATCCATGTACTTGTCGTGGCCAGATCTTGAAAACTGTTCACTTCATGATATGGCCAAATAAAAATGGCTAGATCGTTTTTAACGTTAAAGTTTGATGATATTTAAATTTTCGTTTGGAATACTTTCTTTAGAACTTTTGTTATTATTGAAATCCTACATTAATGATATGGCTAAACTTTGATTGACATATCATCTAATATTAACGTTTATACAATATGGTCAGTTTTATTTGGCCATATCATGAAGTTATCAATTCTAATATTTAGCCACGACATATATCTTTTCTCGCTTCGGATGTAGCGAGAGGCAGTGACTTTTACTGACTGCGCGTAAATTCTTTCCGACAATCCTGCAGCCTGAGTACTACCGTGTTAACGACGCCATATTGGAAGGCAAAGTATTATTGATAGGTTTGCGCTTGACTACGTTCTCAACTGACAGAAAGCGACAATGTAGTCAACAATGGGGCACTCTTGCTTAGAACCTATTCACTCTTAACTTAATAACCCCTAGCTATCAGGGAACAGAGATTCCGGCGCGAAGGACATTTTTTAATTGATATTAACTAGTGCTTAACCATTCAATCGTGATAATGACAGACACAATTGAAAGACAATAGGTGCGCGAACGCCGGCGTTCGCTTGGGGTTTAATGAATTAACTGCGATCCCACCAGCAGTAAGCAGTGACGCAATCGTTGATGGTAAAATGCACTAGTTTATTAAAAGCCTATTTACCTCGAAGACACATAAATTATAACACCCACACAATATTATTACAACCTTTAGTCAACCGTCAAAATGACATCAAAATTTTTCGTATTTTTCAATCAATCAATTTCTTTTCTAAAACTCATCGAAAGAGCTTTGAAGTTTTTACGAGAGCTTTTAACTTTTTACCGATGGAAAGCTACTTCATTTCTGAGTGACATAGGCTATATGTTATGTACGCGAGTGGAGCTGCGGGCAAAAGCTAGTAAAAAATAAATTACATCATGCAAAACTTTTAGAACATTTTCCCCACATCCTTTTCTATTGTCTTCTTACTCTTTGTCCATGGCTAGAGGCTACCAAATTTATTACCGACCAGTCAAATTTGCCACGAGCGTAAATTTAATAAATGCCAGCATTTAATAGTGCTCATCAAACTGCGTGTACCGGTTGGAGCTTGATGTATTATTTTCTGATTGAGTAACGATTGTCATTGTAGCTGAATTAGTTCATTTAGGATTCCTGTTTGCTGTTGACATAGTCATATGTTTTATTTTGGTGGATGAATTTGCAATATGACAGTGTTAATACAACTGGTATTTGAAGAGTAAATGATTATTTACGCTTGTATGTTCAGCTTTGTTTCATCAATTGCCTTTTAAATAATGTTTGGGTATATATTTTGAATATCTACTTCATGTTATCACTTCAGTTGAAAGGATTATCGAACACTATTAATCCGTGTAAAGGGAATTTCAGCTTTTATACATATACCTATAGTCAGGAAATTTGCAGATGCTGCAAATGCTTCAAAGATTACCTTTTGTAAAGATAGCTCTTTCTTCTCTCTTTTAGCGTCATCTACAATATTTCGTTTACTACGTCCCACTCTGACAGAGGCGAGAAGAGGTGGAGTGGAGTGGAGTGGTCGAAGTGGGCAGTGAAGTATGGTTTTGGACTTTTACTGACTAAAACCATATTCTTCGAGTTGCCTTTTGCATTCCACGGCCGCAGTAACTCATTCAAACAATCCCTCCCCCTAATACCTTAAAGATAGAGAATAAATTACTTTCTTAGAAACATAATTTCAAACATGACTTCCTCTGCATTAAGAACGATGACGTCACAACACATTAAGTACAAACTCCGAGTAGATAATTAAGTCGTCCGCAAACGAAATCGGCCTGGAGTAGCGCGTAGCAAATTGCTTAGAATTACCGTCGACGACGCCGACTCGACGCGAAAAATGACGTAAACTCTAAAATATTATCCTATATAGAACATGGAATTGTTGCACCGGTAAAAAACGGCAGTGGTGAGAAACACCATTGTAATTATATGACTGAAAAAGTCTGGATTTTAGATATTCAATCACATCTCAACACAAGGTGGTGAAATGGGATAGATAAGTCGAATACCCATTGTGACTAAAACCCACCTGTTTCCTAATTCCTTTAGTTGCCTTTTGCGTTCTAAAGCTACATTACCGCGGTCGCTACTCCAAAACTTTTCGACTCCATCAACGATCTGTTCTATGAGCAATGTGCCTGCCTGTTGCCGCTTTAATATGGCATAACTTCGGGTTATGTCGTTAACCTTGAATATCCTGTCTCCTGTGGATATCTCGTTTTAATTCAATCACGAATGATATTCCAGTTCACAGTCCTCTGCTTTCTCCTTCGGGCGTCTTAAGGCCCAAACGCCCGAAAAATGCCATAAAACAGTGACTTTCTGAAGCCTATTCCTCGGTAATGGCTTGGTTTATAGGTTTGAAAAAAATATATGTTTATAATAGATTCATGAACAACATTATCAACATTTAATTTTTTCGTGCTATTAATACTTTTGTCTAAAAAAAATATTTAGCAATTTCGCAACTTTTCGCAATTTTTTTCCTACTTCTTCAAAACGTATTGGATCTTTAAAGATATTTTTACACATAAAAATTGGTGGTCAAATATTCTTCAAAGTGAACAGCATTTGTAAATCAATCAATACTTCCCAAAGAAAATGGATTTAAAGGTCAGCCAGCGCTTTCCGGGCGCTGCTGGCCGCAAATAAATGCAGAGATATGCGTACTGCCACCTAGGCGGGTGCGAGAATTGCGTCCGTTTAATTTCGGTCAGATGGTTCAAGGCACTATAAGCCTTAAAGTCTTCTGATGGGGCTTGTTGTAATCGATCACTTTTTAGAGCCACTGGGATGTTTGGCGGGATTTCTTTCAGTGAAGTTTACTAGCTATTTTAATTTTATTATTCGCTAATTGATCAGTGAATTTTGTGAAGTAAAGTTGGTGTAGTTTTGTACTTCATGTATGTCTGCGTAATTGGAAAATGTGTGTAATCAAGAAACAGGCATGAGAATTGTGTTGTAATGTTTTGTTAAAGTTTGCCGAGAAGGTTGACTTGAAACATTTACTTTCAAATACTACAAAAACTGTAATGCATAATTATGTAAGTAAATCCATATTTTAATGATAAACAAATTAACTATTCACCACTCACTAAGGTGCTTGATGCACATTGATTGTTTTACCAGTAGCAACTGAGGCGTCACGATGCTCTGTGCTCCTACAAACCAGATAACCTCACAATTAGCCATTTCACTTAATAAATATTCGACCCACGTCGGCTTATTGCTGTTGCTCAGTTATAATGATTTTATGTTCCATAAATTTATGAGAAACGCGTATTTTTGGACCAAATTGTGTGTAATAAAAAGTAATATAGTAGGATATTAGTAGCAGTAAGCGTCCTGGTGTGATCAGTCTAGATAATTAAACAATAAAATATCATAGGATCCTTCATCCTAAGTTTCCTTTTTGTTCAGAGACATACTTGTAAAGAAACCGTGTTTTTAAGCACCTTTTTTTTGCGTAGGAAATCATCAAATAATACCTCCTGTTCTGAATGTAGCAAGAGTTACCTTGAAAGAGGAACGCAAAGGCAATTGAAGGAACACGGGTGGAATTTAGTCAGTGAAAGTGGAATAGTGTCTTTCGCGCCACCTAGATCGCAAGAAATTGTTTGATGATCCCTCAACCAAAAAAAAAATACTAACATTATACATACAAGTGTATTTCTTCGTAGATTTGACAGTAATTCTCGACAGACGTCACAACATGGCGATCGATCCTATTCTCATTTGGAACGCATTGTCTAAAAAGCCATGTCCAATATATATTTTTTTTACACAAAGTAAATAATGAAATAAAAAATATATATATTTACTTTTTAAACTAAGTAAATAATTAAATAAAAAAATTACATTTTGGACATGTCTTTAAATACGTAGGGACCGTCGAAATATCTATATTAAGATTAGTGATCGCTCGAAGCTGTATTCAACAAGTTTAACTGCTTGTCTTGCTTAGTATTGGACAAGCACTTGGAAACTAAAGCCAAAATGATCGAGTTACAAAATGAACGTAACGTAAGCTAAGCTCTAGTTAAAGGTACACGTCCTGTGTACCTTCGACACCCAAACGGCGTTCGTACAAAATTTTTGGCTTCGGTATTCGATAAAACTGAGTAGTACAACAAAGGGTGAGTTGCACCATTTAATTATAACGATAACCAAGCTATAACCAGCCGTGAAACGGCCGCCTATTGGTCAATTCGACGATTTGACAATTGTTAACGGCTTTGTTATCGTTATAGTTAAATGGTGCAACTCACCCTAAGTGAAAAAGCTCAAAAAAGCGGTTCCAAAAAGTAACACGCATTAAATGTATAAAAAAAAAATGGGCTGGTACGAGTCAGACTCGCGTACTGCGGATTCTGTACAAATGTAGCTACGTAAATAGTAGCTCAAATCCCGATTTGAGTCTCGAAAATTGTTTTGTGTTTATTCAGATTTATTCCTATACATGTGTTATAAGACCTTGCTTTATGTCAAAATTCAGGATTCTGGGTCAACGAGAAGTATGTCCCTATGAATTTTAGTTCCCTTCAGAGTGTCGAAACAAAAATTTTTTGAGACTTTGTTTTTATTAACATATAAGTTTTACTTTTTCACGGCTTGAAAAGACCACAGACCTGTGTAAAACTCATTCGATATAAGTCATTTCAATTCGATACTTCCACGCATTCTCGAAATAAAGGGTCTTAACAAATAAACAGACGTTCAACAAAGTGATCCTACAAGATTTCCGTTTTTCCTTTTGAGCAACGGAACCCTAAAAATAAAACTCGACTCAAAAATTAACTAAAAAGTTCCAGTTATTTTTTTTTATTTATATTAGATTATTATGCCACTATCTGCATCAGGCTGCTTAATAAATTACTTGTTAGAAACTTAAAGTTGTTTTTTGCCGATCTTTTTGATGTTCAATTTATTTATCTTTTTTATTTTCTTCATATCAAGCACAAATAAACTTATTTTCTTTCGTCCTCTACTCACAAAAAAATAAACCTTCTATATAGGAGCAGGGCAAATGACGTCATGTTTCCTAAAAAGCTACCACACTTTAGCTAAGGTCAAAGTGGCCTTATGTTGGATAATTGTGTTTTTCTTTTAGGATGCCCTCTGAAGACCGATTTTACTGACCTGAAAAGTTGAGTAGTATGTGTATTATGTATACATATTTGTTTTATTTTGAGGATCTTTACTTTATTATTTAAAAAATATTAATTATTTAAGACCCCATATAAGATTACTATCCATCCGTCCGTATGTCTGTCTGTCTGTCAAGACTCTTTATATCAAGAACGCCTTGAGGTATAAAGTTGAAAATAAAACCATATACTCAAGTCTGCAGACTCTTGAAACTGTAACAAAATCAAACTTGTGAGTTAACTTGATAACTTACTTGATACTTTGGTTTATGTGGGAAAAAACCGTACGTACATTTTGATACAGGAAGAAATTCCGTTGACCCAGAATTCTGAAATTTGGCATAAAGCAAGGTCTTATAGTACAAGTAGAGAAAGATAAACCTGGAAACTGTAAGTTTATTGTTTTTTAAGATTTTTATTTTTTTTTTGCGATTCGGAAATATTTTCCGAGACTCCATTCCAGAAATAAAATATTTACTTTGTACGGAACCCTCAAGGCATGAGTCAAACTCGCACTTGACCAGTTTTTTTGAAGTTTTTTTTAAAGATTTTACTATGAAACGTGAAATACCGTTAGTTATTTTTCAGGAAACAAAAAAAAAAATCGGCCTCGCCATACAAATTGTCCAATCAAGTTTATCATTTTGTATGGTGAGACTGATTTTTTTTCGTATCCTGAAAAAAAAAATTGTGGTAGGTTGTTCAGTTTCGTCTGCTGAGCAAGCCCTTAAAGTTTGTGGAGGGCTGTCCCTTACACCTTGTATATACGTAGACATATTTTATGATCTCTTGCTAGATCACAAACTACGTTTAGGAGGTGTGAAAATATGGTAAAAAAAAAAAAAAAAAAAAAAAAAAATATGGTAAAATAATTTAAACTAATGTATGGTTCCAAAAATTAAATGTAAAATAAGCTAATTAACTGATATGTGTGTAATGAGTAAAACGTGGCCCTTGTTGGCCGTAATGAGATCGCCCGAATTGATGGCTCGACGAACTGATGATTATTATGAAGTAAAAATGACTGTGAGGTGAAAATGCTCAGTTGCAGTATGTTCGGTTGCACCGTACCGAGCGGGGGAAGAAGAATATTAGATGAACATGAAAAGATGAGTAACAAGATGATACTAATTGGTTCTTAAACTAGGTGATTTCAATTGGCTCTTATTCTATATTTAGAGTCTCTTCTTGAATTCTGTTGTTCTGTAGGTATGTGAAATAAAATATAAGGACTAGCAGAGATGGATGTTGTTACATATATGTATATATAAAAAAAAACAAAGGATGTGTGCGGTGTACAGCTGAAATAAAAAACTTTTTACAAAAAAAAATTAAACCGACTTCAATGTAAAAAACACTGAAAAGTACAAATTAACTTTAATTTCGGAAGTCGGTGTTTCTATAATAGATAGTTCTGTTTCTTCATTATTTAACACCGACTTCAGAAATTAAAATTATTTTGTATTTTTCTGTTTGTGTGTTATTTTGCCTTTTTGGCATTTTGCATCACTTATCTAAACACTGTTTCACGACTTCGCTACGCTTCCACCTAGCTAGCTCGCACAGCTTTGGTAGAAATCGTCACACATTTCCACAGCACCGCTAAACATTTTCGCGCCCCTTCGTACTTTTTTGGAGAAAAAGCTGTTATGGTTAGTATGAAAAAATCAATAAGCGTAAATTGACATAGAATAGAGCGGGATATTATATGACAGGCGCTTTCATGCTCCCCTAGTTCCTTGTGAAACATGATTTCGATGAAGTTATAACTTATGTTCACAGTTGAGAATCAGCAATATAGATTACAGATCGATTTACAAAAATTCGACTTCGAATTTGTTATTATGTACCTAGTGGTAACAAAAAATGAATTCAGCGTCTAGGGACATATCCACCCTTGAACCTGTAGCAAGCAACAAACTATTTTTATTTCCAACAGTGTTGACGGGGTTTCTGACACGTTCACCTTCATAGAGACTCATGTAATCAATATAATACAATATTCCCTGAGGTAGATTTGTTCTGGAACAGTTTTAACGAATTTAGAAATTATTTGTAAAATAATTACATTAGTTTCATTTATTGACTTCTCCATAATACTTCACCTTTCTGTCACTAATGAAGCACATTAAGCATTGAATGCTATGTACAGTAATAATTGGATTTCAGATTTATGTACTGTATTTTGTATTAACTGTCTAAATTGTCTTAGTCTGTAGTCTGTCACTAAAATAAAATAAAAAATGTATAGCTTCACCTTTTTGTCTAATTATCCAGCTCTGTGACAGTTCACAAGACCCGTTTAGTTGAAAATAATCTTCGAGTTTGAACTATAAATGCTCAATAGAGTCTGTAATGCCGTGTCCTGTGGTAGCAGGACACTGAGCGACCCGTGGGTAAATAACGAATGTTTACCGTCGACGAAGCAACAATGTAGGCTTTGAAAGGACAGAATTTGCAACTAGTTCATCCCTGTACCGCTTAAAACCTGATCAAAGGAATGGGGGGCAACGATTGAAGCAAAGTATACCATTTCCGGCCACCGTAGGGGCGGACTTATAGACGGCGAGCAAAGGGTAGCTCGCCGTCCATTCGTCCGGTAACCCAGACTAGGGGGCGTGGCCAACTCGAGATAAACGACGCAAGCGAAACGGTTGTATCTTAGCAATGGGAGCTGTACCGCAGGTGCGCTACGGAAAACGCAGCGTTGGAAGGCCTGCCTCAAGGTGGACCGACGAACTGGCCAGAGTCGCGGTAATGTGGTAGACGATAGACGCACAGGATCGGTCGTTGTGGTGACGCTTGGAGGAGGCCGGCGGAGACCTCTCGCGCCGGGCCTTGGTTGAAGCCATAGTCCGGAGCGAGGAGGAGTGGCAGGCGGTCGCCGACTTCTGCGAAGCAATAATGCTCGCTAAGGAGGAGGCCGATCGCATCAGGCAATGGCGCTCTCGCCGCCGCCGGGATTCCGATCCCGATTTCCAGCCACCGTAGGCGTGGGCTTGCGTAAGGCAAGCAATGGGTAGCAAGCCGTCCGACCGTCCGGTAACCGTCCGAACCGAGCCCAAGACGTCAACGGCACGTATTGTTCTACGCGCGCCTCTAGGAGTTGTCAGCAAACCGTAGGGTGGGCCCCCACGGTTTGCTGACAGCTCCTCAAGGCGTGCAGGGTCGAAGCCTACTGGGACCTATATAGAATCTGCCTTTGTCTTTGTCCAACAGTGGTCGTTTTCGGTTGAATTGATGATGATGATGTTGATATAAAATGGAAAGAAGAAAGGGATCCCTTTATTACCGTGTAGATTCTCTAAAAATGAATAAAAGTTAGTTTATTTTATAAAAAGTTTTCAAATAATTATTTATAACTATTGGCTAGCATAATAATTTATTGGTCAGTATATTTTCATTTCCACGATACCATTTTTATTAGTTCTAGAAGCGGAATGACAAAAATAGTGAAAAAAAGTTTACCGTTTATTCTTATTTAGAATAAAATTTACGGCTGCACGTTCACGTGAATTTTATCGGAATTACCCGACTCGTTTGTTTGGGTAAGTTCGAATATAGCTGGATAAAAGCTATCTTAGCCATTCTACTATAGAGAAATTAGTTTGTAAAATAATAACAGCCGCACATCGAAGTCAGTATCTTGTTTTTTTTATTTAGGTGTTAGGTCATCCAATGACTTCTTCCGGACTAAAATTCACCCATATGTTCTTTTTTAGCCTTACGTCTCAGGAACGAGGTCCTCCCAGGGGATTTCCTTTCAGAAACACAAGACGAAGCGTTGCCTACGACGAGTAATGGGTAGCTCGCTGTCCGTTCGACTGGACCGAGCCCAAGTCGCTGATAGCGCGTAGTGTTCTATCAACTCCTCAAAGAGATTTCAAAAAACCGTAGATGCCCAGCAGGGCCGTGAGCATTTTCTGAAAAGGAAACCCATGAGTCTTAGAATGCAAAGGGCAACTAAAGGACACAGGTGTGATTATAGTCAGTAAAAGTTTGACACGACCTCCTGCTCCACCTAGAGCGGGAGAAATCATTAGATGATTGTCCAACATAAAAAAAGCTTTGGAAGACTTCCCACAATGTGAAATCCGATGGATGCGAGACGCAAAGGACCAAGATAAAGATGACAGAAAAAAGCAACACAACCTGTGAATGTCAAAGACCACTTAAAATGCAAGGATTCTGTGGGTTAGATCACAGAACTGCAGCCAGGAGAAACAACTAGTAATTTATAATCCGACCTATACATAACTATGCTTCATATATGCATACATAATCAGCTTTTTAATGTTCCTACCGCTTGGACTCAAGATTCCTCTTTAGGAAAGACAAAGGGCCGCAATCCACCTTGCAGGCCCAGTGCGGGTTGGTAAATGTCAAAATGTCTTCGAAATTTTGGTTCATGTCGGTTTCCTCACGATGTTTTCTTTCACCGTTTTGAGAGCTGTGGTGATGAAATAAATCACACAAAATATTGCACCTACCATGTTGTGTTTCTGCACCACCCTAAGATCGACTGGCAGAAAATATCTAAGGCATTAAGTCCGCCTTTGTGCAGTGTTCACTAGTGCATAAAGTTTTAATATAATATAATATAATATAATATAATATAATATAATATAATATAATATAATATAATATAATATAATATAATATAATATAATATAATATAATATAATATAATATAATATAATATAATATAATATAATATAATATAATATAATATAATATAATATAATATAATATAATATAATATAATATAATATAATATAATATAATATAAATAATATAATATAATATAATACCTCTAATCCTTACCTTCGTGATCGTTTTTCCTACGCTCGTCCTAGTGACGCGCCCTGCAGATCACACCTCAGATCCCTTCTTAAATCCCCTCCCCATAAATCCAGTTACTACTCCTATTCTTTCTGTGTCCATGCCGTGAGGTTGTGGAACTCACTTCCGCCTAGCATTCGAGATTTAAGATCGAACTCACTTTTTAAAAATCGATTAAAAGAGCACTATCTTTCCTCTCAATTGTGATATTTATTTATATATTGTATGTATTATGTATGGTATATATTTATAGCTGTAGGTATATATTATTTTTAGGTATATATAATTATATATAACTTTGGATTAAGACTTAACACATTCTTCTTTTGCTTCCTACACACTATGGTCTACATTTCTTTTTGATTTCTCCTTTCGCAGGTCTGCTGGAAGAAATTTCTTTGAAAATAAGCAGTACCTTTGTACTAACGTCTTTTATGTATTAAGTGTCTGTTTCTGCTATTTTTGTGTGTACATAAATTGTAAAATAAATAAATAAAATAAATAATATTATTAATGTGAATGTGTGGATGTTTGTTACTTAATCACGCAAAAAAGGGTGAACGGATTTGGATGAAATTTGGCATGCATATAGCCTTTGACATGGAAAAGAACATAGGCTACCTTTTATCTCGATTCCTTAAGTACCTAATGCTACGCGGGCGAAGCCGCGGGCAAAAGCTAGTGAATAAGTAAAATAATACGCCTGGCTAGGTTTGAACCCGTAATTCAGGGCTGTTACCACTTGGCCACCACTGGTCTTACCAACCGTACTCGACCTTTGTTAATTATAACATATTTATCTTATAATATTTGGTAAACCAGTCTGTTATCTTGGATTAACAGCTGTGAAAGTTATTATTAGGAATCCAATTAATTGGTAGCTTAATATCGGGCGGCTATTCTTGATAAGTTTTCCTTTTCATTTGGTGTAAGAGTCCCTTTTGTTCAACCACTAAGCGAAAATTAAAGGTCAAATCATGACCTTTTATTATTTTCTACTCAGCTGAACAATACTTCTATATATTTATTCATTTTTACTTAATGATCTACAATTTATAAGAAACGTGGATATGCTTAAAGTATAATATACATTAAGAACCATCCTTGCTTTTTACGGCTTTAGCGACTTAACTATGTAACAGCAAGATTTTTGAAGAGTGGCTAAAGAGCTTACCGAATACGACCAACAAAGGAATAAATAAATTAATATAAACTAGAAGTGTACATAAACTTACGCCGTTTGCCTTGGGATGGATAGAAACTGTGCTGCAACCTTAAGTACTTTACATATTCTTTCTGCTTCGTACGTTTACACAACGTTCGTTCGTTCGTCAAACATACATTTGTATTGTTTTACTAATAATTTAAAACCATATTGAACATCGTTTATACTTAGCGTCCAGCGCGTCGGAATTGGAGCGTAGGCAGTGCACGAGCCATCGGTAATTACAAAATGCCGATAGGGTGCGTCTACTGCATTCGGATTTTGCATCGGCATTTTCCGATCCAGTGTCCGCTGTACCAAACAAAATAAAAGCAGCGAATCCGTCCGCTCCGTACGCTCTGATCCCGACGCAGTTAACGCTTAGCTTTAAATAGTACTTTTTTTAACAGTAATTAATTCAATGAGATCCTTTTAGTTACAGACGCCTACCTACTTCTTCAGAAGTAATATTTCCATCAGCATTTAAAAAGATCAGGGTACCTATATTTAGAATCTAAGTAAGTAGAGGAAACTAGGCGGAATATTATATTAGACCATTGAATTCAAATAAGGTCAGCTTCAAAAGGCAGTATTTTAACAAGATTACTCTAAGTTCGTCAAAGATGTAAAATGAGTTCGGGGTTGTGGCCATCAGCGCTGAAGTTTCGTCCTCTTGTGAATTATGAATTGTAAGTAGAACTTGGTTCAACCTTTTGATGTACGGGACATTGATAATGGTAGACTGCAATCTCAATAAAGTACCAGCCTTGTCTTCTACTAGGAATACTTATTTCAAAACTATGAAAATGTAAACTCAAAACAATAAAGTCTAGGTAACATTGAAAATTAAAAAAAAAAAAGTATTAAAAGATTATAAAAAAACTTTCAATTATTATATAGTTTCACTATTGCTGAGTGTCATATGCCACTTTTACTCTAAAAAACTTTTTAATGAAAATATTTTTTTCAAAGCAAGCTTTTATATGACGGTATAATACCTATATATAATTAATACTCGTCAAAACGAATCATACGAGCCCAAACTCGATGGGGTTGTATCGTTTAACTACCAAGCTCCTGTAGCCACCTTCCGGTTCCATCATCCGATCAGCTCCATGTCATAATAATTTTGTATTGTCATCAGATGGTAAGCAGTGATGCAATCGTTGATGGTGAGGTGCACTAGTTTATTAAGAGCCTATTCACTCTTGCTTTAAAGACACCTAAATTATAATCGGACGGGAAGACCGCAGCAGGTAAATTGTTCCAGTCCCTCGATGTACATTTATAATGACAAGGCGAAACGCATGGTCTGGACCGTAGAGGTTCCAAAAACATGAGGGTGGATACTCGCCGTTCATCGGCTTGTCCGATGGTACAAGTGAGATGGTGGAATCAAGTCATGTAATTCCTGCGCACACTCTCCAAAGTGTATCCTGTAAAACACCGAAAGATTTAATTACAGACATAATGGCATACATCGGGACAAGTGAAAAAAAAAATACAAAGCCTTTAAAAATTCAAGAATCCTGAATTGATTGAAAAGAGATTACCCACAGATAAAAAGCTAGATTCAAATAATTTAAGATCTGCCTTGAGGCCCTAATAAGACGACCTAGACTGAACTGTTAAAAGGATGTAATGGAGTTATAAAGGAGGGAGTTAACTCTCTTTGTCGCTCGCACGCTTGCCATTGTAATACGACATTGTAAGGCTCATGGTATCGTCCTGAAGACGAACGAGTTCTTCGAGTATCAGTACTTGACCACGTCCTCAACGACCTCATACTAGCGTTTTTCCAGCGTAGGCGTTCGATAAACGTATACGCAGCGCAGACGTCGCGACAACGCAGCACAGACGTCGCGTTGTTGTGGCGTTCAATTGCCTCCAAAGGAAACCTTTCGAATATGAAGGCGCTCTAAGTGATTGCTTGATTATATAAAAAAAGTAGACTTTAAATGAATTTTACAACCATTTTGCTGGCTAACATTATTATGCTGCTCTTGTGGCACCTTGAATTTGATTTATGGAACGTATAATTTCCAGACAAAATTCCAGTGAATTTAATACATATTATAACTTTATAAAGTTACTAATGAGCTCAATAAGTACTCAACATACTCGTACACTGTTAAGCAGTCGAACATGTTAGGGCTCATTAAACATGAATATATGAGTACACAAAAAACGTAAAAACCAGCCAAGTTCAACGGTTACTTTTACAATAATAATATAATTAATAAGTGAGTCGACAGAATTGATATTATACTATTAACACAGAAGTAAAATTACGTTTAAAAAAAAATAAAGGTTTATTAACCTAAATACAAATCACAAGAGTTTTATAAGAATAATTATCAAATGTAGCAATATTACGATCAGAGGAACACAGTCATCAATAAATCAACAAGAAAGTAATGAAAATACAGAAATACCAGATCACACCGAACAGCTGGCGGGGAGCGTTTTCCCGCGCTTCCGCACGTAACCGTGTCCAAACCATAAAGATGGCGTGGCGCGTTCCATCGCCTGCGATATTTTTTTTTTTTTGTTGCCACTTCTGTGCAAAGGCAGTAGTATCCAACAATACATATATTAGGTATAAGCTTCATCATCATCATCATTTCAGCCGAAAGACGTCCACTATTGGACATAGGCCTCCTCAAGTGTCGCCACAATGACCGGTTCTGTGTGTCTCGCATTCATCGGATTCTCGCAAACCTCACCAGATCATCGGTCCACCTTGTGGGAGGAATTCCAACGCTGCGTCTTCTGGTATAAACTTACTATTATTAATTTTTTTTTTTTTTTTTTGTTACACACTTTTCCTCCCTTAGAGATTAGGCTTAAGTCGCAGCAGTGGCAACGTTTTAAGACTGATTGTGATTTTTGCTACTTCTACGATTTAAAGGTTTTTTTTTAAGGTTACGTAACCAATGGGTGCCGTCAGGAACCAATTACAAAGCCTGCCCTGTCCGTCCATCCGTCCATTCTTCCGACTGTCTGTCCTTCTCTTAGCGGGCTGTATGTCACTAACCGTAAGAGGTCGAGAATTGTCATTTTCATAGAATTTGTATTTTTATTGCCGCTACAACAACAATTTTTTTTTGTTGAGCTTTTTGTGTTTGTTTTTAATATTACGGTTTGAATCCATTTATTTCTGAAAACTACAAATCACTTGTACAGAAATAAAGACTTAATATTAAGTACTTGATAACATTTTTCCGTGAGCGGTGTCTATGTGTGAGTTGCTCGAACGCGCTTTGTATGTATATTGACTTCTGTACCTATTTTGTGATTTAAGGTTGAATCCCACCCAGGCGTGTTAAAATGTGTAATTTTTTTCATCACTATCTACAGCTGTCAAAACGGTGAAGGAAAACTGGCATTTCCTAGAACCAAAACATCGAAGATCTGAGTCTTAGCAGTGGAAACATTATAAGACTGATTATTCTATATCTACTATATTTCAAAAAGGTGCTCTCAAAAAGATGAAGGAAAATATCATGAGGAATACGAATTGTCCTAAAACCAAGAATTCGACAACGTCTGACTTTTATGCCTTGATCACACGTACCGAGTAAAAGGGCGAGACAGTTAAATGTTGCTCGGCCGAGACAATGATGTAAGCGAGCGCTTGGCCGGGCACTCAGCCCTTTGTTTATACGTACCGAGTATTCGGCCGAGAGCACTATCTCGCCCGTTTACTCGGTACGTGTGATCAAGGCATTAGCAAGCTGCCTTAGGCTTGCATGCGTGGTGCATCGGCCCATTCCCTCTTTACGAGTGGAGGCCTGACTCCTAGCAGTGGAAAAATTATAAGGCCGATTATACTATTCTTATGACTATGCCTTGTTCATACTTCTTCTTCTTCTTCCTGCCCTTATCCCGTGTTACTTGAAGAAAGAAACTGTTTTCTTCCATTCTGTCTTCTTTTCTTTTATAACACATGCTGGTGGGTAAACCACTAACAAAAGCATTCCGAAGGAGGGTTGGTGTCAGGCTGGCGGCCGACTGTAAAACAGTTGCCAAGTCCCCTAGAAACATGATACCTTCATACAAAAGACCTAAAAATTCTGTTTACTCGGACCAAAATCGTAACATTTATACTTTTATCACGCTCATTTTATTCAGGACCGTAACAAAATAAATCCTGTCAGCAGACGCATTAAGTTTTATTATAATCTTTATTACCTCGTCCTAATTGGCCCCTAGTTCTTTAAACATCACAATCGTAACTGTTATGGTGTAATAGAATTAATTAGCGAAGTTAAAACGTTCACGTTAGATATGGATTTGTATTATTGTTTTAGGAAAAGTGATATTAGTGCTGTAATGAAAACCGTCGCCGTGGTGGATTGATGACCTGACGAGAGTCGCGGGAATCCGATGCGACGCTTGAGGGAGGTCTATGTCCAACAGTGGACGTCTTTCGGCTGAAATGATGATGATAATGATGATGATTTTTTTTTATGGTGGTAAAAAATCATGCATTGACATCCCCCGCTCTTGGGCGGAGCGGGAGATAGTGTCAGACTCTTACTGACTAAAAGACCCACCCTGTTCCTTCTAGCCTTCATACCGGGGCTCGAGCGGCCTTTCGGATAACCCTGGCCCCAGTAGGCTTCGACCCGGCTGGGTCCCTGCTGTTGCTGACAACTCCTTGAGGCGCGCGGGAACAGTGCGCGCCGTCGCCGACTTGGGCTTGGTCCGGACAGTTACCGGACGGCCGGACAGCGAGCTACCCATAGCTTACTGTCCGCAAGCCCACGCCTACTAATGATGATGATGATGAATAGAAAAACAAGTTGTGATTAGGAGGTTTCCGGCTACTGGGACCGCAATTAACTGGGACCGTGGTCCCAGTCACTGGATCCGTAAAAATTAAATATTTTTAATCCAGCGACTGGGACTGGGTATTTCGTTTGCATTTTTATGGACACTTACAAAACAACTACATACTCGTAGAATGAAAAGTAATAGGTACTTAAAATATTACATAATCACACTAATATTATAAAAAACGAAAATTTATGAGTGTGTACATGTGTGTTTGTTATTTCTTCACACTGGATTGGTTGCACGGATTTAGATGTTTGGTGCTCGGGTAGACAACGTCTTAGAATAGCGCATGATAATATTATGTTCCCTTGAGAGAATTTTCTACTCTCACGCAGGCAAAGCCGTTGGCAGAAGCTAGTTATAAATAAGAGTACCAATGAACTGCTTCTTACACTGCGGGATTGCTCAAAAGAGTTACAATGTTCTTGGAATGAAAAAGGCAATCAGAGAATCACGGGTAGGTCTCAGTCAGTAAAAGTAGTCCGTTACGCAAATTTAAAAGAAATTAAAATATAATTATCGAATTTAAAACTCATAAATATAATAGAGGTAACCCATTTATAATTATCATTTTAACATAACCATTATGTATTTTATTAACCGACTTCGAAAAGGAGAAGGTTTTATGTTCGACTGAATGTATGTTATTATTTTTATTTTATTTTTTATTTATGTTCACCGATATCTCGGTCAATTGTGGACCGATTTAAAAATTATTTTTTTGATTAAAAGGTTATGCTTCCAAATTGGTCCCATAGAAATATTGTTATGATTTGATCATGAACTTTGAAGATATGGAACAGAACTCCTCATAGAGTCACAGCAGAACTGTGGTTACAAGTAAAGTTGCTTTGTTTATACGTGTAGTCGATGACTGACTGTCAGAAAAGGGGGGGAGATGTATTGAACTGATTTGATGATGAAGCCAGAAGGAAAAAAAATAGTGTAATGTAATCGTGTTTGGGATTATTACGAGTAGAATCGTTATAAGATGCACTGTGGCTATAAGTTATTTAAGTTTGTCTGAGGGCAATTTTTTAGTGGTGGGATAAAAAATAAAAAGTGTAAAATAAAAAACATTTTACAAAAAAAAATATAACAGACTTCAATGTTAAAAAACACTGAAAAGTTTAAAATAACTTTAATTTTGGTGTTAAATAACGAAGAGACAAAACTATTATAGAAAAACACCGACTTCCGAAATTAAAGTTATTTTAAAATTTTCAGTGTTTTTTAACATTGAAGTCGGTCATATTTTTTTTTTTTGTAAAAAGGGTTTTTTTTTTAAATAAATAATTACCTTACCTTCATAATATTTTGTATATGATATTTATTTATTGGGCTCATTTGCCACAATTTATAGTATTTGGTAAAAATGCCTTTTTGTATCAAACCCACCTATTACATAAAGTTTAAATAAATAAATAAATGTGCCATCGACACGTAAAAGAACACAATATCGAAAAGTATTTAATAAATATAAGTATCGCTAACTCAAAGCCGAAGCAAACTCGAACACCCTCGAAAGGCGACACCTTTTGTCAAGTTATACTTGAAATAACATTCCGTAAAATATAATAAAACTTTGCCCATTCAAAATTCAGAATATCAACATTAAATCAAGCAGTTCCTTCCCTGAACACTTTACGTTTGTTTATTTGAAGTGTGAAATGGCCATCTCTAGAGATCTTATCGGAGTGGTTTTTAGAATGAAAGTGATGCCTCGTCCGATTTCCGTTACCGAAGAAAATCACGCCTCCCTCCGTGAAAATAAAAAGGTTCGAACGAAAAAAGCAATTCCAATTTTTGGACATACTTCTCAGCAAATTGTAAATAATGATGGGAAGTTGATGGTTGGCAAATAAAAGAGGGTTGTTTGTAATAAGTTTTGTAAGTTGGTACGTTTGCGTGTCGCGGGTTCGATTCCCTGACGGAACAAATATTTGTATGGCTTACAGATTGTCCCGGGGTCGGGTGTCTTGGGTATGTAAACGCACCAACGCCGCGACTATATAGAAGTTTCAGTATTTAGAATTCTTAGTGTGGGACTAAGTTTTCGTAATAAAAATAAACTTTAAAACAATTCCAAGTTTTTAAATAGAGTTGTAGGTAAATATGGTTGGAAATTATATTGCAAACTTTAAACCGTGTTTTTATGTAGACCTTTTTATTATTATTTATCCTTTATACGAAGTAATACACGAATGTTAAATAGCACCATTAAGGTTTAAACTTGTGTTATCGTGAATTCGTCTCAATATCGAAACTATACAAAATGAGAATGTGTACGTTATTATATACATTCCAAAATAATACTTAAGTGATATTACTTATTAAAGTGTTCTTTAACGAATGCTTAACCTTTCGAATATTGTAATTAGACACAATAGAAAGACTATGAACTTTTTTTTTTTTATCTGTTATAAACTAGTACTTGACTGCGATCCCGCCTGATGGTAAGCAGTGATGTAATCGTTGATGGTGAGGCGCACTAGTTTATTAAGAGCCTATTCACTCTAGCCTTGAAGGCACCCAAATTATAATCGGACTGAAAGACCGCAGCAGGCAGACTGTTCCAGTCCTTCGAAGTACGCGGTATAAATGACGAGGCGAAACGCTTAGTCCGGACCGTAGATGTTTCAACAACGTAAGGGTGGATACTCGCCGTGCGTCGGTTTGTCCGATGATAGAAATGAGATGGCGGAATCATGTCATGCAGTTCCTGCGCACACTCTCCAAAATGCAATCTGTAATCTGTAATTTTATTTAACGAGAGAGTCATTTATACAGATATTGCATTGAGTCTGTAATATTTACAGTATCATAACAACATATTTTGTAAGCGGTTTAAGACCAACAGGTACAAAAATTGAACATTTTCAGGGAGCAAAGATATTTTCCGACGAAGGAGGCTTGTAAGCGGCTTAAAGTTCCTGATCCAAAGTCCGACTACTCTAAACGAATGAAATCGTAAAAACATTACATTTCATGTTCCCACTAAAGGCTTGGGTGCAGATGATAGATGTATTTACACTAATATTATATATTAAGGTGATTGTTCCGCTGGCCTGTTCATACATTTAATACTGATGAGATACTCCGTACAAAGACACTTTTTTCTCAAAACGAATCACTTTATCACTTTTCTACAATAAAACAGTGGCGCAAACGACTTTTTGGTAAATAATTTGCTTTATATATTGAGAAAAACAGTCATGAAAACCGGCAAAATTTGACATTGTGTTTACTAGTGTGAGTGCGATTTAGAGCATAGCATAGCATAGTCAGCCTTATAATATTCCCACTGCTGGGACTCACGCCTCCTCTCTAGGAGAGGGAATGGGCCATAATCTACCACGCGGTCGCATTTGGTGAATGTCACATGTCTTCGAATTTTTTTGTTCTAAGACATGCCGGTTTGCTCACGGTGTTGTTCTTCACCGTTGCAGTGGTAATGAAACAAATTACACAAAGTAATGCCCCTAGCAGGGTTTGAACCCGCGACCTATGCTATGTCTATATTTATGCTTATCCTAATGTCTGGAATCGAATGCGCAGTATATAGCACACATTCGTAGACGTATGAAGTCTGATCCAAAGACGCTGAGATGCTGCGTAGCATTAGGCAGTCCCACCTACCACACAACATAGGTAATCAAAATGTCGTGGGAGGCACGCACTCACTTCAGGATTGAAGAAGACTACTTTCGAATGATGATATGAAAACCATCACTCTTAGTTTAAGTAAATATCGCCGACACGCTACAAAAACGCAGCAGCCCTGCTAGGATCCCGAACGTGTTTTTATTTCTTGAGTAGTTGTTACCTTTGCGTGTAATATGATTGGCAGAGAATGTAATATAAACAGACGTCGGAATTAGGCAGAGTTATTCATGTACTTATACTGATTTCATACAGCGAAAGCATAAAGTGGAAATGCCTTAAATTCCGAGATTAATAAAAATAACAAAGGGCTATACAAAATAAACCTTTTTTTTATGTTGGGAAAAAATCATCCAGTGACAAACCCCGCCCTTGGGCGGAGCAGGAGATAGTGTCAGACTCTTACTGACTAAAAGACCCACCCGCTTCCTTCTAGCCTTCATACCGGGGCTCGAGCTCCCTTTCGAATAACCCTGGCCCCAGTAGGCTTCGATCCGGCTGGGTCCCTGCCGTTGCTGACAACTCCTTGAGGCGCGCGGGAACAGTGCGCGCCATCGACGACTTGGGCTTGGTCCGGACAGTTACCGGACGGCCGGACAGCGAGCTACCCATTGCTCACTGTCCGCAAGCTCGCGCCTACGGTGGCCGGAAATCGGAATCCGAAACCCGGCGGCGGCGGTGAGAACGCCGTTGCCTGATGCGGTCGGCCTCCTCCTTTGCGAGCATTACTGCTTCGCAGAAGTCGGCGACTGCCTGCCACTCTTCCAAAATAAACCTATCACTAATAAGTTAAGGATGTTGAATTAAAGTCTTTATAACATAAAAGAGCACTAGTTTATTCACTCTAGCCTTGAAGACGCCTGAATTATAAGTGACCAATACAAGCGGAGCATTACTGCTCCAAGCACACGAGTAAGCCACGGGGGACAGTCAGCATCAACATACAACTCCAAAGTTTTATGTAAAGGAGATCCCGGTGCATAAATCAAAGTTGAGATCAAAAGAAAATCTTCAAGCGGACTTGCAAATTTGGATTTGTGAACCCTTTTAGGCAATAGTTGGTTTTGTAAGGGTAAACGGCACAGTAATAATTCAACGAAGGTGGGTAACATCGGCCGTTCGTCAACGTCGCTGAGCTAATCCACTTACCAAGCGTAGTCCAGTTTGGTTACTGACAACGAAAATTTGGTCAACACCAGTCTGAACATAAATTTTGGTCACGTCTCCTCGAAATGCAATTTTCCATGAATAAGTTGCACGCATGTAGTGTCAAGCTATAGAGATTAATAGTGGATTTTGTGTGCAAACAAAAAGCTGTTTCTGACACACTCTTTTGTTTACTGTTTTTTAAACTTTTCTAGTGTAGGTGCCTATAGTTTTTTCTTTTTTTTTTGCCGTGGGAAATCGTCAAATGATTTGTCTTGCTCTGGGTGAAGCGAGAGGACATATCTGACGTTTACTGACTAAAACCCACTTGAGTTTCTTCATTTACCCTTTGGTTTGTAAGGCCATGGTAACTCTTATTTTTATTAAAATTTAGTAGTCTTAGATTTTACATAAAAAGAACGATCTTAATAAGAACAGGGACCAATGCAAATGATAATTAAGGTGTAGGTATATAGCACTCAGCACAGAAACACTGCTGCAATAGTCTTTGGGGATTAGGCGCACAATGCCACATTCGCAAAATGACATATTGACGGAAAATGCCATATTTGCAAAATGTCATATTTTCAAAATGTCATATTCTCAAAATGCTATATCGCAAAACGTCACATTAGCAAAATGCCATTTTCGCATTATGCCAAAATATCACTTCGAACTCAGTATTTTTTTTATTGGGACGTTAATATGTTTTTATGAAAAGCCATCTGGCTAAAACTTAATAACTGCTTGATTACAAGTATAGAATGCAAGATACATTGATTGAGTTATACACTGATTGAATTTATTAAACATTTATAGCGTTAAATTATTATCGTTAATAAGTACGAACTAAAGTTTTCAGTGATATATATCACTGAAAACTTTAGTTCGTTAAAAAACTTATTAAAAATGAACGGAGGTAAGTAATTTGAAAAAAAAAAAACTGATTAGTTTACTAACAGGGTAAATAAGGTTAGTGTAATGACAGTATTTATATGGCCCAGCTGGCAAAACTGTTGATTATTTTTCATTCTTAAATTTATTAAAAAAAAAAAGCCCACTGAAAGACATTAAATAAATCGAAACATTAAAATTCCAAATAATTTGGAATCAAATAAATACAACGAAGATACATTAAATTAAAAACTCTTTCGAACGCAACCAGTTTATCGTATTCATGGTTACAGTAAAATAATAATTTAGTACAATTTAATAAGTATGAATAAGGGATTTTTCGAAAGAATTACCATAGCCCAGAACCGCAAAGACCAACTAAAGGAACACATGTGAGTTTTAGTCAGTATAAGTCTGACACTCACTCTCGCTGCACCCAGACCGGTAGGAGTCAATTATTGATGAGTTCCTGCCAAAAAACACAGTACCTCATACCCAACAGTAGAGCTTGCAATAGTTTCTAGCATGGCAAGGCTGAGGCAGACAGTCGGAAAAAGGAGTATTAATACAATTCAATAAAACTTGACAAGGGATTTATTTCCATTCATCTGATATCCATTAACTCAACTACTTCATACTTAATTGAATTGCATAGTAAACGTAGATATTTATAGTCGCCGTTTCAGAAGCCATGCCCTTTCAATTTAATTACCTGTAAAGTGCAGTTTTAAGAGCTCAATAAAATGAAAGTTAAAACGATAGCCCGACTAATAACGTAATGACCAGACGATTTCAAACTAGCGTTTCAACCAAGTTGACATTGCTAGTTTCAATCCGTGTAGACAACAATTGTAAACCATGACCTTCGATGCCCTTTGTTGTTAGGTGCATTTTTGCAACCACCGAACGTGTTAGCGTATGATTAACATATATGTAGCCAAAACACAGACCAAACACACAAACCACGGCCTACGTGGTTGCAAACGATCGTCTCAACCAAGGTGACCTTGCTAGTTTCAATCCGTGTAGCCAGTAGTTGTAAACTATAACCTTCAACGCCCTTGGTTGGGAGGTGCGTTTTACCAACCGCCGAACATGTTGGCGCGTGGTTTACATATATGTAGCCGCAATACAAACCAAATACACAAACCAAAGCCACCATGGTTGCAAACCAAAGTCCCAATCAATTGACCTTGCTAGTTTCAATCCGTATAGACAGTAGTTGTAAACTATAACCTTCAACGCTCTTGGTAGGGAGGTGCGTTTTACCAACCGCTGAACGTGTTAGCGCGTGGTTTACATATATGTAGCCGCAATACAAACCAAACACACAAACCAGTCACCATGGTTGTAAAGCAACGTCCCAATCAATTGACCTTGCTAGTTTCAATCCGTGTTGTAGCAGTTGTAATCTATGACCTTGTTAAGTGCGTTTCCCAACCACCAAACACGTTAGTGCGTGATTTAAACATATGTCGCCGCAACACAAACCAAACACATAAACCAAGGTCACTTTGGTTGGAACGCTAGCTTGCAACCGTCTGGTCGACCCTTAACCTATACCGTTACCTATCTACTTAACTATCCATGACTATGACCACTCTGTTAGGAGTGTACAACTGAGAAGAAGAATTTACTCAGCCATTCAACATCCAGACATTTATAATACTAATAGGATTTCCGTATAACTTCACTGATTTTATATATTTATTATGTAGAAACAGCTTGAAACTGCGTAAACTGAGATAGCGTAATATTGTACATGTAAATTAATAATTTAAATTGTTTGTGACACTTGTACAATGTTGGTGTTCATTCTGTGACACGAGAATGGAAAGCCTGCAGTTGTAAAGTTTTGTCTGGTTAGGATACTAAATATATGGACTCGTTTTGCAACCGAATTATTCATTATTGAACTAGCTGCTACCAGTTAACTGTAACTACTATATTAGACCGACCGCGACGCAAACGTGTAACACGCCTAATTTGCACGTACACAACGTCACGTGGCTTCTAACAAGTGTAGCTCTACAAGTCTAGTTTCCATATAAAATGTACGGAGACCGACGCGCCCAGATCGACGTGTGTGGCACACGTGTGCGCAGTGTAGTTCTATTTTTAGTGTGATTAGCTAAGCCAACGGCTTTGCCCAAATAAAAGTAGAACATTTTTCTAATAGAGCATTTAACTATCGTTTTTATCTCCGGCAGTATGTTCCTTTGGTACAAATTTTCTACTTCCAGCCGCTGACAGCAGTTAAAGTATTCATAGCATCGACTTGCGATTTTGTATGCTCGTTTAATTTCAATAACAAAGCATATTTTGTAACATGGAAAAAACTGAAAAACACTAAATATTTAACAATACTTTATTGATATTAAAATATTACAATAGCATTCACCAATACATTGAAGTGGACTATTGAAATAGCTGTAACTTTTTTTATTCCATTAATAATCGTGTTTTTACAGTAAAATTTAGCATTTCTTCCACTTTTTTTATTTAAAGGATCAGCGCAAAAAGCACTTTATTACTGGGACCATTATGCGCCATTTTTTTAAAGTAATTAACTAAGCCACAACTGTAATCAAATATAAAAGTTTCCACATTTATTTACTCAAAGTTTGCCACTCGTACAAACATCACCCTTTGTGCAATAAATGTTAATTTTCATTTTTGTTTCTTGTTTTTTAAACCCTTACATTTTCGTGATGGTTATATTATACTCCTTTGTGAAATAATACTTTTCGCGAGTTGAGTATTAAAGAACCCAAAAGGGGTGCATAATTTTCTACACGAGGGTTTTAAGATCAAGCTTTTACCGAAGCTATGAGTCGGTGGTACACTTTATCTTTGTGTTTAAAGAAATTTACTCTTTAAGATGATTAAACTTACTTATATGAAGAGACATGATATACAAAAGTGCTTCGTAAGATTAACGTTCATTTTTTAATTGTATAAAAAAGTACTCCTGACTACTCCTATACTATAATGCAATCACTGGTAGTTAGCTGCTAGTGGAGTATTATCAATACTTCATTTTGTAGATCCTTTTTATTTTGGTGGGTAAAGATTATTCAAATGACATCCACGCCTTTGAGACGAGCGGGATAGTGTCAGACTCTTACTGACTAAAAAATCCACCCCGTTCCCTCTAGGCTTTCATACCGGGGCTGAGCTACTTTTCGGATCTAACCCTGGCCCCAGTAGGCCTCGACCCATTTGTAAATCATTATGACAAATGAAGTATTAATATTGAATGATTGTATATGATACGTTATATAGAGTTGTACTATCTTTCAGTATAAGTACTAGAGTATGTAACGACTATTCTATGTAACCTACTTATTAAGATACAAAAGCTTTTCAGGCTAATATTCATAGGCCACTCCTAATTAGATCATTAATCAAGCGATTTGATAACGTGTTGACAGATTATTATTAACTCGTAATATGACGTATTATCTAGCTAAAGCTATTAATTTCGAATTCCTCATAAATCAGATTTGAATTCGGAATACCAATATTACAATGACCCAAAAACGTACTAGCCGTTATGCGATAGACGTAATAAATGTTATGTTACATACATGAAATTAATTAGCCTGCAACAAAATACTAACCAACCATTTTTAAATCAGAATGCTTAGAGTCATCCAAAAGGCAATAAAAAAAGGATATGCTCTGTGTTTCCTTGCGTGATCGCATATTATGACTGAAGATATTTGCAGGAAAACCGACACAGCACGAAGAATCGCCAAACTTATGTGTGTAAGTAAATTTAACAGCGGAACATCGACTTTATTTCAATACCCAAAAGTAAATTCTCATGCAACTTATTCGCGACCAATTAACACGAGGACACGAGGAACAAAAACCAATACTCGCTATCCACGCTCAGTTGATTCACAAAATGGCGCGAGAGCTATAATTTGAAATTACGCGAACGCTGGTAGCGATGCAGTGACGGGCATGAGTGTCAAATAACGAGATACGAAAGAACACTAGAGTAGCAGTCACTCGCACAGGACGTGAGCATTTCAATGAGCAGTGAGCACTTTACGAGGGTAGATCTGCAGCTTTAATCATAGAAACATCATGAATATGCTGTTAGGTTACGTGTACATCGACGTGTGAACTTTTTGTAGAAGCCATGTAAGGTGAAACGTGACTTTCTTTACTTTTTTGTGCTTGCATTTCTAAATGTCCTTTGATATGTCTCGTTTGGTGAGATAGTACGTAAAATCATATTTCTCTACTACAAGTTGCCTACGTGCCATTTAATAGGCCGAATAAAATATTGAGCAATTTAGAACAGGTGGAGAGAAAAATACAACAATCATTATGAGCCCATTGTGTCCCACTGCAGGGCAAAAGGCTTACTTCCGTTCTTCCACTCTTTTCTGTCCTTAACCCTTGCTGGCCAATCCTTAAGTTCAAACCGAAAATACAAAAAACAGCAATTTAAAAAATCGATGCTTTTGGGTTTATTTCTTTGTTATTTAACACCCAGTTTCGAAATTCACTTTGAATATTTTTGTATAGTATTATCTAAATATATAAAAGGAGAAACTGACTGACTGACATTATCAACGCACAGACAAAACTACTGGAACTAGGAACGTGATATTTTACACAAGACTTCCTTTTATGACGTAGGCGAGCATTGAGAGAGGATTTTACAAAATTCAGCCCCTAAAGGGATAAAACGGGGATCAAAACTTTGTATTAAAAAATCTACATTTACACGGGTGAAGCCGCTGACAGAAGCTAGTTTTTCATATCTTAGTTGTGATACTCCACAGCTAAACATGAATAGTACGTAAGTCCCATAGTAAGGCACTCTATAGAATATAACCATTAAAGCCATGTATGTATTTCTGGGTGGCATCCGCAACTTCATGTCTAAAGCGCGTATTTTGAAGTTGTTAAAACCATTTATACTCAGAGTGCATCTCATCACAATTTCAATAAGCCGAAACACAGCTGGTTTACATTGTTTTAGTTGATCAGTTTGATAGTCCCCTAAAGGCAGAATGCATCTCATGACTATTCTAATAAGCCCATCATGGCTTGATCATAGGACGGATCAATATTTGTACTCCAGTTTATTAGGCGTCGGCTTAATATGCCATTTTCTACCATAATTCTCTAGTAGCCATAGTCATTATTTCTTTAGTCATGGGCGTTATTTTAATCATTTTTAACCGACTTAGAAATGAAGAGATTATTGACTATCTAGAATTAATTTATTACGAATATTTACACTCACATGTTTCAGCTTTCTAATGTTAGCTGCCACGGTATAAACATAACTTTATTATATCTACTCTATCTACTATTCATTTTTCAACTCCCTATTGCAGAAAATTTTCCAGTTTGATAATTAGCTATATAGAGAATTATTGGCCATTCAGAGAATTTGGCTTTTTACAGAGTTTGCTATTCTGACGACTGTAATAATTTTATGATTCTGTAGCCATTTTGAAATGGCCTTTTGCGACCAAACCAAAAAAAGAAAACATGTTTATTCCGCCTAAATAGACGCACAAATCAACACAATATTATAAAAATATAAAAGCAAGTATCCCTGTCAGGCCATATGTGTAACGGGCATAACACTATTGAACCTTGTGACCATAGACAACGGAGTTGTCTAGGTCATCTGCACAGAGCATTTAAACAGTTATCTGTGGCATTTTTACGCCAAAGGTGCTTAGGGCTTCTTATGAAGACTTCCCGATTCGTTTATCGTCAACGTAATCATGATCTAAAATCTTGTTGTTTCATCCAATACAATGTTTGAAAAAGAAGCAAGGTAGAAAAAAAAACGGGTAAAACCTGAACGCTTTGTTGGTATTCGTTAATTCCATCTCTTACTCAAATATTGCACAAAACTGGTTCCTTCTTGGAACCAGTTTTGTGCAATATTATACGTGTATTTTTTTGAATAAAAGTTTTTAAACAATGTTGAATCATTCGGAAATTCTATTACAAGGTTTCTATAGATATATTTTCATTACTTTTTTGATGTATATACATTACGAAGAGACAAGGTTCACTCAAGATAGTGGATTTTCAGAGGTCTTTAATTGATTAGTTTTATATTGAATAGAAACCTAAATAATATTCACAAAATATCTGTGTTTTCAAAATATCTAAAAAAAGAGGTGTAACGTCATAATCACATCAGAGCGGTTATAAAGAAATGTATTTCAGGCTGGACGCTCTTAAGAAGAGGGCACTTTCCATTTCGTCTATCGTTAAAGATAACCTTCTACGTAAATAGACCTATATTTTCAGTTTTTTCATCCTTTAATTGCTTGTATTGGATTCGTCCGACGACTGTTTTTCTGTGCTATTCACCAAGGCCGTATGTTTGCAACTGGGTACTCCATCACGTTTAGCTCTTCAATCCCCATAGGTGACAGTTGAGTGAAGAGAGTCAGTGAAAATGGGCGATGGTGGTGGATTTATTCCACCAGGGTCTCGCATTCTCGCGAGAGTGTTTGTCGAATATATCCGACAGTAGGCAGTTAAAAGGTTAATAATCACAACACTCACTTAACTCACATACGATTTTAAGTATCACGTTCAAAGCCTCCTATAATTTTTATGGTTCTACATAAATACTGACCCGAAAACAATCTATAAACGTTTTCCACGTAAAATGTTCCGTAGTTAACTTTATACTTTTAAGCTTCCTTACTATCAGGATATTTCATTTAGTAAAGAGATTGAAAAAGTTTAGATTAAAAAATATCAAGAAAATTGTCAATTTAATGGCTGGGGTGTAAGAAGGCAATTCAGTCACGGGTGAGAATAAATTAAAAAAGAATTTGACATCCTGTTCAGAACAATGTGAGGGTTCATTCTTTTACTAACTTATTTATACCTCTAATTCACTGATATTTAAAGTGACATAGATAACTAAGGATCAGACAATCCTCGTCTGAACAAATTTCAATCTGTATACCTATGTAAAAAGAAAAACTGCCGAAAGTACTAGGGCGTACAAAATTGCAGCATTTATGACATGGGCGAGAACTAAGAAAGGATTTTTTTTAATTCGACCGATAAGAGGATAAAACAGAAATCTAAATTTTGTATGAAAAACATACATTCACGCAAGCAAAGCCAGGCAGTGGCTAGTATAACATGTAAGCAACACTATAACAATGAAAACTACTGATATAACTTTGACATGAAAGTATAATTTTACTAACAATAGCCCCCAAACACACTGTTGGAGATAACATTAATACACAACAATATACGCAACAATTCATCATGCCCCAACATTGTGTTCAAACCATAATATTAAGATAAAGACAAATATCCTTCACATCACACGCTCCCTTAACTTCGGACGTTTTCGGTTTCAACCCTTACGATTTATAACCTATTCTATTCCAAAAGTCAATAAATGCCCCATTTCTTGGACCGTTAAAGTTCAATTAACGTAGCCTATGGACCGAGGAATGAAATATAAAAATGAAACCATCACACCCCGTCGTAAATTTCTGTGCTGTGTTTTATGTTGTTGTGTCCATTAGTTCAGGGTAGGTGAGGATAAAAGCTGTGTACTTGTTGCTGTTGTTGGTATTTGATTTAACAAAGGTAATGTTTATTATTATGATTAACTAGCTGTTGCCAGCGGCGTCGCCCGCTTGAAAGTAGAAAATTATCCCAAGTTGTTAGTCCAACACACACGGGTAATGCCGGATTTTTATGATACTAGGTACACACCAAGTTTCATGGACAAGGTTAAGATACGAGTATTTCCCAATGATCTCTAGGACCTATAAATGTATGCCTTAAAGGAATTGAAAGCGTTTTGTACCATACAAAAAAAAAATATTATAGAGTACATTTTCAATCTTTACTCGCCTGTTTTGACAGTCACGACTGTCAAAGATATTCGAAATTAACGGCTTATCATGTTTTCCGAGGCATGGGGCAGTGTCAAGCAAAAAAGTATGTGAGCATTAAGGATTAATACAAAATTCGGAAACGTGGTCATACTTGCACAAGTCAAACCGAAATAAAGAAAAATTTTGAAGTCAAGTCAAGTTAATGTGATAGTTATCATAAAAACCTGAGCGAACGAACCGAATACTGAACCCCGATACCCGTTACGAATACCGAATCAAGTACGCATTTAACTTATAGTGACACTAGCTTCTGCCCACAACTTCACTTGGGTTGAATTTGGGGTAAGATAAGTCTACTTTTTGCGAAAATGTAGTATTTTGATCAGTTATAGGCTAGAGCGAATATGCTCTTAATAAACTAGTGCGCTTCACCATCAAAGATTGCATCTGTTAACCACCATCAAGTGGTAATGCAGTCAAGCATTACTATATATAATTGAAAAATATATACACCGCTAAATTTTGATCGTTTTAATCCCGTGGAGGGTCGATCCGGTACATGAAACATTATCGATTTTTAAAGATAAAATTAAAAAATAAAGTAACTTTCTTTCAAAACTTGTATTAATTTACGCATCTACGAAATTAATTTCTTTAAGAAAACGTTAGCTGAGGGAGTCTAATGACCTGTAGGTAGTAGTCAGCGTTGCGTACTAATTACCTACTTTCGTATATACATTGAACTTATATATACGAAATATATGCTAAAAATATTTTTTTGTAGATATACCTGTTCAAAGATATTAATTTTCAACTGCAAGTTAGCTATACCAGGAGGTGCCTTTCAAACTTCCTGTCGCAAATCAGGTCAGTCTGTGCAGCCATCTGTAAGTATTGCCACTACGGCAGACCGAACGCCAAGCGAAACAGGTACCACCTTTTACTTGATTGAACTTTTACTCAAACGATATTCTCGGTAACTGTAGTTGAAACACTCGTAACTTTTAGTTTTAAGCTCTATATTTACAATTTGTATTCAAAGTTTTGGAAAACGATAACAGTTTGTAAACTTAAATGTTTCTTAGTCTATTAAGAGTTTACTTTAAAGTCGTAATAAACAGGGGCACATCGAAGGACTGAAACAATATGCGGCTGCTGTCTGCCCGTCAAATTATAATTTAGGTGTCTTCAAGCCTAGAGTGAATAGGCTCTTAATAAATTAGTGCGCCTCACCATCAACGATTGTATTACTGTTTACCATTAGGTGGGATCGCAGTCGAGCACTGGTTTATATTAATTAAAAAAAAAAACGTCTGAGAGTGTTTTATTCAACTTTTTCCAAATTAAACCTTACCTATACATCATAATTATCACATATGCATATCCTTTCCTGGCTTCCAGAATTACTAATGCAGCTGTTATTACTTGAATCTCTTCACCTTCCTGCTTCCCTCTGTAAACATTTTATCTTACCGTCTATGAACCAATTTTTCAAAATATTGTAATTCACATAGCATACCATGGCCAAAAATTTCAAAAACAAATGAACAGTTCTAATTTGTCATTGCCTATGGAGACCTAGACATCATGGTTTCTCTTTTAAACATAATTGATTTTTACCTACAAAGTTTCCATAATACAGCGTAAATAGATTTTTAACCTATTTACACTGTCTTATGGAAACTTCCATAATACAAGAAAAAAAAAAAAGGAAAGAGCAGGTGTAAGAGTAGGTATTGAGTAGTTATTCAGTGTCCTACTCCTGGGAAAAAGTACTATATAAGTCCTAAATGTCAACGTAGGTCTAAATAAAAAATACCTAATCTAGTCTGCGGAGTCTCCAGTGTTCTCTCATTCACAGTATAGAAAATAAGCTGATACTAATAAGCCTGAAAAAAAAAGTCCGAGAAGTCGCTAATGATATTGCCAAATATATATAATATTTGAAATATTGCCAGGATAAATAATAATAAAAACAAAATATTGGAGAGTTATTAGACATTTACAAGATAATGCCACTAATGAGTTACCAGGGAAAATAAAAATTAAATTAAAATTCATTTATTTTGGAAACCAGTCCATTTATATAGAATATAAAATTGAATTCACATTAAAATACTAAATTAAAAATTATACACATTACAAAAATACAAAATTACAATAATTACATCAAGAAATGATATATCCAGAAAAAATTATAGCCAAGCAAGTGTTTAAGCTACGTAGTCTCTAATCTTGAAACATGAACTTTAGGGTTCCGTATGTACCACAAAAGGAAAAAACGGAACACTTTTAGGATCACTTTGTTGTCAGTCTGTCTGTCTGTCTGTCAAAACACTTTTTTTCGAGAACGCGTAAAGATATCGAGTTGAAATTAAAACCTTATACTTGGGTCTGCAATCCTCTAAAACTGTTAAAAAATCAAACTTCTAAGTTAACGAAGAAAAGAGAAACGGCCGTTTATGTCGCAAAAACAACGTAGGTATATTTCGACACTCTCAAGTGAATCAAATTCATATGGTACTTTCCGTTGACCTAGAACCCTGAAAGACATGAAGTAAGGTCTTATAGCACTATTACAGGAATAAATCTGAAAACTGAAAATTTGTAGTGCGTTACAAAAAAAAACTTTTTTTCTATTAGAAAAAATCATCGAGACTCGATCTGGGAATTGAAATATTTACTTAGATTAGTTAAATACGGAACCCTCAGTGTACCAGTCCGACTCGCACTTACCCAGAACACGTTTGGTTTGAATTTTGAAATTTCTAACGCTAAGTGCTGAAACTATCAGTGCCAACTTGCTAACTGTTACAATTTAGCTAATCTTCATCTATGTATTACAATTTCGTATTTACTCCATAACTGGTCAACCATATTGTTTATTCAGAAGAGAAAGGTAAACATTTCAATCATTCGTAATATTTGCCCTTGTGTGCTATGAATTAATTTCCTAGAAATTCAGAGATCAGAGCGAGCTTCTAGTACACAAATATGAATATAATAAACAGTGCAATTTAATTACGAAACTCCATTCTGCATCAGACCTTTTGTATTTACTTAAAATGCTCTCAAATAGTTATGAAAATTGAATTATTTTTGCACCAAACAGCACTTTCATTAGTAAGTACGTACATTAACACATTATTATTATTTATTTATTTAACAATTCATGTACACACTTAACTTATATAAGAAAAGAAGACAGAAACAGAAAAATAGGTACAAGGTGGTGATTATGTTAATAATTTTTTTGTATTTTTTTAATTTGCTTTTTTTTTGCTTCAAAATTTGCTTACAATCTAAGCGCACGGTAGTGCGCAGGCCAAGTTCCAGCAACAGGCCGCGCGAATGGCGTGCACTATTTACACAAACCGTTTCGACCCACTTTCGACCCCCCTGTAGCTCAGTGCCTATTGCAAGTACAGAGATAAAATTGTACCTATGTAATCATATACTAGTACTAAGGCAGTATGCTAAATTTCATAGATATAGCTTCAGTAGATATACATTACAAAAATTTTGCCAAACTGTAAAACAGAAATACCTTACAGATACTTATCATGATCTCGTATGGCGATATCTTTTTGATCGACTTCTGAAACAAAAATATATTGGTGACTTGCACTTATCAGCAGTATCTACCTTTTAAATAATTGTAAATATTTTATAAATATTATAAATTATTATTATAAAGAGGTAAAATATTGTTTTTAATGGTAATTATACAGAATATGTACAAATACCGAGATGATTCATACTGAAAAGTGATACATCACTGCCTTTTAAATAATTGTAATTATTTTATAACTATTATAAATTATTATTATAAAGAGATAAAATATTGTTTTTAATGGTAATTATACAGAATATGTAGAAATACCGAGATGATTCACACTGAAAAGTGATCTATCACTGAAAAAGTTATGGTTCCTGAGAGACAGACCATAGAAACAAAACCGCTAGATCAAGCTAGTGTTTATCCAATAAGGATCTATTTTCTAAAGGCTCTAACCCTTGGGTTACAACCGTTATGTTATCTACGTAACAATTCCCACAACAAATAAAAAAAACAAAAGCTTCTGATTACCCGACTTTAGGTTTTACTGAAGCTACGCACGATAAGGCCTATAATACGTGAGAACCTTTCACACGTTCACTCAACTAACAAATTCTAAGCCAATTTACAAAAAAAAATACATTGCTGGCAAAAAAAAACTGGGCAAGTGCGAGTCGGACTCGCGCCCCGAGGGTTCCGTACAAATTTACATATGTAAATAGTTCAATTCTGGAATGTAATCCCGGAAGTTTTTTTTTTCGCAAAACAAAATTGTGACGACAAATTGACGTGACAAATTTATTTCTATATTTGTGCTATTAGACCTTGCTTTATGCCATTACAAAATTCTGGGTCAACGGGCCAGATAAAACGAAGTACCTTTTTTCTCATTAACTTACAAGTTTGATTTTACTTTTAACTCGATAAATATCGCGTTCCCGAGAGAAACAGTCTTGACAGACAGACGGACAGACGGACAATGAAGTGCTCCTATAAGGGTTCTGTTTTTTTCCTTTTGAGGTACGGAACCCTAAAAAAAACGTCAAAAATAGAAACGTAATAGGTTCGTAAATCGAACGACTCGTAACCGTTTCATCTATCATTTCAATTTGAATTTCTTCCTACTGATAGTCCACTTATGGCTTAGATTTAATGCAAGCCTCCATTTAATGTGCGCTCATGTGGCTGTTGAATAGGCAAAGCGTCCCGAGGACCCTTGAGTGGGATAATATTGGCATGCTTAATCTCCTAGATAATGTTTGCCTTTTCAGGTAAGCCTTCTAGCTGCTATATTCGATCTTGAGTTTTAGCTGGCAGTTTTGGGTTGGTAATTTATGGAACTATTCACATGAAGATTAAAGTCTGTACTTTTTGATATACACATATAATTTAGGTGTATATTAGAGGCAGTTTGAAAGGGAATTCGTTTATCTTAGTATGGTTGAGCGAAGAGGACGGATACAAAAGACATGTTATTAAAAGAGTTATGAGTATATAGGTGGATGGAGAAGGAGAGAGAGCCCTAAGAAAAGATAAATGGAATGTGTGAAGAGTGATATGAACAAAAAGGGAGTTGATGATAGCGTAAAGGGTTATAGAACAGAATGGAAGAAGAAAACGTGTTACGCCATCCCTAAATAACGCGAGAAAAGGGCAGGAAGATGATGATGGTAACGTTTCAATATACCTCAAATAATAGGCAAGCAACGGCTTTCTTTGTAGGCTTGTTCGGATACGTATGTTTCTATAACAAAAAATTACATACAGGTAAAGGTATACCAACAACTCATTTATTTTGAAAACCTTATGAAAGGCAATGGAACAATAAATAAAAACCATATTTGTACAACAAAAATCTGGGACAACATTTGGATCATTATATCATATTTCTGAAACTATTTTCTTAGTGAACAACAGCACTGAACAGTACCTATAATAACAGTAAAATTCTATTATTACATTGCGACAATACGACCCCAATATTAATCCAGTCCAGACATAACGATGATAACATGTGAAACACCGATCAATTCCAATGTTCTAGAAATAACAGATCTTGTTTTGCTGCCAAATAGAGATGGGCTGGCTGTAGACTTAGTCGACTAGGAAACTAGTCGCGTAAATGACCAACTAGTCACTGAATGTGCGTGCTTTGTCTCCGACTATAAACTTAGCCAAACAGTCGCTATAAGAGTGGCTGGAGAGTAGAATTTACCGTATATTCGGCGAATAATTCGTCTCTAATTACAATTTTTGTTTTTACTTTTAAAACGAAGAAAATAAATCTTATAAGATTACTAAATTAGAAATTGTGGTTTATTGGTAAGGACTGATCTTGTAAGACTGAATAGTTTTTATTATATTGGAATAGTATAGTAAATTACTGACAAGCTCTTCTTTAAATTATATCACGAACTTGACGCCAACTATTTTAAGTCAGGATAGTCGGCTTTCCGGATTAGTCGGTTCACCTCTACTCTACTACCGACAAAACAATTGTTGTACAATTTCTAATAAGGGAACAATAAATCACTAGCTTTGCCCGGCTGCTGGAGTCATGTGCTTACAAACTTCTTTCCGGTACTCATTAATCAATTTTTTTGGACCTTTAATTTTAGCTGGCTTCAACATGTTCGTGATTTTTAAAATATTAAAGGTTTTTGACCAACGTTCCTATTAGGTTTTGCGCATAATACTAGGTATTATGATTTATCTTTAACTTGGTGTCAGTAAATTAATTCTATAATTCAGTTGAGTTTATCCAGCGTATGTTTTATCAACAACGTGCTAAAATTAAACTAGAGGTTACCAAAAATAATTGATAATGTGCCCAAAAGACTAGCGGCGTTGCCACGCTGTATGGCAATACGTATCCTTGATAACTTGCGTTATCAGTCAATCATATGCATTCTAATTTTAATTCGCAGCATGGCATCATGTTGTGACAATCTACTAGCAAATTGGATGCTAATTTTATTGCTAATAATAAAAAATCCCGAAAGATTATTGCAGCCTTTAAATGGATCTCAAAGTGGAATGTCAACAGTGACTATCGCAATCCGTGCTCAGCTCGCAATAAATATGACGGTAAAGACCCCGGACTTCTTTGAGAAGTGACTGGAAAGACGTCATGGCGTCCTCACCGGACATGGTAAGTTCGGGAGTAGGCGTACGGTTGCGGACGGCGAGCACTGAGTAGTACGCCGTCCGGCTGTTCGATAACCATCCGGACCGAGCTCAAGTCGTCAACGGCGTGTAGTTAAGTTAGTATTCTACACGCACCTCAAAGGGCGGTCAGCAAGCCATAGAGGCCCAGCAGGGTCAAAGCTTACTGGAGCCATGGGTTGTGTGAGAAAGTGTACCTACCCTGGGGTCCTGATTATTACCAATACCTACCCACCTAAAAGAAACCATCGTTGGAAATTTATAAATAGTAGGTTATTTTTTCTTTAGTTTCTGAAGCGCCTAATGTGGCATAAATAGCAAACAGTTTCAAACGATTTAGCAAACCTTAAGTTTTCTTTAGGCGAACTTTTGGAAAGAAACTTAAGAAGAAAGTCTAGAAAGTTTGGTGCTTAGTCTATGTAGTAGCGAATTATAGTAAACAAAAACAAAATTAAGTATCTTATAGTAGAACTTTAATATTAAAGAACGAATGCTTGGTTGTTTTAAAATTCGTGCGATGAAGGTAACTATAGCTATTTCAAATTATATTAGCAAAACCGTAGGCACCCAGCAGGGCCGAAGCCTACTGGGGCCATGGGTCATCTGAAAGGGAACCCTGGGGTCCTAGGCGCTAGGCAACGAAGGATCATTGGAGTGATCTCTAGTCAGTAAAAATCTGACACGCTCTCCCGTTCCACCCTAGAGCAAAAGAAATCATTGGATGATTTTCCACCTAAAAAAGCTATTTCAAATAAAGTGTGTTAATTAAAAAGTTCAAGTTCATTATGCACATGTTTGATTCTAATAAATCTTTCTATTGATTTGGTAATATAAGTAAATAAATAGGCTTGCAATCTGTACGAAAAAATCATTTTCAAACTTAATAATTTAGAGGATATAAATCTGTTTTGGGATTTCAAATCGTACATTGCCACCTAGGTATACAAGGTGTTAGGGACTGCGCTCCACAAACTTTAAGGGCTTGCTCAGTAGACAAAACTGAACAAGCTAAAATATATTATTTTTCAGGAAACGCAAAAAATATTCACCTCACCATACAAAATTATTAACTTGATTGGACAGTTTGTATGGAGAGGCTGAATTTTTTTTATGGTGGGTTGTTCAGTTCCGTCTACTGAGCAAGCCCTTAAAGTTTGTGGAGGGCTGTCCCTTACACCATTTATGCTCTCACTTTACTTACATAAACAAATTCTCACATTAAACTATATACGAAGCACTACAATGACATGGTGTACTTACAATTTTTTTCTTTTGCTTGTCTATTCTTACTTAATTCCTGGGCAAAGGCCCCCACAATAGACCTAGACGTTAAAAAAGTCTTATCACTATGGACTGACAATGTGTCCAAAAAACTGGCGACATTACCACGTAGTATGGCAATACTTATCTTTTATCCAAGGTAAAAGTTCTCAATCTACCAGCAAGGCGGCTGGAAAGTTCTTTAAATAATGTGAGTGTGTAATTGTACCAACACAATGAGATACTTAAGAGGACTACAGGACTTAGAGCGCGGTCACTCTCGAACTACATACAAAAGAAAGAAATGCGCAAAGATGCTTGCAAACCACAGAAAAGATGAAAGATAATCTTTAGAAAAAAGATACTTTCCAATTTGTACTACAACGAGTGTGGCCGCTTATCTCACACCCTTTAACTCCACTACAGGCAATAAACTAATACAAACGCGCATTATGCATCTAACAAACAGACCACGCACACTTACATAGATCGCAAGTTTGCTAGTGGTAGTTGAACTATGAGCACTTTGCCCTAATTTGTGGCACGCCTACCCACAAGGTCATTCCAACCTCTTTCATCCATTCTGTTTTGCAAAATATGAAGCATTTTAGAAATTTACTAAACATCTTTTGATATGGTTACAAGACTACAAAAAGTTGTTTGAAGAATAATCTGATAAACAATCAGTGTATATTAGTTCAGTTTTTAATGCTTGACAGGTGCACTGACTGGACAGGTCCACTCAAATCTATGTGGTTTTTTCCTCAAAAGAAAATCTCAGACACTAATCTGCATGGTTTTCATATGATTTGACCATTACATGTTTGCTGTATGGACTTTTGGAGGTATGCGGAACAGAGAGTAAAGTCCCACATGCCTCCATTGAAAAGGGAGGATCCTCCGACCAGACAGATGTTATGGTCTGGTGGGCGACTGCCCGATAGATGATTTCGAGCTGTCGTATATGTTCAAATCGCGCGGAGAACTTTGATTGCGCGATGCAGGATTTCGTATTTTCTTCGTAGTTCTTATGTGGCGTCATAGATGTCGCTACAGCACTCCCCTCCGGAGATCGGAGATCGATGGTTCTTGATGCGCGCCAGGCCAGCGTAGGTTGGTTCCAGTGGGTCGGAACCGATGCCGCATAGTTCTCGGTGAGTCGGAACTGTCTGCGGTGATGCCCCAGTGAGTCGGGGTGTTGGTATCCCAGTGAGTCGGGATGATGCCCCAGTGAGTCGGGGTGATGATGTCCCAGTAAGTCGGGATGATATAACTTAAAAGACTTCTTCATATGACTTAAAAGAGGCTTTGACCTCTGAGTTTGCTTCGGTGTTTCTTCTCAGGGTAGTCAGCCGGCCTTATCTAGTTTCAACTGACGTGTAAATTTGTTTTTAAAAAACCGATTTGCAAAATGATATTTTTATTAAAAAAATAAAAAGAATTTTTAGAGGCACCTTCGTGTTTTTTTCTATAGTACTATATGAGCTGTAGGTATTCTACCTGGCATTTATACAGAAAAATAACATTTTTATGCTATTTACTTACTGCAACGGTAAATACTTTTGCGCATTGTTAAACTGGATTAGCTCCAGTAAACCTCTTAAGTAAAGTTATTACAAACACATATTTCATAAATATAGACTACGCGTCACTAGATAGACGCACGTAAGCATAACAACTTGATCGCTTGTAAAATCTATGTAGTCAGAAAAGACAGCAGTAAGTTTCACTAAGTGTCTGTACGAGGGCCTCCCCAAAAATGTTTACATATGAAAATTATGAAACACTCAGCCCAAACCTTAAGTAAGGCGTAATGGAAATTGGGGAAGTGTTCAATTTGAATTGTAGATGATTACAAATAAGTTTATAAAATGGCTACCCTAGTTAATGGAGCTTCCTGAGTTACCTTTAAAGCCCTTAAGTTAAGGGTCGGTAATTTTTTTTTTTTTTTACTTTGTTGTGATGACTTACTCATCAAATGACTCCGGTTTTGGGTGGAACAAGAATGCGATTCAGATTGTTACTGACTAAAAATCGCTCCTGTTCCATCAGCTGCTTTTCTCTCTGACAGCTAAGCTCCAGATTAACAAAAATATTAGTGATAGCAAACTAAACTGTTCCTTAGCTTTTTTATTTAGCTCAAGTTCTATATGATATTTAAATAACTTATAATTATTTTGTGACGTAGATTTTTGGGCATACATTTTAGCTTCAGAGCTAGGTATTAACTGTATTGCAGGACCCAGTGCTTTCCTCATAATAATAAACTATTTGAAAGCGTATACAATGATAGCCAATACAGTATTACTACGTCAATAGTGTGCGTCGGAGCTTTAACTGGAGAGAAAAAATATAACATCATACTGAACCCAAGTTTTATGAGCCTCGAGGTACTCTAAAATATTCATATCTATAAGACTCTTGTGCTCTAGGTTTAAGACAAAGAGAATCTTACTCCGTCAGCATAGATCAAAGAGATAATCTGCGAGATTAAATGAATTGAATTCTCAAAGCCCGCACTATTAGGTAGATTAATAATATTCATGAAATGATGACTTCGTTTCTTTAAATTCGTAGTTGTAACTAGAAGGCAGCTTTTTCAATCTCACACTGCGCCATTTTCAATACCTGCTGATATTAAAAATTAACAAATGTAAGAGGTAAAAGCCTTTAAAAAAAATTACAGGCGACTTCAATAAATAAAAAAAAAACCTAAAAATACAAATAAGTTAAGTGCGTAGGCACTTTGTTTTTTTTTACTGTTTTTCTTCTTCCTGTAAACGACTTCTGAAATTAAAGTTTTTTTGTATAAAGTTTTTATTTCTCACTTTTTAACTGTGGTACCCACTGATAAAGATAAGTAGCATTAAATATCTGTAGTAAGGTACTATCAACGACACTTCCGCCTGACCATCGCTAAGTTCATTTTTGCTTACACTCGAAACGATAACTTCAAAGGGTTTGGTTAGGCGCTGCGCTGCAGGATTCAAGCGAAAAATAAAAAGTAATCAGGCAGAAATGACCACAATTGTACTTACGGAACGTAACCATTAAAATCACGTACAGCTAATTCCAATAAACGCAAATACTACTGGAATACTTTATGTTGTTACGAAGTTCCGGTACACCTTCCAGCTTCATCAACAGGTCAGTTCATCACTTTTTCAAGCAATCGCATGTAAAATCGCGTCTTCGTAAACGCTCTTATATCACGCTACTTTTTAATTAGCGTGTTTAGTACGGACCATGCCACAAGACACGACACGCGTCGCCTCACGTATCCGTAAACGAGGCCTTAGGTTGCTGGTCATACATGACGGTGTTTACCTGAAATGAAAATTGTTTGAAGACCTATTTCAAAAAAAAACAAATCACATCTAAACTGCTCAGCTTCGAAAGAGCAACTCGGGGTCCTGAATAGCAAAGCAAAAAAAAATCACTAAAATTCTCTCAGACATACACTTCTGCTCCCTAGAGCGGGAAAAGTCATTGAAATCGTTCAGCTCCCAAATTATTTTAAATAACTGTTAAGACAAAAGCATAATTTGGTTTACGACATAATTTTCTACAAACTTTTTTTAAATTAACAGTTGTATTTTCTAAAATATTTAAGCTATTAATTAGCAACTTCTTAAGTGCACTTATTAAAAAATCCATTTAAAGCGGTCCATTAATTTTTTTCTTTGCCCAGAGCTAAACTTGGAAACACACGAAGTTGAGGAGAAAGCCGTGAAAGACTTTTTGCTCGACTTTCGTCATCTCACGCTTCTTATTAAAAAGGACAAAATTTTGAGCGCAAAACTTAAAATTACTTTTAATAAGTAATGTGTATTGTACTTCGTCGCCGCAGAAGTGTAGTAGTACACATGGGAGAATATGTCTTAATAAGTCGGATTAAAGTAGTTGCTTATATCATTAAAAAGTTGTATACGTTAGTTTTTATCTTACTATGCGGCAACTATGCCGCAAAGAAAAGTATTTTACTACATTTTATAACCTTTTTTTAATAATATATACGATTGCTTGACTGCAATCCTAGCTGATGGTAAGCAGTAAAGCAATAGTTGATGGTGAGGCGCACTAGTTTATTAGAAGCCTAGTCGGTCTAGCCCTGAAGACACCTAAATTATAAACGGACAGGAAGACCGTAGCAGGCGTACTCTTCTATTTTCCCAGTTCAACATCAATAAATCAAAAGAAACAAAACACAAGCACTTCGAAAACAATAAAGCATTAAATACAATTGCGGATCTAATTCGTGAGCCGAAAATGTCTTCACATTTATACCCGGAGGCGGTGATGAGAAAAACAAAAGTGCACTTAATTCTCAACAAGTCTAGCGGATTTACGAGGGAAGCGCTTAAGTGAAAAATTGCTTTCTTTTATGATATTTTCTGTGAGATCCGCGAACGTTCGAAGCGCTTTGTTTTCTATTTCTCATGTGATGTTATGAAGCTACTTCACTCACTTCATCTGTCTTTGTTTTTTTTTTTTAGTTTGAGGTGTCATGTTAGCTACTGGCAGCTTATAGATAATGAGAAAATGAAAAATGCGATTCATGTTGTGTTCTTTTTGGTCTGCTTTTATAACACCCACAATGCTGTGCTCTAAAACTCTCTGATAAATATCAAGGCATAACTTTTGGGATTCAGTGAGTGATGTAGGCTCAGATGGGCAGGATACACGAGTGCGTGACGGTGCGAGAGAATAATATCTAGAAGAACTTGGGGTGCCTATTGTCAAACTGCTGGACAATTTTTTTTTTGTCTTTGAATGTCGTAATTAGAAGCACAATAGAAAGACAATTACCTTATGTCGGACAGTGTAACTTAAGACATTCGAAAGGTTAATCTAGTGCTTGAACTGCGCTCCCACCTGATGGTAAGCAGTAATGCAATCATTGATGGTCAGGCGCACTAGTTTATTAACAGCCTATTGGCTCTAGCCTTGAAGACACCTAAATTATAATCGGACGGAAAGACCACAGCAGGCAAATTTCCAGTAACGGGACAATATAATGGCTAGAAGTAGAAAACGATGTTGTACTCTGTATTACCATACTTTTTTTGTGTCAAATAGGTTGTAACTTTATTCTAAATATCAAATAAGAAGAATTTTTCAAGTCAATGTGTTGTGTGAGAAGCGATATGAAAGAAAAGGGAGTTGTGTGATAGCGTGACGAGTGACAGGACAGAATGGAAGAAAAAAACGTGTTGCGCCGACCCCAAATAAAACGGGACTAGGGCAGAAAGATGATGAATGTCACATGTCTTCGGATTTTTGATTCTAGGGCATGCCGGTTTCTTCACGATGTTTTCCTTCACCGGTTTGAGAGCAGTGATGACGAAATACATTACACAAAGTAATGCACCTGGCTGGGTTTGAACCGTGACCTGCAATTCGTAAGTCGGGGCTATTACCACTCGGCCACCACTGCTCTACTTACTTTACTATCACTCTAATATTACTAAGACGTAACTTTGTGATAGTGTGTATGTTCACTTTGTTTGTATGTTCACGCTCAATCGGCTGAACGGGTTTGTATGAAATTTGGCTTTCGAGTAGACTATGTCCTAAAATAGCATCTAGAATACTTTTTGTTCCAAGAACATGTTCCTTTGGGAGAATTTTCTACTTTTACCCGGGTGAAAGCACTGGCAGTAGTTAGTATTGATGTCATAGAAAAATAGTATAATTTTTTTTGCGTGTACACGACAATAGGATCTCTACCAAACCCTTAGTACACGGCCACACTAAATTTACTTGGCCAGGCTGGAAGCGCCAGGGTTGGACACTATGGAGACTCGAATGAAATTCTTATGTTTGAGATTGTCCCGTCGCGACCGCCCCGTACCCGCTCTTCTAATCTGGCCGAATAAGTTAAACATATATGTAAAATTATGATGGGTTTTCAAACTTAGTCCGTGATATATCTCTGCCTCTCTCTCCAGCTAAGATACCTGTAAATGCCAGCAGTTGGACCATTATATGCTGTACCTGTAAAGATACAATTCCCCTTTATCCTTGTCATTTAAATCCTAAAGCCCTCTATTCACATAAGCAAAACACATCTAACACATTCGCTTTTAGTCATGACTATCGTAAACAGGTCTGTCGCTATTTCAAAGAGGTCGCACAAATGAATCGCCTAGCCTCGGCACTCACTAAAGGGTACACTGAACAAATTCAATAAGGTGAGCAGTGTAAATCTCAATTGTGTACCCGACTTTATCAAGATAGTGGACGGGGATCCAGTGAATTGCTACATTGAATGCAGCCTGTGTTGGTTGACAAAGGTTCTAACTCTTGTTTCATTATTGGTTCGAATGAACGAAGGCTCTTTGTCAATTCTAGTTATCTTTGAAAGTTACAAAAGACGATGACTAAGGCTTAGCAATACTGATGAAATTGTTGTGGAAACCTCAACGGTCGGGACTAAGCGTTTCGTCTCATTGTTTATACCGCATATATCGAAGGACTGTAACAATTTGCCTGCTGCAGTCTTCTCGTCTGATTATAATTTAGATGTCTTCAAGACTAGAGTGGATAGGTTCTTTATAAACTAGTGCGCCTCACCATCAAAGACTGAATCATTGCTTACCATCAGATGGGATCGCAGTCAAGCACAAGTTTACATCAAATACCAAAATAAAAACGAGGTTATTGAGTTTAATGATCTAATCACAGGTATCGCAAAAGCAAATGCGTACACGCTACTAACTATACAATACCAGTACGCAAAATTTCCTGTTTAATTAAATTTAATTGCAGATTTAAAAATAGCAACACAAACTACACGCGAGCAGTTCAGGCCATATATAGAATGGAAATATGCAACGGAAGTAGCATTTACCCGTGCCCTTTACCGCTACACGTACGACATAAGTAAGATCAAGGCTAGGATTGCGATATTGCATCGTGCATGTATGGCTCATTAAGGTTTATTTAAATATTGAGTACTTATTCGCAGGAAAACCAAGGTTATGGATATACCCTGAAGAATCGCAAAACTGGCGGGGCGCATTGCTCGCAGAACAGAAGGCTTAGCCAGCGCTAGTAGAAAACTTCAAATGTATGGAAATGTCGTCATCTCAACGCTCAGTCCGTGGTCAGAACAAAGGAATGGGATGCGTTGCCGACTCGAGGTGATCGACGAAAGAGGTTCGAAACGGTCGTAACTTTACTAGGCCTGTAGATGGTAGAAAGGATCGACAGGTTCAGGAGTCGCGATGACGTACCGGAAGGCGAAATAACAAGGTGACAAGGTTGAGAATAAAATTGAGAGTAACCTACCCAACCCAAATGGCTATAACCCGGGAATCTTTAAGCAGGGCCCGATCCAAGGGGGGCAAGATGGGCATTTGCCAAGAGCGGCAAAAACTGAGGAGCTGCAAAATTGACTTATTCCTATCTACCAATCCAGTCATCCACACCCAAGTTGGCAAGTTGAGAATTTTATGTGCTACCTTCCAACCTATTTCAGGTTGGAAGTAGAAATATTTAAGAAATAAAAATCTTATATGGTTTTGTGTATGTAAAGGGGGGTGAAAATGCCCAGAGTGGCTAAATAGCTAGATCGGGACCTGTCTTTAAGTCAAGAGTGAATAGGTTACATCTAGGTAGGCGTGTTCCATCGTCCGCCGCATTTTCGCTTTCCATCAGGTGAGATAGCGGTCAAGCGCGAACCTATCAACAATAAAAAAAAATACACTTTTCAACGGCCCTGCCAGCGGCGCGTCGCAACGCTTTTACAAACTTCACGAAACATTACAAATAGACGTTTTCAAAATTTGAACATTAGGCACAACTTTAAAAGAACAAAAATACTAAACCAGACGTCTCAGTAAAATAAATAAAAGAGAAAAAACTCAGTAGCTACACTACATTGTTGGTCATTGTAAACCCACAGCCCATGGGTCGAGCGTAATCCGCAGAGCTTATGTCTACGACTCGAAACATGGTCTTATTTATTTCTAATATCATATCAGAATGTTATTTATATTGTAGATACTGAGTTTATAAGTTGAACGAAGAACAAAGGACTATTATGTGCCAACAGTTTGGCGATTATTGCCACACGATTAGGCTAACGATATTGATGGCTATTGAACAATCTTTGTAGACAAACAAATTATTCAAAATCAATTATATACTAACTTCTACCAGTGGCTAAGCTCGCATGAAAATAGAAATCATATAGCCTATGTTACTCAGTGATAAAGCACTGTAGCATTCTTCTATAAAAACTTTTAAAATCGTTTCAGTAGTTTATAATAATAGTATAGGACTATAGGTATAGCTGAATCAGTATTCTAAATTATAAAAGAAAAAAAAGGGGGTTGGGTTGGGAGGGTAATAACTTACCTATGCTCTATTTTCAAACTTACCAAATATTCATAAAAAAAAATCCTAAAAAGCGGTCTAGACGTTTCGGAGGATTTTGATATCAAACATTGTGCTATGAGATTTTTATAAAAGGTGTAAGGAACAGCCCTCCATAAACTTTAAGGGCTGGCTCAGTAGATGAAACTGAACAACCTACCGCCCCGGAGGACACGGTGGAGCACACAATCGCGGTGTGCCCTGCTTGGACGGAGCATCGCCGTGCCCTCGTGGGGGTGATCGGCGGCGGAGACCTCTCGCGCCGGGCCTTGGTCGAGGCCATGGTCCGGAGCGAGGAGGAGTGGCAGGCGGTCGCCGACTTCTGCGAAGCAGTAATGCTCGCTAAGGAGGAGGCCGACCGCATCAGGCAACGGCGCTCTCGCCGCCGCCGCCGCCGGGATTCCGATCCCGATTTCCAGCCACCGTAGGCGCGGGCTTGCGGACAGTGAGCAATGGGTAGCTCGCTGTCCGGCCGTCCGGTAACAGTCCGGACCAAGCCCAAGTCGTCGACGGCGCGCGCTGTTCCCGCGCGCCTCAAGGAGTTGTCAGCAACAGCAGGGGCCCAGCCGGGTCGAAGCCTACTGGGGCCAGGGTTATCCGAAAGGGCGCTCGAGCCCCGGTATGAAGGCTTGAAGGAACGGGATGGGTTTTTTAGTCAGTAAGAGTCTGACACTATCTCCCGCTCCGCCCAAGAGCGGGGGTTGTCATAAGATGATTTTTCCCATCGAAAAAAAAAAAAAAAAAAAAAAAAAAACAACCTACCGCAATTTTTTTTTCAGGAAACGATAAAAAAAATTGGCCTCGCCATACAAAATGAAACTTGATTGGACAATTTGTATGGCGAGGCCGATTTTTTTTTTCGTGTCCTGAAATAAAAATTTGTTGTAGGTTGTTCAGTTTCGTCTACTGAGCAAGCCCTTAAAGTTTGGGGAGGGCTGTCCCTTACACCTTGTATAGAAGACAAAGGTAAAAATTAAGTTTTCATGTTTATTTAAATTACGTATTTACTTATAAACTAAACTAATAAATATTATAACAGTATACATATATAAAGTAAAAATAATAATATTAAAAAAGAGTAAAACAGGTAAAACATATTTATAAATATTTTGTTTAAAAGGAACTTTTTTTCTTTATTTTGCTTCTTTAGGTTAACGAAGCAAAATAAATTAAACTGAATAGAAACAAATAATTATTTATCTGTGCTAATCAATATTTGTTAGAAAATGTTCAACTCTATTTCCAAACAAATTATTCTAGCCAGCCTGTGGCAATACTTTATTGAATGCACTCTACCGACTACCGAGGATCAAATGAAATAAATCCAAAGCGTTCTCACACCCGTCCAATTTATCGACTCAAATAAAACTGGTGATTTAGAAAACAGACTCCGTTAGTATCGTAAACCAGGTTTTTACTTTTTGTGTGTATTCCCATATTCACACTACTAAAGCCACACCTACTGACTGGCCTGTTGGTCTAGTGGTTAGTGGCTCTGACTGCTATACCGCAGGTCGTGGGTTCGATTCCCACCCAGGACAAATGTTTATGTGATGAGCATGATCATTTGTTCTGTGTCTGGGTGTAATTTATCTATAATATGTATTTATTTAGAAATATATAAGTATGTTTATCAGTTGTCTAGTACCCTTAACACAAGCTCTGCTGAGCTTGGGACTAGTTGTGGAATATTTTTATATTATTATTACCTACGTCCTTCAATTTGCGTTCTAGAACCACGGGTTTCATTTTCAGAAATTCGCCGTAGTATGTTGGATACTGACTTCATCAATAACTTTATTTATTTATTAAAACTTCATGCAACACAAAGTTACACAGGCGGACTTAATGCCTTTGACATTCTCTACCAGTCAGCTAAGGGTAAAAATAAAACACGGCAGGCGCATAAAAAAGGATTATTAAGAAAACAGGGGTACAAATTTAATGGAGGTATTGATATATAATAAACATAGGTATTTTTTTTTTAATTTGTTTTAATTATAAAGTCAAGGTGACACAAGAACATAATTTAAAGTTTTTTCTTGTCTTATATAGTGATTGGTTTCTGTTGTCAGACATGGCCAAAAAAGTGGGTGAGCACACTGATAGGGAAAATCTCTCATTAAATTTTTAATTCGGGACGAGACTAATTATCAGGATCTAACTTTTCTCATTGGCCAATTCTAAAGGATCCATGTATTTTTTTAGAATAATAGTAGCTTGAACACTCGGCGATAGTGTAACTTTTTAGGGTTCCGTAGCCAAATGGCAAAAAACGGAACCCTTATAGATTCGTCATGTCTGTCTGTCTGTCTGTCTGTCTGTCTGTCTGTCTGTCTGTCTATCTGTCTGTCTGTCTATCTGTCTGTCTGTCTGTCTGTCTGTCCGTCCGTATGTCACAGCCACTTTTTTCCGAAACTATAAGAGCTATACTGTTGAAACTTTGTAAGTAGATGTATTCTGTGAACCGCATTAAGATTTTCACACTAAAATAGAAAAAAAGCAATAAATTTTGGGGGTCCCCATACATAGAACTGAAACTCAAAAATTTTTTTTCCATCAAACCCATGCGTGTGGGGTATCTATGGATAGGTCTTCAAAAATGATACTGAGGTTTCTAATATCATTTTTTTCTAAACTGAATAGTTTGCGCGAGAGACACTTCCAAAGTGGTAAAATGTGTGTCCCCCCTCCCCTCTAACTTCTAAGATAAGAGAATGATAAATCTAAAAAAAATATATGATGTACATTACTATAAAAACTACCAACGAAAATTGGTTTGAACGAAATCTAGTAAGTAATTTTTTTTTAATGCGTCATAAATCGAAAAAAATACACTATTATTAAAACATCGATCAAAGTTACAACACATTACAAGAGCTTTTATATTATGTTACTTGCTGCTACGGAACCCTTCATGGGCGAGTCCGACTCGCACTTGGCCGGTTTTATCATTGGAATATTATTCATCTACACCATTTGCACAAATATTATAAAAAGGTAAAGTTTGTTTTTTGTTTGTAGGGTATCCTCTAAAAGTACTGGTCCGATTGGTAAAATCTTCTCACCGCTATAAAGCTGCCTTATTCTTGAGTGGCAGGCTATATTTTATGTACGAGGGCGAAGCCGCGCGCAAAAGCTAAATAATCTTTTATAGAAGTTCCAGATATTGTATTCGTTAAAAATTACGTTTTTTTTATTTTATGTCAGTCTTGGCCGATATAAGAGATCTAATAGACAACATAGATAAAGGTGTTCTGTCTATAGTATAACACAGTTATGCCCGATCCGCACATGGCCTATCAGGAAATCTGGTTTTTTCTTGTAATTAATTGTGCGTCTATTCGAGGTGAATAAACATGTTTTTGTCTTTCTTTTTAGACTGTTTACAAACAACTTTGTCTTTTTACCATTTGAGTTCACAATTTCATGATTTTGAAATAATAATTCCTGGTCAAAGACAATATGAATACAGAGATTACAATATGCCATTACCAATGTCCCAAACATCAAAAGGTTGAACCAAGTTCTACTTTCATTTATAATTCACAAGAGGACGAAACTTCAGCGCTGATGGCCACAACCCCGAACTCATTTTACATCTTTGACGAACTTCGAATAATCTTGTTAAAATACCGCCTTTTGAAGCTGACCTTATTTGAATTCAATGGTCTAATATTCGGCCTAGTTCCCTCTACCTATCTAGATTCTAAATATACATAGGTACACTGATCTTTTATGCTGTTGGAAATATTATTTGTGAAGATGTAGGCAGGCGTCTGTAACTAAAAAGCTCTTAGTAAATTGAAAGTAGACCGTTGATGAAATATTCATACATGAATATATACTTCAAAGCGATGCTCAATAAGATTTTACTAATTAGTTTTTGAATTCCCGAAAATGGTTTGTTGCCTTCTTTTTTTGCAATCCATAACATTTCTATGTGGTCGTACGAGATAAGATAGGTCATATATTCACTACATAACAACTCCATAAACTCTTATTGTAATAATCAAAGACAAGTTTATGGAGTGGTTTTTACTCAATGATTTTATAAGAAATAATAAACTGATTTTAAAATACTGAATATACATTTTTAAATACCCACATCTTCACTAATAATAAAGAGTTTCTCTGGAAATACTGGCCCGAATGCTAAAATTTTTCTATATTAAATCTAAGACGAAAGAAATTGTGCTGATCTTTATTTACACCTAAGTCTTCAAGGCATTTATACATGAAGTATTGGATACATTACACGCTAGGAACATAATAGTGCGAGAGTTCTAGTTACAGGAAATTACAAATATTACAATGTAAAATATAGTGGTCGTTATAAATCAGTAGAAACAAAAAAGGTCTACCAGTTACGACGTAGTCTGCTGTTCCTGTTCTGGAGATCAAGTTAAGAGGAACTGCAGCAAATTCACCAGTTCCACCACCAGCCATGAAAATAATTTTGTAGTATGCCACATCTCTGAAATGTACATTGTCGTGGTCAAAAAATTACGACAACCCGTCGAAATTTCGCAACACAAAACTCTTGCCCTTCAGAAATGGTTGATTCGTAATACGTAAGAAACTAAGTTTATGGGTAATTTAAATTATTTAAAATAATTTCATGTTGTTTGTTTACTATTTGCCGAATTTTTGAATGAAAATATTAACCAAAAATGTCACAAAGGTTATGTCAAAATCAAGTCAGGTCAAAATTAAAAAAAGGTTTCAGGGTTTCAGTTCATTCATTTCTTTCTTTCAAATCATTCGTCAGGACAAGACAAGGATACCAAGAGCCAATGATATGACTGGTTTAAATAAGCCAGGTAGACCGATTTGTGGTACGAAATTATGGGTAAAGTGCTTTGTGATAAAAGTAACCGATGCCCACCAGTTAGTTGATCTTTATGGTGATATTTACTGACTGTCTATGTAGTATTTAATAAATTATACAATAATGTAAGATTTTTATTATTATTTATAATTATTTAAGTCTATTTTATTTTTTAATTATTGTTAAATAATTATAAATAAAAATTAAATTAAGCGCATATAAGTTATTAGATCACGCGTGGACCCGCGCGGTTTTTAAACGATATTGTGTCGTAAACCAACCACCAGAGTTTAATTGACTAGTTAACCATTCATAGGTACAAATAATGTATTAAGTCATGTGATATTTAAATTTTCATCAGATAATTTTTATTAATAAATACTCACAATAATCTTCTCACAACATTTTGTACTTCTAAATTAAACTGCATGTATCCTTTAGTTCGGTGGCTTGTCTCAAGTAAACTTATGCCAGAGTTGTCGAAGTTTGTTAGTTCTTTCCATAATAAAACCATTCAATTAATTAAATAAAAAAATACAAATTAACATCAGTTTTACTAATTGCGTTAAGTTATAAAATTAAATAAATTCATCATTGTAATTAGCCTAAATACGCAGCCAAATTTTTTTTTTTAAGACTGGTTGAAAATCTTTTGTATTAAACTTTCAGCGGGTTTATGTGTATTTTATTTATTATTTAAATAACTAACAATGCTTCTTTGGTCTCGTGGTCGCAAACGTGACTACCGAGTACTTCAACGTCTGGCTCCCAACTGTATCGGACTGAGTCTGCCTTCAAGCGGCTCCTACCCAACTTGTCAAACGCAAGCCTAACAATAAAAAAAAAACTTAGGGGTCTCAAACGCCTCCTGCCGAAGGCACGCAAGCGGACGCAGATATCGTTCGGCCCATGGCCCTTTATGGAGCGCCAGTACGGACGCTGTCGCTGCAAAAGCAACCGGCGGTGGCGGCCAAGCTGAACACATGCCAGGGGGTCATGACCATCCAGATGGTGCGGGGATTACTGTTTATTTGATTTCATTGGAAGATTTTGTCCCATCTAAAGCTATAGCCTTCGGTATGTCGTTATTGCTGACGTGTACCCTGGCATGACAGGCATCAATTTCTTTCTCTACGAACATACCGGACGTACCTACTGCTGTAACTTGACAACTACCGTGAAAGAATCATTGTGTTAAAATAATATCGAATGATGGCACTCATTCTTTTTTTAAAGCCTGTTAAAATTGTTCTCAAAAACGATTCGTATCGTCATGACGCACGTTTAAAAATAAAAACTTAATTAAAAAACTTAAAAATGAGTCATTTAAAGACTGAGTCAAAAATCATTTACTATGATTACAGAATGAGTTAAAAATCATTTGCTAACATTCAATCTTCAAGTACCACATATTTTCCAACAGGGTGGAAGCCTACTGGGGCCATGGGTGATGCGAAAGAGAACCCCCTCGGGGTTCTTCTTGAAACGAAGGCAAAGAAGGAACAGAGTGGGTTTTAGTCAGTAAAAGTCTGACACAAAATGGCCAAAGACGTCATTGGATGATTTCCTACCTAAAAAACAATCACACAAAATTTTTGAGTTAATTTTCTTTTTGATTAAGTGGGCCATGTAGGCACAAAAACGCTGCCACTCATTATGTCCAAACCCAGTCAGGCCTTAAAGCTTTATTTATTATTTCCTACATGAAATATCGATATGAAAAAGAAAAGATACTATTTTTTGTTCCCGTTTTTATGTTACTGATGCGTTGTCGGTTTTTTTTTCATCCCTGCACATTAATTGAAAAGGGTTTTTTAAGGTAGGAAATCATCCAGTGACTTCCCCTAGGGTGGGGCGGGAGAGTGTTCCAGACTTTTACTGACTTAAACTACACAGGGTTTTTCCTTCAATAGCCCTTTGTTACTGATGCGATGTCGATTTATTTTTCATCCCTGCACATTAATTGAAAGGGGTTTTTTAAGGTAGGAAATCATCCAGTGACTTCCCCTAGGGCTCTAAGGTGGGGCAGGAGAACGTGTCAGACTTTTACTGACTTAAACTACACAGGGTTTGTCCTTCAATAGCCCTTTGCGTTCTAGGACCTCGGATTTCCTTTTCAAGGTAAGTACAAATGGGCTCTCTTCGCTACAAATGCGTAGTGACCATTTTTAGGGAATAGTAGAAACCTTTTCAATGTAAGTGGAAAAGTTTAACATTGCAACCAAGGCAAAATGACCGCACCTTGACTGCAATGGTGAATGCTCACGATTATGAACAGCGTTTTCGATACACTTACGAAGAAAATAATAAGAAATTATTGAAATATTTAATTATTTTAGCAGTAATACATGAATAAACATGCAGTTAAAAAAAAAAATCTCAGCATTTTCACGGCTTGTGAAATGATATTCTTTGTAATACAATTGATTTCAGTGTTTTATGTGTTACATTTACTGTTGGGTATGATGGAATATATGGAATATTGTGAACCTGATTTAAATGCTTTATTTTTCCCGAACCTTTTTTTACTTACTCAGCTTTTTATGCTCTTTCGAATATGAATACTTAAAATTGCACTACGGTGTTAAAAATATATTTATACTCAAAACATTTCATTTCATCAGCTGTCATATTTTTTATTAATTGTAAAAGTTATGCACTTATAATAAAAATTATAAGAATACAAGTTCTCAATAATTCCCTCTCATATTTCAATTTCAGAAGGAAGCTTACGTTGAAATAGTACGAAACCTCTACGGTCCGGAATAAGCGTTTCGCCTCGTTGTTTATACCGCGTACGTCGAAGGACTGGAACAATCTGCCTGCTGCGGTCTTCCCATCCGATTATAATTTGGGTATCTTCAAGGCTAGAGTGAATAGGCTCTTAATAAACTAGTGCGCCTCACCATCAAAGATTGCATCGCTACTTACCATCAGGTGGGATCGCAGTCAAGCACTAGTTTATCTCAATTAAAAAAAAAAGCTAATTCAGCGGGAATACGACTCGAGGAAGAGGACCTGCATAAACAGTATGCACGTATATCACTACGTTTATGCACGTATATCACTAGATATATGCACGTATATCCCTTTCTATAGAGATTTTGAATTATAGTTCCTGTGCGGAGTCATAGGTGTCGCTACGGTTAGTAAAGGTCTGACACTCCCTTTTGCCCCACTCAGAAAGGGAAAAGATATTTAATGATTTCACTACTCAAAAATATGGTTGGTGCACTGACCGGTTGTATCTATCTGCGGGAACCTTTTGAGACTGAGCGCAGCTGAAACTATACAAGTACCTCTATATAGCTTTCACTACTCAAAAATATGGTGGGTGCACTGACCGGTTGTGTCTATCTGCGGTAACCTTTTGAGACTGAGCGCAGCTGAAACTATACAGGTACCAATAGCATAGCATAATTAGCCTTAGAATGATCCTACTGCTGGAACTCAGGCCTCAAGAGAGAGAATGGTGGAATTATGCTTGCATGATTTTTAACCACCATAACTGGAGAGACATCCCTCGAAATACCGCAGCCTTTGAGGCATACGACGGTCGCGCGCCGCAGTCCTGTAGCCTGATTTACGTAAAATCCAAATATCGTTTAAGTTATATAGTCATTCGATCGAAGTCCTATCCAAAAGCGGTATTAACGATCTATAAACTTATTTCCAGTTACATTAATAAGTATTCTACCAGAATAATGTAGTACTGTTTTTTTGTTTTTAAATCGACGAATTTTAAACGACTTTAAAATCGGTGTCGTTCAAACTCAATTGACGGATGTGAATACGGAAATGGTCTAAACGACTAAATCGCTACGATATCGTTACAGTATTCATTACGTGAATCGGGCTACTGTTCATCAACAGCCTCGACCACTCTGACAAAATGCCACACTAAGAAGAAGAAATTTTAAATTACCAAAAAAAAAAATTCGCGGCGACCCAATTTGTATTGGTGGTTGGATTGATCCTAGGACATGCCGGTTTCCGCACGAAGTTTATCTTCACAGTTCTGAAAGTAATGGTGTTGAAATAAATTACGCAAAGAAATGAGCCTAGCTGGGTTTTAATACAAGGCTTACAACTCGTAAGATGGGACCTTTATCACTGTGCCTCCACTTCTCTGAATACACGTACTCGTATTTGATAAAGCTCTTACAGTCGTGGTCATGCCGACCGATATATTATAATATGCTCTCCGCCCGATTCATACGCGTGGTCCGCTAAGATTTATATGCAGACAGGCTCTTATAAATGACCTCCTGAGCTTTATCCTGAATAATCCAGATGAACTGACTGGCTGAAAGCATACTGCATCCTTGGGACATGAAATCCGTTTCTACTGGTGTTTTATTAGCCTTTTGGATCATATTTAAAGTCATTGGTTAACTTTTACATAATTTAGGCCCAGTAGATAAGGCAGCGAGGTGGTTTGAAAAAGTTACCACAGCTCTGAAACACAAAGGGATAATGGAAGAAACACAGGTTGATTTAAGTCATACAGATCAGACAAAGCAGTGGTGGCCGAGTGATAACGACCCCAACTTACGAGTTGTAGGTCGCAGGTTCAAACCCAGCCAGGCGCAATACTTTGTGTAGGTAATTTATTTCATCATCACTGCCCTCAAAAAGGTGAAAGTAAACATTGTGAGGAAACCGGCATAACCTAGAACCAAAAAATTCGAAGACATGTGACATCTACCAACCCGCACTGGGCCCGCGTGGTGGATTACGGCCCATTCCCTCTTCTAAAGAGGAGGCCTGAATCCTAGCAATGGGAACTTTATAAGGCCGACTATGCTATGCTATACTATGTTATGCTAAGATCTGACGTTCCTTCTTGCCCCACCCAGAACGGGAGGAATTATTTGATGATTTACAACAGCTGCCAGAGGCTTCGCCCGCCCAAAAGTGGGTTTCTCTATACAAAATTTGATACCCTTTAAGGTGTTTTAATATCGTGCGGTTTGGATCACGCATTCGAGATTGCTCCGCACGCTTAGGGTGTACAGTTGCCATAACGGATCTTGAGCGGTTGCGCAGAAGTCAAATATTCGGTCTCTTTAGTGGTGCGAAGTGAGACGCGAAGGCGGGGACTGTCAGTGATTGGCTCGCCGCGCCATCGCTTCATAAACGTCACTCCTCATTCGTTCCCTGCGTTGCTGCATGTATCTAACAACGAATACGATTGGTTCGCCATTGTATGGTATGCGCAAAGCGATCCCCACTCTGACGCCGAGCGCTCAAGATCCGTTGTGCCTACTGCAAGGGTGTTTTTAATACGTGTGCGTCCCGCGTGCAATGCATACGCGTCTCGCGTGCGTATTCCACGTATTACAATAAATACTTGTATGAAATGGACATTTGCGGGGGCTTTAAGCGTACGAAGCAATCTCGGATGCGTGATCAAAGAAAACCGCACGATATTAAAACACCCTCAGGGGTGAATTTTGGAAAATCCTCTCATAGTGCTCGCTTACTTCACAAAGAAAGAAATCTTGTGCAAAATTTTACGCCCCTAGTCCCGGTAGTTTTTTTTTTTTATTGGGGGGAAATCAACCAATGAGAACCCCCGCTCTTGGGTGGAGCGGGAGATAGTGTCAAACTCGTACTGACTAAAAACCCCACCCCGTTCCTTCAAGCCTTTATACCGGGCCGCGAGTTGCCTTTCGGATAACCCTGGCCCCAGTAGGCATCGACCCAGCTGGGCCCCTGCTGTTGCTGACAACTCCTTGAAGCGCGCGGGAGCAGTACGCGCCGTCAACGACTTAGGCTTGGTCCGGACAGTTACCGGACGGTCGGACCGCGAGCTATCCATTGCTCACTGTCCGCAAGACCGCGCCTACGGTGGCTGGAAATCGGGATCGGAACCCCGGCGGCGGCGAGAGCGCCGTTGCCTAATACGGTCGGCCTCCTCTTGCGAGCATTACTGCTTCGCAGAAGTCGGCGACCACCTGCCACTTCTCGCTCCGGACCATGGCCTCAACCAAGACCCGTGGCGAGAGGTATCCGCTGCCAATCGTGCCACGAGGGCACGGCGGTGCTCCGCCAAAGGGCATACCTCGACTGTGTGCTCCACCCTGATCCTCCGGGAGTACCGGTAGCTTCGGATGTGTGGTAATATGTCAGTCAGTTACTTTCTCCTATTACAAATATAGTTTTCAAACCTCAAAAAGCTAAAAAAAAAGCCAGTATATACATACGTTTATATCAATAACAACTTATTTTGGACTTTACGTATGACAAGGAGTCGCCTCACTCGCTATTAATATCAAACTGGTCTAGAAAACCCCAATTTAATTCGTCCCCAATTTATGCGCTTGATGTAAAATAAATAAATTCTCAAAAACCTATATGTAGAGAATACAACAACCATACTAATTTAAGATTTCGCAGTTTAAGTTATCAAGTTTTTAATTTAGGTTAAATGTTTCTTATCTCTATTTATTCCCCAATGTTTTTTTAGCAATACCATATCAATTTGGTATAAACTGGACCTGAAGTTAAAAGCTTTTCGAACAATATGGGTAGGTCACCCAGGTTCCGGAGACTTAAGGGTTTATGGCTATAAAAAAAACCCATAATATTTAATCAATATTGATTGAGGATAACTTAGTCTTCTTAATTATACACGTAAACAACGAAAAAGCAAAACCAATATATTAATTTTAGTATACTTAAAAACTTATTTAGCTCGAAATTTTTTATTGGAAATTGTCAGGTTACAAAGTGTCCCCTAATTAAGGATAAGTAAAGTAGGCACGTACTAGTAGTAATTAATTGTACAAAAATCACATAGTGTAATAGCTCGAACTTTCATCGACAACAGTATATGTTTTATATGTCTATTGACGATATACTTTGGCACTCCAATCAATCTTCGCCATTTCTATGATTTTTAAACAGATTTAACTTTTAGTTACACATTTTCTAAAGCCCTTTGTTATTTTTGTAGTTGGCTGTTTTTAATGATTTTTGTGTAGTTTATATTATTAAAAAAAAAATAACAGGTGATTTTTTTTTTCTATAAAGCGCTGTATTGCCATACAGAATGGCAACGCATAAAATAATGTCTGGTCCTAAGCGACCATTTAAGTGTCCAATAGTAGTGGCTCCACAAATATTTTGATTGGTAGGTCCAAATATTTATGTTAATTCAACAAAAATTACAAAAAATAAATCAATACAACACCATACCTTTGCATTTAAAACAAATGTTAGGTTCAGCCAATAGTTTATTTTTCGATTAAACTTGTTACAAAGTTGATTTACAAAGAACAACGAAGTCCACGAGTAAGTAGAAATGCCAGTAGGCATTTCTTACTCTACTGACTTTCTACTGTTAAAGAACAAATAGACGAGTCCTGTAAAGTTTCTAAACCAAAACTTTAACGCTACAAAAACCAATTGGCGAAAGCACTTAATTTATGAACACAGATCATTGAATTTTCCGATTGAGAAGGATAAGATTAGCTTCAACCTGAAGATATGAATTTCCGTATGAGATGACACATGATTGGTTGCACTATATCTAAAAACCATACTATGTTATTATTATTATAGCTAGCCTATATTGACCCACTGCTGGGCAATAGCCTCTCTCCATTCTTTCCAATGATCACGATTTCAAAGCGCTCTGGTTCCCAAGCCAAGTGTCAGTGGTTCCTGTGCAACATTACTGGTGTTGCCCTCGGTAAGAGTCATCTGAGGTCTCCAAAACTAAATTACTACTGCTGGACATAAGCCTCGCCCAAGTGTCGCCGCAATGACCAGTCCTATCCGTCTTGAATCCGTTGGAATCCCTCGGAATCCCCCGGAATCCCCCGCAACACTCACCAGGTACCCCTGCAATAAATTGAAAACCAAAATATTAAGTTATTGGCTTGGGTGCCTTAAGGACACTAGTCATCATTATAAAAGGACTTACTGACAATGTGCTCGTTATAACAGCTGTTAGCCTCGATTCTGTCGCTGCAGAGCAAAGACCTTCCACACTTCCTACAGATGCTGCTGTACTTTTCGTACTGTTGTGTTCGAAATGGTTTTTTTTTTATTTTTTTTTCAATATAGCTTATGATAATTTACCTTTTATATTTGGAAACCATTGTATAATGTAGAAGCACTTTTTTCAAGTTTTGTCAGTGTGAAGTACCTACCTACCATGGAGCATTTTTGCTGAGTTACAACTTGTTTGCGAGCATGGCAACATTACGACCATGGCAGTTGAGAGTTTGTCATGCTCACTCAAATAGGCGCTGAAGCTGGCACGTATTACTGGGTCATTCAATTCCCTTCAAAATGGGTGAGCTGAGTTGTGAAGTCATGCTCGTGAATGGGTGCCGTCAGTTGAGACTGACCTTCTCTTAGCTGGTAGTGGCTTAATTCAATTTCTATTTTTTATTTATTCTTTTATTGTTAGAATAGAATAGAATAGCATTTATTCGGCGCAAGAAACACAATATGCCACAACATAAAATAATATATACAATACAGTTGCAGTGACTGTGCCTGAACCAAAAGGGTCACCAACTCAGCAATTGCTGGGCGTCAAACACCCAGCGCTGGTTTTCAGCTGGCACCCCGCAGTGACGCGTTTATTACTAATCTACATTGTGCTCACATAATCTAGGCAAAAAGATATAAATGTAACCAAGTTTTATGTAACTTACAATATGATTTAAAAGAGTGTCCATGGAGTTTCTTGTATGTTCATCTCCGAAAGATCTACGCTTTGGAACTTGCCATTTAGCTTCACTTTTTTGACTGACCGACATTATAACAATTCAAAATTGCCACTAATTGGTCTATTTGATATAAACTTTTCTGATTTCTTCGTAGGTACTCTCCATTTTTCTCTGTCCAGGGTTATGGCTATGAGTCCAGCTTTTCAAATAATTATCTACCTGCCACTGTAGAACAATTTAGTCGCACTTTTTTTATGTTAAGCCTAGTTTAGGCACCAGTCTCCTACAATACGCTTACTGTATCTCCTTTTTCCCTAGAAATAAGATATAAGTACAATTATTGAGCAGTGCACGCGACTTCGTTCGTGTGGACTACAGGATTTTGAATTTATTTTTTCTAAAATGAAAATAGCCTAAGTAACTCCTTTTTACATTAGCTACCTGCCAAAAAAATCCTATCAAATTCGGTTCAGCCATTCCAGAGATTAGCCGGAACAAACAGACAGACAGACAGACAAAAATTGTAAAAAATGTTGCTTTGTATATATATTTATATGCATGTAGTAAAAAGCGGTTATTTTAATATTACAAACAGATACTCCAATTTTATTTATATGAATAGGTGTAAATTATTTATTATCTTCGTCGTGTGTAATAGTCCATTGAATTGTATGGCGAGCGATATTGTATCTTAAGATAAAATATTATAGTATCTTAGCCGTGTGCAGCGCCCCTTAGTGAACTCCACTGCGGGTGACGTAACTTACGACAAACATATTATTTGCGGTTGGTACAGTAATCGGGTCTATGGGTCGAACCGCAAAATTAAGTTTGTTTTTATTGTATATACTTTCGGCATAAAAAGTACCCAGTGTGGTGCCCAGAATATTAAAAAATGATTATACCAAGTTTCATCGTAATCGAACCGGTAGTTTTTGCGTGATGCCTGAACAAACAGACGGGCAAAAAATTTTTTTAATCACATTTTTAGGTTCGGTGTCGGTCTAGTAACACGGGGTGCCATTTATTTTTTTGATATTTTCAATGTACAAAATTATCACTTCTACAGATATGTACTAAACGGAGCAACATCAAAATAATACAACAGTTCCAAAATAAAGTACTCAGGGATGCTGTAAAAGCACCATGGTACATCAGAAATGACGACCTCCACCGTGACCTCAAAATGGAACTCGTCACCACCATCATTCAAAAATTTGCTGAAGCCCACGAACACAGACTTCACCGACACGTGAATGTTGAGGCTATACAGCTGTTAGACAATATGGACCTGGTGCGTAGACTAAAGAGAACTAAACCTTTTGAGTTAGTGTAGTGTTTAAAGTTAGTGTATAATAGTGATCAATGCTGTGCTATGCATATTACACATGAACAAAGTGTTTTATCAATATCAGACTCTAAGAAAGTGCTATGGACTTCTATAAGTGCTAAAGAACGCTATTCTTAGTTTAAGCAAAACCGTATAAAAATAAGTTAGAGTTAAATTACTTATTAGTCTTTTAGGCTAGACTGTAATCAATTATTAAGAAATTTATTCTTGATAATAAGGAAAAAAAAACTTTTACAGATATATTATAAGTATAGATACAGATTGTGTGGCGAGAAAATAAAATTTTACTATGATTTAAAAAAATTGCTATGCGCAAGGGCTTGCCCTTTTTTCACACGTAATAACTTTCTCTTTTGTTCCCAAGATTTCTTAATTCTTAATCTACACTTGAATACGTTGTAGGTCATGATGTCATACTATCGGTTCAAAAAAATAACTTCGAAGTACTGTTATAAACTGATTTAACTGTGGTTGCAAATATGTATCATTAACCGCTAATTAACTATAACTTATTTATTTAGAACAAAACTTGTAAGATGACATTAAATCAAACTATATATCCAAAAATCAGTTCTTTTCGGATCAATCTTTTCACTTTATATAGGTTTTACCTAACATAATTACGTAACTATCTGCAGAATTACCTTGCAAATTATTCTTTTATCAGGAAAATACCTCTAGCCATCTTTTATTACCTAACCTGTTGTAATTTCTGTAAGAATCATTAATCAAATCAGCCTTAGGCTTTTCCTGAGTTACACCATAAGAAACTGTCTTCCGGCAGCCTACCCTAGATGTTAAAGTCGTTGGTCTTTTACATCGAGCTTTCGAAGTAACAACTGGTTGTTTATGTTCATTTTCCTAGTGCTGGTTTGGTTGAACCTGGAACAATGGTTCGGTAAACTTAAGTGGTAGATACGAAAAGTTCTGGAGTGGTGGCCCCGTTGAAAGGTCTCCCACAAAATCGACCGATGACCTGGTTAGGTGGGTGAGGGTCACGGGAACCCGATGGATGTGAGACCCACCAGATCGGTCGCTATGGCAACACTTGAGGGAGGCCTTTGTCTAACAATGGATGTCTTTCGGCTGAAATGATGATGATGACAGAACAAAATACAGGAAAGATTGGTGGCCCATTGATGGGCCCCAAATTAAGAACTATTTGGCGTGTATTCAAACCTTAGCAAAATCTGCATAATTAACATTACTGCTTTCAAAATACAAATGAAGGAAAGTATCGAAGACATTACATTGGACTCGCGTGGGCCTAAAAGAGGTCTCCCTCAGTTATCTACCAGTGAAAATCCCGTCAAAATCGGTCTAGACACTTCGGAGATAAACCGAAATAAACACACAGAACGACGAATAAAAAAAAATAACGGCTTTAAGCTAAAGGGCAAAAAGATATTGTTTTGACATTACAAGCAGACTGTTCAATTTTATTTATTTGTATGTAGACCTTTTTTGAGTCCTTCAAAGTCCTCAAAGAGTTTTATGAACAAAAAAAAATTAAATCATAAGACAAAGTATTCGCCAAGGAAGAAGAGAACCTCAGTAGGTTCTGCTTCGGTGAATAGTTAGTATTTTATAAGTAAGTAATTACGTTTACTAAGCGTAACAGTTGCGTGTCAACGGAACCGAACAGTGCGCGCGCGCAGTCAGGGCCACCCGACGCCGATTAGCGGACGCACTCACTATATCGTTCGAAATTTAAAAACAAGTGTTATACTTAGTGTTTACAGTGATTACAAACAAAACTCTGGCAGAAATACTGGAAATTTGAAATTGAAAGGTTAGTTGATTTCTCTTTTTTTTTTAAACATTTTATGTGTACTTTGGATTCGCGATAAAAAATGTCTTATCAGTTTTTATCAAGCACATTTGGTAAACAAATTACAATTTGTGATTAAATATGTATTTACTTACAATTAAACGGCGCGCGCAAGTCGTAGACGGGTAATTAAAATCAAACCACATTAAAAAAAAACGTTCATCAAGCAAAAAATTATGATACGAATAAAATTACATGTCATTCATTCTTTGTTCTACTTAATTTGCTCTCATTTCCGCACTATCGCATCAAATGTCATTCTAGGTTTAGTATAATTTAATTTACTACGGAGAGCAGTGGTGGCTGAGTGGTAACGGCCCCAACTTCCGAGTGGTAGGTCGCGGGATCAAAACCAACCAGGCGCATTACTTTGTGTAATGTATTTCATCACCACTGCTCTCAAAATAGTGAAGGAAAACATCGTGAGGAAACCGGCATGTCCTAGAACCAAAAATTCGAAAATATATGACATCCACCAACCCGCAATGGGCCCGCGTGGTGGATTACGGGCCGGGTCTCTAGGACAAGTAATGGGCCGTAATTCACGGCCCATTTCTTGTCCTAGAGAGGAGGCCTGAGACCTAACAGTGAGGAAATTATAAGGCCGACTATGCAGTACTATGCTAACTTCCTATTAAATTAGTTAGCATACATAATAAAGATGCAATTTAATGCTTGTATGCACTTAATTGCAAACGAGTATTAAATTGCCGGCAATTTTGAGGGCGGTAAGATGATTGAATCATTGTTTGTGTATCAAGACTACCTATGTATGAAACAATAATTACATTCTTAGTACATGCATTAAGAACCTGATCACTACATCATTATTTCAATTATCGTAACGTAATTCCTGTCGATTACCGTAAGTCAGCATAAAACGCGTGAGCACTTAATTGACAAATATTTTTTTCTTCGTAGTAAAGTAAAAATCTTGTATTTGCTTGGATCAATAAAATATTTTTTGCAAAAAAAAATTTAACCGACTTCAATTTTAAAAAACACTGAAAAGTATAACATAACTTTAATTTCGGAAGTCGGTGTTTCTACAATAGTTTTGTCTCTTCGTTATTTAACACCGACTTCCGAAATTCAAGTTTTTAACATTGAAGTCGGTTTTTTTTTTGTAAAAAGTTTTTTATTTTACACTTTTTAGTTATGGTATCACCACTATAAAGTACCCCTCAGACAAACTTAAATAACTTATAGCCACAGTGTATTTAATAACGATTCTAATAATCTCAAACACGGTTAGATTACATTAATTATTTTTTTTTCCTTCTGGCTTCATCATCAGATCAGTTCGCTACACCCCCCCCCCTTTTCTGACAGTCAGTCATCGACTACACGTATGCGCCCGGACCGGAAAAAGTTTGATTATTGATTGATATCGATAGTGACGAATTGTTATATACAAGCACTTAACTGAGTATAATTATATAAAAAGAGATGAAGCAGATGTAATATAAGAGTTATGAGTATACATATGGATGGATGGAGACAGAGAGAAAGGCCATAAAAAGATGGATATGAAAGAAAAGAGACAGAATGGAAAAAGCTTTTTGCGCCGGCTCCAAATAAATTGGTACAAGGGCAGGAAGATGATGATGACACTGAAACAAAAATAAAAAACCTTTAACTAATCAAAAACAATCTAAAATGTGGTGTTAAAAAGATCCCCTCCCTCCCCTATCGCTGTCGATTGCTAACGTCACCAAAAAACTGACAGCGTTTATACGCTGTATAACAATGTTTATCCTCTGTCTAAGGTAAAAAATCAACCCTTGAATCACGCGAAGTGTCAACAAGACGGTTAGATAGACCTTTATATAATTATTGAGTTCTCGGAGCCCACGATCCAAGAGTTACAATCTCAAACAACTCGAAAATTTTAATTCCCAACAAAGCTTGAAGTTTCCCACAGCTGCAGCAGCACTAGCATTACATGATGATCTAAAAAGATAGGGTGGTGCAAGAATATCGATACAAGGAGTTTCCCATACTAAAAGCCTACCCATCTTCCATGGAAATAAAGACATAATATGTCTTGCCAATGTCGCATGCCAGGCCATGGGATTCCAATAAGGCCAGAATGCTGACTTTGAAAAGAACGCGTTGTTGACATCTTTGCTACGGTAGCAGTAATGAGGACAACAGAGACCTCCTAGACTTAAGGAATCAGCGAAGCACAAAGTAGTGTCGTTGAATAAGGCCAGCCAGTGCGCGCGCTCCGCAGTAGCAGCAGATGTTACAATCAGGTGTTCGTGAACTACTTTACAGAGCGACTTATCACCCCATCTTTGGGACGATAGGTCGGACGAGTCTCCATTTTAATTTGCCGTGCTTCACTAAGACTATAGATGCTTCGGTAAAGCGTCGGTACATTAACATCAAGTGGTGAGGAAGGTAGGATATTCCTGATTAATTTTTTCAATGCCGTGAACCGGTGAACTAATACTAGTAATTTTAGCAAACACCGAGGCTTCCATGCGGATGGGAAAGGTAGCGTGAGCCAAGCATGGTCATTTATGAATAAATTTAAAATTTATATAAAAGATGCCGCTTAATATGGTCCATTTTATCCAAAAGATGAAGATGTTTCAAGGAAATATGTTAATTTGGGGTAAAACAGCAGAAATGAAATAGTATGATGGCCGAATTCATGTTAATTTGGAGCAATCTTTCCGAAATGCCCATCATTAAAATTTTATATGTTTTTCCTTAACAAATTGGAAAAAGAATCCTCGAAATTGGGAGCCCAAGGAGACGAGCGCCGGGGCTTGGTACAGGCCATGGTCGTGGCAGGTGGCCTCCTTCTGCGAAGCAGTAATGCTAGCAAAGGAGGAGGCCGACCGCATCAGGCAACGGCGGCGCTCACTGCGCCCCAGCCACCGCCGGGATTCCGATCCTGATTTCCGGCCACCGTAGGCGCGGGCTTGCGGATGGCGAGCAATGGGTAGCTCGCTGTCCGACCGTCCAGTACCTGTCCGGACTGAGCCCAAGTCATCGACGGCGCGCACTTTTCCCGCGTGCCTCAAGGGGCTGTCAGCAACAGCAGGGGCCCAGCTGGGTCAAAGCCTACTGGGGCCAAGTTTAGTTCGAAAGATAGCCCAGCTCAGAAAGGCAACGAAGGAACAGGAGTGGGTTTTTAGTCAGTAAAAGTCTGACACTATCTCCCAGTCGCCCAAGAGCGGGAGATGATAGATGATTTTCTCACCGCGAAAAAAAAAGCCCAAGGAGACGTACAGAGCTTTTTCAATGATTTTTATTTATGGCACTATTAGGTACGTTGAATTTTAAAAGATTCAGTTGTAACTCATTACAGTCAGATAAAAATAGGTTTTAATTAAGAAGTGCATTTGTGTAAGAAACCAGTAATTTTCCTTATAACATTGGCCTTTTCTGAGTCAGCCAGTTTCTGACCAAGTACGTCATGATTGACCTCAATAACCCTTAATGAGTAGGTGGAGGTTCTATGCGTCTGTGTGTTATTTCTTTTATTACTAATGATCTGATTACAATAGCACTTTTTTTTGTAGGTGGGAAAATCATCCAATGACATTTCCGCGCCATTGGGCGGAGATGGTGTCAGACTTTTACTGACTAAAAACTCACTCCTGTTCCTTCGTTGCCTTTGTAACCAGGGCCGAATCTTCCTTTAGATAGATTTTTCCAGGAGATATCCCTTAGCCCCAGGCGTCGACCCTGCTGGGCTTCTACGGTTTGCTGACAACTCCTTAAGACGCGCGCCGTCGATGTCTTAGGTTCATTTAATTCTTTTTCATAGATTTTATATAAATGCACAGCTATAGTTTTATTTGATGTATAGCTACTTTTGCTATAGTTGTTATATTATTGTGCTATATCAACTATATAAGACCACTATGGTGCAATTACATATTATAATTGCATCTTTATTGTGTAGTGGTATTATTGCCGCAATTTTAAATAAATATAATTATTCATAAAAATAAATAATAAAACCTCGCTGTAAAAAATGAGGTTTGGATACCAAATAGATTTGTCGAAACCAATAATAAATTGGTTATATTTTTCAAACAGCAGGGTGTAATGGTATACTCGAAAGGATTCGAATTGATTTGATCGAAACTTAATATTAGACAAATTAATAATTGATTGATTTTTGAGTGGATAGTCTCTGATTGCGATCTTTCACCCGTAGGTAACTATAATAGGCAATTTTATAATAATAGAAGGCTTTTGCTCTACAGTGGGACAGTACAAACTTATAATAAAATCGAATACAACTGCAGTTATTATAAATTCTCTAAATTATAGATAAATATTTTGCATCTATTATAAAATAGTAATAACCAACCACTTAAGCCTCCCAAAACCATAGCCTATATCTCTTTTTTCCGGTGTTTGGGCTTGGGTGCACTTGCATAGCGCGTACTAGGACAATCGTGGTTTGTAGCACGTTCTTTGAAGTATCTAAGGGAACTCTGCCAGTTTTCCTCTGCCCTTCGTACGCCTTCCATAATGCCAGGGCCCCAGGGCCCTGAGATAAATAAATCCAAAATGACTAAAAGTAAAGTGGCTAATGTTGGTATTTACAATTATTTGTTAATCGCTTTATTTGCGTTTAGCTTTATTAATCAGCCAGACACCCAAACAAAGGATAAACTCTTAATTTAGTTACAAGTACATAACTTTTTTGTTCTGATTTCCAACATCTAAATAAGAAAAAATAAATAAAAAATAAGCATTTTCGTAACGGCCAAGTAAGTAATGTCAGTAAAGATCGACGGAATATGTGATTTTTGTGTTTGTTTACCTACATTTAAATTGAGTTAAATAAAAGATAAAAACTTACAATTATATTACCTATAATCTTAATTTAGAATTCACACGATTTTGCAGCTTATATTGTAACTCGCACTACCAATTATTTTAAGATGACTACAACATTAATTAAATAGACAAAAAAAATTAAGTCCTTAGCAAAAGTTTCTAGTTTTATATGTAAAATTAGCGTTTCGCCCGCGTATATAAAATCCCACTAAAACATACCTGTTAAAAAGGAGGCCAAGTTCCTGTCGTAGTGCACGGCATGCGCGCGGCCTGTTGCTGGAACTTGGCCTGCGCACGGCCGTGCGCTTAGATATAACCTATGTCACTCAGCACGCTTAGCCAAGTTGTTATTCTGCAATCGTTAACGCTGTCGAAAAGTGATGAAACGTAAACGTAATGACGTCATCTCAACGTAAAGTCGCGTGGTCAGAACAAACGAATAGACAATTCGTAGCCAAGTTCACATCGTCGTTCAAAGTCGTTTCTACAATATTTAACGCTATATCCTTTGTTATACAAACGCTACATTGTAGAACGAGCGGCCGACTCAAGCGCGTCAACATGGCTACCAACTTATCGTTTTCTACAATTGCTGTCACCGAGGCGTTACCGATTAGAGAACGGAATTCGATTGTAACTTGGCTAGGGGGGCAGGACTATAGCAGCTTTCTATCGGTGAAATAGATATCGGACTAGTACTTTCAGAGATTACTCTTTATAACATTAGGCGTAGGAAAAACCTGTTTTTATTTACCTGTGTTTAAAACTCAAAGCTTCATATCACATTGAATGGATTGTTAATTTATAATAGAAAGCAACTCCAACATAACAATTTTTTATCTCCCTTACTTGCTCGTCATATGGTTAATAACCGCGATTGACTCAAAGCGCTCGATTCACAAACAAGAACCAAAGTGTAGATCGGATGTAGCGCGCCACCATAGCAGAAACAGTTACCTGTTTATTTAAATCAGTACATGTTGGAAACAACAGTCTTGATGGCCCAGTGATTAAGGCTTATAGTCCCTTGTACTATCTGGCTGAAATTAAATGAACACAACTCTCGTACCCACCGTGCCTAGGCGGCAGCGCGCGTATCTGTGCATTTAAATGCGGCTAGCTGCGCCCGGACATTTGCATATGCTATGTTCACTTTGAAAAATATTTAACCACCAATTTTTATGTGTAAAAATGTCTCTAAAGATTCAAGCCGTTTCGAACGAGTAAGGAAAAGTTGCGAAATTACTAAATATTTTTTTTTAGATAAAAGTATTATTTGCATGAAAAAATCAAATGTTGATAATAGTCTTCATGAATCTATAATAACTTACATTTTTTAAACCTATTAACCTGGCCGATACCGAGGAGTAGACTTCAGAAAGTCACTGTTATAGGGCACTTTTCGGGCGCTTGAGCCTTAAGGCAACAAAAGAGCAAGAGGTTGCTTGTTCAAAATCTCTGCTACACGGGGTGTCGTGCCTTGGAAAGCACGTAAAGCCGTTGGTTTTGTTTCATAAGCCTAGATCACATGTACCAAGTAAACGGGCGAGACAGTACTCTCGGCCGAGTACTCGGTACGTGTAATCACAGTGCCGAGTGCTCAGTCAGTTTCTCCTATAAGAAGATACATATTTCATTATATATATACTTATGTATTTAGATAATGAAATATATATATCTTGGGTTGGACGCTCTTAATCACTGATCGCTACACTTATCAGCTACTTATCTTTGATATTACTAATTATAACCCAACACTTGCATTCCATATTATGTACGAGTACAAAGATGATGTAAAATATTTTCAAGATAAATATGAATCCGGTCGGGCACAGCAAAGTTAGGAGAAGAGAGGATTAAGGCTAGGTAACAATTACAAATATTTTACCAATTACAATCATTTTTAACCGGCTTCTAAAATAAAAATATAGTTTAAAAAAAAAAACATGCTTTCATAGCATATGAAACTAAAAATTGTAAAATAATTTTCAATACAGGTAGAAAATAATAATAATGAATGAAAAATATTAATATCATTGTGAAAAAAGCGTGGGGCGCTTTGTGCCATATTTTTCGAAAATCGAGCACAGTTAGTGTTTTTTTTAGTCAAATCGTTCTTTTTTTTTTAAATATACGATAGCATGTGTCTCAGAAACGACTAATTTAACCCTCAGTTAATATCTAGGCACTGAGAATGACTGTCTGTATAGAGAACAAATGTAATTACTACATCTACTCGTACAATGACCCGTGATTTTTACATCACAGTAATAATATAATAAGATAGACGGATAGAAGTTTGTGAGTGCGTCTACTTGTAACTTTTTCAAGCTCAAAAGGTCGAACGGATTTCCAGACACAAGGGCAGACCATGTCCTGGAATTTCTGGAATACGTTCCCTTGGGATAATTAACTACAAACACGCGAGCGAAGCCGCTTGCAGCAGCTAGTAGTTTAATAACAAACGTGGATTATCGGCCATTGACCCTCCTACATTTATTGACATCCATAATTTCAAAAACGGAATGAAAGACAATGCTGTCTTGAATCGACATCTATCGTGATCCTTTACCTTTTCTGAAAAACAGTTCATTGGTGGTTTTTTGGGTATCTTCGATATATTGGAGATATGAGTTAAAGGTCAATGTACTTTATTCTAAGTTTATCTGGCGCCTTGTATAGTTAGAAATGCTGATCTGGTGTATTTTTTTGACTTAGGTTACAAAAATTTCTGAGACTTATGTAGCACTGTATGAAGTCCATGTTTTAACATATAATACATTTCAATCTATTGTAATTTTATTTTATTATTATTATAACTTGTAATACCTACATATTGTGTTTAAAACTTAAACTTTTATGGGTCAAAAACGAATTGAATTGAAGTTATGATATGAATTTTAATGAAGTAATGATGTTGAAGTTTAAAATTAATTACGTAATTGTGTAGTAGATTAAATGGCTTTTTTGTTTATTTTATTTATTACATATAAATATAATAGAAAGAACACTATGAAAGTTTTTGAAATCACTTAATTATTTATTTATTTATTTTTATTTATTGACACTTCTTGCACAAAAAACTAACAACTTCTTGCGAATGTGTTCACGAGCCACCTTAAAGGAGAACCGGTTGGATGCCATCCTGATGTTCAACGGGAGCGCATTCCAAAGAAAGATCGCTTGGACAAAGAAAGAGGATCGGATAAACCCAGAGCGGTGTGAGGGACATCGTAGAAGACGATTATTCGTTGATCGGAGATTTTTACTACGGGCAGAGCAAATGAATTATCACGATAATATTTACGACACTTTATAATATTATAAAAATGCATTGCGTAGATATAAACTGGTAAGTTTTCGCAACAGACGTAACATGGTCGACATTATTCAATTATTCAAAATTGACTGATTCTCCAACACTTCTTGGTAAAATATCACTAAAAGCACACGCTCGCCATTATATTCGTGACGATTTTTTATTTGAATTACATTTTGAACTTGGTAAAATAGGTTAGGTTATGTTAGAACAACCGCGAGCGAGCCGAGCGAGCGAAGCGAGCTATGCCTCGGTAGTGGCCGGTGAGCTTACCGGTCACTGCCGAGGCACTACTTACTACTTCTCAAAATAAAATAGATCTTATACGCAAATCAAAAAATATTTTTCTTATCCGATATTTTAACGAGTATGTAACGTAAATATAATGAACTTGGGCGTATTGTTGACATTTTGAACTTTGGTAAAATGAGTAAGTATCGATAATTTTAACCATTAGATATTTTACCAATTTTCGATATTATGATACAATCTATACTTAAATTTTCGATGTATGAACGGTGACATTTTACTAGTAGGTATTTTAATGTTCGACATTAAGGAATGCACCCATTCGTGACTCATTTTTATAACGTTCCACTAACAATAACTACAACAGAGAACAGGCACAGATCTTTTTAACATCTCTCCTATTACCATGAAAAGTCGATATATCGCTTAATTAAATTTACCTTATTAATCACTTTTCAAACTGATAATAACAAATATTATCATTGAACTTATGTTTTAATAAAAAAAACGACTTGACGTTAACGTGCCTGTCTTATCAGCAGTTTGTTGTACTTATTGTATGTGTATTGTAAGGAAACAATTATCTTAACAATTGTGTTGTTTGTACAAATGACTGATCGAACCAAAAAAAATATATATATATCATTAACTGGTTTGTTTTGGCACGTTGCAAACAGATCTCATCAAATGCAATTTTATTCTTCTTTGTTTTTTATATCGCAAGTCCAACATAAAATCCCGACCCACTTAAAACCCCGGTCAGAGACCTATTCACAAACTTGAATAATATAAAAGTACAAACAGGTTTCACATTTATAGCAACTTAAGGTTAACTCAAACCGCGAAGCTATGCGATACGAAGCGGTACTATACTTTTTTAGATAATAATAACTCAATAAAGAACTTTTTTTACTACACAAAAGGTATGTAGTTATTTCAATGAGAGAATTCGATTTCACTACGAGGAATTCACAATGAATTCGTAATAAAATACTTAAGTATAATAAAAATTAAATGAATAATATAAAGGTTTATAATGTTCGCTTTGCTGGGACTTAGGCTTCCTCTTTAATGCCATGATCACACGTACCGAGTAAACGGGCGAGACAGTACTCTCGGCCGAGTACTCGATACGTGTAAACACAGCGCCAAGTGCTCAGCCTACCATTTATCTCTACTACTCGCTTACATCACTGTCTCGGTCGAGCAACATTTTACTGTCTCGCCCTTTTACTCGGTACGTGTGATCAAGGCATAAAAGTTGGGCTGTTATCAACCACGCGAGCCCAGTGCAGATTGGTGGATGTCACTTTGAAGTTTTGGTTCTAGGACATGATAGTTGTTTTCCTTAACCATTTCAAGACCAATGGTGACGAAATAAATTACACATACTAATACCTGGGTTTGAACCCATGAAGTACAACTCGTAAGTCGAGGCCGCTACCACTGGGGCAGCACTATTCTCCATTTAGTATTATAAAAAACAATAATTTGTACTTTTTTGTGAAGTAAATAAAGTTCTATATTATACCTCTATCTTAAAAAGTGCTAGTGCTGTGCTAGCATCGCATCTCGGTGTGAGCTGACCCTAATTTATATTTTGACTACGCATTGGCATATATTTCACTAATAATAACAATATCAACTTTCAATAATATGTTGTGGTTGTTGTGATTATTTTTGACGTCATCTCACCAAAAAAATATACTAGCGAGATTTCATGGAATAATTCCAACGTCATGGCAAAAACATGGGTAATTCCGTCCATATCGTCATAATAAAAAAAAGATATATGGTAGTCGCCGTAACCACAAGTCCACAAAACAAATAATTTCAAAGTAAATAATTGTAACTACATATTTTAATTTTATTCCTCAAATACATTTTATATTTATTTTCTTTTTTTTTTTGCAGTGACAAGCCAAAATGGCGCCCAACACAGATAAACGTCAGATAAGTTTTCCCCAATTGGAGTACCCGATCCTTAGGGAGGTTACGCCAAAATCTGCACAAAACTGGTTGAAAAGTAAGAGAATGCAAGATGGCGCCGAAGACTTGTGGAGGATTCATGACAGCTTGTATGATTTAACGGATTTTGTGACTGCACATCCCGGAGGATCGCATTGGATAGCTGTTACCAAGGTATACTATTCAATCTTTATAAGAACAAGCCTAATTTTGCGATATTGTTTATTTCTTATGTTCTTTTTACGTCATTCATTAATTAGTTAAGACAGACTTCCGTCCGACAGGTATTTTCCGTTGTTTAATCACTTCATAATTAAGCTACTATTTTTATATTATTTTAGTCCTTGAAATTGCTACTTAAGACGGAGGCGTCAATACCTGCCACCGTTTTTTTTTTTTTTTTTATGGAAGATTATCTATCAAAAGTGGCTTCGTTGTTTGTATGATAGTCAGATATCTTCCGAAAAGGACGTACTACCGGGATATACAGGGTTATTTGTAAAACACTAATAACCTTGCAGGACTGTATTACTAACATCATAAACAACAACTTTTATTCTATGACTTTTTACAAAACTAAATTAATGTACCAAAAAAAAACCTTCAAGATTTCTTTGTTCTATCTAACACATGTCAACTCTATATTTTGTTATATCTATCTACGTCTTTATGACGCGACGCAAAGCAAGCACCCCCGCCACCCGATCCCCACTTCCCTCCGCTATTGTACTATCGCTCGCTTCGCATAGACTTCGTAATATTTAGAACATATTTTTATTTTTGTATGAAAATCTGATGAACTAAAATATGATACATTTTTAAAAGTCATAGAACAAAAGTGGTTGTTTATGATGTTAGTAACATAGTACCGACAGGTTACTAGTGTTTTACAAATAAACTGTAAAGCATCTGTTTAGCCTTGTTTTATCTGTTAATTAATCAACAAACATTATTACGTACTTATGAAAGTCTTATACTAACTGGGGTAGTAGTACTAATCTTCACAATCTATCGTCACAATCATACGAACTTTGAACACACCAATTCATATACTTAAGTCCAGACAAATCTCTAAATGTTCTCCTTCACTTCTATTCAAGTAATACAAACCCGTAAATGATTTTTCTCTTTTATTGGACGATAAAAAATGGCCACGACTGCCCGGGCTGGGATCCGATCGCGATAAATGGCGACAAGCTCCATTTCTATCACATTGAGATCTGATACTGTCATTTGCGAGTGCGAGTGGACAACAAATAATACTGCTCTGTTACTGTCACGGTGTCATAAGCTTCGACTGGTATTATTCAATTTTATTTCTGCAATGTATTGAAGAGAAAACCGCTATTATTCTGTTGCTTGTATTTATCATTAAAGACAGTTCAAAAATAGTTTTTTGCCTACTTAACCAAAAGGTCATCAAGTCATCATCATAATCATCCTTTCTCTGCCCTTATTTCCACTTACGAAAGCATTGCAGCATTAGTTTTTGTGTATAGTCCAGAAGCTCATACAAAGGTAGGTAGTGAATATTAAACGAAAAAATGTGGACTACATGAATGGAAGACCCCATGAATATGAATGAATAGAAGTCATTGAATTATTACTCAATGTCATTAATAAGTTTGTAGTCAATGGTAACGAGGAATTCACAATTAGATGCAAATACGATCTACTTTCTTAATACACTTGTGAATAAGTTGGTAACAGAAAACATCTTAGCAATCTTTAAACCTCATGATGAAAGACTAGTAGATACAATAGTATCGTAGTGCATGAGCACAGGCGATTTAATGCAACAAAGCATTCTCTAACAGTCAACTTTTGGGATAAAAAACTCAAGGGTCAGGCGAGTAAAGTACGGGCTGCAGTAATGTCCGAAAGAGTTACCGTGGTTTTGGAACGCAAGATGTCTGACCCCACGTTTTTTAGTTAATAAAATTCTAACACGCCTCCCGGAGCGTCCGAAGTCATTTACTCATATCCACCACCCACCTCATAAAAAGTTAGGTGTTCACAATAAACAAGTAATAAATGAAATAGAATTGAGTATCATTAAAATTAACACCTCATACGATTATAACATTACAGGACCTACTAAAATAATAAACTTGTCTGTTAGAAATGAAACCTGTCTAATTTAGACTATTATGTAGTGGCATATAATAAATTTAATAACAACTCGGCGCTAGACAACAAGCTTAAGTTGGTTCCCGTAATTATTTACGAATTGATTATGTTAATTAATTGTCAATTCCATTTGTGCGAGTAGGTACCTTGTCATTTGTAATTTAACTGAAACTATTAACTAATGAGAAATTGAATGTTTCGGGGAATTTGACCTCAGTATTGGTTGAATGATTAATTTTCAAATCATGAGTAGGTCCACTGATCCACCAATAATAAATTTCAATTGAAAATGGATAGAAAAATAGAATGCATAATTTTCCGGGCATGCTATTTTTTTAAAGTAGAATGCACTGAAAAGTCTATAGGCAGATAAAATATATACAAGCAAATGTTAAAGGTCGTACTGAAATGTATGTTAATAAAATTCTATACGATGTCGAGAATATTAAACAAACTAAATCATTGAGTACATTACTGAATACTGAAACAATATTCCTAAATTTAAATAAACAAATCGATTGTAATGTTCTCGTCATTGTAAATTATTAAAACGTTGCTCAGTAACAATTTCTTTTTGGTGTTCCTCAGGGCACGGATATAACGGAAGCCTTTGAAACACATCACCTCAAAGGCGTTGCTGAAACGCTCCTACCAAATTACTACATAAAGAAAGCAATAAAGCCCCGAAACCATCCATTCACATTCAAAGAAGATGGATTCTACAAGACGTTGAAGTTAAAAGTCATGGCCCAACTGCCAGAGATACCGAAGGACTTAAGAAAGAAGAGTGATTTTATTTCTGACGGTTTACTTTTTGCCCTCGTTGTTCTAAGCCCTATGAGCTGTTGGGGATGGACTCAGAGCTTTGTTTTAGGAGCCTCCTTGACTCTCCTGAACAGTTTTATCCTTAGCTCCTTAACCACATGTGCACATAATTACTTCCATCGTAGTGATAGCTGGAGAATGTACTTATTTAATTTAAGTGGAATGTCGTATAGGTAAGTTTGTGTTCCATTTATTAATTACGTTTAACTATTTCATTAATTAGACTTTAATTCTAATTTATAGACAATATTTATGTAGGTTCCTACGTCGAGAATATTAAAAATGGCATGTTTTGCCATTTACGCTGTAAAAAAGTGTGAAATACAATTCGCTTAAATTTCTTTTTGTTTTTTTTTTTTTAAAGAAAGACTGTACCTAGATAAATATTGTCTATAACCGAATATCATCAAAATATGTTGGAAATATACTCCAACTGCAAATGAGCAGAGAGTTATTACGTTTGTATGGAAATTGATCCGTCGCCGGCCCCTTAATACACGCACAAAATTTTTGTTAAAAAGATTTCGCGTCATTATTTAATTTGATAAAACTATTATGATCATCTGCTAAACTTTTTCCTTTGACTTTCATAGACTATTTTCATATATTTTTTTAAACAAGCTAAGCATAAGCAAACTAGAGTCATTACTAATACAACAGGGAAAAAAAAACAAATTCGCAGCAAGAAATAACCGTTATAACATAGTACGATTGCCTTGGACTTGACCTCCGACTTGAAACCAGTGTAAGAAATAATTTATCAACTAATAGCCTTATATCGTACTAACTGGCTGTTACAATTTCAATCTATTGTTATTTTGTTCTATTTTTACTTTTTATACTATTAAATCTTGGGAATTATGTTTTATTAACGGCATTGCTGTTTTCCATCGTTATTATTTTTACATAATTATATTATCTTTATATAATTTTTTTTTTGTTTATTTAAACGCGCCAATCTCTGAAACATCCAGTTTGATTGGGTAAAATCTTTCTGTATGTGATAGACAGATTCATGATGAATAGTACAGGCTTTATAATATTACGCTACGATCTATGGAAGCTAAGCAATAAAAAAAAAAGTGAGTGAAGCCGCGGTGAGAGCAAGTCTATACTTATATACTTTTATAATACTAATATATAAAAGTGTGGATTACGTGAGAATAATATTTATCGCATCGGTGGGATCACAGCCAAGTACTAGTTTATAACATATAAAAAAAAATTTGCGAAACCTGTCGGTGGTTGCTGAAAACCAGCACCCCAGCACCGTAGATGTCTGGATTTGTCCACGGTATATGCTGAGCAATGACCTATTCTTGCTAAGATTCGACACACAACTTGGATCCGTAGATTGTATTGGTAAAATTGTGTTTTTTCTTTTATTTTTATGTTATTTTTTCAATGGTTTGTTTTGTATAATTTGTCTCTGTTGAAGCCAGCGTTATAATGCCACAGACAACAGAGAGTACTTGCAACAGATAACTTAGACAACTGTGTAGTCTATGGTCTTAGGGTGCATAGGATACATTTAAGCCCGTTACACACATGGCCTGGTGGGGAAACTGTTTTTTTTTTTGTTTTTTTTCGTAATGAATTGTGCGTCTATTCAGGCAGAATAATCTTTTTTCTGCCTGAATAGACGCACAAATAATTATATTATTCCTTTAACTATTTTTTCTGTGCTATAAATTTTATAGTACCATGAATTGCATTATTTCTATGATAATTTTAGTGTGAAACGTAATGAAATATAAAGTAGCCAATATGGCGGTTTACATCTTGAGATGGCTGGCATTGCAACATAAAGTTGGACTGCAGAGCATGGATATTGCACGCCATAAACTAACATTGCTTGCTTGTTGGCATATGAAAACTATACAAGATGACTTTACTGTTACTTGAAGCTGGGATAAGATGCAGTGTAGTAAATATGATATTTTTATGTCTTTGGGGTGTATAAAACGTTATTCAGAAATTCTTAAGTGAAATAAGTTTTTGCGGTATTATAAAAAGTTTGAACAATAGCATATGACGCTCAGCACACACCTAGGTAGCTCATTTTAGTAGTCATTATAAAAATATTCAATGTCGTCATGATCAAAAAACCAACTATGATTCTAAATTTTCTTGTCTACGTTATTTATTTTAACTATCTATACTAATATTATGAAACTTATGAGTCTGTAGTCGTTAACGCTACTTAAAACAACTTCACACCATCTCAACGTTGTCAGCCACGTGGTCAGAACCAAGGAATCGGAGGCGTTATTAACTGTAGAATGAGCCTGGCCTGCTGATTTATTAAAAATAATCTTCTTTCAAAATTTTTAACCCTGGTAGCTTTCTTTTTAGTCATGAGTAATAGCAGGCGATGTATTTGTAAGAACAATAAAAAGTAAAATATCCTGTTTGTCACTCATGACACAGCCTTTCGTATACCTAAGCTTGTGTCGGTCAGAAATGTGAAAGCAGGACAAACAAACCGAGAGGCTCACTTTCACACATTTTTTTTTTTATTTGGTGAATATTATGACTACTTCGTGAACCCTTAGGAACATGTATCATACCATAAACATAGTCAGTCTTATAATTTTCCCATTGCTGGAGCTTGCGCCTTCTTTCTCAAAAAGGGAATAGGTCATTAACTTTATGGATGTCACATGTCTTCCAATTTTTATTCTAGTGCATACTGGTTTCCTCACGATGATTTCCATCACCGGAGAGAGCAATGGTCATGATATAAATTACAGAAATTAAAATGCCTGCCTAAGTTTTAACTTACAACGTACCAGTCATATGTATGTCGGGGATGTTACCAATAGTCCACTGCTCTCCTCACCTCCATCGCTTTGATGTAAACTGCGCTGGTCTTAATTAGGAATCAATTACGTTTCCGAGCAACCGAATAGGTCACAGCTGCGAGTAACATAATTTGGCAAAATGGGGAATCGAGGCCAATTGCACACACAATGCAACTCAAATGCACGCTCCTTTTTTTTGAAGTAAGAAAACTATAGGTACATATAATAAATCTGTAAAAGTATGTTGCTGTCTGTATAGAATTCGACAATATTCTATTTGATGCAGTAAACAATCTCATTTTACAGAATAATACTCTCTCTCTTTTCGGCGCCAGTGCTCATCTTATTCAAACTAATGTTTAAGCTCTAGGTCGTGATTTACTTGATTTGTTACGTGTTTTATTTGTATAATTAACCTGGTATTTGCTATTGCTTTGTAGTCTTTAGCATAAATATGACATTTTAAGTATGTTAAGTTTTTCCCTAAATTTGTAAAAAACGTAATAACCTCAACAGAATATTTTGCTAGCATGCTAGAGTGCACATTTCATGCACGTCACGGCTCAGTAGAAAAACTTGTTTCTAAAATTTTACAGTGGCGCACACAGGACGGTCGTTCTGGTTACACTTGGGAGAGGACTATGTCTAATAGTGGCTGACATAATAATTATGATGATATTGAGACAAAAACTCTAACTACGATTTAAAAACAATTGTAGAAATTAGTTTTTCTCAGGCATGCAAAATAAACATTTTGACTTCTAGTTTACGACGGTCTAGTGGTTTGTGGCCTTGACAGCCCGGGACAAATGTTTGTTGTGATGAGCACGATCATTCGTTCTGTCTTTTTTTTTTATTTTATTTTTATGGTGGGAAAAAATTATGCATTGCCATCCCCCGCTCTTGGGCGGAGCGGGAGATAGTGTCAGACTCTTACTGACTAAAAGACCCATCCCGTTCGTTCTAGCCTTCATTCCGGGGCTCGAGCGCCCTTTCGGATAACCCTGGCCCCAGTAGGCTTCGACCCGGCTGGGTCCCTGCTGTTGCTGACAACTCCTTGAGGCGCGCAGGTACAGTGCGCGCCGTCGACGACTTGGGCTTGGTCCGGACAGTTACCGGACGGCCGTACAGTGATCTACCCATTGCTCACTGTCCGCAAGCCCGCGCCTACGGTGGCCGGTAATCGGGATCAGAATCCCGACGGGGCGGCGGCGGCGGCGGCGATAACGCCGTTGCCTGATGCGTTCGGCCTCCTCCTTTGCGAATTCGTTCTGCGTCTGGGAATAACTTTGTATTTAGAAGAACGTATATTTATCAGTTGTCTAGTACTCATAGCACAAGCTCTGCTTAGTTTGAGACTAGATGGCGTTGTGTGATAGTAGTAGAATATTATTATTATTAGATTAAATTCTACGTGATATCAAATTATGTTCTATTAACCATTTTATTTTTATTTTTCAGTGACTGGCGGGTCTCCCACGCGATGTCTCATCACTTGCACACGAACACAGCTCAGGATGTTGAGCTGTCTATGATCGAGCCGTTCCTACAGTTTCTACCATACAAGGAGAAGCCTATATGGGCTCAAATGGGCGCCTTCTACTACCCTGTTGTTTATGGAGCGTCCCTAATAGTTTTATTATTTGCAGAGTAAGTAAAAATCTCATCACCATCATCATATTAGTCGAAAGGCATTCATAGCATGACATACACCTCACCCAAGTGTCGCCACAACGATCGATCCTGTGCTTCTCGCATCCCCGTAACTTATGGGAAGCATTCCAACGCTGCATCTTTCGGTATAGGTTCGCCAATGTAAAACTGTCGACCATCTGTCCCACAACAGTAAAAAGTGTTTTACTGAAGGAACAGAGGGATGCCACAGTAATAATAAAATTAATCATTACTGTGGCATCCCTTTGTTCCTCCAGTAAAACACTTTTTCAATACACTCGCTCAGAAAGTGACTTTTATTGCACTGCACTTAGGTACATAATGGCCCTTGTTACCAAACTGTGACATTTTGATTACCATTAAGCACTAGTGCTATAATGTAGTTAAAACCTTATTGTTCAACCGCTCCCCCTCCATAATTTTAATACATTATCGATTCAGTCTGGGCGCAGGTCGCCCCCACGAGTCGCCGGTCAACCCCAGTTTATTCATTTCAATGAGTGTATTGAAAGGTAAATAAAAAAAAAAATGGGCGCATATGAAAACAGATTTTTACCGCCACAAAAGTTTTACAGTTATTTTTTTCACAAGTGTATTGAAAAACGTCGTATGATACACGTGAGTAATTAATGATTATCGTTCTCTGCTCTCTTATGACCCTCGCCATGGCTCGGGTCTTAATACCGTCTCGACAGTAATCACTAACATTACACACTTATATCATAATGTTCTATTACTTGCTTCAACTTCAGTCACCAGATACATTAATAACATGAATTTTTAACTACTGGATCAGAAAATTGCAGTTCATGCTACAATAATTTAGATATACACACATTACAATGTATCTGTACATTTTTAACTAAAGTTCAAAGATGAACCAAAATGGAACAATATAGAAATGAATTTTAGTTCCAAACTATAATAATAACCGGTTTTAGTAATAGAAGCTGGCACTTCACTTAAATAGCGTACGATAGTACCGTAACAAAACGGAAAAAAATATAAACCTCTATCTTCACCTCAAACTATCATCACGCCAAAGGTTTAGGCAGAGGTATAAATAATATTTTATTAGTTACTAGCATTTGCCCTTGGTTTTGCCCGCGTACATAAAATATAGCCTATGTCACTCGGAATAAAGCAGCTTTCTATCAAGGAAGGAAAGATGTAAGAAAGAACATTAATTTAGCACACAGACACTAAACGAGCACCTATGTAAAATCTTAAATTTAATATAAAATAAAACACAATATATATTTTTTTGTACTTAACTGAATCTTACTTTGAAAAGTCTAACACTTCCTCTCGTTGCACACAGAGCGCGAGGAGTCATTTTATGATTTCCCACACAAAAATGGCTAAGAAATTCTAAAAACATTTTGCCCAACCAAGGAATACACTCCAGATCCTGGATTCTAAGTATGAAGTCCATGGTTAGTCCAAGCGCTTGGACTAACGATGGACCGCCGAAATATTAACAAAGTCGTAGATATTGGATGAACTGCGACGGGATAATCCCGTTTTCACGTAATTCGATTGTATTGTACAGGTAGTTTAATTGGGTACAATAATATTTGGATACAAGATAAGTTTTGGTTTTAATTAAATCTGGTCTCTTAGTACGATTCAGGGATTACATTGATTACAGATTCGAGTAAATTAATTAAATAGATACGTGGTGTAAATCTGACTCAGAAATCAGAAACTTTATTTCAAATAGACCAATATCAGGCGCTTTTAAATTGTCAAAATGCCGTTGAAGTAATGAAGTTGCACGTTCCAAAGCATCGACCTCTATGGAGAAGAACGTGCAAGAACCTCCATGAACATAAACTCTTTCTTACTTTTTACCTTATTTACCTTTTGTAATATAGACGAACTTACCCCCATTCTACTCATCCCTCTTAGTAAAAAATCAGTGCCAGGATTTCTATGAAATCGGGACCCACCTTCCATTAGCTGTATTATATCGTTACATAGGTAGTTTTGAGCTGAATAATAGTTACTATGACACCAAGTTTCAAATCTTACTTCGTTCAAAGTTTATTTATTTATTTATAACTTTATTGCACACCTTAGCTTAATACAGGATAAACATTAACAGATTATCAGATACAGATTATGCGTACAATAGGCGGTCTTATTGCGCAAGGCAATTTTATTGCTTTGAGATTTCATACAAAAATGGCTAAAATTACTGCGATATTACAGAAAATACAAAACACACAGAAATCAATAAATACCTAATTTTGACAAAAAAATTACGCACCTTTAATATAAAATTTATATGAACTTATAATAAACACCAAGTCAATCCAAAAATATAACACTTCAAACAACCCGTTTATAAAAAAACGGCAATTTCATAGATAACCTATTTAAATAGCGCATAGCATAATCAGCCTATATAATGTTCCCACCGCTGGGACTCAGGCGTCCTGTCTAGGAGAGGGACCGTAATCCACCACGGGCCCCAGAGTGGGTTGGCGTATAATGAAGATTATTTTTAAGAAGATTAAATGTATAATCACAAGGTAAACGCGTACGCAGAAGGACTGGAACAATCTGAGTGCTGCGGTCTTCCCGTACGGTTATAGTTTGGATGTCTTTAAGGCTAGAGTGAATAGGCTCTTAATAAACTAGTGCGTCTTACCATCAGAGATTGCATCACTGCTTACCATCAGGTGGGATCGCAGTCATAAACCATGAAAAAAAGCTTTCAATAAAATCTAAAAGTATAAATCTCAAATTTCAGACTAGCTCTCTGCGCAACGAAACACGAAGGCAAGTCTTTAAGCCTGAAGAACTTGATACCATTCACGATACCAGTCTGGATGTACCTAATGGGAGGTCTTCCGCTACACTGGACCATAGCTGTGTGGCTGCTGACTTTGGTACCAGCCAGCATGTTCTTCGTGTTGTACGGGTTGACTGCTGGCCATCATAGTCATAGGAACTTTTTTGAAGGAGACGTGCCCAGGTAAGACGATTTTGTTACTGGAAATATTGCTACAACAAAAAAATCAAAATAAATAAAAATAAAATTGGATTATTTTGGTTTTAATTTAAATAAAAATTGGATGTTGAAAAAAGATAAATTAAAGTCTAACCCGTTTTACAACAAGCAACTTGAGGGTAAAAAAAAACCAAGATTTTGTCTTTTTTTTGTTTTTGATCTAGTTTTGTTTTTTACTTAAATTGTAAAATGTGGACGGTATTATAATAACATTAATATTATGTAAAAACGACAGTTTCAAAAAACAGTGTGTATAAGTTTGTACTCCTTCATGCTCAAACGGCTTAATGGATTTCGATGAAACTTGGGAAATGGGTAGACATTATCTTGGATTCTGACATAGGAAACTTTATGTCTCGGAAGAATGTACTCTTTGGGATAATTTTCGATTTACACGCTGTTTAAATCGCTGGCAGAAGCTAATTCATTGTATCTTATACCTAATCGTTTCAATAACCCCAAAAATATTGAAATAGGTTGGTACCTTTTAGACGTCAACTACGAATATGAGGATTTTGCTCAAGCGTCTTTCCATTGTTCTTAAATGTTTTTGCCATATAATGTATTTTAATGCGTCTTATGAATTAATTGCACATAATTTAATATAATAAAAACATTTAAGTTAATTACTTTTAGTATAAAGTAAGTAAAAAAAAGTGTAACTACAGTTAATTAAAATAGTCTGAGAATCAGCCCCGTAGACCTACGTGACCAGAATGTAAAGTTACCGCAGAGATAGGAATAGTCCTATCATCATCATCATCATTTCAGCCGAAAGACGTCCACTGTTGGACATAGGCCTCCCCCAAGTGTCGCCACAATGAACGGTCCTGTACGTCTCGCATCCATCGGATTCCCGCAACCCTTACCAGATCATCGGTCCACCTTGTAGGAAACCTTCCAACGCTACGTCTTCCGGCACGTAGTCCTATCAATGCGCCAAGCTCTAAGGCATACCATCTCACATTCTCGCCATATAACTGTAGCAAAAATAAAGGAACCAAAATTGACATGCACTTGTAGTATTAATTAAATCCTAATTTTAGATATTTATTTCAATATGAGGTTTAAATATGAAAACAGCAAAATTATAGTACAGTTGCCATCACGGATCTTGAACGCTTGGCGTCAGAGTGGGGATCGCTTTGCGCATTAGCGAGCCAATCGTCTTCGTTGTTAGATACATGCAGTAACGCAGTGAACGAATGAGGAGTGACGTCTATGACGCGATGGCGGCCAGCCAATCTCTGACACTCCCCGCCCCCGCGTCGCACTTCGCACCACTAAAGAGACCGAATATTTGACTTCTGCGCAAGTGTTCAAGATCCGTGATGGCAACTGTAGTCTCCGTTGCTTGGAAAAACACATCGTGTTCGGCATAAGTACATTAACGATAAAGTAACTACTTCTATTCCAATCAAAATTAAGCAAAAAATTATGCTAGTCATTCATTGTATTACTGTGTAGTTAATCGTAGACATACCTAACAATAAAAAATTTGACGTGTATGGAGATTTAGCTGACGCATTCTGTTCAACGATTCACGTTCTTTTTATGCATAAGTACAACATGACATGACTAGAATTTTGTGGAAAATTAAAATTTTCCACATTGCAATGGCCCATTTATGTTTTTCGTAAAAACATTTTTTTTTTTTCATTTCAAAGAGTAAGAAAAGGGGCTGAGGTTTACCTTTTTGTATATATATCATTGACATCGACATAGTTATTTGGGTAAAGAGACTATAGTAGAGGTCCACTTACTACTAGTAGGTAGGTGACCTACACTTATTTTCTGGCGGACTGGTAACTGTCTGGACTGAGCTCGAATCGTTGACGCTCGACGTCAGAGTGGGGATCGCTTTGCGCATTCCATACATTGGCGAGCCAATCGTCTACGTCTTTAGATACATGCAGCAACGCAGGGAACGAATCAGGAGTGACGTCTATGACACGATAGCGCGGCGAGCCAATCACTGACACTCCCCGCCCCAGCGTCTCACTTCGCACCACTAAAAATACCGAATATTTGACTTCTGCGCAACTTGAAGCCAGCGCTCGAGATCCGATCCGTGCCGGTAATTGCATTGCGTAGTGTTCCACGCTCGTCTCAAAGAGATGTCAGTAAAACCGTCGGGAACCAGAAGCCAAATGCCGAAACCTACTGGGGCCAAATGTTTACTTCCGAAAGGGTAACCCGGGGTCCTGGAACGCGAAAGCAAGGAAGGAATGTAGGCGGGTTTTAGTCAGTAAAAGTCTGACACGCCCTCACGCTCCGCCGTAGAGTGGGAGAAGTCATTGGATGATTTCCCACCTTAATAAAACCAATACTCATTTAAATGCTGTGTGACATATTGATATTACGTGACCTCTCGATCCCGAGTGAAGTGTGTTCGCTTCCGAGTGTTCGCTTTCTCATTGTCTTTCTATTGTATCTCTAACTAGCTGTACCCTGCGGTTTCACCCGCATTTTTTGGTTACTGCTCTGCTTCTATTAGTCGTAGCGTGATGTTATATAGCCTATAACCTTCCTCATGAAATGGACTATCTAACAGTGAAAGAAATTTTCAAATCAGACCAGTAAGTTCCTGAGATTAGCGCGTTCAAGCAAACAAACAAACTCTTCTGCTTTATAATATTATAATATTATAGTATAGATTACGGTATTCGAAAGGTTAAATGAGTGAGCTATCAATCTCAAAATGGTCTATAAAAGTAGTCGTCTGCATTTCCTCTAAAAACGCCAACTCTTAAAGAAAAGGCTTGAACTTTAGTTTCGTTCTCCAAAGGCGACAAATTGAACGTTATACCAATTAGTGCAATTATGCTTTGATTCGAAGTTTTATCGTAGTTACCTTCCGGTAAAACTGAGCCAACTTATGGACAATTAACTTTTACTACAAAGCTGTTTTAACTTTTCAAATACCCTCAATTTGAGACACAATAGTAAGACGATAGATACACATACGCGTGGCGTTCGCTTGGGGTTTAATGAATTAAAGACCTGATTTTGTGATTTTTACGTTTTTACATTTAATATTAGACGGGATCTAAGAACAAAAACATAATATGAAAAAACCGATTTACGGTACGAGTTTTAGAAGTTCAGTGAAAATAATAAGATAGTGTTCGATTGGTTATTTCATTAAGTAAATGATAATTAAAAAAGAGCCATATAGTTTTTAGTATGCACAATACGAATACATAGTAAAATACATTTCGTCTTATCTTTTCATAAGATTCTGTTCTTGAGACCCGTCAAATTAATTTAATAAAATATTTCAAGTATAAATATCCTTGCATTTAATACATTTAATAAATTGTTCCATGTTACATTAACTCAAAATATTTCGTCAGGCGCAAATCACACGTATGTCCGTTCCCATCGTAGAGAATTTTGCGAAATATAATATACGAAACCAATATCCAAATCATATTGATATATCGTTTCTACAGACAATAAAGCCAGCAATATACCACGATAACGTTATGAAAATCTTAAATTCTTAGAGAAGCCTTCGTACGAAAATAATTTTTCTAAATCCTTTTCATGTCAATGTCTACTAAAGGCATTGACATCAAAATAATTTATATGTGAGCACAAAAAATGGCCGATTTAAATTTTCTGAATTAAATAAAAAATACGTCTGTGACTTGCGGTTGACTTTGTGACAGTGACCTTCGATTTTGTATCTTTATTTATTGCAAACATTGACTGATTTATTTAAAGCTATTTGTCTTTTTCAGAGACGAAAACATTGATTGGGGTCTACACCAGCTGGATACTATCGTGGAGAGGATCGATTACGCGGGCAACCATTTTAAATCGATTACTCGGTTTGGGGACCATGCCCTTCATCACCTCTTCCCAACACTAGACCACGCAGAACTGAAGTACTTATACCCAACCCTATTCGAACACTGTGAAAAGTTTGAATCGCAACTAAAAACTAATACTTTCTATGAAGCCTTAATAAGTGCAAGTAAGCAATTAATAAGGAAACGTCCTTATAATTTTAAAGATGGTAAAATATTGAAATAAATGATGTATTAGTTTTACAATAAGTTAGCAAATCATAAGATACTCATATCAATGTTCAATGGCAACTTAGTGTGAGGATGCTCAAAAAATATAAGAATTATTTATGTCATGTACTAAATTTAAAAAAAAAAATCTGCTACATATATATCTAATCTATGTTTTATTGAGGAAGTAATGTTCAAATTCCTATTATTGTAAGAATTAACTAAAGAAATAAGACTATTATATACATATAAGAGCATCCAGTGTTTTATAAGTTTTTTAAAGTGATATATATATTTAAAATAAGCGAAACTTATGATCAAATTATGATAATATTCTGAAAACGTCACCAAATTTTTACAATTTTCAATTTGATGTTGTGGTGAAGGTGTATTTAATTGGCGAATTAAGATTTGTACTAAGAATGGCTGTGGATGTGAAACAAATAGACTGCTTCATTTACATTTCGTTTGTATTATTTGAATTTTAATCCATGTTTTGCCAAGTTATAATATTATGTAGTAAATAAGCAGGTGGTTCATCTGCTAAATGTGAATGATCGACTCACTCAACAAGCATTTATTTATTTATTAAGAGAGTACTCATCATATAGGTTATATAGGTACATAACATCATAAACATGTAACATCTAAAAAAACATCCAAGTGCGGTAGTCGGGTCTCCTGTCGCGTGCGTAGGGTTTCGTACCGTTACATAGTACAGACATTACATCTACACTAATAAAGAGGTTTTGTTTGTAGGAGGTAATTTTTGGAAGTACTGGTCCGATTGCTAAAATTTTTTCACCAATAGAAAGCTGCTTTTTTCCTGAGTAACCTAACTAATATTATAAATGTGAATGTGTGGATGTTTGGATGTTTGTTACTTAATCACGCGCTGAACGGATTTGGATGACATTTGTCATCCATATTACCTTTGACATGGAAAAGAACATAGGCTACCTACCTTTTATCCCGATTCTTTAAGTAGGTACCTAATGCCACGCAGGCGACGCCGCGGGCAAAATCTAGTTAGGTATAAATAACTACGTCTCATACAAGACCACCGTCTTGTACGAAACGTAGATGAAAACGTAGTGTTTTTATACCTAGTCTTGAATGCGGATTATGAAAGAACCCGTCGCAAATACAAACAGTTAAGGGCACTGTAAAAAAGTATCTATATATGATAATCATCATGTACACAAAATTCATTATATAATTTTATCATAACTAATATCATAACATAATTAATATCATAACTTATTCCACTCAAGTGGAGCAAGAGGGAGTGTTGGACTTTTTCTGGCTAAAGCCCAACTGTGTTCCTTCAGTCACTCTGTGTTTCAGGGCCGCGGTGACCCTCTCATTGAACAATATTGAGATACATTGAACATCAGCATATTTAGATCCCGTTAAAAATTGTTTATACTTACCAACTTAACTAAATTAACTCCAAAAACTGGACACCACTAAATAATCAAAGAATTCAAACTAACGCGAAGTTAACTCCCAAATACTTGCAGACACAAGAAATTCACTTGCACAACTTGCAACAAATGTTTAATAAAATTTGGCCATCGCACATTACCTACAAGTCTTGCAGAGTTGTTCACAACACTCGCGCAGTTGACGGTACACACTTGTAACTTACCGCAAGTCTAATTGTACCGATCCTCCTCTTTGGTCGGTGAAGTTTGGAAATTCCTTTACATGTTCGCTTTTAGTTAACTTACATACGAAAAGTTATCGGTTTTGAGTGGTTACAGACTACAGTATTCATTGTATGAAGATTTTATTACTTACTTTCTACATTGCACGTATTATAGGTACGTAAGCTAATGAATTTTCACATGTAAATAAGTGCTTTGAGTTTATTTGCAAAAAAATAAGTATAGGTAGTAAGGACGAGGTATGACGTAATAAATTAATATAATAAAAGTTTTTCTAAAAACAAGGTTTTTATTAAATGTGCTAAAAAGGATAAAATCGTTTAATTGCGGAGTTCCTATGACCACCTTCCAGCTCCACCATGATATCAGCTCCATGTTACCATAACATTGCATTGTTACGCGATTTACACATGTATACAAAACTTTCAACTCAATCAGTTGAAGATATCTGCATCAAAATTGAGTTGCAAGATTTGAGCACATAAATGCACTGATCCGATCGCCAAAATTTTTCACCGATAGAAAGCGGCTTTATTCCTGAGTGACATAGGCTTTGATGCTGTACTATACAACAAAATTTTTAATATATGCATAACCTGAATATAGTTCTTTCAGAATCAGTAACTACTGTGTCAATTCAAAAAAATATTTTGAAATGGTCACCAGTTGGACATCCCCGACACTAAGTACAACACAGGTCACGCCAGGTTATAGAGGGCATTAAGGCGTATAGTCCCTTGAACCATCTGACCAAAATTATGTGAACGCAACTCTCGCGCTCGCCTAGGCGGCAGTACGCAAATCTGTGCATTTATTTGTGGCCAGCAGCGCCCGGAAAGCGCTTTAAATCCATTTTCTCTGCGAGATATTGATTGATTTACATAAGCAATGTTCACTTCGAAGAATATTTAACCACCAATTTTTATGTGTAAAAATGTTTCTAAAGGTCCAAGCCGTTTCGAAGGAGTAGGGTTAGGGGAAAAGTTGCGAAAAGTTGCGAAATTGCTAAATACTTTTTTTTTTGACAAAAGTATAAATTGCATGAATAAATTAAATGTTGATATTATTGTTCATGAATCTATAATAAACATATATTTTTTTCAAACCAATTGACCTAGCCGTTAGGGAGGAGTAGACCTCAGAAAATCACTGTTTTATGGCACTTTTCGGGCGCTTGGCCCTTAAGAGCTAGTACACAGCTGAGTGCGGGAACAAATCAACTTCTCAGTTGCCCGGATGGCTCGGTGAACATGTATTTTAGCGGACAACCAGGTAACATAACACGCTTATAACTTTGTGATTTTTCATGATACAGTTTTGAATTTTTTTACATGGGTTCTTTACATAAATATACTCGACACATTCGGGTTTCGCATATACTATAACTAATGTTGTATAAACCCAAGCAACCAAAAATTAAACACACATAATTAATGTTCTCACTAAAATATTCACGTGAGACGACCTAATAAATGACCAATAAACGTTAAGATAGTGAGGCAGACGGGTCTGTGGCTTGTGGCTCCCCGCTCCGAGCAGGGCGACACTTGTACGGGTAGCCACAAGCTCTGGGACAACCACCCACTTTAGAAGACCCTCTCGTATGTCTCTGGTTAGCAGGTGAATGGATTACCAAAATAATTATGTTGCAAACATTGAGAATCTAATTCTAACTCGGGTTAAAATTAAATTGGATAAGATGGTTTAGCGGGTCGAGTTGTTTTTAGTAAAATTAATAATCTGATATTGTTCGATATTCATAATGCATGTAAAAACCTTCAGGGAATTTCAATATTATCTATATTGAAATTTAATTTTTAGGTGTTTTTAGGGTTCCGTACCTCAAAAGGAAAATAACGGAACCCTCTTAGGATCACTTTGTCATCTGTGTATCTCTGCCTGTCTGTTGAAATTAATCCACTTACACCTACTTAAATCTGCGGTCTCTTGATGCTGTGAAAAAAGAATAAAAAAAAGAATAGGGCGTTTCTGTCTCAAAAAAGTTGTATTTCGACACTCCCAAGGAAATCAAAATCTATAGGGTACTTCCCGTTGACCCAGAAACTGGAAATTTGGTAAAAAAACAAGGTCATATAGTACAGAAGATAGAAAAATAAATCTGAAAACAGTAAATTTGTTACCGTCAACTGAAAACCTAGTAAAATGTTGCAATTTGTTGGAGACAAATAAACATTTTTAGTATGAATTATTTATTTATCTCAGAACCTTGAGGTAACCCATTGCACAGCGTACGTGGGGCCCAAGCCGACTCGCAGAGGCCCCTTAAACACTTATTAATTATATATATATTCGTATGTTGTGACTAACAGCCAATAATAAATCTTCTGTCAGTCAACTGCCAAAATCCTTACATATTATAAAATAAAGTCCCTTACTACGCATGTCTGTGTTCGCGATAAACTCAAAAACTATCAAACGAATTTTCATACGGTCTTTATCATTAGATAGGAGTGGAGAGGTTCATTCAATTTTTATGAATAGAAGTTTGGAGTATGATTATATTATTATTTTATAGTTTTCAACAGAGATTGGCCAAGTACTTACGCAGGTTAAAGTATATTGCACAAGAGTATGCTTAATTCATTAAACCCCAAGCGAACGCCGGCGTTCGCGCACCTATTGTCTTTCAATTGTGTCTGTAATTATCACAATTGAAAGACACTCTCTGTTCTTTTTCATTCATAACTTTATTTCATAGTGTTTTTTAAAATCACTTACATTTGTATACAAAATATACTAATCTCAACCCAGTCCCCAAGATACAGGCTCCACCGAATTTGGGGACCACCGTATCTGACTACATGATGAAGCTCGCCAATAGTTACATTCCTACATTCAGTTACGATTGTTATAATTTAAGGCAACTCTTGTAACAATGGTTCAATAAATTCATTTTTATTATTATATTATTATTTTACTCCCATAGAACAATAGGACCGCAGCAATCCGACACGACCGGGAAGAGATCAAGCGCAGAACCAACGGCTTAACATGCTTTCTTATGCATGCATGGATCACAAAACCAAAGACCAGTATGTGTGTGATTCACACACACATACTCGTACATTTACATTACATTATATTTTACTTATTCACTTTGCTTATTAACCTTGCTTATTATTTTATGCTTATTAACTTTATATATTTATCTACATTTCACTCAAAACCATCTGAGCGTCCGAATGTCACCACAAGGATCCAGCATAATATCAGCGTCAGGTATTTTTGCCTGACACATGCTGAGCTGGACTCCCATTGGTGCAGCGCGACATGCACACCGCACTATGGGTCTATCTTGCTATTTCTCTTTTTTTTTTTCTTAGTACCTACATGTGTTATTATTTTATTTTTTATTCTTTCCTTTGTTGTTGTCTATGTGCTTAGTTTTTATAATCTGTGTGCTTTATGTATTTTGGTGCATGTTTTTTGCTGTAACCAATAAAGGATTTATCTATCTATCTATCTATCTATCTATCTACCAAACTTTGGGCTGCTACTGAGAATATTCTAATGAAAAAATCCAACAATACTTTACCCACCCTAGGACTAAACCCAGAATCTTTCGCGCTCTGAAATCTCTTTCCCATCGAAGTAGTAACAATAAACAAAGTGCTCACAAAAGGCTTTGTTTCTAGATTATTTTAGTTATTTTAGTTAAATTAAAATAGTTCACGTGTTTCTCTCTGAAATACCAAATTATTGTTTCTGACCAAAACTAAAATGTTAGCCTTGTTAATATTTTATTGTTTGTGAATTACATTATACCTAATTTTATTTTTAAAAAATCTAGGAAAGTGCGTGTTGAACTCGCGCACAGAGGGTTCCGTACAAACTTATCTTTGTAAATAGTTCAATTCCCGAATGGAGTGTCGAAAATTTTTCAGATCCGCAAAAAAGTTTTTTTTTGTGACGTAACAACAAAACTGTTTTCAGATTTATTTTTATATCTGTGACCTTGCCTTATACCAAATTACAGGATTCTGAGTCAACGGAAAGTACCCTATGAATTTTGATTTCCTTTTGAGTGTCAAAATACACTTATTTTGCAGCAAAATCGGCCGTATCCTTTTTTTCCTTAACTTAGAAGTTCGATTGAATCACGGCTTTAAGTTAAAAGGTCTTGACAGACAGGCAAACAGACGGACAATAAAGTAATCCTATAAGGGTTCTGTTTTTCCTTTTGAGGTATAGAACCCTAAAAAGAACTCAATTTTAAAGTCCTTACAAGATGAAAGAATAAACGAATTAAAGAAAAACTCAATTTATTTTAAATTCGCAAAACTAGCAAATCTAATAAAAAATCATTCTTTTTTTTATTTTTGTTCCATTACTATTCCAAATTGAAATTCGTCTGACGTAGCTACCTACATCAATGTTCGTTATCCTTTCATCCTTGCCGACCTTGGTTTGAGACGCATGGAAGATTACTGCGTCACAGTGGGCTCACGTCGTTAAGCAGAGTTCAAATAGTCCCAACGGTATCAAGAGACCAGTAGCGTATTTACCCTTAAGCCAAAAGGGTCACGGCACTGGGTAGGCACCGCCTGGACTGCAAGGGGCGACACAAACTATCCTTACCCACGATAAAACTAATAGTACTACATTCTTTGAGTATATTTTTGTTGTACCCTATACAGATAGGGTTTATTTATGGTGGGAAAATCATCAATGACAACCCCCGCTCTTCGGCGGAGCGGGAGATAGTGTCAGACTCTTACTGACTAAAATCGCACCCCGTTCCTTCAAACCTTCTATTCTATTCTATTCTTCATACCGGGGCTCGAGATGTCTTTCAAAACTAACCCTGGCCCCGGTAGGCTTGATCCAGATAGGGTACTAAAGTTTTAGAACTCGCTTTGCCTTCTTTATTTTTGATCTTATTCGGTCTTAATCGACATAGAAACTTCTAAAGATCTTTGAACTCACTTCGTCAAGTGTCCCTTATAATTGTTTGTTTTTTTTTAGGAATTCATTGTTAAGGGGACTATAGGAAGGATCTATTGCAGTAAACAGATTCAGAAAAACATATGTTATTTTTCAGGATGAATGCCAAATAGGTAGTGTATTTAATACTTAATACAACTAATGACATATGACATCCACCAACCCGCACTGGGCCCGCGTGGTGGATTACAGCCCATTCCCTCTCCTAGAGAGGAGGCCTAAGTCCCAACAGTGGGAACATTATAAGGCCAACTATGCTATGCTATGCTACAACTAATGTGTTTAATACAATTAGTGTGTTTAATATTTAGTACGATAGAAAAAAATCACGAATATACTTCTATCGATTTGTGTGCAGTCCGACGGTGACCGCGCTTTATGTGCTGTAGTCCTCTTAAATCACTGCCATTGCAAATAATTTGCTTTATTTTTGGTAAATTACGAGGTGGCTGTTTATTTCGCCCGGGGCGCTAAATCTTTGAGTACGTCACTGCGAGTGACCCTATTTCTGAGGTAATGAAAGAACCAACATATTCGAAGAGAAAACCGAGAGGGTTGAACTTGTGATCGATTAGTTACAAAACCAAATTAGTTGTACGAATTTGATGTTACTCCTTTCCGTTTGGTGTAGGTATTTTGAAGTTAATGAACTTTTAGGTTTAAAGAACTTTAAAAGTTTAAATCATTTTTTTTGCAATGTTACTACAGAGTTAGACTGCTTAAGGCGTATAGTCCCTTGAACCATCTGGCCGAAATTATGTGAACGCAACTCTCGCACTCGCCTAGGCGGCAGTACACAAATTTATTTGCGGCCAGCAGCGCCCGGAAAGCGCTTTACATCCATTTTCTCTGCGAGATATTGATTGATTTACATATGCAATGTTCACTTTGAAGAATATTTAACCACCAATTTTTACGTGTAAAAATGTTTCTAAAGGTCCAAGCCGTTTCGAAGAAGTAGGGAAAAGTTGCGAAATTGCTAATTTTTTTTTGACCAAAGTATTTGCACGAAAAAATCAAATGTTGATATTATTGTTCATGAATCTATAATAAACATATATTTTTTTCAAACCAATTGACCTAGCCGTTACGGAGGAGTAAGCCTCAGAAAATCACTGTTTTATGGCACTTTTCGGGCGCTTGGCCCTTAATTGATCAACTGCAGAGCGACGAGGATTTTTAAAAAGAACTGAAATACCCCTTTTACGCACTTAGATACAATTTAGGTACCTACTGGGGCCATGACTTCGCTTCTGGAAAGAAAACCCGGGGTCCTGGAACGCAAGGTAAAGAAGAAACATAAGAGTGGGTTTTAGTCAGTAAAAGTCTGAAACACCCTCTTGCTCCGCCATAGACCGGGAGGAAGTAAAAAAAAATAACATTTGCTATTCCTATAATTCCCAAAAATATTTTAAAAAGGTCTAAAGTTGGCCACCAACGACCCCAAGTACAACACAGGCGTGAGCTGTGTTGTAATTGGTGGCAGGTCATAGCGGGCATTAGGTGCCAGTGCAAATCTGGGTGCGAAAGCAAAACCACCCCTCAGTCGCCCGGATGGCCCAGTGACCATGAATTTGTGCGGATAACATGCTTATAATTTTGTGATTTTTCATGAGACGGTTATGTTTGGACATAGATTCTTTACATAAAAATACTAGACACGTGTTTCGGGTTCCGCATATATACAGTTGCCATCACGGATCTTGAACGCTCGGCGTCAGAGTGGCGATCGCTTTGCGCATTCCATACATTGGCGAGCCAATCGTCTTCGTTGTCAGATACATGTAGCAACGCAGTAAACGAATGAGGAGTGACGTCTATGACGCGATGGCGCGGCCAGCTAATCACTGACATTCCCTGCCCCCGCGTCGCACTTCGCACCACCAAAGAGACCGAATATTTGAATTCTGCCAAGTGTTGATGATCCGTGATGGTAACTGTACTAAAACTAATTTTGTACTTACCTTTATATGGGCGAATATAAATATTACTCAAGTAAATCGACCCTTCACAGTGTTATTCCAAGAAACTTTAACACAGTTTTGAATTTTTAAAAGTGAAAACATTTCACGCTTGTATTTCTTGTTGATAAAACATGGACATAACAAAGTTTCCAAGAAACATCACTCTAATTTGTTACAGATTAGAAAATAAATAGGATACAATACTTTCCTTTTAAAAGTTCGAGTGGCCACCAGCGTTGTAAGAACTTCGATACACAACGAGAACGCTTTTAGAATGTAAGTATATGTACTGAGATTTTTTCAAATTATAGAACAATGTGAAATATAATTTTAACAAAACCAGTCTTTTTTTGGGTGGGTAAAAATCATCCAGATGACATCCCCCACCCTTGGGCGGAGCGGGAGATAGTGTCAGACTCTTACTGACTAAAAACCCACATCGTTCTTTCGTTGCCTTTCATACCGGGGCCGAGCCTCCCCTTCGGATACACACCCTTGGCCCCAGTAGGCTTCAACCCTGCTGGGGCCCTAAGGTAAGAAAACCAGTTTCGATATTCTTTATTTTCTGCGTCTTCATTTTTGTTTTTTTTAGGGTGGAAATCATTTAATGTCATCTCGAGAGCTCCCGCTGCCGCATCACGATAGACCGTGTGGTATCCCCGCACCATCCGGATGGCCATGTTCCACTGGCATGGCCACCGATCACTTTTACAGTGACGGTGCTCACTCCGGCGCCCACTATAGGGCCATGGACCGAACGATCCCCTCGTAGAATCTCCACCAGGAAGTGTCTGGACCCCCGAGGTTGGGCAGTAGCCGCTCGAGCTTTGGCAGCCCCGGTCCGTTCCAGTTTGGGAGACAAACGTCGAAAATGCTCTACAAAGTTCAACCGACTGTCGAGAACGAATCCCAGATACTTCATGGTCTATGCTAACTCCTCCAACTGTTATTTAGGACCACGGTGGTGGCGCGATCTGTGAGCCATGATAACACATGGCCTCGAGCTTGTGCAATGCCACCTCTAATTCCAATGACTGGATCCTCTCAACGACTGTCGCAACCCCGCGTATTTCTAGTTCAACCACTGCCTGGTGTGACTTTCTCTACGCCAGGACCTGCGTGTCATCTGCGTAACAGACCACGCTGACCCCATTGGGGATGTTGCCGCGCATCACGTTGTCGTACCCGATGTTCCACAAGGGCGGTCCTAGTATCGATCCCTGCGGAACACCGCTTGACATCTCTCGCCGTTTCTGCTCTCCCTGGTGACCTAGTGAACCTGTCGATCAGGTAGGGTGCCTACTTACATAAAGTACCTACTTATCGCTCTTAAAGGAAAGAGGCCTATATCCCAAAAATAGAAACATTAACTATACTCTTTTTTTACATAGGATATCGTCCAATGACTTTATGAACCTACTTTTTTCCTTTTTAATATTGATAGGTTTCGCTTCATAACTATCTCACCTAGTGGTAAGGAAAGATGTAATTGTTGATGGATCACGCTTGCCTGAAAATAATATATTCACTCTTTTCACTTAAAAACCCCCAGGCTGTCTATCAGAAATTCCTCTCCTTAGCTGTAGCACGATGAATTGCTCCCAAAGCGTTTTCTGCGTAAGTGTAGGCAGTATATCCAGCATGTATTTATGGTTTTTACATAAAATACTGAAACACCACATCATTATTTATCCCTTTTATTTCCATTAAGTGTATAATTCTTTAATTCTCTACTGTATACCATTACAACATATAAAATACGTAAATAACAAAGGTTAATTCGCTAATATTAATTGGATAACAAATGTTATTGTTGTTATAAGTACGTTAGTGAATAATATTGAAAACTATCATTCATAAATCTCCAGAATAGAAAAAAAATAATATTCATTTGTTTTAATTATGTATTAATTTTCGTAAGCTTATTAGATGAAAGTGGTTTTCAGTGGCCAGCTGTGTCCTCTATAATTTTGTGATTATCTACACTTCTGACTTCTACACTAATATTATGAAGAGATAAAGTTTGTTTTTTTTTGTTAGTAGTAGGTAATCTTTGAAAGTAATGAATAGAATAGAATAGAAATATCTTTATTTGGTACAGACACACCACAACGGTTATACAAGGTGTAAGGGACAGCCCTCCACAAACTTTAAGGGCTTGCTCAGTAGACGAAACTGAACAACCTTCCACAAGATTTTTTTTCAGGAAACGAAAAAAAAAATCAGCCGCACCATACAATACAATGATAAACTTGATTGGCCAATTTGTATGGCGAGGCAGATTTATTTTTCGTTGTATACACAAAGTAAACAAGAATAAAAGTAAATAGTAATAAATAAAAATTGCGATTGCTATTTTTTTTTTCAACGATAGAAAGCTGCTTTATTCCTAAGTGACATAGGCTATATTTTAGGTACGTGGGCGAAGCTGCGGGCAAAAGCTAGTTACATAATAAGGCTCACAGAAAAGAGACGTAATGAGTGACTGGAACAAAAGCTGTATATTTTGTAATTCAAAGCCTAAATATAATTTCAGTACCTACATACTCAGACGGCTCTACGGCTTAATCAACACTCGGCATAAAAAAAAATACCTAACAGAATGAAAAATCACCTTTTTCATTTTAACATTCCCTAACAAAACCCAGAATCACGACCTAAACATACAAAATTTACAATCAACGGAGCAAAAGTCGCTTATTACCACTACGTGTCATCGGTCAATTTAATAAAAGGTAATTGGAGTAATCACCTCCAGTCTGGAGGGCGCTAATTACAAACTGAACATGGAAATATGAAATATATTTGTACAGAAGTCCAACTTCATACAACAAGCTTTATAATACAAGCACTCAGAACCGTTTCATGTCCTACAGTCATCGAATGCTAGCGTAGATTTTTTTAAAGAAGTACAGTTGCCATCACGTATCTTGAACACTTGCGTAGAAGTCAAATATTCGGTCTCTTTAGTGTTGCAAAGTGCGACGCGGTGGCGGGAAGTATCAGTGATTGGCTAGCTGCGCCATCGCGTCATAGACGTCACTCCTCATTCGTTCACTGCGTTGCTGCATGTATCTAACAACGAAGACAATTGGCTCGCCAATGTATGGAATGCGCAAAGCGATCCCCACTGTGACGCCGAGCGTTCAAGATCCGTGATGGCAACTGTACCTGGAAGGCTAACGACAACCTATGGACACCCCGGAGGACACGGTGAAGCATAGGGTAGAGCTATGTATTTCCGCCTGGGCAGAGCACAGCCATGTGCCCAAGGGCGGGAGATGTCACTAGACGATTTGCCACCTAAAAAAAAAACAGTCTACTCATCGATTGTGAATTTGATCGCCGACGCCTTTTCAGAGCTCCTACACGTCAGCGGCAGGTTGCTATTGGCAGAGGTAACTGCTGCCGCTGACCTATAGCGACAGTTACTGTTGAGTGCCGCATTATTCCAGTCGACTGCAAATTATTCAAGAGTGCGCATGCGTCGGCTAAAATGAGTTCTAGTGACGACATTAACTGACGGAGTAAAATCAAAACTGACTAAAACCCACTCCTGTTCCTTCTTTGTATTCGTTCCAGATCCCTGGGCTGACGTCTCATTCATACGCGCGTCGAACAATAACTACCGTCGACGACTTAAATGTATGAAATTGTAAAAATTGTAATGTTTGTTATAATAATCAATTAATTTGTATAATGCATGCAGTATACATAATATAAATGTTGCAGTGCCCTTCCGGGGTCCATGTTTGAGACAATATATAAATGTAACAACTATTTACAACATGTGTGCAAATAAATAAATAAACTTAGACTCGGTCCGGACGGTTACCAGACGGTCGGTCGGTAAATTACCCATAGCTCGCCGTCCGCAAGTCCACGCCTACGGTGCAGGCCAAAAATCGGGATTGGAATCCCGGCAACTGGGCGTGAGAGACGTTCCCTCTTGCGTGCAGCCGCATCTTTTGCTATCGTTACTACATGCATATTGTAAAGCTATACACCCACGTCAGAGCGCTTGTAATCTTTTAACCTTCTGTATATATTAGTTATATCATGATGAAACACACGATCGCGAAGCGCAAATCCCAGTTATTAGCAATCAATTTTATACGAAGTTTTCAGCCGCTGAATACGTTTATTTGAAGAGGATTTGGAAGTCAAAATGCGTCAAATTACTGCTCTTTTGGAGCTTCGAAAAGTTTTGTAGAACTGGTGGATCAGTCAGATAAATAAAGAGGGTTGTTTATGTAAAACTTGATAATATGAGTATCTACTGTTGGACGCGTCTCGCATCTATCGGATTCGACGTCTATCGGCTGAAATGATGATGATGATGATAAATATGAGTATGCTCTGATTAGTTTGAACATTTTTTTTTAAATTGATTCTTAATTTGCGTTTTTCATTGTATCTGTACTTCCGGATATTGGAATGTTTTGCCAAACAAGTATTTATTCAGACTGAAATGACACCAGACATTTTCTAAGGACTCCTAGCAAAAAAGCTCCTAATAATAATAATAATTACCCTATCCTCCAATTATTATTATTTTTTTAGGAAATTATTAAAGTAAGATCTAATTGATTGATTGATAAGATCATTTAGATCTTACTTTAATATTTTTCCACTTTTAAAATTATTAGTTTTACAAAAAATAAACAAATTATAGATTTTATAAATAGGTACTATTGGTTATCTAAACAACGCACACAATAATCATGTACTTACATTTATAAAATATATTTTTATCTACCAACTGTATATGTTTAACTGTACCGGATTCAAATCGTGGAATATAGTATATTCTGCGATTTGAACCTTACGAAAATGTAACACTTTTTAGCCTGAAACTTGCTTTGTGCAACCTCACAGACTGTCAGTGTAGGTACTAAAACTGTATTCATTGACAAAATATTACATCTACAATAAAAGAGGAAAGATTTGTTTTTTTGTTTGTAGGAAGTGATCTCTGAAACTACTGATCCGATTGCTAGAATTTTTTCACTGATAGAAAGCTGCTTTACGGACAAAACCTAGTATTAAATATATTGGTACAGTTCAGTTTAGAAACCTTCCATGTTATGTACAATAACAGCAGCACGATAAATACCCACTAGGGCCACGAAGAATTTCTGAAAAGGATTCCCGTGGTCCTAAACGCAAAGGCAACGGACGACACACAGATTTCGTCAATACAAGTCTGACAAGCTGTCCGCTCCACCCTACAGTAAGAGAAGTCATTGAATGCTAAAATATGTCATTCAATCTTCTATCATCTCAGAAAGAACTAAAAATTAAATGTAATGCAAAACGTTAAACAACAAAATAGCCACAATCGACATGATAACCATATGAAATTTCATTGTAACTTTCAAGTGCGTAGTTAAAGGGGAAATTACCCCTGGTAATAGAGTCCAAAATACATTTAATATTAAAACGCCTGCGAAATAACTTTGAGCAATAAACCAGACGACATCCTTGCTATAAGTAATTTTTAAGTACGCACACACATTTCAACTTTCGTTTAGACACTAAAACCCTTTTACATAAAATGTAGAATGGAATCTTCTTCACACATAAAATTAAAGTATTAGGGAGCAAAGTTGAAACGCGTTCGTGGCACCCTCATTAAGCTGTCTCATAATTTTCAAACGCTAATACAGCATAACCCCGACAAATCACCTGTTATGGCGCACAAAAGGAATTTATTTAGACAACTATAAATTTGGCTAAATGTGGAAGTGATGGAGTAAAATTGTGAGGAGTAATAAGTGGGGAGGTTTCGTGTGTTTTACATTTGACCAAGATTGATCGTGTAATTGCAACCTGGGTTGTAACACTAGCAGCGACCAGAAACGTGTGGACACTTTATAGAGATATTTGTAATACATAACATGATTGAAAAGAGTTTTCATGGAGTTTCTTGCACATTCTCCTCCATAGATATCTACATTTTGGAATGTGCAATTAGTAATATTTTTCTGAATAACTTTTTATTTCAAAAGTGCATGTAAATGGTTGCGTTCAACCTATAGGAGATTTATCCAAGAACGTAAATATCCAAACTTGTTCATAGAGAAGTAGTCTGTAAGTTACCAAAAATAAGGCTTATAATGAAGTGGGTGAGAGCGAACGCCGGCGTTCGCTTGGGGTTGGACGGAATGGCGCGATGACATTAGCGCGAACGCCGGCGTTCGCGCGGGGATTATTGAAATAAAATGCTTTGAAATTACATACTTCAAAAGTAACGATATTTAACTTTGGAAAAGAGCACACAGGAGTACCTACTCGCCCTAAAGAAATCATTGAATTCAATAAACTCGTAGTAATAATATACATTTGGAGCCCATTTTTACAGCTGTAGCTATAGACGTCATTTGGAGGACTGGTGCACGAAGCCTTAACTAGCTTTTAATAAGAATCTACACGGAAGATGAATACTCACCTATACCTGCCGTTTCCGAGGTCAACGCCAAAAATGTTCAGGATGTTGTATTGACAGTCCGATAAGTGACTACCAAACATCTAGCTGAGATCCCAGGGATCTCATATTATAACAATGAATGTACCCTTGCAAATGAATTGCATCTGAAAACAATTTACATACGTTGGGTAGCACATCCCCTCTTTGAAGAGTGGCTGGAGAGGGCTGTGGTGTCCTCAGTTTTCGCATGACTCAGGTTCACTCCGGATATGGTAAGTTCGGGAGGTTTCTGTTCCGAATTCAGTGTCACTATTGTACGTATCGCCCATTAGACTTCTTGAATGATTTCCTACCTCAAAAAAAAAAATTGTCGGATGCAAAAAATATTCAGTGTCGAGTAGAAATGACTCGACATACCATTTTGAAGAGCACTGGGCACAGCAGTACCATATTAATGACTTCTTTTACTAGTTCAGAACTATTTTTGTCGGTTTACCTTCCTTTATACAGAAGAAACACCTAGGGGATCAAAAATTTGTAGCAAATGATGATGATGGCGACTTTTTGGCATTTTTATTTGTTTTCCTTATAGACTCTATTTTTGTTTTTTGGATATACAGCACCCAGAACATGATGAATCAACTTCTGTTGATGTCACGTGTACAAATCGACCTGCGCAAGCAAAACTATGGTGAAACTTGAGCGTGTGGTACGGCCATAAGGCGATAATTTTGGAAAATAACTGTTAACCTTAACTGTTTTATAAGACACCGATTGTCATTACTTTTAAATCAATCTTGTAGTTAAAACCAGTCTTATAAACCCATATTTCCAGCATTCTCCTTTTTTTTTTTTTTTTTTTTTTTTTTTTTTTTTTTTTTTTTTTTTTTTTTTTCGATGGGAAAAATCAGAACACAGGTGTAATAGTAAATATATGTTACAGCTCCGAATTGCACTATCAAAACTTTATGAACAATGTAATCTGCATCGTAGATACTCCCGCACGTCTGAATATACTTTACCTTCTCCGTATAAATATTCATAGTCTTGAATTCTGGACTGCTCACCTCACGTTCCAAGTCGGAATATCAAATGGGATTGGATTGTGGTGAGTACACAATATATTTGAAGTTCTATGTACTTATGTTAAATTGTTTTATAATAGAAGTGCAACTGTATTTTGTATTCTTTACTAAAGAAAATGTTTTTCAATGGTTGGTAGAACAGAAACACTGTTTTATGAATTATCTGTTTTGACGATTTTTTAGATAACTTGGACTGCAAAAGGACTTTATGGTGGCCGCGTCGCCGTCGTCCAATCGGTATGACCAACATGTTGTCATACCGATTCACTTCCACACACGGTCAGACCTTTTTGATCAAACATGTAGCGTCATACCGATTGGACACTTAGTAACGATTAGATGCTCCTACGGTTTTACTGATATCTCTTTGAGACGCGTGTGGAAATATACGTCGTCAGCGACTAGGGTTCGGTCTTTACCTGACGGCAGGACAGCAAACTACCCGTTGCTCGTCGTCCGCAAGCAACCATACAGTTTTGTAAAACACCATTTTGACTTGTCGTGTTGACAGTCGCGGTCTATCATACGCAACTAAGCGGGTATTTTTTTCCTTAATTATTTCTACTATTACTTAGCAATTATAACTTATCGATAAATCCGTATTTTTTTCTATCAACGATTTTCTGTAAATTATTGTCACAGAGGAAACCATTTAATAAAACATAATTGTGATTGATTTTATTGATGAACCAAATACTCAACCGTGTGAAACAGACCTTGTTAAATCAGTAAATTCAGGGAATTATGAATAAATCAAATAATACTGTTATGTGAGCCAACAAGCTTTGAGTGATTGATGTGAATTCAAATGAAATGAGCGATGAAAGCGCTTCACGAACACGCTTCTGCCTCTCTGAAGTCTGGAGTATAATTAAATGTTAGGTAAATATGTTGAGTGCAGTGCTGGCCCAGTGATAACGGTCCCGACTTATGTGTTGTAGGTCGCGGGTTCAAACCCAACTAAGCACATTATTTTGTATAATTTATTTCATCACGTCTGTTCTCAAAGCGGTAAAGAAAAACATTATAAGGTAACAAAAATTCGAAGACATATGCCATCCACCAACCCGCACTGAGCCTGCGTGGTGGATTACAGCCCATTCTCTCTCCTACAGAGGAGGCCTGAGTTCCAGCAGTGGGAACATTATAACGCTGATCATTATGTATTACGATATGCTAAATATATATCTAGTTATTTTGATATCTTGAAACAATAAGCCGTCTTTTGACAATGGAAATGAAACCCTATTTTGAATATATGTACATCTGTCATAACTCCATGTTTTTTTAAAGAAAATCATCAAATGGAAAAGAATTAATCAAGGGAAAATGACACGTGGCCGACCTCGGCAAACCTGGCGACGCGCCGTGCTGGCAGAAGTGACGACCGACATGGAGTGAGGTGAAGCGGGAAGCTCGAGACTGGTCGCGGTGGGTGGATGCCTTCTGCTTGAGCTAGGAACATAGGAATAATCAAGGGAAAAAGACGAAGCCTCCTCGGCAAACCTGCCAACACACCATGCTGGCAGAAGTGACGACCGCCATGAAACAAGGTGAACCGGGAAGATCAAGACTAGTCGCGATGGGTAGATGCCCTCTGCTCCAACTAGGGGACATTGGAATAATCAAGGGAAAAGGATGTGGCCGACCTCGGCAAACCTGGCGACGCACCGTGCTGGCAGAAGTGACGACGGATTTTGAGAGATGTGAAGCAAGAAGCTCAAGACTGGTCGCGATGGGTGGATGCCCTCTGCCTCAGCTAGAGGACATGGGATTTTAAGTAAGTCTCACCCAAATCTTTAAATAACTTCTGCTGCTGTCGAAGTCAGACTTATACAATGTGACTTTGCTGACGCCGCGATATTTCCAGACGTCTCAAAGATTAATCAGCAAAATTGACGGAATCCATGAAGGTTTTAAGATTGTTCGAAAGAGTATTACGACTCTAAGGACAGTGAAGGAACACGGTTGGTTTTAATCATTGAATGTCAGACACTCCCTCTGGTGCACCCAAAGTGTGAAATGAAATGTTTGAATTCTTCTTAAAAAGGGACTAAGTTGGTCATGCGCGCCTTCACTGCCTGACCCGCAGAAACCCTTAATTTTTCGGGGATAATTAGTTTGGCATTCTGCGATGGTGTAGCTCTGAATCTATCAGTGAAATGACATCCAATATTACTTCCTGAAAGCAAACTATTTACTCATCTATCTTCTATACTTAATTTAGTAAAGGGGTAAAGTTTGTTTTTTTTTTGTTTTTATGTTTGTAGGAGGTTATCTCTGGAAGTACTGGTTCGATTGCTACATTTTTTTCACCGATAGAAAGCTGCTTTATTCCTAAGTGGCATAGGCTATATTTTATGAACGCGGACGAAGTCGCAGGCAAAAGCAAGTTTATAATAATTATTTAGTTTTCTGGTGATACTCACAATACAACATTATTTTTAATTTATGCGAAACCTGAATATAATTTGTTCAGCATCAGTAAGTGAATTGATTCCAATAGTTTTTACATCATGTTATATTTTTTCCCAAAAATATTTAAAAGGATTACAAGTTGGACACCTCCGACACTAAATACAACATAGGTCACGGCAGGTCATTGCAGCAAACAGCTGGTTACAAAAGCAAACCAACCCCTCAGTCGCCTGGATGGCCCGGTGACTATATATTTTTGCTGACATAACGTATAGGCTTATGACTTTGTGATTTTTTTCACGATACAGTTATAAAATTTTGTACATAAATATACAAGACATGTGTTTCAAGTTTCGTATATACTAATGTTGTATACTGAAAATAACTAAAACAGTCCAATGAAATCATATTTTCAACCAAAATGCAACAGACGTAATAAGAGTCAGAAAATAGAAGAAAAAGCAGTACCCACATCGCTATACGCAGCGTTGATTACAATATGGTCTGGTGAACCAGCAATCTGCCCCGTCTGACGTGATTACTTCCGCCCTTTGAGTATACCTTGCAATCTGCCACTGCCAGTGAAAATACATTTAGGTCCAATTTTTATCGAACATGAAAGCCAATCCTATCTTGCGCCAATTTTAAATTAAAATCAAAAGGATGATAGCAAATGACAACAGAATAAACTAAAAACGACGAGTAAAAAAAAATTTCGCTTCAAAAGAACCAAGTATGGTGGAAAAGATTTCTTTAGAAATAAGCATCGATGTGGCGACGCTTGGGGGAGGCCTATGTCCAACAGTGGATGTGTATCGGCTGAAATGATGATGATGATGAAGCATCGCCTTTGTACTATTCTTCTGTTTCCTTCTTCTGTTCTTTTATAATTGTGTGTACATAAATTGTTAAATAAATAAATAACCACCGAATCATAGTATTTTTATCTGACTTCTAAAAGAAAGAGGTTCTATGTTCAGCTGAATGCATTTTTTTATGCATGTTCACCGATATCTTGGTCGATTGTGGACCGATTTTGAAATTTATTTTTTGATAGGTCATGTTGGTCCCTTAGAAATATTGTTATGATCTGATCTTGAACTTAGAAGATATGGAACAGAAGTCCCAAGTCTTAGGATCACATCAGAACTGTCGTTACAAGGAAAATTGCTTTTTTCTACGTCGATAACTGACTGAAAGAAAAGGGGGAGGGGGATAGATCGCACTGATCTGATGATGATGTCAGCAGGTAAATTAGTGAAATCTAAGGGTCACAGCTCATTAGAGCCACCCGGCACCCACTCCGCACCGCCTTGCCTCCTGCGGTTAGTATTCTTTATAAGGACTCAACTCCGTAGCGTCACCGGATCGCCTCGGTCGTAAGCCCTCCAAGCGCGGGCTGCTGATGGACCACTCGGTGACAACTCGCTGCTTGCATGCTGGCCTTGCGTTGACCGCGCGTTGCCAGCACGCGGGTCCCAAGTGGATCGCGCCCCTGAATGATTCACGCAAGGACGATAGCGAAAGCGACGTCCACTCGTTGACCACTCGGCGTTCACTCGTTGACCGCACGGGGTCCACTGGTTGACCGCGCGACGTTTATTTGTAATAACGCGGAGTCCACGGTCGTCGGCGGTTGTTGTAGACAACGAGTGGACGCCGTGCGACGAGGCGGTGCGGGGTGGGTGCCGGGTGGCTCTAATGAGCTATGACCCTAACCGTGTTTGGGATTATTAGAATTTTTATAAGATGCACTCTGGCTATAAGGTATTTTGAGTTTGTTTAAGGGGTATTTTTTTAATTCTAATTAGAGACACAATAGAAAGACAATTGCTTATGTCGAACTGTGTAACATAAGACATTCAAAAGGTTAATGTTGGTACCATAACTAAAAAGTGTAAAAAAAATCACAACAGACTTCAATGTAAAAACTTTTTCATGTTTATTCAACTACAGAGATAACAAAAACTTTTTTTCAACTCATTATTTCTAAGTAACGTGCCTGGTGCCTAGCGTCTCTTGAAGTAGACGAATTCCTGTCATTCGCATTCGTGACATGCCGACGAAGAAGCATTTAGAATAAACGACATATTCTCACTTACTTAGTGGCTGCAAAAACATTACTTGGCTTTATGCCAACTAAATATTTGCTTCTAAAATATGAAATAAATGTTGATGCAAATTTTGAAATTTAGTTATGGCTGTTAAAAATCGTGAGCTTAGAGGTATACCTTGGATCAGGGCAGAGGGAATGTTTGGAAGAGTTACCGAGGCTCTGAAAGGCAAAGGGCAACTGAAGAACACAGGTGAGGTTTTAGTCAGTACCTGAAATAACTCCTAGAGCGAGAGAAGTCATTGGATTTATAACATACTAGCTTTTGCCCGTGGCTTCGCCCGCGTACATAAAGTATAGCTTAAGTCAGTCTCAGGAATAAAGCAGCTTTCTGTCGGTGGAAAAATTTTAGCAATCGGGCCAATACTTTCAGAGATTACCTCCTACAAACAAAAAAAAAACAAACCTTACCTCTTTATTAAATTAGTGTAGATTAAAAAAAAAGGTATTGTAAACACGGGCTGCGGGATTGTTCGAAGGAGCTGTTTGTAGGTATATTTACTACCGTGGCCCTGGAACAGACAGTACAAGTGAACGAACTCGGTATTCGGTGAAACTACTATTCGGCGCATCTCCACTAATAATGAGTATTATATGCCTTAAGGCTTATAATCCCTTGAACCATCTGGCCAAAATTATGTGGATGCACCTCTCGCACCCGCTTAGGCGGCAGTACGCAAATCTGTGGATTTATTTGCGGCCAACACGTTTCGAAGGAGTAGGGAAAAGTTGCGAAAAGTTGCGAAATTGCTAATTATTTTTTTTAGACGATAGTATTAATAGCACGAAAAAATCAAATGTTGATAATGTTGTTCATAATTCTATTATAAACATTTTTTTTTCAAACCTATTAACCGGGCCGTCACTGTTTTATGGCACTTTTCGGGCGCTAGGGCCTTATGAGGCAGCTTTTTCACTCCTAATACCTGAAAACTCTGTTGGCATTCAGAAATTCCGTGATTTACTCGAATATTTTACAAAACTTGTACTTCCTGGAACAAGTTTTGTACGTGTTTTTTTTTAAACACTTAAAAAATTTTTGAAAAACATTGTCATTATTTAGAATTTTGATAAAATTTGCTTGACTTGTATAGTTGTTTTTTTTACTTTTTAAATTTTTGAGTAAATTATGAAGTGTCAAAGTTCATGCTAAATAGCAGATTTTCAGAGGTCTTAACTGGATTAATTTTACACAAATTTTTAAATTGATTTCCATAAAAGCCTAGATAATATCCACAAGATACTGTGTTTCAAAAATATCTGATGAAAAATGTGTAATAACAGTGAAAATGTATGTCGAGATACATTCCCTTAACACTTCTAACCTACCTACACAAAAAGTGGCAATAGACCAAATAATGGCAAAACAAGAGAATATTTATCTGATGCAAGTGTAAATTTTACACTAGTTTAGAATGTAATCAAGGTTTAAATACATTAGTTTCAGTGTAGTTAAAGTCATACAGATAAATTACAACTCACAACTAACTGGACAACGTATTCTATGAGAGCATAATCTAGCAAAATGTGTATGTTAGACAGTTAGGAACAAACATCGCGAGTTGTATGTTGTTGTGAGTAAGGATGACAAGGTACAACTTACGATATGTATATGTTTGTGTATGTGTACGAATAAAACTAATTTCAAAGTGTTGCAGCAACTGTAAATAGCGGTGATTCTGCAATCCTAACTGGACTAATGGTGAGTAGCCCTGATTGCTATGCCGGAATCCGAGTGTTCGTATTGTGATAACAATAATAATAAGTTTTGTTTAAATCATCAACTGTGGAGCCGTACCCGCTCCGGGTCCGTCGACCAATGTCTATTTGTGAAAGGACCTTCACTATCTTTCTATCTTTCTCTCTGTGTATCTCTCTCTCTGTATCTCTCTCTCTTATATTTTGATGTAAGACTTAGGGGACCGTAGTGGCCCTCCCACAGACAGACATTTGTCGACGGACCTAGAGCGGGTACCACAACACTATATCAGGATTATTGTAGCCAATAAGCCTGATATAGTGGTGATGGACAGAAGCAAGAGTCGTGCAATGATTGTTGACATATCCGTTACGCATGACCAGTCGTGAAAACCGAGAAAGATAAATAAATCAAGTATATTGACTTGGCTCGCGAGATTGTCGACATGTGGGTTGTGGACTCGGCGATCATTGTACTTACTGATAGTCGTGTCAGCCAAACGGCTTAATAGCCAGGAGCCGACCAACACCTTAAAAGGCTCTCGTTAGGTGACTGGATCAAGGGCTGGATTCAGAAAGCAGTACTTCTGGACACGGCTCGTAAAGTTAGGCGGTTCCTTTCTCTGGAGCCCTGACCACCGGTAGATTGAACCCTGTTTCCAATACCGGTGGCTACTATTTTTTTTTATTTTTTTAATGTTTTTTTGTTGAAATATTTAATAATATAATTTATATGTATATAAATGAAAATTCAATAAAATGTTCACTAAGGTTCAGTAATAGGTACAACATAATTTGCATGAAGAATTATCCTGGTCCCCAGGTTTATAGCCTGTGACTTGGGGACCAAAATGAGAGAAATGGATAGATAGCTACATTGTATAATCCAACAGCGGTCACCCGTCGGTCATCTGCACCATCCTATAGCAATTGTAGTGTTAGTAGGTACCTAGAGACAAAATTTGTTTTCCACTCAACATTGAATATTTTCAGCGACCCGTTAATGCTGCCTGCATTCTCCCAACTCAGCAAAGGCATTCTTTTGGCTATTACCACAGCTCGCAGCTAAAAATAAAACCTAGGGGTTACTATAAACTCGTAGCTGTCAATATTAGACGAAGTGAAGTGCCAAGCGATTTTGTACCTTATGAGGCGCATCATTATGGATGGTCTGGATGTAGAGGTTACCATACACGTTAGGGTGTACTTGACAGGTCTGCCTGTACAGTTGAGTTATACAGGTAAACTGGAGACTGTATGTTGCGCAACTGTGCAGGTTTTCATGCAAACTTACCTGACAGCTAAAACTGTGCAGGCAAACTGAATGCCCGGTATGCACGGCAACGAAAAAAACTGCGCAAACGAATTGCACAGTTCATTTGCGCAGTTTATCGGTTATCTTTGGACGGGGCCTCCAATATGTGAGGTGATTTTGGCGATGTTTTTCACCCGTTCCCCTCCCCCATGTAAATCTATACCTTGGTTGAGAAACACGTATTACTAAATTTTACTCAATTTTATCGGATATAACACTGAAAAAAATATTAGCAAATAATAAAATTACGAATGTATCATTTACTGAGATCTCCTCTATTTCCAACGTGAGTGAATTAGGTTCGACCCCTCCCCTCCCACACCCCTAAACGCTTAATGGACACACGTAATTAATGGACGCCCGTTTAATTATAAAAAAAAGAACCATGTGACCAGTTTCAACACAGATTGACAGAATCTTAATTCGAAATATTCTAGGAAGAATTTGAATTTAGAATTCTATAAATGGTTCTATCTACAAGGTGTAAGGGACAGCCCTCCACAAACTTTAAGGGCTTGCTTAGTAGAGGAATCTGAACCACAAGAAAACAGCCTCATATAAAATGATAAACTTGATTGGACAATTTGTATGGCGAGGCCAATTTTTTGTTTTCGTTTCCAGAAAAAAATTTTTGTGGAAGGTGGTTCAGTTTCGTCTACTGAGCAAGCCCTTAAAGTTTGTGGAGGGCTGTCCCTTACACCTTGTATACATCTTACATATTAATAAAATAGAGTTTCCATTTGTAATTTTACTAACATTTTACTACATACATTTTCTTTATTGTGTCTGTCTATCAGTCTGTCTGTTCGAACTGGCTAATCTGCGGAACGACTGGATAGATTTTGACGGGAATCTCACTGGCAGATAGCTGATATTACTTACCTAACTAAAGTTACTTTTATTTTAGATAAATATATTGTTTCCGTGTAAATTAAACTTCTTGAAATTGTGTGTTGTCTTACGAGTCTGGCACCAACTAATAAATAAGGATGCCAGAGTCTAGAAAGGGAGCGGGTTACCAGGTTATGGATCCACTTGTTGGAGGCCTTCCAACGTTGCATCTTACGGTGCGTCCACTAAGCCCAATCACATCATAAAAAACTTACACAAAAACAAAAAAAATAATTATTATTATCAACGAAAACGATCACAAATAACAAAATAATTACAATACTTTACATGTGTGCCAACATAACAATAATATATTAATATAAACGTTAAAGTGAATGTGTGCTATGGGCGCGTTCACACGACACGCGCACGCTCAGCGCACGCCACCCGCGTTCAGCTCGCAATGAAATTTGTTAAACAAGAATTTGAGTCTTATAATCATCATCAATAGATCTCAAATTGCATTTAACGAGTTCTACACGCGCACGCCAAGCGCACGCCCCGCGCCCGCCTCGCGCCAACCCTGCGCTCGCCCTGCCCGCGCTCTGCACCCTCCCCGCGTACGTTTTGCACCCGCGCTATGGCTAAATGCCTAGTGAACGAAGGAGTTAAGTCACTAGTAGTATAAGTGGGCGCGAGGCGTACGCGAGGCGGACGCAGCGTGTGTGCGGGTTTAAGGCGGGCGCAACGCGTGCGCGGGGGCTGTGCGTGATCGGCGCGTGTCATCTGAATACGCCCTACACTTCTATACTAATATCATAATAAAGAGGTAAAGTTTGATTTTTTTTGTTTGTAGGAGTTAATCTCTGAAAGTACCTACTCGTCTGTTTGCTAATTTTTTTATTGATAGAAAGCTGCTTTATTCCAGAGTGGCATAGGCTATATTATATACGCGGGCCAAGCCGCGGACAAAGGCTAGTATTACATAAGGTTTACAATGTTCACACTACTCGAACACAGACCTCCTTTCTTGGAGAAGAAATGGCGTGTTGGTAGACGACAGGTGTCTTCGAATTTTTGGTTCAAGATATTGGGGGCACGGCTGTGCCGTTCAAGGCAAGCAAAAAATTAACACGGCCATACCATTCTTTTCTCGAAACAGTTCAGGCCATTTTCAATCCCCTATAACTTCGTGTGTATAAAACTAGAAGCCTCTATTTTCAGTCAAGTACGAACTGAATAAATTAACCGCCTTGGTAATACATTGATCTCACAACTTTTTACGGTTGAACGACTTAGTTGCGTGCCTTGGTTTTTTTACAAGTTATGTTTTTGATGGCATACCAATTTTCTCACGATATTTTTTTCCACTATTTCCTATAGTGGTGATGAAAGTACTTACACATAATGCACCTAGCTGGGTTTGAACCCAGCCATTACCACCGGGCCACCACTCTGTAGCCATGTAAAGCAATGTTTATAATACACAGAAACATAATGAACATAAGCCTAAATATAAACGTATATTTTTACAAAGCCAATAAAAAGCTTGACGCAGATGAAGCTCCCTTCAAATTGGCTAATGCATTTGACGCCGCAGTTCGGTTGCTAAGTGTGTTATCAGCCTAACGAGAGATGCCACAGGCCTAGCTAGTTCGAATATAAACACGAGCCCAAATTTATCTGCTGAGCAGTTAAGCTTATCACTCACAGGCAGAGCAGAAAAAACTGGGTAAGTGCGAGTCGAACTCGCCCACTGAGGGTTCCGTATAAACTAACTTATAGGTACAAGTAGATAAATTCTCGAACATTTTTCCGAATCGCAAAAAAGGTTTTTTTATTGTATAAGATCTCGCTTTATACCAAATTTCAGGATTCTAGGTCAACGGGAAGTGTCCTATAAATTTTGATTATTTTGAGAGTGTCGAAATATATGTTTTTGCGACATAAACGGCCGTATCCTTTTTTTTTTATTAACTTAAAAAGTTTTCACAGCTACAAAGAATCACAGACCTGAGTTTTAATTTCAACTCGATACTTCTACTCGTCCCTGAGATAAAGGATCTTGAAAGACAGACAGGCAGACAGACGAACAACAAACCGATCCTATAAGGGTTCCGTTTATTCCTTTTGAGGTACGGAACCCTAAAAATAGTGAAGATAAAGCGATAAACGGCGACTCTTTCTTTTTATGACAGTACCTAACCGTAAAGTTAAGTTGTCTCTTCTAGTTATTGCAAGTTCACATGTTTGATGTTTTTGGTGAAGTTATCAGGCCGTACAGAGATCATAATAATACATATATTGACTATATTAGACCTAGGGACTTAACATGACGTGTTAAGGCCCTAACCCCCGAGCAGTGATATTAAATAGTGACTTTCTGAAGGCTACTCCTCGGTGACTTAGTCAATAGATTTGAGTTAATAGGTATAAAAAAATATTTGTTTATAATAAATTCATGTACAAAATTATCGACACATAATTTTTTCGTAAGATACTTTTGTCAAAAAACAATTTAGCAACATGATATATTTTTCGCTTGTGTTCCCTACTCCTTTCAGACGCAGACGGCTTTGACCTTTGCAAATATGTTTACATAAAAAAATTGCTGGTTAATTGTTCTTCAGAATGTAGAATAGAATAGAAAAACTTTTATTCGGTACTATACCATACGTAAATCAATCACAACAATATTTCGCAAAGAAAATGAATTAAAAGGTCAGCGGGGCTCTATCCCGATGCAGCTGGCCGGAATTAAATGCACAGAAACTCATAGTACCTCTTAGACAGTACGAGTATGTAAGTATTTAATTTCGGCCAGATGTTCCATAGACTATACGCCTTAAAATTTCAACCGTTCGAGCGAGAAAAAGGTAAAGTAGGTACGCGCTATATAACTTCATACCTTTAACAGTTCAGTTTAGGTCATAAAATAGATCGCATTAAGAGCTCGTGGTAGCATTGGGCGGAGCATCGCCGTACCCTCGTGGAGGCAATCGGTGGCAGAGACCTCTCGGGCCGGGCTTTGGTTGAGGCCATGGTCCGGAGCGAGGAGTGCTCGCAGTAATGCTCGCTAAGGAGGAGGCCGACCGCATCAGGCAACGGCGCTCTCGCCGCTGCCGGGATTCCGATACTGATTTCTAGCCACAGTAGGCGCGGGCTTGCGGACAGTGAGCAAGTGGTAGCTCGCTGTCCGGCCGTCCGGTAACTGTCCGGACCAAGCCCAAGTCGTCGACGGCGCGACCTGTTCCCGCGCGCCTCAAGGAGTCGTCAGCAACAGCAGGGGCCCAGCCGGGTCGAAGCCTACTGGGGCCTGGGTTATCCGAAAGGGAATATCGATTTCCCTCTCTCGAGCGCCGGTTGACAAACCCACCTCGTTTTTTTAGTCAGTTAGCGTCTGATACTACCTCCAGCTCCGCCCAAGAGCGAGGGTTGTCTTTGGATGATTTTCCCCACCAAAAAAAAAAGATCGTGGTAGCAATACTGATCACTAACTTATTCAAAGGGCCAATTTGGCAATGAGGTACGGTTTTTTTTTATTCATAGTCATAGAGTTTAGAAGATATGTTTTTTTTTTGAGGTGCAAATTCCTCCAATGACTTTTCTCATCTAGAGTAGAGTGGGAGGACGAGTCTTTTCACTGACAAAAATCACACCTGTGTCTTTTTGCGTTCTAAGAACACGGGTTACCTTTTCAGTTTGCCGTGGCCCTAGCAAATATCAACCCTGCTTGGTTAGTCAAATAACAAGGAGAAATTCTCCGAATATTTTCTGGTTTTTGACTACCCGTAAAAACTGACCTTCTATTATTGACATAGAATAAATAAATAAACTTTGACTTCATAATGAAGCTACACAGTAATAAAGCATTACAATATTTGCTAGGACAACATAAAACGCAAATAAAATTAAAGATGTCGACGGTCGTTGTAGCAATTAAGTTCCGGACGTAATTAGGTCGGACTGTAATTTGGAGCCGTTGTCAGTCACGTCTGGCTCAGAAACTTTCGAATTTTCATGAAAAATCTTGAGTGTCATCTAAATCTGAAGATATTTACAGGATATATTCTTGTCATTTGAAGGCTTATTTTGAAATACATCATCATCATCATTTCAGACGAAAAACGACCGCTGTTAAAAAAAAATCTTGTACTGTTGGACATAGACCTCCCCTCAAGTGTCGCCACAAGGAACGGTCCTGTGCGTCTCGCATTCATTGAATACCCGTAGCTTTTACTAGGTAATCGGTCCACCTTGTAGGAGGCCTTTCAACGCTGCGTCTTTCGGTACCTGACGTAGACGAGAAGAGAAATGTAACAGGAATAATATACACCCCAATTACAAAATAAGTTTCTATCATATAATTCATGTGCTGAAATTTTGCTTAAATGCACTTAGGATGTGGTTTTTTTGAGAAATTAATTATCCTGTTGTAAGTAAATAATATGGATGTCGACGCATTATACAAGCACAAGTTCATCATCTCCCCCTTTGGGTGGAGCGAGAGGATGTGCCAAAGTATTACTGACTAAAACCCACCCGCGTTCCTTGAACTCTCTTGAACAATCCTGCAGCCCTTGAAATTTGGTTTCAGCTCTAAGTTGGGGTGATAGGTCGGTGAAAGGCCTGCCCGAGACCCCAGTGTTCTGAAAGGGGCTGAGATATATTAAGATATTAAACTACAATTTCTCATCAACGCTGAACCACTATCCGCACTATAAGGGTGGTTTTAATAACGTGTGGATTTTATTACGCATGCGGAATCGCTGCGCATACAAAAAACATATAAATGCAAAAAAAAAAAAACGTCCAAAGTCAAAGTCAAAGTCGAAAGTTTTTTATTTCACATAGGCCTACATGGGCACTTATAAAACGTCAGAAGCTAGGGCACGGTTCGATATTGGTTGTTTCCTATGGAGAAGAACCGGCAAGAAACTCCATGGTTACTCTTTTAAAAAAGTGGTTGTAGTAGTCCCATGCGCGTATTCCAAGCATTACAATAAATACTTGTATGAAATTGACATTTGCGGGGGTTACGCGTGCGGAGCAATCCCGCATGCGTGCACCACAACACCACAACTTTATAAAATAAAACTTGCACCGTCAGCTCTCAAACCTGCACTCCACATCTAATCTCTTACGTTGGAGGCAACGCTCTCTATAAAGCACCAGCACCTCACTGCAAAATATAAACACTCGACAGAAAACTCACGACATATTACTACCAAAAACGTATGTTTCTGTATTACTAACAATTGGCTCAAGGGAGCTAAACCTTCTTACTTTATCTAAACGGCTTTAAGCCAACCCACTGAGAGGTTAAGCTGTCAGGAACGTTTTACAACATGGACCTCCATATATAATACGGATTTATATTCGAGGAATTGTCCTCTGTTGTGGAGATATCTAATCTAACTGTCACCGGGATGCTGGGCTTCAAGCGTCCCTCCGTCTAAGTGATTAATGCCGAACACCTTTCATAAATAGAACTGGAACGTACTAGTTTAAAATTGTACTGGCCGTTTGTAATAACAAAAGGTATTTACTCAACGTGATACTGGCAGGATAGTCGCAACCGACTCAATTGCCATTAAAAATAAAGAAACAAAAACTCGATCGGAGTTGTTGAAAGATTTTTTTGAGTGAAATTCAGTGGTTGTTTTAATTATTCGCAAATTGATTCAAAATACAATGAAATTCTCAACTCCATTTTATGGAGTATTTCATGAATTCTCAGTTACATTTTATCGAGATCGCAACTGTTTCAGCTCGCTTTTATCAACTGTTTCACTTGAACACTTGAGATATAAAACTATACCATTTTTTTTCACATCACTATATTACGAATAAATAATGAACACAGCCACTAAACTAGCCTCCAACAAGTCCCACCAAAAAGTCCCGGCACGTTCGTTCGAATTTCAAAATTTTATTGGAACAAACAATGATTAAGCAAATAATGGGTAATAAGGAAATGGAAATACATCTTATTCTTTACCTATTTGCCGTTTTTTTTAAACGGGATACTTTGAAGTGCCATCTTCGAATTGCCTTAGAATTACAAATTAAAAAAGAAAACCTATTTTTTTAATAAACTATTTATTGGTATCTTTGGCAGTTCCCTTAATTCGAAGTTCGTATACGTCATAAATATTATTGCAAACCGTTGTTTCCACGGTAGAACTCTTAGTGTAAAATAGTATGAGTTTTTATTTCATATGAAACGGTTAAAAAAACTACAATAATTCAGAAAATGCAAAACGCAAAGAAACCGATAAATAACAATAACTAATTTTGAAATAAGAATGACCTTTTTTTTAATTTAATTTTTATTTGGACTTTTTATTCCAAGCCACTCCGTAAATATCACAATGCAAAAGGACCCGTTTTAAAAAACGCTATTCCCATAGGTGATTATAAAACTATAATATAACCTATTATAAAATAATGACGTGCGATATTTGAAGCTCATATTTGTAGACGTAACCGCCTATGTGGCTTAAAGGATAAAGACAGTTTGAAGGCATAAGCCATATATTTAATTGGCATATCTAAACCGTTAAACTCTAATGCGTTCCACTATAGGTACGAAGTGATAACGTTAAATGTAAACCTATTTGGACGGTCGCCCCCAATTTACATAAATATTTCCAGGTTATCAATCTTCTATGAAGTTAGGTCAGATCAGTTGAATTAAGGGTAGCGAAATCAGCAGTCAACCATACATTGATTTTATCAAGTCTGATTTCCATTGGGGCCTTGAAGATTGAGACTAAAACCGTAATTTTTGAAACCCGTTTTCATGAGGAAAATATTAAGAGCGCCTACATGGAAACAAATAGCTTTACTACGTATGAAGTAGACTTATCGACATTTACATCCGTATTTATAAAAAAGTAATTACTTTTAAGGTTAGAATTATAAATTAAAAAATCTCATTCTATAGTGAGTGAGTGCGTACACACGTTACTTACTTAAGAAAATGCTCCAGTAACACTCGAAACTAGGTGTTTATTGTTATTGCCATATCAGCCGATAGACGTCCACTGTTGGTCATAGGCCTCCCCCAAATGTCACCGCTATGAACGATCCTGGGCGTCCCACATCCATCGGATTTCCACAACCTTCACTAGGTCATTGGTACAACTTGTAGGAGGCCTTCCAACGCTGCGTCTTCCGGTACGAGGTCACCACTCCAGAACCTTTCGGCCCCAACGGTCAAGAGCGCCTACATGAAAACAAATAGCTTTATTACGCATGAAGTAGACTTATCGACAGTGAAATGTAGATGTTTTATGTCTACAGGGTGAAATAAAACTTTTCTAGTCTATGGTACCAAAACTATTTCGGTATTCTCCTAAAAAAGTAAACTAAATAATTCCTCCCGCTCTGGGTAGAGCAAGAGAGAATGTTAGATTTCATTCACTTGTGTTCCTTTAGTTGCCATTTGTTGCCACAGCGGTTTTTTTTAAAATTAGTTTTGCTATTTACGAACCATGCACATTCACCCCCCGCTTCCCCCTCCTTCATATTTTTTAATAGATAAACTGATACTGATGAACTGACCATTTAATTTGATATCCCACTTGGCTATATTTGCAAACATTCGATTGTTCAATCTTGATTTTAACCCACTATCTTGTAAATGGCTGAACCCATTTTGATAAAGTATGTTAAAGAATCATCACTAGAAAACCTGTGCACACATGTACAATGGTCCGCATAGAACTAAGTGCGGAAACCATACTTAGACATAGACATAACCTGTTCACAATATAAAAAAATCCGCATCCAAATCGGTTCACATATTTAAGAGCTACGGCGTCACAAACAGACAAACACTCATAGCAGCCTAATTTATAACACCCCTTTCTATGCGTCGGGGGCTAAAAGTCTGAAGAGTCCAACGCACTCAAACAACAGAAGGCTTCAGTTTCAAGCACTAAATCAAACTGAAAAATAAAACCAACTCGAATAATAAAGAACGAGTATACTGAGGACCCTACCACGAGCTCTTAACTCGATTCATTTGACGAACAAAACTGAACTGATAAAGGGATGCAGCTATACACCCCTATTTTTTAATTAGTACAAAAAAAAATGCGGATCTATTCATATATCCGATCATATTTATTTATTTATATATACTTTATTGTACACCGAGATAATGAATAATACATTTATTTTATGGTGAAAAATCATCAATGACTACCCCCGCTCTTGGGGGGAGTGGGAGATAATGTCGGACTCTTACTGACTAAAAACCTACCCCGTTCCTTCAAGCCTTCATACCGGAGCTCGAGATATGTTTCAAAACTAACCCTGTCCCCGGTAAGCTTCGACCCAGCTGGGTCTCTGCTGACGCTGACAACTCCTTGACCGCATCAGGCACGGGAAGGAACGGGATGGGTTTTTTAGTCAGTAAGAGCCTGACACTATCTCTCGCCCCGCCCAAGAGCTGGGGTTGCCATAGGATGATTTTTCCCACCGAAAAAAAAAAAGGCGTGCGGGAACAGTGCGCGCTGTCGACGACTTGGGCTCGGTCTGGACAGTTACCGGACGGTCGGACAGCGAGCTACCCAATGCTCACCGTCTATGAATGGTACATTTGAGCCTTATATTTAAAAACGTACAATTGACGGCCTTATCGCATTCCGCGATCTCTTCCAGGCAACCTGGTATGGAAAGAAATTGTCCGGACATAAAATGGAGTTACATTTGGTGCATTACAAAATAAAAATAAAATTGGTGAAAAAATAAAATGGTTGTGTTGTCAAAAGTAAAATAAACGAAATCCTAGAATTGTTCACGAAAATTTGTCGTAATTGGTAAATTCATAATTGAAGCAATGATTCTTATCTTACATTTGCTACATACTAGAAAATACTGCGCGCATTTTTATCTTCATTCATTAGAATGTACAATATTTCCATAAATTAAGTGACATTTGGGATATAAACCAACGCTCAGAAATTTGCTATTTACGAAAATTGTTTATTGAGGCTTTACTTAAATAATTACAAGACCTTTTCTAATAAGCCGTTTAAGTATTTGCATTATTACAAAATTAGTGTTGTAAACCACTCCAAACTTCAAAAAAAAAAAATTCGAAAACATGTGACATCCATCAACCCGCACTGGGCCTGCGTGGTGGATTACGGTCCATTCCCTCTCCTAGAGAGGAGGCCTGAGTCCCAACAGTGGGAACATTATAAGGCCGACTATGCTATGCTATAACTCTATCCTTCTTTTTCGCTCGCACAACTGTTATTTTAACGCGCCATGTTTAGGCTCCAGAACACAATTTACCATAGTAAATGGCTTGCAAAGTGAAATGAGAAAAAATAATGGCTCAGTATATGCAATTATCCCTTTTCATTGGGCTGAAGTCATGACATGTTTAGAAGTAATATCATCTCCACCCAACCCATGGAAATAAATCCTTAATAGCGGTGGGGTGCTCCGCATTACATTTATGGGCCCATTCTGTTGCGTAAACGCTTCGAAAGCGCATTTTTTAATGATACGTGTGATAAATATTCTAGGGTAACTGAGCGTTCACATTATTTATTTACGAGAGATACTGTTTTAATAGGCTCTCAGATTTCTTTTGCTGTTCGAAAGTTGGCTTTGCGGAAATATATTTGAACACTTGTTTCTTGACTTCAGGAAACTTTTCCTTTTTCTTTGAAATAATAATATATGTAGTATATTAGCTAACCGAGCTAACTAGTCAAAAGTTTTACAGTCCCGTTGGTCTAGTAGTTAATTGGTTAGTAGCCCTGACTGCTATGCCGGAGGTCGTGGGTTCGAATCCAATCATCGTTCGTTCGATCATTTGTTCTGTGTCTGGGTGTAATTTATCTAAAATATATATGTATATAGAAATATATAAATATGTTTAACAGTTGTCTAATACTCATAATACAAGATCTGCTTAGCTTGGGACTGGACGGCGTTGTGTGATAGTTGTGGAATATTATTAAGTAAAATATTACTAAAAGCTACCCATTGTTCGCCGTCTGACACTTCTCCAGGTCTAGGCTGAAGCGAGAAAATGTATCAGTATTTTACTGACTTTCACACGTTCCCGCAACATGGGTAAGCTTGATGAAACTTTCTTTTTGAGATGCCAATAACCTTAAAATATGACAAACGAATGGTCTATTGTGTGTTAAATAGATTGTTAGGTTATAAAAAGACTTAGAAGAGAAAAACATGACTACATGAAATTAATACATAGGTAATTATAAAGTTACATAATCACCCTTATAATGTTCCCAATGCTGGGACTCAGGATTTCAATATGGGAGAGGGAATGGGCCGTAATCCACCACGAGAGCCCAGTGTGGATTGATGGATATCACATATCTTCGAATTTTTGGTCCAGGACATGCCGGTTTCCATACGATTTTTCCTTAACTGTTTTGAGAGCAGTGCTGATGAAATAAATTACACAAAGTAATGCGCCCGGCTGGGTTTGAACGCACGACCTACCATTCGAAAGTCGAGGCCGTTACCACTCAGCCACCATTGTTCTTACTTGATCACACGTACCGAGTAAAAGGGCGAGACAGTAAAATGTTGCTCGGCCGAGACAATGATGTAAGCGAGTTGTAGAAGTAAGAGCTCGGCCGAGCACTCAGCGCTAAGTTTACACGTACCGAGTACTCGGTCGAGAGCACTGTCTCGCCCGTTTACTCGGTACATGTTATCAAGACATTATCACTGAGTAACATAGGCATTATATTTTCTACTTTCGCAAGGGCCAAGCCGCTAGTAGAAGCTAGAGCATAAGTTTGCTCTAATGCCTTGATCACACGTACCGAGTAAAAGGGCGAGACAGTAAAATGTTGCTCAGCCGAGACAGTGACATTTTTATTTTCTGCAACTTGTACCACATGGGCCGTAGCTATGCGGTACGAGTTGACCAATCACCCACGTAAGCGAATTGTAGAAATAAGCGCTCGGCCGAGCACTCGGCGCTTTGTTTATACGTACCGAGTATTCGGCCGAGAGCACTGACTCGCCCTTTTACTCGGTACGTCTGATCAAGGCATATGTCTGGGTCATTACTATTGGGCCACTTATGCTCTCACTTGTACATTTAGGAAGTAATAAAGTATAGAAAATATCAACAGAGTTCCGGGATAGTGAGTTATTGGAAAGCAATCCTTTACAACATATTGTAGTTGGTAGTCGCAACGGCACGCACAGACAGACGTGCATTTCATATTAATATTCATGCACACGCTGACTCTAGAACAAAGCGTCTAAATGCATGCGAATCTCTCCATTATATCTAGTTGAAAACAATCATCTCAACTGCTAAAACTAATTTTAATAATGCAATTTCGATGTAGTTGATATTCATGAACATCCCTTATCTTTACTAAGTTTTATTTTGTTTACTCCAGAATATAACTACCATACGTATAAACATCTTAATTAATTATTAACTTAATAGAGATGAAAAATAATATAACAATGTGTACAAATGCGATTAAAGGGAATTTTGGGCGTCAAAAAAATCATCCACATCGTAATCTACTTATAACACTTTTTTGGTAGAGTGCAGGGCAGGGAGGGAGGGACTGACTAAAACTCACCTATGTTACTTCAATTTCCTTTAGAGTTATGCAGAATAGAGTGTAAACTCTCACATACTTCCGTCGAAAAGAGAGGATCCTCTGACAAGACGGATGTATTGTCTGATCTTGACAACTGCCTATTAAATGATTTTAGGCTGTTGTATACATACTTGTTATTTTATTTTTACTCTCCTTGTATTCGTAATGAAAAGCACAGTATTTACCTCGCTAATTCGAGGGTAACAATATAATATTATTTGCGTCAAACATGGCGCGTATCTTAAAAAAAAAAAAAAAAAAACAAATAACATAGACGTTGCTGCATACCCGGTCTAAGACCACGGATTTCCCTTCCAGATATTCCCTGTGGCCCTAGCGGGCATCGGCCAGGGCACTGGCAGCACTCCTACGCTGATCCATTCGCTAAAAAAGGCCGAGCTAAAAAAAAATCTCATGTGTTTCTTGCAAGGTATGATCTATTTAAAACTTCCAAACCCTTGTCTTATAGCTCGCATGTATTCCTCGGAGGAAAAGCAAAGATAGCTTCTGAGCGAAGGTCTGGTAGATGAAAAACTGGTAAATGTACATATACTTCGCTACATATTGTCCCATCATAAGTCCCATGTACTAGAGGTAATCGAATTACCAATAAACCGGGCAATCCATGCATGATACGAGCGATCACTAATAAATGCTTAGCAGTGGGCACACAAACGGACCTAATGCTACGAGGCATTTTCCGCCAATCAACTTTCTATGTGTACAAAATAACAAAAACAATAATTCGAAAAAAAATAATATCGTAAATATTAGGTGACTTGATGATAGGTTTTTTTTTTTTTTTGTTTTTAATGTAACTTTTTTTAACTACCAAATATAGACCTTTTAAAAAAATTTCAATTTTTATAAATATCTCTAGCACATGAATGAACAAATATTAAAAATCACATTGTCCATCATTCTCATTGACGCATAAATAACAAATATGAACAAGGTTTTATTAATTGTTTATATAGTAATTTTATGTCCCTATTGTGTGCAGTGTATGTTTAATTTATTTTTATTTTTAAATATGTTTTAATTACTATGTAACTTTATATTTTTTTGTTCTCATGACCAAAAGATTTGCAGTAAGAAAACTAAATTATAGGTTGCACAGCTGTCCCAATTTATATTGTTTTAAAAGTATTTGTGTAGAATAAAATCTAAAGTATCTCTTTATATATCTTGCCAGAAATTCCTGTCACAAAATACTGTAACCTCATCAGGAATAGATCGAGTAATTTGTACCCAAGAATGCTTAGGTCTTGTTTAGGACGAAGGGCACGACCTAATCACAGGCATTAAGTTTGCGGACCGACAGTTTGCGTGTCGAGAGGCCCGAGACACCAAATAAATAGTTACAGAAGACAATCACATGTATGTACTCCACTTTTTATACCTACGCTCGGAGGACGCACACTAATGAGCGTTTGAGCCCGAACTGTTTGACAAGCGGGCCGTGGCGCTCCGAGATATCGTGTCCGTGAGCGGTGTCTATGTGTGCGTTGCTCGAGCGCGCTTTGTATGAAGATTGACTTCTGTAGCTATCTATTTTGCGCCCGAGAGGCTGGGTAGGTAGTATTAATATAGTCATGTCATGGCGCACATTTTGATGTATGTAGGCGTCTAGATAAGTTAGTATCTCATGTTGGGTTTTATGTAGGTACTTGGAATTACACGCTCGTACTATGTAAAGACAAACGAGTCGGGAGGATTACTTCGTAGTGTGGACTGTTTTTAGGGTTCCGTACCTCAATAGGAAAAAACGGAACCCTTATAGTATCAGTTTCTTGTCCGTCCGTCTGTCTGTCTGTCTGTCTGACCCTTTATCTCGAGAACGCGTTGAGGTATCAAGTTGAAATTAAAACCATAGACTCAAGTCTGCGGTCCCTTCAAGCTAACGAATAAAAAAGATACGGTGGAAACGTTCAGAAGTGGAAAATCATCCAGTAACTCCTCTCTATGTCAGACTTTTACTGAAAAAAAAAACCACATTTATGAGCTTCTACTGTTATTTTTTCAATGTTAAGTTTCATTATATTTAATAGTTCATCATATTAGAAACTAATGGGTTGAATAAAGAAATGTCGGGTTGTAAAAACCTTTTTCCCATGGTAACCCAAATTCAACAACAACAAGGATATCAAAAAGTTTAGTACAGAACCTATAGAAGTATAGATTACAAAACCTATCTAGTCCCAAACTAAGATAAGCAGAGCTTATGCTATAGATACTAGACAACTGATAAACATATTTCTAAATACATACACAACTACAGATAAACCCCAAAATGGCATAGTGAAAAGAGTCGATATAGCACAAGCTGACATCGAAAACGCAGTTGACATGAAAAAACAACACAAAAAATATGCTTGTAAACAGCTCACTCACAAGTTACAATGTTGGGGGATTAAAACAAAGTGATAGAGTTCATTCGAATAGTGTTACTAAAAGGTATTTACCTCGAACAGTCTGTAAAAGCAATAAACCGCGACATAACCCGCAGACGCGTAAAACTTTTTAATCCGGGTAACGCTCGAATATAGGTCCATGGGTTTTATGCCATAGGTTTGGGCACATATTGGAATTTGGAAAAATAAGAGAAAAACTTTTTCAATTTGCTTGCGTGGAACTTGAGTACAGAATGTTCGGTTTTTTAATATTTCAGAATACTTCCCTCTCTCTCTCTTTTTCTCAGTAATATGTTTCTAAATTGATAATTTGGAGATATACACATTTTTTTTTTAGAAATTATTATTTATTTTTTATTTATTTATTTTATCTTCCTTACAACTATCATTACAGGTAAATACCTAATGCGATAGTGGGGTTTTAAAATTACTTAATATAATTTAAAACTTATAAACCAAAAATAATGTAGAACCTACTTCTACATCGATACTTAAAAACAAAACACTTAAACTATACAAATATATACCTATAGCCTACTCTAATCAATATCAATAAATACCCACGCGTTGAACAGACCTCATCAAAGCTGCAACACAAACCTCCTTAGTTCAGAGTTCTCGAGACGCCGTAAACCGGGACAAATGGAGACGCATCGCGAGAGCCTCACTCGCCAAATGAAAATACAATATCATCAACCACGACCACTCTGTCAAGAGTGAACGACTAAGGAGGGGGATCATTAACTTCTAGTCTTGATACTTTTGCTGACTAAATCTACATGTGTTTTTCAATTGCCTTGTGCTATCCAGGGCCACGGTAACTCAATCAAATAGTCTCCTATTCCTAGCAGGCATACAGCCCACTAGGTCCCTGCAGTTCGTGTCAAACCTTACTAGAGTAAAGTAGATTTATGATTGAGCGTGTCATATTTCATCAGTTATGTTTTGCTTGAACAGAGATCATGGATTGGGTGTTGCCAGGTACGTTTGGATAAAAATCGGGACAGATGGTAAAACAAATGGGGACTTAGGATTTTAGATCGGGGCCAATATTTTTTTAATAAATATTTTTTTAGGTAAAAATCATCCAATGACTTCTTCCACTCTGGGGTGGAACGAGAAGGCGTGGCGAACTTTTACTGTGTAAACTGACTTCTTCAGTCGCTCTTTGAGTTTCAGGGTTTTTGATTTATCGGGACCTTTAACGTCCCGATCAGGTGCAAATCAGGACGCGTCCTTAGACCCCTAAAAATTGGACACACATCCCGCGCAAATCGGGATGCCTGGCAATACTTATTGGCAACAACAGTACCCCTAGCCAAGTTTCTAATCTGCAATAGTTACCGCTTATAAAAAGCTTCAAATGTACGGGAATGACGTCGTCTTAACGCTCAGTTACGTTGTCAGAGCAAAAGAATTGGCGGCAAGGTCAACTCGAAGCGTTCGGCGCAAGCGAAACGGTGGTAACTTGGCTAGTGGGGCAGGTCCCAACTGTAGATATTTTTCTTTATTACTGACAGGCTTGCGTTTAACCACTATCCTGATAGTAAGCCATGATGTGTTTAAGAACGAAGCACCCTTACCTAGAAGTACACTATTCTCTATTGACTTAAATACAAAGGTATTTGATGACTTCTCCCGCTCTGGCTTAGAGGGGGAGCGCGTATCAGACTTTTACTGATTAAAACTTCACCTGAGTCCTTCAGTTACCCTTTGCATTTTAGGCCGTGCTGGACCCCTACGGTATTGCTTTCAACTTTTTAGGCTCGCGTGGAACACAACGCAACGAATGGCGAGCTACCCATTGCTCGCCGTCCGCAAGCCTGTGCTTACGATAACCGGTAGTCGTGACGTAAATACGCCTTGATTTCCTATAGCTCTATAAGTAGATGATAACTATTAGGGGTGCTATTCTCTAGAAAAACAGCCTTGAGCGCAGCGCTGTCCGCATCGACGAGTCGTGACCGCTAATTCCAATTCTCAGCTTCTAAATATTTTCTGTTTTCAACAATTACCAGTCTTCTCATAATGACTACAGTCAAAACAAAAAAGAATTAGCCAATTCAAGTGATACGCTTACATACATTTGGCAATTGATTTTCATTTATATTTATAATTACAATACCTCTATCCATAGAAGTATATAACAGTAAAAAAAAATCGTTAACGTTACGTTAAGTTCACCTTCTAAACTCCAACTTATAAAGAGAGTTTGAATTTAGAATCAACATTTCCAATTCTTGAAGACAGAATAGTTAAAAATGCACCACCATATATCTTTTGAAACTAATATTTACAAATGACAAGCCACATACTTTCACATAAACCATTCTCTTCTGGCTACATACCGTCATAGCGTCATAGTTGTGAGTAAGTTCACGTGCCAACGGATTGCCCTCTAACATACAGATCACGCCTGGCGGAAAAGTCAACGGACTATCATATCCTTGTTGTAATTCTGTACCAGATGCTAAACAGAATAAAGACACGGACATGTATGTGTAAAAGTTATAAGAAACGACGTTCTTTGGTAAATGCCACGCCTGTTTCTTTTGAAAGGGTTTTTTTTAAGTTTTTTTTTTTAAAGTTCCATACATTCTAATGAAAAATCTGAAGATTTTAACCCATAAGTAATCACTTGTGTGTCTGTCTAATCTACTAAGCCCTCTAAGTTAAAATTCGATAAGTAATACCTAGGTACGTACGCGTAACGTAAATATGGATTTTCGGAGCTGCCCCCAAAGGTAACCCTTAGGTTACCTTTGGGGGCAGCTCCGAAAATTAAAAAATAAATAATTTGTTAATGCATACTAAACAACGTATTATAAGGACTTACAATATGTTATACCGTAATTTTAAAATACATGAAAATTCACAATACCCTCACCGCACCCCTCTCCAAAATAAATAGATTAAAAATAAAAAGTAAAATACATTTAATAGTTCTTTACTTACACTTTACTTGCTTGCTTCTAGTTAAAAAAAAAGTGTGTTGATTTTTGTAGTCACATCACATCACAATGTCATCTGACTCGCCAACTTGAAACACACTTGACTAAATTGTACTTAAACACAAAGCTTCAAGTTGGTTGGTAAAAACTTGCAAAGTCGCTTTGTTATGTAACAAAGAGCATGACAAATATTCGATTAAAGCCATTAAAGAACTTTGTGCAAGACAGGAACTACGATTCAAGGAACTTCGGGAGAACTTAGTATAAAATTATATCACTCAATTATTTGTAAACGAAACCGTCAAAGAGAAATTGGAAATTTTTTCATCATCACCATTTTAGCCGAAAGACGTCCACTGTTGGACATAAGCCTTCCTCAAGGGTCGCCAGTCCTGTGCGTCTCGCATCCATCGGATTTCCTCGACCCTCTCCAGGTCATCGGTCCACCATGTGGGAGGCCTTCCAACGCTGCGCATTTTGTCACATTTATATTTATTTTTGGGGGGTTACCACAGAAAAAAATTGATCTCAAAATATCACTTTCTAGAAAAGTCTCAACAACCAAAAGGCCTCATTCTCAAAATGGCACCAAGTCGCAAAAGGACTTCTCAAAATGGCTAATTCTCTAAACGCCCAATTCTGAGAATAGCCAATTCACTAAAGGGTATTGATGATTGATAACTAAAAAAAAATGTGACAGAAAATATAGAAGCCTATCTAGATTATGTATAAAGACTAAGCAATACATTTCGTGAAACGTTATTTAGCCTTTACGCTGTTTCACCTATTAACCTGACCGTAAAAATATTAGTTCATTAAATATTTTTTACAGTTTAGCTTTACTTATTTATAATAATTAAAAAAATGAGATTTCTTTTTTGTCAAATGACAGGACACTATTTACACTACGCTCCATCTCGTTTCAGCCTCCTTCAATATCCCGCTTACGGTAGGTACTGTACTTCATTCAAGTCTGTTCTTTTTCTTTGTTTAAATTATTACTCTATGGTATGCGCTCCCCCAAGAAATCAGGATGGCAACCAACCGATTAACGTTCAAAGTTAAAGTTCGCGAGCACATTCATAAGACGTTGGCAGTAGTATCATCCAGTGCTAACATTAGAGATTGCTCAAAAGAGTGACCCTGGAAGCAAAGAGCAACTGAAGCAACACAGGTGGGTTTTAGTCAGTAAAAGTCTGACATTCATTCCCGCTCCACCCTGAGTAGGAGAAAATATTTGATGATTTCATTCCTCAAAATTTTTTTACTGACTGTTAAATATACTTAATTAACTATGTATGTGCATGTAATATGTATAGTTATTTATTTCATTTTATTGCATATTTTGCTTAGCTTTATGTACTTTTTATCTCTTAATAATGCATCAACTACTATTTATTCTGAATACGCTCAAGGTATTAACTCCGCCTCTGTACTTTTTAAGTGCATTAAATTATTAATTAAATAGATCTTCGAAACTTGAAGTATCAAACACAATTAAGGAGTAAGTGATATTCAATTAAACACGGACCTCAAAACCAAAGCCGGCACACATCGCAGCCACGATTTGCAACTGAATGAAGTAGTTCCCGACAACCGCCAAGTATTCTTCAAAACTATTCCCATTCTTGAGAACTCCCCACGTCTGCGAACTTAAATTAAGTTGCTTTCAACTTACAACATGTGAATACATCGGTCTAAAGGGAAAAACTCTTTAATTTACTGACTCGTTTGCCCTGTGACCCTAAAAACACGTAATTAAGTCTCCCCCAAGAGACTAAACTGAGCCTTCATGAATAAAATGGTATTACCACGCGTTTCGTGTTTGTGGAATTAACAACATAATTACTGGGAGATATGAAAATTATTTATTATAAAACTCGAACAATGCAAAATCTGTGCCGTATCATATCTGTAAAATACTGCTGTTTATTAAAAGCAAAAAACAGATTTATACGTTTTCGTAGAACTCATTTTCATTTCAGCGTACATTTTCGTAATTTTCATTAATGCTACGTATTTTTTGCCTCTTTGTAATTACGGAAAAGTGCAACAATTTAAATCTCTACATATATACATTACATAAGAACAATATCAGTAAAAGATAACGCCAAAAATTATCATTCAAAATAACTGGGTCGATCATACAATATGGTAGTTCACAAAAATGTGTGATCAAAACAAACGAACAAGGAAACACAAACCGAGTTGAAACAATGGAGGTCTCGACCACGTAACGTTTCCTACTACTAAAACATATGGGGTTCTACTGATAGCTGAATTAAAAGTTTACTAAGTGTCTAAGTGTGTAAGTAAGTAACTAACACCCGTATTTATAAACAGTTAAAAGTAACTACTGAAGTAACGATTTGTATTCTATAGTTAAGCTATACACCGCTAAATTTTAATCGTTTTAATCCCGTGGAGGGTCGATCCGGTACATGAAACACTATCGTTTTATAAAGATAAAATTAAAAAATAAAGTTTTTTTTTTTTCAATACTCGTATCAATTTACGAAATTAATTTCTTGAAGAAAACGTCAGCTGAGCGAGTTCAATGACCTGTAGGTAGCTTGTACGCAATACCGACTATTAACTACAGGTCATTGAACTCGCTCAGCTGACGTACGCAAATTTAACGGTGTATACATATTTTGCTTGACTATAAAACTGCCAAAAAACAATAACAACAACGACCTAGCGTCGTGTGTTACTTGAACATTTTTTTAAGTAAGTAAAGTGTATTACTCCACTATACCATGAGATTTTACAATTAAGAATTATAACCTTAGGTTAATTCTAACTTCTTTATAAATACAGCTGTTAGTGTTACCATCACAATCAGACTATAACAACAACATTGACCACACAAATCGTTCGACATATTACTCAAGACTTGACGGCTATTATCCAACTCTAAGCCAACGTGCGAAGATACTCTACTCTTTCAAGCTGAAGGCGTTCTTTATAAACCATTACATTATTATACTAACAGGACGAGCAGAACACTAATGTGTCCATAACAAAATAATTATAACAATAGCCAAACGTAACACAATTTTCCCTTCTCATGGAGCCACCGTTTAGGTGTGAACATCCACACATATCATCATGTATATTTAACAAGATAATGTCCCAACTATTAGAAGTCGTCCTGATTTATAGCTCATGCCATGAATATCTCTTTTGAACAGATGGTCGATGAGGACGAAAGGTTCTAGAGAGGCGGCCACGTACCGGAAGACGCAGCGTTGAAAGCCCTCCAACAAGGTGGACCGATGATCTGGTCAGGGTCGTAAGAATCCGATGGATACGTGACGCACAGGACCGGTCGTTGTGGCGACGCTTGGGGGAGGCCTATATCTAACAGTGGACGTCTTTCGGCTGATATGATGATGATGATGATGATATCTCTTTTAAGGAGCCCAAAGAAAAAAATGTATGAGTTGTGTAAGAAGTGATATGAAAGAAATGGGAGTTAGTGGTAATATGACGGGTGATGGAAGACTGGAAGAAAAACGTGTTGCGCCGACTCCAAGTAAAATGGAATAAGGGCAGGAAGAAGAAGACCATGTATATCTACTTTATCACATCAAGATAGTCTCAATTGAGCTGCATAAGCTCGTCGCTATCATTCGCGCCCGTCCGCACTCTCCCACGAAATTAACAGACAATTGTTATGGGTTTTGCAAGTGCCACCAGCTATAATAACATAAAAAAAATACGGAATTACACGCATGCGTCGTAATCAGACAACATCGTAACTACCAATTCAAATTAAGCAAAAATTATACACTTTCTAAAATCTCCACGCGTACAACTGTCAAGATTAACAATTTTAACATGCCATTTGATGAATCTATAGTTGTAATATCAAAGCTAATTCGCATAATAAAAAGATTAGTGAACTTTATTGACACTTAATCAGATGAAAGTGCAAGATTAATTGGTATGCAGATGTTCTAACGAGAGTGATGAAAAGTTATATTGACATGTTACGGAAGGTTTACTCAGGATAAAATGCTAAAATGAACTGTATTTTGGTTGAAATAGAGATGTTTATATAGGCTAGTGGATTGCTATTCTAAGAAGATAAATTGGACTAAATAAAGACAGCCTTAGGAAGGACCTTGAACAATGTCTCGGATTTGTAAGGATAAAGAACTGTAATATATTCTTGCCGGTCTTTTAACACAATTATTTTATCCGATTCTTTTACTTGGTTCAACACTAAAAATAAATCATAGTAATTGATATCATAATAAAACTGATGAAGATGAGAAAGAAGTTCTGTCGCTAAAAATGGAGCTAGAATTTGTTAACTTAAGTATGAGAGATGACGCTGACATAGGTGAAAATTATAAGAAAATGAATTTCTGCGAAAATGTTCCAACGACTTGAAAATTACTCCTTGTGATGTTTGCATGAAAGGTGAAGACGTAGGTGGGCAAATGTAGCGTTGTAGACACATGAAGGTTGAAATATAATATCTACATATGTTAGTTTATTCGTCCTAAGAGTAAATAAGCAGAACAACTTAAGTATTTACTAGATTTTTGTGAGTTTGGAAATTAGCCTATGACTTCTGTCACTCTAGGGTGGAGCGAGAGGACATGTTCGACTTTGAAGAAGTTCTTGGAATCTTATTTGAGAGTCTACCCTAAGTCTGTCATAATTTTAGAAACTGCTAACAATCCTCACTGGACCTGCGTGTACAGAATTGCGTGCCATATATTCTCTGTGAGAGAAAGCCTGAGCCCCAGCATTGGGAACATTTCAAAGCTGACTATATAATAATCCATCTTTAGGCATCGTTTCGATAACAAAACGGACATTTTTGAAAATGACCACCGGCCTAAAGATAACAGTAATACAAGTATACATGTAGATAATTATATAGACATCTTTTGTTAAAAGAAATCATTAAATTGCTAATGGATTACGAACCAGACTAGGCAACCTACTTGCAAAAGTTCCAATGGACTAAATAAAAACCGTTATACCTGGTACAACGAACAAAAACTCCAACAACACTCGAAGTGATTAATGAGCCGATTATTACACAACAAACAGAGCGCTAATTTACCAGAAAATATTCAGGAGACGCGTAATTACTAAAGTTAGTGCATGAACCTTACGTAATCGCGATACAAAATTAACTAATTTGATAGTCCGAAACAAAACTACAGTGACATAATTAGCAAGCTAATCAGAAGGTAAAAGTAGTTTTTGGACATTGTAGCCAAACTTCGTAATTAACAAATTGCTGGGTTAACAAACTTCCCTTTCGCACTTGCGAAACAGACATTTGTATCCTTATGTTGGGTCGGTCGACCTCGACGTTTTGAGTGCAGGAAATCCCTGAAGGCATAAGATCTAAAATTGTACTAACCTTTAATATTTCAAACTGTGGAAGGGACTGGCGGCTTATTTCATTAAATCTTCACTTACATGATATAATATCTTCATCGCACACTGTTTTCTGTATAATAGGTTCGTAGAAACACGTATAATTATTTCATCAAAATTAATGTTTTGGGAACACAATACTCCCTACTAATCTGCATGGTTCTCATATGATTTGACCATTATATGCTTGCTGTATGGGATTTAAAAGAGACTTTGATATCTGAGTTCGTTTTGGTGTTTCTTCTCAAAGTATTCTAGCTAGCTATCTAGTTAGGTAACACCGGCCTCACCTGGTTTAAACTGACAAAAACATTTGCGTGTAAAAATGTTTTTTGAACCCTAGTTGCAAAATAAATATCATTTATTTGTACATACACCTAAGGAGTAAAATTTCCTGCTGAAGTCTGTGTTTCTCGATAACTAAAACCTAGAAGCGTTTAAGTCAAAAGTGTGAATGTGGTTATTTTTAGGCAAGCGTGCGACGAGATAGTGTTCAAACGCGAGCCTTTAAAAAAATTAACCGCAATCGGCTAGGTATATAATTATGAGTTTGTAAAGGCTCGTTTTCGAAAAAAGATTATATTTTTTTGTAGTTTGTAGTCATCGAAAAATTTCTCCCACTCTGGATGGAACGAAAAAGCCAGTCAAAATTTGCTGTCTAAAACTTACCTGTGGTTTTTCAATTGCTTCTGCGTTTCAAGGCTACGGAAACTAGAACACTCCCGTAGCTCTTTACGTCAAGACAAAACTAATTTTGGTGGCACGATTGGTGCAGTGGGTAAAGCGATTGGCTACTACGCTGCGTGGCGCGGGTTCGATTCATGCTCTGAACAAATATTTGCGTGTTAGCCTACAGATAGTTGTTCCAGGTCTAAAATCATAAAATCCTTGCTGACCGATCGGCGTCTCATCGTCGACGACGGCTGGTGCTGAAAGTCAGCGCTGTGGCTCTGTTTTACATGAGCCCCAGCATTTTGCTGAGCGCTGGCCGTTTTGCGCGGATGTGACGCATATCTTACTTACTTGCTACTTTTAGTCGATATTGTTATTTATTTTGTTTTAAGGTATGCGCCATGTTTGACGTGAATAAACAATTTTCTTTCTTCTTTTCTTTTCTTTCTTTCTGTCTGGGTGTCTTTTGTAAGTGATTCCAAATGTTTGTGAACGCATCCACGATACATGAGTTTCGAAGAATTCCTAGCATTTTATAAAAAGAAAAATTAATTAGGCATTTGAAATCAGATTTGACTTACCACAAAAAGGGGCGGACGAAAACCAAATAAATATCAAACAGACCTTTGAAATACTAATGAACAAAACACAAAGCGAAAGTAGTAAGCAAACCCGCATGGGGCATTTTTCCTCCGCCACCATTATCCCGGACTAAGTGGACGGGTCCAATTTATATAAGGATGTGACAGTCCCGTGAATTATGGTGATCGGTTACTAGTTGACGTGATCCCGGGATTCTATAGGCTTTTTAGTCACTATCGAGAGCTTGCAGGTTTCCGCAAAATGTTTTTGTCCGGATCAGGTACTGACTTACGGCGCCAATATGGCAGTTAGATTTAAAACGTTTGGTACTGACAATTTTTGGAGCTAGAAATTGCATTTATCTTTTTTTTTTTAAGATATAAACTAGTGCTTGACTGCGATTCCACCTGATGGTGAGTAATGATTCAATCATTGATGGCACTAGTGTATCGTTTGAGCTTTAAGAGTTTGCAAAAATAAATCCTTACATAAATCACACTAATATTATAAAGAGGTAAAGTTTGTAATTTTGTTTGTAATAGCTCATTTTTAGGGTTCCGTAGCCAAATGGCAAAAAACGGAACCCTTATAGATTCGTCATGTCTGTCTGTCTGTCTGTCTGTCTGTCTGTCTGTCTGTCTGTCTGTCTGTCTGTCTGTCTGTCTGTCTGTCTGTCTGTCCGTCCGTCCGTATGTCACAGCCACTTTTTTCCGAAACTATAAGAGCTATACTGTTGAAACTTTGTAAGTAGATGTATTCTGTGAACCGCATTAAGATTTTCACACAAAAATAGAAAAAAAGCAATAAATTTTGGGGGTCCCCATACATAGAACTGAAACTCAAATTTTTTTTTTTCATCCAATCCATGCGTGTGGGGTATCTATGGATAGGTCTTCAAAAATGATACTGAGGTTTCTAATATCATTTTTTTCTAAACTGAATAGTTTGCGCGAGAGACACTTCCAAAGTGGTAAAATGTGTGTCCCCCCCCCTCTAACTTCTAAGATAAGAGAATGATAAAATTAAAAAAAATATATGATATACATTACTATAAAAACTACCAACGAAAATTGGTTTGAACAAAATCCAGTAAGTAGTTTTTTTTTAATGCGTCATAAACCGAAAAAAATACACTATTATTAAAACATCGATCAAAGTTACAACACATTACAAGAACTTGTATATTATGTTACTTGCTGCTACGGAACCCTTCATAGGCGAGTACGACTCGCACTTGGCCGGTTTTATTAAAAGTACTGCTCCTATTGCAAACATGTTTTCATTGATAGAAAGCTACTTTATTCCTGAGTGACATATTTAATATGTTATAATGCAAAATCTGGTCAGTAGGTCGTCTTAGGGATGGATAATTAGGAGGTTTTTTCGTCAAAAAAATTTTTGGGACTTAGAAAATTTTCACATTTTTTTTTTATTTTGGGATTTGGTTTATGCTATGAACAGTGAAGAAAAGCAAAAAAAAATTTTGGTCAAAAAAATTTTTGGGTCTTAGAAAATTTTCGAAGTCGTCGCGCCATAGCGCCCCTAAGGCAACACTCCAAGCCAAAGGCTTCCTGCACGTGTTTCTGTAAGCATAAATGAGATAAATTCAAAAACTACTGAACGGATTTTCATGTAATTTTAACCAATAGAGCGATTCATCAGGAAGGTGTAAAGTACATTGATACTGTAGTAGTAAAAAACAGTCAAGAATTTTAATAATTTCTAACACCCGTATGAAGCTGAGGCGGGTTGCTAGTTTATACTTCTAGAACTATACTAATATAATAAACACGTGTATTTTTGTTTGAAATAAATAAACTAAAAAACTACTGGACTGATTTTAAAAATTCCTTAACCAGTAGACGTTATCACTGGTTGACATCTCTACTTTCGCCAGGGCGTAGCCTCTGGCAGAAGCTTAGTAATGAATAGGTTCGTTCGTGCGAATCATATTAGATTCAATTTCGGCAACACTGTGACTAGTTTTACTCGTTACGAAGCAAACACATCGAAATTGCAGTCCATAACTTACACTCTTTATATTTTTCTGTCGCCAGCACCGCATTAAATGTATACTTTACGAACCCCCACAAAATCTTTATCTTTATATTGCAATTTTTCCCTTTCTCCGCTATTTCGTACAAATGACGTCACCTTTAAAGTCTTCCCATTTCAGCGTGTTAGATCAGTATCGGGTCCACACAAGTTGGCTTGACATTCATGGCTGTACCATAAAAAAAGCACTGAACTACGTTTGGTTCGTTATTTGGACCCATCCGGGTCCGTAATCGGGATCAGGGTCCAGAATGTAGGTCATTGTACTTCCGCATCCCAAGGAAATGAGTGGGTTGGAAAAATTCTGACGTCACATATTATGAAGATATAAAGTTTCCCCTTTGATTCATGATCACAGCCCAAAGATTTGCTGCAAAACGTCTCTGCGTTGTCGTCAGATAAGGTTTTGTGTTTCAAGATATTTGTGAAGCAAACGAGCCGTGGTATGAAGGAGCTTTTTTATGCCCGAGAACAGGGATGGCAAACCTTTATTGGAGAAGGTGCCACAAAAATATGTTTATAAAAAAAAATTGGTCACGACGTGCGACCAAAGAATCTTAACTTAGTAATTTTAAATGACAAATAAAACTGGATGCTAGCAGCAATTCTTAATTTTCAAACCCAAATCCATATATATCGTAATGTTTACAGTTCTTTGTTTATTTAATTAAATACAGGAGAAACTTATAGTGATTAAGCTACTGTTTAAAATTACTAAGATTTTTTACAGATAAGCTCGCGTTTGACCAATATCTTGTCTGATTGTAAGCGATAATGTGGCCGACGATGGAGCACGCTTGCCTAGAAGTAACCTATTCATTTTTGACCTAAAAAGACCTCTAGGTTGTATCTATCAGGTAACACAGACTCCGGCAGGTAATTCCACTTCTTAGCTGTACGATTGTGGAAGAACCCTGACTGCTGTGCCGGAGGTCGTGGCTTCCATTCCCACCCAAGACAAATGTTTGTGTGATGAGCATGATCATTTGTTCGATGTCTGGGTGTAATTCATCTATAATATGTATGTATTTAGAAATATACAAGCATGTTTTTCAGTTGTCTAGTACTCATAACACAAGCTCTGCTTAATTTGGGACCAGATGGGCTTGTGTGATAGTATTATTATTATATATTATATGTATTATTAATTATTTTGCCGCGCTACCACTTGCACACGAGCCTTAGCTTTACCATCCCTGCCCTAAAAGAAATATTATGAAATAGAGGTTATAAGAAAGTTGCCTGAAAATTAAATTGGGAATACTGCTCTGTCATCACTTAAAATATTAATTAACGTACTGATAAAATTAGATGCTAGAGCCCCTTATATTAAGTTACTAATTTGGTTACTCGTAGAATTTGTCCTCTTCGAATACGGAGAATTTAATTATGTTTGAGACTAATGAACGTAGGTACACTTCTTAGCTTTTATGAATAACACCTGTTTTGTTTAATTTGGACCTTTATTTTCATTTTGTTTTATACGTGTGCTCTATTTTAATTTGTCTAATCAATAAGTATTTTCAAGTTTAATTAATTAGTTTTAGATTTTTTAATCATCGTATTAAATACAATGGAACCTGAGTAATGGCGATCTCAGTACTTAGGACTTCAATGTATAGTTTGATTTGGTTTTGTTTCAGTTTTCTTTTTGTATATGTAACGGTGTACAATAATAGTGGATTATATGATAAGGGAATACAGCACTGTCTTAAAATCGCGGGCGGTATGTTGAAAACCGAACCAAACCAAACCGCAAACGAAGGTTGCTAAGCTTTACTCCCGAACGTCAGTGAGGGAGTTAATATAGAAACCTGATTATTGAACAGGCGGTGTAAAAAGTCAAATAAGATATACCATTAAGGTCTATATAGTTGAGAAGTCAATAGAAAATGTAATTAGTATGTTAGATTATTTGACATCACTGACTGTGAATACATTTGCACACCATGTTACAGCAGGATATACTGTAACAATTTTACTGTAACACCTTACGTATCATATTCTAGCAATTAAAAATTTTGACTGTTTCGATTTTGATTACCTACTTAGTATATAATTGGTATTGGTTATATTAATATTTATAAATATTAGACACACCTGACCGGCCTATTGGTCTAGTGGTTAGTGACCCTGACTGCTATGCCGGAGGTCATGAGTTCGCTTCCCACCCAGGACAAATGTTTGTGTGATGAGCACGATCATTTGTTCTATGTCTGGGTGTAATATTTATCTATAATATGTATGTATGTATTTAGAAATATATAAGTATGTTTATCAGTTGTATAGTACCCATAACACAAGCTTGGGACTAGACAAAGCTGTGTGATAGTTGTGGAATATTATTATTATTAATTGGTATTTGTTAGCATATATGTTACATATTATATTAATATTTAAATATATTAGACGTATTTATGTAGGTTTATATCAGTACACTGGATCCTACCCTCGAATATGATCTTTTTCTATTACTCAAAGGTTTGCTGGGAAAACTGATTGTTGAATTAAGCTCGTCTTTTGTACGTAAATTGTCAAATCACTGTGTTTTAACCTTTCAAATACCGTAGAGTGAACGCCGGCGTTTGCTTAGGGTTTAATGAATTAATAATAAGATTTGTGTACAATAAAGAATAAAGAACTAATTTGTTTAATTTTTAATGGCCTCTGCAAATCCAAAATATAAACCGTTATTATTTTTCTTCTTATATAATCACTACACTTATCGTAGGTGATCGTAGCAGTTATTAGCACTTACTTACCTTACTCGGCTGGTACATCCTCTACACTTAACGGTTTTGTGTTTATGGTATCCTTGTAGCATGAGTCGACGGCCTGAATAGTGACGTCACACGCCGGGGAAAGTACCACATTCTTAACCTATTGTCACAATATGTGCCACTTAAGATGCCCCAGGTACTGTCATTCATGTAAACTTGGTACTAGTACTGACATAGGGCTATTTTTTGAATGGAGATTTATTGTTAAATATATGTCAATCAAACTCTACTTCAATTTCAAAGTACATTTTATATGTTAGGGCGTGCCTTCAGAGAATCTTTTAAGAAAAGAGATTTTAATGAGCTGGAATTTAGTACTTTTTTTTTTAATGATATAAAATAGTGCTTTACAGTGATCCCACTTGATGGTAAGCAGTGAAGCAATCGTTGATGGTGAATCGCACTAGTTTATTAAGAGCCTATTAACCAGAGCCTTATAAGACACTATAATTCAGTTCAAAATTTAATTACAATTAAACATAGATTTAGAAAATGTGTGGCTAAAAAGAAGGATTAGATATTTGTGGATGTACCTATTGCATTTGAGTGCCTCTTAGGCTCCGGATCCTTTTTTGTGATACTTGAGAAACACATATTTGAAATTTTGATTTGTGTTTATTTTACCATAGATAGCTGAGTTAAAACAGTTTGCAGTCACATACTGTTAAACCTTTTATTTGACATAATATTGCGGCTTTCTTTTAATTATTGTTTCTATGTTTGTTTAAGTTAAATCTTGCAAACTAAATTAAAACCACTTTCTCTAATCCTTTAGAATGGATTTTTTACATTGATTTGGATCCGATGACAATGCGTTTTAGTGCACGACTTGAATCGATATTCAGTCAATTAACTCTGTAGTTAATTGACTGAATATCGATTCAAGTCGTGCAGTAGTATAGTAAGTTCAAGAATTTCTTTATCTGTATAAAGAAATTCTTGAACTTGCTATAGCACAGACACGAAATTTATACATGTATTAATAATTACCTGAAGCTGCTTTTTAGAGTTCCCTACCAAAAGGGTAAAACAAGACTCTATTTCTAAGACTTTGCTGTCCGTCTTTCTGTTTGTCTGTCACCAGACTGTATCTCATACGCCGTGATGACCACTACAGTCCAGGTGGGAGTTGTTCCTAGAGGTTCAAGAAGCCGGATGGTGGTAAGTGATGTTTTTCCTAAAGATTGATTCTTTTCTTAGGTGGTGGAAGAAAACTCTTCTGGCTCTTATACCTACTTGGGGCTGTTTTATGTTAGAAGAGGGGATGTTGGGAATCGGATTCACATCGGATTTAAAAGACTGATACACTGACTGTAGAATATAGCTTTATTTGTAACGCTTTTATTTAAGGACCTATTACACCACGCGTTATTCAGCACGCGATATTAAGACCCGTCTAATTTTTCATTCAAAGTAAGACAGTCTGACCCTTATTACACTACGCGACACGACGCGACATTGATTAATACTGTCTGAATTTCGAGTGGTGTAATAAACCCTTTAGTTTCACCTGTCCTGATGTTTATTTTGTCTGTAGTCAAATCTTGGAAATTAAATTTGACCCATTTTTCGGTTACCGATTGAGCTGAAATTTTGAATGTGTAAATCAAATGACAATGCAAAATTATTATGACATGGATGATCTGATGTCAGAACTGGAAGGTGGCCATAAAAACTCAGATAACAGATATCGTGTTTGAACTTTTCGGAATGGTCTTGATGAGTATTAATTATATAGGTATATACCGCCACAGTATTACAATTCCCTTGTAATACTGTGATACCGCGATATAAAAGCTTATTATGAAAAAATAATTTTCATTGAAAACTTGTTTATGCTTTTTTTTTTTCGATGGGAAATATCATCCAATGACAACCCCCGCTCTTAGGCGGAGCGGGAGATAGTGTCAGACTCTTACTGACTAAAAAACCCATCCCGTTCCTTCAAGCGGGGCTCGAGCGCCATGCTTCAGTTTACAATTGTACTTAGAGCTCACATTTTCATTGAAACAAAATTGTATAGATACACAGGTTTTGTGTATATTCAGATATTGTTCGTACGTTTTGGCATTGACCTTTTTACTTCAACATTGGATGTAAAAAAGACATCATAACATTTATTCGTGAAACAACTTCATAATATAAAATGCATGACTCATAATTATATTACATTTATGCAATAAGTTTCTTGCTTGTACAGTCGAGTTCGAGTGTGGGTAGTCTTTTAATGATAGCATTTCCAAATTCAATTCATCATTATCCTCATCATTTCAGCCGAATGACGTCCACTATTGGACATAGGCTTGCCCCAAGAGTCGCCATAACGATCGGTCATATGCGTCTCACATCCATCATGTCAACAGTCCACTTTTTGGGAGACCTTCTAACACTGCGTCTTCTGGTACGTGGTCGCCACTTCAGAACCTTTCGTCCCCATCGACAATCTGTTCTGCCAGTAATGTGTTCTCCCCACTGCCACTTAAGGCTTAGGTATAATCCCTTGAACCATCTGACCGAAATTAAATGGTCACTACTCTCGTACCCGTCAAGGCGACAGTACGACTATCTGTGCATTTGATTGCGGCCAGCTGCGCCCGGACAGACACATTTTCTTTGCGAAATATTGATTGATTTACATAAGCTATTTTCATTTTGAAGAATATTTAAATACTATTTTTTATGTGTAAAAACGTTTCTAAAGATCCAAGCCCATTCGAAGGAGTAGTGAAAAGTTGCGAATGTGATCTTGTTGTATGTAATATTTCTTTAGACAAAAGTGTTAATCGCACGAAAAAATCAAATGTTGTTCATTATTCTATAATAAACATAAATTTTTTTCTAACCTATTAACTTGGCCGTTCCCGAGGAGTAGACTTCAGAAAGTCACTGCTTTTTAAGGCACTTTTCAGGCGCTTGGGCCTTAAGTTTGGCGATTCTTCGGATATATCGGCCAAATTCAACTGCAACGTATTAATTAATATAGAAGAACTGTTATTTAACATAGATCCTATATTATTTTAAAATCAGTTAATTTAGTATTTTAAAAATACTAGTCTTCTTTAGTTGTAAGCATGTGTGAGTATGCCGTTGTCTTTCGCGTTAAGTTGAATATTAAATATGTAACCCACAACCGCTTAGCTTGTGTTAGTGTGTACGCATAGTAAATGCGCAAGAGTGTGATAGCGAAGCGGGGAAGCGTTGCTGTTCAACTTACCTGTAAAATAAATGTACCTATTGATAATAATTATTATAAAGCGAGTCGTGAATAAAAACAAACTAGTATTTATTTAAGACAGGAAAATTATAAAATTGATAACGTTACTTTTTTATATTCATTCATTAAGATTCAAATACTCAAATAATTCAAAATTATTTCAATATTTGAATCACAAGCATCACTTCTGATGACACAGATAAATAAAAAGTTAAATAAGTGATGAAACTTTTGAACTCCAATGAAAATTTATTATTCCTTATATTTATTATATAATATAATAAGGATCTCTTCAAGCTCATTTCATCAGATTTTTCTCGTTAAGATTTTTACAAAATATCCGGTATATTCTGTAAAAATCTTATCGAAGCACGTCGATGCGCAAAATAAACGCACACTACCGTAGCGCTCGTAGCGATGTCAGTGTAGGTAACCGTAGTCTCATTCTTACCTGCGCACGCGCGCCGTCGTCTCGAAGAAAGCCTCAGTGCTGAACTGGCGGCCGTCGCGACCGCACCGGCCCGCCGACATGTGGCAAACCTTGTGACTCAAGTGTAGTGAATTGTGTACAAGCACAGTGGCCGTGCATTAACCCCAACCCCTGATAGTGCTTAACCGGATTTTTAGTTGGAACGCCCCGCGGCGTGCAAAAGGTGGGTCTTAATCTGTATTATCTTCTCGTATCAGTGCTAGCTCAGTCGAGTGTTAATTTAAGGTAATGTGAAAGTTGTGACGATCGATCGTCGAGTTCGAGGAGTCAGCGATGTTGACACACTTTTAGTTCAGGTGTGGTTGCTAGCAGGTGGGCGCGCCGGCTGTATGTCAGTAATACGTGTCCGACCAAAATTCCAATCTCGAGAGACTGCTTTCGGCCGAACAACTTTCTTCCGGCCGAGGTTTCAGATTCTAACGTTCTATGGGTCTATTATGTCGTTGTCAATGAATACGAATGTTGACAGAACTCTGAGGTAACTGCCGAATTGCTCGTGATAATAAAAGCTCGGGATTATGCCATCAAACGGAAGACATCAACGCGCTCCGCTGTGTCTTGTATCTCAAGTACTTTACATTGTTATAGCACATTGTTATCTTGACTATTATCTGGAATAGGATGATCGTGAGAATCAGCTACATTTTGAACTTCAGATACATTAGTTTCCGCTTTTAGATTAATTTTATTTATAATATTACCAAAGTTAAAGCAAAAAATTTTTAAATTTATTTGATCAGAAAGTTATGAAACAAAATGTTTCTAAGTTATAAATACAATTTCAAATCGGTGCAGTAATTAGGCTATATTATTTACGTTTCTAAAAATAATTGTCACAAATGAAAAATACAATAGTTATAACAAACATACTACGTTTCTTGTGACCTAAAAATAACTTAACAATTCAAAACTAATTAAGAAAAAAACAAATGAAGCTTTTAATGGAAAATCAAAATTATTACACTATAAACATGAAGTGGAGGTAAACGGGGACAGAGCCGTGTATACTAGTGACGAGGTTGAACCGGTCTCCCCCCGCGCCCTCCACTCCGCGGTCCATCCGCGCTCCTCACTCGTCGCCTCGGTAACTCGCGATGCGCCCGAGTGCATCCCTCGCATCTCTATTTTCATTAATTATGATAAACCTCTTACATATTCTCTGTTGATTATAATTAAATATCTGAAACTAAATCTTGCTTCAAACGTAAGAAAGTAAGCTTGAATAATAATTTCCATTGGCTCTGACAAAATCTCCTTTAGATCCAAAAAGGAATAAAAAGAGATTTTATTACTCCCTTTTTGATAACACAGAATTCATTCATGGTCGAAACCAGAAACATTGAAACTATATCCCACAGGTAACCAAATCTTGGCATAACCTAAATAGTTGCCGATAACTTAATCAAAGAAGACATATAAACATAAATAAACCACGCTTATGATCCCTACACTTAGTGCCAAAGCACCAAACAGTGCCAAAAGCGGTTCACATTTGGCACAGCCCAACAGGAGCCAGTTCAAATGAATATCTATCTAACAACTTGACAATTCAAACAACCTCATAAAGCTTACCTTCCCGGAAAATTTAGAAAGATAAACGAATCTTGACACATTTCTGCAAACTACAAATTTAAAAAAATCTATTTCTTTAACACAACTGCTCTAATCCTTTAAAAATTACTGCTTAGTTCCATTCTAAGAAACATGAACTTATTTCATTCCAGATTCAATCTTAAGTGGTGTATTTTCTTCATGTTTGAAATCACTATCTTTTAATTACACATAAACTCGTTGACAAGTAGAAAATTGTCACTATTATACCCTAACCACCCCACGAACTTGTTCATTCCCATTCCTCAAAGATTTTTATTATATGAAACGGAATTAATTATAATAAAAATATTCAATTCCATATCAATCATACTACTAAATTAGGTTTGTGGTACCGATAGGGTGTTGCCGCTCTCTGATGAATAAATCATTTTCTGGGAGAAATTCGTATGACTCGACCCGAAGGTTCTTCACAAATATACTTTTGTGCACAGAAATTGTTATTCTATACGATATGAATCGACAATTCTAGATGAATACCGATAACATGTAATGAATATCATTTTAACAAAGACTATTGCGTAGATGATGGAAATAAGATTGATGACATAACAAAAGGTCACTTTCATGATCCAAACAAATATAATCAAAAAAATTTGGATTTGACGTAATACAATGCGGCTGCTAAATCGGCTTAAGCCCATTCATAAATAAATCTGATCAAGCAAAAAACATGTCAAGCCTTCCTAGATGTAGAAAGAGCAATAACAATAAGCAGGAACTATACGAAACCAGAAATGCTTCATAATAACGCATTACAAGATGAAATAAACTCCCACGTCTGTAAAAACCTGCACATATTTCATGAACAAAGAGAGCATTATAAGCAACAGCTGGCAAAAAAGGGGCAGACAGGTCATTGAGGGCAAAATAAAGCTTCATTTGATCATCGCTTAAGAATTCAAAAAAGAGGTTCAAGATCGTGTACATTGAATTCAATATATTCATTTTATAAGTTTAGAGACTCATACGTGTATTGATATTTCAAAAATTGAATGATGATGATATGAAAACGTGGATTGGTTTTTATATTTTTAGAAGAAATTTTAAAAGTAATATTGGAAAACTGTTTTTATAAAATACTGTGAATTGAAACGAAGATATAAAAATTTAATAAAGTATTGCCATGTGAAGAAAACCCATAAGAGCAGCCAAACATGAATAAATCGACTAAGAAAGTGTTTTATTGCTCGCTAGTACATGAATTCTGCACTTAATTTCTCACGATTTTGCTACGCTCTCACCTATAAAGATTATCTGCCAAGAAATCCCATCGAAAACTATTTTAATATCGTCTTGAAACCGATCGACGCATTTATAACTATATGCGGACTTAACAGTATCTATTCCTTTAAAGAAATTTAGTCAATTACTCGATTCATATATGATTATGATGCTCTAATTGCCTAAACACCATATCTGTAATTATGCTACCAGATTCGTGTGTCAGGAGAAAGTGTTACATACGCCCAAAGATAATTTTCACTATCCACGCTACAAATCGACCCGTATGGAAAGTGGAGTACCTGCATTTTGCACTAAATAATAATATTATTGTTACAAAAAGCTGCACAAAGTAAAACTGTGTCTAATTGTCGCAAAAAATTTCGTTGAGAGTGTTAAGCTACATGATCTTTGAATTCTTCACAAAAATTTCTTTTAGATGTTTCTTCGTTTTGAATCCAAACTTAGTAGTGGAATTTGTTAATATTTGTAGCAACCGGTTACTGATCGATTTTTGACGTCATTTCTAAATATGGTAGAACAGGGATCTACAAATTATGTATTGCCTTGTTTCAAGCACATCTAAATACGAATCCGATACATGCAAATCAGCAAGAATTTTTTTGGATTCTTCTACTTTTGATTCTGACTACTTTTGTTTTTTATTGCTTCTAGCAAATACATGCCCTAGCAACAAAGATGAAGAATTGCGAACTCTCAAATATCTCATCATCAGTATTCCGTACTAGTATCTTTACACACACCTCTTATCTATACATAATTTCTTGATTAAATATTGGTTTAACACTCTCGAAATTTTCTAAGGTCTCGCGTCTCCCATGTTGGACCCACAAATTACTCAATAGTTATATAACTCAAGCGACTAATACCGCAAAGCGATACGTCTGACTCTGAAGACGTGAGCCGAGCCAACGGTTACCAGTCCGTTAGTGCTAAGGGGGTCATGCGCGCTCAAGTCGCGTGCGCAACTTTCAACACACCCGACATTACTTACTATTCGACCTGGAATACGCGAATATTTTCTTATAATAGGAAACGTGCACATACAATTGTAACGAAATCAATTCAGCTGAAACTTTTACTTGAATTTGTGCAATCATTTGAAAGAGCTTGGAGAAATCAGTCTTAATATACGCATAAGTACATGTTATAACTTACTATATTACGACAATTAAGTAATAAAAACGTCAAATGCGTAAGATGATATCCGAGGGACGCATTCTTGGAAAGTTTTCAGTGGAAGTGAAAGTTCGGAAATGGCATTATGCAGAATAGATGGCCGCCATAACTCGATTATCATAGAAGCTATTTATTCAAAGGGATTTAAATATTACGTAGTGGAGAATGAAATACAAAAGGTTTAGTTGGAAGGTACAAAAGAAAAACCGTTTGAAGGCATTCTTCGTGGAAAAGCAATAACTCGAAAATGGTGCTCCTGCATATTTGAAATTCCTGCTTAAAAGATAGAGCCATCTCAAGAATTTGCATTTACAAACTGTGACAAGAACTAAGAAGCTACAAAATAATAAAAGACTTAATTTTATCTACTTTAATAATCTACGAGTCAAACAAATTAATTACATTTCTTTGTCTCATTTTGCTAAAATGTTATCTTATTAAAATTAATCATCTTTATTAGTGCTTTATGAAAAAAGTATAAATATTAACTTAGATAAAAATATGAAATTGCTTTTAGCTAAAGATATTTTGTTATCACTTACTTATTAAATCTGTTTGTTTGTTTGTCGATTTCTCCTTGGTTATTAAATAAAATATTGTTGCGTAGAAACTAGTATTGACTTTCAGAAACATGAACACTTAAGTGGCCAAGACAAGCGAAAAATCACTAAGATTATTCCTCTTAGCAGTAAAAACGAGTTATTTGTATTCAGTCACCTTTTGCCATAAAATATAAGTGTGAACAAGCAAAGCACGCACATACTGAAACTATCTTAAAATGTAGTGCGTGACCAAGATACAAATTGAAACAACCTTGACGAAATCGATTTCCAAACCGAAATTAGTGTCTTGGGAAAAAATTGTCTTTTGGCGAATAAGACAAGTCTAATCCGAGCTTAATTTTTGGCGACCATAGTACAGGGTCCTGTGGCGCAACGGATAACGCGTCTGACTACGGATCAGAAGATTCCAGGTTCGAATCCTGGCAGGATCGCAACTTTTGAAATAGTTTTTAGATACATTCTGCATTTTTTTTTAAATTATTATTTTTATTTAAAACTTTATTTCACAGTTTTTATTTATTCTGAAATATTTTAACTACACTAATAATTCGGTCAAAGACTGCTAATGAATTCAATTTTCCAGAAATAATTGGCTTCCGCATACGTTTCTGACCATTCAGACAGTTTCCCTTTAAGTAACAATCTGATACAACTACCGTATTACAAGGGCTTAAGGTTGAAAATCAAATGATAAAGTTCTCAATTTAAACCAAGTAGAACTAAACGGACAATGTACCTTATGACGTTTTGGTGCAAAGTTTACAAAGCACCTGCTGAATTGGTTCACTGAACTAGGAGTCTAGATCGTAGATACTCAAGCTACAGTAATTGTTTTTATAAATAAAAAAAAAATATATTTTTATCGTATGAAAATCTGTTAAAAAAAATAAACGAAATATTAAAAAAGTTTTTTTTTTACATTAAAAAAAAAATAAAAATATAAAATTCTTCAAAATAAATTTGTAAAAAAATTTGTCAAGAAACAAATTAATCAACGGAATTACCAAATTAAATAACACAATACACAAGAAACGTCACACAAACAAAACTATATTTTCAGCCCTAAACATAATGCGATTTTGTTCCTCAGAATGGCAGAGCGTTCAGCCTTGCCTCCCCCAACACACGAAAGCCCACTACAGTTTCACTTCAACCCCATAACCCCATGAGATGTTCTCACTCTAAACACGCATGCCAACAACTTACACTCATAGTAACTTCAAACAGTATGTTCTGAATCGGCGCACTTTTAGCGTGTAAGTTTACACGATATGAAGTTACCATAAAATTCCAAATCAATATTATTTTCAAAATAATTAGAGTCTTTGGCAAAACTAAATTTTCCCAACAATTCTATCCTTAGACTGATTTCTGAAACTGGATTTTTTGACCTGGTTGCTATTCAAGCAACTTTCGGCTAGTGTAGAAAAATGATTAGAATTCATTGGAATTTAAAAAGTAGAAGACTTTATCTCCTTGGTAATACCAGGTCTAAATACTAAAATTAATTACAATGTACCAAAAATAGTCACATCTGTTGATGATAAGTAACCAAGAACTAACTTATTAAACGATTAAAGCGATAATATTCTTTTAATTGCCTTCAACAAACTGGTTTCAATATTGAAATGTCAGCATAAGGTCAACCTGACGATCCAACAGTTACAAAAGCATTAAAAATTTTATAAGAACAAAAACTCCAGATTGGGACGAAGAGATCCTGCAATTAATTACATTTTCATCAGTCAGGTAGTGACATCTGTAGGTTTTATCGAAGGAACACGAACAAGATATATTTGGACTGCTAATGAACAAAACGTTGAAATGAATAATTATAGATGCACTTCTAACTATGTAAATGTGAGTAGCATTATTATCAATGAGTACTGAGAATATTAACTGCTCATTCAGTCCAAATTTTACGTCACAAAAATATGAAAGATAAATAACAAAGTTTAACACAGACATAAATTTCTAGATTAAACCAGTTGCAAAGCACCTTCCTTTTCGAATGTTGCAACTGAAATTAATTTCCTAGAGGGACTAAGTGCAGTGAGGCATTCTAACGAACTTAATTCTCAAAAGTATTCCGAGAGACATCTCCTGTAAATTGTTTACTGTTAACATTTTGCTAACTGATCAATGTTTGTTTAAATAGTTTGTTTCTTAATTTAGCTGCAATTTCGGTATTACTTTTAATTATTTCCTCAAAGAAATATTATATTTATTAAACTTTATGTTAATCTTTGTAACCATAAAAATGTATGAAACCAAATAAATTACGAGATACACGAAAATATATCAGCGTAGTACCATGAATATAAAATTAAATCTAAGTTGAATGTTAAGCAAACGTTAAAGCATTCTTTGACGTATTGTTATCTCTAGTAGACATACAAAATCTAGTGAGCTTAACCGATACGAGTTGGATGTTTCCACGATTGCTGGTCCACATACAAAACTTGTTAATTTGCATTCGTGCCATCTCGCATTCAAGTGGCATTATTTAGGAAACGCCGAGGAATCTCTTTGTAACGGTTGGCCGACCTGTCGCGGCGCGCGGCGGCCTGTGGTCGTGCTATACTTGGTCAGTTACGGATTCGATCTGATCACATTTAATTCTGGTTTGATCATTGACGCTTGTTGCGATTATAATTCTATAGGTTTTAAGTTTAGGATTTGCGGTCTGTGCTCTCTCGAGTCTATGAATTGTTTTATCAAAAGTTCTTGTAAAAAAACGTATTATTTTCTTTAACTTATTTCTAGTAAATAGGGTAGGGTCTAGGGTCAAAATATTATTTAGTCCGGATTTTAGGTTATAAAAAATATTGGACACGTATTTTTTCTTTTTTCGATTAAACAAAAAATAACAAAGAAATAACCCATTAAAGTTACGTGTGACGTTACCCCGTGCGAAAAAATGCACCACGGCGTGACGTCACACGTAACTTTAATGGGCTAAATCTTTGTAATTTTTGTTTCATTTACAAACAAAAAAATACGTGTCCCTTATTTTTGAATAATCTAAAAGACGGACTAATTACATTTTTTACGGACACTAGCCTATTGTAAACGTTTAAGATGTTTTTATTTTAATACTTAGCAATATAAACCTCTAACCTCAAGATTTTCTTACAATAAATTGAATATCGAAACTTAGCTCTACGCGTTACCTTGATAAAAGTTTCTCAGATTTTTTTCATACCATTAACAATAAATTGAGTTCGATAAACATCGTCAAAGCAGAACGATCGTTCTATATTCTATGTTATCCAGTGTTATCTATATTTATAGTAATACAAAAGACTAAATTGCTACTAAATCAATTCATATTTATATTGAATTTGTACTCGTAGCTACACTTGTAAAGAAAGCTTATCCTAATGGTGTAAATATAGAACGATCGTGAGCATCGGATGTTGCTAGAGATTATAACTTCTTGAATATTTTCTGCGAACTTAGTCACAGACGGTCTTGTTTTCTAGGTTGTTTGTTTTGCTTGTCTTCATCCTTGAGTTTATTGTCTCATTGCCTTTAATCGTAAGAAATTTTCCTAACCCACGAGATTTATATATCAAGCTAAACGTCATGTAATATCGTACTATATTATCTAGACAAGACTCAGTTAATGAACCAGTACTGGCACAAAAAACATTTTATAGTTACGTTGAATGCACGTGGGCGTTAATGATAACCTGATCACTCAGACACTGGTTTACAGATAAAAGCATACCTGATATGATACGTAGATATATTTCGCTCACGACCATTTATTTCCATATTACATTGCAGTGTTAGTTGGTTCATTATAACTTCGAGGGTCGATCAATGCTCAGGTTGAGCAAAAAGTATATTTGGGTTTTACGTTTTATTCACCTCCTTATTTTTCTTGATAGCCGCACATCTTATATTCTTGGTGTCGAAAACCAGTTTCGTGGCAGCTGCATACAAATACAAGGAAGTAGGTTCAAATAGCTGAGAAGGTGTTAATATTGGTTCTAGAATACGCTCGTAGGTTTATCTCAGGGTTGACTCGCGTAACTTTAAGTGTAGTTTTTAGGCTAATCTATATCATAGAACTATACTATCAACTAATCTGATCTGATGCAACAGTAAAATTTTACAAAAATCATTATAAAATTCAACACTTCTTAATTCTTTTCAATACATTAGACTTTTCGGCGTTAATCGACCGTATCAAATTTTGAACTGCAGTCTCAGAATAGTACTACAGTATTAAATAGGGTACAAAAAACAGTAGTAAACTTATGAAAATTATCTACGGTCGTAATTCTAAATAGAGCGTCGACCCTATTTCAGGTCTCCCTTCACAAATGACCTTGTGTGGTCACAAGGCCTGCTGTCGTTCGCCTCGGAGGAATGCGAACATAATTCCACCATGTTGACGAACCTTAAGATAAATTCCTGCATAGAATACATTTACCCTACTAGTTATGAAAATTTATTGGAAATTCTATGTATAGCTAAGAACAAAGAAATGTCTGTGGATTTAGATTTGATATCATCAGCCAAATCGATGTATAGACGGAAAAAATCTCAAATAAAAATGTTGAATGAATGAATGTAAATAGTTATATAACATGTTAGTAAAAACGAACAAGCCAGTTGTGCTTGTAACAAAATATAAGTACTGATTTGTTATTAGAATACTTACATAGATCGAAAACTTAAGTGGTATTGGGTAGGGCACACAGGAAGACACAGCGTTCAAAGGGCTCCCACAGGGCAGGACAGAACCGATGACCTGGTGAGGGTTGCCAGAATCGGATAGATACGAAACGCACCGAACCGGTCGTTATATCGACACTTGGGGGAAGCCTGTGTCAACAGTGGACGTCTTTCTGCTGAAATGATGATGATGATGATGATGATGATGATCTACATGGATTCCATAAATTTTTAGGACAATCAGAACATAAAGGGTCCCATCATTTGCGGAACAGCACCAATACAGCCTTTATAAGACATTATTGCCAAACATTTTCTCAGAGCTTGTCAAAATGAAATCGTACGCCAACGTGACCTTTCCATCGGTTCTATACAGTATTGTTATTATCTCGTTGTGTCATTCAGTCTTGAACTTTAGAATTTAAAGTGGTACCTTATATAAATACTAGTTCGATATTTACACCTACTTGTCTAACATATTGGCTCTAGTTCTTAAACGAGTTTCATCAAAGAAATTGGACGTGTGTGACTAATGCAAAACTAACAGAATACTATGATTCAGCATTTTTGAACTAAATATTTTAACTGTGACGGCCATCATAACGGATATCGAAATTAATCCCTTTTAAAGAAGTAATGAAATTATTAACTAATGAATTTACTATCGAAGTCGACCTCCATCAGTAATTTCGAGTGTTGCCAAAGAACCGGTCTCTGTAGGAGTCGAAATAAAGCCTGCTCCTAATAATTTGTAAACGAAACTGCAATTGGCGCAATCCACATTCAGAGTGCCACTGATTTCGATATTATTGTACCTTGCATTTTAGAATAATTGTTGAACGCACAAATAACAAAACATTTGACATAATGTGTGTTGGCATGCATTCAATACGTGATAAAACTTAAATAGATAATCGAACGAGGTATGTCTAGCCTAAGAATTTTTACGTGTCCGATTTTCTCAAGAACTATTACTAAGCATTTAGTTATAAAGCCACAATAACGTAAACATCGTTTATAAACTAATACAAAGTCAAACTAAACATTACAGAAGTACATGCATTTTAAAGAAGATTCCTATCTCAAAGACAATTCAGCTCATGAATAAAATTACGTTCGTAAACGTTTTCAACGCCTCCAATGAGAGCACAAAGGTTTTACACAATATGCTGAACAAGTCATTATACGACGGAACGGGTTGTCTTGGCTTTGTGTCCCAGAACACAGTAGGTATCAAACCACCGATCCAAGGTGATACTGCCTAAAGTTATTCTAAAGCATGTCCACACTTCAATCAACTTGGATTTACAGCGTCTGAGCCGATATTAACCATAATGTATTGTCGTCGGATGGTTTTGGCAACTCTCGGCGAACTATATCACTGTTTTATGGTATTACTTGTCGATTTAATAGGATCGTGTCGAAGATACCAATGATAAGTTGGTCATTTCTCATAATATGGATAGATACGTTTCCATAGATTCTCTTTGCCCCTTTCACCCTATCAGCAGAATGAATATTTTTGTTTAGAAATTCTTTCATTTTCTTCCCGAGATATTAAATTTCGTTTCCTCTCAAATTCACTTTGCAGTGTTAGTCGGGTTTGTTTTCACAAAAAAGAAAGGAGAAAGAACTGACCGTAAAGTCCCGCTTACTCAGAATTCATCGGCCGTGAATATTTCCGTAAAATAAATAAACAAAAACTGTATTCCGTGAACAGGTTTGAACGCTTGTTACGAAATGGATATCGTGAAATCAAATTTCTGGACCTACTTACTTGACAACTCAACATACAACTGTCCGTTAAAGTGTACCAATGATAAGCTACCACTGGTATTCGGTGGCGAAATCATTCACGGGCTTGTTATCAGCGATATCATCTTTATGTCTGCTTTGAAGCTTTAAAAGCGTTTTACCTACTTAAATCTTATCTAATTGTACAATGAAAATTTTAAAAAGTTCAACATCGTACAGTACAGCGTTCTTGCTGCATTGACTAATTACTCACTCGGTCTAATTCAAATAAAACCTTCGCATAGTCTGCCCGTAACCGCAAGCACTGCAATGGACTCGGAACGCCAGAAAAATAAAATTGAAGCAGTAAACGAGAAAAATCCTTCCATTTTATTTCAAGTGTTCACGTAACTGTAGATTACGTTCCTTAGAATTATTTAATCGAACTCCATCTACTTATCAAAATGCATACTTGAGCTGCCAAGAATTTGGGTCAGCGTTAATACGCGTATAGCTACTTATAACGGCGTGTGACCAATATATTGAAATAAAGCTATTACGTTAAAACACGTAACGTTTCATGCTACTGATTTCATATTTAGGAAATATTAAACGACTGGATACACGCACTTACACCTACTGTTTCAATTACTTGCAAATAAGTAAGCGGATTATACAAATATTCTCACGTATTCCAGTCAATAACCATTCGTGTAGATTACGTGACTGTCAGCTCAGATACGTGTTATTCCCAAGAAATATACTATTCTCAAACAAATATCTGTAAAGTCGTAATTGACAATTTCTTACTGAACGTCTGTCATGTTGAAGACATATTATTTAGAAAACATATAAGTAATATATCTTGCCTGCAAATAAATATAAAAAATCCAATAAACGTTGATGTCAAAATAAAACTCTTCATAAGTTTACGGATTGCTTAACACGCTCATATTGTGGCAAGTAGACTGGAAGAGTCAAAACGTCCCTAATAGTTGAACTTGAAACTGTTGCAAATCGAAAAGGTGATATTTACGTAAAACTAACACACTAGAGCCAAATATTTTCTAAGCCTGTTCAAATCTGAGATTGAAGTCATAAAGATGCTTATTATTCTGCGGCCGTCCTGCAGCCACTTCCAGAATAATAAATGTTAACACTACACTGCCATTCGCCAAAGAAACTGACGATATCACCGCAGCACTTTCGAACGCCATCAGAATATAAAGCAATGAACCTAGCACAGGTAACAGTTATATCTAAACCTTAAAAGCTAGATAATTGAACCAAATTTATATCGTCGTTGACCTCGATATGACGCCCATTTAGATTTGCAAAACGATTGGACGTTATGGTTATTGATATTCAATATTTCATCATGTTTTGTAGTTAAATTTTACCTGACCGGTTGTTATATTTTCAACGTGTTAGGTATTTTTATTGTAATATAATGAATAAATATTGCAATTTTCTTTTATGGTGAGAAAATTATCTAATTACAACTCCCGCTCTTGGGCGGAGCGGGAGATAGTGTCAGACTCTTACTGACTGGGTGTAATTCATCTATAATATGTTTGTATTTAGAAAGATATAAGTATGTTTATCAGTTTTCGAGTATCCATAACACAAGCTCTGCTTAGCTTGGGACTAGACGGCGTTGTGTGATAGCTGTGGAATATATTATACTAACTAAAAACCCACCCGTTCCTTCAAGCCTTCATACCGGGGCTTCGACCCAGCTGGGTCCCTGCTGTTGCTGACTAAATATTGCAGTTTATATGCTATTTCTTGTATGAATTACTAGCTTAACAGTTTGACACACTATCAAATTTGCAAGTAATAAAGCCAAATCTAATTAAACATTAATCTCTTTTCATTTTACTAAAACGGGTTCTAACTTAAGAGTTTGCGTGTTCGTAATTGCCTTCAGTTGCATGTTTCAACGCAAATATCTGCACTGGCCATGTGTTAAAACAAAAACTTAGCCAATCATAATTACTCTGTGAACTTCAAAGATTAGAAAAACCCGTGGAACTGTTTCAATCCAATTTGTCTTCACAACCGCATTCGGATTGCAGAAGTTTATCAAGTCGCGTCGACCATGCAAGGTTGTCACAGACACACAATTCTCTCAACTCGTAAAAAATAACAATTATTGTCAATGGTTTTTCATCGGTAATTAACTACATGCAATAACAGTAAGATTTTATACTTTACTGTTGAGCGGTATTACGAAACGGTACTTAAGTAAGCATTGAGAACTGATATCATAAAATTGTATACATAATTAATCGTTATGTGTTGTTTCCTCATTTTTATATATGTATATATCATTAATCGTAATGAAATTAGTTCTAATAAGTGATCAAAACCACACATTACCTATTGAATAGAAAAAAACTGCTTTAACAAATTCGATATCCCTGCATCTTTTAGTCATACTTAGCTATTTACTCTCGTATAAAGAACTCTTTTAGTTTGAAGAAATAAACTGGGCTTTTTTCAGAAATTAAATTCTCCAGCCCTAGTCTAGTTGGCAACGGTGTGTACAGGCCGGCCGCACCTCTGCGCCATGCGCCGTGAATGCCTCTCCAGTGACATCTTTAAACTCTTCCACTCCCATCAAAGGCATTGTGCTTTGACAATACGAAACTCCCGCAAACTTTTCCTATTTCTGGTCCCAGCTGTATTTTTCACTAAAGACAGGTTTTTCTTGTAACTGATGTAGTTACCGGGTAATCAGTCTTCCAGACTTTGTTAGCTTTAGGAAAATTTTGTAATGGGTTTAGCTGGCAGTCAAGAAGCAATTATGGACTTATGGCGTACTTGGGGATATCATTAAAAATCTTCCAAAGGCACTCACAGGTCGAAGACCTGAGCAAACGGGGTAAACGAACATTAAATATGTATTTAATTTTCCTGTCCATGTCCAGTGCTCCTTTTTTCTTTTGTGGACAAAGTAAACGAAAATGTTTGGTTTAGTCATTTATATAGCTAAGGAGTGGAATTCCCTAACGGATTATGTGTTTTCTATTAGCTACAACTTAGGTGTCTTTAAGTCAAGAGTGAATAGATATCTTCTAGGTCAGCGTGCTCCATCATCATCACGTCATCGCTTGCCATAAGTTTATTTTTATGTTTTTATTCTTTATTATTAGTTTGGGGGTTTTTTATCCACAAGAATACGTCAACCCCATTGAACCTTAAACAATTGTATTAATACATCTAACTATATTTTTATATTGAGATGACATAACGCGAGCCAATAAACCAAAATATGTATAGGTTACTTCTAGGTAAGCGTGCTCCATCGTCAACCAGATCATCGCTTACCATCAGGTGCGATAGTGGTCAAACGCGAGCCTATCAATAATTAAAAAAAAATATTTCAAGTTCAGCTACAAATTCGAGGTCATTTGTTTGTCGACACAACAAAGTTATAATTAGCTTGCATGACCGAAAAAAAAACGCTTTCCAGAATCCATTTCATTTTACATCGTCACACTTTTATCCTAATATCAGCATCAGCAAAATGTAGAATGATCAGATTTTCATACCTCGACGGTAACATTTAAGAGCGTGCATGCAAAACGTGTCAAATGTTCTTTGTACGGACACAGAACACGTACTGTATTTGTTTGTAAGAAATGCGCGAACGTCAGCGGAAGGGTTGCATGAGAAGGTCGCGCGTAAAGCCTGCGTGCGCACGACTCAGCAACTTTACACACGACTCTAACTTAGCATCTACAAAAGTAAGACAAACTAATACTTAAATCATTTAATCTCGTGAAGACAAAAGTTTTGTTTGTTTGTGTAAAGTTGACACAAAAACTGTTGGGAGAATCTGGGAGTTTTCTGTGTTAGCGAAAGAACTGTCCAAGAAACTCTAGCTTAGTTAGGTATTTATGTACTTTTGTTTTTATCCCTTCTAAATAATAGAATTTAATTTGTCTTCGGGCATTCATCTCTATTCGTTTTAGAAGTGAGCAGCATTGAACTGCAAAATTTTGGTTGAATTTGTCGAGTTAGTAGGGTTCCGTACTTTTTTTTATGGTTGGGAAATCATCTAATGACAACCCCCGGCGGAGCAGGAGATAGTGTCAGACTCTTACTGACTAAAAACCCACACCTGGTATGAAGGCTCGAGCTATCTTTCGAAACTAACCCTGGCCCCAGTAGCCTTCAACCCAACTGGGCCCCTGCTGTTGCTGACAACTCCTTGAGGCGCGCAGGAACAGTGCGCGCCGTTGACGACTTGGGCTCGGTCCGGACAGTTACCGGACGGTCGGACAGCAAACTACCCATAGCTCGCCGTTCACAAGCCCGCGTCTACGGTGGCTGGAAAAATCAGGATCGGAATCCCGGCGGCGGCGAGAGCGCCCTTGCCTGATCCGGTCGGCCTCCTCCTTTGCATTACTGCTTCGCAGAAGTCGGCGACCGCCTGCCACTCCTCCTTGCTCCGGACCATGGCCTCAACCAAGGTCCGGTGCGAGAGGTCTCCGTCGCCGTTCGCCCCCACGAGAGCACGGCGATGCTCCACCCAAGCAGGGCACACTTCGACTTTGCTATGTCCGGTGAGGACATGCGGAAGGTAACGCCGTGAGATCTTTCCAGCCAAGTCTCAAAGACGGGACTTACCGCCATAATTGTGGCGTGCCCAGCACTGGGTTGCGAAAGTCGCTGACGCCATTTCACCATGAGATCCCGCCGGAGCTCTGTCCACCATGCCGTGACCGTACTTCCGTACTTCAAAAGAAAAAAAAATACTACAAGGGTTCCGCCCTTGTAGGATCACTTTGTTGTCCCTCTGACTGTCCCCATGGCTCGGGGACACGTGGAGATATCGAATTGAAATTAAACCATGTTGGTACTCAGATCTGCTATCCCTTGAACCTGTGAAAAAACCCAACTTCTAAGTTAACGAAACAAATCCCGGTGACTCAGAGTTCTGTTTGGAAAACGATTTCATAATTTTAATATAAATTTAATCATTTTAGGATATTTAATTATTATAAAGCAAGGTCTTATACTTACAGTTTTCAGATTTATTCTTATACCTATTAGAATAAATCTGAAAACTGTAAGTTTGTGGTTATGTCACAAAAAAAAAAACTTTTTTTGAGATTCGAAAAAATCTTCGAGACTCCATTCGGTTATTGAACTATCTACATAAGTAAGTTTGTATGGAACCCTCAGTGCGCGAGGCCGACTCGAACTTGCCCAGATTTTTTTATTTCACTTGGAGCAGTTTCAAAACTTCTTTCAATTTGAGGAAAAATACTCCTGGCTCCCAGACATTTTATTTAATTGCACGTTTAATTTAATGTGGAGGTTCACGAACGAAGCATCGCCATTATTAATTTAACTCAGTTTTACTTGAAAAAGAATCAGAGAGGCTACTTAAAGCTCTTTTCCTCATTACGCCAGATTCCCTCTCATAATGAAGTTGGTCTTTTTTGGATTAATTATTAATTTAATATGAATGGCGATAGAATAATCTAGAAAACAATTTAAAAAAAAACCTTGTAAAGTTTTTTTTTTAATTGTTGAAATTCGACTGTTAATCAAGGCTGTGACTTTATTGGAATTCAGATTCAAATATATTTATTTGCTATCAATGTAGGAACGGATACAAGATGGTACATAAGTAAGGGTTTCCATTACATTCTGCCTTACGGCATGCAAATTCGTAAAAAGAAACTAGATTAAAAAATATTGAATTTAAAAATTATTACAAATTAATAATTAACACGTCATTTTAATTACCAATTTGTGACTACATTTATCTATCAAGCGAGGGTTTTTCATCGCTGGGTAAATTTTTCCTCCTTTTTGCACAAATTGCTGCTTTCTGTTCTTGTGGATCAATGCTTTTGTTAGGAGTCAAGCCTCCTCGATCGTTGTCTTGTTCAGCCACATGTCTACTGGTCAAATTGTGACTCACTGTTAAAAATGTGTAGTCTGAGCAGATTCTTAGAATCGTAATAAAGAAAGTGAAGAACTTGAAACTTTCAATTCATAAAACAGCAACTCTCAACATTATGACACACTAGCTGCTGCAAGCGACTTCGCCCGCGTGACAAAAGAAAATTATCCCAAAATAAAAAAAAAATCTATGTGCTATTCCAGGACTTGATCTACCTGTGTATCAAATTTCAACGAAATTCATTCAGAACTTTTTGCGTTAGAGAGTAACAACCATTCATACAGTTGCAGAAGTCAAATATTCGGTCTTTTAGCGGTGCGGAGTGAGACACGGGAGCGGGGAGTGTCAGTGATTGGCTCGCCGCGCCATCGCGTCATAGACGTCACTCCTAATTCGTTCCCTGCATTGCTGCATGTATCTAATAACGAAGACGATTAGCTCGCCAATGTATGGAATGCGCAAAGCGATCCCCACTGTGACGCCGAGCGCTCAAGTACACAGAACATTCGCGTTTATAAAATTAGTAGATATCTAAACTCAATATCGATCATAAATCTCATCCGGTTCACGTAGCGCAAATTCCTCACCGATTTCTTCACCTTATTGATGAGAATCAAGTTTCAGTGATTGTCTAATGTTTATTCAATGGCTCGTTAATGTATGATGTAAGGATATATTGCAATGCTTGGTGTGCATCATACCTTGAACTTTTCGCCTCACGAGAGCTCCGCACCGGTTAGGTCATTTCGAAACCAAGCAGTGAATAATTCACTGCATATTTTTCATATACTTGTTGCACGATCGTGGAATATTATAAGTTTATTGCTGTGGTACTGTTGCTGTTTTACAGTCGTGGTTTTATAATCACGAAGGAAACAGATGGAGATTATGATTACGAAAAATGGTTTAGATAAAAATATTTTTATGTATATTACTATAATGCTATTGTTATCAATACATATTCATTGTATTAAATGAAGACTTCTTGATTAACAGATATTAACACTATAGTGAAACGTTTGTTTATTGCATCACAGTATAAAATATGTAAAATACCGACTAATACCATTTATAAAAAAAAATATTATATGAACATTCAGCAAGGTTGAACACCAATACATTATTTTAGTCATAGTCATCATTTGCTTCTTTTATATTCTTTGTTTTGATATCGCTTTGCTTTTAGTTATACTATTATTATACTATACTGAATGAGAAGTTCTTATTATAAAAGCGTAAAAAACAATGACAAAGAAGCACACCCAAGATCGTGAGGTAACACATCAAATTTAAAATATGAGGTTGATACAAAAATATTTAAAAGATTCTGACGACGTGACTCATTCAATATCTTGAATAACTTCATATAAAGTAATCATTAATATTAATAAGCATATCCTGACTCTTAGTCATATTACTGTCTTTATGTTACTTAATTGTTTCCAACTACTACTAATAGATTGATTATATCGCAATAAATTAGTCCTTCGCATTCCGATTTCAGTTTTGCACAACTACCGTCCTCTTCTTCTGAACAATTACTTGTTATCGTGTCAGAAGAAGCTTGCTAAGTAGATAATTATGTTCTTGGCTTTAGTCAAATCAAAATATCTTTCATAATTTTACCAGCGTAATTAAGTGTATAATTACATTCCGTGCCTATTGTCTTACGAAAAAACTTCTAAGAATCTCATTACATTTACCTTCAAAGTTTGTAATTTTGAAACGGCATATACCTCTATTTCAACATACTGGCGGGAGAGTAAACAAAAACCAAATGCATTAGAAGTACAGTTCCATCTACACGTTTCTCGTCTCCTCCATACTCATTTAACCGCTAATGCGCTTAAAAACGCAGTGCACATCTAAAGGAAGAACTATGGAATTTAACACAAAAGGTGTGCTAAATGTAAAAGATCTTTTCTGGTGCGCCTCACAAAACAGCGGGCATCATTCGACGACTGTCTCGTTAGCTCCATTCAAACACTCAATAGTTCCACGGACTCTACGAGCAGTCTTTTTGTTGCTCATTCAACTGTTGGCTTTTATTTTTGTATGTCCCACTAGTATTTTAGATGTTCACGTTTGAACCAATATATTGTGAATCTCTGATGAAATTCTGTAAGCAAGATTACAGCAGTATCGTTTTTTGAAAAAAATGTTGTTTCATATATTTGCAGTAAAGTCTTCAACAGCACAGATTGATTCATTCAAAATTAAGAATAACTTGAAAGGTAAAGAAAAATATGCCAAGGAAAATCCCAACGATTAAAAACGACATATTTTCGATGACTCCAAAGCCGGTATTTTGAAATGTGGTCGTTAATGTAAAGATAGCGAGGATAATAAAAATCTTTTTGGTAGGATACCTCAAGTATGCCTACTAGAACCGGTTGGCCTCGTGCGTTCAAAACCACAGACACATTATTATCAGTAATCTGCCATTCCAAGAGAAGCTTATGTTGTCTTCGGTTTACATTGACTTGAACGAGATCTCGAAACGCATCTCTATCTTTATAATTTTGCGGAACTGTTGCTGACCAAACTGGATTTACAGTTTAAAAATTTCTCTTAAAGTTGCTTGCGAAGATGTTTCGGTCAAACTTGTATAGCATTGTCGTACACTAAAGTAAAAAAAAACAAACTGGTATACTCTTTAATTCTAAACGGAGGTTTGGGCAGAAGAGTTTTGGTTAATCAGCGTAACATTTCCATGTTTGAATATGACAATAAAGCGGATACGCGACGACACAAAAATGAAGAATACTGATACTAAAAAAAACCAACAACCAATTTTTTCGCCTAGTCCTACCACGTAAATCCTCATTGAACACGTATCGCCTAGACACGTACGAACAGGTCCCGAACAAATACCAAGAAACAACAATATATTACACAGGAATCGCTTTCATAAAAATGTATCACGAGTTACCTGCGTTAGAGGTCAAAACATCAGAAATCCCACGTCTCAAATAGGTGGGTACGCCACCCGAATGTAAGGATTACGACAAAAGCTTTCTCGGTGACTCAACATCTCAGGTAGATTTTTTTTCAAAAGGCCGTACTTATGTCCGTCAGAAGAGTAATACACGGTAATTATAGTAAAAATTGTTCGGCTCATTATAGTTTTTTTGGTGAAATTTTGAAGCGTTTGTTAGCTATACCATAAATTACCTGGTAAGACGTAAAGTGTAAACCTGTTTTATATTCACTGCGACATACCTCACTTGCGATAAAAGCCGGTTCATTTTCTGACTCACTGGACATTTTCTTTTGAGTAGGAATTGCTTTTTTGGTGTTTGTTATCTGTAATGCTAAATGACTAACAAAAACAAATGCCATAAATATCCATACTAAATTATAATCTATACTTATAAAGAAGAAAAGTTTGTATTTTTTTTTTGTACTGATTAAACTCAAAAACTACTAGACCGATTTAAAAAATCTTTCACTACTACTTAAGGTATCACTGAGTAACATAGGCATATATTTTCTACTTTCACACTGATGAAATCGCTGGTAAAAGCTAGTTTTTTTTTATGTCATCTGGTACGATAACTTTATTTGAAAAAGTAAGGAGTAGGTAGCCTTTTTTGCATCGTTATGTTACTAATATCGCGCTCTATCCTAACAGTCACTTCTCCAGTATGCGGTGGCATAACACATTTATGTGCAGTTATAATATTAGCTGGAGCCACACGGTATATAATCACGAAGTATATAAAATCATTATACAAACCAGTCTCACAGTTATTCATATAAAAACTTCTGCTTTGCATGTCCACTGGGTGTCGGTTAATATTCTTACATACAGGCCACCGGGCTATCCAACATTTATTAGTGCCTCGACGACGACAGCCAACAAGAAACCTAAAATATTACTAAAACATACCTTCCCCTTACATTCGGGACAAAAAGTCCTCTTTCAAAATGTCAGTGCTAAAGTTACGTGGCGTTTTATGTAAGTCCCTTTTTCCGAACAAAAGGCCTATTGACACGTAACCCTCCCGAAATTAGATGATAAAATATTTGCTCCCGTTTTTTCAGGTGGTTTGTTCACTTTATGGGAACCTGTTCGTTGAACTCGGCATCAATCTGTCCGCTGGTTGAGCGAATCAACCGTCCGTTGGCAAAGCAACCCACGCGGAAGCGAGGGGTTGGACTTGGAACTCATAATCTGGAACGTGGCTCATGTTTTTAACATCGCAAGGTTTACATGATCAAAGATAATTTAACAATCCATATGGAAAATTGTCTTTCACATCAAGAGAAAAATATCTTCAAAAGTGCTTACGAAAACTAAACGACATTCGTGGATCCAGTCAAACCCGTTTTTGTCGAAATGCGTGAAGAAATTCTTCGTTTCTAGTTTTAGCAAGATCGGCAGATACCGTGATGTTTAACGACCAGTGTTATTAACATTAGACACCGGTTGTGAGCAATTAGAAACGTTTTCATAACATAACCCGATAAGTGAAATAGAACTTAGCATTAGTAGGTACTACAGACAGAAAAACATAGGCTACATCTATATTAAGAATACTCGATGACAAGGCAGAAATAGTAATAGTATTTTCTCTATATTGTTCTCCGGTAATAATTTTATGAAATGGTGAAAGTTCCTTTTGTTAAACACATTGTGATTTAACCGCATCAATCACGATGGGCAGGGCAAAGGAAGGCGAGATGCCTTGCAGTTAACTTTAAATGTCATTCAACCATTTCGTGGCACCACGTAATCTCGGTTTCACTTTTACCATAAAACAAGATAATTCCGCGACGGCAACACTTCCCCGCAGGAATACAAGATGGCGTCGCAAAAAAAGCGCGAAACCACAAGCGCGGACGCGTTTATAACTGTCTTATTTAAATAACAATGTTGTAGCTTGTAGAGTTGTAGCATTATCTGGCTTTTACTTCCAATTGCTATATTATTATCTTCATATAACGAGTTTATTAAGTGCGATTTGATCTCGTAATCATAACGCGTTTATACTACACCTGTCACAGTTATTGAGAACACTTTGGACACACATCGCATAACCGTTACTGGCTCCTAAGAGAAGCAGTTACCAATTGGCCAATTGTTATTTGTGTCATGTCGTATGGCAGCCGCGAGAGCTAAATGCGTAAACGGAGTAACGGTGTCAGTTCAATGAACGGAAAGTGGTACTACTAATAATAATCACCACCTGCTCTGTAAGGGCAGTCCGATGCCGATGTGCTCGCCTTATACAGTCTATCCTTGTAAACGAGGAAGTGCAGCGGAAAGGGGAGAATGTCACTGCGAATATGGCGCTACTTCGATTAATCTAAGTTCGTTTTTGCTAACTATCACCGCTGTACTGCTACTATTCTGTAGGAATAGGAATATGTCCTAATTCTATGTAAGTAATGTATATAAAAATCAATTGATGTTCGTCAATCTCACTATAAGCCAAAAATTACTTGACCAGTTTTAATTTTTATTTGGTTTTTACCCGTTCTAATACCCGGTAAATCCTGCAAAAATCTTAATAGACTAATGTAATTCACCATCAACTAGTGTATCACTAATTACTATCAGTGTAGTATCAGTGAGATCGCAGTCAAGTACTAGTTTATATCATATAAAAAAAAATAGTTGGGAAATTATAAATTGGTATTTTTGCATGGGTTTCGATTTTTTAAGATGGAAGTACCAAATTTACTGGGGTAGAACCGCGAACGGCAGCGGTATGCAATTTTGATCTAGAATCTGATTATTTAAATGATATGAGCCTACTATACTCGTACAAAGCTATTTGTAAACTTCAACGCCTCGTTAATTCCTTATGTAATGACTTTTAGAAGTAAAGTATATCTAGTGGAGATGCGCTATTAAACATTTATGTCTCCCACCTGACTACGAACTTCCTTTAATACTCAGAACTGTGTTTTGGTTCCGACAACCACTTGCTTGTCCAAAAGGCACGACCTGCACGACGTAATCTCCCAAAACACTCATTACATTGTGTACTTTCGTTTATTTCTCTACTTAAAACTATTTAAACAAAACTTTCACTTTTTTGGATCATGACTCATATGACAATATAAACTTCCTAGATCCGTCTTCAAACTAAAAATACTTTTACTGCGATCATATTCGCACAACTAGTTTTCCAACTGTTGGCTTCCCATTTTCTAACGAGATTTTTTCACTCGATAGAAGCACGCCAGTCGCTCAAGAGTTGGACTTCTTCCGCTTCAGTGCATACTGCAGCGAGTGGAAAAAGCCACTAGCATTGCGCTCCAACAACTTAAGTTCCTGACCAGTGTTCATTTTTATCCAGTACTCTGATATATGTACTAGTTTTTATAGAAAAACTTTAGTAGTCAGGGAGAAAGATAACTGCATTGGTTAACGTCTTTGTAATTACGGTTTGAAAAGACTATTAAAAACTTTGCGAAAGATTCAACGTTTTGGCTAATTCTATAAAAGATAAAAGATAAATCAGTTGCTGTTCTTTAATGTCTCTAAAATTCAAAACCTACTTGAACGATATGAACAATTTTATTTTAGTTTTTATTTTTCATTTTAATGCAGGGTTGGTTTAACAAGAAAAAAATTGGGGAAAATTAATTGTAAAATAAAAAAATAGTTGTTAAATGAAATTGCAGATTTCGTATAGGACTCGCCTCTAAAAATGGGAAGTACTAATTTCGGAGCATAGACACGGGTGGCAGCTAATAATTGTATATAAAAGTATATTCTTTTGTATTAAAAGTACACCTTACAGGTTTTACAAAAGAACATCGGATTTTAATCCAAGTTCAAAAACCGAATGTATCAATCAAGAGATTTCGCCAGAAACCATTAGAATAGAATAGAAGAACAATCGCAATTCTTTAGCGTCAATAACTTTCCCGCGGTTCACTAATTACGCTCTGTCGCAGCACTCGAGTCCACATTTCACGTACCCAATAAGAAGACAAGATAATTGCCTCAGAGCCACTCAGCCAATCACAGGAAGCCGGTAGATGTTAACATGACATACTAACCGACTAAGTCCTTCAGTCCCTAGTCTTGTCTATGCAGAGATTCCTACTTAGTGTCATGTTTGCTTTCTCGAAGTTAATTACTGACTGCGGACGGAATACACCTTGCCTTTACTTCAGTAAATAATCTAAGTACAATGCGTTCCAAATGAGAATAGGATCGCCCGCCATGTTGTGACGTCACGATTTACTGCCAAATCGAGGAAAGAAATTATTAATTTACGAAAATTTTAATTTATTTATGAACTGTGAAAAATAAAAGTTTAATCAGAATCCAGTTCTTCAATTTTACTCATCTCTAAGTTCTTCAATTTTGCCAAAATTTCTTCGATTTTACAGTACGACGAGACGTCAAAACATAGGAACCGGTCCTATTCTCATTTGGAACGTGTAATATACAGATTTTTTATTTTGTGGTGGAAAACCATCTAATATCCCGTGTGTTCTCTTCTTCTCTGTGAAGCGAAAGAGAGAGTCAGACTCTTACTGACTAAAACCCACTGGTATTCTTTCAATTCCCCTTTGCGTTTCAGTGTCGTGGTAATTCTTTCAAATAATCCCATAGCTCTCTATATAGGTATACATACAGGTATGAGGTGTCATAAGGATAATCACATAAATGAATCATAGCTTGGATCCGGGCCAACGACGTGTATTTTTCTGAACTGCTCACATAATACGGCAATAAAAATGCATAGATGTCAATGTCGACTAATATAAATGCGATAATAACATTGAATAGTCTTGTGGTATCAACTTTCAGTGACCGTTCTCGATAGCTCTTTCACTTTGGCGTATGAATATGGAAGTCGCGTACATCACCATTTAGGGAGGGGACGTATAAAAGGTTGTAACTGTTAAACAGTCAATGGACAAGTGACACTGGCAATGAACGTTCCGATTCAGGCAAGCGTCACGTATGCGACACCTATCTAGGTATGTGAATCGTTTGCGACCGACCCGACCGGCTTACGTACGACTTTCCACTGCGTCACACAAAAGTGTCGGAAAAAGTTTTATGCTGTTGAAAAGATTGAATAGGTTCCTTTTGTTTGTTCTGTATTTTGTGTATTTTATTGGATAATTAGCTGAATTAAAAAAAAAAAGTTGATTCACCTTATGGCTCTGAAGTGGCGTGCCGTGAGACGCAGCCTTCGAAAGCCTTCCACAAGGTAGATCTATGACCTGATGTGCGTAGAACAGATGATCGATATGAAAGGCTGAAAGTGTCGAAAATTTCAGGAGAGGCAACCGCGTACCGGAATATGTAGCGTTGGAAGGCCTCCCAAAATCTGGTGAGGGTACCATGATTACGATGGATGCGAGACGCAGAGGACCAGTCGTTGTGGCGACACTTGGGGGAGACCTGGGCTATGAGCTATCCAGGGTGTTTACAGGGTGTATAGCTCCATCTCTTTAACAGATCAGTTTAGGTCGTTAAGTGAATCACGATAACAGCTCGTAGAGCCTCTGAAGTAGTGACCGCGTGCCAGAAGACGCAGCGTTAGAAGCAAAGCTCTCCACATGGTGGATCGATAACCTTGTGGTCGGTCGCGGGAATACGATGGATGCAAGACGCCCAGGACCGGTCGTTATGATGACACGTGGCCTATGTCCAACAGTCGACATATTTAATAATTTTGCATTGACATTATTTCATTAATCAATAATATTCCTCGTTTACCAACCCGCACTGGGACGCGTAGTGGATTACAGCCCATTCTCTATCCTAGAGAAAGGAGGCCTGAGTCCCAGCTGTCTATGCTTTTTATTAATGCTCGTTTAGTGGCACTCATTACCAAACATTTTTGATAAAATGCGTAAAGTGGGCCGCAATATTGTTATTACTTACATAATTCTATTGTGGCTGTTAATTATCCCTTAAAATACAAAATAAAATATTTTACAGCTAATCAGGCGTTTCTCAAGAACAGCAGTAATAAACATTTTTAAGAAAACAATACTACAGTTACGCTCGTCACGCAAATTGATGACGGTAATATGATGTCATCAATGTACAGCCTTATATAATGTTAAGTAATACAATAAACTAATGAGTCACTAATTACCGTGATCCTCGACTAAGTTCCTTTAACAAGAATATCTACTTAAACTCAAAGAAGTTTATTGTTGATAAGCATAGTATTGTATGTGTCTACGTTGGTAGGTACTTGTAGATAAGCAGGAGCTATGACCAGGTAAAAATAACCACCAAGCTCATTCTATCATCGGACCATTGGACGTACGGCGTTGTACCATCGGTACTAGGTAGGCAATCCACTCATATTTTGAGAACACATATCTACACTACCTAATATTAAAAGATGTAAAATTTGTTTTTTTTTTGTGTTTGTAAGAAGTAATCTCTGAAAGTGCTCCGATTGCTAAAATGTTTTTCACCGATAGAAAGCTGCTTTGTTTTTGAGTAACATAGGCTATACTTTATGTACGCGGGTGAAGCCACGGGCAAAAGCCAGTAGTACATATAGCTAAAAAGTAATAATAATAATAATATTCCACAACTATCACACAGCGCCGTCTAGTCCCAAGCTAAGCAGAGCTTGTGTTAAGAAGTGGAATGCCAAACCGGAGTCTGTGTTTCCTGATAGCTACAACCTAGGGGTCGTTAAGTCAAGTGAATGTTACTATTTTTTTTAGACAAGTGTGCTCCACCGGCGAGTATATCATCGCTTACCATCAGGTGAGATAGTAGTCAAATGCAAGCCTATCAAAAATGAAACACATCATCTCAGTACACTTTCAGTTTTTCCAGGAATCAATTTTAAATAAATAGTTCTTTATAATCGTGTCTATGGTTGCGATCAAAATAATTGTAGTTATATGCTGTGAAACTATAACTATAGATAACGTGATCATTTTTAATGCCTTTCCTCCATATTTAAATGTAGATGCAATGTAATGATATCGTAACTAACTTCCGCGCTGCGGTTCTATTGCGATCGCATTCCGTTATACGCTAGCCCATACTTAGGTCGCCAGCATGATTAACGAAGCGACAAGTCGATAACTTAGAATTGTTTACAAGTCCAGATCAACAGGCAGCAACCTGAAGAAATAACTAACCAAAGTTTAAAAAAACCAAATGACAGGAAACCAACCAACTATCAACCAACAACTAACAACAACAAATCAACTATCAACCAGCAACCAAACAACTTAAAGGAAAAAACATTTATTTTCGTTACGAATAATCAATTATATCTATACTTTTATTATTCAGACTTCAGAATCAATAAATCATATCTCTAAATCTCTAATCGAAAATCCTTACAAGAGAACTGGCTTATTGCTCTGTGCAACGATTTGACTAGACTATAGATACCTTTATTTACCAGGTTTGCATCCATCTTTTTTACTCCTATTACTAACCAAAGAGTAGAGGTGAAACAAAAAAGTTTGCGTGACTAAACCCAATCGGACATCGCTAGCCAGCTATGAAGCTTTTCATAAACAGTCAATTTTTTCGTCGTACCAAAATATGGCGATGTTTCAACGGCGCGTTGATTGCTCCACCGATTCTACGGTATCGAAACGATTGAATCGAGTAAACGATGCTTCGTGCAAAATACTTTTTAATATAGCCGTGTAATTCGATCTTCGTCTTGTGGATTTATCTTGAGTGAATTTCTTTTTTTACCGTGTTGTAATCAAGCTGGATCAAACTCTCTGCCAAACGTCCATTTTGCTTTCGATTTAAGATTTATTTATAAAAAAAATGTTTTATGGTGTTTTATATGACGTCGTTTATACCGCGTACCTTGAAGGGCTGGAGCAATTTGCCTGATGCGATCTATCTGTTCAATTATTGTCATTTAGTTGTTTTCAAGGCTAGCTCTAGCACTCTAGAATGAATAAGCTCATAATAAGCTAGTGCAAGTGATTCCTCTCATCTCTGCTTACCATCACTGCTTGCCTACTAGCGGTCCCGACCGACGGTATCCAGACCGAACGCTGGCGTTTCGTTAGAAAAAATGTTGAGAACCCGATTACAACACCACGTTATGATTTCAAACCTTCTAGGGACATATTCATGTATATACACACAAAGTTTCATCCAAATTACTCAAGCTATTTAGATAAAATTAGGTGACAAACACTAGTACAGATGTATAATAATATAATAATCATTATTTCACAAAAATCCTTGCAAAGTAACGAAGCCCTGACTGGCTAGGTATGAATACCTATATTTAGGAGTCAGGGTAAATAGTATATTTTTTACAACTTTACATTCCATACGCCTACCTCATAAAATCTAACTGATTCAATTAATCAATAGCTACATATTATTATTACATCGTTAGCTATATTTCTGAAACATTGCAGTTAGATACTGTTACGAGAAGTGGGTCACAGACAGTTTCGTACCGTAAAACGATAACATCTTCGCACAATAAAATGCTGCTATGCGCTTTATCGTTGCAACTACATATATGGAGTAGACAGCAGATGGAGTGCTATAGCGACAGTAACAGCTGTTGTTTCATAGAATATAACTAAGCGAAAATGTTTTTCACTGGAAAATACTATGTTGCAGAATTATTAACTGTTTACACAATTTTATAACTTCGTAACTATGCTATACCAAAATGTCTAGCTGTGGTAGTAGAAAAAAATACCACAATTGCGCGTGATTTTCAAAAATTCTGCTATTAGCGCACATAATTCTCCTGATAGTAAAATCTCTTGATGGAATCCTCGAACTACTTTTTCAGTGGATGTCCACGAAGAGTTGGTTGTGGCCTAAAATGGATCAGACCACACAAAATATCCAGTATCCCACGCTGCTCACTAGCTTCTGCTTCCATTGGCTCCTTTATTATTTTGAGGTAGGAAAGCATCATCTTCTTCTGCTTTGGGTGGAGCATGACTGAATAATTATTTTGTTAAAAAAAAAAAAAAAAATTGTTCTTTCTTCACAAATGTTTCCTCAACTAAGTAACCTTAATAAATGAGTAAGAAGCTCTTTTATAAGAAACTGGGAGTAACACTGGGCCTTCGTAGAACGGACGTTCTACGAAGGCCCAGTGTTACAGACCGCCAGGCCTAAAGAAAATAATTTTAAAAACAATACCTACCAGATAGACCACTCTGTCCTGTTATACTTTTACTGACTAAAACCCACCTATGTTCCTTCAATGATCCTTATCGTTTCAGACTTACGGTAACTCTTGCGGACAATCCATGGGCTCCTTACTCCATGTTCCACCACTACACTGAGCAAGATATCAAGTTTTTTTATTAGACATGTTCACTTGTTTCAGTTTTATTTACCCGTATGTTTGTTTGTATCAAAGCTTCTGTCAAAGAGAGGTTTTTTATCGGTTAGGCACCGTTCGAACCCAACTTTCTATGCAGGACGTGTGTTTTGGGAAAGATAGATTTGTCAATGTTGACTGCACTCGTACTCTCCCGTCGTGAACGTAAATAGCGTAGGTACAAACTCTTCAATGTTTATTCGTTCTCGATATTTTAATTGTAAAACTGACTAAATAAAAAAACACGTAAGTAAAATTGAAAGTGAAATGATCCCTCGAAATTAGGTACACGGTACAGTTAAATATACAGTGCGTATTAAATTTTGATAATCATATTTTTTTATTTCTCTCTATTTTTTTTTTATTTTTTTCTATCTTAAAAGCAAAAAAAAAACACATTAAAAATATAAAAAATAGTATACCACCGTCCACCGGTATCGAGAACAGTCTATTATTTTTACAAGTCTGCCCCAAAAAAGGAGTGTTATTCTTTATTTATTATTATTTTTAGGTTCTGTAACCGAAAGGAATCCTAGTGCTAAACCTTAGCTGTCCGTCCGTCTCTCTTTCAATAAGCTTTATCTCATGAACTTGTAATAGCTAAACATTAGAAATCACAGTGTGTTGCTGCTATAATAACAAATAATAAAATAGAATAAAACGATACAAGACTTTTATTTTTCGACTTGTAGTACGGAACTCTTCGTGTGCGAGTTTGACGTGCACTTGACCAGTTTATTTAGTGTTGCTTGTTTTAACATACTACAGAGCCTTCCAATCTTTCCACTTTTTCCAATTTTGTGCTATGATTAAATTATATCGAATATTTAAGTAGTTAGATAATGAAATCCTGCGAACAATAAGTTATAAGTTAAGTTACCACCTTAACTTAACTTACTTCATTAATTTACTTAACAACTTTGGCGACCTCATTCCGCGTTTAATTCACTATCAGACACAAGTAAAAGTTTAATATTCTTACAACAGATTTCTATAGCATAGTTTGAAATCGTATTTAATTTTTAATCGTTCTGTTCTCTTTGCAGGTAATTGCCATCTCTTTCGCACCAAAGTGGAATCATTCGAGAGAGTTGAGATAAAAACAGGTAACAATTTTTATGCACCTGCCATTTTGTCTCTGCACTACCCTAGGTTGACTGGTAGAGAATGCCTAAGGCATTAAGTCCGCCTTTGTATCTTTTGTTGCATAAATGTTAAATAAATAACAATCGATTGCTTAGTCAACATAAAAGTTGTTTTATCATCAACTAGCTGTGGTGGCCTAAGGAAGAGGTGAATAGGGCAACCGCCCTGGGCCTCACGCAACAACTCAATTATAAAAAAGGTTAATTTGAAAACTTTTGATTTCATGTTACCTTTGCCTTTCATTGTCAAATATCAATATGACAATAAGACCGATGCCTGTGACTGGCACAAAAGTATTCAAACTACTTGCATACTTTCTTCTCACCTAAAGGCATGAATGTATTTCGGCCTATAGACTAAGTATCTAATTTCTTGAATTTAATGACACTATGATGATATTCTTCAAATGAAAATTACGTTGTTCATTTACTAGACTATTGAAAAGCTTTATTATTTAATAAAAATTGTTTTCAAATCCGTGTAAATATCATGGCATTTAGTACCTAGGTTTGTCATCGTTGTCGTATTTATAATTTTTCATATCTTTCTATCTTCCAAAATATTGTTTTAAATTCGTAATTAATGTATTACTTTTTTATTATTAGTTTTTCATTTCTCACCTGACATAAAAAAAATATACGGTTTCTATTCACGGTCAAAGGCCTCACAAAGATTTGCCGCCCAGGGCCTCATAATATTTAAGGCCGCCCCTGTAAACTGTTGACCCGCCTTGGCTTTGTACGCGTGCATGAATTTTTTAGCTAACTTATTCTATTAGTGAAAACATCATCAAAATCCTTTGAGTGGTTTAGAATTACGGTTAGTGGATAAACACACAGACACTGAAAGCGACTCTGTTTTATAATATGCAAAGATAAAGATTGCAAAAAGGAAATCCTTGTTTGTTAAAGAAACAAATAGCACTGAATTTTAAACTCCGCTTTCAATATATTTGACACGAACACCAAACGCAAATAAAGAATTCCATTCATGATTTTTCCCGGACATCTAGAAATGTAATTACGCTATCGGCCGGTCAGCAAGTGCGCAAACAGTTTGAGTAAAGAAAAAGTTACGCCTCTCACTTTCTTCGGAACATATCTCAAATACAAGCGACCACGTGGTCAATTGAGAAAGTGAATATATTCGTCGGCAGACAGCACTCTAGTCAGTATTCTCATTTATCATTTATTGCCGGCCAGTTATTGCTATTGATTGTCCGGTGCAAACGACTTTCCCATTAACTTTGGAATTTAAACCATCTGATTATGTAAAGCATTTGTTTGCCGATTTTCTACTTCGTCTTTAATCTACTGCTCACCTGTTCTGCTTGGTAACCTTTATTTATATATTATTTATTTGCTTATTAAATGCTTCATGCTCACGTATGAACACAAAAGAACAGAGGTGGAGTTAATGCCTTAGGCATTTTCTACCAGTCAACATTTGGATGATGCAAAGAAAAATTGCTTTATTCATTTATTTAGTAAATAGTTTAGTTTAGTAGCTATGCTTGAAGTTTCCTAGTGCCGACGTATCAAGAATAAAGATATCAGCATAAAAACCAAGGTTACCGACATAGCACGAAGAATCGCCAAAGTTAAGTAGCAGTGAGCAAGGCACATTTGGCGCAGAACAAATAGTCGATGGGAACAAAAGTACCATTCTATTCTGGAATGGCGACCGCACACCGTAATAAGCGGTGTTGGAAGACTTCCCTCCAGGTGGACCGATGACCTGGCGAGGGTCGCAGGAATCTGAAGGATGCGAGACATACAGGGCCGCTGTGACGACACTTGGGAGAGGCCTATGTCTAATAGTCCACTGTTAGCCATGTCATTTCAGCCGAAAAATGTGGACGTCTTTCAGCATGATGATGTTGCATGTTTGTTTCTTCTCAGTATTATGAACTAATAATAAAAACAGTTTTGCAATATAAATAACTTAATTCAAGCGCTTAAAAATGCTAACAGTTCTAAGTACGTAGTAATTCTCGTAGATTTTGGGTAGAATGCAAATTCAGTTGCAGCGTTTTTCACTTAAAATAGCAAGCTAGGTAATTTTTTTGTCCAAATACCGTAGCTGTTCTGCAAATCATGTTGTTTTAACTGCACTTTTTAAAAAACAGGCTGTGCTTTAAATTTTGTACGACGAAATTTTTAATTCTGTTTATCACCTGACTTGACTTAAGATCCTATGTCCCCTAGCAGGGACAGAGGGCGTCGACAGTAGTCACCCACCGCGACCGGTCTTGAACTTTAAGGGGCGGTCAGATGGATGTAAACCAACGTACCAACCAAGGTGACCTTGGTTTGTGTTGCTGCTAAATAGATGTAAACCACGCGCCAACATATTCGGTGGTTGGCAAAACGCGTCTGCCAACCAAAGGCGTTGAAAGTCATGGTTTACAACTGCTGTCTAATAGATTGATACTAGCAAGGTCACCTTGGTTGGGACGTTAGTTTACATCCGTCTGACCGCCCCTTTCGCAGAACGTTTTTCACCTACCGACTTCAATTCATAATGTAAACGATCAAAGTAATTTATTAACTAGATTCAATAAATTATTTCCCAATACAAGGTTTTAATGAGACTCATTTGTGAGCGGTTGTTAGCATTACACAGAGAGGTATTAATTTATTACAGAAACCAATAATAATTAATCAGCAAATTCGACCATCAACAGATATTAATTAATTGTACTGAGTCAATATTATTTGCCGCAAAGTGTTTTGAATTTGTGATCTGAAAGCAGACATATTTTTGGTAACGGAAGATGTTTTTTTCAGCTGTAGCCACGTCAGTAGAAAATTTTGCTGAATTAACATGTTGTAATAATTATTAATAGTAAATAAAAAATCAAAATCATACTAAACAAACAAAAATAAGTAGAAAACACACAACAGAACAAGAACTGCCAAGTTGCTAATCTGCAATAGCCAACGCTCGTAAAAAGCTTCAAATGTACGGGAATGACGTCGTCTCTACGCTGAGTCACGTGGTCAGAACAAAGGAATTGGCGGCGCGGCCAACTCGAAGCGTTCGACTCAAGCGAAACGTTTTTAACTTGGCTGGGGCGGCTGAATAGCATTAAAAATAATATTATAAATTTATTCAATAGATAACATTAATAAATTCAAATATAATTATCAGCTAAAACATTCTCTACATTTATTTAACAAAACAATCGCAAATCATATTAATTATTTTCAGTGTGCAAAAAAAAAAAGAGATTAAGTAACATAGAACATTCAGCATTATACAATATAGTACATACAACAGTTTATTATATATTATATGACACTAAACTTCATTAGTTCAGTACAATTAATCTATACATATAAATAAAATTGGAGTGTCTGTTTGTAATATTGAAATAACCGCTTATGTAGTAAAAAAGCATATATGAATATATATACGGTACATAAACCAAAATAACATTATTTACAATTTTTGTCTGTCTGTCTATTTGTTCCAGCTAATCTCTGAAAGGGCTAGACCGATTTTGACGGGATTTTTGTAGGAAGGTAGCTGATGTAATAAGGAGTAACTTACGCTACTTTTATTTTAGAAAAAATAAATTCAAAATCCTGTAGTCTACGCGAACGAAGTCGCGGGCACAGTTAGTTTTCAAATATAATTATAGTTTCATTCATATCATATTCCGAACGCTTTCATGAACTTAATTGTATGTAACATACTGTAACATTTAGAGAGATTTAGTGAATTAACTTAAAACACATTTTCGTTCACTGAGTTTCAATTACAATTTACAATCGCAAGCACTTTACATATTATCGATGCAAAATAAACGGATTCGACAAACCAAATAAAGTTCACCTGTTAATATAAATTGCTTGTTGACTGTTAATTGAAATAATTAATCGAATTCGTATTATCGTTACTGCTGGAGGCTTCGGATTGATTTTACATTTGTACTTTTTTTATTATGGACTAGCTTTTGCCAGCAGCTTCGCCTGCGTACATAAAATATCCTATGTCACTCAGCAATAAAGCAGCTTTCTATCGGTGAAAAAATTTTAGCAATCGAACCAGTATTTTCAGACATTACCTCCAACTAAAAAAAAAAACAAACTTTACCACTTTATAATATTAGTGTAGAAGTGTAGATGAAAATAGGCTCGCGATTGACCACTATCTCACCTGATGGTAAGCGATGATGCAACCGACGATGGAGCACGCTTGCCTAGAAGCAACCTATTCACTCTTGACTTAAACCATATAGGTTATAGCTGTCAAGAAACACAGATTTCCAGGGAATTCCACTCCTTAGCTGTGCGCATAATGATTGTGTTCCCAAAACGCTTTGTATTTAGATGTCCACCATATTCGTACACATTCATTGTGCGTGCAGCTAGGGAGTGGAATTCCTTGCCGGAGTCTGTGTTTCCTGATAGCTACAACCCGGGAATCTTTAAGTCGAGAGTGAATAGGTTTCTTCTAGGTAAGCGCGTTCCATCGTCGACCGCATCGTCGCTTTCCATCAGGTGAGATAGCGGTCAAGCGCGAACCTATCAACAATAAAAAAAAAAATCTGGTGGTGCCACGCCGTACGTCTTGTGGTCCGATAATGAAACGAACTTGGCGGAATTGTACGGCTTTTATTATTCTTTTTTTCATCGGAAATCATCAAATAATTTCCGGGGCCTTACCCTGACGTGTTAAAATGTCAGTAGTACGAGCGAGAAAGAGGGACGGAGCTATACACCCTATATAGCTACATTCCTTTAACAGTTCAGTCTCTTCTTAGAGTCATCATCATCAGCCTTTATAATGTTCCCACTGCTGGGACTCAGGCCTGCTCTCTAAGAGAGGGAATGGGCCGTAATCCAACACGAGGGCCCATTGCGGGTTAGTAAAACTCACATGTCTTCGAATTTTTGGTTCTGGAACATGCTGGTACCCTCACGATGTTTTCCTTCGCCGTTTTGAGAGCAGTGGTAATAAAATAAATTGCACAAAGTAATGCACTTGCCACAGTTTGAACCTGCGACCTACAACTCGTAAATCGGAACCATTACCACTTGGCCACCACTGCTATCAGAGTCGGCACTCTTCTTAGAGCGTCGACGGCAAAAGTAGTTAAATTCCTTGCCTGGCCCTGTATTCGGCCACATCAATGCCGTCCACTGACGCTGTCATTAGGTCCTTACTTGAACAGGTATCTGGCAAACTCTAAACAATTCAGTTTAGAACGTAAAATGGATCGCGTTATCGACCACAGCAATACCATCCACTGAACGATGTCATTAGGTCACTATTTGAACAGGTACCTGGAAAACTCTAAACAGTTCAGTTTATCACATAAAATGGATCGCGTTATCGGTCACAGCAATGCCGTCCACTTAACGATGTCATTAGGTCCCTACTTGAACAAGTACCTGTAAAACTCTAAGCAGTTCAGTTTAGAACGTAAAATGAATCGCGTTAAGAGCTCGTGGTAGTACTACTACTCTGGCTGGAGCGAGAGGGAATGTCAAACTCCTACTGATTCAAACCACTGCGACTCTTTCGAATAACGAATCTCGAATGCAGAAATCCTTTACAGTACTTTTGAGTCCACCTACAATGACTCATTATAGCGGTAAAATAACAGAGCCATCGACAATATTTAACAATAAAATTAACATTCAGGACATATCCGACGACTTTCCTTTTACATAGTCCTTAACACATAACGGGCACTAATTGCTATATTGGCCTTAATTTGTACGTATGTTAAGAACTAGAATTCTTTAGCACTACTTTGTTCTAATAGAGTGACACCCTTGGTTCTAATAGAGTTAACACTGACCAGTATTTAAATAAAACCTTGTTTAGCATTATGACCTTTTTCATTTTTTTTTTTTTTAGAAATGTCGCGTGATGTAGAAGATTTTGGATTTTTACATTTGGGTCGGTCGTACTATAATTGAAAAATCTAAAAAAATATACTATGCATACTTTTTTTTATAGTGGGAAAAATCATCCAATGACAACCCCCGCTCTTGGGCGGAGCGGGAGATAGTGTCAGACTCTTACTAACTAAAAGACCGACCCCGTTCCTTCTAGCCTTGGCCCCAGTAGGCTTCGACCCAGCTGGGTCCCTGTTGTTGCTGACAACCCCTTGAGGCGCGCGGGAACAGTGCGCGGCGTATACTATGCATACTTCTTTTGAGGTAGGTTTTTGATGGTTTATCGAATAATTCTCCTGCACTGAGTGGAGCGCACTGTGAGCAGTGGTAGCCCAGTGGTAACGTAGACCCCGACTTACGGGTCGAGAGTTCAAACCCAGCCAGGTGAACTGAAGGAACACAGCCTTAGTTCGAGTCAGTATAAGACTGACACGCTCCTGAAAAGTCATTGGATGATTTTCCACCTAAAAAAAGAAAAAAAACCTCGGTAACTCTTTCAAATAGTCCTGCAAAAACTCAGCATACTTAGAGTAGAAATTCGCTAGTCAAGTACTAAGCATAAACACAAGTCAGTAACAGCTACATATAACAAGGACTTGGAAAGCACACATACACTTACTGCGTACATCGAAGGACTGGAACAATTTGCCTGCTGCGGTCTTCCCGTCCAATTATAAATTAGGTGTATTCAAGGCTAGAGTGAATAAACTAGTGCGCCTCAACATCAACGATTGCATCACTGCTTACTGGTGGGATAGCAGTCAAGCACTAGTTTATATAAATATTTTTTTAAGCTATTGCATAGCTTCTATCGCGGGCCTTGAGCGTGGAGACCGAATCCAGAAATTCCGTAACGAAAATAACCTAACACCCCCACACATTTGTTTTTTGAGCGTGGTGACCGATAAGAAAACAAATGAGTGAACAATCAATCAAAATTCAATTCAATGTGTGAAAGTGTAACTTCAATTAATATCAAAGAAAAAAAAAACAAAGGAAAAAAAATACTGCATAAATAAAATAAATAAATAATTATAATTGCATAAGTTGATAAAAATGCTATGCAATAGCTTTACCGCGGCAGTCCCCGAGTGCCACACGTCTTTTTTATTTATATAAACTTGTTGCAGCAGGTTGTGAGCACATAAACGAATTATTTTATGAGATGAATGCATGATGAATGAGAGCAAAAAGTTCAAGTTTACAAATACTATCTACACAAATTAAATACCATTTTTATGAGGTTAAATACCAACCAATTCAATTCACTCTAAATTAGTTACCAATTTATATTTACATACACACATTTACATAAATATTTTAAATACCTACGTTCCTATTAGAAATTTATGAGACGTTTTTTTTATAACTTTTTAAAGAATCTAAGTAGGTAGGTACGGGTTTTCATGATGAAGTGAGTAAACTACACCTGTTGCTAAGGCATACCTAATAAAATATATATTTATAAGTGTCAGCTATGACAGGGGTAAAACCAGTGTAAACGGATTTGCAAAATATGCCTGTACGGTTTACAAAACCTGTTTATATCACTTACTCGTACAATGGATCTGTCACGTCTGCCTGTCTGGGACCAAAACGTGCTTTTTTTGTTTATAACCAAATTTTAGTACTTTTTTTCCGATGGGAAAAATCATCTTATGACAACCCCCGCTCTTGGGCGGAGCGGGAGATAGTGTCAGACTCTTACTGACTAAAAAACCCATCCCGTTCCTTCAAGCCTTCATACCGGGGCTCGAGCGCCCTTTCGGTTAACCCTGGCCCCAGTAGGCTTCGACCCGGCTGGGCCCCTGCTGTTGCTGACAACTCCTTGAGACGCATGGGAACAGTGCGCGCCGTCGACGACTTGAAACAACTGTAGCGACATCTATGGCGCAACATAAGAACTACGAAGAAAGTACGAAATCCTGCATCGCGCAATCAAAGTTCTCCGCGCGATTTGAACATATACGACAGCCCGAAATCATCTATCGGGCAGTCGCCCACCAGACTATAACACCTGTCTGGTCGGAGGATCCTCCCTTTTCAACGGAGGTTTGCGGGACTTTACTCTCTGTTCCGCATACCTCCAAACTGGTGACCCTCGACAAAGAACGTCAGCGCAGCCTTCGTGCAGCTACTACTTCGTGACGTCATCATCACTTCCTCAAGCTTTCGAGCAGCGAGCCATACAGCCAGCACCCATGGCTATAGAGGGTATCCTGACCACCAGCATGCCTACCTGGTCATACCTGGTCATCACCTTCAGCCTCATCAGCGACCTTGGCTTGGCACACCGCACCTTCGGCCAGCCACATGAAGAGCCATGAAGAACCTCTCCTGGTCGACGCCAACAGTCAAGCCCTACGTCGCACAAGCACCGCTCCGACTCGCTGGAGCCAGCAGCACTACTCCGACTCACTGGAGCCTGCAGCATCGTCCCGACTCACTGGGACAGCACCACCCCGACTCACTGGGGCATCATTCCGACTCACTGGAACAGCACCACCCCGACTCACTGGGGCATCATCCTGACTTACTGGGACATCATCACCCCGACTCACTGGGGCATCATCCCGACTCACTGGGATACCAACACCCCGACTCACTGGGGCATCACCGCAGACAGTTCCGACTCACCGAGAACTATGCGGCATCGGTTCCGACCCACTGGAACCTACGCTGGCCTGGCACGCATCAAGAACCACCGATCTCCGATCTCCGGAGGGGAGTGATGTAGCGACATCTATGGCGCAACATAAGAACTACGAAGAAAGTACGAAATCCTGCATCGCGCAATCAAAGTTCTCCGCGCGATTTGAACATATACGACAGCCCGAAATCATCTATCGGGCAGTTGCCCACCAGACCATAACACCTGTCTGGTCGGAGGATCCTCCCTTTTCAATGTAGGTATGTGGGACTTTACTCTCTGTTCCGCATACCTCCAAACAACTATACTGACAAATAACTTAATGTACAAACTGAAAATAATAATATAGCACATCAACTTTATCAACATCGTCGCTAATGAGAAAACGGAACTTTGGTCCGCGGTACCACGGTCCCAACGTCCACCTATTGTTTTTCCACAACCTGAGAAAACTACCTGACACGCTGGAAACATGTCCAAATTGAAGAACGTTTTTCAAAAAGCTCAGTACTAGGAAACATTTTGGCTAAGAAAATAGACAGGGTCCGGTAGTTCCGATACCTGTTAGGGCTACATGATCGTTGGAAGGAGTTACCACAAAACATATAGGTACAGAAGTCAATCTACATACAAAGCGCGCTCGAGCAACGCACACAAAGACACTGCTCACAGACACGATGTCTCGGTCGCGTCTCGGATCACTCGTCGAACAATTCCGGCTTAAACGCTCATTAGTGTGCGTCCACCGAGCGTAGATATAAAAAGTGAAGTACATACATGAGATTGTCTTATGTACCTATCTATTTTGTGGAGTTACCGTGGCTCTAGAACCCAAAGGGTAGCTAAAGATACACAGGTAGGTTTAAGTCAATAAAAATCTGCTACTCCACTCTCACTCCACCCAAAAGTATTCCAGATAAAATTTAGCAAATATAGCGTCCTGCTGAAAAGCTGACACTATAAATGCGTAGGTAGCGTAAAAAGTAAACCTATACACATTTTTGCAATACGGCATGTCATTCAACCAGTTTTGACATCAAAAGTAAACCAAATCTTTTAAACAAACCTTAGCCATAACGGGCAAGAGTTATTTAACTAAGTTTAAACTGTTTTGAAAATAGGAATGTGCTTAGTTTTTTGATGCTCATCTGTTTTCTCATTCGCACTACGAGAAAGTGTAATCTCTACCTTGACATACTTGTCAAAAAAGTTCTTCAAGGTTAAAATGCGCGAATAAGGTCCAAGATAAAACGTTGAAAATAAAATTAAAAAACTACTCGGCGATTCGTCTCTTGTTCGTCTATTTCTCGAGCGTATCGATAAACAAAATTTCGTATTGATTTGATCTAGTTTCAAGATTTTTCAAAACCCCTCGAGCGCCGATTGTACATACGTTTGTACAACTTGGAAGTCCTTGAAAAACGCTTAATTTTCGTTGGTTTTTTCGTTTTGTACATGTTTGTACAAAAGTTATTTAGCCGAAAATTTTGGTTTCTATACATATTATTCTATAAATGGTGTAAGGGACAGCCCTCCACAAACTTTCAGGGCTTGCTCAGTAGACGAAACTGAACAACCCGCCATAAAATTTTTTTTCAGGCAACGAAAAAAAAATTCAGCCTCACCATACAAACTGTCCAAACAAGTTCATAATGTTGTATGGTGAGGCGGATTCTTTTTTTCTTTTCCTGAAAAATTAATCAAAAAAGAAACTCTCTTCTCTCTTCTCTTCTTTCTTCTCTCTCTCCTCTTTAATATATTAGTGTAGAATGTGTAGATGATGTATTTTTGTTGCCGCTGTAACAACGTACCTATACTAAAAACAGAGGAAAATAAATATTTAAGTGGGGCTCCTAAACAACAACCATGATATTATGGCTTGATTTTAATATAGTAGTACGGAAACCTTAGTGTGCGAGTCCAACTCGCACTTAACCAGTTATGAATTTTACTAACAAAACCACCATTAACGAAAACAGTCATCAAGAAAACATATTGCTGGTATTCTAAACGAAAGTTTAATTACACCTTTTTTACCTATATTTATTGATCATTGTTTACATAATAGTATGTACAAACAACCGCATAAACGCGTGAGACGCTATTTCGAAAACACCTGTGATTACTAACCCAATAAGCAGGTCAGTCCAACGCAAGATTCCCATTATGACAATGGTCAATTAACTAGACCATCGACCTGACTTCACGTGGGAGAACTCCAAATTCCATTTTTATAATAAAAAGATCTTTATCTTTTCACACTAACAAGCTTAGTTTTACTCACAATATTTTTTTTTTTATGTACGGACTGATGACATACATGCATACTTACATACTGTGCTACATATTACAGTTGTACTGCTGAGTAAACATAGGACTTAGGCGGTTATCACACTGCCACGCACCCCGAAGCGTAGTGCGTGAATGCGTGTCTTAACGTTGGCTGTAAGTTCTCCGTTTGTATAGAAATACGCGAGGTATGACACACTGAGTCTCGTAGTACCGTGCGTGATTTTGTATGAAATGAATGCGTGCCTGAGTGGATTTACAAAACGCACCTACAATTACCAGAACGGAACTTAAGCGCTGGCTTCAGGTTGCGCAGAAGTCAAATATTCGGTCTCTTTAGTGGTGCAAAGTGAGACGCGGGGGCGAAGATGTCAGTGATTGGCTCAACGCGCCATCGTGTCATAGACGTCACTCATCATTTGTTTCCTGCACTTGCTGCATGTATCTAACACGACAACGAATGACTTGCCAATGTATGGAATGCGCAAAGCGATCCCCACTCTCACGCCGAGCGCTCAATATTCGTGCCGGTAGTTGTACGTGCGTGGGTGCGTAAAAAACCCGCACGATGATGCAGATCTGTCGCTTCCGCAAGTATGTGCGTAAGTGCGTTTTCACGCGCTACGCTGCGTGGTGCGTGGCAGTGTGATAGCCGCCTAAGGCGTACAAGTCCGTTGCAAACATGGGCCTCTTAATTGAGACTGTTTATGAGTGTTCGACGTTTTGATTGGTGATGGCATGGTACAGTTATAGAAGACTATTAAGGCCGTAGTGAATCGTATAAAAAAATAGCATCCATTCATATTCTTGACAACTACATATCGATTGTCTTTTGGGGGAACATCATAAGCGCCATTTTGTGTTCTTTACATGAAGGATCAAGATGTAAAATCAGATTTCTACTGACTAAAAGCCCCCCCTCCTCCCACCGGTTCCTACAGTTACCCTTCACGTTAAAGGCCGTGTTAACTTTCTCGAAAAACCCCACAAAAATTTCCCCTTAAAATCCGACCTCTTAAGTCGTAAAAGAATCGAAAAGCTCAATAGAACAGCCTACAAAACTGTATTACGTTAATCTATTGCAATAAACACGAACTAATCAAAGTCTAACCTCACGTCCCCATTCCCTTTCATTCGTCAATGATACCAATATATCAAAATAATAATAAAATCAGTAATCATTGGACACAACAATGGCGGCCCGTATTGTTTAACATACTGTTTTATCGGCTAAATTACCGCAGAGGTGCTCAGCCGAATACAATGGAAGTGTCAGTCTAATTCACCCTTATCTGTGCCTTGCATGAACCTAAATAATTGGGTTCGGAGAAGAAGAATTACGTATGAAATTTCTCATACGTATAATCCTGACGGTTTATCTAGAATGATATTAATTCTTGATCTTCGTTTGTGCTGTGTTGAATAAATATCTCGTTTTCTTTGAGGCTTCGATACATTGAAATATCTGTTTGTTACTTAATGTATATAAAATTTGCAATTTTTAAATTGTTTCTCTGTTTATTAATCTGTTTGTTTCAGCTAATATCCGAAACAGTTTTGACAGGAATTGATAGATATCTGGTGTTATACACAATTTTTTAGGGTAAAGGGAAAAAATAATTAGGGATCTGTGCAAAAAAAAAATCTACTTGAAATTGTAACCAATAGGCATTGTGCTTATTTAAAAGTTTGACGCGGACGAAGTCTGGGCTCCAGCTAGTTACACAAAAAGCTAGCTTTCTATAAATTAATGTAATCAGATTATCACTTCCACTGAGCATACTTTATAAAACAACAATGTTACAAATACAAATAATTTATTTGATGAAGTATTGGTAAAACAGGAGGTGGCTAAATAAGACAGTCGTCTTTTGACCATACCCTACTTTTAGAGGTTTACAAATATTACAGCCTTAATAAGGTATCATTAAAAGGTTTTTTGGCCTGTAATCAGTTGGTCTGGTGGCTTGTGGCCCTGACTGCTGTGCCGGAGGTCTTGGGTTCGGATCACACACAAAACAAATGTTTGCGTGTTGAAGCCCATTATTTGTTCTGTATCTGAGTGTAATTTATCCGTAATATGTATGTATGCATTTAGAAATATATAAATATGTTTATTAGTTGTCTAGTACTCATAGCACTAGCTCTGGGGCCTAAGTCTACTATTTTTATAAATTCGTCATTCCAACACGATACCTTTGTCATTTTGCTAAAAGTTTGTAATCTGCTAATTCGTAATGATCGATCAATGGTCTTGTGGTAGAATGACAATATCGAGCTTATTAAAAGCACTCATTGCGTAATGACGTCATAATGGTAGGTCACTGATCAAAGGAACTGTCAAAATTTTTGCAGATTACCGCAAACGTCAGATTTTCATTTGTCATTATGTACGAGATTAGTATGATTTGGAGTGTCAGTGGTTGACCATCGGAAAGCCATAATGACGCCATTATATTAGTAGATTACCAAAACTTGTCAAAATCAACAATTATTAAATCAATGATCGACCATTCTGACACTATTGTAATAGCAGACTTGAGGCCCTGCTTAGTATGGGACTAGATGGCACTATGTGACAGTTATGAAATATTATTATTAAATTAGTACAGGAGCTACCATGATTTCTTGGCGTCTTAAAATACGATGTAAGAACGGGATTGTGCTATAAGAGCCACATAACTCCGTCTCTCTTCTACACCGGAATTATGGTGATGACTATAAAATATCATGGTATGGTTCTAGATTGTGTTACTCTTCAACTTTTGTATAGCTTTCAATCCAAATGAATAATAAACAGGAATGTAACGGTACCTTTACACACCCACTTTCAAAGTTACACTAGTATACCAATCACGACCTAAATAAATATTATTTTACTTGTAAAATATAACCCTTAGAATGAAAATGACCTAACTCTAAAATTATAGAAATTTTTCAAAACTCAATGAAATCAATTGTTTTTTTAAATGATATAAACTAGTACTTGACTGCGATCCCACCTGATGGCAAGCAGTGATGCAATCGTTGATGGTGAATCGCACTAGTTTATAAATAAAATAAAATATCAAAATAAAAAAAAAATCAATAAAGAAAGAAAGCAGATATTTTTAAAATTGATAAAGATGAGTGATGAGATGTTAAAGGTATTATAAACAAGAAACAAAAAGCAAGTATAAAAAGTTTATACCTCACGGCTGCGTTAAAGTAGTTTGAGTTGCAAACTATAGTGTCTGACGCTGGTTTTCAACTAAACAACATTACAAATTACTACGTTCAAGTATTACTCGTACTTTAATTTCATATTTTTTAATTATGGATGCCATCGACTATTGAATTGTTGACACTTCTCCAATAGGAACACTTTCAGTTTTGAGAGACTTAAATGAGCTCGTGTAAATTATACCTAATTTTGAAGTCCAATGGTAAAAATCCGCACCGCTTCATAGTGAATGCAGGTGTCGTGTTGATATGTATAGATTTGAATGTAAAGTTCTAAGTTTCTAACTAATGGAGCAGGCTTTTTAAGGTCAGTTCATGTAATAAACTAACTTGCACTTCAACTTACAGATATTTTGAGTTATGACAATTTAATTTTAAAGCTACGACAAAATTCACATACAGGCAGATATTCAAATAGATACCATAAATCGTGCATTTTAAATATTCAACAAGTAATAGATAGCAATAAAAATTTACTGTCGTAGCGACTACAGATAGTTCCATTATACAGTATAAAACTTGAATAAATTAAAAGAATAAAATACATGTAATCATCATAAAGAACCAGACACAAATTGGTTGCTTTAACAAAGACAATAAATAATTGACGGTACTAGCAACACTGATTATGTTAACAGTAAAGAATAACCTGTAACACAAAAAGTCCCTAATGATACAACAGAGCAACCCACTTTCGCTTAAATAATAAAATTAATTAGAACGGAACAAAATTGTCTTATCTTCAGATGTAGTGGCATCAAAGCGTCAAGCGTCAAAGTAATCTCACGGTGCAGACGCAACTCTTTTAAGACAATGGGGGAGGGGAGGTGTCGGCGCGTGAGAACAGGCCACGGGGGCATACGATACATCACGAATTATGAGGAAGTTGTTCCTATTGGTCTCGTTTCCTCGACTCTTGAGGTTTTTTGTACAGTCATCATCATTATTGCAGCCGGAAGAAATGCGATGCTGGACGATGGCAACTTTAATGTTAGTGGTGGATTTGTAATCCTAGATAGCATTAAGTACTTAATTCGTTACTTAATAGAGCAGGAAATAGCTTAACGTTAATTGTCGAATCAATGACTATTCAACAAACCTGTATTTTTGTCGTATAATCAGCATCTAAATTATTCGCAGGTGTGTTTTAATAAGACATCTAACTGACAATTGCAAGTGATTCTCAGCCCGCATAGTTGGTTCTAATCAGTAACCGGCACGCAGTTTATAATAGTGCACGACTTGTTCTTTTAAACAAAACGGGACCTTGAACAGAGATGAGATTGAAAATATAATAAGACCAAGAACTTCCAAAAATTAAGTTACTGGGGTTAAAGAAAATCGGAATAACAATATGCCTGCACATGATTTCTTTGTAGCAAATTAACCCTCGTCAACCAGTAAACGAATATGACCCAATCCATCCACACCAATAGTTACCATGCAGGAAAACGTATTCGTACTTCCGAAAACGAGGGATCGGTATCCAATCTACAGCTAGTGGGCAATCGATACAGCAAATACGATTACGTACAATCCAAAAATATTCATGGAAGGTAGTTTTCCGTGATGTGGGAGTGAAGGAAAATAGGATGTATGCTTGGCTAATCTTTCCGCCCTACTAGCTTTCTCTGAGAAAGGTTATTTGATGCTCGTACGCAATGAGCTGGCAACATGTCATTTAATGCACTTGCAGTAGATAAAACAGACACCTTTGATTTTTCTTGACTGAGAAGTTTGTAGATTTCCTTGTGTCCTGTTATTTTTGGTTTGTTTTCTGCATTTATTCTTAATGTAGGTTTTGTATTAAATAATATACTAAGGTCTATCTAGTTAGATACGTTGTGGACTTGGCAATAAGGTTAAAAGTCTAATTTGCCTCGGACCGCTAACCCTCCTAGCCACGCAATTTAGTTTTTCTATTAGAAATCCTGTTATGGTCTGGAATTGGCAGTCACGATATATGACTACAACTGGTTCTGTTTCTACGCATAGTGTCTAATAACTTAATATTAAAATAAAAATATATATGATCAGATAAACTATGATTGTATTTTTTTTTTGTTTGAAATAACAAATGTGGTCCAATGACTTGATTCAGATTTAAACTTAAGACTCTTGTCATTGCATCTCCATAATTCCTGATTGCGAAATCGTAGTTAATAAACTGACTTGATAATTGCACGAGAACTAAGTTTCATATCAAACGTTACCTGCTCTCTATTTTTTACCTTTTCCTACAACGTAATTGGTTAAATTATAACGAGTTTCTTACTAACTGGCGTATGACTGTTGCAATATCCCTACAATAATATTACCTCCTGTAATACCGATTTCCTTTCTTGCAAAACTACAATATCCACTTCAAACATTCTTGAATATGTTCGAATACGTAGTTTTATTGCTAAAAGTTGTCTTATTGTTTCAAAATTGCTATGAGCACCTTACGATCATAAATGTTTCTAAAATTTCTTTGAATTAGTACATTTTTTTTATTTATAACCTACTAATTTAAAAATCCTGACTTTTAGTCAAGTTGAAAATTCAAAAATGGCTATAATGACATGGAACTTATTTTTATTGCTTAGAAATCCTATTTTGTAGGATTTTGTCTAGGAGTTTTATTTTTAGGGCCTTCATTTGTATACCAACTCATATCTTCTTTTTCATTTTGTTCGGAGCTTGTCTAAATGAATTCTTCACGGACTCATTTAAGTAAGCCACCACTAGGTTATTCTACCGTGACATAGCTAAATTCAGGTTTGAAACCAGGCGATTGTCTGACCTCTTCAACCCTGCTAGAAACCTGATCTTCGAGTATTATATTATCAATATTCAGGTAGAAGCGTGGTTTCTTTACTTACCTACTTAATTTGAAACCTACTTTATAGAGAAGAATTTCTAAATTCGCGCGTATATTGGGAAAAAGATAACAGAAGTTGACAAATATTTTAGTGTATGAATTTAGAAGGCAATTATTTATTTTCTGAGGCCATATTACAAAGTGATTGGAAATAAATTGTTCAATAATAGCCCAAAACACATATTAAAATTCTATTACTATCATTATCTAGCTTATATATTCTTATTAAGAAATTCCATCAGCGTCTTAAACATTGAATGAAAATCCTGTATGAATACAAATATTAAATTGCTCAACATTATCTTTATGTTAATTAATATCGATTGTTAACATCATAATAATACAACCGAAACCGGATACGAATTATGCCATCATCGACAAAGTTAAAGGTCACTGCAAAGTTACTGAGCAACGTTATTTTTGAAGGTATGTAGTCTGTTAATTAATCTGGGCGTGATATGAGGAAGAATGAAACGCTGGTGATTACAAGAGCTGCAAATATAAGTTTCGATGACAAAAAAAAATGTTGAATGAGAAAACAAAAGAGAGGATAAAACCAAAAAAAGATGGACAGACGGTGGAAAACAAGTGGATGATAACGACTCGGTTAATAAGGAGAATAGGAGAAGAGAGGTTATTATACTGACCCCAGATGATATGGAACACAGACAGAAAAATGAGGCCGTTAACTAAATAAAATAGTTTAATTCATTAAACCCCAAGCGAACACCGGCGTTCGCGCACCTATTGTCTTTCAATTGTGTCTGTAATTATAACAATTGAAAGGTTAAACCATCACAGTCATTCCTCGTGTATGTATTTGCAGTCATGTTAACAAAGGAAAAATGAACGTCTCCTACTATATCCCACTTTACGACTTCAATGAAAAGAAACCTTGGAAACTCCGGAAATTTCTCATTAAACTTCCTTCAAGAAAATTGTGTCATGATAAACTTCCTTATAAAAGTAGTCCTTGAAACGTTAAGTTCGCAATATAACTAGGATTATTCCCAACTCTCAAGTTGGTATATGGAAGCTAACTTTTATAACTTTTCACATTAAAAATGTATCTGAAATGCACAACGATTTGGTCGCCACGAGGTCCTAAGTTTAGACATCGATTCTTGTGCGTCACACAAGTGCATAAAATTTTATGTTACGATTTTATGGATTCAGTATTTATATCCCCTATAAAGTTACCTGTTAAGTCCCGTAAGGTTTATAGGATATTATCACCAGCTATTTGTGTTCGTTATTAATATTGCTTTCATCAATACCTGTCTCAGCAGATTTTTAAAATATTTCATTATTTTAATAACTCTTCATTAAAAACACAAGAAAAGCTCTAGAACAACCACAAAATCCTTAATCCAGTATCCCGGTGGTCCATTATACGAGAGAGCGCAGACTAGTCTGTTATTATGTAATAATCGTGTACATTACGCCACATATGTAAGCACCAATCATTTCTGTTCACCGTTATAAGGAACCCCGCTGTTCCATTAGACTTTTTATTACTAGCCGTACCAAATGATATCAAATCGTGTGCAAGCACAACTATCTGTTGAATTTATGTCATCTTTAATTTTTTTATAAGCTCATTGTGTTCGTTATGTTGAGTAATACCATTATTACTTAATATAAATTCGTCTTCTAGATTAGATGGATAGAATAACAGAACTAAACTAATAGTTTCTATTTTATCATTCTCGTGTATATCGATTGTTTGGTTCTTCAACTATAGGTCTCTCCTTGCTAATCTCTATACCTGGCTTATAGTTACATTAATTTCCTGTCCAAGTCATTTCTATATTCAATTCAACAGCAAATTGATTTCCCGTGCAATCAGAATCAAGACCGTACATATCATTGCCCTTGCTCCACTTACAACTAGCTAATCAACCGGCCGTAAGTATTTTGTCTCTTGGTTCGCTCACGGCGGTATTCGTTGCACTATCGTAATGAAACAGGTTTACACAATCACCTCATTGTGCTTTGACAAAGCTTCGTTATCTTATCTTTTAATTGTAGTGTACAATTCTCATAATTTATACTTACGAAAAAATGTTGCTTCAGTCCCACAGTTGAGTCGTGGAACCGAATTAGTGGCATGATTAGAATACTCGTTTATTTTTGTCAACAGTATAGCAATTTTGATTACATTTACTTATTTTTACTGTAGATCATCTGTTCTTGGATCACTAATTAAAAGCAATGCTATCTAGACTATTATATAATTAATCATAATATAATTATGTAGTCACTTAGTGTGTTTGTTTATTTGCTATCATCAGCAGTCGCCTATTCTAGTTCATTAGGTTACAATTTAGACATATCACCGGATAATTTCAAATCTGTTATTTTATGAAAAATGATGTAAAATTATAAATCTCTATTTTTAAATTATGGAGTTTGAGCGAGATTATTTTGGACTAGCATTTTGCACCTACAAAGGTGTAAAATTTTGATATTTTTATGTAATACAATCTTACGTTATTTGAAATTGTTCGGTAATAGACAAAAGTAATTTTGATACCGAATAATTCATTGTTAAAAACTATTCCAAAACTTTTTTACTGTTACTGATTTTAATCCATCTCACTTCTAGCTATATCCATCTACACACCTTTGTTCACGCTGCCAATCATTGTGTCACAAATTTAAAAAAAACTGATACAGCTACCGGCGAGAATTTACAAAAAACTATTGGATTATGATCGATTCGGCGACGCGCTGACAGAATATAAATTACAAAGCCAACCAACAAAACTGTAAAAGTTTGAATGTTTTCACCTGTAACTGGATAGATTTGAATGCTGTTTGTAATATATGTATACAACATTAATTTAAGTTCATGGGAAACCTGAATGCAGTTTGTTCAGAATCAATAACTGAATGGATTCCAATAGTTTTTACAGCGTGTTATATTTTTTCTCAAAAATATTTATAAAAGACACAAGTTGGATGCCACCAACTCTAAGTACAACACAGGTCACGGCAGGTCATACCGGGTTTTAGGCGACACCAAAAAGTCGGGTGCAAGTGCAAAACAACCCCTCAGTCACCCTTTTTTTTATGGTGGGAAAAAATCATCCAATGAAAACCCCCGCTCTTGGGCGGAGCGGGAGATAGTGTCAGACTCTTACTGGCTAAAACACCCACACCGTTCCTTCTAGCCTTCATACCGGGGCTCGGGCGCCCTTTCGGATAACCCTGGCCCCAGTAGGCTTCGACCCGGCTGGGTCCCTGCTGTTGCTGACAACTCCTTGAGGCGCGCGGGAACAGTGCGCTCCGTCGACGACTTGGGCTTGGTCCGGACAGTTACCGGACGGCCGGACAGCGAGCTACCCATTGCTCACTGTCCGCAAGCCCGCACCTACGCCCTCAGTCACCCGGATGGCCCGATGACTATGCATTTTTGCTAACATAACTGTGATTTTTTTATGAAACAGTTATGTTTTGTGCATAGATATCTTTACATAAAAATACTACACACGTTATTTATATGCGATATGTACATACCTACTAAAAGTAATGTTGCATATCTATATACAATAATAATCTAGATATGCGTCTAGATATCTACATTGTTTCTAGTGTTGATGTTTGTAAAGTAGAATGCAATGGCAATTGCATTTGCAAGTACAAAACCATCCCGGTATTGCATAAACAGTACAACTTAATACCAACTACGAACTTGTTATTATTTATGTATGGGTTAAAACTAGCGCTTATACCGCGGGCAATCTAGTTCTACGATAACATCCAATATTATCTTGGAATATGCAAACACGGGACAAAATTAGTTTTTCATTTGAAATCCTTGTGTTGTTTACGACACTACTAAGAAACTTTTTTTTTATGGTGGGAAAAAATCATGCATTGATATCCCCCGCCCTTGGGCGGAGCGGGAGATAGTGTCAAACTCTTACTGACTAAAAGACCCACCCCGTTCCTTCTAGCCTTCACACCGGGGCTCGAGCGCCCTTTCGGATAACCCTGGCCCCAGTAGGCTTCGACCCGGCTGGGTCCCTGCTGTTGCTGACAACTCCTTGAGGCGCGCGGGAACAGTGCGCGCCGTCGACGACTTACTAAGAACCTACTAAATTATTTAGATAATTGAGGAAAATTAGATGTTTTTAAGTACCTGCTTAATTTTTTTCAGATTATTATTTTTTTCATTTCATATTATAAAGGTGAAAGTTTGTGAGTGATCGTGTGTTTATTACTTTTCCACGTTCCAATGGCTGAACAAATTTCGTTGAAACTTAGTACACGGGTAGACCACGTCCTGCAATAACATATAGGATACTTTGTGAGTATGGGAGTATGTTCTCTTGATACATTTTTCTACTTTTACACAGCCGAAGCCACTATCTGTAGCTATATTTACATTTGTAAATATTATATACAAAGATATGAAATAAAAATGCATTATTGCAATAAATATAGTGGTCAAACGCAAGCCTATCATTAATGAAAAAAAAAATATATATATACTACATATAATATCTCTCTCTGCACGGTCTCTGCACGGTCAAAGCCCCAGCCTTGTACTAGCCAAAAATGAAAAATGGGAGTTCAAAAAAATAAATAAGCCAGTATTAAAACCAGTGACGTAATCATTCGAGTACGCAGACAGGTTCCAAACTGGCAGATTAATTTAAACCGAACATGTGCCGAAAATACCAATAACAGACGATTTCAGAATTTAAAACAAAACTAGGTAACGTTTTTCCGATCAAAAGGTAAACGTAGGAATGAAAAGTTTTCATTTCAGGAACCCCGATTCAATTTGGAAATCTCTGTACAAATATATGCTGACGTTAATTTAATTAATACATAAACGGTTCGAAAATTGATTCTTGTTATTTTACATTATTTAATTAGTGCACGGAATCTCGGTGTTGACTGTTGGATTAAGTGAAGAGTGACTTGTTTTCAAATACCTTATTTTCGTGTTAACCCCATATAGATTAGGGAATAAGCAAGAAATTAAAATTATGTAGTATACCATATGCTCAATCTGTTAGAGGTAACTGTTTTAAGATCTAGTTTTTTTTTTAGCTGTAAAACTATTTAAAAGCTTCTCTCGCTCTAGGGCAGAGAGAGAGAGCGCGTCAGATTTTACTGACTAAAACCCACACCTATGTTCCTTCTTTGCTTTGCGTTTCAGAACCCCGAATTTACCTTTCAGAAGCGAACCTATGGCCCCAGTAGCAAGATCTATTTGTAAGATTTTCCCAAAATAAACATACATAGAAGAATAAGAATAATTTATTCAAAGAAAATAAAGGTTACCGAGTGTATGTAATGCCATTGCAAGTTAAATTAAAGCTAGTAAAAAGGACTTTCTCAATTGACAAACTAAGTACCTACCGTCTGGTATCTAACAAAGTGTGTTTAATCACTTCGCCATACAAACTAGACATTTTCAGAGCATTCTCATTGTTAGAGTAATAAAGCACTCGCAAGCTTTCTCTTGCAGTTCCAGTTATGATTACAAATGTGTGCATGAAGGACGAAAGTACACACGGTGAAGGACTAAACTGTACATGACAAAAATGAACTTATGTGCATTAATGATGAACACCAGATTCTCGATTTATAGGACCTACATTCTATATTAATACTAGCTGATCCGGCCAACGTTGTTTTGTCGCATAAATTATCTCAAAGAAGAGATGGAGGTTTTTTTGGTTGGGAAATCATGACATCTCTCGCCCTTGGGCGGAGCGGTAGGACGTGTCAGACTTATAGTGATTAAAATCCACTCCTGTTCGTTCTTTGCCTTCGTTCCAGGGCCAACAGTGCAAACTATTTCAGAAGACTGCGATAACAAACATGTGGCACTTTTTTTTTTTACTTAGATTATAAAGACCAAAGATTAGTATTTTTGGACTGGACCGAGTTTAATCGTTCAGCAGTAAAATTAATTTACCTACTTTATCACAAATAATTGACTGGCGAAGACTAATATTAAAAATGCAAGCATATTGTGATTGCAATCAAATTATATCTCCTTAGTTTGTTTAAAAACGCATCAACAAATCATACTGCCTTAAGTCGATAATTTTTCTTTTCGTAGAAACAAGTGGCGTACACACTTATCCGCTTTTCTTACTGTACCGTTTGATACAAAGTTCTGTTACAATGTCGTTAAGAAAAAACTAAGCATTATTTTGTTTTGTCCACAGATTAACGATGTTGATAAGGTGTCCGGCGACACTATGTGTCGTCGTGTTCCTACTGGTTGCTGTGCGAGCCAGCTCGGAGGTAAGCTTTTATAACTTTTTTCTTTACTGAACCGTCTGTGTACTTCATATAAGGCTAAGGGTGAGCACAGACAGAGAGGAAGAATTCTCGCGCGGTCTCGGGCATTTTCTGACGGATGGCGTATGTCGAAGATATTCTTCCCGCGTATTTCCGAGGACATGTGAGCATTTTTTGTCAGGTTTAAGCAAATATGCACTTTATTTCAATGAATTTTAAAGTTGATTTTCGGGTACTTTAATAAAATCTTCTCCGCTGCGCTGCTCTCTGCCTGCGCTGACTCTTCGCCGACTATCACAACTATAAGTTGCAATTTTAAAGAAAGGGGTTTACTCTATCTGCAATGACCATTGGTTCCTCACGCCTAAGCTACCTTAGAAAGCAGTGGTGGCACGAGATGTAAGTCGTAGGTCCCAATCCAGCGTTACTTTATGTAATTTTTCTCATCACCACTGCTCTCAAAACGGTGAAAGGAGAACATCATGAGGAAACCGGCATGTCCTAGAATAAAAAATTGGAAGACATGTGACATTCACCAAACCGCACTGGGCCCGCGTGGTGGATTATGGCCCATTCCCTCTCTTAGAGAGGAGGCCTGAGTCCCAGCAGTGGGAACATTAAAAGGCTGATTACATGTTAACGATTAAAAGTTATCTACATCGATTTCATACATTTACGCGCACAACTAAAAACTATTACAGATTTATGAAATGTATAAATAATTTTTAATTGCTAATACTGTAGGTAATTTCGCTGGCATCACAGCAGGCTACAATATAGGATATCATCGTCGATTATAGAGCTCTCATATTATTTATTAAAATATTTTACATCAAGACTTTAATCTTTAAAAACGCCACTCGGTTATCTAAGTGGAAATATTCAAAATCCATTTTAACTTGTACTTTTACAAAAGCAATTTACATTATTGCATTTAAAGTTACGACATTTTTTTATCGCGTCACAGTAATAATCCGAGCAATTAAATAGATTAGTCTACTAAAGTTGAAATGCCATTAAAATCAGATTTGATTCAATAATAACCTAAAAAGGAGTTACTGATGATTTGGACACAATATATATGGACGCAGTGTCCGATCCGACTAGATTTTCAATTTTTTTACCAACTATTTGAATACCATATTGGAGTTATTTAGTACAGTCAGGTAAAAAAGTCTTCAAATATAACATAAAGTTATTACCCGAACTTGCTTTAAATCCAAACTCAAAAAGAATGTTAATAATTTTGGTAACGATTTTTTTACTCATCTACACCAAAAATAATAAAGAGATAAAGTTTGTTTTTTTGTTTGTAGGAGGTAATCTCCGGACGTACTGGTCCGATTGCAACCATTTTTTCACCGATGTAAAGCTGCTTTATTCCTGAATGACATACGCTATATTTTAAATACGCGGGCGAAACTGCGGGCAAAACCTAGTACATTATATTTTAAAACTTTTTATCTGACTGTAAACAGTGCGTGTCTGAATCATCAGTGAAAAAAATATTGAGATAGAAATGGGTCAATTCGGACACTGTCCGAGTATACTGTGTCCAAATCGTCAGTAAATCTAAAAAAGAACAATATAGATTTATTTCAATACTGATCAAAGAGTATTATGGATTGTTTGGAACTGGAGGAAGTTTGTACAGCCTTCTCAATCATATTAGCGGAACATCTCATTGTATGTTAAACGAACTGTTTATGTAGACAATGCAACTTCGCAACACTATTGCAAAGTTGATTACTTTTACCGAATTAACTGCACCACTACTGATTGTTCTCCAATGTTTATATCGGCGCATTGTCTTCTATTACAAAACATTATTCCAATATATCGTTTTGATATTGTTATTAGGCATTGAAGACCGAAATGAACGTGGGATAACTATTCGTGAGAAATATGACAAAAAGAATATGAACACAGTAGCTTCTGCCACCGACTTTGCTTGCGTGATATTGAAAAAATATCCCAAGGACAAATATTTTCGGGAAAAAAAATGTCCTAAATGTGTAACAAATGTACTGTTTTGCAAATAAGTAGATTCTTAAAAAACCCTTTGCACGTATTTTTTTTTTGCAATATACTCTAGCCGACTACCCTGAGAAGAAACATCGAAACCAACTCAGGTGTCAGTCTTTTGCAGTTCATATACTAAACATTTGTAATGGTCAAATCACATGAGAACCTGATGGTCTTTTTAGGAGAGAACCACACAGATTTCAGGGGACCTGTGCAGTCAGTGCTAGCATTTGTCAATTAAAATTCGTGTAACACAACTCAGGATACTAAGGAGCACAACGACTTGACGGACAATACCAAAGATACTATTCCAAGACATGGGTACCTGTGTGGCAAATGTTATTATTAAAAAAAAAACTTTGCCTCGCACAAGGAATTACTCCTGTAACGTGAGTGCGCTCACAAATATATAAAAACATACACAAGACACCTAGACTCGGAACACCTATCTGTAGGCCATACAAATATTTGTTCCGTGCGGGAACCGAACCCGCAACACAGCAGCCAAACGCTCAACCATTACGCCAACCGTGTCGTCACCGTATTGTTCAGCCGTTTGAACGTGAAAGAGTAACAAACATACAAACTTAGGCCTCTATAATATTAGTGTAATCATGTAACCTACTGAATGTTTTCGAACCCGTATTACAAACATATGAAGACCTGAATGTTGATAATATTTTACTAAACATTGTTGCCATAAAGTACACAATAATCAGTCTATATATCTTTTCCAACCGCGGTCATTAATCGTAATCACTGAGTGTACGCTATCCATAGATCACGCCACAATTCACGAAGCTTGTTAGTTTTGCTGGACCGCTAATATTGGTATCATTATAGCAACACCTCTGATTGGAATAATTAATCACCATATCATATCAATACCGCGGCCTGCAGGATTGTCCCTCTCTTTATCCACACCGAGAGATACTATAGCAAAGAACGCAATCAACTAGAGTTACATGAATTTAAATCTATGGATATCTTAAAAAAAAGAGTTGCTTTAAATCATTTGACTCATAGAAACTCGATAATTACCTTTTCGAAATTCGATAAAGCATGCTATATTATAAGTTAGTTCGACGTAATCATCCATTAACTTTTTAAATTCCCATAATACTGGCTGTAGGCCGTCTCATAACTGAATAATGTCGCGTTACATAACTTTGTCAGCCGGTTCTGTTCAGCCACTCCGAGAGATCGATTACAAGTTGATTACATCCATTACACCCAGAAACCATAGACTGTCAGAATATATTAACTTTCATGTCAGCGAATGTCATGTTAGTATGTTAGCACAGATAGGCGGCTCTGTGATTTTGTAAGTAGTTAGACAAACATTGCGACTGCGAGTTTGCGCTTTCGACACACTCTGTTTGATTTGGTAAAAGCAGTGACGTATAATTCCAGCATATATTTGAACGCTGTTATACGACATTTACTCAATTAATTCTTTTCAACTAGAATTTATCACCGTTATAAATTTGTGCAACATTGTCACAATACCGCAAAATCGAATCGGTAAAATTCTCTGAAATAAAACTTGAGTCATAAATTCTGACATTTTGTTTCCTTATCGCATATAAAAGCTTCTAGAGAACTTACTAAGTAAAACTACTATATGTTATGCCTTGATCACACGTACCGAGTGAACTGGCGAGACAGTGCTCTCGGCCGAATACTCGGTACGTATAAACAAAGCGCCGAGTGCTTGTCTCTACAACTTGCTTACATCACTGTCTCGGCCGAGCAAAATTTTACTGCCTCGCCCTTTTACTCAGTAGTTACGTGTGATCAAGGTATAGTTTTAAAGTATTGGGTGAATATTGTTGATTGAAATTCATACTATCTACTATTTACAAGCTGTGGTAACTCCATTGAGTACTTTCTACGGGTCGCTATTTGAATTGCTGCTCTCACTATCAATCAGTAAGCAGCCTTATGTAACAATTAAGTGGGTTTTTTCGTCGTTTTATTAATTGTTTTATCCTATAGAAGTTATTGTTCCGTTTATAACTGTTTTGTTCGGTCACGGGTGGCGAGTGTCCTCGCAAACCCACTTTCCCCTGTTTGGCAAGCCACTCGAAATGTTTCATTCTGTCACGACCGCCCGTTATATCAATTTCCGAATGGAAAACTGTGAAACTGACCACATTTCGGATTTGTTTCGATGTGTGCGGTCTAGGAATATCAATCCATTAGTTTTCTGTTGATTTTGATAATTTAATGACAGCCGCTGGCAGTCGAGTGAAACGTGTCAGTTATCGAATAATAGCTTTATTTAATTCAATAACAGTCCATTGAACATTTATTCATAACAAATTGAAAGGTTTATAAATACAATTTATCCTTTAAATGTATTTATAAATTGTTGCCTAAATTCTAAATGGACGGAATCGCTTTCAGAAAGAAATGAAACTATGTCGTATACCAGGTTTATTTCCGTCCTTTCGTATTAAAATTAATTTAGCGTCCAACCTCAAACTGTATGGGTACACAGAGCCTATAACAAAGATTCATTGCCGTAATGTTGTCACATACAAGCCAAATTGAGTGGCGGCGTAACGAGATTCCCAAATATGGGCTCAGTAATATGACGGGCGGCCTACACAAAGTTTACTTCAGCATAAAGGGGGCACGAAGGCTTTACAGGCTTACTAGCCCATATAATAAGATACCAACTGCCTAAGGTTGCCTAGATAAACGAAGCGGTTCCTATATACAAAGCTTAGATACTGTAACATAACAGGTTACTGCCTGCATTGGAAAGCGCATTACATAGCCGACTTAAGTCAAGAACGGTGGTTCTACTTAATATATTACGTTAATCTCTAATCTTGTACAATAAATAACTTTAGTATTGAGAGCAAGAATTTAATTAGTCAACAGATGGTCGTTGTAAAACATGCTGAGAGAAATATTTGTAAGATTCTGTCGTATTTTTTATTAATATGCATGAGATGTCGTGTGATTTCGTGTATAAGTGTCTGAAGTTTCCGTGGTAAAGAGGGAGGTTCATCTTACGTCTAAAACTTAATGTTATCTAGACCATTCTTTAACCGCCGGTATTTGAGATCGCGCGACACTGGTCCTGGCGCAGAGAGGGACGCACCAAGCGACGACGGCCGAATTAGCAATACGCGGGATTGCGACAGTTTCCGGTTTCCGGAATTTTGACTCGAAGTGGCCTTGCACAAGTCTGAGGTCATGTGCTTCCATGGCCGTCAGAACGCACCAACGGGTTTCCAAAAAAATGATAGGAAAGGTCCACATCGGCTTTAAAAAGTAATGCCTATTGATGCGGTTAACAACGAAACAAACAGGTGTTACGGATTATCAGAAACCTGGAGGCCTTCATATTTCACATTTTTGAAGGATAGGTTTCAGTAAGTCAACCGCTTATAATTAAATTAAAAATATTTCGCAAAAGTGTGGAAAGAAATAAAGAAAAAACGTTTATTCGTGCCTCAAACAATCGTGTAACGCTCATGTGCTGACAGAGAGAATCAGTGCCTACATGCTATTACCTTTTTTTGTGGGTGTGAAACCTTCCAATGACTGCCCTCGCTTCTGGTGTAGCGAAAGGTATCGAGTATTAGACTTTAATTAACTTAAATCCACCCGTGTTCATTAATCCCGCGACCCAGAAACCTAAATTAAAAAATATTTTGTAGTTACTTTAAAAAGAAGCCATTCATCTCCTCTCTAGAGGATGCCGGAAGAGATCACCAGGCGAATTAGCAGCTTTGATCATCCTTCCAAATAAATTGTTATGAATATTATTTTTTTCCCACAATCGTTAACAGCAGATAATTATCTACCTACGAGTTCACAAATACTTCCAAACTTTGCAGGATCAAAGTAACACCGAATTTTTGTATAAGAAGATACCTGTCTGAAACATTGCATTAAAATCTTATTACTGAAAATTTAAAGGAAATATCTAATAATTTTGTTTTTTTGTTCACAGGGAAACCTTTTCACGTGTCCGAATGGTAAGTTCAAACTCTTTGTTATAATATTTACTTGTTTTATTTCCACATAACTTTTGCCAATACTTCAAATACTCCGGTAGAGTTTCCGACTTTCTATTTAATTAAAATCGGGGCTAGTGCCTTTGGGAAATATAAAACCTGCTAACATTGTTGTTTTAGCGGTTTAATGAACAGCATGTAGGTGAACATAAATTGTTTTATTTTAGAGTTGTTTTATTATTCTTGTTAAGATTAAAGCGGGAACTACATTAGACCGAGGCATACGTAGGCCACGCCTGATTTGTACGTAGAGTCGCATCGCGTGGAGTCGCATCGCGCAGAGTCGCGTCGCGTGGTTTCGAGTCGCGTGGAGTCGCGTCGCGTGGAGTCGCGTGGCGTGGATCTAATGTAGTTCTACAAGCCTAGTTGCCATAATGTAATGTATGTTGTGCGATACGCCCACGTGTGCCCTATGTAGTTCTGCCTTAAGTACCACTCTATATTTTGCGAAGTAGGTCGAGGTTAACTTCATTTTCTATTTCTGCCTAATCTAAATTAGCATTTTGTTATGGTGATATCTTAAAATCTATTAATTTAGCTTAACGAAAATGACATATTAATATTGAATAATAACTGTCTTTGTCCAGTCAATCTAGTGAAGGCTCCGCTGATTACGTAAAACTTAATCTGAAAATAAATTAGTAAGCCAGGGATGCTCTATTACTTCCTTATATTGTAAGAGGAGGTGGCCAGAAAGGGTCTCATTATACTGAATTAAACCCACCACTAATAAAGTGCCTCCTTTATTCGTGTGCACTTTGAGTATTAAACTAACTACATAAGTACTTAGCTTTTATCTATATTAATTTATAGATAATCCTTTCTTTTTTACTTATCCAAAAATATTTTAAAAAAAAACGCGAAAAAGGTGTATTACTCTGCAAAAGAATCCTTTGAAAAAAAATTATTTTAGATACGAGTACTTATTAAAATGATTGTGATACTTAATATAACATCTAGAAATATAATGTCTATGTGATATAAACTATAAGAATAATTGGTATGATACTTCCGAGTATAATAAAAAAATGTATGAATAATGACAATAATTATAATAGATAATGTAAGTATCTCCAATTCCTACACTTAGTTATTCTACCAAAAAAGAAAAGTTGAAATCTATTCTCAAAAAAATACTTTCAATACATAGTAACTTATGTATATACTTATACAAATGTACATTTAACAGTTCATTTACGTAAACATTGTGCGATTCCTTTAATTAAACACCATTGCTGTGTTTCTATTATTCAAAATACAATGAAACTGAACTATAGCAGAAGTAATCCTGAATCAAATGTAAACTACCAATTAATATTCAGACTTTAATATAATGAAGTAAATGGCTCAAGTACGTAAACACTGTGACAATTAATCACGTCTATTAACGCATAACGCTACAGTATTTAGGCACTAACTGTAATTAGGGTTCTTATTTGGTGATAAGCTGAAGCGGAAAATCTAACGAGATATAGAGAATGAATAAAAAAAAAATGTAATTAATGTCTTTGTTTTTCGAGTTGGATTGCGGGTAGGGTTGCAAAGTCTTAAAACCACCAGAAAAGGCCCCGACATCCTTAAATTTTTAGCCTCACCTTTATAGCACTTTTTTTTTAAGTAAAGCAATGTCATTTGCTCAAATTTAAAAAGCCTAACAACATCCTGACAGACCGGACACCGTCTAATTTGGCTGCACACGCAAACAAAAAGCCTGACTGTGTCCGGCTTCATTTGGACGCATGGCAACACTAGCTGTGGGAATGTACGAAAGATATGACCGTGGAACGCAAAAGCTGAAGACTTTTACTCAGTAAAAGTCTGATACGCCCTGTTGTTCCACTTAAAGTGAGAAAAGTTCACCTCAAAAAAGGCATTCGAGTTGCAACAACATTTGAATGTAGAGTGTTGTAGTCTGCAATTCCAATTCTCAAAGTTTTTTCTTTTCACTTTTATATTACGTGTAACAATTCCTTTGTAAAATATGACAGTTGAAATTAAAGTAAACGACTAAAACCTTGTAAATATAAATAACTACTAAAGCAATCATAGTGTTAAACGTTTTCTTAAACGGTTTTAAATGTGCAGAACAGTCTTTGTAGATCATTTTTAGAAAAAGGTCTTGTCTGTATTAGCTTTTTAAATATTTTTGAAAAAAGATTTTTGAGGTTTAAAAATGAGTTTTAAAATTTTTTAAATAATGTAGGAACAGAAAGGAAAAAACAGCCAGAAAATTAAATTGAAGCACACAAAAGATGTTATGAATTTTGTAAATATGATAAAAGAAAGTGACAGCATGACGGGTGACAGGACAAAATACAAGAAGAAAGCGTGTTGTGCGAACCCCAAGCAACATGAGACAAAATACAATAGACAAAAATGTAATTTTTTCAACGATACCAATTGTGATCAAGTCCAAAATGAAGAAGAATGAAATCGATATTGTAGAATATGGATTTTAGAGGACCTTTTTAGAGTGAATTTCGGTGTCTGTTTTTTAAATTATACACAAATTGATTGTTGGTAGGTTCCCACAGGGTGTACCGATGACCTAGTGAGGGCGACATGTGACACCCACCGATCCGCGCTGGGCCCGTATGGTGGATTACGGTCCATCCCCACAACATACCATTGACAACCAACGTCAGGCACTAGGTAGTTGTATGGCATTCATGCTGAACTGGACCGATTTTGGTGCTGCCGTGAGGCACACAAACATATTTTTTTGTTTCTTTTTTTTTGTTCCGTGTTAGTTAAATATTGTGTTTATACCTTGTGCTATATAATTAAATTATTTTTAATTCTCTATTGTACACCATGATAAATAACAAAATATGTGGATATCAGAGTTCATATACATTTTCTTCATTTCTCTTATAAGTCTGATTATGCTATTACATCGAAAGCCAAATGCACACGTCTCATATTTTCTGGCCACTCCCGCCGTCTTGTCAGTAAAGGTGCAGCCTTATCGCGTACCTCGTACGTATAGTGAGTGCGTAATTATTAAAGCTGCCTACGTCGCTTAGAACAATGTGTTTCGAAACTGTGACGCAAGCTTGAAGGTAGCTTTCAAAGCAATCTTTTATCAACTGGTTCAATTATAATTAATTGCTTTGTATTAATATGTAGTGAGAAATAAAGCGCTTCTGAAATAGATATTAGGGTCAGGTACGAGTAACTATATCTATTTAGGTAGACATGAATTTCCCTCTCTTAAGGAACACCTGTCACACATTGTGAGGAAACTGGCATATCTTGGAATCAAAAACTTTGAAGACATTCACAAACCCGATGAGGTTTTTTTTTAATTTTATTTTTTATGGTGGTAATAATCATCCAATGACAACCCCCGCTCTTGGGCGGAGCGGGAGATAGTATCAGACTCTTACTGACTAAAAACCCACCCCGTTTCTTCGTTGCCTTCGTACCGGGGCCTGAGTTATCTTTCGAATTAACCCTGGCCCCAGTACGCTTCGACCCATCTGGGCCTCTGCTATTGGTGACAAATCCTTGAGGTGCGCGGGGACAACTTGGGCACGGTCCGAACAGTTACCGGAAGGTTGGACAGCGAGCTACCCATTGCTCGCTGTCCGCAAGCCCATGCCTGCGTATGCCGGAAATCGGGATCGGAATCTCGGCTGCGGCTGCGGCGCTTGAGTCCCAATATTATAAAGCTGATTATGGGATGACTTCTGAAAGGAATACCCGGGGCCCTGAAACGCAAGGTAAAGGAGGATCATGAGTGTCTTTCCATCTTAAAAAAAGGTACCAACCAGCTAATAATCATCTCGTGAACAAAGCCGCAGGTTAAATTTATGCCAATATATGTATTATCGACTGTCTACGACATAAGATGTTCATGCAGTTCGATTTCATAGCGGTTTCTAACGACCTTGCATCGCATCCGCCTCTCAAGCTAAATAGACGGTGACTCCATCTTGAGGAATTTCGCGTCGCTTTGACTAACGACTTGAAATACTGACCGAACCACTATATTTGTACACATTATTAAATATAATGTATGTTCTCAGTCGTGTTGTAATAGAACGGGCAAACATAGTCTTATAGTTAGTTATTATGTGTCTAGTCTATAATTTTCTCCGGACTCAATCGAGAAATTGTGCCCGAGCTTCATTGGAGAAAGAAATATATTTACTAATGTTTTACACAAGTTTGTACGACTATAAATTTATTTATTTATTTTTAAAGAAAGCTTACATACTACTAACATAATTGTTTTATTTTATATAGGTATGGAAAATTGCTAATTAAAAGCTTCCACATATACACATCTTATATTATACTGCGTTGACTTTTAATTAAAAATATCAATAAAAATTTAAGTTGGTACCCAAAGAAGGATTATGCCTGTCGTTGTCATTTAAAATCATAGATAAATAAGATATAAAGCAATTAACTAAGTACAAACAATATTCGTGACTACCATCTCCAATATATTCCTTATTCAGGATTTTTCTAATATTATGTAGACTGATGCAAAATAAGTGGATTCCTAGGTGCGACGGTAAATTATTAAAGGCTGTGACACTACGTACGGAGAAGGCGTTACGCCTGTACTTTGTGGATGTGCGCGGAGCCTGTAATAGAGGACACATACGTAGGAAAAAGATAAAATAGAGGACGCATACGTAGGAAAAAGATAAAACAGAGGACGCATACGTAGGAAAAAGATAAAATAGAGGACGCATACGTAGGAAAAAGATAAAATAGAGGACGCATACGTAGGAAACAGATAAAATAGAGGACGCATACGTAGGAAAAAGATAAAATAGAGGACGCATACGTAGGTAAAATCTTAAACTTATCAAAAACTAGCTGCAGCCAAAGGCTTCGATCGCTCACATGAAAGTAGAAAATTATCCCAAGGGAATATACTCCTAGGATAAAAAGTAACCTATTTGCTATTGTAGAATATAGTATAACTGCTTAACTGTGTTCCAAATTGTATATAATCAGTGGTCTTACTATGACGTGTTAAAATGTCAGGCCCAATGCCCCTCACGCCCAGGACTCGCCCGGACTTAGGACCGGAATCCGATCCCGTTTTCCAACCACCGTTGGCGCAGGCTTACGGATGGCGAGCAATAGGTAGCTCGCCATCCGACCGTCCGGTAACCGTCCGGACCGAGCCCAAGTTTTCGACGGCGCGTAATGTTACACGCTATTACACGCTCAGCGGCAAAAATGAAACCTGGGGCCCTGGAATGAAGGCAAAGAAGGTACAGGAGTGGGTTTTAGTCAGTAAAGCCTGACTCCCGCTCCGCCCGAGGGCGGGAGACATCATTAAATTTTTCCCACCCCAAAAAAAAACCCTGAATTGTTCCATGTCTTTTACAATTCAGTTTAGGTCGTAAAATGGATTGCTCGTGGTCGTGGTAGCGCTAAGTATATATTTGAGCGTGAATGGGTGCAAACACTTACTTACACTTACTTACGTTACATACAAACTTACTACTTCGTAATATTGGTTGGATGTTACACTCACACACAGTTATCTACGTATGTATTTTAATAAATCACCGCAGCCTTTTGCAGTCCACTGTTGGACAACCGATCCTCAGATTTCCGCATTCATTTGTCGCAGCAGCCTTTATACATGTTTGCATAAAGATATACCTACTATAGAGTACGTAACACAATATGCTAACATAAATAGTAATGCTAGAAAATTGTATTTGATATGCAATAGGTGCACTTAGAAAACTCATTGCGAATAAGAAAAGCATTTTCTTTTCTCTTTGCATACACGGAAAATACGTTAAAGTTATCTAAACTTAACACGTAAAGTAAATAAACATAATATGTTACTGGGACCGCATCATTAATATAGCAGTGGAGTGTCGATTCTACCTGACGTTTGTCAGGAACTAGTTCAAAAATACAATATTAACCAAGGTGGAAAATCATCCAATGTCTTCTTCCGCTCTCGGAGCAATTTGCTCTCTCCAGTAATTTGCTGTATATGGTTATAAGTACATATTTGTAAAGTTAATGCTCCATTAAACACAGATATACAACTTCTATACAGCTTAAAGTGTACACATGGACCTTTATGCAGCTGTTATGCAGCTACTATACAGTAACTATTCAGACTTTTACTGACTAAAACTACACCAATTGTTACTTCTTTGCTCTTTGCGTTCTAGGACCGCGGGTTTCCCTTTCAGAAGGCTATGCAATTCCGACGCACACTTCTCAATTTGCAACCGGTAGAAAATCGACAGACTAGCAACATGGCGTCGATACTCAAGACTTAGAAGCTCTTGGCGCACTTCTCAGTTGACTCAAGTGCATCAAGCTGGTATCTGGCAGATTCGTCCCACAGATGAGAACAGTATTCCATACACGATCGAACTTGCGCTTCATAAAGTTTGAGCAGCTGTTCCGGTGTGAAGTACTGTCTGAAGTTTGCAAGGACTTCCAACTTTTTTGCAGCCAGTTGAGCCTTTGCCGTGATGTATGGCCCAAAGTTGAGAGTCAAGAAGATCAAGATGAAAAAAAGAAAACACGTTTATTTGGCAAACAGTTACACACATTAACATTGTGTATCATGGCTAGATAGTTGGTTATCAACATGGTTACACCCGGATAGTTGGAGCAAAACGGAGAATAAGGGAAATAGACTCCTTTTAGTGGTAAAAAGAGACGGTTTAAGTGACATTCAACCGCCCGCTAAAGAAAATCTTTCTTCCGGTTTCTGACAGCCTATTATTAGCCTATTATTTAATAAGATTTTCAAATAACTGGATTTTTTATATTCTTATTTATTTAAGTATATATCAGCCAATAACAAAAATTGGCAGAGGAATTTGACAGAGTTTATTTCAGAAACAGTTCAACCTTTCCATTCTGGATTTATCTCTTCCAAAACGTTCTATGGTACCATCAAGTCACGGAAAATAACATTCAATCACTTTTGCAATTAATTATAAGAGAGTTATGAGGTCCTTTCATTGCCGTAATTTTATGTCAACCCTTTCAAGCTGTTTCAAGTTGTTTTGGTTTGTGTATTCTATTTCCAATCAAGAGCGGAATCGTGGGCGAAATGAATTAAATTTGTCACTCCGTCGTCGGTTTTCATTCGCCACATAATTAGCCTAGGAAATTGCTTCCAGTTCGCCCGTCGCACGTGAACGTTGACAAGCTTATGTATGTAATCAAACATGGAGTACCTGCTACCTACGTCATCGTCAGAGTGTTAAAATATTAGCTCTGATTGGCTGTCAGATAACGGTTTGATGTGACAGGAAGGGAAGGGAAATGAAGACGAAAAATGTGGTGAAATTGAAGAGATGTTGATATCTGAAGAGTGTTATATAACAGCTAGCTGTAACTTGCGACTTCGTTCGCGTGGAGTTTGAAAACATACTCTCCGTTATTGGGGCCACCCCACCGTGTTGTCAATTTCCGAGATAACCTTCTTCCCCGTCAGGAAAATAAAAAGTGGGTACCATTACGCATTATAACATTAGCTATGTCTTAGTGAAAGTCCCGTCAAATTTTGCCCAACTATTTCGAAGACGTATTCCGTTACAAGAAATGTCGATCCCGCGGAAAAATTAAAACTAGCATTACACTTACTGCTTGTAACATCAGCTATTCGTGTTTCGCAGATTAGCCGGACCAAATAGAGAGACGTATAAAAATTCTCAAAACTGGTTTTTGGTTAGATACTGATACGCTTTGCATTTTTTTTTTATTAGCCTATTGTGTGTCCCACTGCTGGGCAAAGGCCTCCTCTTTTTCCTTCTATATTTCTTTATATGTCAACCAATCAGTGGATTTAGGAAGTATTTATTTCTGAATTCTCAGAAAACGTTAAGGTTCTACGTATCTGGGTGCCACTTATTAATTAATTGTGTAACTTTAAAAACGATAATAAAGCAATTAAATTAAGATTTGTACATAAGTAGTTAATTTATCAGATTCGTAAGTAACAATAAAAAATATTAACCCAGATTCGTTACATATGGGTTTGATCATCAGCACATTTATTTTTCTTAAATGCTCAAGCATCATTAAAAGGTACTTAAGCCCATTGCATTATCTCACCTGTTTCCTTACAACGTAGCAGCTACATATTTTAACATCTAGATTATTCAACAAGAATTCTCAAAGATTCCAACATTACTCTTACACAACACTCCACAAAGACTAAGGAGGTTCTAAGCAGAGGTTATTTACACATTTCAGATCTAAAAATAACGCTAGGGCGTACTCGCAACCTGTTATTTCTGTACCTATAATTAAATAACGCTGGATATTGAAGCCAGTAAGTTTCCTGCAAACAGATTCAACCGAAACTCATTCCGAGCCGGAATCAACGCGACTGACTTGTGATTACACGTAATTCGACAGAGTTAAGCTCTGAAAGCTGTTGTTTTGAGTTTTACAAGTACATAGATATAAATATAAAAGCCTTGACAACTCAAACAGCATTAGAGAACAAAGTTTTCGCGAAAATGCTTTTAAGGCGTGTTTTGACACAAAATTACGCCTTGTTAATTACTTAGCGAAACAAATAAAATCTGATTTGATTACAAAAACTTGTAGCTTAATACACAACAGCTTGATTTGATTGAGATAATTACAGATGAAAATTATACAGGAAACTCAGAAGCAAGGCAGAGCGGGATAAAATAAAATAATGATGGCCACAATAACGCCAATAAACGCAAAAAAAAAATACAAAGAGAATTATCTTTTGAATAAAGAATTAGGTTTTAAAAAACGAAGGCAACAATGGCTGACGTCACGATATTGATCGAGGCTGTGAGTACGTTAATTCATGCTAACCGGGTTACAAATCTGTTTATTTGTGTATGAAAGTAAGAGTTACTTAGAACCTTAGGATTTGACTTGTGTAATAGTGATGATAATGGGCGTTAATTAGTTATGCTTATTGAAGATTGTAAGCTTGATTACGTAATCATAATCATAGAGAATGCAACCGTCAATGAATATTTCAGATTCCGAATCCTTCTGGAATAAACTGGATTTTATGGTATCAGCAATCAAAACAGTACCTATATCATACAAAAAAGTAATTTCAATCAGCCATGCTCCTAATAACTATGTAACCGAAAAACTTTCCAAGAAAAGTTTCAACTAAGTACACTCAATTTACATAAAAAAGTAATATACAACTCAAATAAATCTGAAAAGATAATTTAAAACTCAGCTCCTCAAGTTCTTAAGCCAATAAACGTGAGATGCTTTAGATATATGATAATCCTTATTATTTACACTCCCTGAGATAAAACTGAATTATATTATTCATGAAAATATATATGATTCTCAATTTCAAATATCTTATGCTTTTATCTTTTTCGCTCGGTTTGACTCTAGATAGCGTAACTAGAAGATCTATGCTATCAAAACTGATTTGTCGGATAGTAAAATGGACGAGTCCATTTATTCTACTGTGATACCCTTTTAAAGATGCACATGTTATTTATTTGTGCCTATTTTTTGAACCACTGTGAAACAATTCTTAAAAACACTGGCCATTAGAAAAAGACATTCAAGTATAATATTAAAATAAACTTCAAAACCTCCTTAGTAAATTAGGTACTATGATTACCGAAAATTGGGTAAAACTTGTTCTTTATTATATAAATAATGACACAAAATTACCATCATCATCATTTCATTCGAAAGACGTCTACTTGGACATAGGCCTACCCCAGCGTCGCCACAACGACCGGTCCTGTGCGTCTCGCATCCATCAGATTCCCGTGATCCTCATCGGGTTATCGTTCCACCTTGTGAACGGCCTTCCAACGCTGCGTCTTCCGGTATATGGTCGACACTCCAGAACCTTTCGTCCCTATCGACTATTTGTTCTCAATGTAATGCCCTGCCCTGGCACTTAAGTTTGTGTTCATTTTTGATGTAATCACGCAAGAAAACTCCGAGTATAGCCCTTTCCATTGTTCTTTGGATGATTTAATAAGTCTTCTTGAGATACCATAGAGCACACAAAACTTCTATGATTAAAACCAGCCAGTCTCTGCTCTGGCAGTTTGGTTTAAAAATGCGGTACGGTACAACCCACACGTAATACGGAGGTCGCCAACATATCTGCATAAATTATCGACAGCTCTCCCTTTTGTTTGTCTCCGAATCAATTAATATCAAAGGTCAATTTGTAACATCAAATAATTTTAGCGAATAACTTTCTATTTAAACAAATAATGAAATGTCTCTTTGGTTCGTTTCTGACGTTTTAATTTAATGTTCGAAATTCAAATCCTTTGTTGAAAATTCGTATAGTCTATGCAGTAGCTTTTCATAACATTTATTCTGAAGTATTTCCTCTACTGATACCAGGACACATAAAATAAATACCTTTGTAGCCCAGCTTTTTTTAAAAAGAAAAAATAAATAAATGACTTAGAAAAATTCGCTGACCCTGAAGTATATGCTTATCCTGCAAGCTGGGACATATATGCAATCTCAATTAGTCAATAACCTCATTTGAATAGCTTCTGTCAATGGAAACACTATCTCTCTGGCTTATAGACTGAACAGTGGTTCTGCAACTAGGCGACGTCTTAACCAAACTTCTAGTAAGTGGACCTAAACTAAAAGGTCTGATAGTAACTAAAATATTACTTCTTTCGTAGTCATATTTTAGTGTGGTACCAATTAATGATGGATGTGAGGTGTGACGAGAAAGAATAAAGTGAAAAATGAGTAAATTAGAGGAAGTTTGAAAGTGGTGCCAGTGACAACTTGAAAAGAAATCGTTTCGTGTTTTCGTATGGTCATGTGAAGAGAGAGATAAAACGCATATTATTAAGAGAGTTCTGAGTATACATGTAGATGGATGGAGAGTTAGATGGAGGCCAAAGATAAGATGGATGGATTGTGTGGGGAACGATATGAAATATAAGGGAGTTAGTGATAGTGTGACTGTGACAGGACAGAATAGAAGAAAAAACCGTATTGCGTCGACCTTGTCATATGGAATAAGGGAAGGAAGAAGAATGAATGATTTACTTACGTACTTGATTTCTAAATTTCATGTACCTACATGAATTTACATATTTATCTATAATTATGCACAGGTAAATATTATACACAAATATGGGCGTGACGATATTATGTGTTTACACCTTAATATTGTTAAACACACAACTTTTCCTATTAAAAGACTTCGCAGTTACGTAGATATCAGTCTTGCTAGACTAACGACGATTTCTTTCCTTTCTTAATGGCCCGCGCAACTTGCTTCGAATACAAATCGGGCCCGAAAGATTGACTACCAGTGACTGCCGTCTAAGCGTCTACAGAGACAAATTAATGGTATATTCCTCAGAGACATTGCGAACACTAGAAAGGTGCTTGCCATTGCACTGCATACTAATAGCAACTTGAGTGTATGCCGATCTTATTGACAGTTCAGCACGGACTTCTGAATCTATCACAAGAACCAAATCTAGTAACGCTTTGTGATTGTATTCGGTGAATGTAAATGTAATTAGAAATGTGGTTAGGAAATTAAGTTAATTACTTTGCTACACAATCAAATGTGAGCTGAATTTAATTTGCTGTAGGTACTTACAAGCAATAATGTTTTTGCGTAGAGTAATTCATTCATAAAGGTATCATAGTAATGATTAATTAGAACAGAATCATATGACCAACATTTCGGACGAATCCATTTTTATTTTAAAAACTTCTATAGTCTCACTGGTAATGGCGATGCCTAACTATTTATTTATTTGCATTGGTACACCAATTATTTATTTGCAATATAATAATATGTACAACATTCACAGTAGGTCTAATTAATTAAATATACCAAAAACAATAAAGTAAGTAATACTTAAACCTTTAAAACTATGAAAATAAAAAATGAAAACTTAAGTCTTTAAAAAAAAACACATTATTTATTTGGTCTTAATGCACAGACGAAAGGAGACAAAATTTTCTATATTCACGCGAAAAAGCCGCTGGCAGTAGCTAATGTTAATATAATATACTAGCTTTTGCCCGCAGCTTCGCCCGCATAAGTAAAATATATCCTATGTCACTCAGGAATAAAGCAGTTTTCTATTGGTGAAAAAATTTGTGCAATCGGACCAGTACTTTCAGAGAATACCTCCTACAAACAAAAAAAAACAAATAAATCCATACTGTATTTAGGAAAAAGAAAATACTGTTGAATCTTCAGACTGTAGTGACCTTACAAATCTACAACGTTGTTTGTCATACTCGTTAATGCGCGTAATGTTGTTAACAATACCATGCACTACACGATGTGCAATATATGTCAGCATTGTAATTTACGTTGGTTTATGATTGAGCAACAATCACGCCTAAGCAACGCCGACGTACTACATCTTGGTAGACTGCCTTGTAAATCATAGCTGCATTTGAATGTGGTAATTAAACACAAGCTTTGTTGTGATGTGCAAGATGATGTTTTATATTCAACGATTCGGTTGTATAGGTGGTCTTACATAACTTAAATTCTTCACTAGCTTTTACCCACCACTTCGCACAAGTACATAAAACAGCCTATATCACTCAGGAAAAAAATATCACTCTTTATAATATTAGTATTGGCATACATTTATAATAATAGTATAAATATAAATTTATTAGAAACTAATACGAATTAGTTAATTAAAACGTTCTCTCAATCAATCTGCCTAGCCTTGTCACCGTGAAATTTAGAAATTATTCTAAAGAAATTACTACTAGAATAAGAAGTATTATTTGTCTTTTTTATGTTCTTGGTTATGACTTCAAGTTCCATTATAGGAGTGGCATAGACATTGGCAAACAAGTTGTTGCTATATCACTTTTAAGTCTATAAATAAACAATCAAAAGTGATGAAAAATAATAAATCAAGCATTCTTTGACGTCCTAAAGAATTTCCAATTAAATTCCCATCACAATTTCTTCAAGCAATACCCATGACGTTATTGCAATGACAAAGCAAATATTTTAGATTTCATAAGCGAAGAAAATTAACTCAAAATGTTGTTCAATAAGAGACAGGGCGGAATTCCAGCGCTTTCACCGCTGCACCCGAGTTATGAAGCGCCAAGATAAATGCAACCGACATCACAGCGCTGTGCACTCTTTACACACTCTATACGACACGACGTGTTTACGATTTTCTCATAGAGTACTTCGCAGTTTATGTTTTTTTGGAGTAAATAACATTCTTGTCTCTAGCCAGCTAGAAACTCCAAAATGTTAATCAAAGAGTTTTTTGTTCTGCCAAATAATATAATGTATTCGCGTTGTTTTCTGTTTAGCTGTTTTATTTTTTTGTAATTTAACAATCGTTTGTAAGTAAATCAAACAACAGAACTGGAAACAAATCAGTTTTGTTTTTTTTTAATATAACAAATATAGCATGGTTCGAGGTCATCATTGTGCAAAAGCCTCAATAGAGTTATTCATAGATCAAAGAATTTTTCATGTTATGTATTTGTATTCTTAAGCAGAGCTTTAAAATAATAGTCGCCAAGCATAAAACTAACCCCGTATCGCGAATGAATGCTGTGATATCGATCTTTAGTAATTGCAGCCCCTAGTTTTCTATGCTGCCTTTATCTAGGCGTACCGTTAGATTCTGGCCTACAACTGGGCTAATCATAACCACAGCCTAGCTTCCTACTCAGTACGATAATATAGCTGACCTTGTTTAATAGGTAGACAGCTTTTGCATGCGGCTTGAATAAACGTGGGCCAAGTATGTATCCCTGAGGCATTCTCGTAATATATGTTCGTTTCTTTGACAGGTTATTGTATTTGTTAGAAGTTTAGCATGTGAACTTTAGCTTACAGTTGGTTTTAGTATTTAATATTATCTGGATGTTACATGTTGTATGTAAATAAACGCAACCCACGCAAAAATAAAATATTATACATTCAAAAATAAGACCGTATTCGAGCAGCACAAACGTGATGGAAATTCTAAGATTTGATTTCATGAGCAAACGAAATAAAAGCACATCTAAATAAACCTTCAACTTTAAAGAATATAAATATCAAATAGGTTCTTAAACAAATTCAGTAAAATATTTCTAACACAAGTTAATCGCTGTCAATTCTATTGTTGAATCGAGAAAACGTAAGTGATGTATAGTTTGTTTTGGTTACATCAGTGAATGACGACTTAAGCGAGGTGACCTTAAGTTTCTTCCGTGAGCAATTTATACAAATAATTTGTATTAGAAAAAACGTTCAACGTGAACTTGGAACACCAATTTGTTCAATAATAGTCGATTTCTATATTTAATTGATCGTCATTGGTTAAACTTAACGGTCGGTCGTTTTTTAAATTTACAGAATGTTTAAAATTGTTAAACTTTTGCTACCTTGATACCTCGTAGTGATTTTTCAACTTTGATACGTAAAATTAACTTACGGAAAAGTCTTAAAGCCTGGAAGATTCACAAAAACTTAAATCAAAGTTGTTACTAAAGATGATAATGAAAGTAGATTTCTTCGGAAAACCTATTCTAGCAGAAAGCCTTAGTAATAATAAGTTAAAACTTCTAGAATAAATTTTTCGTAGAGGCGAAGATATTTGAAACTCAGGAAATGATTAAGTAGCAGCTGAAACAGTACCTTATATAATCTCAATTTGAACCAAGAAATTTTAGTCTGTAGTTCCGATAACTCCGCTTTTATTTCAAGTTCTATTGTTTTTTGTCGAAAAGTCTAAAGGTCAATTTCGGAATTCAACATTTTAGATTGAAAATCTCAATGTAGAAATCGGAATTTCACAATTTTGCCAATACTTGGATCGAACCATTAAACGTAGACAATTATTTACAGAAAAGTTAACTTTCCAGTCAATACCAAAAAAAAGCCTGCTGTTTCTTTTGACGTTACTTTGATCACTTACCTGTCAACTGTCACACTCCTGTCAGTCTTGGCAATCATGGTCCGTAAAACTATCAAGTGTATTCTAAACTTGGCACGCATCTGAGCGTCATTTGGAGCATCACAATCTGGGTCAGTTGCTTTGTAAGGCGCACTAGCTACCCGCCGGCATTCGCTGCCACTAACAATACATCTGATCGTCCAATTACGACCTACAGGATTACTTAGCTACGTCACTATGTTTGGAATTAATTACTTTGCCATAACATCATACTAGAATTGCCAAACTTAAGTGGTTGTAGGCTGGGCACATTCATATTTCGATGGGGACGAAAGGCTCTAGAGTGGTGACCGCGTACTGAAAAATGCTCGCGCAAGGTAGTCCTATGACCCACAAAAATAATTAATTAATTGTACCCACAAATTGAAGTTTTTGAATAAGCTGTATTACTTTTTGGTGTACAATAAAGTCTATTCTATTCTATGACACGGTAAGGGTTGCGGGAATCCGATAGAAACGAGATGCACAGGAGCGGTCGAGTAAACTTAGGGGTGGCCTATGTCCAACAGTGGATGTCTTTCAGTTGAATTTATGATTATGGTCAAGTCAAAGTCAAAAGTTTTTTATTTCACATAGGGCTATAGGGGCACTTATAAAGCTAGTGCACGGTTCGAAATTGGTCGTTTCCTATGGAGAAGAACCGGCAAGAAACTCCATGGTTACTCTTAAAAAAATGGTTGTACTTACAATATTTCCATATTACAGTATTAATAGGCATTATTTAAGAACAGTGTAACCCGGTCTACATTGTACTCAAAAGCACAATAAAAATAATCAAACATGGTGAACATCGTGCTTACTGTTTTTATAGAATTAGACAAAGGTGTACGTAAATAATTTTTGCCATAGCATAGGCCAGCCAACCACCGTACACCAATCTACGACTAACAACAGATGAAATAATTAATCAACCCTAATAATCTAGTACATGACCGATCAGTTTAAATTACCAATCAACAATTACCCTACAAGACCTTTAACTACCCTGGCAATACGATTATTTCTGAAATTGCTGTGAGAATAATAAATTCAGAGGAGAGAGAGAGAGAGAGAAAGTCTTCATTTCAAAATTAAGCATGAAGATAAAATAATATTATTTAAAAAAAAAAATCTTGGATCTATTATGTCTTTTTTATAAAACCTATAAGTTCTTCGGACTTCAATCTTGAATTTGTTTTTTTCTCCAATGTTAGGCTAGTTACCAAAACGACAGTAAAGGTTCAATTTCGAATTCACATGCTATAAACGTATGTCGTAATATCATTGATTGACTTTTGTTTTATCTAACAAGACAATGTAGGCTTTGTGCCGGTATAGTCAATTGAGCGGCAAACTGCTAGCCTTGGAGGTTCACATTTGTAACGAGTGAAAGGCAGCGCCTCGATCATACATAGCTGGGACGTGACTCACAGATGACGTTTTATTTACGAATATATCGACCTCTGCACCTTCAACTTTAGTAATAGCTATTAATAAGATACATAGTTTGGGAATGTGCTTTTGGCATTGTGGAACACACACTCAAATCAATCTGACTCCATTTGCTGAGGTACAAAAAGCTACTGGACAAATTAAAGCCACGTAGTCTAATCAATTAAAGTAAATAACTTTAAATTTTTCTGTTTACCTATTGGTCAAACACGAAGAGCAATTTTGTATCAGAGAACAATACAAATCGCCAGAGCACCAATAATTAGAAGTAACAATCCCATTAAAACAAAGTATGAAACTTCATTGCGTACGATTGCATTTTTCCCACGAACGCTCCGATTAGATTTACCGATAACAATATAAAAATTAGCACTGCAGTCTATTGCAGCATTTAAAGCCAACATTCTATTTTCAAATCGTTAATCTCGTTATGATTGGCTGGAAAATGCAGTTACGGTAGCTATTAGATAGAATCATGTTTGCTAGGCCATAGAGCAGGCACGTCTCGTCTACTTGGGATCTAAATAGAGCAGCAAGTCAATCTCCGGTGCAGAGGCATATCCGAATATCCTTCAAAGGATTCAGGTTCGCCTCGCTAAGAGGCACTCGACACAATTGATCGGCAGCCACCGTGTCGGCGACCGGTCGACATTGCTCCCCTCCCATCTGGTAGAAGCCTTATTGACGCATATCTGTTTTGTATGCATGCATTTTATAATGTGGGCTTCTGGTTTTGTTTGTTTGAATCATGAACGTTTTGGAACGGATATCCTTAATATTTGATTTTTTTAAGTCTTTTTAAGCTTGTTCTACCACCAAAATTCAGGTGTCCAATTCAGCGCCAAAGCTGTAGAATTATTTGAAAGAATTACCGTAGTCGTCGCAAAGAGCTCACATTGAGTTTTAATCAGTAAAAGTCTGACATACCCTCTCGCTCTACCCAGATCGGGAAGAGATGAATTTCCGCTTAAAAAAAATGATGTCCTGTTCATTCTATTTAACTTCTTTTGTTTCATTAATTCTATCTAGCAATACGTTAAATGTTTTTGCATCACAACGATTAATTATTAATAATTAAATAAATTATGTTATTATGTTGTAAGACTTTATTCGTGAGCACGAAGTCCATTATTAATCTATGTGATATTTTCTCTTAATTATTCGTACATTATTTTGCAATATTAAATGTCAATAATGTCGTAACTCCATCCATATTACATACACGAACATTAGCGTATCTAACTAATCAAAAATGTGCGTAATCGATTAAAAAACTGGCTTTCTCCAATGAGAGAAGTATTGAATTGGTATGATCCGCGTTGATTGAAAGCCTCATATCTCGATATTCAACAGTTACAAAGCTCAGTCATCCGAGGCAGTAGACATGGGAAATGAATGCGATCCCCGATGAAACCCATTACCTATGATGTAGATGATGTTATATGTGGGAAAGTACGTTTAAGGTAGAGTAACTGTTTTATCCGTATACACACTAGTACCTACGGTACAAGAGCAAGCCTCGGGCAAGTTACCCGACCTTATCTCATAATAAATGTATACTTAATACGTTAAGTATTTGATCTAATTAGTTACTCTTATCTCTCAGTTATAATATAATAGAAATAGATATAAATGGCGTCGCATGATTGGGAAAGCCGACCCCGCGTAACGGAATAAATGTGAGGCAGAAGAAGAAGAAGACTCAGTTATAATTAACCAACCTACCTATTTTAGTTTCATTATTTTCTAAAAACTATAAACAGCGGAACCCAATCAGATTTTAATAGCATTTCAAAGAACATTCAATACCCATAGAAATTTATGCAGATCTAATAACGTTCCACTTAATAAGCCTTTGATATTCTCTCATGATGATGGCGGATATTGATCTATTGAGATTTACCGTGGCCGCAATAAGCTACAAGTCAATGGAGGCAGTCGCTTTGATCATACCTTTGCGCGTTAGGCTATTCAGTATCACTCAGTGATATGTCGCTGTGCGAGATAATTACGTCCAACACACGTAACTATGTGTTACCTGCATATGTATGTCGGTATTCTCTCGCGAATAGTTTCATGCGATACAGACAATATTGTGACGTATAATGCAATTCTATGAACGAACCGTGGGGCCATATTGTCTCCATATTTCTATTGTAAAATACCGTGTCCGGATTTCCGGAATGAGTCAAAATTTCAAACTCGTCAATTACTCACATCTATGCAAATTCATTTAGCTTTAAAAGTTTAAATATTAGTGCTATTGGTTCACCGAAAACTGCTTCCTCTCTTGGCTAAATTGCTAAATTGTATGGTCATGTTTCCGGATACGATTTACGAAAAAGGCGGGCTATAAAACGCGGAGTTTATGTTTACAGTTTTAGGCAAAAGCGTAGAATATAGTCGTATACAGAGTGATTGCATTTCGCTGCAGTAACATAACTAGCTAAGTGGGTCAAACACATTGCATCGTGTTGCGGGCGCGCGCGGTGAGGCGTGGATACGCCGCGGTCTTCGCGATACCTCGCCTAACTCGCACGCTCTATTTATGCCTATTTACTTTTTTATCTTGTACGTTAATGCGCGGAAATTGAATGAATATTATATTATAGACTTTTCTCGTAGTTTTATTGACACTATCTTTGGACTTTAAGTCCTGCTAGTGAGTTGATTCTATTACACAATCTTATGGAGGCAAAACGACATCAACTGCAGACGCTTTGCCGAGAAATCAAGCAATTACAGAAGTTGTAAGCGGAAGAGTGTCACATTGCGCCCATTCATTAAAAACAGTTTAGTCGTGGATAGTTACAGAAGTTGATCACGTTAAGATGTCTGCAACAACTTATCCTTTATTACTTACTTCATAAACCACACCAAATTGAAACGTTAACTTAGTTGTTTAAGTTACCAACAGAATTATATTAATCGTAAAAATTTAGCAACAATGTTGTTTTCTATAAATTCCTTTTTACAATCAAGTCATTAACGATACTGCAGCTCGTCATCGTAAACGTTTTGGAAAATCGCTGCAGTTTCGTTTAAGCATCAGTAACCCAGCAGATGTTTTGAATTATGTGCTTACGTGGAGTAGTTGTGGCTTCATGTGGCAAATACTTGTACAAAGCAGTTAGCTTTTAGAGCTTAAGCTTGTCTTGACTCGCATTATGAAGTGCTTAAGCTTAAGAAGCTCTAGGGCACGTCAGCAAACCAACACACGACAACGCTTTAATCTACATACCTACATTAACATAAGGAGATTCTTGCTAGCTCTTTTTAATTTGGTGGAAATTTATTAAATGCCTTCTCCCACTCTAGGTAGAACGAGAGGGTATGTAAGACTTTTACTGACTAAACCCCACCTGTGTTCTTTCTATTTGAATTCCAGATTCGCGGTAACTATTTCGAATTTACCCGCAGCTATTTATGTTAACATTTTACCGTAATTTGAACTTAATATCTATTAAATGAGAAATTATATTTATTTGGCAAATAGGTTTTAAAAAAAAACACTTTTACACGTCATTTTTAACTAGATGCGGCCGGTATTAAATTTAGGAACGCAAACAAAGAAAACAGAGTAAATATTGTAATGAACATTTCTACCTCAGTGTATTAAACTGCTTTCCAATTTCTTCAAACACAATTAAATACATCGCTGCAAATTGTTCCGTAAATTCAACATTCTCGAATTCAATCTCGAACGAGTTTCATAGGCTAGTTAAGCACACCTGTTGAATCACTAATTCTGAATTAGTAATCGCTTTAAGCTAATTCAACTTCACAATCAGGACACACTCAACTTTTGCCTAAAGAAACAATTCGATCCGTCAGCGAGTGCCTGACTGAGTAATTCAGTGTTTAGGAGCGTAGCTAGGCATGGGCGAATCCTAAGGCCACAGACCTAAGGCAATTATCACACTGCCACGCATCACGCTGCATGTTGCGTGTCAACCCAACAACACGGGTACTTGTGGGAGTGCAGATCTGCATCATGATGCGGGTGTTTTACGCACTCACACGCATAGTTGCGTTTTGCAGATTCACGCAGACTGTGACTCATTTCATAAAAAATAACGCACGACACTCCGAGACTCGGCGTGCCATATCTTGCGCCCCGCACCCACGCGCGTGAGTGCATATTTCTCCGGTTGTAGGCGCGTGATCTGCATGATCGCGCGTGGATGCATTGTCTGTGTGATGGACTGTGCATGTTTTCTATACAAACGGAGATAACTTACAAGCACCGTTAAAACACGCATTCTTGCGCTACGCTGCGTGGTGCGTGGCAGTGTGATAATCGCCTAAAGGGGCCTCGCGTAAGGGAGAGCTCTCAGGATGAAGATTTTTTTTATAATTGACCACTTTTTCACCTAATGGTAAGCGACGATGTGGTCGAACACTGCGTTGCGACAGTCATTATTCCCTTTTTAGGGTTCCGTAGCCAAATGGCAAAAAACGGAACCCTTATAGATTCGTCATGTCTGTCTGTCTGTCTGTCTGTCTGTCCGTCCGTATGTCACAGCCACTTTTTTCCGAAACTATAAGAGCTATACTGTTGAAACTTTGTAAGTAGATGTATTCTGTGAACCGCATTAAGATTTTCACACAAAAATAGAAAAAAAGCAATAAATTTTGGGGGTCCCCATACATAGAACTGAAACTCAAAATTTTTTTTTTCATCCAACCCATGCGTGTGGGGTATCTATGAATAGGTCTTCAAAAATGATACTGAGGTTTCTAATATCATTTTTTAATAAACTGAATAGTTTGCGCGAGAGACACTTCCAAAGTGGTAAAATGTGTGTCCCCCCCCCCTCTAACTTCTAAGATAAGAGAATGATAAAACTAAAAAAAATATATGATATACATTACTATAAAAACTACCAACGAAAATTGGTTTGAACGAAATCCAGTAAGTAGTTTTTTTTTAATGCGTCATAAACCGAAAAAAATACACTATTATTAAAACATCGATCAAAGTTACAACACATAACAAGAACTTTTATATTATGTTACTTGTTTAGACTTTAGAAAGAAAGAGGCCTCGCTGATACGCCTTCGCCCACATTTATATTAGTCCACGATACGCCTCTGAGTGTTCACGACCCATACCCACCAAACCACTGTGCGGTTACTTTATTACTTTGCGTAAAATATTCGAGAAATTGTTTTCCGGTACTCAAACAGTTTCAGTACACAAAGGCACACCGTATAAACAACATTTTGTATGTCTTTATTGCGAAATGAAGCTTTCACCCGAAGCCCTTTGAAAGGAGAAAGCCTCCGCTAAAGACCTGTCCACGTTTACACAAAATTTCTAATCTTATTACTTACATTTTGTATTCTTTGCACAAATGTGCTAAATATTTGTAAATAAACTTAGAATTCCTTTTTTATAGTGAGAATCAAATAACTTCTCCCTTTCTGGGTGGAGCGAGAAGGAGTATCAAACTTTTACTGGCTAAAATTCACTTGTTTTTTTCCCGTTACCCTCTGCATTCCAGGGTCATAGTAACTCTTTAGAACAATCTCGCAGCCCAGTTTAACTTGCGTTATTAAAATCTTGCTTTATCTTTGTTTTCAGGATGGGAGTTGAAAGGCTTACACTGTTACAAATTCTTCAACATCAGGCATTCGTGGGAGAAAGCGGCAGAACTATGTCGAAGGTAAGAAAAAAGAAGGTTTTACATGTTAGCTTTCTGCTTGTTAATCAAGTAAAACAGTCTAACAAAAAATAATGTTCCAGGTATGGCAGCGAACTTATGGTTGTAGATAACTATTCTGAAAACAACATGACTGCCAACATGGTGCCAGCCAGTCCCAGTAACAACCACTACTGGCTCGGACTCGCGACGGTCGACGACCTAAGAACGAACACACTCGAATCAGCCGCCGGTGCTCTAGTCTCGCAATATGCCGGTTTCTGGGACCTGCGTCAGCCAAACCCCAAGGCAGGAGAATGTGTCGATGTCCACGTCACATCCGATAGCCAGTCGTGGGAGCTAACTACCTGTGAAACTCTTCTGCCTTTCATGTGCCGAGCTGCCGCCTGCCCTGCCGGTAAGCAACATCAACAGCCAATTGTTTACCAATCAACTTTTGCATGCTCAATTACAAGCTTAGTCATACAATGTTAAGGTTACGACAAACAATAAACTCATGCTATTTCAATTTGTTTTAGGAACCTTCCATTGTTCTAATGGAAAATGCATCAACGCAGCCTTCAAATGCGACAAGCAAGACGATTGTGGCGATGCTTCCGACGAAATGGACTGTGCTTCCGAATGTCACTTCTACATGGCCAGCAGTGGAGATGTGGTCGAGAGTCCTAACTACCCTCACAAATATCCTCCTTTCAGCGACTGCAAATGGACTCTCGAGGGTCCACAAGGTCAAAATATCGTCTTACAGTTCCAAGATTTTGAAACTGAAAAGTCTTTCGACACTGTTCAGATTTTGGTTGGCGGCAGAACCGAAGATAAATCTGTTAATTTAGCGACACTTTCTGGAAAACAAGATTTATCTAACAAAATTTACGTTTCCGCTTCGAACTTCATGATCATTAAATTCAGTACAGATGGTTCAGTAGAAAGGAAAGGTTTCCGTGCGGCTTGGAAAACCGAGTCATCTAACTGCGGAGGTATGCTTAGAGCCACGCCTCAAGGTCAAGTACTGACCTCGCCTGGTTATCCAAATGGCTACCCTGGTGGCCTAGAATGCGTATATGTTATCGAAGCTCAACCAGGTAGAATAGTCTCATTAGAGGTCGAAGATCTAGAATTAGGAATGAACAGGGATTATATTGTCATCAAGGATGGTAACACTCCATCTAGCCCTGTATTGGCAAGATTAACTGGACCAGGTGAAGAAAATCAAAAGGTCGTAGTATCAACTACGAACCATCTGTACATGTACTTCCGAACGAGTCTTGGCGATTCCAAGAAAGGATTTAACATGAGATACTCTCAAGGCTGCAGAGCAACCATCATTGCAGCTAATGGTACTGTTACATCACCTGCTTACGGTCTGGCAAATTACCCGAATAACCAAGAATGTTTATATAGAATAAAGAACCCTAACGGTGGTCCACTGTCGTTGAAATTCGACGAATTTAGCATTCACCCATCTGACGTAGTGCAAGTTTTTGACGGAGCTAGCACAAGTGGTTTAAGATTGCATTCTGACAATGGATTCACTGTGAAACCAAGAATAACACTGACTGCATCCAGCAGTGAAATGTTGATACGATTTATGTCTGATGCTTTACATAATGGAATAGGTTGGAAGGCGACGTTCTCGGCAGGTAAGCTATTCACGCTACGACGAGAGCAAACGTGGAACAAATAGACGTGTATTCAAATTTTGTTATCTCACAATTTATTTTTCAGATTGCCCTTCTCTTAAATCCGGTCTCGGCGCTTTAGCGTCAAACAGAGATACCGCTTTTGGGACAGCTATAACATTCTCGTGTCCGATTGGCCAAGAATTCGCAACAGGGAAATCTCGTATCACAACAAAATGTTTAGACGGAGGGAAATGGTCAACTACTTACATTCCTAGCTGTCAAGGCAAGTAACAAACGAGGAATGGTGGCATTGCACAATGCAGTATTACTGTAGGTTGTATAGGGGTACTTATGTGATTTTATTGTTACTTTACAGAGGTATATTGCGGTCCGGTGCCTCAAATCGATAACGGATTCTCAATTGGCTCTACAAACGTGACTTACCGAGGTGTTGCAACTTATCAATGTTATGCTGGCTTTGCTTTCCCAACTGGACAGCCGATTGAAAGGATCTCATGCTTATCTGATGGGCGATGGGAGAGAACACCTACTTGTTTAGGTAAGTTGACCGAATTTTATTTTGTCATTGACATTTCACATAAGTTACAAATGCAGAACATTAACATCAACACGTCTGAGTTAAAACTAAGTAGCTCTCAAATTGCTGCTGCCTATCGATTGCGGTACAGACATATTTCACTGGCCCACTTTGCTTATATTTCATACAAAAATTCCCGTAACCGTGAGGTGTGTAGAAAAAATAAAAAGTACAGCATATGTTGGTGGAATGTGTCCGATACAATAACAAGAGAAACATTATTTTAAACTCTTTAAGTTGTCGGAGATTCAATATCATATTAGCCAAACCTAATTGTGGGGCAGCAAAAGTGTTGAATTCATAGAGTGGGCATGTCAGTCTTTTACTGGCTATAACCCACCTGTTCCTTCGTTTGCGTTCTAGGGCCACGGCAACTCTTTAAAACGTTCCTGCAGCCCTAGTGCAATAGTAGCATGAGATTGATATCTTCTCAAAAATTGAACAAAAATCCTTTACCTAAAAAAAAATATAAAAAATCAAGCAGTCTAAAAATCCGTGTTAAGTCTAACCATTATTTAATTTTTGCTTTATTTTTCTTCAGCATCACAATGCGTCGCCCTTCCGGATGTCCCTCACGCAAACGTTACAATCTTAAACGGTGGAGGCCGAAGCTACGGTACTATTGTCCGTTACGAGTGCGAGCCAGGCTACGTAAGATCTGGACAGCCAGTACTGCTGTGTATGAGTAACGGTACTTGGTCAGGAGACGTACCAACATGCTCAAAGGCATTGTGCCCGAAATTCCCAGAAATCAAGAATGGGTTCATCGTTGACCAGACTAGGATTTACATGTTCGGTGATGAAGCACGTGTTCAATGTTTCAAGGGTAAATATAATTTTCTGAATTCACTAACAATAATTAGATGACAATTTTCCTACAAAAACATGGATGGTTATCGACCCACACAATAACCAATTTATTTTTTCAGGATACAAACTGAATGGACCTAGTGTGCTCAGATGTGGAACTAACCAAGAATTCGACCACCCACCGACTTGCGAAGATGTCAATGAGTGTGTCAACAGTCAATGTGACTCGGCCTCTACTGAATGTAAGAACACCCAGGGTGGTTTCTACTGCCCCTGCAAAGCTGGTTTCGCACCCAGCTTAGACTGCAGACCAGTTGGTGATTTGGGATTGATCAATGGTGCTATTCCTGACGAATCTATTACTACTTCTGCTCCAGAACCTGGATATTCTAAAGGAGTAAGTGTTTTTGAAAATTACCTTCTTTAGCCATCAATACTTTCTTTTTATATCTTTATATTACGAGTACTTACATATTAATATATTGTTTTGCTCGACAGATGGTACGTTTAAATAACGGAGGTGGCTGGTGTGGTAACAACTTAGAGGCCGGAGCCAACTGGATCCTCATCGACTTAAGAGCACCCACAATCGTCAGAGGATTCAGGACCATGAGCGTAATGCGCGGCGATGGTAACATCGCGTTCACATCTGCCATCAGAATTCAATACACTAATGACTTAACTGATGTATTCAAAGACTACACCAATCCTGACGGCACTGCTGTAGAATTCCGTATATTAGAGCCTACCCTATCTGTCCTCAACCTGCCAATGCCAATTGAAGCGCAGTACGTCAAATTCAAGATTCAGGACTACGTTGGCGCACCTTGTCTGAAGGTTGAAATCATGGGATGTGCAAGATTAGATTGTACGGACATTAACGAGTGCAGTGAAAATAATGGAGGTTGTGAGCAGAAATGTTTGAACACGTAAGTATTTTCTTAAAAATCTGATTAGGAACGGAAGTTTTTTTCTGTACTTTATACACCAGGTACCTAACAGCGACACTTTTATTTTTTTTAGACCTGGAAACTTTTCATGTGCCTGCAACATCGGTTACGAACTCTACTCTTCCAATGGCACAGCTGGATTTGCGATTGAGAAGTCAGAAACTGGTGAAAGAGATGGAGACACTTACCAAAGGAACAAATCTTGCGTACCAGTCATGTGCCCGCCTCTTGGTCCTCCAGAAAACGGAAAATTGCTGTCAACGAAAGACGCTTACCACTTTGGAGATATTGTTCAGTTCCAATGTGATTTCGGATTTGTAATGTCTGGATTCTCGTCACTTCTTTGTACTTCTAGTGGTACCTGGAACGGAACTACACCTTTATGTCAATGTACGTACAAGACGCTACCAAATTACTTAATATTACAATAGATCTAAAACGTTTCGATACTAATTCAACCATATTTGCAGATGCCCGGTGTGTGACTCTATCCGATGATAAAAACGATGGCCTAATGGTGATCAGAGATGACCCTGAAAGCGTGCTGGTACCATACAGAGACAACGTCACGATAACTTGCACCTCACCCGGGAGACAGTTGAGAAATACTGTATCATCGTCGTTTAGACAGTGTGTATACGATCCTAAACCGGTGAGTCACTTTATAATTTACTGCAAGTTATTTCTCAAAAACAAACTTTAGTTAATTAATTTTAACATAACATAAAAATAATGTTCTCAAATTTTCAGGGTCTACCCGATTACTGGTTCTCTGGAGCTCAACCACAGTGTCCCAGAAAAGACTGCGGTGTGCCAATGCCAACACCCGGAGCTGAATACGGCCAGTACCTTGACACCAAATACCAGAGTTCTTTCTTCTTTGGATGCCAAAACACTTTCAAACTCGCTGGACAAACAAGCAAACATGATAACGTAGTCAGATGTCAAGCTAACGGCATTTGGGACTTCGGCGACTTGAGATGCGAAGGACCAGTGTGTCAAGACCCAGGCAGGCCCGCCGACGGTTACCAAATTGCAAGGAGCTACGAACAAGGATCTGAAGTTCTATTCGGCTGTTCTAGACCAGGATACATCCTCATCAACCCTAGACCAATAACTTGCATACGCGAACCTGAATGCAAAGTTATCAGGCCCCTTGGACTTGCATCTGGAAGAATACCTGATTCTGCTATCAACGCAACATCTGAAAGGCCAAACTATGAAGCAAGAAATATTAGGCTCAATTCGGTAACAGGATGGTGTGGCAAACAAGAAGCCTTCACATACGTCAGTGTTGATTTAGGCAAAGTATACAGAGTCAAAGCTATACTCGTAAAGGGTGTCGTTACTTCTGACATCGTGGGCAGACCTACAGAAATCAGATTCTTCTATAAGCAAGCAGAAAATGAAAACTACGTGGTTTACTTCCCTAACTTCAACCTTACAATGAGAGATCCAGGAAACTACGGTGAACTGGCCATGATCACCTTACCTAAATACGTACAAGCTAGATTCGTTATTTTGGGAATTGTTAGCTTCATGGATAACGCTTGCCTGAAATTCGAGTTGATGGGTTGTGATGAGCCAGCAACAGATCCTTTGTTAGGTTATGATTACGGATACTCTCCCTGTGTTGGTAAGCACGTAACTTATATTGTCAGTTTTATTTGTCTTGTTACACTTTGACGAGCATAACTAATAACTTCTACTTTTTTACAGACAACGAGCCTCCAGTATTCCAAAACTGTCCTCAACAACCAATTGTCGTACAAACCGATGTCAACGGAGGTCTTTTACCAGTCAATTTCACTGAGCCTACAGCAACTGACAACTCTGGTGCTATTGCTAGATTAGAAGTCACACCACAGCACTTCAGAACCCCTATCCAAGTATTCCACAATATGGTTGTACGATACGTGGCATTCGATTTTGATGGAAACGTAGCCATTTGTGAAGTCAACATCACAGTGCCAGATTACACTCCTCCAAAACTGAGCTGCCCTCAAAGTTACGTTATTGAACTCGTAGATAAACAAGACAGTTATGCTGTCAACTTTAATGATACTAGGAGACGGATAAACGCAACAGATGCCTCTGGCGAAGTCTTCCTTAAATTCGTTCCGGAAAGAGCCGTCATTCCCATACGTGGATACGAAAATGTAACTGTCATCGCTACCGACAAATATGGCAACAGAGCTCAGTGCAACTTCCAAGTAAGGATATTTTCTACATAAACATATTTCAGAAAAATTAGATACGTGAATGAATAATGTTTAATATTTTTCTTTTTTTTTCTAGGTATCTGTACAAGCCACTCCTTGTGTAGACTGGGAATTGATGCCACCAGCACATGGTGCTATGAACTGTCTGCCTGGAGATAGAGGAATTCAATGTATTGCCACCTGCAGTCCTGGCTTCCGATTCACTGATGGAGAACCAGTCAAAACATTTGTTTGCGAGACGAAACGTCAATGGGTGCCTACATCTGTTGTGCCAGATTGTGTTTCAGAAAGTATGTAAACATTCGATATGTACCTATTATTATAGATATAATTTCTAAAACACAGGATTGCCTTTTAATAACTGTGTCACATTTTTGTTATAGATACCCAGCAAGCCGCATACCACGTTGTGTCTACCGTTCAATACCGTGCTCTCGGAGCAGTTTCCAACGCTTGCTTACCGCAATATAAAGACTTGGTCGCTCAATACGACAACGTCCTAAACGAAAGACTTAGCCAACGTTGTTCAGCCGTAAACGTCAACATAAACGTTACATTCGTGAACGTAATACCGACACTTCTTGACGAAAATGTAGTGAAAATGGACTTCGTGCTAGCCATCATACCGGCTGTTAGACAAACTCAGCTTTACGACCTGTGTGGCTCGACTTTGAACCTTATTTTTGACTTGTCTGTACCATACGCTAGCGCTCTTATTGAACCGGTACTCAATGTATCGTCCATTGGCAATCAATGTCCACCGTTGAGGGCTATCAGAAGTTCTATTACTAAAGGATTCACCTGCAGTACCGGAGAGGTATTGAATATGGATACAAATGATGTTCCACGATGCTGTAAGTATTGTTACTTGCACTGTACATTTTTTATTTTTTATTTCTAGTAACAATAGTTTACTTATAATTAATGTCTATTTCAGTACACTGCCCTGCTGGAACCTTCGCTGAAGAGAAACAAAAGACTTGTACAATGTGCCCTCGCGGATTTTTCCAAAACCAAGCGCGTCAAGGTTCATGTCTCAAGTGTCCTCAAGGAACATTTACCAGAGAAGAAGGCTCGAAGGATATCAACGACTGCATACCTGTTTGTGGATACGGCACGTACTCACCAACTGGATTAGTTCCTTGCTTGGAATGTCCTAGAAACAGCTACACAAGCGAACCGCCTCTAGGAGGATTTAAAGATTGCCAAGCCTGTCCAGTTAACACATTCACATACCAACCAGCTGCACCTGGCAGAGATAGGTGCAGGGCTAAGTGCGCACCAGGAACTTATTCTCCAACTGGATTGGCTCCGTGCTCTCAATGTCCAAGAAACTTCTACCAAAACCTTATCGGACAAACGTTGTGCGTGGAATGTCCGACAAACATGAAGACAGTAGGAACTGGAGCAACAGGCTTAGAAGAATGTCTCCCGGTAGAGTGCTCAAACAGCGCTTGCCAACATGGCGGTCTGTGTGTACCTAAAGGACATGGAGTTCAATGTTACTGTCCCGCTGGATTCTCTGGACGCAGATGTGAAGTTGACATTGACGAGTGCGCAAGTCAGCCATGTTACAATGGTGGTACATGTACCGATCTGCCACAAGGATACCGCTGCTCTTGTCCTACTGGATATGGAGGCATAAACTGTCAAGAAGAGAGGTCTGACTGTAGAAATGACACCTGCCCTGAAAGAGCCATGTGCAAAGATGAACCTGGATTTGACAACTATACTTGTCTGTGTAGATCTGGATACACGGGCGTTGATTGTGATATCACGGTAATTATTAAAAAATAATTTGTTTATCGTACTTAAACCAGTAGTCCAGAACGTTTATTAATGACATTCATCTTTTTTCAGATTGATCCTTGCTCGGCTAACGGAAACCCTTGCACGAATGGCGCAAGTTGCATTGCACTCCAACAAGGCCGATACAAATGTGAATGCTTACCAGGCTGGGAAGGACAACTTTGCGAGATCAACACAGACGACTGTATCGAAAAGCCTTGTCTCCTCGGCGCACCTTGTACAGATTTAGTTAACGACTTCAGCTGCGCATGTCCACCAGGCTTTACAGGAAAACGTTGCCATGAAAAGATAGACCTATGCTCAAACGAACCTTGCAAACATGGAATATGTGTCGATAAACTCTTTATTCATCAATGTATCTGCGACCCTGGCTGGAGTGGTCCTTCTTGTGACATTAACATAAACGAATGTGTTAAATCACCTTGTGAAAATGGTGGGCAATGTATTGATGGCATTGATGATTTCAATTGTATCTGCGAAGCTGGTTACACAGGCAAGACATGTCAGCACACCATCGACGACTGTGCTTCCAACCCGTGCCAGAACGGCGCATCATGCATTGATCAAATAGACGGATTCATCTGCAAATGCCGTCCAGGATACGTAGGACTCCAATGCGAGACAGCTATTAATGAATGTCTGAACGAACCTTGCAATGCCGTGGGTACAGAGCGGTGTATTGACCTTGATAACAAATATGAGTGCGTCTGTCGTAAAGGCTTCACTGGAGAGATATGTGAAACTAATATCGATGACTGTGCTTCGGACCCATGCTTCAACGGCGGATCGTGCAAAGATGATATTGGTGACTACAAGTGCGCCTGCCAACCTGGATGGACCGGCAAACGTTGTGAGAATGACATTGGTAACTGCATGAACATGCCCTGTCAAAATCATGCTAAATGTATCGATCTCTTCCAGGACTTCTTCTGTGTGTAAGTATTTAGTCATAAACAACATCCCTATATAAAAAAAATACAAATCTATCACATGAGTTTTGTAATATTTTTTTCCGGAAATATTTCAGATGCCCAAGTGGTACCGATGGCAAACAATGTGAAACTGCCCCAGAAAGATGTATCGGCAGCCCGTGCATGCACGGTGGAAAATGCCAAGACTTCGGATCTGGCCTCAACTGCACATGTTCTCTGGACTACACTGGAATCGGTTGCCAATACGAGTTCGATGCGTGTGACGCTGGTCTCTGCCAAAACGGAGCTACTTGTGTAGACGAGGGTGAAGGTTACAACTGCATCTGCGCTCCTGGCTTCAAAGGAAAGAACTGTGATGAAGACATCGTCGACTGCAAAGAGAACTCTTGCCCACCTTCTGCTACATGCATTGATTTACCAGGCAGATTCTACTGTCAATGCCCATTCAATCTTACTGGCGACGATTGCAGAAAAAGTAAGTATTTATCATACGCCATTTTCTTGACGATATATTATATTTAATATACGATATAATACATCTTCACTTTACGACATGCTAAATACGAATTAATTTTTATTTTTCCAGCAATCAGTGTAGATTACGACCTCTACTTCAGTGACCCATTGCGTTCGAGCGCGGCTCAAGTGGTGCCATTCGACACAGCTTCGGCTGACAGTCTGACTATAGCGATGTGGGTCCAATACACGCAACAAGATGAAGGCGGAGTCTTCTTTACCGCATACAGCGTTAGGTACGTACTCGTAGATACTATAGGTATTTGTTACATTTTCACGAAAGTGAGTCAGGCTTAACAATTTTTTTTTTTTTAATTTACACTTCCTTGTATACTTATTGAAAAATGTTTTTGTATTTTCAGTAACTCACACATTGCTCTTAATAGAAAGCAAATAATTCAAGCCCATTCGAACGGCGTCCAAGTTTCCCTGTTCCCGGAACTCCAAGATGTCTACCTAAGCTTCGGTGAATTCGCAACTGTAAATGACGGCCAGTGGCACCACGTTGCTTTGGTCTGGGATGGTAACAACGGCGGCGAATTGACGCTTATCACTGAAGGTCTGATCGCTAGCAAGATTGAAGGTTACGGCAGCGGACGAACACTACCACAATTGTAAGTTTTTTTGGTAAAACTTTAACAACTTATATTGTGTCATTTTATAAACTGGACTGACTGGACCGATGGACAGAACTGTCTAGTTCTTTCTTCAAACAACCATCTCAGGCTTCAATCTGCATAGTTCTCATATGATTTGAGCATTACTTGTTTGCTGTATGGACGTTAAAAGAGACTTTGACCCCTAAGTTTGTTTCGGTGTTTCTTCTCAGGGTATTCAGCTAAGAAACACCGGCCTCGTTTAAATTAACGAAAAAATATGTAAAAGTGTTTTTAAAAAACCTATTTGAAAAATAAATATCATTTATCAGAACAATAGACTGGTAGAAAATGTCTGGTAGCAATAAATCCGGATAGTAAGGCTATACATAAAGTTTAAATAAATAGTGTTTTAATATTTCTTTTCTTTCAGTGTTTGGGTAACACTTGGCAAGCCTCAATCTGACAATCCAAAGGGTTACACGGAAGCTGGATTCCAAGGTCATCTGACTAAAGTACAAATATGGAACCGCGCTCTCGACGTCACAAATGAAATTCAGAAACAAGTCCGTGATTGCAGAACTGAGCCAGTTCTTTACAACGGCTTGGGTCTGACTTGGGCTGGATATGACGACTTAGTTGGAGGAGTCGAGAGAATAGTACCATCTCACTGCGGCCAAAGAGTGTGCCCCAACGGTTATTCCGGTTCCAAATGCCAACAGTTGCAAGTAGACAAGGAACCACCGCGGGTAGACCGTTGCCCTGGCGACCTCTGGGTAATTGCAAAGAACGGATCTTCTGTCGTCAGCTGGGATGTACCTGTGTTCAGTGATAACGTCGGAGTTGCTAAAGTTATGGAGAAATCTGGACATCGTCCTGGACAGAACCTTGCTTGGGGAGCTTATGACATTGCTTACATCGCTTATGATGCAGCTGGTAACGCAGCTACCTGCACTTTCAAGGTTACTGTACTCGGTAAGTTTCAAGATTTACAAAAACACTGACGTTGAATTTTGTTTTTTATAATAATGATGCTAATCATAAATTCTATTTTTCAGCTGAATTCTGTCCACCACTACCTGACCCACTTGGAGGTTACCAATCCTGCCGCGACTGGGGTGCAGGTGGTCAGTTCAAGGTCTGCGAGATTGCCTGTCGTGACGGACTTAGATTCTCGCAACCTGTACCGCCATTCTACACATGTGGTGCTGAAGGATTCTGGCGCCCAACCGCTGATCCTACTCTACCATTGGTTTATCCTGCTTGCTCACGTAAGACTCTTAACTCATCTACTTTTTCTTCATTCAATTTCATCATTAATTGTGAAATCATTAACATTTGTCCTTCTATTACAGCGGCCTCACCAGCTCAGCGAGTCTTCAAGATATCGATGTTGTTCCCAAGCTCTGTGCTTTGCAATGATGCCGGCCAAGGTGTACTTCGCCAGAAAGTTCGCAGCGCCATTAACCAACTTAACAGAGACTGGAACTTCTGTTCTTACGCTGTTGACGGTACGTATTCTCTTAACAAATCACGATGCTACTGAAACTATCAATTATTTCTTAGTCTACTGGTGGCTCTCCAATGACCATCATCTTCTTATAGTGCTTGAGAAGCGACTCGAGTAGTTCTCGAGACTCAGGTCCTGTAGTATGTTTTCCTAACCTGGTCTTTGTGTTTTCGCCCAACTCCGCGATTTTCCATTTAATCACACGTTGCTGTAAGTCTTCTATAATATTGATTTCAGGTACTCGCGAGTGTAAGGAACTGGACATCAATGTGAAGTGCGACCACCGCGCCAACAGCAGACAGGCGCGACAAGTATCCACCCCTCCCACCGTGCCTGCTGAAGATACATATGTACTAGACGCTATCATACCCGTCGAAGAGTAAGTTCTCCTCCTTCACTACTTAGAAAACACACAGAACACGGAACCACCGCACTGGTAACAATTTAGAGACGGTATTGCTAATAAAATTCATGGTGGTTATGACTACAAGCTTTGGCCGTCATCATTTGTCCGTTTTTAGGAGTAAACGGTGACATCCTTGGCATTTTTATGAGAAGTATTGGCAAAACCGTCTCTAGGAACTACCGCTGAGGTGTCTTCTTGGTCTGTAAAACAAGCCATTTAAAAGTAGGAGTCGATAAAAGGTGACGGCGTAGATACACAGATATTACGCAGAACTTGTAAAAAAAACCTCATATATGTAGTGCACATAAAGCATGTGTTTATATAACACAGAAAAGCACTTTTGTATCGTAGCAAAATTTTGACGTATCCATTCAAAATTGCACTTTAGGCTTCATACAAATAGAGCATGATGTTCTTCTATCACAATTGCATGTGTTTTTGTGGCACTTAGGACTCGAAGCAGTAGGGAGGGTCGTCAGGTCGGCGATACGTACAACGTTGAGATCTCTTTCCCGTCTGTCAAGTAAGTTGGAGCATGGTTTGGAGTAGCACTTTAGCACTTGTTGTAACATAAAATAAAGGTTGTAATTGCTTGAATAAAATAGTTAGACTACCCTAACACAAACATACATCGTGCTTGTACCATATTTAGTAGATTTGCTTTTTATTAACATTATTTATGAACATCTATAAATCTTAATCAGAATAAATAATAAAATTTTAAAACTCGCAGTGATCCAGTCATCCACAATGGTAACAATGAGCGCTCAACTGTGCAAAAATTATTGGAGAAACTGATTCTCGAAGATGAACAATTCGACGTGAGGAATATTCTTCCTAATACGGTTCCTGACCCGGCAAGTTTGAGCTTGGTGTCGGACTACGCCTGCCCCACTGGACAAGTTGTCATGGCTCCTGATTGTGGTAAGTGCAAATTGTTACTTGTTTCAGAATCAAAAGTTAGTTGGAATTTCTAAACAGTGTTCAAAAATTCTCTCATCTTGACCCTAGCCTTATTTTACTTTGGTCTTTGGGCAACATGGTGTTTTCTTCCATTCTGTCCACTCAACCGTCACGCTGTTCCTCCACTCCTTTTTCATTAATATCACTATTTAAGTCTACATACAATACATACCGTTGCAGGAATGTTCCAAAGAGTCACCATGGCCCTCGAACGCCAAGGGCAAATGATCCTTTGAATGACTTTTACTGACTGAATCCCGCCTGTATGTACACAGGTGAGATTTAGTCAGTAAGTGCCTGAGACGCCCTCTCACTCCACCCCAGAACCACACAGTCCATCCATAACCATAAAAATTCCAAAAAGATCCTACCTACACAAATAATATTATCATGTTAAAGGCACTGAAAACCAGAGTAAAAAATATATTTTAGTCAATTTTGATACCACGCCTAAGTTTTAGTGCTAATCTACTTTCTGTACCTGAGTGCACCATCTTAAAATTGAATCAAACAAACCAAAATGGTAACTAACCCCTGATATTTTCTATTTCAGTGGCTTGCGCTGTCGGTACATTCCTGGATGCTGCCAGCGACACATGCAAACCTTGTCCTCAAGGCACTTATCAGTCTGAGGCTGGACAAGTACAATGTACGGCCTGTCCCGCCATCGCCGGACAATCTGGTGTCACGCAATCAACTGGAGCCCGAAGCGCTGCTGACTGCAAAGGTAAGAACTTCTAATACTCAGAACCTTAACAGAAAAAGAAGAAAGATGTTTAAAATACACTTAAATTTTAAATAAAATCATCCATGACTGCAAACTTATTGCCATGTCAAACACATGTGCAGTGGTAGTCCATTAAGTCCGTTGCATTACTTTGATTAATTTCTTCACCACTGCTTTCAAAAAGGTGAAGGAACATATCGTGAGAAAATCGACATGTCCTAGACCCAAAAATTTGAAGACATGTGACATCCACCAATCCACACTAGTGCTCACTACCGCTTGGTGGATTACGGCAGGGAATGGGCCGACCGTCTCGTAGAGAGGAGGCCTGGAGTTCCATCAGTAAGAACATTATAAGACTATGACCACACTCCTTACTGCTATAGAGAAATTCCTAATGGAACTCAATAGCTCTACCCGAACTGGCAATTAGGCCCAGGATCCCACACGCTCAAATTGACGGGGCCCGTAAGGCTCAATACCAGCAAGGACTAAGAGATTATTCGAAAAGGATAGTAGCCGTCGTAAAAGGTAACTTATAAAGTGGGCTTTAGTTAGTAAAAGTCTTCCTCCACCAAAAAGAAATCATTTAATGATTTCTCACGTAAAAACTAGGTCTTCTGTTTTATCCCATAGGAATTATTCTGTTTCTCATACCTATTTCGTTTTCAGAGAGGTGCGCTGCCGGAAAATACTACGACGCTGAAGCCGATCTCTGCCGTCCTTGCGGCCACGGATCATATCAACCTCGTGAGGGAGCCTTCTCTTGCATGGCCTGTCCTAGGGGACAAACTACTCGAGCTACGGAAGCCGTATCGGCTGCTGAATGCAGGGATGATTGTCCTTCAGGTAACACGATAAACTGTACAACATAATTTCTGTTTTTAGCAGTTTTAGGAAGTCTGGCTTTCTTTTTTACTTGTGTTAATTAAACTAATGCTTTTTTTAGGTGAACAACTAAGCAGTGATGGTGGCTGTGAGCCTTGCCCACGAGGAACATGGCGCGCCAATGGATCAGGAGCAGCATGTGCCCCGTGCCCGCCCGGAACCACGACCCCCAACTCCGGAGCTTCATCTGCTGATCAGTGCTCTCTACCCGTCTGTCGACCCGGTACTTAATTCTTCCTAATACTTGGATAGATAGAAATAATTTCTCGCCTGCGAACTTTCATTCATAAAATTACGAATTGACTTTGAAACAATCCTCTGGAATGTTAAATACTTTGACAAAGGAATTCTGATCTTCTGAACTCTAGGAATCTGGCCTAATCCGATTCTTATTGTTGAATATTGAAGATGAATATTCTAGATACCTATTTACTGTAATTTAAATCTTATTTTATGGTAAAAATGTTAAGTCTTTTTCTTGTAATTTCCAGGCTCGTATCTCAACGTCACCTTGAACACATGTGTACAGTGCAGAAAGGGAACCTATCAATCAGAGGCACAACAGACAATCTGCGTGCCTTGTCCAATCAACACCAGTACGAGAGGCCTTGGTGCTGTAAGTAAAACACACTTATCCTTAATAACGTCTCAAATATATCTTGAGTGGCTTTTTATCATCGTCGAAACGTTTGAGATGACAATAAAAAAATAAAAGCGAGAGATATTTATTCGAGATCAAAGCACATGCTAAAGTGCTCAACTTAGAGGTTAATTTGCAAGAAGGTTTTTTTTAATGGTTTATGCTTCTGCGAAATAACAAATCTCAGAGGCAAAGAAAATGTTCATTAAACTGTTCTTAGTTTTCCTTATACTTAATGTTTAAACTTTGAATGTGATAACAACCGTCTTCATCATATTACTTTTACAGACATCAGAATCAGAATGCACGAACCCATGTGAGATGAGTGGCCCGGAGATGCACTGCGACGTCAACGCGTATTGCCTTTTGATACCGGAGACCAGTGAATTCAAATGCCAGTGCAAGCCAGGTTTCAACGGTACCGGAAAAGTCAATCAGTGTACAGGTAAACAAGACATTTTTATACGAGGAAAGCGATATTTGAACCAAATCTTCCGAAGAACTTTGACCTCAAAATTAAGCTTCTATTGAAAAAAACTTCATTCGAAACTTGATGCCTGTATAATGGAGAAAATTTTTATACGACGGCTAATTTGTATTCATCATGAGAAGTATTCAGCTGAATCGCCCTAAATTTCCTTGTAAATTTCAAAACTCTGGATACTGAAATTGATTTCGACATCAATTCGGAAAGAATGTTGACTACCTACATCTTGACTTTAAGAGCTAAGTATTCCTGAAAATTTTCAATTGAAAATGTTGCAGTTCAGCTATTATCTGTAATTCCTTTTTTCCGTGAATGTTAGGATTAGGAGGGACAATAGTAAATCCCATTCCTGCTAATTTTAACATTTCCTTATGTATCTCTTCTTAGTTTTTCATTTATTCCTAAGCTTTCCATAATCTTGATTATCTCTAAATTCATTCATATTTTATTATTTTCTATATACATGAATTCAATTTTCGTGTAGCACAGCTTTATAGTTTTATACTAATTTATTACTTAAATAAATTCCTAAGCGTTAGAGCATGGGTCAAAGTCATTCTTGCTTGTGTGCTTACTAGCTTGTTTGCTTGAAAGTTTTCTTGCTAGCTAGCTTGCATTTTTTTAGTCTTAGTTACAAGAACTAGATAAGTAAATTTTATGTAGGTAGGAATGTGGAAATTAGGCAAGGGCAAGTCAAATGCAGAACACTAGGATTTTGGTGAATTCATCAACACATCAAGGACAAAAGATGACACTTCTGATTATGAATGAAGTGAAGAAATAGGATAAAAGGCTTTTTGGACTCAGTTTTACGCCTAACATGTATTGTCCTCTTTGGAGCAGTGGTGGTAGAGTTGGAACGGCCCCGACTTACGAGTTATAGGTAGCGGGTTCAAATTCAACCAGACGCATACTGCGCGTAATTTATTTCATCACCACTGATCTCAAAACGTGAGGGAACCGGCATGCCTAGAACCAAAAATTCGAAGACATGTGACATCCACCAACGCGCACTGGGCCCGCGTGGTGGATCCTTCTCCTAGAGAGGAGGCTTGATTCCCAGCAGTGGGAACATTAAAAGGCTGATTATCCTTATTCTTAACATGTCTTAACGCTATGAACCCTTTACCATTTATCTTCAGACGTATGCCAAGACTTCTGCGACAACGGAGGCGAGTGCGTCAAGGACGCAAGAGGAGAACCATCTTGTCGCTGTACTGGCTCCTTCACTGGTCGCCATTGCAGGGAGAAGAGCGAGTTCGCGTACATAGCGAGCGGAGTCGCGGGAGGAGTCATCTTTATTATATTCTTAGTACTGCTTGTATGGATGATTTGTGCGAGGTATGTTTAACTATTTGGTTTTTTTTTCTGCTAGTCCCCTTTATAGAGGCCTGCAAACTTTTCACTTGTCAGATACTACAGATTGATGGGTATATTCACATTTTTCATTTTTTTTAATTTTGCTAATTAAACTTTTTCTTATTTTTCGTGAAAATTAGGGACCCAGAACCCTAATTCTCGCGAAAACCAAGGAGAAGAGACCTTTTCCTCAGTTTTCGAGAAAATTAGAGAACCATTTCCCTAGAAAGCTGAAGTAACGGTTTTGCCAAACCAAAAAAAAATATATTGACTCGGATACTAATTTTCTTGTTACATTTTTTTTTTAAGCTATTGCATAGCTTGAATCGTGGAGACCGAATCCAGAAATTTCGCAACGAAAATAACCTAACACCCCCCACTCAATTGTTTTTTAAGCGTGGTGACCGATAAGAAAACAAATGAGTGAACAATCAGTCAAAATTCAATTCAATGTGTAAAAGTGTAACTTCAATTAATATCAAAGAAAATTAAACAAAGGAAAAAAAACTGCATAAATAAAATAAATAAATAATTATAATTGTATAAGCTGATAAAAATGCTATGCAATAGCTTTACTGCGGCAGTCCCCGAGTGCCACACGTCTTTTTTTGTTTCATTGTAATCGTAATTAAGGTACGCGCCAGATAAACTTGAAATAACGGTTATTGACCCTCTTACATTTATTGACATTCTCAATTACAAAAACGGTAATAAATCTGTCTTGAATCGACATCTCACGACGACAATCCTGTCAAAGAAACAGTCGTTCATTTTCTTTCTTTCTTCCACCAGATCAACAAAGAAGAAGGAACCAAAGAAGACTTTAACACCAGCTATCGACCAAAACGGCTCCCAAGTGAACTTCTACTATGGAGCGCATACGCCGTACGCAGAATCAATAGCACCATCCCACCATTCGACGTACGCGCACTACTATGACGATGAAGAAGATGGCTGGGAGATGCCAAACTTCTACAACGAGACTTATATGAAGGAAAGCCTACACAACGGCATGAATGGAAAGATGAACAGTTTAGCCAGGTCGAACGCCAGCATATATGGTACCAAGGAGGATCTCTATGACAGACTCAAAAGGCATGCGTACCCGGGTAAGAAAGGTCAGTATGTTTGGCACTTAGTTAGTGCGCACTTTCATTATTGAGAATGCAGCTTTTGCACGTCTTGCTTGGTAGTTGAGATAACGCTTTGCTGATTGACTTTAGTCCTTAAGTTCATAGGCACAACATTATATTTTCATTGGCACTTGTTCATCTATAATACCCACTGAAAATCTTCTTAATTATTTATTATTTCACAAGTTCCCATTATCGGGTCTTTGGATTATTTTTGTATTTCTTCCATTGAGGAAAATGTTCTATCCATAGCCTTTATTCTGCTCCGCGTCCCTTCCGATTTGGTTCGTTATAACAGAATATCATAATTTGACTTTTACCTGTTCTTAGGGTAACTATAGTCTCTTTAAACCCAAGCGTTGACTGATAGAGAATGCCTTGTTGCATTAAGTCCGCTTATGTACCACTACTTTACATAAGAAAAATAAATAATATTTTTAACTCAGGATTATATTCATGGTCTACCAATATTATAGAGCTGAAGTGTATGTTTGTCTGGTAAAATCGCGCTAATCTCAGAAACTACAGGTTCGAATTGAAACTGTTTTAGCGTTAGATAGCCCAGAGACTATATAATCACGCTAGGAAATACACCAATAGGAGCGGATTGAAACGGGTAACAGCTAGTTTTCATACAAAGGCTTGAAACAATGGCAACAGAATCATAAAGGCGCCATTGGCATACCTATAACAACAATAAATGCAAAATAACAACAGCACCCCTTGTTTAAAAAATAAAGCGTAACAAATATGAATAAAACCTGATGTAAATAAACACAAAAATGAACAATTAATCATAATAATCGTTTGTCTTACGCGCATACAAAAATTCCACTTGTACAAACAACTTTATCGGTCATTGGGACGCACATGCAAAACTGTAAATAAAAATGATGACATATTAGGTTAATAAGTGTTATTTTCGTTTACAGATAAGAGTGACAGCGACAGTGAAGGTCAGTAGGCGTTAACAAAGGACTGCGTTTTGTCGTATTCTGGTCAATCTTACATAATACTTCGTACTAGTTTCAATTCTCGGTGTACCAGCAGTAATAGCCCATATTATTGCAAACTAAATAGACAAGGGACCCGAGAAATCAGTATGTCAACGTAGAATGTTGTATTCTATTAGCTTTATTAAGAATTATAGTTGTAACATTATGTGTATTAACACACTCACTGTTTAAATCACAGCCCCCACCAAATATACTTTATTTAACTAAAAAAAAAATCGTCACAAAAGTCAAAAGTTTATTGAAGGCGTTACATTATTTTGAAAACAGTGAATGTGTTGATGTTCTTAAATAATCATCAACGAACAAAATGCTCAAGTACTATAAGGCGAACACTGCCATATCCAAAGCAGGGAGTACTCACAATTTTTCAACGAATATTGTAAAAATTACATTCGAACAACATTCCGATTTATAATCGTGTAAATATAATTTTATAAAATATTTTGTATATTTTTTAGAACAACTGTTCTTGTAATGTTAGTAATAATTACATCTTTAGAATAATAATTAGCGTATGATTGATTATTACTATCATTAGGGATGGCTAGGTAATTAAAATTAACGGTTTATGTTTGTATTATAAACTGGACTGTATTATTATAATTCTGTGTATGAATGAGAGAGTGTTTATGTGACAGTGAAATGTATAGAATGATATTTTTTTTATAATTATCACGTGAATATATGGGACATGTATTATATATACGTTTTGTATTAAAGTATTTTTAAGCTGATATAATTTATAGTAAATACATAATCTTCCTAACACTGAATATTGGGATAGTACTGGATAATAATTACAAAATATAAAAGACAGTTTTAGACTAGTTCTAGATGACATGTATCCGTTATGTATTGTACCTAAAGAAATGTTAATATTTTAATACTCAAAGAATCTCCGGGTGGTCAATAATCCATCACAATCTATTACCACATTAGTGATTACATAATAAAGATATTTTTTTTACAAAAATTTTAATGAAATAAATTTTAATACGTATATTTATTAAGAATTTTATTTTTATTTACAACTACCCTCCTCAAACCCTACAACAGGAATGGTGAACCTATGGCAATAATGATTCGGGTAAAAATAATTCAGGCGCGTCATTGTCATATTACCTATATTAAACATCTTGATCATCAGATCATCCGAAACTAAGTAATCTAATCACTAACTTTCTCTTTAATTTAGCGATAGGCTGCTGTGCTATGTATTGTGGATTCGATTCCCGCACGGAACAAATATTTGTATGGCCTACAGATAGTGTGGGGCAATGTTACAATGTTTAATTTTTTTTTCACAGATCTTTAGTGGCACCTTCTCCAAAAAAGTTTCACTATTCCTGTCCTACAAGATCCTTAAAAAACAAACTAACTTCTGCCAGTGGCTTCGCCCGCGTCTATGTAGGTTTCTACATACAAACTTTGGCCCTCCGTTTCGTCCTCTTAGGGAGTGATTTTTCGAAAATACTCTCTTAGTGCTCGCCTATGTTATAAAAGGAAACCTTGTGCAAAATTTCACACTCCTAATCCTCTTAGTTGCGGCTGTACGTTGATATGTCAGTCAGTCAGTTTCTCCTTTTATACACCGCTAAATTTTGATCATTTTAATCCCGCGGAGGGTCGATCCGGTACATGAAACACTACTGACTACCTACAGGTCATTGAACTCGCTCAGCTGATGTTTTCTTAAAGAAATTAATTTCGTTCATGCGTAAATTAATACGAGTTTTAAAAAACCGGCCAAGAGCGTGTCGGACCACGCTCAGTGTAGGGTTCCGTAGGTTCGCGTCCGTCACAATAAGTGTACCCACTTATGAGTTTAAAAAAATGCTTGCATATACGATTATACTACAAACTTAGTCCAGAAATTATTTTGTAGAACCCTTTGTCTTTTTTGTACAAAAACTGTTCTTTCCATCAAGTTCAAAATAATTTTCCTAGAAAGTCCTTCTAAAGTTCTACTTTTCAGATTTTTTTCATATTTTCTAAACTTATGGTTCAAAAATCTTATCTTTACAAATCGATAGTGTTTCATGTACCGGATCGACCCCGACGGGATTAAAACGATCAAAATTTAGCGGTGTATTTATAGATTTATAAATACACAAATACATGAAATTCTTTTTGCGTCATTTTGGCACAAAAAGCTGACCCCTTTTGATACTTAAACAATTACTTTTCTGACCTACAACAACAAGATCATAACAGTTACTAACAGACTCGACCGCTAGGGGTCATTCCCATCACAGTCTTGCCAAAATATAAATAAGACATTCAACAAAAAACCTACTTATCAACAATGAATGTCAATAAAACTATTGATTGCGTAGCCTCGAGACTCCTTTCAATGAATGTCATCGGTGTCACCTATTGAAACCAACTGGGATAATGTAATCTTTAAGGCTGGCCGCAAACGTACAGTTTTCTGATTATAATAAATAGTAATCAATATATTTTCTTTTTATTTCCAAAAGTAAAATTTTACACAAATTAAGAATATCATGATGCAGCATCGTTTCTATTGAAATTGTATAATCACAGATTATCGACCTCTGGCACCCAAGCTAAGAGTAAACTTGTGCTAATAAGGATACCGATTCGGCATTCCGTGACACTAGCACAAACGTCTGGTTTTTTGTATTAGGAATTCTAAACGGCCAGTACTTAGGCTGGCCAAATTCGATTTCCGAACTCTGTTTCCTGATTATGAGCCAAGTTCGGTTCAGAATAATGACATTATTAGGTTTTTTCACTATAAAAGCGGATCAGAAAGCAAGGCAAAAATTTCGAAACGAAACGTCAGATATACCTACTTCTTTTTGAAGAAAAAAATGAGAATATATGCGCCTTGTTGAACATTTTGTATGTAAGCGAGTCATTTAGGTTTCCAAATCTGAATTCCTGATCAGCAAACCGAAAGTGTGCGGCGGGCCTTAGTTTCCAAATTACCACGCAACAATCACATGATGTTTTTGTTGTTACGGGCGTATGTCGTCACCGGTGTGTTTATCAGAACATACTACGTACTACAAGTATATTAGTGTAAATGTGTGTCATTTCGTGTAGGAGATAATCTCAGAAACTACTAAACCGATTATGTTATGATCAACTTATTTCTAACAATACTAGTACTAAATAGCACTTATCTAATATTAAAGGAGATGCTAATTGAATGTCATATCAACGCACATCCGAAGCTACTGGCTTCCTTTTGTGATGCAAGTAAGTACTAAGAAAAGGATTTTTGAAAATTCAACTTTTAAGGGTGTGAATTGGAATAAAAAACATACTTATATATATGTGATAATATTTGATATTCCAAAACATAGTCGTCGTAGCATACACGTAAACAAATCTATTTTTTGAACCGAAAAAAAAAATGAAATCTACTAAAGGAAATACCGAAGTAAAATAAAGAAATTATCGCTTTAAAAATTATAATTTATTCTTCAAAAATAATTTCAGCACAGCCAATACATTTCACTTAATTTAATATCCAAACAATACGCGATATTCTCCGTACAAAGTAAATAAAGATACTTAATGGTATAAAAAAACTTAAATTACTTGGCATGTTTGTTCTGGAACTCTTTCATGTATTTTATTAGATTTTCTACTTCTTCTACCGTGACCGCATTGTAGATAGATGCCCGGATACCACCGACGTTTCTGAAAAGTAAACAACCAAAAATTAGTGTCTTATTTAACTAATGATGACGGGCTCTGGGATTGCTCGAAAGAGTTGCCGTGGTCCTTTTTTTATGGTAGGAAAATCATCCAATGACATGCCCCGCTCTTGGGCGGAGCGGGAGATAATGTCAGACTTTTAGTGACTAAAAACCCACTTCTATTTCTGCTTTGCCATTGTTCCAGGGGCCCGGGGATCTCTTTCGCATCACCCATGGCCCCAGTAGGCTTCGGATCCTGCTGGGCCCCTACGATTGCTGACAACTCCTTGAGACGCGCGTCGAACACTACGCGCCGTCGACGACCTGAGCTCGGTCCCGACGGTTGCCGGACGGTCGGACAGCGAGCTACCCATTGCTCGCCATCTGCAAGCCCGCACCTGTGGTGGTCGGAAATCTGGATCGGAATCCCGACGACTGGGGCGCGAGGCCACCGCCTTTGCTAGCACTACTGCTTCGCAGAAGGCGACCGCCTGCAATCCCTCCTCGCTGCGGACTATGGCCTGTACCAAGGCCCGACGCGAAAAGTTGCCATGGTCCTGGATTGCAAAGGCCAACTGAAGGAACAAAAGTTCGGCCGTCCGGTACCCGTCCGGACCGAACCCGAGTCGTGACAGCAGGTAGTGTTTCACGCGCTCCTCAAAGAGATGTCAGCAAACCGTATGGCCCCAGCAGGACTGATGCCGGCTAGAGCCATGGGTATTTAAAAAAAAGAGGTGTTACTCAGTTAAAATCCGACACTAACTCTGGCTGCACCCCGAATGGGTACACCTTTCCGCCACACAAAATAACATGAAAATAATATTAAGTAAAGATCAGGTTTGGAACAGAAAGCTTACTAAAAAAAAAAGAAAGCTTATTCTTTAGCGCCACTATAATCCGAACAGGTTTACCACTTCCTGATTAAGCTGCTACAGTTACAGTCATACACTGTCTACAGATGTTGGAATGGAATTCCCTACTGGAGTCTATGTTCGCAACAAACCTAGGGGTATTTAAATCAAGAGTGAATAAGCTACACAAAGAGTGAATACGCTAGACAAACGTGCTACATCGTCGACCACATCATCACTTACCATCAGATGCGATAATGGTCCAACGCAAGCCTATATTGATAAAATAAAAAAAAAAAAACTGTAGTACGAAAAATCTCTGTTCTAGTACAGTGTGGGAAATGATAAACATGATAGGGTCATATTTACCTGTGACCTTTCAGCTGAATAAGTCCTAACGCCTCAGCACCCTTCAGGAACTCCTTTTCCAAGTCATCATTGGGTGGAGTGCCAATTCTGAACGGCACATTCATTTTGCTTCTGGCGTTCTTAGCTACAGGTACGGAATAGAATCCGTTGGACTGTTCCACTGTTCCGTATATCAGGTCAGCTTTCTTTGACGCCAGTTGGGCCATGCCTTCGACGCCTCCGTTTCTTTCTACCCATTCTAGAACTCTGCCCATGACGTAAATTCTGGAATAGAGAATTTTTTCGTTATATTAAAGACTGATGATTTGACGACATGTTTGACGCAGTGATTGTGCGATTAGCTGACGCGGACTCGATTCCCGCTTGGAATAAATGTTTTGTATGGAATTTATGTTCTCGGTATGGGTGTTTTCTGGTTTGTGAATACGGGACTTTTTCATAGTGTGAGTAAACATTTCAAAAGAAAAGTGTTCCAAAATGAACGCTGTAAAAAATAACCAAATTTTCATACATAATTCATCCCCTATTAACTCTTTGAATGTCGTAATTAGAAACACAATAGAAAGACAATTACCTTATGTCGGACAGTGTAACATAAGACATTCGAAAGGTTAAACCCATTTAGGAAATGAGATACACCACCAATCCACAAAAGAATAAAGACCAGCAGTTCAGGCACCGCATTGTCTTCCAATGAATGAAGAAACAAAGAAATAAATGAATTAAGTATATTACACATTAATCATCATCAAACTGTTATTACAATGCACTTTAATAAATATAACATTTTATCGTACCTATTTAACTTTAAATTGCTTACCACACAAAATACCATGACCTACACCAATACGACAATTTATAAACACATCTAATTTTTAGAGTTCCGTACTAGAGAGTAACCAACAGAACCCAATTTAGTAATTAACCTGTACTGTCTGTCCGCACGTCTGTATGTCTATCAACGGGTTGTATCTCATACACCGTAATATCTAATTGAAATGTTCACAGAGTGCGTGTATTTCTATTAACGCTAGAGTAACAGATAATAAAAATCGCATGTGAATCAATCTCGCAATTAACCAATTTTATTATAATTTCGTCAGTTAAAAATACTCCATATGAATTGTTGGACGCATTTTGACGTTTCACATAAATCCTTTAAAAGTGATACTATCTATGTTTACCCACATCATACGACAAATTGGTCGAAAAACAAATAAGATAAAGTGTTTTTCAGCTAACTTATCAGAAATAAAGTACATTGTAATTTATAGTATAACATTTAAAGGTGTATGCGATATTACCGTAACACAAATAGCTCTACTTTAGATAAAACTGGTTGCTTAGGAAACACACAGTGTGGAAAGATATGAACAAAATTATGATAGTTATCTACAATCTACATATATCTAAATTCTATTGTTCATACTTATTGGAGTTGATAACAGAATATTTTGTGTATGAAAAAATATCTAAAAGTATACAATTTAGATAGCAGTCGATAAATATTCATTTTACTTCATAAAATAACAAAATTAATTTTAAAACCTTGCACTTCTTTAATCTACACTAATATTATTAAGAGGTAAAGTTTTTGTTTGTAGGAGGTAATCTCTGAAAGTACTGTTCCGATTGCTAATTTTATTTCGCAAAGAAAATGGATTTAAAGGTCAGCCGTGCGCTTTCCGGACGCTGTTGGCCGCAAATAAATGCACAGATTTACGGCGTACTGCCGCCTAGGCGGGTGCGAGAGGTGCGTCCACATAATTTTGGCCAGATGGTTCAAGGGACTATAAGCCTTAATTCATTAAACCCCAAGCGAACGCCGGCGTTAGCGCACCTATTGTCTTTCAATTGTGTCTGTCATTATCACGATTGAAAGGTTAAAAGAAATCTCATGTACTAATCATGTATGGTAAATTCTAAAGTTAAAATATGAAATTCTAGTGCCCCACCCCGACTTCGCATCGATAAAAATTATACACACAAAGCTTTCTCATTTCTTGCTCTTTCATTGGTGAAAACCACATCAAAATCCGTTACGTAGTTTAGGAGGTATTAGTCAAATAAACAGACTATCTACACTAATATTATAATGAGATTTTGTTTTTTTTTTTTGTTTGTAAGAGGTAACCTCTGGACATACTGGTCCGATTACTAATTTTTTTTTACCGATAGTAAGCTACTTTATTCTTGTGTGACTTTAGCTATGTATATTTATGTACGCGGGCGAAGCCGCGGGCAAAAGCTAGTAATATATAAAGAGATACTTACGCAAACATAGGAGGTGTATTGAGAATAGAATCGGCCTTGGCATTGGCCGTCCAGTCGAATAGCGAGGGGCATATCGGCAGTGCTTGATTCAGTAGATCTTCTCTAACGATTACCAAAGCTACACCGGCTGTGCCAATGTTCTTCTGGGCACCAGCGTAAATGACTCCGTACTGAAAGAAAACACACATAATTTGAAATGTTGTTCTGGTAACTGCTACATGGATACATACTCTAATAGTTGTAATATAATCATCATCATCATATCAGCCAAAAGACGACCACTGTTGGAGGCCTCCCCCAAGTGTCGTCACTAGAGAACAGATGAAAGAGGTTAGAATGGCCTTGTGGGCGAAGCAGGCTTGCTACAGGGTAGGCTCATAGTTCAACTACCAATAGCAAACTTGCGATTTAAGTGAGTGTGTGGTCTGTTAGTTGCGAAATGCGCGTTCGTATCGGTTTATTGGCTGTAGTGGATTTAAAGGGTGTGACACAAGCGGCGACACAAACAAATCGGGAAGTATTTCCTTTCTTACATCTTTCATCTTTTTTGTGGTCGTCACAATGAACGGACCTGTGCGTCTCACATCCATCGGATTTCCACAACCCTTACCAGGTCATCGGTCCACATAGCGGGAGACTTTCCAATGAGTTGCGAGTTGTAATATAAAATTGAATAAATAATATATCACACTGCGGGGCCGAGGCAGACCACGAAGGTGATGACGTGATGACCTGGATGGCTTCCTTAAGAACTGGAATGAGAAAGCGAGGAACCGTGATCGTTGGAAGGAGTGGAGGGAGGTATTTGCCCAGCAGTGGGACAGTGTAGGCTAAGTAATAATAATAAATATATCACAGTTATAAAAACCGGCTGCACAGAGACGCGGCAGACCACCAAAGAGATGACGGGGCGAACTGGACATCGTTTCGTCAGAACTGGAAGGATAGGAAGGAAGCGTAGGGATAGGAGATTTAGTAATAGATTTCCGTTGGTTACCATTTCGGGTACTTACAGAACCCTACAAAAGGAATCTTTCATAAATACTCGCTGAATCCCATATTGTACCTACTTTATATCTCAGGACGATACACATTCCTGAGAGATAGGTCATAAAAAAAAGCTAGTAGGTACATGAGTGTAACGTATCGATACGATCGAAGTTTACTTGCAAAAAGTCGATTGTGATAACTTGTTGCAACTTTGACCGTGGCAACAATGATACAAGAACACCGCAAACCGGTAATGCATGACCCCCAATTGACAAGGTCAACATTTATTTATCGTACACCTCTAGAGCTCCTTATCGGACATCAGCAGTTCGTTATCTTATCATTTTTTTAAGCTACGTATCGTCCGACTGATAATACAGTAAGTCGGGAAACATGCCTCCAAAACACGACACGTAGAATTCACAACATGTACCTATATTTCGATACATGTCTAGAAAGTTTGTCATTGCGACCGAGGCGGAATCGGCCTGAGCCGCTGGCGAGGGTTTTATGAAGTCGAATGTTGCAGTGACTTTTTGCCCATCACACACTCAAAATAAATAAACGGGCTGCTTGGCGCCCAGCCTGATATGATAAATACAGTAAGTTGTGTCGAGGGCGAGCACTTTTCCGCACTAGTGCAGACAAACAGTCAATTACTACCCACAGGTCATTGAACAGGTTCTAAAACTACCTACAGGTTCTTAAAGAAATTAATTTCATACATGCGTAAATTAATACGAGTTTTAAAAAAAAGGTACTTTATTTTTTAATTTTATCTTTACAAATCGATATTGTTTCATTTACCGGATCAACCCTCCACGGGATTAAAACGATCAAAATTTAACGAGATACAATCGAGATATAAAGGTGTAATGTCGTGCTCCTTATCAACCTTACATATTTCTGTTATCATGTTTAATAGCAGAAAAAATTGCTATAGTCAGTTGCTATGCTAGGCTACGCCGACTACAATAGAGGGCGAACCATACCTCCAATAAAACTACAATCTATCCAATTAGTTTGAATCTTGTGATTGTATAATGTATATAGATACCTAACTCAAAAAAGAGCTAGTTGAAAATTGAATCGTAAAAACTATGTTTTATGATCCAATTTTAAACACCTGGGCGGTCCCAGCGGTACCCAGTTACAGGTTGTAGTCCCTGAAGGGCGCAATTATTTTTATTATCTAGGTAGTATTTTTTGTATTGTACTTCTTTTCCAGGGGAGCAGTTATAGAAGCTCGCACCAAGCTTATAAAAGGTTAATTACGGCACTGTATATTACACTTATACCTTCTTCGTGCACCCGCGTCATATTATACACACACAGTCGTGGTTTGCCGCGAGCGAGGTCAAGATGTCATAGAATCATGCATGCATTAGTAACTAATATTACATCAAGCAAAGAAATTGATAACAAAGATTTCGTAATTACAATTACTGTGGCTACGGTTATCTGGTATCGGAGCATTCGTTTTAATTGTTATCAGCCTGAACTGGTTTGTCTGATTGAGTCATTCAGTAAAAGTTAAGTTAGGCATTTATGTTTATCAACATGAGTTATTGCTTTACTAATCAAGTTTACTTAGAAAACGCTTAATGGAACATAAACACAGGTTAATGTTCTTTAAAAATTTTGTCACATCATATACATCATCATGATGATCATAATTATGTAATAGAGTTTAAGGGTCACAGCTAGTATTACCAGGTGTCCCGATTTGCGCGGAATGTCCCGATTTTGAGGGGTCTGGGGACGCGTCCCGATTTGCGCCTAATCGGGACGCTAAATGTCCCGATTTATGAATAAATTAATTAAAAGCCATTATAATTACATATTACAAAGTAACAAAGCAAGGCACACTCGCATTATTGTCACACATCATGATAAATGCGTTAACTTAAAATGACACACGAAGATGGCACATCTAGATTGATTATAGCCCTAGAACGCAAAGGGCAACTCAAGAACATAGTTCCACCCTAGAGCGAAAGAAGTCATTGAACGATTTTTAACCGCAAAAAAGAACAGATTTTTTTATTTGTCCCGATTTAAAACCCTAAATCCCGATTTGTTTTACCATCAGTCCCGATTTTACTCCAATCGGACCTGGCAACACTAGTCACAGAAGATATATCAACTCAGGAGCGAATCATCACCGCCTCGCCTTTCCCCTTGGCGTCAAACAGTCGTCACTCGTCTATGTTACGTAACCACGTAATGTAAGTGGATCAGAAGCTCCGGCACGTCGACTTGGCTACAGCTAGGCGACGACGGCGACGCCGCGTTTACGGCTCGTCGACCGCCGGTTGACGGCTACATTAGTTCAATCATTTTTAATCCGACTTGTTCTATGAGTTTCTCTCTATTCATTGTTATTTTTTGTTGAAATCGAACCTAAGAATTTCATCAAACGTGCCCGCAACATTACTGGAAGCTGCCTTGTGAACGACAGCAATGAAAGAACGTGCGGCAACGCAGACCGCGGTAAGTGGACGAAGAGCCGTAAGCTAGGGTACGGAAAGCAGTAAGCGCGGGAACTACAAGTCGACTGCGCACTGCACCGCGGCTCGTGAGCTTGTCCGAGGCGAGACGATTACGTTACGATTCCGATTAGTGTGCATTACAGTAGGGAGTTTCAAACAAATAATACTAAACGGCTCGAGTTGATACGGTGATGATCCCTTTCCGAGTTGATATGTATGCTACGACCCTAAAACTTTCGAAACGAATACCTCCAGAATATATACACCGCTAAATTGTGATCGTTTTAATCCCGTGGAGGGTCGATCCGGTACATGGAACACTATCGATTTGTAAAGATAAAATTAAAAAAAGAAGTACCTTTTTTTAAAACTCGTATTCATTTACGCATGTACGAAATAAATTTATTTAAGAAAACGTCAACTGAGCGAGTCCAATGACCTGTAGGTAGTTAGTACGCAAAGCCGACTACTGCCTACAAGTTATTGGACTCACTAGTTATATATTAAAAAATCGAAAGTTAATATTTTTAGATTCTTACCTTAGAAACATCTACTTTCTTAGACATAATATTTGAGGACATATCAGCAACTAGAGGTACTCCCTTTGTGTCAGGAACGAAATCAAACTCCACGCCTGAAACATATATGTCACATTATTATTTGCAAAAACAAACACACATTGAATCATTCAGGCCTTGGGTTAATTGAGATAAATATTATCTCATTAAAACTAATAAAGAAGCTACTCTCTCTGTAATTGCAATAATATAATTGGGGTCATTGCACAGAGAGTACATTGACCTTTTCTTAATATCTCCAATATATCAAACGTACCCGAAAAACCATCAATGAACTGTTTTTCAGAAAAGGTAAAGGATCATGATATCGATTCAAGACAGCTATAAGTCTTTAATTCCGTTTTTTAAATTAAGAATGTCAAAAAATTTGGGAGGGTCAATGACCATTATTCCACATTTATTTGGTGCCTACCTTAGAACCTAAAATTCAAAGACATGTGACATTCAGCAACCCTCACTGGGGCCGCGTGGTGAATTACGGCCCATTCCCTCTCCTAGAGAGGAGGCCTGAGCCCCAGCAGTGGGAACATCAAAAGGCTGACTATGCTATGCAGAGCATTTAACTCAACTTTCAGAAGCATACAGGAATAATGGTTTAAATTAAAACAACATTCAATTCTTTGATTTGTCATCTCTCTCAAAAAATACTGTTGCAAAAGTGTTGTTCGTTTGAGCCAATAGTATGTTATCAGTAATTATAATTTTACATTTGATATGGCATTTACTAATGAAGCATTAAATTAACCTATTGAATACCGTAATTAGAGACAGAATAGAAATACCAAGAGAGAGTGAACACCGACATTTGCTTGGGGTTCATAGGTAATGCCAATTTAATTCTCAAATAAATTACCTATCTACAAGGACTTTCAAAATTAAAATAATAGAGATAAAAAACATTATACTAAAATAGATAAAGGAAAATAAAATAAAATAGTGGTTATACCGTGAATAGTTTCATTGGTACAAATGTGAACATATGATGCGTTAGGATCAAGATTCCACTTTGATTGATCAGGGATGTCGACATAGCGATCCGTGGGAGGTAGTACCAAGTTCACTTTGCCATATTTCTTAGCTTCCTTTGCTGCCTTTGCAGACCAGTCACCTAAAAAAGAAGAAAATATTAAGAAACTAGTTATATATTCTTTTCAAAGATTTGTTTTGAATAGTGAAATTGTCGTAATTACAGGAAATTACAATGTAATACAGTTTTGTATGTAGCATTCATTTGAAAATTCCCTTAGCAGTTTATCTTAGTTTTCCTTATGTCTTCAAGGCATTTATAAATGAAGTATTGGATACATTACACGCTAGGAACATAATAGTGCGAGAGTTCTAGTTACAGGAAATTACAATATAAAATATAGTGGTCGTTATAAATCAGTAGAAACAAAAAAGGTCTACCAGTTACGACGTAGTCTGCTGTTCCTGTTCTGGAGATCAAGTTAAGAGGAACTGCAGCAAATTCACCAGTTCCACCACCAGCCATGAAGATAATTTTGTAGTTTGCCGGCACATCTCTGAAATGTACATTGTCGTGGTCAAAAAATTACGACAACCCGTCGAAATTTCGCAACACAAAACTCTTGCCCTTCAGAAATGGTTGATTCGTAATACGTAAGAAACTAAGTTTATGGGTAATTTAAATTATTTAAAATAATTTCATGTTGTTTGTTTACTATTTGCCGAATTTTTGAATGAAAATATTAACCAAAAATGACACAAAGGTTATGTCAAAATCAAGTCAGGTCAAAATTGAAAAAAGGTTTCAGGGTTTCAGTTCATTCATTTCTTTCTTTCAAATCATTCGTCAGGACAAGACAAGGATACCAAGAGCCAATGTTAAGACTGGTTTAAATAAGCCAGGTAGACCGATTTGTGGTACGAAATTATGGGTAAAGTGCTTTCTGTTAAAAGTAACCGATGCCCACCAGTTAGTTGATCTTTATGGTGATATTTACTGACTGTCTATGTAGTATTTAATAAATTATACAATAATGTAAGATTTTTATTAATTAAGTATATTTTATTTTTTAATTATTGTTAAATAATTATAAATATAAATTAAATTAAGCGTATATAAGTTATTAGATCACGCGTGGACCCGCGCGGTTTTTAAACGATATTGTGGCGTAAACCAACCACCAGAGTTTAATTGACTAGTTAACCATTCATAGGTACAAATAATGTATTAAGTCATGTGATATTTCAATTTTCATCAGATAATTTTTATTAATAAATACTCACAATAATCTTCTCACAACATTTTGTACTTCTAGATTAAACTGCATGTATCCTTTAGTTCGGTGGCTTGTCTCAAGTAAACTTATGCCAGAGTTGTCGAAGTTTGTTAGTTCTTTCCTTATGATATCGTATACCTGACAAATCACACATAAATATTACAAATAAGATTGTATGCATACCTGTACTGATGCTAATTAGGCTTTCAGATTTTATAAATTGCATAAAAAGTTAGTAATAATTGTTGAAAGACTTACTTCTTCAGGCATTTTAGCCGGGCCGGCACCAAAGTTATGAATTTTCGCCATGTTTTTGATTAAATAATTACTCGAATAACTTTTCTGACTTATCAAACAACACTGTCTCACAGGGCTCGCGCTGTGCGTCTACTCAAACTGAATCGCTGGGTTATCGCCCTGCCTTTATTATGTGCGCGACGACCGGTTTACTGAGCACATGAACGACATTCACTCGTGTGCAAAATACAGAGATCGACACGAATATTTGCTGGAGTTACGCATTATATTGCACCCAATGTCGTTAAATTTTTCGGCACTAATGCCTACGCATTACGCATTAGTACCGAAAAATCACTCTTTTAATATCATTACCTACTTAGGTATATTGAGAAACTATTATGGGTACTTTTCAAACATTTTGAAGCTTGTTTTAGGAATGTTATGTTTCTATACTTGAACGTATTATTTATAACCTTTAAATCTGCGTCTTCAACGCCAATTGTAATCATGTGACGACACTAAATAAATACTTCAATCCCAAACAGTTCACCTTTTGACCTTTTGTTAGTGAAATGGCCTAGCTGGGCGTCCGGCCACATGGTACACACGTACATCCTACATATAATTGACCGAAACCCATAGGTACTTCAATCAATGACGTCTTGATCCTATTCACCCACCAAGCAATGTACTCCTTGGACTATGTGAATTAATTCAAGGTTAGATAAAGGAAAAACAATACCTACATTGGTACTTATTTTCTACTCACGTGTCTATTTTCAATACTACTGGTAGGTACTTGACTTACGTCTGTATAAAAAGTGTTTGCGTTGTGTGTCAATAAATACACCCACCTACCCACTTTATTACAACTAAAAATCTGGACAATACAGGCAATACATAATTATAAAAGACGTCATCATGATCATCTGTCTATCGAAGAATTTATATTATTAACCAACCGAGCGGCCTCGAACTCTCGACTTAAGTTGTCCTGGCCGAAAGGTGGCTTTTCGTCAGAAAAAAAATTGAGCCGCCATCTGCCGAGTCTTATTATATTTTCAAACCACCCAGGAACCCACTCAAATATACCCTCAAAGTTAAATCAGTTGAGTCGTATATGAGAAGTTCGGTGACAAACACAGATTATGAACAATTATATAAATAAAGTTATGTCTATCGTTGCTGTCCGGTTCTTTTTTAACTTAGGTATAGTATAGAATTTTCAAATTATAATAAACTATAAACATAAAGAATTCTAAACAATGCCTAACTAGGCCTTAACTTATAAGAAAAACCTTGGAACCTTGACAATGTTGTTAAAAAATAATAACACTGCCTATTCCAAAATAAACATGACCATCTGAATCTTATTATCTAGGGAATTAACTTTACATTTTTCCGGGTATCTACCAACTGAGAAGGCCATAGTGCAGGCGCTTACAATGCGTTCCAAATGAGAACAGGATCGCCCGCCATGTTGTGACGTCACGATTTACTGTCAAATCGAGGATAGAAATTTTGAAACATTTATTGATTTACGAAAAATTTAATTTATTTATGAACTGTGAACGAAACAAGTTTCATCAGAATCCAGTTCTTCAATTTTACTCATCTCCAAGTTCTTCAATTTTGCCAAAATTTCTTCGATTTGACAGTTTGACGAGACGCCAAATCATGGGAATCGGTCCTATTCTCATTTGGAACGCGTAGTACCTACATCTTTTTATTTATCGCGCAACAGGAAAGAAAAAAGGTAGGAATTACCTTCAATCATATTTTGCATCGTACTGGACCAGTTATAGTTGCCGTGCGCATTGTAACGATTTAATTAAACTAGTGCGAGGCATTACGCAACACATGGCTGATGGATTGTTAACTCATCCCATTTTCCTCATTTATTGTCGTATTAAGTAAAGAAAGAGTCTTCGAATTATTTTTACATCTAAATATGTATTTTTACATCTCAATATCTTGATATGTATGTGTTCTTCTGTACGTATGTTTGTCAAATTGACACCTAACGGGTTGAAGTGGTTTGACCAATTTGGATGTTTTGTGTTATTTGAGTGGGTTTTTTCTGACGAAATGCCAACTTTTATGCAGAACAACGTTCGCCGGGACCGTTAGTATTTAAATAATATATTTTTGTCAGTGTCAGCCTAAATCACGTTTGTGGAGTGCTAGTTTAACTTAAAGTAAATGCCTTGCCAAATTAAAGATTTGAAAAAGAGCGGGAAGATTTACGGCAGATGGAATGAATGTACAGAAAAATACTGAGTAGGTTTAATTCAAATTTTAATTCAAACTATCACATTTAGTTCATTAATCACACAGTGAACAAATATGATTATATTTAGGTATGGTGGACGAATCTTGGAGCATCGTTGAAAAGTTATTTCGTTTGGATATTTTTATTTTTTTAGCTAGCTACAACCACAAATCAGTAGTTTCACCGCATTAGTATTGGCAACCCTACCTATGTAATAACAACTGGTAACACCACACGCCTTCTAATTTCATTCGTTCGTTTAACTTCGTTTATATTTCAAATTCATTCGGTCGCTTCGCTTGTCTTCGATTTTCACTTGAAAAAGAGATTATGGTATCATCTACCGTGTTTTGTTTTTAATTTACAGTTACGGAAACGTATTTGTAACAATAAAAAGTTAATAATAAATTGTGCTGTTAAATTGTGCAAAGGATATGCCTCCAGTAAAAGATGAATCGATAAGAGAAACCAATTGTTTAGAAATTATAAACATTGTTGAGAAGAGTCCTGGCAAGAGTACTCTGGTTGATGTGAGGGCTTGTAACAAACCTGCCGCTAAGGTAAGAAATAACCTATAAAAGTAATTAATCGTAGTTATTTGATAAAAGTCATAGCCGTGTCGAAAGTATCGATCTAGATTTTAAAGTCCAAAGTGATTTCCTTACGAACGCTACTATGGTATTTTCCGTTCGAAATTCGATTTGGTCACTCTGTAATTCCTTTGTTTTATTAAAATTATACTATAGATCAATATTTCAAATGTTCTTTCACGCTTTACACTTGGCGTAATTAGTTTATGTACTACATGCACGAGTTGAAAAAAAACCACAAGTCTACAGTAGAATTATATCAGCATGTTATGTAGTTTTTACAAAACTTTCTCATTAGTAATTTTACTGTTTGCCATTCAATATTTACATTGTAACTTTACACAAGCACAAAATGTTGTTTTGTAGTTAAAATACCACAATACCAAAACATGGTTAAGCACAATGTTCATTATTAAAACACATAAGTATAAAGACTCCTTGCTATTTTAATATTGAAAAGACAGAATTGATTGATTGAATGGAACCATGTGTTATTCCAGTTAAACCACTTGCAAAATTTTTAATAAAGGTGAATAAAAAAAAAATAGAAATCAAAGTATATAAGCACACAAGATTACCCTTTCAATTGAAAGACAGTGACAGCGAAAACGCTGGCATTTGCTTAAGGTTTATTGAATTAATTCATTAAACCCCAAGCGAACGCCGGCGTTCGCGCACCTATTGTCTTTCAATTGTGTCTGTCATTATCACGATTGAAAGGTTAATGATACATGATGTAGTCTTGTGCGTAAATAGATAATAATTAAAATGCATATTTTATGTTTTAAAAAACTACTTATTTTATATGATCAATTTTATTTTTATAATAATAATCAGTTTCAAAATAACATAAACTTTTAAAACCTAATGAATTTAATTTAAAAAAAAAGTTTTATCATAAGCATAAACAATTTCAAAGATTCGGAAAGAATGCTGGTCTTTATTAGAGCAGTGAGTGTAAAAAAATCAGAAGAACATGTAGGTTTGTATTGTATTTCGGGCTGGTATCCGCAACTCCCCGAGTAAAGTGCATATTTTGCATAATATAGGTGGGACAAATGTATCATTCGATCCATCCCAACTTCTCTAGGGAGGCCAGCAACACCTTGGTATTACTGACCATTTCATGGAGGGTACCTGGTTGTAAACTTGTATATTTCATGCAGGATAGATAATGGTAACAAAGTCAATCTAGAGAGAACTTGTAAAACAGATGACCATTTTTTTAAATAATAATCCACTTAATCGCATTTTATAGGGCCCAAGACTTGATGCTACAAGCACTTATAATGAGAATGATTAAGCATATCAACATAAAAAAAAAAAACTATATTGACTATAAAGTTGATACATTCATGTTTTCACCATGGCTTTCTCCTTATAATTGGATGATTGATCATGAACAATGTGAGTTAGCATTTATTGAGTGGAACATTTGTAGCATATTGCTATCAGATTATGTAGTTACTAGACTTACTTATTTGCAAGCTAAATTATCTTTTTATTTGGGACAAAAACCCACTAAATAAAAAGCAAAAAAAAGAAAAAAATCCTAAAATTAAAAGCACAAACATGTACCCCACACCAATGTCTGATCAGAAGTGAAGGACTGGTAAGAGTTTAAAGAATACAAAGCCTTCTGTGATTCCATCATACTCGATAGAAAAACGCCACAGGCATGAAACAGGTATGGAATATAAAGAAGAGTACCACTCTTCTTTAAGAAGGGGTGACAATACCCTTCTGCAGAATTACAGGCCCATTTCACTTCTGTGCCATGTCTACAAGCTGTTTTTCGACAACATGAAGTTCGATGAAATCATTGGGAAGCTTGGAAGTCCAAGCTCCCGAACAAGCCGGATTCCGAAAAGGCTTCAGCACGGTGGTCCACATACATACGCTACTCAGAAGACTGAAGAGTATAATCAGCCTCCCTGCTTAGCGTTTGTGGACTACGGGAAAGTCTTTGATTCAATCGAGATTTGGGCTGTACTACAGTTTTTCCAATGGTGCCAGATAGGCTATCGATACATCGAAGTGCTGAAGTGTTAAAACGTCATCATGTCAGTACGACTTCGAAACCTATCCTCTTGCTCTGGCTGTGAGGCAGGAAGACGTCATTTCTCCGAAACTGTTAACGATTGTAATGGAGGATGTCTTCAAGCACTGGAAAGTGCTAGGCATTATTCAAAAATGTCAATGGCGAGTACATTACTCACCTTCGGTTTGCTGACGATGTAGTAGTAATGGTTGAGGCTACGGAGGAGCTTAGTACAATGCTCGGTGACCTCAATAGTGCTTCCGAATGAATAGGACTTAAAATGAACATGGTCAAAACCAAAATAATGGTAAACATCCATGTAGCACCCACTCCCTATCAAGATCGGAGAGTTGTGGACGACTACGATTACCTGGGACAGACGGTCCAGTTAGGTAGGTCTAACTTCCAAGAAAGAGTTCAATCATCGAATACGGCTCGAGCAGCATTCGGAAAGTTGCGCGGTATCTTTCTCGTCTAATACACTACAGTGTTTCAAGACGAAAGTCATGATCATTGCGTGTTGTCACTGATGAAATATGGTTCCGAAACTTGGTCGATTACGATGGGCCTCATCAGAAGGTTTTAAGTCGCCCAACAGGCAATGGAAAGGTCTATGCTCGGAGTTTCCTTGAGTGACCACAGCAGTAATGAAGATATCCGCACGAGAACTAAGGTTACCAACATAACCCAGAGAATCGCAAAACTTAAGTGGCAGTGGGCAGGACACATTGCAGCAATGCTCGCAAAACAGATGGTCGATGGGTACGAACGGTTCTGAAGTGGTGACCACGTACCGCAAGACGTTGCGTTGGAAGGCCTCCCACAAGGTGGACCGATGACCTAACGAGTGTCACGGAAATCCGATGGCTGCGAGACGCACGGAACAGGTAGTTATAGCGACACTTTGGAGAGGCCTATGTCCAACGTCTTTGGAATATTGAAAAAGAAGCTTTAGTCATATTAAAAAAGAGGCAAAGAAGTTTTGTGCCGCATCGGGACAGAGGACTGATGATGATAGACAGACGTCGTTGACGTCACAATCCTGAAGCGATACCTAAATCAGAGATTGGGCACGTCACAATTGCATCGATAAATCCCGTCTATGTCGAGTGACTGGAGAGGCACTACGACGTTCTCCCCTTCCGCATGATTCACGCCTCAAAGACGGGACTTACCGCCATAATTGTGGCGTGCCTAGCATTGGGTTGCGATAGTCGCTGACACCATTTCACCATGAGATCCGGCCGGAGCTCTATCCGCCATGCCGTGACTTGTCGTGGCAGAGGAGTTTCACCCCGGCGTTACACCTCCATGCGCATATCGTGCATGTGTGCATGGAGAGTTGCCTCCAGATACCACGGTGGTAGGCCAGCCAGAAGGCTTGCCGCTTCGCGGGAAATCGTGCGGTATCCCCGCACCATCCGTATTGCCATGACCCTCTGGCAGGCATTCAGAATGGCCGCCAGTTAAACGATTGTTCCTTTATTCTAATAATAATTGATTTGATTTTAAAATTGATAAATCTCACAGTCTCTCAGACAGTTAGTAAACGATAGATCGACTGGGTGGGTCGACGTCGACTTTTTTATTATTTCATCATCATCAGCCTTTTTACTTATTTTTTGCTGGGACTCAGGCCTCCTCTCTAGGAGAGGAAATGGGCCGTAATCCACCACGCGGGCCCAGTGTGGGTTAGTGAATGTCACATGTCCTCACGATGTTTCTTTTAATTTTATTGCTTTATATTCATATTGGAACATATTACTTGGAAATGTTGTGAAGTCCATAATAAAGGGTGACTCAACAGCTTATCTAATAGTGGTTCCATATCAATCAGATAAAAAGCTTTTATGCTAATCTCTGACAAGGCAACATAACTTTCCCATGTAAAGGTATGATAGAACTTTTGAGATAATAATTATTTTTATGAAACAATGTTCAAATTATGTGGGCACCATTCCCAGGCGGCCATCAAGTGTTCAGTTAAACATAGCTATAACAGAAAGTAATTAACTTTCTATGTTCATTTAACAGTGAAAGAGTTTTTTCAAGGGACTTACATACTTGGGTGAGAACCAGTGCTCAACTGTAATATGTATTTTATTTTGCTTGCAATAACAGACACACTCAAACTATTCATATACAGAGTGTATTTTTTCTTAAACATGGCTCATTCAATTAGAGCTATCAGAGCAAATAAAGACAAGAAGTTTTGACGTAAGAAATCCATTTTGAGTTGTTCAAGCATTTGAGATGCTAATAGTTAAATAAACTGACAAGAAACAAATCTATTAACGTTTGATATCAGGAATCATGAAATACCATAAAGTTGGGCTACTTTGGCTTGGAGAAATAACTTTGGCTCAGGCCTACTGTCCACGGACGCGTAGCTTTATAGACGTATTCGACATACGCGTACGAAATTATGAAACTGTTGACGAAGCTGCAACGATATAACGCCACGACGTTGCTGCTTCGTCGACAGAATTTTTTTAGTGACGAATATGCGTTTTATGAAGCTATGCGTCCGTGGACAGTGGGCCTCAAGCTCTTTAAGAGGCTGCTTTTCCACTCGCCTATCGTCAACATCGAGCATGGTTTAGAAGCTTGTCACTTCATCTAACGCAATCCAACGCGATGTTTGACGAAAAGGCAACGCGAAAAAAGAGAGATAACGCCTGAAAACTCTGTTAGCATTCGGTAATTCCGTGATATATTCGAATATTTTTTATAACTTGTTCCAGGAAATACGTGTTTTTTTAAACCCTTAAAAGTTTTTGAAAAACATTGTCATTATTTATGATCTTGTTAAAATTTGCTAGGCTTGTACGTTTGTACTATTTGACTTTTTAAATTTTTAAGTAAATTATGAAGTGTCCAAAGTTCATGCAAAGAAGCAGATTTTCAGAGGTCTTAACTGGATTAGTTTTACACAAGTTTATAAATTGATTTCCATAGAAGCCGAGATAATATCTGTTGGATACGGGACAAGTAAAACGACAGCTAGCCGGAAACGCACTGACGCTTTATTATTTAAAAAAAAACCGGCCAAGTGCGAGTCGGACTCGCCCATGAAGGGTTCCGTAGCAGCAAGTAACATAATATAAAAGTTCTTGTAATGTGTTGTAACTTTGATCGATGTTTTAATAATAGTGTATTTTTTCGGTTTATGACGCATTAAAAAAAAACTACTTACTGGATTTCGTTCAAACCAATTTTCGTTGGTAGTTTTTATAGTAATGTACATCATATATTTTTTTTAGTTTTATCATTCTCTTATCTTAGAAGTTAGAGGGGGGGGGGGGACACATTTTACCACTTTGGAAGTGTCTCTCGCGCAAACTATTCAGTTTAGAAAAAAATGATATTAGAAACCTCAGTATCATTTTTGAAGACCTATCCATAAATACCCCACACGCATGGGTTTGGTGAAAAAAAAAATTTTGAGTTTCAGTTCTATGTATGGGGACCCCCAAAATTTATTACATTTTTTCTATTTTTGTGTGAAAATCTTAATGCGGTTCACAGAATACATCTACTTACAAAGTTTCAACAGTATAGCTCTTATAGTTTCGGAAAAAAGTGGCTGTGACATACGGACGGACAGACAGACAGACAGACAGACAGACATGACGAATCTATAAGGGTTCCGTTTTTTGCCATTTGGCTACGGAACCCTAAAAAGACACTTGCACGGGAGCGCGCGGGTGCGGGGTGCTGCGCAGTGGCATTCGCGCAGGCTTACGCGCATCGCTCGTCTATGCCTATGCATTACAAAGAGTATGCAATCACTACGTTCATGCATTATAGGTACCCAACAATATCCACAAGATACTGTGTTTCCAAAATATCTAATGAAAAATGTGTAATAACGTCATAATCGCGTAAGAGCGGTTGTATGAAAAACAGTGAAAATGTATGTCGAGATGCATCCTCTTAAACCAAAATAAACACAATTCCCGTGTTCCTATTATTTATTATCTAAGCTTGAGCCAAAATTATACTCCGGATCCAAAGTATGACTTAAGTAATACAGCTGCAATGGGTCTTTCGAAAAACTCAACCTGTACAAAAATTATTCAATTACGTTAATTAGAACCATAGTGCTAATTACTCTGTTAAACATTGAGCACAAGTACAAGGTGCAATATTATGTAATTGAAGATCACTCCTAACGACATGGTAACTTCTATACAGTGGAATTTTGCTGTCGTGATACCATAAACATTTTTAATAAAACACTGTTTCAATCAATCAACTCGGTCTAAAGTCTACTGCTTAAAATTGAACAAAATGTAACACTGAACTTCAAAACATACACAACACACTATTATTAATAAACAATCAACTTTGCGCTCTCCCATTGCTGGCCAAAGGTTTCCTTGCATTTCTTCCATTATTCCCGACTCTGGGCTACTTCCTGTCAATTCCTAAGGAAGACATCTAAGTTCTGTTATCGGCTTCGTGGTATACGGACCCCGATGTCATGTCATGTTTTATGTGCCCACTGCTCGATCGGGGTAGGTACAGCAGACATGTCCAGCCCATTCTCACTTAAACTAGGCAGCCTTCTGAGCCACGTCTAAACACACAAGACTACTAAACTTTGTTTACATATAAGTAAGGAAGTAATACAAAGAAAACATCATCAAAAATTTACTAAAAAGTGATGTCATAAAATCACACTTCAATTCAAACCATGACATAAGTGGTCAGGTAGGCCAGTGGCCACTTCTTTTGCTGTTCACTGTAGTCATTCTTTATGTTGCGCTTCGCTGACTATCATGTAACATCCTTATCTTTCGAATGTACCCAGTCGAAAGTGTTACATTGTTGCTAAATATTTTACTCGTACTGCTTAATTGTACCACTTAGTGTGTTTGGCATCGTAAAGCTTTATTATCAATTTAATCGTTTAATTATGTTCTTAAGTTCGAAATAAAAACGCCATGACATTTAAATTTTATGTGTGAGAAAATTAACGACATAAAAATATATATTGATGATATAACATTTAGATTCTCTGACGGGCTGAGTTTAGCGATGATGTGAAGTCAAATACATAATTATATTGTAAACTTTCCTAATTTACAGACATCCACATTATGTAACATAGTTGCATCATCGGTCGTATTATTTAATTGATATTCTATCGACTGTAATGAATTTGAATTTCTCTGAGAATCGACGACAACGACTTTGTAACCAGTGTCTTTTCACTTTTTTTTCTCGCGCCATTCGAGACACGCGCTTCTGCCGTTAACTTGGTACTCAGAGTATCATTTGGTGGCGACCTAGCGCGGGTCTGCACGACTACCGAACAGACCATCTCAGTATTTCTATTGCACATTTTGTTTATTTTGTACTATGTTGTTTTAATGCATCCTTTTTGTTTCTTTGGAACTTTCAGTGTTAAGGTACAGTGCATCATGTTGTGGGCAGCTGATTTTTATGTTATTTGTGTAAACAATTATTGTATGTAATGCACAGAACTGTTTAGTTTTGGAGTGTGCCTCTATGTAGTGCATGTATTGGTATTGCACCAGTAGCGTGGAGACATCATGACTAATTCACAGGTATTGTATTTTTTCATTGCACATTTTTTATTGTTTGTTAGAGACCATGTATTTAGGCATACATGGAATGCTTTTTATGCTATTTTTGTAATAAAATGTAGTGTGAATCGTGATACTCAACTATGGGGATTATTGGGGATAGATTGCAACATGGTATTAGCTCTTTATCTACCCTTGTGTGTGCTTTTGATAGTACTAGGGTTGTCAGGTGTTCGTTATTAGGATATACATATATAATGAATAAAACCTGTCAGCTCTTTATTCTTTCCACAAACCTAATTATATGTCTTTGTTAAGATACTTAACGGGTTGATGTTTGTATTGTAAACGCGAATGAGTAAGCCAATAAAAGATACGTGTTTGTCTATGTGCGCAAATACATTCAAGTATATAATAATTATGCAGTATATGACACAATGGATCATTATTCAATAGCCAGCCTTATCTACATAATTAATTTATGCACAATTATCTAAAAATATTACGTGATAAGTATATGCTTAATAAAGGATTTCTCATGCAAAATTAATATTTATTCATATTTTAATTATATTATTTTTTGTTACAACCTTATGAAAGTAAAGGTTTCCTTTAACATAAAGACTAAGTTTTTTTTTTTATTATAGGTGGCCATTTAGTTTTGCGGCTATTAATGTATTTTATTTTGTACAAATCGCCCATCCCGTATTATATCGAAAATTACTAAAGACCGCGCGATACTATCGCTTAGCGATAAATCATATGAGTTAATAACATTTCAGCTCATCGCTCCACTTTTGAATGTGGAGCGTGTGTACGAGACACTTGATATTAATAATCCGTTACGCAATTATGGTTATTGCTCTTAATTCCTGAGGCATAGACAAGACTGTTCACAGACAACTTTGATAGGTAAAAGCGTTTTCACTCGAGGTTTCTATAAATTAAACTCTGGAATAGTAATCACATAAGCTTTTGAATAATAAGCTACCATACACCATAATTTTTAATTTCCTTTCTTCATTCTTGCGAAGTCTAAGCATTTTTTTAAATGTAATTGGTTAACGTAACAATCGACTATAAAAGTCGTAGTCGTAGTTATAATGAGAGAAATTGATGCATGATAGGTTTTTAATAGGTTTTTAAATCATACATACATGGGCAATCTATCAGAGACTGGAGAAAGCTATATTATTTTCATTATCTTATAGCAGTCGCACTTCCTTCGGCAGTGTAAAAATATATAATTATTATAAATGCACTAAATAAGTTTAATATAATGCGTTTTAATCTCAATTTCCCTTAGTCCTGTGTAAAAGAAAAAAAAATGTATAAAGATTCGAATTTGCATTTCTATCACAATGATAAATATTATACTTATCACTCAGCTTTTTGAATAATTCATGATTTTTTAAATATTTTCTCTTATTGCGTGTCCAATGTGTGACTGTCTGTAGCTCTGTAATGGCAACAATTAGTAAATGTATGTGCCAAACTTAATAAAAAATACTGTCACTTTCCTTTGTTTAGTAAAGTGTTTTGTTAAAAAAGTTAATTAGGTACTTTTAGCTCACGTTAACTGCTTCATGTTTTGTCTGTATTTTTTATGAACGCCCACAAAAAAAGATTCATTTTTTTTTTGAATAAGGAATCTATCTTAAGATTATTCCAAAAATTAAAATTAAAATATTTAATATATTTTTTAACGAATAAGGGTTATTCATTAAAAAGTTTCAGTATTGGTATCGGAAAACTTTAATATTATTATGTAGGTTGAAGTATCATAATTTAAAAATGTCTATGTTCCAAAACATAATGATGCGATGACAATAGTAGAAAAAAAAATAAACGTAATGATTAATATGAGGTATTCGTAAATAATGATGGCCGTTCATAAATGGATAGTGATGGGAGGCGTAAATAATAACCAGATAATGATGTCACTTTTACTCTCACTGAATGACGAAACCATTTATGAATTCACTAGGTGCTGTCATTGCATTCCTAAGATCTCTTACTATATGGCAAAAAAAAAACCAAAAAAATCAATAATATACTTTATTGTAAACCAAAATAAAAATAATCTATACCTATTAAAAAAAAACTAATGTCTAGTACATATATTTATTTTCGGTAGACAAAACTCAATCTGTATTCGTCTTAAATCCAAAAACAACACTCTTGTTTTTAAATTAAAACTATGGCAAAGGCAAAGTACTGGCGATTTCATAACCCGTCACGCAAAATACACTTATGCCAACTTATGTGGCAGCTAGTCAAGTCATAAGATAATGAGTTAACTTTCGCGTTGTGTAGTATTTGTATTTATATATATATAGTAGATAATATTTATAGCAGGCGCCAGATAAATTTTGCCATAACGTGTATTGATCCACCTACATTTAACTAATCACAAATCATAAATCTATGCATATATAAGAAATCGATGTAGATAAATTTTATACATTAAAATTGTGTATAACTTGATATATTACTTAGGCTTTGTTTCATCGCAATGGGTTGACTATATCGAAAGACAACGACGACGGGTCATCTATTCAACAAGCTTATAGCTGATCAGCATTAAGATCTATGACAATGATCCTTAACATTTTCTAGTAATGAAAAATAATTCAAAACTTTAGTTATTTGGTACGAAGAGATAATTACGGAAAGGTACTTTATGGCTTTGTATGGCACCTATCTTAGTGGATAAACTATTGTACTATATTCTATGCTTTGGTTTGCAATGATTCTTGCTTTTTGTTTCTCAACAGCTCACACTGGATGACGTTTTTCAGGTATGGTTCCGTGGCGTGAGAAGCTCCAAATTCCGCCATGTGTACGGCGTTCCTTTCAAGCGGGAGCGTTGCTATGACAACATTAAGATCACGAGGAATGCGCACGATTCTAATTTCTGCGCTGTCAACCCTAAGTTCGTTGCCATAGTGACCGAAGTTGCTGGCGGTGGGGCCTTCCTTGTTCTGCCATTGGATAATGTGAGTATTAAACAAAATAATAGAAATGTTTTATACAAATATGTATATAACTACCTCGTTGACCTTTCAACAAGTGCCTGATGCAAGGTGCATTTTTAATCACTATTTTTCTTAGCCATCCAGACATTACTTATTGAATATCCAATGACCTTTATTATAAATAGCGGTTACTACTCCACCCCGTGAGACGTTGACCTTGATAAATGGGCTATTTAGAACTAAAAAAAAATTAATTCGAACCAGTAGTTCTCGAGATTAAACCGTTCAAACAAACTAACAATCTCTTCAGCTATTTATATAAAACATTAGTAGTATAGATTTTAAAGATATTCAAAGATAAACTGCATTAACTGTTGACAGTTTTATTGATTCGTTGCTAAATCGATTTTATTATAAAAATAAGTAAAATAGTATTATGAGAGCGAAGCACGAGAATGCAATGAATGCTCCATATCTTCGAAAAGAATAGCCATTTGTTTAGTGTCTTCTATTGTCCTATTATGAATTGCTGACTGCTGTTATTGACGTAAAAGTAATCCGTTCGTTTACAAACACTAAGACTGGTTTCACTAAGACGGTAATAACTGTATCGTTACTTTCTAAGCTTATTGAATAAGTACCGATGATGGTAAAAGTTTGCGTTGTCATTGCCTGTGTGCAGAGATGGAACACGAAACGCAAAATCAGCTGTTTCGTAAATAAAGTTTCAAGAAACTCGATAAATTGCAGTTTTTCAGTATTAGTTTCGTAAGACAAAGATCTATTGCTAGGTTAAAGCCGAAGCGCCCGAGCAGTGCCATAAAACAGTGACTTTCTGAAGCCTATTTCTAATTCGGCCAGATGTTCAAGGGACTGCCTTAACTTGAATTGAAAGTCAGCCTGTAGAATTGCTGAAAAATTACTTAAAAAATCATGTAGTTAGCAGACCCTGCCAGAAAATGTCTAACTAATATAATATATAATCTTAAATCGCAAACGAAGATTTAGGCCTTTTCACAATAATATACATAAGCTTAGCCTTCAGGAAAAGGGTTGCGGGGCTGTTCGAAAGAGTTACTGTGTTCAAACCGAGCCCAAGTCGACAATGGGGGTGTAATAAATATTATAATAATCCGCGTAAGCCTCAAAGAGATGTCTACAAAACTTAGAAGTTCCCCGTGACATAGATCTCTGCGGTCCCAGAAAGGGTAGCTGAACGAAACAGGTGTAGTTATTTAGTTCAAAGTCTGACACGCTCTCTCACTCTACCCAGAGCAAAAAAGTTATTTGATATCTTTCCCACCTCAAAAAAAAAAAAAACTTTAGGAAAAGTACGTTGCTATCCCTGTTAGACGTCATCGGCTCGCCAAACACCAATATTTGCGTTTGTTTTACTGGTATTGTGCCTGAACCGCCCTAGTTTGTGCCCTTATAAGCTTTGTGTACCCACACCGTGTTTGTACAAGGTGTATGCTCAAGCCAGATTAATCAATTTGATTGGTTATCTGACTCGGATTACAAAACAATAAAATTGAGTCTAATTTTGAAGAAACTTTTTTTTGCTAAAGTTTTTTTTATTTCTTTGTAGTTTTCACAAATTGGTTGTTATGGAGCTCCGTAACCGTAAACGAAATTGATATAAAGTTTCGGATAGTTTTAGAAGTCTAAATGACAGGTTTAGACTTCTAGTCATCATTGATTGACTCAAAAACTATTGTCAAAAAAAAAACCTGTAACCTAAAATGTAAACTAGAAATAAAAGTCAAATCTACTTGTATTTGTACTTGTGTTGTTTTTGTATTTTACTTTTATACTTTTAAAATTCTAATATCCGTAACCGAAATTTCAGAAATTATTTCATATACGTAATAATATCCGAAACAGGTATACCTATCATACAGGTATTATTTCATTATGCTATATCCAGACCAGACCAGACCTGTCAATACACCAGATAATCCCACTTTTTTTCCACATTATTTTTTATTAGTTTTACGTCCCTATCTGCCGATTGAGCGTTCATTCTGAAACCCATTGGGTCATTATTAGTTCAGTCACCTTTTAAAAACACCTGTATTAATACTGTTATTTACCTTGACACTTGTATAATTTACTACTATCCGCCCATGTTCCGCCTCAATGCGTCCAAAAGTACCTGCGTTATTGAAACATCCGCTGCGTAATCAAATCGTGGCAATACAACTGAAATGAGCTGAGATTGCTAATAGCGTGAGAAATGTGTATCATTTTTGATGCATTTGTAACAAAACTGCAACGTTGCAACATTTCCTTCAGTTTCGCACGTGTGGCGCAAGTGCTTGCAACGTAATTGTTTGTTAAAGCGGTCACTTTGTCTGATGAAAAATGATATGTTTATAAAGCAGAACCTATTATATTTCTCAAACGTTTATTATTAATTTTTTTAAAGACTCTTCTTTTGAAACAAAGCGCAAGCGCAGTCATGAATCTCGACTTAGAACTAGATAATTGAGATTAATATCAAATCTGTCAGTTTAAATCGAGATGACTGGGCAAATAGTGGCTAGAATATATGGGCTAAATGAGGGCGTTGTTAATTATGGAACTTTTTTGTGTTCGAAATTCAAAATGTGTTTGCCTCTTTTCCAGACTGGCCGGTTAGACTTCAACGCAAGTCGAGTGACGGGCCACAAAGGCCCCGTGCTCGACATCAAATGGAATCCTTTCAACGATAACATCATAGCGTCGTGTTCCGATGACTGCACGGTAATTTCGTTTGTGCCATTTTTTTTTTCTTTTTTATATCCGCAATTTGTTCATGGTAATTGATGCCCATTACCTGGGGATGTTCCGTCTGAACAACTTCTCGCTGTTTGTTGGTGTGAAAGCGTGTAGCCTGGTTGTCAATATGTTATTACATGTAGCTAACGAGCATCGATTTATCTTATCAAGCAGAAGTAGCTATTGTCTTGATTGTGTAGTTTGTCATCATTTGTCTGTTGTCGTGTAAATAGGTGATATAATTTGAATAACTGCGGCAGAATTCTGAATTTGTTATCATAATGTGTGCATATAATTTGCTATCGTTATGCATTCCATTAGAAATCATTGAAGCAACAGAAGACTTTACATAACCGACCGACATAAGAACACACAAATAAATAATTTATTTGTTATTTAAGACGGTGACACCAATTGACTGCCTAATTGGATGCTCCAGTTAATAGTTATCTGATATGTTACTTCCGTTTAATAATATAAAAAATACTTCACGCGTTGCGCAAAAAACATTCAACAATCCATTTTAATCATTCGCTGATACGAATGATTAAAATGAATTTTCAGCCAGTTCGTGTTTTTATCTCCAAAATTTTTTTTTTAGACCGCATCCACCAATCATTAACATACTTTTTTCTCGCCAGGTAAAATTATGGCACATCCCAGACGGAGGCCTGTCCATGCACCTGACGGACTGGCTGGTAGAGCTCCACGGTCACAAGCGGCGCGTCGCCTACATCGAGTGGCATCCCACTGCCGAGAACATACTGCTCAGCGCTGGATTCGACTATTTGGTCAGTACCTTACCTACTTATGTTCTGACGGCGCGTAGTGTTCCACGCGCGCCTCAAGGAGATGTCAGTAAACCGTAAGGGCCCAGCAGGGGCCAAAGCCTATTGGTGCCATGGGTAAGCTTCTGAAAGGAAAACCTGTTGCCCTGGAACCCAAGGCAAAGAAAGAACATAGTAGTGGAATTAAGTCAGTAAAAGTCACGCCTCAAGAGTGGGAAAAGTCATTGGATGACCCACCTAAAAAAACCTACTTGTGACAATACTCGTGTACTAAAATTTCACAGACCGAATTCCGGTCATGCTGGCCAGTCTGGCGCGTTTTGACGGCACCGTTGGTGCAGTGGTGGAGTGATTGGCTGCTGAGCTGTAGGTCGCGGCTTAGATTCCCACACAGAACCAATATGTATTTGTATGACCTACAGATAGGTGTTTCATGCCCAGACCACACACAAGATACCCAGGTGTCTTGTGTGTGTGAATTTAAATGTTTGTGACGAACCCACAATGCAGGAGTGGTTCCTAGTGTGAGGCAACATTTCTTCTTTAAAAAAAAAAGATATCTCAACCGAGATTAGCCAAGTACTTAAGAAACTATATATAATCATTAGTGTGTGCGTTAACAGAGAAGTGCATCATTGTTTACGCATATACGTGATCCGTCTACATGTTTAATAATTATATTGCGAAGGTAGAGAAGAAGGAATTGCAGTATCCGTGGCATGTGGTCGTATGAAAATCTTTTTGAATGGTGAACCTTTTTAAAGTCTTTGATGCCATACGTATTTACTTTGAATCTTAAAAGACCAAAATAAAAAAATGCCATAATCGGCCATTGTACTATGAGAATAATAATTGCAGCCTTCTAAGAGAGTTCTAGCTGCCAATGGTGCGATATTTATTCCTATTTATTAATGGTTACACAATAGAACAGTGGTTTAAAGGAAACAAAAAATAGACGAAACAGCCCATTGTGCTTTGAAAGTGAAAAACAATCGCAGTCATCAAAATGTTTTGATTCAGTCTCATTATAGTGTCAAATTCGACCACCACTTATTTATAAAAGTAATTGTTTATCATTCACTAGCTTCTGCCCGCGGCTTCGCCCGCGTCATAGGTTTCTCCATCAAATAATTCACCTCAATTTTATACCCTTAGGAAGTGAATTTTGAAAAATCCATCAAAATTTCATGCTTCTAGTCTTAGTAATTTCAGTTGTGAGAGCCATACATATTATTAATAATGTAACGCTATCGGAGGATATCATTTCAGCCGATAGACGTCCACTGTTGGACAGAGGCCTCCCCCAAGCGTCGCAACAACGAACCCCGGATGATATATTTGGCCAAAACCTACCGAAAGTAGAAACGGTTAAAATAATATTATTGAAAAAGGTCTGAACTTCTAATTTATGGTCATTATTAATTTAAGAAATACTCATGTATTTTAAGTGTTAGTAATAACATCGCATTGGACGTTTCTGTAAATCTGTTATAATTTTAGTAAATATGTAGATAGATTACGACATAACTGAACTTGAACTAAAAATGTGAAGCACGCACAAACATTATTCTACAAATTGAATCCCAAGTCAACATGAATGGTCTTCGATTCTTCACACAGTGTTTTGTTCTGATTTGTGAACACTTTGATACTCGCGATTGCTGATACATACAGAACTTGATATTATTTCCGATCAGCACGCGAACCTCAATGTATACGGCCGTTACGACTCTTTAGTTTTGCGTGCTGCATCGCTATCGAAATAATATCTAAATGTCGGGGACCGTTTGCAGAACAGTTATTTATAAAACTAAAGAGAAGCGATGTTTAAAATTGATAACTGTCATTGCTGTTATTTTTCTTTGATGTACTGGTTTTAGAACTGTTAAAGTAAATTGAATTTTTTGATAGCGTAATTTAGTAAAACAATTGTTTCACTAAATTACGATTGTTTGTCTCAATAGAGCTGTTTATTTAAGTAACAATTAAAAATACTACAAACTATTCTTTTCTTTAAACATAATTTACATTGTCATGATAAAAATCAGTAAATAGTATTTTAAATATTGAGGAAGATTGGGGGCGTGGTGGGATTATGTCGCTATCTCTTATGTACACACGTGACCTTACGGCGGTGACGTCACATTTCAGTATATGCATCCTTATTCTGTTACTCGACAGTTTCCCCTTCCCCGATTTTTGAAAGTTTTGTTTATTTTACTTAATACTGAACGAATTAAAAAATTCAATTGCATGTAAATCTACACACTCAACAAAGTCCAACCCATATTCTTGAAATGGAATATCTATACTTACGCATAGTTTTTACATTTTATTTATATAACAACAAACATTATGAAATTAAAAGTTGAAGAATAAAAACCGGAAGAGTTCCGTACCATTCATCATCTAAAAAACTGCAGAAAAAACTATCTCTGTATTGGTTTTTCTAGCGGCAACAGAAATAAATCATCTGTGAAAATTTCAGCTGTCTATCACTATTCATTAGATACACAGCTGGCCTGGTTACAGACAGGCGGACAGCTGAGTCTTAGCAATAAAGTCCCGTTTTTACCCTTTGGGTACGGAACACCAAAAACTGATTCTATACCGTATTTGCCGTGGCCACAGAGAGCCGAGCTTACCATAACGAAAAAAAAAACATATTGAAGCCCATTAACATCAATACAAAAGGTCATCCAATCTTCTAATCAAAAGAATCACTGTGCCGCGTGCAGTCTCGTTAACTTGTTTTTATTTTTATCGTCACCTTGATCTTGTATACCGAGGCGTTATCATTGTGAACACGGCCCGCTCTTACTCAAGTGCTCAAGGTAAGTGATTCATTCTGATTGACTGACGAAGTTGATTACTTTGTTAATAGGTATTGTAATTAAAATCACACACACACTAAAAGAACTGGGGCGCCTTAACCTCGCTTTTGTCTTTATTTATGAAATGATTTTAATTAATTGTAATAATAAATCAGTTGCAATTCTAGTTTAGGTGGATAGTTGCTTAACTTACTTCAACTTTAGGTTTAGGTTAGGTCTTATTATTATTATAATAGCGGGTCCGTAATGTCCCACTGCTGGGCAAAGGACTTCCTCAAGTTTTATTATTATAATTTAATTTATTAATTATCCCACAAGAAGGACCGATGACCTGTCATTTGCGGGAGTTCGATAGATGCGAGAAGCACAGGATGGTTCATTGTGGCGACACTCGGAGGAGGCCTATGTCCAACAGTGGACGTCTTCTGACTGAAATGATTATGATGATTCAATGAAGCAAACTTTATTTTTGTCTAATTAAATTAATAGCCATGTTGACTATCTATGTATCAGTCTGGTCAATACTTATCGAAAGAAATATTTTTATTGTATTTTGAAAACACCAATAATGTAGGTAGGTACTTACCTAATAGGCTAGTTGCCGTAAAAAATGTAATTAGTCTGTCTTTTAGATTATTCAAAAATAAGGGACACGTATTTTTTTATTTGTAAATAAAACTGAAAATGACAAAGATATAGCCCATTAAAGTTACGTGTAACGTCACACCGTGCTGCATTTTTTCGCACGGGGAGACGTCACACGTGACTTTAATGGGCTACATCTTGTTTTGTTATATCGAAAAAAGAAAAAATACGTGTCCAATATTTTTTTATAATCTAAAATACGGACTAAATAAAATGTCATTATTTTTACCCTGGAAACTACCCTATTGATTTAGCTTAAGTCGTACGAAAAATCTTTGGACTCGACAGTCAGGTGCTGGATATAAACACAAATAACCAATAGCTTCGTATTACAACGGCTCAAGAGGCAGGTTGTAGGCAAACGATCAAATTGTTCTAGGTTCTCCTTTAAATTGAGGCACACTTATTTCCGCGGCCAAGCAGCATTGCTCTGTTCTAGTTTGGCGGGAACCGGTAGGCTGGTCTAAATTACAGCTATATTGGAAGTTTCAACAGCTGCGATGCTTCTGGCATTATAGTTATTTGTTTGTTTGTCCTAACATAGGAACGCCTTGCAGCAAATACATCAGTCAGAGAAACACTAATTTGTTCAGAATCTTCTATTTTCCATCATTATCTGTGCGGTATAGTGCTAGATATCATAGGAGCGGGCGCGGTGGTAGATAGGTCACGTATGCAGCATCAGCGGTCATCATTCCACTTGGACCTAACTCCAAATTGCACACATTCTTTCACAAAATTATGAAGCTCTATCTGTGAACTTTTCAAAGTAAAATTATTTCAATTGAAAAATAAACGGAGTATTTTGAAATCTCATCTTGATGTACACCATAATATATTAATTTGAAGCGTCGGTGACCCTCACTTCTTGCCACTCTGCTATGCTCTACCCTACTTATCCCAATTCATTTTAAATTCGGCTAGGCTTCTCTTTCCTCTATTATTGTAATTATAATATTAATTTCGATGTAGATGGACAGATTTTTTTTTTCTTTTCACTAGGGTAAAGCTCTATGGTGGTGGATGGAAACATTGGATTAAAGATTTTCAAGAAGATTTCCGTATAAAAAGTATCCTTTGTCCGTGTCCTGGTTCTGGGCTAACTCCAATTTTCAGCCAAATCGGTGCAGCCATTCTTGGGTTATAAATAGTGTAACTAACACCATTTTCTTTTTGCAGATCTTCGTATGGGACGTCGGCAAAGGCGAGGCAGTGAAGGTGATAGACTGTCACACAGACGTGATCTACTGCATGTCATTCAACCGCGACGGCTCGCTGCTGGCCACCACCAGCAAGGACAAGAAGCTGCGCGTCATCGAGCCGAGGAGAGGCATCGTGCTTTCTGTAAGTCTGATAAGCCCATAATATATATCTTATAGGACTTCCTGTGAGACCGTGAAAGTCCGTAAGGATACCGCCGAGCGAGATTTTGAGAGGGCCGATCCTGCTTACAGAAGAAGGCGTTGGCAAGGCAACCGACTCGGTACCTAAAAAGCCTGCGTAGTTTAACGAAGGCAGGAAGGACTTCGAGGTCGCACGCGCTCTGAGTGGGGTCTCTGTCCTCCAACTGAGTGATCCTAGGAAATGTTTTCTTTTTATTTGGAAAATGATATCTAATGACTTCTTCTGTTCTTGAGTGGAGCGGGGGAAATAATGATGGTACACTGATCACGTGCTATTGTACATGGCGAAGCTCAGGAGTAACCACTTCACGGTCTCACCAGCGATGTGCCCGTATAGGTGTTGCACAGTTGGTTCTAGGGTGGTCTAGAGTCGAATAGGCGAAAACAAAAAAAAAAATCGGTTTTCAGTCCCGATTTGATCCATTCAACTGTAAAAGTGTTTGTTACAACGAGCTACATCTTATCTGACCACCACAAAATGCCCCATAGATAAACTTAATATACAGTGACTGAGTTGGTGAGATTGGCTGTCACAGTTTTCGAGTTTCTAATACGAATGAACATCCAGGTGTAATAACTGACGGACTACTTAAGGTTTTCTGAGACCAAAAAAAAGCAAGCCGAATTAAACCGAATTAATTGCGAGTTTTTATAAACAGACCACTAAGATAATAAAGACAAAGTAACAAATAGTTACTACAATCTAAACTACATAATAATTTTACAACTTTTTCCTCGCGTTTTGATATCTTACTAATCCCCTTTACTCTCTCATTACAGGAAGGTCCCTGCCACCTGGGCACCAAGGCCTCTAAGTGTACGTTCCTGGGCAGTCAAGGCAAGGTGCTGACGACCGGGTTCTCTCGCTACAGCGACCGGCAGTACGCGGTGTGGGACCAACATGACTTGGACAAGCCCTTAGTTTGCGAGACCATCGATAGCTCTTCAGGAGTTGTGTTCCCGTATTATGATTATGATACTAATATGGTAAGTGCTTGCTTACACAGTCTTATTGAGCTAAATGCTCCAGGGTGAATTCGGATAGTTTTTTTTACAATTTGCTCATCAGTATCGGATAGTATAGTAACAAAAATATATTTGCAGTAACAACAGACTATGCTCATGTCGAACGCAACGCATGATAACCTAGTGTGACGCATGAAAACTGAGCACGACGCACAAAAACCGTGCACCATGCACAAAACCAAGCGCAGCACACGGAAACACCGCGCGTACAAAGCGTTTTGGGAGTACATTCAATATGCGGATATCATTATTCCTGATAGCTATAACCCAGGGGTCTTTAAGTCATGACTTGCTTCTAAGCAAGCGTGTTCCATCGTCGACCACATCATCGCTTACCATAAACGGATTTCAACGCATAAGAAGCGTGGTTGCCAGAACAACACAAAAAATCCTTTGCAAGCAATTTTGAAATTGTCATGAAGTTGCCACTTTTGTCTACCGTTAGTGTAAATTGTCAACTATATAGAACAAAGAAAGTAAAACCACTATTATTACATTCAAATTGACCGACATTGCTGTTCCGCTGCACTTTATAAATCGTCTGTTAGTATTAGCTAATTGACCCTCAATTTAGCAATAAAAAAAACTAGTTCATGGTTGTATGGAAACCACTAGATAGATGCCATCTACCTGATAACACACATGTATACGTTCCTAAACGGTACCCTTGGGACAAGGTGCGGCTAGTAATAGGCCATTTATTATGTCGAGTACGATGTTTTTATTGTTTACTGTTCAACTTGTAACTTGTAAGTAATAAATATTGTAGAGTATATAGTAAAGTCACAACTAATGTGTGTATATGACGAGATATGTGAATGCAAAAGGAATATCTATACATCTATACATATAAATAAAATTAGAGTGTCTGTTTGTAATATTGAAATAACTGCTTTTTACTACATGCTTATGAATTTATATACGGTACATACACCAAAATAACATTTTTTGTCTGTCTGTCTGTTTGTCCGGGCTAATCTGTGAAATGGCTGGACCGATTTTTACGGGACTTTAGTTGGCAGGTAGCTGATGCAATAAGGAGTAACATAGGCTACTTTTATTTTAGAAAAAATAAATTCAAATTCCTGTTGTCCACGCGAACGAAGTCGCGGGCACAGCTCGTGTAAATTAAAATAATTGTGATTATACTCCGATGCCTACGTGTGAAGTTATAATGCACGATTAGCGCCACAGAAAACAGGAATCATACATTAGCGCAGTGTTTGACCAATTGGCTACTGCATTGCGTTTCGCAAGTTTGAGTCCCGCGCGAAACAAATATTTGTGTGCCCTACTCTCTCCCTACTATCTAGTTGTACGAAGTCTGGCTGTCTTGTATAATTATGATATGTGAGTTGACATGTTTGTGATCGTAACCATGATGCAGGTATAATTCCTAGTGACAGGCAGTCTTAACAAAAAAAAATGTTATTTCATATTACATGCAGTGGTCTCTTACTGTGATTTTAAACCGGTTTTTTTTTTAAATTTTTTTTAATAACAAAAGCGGCTCTTCTGAGAAATGGTCTTTTTGTCTACAAGAGATTCGATAATCCGACATCACCTTGCGAAACGTTTGTCGGATAACCGCGGGCTAACTGTATTTACAAGGATAAAAACTAATTGTTGTCTATTTTTTATTCAGGTGTACTTGGCTGGCAAGGGCGACGGGAACATCCGATACTATGAAGTGGTTGATGAGCCACCTTACGTGCATTTCCTGAATCAGTTCCTATCTGGTAATCCACAAGTAAGTCACTAAGCAGTATTACAATCTTTCATTTTCTCATATACTTACACCATAAAATTTTAATTAATACAAATACCTAAAGGGCTTAATAGAAAGGGTCTTGTTATTATTTAAGTAAAGTCTCAATAAAGGGCAAATTTATTAGAGTTTGTTTCTATCCAAAGATGTCACTCAATTTATGGAAATATTGTACACCCTAGTAAAATGTACTAAATTGATGTTGATAACTTTTATACATTAAAATTGTGTGTAACTTAGGCTTTGTTTCATCGCAATCGGTTGACTATAGAGAAAGATATTATACTACAATCATTGACTGTTAGGAGGTACGAAGTTCGCCGGGTCACCTAGTTTAAAATATTATCTGTGTTTAGCCTGTAAAATATCCCTCTCAGCGATAAGACCGCCGTTTGTAACACTCTATTTACCTAAACGGTTCTAAATAATATTTCGTCTAAATATGTGTTTTCTGGCTACTTTCATCAGCATGTGATACGATCACACTAATATTATAAAGGTGGAAGTTTATATGTATATAGACATGACATTTGAGCGTGAAAGGATCACTCACGCTCAAATGTCTGTCAACGAATTGGGATGAAATTGGCGCATGGTCTGACCTTATCCTGGAATGACACATAGGGTACTTTAACCCCGGGAGTATATAAACTTAAGATACTTTGGGATGGGCAGGCCACATGATGAGGGACAGCTAGGAAAAGTGGAGACAAATAGTGACAGAATGGTACTCAAGGAATGGAAAACGGAGTATGGGAAAACAACTGTTGAGATGGAAGGACGAGTTCAAATAGACAGCAGGCTCCAATTGGAGGAGTTTGGCTCGTGATAGAGTACAGTGGAAGCAGCTGGAGGAGGTCTTTGTCAGGAAACTCACTTAATTAAGAAATATAATTCAAAGAAAGAAAAAGATTAGGAAGTGTTAAATTCAGAATAATAAGACTATTATTATTATATTAACTTGGGATAATTTTCGACATATATGTGGATGAAGCCGCTAGCAAAAGCTAGTAAAACTAAATCTGATAAGTTCATGGTATGTATTGTTTCCAGCGAGGCCTAGGCTTCATGCCGAAACGCGGCGTGAGTACGGCGTCGTGCGAGGTGTTCCGCTTCTACAAGCTGCACACGTCGCGCGGCCTGTGTGAGCCTATCTCCATGATCGTGCCGCGCAAGTCCGACTGCTTCCAGGTAATTGTTTGTATGTACCACCGCGGTCATTTCTGCCTGATCACTTAAAAAAAAAAAAATCGCTTAAATCCTGCAGCGCGGCGCCAAACCAAACCCTTTGAAATTTTCGTTTCAAGTGCAAGCCAAAACGAACTTAGCTGTGGTCAGGCGGAAGTTAGGTTTCAGGGTGCATCTAGCCTATGGTTGATCGATAAAATCGTGACAAATTTTGACAGTCTAGGAATATTGATCAACTTAGGGCAAGTATCTCGGAATGAGAGATAGTCAGCATAAAATTGTATAAACCTTTATTTTGACACCCTAAAAATTGTCTCAAAACCGTATCGTAGGGTGTCCGTGACTATGATGCGTGCGTCAGTCCACGACCATCAACCAGTTCGGTTGTAACAAAGACCCTTGAGAACCAAGATCCAGAAAATTCGTAAAAGAAAAAAGAGATTGTAGATGTAAAAAAAAAATCTAGCTGTGCGATGTGGCATATTATTATAGTGATAAAAATAAGTTAAAACCATGATGGGTACTAAATTAGCAATTTGTATGTCAGGAGGACTTGTACCCCGACACGGCGGCGCCGCTGCCTGCACTCTCGGCTAAGGACTGGCTCAGCGGCATGAACACGCCGCCGCTGCTCATCAGTATGAAGACAGGTACGATTTTAGTTTTGCCGTTTTGCTAGTTTGTCATTTTGGTCACTAACTTAGCGCCTTATAATTTACAAAATACTAATTTGACTCCCCAGGTGTAACAATAACAACGCACAAGCCGCGCACGAGCAACAACGCACCGGCGCAGCAGCCGCAGGACGCCAACAACCGCAAGAAGTTCGCCTTCCTGTCGCGCGAGACCACGCCCGACTACCGCCCGCTCGGCACCTGGCAGCCCAACGACCATCACAACAATGACAACGAACAGGTAGATGTATGTCCAACAATTGCAAGTAGTGTACAGCTAAGGAATGGAATTCTCTGCCGGAGTCTGTGTTTCCTGTTAGCTATAACCTAGGGGTATTTAAGTCAAGAGTAAATAGATTGCTTCTAGGCAAGCGTGTTTCATCGCCGGCCACATTATCGCTTACCATCAGGTGAGATTGCGGTTAAACGCAAGCCTATCCATTATAAAAAAAAAAGTTCGCCTTCCTGTCGCGCGAGACTACGCCGGACTACCCTCCGGCACCTGGCAGCCCAACGCTCCCTACACTTATAGCGAGATAAGATATTAGATTGCCCACCACAATCTGTAGATACTTATTTTATTTAATCTGCAATATTGTATTATCCAGGTGCAAGTAAACGAGAAATCTCAAAAGACGAGCGCCAACCAGAACACGAAGTTCCACCAGCTGCAGCGCATGTTCGGCAAGCAGACGGGCGACGCCGAGCCCGTGCCGCTCTACAAGCAGATCAACCAGGGCGACGTCTTCAGTACTGAACATGAGGTATGTTGTTATTTTGTTTTTAATATATGGCCTCTTTATTAAGTCAAAAATATGGTATTTGCTAAAATTGGACATAGTGTCCGACCGAATGTTCGGTTTCGGTCGAGTTTCGTCGAAAAAATAAGTTTCGGTTTCGATGGCAAACCTGCCGAAACTACGACCGAAACCGAAACTCACTCGCGACTGCACTCGGGAGTTCTCGCGCTGTGATCGGTCATGTTCAGCGCGCTAAATTCCTTCCAAGCGAGTAAGGAACGAAGACATTTTGCCGTGTCCATGTGCCTATAATCATGTTGTGACTGGCTTGTGTTAGCAGTTCATTTTACATACTCCCCAACTAAAATCGAGTGCACTAAAATTAATGATTACAATCACGTTTTCTTTATTTTTCTCTCAAAACATAATACTTGTAAGGAGGTTTTGGCCAGGCACTAATTGGACAATATTGTTTGTGTTTGACTTTTAAGTCATGTAAATATATAATTAGCTTGAAGAATTTATAAAATGCAATGATATAAAAATAAAGTTTTTAGTATGAAATATACTAAAAACCATGTTTTTATATCATGGCAGCGACTATGAGCAAAAGCAAAAGTTTTCATGTGTGTGTGTGTGGGTAGTTCTGATTTAGATAACTAATGACAATAAAAAATGACATATTACAATGACATAGGTATTTACTCTTTTTACCCGACAGTACCAGAAGGGTTTTTACCTTATTTTTTCAATTTCCAGTTACGCCTCGCATTCAACCGCCAAGGTGAGGAGCTACGCATAGTGAAGAGGCAGCTACAAAACAGCCAACAGCGAGTTCGTGAGCTCGAACAATTAGTCGCCGCGCTTCAAGCCAGGCTTCAGCGCGACGGCTCATAAGAACTCTGCCTCAATGCCTTTTGTCTTACCAAGCGAATACACGCTTCAGGATTGCGGACAGGGATTGGAACCTCGCGCGGTACCCGAAGTTCAACACCACTGGTCGCTTGACACATGCTCGAGGCTTGGCCTTTAGTATATTTTGTGCCACACTAATATTATAAGCGACTGGATACGGGAAATGCGCAAAGGGATATCGAGTCTCATAGAATTCTAGGTCTATGCGACTGATCTAAGCGACCACTGGTCGAGGACTCAGCTTGGATAGCGCGAGGTAATCGAATGTTCGTTATAAATGCTTGTAAAAACGTCGATCAAGCTTTAAGCACTTGATCTGTTCTCTCAGCCTTCTATTCTATTATTTTAAGGTTTAGTTGTCATTCCCTAGTCTAAACCACGTCTTAATGTTGTCACAAGTTAGTGTACTAATGTTGAAGTTAAAATAATGTATGTATAAGGAATGCGTTGATGCGCAAGTGATGTAAGGATAAAATATTTAGGAGAGGAAGAAGAAGCAGGATTTTTTCTTCGTGGTATTGAATACTGCCGCCTGTAGTGCCGCTACTCGTCAGATATTCACCGATTAGTGATTATGTACAGCGACGCCTTATACTCGTAGCAGTCTATGTATAAGATTCGGGTTTTAAATAGCCATTTTGTATTGTTTGTACACATTTTTGTAGTTATTTTTGATGTGAAACATCTATTGGTGCGCCTTGATAGTAAAACCGGCTTGAATGCCGTGAGGGCAAACAGCATGACAGCGTTACGCTCTGGTACCCCCACTACGCCACCATTCTTAGCTTCGTTGTGTGTGCGCGGGCGTATTCTACCAGCAGCTTCACTGACGTCAAAGTAGGATTCCCCATACAAACTCTGGATTCCCATTTCATCTCCCTGGGAGGTAAATTTTGGAAAATCCTTTCTTATCCTTTGTACACATCAAGGAACCTCAGTGTAAAATTTGTGTTCTAGGTATTTTTGGAAGGTTGGTTGTGTGCACGGTTTTGGCTGGGCATGAACATGTCGGGCCTTTTATATTACAGTAATACCTTGATCACACGTACCGAGTAAATGGGCGAGACAGTACTCTCGGCCGAGTACTCGGTACGTGTAAACACAGCGCCGAGTGCTCGGCCTGCCATTTATCTCAACAACTCGCTTACATCACTGTCTCGGCCGAACAACATATTACTGTCTCGCCCTTTTACTCGGTACGTGTGATCAAGGCATTAGAGATAGATGTTTCACATCTGCCGGGCGTCCGGTAACGGTTTTTTTTATTTTAGAAATCATTTTTTCCGAACTACTTTTGTTCGCAGATCATGACATTCGCGAGATAATAATATGTTTCATATAATAAGGGATCAAAATTAATCATTCCAAAAATTCCTTTGGGCTTATTCGGCAGCTAAGCTTGACGTATTTGTGATTTATTTGAAAGTATTTTATATTTAGGCATCTAATATTTAAGGCCTATGAATTTTCTATTGAACAAAAGTCGTGTATTGCTTTGTTTTAGGAGTTTATATGTGATAAAACCATGACATTCTACATAAATGTTCATGTCACAAACTATTGTTTTTATTATTCTAATATTACTTTGTGTATGTGATTTACCTATTTTCTATAGAATTATGTATGCAATCAAAATCAGGGTTATGGTTTCAAGGTTTTTGACGTGATGTGTTATGCTGTGATCAATGGTCAACTTGCCTAATCTATTAAAGCATAATATAGTTAGTATCAGCTTCATTTGTCGACTGAGATTTAAATGAAATATCTATTGTAAAGAAATCTTGTTACAAATTAATATTAGGCGGCTGATCTCGTGAAAAGCACTTTTTTATGTAGCACATCATAAATGTTATTCCCAGTTTTATAGTTAAGTTGACATCTTGTTTGTTAGTGATTGTGTTAATAGTCTGATTTATGTAATAGTGTTACCTGTTATTTTAATTGTGTTTTGTATTTCCTATGTATTTTGACTGCATTATTGTTTTATAATAATATCATTTTACGACGATCAAGCATTTACTTTCATTACTTATATTAACGCTAGTGGTATTCATGTATCGTGATTTCTATGTTGCGAATGAAATTGTACAAAAAAGTTACCTGAACTTTTTTCTGTACATATTATAATTAGATTAGATTTCCGAGCTAGCATCATAGAAGTATTATACATAGGTGCTAGATGTTTTCAAAAGACTTAAGCTGTTTTGATTTGCACAATTTTAAGCTTAAATTTATTATCATGAGATGGCTAATGGCTTTAATAATTGTATGCATAACTTGTGTATAAATTGGAGTGATGCCACATAAAAAAAGCAAGCCTAAAAATTTATAAACTTAGTGACATGTTTAAAGTTCAATATATTGAATCTTTTTAATATTTACATTCCATGTTCAGTATAAAACGCATAATGTTAGTGTGGTAAGTGAAAATGAAAGTATTATTGTGCATTAGCTGGATTACTTACTTGGCTAAGTCGGTGTTAATATTTATTATTATGTATTTTTATATCATGCTTGTGTAGCACAAATTTTCAATAAATGTTTGGATAGTATTTTGGTTTTCATTTAGATTAATTTTCATGGAACATTTAATCAGTATGTTTGACACAATGACACCTCTCATTCCACCCAGAGCGGGAGGAGTAAGGATAGCGATACAGACTTCTTACTGACCATCGATTTTTATATCTATTCGAGTCGCTTATAATAAATCGATTTATTAATAAATAGAGTTTTAATAACAGGACTATCGAACTATCCGTTGGTTACAGTGCGTGGCAGACAGTCCTAAAAAGTATAGTACAGATGATTAATATTTTGTTTGGGTTTTTTTTTAAATAGAAGTCATTCCACAAGAAAAATCTAATCTCAATTTCAAGTTTCGTAGGTGAGTAGGTCTTTTTCACAGAATCGATTTATTGTTTAGGATCGATTTTCTTGACCAATAAAATATTCGATTTATCGATTTCAGATAGCTCTCCGTAAGGAGGACTTATTTGATGCTTAACCAACTCAGAAAAAGCGTGGTGATGCCACGCTTTTTTTCGAGTTCTTCAACGCCTATTTCAAAATCTAACCCAAGTTGGTCGCTACACGCTTATAACTGGCAAGATGAGTCATCTTCAACCTATCTGAAACACAGTCCCAGTGTGGACATGTTCCCCGGAACTTGCTGTGATGCTAGTCTTGCTAAACCAATTGCATCTTCTAGAATCTATACGAGACTAATGACAGAAAAAAAGAAAATTTAATTTGAAGTAGTCTATCAATACAATAGATAAATTAGCAAATACGAAATGTACCTCACGGCGTCCTCACCTTCCGCATGACACAGGTTCTCACCGGAAATGGTAAGTTTGGGAGGTTCCTGCACCCGGAAGTGACGCCAGTGTCGCCACTGTGCGGAACACGGTGGAGCACACAGTAGAGGTGAGCCCCGCTTAGGCAAAGCATCGCCGTGCCCTGGTGAGGGCGATCGACGGCGGCGATCTCTCGCGCCGGGCCTTGGTACAGGCCATAGCTCGGAGCGTGGAGTGGCAGGCGCGCGCCTCCTTCTGCGAAGCAGTAATGCTAGCAAAGGAGGAGGCCGACGGCATCAGGCAACGGTGGCGCTCAGTGTCCCAGCCGCTGCCGGGATTCCGATCCCGATTTCCGGCCACCACAGTCGCGAGCTTGCGGACGGCAAGCAATGGGTAGCTCGCTGTCCGACCGTCCGGTAACTGTCCGGACCGAGCCCAAGTCGTCGACGGCGCTCACTTTTCCCGCCTTAAGAATTTGTCAGCAGCAGCAGAGGCCCAGCCGGGTCGAAGCCTACTTGGGGCCAGGGTTAACCGAAAGGGAAGCTCGGTCCCGGTACAAAAGGCAAGACAGGAGTGGGTTTTAGTCAGTAAAAGTGTGTCACTATCTCTCGCTCCGCCCAAGAGCGGCGGATGTCATTAGATGATTTTCCTACCGGAAAAAAAATACGAAATGGCATCTCCCAAAAATACGTGTCTAGAATTAAAAACACGCTAAATAAGTCAGAGACGGACGAGGAAGCGCGTCGGGTAGAGAGATGACAAATAAAAATAAAACCTTTTATTTTAAAGTTTATTGTACAAATTACAAAGACATTAATATCTTCTAGTCAGTCAATGTATAACAGAAACTAAAATAAAATATACTGAGATTCATAAAGTTTCTAGAGGTAAAAATACAATGTATCATGTAAAATTCATAAAAAGTAAATAATTTGTTTCTCACACTTATTCTTAAATAAAATGGAATGTGATGATGGACGGACCAAATTATAAACGCTTATATTTAGCAACATTGCACTTACGTTTATATAAAATAAATGCTGTCAAGTTTGTATAAAATATGTACATCTAGGTACTATTTCTGTAATTGATATTTAGGCACTCGCTACTCTTTTTGTAGTCACCTATATCTATGCTCTACTGAGTTTATACAATATTAAACTGAGAAGGTCACTTTAAATGTACGTTTAGTAAAGCTATATCTCAAAAGCAGAAATAGCTGTAGGTACAATTTGTATTTTGTTTTGAAATGAATATTAACCTTTTCACCGCCTACGTCGGATTTATCCGACAAAAACTTTCGCGTTTATTACGCCAGGGTCGCACATACTCGACCAAATACTCGCATCTCGTCAGCTCTTCTGTCACCTATGGGGATTTAAAAGCTAAACGAGATGGAGTACCTAGTCGCGAACACGACTCTGGCGAGTAGGACACCAAAACACTCGGACTAAACCGACGCAACCAGTTAAAGGGTTAAATCTTATAACACCAAAAATTTGATTAAAAGTAATATTAAAGATAACACTGATGTCTTCAGGATTGTGGCAGAATTGCATCCGTCTGAATTACAGGTAAAAATACAAGTCCTGTATTCCAGTTTGTCTCCGGGCTGTTGCACATAGTTGCAGTAGTTCCCCAGATCTAACGATGAACAGTATCTCTTTGTGCTGATACCACCTGAAACATTAATTGGTTACATTATTTGATAAATTGTTTAATACTAGCAAATGCATGAAGTTATTATACAAATGCTGCGTGTTTACAAAGATTTGTATGCCGAGTCCACGCCTAATTGTCATTATATGCCTACCAGAAAGACACAGCGTTAGTATGAAGAAGCAGTCTATGATTCTGGTTTCTAGGAGCATAGATATTGTAAAACATACCTGATTCTCTTTGGATTTATGTTGTTACCTCTCATTTCCGGCAGGGGTCGCCATCTCTGGTTCCGGCGGCCGACCGTTTAGGTTTCATAGCGTTTATGATTTTTGTCGTGTTAGGAGCAAAAGTTTTTCAAAGTTCATAAAACTGACAAAAATCTTATTAGATTCCAATAATTCATTGTTTTCGGTCTGAAAATAGTGTTAGAGTGTGTGTATACTAAAAATAAACACGTATTCAGTGTTTTATACAGTGTTCAGTGTTGCGTCATTGACGGCGATTCGGTAAGTACCCTACCATTATGAACTCGGAGGATTCCGTCCCTGAACCTGTAGCTCAAGTCGCTGCTTCGGATGGAGAGCGAAGAGCTGTGAGCTCAAGCTCATCGCAAAGCAGTTCTTCGTCTTCGGAAGACGAAGAAGGTTTTGCCTCGCCGCCACCTAATAAAAGGTCTAAGCGGCGCAGGTTCAAACAAGTCGAAACTTGTTCGGATCCTCGTATGGACACTCTAATTAATCAAGTTACATATTTAACAAACTGTGTAGCTCAAATGCCGCAGATTTTTACTGCTATTAGTACGAATTTTAATAATAATAAAGAAAATGTCGACAGCCATTTTAATTCCGTGAATTCTAAGAATACAAATAATCAGTTTATAAACAAACCACAAGTTTTAAATAAAGCAACTAATAATAATAATATGTGTTTGGGAGAGTTGAAAATAAGTTATGACGAATCTAAGATTGTACCTGTTGCCGATCCCGTTAAACTAGCAGAGTTAAATAGTCTTCAACAATTTAACTCACAGGCTTGGAAGGGCATTCGGTATAAAAAGGACTTGCAGGCACTTATGGCAGCACCAGGTTTTATGGGCTTAAAATTGAATGAGGAATTATGTCACCTTAATAAAGGAACAGATTATTTGGCTAGTACGGAGCAATTGTTAGCGGGATTGTCGAATGCTGTTTTGGAAAACAGGCAACTTTTGAAAAATGGTTTGCAAGAGGTTGTAAATTGGGCTGCTAGTTCTGACACAGAGCTCAATGCAAGCACTCTATATGATAAATTGTCTGAAAAATTTGGTCCAGCGTCTCCTTCATATAAAAATATGGAAACTTGTATGCAAGTCATATGTGGCAAGCGAGCTGAATGTATTGAGGTTAGACGTGACCGCATTCTAAAAGAAGTTAATAATGTTAATCTTAAATTAGCTTTACAAAATATTCCACCTAGCGCTGAGTATCTCTTCAACAGAGAAGCGCTCATCCCACTGGTAGATTCTTTAGGAGGCTCGCAGGTATGGCTTAACATGCCAAGTTATTTAAAAGATAAAAAGAAAGTCAATAATAACAACCAGGTTAACAATAAAAGTTTCAAGCCATCTTATCAAACTAAATTCAATAAGAAAAATAAGTTTAACTCGGACAAAAAATCTAAAAGTAATAATTATAAAAAGCATTCCTTTCGCCGTACAGGCACCCAAGATACTTCCAACGTTAAAGATAAGTGACAATCAAAGCAGAGTATTCAAAGGCGGTTGCCTAAAATCCCATGTTCAGGCATGGGAGCAATTGGGGGCCAGTCAATATATTCAAAAAATAATAGCAGAGAGTCGCATACCATTTTCAACAAAACCTCCTTTACAGACCAAGGCAAAAGAGGGAGCTACCACCTCTAGTGACTCAAGAGTTACAATGGTGGGTAAGAAACGTAGGGAAAAGTGCAAGACCAATGCACACCCCCAAGATTACTCACTTTCTCACCACAGACGCGGCGGACGCGGGCTGGGGAGCACACCTGAACAACACCATGTTGTCGGGCAAATGGAATCGCTGCCAGCAAAAGTGGCATTCCAACGTGAAGGAAATGTTTGCTGTGTATGCAGCCTTAGTAAGACAAGGTGCACACATGAAGGACGCACATGTTCTAGTGCAGTCGGACAATCGAACCCTCATAGCCTACTTAAGGAACGAGGGGGGAACCCGGTCCTTAGCCCTGTTGGGCCTAACGAGCAAACTCCTTCACCTAACCGAGCAGCACAACATAACGCTGTCGGCATCATACCTCCCGGGGAGGTTAAACGGGATTGCAGACCGCCTCTCAAGAGGAAAACCGGTCCCCGAATGGCAACTACAACCCCAAGCCAGAAATGTAATATTCCAAAAATGGGGCGTCCCAGACGTAGACCTGTTTGCTTCAAAAGAAACAGCAGTGGTCCCCCAATACGTAACATGGGACTCAACAGATGGGTCAGCAATTTTTTGCGACGCCTTCAGTCAGGATTGGGACTTTCAGTTGGGCTGGGTGTTCCCTCCACCCAACTTGATCCCTCGGGTACTCCATCATCTAAACAGAGCCATAGGGACGTACATAGTCATAGCACCACAGTGGGATCAGTGCTTTTGGCTGACCGATCTACAAGCCAGGGCCCTGTCAGACCCAATATCGATAACAGATCTGCGGAAGAACCTGATAGATCGATCGACGGGGCTCTGTCCCCCACAAGTGGACAAATTGTCCCTCCAGGCTTGGAAAATTGGGGGTGGTCAGATCAAGTAGCAAACTGGAATAGGGAGGAAATTGAATTACTAAGTAATAGTTGGCGCAAAAGCACTTTAAATACTTACAAAGCCCCTATAAAAAGGTGGCTATCATTTTGTGCCACACATAATATTAATAAAAGAAATCCAGATGGCAAAGACGTTGCAAGATTTTTAGCAGATCTGCATTTAAAAAGAAATTTTTCAGTGAACACAATTTTATTACATAAATCAGCTATCTCTACCTTTTGTGCTTCAAATGCAGACAATCTATCAAAAAATTTCTTTGTTCAACAAGTTTTAAAAGCCATAGCATTAGCAAAGCCTCCACCTACAAAATCCCCTATATGGGACACAAAATTAATTTTCAATTGGTTGAAAACAGTTCCAAGCACAAATTCACTTTTTGATATCTCAAGAAGAACTGCAATTATTTTATTGTTAGCATCAGGCAGAAGGATACATGACCTTACCTTGTTGGATATTTCTCAAAACAACTTCATGGAACAAGAAGAAAAAATTATATTATGGCCAAAATTTGGATCAAAAACAGACTCAAGCAAATATAGACAGTCTGGCTGGTCTTTATTAAAACACCCAGATGCAAATATATGTCCCTTGAGACATATTTTACAATTGATTCAGATTTCACAGGAAAGACGACTTAATAGTAATGTGACAAGTCTATTTGTTTCATTAAAAGGCCAAATAAAACCAGCTACAAGGACTATCATAGCAGGTTGGATTAAGTCTATATTTAAGGATTTAAATTTAGAAGCTACTCCAGGAAGCGTCAGAGCAGCTGTAGCTTCCAAAGGCTGGTGGGAGAATGTTCCTGTAGATGAGATATTGGCTAGAGGGAACTGGAAGAGTGATAAGACTTTCAGAAAGTTTTACTGTAGAGAAATTATTAAAAATACAAATAATGAAGCGGAAGATTTGTTAAGATTAAATTTCTCAAGTTTTAATTAGATTTGTTAAGTTTATGTGCCAAAGTTGATTGTTTAAGTTGAAGTACCTAACAAATTTTATATTTAAATGATTATAATTATTTATCAGTAATATTACTTTACTGATTATGGTAATTAATAATAAATGTTTAATCTGAAATGAATTTCTTTCATTCTTTAACACATTTATTTATTTCACATAGCGTTTATTATGTTACCTTCACCAGCAGATATCAAACAAGTCTTCATACTAACGCTGTGTCTTTCTGGTAGGCATATAATAGGACTGTTTTACACTAAAATAAAACAGTCATTATGTGCCGAAAGAAAGACACAGCGTTAGCTCAAGGTCCTTGCCGGTATGAAGACACTATGAAACCTAAACGGTCGGCCGCCGGAACCAGAGATGGCGACCCCTGCCGGAAATGAGAGGTAACAACATAAATCCAAAGAGAATCAGGTATGTTTTACAATATCTATGCTCCTAGAAACCAGAATCATAGACTGCTTCTTCATACTAACGCTGTGTCTTTCTTTCGGCACATAATGACTGTTTTATTTTAGTGTAAAACAGTCCTATTATCTACATAATAAAAATTAATTACTCATACATTGGGATTTAAAATTCACATTTAGGCATGTGGCTTTCAGGAAAATAGTATTTAGAGTTTACATTTAGGACTTTCAAGAAAATAAGTGCAGTAGGTACTCACCAAATTATATCCATAAACACCAAGTTAGTAAACCATGTTTAGTGCCCAGTGCTGTAAAACTCAGTAACCCAGTGCATAAATTAGTGTTCGCAAAAACTACATAAAGTATTTTATAATCCTAACTAATATTATAAATGTGAAAGTGTGGATGTTTGTTACTTAATCATGCAAAAACGGCTGAACGGATTTGGCATGCATTTAGCCTTTGACATGGAAAAGAACATAGGCTACCTTAATCCCGATTCCTTAAGTACTTAATGCCACGCGGGCGAAGCCGTGGGCAAAAGCGAATACTAATACAAGAACAAATAAACACAGTGAAACATTTTTTTAGGCAATTTTTATCCTTTCATGTGTTTAACCGTTCAGATACCGTCAATTTGAGACACAATAGTAAGACAGTAGATGCGCGAATGCCGGCGTTCACTTGGGGTTTAATGAATAGATGCACATATGAAAATCGTTAGCTAACAAACTTAAAACCTAAAAAAATATTATATTATTGAATTGCATATCATGTATCATGTCTGCTTGAACTAAATGAATGGGGCAGTCATTGCTTAATTAGTGAACAGATCTTGTTACGAGAATGACAAGAGAAACAGTTTCATCCTGATGACGTAAGTACACAGCGGTAATTACTACAAGCATGGGTCACATGAAAGGTCAAATTAGACTATAGTAATTACTACAGCATGACTGTGAAAGTGGGTACCATAAAGCTTGCTATTTACCTTTTTGCTTATAAAGCAAACATTGTAATAAATAAAGCAAATTTTTACAGACAGCATCATCAATTGCTTTTCCCAATTTTATGTTCCGTTACCACTTTAGTGGCATCCTTATAGCAGACAAAGGTGCAGAACATGATTGCATAAGTGCTTATAATTATATTGCTTGGGTGAATAATAGTATACCTAAATCTAAATTAGTATATTTTGTATGTGGTATTTGAACTGCAAAAGTAAGGCCAGCAATTTCTGATCTAGTCCTGGCCATGAAGTGTTTATTGTAAACATAGTTACCTAGAGAAAACATTTAACCTTTCCAATACCATAATTAGAGACATAATAGAAAGACAATCAGAGAACACCGGTGTTCACTCACTCATTGTCTTTCTATTGTGTCTCTAATTATGGTGCCTATTCAAAAGGTTAATATTAGTTGATGCTTAAGAAGTTTTGGGAATCTCCTCGCCCCGATCTTTGATGGGTGCTGGAGGGATATGCAAATGATGCTGCAGTCTTTCCATTATTATTTAATAAGCAAAGCACCACCATATAATTTGTTAGTAGACACCTGTAAGTTTAATGCAGTATTGAGCATTGAACACATGCTCACAAGACAATGGCTTCAGTATCCCACCATCCAAGGTCATCAGCCCATCACCACACTCCATGGTTGATGAAGAGTTGCACTGATAGCACTCTAGTGCTGTACCTAGATTTAATATTTGTTACATTTTGTTAGGCCTCTTAGAGTAAAAAGATAGAAGTAAAATAAAATAAAAACAATTAACTGTGGTTTTGTCTATTAACAATCTAATTATTATGTTATAGGAAAAGTTAGTATCACCTTCACCTAATATGAATTAAATAGAAGTATTAGAATGGAAGTAAGTGTTGTAACATCCCAAGTAATTAGTTCCAACAAGCAGTGTTTACATGGACTTAAGTTATTTCTGTGTTATAAATGTACCCATTAGTAAGGCTCACGCCTTTTATCTCTGAACTCTCACCTTCGTATCTTCCGACGTGCTTGATACAGTACTGAGCATTGTGTATCGTCGCACAGTCTTTGGGTAACAAATCAACATCATTCTCTAAAAACTCATTACACTGAAACGGCTCATTCGAGTCCGTCCCTGAACACTGGTAGCAGTTTATGGAATAAACTAAAAATAAAGATAGAAACTAAAATAAACAAAACAAAACAAATTTCGAAATAATAACAAGGAACAACGCCCTAGAACTCTTACCTGTCTTATATGTAGCGAAAGATATGCAAAGGCATAGAAATACTTTTCCTTGAAGGCTCATCATTGTTATAAAAGGTTTTTATTCATGTATTATAGCACGTACATTTAGAAAGCAATAAATAATCAATAAAAAGCCAAACCGAAGATCAGCACAATACTGTCGTAACGGCGACGATTTGTCAAATTGACCATTGACAGTTGACAAAAAAGAATGTTGAAGACTTGTGGTAGTTAAATCACCAATGTTTAGCATTAAAATAAAAGCAGAATAGAGGCAGTTCACCTAATTTTATGTCACGTAAGACAAAGACAGCACATCACATTAATGCATAAGTCGGATTGGTCACTGGAACGCTTCTTTCTTTTTATATGATTTTTTAAATTTATTTCTTAACTTGGATAGAAAGTACTTCAGTCAGAATAATAGAAATTACATTTCTCTAAATATAATTAGAATATAGATGTTTAAATTGGAAAAAAATGTATCAAATCAACGTTCTCGACAAACTTCGTTGGTGTAGTTGGCACTAAAATTAAATTCTCAGTTCTACTTTGCCGAGATCGCGCCTGTTTCAATTATTTTACATAATGTCCAGTTGCGCTACTCAGTATTACATAGTGAACGTGACTATAAATCCCGCTTTCAGGCAGTCATAGAGAGGCCGACATAGTCCCGCTTTTGCAAACAGACCAAACGACAATTTAAAATGTATTTTCCACTTGAAATGCGTATAGGAGAAAAACAAGACCCGCTATTTTGAAACAAATTTGTTCAGCCGACAAATATAAAATACGACATAGAAGTCACACTACACTGGAGCCTGTGCTGGAGCTTAGCAAGACAAGATGCGGTGCGGCACCGCACCGCATCGTGTAGTTAGGCTCTAACTACTTATTTTGTGTAGAATGACAATCTTCTATATTAAAAAAACTTGTAAAAACCTTGTTTTTTTAATTATAATTCCTCAAATGTCCAACTCTGTCAAAGAAAAAAAATCGTCATGTTAACTTTAATGATCTTTGAGTTGCGCAGACACAAAACTACATCAACTTTAAACAATGTTTTTAAACCACAATATCCATTGGGAATCAATTTACGAATAGGTAATTCATGAACGAAAAAAGTTTTATTCGGAATCTAATTTTTTAATTCTGATGATCTCTGTATCACTGTTTGAAGTAGGGTTTGGAAGAAGGCGACATATTTTTATTAATTGCCGTTGCCAATAACGAAAATATAAGAAAAAACTAGTATAAATTAAACTATTTATATCTTCAATCAACATTAATGTTATAAAGAGGGAAAATTTGTATTTTTGTGTGTATGTTTGTAATGAATAAACTCAAAAACAACTGTGCCGATTTAAAAAATTCTTTCATCATAGGAAAGCTACATTCACCCTGAGTAACATAGGCTACATTTATTGCCCATGTGAAGCCGGGATGGGCCGCTAGTTAAATATAAAGCAAAAACATTTTTTTTTTTCACTTTTTATCCGACTGCAAGAAGGGTTATGTTTTTCGCGCATATCTTGTATGTTTGTATGTATGTAATATTCTTGATTACCTACCTCATATATTCCAAACCGCTGAACAGATTTCTATAATAAACATATCGTTAGATTCGTCTTGATAACCCAAGTGTTCTTAGATAGGTGACGTCAAAAAAAAAAACAACATATTGACTGTGAGATGCTATATGTTAGAGTAAAAAAAAAAAATTTTTTTTATTAATTTTTCAGTATGGGTGTCAAATTAAAGGGCTTTTCATGAGGATTTCAAAATGGTATGTCATGACCATATTAAAAAAAAGTACAACAGGAAATCTATGTTATTTATTAGGTCGGTTTTTGAACTTTACAGTGATTTTACGTCTAAAATATAGTGAATAAATAGTGATATTATAATAGTACCTAATTAAAAAGTGTAAAATAAAAAAATAATTTATAAAATAAAAAAAAACCCGACTGCGTAAAAAATTAAAACTGAAAAGGAAAATAAACAATTTCAGTCCACAGTTCAGCAACAGTCGGGACCCATTAAAATAATCTAGACTAAAATCATTCTATGTAATGTGGGTCCCGACTGTTGCTGAACTGTGGACTGAACTTGATTATTTTTCTTTTCAGTTTTAATTTTTTTTACGCAGTCGGGTTTTTTTATTTTATAAATAATTATTTTTTTAATGTGGAATATTATCTAACTAATGATTTCTCATGTGGATCGGGATAGGCACGCCACAATCATGGCGGTAAGTCCCCTCTTTGCCGCGCGCCTCAAGGAGTTGTCAGCAACAGCAGGGACCCAGCCGGGTCGAAGCCTACTGGGGCCAGGGTTATCCGAAAGGGCGCTCGAGCCTCGGTATGAAGGCTAGAAGGAACGGGGTGGGTCTTTTAGTCAGTAAGAGTCTGACACTATCTCTCGGCGGGAGATGTCAATGCATGATTTTTTCCACCATAAAAAAAAATGTGAATCGGGAGCGCGTGTCGAATTTTTACTGACTAAAACCACACCTATTATTAAATAATAGGTGTGGTTAAGGTAAGTTGGTTTACAATTTGTAAACCACCTTATGTTGTAAACCCATGTTCTTTTTAGATTTCGGCCCTGCTGGGCCCCAATGGCATTATTTGATATCTCTTTGAGTCGCTCGTGAAACACTACGCGCTGTTAACGACTCAGGCTCGGTCGGAACTGTTACCGGACGGTGAGCTACCTATAGCTTGTCGTCCGCGAGCCTGCATCTACCGTGGCTGGTAGTTAGAGTCGGGACCTTGAGGATTATTTTTGTGTTGGAGAATTTTAAATTATATGTAACTTTATAGCAATCTCATTTCTTATATTTTTTTGTGTGTATTTATATGTACCTACTTTTCAGATGGCCGCCACTTCTCGCATGCGTTCCTACTTCAGTATCTCAGATATTAGGGCCTGTGCACACCACGTTTTTTAAACGCGCCGTCGACGCAAATTTTAGAAACGCGCGTCGACGACGCGCTTCTATCCTATTAAAAGTCTACACAAGGCCCTTAGTGAAATGACTCAAATAAAAAATATAAATAAAACAAACATATATAAGACTTATTCAGAATATTTATTTCCAGATTGTTTTTAATTCACAATAAGTTTATATAAAAAATATTTAAGTTTATTATAATAATAAATGAATACCTACGAATCGTTCTCATTCCTGTTATGATACGCCTAATAAAATATTATACAAACTACGGACGTCTTAGAGTCGTTACATTATAAACATTAACTTGCATTCAAATTATTATACACAGACATCTTTACAAACACTCATTCTTCAATTTTTACTAAGACCTAGACGTAATAATCACAATACGCATGAGCTGTAGCGAGCCTTAACTCATGTAGACTTAATTTGTACATTATAATTCTATTTTAAATGCATAACTTAGTTTATATCTAACTACAGGCAGTTTGAAAGTTGAAAATATTATTGTCATTAGATACTTAAAGCTATTATTTTAATATTATATTCATCGTGGAATGTGTTACATATCAAAATTAGGCATCTAAATATCGAACAAGTAAATATTTTGTTTGATGTAATACTTCTTATGACATAATTAAGTATAAAATAGGTAGGTACATATAGATTTCTTGAGTAATTTGTTGGCACTTATAACCACAGAAAAGTATTGGGTACAGAAGTACAGTATATAAGTATTAAAGAGTACAAAAGTATAAGAAAACAGTAAGTTTTATAAAATAAAGTAAAGGATATAGTATACAAACGCCGATACAATACTTTGTATAGATTTCGATGTCATGTGATCATACATAGATAATTATGTATTCAGTTATTTTTCCTATTGTTTATAATTAAAATTAGAGACACAACAAGACGAAAACAGGTGGGCAATTCTAAGAATAATTAAACTATTCGTTACCGTCACCTCAATTGAATAAATATAGACATTCGAATCTCGAATAACATTGTAATTATTGGAACCCCTTTAGACACTGACAATGGATAAAATAATAATAATAAAAAAACAAACACCAAGGTACGGAAGTTGGGGTTACCATTACAAATAAATATTTCTATATGGCGCCACTTTTACGTAAGACAACTGTCGAAAATTAAGATAATCGATTATCCCTGCTTTACAAGTAAAGAAATGCTTACATAAAATTGGCACGATATCATATTTCACGTATATTAACATTACGTAGTATCTTGCATATTAGTGGCGCTATCTAGTGTAGGTTGTTTTTCTATAGAACTGCCCTGTGACGTATGAGTTCAATTGCTGAGGTTAGGCCTGAGCGGCAGCGAGCCTTCGACCCAGAAGTTGGGTCTCTGCATCATGGTCTGCCATAGTGTCACCTCTTTGCCCACGCTGTCCATCCAGTTGACGTTGGCACCCATGTAGGTTCCTAGGAGGGAAAAAAGTTTTTCATTAGTAAAGAAAGTCTGCCTTGTAATGTTCTCACTGCTGGGACTCAGGGCTCCGTTCTAGGAGAATACTATCTGAAAGTAAGTTGTCTATAGAATAGATCACGTGGACAAAGCCACAATAAAAAGCTAGTGCTATATACTTGAAACTCGTACTTGTAGCGGTTACCAAACATTATAGTAGGACATCGAATAATTCCTGATTTCTAACTTGTTACTCGGGCTGTTGAGAACTGAGACGACTGGCCGTTGTTACAAGGGATTATTTAGCCACATATAAACTCTAGTAACAATGACATTTAGCAGCATGCATGCCAATATATAGTTTCCAACAGTGTGCACTTGTATTTAGGGATGCTGAGGGATCCTTTTCCTTGCCGATGTCGATAGTGAGCGCTAGGCCTAAGATGTCTATTTGAGCTGCTTAAAGTCATTGTTACTTAAGTTTATGGCAAGTCGTCGCGGGATATGGGTGGCGGATTTTAGATCAATAAGCTGATATATACCTGTGCCAAGCGACAGTCGCACCCCGCCCATGAAGTCGTTGGAAGCGAGGCGGTCGCGGTCCCACAGCGACAGCTCGAGCGCGCGCGCGCCCAGCTCGCTGAGCGCCAGGCCGCGGTACGTGAACGTGTGCTCCCAGCGCGGCGCCAGCGTGCGGCGCGACACGCCCGTCTTCTGCTTGGCCAGCCGGCCTCGCTCCGGGAGTAGGTAGCTGCGAACGTAAATGGCGTCTTAGTTTTAATATAGTCTAAGAATTGGTTGTAATGTCTGGCTGTTACGAATACTCTAGCATTTATAGAAGCTTCGGAAGTTCTTGACAAAGTGACATTTTCAGCTATATTAATCTAAATAAAACAAAAAAAAAATCGTAGGCCTACTAAAAAAAGTGACAATAATTGTCAACGACAACGACTGTCTAAAATTCTAAATGTAAGAAATGGAGAAGGTATATAATATCGTTAATACCATATTTAACCAAATGGAATTAAAATATAATAGATCTACATTAATAAATCAGTGGAAACATAATTATTTTATATGTATTAATAAATTACTGAGAATTTACTTGTTCTCACAAAAATTGCAGTCTCTTGCTGGACAGTGTCGTCAATGAGATCGTCACACAACAAATTATTCAAATGCACAACACTTTCTTAGTCACTTCAATCAAACTTCACACTTTATTGTGAATTTTCGTGCTGTTTCTAGTTATTTTACATACGTACGTTGAAAATTATTGTTTTTTTTTTTTATAACACATTTAGCGTCGTGTAAAACGAAATGATTCTTGCAAGCCTAACTTTAAAGTTCCATAACTTTTTAATTTGTTAAGATATTCTCATGACTCTTTCATATCTTTTTTATATTTTTCATGATTATTTAATTGAAAATAATGAAAACTTCTCCACTGATCAAATCACATTTTAGTAGCACTTCTCAATTTATTACATTTTGAACTTTTTAGTCGTGAATCGTGATCGCCGATTGAATGTGACTCTATGGCAGCCTAAGGCCTCAGATTAAAAACTGTGATGCTAGTTATATCAATATATAATCTAGATAAATCAATCAACACACATGTTCATACTTGGACGGTATGGTGTATTGCACTGGTGTCACTTGGAAACACAACTGCAAATAAAATTGAAGTGATTGTGACGGCAGTCGTAGTACTCAATAACTAATTTGCATTACCACCATAACACTGGTGATTGGTGTTTGCTAACTCTATCAGGTAAAATGTATTAAAATAGTTATGAAAAAGAATGCTGGCAAGATTTCTCTCGACGTTCTTTGCCATCCGTTAGTTTTATTTTAGATACATAAAAATAATCTTCTGGTCCTTGCTAATAATAAAGAATCCAAAGTGTTTTCCGGTCAAAAAAAGGTCGAAGGATCCGAGAGCTCGAGGCCTAGGACCGATTTATAACTAAGACGGCGACAGAAAAAATACTATAAAGTAAATTGACCCTTTTATATTTATAGTACAATTCACGAATGATGGCGGCCGTGAAGTTTGCGCAGAAGGCTGCGCAGTAACGTGTTTTATGAACCAAATGACGTCATGCGTGTGCGAGAAGAGTGTGGTATGCGCGAAAGTTCGCAAAGGCTAACTTCACGCCCGCCATCATTCGTGAATTGTACTGTATTAACGTTCTTAATTTTGAAAACAGAAATAAAGACATAAAGTTGTCATCAATGTCTACTGTACTTAATCCTTTTCATTTTCTAGTAAATTCGGGTTTCTACGCAAAGATATTAGGAAAAGGTCAGCGTACTTTATCTGGCGCTTCAAAGCCCTTTAACATAATAATAATAGTCACCTCTTGCAAAACACATCAGCGAGTCCGTTAGGCTTGGTAGCGACAAGGTTCTTGGCTTCCTTGACGAGTACGTGTAGGGTTCCCTTCCCGCGCGCTCCTTCAGTCAGCTCGAGCTTGAGCCCGATGATCAGGTCACCACGACTACCTTGGTGCTCGTCGAATTGTTCCGTCTGGAAATAATTGTTGTTCTGTTAGATATTGGAAAAAGTGTTTTAACATATTCCGGATTTATTTGTCTTTGTGTTTTGGTAGTAGTTAAGATCACTTTTTACAAAAAAAAAAAAAAAAAATACGTGTAAGTGTTCTTTATTTGCAAATTTATTAATTGTAATATTATGTGACTAGGCGATAGGGCAGATTGTTGATTTCCGACCGAACGAAACGAGGGTTAAGTTTTAATCCTAAACACAGTGAGGGATTTATATAATTAACTCCCGAGTACTACGAGGGAGTCAATATAGATACAAGCCGCCAGAACAGAGGGACTTGCTGAGGCAGAATGACTTGCTGAGGTAGAATGTCTTGCTGAGGTAGAATGACTTGCTGAGGCAGAATGACTTGCTGAGGCAGAATGACTTGCTGAGGCAGAATGACTTGCTGAGGCAGAATGACTTGCGATAGATGAGGGTTTTATGATATATAAAAGGGTATTATCGAGCAGGTGGTGTAAAAAGATAATTTATTATTTATTTGCTCTCTATCCTTGTGATGACCTATTCACATGAACAGTTTGTCATTACCATATATCAGCTAGTGTTGGAGTCGGTACTCACTCTCTCATGCAACTTGTACCACATGGGCGCGGGGTCGTCGAACACGACGTCGGCCAGTGGCAGCGTGACCTCCCCGAGGAAGTCGTTCCGCCCGAACATGTCCGCGTGCCACACGCTGAGCCACAGTGTCCGGGAGGACAGCGAGGCCAGCGGCTGCACGAAGCTCAGCGTCTCCTCGAACACCGGGCTGAGGGTGTTCTTTTTGACCTTCGTCTTCCTCTTGCCAGCTTTGGACTTGTCCGGTAACAAGTACACCTGTAATGGGGGAAAAAAGGTTTATTTTTTTTGTTTTGCACATATTTAAATAAAACCACAGGACACTAAAGCTGCAGGATTGTTCAAAAGGGTAACTGATGGAACACAGGTAGGTTTTGGTCAGTAAAAGTCTAACACTCTCTTGCTCTCTATCTATAAAAAACCTACTAAAGAAGTAAATACTTGTATTTTTACACTAGCTTCTGCCAGCGGCTTCGCCCGCGTGAAAGTGGAAAATATAAAATCGGTCACTCAGTGATAAATAGTTTTCAGCAAATCGTTCCTCTTTATAATATTAGCATAGACTATTGACCCAACCCAGCTTGGCACGGGTATTGGAAATCTTTGAAATTTTCACCACTATAATATTATATGTATTATACGCCCAAAACTTTCTCATTAATAACTCCATCAACTGGTTAAAACCGTAGAGTTTATCGCGTACATACAGACAGACAAATGCGGTGGGGAATTTGTTTTAGAACATGGATAAGGATTGAGACCAAAGACCAACCCGCTGTACTAATACACAGTACCTACATATTAAATTATTACGTAACAACAATAACTGGTGCTGGTTGCTACTTAATTAATACATAGATTAGGTCCTCATATATTACACCTTATTCGCATTAATATTCTCGTTGTGTATGTTAATCAACTCTGCCGGTTAGCCGCCCGTGGCCATCGGATTAGTCAACTGGATTATTTTTAGACAGGTTTATAAAGTAAGCCATTAGTATTTTAGCACCCGAGTTTTGTTGTTTCTCTTGAACGTATAATTATTCTTTGACATTCAATATCTAGTATGCCATCACCTGCTTCCATAATTTTATCTACTAACGAAATTGATAGCTGTATTAAAAATTCACCTGTTTACGAAATTACCGTTGGTTCTGATGTTTCATGGTAGAATTAAAGAAGTATAAAGCTGGTAATATAGTAGTAGCTATAAATAACCTGATTACTATCTGGAATTACATTAAAAAGTTGCGGTAAATTTTATTTTGCATTTTTATATGCAGATACTTACGGTCCACGAATACCATAAGCCTAGCTTCGAGCTATAAAATAACTTTCTTAACAAAAAGGCTGTTTTAAATTTATATTTCAAGACTAAATTCCCACTCACTGATTGTCCAAGGTATTTTCTGGTAATTCCAATTCGATAACTAATATTATTTCAATAACAGAAAATGTGCAAGATGTTTTCATATTCCAATATAATACCTCTGTGACATTTTATAACTATATGCTATAGAATTGTACAATTACTTTGGAACTCCTCATGCAAATTGCACGTCAATACTAATATTATAAAGAGAATTTGAATTTTTATTTGTTACAAATAAACTCATCAAGCACTAAACAGATTTTAAAAATTCTTACACCAGTAGAGTGATATATAGACTATATATTTTCTACTTTCACGCGGGTGAAGCCGCTGGCAGAAGCCAGTTATGATTTGACGGTACGGTTGGCGGAGTGGTGACCGATTGGCTGTTGTGTTGTGTGTCGCGTGTTCGGTTCTTGCACGGAACAAATATTTGTAAGGTCTACAGATAGGTTTACCGAGCCCGGTGTGTCAGTTTACATGTCTGTGAACGCACCCACGATGCAGGAGTTATTCCTAGTGTGGAACAATGTTTTGTTCATGATCATCATCATTTCTGCTGAAAGACGTCCACTGTAGGATATACCGTTCTGCCTTCCCCAAGTGTCACTAAAACGACCGGCCCTGAGTATGGTATTCAGACGTAAAGAATAGCACCATCCATTCTCATCCCAAGGGTATTGTCAGAAGCAACTAATGGACACACCAGAGAATGGGCAGCAGCATTCTCTGTGCATTGCAACAATCACATTGCGATGCTAACCCGCTTGCCAAGCGTGGACATTATGGCAAATCCCCCCCAAAAAATTAAAAGCAAAATGTTTTGTTATAACCACAAAAAAAAAAAAACAATAACCCACCTTAACGTAAGGATCGGATCTGTTTCTCTTGAGGTCGACGGGCGCCAGGTCGCGGCACCGCTTCACGCCCACCTCCAGGGCTCCGAGCCGGTAGTTGTACAGCAGCGAGATCTGCACCTCGCCCCTGATCGTCACGTTAGCTCGGGTGCCCTCGCCAGCGCCGGAGTATACTGACGCCATGGACTCGGAACGGACCTGGAAAAAGGAAAAAATGCAAATTAGTTTTGTGGCACTGAAAATATTAACACAGGGTATCAAAGACTAAAGAAATAAGGATATATAGTGTGAATATGGGCTAAAAATGTAGTGAGTACTGATATAATTAATGATGAATAAAGAAGTTTAAAGAAGAGGTCGTGTTGTTCCGACCTCAAACATATTGGAATAGGTTTAACATGAATCAAATGATGATGACGATTCATAGAATATGGAAATAATAATAAAATATTCAGTTCAATAAATGATTACACGTCCATTTTTGTGTCAATTTAAACTAGGTGAGGCCGGTGTTTAACAGATAAACATTGAAAAAAAAAAAAATAACAACAACAAAAAACATAAAGCCAACACGAATAATCAGCACGAATGGGGAAACATATATAATGTGAATGTAAGGAAACATATTTAAATAATCTAGACTCTTACCAAAACTTTGCAGTCACCGAAATTATTATTTCGTACAGACATTCTTTTAATTTAATGTACAAAAATGACAATAACGACACAAATACCGTTCCGGGAGTAAAAAGTTAACGCGGCTATTCACACGGAATTAGGTCTAATACTATCTATAAATAAAGTAGTGAGAGAACACATTGCACATTTTGCTATGATACCGCGATCACTACTGAGCCACAACACGGTGAACCAACCAAACGGCATGTTTTTGTTTGCTTGCATTATCATTCTGTCACTCGATACTACAATTCCTGTGTGAATACAAGTGTGTGGCATTTGTTTTATAAAATAGTTTTCTTTTTTGCTTCTCTTTAAATAGTAAAAAAAGGTAACAACGTGTGGAAAATTCGGAAGTAGGTAAACTGGAGTTAGGAGTGTGATGTATTGCAATAGAAAAACTACAGTGGAGGTGGACACTCGGATAGGCCACATCATGTGGGACAAAATAGATAAGTCCCTTTTTAATTAAAAAAAGAAAAAAAAGGGAGAAAATATCGTAGACTTCGGCCCATCTCGCAATCCTCAATTGCTGTCCTTCCCCAGCGACGCCCTAAGCTGCGATACATACCCACCGGAGGTGCCCAAAGCTTGTAGTCGCTTAGTTTTAAGTCGTGGCTGGAGGGTTTAATTTATTGATGCCACAGGCAAGTTCGGTTCAGTAGATAACAAATTCATAGGTTTTTTTTTTTTTTTTTTTTTTTTCGATGGGAAAAATCATCTTATGACAACCCCCGCTCTTGGGCGAAGCGGGAGATAGTGTCAGACTCTTACTGACTAAAAAACCCATCCCGTTCCTTCTAGCCTTCGTACCGGGGCTCGAGCGCCCTTTCGGATTGAAATTCATAGGTTGATATTCGAGAAAAAACTACAAAGTACTACTAGGAAGACATCAAAAGTATTAAGAGAAGGAAGGAAGATGATCATATTTTGTGGCAAGTTACGATACTTCACTAATAAAACTTAGCAAAAAAGAAAGAGGAGGCCTGAGTCCCAGCAGTGGGAACACTAAAAAGGCTGATGATGATGATGAAGTAAGAAACATACTTAATACATATAAATGCTTGTTGAATAAATGCTAGGTATTATTAAGTTTAGGAACCTAGCATACACCTACGTAAAAACCTACTAGACAAAAACATAGCAACAGGTCAAGATATAATGAAGTAGATCTCAGTATAAAACATGTCAAAGCCTTTGTAGTTTTATCAACTAACGCATCAGACAATGAAAACAAATAGGACCGTATCATTATAAATAAGTATAGATCGTATCTCCTTCCAAACCCCATTGTTTTATCCTAATTAAGTTTAATTCTGTTCCCTTATTTGAAACAATATATTTGAAAAAATGTAGTCCATTTGGGCCCACGTAAGTCTTGGGAAGTAGTGTTGTGTGGGCGCCAAACTCATTTTTATACCCTATACAGTCACAGGCATTTATGTCAAGTTACCTTAATGAGACCAGGAAATCCATTTAATGTATAACAATTTAATCTGTATCGATATGTTATGTTGTAAATTATTATAATGTCGGATCTTTGCTATTTATTGGATAACTTAACTGATATCTTTATTATTTATTGATTTAACTGAGCATGCTATACAGATTATTCTCTGTAGAAGAGGCGTCTTCTTAAATGGTACGAGTATTAGGTATTTATTTTATGAGGAAAACTATGGTATTAGCTAAAATAGGTAGTGGTGAATTGACGTTACAATGTTTGGTGTTCTAAATATAAATATACAGAAGTCTGTGCCATTTTAAACATAAAAAGAATATCAAAACTTTGATTATTTTGAAAAGATTTTCCTTTTTCTGAGATATTTATCTGTTGTATTCTAAAGTCTAACTCTAATGCCTTTATATTTTAATATCCTGCACAGATAGCATTTGAATGTCATAGATCTAATTTAGATACAAGTTCGTTTTAAATTGTCTCACACAATAAATAACAAGAAACGGACACAGAACTTACTGGCGCTGGCGTGCCAATTATTTACAATAATATTATAAAGAGGAAAGATTTGTATTTTTGTTTGTGATGAATTAATTGAAAACTACTGGACCAATTTAAAAAATTCTTTATCCAGTAAAATGCTATTTTATAAATGAATGATCTAGCTATATATTTCCTACTTTTACGTGAACGAAGCCGCTAGCAGAAGCTATAATATAAATCTATTTTTCTTTTTTATCAACAATAAAATAATATTGTCGTTCTGAAATATCAATCTTTCGCTAAATAAGTGTTGGTGCAGCAAGTAAGTAGAAAATGCTAGTTGTTTAGTCTTCACGTTTAAATTGTGAGTTTACGCAAAAATAGTAAACGCAGTACCTACGTAAACTTATTTATTTGGGATTGAATAGTGTACTTAGTTAATAAAATGTCCCTATCATGATGTTATTTTTAGGGTTTTTTTTATTAGTTTCTCCAAAACAAAGGACAAGGGAACTTGAGAGATAAGAGAACACAAATAAACGTTTGATGAATTGACGTAGACGAAAATTTGACACATTGTAAAGCTAATGAAATACGTAGTGAACCCAGACATGTGAAACAGGCCAAACGACCACATATGGCATTGAGTAATAATGTTTTATCGTATCTACCCACACTACGACGCTTTATAAGGGATTAATATTACAACATTTCGAGTGTAAATCACGATAGGCCAAGCCCCGAGCGAATTCATTTTGTTTGAAATTTATAAAACTGTGCACATTGCTTTGATAGCTTCCCATTGCAATAATACTGCAATTATTTATGAGACAAATTGATGAAGTGTTGCAATATGGGATTTTTACTATTTACCTGACTGATTAGGTGGTCAGTCGTGAGGCAATTGAAAATCCTATATAGCCAAATATTCGATTTTTTTTTTTAACTACAATAAATGTATCAGAGTTATAAGCTACTTATTTCCGTGGATCTTGAATATCATCTTGGACGTGCGGCTTGATATCTTAAACTTTTTGTTTTGTTTCGCATGAAGTTATGATTAAAGATTTATTCTGTACGTCCGAGCGAACAATTCAAGCGTCAAGTCTACAAGCCCGAGGAGTTGCACGCATTTACACTATTCATCATCTGAAATGGCACACTAACCTAATTAAAACAAGAGCTGTGGAGACAAGTAAAAGAACTTACTACATCAGGTACCTCGAAACTCTTTGTCTAGTTTGAGTATATTTACATTCAGGTATTCGTTCAAGTAAACGTTTTGCAAAGCCTCGTTGTTCGCGGTCCGTGTTGCAAAACGAAGTAATATAATACAATGGCCAACGCGGTCATCGAGACAATACTCCTACACTTACTGCATCTACAATACATAAAGGCCCTAAAAGCTCGTATCGAAAGGTCGCTTTTTGCTTGCAAAATCATTTCTAGAAACACAGAGACGTGGAAACATTTATGCGACACGGTTAATGTAAAAGTAGGTGATTCATGGCTACAGTTGCACCAAAATATTGACATTGTTGATGTATGTAGTGTTTAAATGGTCTTATTGAGACGTACGACGTGACCGGTATCTTTGGTCATTTAACAACTAAAACTGATCACGTAGATATAATCAAAAAACTTCTAAATATGGTTTGATGAAACGTCACTTATAACATTAACCAACTTAATTGAATTAACGTACTACTTCGTTTGAATTATAATTGATTTTGTGACGCAGCGCATATGCCGTCCATTGTTTATGGTGCGCAGCAGTTTAGCCATGACGTCAGCAAGCCATAAGTCTGAGGTGACGAAATGGTATGATCTAAGTACTAAACGATATTTACCTGTAGCCCACTCCTGTTGAGAGAGAACCTATCCCTGTCGAGCATATCTCTTTCGTGATGCGGTGAGTTCGATCGCCTCGGCAACGTTGCATGGTTGGGCGATACAGAGTCGGACATGTACACCTCATCTGGAAACAATACAAAACGACCGTTATCATCATTGTTACATACAACATAGTACGAAAATAAACATGGTTGAACATTATTAATTTAATATGGCTGATGTTGATAAAAGTATAAAAAATACGCTATTATTGGCTTTGGTACCAGCGAATCTGATTCAGATAAAGAAAGATATGGTATTTTTTAGCTTTGTATTAAAACACAATTATAAATTTAAAACGACAAGAACTGGCCCAAAGCCATGAACAATGGAAGAAATGGGAGGAAGGCTTTTGCCGAGCTATAGGACAGTATAGGTTAGATATGTATAATAACTAGAGGCTAAGAACCTGATGATAGAAAAAACCATGAATTTTTTTCATAAAGTAATTTTATATAGGTAGTAAGGTTATTAATTTGATACGGTATTACACTGAGTTAGTAAGTACTGCTTCAAGTGCTTGATAGAAATATGTGGCGTTATTGGTGCAATAATAATTTGTGTCAGAGAAACAAGGCGTGCCTCAAGAAGTCAAATCTAATTTCGATACCCTCATTTTTCAGTTCTAGCCATTCATCGGGTTTGACAAATCGACACCTTTTGCTCCTCGTCAAAGAATTATCACACCACTCCAAAGACTTTAAGAATGAGTCTCGACACGATAAAACCTCTCGAATGAATGAGACTTTCTCACCCGATTTTAAGGTACTGCAGCGACTGTTGCCGTCAGAATCCTGTGAGGACTCATATGAAGCCGCTACCATTTTTTTGACGGAGTTTTGCGCGCCTAAATTGATTTCACTCGCATTTCGTTCCGAGGCTAGCAAAAGTGTCGTAGTAGAAGTAGAAAACTCATCATCAAGCGGCCTAGTCACAATCAATGCAGGGACACTTGTTTCTTGCACTACACTAGGTTTTGTTGTTTCGGCGTTGAGAGTGTAACTCCTCCCAGTAGGCCCAACGAGAGCTGAAGATGGATTATAATTATTAACAGGCGAGTCCACATCTTCATCAGAACTGCCTTTACAACACAAACAGCGACACAAAAACGCACCAAAAGTCATTTTTTTATCACTTTTTTCAACTGTCCTCCGGTAAATATCCACGTGCTGATATGTGCTTGCATTTATTTCGTCAGGGTTATAACTTTTATGTTCTATAGATGAATAAGTTGGTTCTGATTTATAACTAACTGAATAAACCATTATTTCACTGTTTACGCCAACGCGCAACACGACTGCATGTCACTGGACTAAATCACTTTATTTTAATTCCACATAAAATCCGTATTTTATCGTATCCTACATGTCATGGTCGTTTCCTGTTGTTTCAGTACACATAAATAGTGTATGTATACTGGCATAGCGATACCAGTAGAGATAGAACGCGGTGCAAAAAAATGATGTAAACGGTCCACGTTGTTCACAATGCGTAGGATAGAATCAAACTCAGACCTCTCAATAATATAATTTGCTGATTGTGTCCATAAAGCTGGACGGACACTTTGCAGCATTTATGGTTTTCCTCCTTACGCCTACCATTTTGAATCATTGTATGGGATTATTAATAGCAATGAATTATAGATCGTCATCCTAGGTATTTACAGAAAAACAACGCTTGAATAATGGACATGACGATCTAATTATGAATTATCAAACAAAAAACATTATACTTCATTAATTGAAATATGAAAATAACCATAGCTATTGCAATAACATACCATCGAGTCTTGAGGACCTATGCGGCAATTCGAGTGTACTCCAACGTAAAGATTTTACAGGTTTATGCTCTGTATCACTAGAATCACCACTTAAAGATTTGCTAGATTTTAAAATGTTTCTTCTCTGTGTTAAGGTAAGCACCGGCAAGAGAGATTTAAAATTCCGAGATTTTCTTGCTGGAGTAAAAGAGCTCGGAATTGAAGATTTGCTACTTGCTGAATTTTTTAATGAATCGATGTCATTTAAATCTCGAATAGACGATCCTTCATAACCCGATTCTGAATTATTGGAACTGATGACATCTGTTTTCTCAGTCTCGGTCACGTTTTCGTCCGTTTCAGGAATCGCTATATTTTGAATTGTTCCTATGATATTCCTTATATCATATTCATTACGTTTTTCTTCTTCTAGTATATTTGTTGTAGAAGGGAGCTCAAAGACCTTGATATCTTTTACGTCAATATATGTTTTAGGTGTTGAAGTTTCAATTTGAACTTTGTATTTAATTTCGGTATCTTGGTTGTGGGTTCGGTCTTGTGCTCTTGGAGAATCAAAACAGATGCTTTGTTCACTATTTGTTTGAGTGATACTTGTAGTCTGCAAGTCTTCTTGATCGTCGTCTGGCAACGGGATATCTAAGCATTCTAAAGGAACACTGGCATTTTGGTCACTTAAAGTAGATTCACATTTTGAGTTCGCCAGGTCTTCCTGACCTTGCGTAGACAGTGTTTTTCTCTGAGATTCATAAGATACGTTTTGGTATACGTTGTGGTTTTTTATTATTGGAATCAATTCCGTTTTTAAAGGTTTTGAAGATTCATAAGACGTATTAAATTCACTATTTGTTTGATTATTCTTGATTGATGTTAAGTTTTCCAAGTCCTTTGCTTGTTCAGCCAAAGTTTTTTTCGAAGATTCAGGAGATAGTTTATTTTGCTTTAATAATGGTGAACATGCAGTTTTTGAAGAAATGTTTGAACATTCTAAGGATACATTAGATCCACCATCGACTTGAATATTTTTTATTGCTATTAAGTTTTCCGAGTCCTCTGTAACTTGTTTAGACAATGTATTTTTAGGAGATTCAAAAGATAGGTTACGACGTTTTTTTATTGGAGAACATTTTGTTGAAGAAATTTTTGATGATTCAGAAGACACATTAAATTTCCTTTTGATTTCGTAGGAGCAGTCCTGGGCGTCAACGTGTGATTTAACATTTGAAGTTTGTATAGATGGTGAGGTATTTCCTTTTGAATCAATTTCAGTAGATTCACTCTGCACATTTTTTAAATCTTCTTCGTCGTCGTCAGAAGACGAAGGCAAGGCAGTATTTGCAGCTTCAATTGCAATAATGTGGTCTTTGTCTACTTGAACACACATATTTTCCTTTTTGTTAGCTTCTACCATTAGTTTCTTTTCTATTTTCTTGCCAGCAACAAAATTTTCGCACACCTTCTGTTTTAATGGAACTGCTTTAGGCATCATCACTTCTGATGCCAAAATAGAATATAACTTAAACTTTCTCCTATTTTCTTCACGAATTTTTGTTAGCGGGACTTCTATTTCATTGTCTTCTTGAATATCATCTTTATCTTCTTTTTCAACATTGAAACAATTCCAGCACAACATTTCCGAGGTTTTTTTCTTTACAATTTGATTACTAACACTGTTTTCCATAATTTTTGTTCGCTTTATTATAACACACTATAAATGAACAGGTGTTAACCCTCGGGGAACATAAGCTTGACTAAACTTTGTCACACGTGTCGAAGGCTTAAATAACCTGATATTGAGATAGATCCATAATGTATACTAATTATTTTTAAATATTCATTTTATAAAAATATTGCGCAAGCATTGACCAATGTTCTCGAAGAATATTCCGTCCAGTTTTGAAATGTTATGTAATAATGTAAAGGCAGCCAAACAAAGATAATGTATTTATAATGTCAACAAGGATATATGATATACCTGATTTACATTAGAAAAACAAAAATAATAAATAATATCTACAAAAAATAGAGCAAAGCACAAAAGTGGCCATACTGGTTTCATGCACACCCGACAGGCCGCTAATTGTTGTTGACGCGAGGTCACAAGTTCATACAAATTAGTTCCAAGCTTGATTTGTACAACGTAGTAGTTTCCTTACTGAATAAATGTAAGAATGTTTAAATATACAGATATTGTATATCAGTTTACTGAAAATAATGTTTTTTTTTTCTTTTTTAATCTCTATCATGGCTAAACTAACGATTCTTGATTCCAAAGGTATTTCATTTATTCCAAATAATTTAATTTATCAGTCGTCTTAACATGATTATAAAATGGCATAGGCAGAATGATAGAGTTTTTACAATAAAAAAAACATAACTAACACGAGTTATGTTTTTTTTATTGTAAAAAAACTAATAGAACTGATTGGATTCCTCTATAAAAAAACATCCGTAAGTAGGTATTTAGTTACAAGAATGTTTTTAAGTCGTTTTTATATAGAGAACATAAGATTTGAGTTTAAACTAGTTTGAATTCTAATACACATTTAAGTTTTTGTACATAAAACATAATATACTAATTTATATTAAAATATTAAGTACGATATCAGGTTGGTGTTCTCATCAAGAATAAAATATTTAATTATTTGTTTTAAATCAAAAATAAAACAGAATTTATAAGTAAGTATTAGTTAAGTATTTTGTGTGTTTTCTATAGTTTATAATTTGCATTGCAAAAATAAATAAAAATACATAATCTATTTCAGGATTCCACTCTCATGGTTTAGCGCGGCCTTATGCGACAAGTGAAGGAATACATGTGGGTTTTAGACAGTAAAAGTCCGACATGACCGAAGTTATTTGATGATTTCCTACCATAAATAAAAACCATGTTCATTATTTTATATGATTGGAATAGTCTTCTTATCAACCTTTGTTTTTAATTAATTTAGTAGCTCAGATAGTGGTCCGCCTCATTGGCACACTTTTCTCATAGAAAATACAGGTGCTATCTTCGCTTTCATTCAAGTTTCCGTCTTAATCAATGAATTCGTTTTTTTTTTCTACAACAGTTAACTATTTTAAAATTTTCTGAATGAGTTCAATGAAGTCAGCAATAAGGTTGAGTTTTGAGTGGTATAGAAAGGAGATCAAAACATAAACCATGTCACGAATGTGTTGTGGTGGTGGCCACACAATCTATTGTTCGCATAATGTCCACTGCGGCGTGGAGCAGGTCCAAAACGATGTCATTGTCACTTGTCAGTGTGTTTGCTCTCTCTGACAGACATGTTACCTTTCTAATCATGTCTTACTCATACCAAATCATCAATCAAGATCTCATTACAGCATTAAGTATTCAGCAATACAACTTGTTGTTTCGTAACGTAATGTATGTAGAATAGAAAAAATGTAGGTAATGGTGAGTGATAGATCGTGTCCCTAATATCGTGTACTGTCATCATGAGACATCATCATCGCATAAAGTACTGTGAAATTGATGTATTGCTTGTTGGAGCCTTGTAATGCAGGTTTGAGATTATACTTAGCATAGAAGTAGTGTGGTCACAGGTCTTATGAGCAGGATTGCATAAAATGATAAACTTTTAGCAGTTTCGCTAATGTTTTAAAAGTATTCATTGCAAAACTAAATAAGGTTGTTGTTAATTGGGTTGTGGGATTATTCGAAAGAGTTACTGTAGCCCCAGAATGCCAAGGACAACTGAAGTAACACAAGAGGGTAAGTAAAAATCTGACACTTCCTTTCGTCCCAGAGCGGGGAGAATCATTTGATGACGAAAAGTTGTTATTAATTTACGCACTTGGTCTAAAACATTTTGATATCGACAGTATTAACTGATCAATTCGAAATTAAAAGAATAGAAAACGGCTGCCAGCTACTAAGCATTACTAACGAAGTAGAAAAATTTGCAAAACGTGTGAAATCTAAACATAATCTACGTGGCCGTTGGCACAATGTGTTTGTTTCTCATGAGAAGGTAACTGAGTATATTCACTTTCCATTATTCGATTACAACAGTAGTAAGCGAGAAATAAACCGTGTGATTATTGTGGCGATATGCAAAATCATAGTATTTGTGCAACCTGGTGCATTACCGAGACTCAGGACTGCGATAAGAGATACGAAGCTGATTTATTCTTCATTAAAACACATTGTAAAAAAAAAAAAATAGATAGGAAGGATTAAAGAAAATCATACCTTATATAAAAAGCTTTAAAGAAGAAAGTTTGTATGCAACGTTTTAAGCAGATCTAGATCCGGTTTAGTTCCTCGTCAGTTTGCATAGTGACTGTATAACAAATATTAGATTAGTTACATGATAACTATTGTGTGAACAAAAGCTTTTGCAACTATGATTTTAATTTAACATATTATGACGTATTGAGTGTTCAATGTAGTTAAATTATAAAGAAAGCAATAAATACATTCTCTCTTATTCACTCTGACATATAATTGAACGAAAACTGTCTGAACAAATGATGACGCTTAGTGCAAAGATTTCACTATGAATAGCATTTTGTCAAGTATTAGCTAACAATCAAACACTTACAATGTTATTAGTAAATGTTTTAGCAATTCTGTATTTGAGATTTTAGTAACAGCAATCGAATGTTATTTCATCAGCTATCACCGCGTAAAATGCTAATGTGTTGTTTAAACAACTGTTACTGCTATGGCCATGGCCTGAAATCGTTATTGACCTTAAGTAGACGTAATTACTTCAAATAAAATTGTAACCCACCTTAATCTGCTTATATATAGGAGATAAACATTATTTGATTAGCTACGTTATGGAAACATTATGCAACTAAATAGGGTTAAGTAAATAAAATTTAGTACAGAAACTCAACAGATGTGTTGAGTATCTCGATCGATATCTCATCAATCTTCATTTCAGCCGAAAGACGTCTACTACTAGACATATTTAGCCTCCCAAAACGACCGACCTTGTGCGTCTTGCATCCATCGGAATCCCTTGACCGTCACCAGGTCGTCGGTCCTCCTTATGGGAGGTCTTTATTTTTTTTTAATACCCTTTATAATGTCCTACTAATGCGCAAAGGTCTTCCCTTCTCCTTCCAAACCTCTCTGTCTTGGGCGATCTTTGGCCAAGTTTGCCCGGGAACACGATCAGACAACAGTTAAGATTTTTTTTTTTTATTTATTGTCATTATATATATGTAATGTCATTATATAAAGAATAAGTTTCTTGTAGATATCAAACTTCAAGAAACTATACACCACACTGTTGACCACAGGGTCAACACTTCAACAGACACAATAGCAGGTAACAACCACAGCTGACCATGGGGTCAGCCGTTGTTACTTGTAATTGTGTAAAATATTAAAATAATTATTTTGTAATGACGTAATTAGACCCATCACCTTTCATTATGTCATCGCAGTTTCGTAAATTATTTTAATTTGACCCTGAATAGATATACCTAAATTATTTTAAATGATCAAATTGGAATCATGCTAACGTTTGCATCTCATCTGTTTCACGATTTTGAATCTAAGTAGGTAATATAAATCTTGATGGGATACTAAACTTATGTTATGACATCATATAAAAGCCTGTTTGTCTCCGGGAGGATCACATAAGCTGTGGTCTTTGACATTTTAAGGACAACTGACTTAATAGTTGTTTTATTGTTGTTTGGTGGTTTGGATAAATCCGTATTGTGAATCATCCATTAGAATGTTTGCTATTAGTTTTAGTTCAGGAGTTTAAAGTGTGATGGGTAATGAATATGTGGTCGGTTTAAAAAACAACGCTAATTGAAGCAACAGGCCTTTAGTTACAACTTACAGTATGTTGATAAGCGGCTTGTGTTCTATATTATTAAAGACAACTGACTGGGAGAGAATGCCTTGTTGCATTAAGTCCGCCTATGTACCACTACTGTACATGAAGTTTAAATAAATAAATAAACTATATTGCGGAAACCAGCATGGTGGAACCAAAATTTGAAGACGTGACATCCACTACCTCGCACTGCGGCCTTGCAGTGGATTACGGCTCATTACCTCTTCTAGAGAGGACGCCAGAGTGAGAACATTATAAGGCTGATGATGCTATATGCTATAATAATATTGCAAGAATCGGTTAAACTACAGTAAGCATTGTCTAAAGTTCCAGAGTAAAAAAAAACAAAGCCAGGATGGCAAATGTTCACCAGCTTGGAACGAGGCGTAAAAACTCGCCTAAAGTGATTTACGCTTACTTACCAAAACGAGTTTACTGTTAACATATTCATTTTATATTTTTTAATACGTACACTGTATAACTAACGATGTTTTAATGAAAGGTTTTGACACAGACTGTGTGATATGCGATAAAGCAAAAAATCGAATTAAGATATCTAATGGATAATATTGATAGTACAAGCATGACGAGAAGTTATCAGTTATATTTTTAATATGGATGGTTTTTTTAAAGGTGGAGAATTTTAAAATAATCTCTCCCACTCTGAAGCGGCTAGTTGTTAGATTTTTACTGACTAGAACCCACTTGTGTTCTTTGAGGTGCTTTTTGCGTTCCAGAGCCACGGTAAGTCTCTCGAAAACTCCAGCAGCCCTATGTAGATAACCTTTGTGTTTAAGCTATTATTGTTTTACTAATATGTAGTACCTATAGTTCAATGATTGCATTCACGTCTATCAAAATATGTAGGTATTGTCCTATTGATTCGTATCACCTTTGTTCTTTCAAACAGAAGTAATTACCTCGCTGTTACGTATAGAGCTATGTATGAAGTAGTGGTGTTCTAATCTAATATCTCTGACGTTATCGAAATGCGTGGAGCGTGCCTTGTACGTGTGTACGACGTCCAACTCGTGAGTGACGTTAGCCCAGGTAGTCACGTTAACCAGCTACCTTGACCATGAGATGGCATGAAGAATTGTATATTCTTCACTTAGCGAGAGGAAGTAGCCATGTAAACAGTCACGACTAGCCTCTGGAGGCATTAAATCTGTTACTATTACTAAAAAAAACTGTGAATAAAACAGTCCAAAAGCCATTCCACTAATGGTTTTTGGACCTTGGTTGTTTAAGGTCAGTAAAAAAGACAAATTAGTTGGTTTTTTTTTTCTCAATTTAACTGATATAACCATACGTGTTTCGTGTTTCGTTATATTTAAAGGCTTCTTAGTTCGAATTTGAAAGTAAAAAATCACATTTAGGTTTTCAGCTACATTTGAGTTTTTCTCGATACCTAATACACTAATATGGCACTGATAATATTAAAATTTTAAATTGATAATTTATCTAATTTGTAGCTATATACGAGCCGTACGTAAAAAAATTGTCCGCTGATATATTTTAACAACGATCAAAGTATGCATTTTTATGGTTCTAGAGGTAAAAAATCTCAAAAATAATACGTGTCATGGATGTTCCAAATATGGAATCATATTTGGTAAGCATTTAAAACTACAACAGCCACTCTATTGCATTTTGGCTGTAGACTAATATTATACAGAAAACGAATATGGATATTTCATGAATAGCATTGATTATATTATACAGCAACTAGTGCATGGTTACGACTAATCAGGTAGCGTATCTAATCATAATCACAAATGTTATGACGTAGAAATAAGATCAAAGCGCATGATATTACTACACTAACGCGTTGTATATCTTAATACGACGGAGCAACGTAAGTCCCCTCTTTGAGGAGTGGCTGAAAAGACGTCACAATGTCCTCACCTTCCGCATGACGGAGGTCCTCACTGGACATGGTAAATTCAGGAGGTTTCTGCATCGGATGCGTATGGAAGAAATGACCGGGTGTCACCATTGTGTGGACCGCACGGAGGACACGGTGAAGCATACGGTGGCCCGCTTGGGCGGAGCGGTTCGCGTTTGAAAGGGAAACCCGGGGTCCTGAAACGCAAGGCAAAGGAAGATAGGAGTGGGTTTTTATTCAGTAAAAGTCTCACATCCTCCCGCTTCGCCATAGAGCTAGAGAAGCCATTGGATGATTTTGGTTGATTGGTAGTTGGTATTGGCAAAGGAAATTAAATCCATATGAAATCGGACCCCACGGAACAAGAGTTTCAATTCCAAACGGCTCAAAAATATAACTGCCGACGAGGTTGTTTCATTTCCGCCGCTTGAGATGAATCCGTATCACTATCTCTTATATAGAAGAAATTAATAATAATAATTTATATGGCTGAAGAAACGTAGAAGTAATTAAAGAAATTCAACAAATACGACCATTCATAACACAACTAAATATGAAGCCGTAGATACGTTTTGAAGAGAGAGACCGGAACGCATTTAATAGGTAGTCATCTTAATGCCCATATTTCTACATTAGATACGATTATATGACGTATGTTGGAGAGGGCGAGTATACGCAGTTTCTCTTTTCTTAGCGCGACTGTTTGTAAATACTCGGTTACAATGCAACAGAACAATGGAGCTATGAAAATGATGTTAGATAAATGGATGATGAACTGCTTGTAATCAAGTTAGGTTGTGGATGTCAAAACATGAATCTGATGAATGATCTGTTAATAAATTTACTGGAATCAAGAAGGTAAACATGGAAGTTGATGCGTCTCTCAGTTCATTGATTTCTGATGCAATAGTGATGGAAAAGTACTGAGTTGAGTTCGGTTTGGTTTATCCCAAAACTGTGAATTAAGTTAATTGATTCATTGCCCACCAAATTATACACTAACGCGATCCTCCCACGTTTGATTTATATGATGATTGGAGGAAGCTTTTCAGAATTTCAATTATACACTGCCAAAGTTACCGCAGCGGTCTTTAAATTTCATGTTCCAATATAAATATATTCGTGCCATATAGCAGGTTGTAAGCGTTGATTGCACAGTAGCTGCAATGTTGTTTTTAAGCTTCTATATCGGACAGGTTACTCACGATTTACAGTTAACGAAATAATTTTAGATCTGCAATAAAATCTGGCTCGGCGATTCATTTAGCAACGCACTGAATTGCATTCTTCTTTGGCGTTTTCTAGATTATTGTCATGCTATGATCTGGTTTAAGGCGTAGGTCGTGCGTTTAGTTTAGATTAAGTGCACGACCGCTTATTCTGGCAAGAACATTCTTAAGTATATTTTTTGCTGGAATTACTGCAACTCAAAAATCAGATGATCATTTTTTGCTAGCTGTTCCCCGCGGTTTCATCCGCATCTTTGGTTAATGCTTCTGAGGGTCACAGCGTGATGTTACATGGCTGTCATGAACCTGGCTATGTCATATAAAAACATTTTTCCAATCTAACTGAACTGGTATTTCTAGAAATTAGTTTGTTTAATTCATTAAACCCTAAAAGCGAACGAAAGCATTCGCTCTCTTATTGTCTTTCTATTGTGTCTCTAATTGCGGTCTTCAAAAGGTTAAACAAACGAAAAATTCTTCCATTTTATTATAAGAAGTACAGACGAGCAAGGAGGACGGACTGCTTGTTGTGCTTTTAGATAATAGTATATTTTACTTGGAAAACGTTGCATTATCTGGTATATTTAGATAAGAAACATCCTCTTAACGTTGCTAGTAATTCTTAGTAACAAACATAGTTTTTTTATTAACTTTATTTTTTTCTTCACTTTTTACGTCGTTTCTTTGTTCCTAGTGCTTCTTGTAAGTTTTTTTAATGAAAAACTTTACATTAATTGTAATTTATTCATTAATAAAACATCAGGAAGGGAATGAACTCGAATTAAAGAGTACGAATTGTTCGCACGTGCACAGTTAGCAAAATGAATCACAGTACAGTTTGTAACCCGTGGAGCATGGAGAAGACAAAACTAAATCGTTGGCGAGTTTTTAAAACAAAAACCTACAATAGGATGGGCTGAATGCCATGTTAGTTACGATATTTCTATACAATTTCATTTTACTATTATGTTTATGTAACAAAACAAAAGTTCAATAGTTTTGTCATCATTACAATTTCTTGAGCTGAAAAGCCTACTTTATTTTAAATTATGTATTTCTAATGCATCATAAGTACTAATAATTTTTAATAATAGAAGAAATATCACAACGTCAAACGATATTTTGTAAAGTATAAAATGTTGTCCCTATTGTATCTCGTTGATGTCTTTTGTTAGAAGACGTACTATGTCTGAAATTTACTTCAGAATATTTTCGGCTTACCTGTGTATAAGATGTCATATTTAAATACACCGTTAAATTTTAATCGTTTTAATCCCGTGGAGGGTCGATCCGGTACATGAAACACTATCGATTTGTAAAGATAAAATTAAAAAATAAAGTACCTTTTTTTCAGAACTCGTATTAATTTACGCATGTACAAAATTAATTTCTTTAAGAAAACATCAGCTGAGCGAGTTCAATGTCCTATAGGTAGTTTGTACGCAACGCCGACTATTAACTACAGGTCATTGAACAAAAAAAAATTAAAATCTACATGTTTACTGGCTGGTATCAAACTGCGAACCCACAACGAAAAGTCCATAGACAACTTCTAAAAAAACGTAACTGGTCAGTATTACTATGACTCCCATAACACAAGTTAACACCTCCTTATTCATACCTACGCTTCAACGACAAGTACCCAGACATCAGATAGAAAGTAACAGAGACGTAAACATGGATGAATGTAGTTTTCCCATGGCGAGAAAGTAGTCTCACAACAAACCTTTGCCGACATTCATCAACGTCGGCTGTTACAAAAATTATGTTGCTGGTTACATAGACTCATTATTATTCATAGTTTAGTGCCAAGAAAGTAACAGTCTTCTGTTATGATTCACGTAATCTCATTGATGATACCCCTCTCAATTTTTGCAATGAAATCATCTTCTTGAAACATGTAATTTTTATTATTACATTGTCTGTCTGTACTGTGATCTATTCTTTTCCTTTGTGAAGCAAAATTGCATGTTTTCTAACATAATTTTTGATCGGCGGCGATAGAAAGCTAATCAAGTAATTATGTATGTAATTTATTTAATAGCTGTTGGTTAATTGATTTATGTACTAAGTATAGACATGCGTAGAAATTTATGGGAAAAACTCTTTGGCGGATATCCGCCAAAGCATATGTAAAAATTTTCTTCAATCTCGATAGAACAAAAATACTTAAGACATCCACATCCAGGGGTCAAAAGTGCACTTGCACTATACCAATGCTAAAGTGACTATTTTGTTGTTTGTAGTAGAAATTCAATGGCCCACAACTAGTTTATTCAATACTTTAGACTCTAAGCTACACACTAAATCAGTTATGATCCATTGACTCTCATCTACAATGACATCTTAGACACTAGTATTGAAAGAATGCAACCGCTCTTTTGATCCCTGACTGTACCTACATCAGCCAAGATAGGTATCCATCCTACAGTTTGAGCGTCGCGTAATCAGATAGTTTCATCGTCATTTCATCGCAGTCTTATCCAAATATGAGTTATTCAAAGCTCATAACTGCGTTGTTAATGTTATGCGTGTTTCTACTTATTCTGCTTGAAGCAGTCTGAACCCATCATTTCAGAGATCAAGTCAAGAGTGTTAACTAATTATTATTTTTTTTACAATTAATGTACACATACACATGTATAAGAAGAACAAGAAGTAGGAAACATAAAATAAGTACAAGGAATCTTCCAAAGAAATATATATAAACATGAAACAATGTACTTCCTATGGCCACTGAAGTGTCCCAATGGCCTCAGAATTACTCATTGCCTTATTTTAAAACTAATACAGCAAAAAAGACCTTAATTTTAAAGATCTCGTGAAGCTGAAGGCCCCTAAGTTTACGTAGTTGAACCTGTTGAACACAAAGTTGCGACAGGCGCTATCTCTGATTGCTCTCAGATAGCGCGACGCGTGGGTGGTGTAAACATGTGTCGTAACCTGCGTGTCAACAGACGGCGACTTTTTTCAACAATTAACATACACTCGACATTTGTATGACCACGCATACGTATACGTTGTTGCGACGTAATCGAACTATGTATAGTTATAAGAACTGACGAGTACCCACCTATGAAGTAAGCATATTTCTCGGCAATAGGTAATGTAATGTTTAAACACACTTATAGATTTAATAACGAAATAGAAAACAACGTTTCAAGCTCTTGTAACACATACTGTGTAATATTCAAATCGATTTTCTACTATCAAGAATTTGTAAATTCAAATCAAGCAGCAATTTAAAATTGTACGTTTCGAAAGTTATTTCCATAATCGGAACCTGGTATGTGACTTCCAATCAGCAGATTTCTGGGCTAGTAGGTAAACTTATAGATATTCGTTCAATATTTATTTTGTGGCTTGTTAAGTCTAAAAAAAAAAAAATTGTTTGAATTAAACCGTGTAATAAATAGTTCTGAGAATATTTTCTTTAATAAATCGGTTTCAACAACTTGAACTAATCGCAATTAAGGTGACCTGAGGCCCGAGAACCAAGTAAGGAGCTGTCACAAAAATACGGAACAATTTATTTAGAGGTGAATACTTTAGAGACCGATTGAAAATATTTTATCGATGTTGTGAAGGCTGGTTCAATATAACTTGAGATTTATTTGTAGAATCTCAGTTAGTTAATTGAAGGAACCAGCTTTATTGTCTTAGAATGAACTCATCCGGAGTCTTGCGTCATTTGGACTTGCAAACCGGTTGGCCTCGAATCGATCTGCACTTTTAAATATTTTCCTTACAGAATAATGCTATAGAACTACTTCACTCAACTTGTCACTAACTTCGATTCCAGTAAGTCAACTACAAGATGAACGGGAATGCGTCGATTAATCAAAGTTTACAAAACAATAATGAAGTTGGTGAAGCAACTGCCCAACCAGCAATAGTCTAGGGTGTTATTACAGTGAACAGTGGACCACGGTCCATGACCACCCCTCTGTAATTTCCCAACAATTTTCTTTTAGAACAGTTCCTTCCTGTTGTATTGTAGTATGCATGAAACCTTAAGTAAGCAAAGCCGCTTTATGATAAACGTTTGCGCACGCTGATGCGTCGCGTTCTCGCGTTACTTTAGCCTGTACTCATTCCTCGTCTTGGTGCCGTGGTCACGACAATACTGGTTATTTGTTAGTTGGTATGCCTGTTTACAATATTACAATAGAGTTATATTACTCGACCTTTCATTGGTTGACTGGCATTTCGGATATTTTGAAACTTGGATCGTGACAAATCGCGCCTTGATCGATTTTAGAATACTCGTCTCAATAGTCAGTTCTGTTGTTAGGTTATTCGTTATTCTTCGTCTTGATTTTATTGACATTACTTGTTCGTGTTTACTTAGTATAGTGGGATGTTGCGTAAATGTGTAGGTATGTGAGATGTCAAACACAATGTAGTTGTTGATATCGGCATACCGTTGAAAAACTGGTCCGGTAGATACTGTTATAATCGTGTATAGTTAGAGAGTTAGCTCACTAATAACACCATTTAAAGTCAGAAACAAGAAAAAATGAAGCTGAATAAAAAGACATAATTGGATCTACTACATATTTTTTTAATAGACTTTGAAAATTATGTTGTAACATTCTGTAACACGGCTCATTACCAATTACGATGAGCTTATTAATATTTAACCGTAATTAGCCACTTTTTTATCCGCATACTTCGACACATCGACGGCGCAAGAAATAGACAAAGTGAAAGCATACAGCGTCGATAAAGTCATCGACAACAATTGGTCACATGAAGTCGATAAAGAAATAATGCGGCCGCGCACAATGGTTTCCGAGTTTCATTTCTCTGTGACATGAAATGTGTGTACTCGTACATACATTTGGGTGACATCAATAGAAATAAATAGATGTATCATTCTAAGTGATTACCTGACTAAAGTGCGAGATATCGATGCTTCTTTATTGCTCATCGATTAGGGGATTTTTCGAAATCTATATCGATTAATTTTAAATTGATACGACTACAACTTTATGAAGCTATAATCTTTAAACAATATAAAATAAAGTCCAGTACTGCGTCTTTTTGACTGTCTGTTCGCGATAAAATTAAAAACTACTGAAAGGATTTTCATGCAGTTTTCATGAATAGACAGAATGGTTCATGGGGAAGGCCTCTAGATGTTTATATGCATATTATAATAAAGAAAAAAGGCGAGAATTTCATAGATTTGTATCACCCTTACGTGGCTGGGGCTATTAAATTAAAATACGTTTAAGACCGCTGATATTATCTAGAGATTTATATCCAAGACATTTTAATTGATGTGAAAATTCAGCTATTTTTATTTATTTATCGACCAATCTGCATACCTAAATCACAATATTCACAAGTGATTATCTTAAGATACACACGCGTAGAAACTACCTTTTTATAAAGTTTATAAACGTCATTATCGTGAAATGTTCTATTTCAGGATACGGCTCAAGTGGTTGTAAAACAAATTTCTTTCAGTCCGCTTGCGTCGGATTGGTCCGACGAATGTTTTCGTGTCCTATTAGGCAGGGTCATGTGTTTGCGACCGGGTACCTACTACATCTAGTTCAGCTAGCTTCAATCCCCATAGGTGACGAAAGAGCTAGAATAAACTCGAGAGTATTTGTCTGCCGTTGCCGGCAATATTGCCGTGAAGTGAGAATATTCGGTGGTAATATTACCGGAAATATTGCCCGAAGTACGAGTATTGGTGGCAATATTGCCAGCAATATTCCGATATTTTCGGCAACGGCACATCTCTAGTCGGACGTAAACAGTTGAAAGGTTAAAGAAGAATGAAAACAAGTATTACTTTAAATTAAATGATCTAGCTCCTAGAATAGCACTTAAGATATTTTTTTTATCCCTGTAGTATATTCTCTTTGGCCAAATTTTTAACTAACACACGGGTGGAGCCGCTGGCCAGGATATCCAACGTAGGTGATAAAAAGGTAAAAATCCTTGTGTCTTTTATGGTTAATAGAGAATGGAACATTATTTCCATTGTCCTTGCGTAACTTTCCTGTATTTTTAATTAATTACACTTATGTGTGTACTTCGATTGCACAATGTGTTCATATAATCTAGCATATTCCCGAGGTTTCGAACCCGTAGCCTGTTCTACAAAAACCACCGTACAAAAAAAAATCGGATAAGTAACATGGCATAATATACTACTTATAATGGCATGGCATAATATGGCATGGGAGATAATAGGTCATAGTCCATCACATCGCAGGCAAAGTGCGGGCAAGTGGATGTCACATGTCTTCTTAATTTTTGTTTCTAGAACATGCCGGTTTCCTCGCCATGTTTTCCTTCACTGTTTTGAGAGCAATAATGGCGATATAAATTACAAAGAAATGCGCCTGGCTGGGTTTAAACCCGCAACCTACAATTAGTAAGAACGCTTCTCACACCGGGCCGGATCAGTACTTGTAAACATGTCTAAACAATTTTTTTTCTTAACACTTGTTTTGATAACTGCGCAGGTTTGTAACGAGTCTTAAACAGTAGCCTACACGAACAATTGTACAAACAGGTGAGCAAGGAACATAACAATGTTATGTGACAAACTACAATAACATGTTTGTTATTAATGTTCAAAATCTGTAACTATTTCCGTTATATTCACAAAACGAATAGTGTTGTGAAGGTCTTCATTTGGTTTTAATGTGTTTTGGTATTACCTACAATCTACGATTTAACTTTGACCTTAAATGACACGACACAATTTAACGTACGCAGTTATGCTCCTGCGCATTAGTCCTCCAAATACTTAAGTTTATCATTATGCAAAATAATGTTGTAAGTAGTAGTAGTACATACAGGTACTTTAAGTAAATACTAGGGGACATTTTTTTTTTATTTCGTTCCACACTAGGAATTATAACACAACAGTTTTTGGAACTATATATTAAGGGGATCGGAGTCTCCTTTTCCCGAAGGGTCTTCAATCTCACCTTGAAGAAAGAACTCACCAAGAGAAAATGAGGGTAGAAAAACTTTAACAATAACCGTATCACACTAATTTACATGTGTGTATGTATGTCACTGCTTCACACTTAAACAGCTAGACCATGTTCTAGAATGACATAGGATGCTTTTTATCTCTGGAGTATGTTTCTATCAGATAATTTTCTACTTTGACGTAGGCGAAGTACAAGCACAAGCTAGTTCATTATATTACCATTGTAACTAGGTTTACTAGCAAGGCCGGACACAGATAACCAACAGCCTATGCAATGAATTAAAAAAAAAAACGTTGCACACAAAAACCTGCCATGTACAAAGGGGAAACCGATGCATTGTTTCAAAAGCTAAAGGTATCAATGGATAAAGTGTCGTTGGTGCCCTATGTAACCGGACGAAGGTAAATAGCGGCCAGCCAGCGTGAAACCACCATTGGGTAACCAACCCGACCGGCCAAGATACGCCATGCGTACTTACTGCCCCAGTCCGCTAGTCGGATCATGAAACTGGACACAATCAATTTCTTATGTCGTAATTTTTATTCTAATAATTTATTTTATTTTATTTTTATTTTATTTTATTTGGGTGGCTTACAGCTGATAATACAAGATAAACCTTAAAATAGATCACGATGAGCCATTTACAAGCCTCCACATATAGTATGGAAGTATTGTGGAAAGTTACAGTTAGGAAGTAATTAAGATATACAAAGTTTGGTAGCAAGATAATATAGAAGACAATAATGTAATGCAATTACAAAACATTGCTTTTGGACATAACAATATTTATGGATGCTAAGCTGCTTGTAAAGAGATCAACTGAGGTGTGTTCTTTCACTAAATTGTTAAATGCTTTTGCTGCGCGAATCAAATAAGAGTTACTACGGTAGACTGTGCGTGAATGAGGAGCGTGAAGTAGATTTCTAATCCGACAGTGCCGAGGGGGGACATTCAGGGATAGCTTTGACAATAATTCAGGGCAATCTATCATAGAGCGTGCTATTTTGATTAGAAAACGAATATCAGATATATTTCTGCGAGTTACAAGGGGCAGCAAGTGGAGTCGAGTGCATCTTTCGTTGTAACTTATATAAGGTATTTTGAACTTGTACCCCAAGTACCTCGTGAATCTCCGTTGTATTCGTTCCAACCGGTCAGATTGAATAGCATAATTTGGGTTCCAAATTTGACTACCGTATTCAAGGTGACTGCGGACGTAAGTACAGTAAAGAATTTTTAGGGTTTTCATACTTTTAAACGAACTGGAATTACGGATAAGGAATCCCAAGGCTTTGGCAGCTTTTTTGGCGATATGATCGACATGACATTCGTAGGAGAGCTTATTGTCGATAAGAATACCGAGATCTCTGGTAACGTTAGTTCGCGATAACGGCTGATTCTCAATCGAGTAGCTAAACATGACTGGCTGAGTCTTACGTGTGAACGTGATGACTAAACATTTTGAAATGTTAAGATCTAGCTTATTACTTTTACAATATTTCATTAACCTGAATAAATCTTCCTGCAATAGACTAGTATCAGTTAGATTCGTAACTGATTTGAATATTTTCATGTCATCTGCAAACATTATTCTAATTACTGTTTCATAAAATGATGGTATTATGGTCAGAACGGGTTTCGAAAAGTAAATGTTTGTAAATAGGCTCACCGTTATTTAAAAATAGTTTGCGTTAATTAAGCTAGTATTAATAACTTTTTTAGTTATGAATTTGAGAATGATTATCTAAAGTCAAGATGGCGACCAGCTGGTTTTCCTTCAGGGTGATGGCACGTGAACACATTCGCTAGAAGTGGGTAGGATCATCATAACATTGGTTGGTTTTGTTTTTTCTCAATAATATTGTTTATTTATATGTATTTATTGCTTTTCTGTTTATCTGTCATGTTTCTGCTGTTCTGCCTCTGTACAGTGTGATTTACCAGTGCATAAAGTTTTAATAAATAAAGAAAAAAATTGATGTTTTCTTTGTCATTTTCCTTGTGAATTAGTTCTCCCACATCTGTTACATTTATATCTAGTGGATTATAATAATTCTCGCTATGATAATTCAGTTTGCCATTAAATGTCATTGGAATGTGAAGCCTCAAGGTTAGCCATTCATCAACATGTGGCATTTTAATATTCTATTCGTGTTAAACTTTACATACTCAATATTAAGACGTCAAAGTTCCTTTTATTTACTTTTGGATGTACCATTGGCTCAAAACATACAAAGGTAGATTATTCTTTTGATAATCTTTTGATATTATTAATTATTTCTGTGTATAAGTTGGTTTTCAGAAACTAAAGCTTAATCTAAAGTAAGAAAAATCTAAATAGAATATAACTATAAAATAGTTGTTTTTCAACTAATTTGCTTTTCTAAAGTCAAATAAAGCCACAATGACCACACCTATCAACTAAATGTTTTGCATATAAAATGGTTAGTTTTTGTCAATTAACAAAACAAATTTTATCTCTACCCAGTCCAAATCTAAATGCATTTAGCAAAAGGTCAAAATAATTAAAACATTAACATTGTTTTGTTAAAGGACACTGACTAGATAATTAAAGAACAGCTACAAATTATCAGTTTATGCGCAGTGTCATCGCCACAGATGACATACGAGATCAAATTAATTCCTTATCAAGATGATAAGGTTGTCAATTCCAATATATTTTTATCACTCGTATTAACCATCATATTTTTTATCGACAGTAATGTTACAATTTATGATTTCATTAAACTACTATCAAGGTTTATATTATTGCTGTTAGTAATTACTATTCATGTAATGTTAAAGGCGATGTTTTTCACCTGTATGCTTTTCTAAATATAAACGTTTTCTCTATCTACAAAAATAGGTATAATCTTTGTATTTGTCACATTTAATTTTGCCATTAATATTTCAATAACTTATGTCTAAAGGTTATTCGTATCGTGTATCGATGCTCAACGTAAATAGTTCTTACCAGGTTGTCTTCAAAATACTTAGTTAGATACTTCAAAACTAAGATACTGAAAGGCCTTCCAGTAGATTGCTGTGTTTTGCTTTCATGCGCAATCAAAGGTCGTTTTAAAGGCCGCAAACGATAGTAAACTGAACAGGATAGTTAAAGCGCAAATATAGCCAGCTAAATGTTACCTTTGATCAGTAGCCTACTAAATACCTGCAAAATCAAGCGAGAATTGGACACATAATACATTTGCTGTTAAATTAGGACAAGGCCAACACTTTTCGTTGCTTAAATAGTACTTAGTGCGTAAATGCATCGGACCAATGAGTGAATGGCAGCACTATAGAACTTTGCATTCGCTCGCCACAAAATGATTACGTCCGATAAGCCGGAAACATTGTACTGAACAGGTTTTCGAACTTTTGAAAGGTGTTACTTAGGTTACGTATGAAGTCAAGCATCAAAGCTTATTATGAAACCTATTTTTAATAAGAATAATAATAATTAAGCTAGTTCAATGATATTTAGTTCCTTGATAAGTCAAAGTGATATCGTTTATCACTTAGGTACCGGCTGCTAATTATGTACAAACGTGCATTCGTCTTTGTTTATATATTTATGTGCAAATCGTAGGTTTTAATACCTACCAACCTACATGGACAAAGTGGTGCGTAGTACTTACTAGCCAAGGTTGACAAACAAGACAACAAAGTGAATAAACTTTCTTTTTCTTTTGTGACTTTAAATTGACTTATAATTACCCCTTTTGGGTGGAGCAAGGGAGAGTGTCTGACTTGTGGTAATTAAAACCCATCCATGTTCCTTTTCTTTGTGTTTTAAAGCCACGTGATTCTTTTGAACAATCCTGGGTGATTCTTTGAAATCGAGAAAATGTGTCATTCATATGACTTAGATGTTTTCTTTACAATTTGTTATTTTATTTGGATATTAGTTTACTACGATACATAAATGTACCAAAGGCACTCATAGCTTACGACACAAAATAAATAGGTACGAAAACTAGGCCAGATAAATGAAACATTACCTCGGTTTCAAACAATCACCCTAATATAGCTCTCTCAAAATGAAACTAAAACTGCCAATCAGTGGCAATGCAGCGAAACGTGAGCAGCTTCTTCCAAAGCCAATATAAAATGTAAGTAGGCAAACACGTAAATGCAAGAAAGACATCACAGGCCTCATGTAGCATATGCCGATGCCGACTCAAAATGTCTCTGTGCCGATGAGGAAGCATTAAGGTCAACTGTTTACCGAGGAATGTAGTCAAGAACGGAGAAATACTCTGTCTAAACAGTTAGGCCTACTTTTTAGTAAATCATTCGGTACCGACCGTGACGCTACAGAAACAAAGGCGGTTTATCTAATGACGCGTTCAATTCATCAAGTTCTAAAAACTGAGGAATTGTTTAAAAACAGCTAGGTTCTCAATCAAAACTTTGAAGTTAGTTGCTCAGCTTATTAACAGTGCAATAGTGTTGATAATGAGCCAATGGCCATTACATAATCTAATACAAAGACGTAGTCTGTAAAATTGTAGTTTGTAAGAAGTAATTCTCTGGAGATTCTGAATCGACTTTAAAAAATCTTTTACCGGTAGAAAGCTTCATTATTAATATAAGTTTATTATTAATCAAGTACATCATACATAGCTGATGGAACGATCCCCAAACTAAGCGTTTCTGTATCTTGGGGATCAGAAATATTCCTGAGTGACACAGACTATATTTGATTGTCCAAAAATTTTTGCTGCAGCGAAGTGGGCAGTTTCTGTACAGTAGTGGTTCATAAATGTAAAAGGCATTCTCTATTAATCAGCTTTTAGGTTATCAAAATAGGTGCTTAGGCACAAATATACACATTAAAAAAAGGGGATAAAGTAGACCTAATTCTGGTGGCCATAACGACGATGAAGATTTAAAAAATACAGAAACAGTCACATCCAGAACTTAGTTAAAGGATTTAGCTAAAGTAAGAATATCCATAAGGCATAATATTGTAGGTGCAGAACGAATATGCACACACAAAGAAGTTCTTAGAAACCCTTTAGTATTCCTGGAATCCTTACAAATACCGTAAAAGCATTCTGTTGTCCGTCAAGCGCTCAGCCTATGAGTACAGTTTGTCTGCAGAGCCGCTTTCTTCAGTCCATTAACCCCTAAGTATTCCTACGAAAGTTAATTAAAACTAATCATCCAGAGCATAGGATAATCAGTTATGTCATGATAAGGAAGTGAACCACTTCCTATCGTAAACATTCACTCACCGTTGTTTTCTCTAATCGATTCATACGTAATCGAAATATAGTTGTAAGCTATCACAGAAAATTAGTCTAGTGGTGATGATGTAATCAGCTAGTTGATTGATAAATAAGAACAAAATAAACAAGTTATGTACTACTTTGTATAAGCGTTTCGTCTCCTCGATTTCACTGAGAAATTTTAACTTTTCTAACAGTATTGGTAAGGAGCAACGATTTGACAGAATGGTAGGTAGGATTTTTAAATGAAACTGTAATTACAAATAAAAACAGTTGAAAGTGCTGATGTTATCTGACCTGTAACATTTTATGATCAAAGCAAAGAGCTCATGTGCAGGCACATCAAAGAAATTTCAATTATTACAACCCGGAATTGAACAGATAAAGTTACATCACATTAGTTTCAAGTGTCTATTTCAAATTTTATTAGTCTTGCATTACTATTAAGATTGCTCATAACAATTATTCTCAATTTATATTGGCACCGTGTGTGCACGTTTCAGATTCTGTACATTTTTTCGTAAACACAGCGAAAGGTATGCGGTGCATTGAACGTGACATTAAAACCAATGAGTTGCACATTTTTCAATGAAATTGCTAACCCATTACGTCACACTAGGTAATCAGAATGTTAACTGTGCCAATCTTCAGTAATTTACGGAAGTTTGTAGTTTAGATAACCTTACCCATGGATGTTCACAAGACAAATTGACATGAGACATTTTTCAATACATTTGCTCAGAAAGTGACTTTTATTGCACTGCACTTAGGTATTTATTGGCACTTGTTACCAAACTGTGACATTTTGATTACCATTACGCACTAGTGCTATAATGTAGTTTAAACCTTTTTGTTAAACCTCTTTGTTCGCAAACAAATTGAGTACGACACGTTCAATAAATTAGTGTCTTACTTATTTCATGCAATTTTCATCCATTTTAACTTGTACAAATGGTTTATTTAATTAAAAAAAAAACATTTAGTAGGTAAATAAATCGTACATTCTATTTTTTTTTGTGGTCTATGGCCGCCATTTTAGGATGCGCGCGGTTTTTGGCGTAGTTTTGTCGAGTGAAGTTCAGTGGCTGTATTAATTAAATTAAATTAAAAACTTCAAAATCAATACAAAATGTTACATACGTATTCTATTGTCACTTATAAAATCATAGGCAATTGTAAAACTTTTTACGCAAAAACACAAACTTAGAGACTAGGCAGTGTGCATTAAACTACCTTAGCCTTCCCCTAGGCGTAAATAAAAAAAAATTATGCGCACGCATATGAAAACAGATTTTTACCGCCATGTCATAAAAAATTACTAGTTTTACTGTTATTTTCTTCACAAGTGTATTGAAAAACGTCGTATGATACACGTTAGTAATTAATGATTACCGTTTTCGGCTCTCCCGACCCCGGCTCTGGTAAATACCGCCTCGACGGTAATCACTAAAGTCACTCACTTGTATCATATTGTACCTACTATTACAAGCTTCTAACAATATAGTATTCTCAGATGGTTTAGTACACTCACTTTTTTATAAGTAATGTTGAAATCCCACGGAATAGGGAGTGTGTTTTACTGCTACAGGGAGTAAACTTAGACGAAGTAACCCATTCGTTGCCCCTTAGTAATACTGAGTTGATCTATACGAATACTGACAAATACTTGCAGTGACTATACAAGTGCAGCTAAATCTGTGTGGTTCTATCCTCATAAGACAATTTCAGATACTAATCTGCATGGTTCTTGTATGATTTGAAAATTGCATGTGTATTGTTGACTTGAACCTCTGAGTTTAGCTAAGAAATACGGGCATCATCTAGTTTAAAATGAGATGACTATGCTATTTATAACTTATTTGCAACATAAAAATCAATATAAGCAGATTCACTTACACCATTATTCATTTATCGTAGGACCAATGACCATGTAGGATCTCCGAGGGACATTAACGAAAGACTTCGAGTAAAGAGAACAAAGCGTTGTATTCAAAAGTACTTTGGAGTTGATGGGAAAACAGTCACGCAATACTGTAAGTGGGCTAAAGAAATACGAATGCAACAATGATACTTTGTTAATGCGAGTGATTTGCTCCGGTCATGGACACTTGCGAGCCATGGGAAATTGAAGAAGGGCAGAGGCACTCGCTTGTGCAGGCAAATTCAGCTCGCTTCCTGACTTGAAGAAAGGTAACCTGATGGCATTGAAGTACACGATGTTTAAATACATATTAAATATCGAACCAGTTGTTTTAAAATAACTGTTACCTACCAATGAGTACTTGCATTGTCCCGTGCGCAAGCAAAACATTGAAGGTGCATATTTTTCATAACAATTCATACGTGTACATTGGATGAACTAAAATAAATTCTTACACATTGTTTTGTTACACAACCGCTAAGTGTACACATAGTTTAGATTCAAAATGTCTAATATTCCATAACGTGATAACTTAGTTCAGAGTTAATGAGCTGATTGTCAGAACGCGCGAACGTCTCATTCATGTCAATTGTCATTGGATGTGAGTGAAAATTAGATTTGAAATTGTTTAGAAAGTATAAAGCACAATTCTTCATCCTATTAACGAGGTTGATAATTAGCTGTTTACGTAACAAGGCGTAGTTTAATTAACTTTTAGCTGTTGGTTACTGTTAAGAACAATCGTGACAATTCATTTGCAGCTCCATTGTCTTTTTGTGGAGTCTACAACATGTTAAATTGTCATGACAAATGAAACTTCCACACATTAAAAGGGTCGTTTTGAGCGGGTCTCAAGAATAAATAAAATGCAGTAAATGAGTTGGTAACATTTACCGTCTATTGCTGTTTCTCACGACCTTACATGTTAGCGAAGTGCGCACATAACGTAATAAACTTCTAGTTTGACCATTTTTATTACTAGAAATATGAAACAACAAGATCATTTTCTGTGGAAGCACACAATGTCTCATGGACGGCTTTAGATCTTCTCGAAAGGAAAGTTAATAGAAATCAAGACTTTTACCCGGATAGAAGAAGCCTACAAACACAGTTTACCAAGCCTTTGTCTATAACAAGCGTAGATATAGCGTAGAGGTTAGCAGTACTATATTCTGCCAACATAAATAAAAGATAACTTACCCTGCAGGCTAGGCGCAGATGCGGGCGCAGCGGGCGGTGGTTGCAGCGGCGTGGGAGGCGGCCGGCGCCTCCTCGGAGCATGCAACCCTGGTGCTGACGCCGCTCGTGTCGCCGTGCGGAACCCTGGCGCCCGGTACCTGGCCGACTTGACCGGACCTGCCGGCACTGTGTTCGTGCCCGTGATGGACGGCAGCCGGGGTAGGGAACCGGCGCGTTGCTCTTCCTCCGACTGGAACGTATGGGTGTGTTAGTTTTTAAATAGCAACTTCCTTAAGACAGAGTGTTGGTAGCTAGTTATAGTATAAGGTAGTTTGGATGGATACACAAGATTTTGTAATGCCATGATGTGTTCTAAATGCCTTCTAGCGTAAGTTCTTATAAGAGTGTAATTTTTTTGTTTAACCATATCTTAGTTCAAATTTTAATATATTCAAAGCATAATAAATTTGCAGTTTGTTAAATCCCGGAATTTAATCATCGTGCTTATGATTCCGGGATTTTAGAGGAGGGTATTGTTAACTTTGTGTTGCTTAGCAACGATGTAATGGATAACTTTCAGATACGGATATAGGAATTAATATTATTGCTATATCCGTACAGTACCTGTTTCAGATAATTTGGGTTACAGATATTATAATTTTAAAATTAGGTATAGAATTAAAATACAAATAACAAGATTTAATTTTTATTTCTAGTCTAGGTTATCATTTCCTTGGTCGGATAAAACCAACAAAAAGCGGTCGTAGCCTGGTATTTAGACTCAGACTTTATCCAAAACTTGTGTATGTATTGGTTTCAATTACGGTTGTTTTATTTCGCATAACTGATAATTTTAGTTACACACGTTGCTTAGTTCTTCGAATTTAAGGTAAATTTACTCCTACAGATAGAATTATTTTATCTGTTTATTATTATAAACACTACTACTACCTAGTAATTCTCTACTCTGTATTTTTTTTTGCGGTAGCTCTATTGAGCTACCGCAAAAAAAGTACAGAGTTGCACAGACCAGCTAGAACTAGCCAGCATCAGATCATTTTTTTTTGCTTTATTGTTCATTACTTTTTTTTTACATTTCTTACAACAAAAACACTTGTCCCTTGTCTTATAAAATTTCTGCCATAGTAATTCTATTTTTTTCGGTCGTAGTGCTGATCAAATGATCTTTTCTCACATAATTAAAGTTCTAAAGGCGAAGGAATTGAGCAATAAGACTAAAATAATTAAGTAATTAGGTTAAGTGTAATCGAAGGGATGATTGGTATTAGATGAGTCATAAAAATTTCTAATAATGCAATTTAATAATGTTATTACTAATGGTGATTAGATTACCGTATCTGTTAAATGTTAAGTGCTACTTAACTACAATTAGAAGTTCTGTGCAGGTGCCACTTAACCCACCTGTCAATGCCGTTACTGCAATAGTATATGTAGCTATAGGTACTTACTCTGTTTACTTACTAGATTGGGTACTCTTATGTTTACAACATTTTACATCTTAGAAACATACAACATTGTTTTTAGTAAACTTTGCGATTTTTCATGATACATACAATTTTGTACATAGATTCTTAGATAGAGCTACTGAATCGGTTTCACTTATTTTTTAAATTAATTTTTATATCAAAGGGTAAAAGAACATGTTTTGATAAATTCTTGATTGCGTCACTAGCACGTGTGACTGTGCATGCGTAGATACGAATACCTATAGGCTACTGATGTACCAAGTGCGTCGATTAGCATAATAATATTAAGATAATTAATTTAAAAAAAAAACATTAGCTACTTAAGTCCATTTAAGTAAAATTCCAGTGGTTGAATTATGAATGTAACTTGATTTTCTAATTGGGTGTGCATTATACAAAATTCACGTTTGTCTATGAAATATTTTCTAAGAAGACAGTTTTATTAAAGATACCGATATTATGCACGTGTAGAATTACATTAGACCGACGCACACGTGTAACACGCTTGATTTGTACATAGAACGACGACGCGTGGCGTGGATCAAGTGAAGCTCTACAAGTCTAGTTTCCATATAAAATATACGCGTCCAGATCGGCATGTGTAGATCGGCAGAACAGTGTGTGCACTGTGTAGTTCTGGCTTGACTATAACTTGGTCATTGACAGGGACAACGATTTGTCTATATAAAATAAAAAATAACTTTATTGCATATAATTTTGGATTGAATTACATGTCTGTAGTTGAAGACTCCGCTCTTCCGCTATATAAAAAGTAACTTTTATGAATTTATAAATTGGGTTATTTGGCTACCTATTGCACCACTTTTTTTAGGTTAAGTATGTACTTGGAAAATAGTACGTGCTTATCAATAACTAATATTGTACGCCCACGTAGTGTTTGTAATTGTATTGAATATTTATTATCACTGGTGCATAGCTAATGCAATCGGGTATTACTGTACAATATTTTATAGTAAATAACAAATAACACTCAAAATATTTCTTTTTCTGAAAACGGCATTTTAATTGATTATTAAACGAAGAAGCAATTATATCATTTCAAATCTCCTAACGTAACCTAATGGTAGTAATATCACATTTCAGTTTGTGCATCCTATGTTTGGACATTTTGCTGTACCACCAGACTTGAAAGGTTTTTAGGTTACTTCATTTTGAACTGATTTGAGAAAAATATGTATTTGCGATGTTTGATTGAAGTTTTTTTTTTTGTAAACCAATAATAAGAAAATAATGAATCAAGTACTTAATTGTAAATTGCAACTTAAGGACCTATTACACTGCGCTGAATATCGCGTGCGATCATACTATTTTTCATTCATAGAAAGACAATCTAGTCTATGGTTCGACGTATCGCGTAGTGTAATAAGGGTTAGACTGTCTTTCTATGAATGAAAAATAGTACGAGTCGGAATATCGCACGCGATATTAAACGCAGTGTAATAGGTCATTTAGGTTAAGTTCTAAATAACTACATGACAGAACTACTAGAGAATAAGTAATAGTATAAGAACAGAACTATAAGGACCTATAAAGTTTCTGAGTTAATTGCAAAAAATATGGTTAACAGACACGTACGTGAAGTAACACAATACCTTCATAATTGTATATCATGAGGCCTAATTACATGAATCCATTATTATTGGTCTAATTAAGTACCTGGTAAGTTAGACGAGTGTAGAGGTAGCCATACATGCTAGGGTATACCTGACAGGTTTGCCTGTAGCCTGTACAGTTTATGCTTGTCAGATAAGTTTGTGTGGAAACCAGCACAGTTTTACAACATACACACTCCGGTTTACCTGTAAAACTCAACTGTCAGGTATACCCTAGCACGTATGTCTTTACGTGTATTTCAACTAAACCTGGATTCGTACGTAGAAGTAATTTTATCTTTTTAATAACGGATAATTAAGATTCGTTTGATAAAAATTGCTAAGGATTGAGTATGTAGCTACCAAGGGCTTTTGGTTACTCAACATTTAAGTTAATTTTTTTAAATTCTGCATTTGAGTATACTAATCTCATATCGTTTAAGTACAGGTTCTATAACGAAAAGTTGAAGTGTGCGTTCGTGGAATCCCCACCACAATAACAAGCATTATTAACCATCATACGCTGGAGAATGCTTAGCCTGAATCAACAGCAATTAAAAAAAAAACAAGTTAAAAATAAAACTATTCCTTTGCAGACGCAGACTGACATTGACAGAAACTCGTAAGAGTAAAACAGAGAGAAAATAATAATAATTCAAAGTTAACTTAGTTACAAGTTACTTTACAAAACTTGCCGTCAATGTAAATAAGTTTTTACACCAAAGTAAACAAACTAGGAAACAACGAAACCACACTTAAATAAATTTTTTCCTGATAGTGTCTACCAGAGACTCGACACTATCAGTCAAATATTTATTTATTTACAAGCCTACTTATCTCTTATGTGATACATAAACTATCTTAAGAAATCTTTTATCTACATGAGTTCTCGAACACAGGCCTCCTACATGACATTGACATTTTCGAAATTCTTGCGTTTAATAGATATCAAGAAATAGCCTTGAATTAAATAGTTGTCGATAAAGCATCGAATCGTTTAACTCGCTTTAAAATACGTTACAAAAAAATGTTAATACACAAATGAATAAGTGTCTACTTTCTGTTTTATTGTGTGTACTATGTGCTAATATATATTTTGTTGCACTTGATGGATGTTAATTGTGATTGCATGTTGTGAACATTTGTTTTGAATACAAAGTGTATTGTTATTTGTCTTACCTCAGCATCTGGTGCGGAGGCGCGTCGTCTCCCTCGCCACAGCCTATCCTCGCTGCCTCCGATCGCTCCACAACTCCGCGAATGTGATTTCTGTGCTGCTAGATCCGCACCGGCGGGCGACCGCCGTGCTTCACCACCACCCCCCAACGTGCCACGAGAATCGGCTGCCAGTAGAGCAGATTCAAAACTACCACGCCACGAAAACCTCTCACAATCACTCGCGACACTACTCGCTGTCGGCTCTAGTATGTCATGAGACCGACTCCGCGCTAAAGCCCCCGGCTCGGACGCACTGTCGTCGTCTGTGCTCGGCGACGCACCACCCGACACTTCATGCATTAATGCCACTAATCTGCCACCTATATGCCTCATCACTTTTCCAAACATCGGCGGTGAACCTTCTCCAGCCCGGCCCAGCGTCTGCGCCAGTCTCCGATATGCTCCGACTGCATCACGCTCCAAAGAACCCGCGTCGTTATTTCCTCGATCGAATTCATCTATTATTTCGCGGCAGCTATCAGATATTTGTTTTCTCAGCGCAGATCTAGTCCCAGCTGTGTTGCCCTCTAAGTCAGAGCCAGCATAGTCAGACGAGTCGTACGAATCACTCCACGTATCCTCACTCGACAAATACTCAACTATTTCACGCACTTCTTCGTCCCGTATACCCGGAACTGTTTTCATTAATCTCGTTAGTTCACTTTCAAAGTATAGAAGTTGAGGCGGCTTCGGGGGACGGGAACTCTCAGTTGAGTTAGAGTTGGATGACGCTGGAGTTGATGTCCGCACATTGGTAGTGTGTATCATTGTTTTGAAAAATTGACGCATTTTTGTCATCATTAAATTGGTTTCCTCGTCAGATGACCAATTGTTAAAACTATCTTTACGTACTAATGGACTTTGAGGCGGGCGTGATGAAGGTGGAACTTCCACTCGTTCTTCAATATCAGGTCGGATTTCTTCGATAATTTCTTCTAATTCTACTTTAGGTTCATGAGATCGTGTAAAATCAGAACTAGAATCGCCATTTCTTAGTAGGTCATCACAGCTACCGACAAATCCGCTATCCCTACTAGTTTGTTTCTTAGATTCAGATAGTTCAGATCCAAGCGGTGGGAATTCGGGTCGGGGTGATAGTCTACCGTCTTCACCTTCCGAAACCGATCTAGTATCATCACGTGTTTCTTCGGTGAACTCAGCTGATTGTCGGCGTTCGTCGGCGGGTGATCCACGTGGCTTTTTGTTTTGTTTTTTTCTCTTCGATTCCCCCTGCATGTCAAGCCTTTCAGAGGAGTCATGTCGATCCTCCGCTTCTGTACTCGAGGCGTCGGAGATTTCCTGATTGTCTTGCGAAGGTTCGTCTCCCGTTAGTAAATTGTCAAGTGAATTCGAATGTGAACGTGGAGTACCTCGGGCACGAACTAGCCGTTTTCTTCGCTGTTCAGGACTTTGTCTGCCTTCACTATCACTACCGACGCTGCCGGAGCCGTCTGAATCACGCCTTTCTTGATTAAATCCCATAAATCCGGATAGAAAATATTTTTCCAACCGTGACGACACTAGATCGTCGCTATCACCGCTACTTCGCTTAGGTTGCTCGTTATCAACAATAGATTCACCACCTTCACTACACACACTAGATGTTTCCGACACTGCTTCCTCATCGTCGCGAACATTTCTGCCGTCACCCAAACCGAAGAAAAAGTATTTCTCTAACTCCGTTGCGGATATAGGTCGTGGTTTTTTTATTGTTTGTTCCGTTTCGCTTTCTTCGCAACTTTCTTCGACGATGGTGTGTAAAGTGAAGTCTATGGAACGCCTACAATAGGCGAAATCCTCTCCCCGCATGGGGAGCGAAGCTTCATCCCCGGAATCGGTGTCAGAAGGTGAGGTGGCCTCGTCCTCGTTGTGGCTGACGTCCTCGACCCACGAGTCATCGTCTGCGAGCCCCTCCTCGAGGCACACGACCGCCGAGAGAGTGTCGGCATTGCTAACAACAGTCACTCCGCCCGAAGGCTGTGGCGTTTCGTCGTCGGATAATCGTTCGTCTGTGTCGTCTTGTTGCACGTCCGGGCTAGGGTCCGATTCACTCTGTGAATTGGTATGGTGCACTATAACTTCCCGCATGAGCCGCGTCGTGTCTGACGTGACGACGGAGACGCGGTCGTGCGTTATCATAACGCGGCTAGTGAAGCGCGCGGAACCGTCCGCACAAGCCGTACGCGAGCGGCAAACTGTTGTCGCGGCAGGTGCGCACGCGCTCCCCTCCGCGTCGCCGCAAACCGGCCTGACGCCGTGCATTTTCTCCTCCTCTTGGTCCTCCAATAATTCTTTCTTCAATAGTTCACTGAGAGTGCGTTCAATACCTTTAAACAGGTCTATTTTTTCCGCGGACGATGAACTTGTGTTATCATGAGTGGGCTCAGGTGAAGGTGCTAATTTGGTTAATGAGTCCGGTTGGATTTCTGACGAAATAATTTCATTATTATTCTGATTTTGTCTCTCGTTAGCTAATTCTACCGAAAATTTTACTTTCACGTCCGCCAATGAATCGTAGTCGGTGTTTTCGGATGATATACTTTGATACCGATTAACGTCACTATCTGTGTTATTTTTCTTATCTAGTTCATTACTCGAGCTCGAACTACAACTTGCATTAAAACTGTTAAATCTTTCACACGTTTCACTTTGTAGCATATTTTCGTCACAAAATTTGAAGAAGTTAGATTTCCTGGATCCATCCTGGCTGCTGTCATCATCACTATTGTTTTCATACGGAATAACGGAATACTCTTCTGTAAAATTAACCGAATCCAAAAGCACGATATTTGAGTTTTCAGATCTTGGTGAAAAACTTTCATTTGATTCGGCACTAACATTTGCTTCATTTTGTGCTGCCACCTCCGCAATTATTTCTAAGCTATCGGATTTCTTGTCATAGGAATCATCACAATCTATGCCACTACTGTCAGCGTTATCCTCGAGGTCCGAAGATGAGTCAGCCGGGTTAACAACAAACACACGTGAAAACCTGCCGCCGCCACCTCCTGAGTCATCGGAGTCCTCGTCTGACGTCGCTGGTTCCTCAGGAGCGCCGCTTGTAAGGTCGTAACTTCTCCGAGCTACCCCTTTCTCCGAGTCACTTGAATCAGCAGACTCATTCGAGGAAGGGAAAGCTTTCTCCGCTTCCAAATGATCCGGCATAGCATTTGCTGGATCGGATAATAACGATAAAGAGTCCTCCTCGGCTATCACCTTAATTCCGACTGAGGGTTCATTTTCAACTGGTTGTTCGATATCCTTATCATTGTTATCGTTATCGCGGGGCTCCGGCGCTTGTGACGCCTCGGATTGTATCGCTTTATCAGTTCTTTCAACGGTGGTCATCTCGAGTTTAACTGTTTGTGTGGCAGCAGCGGAGGCGGAGGCGGTGGCGGCGGCGGTGACGGCGACGGCTGCGGCCGTGGTGAGCCGAGCGAGGGTTGCGGCATCGAGAGGCGCTAAGCCGGGGTAGGTGTTCCAGTGTGGCGTGGGTGGTGTCTGCGAGGGGAAGGCGAGTAGGGCAGGCCAGAGGGCGGCGGGTACAGGTACGGGGACGGGCACTGGGACCGCGACTATTCGGGGCTCGGCGCCGCAGGAGCAAGGTCGCGGGCAAGCCTGTGGCGCGTGCTTGGCAGGGGGTGGGATAGGGTGCGCCGCCGACGCGCCCGGCTCGAAGTAGTCCCAGTCACAGTCGTCGGGCGCGGGCGGCGCGGCGGAGGAGGCAGTGGATGACGAGTCTTCCGTGTCCTCGCGACACGATGAGTCTGAGCTCAGGAACACGAGGCGGTAGTCCTCGGGACGCATGCGACCGGCCTCCGGTTCGCTTGCCTCGCCCGGTTCACTGCTGACGCCCCACTCTGAAAATATTAACAATAAGTTAATCAAATTGCACTAAGATATATTATTGCAGGACATGTGTAGCTAGGAATGAAGTAGAAATTATGAACATAACAAAACTCTCATTTCGCTTGTCCAGAAAAGATTGCTAGTCGTAATAAAACACGTTAAACAGGTAAGTTCAAACCAGTTCTACAACTTGTATAGAATAAATACACTAACCTGTTATTCAAGTGTGTATGTATGTATTTATTTTATTACCTATGCATGTTTTATTTGTATAAGATACGGTGACGAGAAACAATAACGCCTTCAGTATTTTCCTGAGCAACGACTAGATGCACGATGATACGTTATGCGCAAATCAAAAGGCGTTTGCGCCTGTAACTTTTATTTGAGTTGAGCGTAATAAAATCTTCTAACAGTAGGTATTGCTATTATAATCACCTGCACGAGTCAGACTAAAACGATTAGATTAAAATGACATACGTAATAATCGACTCGCATAGCAAATTGTAGGTAAGTGTCTTTATGAGAACTAAGTTTAAAATATTTTATCTTTTACTCAATAATAATAATATTAATATTGTTTGTTGTTTTATATTAATATTATTTTATTACTATAATAAAAAAAGAAACAATATACCTTATCAAGTACCTCACCGACAACAATTTCACATTTATTCTACTCAAAACTGCCAACTGCCTGAAAAAGCCAAAAGATTAAACCGATATCAGACGTCTACCGTAACGAACTCTTATGCAAAGGCCTCGATCGCTTGCTGGTAACAACAATAGAAATAGAACAGTAAGTCCCAGAGGCCGGAATGTTATGTTTGAGATTGCAATCATGCTAATATTGGATCTGTAGAAAGCACAACGGATGGGTGGCCGAGCCGCGCCGGCGCAGCGCAGCGCGTGTCGTGAGTCGAAAGCGACGTGTTACACGAACCTATCTCGACGAAGTGGGCTGTTTTATTTATTTGCCCGTTTGTATTCTAAGGAAAGACCGTAGATTTTGCTTTTCTTGAATAAAGTCATAAACAAAACTAAGAGCTTGAGAACTTTGTTACCGTTTTGGGAGCGAAGAAAGTCATATTTTAGGATAAGAAGTTAATTAAATCATAATAATTATTCATAATATATGATTTTTTTTAGGTGGGAAATCATCTAATGAAGTCTCCCGCCTTTGGGCAGCGCGTGAAGGCGTGTCAGACTTTTACTGACGAAAACACACTCCTATTCCTTCTTTGCCCTCGTTTCATGGCCCCGGGGATCTCTTTCGCAACACCCATGGCCCCAGTAGGTTTCGACCCTAATTTGCCGACACCTCCTTGAGGCGCTCGTGGTTTATAATTTATGTATGTACGCTATGTGCTATATTTTTGACGAATGTTATCTATTTTTGAGATGTTTTAGCGACCCAATACGCTTTCGTCAACTTTTTACAGATTTGAGATTATTTAAACAATAATAAACCTTCTAAAATAAAAATGTAATCAAATAAAGCAAAGCATTGTGAAAACGAATTAGACAATTTCTCATTATTTTATTGTATCGCTTGGGGCTTTGTTATATAGACTGGAAAATATTTGCATATGTCACCTTCAGATTTCTAGATTTCAGAGAGAAACGGCATAATACTATATTATTATAATAACTTTGACGTATTAATGATTCATAATTCATTTTTATTGCCGATAAGAGTAGTATAAATTAACTTTCTAAGATGAAATCAGATAAAATGTTATTTATTTATTTTATTTTTTAGTACCTAATTTCATATTATACGGTTTTAGATAGCTTATTAAGCAATTACTACGTTAATGTTTATGGTTATGTCATTATGGCCTGCGACCTTATCGAGGACGATAACTTTTATTATTTCTTAGAGGTTTTCATAGGACGCAATCTTTGAAGTCTTAATATCTTAAATCTTAATATTTTTTATTTCATTTTATAACATTGCAGTTAGTCTTGATTGTTTTGCATCTGATATTACAATAGGCTGCAAACTAGAGTCCACCCCAACATTATCAGCATATTTCTTCAAAATATTCCCTATGAAACTGATCAAGTGCAAGTCAAACTCATGCACGAAGGATTAGGGGTGGTATTAATACTTTTGTCTAAAAAAAAATATTAAGCAAATTTCGCAACTTTTCCCTACTCCTTCGAAACGGCTTGGATCTTTAGAAACATTTTTACACATAAAAATGGGTGGTTAAATATTCTTCTAAGTAAACAATTGCATATGTAAATAATAATAATAATCCACAACTATCACGCAACGCTTTCTAGTCCCAAGCTAAGCAGAGCTTGTGTTATGGGTACTAGACAGCTGATAAACATACTTATATATTTTTAAATCCATACATATTATAGATAAATTATACCCAAACACAGAACAAATGATTATGCTCATTACACAAACATTTGTCCCGGGTTTGAATCGTACCCACGACCTCCGGCATAGCAGTCAGGGTCACTAACCACTATACCAACAGGCCAGTCAAAATCAATCAATATTTCGCAAAGAAAATTGATTTTAAGGTCAGCCGCGCGCTTTCCGGGCGCTGTTAGCCGCAAATAAATGCACAGATTTGCGTACTGCCGCCTAGGGACTATAAGCCTTAAATAGTTATTTTATTCCGTTTTTAGTATTTGTTGATAGAGCGACAACAGAAAATCATCTGTGAAAATTTACGCTATCTGGCTATCACGGTTTGCCGGACAGACGGCCGGACAGCGGAGTCTTATGGGTACGGAACCCTAAAAACCAGCTTAATTTCGGAAAAGGAGTTTACTCAAAACCATACTTCCTAGAACTAAATGAATTAGTTTTAGATACACAGTGCCTATCAGGATAATTATACCAGGAGTATGTAAGCTTCTCACGTGTGCTATATCTAAGTAGCTAATCTTCGTGTACCTACACTACCTACTCTATAATTGTTTACGAATACACAACACGCCACTGCCTTTTACAGAACGACATGCACATGATTTGAATGTAATTACTGCTAATGTGATCATGTACTCACGCTATGGTTTTTGTTCCACTGCAAATGAGGCTTTTAATTGATTTAATTCACTTGGTAGTAGTGAAACTTGTATACGTATGTTGTGTATGGCTTCGATATATGATTGTATTGATCTTTGCCCGGAGCGAGAGGGAATGGGATGCTGTCGCCTTCATCTGTGAAGGGGTAATGCTAGCGAAGGAGATGGCCGCACGAGTAAGGATAGGAGATGCCCAATTCGGTATACGTAGCTCGCCATCCAGCCGCGCGTCTGGACTGTGTGTCCGGACGGACTGAGCCCCAGTCGTCGATGGCGAATAACGTTCCACGCGCGTCTCAGAAAAATCTCAGCAAAACCGTAGGGACAGCAGGGCCAATGCCCGCTAAGGCCGCTTAGAATTTTTGAAATGTAAACCCATGGTCCTAGGACACAAATGCCATTGAATGACACAGGTATGGTTTCAGACAGCAAAAGTCTGACACGCTCTTCAGGGTGACGGCGCGCACTGTTCCCGAGGCGAGAGCTGTCAGCAACAACAGGGGCCCAGTTAGGTCAAAGCCTACTGGGTCTTTTTTTTTGTGGAGAAAATCATCCAATGACAACCCCTGCTCTTGGGCGGAGCGGAAGATAGTGTCAGACTCTTACTGACTAAAAAACCCACCCCGTTCCTTCAAGCCTTCATACCGGGGCTCGAGTTCTCGGATGTTATTGGGATGATTTCTACCCACAAAAAAAAACGCACTCCAGGATAGAACGGGAGAAGTAATGAGAGGATTTTCAATCTCAAAAAAAAGGCCTACGTTAAAATGTTTTTTTTCTTCTACGTACATCGCCCTCCAATTCATCTATTAAGATTATACTTTTCTGATTTTTTTTTATCGTGTTAGTTTTTACGTTCAATGAAAAATCGTAAAGCAGTGCTGGCCCAGTGGTAATGACCCCGACTTACGTATTCGTAAGTCGTCGCGGGTGAAACCAAGACAGGCAATTTACTTCGTGTAATTTATTTAATTACCACTGCTCTCACATGGGTAAAGGAAAACATCGAGAGGTAACCGGCATCCCTGTGAACCAAACATTCGATAATGGGTGTTCCATCAACCCGCACTGGGCCGGCGTAGTAGATTACACGACATTCTCTGAAATTGAGATGAGGTCCGACTCCTAGCAGCGGGATAAGTCTGTGAAAAATCGTATTTTTCTGGTTTGCTAGGAATTTTGTTAGGCAATCAAAGTTCTCCACGCGATTTGAATATATATGACAGCCTGAAATCATCTATCGGGCAGTTGCCCATCGGACATAACACCCTACACTCTTCTGGTCGGAGGATCCTCCCTTTTGAAAGGAGGTATGTGGGACTTTACTCTCTGTTCCATATACCTCCAAACTGGTGACCCTGACGTGATTGTCAGCGCAGCCTCATCAGCGACCCTAGCTAAGGACACCGCACCTTCGGCCAGTAACATGAAGAGCCATGAAGAACCTCTCCTGGTCGAAGCCTGCTGTCAAGCCCTACGTCGCACAGCACCGCTCCGACTTACTGGCCAACTGCACCACGCCGACTCACTGGGGCGTCACTGCAGACAATTCTGATTTACCGATAACTACATATGTGGGATCAGTTCTGACCCACTGGAACCAACCTATCACTGGCCTGGCACGCATCAAGAAGCATCAAGAACCATTGATCTCCGATCTCCGGAGGGGAGTGATGTAGCGACATCTATGGCATCACATAAGAACTAATCCTGCATCGCGCAATCAAAGTTCTTCACGCGATTTGAACATATACGACAGCCCGAAATCATCTATCCGGCAGTTGCCCACCAGAATTGACACCTTTCTGGAATGAAACAAAGGATGTATGTGGGACTTTACTTTATGTTCCATTACCTACAAAGGTTTTCATAACATCTTATGTTGCAAACGGAAATCCTTAAGTTTAGGTACTTTTTATTCAATCAAAAACTTTTTCTTATGTCGTCACCTCGTCACTGAAATTAATATGAACCATTGTGGTTTAGAGGGATACGTTAACACACATCAATTAAAATTTAATAACACAGCTTTACAGATCAGCACAATAGATTTTTCTATCAGTTTCTCCAAGGGCCGTAAACTGCAGTTTACGCTTCTGCTGACCTCAAAGCGGAATGAGACCGTGAAGATAAATATCTTCGCTTTTATTACGTAAACAAAGTAATGGCACGCATTTATAACATTACCCATTTAAATCATTGTGGTTGAGCAAAACGTGTTCGATTGCTGAACTTGTTTTGAGCATAACTTAGAATTGGTTCAAAAATATACGTTTTCTTACGGAAAATTACATATATCCCTGGATATACAATATTATTTTTAGTACATATATGAGAAACCTGAATATAGTTTTTTCAGAATCAGTAACTGAATCGATTCCAATAATTTTTACACCATGTTATACTTTTTTCCAAAAATATTTATTTAAAGATTACAAGTTGGATCACACCAAAGAAACTAAGTACAAAACATGTCACGGCAGGTTATAGCGGACATTAGATGCCAGCGCACAGCTGAGTACGGAGCAAAACCAACCCTCAGTGGCCCGGGTGGCCCGGTGACTATGTATTTATGTCGCCAAACAGGTACCATTTTCCGACCAACGTAGGCGCGGGCTTGCGGACAGTGAGCAATGGGTAGGTCACTGTCCGGCCGTCCGGTAACTGTCTGGACCAAGCCCAAGACGTCGACGGCGCGCACTGTTCCCGCGCACCTCAAGGAGTTCTCAGCAACAGCAGGTACCCAGCCGGGTCGAAGCCTACTGGTCCCAGGGTTATCCGAAAGGGCGTTCGAGCCCAGGTATGAAGGCTAGAAGGAACGGGGTGGGTCTTTTAGTCAGTAAGATACTGACACTATCTCCCGCTCCGCTCAAGGGCGGGGGATGTCAAAATGCATGATTTCTTCTCACCATAAAAAAAAGGTAGCATAACTGGCTTATAACTTTGTGATTTTTCATAATATAGTTTAGAAATTTTGCACTTAGATTCTTTACATAATACTATACTAATACCAAAAATTTAATAAGGTTGTATAGTTGGATATAATTTTCTGTACAAGACAGACATGCAATTCGCTCATTGGTCAAGCTAACTCTTGAACACGGACGTGCTCAATTGTTAGTAAGTAGTTACTTAAAAAACCGTTTTCTCACTGGTAACCCTTTTTTTAAGTAGTTCTTTTACTGTCTAACCCACCCGTGTTCCTTCTGTTGCCCTTTGCTTTCCAGGGTCACGGAAACTCTTTCGTACAATCCCGGTGCCCCGACAAGCATCGGCCCTTGCGGGATTTGCTACACTTCTGCACTTATGATAAATATCACATATCACGTCCATCATACACAGGTTCATCATCAGTAAAAGCTGAATTCCGGTAGCATAATCCGCAATGTATTGTAAGTACGTATAGGTCACTAAAAGATTACATATATTTTACAACCTAAGAAAATGTTTGATTAGCACGTGGCATATTTTTGATATTATAAGGTATCAGTCGGCCTACAATTTACCGTGACGGCAAGGCCCTTGCCAAAACGATATTAACGTTTGCCTAGAAAAATGGAGGTTACTCCACATAGGGAATAAACACCATCAATCGGATGGCCTCATTGTAATCAAATCAGCATTCAAACGGACAATGAAAGTAAGAGCCGGGCATACGTTGGCGCCGGCTCAAGGCTTGGTTGCTTAACTCGGCGCACGTGGGATGCGAGGAGGTAGCGAGGCCGTACCAGATACAGTTCGTACATGTCCTTAACATTACCGTGTGTTACTTAATTCGAGCACACCACTAGTTCCAAGTGCTTTAGATAACCTAAATGATATCATAGGTACTAACCACAGTCCTTGTTTGACACCAATCTTGAGTCGCACAACTTGGAACGCTTTGAGTTTTATTCTAAATGGATCAAGTTAAAGGCAAGAAAGTATCAATATTTAGCAGGAGCTCGGAGTTCAGGAACCTCGGGACAGTCCTGAACTTTAATTTTAATTAATTTTACTACCTAATTTTAAGTAATTTTACTATGACTATAATAAAAAGCGGAGGTAAAACACCACGTGCGCTTTAATTCATTAAACCACAAGCGAACGCCTTCGTTCGCTCTCTCATAGTCTTTCTATTGTGTCTCTAATTACGGTACTCTAAAGGTTAAATCTTCCCTTTTTGTTTTCTTTTTCGTTAATTCAGGATTTTCGGTCTACTCATTCGTCTCTGCTTTACCTTTCTGATTATTTGAGGTATTTTTTCTTGAATAAGTAATTACACCCCGAATTAGCATTATGGTTTTTTTCTACGTCTCTGGTTTTGAGAAAGTACGTAGGTTATTCGACATTTTAAGCCTTTTAAGGAAAAAGTTTAGTAAACATCACACATTTTAAAATTTTATTATACCCCAAGATGAATCACTTTTTGGAGTTTTCCCATGCCCGACTTTTTTATGGCATGGATCGGTACAATATCGCTGTATATATATTTCTCCAGCTCTGCTTTTGTTTTTTTTATTACATACATTGAGAAATACCTTTTGAAGTGATTCATCATACAATTAATACGTCTTTCCACTTCACAAATACTTGAAGTATGTATTTACTTACAGTACTATTCTAGAAACAACCCAACAAGTATAAATAGTTTAGTTTCAGATCAGTTCACTATTACGAAACTGTTCGCTTAGCTAACCTAGGTTACCTTTGAATGTCCTATTGTTTCACATAATGCTGCTGAACACAATATATGTGGATCAGATGTTATCGATAGACTTTCTAGTGTTCGTGGACTGAACTTATCTGGCAATAAACGCTCCGATGCTTCAGATAGTTCTGAACCAGTGGGGTTTTATGGTGCGCCATATTTCAACACTGAGACGCACTAGAAATGTTTAAGGTTGTATTTAGATTGCACTTAAATTAACACGTGCAGAATGTATTAAGCTTTTGTTATTATCTATACTTCTATAGTAATATTATAAAGATGAAAGATTCACTAACTAAAACAATAATTATTCAAAAACTATTTGACCGAGTTTTAAAATATTCTTTCCCCAGTACAATGCTTTATCATTGAGTAACAGGTAATTATATTTTTACCAACAAATAGACCACTCTGCAAGAAATAGATTATTTTGCAAGTAAATTTCATTTTGGCAATCATTCCATTACCGTAGCAGAAAAAGGACGAAAACGTTAGAATATATGACGTAATGGGAATAATTTCACAGTTAAATATTTTGAATACGCCGATGCTAAAGTTGAACTATGCAGAGCGCCAGGTAACGCAAGATCTTTAGCAATCATGACCATTAGTAATGTAAAAAGGGACAAAAATAATAAAAGAACAAATACTACAAGTGTTAATGTTACGTTCATCGCAGCACCTGAAGACGTCTTTGTAACTGATATGGGCAAATTGTGGAGGAAACCCGTATTCTATAGTAAATTACTGATAATAATGATGGGCTTCGGTATGTCAAATGATTAGTATATACAGTTTTCCGAACCCCATATCCACTCACTACGGTCATTTCGTTTGCCTTCACTTGCAGCCAAAATAGCATAGTTCACTAATGAATTTGACGAATAAGCATTCATACTTTCAATTTAGTCAAGGACCTATTTATTACTTGATCATTACGTATAATTTAATTATGATTATTAATTCAATATTATAACTTTTGCTAAGCCAATTAGTAAGTCAGACTAACATAAATTATAAAACATGTAATGTCAAATTGTCTGTGCTTAATGGTCGTCTATACAACCATTAATCGAGCAAGAAATGAATTTCTTTTGTTCATACTAGAAACATCATGAATAAGCAATGGATTGGAGATATCACATTTTCTCAAGACTCTGTTTCATGTTAGATCTAACAATCGAATCGAATTTATTTTACTCATTTCTTTTTTTTATGCACCTGTCATGACAGTGTTCTCTTCACTATCCTTGGTTGACTGGTAGAGAATACCTAAGGCATTTTTGTCCGCATTGCATGAAGTTTTAATAAAATAAAGAGAGGAAAAACAATTGAAAATAGATGGATTGTGTGAAGAATATCATAACATATATTATATAGAAAATACAGTGAAAGAAAGCGTGACGATTCATGTAACTTGGGACAAGAGCAGGAAGATGAGTAATAAACTTAGGAATGCTTTGATAAATAGGTAGACAATTACATTTTCTGTAAGACCATCACAGCCTTAGTAGTTTGATAGTATGATGCAACATTGTCATTATTGTGACCGTCCACCGGACTTCCCAACAGACCGTTACAATTAACGGTTACTGGGGGATATTGTTAAAAACACCACGCTTGGCAGACATTTTGGGGATCGCTTTTGTGTACTTGCTTTACCAGCCTGTACTAAACTTTACTGCATATCACATTTAGTGCTAAGGACCCAGGCCCAGGACTTCGGGCTGGTTGGGACATGCAATAATCGAAAAATCTTAATAATTCTAAGTAAACTTAAGAATTTAGCTCGCTAGTCGAGTTTTAGAGAGATTAGGCAGGAACATTAGTTAGCAACAACTACGTGTAACAACGAACCAGGAGGCGAGTTGTGGACACGAATAATTGTACATTACATTTTCCAGGGACTTAAAGTGACACAGCTTTCTAGCTAATCTTTTAAGAGAATTTTCATTACTTCTTATGAAACAGCGTTATACAAAAATACGCACGTTTCTCAGATTAGAATTGGTTAAAAGTAACTATGATTGACCAATTACTTGCTTTTGATAATAATTGATTGATCAATCAATGTTGCGATTTTCTGCTTTTCTCAATGCCTTTTTGCAGGTTACGTTTGATTATTTTGGTTAAGTTTATGACTTAATAACGTTATCTCACGATTTTGATTAAGATCGTAAATCTGTTGTTTAATCTTATCACGACAAGATTTTGATTGCAGTTTATCATTTTGTAAATTTAATGACTAGTCTACTTATTCGATACTCAAAATGAATGTGAAATAACGGAATCAAACAATGTAACTTAACGGCCAAGATAATTATCATTATCATTGTATTTTTGTACATCATGTAGGAAAGAATACGTTGAAATTTAAAGTCTCTATTTAAAAAAATCATTCGTGATGTGTAAGTACATTTTACGAGGCCTCAATATATTGAAGAGCACAGGGATAAAAACTAATGTTGAATGGCTAGACTTTTTATTAAGTCATCGTGACCACCTTGGAATAAAGTTAGAAACAATAACCCGTCTGATGCTAGGCCAGTTTCAAACCTTACGTCATCTTCAGCCCATACCGAATTGATTCGAAATTTTACTTGTTTGACTTAGCATGAAATAGAACTGTAGTAGCTTGCATGGCAAATGACGAGAAGTATGGGAACTCACTATATTAAGTACCATTTTTACTACTGGCTATAAAAACTATGTCTTAACGAAGCATTTAGGAATAAAATGAATATAATTAATTTTGCCATTACAAGATTAGTAAGACGTTGCGTAATTTGATAGTACGTCTAATCCATTAAACGGCTTTTCGATATCCAATTACTTCCTTCCATACCCTGAGTTACTTACCTTTTTTCGTCAGTGAATTGCTAAGGTTTCCCTGCAAGGTTTCGCTTAAACTTCACAACACGGTCTGTTTTCAAAAACACAGTTTCAACGTTCACTTAACTGGCAACTTGAAACTTTATTGTTTTAGCAAACTGTCATGAAAGTAAGAATTGGAGGCACAATCTCGTTCGTTTTTTGAAAATTCAAACACATTGTCACAGATGAAACACTTATCGGTCGTTTTTTTTTTCGGATTTGTTTTTTTTTTTGCCTGGTTGTTTAGGGCTCCGGAGTGCGGGCGCGGGGCTGAACGCGCAAGCGGATGTGCGGAGCCGGCCGGGCGACTGCTGCGCTCGACCGACACAGTGTTGCCCCCTACTCGATTGTTTGTACTGTCGAGTTTTTGTCGAGGTAATTGTTTGTAGAAGGTGTTTATTATGATGTAGGGTGTTTATGATTGACTAAAAAATATTGTTGAATGTAATTTTGATTGAACTTATCTATAATAGCAATATTAGTAGAACGACATGTATTTTCTTTTGATCGAAGTAAGTAATCTTTTACGATGGTTATTCAACAGGTTACCAAGTTTAAAAATATGAATTTATTTGATTTTGTATGTAAACAAACAGTACTTACTGTGTGTACTGAAAATGCTTTTGGCCTTTACTACCAGTCAACCTTTAGATGTTGTACTTCAAAACGTAAAAAATTGACTAATCTAATGACGATTAATAGTTGTAATTGACTAATAACTCTAAATTGTGCAACGATGGTTGTTTATAAAATGCTTTTTAATGTTTATCGACAGTAAATATCGACTTTTACGCGTACTAACAACGTGACTCACCTCGAGTCTCAACGCCAACAACAAAACGTTTGCCAGAAACAAAGTGACGTAAGTGACCGGTAACGAGTCGACAAAAACGCTTTACCTCTGCCGAGGGCCAAACTTTAGTACAAAAAACAGTCGGAAAGCGCCTGGCGTTTACGACCTATGTAAATTAGGTTCGTCCGAACAATGAACTTGCACTGGCGAACTAGACCAAACACCGCGACCACCACTTGTATATGGAACAAGTTCGTTTTGAAAAGAATACTCGTTTGTATGTTCAGGTACGTAGGAGGCTCTATGTACCCACGCACACACGCGCAACAGTTAACTGAGTACCCAAAACTAAAACAAAAACATTAACTGTACTAACGATACGATGTCACAGTTTCATACCATTCAACAAAGCGTGAACGCTTCAATGTTTTTCAGTCAAAAAAATGCTTATAAAGTTATAATTCAAGAATATAAGTTTTTGTGAATCTTTTTGTCGTGTGTAGAGACGAACCTTGTGGAGTTTGGAGGTCATGAAATCAAATTAATATTGAACGAAGTTGCAAAAAGTACTATTAAATGCTATTAAATTTATGAAGTAAGTAGGTATCATCCGTGTACTAGCAAAATAATTGAGTCTTATTTAGAACCAGAAACGGAATTTATTGTTAATTGCGAAATAATGAATAATTACGTACGTCCTTATTATCAATAATTATTTGAGACTTTTGTGGAATGAAAAATGTATAGTTAACGCGAACATGCAACAGATTGATGTTATTTCGATGAGAAGTATCTGGGATAGCGAGCATCCATACAAAAGACTTCAACGATCCAGATTAAATTGCTATTACGGTTTTTATTATTTTATGGTTCGCTTTTATCAACACTACTAATATATTATAATAAGTATTTTATGAAGGAAAGTTTGTTTTTGTTTTGTTTGTAGGGGGTAATCTCTGGAGGTACTGTTAATAAGTAGCCCGATAGCTAAAATTTTTTCACCAAAAGAAAGCTGCTTTATTCTTGATTGACATTAAGCTTATATTTTATGTACGTGGGTGAAGCCGCGGGCAAAAGCTAATTCTGTATACATAAAGTCAATTAATAAGTACAACACTATTAAGAACGCAAAAATTTTTTGACGACTAGATAATGGTAAATTACACTTATCTATCAATACCATTTAGTTTGATATTGTTATCATAATATGTTGTGATATTGGATCCCCGTAGTCGGTAAATTGTCGAATAAAAACATGAAAGATTTTTCTGTTAATTTATTTAGTCTAGTCTTAGTTCAAAACTTTAGAACCGATTTAGTTGAAATTTGGTAGCACACATTTGATCTTTGGTGACTTGAGAGTGAGAACTGTGTTTTAAAATGTAGATATTGTACGACGTTATTAACAAAAGGGTTAAATGTATGGATCAAAATATGCATTTTTACTTGGGGTCAGCGCAACATGTTTTTTTTTTTCTATTCTGTCCTATGGTTTTATAGAAATTAAATAGCTGATTTAGTAGTTACTTTGAAGGATGTTTCCAAATCTCTAGCATATCTGTTTCAATTATGTATGTACCAATATAGGTAGCAGGTAAGGCACTGTATCTAGTTTATGTTAAAGACACAAGAAAAAGTTTCTAGGATTTTTTTGACTAGGAAGACCAAACAACTAAATTGACTGTAAGATAGCGTAGAAAGTAGCTAGAAAGAGGAATGCTACTGAGAAGACTACAATATGGTAATGGCAAATATGTTTCGATGACCTCAAAATAAATTGGGATAAATGATGCTGATGATGATAATAAATGGAAAGAATCAGTGCAAGCACGATAATTTTATGTCGTTTATTATGTATTTGTTTCTCCTAATCTGAGATGCTTTAACAGATTCATTTACTTCATTAAACCCCAAGCGAACGCCGGCGTTCGCGCACCTATTGGCTTTCTATTGTGTCTGTAATTTCCACGATTGTAAGGTTGAACCGTCATCGTCATGGTCAAAATTTGCTTAAAAGGAAATGTTTGCAAAATAAAAAAATCTGTGCAGATGTACAAAACCTTCGCTGTCAATAAACGCCTCGTCATCGACAATGATACTTGCGGCATGACATTAGTGTTCATTCATTACTATCATTACGTCCTACACTACATGCTACCCACAGCTGGTAACCGAAGGCTGTACTTCCGTTCGTATTGTTTGCCCGCGGCGGGGCTTCCTGTCCCTTGACGGGAAGCGCACCGACACTGGTGGGTAACTTTTTTGGTTGGGGGACTTGTTAAGTCACTTCAGTTTGAATTAATTAAAATTAGATAAGCATCATCTCAGTTGCGTGCGTGTTTTTCAGTTCTTTTCGTCTTACCTGATAGTTGTAATTTTGGTGTGGTTAAATAAATAAAACATAGTATTGAATGAATGACTGGTAAAAGAAATTATGTAGTAATTTCAGGGAAAGTTATGTACCTACTTTATGTTTATTTAAAAAGGAGTACTTTACCCTCATCGAATACGTCGTCCGTACGAGAGATATTTATGTCGTGGCCAGACCTTAGAAATTGATCACTTCATAGCCACATGCTAAGTTAAACTAGCCAGATGGTTTTAATCTTTCGAATACCGTATTTAGAGACACAGTAGAAAGCGAACTTGGCTTCACTTGGGGTTTAATGAATTAAACGTAAGTTTTATGAGATTTCAATCCTCGTTAGGCCTACTCAAGATTGACACCCGGGCCTGCAGGAACCCGGTGCAGGAGCCGAACTTACAATATCTTTATAGGACTTGCGTCATGCTTTTGGCGAAGACGCAGTGACGTCTTTCTAGCCACTCCTTAAAGAGGGGACTTACCGCCATGATTATGGCGTGCCCCGTACTGGGTTGCAGCAGTCGCTGTCACCATTTCACCATGAGATCCCACCGGAACTATGTCTCTCATGCCGTGACTTGTCGGAACAGCGAAGTTTCGCCCCAGCAGCATTGTATCTCCAATTGCAAACCGTGCATGCGAGCAAGGAGGCATGCCGCTTTGCGGAAGATGGTCATGACCCTCTGGGACGCGTTCAGCTTGGCGGCCGGTGACTTTTTCAGCGACGGCGCCTACACTGGCGCTTAGTAAAGGGCCATGGACCGAACGATTCCCGCGTAAAGCCTTCGGTAAGAGGCATTTGGACCCTCTAGGTTGGGTGGGAGCCACTTAAGAACAGCTCCGGTCCATTCCTGGGGTTCCGTACAAACTTACCTATGAAAACAGTTCAATTCCCGAATTGAGCTACGAAGATTTTTCCGAATCGCAAAAAGTTTTTTTTTGTGACGTTAGGTACTACCGACCTTTTAGAAGTATACAACTTGTGGTGACGACGCTTGGGGGAGGCCTATGTCCAACAGTGGACGTATAACGGCTGAAATGTTGATGATGATGATGATAGTACTTGTGCTATGTGAACTTGTTTCATGCCAAATTGAACTTTGAATCCCTTAAGAGTGGTTTTAATTTGAACTCCATACATCCATGCGAGATAAGAGTATTGACAAACAGACGGATAAGAAAGTGATCTTATAAAGGTTAAGTTTTTTCCTTTTAATGTATATTATATACTTTTTAGTGTTCCATATAGATATGGAACAAATAAAAAGTATTAATAATTTCCACAATCACTGTAAAAAAAACTCTAGAAGAGTACCTCTTAGCACTATTGCTGCACAATACGCAATTCAAATAGGCAATCTAATAGTGACTAAGATTAGTTAATTTTCAATTTATCCTGTTATTTTTTAATAAATATTAACCATAACTACAACATTACAAAAATAAACAAATCAAAGCCATCGATTATATTATGTACAAAGCTGAGTACACCAAGCGCCATCTATGTTTATGGCCGATCACTAGTTATTTGAACACGCATGCAATGGGTTGTTAGTTTCGCAGAACGAAGATAGATGGCAGTGCACTCGCGCTTTAAATAACGTTTGAATTGCTAGTTTATATTAGATACTTTTATTTATAACACTTTTATAAATGGGCGACTCGTTTTATTTTAATCGTACATTTTTCAGCATTATGATGTTCCGAAATAAATAATAGATATCTATGGACACTTTTTTCATGTTTTTATTTTGCGCCATCTGTGAATGTGGTTTAGAAAACACATACGTGCACTTCATAGATGACGCTAGGTTCACTTCTTACGCATTTATTAAATTATTTTAAGACATTTTCAGATTTCAATTCTTCTTTGTACTTTTTTTTAAAAAGAAAGATATATTTTTACTGTTAATTCACGCTAAATACTCTCCAACATTTGATGGGTTATAAACAGTTCGCACGTGTTATTGGTAAAATTGTGGTGTCTCTTCCACAAAGGCCCGGCGTTCACTTCTTGCGCATTTATTAAATGATTTTCAGACATTTTCAGATTTCAATTCTTTTATTTTAGTACATTTTTTTTTTTAAAAAAAGCAAGATGTAATTTTACTGGTAATTCACGCCAAATACATTTGATGGTTTATAAACAGTTCGCACGTGTTATTGGTAAAACTGTGGTGCTTCTTCCACAAAGGAAATTAATTAAGAGTTGAACTTGAACTTTTGTAATGATTCCGCTTACAAACATTTTCAGTTAATTGGACTTAATTTATGTTTATAAACATTTTTGCTTTTTGTCCCCTTTCGTTAAACTTTTAGAGAGTCTATTGTATAGATGACAGCGCAGCTGTTGGGATGATCAGATTTTCTTTCTTCTATGACAAAAAAAGAAATACTGTGTCCAATAATATCAATTAATGTTGCAATACAAGCAATGCACGTACGATGTCATTGTTAGATAGTAATGCAACTATGCAAAAATATATTGCACACAACTATTCATTACAGGCAGCTCTAAGTTATAATTATGTAAGTAACGCAATCGCTGGTAATCGCATTTTAATAATCTTTATGTAACTTTAACTAACTATGAACATTTGATTTAGTTTTTTATTATTGCCGGATTGAATTAAGTATACACGAGATAGCTGCGGGGGTCTCTAAATAATGTAGGTTTTGTATTCAAAATTATTTTGAGAAAGTTAAGGAAAAGAATGAAGTGAAAATTTTGTAGAAAATAGGCCAAATAGTATCTCTAAGGATAACTAAACAATTTTTTATAAGCGAAGATGATGGAACGAATTAATTCCCATTCCTACTGAAAGGAGTGGTCAACGCTAACCCAACACAGAAATTTTATTGAGTCGAGAAGGGAGGAGAGAGAGGCGTTTGCTACGCATTGGGACATTGTAGACTGGTTAGATTAGATTATGTTCGTTTACAAATGTAACGCTCTGACCGTGTTAATTTCTCTAAATCGATTGTTTAGTCAAATTAAAAGATTTTTTTCAATTTTCAATATGCGGTACTCTAAGTCATAACATCAGATGTCTCCAGTAGTGAATTGCGAACGACTTCAGAATCTAGGAAGGAAGATTTTTGTCGCAGCATTGTTATAGCTGTTAATCCTATGTGCGCGGAAGACTGGTAAGCGTGACACTGCACCTGATTTTTTATCTCCGTATTTGTTTACATTGCTTCAAATGATATTATAACTACTAATTTACACCACGCTTAGTCACGTGGAGAAATAACGTGCTAACTTCAGGTAAAGATTACTATTTTGCATAAATATTAACTCGGTACAGAACAAATGTTGGCTATATTTGTTGATTTGTTCCATTTAACTTCCTTGAAGTGAATCATAAACTCTCTCTTCATTGGAAAAATAATTGTGCCAACATTTGCAAAATTGAGCAGATACGTCCATTGTTCTGCTCGTAATGGAGTGTTGGACCTAAATTGTTGGCTGCCGGCTTTTGGGGCAAGTACGCCAATTGCGTGGGATGATAAACAGCTAGCGTACTGTTTCGAATGCTTTATGTACTTATAAATAAACCTGAAAGATCCTCTACTTTCTCGTAGAGTAATTTACTTCACAATTTGGCCATAAATGACAGCATCTTTCCGAAAGCAATACTGAAGTTCTTGTATTTTGTCTTTTCACTGTAAGTAACAATAAGTGACTTTTTGTCATCGGAATTGGTGGCTTTTATGAATAATACCGTACATAAACGTAATAAACCTGAACACAGCAATATGCATAAGTGATTCTATAATGATACTTATTCATTTCCTGCGCCAAGTATTACGCTACAATAATGTCAATGACAATAAGCAGCACATTTTCTTACTCCAACCTTGGCTGTAGTAATTATATACCATTCTATGTAAACAATTTACATGTTCTAGTATAATATAGGTGTTTATGCATACATAATAATTTCACGTGTCGGATGCAAATGAATGACTGTTATTTGTTAGGATTTAGGTCATGAGAGAATAATGACAAGACAGGCTGCCTCCAGTTTTTTGATGGGCGGGAAATGATGGAATTGTTTTGTGGACTAATAGAAAATAGCACATTATGTACGTTAGCTTACTTAATTTTCGTAATACTTAGTTTATGATATTAGATTTTATCTCCAACGCAATTTCTTTCAAATAATTGTAAAATATACTACGCATCGTTACACAAACACGCACGTAAGGATGCAGATCTTATCTTAGTTACGTTATGTCTAGTTGGTAATTAAACTTGTTATCAATTATGAAGTCCGTTACGTTATTTTAAAACCTTGAGCTATGAAAGTAATTAAACTTCAGAACGAACCTGGGTTTGCTGGCGTCCTGCGTCGCCTCGCAGACGCTCTTCTGACCACCGTCGAAACGAGGGAATCCATTTCACTCCCAGAATCCCACCGCGACCTCTGCGGCGCTGGCCGTGACAGACGTCCATCATCCTCCGTGTCCCTATCACTACTGGTAGGCGGTAGATTAGACTCGTCACTTTCCGGAGGAGGGTCCACTTTAACACTTCTATTGAACACACCGATCATGCTAACATCGCGAATTTCGTCCGAACACGTAAACGGGTGGGTCAAAGTTCGTCGTATGTTACTTTTCCTGTGCTTCACTTTCACTGACCCCTCGGATAGCGAGCGCTTTCCGTTCAGCTTGCTATCCGTTTTTGCGTCTCCCCTGGTGCATTTTAAGTCAGACGGCGATAGGGATTTCTTTCTAGAGTTTCGCCTTTTGTTACATCGTTTTTGCCTGCTTGATTCTCTTGTTGTCTGCATGGTGGTTACATTGATGATTGCTGTAACAAAAAAAAATAGAATATGTTACGCTATGTGATTGATTTAAGAGTATAGTTACGCACCAGAACAGTTACCTAGTTATCGTGAAATTGCTGCGTAATAGGTATTTTTTAGGGTTTATGTTTAAAATAAAACTATACTAAATAAAGTCCATCTTTGAATAGAATTTGCGTAATGCTCTACTTCTTCAGTTTTTCGCTTGTAACACAAGTTTGTTACATCGGGTTCACCAAACTGTTATTTTAAAATGGCAAACATTGCAGAGTTTGGAACTGTTTCGTTAAAGGTCAGCAGAAAACATGATGGGATTGTGAAAATTACTGCAAATACAACACCGGTTTAACGGCTTAGCGCCATTTGCATTTAATGGCAGAATGCAAGTAGTCAATTATTCATAATTCTACTAAATATTACATCGTTTTGCATGGCAACTGCAGATTCACGGGAAACAACCAAACGTTATGTTAGTGCTTACAACCCAAATATTATATTGTTGCTTATCAGCCCCTCGATTGTTATCATAAAACGGTAAGTGGAGGGAAAGGGTTAGGTGGTTACATTGTCAACTCATATCTAATCAAATAAGCTTCATGTGAAAATGTAAACCTGTAACCCAACAGTATACGAAAAAAAATCTTACAGCTCTTCAGAATTTGTGATAGCATTATGAACACAGAAGAGATCAGCGGATTGATATTATGTGATTGGGAAGTTGCCCGCAGAACAGATGGCCGTTGGGGCCGAAAGGTTCTGGAGCGGCGACCGCGTACTGGAAGACGCAGCGCGGAAGGCCTCCTACAAGATGGACCGATGACCTGGTGAAGGTTGCGGGAATCCGATAGATGCGGGACGCACAGGATCGATCATTGTGGCGACACTTTGGGGAGGCCTATGTCCAAAAGTGGACGTCTATCGGCTGAAATGACGATGATCATGATGATTGGGAAGGTAAGGCAAGTGAGTAGAAAGAGTAAATGTGTAGAGCCGCTGAAGAAAATATATATTTTTTTTTATAATTTTCAGAAGAAAAATGAAAGCCTTCTTGTGCAAGAGTATGATTATAAGTTGCTTTTTTTTTATTCTGATACTTTGCCTCATATTCGAAGAGTAGTTCCGGCGGTTTCTGAAGTGCATGCGCCACAAAACTTCTTGACTTAAATTCCTCGTTATCGGCCATCTTAGATAATGCAGTTACTTGAGTGAAACTATAATAATAATTAATAACGTCATACCACATAATTTAAACAAGGTGCCCTCGACTAGCGACTGTTATCTCAAGCGTAGAGTCGCGTTTTTTCTGGCCATAAAATGAAAAACCAGAAGCATTAATTTTATTTTTTTCCTAAAGAGGTTTTTAAGAATAAGGACAAAAAAACCAACTGAATTGCATGAAGACGAATTAACAATAAATTTTGCACACGGATTTTCCCATGGTTTAAAACAAACACATACCTAAGCTGGGTTTCATTTTCACATAGCGGAAATATCAAGTTAAATTACTTTATAATATTTAGGCCAATGTGCGTAATAATTGCCCAAGTGGTAATTACTGGTAAAAAGATAAAGGTTATCCAATCGTTGGACCCAATTTAGTAGATCTACGTGGTCTACGTTTGATATGTATTCATGTTGATTGTTAAATGCCCTATATTTATTCATGAAGCAGTAGTCAATGTAGTCATATTATGACAATAACAGGTTAGTAATTAATTTCACGGTTATCATACTTAAGGAAAAATATACAAGGCTTTAAGAAATCAGTCACTGTGAAGAACTTGTCACTTGAAGATTGGATCCATTTTTTTTCTGAGTGACGATTGGGTGCTTAATAGTCTTTTTAATATTAGACCAGGTGAGCTCTTTATGATGATAAAAAAATGTAACGTAAAATATTCCAATAATGATGATTTCAATTCATTTATCTCATAATTCCCCCATAAATAAAAAAGAACCAAGCAAATCTGATAAAAGTTAATCTAGAGATTAAAATAAATCCCCTACTGTGGAATTCCAAGAAAAAATAATCTTGGTATTAAATTAGTTTTGCAATAAATATATACCTCCAACGGACGCAACCGCAAACCGAGGAAACGTTATCTGCACTGCATAGTTGGTAGCACAACTTCGTATTTCACTAAACAAACACACGACCGCACGAAATTATCTGATGCAAAAATTTAAAAAACAATCACGAATTTACGGCACAGATAAGAACTTTATTGTTGACGTTCGTTTGGCGCGAATACACATATTGTTTTAAACCGAGCGAAGGCACTGTGCGTATTCAGCCCAGCGGTTTTTGAACGTCTCGATTCACTGTCGACTCGCGGCAAAGGCGTCTGCTTCAGACGGTTCTGCAAACCAAACTGCTATTGCTTGCTGCTTGCAAGCCCAGGCACACTACACTCAAATTAAAATTGAGCGCGAAAAATCTTTACAACACCTATAAAAATTCCCACAGGTGTGAAGTTGCTAAATTAACATGTGCTTGAATGAAGAAAAATGAATGCTTGAAGATCACTAGGTAATTAGTACATTCCTAAAACGTTAGGCAATCAATAATACATTGCAAATAGAAAATAAGATAGACTTTTCATAAATGAAAACTATTGTGAAAAATTTAATCAGTTAAAGTCATTTTGTTATAATGCTTTAGCTAGGTTTTTATACACGTATGACGCATATAAATGATACGAACATTTTAGTGTGATTTTATTGGTAAGTAATTTATTTTAATTAGTTTAATTTAATTTCAAATTACTTAAAACGAAGTTAGGCAATATACAAATACTTTAGAGCAAATAGCCACACTAAAATAAAGTGCTTACTGAAACTGAACCAGTTATCTTAGGCATTACCAGTGGTTCGTCTTGTTGCACGCGAAAAAACAATAAATCATGGTAATTTCTAACAAGTCTACGTTCTGATTTACAACAAAAGAATAGATATTTTACTATCCTTTCTAGACTATACATTGAAGACTTGTGGTATTTTTTGTGAATTATTTGCAACACCTAGTTATATAATACTCAAGACTTAAATCCACAACAAACCGAGCGTGAAATCTGACCTTATGCCTTCGGTGTTGTTTTTACTACAGCTGTAAATAATACCTAGCCTAGGGCGTCTAAACATCTCGTCACGCTTGGCATTTCCAAGAGGTCATAGAGATGTAGTTACTTTCATAGTTTCTGGACGTAAAAATAAAGTATACGGAATAAACTCATTACTATAGTTATCATTGTACGTTTATAATATTTATTTAACCCTTTAAGATGGAGATGTGGGACAAGCCTATCAACATTTTATCGGACATAGTTCCAATTTCAGTCATTATCGGAGACCCAAATTATGTCCGATTTGTTTGGAAGTGCCCTTCGTCTTTGGTATATCATAATAAGTGCAGAATGACCTATATTTTCCATCTTTATACATTTATAAATAATGTAAATAACCTGCTCCTTAATGAAAAAAAAACCAAATGCATTAAGTTTACTATGCCTCATGTAAAGTAAGTAAAGAGTTGAGTCCTGAAGATACTACAGTGTTCTTGGGCATTACTCTAGACGCTAAGCTTCAGTGGGGCCCACATATAGACAAATTGTCGAAAAAACTTAGTTCAGCTACATATGCTGTAAGACAAATTCGAAATTTAACTCCCTTTTAGTTTACTTTAGCTATTTTCATAGTGTCATGTCGTACGGTATTCTATTATGGGGAAATGCCGCCGATATACAGACAATTTTCGTTTTACAAAAAAGGGCTATTCGATCAATTTATAAATTAAGTCCCAGATACTCCCTCAGAGATAAATTTAAAGAAATAAATGTAATGACTGTGCCTTCATATTTACGAGAATATTTTGTATGCCCATAAAAATATAGGCATGTTTAAAAAATACAGTGATATTCATAATTTTAATACAAGAAACAAACATAAATTTGTAGTTCCTGCAACCAGGCTCAAAAAAATAGGGGGCTCATTTAGATGCCAATGTATACACTTCTATAATAAACTTCCTAGCCATATTCAACAACTAAGCCTTAATAAGTTCAAATCATTTGTAAAACGTAAACTTTGTGAAAAGGCTTTTTACTCTGTAAAAGACTATATTCAGGACGAAAAGGCTTGGGATTGACCTGCTCCAGTACCTAATACAACTGTTGTCATTTTTATTTTTCTTCTTTTGTATTTTTTAATTATTTTTATTTTCAAATGTGCTTTTCCTTTGTATTTTATTTATATTTTTTTAAACAATTTGAAATTGGAGATTATTTTTATTTTACAAAATGACATGTATACATTTTAAGGCCCTTTTTTTTGACATAAATATTTACGTCTCTAAATATTTTGTAAACTAACAATTTGCTTATATTATTGTAAATGTGAGGACTATGTTGATTGCTTTTTCTTTTCTTTTCAGTAATTTTAACGTATGTCTGGCAATTTGAGTGTTTTCATCGGCCTACCCAAATGTCCTTTCTTTGGTATTGTTCAAGTCGTAGAGCTCCTTAGTAGTCCTAAGTTGAGCTTTTCGAATACTGACAAATGCTTAGACTGATTGGACAGGTCCACTCAAATCTGTATGGTTCTTTCTTCAAAAGACCATCTCAGACAAATCTGCATGGTTCTCATGTGATTTGACCATTACATATTTACTGTATGGACTTTAAAAGAGACTTTGACCCCTGAGTTTGTTTCGGTGTTTCTTCTCAGGGTAGTCAGATAGTAAACACCGGCCTCATCTAGCATAAACTGACGAAAAAAAAAATTGACGTGTAAAAGTGTTTTTTAAACCTATTTACAAAATAAATATCATTAATCATTTATATTGAAGGCAGGCTTAACTCACTCACTAACTCATCAACGCCGCTCAAAAACCCTCAAATTTTACAGAGAAGTCCCTTTTATGATGTATACAAAGAATAAGAAAGGATTTTCCAAAATTCTCCCCCCATGGAGATGAAAGGAGGATTCAAAGTTTACTTACACGCGGACGTAGCCGCTGGCAAAAGCCAGTGAAGATATGAAAATGTAAGTATTTTGTTTAGATACAAGAAGCCTGAAAATGTAGTCCTTACGACCCTATACTAGTAAGTAATAACATAAAACTGATAAGTCTGTTATAATAAGAGTATTCGCAGTATTACCGGACCGTGGAGATATGTTGAAGAATTCTTCATAGCAATGCGATGTGATACGATACGGTCGTTACGGTAAGGAAGGCAACGACAACAGAGAACTCTGTACAGTTACACCGCTTCCCATTTAATACGCATTTCATCGAGAGTCGACTGTTGACCCGAATTACGTGATATTGCGAAACATACACTGTTGGTAATATTGATAAAATCGACAAGGCTGATAACTATTTTCCCAAGAGTTCATATGTGGCCTGTTTGTGTCAACTTTGTGTGTGATTTTAGGTGAAAGTGAGTGACCTGATTTGATTCAATTATCTTTTTGTTAGGTTGTATTTGAACTTGACTTTTATTTTTTTTGGTTATTTTTTGCTCACCAATATTAATAAAAGCTGTTGCTGTCTCATTGGCGCCAATATGCATTTTATTATCATTAAACACAAGCATTATCATAAAATAAACATAGATTGTGGTAAACGTTAGATAAAAGTCAAAATGAACAAAAACATGATAAAAAAAAAACAATTCTTTTTCAAAACAACGTCTATTGACCCGATTCTAAAGATATTGCGAAAGATACGCATTTTGTGCTACAGAAAATACTTGTGCTAGTACCTCCAGACAACATAAAAGTAAAGGAGAATGTTCGACAGAACCAAAACCTTGTATTTAACAACGACGATTATATTGAAGGCTTCCAAGGCAAAATATTCATTGATTTGTGTGCATAAGGCTACAAAAGTGCATTACGGTTTTAAGAACCTTTATGGGCGGGTAGGTACTGGGTATAAAGGTCGTCCTGCAACTTTACCCGAAATTAATTAGTAGATCCTTCTATTTGTATTACATTAATGAGAAGACAGATATAATAATGCAGGCCGATGAAGAGAACCTCTATATTATTGTTTAAACTATACGAACAAGAAAATGACACATACCCAATTTCTTTTGGCATCTTAGGGAAACTAAGTCGTTGATCTTATTAGCAGTAAAGACTGTTTAGACTTATTTAATCATTTATATACATACCACGGGTTCAATTTGAAATTGATCACATTAAACGAAACAGAAGGCGTCGTTAAATGCTAGTGCAGATATAAAATTTAAAAGTTAAATTAAAGAGAAAACGGATTTAAACAAATACCTTATTCTGACGAGTAAGATTTGTATTGCATGCCTAGGCCGCTTAGAGATGGGCAGTGGGAAAAAACCCAACGGGAATATACCCAGGTTCTTTCCCACTTGGGAAAAAACCGGGTATTTATGTGGGAAAAAACCCAATAGACGGGTATTTTCATTATTTAACGTAATTATCACGATCTTAAAAAAATATTTTTTTTTTAGTTTTAGAACAAATGTTGCTGTTGCCTGGTGTCCGAAACGTCAAAATGTGTAGCTTGATTCAGGAACTAAAATAAAACCAGCAGTTTATTATACCTAACAAAAAGACGTCTTCTTGTTTTATCATAAGATTTTTTCTGCGCATTGTGATGGAATGTTGCAGAAAGAACGTCTATACTATTAAAAATCTCAGACCAAAAAAAAAAAAACAACGAGAGATACTTACTAACAATTATTTATTACACTTTACAAAAGTTACAAAAGTGTTTTTTTACAATTGCAAATTTTTAGTCACTGTCGCTACTGTCATGATCATTAAATATATTATTAATATTGCAAAATTCTGTTTCTTCTGTATTTCCACGAGATGTTGAAGGTCGTTCTTCATTTATTGGGCTACCCAACGGACTTGACAATTGCCTGGGTGTAGATAACGGCTCGTCATCATCGTCATTGTCATCATCTTTATGTTTGTGTAACAGGTTCCAATTATACGATATAAAAGCTATTTTTGCTGCCCTGTCTGTAGTCAATCTGTTTCGTTTGTGACTATGTATATGCGCATGCGTGCTAAAAGATCGTTCAGTAGCTGCTGAAGTACAGGGGGCAGTTAGAATACGTACCGCAACCCTACTCAGCAATTTGGACTTGCAGAGTCCTCTCCACCATACTACCGGGTCCATTTCGGTGACATGCTTCCATATAAATGGTCTGCTCCATAAACCCTGTTTAGCTCTATAATTAGCTAAATCAACACCAACGTCAATATTGAGCGATTGGCTCACGTCGTGTATAAACTCCATGGCATCCACTTCGTGTTCTTCTTCTAATTCAATGCCTTGCGATCTTGGATCTAATAAATATGCAGCATAATGAATGGGTTTCAAACAATTATTTGTTCGCCTAGTTACAACATTTGTAATATCTTCTTTATGATGCTCATTTAGAATAGATATATCCGGAAATGCAAAATTAAATGTAGACTTAATATCTTTGAAAGCCATATAAACTTCATTTATAAGTATTCCATTGCCTTCAAGTTTGAAAATTTTATCTGTTATAGGTTCCAGTAGTTTTATACAATTTTCTACCATAGTCCAGAAATTTAAATCCAATAAATTTGATTTTATTTCGTCTGAAATTGTGGCATCTTCGTGAACAGCTAGTGTCTGTAATGCAACTTTGGATTTTTTTAAACTTTTTAACGCAGTGCAGTAACTGCCCCAGCGGGTTTTCCCTGGCAATTTTAATGTTTCACCTGAACCTTTTTCTTTCACAATCTGAGCTAATAAAGCGCACATACTTTGGTTTCTTTTTATTGCTTTTATCGTATCTGTGGCAATCGGTATAAACGCATTAATAGGTTCTAGTTTTAAGAAATCTTCGCATAACAAATTCAATGTATGTGCTACACATCTCAGCGGTATTATATGTGCATACGAATTTTTAACTATCTGAAATGCTCTTTGAATATTATTTGCGTTATCTCCGATAAGAGTTGCAAATTTGTGGCCTCCATACACGTTTATAACTTTGATTATCTCTTGAGATAGATATTGGCTAGTATGTCGGTTTGTAAGAGTATTAAGGCTTTTAACAAAAACAGGCTCGGGTTTTGCAATAATAAAGTTGATGATACCTTCATTGCGCTGATTGCTCCAGCCATCACACTGCAAATGCAAATCATTTATAGACTTCAGTTCGTCCGTAATTTCATTGACCATTTCATTATAAATAGTTTCCAAATGTGTTGTGGAGATAGCTTTTCTGGATGGTAACTTATAAAGTGGTTGCAAATCGTCAAAAAATCGTACCCACAGCGGATGTTCAACGATGGATAGAGGTGAACCGGTAACAAATATTGCCTTCGATAAGAGCTGATCTAAATAAAGTTTTTTTTCTGTTGTAATTTCTGATGAAGTCGTAATGTTATCCTGTGACAGTTCAGGGTGTGATTCATCTTGCAAGGGTAGATTTGTGGCAGTTGTGCTAGTAGCAGGTATTTTCTGTAGTTTGTTCTTGATAACAGTTGGACATCTATAACACTTCAACAGATGGTTGGTCATTTTGCTGACATTGCCAAATTGGTAAACTTTTTCACAGTGTTTGCATTTCACTATTTTACTGGTTGCCGAATGAAAATAGTTATCCCATACATCAGTATTTTTCTTTCTGGGCATGATGTGATCTGAGGAAAAATAAAACAAATGTAAAAACTTTAGATATACATATGAGTTTTTCTAAAGTATTGTATATTAACAGAGTAGGTAAACTTACGAAACTTATATGAATTAAGTATAGCCAAAAGAAGGAATTTATAAATACTTTGCCTAAAACGCCCGAACGTTGGGCCATCTCTATACATCACTCATTTCAACTTTTGTAAAATAACTATTTCCTACAGTAAATAAACTTAGAAAATCAAAATATATCTACAAATAATATAATCCACAAATATAGTACCTAAAACTTTTATAGTGTAATATAACAATTATTAAAGCTTAAACTTACCGGTAAGTTACCGTTCATAAAAAGAAGTAGGTATCGAAGTCCAAAAGAGTAGCAGTATAGTTGTCAATCCAAAGTAAATCACGTATTTAATCACAAGGCAATCAAAAGTCCACAAAACAAAATCCAAGTCGTCAATTAAATCAAAAAATTAACACAAGTGCGCACAGTACGAAGCCAAAACAACGAGTGAGATAGATAGATCACCAACGCGCACGCTACTGCTACTACCTGCTTCCCCGCCCCCCTACCCGCGTACGTCGTTTCGGGTTACCTGTCGCTAAGAGCGGATGTGCACACACAAACAGACAGGTTTTTTAAATAATTTCATTTTATCTAAAATTAGATAACATGGAGTATATTTAACGTATTAATTGAATTATTAAAATAAACAAAGTTAGATTGGCTCTAACTAGTAGTAATAGTATTTAAATAGTACGTACTATTTGATATATACATGTATCTACACATTACCTTGATGATACATATGCTAAATATGAAAAAACCCGAATATTATCCCATTCGGTAATTTTCCCTGGGTTTTTTCCCTATTTTTTCCCATATTGGGGTTTTTTCCGGGTAAAATCCCATCTCTAAGGCCGCTATACCTTTTGTTAGTACCTTCCTACGTTTTCTCTTTCTCTTCTAACGTTTTAAAAAGTTTGTTTATTCTGCACTGACACAAAACGCATATTATACAGATCGATTGATTGAGAGATACTTCTTTGGAAACCTTAAGAATTTTTCACGAAGGGCTTGTGAACAGAAATTAACATGGAAATATTTTTCATCAGGATGGAAATCCATAAACAAGGTAGACTAAACAAAACAAACGATCACGCCATTACAAGCTACAAGCCAGTATATACCAGGTATCATCAAGGAACTTGAGACGTCTAAGCCGCTTTACTTTCATCTAATCCGCAGGGCGGATAGTATAACGGATATACACACAATTTATAGAATCATGTTGGCTAACGGAAGGCTTCAGCTTACCTCATCTATCATCCATAGCTATCAATATACCGTATACCGCATAAGGCTGCGCTTGCGCGATTACGGAGCGTGCAGCGAGTTAGAATTGCTCACACATTTTCTATACAGAACCATGTTACGCGAGCTCTATTCCTGTTGGGTTACTGCAGCCTTAGTCAGAACAAAGCTGACGGTTAGGTACAGAACCCTGAGTATAATAAGAAAGCTTCCCCCCTCACAGAGAACAAATTACCAAGATCCCAAGTGCCTAGAAAATTCTGCTTATCTTAAACTTCTTAAATCTCTAAGAAACTCCGATTATCTCAAAGACACAAAAGCGAGCTTTTGTTTTTGAAATGTTAAGCTAAACCGAAGAAGTTCTATCTACCGTACCTACTAGCGCTAGATGATGAGGCTTTGTCCATTTATCAACCAACTTACTGCGTTATACCAGTATTGAAAACAATGAGAATTGCTCTTCAAAAGCCCCTAAGGCAATGCAAGTGCAATCGGCAAAGATCTATTGAGACATCCGTATTACAAGTCTGTCTCACCAATCGTGGTTAATATGCGTAACGTGTCATGTTATGCGGTACCGCATTACGCAACAAAACTTCATAAAACAAGTTCATTAAACAGTTATGTCGATAATCATGGGGAATGCGCGACAAGTTCAACTTCCCATAGCTAGGTGTGGCGTTCCCATGGCCCCAGAGACAATGGTAATGTAACGTTATCGCGTTATCTGTACTTGCTATCGTTGGTTAGGGCGCGAAGTAATATAAACATACGAGTACCTCATCAGGGTAAGCGAACCTCTGGCACGCCATGGAGTACTTACGATGAATGTTAGAGGTAGGAAATTCAAGTTCGTTTGATAAAAAAATGTGCACCAGGATTACTTTGTCCATGTTAGAGACACAGCAAAAACTCTCACTATGGAATCGCTTTGATACTTGTTTCCAATTAATAGTAATGCGGTAGAAGGAGCAGGTTTTATTATTGACTGAACACAGATACATATACTTAAAATATCACTGGCAAATCTTAGTTATAGAAAAGAGAAAAAAAATATAATTAGCATTATGCAAAAAACTAACACTGACAAAAATGTTGGACACATTCCATATTAGACAGTTTCAACTTTTTATGGCTTCTGAATGTTATCACATTCCATAACCACCTACTGATTGACGTTATGTTGAATCTTGATGGTAGGTAAAACATGAAGACTAATGTTTTGCACAAGAGCTAATCATGTACAAGAATGTAGAGAATGTCACCTTTCGAGGCGAGAGCCGTAATAGTAGTGATTTTACAAATATATTGGCATAGTGAATGGTCAATATTTGTTTAAGATAAGAAAGTGTTAGGGCAGCAGATTCATTAACATTGCGGGATTCTTGGTAAGAACTATCGCGGAACGCAAAAGGCAAATGAAGGAGGAATACTTGCAGGTGGGTTTTAGTCAGTAAAAATCTGACATTCCGTCTCGCTCTACCCAGAACAGGACAAGTTATTTGCTGAGTTTTACTTTGATAAGGTACTTACTACTGGAACGTGTGGAAAGTTAGAGACTTTGCTACAGTCAACAAAGGTTATTGTGTTTTCGGGGTGAAAAACTTAACCAAATTCTTTTTAAGCTACTCGTAGCCAAGATGTTGTAGCGCATCTTAGCCTTGTCCGAACAGTGAATTGTTATAAGCTGAGTTGATTGACGATCACTTACTAGTACAACTAACTTCGGTCTGGCATCTAGTAAATACTTATACGAGTATGGGGATCATAATGAATCAATTAAGAAAGCCTTATATGTAACACGAACAACAACGGCTATATAAATCAACGTGTCTATAAAGGTGTCTGTGTATGTTATTGCAGATACAAATTGTGGTGAAAACATTTTAATGTGCATTGTTTACAACACGTCCATCACAGGGGCAATGTAGCAAATATCTGTCAACATAGGAAACACTGCATGTACGTTCAAATATTCTTTTAATACCGAATGTTTCTTGGAAAAGGTTTTGATCACATCCAGAATGAACGACTATTGGGGGTCGTTGGGTCATCACAAACTTACACGGGGTTGATCCCATTCATTGCTTAGACTTTATCAGAGATACTCGCTAAGTTCTGTAACTTTTAGCATTAAAAACTTCCTTTCCTATTGTATTAAAATCTGAACACGACATCAAGACTTTACGCACGACTTTTGAGCCAGGCTCAACTAGATCGAATAAGTGGCTAATTAATACTGGCTAACCAATTGATCGCTTACACAAGATAATTATAAAGCCGTTCAGTCATAAATTTAATCTAGAAGTATCAAAATCGCAGATGTAGGAAATTCAGCCAAAGTAAAATGTAACCTAGCAGCATAACCAGAGACTGAGCAAAGGCATCCCCCGACTGGATCCCGAACCACAAGAACCAGCGCCGTGGTAGACCGAGGAGATGGCATGACGAGTTGGACTACCTAAAGGATTGAGCAGATGAGGGTAAGGAAAACAAAAAGGACACAACAGCTTCATAATCACGCTAATTATTATAATGCCGAAAGTTTGTGCGTTTGTTGCTTCTTCACGTTCGAATGGCTGAACTGATTTCAATGAAACTTGTACACGGGCAAACCATGTCTTTAAATTGCACAATTTTATTCCCGGGAGGAATTTTCTACTATGACGCGAACGAAGCCGCTAGCAGCAAGTAGTTAGTAAAATTATAAAAGTATCATATTAACTAATACAGGTCATGGTCTGACGTGTGCAGAGTTTCCTGCAAATCCATTTAGCATCAATCATATCGCTTATTAAACATCCAAACTTTCACGTTTTAAATGACATTAGTAGGATAAACATTATCGTGCTAGCCCCCCTATTTGATCCATTACTATGGAAGCGTAGATAGTTTCACCACATTAGGCTAATCGATATATAAGACCTACTTTCCACTTACCAATATTCTATCTTAAAATCAATAAGTGATTTAGTGAATTCAATATTATGTTGGTACTTACGTACGTGGAATTTGTAAACAATGAGTAGGTGGATTCAGATACCTGTTCATTGTTCCACAATAAAACCAGTGATGTTACTAATCTTCATTTAAAAGAATGCCCATGTATAAGGGAAGGATGATGATCGCAAGTGCAACAATCTTCAACTTTGAAAGCAATTGTCATTAATTTCAATCTAGTGACGTTTGTATTTATACCAGTTGTTGTAGACAGTATTTTAAAGGCAATTGATGATTAAGTTTCCAATCGTAACTTGATTAGATGTTTGTGAATCTCGGCATTATTGATAGAGAAGCAGTTATTCAAAAGATCGAACATTCACTACTTGATAACATTTTCTATTGTACTGATCTCCGTCCAAACAGCTCTCCTACCGGTAAAATTTTGGCCGATGTAACTGAAGTACGCAGCGTGTCCCACTTCTTATAAAACGTAAGATCGACACTCACTTGGACGACTTCGAGCTATGTGGGACAGGCGAATGGACTCGCCAACTACTCAGGTACAAGAAAACAGGCTGTTATGAAAATACTTATTAAGAAATAACATATGCACTGAGTGGTTAATTAAATGTATTGCTACGGCTTGCCGTACCCCTTTGATGCTGAAAGCTGTTCATTGCATTTAACTTTGATGTTCTTGATTAAGATTACGTAAACCGGTACAGTTTGTAATCTAAACTCATTTCATAAAACGTTAAAACTGTTTGTTGGTTGGAGGTAATCTTTGCAAGCACTGTTTGCGAAAGTTTGATTGTACTCCTATCACTAAGTGGCTTTATAGTCAGATAAATGGCACAGTTCCTAAAGCAGAGGGCAGAAGCACTGTTACGACAAAGAGCTACAACTAGTGGCAAGTTTTGATGGCCCGTAAGTATTTCTTGTTTCTTACAATTTGATTTGATTAAGAATATCCAGCAAGTTATAAAATTGACAACCAGACCAAATTGTCAAGTTAATCAGCTAACGTAGCGTAAAAATTTCAAGTTTCTCTCTTAAATCCTATTGTTAAGCCTAGTAAATAATTCCATCTCAATTACAACGATTTCATAGAATCGATTTAGGTTTATTGATATAGATCTTTTTGTGGTTGTAGGAAAGTGGAACAAAGTACAAATGATTTTAAAAATGAAACTGTCTTGTTATCTTGTAGTCACGATCGCAGAGTGCTTTGTGTTGCTTATGATCTCACTTACCTATATCTTTTATGTAAGTTCTAACTTTTAGTACAAGTACATGGATACATTGAAAGCATAGAGGTGTATTGTCAATGATCATCGTCTCAACCAAAATAATCATCTTCTTTACGAAAGATGGTAAACTCGTTAAACTGTTTGCGCCCTGATAAGTCATGCAAAATGTAAGTGTACGCTTGAGGCCCTCCAACATAACTCGAACCAAAATATTTATATCTGTCGAGCTCTTCGATAATCTTTCATTTTTTCCAGTTTCAAATGGTTTATTTTAGCAAAAATCATTTCGAACCACATCTGGGAAAAATATATGTCTCTACCTCTGATAAAATGCATCACATTTAATTAAATTACAAAGATGCTCGATAACAATAAAGAACACGAGTGCACCAATTCAATTAGAAAACATCGTATCGTAGGCGTAGGAGTCAATTAAGGAAATTGGTTACTGGTCACTCTACAGCAGTGGCGTAGCTAGCTTGAGTCCTGACCCTTTATGTCTCAAATATTTTTTAATGCTTATTTCGAGACCGGATAACTAGATAGGTTGACAAGTCTTGTTTGAAAATGAGCTCATATTCATTAAACCCCAAGCGAACTCTCTCATTGTCTTTCTATTGTGTCTCTAATTACGGTATTCGAAAGGTTATTATAGTACTCTGTAGTCCAGAATGCTGTATTAAACGAGCTGAGGGCTGGTTAATTTTTTATTGTTATCGTATGTAGAAAATTATAGAACGAGAGGTAGCTATAATATTAAAACTTTAAAAATTTTAGTCATTAGGTACTAATTAATTCATTAAACCCCAAGCGAACGCCGGCGTTCGCGCACCTATTGTCTTTCAATTGTGTCTGTAATTATCACAATTGAAAGGTTAACTACAGGGCCCTTATCAAAAATAGAATTTAAGTTTGTGGATAACATGTTACGAATTATTGCACACTATGAGGCCCTAGTAGCCCGGGGGGCCATATCGTCGATACGGCTGATATGGCGGTAGCTACGCCCCTGCTCTACAGCCAGTTAATAGTAGAGTTAACATCAGAAATTACTCGATATACCAATATAAATACAGCTTGCCGTACTACAGTACCAAGAGAGGAAGAAAACCCTTTTAATTTTGAGATGGGAAATTATCAAATACTCCTCCGGCTCTGCGGCGGAGCGAAAGAGAGTATCACAGTTTTATTGACTGAAGCCCGCCTGTATTCCTTCAGCTGCCTTTTACGTCCCAGGGCCGAGATAACTCTTTGGAACAATCGCGCAGCAAAAAGAGACCGTACTAAAACCACAAGGATTGCAACAAATTAAAGAAACAGTTAACGATAATAATTCTCACAACATAATCTATTGATTCCACCGACATTGAGGCTGTAACGAAGTGTGAAGATCGCGGCATCAGCACAATTACGCCTGTTTTATTACTTATAAACTGTTTTTGTTTGTCGCTCGCACGTCACGGCTTTGTGGGGAAATTCACTTCCTACTTGCGAAGAACGTCATGTTTTCTTACTTTTTATAGTTCCGCACCTCAAAAGGAAAAAACGGAATCCTTATAGAATGACTTTGTTGTCTTTTCGACTGTCTGTCGGTCTGTCAAAACCCTTTATCTTGGGAACGCGTGCAGGTATCAAGTTAAAATTCAAACCATATACTAAGATCTGTGGTCTCTTGAAGCTGATAAAATCACACTTGTAAGTTAACGAGAAAAAAGATACTTCGGTTTATGTGGCAAAAATGTACATTTCGACACTCTCGAGGAAATCAAAATTCATCCGGAGTCCATTCCGGAATTAAACTACATATTAACATACGCAAGTTTGTATAGAACCCTCGGGGTGTGAGTCCGACTCGCACTTGCCCAGTTTTTTACAACTATTTTAATAATTTTACTCGCTTCACTTGCACAAAGGCTGAGTTGCTAAAACAACTTTCCCATGGTATGGTAAAGAAAACGGCGTCATGTTGGCCGGTTATTAACTCTCGAGGAAATCAAAATTCATCCGAAGTCCATTCCGGAATTAAACTACATATTAACATACGCAAGTTTGTATAGAACCCTCAGGGCGTGAGTCCGACTCGCACTTGCCCAGTTTTTTACAACTATTTTAATAATTTTACTCGCTGCACTTGCACAAAGGCTGAGTTGCTAAAACAACTTTCCCATGGTATGGTAAAGAAAACGGCGTCATGTTGGCCGGTTATTACCCCTGCAATTGCATACATCGGTCGACCAAACGAGATAACCTCTAGATATTTAAATCCACTGCCAACTCGCACTCTCGTAGTTTAATGGTTCACTAATGAGATGGAGCAATGGAATGTTAGTTTGCGTTGAATTTCCAAGCGATACGTTCTATAGTAACGGATTTTCGTTTTATTATGAAATTAACGTTTCTAAGTTAACTCGTATTTTCACATGATGCAGTATGTACTTGCCAGTGCACTTCGTTTAAAGTAACTGAACCGTTACAGACACAGTCATGATTTTAAATTAAGAGGCTGATGCAACAGTGAATTCATTCTTTGGAGCAGATCGCAAGAATATCTTAAATTCGTAATTATCACTATCATATCGTTTAAGCAATTATTTACTTAGTTGAATTCGAAGAAAAGTGAAATAATTTAATTTCTATACTGTTGATGGAGATACTGTTTATCGTGTTTTTTGTATTTACTTCAGGCTCTACTTTTGGTCGGGTAGTTACCAATCAACTTCATCCGCTCTGGGCAGAGCGAAAGGGAGTGTCAGACTTTTACTGACTAAAACCCAACCGTGTTCCTCCAAATACCCCTATTACTTACGCTGGTCGGTATCGGAGATGAAGTCTAGAGAATAAATAAAGTTAAAAAAAAAAAAAAAAACTTCGTAACTAGTTATACTCGTAGCTACAGCCAGTGGTCCAGCCTTGTGCCAGTAACAGATAAATGACAATTAACGATTTCCTGCGCTCCAAGATACCTGAACGTTAGCCAACGTATGTCACCGGTGCAGTCACCTTTCTATATCTTGAGTCAGGACCGCTAATAACCTGATCATCGGTAATAATTATTATGTTAAACGATTTGGAAAAGAGGATAACGTCTGTAAATAAATGCGAAGTTGGTACATAATTTGAAGATGAATACTTTTCTACTAAGTATTATACCAAGTACTTAATAGGTAATAACCATCAGTTAATTATTGATGTTAAAAGTTGATTTGTCTGATGATAACTTGCTATCAAAAAATGCTCTACATTCATCTTATTGATTTGATTTTTCATAGAATTTATTAGTTTACAATTTTAGCATACCTATACATTATATGTATTTTATTATTATAAATAACTTATAAATTTTTTCCTGTTTTAAGTATTTGTTATATTTGTTTATTGCTCAAACCTGCCACAGTGTCGTCTTTTAAACCCAAATGTCGACTGATAGAGAATGCCTTGTTGCATTAATTTCGCCTATGTACCACTACTGTACATGAAGTTTAAATAAATAATAAACAGCCTACACATAATCACCTTTCAGTGATTACAAAGCTAGAAGTTAAATCGAGATACTTACTCAATCAATACCTAACTTGTGTACCTAAAACTTGTCTCAGTCAGGAACAGATATTCAAATGTACCTATCAGATTAACAATTAGGTAAATGGAACTTTCAAGCAGGACTTATCTAACGGCCTATTAAATCAAACAGATAATATGAAATCCGTACATTGTGTCTAAGTTAGGGTTGCCAAATCCAAATTTAGAAAACTAAGATTTGAATATGAAAAAAACTAGACAATTCAGTTTAAAACAGGCAGTAATAGAGTTGCAATACTTAGTTGAATATCTAACGCTTTTGTTTTAAAACAGCATGATAACGTGAATATTCGCGAACCGTGACACCACCAGTAAAGTAAAAATTGTAACAGTGGCGCGTATTTTAAAATACCTTGTCAGGGCGCTTTTGTTTTAAAACCCAGGACGCTTTAAAAAAAATATCCAGTACATCCCAAGATACACATACAGACTACTATAAATAGGACATGTCCTGAGAAAACAGGACGGATGGCAACTCTAGTCTAAGCGTCATTTCGGATAAAATAATACGATTTAGATTGTTGTTAAGATACTAGGTCAAATCTACGTGGGTTTGCAAGCTATTTATAAAACAGGTAGTCCATTAAGTAAGGTAATTATTCATTTTACTGAATGTAGTAATTACTTGAACGACATTTTCAAGATCAGGAAAAGAAGTCGGAAGGAAACGATCATAACGAAGTGTAGATATTTCTTGTTACATTCTCGTAGATATGTACTACCTAGGTAGTTGTAATGTAATGGCGCGTAGGTTTAGGTATTGTAATAAACAGAATGCTGATTAATTAGGGTTTCGTAGTCAACTAGGAACCCTTATAGTTTCGCCATGTCTGTCTGTCTGTCTGTCCGTCTGTCTGTCCGTCCTCGCTTAATCTCTGGGACCGTTAGCACTAGAAAGCTGAAATTTGGTATCAATATGTATATCAATCACGCCGACAAAGTGGTAAAATAAAAATTGGAAAAAATTGTTTTATTAGGGTAGCCCCCCTATATGTAAAGTAGGAAGTGATTTTTTTTTTTAATTTCAACCCTGACGTGTGATATATTGTTGGATAGGTATTTAAAAATGAATAGGGGTTTACTAAAATCATTTTTTGATAATGTCAATAATTTCGGAAATAATCGTAAAAAAAAAAACAAAAAACAATGTGTGCGCCCCCTCTAACTTTTGAACCATAAGTTTAGAAAATATGAAAAAATTCTGAAAAGTAGAACGTTATAAGGACTTTCTAGGAAAATTATTTTGAAGTTGATGGAAAGAACAGTTTTTGTACAAAAAACACAAAAAGGTTGTACAAAATAATTTCTGGACTAAGTTTGAGAGAGACATTTTCTTAAAGTTATTAGTACACTTATTGTGACGGACGGGAAACTACGGAACCCTACACTGAACGTGGCCCGACACGCTCTTGGCCGGTTTTTTATTGATATAGGTAGGTTTTATTATCAGTTTCTACACGTTTTTTTTTTTGCAAATCAATAAAAATTATGTAACTATGCACTAATACTTCACAAAACTTGTATTGAAATTCGACCAAAGGTTATAAAAAGGTTTCTACAGCTTGTAGCTACCTAATTTGTTCTTTGCAGGTAAAAAAAATCACCTGTGCAAACATTTTTGTTGAAACAGTTTGCGAAACAATCGCATAATTTACATAAATCTGCCATAAAGTAAATGATACCTATTACGTTGGAGATACTTCACTTAGTATTTTATCGTTCGATCTTCATCAAACAAACTATGCCGATGTAACAAAACACCTATCAAAAATATTAGTAAAGGTGATTTCAGGGTTGTAATAACTTAAAATATCAGTCAAGTGCGAGTTGGGCTCGCGCACCGAGGGTTCCGTGGTCACGTAGTACAAACTTACCTATTTATAAACTTTACTGAGGGATAAACTTAACTTTCCCGTTGGAAAACTGTTGTTCCCCAAACATCGATAATTTGACATAGGTTACGGTTAGTATACCAATTGCATTTGAAGAATCGCAAAAAGAGTCATTATTTTGTGATACATAAATAATAAATTTACGGTTTTCAGATTTACTACTTGTAAGAAGCTAGCACGGCATCGCAATATTTCATGATTCTAGGTCAACGAGAAAAACTATAGATTTTTATTGCGAGCGTCAAAATATGCGCCATAAACGAAGTATACCTAAACAGCCTTATAGTTAGATTGCGATAATACAGTAGTGTAATTTTTCACTGCTCCAACGGGGGGTAGCAGACCTGAGTACTTGAAGTCAATTTCAGCTTCTTACTTCCAAGCGTCATAATAAACGGACAAGCAGTCCTATAAAGGTTGCGTTTTCGCGGACTGAGGAACGAAACCCCAAAAATATGAACAGGCCGTACTACTCTACAGGTCACAATACAACAGATGGGTGTAAGTGAACCCACACTAGCATTGTTCCATCAATGTCACCTTGATCAGCGTCGCCTCTCTAAATACAAGGCGCAAGGTTGCAGCCTCATTAAAAACATTAATAACCTACATGATTGGCAAAGTTGATGGAGTTACTTGCAATTGATATTTAAAGGTATAGATAAAAAATGTATAGATAAACATTGTAACAGGAAGTGACTTGGTTGGCCAGGTCACATACTGCCTTTATAAGTACAGCAGTCTGTCAGTCAGGGCGCAAACGTGGACACTGTTGGGTCTTGTGTTAGTTACAAGCTACCGATGAATATTTGATTTCTATAGAACCAGTATGAAATCATCCACTTCCTCCGCATACGTTAACATTTTTTGTGTTCAGTTGCTTCCACTTAACACATACTCATGACGATCAAAAAGTGTTCGGTGTCGGTAACTGGAACAAAAAGTGTCTCCGTTTGCGCAGCGCCTAAGCTAGTGACTCGATTCTGCTTTGTACGGTTTTACGACTTGATAACACCACAAGCATTTCTTATTAAAATAATGTACTGATATTTAGTTAAAAATAACTTTCCGGAATTAATTTTAAAAAATAACGGTGAAATCTGCATCAAAATCCGTTGCGTGGTTTAGATAACGTGACCTCACAGACGGATACGAAACAAGCGGTTCTATTTTGTTATAGAAAATAAATACCTAGATTTAAATGAAAGCCACAGACGCTACAGTCCTGCGCGCGTTTAGTTTATTTTAAGATTAAATCAAAGAAATGGTATTTGCAAAAATCTGACATACCACTATAGTACTACACTGTCAGAATTGGCTGGATTTAGAGGCAAAAATTTGACAACAATCGATAAGATGGAATATCCGATCTTATGGTCCCCTTAAACTAACAATAAAGCAAGCCTTTTTTAGTTCAGCGCCATCTAGCGAGATAATGGTCTTCTTTCTTTTCAGAAACAACCAAGAGAGAAGCACCCACTCCAATCAAGATCTAAGACTCTACACTCGAAGTTGTGGGCGATTACATCTACCTCGGACAGACAGTCCAGTTGGGTAGATCTAATTTCAAGAAAGAGGTCAACCGTCGAATCCGACTCGGTTGGGCAGCGTTCGGGAAGCTGCGCGGTATCTTCTCGTCCAACATACCAGTGTCTCAAGACGAAAGTCTAAGACCAGTGCGCGTTGCCAGAAATGACATATGGCTCTGAAACGTAGCCGCTCACAATGGGCCTCATCAGGAGGCCTAAAGTCACCTAAAAGGCAATGGAAAGGGCTATGCTGAGAGTTTCCTTGAGTGATCGAGTCAGGAATAAAGATATCCGCAGGAAAACCAAGGTTTCCGACATAGCACGTAGAATCGCCAAACTAAACTGGTAATGAACAAGGCACATTGCTCGAGTGGCGAACGCGTGCCGGAAGACGCAGCGTTAGAAGGCCTCCTACAAGGTAGACCGATGACCTGGTAATGATTCCGGGATTCAGACCGATGCGAGACGCACGGGACTGTTCACAGTGGCGACACTTGGGGGAAGCCTGTCCAACAATGGACGTCTTCCGGCTGAAATAATGATGATCATTTCAGAAACAGCATCATCAGTCTCTTGTCTTTATCACAACAAAAACGGTTTAGGTTCGGTTGAGAATAAGAGAAAGATAGACGAAATTCCGAAGCAGATAAACCAGCTAGTAATTCAACAAATCACAATATCTGTAACGCTAATTGGATGTCCGGAATTATACCTACCTATTTAAACAACATCGCATTACTTACATTAATAAATATTTTCCTGACATTTAATTAATTGCATCTACATTACCTCGAGAAAGTAGCAGCGCTTTCCCTGGTGCAAGAACCTCATGAATGGATATTATAGTATCTGTTTTATCGTAATATGCAAATTGAAATTGCTTATAGGTAGTACATAGAACTACTGAGTACTTGCTACTTTCATCTATCTTAATAGCTTGCTTATTGACTGTATACCATTGTTAAGAAAATGTCAGAACTATAATAGTAAGAAAAAGATAATTATCCACTGATTAACTAATTCAACACGAATCTTACGAAGCTCTAAAGGTTGAAGCAATCCGATTGGTTGGTTATCTTTTTAAGGTATTAGGTTGAAGATTAGTACAACAAAACAGATGACTATATAATGCCTACCTACATGCTACATTTCAATGTCCATGGCATATGCTACATTGGGCGAAGTCTGGTTGTGGATCATGTAGAGTAGTGTACGTAACTAACCACAGGAACTTCATGTTTGCGAAAGTCTCACCGCGGCCCGAACACTAAGGGCTAATGAAGGTTTACATTGAGTTTTAGTCAGTTCACTAATCTACAGTTTTGCTACAGAGTTCTGTATGCTTTTTTTCAAGTGGAAAATCAACTTATTGCTTCTCTCGTGGGTGGAAGAAAGAACATGTCAGACTTTTAGATACTGAATAAAACCCACTTTTATTAACTCATCGAATGCCGTAATTAGAGACTATGGTGTATCTAAAGGAGTCAATGTAAAGCCAAAAATGATAAAGAGTTCTCGTGGTAAAAATAAATACTTTTTGTAGATCGGTGTAATCTGAATCCAATTGATATTTAATACTACTTACATTAATTGCAAAAAATATTTAAAGACTTGTTCGTTGACCTGTCCAGTCAAGAGTCGAAATAGTGGCGCCAACATTGAACACCGAACCGCGATTGCCATGAGTATCGTGTTCCAACAACATTAGTTCACTTACGCCTGAGTTGATATAGAAATAGGTATTATTATAATATTGTAATTATACTTGTCTAACTTGTCTCCAAGGTTATTTGGAGCGCGGTGAGAATGGACCCAAATATAAGGATCCTGTTTTGGAGTGTCGCGAGTGTGCTAATTTGTGGCCAGTTGATCTTTTAAATTTTCAGGGTTTTAGAATCCTCTGGAGAATATAAGTTACTGGGTGAAATCGTGTAGTACAAGTAGTAGGAAGTGGGATCATCACCAAACTTTACAAGGAAGACATTAGTTTATACATATATACATCTGCAGCATCATTTCAGCTGAAAGACTTTCACTATTATACATTGGCCTTCTTCAAGGTTCCAAAGACCGGACCTGTGCGTCTAACCGTCTAGCGCCCCTCGAGGATGTACGCAGGAGAACCATGGTTTCCAATATAGCCCGAAGAATGGTCAAATTTAAGTGGCACAGGGTATATTGTATTGTATCGCAGAACAAGTAGTTGATGAGGAAGAAAGATTCTGGAGTGGTGATTGCATACTCCCACAAGGAAGACCGATGACTGATGTGGGCCGCTGGAATTCGATTGATGATCATACTAATATTCGGTATCTCCAAAAAATCTTAAAGATTTTGACATTTTCTGTGCCTCTCTCTAGGTGGTCATTGTGTCGTGACTCCTAAGACGATTATTAATAACATAATCACAAACGTTGTAGGTACTAGGGCGTATCTTCTCGTCATTATCTATGTTAATAGTTGATTGATTGAACGTATCCCTTAAACATTAAGTCAAAATCGTGACGATCAGCACGTTATAAATACCAGGTTAACAGTACACGTAGGCGGTTCGCCTTGCCGTACTTGTCACTTAGAAAGCCTGAGACAAAGGTCTGTCTGTTCACTTGCGTAACTCGAAATCTGCATGTCTAATGATTGCTTTCGGGTCTTGCGATGATTGATTGAGACAGTTATGCAAAAGAGTTCAGAGTGCAGGCGATTTTATTCAGATTATGGTCCCACGTATGTTGAACGTGTGAAATTAACCGTCTAAGTAATGAAGGCGTGTATATTTTAGCTTGCCTTTTGACTCGATTTGAATCTACATAGTCTTTTCAGTCTGCCATGCGGGTATATTGTCGTATGACACTCATGCAGGTTACATAATAAATATTTATTTCCCTGTTCCTTTCACAGAGACGTTAATAGTCTCACTTGGAATTGGCACAGTATGGTGCTTACTCATAGTGTGTCTTTAATGGATGTAAAAGTGTTGCATATGCAACTGGGTCTGACCTAAATTGTAGAACGGAGCTCAGAATATACAGTTTGTGGTTACGTGTGTTTTTTGCTTGTAAAAATATACATTTAGCGTTAACTTGAGGTCCAACATCAATTTCACTCGTCATCTTACTCCAGCTAGCTTATAATATCTTGTCCAAAGTAGGTACATCATCATCATTATCTTGTCAATTATTGAGGTCAGCGCAACATTATTTTTCCATGCTTTTCCGTTAGTCGTCATCTCAATGTCCCCTCTCTCTAAACATAATTATCATCGTTTACAGTTCATCTACACACAACACGAAGAATCGCCAAACTTAAATGGCAATGGGCAGGGCACATTGCTCGCGGAACAGATGGCCGTTGGGGCCGAAAGGTTCTGGAATGGCGACCACGTACCGGAAGACGTAGCGTTGAAAGGCCTCCTACAAGGTGGACCGATGACCTGGTAAGAGTTGCGGGAATCCGATGGATGCGAGATGCACAGGACCGTTCATTGTGGCGACACTTGGGGGAGGCCTATGTCTGATGACAATTCATCCGTCATTTATTTGTTAATCATAAAACTATCCACATACAAATTCATACACTAAACTTGCCGTAAGGTATTTACCTCATATCTCCGCATCGATAGCTCTTGGCAAGATACGCGTATCTAATCCTTCAACATCTAACTCTATGAACTAAATTCTTAGTTGACAGGGTCCTAATTGCTAGCTTATTTTGACGTTACTAATTAACATACATAGCAGCATTATTTGCTAAGATATTTAGCATACATACCAAATGAAGCGGGTGATAATTGTAGCCGTAATTACAGCTAATCATTATAGACTGACGGTGATCACTTTGAACGTGCGACCTAGCTCATAATAAAGTGATATATGTAGATCGCAGTTCGCAATATGTCACAAGCGAATTTATAATGAACTATCGAAACTTGTAGCGCAGGATAAAGCCTGAGACAAGTTAAAAACTGGAGTGGTTCTACAAGTTTTTTTTTTTTGTACGTGGTGTATGTACTTCTTATATATTTAATAGGTGTTTATATTCGTAGATATTGACGGGTGTCTTAATAAATTGCAAGACTGGTACGCCATTTTTATTTGAGTAGAAGTATGTATCCGGTTTTAGGTATGGAACACTACCTTCCTGTTGCTTTATTTAACGGTAAGTAGATAAGATCGATCAGTTACGTAAAGATACACATCAAAACAATCCGTAGATACATGTAGCTATGCGGGATTTTTCGAACGATTCTTTCGCGTTTTGAACGCAAAGGGCAACTGAATGAACACAGGTGGTTATTATTAGGTACTCAATAAAAATCTGACGCTTCCTCTCGCTCCACCCACGAACGGGAGGAGTTATTCGATACTTTCTCTCTTCAAAAAAAAAACCTATGTAACTGCTATAGTTTGATCAGATTTGCTTTTTTATCCCTTTTTACTTTCAACGAAAATATTAAACGAAGCTGATCAATAGATTTACGCCTACAGCCGTTATGGAACATGACGAATCTTCTATGAGTTATCAAGCCTTTAATAGTATCGTTTATCGACAGACAAAATGGTAGGCGTAAGAAATGACTACACTAGGACGCAAGTAACAAATGTTTTCAGGGGAATACAACCTGTATAGAGACTCAACAAAGGACGATATTCCTTTAGTCCAAAGGCAAGGAAGGAGTTGTTAGTATGCGCACCGATTTGTAGGAAATAACGGAAAGACCAGTTGCTTGACGATCGTCTAAAGTTTGCTATCTATAAGTTTCTAAGAACTTGTTTTAAATACATATTCATGTTAAGTATTCTATCTACTTAACACTCAAATGATTAAAATCTGTTTAAGGTTCGATTTGTAGCGACATCTATGGCGCGACATACGAACTAAACTGCACCTATCGTGCAATTAGTTCTCCGCGCGATTATAACTTAAACAACAGCTCAAAATCATCCTTATGACAGATGCCCGAACCACGTCAGACCAACATACGTCAAGGCGGAAGATGCTCCTTTTACAACGAAGATAAATGTGGGACTTTACACACTGTACCACATACCTTTAAAGATTTAAATACATAAGACCATATTTTTTTTATATGTACCAAAATAAGTAACACAAACCCATCACTATACCTATTTCCATTCGAGGAACTGCCTACATTTTTGGTAAATCACTTGTTTGTAAGCCAGGCAAATAGTATAGGCATCACTTGTTTGGAATACCAATATAATAGTATGATGTCGAATAGGTACCTCCTGTACTTTGACTGAGTTCAGATGATACCACCAGCAACATGAATCACCACATTTTATCATAAGTCTTAATAAAGTTAGTGAATCCAGGAATATTTGTTGAAGTTGCATTAGAAGTTTATAAGAAAAGGAAAATGGACAATGTCAAAAACCCCGACCACAAAAAACAACTAATTTGGTGGTGGTGGAATTTATTTAAGGTCAATCATAGACTTGACGCCATTAACTGGTATCTGCAATAGACCGCTATTAATGGCCACAAAGCGACTTATTTCAAACTTTTTAGATGTATACTGCAGGTTGGGTTTTTTTAACGCTGTAAACTATTTTTATTACTTACACTTTAGTGAGTAATACATTTAAAATTGTCTCCTCAAGCCATACTTATTTGTTTTTATAATTTTGATGTAGGTGTCATCTCACAACACATCACTAAAACACTATTAATGACTTAGGTAAACCACTGGTATATAATTTTTAAAATAGTAGAAAATAAAGTAAGACGTTGTTCCATTGGATTTATAAAATCTTTAGACATTGTCTGTTTCTTTGAAAGTTGTTAAAAAATAGAAGGTTTTGACATTTGGTGTTTTTATTATTTACATTAAGTATATAACCGTCTATATATTATATGTAATTGCATTAAAATACTTTATGTACTTAATTAATTATAATTATATTGGTTTCTTTCAATTTGGTTCCAAGTTTCATTCTAGGAATTTTCTCCAATGGACATTTTATTTTTTAACAAGTTGGCTTACTTCTATTCTCTATTCTATTAATCATCACAGCTAATTTGGAGATAGTTTTCACTAATAGAATGACTGAATGACCAATAAATGGTGAAGTTTGGCATAAAAAATTTGAACTCATGTGAAGCTCAGGCAGTTGCTAATTAAAAACACTAGAAATACAATATCAATATTTAATTACAGAGGGATAGATATATTACCCGAAACTCATTGCAAAATTGAAACAGCAACTTTAGACTACATGCAGAATGCAAGTTTACTGTATTACCATATGTAATGATAATTAATATGCATACCTCCAGCATAAACCTCTTAAATAGGTAAACAAACCTGAAATTAAAGAAAACAATAACATGATTACATGAATGATTAGAAGCAAAACAAGAAAGTACTTAGGTCTTATTAGTCATATCCTATTTTGAATGGTAAATAAAATGGAAAATAAGATCTATTTTTCATGCATCCCTTCACATGCTATAATAATAATTTATATCTTAAAAACAAACGAAAAATATCTTTTTAGATAAAAAAAAAATCTTCAACTTTTACAATGAACAGGACATCACTAAATTGCCTTTAAACAGTACCTGCATTGGAACAACAGCACTTGCCAGCATCTTTTATTTTCTTTTGTTTGATTTTAGCGAGGAAATCAGAAAAACGAAAAACTGAATTTATAACAACAGTGTGACGATCTTTTTCAAACTTTGAATTTTTTTTTAATTTTGTGGCATGGCTTTCAAAAAACTCTCACTCAGCCAGTGTTGCCAATGGCCGTTTGTTAAAATAAAAACAAAATCGCTACCAGCCAGCATCTTAAATATAGGTACAGGTCGCACAGTGAATCAAAATCGCTCGGTGAAAGTAGTGGGGGCAATCGGCGCATGTGTACAATTGCGCACAGAAATTCTTAGTATGTTAGGATTTTATTTTTAATTTCGTATGTTTGAACCTTAGTAAAATAACTTATAATAACACTAGTTTTTGATTGTAATTTATCTTGTAAGTAGGCAAATTCAAAAAATTAAAATAAAACATAAAATTAAAAAAAAAAATCGTTAAATTCACGTCGTAAACCATTTTTCTGGCTAGCCGTTTTAAAACTTTATTTTTAACCTTTCAATCTTGAAAGTGAAATGTCAAAAGTAGTGTCGTCAGTGAGCGCAATAAACAAAATGGCGGCGAAAATATTACTTTTTACTAAAAAAATTATAACTGCATTATAAAATGACATTTTATCATTCTGTAAACGTGCTTTCACTAATAGATAAATTTCTTTTCTACCAGGCATCAAAACCAAGTGATCACCGATACAGAATATTTTCTCTACGAGTTCAAATTTTAGAAACCAGATTGTCGAGAAAATTTCAAGAAATATATGAAAACATAAACAAAATCCGTAACACAAGGGCCTGTGTTATCTAATTATATAAACAATTCGACAAAAGAGCTCGAGATGTTTACAATAACACCACTTGAAATTCGACCCGACTAAGCATAAAAACAACTAGAGATGCTCCTTCACTTTTTGTTAACTTCATCGATAGTTGTTCTATCTGTACGGGATTTTGGTATTAGTGAATAAAAACACAAACTCATGAAACATTTTGTTTTATTTACAACTAGTTGCTGCCAGTGGCTTCGCTAGCGTGATTGCAGAAAATTAAAAATACAAACACATGAAACATTTTATTTTATTTACAACTAGTTGCTGCCAGTGGCTTCGCTCGCGTGATTGCAGAAAATAAAAAATACAAACTTATGAAACATTTTATTTTATTCACAACTAGTTGCTGCCAGTGGTTTCGCTCACGTGAATGCAAATATTCATTTCTTTCACTATCATTCATCACACGTTCTTCAGGGGACACATACAAAGCGTGGGCATCCGGGGTCCAAAAATTGCCCACGTCGACCTCCACGATCACTTCTTCGTGGTCGATGTCGCCAACTCCAGCGTCCAGCGGTAGGCCATTCTCCCCAAAAATCTGCAACACCCTGCCGTGCTCAGGTGCCAGTACACTGTAAACATAAATACTTTTACTAAATTTATTTTATATACGTCCATATCGGTAAGATGACTATTCATAATTAATATCAGTAGATAAAAACTTACGATTGCGGCGGCACCACAATACCACTTGTGGAAAGCTCCCCATGCGTTCCGGCGATGAACAGCGATGCAAGACATCCTGTGTACAAAGAAATATTTCCATGCAAAAAATTCTTATCAAAATGCAATAAAAATACAGCTCACAAATTATTATAGTAGTAATAATAAGGCAAACATTACAACCTCATCGTCGATGAACTCATCCTATTCATCGCCGCTCGAGGAGAGCGACGTCCGGATCTTCCTGATCGTAGAGCAAGTCCAGGAAGTCCGCAGGAGGCTGCTCATTCACTCTCTAGTTAGACATGCTAAAAAACAAAAAGAGAAAAAAAAATACCAAATTATAATAATAATAACCCATATCTACCACTTAACGCCGTCTAGTCCCAAGCTAAGCAGAGCTTGTGTTATGAGTACTAGACAACTAATAAACGTACTTATTTATATATTTCTAAATACATACATATTATAGATAAATTACACCCAGACACAGAACAAATGATCATGCTCATCACATAAACATTTGTCCTGGGTGGGAAGCGAACCCACGACCTCCGGCATAGTAGGCAGGGCCGCTTACCACTAGACCAACAGGCCAGTCAAAAGTATTTGTAAGTATAAAAACATTAGTACTTATATAATAATTTTGTTTTATAGAAAAAAAAAAAAACTATAAATTCATGTTAGAGCTTTAGAAATAACAAAGTTATCATGCAAAAATAATTATAAAATAAATATAAAATACTGCTATCACTATCAATGATAACAAAATTCCATCGACATTTTTATCGACATACTACGTTTCACTAGTCAAACCTTCAAAAAAGAACAGTTTCAAACCAATTTTGTACTTGGACATATACAAATAAGGACTAAAATGGCTTGTTGGATTTTGAAGGGCAAAACAACCGTTACGGGTGCTTTTTTGTCAAGATTTTTTTTCACTAAAATTGAACAAAAGCGTTATTCTTTCGTCATACAAACGAGTATAATTACTTTTTACAATAGTTTCATTACATTTACTGTTAAAAATCATCATAATTTACACGGAAATCGGAAAACATGTTCACAAACTATAACGGCTTTATGTAAAGTTATAACAATGTATTTCATGCAAATTATACTCTAAATAGAACCATTATTAGCAAAATAATAACTTTACAATACCAAACAATACTTACTTGAGTAAAATCAGGTAGAAAACACACGAAAACAACAAACAAAATTCCGCCCGCACCGAAATTATTGACGAGAATGTCAAGCCGAAAAAAAAAAAAACTGAGCATAGATTATGAAATATAATGCGTTCAACCTATAGGAAATTTATCCAAGAACGTAAATATCCAAACTTGTTCATAGAGAAGTAGTCTGTAAGTTACCAAAAATAAGGCTTATAATGAAGTGGGTGAGAGCGAACGCCGGCGTTCGCTTGGGGTTTGACGGAATGGCGCGATGACATTAGCGCGAACGCCGGCGTTCGCGCGGGGATTAAGAGGTTAACAATTTTTTTTTTACGACTACGTATTACTATTACGATAACACAAGCTGTAAGCAACAGTACCCAAGTACAACAGTATCCAATGAGACGCGAGAACGCAACGCGGGAATTGAAGAGCGTCTCTATCTACCAATGACGTGTCGACGACGGCGCACACCCGCCCGTACGTCGCCAAATAGACCGTAGAATTGAATACTGCGCATGCCCCTTCCACTTTTGCCGAGCGATCTTGATTCATCGCGCGACCTGTATGATAAACTAACGTCAGTTTGTACTTAAAACGACTAAAACCTTTTAAACACTTTTTATAAATCTCTCGTAGCCCTAGTGGATACCGGCCCAGCTGGCCCTTTATGGCTTTTTTCTTAACTCTTGAGGTGTACGCGGAACACTTCGGGAGTTAGTGTCAGACTCTTACTGACAAAAAACCCACTCCGTTCGTTCTTGCCTTTCGTACCAGGGCCGAGCTTCCCTTTCCGATAACGCTGGCCGGCCCCAGTAGGCTTCGACCCGACTGGGCCCTGCTTTTGTTGATAATTCCTTAAGGCGGAACAGTGCGCACCGACGACGATTTGGGCTCGGTTTGGCAGTTACCGGAGGATTGAATAGCGAGCTACCCATTACTCGCCATCCGCAAGCCCGCGCCAACGGTCGCCGAAAATTGGGATCAGTATCCCAGCAGCGGCACGAGCATGAGCGCCGTTGCCTGATGCGGTCGGCTTCTTCTTTTGTTAGCATTATGCTTTGCAAAAGAAGGCGACCGCCTGTCACTTGGATCATGGTATAGGCCAAGGCCCGGCGTGAGAGATTGCCGCCGAAGATCACCCCCACAAAGACACGGCGATGCTCTGCTAAAGCGGGGCACACCTTCACTGTGTGCTCCACCATGTCCTCCGGGCGTTCCGCACAGCGGTGGCACCTGGGCTTCACTTTGCACGAATTCGGTGCAGGAACCGCCACATGGTAAGAATATGTTATTTTTCAATTTTCATACAGTGATTTGTACTCTTTTATTCGCTGTAGTCTGGCAACACTCTTTGATTTTTTGCGGGATTTCTTCGAGTGAAGTTCCGTGGCTGAAATTGATTCATAGTGGATAGTGCGATGTGAAATTGTGCTATAGGTAGTTTTGTATCTCATGTGTCTTCAAAGTGCGACTGGACAGTGGAATCATTGAAACAAGCGCGGTCTCGGTAAAATGAAGTTGAGAATTTTACTGTAGTGTTGACTACTTTAGCGAAGTTTATTGAGAAAAATTTGATATATTTGCTACCTGCACAGACAGACTGGAAAAGGATACTGCGTACTACCAGATACCACAAAAACATTACAATGTGTTGCACCGCATTCTAAATGGCAAATGAATTGATCACACGGCTTAAAAGACTTAGTATCCAAGCCAAAAACATTAACAAAAAAAAAGACAAGTTTTGAAAACTTCCAATTTCAAATGTTTTTGTGTTTTGTTTTTGTTAGCGAATTTTCTTTTTGTTTTCCAGTTTTAAAAATGTTAGAACATTATAGGTATATTATAGATTTTTAGTACATATCATTCACGTTAATTAAGGAGAGAGAAAAATAAAGAACCTACGGCTACCTTACTGTAAGTAAATCATTTTAATTTTTGTTTATTTTACACACGCACGGTTGGTGCAGTTGCAAAAGGCTAGTGCAATCACTATGTGTTGTGGGTTTCATTCCTGAACATAACAAATATTTGTATGATCTACTGATAGTTGTTTCCAGTCTGAATTAGCTGTGTATGTAAGTCTACATGTTTGTAAAAATGCCCACAGGAGTAATTACTAGTGTTAGGGCCATGTTTTTAATCAAGAAAAATAACAATTATTGGTTTGCTTTGATTAAGCTCTTAATATTCATATAATATACTTCCTAACTTAAGTATATCTTAAAAGGAGGTATATTTTTATTTCATCACATCTGCATAAAGTAAAATGACTGATTGCAAGAAAAAATAAACTTTTATCTTATACTAGACTTCTATATTTTTTTCAGGTTTGTGTCATTCTGAAATAGTGCTGAAATCATTGCTTGAAAAGATAATTGCATGTTTATCGTTACCATTAATTGAGTATGCATGCAGCTTGGCTTACTTTAGCAGGGGACGGCACTGCTTAAGCAATCCTGATGGACCTCAGGTTGGTAAAAGTTTTACATACTTTTTTATATTTTATTTAGAAAATAAAGGAATAATTTGGGCCACTAATTCTTTAAGTGGGTAATATGAATAATGGCCTGCATGATGTAAATACTTGTATGGCCTACACATACTTGTACCTGGTTAGCTGTATTATGTATGCCGTCCGGTAACTGTCCGGACCAAGCCCAAGTCGTCGACAGCGCGCGCTGTTCCCGCGCACCTCAAGGAGTTGTCAGCAACAGCAGGGGCCCAGCCGGGTCGAAGCCTACTGGGGCCAGGGTTATCCGAAAGGGCGCTCGAGCCCCGGTATGAAGGCTTGAAGGAACGGGATGGGTTTTTTAGTCAGTAAGAGTCTGACACTATCTCCCGCTCCGCCCAAGAGCGGGGGTTGTCATAGGATGATTTTACCCATCGAAAAAAAAAAAAAGCTGTATTATGTATATCTTTTATTTTTCTTTATATCTATCAAGTCGTCTAGTCTCAAATTAAGCAGAGCTTGTGTTATGAGTACACTAGACAACCGATAAACATACTTATATATTTTTAAATACATACATACAATAGATAAATTACACCCAGACACAGAACAAATGATCATGCTCATCACACAAACATAAACATTTGTCCTGGGTGGGAATCGAACCCACATCCTCCGGCATAGCAGTCAGTGTCACTAACCACTAGACCAACAGACCAGTCATTATATTATTTAAATGAGTTTATGTTCCACAATACAAGAGCTATAGACCTACACTGGAGTTAAGTTATTATTAAAAAACAAAAATTGTGGTTCACTTTGGTAGCTATACCTACATTATAAAATTTTTACTGCAAATGTAGTATTTTTTATTTAGTTTATGTATTACATTACCTACTAGCTTTTGCCAAAGGTTTCAGTCGCGTGAAAGTAGAACAATAAACTAACAACAGTAAACTAACTAGAGAATATACTCCCAGGATAAATGTGCTATTCTAGGACTTGGTCTACTCGTATGCTAAATTTTATCCAAATCCGCCCAGCCGTTTGTGCGTGATCCTGGGAGTAACAAACTTACACTTAATTATACAAACTATCGCTTTTAAAATATTAGACATAGTGTTAGGTTAGGTTAGGTTATTATGTGATAGGAATGGCTTGCGGATGGCGAGCATTGGGAAGCACATCCTCCAGTAAGAAGCAAGCTCGAGTTGACGGCGCGTTACCACGACGTCGACGCTCGCAGCGGCTGCATAATACGAGTAGATTGGGCTAGCGGGCCCCATCTACCAAGGCTGATCCCTGCCAAGGCTGCGCGATTGTTTGAAAGAGATACTGCGGCCCTTGAACGCAAAGGACACAGGTGTGTTTAAAGTTAGTAAATTCTAACACACGAAGGAGTTCAGTACAATGCTCGGTGATCTCAGTAGAGCTTCAGAAAAAGAGCGGTAAACATGTACAAAATCAAAGTTATGGTTAACATCTATGTAGCACCCACTCCTATCAAGATCGGAGACTCTAATCTCGAAGTTGTGGACAACTATGTTTACCTGGGACACTCAGTCTAGTTGGGTAGTTCTAACTTCGAGAAAAAGGTCAATCATCGAATCCGACTCGGCTGGGCAGCGTTCGGGAAACTACACGGTATCTTTTCGTCCAATATACCACAGTGTCTCAAGACCAGTGCGTGATGCCAGTGATGACAGGGGGCAACAGAAAGGGCTATGCTCGGAGTTTAATTGCGTGATCACGTCAGAAATGAAGATATCCGCAGGAGAACCGACATTGCTCGAAGAATCGTTATCGTCATCGTGGCAGTGGGCAGGGCACATTGCACGCAGCAAAGACGAAGAAGACGAAAGGTTCTAGAGTGGCGGCCACGTACCGGAAAACGCAGCGTTAGAAGGCCACAAGGTGGTTCGATGACCTGGTGAGGGTCGCGGGAATCTGATGGAAGCGAGACGTACTGGACCGGCTGTTATGGCGACACTTGTGGCCTGTTTCCAACAGTGGACGTCTTTCGGCTGAAATGGTGAATAGTCTGACACTCCCTCTCGCTCCTTTTGATGATTTCTCATCTCAAAAAATAAGGGTAAATATGGCCGATGGCTGCAAATAAGCCCGATGCTATAAATTACTACCGTCACCACAATTACGGTTATAGTTTCAGAGCTGCGGTTATAGACACAAGTGTGTCAAATTATAATATTTATTTATTGTAAGCGTGTGTTGTATAAAACTGGTCGTTGGTTGTACGTGATGGACGGGTATTGTGTCGGCCTCATACTTGATTCAGGTCGAGGGTTCGCGCCAATGTAAATTGAATGACATAAAAATAATTAAAGAGGAAATTCATATTTTAGTGTCAGTGTTTTCCGTTGCACAGCTTCGCTAATTAGGTAGAGCCGGTCTATGTTTGGTTGTTTATGGTTTGTTTTGAATTCTGAATCTGGCTTTAACTGCTCTAGCTATGGGTAAATAAGTTCTAAATTCATTTTTTTTTAAATTTATATAACTAGATTATATCAATTAAAAAAAAAAGAATCTTGACTGCGATCCCACCTGATGGTAAGCAGTTATGCAACCTCTGATGGTGAGGCGCTAGATATAGATTCTTCTTCTTTTCGTGTCGATGTTCTCAATCTATTTTTTTTTCTGACCAATATTTGTGAACCTAAACAGTTCTATTATTGACCTCGTATAGATTCTGAAAAGTTCAGATGTGCAGAATGGGCAGCATAGCTGATGACGCATGTCACGCAGCGGCTCCACACTGGCACTATGTTAGACATGGGTCGAGATGGGGTGTTAGGGATGAGGTGCATGAAAGGCGACGTTACAAATATCGTACAGCGATTCTAATCGCCCGGCGTACCCTGGACAGCTAGCACTCAGTAACGCAGAGTCTAGCTGACTACTAATGCTTTCACCACGATATCTCGAACTCTCTATAATTTCTAGGTAAATACTAATGTATCGATTTAACAAAGTCTTGTGGCGCAAAACTTTTGTTTAAATTATTAAACCCCAAACGAACACAGACGTTCGCTGTTTCATTGTCTTTCTATTGTCTCTAATTTCGATATTCGAAAGGTGAGCTGAATTACACCAGGTAGAGCAGGAAGAAAACGAACTCCTTTCTCGGAAGATGCAGTTAGAGAAAATTAACACTATTTATTTTTATTTTTGCCTGACTTGTTTCTTAAAGTTCGCCTATGTAGGTACGTGCACTAGATAGGTACTGCTTTTGACTAGGTATTGTAAATAATTTTTGTAGGATTGATAGAAATATAATGGTCTTCCCACAGAATCGTATTCGTAACTAATTTTCAAAACAAGAAACCGGTCAAGCGGGAGATAGACTAGGTGCTGATATATTTCGTTTTGCTTATCTTCCCGCGCAGGTTGTAACTCGTATGTGTCAATCGTGGAAAACGGGTTATACTGGTGTCCTGTCCATAGCCACAAGCCACATACAGCCTAGTTTACATTAATAAATTATGTGGTTTTGTTTTATTGCTACCTAAAATAAATATTATTGTGAAATAGTTCATTAAACTCAAGTTTTCAATTCTCTCATTTAAACTTTTTTGAAAATAATTATAGTATTCGATCAGATATTTTAGTAGATAGGTATAGGCTCCAAAAATAAGCAGCCCATTTAGAATTATATTAAAAAAAAATTAAATTACGCCAAAATAAAATTGAGAGGGCACTGATTCCTGACTACATGCCTGCCTAGTTCGGGAGTTAGAGGTTTCATAAATTATATCAAACTTATTATTATAGCAATAATCACTTTTTATTATTATTTATTTTATATAAGTTTCAGTTACTAAATGTATTCTTTCTTCTTACAAATTCAAACTTTGCTTTGATATTTGTGTGCCTGTATTAAAATAAGTGGAGTAGACTAGTTCCTAAAAAAGTTGTGCTAGTTTACTTTGCAAAACATTTCGCTTACTAACAGATCATGTTTGTCGATGTTTCGATACTTTGAATTAATTAATTGAATGCAAGAAATTAGAAACTGGTTGCTTTTGGACTTTTCCGTCTTTTTTATTTACCGCTAGAGAGTTTTGGTTTATTCTAACCTACAAAAGTATTCGTTTGGTTCTTGGTTTTATGTACCAGTACCATACCAGTACTGATGAAATTAACAAATATTATGTAACATCTTTTTCAATTGTTGTTTTACATCACTTTAGCGGCTAGTTTTGCGAGGGAAAGCGATTTAGTTTTATAGTCGTACCTAGAGATTTACCTAAATTAAAATTTAAATCGCTCTAATCGCTCTAACAGCAACTTCATAGGTACCTAAATAGGTACCTATGAAGTTGCTGTTTAAAAAAACCAGTGCCTATTTTTTTCTTTATATTGTGCTATAACAGGAAATTAAATTAAAAAATCTAGGTAAATCTAAAAAAACTGCTTAGCGTGTCTAAAGCTACGGTACTTGATAAAATTATTTTAACCTGTTTGTAACCTTAGAAAAAAAAAACGGATTTAATGTCCATAAAGGCATAAACATCTTAAAATAAGATGGTATCTTAATAATTTTCAGTAAATAATACGCGGTGTTTTTTATTTTGCAAATTAGGTTTTGAAAAACACTTTCAGACGTACGTTTTTTCATCAATTTAAACAAAATGAGGCCAGTGAACTAATAAATTAAACTAGGTAATTGTGCTTTTAACAACAATAGACCATCAACTCTTTGTTGATGCTAAGACATCGAACATAGAAAGATCTGATAGCTTTTAATTCCTGGTATACCTATTATAAAATTAAATAGAAAGTGTTAGGCACTTTCACATAACACATAGAATTCACAGTCGACTTAGCAACAATTACGCGGAAATATGGGATTCCACATTTAACATATCTACTGGTATTAAGAGTTTTGCATGTCAATTATAATTATTTTGTACGCGTTTGCTTACAAGTTCAGATTTTAATTGATTCGTATTTTGTGAATGGTTAGATACCTACCGTGTAGATATTGTTTGCTTCATGCTGCACGCAAATGTTTTGAACAGCCGCACCATAGGTAAGTGTAGTTCGTGACCAAACTGTTCACGGTATCACACCAAAACATTGAGGATCTTAGCAAAGGTGAGACGGTACTGCACGCCAATAGCTGTTCAACCTTTATCAAGTGTAAGTTCGATTGTGTAAAGAGTAATGCTTTCATCTTTGGGATGGATCTACCAAATAGCAGCTTGATGCGCTAGAGTCGATTGAGACACGAGTCTAGATAATGAGCCGGTGGGTAATGGTGCTCTCTTTGAGTTAAATCTCCAGTCTTGAGCATCTACGACGAGTTCCTTGTCTGTTGGCTTATATCGTTTATAAATATTTCAGGGTTCTTTCCTCAAGAGAGCAGACTAAGCCACTAATCCGCTTGGTTCTTACATGATTTGACCTTTACGTGATTACTGAATGAAGTTTAACCTCTCGTGTGCCGTAATTAGAGACACAATTAAAAAGCCATTGTGTCTCGCGTGGATCCACGTTTAGACACACAACGGGTTAAAACAATATTTGATCTTTGAGTTCGTTCGATGTTTCTGCTTAGGGTAGTCAGCTAGAAAGCACATGCCTCATCTATTTTAAATTGATGAATAAGATTTGTCATTTCTCATACTTTTATAACCATAAATAAATATTCATATACAAATTTTCCTTACGACACTATGCGAGCCTTATTCCCTCATGGATAGTAAAAGTATATTCACTCCCTGTCTCTATTCCAGACAGGGCAACGCTCCCAACAGCACCTTCTCCATATTGTTATATTTAATATATAAGTCTTACGCATCCTCAGTGGTCAAGCACGATTTGTGTCTGTATTCCCAATAAAGAAGGACAGGAAATCTCATTTCCTTGACTTAAACTAGAATGTTAAAGACGCCAATAAAACATTCTAGCGGACAGTAATTAAATGTCACTGTAGTTTTGCCGCTTTTCGCAAGCGTGGAAAGGGTTTTTGTAACAGATCTATTTAGATCCTATCAAGCGAAGATTATTTTCTTTTTTTTATATTCTTTATTTTACACCACAAACAAAAAATACAGGATACATACACATTATTAAAAATAAGTGTACAATGGGCGGTCTTATTGCACAGGGCAACATCTTACAGACAACATTTGGTTGGACTGAAAGAAAGGAGATAGATTTAGGGCTGTCAGTCAACATCAGAAATAATACTAATAAAAAAATAAAACAAATACAAAAAAAATCTTACATCCTAGCAACCGATCAATATATATTTTTTTGAATCTTTATAAGAATTTTTTGCTAGTGCAAATATGTCACGAAATAAAAGTAGATAAGTGTAAGTGTTAGTTAGTTATACAACAAAATAAGAAAAAATACAGTTCGGTTTTGGGTCAATGATATATTTTGTAATCCGTTTTCCTCAACTCTTGTTTGATCTAATAAAAATTAAGACGTATATTTCTTTAACAATATCTTAATCCAAAACACATCTCGCTTACACGTTTATTCACGGTAATAATAACTACACGTAAGGAGGGTTGCATGACAAGCCAATATTTTATTTTTCAAAGCACGCGTAGAAATTAGAACTGGAATTTAATAAAAAATCAATAGTCTTTTGTTTTTTAACTAGCCTGCCTTGTCCCACTATTGTGCAAAAGCTTCTTCCACACCTTTTATCACGGACCTGTGCGTTCTCCTTCCTTTTTAATATGATAAGTTAATAAACGAATATAGATGCTCATGTATCTGCCTCTTACGGTCGAATGGTCATAGACGTGTGGCTGTGGAGGGCAGCGTGAGAGGCGAGGCGGGTGCAACGTCCTGCGCGCAAGTCGCCGCTGACTGGCATACGTAATGCGCCCACTACTAAGGGTCTACGCGACTGTGCCACTTGCGATCAAACGGATAATTTTACTTTTATCAACGATTTTCAGAAGAACCTTGGTTTTTGTATACCACTTGTTACCCTACTTACAGGATGGCTACGAGTAAACGCATTCTTAAAATATGCATTGCTTTTAATTCATCTTATTTGTCGCCCTTCTTGCTCAGTGTATCAAAAAAAATATCCATGTAAATCATTTATCTCCCCTTTTGTTAGAAGCTAATAACAGCTATACACTAAGCTAACTGTCGTATATATCTATTATGGAAGGCTCTAAATTATAAACTAATAATAAATAGCTTATAAAAGTCGATGAAGTTGACTGACCTCTTAATATTATTCCAACGTTTATTACGAAACGTCTGGTTCAAAAACGTAATATCGTTTAGCGGTATAAACTTTCGTAGTAATTCTTAATCTTAAAGAAAATAAAGCCACTATTGAGTGTTCACACTGATCTCGTAGCGATAGCAAATGAGTAGCAAATCGAATTCAGAAAATATCATCTTCAACAATTGCGTCGCTATGGAGTCGTTGTCGACAAAAGACGTGCTCAATGTGGATCATGCTAATAGCAAAATACGCTTTTTCCTACGAATTGGTCATGTAGAGAAAGACAAATCAAAATAAAATTAAAATTAATTATTAAATTATGTTTCAAACTGGTCATTTAGTTAACCAAATAGCCTGTATCCCAAGACAAATGTGTGCTTCGTGATGCATCGTCTATCTATGGAAATACAAATCCGAATGGAATCAAAAAGAAAATAATAAGATTTATTTTAATTGCCCTTAAATATGGAACAGTGTTTACCTGATTTGTAAAAGCTTCCATAAAAAAGGTTACCCCGACGACATAACAAAAATTTAATTCAAACCCGCAACGTTAGCTGCACTAATGCCCCTCTTTGAGGCGTGGCTGGAAAGGCCTCACGGCGTCCTTACCTTCCGCATGACGCAGGTCCTCACCGGACATGGTTCGTTCGGGAGTTTCCTGCACCGGAAACATGCGGAAGTGACGCCCGGGTGTCGCCACTGTGCGGAACGCCCGGAGGACACGGTAGAGCACACAGTCAAGGTGTGCCCTGCTTGGGCGGAGCATCGCCGTGCCCTCGTGGGGGCGATCGGCGGCGGAGACCTCTCGCGCCGGGCCTTGGTTGAGGCCATGGTCCGGAGCGAGGAGGAGTGGCAGGCGGTCGCCGACTTCTGCGAAGCAGTAATGCTTGCAAAGGAGGAGGCCGAACGCATCAGGCAACGGCGTTATCGCCGCCGCCGTCGCCGGGATTCTGATCCCGATTTCCGGCCAACGTAGACGCGGGCTTGCGGACAGTGAGCAATGGGTAGCTCGCTGTCCGGCCGACCGGTAACTGTCCGGACCAAGCCCAAGTCGTCGACGGCGCGCACTGTTCCCGCGCGCCTCAAGGAGTTGTCAGCAACAGCAGGGACCCCAGCCGGGTCGAAGCCTACTGGGGCCAGGGTTATCCGAAAGGGCGCTCGAGCCCCGGTATGAAGGCTAGAAGGAACGGGGTGGGTCTTTTAGTCAGTAAGAGTCTGACACTATCTCCCGCTCCGCCCAAGGGCGGGGGATGTCGATGCATGATTTTTCCCACCATAAAAAAAAAAGCTGCACTAATGCAAAGTGCAACAGAACAAAACTTGAAGCCACAGTAACCCCCAGAGAATTAGGCGCAACGTTCATAAATTAGTATGAAACATGCATCACAATAACTCAAAAAAAAAACACCGCAACGTCCCCCGTACTACTGATTGCTTCAAGACTGAATTGTCTTTTCGTTCGGCTTTCTTCTGGCAGATATGTTCTTTTAATAGAGATCGGAATAGGTAGAGTATAGCAAAGTGTGAATAAGTAAATAACTTATAGCAGTCAGGCACTAGTTTATATCAATTAAAAAAAGGAGTACCCCCTGAAATCCCGGAATCATAAATCGCGAGATTTAATAAATTGCAAAATGGGGGGATGAACTGCTCGCGTCCGTAGGATTTTCTTGACTCTTGATCCCCTGGGTAGTGCTAAACGAGCAGTAAATACGGTGATAGGCCATAGCATCGGCTGCCGGCATATAGGTAAGATAAAGTCATGCGATCCGTCGTGTTCCGGCATGTTATCTGGTGAAGCCGTAAGGTGGAGGATGGGTCTAAACAGTTGTGTTGCGATGTACGCCGGGTATGATGCACCAGTTGCTGTTGTGTCGGTTGTTTGATCATGGAGGGTAGCGGGATCCGAAGCACGGTGCTCCGCTGGCTGACCGCAGATAGTTGGGGGCCCAAGTAGTGTGCCAGCCACACACGAAAGGCTGCCCCGCTAACTGCAAAAAATCCCAGGGTGGCCCCATCGTGCCGGTTGGCGACCGGGTGAAAGGACCCGATGGCGATCTCTGAGGGGTTCGGGCGTCCCCGCTGTCTCCAAATCAAACCTCCATTGGCGCAGCAACTCTGGTTTTGTTGTTGGGTTTGACATCGCATCACCTCGCTCAACTGCCATCTTCCACCAGCCCTATTCACTAAAATTAAATTCATGAAAGTTAATAAAAGGAAAAGTAAGTGTGTACAGCGGATGCACGTCCCCTCGTTCCATGTGCACCTCTCGAACATACGAGGACTGCACTCCAATCTCGATGCAGTCCACCACCACCTCGACACTGACAACCCACTTATTTACTTGACGGAGACGCAGATCAGATGTCCGTCTGATGAGGCGTATCTCGACTACCCGGGATACTCATTGGAGCACCATTTCCTGCAGCGTGCCGGGGTCTGTGTATACGTCCGCATTGACATCTGCTGCCAGCGTCTCCGTCATCTTGAAGACCCTAGTTTATCAACTCTATGGTTGCTGGTGTGAACAAAATTGTCTACACCTGTGTTTACCGGTCGCACAGTGGCGACCAGAAGACGACTCGGCTGTTTGGCCAGGTGGCTTCACTGAGGTCAGTGAGGCCGCCGATGAGGCTCTGCATCGGCACCCTGATGCGCAGTTTGTCGCTCTGGGGGACTTTAACGCCTGCCACCAAGACTAGCTTTTCCCATACTAGAGGACCGACCACGCTGGGAGGGAAACTCGAAACTTTCACTGGGCCTCTCCCAGTTGGTAAAGCAAGCGACAAGGGTGCCTGATGTAGTTGGTCATACTGCCAATTGTCTGGACCTACTGCTGACCACCGATCCGTACAGATGTGTCGTAACGGTTTCCTCACCACTTGGAACTTCAGATCGCTGTCTGGTGAAGTCTGTATCGTCCTTCTCCCCACCTGACCGCGACTCAAGTGGCGAACGGCGAATGTGGCGATTGGGATGAAATGCGGCACTTCTTTGCGTCTTATCCTTGGCAGCAGGTCTGCTTCTCTTCTGAAAATCCGTCGAGCTGTGCGGATGCTGTAACCGATGTGATACGCCTAGCTATGGAGTATTTTATCCCTTATAGCGATGTTCGCATCGGTGGCTCAGCTCTCCCGTGGTTCAACGCCGATTGCGTTCAGGCTGAAGAGCGTAAGCATTCAGCGGTTCTCGCCTGGGTTGACGCTCGTGACCGCAAAGCTCCGGATCTAAATTCAAAGAAAAGAGCCTTTAACCATGCCGCCAAGTCCTACAAAAAACACTAAAGAAGGCACGCTTCGACCACATAACCCATATTGGCAGAAAAATCTCTGCACATCCGTCAGGTAGCAGAGCATTCTGGTCCCTTGCCAAGTCGGTCGAGGCGAACTTCTGTCGGCCCACTTTGCCTCCGCTGGTAAAGCCTGATGGAACACTGGCTCATACGGCAAGAGAGAAAGCAGGACTCTTTGCAACTTCTTTGCCCATAATTCTCGCTTTGACACTAGTAATGCTGCTCCACCGACTCTGCCTCATTGTAACTCCTCAATGCAGGAGGTTCACATGAGCAACAGAGAAGTTCTGAGAGAGCTGCGTCGTCTAGACGTGAATAAAGTTAGTGGACCAGATGGCATACCAGCAATTGTTCTAAAGGCTTGTGCACCCGAGTTGTCTCCTGTACTGACGCGCTTGTATCGCCTCTCATTTAGGACTGGTATAGTGCCCAAGTCCTGGAAGCTTGCCAACGTGCAACCCGTGCCCAAAAAGGGCAGTCGTGCCGATCCTGCCAACTATCGGCCGATTTCGGTAAACTCCATACTCTGCAAGATTATGGAGCGTGTATTGAACTCGTGCCTCATGACATACCTAGAAGGTAACGATCTTCTCAGTGACCGACAGTATGGGTTTCGCCGCAAGCGGTCTACTGGGGACCTACTGGTTTATGCCACCCATTTGTGGGGCGAGGCCCTCGGGAGGAATGGGGAAGCGATTACCGTTTCCTTAGACGTCTCGAAGGCCTTCGACAGGGTATGGCACGTTAGCCTTTTGAGTAAGCTTCTAGCGTACGGCATTTCCCCTGGTCTGATTAACTGGGTAAAAGGCTTCCTGAGTGAACGGTCTCTCCGAGTTTTTGTCGACGGATGCTCATCAGAGCCCAAGACGACTATGCCGGATTTCCTCCGGGGTCTGTTCTCTCTGCAACTCTCTTCCTGTTGCATATCAACGATCTGCTGGTGCCCGGTATCTATGGGTATGCAGATGATAGCACAGTTGTAGAGAGATACCTGCAGCTGAATATTTGGTCTAATACAATTATTGTTAAAGTCTGTATGTTTTAATTTTCGTAAATCAATCACCCTCAATAGCTGAACGGATTTTGATAAATATTGGTACAGCGGTAGCCATGTCCTGGATTAGGACATAGTTATAACGTAAATGGGTTTTATTCCGAGGAATAAATAGTTTCACACGGGTACAAATTGTATACACCAAACTTCCTAGTTTATTGAAAGTTTTGTCCCAGTTTATTTTATTTTATTCCTAGGAATAAATCCTGTTTAACGCGAGCGAAACCACAATTAAAATAATAAGATATTTATTTTGTTTTTAATATTTATTTCTTAATGACTAGATATCAAGTCTTAAGTATTTTAATTCTTATAACCTAATTAATATAATTACAGCTTGTGATGATGACATGTACAACATTAGTTTTAGTAAATGAGGAACCAGAAACACGTGTCTAGTATTTTTATGTAAAGAATCTTCATATATACAAAATTACATAATTGTTTCATGATAAATCACAAAGTTGTAAGCTTCTTATGTCAGCAAAATACATAGTCACAAAACTTCCGTCTTTATTACTTTTCCTTTATTCAAAACTGCACCAAAATCCGTTGCGTGAATTAGGAGAAATTAACGAATGATCAAAAAGGCGAGATACAAAAAGATGGCAGTCATTTCGAAATTTTTCTGGTCACCTCGATATGCTGTCATCCTCATTTCTTGAGACACCGTCTTGAATCTAAGTTTGTAAATGAAGTCTGAGCAGGGGCCATTTTTTCTGAAGATAGGATTTCTGGGTTCATCCATCCTTCAGTCTTTCGATAAAACTTGAATTCGAATAAAATTGGTCTATGACTGGAGTCATTATTTTGTGTATTGCTCTTCACTCTTATTTATTTATGTTCGTACCTTCTATTGAATCTGTTTCATCTGTATCTGTCGGTTCACATTTTATGAATTCTACCGGGACTTCTAATAAATTTTCGGGATTAATTTTTGTCTTAAGGGCCTTTTCAAATAATTCTATCTGTTTTTGTTTTTTATTTTCTATCTGATTTTGTTTTTTATTTACAGGCAGTTTTACTAGAATTATGTCATTTTGCTTCTTTTGACAATCAAACTTGTGCGGAACTACACCATTTTTCAGTTTAAGGAATCCACCCTTCATTTTATATTTTGTGTAGTTTTTCATATCCGTCTTAATCTGTACGAAAAAAAAAAACATTGTTTACTTAATACGTATTATCGTTAACGTTCTGCATATAATACAAATTTTATATTATTATTATTACTATTTAGGTACTCTATATAATATCAACCATAAAGCAGCTTATCTTATTAAAAAATGTGTACAGTAGCTTTAGTTAAAATAGTTTTCTAAATCATAGTAATACTTACGTCAAAATGATCTTCACAAACGTATCGAACGGTTTTGTCTTTCAAAGGACTTATATCGTACCTCTTCATTACTTTGTACCATTCTGCTCTAGTATTTGCGTCTTTCGGAACTCGAAAATACAGTTTATTTGGAAAAATTGTTGTTGAATTAACACAATTTGGTACAATACAGTTTTTGTATGAAGGCATTACGTGAAAATAAACGGACAATGAAGGAAAATGAAACAAAATAATCAACCGTATAGCCGAGAGCACGGCGATCAACTGCGGGTAGACGCGAGGGCCGATGCGGGGTGGCGCGGTGGGAAGGGGGAGATGGAGCAGTGCGGTGGGCGACGAAAGCGACCGATGACGTAATTGCTGCCAAAATGTGGCGCGTAGTGCGCGTCAGTGTATATCGAGTACATCAGTTTATAGCAAAAATTGTTGTATTTTCGTTAATTTTGAATGGATATTTTATTAATCTTTTTTTTAACTACTAGGTATATCGTATTTTTTAAAGCTTTTGTTTTGTTTCATCTGCCCCGGTGTTTGTCCGTCTCGATGAAACCTTGCAAGTTATATTTGAGTTGATCCAGTCCCATTTTCTGATTGTGCTGAAATATTGCATGCACATGTCAGTAAAATGACAATGTAATATTATTTTGATTTATGGACCAGATTGCCTATATGATTCAGGCGATGAAATAAAGATAATAATTTAATATGATTTTTAACTTTCTTGTTCGATAATAAACTAACAAAAAAAAAAAATTACAACATTATTTTTAGTATATGCGAAACCTGAATATAGTTTGTTCAGAATCAGTAACTGAATCGATTCCAACAATTTTTACACCTAGCTATATTTTTTCCCAAAACTATTTTAAAAAAACCGGCCAAGAGCGCGTCGGGCCACGCTGTAGGGTTTCGTAGTTTTCCATCCCCCACATAAGAGTTAAAAAAATGAGCTATTTGTTATATTGAGTTGATATACTAAGTACGGAACCCTAACAACAACGGGTCCACAAAGGATGGTGATAAATAAAAAAGGAGTTAAAAAAATTCTAACTACACATGGAAAGTTTGAAAAAATGTTGTCTATTTGAGTCCCACCACGAGCAGTGGGAAGGGGAGTGTAACATGGAGTGATAACCAGCGTCATTATAATTTAAATACTGCAGTATTGCTGTTACTAAGAAAATTGTAATACAAGGACTGTTTTGCGACTGTAAATTTCAGCTTGAGACTAGATGGCGTTGTGTGATAGACCAGGGTAGATGCCTTCAAAAATAATAAAAAGTGAAAAATAATAATAGTAGGATGAAACCCATCACAAAAGGAGGAGAATATTATAAAAATGAAAGAAAAAATAATTTACGGGCGATCTGAGGTCGGGAAGGGGGTGGGGGTGACTTTTTAAGGGGAAAAAACGGATTTTCTCGATTTCCGGCAAAACTAAAAGTCCTATGGAAAAAAGTCAAATGGCAAAGTTGTAGGTAATAAAAAGATCTAAAACTTTTGTATTAACACTTTTTTCACATAACCTCAAAATTTATGTGAAAAATTCAAAAAACCATGTTTTTGGTTTTTTATTTTTATCTCTTTCAAAAAACAATATTTTATCACGAAATTTGGTGAAAACTTACCTTTTTATGTCCCAAATACGCTGTAATTTATTTGATTAGAAATATTTATTTTTTCACCTCATTTTGAATAAATATCGAAAAATCACCCTAATTTTCAATCGAAAAATCACCCGTCAAAATATCTTTTTTTTTCAAAAAGTTTATATGGTGTCTGTTCGTTGAAATCTCTACTTTCCGATGGTGAAAAAAAATATATATGTTACCATAGTAAATCTTCTCAGCAAATGCAAAAAGCCGAAAAAAACTCGAATTCGAATTTTTTTTTCAATTATTATATTGAATGTAGAGCTATTTATTAAAATTTACACTTTAATTACTCGAAAAACGTAAAATTACATGTTACATAGATAACAAAAAAAATTGCAAATCAAAATATAGTACTATAATTAACAAACAAATAAGTTGATAAAATTAATACTTAATAAGACGTCTACAATATTTGGAGAAAGGAGTCGAATCTTCTTTAAGTTATATGCGTAGATGCCTATTTATAACTATTTTTAGATAACTTATATTTATCTGAGTGACCTACGAAAAATTTTAGCCCATCAAAAGGTATTTCATAAAGGAGTGGGGAAGGGGCTAGGCGGGTCCGGGTCTTACTACATACATACCTAATATATTATTTCGTAGCAGCTGTAACAACCGTTAGTCTAGCCAGTATTCGAAATACAGTATAGTATACAACATCGTTTAAAAAAATACACGTGCACGTTGAGTTTCTTGAAGATAATTGTGACAAGTTTACAAAAAAACTAAGAAGATTAAAAAAATAATAATCTCCTTTATTTTGCACAAACAAACTTAGTTACTCCCATAAGATATATAAAATACACATCGTAAATATATTTTTACTAACTAACTTTTGGCCGATTTTCATATATATATTATACATTTCAAATATATTTCAGATATATTCAATTTTTTTATTTTATTTTTAGCTATGTTTTTTATGTCTTTTAGGATATATTTTGAATGTATCTAAAATATATTTAAAATATATGAAATATATATGAAAATAGGCCATAAGTTAGTTATTAAAAATATATTTACGATGTGTATTTTATATATCTTATGGGAGTAACTAAGTTTGTTTGTGCAAAATAAAGGAGATTATTATTTTTTTAATCTTCTTAGTTTTTTTGTAAACTTGTCACAATTATCTTCAAGAAACTCAACGTGCACGTGTATTTTTTTAAACGATGTTGTATACTATACTGTATTTCGAATACTGGCTAGACTAACGGTTGTTACAGCTGCTACGAAATAATATATTAGGTATGTATGTAGTAAGACCCGGACCCGCCTAGCCCCTTCCCCACTCCTTTATGAAATACCTTTTGATGGGCTAAAATTTTTCGTAGGTCACTCAGATAAATATAAGTTATCTAAAAATAGTTATAAATAGGCATCTACGCATATAACTTAAAGAAGATTCGACTCCTTTCTCCAAATATTGTAGACGTCTTATTAAGTATTAATTTTATCAACTTATTTGTTTGTTAATTATAGTACTATATTTTGATTTGCAATTTTTTTTGTTATCTATGTAACATGTAATTTTACGTTTTTCGAGTAATTAAAGTGTAAATTTTAATAAATAGCTCTACATTCAATATAATAATTGAAAAAAAAATTCGAATTCGAGTTTTTTTCGGCTTTTTGCATTTGCTGAGAAGATTTACTATGGTAACATATATATTTTTTTTCACCATCGGAAAGTAGAGATTTCAACGAACAGACACCATATAAACTTTTTGAAAAAAAAAGATATTTTGACGGGTGATTTTTCGATTGAAAATTAGGGTGATTTTTCGATATTTATTCAAAATGAGGTGAAAAAATAAATATTTCTAATCAAATAAATTACAGCGTATTTGGGACATAAAAAGGTAAGTTTTCACCAAATTTCGTGATAAAATATTGTTTTTTGAAAGAGATAAAAATAAAAAACCAAAAACATGGTTTTTTGAATTTTTCACATAAATTTTGAGGTTATGTGAAAAAAGTGTTAATACAAAAGTTTTAGATCTTTTTATTACCTACAACTTTGCCATTTGACTTTTTTCCATAGGACTTTTAGTTTTGCCGGAAATCGAGAAAAACCGTTTTTTCCCCTTAAAAAGTCACCCCCACCCCCTTCCCGACCTCAGATCGCCCGTAAATTATTTTTCCTTTCATTTTTATAATATTCTCCTCCTTTTGTGATGGGTTTCATCCTACTATTCGTTTTTTTTGTTTTAAAAATTATCGACACTGGTCTATGATAGTTGTGGAATATTATATTATAAATTATTTATAAAAGCCACTTACGAGAACATTTTCATACCGGACAATAAGTAATTATACACAAGTGTTCAATGTAATTATATACTATACAGGCAACACTATGTATTCTACCAAACAACCGACTTAAAGTACAGCGCCATCTCTCGGGAAATTGGGTTACTAATTTAAACAAACTAGACGGGTTATGTATGTTGAGTTTTCGGTGGTAATTCTGGATTGCGTGAACCGATTTTAATAATTCTTTTTTATTTGAAACAAGATAAGTTCAGAATAACAAATTATTTAAATTAAGTTAAAAAATGCTTGCATATTACGGTTAAATTACAAACTTAGTTCAGAAATTATTTTGTGCAAACTTTTCAAAAACTGTTCAGCTCATCAAGTTCAGAATTATTATCCTAGAAGTCTTTATAAAGTTCTACTTTGAGAGTTTTTTTTCACACACACATTTTTTTAACTTATGGAGCGATTATTTCCGAAATTATTAACATTATAAAAAAATGATTTTAGTAAACCCCTATTCATCTTTAAATACCTATCCAACAATATATCGTTAGGATTGAAATTAAAAAAAGAATCACTCACCACTTACGTGAAGGGGCAATAATAAAACATTTGTTCTACTTTTTATTTTACCTCTTTATCGGCGTGAATGATATACATATGGGTACCGAATTTCAGCTTTCTAGTGGTAAGGGTCACTGAGATTATCCGAGGACGGACGGACAGCAGAAATTGACTACGGAACCCTAAAAAGGTAAAAAGGGTACAAAACCACGGCACGGTCACGGCAGGTCATCGCGGGCAATACAGCTGGCTACGGAAGCAAAACCAACCCTCAGTAGTCCGGTGATCATGTATAGCCAACTAAGTACCATAACTGTATTTTTCATAATACAGTTTTGAAATGTTGTACATAGATTCTTGGTATAAAAATATAGGTGTTTCAGGTTTCGCAAATACTTAAAATAAGATTGTACATACGAAAACAAAACAAGCTTTTATTTTATTGTTGGTAAGTAACAGAGGAAATGCACTGATTGAAATGTTCCTTGGATACTATAATTAGAACGATAATACAACAACATAGGTAACTGATAAGATGGCAATCATAAATTAAATATGCATTAATCACACAGTGCAACAAATCTTTTAAGGAAATAAGTCTTACGGAATTAAAAATAGACCACATAGTGAATTACGATCTACATATTTTTGTAACTTGAATAAAAGTGAGAAACTCTATATAAAGAGTGAAGGAAAATATCATGAAGAAACCTGCATGAGCTAGAAACCAAAAACTTCAAGATATGTGACATTAACCAACTCGCACTGAGCATTTGCAGTAGCCCACTTAATGGAGAGAAGACCTGTGCCTCAGCTGTGGGAACATTGTCGATTATTTTTAATTACGAGTGTCATCGTCTCTTCCACTTTTCGCAAGGACAGCAAACCCTTGTCTTTCAATACCGTCACTGGCGCTACGTTCAAATCTTGAATGTAATCATTTCTCACTTTTATTATTCTTATGTATGGTTATGAAAAAACCCATTGGTACTCTCCTCGGCGGACCATGCGTCATCTTCAGCTTTGTTTGAATCATTGGACAGTCGACGTCTAAATTAGTAAGTAGAGAAGCGTTAAAAACTATCGATATTTATTATTAGCTTTTGCCCGCTGGCTTCGCCCACGTATATAAAAGCTTATATCATAGCATAGTATAGTCGGCCCTATAATGTTCACTTCTGGGACTGAGGCCTCCTCTCTAGGAGAGGGAATGAGCCGTAATCCACCACGCTGGCCCAGTGCGGGTTTTTTTTTATGGTGGGACAAAATCATGCAATGACATCCCCCGCTCTTGGGCGGAGCGGGAGATAGTGTCAGACTCTTACTGACACTATCTCCCGCTCCGCCCCTAAAAGACAAAAAAGACACCCCTTTCCTTGTAGCCTTCATACCGAGCGCCCTTTCGGTTAACCCTGGCCCCAGTAGGCTTCGACCCAGCTGGGTCCCTGCTGTTGCTGACAACTCCTTTAGGCGCGCGGGAACAGTACGCGCCGTCGACGACTTGGGCTTGGTCCGGACAGTTACCGGACGGCCGAACAGCGAGCTACCCATTGCTCACTGTCCGCAAGCCCGCGCCTACGGTGGCCGGAAATCGGGATCAGAATCCCGGCGGCGGCGGCGACGGCGATAACGCCGTTGCCTGATGCGTTCGGCCTCCTCCTTTGGGAGCATTACTGCTTCGCAGAAGTCGGCGACCGCCTGCCACTCCTCCTCGCTCAGGACCATGGCCTCAACCAAAGCCCGGCTGCCCAGTGCGGGTTGGTGGATGTCACATGTCTTCGAGTTTTTGGTTCTAGGACATGCCTGTTTCCTCCCGCTGTTTTCCTTCACCGTTTTGAGAGCAGTGGTGATGAAATATATAAATAATAATAATAAAGCTTATGGTACTCAGGATTTAGGAATAAAGCAGCTTTCTATCGGTGAAACAAGTTTACCAAACGGACCAGTACTTTCAGAGGTCCTAAAAACAAAAAAAAACTATGTACCTCTTTATAATATTACTGTACAAGTGTAGATAGCATTTTCAAAATTGCACCAGTGCAGTAACTCCGTCTTTCTTCAATGGTATTATTATTATCAACAAGGCTAATAAAAATGGTGGTTGTGGTTGGTTGAATACCACATTATTTCTAGCTAGTTTCCTGTCATATCGTACTTATTCCGGTGACAATCAATGCAGATACCTAGCTAGATATAATAAGATATTTAATGATGATCATTATCTAGTAGCTTTTTGAATAAATATAAAATTAGATAAGTATTATGTATAATAATGACGTTTTGTAATGGTTTTAACTAAATGCTCAAAATTGAACCGTGTTATGCCAAGATTACTTTAACCGTTGCAAGAATATAAGCAAAAGAGTATAAGCAGAGTTAGTTTAATGAACAGTGGTTACTGCGGCTGCGCGAACTTACGGTGTGGCGATGCATGATTGGATAATAAATCACAAATGAATATGAGCGATAGGTCTTGAGATATAAAGGTCAAAACGGCATCGATAGTTTCTAATTGCTTAAATACCTCTATGGATATCATATAAAGTTATTCAGTGAGTGTAGTGTAATCTCCTAAGTAAGTAATAAGTTTAAAAGCATAATATTATCAGTTAAGGAGTTTGTTTTTAAGTTCATGTTAATTACGTCTCCGTAGCTGAGTAGCTGATTTATTCGGTAAGTACAGAATTCATTGTTAGTTTAATAAAAAATCTGGAATAGTGCTTATAATTTAAAGAAAAAATGGATAGTTATGGTATTGTTCTAAGAAAATGCAGTTTGCGACATTTATCGTTTGTTGGTGCAGTAACAATTTGTTGTGTAAATTTACAAACCCTTTGCATACCAATAGGGCTGCGAGGTCATACTGCAGTGTTAAATGCTTGTTTCATCAAGCATTAAATAGTTCATGTTAATCTACCAGTAAATAAACCAATGCCCTTAACTAAGAATAACGATCTGGTTAGGGTCATTGAACATCGATTGATTTGCATAAAGTAGGACAATGCACGGCACACAGTTCATTGTAGTAATAGAAGTCATTACCATCATTTGTTATTATCAATAATTGACATGGCTTTCCATACTTACGCAAGCACCTGTAACCTTTATAATATTTATATAACCATGGCTAATAGCCAACCCTGTACCTACCTGTCGATGGGAGAGCAGACTTTCGCAAGGCTTAGCGATGAAAACGTAACGCACGATCGTCACGATTCGTATCATTTTAAATGGTTGTTGTTTTAAAATTAGCTTTGCAACGGCTGAGGCCGCTTAAGTGCGACCCAGTACGAACTCTTTATAGTTGTTGCAAAATATGCAGTTCAGTTCAATGATGTTGCAATAAGGTAGGCTTTTATAGCAGTGTCGGTAACCGGTGAAGCGTAGGTAATCAGATTATAAATGTTCGGGCACAGATCTCCACTTCGTACGAAAGATTGGGCCCATTCGGACCCAGTGTGCTTTAGTTGATGGTATGTTTCTATTACATACTGATTTCCACACGTTTACGGTCACCGTTTTTTAAAGCAGTGGTTATGAAAGAAACAAAAAGTTTGTTACCTGCTTGCCTTAAAATTCACTACCAGGTCATCACTGCTCTAAAAAAATACTTGGGCCGAAAAGCCACGTAGTTTCAGCTTCTCTTTACTTTTAAATGAATCGTATAATACTCCAAGATAAAGCTTAACAGCGTAAGCTTAAGTGTATGTGTGTATTTACCACGCTACAACGCTAATACTTTGACCATATCCGAACACGGAATCTGCCTTTTAACTTCCATTATTAAAATGCATCGATTCCAAAGTTCAGTTATTGGTCAGCCATGACTAATATAGGTACATACGATGTCTGTGGTCATCGCAGATGTATATCGATAAGTGGTCGCATCACAATATGTACCTATAGCATCATGTTTGCGTGTTGATTGCTCATTATCCTTCAAGTTCTAACTGCCATGCCAGCTCATCGAACGAATTTATTTCAGAATAGTAGTGATTTGAAGATGAAAAAATTAACTGCCTGATTTTTTCTATGACTAGTTTTTGCGAGACCCTGTGTGGTCGGTTGCGTTTACGTTGCTTTTAATGAAATAGGGGTTGTAAACAGGAAGTCACCTGTTTATTACTTTTTTGAAGCTGGATATATATTATCCAACAACTTCTCGTACTCTTGGTCGAACTCTCCTCTACGTTTCGGAATTTTATTGATTAAAACCCCACCTGTTCTTTCAGTTGCTCTTTGTGTTTTAAAAGATTTACCTCGGTAAATCTTTTAAAAATTCCCGCTGTCCCACAGCCAAGTCATCTGCTTATTGTTGTGATTTGATCTTATTCAATTTAATATTTGCTTAGTATGTTTCTTTACTTTTGACAATGACTCGCTAAATTTAAAATTTAGGAATCAGTGGTACTAAACAATACCTTGGTCTATAAAAGACATTCAAAACACGATTTGTTAATATTGACCTAGAACATTGAGCACAAGTTTGTTTAGAGATTTTGGCAATCATTAAATTGATTGTTCAAAAGCACGAACAGGACTATGAAAGTGTAGAAGGCAAGAGTTTTTGAGGTCGTGAGTTCACGCGATCATGGTGTTGGGTATCTGCCAAGTTTTGTTACTTATTTAAAACCAATTTTATTAAATCGAGAAGCGATTAACGGAAACAGTTTTTTTTTTTTCAAATATTTGTAATACATAATTGTGTTTTTAGATTTTATTTAGGTCCTCTGAAATTTCCGTTTTTTTTTATAATTGTTCACTTGACCTGTGATAATTTTGAAAACCAAAAAACATACAGTCCGATCGTTAGAATTAAAGTAGTACTTAGATGATATAATATTAATTGATATTGTGCGCCGTTTGAAGTGCTTTGATTGAGCGTTGAAACTGTGATGGAAATTATGAAAAAGTTTTTTTTTTGAGATTTTATGGTTGTAAGTATGACGATATGAATGAAAAGACGATACTCTCAGTCCATCCAAAGGTTGTCTGTAAGAGATCGCCCTGTGCGATAAGACCGCCCATTGTGCACTTATTCTTTTAAATGTTTGTCCTGTATTTTTGTTTATTTGGTGTACAATAAAGATTATAATAAATAAATAAATAAATAAATACTCGACACGTCTTTCGAAGACTTGGTACAATACGAGAATTTTAACGACAAAGATATCCACTAATATAATTATACCACCATATCTAACGCCTAACGGTACTATTTATAGGTAACTTGTGTGAATCAAAATACTCATAAATCATATACCGTAAGGAGACGGTTGGCGTCTAAATAAGTACGTAGAGTAGGTACATGTGTAATGTCGCCATTGTTCGCCAAGTGCGAGTCTTTGTCTGCCTGGCTATATTCTTGAAGATGAAGGTTATTGATTTGTTAAACATGATACACTTGGTGGTTTCTTGCACGTGTGATAACGTTGTTTTTCAAATAAGAGACTTACTACTCAGTCTAAACGTAATTCTTTGGGATGGATGACACCTACTTACAGATTACTTGAGTAATGTTTTTCCTCTTCTCTGTCAATTATGTGAACAGCTCTTTGAGGTGCTCGTGGAACACAACGCGCCGTAATTGGTCGGCGAGCTAACATTGCTCGCCGAGAAACGTTCTGCGGATTGTCGCCAATTCTTCAACGTTGTTCAAATAAATGTTCAAAGCATTCCTTTCAATTAATCTGATTCTGCTGAGGTACAAGATAGTGCGTAATGACAATGGGCAAGAAATATGGAAGGGTTTTCATTAAAATAGATTGTCAACATATAAAGTTGCTTCTATTTTCTAGAAGTTTATAATTTAAATTTATTACTTTTCTCGGAGACTTCAACACTCTCTCAAGGGAGACTCACGTAGTCGTAAATTCTAGTAACTTGTCTCTTCGCGTTACACTTGCAGCCGATATGATAGCTCCTTTTCTATAAATGCATTGCGTCTCTGGAACTCTCTGCCATCCTGCAATCGCGACACCCCTTCTCTCGATATCTTCAAGAGGAAACTTATTAGTCTGTCTATATCGATATGTGTTAATATGTAGGTTTAAGTATATTTGAATATTAGGTAATAGAATAATATGATGATATGATTGCTCAAAGATTTGCTAGGAAAAACTCATTGTCGATTTAAGCTCGCCTTTGTACTTACGGCATTGTCAAATGACTATGTGCTTAAGTTTTGAATTAAGAATTAGGTACTCATCCAATCCGCTCCAGTCAAAATATTTTTTTATGAAATCGTTTTGATGATAACTAGTCCAACCAAAGTAGCTCAGTTCAAATTAGAAAATGCATGAATAGTTCCACTTATGATAATGATGTTTCGACCTTTCGATGTTTATGCATATGAGTAGCAAATATCTTGGAACTATTAGTCATACTTAATGTTTTTGGTCAGTTCTAGTATTTGGCGATTAAAATGTAAAATTGATCAAGGTTGGTATAGTCTACTGCTATACAGTAAACCTTCCCTCATTAAAAATCCAGTAGGTTAATTGAATTTAGATTTTATACATTCAAAACGAAACAACCTCTCCATAATATTAAAGGGACAAACTTGTTCGCAATGTTGTCGTTAAAAACCACGTTCGCCGAAAATGAGTCTCAAGACATCTACCTGCTGATAAACCCGACCCCTACGTTACCAAAAAAGTTCAAAAAGACTTCAAAGTGAGATAACATTCCCAGAATAGTACCTATAGGTACATCGTAGTTGTATTTATGAAACTGTAGCTAATGACAAAGAAAAAGGAGTATTTAAAATTCTTATTAAAGCTATTAAAATACTTAATATCATGAGGAAAATTGATCTTAAAAATCAATCGTTTTATATAGTCAGCGCCTTTGTATGACATCTTATGGCTAATATTACCACCAGTATTAGTCAACATGAATGAAAATATAATGAACGTGTTGGAATGCATTGCTGTAAACAACAAAACAAATTGTTGTCTAAGTTTTATCACATAGGGTTAAACTTTAATAAAGTTAGCCTTACCTTTAGTGTAAAGTCTGTCTCTCGTTGCAGTCTTGATGTTCAATACAAGAACAAGAATAGGTCGACTAAACAAACAACAGAAAAGCTACTTTCAATACATGGAGGACTTAAAATCTGGTTCCGCGATACCGCTATGCACTTAAGGAGAAGTTTACGGACGCATACCTCGGCTGTATTAAAACCGCGCGCACTCTACCGCACTGTTAATGTTAAAAAATTGTCTTGTTATTCGTTCTGCTTAGAATACAATATAGTTCGTTTGACGGTGGCGTTCGTTCGGTCGTTTTATCGTTGAACCGGTAGGACGGGGCGCGATACCTGCCGCGGACCCGTCGACTAATCGACTGTCTGTGCTATAGGGCACGTGTTTACATGACATCCATTTGGGTGTGTGCGTGCGAGAAGGCTTCGCTGCGCGTGCGAGTGTGCGGTGTTGCCAGCTTAATAAAACTACCAAATAGCGCGTACAAATATTGAGCTTTGAGAACTGCTAAATAATAAACTATTTTCTTGTAAGTCCCAAAAAGTAATGTATCTTCATTTTTATTTGGATATTTAATTGGCTTAAAGGAATTCATAACTGGAGCTGCAGTATTTTGGGGGCATTGTTTGATATGCTGTATTTTGCAACTTCTATTTCAGAATACTGCACTTCATTGCACCATGGCAAATGCCATTTCAGACACTACTAAAAACGCTAGAGCAATTTTCTCTTTGGCGTTTCTCTGTCGTGCGCCTTCATGCAAGATTTGACGATAGGTTTGTGCTTTAGGTTTCAATTGGTTTTCTTCCAACCATTCTCGCTTTCATAGAATTAGGTTTGCTAAAAAAAATCTCCTAACAAGTTAAAAACATACATTTCTACATGTAGGTACGGCATCATATTCATCATCTTAATATAATTCCTGTCCATCTGCACTCTAATGCTACTGCACACTTTTAAGTTTTTTATTTAAATACTCATAGTCAGCTCCACCATGAGTTCATCTCAGTTCTTGTAGCATGATCTGTACTTTGTAAGGAAAGTCCCCAGATATATTTAGATATCCAGTAGGATATTCGTAAATAAGTCTTTGAAAGTGCATACTTAGACCGTCTCGAATCATTTCTAATGTAGTTATTATAAACTGGCTTTTGCCCGCGTACATAAAATGTAGCCTATATCACTCAGGAATAAAGCAGCTGGCTATCGGTGAAAAAATTTTAGCAATCAGACCAGTACTTTCAGAGATTATCTTCTACGAAAAAAAAAACAAACTTTACCTCTTTATAATATTAATGTAGATGGACAACATGCTTTTTTACCTTTTTTGAGTCGACTAGTAGTTTTGGTATACGCGTATGGCAACACTGATAACTTAGGCAGCTACGTATACAAAACTGGAGGAGCTTTAATAAAGCACTGTGAAGTATCCTTCAGGTTTAGTTTTATTTTCGTTTATAAATAGCTCACATACTGGTTTGACTTCTTGCGAACACAACTGTGTGATGGTTGGATTTCTCAAAACATTTCACCATATAAACTTTTATAATTAAGTATCTTTTTGAACACCAAACAGGTTTATCGGGTCGTTTCTGATGCCCGTTTGTTTTTCTTAACTGATTAGTCAACTATATTACTATTTATGTGTGTGGTGAACATAGCCTTTCCCATAGTCTGCTGAATTATGTTTCGGGCAGGAAAATTTGGAGGCATGACTTCAGGAATCTCGTTTCCGTCTGATTATACCTGGCATGTGCTTTAAATATTTCCACAATTCCTATTTTTTAGACAGTAAATAGTTACCTGGTCAATATTTTCTCTTGAGGTGAATATTATTATTCGTATACATATTTATTAATAATTGTCCTTTATTCAATGAACTTGTAAGACGAATAATCATCGTATAAAAATAAGTAATATTTAATCATCTCGATTCTGTGGACATTGTTCTTAGAGAAGTTGCGTTTACTCAAGTGTAAGTCGTTCTACGATTATAATATTTATTGTTAGGCATAACTAAATGAAAGTCACACATTATAATTTTTAGATTTATTTTATTTTCAATAACATAAAAATGTTATGTTTTTTCATTTTACACATTTCGAAATGAATTCAGTGGGTACCAACCTGATTACTAAACTTCACATAATGTTGAAATGTTAAATACGCTACAGTACAGTTTGGCTTTGCATTAACTTCTGAGTCATGGGTCGCATGTTACCTTATTTAGAATTCTTTTTCACTTATTTCCAAATGCTGCTTATATTTGTACGAGCACAAAATCTACTTCACAGCAGTTCATTATAATATTCAACAAAATATATAATATTGTAATCATTTACTCACTTGGATGAATCATTCGATTCGATTTTTGCTTTTTTTTATAATGTGATATGCTATAAATTTTTTGTGATATTTTTAATTTTTATATAAACAAATTCATTACCTTTAAATTACCTAAAATAGGTAAACATGTAAAAAATTACTATTTGGTCGTACAAAAATCGTTGCGATGATCCACCCAACAGCAATATTCACTACAATAAATAGATCTAGCTAACTGGAATTGAAGGTCCCTTAAAATTATGTAATTTATGCTAAAGCTGTGATCAACTAGACACACAATCAATCAACCACGAACGGACGACAACAAAAACTTGACAACAATTCGTAAATTATTTCTAACTTGTTTGAATAATTGACCACGGCTTTGTATAATACTAATTTTATTGTTTTTCGTAATAGTTTGACTAACTCTAAAGAGGCGTCCATATTCATAGCATGACGTAAAGATGCGCAAATCATCAATTTACATAAGATAGTGAAAGAATCGACAGTTTTACATACAACTCTAAGTAAGAGATATCTTTCTAAATTGGTATTAAAAATGTTAACCGTAAGTTATGTTTGAAAATTTTACAACATCTAAATGAATTATGGTGTCATGAGTGTCATAATTTATGGGAACTTAATTCCATTTAGAAACGAATACCGTTGACAATTTGCGCTGCGCGTTACTCTAAATATATAAAAATTAAATAAGTTACAACAAATATAATTTATTTTGCTTGCGCAACATTACTCGAAACATTAAAATTGGAACCAAACATTTGAAAATACGTGAAATAAGATTTTGTCAATTCGATGCTCATCGAAATTTTTATTCTTATTTAGTGTATACTTATATATTTTAAAATAACGTATTTAACTATTTTAAATAAAATTTATGTTATCAGCACTTCATTATTATTGCTTTTATGTAAGTATCTGAGGTGGGCAAAACGAAACAAAATTAAGATGAGCACCGATGTAACACATTTTTCTATTAATGTTTATATTGGCGGTTTGCACTTGTAAATAGAGAATCGTTTCAGAGCACAAATACAGTACTATCAACTAAAACTTGTAGTTATGTAAAAATATTTAAATTAATCGAAGATTTTTATGTCAGAGATACTGGTTAGTCAAATGTTTGCAAATAAAAAAAAAAATATACCTATAAACATATTTGAATATAACTCAAGAGGAACTTTATCTCGTACAAAATCAATGCAATACGAAAGGACTAGTTCAATGATATAAGATATTAAAATAAGTTCTAATGGTAATAAATTGGTTCTAAAGGTTGCTTTCACGGAATTAAATTTATTTTTGGTAAATAAAGAGACTCAATAGTTGAAAAGAAGTTGTTAGCTTACTGTACTGGGCTCCAAACGCATAGATTGTATAATAGGTATGGTAATTTTGTATGTACATGTAAAACCATGTGTAGATTTTTTCTTTAATTTAGTAATACTATACTAAACTGGCCGTCATATAAGTATCTGCCATGTTCTTCTCCTATATATAACTAGGTAATATAATATTCTTATCTAGATTCATATTTACAAATAATACAGTTCATTACTATTTATATAGAAATTAAAATATATTTCTATCATTCTTCGATTCACATAACGCAAAATAATTTAACAGAGTTCATTTTTGCACTCACATTTACAATATACTTTTGTAACTAATTTGTTACCATTTATTTGTTGATTTCAAACAACTCATTTAGAATATATCACCCAAAAGCGAGTAGCGTTATACTCACGAATCCTATCATATCTTACCATTTAAAAATGCAGAATATGCGAAAACTTGAAGGAATATGTTTACAGTAAATGGCAATTGAACATTATAGTTCGCTCGCATCCAATAGGAACTATAAGATTCACAATGCCTCCGGACGGGCCGGCCGCGCTCGGCTAGCCTATACGTACAGGAGCAGCCCGGCCCCGCCCACAGTACACAAAACAACTAGCACAAATAAAATAACTCCTCTTTATTATTTACACCCGGTCAACTATTCACAAATTATGGACACAAATCAAAAAACTCTAATCGATTACAGTTATATCGAATAAGAAGTTGAATTATTAATGAAAATTTGTGTTACAGTTTATGCTAGAGTTTAGAATATTAAAGGAGCTCAGTAGCGCCACCGTGTGTGCGGCGGTGCGAGGAACTATACATGCACAACACCGCAGTGTCTATGGCCGTTTGCCTCCAATACTTTACTTATATACCTAATAAATGTTCTCCAACACCATTGTTTCAACAATCGATGCCTTGGTATGTCGCTGTGTTCAACACGACGGCGTGGTCGGAACTTCTACTAGACGATAACACCTTTACAAGGTGACAGAGATTCTGAAGACATCTACTGTTCGAACGCTGTACGGTATTCAACCCAGCGACACGTGGAGAAGGAACTAAAATCTAATATCACAATATCGGGCTTCTGGCTTCATTGCGAGTTGAACAAACGCCTAGTTTGACTCTCATACGAACGAATCTCTCAGTGTAACTAGCGAGTAACGTAGACGGTAATAGATGTTAGCAAGATTTTTTTCTCTCAATATTGAGTGGATAAATCATTAAACGGGCGAATTAGAGTATCTTCTTTAAGTACAAATCGAGATCTTGAGTTTATCGTGTAAAGATGATTTTAATTGACAATCCTATACGTAATCCCGTCTACGTACTTCTCTGCAGGTCACCGTGTGTTCACTCGAACAGTGCCAGGAGGTCGTCGGAGGAAGGCGCTCGCGGTGGATGGCTGCCCGCCGACGATGACGACGACGGCGGCGTCGCTAATAGCTCACCAAGCGCAGGTGCGTCTAAGTACGACAGCAGCTCCATCGGGTCCACACTTGTCTCCGGCAATAACTGGAATAAGAAAATAATTATCAGGCTTGGCTTTCTTTTACTGGTGTTGCATGCTTCTAAGTAATATTTGCAAGGTAATTCCCAGCTCGATATTTGTTGGTTGTTTGAAGAAAAACGCACGCGAACATACTCAATTCAGCCTGGTAGTATTTTTTAGATCACCATGTTTCGCCAATATACTTAGCTCCAAGAACTCGATAATGTGTTAAAAATCATTAAATTTTGGCCAGAATATTAATCGATTGTAGTATTTGCTTTTCCTTCCTTTTTGCCTGCATCCAGATATAATTATTTATTGCCTTGCTTCCCAACAGCTTCCTATTTTATAACGTTTTTTTGAATTTTAATGCCCAAATTATGAGGTATTTTACAATAAAATTATGAAGATACTTACATTGAGATTATCTGTTCCTTCTCCATCTATGACGGCTGCAGGATCAAAGTTGAGGTCGGCGGGTATGTCGACATCGGTGAGCGAGTGGTGGTCCACGGAAGGCGGGCCCGGCGTATGTGAGGACCCAGGCGTATGCGCACCACCACCACCCGGAGTGTGTGCTGATCCTGGCGTGTGCGGCGTATGCGGTGTGTGCGGCATCTGGATAATAAGCGGACCTTAAGCTACGGATGCTGGTTCGCAGGTACGTGGGCACTTCGGTTTAAGTTTAGCCCTATCATCGTCATCTTAATAATCCTAGCCTAAAAACGTCCACTGCTGGACATAGACCTCCCTCAAGTGTCGCCACAAAGACCGGTCCTGTGTGTCACGCATCCATCGGATTTCCACGACTCTCGCCAGGTTGTCTGTCCACTCTGTGCTTTCCTACCGGAAGACGCAGATTAGCCCCGCTTACTTTAAGTTGTATTAAGTTATATATAAAGCTAGTTGCATTGCAGACCAAGAGCTAAGTTAGTATATGTTTAGCTTTACATCGCTGAAGTAGCTTTTCATACTTGTGCAAAAACCACAGTTACCACAGTTATAAGAGCTAAAATAATCTAATTTAAATCTTGGTATGTAACCAGCGTAAGGACAGGGTTGCCATTTTTTTATGTTTTATCTTTTCATAACGTTCTCGTGTTTATTAATAAAGTGATGAGATTCTTATCTTTAAGCATAATTTGGCTTTTTGTACCCCCAGTGTTAGTCGTAGAAAAGAAATATAACCATTCTGTAGGAAAATAGCTTGTGCACTTTGTGTCAGCTCTAAAAATCTTTTGCTAAGATAACAGTACTATTTCATCAATAGTAGTTAATAATGTGATTTGAATCTGTTGACCCTTGTGCTCGGGGACATTGTCGCATAACTATGTTTGATAAACATGTCATATTTTCTTACCTGATCGTTAAGGCTCTTCTCCATCGCGTTGAGAGGATCTAATGAGTTGACGCTCTCATTCAGGTGCGAAAGAGGTCCGTTTCCAGCGTACTCGTTACTCCCGGGCCCATTGTTCATCCCGAAGTCGTAATTCTGGTTGTTCGAACTTGAATTTCTGTTCTGGCCGTTTTGGTTATACGAAGAGATCATTGAGCCGCTGGCGATAGTGTTCATGTCAGGCGGTAGGTAAGGCGACAGTGCATTCATGTCCCAGTTGTTCATTGTAGGCATGTTCATTGAACCCGGTGATACTGCTTTACTGCGCTTTCCTAAGCTGCCATCGCTACTATCTTCCTCTTGCTGCAAAATGTAAGATGTCTTAGAATCATTTTGAAAATATGTATCTTAAAGTTTAAGAGAATACTTTGTATAAATAAATAACAAAAACGCAGTCTTGTGACAAATACTCACCTTGATGCCAGTATTATTGGCGATTTTAGTTGCTTTCCAGTTAGCACCACTGTCAATCGTGACTTCGTCTACATCTGAACTGTTCAACGTGTTCAGGATACCCCACATGTATTGGTCAACTTCAAGGCCTTCTAATTGCGCTGGTTTACTGTGAAAAAATGATTTCTTAGAACTTTGTTCCATGATACAAAAGTATGATGACGATTGCTATATCGGGAGCAATACTTACTTGCAGACTGGACACCGCCATGACCCTCGTTCGCAGTTCAGTTGTAAATACGACTCTAGATCGAAGCATTGTATGTGTTTGCACTCATGGCCACGGGCCGGTAGTGTTATCTTCTTAAACGTGATTGGACATTTTAACGATACTTTTAAAGCTGTTTGTTCAACGCTGTCCCTATCGTTAGCTGTGTTCGATCCATTGCTACCATTCGTTGGCGTCTGGTTGAAGTTCATCTTAATTTTCGCGATACAGTGGTCTGCTGTTAATAGGCGCTTTCTTAATAGACCTTGCAGCACACTTCGTACGCTTGGTCGGTGAACTAATTGTAAAACAAACAGGTGCGACTGGAAAAAAAGGGGACGATTAGTTTTGTTGCTTATGGCCAGAATACCAGCTAATTATTGTGTTTAGTTCTGATTAATCTGCTTTAATAGATACTTACACAGCAACAGGCTGAAACAGTGATTTGTATCGTATTTCGGCCTGGCTGGCACACTTCTTTCAGGTACAATGGTTTATGTGATGTTTTGTTCTCTCCTCTATCTATTACTAATGGAGTCGCGTTGACCGACACTTGAACACTCGCTGGCCAGTTTGTGTTCATCTGCCTATCCTCGTGGTGGAAGCATTTTAATTGTAACTCAAGGTCCGATCTGCAAATAAATAAACAGGTTAAACTTCTACTACATAACAGGTTAAATACTTGTCCACTATTTCACGTTTATTCTTTAAAATATATTACTTGGCTATATTGGTTATATTTACCTCCATATTAACGTCGAATGGACCGTGGGTTTTAATTGAAATACATGATTGCTAACTGCTAAATTATGTTCTAATCTAAATGGTGGTAATATAATACCATCTCTTACGGGGAATGTTAACCGGAGCTCGTCATCTGAAAATAATAAGAACCTTTAGTAAACTCGTTTCAATGTTTATCCAGAAATGGATACTTTACAAATATTCATTGACTATCCTTACTTTGCATGCCCATTGGTGGTTTGAGCTCGTTGAAGTGGGGTTTCACGTCACCATTCGGGCTGATGTAAGGAGGCATACTGCTGGCGGGCGTAAGCGGCGGAGTCGGATTGCCAGGAACTGGACTGTGCTGGTAGCTCATATTAGTGCGCATAGCGACCTCTTGCGCAAACTGTCCGCCGTATTGCCCACCATATTGCGCGTTGCTGCTCTGGTGCTGAGGGAACTGGTTTGGAACGCCACCATTGAAATACTGCCCCTGGTTCGAGTAGGGCGGCGTTGATTGCCTCATTGTTCCTCGCATTGCTGCACCGAAGTTACCGCTAGGCCCTAATGGTTGTTGCGGTGGGTATTGTCCCTGAAAACCCGGTCTGCCACCGTACCCCGCTGGGTACTGAGTCGGCCCAAAGCCCGGTTGCCCGCTCATGTACTGCGTCTTCCTCTGACCCATAAGCATGGTGCCCGATGGATACGGCGTATGCCGCCTTTGGTATCCCGGCCCCATCTTCGCTGAGCTGCTCATTTGTCCAGGCCCCATTTGCGACGGCATCATGTTGGCGTGCATACCCATGTTAGCCATCTGCGCCATGGGGTTCATACCGTTCATGGCGGCATTTCCCATCTGCCCCATGCTGGTCATTCCGTTCATCCCGCCGTTGCCTCCCATCCCCATCCCGGTCATACCCGGATTATGGCTGCGTTGTTGACCGTAGCCATTCATCGCGCCGTATTGGGGATTTCCCATAGTCATGTTGTTTTGCATCTGCAAAATGAAAATAACGACATCTGTAGTAGAATTGTCTACGTGACTGATTTCACGTTTCATTTGTTACAGCTTTTCAAGTCCATTTGATTAATTCATTAATATTCAGTGGGATTTGCATCAAGTGTAGGCTTAAAAATATTTAAAGGTTATGTTTTCCAAGAATTTTCAAAATGTATTTAGTAAGATATAGTATCGGAAAATGGTATTTTTGACAAAACATGTTGCGGCTTGTATCCTGCTTCTTTAACTATTGTGAATGGTTTACCTGCGAGAAAGGCTGCGAGTCCTGCATCGCGGCCGTGGTGGCCGCGGCGACCATTGCGGCGGTGGCGCCGAACTGCGCGTTCTCGCCCCCGCCGCTCATCGCGCCCGAACCGCCGGCGCACCCATAGCCGCTAAAACAATAAACAAACAACTATTATAACTATTAAACAAGCATAGTTTGATATGAACAACATAATATATTATTTTAGGTTTATCTTAAAGCTTTACAGTATTATAATTTTGGTAAAAGATTACGAAGTTGGAGTAACATTACAACGTATTTTGTTAACGCTCTTTAGCAAAAGTAATTCTTGTAGAGTGGATGAAGTAGATACACGTGTACATATTAAATGTGAAATCGGTCCAGTTAATATTATTTCACTCACGATACGAGCAGTTTCTATTGCAAGTGGCCTTGCAGAATCGAACATTCCACACGTTAACGCTTCGATTATTAATAAACTCAGACTCAATATTCAACCCAAATTCTATCGACGCAAGATCTTTTTTTAATACGCGCCGAGATTTTATTATTTTACTAACAATGAGAGAAAAAATCAATATGGACGTATAGTGACGCGTTGTAACCCCTGTGTTTCTCTCGGGATGTGTTTGATTTTTTGTACGGCGCCGAAGTGGGAGAACGATTCATGTGAACTGCTTTTGGGGCGAATTCCCGAGCCTTCCCGGAGCCCTTTCTAATAATTCCCATTCGACAAATGCACGACAAACACTCGCACGGGCTACCCATTGTTGCGAGCATCTGTAGTGCAGCAACAATATTGGCCCTTTGTGAACGTGTATGAAATTATTTTAATGAATATATATATACGTGTGTGCGTTTTGTAGGTACACAACAGTAACCGATTACGTACGAAATTAATTGTGTACTAAAATCAGCCTTTATATAACGATTTCATTCAAAACTCTCTAAAACTAGTTTGTTAACTAAGATTACATTGTTATATTATTTAACTGTTATCTAATTGATGGTGTATTTTTAATAAATCTTGACTTAGTGGTAACTCCTAGATAGGATTCCCGTAAATAACTTAACAGACACTTAGTAGCGTCGACAACCAATAAACGCACGAGTCAACAACGCTCATCTCGACATCGTCTCTATTCATCGGCGCTGCAGATGATTTACAAGGGTCCTTCCTTAGGTAAACTCGGCCCGTCTTGCACTTCTTTTTATAGTTTTGTCTGGACCTTTTTCTTTTTGCCGACCGAAATGTGTAGTCAACAAAAAATCTGTGTGTTCTGTATCCTGGTACACTTTTTGTAAAAGTGGTACCACATCCGAATAATCACTTACGGTCTGTTCAAAATATTTGGGTTGTTGAATGCGATCGTTCGTCTCAGGCATTCTTTTGTGACAATTCTCGGAACACCTTTATAAAAGACTCGCGTTTCGGCAAATGCGCTTGCACAGACTTGACGACTACTTTTGAAATGGTACTAAGGACTGATTTGTGCAGAGGATATGACACGATCTGTGCGTAGGCGCGATACACCCGTTCTTCGACACACGAAATTTCTAAATAAATCAATATGAATGAGTAGGCAAGCCGCTATTTTGAGAAGCTGGAAGGTGTTTGGCATAGTATTGAGAGATGTGCGAGTAACGCGTAGGTATTTTGATACATAGGCTGCAGTTAATTTTAGATTAGTGCGCAGACGTGTCGGATTCCTGGTTAATTGGCAGTCGAGATAATCGTGTATTGAATCCAACTGCTTAAGAATCGTTCTTCTACTTTCAGATTCGCAACTAATTATAAAACAGGCATTGAAATTTAATTTGCAGTTACTTGTAGCATTACTAAAATACAGTTTAAAATTGTTTCTAATCATAGAGTTTTGTAAGCGTGTATAACTGGATGTTTAATTTTATTTGAAGTGAAGTGTTAAATAAGGCATTAATTGTGAGTCTCGTATAGATTACTATCGCGGTAGCGTGAAGCCGTGGCGTGTTCCACCCCTGTGTTTCGACGACAGTTGGTCACCCCCATTTAAATGCCACTTCACATTGTGGCTTGTGCGCACACTGACATAATAAAAAACGTTAACTAACGTTAATATTATTGGATCGATGAAGTTTAGACGTCTTAAGTAGCTACTACCTTTTTAAACATTGATTAAAAATGTATTTGAGCGTATTTTTTTTTTTATAGAAATATCACGTACAGAATGAAGTGAAATATATTTCAAGGACGCGAAAAATTACGAAATTACCCTGACATAGAAAAAAAAGAAACCAGTCATTTTAATTACCTAAAGCGCTATCTATCTCATTCTCATCAATTGACGCGGGGTCCGGAGAATGAATCATGCTTCAAGGAGCGGATTCCGGGGGTTTACAAATGGAGCCGAGCGTTCCGGGGTAAATACGGTACAATGAGCGGGGAAGGGTCGGCTACGTCGCCTAGGGTAAGTGGGGCCGGTCACGTCAATATGGGGCTTTATTACGACGACGCTCCCGATAATAATTTGTTTGGCTGCGATGATATTGAATCAAAAGGAATCACCGATTTAGCAACGTAGATTACCACAACCACCACCTTTTTAGTTCTCGATGAGTAACTTATAGTAATTTCGTGACTGAAGCATTATAGAAACATTTAAGGTTTCCATTGAGGATCGGTTCAGGCACGCCGCACGTGGTGTAATGTATGTTGTGTCAGTGCATCCGCCCCCAGACGTCTCGCTCGACTCAAACTGACGTTTTTTCCCACGATCACTTACTAACGGTTACAAATCTCTTTATGTGACTGCTCGCTCATAACATTCTTAACACTTAATAATTCAATATTAATTTAAAGAGGAACTTTAGTTCAATTTCCCTAACTTCCCTACCCTTGAAGTTAAGTAGACTTCCTGTGTTATGTTCACACAATCTCGCTGCCGGTCCCCATTTTTATTATTATTTACTTATTGGTTTTGAATAAAGGCAGGCTGCCATCAACAATATGTCGTTTGTAAAGGTGACTACTAAACAAAGCCGTTGAGCGCTTCGACTTAACACCTGCTCAGAATTTTTTTAACATTGTAATTTAGCTCATAATCATGGATCAAAAACGGTTATTCAAACAATCTTGTTTTATTTGTTATTGAGAACAGTGACAGTTGAAAATATCTGAGTAGAAAGTAGAAACGTAAAAAATACTATTGGAATGAATCTTAACTGTTCGATGCTCTCGGTGTTGCTAGTTTAAATGTTTTGTTTATTTGTGTTTATTGTAAGCGCTAAAGTGCAGTCACCGCGTGCATTCCCATTATGTGCTTGTGTGAGAGTTTCGTGAATGTGTGCGTGCGTCTGCACTAGTGTGAGTGCAATGACGTGCGTCTGTGTGTGTGCTGGGTGCCCTAAAGCGTTTGTGCGTGTGAATGGAGGAGCACATTTCATTTATAATTGCAGCGATGCGCGGTCGACAATGTCACACTTGTGTGTACTTTTAAAGTTATGTTTGGTTTATTAGGGGAAATCTAATGTTCGTTGATTAAAAATAGTGATTTATAATATAATGCCCTATATTATACTATTGGTTTTGTCACAAATAATTCTAATGCAATTTAAAACACAAATCGTATGGTAGTTTATGATATTTACGTAGATGGTGTATTTTTGATTTTATTGCTTGTTAACTACGATAAGGTGGCACAGGTAAGCCGAGTCACGTTTCAGCGTTTTGTTGAAATGTAAACAAACTTGTTCCGGATAAGATAAAAACAGTAAAGGCAACCGAGTAGTACCTACACAAAGCGTCAAGTTTTGGTAACTGATAACAACTTAGAGATCTGCCTACTCATCTTTTTCGATTCATTATTTAATTGCTAGTCAGTCGAGCGAAACAGTTTTTAAATGTACTTCGTAAAGACATAAAAAAATGATTTTCACGTTGCGAATAGAAAATTTCATTTTCACATTGCGAAAAGTCCAGTTACATGGGGCATCAACATTATTTCGAATACTATCTGTTTTGAAGTTTTTATTACTAAACTGAATTGGAAGTTCAATTTGGACATAGTTCTGTGTTGTTACAATTTAAATATAAACACAAATATTTTTGACCATAAAATCAATATTTTCGACCTCAAAAGAAATATATTCGACCTAAAAAAAATATTTTGGGCTCAAAACAAATATATTTGATCTCAATAAAAAAAATATTTTGGACTCAAAACAAATATTTTTAGACTTAAACAATATATTTTGAGACTCACCTAGGGGCGTTGACTCTGTATCCAATGGTCCCTTGCAACGGGTTGTGTTTTCCACTATCGGGAGCTTGTGCCCCCCCGTAGGTGATGATTGAGCCCGCGTACCCGGCCGTACTATTGGAGTGCGCCGTCCTGCCGTTCCAAGGCACCCCCTGAAACACGATGCACCTGGTTTGTTGCGATCCAAAAACATCGACGTCAACTCGAAACTGACATCTTCACCAATCACCAAGATCTCCACAATATTTCCATCATTGAAAATTCTACTTTTTTCTTCAATATTGTACTCGTGTCAGTCGCGAGCGTACGGTCGTATTTTCTGTTATCGCGTATCGCGCGTAAATTTCGCTCCAACCAGCCGTTCGTCGAACGTCAACAATTGACGAAACGTTCATCGTTTACCTTTGTGAAAATTTCAACGCCGTCATCAGTTTATTCTGAATCACTTCTTGTCCATAATTTCTCAATTATTTTTTTTAAGAATTAACAGCCAATTTTAAAAATCAGCACACATCGCCATTCAACACTTAAAGCCATAATTGATTTATGATCACGTTCAGATCTTTCATGGTTCACAAGTTTTCTTTCACATTTTTTCAAACTGCCAACGATGAACGCTTCGTGAATTTATTCCGTCTTCGAATCAGCTGAGGCAAAATCCAGCGTGTACGTTTTACGACAGGTGGTGTGTCCTAGCTTTAAACCTTCCACAAGTTTTTAATTTTTATTTGAATGTATTATTTGAGAAAATATTTTTTTCTTCACATCTTTAAACGTCAAGTGTCCAAAAAATATTTTGAAAACTTGTGAAAAGTATTAAAACCAGTTCACAGATTTTAGAAAAACACTGGTATTTACTTGAATGCCACTTTCACGTAACACAATTCTTGATTTCACTGCAGAAATATTTAATTCATAATCCAATGTTGACACTTAGAAGAAATCCTTTTTTGGTGATCCACTTCACTGTTTGTTCAAAAATCCAAATAGTCACTTATCACAACTCATCAAAATCCAAATCCAGGGAGCAATGAGATCAAAACTTGTCACTGTGTTCCAGCATTCGATAGCCAATAAGTTATCATTCACTCACGAGTCCGACTTTGAAGTCACCGAAACATCATAGACGTGTTGCACGAGTGTCGACACCGACGTCACTGGCTACGACGGCGAACGACCGCGCATTCGACCGTCAAAGGTAACACTGGATGATGGCGATGGCGAGCCGGCGACGGTGAGTGAGAGGTTGCGGCGCGGGGCGCTCCCACCCCGCGCGACGTTGCCAGCTCGCCGCGATAAGTGGCGCACCCCCGCGTCCCCCGCTCGTAAGTCGTCGTCTCGGCACTCGGCGATCGGCCGTGTTCGGGCGCCATCGTCACCGTATCGGCTCTCTGCCCCACCCCGCGCGCTCGACGTTTTCACGTAACGGTCCTCAATCGAGCGCGATACTGCCACTGCGATAGTTGCAATGTTCTGCCGTCATTGCGATTTCAATGATTGAAGTAGAGCGATAAAAATGATGATGAATGTTTAATAAAATTACCATATAAACTTAAGACCTTATTAAAAATAATTTAAAGAAATCTTTTCGTCTTATTCTCAGGTAGATATTACGTATCTCAGTTTTTGCGCAGCGGCTCGACGCGCTGCGGCGGTCGACAAGCGTCTGCGTTGGGGCATAATAATTAGCAACGATAAACAATGGGCTTGTCGTCCTCTGGCCGCTACCTGCGCATGACGATAGAGGACGACTGACTTGTCCTGAGATGTCCTTGCGGTGTGCCGCCTTGTCGCTGCACGCATTGCGCAAACATCATAAACGATGATCATTCTAATTAGGTACTGATCCATTTAATTTCACACAGGTCGTAATTTCGTTCGTCAAATTTTAATAATTAGGCACAAAATAATAATCTAATTAATCTTGAAAAAGGGGTTTAATCATACTCTTGAAATAATCAGTCACACATATTTCCTTTAAGTTTTAGGTATAGCTACACACAAGAAATATAAACACGTTTAGTGAAGATGAATATTGTTCATTGTTAGTTACCTACAATTAAGTAGTGTGATAAAAAAAGCACCTAACTATTACTTATAAAAAAATATAAACATATTTAAGGTCAATTACTTCAGCAGGTAACAATAAATAAATATTTTGCTCACATAAAAATATTTAATTTTAGTCTTTGTACCCGTAAACCATATTTTCCATGAGACTACAGCTTCCGTGTTTGTCAAATGAGTACTTATGTTTTCCTGATGCAAAAAATATTTTATGACAGTGTGAAAAATGTTAAGGTAATCTTAACATTTGTAAAATGGTCTACATTAGTTTTGTGCGGCACGCATATCGTTGCGCGGACTGGAAAGTCGGGAAAGCGAACGTATCGGCGCGCGAGTCGACTCGTCCGCGTTCCGATGCGCCTGGGCCGCCCTCTACTCCATTCATAAAAATAATTAACTACCTATCCGCTCCACCGGCTCTAAATATAAATGTTGTGTAAATATAGACATTTTCACATTTATTTCTTTGTTACGACGACGCTATGAGCAACAAGATCCATTTTCGTCAAGTCGTTTTCTTTAAATTTGGAAAATATATTTTCCATCCATTACAAGTTAAATCAAAACGTATATTTAGATATTATGTCTTATGAATAGACTTACGTTAACAGTGAGCAGTCACTAATCTTATAGTCGAATTAACATGTTTTCTGGAATAAAAATTTGAAGTTGAGTAGGTATTTTTCAAACTCAGGATGGAAACTTAACATTTGTAATCAAAGTATAGATATGGTAAGTGCTTATCTAAGTGCTTAACTCCAAGTTCTAAATTTAGAAATCAGTTTTAGTCAAGTCAATGCTTATTAAAGAAACTCAATAATTAGGTACTCAAGTAAATATAAGAACTAATTTAAAGTATAGAATAATTAAAACGCAGGCAATGTTTACTTGCATCAATCCTGAAAACACAATCTTTTACGGGGGCTCCGAAGTTACTCACGTCGTCTCTCTCCTGGCACTTTGCTCGAAGACAATTACAAAGTTTAAATTACAAATTAGTTTCAAATATGCACTAGTGTGGCTTGTTGACTATAGATTACTTAAACTTACTAGCTAGGAGAGTCTCTTCATTTATTTCAGCCTACCTGAAGGCTGGCGTACTTAATTAGAAAATTTTATGTACTTAGTCAAAAACTTGTCAAAACATAGATTCTTAAAAAATACGGGAATTATGCCTTTTGTTTCAGAATCAAGCGTGAAAAGATGTGAATAATATTTTTTACCTAATAATTATAAAATAGTCTTAGCAGATTTTCAAAGTAGGTAATCCATGGTGGGTTCCATGTACTAAATAAATAAATAAATATTTGTTAGTCCTTTTTCAGTGGAACCACTCCCACTCTAAGTGGAGCGAAAAGAAGTGTCAGTCTTTTACTTAACTTGACTTTTTTAAACAATCCCGTAGAATATTTTATCAGTCCTGGTCTTTAAATTTTGTAACAGATCCGGATGATATTTGAAACGAACTAACCCAACTCTCACTCAACATTCCTGAAACCGGAAAATTTAAACCTAACAGTGGCGATTAGTACGTGTTTAGTTACCTTTCTTCCGCAGAACGTTATCAATACAGATAAAGTTCGTGACGTACGACAAAACTGATAAGAAACATATTCCATAAATGTGTACATTAACACACGTAGCATCCATACTTACCCAAGTACTGATATTATGTTTTATTCACATTTTTCGGTGCTACGTGACTTTACGAAAGCGAAGGTCAATATGAAGTATTGGAGGAATCTAATCAGTGTAGATCTATACAATTTGTAACTTAATACGTACACAAAAATAAATTATTTGGAGTTATTTTGATTGTAGAAAATGAATGTTATGTGAAAGGTTTCGTTACCTATTTATTAATTTCTCTTTCAGCCTTGGGCGGGCGGCCGAAATTCTTAGCTTGCTTTAGTTACCTATTCTACATTCGGGTTACGTAACATAATAAACGTAATGAGTTACTTAAATCTGATTTTATTAATTCTGTCTGTGGCCATTAATTCGTTAGCTTGGCTATATCGCCTCGTGGGCGGTGAATGAGCACTGGAAGTTACTTTCGAGGGACGGTTCGGGGGTGTACAGACGCAAAAGGGCAACACGAAGGCGGGAAACCATTTTGATTGTAAAGCGTAATTATTTATTTTCGAGAATAAAAATGTTAAAATGTAAATCCATGTAGTACTAAGACCTATTTATAGTTTTAATTAGCCTCCAAGAAATATAAATGAGTTTTTATTTTTTCAAATATTTTATGTCTATACTTAACTATGTAGGTATTATATGTAAACATTTATAAAATAGATTACGATACTTAATTCTTTTGATCATTATATCAGCAACTTGTATTTATTACCCGGGTTTTCCAAAAATATTATCATTATAGCATCGTTTGTATCGTGGCCATTACTTCTGAAACTAAACGACATAGAAAGAGAGCGACTAAGATAATGTGACATTTACATGCTACGCGTGTTGTTTATTTACTACATACTGATTATTGTTTATGTTTAATTGGCTCGAGGATCAATTCGGATGTTTTTGCTCACTAATTTATACGAATTTCGTAAGTATGTATATAAAAATCAAGCACGTACAAGCATTGTTTTAAGTAGGTAGTACAAATGAATATGGTGTATCAGAAAACTAGAATATTGTTTGTGAACCAGCTGTAAATCTAGAATTATTCTAGAACATAAACCTAAAATTAATGTTTAGGGTATTGTTAATTTCATCGTAGATAATAAATAACAATCTATAAGTAGATAGGTCGCAGATCTGAATAAAAGCCAAAAATAAAATTAAGTAGGTACGTACCTATGTTGTTAACTTTAATAATTATAGTAGTGTCATCCATTATCAAGTAGATAATGAAGTGAAAATGTCGCAAAGCATAGTAGGTACTTTAAATAACACACTATCTACGATACAGATTAGTGTTCAGGAGGTCACGTGCGAGCGTGCAATTCCACTCAGTAACACAACAATAGCTCATCATCAAAGCGTTGAAAGCGGAGAATTAAAAAAAATCAGTTTTTCCTCATATGTTGACAGCAGTTATAAATCACAGTCGCCGTGTTTATTTTATGATCCAGCTATTATCGTCAACTCAGCGGTTTTGCAACGTGGCCGCTGCGCCTCGGAGCTGAAACGCCGCTGTAGGGTTGTCGGATTACCAACACTTCCGTTTGGTCCATGCAATCGGTAAACAAAGATATTTATTAATTTATGCTCATCTGTAAAAGTGCCAGTATTCAAAAATATTTTTTAAGTCATCGTTTTGAATCACCTTTGCTGAAGTCAGTCTCCTAGCTTATTTTAAATCAGTAAACTTAAATCTATGCCATCCCTACTTTCGTAGAAGTCGTAAAAAACAGATATATTATATTTGTACATGCATCAGCTATTTCTGTATCGCTCTGTACTTCCATTCCTCTTCCATTCCTGTGGTGTTTCACATCTTATGGTATTTAATTTTGTGCAGCAATGTTCAAGTCTTACTCATAACAAGAATTTATTCGTCAATGTGTAAAAGTGGTGAGTAATATACACTTTTACTTTTGTATTCACTGCAAGACTACCTATTTTTAGGGTTCCGTACCTCAAAAGGAAAAAACGGAACCCTAGGATCACTTTGTTATCCGTCAGTCTGTCTGCCTGTCTGTCAAGACCCTTTATCTCTAGAACGCGTGGAGGTATCGAGTTGAAATTAAAACCATATACACAGTTCTGCGGTCTCTTCAAGTTGTGAAAAAATTAAACTTCTAAGCAAACGAATAAAAATGAAAAGAAAAGTTAACAAATAAACGTATATTTTGATACTCTCTTCTTCTTCTTCTTCTTCCTGCCCTTGTCCCATCTTATTTGGGGTCGGCGCAATACGTTTTTTTCTTCCATTCTACCCTGTCACTCGTCATGCTATCACTAACTTCCTTTTCTTTCATATCATTCTTCACGCAATCCATCCATCTTTTCCTTGGCCTCCCTCTCCCTCTCCACCCATCCACATGTATACTCATAACTCTTTTGGTGACATGCATTTCATCCCTCCTCTTTACATGACCATACCAAGACAAACGATTCCCCTTCAGCTTGTCAGTCACTGGCGCCACTTTCAAACTTCCTCTAATATACTCATTTCTCACTTTATCTAATCTAGTCACACCACACATCCATCTCAACATTCTCATCTCCGCTACATGCAATCTTTTTTCATCCGTCTTTTTCACAGCCCAACATTCTAATCCATACAGTATGACAGGCCTTATCACGGACTTGTAGATTTTACCCTTCAACTTGAGGGGCATCCGTGGGTCACAAGTTGTTCCAGTGACCTGTCGCCATTTCATCCATCCTGAATTGATCCGATGTGTTATGTCTCGGTCTACCTCCCCATCTCCTTGGATAAGCGACCCGAGGTACCGAAAGTCGGAGCAGATTGGTATGGGCGTTCCAGCGAGAGCTAAGGGTACAGAACCGGAGAGACCGCCAAAATCGCAGAATAAGTACTCGGTTTTCGTTCTACTTAATTTTAAGCCAACACTCTCCAGTCTATGCCACCACACCTCCAATTTGCTCTGGACCTCTAGGCCACTCTCGGCAACCAGCACAATGTCATCGGCAAACAGCATACACCAGGGAGCCTCTTCCTGGAGGTCCGACGTCAAAGCGTCCATTATCATCAGGAAGAGGTAAGGGCTGAGAGCCGACCCTTGATGTAAGCCGACAGCCACATTAAAACTGCCAGTGTTGCCCACCGTAGACCGGACTTGGGTACTGCACTGACTGTACATTGCTCGGATCAACTGCACATACTTCCCAGGCACACCTTTCTCCTTAAGGGCCCACCACAGAACTTCACGAGGTACCCGGTCATATGCCTTTTCGAGGTCAACAAACACCATGTGCAAGTTTTTATGCGCATCTCTGTATTTCTCGCACAGCTGGCGTATGGCAAAAATGGCATCTGTTGTACCTCGACCAGGCATAAAAGCGAATTGGTCCTGTGAAATTTCACTCTCTTCTCTCAGTCTCCTTTCAATAACTTTCTCCCAGGCTTTCATAGTATGTGACATTAGCTTTATTCCTCTGTAGTTGTTGCATTCAAGCACATCACCCTTGTTTTTAAAGATGGGCACCAGGGAACTGTTGCACCAATCATCAGGTATGGCTTCTTCCTGTAACAACTTATTGAAGAACAAAGCTAACCACGTCCATCCATCCACTCGCAGCAACTTCCACACTTCAACTGGTATTCCGTCTGGGCCAATTGCCTTACCATTTTTCATTCCATTTACAGCTATTCTGACTTCATCCATGCTAATTATTTTCACTAAACCCATATTCACTGGTTTATGCTCCAGAATCCCATTCCAGTTGTTTTCCTCATTCATCAGTCTTTCAAAATAGTCCTTCCACCTCTCTTTGATTTTTTCATCTTCTGATAGGATCATTCCAGTTTCATCCCGTATACACTTTATCTGACACACATCTCTCGCATTTCTCTCTCTTGCTCTAGTAAGCCGGTATAGATCCTTTTGGCCTGCCGGACTGTCTAGTGTATCGTATAGCTTGTTTTGCGCTTTTGCTTTCACTATTGCCACGGCTTTTTTGGCTTTTTTCTTTAAAGCATCATATTCACTTTTTTTTGCAGACTTTAAACTAACGTTTTCCGGATCTATACGCTGCCATTCCTTAAATTTCCTCTTTTTTTCCTTCAACACATTCTGTATATCTATCCACCACCACCATGTATCCCTATCTATTGTACCCTTTCCTCTCGTCTCTCCCAAAATATCTTTCGCTGCAAGTCTAATATACTCAGCAATCTCATTCCAGCTTTCATTTATACTTCGTTCATTCATGTCTCCCATCTCTATCATTTTATCTACCACTCGCTCTCTGAATTTCTTCGCACATTCACTCTTCTCTAGCATATGCCATTTTATATTAGGGGGGGGACGCTCTTTGGTTTTTTTGTTCTGTGTCTTAACTACTAACACCATAACCAGGAGCCTGTGCTGTGCGACTAAGTCTTCTCCTGGTAGCACTTTGCAATCTTTGACGTGCTTTAGCTGATTGCGCCTAACCAGAAAGTAATCGATTTGCGTCTTGTGGTTACCGCTTTTGTATGTGACTAGGTGTTCGTCTCCTTTCTGGAACCAAGTATTGGTTACTGCCAGGTCAAATGCAGTAGCAGATTGCAATAGCGTCTCCCCTGCATTGTTCGAGCTTCCAAAACCCCATCCCCCATGTACTCTTTCATAAACACCTCTCATTCTTCCCACATGACCATTAAAATCCCCTCCAACAACCAGTTCCTCATGTACAGGGATGGCCATTAAAGCTTTATCATAATCCTCCCAAAATTTCTCTTTCACTGTTTCTTCGCATCCTACTTGTGGTGCATACACACTAACTACATTCAACATTACATTCTCTAACAAAATCTTTACAATTATAAGCCTATCATTAATCCTTTGTACTTCCAACACGCTTTCTTTCAATTTGCTGTCTAATACAATCCCTACACCATTTCTTTTACCATCACTTCCACAGTAGTAGAACTTATATCCCTCACCAATTTCTCTCGCTTTTGTCCCTCTCCATTTAGTTTCTTGTAAGCACGCTACATTTATTCGTCTTCTTTTCAATACATCCGCTAACTCTCTTGCCCTTCCAGTCATAGTCCCAACATTCCAACTTGCATACCTCAATCTTATTTCCCGAGCTTGCTTCTTACGTTGCACCCGCCCGGGGTGGTGCAACAACCCTAGTCCACTTCCCACAGGAGCCGGGTGCTGCCCCTGCGCGTCGCCTGTGGGGTACGCCCTAACTCTATCGCGCATTCCATTTGTACTCAACATATTGCTAAAGGATATGGCTACTGTTTTACAGTCGGCCGCCTGCCTGACACTAACCCTCCTTGGGAATGCTGTTGCTAGTGGTTTACCCGCCACCGCGCGGTGGCCTCGGGTGCTCAACAGTACGCACGGTCTCAAAATGTCCCTTAGTCGCCTCTTACGACACCCACGGGAAGAGATGGGATGGTGTTATTCTTTACGTCCGGACACCATACGGAACCTGATACTCTCAAAGATTGAAATTCATAGGGTACTTCCCGTTGACCCAGAATCCTGAAATTTGCCACAAAGCAAGATCTTATAGCACAGGTATAGGAATAAATTAGAAAACAGTAAATTTGTTGGTGCCTAAGTCACAAAAAAAATTGTAATTTCGAAAAATCTTAGAAACTCCATTCGGGAATTGTAGTTTGCACGGAACCATCAGTGCGCGAGTCCGACTCGCACTTGCCCAGTAATTTTTTTTTTGATAACGATTTTGATACGGTTAAACCAAAAAAATAAATTTGACTTCGAACTACTTAACTACAATAATAATAATACTCAAGCACCGTGATATTTAAACACGTATTTATAATTTAATTATTACGGGTAGGAACTATACCTTATCGCAAGTGAGGAGTGAAAATGATAACGATTACACGTATTATTAGTACAGTAATGTCAAGGTATGTTGCAATTGTTTTGGTCGAAGTATGTTTACACCGTGATCAACGAGGAATGCGTCATTATTGATTTAGGTTAATGCAGATTACACAATAATTATTGCATAGCAAAAATAACGAACAACAAAGGGCAAAACTTTAGGTCCTTGTTGAACTCACTTAAATATCTCAATATAAATATTTAAGTCTAGCTCTCTTTTTGTAAAATAAAATGTAATTATATTTTTTTTATATATTTAATGTAACCGCCAAGGAAATCACTTAGACGATGTAATTTTAATTAAGTAAATTTAAAAATAAATTTCATTTAATTTTCTTTAGATTGTAATAAATAAAGTTCTTCAAAATTATAGACTTTTTTTCCTTGAATTTTCAAAAGTGCATTTCTTTCTGGGCCACTCTGTATATTAGGTGTTACAGAAAAAAAAAACTAATTAACTAAAACTAACAACTTTAAATTAACAATATTTGATATAATATAAAACTAACATTTTGGAAAATTTAATATTTATTTTCCAAATTTTTAAAATTATTATATCTAAAATAAAATGTAATTAACATAAGTACTATTGAACACGCAATATTTAATTTAACAAATAAGTCTAAAAAAAATAATATTGTTATAATCTCAAGTCTTGAATTAGTTTTTCCAAATGGTACTCATAGGTAAAAAGTTTCCCGTAAAGAGTGGCTGTATATTAAGAAATTTTGCTATGGTAACACATCCCTAATGACTAGTAAATAAAAAAAAATAGACTTATAGTCACAATAACTTTTCATAAATGAGTAGTAGTTGAGTTTTTTATTGATAAACTTTTATGTTTTGAAAGAAGTCTATCGTTATTTTCATTATTCTAAAAATGGATACAGCGATAGACTTGTTTTGAATCTCCAATTAATTTGATATTCTTCGGTTTCAGGTTATTTGCGTACATCTTTCTTTGAACCTCTTGGCGTTTGTGCCCCATTCGTGACATGTCTGTTATTAATAGGTATTTGCTTTACTATATTTTATTAGATTTAGATTTGTTTTTAATTCATTACAACCTTCTATCTTCATGTTTTAGTGCAAGGAAAGGTAAAATTAATAATATTTTGGGCCAGTTTAGTAGTCACTGTTATAAAATGATCTTAAGACAACCGTGGCCTTGGTAAAGGACCACTGAAGAAACATTGGGTTTTAGTCAGTAAAAGTCTGACACTCCTTTTCACTTCATCTATAGCATGAGAAGTTATTTTCCACAAAAAAGCAGTATCATTGTGCAAGTTTCGCGCTAGTACATGATTTTGCAAGTTTTAAACATAAACATTAAAACAGTTACGCATAGCGATACCCCAAGGTTGATTATTATGTGTTTCAGTTAGAACTTGTTGAAGTTATAGTTCGCGGACAAATTCATAACGGAACTTGCGCTCGGTTTACTTATCACCAGGCTTCAGACGCAGTTTGGCTTCATGTAAGCATTTCTAGTTTGCAATGCACTTTATCTGTGAATAAACATTATTAATTGTTGGAAAATTTTAATATGAATGTAATAAAAATATATATTACTTTCAAACGGGCATTATTAATCGATTCGGATGTCAGTAGGTAGTAACATAAATAAAATTGTTTGTTTATATGTATTTTTGATTCGCAGAAGTATGATTAAGTGCGAAGGAAAGTGAATGTTTAATTGGTATTAACTCATTATCTACTAGAATGTATGAATAGTAAGAAATTGCAAGTTCATTATGTATTGTAATTGTGCTTTGTGTTACTATTTCTGTGGAGCGCGGGCGCATTCATCTCATCGGGGCTTTAATTATATGGAAAATTCTTTTTTTCTGTCTACAATCATTTGGTTCAAATTAAAAATAATGTATTTTGGTTTTTATTTTATGATTATTTAGTCAAATAATATCTAATATTATAATCCAAGTACTTACAATTAAATAATATTTTTAATCTTAATTTGCGTGACTGCGTGGATAATATATGTATCCCGACTCCCTTAATCACATTTTTTTTTTGTAGTTATCGATTGTCGGTAGATGCAAGCAGAGTTAGGCGTTATTCCAATTATTTGTTAACTAACTAGATAATTATTCGAATAAAACATTATCCGAAATGTAATTACTTATTCGTATATAATTCGTCAAACAATTATTCGTGAATTAATTGCGTAATAAATATTCGTGATTTTATTCGTTATTTCAAACTATTTTTAATAACTCATAATGTTATGCAAACTTTAAGCATTGCATTAACGTGAGTGACTTCTTTTGTTCTACTCGTATTGTATACTAAAGAATTAAGAAAAGATTAAGCGATAACACTAATTGGTGCAAATTGTATTTCGTTAACTATTTACCTGCCTGTCTACCTGATTTCAACAAAACGAGTCAAAATAAGAAAAGTGACCAACAACGGGAAAGGTTCTAAGAATATTGCTGATACAGAAAACTCATTTTTTAACTTCGTCTCAGACTTAAGACGCGAAACTGACTTATAAGTGCAGCAAAGACAATGACTGAAAACTAGTTTTGCAAAGTTATGTATCATTACCCTAAAGTCGAATCAATATTAAAAAATTACGATAGCTATACCATTCCCTTCATCCTCATCGGTAGAACGAGTATTTCTGACGCTACTATGGTAAAGCCAAAGTCAAGCAAACTGATAATAGTAGAGGACAGTGTGGTCATGAAACCAAACATTAAAAGTTTTAAGAAATGTATAAGTAGGTTAATGTAATTTACTAATTGACACAAATATTCGTATACCTATATTGATTAAAAAAAAATGTTATTTTTATATATTGGAATTATTTGTGTATCCAATGAAAGCGATTATTAATTATTTAAAAGTAACAAACAATTTATTTATTCGTTATCCAAATAAATTTTGTTCAACTAGAAAAGAAGAACGTCCCATTTACTATCACATTAATTGCCTATGTAAATATGTGTAGTTAAGTAGGCATTGCAAAGTTTTGAGGAACGGGAATGGCTTTATAAGTTCGGAAAGACTAGAAAAGTCGATGGATACACTACGAAAAATGATTAGATATGTCTTTAAAGCTGATGATGATGCTACCGATACATGGTGGACTATTAGAAGAAGGTAGAAGACCGAAAGTTGTACCAATTTCAAAATAAATTGATAGGATTGGGAGAATAATGAGGCAAATTGAAAGAAAAATATTTTTATTTGGTGGCAGTCACCAGGTATACACAACAGAAATAAAAAAGTAGTTAAAAAAATAATAATATTATGTACTTACACATAATGTTATCATATTTTTTTTAAATGTGCTAAAAAGAAAAAAACCAGCAATGTTGCCAGACTGATGTTGTCTGATGCTGATCTTCCATTGAATCTTGAGTGAAGAGTGACGGAGCAACAGATTTCAAACATTCACATAAAAAAAGTTAATAAATCAAATTGTGTCTAATCGTTTATTTAGAGGATAGTACTATGAGTATTAAGCTTACCTAAAGTAGGAAAAGGTACAACATAATAACAGTCTAATAGTTAGAACGTTCGCAAGTGGCACATAACGTGGTATAGCAAGCAGGCGTATTGGCTGCGAGTTACAAGCATTTAGGGTCTCCATGACAACCGCAGAACATCAGACAAGTCAGGGTCCTATTTTTAAATAAAATAGTACATAATACACGTTTGTCAAAAAGTTATAAAAATAGAAAATGTTCACGACAGGTGTTGTTTAACTCGGCAAAAAATTGAAACTTGTAAAAAGAAATAAAAAGAGTTAATAGACAAAAACGCTTTTCTATTAAACTTAAATTGCAAACTAGAAAACACTCTATTTTGCAATTCTATCGGCATATCCTAGTGTTTAATATCTTTATTAACACAAAATTTATTTATTTATCAACTTAATACAACTTCATATAACACTAAGGTACAAAGGCGAAATTCAAATCGGGTACCATAATATAAATCAAAAAAGCTAACCTAAATTTTAGTACTTATATATCTCTAGTTATTTAAACCTTGTAAAAATCAATCGCTTATCGGGCGCGGTGACTTTAAAAGTAATAATAGCTTCATAATGTGAAATACATATTAGTAGTTAGTAAAATTTTGTCTGTCCTGTACCGATTACTGACATGAAAGTCGAGATTCTAGTATTGTGGTAACCCTACATTTGCCTCAGCGCAAACCTGTTCTGCACTTCGGGAAATATGTCGCCGATCACGCGTGTTCGCTGGCTTGTTCGCTCTTCGTTACACTAATATGCATTATTTTCGCGATTATTATAAATAGTATTGCACTTATTTGGTTATCTTTATCTATCTGATAAAGACTAAAAGTTTGCAGTGGTTAAGTTTTATGATAAGCTGGTGAAGGTAGTGAGAATCCGCTGAACGCGAGATTTAAGGACCCGGTGATGCTTTGGGAAGGTTTATGTCCAGGGGTGCTATTCTCTAAGAAAGCGCAGCGCTGGCACAGCGACGAGTCGTCAGCGCAGTACATTGAATTAACAACCCAATGCCCCTTTACATCAACACAACCCAATGCGCTTTCTTAGAGAATAGCACCCCAGGATTACATCAACTACTGGCCCTAGGCCTCCTCCCTTAAGCGTCGCTATACCGATTTATTTCGACTTAATTTTTCCAGTTTCTCGATGTAACTATGTCGGCAGTTTTTCTTTTTGCGTAAGGAAAGTGGAGTATGTCAAATTCATTTTCGCTCTCTTTTCTACTAGTACTCTTGAAGTTTTCCTGCGTGTAAATGCTCACACTGTTCCGTTTTCATCGCATTCTCAAATATTAAATATTTAAAGACTATAATCGTTACATTTTCTATACGATGTACGACGACGAATGTGATGTACGAGTACCTATGGTATGGACGCTGGATAATTTCGTATTCTTGTCAAGCTGTCGCCCCGCTCACTCTCTTTATTTGCGCCACACAAAGTGTCGAGTTAGACATAACGCGCGTCTATATTTATTATTTACAGGCGAGCGATGATTTCCATTCTTCGCGCTCGATGTCGCGGCTACGAGACGAGAAAGCCACACAACATGAAAATATCACATTCTTCGCTCTACAAATGCGTACGTTCTAAATATTCACATTGTTTATTATTCTCTACGTACCTAGTCTGTTTAGTTATGTTTGACCTGGGGTTTTGACACTCATTTTCCTTTTTCATCAATATCATGCTTCTTAGTATTTTTCTTACAAAAGTAATAAGATATTATTTGTCTCTTAGAATTTGCCCTTGACGTACCTGCTTATGTTAACGTCGTAAACATCAGTTTATTAATTGTCTTGTTATGTACGTCAATTGTGTTTATAGTACCTACTACGGCTACAACATACGGTATGTTCTCGTACCTACCGAACACAAAATGACTCTAACTTAAGACAACGCGGTGACGAAACAAATTCATACGCCGTTGTAATTTTAATTAAGCACTACAATAATTAACAAGAGCGGAGGTAATGAAACAATGATGCGCGTGAGATGGAGTGTTTTACGAAAATAAAGGCAACAGAACGGGCACAATGACTCAGATGGAATTCAGCTTTGCCCGCCATACTGAGCTTCGTCGGAATCAGAAATACAATCCTAATTATAATCGCACGCATCCGTCCAGCACCTCAATCGGTCGCTAACGTTCCGACTAAACCGCACCGTGCTCCTGGACGCACTCATCTCTGTGGATTGTGTGCAATGAACGTTTAATAATTATTTTCGTAATACACGTCACGTAAAGTTCAAGCGTCGGCAACACTGCGATCCCGAGCTCGCACTCGCTTTAATAAGCTCGGAGGATAAACAAGCTAATGATGTCTTGTTAATTCTTTTATTAGCTGTCACCGTGTAATTGTAAACACTGTTCGTCTATAATGAATTTCTTCGAATTGTCAACTCTTTGTTTTTAGTAAAACTATCAAATTTGGATTAGATGTATTCATAATATAACTATCGAGAGTTGACAGTATCGCAAGATTTATTACAATCTTACGGTGTTTGCAATTATCCGGTGACAGCTACACAATATCGTTGACTTACTACATTAGTGGCAAGAACAACGTTATTAGCGACTTGCCATCCGCTATTATGATGGACTAAACATACTCAAACGATTCGCGATTTAATGCTGACCTTCACCTATTTATTTGTATCTGACAAGGTTATATTAAAAAAAAATATGTCGTCTAATGCATGACCTGCTATTTTTTTAAAGAGATTCGACCTTTTCCGATTTGTTGTTATTCTTTTGGATCAAGTTAGTTATCTCTACATCATCCGTTGTTTATTGCATCTAATATTTTTCTGTTCGTTACACTTTCAACGATACATTTTATAAATACGGTGCGAGTATTAGCCGACGGAGTGGTTCATAATAACGTATGTGTACATAGGAGCAACATTGCCGCATTGCGGTGAGCCGCCCATATGTCGACATATCACTTCTGCCCTTTACTGGAGTGTGCCATACTACAACAAACTACAAATACCTTTCAGATTGGTCCGCGCGAGTATACTAACTTTTTCTTTAACCACAATCTGCTTGACCATGTTCGATCGGATTTTGATGTATGCTGCTGCTCATATTTTTTAATTAATTTAATAACTTTTAATTAAGCAAAATTTTCGCATCTATGATACGTTGTGTAAAAAGGTTACAAACTGTTGTAAACTGAAAGTTAAGTACAAACTTAATGGTATCCTTTGTCTCAAATATTTGGTAGGACATTAGTTTATTAAATATTAAAATGACAATAGACTCGGGCCTCCGCTCATTGTCAATTGGATAGTAAAGATATGCTTATTGAGATCTTGTTTCCGGCTCAGGTAGTATTTTCCCAACAATGATTTTGAGCACTTTAGCGTTAACCGAATTGTAAAACGCGTTAAGGAATAATAAAATAAGTATAAAGTTTTTAGTTGTTTTTAGTTTCACGCCTCAGATGCCATGTATCGGGTTTGTAATACATTAGTCGGGCGTTGATTTACACGGCTACATATCGTGGGCGCGTCTATTCATAGTACTAATGTACTATATTTAGTAGCGATTCCCTATTATTTCTCGCGACTGACTCAGTATGTGAGTTGTTCCGCTTTCGAAAATGGGTTTTAAATTAACGTGAGCTTCATTGAATTTTCTGTTGCGAAATACCAACAATCCGGAGTTCTGTCTGCTCAACGATCGAATTTGTTAATTAGGTCACAAAAAGTGACGGTATTTAAAATGTCGAATTTGCATTAAACAATAATAAATTCCATTGCTTTCAATAAACATCCCATTACAATGCTTGGGGATTTTACAGTGTGTATAATAAACTTCATTAAGTATAAACTAATGCATTTAACTTAGACTTAACGCATAGAGTGGTGGTTTCAAGGTCGGTGGGTGTATGTAAATAGCAAATAAGCGCATATGGAGAGGCACCGATGCAGGTAGAGGCAGCAGCGGCGGCGCGGGCGCGGGAGCGTCGGCTGCGCTTGCGCACATCTGCCGGCGCGCGAGTGGCGCGAGGCGCGTGCCGGCCGCGCCTAGCACCCGTCCCGCCGCGCATCGCACGTAAGCCACGAGCGATATACATATCTAACCGATAATGCATTAAATTATGTTTTCATACTCGTAGCAATAAGATTTAGAATTCAACAGTGAAAATCGTTACCGCCTTGAGAGAAATCATTAACATTTAACTGTTTACGCTTGTTGCGAGATAGTTTTCCAGACCAAGAAGATCCAGATAGCTGAAATTCGACAATTTTGTTTAGCTGGTAGGTATTTTTATCAGCACGTGTATTTATCCTAACACTGTAATATGATAGATAGTAACTTGCAATCATGATGAGCTCTGTGTACAACTGCGTGTAAAGAATTGCTACTTGTAATTTATCATTAACACCTACGTATCATAATTAGGTAATCTATTTTTCACCATTTATTATAATTAGGTATGGTGTAACTGATGTGTTTACTATATGTTCTTGCACGTAGCTGTGATTTATATTATTTATTTAGCGTCGTGAGTTTTATAGAAAATATAAAACCAGGAAAAAATCTTCATAGTTCCTCGTAGGTGATTTGAAATAAACTACCTAAGTGGCGAAATCGCTTCCGCTTATGAAATACACCACTTGCTGTGGGTTGGCAGCGCGGCTAATTATAATCTACTAAACATCATCGAGTACTTGTAACTTAGGGTCGCACTTCGTTCATGTATTTTTAAATACATTTTTTAGTCGCACTTTAACGCATTCGCCGATGTATAAGGTAAAATTGAAAAAGGTGATAAAAGAAATATAAATAGAAACGGATTCAGCTAATTTATAGAGCTAAAAACGTTAACATGAGGTCTTTTAACAAATAAGTTGATATTCAATACATTGAAATTATTATATTAAAAAGGGCATTCGTTAATACGTTTTAGCAGCCCTAAACCGGTGTACGGAGGCGGCATGCAGCGCGGCGGCCGGTGCGTGCGACCCGCTCACACATCGCACCTTGTTGAAGACTGCACGATGCCTGCCGTGGCGTATTAGCAACGGCATTACCATTATTTATTTATTGATTTATACACCCTCGCGCTCCACATCAAGTTATGACTATGCTACGTCTGCTCTCTCAATCAACACGCGCTAAACTTTTACTAATTGCTCCACGGTGACAACATGATAAAGATCTTGTTATTTAAATGCGTGAATATTAAACAAAGTCATGTGTCATAATAATTAATCTGCCTACTCGTGCTCTATTTAAAATTATCTTGGGCTTATGCCAGCTATTCTAAATACCATACGTGGTCGCGTTCAAATTTGTCTATAACAATAACGAAGAAATTCACATGAAATAGAAAGGTAATCAAATTCGTGGCAAATTGCATGTATTCGAATGGCTCCGTCGCTGAGACTCGCGAGTCCATTGTTCAGTCCGTAGCGTGAAAATCAAACTTCCGTACTGCTATTAAAGATATTACAAACATTTGTAAATATCTATTGTAGTCTCTGCGATTTTCAACAGATAGGTAGTGCCTACGTTAGTTGCTAGAGTGTTTTTATTTTTAGTGTTACATTCGCGATTGTTATTGATGTAGACAGGTATGCCACCTACACGGTTACGCCAAAAATACAAGGCACGTGATAAATCTAAAGCACAATCGTTGCTTCTAATAAATGACGTCAAAGCTAAAGACCACGAAAATAATTATGCCGGTTTGGTCAAATCAGCGCGGGCGCCCGGCGCGACGTTTGGACGGTACAGATTATCCAGCACCGAATGAGCGCGATTTTTTAATCTGTCGCGCGTTTCCTTGTAAATCTTAATTCGTATGTTCCGTTACAGTAATTCCAGCGTGAGGGCATGGACGTACATTTTTTTCTCGGGAAACGTATCACCTTGTCGTCGGGTAGCCGGTTACTTACCTACAATTAAAAAGCGAAAAGAGCGCGGATTCCGAGGCGAATTTCGAGAAATATCGACGGGGTCAACGAACCATGTCGACGCATCGTGGCCGCGTCTCTTCACTTGATTTTTTTACATTTTGGTATTATACGGACAATTTAGGAGGAAGTTTATTGATGCCTTACTTACAATGTCTTGAACAATCATTGATCATTCCGAAAAACAATTTCTATGAATCTAAAGCCTCTGCGTTTTAGCTAGCGACGGTACTGTCAACCCCAATACTGTCTGTTACATTACATGTCATATGCAGGTGCAGGTAAATCCACAAAATAAAACCTTACGCCTTCAACAGGCATATTATCTTTTATAAGTAGTCTAACGATCCTACTTTTTGTTAAAGTGCGCAGACGCTCGTGATTTGGAGTCATCAATTTGGAAACAAAAACGCTACTAATTGTGCAGGTATCGGACCGGCAGCCTTTGAAGGGTTAAACGTACACCAAATATTAGGCCGGATCTTTTCGATCTGGCCGGTTTTAACTTGGAGATATGTATTTTTTGCGCGCGTCTCGCAGTAAGCTGTGATCGATTCTCAGTAGCTTACGCGGGATGAGACCCGTACTCGTTGGAATTATATTATCTACCGATTCGCAGATCGCTTTGTTCTTTTAAACTCTTATATAAATTAGTGATGCATGTCAATCACTAATTTATATAAGAGTTTAAAACAGCATAACATTCGGTTACGAGTTCTCAAATTCTGTATCAAGTTCAAAGTAAGAAGTTTTTGAAATTATTTATGATATTTTACTATTCTGCTGTTTGTCTTGTTTCAAATAGGTAGGTAACTATATGTTTTAGAGCCCAAACGCCATTCGTAGCGTTTGGGCTCCCTAGTAAACACTATCTAAACGCCCCTATGTTTTATTGCACGAAACCGACTACATGTTTTATTTCGTGCAATTTATTTTGTAAACAATTCCAAGTTGACTGTATGCTATTTTTAGAACAGCATAAATATCGAGAAAAGGCTACCCAGCCTACTTAACATTCCATTAGCACGAGCCGTTGATTGCAATTGCATATCTGTAGCTTTCTATTGAACCTGTGTTGTGCAGTAGCTTACTGAACGCTTTGAGATCAATACCACCTCATAGTTTATTCATCTTCAAGTCGGTTACGAATATTTAATCATCACAGCATCATAGAATGTGATCGTATGTAGACAATTCAGTTGACGAGTGAACATAAAAAGGTGCACACACGCGCACCGCATTTCATTTGTGACCGCCATCGCTTGCGAAGGCGAACAATAAAAATATCACCGACGTTGAAATAAATAAAAAGAGCAGCCGGTCCAGGTGCCGCAAGGGCAGGTGGAATAATTGGCAATTCTTTGTCTCAACCCATACACCAGCTACGAAAACCCACTTAAATGTCTCAAGCCGATGTCTTATTTTTGAAAAAAACTTACGCATTCTGCATATGACTATTAGATAAAGTCGAGAATTACCCATTAAGTAAATACGGTAGCGTGATCGTCTGTCAACTTCTTGTTTGCCATTGTGTTCAATGATATAAGTAGATAAAGAAAGTTTATCCAAGATGATTCGTGTAGATCTATAGCGACATCATTTTGGAATAACAATATCGACATTGTTGCGATACATGTGCAAGCTGAAAATAGTCGAGTTTTTCATATGCATCAAGAAATCGACGTTGAGTAGAGCGGATCTGTCTACATATAGTGAGTTTTAGGTATACCTTACCTACTGTGCAAAAATGTAGTCGATCAAGGAAGAAATAGTGAATGATAGTAAATTCTAATAGTGACTAAAGCTATAAATTTGCAGTAGATACTGGTGAGGTCGATGAAGACAATTTCTAGGGTACTGCTGTACTGGCCACGCCGGTAACCGTAGCAACGGTACGTTTTGACAGATCGTGAAACTGGAACTCAGATGCGCACCAGATTAAGCATCAGTAATGGTTCGCGAGGTAGCCAGCTTAAGATCTGTCCAAGATAAATACGCAGGAATTTCGAAGTTAAATAATTGTTTGATACAGTTAAGTACTAATACTTTAACCACAGTCTTATTAAAAATAGGGAAGCAAATAATTAAAATTAATTGCAGGTCGTTAATGTTACGAAATAATAGCGTCACAATAATAAATGGTCAGTGATAAATAAAACCACTCGGGAACGTATTTCAAGTAAATTTACTCTAATCGCTTTAGCTGTTTGGCTGCATTGCTAATTTCCATTTAACAACGGCGCAGAATTAATCTGATGGACATCGATAAACACAGTCATTGTATCAGTACATTGCGGCTGTCAACGTGAGTGAAATTCCGGAAGGCAGGAATGTGGGTGAGGTAACCCCATTCGGTTTGTGCACATGCGCCATGTTCGCAGCGATTTCTGTTGTAACCCGACCGAATCGAGAAGCGTAGCAGTAACCGTAGTGAGACGTTTACCAAGTTTTTATTTACAACTTGGTTGGATATTAACCTCATTGTGCGAGTAGGTAGCGCAACCCGGTCACTTAGCTAGTACGCATATTATCTCCATTTGCATAGCGCGGACAAGTAGCGGTGTCGACTTACGCGCCACTGCCGCCTATAATGCTGTTGCCTTCAACTGTATTAAATGTAAAGTACAGAATATGTATATCATCTATGGCACTCAAAACCAATTTAATTACATCCTTCAGGTCAGCTAACAGAAAAGATTTGTTTAAGTCCACCTCTAACAAGGATTAGAGTCACGTAAACAAAATTTTTCTTGTTTTTGTGTCATTTTTCATTTTTGCAATGGGTCAGGTGAAAAATGACACTCATGGCGTAGGGCTGCGGATTGTTCGAAAGAGTTAACGCGATCCTGGAACGCAAAGGTCAATTGAAAGAAAATAGGTGGTGTTTTAGTAAGTAAAAGTCTGATACTCCTTCTTGTTCTACCTAGAGTGGGAGGAGTTTTTTGATGAACAAAAAAAAACTGCGGTCTTCAATAGGTTACTTCTATGGTTGGATGCAGGAAAATACGTTAAGATCCTGCTTGGTGCTTTTCTACAGTTTTCTTCCACAGCTAACTATGTTTTTCTTTTATCTTGCTCTAATATAAGTATGTATAGTATTCTAAAAAAAATCAGTGGAAAAATATTAGTTTCCTTCCATGATAAAATTATAAGTAAACAAATCAAACATAATTTCCACAGCGTAGAGAAGATAATAGTAGATATCTGTAGCACTTATAAAGCGGCGACATTGAACAAAACACGCGATCACAATGGTTATGAATACGTACCCGGATAACGATGTTATTTGTTTTTGCCTTCCGTCATCGGGGATCATTGCCGTAAATACGGACTAGATGTATTCATATCATTTTTGCTCTAAACTCATTGGATTACTACAACATCTTAGATTTTTTAATGAGATTACTTCAGTTTTTTGGTTTGCTTCTTCATCACTAATAGTACCGCTAATCTAGAAGCATTCATTTTTCTTTTGCTCCTTAAGATAAACAGTACAGAAGCATTTTGAAAATACACTCAATAAAGAAGTTACATAAATAGGGGATGAAACTCTGAATGGAAGCTCACAATTTTTGCCGATGGAAAATCCCATTCAGCACACGGCTTTGTTAACTCATAAGTGACGTCGTTTTTATGATCTTCTATAGCTTGATTTTTTTATATTATTCTTGATAGACTTCCGTTTAAAAACTCTTTGTTTAAAAAAATGCAATAAAAGTTAAAATATGGACAGTAAGTAGACAGGTTAGGTACCTATACTCAAAAATAAAAAAGTGACGCATCAGCAGTTACTAGTAATTTTTTTACTGAATGACGCTGAATATACTTAGTAATTTGAAGTGCACATTATAACGTTAGATAGACGACTACTTTCATGTATTATGTATAAATTAATAAAGTGAGTCATCAACCCAGGCACTCATTTGTCACGATCTGCTATAAATTCATAGATAGTTCTTAGGAGATATTTTCATCTTTCACAATACTATGAATCGTTGCGTAAAAAACGAAAGACGTAACATTGCATAACTAGGATCATTATTTTTTTGTGTATGTACATTTGCTTTTGTTGTGTATCCACATTACTACCACGCTGGTGAACTCACAAAAGGTGAAGTTCTTTACACCAAATCGATGCCGCATTAGTTTGACAAAACTGTATTTTTTTCAGGTGAGCTATTTTTTAAATTGTTAATGATATAAGTAATTTGTGAAACACTTTTAACCGATGTATTTGTAATATGTAATCAATAATCAGTTTAAGATCACAGCACCAGATGCTGGATGTAATAAAAAAATAATATATTTTATTTATAATACTTAGGTACAGTTTAAAAAAAAAATTACCAGGCATCGAAATATTCAGGTAGGTACATATTTACCTCCACACAGTTTTCGTGCAAAACTGAACACTATATTTCAAATCTGTATTCGTCTACATTGAAAACTTCGCCTGTATTAACTTGAAGTAAATTGAACTCTAAATCTCCGCCAATCTTGCAATACCAATAAAATGGAGTCACGCATTTTGAATTGATTACTTTACCTAACAGTTAATATTATCGTATTTAACCGACCAAAGTGTCACAGTAAAGAACGATTAACATTTGGACCTTGGTACAAAGTCTAAAAGTCACGTGCATTATAGTAAAGTTCGTTGAATCTCCTATATTTAACCGCCCTTACATAACTAGGCTGTGCGTAGAGCTTATAAAATGATATTAATAATTCTGGTAAAAATAAATACAGAACCGTGAATGACGTCATTCGTCATAACTGCTTTGTATATCCAGGCGGCTTCTCGGGGTTTTTTAAAACAAAAGCTGTTTAGGAAAATCTCAAAAAAAGAAGACTAGCCCACGAAAAAATCGGAAGTTTTTAGCAATTTGCCGCTCAATATCGGATAGCATAGTAACAAAAATTATATTTGTGATAACGACATGTGTCCATTTACTCAACCATATCTACTCATTAAAACCATCATCATAACTACCTTACAAAAAAGGTAAAACGTCAAGTTTTTATTAAAATGTAACATTTTAATTCTTCTCTAAGTTAGTGAGATATTTTAATAGTTTTAATGAGTATAATTGTGTAAATACATACATGCCATTAGCGCAAATAAATATAGATATATATATTTGCGCCTTATTATTCGATACAAAAGACGTACGAAAATTAGAATTTTGTGGGCTATCCTATAGAAATTTACCATAATATACCAAATATATTAATAAATATACTGAAAAAAAAACACTGTTTCTTTTCATACCGAATAAGAACGTAAGCCATTGACGTAGTTCGAGTTTGATTAAGGGGAGGTTTTCAAGGTAGCCTTGCAAGGGGTTAGGTTGACGTTGCTGATGCGTATGAAATATTTACATACGAATAAATCAATACTGAATGCATCAAAAAGCTTCATAACATGACGTTTCTTCATAAAATATCTGGCTTATGTTTGTACATCTTTATTTTCATAAATGAAAGTCTGTTCATTTACTCACCTACCTACTTTATAAAATTACAGTCGTCTGTCAAGTCAATATAACTGTTGACCTTAGCCGATATACAGGTTTTCATTTCATCTTCACGCATATAGCCTTTTCCATTATGACTGAAGTATTAATGTTTTTAATTAGTTCTTAATCGGGTCAGGTTCACATTGTGTCAATACTATGTGCCTTGAAAATGTCCGCAGTACATATGTGTTGGTTCGTCACACTATTGGCGTCCTTGTCACGCGGGCCGGTGTGTTGTGTATGTGTGAGCGACGCCCGCGCCGATTGTTATTGTCAAGTATGTGTAAACAAAACCAAATCATGCGCCGATCTGACAACGACGCGTTATCCATGTTACGTTATAAATCAAAACCCAGTCGCATCATCAACATTTTTGAGTGTAACATTAAATTAATTTTGGAATATAATATTGTGTTTTAAACAAATAACATATGTTAGTAGCTTACTTCTGAATTTAGGGATGACTGAAATTACAAGTCAAAACAAAACGTGAAAATGAAAAATGTCGACAAATTAGTTTATCCATTCATAGTGATGAGTACCTTTAAACAAAAACATTGATGCTGCCTAAGTGTAGGTAGGTCTATCGGGAGGTAAAATTTATAGTTCGGTAATCGATACGAACGCTAAATGAATAAGGTGACGATAGCAAAACAATCAATAATAATGCTTAGATAAATGTGAAAATATGAATGAATGGTGAGATAGTAGGTAGAGCGAGAGAGAGAACCAAGGTCCAAATGTAGAAGTAGATAGAAAAAGCCGACTTTGAAGTTAGAAAAAAATACAAAGATTTGGCGACTTTGGGTGTTTGCTTAGTAATACCTTTATTCTCAAAAACGGCTGTAACCGTATGAGGTCATTTGGTTATTTGGAAACATTCTGGTTATTGTGACTCACAAAATACAAGGTACGGAGACATCAAAGCTCAGCCGTGCACTGTCTTTGCCGCACACGGCCAGCAAACACATCATTAGAATTGTGTTATTGATTTTCCTAGTTAATTATGCATGCCTTGGTCGCTTTGTCGGAGATCATATATAAAGTCATAGATAATGTTTGATTGGCGACGAAATGATTGATATCTGCGCGTGTTTTGCGTAGATGAGTAGCACTGTATGTTTTCCCAGTTGGCGTCAAAATTTTGATAAAAACGTGATTAACATATTTGTCAATTTATATAAAGTACCTATTATAAAAACTAGCGACTAGGCAAACGCCATTATATTATCAAAGAAATTGCCATATATATTATCAAAGAAATCGAACGTAAGTACAAATCGAAACAAAAATGCTAAAACGCGATAAAAAAAATGAAGTGTGGGGTAGTTGACTAAGAAATAAAAAATGCTTTAATATAATTATAAGTATGCCATACATATTTACCGAATATAAAAAAAAACCGTCGAGCCTTTTCGGAGGAGTGTGATCAAAAACACCGTGATACGATTTACCTATTTATAAATTATATTTTGTGTATATTGGAAGTATTTATAGAGATTGACGTATTAAGTTTGACGAGCTAAGTCCCCTAAGCAAATTATTAATTTATGTGAATTAAAAAAAAAAAAATCTGCTGTTTTGAACTTGATGATTGATGAATCACATACCAAATAAGCCCTCAATATTTTTTTTGAATGAGTCCCAGAAACCACAAGTATATAAGGAAAGACATTGTTTTGTAACTGTGACTAATGGTTTAAGTAAGAAATTGGTATTTTTGTGCACCTTATCGTCATTGAAATAATACCTAAATATATTGTAAAACCCGACGGGCATGTTGCGACAAAAAGCTGGTTGAAATATGAAACATTTACCATCGTATTTTTTTATGAGCCTTTATGGTAGCAAAAGCTTCTTTATTTTTGGTATGTCCAGAAACTTAATATGTATTAATACTATTTAACCTAATCTAATTACCTAGCTTATTGTGTCCCACTGCTGGGCGAAGGCCTCCCTCTCCCTTTTCCACACAAGACTGTTTTCTGCCTTGGAGGGCCAATAACAGATTAACGGGAAATTCTGGCAATACCAGAAGTTTCCTATTCGGTATAGTAAATTAAATAACCTTATTGAAATCTATGGGAACATTTTGTTGTATATACGCAATGGGCAACTGAAGAAATACGGGAGGGCCTGCTTTATCAAAAAAAGGTAGCTTTCGGTACCTACGCAATCTTAACAGCTCCTACGCATGTCATAAGTTCAGTCTCTGATTTGACCGGCCGCTAAGTGTCTTCTATCAAAAACTGTTTACCAATATCTATCTACTTATTCCCAAGTTTGTATCGTTAACTAAACAGTTTATTAAACTTTACTGCAAAACGGTCGGGAAATGAGTCATTAGCCGTTGTGTGTTCATAGATTATGAGTATTTATCGTCACTTTGTTATCGGTTAATTTTATGTTCGTATTGGTTTATTTTCTTGTTCGGATTTTAAAATAATTTGGAAAGGTCTACCTATTGCGGACAATTGCGGGACATAAACTTGACCCAAGCGACACCTCTAAAACAAGAACGCAGTCTCCATTCTAGGACTCATCAGCTGATAAGATCTGGCTGAGTTAGTCATCCCTCAACTAAATAGGTACCACTAGGTTACTTCCAGGTAGCGTGCTCTACAATCACTTACCATGAAGTAACATCTGCGACTGCAACAGTCAAGCGATAATAATCTATCTATAATAAAAATAAACAAATCTTTTGTAAATATTTCGTTAACCTGCTCAAATTCAGTGCCAGTCGATGTCAATTAAAAATTAATGAATAAAACTCAAGATGTCAATTCAAATAAAATTTAAATATTTAAATTTATTTTATTGTTTAATTATTGATAACTAATTTTTTGAATAAAATAAAATTACTTATTTCTACACGTAAAAAAAAAACTCAACTCAATTAGAAACTCAAATCAATGAGAGAGTTTACTAACAAAAAATAATATAATTAGATATGTGCTTTTAAAGCATGTTGACAAGTGCTCAAAACGTTTAACCTTTCGAATGTTTTATGTTACACAGTCCGACATAAGGTAATTGTCTTTCTATTGTGTCATCTACTCCTAATACGAGTAGATATAATAAAGAGGTAGTCTGTTTTTTTGTTTGTAGGAGGTAATCTCTGGAAGTACCTATTGGTCCGATTGCTAAAATTTTCATCCATAGAAGGCAGCTTTATACCTGAGTGACATAGGCTATATTTTATGTACCTACGCGGGTGAAGGTGCGGGCAAAAGCAAGTAAACAATATGCAACTTTCGTAATGTCCAGGGAGAGAGAGTTAGCGATAAAGTAACAAAAACAATAAATGGAAAAACCAAATAACTGTTCCCGGTTAGTGACTACTTAGCACGTCGGCGATAAGCGGCGTCTGTTGATATTTATTGGACATCGTGCCGGGTTTGACTGGGAATGTTTAGAGCAGGAAAACCCACAGCCTTAACCTCTGTTAAGAACTCTACATAAAATGTTTTGTAACAAGATTATTTATATTTTTCTTCTGTTGATAACTAAATTGAAATATCTCAATTTCTGATGCAATTAGGATTTTCAGTATTATCGTGTTTTTCATCAATGGCGACCGCTTTTGAGACCGCTTTTGAATTTAAGTCAAATATGTATCATTCAAATCGCACATATTATACAATAATTTACGTAGGTACGCGTGAAACATAGAACAAAAATCAGAAGCCTGTGTCTGCCTCAAAACCTACTTATGTATTAAAGCATAAACAGGCACAGGTTTTTTAGGTACTTAATTGTTTTTTTTTTGTAGCAGATCATCAAAAAAATATGATGAGATGATGAGAGTGTTACTGATCAGTAACACTCACTTTTCCCTTTCCTGACACGCTACTGCGACCCTCTAAGTAAGACAGTGTAACCCACCTGGAGGTTGCGACCAACAGATTGAAAAACACTGATCAAAATAAAATAGTTTATTCCCAAAACAAGACCTTCACTTTATTATAAGGACAGAAAAGCATATCTTACTACTTCTTATATTACCATTCAGTCGTTTGATAAGACGACAAAGCAACTAAAACACAAAAAAGAAATAGGATTTCAAAACATGAAAACATTTGTAATACAGTAATTTAAATAACCTTTTGTCGAAATTACAAGGCACGTGTAGCTACAGAAAAAATTGTATTGAGATTTGACTTAAACAAATTAATGTTAACCTACGTTACTTTATGGAATACACACCTTGAATGTAAAGTTAGAAATTAGAGAGGGGAGAATAATCAAAAACAATAATATTGTGCGTCTAATTAACGGGTTTATACCTAAAGGCATATTATTATTTCGGCTTGACAGCTGTCTTAACATATTCAAACACCTCATTCTCATATATCTGCATAATCTTTAAAGAAATAATAAATTTTTAGGCAATCCTTAGGTTAATACCGAGCAAAAGGTCATGTGATCCTTCGATATCACAGTAGTAGGTATAGATGAGAAGCGCACAATATCCTGCTTCCTACATATGTTACCTCGATTGTACTCCTTGCATCCTATTACTAAGCGTAAAGGTTATACTTATAACTACGAGATGTACCATCGCGGTCATTTCTGCCTGACCACTTAAGAAAAAATTCGTTTGAATTCCGCGGCGCTTCGAAGTTTTCAATTCGAGTGCAAGCAAAAATGAAGTTAGCGGTGGTCAGGCGGAAGTGTCTTGGATATCCTTTTAATTTTCCAATAAAAGATTTACCTGTAGGTACATATTATGTAGGTTTAATTCCGAATTCAAAATAATTTGATACCGTGTGAAAAAAAAAACAGATAGTTTTTTTTTTAAATCACTTTAGCTAAGTCGATATTTACTTAAATTGTAGGCGACTTAAATAATGCAAGTTAACTTTAAGGATTAAATAAAAACCAATAAGCAATGTTAATAACTTTCACAGTCGGTAGAAGTAGAGAAGCAAGGGTGTGACGATTATCCTTGATTTTATTTAGCAGTACTGCAATAACAATATTTAATATTATTATTAGTTTATGCGGAACCTGAATATAGTTTGTTCAGAATCACTAATTAAATATTTAAAAAGGTCACAAGTTGGACACCACTGATACTAAGTAGGTACAATACAAGTCACGGCAGGGGTTGTCTTGCATTTGCATACAGCAAACAGCTGGGTGCAGATGCGAAGCAACCCCTCAGTCACCTGGATGGCCCGGAGACTATGTGTTTTTGCTGACGTAACAAGCTTATAACTTTGATTTTTCATGATACAGTTATTAAATTTTGTATATAGATTCATGACATAAATATACTAGACACGTGTATCGGGTTTCGCAGTTACTAAAATTAGTGTTGTAAGTATATCGTGTCGATAAAAAAAGATTGTACGTTACGTAACGACTAGGTTCTCATTTACAAAGTTATCGTGACATTATAATTCCTGATGCATTTATGTTCACCGCCTTAGAAGTGATATCTTCCGACGAGGCGGCGCCATATCCGCTACTATGACCAAGAGAGGTCAATCCAGAGTTCATTGAATTAACGAACATGAATTTTAATTACGCTGTTTATGTAGGGCTTATTTCATTTATTGGAATGCACTGAGTAGGTATACAAGGTTATTTGTGAAACACTAACAACCTTGCAGGACTGTATTACTAACATCATAAACAACAACTTTATTCTATGACTTTTTACAAAACATAATAATTTACAAAAAACAAACCTTCAAGATTTCGTTGTTCTTTTATACACATTTCAACTCTATATTTTGCTACACCTACCTACGTCTGTATGACGCGATGCAAGCGCATCAAGCACCCGTCGGTTAATCCCCACTCCCTTTCGCTATTGTACTATCGCTTGCTTCGCGTGATGAACTTAAAAAAATCATAGCATGATAAATTTGAAAAAATCATAGAACAAAAGTTGTTGTTTATGATGTTAGTAACATAGTCCTGAGAGGTTTCCAGTGTTTTACAAATAACCCTGTATAAATGGAGACGCAGTGAAACAAAAATCCTGTGAACACGATGACTACAACTGTTGGGCGGTAACAGTTGTAGTGTTCATGGGAAATTAGTAGGAAAATCATCAAATAGCGCGCTCCATTGTCGACCGCATCGTCGCTTTCCATCAGATGAGATAGCGACCAAGCGCGAACCTATAAAAAAAAAACTTGTCTCGCTCTTGTGTCAGACTTGTACCGACTGAAGCCTACGAAGGCTACGGTAACTCCTTCGAAAAATCAGCAGCCCTGGCAGTCATCACCTCTTTGGGACGTTCATGAAACACAACGCGCCTTCGACACAGGCTTGGACAGATAGTGAGCTACCCATTGCTCGGCGTCCGCAATCCCGCGTTAGCCAGAAATCGTCCTGTGACTCCCGACGCCCGAGGCGTCTCGGGCGGGGGTGGGGGCATGATGCTTGTCTCCGCCTCTCTATTGACCTACATTATCTTTAGTTTTAACAAATTTCTTAGGCCCTCTCAAACATCTGTGGTTATTGTGATCACAGATGTTTTAGAAACCTTTTTCGTCCTTGAAAAGAACAAAAACAATACGACTAAAGAGAAAGTTTTAATATTTTTATTATGGCTTGTGTCTTTTGCTGCTGGCAAAAGGTAATAAAACATAAAAGTTAGATCTACGAGTATATATAGGTATACTATTGTTACATATTATAAAACAATCCAACTGCGTCTGTCTGTGTGAACGTGATAAACACAAAAACTACAGAACAGATTTTAATGCAGTTTTCACTAATAGACAGAGTGGTTCACGATAAAGGTTTAGGTGTATAATACTCGTACATGCATTTATACAACAGTGAAAAAACAGCGAATCTTAAAGATTTCTAACACCTGTGCAAAGCTGGGGAGTTCGATTATTGGTTTGAACTCGCTAATCTCAGGAAATATTGTTTTGAATTGAAAAGTATATTTAGTATTGGATAGGCATAATATTTAACGAGGAAGGTTATATAACATCAAACTACGACTAACAGGAGCGAAGCAGTAACTAAAGACAGTTAAGAGGAACTACTAGTGTTTACATAAAGCTTGTAAAAGTTCTGGTTAGGTCTGATGAAAAGTTACTACGAACGTCTATGGTTTAGTGTCCTATTGTACTTTAAGTCATTAAACTGGACCAACATACCTTGGTTCTGGTGATACCTATCGTCTAGGATTTGATAGGTTTAAAAAATTAAAATTACCTGCAATATTTCGTGTTCGTCGACACATCTAATTATCTGTGATTCCTGATTTGTGACTAAAAAGATTTTTTTATAAACGAACACAGAGGGTCCCTAGTGGTCTTTAAGTCAAGAGTGAATAGGGTTACTTCTAGGCAAGCGTGTTCCATCGTCCATTACCATCAGATGTGGCAGTAGTCAAACGCGAGAGAGTCTACCAATAATAAAAAAAAATGTAGGTAGGTACTACCTGCCTGGCCTTGTCGTATTTATCTTAATTTGCATTAATTTGGATCAAAATATTTGTTTACGATATAATTTACAAATATCTAAGTGTGAATACGAAACGTCAGCTTATTATAATGATTGCGCTACTTAGTATTAAAATATGCACTATAAACGTCAGAATATGCAAAATGCTGTTGAAAACTGATAAAAAAACGAGATGAATCGTACCGTGTGTTGAGTAGTTGGTCGTTATAATACATAATTTAAGTAGGTATTTTTGGCTTTTCAATGTACGACATAAACAAACCTATTGCACTCTTCTTCTTCCTGCCCTTATCCCATATTACTTGGGGGCGGTGAAAAAGTTTTTTTCTCTCATTCTGTCCTGTCACCCGTCCGTCGGCCGTCACACTATCACTAACTCCCTTTTCTTTCATATCACTCCTCACACAATCCATCCATCTTTTCTTTGACCTTCCTCTGTCTCCAACCATCTACTTGTAAACTCTGAAATCATTTAGTAACATGCATTTCATCCCTCCACTTCACATGACCATACCAAGACAAACAATTTCCTTTCAACTTTTTATTCACTGGCGCCATTTTCAAACTTCCTCTAATACACTCATTTCTCATTTTATCCTAAACAAACCTTTTGCACACGTATTTAAAATGTTAAAGGTATTGGAGTGGGCTTCCAGCCTAACCTGATGCAACTGAATGCAACTTTACATGGAGTTTATCGGAGCTCCAAAACACAGTTACTGAGTAACACGATACGATGATACCCCTTGGCAAGACTAGTGTCAAATTTTATTTTCTTTTTATGTATAGCATGCTCTCCAACGCGGTTTCACTCGCGTCTTTGGTAATACTACACCGCCCCCGTGGGTCGTAGCGCGATGTTTTTCTGCCTCGAAGAATGTGCTATCCAACACATTTTTTTTTATTCAAGCACTTGAAGTCAGCGCGTTCAAGCAAACAAACTCTTCAGCTCTATAATATTATAAAGTATATCTACAAATAAATATACCATAAAAATGTTACATTTTGAGTTTAGGTGCAATATATTCAACACTTTCTTTTTTCGGTTTTTTTCTGGAGCACTGTAAAATTTAATAGAATAGAATAAACTTAATTGTACATCAAAAAAGTAACACACCTAACACTGTTTAACATAGGCACTGTGTAACCTAGCTTAGATTACAGCACTTCACCCACAAATTTGTACACTGTAATCGAGTCTGTAAATTGTCACCACGTACCTATACAATGTTTGTGATAAATAAAGATATTATTATTATTTTCTATTTTGCTTGTTGATGCAGTTTCAATCATGAGCAAGGACTCTTCTTCCATACTTCACGAGCCCGAACCCAACAACACCTCGCTAAAACTAATTAAACCGTCAATATTAACGTGACAATCCCTCCACATGCATAGCAGGAAATTAAACGTAACAGAACTAATTAATGCAACTTCTATCCAATTATCGGCGTATTCATTTAAGCTAAACAATAGAAACCATTGACACCTGAAGGGTGTTTCATCTGATCACCGGTTAATTACTACCAGGCTACAGCCAGGACTTGCTTATCGTAAGTAGTTTTTAAGCAGGTATGAGTTTTTTTTTAGATATTGGAGGTTGGACATAGGACAGTGGACATCATACATTTTTGTATGAGCCGTTATGTCCCTCTTTGAGACAAAGGTCACCCTTCCATTTCGGTTATTCTTCCATTTCTCTGTCCTTGCCTATCTACGTCTTCTCAATCCTTTAGGTAGTTTTTTCAGTGTAACCACAATTGCTATAAGATTTGAATGACGACATGGTTAGCGCACTGTTAATTGGCCGCTAAGCTGCATGTCTGCAGGTTCGCTCCTTGCGCAAAACAAATGCCTCTATGGCCTACAGATATTCTGTGGTGTGGTGGGGTATCTTGGGTATACATGTTTATCAGTTTACATGTTTATGAACCCACATAGGAGTACCTAATTTTCTAATAGCGGCAAATTAAAAAAATATATGACAAAACCTTTAATTTTTGTTGGCTCAGACTTAGATACTTTTTGTCCTCTTTTGTTACGATAACATCTAGCTAGCTAACCAGACGCAGCTAAATATCAGGATTTTTTACGGTTTGCTGGGCATGTGACCTCTTCAACCCGATTAACTAAAGAAGGACAATGATGCTAACCGGTTAAACCTGTTTTTAGACTTTCGGGCTTCTGAAAGCCAGATGCCTACAGCTTCCTACGTGCTCTCTGATGCGTACATAGAAACAGTTACTTACTTACAGCCAATTAATTTCATAGAACGTTGAATAATCTCATTGCGCACACTAAATTCTATGTAGTCGTCACAATACTCACATATGAATGTCTTGTTTGTGCTTTGTAACAGTGGTTACGTGAGCTTAGCAAGTTGCGAAAGCACAGTTCGCACTGAAACGAATTTAGCGCGAGTCGAACAGGAAGCCAAACGCGCGGTACTATTGCCGAGTTATGCTCTACTAGATGCGGCATGCAAAACAAACAGACTGCCATCATTGGTCAATATTAAACCCATACTTTCTTTTTTCTTTGTTTCTTTTTTGTTGTGAGTTTTAGTCTTACGTTTTGCAAAATAATCTGAGGTCAAAAAAGAAACCTATAATTAATCAGAAAATATTCGATTAAACCGCTTAATGAATAGCCAATCTCAATTTAAAATGTACGTAACTGATGCGGTTATTTCAAAACTTGAGATAATATCGAAACCTACTGCTATGTACCCACCAATGAACACTGTTTGCGTTCCGTCATTTCTAGTCTACATAACTCTCGGTGCATTTGGTAAGACGCTCAGTGAAAGTGATTGCGCGGATGTCGCGTGCGACGGCGCAGGCGCACCCGCCGACCTTGCCATATAGGCGGCGCGCGCGACGCATCGTAGTGCGTAGCTACCGGTTGTACATCGTGCGAGGCTAAGCAGGGATTCAGGGTCTTTTCAAGACCGGTAGCGAAAATTTCGAGGGTCAAAACAAATATAGCAATTACATATGCCTATTTAAGGGTCAAACGTGCATTAAAATACTTAAAATCAAATGTGGCCAAATGTTGGATCCAATGGTTAGGTATTTTGTGCACAGTTCATAGAGTGCTGTTACTACTAAGTTCATAAAGTGCTGTTACTACTAAATGAAAGGTGCAATATACAAGGGCGTATCCATAAAGGCGGCCCCACGCCTGTCCTGCATAGATATCATGCTGATTTTACTCGACTCGAGATTAAGAAGCTTACCGATAAGTATTGTTACTCAAGGTATTGTACTACCTAGTTATAGCAATAGGATCGCTCATCGAACAAAGTTCAAGTTTATTATGTTAGATGGTGGGAAAGAGAACCGGCCAACATTCAACCCCTGCCAACGATCAAACATTTATTTCCCTCCCTCTCCTTCTTATTTCTTACTTTCAAGTACGTTTTTCATACGCCAAGAAACTGCGTTGTTCCAACAATCTTCTCATACTCTCTGTCCCCCTAATATCTTCTTATTTTGTGTATTCGTCTTTTTTTATCCAGTCCATTCTTCTCTGGAACTCAGAATGTATTCTTTTGGAGATCAGGGTGGCTTCTAGTTGTTTTAAGCGGAAATAGCGGATTTCTTTTCAAATCCAATAGGTAGAGTTTGATTTTTGTTTATTTAACTTATAACTGTACCTATATAGGTACAGTTATGTATATACATATATATGTAAATAGGTATTCGATTATAAGTATAATAAATATATAATATCTATACTAATATTGTAAAAAAAATAAAATTAGTAAGTTTGTACGCAGGCGGTGATTACTGAAACTAGTGATGCAATTTTGAATTATTTCACACGTAGAAGCTATTTTCACTGTTGACATAGTAGGTATTCTATATTTTCAAACGGGCAAATGCACTGGCAGAAGCTAGTATTTCAGACCATTTACCAATAGGTATTTCAGAAAATTACTATATAATAGAAAAGTCTAACAGATTTAACGATGAACCTGTCATAAAATCTCTTCACCATCCTTTAACTCGTAGAAAATGGCTAAGGTAAAAAGTTTGCCTTGATACATTCTTTCATGAAATTAAAAATAAATATTTAGTACTTTGAGAAAAAATAACAATCTAGTCTCTAAATCTCTCTAATCTCTTTATCACGTCCAGTACTGTATTGAACTGGAAATTGGTCGTCGAAGTGCCGAAACAATTTCAGGTCGACCAGTGTGATAAAGGTTTTAGTATGAATAATTCTGTGGTGCACACGGTTGATTTCCCTCACTCAGATTTCTCTAACAATCGTAAATAACAGTCTTTACGAGCTTGAACTTAGATAAACACACTCAGTTTTGCAATTACAATAGTAAAATAAATACTGAAAGGTTTACCTCACCGCTTGAGAGTACCGGGTGACATATTTTTCCGTGACTTCAGCAATTACGCGCAGAGACACGCCTGATACGATCAGGTAGTTTTTTGTTCCGGTGTATTATTAATATTTATGAATATTATACAATAAATGTCGCACTCAAAGTGACGTGTTGGCCTGAATCCTGGCGACTCGTAACTTTATATGCACAGAGCTGCACCACTTACCTTGAAACGGTTTTTGCTTCTTTTTCCATAATCAATATGTCAGTTGTCGTGTTGGCTCAACCCGGTGCGACGCGACCGGCCACACATGAGCACCACCCGTTATTAATTTCCCTTTGAAATTACGTTAGTAGAACTAAGCACTAAACGGTTCATTTTAATATGGGTTAGTCGAGTAGTTTTTCAGGCGAATAGATTATAATACCTAATGCGAATGCAAATAAATATTCAAACAGTCTTGATAAGGCGACAATGGCTCGAACTACTTGTGTGTAAACACCATTATTTTTTTACCTGCTCTGCTCCTTTTGTTTGTAGCGTGATGTTATAATCTTCTTTGATAAATAGACTATCCAACACTAAAATATTTTTTTGATTCGAACCAGTACCTTATTCCTGAAATGAGCGCGTTCAACCACATAAACAAACGTTTCTGCTATACCTATAAGTATACATTTTAGTAAAAACTTCACGGTTTCCGTGCTAATCACGTGTCGTATGTTTACGTCGCGTTTAGTTTTAATTGTGGTACCTACTAAAGAAGTTTTTACCTACGTTGTCTTATTTTCATTGCTTGCCCAGAACCACCTTGACCTTAATGCCGAAGTCCATTTGACTGTTGTCATAAATCAAAAGTATTGGCAATATCAACTCAGGTGGGAATGTATTGTGGACTTGTGTCAACAGATTTAATTAGTATCGAGCAGGATGATGCACATGTTAGTTTGCGCATGTGCTCTGCTGGTCGTTATTGTTATAATTGTTCACGCGGTCACGTGCGCCTTAGAGGACACCCGCTTCCATGAAAAGTATATTCATTTCATTATTAAACCTTAGTTCTACATACCTCACATTGAAACTAGTTACGAACTAACTTGCATCCAGAGCTAGTTTTCACTTAACCGATATAACTGGGCATATATTTTGTGCACTATCGTAAATTCTAGCGATAATGACGTAATTCAGTTTTGTCTAAAGCATTTCGGCAGTTAACCTTAAATGTAGCCGGTAATAAAGGTCCAACAGTGAAATATTTCAACAAATCAGATTAGGAGTGTTGTAACACATTACAATAATGCATTAGGTTAATTCATCGAGTAGATACAGAGACACAGTATTGAGATGGACGCGTATTGGCAAATAAGTGCGCGTTTGTTTGGGGGCCGCCGTGTTAGAACGGGCGACCTCTCGCCTCCGCGGCCCGCGTTCTCCTTACAACTACTAGCATTGAGGCATTTACCTTTCTTAGGTCGGACTTGTCCTCAATACAGGCTAGAAGCGTTGATTTATTACGATGTACGGTATGCCGGCTCAATTTAGAGACAAATTTTGTGCAATATGCGCCCAATCCGCACTGTGTTTACATTCTAGTCCCCGTGTGGCGTCAACATTAGCCCCGTTGGCTTGATATGTCGGTTAGTAAATATTCTCCGGTACAAATCGGTTGCAAGTAAATACTTTTATGTATTATGACTAATTTTACAAGGCCGTTTACGGATAAATTGCGTCTACTTAAATTATAAGAATCTGACAGAAAATTCTGGTCGATTTTTCACACTGGCAGGCTAGTTCTTTGCGGTTTTGGTTTGTAAAGTTTTTTCGAAGTTATATGTATTAACTATAAATGGGATTTTAGTACCCCTCTGGTATATATTGATTGCTGTTTTTCATTTGATTTAGGCGCTACTTCATTTGATTTGATTACGTACTCAAACTTTTCATTTTGCCCTAATTCGGACATTGTCGTTCTGTATCGTTGCCAGTTCGCCCACGTTGCATGTATTGTTCAAAAATATGTCCAAGGTTGTACATAAAAGACCCTGGACAGTATTTAAGTAACTTTTAGCTCAACAAAGATGTGTGATAAGGTCTAAGTAATGAAGTATGGTTAATTAGCACATTTTTTAACAGACGAGTTTTGTGGAATTCGAGCACAACAATTAAGTGGCTACGAAATTATTTCTACTTATTAGTAATGTGTTGTTACCTGTTTAATAACTTAATAAAATTACGCAGTATGAACGCTAAGGCAGGAACAACATTTAGTTGCTTCGTTATTTATTTTAGTATGTATAGGTATAGTTCCTTAGGTACTATTAACCGTTTATTAGTTTACTAGCTTCTGAAAGCGAGTTCGTCCACATGAAGGACAGACGCGAAGTTGAAGCTAAATGAAAAGTAGCCCATGTCCATCTTAAGGTTACATATTACTCCACATCACAATTTTCATCAACACTCGGTTCAGTAGTTTAACAGTGAAAGCGAAACAGACGCAGAGTTACTTTCGCATATATAAATAATAGTAATACGGATTTTTTAACCGCTGGTTTAAACGCTCATAAACTAAGGGATAATGTCCAACAATAGATTTTTCGTACAATTTCATAAACAAACGTGTCTAAAATAGTATAAAAACTGCAATTTACGTCAAAGCTACGAAATCAGTGATGTTTAAAGTCAAGGTTGTGTGATATCGGTGAAGCATCGGTATTGTTATCAGCCTAAGTGACTATTTACTGTAAACAGATTGTATCAGAGGAAGCGATCTTTGTCCTCTTTGAGGCAGTACCTTGTAAACGCTTTGCCGCCTTCCTGTGGTGCTAGTTATAAGCTTAACCGATTTTTAAACGATCTCCGTAATAGATCGAAATAAGGTTTAATGACTAATATCGACCGTTCTTTTTTTAATCATTAATCTTATACTAGAGATGCGTTTAACCTTATCTTCGACGTTTTTCATATTTCTAGTAAACATGCAAGATATTTTGGTGATATAACCGAATTATTTAAAATATGTATTTTATATATAGTTTAGAGATCGATCACAATCAAAACCGTCAAATACTAGAATATCAACATTCCTTTGCACGATATTGGAATCTAAATACAAGTCTAAAATCGTACACGTTGTTACGCAAGACGATGGCAACGTTAAAAATATTTAAATACTTACTAGTATAGATTATAACAGCGCGTGTGGCGTGAATGTTACTTACTATTGATAGTCTCGCGCTTGACCACTATCTCACCTAATGGAAAGCAACGATGTGGTCTACTATGGAGCATGCTTGCCTAATTATAAACTATTCCCCCTGAACCAGTTTTTATTTTAGGACGATTATTATACAAATTAAATTATAAAATACACTTTTAACCCCTCAACGGTGGACCCTAGATAAAATTTCTAATTTGTCGATGGTTGTGTCATTTACTTACAGTTCTGCATTTCGTTTTAAGAAAATATATATTAGCTTGTATTTTTTTTCGCTGTCTCACTTCTTGTTGGGTTCGGACTCCATTTCCACGCCATCTCGAAGCCAAATGCATTTTAAACCATCTCTCCATCTTCCAGGTCCAAATTCGACAACGCTTTCCATTTCAAGAACCTAATGGTGGGGAAATGCCATATTATTGTTAATTGTTGTCAAATCAAAGCTATCTCGCGACTTCTCTTGCCTTGCATAAGTAGTGACGCAGGTGACATTGAACACTCGACCCGATTAAGCATAAGCAGACGATTCGCGAGGTCACGTCGCCAATGTCCACAGTTCCACACTGTCCACTGCCCTACTCTAAAGTTTTATTGTTCCATCATTCTCACACCTAATTACCTACAGCAGTATAATTGTTCTTCTTCAGAATTTTTCCTATGTAATTGTGTCGATGAATATTAACTTTTATATCGTGATAAAGTCTTTTGTTGAATTTATTAACATTATAAAAGTCAATATTTTGATTTTAATACCAATGTCTTAAATTAAAAGCAGTTTGTATGTAATGTTTAAACTACGAAAATAACATTTTAATTACTAATACAAACAGTACTTATTTTCTTGACTTTCCCTCAAAGTAGGCAAGGATATAGTTTGCACGTTAGATAGAGAAGTAGATACAAGTTAGCCATTAAGCAGTTGTAGAGCTTCTAGTTCAATTAACGGCACATGACTGTTAAGATAGCGATCTAAGTATACTTATATATTGTCCAGTATTGAGGTGTAAAGGGTGAGTCGCACGCGACCGACCAGAACCTGCGACACCGGTTGTGCTCGGACCATTTCTGATGGGCTCATTGTCGGTCACTCAGCGTGCAAGATGCCGAGTTATTTATACATTGCATGTAATAGTTTTTTGAAAGGTGAAGAATAAAATACAAACATAAAGGGCAGATAAGCTGTTTATTGATAGGCGTAGGTTGAATTATTGTAATTGGGAGCATCAATAACTAATTCCAGTAAATAATGTGTAGCAGTAAGCTGCTGAAAAATAAATATATTTGTAAAAAAATGTTTTCAAGTAGATAATTATTTTCCTAATGAACGTAAACCCTGAATTGTAGATAATCGAAAAAAAAGTATTTTATAGATAATTTATTAAACAATGCGTATTGATTATTATTATTGATAATTTATTTTCAATGTTCACAAGGTTTTTTCCGTCCTTAAGCAGTGATTAACATACCTACATAAACTGTTTATCACATGCCAAAGTTGGTACTTAAATTCAAAGTTCCTGTGATAAGCAGCATACCCTTATGAAAAATCCTGTTTGAAGAATCGAAACGAGAGTCTTATTTTAGCTTTTATAAAGATTTCAGTCCAAATATTTCTTTTTCAATGTTAAAGGTACATCGTAACACAGACTAGAAAGAGGTCAAACGACGCGTCGAGCAACTTAATTTACGATGTCTACTATGTCTTGGCCAAATAATTTCAATCTAAAATCAACAAAATTATAATAACATTCAAATAAACAAACGTTCGGCCGCTTGCTGCCAAAAGTCTCATTTCTGTGCGAAATTTATGGATTTTTTCATTCTATAATTTGGCAATGTCATTTACAAGAAAGGACGAATTAGTATTCGTACACGTACGACTGGTCACATAAAAATATCAAATATTATACTTAAGTACCTACTTAGTCGTATGTTTCAATACAACTGTTACTGACTATTACGCCATTTGTTTTGCAATTTGCTGAACACAATGCTTGTGGTCGGTGGAACGTCTGCTGGATTAGTTCATAGCCACAATGTTACATTTTCAAATTATCTCCACGTTATAGGCGTGATAAAGCCTCTTCGGATTTCAATTACAGTCTATTTTATAGAATAATTCATAGAGCATTTTGGTAGGGTTGTAACATCTACATAACATTGTACTGGGATTAACAATCTAACTGCTAAGTGTTTACGACCTTATCTCAAGATCCTTCGTTGAAGTTTATTGTCAAGAAACGTACTGCCATGTATGCAAATGCAATACAAACTAATCAGCGTGTTCTTTCTCGGTGCAATTTCCACTAGTAACGGAAAAATAACCGCAAAACTGATTATAATTGTAATCCGATAAACACTATTGATTTACGAAGCAAACAGTCAAGAGTTTCCAATTTGAATCCATTTGAGGAATTGACGTGTGCGGCCAATTATTTGTTAGCACATTGAAATAGTAACAAGAGTATAATATAGTGCTTGTAAATCAATATAACGATAATGTAAATCGTCTTGATTGTGATCTCGGCTGTCGCGAGCATGATGTCACTTGCCCGTGCGCAGCAGCAAGGCCTCGAGACTGCCTCCTTAGTTTGAGCTACACAGGTAGACACATGAATTTATAATGTGATGTATTTATATATTTCTGTCGACAATATTCATGTTCAATATTCGGATTTCTGTTTTAGGAATACCTATTGTAGAAAATTGGCACTGCTTTTACGCCACATCTACTGCATAACATGAAGAAAATATACTTACGTTAGGTACTTTACCTTGCGTAGTATCAACATACGTTTTATAGTTATGTATACACAGTCGCACAGTTGGCAACGTGTATTTTTCAAAAAAAATCCCAATTTTCCCAGACAATTTTGGTTTTTGAAAAATTCGATACTATTTCAGTCTAGTTGATTTGCTCTTTCATAAATTTGCTTATATTTTTTTTTTCCAACAGCCATTGATGTCACACTACTGAGCTAAGGCCTCCCCCAAGTCCATCCTGACAGTTTTCTCCCGCGCCGTCTTAAACCAATCCTCATGGTACGCATCTAGATTATCTCGTTATCTCTGTAAAATAGTACTTTTTAATATAGTTGCGTCATATCCTTAGGTTTATCTTACTAATAAAAAGTTAAATCGATTCAAACGTTTTTCTTGTTTACCAACAACGTGGGAAACTTAATGATTTATGTTGATCAGTTGCACGACAGTCGGTTTCATCGATATGACATATTATTCTAATATATAAATAGCAACTACATTAGCATACCAGTTTGACGCCATCAGATCCAACTTACAGTACATCCACACATTCTGACCATATTGAGCGTAACAACTTAATTTAGAAATTTGTGTGCTCAAGGCAATTTGTGTTTAATTTTTAAGCGGATCTCTACGTATTGAGAGGTGGCTGGCAACCTGATGTCATAATCATGCCTCGTTATTATATAACGACTGGTTTCAAGTATTTTTTGTGTTCTCATTTTGCTTTGTTACGCGTTTATGTCAAATTATTTGACGGCCAGCCCCCTATTTGTTGCGAACTGGAAACTTCTGTAAAGCGTTCCGCGAAAATAAATGAAACAGTTTACTTTTTTATAGTTTCACAAGAGAATGTGGTAATAATTGCTAGCAGTGTTGCCTAATCTTCAGTAAGTTTGACTAGTAAATCATTATTTCGTTATAATAATATAGTGAATTTAACAAATAGGTACCTTTAATTTATTAACTAACTGAAAACGGGCTTAGAAGCTTCAAATCTTAACAGAAGTAGTCTTTGATAGGATTTACAAGGATGGTGCAAAAAAAGCAAAATCAGTAAAGCAACAAGCAAAGCTCAAGCTTTGAAAAAGTGCCTTTGTGCTCCCTATCTGTATAAATTGCTTTTTTCATTTTTAATTGTTTGTGTGTGTATAAATAAATATATAAAGGGGTCAAATACTCCACGAAAGTAGTTTAAAAGTCACTTTGTTCATCAGTAGGTAAATGTTATTCTATAAAGACATAATTTCTTAAGGTATTCTAGATTTTATTCATGCGGTGTTGTCAAGCTCGTTTTTTTAACAGGTTTATTGTGCATATTAACATTGTAATCTGTCGATTATTATGATTTAAGGCTCTATTATGCATGGCAAAGCGATGAGCTCAGAAATATCCAAACTGAATTCATAAACTGGTTGGTAAATTATGATTTGTAGTATTTTTAGCCACGCACATTTATCTTATTTTGTGTACTTTACAGGTACGTAATTACAAATTGAAATAAATATTTTCATGAATTTGCTAGACAGTTACATAATATCACGCTAATCATATTATATTTAGTTTGGAAATCATTAAATGACTTCTCACGCTTTAGGGTGAAGTAATTGGGCTTATCAGACTTTTACTGACTAAAATCCATCTGTGTCCTTCTGTTGCCTTTTGCGTTGTAGGGCCTCTCGTTGTAGGGTTCACTTTTTCAAATATTTCCACAGAACCATATAGGTGCTTTTAGATAAGATAGTTTAGCGACGTCATCAAACACTCTTCATATTGTACATAGGGTTTCTAAAAAACGCTACGTAATGAGCGGTTGTAGGGAATTTTCCTATGGTCATGGATGCCTCACCTTTGTTATTAAGTTGAAAAATAGCAAATCATCGAAGATTATAAATATTCAAAACAATTCTTGTAAAGCATTAGACGTGTTGGTTGGTAATATGACATTACATCGCATTGTCACCGCGATACCCCTCAATTTTACAGCGACACAAGCTCATAATTGACTACAAGGTAGTACCATAAGTATAGTGTATCTAGGGGCTAAATGACGAGTTAGGTTACTTATAAGTATCAATTGGCACCTCATTAATGGAAGTGTACTGAATGAACATTTGCTTAGCATTTGGAGCTCTGATGAAATTCCACTTAGATTTTAGGTTTCTTCGGGGTTTTTTACTGTTGATAAAAAAACCCGAAATGAAAAGAATGACGATAATATTAGCCCAAAGAATACCCAAAGTTTGCCATGTTTAACAATGGGAAATTGTCATTGTCACTAAGCTGTTTTTATCAACTTTTTTTATGGAAACAGCAGTGTAATTTATTCCTTTGGGTCCGAATAATTGAGTTTTACTAAAATGAGATAATATAGTGTTTTGCTTTTGGCTTCTGAAACATCAGTAGTAATCTATCGACTTTGTACAGTTTTTCAAACAACATTCTGATTTTGATTTATAGTCCAGTCAATATTAACACAAAAATGCACAAACATCGCAAACGCGCATGTAACTACAATTTTCTTATATGTTGTTAGGTCCGTTGAGAGTAATTTACATCCAAGTTTGCAACCCTGAAAACCCTGTGCTACTCCCATGGTGCTCGAAAAACTGCGTAATTTTGGCAATTTTTTTTGTTTTTTCGCAAAATCTACTCTAACGTATTTTTCAAGATCCTTGTTCAGTACTTTAATAAAGATAACTAAAGCTACAACGTGAGCGATACTTAAGCTAAATTTGTCTATTGGTTGTGAAGATACAGCAAGTCAAAGATGAGCAATTCTACCGCAGTGCTCGGAAAACTGTAAAATTCTGTCACTTGTTTAAAGTGGTGGCTTGCAAATGCAAAAAAGGTTGCTTAGGGTAGTGCACTTGCTTTCTGCAAGTACACGACCCTAAGCAATCTTTTTTTTGGCTGAACTCAAGTGCTCTAAGCTATGTTCCTTTTACCAAGGTCGAAATTGCAACCACGCCATCTCTATCGTTCTGGATGAGGAGGACAAAAATGTGGAAGACCCAAAACCATATGCCGACCCATCTCCACCTCCAGAAAATTACCTCTCCTTGTCCACTCCCCCCCGCTGATCTAGACTGGATGAGACGGTCCTTCCAAAAGGGCGAAAGTCTAAAACTGTTTTGATTTGTCTACTTAGTATTTATGTTTATTTGTTTTGAAACCATAAATGATACATACATGTAGGATGTGGCACTCTTGGTTTTGTTTACAAAATATATACATACATACATAATTCAGTGCAATGTTTTTATTATTTATCTAGATGAACCGGTGGACTTCGTACAGCCTAATAGTCAATAAATGTAGAACATCTTTAGATATGGTCAACCGGTTGCAATAAAACAAAGCCTAAGTAATATACAACAGACAACTACCTCGTAGTTGTCTGGCATTTCGCTGAACTGGACCTTTTTTGGCGCAAACGTGTGACACGAATGCCCGAAGATATCATTCATGTGATGGTGGAATGTGACCAGTATCGCGAACTGAGGAGGAGCCTGTTACCAAATATTGATCTTCACAATGGTGGAATCAATAGGATTCTGAGCCAGCCAATGTCTGAAGAAGCACAGAGTATTTACAAGTTCCTAAAACAATGTATGAGAGAGAGAAAGGATAAAGGGGGCAGAGAACATGAGTATGAAGTGAGGAACTATATTTGAAGATGTGAGTAGGGGATAGAGTAGAGTAGTGGGTGACTTGCAGTTTGCTATCGCAGCTGCAAGCTTGCACGTTATGCTACAATAGGATTGATCCCATGAGGCTGGCATAGTCACCCAGAGTGCACTGAAGCCTCTAAATACTAGATTTGAAACTTTGACAGACAATGTTACTTTTTATTTATTTTTTTGTTTTGTGTTTGTCTTAAGTTTTTGTTGTCTGCAATGTTTTTTTACGCCAATATAAATACTTTTCTTTCTTTCTTTCTATATCAAGATACACACAATTTTAATGTATAATAATTATCTACATCGATTTCGTACATTTTACGTGATGCGTGCACAACTAAAAACTTCTACCGATTTATTATATGTATTGAAGAACGCAATGTTTTACTATTTTTGTTATTTTTGAGGAAACCGTGAAGCCTAGTTGCATTACTTTGGTATCAAATTTAAGCTAATTTAATTTTAGGACTAATAATTTAGTCAGTACGTGTCTTTGAATGTGTCGTAAACACAAAATGTTCACTTTAAAAAAACTATGGGAGTAGGTTTTCAGGGTTGCAAACTTGAGTGTAAACTACTCTCAAGGAACCTAACAAAATATAAAAAAAAAATTGTAGATACATGCGCGTTTGCGATGCTTGATGTCGATTTTGACTGGGCTATTATTTCGCAAGAACGGTGTATATTGTAGAGATAAAAAATCGTTGAAGGCTTTTTGTTAATCAAATAAATTTTCAAATCGGATCGATGAGCACTTCCAGAATTCGTCTCATACCTGCGAACTTTACAACAATAACGTGCTAACCAAAATTCAGAAACGTAGGGCATTGCAGCACATAACATATGAAAATATGGCATTATAATCTCAACGGATACAAAAAATTAAAATATTGAAAGATTGCTGTAAAGATAGGAAATTTTGGTTTGCTTTGTGATATCTACGTAAAATAATGACGTTTAGGAATAGTCAATATTACAAAGTCATGTTTACCTACGCTTTATTACTTATTTGTTTTATTTTACGATCATTAGAAGTTACAAATCATACGAGTACATTAACTTGTTTACGGTTTTTACATTAATGATGAGTACCTGAAGGTATCTCATGAATGTGATCTGAGTAGCTTATTTAGTTTTTTTTTTACTGCAAAACCTCGTCACGTTGTCTGAAAAACTATAGGCATAGACGTTTTTTTTATTGACGGCCAACATCACGAAACCTACTGTATAACATTCATACATTGTATTGCTTGACATGTTTATGTTATTTGCCGTTCCAACTAAGGTTTCTTGGGTTCAAGCCCAAAACCCGCCTCTTGGGGCATAACCTCGGTTAGTTGTAAACATAACTACGGTACAGGCAACTTCTCGAGTTAATTCGTTGTATCGCAGGGCGTTTCCCGCCAACGCCTCAGAACACTTGTGTGAACATGTAGCGAACCCCGTATAGCTTCTGAAGCAGCCCTGACCTCTCGTACTCGACCATTTAAATTAATCCGAGGATATATGATCCAAGTCAGCAATAACTGAGCAATTATGCCCGTAATGTGTCTGTTTTGTCTGGAAACTTGTTATTTTGTTAATTGTTTTGCTATCTGCCTTAATGTCTTTATAGAATTGTGATATCTGTGTTAATGTATTGTTTTTATAACAACTTGCGAGTGCCTGAACTCTTACTTTGTATGCACGTTTTTCTATTTATCACTGACTTGTACATACTTAAAGTTTAATGGTCGCGTGGGTGTTATGGACATGATTAGTAATTAATTCAAGTATATCACAGACTTTGGTATGTGGGTGTTGGTATTCTGTAATAAAAATGGCGTCCATTTGATGTTACTATTAACATCCCGCTCGGTGTTGCATCAAGTGAAATGTCACAGAGTTACTAAAATATTTAGGTACTTATTTTATGTTGTCATCGTGTGGATTTTGAAATAAATATTTGAATCATTGTGTGCATATTCTATCCTCCTATCCGTTTTACCTAATTTATTGATTAGTTGGACATTAAAATTTGGCTATACATATATTGTTCAGGTGTCTTTCTCAATTTGTGTGTCTGTGCATATTGCATTCTTTTAAGTATAGTTCGATATTACTGAGTGCAATTATATTTTCAAATAATTTAAATAATTGATCGTCCATAAGTGGTCCCAAATAGCGTTAATTTTTTTTTTTTTCGGAAAACGGTATTTTAAAATTGAAAAAGCTCTCAAGTCTAATGTCAAATACCGTATCCAAAAGTCAGTGGTTAGCAACCTACGGTGGGAACTTGTTGTGTAGGTGGGCGTGCTCGGTCTACTAAGTACAAATAGCCGGCGCAAGCGCGTCGGTCAACGCGTGTAGATACACCACCGAATGATCTCGCCACTCGCGCTCCTACCAATGCTATGTACATTATAATCTCTAGAAAGCACCCACTGACTCGTGTTCATTTGCTTAAACTTTCAATTTGATATGAATTTATGAACGAGTCTCTGTTTTCTCTCGATACTTTCTTAGTTTTACGGTTTACTCTACCAACCAGCATTTAAAGATTAATTAATTTTAAAAAGTGGCCGCGTATGCTATCTTGATATACTAATATTTATCGGAGCAGTGATTGGCAATTACTCTGTTGCTTCATGTTTTAATTTCCATGTTTGTTTGTTTGTTGGTTTAAACATAATGGTGTCTTGTTGTGTAGGTGTATATTTGCATACATTAAATACTGAATCAATTTGGCGTTTTCTCAAATTGACAGACTGAAAATTAGACAGTACAATTATTTTTGGAAAAGCTTGTTTTCTTTTTGCTCTCTTGATTTTACATGATGATTTATTCCGTACATGGAAACAGATGCTGCACGCGTCCGACCGCCCAAAACTATGTGATATCACAATCTACTGTTTACAGACAAGATGCCATACCACTTCCTTAATCTTAAGCGGCGGTAACATTTACCAAAGATAAAATAAATTAATGATAATCTCATACAGAAGTGTTTGCTTTTTAAAACGCTACAAAACTGTAAATTACAATGGAGCGCGATGAAGAGTGTGTATAAATTTCGCTGGCATTCCCACACACTAACGTCACCCGGCCGCGTACCTACGCAGATGTCCTGTGCGCTAGTGTGAGTGCACGTAGCGTAAATACACCTCCCTTGATTGACTTACCTAACACCCATTCGACTTTGTTACAACGCAGTAAAGCTCATTTTACCTTGCCTTTAATTTAACAGGTACATGAATAAGGTTGTATTACTGTACCGTATTGTTTCACGTTTACGCGTCTCTGTGTGGCGAGGTTAAGTAGAGCGGCGTTATCTTAGAACAGAGATTCCGTGGAGTCTGGATTAACGATAAAACAATATGTTGATGTAACATTTGGTTTTAATTGCATGCATTTATTTGCTTTTGATTAATTTTGATAGATTACTTTAATTAACGACAAAATACATGCATACACGATACAGGAGTAATAAATCAGGTAAGTGCCAAAGTAACTAATTGTTCTCGAGTCAGTTTATAAACGGTATGTTTATACGCCGATACAAAAATCATTATATTAAGTTACAAGAGCGTCCTAGAAGAATCGTGATGATTGCACTTGATTAAAAAGTTACATCACACCATATACCTGCTACACAAATAATTACGTTTCATAATTACCGAGGGTTTAGAGCATTGTCCGTCCAGTCTAAATGTCATCGAACGGGGTTTCGCAAGAGCGTCAATCACAGGCGGTCACCTACTTTCGCGATCGACTCGAGGCGATTAGTCGACTACATTCACCGAGGCCTCGGATCACCTCTACGCAACAATTGTTTCTGTAGGAATCTTTTATTTATGGCAGCGTGGAGCTGCGTCTGTGTGAGTGGGCCGTAAGCGACCGTGCCCGTGTTTTACCTGTATGATAAAAATCAAAATTAATCTCGACCATATTCTTATCGCGATAGAGTCTGAATTCTGTTGCACAGAACAGACACAGAAATGCCCTACCGGCAATAAGTCAACGCTCGAACTCGCCTGTTTGACAAGATTCCAACCGCGTCTGTCCTGTTTGTTTATTGTAATCGGTTTGACAATGAGCTTAAGGTGCGGTTTCGAGTGATCTCCTGGCTCGCGCTCTCTTGTGATTGTTCTCGGCTACTCGGTGCGAGACTGTGTTTGTGTTTGTATTATACGTCATGTATACCGGCTTACTGTAGATTCGCCTCTTAGCATTCATAATTGCTTGGCGACCGAGCGGCTTTTAAAGCTTGCCGTTGATTGGCTTTTATTCGCGGTTTGAATTCAGTTTTTATTTATCCGTAATTATCGAAATCGTTACAATGGGTTATATGCCTTATATTCGTTGATATTTAATGTGAAAAGGTGAGGTTTCAGTTGAAAAGCCAACAAAAAGCGGTTGATAAGTCCAAGACAATCCTAGTGCAGATAACGGAAGGTCAATGAGGGATACGTCAGACGATTGAAATGGCGCGCTTCGGCAGTTGGTTTGATGTTGCGTTGCGTCTTGTGTCGCGCGCGGCGCGTCGTGCGGGAGCGGGAGGCGGCCGTCGCGGTGCATAGCGGCGTCTCTGTCGCGCGCTCCAGCGACCTCCTTGGATGTGCGGCCTGCAAGGTCGGCCGCCTTAATTAATAAACTCACCGTAAAGTATTTGAGGTCGATCGGAGAAGCGTCTACAATCTTACTCGAACCTTTGTCTAGTTATTGACCCGTACGCGTCGAACGATGAAGGCTTTTTATTGCTCACTTCTATGTAGTGTGGGACTAAAAATAAATGGTGAGCTAATTAAATATTTTATTCAAACATTTGTTTATACACGCTGGTTATTTGCGCTCAACTCGTGCAGTCTGTTTTCTTATTGTGTAATGAAAGTACACACATAATTTTGTTTTATTACAATTGTGAGATTAAAGTGAACGATATCACTTTAATAAACGTGCTTGTCGTTTATAAAAGGTATTAAATAATCATAACAATGCACAATCTATGCAAATTGTATATCGCATAGAGTTCCCAATGAGACTGTTAACGGTGAAATAAAAAAATGAAAGTTTTTTTTTCACTTACCCTCCGGTAGTGAATTAAGACGTTTCGTCACATCCGTGTTTGATTAAATCTTTAATGCATTGCTCTGTCGCAACTAAATATTTATTAACTGGCTACAACCGTTCTTACTATCACTTACATGTTTTTATTAAACGTCAAGTGATAATAAGTCGCCATCTTTTTTAGTATACGTTGCTTTTGAAATTATGGTGATACGATTTGTAATTTTGAGTCTCATAAAAATGGTTTTATGTCTAACAAAACCGCTACTAATTTACTCATGGAGTCGTATTAAAACAGTAATGTAATAACACGGTTATACCGTGTTTAATATCTCACATAAAATAATATCAACCTGTAATCATCGCACAGGCCTTTGGGCCTCTACTCGTACATTAGAAAGAACGAAGACATAATTGAAAACATTCTAATTATACCTCGATTTCATTACTTACGACGCACATCGAGAATCTTAGTGACATATGGCGTAATTCAATCATTTCAGCTGGATATACGACCCCCTTTCCAATTCTAGGTAGTAGAACTAGTAGCACTTACTACTCTGAAGATAAATTGAGACTATTATCTAAACCAGGATGTCAGCAAGCTGTGCAAAGGTTTGGAAGATCTGAGGTCACCAAATTACCTGCCAAGAATGGGTCTTATGATGCCAAAGACAAAAACCGTTAAAACTGTGGGAAATCCTAAGACCAGAAACTAGGTTTTTACAAGCTTTATTAGGTTCCACTTGTAAGTAATACTTTGGTCAATTTTTTGCATGCAAGTTATGGATTACATCCTCTTGGTCCATCATGTTACCTACTTATTTTTAAAGTTTTACGGTGTTTCAGTTTCATGATAGAGTAGCTAGTTATGAAAAAATCTGTAGGTATGTTTTCCGTCACTGCTTAGTAGACCAGGTAAACCTCAAGTGAAGGAAATGGCTCATTGTGCTTACGACTCTGTCGGCAAGTCTTTATTTATGCACTATTGTGACGTATGGGCTCAACGGCTTATTGCACATGGCTTTGAAAGGTGCCGCCGTTGTAGCTATTAGGCCTCGATTCCATTACGCACACTGGCAAACTTGGTGACATGTGGTATAATATAATTTATGCTTAGATTTAAATAGAGCTGGATTTAAGTCTGGTTGTGTAACTATATGTTCCGGTACTGGTTAAACAACCGGTTTGTATGAATGGAAAGAGGCTTTGGCCCCAGAAATTTTGGCGGCACATCACAGGGACAAAACGTATAATGTCGTTTGTGCCAATGCTAGGTTTTTCCGATGGACTGCGGGAATGATACAAAGAGTTAAAAAATCGTGGCCCTGGAACGCAATAAGCAGTAAAAGTTTTACACGCCCTCTCGCTCCACCCAGCGCGGGAGAAGTTATCAAGTAACTTCTCAATAAAAAAAACATATATACAATATAATACGAGTATATAAACCAAAAACTGGTTAAATGATAGAATCGCTACAGTTTTATCAAATCAATATTTTCATATTAACATTATTGAAGTAAAGTTTTCAGTTGTGTAGTTAGTTACCATGTCAATTGTATTGGCAATAGCACTTCCGGCTGTATGGAAGGGACGGCCAGCAGTCAGGCCGTCATAATGGGAACGAGGCCTTGTGTACCACGTACCTACAGCTCTCAGATTTACTAAGTGTAGCTAGCTAAAAGGAAATCAAGTATAGAATAATGTAATATTTGTTATCATTACGAAATACGTCATTCATTAGGAATACATAAAATTATATCAGTTGTAGTGATATATTTTATTGCCTTGATAAGAATGTTTTTATTTGACTTAGGTACCAGCTACGTACAAAATTTAATTTGACTTTGACATTGTTGCAGATTAGATTATAAACAAATAGTTATCTTCACTTCCTTGACATCTTTATAGAGTTATCCTCATATTTATTTTGAAATCAGAATAAACTGTGATTGAACTAAGACTGTGTCTAGTGTCTTGCTTATGGGATTGCTATAAATAGCGGTTTTGCAAATAACTGGACTGACGCGAGAACCATGGCCGTGTCGAGACGTGTATTCTGTATAGTTTCCCATAGATTGCTGTGCAGATACGAGTTTAGGCATAATAGTTTTCACCGTTTGGATAAGTTGACGACCGATGTGATTTTATTAATACGGTACTTCATCCGGTCTTTAATTGTTTTTAAATGGATAGTGGTTTAAGGATTACGTCTAGGAACTTAATTAATATTCATATGTTACTAAGACCTCTGTTTCTAATGTCTCGTGTTACGGTTATTGATTTCTGTCTATCCATCAATAGTTTACTATCAAGACACTAAAACAGGTCTAGCAGAATATTCTGAGGTCGGTTTTTGTAATTAAACCCTTTTTTATAACAGTACTTTTCTAATATGGCGTCACCTGTCTGCGTTAACAAATCATTATAATCTATGCGTAGCGTTCGGCGTTCGGCGCGGGCACATTGTTGCCTGCTTATGTAAGTCGGAACGTCTTCCACTTTCGAATCAAGTTTATTGACACGGCAAGCTCGACAAACGCAGACGCTTCACAGTTACATCGGCATCGCTTTGATTCTCCGACTTACCTGTCCCGGACGCACCAATACTCCGTATTCATAATTTCGAGCTACAATTATGATACGATGAAATATTCGTTAATTATTAGTTCCAATTTTCAGTGTACTTAGCACAGACCATAACTCATATGGGCGGTAAACACGAGCTGTTAATAAATTAATTCGCTTACAATTTATATACTTGTATTAAGATGTTTTATGTTAATTTTATGTATGGTCCGCCCCCAACTGTATTAATTCTAAAGACTTTAGCCGAAGCGCACTCATTAAGTTTTTTATTAGCAATAAATCTAATAGTGTAAATGGTTTTGTCGCTTTACAATCGCACTTGCTAAATGCTGACTAATCACTGCTTAAATCGCTAAGCTGCTTTCATCAGCGCCAGCATCGGCGTGCGGCTTACCTGGGACGAACGCCGCCAACACACAAGCAGACACGGTTTTCAGTTTAAAAGAACGTATGTATGTGGGGCATGTATTATATTATAATAACAAAAATAGCAAATGAAATAAAAAATTACAATTACAATCACAAAATTCGCCGTTCCCGCTTAACTTTAATTAAAATTTACTATAGTGAAAAGCGGAGCTAAAATTAATTCAGTGCGATCAATGTCACTGTCGTTTTGCAGTTCGTTGTATATGAGTCGCAATTCTAAATAACTGAGCATGTTTTGGTGAACTATGCTAACCGCAAAGTGTGCTCAGCGTAGCACTTGAACACAACTCGGGTGTTATGATAAATAAAAAATGTTAGGTCATCCGTATCATGCGTTGTTTGGATGACTAGGAGTGTGCTTATTGCTTAGCACCTGCTTAAACTGGATTCCGACCTCCACTTGTATGGAAATGATTGTTTGAACTATCATCAATCTTCCTGATCATAAAAATAGGTAATTATTTACCTATTTACTTTAATTAAACTGTAAATGAATAGCGCCGTTAACATATTGCAAATATTTCAAGGATCATTTACCTACATTCGATTCAATCAGTTGATTAAGCTGACGTTTAATAGCCTCTGTACACAACAGCCGGTGAGTATTCGAAGGTAATCAAATAGAGGATAATATGAACATCACTGGCCAAATACCATCGTATGTTATGGATACCATTCATGGTTTTATGACATTTAACCACGAAAACGTTTTGCAATATAATCTAATGCTGGCTGCTGACATTTTCTGATATCTCATTACTACGATGGAACATGAATATTTAGTGTATCAGTAGCGCAAAGGCTGGTAGCCTCAGAGGATGTAGATCGACAGATTATAATGACCGGCTGCCGAGTAGCGTCCTGTTAATATCCGCCCCTTTAATAGAGGTTACACAAACTAATATATCACGATGACTTACATACCAGTATCTTAGGTTAACTACATTGCTTGTGAAGGTCATACGGAACCCGGTTCGTGTATAATACTGATATTTAATCTCGTCTGGTTAAATAGTCGACCCCAAAAAGAAGAAAGACTTAGGGCCGTGCCTCACTGGGACCCAAGGCGGCGTAGCCAGATTATAACGTAAAAAAAATGTATGGTGAACTGCGTGACCAACATCAGGCCAGGTGAAATATTACAGATCAGCATGCATTTTCTTAAGTGCGGTGTGAACTATCAGCATCATCATGGGATCTAAATGAGACACGAGCCTTAAGTATACTCTTAACATTGTAACTTTACGTAAGTATGTGTATTTAGGTTTAAGTATAATAAGAGTTTAAATAAATAAACTTAAAAAAAAAAACAAATTAAGTAAACTTGCTGAGTAAACAAAAACTTAATGAAGCTCTTGAATATTAATTAGAATGTGATTTTACACATGAGGTAAATAAAAATACTTTCACATTGATTTATGGTCTAAGTAGGAGTACCACGCAAATACGCCATGCCGTAGTGTAGGTCAACGACCTACGCGTGCCCGAGGAAATAGTTTCAGTTACTACGAATGCGATTGATACACTATTATTAAAAGAAATTGCTATAAAAATCGTTTATTTTCCTATTACATAGAATATAAAAGTCACTTTATGTAGGACACAAAAACTAGGAACGTATATTATTATATCTTTTCACGCTTAATGCTCTTTTCTAAGCGGAATTCTTGGAAAGTAAAAAGACGTGATTCTACGTAGCTTGGTCTGTTGACATGATACAAATATCAAAGACTTGAGGAGCGGATTATGTGATTGTATCTCTGAATTTAAGTAGAATGATGTTATTTGGCCAACCAGATTTTATACGTTCCGTAAAAATATTTAGGATACCTATACGTCATCCAAGTACTTAGGTACATTAATTATTGCAATTAATTAGGTAAATATCTAATATTATAATTTGGTAGAAACCTACTCATTCAAAATTATCGTAAGACCAAAGATCAGATTGGTGATTTTCAATTCAAATCCAATATACAAAAATGTTAGATTGAAATGATAATAACAAGAAATCGGTACATAAAAAAATAGTTAATTGTGGCACATAACACAAATGATTGGAGCTCGGGTGAGTGAATCCGCGTATCTTTCACACATAGGTACACACACGTACGTTTGTTTAGGTATACGTGTAGGTATATATGTACAATAGTCTGCGGTGGAAGCGTGTTTGTAAAGTAGACTGTAATCGTTAGTCACTGACATCGAAACGCATAGCCGAGGCAAATCTTATAGATGTGACACTTTTGTGCGACGTTTGTTTCGTAAATTACTGCCTATCTTTAATCAGATTTAAACCAAGAATGTTTTGTTTTGATATGAAATTTTACCACTGGATATTTCATATCTGTAGGGATATGAGTTTATTTCGGATTATCCGCTAGTTTGAGATAGTTTCGGTAATGTATACAAGTTTTTAAAACTGCAAATATAAAATATAAAAGCAAGATTTTGACTCTTATTTCTAGACTAGATTATTATTTCTTTGGCCGGCAACACAAACAAAAACTTGTCGTAACCTGACATTTAGACTCTGCCTTTATCCGAAACTATCTGAAGCTTTATATCGGTTTCGGATTTTTTTTTTCGGATATCCGATAGTTTTGGTTATGTTTGTGGAGCTCTATACTATCCCTGGTTTAAACATATTTTCAAGAGTTTCTAATTCATTTAATACCACATGAGTCAGCAGCCGATTGTGAATATGTAAAACAAAACCAGCCTAATAACAATAAATCCATTATTTAAGTTGTAAACGTCTAAGTTAGCTTTCTTTCAATCAGTTTAGTGTATGTTGAAATCCACAAATTTCATATTTATAGGTTTAGGTCAACCAATCAGTCAATCATACTAGGTCAAAATGCAAATGAAAACAATTTGAATTTTAAATAAGTAACGAAATCAACAAAACACTCGTTTAGTTAATTATTTGATTGCATTGAGCGCTTTATCGTCAAAGCAATGAATGTCAATTCTGCGTCCGCGTCATCTTTGATATCATCTGAAAGCGTACCGAGCGTGTAGGCATTTACATAGATCGCGCCCACTCGGCTTCATCCACCGCGATTTTTACCGAGATACAAACAACTATTACACGGCCGAGTTGTTATGTTAATAGAATATGAGACAATGTACGGAGCGCGGGGGCTCCTTAACTCGCGAGTGTTTGATTTCACCCGTTGGGACAGGTTTGCGTCCGGAATGCGCGCCGTGCCGTACGCCAGAGGTTAATAAAGCGCGCACTTGCTCGCTACTTTATTGCTTTTTGTGGTCATAAATAAAAACGCTTTCGAGAAATAAACAATTTATGCATTATCGAGTCTGTCAATTTCGGTGCCCGGAACGTTGGATATTAATATGGGGTGAAGCATTACGAGTGTCCCTAATTAATTGAGTATTCAGTTAAGAAATATTTAATCATTCTGTATGGACTACTTATCTGTGTTTCTTTATAAAAAAATAATGAGATACACATTATACACGAGACATTTCTCCCAGTGTATTTACTTGTACTTGTAACCTTACACAGAATATTTTCTCGTGCAAAGAACATGATAGCCGTAAAGATACACGAAACTAGTGGAAGTCAAATTGAATGGTTATGGTTTTCAACTTTTCATGTAGCATGCCTACGCTGTCTCGTAGCGGTCGTAGGCGCGCGCGTCACGGTGACGTCACTGCCCTACGAGTGCTACGAGCGCTACGCGGCCCACACGACACACCCTCTACCTCTACCTACGTCCTACACAGTACAAGTGTTATTAGTGGTAACGTTTGTACCACCCATTTTAATGAAAGTTATTTTTAACTCCCATTAGTCCTCAGAATAAATAAGCCTTTTTTTTTTCAGCTGGATGTCGGAGGAGTTAGATTCTCTCCCTTAAACAGTAATAAGTTTTGTTTGCGTAGTCTTAAGGTTGACTGTTACTTCCAACACGTAGGTACCTGATTTATAGTCGTGGATCCACGACTATTCATAGTCATGGATCGAAAAGATCGAAGAAAGTCGTATACCATTAGGTATGCTTATAATTCCATCACGTATAGTTTTCATTTATATGAAGGCCCATGTTGCTTAACTACAAACGCGTATAGTTTTCATTTATATAAAGGATAGGCCTTTATATAAATGAAAACTATACGCGTTTGCCTTTACACAATTACATAAAATTCTCGTACTAATCTTGCCTCCATGAGTAAGAATTCTAGGTTCTGTTTCTAATTGAAGCAAAGCGAAAATAAGTAGATTATTCAAACACGATATGTAATATATATATATATTTTTTGTAACCTGTTCTGTCTCACTCCTGGCAAAGGCCTCCCTCCACTCCTTCCATCTTTCGCACGACCGGGCTTCCTCTAGCCAGTTCTGGTGGAATCTGTCTAGTTCATCACGCCATCTCCTACGTGGTCTGCCGCGACCCCGTTGCACTGTTTTTCAGGGCACCAACTTGGTACTACGTACCTACGTAGTACCTACGTGCGCCAAAGTAGGTACTTTGGCTCACAGTTTATCGGGCATGCAGCAGACATGTCCTGCCTAGTCCCATTTCAGTTTGGCAGCTTTTTGAGCCATATCAACTATTCTGGTTTTGGGACGCAGTGTAGTGGTTGTAAATAAAAAACAAACAAAAAAATACTATAAATTCATATTCCTAAAAGGCAGGTAGGAAGTTTAATTGAAGGAAACCTATTTGTACTAGCCACTTAAAATACAGACCATGGGCTGCTATTGATAGTTTCGTATTAGAAAATCCAATGACTCATTCGCAATACCTACCTGAGAATCGAACACAGGACTGAACACTTCCGAACACTAGCTTTAGAAACAACATAGGACATAACCTAACCTAATACTTTGATGGCTCCAGTGCCGCAGCGAGTGCATTTTACTACGATATTGATGAGCTAAGCTAAGGGTTCCAGGGTCGATTCCCGTCAGTGTCAAACCCATGTGACTTAATGAAGGTCAGGGTCAGGCTCATTGGTGAAGTCGTTGGTGCATTTCAGACTATATGGCAGTAAATATAGAAACGTCGCAGTGCATAAATGTTGCACAGCATTATGGACTATTTATTCTCTAGGAAAGGGAATGGGTCGTAATCCACCACGCGTGCCCAGTGCGGGTTGGTGGATGTCACATGTCTTCGATTTAAGAACGAGATGTTGGCGCAATGACTAAAAGGCTGCGATTCATAGGTTCAATTTCCAGGAACTTTTCAAAGGTATGCCAAATAAATGAAATTTATTATTTTATTTATTTATAGGCTCGCGTTTGACCACCATCTCACCTGATGGTAAGGAAAGGAAATATTAAAACATAGGTATGTATATGTTTTTGTTTTAAACTTTTTTCAAATTATTTATGGTACTTACTTATTTTAAAATTAAAAACATAAATAAATATTGTTCAATGTTCAATCTACTTTTTCATCACTGAACTCTACTATTTAATTTTTCATCGTCTCCCATAAACATTCGACATTTGACAGAGTTTTTATGAAATTGACAGTTTATTGACACAAAACGTAAGAATATCGATCCACTAAAAATCTCGTAAAAAAAAAATACGAATAATTAAGTAAAGAAAAGTAACACTACATAATATTTACGTTTATAATAATAAATTAAACAACATCGCGCAGTGAATGCGGTAACTAAGAATCAAACGCCTCACCCCGCGCCCTCGCCCGCTTGCGTCTCGAGGCCCGCGCGCGCTTCGCGCCATACCGCTGTCCGCTGTACTGCGGGAAGAGGGGAGCGGGGACGCGAGGCGGCCGCCCCGCGAGCCGCAACTCAGTCCCCCGCACATTGTCACAACCATAGCACGTATTTATTTGAACAATTTTAACACTAGTTTTATTTCCTAAATATGGCGCTGGTGATTTCCGCCGCTTGGATAAACGACTCAGAATTCATCGAAATGCTTAAATACTATGAAGAAACTGAAGCTTTCGGAAAGGATTATTCAAAAAGCAACCCAGTGTGGCAAGAGATATCGGCCAGAGCAAAGTTGTCAGGTATGTTTGTGACAATATTTGTTTTTTTTTTTTTTAATAAAGGTAATAATATTTTGTAGCTTGCTTTCACGTTTGCTATAAGATTGCTTGGCTAATGGCTAAAACAAATTAAGCATTGTGTGGGTGCGGAAACATTACCTACTTGCGTAGCTCCAATTACTCTGCGTTTCACATAAGAGGTTCCTTCGCCGTAATGTTGGCAATATGGAAAAACAGTGTTGCTATATTTTAGCAATGAAATTACTTAAAATTGGGGAGATTAACTAATATTTCGTTACTTTTGACAATTGTCTTATAAGTTTGTTTTTTTTTTCTTTTGGAATAAAATATACGACGCTGGGCACCCTTTCGACTGTCCTGCAATTCTTTCAAATACTGAAAACGCCAAGTCACAATATCGTACTTCATCATCAACAACTTCCTTTTAGACCAGCTTTTTTTTAATAAAATCACATTCCCCTCATAATTCTCCATACGTGGTGCGAGTACCGTTAAAATCGATTTTGTTTCAGATTTTATGCAAAATATTTTTTGGTAGATTAGGCAACTCTTTTCTTTTTCCCTTCTTTTTTCTGTAGACAGACAGGGGAGCCAACATTACGGCAAAGTAACCTCTTATGTGAAACGCAATGACGTCGCCGTCGTATAGATTGATCTGTCAAATAAAAGTGACCGTTTCATTATGTACGTACATAAATATTTTATTTTTTCAATATTTTATATATTCGTACCCAAACTCAGCATAATGCCGTCATTTTCTAAATCAATCTTCTTGCAATTACTTAAACAGTTTAAAAAAAAACCTAAGCAAATAAGATTAGTGAAAAACTGCTTAGTGAAGCACATTTCAAGATAGGTCTTTTCTGACTCGTTCATCAATAAGAACGAGTCAAAAGAACTATCAGTCCGTTATGACTATAACGGATTGTATTTAACACATTTTACTTTGACACGTTTCCATAAATATCAGTACCAATTTAAAGGGAGAAAAATCGAACCTTGCCCCTTGAGACTTTTTGCAGCGATGCTGTCGCGCATCGGTACTAACGCGCGTTAGTCGCATTTGTAATCGCTATTTCTATAGAAAAAACGCGCCAACGCGCTACAACATCGCGACTGTTTCGATGCGAACGCGTTTAAGCACCGATACAAAAAGTCGAGGTGACTTTTTGTATCGGTGGGCGAGGGCTTTTAGTTTTATGCCTATATACGTACCTATTTGTCGTTTCCATTCAATATTTTGAATTCCTATTTTTTATTCGTTTTTCCTGATTAGGACAAATTTACAAGGCAAGTGCTCTTGTAGATTCTGAGAAAATTGGCTGTGACAGACATACAGACTGGACACAAGGATGGGCTCTTTTAAGTGTTCGGGTTTTTTAGTTCGGATTTTCAGACTCCTAAAAAAAGGTATATAAAAAGGCTACCCTCAAGACAGTATCGTCAAAACGACAGGTCCTATGCATCTTGTATCTATTGAATTCGCGTGAAACTCACAAGATTGTCAGGTCACACGTGGGAGGCTTTTCAATGCTGGGTATTTCAGTTGCCACTACCTTTTGGCCCCATGGACCGTCTGTTCTGCAAGTAATGTGCTCTGCCCACAGCTATTTAAGTTTAGAGATTCTTTGGTACCTAGGTTCTCCTACGAATTTCTTTTTCTTTAATCGATCATACAAGGAATTTCGAGCATAGCCCTCTCTATTTCCCCTAAAGCCTTCTTTCGAAACCTATTAGTGGCCTTTTTTGTCGATAGGCAATTTTTTTCGATTGGAAAATTGACTAGTATGAAGCCTGAAAAAAATAAATTTTGCTATTGTTGGCAACTGTAAAAACGGGGCAAATTTTAGTTGAACCTGCATAATGTGTCTAAGACTTATAGGGAATCAATTTATTTTATTACATCTTTAACTTTTTTCTTTCAGTGAATTATTGCAGGAAAAAGTGGCTTGCTATAAAAAATAACTATATAAAATTAAAACACATGATCAGGATTGGAAGAGTGACAGAGGAAATGGTTCGGTTGAATCCAAAAACAGCGAAGTATGTGGATGGAAGGCTCAATTTTCTTGATCGTTTTCTCTCGGAAATACTAGATATAGAATTACCTAAGTCTGTTCATAGTTTCTTTACTTCATTGTTTGGAGAAACAACAGATGAATCAACCCATAGTGTTGATGCAGTAAAATTAATAAAATTAAAAAAGAAAGGTAACGTCATACAAGTAATCCAGGATTACAACCAGGAAACTGGAACGGAGCCGACATGTATTCTGCCAAATATGGAGCAGGAAATAGAAGAGGAATATTCAAATGATGACGATTCAAATGATATAAAGCTCGTGGCACCAGTACATCAGATTATTTTACCAACTATACAATTGCATCAGGACGGTCCAATTGAAGATATGGCGAACTTGCAGTACATCACTAGTAGCAGCATACAACCAACAACAAGTGATCCTATCGGAGATATGGTGAACTTCCAGTTCGTCCCTAGTAGCAACATACAATCCACAACAAATGATTCAATTGAAGATATGGCGACCTTCCAGTACATCACTAGTAGCAGCATGCAACCAACAACAAATGATCCAATCGGAGATATGGCGAACTTGCAGTACGTTACTGCTAGAAGCATACAACCAACAACAAATGATCCAATTGGAGATATGGCAAACTTGCAATACGTCACTGCTAGAAGCATACAACCAACAACAAATGATCCAATTGGAGATATGGCAAACTTGCAGTACGTCACTGCTAGAAGCACACAACCAACAACAAATGATCCAATCGGAGATATGGCGAACTTGCAGTACGTACGCATACAACCAAAAAAAAATGAGGAACCAAATCATAAAAGAAAATTGGGTAATCAAACAAACCTTGAAGAACCAAGTCTTAAACGAAAACCAGGTAGACCATCAAAAAATGAAGAAAATTGTAATTTGGCCCGCTTTTTAGTAAAATACACAAATACGAACATAGAAACAGAACAAGCTGGCGACTTAAAAGAGTATATGGACGATTTGGCAGAAGTGTTGTGCAATCGACTGGCACCTCGCAAACGCAAGTATTTTTTAAGCCAAATTGATTTAATTGTAAGTGAAATGTTAGAGGGATAGCAGATAATAAAGATAGTAATTGTGTCTCTGTAACACATCCCTGTCTTTTTAATTAATATTTTAATTCAAATATTTTTTTAATTGGAGGTACGTATAACGTTAAGTTCACGTTGTTGTTCAAATAATAACAAAATTCAATTGCAAAAAAAAAATTGGCAAAATCCAATTGTGCCTTAAAAATGTGTGTTATTTTTCTTTGTTTCAAAGGAACAGTTTTTTAACCTAAATATTATATACTTTTCTATTATTGCCTAGTTATAAATGTTATTTTTTAAGTTTTGGATAATGTTGCAGATTTGATTTATTTATCATTGTAATTACAGAAAGCAGAGTAGATATCTGTTACATTTTCGATAAGTATGTAGTTTTTTTTTAATAATTATATTGAATGGTCACAAGTGTTCATCTCTTACATAGTTATGTTTGTATTGATGTTAAGGAACTGACCGTGGATTTAATGTCAATACTTTTTAAAGCTTAATAATTTTTAACTATTAATATAAAGGTTCTTAAGAAAATACAAAACGTAAACTCTAAGTATGTAGAAGACTTTTAATGGTGATAATGGAAAATAAAAATAAATTCAAAAATAAAAACGTGGTTTCTTTTTTGTTTTAGTTTTGAACAGAATAAATACCTACCCCAAAGGTGCATACACGTTAGGGTTTACCTGACAGATTTGCTTGCATAGTTATACCTGTTCGGTAAGCTTGTGTGGAAACCTGCACAGGTGTGCAACATACATGCCCCGGTTTACCTGTTTAACTCAACTGCACAGGCAAACCTGTCGGCATACCCTAGCGTGTATGACTAATGGCTACCTACAGGAGTACAAAACATGTTTAAATCTTCCTGTAACTCGTTAATATAACAAACACTCCATTTATTAGCTAAATAGATAGTACCTCAGCAGGTTCTACTCTTTTTACACTGTGCATAAAAAAAGAGTGTGCGATGTCGAAATATCAGATGTTGTTTGTTAGAGGAGGCACAGAATGCGGCGCTCGGCGCTCACAAGCACCGTGACGGATTGGTCGCCGTGTCTTTCAAATCGCCGTTTCAATTGTTGTGAACTGGTTGTGGCTTAATATTTGTGTTACCAAATTTCTCTGCCCACGAACGAGTCGTATGTACCGTAAGTGGTATGGTTCACCGAGATACAATCAAATGGACTTATGCTTACTACAATGAACTTTCTAAACCATATTTTGTACCTACAAAATGCTTCTTTAATTTTACATTAATTTAGCTCTTTGTCATTGCATTATCAAAGTACTATTACTACTACATATTTAATTGAGAATTGACTACGACTAATTTTGAAAGTTTTATCAAAAAGCGGTCGACTTGTTGTGAAAACGATAAAGCGCGCCCAATCTCCCCTAAATTGTGTGTGGCACAAGATAACGCTGCACTAGGTAGGTAAATATTTCCCGTGATAAATGCTTTACTTACCTGTCGCGACCGCAGCGCGCGTTTCAATAATAACCGTGATATTGCGATGATACGGACTGGAAAAACTCGTTCGGCGGATGTCGATATCCTTAACGCGCACAAATCGACCGCTGATTCCTACATGCACGAGCTTTTTATTTAATACATCGCTGGCTGGACAGAAAGTGTGTGTGGGAAGAGGAGAGAATAACGCGCATTGTATTCATGCTGTTTCGAAGACGTCGGTGTTTATTTGGTGTGTGGCGGGGTCGGGATGATCATAGTGTGCTCTCAGTGAGCGGCTTTCATTCATGCCGCCTCGGGCCACGTTCCACGAGATCTCATCTCCCAATTACCAACTTTGCTCGAGTGTTCTGTCCACGATTTTTGTCATATTTGCCCAATTGAATGTTGCATATTTTTGTGGATTCGCATTGTCGAGTGTACTTTAATTTTTGGCATATTTAATTGAGGCTCTTTAGTGTTTGTTTTTTTTCATAATTTGATCATCCTAGAAATCGGTAACTTGAAGCTAGTCCACTTTCTGGGATGATTATTTTCTAAGTTTTCACTTCGTAAACTAACGTAACTTAGTTCTGAAGCAGAAGTTACCCATATACTGATTGACGCTAGTTATTGAAGGCTCGTTTCAACACAGGTGAACATTGTCGAGGGCCAGCTGATTTGGTGGAGCATTGTGCCGGTGTATTACACAAACAGTACTGAGCGCAATCGCTCAGCGTTTCACAATCGCGGGTTCGCCGACCGACACCAATACCTAAATTAATTTTCTTTTCGGTCCCGCGTCGCCGACGTTCATTGTTCAATTTGTGACTCCGATTTTGGAGCGCCAGTGTACTATTTGGTGACACAGAATTCGTCTAGAAAGTAATCTCCAAAATTGTTGACGTCAAACATTTTCCTTCCGTAACTGATTTTTAAATATTTGAATTTAAATTTAACGTATTAAATCATCGAGTTGATACAGACACATCACGTGCTCTCACATTTTTTGTTTACGATAGCACTAACCAGTTCGGGTTGCTCAAACACGAGCATGACATTTTATAACTGTAACAAGGTCATTTACCGTTCATATTGGGGAATTACTATATTATAACGTAGACCTCAGTATTGTACACGGTCGAAACGAGAATCTCTGATGAATTCGAATGTCACAGTGAAGGTCTGTGTACATTTTTGTATCCGCTTTGAATGTGCATGTCATTAAAATATTGAAACAAAATTAGCTCATTTGAATGTTCGTTAGTATCGATAGTTTCAAAGTTGTACTACATTTAAAGTCGTAAACAAGTCTCTATTTTTGCTGCGTTTTATAACCTAACCCAAATAATTGCGACATTTGCGACAGCATTTGGATGCAGGGATCGAAACTATATTTAAAACGCGGTGAATTGGACATCGGAGCTGCATAGTTGAGATTCCCGTGTGATTGGCAGAATTATGGTGCTTTCCCAGCGATTTGTCGGTTGCGTTGGTCGCAAGGAGCGCGCCTACGTGAGCTGCGCTTGCGACATTTTGACAATCTGCCATTACGTAACGGTGTTGAGTCTTTTGCGTTACTTCATTATTGCAATGTTTTATTGAGTTTGGTTCCGGGGTGAGTTTCATGTATTTAATAAAATATAATACAAATAGTTTTAGTTAATTTTTAAGTAATTTATTTATCTTACAGATCTTAGCAATCTTAATATGCACTGACATACGCAACTAGGCACCTATTGTTCAATGTTTCGCAAACGTGTCAACAGAAAATTACCTTCCTGTATAAAATATTATAATTAGCATAACAACATCTTGAAGTCGAGTCTCTTTTGTATCACTATTAATGAGTAATTTAACATATTTTATGATCTACCGATGCAAGGCACTCATTTATTGTTTCTGGTTATTACCTAATGAGCGTTAGAATTACTTATTGAAACGAAAACTTGTTTATAATGCACGTGAACATTAGTTAATATGTCTGTATGTGGTTTATGCAATGTTCGTGTTCCTGTTACGAGGAGTACTGGTGTCACTAGTCTGCACGCGCGACGCTGCCCGCCATCGCGAGCGCTCGCCGACACAGCTCGTATCAAAACAAACGGAGAAAGTCACGCCATATTATTTATACGTGCGCTTCGCACTATTTCCTACTTCCCCATGAAGCAAATAATTGTAATAGAGAATAGAAAATTAACAATAGATGTTCAAACTGCACAATTCTAACACGCAGCGTAAGAAATTACACGATGTTTTCACTTGCGAATGTTCATACATATTTCGACTGTTCTTTCTTATTGTTTGACTTGCTTTAAACTAAGATGATTGAGATTATCAAAAATGCTTTTTCGCTTTGAAACCTGACTGTAAATTGGAGAACACATCTCCTATAGGGTCCCTCAGGTACTGACCAGTCAGGGATATTCGGTGAGTAGGTACCATGTTTAGAATGGGCAAGAAGCCATTTCAAACCGCTATCATTGAGGAGACGACCTTTATTTTGCGCACTATACGCTCGAGGAGTGCCATGCGTAGGCCTCTGAGGTCTGGGAGGGTCTTGGTTACCAGAATCAGGCGAGATCTCTTTCCTAATGAGAGACCGCCGAGCGGCAGTGTGAAAGGGCCGTTCCAGCTCGGAGAAGAAAGAGTTGAGGAGGCAACCGCCGCGACGCCTAATACGCTTAAAGCTCACCTGCATCATTTAATGTGGGTTGGGATCTTGGAATCATGGGCACTCAGAAGGGGAAACCTGTTCGCCCACCGAGCGATTCCGGAGGGAAGACGGTGACACAGTGATCACCTGATGCCATGCACAGCGAGAATAGACTAGAATTATTCTTTATTGTGCACCAAAGCCAGCCTTACCAAGGAGTTGGGTAGTTCAAAGCAGTCGCACTATGTAATAATACTGGTATATTAATTATGCATCCAGTTAGATTAAAAGCCGACACTAACATGGTTGGGAAAAGATGAGATATATGATGGAGATCAATCTAACATCCAGAGAGGGATTTACTGATTCCTCCGCTGTTCTTTTCTGGTGAATGTCGATGCAGGATCCAAGACAAATACATCATTTCTCCCGGACTGTTGGAACTCTATTGATTAAGTGCTTTACTGGTAGTCATTACTGTCGATTCTGGCTTTAATGAATTGCAGTATTCGGGAATAGGGTTGTGGGATTGTGCTTAAAAAAAAAAACAACACGATGACATCATTTTCATTAGCGGTCCGGATACGTTTTTACTTTTATTCTTTCAAAATGTATCAAAATTATTCGAACAGCGGGCTCACAGGTGATTAGCTGTTTAGTTTCGGAACAACATTGTGTAATGTTGGCGCGATTAGATTACCTTCTACTGAGACGTTTCATAAAACGATTGTTACTTTCATTTTACTTGTCGGTGCAATAGTCAATTACCACTACCATTGTAGTACCTATCGGTGCTTACAATTCAGTTATATTTTTAGGTACAGTTATAATAATTTAATCTACACTATCAATAACTCGCGACTCGCCCTAGTTCCGCACGGGTGTCACAAATCTTTGGAACTTTTGGCTTTTCTTTACTATAAATATGCATGGACAACTCTGTTTATTGGTGAAAAACGCATAAAAATCTGTATAGTAGATACTTTCTGTGTTTGTCGCGAACAAACAGACAGAAGTGCTGAGGGACTTTGTTGTATAATTTGTAAGTTATACTTAATATACTACTCTGTCAAGAAAGTACCGGGAAAAGATCAATAATACACAAAATTTTTGATATTCATCCAAATGTATTTTATCACCTTCAAAGTATGCCCCTTCAGAAACGATACACTTAAGCCAACGAATAATGCAATCATCAAAACATTTTTTAAACGCTGTTTCCGAAATTGAGTTTAGTTCTCGCCGCGAATTCTCCTTTAAATCTACAGATTGAAAATGGGTGCCACGAAGTGCTAATTTGAGTTTAGGAAAAAGATAGAAGTCGGCTGGATATCTGGCGAATATGGTGGCTGCTCGATGGTATTTGTTGAGTGTTTGGTCAAAAATTCGTTCCCAATGATGGCCTTGTGCGAAGGCGCATTATCGTAGTGCAAAATCCAAGAATTTTCTTTCCACAAATCTGGCCTTTTTCGTTGAATTTGCTCTCTTAAATGCCGCATAACGCTCAAATAATATTCTTTATTTACCGATTGACCTTCCGGTAAGAATTCCGAGTGCACAACACCGCGATAGTCAAAGAAAATAGTCAACATGACTGACTTTTGATCGACTTTAGCGTGGTTTTTTCGGTTTTAGTTCAGTTGGAAGGCGCCACTCCGAAGTTTGTTAATTTGTTTGCATGTCAAACTCGTAAACCCAGGTCTCGTCGCTAGTAACAATGCGTTTCATTAATGTTGGGTCGGAATTGACTTGTTAGTCTAGCATGTCCTCAGCGACTTTCATGCGATTGAGTTTTTGGAGAAAATAATTAGTTAAAATAGTACGGATTGACTCGTGACATACCGAAAGTTCGGCGGCTATCTTTCTCAAACTTGAATGAGGATTTTCAGTCACTATTTCTTTCACTTTTGCGATGTTAACTTCAGTTGTAGAGGTTGATGGCCTACCAGAGCGAGGCAAATCTTCCATCACATCTCGACCGCTTTTGAACGCTTTGTACCACTCATAAGCAAGTGTTTTCGATAAATTCGATTCACCGTAAGTCTTCTGTAACATTACCAGTGACTCCGAACACGAAATTCCATTGGCGATGCAAAATTTAAGAAAAACTCTTTGTTCGATGTTTTTGTCCATTATGAAATTCGCAATACACACTAGATATGATATAACTAAATCAGCACTGTATTTAATATAAATAACAGATGCAACTCAAACTCCGCGCCAAAATGGAAAAAAGTTGTGCCAATCTAGCAACAACAAAAAAATGTAAAATTTGAATTTGGAACCATAAACAAATCATCCATTCCCGATACTTTTTTGACTGAATGTATACGTTTTTTGTTGCAATCTCTGGAAATACGTACTGATTCGATACAAAAATTATTTTACTAATACGATAGAGAGATGAAATAGATACTTTTTACGCCTGAAAAACAATTGTACATTGTTACACTAGGGATTAAATTAGCTACTTTCACCCCGAGGTAAGCACTGCTTTTCATTACGAATACAAGGAAAGTAAAAATAAAATAAAAAGTTTGTAAAACCTGAGTCGTCGTACCTATGATTTTAGGTAGGTATCTTTCTTCTGATTTAGGCGGTAAAAAGTTTTCCACAACTGCATTAGCCTCTTCTCTTATGAAATTAGGCGTTAAATCACTATTTTAATCTGATAAACATAACGTGTTAATACAAATATCTGTTGTACGGAAATGTAAACAAAACTAAAAAACCAACGACTGATTGCCACTTTCCCGCCATTTTGTTTTTGTTTTCTGTGGCCGGCCAGCTATTCATCCTCATTATTGAAAATTAGAAATTAATTGTTATCTATTATAAATAAAATATTTTAAAGAAATAGTTGAACAAATAAATCATTTTAAATATAATATTATTTAATTAATACTTATCTTTAAGTTATTTCAATTTTAGAACGCGCTATGATTGACTGGCTGTATGGAAAATTAGAACATGGTTCAATAAAAATGTGAAGACAGCTGTCAGTTGTAAAGTAAAACTCCCTAGGGATGAAAAGTACCACTTTCAGCCCGCTCCTCAGGCAACTACAGATCTACTTTCAGAGTATGAGTAATGAAATAGTACATTGTTACACTAGGGGTGAAAGTAACTCATTTCTTCCCGAGAAGGAGTTGGCGGGCGAGCGCAGCGAGGTCGCTAATTCGAGGGGTTAAATGGGTTACTTTCACCCCGAGGTAAACACTGTGCTTTTCATTAAGAATACGAGGAAACTAAAAATAAAAATAAAAGTTTGTAAAACCTTAGTCGTCGTACCTATGATTTTATGTGGGTATTTTTCATCTGATTTAGGCGGTAAAAGGTATTCCACTACTGCTTTAGCCTCTTCTCTTATGAAATTAGGCGTTAAATCACTATTTTAATCTAATAAACATAACGTGTTAATACAAATCTCGTTGTGCGGAAATGTAAACAAAACTCGAAAAAACCAACGACTGATTGCCACTTTCCCGCCATTTTGTTTTTTTTTTCTGCGGCCGGCCAGCTATTCAGCCTCATTGATGAAAAATTTGAAATTAATTGTAATCTTTTAAAAATAAAGTATTTTAAAGAAATGATTGAACAAATAAATCACTTAAAATATAAAACTATTTAATTAATACTTGTCTTTAAGTTATTTCAATTTTATATCGCGCTGTGATTGACTGGCTGTATAGAAAATTGGAACATGGTTCAATAGAAATGTGAAGATTGAACTAGTTTTTTTTTTTTTAATAATTTGACAGCTGTCAGTTGTAAAGTAAAACTCCTTAGGGATGAAATGTATCACTTTCAGCCCGCTCCTCAGGCAACTTCAGACCTACTTTCAGAGTATGAGTAATGAAAAAGAATTTTGTGTTGTTAGTGTGCCTATGTGTATTGAAGTCGTACTGTTATACTAATAAGTTTCAAGTATACCCAGTAATTAGAAATTTTGAAACGTTAATAAATGGTCGATATTAAACATGAATTTGAACGTTAACTGATCTTTATCTAAAACGTGTAAATAAGCAAATTATGACGACGACTTTGTTTTCGTACAAATTTTGTTATTGGAGGTGCTATAGTGATTTCTAAGATTAACGGATAAAATTCAAGGAGATCTTGCGTCTGCAGTCTGCTATTTACGATTTGTTTGGCCTTATAATGGTCTTCCTCGAAAAATTACTAATTATTTTAATGTCTTTAGATGAAAACAAACAACAACCTAGGTCAGTTGTTTTCATTTACATTCTAGTAGGTATGTAGTTTCATTTTGGTGCTCTTAAGAAGTAGCTAAAGTAAAAGCAATGTTGTATTAGACTGAAAACATGTGTCGTCTACTATTAAAACCGTTGCAGCGCACCAATCCATTTTGTCAATGACTATTCCCGGTCTAGGGTGGTGCGGAAGGGCATGTCAGAATTCTGACTAAAGCCATACACCTGCGTGTTTTGTGTTCAGTTGCTCTTTGCGTTCCCTTTCAGAAATTCCCTGTGGTCCTAGCGAGCATCAGCTCTGCTGGGCCCCTACGGTTTTGCAGGCACCTCCTCCAGGCGCGCGTGGAACACTACGCTTTGCTGCAACCACTGTATTGTATTTTAATTAGTCAATAACTGTGCAATGGTATCCACTACGAGTATAATTCCGTACCATAGAATACATTGTAAGCATTTGTCAAGTATCCACACTCGCGCTAAACCTCATAATGGTAGGGGCAAGTCAAACTGTCAGCCACATATCGACTTTGTATATGTGCCTACCTGCCTACAGCTCAATTATTGTTTATAAATTCGTCAGTCATTCGTCACGGTTGCCAATACCGACGACGGCTTATATATATTTGTGTTCGAACGGCTTTCTTCAAGGCCAGTTACAAATAAATCATTCGATTTACGCGTTTCTATATTCTTATGACGCGCAATTATCTAAATTATTACATAGTAGCTTTTGCCCGCACCTTCGCCTGCGTACATAAAACTATAGCCTTTGTCACTCAGGAATAAAGGAGAATTCTATTGGTGAAAAAAAAATAGTAATCGAACCAGTACTTTCAGAGATTACGTCTTACAAACAAAAAAACATAAAAACTAGGTTTACCTCTTTATAATATTAGTGTAGGTAGATAGGATTTGGTGAGCACACTTCAGTGTAGTTTCGCTTAGTTAGACTGAGATGTTACTATAAATAGGTATATGGATATTTTTAAGTAAAAACTGGAAATAAATAGGTATATTTGTTCTATAATTCTCTCGACACTTTTACTCTGAGTTGGATAAGTATGAGTTGCCTCGGTATATGGTGGACATCCCTTCCGCAAGGAATAATGGATGTTCTCAAACCTTTACATGCGCAAGCATGTAAAGGTTTGAGAACATTCATTATGCGTACAGCTAAGGCGTGGAATCTTCGGCCGGAGTCTGTCTCCTGACAGCTAAGAGGTCTTTAAGCAAAGAGTAAATAGATTATTTCTAGCCAGACGTACTTTATCGACGATCGTCGAACAGATTATGACTTACCAATAAGTAAGATAGTGGTCAAACGCCAGCCCAACAATATCTAGTATAAAAATAAATAAATATTACTTTGAGAATTTTAGGTAAATACATTTTTTATGATGAGTAAAGTTCCACCAATACTTGCGATTATTACGAAGATTACGTGTGACAAAACGGCTATTATATAAAATAAAATGACAAAGGCCATCTTATATAATACATGTACGCATTCGCAATATGTTTTTTTTGTCAACTCTCACACTGCGACCTTAGGTTGCAAGGAAGTTCGATGGCAGTATTTCCCTTCTAAAGTGGGCTACAACTGGCAACAGACACAGTTAAAAGAGATAACAGAAGTGTCACTGAAAATCTTTAGAATCGATTCGGTGGAAGCACATAAGCTGCCACCAATAGTCGATCGATAGGTGTGATAGGAGTGGAAATCCCTGCCGGAGTCCGGGCCGGTTTCCTAATAGCTAAAATTTAGGGGTCTTCAAGTAAAGAGTGAATAGGTTACTTCTAGGCAAGCGTGCATCATCGTCGACCACATCATCGCTTACCATCAAGTGAGAAGGTGGTCAAATGCGAGCCTATCAATAATATATAAATAAAGATAAGAAAGAGAGAAAGAAAAATATTTTATTTAGCACACAGATACAAAGTGTAGGTAGAAATCAGAAGCATGTAGAAACTTAAAATAAAAAAAGAAATTAATATTGTGTGTCTCAGGCGGAGTCAGATAAGTCCAGTTCTGCATATGTCCAGATAGTTGCCCGACACTGGTCTTTAACTAAAACTTATAGGTATGAGTGTACAGTTGAAAATTAGTTTATTTATTTTGTTATTAATGTTAGATGTTTAGTAAATAAATACAAGTAATTATGTTATTTTAGTCCTAAATCAATAAAAAAGTTTTTTTTAGCTAAATACAATTATTATTTATCATACGGTGCACTCCTATTTCTGATTATCACCAGCTGTAGCTACTGACGACTAGAATTTTAAAATATCTGAAATACGTACCTTATTGTTGTTGTTGTTAGTTCTAATATTTTAATTTTAAGTGTCATTGCTTTTGGTATCGCACAGATTTTTGATCAATTGATTTTTATTTATTTTTTTTTTTTTTTTTGCTTGTTATACTTTTTGCTAGTTCTGTGAGTGACAAATAAACATTTTTTCTTTCTTTCTCTTTTTAGTCTTATAAAAAGAGGAACTCTATTTTCGATGAAGTCTTCGGTTAGAATTTGAACTGTTTCAAGAACACACCGCAGTTGCACTACTGATCACAGATGACTGAGCTACAAGTAAGCGTTAGCCTGCGAATGGTTGGGCTATTAGTCACTGAAAGCATTCCTTGCGAGCCGATGGTCTGGCCCGATCGGTTTTGCCGGAGGGACGAACTGAGAAACGAGGGGAACGGCCAAAGAAATGCAGCTCTTTGTTCGCTTAACAGCAGCGCTGTACTTCCCGCAAATGTACTATGTGGATTTGTTTATGTTCGTGCTAATGCTTAGTGCTCGCTGTAAATGATGCTGTCAATATTTTTGGGCTTAGACAAGGCGTGCGTTTTTTGACTTCGAACTATTGTCTTCTTTCCATAGCTACATAGCTATGATTTCAAGTCCTTTTTATAAAGTAGTAAATCATCAAATTACTTCTCCTGCTCTAGCGAAGGGGCGTGTCAAATTTTGACTGACGAAAGCTCACCTGTGTTCCTTGAGTTTCCTTTTGCATTCTAGGGTCACGGTAATTCTTTTGAACATTCTCATAGCAAGCCAAGTAAGTCATTGTTTGCTTATGTTTTTTTTCCTATCTATCCAACCTCACCATACAAAATTTGTTCTGCATTTGTTTCCAACTCGTCTGCTACTGTAATAAGTATCGCACTAACTTAATAAGCCAAACAAAGCAATTGCTTCTAATGTTTATCTGACGAAAGGCGTCAGGAAGCAGCGGCCCGTGAAGGTGGTGACACACTGTGGCGGTTACTCAACGTCAGCGGCGCGAATCGCGGTGCGCTGCGCTAGCGCACTGCGCATACTGCCTGTCCCCCTATTATTAATAGAACCAATAGGAATACTAGTTCTTAAACTTACTTTATTATGTGGAAATCATTTTACGATTGTGGTAGAATAGTGAATTGATAAAAAAGGTGGCTGGAATAGATTGGAAGCGGAAGGCGGAAGGCTAGGTGTTGTGGCGCAGTTTGGGAGAATTGAGTTTGGTTTAGTCTTTACAGATATCAATTAAATCATTGGACCAATTAGGCCTCTGATTCGTCAAACCCAGTGTTTGTAAAAATAATAAAATATTTTGGTAAGATTTCATATTGATTTCCATGGCTCTTTAATTTTTAACTAAGATAACCGTAGTAAGCTACAAAAACCGTTTAGTCACTTTATTAGCTGAGTCAAAAGCCTTACCTAACACTACAAACAACAGGTCTAGGTAAATCACAGCGCGATTCAAGCCAACAAGCTGTAGATAAACGTTGAACGTGCACCGCCGGCATCTGCATAACTGAGTCGCTCCGTTCTCATTAGCCGGCGCCCGTTAGCCCGACCCAACTCCCGCGCACAACGGGACCGCCCGACCTCGTCGGTGCGCTGGCTGCCATTAGTGTGTTTACTACACTTTACAATCATAGAAACATACTTTAATGTTGCTGTTTTGAATGAGCATTATTGAAGCAAGTAAGTTTTTATGGTGTTATTGAAGGAACGTTGTGTTTTCGGGTCGCTATTTGCAGCAAATAAAAAAAAATAATAAGGAAAAGCTCCACAGATTCCGAAGTGACAAGTTCAAGGTAACGTCACAACAACGGAAAATTGTGTCATCTTCGTTTCTTTTCAATTACGGCGGCGAGTGAAGGTGCTGTTAAAATGTCAATTTATAAATAGAAGTGCAATTTATGCACGGCCGTAGCACGGGCACGCAGAAGTGCCACAAATACTGCATCGTAGTAAACAAGCCCTGTGGAGGTGCAGGTCAAAGGCTTTCTCCGTGGGCAGTTAGGTACCATAAGAGGGGGGAGAGGCAAGAAAAGAGGGGGCAGAAGCACGCGCGAATAGAAAGTCCTTAACTCATTGTTTTCTTCATTACGACATTTATCAGTCGTCACTCCACGTTTGCTTATTATTGCATTTTATATGCAAATTAATTTGAGCCGGGCTTGATTAAAGTTGAAGATTTCCGACCATATTGTAATTGGTAAGTAGGTGAATTGACGTCTGGTTTTCTAGAAACTTACCTTTATGGTTTTTTCAAGTATAGAATTAATGTAAATTGTGCGTAATGAAATTATGAGTCATTAATTAATAATAATTATTATTAAAGCATTAATTATTTATTTTCAAACAAAAGTGTTGGTCCACAAAAACACCAACAATTACCTACTTTAAAGATCTATTAAAATAGACGTAAATGTTTGTAATAAGTTGCACTCACACACAAGCTAGGAGCGTTCTGAAGGGCGGCCACGGACCGGAAGGCGAGGCGTGGGACGCTGCTCGGTGTTCCACTAGCTACTAGCTGGACTGACGACCTGGGAAGGTCGCGGGGAGACGTTGTCGCTTCTTTAAAACCTATCGTTACTTAACTATGTGTGTACTTTGTATGAAATTGAGTATTGAATCTCTCAAAATTCTTAAAGGGAAAATAAATTATGGGTATTTGATAAAGCAATATATTAGTTCATAACACAACCGGCACTAATCTCATAACACTATTAATATATCTAGGTACATAATAAAGGAAGCCGTGCTAACGTATAAACTAAAGTTTTATAATCGGTAGAAACTACATAAGCGCTTCATTAAAGTGAAGACACGGTTGCGTAAAACGAAACGTTAATTACGAAAATAAAATCGACGAATGGATTGCTCACATTGTTCGGGAGCCGACTCGATCAGGGTCGTGAGAGACGATTTCGAGAATAAAAAAGGTCATCGTCTAACATAGAATTTAAATCTCAATTCGTTGTCTGTCGCATGCGAGGAGGCAGACCGTGACCATAGGATTTCGGGTAACACATCATTTGTAGTTGCCAAACAGATTGGGTCATTCTTTTGTCCGCGTGGGAATGATGCAAATGAGCCGCTTCGCTATTTCTTTGTTTGATTTCGTGAAAGTTTACACGATCGACGAGGAAACGCGGTCGACGACGGCCCGATGTGAACGCCATTTTTATGTAATTGTTACGTCGTGATGTACGCCGGGCGTAAGTTAGTAGCGCGCAGCGTGAAATCAGCTCACACGCACATCTGTGCCTGGTGGTCAAGAGTTAGGTATTGTTGAATGTTCGATGACTGTTTGGACTACTCGAATTATTGCTTAGTAGACATGTTTACAAGTTCCAACTAATTTTAAAATTTTGGGATCTAACGATTTCTTACTTTCGGAACAGTGCGACTCTAACATGGTAGGTAACATATGTATTGAGTAGTTTATGTCCCCCTATATTCTTAGATAACAAAACTAGTTAGCCATTTAAATCCCACAAATATCTCATTGCTTCCAACACTTTGCACACAATAGCAATAACAGATCACATGTCCATTTAACAATGGACATGTTTCTATTCTGTAGTGCTAAGTGCCATCACTTCTTAACTATCATCGCCTAATCATTAGTTAAAAACTAACAGAAAATTCGCTGTCCTCTTATCGCCGACAACACCGCGCGCTGCGGAGGGGAACGCCCTTTATGAAATCAGCTGCACTCGGTCAAGCAGACGGATTTTCGTGCTTTAGGGAATCAAATAATATACCTGTTATTACGTCTCATTGTTTATGGACAGCCAACAACATCATTTCTTATGGAACTCTCCATTGAATGCAGAAACAGTTATCTGATCATCATTTTGACTGCTTTTCACAGAACCTACGGCTGTTATGTTTTCTTATTAAAGTGGTGGTAAATATTTAACAAACATCATGCTTTTTGTTCAAGAGGCAGTTGAACAATATAAACTCGATTGTGTGGCGTCTATGATAGGTACAACTGTAATAATAACGAAAATCTGTGACTTTCCAAAAATAAAACGAGATTACAACTTTCTTTTCACTAATAATAACAAGGGTTACTTACCTGCTTTTCAAGTTTCTAACAAAGTAATAATTTTCGTTAAAAATTAATAGAGCAATAGAAATCACGGATTAGCGATACAAAAATGATGTTGATGGCCCACCGCTATTTATTTTGGCATCATAATCTAATGAGGCAATTTACCGCAACTTAATTTGCGTTCCAATTATTGTAAAAGTAGGTCTGTAACACCATCTTCACTTTTTCTCAGAACTCCAGAAACAGGTTCATTCATCTCACATTGAATATTACATATGGTTCATTACGTATCACGTGACATTACGCCAGCATGATCGTTAAACAAAAAAACTAAACGAACTGCATTCCCAAGCTGAAGCTTAAAAACTGGCTGTTTCTTAACCGTGTCGCACCTCTAGTACTTGTAATGACACACTGTTTGTTTTCTCAACTCTAAAGACTCACTTAAACCTATCTGCCAAGAAAATGGAGCATGCAATTAATCGAGCATCGCACGGTTACGAAATGATCGCCAAGACGCCATTCCGCACTACATTATGCAGTTTTTAAACAATTTACATCGGAGTACAATCCATTACTCGTCGGAGATTATGAACTCTTTGCTTCAAGCGTTGTCAGTGCGCAATCTATACGAAGTTTTAGTAAGAATGTCGTTAGTGTCAGGTGACCCTTCTGTTGCATAGAAAAATCTACGAAACGGTATGTCACGCGTTTATCCACTCACTATTTGTAGCGTAATTTTCTTGACTTATTACCTACTTGATTTTCGCAAGAGACTGTTCCTTATCTCGGTGTATTTTTTTATTATTGATAGTTTTCTTGAGGAAAACCGTAAACGTAAAGAGTATTGTTATGACGATCAGCTTCTTGGAAAAAGAGCATTGGTGGTAACCACGTTACGTTACCATCTTTGCTTTTGGCAGAATTGTGCTCAACTGGACTACATAGACGGACTGTATGTCGGGTGACTGGTAGAGAATGCCTTATTAAGGCATTAAGCCTTTGTACTCTTTTGTGCATGAAGTATAAAATAAATAAATAAATAGATGAACTTGTAAGTACGACTAAGTTACATTGACCAAGGTTTTTGTAATGGCCAATGCTTTCAAGATTATGGTCAGCGGTGCTCTTGTTTGTAAGTATATCCGTATGCAAACCGTAATTATTACAACTAAGTGTTTTGGAACTGCTAACTCAATGGGACAAGTGATCATCAAGTTAAGTTATTCTAGAACAATCTAAGAATCAGCCTTATCACATGAGCACACTTGTAGCATATGTGAACGAGCTACATAATAAAACGACGCTTACCTATAATTAAACAATTTACAACAATGTCAACGATTGTATGCATTTGCCTTATCATATGGACCACGCTTCAACCTTGGATCGAACTGGCACACGCTGTGATTACCTGCCAGTGCCGACTCCCTGACCTAATTCCCTATTTGTTGCTAGAGAATATCATTCTGTCACATGTAGAATGTTAGAAAACCTACTTAACTACATTCATACCTACGTAGATAAAAATGAAAAAAGTCAGATAGTATTCACCCCCGTGTTTTTAAAAAAATGATGTCGATGGCGATACCTAAACGTTTGGACACAAAATGACAAAAAATTGACAGCAATGTTTGTGAATGATGGTCTCGTGGTCGCAAGTACGACTGTCAATTAATTATTAGCAGGCGAGCAGTCGGATAAAATGCTCGTGGGGATTTTCTGATTGGTAGCTCTGGAGTCTACAGTTTCTGTTCAGTTACTGGCGAAGGTCAAGACTCCTCTGGATATTATTATTATTTCTTTTTTTAAATTGTTTTAGACTAGTGCTTAAATGCGATATTATCTTAGGGTAAGTAGTGATGCAATCGTTGATGGTGAGGCGCACTAGTTCATTAAAAGCCTATTCACTCTAGCCTTAAGAAACTTAAATTAAAAAGAAATAATAGGACTTATCAAAACTGGCGAAACGCTAGTTTATAAGTATAATTCCATTGAATACATTAGAGATTAAAGACGAAAGATTAATACATAATTTTCTATACAAAATAATCATCAAAGTTCCATTCATTTGGTGGATCAAACTTTCGAAAGGCAGCCTAAGTGTAATTAACTATATATTTATCTACATGATTCTAGAGTAGAAATCTAGACGTTCACAGTAATAAAAATAACAAAACCACAAAGGAGTAATGATGGCAATTTGTTAAAATAATATCTTCATACATATTCGGGCATAAAAGCAAAACATAAGTTCATGTGAGGTCATGGGCTTTCCCCGTAGCGCAAGAACAAGTACTTTTGTTCGAAGAGCGCTATTATCTGATGAATTGGCGAATGGATTAGGATTATATCGACCGATATATTGATCAAAGAAATCATTGATAAGATTATGCAAACCTTATTAAAAGAGGTAGATGACACCAAGGGACACTAAGATCCAGAAACTTTTTAGGTGTGCATTGGAATTTCAAAAAAAAAGTTTTCAAGAGCAATAATCATGTTTTTTATTAGTAAATCCAGTCAGTTTCTTGGAATTTTTCTTGTGTTACGGGAAATTCGCAAGAGCCAAACGTGCTCAGTATTTATGTACTGGTCTTGGTCGTGCCTCCGGGATTGTCCTGATAGCTGTGGTATACGGCTCGACTCTTCAAGCAACTTAGGACATGTTGTTCCCTCGTTACTATGTCGCTTCGTGTTATCGATCGTTTTTGGCGCCCATTTATTGATAGTTGTGCAATACATTACTGACATTGTTCAGGCAGAGGCCATACTCTTTACATAGTTCATAGTAATCAGTCCACTTTAGCTTCCCACCAACCGAGGGTAGTTCTTGGGTGTGCGTAGATTTTTTTATTTTCTGAATGACTAAACAAACGAATTAATAAAGACTTTTATATAAAATACGCAAAAAATCTTCAATAATAATAAAAATGAACTCCACAGCTTCAAGTTGGCTTTGCAATGATGACATATGATGAGATATTGCCATAATAACCAATTTTGACCAAAAGTATTATTGATAATAATAGTAAGTGTGTGAAATGATTGCTCACACATAAGCATAAGTTTTGTAAAAACATAGTGCAATAAATAGGAAATCTAACATATTCTTTTCTGAAACGGAAATAACGGTGCAAATATAGTGATAGTAATCTTAGGAATTATTCCGCACAGTATTATATTAGCTGATATCAAAGCACATTATCGCCACAACAGTGATATCGATAGGTTAGGAACGTTGCACACGATGCCCCGATTGCGATTATACATTTATTTATATATTATTTACTTTATTGTACACCTCATAACGTGAATAGGATAAACATTTACGAAAACAAGTATACCTACCTACAATGGGCAATCACACAGAAAACATTTTTTTTTCCTTTTGTTTGGGCCCAGTAGGTAGCTACGTTACAGGTGTATGGGCCCTTGAGCCACTCTATAAGCTGTGGCTCATCTTCTGAACAGGCATCTCACTGACAATGGGTGACTGAAGAGTCTATAAAACCCCATATGAAATGAGCGATGGGGTATAAAACCCCATTTCATCAAGTTGTGTTTAAACTTTATACTTTGTTTTCCGTCTATCTGTCAAGAATTTTATCTCCGGAACGCGTGGAGGTATCGAGTTGAAATAACCAAACCATATATTTCGACTCTCAAATGAATCAAAATTTATAGGGTACTTCTCATTAATCCAGAAACCTGAATTTGGCATAAAGCAGTGTCTTATAGCACAGATAGGTATAGGATTAAATCTGAAAACAGTCATTTTGTTGTTACGTCACTAAAATAAACTGTTTTGTGATTCGGAAAAATCATCGAGGCTCCATTCGGGTATTGAACTGTTTACATAGGTAAGTTTGTACGGAACCCTCAGTACGCGAGTCCGAGTCGCACTTGCCCAGTTTCTACGGTTTTAGAACCACGTAGGTACCTTTTTTTATGGTGGGAAAAAATCATCCAATGACATACCCCGCTCTTGGGCGGAGCGGGAGATAGTGTCAGACTCTTACTGACCGAGACGATAGGGTCCCTGCTGTTGCTGACAACTCTTTGAGGCGCGCGGAAACAGTGCGCGCCGTCGACGACTTGGAATTGGTCCGGACCGTAAGCCCGCGCCTACGGTGGCCGGAAATCGGGATCAGAATCCCGGTGGCGGTGGCGAGTACGCCGTTGCCTGATGCGTTCGGCCTCCTCCTTTGCGAGCATTACTGCTTCGCAGAAGTCGGCTACCGCCTGCCACTCCTCCTCGCTCCGGACGATGGCCTCAACCAAGGCCCGGCGCGAGAGGTCTCCGCCGCCGATCGCCCCCACGTGGGCACGGCGATGCTCCGCCCAAGCAGGGAACACCTCGACTGTGTGCTCCACCGTGACCTCCGGGAATTCCGCACAGTGGCGACACCCGGGCGTCACTTCTACACGAATCCGGTGCAAGAAGCGCCAGAACGAACCATGTGCGGTAAGGACCTGCGTCATACGGTAGGTAAGGACGCCGTGAGGTCTTTTCAGCCACGCGTCAAAGAGTGGACTTATCGTCATGATTGTGGCGTGCCCAAGAACCACGTCCCTAAAGATCGTAATAGATGAAGGTTTATAATTATGGTCTTCTAATTGTTAGCATCATTAGAATGTCTACTGAAATAAAAACGGTACCTACCTACTCGTACCTATCGTAATAATTAGTATTTTAGGCACAAACTGATAGATAGACTAACCCTTGAACATTGAACACGTTAATAGGCTTAAAGGATTTAATTTCGTCTGCTTTAGATTTCTGTTCTAGTTAATGTAGCTGAATTATGCATTATTTACAAGCCGTCAAGGTGCCTCGATAGTGGGAGATAATTGAGAGCAAGAAAATTTGAATTTCTGCTTAAAGGCCGACTTTAGCCTGCAAGCGAAAGTAACATTGGTTTTGTTGCTAAATGTTCGATAAGTTATTCATATTTAGCGCTCATTCAAGTTGTTTTTATTGCCAAGTTTGCCATGCGATTTTTTTTTTATCCTCGTTTAACATAAAATTTCAGATCATTTATTGCTGATACCGATACCTACCTAATTTCTTTAATAATCACGAAGTTGCGGTGGTTGTGACATATTGAGAAATAAACTTAATGTTATTTTTCAGTCGTGGCAAGGACCGTGTAAATCCACTCTAATTATTTCTTCAAAAGCAAATTATCATAAGATTCAAACTTTAGGGCAGCTGTGACAAGCGCTACTCGCTGCACAGAACTCACCTCTCATTTCTCAACCCTGTTGTCACATGCGTTTGATAGTGTAGGCGCCGAGCTCTATTTACCTTCAAATGATATCCGCGTTCAACAAATTTTTCATCAACACAAATTCGCAACATCGGATGTAGCAACACGCAAAATCGCATGATCCCATCAGGCAGTGTCGCATCGTATCGTATCTAGTGTAGCCGGCCTAAAACTGCATCGATTATTTGATAAATCGTATTGTTATCGGTACATAATGGCGGTCGGAGCACGTGCACACGTGAACTTAAGCCTATCACTCATATCATACGTTATCGCTCCGTCGGCCACACGGGATGAGCTTGTGGGACAATGATTTGCATGTTTAAATAGGTTGTCTAAGGGATTAATGCAATTGCTATAGCTTTCTTGCCTTGGTACTTTTTCGCATTTAGAACCGATGAGGCTAGCTGTATGGGACACCTAGCCTCATAGGTTCTAAATTACCGGCTTCTGACGTTTTATAAAAAACCCATGGTTTATGTGAAATACCTAATTTTTTTTTTAATTTTCTCCTGAATAAACATAAATCGCAGTGAGAAGATTTCTACAATCTTTAAGAACAGGAGTAGTTTTTCACGAAAACGCTCGGCGCTAAAATCAAAGATAAGATCAAAGAGGGTAAGAAATAAATATAAATCGTAGCCCTTTCAGTAGGCACAAGTTCCTAGAGGATTTGTTTTATCCCGTGGGTGTCCTTGAGAGTCCATCTGAAATAATTTATTTCCTTACTCTTTTTTCCTTCTAGTCTTTCGAAAATTGCGTAGGTACAACGGGTTTGCTGAAAATTGGTGTCACCAAAATCTGAAAACAATTTCATAAACTTGAACACAATTTTGAAACCTTTTCTGTCAAGGATTAACCAATTTATCATCTTTATTTTGTCCGAAAGACGTCTATTGATTGATAAGGGACTCTTAGCGCCTACACGACAACTCCACACAGTACATTTTCACCAGAGATATGCTATGAAACTATAAAACTTTGACTGTTTCCACTAATGAAAATCCGCCACCACAAACCTCGTGACAGCACAGGTACCTAATTGTGCTGTGCTTTCGGTGAGAAACGTGTACCTACTGTACGTATTCCGGTCTGTACATAGCCAGGTACATCACTCGCAACTATCGATAGCACGCATCTATCCACATAAAGTTTATATGTTTGGAAATGCACCCAGCATACAGGAGAAAGTCCTATTGCGAGGCATTTTTTTAAACAGTGGAAAAAACAACGACGGATCCTGTGATTGTCGCATCCATCGGCTCCCACGGCCTTCACCAGGTCATCTATTCACCTTGTGGCCTATCAACGGAACACTGTCTTAGTAAGAAGTACAAATAATGTTTGAAACAAACTCATAAACTAATTATTTAGGAAGGTAATTATTTTCTGTCCTTCGGTAATCTTGTGGAGCCATGGTTATCCTACTCTAGTATCACCGCATGCCACTATCTCAAGTGCTGGCAGTCGAATTTTATTGAATGTGAATACTGTGAAATGGGTGCCATTGTTATTTATCAGTTATTGATTTTCTGCCTGCTTTCTTTAACAGATGTGCAATATTTCATAACGCAAAGTAAGTAGGTATTAATCTAATTAACAAAAAATAAGTAATAAGTTGGTACCTATTCATATTAATTTTATAAACAAATTATCGTACGTATCTGCCTTTAGTTTGATGTGAGACCGTCATTTAATAACAATATTTCGAACGGAAATAAGGAAATAAGAGTAGTTTAAAACGGACGATATTTTACAACCAACGGTATAGGTAGGTATATTACCTAATTTATCAATTCCGTACATCGTTATCAATCTATTTCCGTGCGGACTAATAAGGAAGTAGAAACTCGGTCACTCAAACGTTTTAAACGGCACAAATTAATAAATCTAACACAGAATAGTTCGTATAGATTGTAAACTACAGTAGAATAGTGCAGGAGTGACGACGGATGAGTCTACACCGCGAATTGCACAATAAAGTAAATTTTAAGGAAATGGTTAGATATATGTAGATCTATTATACATTCTGTACCTATGCGAAAATAATCAATTCATTTATGACAATGTTATCTTAAAAATACTTAGAAGATGATAATATTAAAAAATCGAAAAGGGAATTGGGAACCTACTTTTGGATTTTCTTATTTTAATTTGTATTAAATAGGTAAACTCAAAAACTACTGGACCGATTTTAAAAGGTCTTTCACATGAATGCTACTTTATCAATTATCACTAAGTGATTAAGGCTGTATATGCTATTTTCACAAGGTCTTAATGGCTGGCAAAAGTGAGTTTTCTTGAGAACGATTGAAACACCAATTTTACCTGTTAGGTGTATTTAACTTCCACGTAGGTATTAGAAGTGCGAGTGTATTGTTGTCAACCGGGCACAAACCAATTGCTACTACGTAATTACACAGGTAAAAACCAGTGACACCTAACCGGAAATCGAACCTGATTTTTTTAAACTGCGGGATTGTTTGAAGGAGTTACTGTGGCCCTCGTGAAGGGCAACTTAAGGAATAGAGGATTAGTCAGTAAAGTCTGACTATTAATTGGCATAAAAATAGTGGAAATTAAAAAATTATAAACTGATCAACTGGGTAGCTGTCTGGTAAGTTTAATGAAAAAAAAAGTAACATCTAGTTCCGGCTGTTCAGCAGTTCTTTATATAAGTAGGTATATACCCACGGTCTAAAAGTAAAAAATCTCATCTGGATCAAGATTCGAATTCAATTTAAAAACAGTCAACTTAGTCACAATCCACATATCTACAGAGTTATCGAATACCAACACTGAACACAGTAGCAACTAAAAAATAGTACAAAAGTCAATTGCGAGTACGTGGGAAACAGCGTTTAAACGCGTGAAGATCATCGGAATTATTAGCAACCAAGGTGGCGCGTGCGCTCAGCAACCTTGCGAATTAGTACGAATCTACAGTCAACCGCAATCAGGAGTAACAAACAACTGTAAACACTACCCTAACTGCTAAGAAATAAGGGCGCAGTTAACGTAAAACTGTTACCATTAAGGGGGGTTGACTGTCCGAACTAGGCACTACATATCATTGTTATGACGAATGGATGACAACAGCGTTTAATATGTAGGTATGGACATAATAATATACAAGGTGTTACAGTAATTGTATGGTACGAGATTGAATGAGGCATCTGATTCTGTAGTGTTGAAAATGTGATGAATTGGTGGTCGTCATGACACACGTGTTTTGACGGTAAGTGAGCATTCTGCTACCTATCTACATATTTCGCTGAATTTATACTGTGAGGATTGTAGCTCTGGTTTGAAATGTGGATTCCAGAGATTTGGTGTTTGTGATGACATATTCGGGGACATAATAGTTTTAATGCTATACAGTTAGGTACAGTCAAGGGACAAAAGTGCAATGCCCTCTCACTCACTCTGTCAATGCTGAAGTATCTAAAATTTCTTTGTAGAAGGTCAATGGTTAATTACTGATTTAATTTGTAGTATAGAATCTTAAGTGTTAAGTAAACTATTTGTGGACTATTTTACTTCCATTGCAAATAAATTGTAGGCACTATAATATTGGTAGAATGCAATTACTGTAGTTTTAACCTCTAAAAACTGACTTAACACCAATTTTGCTACATATTTTCCTATCAAATTTAATCCCTATCCTAACTCTTTAAATTATATTCTTCCGACCGGTCCGCATGCTAACAAGGTACGTTTCTTAAACTTTCCTTCGACATCACAATACTACCGAACTTCGGGCTCCTGCTGTCTGCGAGCGAAAACACCCGTGTGGTCCCCATAAGACCTCATGTTTGATAGTTCCATTAGTCACACGAGTCACCATTCAATCAAAATTTATCAACCTTTTTGATATTTTAATGATCCTAGCTCATCTTTCCTCTTTTACACTTTTCCTGTATCCGGTACTCGAATATTTAAATGGTTTTCGAAAATTCTTATCCTTGACCGCAATTGATGAGTTATTTCGTCAATTTTCAGAGTATCTTTTGCCTTCTAAAACTTAAGCTTCTCCTATATTAAATATCAAGCTAAATTATCACATATAATATCAACCCGTAATTATACCTACCTACCTATAGGTAATGGCTAGGACAAAGGATCATCTGCCATCCGTCTGGCTCCTTGCGTTCATGTGTTACTCTCTGAACTTTATTTTCAGGGTCTTAAAAGACGTCTTGAGGCTATGGTAACATAATGGTCTTAAGGATATAGCAGCAACAACACCAATTGACAAAATAGAGTTCACGTGTATTTTCAAATAGAGGTCAGTTAATTGGTCGCTGATATTTTTAGCTGATTACAAGATTAATTGGGATCAATATGGACATTTGGATTACCTTGATATTTATTCAAGGGTAAACTAGAGCATCTAGTTATGTTGTTATTGTTACACAGAATGTTGCCGTTTTGTGTAGAGTATTTTTGTATTAACCTATTTCGACAATCAAGGAAGTTTTCTTAATTAATATCGCATCTATATAATGAATAAAATTGAAGTGTCTGTTTGTAATTTCAAAATAACATTTGTTTACTATTAATGGACATGAAAGTATATTCGATACCTATCCATAACAAAAATGCAATTTTTTAAATTTCGGTTTATTTGTTCCGGCTAATCTTCAAAACGGCTGGCCTAATTTTGATGGTACTTTCACTTGATTCAGTCGATGTTATAAGAATAAAATAAGTTTTTTTTTTTAGAAAAAAGAATTCACGTTCCGCGCAAAACAAAACTTCTCGAAATTGTGACCAAAGTGGTATTTTGTTGTTTTACGAGTAAACAGGTGAAGTTGCGAGCACTACCTAGTTTTTCAATAAGTATTGACAGTAGTCTAGTTTTCTGGATTTAAAAATACAATATGTATCTATACACCTACATGGTTATTTAACACCCAAAATCTTGTTCAATAATTTAAATTCACCATAAAAACAGAAGTTCTAGTTTAACCTGCTATGAATATAGTTTTTCCCTACTCATGTCAATTGATTTGAAGTAGATGAGGAATAAAACTAATATGTATCCACCGCTAAACCACCCACACAAGTCGTAAGAGTTAATTGAAAGAAATGGGTCATATGTTGGTGGGCAAGTGGGCACGCGGTCCGTCTGTTTGTTACGCATCGTTCACTCTTGGGGCAATTTTTAGTAGGCAACGATCCAATTGTAATTATGAAAGTTCAATTTGTATTAACTTTATTGAATTAGGTGTTGTTTAATGCTGTTATCAATGTTCTTTCTGGTTACCATGACAATTGTAGTGTTATGTTTGGCGTTTACCTAAAGATTTTTCTAAGCAAGCGTGCTCCATCGTCGACCACATCATCATTTACTATCGTTAGATGGATGGTAGTCCAACGCAAGCCTATAAATAATAAAAAAAAAGATGACTTCTGCTTCATCGATCTTTCGGTTGCCTTATGAACCTTTCAGTTATTCCATTAGTTTTGTCCAGCATACTACTAACAATACAAGAACGTATATTTTTACATTAATATCTTCACTTGAAATTGGATCCATAATGGAAGCATGTCTCTTACTAGCACTGACTATTCTAGAGGACTAGAGTAGTCATTGCTTGAGTAGATAGCAGCAGTTTACAAGAAGTGGTCATTAACCTGTGTACAGTAGATGAGCAATAAATCATTGTATTCATTACATTCTCAAAACAACGCAAAGACGATCTCGTGGGTAAATTTCTATCGAGATATGGAAAACATTCTTGGAAATATCTGTCAATAAGTTTTACAAAAAGACATGAAAGCTACTTGGGAACAATGTTTACCTTATGCTAAACTAAAATGCATGATTATTCAGAAGTTTTTTTTCCGCGGCCCTGGATTGCAAAAGGGAACAGAGAGAAGGTGAGTTTTAGTTAGTAAAGGTTAGACAATCCCTCTCGTACCGCCCAGAGCTAGAAGGGTTCTGGAATCTTCATCATCAACCTTTTTTAATGTTCCCACTGCTGAGACTCAGGCCTCCTCTCTAGGACAGGGAATGGGCCATAATCCACCACGCGGGCATAGTGCGGGTTGGTGAATGTCACATGTCTTCGAATTTTTGGTTCTAGGACATGCCACTTTCCTAAGTATGAATAGAAAGAAGGGTTATTTGATGATACCCCAATTTAAAAAAAAATAGTGTAAGGTAGTGTTAGTATCACTCATTGAAACGGTGTACCTAATACTAAATATTAAGTTAGGTAACTGAAACAATCAACAACAAACTTATTGACTGATATTATTTATTACATCCCAGGACCTTTTGTTAATAATATGATGTCATAGTGTGATGTGATTCATGTTACTTTTAAAAGAGAAGACGATAGCGGGAGATCAAGGAAGTGACCTAGAATAATGATAACATTATTAATTGTAATACGGACAAAGGATTTATTTGTGAGTTGTATTAGTTGTTACATTGTGATACCTACTTAGCTAGTATTGCTCGACAAGGCACTATTCTTTAGACGAATTAAAAAAAATTGCGTGTGCGCCAGTATCGACACGTGATGGATAGGTGTGAAACTTCGTAGTTATAGAATACTAGCTTTTAGGTACGCTTGCGGCTTTGCTCGCATGAAACCCTCTAGGAAAAAAATAAATAAATATAGAACAATCCGTTCTTATTCCTCGTCTACTCGTATGTCTTATAAACAACCCCTGTGAAAAACAATTTAGCTTTCTGGTCAAAGGTTTCAGGCATTGATTAAGTCGGTGAGTCAGGCCGTCTCTTATTTATATGGATGAGGGATTAATCAGTGTGAGAGCATGAAAGAGTCATAGATAAATATAATAATATAGAAGACATAGTCATTCTTCTCTCATGTAAGGTCAGTCATTCTTCTTTATAATTTTTCAATTTTTAAAGAAAATAATTTCGACTTTAAAAATTGAACAAATAAGTATTATACAAAACGATCTGCAAGACGTTTTAATAATAAGAATTACATCCGGAGGTCAAACACGCCATCATATTATTGAATCAATAATCCAAACCATTATAAAATGCAAATAAACCTACATAAAATGCAAAAGACATAACAATCAGTCTTGTATTTAAGAAGAATAAAATTAGTAATAAACATAGGCCCGTTACGATCAATCAGTGGTTGGTACTCGGTGTGGGAGCGAGGATGACCCGTGAGAACTGCGCCTGCGCCGGGGTATTGTTCTTGTTGCGCCCGCACATGAGCTCATTCTGACTTCACTACTTGAGCTGATTCGAGGGATATATGTGTGGGTTAATTCGATTTCAATGGCTCTATCGGACGTTTTCAATTTGGGTTTGTGTTTGTTTTGGAGGAAAATGTGTTTTCAAATCTGCTACTTTATTTATTTACTATAAGTAAATAAATTGAGAGATTTAAGCAAAAGAACACTATCTTTCCTCCCTAGTATGAACTATTTATCTATCGGAGTCTGATTTCCGCACTTAGTTATATGAGGATTGCGGACCATTGTGCGTTTCTCTAGTGTGATAATATATAGGTATGTATATTATGTATTTATTTTTATTGTAATGTATATAAGTACTTAAGTAAGTATATTTATTAATATTTAAATTCTATCTATATGTTCTTTGTTAAGATTTCACATACTCTTGTTTCCACACACTATTGTCTACATTTCTCTTAATCTCTCACTATTGTCTAAATTGCTTTTGAAATAGGCAGCACTAAGTATTTTTATAACGATCTGTCTTTTTTTGTTATATTTATATATAATAAATTATAACTAAAAAAAACAAAAAAATTAAAAAAAAAACAGAGATTTGTAAAAAAATGAGTTTTCCCGGTGATAGCGGGTTTGTCCCTACGTGTGTTTGTATCGCTATCATTGAGTTTTACAATTGTATTTTTTCGTGAGTTTTGTAAGTAGCATACCACGAAATCCTATCAACATAGCATAGTCATGCTAAATAGTAGAATTGATAATAGTACGCATAGCATAAACTTTAAGCAAATTGCTCTGTCATCATTATTGTACCATCATTGACGAATTTTAAATAAGTTTTGTGGACGTATTTACAAGTTTGGGAATAAAAAACGTAAGTCTAGAATATTAATACAAATCTTCATTTTTAGACAGCGCAACGCGATCCATTTGTTCATGATGTGTTTCCTGATAGCTACAACCTGGGAATCTTTATGTCAAGAGTGAATAGGTTTCTTCTAGGTAAGCGCGTTCCATCGTCGACCGCATCGTCGCCTTTCCATCAGGTGAGATAGCGGTCAAGCGCGAACCTAACAACAATAAAAAAAAATGACGGCACAGTGGTTGGGTTATTGCGTTTTGGAGGTTCGATTCCTGCAAGAAACAAATATAATAGTTTTTCTGGGACTGGGTGTTTTATGCATGTGAGTTTACATGTTTGTAACTAGTCCCACAACACAAGAGTAATTCCTATTGTGGGGTTTAAAAAAATAAACCTAGGTAAGATATTTTGTAGCTTCACAGATGTTTTGCAGGTAACTTGTACGACATTCCTAACTTAAGGTAGTAGGTACCTATTTCCCATTACCGGAAAAGGGGCACCAGCCAGGTTGTAGAGGTCAATGGTAGTTGCAGCGCAGGTTCATGTAAAATACTGATATTCAGCTACATCAGGTACACTGGAAGATGACCCTTGGTTATCTACTTAGTTAAAGGTGAAAGCAAAGGAGTTTTCTTAAGTCTTTTTGCATTTTGGAGACCAGTGTCAAGTTGTATGACGTTTAATCGTCATACAACTTAACACTATGTGTGATTGGCGTCCGTAACACGTATTTTATTTAACCTTATTGAATGACTTTTTCATAAAACAGAGTATTTCAATAGGGTGACTGGCTTGCAAAATGCAAAAAATAATTACTTTCTAAATTAAAATTGAATAATTAATTTTAAATTAATATCTCGGGCTACCCTAGAGTAACTAGCCTTAATGTTTTAATAACTTCAGGAAATTCATGAAGGAAAATGTTGTAGATCTTAGATGGTTTTTAACATCATGCGGATTTCGTCACACATGCGGTTGCGGATTGCTGCGCACGCGTAACCCTCGTTAATGTCCATTTCATACAAGTATTTATTGTAATGCGTGAAATACTTACGCAGGACGAGTTTGTTTGCATTTTGAAATTTTCTGCTTGCGGAGCAAATCCGCATGCGTGATGAAATCCGCACGATATTAAAAACACCCTTAAAATAAAGATCCTATAGTTAAAGGCGTACTGTTGTTATTCTCCCACACATTGCCAATGATAGTCATCAATTTCAAAATGATAGGGGCTTAGGGGGACACCTTGTTGCCGTTTATAAAGCGCAATTTGAAACTTCTGGATCAGCATTATATTTTTTTGTTTGGAAAAATATCTATACGAGAGGGTGTGTCAGACTAATACTAACTAAAACCTGCCTGTTTTCTTAGGAAAAAGAAAGACCTGTATCCTGCTAGAAATTTGATCAACTCTACTGTGCCCCTCCGGTTTTGCTGACATCTCTTTAAGCGCTCGTGGAACGTGCCTTCATCGACGACTCGGGCTCGGTCTCTACCCGACGGCCCGACGGCGTTACCCTGGCACCACCTAAATATCCATTTCCAGTCCTGAATAAATTGTTCCTCTTCACATGAATATACATATTATTAGCAATAGAATGTGAAGTGAATAATAAGACTCGGAACCGATGACAGCTTTTCAGACTACCGAGCTTAGACGGGCCATGTTTTTTCGAAAATCTTTGTTAAGACAGACTTATGTTCAGCAGTGGACACTGGTTCAGTGGAGAATGACTTAATAAGTTTCTAAAACAATAGGGAGACGCCAGGCTGGTAGCGAAGCTGAATGCTCAGGGCACGATAGGTAGACGCACGTTTAGTATTTCTCACTTATAAAGAGTACTTATACCATTTCATCTCGCAAAGAGAATCGACTTTTATATAACCAATCAAATATGCGACCTCCAGACTAATCAATCAATTCTAAAAATATCAAAAATCCATTTGTCAAAAGCAATCCGTCAAGTTCTAAGTTCGTTCATGATCGTGATCGGTCACGGAAGTTTGTCATCTATCGAGGTCTTCAACATTTGCGTGCTAATTGCTCTCATTATTAATAAAGAACTAGTTTTGGCGCCGGTGCTCCTTATTTGGATGACGCCTTACCGTAAACGAAAGAGATGTGTGGGGCTAAAATGACGCTCTTTGAGGTTTTACAAACATTATGGACTTTACTACCGTCTATTAACTTTTGTATTGCTTAGTGATCCCATCTGGAAGCCCGAAAGTCGGCAAGTAGGTATCTAAAAGTTGTTGGGCCGAGACTGTAGCCATTGAAGAAACACATACGGTAGTAAAAGTCTGACACTCCCTCTCTTCCTTGTGAGATCGCATCAGGAATGACGATATCCGCATGAGAACTAAGGTTTCCGACGTAGCCCGAAGAATCGTCAAACTTAAGTGGTTGGGCACAGAACATTGCTCGCAGAACAGATTCCAATGGGGCCGAAAGGTTCTGGAGTGGTGATCGCTTTTATTTTTATTTTATTTATTTTTTATAATTCTTCTGTGAGTGTGTATGTCACTGAACTTCTCTCAAACGACTAGACCGATTTTGATGAAATTTTTTGTGTGTGTTCAAGGGGATCTGGGAATGGTTTAGATTCACAATTTGGTAGGGTGGAGTAGGGTAGGGTAGAGTAGGGTAGGGTAGAGTAGGGTAGGGTAGAGTAGGGTAGGGTAGAGTAGGGTAGGGTAGAGTAGGGTAGGATATAGTAGGGTATGGTAGAGTAGGGTAGGGTAGAGTAGGGTAGAGTAGGGTAGAGTAGGGTAGAGTAGGGTAGAGTAGGGTAGAGTAGGTAGAGTTGACAGCTTAGATAAAAGGTAACTATTAGGTAAGTTTGCCGGGTCAGCTAGTATAGGATATAAAGATATAGATGTGATTGTTCAGAGTTCTTTTAATCAACCAGGAATAGACTTTTTACACAGATAGAAAATAATTTACGTAGCATTGTAGGTAACAATGACGCCGCCTCCCGATGAGAAGAATAATATCGTTCTAGCTGGAATGGAACACATAAATGAATAGGCTAGTGTTTTTAACATCAATTAATTAAGCCTTTTTTTAAGGAACTACCCAGGTACATAATAAAACGAATATTTAGTGAGAAATTAAATCAATTTAATTGTCTAAAATCGTAAACGAAGAAGGCGATAATAGCTTACTAATTTTGTGGTTGCTACCAGCAGTACGCTCGCGTGAAGAAAATTGTGCCACATACTGCCGGGTTATATCTATTTTATAATATCCTATAGATGTAGTCTACAACTGTACTATCCCAAAATTTCATCCAAATCCTTTCAGCTATTCGAGCGTGAAAAACTAACAAATATACACACACAAACTTTCGTCTTTATAAGAGTGTTTTGTTTTACGATTTAATACAATGGGACTTTCCTTATTATTTGATTTTATAATGTTGTTATACAGTTATTAGGTATTTCATAACTAGGAAGGACAATAAATTCCGATTAGCTAGCAGTTTTCCGTATTATTTTCTGATTACTTAATTACAACTTTGTATTTTTTTTTTAATGTGAGTTGTAGGAAGCTTTAGACATCATTAATCAAGTAAATAGGTATGACAGCAACATTTTAGTGCATCAGTATGACAGTCAATGGTCACTTCTATCGACGACCGCGTCTGTTGCTACTGAAGGCGCCTACGCAAAACGTCGACCAGTCACCAAGACCCACGTAACTCCTAAAAGATTACCAGCTAAAACTAATCAGACAGACCAAGTGACTCTGGCCGCTCGAGTCTTATCGCCTACGCTGTCAATGTTACTATGGCGCCTTTTTGCTTACTAATTAAAGTTATCGGTCTTTGACACCCGACTGATGTTTGAACAATAATTTAGCTTGTCTATGACACATACTTTCATTGGTAGCCTCTTCATGGTCATTAGGCATTGGTACGCGACTACAATACAGTGTCACTGTGTTGATTAAACTACTTTTTCAGGGAAGACAAACGTAACATTGCTGTTTATATTACATAATATGTTTTTGTGCTGCATTTGTATGGACAGAGCATTGGCCCTTCCTTAAGGTAAAACCGAATTTTAGGTTGTGAGTTTTGAAGTTCGGACCAAATTGACCATTTATTTTCAAGTAATTATTTCATCACCACTGCTCTCAAAACATTCCAGTGAAATAGCATGAGAAAGCTGATATGTTTAAGAGCTAAAAAATTAAAGACATGTGACATCCATCAACCCACAATGAACCCGCGTCGTTGATGATGGCCCACTGTCTCTCACAGAGGTCAGACTCAGTCTCGCATGTTGTCAGCAAAATGTTTTTTGCAACACATGTACACAAGTAATACTGCAACAATATTGTGCAAGTTTTTTGTCATGAAAACGAAACCTCTTGAGGATCATTTAGAGAGCATTTTGTTAATGTGTGACTTGAGTCATTATTGTGTATCCTTTTGTAATGACGTATGTTTACGTCTGTTTATTTGCAGATTGTATTGCGCATCCGTATAGCACATATAACATGCGTCGAAAGCTATAAGCCGACTGCGATTTTTACATTGGACTGTTGCGAAAATCTTTTTGATAAAAATATATTTGTTCGTTTCGAACATCATCGAACGATAAAAATCAATCCTCAATATTTTGATACGTTAAAATTACAAGTACCCTTCTAATGTTATTCATTTGTATTTTGTAAGTATTTCCTTGCGGTTTTCTGTTCATATTTACTAAATAATCTTTTGATAAATCGCTTGAAGGTCATAACTTGTGCGAAGCGTCAGATATGAGGTCTCCGAGCGGCCATGACCAGCAATTGTGGCTCGAAGTATGTAGGTGACCTTTTGAGCGAACCTTCGAAATTTCGGTCTTTATACATTGACATCCCGCCAAATATATTATGACCTCAAGGTGTCTCACACTGGTGATGGTAGCGTCGACATTTTTAATCTATTTATTTTAAGTGGTTCTAGTTTAGCTGAACCGGATACGCCCAATATTAATTGACATAAAAAATTAAGCTATCAATTCAAAGGAGTTGGTTAATTTTATTTGTTTATTAAGGTATAGTTGGTATTTTTATATTGGTACGAGATGCGTACATGACAATTGCGTTTGCAGGCACATAGTAGGTACTTTTTAAATATAATAAATATTAGCACTCCAAATGACTTCTTAACAATAAATAAAGAGTTAAGAAGCAATTCAAAAAGGTTTATTAGCCATTAAAACCGTTTCCACTCGATGTGTTGGCGAAGAGTTATAAAACCACATTTAAAGGAGAACGATATTAATTAATATGGCTTTTCAATCATCACTGACTTGAAAATATTATTCCTGTTATGGAGTCTTTGACGGCAATAAATCGGAATTAATGTTTACTTAGTTGATTATAATAAATTATGTTTGAAAGCCTCAAGTTTGAGTATCTATAAATTAGGTAGCAGCTAGAGTATCAATTTTATTTATTTACAAAATGAAATTATACCTACATGTGCACTCGGATATAAGTACAGACATCTGCATATACTGTGTTCCATTAAAAAACCTTAGAAAAGGGGGTAACCCAGTTGATGACGCTGTCTTTACGTATAAACAGAAATTTAGCGCCATGCCAGTTATGTTAGGTTCCATGTTACATTTATCCAGTTATGTTAGGCTTTTTATTAGCCTATTAATTTTTTCCACTGCTAGGTAACGGCCTCCCTCCACTCCTTCCATCTTTGGAGCGCTTGTGCTTCCTCCTTCTAGTTCTGGTAAAATCTGTCTAGGTCGTCCCGCTATCTCCGTTGTGATCTACCGTGACCCCGTCGCGCTATCTCAGAGCACCAATTTTGTGCTACTTTGGCTCAGTTTGTCAGGCATGCGGTAGACATGTCCTGCTTAGTCCCTCTTAAGATGAGCAACCTCTTGACCCATAGTATTTCGAGCTCAGTCAGTTAATTTAACTAGTACACTTTGTTGTTTCTCGTTGATAAGTCTTTGGTTTTGACTCACCTAGATGTTAGTCCAAACCAAGTCTGTGCGTCATAATTAATTAATCAGGTACAATTCCAGATGGAATGGGATGCTCTGAAGAATTCTAGATGGAAAATCCCAATAAAATAATTCAACCCTTATGTACTTCTTCTTCTTTTCATATTGATGTTCTCAAATACATCATGTTGATTGGATTAGTTAGCTAAGTCTGCGTTACCGAGTGCTAGCTATTCAGGATGTGTCGGGCGCAGTACGATATTTTTAATGCCGCTCGGGAAGGCTACTTTCATGCAACCCTATGTTCAACGGAAGCATGTGCAGCAGCCCCATCGAAGTAGTCTCCCTCTCTCTCTTTAAACGAAATAAGGTATTTTATTTTTTTCACCATTTCCTTCTTAGTTTCTGTTTGCACCTCTGCTTAACCTCTCGCACTCGTACACAATAGCAAATGTTATGTTGATTGAACAACGATAACATGCGCGACTGTAAAGGTCGTTATAACACTACGTTGCCACTACACAAGCGTTTAGCGTAAAACGTAGCTCATTTTTTCAAGTCTTCAATTAAGTACTGTCTGCAAAAAATATAAATATGCAGACTTTTATTGGAAGGAATATTACTTACGCAGCGTAGGAGAAAAGTGTACTGCCCGTTGGTCTAATAGTGCTGCGGTGAATAATTTGATCCACGGGCCGGGCGAAGTATCATCAGATCTTCAAATTAAAACGTTTGACAAACTGTGATAGATCATCATCGAACAGTGAAAAAGATACCGCTGCTCTACCCAGGGCGGGTGAAGCTCCATCTTTGATGATTTTCCACCTCATATAAAAAGGCCGGACAAAGGGTTATCAGATCTTCCCATTAAAATGTCTTATTAGTAACCAGTCTAGATTTGGCCTCGGTATCTGGGTAAGCTGTCTACCACCTAGAGGAGTACATGCGTCGTGGTGTTACTTTTACCTGTATTCAGCCATGTATTGGATCTTTTGGCGCGTGGCCACATACCAGCATCATATTTTTTCAATTGATTTTTCACAGAAAACACCACAAGTTTAATAACAGCTTCCTCTGGGCAATTCGAACACGGAAAGACCTCTGTAGCCCTGTACACTTAACTCTTTTGCTGCCGTTACTACAAACATGGCCGACTGTGGTGACATGTGCCGCCGCCACGTGACGACTGTAGCACGTGCTGCACAAATCTGTCGATTCTCGGCCATTACCTGAGAGCTATAACTAAGGTTAGGCGTTCTGCGCGCTGTCAATTTATGTTTGTATGGAAATAATTGGGCGAAGCGCTTTATCTGTAACGCGTTTTATTTCTTGAACTGGTTTTTTTGATAGATAATCCATATCTATACTAATTTTATGGATCCGATTGAAGACCACCTTTAAAATACCGAGTTTCCTCTGCTTTGGAAAGCGTGCTAAGCTGTTGATCTCGGCTGTCATTTGAACACCTTTGACACTCTATTACTTGCTAGTCAGAAGCCATAAAATCTGGCAGCAGTCTTGCCAGTTCTTGTATTATGAAGAACATATCGGAAGTCGCTCAACAAAAGACTGATATTCAGCTAGATCTGGTTTGATTGGAAGCCGACCTCAACATAGGAAATGGCTAAGTATATTGATTGTAGACATTATTGCTGATTTTTTATTGTGTTTGCCAATGACAATTTTGGTAATTATTTTGAAGTTCAGTGTAATCTCATGTGAAGATGACGTTGAGGGGCGGAATTAAAAAAAATACGTCATAACGTATTAAAAACGATGCAAATAAGTTTTTTTTTTACGAATTGTGCAAATGTATTGACGGTATGCAGCGAGCCTAATATTATTAATAATACCGCTTTGATGTCTCAGGAAACTAATACGAGATGCAATAATTACGACGTGGTTCGATTGTATGTCATAGTTCTCGGTACTCTTCCGAGGTGTTATATACTTAAATTATGTACTTAGTATAGTTTCAGGAAAGGTTATATATAGAACATCTAGGTACTACAAGTATGTAGAACGATATGGCATCGATATCGGCTTTGATTATAGTTCTGGGAATTTCTTGGTACTTTGTTATTGGGGTAACTATGTATAGTTTGTTACAGGCTCGGGTAGGTTTCAGGAATCTAGGGAAAATCTTTAGAGTTTCCTCGTACATATGTTCAAAATCAATGTTTTATGATAGATCATTAGATTAAACAAATGTTACCTATGTAAAATTCATAAAGAAGGTATCTCACAAAAATATGAAGTGGAAAATATTTGCAGTTTTAGACGAAATCACTATCACAAAACACATACAACTATGTAAACAGAGTCACGGACTGAGTCAATGCGGTCATCTGGAAATTCTTCTATCTACTCTTATTATTTTGTACAGTAAGCTGCACTTTGATAATAATAGATACGATTTTCGGGATAAAAAGTATTTACCGACGACGGAACTCAGAAGTTAGTAGTAACTTTTTTTCAGTGGAAAAATCATGAAATAATTTCACCCGTTTTTTTTTATGGTGGCAAAATCATCAATTACAACCCTCGCTCTTGGGCGGAGCGGGAGATAGTGTCAGACTCTTACTGACTAAAAGACCCACCCCGTTCCTTCTAGCCTTCATACCGGGGCTCGAGCTGTCTTTCGAAACTAACCCTGGCCCCGGTAGGCTTCGACCCAGCTGGGCCCCTGCTGTTGCTGACCACTCCTTGAGGCGTGCGGGAAGAGTGCCATAGTAGTAGACTTGGGCTCGGTCCGAACATTTACCGGACGGTCGGACAGCGAGCTATCCATTGCTCACTGTCCGCAAGCCCGCGCGTACGTTATGAATTTACCCGTGAGAGGGAGTGTCAGACTTTTACTATAAACTTACCTGTGTTCCTTCACTTGCCCTTTACGGTCCAGTGCTGCGGTGACTCTTTCAAGTAGGTAATCTCTTGATAATGTGCAGTCAGTAAAACAATTTAGAAACATAAAAACAATTTTTTCTTGACTTATATTATATAATCACGACGTAAAATTGTATGATTGTTTGTTAATTGTTGATATGTTTTTAAAAGGAGAGATTATCTTGTACTAACTGGGGATCAGGTTACGAAAATTTTTAATTGAAAGAAAACTGTCGCATCGTTATGTGCCATATTTATTTTTGCTCCGGAAAATGCACGGATGTCAGTCGGATGGACCTTGAGGCAAAACTGTGGAACGTAGCAAGCGACTTAAGATATCCACGCTCGAAAGGCAAAAATTACTAAGTGACATTAAGTAAACTTTACAGGAGAGTGATACAAAGTTAATTTAAAAAAAAGTCGGATTTTGATGCGATAAATCCGACTATTTCGTCATTTTCACCATGTATATAGTAATGGTTTAGACTCTGCCAGTACCAGAACCATTTTTTATACTTAGATACTTAATTCAAGTGTTGGTACAGCTGTCAATTCAATTCTATGAAGCAGATATCAAGATGAGGTGAAAGGAAGGAAGCTGCATTACGGGATTGTTTGTAATAGGTCACCGCGGAATGCAAACGACAATTGAACGTGAGTATCGACCCTAGCCATAACATATACCGATAATACTCATCGCGGATGGGTTGTAGTCAAAATGAGTCTAACACTCCCTCTCGCTTTACCAAGAGCGGGAGAAGTTATTCGATTATTTTGATAGATAGAAAAAAAGGTTTACGTAAAGCATCATTATCGTTATCATCATCAGCCTTTTTAATGTTCCCACTGCTGGGACTCAGGCCTCCTCTCTAGGAGAGGTAATGGGCCAATAAAGTAATCCACCAAGCGGGCCCAGTGCGGGTTGGTGGATGTCACACGTCTTCGAATTACTTACGTAAAGCATAAGTTGTAATTATTTTTACAAAAAAGAAAAACTAGTTTATTTTATTAGACATACTGACAGTATTTAATAATACAATGCATCCAGCTATATAGGCTTGTGGCCGCCTAGGTATACCGCAAGCACTAAAACAAGTGGATATCTAAACTATAATAATTTAATTGTTTCATTATACGACCAAGTCAAACCAGTATTGTAACCATACTGATGTCTTTATCAAACAGGTTGCCAGTTTCAGTCGTTCATAAAGTTGTGTTGTTTTCTGTAGGTATTGTCAACACTAATATTATAAAGAGGTAAAGTTTGTTTTTTTGTTTGTAAGAGGTAATCTCTGGAAGTAGTAGTCCGATTGTTAATTTTTTTCACCGATAGGGAGCTGCTTTAGTCCTGGGTGACAGGCTATATTTTATTTACGCGGGCGAAGGCGCGGTCAAAAGCTAATGTACAATAAATGTAAAAGAACAGCGATCATTATCAGATCCATACGCACAATACCTGGGAATAGATTTGGTTAGGTCTCAATGTGAAAAAAAGCGGTTAGGGCTCCAAAATTGTTTGAAAAAGTTACCGCAGCCATGGAACACAAAATGCAACTGAAGGACGTAGTACTTAGTCAATAAAAGTCTGATTAATACCCAGAGCGGAAGATGATATTTAAAGATTTTCCACGGCAAAAAAATAAAACGGTTGGACACAGTATCATCAGATTTTCCCAATAAAGGTCTCTTTAGCAGCCACTCTGGTTTTGGTCTTAGGCTCAAGTACCATAAACATAACTGGCTAAATCTAGATAGATTATAAACCAGAGCCAGTTATTTTAAGACTTCCCTAAAAAGGTGAAATAGTGGTCAAATGCGAGTATCAATAATATAAAAAAATACCTGAATGAAAATACCTGTTTACACGTGGTAGACAATTTTATCGTCGTGATCATCATTAGATAAACAAGCCTATATAAATGTGTTAAGATAATCATTCAGAATCAACCCATGTTCGATCTTTATCGTGTTAATTTCCGATAGTTTATTGGCAATGTCTGTACATAATGGCAGCAATTGCAACAACGTTGAAAGTGTTTGGAGTTTTCATTTGGAAAATGCTAAACACTTTCCGATCGCCACTTTTTAAGTAAGTATTTAGTAACCGACGGGAAAATCTTCATGGTCACCGGTGGAACATCACCGCGCGCCCCATAAACCAAATGTCTTGCCGGGCGGGATGCACCGCCGGTGGACACGGCTTAAGCTAGAACTGCTTTAGACCGAAGCACACGTGTAACACGCCTTATTTGTACGTCACGTGGCGTGCATCAATTATAGTTCTACAATTTTTGTTTCCATATAAAATGTATGGAGACCGACGCGCCCAGATCTGCGTGTGTGGCACACGTATGAGCCAGTGTAGTTCTTGCCTTGAGTCTATTGTGACGTGGTCTTTTGAAAAAGCGTACGAAGGGTCGAAACCAACGCAGAGGCTTAATGAGCCTTAGGTACACACGTATAGACCCTTTCATGGAACTTGATACCAGAATTTCAAACTTAATATAAAAAAAATGCACGAAAATTCAGAGTAGCCAGCAAAATTAAAATAAGGTTTTTTGTATTTTGCAGTTTAGTGTCAAGTTGTATGTTGATTAGAATATAGTTTGCGACCCGTAACATGTATTTGTTTACAGGTTTATAACCATTAAAATCATCAATACAACCCTTTCAGTTTAATTAACCATATTGAATGTCTTTTTCATGAAGTAGTCATTCATGCCAGCCACTCAACTTGAGACTAACCTGAAAGCAGAAAATAACGAAAGAAAATTGGAATTTTGTGGGCTACTCTGAAGCTCCGACCTTGAGCAGTATTTGCTGAAACCATAACCTGCATGATAGTTGTTTTTTTTACCATCAGTCTGACAAGGCATAGCCAGTGGCTACCTCCGTAGCCAGCTATTGTATTCTTAACATACGTTAATTTTTTGTGTACATAATTAATTCGAAAACCACTCCACAGCGACAGCACTTAAAACTAGACACATCAAATTGAAATCTGAACTTTTTTGATGATATGGCGATTCAGAATCATTTAGTTTTTACTTCCTACTCGGATTGACGACGGCCTTGTTACTCCCGATTCGCGAATGTTACAATGTTTTTACAATGACGACTGTTCATTGTTGATACGGTGCTAACAAAAAACTAATAAGCTTAAATGACCTTACCGTGTGATATTTTTGAAGTTCTCAGCGTTACTGAAGAGGCTGGATTGGGGTTTTTTCTGGTTTCGGATTCCAATGACTGGTTGTTAGTTTTTTAATGGTTGTGCACAGGTATCTTGTTTCTTATTGATAGCCAAGACAGTAGTGGATACAATTTAATCAATCAGGTTTGATTTAAAACTTTTTTTAGTGTAGATATCTGAATCAATATCACGGAAGTCCACCATCTAGAAAAATTATAAAACATATTCATGTTTAGGGGACACTGTATCCATAAATTTTTATTAATTTTCTATTATTTAAAACATTTTTGCTGTAAATATCTGAATCAATATCACATATTTACGCCAAAGCCGCTAAAAATATTCATTTGCATTAAATTTTTATAATGATTGTATAAGTAAACAAAAAAAAATATGATAAGTATTTAAGGGACACCGTATTGATAATATTTTCATTCATTTTCTAATATTAGGAAGTAGGAATCGTCATGCAGTGGAAACCAGTAGCCCGATTCACGTAATGAAAACCGTTATTATATCGTAGCGATTTTGTCGTTTAGACCATTTCCGTATTCACATACATCAATCGAGTTTGAACGATACCGATTTAAAAGTCGTTTGAAATTCTTCGATTTAAAAAAAAAACTGTATTACATTATCCGGGTAGAATACTTATTAATGTAACTGGAAATATGTCGTTAGATCGTGAATACTACTTTTGGACAGGACTTCGATCGAACGATTAAAAAACTTTAACGATATTCTCACATATTTTAAAACAAAGTCGGGGTATCGAGTCGGTCTGTCGGTATATTCGCGATAAAATCTGAAACTACTGAACGGATTTTTATGTAGTTTTCACCAATTGACAAAGTGAGGAATGTTTAGGTGTATTAGGTATAATGTTGTTTATAATACATGCATGTTATAGTAGAGAAAAACTGGAAATTGCTCTTTTGGTTGAACGTACCAATCTCACAAAGTATTAGTCCGAATAGATAGAAAAAAATAATATTTGTTGAATAGCCCATTAATTTGTTGAAGAAAGTTTTAGACTATATAGCACCGTGCTACAACCAATAGGAGCAAAGTAGTAACCAAAGACGCGGCGGATAGCTAGTCTATAAACGATCTACTTTGCAATCATTTCACCAATATCTCAGTTACAAGAAGTTTGAAGTAGATTCGACCCTCATCATCCTCTCAACTAGTAGTTTGTAGAGGCATCAAGTGGTTCTTTCATTAGGCCAACTAATCTGACTAATCCCATGTGAAGAGTTAAAGTTCAAGTGTAATGACTGTTACACAATGAATAACGCTGGCCTTTTGATGTGTTCACACTCTAACGCGTCGCTCGAAGGCGATTATTAAGGGGTTTCCCCTGCTTTGTTTACCAATTATCAAAAATTTTGCTCTTAGAACAAATGTTTACTTGAATGCTAAGTACTTATGTACCTATATACATAATTTGACATAGTATTGTTATTTCCAGGTAGCGCGATGATTGACAGAATTAACACGTGTTTTTAGGGTTCCGTACCCAAAGGGTAAAAACGGGACCCTATAACTAAGACTTCGCTGTCTGTCCGTCTGTCTGTCACCAGGCTGTATCTTAAGAACTGTGATAGCTAGACAGTTAAAATTTTCACTAATATGTACAGTATTTCTGTTGCCGCCATAACAAAAAAAGTATTTTTTTTGCCGAATTTTCCTAAGGACGGTACGGAACCCTTCGTGCACGAGTGCAACTCGCACTTGGCCAGTTTTTTCTTCAAATCCATAAAAAAAAAACGTTTCGCCTCGTCGCAAATGGATACCAATAGAAATCAGTTGCTGCAGAAAGTTGATGTTTTTTATTTCAGGGTAGGGTGGATTTTTACAATTTTAGAGTATTTAATTAATCTTGGTTACCTATCATATGATAAGGATCGTCATGATGCCGTGGGGTGGGGGTAGGATTCACGCTTAAAAAGAGGTTTTCTAATAGTGATTTTCATAACAATTAATTGATGATTACGAATTTAATCATCATTTTTAGGGTTCCGTAGCCAAATGGCAAAAAACGGAACCCTTATAGATTCGTCATGTCTGTCTGTCTGTCTGTCTGTCTGTCTGTCTGTCTGTCTGTCTGTCTGTCTGTCTGTCCGTCCGTCCGTATGTCACAGTCACTTTTTTCCGAAACTATAAGAGCTATACTGTTGAAACTTTGTAAGTAGATGTATTCTGTGAACCGCATTAAGATTATCACACAAAAATAGAAAAAAAGCAATAAATTTTGGGGGTCCCCATACATAGAACTGAAACTCAAAAATTTTTTTTTCATCCAACCCATGCGTGTGGGGTATCTATGGATAGGTCTTTAAAAATGATACTGAGGTTTCTAATATCATTTTTTTCTAAACTGAATAGTTTGCGCGAGAGACACTTCCAAAGTGATAAAATGTGTGTCCCCCCCCCTCTAACTTCTAAGATAAGTGAATGATAAAACTAAAAAAAATATATGATATACATTACTATAAAAACTACCAACGAAAATTGGTTTGAACGAAATCCAGTTAGTAGTTTTTTTTTAATGCGTCATAAACCGAAAAAAATACACTATTATTAAAACATCGATCAAAGTTACAACACATAACAAGAATTTTAATATTATGTTACTTGCTGCTACGGAACCCTTCATGGGCGATTCCGACTCGCACTTGGCCGGTTTTTTTTTAGTATATTTGATTCGATATATACTTTCGCTCGATTTCTTTGATAGTTTACAAACAAAATTTGCCGGGTCAGCTACCTAGTGCCTCATAAGATTTCCTGTAGATTACTAAGTATTATTGAGATGTTCTTGAGAAGCGATTTAAAAAAATATTGTGGTAATGCTACATAAGAGAATTAATTAACCTACGCTTTTTTTTCTTTTCTTAGAGATCTTAGAGATGAAATACTTCACTTTGGTCCATGTGAAGCACCTATGATCATAATAGAACCTAATTATAATTTAATAAGTAAAGACGAGCAGGGGGTGTAGATCGTAGTAATTTTGCCTTACGCTTTGATAGCGGATGTGGGAGCTATTTATCGATAAAAGACTTGACTGCCTTATGTAAGAGAGGAACTCAGACAAAACACCAAGATGAAGACTAGCTACTGCAGATAGGTGCGACGCGACAATGCGACAGCGAAACGGCGACAACTTTCAGGTATATGCATCAATAGGCTAGTTGCCGTAAAAAATGTAATTATTCTTTTAGATTATTCAAAAATAAGGGACACGTATTTTTTTATTTGTAATTTAAACGAAAAATGACAAAGATACTATATCCCATTAAAGTTACGTGTAACGTCACGCCGCCGTGCTACATTTTTTCGCACGGGGTGACGTCACACGTAACTTTAATGGGCTATAGCTTTGTTATTTTTTGTTTATCCATAAAAGAAAAAAAAAATGTGCACAATATTTTTTTATAATCTAAAATACGGACTAAATAAAATGAGATTATTTTGACCCTGGAAACTGGGTACTTAGTTTCCAGGGTCAAAATAATTACATTTTATGGGTTAATTTTCTTTGAAGCGTAGAATTTGGAACTATTCGTACTAATTAAAGTCCTCTCCATTTATTTTATTAATTAGTGCTTAACTGCAATCCCACCATACGGTAAGCAATGATGCAATCGTTGATGATGGTGAAGCGCACTAGTTTAAACAAAGCCTATTTACTCTAGCCTGGAAGACACCTAAATTATAATCGGATAGGAAAATTGATCTTAGTCATAATTATCGATAAAACTAAGATCAAAGAGAAAAAGTAAAAGAGAAAATGGTTAATTGATTTGTTTTAAATCATTAATTTAATCATTTATTATCCATAAGTTAGTTATAATTATTTATTTTCATCGTTAAGTATAATGATTATATTTTGATTTCTATTAATTAAAATGTTTTAATTTTTATCAGTCTTTATTATTACAGTGTATAATTTATAATTTTTTTAAACATCTCTTTATTATTTATTTATCTATAGTGTAAATCACAGTGTAGCAGTTTTAACCCAATAATTCATTGGTAGAGAATACTTTTTAGCATTAAGTCCGTCTATGTACTACAATTGTACATAAAGTTTAAATAAAAAAAATCACATTGATTCGTCACGCCCGTCTGCGGACATCCTAAATCTTACGCACCAATATTGCAGCTATCACCAATCATTCTGTTTGGCTGGATAACTGTCATTGGGGCTTTTGAAGAGTTTTCCCCTTCCCCCACAAAAGCCCCAGCAGTTCAATTGAGTCAATTATGTTGAACGAGGATAGAAGGGATTACAAAGTTACAACAGTAGCAAATAAACCACCATTGACCTGTTCCATAGTGTATAGGCTTAGCCGCAAACATTCGGTATCTCATCTAGAATTCCGGCTCAGGATTCCTGAACCAATTTCCGGATGAAGTATGTAATATCATTGATTATATGATACCACCGCAAAGCATCCGCTCCGATTTTGTTATGGACCTCATGAATTTGCAGAATGGTTTATTGTACCATACCTGCGTAGATCATGGAATATCCGCGTCGGCAACGTCTAGACATAGCGTTACTATGTAAATTCTTTACGTCGCAAGTGAGTTCTACGCAGATATTTTGTCACCGACTGTTTTCAAAGTCAAGTAAACAGTGCCACGCTTTCTTTACGAAAACTACTGATACTACCTTTGGCAGTAGTCACCAAGGATTCTCCGTACTTTATGGTATTTCCTTTGCTTCGTAATAACACCAGACATCAAGTTACGTGTTAAAAATATCCTCGTGGTTTTCTACAAAGCCCCAACTGTTAGGAAAATCCATTCTTTGACCATTTCGTCAACAGCAAGTAGGATTTTTGTTATAATTAGCTTTTTCCTGTGTTCTATAAATAACTTCAGCTATATTTGACGACATTTTTCTGTAGTAGGAAAATCATTTTTGGCAGTTGTTTATAAGCGTGAAAGCGTACGGAAAACTTAACAAGAACGTAACAATGGGTTTAAAAATTGTGAGACACAAACTGCGAGCCCCCTTACTGTGAAAAGTATATCTATCTAAATAATAAGCAATAAATGTGTACGAAAACAGAAGTTAATATATAGATAAAAGTGTAAACTAAAATGATATTCAAATAAAACTGAAAATGATGTTATCACATCATATAGTAGCTAAATGAGCTATACAATAAGTTCTTGAACAATAAAGAAAAACAGTAACAGACAAAAACAGACGATAACGAATAACACAGAAAATATTCTGACTACCATTTTCTTTTTCATCATAACCATTATTATCTTGTCAACTTGTTATCAAGTTATTCATTAATACTATATCCTACACACACTGTTACTACTGATAGTAAAATAAGTAAGAATTACACATTATCAAACAAAAAAATTACTGACTAATTACTGAGACGCATGTGAACTACTCTACAATAGGATTTGAATAATCGCCAAGAGATTATTAACATCACTAAGTCATCAGATAGAAAATTAGATTCAGAGACTGGAATGAGATTCAATGTACTGAGAACGGTAAATATTTAGACAACAATTATCAGTAAAGCGTGATCCTCTAATAACAGTTGCTACCTCATAGCTCAGCGTGGACTTATTTCACTCGAATATGTTCCAACGCTTCCTTGAGATCGGAAAATGTTTTGAAGCGTAGTACAAACAGCGTAATGGATATACGGTTGCGCGAATTGTTCCACTAGGTAATGCAAGATCTGTTGGCGTAGTAACTGGTTTGATTACTACGTAATCGTCTGGTGTTGGTATGATATCATTTGTTGAACATCGTGGTCACGCCCGCAACGAGATTTCAAACGCACCAAGGCTGATCGCTCACTTGGGCACTTGCCTCACTGCAACTCGACTTATGTCGATAACCAAAATATTATCATTCATTTTATTTGTATCTGCTGTTGCAACATCGTTTAGCAAACCAATCGGTTAAGTCGTTTCTGCGTCGTAGATATTATTCTCAGCATATCTTAGTTACTCCACGTGGCGTACCTACATATTTACAAGTTGTGAAATCGAACAAAACACTGATATTTTCCTCCTCCTTCATGAAGTATTTCTTTATAATTCTTCGGCTATAGCGTTATTAAAGCGGTATTTGTTGTCTTATTTGCCAAATATTTATAAAGTTTGATCATAAGACCCGTATTTTCATCAATAGGTTTGGAACGAACAAGACAAACATTTCAGAATAAATTTTGACCATCATCTGGACACAAAAATGTTAGCGGTTTCCTAATACGTTTTGTTAAACTTTATGTCACAATTCATAGTTAGGTGTATGCAAATATCTTATCATCATCCTGCCTCGTGCATGGCATTCAGAGTGGAGTTAGCTGCTAAATATAGTTGGCGACATAATCGTTGATACCGTCGTGTCTCGTTCCACATCTCAATTGTTATTTAATTAATGTCGTCGCCTATATTACTACGGTTTCGGTGTATGATCACATTGCCTTTTGTTTTGGATGCTACAATGACATTTGCTTCTGTTAGTATCTTGTGTTTGGCTTATTCATCTTCTTGTACAAATAATTTGAAACTGTATTAACTTTCATTCTTATACCTTGTGTAACTGTAAGGTAATTTTCCTTTTATCATACTAAGAAGTGAAAAACAATCTTTGTACGAATAATATTTGTGTCTTCGACGTTTATAAGAGCATTACAATGTGTACTGCACATTAAATCGTAGAGTACAACTGCGATTGAAGTCAGTCATATTGTTCAGTGTGTAAGTAGGTTTCTGTTATTGTATTTCCTGGCGCTAGAAAGTAATCCGATTACGACACCCCATGGAAGTTATTGTTATCTTTACACTATGATTCTCAATGCCGTGTGTTGATTCGAGTTATTTGCCAGAACTCACTGCGTACTTAACATATTTTGTTTCTTGATTTCGCGTTAATCAGTAAAAAAAAATTTTCTCATAATACGGGCAAAAAGATTGGTAGTAATTTGTTTGAAGGAAGTTATTATGTCAGTCTATTTGTAGCTTACTTATCTGCCAACATAAATAAGCACTATTGACTTTGACCCGCTGTTTGGTACGGTTCACACAAATAATGTCCTTGCGTATGTGTTAATGGGTCGTAAGCCGTCGTCTCGTATGATTGGCGGCAGGTTCCGCGTCACGTCATTGGACCACACAAGATGCGCGCGCGCAGGTACCCGCGCCTTACCGAGCGCCCTTTATAGCCGCTGGGAACAGCCTCCCGATTTCAATCGATTGTTCCGATTAATTAATTGTTCCGATTAATTATGTTTGTTCGTGATGTTGTAGGTACGTACACTGAATTGTGGTTGGGCATATTTTGGTTTTCCTCAATAAACTTTTTGGTGGATTTCAGTTTCATTGTAGTTAGGTAATTCTTCAAACATGCCATGGGAATACCCAGTATTTTGCAAAATACTTCTAATAACTCGTAGCTGTAGGTACCCGAGAACAAATAAAAGTTGTTGAAATACAAGAGGTACTTCTGACGAATCATATACAGACAGACAGATCTATAAAGTTTTAATTTTAAAGGGAGCAGGTAGTAAAAACTGTCTTACAGACACCGCTCCACTGTCGGCATCTATCAAAGTACGAGATGCTCCCACGACACTATTTATAAAATATCAAGATATTTTTTAAAGGTTTTACAACTCTTTTTGTTGCACCGTATGTGACTAGTATTTATTTGTTTTTTGCGCCGCTTGTTATAATAGAATTGGATGGGCTCGCTTTGGTATGTAATCAGTGTAGATACTCTTAGGTAGGTACATAACATTTACAATAGAACTACTTGTACATAATGCATGTTTACCTACTTGAGATCACATTGCGAACTAGCTGCTTCACACGGGATTAGGGATTTCGCATTTGACACCTGTTAGGTACAAAGACTTTGTTGTTGTGTAGGTTTTTAGTCCTTGACCAAACGAAGCCTGTTAAGCACGCATAGGAAAATAATAAGTAGGTAGAAAATAAAACTCATCTCAAACTAGTTTTGAAACCATTTATTTGGTAACATAACACATTGAACCCGGTGAATAATGTCTAAATTCCACAGTGAGGCGCATCATCATCATAAGCCACAATAAAATAAAGCACGCTTACTAATCGTTGCAGGTTCAAACCGGCTACAAATGGTAATAAAATAAAGGTACACACATACACGTGAAGTGTCGAAACGCAGTTCTCTCTTTCCGATATAAATAGTGCGAGGCGAGGCGAGGCGAGGCGAGCGCGGCGCACTGACCGACCATCGACAGCGATCCCGATAATCGGGCGAATGTTTGAGTTTCTCTATTTTCAAATCGGGTGACTGCGAGTCCCTAAACGGAAATGGATGTAACGTGCGCGTTTGCGTTGCACGCGCGGCGCATGTAACTTGCGCGGGGACAGGTTAACGTTCGTGACGCGGATGGTGTGCGGGAAGGGTATCGCGCGCGCGGCCGGTCGTGTGAACGCGCCGCGTTAATTGGCGTGCGGAGTGTCCGGCTGTCTTCGCGCCACGCGCCTGCGCGCGCTGTTCATCTCGCGCCCGTTTATATTTGAATTTAGAACAATAAAATATTATTTTATTACGGATAAAATATAACTTGCCTGTATTTTTATTGGTAGCGTATAAAATGCATGAATATGTTCAAAAGCGTTGAGTAACAGTCGGAACTAAGTTCGTCATTAAATAAAACGTGAAGCTTTGGCGGCATTTATCGCTAAATCAAATGAAATATTAGACAAGAACTGTATGGGTATTTTGGTGAACAGGCACGCTTACGGCGCATCGTTATCAGCAGAATTGTTATCGATGCTGTAAGTCGAACAAGGACGTCGATAGCGCACCGCACTCGTCCTGTTTGGTTACAGCACGTACCGCAGAGGTACCATCTGCCATACCTAACTATGTTATCAATACTTTAGAAACAAGGTAGGTAGGTATCTATAGTTACGTATATTAATAGCATTATATGCCAAGTAAAAACTGCGTCATTTGATTTGATAGGCATCTTTACCTAAACGTTTTAAAGTAACACAACTGAAAAGCTTGACAGTTATAGTTAAAACATTTTTCTTTCTGCTACAGTATGTTACCTACAAAGTGCCAGACACTTTCACTCGGTCTCGCTGAAAATAATATCTTGTAACTTCAGCTGACGAAGTACAGCGTCTCGAAAGTTTATCACTTTTGAAGATGCCTATTCTACTATTTTTAAATGTAACCGCTGAGTTTGCTTCTACTGGGAAAACTTAGGAGTTTAGAACCAGGTTAAGAGAGTTCATTCATGTGTTACGTAAAGTAAAATTTATTTTACAGACTGTTATACTAAAAAATAAGCTAAACGGAAACCAGTTATGGGTGTAGGTATAATGGTAACATGTTAGCTTAGTGCTGTTCAAAAAGCATCTTTTTGAGCGCAGAATGAATCCGGTATCTACTTAGGATAACTGAATTCGCAATAAAGTTTAGGGAAATACCCTGGTATTTATTTACAAGTATTTATCAGTATCGTATGAAACGTCACTGTCAGTACAATATTTATGCTTAAGATCAGATTTAAGCCTAAGATGACATGGAGATTCCATAGAAGATTTTTTATTTAAATGCGAAAAAGAAACAAAACTTTTTACGCACTAGTCAAATATTTTACAAACATAAAAAAAAGTAACAGTCGCTCACATACAAAGTAATTTATTATTCTGTTAGGTCGTTGACCTGTCAAGCTAGGTACTATGTTTTCTTTTGTTCAACCGTAAGTTAATTTGTGTCAGTAACTATGTAGGCTCGCGTTGTACGCTTGCTATTTCGAGTCGGAACCTCTGTCACAATAACCAGTAACTTGAATACTTTGCCTAATTCATATTGAAACAATTTGAACTACTTAATACAGGTACAATTATTGAAAGTTGCCCCAATAGCCCAATAATCACATAGGTATCTGTGTGCTGTGGTATATTTTGTCATTCAGTTGCGTTTAGTCAGAATGAAGAAATATATTGTGTAGAGACGAAGTGCTTGTAAGAATTGACGATCTTAGATAGAATATTGGAATATCCATACATCCCAGTTATGATATATGCAAACGAACAATTTTTTTAATTTTCGTTTAATTTGTAAAAACCTTTTTTTTATTGATATAAACTAGTGCTTGACTGCGATCCCGCCTGATGATAAGCAGTAATACAATCTCTGATGGTGAGGCCTGATCAATTAGATTTGGGATGACAGAAAATTTCGTCTGTTTTCCGCATATTTAAAGTTAAAAAAACAACTCTAGACATTTCGTTTTAGCAGGGCAATAAAGGTCATTGCTTTTACCCTAATATCGAAAAAAGTATTAGAAAAAAAAGCAATGACCCTTCCCTGCTAAAATGAAGACGATAGGTGTCAATCCAGGGCAGTTTTATAAAGGATAAACCTGCCCTGGATCGGCACCTATCGTCTTTTATTTTGCGTTTTTGAAAACTGTCACTATGTATGCGTTTAATGATAGTTTTTGCCATATTGAACCATATCAGCTACAGAGCATGCTATGAATGTGTGACAAAAATTACAAAAAAAAAACCTTAAAAAAGAATACTAGATAAGCTATCTATTAAAGATAATTTTTCGGATGAATTACTTTATCTGATTAGTGATTAGGTACCTATTAGGATTCAATTAGTGTGATTAAGATCGTTTCCGCATGTTTCCCTAGGTGTTAAAGTGCCTACAATATGGAAACGAAATACATGTTCCGAGAACTATTGTGACTTGTTTTTTTTTTGTTTCCACGCACTGAAATCACGTGGATGCACTATAAGTATAGCACATTTATTTTTATTTGGGGTGAGATATGATCAAATAGTTCTCCTGCTCTGTGTGTAGGACTAAAACGCACCCGCGTTCCTTTCATAAACCCAGCAGGGCTGATACCTGCTAGGCAACTGAATGAACATGGATATGCCATGCAAAGTAGGTGTTGTTTAGTCAGTAAATTCAGACACACCCTCTCGCTCCACCCTTGAGTGGGAGAAGTCACCCTTTGCGATCCAGCTGCGGCAACTCTTTCGAACAATGTTGTGGCTCTGGAAGTAAACCACACCTTCATACTTTCATTAAGTATAACTAGATGTTAGACTTGGTTGCAAAGTTTGAAAAAAAACTTTTTACCAAAAACACAACCGATTTCAATGTTAAAAATCACTGAAAAGTACAAAATAACTTTAATATCGGAAGTCGGTGTTTGTATAATAGTTTTGTCTCTTCCTTATTTAACACCGACTTCCGAAATTAAAGTTATTTTGCACTTTTCAGTGATTTTTTAACATTGAAGTCGGTTGTATTTTTTTTTTTTGTAAAAGTTTTTTATTTTACACTTTTTAGTTATAGCACCACCACTAAAAAGTACCTCTCAGCCAAACTTAAATAGCTTATAGCCAGAGAGCATCTCATAACGATTCTAATAATCTCAAACACTGTTAGATTACATTAATTTACCTTCTGGCTTCATCATCAGATCAGTCCAATATATCCCCTCCCCCTTGTCCTTCAGCCAGTCTTCTACTACACGTATAAACAAAACAATTTTACTTGTCACGACAGTTCTGCTGCGATCCTATGAGGAGTTCTGTGCCATATCTTAAAGAAGAAAGAATTTCATGGTCAGATCATAACAATATTTCAATAGAACCAACTAGGTAAATTTCAATCAAAAAAAGAATTTTCAAAATCGGTCCACAATTGACCGAGATATCGTTGAACATACATAAAAAAACATACCCTCCTCCTTTTCGAAGTCGGTTAAAAACTGAGATGAGAATACATTGTTAATTCGATTATTCAGATTTATTAGATGAACGGATAGAACCAGGATGAGGCGCCTGGGAGCGTGGAGACTAATATAAAGAAAGAGAGGAAGGTATCCAGATGTGGCGTTGCGAATGATCGAAACCACAAAGATTTTTTGGTGTTGAGCCATTGCTAAGTTACGCATCAGACTAGTATAAAAATTTGCTTATTATGAAGATTATAATAAAATGGGTAAGTACAGGAAACACACATACAAAAAGGTACTTGTAATGACTGATCAAAGCGCGTTGTAACCGCAGTTGTGATTTTCAAAAATACCGAAATGTATGGGATTGTTGACAAGCCCGGACGATAGGTACTCGTGTACATGAACGGGATTGACAATACGACTCATCCTTCGGAAAATTTCATTAATAAGGATGACCGAAGTTATTATGTTCGTATAAAAAGCTCTACATAGTCTAGCTTTCGACACTTAAGCTCACCTAATCCTGTAGTAATGAAAATGAAGTCCGAATAAAAAACTGGAAAACACAGACGGTAATAACAAAGATATTAAAGTCGATAGATGTAGGTGGTCATGTGGAAAATAACCAAGAACAGCTCCTTTGTATATGTATGTATTGAGTCTGTATGACGCAGCGTCTGGGCGCGATCGGGATACGTACACCGAGGCTGCAGTCACTGTGGACTTCAGACTAGTTCAGACTGAAAGGACACCCATGAAATTCTGTAAATTGAATTTCCTTTCGGGTTTCTTTCTAGATTCCTAGGGATGAATTTTTTATTATATTACATTATGATTAGAGACGAAGATCTTGATGATTTTGTGTGTGTGGTGGTCAATTATTTTGTTGTTTTTCAGATCGTGAAATTCAGCTGTTTTGGAAGACAACAATTTGATTCAAGAACTAAAAATTGAGGTTATGGAATTTTTTCAAGTAGTTCTCCCTTAGCTTCGACGCCTTGGCGTATTTTGTTCTTGTTGTGTATCATAGTTAGCAAATGGTTAGGATTAATATTCAACAAGGATTAGTTAGATAAAAATGATATGGATGTGTTAAAGTAAGAACTAAGTACTAGTTTTGTTTTGTAATAATTTGATTTTATATGAAAAACTTACGGATAGTAAATGCATATTTACTTATTTTAATTAAGCTGTAATTAGCCTTACCAATTACAAGTTTTCACTTACAACAAATGAATAACTGTTTAAAAAATCACTACATTACACTATATAAATACAATACATGCGCAGCCAAAAAAAATAAATTAATGTTCTGTGTAATTATAGTGCATAAACACAATTATGATAAATGCTTATTTCTAAAGAACTATGAGACAACTCTGCAAAAATGTAGTAAAGAGAATTAATAAAATAGTTAAACAAGTCAAATTATACGAGTGTAATCGAAAAGCACAAAGAAGGGAAAATAACTTGAGAAAGGTAGACAAAGTTTTTCTCCATCAAAAAATGTTCATGACTTAACTTCCTTTGTTTCGTGACAACGGTTAACAATTACACCAGCATATTGCTGAAGTCCACACTCTGCACAGTGATCTCACAAATACTTGTAGTGAAGTCGGTTTTGTAATCTGTATATTGAGGTATGTTTAAGTTCAGCCGTAGTCGTTCACAGAAAACTGAAGCTATTTATATTGATGCAGCCAATTTTGTACTATTTGTTGTGTTGTGGCGCATCTCTGAGATTCGGCGCTAACTTTTTCATTTGTTTATCTGATGCGTGTTATTCTTACAATATTGTTTCGTGAAATATATCTCTGTTTTTCACGGTATTTTCTCTCTGTACTTATATCATTGGTGTTATATCGTTCGATACATACCTATATGTGATTCACGAGGACGACTAGCAGATTTGAGACATAGGAATCGATTAGTCGTCTGGCATAGTGTAGTTACCTATCTACTTATGATATATTCATAATTATACTTAATTCATTGTACAAATTTTAATAATGATACGAACAATTATTACTGTAATAAATAGAGTATCTAATTGTGACATGTTCTTTTCAGGGTTTCATACCCGAAGAGAGGAGGTCGCAGAGAAAAGGTGTGAGTCCCAACAGTGGGAACATTATAAGGCCGACTATGCTATACCTGAATAGTAACTGACGGCATTCTAATTACTAAGAAAGCCTCCGTCCGTCCGTTCGTTTGTACGTTTGTACGGACAACAGACTAAGTATATCTTATGAACCGTTATCGGTAAGCTTACCTACTGTAGAAATTTTCACATCGTCTGTATTTCTATATATTTTTTTCAATCTTTATTAAGGAGCTTAGTCACAATTTTAGCCATGTCGCTCCATCATAGCCAAATTTTGTGTTTTGATTTATTTTAGATTGTATTTCTATTGCTGCTATAAAATAAAAATTATCATGCAAGAAACTTATTTTACTTTCCTTGTACGAGTCCGACTTGGTCGGTCTTTTTTAACCATAACTCATTTCGTTTAGTTAAATTTCATAACAAAGAAATTCGACGCAATTGGAGTTAGAAACTCATAAACTATGAAATAATTGTAAATATTAATTAATTTATTGTCAATACTTAGACTTTTAATTCATTAAACCCCAAGCGAACGCCGGCGTTCGCGCACCTATTGTCTTTCAATTGTGTCTGTAATTATCACAATTGAAAGGGCATAGAAGCTTTCTAATTTCAGGTTCAACTGTGAAAAAACTTCTGACTTTTCACATTTATTTCCGCTGAAACGAGACTGCAACGTGAATTAAAAACTACGAGAATTGGCCTTCGCTTGATATATAGGAATTTAGTTTGGTGGACCTTGATAATTAAACATTCAGTATGCCAAGCTCATTCCCTATAATAAATAATTTCGTATATGAACAGAAAACTAATATTAGTATTGTGCATGTGTGTAAATGAGCGTCATTGGCGATCGCTACTAGTTGCCGGCTGGCACTTGAAATAAATTTATGATTATTTTGAAGCTTCGTGCCAACGCGTCGTTTGAAGAAGGATTGAGGACCACAATGTCGGATGAAAGCTCAATAACTTTGGATATGATAATCGCCATATAATCTTATATGCCAAACAATGTCTCGTGTGCTGCCAAATCTCGTTATTTGACACTTTATTTACTTTTGAAATCGGGAAACGTGTTGATGGGAAAAACTTTCGATGTATTTTCCGGGATAAATATTGTTTTGTGTTTTCTTACTAGAAGTAAGTACATTTGTAAAATTATTAACATACGTATTGAATTAATTATATTATGAATGAGTTCTCTCACGATTATCTATTTATCTGTCCTATCTGTCTACTTTTACTTAAACGACAATATTTGAATCATGAAATAAAACGGCTATAGATCTATAAAAACAATAATAAAATCTGGATTGTGTGAAAAAATACATATTACCATGAAAATACCTCCTCCATTTCCACGTATTCATAACACATTTCACACATGAAAGGTGCACGGTATTGACGGAGTGCAATTCTGTTATAGTTTAACGACGAAGCTGACATTTTGAGCATAAGAAGATCAGCGTCGGATGCGACTGGAATACGCTCTAATACTCCTGATGTTGAAATGTGCTTGCGAAACAATGAATTTATAATAATATTATTTTTCTTTTAAATTTCTTACGTTAATAGTTAAGTTTATTGAAGTCATCATCATCATCATCATTTTAGCTGAGAGACGTCCATTGTTAGGTCCCCAAGCGTCGCCACAACGACTGATCCTGTGCATCTCGCATCCATCGTTAAAGTTTATTAAAGTAGTATCTAATCCCTTTGTGGATCCAGTGTTCCCAACTTCCCACTACCAGATGAGTAATCATACTAATATTACTTTTTGTATTCTTTCACACTTAAAAGTATTTGGTTGAGATGTCCTGGAGTAACACATATGATTCTTTTCATCCCGGGAATATGTTTCTTTGGGATAATTTTCTTCTATTTATAAGCAGGCGAAGCTGCTGGAAGAAGCCGTACCTAATTACTTCCTAATAATTGACCCTAAACTGAAATTTTGTAATTTTCGCTCTTCCATGGTACAACTTGCGTTGCGCCATCGGTACATAGTGGACATCCCACCCATACGTACAAAGGGTTTTGCGAACACATTCATTGTGCATACAGCTGAGGAGTGAATTCCCTGCCGGAGTCTTTTTTTTTCGATCTGGAAAATCATCCACTGACAACCCTCGCTCTCGGGCGGAGCGGGAGATAGGGTCAGACTCTTACTGACTAAAAACCCATCCCGTTCCTTCAGGCCTTCATACCGGGGCTCGAGCGCCCTTTTGGATAACCCTGGCCTCAGTAGGCTTCGACCCGGCTGGGCCCCTGCTGTTGCTGACAACTCCTTGAGGCGCGCGGGAACAGTGCGCGCCGTCGACGACTTGGGTTTGGTCTGGACAGTTACCGGACGGCCGGACAGCGAGCTACCCATTGCTCACTGTCCGTAAGCCCGCGACTACGGGCCCTGCCGGAGTCTGTATTTCCTGATAGCTACAACCTAAAGGTCTTTAAATCAAGAGTCAATAGGTTGCTTCTAGGCTAGCGTGCTTCATCGTCGACCACATCATCGCTTACCATCAGGGAGATAGTGGTCAAACTTAAATGGTACAAAATTTCGATGTTTTGTTGATGTAACTCTATAATACAATTATAAAAATTGTAGTGTATTGTTGTCGTGTTTTGTAGATCCCGATACAAATGAACTGCTGATGAAATTAGTATCTAGTAGTAGACTAAGGCATTATTATTGATTTGTGTGTGTGAAAGATGTCATGGATACTAGGCTTCTGACCACTGAGATGACAGCTAACAGAGGGGAGAAGAAGACATTTTGCGCCGACCCTGAACAGATTCGAGTGCGGGTAGCAGAAGGAGTTACCGTGGGTCTGAAACGCAAGTTGCAACTGAAGGAATAGTCTGTATGAGTCTGTGACTCTCTCACTCCGCCCAGAGTAGGAGGGGTTATTTCATAATTTTCCACAAAAAAAGGGTAAATTCAAATATCACGCTTGGCAATCGACCATTATTTATTACTCTTTGGACTATTTATTACATTAGGTTCCACAACGATTGTACAATACAACAATAGCTACCTATAATACATTTTTAAAATTAAACTTCAACGCAACAATCACTTAGGTACAGGTAAATACCAGATGCATAAAACAATACATTAGAGAAATAAACATAAAATAACATGCAAAACATTCATTCATTGAAATTCACTGCAAATTCATAAAAATTCATTAGCTAAAATTGCTAATGACCGACCAGTCAATTCGCCGTTCGCAAAGTGTGATATTTGAGTAATTTTCATTTATTAACTTAATAATTAATTTTTTTATAGTAGAATGGAAGAAAAAAACGTATTGCGCCGACCCCAAATAAGATGGGACAAGGGCAGGAAGATGAAGAAGAAGATAGTAGACATCTTTCAATAATAACTCGCAATTAGCATTTCTCTGGTAACCAGTGATTACCAATGAGCATCAACTGGCCCTGTAGGCTTCGCATTGAGGATAGTGATAGCATTGATAATAGTGATATTGAATTCTACATAAAAGTACACATAAAAATTTGTAGTAAATAAATGAATAGTAATAAATAAAGTGAAAAATCATTGTTTAATATACTTACATTTCCAAAACATTCTGTGATGTGACTTTACATAAGGATTTTCTTTGAAGATTATGTTCTTATTATATAAATCTAGTTAATGCTGAATTTATTTTATTACAAAAAATCTAAAGATTTAATTTTTATTAATTGCATTATGTTTATTTGTTTTTTCAATCTTGGTGAATATAGTCCCAAATTATTTAACGTGGTGTCATAGTCAAAAAATAATAAATAACTTTTATATTAATGATATTCATCTAAATAAATTCACTCTTACAATATTAATCTTCCTAAAGTATTGTTTTGATAGTGCCTTTTTTCAGTAGGAAATCATTACATGACTCCTGCTCTGGTGGTAGAGCGAGAGGGAGTGGCGGACATTTACTGACGAAAACCCGCCTATATTCCTTCAGTTGCTTTTTGCGGCCACGGTGACACTTTTGAACAAACCCGAATCCCTGGCAGGCTTTTATTAGTGTCTAATTTAACAATTCAAACTCTTATAAAATACTAAGCAAACATTGTTCTGTAATGAAAGAAAAAACTGAGGGGTAGAGCAGGATAAAAAATAGGCTAAACCTTATTCTCAGAAATATATACAAAAAGAAAGCATAAAAATCGATCAATCCGTTTTAGAGGGCTCCGATAAGAAATACTGTGTGCTGTGACATGATTTTTATGTATTAGATTCATACGCTAAGCTGTGTGCTTAATTTTCTGGGAAATTGGTTACAGCACCCATACTGTTCTAGTAACAATATACCCCACTTGATGGTTGTTAAAACCGAGTGGAGCGGGAACTACTTTAGACCGATGCACACGTGGACCAAGCCTGATTTGCACGTCGAGGCGTCGCGTAGCTCTACAAGTCTAGTTGCCATATAGAACGTATGGAAACCGAAGCGCCCAGATCATCGTACATGGCCTACATGTGCCCATTGTAGTTTTTTTTTTAAATAATGGATAGGCTTGCGCTTGACCACTATCTCACCTGATAGTAAGCGATGATATGGCCGACGATGGAGCTTAAAAAAAAGCTTAAATAGAAGTAACCTATTAACTCTTGACTTAAAGACCCCTAGGTTGTAGCTATCAGGAAACACCTTAAAAATCTCACATAAGTAAAATAATGTTACATAACACGTATTTACCAAGTCACGTACATTGTAGTTTCCTAGCTAATCTCAGTAGGTATAAAAATATGCGACCTTATCAGCTGTTTATCAAAAGAGTAATTTGAAAGAGTTAGTTCCATAAAACGAATTGCATTGTTGGAATTTGTTGCTAACAACTTGATTTTTAAATCAATAAAGGTAGGTAACTCTTTTTTTTCTCTGAAGAAAAATACGTCTTATGGCGGACCCTTAGTAATATGGGATAAGGGCAGGAAGAAGAAGAAGATGAATGGTAGGTAACTCTTTGGTTTGCGGGATTGTTTGGAAGAATTACCACAGGCCTGGAACGGTTTTCTTCTGAGGTTCCCAAATCATCTTGTGACGTTTCATTCAATCGCGGAACATGTTAGACTTTTACTCGACTCTCGACCTCGGTCCTTATAGGACGTGTGGACAACAATCTGTCCATTGCTCGTCGTCAGCAAACATGCGTCTACGTTGGCCGGAGATTGCTTTGCGACGGGTTTTAGTTAGGAAAAGTCTCTCTCTCACTCCACACGGAGCCAACGATCTTGTAAAAACATTGCCCTAGCAGGCTTAGACAAATTACTTTTCTGTTAGCGCTACCACCAAACTCTAATTACAAAATGTATGGCAATGACATTACTTGCAAAGAGTTACGTGACAAGTGACATGAAATGTCTAAGCCTGAAGTATCGTCAGTGCGTTCACAAACATTTATCTAAATTCACATACACAAGACACACGGCAAAACTATCTTCAGGTTCATGGTCCGTACGGGAATCCAACCTGCGGCACACAGTGCAGAAGCCAATAGCTTAACTACATCGCTTACTGTATCAGTCAAGTAGACATCTATTCAATAATTAACAATTAGCATTGCTCTAGTAACCTGTGATTAGCATTGAGTGTCCAGTGTCCACTGGCCCTGCAGGCGTGGCATTAATAGCGAAACTGACATTTGCTATCGATCCTTAGACAAGGTGTAACACAAATGTGTAGTCATTTTTTAAACATTGCTTCTAGCCACAGAAAGGTTTCACCATTTGATAATAACTTTCCACGGAAAGTCTAATTTTTTTTACCGCTTTTTTGATGAAAGAGGATTATTACGGCAGAAGCAGTAGGAATTTAAATATCCCCATATATATACTCTACCTGTTCTGGATCGAACTGGGGTTGGCTCCAAGCCGCTCCTGCCCAACTTAAGGGGTTCCAGTGTCGGAGGCTGTACGCAGGTATCGTTCGGTCTATAGCCCTTTACGGAGCGTCGGAAGTTTTACTGAAATAAGTAAAGAACGACGACGTAAATCTTATTGTATTTTTTTTTTTTTTGGATATGTCCTAGTAGATACATTACTTTTAATTTAAAAAATAAAATAACTAATTAGATGCAAATAAAAACAATCTAAAATGGCGTCGAAAAACTCCTCATCGCTGACTCGTTTCCTCTCCAAAAGTGAAGGACTGAGTCCCAGCATTGAGAACGTTATAAGGCTGATTATAGTGATTATTCTATCGCAGCCTACTGTTAATATGCCCTAACTTGTTAGAGGATTATTTATGACCTTAAAATATCTAAGGACATAAAAGTTTGTATCTTAGCGACCGAATTCGCTCATTACGCGATCGTTAACTATGTCGAGACAGCAGACTGGTAGAGTTGAAAAATATATCCTTTCAATAGAACTACACCATTTAGATATAGCAGAAACGTTGCTATTTGTGACCAGTTAAAGATGGTTTGCATGGCTTTATCATCATCATGAACTGCTGGTCATAGCCCTTCTCCATAGTCTGTTACATCCGCAGCCCTCACCAGGACATCAGCCCATCGTGTGGAGGCCATCCAATGCTGGATCCAGCGTGATTTACAGTTGGTGAATCTCAGCGCATATGCAATAACTTTATCACGTTTTTCTTCGTAATGCATCTGTCAGTAACAAATCAAACGTTCTTAGTAAATAAGTATAGGTATAAAACATCGTTGCATGTGCTTATCGCTTACTACGTGACTATGTTTGAACGCTTACGCAATAGGAAATTTTACACCGTATAGAAAGTAATGATTTCTAATCTTATTGCCATTGCAATCTTAATATGTTCGCCAGATGTACGAACCTTTGCTCAAATAAAGTATTTTCTCGTTAATGTTTGTTGATAAAATTCATGTGCTAAGCGGTGAGCCTTCGCCTACTTATTATGAGTCTGCCTTGCCGTACAAGCGATGCATGCAGTTATTATGCCACATATTTATACACGTTATATTAATCATGGCGTGTGTTTATGGAAAATACTGGACTGAGAGTTTTCCATAAATCATGTGACATGGGTACAATGTGACAGTTTACGTGATAAAAGTGCTTACCATAGGATATTCATCTGTAACACCATAGGGTGGCAGAATGTTAAACGCAGACTCAAAGAATTTATTTAAAACTAGCTCCTGCCAGCGGTTTTGGCAGCTTGTAAGTAGGTAGGTAGCCTCATATCACTAAGTGATAAAAGAGCATTTTACTGGTGAAATATTTTTTTTAAATCGGATCAGTTTTCGAGAGTAGGTATTAATTACAAACAAAAATTCAAAACTTATGTCTTTATAATTAATATTATAAAGACAAAAATTTAAGTTACTAATATATGCATAAACCATTAATAGGGACTTGAATTGTCAAAGAGTCGAGCAGGGAAGAAGATGAAGAAAGTTGTATGTTCCACAGCGTAGACTACCAAGGAAATAAACTTGCAAGAAACGTTACGAACACTTTTTGTGAGCGATAAATTGCCAGTACTACGAATAGAAGCCAATAGGAAATTTCTAACAACCCCGTGTATTAACCGAAGCATATTATGAACGTTCCATCCGGATTACGGAAATGCAGGTTTGGCAGGAGAACAGTATGGTGGCAGTACTTCCTAATACCAGTCTTTTATCGTATTAATCCAATTAACGTAATGACAGCCTTGTGGACACTTGAGTAAAGGTCTCTTTCCCTTTCCGCTTGCTTATTTGCTCTTATTTAATCCATTTTAATCTTATTCGTAATTATATACTTAGCATGGCCGATCTATCTGGAACATTTCTGAGAAGAAAGCAAAAAAAGCATAAACAATGAGCATTTATTGAGCATCTGCTTTAAAGAAGTTCCCGACTTGTCCGTTGATGTAGTCATTTACTTAATTGAAGAGCAATGAAATGTATGAAAGATTGACATGTAGATTGTAACGTAATAAATGAATACATCAACAAGCGTAAACAAATGCAAAACAAACCACAAACTCCTGGAAACATAAAACCGCGAACAAAACAGCGAAAAAATCCACAGTTGCGGTGATATCGATAATTGAGTTGCGCCCGCGCCGTTATCAGCAACGTGTGTAACAATTAACTATGCTGTTAGAATTGACATGAGTTTTACCTTAACTTCTATAGTTAAGGCTGTTAAGTGAGAATTTACGTTCAAGCGGGTTTTTTGTTTTGGATTTAAGGGTTTGTTAACGTTATCGCTCAGGTCACTCTAGAATTATTAGGTATTCATGTTAATTTAAATGAAGAACTCAGTACGACATATAGGAAGGGAGACTTTTCAAGAATTCCAGAATTGGCCTCTATAGAGGTATCATTCAAAGTCACGGGAGACACCAGTATGAAGAAGAAATATAACCTAGAAATAAGCAAATTGTCATTTAATCAATATTACGCTGTAAACACATATCTCAATCAGCACAGTCCTCAAAATAAAGGGGGCGCGATATAAGTATATCTCAGAAGGTTTTTTCCAGGTTCAGTCAAGAAATAAAATCCAGATAGATGCTAAAATTAGGTAAATACTAAACGAACAATCCAAATCCTGCAGCTCAATGACGAGAAGCCTACCAGGGCGAAAGGTCAGGCTCTGCGGTCATAAACCTATATGCCGAGCCGAGTGATTACCGTCATTATGTCCTTATTTGGTGGTGTATGTTGAATAGAAGAGTGCTAAAGGCTGACTTAGTTGATTGATGATCGTGATTATAAAGTTGTTGGTACCAATAATGTTCTCACTGTTGAGACTCAGGCTAGCTCTCTAGGGAATGGATCGTAATCCACCACTGGACCCAGTGTGATTATGTCACATGCCTTCGTATTTTCGGTCCTAGGAGATGCTAGTTTCCTCACGATGTTTTCCGTCACTTTTTTGAGAGCAGTGGTGATGAAATAAATTACATAAAATAATGAGCCTGGTTGGGTTTATGCCCGCGCCCTACAACTCGTAAGTCGGGGCCGCTACTGTGGAGCCACCACTGCTAGCTGACCTACCTACTGGTCATAAACCAGAAAATTTACAAAAATATCCATTGAATTTTCTGTTGCCACGACTTTCTGAGTTTGTTCGTTTTAATGTTGTTCTTAGTTTCTGTCTGGTTCTTTTTGCAAGATTTGTTTCGCTTTTGTTATTTCTATTAACTAATAATGGTAACTACGTGTAGGTACATTATATAACTTGTATATTATAAACGTATGATGAATAGCATTTCAGAGACCATTCGGTTTCCTGGCTTAATCTAAAAGCCTGGAACAAAAAGAGCAAAGATTATTTGGAGAGTCATTTTTGGCGGATGTAGCAATACAACCAAACTCAAAATGCAAAATTAATTAACTCGACTACATACAAGCGATTGATTAAACTGACGAATACAATCACAAACGAAGTAAATCCAACGTCGTTTAAGTACATAAACATTGGAGAGTGTCGGCGTTTCACCGTTGTCGGCATAACGCGATCTAATTCGAAAGCGATACGCCTTTCACCTTCCGACCGCGTGCGTTATGTCTCGAACAGAATACTTACGTGCGGTGGAGCGATGCTATGACGACGGGATCAGATTGGGAAGACTTGGTAATTAATATGAGATTACTTATGTAGAAGATGCAATGTGATGAAAGACCTAGATAAGGTCACATCTATTAAGGAAAAGTGGTACAAAGCAAAAAGAGAACCTAAAGCAAGCAAGGAAAAAGGATTTCAATATTTTCAACGATGAGTGTGATGAATTAAATGAACTAAATATTCAAAAATGGGCTAAAGACTCTCTGTCTTTAAACATCAGCTGTAAACGAAGATAGTACCTGATTTCAAAAGATATTTAAAATCTTTTTCAATTAATTATTTTTGATATGGATAGACTACAATCTATAATTTTAATTTTGGAGTAGGTTGACTTGACAAGACAGAAACGAACCAGATACAGTCATTGAAGTATTACTACACAAATGGTTCGACAGACGACACACATATTTCGCCTATGACTGTATATTAGAACTTGTGACTCTTCCGCACTTCAACAGAATTGGGGCTAATTCTGAATCAGTTCAATCTGTTATCAACTTATTCAATCAGGGTTTCCCACACGATGGCTTGCTACTTATGCTGATTAATAAGAGTGTGATGCATTGTTTTACTTTCACTTTCAGATAAAGAAAATCATTTGTTTGAACACTTTGATCTGGGTTGCGGTCTAATAATGTCTTCTTTTTTTTTCAATTACCTTGTGTAATTTTCCATTGCAATGCGGAGGTTTTCTTTTTGACAAGTGTATGATCTTGCTGCATTTACTATAAAAAGATAATGTCTATTTTCTTTATTTAATTAAATGCAACTTGTTTGTGATCTTGACTTTTATCGTTTTTGTGTTTTATTTTCCCCTTTTATGTGATTTTATCTATTACCTTTTAATTTCTGTAAAAATGGCCATTATCCGTTGATTTTCAAGACTGACTACGGTAGAGCTGCCAACCAACCATCAATACAAAATGAACAATATTAGCCATGGAATATTTAAAGTGTTCTAATAATATATGGCGATGGAGCGTAAAGCGCTAATAAATCTGATGTAGGAAGCGTGGGCCGATCAACGTAAGAAGCAATAACTGGACTGAGCTACAACGGAACTTATGTACGTAACGTTATTAAGTATAACAATGAAGATTATTTCTAGGAAGCAGGAACTGTTTTTAGTCTAAGTGAGTCATTGCGGGTTTTTTTGTATTAGAAATTTGTCAACAGATTTATTCAAGAATCAATAAATGTAGGTAAGTCTAAGATTTTTTTTTTAATGATCTGTAATGCTTTAGAGGAATGTAACTGGATACTTATTTTACAAATACTATAATGTACCTACTAAAGGATACGTATGATACAAGGACTATTAAATAGAGGAAATAGACTCTGAGCAGACTGAGCCATAACTAAGAATATCAATAGGCTGACAGAGACAATAAGAAAACTTAAAGCCAAGTACTAAACAATTATTTATAGTATGTTTTTAGCGCTGCGCAGGCGCTTCCGTAAATACGTTCATAGAATCCATACTCGTACGAGTATATACGTTAGAAGTACATCGTCTAATTATAACCTGATGTTTGACTTTGACGTCGGTCTCCATGTAACTCATTGTTAGAATATGACACGATTCGTTGGAAATTCGCGTAGGTAGATCCGACGCGTGGAAATTCAATTGACAAGGTCAAAACACTCAAACATGGGGTTATACCTTCCTCAGGTAAATGAAAGTGTTATGTATAAATTATTAATGAAAACAATAATAATTGAATCAAAAGGCAACAAAGTGCCGAAGACGTAATCGAAAAGACGATAGGGCTCTATAAGGACAGATTGAAAGACGATGACAAATTAAAAAAAAAGATTAAAAGAAAGAAGACGAATCGGCGATCGTTAAAACATTACTTAGAAGGTTTTGAGATATAGTAGGTAAATAGAATACCTATAAAAAAAATAACAGGTCCAAAAATTTCTCACTGACAGCTTCACATTAGATCACCTTGTACTGTAACTGCTATTACGCACACAAATCATTCAGACGAACATTATGTGGATGTTTACGAACAATCATCTCCAGACTATACAAAATTATCTTTTCCTGAAATTCTTACCTGTGACCTTGCAAAACTATGCCATACGTCATAGGCAAATCTTCTGAAAGTTTATACGAAAGTCGTATTGAAATTGAGTTTTCCTCACGTGAAGTTTGAAATTAAAGTTATGCGACGGTTTGACTCGCTACTAAGCGCTTTCTTTGACATATGGGTTACTTTTCGAGGACATACCTAACCAGATTAGATCAAAAAGATAGAATCCCTCAAAATAGAACAATATGTAGCACTTTAAAAATGTCGACATAAGATAGGTGGACATTGATATATTAAAAGATATTTTTCATTTTTGTTTATATCCTACTCATCAGTCATCATATTTTCAATGTTGATATATTTAACTGGTATAAAATGTTTAATTGTGTATTACCAGACTATCTGATAGACTATGGTACGTAACAGAAGCAAAAATAAACTTTTATAGTTGTGTTTATTTATATGATTACAGTTCGCTTAGTTGAAAAACTCGGCAGCAACGGTAGGTGATCTTACAGCAAAATTTTCCAATATATACGCAGTTTTAATTTTATTAGCATTCAATGTCGTTGAATTTGGGTGACGTAAAACGACAAAGAGCACATGTTGATCGAAACCATAATAATTACGTTTTCGTAGTTATTAATGAACGTCGCAAGTTTAATCGAAGACATTGGGACACTAAAGCGTCTGATGACCTACAAAACGATGGTTTATTGGCTATTGCCACTAATCGTTGTTTAAAACGTCGCGTTGTGCAATGCGTCTCTATTATTAAGGGAACTGGGTTTTGTTGATGAATTTCAAGTTTGTTTGCTTGATGATTTACAGGTTTATTAACTTTTGTCAGTAATAAATTGAGTTGTTGTGGAGCAGATCTGATTTTGGAAGTAAACGTTTATGAGTGGGTTTGATCTTTGGAAAGCTAAAATCTCGAATTACAAATAGCCGCCGAAACTTTCCAAGTACGGTTTCTATTTTACTATCCCCAACATTTACCTAATTCATATAAATCTTCAATATTAATATACAATTTCTCTCAATAACTACGAGTTGTTTACCTGTAATAAAACTAGGCCCTTAGAATCAAATGAGGTGTGATATAGTAAGGAGCGAGCATCGACTGACTGAGTGAAAGTACACTTTCTTGCCGCCTTGTCTCAGTTGCCGATGACAAACGAACTTACTTCTACTGGAAGAGACTTTTAGATATTGTGACCAATTGTTAAATGTGTTGGTTGAATGTTGTTGGTGTCTTGAGAGAACTTTGCATCCTTAAAGTGATCTAGTAAAGTAGTTTATATGCGATCCAGTAGTTAAAAAAATGTGATCTCTCTTCCTCAGTACCCATTTATTTCTTCTTTATTTTTTTATCTGTATGCAATTATTTATTATCATGAAAACGAAGTTTTAAAATAAGCCGTCGAATGTGCCGCATTTGGTTACATTCGTAAATGAAACGTTATGCCATCACTAAAATAAAAAATAATAATTTCTATTTTCCATCAAAACCAGATTTTTTCCTTCTTATATATGCTCCGTTTAATTACAGGCAATAAATATATCATCTTGCAGTTCTAACTCCGTGTTGTTCACTATAATTGAGCAAAACTCGTGTGACGGTTTTCCCTACGACACTGTACTGTAGGTTAATGTATTGTCGCTTTCTTACCTGCGTCCACGCATCTCTAATTGTAAGACTTCACCCACTAATTTAAATCTCCTACGTATTGGTTTTAGAAAATTTTAAACCGATTCTAGTTCGACGTAATTGCTATGTTTCACTTGTATGACCGGTGTTTTAATTAGTTAGAGAAAACTTTCATGATTTTGTTACGTTTATTTAAGTCGTTATTGCTTGATAATGTTTGCAGGTGATACAGACGTAACAGCTGGTGTTTTAACGCAAAAAGAGTAATATAAAACAACACTGGACAATTTAAATGACAGATTGACGAGTGCGACCCGAAATAATAAAGTGCTGGGTTGATTGGTAAATTATTCGGCCACAATAGCCATCAACACAAAAGAGATGTCGTTGCTGAAAATAGTATTGATCTGGTAAATTCACAAACAATAAATTAACAAAACTGAGGTCTCTCCGTCGATTGAAGTCCAACAATCATTGGCATGGATTCAAGTACGTACGATGTACTAAATATTTACCTGTCTGCACATATTCGGTGTGAGTCAGCTGAATTACGTGGTCGACACACCTCGTTCGATCGCTTACTGATTCGTTGCTCCTTTATTTAGACGGGTGTTAATGCGAACAGTACTTTTTTCTGATAGCTGTTTATAATTAGAGTGCTGGTGTTTGGCATACATTTCATTGAATTCGTCACGTTGGCGGGAGACGAGAATGTTTACAAATCGTGGACAGTTTGCCAGGCTATTAATTTTTCACCTTTGTATGTCTTCCCTATCATCGGACGTGCTTTCAGCATTTGGTTTAAATTTGACATCGTAGACACGAAGAGAAACTTACATACCTATATATACTGTGCACAAATGACAAATTATAGTTTGACATAAATTCTAATATTCATCTTCAATTTTTTTTTTGTAATCGTTCTTTGCTTACGTTTATTTTTACGAATAAATCTGGTGTTTGAGAGTGTTGTTTGACCCCATTCTTATTACAAGGACTTAGGAAAAAAAAGTGTTGTTTTTCATTTGTTTTCTCATCGAAAGTTCGTTTCCCTTCATCCGGCTTCCTCGGTGATACTCGAAGCTTGTAAATAGAACAGAAGGATAGACGTGAAGGATTATAGGAGGAATCGATGGACAATGAGGTTATGATCCGTGAGCCCGAATGGCTCGTGCGTCACTGTGTGCGAAATGGTTGAGAGATACAAGTTGGTTCAATAAAAATAAAACCAACTGGTAAATAGATACCTACTAAACTAATTGAATATGATTAATATTGAAAATAAATCGTCTCATGTTTATTTATTTTTACAAAGAGAAAACTTTAATAAGAACATCTAAAATTAAAATTAGAGTATACACCCAAACCCTGTCTTTTTAGAACGTTATTTATATGTTCCAAATCCACCGTGCTACTTACAGATTTAATGAGATCGGACGGAAGTGTTTGGTGTTCCTCGTAGTTTGGGTTTCGATCATGTATCGTTGGGAATTTGCGAAGTGTCTGCATGAATTAGTCACGTTTATATACGCATAAAGTTGTATTACTGCGTATGTATCAACTGTTGAAGACGCGTTGTAATAAGGTCGCGGACGCGGCTGCTTGGCGCCGCAGGTCGACGCCCCCTCCTACTAAGTGAATTATATTGTAATCTTTACATATTTATTATTTTGATCATGATTGTATGGTTATAGAATGTTAATACAGGTCATGTAATAGGTCCTGGACGCTCCTGGTCTTGTTTCTATGTTGCATTCAGTTTGAAGGAAGTTTATTATTGTTTGGTCTACATTGGAGTCCAAAACTTCTTGTCCCTGCAGTGAAACTCTCAAAGAAGGATCATTATTTGTGTCTCATATGTTACAAATATAACACTGTATTATAAAACTGGACCAAGTAGACGACCTTGTAAATATTCTTGTTTCCAAGTTGTTTTACTAATATCAACAGATGCACCGCCGCGCATGCTACGAGGAAAATTTCGTCAACGATACATCTATTTTTTCACGTGCTCCGATTAAAACGTCTCTCAACGACCTAGTCTGACCGACGGGACATAAATAATCATATTAAAATAACCCGTCTTCCGTCGATTAGAGGTGAGAAATAATATCGCCCACATTATGTCTCCACAATCATTTGTCGACTGATGTATGACCAGCCAACTGGAGAACATCAGAACAGTAGCTTTCATATATTACACGGCCGTTACATTATTTTTCTTAATAATTAGCGGTCTTTACATCTATCGCAATGATTAATCTTGAATCGAAATCGTGTCTCATCTAGAAAAATAATTTACGCAATTGGTTTGGCATTCCAATCTTACGCAACAGTGTAGAAGTCCGAGGATGATTTTTTAAATTTACAATTTATTTGACTATAAAAATAAATAAATACAACTTCCGCGATAAAAATTCATAAAAATATAAGCCAATAAATTAAATAACAGCTTATATAATGTCAAAATATGGGACAGAAGACAATCGCAAAACTATTTGCTTATTCAAAACTAGGCGTGACCGTCCATTGTTATTCTTATTGGATTGCAAGCTGCTTGCAAATGACATCTTCGTAATCACAAATTGGGTTCCATGACCTGCATGTGTGGAACCCCACTTCCGGCGCAGGCGCGTGCGTCGCGTCGTCGAGATCACTTCCGGCCCGCCACTTGCGCGCGCGCAGCTGATAATGATAAGAAACTGGGGCACCTACGACTGAGCGGTGTTACCTGTTCATTTATTGCTGTTTGTATGTTTTTTTTTCCGCGACAAGCGAAGACGTGTTGGCACCTAACGACAAGCTGATATTTTATTTTAGTTTACACTTCAACGCTGATTTTATTTTTGTAGGATGAGCAGAACTACTTTCGGAAGTTCCTTTCTTAATGGTATTGATTAAATACCTCAATTTACTCCCAAATATATCTATTACCATATTTCCGATGTCTAATAACGAACAAAATACCAAGTCGTTCTTTTTACCTGTTACGGTCGGGGTCATGGGTACCACCACAGGTCACTTTTTTCGTTTCAATATTATTCAAAACATTATGACTTCTACGTACCTACCAGTTGTGCAGGTACTGTCGGCATGACGATGTCGGCCAAAACTCGTGATTATCGACAACATCCTGGAATCATCGAGTTCATGCTAAAGGTGTGAGTCATTGGGAAGCGAGCCTTACGGTAATGACTAATGACTGAGGAGGATCGCTGGCTTCGGTGAGTAACTCGCATTTTGGAATACCGCACATTGTAGTACACAGTGTAGTTTGTATTTCGATTTCTTTTTTGTTTCATTAAGACAATCTCAGTTGCCTAGATCTAGGATCTGAATGGTTTAAATGTTCGCTGTACCTATATACTTTAAAAGACTTTGACCACTTAGTTAGTTTCAATGTTTCTTCTCAGTTCGGAAATGCTGCCTTAATCTAGTATTCACATGATGCCGTGATTGACTTCTATAACGATATACCTTTTTTTAGGTTTTTTTTTCCGTGGGTAAAAATTCCTTCATCTAGAAAAATCATCTAGATGACATCTCACGCCCTTGGGCGGAGCCGGAGGGCGTGTCAGACTTTCACTGACTAGAACCCACTCCTATGTTTCCTCTTTGCCTTACGTTCCAGGACCCCGGGTTTTCCTTTCAGAAGCGAACCTATGGCCCCAGTAGGCTTCGACCCTGGCTGGGCCCCTACGGTTTTGCTGACATCTCCCTGAGGCGCGTGTCGGTACGGATGGTTACCGGACGGTTGGACAGCGAGTACCCATTGCTTGCCGTCTGCAATCTTGCACCTACGGTGGCTGCCAATCAGGATCGAGATATCGGCGGTTGGAGCGTGAGGACCGTTACTTCGCGCGCACCGCCGCTTTATTGCTAGAACAGGCAATAATAATTGTTTCGCAGAAGAAGGCGATCGCCTTTCATTCCTCCTCGCACCGGACCATGGCCTGTACCAAGGCCCGGCTCTAGAGATCTTTGCCGCCAATCCTCCCCCCTCCCCCGAGGATAAGGCGGAGTTCTGCCAAAACGGGGCACACCTCTACGCTATGCTCCACCGTGTCTTCCGGGCGGTCCACACAATGTTGATTGTACCATTTGTGTTGATCTTACCATGTCCTGAGTCCTGATGTAATGATTTTAGTAAGTTATACAGAAATCCTAATTTGAATCATTAATATAACCTCAATAATTTTATCTATCCTACTAATTAGTCACTCAAATAGATAATTAATATTTTCCGGGTCTTCCCCTCATTATTTGATTTTCCGTGTATAATATGAGAAGCGGTGTTATCTTAGCGTTTAACTTCCTCTATTGTGGGACCACATAAGTATGTCAAACCAAATTAAACAAAACAAAAAACGACAATTAAATTGGCATATAAGGAAAACTGGCCGAAATTATGAAGTGGTATTAAAACAATTTGGTGTAAAGCAATGACAGAAATGATCGATCTTATGCTCGCCATACACGTTAGGATATACCTGACAGATTTGCCTGTACAGGTGAGTTGTAGAGGTGAACCGGAGCGTGTACGTTGCACAACTGCAGGTTTCCATACAAGCTTACCTGACAGGTAATAACTGTACAGGCAAACCTATCAAGTTATACCTTAGCATGTATCCTTTTTCCATTCTAAGGTGGAAAAAGGATAAGTTCAGTCAGAGGGTTGTCAACCCGCACTGAGCCCGCGTGGCAGATTACGGCCCATTCCCTCTCTCAGAGAGGAGGCCTGAGTCCCAGCAGTGGGAACATTAAAAAGGCTGATGATTATGATGATGAGAGGGTCGTTTCGTTTCAGACGGCAAAAGCAGTCATTGCCCTTTCCCGGAAAATATCTGCGGTAAAACCCAAAAACTAAGTTATGCATCGGTTTACATGAAAAAATAATGAGGATCCCCGTAGAGAGATGTCTAATGTAAAACAAAATTTGTGGGTTATTGTCATGCTAAAATGAAAATGATAGCTAGGTATGGTATCTAAGTTTCATCGAGGTTTTCTGTTAAGCCAGATCGCAGTCAAGAGAAAAAGAAAGATATTTACATTCAGCTTGTACTATCATCACTATTTCTTCTTCTTAGTCGTACACTTGACAGAGTGGTCGTGGTTATGTCTCGGTCGAGTCCCGCACCACCGCCTTTCTCGCGATACGACGCCATGCAGCTCTGTTTGGCGGCTTGGGAGCTTTCATTTACGCTGTAGTGTGTCACGGTTTTGATGAGGGCCGTCCATCGTGTTGGAGAGCGTCCACGAGATCATTTGCCTTCAATTTTCCCTTGCACCACCAAACGTTCCATCGAGTCCTCATTAAGGGTGATATGCTCGAAGAACTTGAGGATTCGTATTTGTACAGACGACAATAACCTGTCTTTGATATTGAGTTCTTTCAGGATTTATATATTGCATTTTTTTATTTTGATTACATCACTATTTTTGACTGGCCTGTTTGTCTAGTGGTTAGTGGCCCTGGCTGCTATGTCGGAGGTCGTGGGTTCGATTCCCACCCAGGACAAATGTTTGTGTGATGAGCATGATCATTTGTTCTGTGTCTGGGTGTAATTTATCTATAATATGTATGTATTTAGAAATATATAAGTATGTTTATCAGTTGTCTAGTACTCAAAACACAAGCTCTGCTTAGCTTGGGACTAGACGGCGTTGTGTGATAGTTGTGGAATATTATATTATATATTATTATTACTATTTACCACTATGGTTTATTACAGATGAGATGTTTTCGATCAACTCTGGCACCCAAAGTAAAATGTTGAACTTGTGTTTAGGGCGCCACGCCAGCTTCCTCGCCTAACATCTGAACGTAACTTAACATAACAGTGGTTATAAGACGAGCACAGTATATTTATTATGTTAATAGATGATCTATTTACTTATTAAACCAAATATGTATTTTTTGAACTTTAATCATGTACCTATGTATGAATGTTTATGTGGCTGATGTGTGTGTAAAACCGATACCACGAAACCACGATGAAAACTTGAAATACTCTATTACCATATTTAGGTTATGTACTACAGTACGTAACACCTACAGGTAGACTTTTTTTTAGGTGGGAAGTCAACTAATGACATCTCCTGCCCCGCTCAAGGTCGTGTCAGATTTTTACTGACTAAAACCCACTTCTGTTCCTTCTATGCCTTCTTTCCAGGACCCCGGGGGTTCTCTTACGTAAAACTCATGGCCCCAGTACGCTTTTTTTCCGAGGGGAAAATTATCTAATGACATCCCCCGCTTTTGGGCGGGCGGGAGATAGTGTCAGACTTTTACTGACTAAAAAGGAGTGGGTTTTTAGTTGTTCCTTCGTTGCCATTCGTATCGGGGCTGAGCTATCTTTTGAAACGAACCCTGGCCCCAGTGGGCTTCGACCCAGTTGGGCCCCTGCGTTTGCTGGGTTTGGTCCGGACAGTTACCGGACGGTCGGACAGCGAGCTAACTATTGCTCGCCGTCCGCAAGCCCGCGCCTACGGTGGCCGGAAATCAGGGTCGGAATCCCGGCGGCGGCTGGGCACTGTGAGCGTCGCCGTTGCCTGATGCGGGCGGCCTCCTCCTTTGCTAGCATTACTGCTTCGCAGAAGGAAGGGACTGCCTGCCACTCCTCCTCGCTCCGGACCATGGCCTGTACCAAGGCCCGAGCCCCAGTAGGCTTCGACCCTGCGGGCCCTACGGATTGGGCCTCTATGAGCCTTGGTACAGGTCCAATAAAACAATATAAAGATGAGAGAAAACCACATTAATGTATTATTGTTGCAGATTCTACAATAACAGGTAGGCATACCAGGATAAATAATACTTATAGCTAATGATGATGAAATGTGATAAAGTAACAGTTATTATTGCAGTTATTATTCCGAAGATGAAGTGAAGGTAACACTATAAAATATAATTAAATATCGCAATTTGTCTAGTTGCATAAATCATCACGATCACGATTTCGCGGCCAAAGAAGTGAACATGCGACTTGAGAAAGTAAACGATTTTAATAACTTGTTAACATACTAATTCGATATGATAGAATAGATTGTAGAAATATTCCGTAAATATGTAGTTTATATAAAAAGCGAAATAGCGCTCACTGATTAATCACGAAATCTCAGAAACTATAACACCTAAAACTAGCAGAAAAATCTAGCTGATAGGTTCCTTATAGGGTTTTTTTTCGGTGGGTGAAAATCATCCAGATGACATGCCCCGCCCTTGGGCGGAGCGGAAGATAGTGTCAGACTCTGACTAAAAAACCCACACCGTTCCTTCGTTGCTCCCGAGCCTCCCCTTTGGAAACAAACTCTTGGCCCCAGTAGGCTTCGACCTTGCTAGGCCTCTACGGTTGCTGACAACTCTTTGAGGCGCACGGGAACAGTACCCGCCATCGACGACTTGGGTTCGGTCCGGACGGTTACCGGACGGTCCGACAGCGAGCTACCCATTGCTCGCCGTCCGCAAGCCCGCGCCTACGGTGGCCGGAAATCGGGATCGGAATCCCGGCGGCGGTTCGGGCGTGAGCACCGTTTCCTGATGCGGTCGGCCCTTTGCTAGAATTTTTCTTATAGGTATTTCTTTTCTTCTGGTAGACATCCGCTAAGAACGGATTTTTCAAAATTTATCCCCTATGAGGATGAAACGGGTGTCCAAAACTTGTGAGGCGAAACCGACTGTCACGCAGGTGAAGCCGCTGGCAGAAGCTAGTAATTTTAAATAGTTGAGTGAAAATATATAGTGTTACCTGTATGTACAATTGCCGTCACGGATCTTGAGCGCTAGCTTCAAGTTGCGCAGAAGTCAAATATTTATTTATTTATTTATTTATTTATTTATTTATTTATTTATTTATTTATTTATTTATTTATTTATTTATTTATTTATTTATTTATTTATTTATTTATTTATTTATTTATTTATTTATTTATTTATTTATTTATTTATTTATTTATTTATTTATTTATTTTTATAAGCACATACAATTGTTTTAACAGGTATACCTACCCATATTCGATCTCTTTACTGGTGCGAAGTGAGAGGTGGGGGCGGGGAGTGTCAGTGATTGGCTCGCCGCGCTATCGCGTCATAGACGTCACTCCTGATTCGTTCCCTGCGTTGCTGCATGTATCTAAAAACGAATACGATTGGTTCGCCAATGTATGGAATGCGCAAAGCGATCCCCACTCTGACGCCGAGCGCTCAAGATCCGTTTCGGCAATTGTAAGTAGGTTTATTTTTATAATTGGATTAGACTAATTTATGTACGAGTAGGTTAATATCAACGTCCAACTCTTATATTATCTCTCCACCGTGGCGTCTTTGACACTCTTTGTCACAAGGTTTGCAGGGAGAAAACTCATTGTTGAGTTAAGCTCGAATTTGTACATGAATTGTCAAATTACTGGTTAATACTAAGTTTTTTGTGTATAAGAAAGAGTGTTGGCCCAGTGGTAACTGCCTCGAAAGACGAGTTCTACGCCGTGAATTCGAACTCAGGCAGGCGCTTTTATCACCACAGCTCCTCTCAAACGATAAAGGAAAACATCGTGAGGAAATTTCCTTGAACCACAAACTTCAAAGACATGTGACATCCACCAAACCGGCCGGTCAACGCGCAACGACTCATGCAACGCGTGGTAAATTACGTCTCATTGTTTTTCCTAGTCTTCTTTTGTTGTCTCTTAGTCCCAGCAGTGGTAACATTATAAGGTTGATTCTTCTTCTTCTTTCTGACCTTATCCCATATTACTTGGGGTCGGCGCAACACGTTTTCTTCTTCCATTCTGTCCTGTCACCCGTCAAACTATCACTAATTCCCTTTTCTTTCATATCACTTTTCACACAATCCATCCATCTTTTTTTCGGCCTTCCTCTCCCTCTCCATCCATCTACATGTATACTCAGAACTCTCTTAGTTATATGCGCTTCATCCCTCCTCTTCACATGACCATACCAAGACAACCGATTACCTTTCAACTTTTCAGTCACTGGCGCCACTTTCAAACTTCCTCTAATATACTCATTTCTCACTTTATCCATTCTCGTCACACCACACATCCATCTCAACATTCTCATCTCCGCTACATGCAATCTTTTTTCATCCTTCTTTTTCACAGCCCAACATTCTGATCCATACAGTATGACAGGTCTTATGACGGACTTGTAGATTTTACCCTTCAACTTGAGGGGCATCCGTGGGTCACAAGTTGTTCCCGTGACCTGTCGCATTATAAGGTTGATTATGGTATGGTAAAATAGTATTTGAATATATAAATAAAACTAATGTTACTGGTAGAAAATAAAAATAAAAAATCACAAAAAAAACTGACATCATTAAAAAAAAACACTAGTAGGTTCAATATAACTTTAATTTCGGAAGTCGGTGTTTCTCGGTATTGTTGGTTTCTTATTTTAACACCGACTTCCAAAATTAAAGTTGTTTTGGTCCTTCAACATCATGAAACTTCTCTATTCTTTAAGCTTTTTTTAAGGTGGAAAATCATCCAATGAGTTCGTCTACTCTGGGTGGAAGGCTTATCAGAATTTTACTGACTTAAATCACACCTATGTTCCTCCTTTGCATAGCGTTCTAGGAACTCAAGCTTTCGGAAGTCAATCCATGGTCCCATTTTTTTTAGGCTGTGCCGGTTTTAAATTTAATTTGTAAAACCTCATGAATAAGGTGTACGTATCGCAGTCGACCATGAATGTGCATGAGCCTATCACTCTGTCAATTATCACTAGGCTGTTGTCTCGATTCTGAGGTCTGCCTGTGTGGAGCAGGCTCTATAAACTTGTCTAGACTTTCGACTAATCTAGACCACACCTAAACTATTCAGTTAGTTCAGATCTCCATTATAGTTGAAGTAGATAAAGTACTATTGTATTCATGCAAAGTAGAGTGAAACAGCTAGTATAGTATAGGACAAATCCAAGAGTTTAGTGCGCAGTGTAGCAGGCGGAGCGATAACCTGGTGAGGGTCGCAGGAACCTGATGGATGCGAGACCCAAAAGACCGGTTATTATGGCGAAACTTGGAGGAGGCTTCGCCTTAGGCCTCTTCCAAGTATGATCGTGGACCGTAGAAGTCATTCGGCTGAAATGATGATGAAGATGTAGTGATCAGATTTTGTGACATAATGTTCTTTTCAATAAAATTGCTCAGAAAGTGACTCTTATTGCACTGTACTTAGGTACATATTTGCCCTTGTTACCAAACTATGACATTTTGATTAATTACCATTACGCACTAGTGCTATACGTCGTATGACACACGTGAGTTATTAATAATTACTGTTTTCGGCTCTCTTAAGACCCTCGCCACGGCTCGGGTCTAAATACAGCCTCGTCGGTAATTACTAACATTACACACTTATATCTTATTGTACTATTTTAGTTATACTTATCTACTGTAACAGGCCTGCAGCTTTGGGCTGCAGGAATGTTTGCAAGAGTCACCGCAACCCTGTAATGGAAAGGGCAACTGAATGAACATGCATGGATTTCACTCAGTTTTAGTCTCTACTCGAGCTCAACGAATGAACGCTGAGAATTATTTGATGATTTCAACCTCATAGAAAAGAACCTAGATTTTAATCAAAAAGATATGAAAGTCTGATTGCCGAAATACGAAGCTTACCTTTGTTTTAATATTGTTCCAGATTATCTGTACATATGAAATGTAAATTACTTTTTGAGTATTCAACATCTTAACCAGATATGTATTCTGTAGCAGGTGTTGCTTTAGGAACAGATACCAGGAATATGCCATTTATATCGTTTTAGTCCACGGCAGAAAGAAATACTGAAAGAACCGATAGTTCTGATTTTTCCATAGCTAACTTATATCGAAAATAAATGATTACCATAATGAGTAAAAGATAACCTGTATAATAAGCGACTGTACAAAGGACTGTATGACGCAGGTTTTGACAAAATGACGAACAGATAACGCCATTTACATACGCACATCCGCCTTGCTTATGAAAAGCAGATGGTAATTCAAATAACGCTAAGTATTGAAATATTGTTTACTTGGTATGTATTATCAAATTTTTACCGCTTCTGACTAGTTGGATAATTATGATCTATGTCAAGGGCAGATCCATGATTTTTTTTTAACAATAATTGGTAAAAATAAACTTAAATACTTCAAAATATTTATTCATATTTTCACAACTTTAATAATTTGATTTTCTTTTAAGTATGTACTTAAAGGAGATAGAATCTCCACAGTAAACTAAAATACCACCTGGGGGCACGTGCCCCCCTCTCCCTTTATATGCGCCCTTGATCTATCTGATAAAATAGTTGCTATTTTAAGTAATATTATGGCATCGTCTATAATTTTTATATACATAATTATCTTTATTGATTTTTCTAAAGTAGATACACATTTACGAAATAAAACTTTTTTTTTTTATGTGGGATATCATCAGATAGTTACTCCCGTCCTGGGTGGAAGGAGAGAGTATCAGACTTGTACTGAGAAAAATTATAAACCCACCTGATTCCTTCAGTTTGCCCTTTACGTTCCAGTACTACAGTTTCTCTTATAATCTCGCAGATGGAGATTGTTGATGTTTATTGTTTGTCGACACCCTCTCGCCACTTGACCACTGTAAAAACGCCAATTCATTGAAGCTATCTTGGATTCTGTAAAGAAATTAATCAGGAGAAGAAAACATAATATCTTCCCTTGGTGCCCTCCCTTGGTGACTATTAGCCTAACTCTGGAATAAGTCACCTAGCGCTAAGGTTGGCGGTAAGTTCTCTCTTTGAGGCGTGGCTGGAAAAACCTTACGGCGTCCTCACCTTCCGCATGACGCAGGTTCTCACTTGACATGGTAAGTTCGGGAGGTTCCTGCACCGTATTCGTACCTCAAGGAGTTGTCAGCAATAGCAGGGGCCCAGCTTGGTCGAAGCATACTGGGGCCAGGGTTAGCTCCGAAAGGTAGCTCAGCCCCTGTATGAAAGGCACGAAGGAACGGGGTGGGTTTTTTAGTCAGTAAGATTCTGACACTATCTCCCGCTCCACCCAAGGGCGGGGGATGTCATTTGGATGATTTTTACCCACCAAAAAAAAACCTAGCGCTAAGGTTTAAGCCTCTCCATGAAGCGAAACGCTGTCAAATTATCGAACAACATGTCCATCATCTTGCAAATGCTTTGTAAAATGTTGGGGGGCACGTTTTAGGGTACTGGGGAAAGTTGCAGCGCCACAACTGATCGCTGCGCATGATTATGGGAGATATTCTGTATACTAATGTATCAGAGGCTTTAAAATAAGGTAATGTGTCTATACATAATAGTTTAAAACTGTTAGACACTTCACCGTTACACACCGTTACACTGTGAGGAAACCAGCATGTGCCCGCACTGGGCCCGCGTGGTGGATTACGGCCCATTCCCTCTCCTGGAGAGGAGGCTTGAGTCCCAGCAGTGGGAACATTAAAAAAAAAGGCTGATGATGATGATGATAGACACTAGAATATAACCAAGCAAGGAGAATTGTGCCTTCCCATATCCAGAGACTCATCTCCCCTATCCACGATGCAAAATAAGACCCTTGACATTGAGACGTACAACCATCCCCTATACGAGTAGATACAGTCCACTGCGACTCACATATTTTGTTATTATAACTCTACGTCACTGTCATGTAACGCAACAAATTGACGACTTTATTCTATTCTAAGTTAGTAAGTAAAACACGTAGAATCCGTGGGCGTCATTTTCATTACGTAAATATCCTTACTTCGAAATGTCGTCATTCGAGGTAGAAAGACGTTCCCAAAACGTACCTCGATGAAAATCGATTTTCCTCGAGCGATTTTTGTCGGTAACAAGGAGGTTAAGTTATCGATAATAACTTATTTGCGTAAGTATTTTATGAGTAAGTTTTCCTTGACATACGCGTGTACTATGTTATAGGTATGTAAGTTTCGTGTGTGTTATAAATATTGAATGATATGGATGGAACGTGTTGTATAAAGTGTTTGTTCAGCATTGTTAAGTTATGCTAGAGTATTATCATTGATTTTAGGTGATAGGGATAATGTAGCGCTATTACATACTAGCTACTGATAGCGGCTCCGCCCGCGTACTCGTTCTCGAAAATTGTTCAAAGGGAACTTACTCCAAGGATAATAAAAATATGCTATATGCATTCCAGGACATAGTCTACCCGTGTTTCAAATTTCATGCATATCCGTTCAGACCTTCGAACGTGAACAACGAACATACACACCCCAGAGTGTTATTGTTTTACGATTTTATAAAATAGAACATTCTATGAAGGCGATTTTTTTATACAATTAATAAACTGCAGTCCTTTTCCGGTAGACATTTTCCAGTTTTTCATTATTTTATTATCACTTTATCCTATTAAGCTGTACCTTCAGACTACAACGAACTGGAATGACTCACATTGTTATACAGGATATCATGAGGAAAACTCGCGATCAATTTTCCAATGCTTTGACTGCCAACACCCGTTGCAACAATGTTGGAAAGAAGTTCCCCAGGTCATGTAGGAAAAAAAGAACGATATAAATATTGAATCGTGTGCAATATTAGTGAGCGATCATATCAAGGATCGCGCTTTCGTCACGTGTCGGTCGATTGAGTCATTGCTTGTTGAGTCGGGTTAACTGTGCCAGCGCGACCGTCGCGGAATAGAATCAAGGCTGCACGATATGGATCGGTACGCCGTAAAACACCTGTGTACGCCATCTTGGATCAGTTTTTGGGGGCTTTTGACATTACTATACATTGCAGAAGTGGTAACGGCCCCGACTTACGAGTTGTAGGTTGTGGGTTCTAAACGCAGCCAGGCGCATTACTTTTTGTAATTTATTTCATCACCACTGCTCTCAAAACGGTGAAGGAAAACATCGTGAGGAAACCAGCATGTCCTAGAAACAAAAAGTCGAAGATATGTGACATCCACCAACCCGCACTGGGCTCTTGAGGTAGATTACGGCCCCGTCCCAGTTTTTTGGTGAGAGTCACAGGAATGCGGTTGATGTGAGACGCACAGGATCGGGCGTTGTGGCGACGATTGAAGAAGACCTCCGTCTTTCGGCTGAAATGATGATGATGATGATAACAGTGGCCGGTACCGAGAGTTACTGAAGGAACACAGTTGGGCGTTGTACAGAGAAAATCTGACACTCAGAAGGAATTATTTGATGATTTCCCACCAAAAAAAGCTATAGAATTGTAGCACAAACTTATGGGTTTCAAATTATTGTAGCTCACAATAAAGTTATTGGTTTTATCAACCATCTAGTTGATTATTTCTCTGCGATCTGAAATAAAGCATTTATTTTGCTTTTCTTTGTGGGGGGCGTGCCTAACATATTACTTACATCTAATGGGTGGAGAGTTTCCTCTTCATTAGTGCTGTTCCACATTGTTGTAGCCAACTGTTTACTGATAACAATGTATTGCGCTAATCTTGTTTTGATAAGAGTTGCATAAGACAGCTTATCTGTGTCTTTATTATCATCATTTCAGCCGTAAGACGTCCACTGTCGGACAGATGCCTTCCCCAGGTTACACCATAACGACGGATCGTATCAGTCTGGCATCCATCGCATTCTTGTGACTCTCATCAGGTTGTCTGTCCATCTGTGATAGGCTTCCCAACGTATATACGATATACAGTATCTATATTTAATTCCGGACCAAGCGTTTCGTTTATACCGCCTACATCGAGGGACTGGAACAATTTGCCTGCTGCGGTCTTCCCGTCTGATTATAATTTAGGTGTCTTTAAGGCAAGAGTGAGTCTCCTCGACGGGGCCGCTGCAGACTAAGAAGGAGATGGCGGGACGACTTGGATGTCTTCCTTGGGAATTGGAAAGAGGTGGCTCAAAACTGGGAACATTGGAAGGAGTGGAGGGAGGCCTTTGCCCAGCAGTGGGACAGTATGAGCTAGATATAATAATATAATATAGTATAAGGCAAGAGTGAATAGGCTAAACTAGTGCGTTGATGGTTCAACGATTGCATCACTGCTTACCATTAGGTGGGATCGCAGTCAAGCACTAGTTTATACCAATAAAAAAAAAAAATACATGTTTAAACTTGCTATTAGTATAGTATTTGCATCCAGGTAGATTAGAAGGAAATGTCAACATCAACATCATAAACACTTTTTGGAGGTAAGCGGAACAGAGTGTGAAGTCCCGCAAGCCTTCGTTGAAAATGGAGAATCCTTCGACCAGACGCGTGTTATGTCTGGTGGGCAACTGCCCATTAGATGACTTTCGGGCTGTTCTATATGTTCAAATCGCGCAATGCGGGATTAGTTTTTACGTGACGCCATAGACGTCGCTACATCACTCTCTTCCGGAGATCGGAGATCGATAGTTCTTACTCATGTGTCATGATACAATTACCGGCACGGATCTTGAGCGCTGGCTTCAAGTTGCGCAGAAGTCAAATATTCGGTCTCTTTTGTGGTGCCAAGTGAGACGCAGGGGCGGGGAGTGTTAGTGATTGGTTCGCCGCGCCATCGTGTCATAGACGTCACCCGTGATTCGTTCCCTGCGCTTGCTGCATGTATCTAACAACGACGACGACTCGCCAATGTATGGAATGCGCAAAGCGATCTCCACTCTGACGCCCAGCGCTCAAGATCCGTGCCGGTAATTGTACGTGCCAGGCTAGTGGTAGGTGGGTTGCAGTGGGTCGGAACCGGCCCATAAAGGCCCAATTACACGTCATTGAACTGGAATCAAGGTAACTCTCCTCCAGCAGTGTTACCAGCTACGCTATGAAGTTCTTTGCTCCACCTAGCGTTAAAGCGTCTCACCTTCTTTATGTCAATTCACGGTCTTCAACAAAAAGCAAGCTATACGTTCCTTTATGAGTGAACATGTAAATCTAACGAAACCCAAAGGTGCTTAACCCGTGACAGTCACCGCGCGGCTTCAGAACTCGACCTCGATTCTATGAAGGATATACTCGAAACTTCCACAGGAACAATCAAAATGATGATTTGCCACTCAGGTCATATTTTTTTTGTACTGAAAACTCTTTACTAAAGTTATCTTTTTATGAGGTTGGTCTTCTCCCGTCCTAAGGCGGAGTGAGAGATACGCTATCTGACTTTTACTGACTAAAACCACATCTGTCCTCCTTCAGTTGCCTTTACGTTCCCTAGAACGCAATAAATATCAATGGTACCCATAGTTCTAACCACGGGTATCATTTTCATATTTTAGCCCGTGGCGTAGCTTAACAGGCATTGGTCTGTTGGCCATACTGGACACTTACGATTTGTTGACCTCTCATAGCGGCACTATGCACCGTCGACGAATCGAACTCGGTTCTTACAGGACGATTAGAGTGCGAGTTACCCATTGCTCGTCGTTCGCAAGCCTGCGCCTACGGTGGCCGGAGATCGCTCTCCGATTCCCGACCCCGGGGTGTCTTCTGTAGCGGCGGCAGGGGTGTGCGTTTGCTCTCTTGCGACCGCCTGCTTGTCCGCAACTTGTCGCGGCAGCTGAGTGTCGTGCCGGGGCAACCAAAAGTTAAACAATATCTTTATCTTTTTTCTTTTAGTTCTCTACATCTACACTCTCTCCACTAATACGAGTATAATAAAGAGGTAAAGTTTATTTTTTTGTTTGTAGGAAGTAATTTCTGGAAGTACTGGTCCGATTGCTAAAATTCTTTCATCGATAGAAAGCTGCTTTATTCTTGAGTGACATAGAAAATATAGCATTTTATGTACGCGGGCAAAGTTGCGGGCAAAAGCTAGCAAATAGACTTGCCGCCCTTTGGCTACACCTAATTTTAGGCAAAGATGGTCGATGATGAAGATCAGATAAGAATATTAGACTCAATAAAGTCTAATATTCCTATTAATTATTTATTGTATCTGGATTATTTCTGAGAAATTCAAGAAAACCCTTCCATTAAATAAGACAGATTTCAAACAAAGAAAGACCTTTTCTTGAAGTTGGTTAAAAATTAGAAGATTACACAGAAAAACTCGGTGGAAACAGTAGCGTTCGTTGATTAGCTCGCTCAAACCAGTTTGCAAGCGTCTGACTTTGTCACTTGGCTAGTCTCCCTGTTAATATTTGAAATATGTAGGTAGAAGAGGGTATTTATAGATATTTTCGGCGAGAATCCGGGTGGCGGTCGAGGGTCCCAAGATTTATGGCAAAGCGGGTGAGTCCCATCCAACAGGGATCTTCGAGAGTGGCCCGCAAGTTATAAGCGAAGGCGGGAGCGGTAAGTGAAGAGAAAGATTACGTAGGTCACGTAGACCGTCCTTCAGTAACGAAGAAGAAAAATAATTTAATTGATATTCTAAAGATAATATACCTATTCAATAGAATACGTTTTGTTGTTTTTGGGACTATTGATAAAATCTCTTTTTCTTTTGCATTAGGTATTCATCTTTCTGAATTATAAAAGTCTAAAATAATCGCATAATCGCTTTTCTTTAATCTTTTAAAGTAATATTCATATGTTTTATTATTATCTTCTTATATTTGTATTGTATGGTTTACAGATAGTTGTTCGGTGTCTGGATGCCTTTTGCACATGAGTTCACATGTTTATGAATGAACCCACAACACTGAAGTAATTCCTAGAGTGGGGTTTTTTATTCATAAAACCCTAAGCGAACGCTGGCATTTGTTCTCTCATTGTCTTTCTATTATGTCTTTAAAAATTCGAAAAGTTAAAGAAGAATAAGTATTGCTGTTAGTCATTCGCATCCACATAATACAAATCACGCGCCACATGACATCGCTGTCCGCTCGTCGCTCGCACCACACACCAATCTCGTCTGCCTCACACCCTCTCCAAGTAAGGGCAACTCATCTCGCCGCTCAGTTCACTGCTATCTGCGCCCCAAGATATTTTTCTTTCTATGCTATTGTTGAAAGAAATTGACGACGATTCTTATAAACCTCGTGGTTCACGATTACTTTGTGTCTTTGTAATCTAAATGAATTTATTTGCTCACTAACTACATAATCATGGCGATAGAATAATCTTGAACAAAATAAATAACTAAATACCAAATTCTACTGTTCTGGAAATAGACAAGCATTTTAGACAAAAACAGTCGTCTTTATTTAAGAGTACCTACAACAAAGATATGCTTCTAATTGTTATGTCAATACAAAAAACAACAGAATGTCGAGGATAATGGTTCGGAGGTGCGTCGTTACACCAGTACAAGCTGCAGCCGCACGTGGCATTGGGCCTTTCCGCTCTTTAACAGGTAAACATTTTTTACAACCAAATTACAATTTTGGGAATATTCCAGACGGGTATTGATCGAGTTGTGGATTTCCATTCAAGTGTAGCGGATTCCCACATTTTGTGAGAATTTGAATCGCCTTGTTACATTCAGGAGATTTTGTGTCGCGCAAGCTTCTTTCGCACACGATGAACATCACGTTCATAGTTTGCTCTTAAAGTTTTGAAGAGGAATTTACTTCGCTGTCCTTTTATTTCTTTCAACTTCTTTAAAATGCAAGGCGCTAGAGATAACTTGTGATTTTATTGTATTAATGCTATGAGACATATTTTTTGCTACTCCAAAACGACCTCAAGAACACGTGGCTTATCAAGAAACAACGTCAACACATAATAAACTACTCCGTCATACTTGAACATCAATTACGAAAACAAGGCGCCATCGCCTCTTTGTAAATAACCGTAACAGAATAGTTTCCGACGTTTTTTGCATGATAAAGTTCTATCAATCTAACTTGAGGCAAGGACAAAAGGGCTGCGCCATGCTCCGAGACTATAATTTCGACGATTTATAATAAATGCCCATCTTTAAGTTACGGGTGCAACATTCCGATGCCGATTCCCTAATTTGAGGTCCTTTCCTTTCTGTTTTATGTTTTTTGCCGCAAGGGTGGCGGTGTGGCTCCAAAAGGCTTTTTTGCTCGCTCGACAAAAGGCTGCCCTAACGGTACGTTGCCTGCGCCTGCGCATTATTCTGCCGATAGTCCGTCAGCAAGGCTGTTAGGAATGGTTGCCGAGCAAACAGAAATAAATCATTTTATTGCGTTTCAATATTTCTCGCAAACATTGTAATTTACGAATATCTGTTACTTGTTAGCAATCTCATTCAAGTTGTTAGTGTTTCAAAATATAAGAACGATGTCTGAGGTACATTTCCATGTAAATATTATGTAACATTAATTATTTCAATCTTATTGTAATAAATCGTGGGCGTCACAATTGGTAATGCAATATTTTTCTTCATTTATTAAATGTTTTACCTCAAAGGTTGTGTCTATTTATAAATAAAAATAGTCATTGTTATTTAGCGGTGTATAAAAATAAACCGAGTTGAGATTAATTTATTTACCGTTGGGAAATCGGCTCGGTTCGGAAGCGTTGCCTGGGGAATTGAATCGAGTCTAGACGCAGCCATGTTTGATTTTCAGCACTGACTTCATGACACATAACTTATTACTAAACGTGGGCTCGACTAAGGACTGTGTTGAAATTTATTTTCAGTACAAACCTACACATCTATTATTGTTTCGATTCTATATATTTTATTTATTATAAGCCGTGTAGTTTTATTGAAGGGCTGTTTTGTCGTAACGAGGTCGGTCCCATCGCTTACTAATGAGAAAAACATACACCAAGAATTTTATAACTCAAGAATGTTCACTCAAAAAAAATGAGACACAAAGAGCTTATTTTTTTTCAAATTTAATTTACTTATTAATAATAAATCGACTTAGAAACTTCAACAATCAAGTCAAATTACATTGATTTCAATGAGTACATAAAATCGATGTAAGCAAATTAGAATCACTTTAATATGAAAACTATAACTGCTGTAAGAAGACTTCACCAGATTATATCTTCGCCAGAATGTTATTAGATGCATGTTGTACAGAAACCCATCAGCTTTCTCTGCGGTTTCTCCCGCCACCCGGTATATGGGAAGGACTGAAATAACTTTATTAGTACACAAATAGAGCCGGAGTGATCGCCCTCTTATTACTATTTTCAGTTTTACACTAAAATAACCACGCACTGTTAAACGTAGACAAAACTGTAAAGTACCCGGTTACTGTGTACCCAGAGCGGTCATTGTAGGAAGTTGTAATGCGAGGGTAGAGACGTTAATTATAGCCGGTTTGGTTGTTCATTCAAGACTTTGTTTCAATTGATCTTGGCTTCTAGGTAAAGTTACGATCAAGCAGCGATAATGTGGCAATGAGCAGAGCACATTGCTCGCAGAACATATTGGTCGTTGGGGCCGAAAGCTTCTGGTCTGGAAGGCCTCCTATAAGGTGGACCGATGACCTGGTGAAGGTTACGGGAATCCGATGGATGCGAGATGCACAAGTTCGTTTATTGTGGAGACACATGGGGGAGGCCTATGTTCAACAGTGGACGTTTATCGGCTGAATTGATGATCATGATGACGAGCGATAATGTTGTCATTAAGATAAAGTGCAAGGCATTGAACAACGACTACATGACATTTTGTAAGCGCTTGCCAATTTTATTATTTCGGATTTTTTGGTCAGCGTGCACACAATGTGTCGGTGACAGTTGAGGGTAAATGATTATGCAATTAGATCCTCATCGTAGGAGTATACTTAGCTTTGACGAGGCTCGCTAGGGCTGATACCTGTCCGGACTACAAAATTGTTCGAAAGGGTACCGCGACCCTGAAACGCAAAAGGATATTGAAGAAACGCAGGTATGTTTTTGACAAGGTCTACCGTTCCATTCAGGGCAGGAGGAGATATTTGATGATTTTACATCTAAAAAAAAAACGGAGTTGGTATACTCAGTTGAATATGAGTGTATACTTCAGAGATGCTAGTAATGTGTAAAATCAATCCGTACTCTTAAAAACAATTTCATTTATTACTAGTTTTTGCCCGCGGCTTCGTCCGCGTACAAAAAATATAGCCAATGTAATTTAGGAATAAAGCAGCTTTCTATCAGTGAAAAAATGTTAGCAATCGGACCAGCACTTTCAGCGATTACCTCCTACAAACAGTTAGTGTAAATATTTTTCTTTTTTCTTTTATTAGGTAAATGTTAATATAGTTTACTACTTTCGAACACTTTACAAATTATTTTATTGCGCTAGGGTAAACAATTATTGCAGCTGTTGCATAAAGTTGACAAAGTAACTTAAACCTATGAAAGAGTGGCGACGTATAAATTGGTTTTCGTCAAAAAACTAGCCTTTTTAGCAAGTTGCGACGACAATGGCATTGTGAAGTATAATTGTCTCAACATGTAGCGTAAAGGCTGCCATAAAAGAAGTACAGTATGTTTGTAAGTAAAGGCATCCGTGTGAATAAACGGTGCAAAAACAGTCGCAGCGGGTGTTGCTACAAATTCAGTGGACGCTTGTGACGTTGTCGCGCAAGTTATAAGCGGTAGCGTGTCAGAGAACTGTGAAAACGAGGCGAGTCGCTGCGCAGTAGCAAAGTTCATGTTACAGTAGGAGTGTAGGCGGGGCTACTGCGTAGAAACTTCAAAGTTGCCATAAACTATAAATCGACCTATAATAATTATACCTTTTTTACTTTTTGGATAAATGTACCGAATGTTTAGATTACTGCAAGAATTTTTGGCTTACTGTCGCGTTTTCTATCGGTTATATAAGCACAAAAGAAAAACGTGATTGGTTAATTTTTATTATCATTATTATTATCTTCGTTTTTGTACTGTTTTTATGAGCATATTCCATAAGAATACATTAATTGTGTTAATAGCTAAGGTTCTGTGTTTCCTAATAGCTACAATCAGGTCTTTTGGGTGTATAGGTTACTTCTAAGTAAGCGTGCTCCATCGTCGACCACATCATTGCTTATAATTACCTAGGTGAGACAATGGTCTAGCGAGAGCCTAACGACATTAAAAAAAATATATGCGAAGGCTTTATCATATTAGGCTTTTTTTGTATTTGCCCAAAAATGCTTTCAACTAAAATGATTTAACACTGATCATTTTATGTTAGAAAGTATAATGATTATTAAAAATGTCTTAGTCTTTTACTAAGCGCATCGTTTATCACTTACACCACACAAGTAATGGACGAAAAAGTCCAACATCCAGTGTTTTAAAACAAGTTAATTAGTAGGCCGATATTGTCAAAATAAGCGATCAGTGGCGGACACCCCGTGGTCAAGGGTCGCTGTCATTCTTGTTGCCCAAAAACAATTGCTCTTTCATGCCAAGTTCGTTGTTTTGCCGCCATGCTGACCGGATGGGACGCTCGAGTGTTTAGTAGCGATTTCACTGTTCTATTGACTGTCATTTGTTATTTTAACCAGCCTTCATTCTCGTCAACGAATATGATTGTAGCGATTTTCGTTTCGTTCACCAAAGTAACAGATTCCACAACAAAAGAATTTCTAAAACAGTCTAATTGAAAATCTGGAGCACGCAGATTGCTTTAAGGGTTAATTTAAGACGTACTTTCCTCGAAAAAAAACCCCAAAGATTTAGGGCGCAGTAATTTGATAAATAAATTTTAATTACGAACTGCGACCGCGGCGGTGTCTACCGGAAAAACGAGAGCTAAATAGGGCAGAGAAATGGGAAGCTACCTAATTGTAAATTAAAAAGTTCGCGGAGTTACGACACCACAGTCCACAATGACACCCCACTGACTGGCGGGGGTGGGGCCCCACGCGCCCCCGTCACCCCCGCCGGGGGTGGGAGCAGACACCCGTGGAAAGCGTGTGACATTTTGTTTTAAAATATTGTCCGCACGAATACATTCACGTGGATCATTTTTAATCGTCTCTTTGCTTTTTCTTTTTCGTCCGTTTCGCAAAACAAAAAACGATACACGGCAAAAATGACACATTTCAGCGTTTCCATTTTTTTGTTGACTGCGATATGGTTCAGCTTTTTGCATTGTCATAAAAATAAACTTGGTGCTTTTAGGGGAAAATTTTCTGGACGTTGAAAAAAGCCAATACGGCATTTAGTCAGCTTGACAAAAGTTAGTATTATAACACGCGTGAAGACGGGGTCTTAATTACCGTGTAGCGATAAGAAGCGCCGGCGCATGGAGCGTGAAAGCTCAACAACTTGATAAGTCACGTCACCCTAATATCAACGATCACAGAGTGGAAAATGTCTCTCCAGACAAGTTGAGCCACCGTCTGCCTTTGATTCCGAGTGTACTTTCGTGGTCTGTGTATATTTGGGTAGGCGCACCAAATATTGTCGTGTCAAGGCCGTCGGCTTTCCTCCGGCATTCCGTTCCCGCCGCCCACAGGGATATCTCACGCTCATGTTATGTAACACCTTACCAAGATTCAGTTACAATTGATGTACCTACTGGATGTCGATTGTGCAGTCACTCTAGGTATTGCATTGCGGATCAGTCCTATATTTGAAGTACCTACTCGCATACTTATTCCGAAATACAAATATACCTAGATGGCAATTTTTTATGAGCAACAAAATTTGCAGGTAATATGGAGACGAGTTTGTCAAGGTCAAATAAAAACTGACTTCTAGTTAAACAATTGCCTCGCGACTAAACTTTGGACTGATATAAAAAAACTTGACGAAGAAACAAAAGACTATTGAATTTCGAATTGTATTATATCGCTCCTGTGTTGGTAAAGCTCCGGTGTAAATAAAAGAGACACAATTATCGCTAACGGTATTTGAGTCGGTACGCCTGTTCACACCCTTCGACCCGTGGAGAATCTCATCTCCTCGGTGCGACGGTGTGGCCACACGGCACGCAGACCTAGCCGCCAACGTATTTAGATCGGTAACAATTTTAAAGTGAATGTCAATAAAAACCGTGTCTTCATTCTGTAACGATTATTTAAAAAAAGTTTCAACAGTATAGCTCTTATAGTTTCGGAAAAAAGTGGCTGTGACATACGGACGGACGGACAGACAGACAGACAGACAGACAGACATGACGAATCTATAAGGGTTCCGTTTTTTGCCATTTGGCTACGGAACCCTAAAAAGATTCAACTATATACGTAAATGGTTTATTAATTAAAAAGTAAATAATCGAAAACAAGAAAACACAGAGCACAAAGCGTCTGCCATTTTCTTCTCGAGTGAACTTTCGCGGTTAAATAAATATTTAATTTAATAAATATTTTAAGTAAAATCTCATTAATAATAAATATCTTCCGTTACAACAATCTGCTAAAGTAAAACCAAATTGTCATCGTTGTACCCCATTTCGCGGGAGATTTTCTCCCCGTCCTCCTTGGTCCAGTGTTACGTCGAGTAGGCAACTTGGGGCGGCCAATGCACCTTATTGACTGAGACCGACCGCAGCCGACCTCTCCCGACTCATCCCGACCGTTTACGACGATAAGGTTGTCACTACAAGAGTTTAAAGTTATTTGAAAACTTTGTTGTGTTGTCCCTGCGCCCGCCGAATTACTAATTAACTTGAATAGTTCGTTAACTTAGATTAATTGGTTGATTGAGGACAGATTGTCGGGATGATGCGTAAAAATGGGGTGACACTGAGATGGTACTGATATTTTAAACTATTTAATGTGACCTAATATTTTAATTAGTTATTGAAAAGTTATTACAAAAATTGCTTCAGTCTATCAAGAACAGTATTTCACCCACACCACTCAATTCGCTTATAATTCGAGATTCATAGCAGCGGCTTATTCTCATAAAAAGTTGTTCCCTTCAAAATGTAGTAATTTCACAGGGGGTGGGCCACCCCTCCCCCTCCTCCCATCTACTCGGGCTGGCCTTTTAACGTCGGAGATATTGTCTCTTTAGTTAGATCTGTATTTACTACAGTATAAGCAAGATTTGCAGAGAAAATCTCGTACATTATGTTACAAGTGAGGTATGTGCGCTATGGGATGTAAATGTGGGAAAGATCTATATTATTGTAATATTGGTTACATATACTGAGTGTTAATATTGGCTTGTTGTTTTGTCTTGAAGTTTATCTTCATATAACATTGTTCGTAAGGGCGACGCAGCTACCTTGTTATATTTATTTATTCACTTAAATTTCAGAAGCGAGGAACTGCCTACAAAGATTTCCAATTGAGAACAGAACATAAATATTTTCTCGATTTTCTTCTTAGCCTGAGATTGTAATGTAATTAGCTTTAATAATAAAATCTAATTATAAATTCATTGATTTTCACTGACACTATACTTGAGTGTGTTAAACGATGTTTAACCTTTAACTGAAGAGTTAAATTAACGTTAGATATAAAACAATATTAACTGGTTATGAACCTGTAGCGCCACAACTCATGAATTCAAAACAGCAACCAATAGTAGAAAGTCATATGACATACGGACGAACTATTTGTACAACCTGGCAGTTTTTAAGTTTGAGAGAAGAGGTGGTGGTAGTGATGGCCTGGCAATCTGGGCATGTATGTAGATCATGTGTGTGGGATCGCTGGCCGAGTTGGATAAGACAGCTGCGATCATTAAGTAGGTATACATAATGTTACTGGAGTAAGTAACGATCCTTATACACCCAAATTAGAAATTGATATTTAAACATGCACACACAAACACACTAGTTACGTAATCAAGACGTATGAAATGAAATAGGTAATTTAAAATAATTTTTAGCTTTTTTTAAGATGATGATGACTCAATTTAGCAAATAAAGAAATGCATGTCGACAGTGGAAAGGTAAAATCGATTAACCACCACTTTGGTCGAAAATAAGTAATATGTATATATTTTTTCACTTAAAATAACTGGTATAACTTATTTTCGACCAAAGTATATTCCCTATTTTAATTGAAATAACCTCAGCATTTCAGTGGAATGTAGTTTCTGAGCCTTGCGCTTTTGCTATGGCTTTTGTTCTGTATCATGCCGTTACCTGTGATTTGACAATAGCTTCTAATTTAAAAGGCATCCTGGCAAGTTACAACGAGAAATATAAATACTGTCAGTTTATATAGACTAAAATTAAAGAAAAATTGAAAATATGAGTACTACATCTAAGGTTATAGCTTAAACTTGTGATAATTATATTTAAAAATAAGTCTCAGGGGACATAAATGAAGAAAACTCAAACTAAAATGTAAAGTTTTCATTATTCCAAATCTTTTCATATCCCACACAACACCAATTGAAGTAATGATCAGGTAACACATTAATTGTAGGTAGTATGTAAAGTTCTGTATTTCCTGATAGCTACAACCTGGGGATATTTTAATCAAGAGCGGAATAGGTTCTCAGAATCAGATTAGAATTATTTTCAGTCTCATAGAAGATTTAGATTCAGCGTTCATAACTCGCACCTTCCAACATATCAGTAATCTGTGCACGCAGTGTGTAGTCAGCCTTCACAAAGGACGAGTCTGGTCGAATTTTATTGACCTCAAAGTTCATGACTTTATACCCGTTAGAAAAAGGTTGCGCTAGTAGTGGGGGGATCGTCTAGAGAGGAGACGCATAAGTTACTTTTATATCATGAGTGCAGCTCTGCACGCCCTTTGACCTTGACTATCTTTGCAAAGGAATCGGGATCGTTTTGAGGATCGATTAAGGTCATCTTGACCTGGTGTTGAAGTTTGGTTCCAAAATGGTAGAGCGAGCATCAATTTCAAGTACTCCGGTACTTACTCTTCATTTGATCTTTGCTACTAAACCAGAGCCAGAAGTTTGTCATTGAGAAATGGAGCAGTTTTGTTTATTTTAAACTAGCTTGTACCAGTGGCTTCGCTGGTATGTAATAAGGTGGGTCTATACAAATTTTGGACCCCCTTTCATTCCTTCAGGGGGTAAATTTTGGGAAGACCTCTCTTAGTGCTCGCTCACGTCATAAAAGGAAACCTTATGTAAGATTTCGCACTCCGAGGCTCTGTAGTTTCAACTGTGTGTTGATAATATGTTAATCAGTCAGTTTCTTATTTTTATATGTACTTAAAATGTTGAATTATAGGAGTTTTTGTTTTGTTTAATAAAAAAATATCCAGCCAGAATTAAGTCAATGTTGTCAAACTTTTCTGATCAATCGATCTACGTGGGAACAAACATTGTTCGCAAGTAGCATGTTTAGTTATCCTTTTTATTGTTTTATAATTCACAGCCACCTAACCCAAGCCTGCTAGGGTTCAAAATAAGGTTCCGCAGAAAGTTCGTTCGGTTCCCACGGGAAGTCGTGGTTTATTCTTAGTCAGGGACCACACGACGGTATCCCAGATCTGTTGCACAATTATATGCGAAATATTTGTTTGAAAATTTGAAGTAAACTTTTAACAATTATCTGAACTAGAACGAGGTAGTAAAATTGATTGTTTGTTTATAATGTTCGTGGATGATAACCTCAGAAACTAATGATCGGTTTCTAAAATTATTTCACTGATATAAAGTAATACTATCGTGAAAAAATTTAAACTTTCTAAGAGGCAGGTTACAAGAGTGAAGCCAGGAGAAAAAGCTACTGGTTTATATGATGCTGACGTTACCCTTCAAAGGTCGCAAAGACGAGAACAAGTGAAACTCTTACAAATTTAATTAAATCGCCCAATTTATAATTAAGCTGAGGCGCGTTTCAAAGTAAAATATTTCTAACTTCAACAAGTTTATATCTCGGCTCAGTGGAACAGTTTGGATAATTTTAATCTTTACTAATCATCGAATCGTTTGAAGTGTTAAGCTTATGTTTAGTGGATCGGTTGTCGATCATCAGTCGGTAAATTAATTGCACATTAATATCTTTATCATAATAATTGACTACATGTTAAACTGACAGTTATTATCAAAATATGACATGACTATCAAAATGTAACATGATTATCAAAATGTAACAAGATTATCGATAAACAAATCATGTTACTACGTCACAACAAACAAATGTCAAAACTGTCATGTCAGGTAACGGAAGCCTATTCAAATTAACACCAAATAAAGTCATTTAAACGTTAAAAAATCATGTTGGTTAACTTTTAAATCTGTCCCGAAGCTGGTAATACGTTATTGATATTTGTGAAAAGCTTGGATAATAATATTTGTATATTACTTCCCAGTGTAAATTGAGCCGATTGGCTTCCCCCGTTAAGTTTAAAGGGGAGCAGAGAGGGGGAGGATTGTGTTTGGGCAGAGGTCAGGGTATTCTGGACACGTTATAGTGGTGTCCACAATGGATGGAGTGGTAGGGTCGCGCCACAATGAGCCCTGCCGCGTAATTGTTAAACTGAACAGGGGTTGAGCGCCCTGTCAACTGTTCCGTCACAGAATAAGTAATTGAGAATGTTTGGAGATTTTGTGCCTACAACCTGGTTAATTAACAAGCTTTTGTAGGTAACTTACTGTTTGAAATATCATTTTTAGATCTTATGTGCTCAACTTCAATTCTTTTTAAACTTGTTTGTTACGTTTGTGAGTGAAGGAAATCACATAAAAATAATCATGGTTCAAAATGAGTGTTGTCGATGTTATCGATACATGATCTTTGACATCACTAATAGCGACATCAGTGTGCCGTTTCATTCATGGAGCCGGTTTAGTTAGCAAGTTGAACTGCGTTAAATTATGGTCGCGTGAATAAAAATGATTAGGTTTTTGCCAATAATTATCTGTTATTAGGTGTGTTTATTTACAGTTTAAATTAAAATATAGTGTGAAAATATGGATTCCATTATTTATTATTAGTTCAAAGTAATTCACTATTTAAAACTTTTGATACAATTTGCGATGTACAAATAATTTCCATTAAGTCATTATTCACCAACACGCAATTTGTGAACCTTGCTATAAACTAAACAATTCTCATCGGCACAATAGATGTTAAACAATAAACGAAATACCTAAGTGCTAATATTTTAATTAAACAATGCCGCCGCCATTACTTGTGAAGATGGTAATAAACTTTATCGTTACCTTTTTAAATCTCGAGCGAGCCGAGTGGCCCGATACCGATCACAAACTCTCGCTCAACAATATACTTCATCCCTTATTAATTATTTTATTGTAAGCATAAAGGATGTCGTAATCGTCAGAATAATAATATCATCGTGCCGCATAAAGAACCCCAAGTAGCGACAACACAAGCGTAAAAATGACACGCCGTGCCACCAATATGTTTGTGTGTAATATTAGATTTATTCGACTGGGTCACGCATACAGGCGTAGGCAGGCTACCCCGAGCGGGCGCTCGCGGGGTGCGCTCGGTGCCGGTGTGGGGGCACAACACTAGCACAGCGCAGGGCTGCGCCCGCCAGATGCTCACGCACACACGCGCGCCGCGAAAGGGAAAGCTACACTGTGTAAACAAATCGCGGGAGCGAGTGCCGTCCCTCTCGGTTACAAAGCCCAAAGCCCGTGTGTGTCACATCATTGTGTGCTGTCGACGCGATCCGACGTAGATCGTTCTGTGAAATTGCCAGGTAATAGGCCGAGGGACTATAGCATTACACTTACTTATCGGTGGGTTTAGACGCTCAACGGCATAATCGAATTGAATATAGGCGACGTATTGACTTTTTGAATGTTTAAAGGATTGAGTGAGACCCAGTTGTTTGTAAATGAATTGATTTACCTTGAGTTTGTTTAGTAAATAAATTACTTTAGTACACTTTACTTTATTTTTATTACTTATATCTACTAATAAATACATTTTTTACGCAAAAAAATAAAAGACGTTGTAAGTAACTAGATATTATCTACATAATTTTATCTCAAAGACACAAAAAATCACAAATCTGAAAAAAAAATATAAAAAAAAAAATCTAAAATTAACTTACAAAAAAACTTTCAAAACATCCGTAATTTGAGAAGAAAGAAGCTCAGTTATGATTAGGTGACGTAAATATTGATACAGTGGATGTTTGGTCGAAGTGTCACGGCGCGCCGCTCCGGGCGTGACGACAGAGATTAGAATTGATCCGAGTAAGACGCCAGCGGAGCCCGACTCGACACCTATTCGTGTATACGTTATTGCCGTCTGAGCAATGCCACCCCTGAATTAAGTGGCGTACGCTCCGTCATTCGACTAGTGATGTGCCGTCGCAAGGACTTGTTGTATCGATAGTTTACTTTGGTTTATCTTTTAATTTTATAGTTACATTTTAATTTTATTTAGTATAATGTGGAAAGTATGATGGATATTTTAAATAGGTATTAACTTAGGATGAAAACGGTTTATACAGGCAGTGATATTACAAACCTTTTTAAATTGTATTTTCTATTTGATATCAAAACTTTTGCTCATATTGGCATCTATTGCCATTGAAACTAAATTCATCATTCACAGTTAACATAATTATTACTATCCAAGTTAATGAATTGTAAACTGTACACCTAATGGTTAAAATAACATTAAATATTAAAATAATCGTCAAACATCCCGATGAGCACCGCAACAGGCTCGCGAATTATGACTATGGTATTTATTATTAATTCAGAATCGTCCCGAAATTTATTATGGGTCGAAGAAGCGAGACAAAACATACCATCGATACGTACTAATGAGAGAGACAGAAGACAGTTAAATGAGGGGGTGTCGTAAATAAATTTTTGCGCTTACGTTTCAAAGATCTTTAATCAAGGGCTGTGCTTTCGTAAATGTGACTTTGTTTTCTTTGCGGTAGAGTTCATAATGCTTTGCTGCGAAGAAGCTAAAGAACAATGTGGTAGTCTAGAAAGAGGAAACGGATTACGAGCGAGTGTCGGAAGCTTTCACCGTATTTAACGTAGATTACAATACTTTTTCGATATTATGTTTACATAAGTGTTGATTGTTTTGTTGATTAATTTGTTAATTACTGGTTTATGTGCTGCAATAAAACCACCCATAAAAGCAGATTTAATGGCCTCAAGTTGCTTTATTCGACAGATTTTTTTATTTATTATCTAATTAAACTACACAAGCTTTTGATTAAAACCAGGGGGATATTTTCAGTAGGTATTGTTGTTTTGTGTCCTGAATTTTAATCTACAATATATAATTCCCAGGTAAACTATGACTCAGAAGCGCTTAATAAAAATAGGGGTTGATTTCTGAATCAAGAATCTTAAGTCAAGAACGGATTTCTGAATCAAGTATTTTGAGTTAGGAAGGGATTTCTGAATCAAGAATTATTTATATTGTTAAGAACGCGTTAAACTCTACTTAAATGCTAAAATTTTCAGAATAAACAAACAAGTTCAACTCGTGAATAGTTTGGGCTAGGGGATCATCCGAAAGATTTACCGTGACCTTGGAACGCAAGGGGCAACTGAAGGAACAGATGGGTTTAGTCACACCCCACCTAAAAGTTATTTAATAATAATAATAATATAATATTTCTAAATGTTTTTCTAATGTTTTTTTTTTTAAGAAACATTTAAAAATATAATGAATATGTTTATAAATTAAATAAATGGAATAATAATAATATTCCACAACTATCACACAACACAACGCCGTCTAATCTCAAGCTAAGCAGAGCTTGTGTTATGAGTATTAAACAACTGATAAACATACTTATATATTTCTAAATACATACATATTGTAGGCAAATTGATAAGCATGATCATTTGTCCTGGGTAGGAATCGAACCCACGACCTCCGGCATGTTAGTCAGGGCCACTAACCACTAGACCAACAGGCCAGTCAAATGATTTCCCATCTCAAAAAAAAGGGCAAATAGTTTACAGGTAAACACGTAATAAATATAAACAAAATTCAAACTGATGAATTTTTACAAGCTAACAATTTGAACTTGGAACCCCTCATTGTTGAACGTTCACAAGGGACGATTCTCAAATCCGATAGGTGCTAATCACAAATCGAATCTCGACTGGATTCAAATGAAGCGATCAATCAGAGCACAGCGCGCGTTGACATGGCGGGAAAAAAACCGTCTTTGTCCTAACCAAGCTTTTTGAGGGGCGATCGTGAAAAAATAATTTAAAAAATGAACATATTTTGTAAATTCACAACGTAAAAAAAAACAATTGAGCAGAAAAAATTAATGACGAAAGGCAAAAACTAATATTGTTTACATAAAGATCCTTAGAACTTACTAGAATTATTTGAACAATAAAAAAATCGTCAACATCTTTTTACTAAAGGTTAAGTCTGCACGTGACCTGAAGGAGACAGACCTACTTTTAATGCTCCGACAATTCTCGGAAAGGAAAACTTACAACGACCCAGACGTAAACTACAAACAGTAGGTACAAACTCCTCCATGATGTTACAATATACTTCACCGATACATTTAAAGAAACATCTGAACTGTTACGCAATAGTGTTAATATTTGGCTTTAGTTTGATTTTTTTAAAATTGCCCGCCAAATATATTTTTTTTTAAGTTTTTTTTTCATGCAGTTCAGACCCTAATTTCAATTTTAACCTTTTGAAGTTGTATAATTTTCAAATTTTTGTCTGAAAACCTGTCAGAGCCATAGGATTGATTCTGGAAAAAGAATACTAATAGTCCTGGAACGCTAAAGGTAGCTGGAGGAACATAGAAGTCTGAAACTCCACCTTAGAGCGGGAGAAGTCATAAGATGATTTCTAAAAAAAAAGCTTAAAAACCTGTCATTTGGCGTTGTAATAGGGTTTGACACATTTTTAACATAAGTGACTCAATTCGAAAACCAGTTCCAGTCAAGTTGTATGTTGATTAAAATATTATTTGCGGTCGTAACACGTATTGAATGACTTTTTAGTGAAATAGCCATTCAGATAGAGAAACTGAAGGGGTTGTATTGGGAAATTTTAATGATTATAATTCCGTGAATAAATATCGCTTTTACCATGAAACTACGAAGTTTTGGTTTAAATTGAGTTAATTAGGTTTGGTGACAGTAACGATTTTTTTTATACATTTTGACAAAAAAAAGGTGTGTATACGTTGACGCGGTCGAGTACCTTAAAATACATGTACCCTTTTTGTTATGTCACATTAAAACTAGAATAATACCAATCAGAACAAGTACTAATAAACAACAAATGTAAAGTATAAGTCATACTTTTGATGAGATTTTTAAAACATTTCAAAAGTTTCCCTATTTGACCTTGTAGCGACATCTATATCGCCATTTAAGAACTATCCTGCATCACGGTATCAGAGTTCGGCACGATTAGAACATTATACAACAGTTCGAAATCAGTTAGGTATTGGGCAGTTGGCCGGACCAGGCTCGCCCACCTGGTCGGAAAGAATCTTCCGAGTAGGTGGATGTTGATTTTAGTCCTTTTTCATTAGAGTTTTTCCGGGCTTAACACCTTGTTTCGCATACCTCTCAAACACCTTTAAAGTGTGACACTCTCTCGTCCTGCCCAGAGCGGTAGGAGTCATTTGATTATTTCTCTCTTCGTTTTATTAAGTAAATATAATTATAAATATTATATATAGTGTATTTGTATTTTATAGGTATGTATTTGTTTGATGTACTTTAATAATATGTAATGGTATATATTGAACCTACCACAATTTGTCTCTGCATCACCCAAAGGTTAACTGGTAGAAAATGCTCTCTATTGTGCATGAAGAATAAAATAAATGAATAATAAATATCTCATGTTAAAAATAGAGAATTATTTTTCAAATGCTTTAAATTTGTTGGATTTGGAACTCTTGTGCCAAAATTCTTGCTTAAAGATCCAACACAAAACAAGGCGTCATTTAACGATTAATAACATTAAGATTTTTTAATAATTCGACATTATAGATGACATAAAAAACTATAAAAAAAACAATGATAATCTGGAAATGTCCTCTACTGATCTTATTAATGCTTCAGTGGCTGTATAAATACCCATGGTTATTGACCATGGTAGTTGAATAGACATAGATGATAAGTAAACAGCAAATAAAAGGTAGACGTGACCTGACTCACGCAGATAGAAAAGACTTTTATATGTATACATTAAACGCAAAAAATGTTTGTACGTTTGTCCACCTGTGTCCCAATCAGTCCGTCATAGATTTTGAAACCACCCAACTGATAGAAAAAGATGAAGAAGAAAGCTTTTATTTGTGACCAAAAAAAAATATATATATATTTATGATTAGCAAATGACAAACAACATTAAATTAAAAAAAAATATTTTGTTGTTGTGCCTCGTTGTGATATGTGTGTATTACTAAGAGAGTTCTGATTACACATGTAAATGGATGGAGAGGGAGAGGAAGGCCGACAAAAATATGGATGGATTGTGTGAAAAGTGATATGAAAGAAAAGGGAGTTAGTGATGGTTTGACGGGTGACAGGACAGAATGGAAGAAGAAAACGTGTTGCGCCGACCCCAAGTAACAGGGATAAGGGCAGGAAGAAGAAGTGCCTCGTTGTGATATGCCCTATATCGGAATGGCAATAATGTGAAGATGGATTTAGACAATAGGGTAGTGTCCAGGGTCAAAATAATTACATTTTATTTATTCCGTATTTTAGATTATAAAAAAATTTTGGACACGTATTTTTTTCTTTTTTCTATTAAACAGAAAATAACAAAGATATAGATTATTAAAGTTACGTGTGACGTCACCCGGTGCGAAAAAATGCACTACGGCGTGACGTCACGCGTAACTTTAATGGGTGATATTTTTGTCATTTTTTGTTTAATTTACAAATAAAAAAATACGTGTCTCTTATTTTTGAATAATCTAAAAGACGGACTAATTATATTTTTTACGGCCACTAGCCTATTTATACAATGCATTAAACAAAAGCAAATTTCCTTTTTTTCAATAAATAAACAAAATGTATTCCTTTTTTTTTGCGTAGTATCTAACACACACTGGATACCAGCTAGTGTGAAGATGCCTATAGTTGAAACTAACAGTTATGTGAAAAAAAAAAAATAGATCATCAACACCCAAGAAACAAATGCTTAAAGAATTCTTTATTCAAACCCAAAGAAGAAGAAGAAGGTACCTATAGTTGAAACCAACAAAACAAGATTTAAGTGAAAAAAAAAATAGATCAGCAACACCAAAAAACAACGCTTAAAGAATTCTTTGTTCAAACCCAAAGTAGTGCACTCAAACCGGTAAAGAAGAACAATGCTGAGTGCAACCATCAAGCAATGCTAACTATTTTCATTGCGTTTCCGCATCACTGCGGGCGTCATCTCAATTATCCAGACAGCTTATAAAGCGCTTTAATCATCGCTGTATATGGTATAATTAATCTATTTAAGCTTCAGTCGAGGTGAAAACTATTTTACTTTTGTTTATTTTATAAACATGACTAGTGTTATAATTATGGTGCTGTGACAAATCTGTTAAATGATTTACTGACTCATTCTTTACTGATATGTCACTATCACTACAGGTCCTCTGATTGTAGTTGTTTAAACAATTAGCAACTGTTTACTATTTTTTTTATGTGGAAAAGTCATCCAGTGTGTATCACACCTATTACTGTCTAAAACCCACTTCTGTTCCTTCTTTGCCTTCGTTCCAGGCCCCGGGTTTCACTTTCACACTACCCGTGGAACTGTTTATTATAGAGATATGATTTAACAATTCATAAATTCAAATTGGGAAAATGGCCATGCAATTTTTTATTGACCAAATTTAAGACTTTTTAACTTAATGGTTTATTGACTAAATTTAAGACTTTTTAACTTAATGGAATATGAAAAAAAAAAAACAATGACTTCATCAACAACGAAGTTATAAAACTTCAAAGCTGCTATTATGATAGTGAAGTCCTAACGATATAGTCTTTGACGTCAAAGCCTAAAACATCCGTACTACCGCCGTAGAAAACAGTCCTGGCGAGAGACAGATATGTTTGTTTATTTTTTTATATCTCGTTGGCTTTTCTACCAATTTTGATAGTAGTGTCCTAATTTTACATATTTATTTATTGATAAACTGGTTAGTCAACTCAAGATTTTTTGTTTAATGTATAATTCCCAATTGTAGTGTTTGTTTCGACACTTACATAATTTTTATCTATACATAAGTCTGCTTATATCTATATAAGTACAATAATAGTTCGTTTCTTTTTGTCATCGATAAGACGCGAATGCCTGTCGTAATATTTATCAGTCTACGAATTATCATACCAGAAAAGTAAATTCTACTTAACGTGAAAAAAAATAGCCAATCCAGTTATACGGTATTTGTGTTCACATTTTTCCAGTACAATCTTATTAACCAATAACGGTATTGCAATGAAAAAATACGAGTACGTATCAGTAAGTAAAACTGTCATTGACACGTACTTAGGAAATACCGTAAGAACCATTGTTATTGAGGAAAGTTGTTTGTATTTAAATAAGTCTCTGTTTTCCGTACAATGCACTGCAAGTTCAATAATAACTCTTCAACAATATAATAAATTCATTTTTATTTACAAAATTATGCATTTCTGCATAAATGAGTTTTTTAGGTACACCTTTTCACAAAAATCTCTCACTTTTCCATCGAGTTACATATTGAAAAAATATTACCAAAATAATTGTTCATACTGTTATAAAATTTAGTAATATTTTTAATAGCTGGTTTACTGTTAATATTTTTGTCTCCTATTTTTAGATTTGGTTTTTAATAAATATTTTTTATTTAGTTATATTCGAAGTCATTACACAAATCTTTTTAGAATAATCACCATGATATGATAGACTTTCCAATTTTATTTGTTAACAGATCATTTATCCATTTCTACCCAAGGTTTGTAACCTCTGCGTTATCCAGGAGTTGTATGAAGATACTCTGGTGTACACTCCAGGGTACTTGGTATCTGCGCAGCGTTCTCCCCAGGACACAATACCGACCAGGTGGTTGGCTACCACCAGTGGTCCTCCAGAGTCTCCTTGGCAGGCATCCCGAGCTGGATTACTAGACCCAGCACACAACATCCCTGAGCTGATAGTGGCAATGCGCAGGTATGCTCGGACGCATGTAGCTTGAGAGACGACGCTGATCTTTGCTGCCATCAGAACTTCAGATGAAGAGCCTTCGTACTGAAAAATTAAAAGTTTATTTATTAGTTAAGATAAATCTGTTACCAAGTATTGCTATAGCAACATAAAGCTCGCCATTAGGAACTAATAATCATCAACAAAATCCTTCATCACTGTATCAGAGTTTTTCGTGCGATTAGGATATAATAGTCTGAAAACAACTATCGGGCAGTTGCCTGGACCAGTCGCAACCGCCGTTTGGTCGGAAGATCCTCCCTTTTTAGTGTAGGTTTACGGGACTTTACACCAACAGAGCATATCTCTAAAACGGAACTAAATTCTACTCGAAATTGTTTTATCTCAATGGTATTGAATATTACACTGTGTATAACAATGGTTAATCTAGTTACTACAAAACAATGTACTAAAATAGATCTTACCGATGTAGTTCCGAACCCAGTGACAACCGCTCCAGTTCCTGCAGGTAGAACAAAATGTTCGGAAGCAATTGCAATAGGAGCAACATACTGACTAAACTCAATAGCTTTTGCAGTCCCAAGTAATGCAATGTCATGCTCCAAGGTTGTTAGAGAAAATTCTTCATGGACGTAGACAACAGAGACATCATAAGTTTTGCCTCCGGTGATACGAGACGAAGTACCGACAGTGACTCGAATGTTTGATGGCTGTGACACGTATCTGAAAGGTATCAGCAACACAAGATCACGTTAGTATTCCTCAAAGAGTTAGGTCTACTGTGCACGGACGTGTAGCTTCGTAGACACGTGTTCGTCACTATACGAGTGTTGTACGCCTGCCTAAAGCTTATATGAAACTCTGTAACGAAGTGCGAACGTCATTGCAGCTGCAGTGACGAATACACGACTATAAAGCTACGCCGTAGACAGTAGGCCATAGCCAGGGGTATACCTACCCTTTAGGACACCCACATTTCATCAATAATAAAAATATAAATAGGTCTATTACGGTGGAAACTACGGTCAGAACCGTGGACATGTTCTTACCAGATGGCACTGAACTCAACATTTTTATGTAATTTGGTTTTTCATCATTTATTAATCATAAATTAAGACATGGTATTTACTAAAATTGGACATTCCACTTTATTGAAATTAGTATTTTTTTTTTTAATTCACTAAAAGCTGATTGTTAACGTAGTATAGCGAAAGTGCACTACTATTAGTGACTAAATTTTGTCCGCGGCTTCGCCCGCGTACGTAAAATATAGCCTGAGCCACTCAGGAATAAAGCAGCTTTCTATCGGTGAAAAAATTGTACCAATCGGACCAGTGCTCCCCCGCCTAAAATATATTACCGCCTAAAAAAAAAAAATACCTCTTTATAATATTAGTGTAGACTATAGCAAATACAATTTCTTTGACTTAATAATGCTATATAAATAATATATTAAAAACCAAACCAAAACCAACTAAAAGTGTTGATTTCAGCGCCATCTAGCAAGAACTTGAATAAGCTCGGGCCCGTTACTTTCTCCTTAAATAAATAATTACAACTGAACATTAACGAACTATTGAAGAAGACGGTAATTTAAACTACAACCATGAGAATGGTACCAAACAATTTCCATTATCAAATAGTAGAGACTACGGCAGTCTAGTAGCAAACATAATAATTAATATACCTACTGGTTCAAATAGTAATCAAAAGAACTTACGAAGAAGCACAATGAGCTGCAGTTAGAATGCCTCTATTGCTGATAACAACTGCACCACACATGTGAGCCCATCCTGACAGGACCCTCTTTCTTATAGTTGCCTGGTACGGCACTTCGGTGATATTCACTGGTGTCCCATTCACTATCCTTGTAGACACAGATGCATCAGGCATGGGAATTGATAGCACATAGCTGATGGAAACTGGAACGGAAGGGTTTTGAGTTTAAGATATGTATATATAAGATGATATCGTAAGTATTATGTAATAGAGTGGTATGAAGAATAAATCTGGATGGTTTGTGTTTGTATTGATTTGGACGGAAATCGAAACAATGATAGCGTAACGTTTAACAGAACTGGAAAAGGAATATGTATTAACCTGATCCAAAATAACATGGGATTAGGAAAGTAAGATGATATTGTCTTATAAAGTGGACATAAGATCAAAATTCATTCTCATTGTAAAAGTAATGAATCAATTCCTAATATGAAAATAAACACAAATTACATACTTATGAAATTGATGATAAACAACAAAACTTATGGATTCTCAATGATGCTTGCTTACCTAGTAGGAATATAAATCCAACCAACAACTGCATTTTAACAAACCAAAGTTATAACTAAACAATAGAATCGATGAGCAAGATGCCCAAATATAACATCTTTTATCAAAGATAATCAAGATCAAGTGTCTCTTATCATGGGATAAACCATATTATTTATCTTACCACTTAAATTTGGGAATTCCGTTTAGAAATTTTATCTACTGCTAGCAGAATTTCTGTGTTAGCAAATTTTTCAGCTTCTATGTCTTTTGGATCTCCTGTCTTTCACGTAAAAGGAAACTCGCTAATACTCATTGCAACCACATAGAGACCACTCGGTCTCTTCATTTATAAGACCTATATATTGGCTCAACCTGTCCATAAATATATTAGAACCATTATTTAAGTGACGTATTTCTAGTGGAATCGAGTTGGGTACTTATTCCCGGTAGTCACGAGTTTTATTTCATTCAATGATAAAAAGATATAACTACACACAAAGTATGTAAGTGTTGAGCCTCTTCGGTTTTGTCAAAAAAATGTTTTATGTATTTTTGTCGACTATTGAAATAAATACATTTTTTGCTGTAATATGAAATTGTTCCAGTGAAATTGTTAAGGACGCGTCTTCAGTTGGTCTGTATCTCTGAAAATAGATTTCTTGTGATTTAGGGATGAGATAACATAACGATGTAACCTTTTCTATATTTGGATCGCAGAATTCTATGGAAGTTGACCTTTATCAAAATAAACCTGACATTGGTATCAATGATTTATCTATACTATCACCATTATAATACCCACATGCAGAATTTTCAGTCGTTACTTTATTAGTTAAAGCCTTGTTTTCTAGGATTATTATTAGGATGGACTGAACGAAAGAAGAAAGATTTGGGGCTGTTAATTTAGAAGAATCACAGCGGTGCACAAGCACAGGGAAATCTCTTACTGACAACCTTAGGATGGACTGAATGAGAGGAGAAAGATTTGGGGCTGTCAACGTAAAAAAATCACAGGACGAAATAACTACGACAGAATATTCTCAGGACGAATCTCCATCATAACGAGGTGCAAATTATATTAACAGCTTTTTAATACAGAACTGCCGTTGCGGCCAGGTTTTATCGGCAATCAAACCGTTGTCCCAGACTCAGCAAATTTATGGACACATTAAACCATCGGAAATTGCTCGGTAATGAGCTTCATTGAGCATAACTTTGCAATATCGTTTAGAGGCGACACACTCGTTACTACACCGCTCATATTATCTGCTCTTTTTGTATGGAATTCGGATGTGGTGGTGTTATTTTATTTTGGTTTTTCTTTTGCATTGGAATTTTTGTTTTTTATAGGCTATGAATCCTTATCCTACATATTAATTAAAGTCCCCCACCGTGTTTGTCTGTCGGTCTTTTCGTCATAAACTCAAAAACTACCCCAGTTTGACCTGACCACTTGAGTTAAGTCATACAGTTATAGTAGAAAAATAACCCACAATAAGCCTCACCAGAAGACTTAAGGTCACCCGAAGGGCAATGGATAGCGCTGTGGTTAGTTACCATAAATAAAGATACCACTGGAGAACCAAGGTAACCGACGTTGCCCCAAGAATTGCCAAACTTAAGTGCCAGTGGCTTGGACACATTGGTCGTTGAACAGGGTCGAAAAGTTCTTGCGTCGATCACGTAACGGAAGACTCAGCGCTGAAAGGGTTCCTGCAGGGTGGACTGACGACCTGGTGAGACAGAAGCGGTCGTTGAGGTGATAGTTTGGGGAGGTCTATATTCGGCAGTGGACTATTTTCGGCTGAAATAATGATGATGACTGCCAATCTTATCTTCACAACTCAGCGAATGGGTATTACGAGTAGATATAACTTTTAGTGAGATTGGTGTCCAATTTTCTGCGTTGTAAGTGTCTGTAAAGACCGTTAAAGATAAAATGACAGCCAATGGCATAACGTGCTTTTCGAGGAACAGAGAAAACTCGGAAGCTATCTAAAATATGAAAATACTTGATACATAGTTGATTGCTGATGAACAATTTAATCAGTTACTAGCTTTTGCGTGCGAATTCGCCCGCGTACATAAAATATAGCCTATGTCAAGCAGAAATAAAGCAGCTTTCTATCGCTGAAAAAAAATTAGCAATCGGACCAGTACTTCCAGAGTTTACCTCCTACAAACAAAAAAAACAAACATAGGATCTTTATTATATTAGTGTAGACGATCAACAACATCTTGAACAATGTGATCAGATATGATCAAATTGATTGATCAGCAGTTTATTGTACTCAATTCCTGAAACTTTTTAACTGAACCCTACAAAATTTATTTACCAAAACTAGAGCCAATTTTTAGAATTTAATTCAATATTGATATAAAAATGAAACACATTCATTTCTCAATCTCATCACATTATAAATAGCCTGTTAAATTAATTATTTAACAACCGATCCGACTCAAATGAAAAACACAACGAGCCGAGAGCACTAGTGGCGCCATCTATTATCTCTTTTCATGCACGATTTATATCGCAATTATTACGAAAAGTCATGTAAGTATAATTTTAATGTCATATTTTACTGTAGATTAATTACCAGATCCGTTCGATATTGCCCTGAGCTCCGTTGTTTCGACCATTAATTGGATGAATCAACCACGAAACGCGTAAAGTGAGCGTAATAAGCCTATTGGCTAAGATAAGATAGTGTTCATTAAATCAATAGAAAGCCGTGTGCATGGGAGTGTATGGAAGTGTATGGGATCGGTACGTCTACCCACGCGGGGCGCATTCCGGCGGGAGCCAAAGACCTCTCGCTTCCTGGATGGCACACAAATGAATAGTAGATCAATTTGACCGATCTCTAAAACTGGATTGTTTTAATGTGGCCTGTTTGAGCGTTACGTGGGGACACCTGTGGTAATCACGCGCACGGTATTTGGACGATATTGGGAAATCATGGCTACTTTATCTATTAGAAGATGCGTTAATGCGTTTTACACGTGTTATGTGACTCTAGATTGTGTAAAGGTTTTTACGGTACGTTAGTATCTATCGTAAAAGAAGATTACTTTGGATTTACTGCTCACTTTCAGATCGGAAAATAACAATTTCAGGAATTTTCTTCATATCTGCGAATGTGTCAGATGTCTGAAAGCATCATATTTACTTACGAGACTCGGTTTTGATGATAATTGATTCATCTCAATCGTCATTGGAATTTTTGCTAATTATTATGGTCGCATGACTATTCAAGAATAGGGCCTTATTTGCTTTACACCACACGATGATGACGCTGATAATGAAGTCAGCACATCCGGATTCGGATTCGCGGATATTCCAAAGAACCATGGATCGTCAATTACACATTGGTAGGTAAATACTTATTAACGCAATCCTTCTATGATTATCTACTAATAATTAGCAACTGTATTATTTCTAAAGGGAAGCAAGATTGAGGTTATTTGCTAGAATCCTAACGATCGTTCTCGTGCGCATGTAAAGTGATACGGACTTATGTAATTACGGAAATAAGTAGAAACATAAATGTCTAAATGCTTAGCCGTTGACGTCAGGTGTTTAGTTGTAATGAGAAATAGAAAACAGGTGATTAAAACAATGCTGTTATATTATGTACATGTCTGTATGTGTGTTGCTATGTGCATGCGGCGCGTTTCGCGTCTTGCTCGTTGAAGCGTGAAGGACGCTCGCGCGCTGCGATTTGACGGCCGACTTCTAACCGCTGCTCAGCCGTACTGCCGGACAAGTCATAGGACGGAGCGGGTTTGAGTAAAGAGGGATATTTTAAAGGCAGGCAGATTTGTTAAAATATCCTTATTAATTTTGATAAATCGTGCATCAATAAACCAGTTATTTAAATACCGATCTATCTACAGAGAAAGCAGTGTAATTAATAGATAGTGCCACAACAAAAATTAGTAAAAGAAAGAACGTCTTTTACCAATGAATATTTTGAATTATGACGCCAGCAGAATAAACACAAAATTGCTCACTCCCCATATTACATAGCGTAACGACTTTTTACATAAATGTTGATAAAACCTATAACAGTTATTTATGTAAAATTTGAAAAGGATTAACTAGTTTAGAAGTTTTTGCGTAAAATGAAAATATACGTATTCATATTCCATATTCTTTATCATTTAATTTTGGATACAGATTAGGAAGAGAACAGTTACATCGGAAACACAATGGAATCAGTGTAACGATTATTAGCTAAAAAAGGCTGTTTTGAACAGAAAACTAATGTAGGGTAAAAAAAAAGACGAGGCTTAATTTAATTGGTATATTAAATCAAGGTACAGCAAATTATCATAAAGATAGAACTAATAGATACCGTACCGTAAGTATATTACCGTATTTGTGCTCTAGGAATTTTGAGTAGCATTTACGGAAGTATAAATTAATTGTTAATCTTATAAATTATTTTATTGATATATTCGCACTTGACTACTATCTCACCTAATGGTAGGTGCTAGTGTGGTCGACGATGTAGCGCGCTTGCTTAGAAGTCTTGTATTGATAATAGACTTTAGGGGCTTAGATTGTAAATGTAAATATCAGAAAACAAAGCACCTGGCAATCCTACTCCTCATGTTTACTGCCTGTTCAAGACATGTAAATAAAAACTCTTTACTTGTTTATTTACCGTAATCCCAGTTTTAATATTATTACAGGTATAGATAATAAATAACATCTTAAATCGCTTTCTTCTTATGAATTAATCCACAAGCTAACTGAGGTATCAGATGTCCAACAACTTGTTAGTATTATCATTATTGCGACTGTTGGACGTTTTATTGACAGTTATTATGTTATTTTGTCATATAAAACTTGCTTCAGAATTATTCATAACTTAACGCATTTAAATCTATCAACGGGTTGTGAGAGTGGTCCAATTTATTCACAAATCACAACATTTGGACCACCCAATGTTTACGACGTGGTGATTTTATATGGCTTGATTATGACGTTAGTTTAGAATACATATTTTTAGAAGCGTTTTTTAGTTTATGATTTCTTTTGCAAATTCATCGACAGCTGTAAGATCTTTATTTGAAAGTATTTCTTACTTCTAAAAACGAATATTAATATTGCTTATAATTTGATATCAAATTCTAGATTTAGATACTAAATGACATGCGTAACAAAACATATAATAACATTGAAATAGTAACTAAAAACAATAATTGCGTCGTTGAAACTGAGCTAATCACCTGACCAATTACTATAGAACACTGTGTACGACCGCGACGTATACGCAAGGTACATGACTGGAATATTTATGTAGTAACCTTTGTATGAATCGTAAGACCAATGATATTGTCGCTCCTTCGTATCTTCCGTGTAATTATTATAACGTTGTCATACAATAAACATAATATTATTGTGATTGGATTTCTTTTTTTGTACGTTTTCGTACAATTCCACTGGTATGGAGAGGATTTTTATTTGTGTTGGAGTTTTATTTAAGGCTGATCAATGGTAGAAGCTTATTTGAGTGTTCTGTTACCTAAGGTTTATAGTCCCTTGAACCATCTGGCCGAATTTATGTAGACGAACCTCTCGAACCCGCCTAGGCGGCAGTACGCAAATTTGTGCATTTATTTGCGGCCAACAGCGCCCGGAAAACGCACGGCTGACCTTTAAATCCATTTTCTTTGCGAAATATTGACTGATTTACATATGCAATGTTCACTTTGAAGAATATTTAACCACCAATTTTTATGTGTAAAAATATTTCTAAATATCCAAGGAGCCGTTTCGAAGGAGTAGGGAAAAGTGGCGAAAAGTTGCGAAATCGCTAAATATTTTTTTTAGGCAAAAGTATTAATAGCACTTAATAGCACAAAAAAATCAAATGTTGGTAATATGTTCATGAATCTATAATAAAAATATATTTTTTTCAAACCTATAAACCTAGCCGTTACCGAGGAGTAGGCTTCAGACAGCCCCTGTTTTATGTAGCACTTTTCGGGCGCTTGGGCCTTAAGAATATGAAATAAAATTTCTTCCAAAGAAAATTGTCTGGTTGGTGCATTTACAATGTGAGCTTGTCACAGAATCGACAAGCTTGCCTCTGCACTAAAGTTATTGTAGAAATACCATCTATGGCAACCGATGAAGGAAGGAGATTACTAAACACTCTACAAAGATTTTAGACCTAATTGACGCAAAGAACGAAGAGGCGTAGCTAGAGAACAAAGGAAATTGATTTAGTGACTTTTATTCGTATCTAATATACTTAACATACTTAGCACTTGACCCATTTGTTCTACCTATTGCTTAAAAATAACCTTAAAACTATCAAACAATAGATCTATACACAGGTTTCTGTACCAGAGACCTCCAATTTATATTTAGTACTTTCAAACATTCGAAAACATGTATGTGTCGAATTGCATACTCCTCCTTTTTTGTGCATTAAGACAAAAAGGTCATTGTTAGGTACGTAACAGCATTCTTGAACGTACGAATATAATGTCAGAGTGTAAATAAAAGGTTAATCTCGTCAAGTAACCGCGGTGAATTACATTTGCATACAAAATTACGATTTTCATGTGAAACTCTGGTTCTTAGTGAATTATTCGAGCCAGTGGAGCGACGATTTCCTATTTATGCCTCTCCGCTATTGTACCTTTATTTGTATCAAGGTAGTGAGCGTAAAGAAATACAGAGTTGGATCACTTTTACAATACGACCATGTAAAACACCACCTTCAATTTGTCCACTGAAAAATGGCGGCCTTGGACAAAGTTTAAGTCAACACGTTACGTATATTTACAAAGCGTGTAAAATCTTTGTGTTGTCCATTGATTGAGTTGGAGTTGGCTGCTCTTGCTCTTTTAATTGATTTTTTTTTTCAAAAAATGGTTAATTATCTGTCTTCTGATATGGGTACCATAAAAAGAACTTATATAGTAACAACATCGGTAACACGAATAGATATATTTTGTTCAATGACATTAAACTATAATATTCATCTTGGGATACGATACCTCTACTTTATCATCAGCATCATATCAGCCAAAATACGACTACTGGGCCTATGTCCAAAAAAAAGTCTATGCTTCGACCAAACTTTGCCCTATCGGCTTGTCACCCTGTACTTTTCAATTCCAGCAAATCCCGATGGTCATCACAAAGTCATCGGTCCACCTTGTAAAGGTTCAGCACTGTCTACCGGTAAAAAATATTAATAACGAACTGCACGGTGACTTGATGTAGGGAGTCGCAGGAATCTGATGGTTGCGAGATGCACAAGACCGGTCATTGTCGAAACGCTAGCGTGAGGCCTATGTCCAACAGTGGACATCTTTCGGCTGAAATAATGACAATTTTATGAGCAAATTCGCGACTTCTCCATCAATTTAGAAATTTTGATGATAGAAACCGAAGGAAGAGGTTTTCCATGAACCAATCTAGCTAAGAAGGCGACAACACACTCCTGCTTTGTTTAAACAAAAAAACATTAGTTAAACAAACAAAATTAATGTTCCTATGTCCACAGTTACAGTAGTATTTGGAGTGGGATCGTCCGATTCGCTCTCTCAAACGATATAGTGCATGGCGCGTAGCGGGAGGGCGGCCGATGTCTCCTCTACTCTCACGCCACGCGGTTTCTAACATTATATAGATTATTCATTGTAGATATTGTTTTAATATAAAATAACTATAGCATGTCGTTAGCGTTACTGCTAAGCCAGTAGTCGTCCTGGGTTCTTCAGCGTCGGGTAAGGTGTTATTGACTTTTTCCTTCTGGAATCTGGGTTTGTGTCCGGTTCATGTAAATTCAATGGCAAAATGAAAAGGTTCAATAGATTCAAGTAGGTATATGTCGAAACTTAGGTATCACATAAAAACACTTTTACCTAAGTCCTCTGGGAATACGTATATAAAGTAATTGTACCACTGCCCTAAAGCAGTGATGGGCAGTGGTATCGGTCCCGACTTACGAGGATCACGGGTTCAAATCGAGGTAGGTATTTTACTTTTATGTTAATTATTTCATCACCACTGCTATAAAATCAATGAAGGAAAACATCGTGCAGAAACCAGCATAATCTAGTATCATTTGAAGACATGTGACATCCACCAACACACACTGGGGTGTGTACTGGATACGGCCTATTCTGTCTCCTGGAGAGAAGGCCTGAATCTCAGTAGTGGGAATATTATGATACTAATTATGTTATGATCACTGATTCATTGAGCATCACTATGAACTTTACTTGTTTACACTTGCAGTTGCTGAACTCGATGAGACAATATAACTACTTTAGATAACCTTTATTTTAAAGAAAAGCCTGGTGACTTCTACCAGCTGGGCACAATGGTAGCGGATGGCGAGCTTTGCCGTCCGGCTGTCCGATAACCACGTTGTGTTCCACGTGTTCTACAATGCCACCTAAATTGATATACTGTAGGTTTTCTTTAATTACTGTACAGCAAAATGTTCCTAAAATATATTTCTAGAATTTTCAATTTTCCTTTAGGCTCCTTGATTACATAATTACGACTAAAAATAACCTGTTCGGGCGGACCACAATACCTCAGCTCCATTCCTCCTACTCAGTTTTTTCTCCACGTGGGAAGTGTGAGAAATAATTATTGCGAGCTTCTGCCCCCAGTTTCGTCCGTGTGAGTCTGTTTTTTTGTGTTTAAGTTTACCCCGCACCAAATTTCATCAAAATCGGTTCAATAGTTTAACCGTGACAGCGTAACGGACAGACCAAGTTACTTCCATTATTATTATTATTCTCTTTATTTATAAATTAAACTTATTATTATTATATCTAGCACATACGGGCAGTATTGTACACAGTACACTGTTGTGCAAAGGCCTTTTTCCTCCTTCGACGGGGTCGCGGCAGACCAAGAAAGAGATGGCGGGACCACTAGATGTCTTCCTTGGGAATTGGAAAGAAATGGTTCAGAATCGGGAACATTGGAAGTTACTTTCATATTTATCATATTCCTCCTGTAATCCGAAAAACTGGCTGGTAAATCTGGTTTTTACTGTAATATTTTATGGTGCATAATAACGGTTATCGGTTATCTTTCTATTAGTATGGATATTTAATGTACAAGACTGCATTTATCTCTATAACATCGCAGTTAGTTGATTTTCAATTAAGCTTAAAAAACCAGCTAGGTATGCATACCAAAATGTCAACAAAACCAAAACACCATTTAACATTCCAGTATACATTTTTTTTTTCAATTCGGCGCTACTGTTTATCTATAGCTACTACTAGTATCTACATTTTACTAATAGTCTAACGTTGGCCATAGGACAGTCGTTTGGAGTCTCAGTCTGATATTTGCTTCTCCCATATGGTCTCCAACATGATAAGAGTCTATCCCATAGGTAAACAACGAGTATTAACCAGTCAGATATATGGTAGCAGAACTAAATGGCCTGCCGGAGCTACTCAACCGTACTCGTTGTAGATACAGACACTCGTGAAGGCTTATTTTAATGCATTCCCAGCATGTGGTTATTTCATTTACGACAGTATGAAAGTACTAAAACGACACCTATCCTATCCTTTGTCAACTCATTCGCAAACACTATGTTTCCGGGCAATGACATTTCCATACGTAAATTTTGAAAAATAAAAATAACTCTATGACATAGACAAGCGTCCCAGACGGTCCGTTCATTTCATTTTCAATAAAAACCATCCAATAGAGATGCGGCTGAGTTCTTTTTTTACATAAATCGCAGGACAGTTTAATCGAATCACACGTCAGATACTTCCTCCACGGCATAAACGATGACAGCCTAGTTATTTACATATAGAACATTGTGCGCCCACACGTTTTCTATTTTTCAATCGCGCCGTTCCGCCTTTCGATACTTTCCTACACTAATACATGCACTAAACTAGCATCACAAGACCTACCCTACCCCGCTAAAGCAGCCACTATTGATAGTAATGAAGAGAGGAGCCGTGTAAAGTTGGGGGTCTACGGTGAATGGTTATTTGGAAGCGGAAGGCGCCTGGACCTCGGACAATGGCCGCTCGGCGATCACCGCTACGTTCCCAACTCATTACGTATTTACTATAAAACTTCTATTAGTTTAGACTTAACTCTTTATATTATTAACTGTATTAATCACGCGTGTCTTACAAGAGGTTGAATACTGCGATTACCACAACTACGGAAGACGAAGATGTGCATGTCGGCGCATGATCGCCATCGGAGTTGACGTCACACAAAATTCACAGTCGCAGTGATATCAGGAAATGTTTTAGAGTGATAATAAAGAAATACATTGCTTAAGTTCAAGTTGTTTATTCTATGGTCGGTCAAAAAGTGTCTTTTCAATCACATTACAACGGTTTTTATACTCAGAAATTGACAAGCATAAAAATTCACTACGAAGGTAGAAAAATACTTTAAATAAATTAATAGAACGGAAATTGTCACAGTAAATTCCTATTTAAATATGACCGGATGCTCTGATATTTTTAAAGAAATAAAAATTAAGTGGTCAAGTTAAATCCTCACAAATTCGACCGGATGTTTAATATTTTCTAGAAAGGAAGTTGTCATTTAATTTGTTATAAATTCAACAATATTTTAAAATAATTCGAAAGGAAGTTATCAAATGAAATCCTTCTATAAATTCAACAGGATGTTGCAATATTTAAAAGAAATTAGCAGGAAGTGATCGAATTAAATCCTCATGAAAATATTCAAATAGTGGTTTTGCGCCCACACGGCCATTCTGATTTCAGCGCGCTCTCTGCGCTGTACAGAACTTTACATTAAAATTTAAAAAAATCAAAGCATTTATTTCAAGAAACCATTAACAGGCACTTTTGAATAGTCAAATGTCGGTCAGTCCAAAAAGTGAAGCTAAGTCGCACGTTCCAAAGCGTAGGTCTCTATGGAGAAGAACGTGCAAGAAACTCCATGGACACTCTTTTAAATCATATTATGAGTTACATATTATCTTGGTTACATATTTCTTGTTGCTTCTATTATGTGAGCACCATGTAGTTGAATGACTCAATGACAAACCCAACTGCCATACTCGTTAAGTCACAAAAGTTGTAACAATAAAAATACTCCATGGTACCGCACATTTACAAAATTGAAAAAATTGCTTCTACATTATACAATGCAAAACTAATAAATGATCACAAGCTTCAACTATGTTTTCAAATTACAAAAATAAAAGTTTCCAAACTAATCAATTACATTTTATCGTTACCCACATTGGGTTAGCCCAGAATTACACAGCATCAAAACATTTTATTGGCGTCACCCACATAAGCTTAGCCCAAAATCAAACAGTTTATCGGCGTCGCCAACATAGGCTTAGCCCAAAAATTACTTAATAACAAATATTTTGTTGGCGTAACCCACATAGGGTTAGCCCAAAATCAAACAGTTTATCGGCGTCACCCACATAGGGTTAGCCCAAAATCAAACACTTTATCGGCGTCACCCACATAGGGTTAGCCCAAAATTAAACATTCTATCGGCGTCACCCACATAGGGTTAGCCCAAAATCAAACACTTTATCGGCGTCACCCACATAGGGTTAGCCCAAAATCAAACACTTTATCGGCGTCACCCACATAGGGTTAGCCAAACTTACACAGTATCAAATATTTGGTGTGAATTGGCTGATTGGCATTACACGGCATCATTCGCCTTCTAGCCCTAACTTGGCATCACCCGCCTAGGATCTAGCCATACCAAATGGCATCACCCGCCTTGGATATAGCCCCCTAACTAGCATCACCCGCCCTGGATCTAGCCATACCACATGGCATCACCCGCCTTGGATCAGCTCTGGACAGGGAAAAAGGATACGCATGGTGGCCAGCCAGCGTAATAGGTGGGAAGGGGACTAATTAATCTAATGAATCTAAATATCGCGCTTGTAAAATGATTAATGGCTTGAACAGCTCCGAACAAAAAATCAATATAATTTGTTTTAAAGCAATAAGCCAATTCACATTAAAACTATCTTATCTACGGCATCACCCGCCTTGGATCTAGCCATATTCCTTCATGGCATCACCCGCATAGGATATAGCCTCCCTAACTAGCATCACCCGCCTTGGATCTAGCCATCTCTTATGGCATCACCCGCCTAGGATCAGCTCTGGACAGGGAAAAAGGATACACTGGTGATCAGTCAGCGTAATAGGTGGGAAAGGGACTAGTTACTGCGATAAATCTAATTCACAAATTCTCCGCCCATACGGTCGGCTCATTATCTTTATGATATAAATCGTGAACAGCGATTTTTTCGAAACATCTTAAATAATGGTTCCAACCATGCCTCACTTTATACCGCCATTTGGCAGTACATGTAAAATTTTAATTGAAACTTCTACATCTTAGATCAAGTTTTAATATTGCCTTTCATGCTGATACATTAAGACATCCTTTTCTCAAAATGTTCCATGATATCGCTTGTGTCTAATCTTAACTTGTCTCGAAATTATCGCTCGTCCATCCTAAATTTACATAAAAGCTTAAAACACAGTGGCAATAGGTTAAAGCAATAACATGGGGAACTTTCACGTACTTTTTGATGTAAAATAAAATCAACTGCAAATCTTTAATTGCCACTGTTTATAAAGCTCTACAAATGTTAACCTGACAGTTTGCCCGACCAGCATTGCCAACAATTAGATTAAGCGGATACTGTCCATTTGCAAGGTCTGCCGATACTTTTCCTAATATTATTTCGTTTATAAACAAGAACATCGATTCAAGAATCGATCTAACCATCGATCCAACCATCGATTAACAATCAGTCCAACAATCAACTAACAATCGATTAACAATCGATTGGAGATCGACCCAACAATCAATCAAAAACGCCTCGCCAATCGAAAAACAAACGCCTCGCCAATCGTCTAACAAACGCCTCGCCGATCGTCTAACAAACGCCTCGCCGATCGTCTAACAAACGCCTCGCCGATCGTCTAACAAACGCCTCGCCGATCGTCTAACAAACGCCTCGCCGATCGTCTAACAAACGCCTCGCCGATCGTCTAACAAACGCCTCGCCTATCGTCTAACAAACGCCTCGCCGATCGTCTAACAAACGCCTCGCCGATCGTCTAACAAACGCCTCGCCGATCGTCTAACAAACGCCTTGCCGATCGACTAACAAACGTCCTGCCAATCGACTAAAATACGCCTTACCAATCGATCCAAAAATCGTCCCAGTAATCGATTAAACTATCGATCTAATCGATCCAAAACAATATTTTAATTCGCTAAATTGTTCTATCTTTGCAATTGTTTCATGGTTACCAGACTAGACGAACCATTTAGAAAACATTAAGGCAGATAATGCAAACACTTTGTTTAGTGGGTATTTGTAAAATATTAGCATCCCGATAGACCGCGCGTCGTGACACTGGTCACTTTTGTTTGGTAACCAAAACACGCAACACGATTTTTTTTTTCTTTGCACTGCGTTCTTAAAAATATTAAATCTTACTAGCAACCCGCAATGTTTGAATCTAACTATCGAAACCGGTACTTACAAAAACTAATCTGTACAGAATTTAAATCATTTTAATTTTGACAGGTATTGAAAATTTCACAAAAACAAAACTCAACATTTCACTTTTTGATCGTTAATTTCACTCTTTAATTTCAACAGGTTTTTTTTTTTTTTTTGAATGATCTTTTTGACACTACTAGCTTTTTTCGGAGCCGGTTCCGGAAATCGTTTGCGGAAATATGTTTTGACGATTTTTCCCTGCTGTTTGAAACGACAGTGACAGCTTCTAGAAACGACAGTGACAGCTAAAAAAAACGACAACGACAGTTCCTAAAAACGACAATGACAGCTATAACGGAATTTTATGTTTGTACCGTCAGTTTCTGATTGGTCAGATTTACGAAAAGTTTTGAAAATGGAGACTAGTTTGGGCAAAAAGTCAGGAGTTTTACACTACAATACACATTTCATAAAATCAGGATAAAAACCAGTGATTATAGAATCAATAACCTCACCATACGTTGCTTCTGGCTGCACTCACTTGAAGAGCGTCCATACTTCGGTTGCGTAATCCGTGTGGCTGCTCGCCTGCTCCGACGTACAGTCACGCTACCGCTGGACTTCGTCAGCATACCGGAACTCTTCGCCAAACGTCTGGATCAGGTCCTGCTTCCATGTGGTGTATTGCAGAGACCACGTTTCAGCCCAGGTCTTCGGTTCCTGGTGTGAGAGCGCACCTTGGGATCGAAAGGCAATAGGTAGAAATTGCCACGACCTCGTGAAGGCGCAGGAGTAGCGAACCATGTTGCAGTCACGACACTTGACCCGGAATCCAGAGGACTTCGGTAGGAGCGGGCTGTATCCCACCGCTGCTGTCGGCGCATGATCGCCATCGGAGTTGACGTCACACAAAATTCACAGTCGCAGTGATATCAGGAAATGTTTTAGAGTGATAATAAAGAAATACATTGCTTAAGTTCAAGTTGTTTATTCTATGGTCGGTCAAAAAGTGTCTTTTCAATCACATTACAACGGTTTTTATACTCAGAAATTGACAAGCATAAAAATTCACTACGAAGGTAGAAAAATACTTTAAATAAATTAATAGAACGGAAATTGTCACAGTAAATTCCTATTTAAATATGACCGGATGCTCTGATATTTTTAAAGAAATAAAAATTAAGTGGTCAAGTTAAATCCTCACAAATTCGACCGGATGTTTAATATTTTCTAGAAAGGAAGTTGTCATTTAATTTGTTATAAATTCAACAATATTTTAAAATAATTCGAAAGGAAGTTATCAAATGAAATCCTTCTATAAATTCAACAGGATGTTGCAATATTTAAAAGAAATTAGCAGGAAGTGATCGAATTAAATCCTCATGAAAATATTCAAATAGTGGTTTTGCGCCCACATGCACCAACTCCAAATAAATACTTTTTTTTAAGTGGGAAATCATTTAATGATTTTTCTCCTTCTAGGACGGGCGTGTCAGACTTTTGCTGACTAAATCCTACTCTCTCTCTCTCTTTGTCATGCGTTCCAGGAACCCGGGTTTTCCTTTCAGAAGCGATCCCATGGCCACAGTAGGCTTCGACTCTGCTGGGCCCCTACGCTGAAATCTCTTTGAGGTACACTACGCGCCGTCGACGACTCGGGGAATAAATAGGTACTCATTGGGAGGTTCATCATAATCATGTATCAATGTACCATCGCGGTCATTTCTGCCTGATCACTTAAAAATATTTTCGCTTGAATCCCGCTGCACGGCGCCAAACCTAACCCTTTGAAGGTTTCGTTTCGAGTGCAAGTAAAAATAAACTTAGCGGTGATCAGGCGAAAGTGTCTTTGATGGTAAGACTCATCATTCGTCAGTTCTATTCCCAAATATGTAAGTAGCTAAGTAGGTATTTGTCCTTTTTTTTACTCGTGCTTCTAAAAGATGCCTCGACCCGTAAATGATTTATTCTAATTTAATGTTGATTTATGTATGATTTGTTTAAAGGACGTAAGTCTTCCGTGATTGTTCATATTTTGTTAATTTACAATTTAAACCAAGAAGTTATGATTTGCATTGATAATATAAAATTCGGTTGTTTTGGAGAGGAACCATTGATATTGATGAAAATAACATTAGGAAACTTATAATAGTGTGGTGGACGAGTGGTAACGACGGGTTCAATCCTAGCCAGGCGCATTACTTTGTGTAATTTATTTCATCATCATTGCTCTCAAAACAGTGAAGGAAAACAATCTTGAGGAAACCAGCATTCCTAGAACTAAAAAAATTAAAACATGTGACTAAACATGGTATCCAGGACAGGGTTTGGGGAATAAAAAATTGCTTCAAGTAGTTGAACGTGACGCAAAGGATCGGTCATTTTGGTGACACTTAAGGAGGTCTATGGTCAATAATGGCCAATAACTTTTTCGGCAGCAACGTACCTTGTTGTGTACCTTCGCTGCTATCTTAAAAGTTTTCAAAATTAAAGTTCCTTTCGCAAGTGAATATCGGCGGTTAGGTTAAGGTTCATGTTTTTAGTACTCATCGACACGGGTGATGGGAGTTTTGTGTCCTTATATTTATTGAAAATAACCTGGAGTTCGTATCCCAAATATGTTGCTTTTTCTCTACAGTCTAAAATGCTAATTGTTTTTTTCTACCTATTTGAATAAGTTTTATGGTCTAACATTAGGATTCTTTTGTATCGAGAAAGCTTCTTCAAAAATAATAATATAATATTCCACAACTATCACACAACGCCGTCCCAAGCTAAGCAGAGGTTGTGTTATGGGTAATAGACAACTGATAAACATATTTACCTATATATTTCTAAATACATACATATTATAGATAAATTACACCCAGACACAGAACAGATGATTATGCTCATCACACAAACATTTGTCCTGGGTGGGAATCGAACCCACGACCTCCGGCATAGCAGTCAAGGTCACTAACTACTAGACCAACAGGTCAGTCAAAATGCCTGAAATAGAAGGAAGCTTATCAATGCTATCGTCTAAAACTTTCAGGAGGTTCAATTGTTTGTTTATAGGAGGTTGACATTATGAAAATACTGATTCGATCATGAACCTTCATTCACTACTAGAACGCTATCTCCCACATGGTGCACCGCTAACCTGTTTAGGGTGACGGGAATATCATGGGTACAAGTCCAATAGGACCGGCTGTTCTGGCGACACTAGGAGACGGACGTACTATGGTCAAAACTTAATGGAAGACATTTTTTGTCCCGGGAGTACGTTCCTTTGGTATATTTTTGCTAGTTTGCCAAAAAACACAATTCAAATGCTGATAATAAAAATAATAAACGTTATCTTAAATGTATTTTTATTATTACAATTTCACCAAATCAGATTATAATCATAAGCGATGGCAAACGCGCTCCATCGTCGACCACGTTCGAAACCTATTCAATCTTGACTTAGGTGTCAAGAAACACAGATTCGGGCAGGGAGCTCTACTACTTAGTTATACGCACAACGAATGTGTTCCCAAATCGTTTTGTGCGCATGGGTGGTATTTCCACCACGTATTGGTGGCACATCGCCGTACGTTTGGAGGTCCAATGATGGATGGGGTTGGAGGAATTAAGTTATGCAATTCCAACGGATACTCCCAGAAATCCAACTGCTAGAAAACCGATAGGCTAGCAATTCGCCGTCGGTGCTCAAGACTTTAAAGCTTCGACTCGATGAGTACCTACGAACTTCATAGTAGGTCATTTCGTAGGGGCCCAGCAGGCAGCCGAAGCCAACTTCTGAAAGGGTTACTTGTGGTCCTGAACATAAGTGTAGTTTTAGGTGCTACCCGCTTCGCCTTAAAGCGGGAGAAGTCATCAGACGATTTCCCACTAAAACAGTAGGCCACTACAATCACCTTTTCCGAAATCATGAAACATTGCCTGAAGTTCGCAGTGTTGGTAACTGCACTGTATTTGGTCTGTGCAAGTACTCGAGCTACCTGACTGCAGTGACGGCCTGATCAAACACTTGATTATGCATTTCGTAACTGCAGTTAAATCGATTACTCCTCGGTATACTAATCGGTAATCGACTCGTTTTTAATTCCCGTGTGTTTGTTTTAGTAATTATTTCGTCATTTGTTTGTTAATTTGATGTTTAACTTCGTAGAAGAAACTCAGATTCTATTATTAGATATAAACGGCAATGGTTTCTTTAAATTCTGTACTATTTATTCTAGACCTACTGGAGGGACTGCCTTGAATTTGCTCAAGGAATGATGTATGTGAAAAAAGGAGAGGGAGGTTTTCGTCCAGCAGTCCGACATAATAGGCTAACTACTACTACTAGGTACTATTTATTCTGAAGTGGGAACACATCGGATGACTCTTTCTGCTTCTGGTGGTGCGAGAGGAAACATCAGATTTTTTCTGACTAAACCGTCGATTTATTTCAGTTGCCCTTTGCGTTTCAAGGCTGTGGTAACTTTTTGGACCAATGCTGTAGAGGATAAGGGTATGTAAAATATAGGTTTTTTTTAATTTCTTTTTTTAACTGATTTGGATGACTTCCAGCTAAAACAGGCAAAGAACAGTAAGTCGGACTAGCAAATAACGAATCCTCACTTATAAAGACACTCCCGCCCACACACCTTACTACTCCTTTTTGTCCTCACTTTAAAAGAGGTTCGATTCACTAAGCATATATTAATCTATCATTTCTAAGTCTGAAATATTCGTAACATGAATCAATGCATGACGTCTTCAATTATTTCTTACTGGTAATTATAAAGACATTCATCATCGTCCTCATCATCACTTCAACCAATATATTGTTGGACATAAGCCTCCCCCAAGTGTCGCCACAATGAACTAATATAATCTAAAGACACTAATAAATTACAATAGTACTACCGCCGTGACCTTCGAAGGGTGAGCATTTCAACACATGGAGATAGAATGATGCGCCCACTGTTCACAATCAATGCATCACATCAACTTGTTAAAGTTAAGCAATTCAATTTCCACCATTTAACAAGGAGAAAATGGTATACGGTGAGGGTTATTTCCAAATAATCCTCACCCAGAAAGTGTTAGTAAAAAAGTAACGATATACGTGCGTACCTCGGACTGGAGTCATTTTTTTTATGGTGGGAAAAAATCATCCAATGACATCCCCGCTCTTGGGTGGACCGAGAGATAGTGTCAGACTCTTACTGACTAAAAGCGCCCTTTCGGATAACGCTGGCCCCAGTAGGCTTCGACCCGACTGCGTCCCTGCTGTTGCTGACAACTCCTTGAGGCGCGCTGGAACAGTGCGCGCCGTCGACGACTTGGGCTTGGTCCGGACAGTTACCGGACGGCCGGACAGCGAGCTACCCATTGCTCACTAGGACTGGACTCCTGGGTGCGTACATGTATTGTTAAATTTTTCAAGCTTTTGTATGTGTTTTGATATACCTAACTGAATGAGACGGAGGAAATGTGATGATGATTTCTCTACAAAAAGGAGAAAATTAACAATCCAATTTGTTTCTTTTTTTTTCTTGAAATTAGTATTTAACTTAACTTTACCATAACCCAATCAAATCAAAAACATTTAGCATAGCATGAACCATTAACATGTACGTACTTCTGATTCGTCAGAAAAATAACAGTACCAAAACCTAAATGGACTATTACAATAACAAACCCTATTTGTAAAAAAAAAACCAAAGTAAGACCTGGTTGAGACTCGTCCAGACCAAAGAAGGCACACGAAGGGGAACACTTTTCTTTCAATTACAAAATACCATTATCTAATCTAAGCCTAGATTATTTTTCAACCGTCTGACTTTTTGCTATGTATATGGCCCAGTTTCAGTAACACGGATTTTTTATTACACAGAAATCCAATCGACCTGAGAGCTACCTGTCAAATAGAATAACATCAGGACAGGATGGTCTAGATTTTCAAATGACTTCCTGAAATTCTGCTACTTCTAATTATGCTGACGTAGAATTGTATTTGACTTTGAGTCCTTTGAGTCTAACTGAAATTTAGAACTGCAGGGTGTTATGTAGCTCATAAAAATTATAGTAGTAGTCGGTCACACCTTGACAAGTACTCGGGTTTGACTGGCCTGTTGGTCTAGTGGTTAGTGACCCTTACTGCTATGCCGGAGGTCGTGGGTTCGAATCCCACCCAGGACAAATGTTTGTGTGATGAGCATGATCATTTGTTCTATGTCTGGGTGTAATTTATCTATAATATGTATGTATTTAGAAATATATATGTATGTTTATCAGTTGTTTAGTACCCATAACACAAGCTCTGCTTAGCTTGGGACTAGACGGCGTTGTGTGATAGTTGTGTGGAATATTATATTATAATTATTATACTCTAACAAATAAAATTACCATTATTTTTCTTAGCATGTCGATACAATCTAAAGAGAGCGCCGACTACATTTTCGCTTTCCGTCGGGTGAGATAGTGTTCATGTGCTAGCCTATCCATAATAACAGTTAAAAGAGAGTCAACCCAGATTTCAGTTATACATTTGGCGCCTTCAGTAACTTCCAACAGTTTCAGTACTATGCCAAACAGGACACGTTTTAACATTCGCTGCGGCAGCATCGTCATCATTTTAGCCAAAAGACGGCCATTATTAGACACAGGCCGGTCCGTCTTGTGCATCTTGCATTCATCGGATTCCATCGACCCTCACCAGGTCATCGGGGGTCTACAGCAGCGCTAGAACTAAAGATTCTGCTAGTGCGGTACGAATCAAATACTACCAGTGTCTATATTTTCTGCTATGCGTTTAGGCCATTATTAGTGTACAATATTTTTACATGAAACGTGTAGAAAATCACTGTCTCTTTTCTACACGTACGGGAATCAACTCCGCATTGAGTGTAAAACAAGGACAATGAGCAGCAGCTCTATCAGCCAGTGTTGTAAATATTTTCCGTAACACTGAACGTGTTAAGAAGTGTTTCATCGTCTTCAGAATGTCACTTAATGAGTCATTCATGAAACCATCTGAGCAGACTTTCTTCGACAAACCTGAATCCTGAAGTTCACAGTTTTGAACTCAGTTAGGTATTTTCTCGGTTAGGTTGATCAATAACGAGAGGCATCTAGATAAAGATCTATTGCTACGTTTATAACGGAACATTACTTGAGAACAGGTCGACCGATTTGCGATTTGGCAACTGACGATTTGACTGCTTCTTTCGTTGACTTTATAATTATCAAAAAAATATACAGTTGCATGACTTTTTTGGGAAATTCTCCAGAATTTAAATTGCAACAGTGCGAAGTTGGACCGGGTCACACACAACAACGTATCAAATGCTAAACTTCGCACGACTTGTCCAATGACAATCATAATTAAGACTGACGTGATCTTTTGACCGATCCATTCATAAACCAAGTTTAACTTAGGTCAAGGTTGGAGATTTCATGCAACATTTAACTTATCTTTAAGCCACGACAGTCACCCTGAATGCATATAAATATTGTCTTCCATTCTTTTCTATTTTTAATCACTTTAAGTCGCTTCCGTTAACGCTGCCTATTGATTCTTTTACTCTTATAGCCATAATAGTCAAATACAAAATTTTGTTTTCTTTGGATTTACTATAAAGATAAAAGAAAATAATTAATAGAAAATTTCAAGTAAAAGTGAAGTCCAATTACAAGATTTTACTTTTAATACAAATAAATAACAATATTCCAAATAATAGATATGTACGTTATTTTAACAAAATCATGCACTTTCAGAAACGAAAATATGGTTTTTGAAAATTGGTACATCTTATAAGAAATGAGTAACACAATCTAAAACATTTTTATTAAATTTTTTGATGTCTGTTATTATATCAAAGGTAAGTCCAATTCTGGTCATAATAACCTTTTGCAATGAGAATAGAGCTGACAGATAAAGACGTGACAATGACATATCAAAATATTGGTCAATGCTCTCTATGATGGTAAAATAAGTAACGCATATGATGTGAAGGTATTTTTGAAAGTGAAGTTTCTTAATGTTGGAGTCACTTGGTCAGGGCAATATCATTAGGCCTTATGTGGTTGGTAACAGTTCAGAAATGAATGACATATCATTGAAAATTAGTTCTAAATTATGAGATAAAGATATCTACAGAAGTAACGATTTATAGTCTATTTTAACCTGTGCTATAAATTGTAGTTAGTGAAGATAGATAGAAGAATTACTAATATATCGATCGCAATTAAGTAAAAGTTTCACAAAAATAAAAATAAAAAGTGCTTGTGTAACAAATGCCACAATTACGAGGGCCTAAAAACCCATAAAACAAACAAAATAAATAATATAAATGACCCAAAATTAGAGAAATATATCGATGACAGTATAGCCGATGAACAAAACCTACACGAATGACTAATGGTGGCCAGTCGATATGTTTACTCGTTAGTAGTTAATTGGAATAGAGAAGTCTATTGAACTCAAACGGTAAGTAGCTGCAGCTTGTGTAACCTAGCTTGTGACTTGTACGGCTTTTTCCTGTTGCTATAAGTTTGGTGATTGTTTTAATATTTTCTAAAGTTTCATATTTAAGATTAAATCCTGTGTATTATTTATTGTAGCTGAACTGATTCTGAAGAGTCCCTGATAATAAAACGCTGATCGAAGTCAGGATTCCAGTTACGCTGCTGCGGGAAGGTTTAAAGGGTTACTTTGGCCCTAGAAAACAAAAAGCCAATGAAGGATTGACGTTTAAGTCAGTAAAAGTCTGATACACCCTCTAGCTCGGGCGAAGCGTGAGTGAGAAAGTGGGAGAAGTAATTTGATGATTTCTAACTAAAAAAACCAAAGTTTAAAAAAAAAAGAATTGCAAGGAAAGACGGTGGCAACCTTGAAAGGCTAATTGTGACCGGTAAAGTGGATGGGAAAAGGCCTCGCGGAATACGCTGCCAACACGACGTTGCCCAATACGTTGGTCCGACCAGATCCGCACCCCTCTTGACTCTACGATGTACAATGCCCTTCACACCGCCAGAGACAGGAACAGATGAAGGAATATCATAACGGTTAGAGTGATGAAGCAGGGAGGTCACGACCCTCAGCATTGAGGAATACGACGCAAGGAGGAGGATGAACTAAAAAAACCGGATTTCTGATAAGCTGAGATGTCGCGCCTATGCCTTAAAGAGGCATGTTGCGATGTTTCTACGAAATGCACCGAAATATAAACCATACATCGGATGAATTCTATTTCGTTCGAATTTTATATTATAATTTAGTAGAAAATACCTGTTTTCAAAATCCACGAAATCAAGTAGTTTAACAATACCATCAAAACAAGTACAACACACATCAATATTTTTCTACTATGAATAACATATTTATGTAAATGTATCGTTTTACGTAAATCGAGAGACGAAGGTGCCACAGAGTGGGAGGAGGTAGCTAACTTAATGAACCACATTGTCTTATTACTTTAAATGGCTGCGTGAGTTTTTTTCTTCGTCTGTACTTTGGACACATGTAAATAACGCTGTGGGCGGGTCGTATCCGCTATTTTATACGTAGGTAGTGAATTCTGTATTTTATTGTACTTTTTTTAGTTTTGGAAATGGTTGATGTATCATTGTTAAATTATTGTTGATTATGCTTCCGCCTTGTAAGGAGAAATTGCCTACAGTTTCTTAAATTTTTTTGGACGTTGGATACCAAATATTACTAAGAATTTGGAAGTATCTAACTCTGTCGTCGTCGTCCTTAGACTGCAAAAAAAGTGTCATTTTGTAACATTTCAGTCAAATGCATGTCAATTTTGTACTTTTTGACTACTTTGGAAGAATGTCACTATTCCTAGACCCGCTTTAGTTTGCAATGCGATAATTGATGTGCCTTATAAAATAATATGTTGAAATTTCGATAAAAATTTTACGACTTTTCATGAACTTTATCATTGATCACGATCATGAATTATTCTTTATCAGCCTTTTTATTTCTCTCCTTTTCTTCATTTAGTAATATTTCTATTACTTTACTCGTTAACTTTAAATAAAGACGTTTCAGCTATCGTTTTGTTATTCTTTAAACTTTTATAAGTTGTTAGTTATTTATCATTATTTTAATGAGAACAATTAAAATCACTTTAATTATGACTACTTACTTATAATTACACTGTTGTGTCTTCGGATAAGATGTTTATATTTACACGTGTCTTCTCTATCTGCGAGATCAAAAGATGGTATTTATTTACACCTCTTCATACTTCAGCCTTGAGGATAAAGTCTTATTGTAGCTTGATTGTCTTTACAGTTGTCTTTTGTTCTGCGATAATGAAGTTGCGATATTCTAAAGTTGAAGTCCTTCTGTAGTTTTTATCAAATTTTTTACGATGTTTCTGTCAAACAGTCGGTTATTAAAATTTATTGTAAAATTATATTAAAACTACTACTACTACTACTACTTCTTCTTCTACTACTTTTTATTTTATTTTAAACTATGGGTTTGCTTAAGGAAGATAGAAGATATCTGAGCCCTGATCTTCTCATAAAGTTTATACCTAAGTGCATTCTCATTTCGTGCTTAAACTTAATTTAATTTACCTTAAACAAACCCGACTTAAAATAAATCCGTGAACAACACATGTTTAAACAATGTCAACAGATTTATTGGTCGGCTTCACAAAGGGGTTATGTAGTGATATGGCAGTGAGACAATTTTACCCGATATGGTCCGGGACCTTGGTGCCCACACGAGTTGGTATTGGATCTTTTAATGTACGTAATTGCGGTCATATTAAGACCCCAGTCCGACTGCTCCTCCCACGTTTGACAGTCCAGCTAATTGTGTTTTACTTTTTATTGGTATCGAACGGTGGTATAGGAACTGCTTGGTAGATGGCCTTGCAGAGATAATATTGCACTAATGACTGGCAATTCAATCTGAATCATCTGTAAAGAATTTATTTAACAATGAAGCTATGCACATGCGCATTTATGCATTCTCATTGGTTTAACTTAATGATACTCTCAGTTGGTGGCTAAAAGTCGTAGTAATAAACACATTGAGACATGGTTACCGCTTCTTTAAAAACCTGGGCAATAGGATTCGAAAGAGTCTGGTCTGATGACTGTGATCCTGGAACGCAAACCAGGATGTGTTTTACCCAGTAAAGATTAGATTTCATATTCCAAAAAAAAAAGACTTTTCAATACCAAGTAGATTTCTGTTGCTACTTATCAAAAGATTTTGTAATGTGTTATTTCAATTGGGAAACCCTATTTTCTTACGTCATCAACAACCCCCTGTACGGTTTACGTCTGCGCATAAAACCATTGAACTAATCGTAAAACGAGCACTCTTATCAGGTGTTAACATTTTTATTTCTTAATTCGCACCCCATGTTAATGTATTTTAAAGTGTTTATTATTTCAACATTTATTAGCCGTTAAATATGCTGTGCGGGTTGTAATAAAATTTAATTGAAATTGTACTATAATTTATAATTATTACTTAATGTTTAAGTATTACAAGTGACATAGTATAATTTGTTAAGTTTTAGTCAAGATGTAATTTCGTTTTATTTTTTTTTTGTATTTTGCAATTAAATTTTTTAATGTATTTACTAAGTTATCTACATATACACTAATATAATAAAGATGTAGTTTGTGTTTTTGTTTGTAGGATGTAATCTCTGAAAGTACTGGTCCGATTGCTTTATTCTTGAGTAACAAAGGCTTTATGAACGCGGGCGAAGCAGCGGGCAAAAGCTAGTGTTCGATAAATCCAAGTTGTAACCCGTTTTGAATCATTAATTTTGTCCGATACAATAATATAGGTATTGGTTCATTTGAATAGTTCAATCTCGACTATCGACGAAATAATTAACTGATTGTCATTTGATAAAAACAAAAACTTCATATTTGTGATGGTTTTCCTTCATTCTAAGAATGCAAAGTTCAAGTGTTAGTCTCATTATCATTGTTGTTTTTATTTTCGATTACACACATATCTTCGAGTTCTTCTTTTTTCTTAAACAAACATTTTATTCTATTATCTCATTCTCAACTACCTCAATAGCACTAAAAAATCTGTGTTACAAGATGACGTCTACAAGAACCCACTTACAATATACCAAAACGAATTCTTTAACTAACCCGAAACACATCAATACATTGACACAGGCAGGTAAACACAACGCAGATAAAAGGAGACAGCCTGATATTTGCATAGAACCCATTGTAACTGTGATCGATTACGAGCCTATGTGACGTCACAGTTAGGCAACGAGCCCGTTCTAAAGGTCATCCAGCGCATCTAATCATTCAGCCAAGCGTGGTAATTGCGCAAAAACTAGTTACAAATATGTACCGAATGAATAATTCTGTTTTGACATCTTTATTCAACTAGGTGCTATAATTGTATTACGTACTTAGCTGTGTTGTTTTAAGCAAGTTGTGCAAGTAGGACCAAAAATAGAGGCGTGCGTGTGATCTGTAGAGATTCAGGTGACTAAGTTAAAGTTTACTCATAATTTTATAGTTTTGGTTAGGTACATTATTCTGCCTTCTAAAGAACCTACTGCATTAGGTGATTCTTACTTAACGCTGTTAAGTCGTTGATCCTGTGCCTGATTTCTCTCCGGTAGTGAATTTTTGTCTCATTGAATTATGAAAGAGAAGAGACGGCTGCAGAATCGTTCGAAAGACGAAGTGTTCATTCAAACTAAACTTACTGCTTCGTAGAAAGAAGTGACCGGCTCCCATACACTCTCACTCCGTATGTTACGGAGTGAGAGTCACTCCGTAATATAGCCTGAACCAAGACTGGACGGGAGAAAATCCCATCGCCGTGTCTTCACGATCCTAGAACGCAGACGGAATTGAAGGAGAAGGAGCAGGAGGAACACGTGTTGGTTTTAATTAAGTAAGAGTCTGACACTCGCTCTGGATCCACCCAGAATTGAAGAAGTTATTTGACGATTTCCCGAGTACTATGATATCTTCCGTGTCAGTAACACAGTCTTCAGACAAAAAATCACATTTGGGATTTTTAACTCACACCACAACACCAGACTATGACGTCACTATAACGTCATTACAGTTAAGAATGTCATAGTAAAGAAGTCTATCCATTCTTCGTCTACAAACATCTGAAAAGCCTAAAACGGTTAAGCATATTTTAAATGTCTATCACGACATATTAGCACGACTGTTTCTCGTTAAATTGACTCTTAATTAATAGTCATCCGTCGATCATCGACATATATGTGCCGATAGTAATCAGAGCGTCTAGCTGAAGCCAATACATATAAATAAATCTAGGAGTCCGGGTCGTCATGCGGATTTAGAGGCACCAATTGGGTTCTGATAGACGTATTAACGAATTGTTTGATTGGGTATTCTTATTGAAACCTAAGTGTTTCAGTAATATTGAGAAGGCGTTTTCGTTAATAATTTTATTTAAATATAAACATCTGGTATTAAGGTTTTCCATATTTCAGGGCTGGTGCAAAATTATGATTATCGTAAATTAATGTTATTTTATTTATTTAAACTTCATGTACAGTAGTGGTACATACTGTACACATGTGGACTAAATGCAACCACTAAAAAAAAACTACACTGTGGTAAGTGTCCACAATTTATAAATAGACCGTTTAGATACTCGTAGAATGGGGTATCATTAAAATTAGTGCGTATAATAATAAAATACATAAGATATAATCATCAGTATCATCATCAGCCTTTTTAATGTTCCCACTGTTGGGACTCAGGCCTCCTCTCTGGGAGAGGGAATTGGCCGTAATCCACCATGCGGGCCCAGTGCGGGTTGGTGAATGTCAATGTGATTTTCTGACATCCACTGATACACTACCTCTTTCTTAGCTACAAAGATGCCAGATAACCTTGGAATAAAGTATATTGACCTCTTCTCTGTGCGTCTTTCCTTGTACGCGAAAAACTAACCATGAACTGTTTTTTTTTAAACAAGTTACTAGAAAATGTAAAGAATCTCGATATAGGTATGACGATTCAAGACAGCTTATTTCCATTTTTGAAAAAAAAATAATGTCTATAAATGTAGAAAGGTCAATGAACGTTATTACAATTCTATCTGGTGCCTACCTTAGCTCATCTTAAATCTAAGAGATGAATCACCATTCTTATGATTTTCCTTATTTCAAGGGTTTAGGTAAGCGTGCTCCAACGTCGACTTCATGCGAGTCTAACATTCAAAAAAATACATTCAGCCGAACATAGAACCTTCTTCTTTTCGAAGTCGTTTAAAATATTGAATTGGATCACCATGTTCCAATCAAACCGAGCATCAGCGGATTTGCGGACTCTCCGTCCGCGTACCGGCCCATTGTGCTGCTCGACGAGGTGGGCAAGCTCTTTGAAAGAGTGATTGCGAGCCGCCTCGTCGCGCGCCTTTCACGGGTGGGGCCGGACCTTTCGGACGGACAGTTCGGCTTTCGCAGGATGCGCTCGACGGTGGACGCCATCATGCGCGTGCGAGCCCTCACGACGGGGGTTGCGGTGTCCCAGGGTAGGTGTGTCGTGGCAGTGTCTTTGGACATTGCCAACGCTTTCAATTCCCTGCCCTGGAGTACGATCCGGAGGGCACTCCGGTACCACCGGGTGCCCGAATACCTCTGTCGAGTAGTCGAGGCCTACCTGTCGGACAGGTACATTGTCTACCCCGGTCACCAGGGAGACTGGAAACGTCGGGAGATGTCGCGCCGTGTTCCGCAGGAGTCGGTCCTAGGGCCACCCTTGTGGAACATCGGGTACGATTACGTGCTGCGGGGCGACCTCCCTGACGGGGTCAGCGTGGTTTGCTACGCAGACGACACGCTGGTTCTAGCGCAGGGAGAGTCGTACCAGGCGGCGGTCGCTCTAGCGACACGCGGGGTTGCGATAGTCGTTGATAGGATCCAGGAGTTGGGACTCGAGGTGGCGCTGCACAAGTCCGAGGCGATGTGCTTTCACGGTCGCCGCTCTCGGAACGCGCCGCCAATGAGTTCCCAACTGACGGTAGGAGGAGTTCACATCGGTGTCGGGTCGACGATGAAGTACCTGGGACTCGTCCTCGACAGCCGGTGGAATTTCGTGGAGCATTTCCGACGTCTGGCTCCCAAACTGAACCGGACTGGGGCTGCGCTCAAGCGGCTCCTGTCCAACCTTGGGGGTCCAGATGCCTCCTGCCGGAGGCTCTACGCGGGGATCGTTCGGTCCATGGCCCTCTACGGGGCGCCGGTGTGGGCGCCGTTGCTGAAAAAGCAACCGGCGGCCATACTTAACGCCTGCCAGAGGGTCATGGCAATTCGGATGGTGCGGGGATACCGCACGATTTCCCGCGAAGCGGCGAGCCTTCTGGCTGGCCTACCACCGTGGGATCTGGAGGCAACAGTCCTTGCACACATGCACGACATGCGCGTGGAGATGCAACGCCGGGGTGAAAGTCCTCTGCCGCGACAGGTCGCGGCATGGCGGACAGAGCTCCGGCGGGATCTCATGGTGGAATGACGTCAGCGACTATCGCAACCCAGTGCTGGGCACGCCACAATTATGGCGATAAGTCCCCTCTTTGAGGCGTGGCTGGAAAGACCTCACGGCGTCCTTACCTTCCGCATGACACAGGTCCTCACCGGAAATGGCAAGTTCGGGAGGTTCCTGTTCCGAATTAAAGCGGAAGTGACGCCCGGGTGTCGCCACTGTGCGGAACACCCGGAGGACACGGTGGAGCACACAATCGCGGTGTGCCCTGCTTGGGTGGAGCATCGCCGTGCCCTCGTGGGGGTGATCGGCGGCGGAGACCTCTCGCGCCGGGCCTTGGTCGAGGCCATGGTCCGGAGCGAGGAGGAGTGGCAGGCGGTCGCCGACTTCTGCGAAGCAGTAATGCTCGCTAAGGAGGAGGCCGACCGCATCAGGCAACGGCGCTCTCGCCGCCGCCGGGATTCCGATCCCGATTTCCAGCCACCGTAGGCGCGGGCTTGCGGACAGTGTGCAATGGGTAGCTCGCTGTCCGGCCGTCCGGTAACTGTCCGGACCAAGCCCAAGTCGTCGACGGCGCGCGCTGTTCCCGCGCGCCTCAAGGAGTTGTCAGCAACAGCAGGGACCCAGCCGGGTCGAAGCCTACTGGGGCCAGGGTTATCCGAAAGGGCGCTCGAGCCCCGGTATGAAGGCTTGAAGGAACGGGATGGGTTTTTTAGTCAGTAAGAGTCTGACACTATCTCCCGCTCCGCCCAAGAGCGGGGGTTGTCATAAGATGATTTTTCCCATCGAAAAAAAAAAAAAAAAAAAAGCATCAGCGGATTAAACTGGCTCAAACACAGGATCTATCCCACTAATATATATCCCACTATATCTCATATTTATGTACGCAGTGTATCTTTATTATGATCCTTTTTTTTTGTAGTTGGGATGCAATCTTCTCTCCCTCTGGATGGAGCTAGAGCGAGTGTCAGATTTTTACTGAATAAAACTTATCCCTGTTCCTTCAATTACCCTTTGTGTGCCTAGGCCGCGATGACTTTTTGAAATAATCCTGTAGGGTTGTACCCCTTATTTTTTGACGGTGTCATTAACTTTCAGTCGTCTACTGCTGAAAGTTTGTGTTTTTATGTTTGTAACTCCTTCACGCTCAATCGGCTGTTGAGGTGTAGATGCATTTTTGCACACAGGTAAACCATGTCCTGGAATAAAATATATAATACTTTTTATACCGGGAATGAACATATTCCCGGTATATAAATGGATAATAATTATAATATCTTGGGATAATTTTCTGGTTTTACATGTGCGCAGCCGCTGGCAGAAACATAAGTAAAAGAGTTTTTTTTTGTAGGATGTAATCGTATTGAACTTGTAGCGTATTCTATTGCCACATAGGAACTATAATTCAAAATACTGCATTGTGGTATTAAAGTTCTCAGCACGACAACATAATATGTATCAGTCCATGAGGTGTATCCGCGAGAAAAGGTAGTATCCAACAGACTAGGTAATCGCCTCATTCTGCAAATTTTCCTCATTTGTTGATGACAAACAACAAGGAGCATTATTAAACGGACTGCTTTAAACTGGTTCAAGCACGGAACTGGTCTATCTTCCAGCATCGTAATGTTACCCTCAAGATCTGTATATTTATCATCATTGCAGGTATCATAGATATGATCCCTGGAGGAGTTGAGTGCCGCTGAACTTATCTTTTTGACGCCCACTGATGACGTGACGTGGCTGCTTAACTGACGGAGGTAAATTTTAAATAGCCTTGTAGGCGAAACTCTGGAATTACTGATCTGATTACGACAACTGAGTTGTAAGGGTTTACATATTACAAAACAAAGTCTCCCATCGCGCCTGTCGCACGCGCGTCGATTGATGGCGCGTAGTATTCTAAGCGCGCCTCAAGGAGTTGTCAGCAACCGTAGGGGCCTCGCAGGGTCGAAGTCTACAGGAGCTATGGGATGTACGTAACAGAACCCCGGGGCCCTGGAACGAAGGCAAAGATGGAACAGGTGTGGGTTTAAGTCAGTAAAAGTCTGACACGAAAAGGGTGGGAGATGTCATTAGATAACTTTCCCAATTAAAAAAAAAAGAGCTATCACGGCAGAAATAATATTTGACAGATAAATCACCATCTCCGATCATCGACACAGATAAATCAGCTCATTGTCACTAATTTTCCTCAATTGATTCAGACCACTTTAAACTGGTGTAAGCTCAAAATCTTCCCCACGAGCCCGAACATGGCGACAAGCAGATCTATCTATCATCAGAGGTATGCAGTGTATCTGTGTTATGATCCTCGTGAGTTATGAGGCGGTCACCTCGTCGTTTTGTGTCATTACCTACCTGGTGCCCGGGACCCGGCGACCGCCACTGACGCGCCTTACACGCGTGGACACTTGCGTTTTTAAACGATCGTTGAATTAGCATGTTTTATTTTAATTGTTTTACTAATAAGAGCAAGGTTGCTAAAAAAAAACCTTGAGGGCTTCTTAAATTCTGCTAGGATTTGTTATTTTCTGATCCACTTTTATCAAGCATGGCGATAATATTTTTTCAATACACTCAAACTCGAAAACCTGCTCTTATCCCACCGCTTTTAGGCACGGAATAAACTGTTTTTCGCACTAGTGCAGAAAAGTGCGCGTGTTCTCCCCACTACAATGTTATTTCATGTATCGTATCAAGCTGGGCGCGCGTCGACGCCCAAGAGTCGCCGATCAACCAACTAAAATTTCTTCGTAAGTGTATTGGATAAAGTCATTTAATACATGTGCAAAGTCACTGCAGCCTTCGGCTCCGACCACGGGTAACCTTTACAGAATTCAACACATAACTCTAGCACATAGCTCTAGGCTTCGGCCCTGCTGAGCCGAAGCCTGCTAGAAGCGTGCGAGGGATACTAGGTACGCGTCGTCTTTAAATAATAATGTGACGTTCAATTTCAGATTATATTTCAATTTATTACAGACAATAAAAACGGTACAGTTTATCTTATTTTAAGATCGCTATTTCATTATGTTAATACAAAATAGCATTCATTTGGCTACTTTGCGTGACACACCTCATAAAACACTTAATTAGAATTAGTTTTAGCGAGATGTTTAAAACTTTGAATTTTAATTTACGAGTTGGTTGGTTTTTTAGTTAAAATAGAACCACATTGGACCGACGCACACGTACTCGTATAAGACGCCTAATTTGTAAAAGAACGACGTGTGGCGTGGATCTAGTGTAGCTCTACAAGTCTAGTTTCCATATAAAATGTATGGAGACCGTCGCGCTCAGAACGGCGTGTGATACACGTGTGAGCAGTTTAGTTCTACATTTACTGAAACCGCGTATTTATTATTTAAACCTTATAAACAGTATTAGTAGATAGGTAGACTTAATGCACCAAGGCACTTTCTACCAGTCAATCTTTGGGTTAAGAAAGTCTACATTATGGAAGCTGAGCACAATAAATAATAAATACCTATTAGGTACCTATATAATTAAATTTGGAATAGGATGAAGTATGGTTAACGGGTTTATAATAACAAAATACATTTATGTATATGTCACAACAATAGGCTAATAAATATCAAAACTGAATAATTAAGAGAACTCAAAATATAATATTAATTATGAAGAAGACTAAACCTAGGTTGAGACAGCTTTAAGTAGAATTTCCGAATTTTACGCTTAAAGAAAAATTTACTGTCAGCTTTTTTGATGTCTAAGGAAAGCAGTTTCCAGAGTTTTATGGTAGCGTAAGAATTAGACATAAATCGAGTAGAATGAGAAGGTATGCAAAGAAGTAAGTTTTTGGACGCTCAAAGATTAAGACGAGCTGAAAAACACAACATCAATTGATATTTTTAAACTCTCGAGTGAAGAGATTTCTTCTAGGCTAAATCGTTTCCATCGGGTGAGATAGTAGTCAAGTGGGTGCTTAAAAAAAGTTTTTTTTTTTTTTAGCACGTAGGTATATACACATATTATGCAGTGTGTTATGACATCATTTGTAGGAAATTGATATTTATGACTAAATATAATCATCATCATCATCATCATTTCAGCCGATACACGTCCAGTTGGACATAGGCCTCCCCCAAGCGTCGCCACATCGAACGTTCCTGTGCGTTCCGCATCCATCGGTTTCCTGCTACCTTCACCAGGTCGTCGGTCCACCTTGTAGGAGGCCTTCCAACACTGCGTCTTCCGGGAGCAATGTGCCCTGCCCATTGCCACTTAAGTTTGGCAATTCTTTGTGTTATGTCGGCAACCTTAGTTTTCCTGCGGATACAGTCATTTTTTATTCGATCACGCAAGGAAACCCCGAGCATAGCCCTTTCCATTGCTCTTTGGGTGACTTTAAGCCTTCTGATGAGGCCCATTGTGAGTGACCTCGTTTCGGAGCCATATGTCATCACTGGCAACACGCACTGGTTAAAGACTTTCGTCTTGAGACACTGTGGTATGTTGGACGAGAAGATACCGAACGCTGCCCAACCGAGTTAGATTTGACGGTTGACCTCTATAATTATTTAGGCATAAATGTCAATTACCTAATGGTAATATTGTTGCTCAATAAAGAGTTGTTCTTATTATTGTTTGATTGCAAAATTCTATCTAAAAATAAATAAAAAACAAACAATTGTCTACACACATTCCAGCCGCGTTACTCGCGCGTCAAATGCACGCAAGTGTGCCAACCACCGAATTTGTCTTATTCGACAATGAGAATGATATGCACCAACAAAAAGGGTTCTCAGAAACACCCGTCCCGACGTGTCCGTCCCATTGACTCATACTTACGTGTTTGTTAATAATAACCCCGCTTCCTTCAACAGACTGCGGTCGGCTAACTATTGTCACGCTTCGAAGGATGTTGCAACGCAAAAATGTTACCCAAACGTGGATTCGTAATGAAGTTTAAAATCTTGAATGCGATAGCCAGGTATGTAGTTATTACGTTTCTTTTTTTGAGGTGAGGAATCATCTAATGACTTCTCCCTTTCTAGGGTGGGGCGGAAGGGCGTTTTTTTTTTAATTGATATAAACTAGTGCTTGACTGCGATCCCACCTGATGGTAAGCAGTGATGCAATCTCTGATAGTGAGGCGTATTAGTTTATTAAGTGTGTCAAACTTTTACGGACTAAAATCTCACGTGTGTTCCTTCAGTTACCTTTGGGTTCTAGAACCGCGAGTAACCTTTTTTGCCCCTACGGTGTTGCTTACTTTACCGGTACGCGTAGAACACCACGCGCCATCGACGACTCGGGGTCGGTTTAGTTACCGTATGACAGGACGGCAAGGTACTCATTGCTCGTCGTCAGCAAGCCCAGCAAGCCTGCGGATGTAGATATTCCGATAAAGCCTCTAATGTCTATAGTTTTTGTCTTGTGTTTTATGTTGGTAAGTTAGGTATCTTTTCTGCGAATCACTTATTAAAGTTTGTCGTTTTGTCTAGAAGCTAGTAAATTGTTGTTTGGCTTCTTAGTAAACAGAATTTGATTTATAGCCCCATTTCTCGGAAAATTTAGTTTTTGCTACATTAAGTAAATTCGTTACATCAATGGCTACACAAATTACAAACAAAATAGGTATCTTGACTTCTAATGAGACGAAAATTAAGTCGTCATGGAGCAGTATAATAAGGCCCTAGCTCCTAAGCAGTGCCATAAAACAGTGACTTTCTGAAGCCTGCTCCTAGGTAACGGCTAGGTCAATAGGTTTGAAAAAAATATATGTTTATTATAGATTTATGTACAATATTATCAACATAAAATGATTTATTTTTCTGAGTAATACATTTGCCAAAAAAATTATTTTAACAATATATTTTTTCGCTTGTTTTTCCTACTCCTTGCAAACGGTTTTGATCTTTATAAATATGTTTACACAAAAAAATTGCTGGTTAAGTATTCGTCAGAATTTACATAGCAATTGTAAATCAATCATGATGAATGGTCAGGCCACATTGCTCGCAGAACAGATGGCCGTCGGGGCCTAAAAGTTCTGGAGTGGCGACCACGTACTTGAAGACGTAGCGTTGGAAGGCCTCTTACGAGGTGGACCGTGACCTGGTATGGGTTGCGGGAATCCGATGGATGCGAGACGCACAGGACCATTTATTGTGGCGACACATGGGTAGGCCTATGTCCAAACTTCTACGAAGCAGTAATGCTCGCAAAGGAGGAGGCAGACCGCATCAGGCAACGGCGCTCTCGCCCCCGCCGGGATTCCGATCCCGATTTCCAGTGACCGTAGGCGCGAACTTGCAGACAGTGAGCAATGGGTAGCTCGCTGTCCGGCCGTCCGGTAACTGTCCGGACTGAATCCAAGTCGTCGACGGCGTGCACTATTCCTGCGTGCCTCAAGGAGTTGTCAGCAAAAGCAGAGGCCCAGCTGGGTCGAAGCCTACTGGGGCCAGGGTTAGTTTCGAAAGACAGCTCGAGCTCCGGTATGAAGGCTAGAAGGGAAGGGGTGGGCTTTTAGTCAGTAAGAGTCTGACACCATCTCCCGCTCTGCCCAAGAGCGGGGGATGCCACCAAAAAAAAAAGGCCTATGTCCAACAGTGGACGTCTTTGAAATGATGATGATGACGATGTAAATCGATCAATGCTTCGCAAAGAAAGTGATTTAAAGGGCAGCGAGGCTCTATGCGGATGTAGACGGCAGTACGAGCATGAGTGCATTTAACTCCTGCCAGATGTTTAAGGAACTATACGCCTTAAGTTAGAAGGTTCATTATGCTGCAAAATCACAGATACACGTGTCCTGCGGGGGACCCTTTAACTTCCGTAGGATGATAAGCAAGCGACACGCCATGTTTCATTCCTAATCGGTGTTGAATAAATCTTTCCCGACGTACAAGTGTCTCATTTAATAAACCAATCTCTATAATACACGTTTCTGTAAAACAAATCTAACTAAGCTGTAAATCCGAGTTAATATTAGATAAATTATATTTATTTCACAAATGGGTTTTTAAAAACACTTGCACATATATTTTTTTTTGTCAATTTAAACTAGATGAAGCCGGCGTTTCCTAGCAAAACAAACTCAGGGATCAAAGTCTCGCTGTCCGGCCGTCCGGTAACTGTCCGGACTAAGCCCAAGTCGTCGATGGCGCGCGTTCCCGCGCGCCTCAAAGAGTTGTCAGCAAAAGTAGGGGCCCAGCCGGGTCGAAGCCTACTGGGGCCAAGGTTATCCGAAAGGGCGCTCGAGCCCCGGTATGAAGGCTTGAAGGAACGGGATGGGTTTTTTAGTCAGTAAGAGTCTGACACTATCTCCCGCTCCGCCCAAGAGCGGGGGTTGTCAATGCATGATTTTTCCCGTCGAAAAAAAAGGGGGCTCAAAGTCTTTTTTAAAGTCCGTATACATGTAATGGTCGAATCATATGAGAACCATATAGATTGAAGTTTGAGATGGTCTTTTGTAGAAAGAACCACACAGTTCTGAGTGGACTTGTCCAGTCAGTGCAAGCAAAGATACTAAGGTAGTGCCGTGGTGGCCCTGGGTTACCATTTGACATTATGCTGAGCTGAGGCCTTTTTGCCCTTACTCAATGTGCCATTTGTCTAATTTTAAGGTATTTCCGTTTTTGAAATGCTAATAAACTCAATTTTCTTTCTTTCTTTCTAAGGAGCTCAACGACAAGATACTTAGTTTAGATTTATTTTGAAATCGAAATAGTTTTATCATACTATTTTTGTGGACAGAAACATTACAATGTGTTCACAAAACTCACGTGACTATGTATGGCGCATTAGTGTCAAATATTAAAGATGTTTGGTTTTTATGTCTACTAATTTTTTTATTTTTTATGTAAAGTACAGTCAAGATAACAAATACAACAAAACGTAAAAGTTAATATATAAAATTAAAATAAAAGGAGTAAATATTGGTTTCAGATTCGTAAAACAACACAATACCATTTGGTCACAATTTGTTTTTTTTTTTTGTACAGTACCTTAGTACTTTTTCAAAAATAAATAAAGGATATTTATGGCCAAGTTACTTCTTATAATACTAGCTGTCTACTAAAAGTTCCGTAAAAATCAGTCCAGCCGTTACGAAAATTAGCTGGGAACAAACGGCGAAAGAGGCAGAATTAAAAGGAAATGCATTTTTGTTATAGGTATCGATTACAAACAGACATTTCAAATATTCATATATATAGATAACTACATATATGTATAGATAACTAACTTTTGCCCGTGGTTTCACCTGCGTACATAAAATATAGCCTATGTCATTCAAAAATAAAGTAGCTTTCAATCGGTGAAAAAATTTTAGCAATCGGACCTGTACCCCTAGCTATCTTGCTAATCTGCAATAGTTAACGCTTTTAGAAAGCTTCAAATGTACGGGAATGACGTCGTCTTAACGCTCAGTCAGAACAAAAGAATTAGCGGCAAGGTCAACTCGACGCAAGCGAAACGGTTGTAACTTGGCTAGGGGGGCAGTGCTTTCAGAGATTAACACCTGTAAACAAAAAAAAACATAAAAACAACCTTGACCTCTAAATAGCTTAACATCAAACTGTTTACGTTAATTAGTTACCTCTTAATTATATTAGTGTAGATTTAGGTTTCTAATACGTTCTTAAACCTGGTCAGAATCAACACCAACAGAATCAATGGCATTTATCTTAATTAATCTACCTAATAAGTCACAGTCAAATCTATTCCGTTCTATTATTGTATTACAATGGTTTATTATCAAGTCCATCTATCAAAAATATCTCATGAATGACATTTTGTGAAATCTCATATTGTTTAAATAAGGTTAGCTTGTATTTCTTGTTTTTGTTCACACTGTGAACTATAAAGCCGTGTACGCACGAACACGAACGTAGCGAACACATACGTTAATCTTGAACACGAACGCGAACATAGTTCGAATCGAGTTCGCGAACATAGTTCGAATCGAGTTCGCGAACGTAGTTCGTATCGAATTCGCGCACAACAGTCGTCAACTCTCTTAATAGCCATGACGGCATCATTGGAAGTGGTCGATTGTGAAGAAGGGAAAAGATTTTTTTCTTGTTTATATACACTGTGACTACATATCTCATCTAACTGTCCTGTCGCGGGTCTGCTGGAAGAAATTTCGTTAGAAATAAGCAGGTCTTTTGTACTCTTTTATTCTTATTTGTTCTTTTCGATTTTAACTGTTTCATCATCATAATCATCATCATATCAGCCGAAAAAACTCCACTGTTGGACATAGGCCTCCCCCAAACGTCGCCACTTTAAGTGTTTGCGTGTACATAAATAAATAAAGGATCTATTACACTACGCGTTATTCAGACTCGTTTTGTCTATGGTTCGACGTATCTAGTCTATGGTTTGACGTATCGCGCAGTGTAATAGGGGTTAGACTGACTTTCTATGAATGAAAAATAGCACGCGATATTAAGCGCAGTGTAATAGATCCTTAAATGTTTGACGAATAGAGTGTTCGAGGTTCATTACTGGTACACACGTGCGAACCAAGTTATTGCGTAACTTGCAACACAACAATTTGTTCGTACGTGGGTACACGGCTTTAGTTATTTTTATGTCCTAATTAGTAGCAAATTTCAAGTAGCCTAGACTTTTTTTAACGTCTGGGTATTTTGAAAACCAGTTCTATTATTTATTTTCGGGTGGATTTCATAACATAATCAACATTGCTAAGTTTATGTGTATACCAATGATATTGGTGACGAAAACATCGTAAGGAAACCTAGACTTATCTCTCTTATTTTCTTCTGTTTAAATCTACAATAACATTATAAAGAGGTAAAGTTTTCTTTTTTTATTTGTTGTATGTTTTCACCGATAGAAAGCTGCTTTATTCCGGAGTGACATAGGCTATATTTTATGTACGCGGGCGAAGCCGCGGGAAAAAGCAAGTGTGAAATATAAACATTTTTAATTGAATGAAATACAGGACAAAAGGCTAGTTGCCAAAAAAAATGTAGTTCATATTTTAGATTATTCAAAATTAAGGGACACGTATGTTTTTATTTGTAAATTAACCTTTCAATTGTGATAATTACAGACACAATTGAAAGACAATAGGTGCGCGAACGCCGGCGTTCGCTTGGAGTTTAATGAAACCAAAAATGACAAAGATATAGTCCATTAAAGTTACGTGTAACGTAACGCCCGCGGTGCTAAATTTTTTCGCACGGGGTGACGTCACACGTAAGTTTAATGGGCTATATTTTTTATAATCTACAATATGGACTAAATAAAATGTAATTATTTTGACCCTGGAAACTACCCTATTCAAACTAATGACTCATTTTTAGATTTCAGAAGCACTATAAATTCAAAATTTCAATTAAGTATAGACCGTATAAAACAATAAAAATGAATACTTAAAAAATCACAAATCGATTCCATCTCATTTTGTCCCTCGCTTATACCAGACTCCTTCACTTAACAAAAGACTGGAAAAGGTTCCGCAGTCCTACGTATAATGTACTAAAAGGCTTCGGTACCTAATCTTTATTTGCCTCTTATCATTGTCACGAATTCACGGTATAAATGATACAATGTCCTTTTTTAAAACCGTTTTCAAGAAGATCGATTTTGTCCCTTCCGTTTTGATGCGTCAGCTATATGTAGGTGGCTGTTTGGGATGTTTTTCACCTTTGATTGATTATTAACTTCGTTTTGATCACAAAATCTTAGGACAAGACGGTCGCTTCCTTCTACTAAGCAATAATGCTGGCAAATAGGAGGCCGCACGCGTGAGGCAATGGTCCTGACGACCCAGCCACCGTCGGGGTTCCGATTCCAATTTCTGGCCACCGTAGGCGCAGGCTTGTGGACGGCGAGCGATGGGTAGCTCACCGTCCGACCGTTCGGTAACCGTCCGAACAGAGCCCAAGACGTCGACGGTACGTACTGTTCCAAGCGCGCCTCAAGGAGACGTCAATAAACCGTAGTGTCCCAGCAGGATTGAAGCCTACTGGGGTCAAGGATCTGCTTTCGAAAGGAAGATTCGGCCCGGGTATGAAAGGCGACGAAGGAACAGGAGTGGGTTTTTAGTCAGTAAAAGTCTGACACTATTTCTAGCTTCACTTAAGGGCGCGCAGATGTCTTTAGATAATTTTCCCACCTACAAAAAAAAGACAGTAACATAGAATATAAACACAATAGTCCTTACGATATTCTCACACCTGGGCTTCAGGTTGCGGGTTTGCGGATGAAGAGTTATTCTTTCATTTCAATTTTATTCATATAAAAGTTGCATTGTGTTCTTCTCCATAGGAAACCACCAATTTCGAACCGTGCACTAGCTTCTGACGTTTTATAAGTGCCCACGTAGGCCTATGTGAAATATAAAACTTTTGGCATTGACTTTATTGTGTTGAATTCAGGCATAAATATGCACGCAAGTAACACACAAAAAAAAAGAAGGAAAACAAAGATACTACTATGAATTATTGGTACATAATACAAATGTACCAATATTATAAACAAGAGTTTTACCTATTATTTTGATCATCATCATTATTTCACCTGTAAGTCATCCTGCACTGGACATAGGCTTTCACCAAGTGTCATCTAATCGATTGATCCAGTGTGACTTGCATTCAGAGGATTCCCGTGTTTATCGGGACATTATGTGAAGCCTACTAACACTTCGTCTTCCGGTACACGGTCGCCTCTTCAAACCATTCGATCGATCCAACCGCGCGTGCAATATACTACTGATATATGCCCTGTATGTCTCGCATCCATCGGATTACCGCGGCCTTCATTAGGTCATCGGCTCACCTTGTCTGCGTCTGTCTGTCTGGTCTGCGTCTTCCGGTATATGGTCACCACTAGCCTTTTGACCCCATCGACCATCTGTTTTACGAGTAGTGTACCCTACCTGCTGCCGCTTAAATTTGGCGATTCTTCGGGCCAGATATCTTCAGTTCTGATGCGATCACGCAATTTGATTGTACAATGTAATTCTAAACTAGTTATGTATCGATGTTGTGATGCTTAATTTTATATTAACAGATATAAACTTGCATCAAATACTAAATAAATAAATAGACGATTACATAAAATTATAATTCACAGAAACGTACGACAGTTTTTAAGCCTCCATCACAATCGTCAGCTTCAAAACGCTAGTTTCGTTCGAGCTCAATATTCGGCAACTTATTGGACGAAACTTTTGGTTTCGGCCTCAGACGAAACCAGATTTATTGACCGAAACTAGTCAAAATCGAAACTACATATGCGGTCGGTTTCTACTTACTATTCACCCAAGCCTAGAGCTATTGCTTAACACTCAATTTCTTAGGTCAGCCATCTTTATCGCGATTACTTATTATTTCCTCACACGGCTGCTACGTGTGGTGTTAATTTCTTGCAATCATGGCAATACTGCATAGAGCAAGAATAAAGTTGCCAGTGTATGGATTTAAAAGCCCCTGTAATATTAGATAAATACCGTTTGGAACATCTCAATTAACTTACTGAGCTCAGCTTTATTAATTCTGACTCTATTCAAATGTTTTCCTACCATTATCTAGAGAGAGACTGTGTTTCTGCCAAAAAAGAACATTGACAAACTGTTAAGCTTACATTGTTCCAACATCATGGACATCTCTCATTCGGATGTGGTAATTCAAGTCGAAAGTCTTCAACGAAGTCACCACTTCGCAAGTGGTGACTTCGTTGAAGATCTTCGACTTTACTCAAGTCAGGAAACCATTCACTACTTAGCACTCTAGGTGCACCACAATACCATCACAGCTGTCCCAAATCACTCAAAAACTTTCAATCTTAATGGAAATGCACTTAATCTTGCAACACTATCCGTCAATTCTGTGATTTGCGGTATACACGGCAGGGCGCTTACGCAATACACTTTCACCATGCGTTTAAGCGAGGAGAGAGTCCCTGAGATTGCCTATTACTAGATTACCTTGTGAAGTCGGGAAAATAAGAAAGTGTGTAATGTGTCCTCGACTGTATAGGACGTAAACGCTGATTTCACCAACTAAGCATGCAATGAAAACTGTTTATTTGTATAATCAAATTGAGTATTTGTATGCAAATGTCGACGTTCTAAACTGTATGGTGAAGTTCCAATCAATCAACTCAATCGTTTGTTATCTACTACTGCTAGGCTTTATTGCTTTAACGAGTAAACATCTTCAATAGTGATTGTGATCCGAATTCGTATAGTTGTGTCAGTTTTATATATTCCAATTTATTATTTATCTTTTTTATGTTGCAGAAACGTTTTGTTATCTTCATCATCATTTTAGCCGAAAGACGTTCACTGTTGGACATAGGCCTCCCCTAAGTGTCGCCACAATGAACGGCCCTGTGCGTCTCGCATACATCGGATTCCCGCAACCCTTACCAGATCATCGGTCCATCTTGTAGAAGGCCTTCCAACGCTATGTCTTCCGGTTTGTTATCTTCAATAACAAACCGGAAGACATAGCGTTGAAAGAAAAAAAAGAAGGAAAACTATTTCGTTTGGCATACACACTCGTAGATACACACAATGTAGTAACAACAATAATAATAGCTACTAATAATAATAGTAATAGTTACCCAGACCTTAAATTTCGTTCAATAATGTCGCTATAAGCGATGATTGAGACATTTCTAATGTCCAACCTCTAAGTAATGTTTAGTTTAGCACAAAAGAGTAGGTAGGACCCCAGATCAACCGTAAGTACCAAACAAAGATGAAAGCAGTAGATTTCTGGAGGAAAAGTTATTTCATTACAGACGTGTTCTCAATAATATGTTATTAGTATCACACTCCAGATCTGTATTCAAATGCAGCGTTTAAATTAGACGTATCTTCGTATAAATGCTACGATCAAACAGTGTGGGAGTATTCCGGTAGTAACTAACTAAACGGGTGGTCTGAAGAAAATAATTGACACTAAATAATTGACTCTACGACTGAATGACGTCAAGGTGAAGAGTTTAAAAGAATAATTTGATTAATTTATGAACTTCTCGGAATGAAATACACGAAAAAAGTGTCATTAACAAACAAAATAATCTTGTTGAAGTAATAAAAAAGATGAAATATACGCAACTAACAAAAAACAAACTAATACGCAACAATTATGAAGGCACTGTAGACAGAGCCTCAGAACTCGCCGAATCAATGTTTACGAGTATAATTACCTATATATTTTATTTTTCGTGACATGACAAAGAACGACAAAAAGTGTTTACGTTTATTTGGGTGGCGACCTCTGAGCGATGAGCAAGGTTGTTCCGCTCCGGTCCTGGTAGGAAGGAGGAAAACTGATTCTCAGTGCTACCATAAGCGGCAGCCTTGCTGTGACACTGTCCATCGCGAACAACACTACTCAACACACTTTATTTGGCTAGCAACCTCTTCCACCCACTCGAATGTGCCTTATGCTATTTTTAAACCATTTAGGTAACGTAGCTTCGAAGTTACGAAAGGTTTTGTGCGATTCTGTGACAAGAGGGACTTGACATTAAAAGGTTTTACTTTTGAGCCAACAAAAGACTGTGACGAAAGGGTTGCGTTCACACAAATCCTAAAACAATCCGTAGAATAACCGCCTCACATACAAACAAAGTTCCTAAGTGGGTATTATATTTTCTTGCAAATACAATTCTTAAACCATTCGCAATCCCGTCTAATTACTAAAATCTTAAAGCTATGTAAATGCGCAGCCCGATATCTAAATACTATCTAATTATATGTTCCTTCGTATCAATTACAGACACTTTGACGGTGTTTGTACAGTATTTGCCAAGCTACCGAATGGTAGTTATCATTAAATTAGTTGTAGTAATAATCAATAGTCTGTAACTATTTGGCAAGATATCATAGGTTAGACGAGACTGATTTCAGTGAACTGCTTTAGGTTTAGGTATGCAGAAAAATCGTAATAATAGTCTTCTTAACCATAAAGGGTACAGCGTAGCTCGCCGTCCGCCTGTCCTGATAGGACTGAATCTGAGTCGTCGATGGTGCGTGATGTCTCACGTTCGCCTCAAAGATATGTATGTTAGTATAACCGTACGGGCCCAGTAGGGCTGAAACTTGCTAGAGCTACGGGGAATTTAGAGGTACTAGAATTCAAAGGGACATTTTCATTCAAGGGATAATTGAAGGACACAGGCAAAATTTTAGTTAGTATAAGTCTGACACGCCCTCCTACTACATCTAGAGTGAGAGAAGTCAATGAATGATCTTCCAACTTAAAAATAATAGTCAGAACGCTTCTTCATTTTTTTTTTTTGAGTTTGTACATGTGCGCGACAGATAACAGGACCAGCGAAAATACTATGACCTTTAGCTAGAAATTTAATTTATCTAACTGGCAAACAAGGCTACAGGATTTACAGCGTACAGGTTTTGAATCCCAAGAAAACTGGTCCTAGTAGCAGCAGTGCCTCCGCTACAAATATACCTATGTCTCATAATGTTAATTAGACAGGTTGTCTAAGACCTACATTTAATACGAGCCGTGTGTGAACGTACAGGCCCCATTACCTTAAATTGAATACTTACGCAGTAATGCGCTTGCACATATAAGCGAGTCGCAAGCGCAGATGCCGTATGACATTTCGTAATATCATCTACATGTTGACTATGTTATAGGATTATTTACTGCGCAATTCTATCTGGAAGTCTGTGTTTGACCTCATACATTAATGAGTTTTTCTTTGACATATGGTGATAGAATTGACGTCATTTAGTGTTGAAGCATTCAATTCGGTGTCTGATTTTATGTAGGTACACAAGCATGGTAATAATTGTGAACCTGCTTTGTTTGATTGATTGACTGTCATAGTGAATTTATGTTTTCTGATTCTTTGGGGCTAGCCAAAATTATATTTTAGTCTTTGGAGGATACCTTAAAAGGCACCTGGGCTCTGACTGCTTTGAAAGATCAGGGGGATGTGCAAGGGTCCCTTTTGAAGGTTTCAGCAAGGATGCAGCTGGGTATAACAGCGCCTGTATTCCGTTAAATCACTTGGATTTTCTAAACAAAGTATGTAAAGAAAGTAAGAAGAAAGAAAATAGTTTATTTGTAAAATTAGGATACATTAAAGAAAAAATACCATAGAATTTAGTATGAAAAAAAAAAAATGGTTTGCATTCAATTATGTACTCACTCCATTTTTTTGGTCTCTACCAGCATAGCTCTCACTACAGCTGGCAGTGTCAAATCTTGCCTGATCCTAGTAATCAGGATTTGAGTAAGTGTTGTGCTGAATTTATGACGCTGTCACAATGGTGGCAACTGACCATTGTGCCTGTGTCCTTTCATCTAATCATATTTAGATAGACTGAAGTCGCCTGCTTCCACCATCTATACAAACGCCAACAGAATCCACGGTATCTCGAAACCAGTGTGGATGATTACATAGGTCATAGGACTCCGCTACCACTGCCAAAGCTGTCGACCTTTCCACAATTATCTACAAAAAAAGGGTAGGTTAGTTGCGTTGCGGCAATGGTTCAGATTGCACTGAAGAACTATTAGGGCTGGGAAAATGAGGGGTCCATTTACTTCAAAAGGACGCGTGATGGACCCGGCGTTGATCCTTGCGATATGCCATATGCCTCACAGGTGCTGGCTGACCCTGAATAGTTTATAATTAATGATCCTTCAATTCTGATAACAGTCCAGGTATTGTTGAAATGAAAAGGACTACAAACTTCAAATTATTCAGAAAATATCGAAATCAACGCAGAACGATGTAGTAATTTTCCGGTCTCTGAAAAGGACGTGCGCAAGAGTATCGTTAATTTATACAGCCTCGATGAACATTAAGAATCTTTAAGTGCCATAAACAATATTTTATTTAAATTACAATGCATGTTAAAATATTTGATGTTAAGTAAATAAGTAGCTGTTGTAAAAAAAACAGCTTTGAGAATTGCCGTATTTGTTAGACCATAACATTTTTGTTTTAAATTCGGTCGCTGACGTAACCTTGAATTGAAATATTACATTTGGAAGACCAATCAAGGAGGTTTCAAGGAGCATGATCATATAAATCATAATGCTTGACATATTGTTATTGTGATCGATTGCAGTGTAATGTGATCTGGGGATTTTTGTATCCATCTACAATACCGGTGAAGCCCTGTAGTTTCAAAAGTTATTTTCAGTAGTCGTGAAAAAGTTATTTAGTTCTGTTTTATGGTTTTTATTGTACGAGTATATCTACACTAATGTTATAAAGAGATAATGTTTTTTTTGTTTTTTGTTTGTAGGAGGTCTCTCTGAAAGTACTGGTCTGATTGTTGAAATTTTTTCACCGATAGAAAGCTGCTTTATTCTTGAATGACATAGGCTTTATTTTATGTACGCGGGTGAAACCGCGGGCAAAAGCTAGTTGAAAATAAGATGAATTGTTTGATTCGATTTGAAATACTATCACATTTTTGAACTAATTGATTACTACCAATTAATTGGTACCAATATATTTTTACTTGTTATAGTTTATAAAACAACATTTAAAGTATCAGATCCTGTGTCTGTGTTTCCCAATAGCTACAACTTAGGGGTCTTTAAGTAAAGAGTGAATAGGTTACTTCTAGGCAAGCGTGCTGCTTCGTCGACCACATCATCGCTTACCATTAGGTGAGACGGTGGTCAAACGCGAGCCTATCAATAATTAAAAAAAAAATAGATAGAACATTCATTCGATGTAGCATATAGGAAAATGTATAATACACAAGAGCACAACAATAAAGTTATAAAAACGAAGCTAATAATAAGCTTCGACGACCATCTGTCGAAGCTGGCGTTGCGTGGATGGATCAAGGGCCTGATACAGAAGGCAGTACTCCTCGATACGGCTCGTATTGTGAGGAGGTTCCTGTCTCTGGAGCCCTAACCACCGGTAGCTTGGACCCTGCTCCCGACACCGGTGGACAACTATTTTTTATATTTTTAAATGTCTTTTTTTAAATTATTTTTTTAAGAAATATTTAAAAATGTAAAATAATATGTTAAAATGAAAAATAAAGGAGATAATAATAATAATAATTGAAACGAACACAAATATCAATATTAACAGAATGAAAAAGTAATGCTACCTATTTCATTCAACTAAGTTATCATCAATAAAGATCCGGATATAGGTATTGAACTTTGTTGAGAGAAGAAACAACTGTTATTCGGACAAAAATTAACCATTAAGATATACCAATCTTAAAATATCATTATCCTTATGCAAGTCAACAGTACAGTAGTAGCAACATTTATATTTACAGTTTATGAAAGGTGATTGTAATCTCAGTTGACGGCCCAACTCTTTCAAGCGTGTCGACTACCGTAATATTTTTTACTTAAACTAGCGGGTCATAACGTGGATATTAAAAAAGTTGTTTTATACTAAGATAAAGCGTCTATCTCATGATGAACTGGAGCTAAAAAGTACCTCTTTGATGTTTAAGGGTGTGTGAACGAAGATTTGAAAGCTGAAAAGGAATTTGGGTTGAAAAATAATTGTGTTTTTAAACCGTGAACTTACTTAAATATTATTGAATGTTGAACTTTTGCTTGTAATCGCTTTTCTACTTAAATGGTGAAACTTTATCTTTTACATAAACGTCTCCCAATTTTGTTCAGCTATTCAAAATCTAAACCATCTATGCTGGAAGTAACTTTTGTCCTTAAAGATGACACTTGTCATAAACCCTGAAACGATGATTATACGAGTGTCATACAGAAAAGCTGTCTGGAAAAATCCGCTGTCAGCCGGATGAGATCCCAATAACGAAGTAGGCACAAACACAAGGCCTTGTACACGTTAACACAGGTAGAGCTGACGCAAGGCTCACTTACATACAATGAATTAACAGAAATACATGCATACGTGTCAAATAAACAGATGTCACCGTCACAGCTCTCTTAACGAATATCGGATTCTCACGGTCGAAGCTGATATTCGCGGCCGAGACCATGATATAGGTTTTAAAATGGAGGAGATTGAAAAAAAAAAATAGAATCATCAAAGAAGAATTTAAGAATCTTCAAATTTATCAAAGGTAGTCGATGAAGCAAGTTACTATGACGAGAAGGATTAAAATCAGCAGATTGATATAAGACTTCTAATGATTATGATGATGACGATCATGATGACAGAATACTCTAAAACAAGGTAGACCTGATAGAAGCAGTAGGCAAGGTTATAAATAACTAGTTAAGACTGGAAACTGACCGAAATATAGTTGAGGAAAAGCTGGCTGTACTACAAAGAGAAAAACTCGACACAATGGAAATTATTATATCTATTAATTAAAATAATAAATTACTACGAAACGTCTTTTAAAACAACAATATTCTTGTCCTCATTCGGACACAAGATTTCTAAGGACGAGATTATTGTTACTGGAAAACTTTAGATTTTTCCTTGTGTCTTGTCGATGCCGGAAGTATACATGGAATATACATACATAATACATCTATATGGAAGTAAATGGGATCATTTTCTACAGCTTCAGTCATTAAATAAGCGCAAGATTTATAATTATTTTTAGAATATTATTGTTTTTTTGTTATACATAACCACCGCATCCATAACATTTACAAGTGAGTGTATTTCCCGTGTATCTGCGCGTACGCCTCACAACGTTCTATCTGGGTTTATTTATTTAAATATGCGTGAACTGCGCTTGCCAGTGCTCTTTGTCTTGGTACCTTGGTACTAATATAGCCGGCTTCCTGCTCATCTCGGTAGCTTTGTCGTTATTTTGCTTCGAGGCTGACTACAAATATTTTTTAATAAAAAAATACCAGATGTAACGATGTAATAAATATATTTTTTGTCGTGATCAACGAAATAGAGCGAGACTTTATGAGAAGTCACGTCCAAATCACAAATTTTCCCCTTTTCTACCATTTATGAGATCTTATAATTTGGTTTAGGAGAAGTACTTGAGTAAATCTGGGCGGGATTTATCAATAGTGAGTTTTATAGCCTAATTAAGTAAATATATATGTAAATTAATAAAGTAAAATACCAATTTTGTAAAGTGGCATTCAAAGAATGATTCCAAATACATAACCAAGAGAGACACGCAAGCCTCACACAGTTGAACCATAAAATGCTTTGCATACCGAAAATAAAATAAGACGCTCGAAGGACCAATATTATGAACACGAAACAAATGAGCCAACTTAGATTTGCGAGTTGGCTGTTGTTTTACGTGGCCCTAAAAACAAATACATAAGGCTGGGATTCGTAAATCAGGAGCAAAAATTCGTTGCGCAGGATTTTTTGAAACGGAACAATTGCTTTTGCATATTGCGTACTTTCTCAGCAATACTCACGTCAGAGATATGCGTTTAAAGGGTTTCTTCGGAACCGTCACGTAAATTAATGAATACAGAGCTTTGTAAGTTGCGCAAATGATCCAATGGTTGCGGTAACTCATCGTGGTCCGCTCGTAAAATCGGCTGTGACAATCACGGTTCGCTTGAGGAACTTTATTTCATTTTTTCAACTTAGTAACCCCGGTTTTGAACCGCTTAATTTTATATGTGTTTTTGAGTTTAATGCGATGGTGACGTCATTTTGTTTTCAATGAATTTCAACTTCACGCTGAATTTTAAAATTATGCGTCCCATATTTATGTGCTATACCTGGCCTAATTTTAATAAACGATTACAGAATTTTCAATTAATGTATCTACTTGTGTGAATTATTGTGGTTATGTCCGCTTTGATATTAATTATCACATAATGTTAAATATTTGATAAATAATTAACATACGTACAGTGTAATTTTGCGTGTGAAACCGCAATGGTTTGTTTTGATCCTGATAGTACTAGCGAAAATATTCAAGTTTTACAAGGTACTTCGTACATATGTATTTTTTGTATCGATGGTTTTTCCAGAAGAATTCTAACCACTGGTAATAACTACGTACACAGTATTGATAGTCAACTTAAAGAGGCGTTTTTGAATGCAGAAACCGATTACCAACACTATTATAGCATATGCGGAGTCTTCAGATTTTTTACTGCAGCCACCAATCCGCCCCCATCATAATTTGTTTGATCTATATGATTTGATTTTGATATATACAGTACCTATATTAACTTGTTATGTTTTGTATATAGCTAATAACTTAATAGCGGGACTAAACTAAATTACTCTTCGACATTGTTAACGCGGACTTTTTATAGTTTTTTTTTAGCAACATGATTCGGAGCGAGTATTTTGTCTCCGGGTCATATACCCACAATCGTTTAGCTGTCTTTGTTATTAACCTCTGTAACGTATTCCTTATATTTTACAACTCAGTTTTAAAACCTTTTAATATCTGTTTAAGTGTTAAGTGTATTGCTGTGTACGTTAAAATTTCTGAATGATTTTTATGGCTAATTAAATTTTCTTAATGAGATGTTGGTCATCTTGTTTTGAGTGGAATTTGATCTTTATTTTCTTCTGTCTTTTTATAGAAGATTAACATAGCTTGAGGTTTCTTTCTTCCTTATGGCCTTTTCCTTTGATATTAATATTTACAAAAGTTTTTTTTTATGCTTAACAGTCAACGCTACGGCACTGAATGCGATTTTGAGTACAGTTATTATAAATTTAGTGTCCGACATTTATAAATGTCATTTTCACATTGTAATAACAATAAAATCTTTAGCAATATGCATTTGAATGCATTTGAGACGTGACAACATTCCAGGGTTTCATTGCATCACAATTTACAGCCTTCGTCGTATCGTCACCTATTCGCGTGTGTCCCACACCTATAAGCATAAAATCGGCTACGATTATTGCATCCTGGTGAATGTGTGGGTGAATATTATTGGCAGGTCCCCGACACGACAAACGTAAACCCACCATTCACTGGCCGACTGATTTTTAAACCCCATTTGATTATTTAATCCACCATACCGAAGGTTCGGTTTTGAACAGTAGTAGAGATCGTTTTGTGCATAGGAGGCTTTAGTCCCCTCTGGATGCAGGAAGGCTCCACAAATAAAATATGTGACTTGAAGGCGACGGCGAGGTGCCGTCGAGATGAGGCTGCGCAAGCTGGTGGGAAAGGGACGGATTGCAGTGTCCTCGCAAGTGGGAGGGAGACAGAAGCACGCTTGGCTATCTGGAGAAACGCGAGCACCTCATTTAATCGGTACGCGCTTCGTTTTGTAGGATAAAGGAAAATTTGCGATGCTTTAGATACGTTAGTATTATGCGTGTGGGTGTGTGATGGAACATTACTGTTATCGCTACATCGTCTGTCCAGGGTTCAATCAGTCTTAAGGTGGAATAGAATGCATGCAGTAAACCTCTATTTACTCAAACAGTTAAGAAATAACCGTAAAGTTTTTACAAGCGAGATTTAACGAGAATATGCAAATGCGTTAGCTGACACCTATTTGTTGTTTCATAAAATGTCATGCCGACTGTTTGACATTAAAAACATCGAATACATAGTTTACATGAAATGGTTAACTAAATCAAATAAGCGTACATTAAAGTGTAACTTGTAAACTAGGCTAATTAAGTAGCTTGCCTTCTGTGAGAGCAATTACATTTATTAACCTAATAGTTGGCCGCTGTTTTAGTTAATTCGAACTTGCTAAGTGTTTTGATTATATCTCTCTTGTTTGTTTTCTCTCTTTGTTTATTTAAAAAACTTAGTTCTGCTTTTCATAAAAGATTAACAAGTTCAAACTCTGTGTTTTCTGTACTTGGTTTTGATAAACTCATTAAACTCCAAGCAAAGCCGGCGTTCGCGCTGCTATTGTCTTACTATTGTGTCTCAAATTGACGGTATCTGAAAGGAATATTCTTAATAACTCAGGAGGTACTTTTTATACCCTATATTAATAGTTTTACATAATATACAAAATACATAACAATTCTTTTCGTTCAAATACATACTGCAGCCAGTAGTCGTAGTGTCACGGTATATTTTTTCACGAGATATGTATGTTCAACGCTTCAGGCTGAAAAAATGGGTTACAATGTTGTTCGGCAACACCCTAGCCGTACACACCAGTAAAATCATTTTATTTCATTTTTGCTTTAAAGCAGAATTTAACACCATAACAATAAGAAAATATTATAAATATTCAAAGAAATAAAACTGTGTCAAAATGTATGTAAAATGATCTTAAATGTATGTCACATTTTCACGTGTTCTATAGTTTTAAATGCTTACCAACAAACAAAAGTAACTTATTGCTCGATGCCGACGGCCGGGCGCAGGTTACATTATTGTCATAAACCCACACTCGGATGCGCGCCCGCCGTAACACGACCAAATACAATCATGAGGAAACCGCACCGCATTACCAACCATATCAAGCACTACATAACTCAGCCGGATTACCAATAATGATATGTACTGAGAAAACCAAACGTGTCTAGTAATCTTCGTTTCGTTTGTACCTTTGCTTATTTTGAGCTTTCGACTTTCAAATGTTAATGAATAGGTTTTGGGTCACAATTTTCTTCTTGCCTACTTCTGGGATCCTGGTCAAGTGGGTTGTTTTACATTTGTATAAGTTGTAAATTGGCATTGATGTCGTAGATATTATCGTAAAGTACGTCTATAATATAGCAGGCTGTATTCAAACTTACATACGTGCTATATACAATCACTTTACTTACAACTTTGACTGGCCTGTTGGTCTAGTGGTTAGTAGCCCTGACTGCTATGCTGGATTCCCACCCAGAACAAATATTTGTGTGATGAGCACGATTACTTGTTCTGTGTCTGGGTGTAATTTATCTATAATATGTATGTATTTAGAAATATATAAGTAAGTTTATCAGTTGTCTAGTACTCATAACACAAGCTCTGCTTAGCTTGAGACTAGACGGCGTTCTGTCATTCTGTGATAGTTGTGGAATATTATTATTATATTATTATAACTACCCCTATTTTTCTACACAAGAATTCTATGGTCGCACCTACTCATATAAATGCTTTCAGGAAGAAAATGCAATGTTCCAACAATCAAAATCATAAAGTAGGACTACAATTTCGATTCACATAACCATGAGGGTTCATATCGCGGCGATGGCAGTTATTCGCCAAGTCGGCACCATCAGACGACACACACGATATTTACTACCTGTACCTGCTTTTATTTCAACCTTGCTCCAGTGTTATGACTGCGTTTTACTTAATATTTTACTAGCCATTAAATTGTTTCCCTTTATCCTGGATAGCGGTCGTCTGGGTGCGCGCCCAGAATTAATCAGTAAACGCTTCCTGGAAAAATTGATTAAGAGAGAGAATGTTTACAAATTTTCGAAATATTTTTGATAAGAGATGAAGTGAAAAATCTAAATTGTAATAAGCATGTAATTTTGTGACAACGGAAGCATTTTCGTTCTCATAAAACGCTTTTAGAAAGTGACCAATTATTTGCCTTTTAAAGTGAACAAGATTGCAATATAATCGGGAAACTCAGTAGGCTGACCGGCTGTCATCGTACACAATGAGTACAACGAGAAATTTCACCACATGATTGACGCCGTGTGAGAAAATAAAGCCATATCATAATTATGTGTCAATCTGTGGCAACAACAAGATAATGTTGTTGTAGTTACCATTTTTGGGTTATCCACCAAATAAAGGGCTTGGGTGAACAAAGAGGACGGATCAATGGTACGGATGCATGCTAATGTGGGATAAATACCGACGCATAGCTTGTTGTCCGACCCACGCACACAGGGCTGCCACACAACAACACATCCAGTGTTGTACATGTAAGTACGAAAGCTTTTACACACACATCCACAGTTTTCGTTAGGGTTGAACATCATTTTGCAAAATTAATTTTGTGAGCATTTATATAATGTGGTGGCTAAAGATAGTGGTAAATTATATGTTCTATTGGATTTAAATTTTTGTTATTCAGGCTGGAAATGTTTTATTTAGGAATTGCTAAGAATATGATTTCATCATCAAATCATAATATTCCTGCATTGATATGGAAGCTAATCATTATTTCAGTCGAAAAATGCCTAAGTGTCACCACAAAGATCCTGCGCGTTTCGTGTCCATCAGATTACTACGACCCTCAGTGTACTTTTGGAATGCCTACCAATGCCGCGTAATGCTGCCAACTTATATGTATAACAGTGGCAATGGCAGAACAGATAGTCGATGGAACCGAAAGTTCTTTTTTTATATTGGGAAAAATCATCCAACGATAACCCCCGCTCTTGGGCGGAGCGGGAGATAGTGTCAGACTCTTACTGACTACAAGTCCAATCCGTTCCTTCTAGCCCTCATACCGGGGCTCGAGTTCCCTTTCGGATAACCCTGGCCCCAGTAGGCTTCCACCCGGCTGGGCCCCTGCTGTAGCTGACATCTCCTTGAGGCGCGCGGGAACAGTGCGAGGTCGACGGCTTAAGCTTGGTCCGGACAGTTACTGGACGACCGGACAGCGAGCTACCCATTGCTCACTGTCCGCAAGTCCGCACCTATGGTGGCCGGAAATCGGGATCGAAATCCAGGCGGCGGCGAGAGCGCCGTTGCCTGATGCGGTCGACCACCTCCTTTGCGAGCATCTGCTTAGCAGAAGTCGGCGACCGCCAGCCACTCCTCCTCACTCCGTACCATGGCGTCAACCAAGGCCCCGCGAGGAACCGAAAGGTCTGAAGTAGCGACAGGTACCTATATGATCAATTTTAGAAACAAAGTGTGAAAATTAAATTAGTCACAGAAGATTTAGTCTTTGGTAATCGATACTGACGCTGACAACATGAGATATAATCTGCTACCTTCTTAACATTAGTTCAATAGATTGATCAAGATGATCGATTCGATGAAATAGAGATCGATTTCAATATGATTTGTAAAATTGTATTGGAACATGAACAAGTATATTCGAATAAACCTCAAAAATAATAACAAAGAGATTTTGAAGTATTAGGTAGTAAGTATTATACATAATATATAAATAAAATTGGAGTGTCTGTAGTATTGAAATAAGTGCTTTTTACTACATGCATATGAAACATGTACGGTACATTCAACTTTTTTTTCTTTCTGTCTATTTGTCCGGGCTAATCTTTGAAATAGCTGGACCGATTTTGATGGGACTCTTTTTGGCAGGTAGCTGATGTAATAAGCTGGCGATTTAATAAGCTGATGCAGCATAGGGTATTATAGAAAAAATAAATTTTAAATCCTATAGTCCACGCGAATGAAGTCGCGGGCACAGCTAGTAAAGTTAATAAATCTTTAAAATCGCATCAAAATTCTTTGCGTGGTTTACGAGGATATAGCGAAACAATGGACAGACGAAGAAAGAACAGAATTCGTACATCAAAATATTATCATAACATAACTGGAAAGCGACTTGGTAAACATAAAGATTAATAGCGTTGCCTCGATATGTCGCTTCTGGTCATTGTCTATCTGACGCCATGCAATTATTTAGAAAACTGCTAAGATTAGGTAAACAGCAGGCTGACGTAAGGACGTCCTAGATAATTGTTTACTAGAACTTCGTGTTGTACAATATGCCCTTGTCTCATATTGTCACAAGATTTTCCTCATCTCATGTCATTGCCATATCACCGGTATTGAAATATTTATAACTTCGTTTGCTTGTTACTGAAATAGATAGAACTTTGTGAACTATTTTTCTTTGCTTTCATTTTGTCTTTCTTATTATTGATAGGCTCACGTTTGTTTACCTACATCATCTGTAAACAATGATGTGGTCAAAGAAGGAGTACACTTGCCTAAAAGTATCATATTCACTTTTGACTTAAATACCGGGGTGCTTGATTCTGTTCAATGACTGACGAAAACTAGTTGCGATGTGGCTACGCTTAGGGTATGCCTAATACCCTATAGTGAACGTCTTTCATCTGAATTGATGACGCAAAACTGAAATATCCGAATATTGAAGTACCTGATAAGTTTTTTGAAGCTAACATTTGTTAGGTGGCAGCCCTGTAAATAATCGTGTTAAATGGATTATTACAAGAGAGCAATTGTTTTTGGCAAATGTAACCAATATTGAAAACAATTTTAATATAAATTAAACATGTCTTATCCTTAAGTAATTTACGAAGTAATTAAAGAAAATTTTTGACTCATAAAAAACGAATTAAAATACACGCAGATGACACGATCGCCGTTTAAAATTTCTTGTGTGGCATATGGCAAACGCTTAAATGCAAGAAAAGCTCAGGTAACATAAGCGACCAAAATGTCTAGAATGGCATCCAATACTCGCAGAATACGGGGATTACTTTTAAAACTCCGAACAAAACCAGCAATGGATAAGAAAAATAATTTAATTATGTTTTTTACTCTTTTAAAGATGCAGTTTAGTGGCTCACGTCGCCAACCTTGCAGATTTACTTTTTTATCGGTTTTTGAGGATACACATTGCCGTTTAACAACATCGGAGTTGAGGTCTTCTTGTCATTCATTTTTTAACCTGTGAGAGGACTTGTGGTGTATAGGTGTCTTTTTGTTCTGACCTGACCTTGATAGAGAGGTAGCAAGGACAAATGATAATGGTTTCGCACACATACATGTATTTAGGTTGCTAGTGGACTACATTACAGTAGAGACTACAGTTTCGTGTTTGTATAAGAGCTAGTTTCTAAAGGACACAAAGATATGCAGATAGACGAAGCCTAGTGAGATTATAAGTAAACACAATTGTCGTTGAGCGAGGAAAATTCAGCAAGATCTGACCAACACGAACAGAACACTTGGGCATTCAACTTTAACATCAAGTTATTCAAATTCTCGATACATAAACAACAGCAACTATTTATTATAGGCAAGTGCATGTAGATTAGCGCGTGCAAGACAACACCGATAGCACATAATCCACAACGGTGAACGTGCAAAACAATAAATAGCACGGTCGGCGCCACTTCTAATTTCCTATGCTCTAGGCGCGTTTGATCCTGAATCGCGATTCCGTATTCCCTGGGAGTCCGGGGTCAGCGAGCTAGCCCGGGAGGCAAACCAGTTCTAAACATTTCAATATCACACCCAACCTGCAATAAAGTGTATACAATAAAGTTTACAATTTATTTGTCACACCTCTTTATGTTTTTTGGAGATGAATTTTAGGGCTTTCTGATTGAGATTTTTGTTGGTATGATGCAATATTTATAATCAGTGAACCGTTTTAAACTGTACTTTTTTGGGTCGAAGTTTCAGTAAATCATTGCTTTTTTCTTTAAAGGCACGTTTAATTAAACCCGAAATAAAGAATACTGATATATGATTCACATCAGTTATGAAGTAAGTAAATATTTCAGCATAATAGTCACCTTATAAAAAAATATCCATTTATGGTTTAGTCCCAACATCTTTAATACAAAGATACAAACTCTAAATATGAAGCAAAGCTCTAGACTTACAGCTCACATCTTACAAAGGAATGTAGGTACTGAGAATAATAAAACTGATATGGGACAGCTTACAGATAAATGTAGACATATTTTCACTAAAGAAGATAAATGTGATCCAGTTTTTTCTAGGAAACTAATAGATACACATTTGCTTAAACAGTTCTCTGAGATGGAAGAATATTAGGATTTCAAAAGTTATATTAAAAATAATATTAATAGGAGAACTTTCAGTCAAGGATGGAAGAGGAATCAAGCTTCATGGGATTGCAGTCACGGCGCTTTTAAAAATTCGAAAAGTAATGTAGTTGTTAAATCGCTAATAAAAAAACCAAGAATCAACAACAAAATTATTGCAACCACAGAAGAACATGAAGTGGATACTGAGCTACTACACTAATTCAAAACCGAGGGTCCTTCTGCTACTAATGTCAATTAGCTATTGCATAGAGCTTGTATCATGTAAAATCAGCGCTCTCCGCTACCGCTTCAACTAAAATGAGTGCCCTACGGACGGGATGCATTAATAACCACTAATTTTCTCGTACCCATTCGCGATCCAATAAGTGCTCGAAATGATCAGGCACTAATTAATTACTAGAACCAACACAATGATTACTCAGCGGAGGTTTGTACTCTCCAGAGCCTACAACTCTCTCTAATAGTTCAAAGAATGTCGATGTTATTAAACGCTGGTCATTTCCAAACCAGTTTTTATTGTTAATATAAAATGTGACGCCTTCGTTGTTTTACGATAGATATAAGTAACGTTTATCTGGAATGTAAATTTTGTTTGCGTCTGATATTCGAACCTCAGTACTTGCGACCTCTATGACCATAAGCTAACCGTCTGCACCGTTACTGCAGACATTCTCGTGTTCGTATTATTTTGATCTATTTGTTTACATCAGTATAAACCTGGGAACAGTTATTTTGGACATATTACATTTCTCTTCAAGACTAATAAGGTTCAACAGACTTTTGAAATGTAGAATTTAGTTTTACCTACCTACTATTTTTAATTCCGGCACGTGTATGTCTGCTTACATTTTTTACTTAAGAAAGTACCGTTGCTGTACTACTGTTGTGATTTTGGTTCTATTGTTGGACTATTGAATATAGTTTAAACTTCAAAGGAGTATCATTTTTGAGTTATTAAAGAAATTATGAAGACTTTTCTTGACATACGAGGAAAAAATGTGGAGTTCGTCAACATGGAGTCAACAATGAGAAATGTAAAGAGTTAGAACTGACAATGGTGTCGTCTCGCTGGCCGCGTCCACGATTCGATAATAGTGAATAAACACGGCGATGAGTTATCGGCGGCAATCTCGGGTCGTCGGCCGCGGTACCGTTCCACTTGCCCCTGGACGACGAAACTAACGACCACGAGGTACGACGCTCAGGGGCAGCGATGGATGTGGTATTGATGAGTTTGCTGAAAGATGAAGGTGTGTGCAAAATTGATAGAAACTGGAAAAATAAATTAAGATATAATACTCTAAGGGCTGGCAGGATTTTTCGAAAGAGTCAGTGTGATTCAGGACCGCAAAGAGTAATTGAAGGAACTTGAAAGAGTTTTAGCCAGTCAAAGTCAGACGCTCCCTGTCGCTGCATCCAGATCAAGTGAAGTTATTTGATTATTTCTCAAACTAAAAAAAGATGGCATAAAACTTTATTAAACGTACCATGCATCGACGACAACCAAAGCATAGTAACTATTACGACCCTTTAAAGTTATGTTAAGGAAAGGCAGGTGAGATTTTATTAAAAGAAAAAAGTAAATGAATATTCCTATTCATTCAATTCATATTCAATATAAAATAAACATATTATGCTTACTTAAGCATATATAAAACGTCAGAAGCTAGTGCACAGTTGCAAATGGTAGTTTCACACGGAAAAGAACCGGGAAGAAAAATGATATCCACGGTTACTCTTTTATATAATTATTGGTATTTACAATGATTCCATAATCCAATATTAATTGTTCTACATACATTGTCTTTTATTTAGGAGTCCACAAATAAAAAAATAAATTTAAAAGCAGTGTAGTAGTCGATGCTATTAATGAGCTACCAGAAAAGACATGTAAGTACAGAAGGAATCATTTATAAGCTCACTTATCTCCACCACGGTCATTAAATTAACCCCTTTATAATAATATCCGTTGAAATTGTAACTTTCTTACTATTTAATTCATTAAACCCCAAGCGAACGCCGGCGTTCGCGCACCTATTGTCTTTCAATTGTGTCTGTCATTATCACGATTGAAAGGCTAAAAAATATTTGAATCCTATTTCTTTAAACAAGACCTTTCAGATACCGTCAATTTGAGACACAATAGTAAGACAGTAGATGCGCGAACGCCGGCGTTCGCGCACCTATTGTCTTTCAATTGTGTCTGCTATTATCACGATTAAAAGGTTAATGAATTAAATGAAAATGGTAAAGAAAATTAAATTAGGTTTTTTTTATCTGTAATAAACTAGTACTTGACTGCGGTAAACATTTATGATGAAGATACCAGAAATAAGTTGAAGCAAAACTGCATGAATCACATTAAAATGAAAAAATGCCGCATCTGCCTATCACGATGCTCTACATACTTCACAGTTTTCACTATTAACGTTCATAGACGAATTCCGACGTGACTATTCCGCTAATCAAATTTTGTAACTGCGGTATTGTAACCATTAGTTCTCGAACCTAAACTTTTTTCAGACGCCGGCAATTATGTGTTACCGTTAAGAAGATACAGATTGTTGCCCCGAACTCATTCGAACATTTAAAATAATGCGATAAAATAAAATCACTTTGTACGAGTTCAAAAGTAATACTTCCGTAAATTTGATCGGAGAAAGCGTGGCATCCATTCTTATATCTATCCCCTTTTGATGTGGATCATAAAGATTAGTAACGGATAAAATTAGCACCTCGTTCTATTCGTAATTTACCTTGTAATGATTAGATAAGTAGGTTCTACCTATTTTACTTTTGATGCCAAGTTTGAGGAAATAACTTATATTGAAGCGTTTTTTTTTTCTTTTTTTGTGTTTACCGTTAAAATCTTATTTTGTATATTTTTGCGTTGCTCTGTATAAAATGGATTGTTGTTATTTGGCCCATGCTGTCCTATTGTTGGGCTAATGCTTTTCTTTGAGTCGTTTAGTTCCTCTTATTGCTAGCTAGTCACGTGTATCTGTTTGAGGCCTTCACTCCAACCTGGTTGTCAGTCCAGGCAAGCACGGCCTATCAGGAAAGTTGGTATAGCCAAGACAGTTCCGTCTCAAATATAGATAGATCAATAAATAAAAGACAGAGTTTAATGACACTTTGACAGTTAAACTAATGTGAATGTTTTTCTTTCGAGCCAGTACTGACAATAGATTCTTTCCTGATTTTAATTAATGCTACTTAAAAAATCGTTGAGTAGCAAAACATACAAGGTGTTAAATAATGCATTTGAATTTTAAATTTTGGCCGTGTGTTAAGATTACAAAAAAAACATGCAAGGTCTGTAAGATTTTCTGTATTTTTACTGCGTAATTTGTTTTTTACTTGAAAGAATTAAATGTAGTAGGTTAATAACTTACGTACCGACAGAATGATCAATGTTACTGCAAGGATACTGTCGTGTTTCCCCCTGAGCGTTGCGCCAGCGCAGTGCCCATGAAATCTTTATGTCTATTGTTTAAAGTTAATTTAAACTTAAATTGCAGCATAAATTGTTATTCAATAGATACAAATTATATAACTAACTTAACCTCAATGTTGATATTATCGAGTTAGTATCGTTGTATTTTTTTGCATTTTACGTGTTCGTGTCTCAAAATGGGGTCTTCGCAGAAATACAAAATCTTGTTCAACTGATTAAGTTAATGACACAATGAAATAAATACCGGTGGCAAAAACATTTCATAGTTAATAAATTACAAAGAAAACTAGAAAGCGAAGTGTCAAAAAAAGAAGTAGGTTCACTCAGTATTAGAAATAAATTGTCAATAAATTTTTTTCTGTCGATTTATCTAGAGTTTTGCGTTAAGTGGGCAAGCGGCACACAGCCATAACTTTACGGTTAACTCAATCAGATGACTTTGCGGCTGCGCAACGCGGAAATCTATTGGAGTTCCCTTTATCATTTATGGACTGCGAACCCGTGGGCATCACGCTTTACTTGCACAACTTTCATAGGTTATGGGTCCAAGTCTTCTTTTTATTTTCATTGAAAATTGTATTTGTTCATCGTTAATGTTCTTGGTTTGGATAATAGTCTTTTAAGCCATGTCATTGTATGAATAGTTAATTTGTTTACCATAGGAATATGGATGTACAAATTCGAATGTATCAAAGTCAATCTTCTCGACAAACTTCGGTAAGGTAGTCAGCACTACAAAAAAAAAAATCAGTCCCATTTTATCAAGATCGCGCATGTTGTTTTAACGATTCCACATAACTGAAGTCCAGTAGCGCAGATACTAGATATACATAAGTACACTAATTTTGCATTACAATATCCACTAGCGATCAATCATAATGATTGCGCGAATGAATCAATTTGCAAATAATTAAATTAGCCACTGAACTTCACTCGAAGAAATCCCGCAAAAAACTCAAATTGTAGTTACTTTATAAATAAATACTCACTTGTTCTTTTCAGCTGGTTTCAAAAGTTCTTCTCTCCTTATGACAATTTATATCAAAAAATTGAACAGCTTCTAAATTCAAAAGTACTCTGTACCATTTTTTTTAAGCTAAATTTATTAGATTAAAAAAATGATAAAAAAAATATTTTTGATAAAATTTAAAGCCGCAGTGTTTCTTTGATTACGTTTTCTACTGACTATGGAAAATATTTTTCAAAGGTAAAGAACATAAAAAAGTGGATGGTTGATAAACCATGACATAGCACCATCATCACCAAAATAATTCCACTATTGGACATAGGGCTTCCTTAAATGTCACTTCTAAATAAATACTGGCCAGCTCTCTCTTCAGGTTTCAAATGTTCTTCTCATCGATGACCAGATAAAACAATTGAACATCTTCTAAATTCAAAAGTACGTAATCTTTTTTTTAGTATTGTATTTTCTTCGAGCCTTTAAGAAACAAGTGAAAAATCCAGGTTAATGTGATGCTTGGTGACAAGCTTGTTACTTTTGACCTTACACGTCGTCACTTGCATATATTGTCAGAAATGAATTATCGAAAAAACATTTTTTTTTTCTAAGATATTTTGTTAAGATGGGAATGAGAGAGACCATTGCCTAACATTAGGACAACATCGTTTGAAAACAAAGAATATTTATTTGTAATGTTTTTTTTTGTTTGTCAAGTTCATATCGTACTTATACATGACGAAGATGCTCACCTTCGACAAAAAAATAAGAAGATAAATGTCATCCTTATCTGCTTACAACGCAGGGTCGAAGCCGACTGGGGCCAAGGAGTAGGTTTTAAGTCAGTAAAAGTCTGACACTATTTCCCATTCCGCCCAAGAGCAGGGAATGTCATTGGATGATTTACCCATAAAAAAAAATGTTTTCAACGCATGCAATGTTTGCATCGTACTTTCTACATACGGAAACAGAGAGATGCCGCCAAAATCGTATGTCAGCTATTTTAACACGGCACTTAGAACAAATAAATTAATAGGCAATTACTCGTAAGGCACCGCTTTGGGCCACAATGGGCGCAATAAAAGCCATAAACGTCACAATGTTTGGCGTCCTATGGTGCACGGGCTGATCTGTTAACGAGAACGAAACACGTCCTAGTGCTACCGCCATAGAGTAAGATGCAGAGGGGACTAGCCGAAGGGCTGGTTGGTATTCACTTCCGTGTGCGAGTGGTGGGGGAGGAATAAGTGACGAAAAAACCCAAAAGATTTTTGAATTGAAGTTTAAAGGCACAGTGTTTCTTTGATGACGGTTTCTACTGACTATGGAAAATATTTTTCAAAGGTAAAAAACATAAAAAGTGGATGGTTGATAAACCATGACGTAGCATCATCATCATCACCAAAAGAATTCCACTATTGGACATGGGGCTTCCTTAAATGTCACTACATCGATGGGGGTCTGTCCGTCTGTCACAACGTGTACCTACCTATGATTTGATGAAATCCGTAAGATGCGAAACTAAAAGGATTGGTCAATGATAATATTACCAATTGTAGGCAATTAGAAAAGATCCATAAATCGTCTACTGTGCAGTTCTGTGATTTCAATGATAGACATCTCTGTCTTATACAAAACGCTTCACTCATATCTCTACTTAAACTTTTACTTCTGGCCAAAATTACGGGACAATAATAATAATAATTAAATGCAAAATTAATTAGCATTAACCGTCTGTTAGTTCTATTTGGCTGAACAACAGAAAAACCAAATATTACATAGCTGTTACTGAACCATATCTACCTAGCCACCCGTCTACGTAGCTACCTATTCTACCGAACAAGTCTGTCGAGTAGGGCGACGACAGGCGCGCGCGCAGGTCGCCGCGGGGTCATTGACCGGCCCGTTACGCGCTTACGTAACAACGTAGCTTACGGGCACGGCTACGCGCTCACGACTACCCCGTGTCCGTAGCATAGCGTTTACCTACTAATCGCGAACGCTGTCAAATTTGTAGGTAGTTTTTTATTTAATTTATGCAAATTCCAGGCCGCTCAGAAAGTTTTGCAAAAAAATGTTTTTATCTATAAGGCACTGGCCAATTGTAATTATTTGAAATGAAAACATTGGTTATTTAAAAGTAATAAATACTTACCACTGTTCGAATTTTGAATTTCGCTCAACATTATCAAAAGAATCAAATCAAATTATCGTCTCTTTTAAAAATGCATCTGCAACGAGAACATTTTCGTGCAATGATCTTCTACGATTTTAAATATGGCCTAAAACCTGGTTTGTCATTTTATCTACTTCAAATTGCTTTTATATACAAAGGGTCTTCAAAGGTAATGAAATAAATCTACCGCTGATGTAGCGAGTGACAGGTGACGAATCCTGGATTTATCAATACGATCGGTTTTGCTGTTTCAAAACGAACCAACCCCTACGAAAGTGAAGCGATCGATCCTTCTGAGTGTCCCATGTATGTCTATGTCTGAGTATGGTTTCCGCACTTAGTCCTATGAGTAACATTGTAAGTACGTGGGCAATGGCGGCCATAACATTAGGCGGGCTTATTCCAACCAGCACACCTCTCTTCAAAAACAGATCAGGTCTCTCTGGGTTTTCAGGGCATCAATAATGGAGTTCCGGGATCCTAAGGTTCGCGTGCGTATTTGACTGACCCCTGTGCAGTGTAGGAGCGCATGCACAACCCCTCCAAGCATGCTCTAAAACTGAAAAAAAATATTTTTGTTTTGTATATAATTTATTAAGGAACACTATGTAAAGAAAACGGGTGACTGGACAGAATGGAAGGAAAAAACATGTTGCGCCGACCCCAAGTAATATGGGATAAGAGCAGAAAGAAGAAGAATAATTATGTAAAGAAAAGAAGGAAAAATTTATTTGCCGGAAATGGCGCAAACTTATGACTTACTTGTGCGCTTATAGAGGTAATGGCTGTTATTGTGTTTTTTAAGGTAATCTCTGACAGAGAGAGAAAGCTGTTCTATTCCTGAGTGACATACATGGCTATATTTTATGTGTGCGAAAGTTAAGGCAAAAGTTAGTAAGCTAGCATCACGCTACGACCTACAGGAGCAAATGCAGCAGCTAATTTTTTAAGCATAATTAGTCTTTTAATGTTCTCACTGCTGGGAGTCAGGCCTCCTTTCTAGGAGAGGGAATGGGCCGTAATCCACCACGCGGACCCAGGGCGGGTTGGTGAATGTCACACGTCTTCGAATTTCTGGTTCTAGGACATGCCGGTTTCCTCATGATGTTTTTCTTCACCGTTTTGAAAGCAGGTTTGAACGCGCGACCTACAACTCGTAAGTCGGGGCCATTACCACTCGGCCACCACTGCTCACCAGCTAATTTTTATATAAATATAATTACCTGGCTGCAGTTAGGTTCGCGTTTATGAAACAGGGGGTGACTAAATCATGGTCAGTTTAAAAATACTTAAACAATATAATTAATTAATTAGCCACAAACACGGAAATTCCAAAGCAATTAGCGGAGTGGTTTATTTTTGTTCATTAAACCATATTAACGTAACGACTTTCCGCAATACGTTAATTTTAACAGTTAGATTTATTTTTAGTAAATAGTGACGGATTTAGCGGTCGGCTCAATCGACTGAAATTCTTTGCCTTTATCTGAAATTCTCCTTTTATTTGGAGTCACTATAAAATATGCTTCTATCCTAAAATCGTTGTTATACATTTCAGTAAAATTCACTATTGCTCCTTATCCGTACTTCAATTAAATAAAATTGAAGTGTCCAGATATTAGATAAAGTGTATTTGATAGATTACCTACTTACCTATAACAAAAAAAAGTACATATTTTGTCTGTGTGTCTGCTTATTCCGGCTTCTTCAAAACGGCAAGACTGATTTTGACGGGACCCTCTATTACTCCTCTCTAGCTGATGATAAATGAAGCAATATAGGTTACTTTTATTTTCGAAAAAGAGTTAAGTTTCTGCGCGAATTTTTTAAAGCGTGACCAAATGGTATTAGGCTATTTTAATCTGACGTCGGAGTCGCAGACACCAGCTAGTTAGTCATTATCATTATTTTAGGTGTAAGACATCCACTGTTGAACATAGGCTTCCCCCAAGTGTCGCCACAACGAACGATCCTGTACGTCTCGCATCCAATAAATTTTCTGCGACCGTCGCTAGATCATCGGTCTACTTTGTAGGAGGCCTTCCACACTGCGTCTTCCGGTGTGCGGTCACCTCTTCAGAAAATTACGACCTCATCGAGCATCTGCTCTGCGAGCTGTCAGTGCTCACTGCCATTTAAGCTTGGCGACTGTTCAGGCTCTCAAAACGTTGAAGAAAAAGATCGTGAGGAAACCGGCATGTCCTAGAACCAAAAATTCGAAGACATTTACCAACCCGCATAGGGCCCGCGTGGTGGATTACGGCCCGTTCTCTCTCCTAGAGAGGAGGCCTGAGTCCCAACAGTGGGAACATTACAAGGCCAACTATCTTCAGGCTACATAGCTATTAATGTAGCAGAACTGATGACTATGCTTTTTAGCAATGAAGCAAAATATCTGAGCGGATATGGAATCCAAGTATCATCTTCAATAGTTTCTATACCTGCTTTCTCTGGTTTCATTTTAGTAACCTTTTGTCATAAGATGAGCAAGCAGATGCATAGACATTCAGTCAGTGGTCCTGATATTATTGATATATCACTAGTATCATGCGGTATCAATTTACTTGAAGGTCCAATAGCCGTAATTAAAAAAAAAAAAACATATGACAGTAGCAATCAGTTACAATGCAGTGCATACGTATTTCTTTAAATTGTTTTTAAACGTTACCCAAATAACTCCAATACTTCATAACTCAAATAGCAGATGTTGGGGAAAAACACTACGCTGAAATGGGAGTGGTCTAGCTACTGCATTTGGACAGGTGGGCGAGGATTGTCACTCAGTGGACGCCAGAAGGAAGTCGACGCCGTCGCGGTCGACCGTGGTGAAGGTGGTGTGACGATCTAATCATGTTTGCGAGGCAAACATGGCGAGAAAAGGCCTTAGACAGAGAATTTTGAAAGCAGAAAGGGGAGACCTTTGCCCAGCAGTGAGACACACGTACGCTATATAAAAAAAAAAAAAACGTTACCCCAAACATTTGTTCCATGCGGGGATAGAGCCCGCGACCTACAGCGCAGAAGCCAATCGCTCAACCACTGCGACAATCGTGTTGTAAAACAGAAAAAAAAAATAGAGATGCTTTGGCGAATGCAAAAGTTACAATATCTACAGGAATACCCCTCTGTACCAATTCGATACTGAAATTTTACCGCCTCGCAGTTCAATCTAAGAGACATGAATTTACCCCCGCCAGGCGCCATCTATCGGTAGCTTTGTGTACTAAAAATTTGTACGTTTGTGTAAAAATTAACAAAAGACTCAATGCTAATTACTTCTCAACGCTTGTTATGATATAATGGTTACTTTTACCGGTTCTTAACAATTTTTGTTGTTTCAAATTAATGTTAACTCAATATGTTTCTTCTTATGTAACGAGGCCCCGGAAATAGCGATATACTTGTAACTTCTGCTAGCCGTTTCACTCGTGTGAAAGTAAAAAATATTTCAAAAGAACAAAGTCCCGGGATAAAAAGTCATGATATCAAAAAAAAAAAATTGTATAGCGGAGTCTCCTAAAACAAGTATTGTTTGCCCAAAAGGAGGCTTCAAACAGAAACCATAGTTAACAATACTTGGTTTTGAAATTAAAACATTTTGTATATATGTGATATTTCAGAACCCAAATTCCAAATTTTATTCAAATCCGATCTACTATATACTATTGGTCACAAATACACACTTTTGCCTGTATATATATACCAGATTTTGCAAGCAGCTTCGCCCTAGGTACCTACATAAAATATAGTGTCACTCAGGAATAAAAAAGCTTTTTATCAAGGAAAAAATTTTCGCAATCGGACCAGTACTTTCAGAGATTACCTCCAAAAAATAAAAAAATAAACTTTACCTCTTTATGTATAGAGTATACTCATAGATATAGCAATTATTCGTGATTGATATATAGTAATATTAAAAGTTCACTCTTCATTGTTTTCAATTATTACGTGTCGCACTGCTCTCAAAATGGTGAAGGAAAACATCGTGAGGAAACCGGCATGTCTTAGAACCAAAAATTCGAAGACATGTCTTTTTTCTGTGGAAATACCATCTAATCGACAAAATCTAAAAGACATCCCCGCTTTTGGACGGAGCGGAAGATAGTGTCAGACTTTTACTGACTAAAAACCCACTTCTGTTCCTTCGTTGCCTTTCGTACCGGGTTCGAGCTATCTTTCGAAACTAACCCTGGCCCCAGTAGGCTTCAACCTAATTGGGCCCCTGCGGTTGCTGACAACTCCTTAAGGCGCGCAGGACATTCGAAGACATGTGACATTCACCAACCCGCACCTAGAGAGGAGGCCTGAGTCCCAGCAGTGGGAACATTAAAAGACTGATTAAGCTATGCTATGTTATGCTACGTGTCGTACTTACAGGTACTAAATACATATGAAGCTTTGCCAGAGAGTTTTCGCAAGCGGCACTGACTACCGTCAGGACGAACGAGGAGAACGCACTCTTCATATTTTTTTTTTAGGTGGGAAAATCATCCAGTGACTTCCCACGCTTTTAGGCGGAGCGGGAGATAGTGTCAGACTTTTACTGATTAAAAACCCACTTGGCCCCATTGGGCTTCGACCCTGCTAGGCCTCTACGGTTTGCTGATAACTCCATAAGGCGCGCGTCGAATAATACGCACTGTCGATGTCTTGGACTTGGTCCGGACGGTTACCGGATGGTGGGACGGCGAGCTACCCATTGCTCGCCGTTCCCAAGCCCGCGCATACGGTGGCCGGAAATCGGGGTCAAAATGACGGCGGCGGCTGGGGCGTGAGTGCCGTTGCCTTACGCGTGCGGCCTCCTCCTCTGCTAGCATTACTGCTTCGAGTAAGGAGGCCTCCGCCTGCCACTCCTCACTCCAGACCATGGCCTGTACTGTACTAAGGCCCGGCCTGAGAGATCGCTGCTGCCGATCGCGCTCAACTCTTGATGCTTTGAGGTGGGAAATCATTCTATGACTTATCTTGCTTCAAGGTGGAGTGGGAGGAAGTGTCGACTGTTACTGGCTTGTGTCTTGTCTTAAGACAGGGTTCTAAGGAGCCTAGTCCTAGGACTAGGGTTTCCTTTTCAGAAATTAAAAAAAACTATGGCTCTAGCGATCATCGGCCCTACTGGGCCCTTATGGTTTTGCTGACATCTCTTTGAGGTACATAAGCGTCGTCGACTACTCGGGCTCGATCTGCACAGTTACCGGACAAGCGGACGACGAGCTACCCATTACTCGACGTCCGCAAGCCCGCACCTACGGTGGCCAGCGATCGCATTCTCCATGCTTAGCTAGGAGATTGGTTATATATACATCGCGGCCCGGTTTTTCAAAGGGTAGGTACACTAGTGGGTTTTAGTCAATAGATGTCTGCCACTCCCTCTCGATCCAATCAGAAGGGCAGGAGCTGTTATTAAATGCTTTTTCATCTTCAAGAAAGTAGAAAAAATACAGGTTACGTGGAACCGGTACATCACTGTCATTTTTTGTAGATGATTGAACTTTCTTCATTTGAAAAAAAAAACTTTGTAATGTAAAAATATTTTTGTGTAAACCCTACAGCAGGAAGTAATTAGTTGAAGATACAAATAATAAGAACAATAAAACTTAAAAAAAAAAACATTCTCTTTGTTAACACAAATCACCGCTTGCTTAAGCGCCCTACAATCACGTTTTCTTACATCTATTTTATTTAATTAATTTCACAATTCACACACTCAGTGCGGATGAAAGATGTTTTTGCGTTAATTACTATGAGTTATTACATCCATTCTTTGTTCACTGTTACTGTAAGCCGTTGACTTCATTAACAGCTAATTAATGTACCCACGATACGAATCTAATCTCATTCAGTTTTGTGTGTACGTTAATATTGCACTAAACGAATGTTAAGCATAAATTATAAAACTGCTGTTTTAACTGATTGTTTTATCGTGTTAATCTATATAACTACTGTAGTTTTGTTAGATTTAAACCCTGATCTACATAACTGAATCGTGTAACTGTTATCGAGCTACGTTTTTACGCTTGCGTTTAACAACCGTTACTTTTAATAATTTTGACAACTTTTTACTACTATGTTTTGACATTAAATAGGCCTTTAATGTACCATGGAAACATTATAATATAAATCTTGATTTATTGCGTCAAAGATCTTTTTTAATTCGACTATAGTTCGCGTATTAACCATTCGTCATTCCGGTTTGGCAAGTGCCGATGTGCGAAACTTCAATTTAAATTAATGTACGTACGTATACGTTTTCATACAATAACCGGTGCGAATTAATTCACTCAATGATTTATTTTTAATTTACTTTTAAAAACTCTCATAGTGTTTTATTTGTTTGTTTTAACGCAAAATATGAGCATAAATCGCGGTCCAACTCACGCATTCATCATTTCCTCCCTTTTATTAAGACAGTGGACCAGCCGACTCAAACTATTATGGGGATCAATATCGGATACAATGGGATTGTAAAAGGGGGCTCATATTTTGATATTCACAAAAAAAAACTAACTCTTCCGCAGCACCCTCTTACACGTCCATGGCATACTTATTTTATGTTGTTCTACTTTGTATTAAGAGCGAATATTGTCCAACAAGGTTTTTTGTTGTTCACAATGTCAGGAAAAAAATCATATTTTTTCTGAACAAAACATTTAACCTTATATCTAGGATGTTAGGGTTTAAATTGCCGGTTTGGGTAGAGAAGAAAGCTTTTACATCATCTAGTAACGTGTATTGATTGAAGAGACTCCCGTTAGGTTTTTACATAATATCTGTCTTCTATAGGGGGTGGCAGTACATGGATGTGAGCTACACTTTATATTTGCGATTTTGTGTCATTTTTATGGGTATTTTGAACTCAGTTTATTTTTCCGGTTGGAAGGGAAAATAAATCATTTATTTATTATTAGTGATTTCCTTTCAAATGGAAGGGTAATTTTGTAACAGTTTTTCCAACAGACAACAAGATAAAAGTCATCAGAAGTCCTGAATTATGATTTTTGTGTTCGTCCTTTTGAAATATCAGTCGTGAAACTCTGATGATTTATAGCCAGATAACCCTTCAAGTTGTGGTGATGTTAGGTCGAGACTGGAAGCATATATTATGTTGATCGTCCAACGGCAAGATGAGCAGACGGCATTGTTGTCATCGTGGGTAGAACACGCAGGATGAGACTAGCGTAGAAACGTGAGAATTGTGCTCAGCAGTAAACGACTGCGCACCGGAAAACGGAGCGTTGGAAGGCATCCTACAAGGTGGTCCAATGACCTGGTGAAGGTTGTGGGAATCCGATGGATGCGGGACGCACAGGATCGTGCATTGTGGCGATGCTTGGGGGAGACCTATGTCCAACAGTGGACGTCTGTCGGCTGAGATGATGATGATGATGAGTAAACGAAGTCGGGCTGTGGATGATGATAATTATCATCATCTTTACACCTAGCTTGGGGTCGGTCACCAGTCCAACTAAATGCGGCTGAATAGCCGTGTTTTACATGGAGGGACTGCCTATCAGACCTCTACAACCCAAGTACCGGGAAACTCGACATTCTTTGAATAGACTGATGCAGATTTGGTGATGTCTGATTACCCGTAACGACTGTTAAAGACCAGCGAATGACAATCGGGATCAGCGAAGGCATATGGATGATGATGATGATTCAATAGATTGACAAAATTTAATAGAATAGAATAGAATGAACTTTATTGTACACCAAAAATTAATACCTATAGCTTAAAGAAATCTGAAAAGCTTCTCCTTACAAGAATTCTCTTCATCATATAGTCAAAAATCTTCCATTCCCTGTCATACGCAGCAATATTATGAAACCCATAACATTAATACGAGAGAATTTAGAAATTTAGCAAGTCCAACACATAAATGCCCTCAATGACGTTGATTATGGCAAGCGGAGGGCACCGGCGTTCCTCCGGTCCTCCGCTTTTTACTGCCCCTTTTATTTATTGCAACGAAGATTGAAAGGGGCTGGGAGATGATTGTGACGGCCCCACAGCGTTGCATGCGTGCCGAATGGGTTGAAAAATATTTGTCGATATCTACATCACACTGATATTACAAAGACGAAAGTTTGTGAGTTTATGTTTGTTACTTCTTTTCCCTTGAATGATTGAACGTATTTTAATGAAATTTGGCACAAGGCTAGACCGTGTCTTGGAATAGCACATAGAATTTTTTTCTCGGAAGCATGTTTCCTTGGGTATGTTTTCTAATGTCACGCAGGCGAAGTCGCTAGCAGTAGCTAGTGGTGAATAAAATGGTACTGTGACTGCTAAGAAATGCTGAAACTAAAACGGTTATGGGTGAAAATTCTGCTTTTAAAGTTGGTGAATATATTTTTAGATGGAGTAGTTATTATGCATGAATCATTCCCCTTTTTTTCTTTGGGCAATCATCAAATCATTCCTCCCGCTCTGGGTGGTGCAAGAGGGAGTGTCAGACTTTTACTGACTAAGACACCCACCTGCCATTAACAAAAACACAGAATCAAATCACAAAATGAAGTTACTGTTTCACGAACAGAGATTCTTGTTTTTTTGGTGGGATCCTATCTAATAACTTTTCCCACTCTGGATGGAACTAGAGGAAAGGTCAGACTCTTACTGACTAAATCGTTGTTTTTTTTTCAGTTGTCTTTACGTTCCAGGCCACGGTAACTCTTTCAAACTATCCCACTCTTCGAGACCTTAATCCCGCAAAATGAACCTTCTCCTTGAGAGTACTCGTACTATGAGGTGTTATTAAATAAGCAAGAATTTTAATAAGTTAGAACTTAAAATTTGGACTTGATACTCTTAAAAATTTGGAATTTTATAACAATCACTAAAACAAGACATAAAAGTATGTTTAAGCAAATCAACTTTTAATCATCACTAGGTATATACAAACTTAAAATAATAATATGTATAAACGAGTAAAAAAGGCTGAAAAACGGAATTGACTCACAGCAAATCAACTAGTTATCAAAAATCTTTTCCGAAATCTACGTAGACAAAGTCGCAGTCTCAAGCTACCTTCTCATATACCTACATAACTATACGTATGACGCGTGCAATGCACAAGATGCGTGCGACGCATGCCATGCGTGTTAATCATGGATGCGTGCAATACGTGCTAATATTTTAATACCGCTGCGGTGAGTTTCGTTAGTGGGAGTTTTATGCTTTGATCTGTTTAGAGATGAAATGCTTCATGATTGAATCACTTTTTTGATTATCATGATTAGGGGTTAGGGTGCCGGGTGACTCATGTAACATGTTGGCAGTAATTTGGTTGTTTTGGTATTACCGATGTGATGAATAAAAATAAAAATGTAATATGGAAGTTCGGATGCTGAATACTCTCATTTGACAGTTCAGGGTATCTAACGCTGGTAAAAAAAAAACAGACTTCAGGTGACTAAGAATAAGTTTTCAATGAAAAAACATTATTTAGAAAGAAGTTTTTATAGTTCGGTATAGTAGGTACTCATCAAAACTTAAGAGTTCAAATAGGATGGGGTTATCTTATTGCGTTCCTATGGCCACTATCCAACTCCATCATTAGATCAGCGCCATAGAACCATATTAATGCTTTGTCACCCAAGCTACATGTACACTATGTACAGTTCAATCAAATGCAAATTGTTTCCCGTCAACCCCATGGTTGGCAATAATGGTAACAGCCATCAAATAGGGATAACCAATGTCTTAACTAATCAAGAGAATGTGTTCTACCTGATGGTGATCAGAGTCGCCTTCGTACATGTGAGAAAACTCCCTGGCAAAGCTGAAAATGAATCTTGTACCTGTAAACCAAGACGTATGAATTGAAAACATAGAAGAGTGAAATATTATTTGAACAATCACTAATACTGTGTCCGATTTTTATATTATAAAAGCGAAAGTTTGTACCTATGTACATATGTGTGTGAGTATGTTCGTTGTTCTTTCACATTTTAACCACTGAACTGGGTAGACTATGTTCTGGAATAGGACGCTGGAGAGAGAAAGAGCTGGAACTGTGATAATTATTTTTGGCGAAACAGCTGGCAGTAGCTTCCTTACTGTAAGTTTTATTAATTATGAAAAAGTAGTGTAACAGTACGTGTTTTACCCAAAAAACCCTATCACTACAAATAAGCGACAAAAACACAAATGAACATGTAATCAAACCTGTTAATCCGACAATCTGCAAAATCAATACGTTGTATCAAAGTGCCTATAAACGGGGTGCACTTTCCCAAATTTATGTACCGAGGGGTGAGTCCCCATAAAGTTCACATGTGCAATAACGAGTCGGCCGGTTTAAACCACCGATATTACTCCTATGAAATATTGATGGCTTCGCAACGAAGGTACACCATTATCATGTCAACTAACGTACTGGTCGGGATTTATTTTTATGTCTCCATTCAGGGTCGTGATTGGATATTCCGTTAGTCTTGTTTGAAAGAAAATGAACAGGTTCAATCGATAGAATCTGCTGATGGTTTCTGGGTGTACATATTCTTCTTCAGTATCTTTAAATAGTTGGAGTAGCTTACGAGTTTCTGGTGATAATAATGATTTTGTCACACTTAGGATACGTGTGGATTCAAGGCATCATGACGATAAGTCCCGTCTTTGAGAAGTAGCTACCGTGGCGCCATGGCATTTTCACTTTCCGCCAGATGCAGGTCTTCACCGGACATAGCCAGTCCGGGAGGTTTTTGTTCCGAGCCGTCGACAGCGTATAGTCCACGCGCGCCTTAAAGACATGTCAAAATCGCTCGCGCGACACATGTCTAATCGCGTTTTTAAATCCCTGGCCTGGAACGCAAAGAGCAACTGAAGGATACATGGGTTTTAGTCAATAAAAGCTTGACAAGCCCTCTCGATGGACTCGAGAGTGGATCATATAATGGTTTCCGAACTCAAAAACCCCAATGCAATCAGAACTAGGCATCAGACTTATCTCGATTATATCTCCTGATGAAATACCAAACATAAACCGTTATCATTCACAGTTCAAGATTATTTACTACCATAGGTTCTGCGGTAACTAATGTATTTTTAACAACAAACTAACACGATACATTAGTATAAGTTATATTATGTTATTATTCAAAATGACTTAGTACCCTAAACAAGTTAGCGTGTTTGGTGCGAATACATGTTTCATGCGAAGTGGCTGGGGCGATACAGGTTTCAAATGCCAATACTGCTCGGCCTGAATGAAATATAGAAGCAATGTGCTCATAGATTCGAGTGTCGCAGAAACGACACCCTGTATTTTCAACTTACATGTACAAGAATTAATAATTGGAACGGAAAGGTCAACTGAATGAAAATAGATGAGTTTTAGTCGTAGAATGATATGCCACCAAAAACAGATGTGCAGTGATACCCCAATGGTAACGGGGGCCGACTTACAAGTTGTTATCATTATCATCTTCATTTCAGCCGAAAGACGACCACTGTTGGACATAGGCGTCCCCCAAGTGTCGCCACAATTAACGATCCTGTGCGTCTCGCATCCATCGGATTCCCGCAACTCTTACCAGGTCATCAGTCTACCTTGTAGGAGGCCTTTCAACGCTACGTCTTCTAGTACGTGGTCGCCATTCCAGAACCTTTTGGCCCCGATGGCCATCTGTTCTGCGAGCAATGTGCCCTGCCCATTGCCACTTCAGTTTGGCGATTCCTTCGTCGGCAACCTTGGTCCTTCTGCGGATATCCTCATTCCTGATTCGATCACGCGAGGAAACTCCGAGCATAGCTCTTTCCATTGCCCTTTGGGTGACTTTAAGTCTTCTCATGAGGCCCGTTGTAAGCGACCACGTTTCGGAGCCATATGTCATCACTGGCAACAAACACAGCAAGTTACAAGTTGTAGGTAGTTCAAATTCTGGCAGTCGTAATACTTTGTGTAATTTATTTCATTAACACTGCTCTCAAAACGATGAAGAAAAATATCGTAAAGAAACCGGCTTGTCTTAGAACAAAAATTCGAAGACATATGACTTCCACAAACCCGCATTGGGCCTGCGTGGTCAATTACCGCCCATTGGATTTCCTAGGGAGGAGGTCTCAGTCCCAGCAGCGGGATCATTCTAAGGACCTTTGCTTTTTTATGGTAGAACAGTAGCTTCATTTTGTGATCCATCTGGGGCTTTTAATCGTTTTTTTTTTTTTTTTATACAGAAGAAGTAAAGAAAGAGAAGGATCGGAAGAAGATACCTTTGATGCCGTTGATCTTATGGTATTGAGTAGGTACTGCATCTATTCGAGTATGAGTGTAAATGCCTTTGGAAGAGGAGGTAAGGACTCGATGTGATGACGACTAATAGAAGTATTTATCGAAGAATAAGAGATTTTGTGCCAACCCCAAATAAAGGACGAGGGAATTATCTATTCGTACTTTTGTTTGTATGACTTTAAGGTGTTGGAGAGATATTTTGAGTGATAAATTTAATGGGTTTCACGCTATTCATCAATCGTCAGATTCACGATGTTTCAAAACAGGATGCAACATCTGTGTGCTTATACCAAAGATCTAATGCCAAAATCAAAGATACGCGTGCTACTTCTCGGCGTTGGTAAATAATGTATTTATAATAACTACTATTTGTAGTAGGTATTTCTTCGTCATCATTTCAGTAGAGTATATGCACTGCCGGACATATAGACTTCTGAAAGCATTACCATATCGAGCGGTCCACTGCTTCTCGAATCCAGGGGACTGCCGCGTCTTCACCAGCTAAACAGTCTATTTTTCGAGCGGCCCAACTCTGCATATTCCAGTGCGCGGTCTCCACTCCAGAAAATTTCAGCTACATTAGCATTCATTCTGTTTATAATTTCCATTATATCCAGCGTCTTCCGGCATGTTTTCGAAGACATGTGAAGTTCACCAACCCGTACTGGGCCCGCGTGGTGAATTACGGCCAGTCTTCTAGAGAGGAGGCCTGAGTCCCAGCAGTGGGAATAATAAAACGCTATAATGATGCTTATGCTATGGTATAATATCCATTTATAATAATATTTAGATATTTCGAAATTGTACTGTCTACGTAAACCAACAATGCACTAATAATCTTTGGCCTCCATAACTGGATTAGCGTCCGCTACGCGTATCGCCGTAATATATCGTTTCGATTGAGTTTTGGTGTATCATTCGAAATTCCAACTTGGAAATGATTCGAGGTCCCCCCTCGCCGCGGGTGACATACGCATCTTTGGAACTTTTGTGGCTGTTCACTTGACGATATTGGGGGTAATAAGGTTCAATAGATTGAATGAAATGTATTTAAGATGGGTGTCGAAATATTTCTAAATAAGAAGACATATGGAGGAAATAATTGCAAAAAATGTATACCAAAGATTGTTGTTACAGTTTTTTTTTCAGGCGCGGTTTTTATGGTTCCGTACCTAAAGGGTAAAAACGGGACCGTTTTACTAAGACTTCGCTGTCTGTCCGTCTCTCCGTCTGTCTGTCACCAGGATGTATCTCAAGAACCGCGATAGCTAGACAGTTGAAATTTTCACAAGTGATGTATTTCTATTGCCGCTATAACAACAAATACTAAAAACAAAATAAGATAAACATTTAAATGGGGGCCCCCATACAATAAACGCGATTTTTTTCCGAATTTTCCTAAGGACAGTACGGAATCCTTCGTGCGCGAGTTTAAATTGCACTTTGCCAGTTTTTTAAATCTAACAAAGTGTTTTCATAATCCTATCTTCCTAGTTCATCGTGCTGTGCTGGTGCTGCAGCTGCGGTTGCGGAGAACCTCAAGCGGCGGAAATATAACAATCTTGTCGGCAGTTATATTTTTGAGCCGTTTGGGGTTGAAACTCTTGGGAATTGAAATTCTTTTATACATTTTGTTGCTTTAAGTTGTAAATAGACAATTAAGTACAAAAAAAAATTCATAATTAAAATATTGTGTTCTTTGCTCAGCCTTTCCGTAACAGCTGCATCAATCGACTAGAAAAGTTCAAAACAAACCATACATGCGATCTATGAAATCAGACCAACATACTAAAAAAGTTTGTTAAAAATTCAACGATCTCATCGAAAACTCGAATCAAACAACGCATTAGTACTTGAAGATCTGTTATAGTTATACACGTGCACAATAACACGTAACGTGTGAATCCAATGCACGTGCGTGCGCAAATTCTATGCACAAGCCACGAAAATAGAAAACTATACAGCGGATGAATTCTCTACGTTTCGAATTTACATATTTATGTAATGTGTGTAGAATTATTTCATTCATATTATTAAATGATAAATGTAGGTCGGTTGCTCTTTTAGCATAGTATAGTCGGCTTAATAATGTTCCCACTGTTGGGACTCAGACCTCCTCTCTGGCAGAGGAAATGGGCCGCTGTAATCCACCACGCGGGCCCAGTGCGGGTTGGTGGATGTCACATGTCTTCAAATTTTTGGTTCTAGGACATGCAGGTTTCCTCACGATGTTTTCCTTCACCGTTTTGAGAGCAGTGGTGACGAAATAATTTACACAAAATAAAGCGCCTGGCTGGGTTGGAACCCGCGACCTACAACTCGCAAGTCGGGGCCTCCTCTCGGCCATCACTGATCTCAGACGTATCATGCTCTCTTCCGACGTGTCTCTAATACGTATTGGTGACCACAGTAATAAGCAGTATCTTTGTCCATCCTCTTGAGGTTATGATTAAGGTGTTTTGTTTACCTTTTCCCTTGAAAAGGTCTGGTTGACCTTTCTTTTCCATGATACCGTAATCTACTCGAAGTACACGAGAACTCTTTATTTGTTATGATCCTTAGTAGTAAGGAATTGGTTAACCTTTTTCCTACTTGGAAAATTCTGTAACAATCTGAAATATTCCACTGAAAACATTGGTTTTCTGTGAGTCACATCAACTAAAGGTCATGTGACTGTGATCTTTTAATTACCAGTCTTGGCAATGTTCGTGGCTACAGTACGACGATATTTATAATATCGACGATATTTATATTATCGCTTTCAAATAGTATATAAATCGTCTATTCAATGATTTTGTTCACTCAGAATTACCTTATAAGCACACGACAAGATTAATATTTTCCTTATTAACCGACTTTGAAAAGGAGGAGTTTCTATGTTCGGCTGAATGTTTGTGTATGTTATGTGTGTGTATGTTTTTTTTTCTTTTATGTATGTTCAGCGATATCTCGGTCAATTGTAGATCGATTCTGAAAATTCTTTTTTTGATTGAAAGGTTATGCTTCCAAGTTGGTACCATTGAACTATTGTTATGATCTGATTATAAACTTCGAAGATATGAAACAGAACTCCTCATAGGCTCACAGCAGAACTGTCGTAACAAGTAAAATTGCTTTGTTTATACGTGTAGTCGATGACTGGCTGAAGGAAAAGAGGGGGAGGGGATGTATCGGACTGATCTGATGATGAAGCTGGAAGATAAATTAATGTAATCTAACCGTGATTGGGATTATCAGAATCGTTAGGAAATGCACTCTGGCTATAAAGAATCTAAATTTGGCTGAGGGGTAGTTTATAATGGTGGTAACACAACTAAAAATTGTAAAATAAAAAACTTTTAACATTGAAGATGGTTTTTTTTTTTGTAAAAAGCTTTTTATTTTTTAGGATATCATTCAATGACTTCCCCCGCTCTAGGGTGGATTGGGAGGGCGAGTTAAAGTTTTACTGACTAAAACCTACGCCTATGTTCCTTCTTTCGGACAACCTATGGCCGCAATAGGCTTCGGTCCTGCTAGGCCCTTACGGTTTTGCTAACATCTTTTTAAGGCGTGCCTGGAACACCACTTGGGATTTTTATTATTGGTAAGATCGCTCGATCTGATCTCACAATATGTAGTTACTACGGTAAAGCGCGTTTGTCGAGAAGTAACCTCTTTGCTCTTGATATAGACCCACAAGTTGTAATGTCATTAAACACAAACACTGGCGGAGAATTCAACTCCTTAACTCTACGTACAATTAATGTTTCCGTAAAACATTTTGTACTTATTGTTTCATGTATTTTTTTTGTATTTTGCAGCCTATGACTCTAAACGAGTTATTTCATTTTCTATTCATGGTAGTTTTTACGGTAATTCTGAAACCTTTACATTTGTCTAAAGTTTCTAAAAGCATGTATACAAAAAATCCTATTCACTTGAAAAATCTAACAAAATTTAACTATAAAAGCATTATAATGAAGTTAAACCATCAGAAAACCAAAGTTTTTATTTGAATTAAAAGAAGTAAAGCATTAGGTGTAGCTAAGCGTTCGTCTGGATGCAGAGACAACGATTTAAAGGGAACAGTCCGTCAATAAGTCTCGCCTCGGATCGGTCAGGGTTAGTAATTGACGGGGGTGGTACGGGACGTAGGGTTGATAACACGAAGAATGGAGACAGACGGGTTTGTTTATGTGGACGACAATTCTCGACGACTAAAGTTATGGTGCTAGTGAGGTATCTATGGAGCATGCTTGCAGTTATGGACGTTCAATCAAAGAAGTACGCATAGCTTTACAGAGCGCAGGCGCTACTGTTTCTTTTAATAGACCATTAAAATAGGTAGGTACTCATTCAGATGATGGAGAGTTATTAAAAATACTTTTTCATGTTTACACCCATTATTTTCCAAAGCAACAAAGTGCAAATTCGAGTAATAAAAATAATTTACATATCGTGCGAAATGATTTACGCTGTCTCGTCGCGCTAACCCTACGCTCTTAGGGCAGTTACAGCGCCTTCCCCTAAAACATTGTCATCTGAATTTGTGCCCGAAGTAAATAAGAGTCCCGGGGAGTCCTCCGCTCTAATGGCGGTAGATTTATAGATTTTCCCTGAATGCCCCGCCGCGCCAGGATTAAATTACGCCAGCCGTATTGGTCGGGCGGAATATTAGCACTTCTGTTTGTTTCCGCGCTTTGGCTTCAACCGATTTGAATGGTCACTTCATCTGTGATTTTAGCTTACGGATTTCAAGGATGAAGTGAACTAATTGATCAATTATTTGGGTGTTTAAAGTTGACCCGAGTTTAAGGAGATAACGGCACATAAGATATGTTCAGTTTCTTTACCTCTTCTGTATATGAAATTACGATATTCTTGCATACATTTACTACAGGAAGTGGGCTGAGTACCAATGATTTAAGTAGCAGGCAATATGCTAGTCACGTTAAACATAAATATGCCGTAAGAGATATTAAAGAAAACAGTATTCTTGTGTACTGTTTACAGGAAAATGGTAATTATTGTCGTATTTACGATTCGCTTATCGGATGAGCCATTTAAATATCTGAGGGAAACATTTTTATTATTACATGTTCATTGGGAATATTGCTTTGGGGGTCAACATGAGGCAAATACGAGTCCTCTTGCCTTTTAAATCTAGTGATATCTTTAAAAGGCCCTGACTTATGAGTTGTATCTCGCGGGTTCAAACCCAGTCAGGCGCATTACTTTGTGTAATTAAATTCATTACCACTGCTCTCAAAATGGTGAAGGAAAACATCGTGAGGAAACCGGCATGTTCTAGAACCAAAAATTCGAAGACATATGTGACATTACCAACTCGCACTGGGGCCGCTTGATAGCTTACAACCCATTCTCTCTCCTGGAGACGAGGCCTTAGTCCCAGCAATGGGAACATTAAAAAAGGCTGATTATGCAATGCTTATGCTAATATCTAGTCACGTCAGTGTATGCCTGTATTTTCAAGTAATAAGACCATCAAACCGACATTTAATTTTCCACAAAAAACAATCTACTGGCTGAAAATTAACTTCATTATTATAAAAACTTGTAAATTTCTAAAACTGAAGCCTTGTAAGTAATCTCTCGTGTTTTTTAATAACAGTTTTCTTCGAGTTTGTCCCTTGCCCACTCTCCGGCGGCGTGCCGGGGGGAGGCCGGTCGCGGCGGCCCTCTCCTTCTGATTTTTAAAATCGCAGACGGGTTAAGTCACGGTGTATAAAAGCGCGCCCTCCGGCCCCGCCTGGTAACCGTTGACTGTGCGTATCATATTTTTCTCTGTCTCTCCCCATAATTGTTCGTATTAAGTACTTATTTTTCAATGCTTGAGCACGTTTTTTAAGGAAAGTGGTGGTTAATTAGTAGAGTCTGATCGTATTTTAGCTATGTTTTGTCCATGGCAATGAACTTTTCTTGTTTTTATACCCTTTTATAAGGTAGGAAATCATCTAACGACTTTTCTTACTTTGGATAGATCGGGAGGCGTGACAGACTTTTACTGGTTAAAACCACACCACATGGGTGTCCTTCAGTTGCCCTTTGCGTTCTAGGACCACGGGTTTTCTTTTCAGGAAATCGAGGCCTTATACTTACGCATATATTATTACAAAAATACAGATAAGAGAATAGGTACAATATTATCTAGGCTTACGATTACAAAATAAGGGTGATAAAAACCAACGGATAACTTACTCAAAACTTAAATGTAAACTTTTTGCCATCGACCCTCTGTTTTTGAAACACCGAAAACACCCAATATTGTCTCCCCTTTGGAGTGTGCCGCCCAATTTACATACTATTCTTGTACACAGCAATTGATATCAGCACACATTTCGACAAAATGAGGGGATATCAGATTTTCCTTCTGCGTTTTCCCCGAGCGTCGCACGCGGTGATCTTGCGCAGTCTATTGTTTCGTTCACATGAAAAACGTGGACGAAATCGAGTGAATGAGAATGGACAATGTAGACTCCCTTTCATTCAACTTAAAAGCTTTCTAGGTCTCTTTTTTGATCCTCTGGACCAACATTTAAGTTAAATGAACTGTTGTTTGTTTGAAGTTTGTGTGTACAGTTAGGGAGTGTCATTTCCTGCCGGAGACTGTGTTTTCTGATAGCTACAATCAAGGGGTCTTTAAGTCGAGGGTGAATAGGTAACTTCTAGATAGGCGAGCTCGATCGTCGACCACATCATCGCTTACCGTCAGGTGAGATTGATTAGGATGGGTCGTTCCTGAAATGATAATAATTTACTAGATGTAAAAGGTGTCTGTCACAGTAATGTTCTTGACAGCTGTAATTTTATATACATATTTACTAACGCTTGTAAGAATTCAGTTCACTCATTTCAACTTATCTCAAACATTGGTCCTTCGAGCCGGATGATACCACTAGGATTAATAAGGATAGTAGTCAAATGCGAGTGAGATAATTAACAGAGATAGTATCAATAATTTAAAAAGGACCCGTTACCCAACTTACGTGTGGAATGTGTTAAACTGCCAACTGATTGTTCGCAACTTTTTTGCTGTCATCAAAATCAGTAAAATAATTTTTAGTGGTCGTTATAATTATGTTTACGAGTTTCGCCACACGCCACCACATTAAAGTCCTTTGAGCGTGAGTTTTACTGTTTGCAGGTTTTGTTCAGTAGACTTTACGACTTTCTAAATTATGATGCGTACACGATAACAGCACTCTTTATTTTTATCTTAACGATTATCTTTCGCTATTTCTCTTAAGATGTCGTCCAGAATTTCAATTGATCTATCTACTCGTCGTCATGCCAATAACTGCGGTAGCAGACTGAGAATATACTGACTTTACCTTAGACATATACTATGAATGTTTGTCATTAGTTTATCTTTCGCTATGTCTCATAAGATGTCGTCCAGAATTTCAATTGATCTATCATCCGTTGTCATGCCAATAACTGTGGCAGCAGCCTGAAAATGTGTGTGTACTGACTTTACTTTAGACACATACTATGGATGTTTGTCATTAGTCCAATGGCTCTGGTCCAATGTCATGGAAGAATAAAGAATCAGTTCTTGATGTTTTCACTCCTTCGTATTTAACAAATAAATTGTCAAATCTATTGATCTCTCGCTACAGGTATTTCTCATGTTTTCATATGTTCATACGTTGGAACAATGGAATCCTACGATGTGATAGAGAGATATACTCTTATTATCACACTAACATTATAAAGGCGTAGGTTAGAATATATGATAAAATAATAATCACTTTTTTTGTAAATGTATGTGTACGTTTATTAATACTTCACACTCTAACGATAGAATACATTTACACGAAATTTGATAGGTACACGTGCAGACTATGCTCTGGGATAGCAGTTAAGAAAATTATCTACTTTCACGTGGGCAAAACTGCTGGTAGAAGTTTTTTTTTAAATCTTTATTACGGAGCTTTGTCACAATTTTGACCATGTCGCTCCATCAGAGCCAAATTTTGTGTTTTGATTTATTTTAGATGATTGTGATAAATGTTGTATAAAACTCTTGCCTTCTCTAACGTAGGCTTAGCTAAAATGTTGTTGCAAATACCGATATCTAACAAATTTAAAGTGCTAAACATATTTCTTCTGAGGCGTTCGCCCCGCTCACACTCCACCAGAATATGTTGTACGTCCTCAATTATTCCGGATTTTACACAATCAGGTAAGTCTGTAATACCCATGAGGAACGTAAACTTCCTTGATGGAATGTGACCAGATCGAAGCCTCATGGCAGTAACAATGTCTTTTCTATTGAGAGCATAATTGTCTATCCAAGGAATTGTTAGTGGTTCGGGTTGGATGGTGTTGTACCGGATACCTTTTTCCTTTGACCTCTTATCATGAAATTCTTTCCACAATTTATGACAATGTTTTCTAATCAAATAATAGTTATCGGAGAAAATGGGAGCTATATTTAATGGAATGCCTTCAACACAGGCTCGCTTTGCCATTGAATCTATCATATCATTGCCATGAATCCCGATGTCTCTGCTGGTAGAAGTTAGGATGGCACAAAAGTTTACAGTGAGAGCTAATCACTATCTTTCTCCTCCTTGTCCAGCGTTTTCTTTTCCAGTCATGTTCATCACAGTATCATTCACTTCCATATCTATCGGCCAATAAATCTTGTTATTTCTACACATTGGCCCACCAATGACTGCTGCTTCAATGAACGGTCATAATACTGGTAACTACTGATTTATTAATAACAATTGGGTATGGGGAAAAATGCTTTAGTCACTGACAATAATATGAGTGGCGTCAATATTGAACGTCCTTGACAAAAGAACCAGATACTTGGTTGCCATAAATCGATTCTTGATACACTATGGACTTCAATTAATAATTCATTCTTGGACTAGGTCAGCACTTATAGGTAGCATGGTTAGTGACATTCATTTTTCTATGTTACTATCTTGTGACACAATATCACAATAATTATCTATTTGTAATGTCCTATTGATTACTCTAGGAAAAAACCTCCCCTTTGCCTTTTCCACATATTCACAGAAAGTCCTGAGCTTTTCTAATTGCCTGTTTCCAAAGTAGGTACCATCAATAAGGATGTTCACAAGAAGAATCTTTTATTCGAAAAAAATTGTTGAATAATTTTTGATCAAATTTATATCTTACGTTTTTTTTAGGTGGGAAATTATCCAATGACCTCCCGCCCTTGGGCGGAGCTGGAGGTAGTGTCAGACTTTTACAGAATAAAACTCACTCCTAGTTCCTTCGTTGCCTTTCATTCCAGAGCCGAGTTTTCCTTTCAGAAACGATTGTTTAAAGGGTAATAAAAATAAATACCTTAATTAAGCTAATATTCACTTAAAAATGCTTCAAAAAGGTCTTTATAAAAAGTTTTCTTTCTTACCCATTAAAACAAAACTCTGAGTTACCTAGACATTGTTCTTAAACAATCATAAATTTTAAATCTAAACATCTGAATAATTGCAAAGGTCTTTCCTTTTATTATGGTACCGATAGTGGAATTTTTAAAGCTAACTTTTCTATTTTATTTTTATATTTTCTACACAATATATAATATTATTGGAAAATAAAATATTTATGATGTACCTATGCTATAATTGTACAAATAAAGGTAAATAAGTAAATAAAGGATATAACCAATAAACAACAATATAGAAAAATAAGAGAATGGCCGATTGGGGATAAAAACCTAGACCTCGACTATTAACATCCGTACATTCCCTTTACTTTTTTTTTCTAGATGTCATAAAAAAATTATGTTAGTCAACATAGGTTCTCTAGTTCGGCTAAATTGATCTATATCCCGTTTTAAAGAAGGCTCCATCGCTCTTCCTTCTCTCCTTTTAACTAAAAGGATAATTTATAATACTCAACAAACATTTTTCCTCCTAAAACTATTTTAAACATTCCGTTGAACATCTTTGATTACCGAAGTTGGGGTCATAAATCAAAACAAGAGCATCGGTTCCCAATCTCTTGTTGCTATTACATGGAGGTACAGATACATTAATCATTTACAATTACGTTAAACGGCCCACGGATCCAGTGGAGGAGACTCCGGCCGCATTGTGAATAGGTACTCAACTGACAGTGGACAAATAACAAAACTGGGTTAATCTTTTGCCTCCCGCATCGACTGGAGGTGGAGGATCACCCCTCGCTCCCTCTCGCTCACCCAACACCCGAACAGAAAGGGACAAAACACCAAAATCCACAGCCAAAAGGCTTTAGACCAACAAACTCTCCACCTCGCTTGACTCCTATTCACTAACAAACTAAGGTCCTTATTGGAATGCACCTTGAAATTTTTACCTTTGGAATTCAAAAAAGATATATTCTATCAAAACAATCTGTACTCTGTACTACGGACAATTGAGTCGGTTTTTCGATACGCATGAATAAATTCTAGATTTTAGTATTATATTCATTTATTTGTTCCATCACGTCTGTGCTGAGAGATGAAAATGCCATGAAAATTTTGTCTCTCTTTTACTTATCAGATTGAATAGAGAGGGGACGATATTACATTAAGTCACTGTGGAGTGTACGTATTGCTACCATTTACTTTGTTTACTGAGAAGGTCTTAGCACTAGAATTTTCGTATGAATCTAAGTAAATTTTTGTTCACCTTCAAGAGTCCAGACGATTGTAGTTGCAGTTGTAAACTTAAGTTAACTTTGAAAATTATTTTGATACTAGCTGCTGTCAGCGGCTTCGTCTGCATGATAATAGAAAATTATCCCAGGGGTACTCTCGAGATAAAAAGTATCCTTTTCCAGGACATGGTCTGCCCGTGTACGAAGTTTCATCAAATCCTTTCGTTCGAGCATTTTGTATGGTGGGAAAAATCATCCAATGATAACCTCCGCTCCTGGGTGGAGCGGGAGATAGTGTCAAAATCTTAGTGACTAAAAGCCCACCCCGTTCCTTCTAGCCTTCATACCGGGGCTCGAGTTCCCTTTCGGATAACCCTGGCCCCAGTAGGCCTCGACCCGGCTGGGTCCCTGCTGTTGCTGACAACTCCTTGAGGCGCGCGGGAACATTGCGCGCCGTCGACGACTTGGGCTTGGTCCGGACAGTTACCGGACGGCCGGACAGCGAGCTACTCATTGTTCACTGTTTGCAAGCCCGCGCCTACGGTGGCCGGAAATCGGGATCGGAATCCCGGCGGCGGCGGCGAGATTCCGGGAGCATGAAAAAATAACAAATTTACATATACACACACACTGACAAACTTTCACCTTTGTAATATTAGAGTGGTACACGATATTTTATCTCAAATGTCATTACTGTTATTAAATCTTCAATGTTGCTTAGGGCAGGCTGCCACTGTTGCTAACCTGATTTGCTTAATACGCTCATTATAAGCGCACGATCTTTGAAACTGTCTTCTACTGGCTTACCAAATAGGTTGCCTTCAATCTTCTTATAGTTCACCGAAGTGATGTGTAATTTCAAATCATACTTGTGATGAAATTTATGATAGTTTTAACAATTCTTCAACAGCATAGTAACCAGCTTAACAAATTATAACAAATCTAACTAACTACCTACTAAAAGAAATAACAAGAACAAAGCATTTTATACAACTCAATATTTTTGTTTTGATTTACCTCCCCATGAGAAGTTTAACCAAAGATTCGAAGCTTCCAACGATAGCGATTAATTTCGATTCGATTTTTTTTAACCTGTCTAGACCCTCTAAATTACGCTGAGACGAAACCGATTCGAACAATAAAAAGGTTAATTCCACAAACGGTATAGGACGAGATGTATTGAAATATTATAATACGCTTCAACCTATAATTTGATTAAATTCGAGGCGAAAAAGAAAAGGAGTTGATTCAAATGGGTCATTAGAATTCGGGTCAGTAATGATCGGACGAGCATCGCCAGTTTTGTTTGTTATATTAGCGTTCTTAAAACGCTCAGGTATTTTATTAAGTATTTAGAAGACGTGATCTTTGTTTCACCACTATTTTATTTTATGAACACCTAAATCAACTCTTATATAGCAATATTCATCCTTTGCATCAGCTTCTATACAAGTTGTGCTCAAAAGATATGGGTGAAAATCATTACGCGAAAAATCCACGGCTTTTTACAAGTCCTAGATTAATCAAAATTAACCAATTACCTCGTTATTAAACTCTTATACAATCATGATTATTGAATCGTCGCTGCAAGTAGTTACGTATCGCACTGCGCCCGCGCACAGCTTACGTCAAAATTGTAAAATACAGTAAATATTTTACATAAGCATGCGGAACTGTTATTATTTTGATACTCGTAACTGTTTGGAACTTTCTCGGTAATGCGCTAGAGAAGGAAAGAGATGTTTCTATTACCTTCTAGAACATTGTTATGGAAATTATTACGAAACGTTGTTGACTAAGGGTTCCACTTATGATGTAAGCTGCCAGCAGTTTTGCATTACTCAAAACAAAATGCATACTTCAAATCTGTATAATGAAGGGGTCAAAGTCACCACACCAAGCTCTGCAACTCCCATTAAAACAACGAAGCCTATCAGATAGTGGAGATGCAGCCACTTGACTAACATTCATACTTGAAGCAAGAAATTGGCAGTAGCACCTCGATGATGATGTGATCGATGTACATTTAGACGAAGATTACATCTATCTCATTTCAAGTACCAATGGGCACACACACCACCGCATTCATCTGTCTCTATTTCACACTGAAACCAACAATTTACATCAATTAGTTGAAAATGTGTCGGAACAACAATGGTAGGAACGTTTACAGATCCGGACAAGCCAAACGTATTGAATATGTTGGTATTTACGCCTCAAATGTGGGTATCCATGCGCGTATCACGCCCAAGTATTATATGCAGTGCAACGGTATCATTGGTACGGGGTACGGCAAAAGCAATTTCGAGCGGAGACTATTGGCAACTGGCCAGTTGAAATAAGCTTGCTACGACACCCGGAGAGCACCACTACATGCAGCCTGTGATCTAACCAACTTAATTTATATTTATACCTTTATGATTTTGTTGGTTACACTCTAGTTACTTGTCTTTTTTATTTCTTCTTATATCTTAATCAGAGACATTAGTCCTCAACTATATCAACAAGTGCTTCTTCATTACCTGGTCGTCTGTTTGTTCTAATGTTACCAAGTTAATATCGACGAATCACAGGTGTTTTGTTAGTAGATACTATTAACGATCATTTTTATTCAGTGTTTCTAATGCGTATGCGCATTCTTTGGCACCAGGTTTTAGGAATGTTATTTAAATTCTTAGACTTAAGTCAACGTTAGCTAACTTTAGTCTTAGTACTTATAATGATGCATGTAAGACTCTAGCTATTTTTGCATTAATAAAAACTTTAAAAGGATCTGTTAAAGATATTTTTATGTTAGTAAATGAGAATAAATTTAACGCACACTATTATGCTCATATCTCTGAATCAAAAAAAGTTGTGACGTTATTCCCCAAAAGCATGTGAGGGAGAGGGGTGGAAGCAATTTAAACCAAAGTAACCTGGCGAAAAGCCAGCCGTCCCACGGGTCTTAGGTTACGACAATGCTAGGCATCGCAGATAAGTGTTCCAACTATATCATCTCTTACTTAAACATCCGTTTCACTTTGATCTTTGATGATATTCGTCTTTTTGTTCAGTCAGAATTTGCGGTTTATGTTTGGAAATTTTATTTTATGCACTACCAGTTCCATTTCTACTGGTATTTTTGCAACTTCTTTCAAGTTTTGTTTCCTTGTCTACATTATTGCTCTTATTTTAAAATCCTTTGCCAAAACCACTCCCAATTCAGTCCATTTCTCCTACAATTCACAAAATAGTCTACATTCCGTTTTCAAAATATATTAGCAAACTGCTTAAAACAATGTGCCTTTCCATAATTTTCATACTGTTGTTTATTAGGGTGAATGATCCGGCTCGTGTTGCAATGCAAACAACTCGACATTATTCAATAATTGCCTTGCAACTACTGACCGAAAATTAATTAACACTCCTAATGCATGCAACGGGAGCAAAGAGTTTTGGTACAGCAGCGGCAAAATCAATTTGAGGCCGGAGTATTGGCGAGTGGCCAGGCGGCAGCCGCTGTCCGACAACCACAAACCTGCATATTATACGTAATACCTACACTATACATCAATCACGAAACGTTTAGAGTGCATCTATTTTGATTTATACAGGTGAATCGTTTATAGAGTCCTTGTGTATTGCGGTTGCGCGGAACAGCGCCAATGAGTATGTGAACTCTCTTTGTTAGTTTGGACAATTAGGTTGCAAAATAAAACATACCTAGTAAAGTGGGGTAACTTTGGACCTGGGGTATGACGTTGGCACAAGCTTACTAAACAATAGGAACATGTTAATGAGTTTGGGTCAAAGTTATACCTCAGGGCCAAAGAAACCCCCCACTTTCAATTTAACAAAAAATAATACATTTCTATTCTGTTAGAAAAAATAATGCCAAAATAATCTTCAATCTGATCGACGGTTTGCGAGATCAAAAGGCTGTCAGTTCTTTTCCTAAAGAATTGTAATTCTAAATGACAATCCTGCTGGTCTTCTGACCATGTTATCAGATCATACGTTGTGGAAAGATCGATGGCCCAGTAAATTTTGTTTGAGAATATTTTGATATGTTGCATTTTATCTTCAAGCTTATTATCTTTTAAGTTTATTTAAAAAGGAAAAGAAAAAATCATCTGGAAAATTAGCCTTCTTTTCAAATGCTTAGAAAACAAATAAGTTACAAGAAACTGTACTGAGCTGGTGACATGGATAGGCTATAGTTAGCACCAACTTAATTTATTTTTTTAGAATGTGGGAAAGTGACCGGTGAATCACGACATTGAACCACTAGGAAGGAAGCTCAAATAAAGAAAAACTGTCAGCTTACTAATGTGGTCTACGCGAACGAAGTCGCAAACAAAAGCTAGTAATTAATAACGCAAGTCAGACTTCCTCCTCACACACAATAAACATTAATAAAACATGTTAGTCTGTAGTTACAAAATGGAGTGAAACTCGATATATTATTAGCCGTGACTAAATCGTGTCATTTTGGAGAAACTTAACAAGAAGACATTATGCAAATGCGTCAAAAAGGTGGAAGAATAAAAATCAATACTTTTATGACATATTAAAAGCTGGTAGCATTTTGAATACAAAATGAATAAAGAAAATAATAAAATAAACATGTTTACAAGCTTGGTGAAAGAAATTAAATCTGCAACCGATTCTATGGAGGCATTTACAAAATAATAAGAAAACGTATGTTCCTAGACTAAAAGTCAAATTAAAGCAAGTAATTGATTATAAATTATATTATAACGTTTTATATATTTCAGTTAATATCAATTCCAACAATATAGAAGAATCCATTTAGTTAACTGGTCAATAAGCATGTTTAGTTGTTTATGATATAATTATAAGATGATCTTGACATACTATAATATTGTCGTTTGATTTTATTAAATGTAATGCCTCTTTATTGTTCTGCAATCTTAATAAAATACGTAAATAATAGATCTTGACGAGTGTGTAATCATCTTGGACACATTATTATAAAGGCTTTGAACTGACCTTAACTTATATGTTTTCTGTATCAACAAGGTCATCATCATCTTCAAGAATATGGATATCTGTGGGTTTAAATAATTCTTCTTCTTTTTCTTTGAAGTTCTTTCTGTCAGTTAGTCTGTTATTTTTAACTTCGTTAATATACTCTTTGTTCCTATTATCTCCTTTGATTTGTGAATCTTTTACATAATGTAAATCACCTTTGTTTTTTTTACTTTTTACTGTTGTTTTTATTTCAATTTGATTTGTTTCGTTTAATTGTTCATTTTAATTTAATATGTAAATAAGTTAGTTGTAAAATTGTATTTTTTTTTTAATTTCAGAGCTTTTAAATATTAACATGATTAATAATAATACAATTAAATAAAAAAAAAACAATCATATTTTCAATAATTCCTCGAAGGCTTACATGTTGGAATCCGATTAAAATTTTGCAACAAATGAAACAAAAACTGATGTTAATTGGATGAAAGCGAAAGAATTTACATTTCCATAGGGCATGTTTGTCATTCATAAATATATTCGAAAAATGCGTGCTCGTGAGATATGCGTGCATGAATTTGCTTCTTCGGAAGCCATGGGCGAAGTTTAGCTAAATTTAAAGAATATGAAATGATCAAATTCATGGTAAACGTAATGAGTCTAAAATTATATAACGAATTTATAGTGTGGGAAAAATACGAACGCGATTTTAGTAACACGAACAAACTTTACAAAAAAAAAAAAATATTGGTTCCCTGTTAAATAATGGCGCAGCACATTTGTTTTAAAAATGTAAACACTTTTAAATTATTTTTCTTAACATTTTACATATAAAAAAAACCTAACTATTATTATAAATACTTACATACATATATGCACTAAATAAAATAATAAAAAACCTTAAAAACTAAATAAAAGTAATCTAAAGTCAAAAAAACAAAAAACTTCTCAACCTCGTTGTCGACTAGTAATGTGGCCAAAAGGCGGGCGGCATTGCCACGCTGTATGGTATTGCTTATCCTCTGCCCAAGGTAAAAATCAGCCCTTGAATCACACGAAGTGTCAAAGGCGTTGGTAAAAGTCTTTAAATAATTAAATTTTTAATTAAATTAAATAATTAATTCATTCCTGATAGCTGGTAATACAAACACGTGGTTTGATTTTTATTTAGATAAATAAATATGTCTTTCTACTAGAAATGAAATTGTTATGAAAATAATATAATGAACGAATTATATTTACTTTTTGTTATTTATTAAGCAATAAATGCCTACTTGTGATGATATTCCCTAAGTTCAATTTTGTAGTCTTTTTAACTGTCCTGGAAGTAGACATTTAAATATTGGTCCTCAGGGTTTGTTGCTGTATTTTAGGTTTTATATAAACAGCATATTTATATATATAGCATTTAAGTACTCTCCGTACCTATATGCTGTTTTAATATGGTATTTTGATTATTCATTTTTTTTTTAAGGATGGCAACGATGTCTTTGGATTTTTTTAAACGTTGCTTCACTCTAAGAATAACTCCTACATTGTGGTTTTTTTTTTAAATATTTTAGATAGGAAATCATCCAATGACTTGTCTCGTTCTAGGGCGAAGCGTGAAGATGTGTCAGACTTTTGCTAACTAAAACCACACTTATGTTCCATCTTTGCCTTGCACTCTATTTTCACTCTAAGGTTTCTCTTCTGGAAGCCAACCCATGGCCCCAGTAGGCTTTGGCCCTATTGGGTTTCTACGGTTTTGTTGAGATCTCTTTGAGACGAACGTGGAACACTACGGACCGGGGACGACTCAGGCTCGGTCCGGACGGTTACTGGACAGCTAGCTACCCATTACTCGTCGTCCATAAACTCACACATACTGTGGCTGGAAATCGGGGTCGGGATCACAGCAGCTGGGGCATGAGGAAGTTCGTTCTTTCACGCGCGCGCCCGCCTTCTTTGCTAGCTTTACCGCTTTGAAGAAGGTGACTGCCTGCCATTCCTCCTTGGCCTGTACCTGGGCTAATATCCTCAAAATTGCAGCTGCCCATAGTCTATCACATTAGTAACACTTGTGATCTCTGGACTAACGAATTGAATAAACTGTCTCTGAAATTTTAATCTGACGATACGAGTGAACATTGCCGAAATATAATTATTACAAAAAAAGATATATAAGCCCTGAAATCAATGAATAGCTCTTAGGATAGATGAAAGCAAGCAATTTCTCTCTCAGACAGGCAATGCTCTATAAATGCTACTTATGTTAAAATACGCGTTCAATCGACTGATTGGTCGTCTAAGTTTTCTTTTATCGTTTCAGTTTTTACTTTAGGTACTTTGTTTTGATTTTACTTATCTTTAGAATGAGGTGAAGTTACTATTTTGTTGATAATTAACAACATATTAGCTGAACGGATTTTAATGAAACTAGTACAAGGGTAAACTATGCTAGGGAATGGTTTTCAAAGTAGGTTTTTTTTATCCTCCAATATCCAAGATAATTTAAAATAAAAAATGACCTTTTTTGATAAATTGTTGACAAATCTTGATTATGTCATTAGTGTGTTTGTGCATAGATACCAATGCACTATCAATGTAGTGCGTCGAATCCAATATTATTTGCCTACAATTATGGTAACTAATTTCATTAAAAAACAATAGCTAAGTAAAAAATAAAGAAAATTTATGTAAAAAAAAATATGATTTAGTTAAAAAAATGAAGAAATTTTATGAACAAAATTATGATTTAATTTGAAAAATGAAGAAAATTTACGTAAAAAAATATGATTTAGGTAAAAAAATGAAGAAATTTTATGTAAAAAGTTATGATTAAGTGGGTAAAAACAATGAAATAATTTTTTTCCTTAAATTTTAAGAGTGTGTAATATTTCCAGTTATATGTTGTATAAGGAAATTAGTTTCATTCATAATATTGGTATGGATTCTTGGTAACAATAGATTTTAGAAATAATTATAAGAGATACACAAAGTATTCTAATAATATAACTAATAGCTGTATCTGAGTACTTTTAGCCTTTATCAGTCTGTTATCGATGTCCATCATAATGACTCATTTCCATTGATGACCCATATAACTTCCGAATAAGATAACATGATAAAACATTGGTTACTTAGTTAGGTATATTATTATCCGTATCCAAGCGTATAACAAATATCTAATAAATCCAACCTTAACAAAAAGTTCAGTCATCAAATTTTATTAATTATCATCATCAGACTCGTGGTCGCAAACGCAACAACTGAGTCTAGGATCCTGGATTCCATTCTCGGTTCTGGCAAAGAATTTCTCATGAGGAATTACTCAGTAGCAGTCCAAAGTTTGAAAGTTGGTGGTGTGACTTACCCGTGCCTCGGAAAACACGTAAAGCTGTTGTTCTTGCGCCTGATAGAGATCCGGTCGAGTCGGATTGCCGTCCCCTCGGACTACGAGAGAGGAACAGAGAGGAACAGAGAGTACATCTGTGCACTATAATATCTCCTGCGTACTTGGTTAATCTCAGTTGAGATTAGCCATCGTGATTGAAATTGAGTCAGGAGAATTATCATTATTATTTTTAAGCTATCCTTTTTCTATTGATTCATTCTCAATTTATGCATCTGCTGCCTGAGTATCTGTTATATTCTATATTACCAGAAGAATACTCTCTCTTTTATCATAGCTCCATATATATATCTCCGATATCAAAACTCTTAAATAATTCCCTATGATGTTGTTACGTCACAACGCCACGTGCGACGCTCAGAAAAAAAATTTACACGCGACCACAATCGCCGATAAAGGCGAAACGTTTTTCTCAATCGGTACTCCATCGATACTTTCTGCGCATTTATAACCCGATATACACCCAGAACATCGATTGAAATCGTTCCGGTACTTTACGACTTTATTTCTGGCGAGCGTGTTTTCTTTGACTGCGTCAGTTAGGTTGGGACCGAAGCATTCGGCGTGTATCGGATAAATATTAATAAAGCGCGCCGGCCTCGTTTCTGGGAAGTTGGGAGGATCTTATTATAACCGCAATAGCACCTATAATTAGCAACATCCAAATTACTCGTGGCCTGTACGTGTTGCGCCAGATCGATGTTACGTGTGGCTACTCGATTCGGACCTATCGTTTTGTTTGCTGCATCGATACTCCAGCTTTTACCAGCCATATCATTATAACTTATAGTCGATTTGTATAAAATTTTGTTTTTGAAATGAAATCGATTGAATTAATATCTTGACTTCAAATTAATTATAACAACATAAACACGAAGGGTGTTGTGACTATCATGTTGGTAACATTGTCTCAGAATATTTCTTATTTTTTGTTTGTCCAAGCCGCTAGAGCCGTCTAATTTATTGTATTAGATTAATCACTCACAGAAAGGGCAACGACTTTTAACTGTTTAGTTAAGATAATTAAAGCAGGAGATTATGCTCGAGAAATCAAAACGGTTTGTAGTAGTAATGATGATACCTAATCCAAATTTGATTCTATACTGGATTTAAATGTTGGTGAGTAAGTAAAACAAAAGAATGAGTCAGAGATGCCAACGACCCGTTGCTCCAGGGTGATCTTTTGAAATTCCCGAATAATTGTCGACGCGTAAGGTGGCGACGAAAATAACGTGTGAGACGAACAGTGTCGTTCCCCCGCGCTTTCTTACAAATTAATTTTATTTATATATTGATGAATTGGCTTATTTGTTTGGTGTCTTAGAATTCCTCGGTCCTATATTTTTATATTTGATTTAATTTGGATCTAACCCAAAAAAACTTTTTCACGTGAGTAGGTATGAGTTTCGCAATTTTGGTAAGGTGGCTAAGTATTTTTTTTATAAATTGAGTATTCAGTAAACTAATTTGTACAAGTCGACTTTGTGTTAGTATGTGGTTAATATATACCATCAAATGTATCAATATTCCTCTTAAGATTATTTTTCTATCAAGAAATCTAGTACTGCAGCGGACTATAACTTTGGAATCTGTTTTGGAAAATTTACAACACTTTGAAGTTTATTAGATTGAAAATAACTTCTGTATGTAAACAGAAAGTATTCAGTAGCCAAGTTTAACTCTATCGCGTTCATTCTTTTACAATAGGCAAATCTGCATCTAGGTATTATGTAGAACGAGGCGTTTTAGCAATAAATATGAAAGTATAATGTCGGGGGAGCATGATACCGCTTTGAATGCTAAACCCGTACTGAACTACAAACACAGGCCAATAAGGGGGGCAGGCGTTGTGACGGGCGGGGCGGGGGAGCACACACTCAACTAACCGTGGGAAAAGCCTGCGTATACGGTGTGAACTGTATAACATACAGTATTCATTTGTTATTTTGATGCGAATTCTTTCGCACTTTGATTCAGAATTACGTTTTTTTTTTTAACAAACTATCATTCATAAATCTATAATCACGATTGCCTAATTTTTAGGAAAAATGTAAACAATACCAATGGAACCACTAATTGGTTTATAAAACAACTTCTTTCACAAAATCAAATCAAATCACGAATATTGACCGTTCGTCTCGACTTGGATATTCATTTGGATAATGATATTCTTCGAATTACTCTGTGTTTATAACCATAATGCCTTGGTTCGTAGTGTGTCCGAATCGAGGTTACACACAAACAAACGTCAGACCACAGTATGCCTTCACGTGGCAACAACGAACACATAGTTACAGTGTAACCCGGCCAGACGCCGGAGATCTTTGTGGAATCGTGTATTTTCTCCGAGATGGCGTGAAAAGCGTAGGTTTGCGGGAGGGGCGGAGTTCTTGGGAAACTGGTCGATGTGGCGTGCGGCAGACGTCACTCGCACACATGCGCAGGTTACGCACACAGATGGTCGTGACCGTGGCATTCCATCGGTATCCACACATACATGTAGACAGCGTACCTTATTAAAACGAGACGCGAATCGACGACTTATCGGGCAATTAGTCGTGGCTCACGTCAAATATAACAACGACACGGAATCCTATGCGATATACATTGATTACTGTCACCGAAATTAAAATTTCTGAATTTTATCATTACGCTCATTGTGTTACGTTATGTATATGAAGCTGGCAGTGTATGATAATATAAAATAATAACAATAAAAATAAACAAATAAGTATTTATTGTTAGCTAACAGCCTTAATCCTATTAACAATGTGACATAACAAATGTTAGTTTTGTATTAATGCGTGATTTGTATGCGGAAATCGTTGATGAAAATGTTAAGCGTCAATGTAAATCAAGTTCATCGAAATGTTTGTTAGTGCGGGTGGTTCGTTTGTGAGTGTGGTAGGCGTCCGTCGGAGCCGGCACGCGCGGACAAGAGAGCGATCATACTGCGCAAGTGTGCCTGATAACAACTCGCGTCGCGAATTATTCACGTGCTGTCAACTTATGAATTATTATACTGTTAACAACACCGACTTAATGTTAAAACGTCGTATGCTCTGTAATTAGACTTCTTGATTCAATTCTGATTTTTAATTACAACGTTAATTCATTCGTTTCGTTTATCCTTTTTATTTAAACTGGCTTCTGAGTAGTAACCTAACTGATGTTTTTGTCCTGTCCCAAGTCAAATTAAAGTCAAAGATGCTGCGACAGAGCAATGACAGATTAAATGGCTCATTGAGTCACCGCCTACATATTCATAAAGCATTGTACTACCTCGTGTCAGTGGGACTTGGACATTTGCGCGGGAAAATAAAAAGCATTGTTATAACCTCACTAAGTTGGTTTTTGACTCTTGTTTCCGTTAGCGTTGTATCTATCATCTTACTTTTGGTTTAATAAACTAAATGGCGTGATTTTTTCGGAAGCCTGTATCCCACTGCTAGGCAAAAGCCGAAAGGCAATTTCTCCTTCCAAACTTCTCTGTCTTAGTTGATCTCTGGCCAAGTTTGCCCCACGAACATGATCAGATCATCACACCACCTTCACCATGGTCGACTTCGATGACGTCGTCCTCCCTCACTTCCCTCGGGCGTCCAGTCCACGGCAGCCTAACTGATATTTGCCCGATATCTGTAACTTGATTTTTACGATAGTAAAATAGCGCGATTAACGAATATTAAATCAACAATATCTAACCAAAATCATAATCGTGTCGTATTAATATTAATGAGCGAAATAATTTAGTTAATTTAAGATAAATATTGAAAAACGTGATGTGGTCTGACAAACGGGTCTGCCGGCTAATAGAAACATAAAATTATGCATATTGGCAGTAGTAACACCTACTAGGCGGCCCCCAATGGCGGATGGGTCTATCGTACTAGCAAATGAAGAGAAAAAAACTTAACACTAACAAAAGTCACAGTAGGCGCGGGCTTGCGGACGGCGAGTAATGGGTAGCTCACTATCCGACCGTCCCGTAACTGTCCGGACCGTGCCCAAGCCGTAGACGGCGTGTAATGCTCCCGCGCGCCTCAAGGAATTGTCAGCAACCGTAGGGGCCTAGCAGGGTCGAAACCTACTGGGGCCAAGGGTCTAGTTCCAAAAGGGAAGCTCGGCTTCGGTATGAAAGGCAACGAAGAATCGGGGTGGGTTTTTTAGTCAGTAAGAATCTGACACTATCTCCCGCTCCACCCAAGGGCAGGGATGTCATCTGGATAATTTTTACCACCCGTAAAAAAAACACTAAGAAAAGTCGATAATATAAGGCAACAGACATAAATTCCTCTAACGTGTGAATATTTGCAACTCTTAACGCCCAATGCTATGCCTTTGATAACATTGTTACAAATATCATTGCAATAGAAATAACGAGTTAGGTCAATAAATACTCGTATGCGAATAATAACTACAAATGTTTTTATGTGTGCTGTTTCGAAACTGCTTTGTTATAAATGACAGAATTATGACTGTGATTTCAAGGATGACGAGTTTTGAGCATTGGCCTCTGACGCTTGACCAACCATTTTTTTTTTTACTCGTATGTTCAAAGTTTTTTTTTATGATTTACGAAATTTACTAATAGTAACAAAATATGCATGAAAAAAGTAATGTGTTTGTAAGTTAAATGGTAGACAAAGAAAAAACCTTGTTTGTGTCATATTATTTTAACAAAAAAATTACGTTTGGTAACATAATTTTAATACACAAAAACATTAAAGTTAGTTAGTTGTTAATTAGACAATATACACGATTAAAAAATACATACGCATATGAACTCTTAGAAAAAAATCAAAAAAAAAGCCGTGGAAACAAGTGTTTTTTTTTTTCTTTTCCTTAGTCTGATGCAATCTGCCAATTTAATGACATATATTAAAAAAACGATCAAGCAGAAATGTACCTAATCTGGGTGCAATAAAGTAAATATTTACAAGAGCAACAACATGTTAAGAGCAATAAATTAAACGCTGAATAATCGATGACTTTATTATCCACTATAAATAACACTTTATTCAAATAGTTGCAAATAAAACACATTAATTATTTTGACGTTAACAAGAAGTGATCAGCTACGGCTTAGTTTCGTAACAATTTTTTTTTTTTTAATAATTTATGCGTTTATAATATACAGTCTATGAAACTGTGAATTTAGTTTTTGCGCGCCGTTTTCATATCTCGTTTGCTGTGTAACTGCTTCAATAGAAGTTTAAATAATATTGGCAATATCTTTTAAAACTTTAAGCCAGAATCCTATCAGATATCCATAAACCTATTTATAAATAAAAATTAATGGACCTATAATTTTTATAATATTTTATACTACAAAACAATACGGGACTTAGGTACTACTTATAAAGTTGATCGTCAGCTACTACTAACGCCATCTATTGAGACGGTTCTGAAAACTTTGAAGTGTTTCTCAACCAGACGTTACGTTACGTTTCTAAACTGCTTCATTTTATCCATAATTTCTTTTTCTAAGAATTTATTTAACTTACCTTATAATTGTAATCAATTTTTTGATAGATATAGGTAGGTAACTTGCTAAAGAAGTATGCGATAGAGCAAAACTGTTTTTTTTTTATAATATTATTGTCACGTTGGTGTTAAGGGTTTCCCTAAAACTATTATGTTTTTATCAACCTTATAGTTTTATATTTAAAAAAAATGGATTTATTCCTATACAGGTAACAGTTCTTTCTAACTAGGTACTAATTTGAGTAGGTACCTACATATCTAGTAGATGTATAGTTACCGAGTGTGAAGTAAATTCCATTCACACAGACTACCTAACAATCGTTAATTCTAATAGTTTTATCTCTCGGTCTAGGTAATAATATAAATAGAATTTTTCCGTGAATTTGATGCTTAGCTACATCGGTCTCGTCACCATGATTATAATAATGATCAGCGGTGTAACGCAGGACTCAAGTAAGCTATTGTGAGTGTAATATGTGATAATTTTATTTTAATGTTGTAAATATGTTCAAAATAGTAGAAACGGTATTAGCTTGAAACAGTAGTTCCAGGACAGCAAAAGAATAGGAAGGTATATCCATAAAAACTGCAATAATGGTAAGTACCAAATCACACTCACGCTACCCGTTCACAGTAGTTGAGCCTATGCTCTAGTTAAAGAGTTATAAATAAAGATTTAATGTAGTGTAGTAATGTTTTTTAATAAGAACAAACGGGCCAATTCTGTAAAAAAAATTAAAAAATAATATCCGGTACTGAACTTGTGTAAGTAAATCGGCTGTCCTATTTTGTATTATTTGTAAAAATGGTGTATAATAAAAAATATAAGAGAAAACGAACAAAAATTCGAATTTCGCAGGATGCACTGGAGGTTTTCAGGATTTGTTTGTAGTTTAATTGTCCGCCCAAGGCGTCGACGGCGCATATTGTTCCACACGGGCCTCAATGAGTTGTCAGCAAACCGTTGGTGCCCAGCAGGGTCGAAGCCTACTGGGGCCAGCGATCTGCTTTTGAAAGGAAGATTCGGCCCCGGTACGAAAGGCAACAAAGGAAGAGGGTTTTTAGTAAATGTGACACTATCTCCCGCTCCGCCCAAGGGCGTGGAGATGTCATTGGATGATTTTCCCACATAAAAAAAAATATATATATATATATAGTACCTTCTTATTGATTTCATCTCATAGGTAAGGTACTGTTTATTTTACATCATAAATTACAGTATATTTTTCAACAAAAATTTATAAAAATATAAATGTACAATAGGAGGCAATTATGAGATTAGGATATTTAATTCAATTCAATTATAGTAATATCACAATCTATATTAATATCATCGAGATGTAAAATTTATAAATTTTCATTAGAGGTTTATCTCTAAAAATACTGAACGAAAACTAAAAGTTCTTTTATCAGAAGAATGCTACTATATAGGGTTTGCCTGCTTACTGACAATTTGGTTGTTTAATTTACTATAAACCTAAATCCCTAACTAGTGATTTTAGTGAACACCACATTGGCGACGAGGGTGGGATTATATTAAATAAGCAGAAGCTTATTGAAAAAGAAGAATATTGAAAACCAGCTTTTGCCCGCGGCTTTGCGCGCTTATCTACATAAATAAAGCAGCTTTCTATAAGTGAAAAAAATTTCGCAATCGGACGAGCACTTTCAGAAATGACCTCCTATAAAACAACAAAAAACAACAAACTTTACCTCTTTAAAATATTATTGTAAATTAACATCTTTGGAATTTACTTTTAGTTAAATGTATTAGTAAAATGAAGGCTACTTATTTAAATTTTATTTCCGTAAGTGCTCACTAAGTGTAGAGATGTGCAGTGTATTTCCCAGGTTTCAGGCACAGAGGGCGCTGCTTGCGTTCCATTGTCGAAACTAGCGGCATCTATGATATCGCGCAGAAATAAAGTCAAATTATGTTCCTTTACAAGTCGATATCGTGATTTTAATTTCCTATTCGACATGATAATTTAATATATTCCTTGAACAAAAAGTGTTGACTCTTTTTTAATTTAATTTTTACAACTCCAATTTTCCTCATGTCAGGTCATGTCAGGTCATGATGAGACCCTCGCGAAAACTGGGAAAGATAGGCAAACCTGATTTGACTCGTGAGATTGTCGTCATGTGGAATTGTGGATACAGCAGTCATTGTGCCGATCGTCGTGATGGCCAATGGCTTAAAAGCTAACAGCTTCGACCCACATCTGAGGAGGCTCTTGTTCGACAATTGAATCAAGAACTTAATCCTGAAAACCGATACCCAGATATGACGCGTAGTGTTAGAAGATTGCTCTATAATAAACTTTAGTTTTCTATATTTTGCTTATCACTTTCAGGAGCCCTGACCTCCGGCAACTTGGACCGTATTCTCGGCACCCGGTGAGCTACTATTTTTGTTTAAATCTTAATATTTTTATATGCTAATATTTAAAAATGTAAATAAAATATACATAATTTAAATAATAAAGTATAATAATTACATAAATTACAAATTTAAATAAACAAACACCATCAATAAACATAGCAGCTAATGTGTAATATTATGCACATGCATTAGAGAGACACTAGTTTATTAGTACGGAACTCAACGCCCGAGATATAAAGTAGCCAGTGGACTAGGTAGGAAATATCCCAGTGTGCAGTGTTTTGAATCTAGAATCTTCGCTGGCTGCGGAGACCATGATAGGACAACGCTCGTAAACTCACAGCGGAGACACCAACACAAATGACTTCGAAGGCCTTCGAGTCTAGTAGACTGGACGTTGATTTTCGTAAGCAAGTTTCTGGTGAAATACAGTAGATTTTTGTTTTGATTATTAAGACAAAATTAGTTTCAGTATAATGCGAATCCCAAAACACGTGTATTTTAATGTAAAGAATCTATGTACAAAATTTCATAACTGTATCATGAAAAATCACAAAGTTATAAGGTTGTTATGTCAGCAAAAATACATAGTCACCGGGCCATCCCGTGACTGAGGTGTTGTTTTGCACTTGCACCTAGCTGTTTGCTAGCGCTTCATGCCCGCTACGACTTACTGTGTTGGACTCAGTGTCGGAGGTGTCCAACTTGTGACCATAGTAAATATTTTTGGGAAAAAATATAACATGGTGTAAAAACTATTGGAATCCATTCACTTACTAATTCTGAACCAACTATATTCAGGTTTCGCATAAACTAAAAATAAAATTATATTGTAAGTATATTTAACAAAATTAGAAAAAAAAAGTTAATTGTGCCCTTTTTAATTACGACGGCAAAATAGTTCAAAAGTAATCTGGTTGATATTACGACTGCTTTGTTTTTCTTGTGTTCGGTTATTAGGTACTTTTTTCTTTTCTTTGTACCTAGTGGGATAGTTGTGGGTTGGTTTATACAACGAGTCTCTGATATCGACGCGCTAACTATATATTTTTTTATTAAGTAGAAATATAGAAATAAAAAAAAAAAAACTACGGTAACGAACGACGGGAAATTCTACCACGGGGGGTCCAAAACATGTATTGGATCCATGGTACACGTTTATGTGCGGATGTCTGAGACACATAAGGTTATCAGAAGTCAGAAAATCTGACACAAGTCTTGCAAAGGATATCTTTACAGGATTTGGAAGTCAGATAGGCAGTAGCTCCATGTAAAATACGAATATATGGCTGCAACCGGTTAGGCTGGAAGCGGACCCAAACTAACTTTGGAAAAGTCTACTGGTATTTACAATTCACTAGCTTTTGCCTGCAGCTTTACCCGCGTACTTAAAATATAGCTTGTGTCACACAGAAATAAAGCAGCTTTCTATTGGTGAAACATTTTTAGCAATCGGACCAGTACTCCCAGAGATTACCTCCGACAAACAAAAAAAACACAAAAACAAAATTGACCTCTTTATTATATTAATGTAGAAAATAATCACATATGATTATTTTAATCTTGTAAAATCAACCAAAGCTGAATCTCGCTGATGTACTGTAGGGACAAAAACAACCCCTTTCGACATTTTTGCTATTTGTAACACTCTTCCCGCTGATTGAAGATTATCCTGATATATTAGAGACGTATCAAAGCAAAGTGTAAAAAATAAAAACTAGGTTACCAGTAGGTTACCTAGTTTGTAAAAGATCTGATTTGTTGAGCTTCCTGAAATTTCGAAGAGAGAACATAAAAATTGAGCTTTCTGAAATTTCAAAGCTTTGTTTTCATGACTTATAACAACCACTTAAATGAAAAATAAGAAACAGGATGTCGGTTTTCCGCCATGTGGTAATAAGAAATATTTTGAAAACTTTGAAACTAGCATCTATACCCTTTTTTGGAAGATGGGGAAATTCTTCTTCCACCCTGGGCGGGGTTTACTGACTAAAACGTACCTGTGTCTTCTTCAGTTGCCATTTGCCTTTCAGGGTCACGGTTACTCTTTCGAACTTTCTCGCAGCCGACCCAACCTAATTTCAATTTTTTTGGAGTTATCTCAGCAATTTTTTTTCTTTCCACTTTATTTGCCATTTTCTCAATATTCAATGACTTCAATACATCTGTAGCGATATCTATGGTATCACATAAAAACTAATCCTGCATCATACAATTAAAGTTTTCCGCGCGATTTCAACATATAGAACAGCCCAAAATCATCTATCGGGCAGTTGCCCACCAGACATAACACCCGTCTGGTCGGAGGGGCCTCTCTCTTCAACGGAGGTGTGCGGGACTTAACTCTCCTATTTTAAAAATATTATCTAGATTATTTAAATATCAAACTTTTAATTGGTCAGCATCGAACATTCCAAAAATATCTAACACCACACCTTCGTAGTTCTATGGCATTTTGTAGCACGCTCTGGTCACCTAGAGGCAGGCCCTGGCCGGTTCTGAGTTGTTGCACTAAATATATATAGAAAGGCTTTCTGTCTGAATGTAATGTGTACTAGGGCCCGGTTTCTAGACTGAGTTAAACTTAATCAACAGGCACTTACTCCTGTCAAATGATTGTGGAATACCGTAGTAAAGAGTCGGTGAATTGGGGTAACTTTCGGAGAAAATTATTTTACTTACTTTTTTTTTAAAGGTGGAAAATCATTCAGTGACTTCTCCTGCTCGAAGGTAAAGAGGGAGGGCGTGTCCCTTTCGGAATTAGGTTTCGGCTCTGCTGGGCCCTAATAGTTTTGCTGTCATCTCTTTAGGGCGCGCGTGGAACATTGCGCGCCGTCTATGACTCAGGTTCCGTCCGGATGGTTTCTGGACGACCGGACGGCGTAATACCTACTGCTTGTCGTCGCCCACGCTTATGGCGGCTGGAAATTGGGGTCGGGGTCTCGGTTGCTGAAGCGTGGGGATGTCCAATCCCTAACGCGTGCGTCCGCTTTCTTCGACAGCATTACTGCTTCGCAAAAAGAAGCGACCGCCTGATATTCCTCCCTTACTTGCGTTCCATTATTTTTCTGTCTTGTAGCGATGACCAACTAAATCTTAAAATTCTGAACTTATTAGAAAAGTTTTCTGTGTGTTTAACATACATAGAAAAACTTCTGTCGAAAGATTATTGAATACCGTAGTAAAGAAGTTAGTAAATTGGCGTTAGGTACTTTCGGAGAAAATTTGTTAATAATTATAAACGTGTCACTCTAAACAGACCTGGCGGGGAACAGTCATCGTAGAGGCGAAGAACATAGGAAAGACTTGGAATGGAATCAAGTGTGAAGCTCAAGACAAAACGGGATGCCAGAACATACAGAAGATTGTCTTCCTCTTCGCACCGCAAAAAGCGTTCCAGCATTTTATTTTGTATATAGGTATCTAAGTGAAAACTGAATGTTTGAAAAATTCATTAATTTTATAGTCTAGCTTTTATAAAGACAAACAGACACGGTTTTATAATACACTAGCTGTGCCTGCGACTTCGTTCGCGTGGACTACAGGATTTTGATTTTTTTTTTTTCTAAAATAAATGTAGCCTATGTTATGTCCTTATTACATCAGCTACCTGCCAAAAAGAAGTCCCGTCAAAATCGGTCCAGCCATTTCAGAGATTAGCCCGGACAAACAAACAGACAGACAAAAATTGTAAAAAAAAATATATTTTGGTGTATGTATTCATATGCATGTAGTAAAAAGCAGTTATTTCGATATTAATATAACAGACACTCCATTTTTTTATATGTATAGATGTATAGATAAGAATAGTAGTTTATGTGTATTTCTTTTTTGTAGTAATAATTTCCAGTGGATATAGATATTTTGAGGGTTTTAAATTTTAAAAGCTCCGTGTTACTCATACAGAGGCTCCAAAATTACACGAATAACAACAAAGTTTGCGTCCGGCTTCAATATAACTCTCACATTACCAACTCGACTTTCAACTGTACACAAATAGCAGGAGCGTCTAACATCGAAACGGGTTATTTAGTTAGTCGATAGTGTGTGCAAGCCTTAAAAGTGTTAAAGGCCGATCAACTATCGATCGTTTTTATTCGCCATTGTTTCGGCATGCGGGATCACTCAGACCCAAATATCGGTCACTGGTCCACTGCAATATGTAATATGTTATATTTGACACCATTATTGTTTAACCACAGTATTTCGGTGCTGAATAATCCTTTATTATTTTATTTAAAATTAATTCAAGAACGTTTAATTGTCATTTTCAGCGTTCTACTTTGGAGTAAAGTTACAGCATTTGCGTGAAAAGTATTTTAATTAATAAGGTATTCTGATCAATTTATACTCGTATGTATGGGACATTTTTAACTGTACATCCAAAATCTTATTCTTTACTAAAAATACTAAATTGTACACCAAGCATTAATGATTTTTTTTACTATTATTGAAGTACTTGGGGCATCTCAACTTAGACAAGTTATAAGAAGGGGATGTCGGGGTGTAGTGAGCGAGCGAAGCGAGTCGACACAGACCCCGCCATCCCATCGTGGTTATTTTTTTTTAGACACGGTTTGAATTGTTATGCAATCAAACTTTGACTTTTGAAACGATGTTAGGTACCTAGATGACTTCCGAGTGCGCGCAAAGAAGTACACTACTCCAATTCTCCACTTCTCCTTGATCAAAAAGTTTATATTTAGAGGTATGCAGGAGAGGGTAAAATACCGCATATCCCGTTGATAAGGAGGATTCTGCTACCTTACGAGTATCGTGTCTGGTCCTGACCACTGTCCAAATTGTTTGTTACGGGCTGTATGAATATGTAGTAATCGCGTGGAGAACTCTAATACCGCGATATAAGATTTCGAACTTTAGTTCCTATATGACGTCATAGATGTCGCTATACATTAAACACCATTTCCTCACTAATCATCATTTCGGCCAGAAGGTGTGTACGGCTCGATAAAGTCCTACCCCAAGCGTCGCCACATGAACCGGTTCACCCATCACTTCAGTACAATCCAAGCTAACGACAACTCCTTAACTCAACTACAGATTACAAAACACAGGTCTTCACTACTGGTTAATTTTATTTAACGGACTCGACATTAGATAAATGGCCATAGCAGTTTCATCATCACGGAATCATTGGCCGGTAGAAACAATAAGGCCCATAGTACCCCGCCCACAGGCTGCGAGATAAATTTCCTTCTTGTTTCTATGTCCTTTTTACATTGAAGCACTTTATACGCAGTAGGCTCTCGGTTAGATGGGGTTTGGTGCAAGTGTTAAGCGATAATTTATATTTATGTGAAATACGATTTCGTCGGCCTATTTCGTTAACTTAGCAGGTCAATTTTTAACATTATTTTGTTTCTTTTATTTTGGTCTAAAAGTTAGATTAATGTTATCTTACTTAATTGTATTGTGTGAAATGAAAATTATACTAAGTGTTATTAGAGCAAAAGAAGGTTATATGATATGTGGATAACATTATTAAACAGATCACATGAAATTTAGTTATTTGTTTTTATAGTATAAGAATATTTCATCATAGGTATAAACGTTATTTCATGTGTTATTATATAACCTGTTATTATGCCATAAAACTATACTAACCAATGGAAGAATGAAGATTTTGCAGATAATTGATTCTTAAAATTAAGTAATTCAATTTTTTCTACCTCATGACAAAATGGACTTGGCTGATTAACGATTTATTTCGACGATTTACTTTAATGAGTTGATACTTTATGTGTGTTTTGTACTTATGTGTATGATGAACTACTTACGTCCAGTCTCACAATAACAGCTATATACGAGTAGAGTCCAAACTATACTATAATTTTTAATTGATAATTTCTCATGGTTTCCTCATAAGTTACATTACAGTTTTAGAAATGCCGAAGGTGGCAGTAAAAGGCAGGGAAAACATTCCTACTATTTTAATTTAAAGTGCAAAAATGTATCGTGAAAACATGGGGACACAATAATATCTGGCAATAGCCTCCTTCTACCCTTTATCCAATCATGTATATAGCTGATTATATAATTAATATAGATTACAAATAAAAACGAATATCTAGAACCTCTCTATATTAAACTCTAACAACCTGTAAGCTTTTATCAGTGAAGGATATTAAATCGCAATAAACAATCTGTTTAAACGCGTCCGCTACCCGCTCATGAATTAGCTCCTCCTCTATGCTAGACATGCGTATGTCTATGCAGGATACAGTCAATGAACTGGCAGAGGTCAGGTGAAATTATCTCGTACGGTGCGTCTTACGCGACATGTGACTCACAATGCACGGATACGGCTTTATCTTACTTTTGATGCCCGAGAATTTGGTGACAAGTTGCCTCAACTTGCCCCAAGCTTTTGAAAGTTTGAGAGAATAGCGGTAGACCGGTAGTACATTTTTAATGTTAAATGGGTTAAAAATTGAGGTTGGAAGGAAGTTATAGCATTTAAGGCTTCGATTATCGGAAAATTTTAAGGAGAGAAAAGTTTGAAAAGTGACTCAAGTTACGTAGGGTTGTACTTAAGTTTTTTTTTTATTGATATTATATAGACTAGTGCTTGACTGCGATCCCACCTGATAGTAAGCAGTGATGCATTCGTTAATGGTTAAGAGCCTATTCACTCTTGGAAGACACTTACGTTGCTTTTTTGAAGTTTAAAACATATGTTTTAATTTTAGTTAAGTTAATATTTGACCTCGTTTATGGCACATATAGGTATTCAAGTTGCAGTAAAGTGTAGCCTAACATATTAGCACCTAGCATCCACAATAAAATTTATCGTTTAATCTGCCGAATGAAGTGACACGAAAGTCATTAGGGTGCCCTTAGTCTCACATTGTATTTTGCATTCGTTAAGATTGCAATAAGCCGGTCCACGCCAAGACGTTCAATGACACTCGGTGAGGTAGGGCGGGGGAGGCAGGGGAGGGGGAATGGAGGCGGTTAGAGGCTGCGACAGTGCAGCCGACATCTCGCCTGCTATCGCTCCGAGATCTGTCCACATGAGTTTTTGTGGAGATGGTGTTGGTGTGACAAGTATTGTTTAGGTGTGACAACATTGAGTAATTATTATGTACTATTCAGAATATAATAACAAAATAGTTACATCACAATTTTGCTTATTTATTTATTATGCAACAGATATATATAAAAGATCTACCTTCTGAAATAAATGAGAAATATCCCGTTCTATAGGAATGCAAGTACAATTTTTAACCTTTTGTTTCATGAGAGTTCGAAAAAATTAAATTAAATATGCAAATAATTAAAATATGTTCTTTTGTTGGGTTTTTTGCTGTAACCACTATCAGTACTCATGATAACTGATGGCGGTTAACAATGTAGCATGTTTGCCTAGCGTTTGGATAGGTACGTAATATTTGTATTGCGGAAAATTTATAGGAATATTTTATAATATAAACCTAAATATAGATTTTACCACACATTTGGCCCGTAACAGTATAGTTATAGTTTTTTTAAATTACTTATCGGTTCGCCTTTCATCTTCCTGACAATAAACTTGCGACCAACACGTGTAGAGAGTAATTGTAATAAATAAATAAATACATGTGCCCGATTTTGTAACACGTAGATAAACCTTTTTGTTGTCTGATTAACCACTGTGAGACAAACCAGGTTCTGGAAAGATTGAGAAAATTAAAACAGGCTGTCAGAACTAATTATTTTATTTTAAACCGATGATCTAATTAATTACCGCCTTTTTTCACAACAAATGTTAGGTTTATCTGAACAATGAAAAATAAATTCTTTTTGGGTATCTGCTTATTTTGAAAGTATAACATTGCCATTAAAATATTCAGTGTTACAACTAAGCCCACTCTATATAAGATATTAGTTAATAGGCGCACAGTGAGGCGCGGAGTCTGCGTCGATAGCCGTTGCGATCCGACCGCCTCATACGCGCTGCTCCTTACACATATTACAGAGATAACCTCCAAGGATTAGCTGCGTACTTAGAAATACTTTAGACTATTGAACTGCTAAATCTAAGAAATTATTTAATAAAGAAGTCTTGACAGCATCTCAGGGATAAATTTCAGATAAACTGTCAGAGTGGAAAAAGATTTTTGGTATTTTATGGCAGCTTACATTGAAATGATTATAAATTGATAAAACTTAAAGACCTATCTATCTATGGATACTTCTATGCAAGCATTATTAAGAGGAAAGTTTTGTATATTTGTAACGAATATATTCATAAACTACAAGACCAATTTTAAAAATTCTTACACCAGAAGAATGCAACTTTATGATTGAACCATAATTATTATAATTATCTATTTTCTCACGGGCAAAGCCGCGGTCAAAAACTAGTCTAGTTAAAGATCACAGGTTCAAGGTCAGGTGATTTTCAACCAGAAGCTAATTTTTTTGCCCGAAATCATAAAGAAGGAGAGGTATTATTGTCGCACAAAGATATACAAACAAAAAGATTACCAATGTATATTTATTTTGTTATGTACAGTTATCAATTTAAATCTTTCTTTTGCTGTTAGCTAGGCAAACCGTAGTGGATTCTCCAAAATTAAGACATGTAAATTGTCAGTATTAGGATAGGGTAACGTATCAACCTCTTTCTTATGAAGTGGCGACTACGTACCGGAAGAGGCAGCGTTGGAAGACTTCCCACAAAGTAGATCGATGATGACCCGGTGAGAGTCGAAGAAGTCCGATGGATACGAGACGCACAAGACCGGCAATTGTAGCGCCACTAGGGGGAAGCTTTTCTGAAATGATGATGATTAACATACCAACCAGAATAGGCTAGTTGCCGTAAAAAAAATAATAAGTCCGTCCTTTGGATTATTCAAAAATAAGGGACACGTATTTTTTTATTTGTAAACTAAACCAAAAATGACCAAGATATAGCCCATTAAAGTTACGTGGAACGTCATGCCGTGCTGCATTTTTTCGCACGGGGTGTCGTCACTCGTAACTTTATTGGGCTATATCTTTGTTATTTTTTGATTAATCGAAAAAAGGAAAAATACGTGTCCAATATTTTTTTATAATCTAAAATACGGACTAAATAAAATGTAATTATTTTGACCCTGGAAACTACCATATAATGACAATTATTTAATAATATATTTATTAGCAGAAATACATTCACACATGTCAAGTACCAAAAAACAGTCACACAATGGTTAATAGAAAATTTGAACCTTGACTAAACTAGATCCTTAGGAGGTAGTGCCTAGAATTGATGCTATACCGTCTCCCTAGGTCCGTCCTAATTGGTGTCGTATCGGGCTCTTAGGATATTAATGATGATCGACTTGTTAGTCTGTCTGACTGTCCACAACAATCCAGTCTTAAACCAAAGGTAACTGTTGTGTAACTGAAGCTCCATTTCGTAGATACCAGTTCTGCAATAATGTTCGAAAAGAGTTGCCGCGGTCCTAAGAAAGGGGCTACTGTATACCCGTATTCCTTAAACGAGTGAATTTTAGTTACTATAAAGCTAGACCTATATTAGACAGATGCACTCGTGGACCACGCCTGATTTGTACGAAGAACGACGTTGCGTGGCGTCGCGTGACGTGGCTCAAGTGTAGCTCTACAAGTCTACTTTCCATATAAAATGTACGGAGACCGATGTGGCGACGTGTCCAGATCGGTGTGAGTGTCACACGTGTGCGCTGTGTAGTCCTAGCTTAATGCATTCCCTTTGATCTGCCAAACAGGTAAAATTAAATCATGATTTCTCACTGATAAAACCTTTAACCTTACAGAAGATTTTCTATTTCGAAGATGTAAGTCACCATAAGATTAAACATTTATGAATTTACCTGGCTTTTGCCAGCGGTCTCAACCGTGTGAAATTAGAAAATCATTGTAAAAGTGGGCCTACGCTAGAGGAGACGAGCACGAGTCGATCTCAAATGCGTGTGCGTGAACCGACTCTAGAAGAGCCGAGCATAATAATATTCCACACAACTATCACACAACGCCGTCTAGTCCCAAGCTAAGCAGAGCTTGTGTTATGGGTATTAGACGACTGATAAACATACTTATATATTTCTAAATACATACAATTATAGATAAATTACACCCAGACACAGAACAAATGATCATGCTCATCACACAAACATTTGTCCTGGGTGGGAATCGAACTCAGGACCTCCGGCATAGCAGTCAGGGTCACTAACCACTAGACCAACAAGCCAGAGCATGAGTGACCCTACAAGAATTTGAGCTTGGATCGTGCTCCGCTCGTGCTTGGTTCCTCTAGCGTAGACCCACCTTAAGGAAACGTGCTCCCGAGATAAAAAGTATACTATGGTTTTTTTTCAGTTGGGAAATTCATACAATGACGTGTCTGGCCCATGGGCATAGCGGGATGTCAGACTTTTACTGACTAAAACTCACTCCTATGTTCTTTTATTGCCTTGCATTCCAGGTCCGAGTTTTCCTTTCAGCACCGAACCCATGGCCACAGTAGGCAGAAACCAGAAACCCTCCAGCCCATAAACTGGGTTGCGAGGGTCTCAAAGGCATCATGTTAAATCACGAGTAGTTAGTAGAGTTTTATTATGTTGGGAAAAATCATCCAGTGACAACCCCTGCTCTTGGGCGGAGCGGGAGATAGTGTCAGACTCTTACTGACTAAAAGTCCACCCCGTTCCTTCGTTGCCTTCGTACCGGGACCGAGCTTCCCTTTCGGATAACCCTGGCCCCAGTAACCGCATCCGGTTGGACTGGAAGTCGAACCCAATCCAGTTGGGAAAAGGCTAGGGAGATAGACTCTAGAGAGATAGGCTAGGGAACAAAGCTGTTTCAGGGTTCCGTACCTCAAAAGGAACCAGATAACGGAACCCTTATAGGATCACTTTGTTGGCCGTCTGTCTGTCTATAAAGACCCTTTATCTCGGGAACGCGTGGAGGTATCGAGTTAAAATTAAAACTATATACTCAAGTTCTTGATCGCTTGAAGCTGTAAAAAAATCAGACTTTTGAGTTAAAAAAGATATAGAGAAAAAACTGAAAAGTGAAAACTGTAATATTTGTTATACGTCACAAAAAAAAAAAACTTTTACACGATTCGGAAAACTCTTCATAACCCAACACGGGATTTGAACTGTTTTCATAGATATGTTTGAATGGAATCCTCAATGCACGAGTCCAACTCGCACTTGACCGGTTTTTTTTTTTATAATGTTGATTGGACAGTGCAAATAAAAATAAATATATAAACCTGCGGACTCTACAGTGTTAGCAAATTCACATTACAAAAAAAAAAAATTAAAAAAAACCTATAATTGCATGCCATAGTTAGCATAGCATAGTCGGCCTTATAAAGTTCCCACTGTTGGGACTCAGGCCTCCTCTCTAGGAGAGGGACTGGACCGTAATCCACCACGCGGGCCCAGTGCGGGTCGGTGAATGTCACACGTCTTCGAATTTTTGGTTCTAGGACATATCGGTTTCCTCACGATGTTTTTCTTCACCGTTTTGAGAACAGTGGTGATGTGAACTACAAAAAGTAATGCGCCTGGCTGGGTTTGAACCCCTGACCTTTTTTTTTATGGTGGGAAAAAATCATCCAATGACAACCCCCGCTGTTGGGCGGAGCGGGAGATAGTGTCAGACTCTTACTGACTAAAAGACCCCGTTCCTTCTAGCCTTCATACCGGGGCTTGAGCGCCCTTTCGGATAACCCTGGCCCCAGTAGGCTTCGAACCGGCTGGGTCCCTGCTGTAGAACCCGCGACCTACAATTCTGAAATTGGGGCCGTTATCACTAGGTCTCCACTGCTACAATTATATAACAATAACAAATCAGTATCTATAACAGTTAAAAAAAAATCAGTTCTTCACTTGTTTAGAATGCCGGTCATGCGCATAGATTTTATTAAAAAGACGAACTTTCTCTTTACATAATGACGGCTGGCATCCATTCGTTGACGAAATCAGTGCAGTGCAGTCCGCTTATGCAAGATCTCTGGCAAGCATACGTGGAGAGTACTAACAAACAGTTGCTTATGAAAGCAGTGTAATCCTATTTGTGCCACTTACGGATCGGCAGAAGTTTTCGTACATCCATCATTGTTTCTTAACGTGGCAGAAATCGAACTTGTTTGCTTCATTTGAATTGATTACTTAAATGATTCTTTTTTAATTGAATGAAGTGAATAGAATGAATAGGCTCTTAATAAACTAGTGCGCCTTACCATCAAGGATTGCATCGCTGCTTTCCATCAGGTGGGATCGCAGTCAAGCACTAGATTGGGTAAAAAAAAATTGGGTTTTTTAAAGTCTGTTCCACGATTTAGGTATTTTTTTTTTTTAAGTATTGGTGACCCCTAGTTAACGGCCTCGACTTACGAATGGTAGGTAACAGATTCAAAACGGGTGCATTACTTTGTGTAATTTATTTCATCACCACTCTAATATTCAATTATTTGTTTCCCTCAAAACGGGGTGAAGGAAAACATCGTGTGGAAACCATGTCCTACAACCAAAAATCCGAAGACATCCACCAATCCGCACTGGGCCCGCGTGGCAGGTTATAGCCCAGTCCGGTGGTGGGAACGATCTCAGTCAGTTGGGAAATCATCAGATATATCCTCCTCTGAGTGGAGCAAAAACAAGTGTTCTTTAGTTGCCCTTTGCGTTCCAAGACAGCGGTAACATTTTTGAGCAAACCTGCAGCCCTGGCTCCAGTAGGTCTCGTTAATTTTGCTGACGGCAAGCTACCAATTGTTCGCCGTCCATCCATTGAAGTATACCTAACTCTCATGCAAGACATCTTAATCATGAAAAAGAGTTTTACTACTAAAGGTCGGTACTAAAATTCCACGAAAAACTCAATAAAACTAAAGGCATGTTGGAAACAAAGAAAAACGGGAAAAGAGCAGTGATAAAAAGTATCAATCCAAAGCGGATTGAACTGGATTCAACCGACGATAACTAGATCATCAGTCAACAGCACGGACGGGCCAAGAATAATACCTATAAGTACTCCATTATTATCGTTATTCATAATCGTATTTTCTAACCGCACTCGTAGGTAAAACCTTGCCTATTGTTATAACATGCAAACCTCATTACATACCTGTATATTATATCGTTTGAATAACACATAAGGTCAACTGACAAACGTTGTACAACTCAGTTGCGGTTGTAAATATAAAGAGATGCGCCAAAAATGTATACAAAAATAAACGGGAAAGGTTTTACGGAGCAAAATCTACGTGGAAATATCAACGCGGCTCTTGCTCTGATGACGAGTGCTAGTGTTGGGGGACGCGGCGTTTACAAAATATCGATACTTGTGACCGAGATTGTTTATGTCAATAGGGTAGTGTGTAGTTTTTAGGTGATCAGGCAGAAATGACCGCGATGGTACAATTGTACTATAAGCGGTAGTGAAGGAGTATGTATGCTCCTTTATTAGCAGTGTATCTAGTTCTTTCTATCTACATACGTACATCAGCGTTTTTGAGTTTGAATAAGCATATATTCTATATTACTGAAATACTGATAAATTAACTGCATCTAGAGAAAGAAAAACCAAGGTTACCAACATAGCCCGAATAATCATAATGGCCACCCAAACATAAAAGGCAGTGAGCAGTGCACGTTTGTTACAGAATATGTTGGTCAATGGGTTTTTTTTGGTGGGAAAAATCGTCCAATCACAACCCCCGCTCTTAGGCGGAGTGGGAAATAGTGTCAGACTCTTACTGACTAACCCCCCCCCCCATTCCTTCAAGTCTTCATACCGGGCATACCGGGGCTCGAGTTCCCTTTCGGATAACCCTGGCCCCAGTAGGCTTCGACCCAGCTGGGTCTCTGCTGTTGCTGACAACTCCTTGAGGCGCGCGGGAACAGTGCTCGCCGTCGACGACTTGGGCTTGGTCCGGACAGTTACCGGACGGTTGGATGGTCAACGGGCCTGAAAGATTCTAGTGTGGCAACTACGATGACCTGTGAGGGTTGCGGAAATCCGATTGATGAGAGACGAATAGATACGACCATTCGGGAAACCTTCGCGTTTTTTTGTTTATGTCCAGCAATGGATGTCTTTCGGCTGAAATGAATTTGGTAATCAGAAAAAGTAAAGCAGAAGGCCTGTGGCAAGGCTTTGCCAAGGGATATCGTGTTACCCAAGTCCATGTAGAATATTGGTGTTCAAATGTATTCGGTTAGGCTGAAAGCCAATTCAAAAAATATTTACACAGGTGGACATCCTATCCAACACATGATATATTAATGTAACACATTCATTGTGCGTGAGCCAAGGAGTGGAACTCCCTGTCGGAATGTGTGTTTCTTGTTACCCCTGCCTAAAACCTAGGGGTCAATTCAAAGTGAATTGGTTACTATAGAGTAAGTGTGCTCCACTGGCGACCACATCATCGCTTACCATTAGGTGAGATAGTGTTCTACTATCTACTTGCGCTAGTTAATCAGTAATACTAAAAAAAAAAAAATAGGAAGAGGCTAGACTTTGTCAGGTCGATGAAATAAAAATATCGTATGATTTTCTAAATGGTTTCACTGTGATCACGAACAATGTATGCCATGGATTATGTCACTGTGGTTGCCCTTCAATAAAGTTAAGTGCAACGTTTAATCTACTATTATGTAGTCGTAGCACGTGTAATGGTAGCAAATAAATACCTACTTTCCTGAAAAACACTTCAAGTAATTTAAGTTTATCAGACCGGGAGTCTTCCTTATCAGACCGGGAGTTCTTCCAATAGTGTTTCATCAAACCGGGAGTTCTTCCTTAGTGTCTCATCAGACCGGGAGTTCTTCCTTACTGTCTCATCAGACCGGGAGTTCTTCCTTAGTGTCTCATCAGACCGGGAGTTCTTCCTTAGTGTCTCATCAGACCGGGAGTTCTTCCTTAGTATCTCATCACACCAAGAGTTTTTCCTTAGTTGACACAGCACTGGAAGGCCGCCTGTAAAGTGAACCGACGACCCGGTGAGGGTTGCGGAAATCCGATAGATGAATTTAAATTTTATCATAATAAAATTCAAAAACAATTATATTGAATTGAGTCATTGATGATCACAAGTTTTTACATTTAGTATTCATTTAACGATTAAAGCATAAATTAACACTTGAGGATACGAGCAATAAGAATTCATCTACTTAAATCTCCAAAAACGTAAAGCCATTAACCTCCTATGAATACTAAAACAACTAGAAGATACTATTTTACGACATCAGCAAACATTATGAAGTGTAAAACGATGATTCAATTTAGATAATTTATAGTTTACTTGTTTGCCAGTGCTAAACACAATGAAGGTGACTACAGAGAAATAATTGCTATTGTGTTTCACACACCCAACGCACTTGACAGAGGCGTAGTGTTGACTACTTTGGAAGTGGGCGAAGGCGCATCAGCAAGGCCTTTTTTCTTTCATAAATTTGAAAACGAGATAGCAACTGTCACAACCCAGTGTTCGACCACATCGTCGCTTACCGTCAGAAGAAATAGTGGTTAAACGCGACCTTCCCTACATCTACACTAATATTATAAAGAAGTAAAGTTTGCTTTTTTATACATTTGTTTATAGGAGGTAATCTCTGGAAGTACTGGTCCGATTGCTTAAATTTTTTAGAAAGTCAGGAACAAGGCATTGTTCCTGACTGATATAGTGGTCCGATTGCTTGTAATTTTTAGAAAGTCAGGAACAAAGCATTCTTCCAGACTAATATAGACTATATTTTATATATGCGGGTAAAGACGCGAGTAGCAGCTAGTAAATTATAAAACAATTAGTTTAAGAGCCTTGCAAACACGAGGCCCTGACGCCGTGGGCCCACTTCGCCCTCGCTTAATTACGCTACTGGCACTTGACAATAACGTGTCATTGTGTCCAATATAATCCTTACCTCACTCTTGAGACTGAACAAACGTGATCCGATTTATTAATCATTATTTTTGTCACGGATCAACCTTCGTGGCACTTCAACACTTCATTAAGCTAATTATAGCCTGGCCAATGTTCAAACTGAGGTACATGACTCCAAAGCTCCAGTAATGAAGCCATATTTTTAAACACTCATTTAACTCTATGTAAATTAATTGTACCCACTTTGCACTTTAATTAAGCCAGACTATGCATACATAGTGCTGCAATTACAAGCCGATCTACATCAAGTTATAGAACAAGAAGGGTGTTAAATGTACATTCATTTGCTTCCAAAATTATGGTAACGTTTCAGTCGATCCCCTCACTATAGACAGTTGAGTTCTCCGTTGTTGCTTTTTTCCCATTTACGAGTTTCACGGCGACCGTTGCCTGAAACTTACACGTACCCAGAATATAAATGCTAAGCACCGTCCTTTTTCCACCAGTACATACAGACACGCTCTGTCTCACTCTCCCCACAAATAAAAATGTGTAGCCACCTCAATGTTCAAATAGAAATTGCAATATCCATTTTCGCAACGTATTTGAAACTGAACCTTGTTCGTAGTAAGGTTAAGGCAGTTATTTCTGTATCTTGGGAGTACATTTTAAGGCACTATACATTTGCGAGAGGAAAATGTTGTCTTTTTCGAACCAGTTGCAGTTAAAATCCTCCGTCCCTGTTGCCTGCCCGTTGTGGCTGGGCATATCTAAAATCATCTGGACCAAGTAAAGCGATTACTTCAGCAGCGACTTTTTGAAAATGTGCAAACTTATTAATTCTGGCATTTAGTCGGCAAATTGCGTTCCCAACAAATTACTTTTGAATTATATAACATCAAACAATTTAGAATAAGATACGCTGGTTTACGAGACGGTGTAGATATTTATGAAGCGAATGAAAAGTGTAGGTAGTGCGCACCGTACCAGTTATGTACGTCATCCCACACAAGTCGTAACAACCTACTGAGGAAAACTAAAACTCTACCTACGTGCTCTATGAATGTATTGGACTTAACTACATATTAATACATCATGTGGGTAAACTTATATATTCTGTGTGGTTTATATCGTTCTTTGTTCGACTAGGAAAACGTTATTACTTGAGGATAGCCTAACGACATGGAGACAGTTTCTGTAAAAAGGCTTTGACTTCTGACAAAGCAAATATAATTTTTTGATATTTTTCTCAAAGCGGGCTTTTGCAGTTAGCATAACACTGGCTGACCACAAATCTTTATAATTATATAGCTAAAATTCTTCTGTAGCACCTTAGGAGAAGTGACGTGACAAACCTCCTAAGGTGCTAACCGATTTGGATTAAATTTTATATGTATATTTGAGCAGGTCTAGGTAGGTTGCGCTGAAATTGGGTTCATAATTTATTTTTCTGAAAACGTGCTAACTTTTGGGCAGAACTATGTCTACCGGTTACTGCTAGTCTATACATATAAAATGAGAAACTGACTGTCTGACATAATAACGCACAGCCAAAACTACTGGAACTAGAAGCGTGATTTTTTGCACAAGGTTTAATCGAGCACTAAGAGAGGATTTTCAAAAATTCGCCCTCTAAGGGGACGAAACGGGGGTTCAAAGTTTCTGCCGAGAAATGTACCTACACGTCAGCGAAGCCGCGGGCAAAATCTAGTATGTAATAATTTTCTAAAGTTACTTACCTTCTTACTATTAGACAAATCTATAATCCGAGTTTACGAAACATCTATTTATTAATTTACGAAACTATTTTATTAATCATATAGCGGATAAATTCACCCTAAATATTTCAAAGAACCTATATTATTATCGTTTCCCCACGATTACTCCAAAACAAAACAAGCGCAGTCCCTTACAGCAAGAACAAAAGTTTGATCCACAAAATACGAATCGTCGAAGCATCTAAGATTCAGAGACAGCATAACTGTTGGCAATAAACCATTACAGCAGAACGTTGACGATTTGCAAAAACCAGGAACGTTTAATTTGCAAAATTCAAATCTCCCGCGCGTCGAAAAGTCCTAAGCGAAATAGTGCAATTGAGTGCGTGAGCGCATCCAGGAATGCCGGGACTCAGGACATCGTCCCGGACCGGTTTCACACTTCACCGCTCCAACTTACCGTATTGCACATTCAACTAACTGGTGAATATCATAATGATGTGATATTTTCTAATCATTTGGCGTGAGAGCTGAAATCCCTAAAGACTTTTATTTGAAGAAACTATGAGTTTTGGAAGTCCTATAAAGTTCTATGAACTAATGAAAACACTGAAAGCGGACATAAGTCGAATTGAAGTGTTAATGCTTTTGGTTTTTAGGTGGGGTCATCCCCACTGTTATCAAATGACTTTTTCCTCTTCGTGTCAGACTTTTTCTGACTACCCCCCCCCCCCCTATATTCCTTCTTTGCCTTCTTTCCAGGGCCCCGAAGTTTTTTTCGCACAACATGGGTTGTTGCACCAGTGAGAGCAGTGGTGGCCGAGTGGTAACGGCCCCGACTTACGAGTTGTAGTACTTTGTGTAATTTATTTTACCACCGCTGCTCTCAAAACGGTGAAGGAAAACATCAAAAAATTCAAAGACATGTGAGAACCACCAACCCGCACTGGGCTGCGTGGTGGATTACGGCTTATTCCCTCTCCTAGAGTCAGGCTTCAGTCCCAGCAGTGGGAACATTAGAAAGCCGACTATGCTATGCTATGGCCTCAGTAGGAAGTACACTAGCTATATTATCTAGAGCCATGGACGGGTAAGGGTCGACACAGATTGGTTCTTATCTATCTGGATCAAGAGCTTCCCACTGCATTGAGTGCCTAAGGACATCTTGTTCATTCTTTCCCCAGAACAGGCTACCGTAATGTCGCTGTCAAAACCTGCCAAGTTTCAAAAGAGTTGGAGTTGGGTTGGTCGTTGAGTTGGTTGTAGAAAGTTGGTGGTTTTATAAGTATATTTATCAGTTGTCTAGTACTCATAACACAAGCTCTGCTTAGCTTGGGACGAGACGTCGTTGTTTGATTGGAAGAAAAAATATTATCACCCAAAACCTGTAGTACTGAACATCAGTCACCCAATGACTATCATCATCATCATCATCAGCCTTTTTAATGTTCCCATTGCTGGGATGTGCGTAATCCACCACGCGGGCTCAGTAGATACGGGTTGGTGAATGTCACATGTATTTGAATTTTTGCATTTTTGCACACCAGTCTCCTTGTGATTTCCTTCACCTTTTGAGAGCAGTGGTGATAAAATAAATTACACAAGTAACGTCTGGCTGGGTTCGAACCCGCGACCTACAACTCCTAAGTCGAGGCCATTACCACTCGGCCACCATTGCTTACCCAATGACTGCCTGACGCCAAACTTCATTAACTTTAATACTGAAATCGACCCAATTTCTTTCAGCAACAAATTGCAATACAAAGCTTCAAGACTTCTACGTATACATTAGCGTGCATAAGTTGCAAGAAATACCAATTTGCCCGTTGACATTTGAGTACTAAGTAATGCATTCAACACACTAATGAACTAGTATTGATCTTCAGTCGCCATTGTGAGAGCCATGTACGTGATTATATATATAGGGTGGCAGACTCACATACCTATAATCGAATTAGCAGTGCCTATTACGCTACGAGTCGGATGGAACTCGTATTGTTAATTGCTATAACACTTGATAATCTTGCTTTATTTTGTTGTGTAAATTTTTACGGAAGATGCTCAAAAGTAACCCGTGAAAAATTTTCGATTCAAAGATACGTGACATTCACCAACCCGCACTGTGCCCGCGTAGTGTATTACGGCCCATTCCCTCTCCTAGAGAGGAGGCCTAAGCCCCAGCAGTGCAAATGGAAACATTAAAAAGGCTGATGATGATGATGACGATGAAGTTTTTAGCATTTTGCAAATCAGTGTTAATTTAATAATAATAATATTTCACAACTTTCACACAACGCCATCTAGTCTGAAACTAAGCCAGCTATTAAAGGCAACTGAAAAACATACTTATACCTAAATAAAGAAAATTTAAATTTCCTTTCGCTAAGTTGGACTTAAAAGAAACTGTAAATTAAAAAAAAAAAAAAACATTATAGAACTACTTCATGGTATCGAGTTAGGCTGGTTGCTAACAACCCAGCAGGTACAGTACAGGCACTAGGGGAATATTTAGAACAGAAGTGCTATCACGAACTGTTAATGTGATCCAAACTGATCTTTTAAAGGGATGTAGCTATAGTAGAGTGTAGGTATAGCTCCGTCCCTCTTTGCACTCTTAATATTTTAACACGTCATGGTAAGTCCCCTGGAACCTCAAGTTAACAAAGTATAACTGAAAACAGAGAACGTTCCAAAATTTTCCAACGCGACGACCAGCATTGCTCTCGATCCCGACATAAAGGACCATAATATAATCTTTTATGTCGATAATATTAGTAAGTTAGTTAGTTAGCCCATTTATGTCCCACTGCTGGGCGAAGACCTCCCTCTCCCTTTTCCACACACGTCTGTCCTCGGCCATTGCGGGCCAGGCCTTCCAGTAGTTATCCAGCTCATCTCTCCACCTTCGCCATTTTTTATGTTGGGAACAATTATCCAATGACAACCCCCGCTCTTGGGCGGAGCAGGAGATAGTGTCAGACTCTTACTGACTAAAAGACCCACCCCGTTCCTTCTAGCCTTCATACTGGTGCTCAAGTTGTCTTTCGAAACTAACACTGGCCCCAGTAGGCTTCGACCCGGCTGGGCTACTATTGCTGACAACTCCTTGAGGTGCGCGGGAACAGTGCGCGCCGTCGACGACTTGGGCTTAGTCCGGACAGTTACCGGACGGCCTCTCCACCTTACCTTGTGTCGATAATATTAATTGATAATTAATGATGACTGATAATATTATCATCAGTCCATCAACTATGAAGCGGGCCAAACTGATTTCCTTGTAAAAAAGTTCATCAATCATGACATATGTACATAAATATTTTAGCACAACACGTTAAGTGGCACAAGTAACGCTCGAGGACAAGATTTACGTTTTAGCCTCCTGCTGTTACGCTAGCCGCCTCTATACATTATTATGTTTAGTTTTAATAAATTATTTTGTGACTTGTAAATTATATTTTATGGAGATAACTAGGAATCGTAACTAAGTGTAAACTAGTGTACTGTGTAATGTTTTTGAGGGACTATATTATTATTTCCTTTATTGTTCATTTTAACATATTTGTTACATTTTTAAATATTCCTTAAAAGATGTATTTAAAAAAAAACATTTAAAAATATAAAAAATAGTGTCCCACCGGTATCGGGAATAGGGTCCAAGCTACCGGCGGTCAGGGCTCCAGAGAAAGGACCTGACTATACGAGCCGTGTCCAAAAGTACCGCTTTCTGAATCAAGCCCTTGATCCAGTCGCCTAACGAGAGCCTCCTGAGGTGTTGGTTGAGACTCTTGGCTATTAAGCCATTGGCTGAAACGACTATCGGTACAATAATCGCTGAATCCACTTCCCACATGTCGACAACCTCGCGAGCCAAGTCGATATACTTGATTTGTTTATCTTTCTCGGCTTTCACGAGGTTCTCGTCATGCGGAACGGATATGTCAACAATCATTGCACGCCTCTCGCTTCGGTCCACCACCACTATATCAGGCTTATTGGCTACAATAGTCCTGTCAGTGATGATGGACCGATCCCAGTACAACGTGATATCGCCATTATCGAGAACTGGGTCGGGCACATACCTATAGTATGGCACCTCCGATTCCACAAGAGAGTACTTCAGAGCAAGTTGCTGATGAATAATCCTGGCTACAAGGTTGTGTCTATGCAAGTATTCTCCGTTAGCTAGACGAGAACAACCAGAGATAATGTGGCGGATTGATTCACCCGGTCGGTGACATGCCCGACAGATGTCAACCGTGCCGTCCTTCACAATAAATCTCCGATAGTTATTCATCATGATAACTTCGTCCATAATTGCACATACAAAACCTTCGGTTTCCCCAAAGAGGTCACCGACACGCAACCAGGCTACGGACGCCAGTTGGTCTACATCGGGCCCATGAAGGGCCCGGAAAAAGCGTCCGTGAAGTTCCTTACTCTGCCATACTTCCCTGCGTACGTTAGTGTCAAGCACTACAGGTTTGCGCCAGTTCTCGTTAGCCAAGGAGAGCGGGGTGAGTCCCTTGTCCACTGCTACTACATCACGATGCATGCCTCTGTCGGCGACTAGGAAGTATTCCCTGAGACTGCATATCTCGCGATTGTGTAGGGTCTTAGCATTTAAAAAGCCTCGACCCCCACACTTCCGCGGGATATACAGTCTCATTACCGACGACCGGGGGTGATGCATGCGATATGCAGTCAGCAGTGTACGAACCTTCCTATCCAGGGCGTCAAGTTCCGTTTGAGTCCATTTAAGTACACCGAAAGCGTACATCAATACCGGCATGACCCAACCGTTGAAGGCGCGCACCTTGTTTCCACCTGACAGAAGGCTGTTAAGTACCTTCTTCAGGCGGCCAAAGAAGCGCTCCTTCAACGATTGCTTCATGTCAGTGGCATTGATGCCTAACGCTTCCGACATACCCAAATACTTGTAGGTTTCGGTTGGAGAGAGGGATCTCAGGTTTATGGAATCCGAGAGTTGGATACCCACGGATTCCACAATCTCCCCTCGTTTTATATGCATGACCGCACATTTGTCCACACCAAACTCCATCCTGATGGCACTAGCTACTGAAGGTAACGGAAACCTTCAGTAGCTCCATCAGTTGCAGATTGTTATATTATTATTATTATTATGAGCCCGTTGTGTCCCACTGCAGGGCAAAGGCCTCCCTTCCGTTATTCCACTCTTTTCTGTCTTTAGCCATTTCTGGCCAATCCTTAAGGTAGGAATCCAAATCGTCACGCCATCTCCTTCTGGGCCTACCGCGTCGCCGGCTCCTGCTGTTCGGAGTCCAGTCAGTAGTTACTTTCGCTCAATTTTGTTGCGGCAAGTTAGTTTGTTTTAATCTGGCGGCTGAGTCACCTACGTCTGCGATTTGTGTTTTAGAACGAAGTATACTGTTCCTTATGCGATGTTTTCTTTTGAACCAGAGAATACTTCGTTCCATTGCTCGCTGGCAGACCCCGAGTGCGGACTTTTGACGTTTCGTTAATGACCACGTTTGCGCTCCGTAGGTGAGGATAGGGAGGATGAACATGTCCATGACTAGAGGAACTAACATCAGTTATTAGGGCAGAGTCTGATTTTCAAGTAAGTACAGCTTTTGGGTAATTCTTTTGTTTCTGTATACATCGGTAAAAATACCACAGTAGCTCTTCACAGTAGTAACACAGGTATTATATATTTATTAATTATTGATAAGCTCACGCTTGGCTACTATATCCCCTGGAGGCAAGCGATAAAGTGATCGACGATGAAGCATGCATGCTAAGAGATAACCTATTCATTCTTGACTTATAGGCTATAATTATATTTTTGCAGACATTTTAGCGATAGCTTCAAGCTAACTTCCGTCTGCTTCTGAAAATTCCAAAATAGAGTGCAAGTCTGGTCAAATTTTATTCAAGGCTTCTCACTCTTTTAGCTACTCGAACTTGTTGAGCTTCTGACCATTGTAAAATAATATTTAACTAATGACCCTATAGTGCTCGCGTGCTTTATGAGCATTTTGCCGCCCTCAGAAAAAGGTTATTATTTTCAAAACTATGCAAGTTTCACGGTCAGACGTACCGAAATATAACCCAGTTGTTGCCCTTTCCTACATGTCATGTACGTGGGAAATCATACAAAGATTTCTCCCAATCTGAGGGAGTGTCAGATTTTTAGTGACCAAAACCCGCAGTGTACCCTCAGTTGCCTTTTGTGAGAGCCATGGTGATTCCTCCCAATCACATCCGTGGCAGGATTCTTCACCTACAAGTGCGCCAAGTTAGAGTAGATATAATCAGTTCGCAGATAACCACGATTGGTCAGGATTTCAGGTCGCATGTGGCGGCAAATTGCTCATCGCGTGAGCACACTTGGGTTATAATTGTGTTATTTTAAAAGCAGAATTAAGTTCTATTTCTAAGACCATATTATTTTTTAGGTAACATTAATCAACAGCAAAATCTAATTGACAACAAAGTATTGAAAGCTGAAACGGGAACGAGATTTTTTCCTAGAAGTGATGATGGCAGCTGGTGTACAGACATCTACTCTACTTAACTTTGTACCGAGGACCAGAAACTTTGTAGATCACTAACAGCTTTCTAGAAAAAGACGAAAATTCTTTCAAAATCTATCTAGTTATTTTGCAAAGCTTCTGAGACCTTAGTTGTGAAATTGGATGACGGGGATGGCCGTAACCGTGAGGGCAAAGATATCCTTATGCCTCAGCCGCTGTCACAGGAGAAGCCGTGAGTGTCGAGAATCGAGGGCGATCCCGGCCACTGTAAGCGTGACCTTACTGCCACCAAGCTATGGATAGCTTGCCGTCCGGTAAGGACCAAGCTCGAATCGTTGTCGGCACGTAGTGTTCCACGAGCACCTCAAAACATTTGTCAGCAGAACCCTAAATTCCCAGCAGGGCCGCTAGGGCTATGGTGATTTTTGAAAGTATCGTGGTCCTGGAACACAAAGAGTACCTAACTGAAGGAAACAGGTAGGGTTTTTTCAATAAAAGTCTGATACGCCTTCTTGCTTGACTTGAAAAATCATTTGCTGAATTCCTGTTCCAAAAAAAAGAACGTGAAAGTAGAAAGAGTTTTCGTCTTCTTTTGTGTCGATCAGACTCCAATATTTAGCCACCTGGACCGCTGGTAGGCTTCGCATAAGTTGTAGAAGGTGCAGGTACAATTACTGTCACGGATCTTGAGCGCTGGCTTCAAGTTGCGCAGAAGTCAAATATTCGGTCTCTTTAGTGGTGCGAAGTGAGACGCGGGGGCAGGGAGTGGCAGTGATTGGCTCGCCGTGCCATTATGTCATAGACGTCATTCCTGATTCGTTCCCTGCGTTGCTGCATGTATCTAACAACGAAGATGATTGGCTCGCCAATGTATGGAATGCGCAAAGCGATCCCCACTCTGACGTAGAGCGATCAAGATCCGTTTCGGACATTGTAGATGCAGGAAAGGGGCGCATATCCTAGGAAGGGACTTCACAGTGGCACTCTATTTGCGATATGTCATGGATTCCCCATTTGGCCAGGTTATCTTTGCAGCGGCTAACTTGAGCTCGCAGTCGAACAGAGTAAAAAGTCACCATAATCAACACTTGATTAGAAAGATACCCGGCACTGCCAGTTATAAACCCCCTAAGCCTATCAGTATTGTTAGAAAAAAATTGTTTGATATTAAAGTCAATCTCTCATAAATTAAACCGAAGCGAATACCAAAGCAAACACAATTCGGCTTCCTCATCACACAACAATACACTAGGTGCGTAGTTTATGACTACATTAATTATGCTTAAGCATATCCTAATTACTGTAATGGTATTAGCCTGAAAGGGGAGGCGGTCAACGGAGGGGGGGCGTTCACGTGCCTTGAAACCCTGATGTGAATTCCGTATAATTGTGTGTATAGACATAAATACCTGGTATTATGTCGGAAACAAAGCGATATAGTGAGGTAATTAGTTAAGATCATGATATCGTCATCTGGTGTTGAGGAAGTTAGTTAATTATGCGACGCATCTACACTTATATTAAAAGAGGGAAAATTTGTATTTTTGTGTGTATGTTTGAAATGAATAAACTCAAAAACTAATGTGCCGATTTCAAAAATTCTTCCACCATTGGAAAGCTACATTCATCCTGAGTACCTATTGCCCGTGCAAAGCCGGGACGGGCCGCTAGTGTTAAATAAAGAGGTTTGTAAGTATGTATGTTTGCCCTGAACCAATTCTGAGAATTCTTTCGCTAATATGACGTAACTGCATTATCTATGAGAGCTAGCAATTATAGTCCCTGGGTATACTTATCTATTTTTACACGGGCGAAGCCGCTGGCAGAAGCTAGTATTACAGAATTTAATGTGACTGGAGTTTTTCCTGGATGAATTTTTGGTTTGTGTGCTCTTATATGATCGTCTAGGATCAAAAATTGCTATGTCAATGTAGATAGCAAAATTTACATTGACCTTAATAAAATTTATGGATAAAAAAAAAATTAGTAAACTTGACGAAATTAATAAGAAATAGGCGATTTTATGTAGCAATGAATTAAATAGAACGGCTCCAAGTTTCAATGAGCTTATGATGGACTTATCAACCAAATGGACTTTTTATGGGCATGTATCCGTAGAATGTCTGTGTAAAAGTATGTTTACGGACCTTTAAGTATCATCAGAAGTAATTAATTATCAAGTGTCGGACCTGACCTTTTATATTTGAATTACACTGGTCACTGATCACCTGTAAGTAACAACACAAATACATCGCTTTAAGACCATATTATCGAAGTTTCGGTAAGGGCAATTTTACCTTGCACTTTTCAGTACTTACATTTTTAAAGAGTTATGGTGTGAGGAAAATCACACAGTGTGTCGTCTTTGTAATTAAGCAAAGAAGGCGTCAGAAGACGGGGGGTTGCGCCGAGGAGAATGTTCTCGGATCTCATTTCCATGCAAATGAGGGTAGCACTTGTTATACATCAGATGACGGTAGGCAGACGCGATAACAGCAGTATCGGGCGTGAAGACGACGTACAACTCGGTCGGGTAATACTTGATCGATAAGTAATACGTTATGATAATGACTTCGACACGCCGCACACTATTTTATAGGTTCATACCACTCGTAATGAAAAACCAGTTTTAAATGATTTTTTTTTTTCCATAAAAAGTCTTTATAGCGCGGTATATATGTAACATACCTATAATATTTAATTAATAGGTACTCAAACACGAGAGTTATCTGAGTTTCTATGACCATCTTCCAGTTCCATTATTAGATCAGCTCCATGTCATAATAATTTTGCATTGTCATCTAATTTACACATCCTTGCAAAATTTCAGCACAATCCTACCGATTGAAGTGGATTAAATTTAATTTGCAATATTTGATTACAGACAAACATCGGGACAGGAGAAACTAAATAAAAGCTTGTTATAACAAATGAATTTCATTCAAAATCGAATCATCACCGAATTTTGAACAGCGAACTCTTTTCTTCCAAATCGATGAAAACCCGATTTAAAATTCAAAGCAACTTAATTAGTGAAACGGTGTATAATCTTTGGGTTGAAGTTTACAAACTTCTAGCTCTAATGTCGGAACTGAGTTTTTCTTTTTAACTCTCTTAGATTTCTATGAAGCATAACAGTAAAATTGAAAGTTTTCTTGTATCGATATAAGAAGGTAGTTCCAGCCTGAAGTAAGAAGCAATTTTTGTTAGAAAAACATTTATTCATAAAAGTTTCAGTCGTTTATTACAAATATTATGTACTAAGGAATAGGTGTACTTTAAACTTAAGCAATAATTAGGGATAACGATAAAAATCGCCTAAAGAATGCAAAAAAATTAAACAGTTGAAATCCCCGCACACGCCTCCTTTTCCTTTTCAATGTCATCAATAAGTTGCAATATCCCCATTTTGAGTTTTCTCTTTTCTTTTATTGTAAAATTTCTAATGTCTGGTAAGATACTTTTAAAAAATGTCAAGTCTTCATTATCATCTTCATTAGAAGCTCCTTCGGAAGAGAATTTTCTCTTCCTAGTTCCACTGTATGGTTCAGTACTGCTTGAGGCTTCTGGATCTTGCTTTTCTATTCTGCCAGTAAGATCAGGCTTGATATCAATCTGATTCCATTCTTCTAATTCTACACAGTATTCATTTGTTTCAATGCCATCTGCGTTGTCATAGTTGCAAGTGTCATTTGTTTCAGATTTATCTTGGTCTTGTGTTGATCTAAAAGTATAAAGTTATCAACCATAAGCTTACACGTCAACTCTTAATTTTTGAGGTTTAATACTTCTTGCGATGGTTTTTTTTTTTAAATATAATCGTTACTTTTCTAACATTTCGTTAGTATTAATAGTTTTTTTTTTAATTTTTTGCCATACCATTTCTTTTAGACTTGTCACTGTCGCTACAGGTACGCCCGAGTCTGCAGTATAGTCATGCTTATCCTAAAGACTTATCAATGTACCGATTGTACCTTGATTTTATTATGCTATTTTTAATGTCATCAGCACGTCACAAGATTTGAAGGTCTATTTTAGCTTCATATTCAATGTGACAGTTTCATAGATGGCTTAGACGGGTCAACCCTGATTAAGGTAGCTTAAGGTTTACTATAGGCTTACTATGTTAAACAAAAGTTGAAGTTATACTTTATACACGGTCTAATTTCCTTTTTACTATATTATTGATGTTACTGTCACTCAAGCTCGTCTAATAATGTTTTACATTTTTTTGCTATAAGAGCAAAATAATTTATTTTAAATAGACTATTTGCAGGCACTTTTGAATAGTCAAATGTTGGTCAGTCCAAGAAAAGTGAAGCTAAACTACACGTTCCAAAGCGTAGATCTCTATGGAGAAGAACGTGCAAGAAACTCAGCAGGTATAAGTATTACATAGTGTGGTGTATTGTAGTATATGTGGTACCACAAGTTTATTTTCAAAAACCTACTTCAGGCAGCAGTCTATTGCAACAATATAAAAAAAAAAACCTATATTGTGAACAAACAAAAAATTTCTCTTGAATTTTACTGAAATAAATACTTACGATTTTAGATTACATTTTAAAAAAGGTTCTAAAAATCTCAAATGGTCATAGAGGTAATATTTCTTGCAGCCACTGTCACTTTGAATTTGATTCAATCTGGATCTGTATCTGTTGTATGAGGACCGTATGCCTTTCCACTTCAACTTCAGTTCTTCAACTGCAACAAAAAATTAGAAAAATAAAGTTTTGTCATTCTATAAATACAGAACCCCTAGCAAAGTTGATTATCTGCAATCGTTAACGCTACTAGGAAATTTTAAATGTACGGGAATGACGTCATCTCAACGCTCAGTCACATGGTCAGAACAAAAGAATCGGGGGCGTGGCCAACTCGAGGCGTTCGATGCAAGAGAAACGGTTGTAACTTGGCTGGGGAGGCTGGTGTGTGCGCCAACATAGATGCATGCTCTGCCTCCCTTCACTGTTATAGTTTGATAGAAAGGTGATCCGATTCGCATGGGGAGATAAAATTTAACGCAGGACTATTGGCTAAACTTGCTTTCCTAAACAAGAAAGGATCACACCACGAAGTTAAAAAATCCAAGCTGCGCGATTGGTTCGATTCCATATCGACCTTGTTCACTATGAAATCAGACCATGCGTAAGGGCCTTCTCTCACGCATAGCAGTCGCGCTTGTGACCTTTTGGGTCATTTTCTTTTGTTGAGGTGGGAAATCCTTAAATAACTTCTTCTGCTTTGAGTGGAGCGAGAGGTGTCAGATTGTTACTGACTAAACCCCACCTATTTTCCATCTCGGTCTTATCTTCGGTAAATTTTACGAACGATCCCGCAACCTATACGCTAAAAAAGTATTTAATGCTGTTTATAGTTTATTTTCTACTTACTTGTACATTCTTCTTTGAGCTCACTTTTGACTTGACCGGCGACTTTTGCCCAGGCCATCTCCGAAAACCTGGTTCTGTACGTGTCCAAAGTAGCATCGTAGAGTTCTGGGTATTTCTTTACTATGTTCACAAACTCAATCATCAAGTTTTGATTGTCTCTCATGGTCAGTTTCTGTTAAAAAATTGATTTTTAATCATTAATCGGATATTACCATTCTAGAGGTTGGTATTTGCAAAGGAAATAAAGAAAGAAAGAAAGAAAGAAAACAAGTTTATTCCGCCTAAATACACGCACAAATCAACGCAATATTATATAAAATATAACAGCCAGTATCCCTATCAGGCCATGTGTGTAACGGGCATAACACTATTGCCCTTGTAACCTGCACAGAAATGGTGAAAATTTTAGCAACTCTTGTTATAGGTTTTAATTTTCATCAGCGTGTGATGATTTACCGTTTCAGGGTAAGCGTGAGAACCTTTGGACCACTAGCAATATTTGATGTTTAAAAAAATATCAAAATTTACTACCTTTTTGCAGTAGAAAAAGTTAGAAAATAAGACACATATAGTAATGTGGTACCTAACTTTTAATATTTAGTTTTTATATTGAGAGCGAGAACGCACTGAAGAAAGCAGCCAGACATGCATTCTAATATCAGGATGAAGGACAATTTTCAAGTATGCCAAAAAGTAGTAAAGTTTGAAATTTTCTAAACATCAAATATCACTTTCGGTTTCCAGTTTTAGACCTAAGATATCTAAACGCCGAAAGTCGGAAAATGCAGCATTTGAAAGCCTTCCAGAATGTGACCCAATGACAGTGAACTTCTTACGCCACAAATAAGAATAAATCGTAATACGTTGCACCACGTCCGCATAGGACTAAGTGTAGATACCATACTCAGACATAAGACATAGGTATAACTGTATACTACCAACACCCGTGACACGCCTACACTGCCACGTGCTTAAAGGTCACTGAGTGCAGGAACTGATTTTATTGATAAAAGTCATATGTCAATTAGAGTCGTTAATAATGGAAGGAAAGGGGGTGGCTTTACCCAGTTAACCTTTCAATCGTGGAAATTACAGACACAATAAAAAGACAACGCGCGAACGCCGGCGTTCGCTTGGGGTTTAGTGAATTAAAGAAGATTTATTCTAGATAAAATTTAGAGCATTGATGGCTGAGTGGTCACTGCTCCGACTAACGAGTTGTAGGCGCATTACTTTGTGTAATTTATTTCATCACGACTGCTCTCAAAACAGTGAAGGAAAACGTCGTGAGGAAACCAGCATGTCCTAGAACCAAAAATTTGAAGACATATGACATTCATCAAGTCGCAATGGGTCCGCGTGGTGGATTACGGCCCATTCCCTCTCTTAGAGAGGGGGCCTGAGTCCCAGCAGTGGGAACACTGAAAGGCTGATTATGCTTATGCATTCTAAAAATACTAATCTTCTGTTTAATTAAAAGCGAAATACCACTCACGGCTTAATCACGAAATCTCAGAAACTATAACACCTTAAGATAAAATACAAGCTTAAAATTTGGCAGGCAGGTTTCTTATTGGGTGTAGACATCCGCTCAGAACGGATTTTACGAAAATCGATTTTAGCTAACAGGGGTCCAAAATTTGTATGAAGAAACCAAATTTGACGTAGACGAAGCGGCTGGCTGAAGCTAGTCTAAATATAGAAGACAAACTGATCTGTCAACACAGCTAAAATCACTGAACGGATTGTGTTGTGCTGAAATTTTGCATGCCGATAGTTTTTATGAGGTAGGCTTACGGTAAAAAAGGACTTTTCTAAATGGAATGAAACAAAAGTTGAAAGTTTGTATGGCAGAACCAGCTTCCTTGAAGCTAGTCCTTTCAGATACCGTCAATTTGAGACACAATAGTAAGACAATAGAAGCGCGAACGCCGGCGTTCGCTTGGGGTTTAATGAATGAGTATATATGTCAACCAATAAATTTGTACTTAGGTAGTAGCCATAAATAGAGAGACCTGGTAGATGTGTTTAGTCAAAAAGAGTAATGGAGCTATCTGGATTGGGAACCAGCCTTTCAATCGTGGAAATTACAGACACAATAGAAAGACAATAAGTGCGCGAACGGCGGCGTTCGCTTGGGGTTTAATGAATTAACCGTCTAACCAACCAAAATCATCCACCCTTTACCGAACTATCAGTTTGGTAAAGGGTGAATCTTACATGCACATAAAATCAAACCCAAACAAGCATCTTGTCTGCTAGTCTTTATTCTGCGATCAATATTTGTTTCGTCCAGGTGTTGAACCTTCAACTCGCGATGCGTTGGGCATCGTCCAAAAAATAAATTATTGAACATAAAGGAATATTTTGTTAGGAAATAGCTCCCAAAATATTGCTACAACAAATTTAAGAAATAAGACCTTAAGTTATATGCCTATTAATAAATCATTATTTAATTTCAGTTTTTTTGGGTTTTACCTGGTTGATAAATAATTTAATTACCATCTAATTAATCGAATATGTTTTATGTGAAGGGATAATAAAATAGATATAATACTCATAGGTACTTTATTGATGAACAATAAAAAGACAAAAGAAGTAACCAAATCTTAGTAGCTCTATTATATTATCTAGTATTTAAATATTATGATAACAACAAGCAAAAAACCTTAACGACAAAACATTTAAATATCACATTTTGTGGCGTAAATACAACGCCACAAAATGCGGACTACCTACCTACTCAATTGGATCCACAGTCAAAAATCACATAATATGTAGGTATTAGCATAACGGATATGATTGGCCGTTTTGATTTTAGTCATCCAATCATAGCTTTCACAATTTTTGTTGCGAATGGTGTGTTCAACAACAGCCAACATGCCATTTGACAGTGACAGTTGGTTCATTAAACAGTTCATAAACAATGTTGTTGGTGAGATTTAGGCGGGAAATGTGCGGTTTTAGTAATTAGAAAATATAAAACTTACGTTGTTAGCTCCTCAGTTGATAATAAACAAACTATTTACTCGATAAAATAAAACACTGTGACCTTCCCCTCAACTCGTAGCATACTGACGCGCCACACGGCCACGCAGCGCTCCCCCTATCTTGCTCTAATTCATACGCCAGACAAAGACGGAACGATGCGGTCGTGCGACGCCACAGCTACGCGATGTTGCCACGCCGCGCCGCGCCGTTCTAACGTCACCTACATGCCAGACATTTGTTCGACACACACATTTTTACACTCAATGCGAAGTAGACTCAATTTGCACCAAATAAGATTCAGATTACAATGTTGATTTTTCTCGAGATAAAGTTTGTTGCCGTTCGGCGCGAAACTCTTCGTGACTCAAGTTCGTATCGCTACAGAGTACCGACCGACACACTCACTTGTCAACGAGTATTTTTAGTGTTAATTGTATATTCATGGATAATCACGATTAGTGTTGAACAGCTACTACTGAAAATTATATCGTATTATTTAGATTTTTTAATTGTCAGCTGGTTTTGTCACGCTTTCTGTTCGTACTTAATTTATTGCAGATTTAATGTTAAAGTTCTTACTTTTATTATGTTTCATGCTTTTTTTTTGTATTTTGAGGCCATTATTAGTTTGGTCTTATTTTTTAGGCCATTATTAATATTGCGTCGTTGATCAGCTGTGTTTAAAACAAAAACGTGGAATGTATCAGCTGCTTATGCGCAGTGTAAAGTCGTTTGAGGGAAAGAGTTTTTTTTCTCTAGCAGTTATGGAATTGACTACAAGCCTGTAATTACTTTGTGCGATTTTATCAACTTTTAGTCCATAATACTTATGTTGAACGCGATTTTAAGTACTTATAAGTAGTGCTTTGACACTAAATGCTTTACTTACCCATTATTATCAATTCAGAATACGTAAACGAATACTTATTTGTTAATCTTCCAATCTTATGTGACGTAAGCAAGGGGTAATTGCAGATGAAGGTTTTAAAGGTACAATAATATGTTTAAATAATGTAACACGGGCTTCTTGCATTTCCCTATTAGAAATGGGGCCACCCCATCGCTTCCCAGGGGTGTCGTAGAAGTAATAAGGGATTATGCAAGGGCAGAAAGCGCCATCTTACTTCAAACTAATAACTTGACGGTAACTTAATGTCATTCTCGTTAATCAGGTGGATCATCGTACAAGTGGTCTTTCTAGCTATTTAACGTAGAATTGGGTGGGATTTTTATATATTTGTAGTGATTTTTTTAATTCTCTACAAGGGTAAAGGGTCGGGTGACGTCATATACCGAATTGCCGCATGAAACAAAATTATTCTTTCATGTGCAACTTCTATATCATTTCGTTTTGTTGACATATTTTAATAATCATTTTCTTAAGTATAAATATAAAATAAGAAAGAAATAAATTTGCTTGAGATAAGAAAAAATATTAACAAATTATATTGTTGCGAAATTTTTCTTAAATGTTTTATTTAACAAATGAAAATTCTGCTTCTTTCTGACATTATACATATACCTAAATATTTTTTATTAAAGGTAATAGTTTCTTTACACATATTCTAAATTTTAATTAAATCTAAGTAGTAATGTAATTCTAATTTATTACGTCTTTTAAAGCCTGAAATAAATAGATTTTTATTGTTATTTACTGTTCCCATCCCAGACCATCGGGAAGAAAACTGTATCTACCCGCATTTTGGCACTAGTAAAGTACGTACTGTGCTTGTCGGTTACATATCAATGATTTTATAAGCAATAAGAAGCCTTTGACGAACAATAAGAAAAAAAAACAAAAGCGAGACCACAAATCGTATTTCACGATAAAATTAGTTGAGCGTGTATTCAACTTCGCAGTCGACGTTTCGCCCTTAAAGTCTAAGAAATAAGGTTCATAATAGGTCGACAGGAAACTTTCGCAGGTATATTGATTACTTGCGTGTGTAAACGCAGGCGCACACATGGAACAATCGCGACATCTGCCGGAGATCGTCGCACGCGCACGTGGTCCGAACACCTTTTGTCTACCGTATGCACCCACCTTTTTACCAATGAAACTATTTTTAAACTGACACAGTTCTAAAATTACAATTTTATAGTGGACTGCGCGTGAGTAGAAAGGCAAATAGGCACAAATAATATACAGACTGGACACCTTATGTAGTCAAAAATGCCGATAAATTACACGTTGAAGTGTAAATGCGAGAGAAATGCGTGAATTTTTAAAACACCCATTTTATGACCTTTTTTACATAAGTAGAAGATTATGAAAATATGAATATGCAAGTAGATACCAAATTATTATTTAAACTATACTATATTATACTTTCATTGTGTTTTCTTAATATTTGGTTCAAATATAAGAATCTTGGCATTTGCTGCTGCATTGGGGATTGTAAAATTTCTACAAAAAATGGAATTATTTTAATTAAGTACTCACAAATTATAATGACACTAAAATTATAAAGGTGTGTGTAAGTTTATTACACTTTCATGTTGAAAATCGTGAAAGGATTTTGTTGTAATTTGGCACATGGGTAGATCATACCCCTGAATTAATGACCTTATTCTGGGAATGTTTTTCCTTGGGATAATTTCCTACTTTTACGCAGGCGGAGTCGCTGGCAGAAGCCAAATTACCATTATATAGTAGGTAGCTAAATTCATCACCTAAGGCAGTATAAAAAAGTTTTCAAGTAGGGACATACCCAGTAAAACAATTTCCTACATAGATTTAAATAATACCTACATTATAAGTCAATACTTTAATATCTTAAAGTGTATCTTTGTTATTTGAACTACCTAATTATTTATTTCTTAGATGACCTTCAAACATATAATGTCACAATTTATAAACAACTGCACACTGCAAATTGTTTATAATAAAAATATATTGACTGTTGGCTCATTTAACCCTGTGAGCCTTGTTTCCATTTGCATCCGTCATCCGTCATACGATTACAACCGGACATTTAGTCAGCGCGTCGATAGAAAAGACTAATAGATCCTCGGGCCCAGTTCTGGTGTGATAAAGAGTGAGCTACACAGGCTGTATATACATAGCAGCAGGCAGGCTATAATGATTCCCCTGGAAGCTAAGGGTCCTTTTTAAATAACTAACAACGATTCTGGACCAAGCTGCAAGCAAGCAAGTAGTCTGGATCAACTTAAAAATGAGCTTTTCCACAAGATCCTATTGCTATTCTCGAAGTCTATTACACATGAAATGGCAAGTTCGGGAGGTACCTGTTCCGAATTAAAGCGGAAGTGACGCCCGGGTATCGCCACTGTGTGGAACACCCGGAGGACACGGTGGAGCACACAATCGCGGTGTGCCCTGCTTGGGTGGAGCATCGCCTTGCCCTCGTGGGGGTGATCGGCGGCGGAGACCTCTCGCGCCGGGCCTTGGTCGAGGCCATGGTCCGGAGCGAGGAGGAGTGGCAGGCGGTCGCCGACTTCTGCGAAGCAGTAATGCTCGCTAAGGAGGAGGCCGACCGCATCAGGCAACGGCGCTCTCGCCGCCGCCGGGATTCCGATCCCGATTTCCAGCCACCGTAGGCGCGGGCTTGCGGACAGTGAGCAATGGGTAGCTCGCTGTCCGGCCGTCCGGTAACTGTCCGGACCAAGCCCAAGTCGTCGACGGCGCGCGCTGTTTCCGCGCGCCTCAAGGAGTTGTCAGCAACAGCAGGGACCCAGCCGGGTCGAAGCCTACTGGGGCCAGGGTTATCCGAAAGGGCGCTCGAGCCCCGGTATGAAGGCTTGAAGGAACGGGATGGGTTTTTTAGTCAGTAAGAGTCTGACACTATCTCCCGCTCCGCCCAAGAGCGGGGGTTGTCATAAGATGATTTTTCACATCGAAAAAAAAAAAAAAAAAAAAAAGTCTATTACACATATTTTTATCGCTCTATGATGAACTAATATTTTTTCTATTTTAGCTTAGTTGGCTTTACTGATGAACTGAAGACTGACAAAAAATGAAATAGACGAGACTGAAAATGTAAAGTTCAGATTTTATTAATTTCTTCTTAATATTCTTCAATATTGTCAGTATCTGTACCTGCGATTAAAATTTTAAATACCAAAGTAAAAAAAGAGTGCATGAAAGGTAGCTAAACGTCACTTACCTACCTATTTTGTTCTTTACTTACATGTTAGTTACCAAAGTAATACGGACACAACGCTTATGCAAAAGTATTTGACAGGACTTCAATTCAAGCTAGATTTTATTCCTCTGCGGAAAAGCACCTTAATTTTTAGGGTTCCGTAGCCAAATGGCAAAAAACGGAACCCTTATAGATTCGTCATGTCTGTCTGCCTGTCTGTCTGTCTGTCTGTCCGTCCGTCCGTATGTCACAGCCACTTTTTTCCGAAACTATAAGAGCTATACTGTTGAAACTTTGTAAGTAGATGTATTCTGTGAACTGCATTAAGATTTTAACACAAAAATAGAAAAAAAGCGATAAATTTTGGGGATCCCCATACATAGAACTGAAACTCAAAAATTTTTTTTGACGTGACAACGTCTTATAAATTGGTTTGCCGGGTGACACTTCAAGAAACTGCGTTACGCTCCGCTCACGTTATGCGCTCACAATGAGAGCGAGTGAGAGGCACGCGTCCCTTCCACTCGGGCATGGTTAGCCCGCCTAAGAGCGAGAGAGACAGACATAAAAAGTGAAAGGCACGCGTCCCTTCCACTCGAAAGTCGTTGTCACGTAAAACTTTCGCCCGTATACCGACTTTACAGGCAATCAATTTTTTTTCATCAAACCCATGCGTGTGGGGTATCTATGGATAGGTCTTCAAAAATGATACTGAGGTTTCTAATATCATTTTTTTCTAAACTGAATAGTTTGCGCGAGAGTCACTTCCAAAGTAGTAAAATGTGTGTCCCCCCCCCTCTAACTTCTAAAATAAGAGAATGATTAAACTAAAAAAAATATATGATGTACATTACTATAAAAACTACCAACGAAAATTGGTTTGAACGAAATCTAGTAAGTAGTTTTTTTTTTTAATGCGTCATAAATCGAAAAAAATAATCTATTATTAAAACATCGATCAAAGTTACAACACATTACAAGAACTTTTATATTATGTTACTTGCTGCTACGGAACCCTTCATGGGCGAGTCCGACTCGCACTTGGCCGGTTTTTTTTTTATGGAAGGGCCTATTGATTACAAATAATTATAACTTTAAATAACAATTAAAAATAATTATAATTGTGGTTATTATATTGTACTTGATTCTGTCAGCGGTGTCACACACGTGGCAGTAAAAAATGTCTGCCAACGTCGCTCAGTGATAAAGCTTATCATTCTATTGGTGAAAGAATTTTTAAAATTAGTCCTTTAGTTTTAGAGTTTACTCATTAGAAACAAGAAATCTAATATTTTCCCTTACGGTATTAGTATAGATTTATAAATGAACTTGCTCTAACCAAACGTTTTTTTACATAAAAACCAGTGCTTGACTGCGATCCCACCTGCTTACCATCAGTGATGAAATCGTTGTTGGTGACGTCACAAAATAGACACGTACAGAAGACCATCTCATGTGTATGTACTTCACTTTTTATACCTACACTCGGTGGACGCACACTTATAAGCGTTTGAGCCGGAATTGTTCGACGAGTGATCCGAGACGCGACCGAGACATCGTGTCTGTGAGCGGTGTCTTTGTGTGCGTTGCTCGAGCGCGCTTTGTATGCAGATATACTTCTGTACATACCTATCTATTTTGTGGTGAGAGCCACTAGTTTATTAAGAGTCTATTCACTCTAGCCTTGAAGACGCCTAAATTTTAGCTGGAAGGGGAAGGTTGCAGCAGGCAAATTGTCCCAGTTCCTGACAAAGTGAAATGTTTATGCGCTTTGTTAGTCTAACCCAAATCAAGTCGTCAAATGGAAACGCACTCTTCTCGGCGTTTCGTCGGCAGGTGATCACATGACAGGTGCTCTAAACCAAATGATAACTTGAAGCTGTACCTACGCATCGTAATATTTAACGCAATCATCATGCTTTTTTTGCAAACCCTATCTTGTATCATTTGTTTGAAAATGATAATAAACTTTACTATTTTAAATAAGCCGCCATGTATTTCGCAAATTGTTTCAGTTTAAGTAGACAATTTTATGATGACGTTATTCACTATTAGAACGCTTGCAATTAAATTACATTCCAAAAATAGCTTTTTATGGAGGAGAAAGAAACCGCAACACCTCATTATCAGTAGGTGGCTTGAACTAAGTTAATATTTTTTGTTTTACTACTATCACACAACGCCGACTAGTCACAAACTAAGCAAAGCTTGTGTTATGAGTACTAGACAACTGATAAATATACTTAAATATTTCTAAATACAAACATATTTTACATAAATTACACCCAGACACAACAAATGATCGGCTCCATCACACAAACATTTGTCCTGTTTGGGGATCGAACCCACGACCTCCGGCCTAGCAGTTAGGGCCACTAACGACTAGACCAACAGGCCAGTCAAGTCATATTGAAATTGAAACATCATTACCATAATCAAGAGTTCCAGACGATGACAGATTAGTAGTTAGTTGCGTGGGACTGCAGGCCACGAAGAATGGGTAGGTCGCCATTCGACCGTCCCCTGTAAGGACTGAATTTGAGTCGTCGACGCGGCGACGGTGCATAGTGTTCCACGCGCGCCTCAAAGAGATTTTGGTGGGAAAATCATCAATGACCACCCCCGCTCCTGGGCGGAGCGGGAGATATTGTCAGACTCTTACTACTAAAAACCCCACCCCGTTCTTTCAAGCCTTCATACCGGGGCTCGAGTTGTCTTTCGAAACTAACCCTGGCCCCGGTAGGCTTCGACCCAGCTGGGCCCCTGCTATTGCTGACAACTCCTTGAGGCGCGAGAGCAGTGCGCGCGGGAGCAGTGCGCGCCGTCGACGACTTGGGCTTGGTCCGAACAGTTACTGGACGGTCGGACAGCGAGCTACCCATTGCTCACTGTCCGCAAGCCCGCGCGTACGGTGGCCGGAAATACCGTAGGGGCCCAGTAGGGCCAAAGCCCAATAAGACCAAAGCCCAGTAGGACCAAAGCCCAAAGACCGGGCCCAGTAGGGTAGGAAAAGGAAGCCGTGGTTCTGGAACGCAACGGCCAACTGAGGCACACATGTGTGGTTCTAGTCTATCACTCCTTTGCGCCCCACCCTAGAGCCAGAGAAGTTATTGGATGACTTCACACAAAAAAAAAAAATCAGAAGCCAGTTTCACAATGAACAATTGACATGTGATAAATAGGTATTAAGTCTATCGACCTCAGTGCCTCCAATCAATCAACAGACAATAACTAAAAGCAATCAATAAATAATCCATATCGGTTACACTTTGAAAATAGCAGACATATGTTCAACACCTTTCATAAACCGGTCCAACGAAGGACATCCGGTTTTTGGTGGTAAAAAAAAATCGAGTTCAACATTCTCACAGGAACCGCTGCGTATCCGGTGCGCGGGCGCAGAATAAAAACGATCATTTGTTAATGTCGGAGTATTGGGCCACCAGGTAACCGAACCTTGTACGTTTGAATCCGTCAATGTCATATGTGCACAAAACCGATACTGGCATCTTGTTGTGCTATAAACACAGTTGCGATTATCATGTTGATTCACAAAAGTATGTTTGTTTATTTTCCTTAAGACAAAACATACAATCGACTTCAACTTCGACTGTATTTTTTTGTATAAAGTTTTTTATTCTAGACTTTTTAGTGGTGGTAGCCTATGGTTTAACATAAATACTCGTACAAATTCTACAGTAAGGAACCTATAGAATAGGAGTCGAACTGGAGTCCCTTCCACGTTAAATGTTGTAGGTGGGGTTTCAGCGATTTAGCGGTCGTGGTGGTCTCGGGGTGAAACTCCGCTGCTACAACAAGTCACGGCATGGTGGACAGATAGCATCTCAGAGCGATATATCGCGACAGCTACTGTCGCAACCCAGCGCTAGGCACTAAATACTCAAAGCGATAAGTCCCCTGTGTCTTCACCTTCCACATGACGCAGGTCCTCATCAGACGTGGTAAGTTTGAGAGGTTCCTGCACCTGATTCACGTGGATGAACCGCTGTCACCATTGCATGAACTGCCTAGAGGACATGATGAAGCACACGGTGAAGGTGTGCCCAGCTTGGGCAGAGCACCACCGTGTCCTCGTGCGAAGCAGTAGCGAAGCGGCAACGAAGCGGCAGCGAAATTGCGCTAGGCCCTGGTACAGGTCATAAGTCGAAGCGAGGAGACATGACCATGCGGTCACGTCCTTCTGCGAAGCAGTAATGCTAGCGAAGGAGGAACGCGTAAAGGAACAGACTTTCTCACGCCCTAGCCGCTTGCCCAACCGCACTGTAGGCATAGGTTTGCGGACGACGAGCAATGGGTAGGTATGGGTCCGCACCGAGCCCGAGTTATCGACGGCACGTAATGTTCCACTCGCGCCTCAAAGAAAAGTCAGCAAATCCGCAGGGATCTAGCACGGCCGAAGCCTACTGGGGCCATGGGTTCGCTTCTGAAAGGGAAACCTGGAAGTGGGTTTTATCCAGAAAAAGTCTAACACATCCTCCCGCTCTGCCCTAGAACGAAAGAAGTCATAGGATGATTTTGCAGGTTGCCAATCGCAGAAAGCTTTAGTTTTGTTTAGTTTAAAAACATCCAATGACTTACCAACCCTCACTGGATCCGAGTGGTAGATTATGGCCTATTCCCTCTCCTAAAGCGGAGGCCTAAGTCCCAGCAGTGAGAATATTAAAAGGCTGATTATGCCATGCTAATAATATTCTGACAAAAGCGCTTCTTATTTATAAAGACTACATTTTATCACAAAAACAGATTGTTTACTACCTAATGAAACTTACTGTTACAACAAAACTGAGAGTAGCAAGCTTTTACATTTCAAAAAGTAGTGCTACCATGTCCATGTGTCAACCCATCTACCAAAAAAAAAAAATATCTAAGAACTCTCTATGGAACGGTATGATGACCTCTAATCTACATACATACAAATGACTTCCACGCATGGACAACAACAATAATTCGAATGCTTCGCAATTTTACCTGAGTAGCTGAAAGGTGATGAACCAGTTCTTATGAAAAAGGGTATAAGGTTCAAAATTCAAATGCGAGCTATTTCAAGACTGGTAGAAGCAATGTCGTTTTTGACGTTTGGTAATGGTTAAGTGAAAGGCTGCATACGTGAGAAAACCGACGCCTAGTCGAACAATGCCATATTTTGCCGTCTTCTGGCCCAGTGATTGATCTGAGTAAATATTTTATTCCCACTGTTGCATGCAAAGTGATTGTAGATTACTATGTTACAGTTTCTTAAAGGCTTTTATAAATTAAGCGTTGCGTATGCTATAGAAATTCACAGTTTCCACTAATTACGAATACATGGTGAAAGGAATTCGTATGGAATGGAAAATGTTATGGTCGTTCTGTTACCTTTCGTGAGCAAAGAGAATGTTTTATTGAGATGATTTATTAGTGAGATTAGGTTACAAATTCGCATTTTTACTACCGTATTAAATCAACAACACAAAAACGTAAACAGAAACGAACTGGAGGTAGGTTACTTTGACATTGAGTCGACCTCATCTGTCGCATATATTTACGTGGTTGAAACAATGCAAGATGGGTTTCTAATAAAACAATGAATGCTAAAGTTGATGTAACTAATACCAGGAAGGCTTAATTTAAAAGAAAACGTCAAAAGTCTGATGAGCTTAATGTGAATGTAGCAGAAATTGGAACTAATGGAGGCCACCTTGATCAAGTGGCATGATAAAGACCACTCATGTTCAAACGGCATAAAGTGGCGTCAGTTCACGTGAGCGAGTCAATATGTCTTCTGACAAAGTCATTGCGATGGACGGTCCGACAATTTACTTCACATCTAAAAAAAGAAACAGGCATTTCAGGTCCCGACTCTGGTTAAAAAACGCAGCACTTACTTATATTTACGCACATCATTTTTCTGCAAAAGTTATTATTTAACCCCACAAGACTGGTATAGTTTTCACGTATGGATGAAGAAATATATTGATAACTATAATATAATAATAATAATATTCCACAACTAACACACAGCGCCATCTAGTCCCAAGCTAAGCAGAGCTTGTGTTATGGGTACTAGACAACTGATAAACATACTTATATATTTCTAAATACATACATATTATAGATAAATTACACCCAGACACAGAACAAATGATCATGCTCATCACATAAACATTTGTCCCGGGCGGGAATCGAACCCACGACCTCCGGCATAGCAGTCAGGGCCACTAACCACTAGACCAACAGGCTAGTCAAAAATTCCTTTACAACGTCTTTTTTATTCATTTTATGACATTTTTCACATCCAATCCCTACAAAAAAATGAGAAACAACTGAAGGTGTGACTGTTACAAGCACTCACGTTCAAGCGCCCTGATATCATGTCAGTCGGCAGATGGAATATATATCCTTCCGTCAAGTGGCATGTCCTTCCAACATTTCTCCCCACACACGATTAGTTTGGCTTGAACAATTCTATTTGATCAATCGAGCAACATGATGGTGAGTGACCACCATAAAAACTGTTCCAGAAAAACTTCATACAGTCCTAGTAAACCTAATTGAGATTAAGCCTGATGAAAGTCGATCGTTCTCGGAACTGCATATATATTAACAGAAATAAAAACCTATGAGCCTATTTACTAATAGAGTCCTGGGGTCCTACCACGAGTTCTTAATGCTATCTAAACTGAACTGTTAAAGGTTTTTTTTATTGTTGATAGTTTTGCGCTTGACCGCTATCGCACCTGATGGTCGACGGTGGTCGATGATGGAACGCGCTTACCTAGAAGTAATCTATTAACGATGGAGCTTCATAGGGTGTATAGATATATCCATCGCTCTTTCCCGCTTGCACGCCTAACATTTTAACACGTCAAGGTAAGGCCAATAATATTTCTAGCCAGATGTCGGGGCAGAGCATCGCCGTGTCCTTGTGGGGGCGATCGGCGGCGGCTAGCTTTCGCACTGGGCCCTGGTACAGGCCATATAATGCTAGCAAAGGTGCAGGCCGACGCTCACGCCCGAGTCGTCACCAAGATTCCGATCCCGATTTCTGTCCACTGCAGACGCGGGCTTGTGGACGGCGAGCAATGGGTAGCTCCGGTAACTGTCCGGACCGAATCCAAGTCGTCGACGGCGTGCACTATTCTCGAGTGCCTCAAGGAATTGTCAGCAACAACAGGGGTCCAGGTGGGTCAAAGCCAACTGGGGCCAAGGGTCTGCTTCTGAAAGGGAGGCTCAGCCTCGGTATGAAAGGCAAGAAGGAAGGGGTTGGGTTTTATAGTCAGTATGAGTCTGACTCTATCTCTTGTTCTGCCCAACGGCAGGGGAATTCATTTGGGTGACTTTTATGCACCAAAAAAAAAATCTAGTGTCTCTAGTACTAGTACATCAAATGACAGTATACCTATATGCTGTGGAGTAATTTATTGTCATTAGTCAACTCAAATAAGCAAGCTTTCGGTAACGGAAGCTAACTTTGCATTTCTACGTCATTGTGGGTTGTCATGCGATCCTATATTTAACATTTCATTGTGACCTGAACTAACTTGACCTTTTCAAGCGGTTCGAGGACCGTTTCGTTGACTTTTGAAGGATTTTTAGAACTTATTTCACATTTGTTTTGTATGTTTATTGGTCCAGTGACTTTGGATGTCTCAGTAGTCATTGATGTAAATTAATCGATTTTTAGTGTAGTCACGTACACTAAAGAATTTAATAAAAAAAATATGTTTTTACAAAAATTATACAGGTGGAGGTAACTGTTCCCGCACACGGGCTTTAAAAAAACGCCGCTTTAAGCTTCATTTTGAGGCGGCCTTTTTTGTGGCTCATGTGCGGGGGTGCCGCCCTAAAGAAACGCTTGTAGTGGCTTCAAGCTTCACCGGACACAAGAGGTGTGTGCGCGCTTCATCTGTTTTTTGCGGCCGCTTCTAGCTTTTTTTTATGGCCGCTTCTAGCATTTTTTTGTGGCGGCGTTTTTTTGAGGCCCGTGTGCGAAAGTATGGGACAGCCCTCCATAAACTTCAAGGGCTTTCTCAGTAGACGAAACTGAACAATCCTCCATAAGGTTTATTTTTTCAGGAAACGAAAAAAAAATCAGATTCACCAAACAAAATTAAAAACTTGGTTGGACAGTTTGTATGGAGAGGCCATTTTTTTTTCGTTTTTAGTTTATAAAACAAAAGTGTTAGGTAATCTAAAAAATAAAGGATTCAATAACTCGGTAATACCTGTATTGATAAGTTTTTAGTTTAAACTTATTTATTCAGAATTTAAGAGTGTCAGTACAGGTATCAGAGACGTGCTAAATATAATCTACACTATAATATAATAATAAAGAGGTAAAGTTTCTTTTTTTTTTGTAGGAGTAATCTCTGAAAGTACTGGTCCGATTGCTAAATTTTTTTCAGCGGTAGAAAGCTGCTTTATTCCTGAGTGGACGAAGTCGCGGGCAAAAGCTAGTAATAATAATAAAAACGTTTATTTCGGAACTTGTCATATTTCCTTACGAGTAGTAACAATTTAAACTTAGAACTAGTGATAGTAACATATAAGATAAATAGGTAGGTACTTATGTAAACTGGGTAAGACTCACCAAACCTGGAAAATGTCGAGTTGAGGTTGTGATTATGTAATATGAAAAGAAAGTTATTAAAAAAAAACTGTCGTAAAACAAAAATAAACTGAAAAATACAATTCAAAAAGTGAACGTTAATTTGTATTTCGGAAGAAAATAACGTAAGAAAACGATAAGGCAAATCATCGTACAATTACAGTGTTATGTAATAGTTCATGGGCTAACCATGAAGGCTGTTTGTTATTCGAGCTATTGTTACGTAATCTGTCACGTTAAGAAGTATTAATGCCTTCACCTAACAATGTACACACTTAAGTAGATTTCTATATACTTTATTTACACGTGCAGACACATCTTTTCCGATTGAGTATTATTTTATTACGAATTTATATCTTTTTATTTTGCGTTCCATATTGCAGTACTTACCTATCTATTCAATTCTTTAACTCTTTGAATGCCGTAATTAGAGACACAATAGAAAGACAATTGCTTCTGTCGAACTGTGTAACATAAGACATTCAAAAGGTTAAGTAACATTCTATCTAGTTAGTCGCTTTCTCTTTCTCGATATACTGCACTTTCCTGTTGTTCGGAACCCAATCTGACACCTTTTTTTAGGTGGGGAAATCATCTAAAAGACATCTCCCGCCCTTGGGCGGACCGGGAGACTGTCAGATTTTTTAGTCGAGGTTTTAGCCAGTAGCTAGTAGAATTTAAGCTGATGATATCTGTCAAAGAGCAGACGAGTTCTTCAGTGAAGGACGTCAAGGACAGCCTCGAGGTAGAGGGCGGAGAATCGATAAGGATCTACATCCAAAGCGCTACAAGTCTCGATCACTATGTGTATGTCTGTGTGATTATACAAAGTTATGTAATCTATCTTAATAGACGATGCCACTTCGAGCATGTGTTATGATGTTCGATCCAGATATGGATCAAATGATGCTGAAACAACAATCGAAGTCGATCGATCGTAATGCAACTGCTTTGCAATGCACCACACTTGATACATCTGAACTGTGGATGGCTTCGATCTATCTTGGTTTAGATTCACCTTTCGAGTATGCGATGTTTTCTTTACTATTATACATCATTCTGCTTTAAACACCCTTCTAAAATGATGCTTCGCCATATTGCCCGAAAGACGTCCACTGCTGGATTTCCACCTCCCCTAAATATCGCCACAACGACTTTTCCTGTGCGTCTCCCATCCATTGGGCTCCTGCAACCCTCATCAGGTCATCAGTTTACCTTGTGGGAAGTTTTCCAATGCCGAGTCTTCCTCTTTCTTCTAATTCAATCACGCAGGTAAACTCCAAGCATAGCCCTCTCTATTGCCGTGTATGATTTTACGCCTTCAGTTGACGCTCATTGTGAGCAACTACGTTTCAGTAGGTACCATATAATACGTCATCACTGGCAACTAAAATGATTAGGGGGACTTAACTTCTACATTGACGGCATATGACGTGCCATGGTCGTCAGCAACTATGACAAATTAAACGTAAATAAAAATATTGACGTAAGCCCATAATATATTAGGACGTATGTCAGTACACTCATTAGTAACAAAGAAGTTATTAATCTTCCATTGGTTATGCTCATAATTACCGGTTTTTGCCCGCGGCTTTACTCGCACGGCCTTACAGTTACGCAAAATATTTTTATTGCTCAATTATATATGAGTGAAATGATGATATTCCTATCTTATTAGGTCACATCGACGTCATAGATTAAAGATTCTATTGTACGCTAACATTTATTTGGTTTTAGTCTATACTTATATTTTCTATAGGTACTAATATTATATAGAGAGTTGCATTTTTTTTTGTTTGTAATGAATAAACTCAAAAACATTGAACCGATTTCAAAAATTCTACTTTACCGTTTAGTGACTAAAGGTTATAATGTATATTTTCTACTATGAAGAGGTAAAGTTTGCGAGTTTGTTTATAGAAAATAATCTGTGGAATAACAGAACTGATTTTGAGAATTCTTTTACCAGTAGAAAGTTTCATGATTTCTGAGTAATATAGTATAATAAATGAGGTGCGACATAATATGTCCCATCGCAGTAGGTACTAAACCTCTTGGAATCAGCACGCAGCCGAAACTGAAAATAAGCTGAAACTCATTTTAGTATAATTTTGCCGAAACTGGACTTAACTGAAATTTTGGTTAGATGCTAGAATGAGCAATAAATGCCTATGGATTAATAGATTCCTATCATTAAATTGAAGGTTTTGGTCTTACGAATCTATGTTATTCAATTATTGTAATATTTATTTAGTCTTTGGAATTGTATGAGGTCATCATTAGAAATGTTCCAGTATGGAAGGTGAGGTTTTTACCGTTTTTTTTTCCAGAATAAAAAAGTAGATATTACAAGAACCTGATTTCATACAAACAAAAAATCAAGGACTCCTCTAGCTACATTTTATTACTCTTTGAGTAACCCCTGACGCACCTAAGCCGAGGCACGTATGTCCACGCGGGGCGGGAAGGAGATCGAAAATAAAATCTCCCCCCACGAGGAGGGATTCATCCCCAAACATATTACGGGAATGTTGGTAGCTCGAGAAGCCGGGAGATCCCGATTTTTTTTTGCGATAATCAACCGCTCGTTTCCTGCCGCGGTTTATTGCAAATTGTGGCTAAAACTCAAAATGTAGCCACTTGAATTGTGTTATAAAATCTTATTCTGATTATGGTTATTCTTATAACGGCTATTGTTTGAGAGGCTTTGAATATAATCAGCGATATCGCTTTCGGCTATTAGTTCTGGTACTTTAAAAAGATTCTCATGATGTGTACCTAATGATCTTTTTTGTGCCGTTCAGTAGTATAAACAAAAGTAACTCAAAACAAAGTCCATTTAGTAGAGATTCCGTCACCAATAAACTAATTTTGTTCACAACGTAAGGGCTTCAAAGTTTCGGAGAGCGAGGTGACCCATAACGTTAGGAGGGATGACCGCCTGAAATGAATATACGGGGAAATCCATCAACTGACGCGGGTCAACAAATACGGACTGAAATGTCTATTTTCACAGTTAACGTGAAAAACAAATCGTGAATACTTGGGAAAGGAACAAAGGACGATACTAACCTTTTAAGCCCCCTCTCTTTTTATAAGCAATATAAGCAGGTACCCATTCAACTTTGTTTCACTCTTACGAACTTAAAAGCGGGAGCTTAATAAAAATGGAAGCTTGGCAGCCACATGAACATCTTTAGGTACCCTCCGATATTAAACTGGTGTTTTAACTTCACTCAGGTAAATAAAATGAAGATAGCCGTGAAAGCGAATGCGAGCCGTATCAACAGAATTCGTTCGCGGCCCCGAAATGGCTTTTCTATTCAATTTTCGATAGAGATTTTTTACCTACCCGCAGTTTTGCGTACGGCGGAACCAATAAATCTCCTCTCGAGGTAAGGGGCGAATTAATCAGTTGACTAGTTCTACGACCAGTCCAACGACGGATCCCTTCCTCCAAACAAATGTGAACCGAAATGTGTCACGGAATAGGTTGATGTTCCGTTGTACGGGCCATTTTTATTTACCGCAAGCAAGGTGAAAATAAGAAGTGGGAATAAATAGTAGGGCCTCCGCCGATACACTCTGAGGAGATTAAAGTGTTCTGGTGGTTAGGGATCAACGGTGTAATATAAATTAGGAAAATGTTGATGTTTGTTTGGTTCGAAAAGTAACGGTCAACTTGAGTAAGCGCCACACGCGAGGGGGTTCCGCATTGCCGCGATTAAATAAATAATAAAGCTAATTTTACAGAACATAAAATGAAAAAAATCACTTGATTAAATTTTAGGAAAGCCCGAAATTTAAAAGCCGTGTTGTTTCCCGCCCATTAGGGTTAGGGAGGGTGGCGGGTTGGCGGGCGCAAAGCGGGTGGACATCGGGCACGAATTAATAAACAAGCCGGCCAAGGGCACGGGCCACATGACCTTTGGGTCTCTCCTTGTCCTCTTTACCTGTTACTAAGTACTGATTATTTACTCCATATGCTTTATTACAAATATCAACAACAAAAAAAACCAAAGACAAGCGACTGTATCTTCTTAAAAAAGGGGGGAAAGCAAGCTAGTAAAAAAAGATATATTAAAGAAGATGATCGTTACAAAGAGCAAATCCTCAATTCGCTATAAAACGTCGCGCTGAGAGTGGGTGCTCCCGCGCGGCCGAGGAAACGTTGTCATTCAAAATCAGACCACGTGTACAATATTTCATCATCAGGCTGGGTGGCGCCTCCCTCGGGCCGGCTATCCCTTTCCCCCGTCCCCGGCCGCCCGACCCAAAAAGTCTATCTGCACTTGACACGGGAGGAAACGGGACAGATTAACCGTAGTGAAGGGAACAAAGCTAAATATGTTTCAAGCTGATACTTACCCTTGCACAGTATATACTTGATTTACAGAATAAGGATTTAAGATGCTCTTAAGTGTGTCGTGAAAAACTGTATCAGCGTTTCGCCATTTAGTGTATTCATTGGAGTTGGTGACTATTCCAATCATTTCAAGTCTGATCTGAAAAAAAAAAAGATTTGTTTTTAAAATTGTGAACTTTCAAATTGCAAAACAAAACATTTTTCACACAAAAAAAAGCAACATACATACGAATCTACGATTTTTTCTATTTACTGTAGCACCCCGTATAAAAGTAACACAATGCTGAAAAAGGATGGAGGAATGAAATGATGGAACCATTTTCAGTCCGCCGTGAGTTACGCACACACGCAAGCGTATTTACACCGTTTTTCACGCCCACATTGATACAAAACTGGCGTGAAAAGTTGAGCAGTAATTTATATGACGGTTTAAATAATTACTTCGCGTTTTCGCCTCAATTTGTAGATGAGCTTGCGCCGTATCTGTGTTGCTGACATTTATTCGCATTACTTTTGCAGTGCGGTTTGAATATGATGACGTCACATATTTTACTGGTAACTTTATAGCGTGTGGAGGTAGTGTTAATTAATATTGTTGTGAATTTGTTTTGAGTTTATGTAGGGGTGTGGTTAGGTTTTTTTTTTTATATTGCTTAGAGCTTCTGTGTATGCATTTATTTTTAGGTACAGTTTATAAGTAGGGTCGTCAGATGTAGTTGAAGTTTAGATGGAAACCGATGGATAGATATGAATAAAACATAATTAAATACAAGAGTAAACAACCAATCATTAATAAAATTAAAATCCATTCATATCAATGGGTTTCCATAAATACTTTGATTAATTAGGTATCTACTTTGTTGACTGTACCTAAATAATGTTAGCTTCTAGGTGTTTGATACTAACTTCTGCTAGCGACTTTTGCCACTTTGATAATATTATCAGGTGGAAAAAGTCGCTAAATATTTCTATGAAATTAGATATTTTAATTATTTAAATATTTAGTCATAAATATTTATATGTATATGCATTCTAGCGATAAAAGATTTTTTAAAATGGTTCAATAAGTTTTGAATTTATTAATTATAAACAAAAATAAAAGTTCCTCTTTATAATTACTATCGCCTGCCTCAGAAATTGTTGTTTGGTCATATAAATTATCAAAGAAGAAATGGGGGTTGAGGAGGACAGGAGGGTAAAACATAACCTATGGCCAAAGCTCAGATCTACCAAATATAAAGAAAAAAAAAAACATAAAAATCGATAAAAGGGCTTGAAAGATTTTTATGATTTTATGTTTTTAGAGAAATTAATCCGATAACAAACACTGTGCCATGAGATCTTTATATATTACATTAATACACTGAAAAGGTTAAAAAAATTATTAATTACATATATTAAAAAAAAAAATATGTTAAACTATTAGCTGTTGATTTTAAAAGACTATAGTGCAAATCTCTTGTTTTAAATGTTAACGTATTAATGAGACCTAAAAGAGTTATCGTTGTAAAATTTCACCCTCCGATTCAGAGTGAGATGACAAAGCATTTTCACTATAATATGCGTTCGTGTTTTCCGCTACATAAAAGATTCCTTACTTCCATTGCCATCTGCTTTGAAAATAGATTGCTTGTCAATAAAAATGTAAATTCGCCGCTTCGACTCTCGGCTAATTCATTTCCCAATGGAAAATCCGGGAGCCAGTCACCGGAGATCGATGGACCGTTCATTTTGACGGTATTTTTTTGCTTTTTCACATTTCATATTGACGAGACGACCAGTTAGTTTGCATACAGCGTTCGGTTATGACAATGTAGGTAAACGCTACCGTCCGCACGTATCCGCGCGGCTTCGCACGACTCCGCACGAACCCGGCCGGCCATTCTCGACCCAAACGACAAGGTCGCGCTTTTTGTACAGAGTTCAGATATTAACGTCTTTTTCGATGATTTATAGAGGTCCTCTCCCATGAAAGAGATGAAGGGGCTTTCAGGGGACTCGATATGAATTCTAATACGGCTTTGCGATAACAACTATTGTGTTCCGACCTCTTTACTCGCCCAGCGTAGTTTCAGCAATGTTTAGGAATAAAAAAAAACTTTTGGTTTGTTTTACAAAATAAAAACAATTTCGCGTCAATTTATGGGGGCGGCGGTATAAGCAAAAAATCGAAACACGCAAATTTTATCCAAAACCTCGGGATCCGCGCTCACACTCTCGCGGTGATACGCCTGACACCCTAATCAAATAAGTACCTTTTACCGGGACTGTGCCTGCGACATTGTAAACTGTGTCTTGTGCTATTGTTTTAGAGCTTGTATTCGAGTGGAGCTGTGGAGTCTGACTGGCTTCCGCATAAAACGTATTTGTAGGAAGGACGACCCAGAAAATGGGTATAATATACTCACACTACCGCCGCTTCCTCGCCTTATTCTCCCGGCACGTCCCCCAGGAGTCTGCAGAAATTTATATAACAAGCTATCTCGACTGGGCTCGGTTATTGTCGAGGAAACACTGCCTCAGACATTATTTTTAATTAAACACAAGTACTGCCCGCTAACGCCCTCGATCCGAACCGCGATTTCCCTCTTCGTCAATTGTAACTTTTTTTTTTCATTTTACGGCGACTGTCAACTTGAAGAATGTTGCTTAATTGCCGTATTGTCTGGCAGAAAGGAGTGGAATAAGCGGGTACGTTTATTTTAAATGGCCCCTGAAAATGATTGCGAAACATCTTTCTGATACGTATTCTAATAAAAAAAGAAACGAAGAAAGAAATTCCACAAATCGTTAAAAAGATACAAGAACTCGCATGACTTTAGTTGAAAACAAAAGCTCAAAAGCCCGGAGTCCATACACCGGTCTATAAAAAAATAACCCTTAAAAAAATGTGATCTTTTAACAATTCCTCATTCAATCACGTAAAACGAGTGGGGGGTGGTCACCCCTCCCACCGCCCGATATTCGTGTCGGGGACGACGTAACCTACCCCTACTACGGGTTCTATGTTCATTTAAAAATACATCCAAGCTGTGTTCTATTGTTAGCACTATCGGGTTATAAAAATCTGTTGTAGGCTGTAGTAACACGATTGTGGTCGGTGAATAACCGTCACTATTATTGTAACAACTAAAAATATGTATCCCTACTGAGATTAGCATCGAATTCAACTTAAGTGTCAACAAACCATTACAATTCTTCCTAATTATTTCTTTTTCTTCTTGCTTATTAGAGATTTTTTCATCATCACGTCCATCACATTGTGTTGAACATAAGCTTATATCAAGTATCGCCTTAACGACCGGTCATGTGTGTTTCGCATCTATCCGATTTTTCCTGCTCTTTTTAAATCATCGGGCCACCTTGTGAGCCTTCCAATGTTGCGTCTTTCGGTATGTGAGAATAAATAGAGATTTTTTTACCGATTTAAGGAGGAGGTTCTCAAAACATCAGGATGGTTTATTTTTATGTATTTTTTGTTTAAGAATATATACTTCTTGAGAGGTTCCTTGGTCATTAAGTCTCGATCTGATAATGAGATCCTGGATAAATCAAGGCAACTCTTCAAATGTTATAGGTATACCTACTCATGTAATGGTTATATTCTATTGGTACTACAGAATTTGCACATTATTTAGTTTTGACTGAAGGAAAAACTATAACTAAAAATTGAAAAATAAAAAACACAGAAACACAAGCTTCCATTTTTTCATTGAAGTAAGTTATATTTTATGTAAAAAAAAAAAAAAAAAATAAAGAAAAAGGGCAGGGCACATTGCTCGTAGAACGGATGGTCGATGGGGCCGAAAGGTTCTATAGTGGCGAACCTGCACTGGAAAACGCAGCGTTGGAAGGCCTCCCGTAAGGTGGACAGACGACTTGGAGAGGGTCGCGAAACTGCGGGGGATGCAAGACTCACAGGAGGCCTATGTCCAACAGTGGACTTCTAACGGCTGAAATCATGATGATGAATAAAATAAAACAAATTTAGAAAGTTACAATCAGAAAGCTCACAATTTAAAACTTACTTCCTATATTTTGTTGAACCAATAATGAGATATTAAAATAGTAACAAATGAGAACGAACGCTGACAGCATACAAATTAACGCAAAGCAAAATTGCCGGAAATAAACTATCCACGAGACAGGAAAGAATGGCATACTTATGGAAATGTCTAACAACTCTATTAATCATAAGTAAAACTGCATTTTTTTGTACCACTAGGTTGACTGGTCAATATCCGTATTGTCAAAAAAACATTGATATGTATGGACAATGTGCTAATGTACACACAAAATTGATATTAATTATGTTACGGAACTTTTATCTATGCCGCTGTATTATAGATCATAGCTGTCTATTCATTTAATGATTTACTGTAAATAAATGAATAAGAAATAGACTAGAAACTATGAATCAGCCTTTTATTATTCTCACAACTGGTCTTTTTTCTTTTTTAGATGGGAAAAATCATCCGATGACAACCTCCGGTCTTGGGCGGGGCGGGAGATAGTGTCAGACTCTTACTGACTAAACGACCCACCCTGTTCCTTCTCGCCTTCATACCGGGGCTCGAGTTCCCTTTCGGATAACCCTGGCCCCAGTACGCTTCGACCCGGCTGGGTCCCTGCTGTTGCTGACAACTCCTTGAGGCGCGCGGGAACAGTGCGCGCCGTCGACGACTTGGGCTTGGTCGAGACAGTTACCGGACGGCCGGACAGCGAGCTCTCACAACTGGTCTGGCCTAGGAGAGGGAATGAGTCGCCACGTGGGTTGGTGGGTGTCACATGTCTTGGAATATTTGGTTCAATAATATGACGGCTACCTCACGATATTTTCCTCCACCGTTTTGAGGATAGTGGTGACGAAATATATCACGCAAAGTAAAACACCTGTCTAGGTTTGAACCCACGACATATAATTCGTAAGTTGGGGTCGTTATTTATTTATTATTATTAGCATAAATAATCAACCTTTAATATTCCACTGCTGGAACGCAGGCTTTCTTTAGGAGAAGGAATTGGCCGTAATCCATTACGCGAGCCTAGTGCGAGTCGGTGGATGTCTTCGAAATTTTAGTTCAAGGTAACCATAATTTACCTCACGATGTTTTCCTTCACCGTTTTGACAGCAGTTGTGTTGAAATAAATCATACTAAGAATTTAAACTCACGACGTTCATTCAGAAGCTGGGACAGTTATTATTTATTTTTGGGTTGAAAATCATTAAATAAATTTTCCTGCTCTGAGTGGAGCGAAAGGCCCTTTTTGTTTGAATTTTACTGGCTCCTACCTTTCTTTTAAGTGGAAAATTATCCAATGACTTCTACCATTGCCACCCGCCCACCTGTGTTCCTTCTGTTGCAGCTACCACAGTTAAAGTGGCGATGTTTAGAGATGGCCTATGTTCAGCAGTGAATGTATTTAGTGCTGATGTTTACTTGTTGTTTATGTGAATGACGCTAATTGAAGCAAGCATATTATTGATCGGTTACTTTAAATGAATGAAGCATTGTCAATGCTAGATACTATGAAGACAGCAAATGATGAAAATTTTAATTGAAGGCAATTAGTGAACTGTGTATTGACGGCAAATGACTATCATTTTGTTGTTCTTTAAAAATTACTAGCCCGGAGCTACGCCCGCAGGTAAACTAGAGATAGTTGTCAAACGTGAACCTATCAATAACAATAAAAAAATAGCCTATGCCATTTAAGAATAAAGCAGCTTTCTATCGGTGAAAAAATTTTAGCAATCGGACCAGTAAGTACTTGCAGAGATTACCTCTTAAAAAAAACAATAATATTAGTGTACATAAAATTTCATGTTTGAGTGAATCAATATTTCAGCTTGAACCTTATATTTTTAATAGAAACAACAGAAGCCATTACCAAAAAACTGTCTATTTTTTCTTTAAGGTCAATCATGCAATGATATTTTCCGCCCTTGGGCGGGGCGGTAAGGTATGTCAGACTTTTACTGACTAAAACCCACACCTGTTCTTCTTTGCCTGCGTTCCAGGGTCCCGGGGTTCTCTTCCACTTCACCCACGGCCCCAGTAGGCTTCGACCCTACTGGGCCCCTATGGTTGCTGACATCTCCTTGGGGCGCGCGTGGAATACTATGTGCGGTAGACGGTTTGGGCTAGGTCCGGACGGTTACCGGACGTTCGGTGAGCTACCCGTTGCAAAAATACTTTGTGTTTGCAATCATTTGACTTCGCCGCATTACCATTCAGCAACAAATAACTGAAGCGTGCGCGAATGACGCCTGTCATTTTTGAAATGATCCTTCACGTAAACATTGTCATTGGCATTGGCAAGTCTTTTCAGTGATGAAGGTCATACGATCATACAATAAAGAATATATTACAGCATTCTTATACTTTGTATTCGACGTTTTGTCAGCCTTCTCTTTACTTCTTCTTCTTCTTTTTGTGTCGATGGACTCAAACTAATATTTTCTTCTAACCAGCCCCCTAGCCAAGTTACGACAGCTTAGTTTTGATTCTAATGCGTCGAACGCCTCGAATAGGCCACGCCTCCGATTCCTTTGTTCTGACCACGAGACTGAGTGTTGAGATGACATCAGAACAAAGAAATCGTAGGCGTTGCCAACTCAAGGCTATACACATGGCCATGGCATAACCATGGCATGGCCATGGTGGCATAGTATCATACATTTTGAATTCGAAAGTCTGGGCGTGAACAACGCTGATGCCGCTTTCATGCGGCTTCGCTTAAGTTGTAAAGAATTTGACGCTTCGATGCGCTTCGACTTTGCGCTAGTATAAATTGACCCTAAGTCTTCTGGTACGAGGTCACTACTCCAGAACCTTTCGTCCGCATTGACCATCTGTTCTACGACCTATTTGCCCGCCCTCCGCTACTAAAACTTGGCGATTCTTCTCTAAATAGTAATCAAAAATAACTAAATAACAAATATGGTAGGGGCAACTTGACAGAAGTCTAGAACTTGACGTCATTTATAAGCTGTAGATACACTCGCTGGCATTATGACGCACCATGAATACAAAGGTGTGACCTATACTGCAAAGAGGTTTAATTAAGGATTGATTTGTTATGCATTTGAAAAGGAATAGGAGTATGTTAAGGCACGATCAGACCAACAACAACAACTGTGGTCTCTAAACCCGAAAGGTCTGTTTGGAGAAAAGATCTGTTGAACACAAAGCTGTGGTATGGTTCCAAAAGGCAACTGAAGGAACACAGGTAAGTTTTACTCAGTAAAAGTCAACGACATCTATGACCCACATAGGAACTAAAATTTAAATTCCTACACGGGTTTGACAGTTCTCCGGGCGATTAGAACAACAGATTAGATCACAGCCTGAAATGAACTATCGGGCAGTTATCCGGTCCATATAACACCTGTCTGGTCAGAGGTTTGCGGGACTATACACTCTGTTCCGTATACTTCTATACTAGTGACCCTGTCACACTCACACTCTCTCTAACTACACCCACAGCACGAAAAGCTGAAGATTTCCTACCAAAAAAGTATTACACAAACAACACGTCTCTTTTCTGAGTTTTTTTTTTTCAATCATAATGACGCATTGCATCGTAATATTTTTTTTTTTCGTGACAGAAAATAAATTACTTGACTAATATTGTTTAGTGTTCTGATGAACTAAATATATTTTCTGTCATTATATCTATTATGGAACAACTTAATCGCCCTTATATTGACCTGTTTTAGTAGTCTTCATGGTTTCTGACAACGACTACACTGTAAGTGTTTCTTTGAAAGCTTAATAAGCCTGCATAATAATATATAATTTAATTTATATTGCCCTCTAAAAGTCTGAAGAACTATCGAGTCGACACTTAACCATAAAATATAGGTCTAATATTGTCTTTTCGCATTACAAGCACTTTAATAGCACAATAAATAAGTTACATTAAAAGTCTTTGTCATTGAGATGGCATTCATAGACCAAGGACAGCTACTGAGGTAAACATAATTACGAAAAACAAAAAGCTAGCGGCTATAAACAATTTATAAGTAGCCAAAATTCTTTATGAGTTTACTGTTGTATTGGATCTTGAATTAGAAAACAAAAACAAATGAATAACTAATTTTACACAACATGCCTTCAAGGCATGCCTGAATTTAAAGGCAATGATGAATGGAGAGGGAGAGGGAGGCTAAAGAAAGTATAGATGGATTGAGTGATATGAAAGAAAAGTGAAGTAGTTAGATGACAGAATAGAATGGAAGAAAAAGTCGGGTGGCACCGACTACAAGGGACGAAAGCAGGAAGACGATGACACAATATGCCTTAAATATAAAGTACAGTTCCAAACGATAATTTCAGAAGTCTGCCTTACTTCAGTCTTGTTGTCTGCAGTAGCCCCCACAAAGACAGATAGGCAGTCACTAAATATATAATACTAGTATTCAGCTGCATCCGGTTAGATTAGAAGCCAAATTGGCATGTTCAGAAAAAGCTAGACAAGCGATGATTGGAAATTTCACAACTACAGGTTTTCCTCATTTGACTGTACTATTACTGTAAACAAAACTCCTCCAGGAGTCATTGACTGATTCTGTGTCTTCTGCATCCAGCTAACTCATTCAAACCTTCATTAACCAGGTCATCACCACATCATTTCACCAAGAGAGAGGCCTGACAACGTTTTGTCCTCTGGTACGCGGTTGCCAATCGAGATGCTTTCGGGCTCATTGGCTATCTTTTCAGGCTCATCGACCATCTCTTTGGGTCCATTAATAGTTTTTTCGAGCCCATCTGCCATCCTTTTATAATCATCGGATATCCTTTTGGGCTTATTAGCCATCCTTTTAAGTCCACCGGCCATATTTTTGGGCTAAAGGCTATCTCTTCAGTAATATGCCTCTCTTCCCTCATTTAAGTAACCATAATGGTTCAGGTATTTTTGGTCCGTATAAAAAAGTTTTAAAAATTCTGCGCTTACACATCGTAGTAGCAACTCAACGAACCAAGTTCAAATAGCAGTCATAAAAGGCATCTCTAAATTGAATTCCCTAGAGTAGTTATCGACAGACGATTCTAATGATTTACCTATTGCAATCTTCCTCATAAGTGGCAGTTATGATAGAGTAAATGTGTAGGTTCCTATTTACCTACACAGGTACGAAAGATTTATTTATATCATCGAGTAAGGATTAAAAGTTACGACTCGAAATAACGAGCTTTGTAACACCTAATATTAAATACCAGTAGTATAATTTTAAAATAACAGGCAGGATTTCTCGCTTAGCCACCTTCTGTTTTCCGTCCTGCAATGGTGCCGTCTTTTAAGTGCCAATAGTGTATTTTCTTATTACGAAAGTTTTTTTTTTTTTTGTTTATAGGAACTAAACTCTGAATGTACCTACTGGTCCGATTGTTATATACTTTTCACAGATAAAAAGCTGCTTTATTATTAAGTGACATAGGCTACATTTTATGTATGCAAGCGAAGCCACGGGCAAAAGCTATGATAACTTAATTGAAATTAGAGCAGCACACCCTCGGCAAGGGTGTGTAGGAATCAAAACGCCTACTCATCGTCTGCCCACCGAACCCACGCTTTATGAATACTTTACAGGCTAAAGAAACAGTAACAAGTTTAAAAGATATCAAAATATGTATGACATTATGGCTCTACGTACAAGCCAAAGGTATGAGTACAGTAAATTCGACCTCTGTAGTGAGATGAGTGATGGATGACCTTTTTTTTTATGGTTGGAAAAAATCATCCAAGGACAACCCCCGCTCTTGGACAGAACGGGAGATACTGTTACCGGGGCTCGAGCTGTCTTTCGAAACTAACCCTGGCCCCAGTAGGCTTCGACCCAGCTGGGTCCCTGCTGTTGCTGACAAACCCTTGAGGCGCGCGGGAACAGTGCGCGCCGTCGACGACTTGGGCTTGGTCCGGACAGTTATCGGACGGCCGGACAGCGACCTACCCATTGCTCACTGACGAGCTCAGGACGGGTCTATGTGGCGATGAGAGAAAAAAAATCATACAATTAGTCCATAATTACATGAAAATATTGGAAATGTTTGAGTGAATTCAATAACTTAACGCAAATCCAAACAGCAAAGTATTCTTTAAGCTTAAAACTCATGATCTTGTAATTTTTACTCAACTGTACTAATCAACTGTATCGTAGTGGGTTACTACACTACAGTAAGAATCATGCCTGCTATGTTTACGGACGCGTAGCTTCGTAGACGCATCCACGTATCCGTTTATGGCCTGTCATTTTTTAAGCTCTATTCAACAACATTATTTTTAGTATATGTAAAACCTAAATATAATTTGTTAAGAATCAGTAACTGAATCAATTCCAAAAAAAATTACACCATGGTATATTTATTCCCAAAAATATTTAAAAAGGTCACAAGTTTGACACCACTGGCACTAAGTACAGCACAGGTCATGGCAGGTCATAGCGGGCATAGAGCCAGTGCACAGCTGGTTGCGGAAGCAAAACAACACCTCAGTAGGCCGGGTCGCCTGGTGACCATGTATTTATGTCGCCAATCAGATACCATAACGGGCTTATAATTTTGTGATTTTTTATAATACAGTTTTAAAATTTTGTACATAGATTCTTTATACAGGGTGGCCAGAACATTGACGTCCAAAAATAAAATTTAGGTCCCTCGTATCGTGGGGTATCCGAATCACCCCCATGTATGTTCCGCGACTTTTCATAGTTTTCGAGTTATGAATTTTTTTCTGATTTTTTGAGAATGATCGACCAGACCAATCTAAAAATTTTTTTTTTAAAAAAGTACATGATTTTGTCGAGATTTTTTTTTTGCAACTGAATCATCATGAGTAGTACTTTTATGCATAAAATAATCAGCTTCGTAACTGTGATGGAAGTTATGAAAAAGTTGGTCTAAAGTGAAAAATTTACGTTCGTGAAATTATGACTTAGCTAGTTAACTTTCAATAAAAAATTTAAACAGGAGACTGCATGGTTCCTAAGTAGGCTTCAAAAATGCGCTAAACTCTCAGCTTTCAGAATCATAAAAAAAAATAGCACTTAATGGGGCTACTTTGGCTTAAATCGGCCTTCAAAAACTGCGAGGTAGAAAATTCTTAAAATTAGCCATATGACGATTTTTTTTTGCCTATTTTCTCGTTCTTACGGTTAATTTATGAAAACAACCGAGAGTGAGAGAGATAGCAATGATTCGGTCTTTTATCCTCTTAGCTCATTGTTATTGCAGGTAAAGGAGTAGCGCCTTCGTTTACAACCGAAAAAAGATTGCGCAAAGTTTTTGAATCTTAGCTTTCCTTCAAAAACTGTGAGGTAGAAAATTCTTCTGCACTGGATTCATGCGGAAGTGACGCCCGGGTGTCGCCACTGTGCGGAATACCCGGAGGACACGGTGAAGCACACAGTCGAGGTGTACCCTGCTTGGGCGGAACAGCGCCGTGCCCTCGTGAGGGCGATCGGCGGCGGAGACGTCTCGCGCCAGGCCTTGGTTGAGGCCACGGGCCCAACGCATCAGGCAACGGCGTTATCGCCGCCGCCGCCGCCGGAATTCTGATCCCGATTTCCGGCCATCGTAGGCGCGGGCTTGCGGACAGTGAGCAATGGGTAGCTCACTGTCCGGCCGTCCGGTAACTGTCCAGACCAAGCCCAAGTCTTCAACGGCGCGCACTGTTCCCGCGCGCCTCAAGGAGTTGTCAGCAACAGCAGGGACCCAGCCGGGTCGAAGCCTACTGGGGCCAGGGTTATCCGAAAGGGCGCTCGAGCCCCGGTATGAAGGCTAGAAGGAACGGAGTGGATTTTTTCCCACCATAAGAAAAGGTAGTAAATTCTTAAAATTAGCCATCTGACGAATACTTTGCTAACCAAAAATGACTGCAAGAAAAGCTAAGATTCAAAAACTTCGCGCGATCTTTTCTCGTGCACCATGGGTTGTAAACAAAGGCGCTACTCTTTTACCTGCAATAACAATGGGCTGAGAGGATAAGAGACCGCATTATTGCTATCTCTCTCGATTTTATTTCACGATTTTTTTTTGCCTATTTTCTCGAACGAGAAAATAGGCAAAAAAAAATCGTCCTATGGCTAATTTTAAGAATTTTCTACCTCATAGTTTTTGAAGGCCGATTTAAGCCAAAGTAGCCCCATTAAGTGCTATTTTTTTTTAAGATTCTGAAAGCTGAAAGTCTGGCGCATTCTTGTAGCCTACTTAGAAACCATGCAGTCTCCTGTTTAAATTTTTTATTTAAAGTTGAAAAGCTAAGTCATAATATCACGAACGTAAATTTTTCACTTTAGACCAATTTTTTCATAACTTCCATCACAGTTACGAAGCTGATTATTTTATGCATAAAAGTACTACTCATGAAAATTCAGTTGCAAAAAAAAAATCTCGACAAAGCCATGTACTTTAAAAAAAAAAAAAATTTTAGATTGGTCTGGTCGATCATTCTCAAAAAATCAGAAAAAAATGCATAACTCGAAAACTATGAAAATTCGCGGAACATACATGGGGGTGATTGGGATACCCCACGATACGAGGGACCTAAATTTTATTTTTGGACGTCAATGTTCTGGCCACCCTGTATAAAAATACTAGACAGGTGTTTCAGGATCCACCTAAACTAAAATTAAGGGTGTATATTTGTAGCACATTTCATCAATATTGGTTTAGCATCTTAGGCGTGAAAGCATTACATACAGACAGAAAGTTACTTTCGCATTTATGAAATTAATTAATAATCAAGCCAAGTCCGTTCCATCATCGGACCACACGACGTACGGCGTTACGCCACCGGTACATGGTGGACATCCCACCCATACGCACAAAGCGTTTTGGGAACTCATTTATTGTACGTACGTACAGCCAGGAGTGGAATTCCCTGCCGGAGTCTGTGTTTCCTGATAGCTACCACTTAGGGGTCTTTAAGTCAAGAGTGAATAGGTTACTTCTAGGCAAGCGTGCTCCATCGTCGACCACATCATCGCTTACCATCAGGTGTGATGGTGGTCAAACGTGAGCCTATCAATAATAAAAGTAATAATAATATTTTGACTCAGCGATCATTGTACCGATAGTCGTGTCAGCCAATGGTTTAATGGCCAAGAGCCTCGACCAATACGCGGTTAAGCGGCTGGATCAAGGGCTTGATTCAAAAAGCGGTACTCCTGAACACGGCTCGTATAGTTAGGAGGTTTCTTTCTCTGAAGCCCTGACCGCCGGGTAGCTTGGACCCTGTTCCCGATACCGGTGGGATACTGTTTTTTTATATTTTTAAATGTTTTTTTTTTATTATTATTTTTTTAAGAAATATTGAAAAATGTATTGAATAAGTGTTAATAAAAAATAAAAAGGATAATAATAATAATAGTAGGCATGGTTTAAGGCAACTAAAACCTTTATAAAATGAAAGCCAATCAACTTGTTTGGTTCTGTTCATTTGCCGAACATAGTTTGTCACTGCAGGTGGAAAAGTTGCCCCGTAACAGTTGACGTCGGAAAACAGAAAACGTGAACGGGTCATTTTCATTGGAATTTAAACTTTGTCATAGGGGCCGAAACTATTCCAAAGCTGTTCTAAATGTTTTGACTTTTATAATCCTCGATGAAAGTCGAATCTGACGCGGTTTTTTGGTTTATTATTTATTACCTGTTGAATTTAATAAACTTTGAATGCATGAAAAACCAAAAATTAATTCTTTATCTACACTTTTACACTGATATAGTATAAAAAGGTAAAGTTTGTTTTTTTTTTCGTAGAAGGTAATCTCTGGAAATACTGGTCTAATTGCTAAATTTTTTTCACCGATAGAAAGCTGGTTTGTTTCAGAGTGACATAGACTATATTCAATGTTCGCGGACAAAGTCTCCGGCAAAAGCTAGTTATATTATGAAAAGGTAAAGTTTTTAAGCTATTGCATAGCTTCTATCGCGGGCCTTGAGCGTGGAGACCGAATCCAGAAATTCCGTAACGAAAATAACCTAACACCCCCCACTCATTTATTTTTTGAGCGTGGTGACCGATAAGAAAACAAATGAGTGAACAATCAATCAAAATTCAACTCAATGTGTGAAAGTGTAACTTCAATTAATATCAAAGAAAAAAAAAACAAAGGAAAAAAATACTGCATAAATAAAATGAATAAATAATTATAATTGCATAAGTTGATAAAAATGCTATGCAATAGCTTTACCGCGGCAGTCCCCGAGTGCCACACGTCTTTTTTTTTTTTTGTAGGAGGTAATCTCTAAAAGTACAGGGCTAAAATTTTTTCACCATTCTTGAGTGAAATAGGCTAATTATTTTATGTCCGCGGGCAAAAGCTAGTTAAGTTACTACTAGACTTATTAAACATGATTTTGAAACTGTCGTGAAATTCGGAGACATTGTAGCATCCATGAATACACACTGGCCCCGCGTGGTGGATTACGGCCCGCTCTGTCTTCAAAAGAGGATGCAGGCGGTGCAGGTCGCTATCCCTGCAATGGAAACACAATCTTAAGGCCGATTATGTTATTTAAAATAAACCGTTATCATTTTAACTACAAGACGTCCACTGTTCGTTAGAGGCCTCTCCCAAGTGTCGCCACAATTACTAGTCCTGTGCGTTTTTCTGCCATCGGATTTTCGTGACCCTCACTAGAACTATGTCCACCTTGTCTAAGGCCTACCAACAACGCGGCGTCTTCTAGTACGCCAGTACAATATGGTAGTTTCCAGGGTCAAAATAATTACATTTTATTTAGTCCGCGTGCTTGCAAAAGATCGAATCAAGGGAGGTCTTTTTTCCAGTGGGATAGAACCAGCTAACAAAAAAGTTCATATAAACATATAAGTACCTACTCACAGTCAAATCATCCTCCCTGACCTTGTTAACACCTATACGGTTCGAACTAAGAGTTTTGTCTCGTCGTTTATACTGCGTACATCAAAGGATTGGAACAATGGTGGTCTTCCCGTTCGCTTATAATTTAGGTGTCTTCAAGGCTCTATGAACAGGCTCTTAATAAACTAGTGCGATTCACCATCAACGATTGCATCACTGCTTACCATCAAGTGGGATCACAGTCAAGCACTGGTTTATGTCAATTTAGCAATCCGACCAGTTTCAGAAATTATCTCCTACAGACAAAAAAGAAACATGCTTTACCTCTTTATAATATTAGTGTAGATAAAAAAAATATATATTTATCGACGTGATTCTCGATAGTATGGAAAGCTTTCAGAACTTAATTACTTTCGTCTTGTTTTCAATAGAAACTAACAGATTTTTTGTTGCAGCCAATAAAGCTGTGTGCCCTTTTTCGACCTGCAGACGTTCTGAGTACGAAATGTCATACAGATTATCGACTGACGCCGACCCTACTGTGTGTGGGGAATGTTTAATAATTAGATTGTAGTGCTTTCGTTTAAACTCTATCTTTTGTGTCTGTACGTGTTTGACATGGCCAAAATGAAGATATCGAGACGAGCTCAAGCTAGAAATTATAGGGCTTATTAGAATAGAATAGAATAGAATAGTATAGAATAGAATAGAATAGAATAGAATAGAATAGAATAGAATAGAATAGAATAGAATAGAATAGAATAGAATAGAATAGAATAGAATAGAATAGAATAGAATAGAATAGAATAGAATAGAATAGAATAGAATAGAATAGAATAGAATAGAATAGAATAGAATAGAATAGAATAGAATAGAATAGAATAGAATAGAATAGAATAAACTTTATTGTATTTAAAAACTTAAATTTATGGGTACAATGGCGCTCTTATCGCTGAGAGCGATATCTTCCAGATAACCCTAGGATGGAACCTTAGAATAATACGGGCAAATTACATTCGATTGGACAATAATCATTTTAAATAGACAGATTCATTAATTTGTTAATTTTTATTTATATTTTACGACAAAGTGGTGGTGTACTTCGATGCCTGAGTGTATTAAATTTTTGTATATATGTAGGTGGATGAGTACTATAATAAGTTAATATTTGCATACTTTTATTCATCAGTAGGTTTATTGTAAGGCATAAAATAAAAAAATTAAAATGAAATTGGTGTCTCCGTAAAATAAGAACGCAATTTTCATTTCTTTTCTCAACCACAAAATCAAAGATTTATCTCAGTTTATTCGACATATTGCTCCTAATATCAAAATAGACTAGTAGGCGTTAAAGGTCGTCCCGCCACTTTACATTGAACTTAGAATATAATATCTACCAAAATCCATTTCAGCCGATATACGTCTACTTTTGGACATAGGCCTCCCACAAGCGTCGCCACAACGAACGTTCCTGTGCGCCTCGCAACCATCGGTTTCGCGCAACCTTTACCAGGTCATCGGTGCACCTTGCAGGAGGCCTTCCAACGCTGCTTAACTATATTCATTGTAATATCTGATTGAGTATGAAGTTCTGTTAGCTAATTCTAGTCTTCTTCACCAGTTCAACTCCATCAAATATCACTTTTTGACAGTAAATGCTTAAAAGTCCTCGATGAAAATACCAAAATAGCTTTATGACTACCTACAATATTTTAGGAGTTTTCTCGATTCCTTATGGATCCCATCATCAGAACTGGATTTAGAAAAATTGGGAGCAAACCATGTTAGGAAAAAAAAAGTATTTTGCAAATCGGTCTATAAACGACGGAGTTCTGAGGTAACAAACATAAAAAATAAAAAAAAAATACAACAAACCTCCTCCTTTTTTTTGGAAGTCGGTTAAAAAGATGAATTTAAAATAGAAAGGTGGTTCATATGGAATAGCACCCTCTTTACAAATAGCTGGATAATAATACATGGCCTTCGAAAGTTATAAATAGCGTCGATTTTCACACTCATGTGTGTTTCGCTAGCCGTTTTCAATAACTTCGACACTACATAAATAGAATTATAGGTTACAGGAGAACCTAACATCATGCCTATATTTTTCGATGGCCTAGGCACATATGTATTGGACACCTATCTTTTTTCAGTTATTTTTATTTAAGCCAGCTTATTTTTTTATTCTTGGTAGGCTCGCGTTTGACCACCACCTCACCTGATGGTAAGCGATGATGTGGCCGACGATGGAACACGCTTGCCTGTAAATAACCTAGTTCGCTGTTATTGTTGTAAATCAGTAACAATTCAGACTGATTATTGAAACTAAATAACTACTGAACTGCATGAGACCATGGTTCTCAATAACATAGCTCGAAGAATTGTCTTCAGTAGCAGTGGGCTGTGCACAAAACAGAAGGTTGATGGGGCCTAAAAGTGGGCGTGTTGAAGACGCAGCGTTAAAAGGCCTCCCACAAGGTGTGCAAAGGACCTGAAGAGGGTCGCAGGGATTCAATTTATGCGAGACACCCAGGACGGGTCTTTGGAGACGCTTTGAAACCTCTGTTCCACCTCTGAAATGACGATGATGATTGACACTGAACATTTCTAAATGGGAAATCCCAAATAATATTTTGCTTGACTCAGGGATCGAATGCTACTCGAGCCCCGGTATGAAGGCTAGACTGGAGCCCTGGTATGGAGGTACGGGGTGGGCTTTTAGACAGGAAGAGTCTGACGCTATCTCCCGCTCCGCCCAAGAGCGGTGGTTGTCACCATAAAAAAAGGGATCAAATGCTAGTCTCCATATTCAGTGCCAAGATTTTAATCGATGTAGGATCTCCATTATTTTTGTTTACTAAATTTCAAAGAAACGCGATTCTTGTAATTTACTTTTATTTTTATTTTGATTGAGTTATAATTTTCATACTGATCGACCTGTAAACATGCTTTTTTGTATGAAAGACATTTGTTGTCAATAGGATATTAATAATCTTATAAAACGACAAACTGAATGACTGACATATCAACGTGCAGTTCTACGAAAATACTAGGACTAGGAGCGTTGCACAAGATTTCCTTTTATGACGTAGACGAGCAATAAGATAGGTTTTTCACCCCCTAGTGGGAGGAACGAATATTCAAATTTTGAATGAAGAAACCTACTTTCACGTGGTGCGAAGCCGCTCGCAGAAACAGAACAATAATTAATTCATAAGTTCTATGAAGTAAAAGGTAGTTAGTGTTAACGTGACGGTTGACAGGATAGAATGGAAAAAAAGTACGTTGCACTAACCCCAAATAAAACGGGACAATGGCGGGAATGAAAATGATTAGTATGATCAAATAATTTCAATATAAAGAAAAATAAAATTGAAGCTCTTTTAGACATAGAGTTTTTGGCGGGATTTGTGAATTTTAGTTTTTGTATTAATTATTCGCAAATTGATTCCTAGTGGATATTTTATTGTAAAATTGGTGTGGTTTTGTATCTCAAGTGTCTGCGCAACAGGACGATATGTGGAATCATTGAAACATGCGTGATCTCGGTGGAATGGAGTTGAGAAGTTTGTTGCAGTATAGACGATATCAGCGAAGTTTGTGGAGGTTGACTAAGGCCAGCGCTGCACTTCGTGAAGCGACCGATCTTCCGCGTAGTGGCTATTTGTAATTTATATGCAATAACATGTATTGACCTTGAATGGAAGAAAAATACGTGTTGCGCCGACCCCAAATAAAACGGGACAAGGGCAAGAAGAAGAGTCTACTTCTTAGAAGAAGAACATGTATTGACGTTCCGTCACCGGTCTTCCGCGACAACCTTAATATATTTGCTGTCTAAATACCACTACAAACATGAGAATGTGTTCAACCATATTCTAATGATAATAAATAAAATAACTGTTCATTACGAAGACCCATGTCTAATAGACGCCGTTTTTAGGTCGGATAATAAGTCCATTGAGCCGTCTTACAGGACTTAGTATCCAATGTAAAAACATTAGCAAAAAAAAGTACGATTACGAAGATGAATAATGACCATAGAATATTTCCTGAAAAATCTTCACTCAAAACTCCCAATTTCTCCTTCTCCCAATGTTCTGTATCTAGTTAATACATGTGCGTATATTGGCTGGGCTCGGCCCATACGCAGATTAGCCCACTTTTTGTCCATCGTCGTATTAAAGCTTTCAAATAAATTAAATAACATTTCAGGCGTGCCTGTGACGTTGAAGTGTTCGGATATTGATGTAGACCTAACAATGTACTCGATTTACCTTCAAAAAAGATTTTTTCATAGCTTTGCTTACTGTTTGTTGGCTCACGCTTAACCACTATCACACCTGATGGAAAATGACAATATGTAGGTAGTGTGAGAAATAACCCATTCACTCTTTTTTTAAGGTGGGTAATCATGCAATGACTTCTCCTGGTCGATAACCTGGGGTCGGTCTATACGGTTACGGGCTGCCGGACAGCGAGCTACCCATTGCTCGTCTTCCACAAGCTCACGCCTAAGGTGGCTGGAATTTTTTATTAGCTCCGCCCAAGAGGGGCACACCTCCCATGTAAGCTCTCCCGTGTCTTCCGGGTGGTCTGCACAATCGCGACCCAGACGTTTCTTCCGTACGAATCAGGAGCAGGGACCTCCCGAACTTGCCATGTCTGGTGAGGACTTGCGTCATGCGAAAGGTGAGGACGCCATGGCGTCTTTCCAATAGGGTAGTTTCCAGGGTCAAAATAATGACATTTAATTTAGTCTGTATTTTAGATTGTGACGTTACCACGTGCGAAAAAATACAGCACAGCGCGCTGCGTGACGTTACACGTAACTTTAATGGGCTATATCTTTATCATTTTTGGTTTAATTTACAAATAAAAAAATAAGTGTCCCTTATTTTTGAATAATCGAAAAGACGGATTAATTACATTTTTTACGGCAACAGCCTATCCTCAAATAGGGAACACCCACGTTGTCTAGTTATTGTTTTGTGATAAATCCAATGTCTGGCCTCATCTTTACCTTCTTTCACATTTTTATTTTGACTTAATGACGTATTTTTTCAGGGTTTTTACTAAAAAATCCTGAAAAAATAGTTCAAGGTTACAGTCGAGCAAGGTTCTTTTGCAGGGTTAACTTTAACGTAGTGCCAATGACTACGTAATTATATCAAATACTTCTCTGGCTAGATCTTAATATCATCGTAATTTCAACCGAAAAACATCGACTGTTGGACTGCCTCCCCCAAGTGTCGCCATTACGAACGCAGCCTGTACGTCTCCATCGGATTCCCGCAACCCTCACCAGGTCATCGGTTCTTTTGTGAGAGGTCTTCCAACATTACGTCTTCCAGTACGCTGTTCCGGTAATACTGTATATTTCTTTTATATATATGTATGTATTAATTATTTGTTTACTGATTTTCTATGAATGATGTTTTGATTTTTTTATAGTTTTTTTATTTATTTAAGAACAATAATAAGTGGAGATATTCCATCGGTTTGTCAAACCGACTGTTCACGTTGTTTTTATTATCATTAATTAAGAATTATATAATGTTATACTGCGTACACTTTCTTCATGGAAAATTGGCGCGATATTATTTTCCTCTGCAAACATCACGTAAAAAATAAACTTTGTCTATGCCCCATTCTTTTTTCAAACCAAGTCCTGTCAATCAAACCAGCCAGCACTCTACCGCCATCGATTTTCAAACGTGCCTCCACGCAAACATTACACTGTACGTCAAAAAAAGAACAAAATGACGTATGAACAAACATAATTTGAATATCGTGTTGGCAAATAATTTTTCCGCTTCTACGCCTTTCAAGGTCTACACTTGCAAGGAAAATAATCAGTTAAAGCGTTATTATTGGTTAACAGAATGATAAGGGGGCACGATAACGTTCGCCGGTTATTACCTACGTACCTACTGGTGGACATGCTTTTAATTGATTAAAAGCAGTTATTGATGAAAAATTGGTATTTTTGTTACATTGGGATGGTTAGGATAACTAGTTGCTGCTACCCTGGAACGTCATTAGCAACTGGAGTAACACAGGTGGGTTTTAGTCTGTAAAAATCGGACATTCCTTCTCCCTTTTTCCCTCCACAAAAAAAAAAAAAACTATTGAGGTAGATAGCAGAGTTTTCTGTAAAACTAGGTCATAATTATATTCTCACTGCTTTTGTTTTCTACGTCATCTTTATTGAACTGTATCTGACATTGCATTAAGTATTTATTAAACTGGATATATAAATAATTTTTAATCTTATTGTCTTCAAATTGTAAATGTAATGTGACTCCTACCGACCTGTAGGGCTGTAGCCTTACAAGATCGAAGAATCGTGAATGTAATGTAATGTAGGTTCGTAGGGGACCAGCAGGGTCAGGGAAAGGAAAACACGGCCCTGGAATGCAAGGCAATGAAGAAACATAGGAGTGGGATTCTGAAACGCCCTCCGGTTCCACCCAAGGGCGGGAGATGATTGTATGATTGATCATTAGATGATTCCAACCTAAAAAATATACTACGAATAAATTTCTACTTAGGAAATACTGCTGTTTCTGAACAATACAGGGTTATTTGTAAAACACCGTCAACCTCTTAGAACTATGTTACTAACATCATAAACAACAACTTTAGTTCTATGACTTTTTACAACACATAATACTTTTAAAAACCAACCTTTAAGATTTTGTTATTTTATCTAAAACATTTTAACTCTGTATTTTGCTGTACCCATGTACGCCTCCGCGCACGATCCTCGCTCCCCTCCACTATTGTACTATCGCTTGCTTCGCATAGACTTCGTAATATTTAGAACGTTCAATTTAAATATTTTTATTTATTTATGAAAATCTGATGAAACAATGTATGATAAATTTTTAAAAGTCTTAGAACAAAAGTTGCTGTTTATGATTTTCTTAACATAGTCTTAAGATGTTGCCAGTATTTTAAAAATAACCCTGTATATGTATGTAAGAACGTCTCCAAAAACACAAGGCTAACAAATACCCCACACATCACCGTAGGCGCGGGCTTGCGGACAGTGAGCAATGGGTAGCTTGCTGTCCGGCCGTCCAAGTCGTCGACGGCGCGCACTGTTCCCGCGCGCCTCAAGGAGTCGTCAGCAACAGCAAGGACCCAGCCGGGTCGAAGCCTACTGGGGCCAGGGTTATCCGAAAGGGCGCTCGAACTCCGGTATGAAGGCTAGAAGAAAGGATGGGTCTTTTAGTCAGTAAGAGTCTGTCACTATCTCCCGCTCCGCCCAAGAGCGGGGGATGTCATTGAATGATTTTTTCCCACAATAGAAAAAAAAAATACCCCACACATTCAAGCCTAGCAAATGTCACAAAAACAGGAAAATGAAACTAATTACAGTCGATAATTATGAGCTAAGTACGGCCCGGGCCACAATAACGTCGGGGCAGCATCCCGGCCCAACTACGTGCTCTGCAATCTTATAACTTATCTCACGAAGAGGAAAACAAAGAAAAACATACATTTATAACAACTAAAGCAACCGAAACATGACTAGCGTATGATGGCGAATGATCTCGCTTATTTATCTATATACATATCTGTCTGTCTGTAACGTCAAAGTATTTTTTGTTTACTAAGTGCATGTAGACAGAGAAGTTTGGAAGGCGAAAGGGGGGCGTTTGCTCAGCTGTGGGAAAAACAATAGGCTAACAAACAAACAACAAATGCACGTACCATCGTGGTCATTTCTGCCTGACCACTTAAAAAATCTTCGCTTGAATCCTGCGGTACAGCGCCAAACCAAAGTCTTTGAATTTTTCGTTTCGAATGCAAACAAAATTGAATTAAGCGGTGGTCAGGCGGAAGTATCTTTATGCACGATATGCGCGTGGAGATGCAACGCCGGGGTGAAAGTCCGCTGCCGCGACAGGTCACGGCATGGCGGACAGAGCTCCGGCGGGATCTCATGGTGAAATGGCGTCAACGACTATCGCAACCCAGCGCTGGGCACGCCACAATCATGGTGGTAAGTCCCCTCTTTGAGGCGTGGCTGGGAAGACCTCACGGCGTCCTTACCTTCCGCATGACGCAGGTACTCACCGGACATGGTTCGTTTGGGAGATTCCTGCACTTGATCCATGCGGAAGTGACGCCCGGGTGTCGCCACTGTGCGGAACGCCCGGAGGACACGGTGGAGCACACAGTCGAGGTGTGCCCTGCTTGGGCGGAGCATCGCCGTGCCCTCGTGGGGGCGATCGGCGGCGAGGACCTCTCGCGCCGGGCCTTGGTTGAGGCCATGATCCGGAGCGAGGAGGAGTGGCAGTAATGCTCGCAAAGGAGGTGGCCGAACGCATCAGGCAACGGCGTTATCGCCGCCGATGCCGCCGCCGCCGGGATTCTGATCCCGATTTCCGGCCAACGTAGACGCGGGCTTGCGGACAGTGAGCAATGGGTAGCTCGCTGTCCGGCCGTCCGGTAACTGTCCGGACCAAGCCCAAGTCGTCGACGGCGCGCACTGTTCCCGCGCGCCTCAAGGAGTTGTCAGCAACAGCAGAGACCCAGCCGGGTCGAAGCCTACTGGGGCCAGGGTTTTCCGAAAGGGCGCTCGAGCCCCGGTATGAAGGCTAGAAGGAACGGGGTGGGTCTTTTAGTCAGTAAGAGTCTGACACTATCTCCCGCTCCGCCCAAGGGCGGGGGATGGCAATGCATAATTTTTCCCACCATAAAAAAAAAGGCGGAAGTATCTTTGATGGTACCTAAGTACACTTGATGCCAATACTATTTTTTTTTTTATTTTTGTTTTGATAAATTTTAGGTGGAAAACTTCAGTAACGTTTTCTTCCACCTAGAAATCATACCCAGGACTTATTCAGGACATCCTTAATTACGTCACAAGGGTGGCCAAATCTAATGTTATACCTGACACCATTTTTCAGTTACGCTTGTGTTGGACAGTTTTTAACTCATAACCGCTGCATTATTTACATCAATCATATTCTGGAAAACGAAATTCGATAGATCCAGAAGTTTTCTATTGGGTCGGGTTATCTAAAGGCAAGTGTCGAAGTCAATCTAGGATATTAAAAGCAGGAAATTGATTACGATATAAGTTTGATAGTGTGATACGTAATAAAGTACCGCGAAAATGGATAAATAACGTATTACTTATCCATTTTCCCGGTACTTTATTACGTATCAGCAAACAGAATATAATTTCGTCTTACCATTTTTTGTACAATATTTTTTTAAATTAAACAAGAAATAGTTCTAAAAAGAAGTGTTTCTCTGTTGACAATTTCCTTTTTCACCAGATTCAAAATGATTATAACTTACTTAATATTAAACGTACCTATTTGAAAAAATCTTACTATTTATAACTTCTTGGCACAAATAATAATAAAAAAACGGCAATATATATTCATACATAATCGCGAAGCCTGACTAATATAATCATGAAAACATATTTTAATATTTTCGTAGTACAAACAAAAAAAAACAATTTAAGGTCGTATAAGTCCGACTTCTCAACCCTGTACAATCACCGGGTTGATGACGTACGCAGACATTTCTATTACAGAGTTATTTATAAATAAGGACGAATATATACTGAAATAAGTTTCGGAGTGAAGGGTCGAGTTACGAGATAAAGCTATAAAGGGATCAGTTTTTAGGGAAATATGGGTAGTTCTGAACTATTTAGTTTGAAGGATTTCATGACTGTGTCGAACTACCTTTCAAGTCCACTCAGAAAATGGTACTACGAGGTTCGATATAAACTTCAACGTAGGAGCATAATAAACGTAATTGCTTACGCCACTCTGGAAAATAACTAGCATTTACCCGCAGCTTCGCCCGCGTACATAAAATATAGCCTATGTCACTCAGGAGTCTTCACTCTTGAGTGACATAGGCTATATTCACATAGCATTCATTTAGCATTCTATTGGTGAAAAAATTTTAGCAATCGGACTAATACTTCCAGAGATTACCTCCCACAAACAAAAAAACAAACTTTACCTCTTTCTCTCTCTCTCTTATATTAAGCATAGATGATAAGCTTAAAAATAAAATTAAAAACTTTAACAAAAATCAATTAATTTATCAATTAGTATTTAGTGTGTTTATTTCAATTTATAATAACCTTGTACGCTTCTTCACCAACGATTGCATTACTGTTTGTGGAATTGCATTCAAGCACTAGTTTATATCAATTAAAAAATAAAATTAAATATGTTAATAAATTATACATATTAGTGAAGTTACATAAGCAACAGAACTGTGTGTGATAAGTTTTATTTGTGACTTCGAAAAAGAAATATATATCAATATAATCTGTCTGTCTGGCAATGAATGGCAAAGGCCACAGGTTTGGCTTCATTGTTAATAACATTATACTTTCTCTAACAATAGTTTTACAAAAACTGGCCACAGCTGTGGGAACATTACCACAAAATAGATAAGGTACAGAAGACAATCTCATGTATGTACTTCACTTTTTATACCTACGCTCGGTGGACGCACACTAATGAGCGTTTGAGCCGGAACTGTTCGAGGAGCGGACCGAAGCGCTCCGAGATTTCGTATCCGTGAGCGGTGTCTATGTGTGCGTTGCTCGAGCGCGCTTTGCATGTAGATTATGTTCTATATCTAACTATTTTGTAACATTAGACGGTAGGTGCGGGCTTGCGGACAGCGAGCAATGAGAAGCTCCCCATCCGGCCGACCGGTAACCGTCCGAACCGAGGCCAAGTCATCGAGGGCGCTTAGTATTCCACGCGTGCTTGGAAGACATCTCTTCAGTAAAACCGTCAGAGCTCAGCAAGGTCGCTAGGCTTTCTGAAAAGAAATCCCATGGTCCTACACGCAACGGGCAACTAGGGAGGAGACCGGTGTGGTTTTGGTTAGTAAAACCAACATGAAACATGAACATACATTCATAAAGACACCCACATACTCTTACACAAACGCCATCGTACACTCGCAAACACACAGGCATGCTTTATATCTAGGTTATTAATTTAATATAATTGTATATTGCTGTGGAAGAGCGGAGTCTCCTAATACAGGCATTATATGCTTAAAAGGCCTCCTACAAGGTGGACTGACGACCTGGTGAAGGTAGCGGGAATCCGATGGATGCGGGACGCACATGATCGTTCGTTGTGGCGACGCATGGGGGAGGCCTATGTCCAACAGTGGATGTCTATCAGCTGAAATGATGATGATGATGATGATGATGCTTAAAAGGAGGCTCCAATTACCTACTAATGTTAACTATTTAGTTCAGAAAAAAAGATTTTGTAATTGTTTTTGTAAAAGTCTGACATCCCTTCTCGCTCTACTCTAGAGCGGTAGAAGTCATTCAATTATCACCAATGCTCATCTCTCTTGATACATACCAACTGATAATTTAGTTAAATTAACGCGTCTTTATAACTGCTGAAACTATCCAATAATTACAGATTAAATGGAAATGCCACATCAATTCATGAACAAGCCATCACCATTAGAATTCCATTTTAACGATTGAGCCACGGGGCCCATAAACGCGTAGTAAAGGTCAGACGCTAAAACAAGCCACTATGACCTAAATAAACTGCGAACATCGTCGCAGCAATTCAATACAATCCAATTACGAACATACATGTGTATAAAGTGCGTGTTTATGTGCATGTAAGCGTATGGACGCAGCACAACACTAGGGCGGGCGGATTGTAACGAACGCTCTTTAGAGTACGTCCATTTCATTAGGGCTACATTTCACCGGGACACCATGACGGCGCAACCAGTCGCCGTTGCCAACAAAATGTATACAACTCTGTGCAGAGTTGCTTACCGTGTCCGTTTGGTTGCGCAACCAAAGGAGGCGCGATCGGCTTAGACGCGTGTAAAGAATGTTGCTGGTCGCGCCACCCTTATTACTTTTGCGCATATTCCTTAAGTACTAAGTTAGGCGCGGGCTTGCGGACGGCGAACAATGGGTAGCTCGCCGTCTGATCATCTGGGAACCGTCCGGACCGAGCCCAAGTCATCGACAGTGCGTAGTGTTCCACGCACACCTCAAGAACACATGTACTTTGGTTTGCTGGTGTCAGCAAACCATAATTTTTTCATTCGCCCAGCAGGGTCGAACCCTAATGGGGCCATGAGTTCGCTTCTGAAAGGAAAACCCGGCCCTGCAGGCTTACTCTTGAGTTCAATTCCGATCGGTCGACATTGAGATTGTGACGTTTCGTACCCTTGAATTCAATGCTAGCGCCAAATTGGTTTAAAATTGCGTGAACATTTTGAGAACTAAGTGAAATCGTATATCTTATATGTTGTCATAATTGGTATTGCAATCGGACTAAAGTCAATCCGATTGAAATTGAAATTAATTTGGAGAGTAAGCCTGTTGGAAAAAAGGCAACGAAGGAACTAGAAGTGGGTTTCAATAAAAGTCTGACATGCCATTCCGCCCCGCTTAAAGGCGGGAGATGTCATTAGTCAAATTCCCACCTGAAAAAAGTATTTACTATTTTTAGCATTCTGCAAAACATTAGTGCATAGTTTGAGTGCAAATTTTTTTTTTTTTAAAAGCCACCTTCATTTCAGTCATACAACCTGTTGCTGAATTCCATAATTTACTTACTCCCGAACAAAATATTTGCTACACCATCCGCTTCACCATAATACGCATACACCTTTAAATGGTTTCCATTCCCCGTGAAAAATAATTAATCAGAGATGAAAGGTTTTTAAACGTGTCCAACCGGACGTTGCTTCTGTCATTTAAGTACACAAGTAATTTAAAAATCGTTTTACCATTAATACGAGTTTATTTACAAATTTGATTTATTACTGGCACTGTGGTGTTTAAAAGCCTGACTTTTATGATTGAATAAAATTTTTAATTATTATGTCTTATTAAGTTAATGATATTGATATGTTTTGGTTTTTCTACCTTCATTTTTTATTGTGGGCTGATTAATTAATCCAATTAAAGTCGTTAAGTTATAAACATCTTCATCTTGTTTTTTCTTGTGTGTGTTGTCTTAAGTTATTTTGCTTTGGCTTCAGTTTCATTTTTTAAATTACCGACCCGCCCTAACTTACAAAGCTAGCGAGTGTTTAAATCGTATAAATAAAAATACTGTCCTATTATACATTTATTTTTTTAAGGTCAGAAATCATCCAATGATCTTTTTTATTTTGCATCAAGTGCAACCTCATTTTGTGTTCAGGTTGCCTGGAAGAAATCGCCAAGGATAAGGCCGGCAATTGTATATTTTTTTATTATAACATTTTCTTATAATATTGGTGTACAATCAAGTGTATATAAATTAATAATGACTTCTTCTGCTCTAGGGTGGAGTTAAAGTGCATATCAGACTTTTACTTTATTTCTATAAGACGTGTCGTCGACGACTCGGTCTAAATGGTCACCGGACGCTCGGACGGGTAGCTACCCATTGCTCGTCGTCCGCAAACCCGCACCTACCGTGGCTGGAAATCGGGGTCGGGATCCCAGTGGCTGGGGCGTGAAGATATATGTTCCCTCACACGTGCGGCTTTCTTCAAACCTTCCTCATGAATCGGTCTATTGGTGAAAACCACAGGAATATCCGTTCAGTAATTTTTGACTTTGTCGCGAAAAGATGGACGCGGTGCCGGTACTTGTTTTTTAATGTGAATGAATATGAGTTCAATACCTACCTATAGGTACTTATCTATTGTCTCTGTTTCTCAACCTAACAACTAAAAGGCTAGATCATCACAATCCTCCTTCTCCTCCTCGAGTAGTATTCCTCATTACTGAGGGTCGTGAAGTTCCCGATGGATTAGCTTCTTATTGATGGTATCTCGCCATATGTGACGGTTCTTAGCGTCATGAAGTGCGACGTGCAATTAGGTGTCCACTGTGGACCACCTGATTTGCCCATCCTTTTAAGTTACGACCTCTTAGCCATTTGCCATTTTTTTTTTTTTTTTTTTTTTTTTTTATTGTGGGAAAAATCATGCATTGACATCCCCCGCCCTTGGGCGGAGCGGGAGATAGTGTCAGACTCTTACTGACTAAAAGACCCACCCCGTTCCTTCTAGCCTTTATACCGGGGCTCGAGCGCCCTTTCGGATAACCCTGGCCCCAGTAGGCTTCGACCCGGCTGGGTCCCTGCTGTTGCTGACAACTCCTTGAGGCGCGCGGGAACAGTGCGCGCCGTCGACGACTTGGGCTTGGTCCGGACGGTTACCGGACGGCCGGACAGCGAGCTACCCATTGCTCACTGTCCACAAGCCCGCGTCTACGTTGGCCGGAAATCGGGATCAGAATCCCGGCGACGGCGGCGGCGATAACGCCGTTGCCTGATGCGTTCGGCCTCCTCCTTTGCAAGCATTACTGCTTCGCAGAAGTCGGCGACCGCCTGCCACTCCTCCTCGCTCCGGACCATGGCCTCAACCAAGGCCCGGCGCGAGAGGTCTCCGCCGCCGATCGCCCCCACGAGGGCACGGCGATGCTCCGCCCAAGCAGGGCACACCTCGACTGTGTGCTCCACCGTGTCCTCCGGGCGTTCCGCACAGTGGCGACACCCGGGCGTCACTTCCGCATGAATCCGGTGCAGGAAACTCCCGAACGAACCATGTCCGGTGAGGACCTGCGTCATGCGGAAGGTAAGGACGCCGTGAGGCCTTTCCAGCCACGCCTCAAAGAGGGGACTTACCGCCATGATTGTGGCGTGCCCAGCACTGGGTTGCGATAGTCGTTGACGCCATTTCACCATGAGATCCCGCCGGAGCTCTGTCCGCCATGCCGTGACCTGTCGCGGCAGCGGACTTTCACCCCGGCGTTGCATCTCCACGCGCATATCGTGCATGTGTGCAAGGACTGTTGCCTCCAGATCCCACGGTGGTAGGCCAGCCAGAAGGCTCGCCGCTTCGCGGGAGACCGTGCAGTATCCCCGCACCATCCTTATCGCCATGACCCTCTGGCAGGCGTTCAGTATGGCCGCCGGTTGCTTTTTCAGCGACGGCGCCCACACCGGCGCCCCGTAGAGGGCCATGGACCGAACGATCCCCGCGTAGAGCCTCCGGCAGGAGGCGTCTGGACCCCCAAGGTTGGGCAGGAGCCGCTTGAGCGCAGCCCCAGCCCGGCTGAGTTTGGGAGCCAGACGTCGGAAATGCTCCACGAAATTCCACCGGCTAGCCATTTGCCATCAACGATGCTAGTTACAATGAGCTGTTCAAGTCTGTGGCAATTTTTCCTGGCAATGTGGCCAAAGAACTGCAGTACTCTGCGCATGCTGGTAGTCAACAGTAAGATCTTGATGTACAGTTCACGTAAGGTAAAGAGGTTTGTACGGAAAACAGTATAGTAGTAGCAGTAGCAGTATACATTTTCCTCCAGCACCACATTTCAAAGGCATCAAGTCTAAGCACCGTAGATAAATATGGAGAAAACTAGACATTCACAATAGAATCAGAAAATCCTAGAAAGCCATTGATAAAGTATGGCTTCAATATTTGTATAGAAATTAGACAATCAAGTGCTCACTTATAACAGTACCTCAAAATTCCACTATTAAATAATACATTGACTGCTCTCTTTTCGTCATAATCAATTATATAATAAATCAGTTCAATAGACCCTAAAGCGAACGGTAACATGAATTCATATGATGCTGATAATAGGAAACAGTGGGTGGTGGTGGGTGGTCTAGTTCTTCAATAACAAGTCTGGAGGTGAAATACGCAGGGGTCAACAAACGACGACCTAAATACTTCGACTATAATCCAATTATTACGATGTGAGCGTGGAATATACTTATGTATAGCCACAGAGTAAGAAAAAAGTAAGCGTAAAGATAAATCCGCCTTATAATGTTCCCACAGCTGTTTTTTTGAGGTGAGAAATCGGTAAAAAACTTTTCCTGGTCCACCCTAGAGCGAGAAAAGTCATTGGATGATCTCCGCCGGGCTGCCGGACGACGAGTAATGGGTAGCTTGCCGTTCAGGCATCCGGACTGAGCTTAAGTCGTCATAAAAGTGATGTCAGCAACACCGTAGGAATATAGAAGGGCCAGTGCCCGATGGCGATAGGGTCGCGTGAAATTTTTGAAAAGGAACCCGTGGTCCTAAAACGTAGAACGTAACTAAAGGACACAAGTGTGTAGTCATTAAAAATCTGTCACTCCATCCAGAGCGGGACAAGTTATTTGATGATACCCTCACCAAAAACAAGAAAAACAAAATGTAGACGCGTCTAAGTAAAAAAAAACCGGCCAAGAGCGTGTCGGGCCACGCTCAGTGTAGGGTTCCGTAGTTTCCCATCCGTCACAATAAGTGTGCCCACTTACGAGTTTAAAATAATGCTTGCATATACGATTATATTACAAACTTAGTCCAGAAATTATTTTGTAGAACCATTTTGTCTTTTTGTACAAAAACTGTTCTTTCCATCAAGTTCAAAATAATTTTCCTAAAAAGTCCTTATAAAGTTCTACTTTTCAGAATTTTTTCATATTTTCTAAACTTATGATTAAAAAGTTAGAGGGGGGGGGACACATTGTTATTTACTTTTGGAACGATTATTTCCGAAATTATTGACATTATCAAAAAATGATCTTAGTAAACCCCTATTCATTTTTAAATACCTATCCAACGATATATCACACACTAGGGTTGAAATTAAAAAAAAATCACTTCCCACTTTACATATAGGGGGGCTACGCTAATGAAATAAAAAAATCCAATTTTTATTTTACCATTTTGTCGGCGTGATTGATATACATATTGGTACCAAATTTCAGCACTCTAGTGCTAACGGTCACTGAGATTAAGCGAGGACGGACAGACAGACAGACAGACATGGCGAAACTATAAGGGTTCCTAGTTGACTACGGAACCCTAAAAAGGATAGTACCTACATTCATCTCGTGTATCGTTTTCTCACTCTTACATTGGCGCATGATGGTTCCAACGCGTCACAGCTCAACCTTTCGACACTGGTGTCGCTTCTAAGTAATCTTACTCTATGGCTTAGGTTTCTTTCGTGATACGAAAGAACGAAGACACGATATTTCTATTTAATGTATTCGAAGATTGAGATTCTAATAAAGAGTGTGAGCTGTTTGCGCTGAAATTCATGCGAGGGTGATGAGATTTATACAAAGTTTTGTTTTTGTCCTGAATGACCGTATGTGTCATTGTAAATAGTTTTCTAAACAAACTTAAGAAGCTACCTATGTTTTAGCGGAAAATTGTCCAATGACTTCTCCCGCTCTAGAGCGGCGCGGGGAGTTGTGTCAGACTTGAACCCACTCTTCTTTACCTTGCGTTCCAAGACTCAAAGCGCACCCATGAACCCAGAAGGCTTTGCTGACATGTCTTTCAGACGCGCGTAGAACGCTATGCGCCGCCGACGACTCGGACTCGGTCCGAACGGTTACCAGACGGCTGGACAGCGAGCTATTTATTCGCCATCCGCAAACCTATTCCTACGGTGACTGGAAATCGGGGTCGGAATCACGGCGCCTGGGGCGTGTGGAAGTTCAGCTCCACACGTGTGTGGCTGCCTCATTTGCTGGCATTACTTCTGTGTCATGCGGAAGGTGAGGACGCCGTAACATCTTTCCAGCTAATCCTCAAAGAGGAGACTTATTACCATAATTATGACGTGCCCAAAAGCTAGGCAGCTGCTCTGTGCTCTTTATAAGATTGTGTGATTCCAGTACAACATCATAATTCTGTTCCAATTTCATAATCTGACGGACTAGATTACTGATGAATGGTATAATAGTGCAATAAACGTTACTCCACCATATAATACAGATATTTGGTAACCAACAAGTTAACTGATTCCATTTATTGAAAACTTGATGAATAGCTTGATTCTGTTTCATAAATTATGGATTGAGCTTGAGAACCAAATAGATTTACCTCGTTATAATAAATTCTTACACAATTAGATATAGATATTATAGCTACGAGTATTTATTTCGTCTGAAGCCCACTTTTTTTTAGGTAGGAAATCGTCCAATGTCATCCCGACGCGAGAGATCGTTGCCATTGATCGCCCCCACGAAGACACGTCTCACGGCGGGACTGTTCCCAAGCGGGGCATACCCCTTTCTGTCTACCTTAGACTCCACTATGTCCCCCGTATCAGTCCACACACTGGTGACACTCGGGCTATTCTTCCGCATGAATCCGGTGCAGGAACCTCCCGAACTGACCATGTCCGGTAAGAACCTGCGTCATACTGAAGGTAGAATGCTATGGCTGAAAGGTCTTTCCAACCACGCCTCAAAAAGGGGACTTACTGCCATAATTAAGGCGTGCCCATCATCTAAAGCCCATAAAATCTGGCCCACCAGGTTGGTGTTTGACTACTGGTCGTGTCTCATCTGCTGATCAGCGATAATCTAAGCTTGGCTGGAAGTAATCTAATCACCCTTCAGTCAAAGTCCTCTGTTGTAGCTAACAGGAAACACAGACTCCGACAGGAAATTATACAAGGGAAAGTGTTCCCAAAAAGCTATAGTCTAAGATCCCAGGGCCGCCAGACGTCACGTATTTTCTCACGAAGGAACAAGAAGACAGACCGATCCAAGGGGCTACTTCTACTTTAAAGATATTGCCTAAAATATACGTAAAAATCAGCTTGGAGAATTTACGTGAAATAAGTACTGTTTTCATATACCTTGATTACTTGATACCTGAAAATTGGCTGTCTAAGTAAGCTAGCAGATAGGCATGCGTTCTTAGTACATACTAACAGTACTCAATCGTCCGTATTTCCTTCGTGAGAAAATACGTGACGTCTGGCGGCCCTGGGATCTTACTCTACTACAGAATTATGAAAATTAAGCAGTCGTTCCAAGTAAAATATTTGCACTTGATAGATATTCAACTGCATCGGACGACACACACGTGTAACATGCCTGATTTGTACGTAGAACGACATTGCTTGGCGTCGCATGGCATGTATGAAGTGTAGCTCACTAGTCTAGTTTCCGTTTAAAGTGTATAGAGACTAAAGCGCCCAAATCGGCGTGTGTATCACACGTGTGCGCAGTGTAGTTCTAGCTTTACTCTTACTTATTGTATACAAGATGTAAGGGACAGCCCTCCACAAACTTTAAGGGTTTGCTCAGAAGACGAAACTGAACCACCTTCAACAAGATTTGATTGAACAATTTGTATGACGAGGCCGATTTTTTTTTCGTTTCCTGAAAAAAAAATTGTGGAAGGTGGTTCAGTTTCGTCTACTGAGCAAGCCCTTAAAGTTTGTGGAGGGCTGTCCCTTACACCTTGTATACTTAAACATAGTAAAAACTTCAGTATGCAGTGCACATTGCTCGCCGAACAGATCAGATGGTTTTGAAGGTTTCTGGAGTGGCGACCGCGTACCCAATGATGCAGCATTGCCTCCCACGAGTTGGACCTGCTGAGGGTTACGGAAATCCGATGAATGCAATACATGACACTGGGTGGGTCTATTCGGCTTTAGTGGCGATGATGATGAAACATACGCAGGTCATGTACATAAATTTTCATGAAAGCAAGAACATTAGAAAAGAAAATATAAAATCGTCTTTTTCATCATATTTGTAAGTTGTCTAAATAAAAACATCGTAAAAATATTTTCCCGTTGATGTAATATAATATTCAATATATGAAAACTATTAGGCCGAAGGGTTATATGACCTATATAAAGGTATGAGACAGTTATTCCTAGACCCGTCATAACGTACATATATTGGACATGTCCACGTATTACATATTTTATATTTCTATCCACTTACGAAAATAGATTGTATATGGACGCAGGTCGGCACTTAGGCTCGATTTATTCTGGCGCAGAATTGAAATGTCGCGACGTGTCATAAATGACCAGAAATGAAGATATCCGCAGAAGAACCATGGTTACCGACACAACCCGAAGAATCGCCAAACTTAAGTGTCCGTGAGCAGGGCACAATGCTCGTAGAACAGATGGTCGTTGGGAGTGAAAGTTCTGGAGTTCTGGCAACCGCCTACTGGAAGAAGCAGCATTGGAATGCTTCTTACAAGTTGGACCGATAGCCTGGTGAGGGTCGTAGGAATCCGAAAGATGCGAGACGCACAGGAACGTTCGTTGTGTTGGCATTTGAGGAGGGCCAACAATGAACATTTTTTGACTGAAATGATGATGATGACGTGACATATTCTTCGTCTAAAGAACATTCATTTTTATTTCCCATTATTAAGGTACAAATCATGTTATGAAAATATTGAATCGCGCGCGGACGCTTGGTTAGAGTCGAGTGAATACACGAATCAATACGCGTCTTCGCACGTTGCTCGCGCGCCGTTACGCGTCAGCTGTCGAGCATAAACGCCATTCACGAAAGTTTAAAAGACCCTAACGTAATTCGGCAGTGTGACCCGTGCACCCTAATGTAAGCGTCAAAGCGCGACAACGCGCGTCGCTACACGTTGTAGTTAAAAACTGGACACAACGCGGACGCGACGATGTTTCGGCTCTGCATCAGTGTGGGTTGAGCCTTACGCTTTTGTGGTATTTACAAAGTATGCTTGTTACTGCATCAAACTCAAACGGCTGAACAAATTATGAAATTTGACACATAGATAGGCATAGATAGCCGGGTCGAAGCCTACTGGGGCCAGGGTTAGCCGAAAGGGCGCTCGAGCCCCGGTATGAAGGCTTGAAGGACCGGGATGGGTTTTTTAGTCAGTAAGAGTCTGACACTATCTTCCGTTCCGCCCAAGAGCGGGGGTTGTCATTGGATGATTTTTCCCATCGAAAAAAAAATTCACATGTAAAGGCCATATCCTGATATCGCTTAAGATACTTTTCTTATCCGAGGTGTATGTTTCTTTTTCACAATATTTTCAGTTTTCACGCGGCTAAAGTCACTGGAAGAAGGCAGTATTAAATAAATGTGTGTACCAGTAATAGGGAGAGTCGTAACTAAACTAGAAAGCAGAGATTAGGTAAACAAATCCAGACTCTTTATTGTAATAGCGTCGACCCTTGTTGCTTGGGACGTACCTAAATTTTCTGTTGAAATGTGAATATACTATGAGTATACCTCTGTTAGACGTTGCGTTGGACCAAAATTCTAAATTCAAATATTTTTATTTCACATAGGCCTACATGAGCACTTATAACCGTCAGAAGCTAGTGTGCATAGTTCCAAATTGGTTGTTTTCTATGGGGAAGAACCGGCAAGAAACTCCATAGTTACTTAAAAAAAATGGTTTCCCGTCCTCGGCCATCATAGGCATGAGCTTCCGGATGTCGGCAATAGGCAGTTAGTCGTGGTAGTCGGGTAAGAACCGAGGCCAAGTAGTCGATGATGCGTAGTGTTCCACGCGTGTCTAAGAGACTACCGTTTCCCTATTGTGATCCAGCGCTTGAAAAAGAAAGAGATAACACAAGAAATCCTCCTCCTGAATCGTAGAACTCCTGAATCGTAGACCAGGTACATTCACAAATATGCAAACTCAGATATATATACAAGACAGCCAGACCCAGAACAACTATCTGTAAGCTATAAAAATATTTGTTCCGTGTGGGAACAAAACCCGTACACGCACCACTGCAGCCCATAGCTCAATAAATGCGACAACCACAGAAAAGATAAAAGAGGTTAGAATGGAAATACTTTCCGATTTGTACTACAACGAATGTCGCCACTTGTCTCACACCCTTTAACTCCACTACAGGCTATAAACCAATACGAACGCGCATTAAGCAACTAACGCACTACTTAGATCGCAAGTTTGCTATTGGTAGTTGAATTATGAGCATTGCCCTACTTTGTGGCACGCCTGCCCCGATTACAAAGCTATTGTTATCTCTTTCATCTGTTTTGTGGTGAAAACCATGTTGTTTAACCGGCTGCAAAACTAAGGAGGTCATTTTATAATATAATCAATGAATAAAAGATAAACAATATAAGAGCCATGATAAAAACTTGATTGAAAGTCTACGTCACACTGAAAACTCACAATATTGTTGAACCTAATGTCGTCACTCATGCCCTTGTACCACAACACGACCTGCCCTAGACAACTTATTGATTAACTATGAGGGAAACGTCAATGGAATGTATCCAATGGAACTGCTTGACGGTAAGCATGTAGGTTTTTAGTCATACCCCCAAAATAAGTATTGGACATTGATTGGAAGAATCTCGAGGACACGGTAAAGTATACTGTGGAATGTGCCCCGCTTGGGCAGCACCGCTGCCGTGTCCTCGTGGAAACAATCGATGGCACCGTACCCTGGTCAGGCTACGTTCTGGACCGAGGAAAAATGGTAGGAGGTCGCATACAAGAGGGAACGAACATCCTCACGACTACCAGCCATGGTAGATGCGGGCTAGCGGATGACGAAGAATGGGTAGCTAACTTGTAATGGGATCCACGTGCTCCTCAAAGAGATGTCAGCAAACCGTTGGGGCTCAGCAGGGCTAATGCTCGCTAGGGCCGCAGGGATATTCTGAAAAGGAAACCCATGATCTTAGGACGCAAAGATCTACTGAAGAACTGGTGTAAGTCAGGTAAAGTCGCCTCGGTATGAAGGCTTGAAGCAACGCGGTGGGTTTTCCCTCCACCAAAAAAAAAAGGTAAAGTCTGACACGAGAGCGTAAATTACGGAAACCTGTTCATGCTTGGTTATCATGCATAATTTTAATTGATTCTTGAGGACACACTGACTTTTTGAGATACAAGTATTTTACCGACCTGTTGTCTTCTTTAGGAATTACAAAGAGAAAATTAGGAACACTGATCATTGAAAAGAATAGAGGGAGGCCTTTGCTCAGCTGTGGGACAATACGGACTAGCTTTAATAATAATAAAAGGTTTTATTTTGTTTAGAAGTCAGAAACAGATCCAAAAAAAGAAGAGGTTCCATTTAAAGAAGAGGTTCCAATTATGCCTTAATTTTGACCTTTTTTAGCGGAACAGAGTGCAAAGGCCTGCAAACCTCCGTTGAAAACATCAGATTCTCCGACCAGACGGATGTTACGTATGGGCCAGGTAACTGCCCAGTACTTGATTTCTACTAACAGCTAAACTCGAATACCGCGACGCAGCATTTCGAATTTTAGTCGCTATGTGGCGTCATAGATGTCGCTAATATCTTACCACATAAGTGTGTCGGAACAGGTATAGTTCATGTAATGACTCGCAAGTATTCAAGCTTATACATCTTACACCTTAATTAACCGAAGTAACCTTCAAACTGTACATAGACGTAGTAAACAAAAAAAAATCCTTGACACGGCGCAGTGGCATTCGATATACACTTACTATTTCACTAGCAAAGCCACTGACTCTACTCGCTTTGTTATTAACTTTATACGTCAGCCGACTCTCCTCCATTCACTAAACAAACTAATAGAATAGATTCCATTTTAATTTGTTAAAATGAGCTTTAAAATTAATGACTTTATACAGATTATAAATTTAAATCGAATGGAGATTTGTATCTTAGTAAATTAATGCTGATTTGCAAAGTACGTTAGCTTTAGTGTAAATTATTTGATTTAAGCAGTAAAATGTACAAATCAAGGCAATATTTCAACGTTAAACGGTGACTCGTTTGCATAAATAATTTATTATACTCTACACCTCAGTGGATTTGTTTGTATTGATGGACCCGAGAAATGTAAAATTGACTAGTTCGATTCTAGTTTATCACCCATAGACAATACTAGTTTTAGTATATACGCAAAAACACGTCTCTAGTATTTTTATGTAAAGAATCTTTGTACAAATTTTCATAAATATATCATGAAAAATCACAGTTATACCTAAGCTTGTTATGTCAGCAAAAATACATACTTAATGCCCACTATGACCTGCCGTGACATGTGTTGTACTTTGTGTCGGTGGTGTCCAACTTGTGACCTTTTTAAACAATTTAGGAAAAAATATAACATAATGTAAAAACTATTGGAATCCATACAGTTACTGATTCTGAACAAATTATATTCAGTTTTCGCATTAACTAAAAAAAAAATTAAGTGTCTTTCTTTTTTTAGAATCAAATGCTAAATTGAAACACGTACATATCTGGTGTATTACCCCAAAAGTTAGACAATTCCGTTACACTGCAGCGGCAGCTCTATATATCTCCAAGTCTACCGCGCTTGCAAGGACGGGTCCGCTTCAAATATTCATACCAAGATCGATATGAGTAGGTACGGCTATGCGCCTGCTTGAGACCCGAGGTCGAACTACACTAATCAAAACGTAATTTTGATCTAATATTGTATTCGGACCGATATTAGGTGGCGCAAATGTTAAAGGTAACGTTAAAGAATTTGATCCTTTCGAAATGCAAGTGTTTGAGTGACATTGTGGGTTCGATGTGTGAGAATGTTCGCGAGTGTGTGCCTTAAGGCAATTATTTTGTGCTAAAAGGTTAAGTTTTGAATTTGTACGTAAAGTTGATGACTGGCCGGTTGGTATAGTGGTTAGTGACCCTGACTGCTATGCCGGAGGTCGTGGGTTCGATTCCCACCCAGGACAAATGTTTGTGTGATGAGCATAATCATTTGTTGTGTCAGGGTGTAATTTATCTAAAATATGTATGTATTTAGAAATATATAAGTGTGTTTATCAGTTGTCTAGTACCCATAACACAAGCTCTGCTTAGCTTGGGACTAGACGGCGTTGTGTGATAGTTGTGGAATATTATTATTATTATATTATTATTATTAAAGCACGCGTTAGAAGTGTTCATAGCAATGATGATCTGGAGACGGAAATCAATTGCGCGTGCACCTCGTGTCCTTTATATTTGATTATTTATAAGCTTATCTATGACCACGGATTCACCTGAAGGTAAGCGATACGTGACGATAGAGCACGCTTAAATAGAAGGTACTCTAATAGAGTAATCAGAAAAGACAAACTGCGGAGTGGACCTGGAGCCCCTTACTCCGTAGCTGTATGCCCATCATCATAACTGGTCGACTGGTCTGTTGGTCTAGTGGTTAGTGGCCCTGACTGCTATGCCAGAGGTCGTGCTATTCGCACCCAGAACAAATGTTTGTGTGATGAGCATGATCACTTGTTCTGTGTCTAATTTATCTATAAGTGTCCCCGCACACCGGCCACAAAAAAAACCGCTTCTAGCTTCTTTTTGTAGCGGTCTTTTTTGTGGCCAGTGTGCGGCGGTGCCACCCCAAAAAAAGCTAGAAGCCGCTTCTAGCTTTTTTTGTGGCCACTTCTAGCTTTTTTTTGTGGCTGCTTTTTTTGTGGTCCATGTGCGGGGAGATTTACATGTATTTGTTTAGAAATATACAAGTATGTTTATCAGTTGTGTATACATAACACAAGCTCTGCTTAGCTTGAGATCGTTGTGAGAAGCTCTCTGGCTATAAGGTATTTAAGTTTGGCTGAGGGGATACTTTTTAGTGGTGGCACCATAACTAAAAAGTGTAAAATAAAAATCTTTTTCCAAAAAAAATTAAAAACGGCCTTATTATTTTGTACTTTTCAGTGTTTTTTTTTTTAACATCTAAGTCGTTTATTATTATTTTTTTGTGAAAAGTTTTTTTTTAGAATAGAATAGAATAGAAAAACTTTTATTCGGTCGTTTTTCATTTTTATATTATTATTATATTATAAGTTTTATCGGAACTCATACAAGTTGTCATTCTGCTAACAAAAATAGCTGAATAATTCCCTTTAAAAACAGACTAACAGTGGTCATCTTTCTCTATCGCTCAATGGTTTGCTGGAAGAAAACTCAACTTTGAGTTAAGCTCGCCATGTACATGAACTTTATTATCCACTTATTTTGTATTGTACAATAAATAATTAAAGAACTAATTCATCCTACCATTAAAACTCTTTTGAACCATATAGAGTGCAAATGCACTCTGCAGATTACTGCAGAGTTTTAAATGTAAAAACAACGTTCAACGTGAACACCCCACAAAAGGTCGCAGAGTCGTTACTCTCTGCCCACGTGACACCAACCCTCAGAAGCAGTACTCCGTAACATTGACGTAACCTTGTCCTTTCCCTGAAAATCCGATTGCAAGAAACCAACGAGTGGGTGTTTTCGAGGAAAAACTTCCACTGACTCGTTGAGAATAATCGATAGCTAATATGATGTTTGGTCTTGAAACTGTTGGAACTTGTATTTTGTTGAAGGTATTGTCAATGACATGTGAATCATCAACTCATTTCTACCATCGGACAACCCGACGAACGGCGAGTATTTGCCTTTACGTTCTTGAAATCTGTACGGTCCGGACCAAGCGTTTTGGCTCGTCGTTTATACCACGTACATCGAGGGACTGGGACAACTTGTCTGCTACGGTCTTCCCGTCCGATTATAATTTATTTGTATTCTAAGCTAGAGTGAATAGGCTTTTAATAAACTAGTGTGCATCACCATCAACGATTGCATCACTACTTACCATCATGTGGTAGTAGTTTATATCAATTAAAAAAATTATATCAATCTACTTCTATAATTGACTAGCTTCTTGACCCATAAAATCGCTACCGTATCTTAAAATCCAGAAACCGTATATTTTCAGTTCCAGAGATTACCTCTTACGGCCCGTTCATGACCATACTACTGAAAGCGGTAGCTAAGCGCGGAGCGACGTGCGCTAAGTCCAAAATATGAAAATGTTTGAAGCACTCCACGAGACACCGCTCGCCGCGCCACTCGCCGCTAACACCGAAGTCGTGACCAGGCCGTTACTGTTTATTTGTTCCAACCAACTTTACCTCTTTATAATATTCATTTAATTTTTCAAATCCCAAATGGCATCATCGTATGGTGGAGGTGAGACCAGCAAGGCCGGAGGCCATTGGAGCCATGGGTTAACTTCCGAATGGGAAACCCGGGGTCTTGGAACGAAATGCATAGGAGGAACATTGGCGTGGTTATAGTCAATAAAAGTCTGACACGCTCGCTCCACCATAGTACTCTTTCAGAGTGGAGGCGGACGCGGGTGCTAGCGCGGACGCGTGTGATTTAAAAAAATAAAAAATAAAAATAAAAAAAATAAAAATATAAAAATAAAAATCTTTTATTCTCAGGCATCGTTGGCCCATAGGGTGTTAGTATTACAAAAAACAACTTACAAAACTATGTTAGTAATTAGTAAACAAATATAAAACATAAAACAAATACAACAAAACACAGCGTCCACTTTGAGGAAGATCCATCAAGCGGCATGTCTGACATGTAGCTTGATAAACCTATCCTTTGTAGACCCGTCCAACCTTTCCGAGAAAACCCTCAGGATGCTGTTTCCGCTCCCCCTTAACCTGCGCATCGTTGACGCTATCTTTTTGCGCATGATCGCGAAATAATCGTCAGTGTGTGCATCAGCGAACATCCCTGATGCACTACACCAACTCGGAAGCCTCAACAGCGCCCTGAAGGCATTGTTATATTGAATGCGCAGTGCATTGCCTGCTTTTTGGGTATGATTAGCCCACAGACTGCTGGTGTAAAATATTTGGCAAAACGCTTTGAACAAGGTTATTTTAACCGGTACTGAGCACCCAGCAAAAAGTGCATACATTGACGTAGACGCCATTTGCGCACAGTGCTCCCGCGAGCCACGCGTCTTCAGGAGGCGGGCGCGGGCGCGGGTGGCGCGGAAGTTTCTAATGGCTAAGTCCGTCCGTATCGTTCACAGTGATATAGCGTCTGTTATGTAACTACGCTTGTGGTTCTAAACCATTTTGATTCACCCGCCGAAGCGTCGTCTGTGAATACGCAGACGCCAAGAACCGTGCGCCCGCGCCCGCCCCAGCACCCGCTAGTGCATCCTGATTGAACACATAGAGCGAGATGGCAGAATAACTTTCCACATTAAAAAAAAAATACTAAAGTGGACTTTGAACATGGATCGGACCAAATTGTATTTACTAGTAGCTAACCTACCCCTATAAAACTCAAAAGAGAACAGGAATAATTTAGTAATACTCTCATAAAATAACTAGCGTAAAAGGTCACCGAATATAGACGCTTAAAAACTTGACCTTTAAGAGATTAAGCTTCCAACTCCCAATAGGACTTAGAGGACTCATAATAGGTATCTACTCAAGTTGGTGAACCAGTATTTCTGGGTTGGAAAATCAACAAATACCTTCACCCGCTCTGGGTGGAGTGACAGGGAGTGTGAGGCTTTTACTGACTAAAACCGAGTGTATTTTCTGCTACCCTGGGCGTTTCAAGTCACCATAGCCCTTCTGAACCATCGTGCAGCCATAGCAGGCATCTTTGAGGTGCTCTACTCATGAAGCACAGCGCGCTGTCAACTTGAGCTTGGTCTATTCATTGCTCGCCGTCCACAAACTCGTGCCTAAAGTAGCCGGAAATAGCCGTGCGATTCCCGACGACCGACGACGTCTCTTGCAGCAGCAGGGATGTAAGCTTCGCTCACATTTATTGCTTTGTACAAGACCAGGGCTGAACGCGAGAGGTCGCCACCCGCCGTCTATAGTCTCCGATAAGCAAGGCAGTTTCTTTTCGGGAATTTCTTCCCACCAACTCCGTAACAAGAACCTTCCGAAACAACTTTTTCCGGTGATGAACTGCGTCAAGCGCAAAAGGAGGATGCTGTTGCATTTGTTCAACCACTGCTTAAAGAGGGGCACTTATCGCCGCGATTGTAGCATCTGCCTAAAGCTGGGTTGCAACAGTCGCTCTCAATCCGCTGTGCCGCGATATGTCGCGATAGCGGAGTTTCATCCTGATCTCTTGATTACTTAATTAATAATTCACAATTTAGCAAGACCAAATTAGGAAGCCACTACTCCGCATTACTTGCTACATAACGTTACAGATTGACTCTTAATGATAGAAAGCCATGATGTTTCGTTTCTGTGTTTATAATTCTCTACTTCAGCATAATAAGGCTTCTAAGCGTACCTATGCTAAAAGCACTTGAAACTGCTGAAAACCTCATGTAACAATAATGTCTCCTACTTTAGTCTGGCATTTAGTTGGCCCAATGCCAAGAGTTCCTATGCTTAAAGAAACTATCTTTACTACTACGAGTATTTGTGGATGATGGCTTTTTTGTTTAAAAGTGGGAAATCATCCAATAACTGGTTCTGTTCTGGGTGGTAAGAGAGGTTTTGCAGATTCTTGCTGACTAAAATCCACCTGTTTTGCTTCAGTTGCCTTTTGCGTGAGCAGTGGTAGTCGAGTGGTAACGGGCCCGAATTACGAGTTGTAGGTCGCGGGTTCAAAACCAGCCAGGCGCATTTTAAGATATGTGACATCCACCAACCCGCACTTGGCCCGCATTGTGGATAACGGCCCATTTCCTCTCCTAGAGAGGAGGCATAAGTCCCAACAGTGGGAACATTATAAGGCTGACTATGCTATGCAGGCGCATTAATTTGAGTAATTTAATTCATCACAACTGCACTCAAAACGGTGAAGGAAAACATCGTGAGGAAACCGGAACGGCCTAGAACCAAAAATTCGCGTGGTGGATTACAGCCCATTCCCTCTCCTAGAGAGGAGAGGACGCTTAAGTCCAAGCAGTGGGAATATTAAAAGAGCTGATTATGCTGTGCCATTTACGATCCAGGTCCATGATAACTGTTTCAAACAAATTCCCAGTTCGGATAGTCCAACGATATCGGAATGTACACCGCTGCTCTCTGCTGTCATATGAACATCTTTGACGGTCGTTATGGTAGCCAGAGTTCAGGATATCCGACACCAGCCCTGCCAAGAAGTGTCGTGCTACAGTTTTTTAGGGAAATCAGAGAGGTTGTCTTTCCATGTAAAATAGAGTTATTGAAGAGACTAAAAGACTTCCGGACTTCCGGACGGAAAAGTGATGGAAAGAGGCCTTTGCCCATCATTGGGACAGTTTAGGCTAGATGTAACGTAATCATTACGTCAAAACTGTGGCAAACTAATTTTAACATGATTATGTATTTTTGTAGGGATGGAAGCGGTCATATTTATCCTCAAGTTGTAAATATACATGTCAAGGAAAACAAACACCCCATCTTGCCATTTTTATGTCTCAAGGTTAAATCTGAGCACAAAAAACAAACAAAAATATTACCTGATTTCTTTTTTTGAGATTTTTGACAGGTGAAAGACGAGGTACATACGGTATGCGACAATGATGTAACAAATTTTGTGTATAAAAAAAATTTAAAAACAGTCTATTCTATGGCGCGTTTGTCTGTGAGAACCCCATCCAACGAAGTATTCCCGAACGAATGTGACGTATTTACATATTCAAGTGCTTCGCGCCAAAAAAAAAAAAACAAAAACAGTTGACAAAAAAAAACACAAATGAAAATAGAACAGAAAAAAAAACAGATATTTTCGTTCATGGCTCGGTAATAATATCAGCAGAACATTAAGTGAGTATAAGGTAAGCCTCCAGTGTTGCAGCCGGGACGTAGGCTGGCGCCTCGCCTCCAGAATTAATAACTTTCTCGGCCCCCACAGACGCTCAACCCCTAACTCCGGCCTCACCCCATAGGGTCCCTACCACCGGCACCTATCTCGATTAATAAAATATCCCTTACATCACAGTTTGCCGTACTAAATGCTCATTTGACACCGAAAATTGACAAAAAAGTCGCAAAAACAATTGTCAATTTGGGGTTGATTTTTAAGATTATCTACACACATTGAAGCTTTGCATTTGAAAATAACCTTGTTCGGTATTTTTTTATTATTCCTGGATTAGTGGCCAGATTATGTTTATTTCTGTTGATGATGATGATATTATAGTACATCTGATCGCTAAATTCAAATCCACAAAATTCATGACAAAATAACCATACTCGTACTATTTTAAAACAACCACTCAAAAATAACCTTGAAACAAGCATCGTTTTAAACTAACATAACATTTCACTACAACAGACCTAATACAATAAACCCACGAATAATCCCTTAATAAAATAAATCTCCTGTCTCACATCCATGGTAGGGGTCTCATCTTGCATCTCTCTCTAACGGCCGGAAAGCCTTCGGAAGTTTCAGGAGTGTTCGGTTTGCCTCTTTGACTCTGTTTGGGAGTGTAATGATTTGGCGCGCGTGTAATTTGCTGAAAAAATGTCCTCCCGTCTTTCAAGCAAGACTTGTTACATCATGTTCATGATACCCCATGTTCTGATTATTACTATTATTTCTATTATTACCAGTTTGTTGTGTTATTATTGTATTATTTACGTAATGTAAGGGTTGGTGTGCAGAGTTGGTTGTTATTATGTTTTATGTACTGGATATGGATGTGTAATGTTGATGTTCTTTGAAGATAAAATCCAGCATGATTTTTACGGTAACGATAAGGATGGAAATATTTTTTTATAGTGAAATTGCGAGTAAGAGTAAGATGTTATGTCAGTATAATAAAAGTAAAAGAGTGGTCAGGAACCCAAGTTTAATTATGGGTCTGCGGGATTGTTAGAAAGAGTTACCATGTCCCAGATCGAAAAGAGCAAGGGCAGAAGGAATACGGGTGGGTTTTAGACAATAAAAATCTGATGCTCCTTCTCGCTCTAATCAGAGCGGGAGATGTTTGAAAAAAGACAAGAATGAAAAATCTTTCATTCTTGTCTTTTTTTAGACATTAACTTTTTTATATATTATTTGTTGACTCGCGCTTAACCATAATCTCACCTGATGGTAAGTGACGATGTGGTCGACGATAGAGCACATCTGCATAGAAGTAACCCATTCATTCTTGACTTCAGACCTGGGTGTCTGTGCTTCCTGATAGCCACGACCTGGGGATCGTGGCTATCAGGAAGCACAGACTCCGGCAGGAAATTCTACTCAACTCATTGAGTACAAAAGAAACTGAATCGATTTACTTATGTAACGTTAATACTCTAACCATCTTTCTCTTTACCTAAGTACGGATAAAGGTGAAGGAAATGGTCGGAAATATCTGTTAGTGAATGTTTTTTTTTTTTCTATACAAGTGCCCTTTGTTTGGATAAATAGGTCAACGGGTAGTAATCACAGAAGTAACAATGTTTAGGCTTAGTCGTAGCACAAATAAAATATGAAGTGGGAAACCGATGGATGTGAGATGCACAAGAGCGGTTGTTGTGGCGTACGTTGGGAGGAGGTCTATGCCCAACAGTGGACGTTTTAAGGCTGAAATGATGACAAATAATATCAGTGTTAAAATATTACCAGAAAACAATCACCACAAATCTTTCAAACAATAGATTCAAGATTCACTCTATAACATCGAGGCATCAGTAGAAAAACTTTTGTTACTCGCGAAGTAACGTTAGCCTACCCTGCGACATTCCCTCACCCTAATAAATCTACCCCGGAGGTTTCCCGCTCGTCCGATATTTGGAAACGCCGAAACACCGGATCAATGCTTTCTACATAGTTATTTTAGGGTAACTACCGTTATCCGCGTCCTAATGCAAGATTTGGGGTAAACTAAACAATTGCTCTTGTGGGACTCGTAAAAGACTGAATGCGTGGGGATTTTAATTGATAAAGTTTAGTTTTGGATCGAAGAATTTTACACAACTACTACACTAACACACTAAACTACTAACTAATACTTTTTAATTATTAAAAGCGAATCACATTTCTGCAAAAAACGAATAATCGCAGGCAAGCACTGGCTTATGTTTAAATATACCGCTATTAAATCCGCGATGGTTTGTGCTGATAAGTTAAAACGTTAACATGATTGTAATGTTGTTGTTTAATAAACTTAAACAAAAAAAAAAACGCAAACTGTTGCCAACGATGGTCAAAAAAGAATTGTCTCGCTCGGGATCAGTAATTTTAAAACTAGCTAAGAAAAATCTACCCAATATCACAATATTATGAAACAAAGAATTCTATTAACCAAAATAGCTAATAATACCTATGGAGGTATGCGAAACAGTGTATAAAGTCCCGCAAACCTCCATTGAAAAGGGAGGATCCTCCGACCAGATGAGTCTTATGTCTGATCCAGGCAACTGCCCGTTAGATAATTTCGGGCTGTTGTATATGTTCAAATCGCGTGGAGAACTGTACTTACGCGATGCAGTATTTTGTAGTTTCGTTCTTATGTGACGTCATAGATATAGCTACAACGTGTGAAAAATTACAACAGGAAAAAAATATAACTCCCTTAGACTTCTAATACTTCCTTCTACTCGCAACTAACACCTACATACCTCGCACCTACCACCTAACCTTCTAAACCCAATGATTTACAAGATTCCATCTAGACATTTCGATTTCACACTAGTCCAAACCTATCGAATTTTAGAAATCAGCAGAACCTCCCTACATTGATTCCATTGCACTGTATTCAAAACTCCACTAGGGCTGCAAATCTCGTAGCATTCGTAGCGTTGTTCAGCGTAGCGATACATTGTAGCACTGCCGAGTGTCGAATATTACTACCTCTACGCAGTAGTAAGAAAAGATTTGCACCTGTGATACCATTGAAATGGAAGCTTTTGATGTAGTGGGAACATGTTGTTTTGTAAAGGCTTTGTTGTTTTAATAGTAGATTATATGACTAGGAGATAAAACTGTGCCTTTAAATCGCGGGAGGCATGTTGAATTCCGATCAAAACGACGGTCGCTAAGTTTTAATCCCGAACGCCAGTGAGAGATTTATATAATTAATTAATTAACTCTCGAGTATTGCGTGGAAATTACTCGCTTTAGGTGACGGTTGCATGACATATAAAAGAGCAGATGGTACAAAAAGTTAATTTGTTAATGCAAATGCATAACTCAGTTGGAAGGCGTATTTATACCGCGTACTTCGAAGGACTGAAACAGTTTGCCTGCTGCAGTCTTTCCGTCTGATTATAATTTAGGTGTCTTCAAGGCTAGAGTGAATAGGCTCTTAATAAACTAGTGCGCCTCACCATCAACGATTACATCACTGCTTACCATCAGGTGGGATCGCTGTCAAGTACTAGTTTATAACAGAAAAAAAAAGGCCTCCCGTTTGGACCGACGATCTAGTGAAGGCTGTGGAAATCGATCAATGAATTTCGGACGTAAGAAGTTGGGAGTATATGTCCAGGAGTGGACGGCTTTCTTGCCAGGGTTGCAGGATTGAACAAAAAAGTCTCCCTGTAGTCCTGGGACACAAACAGCAACTGAAAGTATCATCATCATCATATCATGTCAGCCGAAAGACGTCCACTGTTGGACATAGGCCTCCCTCAAGCGTCGCCGCAACGACCGGTCCTGTGCGTCACGCATCCATCGGATTCCCGCGACCTTGACCAGGTCATCGGTCCTTGTTCGAGGCACTGAAAAAATACGGATAAGTTTTGGTCAGAAAACGTATGAACATCTGTTAGTTAAAATAAATACTAATACGGCAGTTACATGTTGTCTAAAACTATAAATAAATATTAAATCAAATTTCTTCTTTCGAAGCACTCTTTCAGTCCTGTTCATTGTATATCCAGCTAAGAATTGAAATTTCCTGTTAGAGTCTGTATTTCCTGATAGCTATATCCTAGGGGACTTCTCGGCAAGCGTGCTCCACCGTCGGCCACATCATCGTTTACCATCAGCCCCCCTAGCCAAGTTACAACTATTTCGCTTGCGTCAACGAATCTTTTGTTCTGACCACGTAACTGAGCGTTGAAATGAAATGTACGTCATTCCCGTACATTTGAAGCTTTCTACTAGCGGTTAACTATTGCAGATTAGCAACTTGGCTACAGGTACTGATGAAATAGCGATAAAGCAGAAGCTTAAAAATAAAAAAGTTCGTTGAAGTTTGGAAAAATATATCTAATGCCACTAAAGGTGAAAGTCAAGATGACCAGCATACACAAATTCAAATATAAATTGACGTTTTTACTGACATTCAAAAGCTACTAGGACCTTCTAAAAATATCTTCACTGTCGGAAAATTTCCAGTTACCTTTTTGCGCAGGTAGTTATTCTATATTTGTATGAAAAATCACAGTATTTTAGAACACATGCTTACATTATGTAAGATGATATTGTAACTGGCTCCTGTGAGCTTAACGCGAACCTCGAATACTCTGGTATATAGCATCGAGATTGATATTAATATATAATAACTAATGTGGTTTGGGAGTCGACTCGGGTGTAGAGTTGCTTTAGTTATGTGTGTGTTTCAATTTAAGGTGGTTTTGTTAAGCTGATTGTAGCTACTGATTAGGGGTTTATTGTTCCGGGTGATTCTTTAATTTTTGTGGTTTTTTTTTCGGTGGGTATAAATCATCCAAATAATATCCCTCGCCCTTGAGCGAAGTGGGAGATAGTGTCAGACTCTTACTGACTAAAAACCCACCCCGTTCCTTTTTGCCTTTCTTACTGGGGCCTCCCTTTTGGTACTAGACCCTGGCCCCAGTAGGCTTCGACCCAGCTGGACCCCTGCTGTTGCTGAGAACTTTTTGAGTCGCGTGGAAACACTGCGCGCCGTATCCTCTTGAGGGTGTTTTTTTTAGGCGGGAAATCATCCAATGACTTCTCCCACTCTTGGGCTGAGAAAGAGTGTCAGATTTTTACTGACTAAAACCTACTCCCATCTTTCTTTTTTGCCTTGCGTTCCAGAGCCCCGGGTTTTAAGCTATTGCATAGCTTCTATCGCGGGCCTTGACCGTGGAGACCGAATCCAGAAATTCCGTAACGAAATTCGAAAATTTTCTTATCGGTCACCACGCTCAAAAAGTGTAATTTCAATTAATGTCAAAGAAAAAAAAACAAAGGAAAAAAAATACTGCATAAATAAAATAAATAAATAATTATAATTGCATAAGTTGATAAAAAATGCTATGCAATAGCTTTACCGCGGCAGTCCCCGAGTGCCACACGTTTTTTTTCTTTCAGAAGCGATCGTACGGCTCGGCTACGGCTTCGAGCCTATTGGACCCGCGTCGTCGAAGACCTGGTCTCGGACCGGACGGTTACCGAACGGCCTGAGTCGCAAGCCGACGCCTATTCCTCATGAGTGTGTGAATCATATTTTTGATAGGCTGCTATTACAATATTTTTCCTAGAAAGGTCCAAGCTCCACTCTTTCTTTGTAGTGATTAATGAATTTAGGTAGGTAGGTTTTCCATGTTACAAAATCATTATGCTTAAGATGTAAATTATATCAAAATTGGGCTGCGGGAGTCACCGTAGCCTTGTAATGCAAAGGGCAACTGAAGGAAGACCGGTGGGTTTTAGTGGTTAAAAATCTGATACTGCCTCTCACTCTACCCAGAGCGGAAGAAGTTATTTGACGAGAGTTAATAATGAAAATAAAAAATACATGTCAAAATTTCTTTCTGATAGTGTTGAAAATTTCCATTATACCAAAAAATAGAATACAAACACTGAAGTTTTGAGTCCGTGTTTATTTAAGTTTTTAAGCAAATTATTTATACTTTATTTGAGACAGGTTAGCAAAAAAATAGCTATACTTTATTAATAGCAACGTTCTTAATTCATTAAACCCCAAGCGAACGCCGGCGTTCGCGCATCTATTGTCTTTCAATTGTGTCTGTCATTATCACGATTGAAAGGTTAAACAGAATTCTAATATTTCAACAAGAAATGATCGCTTTCTAAACCAGAATTTTCTGTAACGCAAAAACAAGAATAAAACAATGAAACGTCTGTTTTTAAAATCTTAAAGGAAAAACTAAGAAACAAAGGGATCCTAGCTAGTGACGTGTAATCAAGCCTCTTTTGAACAATGTACTCGTACTTTTTTAATTTCACCGCAGAACCAAGGAGGTTTTAAGAATTTACCATAGAGCTTTGTGTGTATCCTTTATATTTTCTTTTTAATACACCAAATTAGATACGGTTTTTAGATTGTTAATTTTTCTGTGTTGCCAGCTTCCTAATGAATTGTATTCAGTTTTAATGTTGAAAACTGGAAGACTAAAGAGGAATGTTAAGGCGTTGTCAGAGTATTGTGAAAGTCGATAAGAGCTAGTGGGTAATGCGATCGGAGAGAATATACAGGCTGATAGTACAAAATGGGACATTTATTTATTTACCGTTCTGTGTTTCTGCTGCAGTAGACCAGTGGTAATTTACCAGACATAGGTCTCGGCTTCAAACCCAGACAGGCGCATTACCTTTTGTATGCCATAATTAGAGACAAAATTAAAAAGTTATTGTGTTTCGCGTGGATCCACGTTCCGGACACACAAAGGGTTAATTTGTGATTTTTTTTTATCACCACTGCTCTTAAAACGGTGAAGTAAAACATCGTGAGATAACATATGTCCTAGTACCAAAAAATCGAAGACGTGTGAGATCCACCAATAGGCACAGGACCCGCTTGGTAGATTACAGTCAATTCCATCTTCTACAGAAGAGACCCGAGTCCCAGCAGTGAAAACATTACAAGGTCATGTTTATATGCTCAGAGATCTATCTGAATTATGAATTATACAGAAAGTACACTTAGGTAAGGGGATTGTATTCTCCCACTCCCCATCAGCGGCCTCCTTAGCGGCCATCAATTCCTTGCAGAAGGAGGCGACGACGGTGTCTCACGCAGTCAGGCTTCTGACCATAGACGAGCACATCCAGAACAGCGAGGATATCAGCAATACCGCCTGCCACGACAAGTCACGGCGCCGCATGTCCAAGCTGGGTGTTCCTTAAAAGTGCCTAGATGTGCCAGTGTTCTGTGCTGTGTGTTCGAGGCAGTTGTCATAATGGTGGCGATGGTGAGATGAGTGTCAGCTTATATGCGGCAGAAGTCCTTAGTTGGTACCTGTATCAGCCAAAAAATAATAGGCCATGTCATTGCCCTCATATCAGGTATTGCCATGAGTTACCAGTAACCTTTTATAAAACCAGCTTCAAGTAAATTTTATTGGAACTGTTTATTTTCCGTATCTTCGTAAGGTATTCTTAAGCAAATTCCATATCTTATCCATACACTTTACTGCTTCACCTGACAATAAAAACAAACAGAGCACCCCAACCTATTTGAGACATTATTTTTCGACTACCCTCAACTCCGTTGTTTGCAAAGATGCATTAGCAAATCATACGAATATGTACGAGAGAAGTAAACATAAATCCCATCTCCCCTGAAATTCTCATCTAGCCAAGCTATATTATTACCTGATACATTTTTCCCCGAACAGAAAAACACCCTTTAATTTTACTCACACAACAGCACCACTTGAAATCACAAGAGCGTAAGTGACTAGCATCAACAGTGAAATATCCAACGTAACTTGAAAGCGGTAAGGTTTTATTTCAAATTAAAGGGTTGCTTCGCTTATGCGTTTTTATGATAGTGACGTGCGATATTGCTATAGAGATTCAATGCAAACCATAGTGTCTTTTATTCTCTTTTCAGATTATAGGGACACCAATAGTCTTTTAAAGTGACAAGCTGTTTGCAAAACACCGACCGTTTTTAATCGTTCGCATAATTGGTGAATTAACTGCATACGTTGAGTGTTTAATTGATTAATTAAAAATAAGGTACCTACTTAATTAATGTGACAGATTATTTAAGTAATTATATAGCGTTTGTGCATTACCGTAGTCTCTGATTGATTAACAATCGCAATGACTTGATTTTCAATAAACCGATTGTAACGGGAGTAAATCATGATTTATTTGTGAACTGTGAAATAGTCTTTTATGCTAATTGGATCGCGAGGAATTAAATGTCGCCCTTAATCACCGACTTGTAAATGTGAAAGATATTTAATACTTACATGATTATTTTTAATTTAAAAAATGTTACCCTATACTAGAATTTACTCCTGTATCGTGGTTTTTTTTATTTTACGGTTGGATAACATTCAAAGACTTCTCTCGCTCTAGGGTGGGGCAACAGGGTGTCTTAGACTTTTACTAACTGAAACCACACCTAGATTCCTTCAGTTGCCTTTTGCGTTCTAAGTCCAAGGGTTTCTCTTTCGGAAATAAACCAATGGCTCCAGTAGGCTTCAGCCCTGCTGAGCCCCCTACGGTTTTACTGCCATCTCTTTGAGATGCATTATAATACCTACTACACACTATCGACTACTCGGGCTCGGTCCACATAGTTACCGGACGGCCGGACGGTGAACTACGCATTGCTAGTCGTCCGCAAGCTCACGCCTACGACATGTGAACTGTAAGATAATTTATTATGCTAATTGGATCGCGAATGGTCATTTCAGAAGATTCCTACACCGGATTCGTATGGGAGAAACGCTTGGGTGTCACCATTATGTGTGTGTGTGTGTGTGTGAACTCTCGAAGGACACGGTGGAGCATACCGAGATGTGCGGCGTCTGGACAGAGCACTACCGTGTTCTCGTGGGGGCGCTTGGCAGCGATCTCTCGCGCCAGGCCTTGGTACAAGCCATGATCCGGAGCGAGGAGGAGTGGCAGGTGGTTGCTTCCTTTTGCGAAGCAGTAATGCTAGCCTTTGCGTGGCAGCACGCGCGATGCAATAGCCCCCGCGCCTCAGCCACCGCCGGAATTACGATCCCGATTTCCGGCCCTCGTAGGCACCGGCTTGCGGACGGGAAGCAATGGGTAGCTCACCGTCTGACCGTCAGTTAACCGACCTAACAGAGCCAAAGTCGTCGACGGCGCGTAGAGTTCCATGTGCGCCTCAAGGAGTTTTCAGCAACCGTAGGGGCCCAGCAGAGTCGAAGCTTACTGGGGCCATGAGTGATGCGAAAGAGATTCCGGGGCCCTGGAACAATGGTAAAGAAAGAACAGGAGTGAGTTTTTAGTCAGTAAAAGTCTGTCTGATACACCCTCTCGCTCCGCTCTAGGGCGGGAGATGTCATTTAGATGAAATTCCAACCTAAAAAAAAAAAAAATCTCTCTAAGGTGGAGCAAGAGCCATATCAGGTGCAAGAATGGATTGGATGATTTCTTTCAATTTCAATTTATGTACACACAATCACATAAATAAAACAAGATACATTGTTATAAAAATTGTACAATTGTACTACTAATTTCTAAAATAAATTTCTTCCAGCAGATCTGCTAAAGGAGACATAGGAAAAAAGTAAGCGTGTTAGTAGCTCAGCATCTGGGCCACTAATTATTCAAAAGCCTTAGAAGGTAAAAGGCATCTGAAGGAGCACGGGTGGGTTTTTTTTCAGTAAGGTCCCACTCCCTATGTTGAAAAATTTGATTGATTTTTTTTTATTTTAATCTCCCATTTAAAAATAAAGTCGCAGCTACATGAGTTTCATATAGAAAAACCTCGTAAAACTTTTTGGAGGTATTCAGAACAAAGTGTAAAGTCCTCCGACCAGACTGGTATTATGTCTTGCATTGGCAACTACCCGATAGATGATTTCCGGCTGTTTTATATGTTCAAATCGCGCGGTAAACTCTAACTGCGCGATGCAGGATTTCATATTTTCTGTGATTCCTAGGTGGCGCCATAGATGACACTACATCGTTACTCATCCTAGTAATCGAACCCGGAGTTTCAGGCGCTAGTGATTACTAGACCAACAAACCTGATACGGTATGGGTTTTCGAACATACGATGTTTTTAGACCCACTAAAATTGCTACGCAGGACGCGCGTTGAACTCTTTCATTCGGAACCCTGTCCCTTCATATAAATACTACTGAAAAACTAATTAATATTTAAATTAATAATAACAAGAAACGATTAACTAAAGCCTGTATCTATATGTATGATTCTAACTGCATATATCTCAAGGTCATACGAGGTCAAGCGCTGAAACAATTACTTGAGATTAAACACGATTTTCAGTTTTTATTTTCTCACTACAGAATTTCGAACGATATTTCTTCGACAAAGAAATATCGTATGTAGAATGTTTTTTACAGAATTATGTGGGACTAGCTGACCCGGTGAACTTCGTACCGTCTAACGGCCAATGAATATCTTTCGATATAATCAACCGATTGCGATGAAACAAAGCCTAAGTAATTAGCAAGCTACACAAAAATTTCATAAAAAAAAAAATATTTACATCGATTTCATACATTTTACGTGATGCATGCACAACTGAAAACTTTTTTTTTTATTTAAGAGTTTTTTCGCGTCAAACATGACGTATGTCTTACAAAAAAAAAACAAATAATAATATCGACTTATAAGTAATAAGTAAATAGGATATGCGTCACATCCGTGCAAAACGACCAGTGCTCAGCAAAATGATGGGGCTCGTGTATGTAACTTCTACAGATTTACTATTAGACTAAGATAGAAGATAGTTCACAGACTAGAAAAAATAAAATAAAGAGTCTTCACATCATAAACACTGTCCAACAAAACTCGAAACAGGCTTTTTACAAGAAAATCATTTTTCAAAATACATATTATTAGACGGTAGTCTGTGTACTTTTATTTCCCTAAGCATAATGAACAAAGACAAAGACGGCAGGTAGCACGCGGGGTGCGCGGTGGGGGCCGCAGGGGGGACACATATGCACCACCATAAGTACAGCGATATGCATCACTGCAGTCGCAGAGCTGCATTCCTGGTGCTGGCGAACGGAGGATTAGGGTGGATGCTACTCACTGACCTTTCAGATAGAAGTAGGTGGAATGGATCCCATGAGAAGTCTATTTACCTGGTTGTCAGCTGTCAGAGTCATATATAGATGAATTGTTTAGAGGGTTTTCTGAAGTCTGTATCCATACATCTATACGAGTGTCTGTATGTAATATCAAAATGTTTTTTATTACTAAATGCATCAACCTATATTTTTTTTTAATGTTTGTATCTTTATCTGGTGGTGAACTTTCACTGGTAGACAGCTAATATTTTAAGAGGAACTTTTGTTTCTAGAGCCACTTACATTTTAGAAAAAAAAAAAAATAGTCCCACGCCAAAAAAAAAACGCCAAGTCGCAGGTCGCAATAGCTAGTTCCAAATAAAATCAATTGTTTGTGCTGTGGTTGCTGCTTTATGATGATTAACTTCATTATAAAAATGAAGATCATCTTTAGTAGATACTTAAAAGCCACTTTTCGTCTTTTAGGACATGTGCCCTATGTCAATCACCCTATGTTCTATGTACCTGCTTAGACATTGTTAATTTTATTAAATTAATAAATTTAATCAAATATTTAACAACCATTTTATTTGTGGAATTAAATAATTTATCAATATTTTTATCAATGTAATTCAATAAATTATCAACCATTTTATTATTGTTATTCAATCATTTATCTAATCCAATGTATTTAATTGAAATTGTCTATCATGGTTACAATCTAATTTAATTTAATCCAATAATGTTACTATGGGTTAATTAATGTCTGTAATAAACGATAAATAAACAAATAGTGAACTAAAGTCATGGTCACCAAAAACGTCTTCCACTCGATCCCACGGTCTCATCCCCGTTAACCTTTCGCGGAGTCGCATCAGTTGAACTGCTCTTAGTTATAGTCCGGTCGCTCTCTAATTTACTTGCACCCGCCAGTGGACTCGATGCCACAATAATACCGCCAAGTATTAAACGTTGCACTGTGGGCTAAACGTGATGGGATGTTTGAGGGAAAATCGTTAAAAATGCATCAATTTGGGCCTTAGGTCTAAATTGAGGGGATTATTCGAAAAGGTTACTGTGGCTGTGGAATGCAAAGGTCAACTGAAGAGAAACACAAGTGGAATTTATATAGTAAAAGCCTGAGACTTCTTGCTTCACCCAGAGTGAGAGGAGTTATTTGATAATTTATCAACAACAAAAAAGTCTTAAATTGGAGCATTATACTGTTATTACAAAGGCAAAAGTTTGTTTGTATATGTTTATGTTTGTTAATCGTTCAAATTTTTCGTCAAAATTTGGGACGCATGTGAATGAAAGGTACCAAGATAGCGTATGTTTATACTGAATTGAAAAAAATTTACTACAATTTATTATAAGGTGGAAAGTACTAATTTTACACAGGTTGTAGTTAGTTTTCCATACCAATCAATCAATAAGCCCTTTATCTTGATTTTTTAAGAGTGCAATGCAAAATACCGTAATATTTTACAGACGGTCACCCAGGTCTGCCATTGTCTTCTATCTCTAGCAACTTATCGTCAGTTGGAACTGATTGTTAATTTTATTTTGTGCTCCCATCTAATCCCTTGCTTTCTTCTATTCCCAGGATACCATTTCATTTTATTTTGCTCCACTTTTCTTATATACTTCGCAGTATATGCCCCGTCCATCTCCACTTTAGTTTGTCTATCTTTACAAGCACTTCTGCTACTCTTGTTTTTGGTCTTAGAAAAGTGTTTTTCTTTTTATCCTGGTTTTGATGCCAGTCATGCTGCTCTCCATAAGTATAGTCTGTCTAAAAAGTTAAACAACTTGGGAATTTTGTGTTTTAATAATTTAAAAAATAATTATATTCGATACTTTTTATAAGGTTCTTCTATTAGTAAACAGTGATAAAAATCTCTTAATTAACCTTGATTATTGAACCAGTGTTCGCTATATCAGATATCATTTTGCCCTAAAAATTACCCAAGACGTTTGACTTTTTAGACCAACTCTATTTGACAGTGTACTAGACTTTTCTTATGATGTTTTCTGTGTGACCAGATTTTACCGTTATGGGTGAGGAGAGAGGCAGGAGAGATTGCAGTGTATCTAAAACATTCAGTTTTTATTTCTATGCTTAATTTTGTGGATTTCATTACCTCCTTTAGATACAAGTTCTCAATGTACGCACTGTAACTCTAAGAGTATTTCAACGAACCAACTAAAACCCCAAACTAAGACTAAGTTAGAATAATGCTTACGACCTTCACTTTAGACACTAACTTAGTAAAAACCTTTGTAAACCCTAAAAAGTTTAGTAATAGTAGTTTTTTGTCAGTAGTAATTTAATAATTATTTTTTAAGGATAGTAATACTTTACGCTGTCCTAATGTTCGTGTGCTTCCTTTTATGCTTCATCCACATTTATTAAAAATACTCGTCTTTCCGTCTATTTGAAATAAAACGTGCATTCAGATACGTACCACAAATATAAAAAAAATACTCTTAGAAATTTTGTACATTTATTATGTCTAAAGATCATACATCGCACCTCTGTGCATTGCCTGAACTTTTTAAACGTATACTGCGCTTGCGCAAGGTTTTTAAAAGCGCAATTACGTTTACGTAAGTTAACAATCTTCAGATCAATTGTTGGGTAATAGGGGTTCATTTGTGACAAATGCGCATGTTATAAGGTGAAAGATCTTTTTATTTATTTTTAGTCATTCAGTAATAAATGACTAAAAATAAATAAAGAGTGCGACGACTTAAGATGGCCGTTGGATGGAATTTTCCAGGTTTCTAAATTGTTCTGAATTTGGCACTTTTTCCAAGTTTGTGAATGTGAAGCACCATGGAGCATTTTTATTAGGTTACAACTTTTTATTTTTTTATTTTTACATTACGAGCATGGCAGTTGAGAGTTTGTCATGCTCACTCAAATGTCTCGCTGTTGGTGGCACGTGTTATTGGGTCGTTCAGTTCCCTTCAAAATGGTTGAGCTGAGTGGGGCTGATGCACGCGTCATGCTCGTGAACGGGTGCCGTCAGATGGGACTGGTCATCTCTTAGCTGCCAGTGGCTTAATTCAGTTTCTATCTTTTAATTATTTTACATTTTTATTTCACTATCGACATTGTGCTCACATGATAGAAGCAACAAATAATATGTAACCAAGCATTATATGTAACACATATATGATTTAAAAGAGTGTCCATGGAGTTTCTTGCACGTTCTTCTCCATAGAGACCTACTCTTTGGAACGTGCAATTTAGCTTCACTTTTCTTGGACTGACCGACATTTGACTATTCAAAAGTGCCTGTAAATGGTCTATTTGAAATAAATGCTTTGATTTGATTTTGATTTGATTTGATTTGATACCAGTTTAAGATTACGGACCACTCAGCTAAAACAAATCTTCTCTTTTGGTCGACAATGAAGAGTTTATCATACAATTTATTTTTTAATGTTATAAAACTAATGTTTGACTACGGTCTCACCTGATGGTAGCAGTGATACAAATATTGATGGTGAAGCGCATTAATTTAGTCTGTGTTCCAGATTTTATGTCACACTTTTTCAACATCTGTATCAAAATATTATCTTCCTGTCAAAATCTTGAATTTCCATATAGACATAAAAATCTCCTGTTTGAATAAATTGTCTAGTTGAACTGACGTATCAGATCAACCCTAACAATGCTTGCACAATAACCCGGAACCGAGTCTAACTACCTGTGTCCCCACACATGACTCTTTGACCTTATGCAGCCGAAACTACCGATAAACACTGCACATGTCATTATATTCTGTATTTCGTTTGTGGCAACAGTAATATTTTTGGGCAATAATGATCTTTTGGCAACGGTGGCTTTTTTGGCAATAGTGATCTTCTGTAGATACAATTTTGTCAATATAGGGTACTTTCGGCATCAGTGGTCTATTGGCCACAGTGATAATTTCCTTTAGCAACAATGGTTTTATGAAGACAGATCTCTTTTTTTATAATTTGTGGCATTTTCGACAACAGTGGTCTAGTGCCAACAAATTATTTCTTTTGGCAATAATGGTATTTCTGATGTCGTTTTTGGCATCTATGGTATTTTTTTTTTTGCCAAAGCGGAGTTTTTGCCAACATTTGTCTTTTGGCAACCATGGTCTTCTGGCAACAGCCTGTAACCACCAAATTATTTACCGGCAACTTTAAGATAATTTTAATATCTATTAATCTTATTTATTGCTATTAATCGATCTTTGAAAAATTTTCATTTGTGGAGTATAAAATAGATAGAAAAAAAATTGTATTAAGGGTCAACAAAAAATAACTTAAATCTAATTAAAACATCGGGAACTCACTTAATTGAATTAATTAACTTAAACTAACTTAAAAAAGAATGTCCAGCTAATCCTAAATCCATAAAAAGAAAATTTCAATTTAGTATAGTTGCTATGTTGTCAGCTAAAAAGCCATACCGCGGCCCACTCCAAATTGTGATTAAACCAGCCTAAAACACACAATTACAGGTCATGCTACTACCGACACCCGTTTTAGTGCCAAATAGAAAGATTATAACCCAACTGACATACAACCTTTCAAACACAACCCTAACTACCAAAATATAGAGTTGAAAATCCACTGTAGTGTTTCTGACGAAACCCGCTTCGCTTGTGTGCCCTCGTGAAAGCTACACATTTCATTTATAATATTAGGTACAATAGCAGACGTCATACTGTATACTCTTCTACTACTGTACTCATAAATGTTTCATATGTGTGAGCACAATCGATGGAAAGGAAGGTCGTAAGTGCCATGCAAGTGAATTTGGACTTTATTGCAAGGATTTATGAGTGGTTTCTGTCTGTGTTTAGTATCGTATTAAGGCAATAAGTGTGTTTGCGTATGTGTGTACCGCAACGGCTCAAACGGAGTATCGAAGAATGCGGAGCGTGAATTACTGTGTTTAGGGAGTTGTCACTTTGACAATTTGCTCTTGTAAGGATTCGCGCCGCTTGTTCAGATTAATAAAAGATTAAAACCGGGTTCGTGATTAACACGTTTTAATGCTAATTCAATAATTGTCTTTGTTTGTAGCTAATTAGAATCTAATGTAGGCTAATTAAAATTCTATAGAAGTAACAATTTTTTTTCCACGTCTACAATTCTTTACTATTTTATAGGCAAGAATTTAGATTAGATAGTATTTTTTATTAGTATAGAGGCGGTTAGCTGAGATACAAATAATAATAAACAAACATTTTTAATTATATCGCAATAAACATTAGGTGAACGTTGATGAAAAGTGATAAAGTCAACCGACAAACGTATCAATTACTAAATTGAATTAAACGCTATAAACCGCGCCGCGCTCCACAATAAGCGATCACAGCGCATCGCATTAGCTACTGACAGCCCGCGTACGTGTGTATACCACGCTCGTTACGTTTACGTGACGCGCACACCAACACAAACTTATAACTGCCAACAACACAAACAAAAATAAACCTAAACTCTCACGCCATAAGTGCTCTCTCGCCATACCTCAAACTCACCAGTTTATTGCTTGCTCCCGCCACCACACCGGGTGGCGAAGTCCGGCAACGTCGCGCCCAAATTATTGTGACATTTATACCATACTGCTTGCAGAACGGAACCCCTAGCGACATCTATCCACGCTCTCGGAACTAAACACTCGGCTTCTAGAAAGAGACGGATGTACTTGACAATATCACTTTCACGGTCTCGTACTTAAAGCTAAGCGGTTTGCTGTACTGTTTGTTTGTGTCTGTAAACAGCGGCCTGGCGAGGTGTATCGCGCATGAATGAAATGGATGACCGCGCGAGAGAGACAACGCTCTACATGATTTGTGAGAGGAAGCGGGACGGGTAAGAAGCGCGAAGCGTGCAGAATACATCGTTTATCAGATTACATGCGAAGTATCGCGAGCGTGGCGATGTTTTGACACGCGATAATCACAAGATAATGCGGGCGATCTCAGCGGCGTTTAGGTTTATATTGGCTTTTTATAGCGCCGAGTTAAATGTAGTAGTGGAAAATATTAAACATACAATAATATCAACGACTGCTCAGATTATTTTGTTTGACTTGTGACGTCAGGGATTCGCACGAAACTTTAGCGCGCCATTTGCGAGTTAGTTTTGAATATTAACTTCTAATTATTATTCTATTGCCCGAATCTGTTAAGATTTACATATTCTTATAGAATTTATTAATTACCTACTGAGATGTAAATCAAATTAAAATGTAAATTAATCCGAATTTATATATTTTTCTAAAACTTTTGCAACCGTAAATAAATAAAAAAATATAGGAAGTACATAGTAAAAATAGGCAAGACAATAAAAAATTACTACCTGCATTAAAACTTACCTACGTAGGTATAAAGTCTAAAGTTAAGGCTAAAGTCCTTTATTTTATTCAAAGTCACAAAAATGACGAATATACCTACACAAACCCTCAACACTAAACTAAGCAATTAGTACGTCGAAAGTGTAGAGCTTTCGCAGAAAATCCGAGCTTTCCAAACTTGTCGGGGGCAGCTTGCCAAACGAATGTAGTGTGAAAACTTGGTAGCAACTTGTGAAACGGGGGAGGGGGCATCAATATTGTTACTGAACAGACTACAAGCGCCATCTAGTAGCGAGTAGCGGAGGCTAACGTTTAAATGTTTATATTCGTTGGGGAACAAAGTGCTTACGATTTTGTTAGTACTTTACTTTAGTGAAAATGGTTGGTATATTTTAGGCTTATATTTTGATTTATTAGGTTAAATTATGGTAATTATGGTAAGTGTATATGAATAAAATTTCAGGTTCAAAATAATAAAAACATGATCTAACAAAAATGTTAACAAATGAACAAAATGCTGTTATATCAATTTCTAATTTCTACTGTAAAACTTAAATAGAAATCGTAGACAAGGTGTATGCATTCTAAATACCTTGACCAAACGTTATTTCTGGAGGGGCAATGTTTATCTTATGGCAAGCGTTAACTCCGCGTGTTATTTCAGTATCGGATTCGTTTTCTTTTATTTCAGTAATTTTATATGACTTCGACTACTAATCGATTTTTAATCGAGTCAAAATGTATGTAAAACGCCCCTGCTGAGTTGCAAACAACATTTGCTGTTTATTTTCATAATGTATACGAATTTAACCTGTACCTAATGAAAGCGTGTATGATGCAAGGCATGAATAATTTAATTTTGACATTCGTACTCGTATTAGCACTTCTTTCAATATTTAGTTGTTTGTGTAGAACCTTCATCAGCCGTGTCCTGATCAAGATTTTGATAAATATAATTTAGGAAAAAAATAAACTTCATCGACTCCATTATAATCTTGATTCTTAATAAAATAAAATAATCTTATTTAAAAAAAAAAACCGACTCCACGACAAAAGAAATAGGTACTAGAAATACCGACTATTTTTTTTTTGTAAAATATTTTTTAGTTCACACTTATTAGTTGTGAACCTCTTATGTCAATTAGCCGAAATCTTCCACCTTCCAGTTCCATCATCAGATCACTTCGATAGTACTTTATTAACATTATAGACAAAGTACATCTCATGACAGTTTTTATTAAAACTGTCATGAGATGCCCAAACTTACTCACACATTACTAACGGATCAACCTTTTTACTTCCTGTAAGGTAGAACTTAAAACAAAGCTTTAAACATCAAAAATCTAAGAGAAATAAATAGTAGTAATTGACACTAATCTTACCTTTGGCGTACCGCAAGGAAGCATACTGAGTCTATTGTTAAATTCATCTGAAATACACCAGGAAATATAAATTATAGATTAAGTTTATCTAACCAATATAAAATTAGATTTTTCAATACGATTTTAATTTAGTAATATTCTAAAGTAATGAATCTCTTTGAAAGTTTTTTCCAATGTCATTGTTTCGTCAGATCTAATACTGAATCACAAAAGTAGATACCAATATTCTATTGGTAGATATTTAAAAATAGTCAAACAACAAGGTAACTCTAGTCGCAGCTTTATTGTTAGCACGCATAACGTGGACGTAAATCTCCCCTTGATTTACGGACATATACGTAGGCACTTTAATTTACAGCTAGACCATTTTAGCCGACTTTCATAAGTAATAAACACTACACAATTGAATACCTTGTAGGTGTGACTTTATTGTAACACTAACGATTGTTCTGGTAATTAAATTATATTGTGACACTTTCGGGATTTGCTACCTGAACATTAATCTATGAAATAAATGTCTTTAGGAAAGCATGCTCCGTCGTCAGCCACATCATCGTTTACTATCAGGTGAGATAGTGGTCAAACGCGAACCTATTAATAATAATAAATAGTGGCGATATCACGTTGTACTGGGATCGGTCCATCATCACTGACAGGACTATTATAGCCAATAAGCCTGATATAGTGGTGATGGACCGAAGGGAGAGCCGTGCAATGATTGTTGACATATCCGTCCCGCATGACGAGAACCTCGTGGAAGCTGAGAAAGATAAACAAATTAAGTATATCGACTTGGCTCGCGAGGTTGTCTACATGTGGAATGTGGACTCAGCGATCATTGTACCGATAGTCGTGTCAGCCGATGGTTTAATAGCCAAGAGCCTCGACCGACACCTTAGGAGGTTCTCGTTAAGCGGCTGGATCAAGGGCTTGATTCAGAAAGCGGTACTCCTGGACACGGCTCGTATAGTTAGGAGGTTCCTTTCTCTGGAGCCTTGACCGCCGGTGGCTTGGACCCTGTTCCCGATACCGGTGGGATACTGTTTTTTTTATATTTATAAATGTTCTTTTTTAATTGTTTTTTAAGAAATATTTAAAATATTTTTATCGTAACATGTTAAAAAAAATATAAAAATCTATGTAGTATATTATATTTTTATTTGCCATAATTCTGGTACTTATACTGCACTGAAAGCGTAGTTTTCTTGAGTGGGTAGCAACAATAGTATTTTTATACTGAGATATAAAAAGCTTGTCAGTAAAAAGAATACCTACATTTTGAGATAAACAATATACCTGTAGGACAGTTATTTTTGATAGATGTATGTAGAATAGGTAGTTAAGTACTTAGGCCATTAAGGGGAGCTAATTCTTATTTTTATTTTATGTACTAACACAAAAGATGCTTCAGCGTCATATTTTCACACTAGTATATTTCGCTGTAAATGCACGGTTTAGTTAATTTTTCAAACATGCATGTCTCAAAATAATTACATTCATGTTTCTCGACAGCTTAATCAAAACTACAATTAGTATTCTAGCACTTGGTACGACGTTGACAGAAATATTGTCGGTTGAAAGTTGTTGATGTTACAATGATTACATTATTAAGTGCTTTTGGTTTGTTTTAGATTCATCTATAAGCTTTTTTAAACGTTGCTCTGAATGTATAATACATAATACATCTGAATTTTTTAAAGTATCTACTGTTTAATAATGTTTTGTTTCCACTATCGATAAATTCCTTCTTTTCTATACATATTACGCAAATCGTTTTAGCATTCGTGGTAAACATTCCTATCGTGACCATTAAACTCCTACACATCGGTTTTCCGAAAAATAATCCAGAAAGCTGTAAAAGAATTGAGGTGAAAACCAATACGATGTGCTGAATAAGCGAGCCGACCTACTTCGACACTTCGTTAGTGTTTTTCGATATTCCACTGTGATTTATTATAGATATAAAATCTACCAGATGCCAGATCACACCGACCACATATTGGGAATACGCGGCCGTGTCTTGGGTGGTCTATCTATGGATCATTGTTTACAAAACGAGACGAGAAGCGTTACTTGTGTGACGTTTAACGTTTTATTGCGAAAAACATGTGTCTGTGTGAAAGAATAAATGCGAGCAAACAGTCTAGCGGTCACATGGAACAAACTACGAATGTTAGATCTACCTACCACGCCCATGAAGGTCGGCGCATGAAGATTTGTGGCTGTAAACTGATATAATGTAGTTACTGAGGCTTGCTTAATAAAATTAAGAGGTAATCCGTTCAAATGTTAAGTCAGTATCAGTCTAGTTAGACTATTTAAAACGTATTTATGGAATTATGTCATCATGACATTCAGGTTTTTAAAGGCAAAAATAATTTGTTTCATTTACTCAAATATTCGGCCGTAACCGTGTCTCGCCGTGACCTCCCCGCTCGTAATATTCGTTTACATTCCCAAATACGTTAACAGGTACAACCTCCGGGGTCGGACCGCGGTAGGGGAATTGAAAAATTGTAAAACACACCTCAGGCATTGTGGTGTGAATAAATTATAAGCGAGCACAAGTTATCCGCGCCCAACGCCACTTGACCCCCCGTGTCTCTTTCACCTGTAGAAATCACTTCAGTTGCTTGGAAATGGTGAATTTACGTGAGACCTAAATATGCTGGTCATTGCGCGACCCACTTACGCTTGGTAGTCTCAATATTGTTGTACCAGATCTGTACTAGGTTAGCGGAACCCTAGTTCTAGGATTATTAACTTGACTTAATGGAAATTCATTCAGGGTAAATGTGTTCCTATGACATGAATCTAGTTTATTATAATGTTTCGTTTCTCTTACTTCGAAATTACGAGTTTTGTTAGTTGAAACTTGAAAGTAGGTGTAAGATTTTCTTACATACCTATCTGAGAAACAGCAGATTTTTACGATTTCAGCTCTTTTTTGGCAACAGTTTCCTCTGCAAATTGCAGCCAAATGTCGTCGTTTTGATGTGACTAACTTCTTTGTGAATATATTTTTTTTAAAGCAAGAACTAAATCATTAAAAAAAATGTTATTGGGTGATGTCTATAAAATCCTACAGTTGCAAAATTGTTTCTTCTATATTACCACTATCATCTTCCTTGTTTGATTTAGATAACGCTCTTACAATTACATATTATTATTCATAGTTCATTTACATACTCTTATTGCAACATATTGTGTAAACAGTTTCCATAGTGTTGTCTCTGAAAAACTCAACATCGTCATGATTTGCATGAAAACCTGCGTACAATAATGTACCATCACGATCCTCAGGCTCCTTATCTAATCACATAAAACGCGTGATGTCATCGAGCACGTAAAAACACCCGACCTTTATACGAGGGATTTGTAATCTTCACGAATTATTGGACTGATAACTTTGGGACGCTACTGGAAAAAATATTTTGAGAGTTCTATTCGCGTAAGGATTTTTTGGCTGTCAAGGAGATTTTTATTAAGTTTACATCAACTTCGTTATCAGCAAGTATTTCAACAGTCTAAATAGTTACCAGACTACAGTCAAAGCAATAATATAGAAAAAAAAAATCACCATTGATTGATGATCATTGCATCAAATATTCTACGATTACTTTTAAGTAGGCAAAAAACTATCTGAAATTATCACCTTTATTGACATTAACGAAAGAAAAAGGTGCCATTTCATTCAACTATAAACAAGCCACAGCCACACAGTCAGTTTATTTCAATTATCAGTGTCTACTGTCTTCACACGTATTTCAGTGACTTCGGTCGACCTAGATAGAAAGTTTTATTAACTAAGTAAATAAACAGACATCAATTTAATTTCAAGATTTCGAAAGAATTACAAAAGGATTTCGTAATGTTTGGACTTTGGATTAAATAAAATTGCGCAACGAATTCCAAAATGACAGTTCAGCGTTTTGAAATTGGAATCTCTCGCTTATTCGTTCTACTAACGCCATCTAGCGGAGCTAAAACAAGTTAATCAAAACGGTGGCGTTGGGAAAACCGCGATTGTAGTCGTTTAAACTATTTCTTAATTAAAAATAAGCAGTTCTTTTGTTAATTTATTAATATTTTTTTTACCCATCAATCACAGCTTCCCCGTGTGCAAATAATAGAAATATGAATAAATATAATAAGATTAACACTCAATCTACTTATACAACAGAATAATGTAGATATCAACTTATCTACCCAACTTGATATCTACACAATACTACCCTTGAGGGCACATCCCTTAAATAGGACAAACTTGCTGATACCTCCACCCTTGCATCGCACTCAGGGGTCCCGAGAAGAGGAATATCTAAGGCGAAACCATTTCTATGAAATATTTAACATAACGGCATCTTCACCGATATACCTAGATATAACAAAACTTTAGGTAGTGGTGGTACGTGCCAGAAGCCTCGTAATTATTTATTATTATAATCTTTTTAGCAGATCATTATGCCAATAAAGAAGGGTACGAACATTCGAACGAAGAACGGAGAACTGCTGTGCTTAAATTCATTCTACTTACTAAACTCAAACTAATTATACTTCTACGTTTACGTTCAACAACGCAACTTAATTGCTTATACAAAAATAAAAGTAAGATAACAATCAACGAACAAATTCACTATTATTTTGTAACACAAACTCGTGTCATACATGGCGTGAATAGTATACACCATCGCATTAAACTTTCAGGGAGTTTACCTACAACACTATACCTACGTGACAACCGAAATTGGGTCCGAAATTACTCGACAGTAGAATAATGGCGTCTGTTACTAATATACGGTTATCCGGAAGTGGTCTGAGCGGCGGAATTCGTACCACAATATGTATGTAATTTATTCAAGCGATACCATCGCGCGATGTCGCCACTCATCAATAGATGGCGCTGTGCTTAATTAAAATATGGACATAATATTAATCTAGTGCAATCCGGTACGTTTATGTACAAATGCATTAGTGATTCCACTGCAGCGATGTTATTGTGGTGATGATGTATTCATTAATGTTCTACTAACGATATAGGGTGTAAAATAATTAATTACATTGAGTGTGCAATACGAGCGGTTTCAACTATAGTTAATGGAGCTTTCATAATTTTCTTAATTATTGTACCTAGCTATTGGTGGTGTTATTGTATGTCGGTTCTAATAAAATGAGTATTTCATTATAAATTCATTAGTTAGATAGTTGAGCAAGAATATTTTGTCCAATATGCTATTTGGCGCCAAAACATATATTACAACACAGTCCGTTAACATTAAAAGCTTTTAAAATATCACAGGAAAAGCTATTGATTTTACGGTGTGCCAGTTTTCTGCTTCCTAGATTTCTGCATAAAACCCATTGTGCGCATTTCCTGTGAAATACAACGGCCGTACCTTTCTCTCTAACAAAGTTACCGTCTAAAGTTAGTTTTACCTCCTGATTCCTGAACACCAGAACAATACTCCTGCATTAGTAGGTCATCTACATAGACAGGTACATAAAAATACAGTTATTCCTGCAAGACAAAGAAAATGTACAAGAAAACAAAATTAAAAATGATATAATTGAAGTTGATCCTTCAAAGGAGGACTTAATTTAAAAAGCAAATAATACTACTGAAAAGACACAAGACTCCAAAAATATTACAAAATCACCTAGTTAAGGTAAAGAAACCCCCTGTTATTTATAAGGCACTTAACCTCTTTGTTTATGACTAAACTAATTCCGTATTGAGACAACGCGGCCGGAATTAGGATGATGAAAATAAACACCACCACAGAAGAGGAAATTTTAATTATCTTAATGTTACTATAACAAACAATGTTACCGGAATATTTGATACTCGGATATTAAACCGAGCTTAAATTAGGATTCATTGTAATGTGGGGGGGTAATAATGAGTATAGGCATAGGTACCATAATATAATAGCATCTTATAGACACGAAGAGCACAGGACCAGTCATTGTGGCGATGCTTGGGAGAAGCCTATGACTAACAGAGGTTGTTGGATATGGGCCTCTAAAAGTTGAAATGGTGATGATGAATATACTAATAACAAAGAACGTTTAGATGATCAAAAGTCCAGACTCGATAGCAAAAAATCGCTAGGCACTACAAACATTTCTGAACTACAAACTACAGGAATTGACCCCATAATGATGGTAACGATGGTAGGTTACTCTATGCATCTCTAAAAAAAAACTCCACAATTTTTTTTTAAGTACCGGCTAGTTGAAAAGTATGTAGCTTATTCGTACCTTTACATCTACAACCAATTATTTATCTTTACTCATATTAAAGAGAGGAAAGATTTTTACTTTTGTAATGAATAAACCCGATAACTACTGGACTGATTTTCTTAGAAGTTAATATTGTCTTAGTTTTTTAATTAATGTGATATTGTGGCGAGAAAATAAATAAATGCCTTGTTGCATCAAGTCCGCCTAAGTACCACTAGACCACTACTGTGCATGAAGTTTAAATAAATAAATAAAAATATTATTATTACATAATTAAATGACCATTTATTTATGTATTAAAAACATCACAAATTGCATTTTTTTCTTTAGCGTCAGACTTCTTTCTATTTTAGTACTTCGGTCTATTCTTCATAAATTTATTAAAATTATGTCTGTCCTTGTCGAGCTATCGGCTAAACTTTTCCACGGTGTTTATAGTCGTGGAAAACTTTGTCATGAGAGTACGGAAAATGTTTAAAGTGATATTCGTCGACAACGCTTTTCTATCTTTCAGAATTTTTATTCGAACCTAGAACATTTTAAACCTAATTTAATCATTTGAAGTTGAGTTGTTCTCTAGCTCTGCTTTAACCTTAAAACCTATCAAAATGTAGCAATAAAGTATAGTTGCGTTTATTAACCTCAAAAGCCTTTCATGTAAACTCTTGCAACAAGAACTGTACGACCCAAATGTCGGTGATTTTGTTGTTTATGTTCTATCCTAAACAGGAAAGTAAGTACCAAAAACGAAGTGGCCTAAATTGATCGCTATTGTTTAAAAAAATATTTGCACTTCTTTCACAAACTTCTCACACGTTTTCTCCAACAACACATGTTCTGAAGGGTTAAAATCAATTAGTACACCAACAAGGTACACAAAGAGCGACGTATCTAGTGTAATGACGTCATCGGTACCACGCTGCGCCGGCCCGCACCCTCGCCTCATCTCTCTAATCGAAAATACTGTTCAGTAACTATTCTTTATTTATATCTCCGTCAGTGTCTGGAAATGTATAGAGCGGAGCAAATTACCGATTGTCTATCTTTAAACGCAGTGTTTGGATCATACACTGCTCTTTTAAGAATGGTATGGGAGGTTACAAAATTAAAAACAGTTTTTTTTTTATGATGCTTCTCATTCTTTCATCTAATCAGCTGTCTCCCGTACAGTAGCATCTTAGGCAGTAAGACATATTTCTTTTAAAACTTTGTTAATACTTTCTTTTGCTTGGCGTTATTCCAACTTATTGTTATGGGCCATTGCACCTTTGTCTTCTAAACTTTTGTAAGTATCGTACGCAGGTGCATCTTGGAAGGTTGGAGCTATAACAAAGACATCTACTTCATAATAATCATCAGTTATTAAACTTCACATAAGAATGAGCACATCACTATAATATATTTCAATTACTCCACTTTATTTACAGATATAACAATTTGTTGCCGGCGCTGCGTCTATGTATGCAAATCGGTTGCTTATGCCACATTCACACTGCAGGGGCGTCTGCTCTTTTAACAATTAAAATATGCAAATGGGAGATATTACCCACTACTTTTCATTCCGGCTCGATGGAGTAGGTATCAATGGGGTTGCAAGGCTTCGAGCCACCCCTAACTGTGATGACGATGTCAAAAAATATGGATTGAACAGCACTCCCATAGGGCGAGCGACGAGACTGTTTGTTTATATTATCACTTACATAGACACCTGTAGTTAACGAGGGAACAGGGTATTTAAATTGTAATTCTGTTAGGTTTATGGTATCTGATTTTGTTTTTTTTTTTTTTAATTTAATCCGAGATTAGGATATGGCTTTTGGTATAAATTGTTCATCATTTTCTCAATAGTACCTATATTTATTAAGTGAGTCTTTTCAACACCGTTTTGTTTCAAAATTCAAAGATAAAAATTTAACATTTAGAGATGTCCAATACAAAAATAAATCTTGAATCTAGTAAATATTCCGGCCAATGATCCTTTTGAATATTTACAAAACTGTTAAGTCCTAGTTACAAAATCAGGGTAAATTCCTACTTTTTACACCATTACTCATAATGCGTCACATTACTATTGATCCCGATGTCGTTGACCGTCCCTGTAACCGTGTCACTAAATAAAGTGATTACGGTGTAGGTCGCCTAACTAGGAGACAACGACTAACAGCCAAACAGCCAAATTACACAGATTGTGCACCGTCAGAGTAACGTGGCTATGTAAATTAATAATATGTAAATTTCCACACCCACCGAACAGTTAGGGCTAAGCTGACGTTTACACGGCACTCCTAAGCGATACATACAGCCTATAGATTAATTTTATCAAAGACTTTTTAATTGAGTTCTTTGGTAGACGGTTATGAAGCACCCTCTTGTCTAACAAAGGCACTAGGTTTTGCGCAAAGCCAGCTGATATTAGTACATTTTATTGGACTCAGTTAAGATACAAGATAATTAATATGGTTAACTTTCAACCGTTTTCTCAAATATATTTTCCATAGTTTTTTTTTTTTTTCAATCGTAGACCTTTAACAGTTGTAACAGGTAGGCAGACGCCAGAAAGTCTAATTATTAGTCTATCCAAAGAGTATCGAGTTGCTCAGTAACTGGGTTGTTGTGTCTCAACGCTGGGAGATAATGATTATTTATCTCATTTTTTATTCACTGGCTTACCTCATATCCTAGAATTTACTCACAATAATCTCAGTTATCCAGTAGCTAAACATTTAATTAATATTTAACTAAATGTCTCTTGATGGAATCAATACATTAAGCGCGCTGAAGCCGCGCGAGCTTAGCTTTAATAGTTAACACGACACATAATAGATGGCGCTACGCATATTTAAATCATGAAGTTGTCTATTTCAGTTCTGTAGTATATTTTTTGTAATGTGTTAAGCTAAATATATTTATGTAAACACCTATAAATTAATTGTATAAGACTTATTTATTAAAGATAGATCGAAATAATTAGAATGAAAGCATAAGTAAAAGAAAATTCACAGAAAATTTTAAATAAAGGTTAGAAAATTATACTTACTAGTAATATTATAAATGTGAATGTAACTCTATCTGCAACGCTTTTACGGTCAAACTGCTGCTGCAAAATTTGGTACGACGTGAGCTTAAACTCCAAGAAAAACGAATCCATAATGTCAATTACATTCACGGGAGTGCAATTCTGGACTACTAGTATGTTATAAAATTAAACTTTTTTTAATATTAATTGACCTATTCTAAACTATCCTGCCTACATTAAAAAATCAAACACCATACGGCATTAAAACACCAACAAAAGTCTATTCCAAAACTGCCATACATTTATTAAAATAATCGTTTAATCCAAACTCGGTACTGGTGACATCAACGCTCCCCGAGGCGATCAATTACTGCGAATCAACTTCCATGGGCCTCCCCCAGCAATGACATTGCGCACTTGAATGTGAATCGGTACACCCTAGTCGCAAACTGCATGTAAATCTAGTGTAAATTATTCCGGAGCATAATGTGAACATTTTAATGGATTGAATTGGGAACTTTACCCTTATTTTCGTTAAAGTGTTTAGAAAAGTTTATTTTTATGACTTTTAAATTATCTATTATTTACACTTATATAATATTATAGAGAATTAAAGTTTTTTTTTGTTCGTAGGAGGTAATCTCAGACTGTAATTTATTGGTCTGATTGATAACATTTTTTCACCGATAGAAAGCTGCTTTATTCCTGAGTGACATAGGCTATATTTTATGTACGCGGGTGAAGCCGCGGGCAAAAGCTAGTAATTTACATGGCAGAACGACGTTTGCCTTGTCAGCTAGTATTGTTATAAAAATGTGTCTAATACTATGATTATTTTTTTATGTGTATCCAGTGTGTCAAAAATTAATAGGTACGCAAAATCATTAATATTGTATTTCTAATCTGTTGCATAAATATTTATTTGGGTGGAGGAACTGGAAGCGCAACCCTGAACAAAGAAAGAGGTCGGCGTCGCGTCGGTACGCCAAATCAACCCCAATGGCTCAAGGGTGGCTGGCTCACTTCCTGTATTGACGAGCGTGAGTTCGGTACTTGTGGAGGTCAATAATAAGTTAAATCAAGCTGATGATCATTCGTGGCGAGGGGATTTAAACTGTTTATTATGGACGGCATAATATATCTCTAATGAAATAAGCAGGTAAATATTTGGCGCTTACAATTTAATTGTTTTTTGTGTTTGGGAATAAAACTATATTACTTAAAATAAGACTACATAACTAGGTAAATGATAAATAAGCTTTAAAACACTTTTACACGTTAATTTTTTGATTCGTTTAAACAAGATGAGGCCGTTGTTTTCTAGCTGACTACCCCGAGTAGAAACACCAAAACAAAATCAGGGTCAAAAAAGTATTATCTTTTAAACAACTATATATTGGTCAAATAAATAATTTTTTACACCACCTGCTCGATAATGTCGTTTTATACGTCATACAAACCTCACTTAAAGCAAGTCATTCTATCCCTAGGGAGATAATGCAGTATGGCCGATCCCTAGGGAATAATGAGATTTGAATTTGGAACATCAAGAATCGTCAACATTGTGAATTAAAATGTAGGCGCATCGAACAAGTTGACTTGAAATTCAAACCAAAGAGTATGTAATCACTATGATTCAAACTGGCCACTAACAAAAAATAAGAAAATAGAATAAAATGTGCGTACTGACGGGAGCGTCATAGAAAATTGAAACTATAGAATCTTGGAGTAGTGAATTTTGTTTGTTTGATGAACTTGTAAATACTCGTATAAAATCTGTCTAATAAGTCAACCGACTTGGGAATTTTGTACAATATTTAATCATTTAAAAAATACTTATTTTCGATACTTTTCATAAGGTTCTTCTGTTAGTAAACAATGATCTATCTCTTAATTAACCTTGATTTTTGAACTCGTGTTGACTACATCAGATTTAATTAAATCCTGATAATTACCCGAGTCGTTTAACTTATTAGACAGACTCTAATACTTATATTTCTCTAGTATATGATTTGGTTGACCAAATTGTCTTTTAATTATCTCACAGATGGTGTAAAAAATATAGTATGCAACACGGGGATAAAGCTGTCTTTGTCTTGGGCGGCTTGAATTCCTCACTTCACTCAGGTTTCTTTATTAACTCCCTCGCGATGCTCGGGAGTTAATTTTATAAATCCCTCACTGTCGTTCGGGATTAATATCAGCAACCTTCGTTTCGTTCGGAATTCAACATGCCGCCCGCGACTTAAAGACACTGCTTTATCCCCTAGTCACATAAACTACTATAGTGTCAAATCGTGTTTATAGATTTTATTTTCATAGCACGTAAACCAAATAATTCTATTTCATAAGCTTTTGCCCGCGGCTTCGCCCACGTACATAAAATATTTTCCCTTTGTCACTCAGGAATAAAGCAGCTTTCTATCGGTGAAAAAATTTTAGCAATCGGACCAATACTTCCAAAGATTACCTCCTACAAACAAAAAAAAAAAAAACTTTACCTCTTTATTTTATTAGTGTAAATAATCAAAGAAAACAATGGGGGCGAAGGAGAGAGGGTAAAAAATAGTCTATGACCTATTCTCAGATCTAAATATACACAAGTCCGTCAAGCCGTTTCGGAGGCATTCGATAAAAAACAGTGTAACTATTAGTTGAGATACAAGGATCAAGAGAGAGAGCACCAATTAATCCCGTTAAAAATTTCAAAGACAACGAAACAATTGACAATCCAAAAGAAGAATCAATAAAAGACGAAAATCCAGATGAACAAGAACAAGAAACAACACTGAAACAGAAGGAAGGATTATCCTAACAAACATAAACAAATGAGCGTGTTCCCAATTTCGGTAGGAGAGACAACGCTTAATTACGTTCGCCTGATACAGACAGGAAAGGGTAAGCAGTTATTATAAATAATTTAGCAAATAGGCCACCCGGGTCGCGCCGCCATGATTACACGAGAAATCTATGTATTATAACACTCAATTTTTGCTGTGGTAACGAAAATTGCCTGTACTAGATCTGACCTTTTTCTGACCCAGACCTGTTGCGATGCCAGAATTTCTTTGACATTTGTCTTTACTTTAGGCAAGGCTTTGCAGCTATACACTGTTGTGTTTTTATTTTCATACAAGCGTTCCTGCCAGCAGCTTCTCCCGTTTTATAGTAGGTTTTTCCATACAAATTTTAGACCCCCTTTTTGTAACTGTGGGAGGAAATTTTGGAAAATCTTTTCTTAACTTGTTCAAAAATTTTACACTCTTAGTCTCATTCATTTCGGCTATGCGTTGCTAAGTCACTCAGTTATTCCTTTCATAGACTAATATGATTAAATGAAGGCTTGATTCCATGCATTTTGTTTCCATTAACTATCCTAGTCTTACTAATTTTACCTTTGCTTGCCCTGTAAGGTTAAAAATAGAATAAACAGAATTTACGATTCTGACACCTTCGGTATCGTCAGTGGCGTGCAACTAACATCAAGGTCATGTATTGTTTCAAAGAAAACGTTTCATGTTAACCCTGCATATGTTCGCTGAACTACCCTTGAATTTAAATAGAATTTTCTGTTAAATGTGTCATTATAATTTGGTGTCGAAAAATCTTCATAATTTATCTACTTCGATAAATTTTGCTTTAAATGCTTTAGAAAGGTCTAAATGCCCATTTCGTTCACCACTTGTGATGAATACTTTTTGATCAAAATACTGTTCACAATGCAAGGCTTTTGAAGATGTGTCGGGTGTATTCATAAATTGATCCGCTGCGAGGTCAGTACTCGGAGGGTTGAATGCAATATGTCTGGGGACGCTCACGTGTCGAAGGGTCATAATCCGACGGAAAATATAGTGTGTCGTGTGTCCGTTTTAATTGAAAAAGTTAAATACATTGCTATTATATGTTGTGAGTGTATTGCTTAGATTAATTGTGTAGTAACGTTTTGTTCAATCAAAAAACTAATTTGGGACCATCTGTTTATACACCGCCACGCTAACGACAAATTGAGAAAGTGGAACTCAAAAGACGTATCAACAATTATTTTATATTAAAAAATGTGTCTTACGTCAGCTTAACTTATTTTACTCTGCTTATCACAGCTATTTTATTAATATTGTCATACTCCATGAGCAAGTTCTGTAACAAAATTAAAATAAATTTTCTTTTCATAAAAAACATATTTAAATTAACTCAATTTCTGTTTCAAGTGACTGCAACCCTCTTTAAGGGCTGACTGGACCCCTATAGGGCTCAAGCGTCTAGACGCAGATTGCACGACGCACTTAGCATATTAACATACTAATTACATTTATCCCATCCGCATGTTATTCTGACGCTCGCCTCAAGGGGGACCCTTACGAAGTAAATCTTGAAGCCTGGTTATTAACCAAAGACTACCTTAACTGTGAACTGATACGGATGATATGGTCAATTAGATTCTGCTCACGATTTAAATTCGAATTCCATTAGAATTTGGTGAATTGTATGTACATACAGTGGAAGTCATGAAAACGGAAGTCGACAGTACAGATAAAACAGAGTCAGGCGATAGAATCAAAAGGAAACAATAACTATGAAGTAGGTAAGCTATTGGTGAATAGTAATTATAGAGGACGTAATGGAAATGGAAATCAACAGTACAGATAAAAGGGAGTCACGAGATAGAATTTGTGGTTCCAAAAATATTAGCAATAGGATACGGCAAGTAAAAAATACGACTATAGGTAAGCCACATACTGTAACAAAAACTATAAAGTAAGGTAAAGTAACAAATGGTCACTGAGTACGAGTTCTTTTAATGTTAACATGTTAACGCGATCAAAACGTTTGGCGCGTCTGGCTCTCTGATTGGCTAAGAGCTTACAACAGGCCAATCAGAGCGCTACTAAAACAATCTCGCACTAGGCACTCAGATCTTTAGTAATGAAAAGCCATTCAGCCAATCACTTAAAAACCAAAATCAATTCAATAAAATTTTTACAAAACGGCCACATAGCTCCACTATCCACACATAATCCACACGCACACGTAAAATGACTGCATTAACCCGATGAGGTTCGATTGCAGACATTAATTACCATTATTAATATCAGTAATTCACGATCGATGCGTACGTGCGATTTAGTGGAACTATGTACTGCCTACAGGCTAGTGGGTAATCCGCAAACAATATTAGGGAAATCAGCAGCGACCTGTGACGTAGCTACATATGGTAATGGTCACGTGCCATTGGACGGGCGCTTTCGGTATGTCGATTACGTAATCAAGCTTGTAATGTATGGGTTTAGAGAGGGTAGTTAGAGTTAAAAGGATGGTTAAAACTGTCAATAACTGTTTATTTACAACACAATTTTGCTACGGTAAACTTATTAACAAATAATTAAAAACTTCGACTGAAAAGTGCCCAAAAGTGGCATGTATGGCAATACCTAATCTAGTTTAACCGAGTTCATTCATCATCTTTGTGAACATTTACATTAAGTCGGTTACCGAATACGACGACCGTATTCGTTTAAAGTTGTTGTAGCGTCATGAACGCGTGCGCGTCTCAACTTAACACGTATCATATCAGCGTGCGCGTCTCAACGCGTTCATCGTCAGCCGTGTTCTGTCACCGAATACGGCTAACCGAAAACTTGCTTACACTAGTCGATCATCGAATACGGGCTGCAACCAATTCGGTCAAAACTATTAGACCCAACTATGAGCCATCACAGTTGTCTATAGTGTTTTTTTCGTTATTCATCGTCATCCTCCTGCCCTTATCCCAAAGAGTAAGAAGTCTATGCCGCATGTCTTCTTCTTACATATCTATTTGCGTCACCTCAATAGTCAGCTTCTTTTATTCCATTTTTACACTATGCATCCATTGTTTCTATGGTCTTTCTCTGCACTCATACACAATTTTATCTATCACCATAATCACTACCTCTTTATCCAGAGGTTTGTTTACCGTCCAAATCAGTGGTGTCTCTTCTTACAATAGACTTACTCTTACACACGGTGACTACATCTCTTCTTCCTACTCTTCTTTTGCAGTTGCTTGAATAGACTTCTCTTTTTTTTTGTTTACTTCTTCTTGTCTGTTTCTTATATGGGTACGTTAATTATTAAAAAAATAAATATGGATATAATCATTATGGTTCTGCCCAAGACTGGAGGCTATAGTCAATTCAGTGACAAATCCGTTACCAAACAATACCAATATATCATTTTCGTAGATTATACGAGTACCTAGAACTCAGTTTATGAAACAAAACGCCATTGATCAGTATTTCGTTTAACTACTCGTGTTTATCGAACTTCCGTACTTCCAAATGGATATTACTATCACTTTATCTGTGCATAGGTAGTATCTAATCTGCTTGAATTGAAATATGTCGGCTCATGGATATAAAGCTACTAGAAGTTTCTGTTACGCTTTTAAAATGTTAAGCTTGAACCAATTATTACTGATATCACCACGGTAGGCGTTTCAATAGATTAAACTGAATTGATTTAAACTGACTTTTTTAGGTGGGTAATCATCCAATGAGACCACTCGAGGTTGAACGAGAGGATATATTAAACTCACATGTGTCCTTCAGATGCCCTTTACGATCCAGGACCACAGTAACTCTTTCAAAGACTACCGCGGCTCTAGCGGGTGTCGGCTCTACTGAACCCCTACGGTTTTTCACGATTGCAACCATCTCCTTTGTAGAAGGAGGCGACCGCTTCCCATTCCTCCTCGTTCTGGATCATGGCCTACAGAAGGGCTGCGTGCGAGAGGTCACTACCGCCAATCGCCTTACGAGGACATGGCGCGGTGATTTTTTGTCCAAGCGAGGCAGAAATCCACCATATGCTCCGCCATATCTTCATACTTGACGTGTAACCGACATGCGGCTTACTTGTATATTATTATCATTTTATTTTTGAGTGCTTTTAAAAGCTATATGGTTCATATCTTCGGAAGTCAGAATTACTATTAAGTAAAAAAAAACAGGCAAGGCGAGTCAGACTCGCGCACCGAGGGTTACGTACAAACTTACCTATGAAAACAGTTCAATTCCCGAATTAAGTTACGACGATTTTTCCGAATTGCAAAAAAGTTTTTTTTTTGTGGCGTATTTACAAATGGACAATTTTCAGATTTTTTCCTCTTTTTGTGCTATGAGACTTACTTCATGCCAAATTTCGGTATTCTAGGTCAACGGGTTTTTGATTAACTTGAGACTGTCGAAATACATGGTTTTTTGAGACATAAACAGCCGTATCTTTTTATTGTTAACTCAGATGTTTTTATAATTTTAACCCGATATCTCTACGCGTTCCTGAAATAAAGGGTCTTGGAGGACAGACGGACAGATGGACGGATAACAAAACGATCATATAAGGGTTCCGTTTTATACTTTTTGAGGTACGGAACCCTAAAAAGGTAGACATATGGCATCTGTCTTAGGGGGTTCCCAAAGACAGATACCTTCTGTCTTAGGTCTGCCTTTTTAATAATCAAATATCTTCTTCAGCTCTAGATTGAGTATGAGACTTTTACTTCCTAAAACCACACTTGTGTCCTTCAGTTGCCCTTTGCGTTCTAGGACTACAGTATCTCTACAATGAGTTTACAGCGCCTCTAGGGTCACTTACGGAACCAAAATTTGCTAAACAAAATATTTACGTAGTCGGTATCGAGTATCGATAAATACTATTGCTTTAAACTCGTGGTAGAGGTACTGGTTTCCTTTTCAGAAAATCCCTACGGCCCTAGCGGCATCGGTTTTGCTGGGCCCCTATGATTTGCTGACATCTTTTTGAAGAGCGCTTGGACAACATGACATAGGTTTGCAAACGTCAAGTATGGAGAATGCGCGCCCTCTGGTCATCCGGTAGGTAACCGTCCAATCCGAGCCCAAGTCTACCGGTTGCATTTCGGGAAGTGTGCATCGGAATTGCATAACCTAATTCCGCCTAGCCCGTTCCATCATCGGACTACCAGACGTACGCTACACGCACAAAACGTTTTGGGAACAAATTCATTGTGCGTGCAGCTAGGGAGAGGAATTCCTTGCCAGAGTCTGTGTTTCCTGATAGTTACAACCCAAAAAGAATCTTTAAGTCGAGAGTGGATAGGTTTTTTCTAGGTAAGCGCGTTTTATCGTCGACCGCATCGTCGCTTTCCATTAGGTGAGATAGAAGTCAAGCGCGAACCTATCAACAAAAAAAAAAGTCGTCAACGGCGCATAATGCTCCACGCGTGACCAAGAATTTGTTTCTGAAAAGAAGATTCAGCCCCGGTACGAAAGGCAACGAAGGAACAGGAGTGGGTTTTTAGTCAGTAAAAGTCTGATAATATCTCCCGCTCCGCCTGAGAGCAGGGGATGTCATTCAATTATTTCCCAACCTTGTTACTGCTACTTGTTACAACCGCGTCCAAAAACTTCGGGCCACATCTAGCTCCACTATACATCGGTGTATCATCCGCTCCGTCGACAGACGGGGGCCAATCGAATTACGTTCCCATTATTATTTGGGGACGCTTTGCACCGTCATAACTGGGGTGACATGTGTAGTCAAATCTACGAACAGTTTGTGTATTAATTAGGAAACCAATTTATACACTGACTATGTTTAGCTACCTATAAATAAAGTTCAGTGGAGATTTTGATAGGGTTGGACATGGAATTGTATTCATTTGTATATTTTGATTACTTATTAGTATGGTTTTTTTAAGGTGAGAAATCATCCGCTCTAGGACGAAGCGCGAGGGAGTTTTTTTTTTTTTCGATGGGAAAAATCATCTTAGACTGTAATGACTAAGACCACGCTTATCTTCCTTCTTTGACCCCGGGGTTCTCTTTCGGAAGCAATGCATAGTTTCAGTGTGGTGCCCTGCAGAATTTAACAATTCTGCAGGGCACCACACTCAAACTATGCAGAGAGAGTTACAGCAGCCTTGGAATGCCAGAAGTAACTGAAGAAACACTGGTAGATTTTAATCAGAAAAGTTTGAAAATCCCTCTCACTCTCTTTCTCTACTCAGGAGGAGATATTTGATGATTTCCACCTCAAGTAAAAAAATACGATAGTTGTATAAGAGGAGAATCAGGTGAAAGAAACGATGCAGAGAGTTGAAGAAGGTATGGCTAAAAAGGGAATAAACTTTTTTATAAGAGAAAGAGAAGTATAGGAGAAGAAAAAACGATGCAGAAGCAAGAGAATGATTATATGATTAATGATTATTTTTATGAAATAAATTTCTTTTTTTAGCAAACGAGTCGATGAGTGGGAGAAACTAGATGGCAGACAGACAGCGTGGGATGACCGACCAACGACTTAAGTAGGCAGTAGGTCTAACTTGGATGTGGAAGGTGGGAAGATTCTACTCACTGTTTTATTTCCTGGACCTTCATCATTATCATCCTTTCTGACATCCACTGTTAGACATAAGCCTCCCCCAAGCGTCTCCATAATGACCGGTCCTGTGCGTCTCGCATCCATCGGATTCCCGCGACCCTCACCAGGTCCTCGGCCCACTTTGTAGGAAGCTTTCTTTCTTTCGGTACGCGGTCCCCACTCCAGAACCTTTCGGCCCCCGGCAGCCATCGGTTCTGCCAGCTTTGTGCTCTGCCAAAAGCCACTTAAGTTTGGCGATCCTTAGTGTTATGTCAATAACCTTGGTTCTCCTTTCTCTCTTATCAAACTGTATTTGTGATCCATGTAATTTTTTTTCACTTTTTACTTAGTTTAATACTTTAATGGTATCTATACAATACTTGTACATTCATGTCATACAAGCAACGTCACCAACCTAACTATATTTTCTTCTTCCTGCCCTTATCCCATATTACTTGGGGTCGGCGCAACACGTTTTTTTCTTCCATTCTGTCCTGTCACCCATCACACTATCACTAACTCCCTTTTCTTTCATATCACTCCTGACACAATCTAACTATATAGCCATTAAAAAATTTAAGAAACCAATCCATATTTTTTTTTTTGTGGAGATATCATCCAATGACTTCTCCTGCTCTCCATACAGATCGATTTTTATTTGACGTGCACAACCTCTTTTTAAGTACAATCCAAAGCCTATATAAGCTATAAGCTATCAACCACCAGGAGCCAAAGACCCTGGCCATCACAGAGTAAAAAAAAAACTGGATGACGCTACCCCGCTACGCAATGTTTCTGCCGCCACCCGACAGCCCCACTGAAGATGGGCCACCCCCTTCTTACTGAGCCGGCGACCATACGCCCCTGTAACACAGGGACACTCCGGACGGGACCACGGGACAAAATGCGTCATGCTCTGTAAGTAAGGTTTATTCATATTTTATGTCTGGTTTAAAATGCATGAATTGTAGATGTGTTAATATATTTTTTTTTTACGGATTTTAAAAACTTAGATACTAGAGGCAAACAAATAAGGCACAGTGAAAGTACTTAAAGTTTTTTTTTTTTATTTAGGGTATTTGTAAATTGTTTAATTTTTATCTCTCAACAACTAGCGTTAGCCATATTAAATAGAATAAGCGTGTTGATACGTAATAGTAGCAACGAAAAAATCGTCAGTCACAACGACTACGCAAGCGGCATAAATCCCCGTTCTACATAACTAAAACTCACCCAAAGCGCCCTCAATTAGATTAGTCAATCGAGTAACGCGTAGTTGAGCGACTCTCGCCGAAGTAATGAAGAAGTGAACCCCGCATCGCGTGCCTCCAACACCACCGACGTCAATAAAAACAAATATATCACTAAACACACCGGCAACCCCCCACCACCCACCACATATCGCCACTACGCCCTAAATACCTTATATAATTACATATCACGCTTCATTGTCGTGATAAATACTTTCTCACAGTTATCATTTACCAAATCTACGCCACTGTCCATTTTAGATAATGGTGCGAGAAGGACGCAGCATACGCAGCCGCTGGGAGTAAGAATGGAGTGGATATAAAATAACATATATTATTATAGTGTCCACAAGCCAAGCGGATATTGATTATCTGCCACAGCTGAGAGCCACGGAGCCCCCCGCTTGCCCCGACCGGCTTGAGCGCCCACAAAACTTATGTTGGCGCCACCTAGAGTCAATTTTCCACCCTAAATCGGTTTGCCGATGGTGCATTTTCCTTCTGCTTCCCTCGCTAACATAACCCGTTTTCGCAATCTGCGCGATATTCAATATTTGATCTCTGTCTAACCGACTGAACTGCGTGTGACTGCAATATCCCCGTCTCGTTCAAGCACATTCCATAATAATTTTCGATGCATTCCCTTGCCATGATTTCCCAGCGAAACTCGGAGTGCGATTTTACCAATAAGCGCGGTTAAATTCATAAGAAATGCATAAGTATACTTAATATTTCCTGTGAAATATAAATTCAATCGTAAATCATAACTGATCTGGTATTTGCGCATAACTATGTAGGTATTATGTGCTATTTCAAATAATTATTTCATAAAATATTTTCGCGTTGTATACAAACTTATTTTACAGCAAAAAAAAAAAACGATCACAAAACACACAGCGACATGAAGATGCTATTTTGCTAATTGTAGTTTTCGTGAAAATAATTTAATTAATTATTGAGTGTGTGACCCATTCTAAGTATGTAGTACGTTAATCAAACAAAACCAAACCTTTTTCAGTTACTAAGTACGTAAGTATGTGAAAAAAACATAACTAATCAATTTGTAAAAAAAGGTTATTTATTTGTATTAAGTTCATGATAGTTTGGAAGGATTCACCTTTAACTTAAAAGCATGGCATGTCTAGACACTACTAGTGAACAAATTCTGTACTACAAAACTTTTCGTGGGGCAAGGGACTCACTACATTCGTCTTGTTACGCCTGTGTGCGTCGGTGTAACCTGTGAAAAATTGCTTTTGCCTCTGTGTGCGTTACACACAGATACAAAAGTGGGTGAAAGGGGAGGGAGATGTGTATGTGTGCTGCGGGAGATCGGGCGGGAAAGGGGCCCGACTCGTGAACTAAATAGCTTAGTGTTAACACATATTGACATCAAATTTACCGCGATGTTATCATTTATTCAGGTAGCAATACACTCATTGTTCTTTTAGTTTTGAATACTTTTGCGCGATCACCAACTTTTTGGTTGGATTTACTTTTTTACGCGAGCATGTCAACGATTAATTATTTTGGCCGCTTTGTTTGACTTTCGTTGACTTTGGAGTTATTATGAATTTAAATTACTCGTTGGGGCTTCCAATTTTTTGAACCGCCATTTTTATGACCCGAAAATATGGCGTAGGCTGTTTTTAACGGGTTTTTAATTTAATCTAAATCAAATAAAGTCTAAATTTTATTTTTTAATTTTAGTACTCAAGTATGGAGAGGCCATTCATTAATTCAATGACCCTAATGATCACCTGTTTAAAAGATACAACATGTATAGTTCTTATTCGATATTAAAATAGTCATACGAAAAGCTGTAGTAACGTGAGCATAACTCAAAGTTACTGCAGAGACTGTAGCTAACAGCATAAAAGATGCAGACTGCGCACTCGATGGCAACTCTCGTCGCGGATACAATGTTTAGCGACTATGGCGTATAAACCTTTATAGAGACCAAAATGTAGTAACGATAGTTTGACCTTTCTCCATTCAATATCAATCACTGAACAGGAATTTTAGATTTGATAATAGAGAAAATAACTTGTTATCTATCAGTAAAAACAATTTAGACTTTTATGATCTTTGAGTCGGGCTTATTCGAGCGATTATTCGCAGGCAACTACTTGACATTGTCAAAACTGCTGGAAAAATCACCGCGTAACAGAATGTAGCCAATCAAAACTAGCTTTTAACGCGACAATACGCTCCCCTCCATTCGCAAATGTTGCTCTGTCCCACTCCCCCCGCAACTTGAATGAGCTGAATTTAATCGCCATAATTATGCAAGTTAGCACTCCATTCAGTTACTACTCTGTGGCGTAATGGTTCATTTACATGAGTCGATAACTAAGTTTCAGCAAGCTGCTAGTCCATGCGTTCAGGACATTTAGGCCGTTTTATGTCTCCAAATACGCGTCGTGATACAGCTATAGCTTTTAAATCTATCGTTGTGACTATTGTGAACCTAAGTATACTCGTTTATAATAGTGAACTTATTAATTAGTTTGTATATGTTTAAGTGCTTAATTTTTATAATTTTTAAATAGTGTTTTCGTGTATATTTTGTATTGTGGCAAATAAATGGTTTGTCAATCTATTTATTTCCTCATCATCATTTCTGTTGGACATAGTGTCGCTTGTGTCGCCATAATAAAAGGTTACACCATGTTATTTACACCATTTAATATTTTTCTCCAAAAAAAATATTAAAAACAGCTGGGTATAAGTGTAAAATAACCCCTCAGTCGCCTGGAAGGCTCGGTGACTATGTATTTTTGCTGACATAACAAGCTTATAACTTTGTCATTTTTCATGAAACATTTCTGTTTGTGCATAGATTCTTTACAAGTATAAATACTATATACGTGTTTCGGTTTACGCATATATTAAAACTAATGTTGTAGAACCATTATATTAAATGTAGGAAATAGTATTTGCTAAAATAAGGCAATCCAGTTTATTAAAATATTTCAAAACAATAATATCTCAAAATCGACTTATTCGTCACTGTTCACGTCATCATCTTCCTAGCCTTTTCACAACTAGCTTGAGGTTCGCTTCCAGTCTAGATGCGGCTGAATACTCGTGTTTTACACGGAGCGACAACATAACAGACCTTCACAATCCAGTTACACGGCAACACAATACTCCTTGGATTTTGATATGGATTTTGATCACACTCTCAAGCATCTGACTACATATAAAAATGGTGGCTGTTCATTTTATCATATTTGGTCTATTTTTCTACTATTTTTTTTACTGATCTATAATACTAGTGCTTGACTGCGATCCGCCCTGACGCACTAGTTTATTAACAGCTTTAGCCTTGAAGACATCAAAATTATAATCGAACGGGAAGACTGCAGCAGGCAAATTGTACTATGACGCGAGTGAAGCCACTAACAGTAAATAGTGGACAATAAATCAGAAAAGAAAAACAGTCAAGTGCGAGTCTCAAACGAAGGGCTCAGCAGTACAGTCCGCAACAAAACACGGCAAGAAACCCAACTTAAATACTTTTTTAATCTGTTTTTAGTATTTTTTGTTACAGCGGCAACTGAAATACTTCATCTGTGAAGATTTCAACTGTCTAGCTATCATGGTAAGATACAGCCTAGTGACACACGGACAAACAGATAGACAGATGAATGATCAGCGGACTCTTAGTAATAGAGTCCTATTTTATCATTTGAATACGAAACCCAAAAAAACCAAAGACAAGAATCTAAAAAATACTCACTTATCCACTTCACATTCTGTGGCTTCAAACTTGCAGTCATAATCTCCGCTAAAATACTATTCTGTAACTCGGTTGACACTACTACTCCATTCAAATATAAACCTTTACGTGTTAAGATAGAGTAGAATTTCGCTCTTGATTTATTCACTCGGAAGTGTATTAGTTTGCCTGACATTAAATATGACCAAAGTAGTGACAACGAGAAAAGGTTTTGTTAAGAGAGATTGAACATAAATGTGTTGACTGGATTATCATCAACACAATTTCAGCCGAAAGATGTCCACTGTTGGACATAGGCCTCCCCCAAGTGGCCACAACGAACGGTCATTTGCGTCTCGCATCCATCGGATTCTTGCATCCATCACCAGGTCATCCGCGGTCCACCTTGTGTCTCAAGGTCACAAGTTAGACACCACCGGCACAACAAAGGTCACGGCAGGTCATAGCGGGCATTAGGCGCCAGCAAATAGCTGGATGCGAGTGCAACACAACCTCTCAGTCGTCTGGATGGCCCGGTGACTATGTATTTTTTTTTTGACGTAATAAGTTTAGGTATAAGTTTGTGATTTTTCATGATACAGTTATGAAATTTTGTACACATAGATTCTATATAAAAATACTAGAGACGTGTTTTGGGTTTCGCTTAAACTAAAACTTTGTTGTATGTATAGATAATAACTTTACATCTCTAGCCAATAAGTAGTTCTCGGAAAATGATAATAGATGGCGCTAAAATCGCTTTACTACGAACACACAAAAATAAAAGTTCATCAATTTTTGTTTTTACGTGTTGACATAGCACTATAGAGCTATGATGAAAAAAACAAGGTCGAAAAGTAAAAATCCCTCACATTTTCAGGATTTTCATGCATCGAATCCATGATGGTACCTACGTTTCTTTGTTTACATTTTGACCCAAATAGGCCGAGAGCAGGGAGGGCGCCAGACTTAATTGTTTTGATGTATCAATGACGTAACCGCTCTGTCAGGTAGAACAGTAACTGTGTGGAGTCGATCAGTAGAAAATAATGCAATGACTTCTCCTGCTCCAGGGTTGAGAAAGAGAGCGTATCAGACTTTTTCTGACTAAAATCACACCTACGCTAGTTCAGTTACCCTTAGTGTCCCAGAACCACGAGTAACCTTTTCAGAAGTCGACCCATGACCCCAGTAGACTTCGACCCTGCTGGGCCCCCACGGCTTTTCTGACATCTCTTAATGACAATGATGGTGGAGGAAGATTGCTTGACCGTGAAATTTATGGAACGTAAAACTCAAAATTGTTACGAAACAGTGATAAAATAGTATCTTCTAAAGAGAGTTTAACCTTAACTGAATTGGTGATTAAAGAACTTTTTTTTAGAATTAATATTGATTTTATTAAAAGAATCACGAAGAAGGTTTCAGAAATCCAATTACAATCTGAAAAGTATATAGAAAGAAATCTTAATCAACATTTAACAGCTAATAGATAAACGGTATAAGATACGGCTTTCATAAAAGTTTACTAGCTAACGTTAAGACCTTAAGTAGCGCGTAGGATGCCTCAGCAATTTCTAGCAAAAGTAACATCATTTTTGTCAAAAAGATATCCCTTATTTCGCTATTAATGACTAGCTTTTGCCCTCGTACGTAAAATATAGCCTATTTCTGAAATCGGTGAAAAAATTTTAGCAATCGGAAAGTACTGGTTTAGAGATTACTCCTACAAACAAAAAAAAACAAACTTTATCCATTTATATATATCTAAAAATCAATGCCACTTTTCGTTGCAATTTTATAACTCAAGAATGGGCTCACCTATCCAAACCAAATGTTTAGGCTTTGTTCTGGCTATTTAGTATATGGTTTATATGAAGTTTGATAGGGTACAGTAGGGTATAGTAGGGTTGAGTAGTGTAGAGTAGAGTAGTGTAGAGTAGGGTAGAGTAGGACAGGGTGGGTAGAGTAGGCTGGAGTAGGGAAAAATGGAAGCGAAGCCGCTCGGGCAAAAGCTAGTAATATTATATGAAGATGATGCCTGCTTGCCTAGAATGAAGAGAGGTAGTCTATACACTAGACTCACTATTAGTTATTTAATGGCCGATTTTAGTAGTCGGGTAACACGCAGACTCCATTCTTGGAACAAGAATTTGAAATATTTAGTGCTAAATTATTATACTATAATATCAAACGCATGTTAGCGACCGTATTTAGTTGAATAAATCGACCAATCGCTATATTTCTAGAAGCCGTTATTCGTTAGGGTAAAGACTTGTCGCAGGAGACGACCCGGGCGTCAGAAGTCAGTAGCTAATTCCCGGTCTCCGTGGGCACGGGATTCCAAACGACGAGCAATAGGCAGCTCGCCGTCCAGCTGTCCGGAAAGAATCAAACCCGAGCCGACGACGGCGACGTGTTGTGTTCCACGCGCACCTCAAAGAGATGTCAGCAAAACTGGAGAGGCCCAGTGGGGCCGCTACCGTTAAGGCTGCGGGTTTGTCCGAGAGGGTTACCGTGGCCCTGGAACACAAAGGGCAAGTGAAGGAACATAGGTGGGTTGTAGTCGGTAAAAGTCTGACACGCCATCGCTCCACCCAGAGTGAGACCAGTTATGACAAGTCACCATCTCAAAAAAGGAGCAGAGGCATCTCCTCGGCGTGTTATCTATCTAGAAACACACTGTAACAGCATCGTAGAAAGATTCACTGTTTAATATTCAGACATATATATTTTGATAAAAGATTCACATCAACAAAAATAACACATAAGAAATGGCAAGTTGACGGTCGCAACGGGGTCTTAATGAACTTGTAATAAAATTATTGGCCACACACAGGGCAGCTCAGGCAACGCCCCAGGACGAGTTAACCTGTCTAGTGATGCGACATATAAGTGACGATAAAGGGTGGCTTTATCGATAGTTTTAATTGGACGTTTTTTTACATACCAGTACCAGTAATTTTGTTTACAAAAATACGTGAAACAGTCTTTATATAATGGTGTAGGTACTAGAAAACCGAAGGATAGAAAGCAGAAAGAGTACAGCTTGACCGTAAAATTTATAGAACGTAAAACTCAAAATTGTTATGGAACAGTGATAAAATAGCATCTTCTAAAGAGAGTTTAACCCCATTCTGTTCAACGATGTTATACAACAATTTATACGACGCCTTAAAATCCGTATTTACATTAAAAGTGTTCAATTTCAAAGCTTTATTTAAACCCAAACTTAAACTGTAAACATTTGCTATTAAACTGGCCATCCAATCGTACGTACCAACACAGAACCTGGAAAAATAACAGCGTCATTTACTACGTTTATATCGACATCGATAAACTGACTCCACTCACAGTCAGTAGTATCTAGAGAGGCAAGCTACAATAAAATGTACTGAAGCTAGCTACAAGCCTGAGCAGTTACTCGGGTATACCCCACCCCCTACCCCCTACTCCTACACGCCATATGCGCAGTTCACTCACACATACACAACACACGCAAACACATCACCTGCAAATCGTGTCCACACATTTGATTATCAATAGTGACGAATGCAAGTGACATTCTGTCGATAGATGCTAACAGTGTCGGGTCATCGAAGATGATGAGACTAATTGATTTTATATTTTTTTTCTGGAAACTTTTCACAATGGATATCAAAACTCGTACTTGAGAATAGTAATTTAGAAGACCATAGTTTTTTTAAATCAAGTACAACAAAAATTGTTTTTTTTTTTTATTGTAGATATGTTCGCGCTTGACCGCTATCTCACCTGATGGAAAGCGACGATGCGGTCGACGATGAAACGCGCTTACCTAAAAGAAACCTTTTCACTCTCGACTTAAAGATTCCCAGGTTGTAGCTATCAGGAAACACAGACTCTGACAAGGAATTCCCCTCCCTAGCTGCACGCACAATGAATGTGTTCCCAAAACGTTTTGTGGGTGTAGATGGGATATCCACCATATACACCGTTAAATTTTAATCGTTTTAATCCCGTGGAGGGTCGATTCGGTACATGAAACTATCGATTTGTAAAAAAAAAAAATTAAAAAATAAAGTACCTTTTTTTCAAAACTCGTATTAATGTACGAAATTCATTTATTTAAGAAAACGTCAGCTGAGCGAGTTCAATGACCTGTAGTTAATAGTCGGCGTTGCGTGCAAACTACCTACAGGTCATTGAGCTCGCTCAGCTGACGTTTTCTAAAGGTATTAATTTCGTACATGCGAAAATTAATACGAGTTTAGAAAAAAAGATACGTTATTTTTTAATTTTATCTTTACAAATCGATAGTGTTTCATGTACCTACCGGATCGACCCTCCACAGGATTAACACGATTAAAATTTCACGGTGTATATTTTTCTACATTCACCCAATCTCTTGCATGCTTTATTTAGGATGTGGCAGACGTTTTGACTCGTATATACTTGCACATAGATCTTTACGCAGCATGAACACAGTCGATTCGAAATATAAAGATATTAGTTTTTTTTTTATACAGCACTAAATTTTCCGTAACCTTGTTCTAGCTTTTACTTTTAAATATATTATGACATAGCATTGGAAGGCCTCCCAAAAGGTGGACCGATGACCTAGTAAGGGTCACGGGAATCCGATAGATGCGAGACGTACAGGACCGGTCGTTATGGCGACGCTTGGGGGAGGCCTATGTCTAACAGTGGACGTCTTTTGGCTGAAGTGATGAAGATGATGATATTAAGCAAAAATCTATATTAAATTTATGTATGTTCATAATAATTTAATTAGATTTTAGATTCAGGCACCTCTACGAATTTAATCTTATTAAGTAGGTAAGTAATAATATTGAACTGGTGTACCACAATGGCCTGGATCTAAAATTGATGACTCATAAATTATCAGGTATAGTAAAAGTTACCACGAAATGACTATGAGTAGCTGAAAAGGTTAGAACAAAGTTCAGTAACCTTTGCTGAAAAAACAAAACAAAAGACTGCTCTAAATATAGATGTGTTCAGTACCTACATCAGTAGCTGCCACGGTTGATGCAACTCTACTTCTGGTAAACTCACTCTCATCTCGTTCTGATTTCAATAATTAAATAATTGGCTTTAAAATTGAACATGAAATTGAACAATATCTTGTACCCTTTAGATAATATAAATTTTTCATGTCCAAACCAAGTAAATTCAAATTCAAATTCAAATTCAAAGCATTTATTTCAAATAGACCATTTACAGGCACTTTTGAATAGTCAAATGTCGGTCAGTCCAAGAAAAGTGAAGCTAAATTGCACGTTCCAAAGAGTAGGTCTCTATGGAGAAGAACGTGCAAGAAACTCCATGGACACTCTTTTAAATCATATATGTGTTACATATAATGCTTGGTTACATATTACTTGTTGCTTCTATCATGTGAGCACAATGTCGATAGAGAAATAAAAATGTAAAATAATTAAAAGATAGAAACTGAATTAAGCCACTGGCAGCTAAGAGATGACCAGTCCCATCTGACGGCACCCGTTCACGAGCATGACGCGTGCATCAGCCCCACTCAGCTCAACCATTTTGAAGGGAACTGAACGACCCAATAACACGTGCCACCAACAGCGAGACATTTGAGTGAGCATGACAAACTCTCAACTGCCATGCTCGTAATGTCAAAAAAAAAAGTTGTAACCTAATAAAAATGCTCCATGGTGCTTCACATTCACAAACTTGGAAAAAGTGCTTCTACATTATACAATGCAATTGTGTCTTTCAAATTAAAAAATAATAATATTAGTTTTCAACTAATCAACTAATTAGTACGCCCTAGTGGTAGTGGAGCTGGACCAGCATTGAGCCAAGCATTTTTATCTTGAATATAATCCTCCAACTTATAATATGCTTGTCTGCATAGTGTGCGTTTAATACAAGCAATTAGAACTTCTAGGAGTTCGCTCCTAGAAGCTCCTTTATCCCCTATTTGCCATTTTTCAACAGTTCGCTGTTGAAAAATGGCAAATAGGGGATAAACATGCTAGCATTTAAAACACCACTATCCGACTCCATCATCAGACCAGCTCCGTGGTACTATATTAACCTTTTGAATGCCTTAAGTTACACAGTTCGACATAAGCAATTGTCTTTCTATTGTGTCTCTAATTACGACATTCAATGAGTTAATGCATTGTCAACTGATGAACTAATTTACATAGGCATATAATATAGCTGCTCAATAGGTTTGGGGCAATAATTTTAAAATTCATTTGTAAGATTTGCCCTGGACAAATAATAATAAACCTACATACAAACGTTGTCAGTTAAATAAAGGGATATTTTAACAGTGCATCAAAAATCTTATTCTTTACTACAAATAGTACTACTTGCACACCCTATGTTAATAGACATTTTGCAATTATTATGGGACTTGGGTGACCCCGACTCGGACAGGTTTGGTTAGAAGGGGATGGTGGGGTCTATTGAGCAAAAAGATTGCATGTAGCGGAGATGAGAATGTTGAGATGGATGTGTGGTGTGACGAGAATGGATTGTGTGAAAAGTGATATGAAAGAAAAGGGAGTTAGTGATAGTTGGGTGACAGGACAGAATGGAAGAAGAAAACGTGTTGCGCCGACCCCAAGTAATATGGGATAAGGGCAGGAAGAAAAAGAAGGTGGGGTCTATTGAGTGAGCGAAGAGAGCGAACACCGACCCCGCCATCCCCAACGCGGTTATTTTTTAAAAAACAAACCAAAACAGCACATTATAGTGTACAATTAGTATTTTTATTAAAACAAATATATTTTGTAGTAGACAACAGGAATACATTGAGGAACCTTTATATACTGTCCTTAATAAAAGCTTATAGAACGTGATTTTGCAATCTGAAACTACTCTTTGCAGAACGTGAGGAACCAGTAGAAGCTACAACATAACATCATCACATCGACACGAGAACGATGTGAACGGTTTTTCATGCTGTTTTCACCAATACAGAGAGAGATTTAAAGATAAAAAAAAAAGTTTAAGCGGGTCGTTAGAAATATTTTAAGTTGAAGAGTTTGTTTGGTTGACCGCAATAATCTCAAGAACTTCTTGTTCGAATCGAAAACTTGGTTTAGTGTACGATAGCCAATTTATTGAGGAAGTCCATAGGCTAAATATAACAACCAAAAACGTGGCAGCTAGTTAAAAAATTTATAATCTGCAGAACCTATAAAGGAAAATGAGCGGTAAGTAACTAAGTAAGGCGAAGTTTAAGCGAGACCACGTAATGTAGTTGGGAACTAGAAACAACAGTAACGTATTGAGTTGTGAGAGCAGCGGCAGGATGTCGCCCGATTACTTGAGATGAGAGTAGCTAATTAATTTCTTTATTATAAACGTGTTAATACTATAAAGGGTGACTGGTAATTAGTGACCGATACTTATACAATTTATTATACTCATGATTACAGACAACTTTCCTAAAGAAAACTTTTTTATACTCATTAGTTTTATCACTATAACAAAACAGCTGTTCACGCAAATTCGCCCGCGCCTGCGACCTCTCAGCTATCAGCCGCGTAACGCCGTTGCCTCATGTACCTTACCTACAATAGTGATAGTGTACCCCCGCCGCTTACAAACCCATCCGTGCATGTAATCAGTGTGGGTACCTACATGTTCCGGTTAAATAATATAACTTAAATAATGAGTATAAAAAAAAAGTTTCTTTGGGAAAATTGTCTGTAATCATGAGTACAATCACGTGTATAATTATCGGTCACTAATTACCAGTCACCTTATATACTAGTCATTGGTCTTGCTAGACGTAGTCTTGTTCATTAGCTAGCTTTTTGTCAAAGAAAAAACATTTAGAACCTGGTAGCAGCGTTACCTGCAGGGTTCAATTGTATTTTCAAACCATTCAGGGACCTACTTAAGTATATATATATACAGAGTTATATGTAAAACACTGGCAACTTTTCTGGACTATGTTACTAACATCATAAATAACAACTTTTGTTCTATGATTTTTTTTTATCATAATATTTTAGTTCATCAGATTTTCATACAAAAATAAAAATATCTAAATTAAACGTTCCAAATATTACGAAGTCAATGCGAAGCAATGTGATAGCGGAGGGGAGCGGGAACCGAGTGGCCGTGGGAGTGTTTGATGCGCTTGCGTCGCGTCATACAGACGTAGGTAGGTATAGCAAAATACAGAGTTGAAATATGTTAGAGAGAAGAACGAAATCTTGAAGGTTGTTTTTGATTAATGAATAATTATGTTTTGTAAAAAGTCATAGAACAAAATTGGTTGTTTATGATGTTAGTAACACTAAAATTTAAAAAAAAAATCCTGCAAGGTTGTTAGTATTTTACAAATAAACCTGTATACAAAATATCACCTAAGTCGGTCAAGCTATATAGGAGGAGTTAGGTAGTAAACATACTTACAGAAGAACTATATATTTAGGTAGGTACAGATGACTTAGTGAAGATCGAGGCTCTGTGCTCGTTGTCAGAAGTACAGGATCAGGATGTTATTTTTGCAACGTTTGGAGAAAACTTTTGCCCACTATGATGAAAATAAAACGAATCAAGGGCCTATGTCCTTGATTAGTTTTATTTTTATCACGGCTCTTATGTTCTTCATATACCTACCTACAAACCGGTACTGTTGAAATTATACATTCAATTGTGATTAAAACAGCTGTTGCGTGACAAAAGAGTCCTTTATCATTATCATCATTAAATTACTTCTCCAGTACTATGGTGTATGAGGACGTGTTTTGACACGTCTTTCATAGATTAAATCAATGTCTTTCAGTTTCCTTTTGCGTTCCGCGGCCACGGTTACTGTTTCAAAAAATATTTCTTCGATACGAGACATGCGCGCCCGCCATTTTTATCTTGTTATGCCGCAGATATTTATACTTATGGTTTGATGTTATTGAAATCCCTGTATTTTGACTTATCAGGAAGAGGTATTGCATTGTATATTGGGCAGTTATCAACAACTCCACGACTAAAACGCTTATTTTGCTTACGTGTGGGACAAATGTGTCATTCGATCCACCCCAGCTCCTCAAGCAAGGCCAGCGGTGCCTTGGTGTTACTGACTATTTTACGGAGGATACTTGGATCAGGGGGATGTAGTTTGATTACCACAACAACCTAATCTGTATCTACATACCTATCTCCGACACCCCCAAAAAAATATTTTGACAACCCTGCTGTGTAATCAAGGTTCATGGCAAATCGATACAAGATAACAGAATTTACGAGCACCTACGTCTTTTCTTATTAAGATTGAATGGACGTCAATAATCCCAAGTAAAGAAATTGCGACAATTTATTGACCACTTATTACCAACAAAAGAAAGGTCGCGCCTTCAGTTTATTTTCATGCGGTGAGGGTGGCACCACTGGGTGACGTCACTGTTACGTGCCTCTACGGTTTATTGAGGAAGGTAGCGATGTTGTTTTATAATCTGGTGTTGGTATTAGCTGTGGAAATCAATAGTTTCACTATTTAGATTCATGAAACCCCAAGCGAACGCCGGTTGTCTTACTATTGTGTCTCAAATTGACGGTATCTGAAAGGTTAATCTTTGAAATGGACTTATCAAGGGTCCACGTGCTGTTAAAGCAATCCATTTGATGACCTAAACTGAACTGTTCAAGAGATGAAGCTATATGTATAGCTCCATCCCTCTTTTCGCCCCAACACCGATTTCCAGCCACCGTAGGCGCGGACTTACAGACGGCGAACAATGCAATAGCGAGCAATGGGTAACTCGCCGTCCGGTCGTCCGGTAACCGTCCGGACCGAGCCCATACCTAGGGGCTCAGCAGGGTCGAAGTCTACTAGGGCTATGGGTTTAGTAAAAGTGAACACTGAGGCCCTAGAACGCCAGGCAAAGAAGGAACAGGAATGGGTTTTAGTCAGTAAAAATCTGATACGCTCTTAAGTCATTGGATGATTTGCCACCTTAAAAGAAATGGACTTTGGCCCTACTGGGCCCTTATGGTTTTGCTGAAATCGCTTTAAGTCGCACGTGGTATACTAAGCCTCGTCGATGACTCGGCTCAGTCCGGACAGTTACCGGCCGGCAGGACCGCGAACTACCCATTACTCATCGTCTGCCAGCTCTCTTAACGTTCCAGGACTTAGGTGACTCTTTTAAGACTAAAATAATTAGTTCAAATACAATAATTAATTTGGCGATTTTTATTATTATTTTTAACTTTATTTTATTTTAATTTATTTATTGAATTTTAATTTATTGGATTTTTATTGATTAACTTTATTTTTATTGACATTACGAAATTCATTGTTATTTAGGATTATAATTTTATTTTATATGGGTTCTTACCTGAAATAAATGTTTTTTTTTTTTTAAACATAACAACTGATAAATAAAAAAAGGCATGCAAAAATTGAATTCCTCATTGTTGTCTTGTTACCTACATTTCTATAGTACGTTCCTTGTTTAGTTCTAAGAATGAATCCTATTACACTGATTCAAAGATGAACTCAATAACCACACCCCGGATACACTTAATTACTTACCATTCTTCTTTATACAAGACCATGTTTGTATACAATGCTAATTTGCTAAGTGTGCGTGGAACGCTAGGGTTGGTAACGCTGCTTTCGTGTATAGCAGAAAAAATATCTAACAAACAAATGGAAAAAAAATCAATATTTTTTATAAAGATCTGGATATACCATATTATTATCTTATAACTTAAAAGATATATATATATAATATATATATAAACTAAAAATAATAATATTTACAAACGGGTGAAAAGAAGAAATTGGGCATCAAAAAATTCATTCACATCAATGTCAATGGGAAAAGTACCCAGAACCCTGGCAGAATTGCCGCGTTGGATAGCAATGCTGATTCGTTGATCGAAGTAAAGCCCAGCCCTCTGGTCACGCGAAGAGATGTACAAAAGAAAAAAAAAGCTGCTGAAAAATTTCTTCCATCCTTTGTAGAGAAACTAAGTAAGTCATGATTGTCACATACCAGTAGACCCAAAATTTACGAAATATCTACCTAATGTTTCCTTCAAATCTCTAATTCCAACCCCTCTGTTACTTACCTATCTAAAAAATATTACAGTTTCGGAAAATAGAACTTCATTTATTAGAATAATCGACAATTTATAAAAACAATATTATTTAAACGTTGTACGCTTGCCTACTACCATATCAATACATTAATCAAAGCTATGAATATATACCTAAATACACAGTGTCCATTGCTCACCTTTTATGTATACACAATAGTTTCATGATATTCTTCAAAATAAATCGGCATTTCATTTATTTAGACAGAACGCTATTAATATTAATAAGTGTTCATTCCATTTAGTCGATAAATCCAAATCCTCAGATTCGAGATTTCAAATATCTCATCTTAAAAACTTTCAAGCGAACATTTAACAAATGAAGTTTCTGAACTTAACGTTATTCCTTCGCTGTCTGCGGGCACCTCTCATTCTGACTTTAATCTGTAGCAAATAATATACAATGACATTGGTTGCTCGTCGCATTCTTTCTGTCTCGGGGTGTGTACCCACTGGGTACAGCCACCCCTGGGCAGACGGTTCGCCGGCCGTCGAGGGACGACATTCAGTAAGAAATCGGTGGAGGTGACAAAAATTATAAAAATGACCGTCTCTTGATTTAGGCATATTTTTAGCACAGTTAATCTCTCTCTAGAACCTGATCAATGGCGATACGGGAACGTGCGGACTAACGCGACAAAAGATTGGCCAAAGCCTTGCGGACAATTTAGCTGTGGATGATAACAATGATCCAGCTTGATGCGCTTGAGTCTATTGAAAATAATAATAATATAGTTTTATTTCATTTTATTTTGACAAGGTTCAATAAATATATAATGCGATACAAAAAGACTTAAATGCTACTTATTACAAATTCCCTGGACCCCACACTAGGATTCCCTGTGTCATGGGATAGGAAAAAGCGAGCCAAGCGGATGACGCATTCGCTGTGGCAAAGCTTCAAAGACTAGCGCACAGACACCGAGTTGCTTACCTGTTGGTTTACTACTGGTTGTATGTCGGGAAGTTTGCGTCGGAATTCCATAAACTATACAATGATGGAACTTACCGTTCCATTATCGGACTACCAGACATACAGCGAAACGTCACCGGTGGTATATGGTCGGCATCCCACCCACATACACGAAAAACGTTTAAGGAATACATTCATTGTGTGTACAGCTAAAAGAGTTGAATTCCCTGCCGGAGTCTGTTTCCTGATATCTAGTTACAACCTAGGGGAGCGTGGGAGCGTGCTTCATTGTGAACCATCCTAATCGCCTACTATCAGTTCAAACGCGAGCTATTTTCTTTTACAGTTTGTATATTTTACAAAATTGTTTCAGGCATGAATAAACTTTTTTTGTGTTTCTTTTATACCAATATTGATTAAAAAAAAATCGATCCTGGTGTACACTTAACCCTATAATGCCGCATCCATCTTCCTCACCTCGTCTGACAACGCTATTCGCAAGTCTGTAAGTGGTCAGCCCAAGGTGACATTATTATAATACAAGATGTTATTCACATAGCAGTGAACGAATATTATATTCGTTGTGTGATTGAAGATTCAACTTTATATTATGAAGATCTTCATACATTCAAAAGTTTACTTTAGATTGAATGTTAGTTACGAATGAGTTACTTATTTTAGTTTAAACTTTCTGTGCCTTGATGTCTTTTGAGACTATTTTCAAAAGAGTTTCCCTTTGAAAGCCTGTGTAGTAATTAAGTATAATTTTTATTATTGATTCAGTTAATTTATTTAGCCAGAATTTGGTACATAAGCTCGCCTTTGACTACTAAGAGCTAATATCCACTAACTCGTAGCTTCTTAGACGCGTATTCATCATTATACGCTTGGTGTACGACTTACAAACAAAACTATGCAACTCTGTCGATGAAACGTCAACGTCATGCCTTCATGTTGTAGCGACTACGCGTCTATGAAGCTACGCGTCCGAAGACATTTGGCCTTACTAACCTTTTTTTATGGATTTTTATTATGCAATGACAACCCCTGCTCTTGGGCGGAGCGGGAAATAGTGTCAGACTCTTACTGACTAAAAGCTCCACCCGTTCCTTCCAGCCTTCATACCGGGGCTCGAGCTCCCTTTCGGATAACCCTGGCCCCAGTAGGCTTCGGCCCGGCTGGGCTGCTGTTACTGACACTGGCTCCTTGAGGCGCGCGGGAACAGTGCACGCCGTCGACGACTTGGACTTGGTCCGGACAGTTACCGGACGGCTGGACAGCGAACTACCCATTGCTCACTGTCCGCAAGCCCACGCAAACGGTAGCCGGAAATCGGGATGTGAGTCCCGGCGGCGGCGGAGGCGGCGAGAACGCCGTTGCCTGATGCGTTCGGCCTCCTCCTTTGCGAGCATTACTGCTTCGGAGAAGTCGGAGACCGCCTGCCACTCCTCCTCGCTCCGGACCATGGCCTCAACCAAGGCCCGGAGTGGCCTTACTCACCTGATAGTAAGCGATGATATGGTCCACGATGGAGCAAGCTTACCTAAAAGTAACTCATTTACTCTTGAATTAAAGCTTCTAGCTATGATGATGTGGTCAATGTCGAACGGAATAAATATTTATATGACTTACAAATAGTTGTACCGTGTCTAAATGTCTTGTAAATGTGACTTTACATGTTTGTGAATGTACCCATGCTACAGGAGTAATTCGTGAGGCAACTATTTTTCTAATCTAATCTCTGTTTGCGCTATTGAAAAGTCAATTTACCGTTTTATCTTGAATGATGTGAGCTGGACCTTGGTTTAGGCGATAGACCGGAGCGAGAGGGTGCCGAACTGCGAAAGGTCGCCTTCTTATGCAAAGCAGTAATGCTAGCGAAGGAGGCGGCCGCACGCACAAGGGAACGGATTTCCTCACGCTGCAGCCGCTGAGACTCCGACCCTGACTACCAGCACAAAATATATTGGTACAGAAGTCAATATACATACAAAGCGCGCTCGAGCAACGCACACATAGGACACAGCTCACGGACATGATATCTCGAAGCGCCTCGGCCCGCTCGTCGAACAGTTCCGGCTCAAACGCTCATTAGTGAGCGTCCACCGAGCGTAGGTATAAAAAGTGAAGTACATGCATACATGAGATTGTTTTCTGTACACTATCTGTTTTGTGCTAGCAACCACCGTAGGCGTGGGCGCAGTACAACGCTATTTACCGCGGTGCGGCTCAGCGCCACAACGTCAAGAGTTCAAGACTTAGTGTAATGTGCTAACAATACTGCGGTGAAGTGCGGTGGCGGTATGGTGTCACTCCTACACTGCAGCGCATCACCTCTCCTAGAATCGTCTCACAGGTCACAAGTCCGGCGCGCTTGATGTGCGACGCTGCACGGCGGTAAAACACGTCGTGTGATATAGTAATTTGTACAATTGCCGGCACGGATCTAGAGCGCTGGCTTCAAGTTGCGCAGAAGTCAAATATTCGATATCTTTAGTGGTGCGAAGTGACACGCGGTGGCGGGGAGTGTCAGTGATTGGCTCGCCGCCCCATCGCGTCATAGACGTCAGACAAGATTCGTTTCCTGCTCTTGCTGCATGTATCTTACAACGACGACGATTGGCTCACCAATGTATGGAATGCGCAAAGCGATCCCCACTCTGACGCCAAGCGCTCAAGATCCATAACGGTAATTGTATGAAGGATGTCGTTGCAGCACCGCTCCGGCGTAGTCAGAAACAGTTTGCCACGCCCTCTCGCTCCGCTCTTGATTCCGCCGATGATTTTCTACATAAAAAAAAACTGAAATAATGTCGCTAAGTTAAAGCATCTTCTCACAAGGATAGGTACATTTTTATTGGCACACACCACCATCCTCAAGCTCCCGGAGGGGGAGGGAGTTGGCACCACGTTCTCCCGGCAACAGACAGCGACAGACTGTCTCAAGGTATGTAAACAGACTTTTTGGGAGACAGTATACTTACTGTGTTCTCAGATAAATAATGAATTTAGGCAATAAGTAAGAATGTGTTTTTAGATTAACTCGAGAAAATGCTATATATTACTTTTACTACTACTACTGCTCGATAATGTCGTTTTAAACGTCATACAAACCTCACTTGAAGCAAGTCATTCTATCCCTAGGGAGATAATGCTGTATAGTCGATCCCTAGGGATTAATGAGTTTTGAATTTGGAACATCAAAAATGCTCAACAATGTGAATTAAAATGTACGTGCATCGAACAAGTCGACTCGAAATTCTGACTGGCCACTAACAAAAAAAAAAAATGCTTATTGACGGGAGCGTTATAGAAAATGGAAACTAGAGAATCTTGTAGTAGTGAATTTTGTTTGTTTGATGAACTTGTAAATATAATACTTATATTTCTCTAATATCTATTCCCAAATAAATCTACACTAATATAATAAAGGTAATAATAGTAGTTTATGTGACTAGGGGATAAAGCAGTGTCTTTAAGGGCCAAGCGCCCGAAAAGTGCCATAAAACAGTGATTTTCTGAGGCCTACTCCTCCGTAACGGCTAGGTCAATTGATTTGAAAAAAATATATATTTATTATAGATTCATGAACAATAATATCAACATTTGATTTTGTCGTGCAATTCATACTTTAGTCAAAAAAAAAATTTAGCAATTTCGCAACTTTTCGCAACTTTTCCCTACTCCTTCGAAACGGCTTGGACCTTTAGAAACATTTTTATACATAAAAATTGGTGGTTTAATATTCTTCAAAGTGAACATTGCATATGTAAATCAATCAATATCTCGCAGAGAAAATGGATTTAAAGCGCTTTTCGGGCGCTACTGGCCGCAAGTAAATGCACAGACTTGCGTGCTGCCGCCTAGGCGAGTGCGAGAGTTGCGTTCACATAATTTTGGCCAGATGGTTCAAGGGACTATACGCCTTCAGTCGCGGGCGGCATGTTGAATTCCGAACGAAACGATTAAGGTTGTTGATTTTAATCCCGAACGATAGTGAGGGATTTATAAAATTAATTCCCGAGCCTTGCGAGGGAGTTAATAAAGAAATCTGAGTGAAGTGAGGAATTTAGGCCGCCCAAGACAAAGACAGCTTTATCCCCGTGTTGCATACCTACTCTACTTTTTACACCACCTGTGAGATAATTAAAAGACAATTTGGTCGACCAAATCATGTATTAGAGAAATATAAGTATTATATTTACAAGTTCATCAAAGAAACAAAATTCAATACTCCAAGATTCTATAGTTTCAATTTTCTATAATGCTGCCGTGTCGTCAGTACGCACGTTATATTATTCTATTTTCTTTTTTTTTTTTGTTAGTGGCCAGTTTGAATCATAGTGATTACATACTCTTTGGTTTGAATTTCGAGTCAACTTGTTCGATGCGTCTACATTTTCATTCACAATGTTGACGATTCTCGATGCTCCAAATCTCATTATTCCCTACGGATCAGCCATACTGCATTATCTCCCTAGGCATATAAAGACTTGCTTTAAGTGAGGTTTGTATGACGTGTAAAACGACTTTATCGAGCAGGTGGTGTAAAAAGTTTTTTTTTTGTTTTTATGTTTTTTTGTTTGTAGGAGGTAATCTCTGAAAGTACTGGTCCAATTGCAAAAATTTTAACACCGATAGAAAGCTGTTTATGTGAGTGACATAGGCTATATTTTATGTAAGCGGGCGACACCGCGGGCAAAAGCTAATTTTAATCATTAATTTAATTTATAATCAAAGAAAAAAAAATTGGAGTAAAAATTTACCTACAACCTTTCTCAAATCTACGAAATATATCAAAATAATAATAATAATAATCCACAACTATCACACAACGCCATCTAGTCTCAAGCTAAGCAGAGCTTGTGTTATGAGTACTAGACAACTGATAAACTTACTTATATATTTCTAAATACATATATATTATAGATAAATTACACCCAAACACAGAACAAATGATCGTTCTCATCACACAAACATTTGTCTTGGGTAGGAATCGAACCCACGACCTCCGGCATAGCAGTCAGGGCTACTAACCTAGATTTATTTGTTATAACTTAATTCACTACCAAAATCACTGTACAAAGGTGTATTTAATGCCTTAGGCATTTTCTACCATTCGACTTTACGGTGGTGCAGAAACATAACATGGCATGTACAGCTTAATAGAAGATAAACAGAAAAGAAATAGGTACAATAATAAATCTATACTTAGATACATACAAAATAACAATGTTATTGCGAAAAATGAATCCAACCAATCAACACCGAGATTCTTCTAACTTCTTGCGAATGTGTTCATTTGTTATCTTTTGCCGCGTCGTTCCTACCAGGAAGGCAGGAACTATATATATTTTTCTGCGTAAAATGAAACTTATAAAACTCAACGATACTGTATCTGTGGGATTACCGGTAACTTACTATTACAAGAAATATATTCATAATCGGTTTAATATTCCCGACCGGACCGGTCGTTGTGGCGACGCTTGGGGGAGGCCTATGCCCAACAGTGGACGTCTTTCGGCTGATATGATGATGATGATTCCAAGAGAATTAAAGACACAAGGATTTTAGTCAGTAAAAATTTGGCACTCGAGATTTCACTCCACTAAGAGCAGAAGGAGTCACTGATGATTTTCCATCAGAAAAAAAGAGTAGAAAATAATTTTAATTTTTTATGTTTTTTTGTGAGCAACAAGTGTATTTAAATTAAAAAAAAAGAACATAAAAATAACGAACACTTCTTACAAATATTGGAACCCACCATTTTAGCTCTTTACAAAAATCGTTTAGAAGTTAGATAAAAGTAACGTTTTACAAACCGTAAAATTTAAAAAAAAATGCTAAAATACATTTAGTTTTAGGATACTCTTATGTTCGAATGTTCTCCGCTCAGCTCCACTGACTTCCTACGCTCCCGGTACTAACGTAGTGTAGATACCAGGAAACTATAAAGGGTTACGACTTTACGAGATATTATTACCTCCCACTAATATAGAATCAAACAATTTTACCTCTTTTTTTAGAACGAGTTTGGATGCTAGTTAAAGATTTACAAAACCACAATATTCTTGGGCACGCCACAATTATGGCGGTAAGTCCCCTCTTTGAGGAGTGGCTGGTAAAACGTTACGGCGTCCTCAGCTTCCGCATGACACAGGTTCTCATCGGAGATGGTGAGTTCGGGAGCTTCCTGCACCGGATTCGTGCGGAAGTGAGGCCCGGGTGTCGCCTCTGTGCGGAACGCTCGGAGGGCACGGTGGAGCACACAATGGAGGTGTGCCCCGCTTGGGCAGAGCATCGCCGAGCCCTCGAGGGGGCGATCGGCGGCGGCGATCTCTCGCGCCGGGCCTTGGTCATTTTCCGTTGGCCATGTTCCGGAGCAAGGACGAGTGGCAGGCGGTCGCCTCCTTCTGCGAAGCAGTAAAAGAGGAGGCCGACCGTATCAGGCAACGGCGCTCACATCGCCCCAGCCGCCACCGGGATTTCGATAGCCAGCGCAGGCGCAGGCTTGCGGACGGCAAGCAACGGGTAGCACGCTGTCCGACCGTACGGTAACTGTCCAGTCCGAGCCCAAGTCGTCGACGTCGTGCCCCAAGAAGTTATCAGTAACTGCAGGGGCCCAGCTGGGTCGAAGCCTACTGGGGCCAGGGTTAGCTCAGCCCCGGTATGAAAAGCAAGAAAGAACGGCGTGGGTTTTTTAGTCAGTAAGAATCTGACACTATCTCCCACTCCGCCCAAGGGCGGGGAATGTCATTTGGATTACTATACCCACTAAAAAAACCTACAAAATTCTAGAAACATGCTAAAATATTAATTTTTAGTTTCAGGATACTCCTTTGTCTCGCTCGCTCCGATATTGTTTCAGTAAAACATAAAGTTGATACTGACGTAGAGTAAGTACGAGGAGACTATAAAGAGTTATGACTTTACGAGACGTCGTCATCACCTACAAATATAGAATCTAACAATTTTACCTCATTACAGAATTAGTTTAAAAGTAAGAAACTCTTCGCGTCACACACCACTAAATCCTGAAATAATGCCAAAAATAATTACTGTCAGTTTCAAGATACTTCCTTAGTTAAATCACGCTCGCCCACTAGACTTCTTGTTTCATTATTAAACGAAGCTCCTCTGACTTCCTACGATCCTAGTACAAACAAAGAATACGTACTATAGGAATCTATAAAGTGAAGAGGGAAGGGAATAGACATCACCTACTACAAACATAGAATTTAAAAATGTTACCTCTATTCAGTATAGATAAATATAGTGTCTTCGCGTTACAAACTATAAAATTTAAAAAAAATGCTAAAATATGAATTTTTAGTTTCAGGATACTCCTATGTTCAAATCTCGCGCGCCACAAAGTTTCAGTAATACATAAAGTTCTACTGGTTTCCTAAGCTCCTGGTACTAACGTAGAGTAGGTATCAGGAAACTATAAAGGATTACGAGACATCACCTCCTACAAATATAGAATTAAAAAAAAATACTTCTTTACAGAATTAGTTAGTTAAAGATAGTCACGCGTCACAAACTAAACCACATAATTTTGAAGAAATGCTAAAAATATCAATTGTTCAAAACTCCCTCTCCACGAACTTGTCTATGTAAAACACAAAGCTCCACTGACTTCCTACTACTCTCCTAGTACTAAAAACTGTAAAGCGTTACGAGGCAAATTAGATAAAGGAACGTATTATAAACCACAAAATTCTGAAAACCTAAAATGCTACAAATATTAACTTTGTGTATTTTATCCCATGTTCATAATATCTCGCTCGCCCCTCCCTTCTTCTTAATTCAATAATACACAAAGCTCTTCTGACTTCCTACACTCCTGGTACTAACATAGCGTTTATAGTGATTCATTAATCGTTCATCATTATCATCATTTTTAAACCACAAAATTCAGATAAACAAATGCTAGGAATATTAACTTTCAGTATAATCCCATGTTCACATCTTGCTCGCCTTATCCCACTTCTTGATTCAATAACACAGAAAGCTTCTCTGACTTCCTACACTCCTGGTACTAACATAGCAAAAGTACCAGGAAACTATAAAGGGTTACAACATCTACACGCGAAAATCAAAGGGCAACGACACGCAAGCGCTTTCCACTCCACTGACCGACAAGTGATGTCTACAAACAAAACGACATGTATTTTTTTTCGACAAATTTTTCACCTGAAAGGGGGGTATTTCATGGCACGTCCCGCCCATCATTTTGCGTTTTGCATCACTCCAAGTACGAAAGATGAAAGGAGTTCAAGCGTCCTCGTAGGAGCCGCGTCCTTTGGGAAGGGGAAAGGGGAATCATTGCCGGAATCCGTTCCGGAAAAATAACTGGAAACTGAGCGGGGAGGGTCGCCTTAATGATCAAAACGCCTTCAATATTGCGAAGGCACAAGACTTATCATTATAATTTATTCACGGCAAGCAGCTGAGAAACGTATTCTCCGTCCCACCTCCCTGAAGGACAGAATTAATTTTCTTTTTCAGAAGTTTGATGTAAATAACGGTGTCTTGTCCCTTTTCAAAATGGCTGAAGATTTTCCCTTAGTCGATGTTACAAACCCATCCAATTGACCTACTTTGTTTTCCAGCTAAGTGTAACATCCAAATAAAAGTACACTTCTAAATAATATCTCTTTCAAACTGCATTATCTGAAAGTGTTTTCAATATTTTCATTTCAAAACTTTGCCGCCGTGTAACGTATCTATGCATATCATATCCATCTTCAGTAACACAAATATCACACCTATCAATGTTACAATAGAGTTGAAAATCGATTGGAAGGTATCACGGTATCTGTGTTCCATACATCAGAAAGTTAGCGTCAATAAATCAGTTGACTAGCACACACTCCCTCGAGGCCTGCCTCTAATAAAGGCTGTCCCGGTCTATAGGTAGCCGCTTTGTCTACAGCCTCATCGGTCGAAACTTTCCTTTCCGCAGTCAAACTTAGATCAAGCTTGGAATCTTGAGGGAGAGTTGATGAGCTCGTTTGCGAGGTGTGTCTGGTATCATTTTAGTGTGACAGTTTTTTTTTTACACTGATGAATGATTTTCATGAAAGCTCCCAAGCCGCCAAACACAGAGCTGCATGGCGTCGTATTTCGAACATTGAAACCGTTTTCTATAATTCTGTGTTTTAGTGTTCCGTACCCATAGGGTAAAAACGGGACCCTATTACTAAGACTTCGCTGTCGGTCCGTCTGTCTGTCACCAGGCTGTATCTCAAGAACCGCGATAGCTAGACAGTTGAAATTATCTCAAATTATGTATTTCTGTTGCCGTTATAACAACAAATACTAAAAACAAAATAAAATAAATATTTAAGGGGGGCTCCCATCCAACAAACGAGATTTTTTTGCCGAATTTTCCTAAGGACTGTAGCAAGATCTGTTCGTTGAAGACTTGATCGTTCTTTATATTGGTATCCAGTAAACAACCAATATAATTCACGAAACAAATGTCGATGTTTATCGCAGATATTTGAAAAAGAAAAAAAACTCTATGTACCTACTGATTAACAAATAAACAAGGCAACTTCTACTAATCTTATTTACCAAACAAAATCTAAATTACACTGAATTATTCCATGCTCATAAACAATGCACGCTAACAGGACGGCGAGGCGTCTTAATTAAAGTTATATACTTGCTCTATATACTTATGTACTCAATCTCACTCGTGGAAGTTAAGAAAGGTTAAGGGGGGCCCCTCCCACCGACCCCGGCATTCCCGAATTTTCCCAAAGTATCGTTTAATGCAAGTTTATTATCTACCATTTTGGCGCGTTAATTAATTCTTATTTTTTTAATGTTGTTTTTTTTATTTCTTTGATTTTATTATGAAGACGTTATAAGGATGTTTGTCATCATTTTATTTTTTTAACTTCTTTTTTTTAATCTCTAGGTAGGAGCTGGATAGCATATCAGACTTTTACTGACTAAACCCACACCTATGCTCATTCTGTTGCCCTTAGCGATCTAGAACCTCGGGTTTCCCTTTCACAAGACAACCCATAGCCACAACTACAACCCACCTAAACTCTTTCAGTTGCCTTTTGCGGTCTAAGGTAGAGGTAACTCTTTCGAACCATCTTGTTAAACGTAGATTTAACCCTCTCCCAACAATTAAATTATTAAAGTTTTTTTTTCTGATTTTTTCCATCGTAAATTGACTGTCTTTGTCAGTTCTTGGCTGTTTTTCGCTGCCAACACTTCGTCAGAAATTACTCCAAGTGAACGTAATCCAGAGATTAAAAAAAACCTTTGTCCTAATCCAAATTATCCGGTCTACCCACTTTTTTTTTGATGTGGTAAATCATCAAATAACTTCTCCCGCTCTAGGTGGAGCTGAAGGGATTGACAGGCTTCTACTGACTTAAACACACCTGTGTTTCTTCAGTTGCTATTTGCATACCAGGGCAATGCTAACAATCTCGCAGCCGTCCATGCAGGCGTCCATGGTTTGTCCAAAAGTGAACCCCGGGACCCTGGAACGAGGAATGAAGGCAAAGAATTAACAGTAGTGGGTTTTAGTCAGTAAAAGTCTGACACGTCTCCCGCTCCGCCCAAGGGTGGGAGCTGTCATTGGATTCCCACTTTAAAAAAATAAAAGCCCTAGCAGGCGTCAGCCATACCCCCTTTTCAGTTTTACACAATATGGTTTACCCAAGTGTCAAGCCTCATCATAATAAGTTTTAATTCTTGAGACGTGATTGATTTAAAAATATTTAAGTAACTAAACATCCCGTTTGCATATCTAAATCTTTTTTTTTTGGTGGGTAAAAATCATCCAAATGACATCCCCCGCTCTTGGGCGGAGCGGAAGATAGTATCAGACTCTTACTGACTAAAAGACCCACCCCGTTCCTTCTTGCCTTTCATGCCGTGGTCAGCTACCTTTCGGAGTTAACTCTGGGCCCAGTAGGCTTCGACCCAGCTGGGCCCCTGTTATTGTTGACAACTCCTTGAGGCGCGCGAGAACAGGTCGCGCCGTCGACGACTTGGGCTCGGTTCGGACAGTTACCGGACGTTCGGACAACCCCATTCCTCGCCGTTCGAAAGCCCGCGCCTACGGTGGCCGGAAATCGGGATAAGAATCCCATCGGCTGGGGCGCTGTGAGCGCCGTTGCCTGATTCGGTCGGCCTCCTCCTTTGCTAGCATTACTGCTTCGCAGAAGTTGGCGACCGCCAGCCACTCCTCCTTGCTTATTCACATCTAAATCTACACTAATATAACAAAATTTTGTTTCTTTTTGGTTGTAGGAGATAATCTCTGGGAGTGCAGGTTCGATTGCAAAATTTTTTCACCGATAGAAAGCTGCTTTATTCCTGAGTGACATAGGCTATATTTTATGTACGCGGGCGAAGCTGCGGGTAAAAGCTACTAGTTTAATATATTACAAGTATCTATTATTCATTTTTCATCACACTTCACGCCATTCGCACTCATTTCTAACGAAAACCAGTTTCAAGAACGAGAACGAGAAGCCGAGACAGGATAACTTCTGCCTGGACCGCTACCATACGACCATAGCATAGGCGGCTTTATAATATTCCTACTGTTGGGACGCAGGCCTCCTCTCTAAGATAGGGAATGGGCTGTAATTCACCACGTGGGCCCAGTGCGGATTGGTGGATGCCACCTGTCTTCGAACTTTTGGTTTTAGGACATGCCGGTTTCCTCACGATGTTTTCTGACACCGTTTTGAGAGCAGTGGTGATGAAATAAATTACACAAAGTATGCTTTACTTTTGCCTGGCTGGGTTTGAACACGCGACCTACAACTCGTAAGTCGGGGCCGTTGCTACACGGTCACCACTGCTCCAATCACATCACACTATCATAAATGCTTCATCTTCATCATCATCTTTTTGTCCCGTGTCTTCCATTCTGTCCTTTCACTCGTCATGCTATCACTAACTTCCTTTTCTTTAATTTTACTCTTCAAAACGGTGAAGGAAAACCTCGTGAGGAAATCGGCACGTCCTAGAACCAAAAATTCGAAGACATCTACCAACCCGCACTGGGCACGCGTGGTGGATTAGGGCCCATTCCCTCTTCTAGAGAGGAGGCCTGAGTCGCAACAGTGGAAACATTATAAGGCCGACTATGCCATGCTATGCTATATTCTTCACACAATCCATACATCTTGTCTAAAATTAACAACCATAATTGTCTTTGACAAAGATCTAACAGATTTCTAGGGTGTTTCACATTGGCGCAGTGATCTTGTCTCAAGCCGAGTGAAGTTGGTTTAAGTTCGGAGTCGGCGCGGTCACAGATTTACAGTAAGCAGCCTAAGTCATAAGCATCAGGCGCACAATTATTATGACAATCACTTATAATGATTATCAATCACTTATTATGTGGCCATATTTAGTAAGAACATTATTAGTATGAAATCTTTAAAATGGTCTTCTTCTTTTTTCGTGTTTTTATTTTTTCGATGGGAAAAATCATCTTATGACAACCCCTGCTCTTGGGCGGAGCGGGAGATAGTGTCAGACTCTTACTGACTAAAAAACCCATCCCGTTCCTTCTAGCCTCGACCCGGCTGGGCCCCTGCTGTTGCTGACAATTCCTTGAGGCGCGCGGGAACAGCGCGCGCCGTTGACGACTTGGGCTTGGTCCGGACGGTTACCGGACGGCCGGACAGCGAGCTACCCATTGCTCACTGTCCGCAAGCCCGCGCCTACGGTGGCTGGAAATCGGGATCGGAATCCCGGCGGCGGCGGCGAGAGCGCCGTTGTCTGATGCGGTCGGCCTTAGCGAGCATTACTGCTTCGCAGAAGTCGGCGACCACCTGCCACTCCTCCTCGCTCCGGACCATAGCCTCGACCAGGGCCCGGCGCGAGAGGTCTCCGCCGCCGATCACCCCCACGAGGGCACGGCGATGCTCCGCCCAAGCAGGGCACACCGCGATTGTGTGCTCCACCGTGTCCTCCGGGCGTTCCATACACTGGCAACACCCGGGCGTCACTTCCGGAACTTTAATTCGGAACAGGAACCTCCCGAACTTGCCATTTCCGGTAAGGACCTGTGTCATGCGGAAGGTAAGGACGCCGTGAGGTCTTTCCAGCCACGCCTCAATTCTTTTTTCGTGTTGATTTGAATCTTTGGCCGACCAATATTTAGCCACCCGAGCCGCACTGTCATTGGCCTCACATAAGTCGTGGAAGGTGCAGGTAGTTGTACAAGCTGGGCAGGAAAGGAGACGACACATTTACTTGGAAGGGGTTCCATAAAAAAAATACATCATTTGACCAGTTTATCTTTGCAAACACACTATAATAATATAAGAACGAAAGTTTCTCAGTATGTGTATATGTTTGTTACTTCTTCACGCTCGAACGGCTAAACAAATTTAGATGAAATTTGGCTAACGGACAGACCATTTCCTGGATAAATTATTCTATGTGCTAAAGGAATAATTTTTCTCTTGGGATTATGTTCTTGTGCGTCAATTTTCTACTTATAGACGCAACGGGTCTTTAAGTCAAGAGTGAATAGGTTACTTCTAGGCAAGCGTGCTCCATCGTCGACCACATCATCGCTTACGATCAGGTGAGATGGTGGTCCTATCAATAATAAAATAAAAACGTCCGTCTGAAGTTTTGCAGGACCCTGACTCACATAACTCTACACACTCAAGTCAAAAATAGACTCTAAGTAAAATAATTTAAACGAATCAAAAATCAAAACCGACACTCGAATCAGCACCTCCTTCTGCGAAGCAGTTATCCATGCAAAGGGGGCGAAAGTTGTGCCAAAGAGAACCTTGAAACGAAGGCAAAAATAAATCATAGAACTGGGTTTTTGTCAGTAAAAGTCTGTCATGCGATCTGAATGATTTCCCACCTAAAAAAAACTTAAACCTTACAATAAATGCTCATTAAATATCTCTTTTAGCAAATTGAATTAGGTTAATAGATTAGTAAAAAGCCGAATAAGCGATCACATTTGCTCGACTGTCAAAATTAATCAACATTCTAATTCCACTCATAGAACAATGCTAATTTAATTTATTCACTTGACTCTAAAACCAGTCAGCTAAACATTTGCCTATTAATGTTAATTACATAATATTCGATTGTATTGTCCCAAAAGGTAAACAGTATTGACGTAAGTCACAACATGTAAGCGATTCTAAAAATCGCTTGCTACTTGTACTTAAAACAGCGTTAGAACTAGCTGACAGATCAAATGATCTGCCTTTCAGGTCACACCTCCACCGTATGCTACAGTGTCCTCCGGACGTTCCACACAGTGACGACACCCGGGCATCTCTTCCGCATGCATACGGAAGGACCCAAGTCCATCCACCATAAAACGAGCTTTCTCTTGATCAAATCAAATCTTTACATAGCTTTTAATAATACAGTGCATACTTTAAAACTGAAAAAAATAAATGGATCGTCATAGATTGTATGAATTTCAGAGGAAAAGCGTGGGTTTTTATTGAAGCATACTTCTGTGTCAACAAGCAACTAATTGAGTTAGGTATTTTTTTAGGGTTCTGTACCTCAAAAGGAAAAAACGGAACCCTTATAGGATCACTTTGCTGTCCGTCCGTCTGTCCGTCGCTCTGTCAAGACCCTTCATCTCAAGAATGCGTGGAGGTATCGAGTTGAAATTAAAACCATTTACTCAAATCTGCAGGCTGTGAAAAAATCAAACTTCTTCTATCAAATTTATGTTATTTATATTATAAAATGTAATGTGTGTATGTATTTTGATAAACTCAAAGATCGAAATTCATAAGGTACTTCCCGTTGACCCAGAGTCCTGAAATTTGGTACAAAGCAATGTCTTATGGCACAGGTATAGGAATAAATCTGAAAACTCTCTTGTTGTTACCTACGTTACAAATTAAAAAAAATTTGCTATTCGGAAAAATCTTCGAGACTACATTCGGGAATTGTAGTTTGCACGGAACACTCAGTGCGCAAACCCGACTCGTACTTGCCCACTTGCTAGTGTAAGTCGCAGCAAATTCTAGAACACCATCAAAATACTAATATAATAAAAAAAAAATCTCGTACACCTGCCATGTTGTCTCTCCACCACACTAAATTGATGGGTAGACAAATGCCTAAGGAATTAAGTCCGCCTTTGTAGCTTTGTGTTGCATAACATTTTAATAAATAATTATAAAATCATCTTTCTAGTCTGGTTCAGCACCAGCAAAAGCTTGTCTTTATTGAAGTAGGGAATCATCAATTTTAAAAAAAAATCCGCTCTGATTGGAGCGAGAGGGAGTTTTACACTTTACACTTGTGTTCTTTCAGTTAGCCTTTGCGTTCCAGGATCACAGTAACTTTTCCAAACAAACCCGACAAAACCGCGATCACTTGTAACTTGGACCACACGCATCACCGACCCCTATTAATAACGGACGTCGATCCTAATTATTATTAATACATCTATCGATGTCTGCGATCAGCCCGATTTGTACACTACACCGGCATTTAGGGAAACTATTGTTTCCATTTTGATACAACAATCAATTAAAACGCATTTAGATGTCAATTGTTTTTTTTTTTAGTTTTTGATTTTTATTTAATTATCTTCTATTACATATTATAAGTTAATGGATAGATACAAACTAAAAATAATAATATGTACAAACGAATAAAAAAGGAGAACTCATAGGGCATCAAAAAAATTGTCCACATCGATGTCAATGGGAAAAGTGCCCAGAATCTGGCAGCATTGTCACGCTGTATGACAATGCTGCCTGGAATCTGAATCGCACGCTGAATGACCGAAAAAAAGTCCAGCCCTCTGGTCACTATGGATTTTTGCAGAATGCCCTTTAAACATCCCAATTAGAAAATTGAGTCACAATCATAATAATAATTATTCTAGCAGTGAAATTTGAAACAAATTCCTGAAACAATAATTTTAATAGATAGGTTTTCTTGACTATATAATCAAATCTGATTTTAATTGGTTTAATTTGATTTTAGGCAGGGCACATTGCTCGCGAAACAGATGGTTGATGGGGACGAAAGGTTCTGGAGTGGTGACCACGCAACGGAAGACACAGTTTTGGAAGACCTCCCACAAGGTGGAGCCATGACGTGGTAAGGGTAATCCGATAGATGCGAGACACATACGACCGGTCATTATGTCTACACTTGGTGGAGGCCTATGTCCAACAATGGACGTCTTTCGGCTGAAATGATGATGAATTTGATTTTAATTAATTGATTTGGAATTATTGACTTAGATTTTAATTTAATTTTAATTTAATGACTTTGTTTTATTGTTTTTGATTTGAACGTATTTGTTTTGTTTTTCTATTTAGGGAAAATATTATTTTGTTTTTTACATAAATGACTTTACATCTGCGCTCGATAGATGGTGCTGTGGAAGAATTCTGATCCACGCTATGATTTCGTTACACGTCTTAAATTATTTTTCGTTACGCGTATAGTACCTAATTTACCATTCGGTTAATACCCGAGCCTGTTCACTACACTTCGACATTCAACTGGCGGCCTGAACAATATTATAAAAGGCCACTAAAAGATCATCATATTGAACACAAATGTCCACTTCTGCATGAGTCTCCCCCATAGGCCGCTACAGCAGGCAATCCCGGGGGAAACACTACAACCGCCCCCGCTCCGCAAGCGCTTCGAAGTGTCAATATAATGATATTAGTAAGTATACTGGTTTTGATTCTATTACCCCTTGGTATACAGTATCCCTTATAAGTGTCATAACGTGTTTTGGTCGCCGCGATCATGTTACATTATTTTCATAACTTTGTGATTGTGAGTTTTACTCAGATGGAAAATCATCTAATGACATCTCTCGCCCTTGGGCGGAGTGTGAGGGCGTGTCAGACTTTTACTGACTAAAACCCACTCCTGTTCCTTCTTTGCCCTCGTTTCAGGGCCCTGGAGTTCACTTTCGCACAACCCATTTCCTCAGTAGGCTTCGACCCTGCTAGGCGCCTACGGTTTGCTGACTATTACGCGCCGTCGATCGACGACTTGAGCTCAATCCGGACGGTTACAGGACGGTCGGACGGCGAGCTACCCATTGCTCGCTCGTCCGCAAGCCCTTGTGAGTGTGGGTAGTAATCAAATAAGATCTTGCACTAAATTACCCGTGGTCTTAGAACATAAAGGGCAACAGACGGACACACTGCTGTGGTTTTAATCAGTAAACTTCTGACATGCTCTTCTGCTCCACTCTAGAGCCGGAGAAGTCATTAGATAATTTCCCAATTAAAAAAAAAACATTATTTTTTTAATGAAAATTATGTAACTTTCAATGTGGGTAAAATATTTCTCTGATTTTTTGTCCCACAAAACTTTCACTAACTAAAATAATCTGTAAAGGTTACAAAAGGTTGGAATATTTTCATCGCTTGTTAAATATTAACGCAATAATACTCGTACCTCTCTATCAGGTACAATCTTTCTGTTTTTTTTTCTATCTTTTTTGATACCTCTACAATCAAGGATATTGAATCTATTGATATGAGGATAGCCATGGAGTTTCCTACCAATCCTTCTCCATAGGAAATAACCAATTGGAACCACGCACTAGCCCTTAACGTTTTATAAGTGCCCATGAAATAAAATTGTGATTTTTTTTTAATGTCCAGTCAACTCTTTTTATACTTTCAGTTTGTATATTATTATAGATCTGTGAAGTTCATTATAAGTTTAGTATAATTAGTTGAGTAGGTATGTATTTGTAAGGATGTAAATATTTCTTTGTTTTACGAAAAATGCATTCTTCTCTACATTAACTGCCTCTACAATTTTAACTTTAAAAAAAGATAAGAATATAAACCATCAATATCTCAATACCCCGACATTGATCCTAAAACACAAATCACAACTAATCAAATTAATCGGAAGGCGGACCGATATCAACATTATTAATGCAAAACTTCCCCCCATCCCCTTCCACCGGCCCGGTCCAAGACACCGTCTTCCATCTTTAAAGAAAGAGGACTGCCCTTAAAACTCTTGTGTTGGTAGAGAGGCTTAGGCTCATGGCTTTATGAATGGTGTTAAAGATTTGAAAATCGTATGAATAGCAATGTTATTCTATCTGTACATTTTAACATAGAATATCGAAGGATGTTCATAGATAGATAAATTGATATATTCTTTTTTGTACACCAAAAATAAAAGTTACAAGGCAATTGATAGGTTTATTAGGACATATGATCATGAAATGTATCAATGATTTTTTTTTTAATGTATCTCTACCTTTTGTTGCAGCATATAATATCGTAGGATATTAATTGAGAACTTTATAATCATTACATATATCAATGTTGTTTTTAATTGGTTTATTTTGGAAACCATTGTACACCATTGCAACAATAAAGATAAAACTAATGTCTAAATATAAAAAATTACTTGCAGCGGTCTTCCTATCCGATTATAATTAAGGTATCTTCAAGAATAGGTTCTTAATAAACTAGTGCGCTTAATCATCAATTATTGCATCATTACTTACCATCAAGTGGGATCGCAGTCAGCGATATATATATATCATTAAAAAAAAATGTAATTCCTCCCAGAAATTTATAAGCTGCTACACCATATTGCCCAAAATAATCAGGGATACAATGTTCTGTAATAGCTCCTTTATCCAGTTTACCCTTAAATATTTCCTCTATTTATTTTCCTATTTTACCCGGAAAATGTTATTCAACATTATACTAATTATATGAAGCGAAAGTAACATTGTAATTAACTACGACAAATCATCTAAAAACTTAAACATTAAGATTAACAAACCGTGACAAAAGTTTACTCTACTCCTGTTGCGTGAGCGACGAAATCCATTCTTACTTTATTACTGTTGTTGACTGTGCCAATTAACTCCATCTGCCTTTTTCTCAACATATTACGGGTGTTTATTGTGGAGAAATGTGTTTTCAAACTGCAAATCTAACGTTGGCTGGATGCCATCATTGCCATCATTAGCTTTCACATCTCCATCTATGGCTGCATCCTTATCTTTAAGCTTGAAGGTTGGTATTTGGTTGGCTTTTACTTTTTCGTCTGCATTGTTCTGTGGTTCCCCAAGCGGGGACTGGCCGCCCGCACCCCTTACCCCTAACTCCACATGTTATTTACGTGTGAACACAACGCCGTGGAGGGTTCAATTTATCTGACCTACTGGGCCTCCCACTAATATAACGCTCGGAATTGCTTGTACCCCTTTTCGGTGATCATTTTTTTTTCTATTTTGTTTATATAATTTAACAAAGAAGCTTTTGTTGCTATGCTACCGTTGTTATAAATATGAGTTTCAGTAAACATACGCATTCACTGCTTAAACAGCTTCAATGGTAATTCTTTAAATCTGTGAAAAATAAATTAATAAAAATCTCGTAGGTTCTTGAGGATATCGAGATTATTTATTATAAGATGTTATTTTGCAACAGATTATATGAAAAAAAATATTTCTCAAACAACAGTAACACGAAATATCTAAAAGTTTTTTTTATAAAATTCTTCTTGACCTATCCAATCGAATATCACTAACGAAAACAAAATGAAAGTAGCGACAATGAAGTAACGAAATGAAAATTCCATTGTGCATAACAAAGAAATAATCCCTACACAAAAATATTGAGTTGACATCGAAAGTGAAGGGGGCAACGCGACACCTCCATCCACAGCAGAGCGTCCAAGTGGCGGGCAGATTCACGATTACAGCCATTTGAGGGGACGCGCCCCGAACTGTATGATGGACTGGAAATATTCCATAATATCTAAAGCGTCGTTACAATGCCTTAGCAGAATATTTTTCTTGGGCAGAAAGCCGATATTCCCCCAAGAGTTACGACATTTCAATTTGCCAAGGCGGGCGGAAAATGGAATTACGATTGAAGCGAGAACACCCGAATGTCGACGAGGGCGTCCCGCTCTTCAACGAGCGCGCCCGAGCGCGTCCGAGCGGCCCCGAAGCGAAACGAGTGAACAACGCGCCCGCCGCGCCGCACCAAGCCGTGTATTGATTAGATGCGGGACGTCCGATGCCATATAAATTAGGCCGCACAGAAAAACAGACTTAGTAAGTACATATTTACGCAAATACTAATCATTAGATATTCGACAACTAGAAATAATCTATTATTTACATTACTTAAGATTTTTTCTATATTTAAAACCACTGAACGTAATCTTTTAAGTTACCCACATAAAATATGGATGCGTAGATTTTAGTTCCAAAAGCTTAAACGGAAGCTGATTTTCAGCTGCGCCGTATGAAAAGCGCGGCAAAATATGGAAGTTGTAACGTAACTTTAAAATATTATCGTGTTGTCGACATAATATATTAAACATAATTGTTAATTTGAGGCACCCTTTTGTGTACAGAATGAAATTTATAAACTCATTACGAAGTGTCAGTTAAAAAGGACAATAATAATGGTTTCATTTTCAGTCGTAATTAATATAAAAGCGATCCTATTTGATGCAAGCCGACATCGAGGCCAAAATAATGTAGACGAATAAATATACATTACATTATTAACGAATGTTGGCCTCGTTTCTCGCTCTCTTTGTTCGTTTCACGATTTTCCGTGAGAATTAATTGAAAATAAGTTTTCCTCATTGCGGTTTCAAGGTTCAAAATAATTTGTTGGGTGGAACATTTTGTTCCCAGCGATCAGGCGTGAATGTTTACCTGATAATCGACCTTAGAGAATGTGACATTAAGTAGAATATTGTATGTAGAATATGCGATGGCGCTTTTCATGATTTGTGAGTTTATAGCAACGGTGAAGTGTCGGTGGTTAATGGTGGCAGCGCGTGGCTCTCGCCGGCCGCCATATTGAAAAAGTTTGGCGCGAAAAAAGGGCGGTAAAAATATAAATCGATGACAATATGAAGTTGGATTCTTGGGATTGTTATTGCTTATTCACTTCCATATGAGTGTCAAGTTATGATTTATCCACACTTGAATAAATACATGCACTAAGTAGGTATGTACTTATATTACAGTTAAGTAGTTGTTGTTTTATTTTCATTTTTACGAGTAGGTACTGCTTCGCACACAAATAATAACTGTGTACAAATACATTTGGGAAAACATGGAAGAGTTTGTCTCGTCCCAAACATCTTTTCGGTAATTCACCTCAAAATCCCTCGTTCGGGAGATTTAGATGGAATACCTCCGCCCTCCTCTCCCCAGGGTGACCCAGAGGTAAACCCGTTGTTTCTTGGAGAAGTTCCACTTGAGCCAACATTTTCAATGGTTAGCAACATTCTGTATTAATAAGAAACTCGGCTTTATTGGAGGAGCGTAAGGTTTATTTTGCTTTAGGTGTTAATGGCGGTTAATACTTTTTGAAGTATATTATTTATTGGCACCTTTTCAGGTACTTAAGGTCGGATCGCCGCGTAGGGTTCGTTGAAGATTCGGTCGCGCATATTCGTCAACTGAACCTCTACTACATGTTTGATACATTTGGAAAACTTATTTAAACAAATTTAAAAAATTGACTCTCAGTAAATTAGAACTGATTTTAAGTTTTGGTCAGTAATGCTTATGAGAATTTTATTCGAAGTTATACCTAAGTGAGATGTCTGCGAGTTTTTTGGTAGCTACAATCTTATTACTGATGTAAATAATTTAATTATGTTTAAATAAAAATTTTCAAAGTCAAACCAAAACCATTTATTTCAAATAAACAATATAGAGTCTGTCTAATAAGTTAAACGACTTGGGTAATTATTAGGATTTAATGAATCTGATGTAGTCAACACGGGTTCAATAGTCAAGGTTGATTAAGAGATAGAGATCATTGTTTACTAACAAAAGAAACTTATAAAAAGTACTGAATATTTGTATTTTTTAAATGATTAAATATTATACAAAATTCTCAAGTCGGTTGACTTATTAGACAGACTATACCTCTTTTATTATTAGCATAATTTTTCTTATTGACTGATTATTTAAAAATGTCGATAAATTTAAAAATAAACCAATTCTAAATTTAAAAATTAAAATTAGCTACTGATAGCTAAGAGACCAGTCTCAACTGACAGCACCCATTCACGGACATGATGCGTCAGATATGCGCGTCATATCCGTGAACTTATACACCGTGATCAGCCTAAGATGTTTAGTTGGTAAGAAAATAAAAAAAAACTGCTTAAGGAGTTCACTGTTTAAAAGTTTTTTGTAATCATTTTATTTTTAATTTTGTTAATTAAAAAAATACGTTTCCTAAATAAAAAGAAACATTCCTGGCCAAAAAATTATGATAAACAGAATTGTTTAGTTAAAATATCCTGTTTAAAATAACAGCTACATAATTTACTGAGTTCTTTTCCCTAAAAAGTATCCCAAAGAAGATGGCCGACAAAATGATGTATTTATTTTATCTGTCAAACTTGACATTTCATTCAACCTTCAATTGACGTTTAGGGGTTGTGCTGCGCATGTTGTCTCGCATTCCTTTTGTAATCGAACCCAACAAACGTTATAACCTTGATCACAGTAAATAGATATGACACTCAAGGTTAGATGTGGAATTAATGCTTTATAATTGAGTATAATTACAACTAATCTAAATCTACGCTTTTACATTAGAGAGAACCCTAATTCGAACCAGTACTTTCAGAGATTACCTTGTGCTTCTACACGAGGTAATCTCTAAAAGTACTGGTCCAATTGCTAAAATTTTTTTCACCGATAGAAAGCTGCTTTATTTCTGGGTGACATAGGCTATATTTTATCTACGCGGGTGAAGCCGGCAAAAGCTGGTAATTGTTTAAAGTTCAGCTTCAAAAAATAACTTCATCCATAATTGAAAATAAAATAGAAAGAATTTTTCAATACACTTAGGTACTCGATAACCCGCTCTTATCCTTACCGCTTTTAGACTCGCAATTTACTGTTTTCCACACTAGAGCATTTATTGTATTTATCTTATCAGACTGGGCACTTCACTCCCATTTAAATTTCTTCTTGTATTGAAAAACATCGTTTGATACACGTGGAGTCACTGCAGCACTCGGCTCCAAAACACCCTCGCCTATGGCTCTAGCGAATTCCACCTCGGTCGCAATGACAAACTTTCTCCACTTGTTTCAAAATTTACTATCTCAATTTCGTTCAAAGTTGTTAGAAGCCTATCAAATATGGTGGAAGGGGAAACTGTCAATTAACCGAAAAAAGATGCATGTAGTGAAGTGTGACGTCACTATCATTAGGTTACATGTGTAGAAAAGAGATAGCGATGCTTTCTACCGTGCCCCACTCTTTCTCATACCAACATTTGAAATGCTCATTGCTGCTTTATTTCCGACAAAATAACTCTTTTTAATATTATATGTTGTTTAATCTATACATCTATACGTACATCTTACACATATAAATAAAATTGGAGTATCTGTTTGTGATTTTGAAAGAACTGCTTTTTACTACATGCATGTGAATATTATACGTTACATACACCAAAATATTTTCTTTACAATTTTTGTCTGTTTGTTCCGGCTTATCTCTGAAATGGCTGGACCGATTTTGACGGGACTTTTTTTGGCAGGTAGCTGATGTAATAAGGAGTAATTTCATTTTAGAAAAAATAAATTCAAAATTTTGCAGTCCACGCAAACGAAGTCGCGGGCACATACATACCTAAACAAAAACAGGAATTTGAACGAATCTCTAATAGACTAGTAAATAATTAGTGACCGATAATTATACACGTGATTATACTCATGATTTCAAACAACTTTCACAAACAAAATTTTTTTTAATACTCATTAGTTTTATCATAATAACAAAACAACTATTTGCACAAATTTGCGCCCACCGCGGTAACCCATCGGTGTTCTCATGTAGGTACCATCAAAGATACTTCCGTTTGACCACCGCAAAGTTCATTTTTGCTTGCACTCGAAACGAAAACTTCAAAGGGTTTGGTTTGGTGTCGCGCTGCAGGATTCAAGCGAATTTTTTTATAAATGATCATGCAGAAATGACCACGATAGTAATGAAACAACTGCGTTACGCGGCTAACAGTTGAGCTTTGTTTTGTGATAAAACTAATGAGTATAAAAAAAATCAGGTGTTACATAAGGCCGCTTTCACATATAGGCGACTTTAGCAGCGCGACAGTCGCGCGGCTGACGCGCGCCTGTCGCGCTGCTAACATCCTAATGTGAAAGGGCACTAAGTATCTGTCACTAATTACCAGTCACGCTATAAAGGGTGTAAGGGACAGCCCTCCACAAACTTTAAGGGCTTGCTCAGTAGACAAAACTGAACAATCTTCCACAACATTTTTTTTCAGGCAATGAAAAAAAAAATCCGTCTCTCTATACAAACTGTCCAATCAAGTTTATATTTTTGTATGGTGAGGTGGATTTTTTTTTATTTGATTTGGACGAGCCCGCGAACGGGGATGATGCTAGTCTGGACTACGGCATGGTTTGTAAGAGTTTCCGCGACCCTGATACGGCAACTGAAGGATCACGGGGAGATTATAGTTAGCTAACACTCCCTCAGGCACCATCCAGAATGAGGGAAATAATTTCTGTTAGCTAGCCTATTGGTCTAGTTGTTAGTAGGCCTGATGACTGCTATGTCAGAGGTCGTGGGTTCGATTCCCACCCAGGACAAATGTTTGTGTGATGAGCATGATCATTTGTTCTGTATCTGGGTGTAATTTATCTATAATATGTATGTATTTAGAAATATAGAAGTATGTTTATTAGTTGTTTAGTACTCATAACACAAGCTCTGATTAGCTTGGGACTAGAAGGTTTTTATGATTTTCCAGTAAAAAAAGAACAGGTGACTTTACTATCGACTAGTGCATGACTTATACCAATGTTAGGGGAAACACTCAATAGAGTACTGAAGGAATTGTCCGTGTAATAAGTGAACGAAACCGACAACCAGTCAACTAGAACTCTAGTAGCAACCTTCTCTCTTACAATGGATTCGACATTATTAATTAAATAGCCGTAGAAAGCTTCTAAAACGGAATATTGGGTGACAATCTTTTTATATGCGTATGTTTGCAGAGTCAGTGAAATTCTACTTACGGTTATACACCGCTAAATTTTAATCGTTTTAATCCCGTGGAGGGTAGATCCGGTACACGAAACACTATCTATTTGTAAAGATAAAATAAAAAACTTTTTTTTCAAAATTCGTATTAATTTACGCACGTACGAAATTATTTTTTTTTAAGAAAACGTCAGCTGAGCGGGTTCAATGACCTATAGTTAGTAGTCGGCGTTGCGTACAAACAATCTACAGGTCATTGAACTCGCTCATCTGACGTTTTCTTAATAAAAATAATTTCGTACGTGCGTAAATTAATACGAGTTTTGAAAAAAGGTTCTTTATTTTTTTATTTTATCTTTACAAATCGATAGTGTTTCATGTACCGGATCGACCCTCCACAGGATAAAAACAATAAAAATTTAACGGTGTATACAGTAACTTGTGATCAAATGCACCTATGACTTAGCTCAAGAATATTGAACAAAGAAGTCGGGTAATGACAATCAAATTCAAAATGATTTTATTCAGAGTAAGCTGAGAGACATTGCTCGCAGAACAGATGGCCGTTGGGGCTGAAAGGTTCTGGAGTGGCGACCGCGTACCGGAAGACGCAGCGTTGGAAGGCCTCCTACAAGGTGGACCGATGACCTGATGAAGGTAGCGGGAAACCGATGGATGCGAGTCGCACAGGAACGTTCGATGTGGCGACGCTTGTAGGAGGCCTATGTCCAACAGTGGAGATGTATCGGCTGAAATGATGACGAATGATGAAGCTGAGAGATAGGGCTTTTTGAACGTAACTATATACAACATAATTTTCAGGTTATACGAAACCTGAATACAGTTTGTTCAAAATCAGTAACTGAATGGATTCCAAACGTTTTTACACCATGTTATATTTATTCCCAAAAATATTTAAAAAGGTTACAAGTTGGACACCACCGATACTAAGTACAACACACAGGTCATAGCGGGAATTAGGTACCAGCAAACAGCTGAGTGCAAGTGCAAAACAAACTCAGTCACCTTGGATAGCCCGGTGACTTCATTCTTGCTGACATAGCTTATAACTTTGTGATTTTTCAAGATACGGTTATGAAATTTTGTACATAGATTCTTTTTACACCCATACTTTTTAACCTTTCCAATGTCTTAAGTTACACTGTCCGACATGACACTGTACCTACAGGTACAGAGGGTACAGATACAGCCTCATTTTTTAGTACACAACAAAATGGGGCTGTATCTGTACCCTCTGTACCTGTAGGTACAGTGTCATATTTTTGTATTCAAAAGTAGAAAAAACCGAAATCCTAAAATTGACCACGAAAAGGTAAATTCAATCATACATAACAATTGCTAGTAGAAAATACTGCGAGAAGTGTTTTTCCATTTTAATCGTCATTTATTCATACATAATCAATAGCCTGCACAATATTTCCATAAATTGAGAGACATTTTGGGATAAACACAAACGCTAATAACTTAGCCTTTTATGAATATTATTTATTGAGATTTTACTTAAATAATAACAAGGGCTTTTAATTAAAAATTAGTGGTGTATAAAAATACTAGACACGTGTTTCGAGTTTCGCATATACTTAAACTAATTTTGTATTAAGATAATCCCTTGAAACACCCGCCCGTTACCACTTCCTAGTGTTTCAGTCAATATATCTATGAAAACATAATGTATGTTAGAAAAAATCTTCATCTTTTTAGCAAAAGAGGCGATAGACATAATTATGTTACAAGAAATAGGGATCAATTAGTTCAACCAGGTTTCAGACTGGCTAAAGTGGCCTCTTCTTTCATGGGGTACTGTTTGAAATGTTATAATAAAATACCTCCCCACATATTAGAACTTGATGAAACGAAATTTAAATCTTGTATTAAACGCACACTATGCAGACAAGCATATTATAAGTTGGAGGATTATATTCAAGATAAAAATGCTTGGCTCAATGCTGGTCCAGCTCCACTACCACTAGGGCGTACTAATTAGTTGATTAGTTGGAAACTAATATTATTATTTTTTAATTTGAAAGACACAATTGCATTGTATAATGTAAAAGCACTTTTTCCAAGTTTGTGAATGTGAAGCACCATGGAGCATTTTTATTAGGTTACAACTTTTTTTTTTTTTTGACATTACGAGCATGGCAGTTGAGAGTTTGTCATGCTCACTCAAATGTCTCGCTGTTGGTGGCACGTGTTATTGGGTCGTTCAGTTCCCTTCAAAATGGTTGAGCTGAGTGGGGCTGATGCACGCGTCATGCTCGTGAACGGGTGCCGTCAGATGGGACTGGTCATCTCTTAGCTGCCAGTGGCTTAATTCAGTTTCTATATTTTAATTATTTTACATTTTTATTTTACTATCGACATTGTGCTCACGTGATAGAAGCAACAAGTAATATGTAACCAAGCATTATATGTAACACATATATGATTTAAAAGAGTGTCCATGGAGTTTCTTGCACGTTCTTCTCCATAGAGACCTACTCTTTGGAACGTGCAATTTAGCTTCACTTTTCTTGGACTGACCGACATTTGACTATTCAAAAGTGCCTGTAAATGGTCTATTTGAAATAAATGCTTTGAATTTGAATTTGAATTTGAATTTGAATTCAGGAAAGAAGAAGTGGCGCAACAAACTCCTAAGCAATCACAAACCAAGCTATTATAGACAGATACAATGTTGCCTTAGCACCCTATTAATAAACCAACGGATACAATATCAAGGATAGCAGGTGCAACCCGCGCAACACGCTTACTAACTCTCTCTCGACCGAATACAAGAAAAAAGAAGATTTTTCAGACTGATAGCATTTTTCCTTTATTTTTCCATTAGAGATACAGAGCAAAACCTCTCAATCTTTTGGGTTATAATTAATTAAATCTTAAAAATAAAACTTTATTAATAATAATACACCATATTACATTTTACAAACAAAGCTTCATACCAAATTGGCCTACATTCAGTACTTTTTTTCCTGAAATTAGTTCACTACAACAGTGCTGCCATCTGTGTGTTGACACCGGAGTTACATGTAATGGGCGGGAGGCGCCACGCAACAGCGTCGATAAAACGAACCAGTGTGTTTACTTTGCGCTAGTAGTCAACCAAGCTTAGGGAGCGTTCACATCGGGAAAGCTTTGCCCGGTTTAGGCACAGTTTTTTAGTTAACGCGATATGTCTGCGTAGCTTTTGGCGTTGGTTGTTGTGTACGCGCCCTTAGCTACATAATGTGGGGGGAGATACAAGATGTAGTAAATCTGGTAATGGCAGCTATCCTGTTAAGTTCTGCTGTGAAGTTAGCGACTAGGAAAATTATTAGAGATCGTAAGAAGAACCTGCACTACTCATCATCATCATCATAATTCAAGAGCTGTTTGTAAACGCGGAGAGACGATCAAGTAAGTAGCGTAACCTACCCACATGCATTTTTTTAAACCCTGTATAGATTTTTGCTCATAATTTTCCTAGAAGGAAAAATCGCTGGAAATCCAATTATAGCTTTGTCATAAAATTATAGGTTGGCGTCCACGCGTCGAATCGAGTAGGAAAGTTCCGCCCGCCTACGACGCGACACAACTATGTCTGTTAGTTGACTACAGGGGTATGGCGAGTGGCTTAGCACCAGTTCAGTGTTCGTCAGGGGAATTTATATAGTAAGTAGGTATCTTACTATTTGCAGACTACTGAGCTTTCAACTGATCTAATCTAATTACGCGTCTTTTTTCTCCACTCGTTCTTGTAATGCCTTTGGTTTGACTCTTAGACGTTGGGTCTAATTATTTTTTTATGGCTTATTGTGTGTCCCACTACTGGGCAAAAAACTTCCCTTTATCCTTATATACCTCTCTGTTTAGTCGAAAAGCCTAAAATTTTTTTTACAACTATATAGAGGTACTTACCTAATTATAAAAATTACCTACGCAATTTAAATTGACATTGAAATTAGAAAAAAACACCTGGACGTTTCAACTCTGGTGTAGCAATTACAAAATTACGAAACAAACAAAAGCACACCTAAACACCGCAATATTGCGTCGAAAAAACACACGGATGTTGGTCGTTATAAAAATGTAGGATCTAGGGAAAAGATCATCCTTGCCGGGGTGTGGGAGCTGGGGTGGAGAGACCCCTCCTGATTTATGGTAACATGTCGCGAGGAGCAACCGCTCGCGTACGCGAAACTCGCTTTTTGTCATTAACTGATTTTTATTCTATTCCTTCTTTTTTTTCTGTTTATTTTGTTTCATCTAGAGAGCCTATTGAGCCCATTATTAAGGTCATCAAGTTACTACCTACTCAAAACAATAGTGTAGGTATTTATTATCTATTCTGTATTTCAATTTACCACTATGCCAAAATTAGCTTCGGTACTGTGTGCATTACGCAAGCCAATACGAGTACGTAACTCTACGTATTTTCATAAAATATACACATAATATGTACGGCTTAACATTCTACATAAGTTTCGGCATGTTATGTAAACTGTGGCACTAAACTTTTCAAAGTTCGATTATGGACTGAAAGATACACTTAGCGCCACCTGTTATCGAGTAGCGATAACTACAAATATTAAACAGAAATAAATGAAGAAATTAACCACATTGGAACCACTAAAAAATCTTAACTGTTATTAGTTAGATCATTAGGTTGTTGGTAGGTTTTTTCCCATTCCAGCGTTGCTATAATAGATTGTTTAGATTTCTTTATTATCATTACAAGTTCGGGTGCCATCTAGTAAAAGTTTATAGAACTATGTTGAAAAGCCTAAAAGAAGAAGTTATAAATGTTCAACGGTAGATGGCGCTTATACGACTCACAGAAAGAAAAGTAGTAGAAAGTGCAAGTTTGCAATTCCGTATCTACTTTTCAATTAACATTTGACAGATAGAGGTCATTGACATTCCTACTCAAAGTTAATGTCTTTAACCAACTTCAAAACAAAGAGGAGGTTCTCAAATTGGTTGTACTTTTTTTAAACTTGTACAATTTTTGTGATATTAATATCGCTCATTTATATGAATGAAAATTTCTTTCCTGCATTACATAGGTAGTTGCAACTTTTACTTAGAGAGGCAGATTTATAGATAAAGTTAGTTTAAAAAATATTTAGACATTTGTGTTCTAATTGGTGCCTAGGCTACTGATCCTGTCAATGGAACGTTTGCTCTTACTTAGGTATTGCTTGTAATTAAAAATTACTATTAATAGAGAAATAAACCCACTCCTATCAAAGTCGGAGACTCTACACTCGAAGTTGTGGACGATTACGTCTACCTCGGACAGACAGTCCAGTTGGGTAGGCCTAACTTCGAGAAAGAGGTCAACCGTCGAAGCCAACTCGGTTGGGCAGCGTTCGGGAAGCTACGCGGTATCTTCTCGTCGAACATACCACAGTGTCTCAAGACGAAAGTCGTGCGTGTTCCCATATGGCTCCGTAACGTGGTCGCTCACAATGGGCCTCATCAGACGGCTTAAAGTCACCCAAAGAGCAATGGAAAGGGCTATGCTCGGGGTTTCCTTGCGTGATCGCATAAAAAATGAAGATATCCGCGGGAAAACTAAGGTTGCCGACATAGCACAAAGAATTGTCAAACTTAAGTGGCAATGGGCAGGGCACATTGCTTGCAGAACAGATGGCCGTTGGGGCCAAAAAGTTTTGTAGTGGCGACCGCGTACAGGAAGACGCAGTTTTGGAAGGCCTCCTACAAGGTGGACCGATGACCTGGTGAAGGTAGCAGGAAACCGATGGATGCGGGACGCACAGGAACGTTCGATGTGGCGACGCTTGGGGGAGGCCTATGTCCAACAGTGGACGTGTATCGGCTGAAATGATGATGATGATGAGAAATAAATAATTAGTATCGGAAAAAAAAACATACGACTAACAATTCCACACACACTGACCAAATTCACATATACTTGTCAAATTATAATAGGGAACCTAACGGGTTCATCTGTGGATTTTTACCAGTAATTAAGTCTTATTTGACTATTTATCAATATCTAACACTTAGTTTGTTAAGAGTACCTATTATCCAAAAAACTTAAACACCTAAATGTAAGGACTCTAAATCCTTAAATTTATAAACAAAATACAATGTATGTACCTAACAGCAGGTTATAAAGACCAGTTTTCAATCAATCCTAGATCTCTTACCTCCGGTATTTACAGCGGCAACTTGCTTTAAACCGTCGGCGTGCAATCATCGAGGCCGTGCGCAATTTACACATCGGTTGAAATTCCTGCAAGGATAGTTAACACGCAGTTATCTTGAAGGTAGCAACTTTGTTTCTTCCTTGTTCAGCTTGAAGAACATTTTAGGGATGTGCTCAATTTTGATAGCAGAAAGTGAGAACTTTCCAACACTTAAAAAAATCGCTACTCAAAAGATTTAAGTTTAAGGTTCAACATTAAACATTCCAGATTGAAGATTCAACATTCATGATTCAAGATTTAAGATTCAAAATTCAAGATTCAAGATTCAAGATTCAAGATTCAAGATTCAAGATTCAAGATTCAAGATACAAGATTCTAGATTCTAGATTCTAGATTCTAGATTCAAGATTCAAAATTCAAGATTCAATATTTAAGATTCAAGAATCAAGATTCATGTTTCAAGTTTTAATATTCAAGGTTCAAGATTCAAGATCAGATAGGCCTGCATGTGCCCCATGCCTATGCATGTGTACTTCAAGAACGCCAGAAGCTAATGCATGGTTCTACATGGTCCTTTTAGCGATAATAAAGATTGTCCAAATATCCAATATACAATTCAAATGCTCTATCGGAATGTAATATGATTATTTAATTTCATATCTGATCTAAATTTTGACATTTCGAAAATGGCTATCGCTTCTAGAATGTCACTTTCTTGTACGCTCAAGAGGAATTCAAAAGGCGCACCCGTGCACACGCAATAGATATGATCTAGCCAACTTCATCGTCGACGTAGCCAATGACACTAGTACTTACCTATCTACTCAGCCTAGTCTTGAGAGAAAATCCGTATGAAGCTTTCATACTTGACCTCATTTGTAAGTTTCGCCTAGCGTCATTATATCTAGATATACATACCTACCTAGGTACTTATACTCCGCTATTAGAGAAACGTAGGTACCTAAGTAGGTATTTCACAGAGTGACATGACTTTCAATGTTCTCTATATCAATTTAGCAAATATCTTGCTGACTTGCTTTATTACGTCCTTCTTCTTTCTTCTTAAAACGTAGGTAGAAGGAACAACAGGGTTTTTGTTACATAATGTATATATATATATTTTTTTTTTATGGTGGGAAAATCATCTTATGTCAACCCCCGCTCTTGGGCGGAGCTAATGTGCGGAAGCGGAAGATATATAGTATCAGAGTCTTACTGACTAGAAACCCTTAACTCTTTGAATGCCGTAATTAGAGACACAATAGAAAGACAATTGCTTATGTCGAACTGTGTAACATAAGACATTCAAAAGGTTAACCCACCCCGTTCCTTCGTGCCTTCATACCGGGGCAGAGCTACTCTTGCAAAACTAACCCTGGCCCCAGTAGGCTTCGGCCCACATGGGCCCTTGCTGTTGTTGACAACTCCTTGAGGCGCGCGGGAACTGTGCGCGCCGTCGACGACTTGGGCTCTGTCCGGACAGTTACCGGACGGTCGAGCAATAGGTAGCTCGCTGTCCGCAAGCCCGCGCCTACGGTGGCCGGAAATCAGGATCGGAATCCCGGTGGCAGCGAGAGCGCCGTTGCCTGATGCAGTCGGCCTCTCCTTTGCTAGCATTACTGCTTTGCAGAAGGAGGCGGCCGCCTGCCACTCCTGCAAATACGAGTTTAAACCACTATTTTTTAATTAGTACAATTACTTAAAGGGCTTAATACAATCTTAATAAATAATATTCATAAACAGCAAAGTTATTAGCGTTGGTTTATGTCCCAAAATGTCACTCAATTTATGGAAATATTGTGCAGGCTATTGATTAATGAAGGAATAAGTGACAATTATAAAGGAAAAACACTGCCCGCAGTAATTTCTACTAGCAATTGTTATGTTTAATTGATTCTATAATGAATTTACCTTTTCGTGGTCAATTTTAGGATTTCGGTTTTTTTTTACTTTTGACTACAAAATTTTGGGTACAGATAGAGCTCCATTTTTTTTTTGTATATACTAATTAAAAAGTAGGGGTGTATAACAATCGGTCTGTTCTGCACAATCCAGTTAAGTAGGTACTGCGACATCATTGATAAGATTAGCTTTACCTATGGACTTCTCATCATCATCATCATCTTAGCCGACAGACGTCCACTGTTTAACATAGGCCTCCCCCAAGCGTCGCCACAATGAACAATCCTGTGCGTCCCGCATCCATCGGATTCGCGCAAACTTCACCAGGTCACCGGACCACCTTGTAGGTCTTCCAACGCTGCGTTTTCCGTTGCGCGGTCGCCACTCCAGAACTTTTCGGCCCCAACGGCCATCTGTTCTACGAGCAATGTGCCCTGCCCATTGCCACTTAAGTTTGGCGGTTCTTCGTGCTACTCATATGTCGGCAACCTTGGTTCGATGACTTTTGACTACACGGAACGGCTATCATAGTCTGTACCTACTTCTACACTAATAGATATGTATTATAAAGAGGTAAAGTTTGTTCCTTTATTTTTTTAAGCTATTGCATAGCTTCTATCGCGGGCCTTGAGCGTGGAGACCGAATCCAGAAATTCCGTAACGAAAATAACCTAACACCTCCCACTCATTTGTTTTGAGTGTGGTGACCGATAAGAAAACAAATGAGTGATGCTATGCAATAACTTTACCGCGGTCCCCGAGTGCCACACGTCTTCTTTTTGTTTTTTTTTTTTTTTTGTAGGATGTGTTACCAATCCTACCAGCACTTTCAGTAATCTCTGAAAGTACTGGTAGGATTGGTAACATTTTTTATGTTTTTCAAAACCGAAAGAAAGCTGCTTTATACCTGAATGATATAGGCTATATTTTATGTACCAAAAAAAAAAACACCGCCACCACAATTGGGCTGAATGTGAGATAGCCGCCAACTTGTAATATGGCTGAATTGAAACGGCTTCGACATGAACACACACGAGCTAGTGACAGCGCGAGCGCACTGTTGTCATTTGAATACCCAATGATACCGGCCACCACGCGGACCAGTGCGGTTTGGTAGATATTCCATCTTGAGAGAGCAATGCTTCTATGATTCCTGTATTCTGTGGGAGCAATGGTGAAAAAATAAATTATACAAAGTAAAGGGCCTACAATTTCCGAAACGTATCTTGAGTTCTCGGCGTCAGAGTGGGGATCGCTTTGCGCATTCTATACATTGGCGAACCAATCGTCTTCGTTGCTAGATACATGCAGAAACGCAGGAAACGAATGACGCGGCGACGAATGGCGAGGAGTGACGTCTATGACGCGATAGCGTGGCGAGCCAATCACTGACACTCCCCGCCCTCGCGTCTCACTTCAATTCGACTATTTGACTTCTGCGCAACTTGAAGCCAGCGCTCAAGATCCATGACGGCAATTGTACCTGGGTTTAAAGTCACGATCTACAACTCAAAGTCTGGGCCGTTGCCTCTGGGCCACTATTACTCTCACTGGGCCACTCCTGTTCACTACTGTTACAAAATGGATAGGTACAGAAGTCATTCTACATACAAAGCGCGCTCAAGCAACGCACACATAAACACCGCTCACAGACACGATGTCTCGGTCGCGTCTCGGCTCACTCGTCAAACAGTTCCGGCTCAAACGCTCATTAGTGTGCGTCCACCGAGCGTAGGTATAAAAAGTGAAGTACATACATGAGATTGTCTTCTGTACCTATCTATTTTGTCCTACTGTCTTATATTTCGCAATTACTCATTAGTGGTTGCGTAAAATAAGACACATTTTAACCGAACAAAACTCACTTTCTGCTTACTCAATTCTCACTAACAATCTGTCAAACTGGGCATAAAGTACCTATGGCAAGGTTGGCCATTAACCGAGTAAAGGTTTTGTTGATAATTATTTACGCTAGCCCATGCAATGGGTGCAAGAGAGTAGGACAGTTGTGGAAGACTGCATAATTATTGGCATAGGAGGTAATCACAAGATAACTCCACGCCCGTTCACCACCTTGCCACTGTAAGCGGTAGCTAAACGCGGGGCGACAAGCGGTAAGATCAAAAGTTCAAATTTTTGAAGGTTGGTAAGATCAAAAGTATGACGATTAAAGACGCCGCCCCGCTCGCCGCGCCGGCGCCGGCGCTTGCCGCTAAGACGGAAGTCGTGAATAGGCCATATTACTTAAATGGAAGAGCGTACACACCAGTTCACAGATATTTCATCATTTATCTATACACTGTGACAGATTAACCATCAAACAGACAGATTAGCAAGAGTAGCAAATGCTACGGGCCCCGGGGATCGGAGGGCGCCGGTTGGACATACAAAAACAAGTCAGGATACCTCCTATAAAGACCATGCAAGGAACTGCAATGGAGCTATCGCCTAACCTAAGGGTCCTGTGGTTTGTGAGAAAAATAATTGGAAGAGATTTAATTCGCTTCCATTTGACAAAAAATTTATGGCCCCTTGGTAGAATTTAGTGGGCCGCTTGGCAGAATTTTACGGGCAAGAAATACGGGTTAGTATTTGCTACAAGCCCCGCGTTAGCTTAACCCGGCTCACTGCCTATACTAAAATATATTAAGCTATCTGTTGGTTAAAATCTCGTCAAAATCTATTGATACATGAAGATGATGTGTAGATGAGAATTAAGGAATAAATAAGGCGTATTCGGTTAGTTTGAAATATCGTTACCCCGAAAAAAAAAAAGGTAGCCTAAGTTATCTACTTCTTGTAACATCATAATCACAACTGATGTAGGTACGTCACTGAGTCCCGTCAAAATCGGACAGCCGTTTTATTGTTAAGAAGCAACAAACATACAGACACACACACATACTTAAGACTTCACACGTTCTTCTTTTGCTTCCTACACACTATGGTCTACATTTCTTTTTGATTTCTCCTTTCGCAGGTCCGCTGGAAGAAATTTCTTTGGAAATAAGCAGTACCTTCGTACTAACGTCTCTTATGTATTATCTTTTTCTGTTATTTTTGTGTGTACATAAATAGTAAAATAAATAAATACTTTCACTACTAAAATAATAGTGTGATTAATTATTAGATATCATTACACTCATTTTCAAATACAGCTACGGACCAATTGTAAGCGAGTGTTTACGCTTTGTGCAGAAAGGGATTTTTCTTGCATAATTAAAAAGTATTTATAATAACATCGTTCTAAAACTGTAAAAACTTTTAATTGATAGATCTACTCGAATAAGCACTATTGACTGTATACTAGAGAATGCAATAAATAAAAATAAAAAAAATTGCACTCCGGGAGTACCGGCAGAAGTGAAAACTTGATTATTAACGTTGAGCATGTTTGATATTTTGGAATGGTTAGGGAATAATTTTGCACCAATTGCTTTATCAGTATAAAAGTACTATCATTTATGTGGTAGAATACAATATTCATTTATTGCGCTATCGTACACAAACATGACCATTTATATTACATTAAAAATTTAACACTTTAAAACTATTACAATTATTTTACATTAAAAAGTTTACCATCCGTCTTACGCTTTTTCGATCAGGTCACGTGTCCTGACGCGAGTTTAAGATTTTATACCCATTACAGAAAAAGTGCTCAACGCCGCTAAAGAAGTTTTCACTTCAATAAAAAAGCCTTTTATTCCATGCATCATTAAACATGTACAAACATTACATTACAACAGTATTTTTAATTAAAAAATAATCGGACAACTTACAAATATAGTTCGATTTCATGCAAATTCTATCTAGAATAAGTTAATCATTATTACATATTACATTATTAGTTAGTAGAGAATGCAATACCGCACCAAAATCGCGATCCCGCATGCTTGCGGGATTGAAGTCAGTAATTCGCGGGATTGGGATTCTTAATTTCGTTTTTGTTTTATATAGTGATTAGCATGAAAACCGGTCACGTGTGAATCGTGTGTGTGTGTGACTTTCACACAGAGAGTTTCTTATAAATTTACCTTTGATAATATTCTATAATAGTTCGATTCCCGAATCTAGTTTGAATTGTGAATTGCAAAAAAAGTATATTTTGTAATGTAATTTACGATGATTTTTATTGAATCAGCTCCTTTTATGGAACAATAAAATATTTAACAGATATTAATCTTTTAGAAAATTTAATTCATGTGCTTTGGGAAATCCCTGGTCATAGAGTAGGTACCTAAACTGACATTGATTACGTTTCATTCCAGTTTGCGATACAGGACTCGCACAACACAAAATGGAAATACAAAAATGATACAACTGTAAAGTATAATAAAAATAAAATAATTATTTTCTAGACAAATTCTATAAAAAACGTCACGAGTTGCATGTAAAGTCGTTTCATCAATTTTTAATGAGGATGAACTGGGTCTAATAAATATCTAACCAATTTTCGTAAAAAAAATCTTTAATCCCGTCGACGTGCAGGATCCCGCATGAGTAATCCCGCATTTCCGATCCCGCAGAAAAGGTGCGGGACCCCGCGCTTGCGGGATTGGATTCCTTACCTACTCTTACGAATAATCGGTTCCAAACTCTTTCGATTAATCTCACAACCTAAAGAAACTGCCCATAACCATCAAACCAAGAAACCAAAAAGAAGCCCTGCTTTTATTGAAATTCCATAAAGGTCAAGTAACAAAAGGGCAGACCACCAAACAAGATAGCTGACCTCACCATTCTTATTGACAAGGAACTCGGAACCATGTGAAAGGTCTAGCCGAGAAAGGTGATAATTTATTTTGATGGCTCATTAGTAAGCTGTAAGTATCTACTGTATTAATTTTGAAGGTACTTCATATATACAACCAGTTTTTGCCTGCAGTTCAATTCCCGGGTCGGACAAAAAGTGTTATACAGACTTTCCAAGAAGTTACTATGTAGCAGCCTGAAGAATGGAAGTCAGTGTGCCTCGGAAAACACGTAAAGTCGTTGGTCCTGTGCCTGATCTCTTACCACTTATGTCAGAATGTCGTCCCATCTAATTATGAGAGCAAAGGTTAAAAACCGTTAACCGTCCGGTAACCGTTTGGATAAAAATCGGGACAGATGGTAAAACTAATCGGGATTTAGGGTTTTAGATCGGGACATTTATTTTAATAAAGTTTTTTTTAGGTGGGAAATCATCCAATGACTTCTCCTTCACTTGTATCAGACTTTTACTAACTGATACCCAAGCTTCTTCTGTCCCACTGTACGTTCCACGACGCGGTCACTAATTCAAACGTTCCCGCAGCTCTAGCAGGCATCGGCCCCACTAGGCCCCTTCAAAGAAGCGCCGTGTGTCATTTTGAACGCACTTGACATAGTGATGCGAATGCGACACAGGTTAATTTATTTATTATGATGGCTTTAATATTTATCCTTTGATTCATTGGGACATATACCGTCCCGATCAGATGCAAATCGGGACGCGTTCCTAGACCCCTAAAAATCGGAACATCCCGCGCAAATCGGGACGCCTGGCAACACTAGTTGTGCACCATGATATCTCCTGCATACTTGGTTCATCTTAGTTAAGAAAGTGTGGAATTCACTTCCGCCTGACATCAGGGGCTGCCAAACTCTTGCAGTTTTTAAAAGAAGAGTGAAGAAGCACTATCTAAATAATTTATCATAATTGCATATACTAATATGTATTATTTTATTTTAGGTATTATTTAGTATGTATTTGTGTGATATTTATTTTATTAAGTATGTGTATGTTTATAATTATAACAGTAGTATATCTTTAATTATTTATTTTTTTGCCTTTTATACTATTTCATTATTAACTAAGGCATACCTTAGTTATTATTATATTTTGTGTGTACTAATTTTCCTTTTACTTTTACACACGGTGTCTACTTCTCTATTTTCTTCAACTTTACTTCTCTATTTTCTTCAACTTTCCTGTCGCAGGCATGCTGGAAAAGATTTCATTAGAAATAAGCATCACCTTTGTACTATTTTTCTGTTTCCTTCTTCTTTTCTTTTATTTCCATTATTATATATTATATTTTTGTGTGTACATAAATAGTTAAATAAATAAAATTGGCCACTGTGATTGAAAATATTTTGGGAGTATATAATTATTGCGAAACGTACTGGTAGAATAAAATAAAAGTTTAAATATTAGCTTTTTTCAGTGGCAATGGGCACACATTGCTCGCAGAACAGATGGCCGTTGAGGCGGAAAAGTTCTGGAGTGGCAACCGCGTACCGGAAAACGCAGCGTTGGAAGGCCTCCTACAAGGTGGACCGATGATCTGGTGAAGGTAGCGGGAAACCGATGGATGCGGGACGCACTGGAACGTTCGATGTGGCGACGCTTGGGCGAGGCCTATGTTCAACAGTGGACTTGTATCGGCTGAAATGATGATGATGATTAGCTTTTTTCTACTCGACTTGTTGCCCGAGACCCCTACAAGAGTAAGCTCCTGAGCGATTGCCCCTTCTAAACAGCAATCATCTTCATTCATCATCCGAATCATCATTGACCACTCCCGTGCTTTTGAATACGCGGAGGTGACTGAAAAAAAATACACATCATTTTTAATAAAATTTTGTTTTACATGCACTAAACCCCATGTCATTGTCTTTCTATTGTGTCTCTAATTGTCACGATTGAAAGGTTAACTCCTATCAAAATCATTAAACAATTTCTCCCGTTCTCGGTGTCCGACTTACACTGACTAAATCACCACCTGCCTTCATACGTTGCTCGTTGAAACAATTCTGCATTCCCTCATTCAAATATTTCAACTTAAAAATGTGACCTACACACAATTCGATCTTTCTTAAAACGAAACCACAACATGTCCCATTCACATTGAAGTTTTGTTATGAATATTTATTAAAACAGTCATTCATACACGCAATTGGACAATGGTTAACTAAACTTAAACATCCGTCTCCGAAATCCCAAAATTCAATCTCCTTAATAAAATTCTCATCCGTATGCATTAATGTTAACGACAGCTGTTGTTCGATGCACTGCAAGGTCGCTTTTAATATTTATCAAGATAACGGGAAGTGCATCGGAAGCAGCAGATTTTGACCCACAGGTAAATGTTGGGGACAATAGCAGGTCTACTGACCAACTTTCTGCGCGCGCGCCGACAAGCAGTTGCTTTGCTCGGGAGTCGGTTGCGCGCGCCTCAACGGTGCGCACGCGAGTACGATTCGAAAGTAAAAACTTCTCTGTGCATTCTATTCTAAAGTTTAATACAACTTGAATTAAATTTACGTGATCCTTTTTTCTGTAAGTATATGTAATGGGATTTATTTATTTGGAGACTGTTTTTTATTTTTTTTATTTGGTACCTACATGCGTGTTTACTAGATCCGCATTTAGATTGCAATTTTTACTAACGATCTGTCGATCTTACTTACGTTTGAGTTTATGTACACTTCAAGTAGGTATTGAAATTGAACCGTATAGATTTAAAGGATCCCCGAAATAGTCAATTGTTATTTACAAAATATTTATGTTATTGATGCAAAAATTTATCGTTCACTTTAAATGATTGAATCAAAATTGTCAATAAATTTGTATTATCATATTCACGTAAATATTTTCAATCTCAATTGTCCGTTTCGGGAACTCTTAAGAGAAAATTAAGTGAATTGCTACTTAGCCCTCTTCCTTGCTCTTAATTTTGCTGTGCCCAACAGGGTCCATATTGATCTTTGACAATTTATTATACCGTCTATATTAAAATAGAATGCAGTAAAGTATTGTATCAAAAATAGTGATACAAGCATACCACGAATCCAAAATACATATTCGTTTTGGAAACCCTTAAGAAAAAAGTAAGTAAATTGCTACTTAGCCCTCTTCTGTGCCCGATAGGGTTATCGGGCACAGCAACATTACCAGAAAAGAAGAGGTATTGATCTTTGACAAATTTTTATACCATCTATATACAAATGGAATGCAATAAAGTATTGAGTATTTATTAAAAATATTGATACACGCATACCGCGAAATACATATATCTAACCGCAGTTTTGTGTTAGTTTCTCTTTACGCACGCAGAAATATTATAGTTAATTACTTGAACCATAATGTTCTACTTAATTATATAGTAACTACAATAAAAATACTAGGGCATTTGTATCACACAAATTCCTCCTAATTGATCATTTGAACCGATTAACAATGATTTCAAAATCACATTAGTGCGTTGCATTCTTAATTAATAGTTCAATATAATTTTATAACGACTCTGTCGCCTTTTAGGATCGCTTGCGCATATTATTGCTTCATTGCTGCATTCTGGTGCAACATGTTTAACGTTTGAGTTTTGATTTTCCTTCAATCAGTCTTTCATTTATCTTTGATGCTGTGATATTATGGGACATTATTGGATATTAAGGGATTACTTATCAAAACCGCGTTGTAGACGTCTGAACGATATTTACACTACGATTTGTGGTGTTGTTAGTAAATTAAGGATGGCCTTTATGTTACTAACAAAACCTTTCAAATCAAAACAAAATTATTTTATTTCACACATGCCTATATGGGCATTTAATTGTAAGAAGCTAGTGCACGGTTCCAATTGGTCGTTTCCTACGGTGAAGAACCGGCAAGAAACTCAATGGTTACTCTTTTAAAAAATATTCATTTAAAAAAATATTTCCATAACCTGTATAAGGGAGACGGTCAACTGTGTAGCCCGGTCAATATTGTACTAAAAAATGACTTGCTTCTTCCTGCCCTTGTCCCATCTTATTTGGAGTCGGCGCAACACGTTTTTTTCTTCAATTCTACCCTGTCACTCGTCATGCTATCACTAACTTCCTTTTCTTTCATATCGCTCTTCACGCAATCCATCCATCTTTTCTTTGGCCTCCCTCTCCCTCTCCACCCATCCACATGTATACTCATTACTCTTTTGGTAACATGCATTGTTAACGCGCATGTGGAAATAATTAAAAAACAGCAAAGACAGTTCAATTAAAGTCTAGTAGCCACACCACATAATTTACCAAAAATATGGATATATAAATACGATCTTTGATCTTCAGAAAATTTTCCGGCTACTCACTAAGTTATGATGAAAAGCAAACTAGTTTGAAACGAGTTTTCTAAGACACTTAATAAAAATACTGGACAGACATTAGGCAAGACTATGCTATTATAATTGACTTGCTTTTTTCCGTGGTTTCATCCGCATACATAAGATATACTCCCGACTATGTCATTCAGGAATAAAGCACTATACTACACTTTCTATCGGTGAAATTTTTTGCATTCGTACCTTCCAGTACTTTCAGAGAAACCTACAAAAAAAAAACACTAACTATTAGTGTAGATAAATATAGCATAGCATTTAGCAAAAAATCGCTTTGAAACAAAAATTAAACGCGGTATCATCTGATTTTAATATTTTTGTAGATATTTCATCACTTCACATACTAGTCAAGTGGAAAAAGAAAAAAAAAGATCAATTAAAACAGATCAACCTGTCTGTTCTGTAAACGTCTAATTATTATTTAGATTGTTTTTAAGCCAGGTTTAAACACCTACTAATTGAGAAGCTGCTCCTGAAATGATAGTTGAAAATAGTCTCGTCATCGCATTTCAGTAATGCCGAATCAGTTTCTTACTATATGATATTCATCAGTATCATAAGTTCAGCCAAAAGACGTCCACAGTGGAACATAGGTCTACCCCAAGTGTCGCAATAATGACCCATGCGTATCGTATCCATCCGATTCCAGTATAGTCACAACATCGAATATATAAAAAGTCGCGCTTAAAAAAACAGTCTAATTACGAATCAACTCCTAAAAAGTCGGTTGAAATAAATGACCTCATCATTCCAGCCGAAAGACGTCCACTGTTGGACAAAGTTCTACACCAAGTAAAAAAATATATGACATATAATAATAATAATCATGATCCACTGACGTATACTTATGTTATACACAGTTACTGGGAAGTGTCACTTATACCAAGGCACAGGCCACATGGTTTCGTGTGTCATCTTATTCTAATAAATAAATAATGACAAATACTTAATATGCAACATTATTTAAAGTTTTTTTAATGCATTTGAAACAAACAATAAACCAGTCCTATTAAAAACCTGCTCCCGAAATGTCATTAGGAAATGAATGACTGGTTTCGTTCGTTCCAATAATGCTTAGCACGCAGCAATACATAATATTAACGACGAAGTGCGTAGCTAAGCAAATGAAAAATATACAAAAAAGAAAAAAAAAATAGAATCCTTGAGAAGTTAAAAATTAGTAATTCATTACTTTGTTGATGGGCACGCTATAATTATGGCGGTTAGCCACTCCACAAAGAGCGGATCTCTTTGAGGAGTGGCTGGAAGGACTACACGGCGTTCTCACATTCCACATGGCGCTGGTACACACCGGACATGCAACTATGTCCGGTGTGTGCCTGCGTTCGGGAGGTTCCTGCATCGGATGCGTGCGGAAAAAACGCCCGGGTAGAGCAGACGGCAGAGGTGTGTCTCGCTTGGGCAGAGCGTCGCTGTGTCCTCGTGTACTCTAGTACCTACAGGCTTATGGTCTGGAGCGAGGAGGAGTGGCAGGCGGTCGCCTCGTTCTGCGAAGCAGTAATGCTAGCAAAGGAAGCGGCCGCACGCGCGAGGGAACGGCCCTCACACACCAGTTGCCGGGATCTTGATCCTGATCTGAGGATCTTGATCCCGGCAACTTGTTCCAGTTACCGACGGCGTAAGCTTGCGGTCGGCGAGCAATTCGTAGCACGCCGGCGTCTTGCGGACGGATCGAGCCCAGATCATCGATGGCGTGTAGTGTTCTACGCACGCTTCAATGAAATGTCAAAAGGGTCGAAGCCTACTGCGGCCATCGGTTAAGTGAAAATGAACCCCCGAGGCCCTGAAACGCAAGGCAAAGAAAGAACAACGAGTGAATTTTAGTCCATAAAAGTCTGACAAGAGCGGAAGAAGTCATTGGATCATTTGAAAAAAAATTACTTTGTTGAGAATAATAATGCTGAAAGAGATTTCTCTAGAAATAAGCATCACTTTTGTACTATTCTTCTATTTTCTTCTTATTTATTTATTTAACAATTTATGTACACAAATAATAAAAGAAAAGAAGAAGGATCCAGAAGAATACAACAAAGGAGATGCTTCTTCTTTTTTGTTTGCTGGCATTTTTGCTTTTATTATTGTGTGTACATAAAATGTTAAATAAAAAATATAAATGTTATATAAATAATAGGTATTATAAAAATGTAGTTTATTTTTGTATTTAGGTAATCTCTGAAAGTACTTGTCCTATTGCTAAAATTTTTTCACCGATGTATATTTTATGTAAGCGGGCGAAACTGCGGGCAAAAACTAGTGACTTATATAATATTATGCTGCATTAATATAATTTTATATAGTGTCTCACACCCATACTTTGCCCGCGGTTATAACATGAAATGGACACTTTGATTTAGCTAGGAAGCATTTCGACATTTTAATTGAATGCTGTTGCAATAACGACGTATAGGTATCTATTTCAGTATTTTCTGCAGCCTACCCAAACATATGTACTTTCCTTCATAAAGTTCGTCAAGTCCTTGAGCTCTTTACTCCTGAGTTGAGCTATACGAATACTGATAAATGCTTGCACTGACTGGACAGGTCCACTCAAATCTGTGTGGTTTTTCCTCAAAATTATTCTGCATGGTTCTCATAAGATTTGGCCATTACATGATTGCTGTTATCATTGAGTTGGTTTGCAAATAAATATCATTTATCTCCTCCTGCTTTAGTGGGGCGACAGGGATTGCCAGACTTTTGCTGACTAAAACTCACATGTGTTTCATCAGTCGCCCTTTGCGTTCCCGGACCGCGGTAACTGTTTCGAATAATCTCGGTACCCTGGATGAGTCTTTGGTTAGCTGGACCCGCTCGCTCTGGTCCCGTGGACTCACTAGACCATTTTTTTATTTTTATTGATAGTAGTGCTTGACTACGATCCCACCTGATAGTAAGTAGTGATGCAATCGTTAATGGTGAGGCGCACTTGTTTATTAAGAGACGGGAAGACTGCTGCAGGTCCCTCGATGTACGCGGTATAAAAGACGACCCAAAACGCTTGGCCCAAAAAAATAATTTCTGTATTTTTATTGGAATTTACTATATGACTAATATGACTATACTAAACATGAAGTTGGGCAGTGGGTCCGGTTGACCTATTTAAAATGTAATGGGTTGTCCATTTCAAGTGGGTCCAGTTGTTGTTGTTGGGTTTTTCTTTCCTATTTTTCTTTTAAAGACTCGGCAGCATGCCGTGTCCTTGAGCTATCAATAAACAGTGTCTGGGAAGTGTTACGCATACCGTGCCACAATTTAGAAAGTCAAGTCAGTGCACCGGTTTATTGTTCTGTTAATCTGTTCCTTCCGCTGGTTACTTCACTAGTACGCCAATTTGTTTGTTGTTTGTAAAAATTGGTATATTGAGTTGAATCTAGGGCAGGTTGTAACAATGGGCTCTTACTTCTTTGTTGAGTAATCATCATATAACTCCCCTCTGAGTGGTATGAGACAGAGTTCTCTGAGTCTTCAGTTGCCCTTTTAGGTTCTCCAGGGCACCGAAGTTTCACTTCTTTTTTCCAATCCTCAGGGAAGACATTCAAGTCTTCACGGCTTCTTCGTGATCTACCGCGGTCCCGCTTTCCTGTGGTTGGTCATTAATTCTGTGTTTTTTGAACCCACCGTTCATTGCATTCTCGTATCTGAAAATAGGTAATTTATCTAATTTTTATTCTTATTTATACTTTCGGTCATATTTTTTTAACATATTTCGCTAACGTTGAGACATGGATTTACATAAATAAGTAAGTACTTATAGAAGGAGACTAATTTGCTGTCGGTTATATTTCAAATTCGATGTTGTCACACGTCATATCTTCGATTTTGAAACATTGTGATATTGTTAACATAATTTATGTTTTTTTTTTTATCGTTTTATTTAGTACTTGTTTGTAACCAACACGGGAGTTAGCAATAAACTTTATTTCAAATAGATCGAGAACAGGCACTTTTGAATTGAAAAACGTCGGAGAGTAAAAAAAGTGAAGCTAAGTGGCACGTTCCAAAGCATAGATCTCATCTCTGGAGAAGAATGTGCAATAAACTCTAAGGACACTCTTTTAAATCATGTTATGAATTACAAAAATCTTGGTTAAATATTTTTTGTCGAGTGACAGGACAAAATTGAGGAAAAACACCTATTGCGCCGACCCCAACTAACACGGTACAAGGGCAGAAAGATGATATAACTAACGCAATAAACGTTGTATCCGATCTACTGTCCTATAAAGAGCAACTGGGAACTTTAAGAAAAACCGGTGATGCGCTTAGCAACGACTAATATTCAATTCTTTTTTTAAGGAAAGTGATTTCTTATCTGATTTAAACTGGTGCTTGATCGCGTTTCCACTGGATAGTAAGCAGTGTATATAGATAGATATCTATATACTGGCATACCACAATAGCGGCCATAGGACTTTTATGTAGGTGAAACCGATGAGACGGCACATCACCTTTACTTTCCGGATGATACCGGGACGGTCCGGTCATGGCCACCCGTTCCACTATGATATCCTACATAAGTCCTCCAGGGGACTGCACGGTCCTCATTGTTCCACTGCGATCCCCTATGCTGGGGATTCTCTATGAACTCTCTCTTCTAAGTCGTGCACTCTTGAAAGAGTGGTCGTGATCATATCTCGGTCAAATCCTGCGCCACCACCTCTCTCAAGATACGACGCCATGCAGCTCTGTTTTTGGCTATCAGAACTATTATGTACTATTCCTTTATAGACCTTTCTAAATAAAAGAACTGTAGTAGAACGAGTGGTCATGGGTGCTTTGGCAAACACTTGTAACTTCATCGGCCGGAAGCCACCGTTCGCTTTCTACTATTGTAGCCACGACTTCGATGATACAGCAAAACACAGTAGTCTTGAGCAATGCCCACCTTGGGTAGTGTGCAGTGTCGTGACCTCGTTGCGGTGTTGCTATAGCGGATAACTTCACGCTTCTGGAAGTGGTCAGTACCGACCACTTCCAAAAGCTAGAGGTTATCCGCAAAACCCTCTTGTTTCTGACCACAGGGTCAAGTCAAGTCTAAATATTTTATTTCACATAGGCTTACATGGGCAGTTATAAAACGTCAGAAGCTAGTTTACGGTTCCAAATTGGTCATTTCCTATGGAAAAGAACCGGCAAGAAACTCCGTGGTCGGAAGCATAAGGTCTGAGGCACCGTCGCGTTGCTTCTTTTTAAAAGGAAGTGCTGATCACAAAGAAGACGGCGATCTCGAATAACCAAATAATCTCGAATAAAAAATAAATTGAGGGGGTTTCTAATAAAAATACATTTGCGTTATTTCAAACGATGACGAAATTCATATGAAACAAATTCATTCAAAAAAAAGAAAAACTTCGTAAAGTTTTTTTCCAACTTATCAAACTGAAATCTAAATGTTCATTACTTAGAAACACGGTTAGTACCTACCTATGACCCTATCCGGAAACATATATTGTCTTGCGGCAGGCGTAAATATCGTGCGGTCTTCATCATGCATGGGGAAACGCTCAGCATACGGGGCTGCTGCCTTAAATCAGGCCCTCATCCCGCATGCGTATTCCACGCATTACAATAAATACGTCTTGAATAAAAAGGAATTTGCGGAGACTACGCGTGCGGAGCAATCCCTCATGCGTGATGAAATCCGCATGATATTAAAAACACCCTAAGGTAATACAATAAACATACTTCTAAATACACATATCTAAATACACATATTCTAAATAATATATATATCATACACATATCTAAATACACATATTCTAAATAAACATACTTCTATTAGCTGCTACTGCAAGTTAGGAAGTACTTTTAGTAGTTGTACTCCCGTTACAACGCATTGTATTTATGTCAAACTAGACACACAAGTGTGAAATTCCTAAGCTCGTTTCTCTCCGAAGCAAATTACTATGTACAAGTTTCTTCGTCAGTTGGCACATTTGCTTCATCAAATGTCGAACAAAACGCTGCAAAAACAAACAAATCTACTGTTGATCTACCGTCCGGTACGTAATTGAGAAAACACTGACAAATTTCGCAACCAGCCTAGCCTTTAGCTTGACCAACTTGCTTAGCAATGCGATTGCTTCACGGACCCTATACTATGTTAGCGTACTGCGAAAATTACTTCACTTGAGATTTATATCCTTCAAAACGCGTAGTATGCGACTTAGAAGTTTGTTGCGACAATATGTTGAAGCTGGTACCTACATTATTTATTTCAACTCTTCTCTGTTCAAAATATCATTAGACATTTAAAAGAAGTTCTGATTCTGACTTTTATTACATTGCTGGCATGAAAAATGACAACTGCAGTAAGTAGCTGATTTTGTAACCCATCTTTTGGCTTTTAGAATAGAAATTAAAATCGGTTAAACAGACAGTAAAAAAGATTTTCTTTAAATGTCTAATCTTAATGCAAATCAAGTATTTTGACCAGCGTCCCAGCTTTGCACTGATTTTGCAAATCTTTGAAATTATTGGCTTATCTATAATAGTAAAGAAATGCCGAATATTTCAAAGTATCAACATTATCATCATCATTTCAGCTGATAGACATCCACTGTGAGATATAAGCCTCTCCCAATTGCCACCATAACGACCGGTCCAGCCTCGCATCTGTCGGATTCCCAAGACTCTCACCAGGTCATTGCTCCACCTGTACTATTATATGCCTGTATGTTTACACACGTAAACCTACCACAAGAATCACTGTTTATTTCTGACAACCGCATGAAAATCCGAAGCTTTTGAGTTTATAGCGTTCTTACCGAGACAGACGCGATTGGGGCTTTGTTTCATGAAATGTAAATTAGTCGTCTCGAGGTTTGTAGGGAAAAGGATGGGCAGCTAATGTTGATGTTATGTCTACATACGTGTACGTAACCCACCTATGTTTAACAAATAAAAATATTGTAATTGGCGAATTATTGTGCGAGTGTGTATGTTACTTCTTTAGGCGCTTATCACACTGCCACGGACCACGCAGCGCAGCGCGTGAATACGTGTCTTAACGTTGCTTGTAAGTATCTCCGTTGTTATAGAAAACACGCACACAGTCCAACACACAGAAAATGCATCCACGCGCGTTCATGCAAATCAAACGTCTACGTGCGGAGAAACATGCACACACGCGCGTGGGGGTGGGTCTGCGGTTCGACACGCAAGGTATGGCACACTGAGTCTCGTAGTGCCGTGCGTGATTTTGTATGAAATGAGTGCCTACGTGAATTTACAAAAAGCACCGACGTGTGTGAGTGCGTAATAAACCCGTACGATGATGGAGATCTGCACTCGACACGCAACATGCAGCGTGATACGTGGCAGTATGATAACCGCCTTACGCTCGAACGGATTTTAATAAAACTTGGTACACAAGTATACTATGTCCTCGAACAGTACCTAGGATTTTATCGTACAATAACTCAGAGCATTATGACTAGGCTACCATTGCTTTGCTAGGCCACCACTACCCTACTAGGCCACCATTACGTTCACTGGTAACGTACTATTAAGGCGCTTTCAATTTAGACATTTCATGTCAAACCGTTTGCCGCACGTTTACCGTGCCGCAGCCGGCCGGTTGGTTGCAGTACGTCAGCAATCCTACAACAAGCGCCTAAATTGAAAATGTACTTGGCTGCCGTCCGTGTATGCCAGTCATGCGCTATTCAACACCGCACTATTCAACACCGCACTATTCAACACCGCACTATTCAACACCGTACTATTCAACACCGCACTATTCAACACCGCACTATTCAACACCGTACTATTCAACACCGCACTATTCAACACCGTACTATTCAACACCGCACTATTCAACACCGTACTATTCAACACCGCACTATTCAACACCGCACTATTCAACACCGCACTATTCAACACCACACTATTCAACACCGCACTATTCAACACCACACTCTTGAACACGTGGTGCTTGTGACATTGCCGTCCTATTATCGACCTCTCGCCGCGCGGTTGCCGCAAGTGCTCTTTGTATGAAAAATACAATCGTCCATACGCAGTATGACTAATGCACCGCAGCAGGCCGTCAAAAAACGCATAAACTGAAAGCGCTCTAAGACCCTACTTATTGTAAGTAATTCTACGTACGTAACTTAGTCTTTGAACTGTACTTGCTCGAGTGGTATTAGCAAATATTGCGCTAGCCCTCAATGTCAGCACGTTCAACAGTAAGTAAATGCCAAGAAATAAATATTTATATACTTACCTTACCATACCATATTTATTGAAGTTCTAATATCTATTTTACGAAACCATTGTAAAGTTTAGACACTGCTTCGTTGAACATGAAAACATCGTCGTAAACATGAAATGCAGGTTTAGATGCAAAATAATATCATATAGCAGAGATGAGAATGTTAAAATGGATGCGTGGTGTAACGAGAATAGATAAAGTGAGAAATGAGTACATTAGAAGAAGTTTCAAAGTGGCGGCAGTGACTGAAAAGTTGAAAGGGAAATCGTTTATCTTGGTATGGTTATAAAGAGGAGAAATAAAACATATGTTACTAAAAGAGTTAGAAGTATACATGTGGATGGATGTAGAGGGAGAGAGACGCCAAAGAAAAGATGACGGGTTGTGTGAGGGGTGTACGAAAGAAAAGGGTGATAGGACAGCATGGACGAATAAAAAGCGTTGCGCCCACCAAATAACATGGGATCAGGCAAGAAGATGATGTCGATAAAGTACTGGGCCTCAAGTCTGCTATTACAATAGTGTCACAATGGTCTATCATTTATGTCATAATTGTCGATTTTGACAAGTTTGGTAATCTACTAATATAATGGCGTCATGTGACTGACACTCCATTGAAATAAGTGACATAGAATGGTAATCTCGTACATATTGACAAATGAATATTTAAAGTTTGCGGTAATCTGCTAAAACTTTGACAGATTATTTAATCAGTGTTTTACCATTAGAACATTATTGTGCAGTTATTGGTTTTAATATGCTCGAAATTTTCATTCTATCACAATTCTATTACAAGACCAGTGACCGATCAATGATCGATCATTATGAATTAGCAGATTACAAACTTTTAGGAAAATGACAATGGGATCGTGTTGGAATGACGAATTTATAAAAATAGCAGACTTGGGGCTTTGGTTTCGATTCCCTTTAAAGTATAAACAATAGAATAGAATAGAATAAAGTTTATTGTACACCAAAAAGTAACACAGCTTATACAAAAACTTACAATACAACACAACAACAACAAATAAAATGACAATGTAAGTTTAGACAATCAAGCAAGCAGATAGTTTCGCAAGTTAAGTTATTGGTCTGAATAGAGAAAATTTTGTTGAACTTGAATAAATAAATAGTGAAAAGTTATTGGCTCGACGCCAAACGGTAACTTAGTTTTCTTTTTAATTTGCATTCTTACCTGTGGCAGAATAGCAAAATGCTGCGCCCTTGCATTTCTAAGGCTTATTGCCAGTATCTACTTTCATCGGAATAATTGATCGTCTTATTAAATTGTAACTCTCATATACTGAAGCAATATTTATCTTTGACATCGACGCACGAAGGAAGACCACGGATCCAGCACATGATTTTTGACCCTACAGTGGTGGAATTTTTCATCAGCTTTAGCCTATTTTTTTTTTTGTATCTGTTATACTAACCAATCCCGATCTTATTTTTAATTTTAAAAGTACGTTATTGTTTTTTTTTTCACTAAAAATGTTAGAATAATGATTATATACAGTTTAAAATAAAAAATGTAAAGTTTTTTTAAAGCAGGAAATAACCGACAAAAAATTCCGCCACCGTGGGGACCAGAATCACGTACTGGACCCATGGTATTTGTTCGTGACTCGTGAATCCAGTGCCTGCTATTTCTAGTACTATTGCCCTCTAGTGCTACCCAGATAACCCTCCGCGCAAAACGGTCAGTAACACCATAGCGCTGCTGGCCTTCCTTGAGGAACTGAGGTAAATCAAATTCTAACACCCGTACTTAAAATACGCGAACTTTCGACGTGGATTTGCGGACATCAGCCTGAAATACATGTACCTATTACGTGCCCTGAACCAGACTATGGTACCGCCCAATAGAGCATGTGGAAGCAGTTACCTCCTTGCTCGAAGCAATAATTGGAGCGGTGGAGGTGGCGAAAAGCTTAAAAGGGTGACAATACTTAGGCCCCAACCACCGAAGGAGACTGTTAGGAGTCGCAGAGTTATTTCCGGGTTTGCGGACAGTGAGCAATAGGTAGCTCACTGGCTTGATTAACTTTCATACTTCTTACGCTAATGGTCTGGGGGAAAGCAATGTGTTTAGGTACTTTCTCATGTCACTTCAGTTACCGAGATAATCTTAAAGATTAGAAGGCCCGACTTGAGATGAATTATCTAGACAAAGCGTCGGTGGAGTGACGACGTATAAACGAAGTGTAGACAAAAGTATACGTGTAGATGGCGTATAATCGATGTATACATGTTGCTTAGACGACGTATAGACAACGTATAGATGAAATGTAGACAAAAGTATACTTATAGATGAGACATAGACGACGATGTAGAGACAGCGTTTAGACGACGAATAGATGAAGTATTCATACTTCAACGCAACGTGGCACAGTCTATACACACAGAGTAACGACCATGCTAACGCTTGTTACTGTACAAGGTTAATAAGCCAAAACAAGGTGCTTTGCAATAGCTTATCTAATGATAAGCTATTGCCTAATGGCATGATGGTTATCTTGTTACGGATCATGAGCATCTTGCACATGGCTTCCCTTTGGTGTCGTAAAAGACTTGCAAATTATATAGGTGTATCAGGAAAATGTACAATTAGTAACTATCTACTCTTGTGAAGTTAGGTAAATTAATTGTTGTGCTAATTCACTATACTACAATTGCTATAGGATGGTGCGGATGACAGCTGTCGGATTCATGCAATGTACAGTACAATTCACGAATGATGGCGGCCGTGAAGTTAGCCTTTGCGAACGTTCGCGCGTACTACACTCTTCTTGCACATGTACGTCGCCATTTAGTTTCTAAAACACGTTACTGCGCAGCCTTCTGCGCAAACTTCACGGCCGCCATCATTCGTGAATTTTACTGAAGCTACCTATCTTTTTCTCTCATCTTAAAGATGCATATTTTCGTCCTGCTGTCATCCTACACATGCTATGTAAAAAAGACCTTACTAACGTTTTCACCAAACTCAAGTGGCAATGGGCAGGGCACATTGCTCGCAGAACAGATGGCCGTGAAGGCCTAAAGGGTCTGGAGTGGCGACCGCGTACTGGAAGACGCAGCGACGGAAGCCCTCCTACAAGATGGACCGATGACCTTTTTTTTTATGGCGGGAAAAAATCATCCCATTCGATGACCTGGTGAAGGTTGTGAGAATCCGATGGATGCGAGACGCGTAGGATGGATCGTTGAGGCGACACTTCGGGGAGACCTATGTCCAACAGTGGACGTCTATCGGCTGATATGATGATGATGATGATGATGATGATGATGAACGTTTCCGTTTAATCTAATCACAACTGTCATTCTTTGAAAGTTATGAAATAGCTATTCTTCTTCTTCTTCTTTTTCTTTGTCCATCCTTGCTTCCCTTATCTAGGGTTGGGTGTCCTCACAATAGGGTAGTTACCAGGGTCAAAATAATCACATTTTATTAAGTCTGTATTTTAGATTATAAAAAAATATTGGACATGTTTTTTTTCTTTTTTCGATTAAACAAAAAATAACAAAGATATAGCACATTAAAGTTACGTGTGACGTCACCCCGTACGATAAAATGCAGCACGGCGTGACGTTACACGTAACTTTAATGGACTAAGTATATCTTTGTCCTTTTTGGTTTAATTTACGTATAAATAAAAAAATACGTGTCTCTTATTTTTGAATAATCTAAAAGACGGACTAATTACCGTTTTTTTCGGCAACTAGCCTATTCTGCGCTAGGACGGTCTGTTCTGGATTGTCGATTTTGGTAATTGTGATTTCTTGAAGTCTCCCTCGATGTTAAAACACCAGGTTAATGGTTTGCGGCCACTAAGCGACTACCAAACCTTTTTTTTGTTCGGGCACGGCAAATTGGCAATTACACGCAACGTCAACACTGATCTGCTGTACTATTTATCAATATATTTTCTTATTATTATTCTAAGTCTTAAAAATAGTTACCCAGACGTGAAAATAAGCTTAATGAATGTAGTGTATTAAATTATTTTTCAACACACTCGAACGCCCGCTCATTTCTCTACTGCTTTTTGATTGGCACTAATGCGAAAAAGTGGGGTGGTCCCGTCTTAATTTTTCAAACGCTCGTCAAGCGTATGTCTCTACTGATCCTGTGGTAGCAGCATGCACGAAAATTAAATCCACTACTTATACATTTCCCACCACAACTTTTTAATATATTAATATTGATGAACATATGGGTACCTACATACTTATTATTTTTGAGAAACGTGTTGAAAAAGGTCGTTTTTACACGTGTGCAATTGTCAACGTAGGTTCTCGAATTCGAAACAATCTAGCCTTCGACTTAGGCGCGTCATGTAGGTACATCGACTAACCTACTCAGTTTCATCTCGCATGTAATGCATCTCGCGTGCATCTAAAACGCATGAATGACAGAACACGATTATCTACTATTACAAAGTAGGGTAATTTAATAGAGACCAATATGTGTACTATATATTTACTTATACTTAGGATAACAGCTGACAGAGATAAATCATTAATTGTGAATCATTAATGTAGCTTGTTACTTATTAAATGATGTTTATGTTAAGATTACATTTAACACACGTGTGCAATTGCTCTCAGGGGGAACCATCTGGCTGAAATTAAATGGTCACTACTTTCGTACCCGTCTAGGCGAAAGTACGACTATCTGTGCATTTGATTGCGGCCAGCTGCGCCCGGACAAAGCCCCGCTGACTTTTAAATCCATTTTCTTTGCGAAATATTGATTGATTTAAATATGCAATGTTTTTAGAACATTTAACTACTAAAAAGTTTTCTAAAGATCCTAGCCGTTTCGAAGGAGTAGGGAAAAGTTGCGAATGTGATGTTGTATATAATATTTTTTTTTAGATTAAACGCACGAAAAAATCAAATGTTGATAATGAATTTATAATAAACATATACTTTTTTCAAATCTATTAACCTGGCCGTTACCGAAGAGTAAGCTCCAGAAAGTTACTGTTTTAAAACACTTTTCGGGCGCTTGGGCCTTAACATGACGTGTAAATATGTCAGGCGTGAGAACAAGAAAGAGGGATAGAGCTATAAACCCTATATAGCTCCATCCTTTTCAATTTAGGCTGCTTTTCCACAAGGGATGTGCAGATAGTGCTATGCTGCTAGGATGTAATAGCTAAGCTGTGAAACCGTTTCCACTGATACTAAGATGTTATGTAGCGGCGGAACGAGGAAAATGCGCAGCTCGACCTATGCGTTGTATCGATACTCTGCTCTGCACATAGCTACACCATTCGCGACTATCCATAACACGTAACATAGCACGCATCCTTTTATATTGTAGCGACATCTATGGCGCCACATAAGAACTACAAAGGAAAGTACGAAATCCCGCATCGCGCAATCAAAGTTCTCCGCGCGGTTTGAACATATAGGACAGCCCGAAATCATCTATTGGGCAGTAGCACACCAGACTACAACACCTGTCTGGTCGGAGGATCCTCCCTTTTCAAAGGAGGTATGTGGGACTTCACTCTCTGTTTCGCCTACCTCCAAAATATAAAAACCATATCTTAGATTAATCAGTTTCCACCAGTGCTAAGCTATGTGCACCAATGAATATGATTGATGGATATCAAACGCATCCATAGCAACGTAGCATAGCACATCTTTGGTGGAGAAGCACCCTAAGGTGGTCAAACGGATCGTGTTAAAAGCTGTTGGTACGGTCTCCGTTTGTTATGTAATAAAAACCAATGATTGTTTCTAGACATCGTACCTATTTTACTCAAAAATTTTAAAATTCAGAATATTTTATAGTTTCAATTTTCAAAATTCTCACAAAGACAAAAGAGCCACTTACATAAGAATTTAAAATAATTTATTAAACTTTTTCTAAGGTCACCAATGCAATAAACAGTTTTTATTTAGTTTTAAATTGGCTAGATAATAGGATATTATTCTCAATTAGCAGGATAGTAACATTATTATTTAGAAGTTTCATGTAATTTGACAGTGAAGCCAATTAGAAAAATATTGTTAGTTTTTCTCACTGTTTCTTTAGGCAGTGCGAAACAGTGAGAAAAACTAAAAATGTCTGTACCTACACAACATCAGTTTTAGTTTAGGTGAAACCCGAAACACTTGTCTAGTATTTTATGTAAAGAATCTATGCACAAAATTTCATAACTATCATGAAAAACTTACAAACCTAATGGCTTGTTATATTACCGTACATACACTTGGTCACCGGGCTATTAGAAGAAACAATGCGTTCCAAATGAGAATAGGATCGCCCGCCATGTCGTAAAGTCACGATTTACTGTCAAATCGAGGAAAGAAATTTTTAAACATTAATTAATTTACGAAAAAAAATATTTATTTATGAACTGTGAACGCAAAAAGTTTATACAGAATCCAGTTCTTCAATTTCACTCATCTCTAAGTTCTTCAATTTTGTCAAAATTTCTTCGATTTGACAGCACGACGAGACGTCAAAAAAACATAGGACTCGGTCCTATTCTCATTTGGAACGCGTAGTATGAAGAAGATAGATAAGGTAAATTCAATATTGGTAAAATGTTTAGATGTTTATTGTAACCACATAAATAAAAAATACAGACTAACATTTATATAAATTATTATTATTATTTATTCTGTCTGATATCTGCAATTATCGTAGGTAATCACTAATCAGGCACTGTTTCAAAAACGTCACGTTTTCCAGTTCTATATTTAAAGTACTAGGGTATAATGATAGTGTTTAAGGTCCACAGGTCAAACGCTGTCAGTATTTATACCTAGTACAAGACTCTGTGCAATTGTATTATTTTAGAATAGCTGAGCCCGCGACTTCGTTCGCGTGGTTTACAGGATTTTGAATTATTTTTTTCTAAAATTAAAGTAGCCTAAGTTACTCCTTATTACATCAGCTACCTGCCAAAAACAGTCCCGTCAAAATCGGTCCAGCCATTTCAGATATTAGCCGGAACAAACAGACAGACAGACCGACAAAAATTGTAAAAAATGTTATTTTGGTGTAAGTACGTATATATTATATATTCACATGCATGTAGTAAAAAGCGGTTATTTCAATTTACAAACAGACACTCCAGTTTTATTTATATGTATAGATCATAGATATCCACGGTATAGATGTATAGACTAGCTTCTGTCACCGGCTACGCCCGTGTGAGATTAGAAAATAATCCCAAAGGAAATAACTCCTAGAATAAAAAGCCAATCCTATGTACTATTCAGGACATGGTCTACCGTTTGTAGTAATGTGTCCTTCAGTTGCTCAGGAGTTGTCAGCAACAGCAGGGACCCATCTGGGTCGAAGCCTACTGGGGCCAGGTTTAGTTTCGAAAGACAGCTCGAGCCCCGGTATGAAAGCTAGAAGGAACGGGGTGGGTTTTTAGTCAGTAAAAGTCTGACACTATCTCTCGCTCCGTCCAAGAACGGAGGTTGTCATTGGATGATTTATCCCAATATAAAAAAAAAACCAGGACTACGGTATCTCTTTCCAAAGTTCCTGTGAGCCTAGCGGCCCATTACGTTTTGCTTATATTTTTTTGGGACGCGTGTTGAACATTACGCATCGTAGACTTGCGCTTGCGCCGAACGGTGTGCTATCCATTGCTCTTCGTCTGCAAGCCTGCGTTATTAGTGTGATCATAAACTGAAATAAATTTGTGTTTATAACTTTATATGCTACGGCGCAAAATTACAACAAAATTAATTATATTTTTGAATAAGTGTAGGTAACTAATTAAAAATCAAGATTAAAAACATATTTATTAATTGCGAGGAAATCTTTCAGAGGTAGGTAACTCAAGTTCAATGTCAACGGTCATTTGAAGAAGTTCATTCACCCCTGGTTTTCCTGCCAACCGAAAATGCAAAGCGTTGATATCATTTTTTTACATATTTTAGACTTTGTTACATAAATCCGTCTTATCATCAACGAAAGTCAATGCTAAGTAATTATAATTATGATTATCGTCAGTGCATAATCTACCACCTGCAATTAGTAACACAGGTAGGTACTTATAGATATAGATACGTTTAGTATCTATAATAAATACCTATAATTTTAAATTACATGTTTAGATTATAAATCGTCTAACTTAGGTGACAATCGGTGAACAGATGGTCGTTGGGGCCGAAAGATTCTGGACTGGCGACCGCGGAAGACACAGCGTTGGAAGGCTTCCTACTAGGTGGACCGATGACCCGGTGAATCCGAAGGATGCGAGACGCACAGGATCGTTCATTGTGAAGACACTTGGGAGAGGTCTATGTCCAACAGTGGACGTATATCAGCTGAAATGGTGATGATGATGAGATTAAAATAATTTTGCGAAAGTAAATTCTAGAGCCTAAAAAATTAGTTCTCGTTTATACAGTGTCTGTGCACCCGTACCATCGCAGATTGTTTTCAAGAAACTACCTAGACGAGTAAGTACCTTTAAAAAAAAAATGGCACGCGATCGGCTCGTCCTGCGAAGCAGTAATGCTAGCAAAGGAGACGGCCGCACGCGTGATGGAACGGACCTCACTCCCCAGCCGCTGGGATTCCGACTCCGATTTCCAGCAACCGTAGGCGGTGGGCTTGCAGACGACGAGCAATGGGAAGCTCGCTATCCGGCTGTACAGCAACCGTCCGGACCGAGCTCGAGTCGTCGACGGCGCGTAGTGTTCCATGCGTGCCTCAAAGAGATGCTAGCAAACCGTTGGAACCCAACAGGGTCGAAACCTACTGGGGCCAATGCGATGCGAAAGAGATCCCCGGAGCCACAAAATAGATAGATAGGTAGGTACAGATGGCAATCTCATGTATGTACCTCACTTTTTATACCTACGCTCGGTGGACGCACACTAATGAGCGTTTGAGCTGGAACTGTTCAACGAGCGGGCCGAGGCACTCCGAGATATCGTGTCCGTGAGCGGTGTCTATATGTGCGTTGCTCGAGCGCGCTTTGTATGTAGATTGACTTCTGTACCTATCTATTTTGTGCCGGGGCCCTGTAACAAAGGCAAGAATATTGTAGCGCGATGGTGACACGGTAACTGCACAATGTTACTTGATGTGCGGTCAAAAGGAAGAGAAGTACGTAATGATGTAAACTACTAATTAATATTTACAGCTAATCGTAAGGAAATACAAACCTTGAGGCTGCACGTCCGGCGTGGGTAGTTCGTCGCTTCATTATACCTATGTATTTGTATTTACACATAAGTACTGCTGAAGCAATACTACTGTACGGTACTCAGCACTTAATAACTTTGTTGTCTAGTCTAATTAAGGAATCATTATCATCATCCTTGGCAATAAATGAGGGATTATCGACCTCTTCGATACCCAGTGCGAATGCTGTGCCACCAGATAATGCTAACCAGATGATGGCCTACTTATGAGAGTGCCCAAAGTGTCCCAACAATTGCATTTTGGAGAAACTAAAAAAAAACAAAAAAAAATAATTCTAAAAAGTGCATGGATATGGAATACGGTCAACTGCTACGTCACTTTAAGCTAGCCATACATGCTAAGGTATACCTGATAGGTTTGCCTGTACAGGTGAGTTGAACAGGTAAAACGGACCGTGTATATTGCACAACTGTGCAGGTTTCCATACAAGCTTACCTGAATGGTATAACTGTAGAGGCAAACCTGTCAGGTTTACCCAGGTGTGTATGCGGGCTACCTTAACATTCAGTTTTTGGCGGCGTCTGGCGTCTCCTCAAGTCCTGCGAACTACTGGAACATGCTAGTATCCTATCCACTCCGCCCACTACAGCTTACTGGATACTGCACTTAATAAGACATGCTGAATTTCACTCGTCGGTGTTGCAACTCGAGAAATCCGCAGGACTGTGGCTTGCCGCATAGTAAGGACGAAACCCCAAAAGACCTACGCCATCCAATGCACAATAACAGTTGGTGCTCTACAGGCTTGATGATTTCATCGAGCTGTTGGAAAATCTCTCACCAAACACACGTTGCTATGACCAATCTGGAAAACTTTTAAAAATAACAATCTCTATAGGTGGGTGGTCTCGAACGATTCCAATCTTCAGTGTTAATCTCTTTACAGACCATGTCGAGTTTGTATCACAAGCCCAGTTACCTGTACATGAGTGATAGCGTCAGTGGACTGCATTGCCGTGGCCTGTATTTACCGAGCCAGACAAGGGACTGACCAAAGGCAATTGCAACTACTAGGTACTGGGCAAAGATCCTAAAGCTCCGTTCCTTCCGTTTTTACTAACTCTGACCTATTTCGTGCTAATTCCTAAGGAAGATATCTAAGTCGTCCCGCCATCTCCTTCGTGGCTTGCCGCGACCCTGTCGTGCGATTTCAGGGCACCAATTTTGTGTTATATCAGTTGTAATGGCCACAGCGCGATCTGCTTGCTGTGGACATTTCCAGCCCAAAGATTAGCAAATAAGCATGACTTTTAACATTCCCACTGCTAGGACTCAGATCTCCTCTCTAGCAGAGGGAATGGGCCGTAATCCACCACGCGTGCCCAGTGTGGGTTGATGAATGTCACATGTCATCGAATTTTTGATTCTAGGACGTGCCGGTTACCTCACGATATTTTTTGAGAGCAGTGGTGATGGAATAAATTACACAAAGTAATGCGCCAGACTGGGTTAGAACCTGCGAGCTAAAACTCGTAAGTCGGGGCCGTTACCACTCGGCCACCACTGCCCAAAGATTATATTTAAAGATAAAGAACCTTGTACATACCTGTTATATTTTAAGAACTGTACCACCATGTTTCAGGCAAATAAATGAATTATTATTATTATTATTAAAAAAAATTGACATCGACACGCGAAGAAGAAATAGGTATCTATATAACTCATACAATACGTTCCAAATGAGATTAGGACGGATTGCCATTTTGTGACGTCACGAATTACTGTCAAATCGAGGAAAGAATTTTTTAAAATTTAACTTATTTACGAAAAATTTAAGTTATATAGGAACTGTGAACGAAAAAAGGTTATTCAGAATCCAGTTCTTCAATTTAACTCATCTCGGTGATCTTCAATTTTGAGAAAATTTCTTCGATTTGACCGTACGACGCGACGTCAGAACATGGCAATCGATCCTATTCTCATTAGAAACACAAAGTACTAACGTATGATAATTTTTAAGCAAGTTATTTATAAACGAGAGCCGGAGTCTGTGTTTCCTGATAGCTACAACCCGGTAATCTTTAAGTCGAGAGTGAATAGGTTTCTTTAGGTAAGCGCGTTCCATCGTCGACCGCATCGTTGCTTTCCATCAGGTGAGATAGCGGTCAAGCGCGAACCTATCAACATTAAATAAAAAAAATAAAAAAATGAAGTTACATATAGAAACAGTTATCTAACGAAAATATACCAGGTGTGTATTTCACAAGATAATTATTACGAAACTAACAGACGATGATCGATATCACATTATTCCACCAACAATTATTTACTAAGCAGCATTATCAAAGTTGCTCTTTTATCGGTATGAGAGATTTATCATCACGTATTTATATTGCACAAAGGCTCATTATAAATAATATTTATGTAATTATTATATCTAATTAGCTGATTAATATACAAGAAATGTAAATATTCCAACGCATGATAATCACTAAAGAAGATATTATTAAAATTGCTTGTTTCGGTAGCGTTGTTTTTTAGATTAGCGCCTATTATTCGTATTTGAACTCATGAAATGTAAACTAGAGAAAATGCTAATACTTAGGTGCGCAATTGGCTGTTTTACGCACTAGTGCGGAAAAGTGCGCGAGCTCACCCCCGCCACAATTTATTGTATTTATCAAATTAGGCTGGTCGCCATCGCCACGCAGCCCGCATTTATTTATTTCTTCGTTAGTGCATTAAAAATGTCGTTTGATACACGTGAAAATTTATCACTTTTGCACTTCGGCTCTGAGTGAGTAGTGATATGAAAGAAAAGGGAGTTAGTGATAGCGTGACGAGTGACAGGACAAAATGGAACAAAAAACGTGTTGCGCCGACCCCAAATAAAATGGGACAGGGGCAGGAAGAAGAAGAAGACTTCGGCTCTGTAACACTCTCACCAGAGCGTTCGCGCACCTATTGTCTTTCTATTGTGTCTGTAATTTCCACGATTGAAAGGTTAATAGCACAATATTGTTACTTAGATTTATTAGGTATACTCGCAGGACGGTCATCCAATAGCCAGACACTAACATTATTGCATATCCAATGAATTATTACGAAGACCACGAAACGCCCGCAGCTAAACACGCACGAGTACTTTCTTCTAAGAGAAAGTCTTGATTTTTTACGATAGACGATATCAAACGCCAGTTGAACTTTGAGCACGCTAACGTCCGGCAGCTCGTCAGTCTACATTCATAACCGCAACAAGCTGTAACTACAACGCGTGGTATCTTCTATTTGATAAAGCACTATCTGAAACTAACGTTAGCGTAACTCAGTATGTTATCGGATGTCCGTGGTGTAACATTACAAAATGATAGGGTCAATTATTGCTCTATACATTTCGTGTTTCAATACAGCTGTTAATTTTTTCACTCGGCTTGTGTTGATATTGCTTACGGCCTGGGTGTACCATGCCTTCGTTTTGGCTGAAGTGTTCTTGAATAGTTATAAGTTAGTGTATCCTCCGTATTTGGCTAAGCCTTTGGCTAATGTACTAAGTGTGGTTTCTGATGTAGTGAATTATTTTATACGGATTTCTGTTATACAGGTAAGATTTTCGCGACTTCCTGAGATCTAGTTTGATTTAGCGAGTTTAGTGTATGCAAACGTATAACACACGCAAAATATAAATATTTATACACCCGTTTTCTTTGTCTTTAAATCTCTTTGCTTCTAAAGTATCTAAAGAAATTTAAAGAAGTACATAATTGATGTCTTTGTTTAGAAGGAAACTTACTCCTTTCTACTCGACTCAGTCGCCATGGCAACGAAAATACTTTCGTGCCGAGGACGCTAATCAGTTGTCACCAAGGAAATTAGCCACCTATATGTAAAGTCTCCTGCTAGTTATAAAAATATTCACTATAATAACTTGTCAATTTGATTGAGGGAGGCAGCATCGAGGTGACAAAATTACAAGAAGATGGACGATAGACTTTTCACTTATTACAAGCATTTATTTAGTTTCACCTGTCCTGATATTTGTAATAATTATGTCTGTAATCAAATCTTGCAAATTAAATTTGATCCACTTCCGGGTTACCGATTGAGCATTTGATAGCATTGGTACAGATTGATAGCTGAAATGCAAATGTAAATCAGATGACAATACAAAATTATTTTGACATGGAACTGATCAGATGATGGAACCGGAAGGTGGACATAAGAACTCGGTAGTTAAACGACACAACCCCATCGAGTTTGGGCTCGTATAATTCGACTTGACGAGTATTAATTAAACAGGTATACTGCGGTACAAAAGATTGCTATGAAAAATTAAAAAAAAAAATCATTAAAAACTTCTTATTGTTTTCCTTTCATCACTAATCAAAATAAAGCAAGTGACGTAATTGCAGCTGATAAACATCAGATGACAAATATTCGAAACATTGTTCTTAATTAAGTATATGTTAATTACTTGTTACTAGAGACGAATTCTCGTACGAATACTTGTTATGCGACCGCATTTGGTGGATGAAATATAAAATTCATATATCTATGCAAGAAAACAAAGTTTACGTCAAAGTAGTCTCAATGTTTTGCAAAAAATATCTTCAACGCGTTGCAGAACTTTTTGAGTCTAAATTTATTTTTAACTTGTGCATAGGTCGTAAGAAGTACCACTTTTAATTTTGAAGGCAATTCAGTGGAGTATTTTTAACATATTTATTGTAAAATATAAATGAAAGGAACTTGTTTGTAACTTTTGAAATTATCGTTTTGTTTACAAACACGATTGGCATTGTCGAACACCGTTGAGTTTCAATTTGGTCACAAACAGAAAACCAACAGAATTATTCCTTGAATTAATGACAAGATAGGCAGGTCGTTTTCATAGTGTTGCAATAAAGGTGCAATGCACCCACACCCGGCTTTTGGAAGGAAATTGGATAGTTGGCTCAAACCGCTCATAGACTTTTACCAAATCAATTTGACACGCCTCCGATTCCTTTTTTCTGGCCACGTGACGAAGCGTTCGCGTTCGACGCTAGGCGTTTGACGCAAGAGAGTCTAAACGAAATGGTCGTAACCTGGCTATCTCTTTTGTCATGACCAGCCCGGTCATGACAAAAATTATAGCAACAAAATATTGCCTTCACTATATTATTATGTACTGCCTCATTTAATAACCAATTTCGATACCGTTTCCAAAAAGAGATTTCTTTTTAGTGTTATTTATTGAGTACAAATATTTTCAAGTACCCAATAGTCGACGAATCACAAGTTACACGTAGGTAAATGCCAAAACCTACTGGGGCCATGGGTTGTCCGAAAGGGAATTCCGGGATCCTGGGTCCCAAGTAGTGTACCCACAAGGCAAAGAAGGAGTAAGTTAGTAGAAGTCTGACACGCCCTCGCGCTTCGCCCTAGAGCGAGAAAACCAAAAAAGACATTAAACGATGTCCCACCGTAGAGAAAAATCTAGTGATTTTATTAACTGTTGAAAATTAATTCAAATAATCACGCTAACTAACACGCATTTGATAAGTCGTATGGCATATGATAAATAATTTTTTGTTCCGGAAACTGGTCTTCTTTACCTTGACCTCGTTGCACGCGTCAACATTTAGAGAACTCTCGCGCAGTCTGAACTTTCACGACTGTTGCCATAGAGACATTATAACATATAAGTATCTATCGTTATTTACAATATAGTTATGTTGTAAGCATAATGGGACTTTCGATTCTGAATAGGCTGATAGACTGACAATATATTAGTGTTCGTAAAGGGATTATCAGAGGCTGCAAAATTGTTTGAAAGATTTTTTGGAAGAACATGGTGGCTAATAGCCAGTAAAAGTTAGACACTCCCTCTAACTCCAACCAGAACGTCAGAAGGTATTTCATGATTTATCACTTTAAAAATAAAGTTTAGTGTCAAAAACGCCGACCACAAAAAAAAAACTAGTACCTAAGTCAATAATGCAGTTGGTGATTTATTTCGCCGTCTAGTACCAAACTAAGTAAAGCTTGTAGCATAAATACTTAGACAACTGATAAACATATTTTTAAATTATTTATTTAACAAGACAGAACAAATGATTGTGCTCGTCATACAAATATTCTCTTAGGTCTTAGCTGGAAATCTAAACCACGATCTCCGGTATAGTAGTAAGGATAACTAACAAGCCCGCCAAAAAAAAAAAAATCAGCCATAGTTTATAGACTATCGCTATAAACCTAAATGATTGAAGATACAGCCAAAAAGGTCTACACTGCCTACCAACTTCGTAGCGTAATATTCTAACCCAGAATTCTAAATTCAAATTTTCTTTTTTTCCAGACAATCATGATGAACGCGTTCATGCGAAGATTCCTCCGGTTCATGGTGTCACTGCTTGCCATCATAGTCCTGCCTGTGACCTACCTGCTGAACATCAGGAGGAACAAGAAATGTCCGCCTCCCATGAACCCATTGCTGTTCAAGTCCGCTACTTCGTTAGCTGCGATGATAAGGACTAGACAGGTAAAAATATTACATTTTATTACAAGTGGAGAAAGTTTGTCATTGCGACCGAGGCGGAATCCGCCCGAGCCGTAAGCAAGGGTGTTATGAAGCCGAGTTCTGCAGTGAAAAATTTCCACGTGAATCAAACGACGTTTTACAATATACTTACGATGGCAAATCGTAGGGTTTGCTTAGTGTCCAGCCTGCAACAGGGATGTTATAAAGCTATTTATTATTTTTAGATTTCGATTTATAGTTTTTTTTTTTTAAATTGTGACTAAATTACGTGAAAAGGAAGACATTTATTTTGACAAATATTGCTAAATAAGTGTATCAAATGATCACTATTGACATTAAATTTTTGGTCATATTGTATAATTTTTAATAATAATTTTATTATAATTTTTTTGACAAGAACTTTGAATTATTATTGATATATTTATTATTTTGACATTTTAACTGTAACTTCAATAACATTAATTGTAACAATGATTGATCCATTATTTTTGACATATAATTTTGACATAAGTATATGTTTTTTTTTTAATTCATTTGTAATAATATAAAATAATTAAGTGAAAGTAACTCATTTTTAATGCATGCTAAATTGGGATGATAAGGGCAAGCGTATCATAAACTATTGCAATGCTTGAAAAAGGCTGCTAAGTCATAAGCACTTCTTCTTCTTCTTCTTCCTGCCCTTGTCCCATTTTATTTGGGGTCGGCGCAACAAGTCATAAGCACTAAACTAATATAATGTCATCATTGTACATTTGGTTTGCAATAAACGTTTTTACTTTGACTTAAATACAATGACTATAAAAAAAAAATTGTAATCGTAACTCAAACCGATGTAAAAGTTTCGGATAAAGGTGGAGTCAAAACGAATATACGTAAGCATCATGTATTCCTACTTATTTAGACTCCGCTTCTATAAAACATATTGATTATCCTCTCGAGTGCCGTAATTAGAGACACAATTAAAAAGCCATTGTGTCTTGCTTGGATCCACGTTTAGACACACAACGGGTTAATGTATATCAAAAACATGCCTATGGGTACCTACCCTATACTTACTAGGTATAGTTAGGCAATAATTTTAATATTTTAAGGTTTCTGCAACTTAATTCTGTGCTTGTGCCTTCATTGGACACGTCGGACCTCATCATCACACACCCATACGCATAAATCATTTTGGGAATACTTTCATTGTGCGTACAGCGTATTGGTGGAATTTCCTGCGAGTGTCGCTATTTCCTGATGGCTACCTGAGTCTTCAAGTCGCAAGTGAATAGGTTAGTTGAAGAAAATAGTGATTTACCGGTGGCCACAGCATCGTTTACAATCAGATGGGTTACGTCACTTACCTACTGAAACCTGAGCCTAACAATATTAAAAAAACTATCCTATTGATTTAATTTAATACTGATATAAAGTTTAATTGCAGATTGTATAAATTGCTAAGATAATAATAAAATGACGCCATCCTATTTTAATTTCAGATTATGGCTGGCCGTAGCATTCAGTTAATGAAATAAAATTTGCTCGTAATTATATATCCTAACTAATAACGCATTGCTGGTATATCAATCAGTACGTTGTTCTACATGGTGTCTTGAATCGGCAGTAACTAATATTAAACGATAGGCAATAATAATAATAATTTAGATTTTCACTCATAAACGATAGATTGATTTTTTTAAATTGTTTATTTTTAATAATAAATGAAAATAAATATTAACTGAGTGTTACAATAGCTGAATAAAAAGTTCTTAAAAGGGGTTGTCTGTAAACCCAGGATATTCTGGATACTTATGAAATTTTGGATCTAGATAATATCGGAATAATATTATACCGGTTTCGGATACAGACGATATTTTTACAGATTTGAAATTATTTCGGATTATTCGCTAGTTTCTGACATTTTCGGTTATGGATATTAGAATTTTAAAATTATAAAAGTGAATTACAAATAGCAATTTGACTTTTATTTCTAGTCTAAATTATCATTTGTTTTCCCGGGCTAAGCAAACAAAACCCTGTCGTAACTTGACAGATATAAAGTTAGTCTATATCTACTAAAATTTTAAATGGGGAAAATTTGTATTTTTGTGTGTACTTTTGCAATGAATAAACTAAAAAACTACTGTGCCGATTTTAAACATTCTTTCATCATTGGAAAGCTACATTCATCTAGAGTAACCTAGGCTATATTTATTGTTCGTGCTAAGCCGAGACGGGCCGCTAGTTGTATAATTAAAATCAATGATGTTTTAAGTTTAATCAAAATATGAAATAAGGTATCTAGTAGATCAGGTAACACGAATAAATCACATGAATAATATAAAGGCAAAACTTTATGAGTGCGGGTGTGTGTGTGTGCATGTTTGTTACTTCTTCACGCTCGAATGGCTGAACAGATTCCCATAAAACTTGATACACGGGTAGACCATGTCAAGCCAAGCCTACTGGGGCCAGGGTTAGTTTCGAAAGAGTAACTCAGCCCCGGATGAAGGCACGAAAGAACGGGGTGGGTTTTTAGTCAGTAAGAGTCTGACACTATCTCCCGTTCCGCCCGAAAGTGGGGGATGTCATTAGATGATTTTCCCACCGAAACAAAATACATAGGTTAAATTTTATGTACGCGGGCGAAGCCGCAGGCAAAAACTAGTACTTAATAAAACACTAATAAATTAATTCATTAAACCCCAAGCGAACGCCGGCGTTCGCGCACCTATTGTCTTTCAATTGTGTCTGTAATTATCACAATTGAAAGGTTAATTCATTAAACCCCAAGCGAACGCCGGCGTTCGCGCACCTATTGTCTTTCTATTGTGTCTGTAATTTCCACGATTGAAATGTTTTTATTAATAAATTATATCAAAATAACTTCTGAATGCATTAAATAACAGGCAACACAAATTATCACATTCGAAAGCTCAATATATTTATTCCAATGATAAAGTTTAAAAAGTTCATTAAAAAGAAAGGTTTACCTTGTAGCGATAAGGTTAATTTGACCTTTAGAGCAGCCGTGACCCGCTCATCTTGTACCATTCCTCTGAGGCCGATGGCCATCTCTGACTTGAATAGAGGTGTTAGCGAAGTTGAATGCGGAGACTGAGGTGCATATGTGACCTCTTGTAAAATATATCATTTATCACAAATATAGCCTATGTCACTCAGGAATAAAGCAGCTTTCTATTGGTTCAAAAATTGTAGCAGTCGGACCAGTCATTATCATCAGCCTTTTTAATGTTCCCACTGCTGGGACTCAGGCCACCTCTCTAGGAGAGGGAAAGGGCCGTAATCCACCACGCGGACCCAGTGCGTGTTGGTGAATGTCACATGTCTTCGAATTTTTGGTTCATGCCGGTTTCCTTACGATGTTTTTCTTCACCGTTTTGAGTGTCGGAAAACTTTCTATTGGTTTAAAAATGGTTGTAATCAAACCAGTCATCATCATCCAGCCTTTTTAATGTTCCCACTGCTGGGACTCAGGCCTCACCTCCTTACAAACAAAAAAACAAACTTTATAATATTACTGTGTATTTGAAGGCAAAATTTAAAGCATTCGTGGTGATAAGGTCGATTAAACAGTTGCTCATTTTTGATAACAAACTACATAGAAAAATAAACTTAAAACTAGTAAAGTTCCAACCAGCGGTTTCAGAGAAACTTTGATTGATGCTTAGACTAACACTCGTGCTGCCTCCTGGTGCACGTCCATTCAGGAAACTCTCCTTGCGGAAGCGAAAACAGAGTTCCGACACAACCCTACATGACACAACCATACTTGCAGTAGGTTGCAAGTTACAACGCCATCCGCATTCCTGTCTCATGTTTTGTCTGATAGTTGAATTGATGATGAGCATTTTTTTTTTAAGATCATGTGTACCTATTGTATTTTTGGTGACATTTAATTGCATGAAGACTTGCTGATAAGCGTTTAGCTCTTTTATAGGTTACTCGTATTAAGCGAAGTTTACACCTGTTGTGGTTTATACTTACTAAAATTGATAAACAAGATAAATTCTGTAGCTGTAAGTTCGGAGCTGCATTTTGTGTATCTTGGGCATTGTTAACGAACTTCCAAAAACTAAAGCCAGTTTTAGGTACAGATGAGTAGATATTAGGTATGCTAAGAAATTTTTGTAATCAGCCTCTGTAGTTAATCTAATTGGCAGTTAGTCTATTTAGTAAACCAAATGACATAAGATGAAAATTATCCCACAATTACTCCATAGAATATCACCTAGGGAGACAACAGGGAGAAAATAATTCTAAAACATGATTTAATTTATCTTTCAGATCACGTCAGAGCAAGTTGTAGAAGCTTATATAGAGAGATGCAAGGAAGCCAACCCGTACTTAAACGCTATAGTCGAGCCAAGGTACGATGCCGCGCTCAGAGAAGCTAGGGGCATCGACAAGATGATCGCTTCGACTGACAGGACGCCTGAAGATCTGGAGAAAGAGTATCCGTTGTTGGGCGTGCCTATGACTGTGAAGGAAAGCATTGCTGTTGAAGGTAAGGGATTGATGCGAAGCGTGGACTCTTTAACCTTTTGATCGCCAAAGTCATGTATATGTCGTAGCCAGATCTTAGGATTGACCAACTCAGAATATGGCCAACTAGAACTGGCCAGATCGTTTCAACGTGAACATTTAATGACATGCCAATCCTCGTTTGGCCATATTATTGATGTAGGATTTCAATGATATTAAAAGGTCTAAAGACAACAGGCCAAACGAAGATTGAAATATCATCAAACTTTATCGTTTAAAATTATGGAAAAGAAGAAACATTTTTAAGCACGTGCATTTTTTATAAAAAAAAATTAACAGGTATATTTTAGACATTTCTTTTATTTCCGTCGAAGTCGTCATAAACAGAAAAAAACAATTAAAGAACCATATAAACGCTTTTGACATTTATATTAATTTGGTTATTAACGATTGCTATTCGATTAACCTGGTGACAGTTATCGAGAGCAATGACCTTTACATTATTTATTATTTTTCATTTATAAGAAACAGATATAACATTATAAGAAACCTTCTTTTGGTCGCATAATAAGGACTAATCGCGTAAGTATGCATACACAACTGCATTCCTTGAAGATTTAGGTACTATGCGTTCCAAATGAGAATAGGACCGATTACTATGTTTTGACGTCTCGTCGTACTGTCAAATCGAAGAAAGTTTGGCAAAATTGAAGAACTCAGAGATGAGTAAAATTGAAGAACTGTATTCTTATTAAACTTTTTTCGTTCAGTTTATAAATAAATTAAATTTTTCGTAAATTAATTAAAGTGTAAAAATTTCTTTCCTCGATTTGACAATAAATCGTATCGTCACATGCGATGATAGGATCGATATCCTATTCTCATTTGGAACGCATTGCAATCATGTTAAAAATTCTTCCACTCTCGTTGGACAGAAATAGAATGTCAAACTTTTCCTGCCTAAGGCTACTCGTTTGCCTTTAATTACTGTGTTTCCCGTTGCTTTCCAAGGCCATGGTGACTCTTTTAGCCCCCAGTGCCCAAGTCTGCTATTACAATAGTGTCAGAATGGTCTATCATTAATTTCAAAATTGTTGATTTTGAGTAGGTACCTACCTAAGTTTGGTAATCTACTAATATAATGGTGTCACTAAAAAGAAACACCGAAACAAACTCAGGGTTCAAAGTCTATACAGCAAACATGTACCTAATAGTCAAATAATATTCCTGCAACCCTGGCAAACATCGGCTCTAACGGGCCCCGTCAATCATGCCTTACACTCAAAGATAACATTAATTTAATTTACAACTCTTAAAACTATAACACAAACAATAAACCCGCTATCCACTCAGCATATAAATACCTTCAACCTAATTAAATAACCAATTAAAATTCCAGGCATGAGTAATGACTGCGGTACGGTCTACCCATATAGGAATCCAGCTAAGCGAGACGCTGCCGTTATAAGGCTGGCCAGGGCTGCTGGAGCCATTCCTATTGCCGTGACGAACACACCACAACTGTGTATGAACTGGGAGACTTATAATAACGTTATTGGGATCACAACGAACCCTTATGACCAGAAGAGGACGACGGGCGGATCTTCGGGGGGAGAAGTAAGTGTTTTGAGTTACTTTTGATTGAAAATATTTAGCTATATAACACATTATACCTGTATTAGATAAATAGATATTTATACTCTTTATTATATTACTAGCTCTTGCCCGTGGCTTAGCCTGCGTACATAAAATATAGCCTATGTATGTCACTCAGGAATTTAAAGCAGCTTTCCATCGGTGAAAAAATTTTAGCAATCGGACCTGCACTTTCCGAAATTACCTCTTACAAACAAAAAATAAAACAAAGTTTACCTCTTTATAATATTAGTGTAGATTATTATCATTATGGCTGAATTTTAGGAAATGCCTGTCGATTTCATAACTTAATTGCACAAAGCCCAATCGGACCACCAGCCGTACGGCGGCGCTAACTGTACATGATCGACATCCCACCCATGTGCACAAAAAGTTTTGGCAACACCACAGATATCTATGGGCAACACATTGATTGTGCGTACAACTAAGGAGTGAAATTCCCTGCCGGAATCTGTGTTTCCTGATAGCTACAACTTAGGTATTGGTCTTTAAGTCAAGAGTGAACAGGTTACTTCTAGGCAAGCGTGCCTCACCGTTGAAAACACACTTACCATCAGGTGAGATAGTGGTCAAGCGCAAGCCTATCAATAATAAAAATTATTGTCTAAAGAACAGGCATTATCTTTGATTTAGCAGTTCTGTATTCACGGCCTTCCTTATTGTAAAATAAGCACACAGTGTTTACTCGATCGAGACGAATAATTGATGATCGTCCGAACCAGTTATACCTAGTTCAGTAGCATCAAGAGATTCACTACCGAAACTTTGAACATTTCTATTTATAACAATACTATCCTTATTCTCATTGTACCATCGAGGTCATTTCTGCCTGAACACTTTAAAAAAAATGGCTTGAATCGTACGGGGCGGCGCCAAACCAAACCCTTTGAAGTTTTCGTTTCAAGTGCAAGCAAAAATGAACTTAGCGGTGGTCAGGCGGAACTGTCTTTAATGGTACATACTTCTTACGCCACTTGAACATTTGAAACAAATAATGTCAACCATTGTCGACTCCATAACAACATAAACCATTAACTGTGGATTAAGCAAGAGTTAACTTTCCTAAGTGCTGGTCAAAACCAAGTAGACGCAATAGTCACGACTTTTTTACGTAATAAATTCACTCAAGTGTGCAATTTAATTTAGGTAATAAGTAGTTACTTGCAACGACGTGCGAAGTGACTCTAAGTATTATAACACAAGACATTGTAACATTCACAAAAAAATGACACATTTGGATGAAATCATCAGTGCTATTTGCTCTGATGTAGAAATAGCTACGCTAATTAATGAAAAAATTTTAAGGTCATCTGGTAGAAAATTTCTATGGTATTAAGGCCAGGTTCTGCTGCATTTTGAACTTTTTAAATTTCTCGAAATTAACAAATACCTACATATAAAAGAGAGCCACTACAAACACCTTAAAAATTGATTTAATTAAAATTGGTTTAAGACCAACTTCTGGACAAAAATTAAAACAATATAATAAAATAGTAAATAAATAGTTGGCTCGATTAAAAAAAATTGCGAATCTGACCCTAATTTACGATTTCAAACGTGTACTTATGTCTACGAGATTACGTCACGGAAATATGTTTAAATCACAACTAGGGCTTTCAATACCGGTATTACGGGATCCCGCAATACCGTGATCACGGATATATTTTGGTCTTTTTTCAATCACGGTATTGACGAGCCAATACCGTGATTACGGTATTACAATCTTTAATATATATTATTATGTTTTGTTGTAATAAGTAGCAAGAAGTTGTATTATATAATATAAATTACGATGTAATATTATTCTCACACCTGTATTAAGCGCCAACTCTTCGCGATACGTCGAACCATAAATAAAAATGGTCTGAATAACGCGTAATGAGATAGGCCCTATACGACGTTATTGTTTTGTTAGTCAGTATCGCAAAGGTGCCCGGGTAACATGTGCAAACTTGGTCATTGTGTATTTTTGATAAGTTTGTAATCTTGACGAGCAACATGGTACATAATATTAATACTTGTATTTTATGGGGTTTGTCTCAAATCTCAACGGATCACGCGACCGTATTTTTTTTTTGTAAAAACTAATTACGAATTCACAACAAATTGAAGCATCTAAAATTGTGTCATTTTCCAATTTGTTTAATATATTTTTTCCTTTAACGAATCACGTTATCTGTTAGATCTACAATTAGACAGTAAAAATTGAATATTTGAGCGGTTTCGATGTGGTTTTCTTTTCTACTTCAAATATTATTAATTTTGCCTAATTAGTACTTATTAACTATTTTCGTGTTCGAAGAAACAATTCAAAATTCTACATTTAATTGGTAGTTTGGTACAACAAGTACATGTGTCCTCTAAGGGCAGTATAGGTACGCATCTAATGTATCAGCCAGTAAACTACAGGTACGGCAGCGCCATGCTTACCTGAACCTTAGAACTGCGTTTTAACCTTATTAGATATAGATATGTCGTAAAAATGTACAGCGTCAAGTAAGCCTAAACCTTACGCAGATCTATGGTTTTAATCTGCCTTATTTGCTAATCGCCGGTAAACAATCAGTACGGTAGCGCAATGCTTACTAGAACCTTATTAGAACAGTTAAGAGAGAATAAACACTGATTCGAAAATAAAAATACGTATTTAAATGGTTTTATTAATTTCCTAATTAAAATTTCTATGAGACGGGGTTACAGTCAAGCACTAGTTAAAAAAAAACTTGAGTTCAATACCGTGATCACGTGATCACGGTATTGAATATTCTAATACCGGTATTGATACCGGTATTGAAAAAATCCGGTATTTGAAAGCCCTAATCACAACCTACTGACATATTTTATTTCTTACAATTTTATAGGCAAAGTTTGTTTCAATCTTTTCCGTGAAGACGATTTTTGGGCAAACCCAACAATTTTAGTACAGTCTACATTACAGTTTTTTCACTAACACATTTCTGTTTGTTTTCAGTCGGCGTTGATCTCAGCAGCAGGATCCATCATCGGTGTAGGATCAGACATCGCTGGATCACTCCGACTGCCTCCCATGTTCACTGGAATATTTGGACACAAACCAACACCTAGACTCCTCTCAGTTGAAGGTAAAGAGTTATCAAGCATTAATAAATAATTTATTATCAGGCATCTTGACTCATTTATCAGACTAACATATATAAAGTAAATACAATATATTTATCGTTAGTAAATAAGACTTAGGACTATGTTAGTACCTAACACATTGCACTATGTTCACTTCGTGATGTTCGGCGGCACCTGTCCGCAGAAGCAACGGAACACCACGCCTTTGGATAAGACTTTCTTCAACATGAGGGGAAGAAAAGTGTTAGAGACACTTACCACGAACTCCTAGAAATTTAGGTTTCGGTGCGTCTTTAGCAGCTTCAGTGCGAACTTCGTCTTTTGGCGCAAGTACTCCACGATGTCTTCCAACCTTGTGGTGTGATGCAGGCGGGAAATGTGCAATGGAGTTTTTTTCTGGCTGATTAGATTGAGGATCATGACTGTGATTATATAACTATTAATTTTGGACTTGCTTCGGAGTATTAGTTGGAATACTAAGAAAACTAAGTAAACGGGGGTCGCGTTAACTCTTTGAATCCCGTAATTAGAGACACAATAGAAAGACAATTGCTTATGTCGAACTGTGTAACATAAGACATTCAAAAGGTTAAGTAGTAACATCTACAGAATCTTTATCCACATAAGTTTTATCACCTTTACTTCTTTTTCATTTTTCGTTATTATAGCAGACCTAAATGAGATGCTCAGAAATAACCTTAAACATAATTTTCCTCCTCCAGGGCACGTTCCAGACTGCTTGGATCCTGACTTCGAAGAATATTTTACACTTGGACCACTCGCGCGATACGCAGAAGACCTCACACTACTCTTGAAAGTTTTACGGCAACCAGGAGGTCCAGAAGTACCTTTCGACAAGCCAGTAAGTTTGAACATTATGCTTGACAGAATCAACACAGTAGGCAGGTCTAGGTAGTTTAATAATGCGACAACGAAATAAACGCAATCATCTAAACCAATCATCTGTAATAAAAAAAAGAATGGAGGAATAAAATACATATCGAGGCTAAAGCTCAACATACTGCCAAAAAGGTTGGTAATCTTATCAAAAGTGAGACGGTACTTTATTCCGGAACAGCTGCTAAATCTTTATTCACTGCAAGTTTAGTCGTTGAAGTACTGACCTCATCTTTAAGAACAGTATCTACAGCTGTCGATTGAGAATCGAATCAAAAGAATCATCAGCAATTATGCATTCGTCAAGCCAAAACTACAAAGTCTTGAACACTGACTAAAGATTGCTAGCCTGACAGTTTTCTGACATTACGTTTCGGGGAATATATGTAAGAGTGACAGGTAATTTATTTTTGCCAATCTCGTTCCATCATCGAACCACATTATGGCAATGCGCCGCCAGTAGTGGTGGTGGATATTCAACCTACACACTCCGCGAGATGCGTGCTTGAACGTCGACTACATACCATCAGGTGAGATAGTAGTCAAAAGCGAGCTAAGCAATACCTAGTAAAAAAAACAGCTCATTTGTTCAGCTCGAATGAAATATTAGAGAAACGAACGATAGGACGAACATTAGAAAGCGAACAAGAGTTATGTTCTAAACGAACTCTGAGTTAACCCTATCGACCTTGTCCAAATATAACTTTATTATCTTTTTCTTAAACCCCCACATATGTACATATATACGTACTATTAATTTTATATACACGAATTGTTTTATATATTTACAGGTAGACATTTCGAAAGTGAAGTTCTACTACATGGATGGTGACGGCAGCAATGTATCAGACCCCATAGGCCCTGACGTCAGAAGAGCAATGGAGAAAGCCAAAGATCATATAAAAAACACCTACAACATCGAAGTTAAACCGGTGCGTGACAATAAGATCATTATTTATTCTGTGACTGTGACAATACTACAATATACACTGTAGACGTCACCTGATTACCTAGTTGGTAATCGTCCGATTAATAATACATCCTGTATTGGCATTATTCACCGAACGAGAGAATGTACCTATAATATTTTCCAAACTTACTCACTTTTTCACTTCTCTAATTTTCAGCTCAACATTAAACACATAGAACACATGTGGGAGACAAGCATCAGGATTTTGTTGAATATAAAACACGTACAGAACATCTACACGGATCCAGAAAAACGTGACCAATGGGTGTCAGTATGGCCTGAAGTGCTGAAGACTTTAGTTGGCATGTCAAACCACAATTTTATCTGCGTATGCTACGGGCCATTGACGAAGTTCTTCGATGCTTTACCAAAGAGTTACTACAAGAAGCTGCTCTCCATTTTTGATGAAATCAAGGCTGAGTTTGAGGTATGTCTAAACTTGAAGAATTACTTTCGAATTCAAGGGACCCACTTCATACGGTAATCATAGCAGTACATAATATGAGAATACTCACCACACATGCACAGTTATATTTCTAAGCCTAACTCATTTAAGAACTTTCCCAGGCAGGGAGCAAATACCACCATAACATGAAATGACATACTCATTATTATGACTTTCGTTTGTTTAATGTCTAATGTATTTCTTTGATTTCAGAAAATGCTATCAGGCGACGTTGTCCTTCTACACCCAACGTTCCCTACACCAGCACATCTGCACTACAGAATCTACTACAAGTTCCTCAACTGTGGCTATCTGACGATATTCAACGCTCTTGGGCTCCCCGTCACTCAATGCCCAATAGGACTTTCAAGGAAAGGTCTCCCTGTGGGCATTCAGATCGCTGCCAACAAATGCAATGACCACCTGACGATTGCCGTAGCAAAAGAATTTGAAAAGGCCTTTGGAGGATGGATTCCTCCGAACAAAGAACTCACCAGTACCATAAAGACTGCGTAAAAAATAATAGTTATAAAATTATTATGGATTGAATTTTTTCGCCTGTGTGTACCAAAAATTGAGCTCGAAATATTACTGTTAATATAGCAACCAAGTTCGGGAGCTGACGACGTATAAATTTATTGGAAGATCTTAAATCGATATGAGGATAGCAATATATATATATATTATTAACAGGGTAAAATATACAGGTTTTGGTATGAATAGGAACCTATATGGGTACAGATTCCAAGGTTTATCTGCTGGAGTCTTTCGAATCTACGACTGCATGACTACTCAGCAATTTAAAGTGATTGTATTTCCTATTATATTATTATCACAATTATTCGAAGAAATTATATGCCAAAGTTCGGGAATCTAAAGAAGCCATGTATCTTCATTTGTTATAATCAATTTGTGTTCGAAGCTATGAAGACCAGTAGCCAGTAGCATAAAAATGTTCTTTTTCAATCACCTACATTTTTGAGACGTACAGAAACCCCTTATGTATCTAAAAAAATATCTTATAAACGTTTTGGTTCCTTGTGGAGTAGAATTGACGTGATGGCTTCAGTGGATAAAGGTGTTAACTAGCAAATAATTCTAAACGAATAATGAGGTTTAAAAATAATAAATATCAGATACTTGATTAATTGACAGTATCTAAACATATTTAACATGTTGCACCACCCAAAGATTAACTGGTAGAAAAGACTTTAGGCATTAATCCCTTATAAACAGTTTAACTCACAGATATCGTTATTTAATATTGCATATTTGTTTAATAAATAAACACCTTAGTTAGCATCTGTAACTATGTAACGAATGAGAATTTGTGTTTTAAGTTCATAAGTCGATTTATCATCAGTAAAACCTTTACTATATTTTTTTTAATTTTGCAGATAGGTAACACCTTTGTCCTCTTAGTCCTTCGATTCTTTAATAAATACAATTACGAAATTTTTAGTTTGTAAGCAATATTTTTGAGTTTCTAAGGAGTTATGTACCTTCACGTTCATTTAAGTAGGTACGAGGAATGCTAGTACCTACCTAAAGTATTAAAGTAAGATTTTATGTTTGCAATTAGTTCTTATTTCTTAGCAATAAGCAAGACACGCCTGATATATGAGAATTGATACTTATTTATTATGTGGTACTTTATGGATAAGTCATGAGGTAAGATAAAAATGTGATAATGAGACATCATCTACCTAAATGATTCGAATAAATTATTTTATTAAATAATTATTGTTAAATACTTTCACGTGTTTTATTTTGAGACAACGCAATATAGGCAGATGCGGTAGGTACTTTTGTCCCAGCCATATCGTATCTAACGTCCTATTACAAGTTGGCGCGCCGGATTGAACAACGTCACAATACTTAGAGTAATAAGGTTACCTCACGTTTATCCAGATTTCAATTCGGCTAAAATAAAGTAGGTACGCCGCATTGTATCCCCACGCCGCTGTCGTCAAAGCGGCTTTGAAACAGAAGCTACATAACCTATCAACAAAAATGGTGCCCTTCGTGTTAGGTTACTTTAAACCCGGTCCGCAGCCAGAAGTAAAAACCGGCCAAGAGCGTGTCGGGCCACGCTCAGTGTAGGGTTCCGTAGTTTCCCGTCCGTCACAATAAGTGTGCCCACTAATGAGTTTATAAAAATGCTTGCATGTACGATTATACTACAAACTTAGTCCAGAAATTATTTTATTTTTACCTTTTTGTCTTTTTTGTACAAAAACTGTTCTTTCTATCAAGTTCAAAATAAATTTCCTAGAAAGTCCTTATAAAGTTCTACTTTTCAGATTTTTTTTCATATTTTCTACACTTATGGTTCAAAAGTTACGAGGGGGGACACACATTGTTTTTTACTTTTGGAGCGATTATTTCCGAAATTATTGACATTATCAAAAAATGATTTTAGTAAACCCCTATTCATTTTTAAATACCTATCCAACGATATATCACACGTCAGGGTTGAAATTAAAAAAAAATCACTCCCCACTTTACATATAGGGGGGCTACCCTAATAAAACATTTTTTTCCAATTTTTATTTTACCACTTTGTCGGCGTGATTGATATACATATTGGTACCAAATTTGAGCTTTCTAGTGCTAACGGTCACAGAGATTAAGCGAGGACGGACAGACAGACAGACAGACATGGCGAAACTATAAGGGTTCCTAGTTGACTACGGAACCCTAAAAAGCACCCGTCCCTCGACCCTACACTATTTTACAACCCTATTTTGGATCGGTTCTTCTTATGTAATTTATAGTCGCCCTACATTGACAACATAAAGCTAAACGTTGGACACCGATTTGTAGAACGTATCGCTACCACAATCAGGTTGATCGTGTGGTTGTCGCATTACTTTACAGCGACATTTTTCAATCCAGCGCGCCTTTTTGTAATACGGCCTTCTATACTAAATGGCTGCGATAACTGTACATCTTCAAATCGAACCCGCAACCAAGTTGGGGATATACATGGATTTTTATAAATCCAATATTCGGTAAAAAGTCCGGCTGATTGACGATTTCTAGTTGTGACCAAAACACTCCGAATAAGACGACCCAAGACGTAAAGAATGTAGAACATGTTTCTACATTCTTTACGTCTTGGGTCGTCTTAATATAATTCAATTCAGGCACTTTTGTTGATAAATTATCGTACAAAGTGCAGTCATTAGTGAACACAACATAAAACAATCGTAAATATAGGTAATAGTATCCGATCTAAGCTAAAGAGCTACAGTGTGCTTGGTATATCTTAAGTGGACGCTCCGACGCCACTGACAATAACTACCTATATTGTTGGTTATTATACTCAAAAGTTTTGAAAAGTAAATTAAAACAACAAGATATATCCAAAAAGCATGGATATCAAGCATTAAATCTAATGCCTTTTGGTCTTGATCCAGGTGTCAAAAAAGCACCGGAAGTTAAGTTAGCGAGGGAATGTGACGTTTAAAGGATTTTATAAAGAGTTATAAACTTACGGAAAAAAAAAAAATAGAAACAAAAGTTACAATGCAATAACTACTCTGTTTTACATGCACCATCCTATCTATACCTACACAGTTAATATATACCAAGTAAACTTCCCTTTTCAAGGTTAATCTCTATGTCTAGGACAAGCACACGACATTGTGCGGCAGCCGAGTATTACGTTAAGTCTATAGGGCTTCTTTGTGCACCATTACTGGAAATCGTGCTGTTTGTTATAGTATTGCATGACGTTATACAAAAACAAAGTCCATAATTAGGCATTCCAGAAAACAGTGCTTTCGATCATATGACAAATATTTATCTAATATATTTGATGGACTTCTTCAAGCCTAGAAGTACATCAAATAGTATTAAAGCGAAGAAGCAAAGTTAAACTGAAATAATAAAAACGTAAATAATCAAATTGAAATACAACAATGGTTACAATTTATTTTCGGATTCGATATCGATACACAACGATTACAAAATCGATTCAAAAAGGCCTTGACATGCCTCGACGCTAGAATCACGCAGTGTTGCTAAGTTATAACTACCCTGCATATACATCGATCTAAGAGAGCGCTTATAGTACCATTTGAAAGGGTAAATAATCTGTTTATCCTTGTAAAATATAAATGATTAAATAAGTAGTAATAAATAAGGTAATCACTGGATTGTAATCATTGTAAGGCAATTACTGGATTGGGCCGGGTTCGGAAACCACCTTTGAAAGGCGTCGTGAAATTGCTTGGGCAACCAATCTAGTAAAATACATTTCGGAATTACAAAAAAAGAGATGCAGGAATACTTTCTTATCAATTTTTTTGTTACACGAATTTGTTTGCGCTGGCAACTATATTATCACATCACGCGTTCTATGGCCGAAATCAGAGACAAAATTGTATGTTTTTAATACTCAATGCTTTGGCATTTAAGTATTCAGAGAAAAAAACTGAAATTGGTATAAAATAGACTGAAAATTACGATAATATTTTATAAATGTAAAAATGCAAGTATATTGACATAAATAAATTTTATTACATTAGTCACTCAAGGAAATAAATTATGTGACAATTGAGTTGACAGAATCTGTCAAACAGTTTGACGAATATGAAAATTAGATTGATTTTCGTTTTCAATAAATAAAATTTATCGAGACTTGATCAAAATTTATAACTTTACTAATTTTTGCAACGTTCCATCCAATTTTAGTCTATTATTTTTTATTTGCTAATACACGAACAACGCACGCGCAGAACACCCATCGCCCAAAAATCTCCGAGCGCCATATTGAGAGGCAGACGTTGTATGACTTGAGTGATTAATCGTGGTTAGTGCAATAATTTGAAGTGGATTATTTGATCTTGCCCTATGGATATACTCTCGGGTACGTAATAAGTGCAAAAGTGTATTTACAAGATGATAATACTCACCCAGTGAGCCCTGGGAAATCACATCGTAACCTAGACATAGGCCGTTCTAGTTATCAGTAGATTACCTAGGTATCATCAATCCACTGTTTGCTCACAGTTTTAATCTTATTAATAACACGTGTGTAGAATAGCCATAGGTTTCTTGAATCTAGTTACATTAACAAGATTATGCGATCGCTTCGCAAGGTTCCACGCTCGTATATAAACGGATTTCGATGTGTTTATGTCGGCAGTTGACAGAAGCGTTTATGTATATGACCGATCATAAGTCACCACACCCAGTGACCGGATTGTCGGTTTTAGTATTTGATCGTTTTTATTTCGAATGATTGTTCGCGCGTTGTCGCGTCGGTGCGTGTTTTGTGATATTAGTGTCGTGTTTAACGTGATACAGTGAGTGTAATAATAATGTAATTTCTAGGAGTGGTGTGCCTCGGTTGAAAGGCCTGCCGGAAGGACAAGGCTCCACACAAGAGGAAGGACTGCGGCACTCCGCTCTTGGGCATCATGGAGTGCTGCATGTCGGAGGAGGCGAAGGAGCAAAAACGAATAAATCAAGAAATCGAGCGTCAGCTTCGGAAAGACAAACGAGATGCTCGACGGGAACTCAAATTGCTGCTCCTTGGTAAGTGCTTATGATAATTACCCTCATTTTCAGCTCTAGAAAAAAATGGTTTGTAATCTTTCCTATCAGTGTGCTCAACAAGCAAGCTGATTGATTGTTCCACAGTACCTATGAATCTCCATACATTTGTCTGAGGTCAATATCAAGTACATGATCAGTGTTAGTACTTATGACTTTAAATAGTTAATGATGCTATTAAATAAAAGAAGTGAGGTGAGTCAGATGATTCCGTGCCAAAGTTCACACCTGACCAGTGTGATTGTTGAGCAATACTTCATGGAATGTTAATTTTAACTATAAAAGTTTCCTATGGTTCAACATATATTGTGTCTATCTCTTCTTTTCGGGAACACATATCTTCATTAATTTTCCAATTCCTGTTAAATAAGAATGTACCTATGTGAGTGTTAAAAAAAACATAATACAATCGCATTACAAATAAGGCTTCATTTTGACAGATTACTTGTAAATAACAAACTTCATAGGTTATTTACTGCTTAACAATGGCTGTTCTTAACAAAAATGTGTATGAAATAGTATAAATATTCAACGCTAATATCAAAGTCGTCTTAAAAACTATGTTCTGTTGTCTAAAATTTATGATTAAGAGCAAGAAACAGAAATTAAGGATAACCATATAATTATAACCAATATTTGGTCATTTATAAGAAGCTTCAAGTGCTAATGCACGGGATAAAAGTAGTGGTTAATATTTTTGTTTTTATTATTGATGGGCTTACATAATAAATACACATAATACTGAATGTACACACGCCGGATGATAACCTGGAAAAAGAGGTGTAAAATCTTACACCTTTGTTTTAGGCAATGATCTTCCATTAGATACTAAAAGATATCCAACTTTCATTTACAATACTTTTTAGGCACCCATTTGAATAATAATCTACTATTTTTAATGTTATCCTCCTAGGAATTTCTCCTTAGAACAATATAGCAACACGCTTGCATTCCGTTTAGAGTCAATCCGTGGTGTGCTTATAGGACATATTGCTACATTTTGCCTGCTAAAACCCATGATACAGGTGAGAATTTTAGTGCAACAACTGGGTACAAATTTCAGTTAAAAACATTCTCAGCCTTATACTATTCTCACTGATCGGTCTCAAGCCTCCTCAGTAAAAGAGAGAATGTGCCATTATCCACTGTGCAAGCTCGGTGTGGATCGGTAAAATTCCAATTGGAATAACTCAATAACACTTGTGCCTGACATGAAAAATTAAACCCAAAACTCATGCTTTGCAGTTTTCAATATGACAACACATTAAGTAGCAATGTCATATGTGACATTAATTTTAAAAGAGGGGGCAACAGCCTACAAATCATCCCGACTACATCTCGTCTGTTTATAGACATGATAAAAATTTATTAAAAAAAAAAGAAACACATTACCATTTATTATTTTATAACCTAACTTGAATCACAAAGACTTGATATTCCAACAGGATACTGCAACCAATAGTTAATGTCAAGCATGAATGTAGATAATTGATAACATACCAACTTCCTTATCACTATGAATCATGTAGAGTGTGTTTTTTTTATATAAGTGAAATTCAATTCGGGAATTTTTCAGTAGAGGTTTCACAAGTCCATTTAACCATACCAGAGTTTTGTTACTTCTCCGAAGTTGGTAGTATTTAAGAAAACATAAAAAAAAAAAATTATCATCTTTGTGTAGTGGTAGTGATATAGCACATTTACAAAATAATAGGAATCATCACTCATGGTTATATCACATTGTTGATAACAGATTTTAAAATTAAAATAAAATATCACTAAAGTTTAATTTAAAACCAGGATCAGCACTCCCTTTTAATTCATTAAACCCCAAGCGAACGCCGGCGTTCGCGCACCTATTGTCTTTCAATTGTGTCTGTCATTATCAAGATTGAAAGGTTAATAGAATAGATAGACTTATATTTGGTACAGCAACAGCAAAACTGTTTTAACCTGTCAATCGTGATAATGACAGACACAATTGAAAGACAATAGGTGCGCGAACGCCGGCGTTCGCTTGGGGTTTAATGAATTAAAATGTGATATAAGATAAAAGCCTTGACCTGTGTCTGTGTATTATTTTTAATTTTCTAAAAAATCTTGTGATTAATTATAAATTAATAATAACTACATTTATTATTACCATTTTTTTTTTTTAATTAAATCAGCTAATAAATTTTATTTATTACCTATTTCAGTTTATAAATTATCTTTGTTCCCATTAAGACAACAATTGTCACTTATATGAAAACATAAAATAATGTAAATGTGTGGTAATATTACGCCAGTGTGGGTACATGAAAAATAAAGAAAAAATAAGACAAAAAGTGCAATTTTTCAGGAAACACTTTTTTTTAACTTTGATACTTTTAAGTAATTCCTGAAACATTTATGTTTTTGCATTATACAGTCAAAAAAAGTTTAAGATCACAGTACCTACCAGATGCCATTTAAAATAAGAAATAAAAATATTTATTTTATTTTTTATAATACAATTTGAGGCTGCTTTATTGTTGCAATCTATTGACCAGTAATCCTTAAGAGATGTCAGCAAAACTTCTGGGGGTTCCCTGGCCATGGGAAAACTTCTGATAAGGAAACCTATGCTCATAGATCTCAAAAGACAGCTGAAGGAACATAATGAGTGGTATTAGTCAGTAAAAATCTGATACACCCTGCCGCTCCAACCTTGACTGGCAGATAAGGCGATTTCCTCATAAAAAACCGTTAAATCATGCAAATGAATATTTTCAAGTCCTTATTTGGCATCCCTATTGAAATAACTGGAATTGCCACTTAAATAGGCTATAATATAATGTATAACATATTTACATTTGCAATTATGTTGAACAATTTATTATACATATAATAAAATATTATGTCATGACATGATAATTGTAAAATACTGGGGCTTTGCTATTTTTGATTAAATATTATTTACTAGATCTCATTTCCCTGATTTACTTTTACATTAAATAATATTTTATCTATTGCTGAAATAACCTTTTACTTGCCTTTTGTTTACCTAAAATTTGATTTTAAAAGGTACAGCAATACCTTTATTAAAATATTTTGATGGTGATATCATTTTTATTATTATTTCATTTTTTACTTTGTTTAATTCATTACAACCCAAGCAAACGCGCATGTATTTATTGTCTTGCTATTGTGTCTCAAATTGACGGTATCTGAAAGGTTGATAGTATCAATTTTTTTAATAAGTTAAGTTTGTTCCTACATATTGTAAAAAACCAAGTCTCCCATCGTGTCTGTCTGTTCACTATAAACTCAAAAACTACCAAACAGATTTTCTTATAGTATTCACCAATAGACAGATTGATACATAGGTGTAAAATAAATGCATATTACAGTAGAGAAAAGGTATGAATTTAAATTATTTGTAACGCCACCTTGTAAAGCTGGCCGCTAGTTTTATATTATGAACTAGCTTTTGCCCGCGTCTTCGCCACGTAAATAAAATATAGCCTATGTTACTCAAGAATAATGCAGCTTTCTATCAGTGAAAAAATTTTAACAATCAAACCAGTACTTTCAGAGATTACCTCCTACAAACGAAAAAACATAAAAAATAAAACAAACTTCCTATTTATAATATTAGTATATAAATGTAAATTGTCAAAATAACAAATTACCTAAGGAGTTTGATTATGTACAGTACCAATATTTAGATTTTGATAAAAAGACTATTAATTAAAGTAGGATAAGGGAGATATTTTTAATTAAAGTAGGTAGGTACATCCTATATTTAGCCTGTACACAAATCAAACACAATGTTATCATATTCTTACCTACAAATAAAGTTTGGTACCTAAGTCTGCAAACTACCCACAAATGCCTCTGATATAGGTATTACATTTACATTTACTGGTCTGTAGGGGAATGTATTGTTTTTTTTTTTACAATGACATGGTGTTGATGTTTGTTCTACAATATTGAATTTTATATGAAAACGTTTTCAGCTAGTTTTCGCTTTAGAAGAAAGACATCTTGTCAACTTCACCACAACCAACATAGTAGGTTTTCATTTGCTCATAAATAACGTCTAACTCCACCACACTGGCCCACTCCACTTGTATCAATCTCTCAAGAAATCTACTGATTGCAGTTAAGATTGGAAAAGAAAAAAAAGTTAGTTTTAGCATAGATCTACCAAATTCAAGTTTTCGTAAAAGACCTCTACCAGGGAAGCACTACCACTATAACTATTTTGGCTGCGTCATGTGTGTAAGTCTTGATTGTCATCTATTACAAGAGATATCTAAGTATTATTTGACTTGTCAATTTAATTACAAGGTGGTTGAACTAAATCTTTAGTACAAGATGGCTTTAAACATCATTAACAAAATATGCCATCAAAAAATGCATCTAAAGGTACCTGACAGATCAGCTTGTACTTACAGTTCTACCTGTCAAGTAACACAGGCGTGCGCCAAACAGCACAGCCCGGGATAAGTACTTACACTCCTTTCATAGCTGATTCTTTTCCTAAAATATTGTGTACCATCATAACAATATTTATAGTTATTTCCATAAAAGGAGTTAGAAATGGAATTATAACAAATTTGAAAATGAAATGCCTACCTATAACCAGGAAAATTGCAGAAAAGTTCAGTGTTAATGAATTCCCTTTAAAACATCCTGCTCTAACGTTTTTCAGCTATTATTAGGTCAATACATGTTACGAAGAGAGTTATGAGTACTTTATACATGTGGATAGATGAAGAGGGAGGCCAAAGCCAACAAAAATTGTATGAGAAGTTATATGAAAGAAAAGGGAGTTAGTGGTAGCGTGACAGATGACGGGACGGAATGGAAGAATAAACGTGTAACGCCGACTCCAAATAAAACGGGACAAGGATAGGAAGATGATGATTAGGTCAAAACAAGATCCTCCCATGGTCCTCATTTGGAGCTTAGGACTGCTCTACAAGCTATTCAACAATGATATCTCTCCACCACCCTAGGTCAAATGGTTGGGAATGCCAGAGGCATTAATTCCGACCATGTGTTGTTAGAATATCTATGTACATATAAATTTTCAGGAAGAACATCATAAGCTACTAATGATCGTTTTTGCACAAGTGAACTTTTCCTTTCTTAATTAAAAAGTCAAGCTCGACGGTGGCGACCTCCCTCAGGCATCCAGTGACAATTCTTGCTCATCAGTCCCGGTGCATTCGTGGGACGTGACCAGCCCACTCCCACTTAAGCCTGGTATTTTTTTCTCCGCCGGAGACACCTTTGTGATGTTCTGATCATGTTCATGGGGCAAATTTGGCCAGAGATGATCGCCCTAGACAGAGAGGTTTAGAAAGAAAAAGAGGAGGACTTTGCTCGGCAGTAGAACACCAAAATAGGCTATTAAGAAAAATATTTACGGCAATATGTTACTAGGAACTATTCTAATAGATCAGTAGTTATCACTTTTTGAATAAGGAAAAAAAAAATTCCTGCTTATATATACATATTCTTATTAACGACATATTCTTCTTAAAAAGATTCCATATGAATTTAGATAGGTATTTCTGAATGCACTCATGATACAAGAGTGGGCCAACACCTACCAGTGTTGTCTTTTCAAAGGTTGACTGGTAGAGAATACCTTGTTGCATTAGTTCACCTAAGTACCAGTACTGCAAATGGAGTTTATAAAATTAATAAGTCGCTTGCTAACCTGAGCTTTTGTTTGTTTCCTGTTTTGATGGAGTCTCTTTCCTTTGGGAGAATCTATTCATTGCCATTTTATCTTGGTTTTCAACAAAAGGAAAATGTTTTTATTTTACGTCAGAAAATATGGTTTATATTAAATAAAAAAAAAAATAGGTTCCTATGATCACAGTGTAGACCTGTCAAAGAATTTTTATGGTATGGTAGCATAGATATTGTCATTTAATTTGTGATTTGGGTAAGTGTGGGCGCTGTATAAAGGTCGTAATCATTTCCAATCAGAATCTTATCCAATTTAAAGTACATAAAATTTGTTGTTGTGTATGGATGATGATGGATGTAGAGGTAGAGGGAGGCAAAAGAAAGAAAAGGGAGTTAGTGATATGACGCGTGACAGGACAGAATGGAAGAAAAAAAACGTGTTGCGCCGACCCCAAATGACACGGTACAAAAGCAGGAAGATGATGATAATTTGGAACTCACACCCATTTATTCTTTGTCTTTTTAGACCTTCAATGTTATTCTATTAATATTATTTTTAACTAGCAACAGGTTAATAAAGTGGCATCTGCAATAATATTTATTTATTTTCTTATTCATATTTAGCAATACAATATTATCGTAATAATGTTGCATAGTTCAAATGACTCACTAAAGTAGGTAGATGCTTATAAGTAAATAATTATCCTCTTATGTAAGTCTAGATAAATCACAGCTTCACATTATTGAGATCAAGCAAATAAAGAAATGTTTAGTTAGCTACTGACACTATCAAGATGGATTCCAGGTTAATATTTCAGCAGGGAATGTAAAAACAAAACTTAACTTGAATTTCGAATACCGTAATTAGAGACTCAATAGAAAGACAATGAGATAGCGAACACTGGCGTTCGCATATCTATTGTCTTTCTATTGTGTTTGTAATTTCCACGATTGAGAGGGGTGGAAAATCATCCAACCAATTACTTATCCTACTCTGAGGGAGGGTGGGTCAGTATTTTACTGACTAAAACCACACCTATGCTCTCTTTCTTTGCCTTGCGTTCCATGACCCCGGGTCACTTTTTCGGATCAACCATGGCCCCAATAAGCTTTGGTCCTTTTGGGCCCCTACGATTTGTGTACTAGTTTACCTTAGAAAGCATCGTAGTAAGAAACTACGCTAAAATATAATTAAAATCACCTACTGACAAATATAGAGAAGTCTAAAATCGGGGCGCGTTATAATTTTCGGGGTCGACTGTGGCCGAACTAGCACAGCGCCTGTCATGTGACACCCTTAATTCTGCACGCGATGTACCAACGTGAATAGCCGCTTCGGGTCTTAATAAAATAATTTAATTAGTCACTAAGTCGAATACACCAACGAATACGTAGAACAGATACTAATGTCTGTAACTCTGTATCCTCGTACATTCAAGGAGGTTACCGATGTAATTTTAAATTGAACAATTACCTAAATGCTACGTGACTCATTTCGGTACTAGGCGTCCTTCACTGACGATCAGTACTCTGTCCATTTTGAAGATAGACAGATTTTCTCAGCTATTATATGGCTATTAAAATAAAGTGCATAACAGTTACTAATTAATTGATAAATCTGCAGTCGGAAAATATAAATCTTATTATAATTATCAATCGTGTAACGTAATCAGTAGTTAATGAAGAAACCTACCTACTGCACGTTACACTGCTTAGCAACCACACGATCACATTGCAATGCGCGGTATAAATCTTATTCTGATTTCTGTAACGTTTGATAGAACCGCCGATAAAACGTATCATTTGTGGAATTCGGCCCTCCTAAATGGTTTACATTTATTTATACTTTATTGAACACCAAAATATACATTACAATTTGAGCCGTAAACTTAGAACATTACAATGGCCTTATCGCATTCTGTGATATCTTCCAGGCAACCTAGAATGGACAGAAATTGCCTGGACATAAAATAGGGTTGAACTTGGTGTATTTAAAAACTAGCTAAAGAATTAAAAAAATTATATGATCTGTAGCAAGAGACATCAGACAATTTTGTTATTTTAAACCTGGTTGATAAATCACCAATCACATAAGGCAAGCCTCTCACCACATTTTTTTATTGCTTTTTATCGGTTAGACTACATTAAATTTTAAAGATTTTTGCAAAAAACCGAGTTTGACCCCATGAAAAGATTTTGACATGAAACTTCGGGACAAAACCGAAGCTATGCATAATATTATAAAGCAAAGTTGACATAGAAGCTAAGAGCTCGATTAGCTGTACCTCAATGGGACGCCATAGCGGCGTAGCCAGGTTATTACGTCAAAAAACGTATTTTAACATAATAACCTGGACATTGACATTGACTACGTGACCAACAGTGACTCGATAAGGTTCATTTACACACCACAGAGCTGAATGCATTTTAATAGTTGTGCAAACTGGCAGCACCGCCATTGCGTCCCAGTGAGGCAAGGGCCTAATGATGGCCCTGATATCGAATTGAAGAATAGAGATAGATAGATATGACAATAGAGCTGTAAAGGTTGCTAAATATAGGTCAGAAAAAATCTATTTTGAGAACATCGATATGAAAAGAAGAACAAAAATTGAAAGCTCATCTCAAAAACACACCATCTGTATGTTTCTGCTAGTTCTGACATAAATACCTAGTTGGTAGACCTATATTGCCACCTTTGTTCTCAAGCAGTTTACTTTGAGTAAAAATCCATTCTGAATTTGTCAACCACGTTATCTATCAATCAAAAAGCGTTCTGATTGAGTAATCTCTTTCAAAAACTCACGGCAGAAGTACCTAGTGCTGTGAATATTTTCAGAAGAAATACGGTTGGAAATCCCCTGTGCGATAGAGCATGATTGGAAGAGGAGGAGACAATTGCGCATATGCTCCTTGACTATACAGGTGTCACCATGTACACGAACCTTAGGGTGCTCTTAGATTCCCTGAGAAACCTGAGAGGTCTAATCAGTTTTGGAGAGAGGTGGGCTGGTTGAAATAAGCATACCAAAGGTTTTGACTGGCATTGCTCGTGACTAAGTGCGGAAATCGTACTCAACATAACATAACAACTAATCTTAACATAATATGTAACTAACATTTTTCTTTTGTCATGTCTCAGGGACTGGAGAGTCAGGCAAGTCGACGTTCATCAAGCAGATGAGAATTATCCACGGCTCTGGCTACAGCGACGATGATAAAAGGGGTTTCATAAAGCTCGTGTATCAGAATATTTTCATGGCGATGCAGAGCATGATAAGGGCAATGGAATTACTTACTATTCAATATGGAAATCCGTCCAACAGCGTGAGTATTATTTTCATATTATATGTAATTTTTTGACTAAGGGAAAGCCGACTAGCAGCAAAAACAGCCCTGACTAGTGGCCGAGAGGTTCAAATCCAACCAGGCGCATTACTTTGTTCAATTATTTTATCACCACTGCTCCCAAAACGATGTACGGTGAAGGAAAACATCGTGAGGAATTGGAAACCAGAATGTCTTAGAACCAAAAATTCAAAGACGTGTGACATTCACCGAATCGGATTGGCCCCGCGTGGTGGATAACGGCCCTCTCCCTCTCCTAGAGAGAGGAGAACTAAAAGCAGAACATTAAAAGGCTAATTCGCTGGATGCGAGACACCGGGTAGCGTATGTGCAGTCTATTGACTTTTTTGAAGTAGGTAATCAAAGCTTTGTAAAAGTGCCTATTTTGTGATCATGATAAGAACGGGATGTTCACTAAGTGTATCTGTTTGAATGATTAGTTCCACGCTTCCACGATTGATAGATTGTCTCAAGCAATCTTTAATCTTTATCAAAATCAGGAGGATGTTTATGATTCGGTACAAATGGTACTCTTTTTCCGATAAACCTACCGTCCACAATCCACATGACTGAACTAATGTTAAAAATAAATAGGTACACCCCTACCTATGCATGGTCGGCCCTACAATGTTCCCACTGCTGAGTCCCACTCAGGCCTCTCTAGGAGAGGGAATGGGCCGTAATCCAACACGCGGGCCCAGTGCGGGTTGGTGTATATCACACCCCTACCTATACATCTCGAATACAAAATTCTTGATTTCAACATTTGAAATAGCTACGCGATGACTATGTGTAAACATATATAGACATTACATATAAGTACCTAACCAAACATGACTAAATATCGTCGAACTTCATTTGCAAGTAACACATCAACTTTTATCCCATTTGTCCTGATGACAAATCACATGTGGGAAATTACAATGAAGCAATAGCTTTAAAGATACAATTTCAAAACATTCTATTTGCATATTTTATTTTTAGACTGTGTTGTTCTACTGCAGATCAAGAATTCCCGTAATCAATTCCATTCTTTCCGCTTTTGGGCAAATGTGATCCAGTACTGTCTAGGCGTTTATCTGGTCTCATCTTCTGGTTGTACCACGTTGTTGTCAAACATTTTCCGGTATCATTGTGTTATATTTAGCCTATGATTCGTACCCCAGCATCCTGGGACGCAAGGCAAAAAAGGAACATGGAAGTGGGGTTTAGTCAGTAAAATCTGACACGCCCTACCGCTCCACCCTAGAGCGGGAAAAGTCTGATTTCCCACCTAACCTCCCACCACCTGATTCGTTCGACGCTCGACAAACGTGGTTGGTCAAGTTCCATTTAAGTTTAGATGTGATTGAGTACCACCAACACAAGTGATTTGTTGTGTGTTTGAAGTATTTTATACTGAAATAAAAATTGTGTTAATTACAGGAGAAGGCGGAGTTGATATCATCGATCGACTTTGAGAGTGTGACTACGTTCGAGAGCCCCTACGTTGAAGCCATCAAGGCACTGTGGGCCGATGCAGGCATACAGGAGTGTTACGACCGCAGGCGAGAATACCAACTCACCGATTCCGCCAAATAGTAAGTTGTGTTGTAATAAAAACTAACTAGAACATAATCTATGCTTATAATATAATAGGTAAAGCGAAAGAGTTTATATGTTTGTTTAAAAGCTCCAATATCTGAAACTACCAGTCAGATTGGAAAAAATCTTTCTGTATAGGATAGTTAGATTCATGATGGCCATATCTATAAAAAAACATCATGCTACGGTCCACGGAAGCAGAGCAGTAACCAACGCGGGGAAAAGCTAGTAATCAATAAATACCATTTTTGAGAACAATGATTACAATCCGGAATTATGAGTATTGACAATACCATATTCATTGGCATTGTATCCTATAAAAATAACATCGTAATGAATAATCATAAATGAAGGTATTTATCTTTTTAAAATTAAATATAATTTCCTACAATGCTATTGAGTCATCGCCATATCTGCAAATCCCGGTTACAGGAAACTAAATGATGGCCGGGAATGTCAAATAAACCGCGAGAGATTGCTCCTTCTGTTTAATAAATATGATGTCATAATCCAAATTAGTAATAATTCAATAAGACGAGTGCTTCAGAACGTTCACCTTACGCTGTTGTCTCTGTTACCTAGTTTCTTGGGAATATTTAGAACACACGTTATTTTGGCCAATAAAAACACTGCCCGGAATTAGGAGACAGTGTGTGCATATATGAAGAAATTAACCCTTTACCCGCTCGCGTAGCGATAGGCGATTCAAATCGAGTCAACAGCATCGACCGCTAGTTTTCGATTGTTCAAATCAGTCACTCTCTCACCGAGTCTCGCTCGGTCACCGGGGTGAGGGGTCAGACAGTCACAATAACAGAAATAGTTGGACTCGAGTCAAAGTCAAAACAAACGAAAACCAATGTTATGTTCGAACAATCGAATAAAACCTCTCGCCATCGCGCATCGCTACTCTTGCGTCGTATTAGTCCGACGAGTGCTTTCGTATTCTACTCGCCAGGGTCGTGTGTTTGCTACTGGGAACTCCATCTCGTTTATCTCTTCAATCCCCATAGGTGACAGAAGAGCTGACAAGATGGTGTGTTTGGTCGTGGATGTGCGACCCTGGCGGAAATAAACGCGAGTGTTAGTTAGGTTTATTCGACATAGGCGATTAAAAGATTAAAGTTACCAAGCACAATTTTTTACAAAAAAAAGATTGCCGAAGAGCAGAACTTTTGTGTCGATCTTTAGCGCAAATTGCTACAATACAATAAGCAAACGTAGACAATTTCCGAATCACACTACAAAATTTATCTTTCAAAAAACATCTCAATCAGTTCACCGATCTAACCGTAAAAATAACACATCGAAATTGGTTTATTATTGTACACTGAATGTGTGTAAAATTGACCCCACACTGAGAAAAGATATTTCTATAGCTACTTGCAGGAGATTGACCGCGTGGCGGCACCGAATTACTTACCAACCGAACAGGACATACTGCGTGTAAGAGTTCCAACAACGGGCATTATAGAATACCCATTTGACCTGGAAGAAATACGATTTAGGTAAAACGTTGAACATGTTGGGCTGTGCATGACTCGCTTTACAGGTGCATGGTAACATGGGACTCGATTGTACTGTCTCCATATTCTGTTTCATTCTCCAACTCTAGTTTCTAAGTGCATGTGTCTGCATACTGGCTGTTAGCGCTGCATGATCTATATTTCAGCTATTTAAGTGATTTGGCGAGAATCGAGAAAGACGATTACCTCCCCACCGAGCAGGATATCCTGCGAGCTCGTCAGCCGACCACCGGTATCCTTGAATACCCTTTCGATCTTGACGGGATCGTGTTTAGGTATGTTCGAAACCACAGGATTGTTTGGTGCGGTTGAAGAACGCTAGTAGTACCCTGAGAGCTATTTTCCCTTGTAATATTGTGAAACTGTACTTAGTACATTCCATATTAACGCTATGAAACAATGACTTATTTACCGTAGGAAATGAACAGAAATCAGAAACGTTTATTTCAAATAGACAATTACAGGCACTTTTGAACTGTCTAAATAATGGTCAGTCAAAAAAAAGTGCCTCTTAATTGCTTATTCCAAAGCGTAGATCTCTGTGGTGAAGAACATGCAAGAAACTCCATGGACACTATTTCAATCATATTATGAGTAATATAAATCTTGCATACAGATTTCTTGTTGTTTTTATTATGAGTGTACAATATAGATAAGTAATGACAAAAAAAAAAACATATCTTTTAATTAAGTTCTTCTCCATAAGCTCGAGGTGTGGTTTTGATATCCTAACTGACGGTCGGCCCTGCTTATTTTTAGACATGCTTGAACAAGAACTGCTTAAAAGCTGACACTATTTCATACTTTTTGATGTGTTGTCATATTAACCTTTTGAATGTCTTATGTTACACAGTTCGACATAAGCCATTGTCTTTCTATTGTGTCTCTAATTACGGCATTCAAAGAGTTAATATGCTTTTGTGCACTGCGCTTTGCTTATTGCTTGGTTTGGGTACAGCATACATATGAAGGATGATACACTTCTTCGGTAAAACTGAGATGTGTATCATCTTTCTTCCTAATATTCTGGCAGGATCATGGTGGTGAAATTGAAGATCTCGCATAGAGAATTTAACGCACGTGATGATCATGCGAATGTCTATGGTCTAATTTTGTAATGTTTATGGTCAATTTTGATAAGTTTTCGAACACAGAACATTACAAGAACTTGTTGCTAATATCAGCTCCAATTATGTCATGTTTTCCCTAATTTCTATAGAAAGTCACAAGAAACAAATCACAAGCAATGATCATTACAAAAGTTGTTGAATTCTGTAAATGTCATGTCTTGAGTTCTCTCGAAACCATTGTTGTGCCAACAATTCCCAGAATTATATTTTTTGACCATATCATTCCATTTGTCACAAAAGCACTACATTTTTTTACATGGTATTGTTCTATTTTGAGACTCATAATGACTAGATACATATCAAAGTTATTAATGTTTTCAATTGTATCTCCTTTGTCATTAATGTTGCTATTTAAAAAGTGAGCCCATACCATAGTTCCGATAAAGTTGCAGATTTACTGCATTGCCCTGAACCCCCCAGTCTTTTTGCACACTTTTGTTTTTTTTTCTTTGTAGTGGCCATTAAACTTTGTTTCAATTCATAGCACTAAACCATCTAAACATTAAATTCTAGCATGTTTGGCGTGACGAAGATTACAGTTTTTATTAGGTCAGAAACATTCTTAGCACTTTCACTGCTAATCTATCACTTATCAACATTGCTGTTTACTATTGCTTGTCGTAACATTCAAATTCTCTGTAATAATACCCTTAATTTTAACACCATCGTCCTTCTGCGTGATTCGTGAGTTTATTCATTCAATTCCAAGTACTTCATTCATTCGTTGAAAAATATACTAATTTAACTCGTGATATTTCCGACCTACGTATGCACTTAACATTCAAGGCGCCAGATAAAAAGAAAGTGTTGGATAATTATAAAAGTACACTTAAAGTTAAGTAAGCCACGAATACCAGAGGAACACCATAATATTCAATGTTGTAACCCTATCCTGCACTTAGACTTAATAACAATTTTCTTTATAATCCGGCTTGTCTGTTTGTCCATTGGATGTGGTATTATTATTAATTAATTAAAATTAATTAATGTTGTACATCTCATACAGAATGGTCGACGTCGGGGGACAAAGATCCGAGCGAAGGAAGTGGATTCACTGTTTCGAAAATGTGACCTCAATCATATTCTTAGTAGCTCTTAGTGAATATGATCAAATTTTGTTCGAATCGGAAAACGAGGTGAGTAACTTAACATGTTTATTTCTATACACATTAAGGGTAGAAACTACACTGCGCACACGTGATGATGGAAACTAGTCTTGTAGAACTACATTAGACACACGCCACGCGATGACGTTCTACGTACAAATCAGGCGTTTTACACGTCTAATGTAATTCTAGTGCAGCTATAAGCTATATATAAGTCCATTATAGTCCAGATAGGGAAATACCTAATTCTACTGACAAGCAGCATTGTTCGGAACTATTGGTAATAGTTGTTGTCTCTGACATAGCAAGGTCCATACACAATCTGGTGTTGCATTTTCTAGGTATATAGTTAAGGAAGTACCAGAGATTCCAATTCTATCGACAAGCAGCGTTGTTACTTCGAAGGTATTGGTAATAGTGTCATTACAAGCGCAAATACAATTTATCGTTATCTCTGGGATAGCAAGGTCCATACACAATCTGATGTTGCATTTTCTAGGTATATAGTTATCATGGCAAGTAGCAGAGATTCGAATTCTACCATCAAGCAGCGTTGTTCGAAAGTATTGGTAATAGTGTAATCACAGGCGCAAAAGACAACTTGTCGTTGTTGCTGGTATAGCAAGGTCTACGCAATCTGGTGTTACATTTTCTGGGTTCTACTCGACCGACAAGCAGCGTTGCTTGAAGGTATTAGTAATAAGTGTTATAACAGGCGCAAGAGAAAATTTATTGTTGTCGTCTGGGATAGCCAGGTCTTTTTGCAAACTGGCGTTGCATTTGTAGTTATCATGTTGACAAAGAGCCTGCAACTATCAGTTCAGTATGATTCATCATCATCATTTCAGCCGAAAGATGTCCACTGTTGGACATAGGCCGCCACAATTAACGGTTTTGTGCGTCTCGCACCCTTCGGATTCCTGCAACTTTTACCAGGTCAGCCAGGTCATCGTTCCACCTTGTCGGCCGTCCATCGCTGTGTCTTCCGCTACGCGGTCGTCACTCGAGATCCTTTCGCCACAAACGGCCACCTGTTCCGCGAGCAATATGCCCTGCCCACTGCCACTAGTTTGGCGATTCTTCGTGCTATGTCCGCAACCTTGGTTCACCTGCGGATTAAACAGACTAAACTAAAAGTACTTGACCTGCTGATCCATATAATATTTCCAATTAAACATACTTAATACAGGAAACTTTCTCCTGGCCATCTTTCGTCTGGGGGTAAACCAATTTCTTTTTTATGCAGACAATGAGTTGTTCTGAAATATAACTTTGGATTACTGTTGTAACGTATGTGTCTGACGTATTGCGTGTTTACCTAGCTTTCTTCTTGAAGCCAGCGGGAGTTTCCAAGTACGTCACTGTATTTGTGTACTGAAATAATCCAGAATACCTCGGTTTTCATTGTTTTAAATTTCGCCTAACATTCTGAAAGACAGTCGCAGAGGTCGATAAAATATAAAGTACCTACTGAATACTTCGCAAAGCATATTAAGCTATTGGTCCTGATTGTAACTCAAAGATCTTTGACAGTCATTAGGGATACTCAGAAATCCTCTGAGTCTGACAACAACACCCCTCTCAGTGGAAATTGACGTTCAGCTGTATTGGCAGTTGCCACCGTAGGCGCGGGCTCGCAGGCGGCGAGCAATGGGTAGCTCGCCGTCCAACCATCTGGTAACGGTACGGACTGAGCCCAAGTCGTCGACGGCGCGTAGTGTTCGACGCGCGCCTCAAGGTGATATCAGCAACCGTAGGGGCCCAGTAGAGTCGAAGCCTACTGGTACCATGGATGAAAGAGAACCCCGGGGAACGAAGGCAAATAAGGAATAAGAGTGGGTTTTTAGTCTGTAAAAGTCTGACTCATCCTCCCGTTCCGCCCAAGGGCGCGAGAAGTCATTTGGAGATTTTCCTTCGTAAAAAAAAAAAGAAAATAAAGTTGTTATTGGCAGTTAGACTGGAAACCGAATCTAAAATAGTGAAGAGAAGCTAGGCATACTAATTAGAATAGTACGCGGACGTGTATTGTGACGCATCTCGGCAATCCTTTGTCTAGCAGTGGACTTCGATAGACTGAGTTGATTGATTGATTGAGTGCGGTCACGACCTCTTGACCCGATGTAACACGCTTAATGTCAGCTGTCTAACTACAGAAGGAACACTCAAGGTGCTCTTGGTTTGTTTGTATCGAGCTGGAATAGTCATGGAAAATATTTGTGTACTTTACGACAGGTTCTATAAGATCAGTAGTCTGATTCACGTAAAATTAAACAAGCCAAATATCGTTGAAGTTTTGTAGTCGTTCAATCGAAGTCCTATCCAAAAGCGGCATTCACGATCTATCGACTTATTTCCAGTTACATTAATAAGTAGGTATTCTACCAGGATAATATAATACAGATTATTTTTTAATTGACGAATTACAAACGACTTTAAAATCTGTATAGTTCAAACTCGATTGATGGATGTGAATACATAAATAGTCTAAACGACTAAATCGCTACGATATCGTTACGGTTTTCAATACTTGAATCGGGCTACTGGTCCCAAAATGGATTATAACTTTTTTTTTTTGTGGTTCTAAGGCGTCTAATACTTTTTCTCACTCTGTGTGAAATGGGAGGGCGTGTTGAGACTTAACCTTACCTGTGTTCCTTCGGTTCCCAGGGTAACGGTAATGCTTTCGAACATTCCCGCACCCCAGTGTGAATTAATACCATGCTACCGTGAAACTGTAAAAAGTTTTTTTCGTATCTTATGTCGTCGTCCTGTGAAAAACATCAAAAATGTCAAAGTGTCGTTTGGGCAGTCCTACATTCTGACGAGTTTAACCAAGAGGGATCGTTTCTTAGTAACTTGTTTGTAGAATTTGGTTTATTTTTCGGCTGTCACTCTATACATGTTAAAGCCTTTGGCTGCTGCTGATCGCACTTTTTTTTTATGTGTATTCTGCGACATGGCAATCTGTCTAATGACAATAGGCCACTCTTTTGGCTGATATTCTATTTCTGGGTTTTACATGTTTGAAGCTTGGATGGACACTTTGCAGTCAAGTTCCTCATTCCACATTGATGACATTGACGTATCTATCCAGTAAAGAGGGGATACTTGGTCTTTTAAGTCTCCTGTGTCGTAAGCTTCCATCGCCTGATAATTGGAGGGCCAGTTCATTTTTATGTTTTGCTAATCTTTCCTGATACTTCTTGCTGTACTGACTTATCTCTTGTCTAACAGTTGTTATTCGCAGATCATGGTAAATATATTTATTGCTAATACAATGAGGAATATTGAATATGGCTCTGAGTGTCTTGGTTTGGCCTTTCTAATATGTCTGATCGCACTGGTAGCCGGCTCCATTATTTTTGGAGAAGGTCTAGACAGATGAGGAATATACAATGACATAAATACATCGCTTTTTTAAGGGAACCAAGGTTACCGATAAAACCCGATTAATTGCCAAATTTAAGTGACGGTTAGCAATGTTTCTCGTAGAACAGATGGCTGATGAGGCCCAAAGACGCATACGCTGATCACGAATCCAGAAGGAGTGGTGATCAGCGTATTGGAACGCCAACAAGGTGGCCGATGACCTAGTAATGGTCTCAGAAATCCAATGGATGAGAGACGTACAGGGCCTGTCATTGTGGCGACACTTGGATATGGCCTTTGTCCAATAGCGGACGTCTTTCGACTATAATTATGTGAATTTTGTTTTGTGGAAACTAAGATTAAAATTCCGGTGGCTCATATCCCATTTTCTGCCTTTCCAGAATCGAATGGAGGAGTCGAAGGCGTTGTTCAAGACTATTATCACGTATCCATGGTTCCAGCATTCATCTGTAATTCTGTTCCTCAACAAGAAGGATTTGCTTGAGGAGAAGATCATGTATTCACATCTGGTCGACTACTTCCCAGAATACGACGGTATGTATACAATCTTTTTTGTGTCAGAAAGAAGTTTAGCTTGTCTACACCTACTTATGCCTTGATCACACGTTTTGAGTAAACGGGCGAAACAGTGCTCTCGGCCGAATACTCGGTACGTATAACCAAAGCGCCGAGCGCTTGTCTCTACAACTCGCTTACATCACTGTCTCGGCCGAGCAACATTTTACTGTCTCGTTATTTTACTCGGCACGTATGATCAAGGTATTATTGTTAATAGGGTTTGACAAAAAACCTGTCCCAACTTGTTCAGTTAAATCATAATTTGCCTTATGTTGATACTAAACTAACCTCATGGTGCCCAGTAACTGGGTTGTGGAGGTCAGTACCTCTACCATGAGTTTTAGCAATAGTATTTGTCGATACTCGATATCGACGATGTAAATATTTTGTATGGCAAATTTTGGTTCCGTAAGTGACCGCTAGAGGCGCTGTAAAATTTGCCATACAAAATATTTACGTTGTCGGTATGAAGTATTGACAAATATTATTGCTTTAAACTCATGGTAGAGGTATTGATAGGCAGTCGCTCCATGTAAAACACGCAAGTCGCATCTGGAAAAACTGGAAACCGACCCCAAGCCAGTTAGGAAAAAGTTAGGGAGATAATGACTAAAATAACATGAATGAACAAAACTGTAATTTGATTTGTCAACAGAAAATGATAAATCTTACAGAGATTTTCGTAGCTCTTAAGCGAGTGTGATAAGGTTTTTTTACTCATTTATTAACACCTTGTCTAAAGCAGTGGCAATGAAGTAATTTTTGTCAGCAAAAACATAATGTGAATGATTATCACATTTCGTTTATTGATAACTCAAAGATAACTGAATCAGTAAATATTACCTATTTGTTTTCCTGATTTATTATTGAAAACGTTTACCGATATCTGAATTGTGATATTAAAACTGCTAATCTAATAAAGTTTTATTTATATGCATGATATCCACGAAATTCACGAACTCTGATTGATATCTCGTGGACTATCTTACGGGTAAAAAGATAAATATTACGTGATGTTTACTACCAGATAATGGTATCTGTATCGCCGTTAATGTAATATCAGTTGAGCAGAGTACATTTGAAATTGACTTATATAGAAAAATGGATTACTGAAAATAAGATTCGGAGATTCCCAAACCCAAAAATAGGATAAAGTGAATCTATACCAACCCGCACTGGGCTCGCGTGGTGGGTTACGGCCCATGCCCTCTCCTAGAGGAGGCTTGAGTGCCAACAGAAAAAGCCTGATGATGATTCTATAACTATACCATCACTGCCACTCAATATATTAGTATAAAAATTAATACATTTCTTATAAACTAGGTCCAAAGCAGCAAGCACCACCAGCATTAGATTTCATTCTTCAAAAATATTTGAAAGAAAACCCGGATCCTGAGAGATCGTGCTACTCTCACTTCACCACTGCCACAGGTTGACAAATATATCCTGTGTGGTATAAATAAAGCTAGAGTTGGCTAGATTACGCTAGAATTGGCTAGGCATTGTGTGATAAGCTAGATTTACAGTAATCTTCATTGGTTAGCGGTGCTGGTAGTTTACAAGTGTGCATATTAAAAAAAAAAAAGATTGTTAGTGAAATACTTGACCAATGATTTTGATCAGAGTTTACGCACCAAAGACTAGACAGGTCAGCCAGTTACGAATTTTTTTGGTAATGTTTTTGGCTTGGGTACTAAGTCCTTTAAGCCAAGTGAGTTACGTGTGTTTGATTGAGTTGCAAATACGTGCAAATTAGCACAGATTTAAAAGTCAATCAAATAGATGGACGCGTATTTTGGCCTGTAGCACACAGCTAAATGTAACTTACTACTAGTAAATAAAATAAAATTAAAACGGCCGATTTGAATTTCGAATACTTATCAGTTTCGTTCCACCAATGAAGATTACTAACTTCGTACCATGTATGTAAAACCGTAGTGCTAGATATGTGTATGTTGTCCCGAGCACAGGTCCGCAACGTGACGCCAACACAGCGCGCGAGTTCATACTGCGAATGTTTGTGGACCTCAACCCGGACGCGGAGAAGATTATCTACTCTCACTTCACTTGTGCGACAGGTTAGTAGTACCTACATGATACTTTAAACTCTACTTGCTTCAGGAATCAAAAAATGCATTAAACACTGTCATATTTAAACTATTGATTGAATGAAATTGATCATTAAGGTCTATTGTCCACGGACGCATAGCTTTATAGACGCGTATTCGTCATTGTACGCTTGGTGTACACAGCTCTCATACAAAACTGTGCAACTGTTGACGGAGCGGCTACGTCGTGGTCGCGTCGTTGCGTATAGTCTTTATGACGCCTGTCGTACCGCAAGTCATATGTCGGGGCGTACATCGAGCGAAAGAAAGAAAGGAAAATATTGTATGTGGCACATACAGACACACACAGTCGTTATCGCCGCCGCCGCCGGGATTCTGATCCCGATTTCCGGCCAACGTAGGCGCGGGCTTTCGGACAGTGAGCAATGGGTAGCTCACTGTCCGGACCAAGCCCAAGTCGCCGACGGCGCACACTGTTCCCGCGCGCCTCAAGGAGTTGTCAGCAACAAGACCCAGCCGGGTCGAAGCCTACTGGGGCCAGGGTTATCCGAAAGGGCGCTCGAGCCCCGGTATGGAGGCTAGAAGGAACGGGGTGGGTCTTTTAGTCAGTAAGAATCTGATACTATCTCCCGCTCCACCCAAGAGCGGGGGAAGTCAATGCATGATTTTTTCCCACCATAAAAAAAAGACACAGTGTAGAAAAAGAGGTTGAATTTTAACAATAACAGAAAACTAACATTGTTTGTCTCACGGTTGCGCGAAATAGGTCCAGTTCAACAAAAATGCCTTGTAACTACGTAGTAGTTGAAAGCACGTTTTCATCTTTATAAAAATTGCTGGAACGTCTTCGTCGTCCGGCGGCATTGTCACAAATGATTTTCGTAGGTACGCGTGTAATACGCCTCGTGGACAGAGTACAGTATGCTGTACTGCTCAAGCTGTCTGGAGTATTACGAAGTGTCTATAAAGCTGTGGACAGTAGTAGCTCTTAAAGTCGTTAAATGATATTCATTTGGTGATTTCTGATGCGAGTCTAAATTTATAAAGTTTTTACTTGAAATGTGTTGATACCAGTTTAAATGGTAACATTGATTTATCGCTCTTGGTATCTAAGAAACCTTTCAAGGTAGACACAGAGGTGGTACATAATAATAAGAATTATAAACTAATTATATAAGAGTTTATGAGAGACAAAAAGTGCACTCATGTAGCTTGGTACCTCATGCCATGAGTGCTCTTCACTTCGGGTGTGAAAATTGATCAATTTGCAGTATGAAGTTCTTTGAATATGTCATTAAATACCTACATTGCATCTTATTTGATATATTATAACTGATTTTGATCAAAGTTAACTAAACTGCATTGAGAAGGAATTACCGTATTTTCAAAAAATATTCGCGTCTCAAGCTCATTCTGTCAAATAAATAAACATTTTGACAAGGTCTTGACATGAATTATTATTGTCGCTAAGATATGATTGCGACTGCTAACATACTGAAAACAATGTTCAGGGAGCTTACCATGACGGACTAAAATGTCAGTCTTGCCTTGCGAATGAGAAAGAGGGATGGAAACATACATCCAAATTAGCTCCATCTCTTTAAGTCAGTTTAGATCGTAAAATGGAGCGCGTTGAAAGCTTGTGGTAGGGTCTCCGTAATCATTTTCAATATGTTTACAATATTTTCTTAAATGTCTGACTATACTCGATTCGCGTTAAGATTAGATATTTAAAGAAACCTTTTTTAACTGTCAACCGATTTTAACTTCTATTTCGTAATCATAAGGATTGCATTAAAAGTAAAAACGTGGTTACAAAACCAACCCTTTACTGCAGTTTGTCATTCTAGCAACGTAATAAAAGCCAAAATCGGTTGAACAGACAGTAATTTTTTTTTCTAATGTCTAATTTTATTTTGAACAGAGTATAGAAATCTAAGTGATCGGGTCAATTTGTTTTAATGATTATGATAACTATAATATTTAATATGCATAATTATGCAATAATATTTGTTTCCTCTGGTTAGGGAAACTTGTTTCTCATGAGGAATTTAGCTGATTATGATTCCACCCACATAAACAGTGACAGAGAATCACAATTAAAATTAGATTAGTCTTGTGTGAGTCAACGCATCCATTATAATTGTAATTGGTTTCAAAGTTTCTGCACTTAATAAAATAATATAAGGAAATACTAATTTTATCCTTGAATTTCATGGCAATGAAATTCAATCAGTTGCGACAACAAAGCTAATTATTTATAGTTTTCGAAGTCTATTTCTTGTGGATTTTTACGGTAAGTGGTAGTCCATTAGCTAATTTATTTTTGTGGTATTGCTACTTCTACTGTCCAGTATAGTTTATATTTAATAGGAAAATACATAATTTATAATCTAAGACTATCAATCTGTTATGCTATAGTAATGCTAACCATGGTGTAATGAGTAATCATGGAGTTTCTGGTCGATTTTTCTCCATAGGAAACGACCGATTGAAACCGTGCATTAGCTTCCGACGTTTTATAAGTGTCCATGTCTATAATTTTGAGTTTTGAATGCTTGTTGTGTTGCTTATGTGTTTGCGAGTGTATAATTAGTAATTTTGTGTAGGTACTGCTGCTTGATACTAGCTTCTGCCAGCGGCTTCACCCGCGTGAGAGTAGAAAATATAATGCCTACTCACTCAGTGATAAAGTAAAATTCTACTTGTTAAAGTATTTTTAGAATTGATGCAGTATTTTTGAGTTTGTTGATTACAAACAGACACACTAAAAAAAAATTCCTCTTAATATTAGTATAGATTTTACATGGATTTTTCCACTCAATTAGAGATATTTCTTTACTCCTATATTAATAATATTGCTTTGCCCTTTTCTATGTGAAATACTTTTATTAATGATATGTACAGTGAAACCTGGAAGTCTGGGAGCTCAAAGACATAAAGGCTTCTCATTTAAATAGTTTCCCAAATAGCTAGGTTTAAAGAGGCATTGTATCATTTACATAAAAATTCTCTCTCCTAGAAAGGTAGTCCCAGCGGTGGGAACATTTTAAAGTATTATGCTTATGCTATACTAACTTGACGCAACCTGTCCGGAGCGGGAGGTCATTAGATAAGTTCTGATTAAAAAAAAAGTAGTTTCCTGGAACAAGTTTGGTGAAATATTCGAGTGAGCGACGGAGGTTACCGAATGCTAGCCGAGTAGTCCGTCGCGCTATTTCGCTTTTATGCGTTACCTCTTTATAAAACATTGCATTAGATGAAACAAGCTTGTCTACCACGCTCAGGTTGACAGACGGAACAAGAAGGGCCCGCTTAACCAGGTTTCATTGTACTTTATCAAAATATTTGCATGTTTCGTTTTTACCTTGCTCAACTTACACTTTTATTTAATTTGTTTATTTCGCATGCTGCCTTGGATATTTTTAAAGACACTGAAAACATTAAGCTTGTATTCTGCGCTGTGAAGGATACTATCATGCAGTCTGCTCTGAAGGAGTTTAATTTGGCATGAATTTTAATTAACATTATAATTATAAATATAATATACTCTGTTAAATCATTAAACGTCTATTTTTAATACTAATTTGCATGTTTTATTAATTTGTCCTCGTCTTATTTTAAATATATTTTATTATACATATATTGTTTTTATTTTACGTATGGAACTTTGCGGTTTTCATTGCGAAATATATTAGCCCGAGCTTTTATTTTGATCTTTATGCATGAAAAATCCACCATATTTTTTATAGAAATTTTTATTTACTTATTTGCATTCATGTTGTTTAATTTGTAATCATTGCATGCGTATTATTTACTTCTTAGGTTTACTAGGTCCAAAATGAAAATGTGCTTACATTGTTGCCTGGAAATCGTGCATGCATTTTAATACCATTTATGGTAGATACGCAATGAACTAACCCGTTACAACTATGAGATAATTAATTATAAATAGGTATTAGTTCTATTCTATATATAAAACAAAACATTAATACAGGGAATGCGATGTATTTACGCAGTAAAATGCTTTTTATTGTATTTTATCTTGTGAACAATACGGTCTAAATTTGATGGGCACTCTGAACTTAGACGTTCCGACCTAAGCGCATACTCGAAAATTCATTCGCCATAAGATTCTTAAAAAAAAATTATTGCGTGGTTAATGGTCGGCGTTCGGTGCGTAGTGTCCAAAATGATTTAGCCGTATTAATATATATAATATATTGGCACTAACCCAGGTAACTAAACCTTCTCCTGTCAGCCTTTGAGTTGCTTGTTACCTCAGCCTTAAGGTAATGTCAGGTACTGCCAGGGAAGCGGCATTGGCCAATAGACTCACTGCGGCCTTAGTACAGAAGGAACACATGTGGGTTTTAGTTAGTAAAAGTCTGACATTTTCTTGGTTTACCCATTATGGAGTTATTTGATGATTTCTTGCCAGAAAAGGGTAATATCAGTGGCATAAACCAGGTTCTAGATAGCATTATATATCCAATAGGAAAATGAAGTAGCAATACCTACGTGCGAATATTTTCCAGTACATGAAAACAGCAAAAAGTGCAGTAATTTTGAAACTCAAAACTGTCTTGAAATAAAGTTTCAACGACACACGATGTTTGGTAGCAAATAAGAAATGATAAGTATAATTTGGTACATCGATAAAAATGTAGGTAGACTTCTCGATGTAATAAAGACTTTCAATAATGTATTTTATTACAGACACTGAGAACATCCGGTTCGTGTTCGCCGCAGTCAAAGATACAATCCTACAATCCAACCTAAAGGAGTACAACCTCGTCTAAGCGAAACCAACAAGGTCACTGATAAGAATCTGTGATTGTGTAAAACACATAATTTAAACATCATCACTTCACGTCAGAATGTGTATGTAAATTCGCGAACTGAGACCAGATGGACGAACTAATTTCAACTTAAAATGTTTAAAGAAAATAAGGATAGATTGTAAGTCATTTAACCCAAAAAGTATAGTTGGGAGTGCGGCCACGCGGGCTCTCGCCAGCCGCATTCCCTCCGACAACATTCGTTCTCGATCCGGACGGATCGTCTCACGACGCGTAAGGTTTTTTGACATGTTTTTTTATGATGAAGTTATTCACAATTTATGTATGTGTCTGTATTGGTGAATATTAAATTGTGCATTTTAAAAGTTATGGTGAGTCTTGGCCTTACCATGAGCTGCTTTTAGTCATTGTTTTAGGGTTTTTTTTTTTGTAAAGTTTGTTGCCATAATATCTTTCTACATTAGTATACAATTTATTATGTCCAGACGGATGGATTTGAACAAACTAGTCCAATGAAACGCGTGTATAGTATCATCCTCGTGGGTCGAGACAGGACTTCCTACTAAGGTATTGATCGGGATGCTTCTGTTACTATTACGTATTTATTTTAGCTGTGGTAAGTTGTCTGGTGTGCGACCTCCCTCGACCCAGAGTGGCGCGTGGCGGGCGCTCGCCTAGCCGGCACTCTCTCTACCTACCGATTATTAAATTCACTAGACGTAATTATAAATCGGTACCCTATTTTCTGTTAAATTGAAAGATTATAACTTTATTACTGTATTTAATATTTCGTTACTTTTGTACATTGGAATTTTTGTTACTTGAATATATGTTAATATTTAAGCTGTTTATATTTAAATATGGTGTTTTTCTACACGAATTGACTTCACGCAAAATGTTTTATGTTAACTGTAGGCTTTGTGTACGCTGTGGTCTGGTGTATTTGGTTTCTTCCTAACGTTATCCGTGTACAATATTCATTAATAAACAGTATAAAATATAGGAGTTACTATGTTAGTTGTTTAAGGAATTTTGGAATGCATTTGATATAAACTTTTTTTACTAGAGAAACCCTCGGGAATAAATAAAGCGAAACGTGGAATGTAAAAACCGAAACCGAAGTTTTTTGCACGAACGCTTTTACCAGTATGTAAAATATTGTACATTTGGTATAAATGAGCCGTGTGAATTGAGCTGACAGTTCAGTGCCAAGTTTTGCTATTGGCATATTATGTATCGTGACGTAACTTAAAGCACAAAATATAAAACTACATTTTATGATTGTTTCCATATTTTAGAATATTTTATCGTACCATGCTTAATTAAGAGTGTTGCTTCGTGTTATTATTTAGTTTTATTAATGTATAAGAAACCAAGTTTCGTTTTGAAGATATATAATTATTTGTATTATTTGTTGTTGTGTCTTAATTTCTCTTTCTTCTATTCAATTTTCTATATGGTTCGCTAGCACAAGTGACACTGTCAATAGCAAAACTCCATGCTTTAATTAAGATACAGCTGTCTGATGCTCAAAGTAATGTGACGTTGAAACTTAGCGCACAATATTGGAAAATTTCTATTTGATGTTGACCCACTGGAGAGCAATCTGTGTATGCTGTGTACATAGAAACTACTTTACTTTTGTGCATTTGTACAGCAATATTGTGAATTAGTTGGGACCCGACGCGGTTTAGTTCTTTGCGACGGCACGGCACCTCAGTGTAAGCAAATCGTCATATAGTACACGAATACTTCAAACTGTACCATTCTGTCGCTACATACACGACGCCATCGACACTCGTCTTACTGTCCGCGTACCTATGTACATAATTACATTTTGATATGTTCGAATGTAACATTAACTATGATAGATACGATTGTATGCTATTACTGGTTCACATTGACATTCAATGCATGAGCTTGAATTTATATTTATTTGCAGTAGTCTCAAAACAAAACATAACAAAGCACAATGAAATGATCCATTGGTGATTAGTTACATATAAGACGAGCGTCGAGCGGTCGGTACTGATGTCGTCCGAGCTACAAGTACGGCCACTTCGTATCTTCCTTACGAATGGGCTGAAAATATCGTGTACCGATGTGTGGTTCTTACTTATTTGTTTCTACGGTTGGGCTACACAAAATATTGCTATAACTATATTATAGTCTAACGTTGCTTTACCTTTTGCGTGAGATTGTGAGAATTTTAGCTTAAGTTCCGACTGAAGATGGATGCCTGAATGAAATATTGTAAATTATAATTTCTCATAAAATATAATTTTTTTCAGCTACACGCGTCGTTTTATTTTTTAATCCTTTTTACTCTGACTTCATCAGACATGTTTTAACGATAATAGTCAAAAATAACACGAAAATATATTTTAATGATTGATTGAATAGTGGTGTTAGTAGAATGTCATTAGAAAACTATTATTACACAAACTATAAATTGCTATTGATATAAATCTATTACGTGACATGCCCAGCGTGATTACGTTGGCGCATAAATGCCGAGCCAAATGTATTTACGGCCATTTAACAGTTAACATGGCGATAAGTGAGTTAAGCCATATTTTATATTCGAATGCCACAGCCGGCAGTGATTTAGGCGATATGGCTGCAAAGGTTGCATTGCAAAATTTTGATTTACGCTACACGACTCTGCTGTTTTTCAATTCTACTTTTTGCTACGGGGTCGAAATATTTCTACGTTTATATCATTATAATATAGTTGTGAACAGAGCCACATTGAAGACAAATTCACTTACTCAGCAATCACGTCAGTTCGTGCTATTTGCAAGTGACGTGGCCGATATAGAACAATTACTTGATGCCATAATGGAAATTGATATGGACAATACTGGGAAATTTATCATCATTTGCGAATCACCAGTGCCAATGGAATGTGATGAACAAGATATAATGGATCTGTGTTGGAATTACAGAATAGTCAATATTGTCTTCATCAGACTAGAAGAGACAGAAGCAATTGGTTTCACATATTATCCCGTAGCTGACGGTATATGTAACAATTTAAAACCTGTACAACTTGACTGTGATAATCAATATAAGCGTACAACATACGGTGAAGTGTTTAGCAATAAATTCAAAAATTTGAATTCATGCCCCATAACTGTCTCGACATTTATACAACCCCCCTATATTTTAAATATAACGAACGGGATTCCAAAGGGCGCTGACGGAGATTTAATTCGAATTTTGATGTATGGAATGAACGCAAGTCTTAAAATGATGACACCTAATCGCGGGACTGGATGGGGCTGGCGACAAAATAACGGAACCTGGATGGGATCACTTGCAGACGTTTACGATGATTTGGCAAACTTTTCAATGACTTCAGCAGCCCTTACATTGACGAGGTTCTCTGATTTTCAAATATCCACCAGTTATTTTTCCTCGCAAGTAGTATGGGTCACGCATCCTACACAGTTACAAAATGTGGCTATGAAATTAACGCATCCATTTGAACAAGATATGCGCATTGCTTTAGTGGTCAGTTTCTCTCTGGTCGTGTTTTGTGCTTTTATCATCAAAACTAATTGGTGGATGTCCATATTTAACAGATTTGAAGAAGACCAAGCTACAAAGAGTGTTGTTTTCTACGCTTGGATGATATGCATGGGTCAGTCAATCATAAAATTACCAACAAGATCTTCCTTTTTACAAATGATTTTTATCTGGATTTGGTATTGTTTTCTGATTAGAACGGCATATCAAGTTTATCTTATAAGTTCCTTGAAAGGAAAATTTTATGACAGTCAGTTTGAAACAATAGATGATGTGTTAGAAGCTAAGTATCCATTCGGTGGCGGCGCAGCACTCAAGGATTATTTTATTGACAATCCAATTGTTTATAACAATTGGAAAAATATTGATACTCCACAAATCGCACAGACCGCTGTGAATTTAACTAAAGGCCTGAATTTTGTGCTAGCTATGAATTCGGATAATGCTCAAATCGTAATTAAAAATAACAAAGTGGATCTGCATATACTGCCACAAATAGTAATCACAAGTCCTTCTGTGATATTTTTTAAGAAATATTCCCCTCTTTCGGAACCAATCAATTTGATCTTGGGTCGAATATGCTCGGCTGGATTTCCAGATAAATTACACCAAGTATACACCAGTTTGTTTAAAACTATTGATATTGACACTGAGGGAGAAACTTTGAAAATAAAACATTTTACAGCTTGTTACATCATATTGATTTTGGGCTGGATTGTTTCCACTATTTTCTATTTCTTAGAACTTTATTTTGGAAAAATATATCGACATCCCACACAGGCTTTATAAATCCCAGGCAATCAATGAATGCATACAATGTTCAAACATAATCTGACCATATCTTATAAGATCGACAATGCATTACACAGATAAAAGTACTAATGACATGCATGGTGCATGTCCGTACACGCCCATAACATGAAAATCGGCCATCAGCACATATAATGCATTAGTGGTAAATTACACAAGCTTGAATTTTCAATTCTATGTTAGTTGTATCATTAGTGAGCCAATTCGTAACCGTCAAAAACGAAGATGGATGTAAGTGCTAAAGAACTAGAGAATCATACCTTAGAGCACTATACGACCAATGACCCCGCATCGGAGCTCGGATTACTGGCAGCTAAGGTGGCGTACTATAACTTTGAATGGCGCTTTCTTACTATAGTAATGTTCAATACCTTGCAAGCTTTAGGTTTGAACACATTTTTGATGCACTATCAGCAATCCGTCATTGTCAAGTTGGGCAGGTTTCTGCCCGAAAAACGTTCCGCTGTACCACAGATGGTGATCTTTGGTGAAGATTCTTCAGATTTATCAAGCACTCTGCGATGGACCGTCAGGTCGAAATATGATAGCAATGGCAAATTCATAATTATCTGTGCATTCCTCAATCAAGACTGCGACGAGCAGAAAATATTCCAAACACTTCAAACTCTCTTCATTTTGAACGTGGTGCTGCTGAAAATTTCACTTAAAACAAACAGGTCACTAGCCTATTCATATGACATTGTATCTAATGGGAAATGCAAGAATTATGTTCCATATCGTCTTAATTTATCCACGACCTGCGAAAATGATACGTGCTTTAAAGATTTATATCCAGAAAAAATATTGAACTTCCAAAAATGCAAACTTGTAATATCAACTGTAGAACAACCACCTTTTATGTATTTGCATAATGGTACTAAAAGTCCATCGGGGATAGATGGCGACATCCTGAAGCTAGCAGCAGACATGCTCAACGCGACGCTCGTGCTGATGACTCCCTCAGACGGTCGTGATGCTGGTCACTACACCAACAATAACTGGACTGGGTCCTTAGGTGACATATACAATGGCCTTAGACACGCTTCTGCGTGCTCGTCACCACTTACGTCCAATAAATATGGCAATTTTCAAATATCTTTTCCATATTACTCTATGGATATCGTGTGGGCTACAAGATTACCAACGCAAATGGCCTCATGGGAAAAACTTTTAAACCCCTTGAAGATTTACATTCGGATCGTATTATTTGTGTTATTTCTTATTATTGTTTTCATGAATACTATTTGCACATTTAAGATGTGGCGCCGACTAAGGAGAGCTTTGGAAATTGAGCCACCGAAGTACAGTTTTCTATTTTTTTCATGGGTCTTATTTCTGGGGCTGCCAATACTTCGAGAGCCTGAAAGAAAAAGTTTCTTGGTAGCAATTTACACTTGGATATGGTTCTGTTTTGTCATAAGGAGTGCTTACCAAGCCGCTCTCATTAATTCTCTGAAGCATCCGGCTTATCTTGATAACCTTGAAAGTTTTCAGGATGTTCTTAGAAATCGTTATCCTTACGGCGGTATAGCTTCTCTGAAGGAGTATTATACTGACGATCCTGTCATTTACGATAATTGGGCAGTTGTAGACCAGGCAAATTTTTACGAGACCCTGGATAGCATATTAGATGGAACAACAGATTTTGTTCTAGCTTCAAACAAAGAGGCTATAAAACATCATCTTATGAGATATAAAGGTTCAAAACAGTTGCAAATAATTCCGGAAAAGATAGTGAACAGTCCCACTGTGGTGTATTACAAGAAGTTTTCTCCCGTGACCGCTCCGCTAAATAGTGTTTTACGAACTGCTTTAGAAGGAGGTTTCATACAGCGAATCCATGACAAATATTTGGATCATGATAGAAAACTGTTTCGACGAGTATACAGTAAACAACCGGAACCACTGACTATGAACCACTTTACCGGTTCTTTTGTATTACTAATATTAGGTTGGTTTGTATCCATTACTTACTTTGCCGTAGAATATGTTTGTGGAAATCTCAAAGACTAGTCCCTGATAAACACTGTCCTAATACTTGTGGTGTTAAAATTGTTCTAATTTCACTGTGTGTTATAGGCATCAACCTATCTACTTCTGCTAAAATGTTTAATAAACGCATTTCGATTTCAGATCTGTTATTATTTAAAACTGTTTCCTTTTTCCTTTGTCATAGCAGACATTTATGTAGGGAGGTGGATACTTGTATAGGCCTATCTGCTGTTACAAGTAGGTATGGAGGACATGTAGATTGTGATAATGGTGTAGGTAAGTATAAGCATACAATACTACGTTACATTATTTGTAAAACGTTGATCGATAGGTTATTTAATTCATTCTCGCTATCCAACGTTATATTTACCTATTGCCTACATATCTGATTATACTATTGAACCGCAATATTAAAACCAAAAAACATCGACATTAAATTCAACAGACTTTCAGAGTTCGAAGTTTGGGTCCATCATAGTAAAGAAGATCGCCCTATATAGTAAAACAGCGGTGCTCTACAGCCTTATTTAAATCAAGAGACGCGTTAAAATCAACACCGTAATTCTATCATTGTCCTATAACCTGAAATAAGTTTGTATGATGATTACTTTGGCCACATTACCAAATATGCCAATGTGAAATGAAATATTTAGAATTCAATTAGCTGGCTGTGAGAGCTAGGTACCTACCACTTAGACACATATACTACCTTCTATGTGCTGTTATTGGAAAATATTGAACTATATAAACTAATGCGCCTCACCATCAACGATTGCATCACAATTTACCATCAGGTGGGATCGCAGTCAAGTACCTACTAGTTTATATAAGATAAAAAAAGAACTATACACTGCTAAATTTTGATCGTTTTAATCCCGTGAAGGGTCAATCCGGTACATGAAACACTTGATTTGTAAAGATAAAATTAAAAAATAAAGTACGTTTTTTTCAAAACTCGTATTAATTTACGCATGTACGAAATTAATTTCTTTAATAATACGTCAGCGGAGCGAGTACAATGACCTGTAGGTAGTTTGTACGCAAACTACTGCCTATAGGTCATTGGACTCGCTGCCTACTTCCTACCGGATTGACCTTCCACGGGATTAAAACGATCAAAATTTAACGGTTTATACTTACCTACATGTGATTAAAGGCTGCTGCCAAAAATAGTGACAACCTTGAGCAGCTCATCGTAACTGGCGTGGTTGATGACAAACCAAGAGGTCGCAATGCAAAAAGATCAGGGGACTTACCATGACGTGTTAGTGTCAGTCGTGCGAGCGAGAAAAAGGGGTGGAGTTATTTTTTTTTTTTTCATTTTGTAAAACTAATAATAATAATATAGTATATAATAGTTATATACTCTATATAGCTCTATCCCTTAACTGTTCAGTTTAGGTCGGAAAATGGATCGCATTAAGAATTCGTAGTAGGTGAGGCACTACTCCACAATGGACACCAAGTTGCTCGTCGCTCTAGGTAGGTACCTAAATGACGCCAAACCTAATTGCAAATCGCACTAAGTAGGTACATACCTACATGACGCCAAAGATCGACAGATGGCGCGAAACCATCAGTTCTGACTTATGAGGGTCGTGAACGTTCACGGTTGGATCAGCGTTTTGGCTGATATGAATAAGAGCTATATGAAGCGAGGAGGTGAAAGATTGGCAGTACGAAAATTCCAAAAGATAAAAATAAAAAAGTAATTAAGTACCTACCTACTACGAGTAGGTATATTATTATCTCTCTGTTTTATGAAGGACGCCTAGAATTTTTACTACTTTCACGCGACGAGACATAACTTGTAATGAGCCCGTTATACTTGAAAATAGGCCAGGGATAGTCTTATACAATTTTTTCCTTCGTAATTGCATGCTACCGCTGCCAAGCCGCCTTATTCGTTCCGTACGATCACAATGACCGATTGCGCTATAGCCCTGTTAGGAAGTCGGCCAAATGCATTATTTTTGAGACAGAGCCCATTTAGCTGCTTCCTATTTTAACGCCTAGCTTACGTAATATGAATTTGTCATAGTGCACTAAGCTTTATGAACCATGAAAATGAATTAGGTTTCTCAAACGGACTAAAGTCACTGGCGATGACGCAAAGGCGAACTGAAGGAACACGGGTAGGTTATAGTCAGTAAGACTGTTAGGTACTCGCTCTCGCTCCAGTCAGAGCGGAAGAAGTTATTTGACGATTTCCTACCACAAAAAATAAATAGTACCTACCTACTTATAAGAAATTTATTTTAGGACCCTACGCTTTCACCAAGTTTTCGCAAAAGGAAAGTTCATTCTAAGTACCTATTTTTGTTTTTCATTTTTATTTAGAGGGTAGGTATTATTTATTTATTTATTTATTTATTTTATAATTTATGTACACACAGTAAAAGAAGAAGATACAACATTATTATAAATTATGTACAGGTACTGCTTATTTCATGAAGAAATTTCTTCCAGCAGACCTGCGAAAGGAAAGATCAGAAGAGATGTAGACAATAGTGTGCAGAAATAAGTAAAGAAGAGTTAGCGAAATCTTAAACTAATAAATACTTATATAGGTAACTATATACATACCTTATACTAAAAATACATAATATATATATACACAAATAAGATTATCACACAAGAGAGGAAAGATAGTGCTCTTTTACTTGAGTCTTAAAGAGAGAAATAGTTTTCAACTCTCGAATGCTAGGCGGAAGAGCGTTCCACAACCTTACTGCATGGACAGAGAAAGAGAGAGGTATATAGGTACCTACAAAGGAGATTGCATTCAGGCACCTTTGCGTTCTAGGGCCACAAGTTTCTTTTTCAGAAATTCCCGTGACACTAGCGGGTATCATATTATGGTTTTGCTGACATCTCTTTAAGGAGCGCGTGGAACACTACACTTATTGCTTATCATCCGCAAACCCACGCCTACGGTAGCCGTGGATCCTTGCGACTCCGTCCGTTTCTTCACTGCGGCAACTATCTCCTCCGCAAGCATTAGTCGGAATCAAATGCTTCGCAGAAGGAGGTGACAGCAGCCAGCAACATCGCAATCGAAACTTCCTCATTCCATGAGAAACTGATAATCACGAAACCTAATGATCGCATGGTGTGTGAACTACACCACAAAATAATATAGATAGGTACAGAAGTCAATTTACATAAAAAGCGCGCTTGATCAGCGCACATAGACACCGCTCACGGACACGATTTCTCGGAGCGCCTCGGCCCGCTCGTCGAACAGTTCCGTTCCGGCTCAAACGCTCATTAGTGTGCGTCCACCGAGCGTAGGTATAAAAAGTGAAGTACCTAGGTAGGTAGGTACATACATGGGATTGTGTTCTGTACCTATATATCTATTTTGTGACTACACCGCGGGGTGTAGTCACAAAATAGATATTCCTAGTTGACTACGGAACCCTAAAAACCCACACAGATTTGAGTAAGACCTAACCAGTCAGTACAAGTATTTGTCATCAGTATTCGAGTAGCTCAAACTTAGGATTACTATGGAGCTCACCAACTTGACGAACAATACCATTTTGATTAACCGTTTTAAAAGTGTGGGTGTTGAGATAAATTGCACAAAATAATGTGCCTGGCTGGGTTTGAACTTGCGACCTACAGCTCGTAAGTCGGGGCCCTTAGGTACCACTGAGCTAGCACCACTATTTCTAGTCCCTGTCCCTAGCCTATGGAATATTAGTTTGGTTTACTGGCCAACATAATACTCCTTGGATAGACTGATGGTCAACTTTCAGGTTTCTGACTACCTGAAATAAACCTAATACTATTTAGACCTTGTGTAAAACTCAGTCTTTTACTAAGGTACTTAGTGCGTACATACATATCGATGCCTACTTATCTAACAACCCACACAAAAATCCATTATAAATCATTACTTAGGTACAGACCTTTATCATTTAGGTAGGCAAAGGTACGTAGCGTAATACCTACCTACGTAGATACAAAATTAGATAGTACTTAGTAATGTGAACTTAGGCAATCCAGTTTTTGGTAAATGAGAACACGAACCTTATTACATTAAGATCTGATCAAAGTTGATGTAAGAACTAATTAAGATGGAAGCCGGTTTCTACGAACTACTTACTTTATTCGATAAGTCTCGATATCCGTGGATAAGTCTGAATACTTTTGACGTACCTACAGCAAGGATGGCAGTAAGGGGAGGTGTATTAGAAGAAACGCCTTTATGCGGTAGTAAGCGCTACAATATCTTTGCTTAATTTTTAGATAGGTAAGTAAGCCAAGGACGAAACACGGGAACAAAAATACTAAGTTTTTTTTTTTCAGAAATAACTATGGATTACTAATGATTATTGCATTTTAGGTACCTAATTCTCTTTGTGGATTACCAACGGTTCACGGATTCACCACTTTTCCTTTTTTTTTGGATGGAAAACAGGAGCGGGAGTTTGTCAGACATTTGTTGACTAAAACCCTCCTGTACCTATTGCCGTAGCCCTCAAGGGTTCACCTGAAATCTATTTTCGTTTAAATGGTTGCCTATAAAGTGGTTGTGGTTAGGTACCTAACGGGAAGATTTCGGTCAAATAATGAAGTAGGTACCTAGGTAGGTACTTACTTCCCTATATTTTGTATCTATTGATGAAAAACATCATTCAAGTTGGTATAAGCTTCTAGGAAGATAGGTATAAGTGTATATGTATACTTTTCTTTAATGTTTGTTATTAGTGGGTACCATCATAGACACTTCCGCCTGACTACCGCTAAATTCATTTTTGCTTGCACTAGAATTTTTTTTTTAAGTGATCAAACAGAAATGACCGCGATGGTACGTTCGCCACTATCTCCTGCTGAGCGTGCCCGCCTGGTGACTTTGGGTGAACTGAAGTCGGGCCTCGGGCTGCAGGCACTACCGTCACTCAACATAGGTAATTACCTACTGTGATAGTTATTTATATTTAAATCGTTCGTCATAAGGGTGACCAGACGGTTGCAAATCAGCGTCCCAACCAAGATGACCTTGCTAATTTCAATCCGTGTAAACAGCAGTAAAGTTGTAATCCATGACCTTCAACGCCCTTGGTTGGGAGGTGCGTTTTCCCAACAACCGAACATGTTGGCGCGTGGTTTACATCCGTGTAGCCGCATCGCAAAAGCAAAAGTAGGTATAGGAAATCTGAAAACAGTGTTGTTACCTACGTCACATTTTTTTTTTTTTGCATTTCGGTGAATTCTTAGAGACTCCATTCGGGAATTATAATTTGCACGGATCCCTCAGTGCGCACGTCCATCTCACACTTGCTCTTTTTTTTTCAAATAGATTAGCTTCAAGGGGTCTCCGCAGTTTTATTCGTAGGGGCTTGAATAGGTTAGGCTTTCTGTCCATTAAAGAGTTCATTTAAAATATTTTTTCTTTAGCAGCCTTTTTTTTAAGATGGGATTTAGTTTCATCATGTGGACATTTTTCCTGACTGTAACCCACTTGTGTTCCTTCAGTTGCCCTTTACACTCCAGCGTAACAGGCCGTTCCGTTGCCGCTGTGAGCGGTAGCTAAGCGCAAGGCAGCGAACGCGGCAAGATCAAAAGTATGAAAATGTTTGACAAGACGCCGCTCATAACGCCCCGCGCCTGTTTACTGATGCCGCACCGCTCGCTGTGCCGCTTAGACCAAAGTCGTAACCGTGAAAGAGTAACAAACAGGCACGCAAATACATATAAAACTTTCGCCTTTATAATATTATTGTGATCTAGCCAAGTTACAATCGTTTCTCTAGCGCAAGCGTCGAACGCCTCGAGTTGGCCGCGCCCCCTATTCTTTTGTTCTGACCACGTGACAGAGTGTTGAGATGACGTCATTCCCGTACATTTAAAGTTTTCTACTAGCGTTACAGATTGCAGATTACGTTCGTTACAACTTGGCTAGGGATAGGTACTGATTTACAGGCGTATCTACCGACTTACCACCTAATTATTGAGAAGCATTAATTTTAGTATGTAGACTAAATCAGCTTTGTTGGTAGGTAAGTCACCTGATAAGTAGGCTCTTCTCATACTATTAAATTAATTATTTACCAAGTATTTGGCTTAGTGTAATTATGTTATAACATAAGTAATTACTTAAGTAAAATTAATTAGGTACACTTGCTTATAATCGTACCTTAACCTTATACTTATGTCTATATACAGGGTTTTTTGTAAAACACTAATAACCTTGCAGGACAGTATTATTAACATCATAAACAACAACTTTTGTTCTATGACTTTTTGCAAAACCTAACCTTACCAAAAACAAACCTTCAAGATTTCGTTGTTCTATCTAAGACATTTCAACTCTGTATTTTGCTATACCCACCTACGCCTTGCGCGACGATCTCCGCTATTATACTGTCGCTAGCTTCGCATAGACTTCGTAACATTTAGAACGTTCTATTTAAATATTTTTAATTTTGTATGAAAATCTGATGAACCAAAGTATGATAATTTTTTTAAAGTCATAGAACAAAAGTTGTTGTTTATGAAGTTAGTAACATAGTCCTGAGAGGTTGCCGGTGTTTTACAATTAATAACCCTGTCTATAAAAGGAGAAACTGTCTGACTGATATATCAAGGCACAGCTGAACCTAAAGGGTCTAAGAACGTGAAATTTTGCACAAAGTTCCTTTTTATGATGTAGGCGAGGACTAGAGTTTGGGAATTCCCGACAATTTTAAAGTCTGGGATACGAGACAACCTACTACCCAAGTTACGGGAATTCCCGGGACTTCGAGACTCAAGATATTTGAAAATAAAAAACACTTGTGTAAAAATCAACATTTATTAAACAGAAAATTAAATGTTATAATTACGTTAACGTTAATTTTAGTATTAATTATTGCGTAGTTTACTTCTTTTGATAACACACAGATTCACTTATTAGCGTTTACATCTTATTCTTCCATCTTTTCGGGATGTGACCGTGTGCCAATAACAGATTACCATCAGTTTCTTGGGGTAACGCTATCATCTGCTTCTCAATTTCTTACATCGAGGCAAAAGCTCAACTGACTGCTTAGCAAAGGTGAAACGATATCGATACCGGAACAGCTGCTCAACCCTTTATCAAGCGCAACATGATCTTGCCAAAAACCAGCTTGTTACAGTAGTCAATTGAGAAGCGAGCTAAGAAGATCATCGGTAATGATACACTTGTCGAGTCAAAATTCTAAAATCTTGAGCATCCACGCCGAGTCGCTAGCCTGTCTGTTTTCTATGGTAAACATTTTAGAAAGTGGGCATTAGAATTGTACAATTTAATTCCGCCAAATCCGTTCCATCGTCGGATCACTAGATGTACAGCGTTGTGCCGTCGGTACATGGTTAACATCCCACCCCTATATAGGTATGTACAAAGCGATTTGGGAACACATTCATTATGCGTACAGCTGAGGAGTGAGATTCACTACCAGAGTGTTTCCCAATAGCTATAACCTTTAGGTCAAGAGAGAATCTATGCCACGGTCGTGCGCAGACCAAGTTCCAGCAACAGGCCGCGCGCATGCCGTACACTATTTACACGAACCGTTTCGACCCAGTTTTGGCCCCCTGTAGCTCAGTACCTATTGCAAGTACAGAGATAAAATTTAACCTACGTTATTATATACTAGTACTAAAGCAGTATGCCAAATTTCATAGATATAGCTTCAGTAGATCCTGAAATTTGATATGTTAATTTAATTATATAAATAAAAAATTTAATTATACAATTAATCAAGTGTTACGTGTAGCATGAAAACCTGCCAAGTTCAAATTTAACGATGATCAGGCTGTTGATGTTCGATTTTAAAGTGCATCTAAAGTTGGCATTGGATTGGATTTGAACCCTTTTTTGTGCGAACAATTAGCCGATAGGAACTTGGTCCCCTTTTTAACAAGTTTGTTTTAAGTGGGATAGTTTATTTCTAGACAAGCATGCTCCGTTGTCAGCCACATCACTGTTTCCCATCAAGTGGAATAGTGGTCAAACGTAAGCCTATACATAATAAAAAGTTATAAAACGAACTTAGTTAAAATTATACTAATTCCTAATAACTTTACTATCATCTAGTAATTCTAGTATCTAATCATATACAATTCCGACAATCTTGTCTCGTCTCGAGTTTCGATACAAAAGTCCCGGGACTCGAGACAACAAAAATTATGTAAAGTCCCGGGACTTCGAGACACGGGACGTCCCGGGACCCAAACCCTAGCGAGGACTAAGAGAGGATTTTCTAAAATTCACCTCTAAAAGGATGAAACGGCAATCCAAAGTTTGTATGAAGAAAATTATTATCACGCGGGTGAAGCCACTCGTTGAAGCTAGTTTGGTATATCACCGATTTAATGTCGTATGAACTTCGTCGTATGATATCTCTTACAGATGTTCCGAGTAGATGGGGGATCTTATCTGCTTCTGGAGGGAAGTGGACTGGTTAACTGAGGGCCGCTGTGCCTTAGACGTAAGTAAAATAGTCCACTTCAAGGATCAAGTGAGACCTTTTTCAAAAAACAGAGTGTAAAGTGCGAGTTTGTTTTACGATAATGTGACCGACACGTTTATGACGTTCGACTCTCTGATTGGCCCACTCAAAGCTCTTAACCAATCACGCACTCGTCGCACTAAACATCTTGTGAAGAGCTTCTATAACTTCGAACTTAAAACGAGACGACTGTTCGAACTTGAAACTAAACAACCGACTTTCATATCGTAGTTCATTAATACAAATATTTTCTAACGTAATATATAAAAATCTCGTGTTTGTTATCGAACAGTTAACCAATATTTTCGATTTTTTTTTGAGTATATTTGGTATTTTGGTCTGAAAATAGGACTATTTGTCCTACCCTTACCCCGGTTTAGGGTTCCGTAGTCAACTAGGAACCCTTATAGTTTCGCCATGTCTGTCTGTCCGTCTGTCTGTCTGTCCTCGCTTAATCTCTGGGACCGTTAGCACTAGAAAGCTGAAATTTGGTACCAATATGTGTTTCAATCACGCCGACAAAGTGGTCAAATAAAAATTGGAAAAAAATGTTTTATTAGGGTAGCCCCCCTATATGTAAAGTAGGAAGTGATTTTTTTTTTAATTTCAACCCTAACGTGTGATATATTGTTGGATAGGTGTTTAAAAATGAATAGGGGTTTACTCAAATCATTTTTTGATAATATCAATAATTTCGGAAATAATCGCAAAAAAAACAAAAATCATTGTGTCCCCCCCTCTAACTTTTGAACCAAGAGTTTAGAAAATATGAAAAAATTCTGAAAAGTAGAACTTTATAAGGACTTTCTAGAAAAATTATTTTGAACTTGATGGAAAGAACAGTTTTAGTACAAAAAAGACAAAAGGGTTCTACAAAATAATTTCTGGACTAAGTTTGTAGTATAATCGTATATGCAGGCATTTTTCTAACCTCATAAGTGGGTACACTTATTGTGAATTTGTGACGGACGGGAAACTACAGAACTCTACACAGAGCGTGGCCCGACATGTGGTTTTTTTTGATAATTTGTATGGGAGAACAATGTTTGCCCGAGTCAGCGAGCAGTGAGAGTAGGAATATGTTATACAACATTAGTTTTAGTGCAAAACCCGAATCACGTGTCTAATATATGTTTTATGTAAAGAATCTATGTATAAAATTTTATAACTACACCCTTAAATTTTAATTGTTTTAATCCCGTGTGGGGTCGATCCGGTACCTACATGAAACACTATCGATTTGTAAAGATAAAATTAAAAAATAAAGTACCTTTTTTCAAAACTCGTAATAATTTACGCATATACGAAAACCTCAGCTGAGCGAGTTCAATGAACGGATTAGACGCACAATGCCACATTCGCAAAATGACATACTGAAGCAAAATGCCACATTCGCAAAATGACATTTCGCAATATGCCACACTAGCAAAATGCCACATTAGCAAAATGCCACATTCGCAAAATGACTTTTCTCAAAATGCCACATTAGCAAAATGCCACATTCTCAAAATGTCACATTCTCAAAATGACACATTCTAAAAAAATATCTAATAATTATTGCACAATGTGCGATAAACGTAAATTAAAATAAAAAATTGTTAAAATTACTGATTTACTTCTTGCACTGGACTTTATAATGAATGAATAAAAAATAATACCAATTAATTTTTTTCAGTATTGATCACATTTATACATTTTTATTTATTTTAACATAAAATAAAAATGTAGACTAAAGTAATTATTAAAATTTTTGCCAGGTGGCCGATATATGGGCACGCCACAATCATGGCGGTAAGTCCCCTCTTTGAGGCGTGGTTGGAAAGACCTCACGGCGTCCTTACCTTCCGCATGACGCAAGTCCTCACCGGACATGGTTCGTTCGGGAGTTTCCTGCACCGGATTCGTGCGGAAGTGACGCCCGGGTGTTGCCACTGTGCGGAATGCCCGGAGGACACGGTGGAGCACACAGTGAAGGTGTGCCCTGCTTGGACGGAGCATCACCGCGCCCTCGTGGGGGCGACTGTCGGCGGAGACCTCTCGAGCCGGGCCTTGGTTGAGGCCATGGTCCGGAGCGAGGAGGAGTGGCAGGCGGTCGCCGACTTCTACGAAGCAGTAATGCTCGCAAAGGAGGAGGCCGAACGCATCAGGCAACGGCTTTGACACCGCCGCCGCCGCCGCCGGGATGCTGATCCCGATATCCGGCCACGTAAATAGTAGGCGCGGGCTTGCGGACAGTGAGCAATGGGTAGCTCGCTGTCCGGCCGTCCGGTAACTGTCCGGACCAAGCCCAAGTCATCGACGGCGTGCACTGTTCCCGCGCACCTCAAGGAGTTGTCAGCAACAGCAGGGACCCAGCTGGGTCGAAGCCTACTGGGGCCAGGGTTATCTGAAAGAGCGCTCGAGCCCCGGTATGAAGGCTAGAAGGCACGGGGTGGGTCTTTTAGTCAGTAAGAGTCTGACTATCTCCCGCTCCGCCCAAGAGCGGGGGATGTCATTGCATGATTTTTCCCACCATAAAAAAAATATTGACATTACACTGATGTTATTTACTCTGTGAATAAACTAATTAGTTTTTTATTCCAAATTAGCTCATTTTTAATAATAAAAAAAAATAACTAACTAAGTATTCAGTGATATATATACTAAATTCAATCAGTGTATGATTCAATCAATGTATCTTGGATGCTATACTTGTAATCAAGCAGTTATTAAGTTTTAGCCAGATGGCTTTTCATAAAAACATACTAACATCCAAATAAAAAATTCTGAGTTCGAAGTGACATTTTGCCATTATGCGAAAGTGGCATTTTGCGAAAAGTCATTTTGCGAATGTGGCATTTTGCGAAGATGGCATTTTGCTAATGTGACGTTTTGCGATATGGCATTTTGAGAATATGGCATTTTGAGAATGTGGCATTTTGCGAATGTGGCATTTTGCGTCAATATGTCATTTTGCAAATGTGGCATTGTGCGCCTAATCCCAATGAACTACCTACATTAGTTTGTACGCAACGCTGACTATTAACTACAGGTTATTGAATTTGGGAAAAAATATAACATGGTGTATAAACTTTTGGAATCCATTCAGTTAACCTTTGAATGTCTTATGTTACACAATTCGACATAAGCAATTGTCTTTCTATTGTGTCTCTAATTACGGCATTCAAAGAGTTAATTCTGAACAAACTGTATTCATACAGGTTTCGCATAAACTAAAAACTAATGTTATATAAAAATCTTGTGTTACAGTGTTTGTTATCGAACTCCCCCTAAACGGTTTAACCGACTTTTATGTTTTCTATTTTTTTGAGTATATTTGTTATTTAAATACTTGGTCTGAAAATAGGACTATTTTGACCCTCCTACCCGCACCCCCAATGTTTTGATAATTGGTATAGTAGAACAACCCGAGTCAGCTAGTATAGGTTATATTTAGATACACGGTACATACCCGGTTCGGTTATAAAATTCCTTTCAACCTAGAAACTTTGTGAGGATAAAATTTCAATTTAGTAAAGCTAAGCCGCCGTAATCCCAAAGCGTCGACGAACTTAAACCGCATTAAATAATTCAAAGTCACCTTTGTAACCGCTCAATTGTCGACTTCGCCCTGAAAAAGGGTTAAACCAGGAACTAGGAGCTTCAACTGAAAGATTAAGTGCCTGCTGGGATTGAGAGCCAGTATAAAGAAATACTGCAGCTCAAATTCAGCTTTCTAAAGTTCTAAGTTGTAGGTGAAACTCCTGAATAATAAATTGACCTGCAGTACTACGAGTTCTTAACGCGATTCATTTTACGACTGAACTATTAAAGGGGAGGAGCTATCATCTCTCTTTCTCGCTCGTACGATTGACATTTTAACACACCATGGCAAGGCCCCTGGTTTTTTAAAAACAATTTTAGACTGTACGCTTTGCTTATACGGAGTTCTGCCACCGCTGCATGGTGGATATGCCATCCGTACGCACAAAATGCTTTGGGAACACAATAATTGTGCCTACAGCTAAGGAGTAGAATTTCCTGTAGATTTCTGTTTTCTGATAGCTACAACCTAGGGGTCTTGGCCTACCAGCCCCCCTAGCCAAGTTACAATCGTTTCGCTTGTGCCGAACGCTTCAAGATGGCCGCACCGCCAATTCTTTTGTTCCGACCACATGACTGAGCGTTGAGATGTCGTCATTCCAATACAATTGAAGCTTTCTGCTAGCGTTAACGATTGCAGATTAGCAACTTGGCTAGGGGTACAGGGCTTCTGATTGTTCAAGTAAGTAACCGCAGCTTTCGCAAAAAAGTGTACCTGAAGGAACATTGGGTCAGTAAAGGTCTGGCACTCCCTGCCATTCCACCCAGAGCACGAGAATTTATTTTAGGAACTCAACAAATAACTTCTCCCGCTCTCAACGTGTAAAAAAAGAGCTCTTTAGGTCAAGAGTGAATAGGTTAGAGTCTGTCTAATAAGTTAAACGACTTGGGTAATTATTAGGATTTAATGAAATCTGATGTAGTCAACACGGGTTCAATAATCAAGGTTGATTAAGAGATAGAGGTAATTGTTTACTAACAAAAGAACCTTATAAAAAGTACCGAATATAAGTATTTTTTAAATGATTAAATATTGTACAAAATTCCCAAGTCGGTTGACTTATTAGACAGACTATACCTACTTCTTGAAGATTTAGGAAAGTGTACCTACTATGTCGTCGACCACATCTCACTTACCATCAGCCGAGATAGAGGTCAAACGCAAGCCTATCAAAATGTATACCTACTTATTGCTATACAATAGACTATATGTAAGGAAGAGATTGCGTTGGACAGACCTCATCAAAGCTGCAACACAAACCTCCTTAGTTCAGAGTTCTCGAGACGCCGTAAACCGGGACAAATGGAGACGCATCGCGAGGGCCTCACTCGCCAAATGAAAATGCAAAATTATCTACTACGACCACTCTGTCAAGAGTGAACGACTAAGGAGGGAGGGAGAAAAGAGATTTGTATTTTTATTTGTAACTAGCTTTTGCCTGCGGCTTCGCACGCTCAAATAAAATATAGCCTGTGTAATTCAGGAATAAAGCAGCTTCCTATCGGAGAAAAAAAAATCGCTATCGGACCAGTACTTTCAGAGATCACCTCTTACAAACAAAAAAAGTGTAGATGAAGGAACCCAAACACTAGAGAACCGATATTTGAAATTCTTTCATCGCTAGAATACTGCGTTTAGCTTTATCACTGAGAAACAGCCTGCCTCATTGCTCTAGCTACAACTAACTGGGTAAGGACTAGGTAGGCATACTGGCAGCAAATGCGTCTGCTGAGCGTGCAGTCCTAAGTTCACGCGGTGTTATTGACTTTTTCCAATAAAGATTTTCTTAGTAATAGTTCAGAATTTGGCTTTGTGCCCAATTGATAGCAATAGGCCTCAGATGACATGTAACTTGTATATACGTAGGTAGGTACATATCAGGCGTAAGGTGCGTATTCTGTAGGAATACTCTTTGAGCATTGTAGGCGGTGTAACTACCGATTTTGACTTCTCTATTCGTCTATGATAACCAGGTATATAAGTTTCGAAAGAGTTACCATAGCCCTGAACCGCAAGACACACTTGAAACTAGGTTTTAGCCAGTAAAAGTCTGATACACTCTCTCACTCTACCCAGAGAAGGAGGATTAATTGATGATGTCCAATCTTTTTTGTTATTGTTGATAGTCTCGCGCTTGACCACTATCTCACCTGATGGAAAGCGACGATGTGGTTGATGATGGAGCGCGCTTGCCTAGAAGCCATCCATTCCATTCAATCCCATTGCCAGATAGCCATGCTTTTTGCCATCTCAAAAAATTAGAGAATATTTATTCTGAAAGGCCATGTATATGCTAAAATAACATGTAGACCTTGAACACAACCCTGTTGCTAAGTCGGAAACGAAACCTAACTATTTCATTAGGTTGGAATTTCATAACTGAATAATATTACCTAAGACTTAAGTACTTAAGAACTTACCTATTTTATTTCCACTTTGAAATTAAATTAACACTTAATTACCACTTTGAACTTAAATTAACATCTGTATTAACTAATTAACACATTGCCAAAGTACCTTATGTATATCTGCCTATCCAAAAATATCAAATACTGAATTCATTTACCTAATCATAACTAGGCACATTTTTAGTGCTACGTAATACGGCGGCTAGGGACGTGGGGATATCCGTTCCCTAACACGTGCAGGTTGCTGGCTAGAATTACGTACTGCTTCACAGAAGGAGACGATCGCATCCCATTCCTTCTCCGAACCATGACCTAAACCTGGGTCCGGTGCGAGAGGTCGCCGCCACTGATCGCCTCCACGCCAGACACTGTATGGTCCACCGTAAACTTTAAAGTGCCAAATCATTTAACTTTTTTGATTTAAATTTTTCATTATTATTTCATTTAAAAAATGGAAACATTTTCATGTGTGTTTCATGAGTTTCAATGCTGAATTATGCGATAAAAAACTGTTTCCTAAATGATTAAACATCTACGTCTAGGTACGCACTGCTCTATCTACCCATCTTACTTTGAGTGTGAAAGGTACCTTTCGAATACTTTCTATACAATCTCATAATAATAACGTATTATATATAACATTCATTTTAGTTTAATATATGTGAAAACTTAATATAGTTTCTTCAGAATCAGTAACTGAATCGATTCCAATCATTTTCACACCATGTTATAATTTTTCCTAAAAATATTTAACCTTTTTTAAATACACCACAAGTTGGACACCACGGATACTATGTAAGTACCAGCATAGATCACACCAGTACCCCTAGCCAAGTTGCTAATCTGCAATAGTTAACGATCGTAGAAAGCTTCAAACGTACGGGAATGACGTCGTCTTAACGCTTAGTCACGTGGTCAGAACAAAAGAATTGGCGGCGCGGCCAACTCGAAGCGTTCGGCGCAAGCGAAACGGTTGTAACTTGGCTAGGGGGGCAGGACATTAGGTGCCAGCACCAGCTGGGTGCAGGAGCAAAACAACACCTTCACTCGGCCCGATGATCCGGTGACTATGTATTTGTGCAGACAACCAGGCAACATAACACGCTTTATAATTTCGTGATTTTTCGTGGTACAGTTACGCAATTTGTACATAAAATAATAGACACACGTTTCAGGTTTCGCATATTCTAAAACTAATGTATATTTATATAATTAATAATTAGGTTAGGTAAGAGGAAGAGCGGAGTCGCCTAACACAAGAATCTTTTTGCTTAAAAGATGATCTCCTAATCTTGTTAGCCAAAATAAAATAAAATAAATAAAAATAAACATGATGAATGTTTAAAAATAATGTTTTATAAATAATCACTAGGTATTTATATACAAACTTAAAATAATAACATGTACAAACGAGTAAAAAAGGCTGAAAAACGGGGAAAACTCAGAGGGCATCAAAAAGTTCGTCCACATCGATGTCAATGGGAAAAGTGCCCAGAACGCTGGCAGCATTGCCACGCTGGATGGCAATGCTGATACGTTGACTGAATAAGAGTCCAGCCCTCTGGTCACGCAAAGAGTCGACCAACTGTTTGCTGATATCCCGGACAACTCGATGAGCGCTCGGACCCCATGGCCCTAGAGTTTCAACCCCAAACGGCTCAAATACATAACTTCCAATGAGGTTATTAATAAAAATAATGTTGTATATTATAAAGTCAGATTGAGATAAAAAACTAAAACCTACAGCCTCAGTAAACTAAAATCAACTGAACCAAACTTCTGAAAGTTTCCGACTTGTCTATCCATTTCGAGTGACTAGAAACTCTGACACAAAATCATTCGTTTGTTTTAATACAAAGAAACGAAACATGTCAAACAGAGCTAGACGACTAACCAATAGAGAACCAATAAAACTAACGTTTCTCTGAAAGCTTTTATGTGCACAAACCTTTGTCTGACTTCAATAATTTCAGGTTTTTCTACCTGTACCTACCTACAGGCGCAGATAGTGATACTAGTGAAATACCTACCATAAAAAGTACTTACGCAGGAATGATATAAGTACCTAAGTATTATTATGTGGATGGATGAAGAGAGTGAGATGAAGGCCAAAGAAAAGATGAATGAAATATTATTGTTTGGGATATGGTAGAAAAAGAAATCAATGACAGTTTAACAGGATAGAATGAATGAAAAAAAAACGTATTGCGCCGACCCCAACTAATATGGGACAAAAGTGAGAAAATAATGATAAGTTCAAAACTTTTACTAGTCTTCGGAAATACTTCAGACTACAAATAAAAACTGGGCAAGTGCGAGTCGGACTCGCGCACTGAGGGTTCCACGCGAACTCACATATGAAAACAGTTTAATTCCCGAATTGAGTTACGAATATTTTTCAGAATCGAAAAAAAATATTTTTTCCTTATACCTATTTGTGGAGATCTTTCTTCATGTAAAAATCCAGGATTCTAGGTTAACGAGAAGTACCCTATGAATTTTGATTCCCTTGATTGTGTCAAAATATACGCTTTTTGCGACATAAACGGCTGTATTTTTTTGTCCCGTAAACTTTAATAGAAGTTTGATTTTTTCACAGCTTCAAGGGACCGCAGACTTGTTAAAATAAAAATGGTTTTAATTTCAAGTCTATACCTTTACGCGTTTCTGAGATAAAGGGTCTTTACGGACAGACAGACAGACAGACGGACGGACACCTGAGTGATCCTATAAGGGTTCCATTTTTACCTTTTAAGGTACGGGAAAAAAAGGTACGGAACCCTAAAAATGAAATGTGTTGATGATAAAGATTTTCGCACGCACTCCCAAAAATAAACAACTGAGTACTTTGTATCTAAAAATAAACGTGTACTCATGTTATATATTTTTCCTGAATTTTTCAACACACATAAATGTTTTTTTGCAATGATTTATAACGAATATATTTAAATATAATGTTTCTACCAGAAAAAGGTTACGTACTGCTATCACAAAAAAAAGTGTACGAGATACGAATATTTGGTCGTGAACTTTACCTCTATGTATGTTTTGAGTCGACTTTCTGTTCCTATTTTATATTGTTTTGAATGAGAAATGTACGAGTCGTTTGTTTAGCAAATCACACTATCACACTGATATTATAAAAGCGAAAGTTTGTAAATGTGTAAACACTCACACACGGATATCTATTTCCACACATTTACAAACTTTTGTTTATTTTTTCATGCTCGAATGGCTGAACAGAATTTGATGAAACTGGTAAAACATCCAATGGGTAAAACATCTCCTAAAATAGCACGTAGAATACTTTTTGTCTCGGGAGTGTTTTTCTGGGACAGTTTTCTACTGTCGCACGAGCAAAGTCGCTAGCAGAAGTTAGTTATAAAATAAATGCTATTCGCTGCAACTATCGGCGGAACCGATTTTTGTTTAGTCTGAGTAGTCGTATTTATTTATTTATTTATTCTTTATGCACATTACGCTGTACAAAGGCGAAATTTTAAATAACAATGACGACTTTGAATGGACTTTGACTTTAATGGGATTTTTGTCTTAATCAATTACATTGGACAGAACAAGGTCAGTCGGGTCAACTTATTGGTCATAAATAAAACTTTTACATGTCAGATTTTTATCTTTTATTAAAACTAGATGAGTTCGGTGTTCCCTATCCGACCTTCTGTTCCCGTCTAACTAGTGTTTATTCGTCACTGTGACGCGTGCGCGGTACTTGCAGTCTTTTCACTCGGCAGCCTGGAATTTCGGGACATCCACGGCCAGTATCGGTTATGAACTCGACGCTCGCTCTCGTTGACTGTACCGACGAAGTGCTCCGTGAAGTTTACGTCGCTTCTGAAAAATAAAGTGGAAAATTAAGTTCTTATTAAGTGTTGCAGTTTATTTTTTGAGTATTCAAAATGCAAGTGGTGTCGTTGATTGTACCGGTGTTTTTGTTTTGTTTAGTTTATGCGAAAGGTAAGTTGGTAAATATTAAGTTTAGCTTTTAATTTGAAAGTTATTGTTTTCCTCTGTCGCCTCTAAGAAACCTTTTACTTAACTATTTCTTTGCTTAACAAATAGATTTTTTTTAAGATATATTTTTGTAAATTCATTCCCTTTTTTTGGGAGAGGGAAATAATGAAATAACTTCTCTCGCTCTGTGTGGGACAAGAGGGAGTGTTAGTCTTACAGACTAATACGCACTTGGTGATGCTTTAGTGACTGTTTCAAACAATTCTGCAGACATAAGACGTAAGTTCAATTAAAAAAAAAAAAAAAAAATAATATTCTGTTATCATCGGCGGGGTTGGTTTTGATTGTGTGCGTAGATTCATAAGCAGATAGTTTGCAAGTGTAAGCTAATTTTTTTTCACGCATCCCGAACTTAGATACAGAACAAAAAACTGTAAGTAAGTACATGAACCTATACACACACTCAAGAACACCCCACTTTAGTCAGACAGAATAACTACTCTTTAAGCATTCCAACATTTCAAACTTGTGTTCAATAGGGAGTCACTATTTCGTCGGAAAAGTGATTAAACATTCCATATCCTCAAGAACCACGTTGCTTAAAGGCGTTAAAAAATTCCGAGTTTTCGTGCCGACCTCGTTTTGGTTTATTACACTTCCCCAAAGACTTGGTAGCATAATATATTAACTAAAGTTTCAGTGATAAAATCGAACTTATACGTCTGGATTTATTACTCACTAATTTAAACTTTTTCCGTTAGTTTGGCCACTTAAGAGCTATTGGTTGTAGACTTCCTACCTCACATAATCAGACTAGACGACCTTTTGCGTACTTACTTAAATTATTTATTCACCATCAGAATGTTTACGGAGGTCTATGTTCAATAGTTGACGTTTTCAGCCGCAATAATAATGTTGAAAATGATGATCAGAATGAGGGTTTTCCTAATGAGAGCTGCTCAAAGGTGAAGTTAACTCAATGAGTCAGTCCGTGGATCGATTACCCTGACCATCCAATATAATATTTCGAAACTGATCCGAGTTATATAGAGCATGTCAAGCTCCTGGTTGAGCATTAGAAAGGCGACCTCAACGTTATTGAGAAAAGGCTAAGCTGGGCCTAAACTGGTAACACCAGAACGGCCCCCACAGGTGTTAACTAAAATCAAGGAATATTTTACAGCAATGGTATATAAATGCATACTCTAAAAAATAAAAACTACTATAGAGATTGTGTCCAGGTACTAATAAAAACACGTAGTGCTGAAATTAAGCGAACTCAAAATGCAATGGTTACGATGACGACCAAACTAAGTTATAGAATACTTTAAATGGAATTCCCGAATAAAATTTACTCTCAGTTTTTTTATGTCAAGCAAAGACACGTTCCAGAGTTTTATAGTTGAAACAACGTGAATTATTCCGTCGCAGTGATAAGGAATTTGAAGAAGTATTAATTTTTTTGGATACTTGAAGCTTAAGACTGAGAATTGCCCAATACATGCGATAAAATATTGTTTTAAATCAGGAGCACAATTATAATAATAGTGAATAATAGCAAGAAGCATGCAAACATGCATGCACCACAAATTGTTGCGTCTATGTTACAGGTTTCTAGTGATATATTGGTGGTCATTTAAACTGAGAACGAATGGAAGAAATGTGATTATATTTGCGGAGGCCAAAAATAAAACGAACGCAGTTGTTGAGAAGTCGAAACAATTTGTTTAGAAGATCTTGAAAAAGATGGATCACAGTAACAAACATTAGCATAATGTTTGTTACATAATAATCAAGGTTTTTCTTCAATCGCAGTCTCTCTATAGAGACTGAAGAGGCGATTGAAGAAAAACCTTGAATCTATAGAGAGACTGTAGAGTGAATGGAACTCTCTGGCTTACCTGAACGATCAGCTTATTCCGACATAACCTATCGTCAATGTTGTACGGTTCGTACACTTGCAGAGTTCTTGTCGTTGATATTAGAGCACGTTGAGAAAATATTAAAAACGATCACTCTCGAAACAGTTCATTCCATTTTTGACCCCCTATAACTCCATTCCTATGACCTGGTGAAAGTTGCGGGAATCTGATAGATGCGTTACGCACAGGATCGCTCATTGTGGCAAAACTTGAGCAAAGCCTACGTTCAACAGTGGACGTCTATCGACTAATAAATGATGATGATAACTCCGTTGTGTATAAAACTAGAAGCCTTTTGGAACCAAACAGACATTGTATAAACACGGGATATTTCAAATTTCATTCAATTTGAACCAGTAGTTTAAGAATCATAACTGGTTAAAGTTTCTAAAAAAAGGTCCCTCAAGTAGGGACTGAATATATTAGTCGACTTGGTTAGACCTTTCGGTAGAAGAACTGCGTTGCGAGCCTTGTTTTTTTTACAAAATTTGTTTTTGATGGCATTACTTACTTTCCATAATACTTATACACAAGAATACTCTGTTCACAACGAGAACTGTCGATTATTTATTTTTCTAATGTTAGTCACCGTGAAACAGTAATTGCACTCATCGATCTAATGTATGTATATCTAAAGTAATAAAATGACGCACCTTCTGAAGCAAGACCCCACAGAGGTGCGTGTATAGAAGAAAGAAAGAAAGAATATTAATTAAAATTAATATTTGGTGGTTTATGTTCTGATAATATCTGTTACTTACTTCATCTTATACCTTTGGCTAGTATGACACTAAACACAATCCTATTGAATTTATATTAAAACAGAATCCCAACAATTCCTTTACAAGTGTAACTCTTCACACAATCGATGACACTTCTACAATATTAAACTGAACTGAACTTTAACAATTCCAAGAAGACAAGGACATCAAATATCAAAATATCTTAGTAAATGCCTTCACAAGTTTCAGCGTAAATGGGCAATCTCTTTTGGTTGTGACAAAATAATTGAAACGTCACATGTGAGAAAGCTCGTAGCGCCGTAGCGTTCGTAGCCCGTTGCTTTCGTAGCCCGTCGTAGCCCGTAGCACTTAGAGGAATTGCTATCTTAACCGCCACACTAAATGTTCCTTTATGAATTTTATATCTTGCATACAAAGTGAACATTTAAACTCGTATTAGGTTTTCAATTTAAATTGTCTCACTTTTAAACCGTAAATTAGTTTGTAACCAAAGTTACATTGTGTGTTGAATTAATGTAGGTGTGTCCCAACTCTGTTGAATTAGTATAGGTGCACCCCAGCGCACTAGTTTTTTTTTCCATAGAAAATCGTTTACTGTGTCAAGTAAATTATAAAAAAAAAATCCTAACCAATTTAATTCATTAAACCCCAAGCGAACCCGGCGTTCGCGCACCTATTGTCTTTCTATTGTGCCTGTAATTTCCACGATTGAAAGGTTAAAGCCCCTTTATAATAGGATGTATTTTACTTTTAATCTATAAATACAAAGAAATGTAGTTTAAAATGTTCCAGTGTAAATACAATACAGATAATTTGGTTCTTCCATTTGTTTTGGATCTCCGACACTTTTGTTGGAGATTAAAAATATACAGTTGTAAGTACAATAAATAACAGTCACACAGGAGGTCCATCACCAGTTTTGGTTTAGATATAGGAAATCACAGCATACATATATTACTAGATAACATACCTACAGAAAATAATCATACACGGAATAATGAAAAAAAAATCATTCCATAAAATTACCTAGGTAATTTTGTATTTAATTACATAAAAACATAATGATGCCGAGTTACAAAAAAAGAAAAATAGTTTAATACATTGTTATCTTGCGGTAGTTAAGAGGGCCCTTCCCCACTCGCCTATCGTCAACATCGAGCATAGTTTAAAAGCTTATTGCTTCATCTAACACAATGCAATACGATGTTTGATGAAGATAAACGCGAAACTGTGAGATAACGCCTGAAAACTTTATTGCCATTCGGTAAATCCGTGATTTACTCGAATATTTCACAAAACTTGTTCCAAGAAAAACGTGTTTATTAAAACTCTTAAAAGTTTTTTTAGACAAAATTGTCGACATTCAAAATGTACAAGGCTTCTATAGATGTGCTTTTTTATTATTTTTTAAATATATAAGTACATTATGGAGGGCCAATGTAATACATACATCGTATACATCGTAATCACGTATGAGCGATTGTATAAAAATGTACCTCGCGTTGGCTGCCCTTAAGATATTTTTGTACTTGAAATTGGGATCGTAACTTCAATTACTTCATTCCTTTATTCTTCGTTAGTATCAATTACTTCATTCTGATTCTCCTACAAAAGTAGGTTTATTCACCTCGTTTGCCAGAATGAGTGACATTGTTGGTATTACTTGGTATTTAGTTTTCAAACCATTGAATTATAAAAACCGGGTTTTTTGTATATCAATGTTTCAAACGAAAGAAGTGTCTATAGGTATTTCTTAAGAATGAAGTGTTTTGTTTTGGTGAACTTGTTAATGTGGGTCAAAAAGCTACCCAACTTAAATGGGACTGGACAGGACATATCTGATGAGCTGTGGGCCTGTAAAACACAGGATCGGTATCCAGGCATAGCGTCATGGAGCCACAGCAGACCCTGAAGGAGATGATGTCTTCTTTGAAAAGTCGAAAGACAAAGCGAGGAACTGTGATAGTACGAAAGCACGGAGGGAGGACTTTGCCCAGCTGTGGGGGGGGGGAGGCTTGTTACAATATAATCCATGAACCAGAAGACGCTGCGTAGAAAGGCCTCCCCCACAAGGTGGAACGATGACCTGGTTAGGGTCGCGGGAATCCGATAGATGCGAGACACACAAGACCGATCGTTACGACGACACTTGGGGGAGGCCTATGTCCAACAGTGGACGTCTTTTTTTAAATTTATGTAGACTAGTGCTTGACTGCGATCTCACCTGATGGTATTTTCCTCTGCATCACCCAAAGGTTGACTGGAAGAAAATGCCTAAGGCATTAAGTCCACCTCTCTACGCGTGCGCATGAAGTATTAAATAAATAAATGAATAAATAAGCGGTGAAATGCTGATGATGATGATAATAATATAATATAAAAAAAATATATTATTAAAGTCTATTCTTTCCTTCTCTTTCAAGCCTAAAAATACTTGCTTCAACAACGTCACGTGTATACGTTTCTACGTAACATAACTTGATTACCGGTCACTTACGTAGTAATAACGTAGGCTTTTAAAACAACCCCCATACGCTTGTCAGGGAAATCTAATTAGCGCTATACGGTCGGAAAAGGGGTTCGATTGGTTTGGTACTATATACCTTTTGACGGAGCCTTTTAACTACGCTTTTGTCATCGATATGAAGCGAACAATCGATTTAGGTAAATTTGAATTTTCATAAAATTCTTTCACCAATAGATTGAGAGCTGTGGTTGTCCAGTGGTATCGGCGCCGACTTACGAGTTGTAGGTCGCGGGTTCAAACACAGCCAGGCGCATTACTTTGTTTAATTTATTTCATCACCACTGCTCTCAAAACGTGAAGGAAAACATCGTGAGGAAACCAGCATGTCCTGGAACCAAAATATCGAAGACATGTTACATCCACCAAACCGCCCGGGCCCGCGTGGTGGCTTTTCTATAGAGGAGGCCTGAGCCCCAACAGTGGGAACATTATAAGGCCGACTATGACTATGACTAATAGAATGGGGAAAGAATTTTTGAAGTGGGTCCAGTAGTTTTAGGATTTTTTTGTAATATTAGAATAAATTTATTTCAAAAAATCAGTCGCGCCTGTCGACCTTATTTTCGAGGCGAAAAATCATTCGGATCGTTCGAGTGTCTCTGTAGCTATAGACCACAAATGGCAACTGTAGAAACACAGGTGAGTTTTAGTCAGTAAAGTCTGACATTCCCTCACGCTCCAGAGTAGGAGACGTTATTTGAAGAATTGTTACTATCCACCATAAAAAAAAAAACAGAAGTTTATTGACCGTAAACATACCTACCGATACCCTTACGTCGTATTCCTCAATGCTGAGGCGCAACCACCGAACTATCATAGGTATAACACCGGTAACTGTCCGGACAGAGCCCAAGTCATTGACGGCGCGCACTGTTCCCGCGCGTCTCAAGGAGCTGTCAGCAACAGTAGGGCCCAGCTGGGTCGAAGCCTACTGAGGCCAGGGTTAATTCGAAAGATAGCTCAAGCCCTGGTAAGCAGGCAACGAAGGAACGGGGTGGGCTTTTAGTCAGTAAGAGTCTGACAATATCTCCGCTCCGTCCAAGAGCGGGGGTTGTCATTGGATGATTTTCCCACCATAAAAAAAGAAAAAAAAAACCACCGAGTCCGACCGATATATATAAACCTATCCCTATATCCTCTCCTATAGTGCTATGGGTATCAACGAAAAACAATGTTTCGTTCAAAGAAACGAAAATTCCGCAGCACCTCAAAGGCAGGTATTTGACCAATCTATCCTCTGTTTCCTATTTCGACGGTTTTGGGATAATTCCTGACAATCCACTGAAGAAACGTTTAGTGGTATGGAGGTATTTGATTTTGTCTTTTCCGTGTTGGTAAACGTGTGCCCACTTGAATGATTTTTAAAACAATTACTAGCTTTTACCTGTGGCTTTGCTAGCGCATATAAAATATAGCTTAAGTCACTCTTGCCACAATATTTTAGCAATAAGTCCAATACTTTCAGAGATTACCTCTTACAAACAAAAAAATAAAAACACAAACTTTTCCTCGTTATACTATTATATATATATATATATGTTGGAGATAAAACCTTCTTGCAAGCTTCCTAAATTATATGAAAAAATATGACACTTCTATTTGTCACTTGTCTTCACTTGTTTTTTGTAAAATATATGGTTCACACCGAAAATTATTAAAAAACTAATTTGCATTGAGCATCCAGTCATTGATTTTCATCAGAATACCCATAATTCTCGCACATGGTCCATAACGAGCCGGATGAAATATAATTAAGAAGATCAGCGATTATTTTCAAGAAAAAGAATAGAGACTGACTTCCACGCTGAATGGAGGTTCATGAGTTCACTGCTGGAGAACTGGATTGATTTCAAGCAAGTTAGTTAGTGGTGTACAGTTATAATTACGCTAATATCGTCACCCAACACTCAGGTAGTATATATAAGTAGTCATACTAAGGTCAGTACTATTTTATTAAATTACCAATTATATTGTGTTTGAGTAAAATCATTAGGTACTTTGTTGCATTGTGATTAGTATTTTATTCAACAGCAATGTTAAGTTTAAACTCATACTTTTAACAGTATAGTTAGCTATTTTGCTACATTATTAAACTTACATTATATTAAGCTGTAACTAATTACATAACTACTTAACAGTGGTATTAATTTTTAACAAGTATCTTGACATAATAAAAATATTTGAGTGTTAGATATTAGTACAAGTCATTGTTATAAATTATAGTTAGCAGTCAGAAAGGGCATAGACTACAGCTAGGCGTATAATTATTGAAATTATATTGTTGTTTTTAATTTTTATATTCCTGTATCAATGCCAGGTTGACAACACTCGTCTCCCAAAATGTCTGAGGAAAAGGATTTAATTAAGAAGCGAGGCAGCTTCAAAGGTCGCTTGACTAGTTTCCTCAATTTTCTGGACTCATTCAAGGACAAGGAGCTATCTAGCTGTGATGTGTCCGAGTTGCAGTTGCGCATGGGCAAGATAGAGGCGTTGTATGAGCAGTATGATGAGGTACAGTTACGTCTAGAATGCATTGTTGACGACATCAACTTACAATATTCTCAGCGTTCCGAGTTTGAGTCTATTTATTATAAAACCTTATCTAGAGCCCAGAATATTCTGACTGACTACAATAAAGATAATAAATCGATGGAAAGTTGTAAAAGTACTCGTGTTAGCATAAAGCAGCCGGTTAAATTGCCAACGATTCAGTTACCAAAGTTTAGCGGATTATATTGTAATTGGCTTGAATTCCGCGACACCTTTACTAGCCTAATTCATTGTAATGATGACATAGACGCAATCAATAAGTTTCACTACTTGCGAGCATCACTTGAGGGAACAGCTGCTATAGTTATCAAATCCATTGAGTTTTCTTCAAGTAATTACTCTGTGGCATGGTCATTGTTATGTGATCGGTTTGACAACAAAAGATTACTGGTTCAGAATCATATAAGTTCATTATTTACTATTGAATCAATTACAAAAGAATCTTCTGTTGCCATTAAGAATTTGATCGATCAGTTAAATAAAGACTTGCGAGCTTTAGAGTCATTAGGGGAGCCTGTGAAACACTGGGATACACTTTTAATCTACATTGTCACACGAAAACTTGATCAAAAAACCTATCGTGAGTGGGAGGAGTGCAAAGGTAGGATAGACAAGGATGGCTTAATCACGTTTAACGCATTTATGCAATTCTTACGCAATCGAGCCGACCTCATCGAGACCCTGGAACTCCCCCGCAATCATTATTCGCAATCACCAGGTAAATCAGGTCCTAAGATCAAGTCAATGGTAGCACAATCTCCTATCAATTCTAGCACTGACTCAGCTTCTAAACCTTGTCCTAAATGTAATAACAACGATCACACATTAAATAATTGTCCACAGTTTCTCGCATTGAGTAACGATGACCGTCTCAAATCATTACCTAGTTATAAGGTATGTTTTAACTGTTTTCGTTCCGGACACTATGCTAACAAATGTAAAAAACCAGGCTGCAAACTATGCAAACGTAGGCACAACACATTAGTTCACGTACATTCTAATGGCACTGTATCGAATACACCTAGTGGTAATTCGATGAATAACTTGTCTGCTACGACTGAAACGAATAACGTAGCTTTATCCGCAAACATTGCATCTCCGTGTGGTCATACGCAACGAGATGTGTTGTTATCAACCGCTTTGATCAAATTAAGAGACCACAATGGGTGTGTGCATCTCGCTCGCGCGGTGCTCGATAGTGGTAGCACGTCTTCACTCATAACAGATAGGTTGTGCAATAAACTTAACTTAAAAACTAGCCAGGTAGATAGATCAATCCTTGGAATCAATAACGTCACTTCGCACGTAGGTAAAATATGTCGGGTTAAGGGTACGCCATTAGATGATAGCTTTGTATTCGAACTAAATTGTTTTGTTCTTCCGTTCATTACGAGTAGTGTTCCGTGTCGTCAGATAAATATTTCTGATTTCGACTTACCCTCGAATATTACTTTAGCTGATCCTACTTTTTATAACCCTGCCGATGTTGATATTTTAATCGGCGCTGATCTTTTTTGGGATTTGTTAGGATCTCAAAGACTAAAGTTAGGTACCGGGAAACCAATATTATGTGAAACCCGTCTAGGATGGATAGTTTCCGGTCCAATTACTCAGAATACTATCTCACTGCTGACGAATGACGTAAAGTGCAATATGTCTAAAATGGTTGCCGACAGCGATGGTGACTGGGAAAACCTCAAGTCAGAATTGACAAAGTTTTGGCAATTAGAGGAGGTGAATGCGAAGTCTTCCAATTCTTATATGCCTGAAGAGAAATTGTGTGAAGACAATTTCGTTACAAATACGACACGATTGTCTGATGGTCGTTTTTGTGTTCGCATCCCCCTTAAGAAAGATCCTTCAATTTTAGGAAATTCTTTTAATAAAGCCACACATTGTTTACATTCTTTAGAGCGTAAATTAAAGGTTAAGACGAACTTTAGTAGAATGTATCATGACTTTTTGTCAGAATACGAGTTACTTGGTCATATGACAAAAATTAATAAACCTAATTTATGTTTGGGTTATTTTATTCCACATATGGGAGTTTTACGCGAGTCGAGTACCACGACCAAACTTCGTGTTGTTTTCAACGCTAGTGCTTCTACTTCGACGGGAGTGTCCTCTAATGACCTACAGATGGTTGGGCCAACCGTACAGGACGGTCTATTGTCTATACTTCTTCGCTTTAGAGTCCACAAGTATGTTTTATCTGCGGATGTGGAGAAGATGTATAGACAAATAGTCGTCCACCCGTCGGACAGATATTTACAACAGATTGTTTGGCGTGATAATGTTAGTGATCCTATTAATGTTTATCAATTAAACACCGTCACGTACGGTACGGCCAGTGCGCCATTCCTTGCGACACGATGCCTTAAACAAGTAGGACTCGACTGTAGGAACCCTAAGATATCGGAAATCATCCAACATGACTTCTATGTCGACGACTTGCTGACCGGAGGGGATGACTTAGATGAAGTAAAGTTCATTCGCACTGAAGTCACCAAAGCGCTTGCGTCGGCATGTATGCCATTGAGAAAGTGGAAGTCAAATGATTCTCAATTATTGTCGAATGCTGTCCCTGCGTCATACGATTTGAACATTGGACAAAATGAGCCAGAAAAGTTGCTTGGTCTCTGTTGGCATATCGGCACTGATGAGATAGGGTTTCCTATAGGTCTGACTAAATCTTCGACTAGGTACACAAAGCGTGACTTGTTATCCGTTATTGCGCGAATCTTTGATCCCTTAGGTCTGTTAGGTCCTATTGTTATTACTATGAAGATCTTGCTACAGAAAATGTGGTTAGATAAATTATCATGGGATCAACCATTACCTAATGAGATTTGTAAACAATGGGAGATTATTATTAAATCTTTACCTCTTTTAAATCATGTTCGCATTCCGCGACTTGTAGTCTGCAATTCATTTACGGAGTTAGAACTCCATATTTTCACAGACGCGTCTGAGTCCGCGTACGGTGCTTGCGTCTACATTCGCAGTGTTAATGCTAAGGGTGAGTACATGGCTCGCTTGTTAATGGCCTTCTCAAATTACGAGCCCAGGACTACAATCGTTACCGGAGACTCGACCTAAAATCATATTACATGTTGTAAACGATTCGAAACCTGAAGTTTTAATTGATTTTAGGCGTTATTCCAATTACACACGGCTCGTACGATCTGTTGCCTACGTATTACGATTTATTAAGTCATGTAGAAAGCATTACCCTAAAACCAAATACTTGTCACATGATGAGGTACAAGATGCACTAACTCTTGTCATTATTAAGAGTCAGATTCAGTCATTTTCTGAATACCAATTATTTTTGAACAAAAAGAGTTTACCTAAAAAGAGCGCCCTTCTAAAGTTTAATGTTTATTTAGACGATAATAATGTAATGCGAGTAGGAGGACGTCTCGATAACTCTAATTTTGCTTATAGTAAGAAACACCCTATTTTATTACAGTCCACTCATGATTTCACTAAACTATTATTTAATTTTGAGCATAAAAGGCTGATGCATGCTGGCCCACAATTATTATTAGCTTCCATTAGGGAAACTTATTGGCCAATAGGAGGTCGCAAGTTGGCGAAAGCCTGTTATCATAAGTGTGTTTTGTGTCACCGTATGAAGGGTAAGGTTGTAGCTCCCTTAATGGGTAACTTACCACGAGAACGCCTTCGTCCAGGTTATCCCTTTGAAAGCACAGGCGTTGATTACGCTGGCCCTATTATGTGTGCTAGTCGCCAGGGCCGTGGATGTAGGTTAGTAAAGGTGTATGTCGCTATTTTTATTTGTTTCACAACCAAGGCCATTCATTTGGAGCTCGTTGGTGATTTAACTAGCAATAGTTATTTACTGGCTTTGTATCGGTTTATTTCTCGGAGAGGTAAACCTGCTGATATTTTTTCCGATAACGGTACCTCATTTGTCGGTGCATACAACGACCTTTCCAAATTTTTAAAATTAAATAGTTTGTCCTTGGGTGAAAGTGCAGCAAACGACGGAATAAGGTTCCATTTTATTCCCGCCTACACCCCACATTTCGGTGGACTCTGGGAGGCGGGTGTCAAGTCAGCAAAGTATCACCTTCAGAGAGTGTTGGGAAATTGTAACTTGACTTTTGAGGAGCTGTACACCACACTAACCAAGATTGAAGCCATCTTGAACTCTCGTCCATTGACGCCGTTGTCTTCAGATCCTGCAGATTATACTCCGCTCACGCCAGGACATTTTCTTGTGGGACGGCCACTTACTTCTTTGCCGCAACCTGATTACCAGGATAGCTCTGCCAATTATCTGTCTCGTTACCAGAGGATCGAGCAGCTTCGCCAGCATTTCTGGAGCAGATGGAGCAAGGAGTATGTTGCAGAATTGCAACAACGCTCCAAATGGCGTTCCTGCAAGGATGGCTTGATGCTGAACTCCTTGGTGGTGATCAAGGAAGACGATCTTCCTCCGTTGAAGTGGAGACTTGGACGGATCGTGGCTGTTCATCCAGGAACGGATGGTATCGCCCGTGTAGCTGACATTCGGACGTCTACTGGAGTCGTTCGACGGGCATTCAACCGAATCTGCCCTTTGCCTGTGTCTTCAGAATCTGGTTGAAACCATTGGTTTCAACGCCCGGGGAAATGTTGGAGATAAAACCTTCTTGCAAGCTTCCTAAATTATATGAAAAAATATGACACTTCTATTTGTCACTTGTCTTCACTTGTTTTTTGTAAAATATATGGTTCACACCGAAAATTATTAAAAAACTAATTTGCATTGAGCATCCAGTCATTGATTTTCATCAGAATACCCATAATTCTCGCACAATATATATATATATATATATATATATATGCATATTATATATTTTAGAACTGTAGATAATTTAGATTAAAGATGCATAACTTGACGTACGGTGAGTACCTATCTACCCTTGCGTTGTTTCTACAACGTAGGGGTTTCTAGCTCTACAGTCTGAACTAACTGTCAACAAACTTGCTTCAAAAAAACGCCGCTTCAAGCTTCATTTTGAGGAGCAGGAGTGTGGATATTTTAAGTAGAAGTATGTATGAACTTCTTGTTTATATTCCTTATCGTCTGTACAAATTTATTCTAAGAATTTAAAACATTTCATTTATTTTTGTTTTTGTTTTATTTGTAACCGAATTTATGACCATACTTACTAGGCCGACCCCAAATAAAACGGGACTAGGGCAGGAAGATGATGATGATGATTTACTAGGTATATTCGGAGGTCGCCTCCTTCTGCGAAGCAGTAATGCTAGCGAAGGAGGCGGCCGCACGCGTGATGGTACGGACATCCTTATCAAGCCCCAGTTCCTGGCCCCGACCCCGACTACCAGTAATCGTAGGCGTGGGATTGCGGACAACGAGCAATGTGTAGTTCCCCGTCCGAACGACCGAGCCCAAGTCGTTGACAGCGCGTAGTGTTCCAAGCGCTACTCAAAGAGATGTTATCAAACCAAAGGAGCCCAGCAGGACCGATGCCCGCTAAGGCCCCCGGAAGTTTTAGTCAGTAGATAAAAGTCTGACACGCCCTTTTGCTTTGCCCTAGAGCGGGAGAAGTCATAAGATGATTTTCTAACCATAAAAAAATAACCTACAAGATATATCAGTTCTTTCAAGAACTCGTGGATAGTACAAAATCAATCACAGTCCCGAGAAATTACAGGACGATTTATAACAACACTATATATTAATAATTGGAACTATTTACTCAATATTATGCTAACAGAGACACAACAATATGATATTTATTAGGAAAACAATGCCAGCGATTCTATCGAGCTCCGATCCTTATAGTAATGAGATTGTGGGACCAGAGGAAAAAAATGATGGAAATAAAACTTAATGCAACCATGGGTCCTATGAAAGTTATGATATGGCATTCCTGTATCGTAGTTTATGTATTGATATTTGACCGGGATAAATGAATATGTGCCCCTACCTTTTTCATCTATTTATTAGCCAGCCTAGCAACCAAGCGCATTATTTTGTATAATTTATTTCATCATCACTGACATCGGCATTTGTTTATTTTTTTAATTGATTGCAAGTAAAACAAATCATTGCTAACCGATCGGCGTCTCATCGTCGACGGCTGGTGCTGAAAATCAGCGCTGTGGCTCTGTTTCTCATGAGCCCCAGCATTTTGCTGAGCGCTGGCCGTTTTGCGCGGATGTGACGCATATCTTATGTGTTACTTTTAGTTCGATATTGTTTATATTTATTTTTTTATGGTATGCGTCATGTTTAACGTGAATAAACACTTTTCTTTCTTTCTTTCTTTCACTGCTCTCAAAACAATACAGTACGTGTAGTTCATCATTATCATTTCAGCTGAAAGAAGTCCACTGTTGGTCATTCCCAAGTGTCGCTACATCGACCGGTCCTACGCATCTCGCATCTATCGGATTCCCGCGACCCTAACTACGTCATCGGTCCACCTTATGGGAGTTCTACTTACCAGTACGCGGTCGCCACAAGCCACTGTAAACGCAGGCTTGCGAACGACGAGCAATGGGTAGCTCACCGTCCCGCTGTCCAGCAATCACCCCGACCGAATCTAATTTTGGCAGCACGTTGTGTTCCACGCACTTCTCAAAGAGATGTCAGCAAACCGTAGGGGCCTACTATGGCCCGTAGTCTTAAAAAGTAAAGGGCAACTGAAAGACACAGATGTGGTTTTAGTCAATAAAAGTCTGACACGCTTCCGCTACACCCAGAGCAGAAGTCACTGGATCATTTATAACCTTAAACAAAAAAAAAAAATATACGGGACCCCGTATAATTTTTTTTTAACTCGCTCGCTCAATTTTACTGTAACATACTTTTTTAGGGTTTCGTATCTCAAAATGAAAAACGGAAAGATTATAGGATCACTTTGTTGTCCTTCCGTCCGTCCGTCTGTCTGTCTGTCTGTCTACCCTTTATTTTTACATTGTGTCTGTTACCGTTGTTTTGTTTCTATGTTACATGAATATCTTCTATTCTATTCACAGGCAATCAGACAAAAGGTATAGCAAGCTAAAGCTCTCTCGCCAAAACCTTATGCTCTCCTATGATCGATTATTGTCGAAGAGACAGGCACTTAGTTTGGTTAATTATATAGGGCTACGAGTCGTATTAGATCTATCTATTATTAATTTAATATAGGCAATTTGATTGACATACATATACTCGTTCCTATCTAGGTAATCTTAAAAGTCAACATGACCTTGGCAATGTCTTAGTTAATTTATGTATTGAACAACCTTAGGGAACCCAAACCACAGATTTCTATGGCCAACGTTAATAACTATTCGGTTTAAGGTTTCGTAGTCCTAACCAAAACCCTTAAGCTAGAACTATTTTAGACCGACACACACGTGTAATAAGCCCGATTTGTACGTAGAATGACGTCGCGGGGCGTGTATCAAGTGAAGCCCTACAAGTCTAGTTTCCATAGAAAATGTAAGGAGATCGACGCGCCCAGATCGACGTGTGTGGCACACGTGTGAGCAGTTTAGTTTTACGTTACGTACAGTCCTTCGTGTGTGTGTCTACAATCTAAAAATAAAATCTGGAAAATATGAAGACGATAGTAGTTACTTAGGTATAAAAGACTAGCTTTTCCCGCGGCTTCGCCCGCGTACATAAAATATAGCCTATGTCACTCAAGAATAAAGCAGCTTTCTATCGTTGAAAAAATTTGAGCAATCGGACCAGCGTTTCCAAAGATTAGCTCAACAAAAAAAAAAAAAAAAAAAACAACCTTTCCTCTTTATAAGCTGCTTTATTCCTGCGTGACATAGGCTATATTTTATATATGCGGGCGAAGCCGCGGGCATAAGCTAGTGTTAAATATTCTATTAGAGGTGTCTAGTATTGAGGTCATCGGTATAATTCCAACCTCTTTTTTTAATCTGCAAATCATTCAAAGTAAGTAAGCAATGTATACCATGTACTCAAATCTTATACTCTAATATTTTTTACAACTTCAATCTAATTCAGCCTATGTACTATCTTCTTTAATATATTATTGGAACATACATAGTAATAAAAACAAAGCCCTCTTTTAGGTGCGCATGTTATAACAGTCCACTACGGAACCTAACAATGCGCAACCCGACTACGCATGGCCGATTTTTATATTATAAGTACCTAACTAAAATATGTCAAGTGCTGATTTAATATAAATCGAAGCCAATATGTCAGAAGCTAGCCTAACGTCTGAAATTATAGGAAATTTTGATCTATCCCACGGGCTAAGGTCGTCTACAGAAAAGAAAAGTGACTGAGCAAATATATACCTATCTGCAATAACTTTTTATTAAATATTTATTTTATACTTAACTGGCTTTTTTATGCTAGGTTCGCGCTTGACCGTTACTATCTCATCTGATGGAAGGCGAAGCTTCGGTCGACGATGGAGCGCGCTTACCTAGAAGTAATCTATCCACTCTTGCCTTATAGATTCCCGGTTTGTAGCCATTAAGAAACACAGACCCCGGCAAGGAATTCCACTCCTTAGCTGTACGCACTCCTTATGTGTAGCTGGAAACACGCATTCCTTGCGTGTTCCCAAAAAGTTTTGCGTGTATAGGTGGAATGTTCATCATGCATTTTTATTTTTATTGGATTAACCGAATGTATTGCTACCTCGGGAGGTGGGATCCAGTGGTCCAATTGTATTTTTCACTCAAATACACACACAAAATTGAGCAGTAAAGTGGATATAAAGATAGAATAACTATTTCATAATTTTTAATTAAATAGACTAAAATTACAGCTATAACAATGGTTTAATGACAGCAAGGCATTGTTCATTGACAGCTGGGTATTGTGTTTCTGCTGTCAAGTTAGTCCTTCCTTCTTCCTTCTCTTGTCCCATCTTATTTGGGGTCGGCGCAACACGTTTTTTTCTTCCATTCTACCCTGTCACTCGTCATGCTATCACTAATTTCCTTTTCTTTCCTATCGCTCTTCATGCAATCCATCCATCTTTTCTTTGGCATCCCTCTGCCTCTCCACCCATCCACATGTATACTCATAACTCAATTCATAACTGCTGTTAAGTTAGTCCAACTTATTGAAACTCAGAATATAGTTTCTATTTCAGACATTTTTTTTATTGATTCAAACTTACTTACTGTGATCCAATCTGATGGTAAGCAGTAATGCGAGCTTTGATGGTGAGGTGCACTAGTTATAATACTGACTAGCTTCTGTCAGCGGCTGTGCGTGAGACTAGATTTCTCTACAAAAACTTTGGACCTCGTGTTGTCCCCTTAAGGAGTCAATTTCAGAAAATCCTCTCTTTATACTTGCTTGCGTCATAAAAGGTAAGCTTGTGCAAAATTTCACGTTCCTAGGCCTTATATATAATATAGGTATTATTATAATATAATATTCCACAACTATCACACAACGCCGTCTACTCCCAAGCTAAGAAGAGCTTGTTCTAGGAGTACTAGACAACTGATAAACATACTAATATATTTCTAAATACATACATACATATTATAGATAAATTACACCCAGACACAGAACAAAATGATCGTGCTCATCACACAAACATTTGTCCTGGGTGGGAATCGAACCCACGACCTCCAGCATAGCAGTCAGGGTCACTAACCATTAGACCAACAGGCCTGTCATTGTACTTTTGGTTATGCGTGCGTTTATATGTCAGTCAGTCAGTTTCTCCTTTTATATAAATAGACTAGCTTCTGCCAGCGGCTTCGCTCGCGTGAAAATTGTGAATCTAAACCATTCCCAGATCCCCTTGAACACACACAAAAAATTTCATCAAAATCGGTCCAGTCGTTTGAGAGAAGTTCAGTGACATACACACTCACAGAAGAATTATATATATAAAGATTAATTGATATTAATTGGTATTCCTCTTTACATTAGCAACTTGGATAGAGCTCCACTCTGCTTTAATAACAACAAATAATTTCTGACTAAAATACATTTTAAACTAATAATGGCCTATCGGATAATTGTTGAAGAAACTATAATGGCTGTAGTTCTATAGCAAGTTTATGATAGTTTGCAAGTTGAAACCTCGAATGCTAAGTTACGGAGGAGTTCGGAGGGAAACTATTTTAAGTATAATACCTACTTTAAAATTGATAGGTTGTAGTAAGGACTCGAAATACGAGGTAGAAACATTCTTCAGGAGAATATGTAGTTATATTAGTGAATGACGTCACATACGGTGAAGATACTATAATTGCTTCTCCTTCCGATGACCTGTAGCCTGATTTACGTAAAATCAAACAAGCCAAATATCGTTGAAGTTTTATAGTCGTTCGATCGAAGTCCTATCCAAAAGCGGTATCACGATCCAGTTACGTTAATAAGTATTCTACCAGGATAATTTAATACAGATTTTTTTTTTAAACGACGAATTTCGAACGACTTTAAAATCGGTGTCGTTCAAACTCGATGGATATGAATACGGAAATGGTCTAAACGACTAAATCGCTACGATATCGTTACGGTTTTCATTACGTGAATCAGGCTACTGAGGAGGGTCGCGGGAATCCGGTAATTGCGAGATGCATAGGACCGGTCGTTGTCGCAACACTTGATCTATACCCACCAGTGGACGTCTTTCAGCTAAAATAATAGTGATGATGGATAGTAGTAGATGGAACGTACCTACACATGTAGGTCACATGTGTAGGTACGTTCAAAGAAAGAATAGGCATCTTTTGATAGATCAGAGTAGAGAGGTGCCATTGACGGCAATATGGGAATATTGCCACCACATAATGTTTTTAGCCTTGTTTAAATACCTACGAGTGACTTTTCTTACCCTATATATTTGTATGCCACAAAGGCCGAACATGATGGACCTTTTTGTTTATGAACAACCTGCATGCCTTATATGTATACTCATGTTTCTACAAATAAATGTCATAGCTTATCTTATCTTATCTTAATATTCATACTTCAGGCAATAGTCCCATCAATATTCCCACTTCACGGCAATATTGCCGACAACGGCACATCACTAGATCAGAGAGGTAGCTATTATTTAATTGAAAAGGTCAATGATTCTCTTCAGGTCCCTTTTCTTCAATGAAAAACGCCTTTGTAACAGGTAAATGAATGATGCTTGCTTCTTTAAAATGAAAGTGACCTAACTCAAAAATTTCAGTTTGTGGAGAATTAACTAAGTATGTAAAAGTCTTCAAAATGTACCTATACCTAATGTTTATTTAAGTAATTTTAAATGTTTCTCTCCCGTGTTTCTTTCTTACCTTAAATTCGTGCTCTTTTTCAGCGTAAGTTGGTGACTTTTTATGGGAAATTCTCCAAAGTAGCTGCGAAATTCTAAATTTCCTAAGTTATTTTTTGCTTTTTGTAGAACATGTAAAATTAAGAAAAAAAAATATTGAATTACACGGGGCACCACCAGCACTAGCACTTTCGCATTAAGTTTAAGTTAAGTGACCTACCTAAATTAATTATTTTTGTCACTTTAGACAAAGCGCGCACTGATGACTTTGCCATCGTAACTTTTGACAAAAAAGTCACCGTGCTTATGAACCGAACAGTTGAGTTGAAATGGTAAAAAAAATTGTCACCGTGACAAGTCACCAGTGCGCGCTATGGCTAAAACATCTATTTAATTTAATAAATTTTAATAATTCATAATAGGTAGTATTTAAACAGTCACTCGTTTAAATACTACCCTAATCAAAGTGAATAATAAAGACTGGCATTATAAGTTTTTCAAAACTACCCTCGAAATACGGTTTTTTGTTAAATTTTTTATATATTTTTTCTCGCGAACAAAGTCGCTGGCAAAATGCTAGTTTACAGAAATTTTGAGTTAGGTCACTTTCATTCTAAGGGTACGCTTTGTCGGGCGTTGGTAGATCAATTTTAGTCAATACTATTGTGTCATGCGACAATGGCAGTGAGAGTTCAATACCTACCTAGGTTTATAAATTAACATGACTCGGCATAAAGGTCGATCTAGGATAGGACACAATGACTCAGTTTATAATCTGTTTATTTACATTACTAAATACATCGGTGTATCCATTACAGAGGCTGTGGAATTAATCGAAAGATTTATCTTGACCCTAGCGCAATTGAGAAAATAGTTGGGTTTTAGTCAGTAAAAGTCTGAGAAGCTCTCTCGCTCCATCCAGACCGTGTATTTGATGTTTTCTCACTTCAAAAAGCCCATTACAAGACAGGATAAGTCTCTGTGGTGATCACCAGGGAGGGAGGCCTATGACCTAGTAAACATCTTTCGTCTGAAATGATGATGATGATCATGACACAATTTTATGAACTACTGGACTACGTAAGAGTTCCGATTGAACCCCAGAGAGCCGGGTCACAAAACATTTCAATGAATCTCGGTATCCTCATAAATGCATTATAAAGCAAAGTCCTCTACCGCGTCCCTCTGTTTGGATGTTAAACATGTGCGATAAATTCAAAAACTACTGAACAGATTTTCATGCAGGTTTCACCAGTAGACAGAGTGAACACATGAGGAAGTTTAATGTGTATAACACGACGTACATACAAATTATAGTAGAGAAAAGCCGACAATTTCGAATTTTAACACTCTTGCAAAGCTGGGGTGGGTTGCTAGTTGACAAGAAGACGGGAATGAAAAGCTTTTGTCATCTACAATGATAATAAAGACAATAGGAGCTTTCAATAACAGCAACCTAAGTTCGTTTTGTTTTCCAATAGCACAATATTTGAGTTATCATTTTCCAAATTACACTAATATTATAAAAGCGAATGTTTGTGTGTTTGTATGTTTGTTACTTCTTCACGCTCCGAAGGCTGAACGGATTTGAATAAAATTTGGTACACGGGCAAAGTATCTACGTATGCATTGTATCTAGTTTTTATCTCAGGAGTACCTATATTTTTTTTTCTCCTAGTTCAACTATATGTTTGATATTTATTAGTTTTTTTTTTTATTTGTGTTAATGTATCTTATTAGTATTAAATGTGATGTTTGTACACTGCCAACCCTAAATCTATCTCTTTTCTCTCAGTCCATCCAAAGGTTGTCTGTAAGAGATCGCCCTGTGCGGTAAGACCGCCCATTGTGCACTTATTCTTTTAAATGTTTGTCCTGTATTTTTGCTTATCTGGTGTACATTAAAGATTATAATAAATAAATATATTCCAGAAGTGATAGGAAAGAAAAGAGAGTTAGTGATATCGTGATGGGTGACAGGAGAGTATGGAAGAAAGGAAATTGTTATGCTGTCCCCAAGTTATACGAGACAGGGGCAGGAAGGTGATGATGATGACATTCCTTTGGGTCAATTTTATACATAAATTATATCTGCCAACCAGTTAGGTTGGCAGATATGAGATGTCGGTAAAATCGATGTCACGGGGTTTTTTGAAAGATAAACTGCAATCTTAGAACACAAAGGACAACTGCAGGATCAGGTACAGGTGGGTTTTAGTCAGTGAGTCTGAGATACCCTCTCACTGCAATATGAGCGGTAGAAGTCGTAGAAAATTACCCAAAAAATAAAATATGTTACCATTAGTTTCAGATTATGTTTTGATTTGATAAATTACACCCACACACAACAATTGATCGTGCTCATCACTCAAACATTTATCCTGGGTGGGAATCCAACCCACAACCTCCGACATAGCAGTAAGAGCCACTGACCACTAAACCAACAGGCCCGTCTTTGAAAGCACTTCACAATTTTCGGACGAAGATGATCATATAATTAGGTTTTCATTCAAAACAGATCTCAAACTATCTCGTTCTACTTCGTAATTTTAAGAAAGCATTATTCATTTCTTTTCAAGACTCCTGAACATTGGAGTGACACTCTAGCGAATTGTAAATGTAGAAAATATTATTACCTAGTTGAATTTTTCATCTCAAGAGCCACGGTCGTCATTTATTTCAAGACGTAATTTGTTAAGGAAATTTAAATTATAAATAAATAATTTTCTGTTCCTGAGAAAATAATTTCGGTTACGTTCTTGTTAGAGACCAGCCGAAGGTTTCGTTTCGGCCAGATTCGGTAAAAACAATTGGTGTCTGTCGGAGTTTCGGCCTTCGAACCCAGCCAGGCGTATTACTTTGTGTAATTTAATTCATCACTACTGCTCTCAAAACATCAAGAGGAAACTGGCATGTACATTGATTGGCTGCAATAGTGGTTGGATAGTACAGAAAAAAAATCGTGTGAAGCGAGAAATGACGCCATCTAGCATAAAATCAGATTGAAATGTTGTTATTGACAACATTAATTATACTGCTACTAGGTGGCGTTGCTGTACTTCAAATCCCTTTCAAATGCCTTTTTTTTGTAGCTTCTTTTGTTTCTATAAACATTGAAACAATTTATATATTTTTTTATTAAGAGTTGAAAATATTAAAATTTAATAATTATCAATTTATAAATATCTGATTGTCTATGTGTCAGTTTCAAAACTTGAGACGGTAGGTTTAATATGGATTTATAAATAATAATTAGTAGGTAGTTTATATAATACTTAGACCAAAGAATTGTGACTAAGCTTTAATTGATTGTTCGCAAGTTCATTTCGATTACCTCGTTCGAGCTCCTTTCGTTTATTTTTTTTTTTAATCAGGTCAATTTATCACAATGAGTATGAATTGTAACATAGATGTAGTGACAAGAGCTCAAATAATTGCTTTGCATAGTCAAGGTAAAAATTTGTCAGAAATAGCCAGAGATATCGGTGTAAACGTAAGTAATCTTATTTTACACTTTTTTATATAACAAAACACTCCTCTTTATAATAATCATTATTAGGTATTATATATTTTTGTTTTATTGTTGCAGAGAAAAACAGTTGTTCTATGGGTACGACGATTTGAAGAAGATGGTTCTTTGAAACACCGTCAAAGAACTGGTAGTCCAAAACTGATAAACATGTTGCAGCGTCAAACCATGGTAAGGGAATACGAGGAAAATGGATTTTTGCCGACGAACCATTATGCTGGTTTATTTGACACAAGCGTCGACACTGTCTTGCTCTTCATAGTGAAGGGCTGCATTATCGGAGGCATGCTGTGAAACCTTTGCTTACGGAAACCCATAAAAGAGCAAGATTGCAATTTGCTATGGACCACATAGACTTTGATTGGAGTAATGTCATCTTTACTGATGAAAAAACTTTTAAGTCCAGTGAACACGGTCGATTATGTTTGTGGCGTCGAGATAATACGCGATACACAAGTGGTCACGTAGTGCCCAATAGGCAATCTGGCCATATAACGGTGACCATGTGCGGATGGATGAGTGCAGCCGATCCTGGAGAACTAGTGAGAATACCAAGCCGAGCAAATAGTGCAAGTTATATAGAAGTGCTGGATTAGACAATGTTGCCCACAGTTCGAACGGTGTATCCAAGCGAAGAATTGCCACAGATAACATTTGTGCAGGATAATTGTCCAATACACCGTTCGCACAGTGTGCAGGCTTGGTTTCGTCAACATAATGACATTTGCGCTATTCCTTGGCCTGCTAGATCACCGGATTTAAATCCAATTGAAAATTTATGGGGTGTTATTGTTCAACGGTGGAATAATCAAAACGAGCTTACTCCAGATGCGTTAAAGGCTCATTGTTTACAAATATGGGAGAGTATTCGTGGTTCAGATCTGTGTAAAAATTTGATTAATTCAATGCGTTCCCGAATGCAAGCTGTTATTGACCAAAATGGTGGTTATACGAGATATTGATAAATATATTTAATTAATATTACATATTTACTCAGTACGTACTGGAGACCTCGTTACGTGTGTTTTACTTAATACCTGTATTTGAAATAATTTAAAAAAAAGTTATGAACACTTAAAGTTATAACACAACATAATTTTGTTTTTTTTTATGTTACCTACTAAACATTTGATATGTGGTTGTGCAATTTTGTAGTTTTTTTTTTTCATATCTTGCGTCTTGTTTGTTTTTGTTGAGGTTACATAAGCTTCAATCCTCTTTCCAATTTGGGAAACGAATATTTAAGCTATGGCCTCAATAAAAAATTACAAGTAATATTATAATCTTATTCGATGATTAATAATCTGACTGTTGAATGGTAAACTGTAAGAAATAAATATCTATATTATTTTATTATTGCCTTTTTGTTTGATGAGCCTGTTTACCTGCTTTTTTTTCCTTTTGCTGCGTAACTACCGATTTGAATATTAATAATGATATTACACAACGCCGTCTAGTCCCAAGCTAAGCAGAGCTTGTGTTACGAGTCCTAGACAATTGATAAACATACTTATATATTTCTAAATACATACATATTACAGATAAATTACACCCAGATTCAGCAAATGATCGTGCCCAACACACAAACATTTGTTCTGGGTGGGAATCGAACCCACGACCCCGACATTGCAGTCAGGACCACTAACCACTAGACTAACAGGCCAGTCATAATGTTATATTACAATTAAATATCCACTTTGTCAGCTTCGATATAAATCCTACCGATTTCTTTTATTTGTTATTCATAACTTCAAAAAGTACAGAGGAACCAGAAATCTGACCCACCTGGCAGTAGAAGGTAGATAACATAAGACATCCTAAAAGTTAGACGAATTTGAACCTTCTGCAATAAGCAGAAGTTAAGTGGTATTCAATTCGGAGCTAATTTAAATGAGTAAAACGAACGAATACTGTTATGACTATTTGATCTTTAAGACGTAACGTTAACTTGTGAATACGGTCCTGTCACATAATGCACTTGTTAATTTCAACATTATTCCATAAGTCAACATAGTCTAATGGTAGTAACTGTAGACTTATATTGACGTGGTCGCCGGTACTAAGTTCAAATCAGTCACGCTACTTTTAGTAGGTTTGTGTTTAGAATACTGAATTGTTTTTTTTAAATCAAATTAAAATTTATAAGTATTAAATTAAATTAATTATTTAAATCAAAACTTTAATGAAAAACAACTAAATATTACTTATACAAATACTTTACTTTACAAAGAAATTTAAGTATTCGTCTAATAGACTTAATTGAAATAACTATGTATAAAGGTAAAACACATAAAAGAAGTGAAGATATTAAAAATTGTTTACACGACGTCATTGCAATTAGTGTCGACTGGTTTTTGCGTTATTAGAACGGTTCATTTTTATTTCTCTACCCTAAACTAAGTAACATTTGAATACCAGTTTTATGATGAATATGCCTAATGGTCTAGACTACCCACTTATTACAAGTCAAGCGAAATTATTCCAAATATGTTTGAAGAATGTTCAATTTGGGGTTTTAAATCGAAAGCAAAAAAATACACAAGATTTGCGATTTAGCCTCGTGCCTTACTGCGTCAAAGTCTTTACATAAACCACTAAGCTAACTATGATATTAAAAAATGTATTTTAATTTTGGACTATGACCATTTACTTACTTTATCTATCTTAAGTAAATACATTATTATTATATATTAAAATAATAAACATTTACTTGCAATACTTTCTTTCATTTCTATACAAACTGTCCATTTAAAAAGACATTTCCCGACTTACGTTATTAAAGAAAAGTAAAAAAAATGCCAACTAAAACACAAAAGCTGGAAAACAAAAAGTAAAAAGTTTAACTTGAGATTTGAACCAGAAACATGTGCATCACAAGCCGCCGTTGTTACCATTGGACGAAATGGACTCTTGTGGTCACACTTGAAATTTAACGTTACTTGTAATGCTAGACGCAATATTCGTGCCCGTTTACAAACAGTTGATAAGAATCACGAAATTAGTTAAGCTTGTGTCTCATATTTTTTTATCAATCTACCCTCACACCCAGTTGTTGAAGATAACGATGACGCATGTATCTATTTTCTGTCAAACTAAAAGTCAAGTTTATGGTTTGTGAGATTGCCTTGGTCGCCATTTAGCTGGGAAGCAACCAACGCCATCTAGTTACATTTTCGAAAACTTGAATTTTAACGTGCAAGGGAAATTAGACACTAAGGTACCCAGGCAATTTCACAGCTGTCTGTACTAGCACCAAACATTTAAAGACATGTGATATCCACTAATTTATACTGGGCCCGCGTGGTGGATAATGGCCCATTCCCTCTCTTAGAAAGGAGGCCTGAATCCCAACAGTGGGAACACTATAAGGCTGATTATGCTTCTTTAATTCTTTATTGTACACACAAAACTTAACACAAAAACAATTATTCATAAATTATGTACAAAGACGATCTTAACTCAACAATGAATTTTCTCCCAGCAAACCTTTGATTGACAGAGAGGTATCACATTCGAGGATAGGATCCAGTGTACAATATCATCATCTTCCTGCCCTAGTCCCGTTTTATTTGGGGTCGGCGCAACACGTTTTTTTCTTCCATTCTGTCCTGTCACTCGTCACGCTATCACTAACTTCCTTTTCTTTCATATCGCTTCTCACACAATCCATCCATCTTTTCTTTGGCCTCCCTCTTCCCCTCCATCCAGTGTACAATATAAACCTACATAAATACGTCTAATATACAATATGTATAATGTATATAATAGCTACTGATATTATGGGCAAGAAAATGTTTTGGTTAGGTATATTTATTATCAAGTCTGTGTTACTTATTTCTTAGAACTTCAGGTAATTACGAGTATATTCCACTTATTCCGACCTCTGATCATAATACACAATTCAATATCATTTAAAATAAACAATTAAATTCGTACCTGTTTATTTTTGGCATTTTATCTCCGTACGCAATTCAATGGCATCGCAAAAATAAGAAGCTTACGTAATAAGGACATTATAACAATTTAAGCACAAAACGCTGTACAATCGAAGACAATATTGCTATTGAAATGATTGCTGAATGAAGACGAATAATCGATCTTTTCCCTACAAAACAAAACAAATGAGTTCGCGTAGAATACACGAGTAGGTACCTACCAACCTAAAATATTGTAAGAGATTTGTTATTATCTTTACAAGCTGCTGCCGGCGGCTCTGCCCGTGTGAAAGTAGAAAAACCCAAGGGAACAAATTCTCGGAATAAAAAGTATCCCACGTGCTATTTCAGGATATGGTTTACTCGTGTACTAAGTTTTATCGATCGAATCAAACACAACTCATAAAGTTACGCCTTATAGTATTAATAGATACTTAGGTGACCTTAGCAAACGTTTTTCTATCATATAAATTAATTATTAACAAAGAAATAAATGAAGGATGGTAAGAAACAGCGTACGACCTATTCTCAGACCTACCAAAGAAACCTACACAAAAAACTTGCCGTTTCGGAGAAGTTCGGTAAATAAAGCTGACACGAGATTCTAATACAGGGTTATTTTTAAAACACTAACCTTCAGGACCATATTACTAACAACGTACAACGTTTGTTCTATGACTTTCAAAAACAAACTTTCGCCTTTTCGAGGTTTCGTTGTTCTTTCTAACACATTTCAACTCTGTATTTTGTTATAGCTACTTACGTCTATATGACCTGACGCAAGCGCATCAAGCACCCCCGCCGCCCTAACCTGGTCTCTTCCGCTATCATACGATAGCTTGCTTCGCAGGACGTTCAATTTAAATATGATATTTGTATGAAAATCTGATGAACTAACATACGATAATTTTTTAAAAGTCATAGAACAATAGTTGTTGTTTATGATGTTAGTAACATAGTCCTGAGATGTTACCAGTGTTTTTCAAATAAATCCTGCCTCCCTAGCCAAGTTGCTAATCTGCAATCGTTAACGCTTGTAGAAAGCTTCAAATGTACGGGAATGACGTCATCTCAACGCTCATTCACGTGGTCAGAACAAAAGAATTGGCGGCGTGGCCAACTCGAAGCGTTCGGCGCAAGCGAAACGGTTGTAACTTGGCTAAAGGGGCTGTATATTAAATCGATGTACTTATTCTTAGTGTGATATGATTGTAGATGTAATTCATTGTATTCCTATGCTTACATTACCAACGTTAGCGGTAGGTAGACATATAATTCTCCAAATCCCGACACTCCTCATTCAATCAGCCCAAGCAATTAACTGAACCATCAACAAGGCCGGTAAGGCTCACTACCTACTCGAAACTGAAACTTGGTAACTGTCGTGTTTCAAATACTCAAATGCCACTCAACTGCCGGCCGGCTAGTTAGCCGGTGACACAAGTCAAGTGGAAGATTAGACGAACAGTCCTATACAGTCAATCAGATGTAGACTGACTAGCATACAACACTGCATTTGCGAGACATGTGTAATGTGTCAGAAATCTAACATGACTAGGGTTTCAGAATCATTTATATAATCAGGGGTTAGGGGGTTAGGGGTCGAAGTCTCTTTTAAAGACAATATTGACTTTAAAAGAGACTTCGACCCCTGATTTTGTTTCGGTGTTTCTTCTCAGGGTAGTCAGCTAGGAAACACCGGCCTCATCGTTTAGACTGACGAAAAAAAAAATTGTCGTGTAAAAGTGTTTTTTTTAAACCTATTTGCAAAATAAATATCATTTATCATTATCATTTATACTTCGTTTTGTACCGCGTTTATCGAAGGATTTGAATAATTTTCCTACTGCGATCTTCCCATCTGATTTTAATTTAGGTGTCTTTAAGACACACAGTGCTGTTGTCTCCTAATAAACTAGTTCGATTCTCCATCAACGATTGCATCACTGCTTACCTTTAGGTGGGATCGCAGTCAAGCGCTGGTTAAAATCATTAAAAATAGAATAAAAGCAATGCAAAATACCTGGCTGGCAATTTTTTTTTTTTTTTCGATGGGAAAAATCATCTTATGACAACCCCCGCTCTTGGGCGGAGCGGGAGAGAGTGTCAGACTCTTACTGACTAAAAGACCCATCCCGTTCCTTCAAGCCTTCATAATGGGGCTCGAGCGCCCTTTCGGATAACCCTGGCCCCAGTAGGCTTCGACCCGGCTGGGCCCCTGCTGTTGCTGACAACGCCTTGAGGCGCGCGGGAACAGCGCGCGCCGGCGACGACTTGGACTTGGTCCGGACGGTTACCGGACGGCCGGACAGCGACCCATTGCTCGCTGTCCGCAAGCCCGCGCCTACGGTGGCTGGAAATCGGGATCGGAATCCCGGCGGCGGCGGCGAGAGCGCCGTTGCCTGATGCGGGCGGCCTCCTACTTTGCGAGCATTACTGCTTCGCAGAAGTCGGCGACCGCCTGCCACTCCTCCTCGGTCCTCGGTCGCGAGACTTCGCATAGACTACTTACCGGGTTTACCTAGTTTTGATCACGCATGCAGGACTGCCCCGCACGCGTATCCCGCAAAATTCCATTTCATACGAGTATTTTTTTTTCTTTGTAATAGTTTTTTTTTTTTTGTATGCGTGGAATACGCACACGAAGTTTTTTGCATTTTGTAATTTTCTGCATACGGGGCAATCCCGCATGCGTGATGAAATCCGCACGATATTAATCCTTATATCCCTAAATAATGGCTTCTGTAGGACAGGCTTAAGGGAATAAGACCGTTGTAAATGTAGCTCTGTGGTCACACTACACACTAATATTATAAAGGCGAATGTGTGTATGTGTATGTTTGTCACTTCTTCACGATCAAATGAGGAACAGATTTGGTAGAAAGGTACACGAATAGATCTATTTTTTTACTAAGATAGACCCGCTGATAGAAACTAGTCAAAAATATGAGTGCAAACAAATGAACCCACATGAATTCAGGATAGCAAATCGTTTAATTAGTGTCCTAATGAAACAGTCGTTTAAAAATATAAATGACTGCAATAACATTGATTACATTCAATATGTTATTTTAATAAGTCCATTTATTGCTAGCTCAAAATACTAACTGAACAAACACAATTTATTACTCTTTCATTCATTAAAACTATTTCACCAATTTCTATTTTCTAGTGTTAAAACAATTTTAGTCAATATTTAAAGATCACAGTTTTATTGATGTTTTAATTGGTAGCAAGTTTTATTTTAGTTTCAACATCATTTACATTTCAAAAATACTTAAGCGACTATAATTACAGAAAAAAAACCCTACGCTAATTACAACAACTAAAATCAAACTTAAATATGGCGTCAAAAAACTCTTCCCCATCGCTGTCGACAGGTAATGTGCACAAAAGCTGGCGGCATTGCCACGCTGTATGACAATGCTTATGTCGCAGCCATCTGGTTAAATTAGCCATCCTATTGGATGCCTAGAGTGTCCGTTAAACGCCGGCGTCCAATAAGATGCCTAGGCCGATAGTTGTTTGAATTAAATTCACTCAAAGTTTAACAGATTGGCGTATTGAAAGTTAGCGCTTTCAAAATGACTGATCACCAATGACTGACCCAGCCAATTGTTTCAAAATTGCCGCTTTTTATTGATATAATAATATTTCACTATTATGACACTATTACTAAAAAGTAGTTTTATATAATAGCTATCTGGATAAACGTTGCGGTCAACGACATGGCTAGTTGTTCTTCAGCCATTTCATTGGATTTAACGAACGCCCTAGGCGTCCAATTGGATGGCTAATTTAACCAGATGGCTGCGACACTTATACTCTGTCCGAGGTAAAAGCCAACCATATATAGCAAGTTACTTAGGTATATACACGGGTTGTGGTATTGTTAGAAAGAGTTACCGTGGCCCTAGAACGCAAAGGGCAACTGAAGGAACAAGGCAACTACCTCTCGCGCCGGGCCCTAGTAAAAGCCATGGTCACCGTAAAAGCACAGGGGTCTAGCAGGTTCGAAGCCTACTGGGGTCATGAGTTCTCTTCTGAAAGGAAAACCCGGTGTCCTTTGAACGAAAAACCAACAAAGAACATAGGAGTGGGTTTTAGATTTAGTTAAAAATAAAGTGGTTTTTTTTCAGTAGGTAATAGTTTCACACTCCCTCTCGCTCCGCCCAGAGCGGGAAAAGTCATTTGATGATTCCTAACTGTAAAAAAATTTCAGGAATTAAAGTGATCGCTAAATTAATGTAACGAATTTATCAATCACACAATAACCATTGTTACTTATGAGAGTCATCATGCAAGGGCCACAACCACAAAATATTATGTAGTTTTCATGAATTTTATATGAACTCGCTGCAAATGTTTGTCGCCACACGCTAGAAATAGTCGCTACTCGGTTCTTGTAGTCCTCTCCGGCCACAAAACGATTCAATTATAATGATTATTTACTTACTAGATATTAATACAAACAAATTAATACGTAGAATAACTACGATTTTTTCTTCTACGACGACGTTTTTTTTCTATCAGAAGCTTCTCAACTATAGATGGAACTACGTTGAGCACAATGTGGGCCATGTACGCCTATTTGGGCGCGTCGTCTCCATACATTTTATATGGCATCAAGACTTGTGGAGCCACGCCACGCGACGCCAAGCGACGACGTTCTACGCACAATGATTTGTTCGTAGCACACCTGTACCCCTAGCCAAGTTACTAATCTGCAATAGTTAACGCAAGTAGAAAGCTTCAAATGTACGAGAATGACGTTATCTCAACGCTCAGTCACGTGGTTAGCACAAAAGATTCGGCGACGCGGCCAACTCGAAGCGTTCGACGCAAGCGAAACGGTTGTAACTTGGCTAGGGCGGCTGATGGCATGACCCACGTGTGCGTCGGTCCAATGTTCCCTTTGTAGCCGTTTTCGTTAGAGTCCATTACGATACAGCGCGCATGAATTAAAAAAAAACTGGGCAAGTGCGAGTCGGACTCGCGCCCTGAATGTTTCATATAAACTTACCTACTTACATAATATGTGAATAGTTCAATTCTAGAATGGAGTCTCGCCAAAAAAAAGGCGTGTGGCACTCGGGGACTGCCGCGGTAAAGCTATTGCATAGCATTTTTATCAACTTGTGCAATTATAATTATTTATTTATTTTATTTATGCAGTATTTTTTTTCCTTTGTTTTTTTTTCTTTGATATTAATTGAAGTTACACTTTCAAACATTGAATTGAATTTTGATTGATTGTTCACTCATTTGTTTTCTTATCGGTCACCACGCTCAAAAAACAAATGAGTGGGGGGTGTTAGGTTATTTTCGTTACGGAATTTCAGGATTCGGTCTACACGCTCAAGGCCCGCGATAGAAGCTATGCAATAGCTTAAAAAAATTGTGACGTAACAACAAATTTACAGTTTTCAGATTTATTCCTATACTTGTGCTATTAGACCTTGCTTTATGCCAAATTTCAGGATTCTGGGTCAACGAGAAGTACCCTATGAATTTTGATCTCCTCGAGAGTGTCGTAATGTACGTTTGATACGTAAACCGCAGTATCCTTTTTTGTCGTCAACTTACATGTTTGCTTTTTTTACAGCTTAAAGAATCCGCAAACCTGAGTATATGATTTAAATGTCAACTCCGATACCTATACGCGTTTCCGAGATAAAAAATCTTGACGAACAGACGGACAACAAAATGATCCTTAAGGAATCCATTTTTCCCTTTTGCGATACGGAACCCTAAAAAGTAGCTGTTACCGACTGCAAGTATCGACCACGTCCACAAGTGGCAGTCGGTCGTTTCAGTTACCTTTGTGGCGGCTTGTAGCTTCTCTTGGCGGCATTTAAAACTGTCGCATGTAGTCTGTGTAATAAATTTTCTACAGAATATTAGATCACTACACTTTCATTTAATTTGTGATGAGTGTCAATCTCGCTATTCGTCTACCGCCAGTTTAAACCGTTGAAATTGAGCTTTGTGGTTTTTAACTTAAATTCAACGAGCAATGATGGCGTCGCCGGTTCAAACTGAACAAGGAATTTTAATTTGTCTAATTAAATGGCTTCACCACTGCTCCTGAAATGGTAAAGTTAGAAGAACTACGCAGCACACACATGTGCTACGTACGCGGATCTGGGCGCATCGGTGTCCATACATTTTATATGGAAACTAGACTTGTAGAGCTAAACTTGATCCACGCCACGCGACGTCGTTCTACGTACGAATCAGGGTGGTCCACGTGTGCCGTCGGTCTAATGTAGTTCTAGCTTAAAGGAAATCATCGTGAGAAAGCCCGCATAGTGTCCTAGAGCCGAAAATACGAAAGCATTGCACACCAAGCCGCACTAGATCCGCGTGTTGCATTACGGCCCATTCCTTCTCTTAAAGAGTAAGCCTGAGTCCAAGCAATGGGAATGTTATAAGGCTGTTTATGCTTATACATTCAAGCTGGTTAATTAATGTGTTTTTTTTCTTTTCACAGATGAACCCACATTCGTTGGCAGAGAAACCAATGTCACAGTTGTCCTTGGCAGAGATGCAACACTCGCTTGCAAAGTGGAGAATTTACAAAGTTATAAGGTAAATTACTAAATTATAAGGTAGATTACTAAGTTATAAGGCAGATTATAAAGTTATAAGGTATACAAGGTGTAAGGGACAACCCTCCACAAACTTTAAGGGCTTGCTCAGTAGACGAAACTGAACAACCTTGCACAAATTTTTTTTCACGTAACGAAAAAAAAATTCGGCCTCTCCATACAAACTGTCCAATCAAGTTTAAAATTTTCTATGGTGAGGTGGATATTTTTCCGTTAACTAAAAAAAAAATTGTGGAAGGTTGTTCAGTTTCGTCTACTGAGCAAGCCCTTAAAGTTTGTGGAGGGCTGTCCCTTACACCTTGTATAGACCTAAACTAATATTATAAAAAGGTAAAATTGATTATTTTTAAGCTAACAGCCGCAACACGCAAAACTTTTCGAGGTCAGTCTGTGGATGGGTGACCATTTAAAAAAAAAACATGATTTCTCCGTACCCCGACCACATTAAGTCGTTGGTCTCGGTTGTAATATATCTTTGACAGTTGTTACGGATATTCAAGGGGTATTGCTTTATTGCTGAGTTATGGGGTCATATAGACAGTCGTTTCATAAGAAAAGTAGACACTCAGCTGCAACCCAACATCGTTGGAAAAACGCTGAGCAGATTGATAGCTTATTTAAAGAGTGTTTATCTCTAGAATGTATTACCCATTCATACGATTTCGAAAATTGTTTTTTTTTGGTGAAACTATAATAATATAATAAAACACCGTTCATTTTTAATCGTTTTAATCCCGTGGAGGGTCGATCCAGTACATGAAACACTATCGATTTGTAAAGATAAAATTAAAAAATAAAGTACCATTATTTCCAAACTCGTATTAATTTACGCATGTACGAAATTAATTTCTTTAGAAAAACGTCAGCTGAGCGAGTTCAATGACCTGTAGTTAATAGTCGGCGTTGCGTACAAACTACCTATCGGTAAGCAGAGCTGGCAGAGCTTGTGTTATGAGTACTAGACAACTGATAAACATACTATATTTCTAAACACATAGGTATATTGTTAGCGACGATATGTAATTATTAAGTATTTAAATGTTATAATTTCTAATTAGTTTGTTTGATCTGTCTCTCATAGTGGTATTTTTTTCTAATAAGATTGTAAGTGTTAGCGACCATATGTTATTAATTGTTTAACAGTTTCAATGTCTAATTAGTTTATTTTTCATTGTATGTATTTTCTTTCTATGAATTTACGTTAAGTGTTTTGCATTTCCGCCACTAGAGGCGCCACTTGTACCATATTAGTTATGTAAGCTTAGGTACTAGGAAAACTTTACCTTATCGAGAGCCGTTTTCAGTTTTTCATTTATTTAAGGTGTATATTAAGGATTTTAAGACTGATTTTTATGTAAATAATTAAAATAAGACCGTCCTAAGATTAGAGACATAAGAAAATATTGTAAGGGGTGTTTTACCACAGAAAAACAGCAAAGTTAAGTTTTCCATACAAAGTCCACCTGCGCTCTGATTGGTCAACAGAAAGAAAATTGGTGCCGTGTGCAAAATTGTAGGGCCCTGATTGGTCAGAATTGGTTATAAAAAAGGGGCATTTTCTGTGGTCAGGCATTCCGAATCCAGCAGTGTAAGAAGAAAGAAGCAAGAAAATAAATAGAAGAAAACTCTGAAGAAAAGTGTTATTATTTGCTCCGCCTGCTACCACCGAACACTCTCCAGTCGACATCCCGCCAGCGAGCCCGCTCCACAGTAACACACAAAACACGAGCGTCAACAATTGGTCCTTCGAAAGCCGGATCGGGTTCAAGAAAACTGGGAAGATGCCAATGAATACGAGGACAAGATTGGGGCAGTCGAAAGCTACAACTACGAGTGAAAATAACGCCACCACGGATACTACGGGTACCGGTACGAAGGATTGGAGTATGAATACGCCGAGTGAATCTACGAGTGCGATGACTACGGACGCGTCGATTTTAAATCGTTCGACGCTTACAAGAAGATCGCCGCCGAGCAGCGTATACGAACGTCGGCAACCCGTACTTCATTCTAAGGACACTGCCGGTGAGGAATCAACATCGAGGGAAGTGGCTGATACCGTGCCCTCGACCAGTACTATCGAAGCTTTAATTCCCGCTCGCCAAGAAGAGAGTCATTCATCGCCGCAGATTCAAGAAAGAAGTGTCGCAGCGAAAACGCGTCTGAACGATGGAATTACCCCAACGTCCAGAGAAGAGAGTCTGCAGCGGCCTCACCCTAAGAAGATGACCTGCGATCTAGACACACATTCTGTTCGTTCGTCGCATAGGAAGAGAGCAGAAGCGCAAGCAAGAATGACAGTAGCACTACGGGAATTAGAACTGGCAGAAGCACGATCGAAAGTCGCTCAAGCTGAACTTGAGCTTCTTGACGCGGAGTCAGAAGAAGAAGACGGTGCTGGAGAAGAGCTGTACGAGCAAACTCGAGAAGTTAAGCAGTGGTTCATCCAATCTGGGGGCAGGCTTAAGGATCGAAGACCGATCGAGACAGAAGAAAAGAAAAGCGATATCCAGGAGTTAGCTTCAGTCATACTTAAATTATCCGAAAAGTCACGTGACAACGTTTCATCGAAGCATTTTGAACTCCCTCACTTCAACGGGTCCTGTGAAGAATGGTTAGCCTTCAAGAGATCATATGAAGATATGGCCGCTTCTTTTAGTAATAATCAGAATCTAGCGCGCCTTAGAATAGCAATCCAAGGAAAAGCTAGAGAAGCTGTCCAAAGCCTGTTGTTCACCGCTGACGACCCACGTGAAGTTATCAAGGGACTGGAAGCAAGATTTGGAAGACCTGGAGCGCTGGCATTAGCAGAACTAGAAAAAATGAAAAACCTGTCGAAAGTCGGCGAGAATCCAAGCGACATTTGCATATTTGCAAGCAAAGTGAAAAACGCTGTCGAGACAATCAAGGCCTTGAAGAAACCACAGTACCTCAGTTCTCCTGAAACACTGAGAATTATAGTCGACAAGATGCCAACATCCATGAAATTTCGTTGGTTTGCTTACCACAGAAGCAGAAGAGATGAAGAAATTCAAGAACTACTTCTCGTCGAAGCGTTCCTAGAAACAGAAGCCGACATGTGTGGGGACTTTGCTCCACCTGAAGTGTCCTCGGAGCAAAAGAAGGCAATAAGAAGACCCATACATACGGTACAAGAAGCGTCACAAGAAAAATACAAAAAATCTTGTCCATTTTGTGAAGAAGAGCATTTCGCAATAGAATGCAAGAAATTTAAAGAAGCTAACATCAATGAAAAATGGGATATGATTAAGAAGGCAAAGATATGCTTCAAGTGCCTTCGATTCAAGCACTCGAGAATCAACTGTAAAGCTCCAGTCTGCAAGCAATGTAAAAGATGGCATCATACCATCCTGCATTCCGACAAGCCGCCAGTACCAGTAGAAAAAGAAGCGATCAAAGAAGTCTCAGGAAGCCCATCAGAAGAAAAGGTCGCCTCAATCCACAACACAAAAGGAGAAAAGAAGGCATACCTGAAGATCATCCCAGTAGACCTTTATGGTCCAAAAGGTCAAGTTCGCATATTAGCGTTGTTGGACGAGGGGTCAACAGTCACACTCCTAGACGCATCAGTTGCTGAGAAGATCGGAGTCCAAGGAAAACAAGAAAAACTAACAATCGAAACAGTCGGCGGGAAGGTATTAACAAAAGATAGTTCACAAAAGATCGAGTTCAAGATAAAAGGGGCTCATAGAAGAGAAAAAAGAACTATCGTTGCAAGAACCATTGATGACCTGAAGCTATCTGAACAATGCATAGATAAGGATACCGTGCAGAATTGTCAGCATCTAAGGGCAATTGAAAATCAACTCCTCTACGTCACCGAAAGGCCCAAGCTACTGATAGGCCAAGACAACTGGGGACTGATAGTAACAAGAAGACTAAAGAAGGGCAAACCATCCGATCCTGTAGCCTCACTCACCAACCTAGGGTGGGTGCTACACGGATGCGAAACAGGGACGACTGCCTTAGTAAACTTCATTCACTATGGCAGATCGACCACTAACGAAGAAAGGGTAGAAGAAATCGTCCGAGAACACTTCCAGCTGGAATCACTTGGGATTCAAAATCGATCACCAACCAATGACAGCGACAGAAGAGCACTAGTAACCCTTGAGAAAACTACCAAGAGACTGTCAAGCGGTCAATATGAAACAGGTCTCCTATGGAAGAAAGAAGACGAAAGCCTACCCAACAACTATAATCAAGCAATCCGACGCCTTTTCAACATCGAAAAGAAATTGGATCAAGATAAAGAAGCTAAAGAGCACTACGAGAAGCAGATCTAGAGTCTAATCGAAAAGGGATATGCAGAGAAAGCTCCGGCAACTTCAAACAAAGGAAGAATATTCTACTTACCCCACTTCGCCGTTATGCATCCAGTTAAGAAGAAGCTGAGAATAGTGTTCGACGCAGCTGCCAAATTTGAAGGGAAGAGCCTCAACGATGCCTTACTCTCAGGCCCTGACCTATTAGGACTTATTAGCCTAACCTATTAGGATTTATATAGGACTTATTAGCACTCGTAGCATACAGACGTGCTCGGTAGCAATATTTAATTTTATAAAATAACATCAGTGACCTTCTTTTTGCATAATTTTTTTTTGCCTAGTGTGTAGTTTAGTAAAGACAATGAAAACTTAGAATACGTGAACTAGTTATAAATAAAATGGACAACAGCCCCTTCTCAAGAGATCGAGCGAATCTCTCCGCATCTCCAGCGAAGACGATGACCCAAAATCCAGCCCTATCTGATGCCTCAATCGAACCGGTTTCAACACCCGAGATACAAAGATGGATGTCAGTCATTGAGCACCATTTAAACGAGATTTGTTCTATTGCCTCAGATGGCAAACTCAACTCGGAGCAGAAATTGAAAATTTCAACCTTGTGCCGTAAAATAGGATCTGGCACCTCACAGATGGCAGTCCTATATCAATCCTTGAAGCAGAAAGCAATCCAAGAGCGCATCCTCAATGAAGATCTGATGGAAAAGTGCCACTTGACAGACCACATCTTGGACCTCACGAAGACGATTAAGGACTCCGGTACTGTTTCGTTTGCCGATATGGTGAAAAAGGGGTCAAATGATTTCGTTCGACCAACCAATTTAAACTCCGTGGCCATATATCCCAATAACAAATTGAAGTCCAGTGACGAAACAAAAGTCCTCGTGCAAAAGATGATACGACCAGATCAAGTCAAGTTGCATATACGTGGTGTCCATAAAACTAAAAACGGAGGCGTCATAATTAGTACGGAGACGAAAGATGACGCGGATAAAATTAAGCACGCAGTCCTGCAATCTGAATCTGGCCTTACCGCCGACGAACCCAGCAAGCGCAAACCCCGGATTGTAGTTGTAGGAGTGCCGTCTTCTTTGACCGAAACTGAAGTCTTCAGGTACATTTACGAGCAGAATGTAGCCGAAAAGTTTCCGACGATTGCCATGGATTCCTTTTTGACCATGGTGAAATTAAGTCACAAATCGGGGAAGAAAGACTCGCATACTTGTAACTACGTGGTTGAAGTTCCAGCCAACATACGAAGAGCTCTTATTTCCCAGACAAGGATTTTCATAAATTGGACTTCCTGCCCTGTCAGGGACTTCACCCTGGTTACGAGATGCTACAAATGCCAGCAGTATGGACATGCAGCAAAAACCTGTAGAGAAGTCAACTCGACGTGTGGCCACTGCAGTGAGACAGGACACTCGATGTCTGAATGCGCAAAGAAGGCGGACACACCGAAATGTGCCACTTGCTCTCGTTTCAAAAAGCCCTCCAACCATAAAACAGGAGACGCTGAGTGTCCTGCTAGAAAAATAGCGGAATATAGATACATTAACTCTATCGATTATGAGGGCGCCTAGAGCGTCATACTCAAGGCCAGACTTCCGTGTAACGCTTACTGCTGATTAAAATTCCAGTGTGTTGACCTACAAACCATAATTTTTCATATTAAGTTTGCATTTTTGTCCAATGTAAACATAACTCTTTAGAATTAACGCAACCTCGACTTTAACCCAATTACTAATGCTGCTCACGCAAAATCATATGTGTAATTAGAGAATAAAGTGCAAGAAATAGTTTTAGAATATAAAATAACATATTGTGACCTTTAGTGTATAAGTAAACTAAGTATATAACATTATAAATAATTTAATCATATTTTATACTACTTAAAGACTTTTTTAAATATTGTTATCAATAGTATTGTCCTAAAAAACTATAATATAAGAGCTTCTACCGCCTGTGATACAGGTTTATCCTAGTACAGGCACATAACATAGCATTTACCTTTGTAATTACTCTTAAGATTTTATGTAACCATTTTACCAAATGTTATTCTGAATAAACATATTATTATTATTATTATATTATTATTATTATTATTGCAGTCACTGTTTGGCGTACTGTTACGCTTCAGAGAAGGACCAGTGGCTGTCATGGCCGACATTCAAGATATGTTTCTTCGAGTTAAGGTCAGAGAAGATGACCGAGACAGCCTCAGATTCCTGTGGCGTGGAAGCCGAAAAACGGGCAAGCCTGAAGAGTATAGAATGTCGTCAATCATCTTTGGAGCCGCATCATCACCAGCAACGGCGATATATGTAATGAACAAAAACGCAGAAGAATTCGAGAAAATTCATCCCGAAGCAGTGAAAGCAATACACAGAAATCATTACATGGACGATTATCTCCAGAGCTTCGCGACTACAGCCGAAGCAAAGAAGATATCAAAAGAAGTAAAGGATATTCACGCAAGAGCAAACTTTCATCTGAAGGGTTGGGCCAGTAACAATTCGGCCGTACTTTCAGAAGTAGAAGACACCAATAAAGAAGATTCCCTGCAACTGACGAAGGAAGAGAAAACTCTGGGGCTAAGATGGCTGGTAAAAGAAGATACACTAGCCTTCAATGTTGGACTGCGCAACACGTCAAAAGACCTCCAAGATGGTAGAAGAACGCCAACAAAGAGAGAGATTACGAGTGCGGTGATGTCTACCTTTGATCCAATGGGTTTTGCAACACCAGTCTTAATTCAAGGAAAAAAATTAATTCAAAACATTTGGCGAACGAAAATAGACTGGGACGAAGTAATAAACGAATCACAAAAAGAAATCTGGATGAACTATTTAAAAGAAGTATCGGCGTTAAAAAGATTGAAGATTCCAAGGTGCATTTCACCCCGGAGCAGAAAAGGACAGCTGCACACGTTTACTGACGCAAGTGAAGAAGCCTATGCAGCAGTAGTCTACTGGAGGACAGTCGAGCCTGGAGGAAGAGTCCATATCTCCATGATCGCCGGCAAAGCGAGAGTGACGCCAACGAAACCAGTATCAATTCCAAGGTTAGAGTTACAAGCGGCATTGCTTGGCAGCAGACTAGCTGCCACGGTCGAAGAAGAATCGGAGCTCGAAATATCGAAGAAGATCTACTGGAACGACTCTAGCACAGTACTGCAGTGGATAAAAGCGGAACCAAGAAAGTTTAAAACTTTCGTGGCCAATCGTCTGGCAGAAATCGAAGAGAAGTCCAAGCCAGAAGACTGGAGATGGGTCCCGACAAAAGAAAACCCAGCAGACGACGCTACGAGAGGTACCCCAACCGAATTCGACCACAATGCCAGATGGTTCAAAGGTCCGTCATTTCTACGTCAACCAGAAGAAGAGTGGCCGTTTCACGACTTCAAACCAGAGGGTATCATGCCAGAAGAGAAGAACAAGCAAAAGGTGTTGGTAATAAAGGCTGCAGAAGACGTTCTTCTGGATCCAGAGAGGTTTTCAAGCTGGGAGCGACTACTACGCACTACAGCCAGAGTGGTTGCCTTCACTTGCTATTTATTGAAGGCCCGTCGTAAAGCAATCACCACCGCCACGCGCTCGAGGGACGAGTCCTGGAAACTTCAAAGTAAAACCCAGAAGAAAGACGAACGAAAATCAAACCAATCAGCCAACAAAAACGAAAATAAAAGACAGTACCTACCCCTGGAAGAAGATCACTTAAAGGAGGCCGAAGAGTTATTAATGAAGATGAGCCAGAACGATAGTTTCGCGTCAGATATAAAGAATTTGAAGACAGAAAAACCTTTAGAAAATGCAAGTCGGCTCAAGAAGATAGACGTTTATATAGGAGACGACGGAATTATCAAACTAAGAAGCAGGACGATGAAGTTCCACGACAAGACCGAAAGGAAGATGAATCCCGTCATCCTAGATGGAAAACAGAAGATAACGCGTCTCATTATTCAATATTACCACAAGAAGTTCCTTCATGGAAACACTGCTACAGTGATGAACGAAATCCGACAAAAGTATTGGATCCTGGGTTTAAGAGCGACTCTAAAGGCAGTCGCACACAACTGTCAATGGTGCAAGACAAAGAAGAGCTTACCAGAGATACCCCCAACGGGAGACCTACCGAGCGAGAGACTACAGTATCATCACTTTCCGTTCTCTTGCACGGCCGTAGACTACTTCGGGCCGATGCAAGTCACAATTGGGAGAAGAACTGAGAAGCGCTGGGGGGTATTATTTACCTGTCTCACCACCAGAGCCGTACATCTAGAGATAGTGCCCTCTCTTAGCACTAGCTCGATGATTATGGCACTTCGACGAATGGCAGCTAGAAGAGGAATCCCAAAAATTATATTTAGCGACAACGGGACCAACTTTGTTGGAGCAAAGAGGGAACTAGAAGAGGCCGCACAAGAAAAGGGCATTAAGTGGAAGTTTATTCCCCCAGGATCTCCGAACATGGGAGGCGCCTGGGAGAGACTTGTGCGTACTGTCAAAACGGCTTTGGCAGTGGTTCTCAATGAAAGAAGCCCACCCGAAGAAGTGCTACATACGCTTATGACCGAAGTGGAACACATCGTCAATTCGAGACCTCTCACCTCAGTCAGCATGGACCCAGAAGACGAAGAGAGTCTGACACCGAACCACTTCCTACTGGGGAGATCGTGCGGAGCAATGGCGCCGGGAGAATTCGACGACACGGAGCTAATCGGAAAGGTGAATTGGAGAACCAGTCAAAGACTTGCAGACCACTTCTGGAGAAGATGGGTCAAAGAGTACCTACCACTCTTAATGCCAAGGAAACTTAAGGGCAAAGAAACCAAAGACCCAAGAGAGGGAGATATCGTGCTAATAGTAGACGCCACATTGCCACGAAACTCGTGGCCTCGCGGAGAAGTTGTCAAGACATATCCTGGACCAGATGGAAGAACCAGAGTACTGGACGTGAGGACATCGGGAGGAGTACTTCGCCGCCCAACTCGACGGGTCATCGTGCTGGTTCCTGCGGCATCGTCGCCTCCAGAGGATAAAGTGCTGCGCACCGTGGGGGAGAATGTTAGCGACGATATGTAATTATTAAGTATTTAAATGTTATAATTTCTAATTAGTTTGTTTGATCTGTCTCTCATAGTGGTATTTTTTTCTAATAAGATTGTAAGTGTTAGCGACCATATGTTATTAATTGTTTAACAGTTTCAATGTCTAATTAGTTTATTTTTCATTGTATGTATTTTCTTTCTATGAATTTACGTTAAGTGTTTTGCATTTCCGCCACTAGAGGCGCCACTTGTACCATATTAGTTATGTAAGCTTAGGTACTAGGAAAACTTTACCTTATCGAGAGCCGTTTTCAGTTTTTCATTTATTTAAGGTGTATATTAAGGATTTTAAGACTGATTTTTATGTAAATAATTAAAATAAGACCGTCCTAAGATTAGAGACATAAGAAAATATTGTAAGGGGTGTTTTACCACAGAAAAACAGCAAAGTTAAGTTTTCCATACAAAGTCCACCTGCGCTCTGATTGGTCAACAGAAAGAAAATTGGTGCCGTGTGCAAAATTGTAGGGCCCTGATTGGTCAGAATTGGTTATAAAAAAGGGGCATTTTCTGTGGTCAGGCATTCCGAATCCAGCAGTGTAAGAAGAAAGAAGCAAGAAAATAAATAGAAGAAAACTCTGAAGAAAAGTGTTATTATTTGCTCCGCCTGCTACCACCGAACACTCTCCAGTCGACATCCCGCCAGCGAGCCCGCTCCACAGTAACACACAAAACACGAGCGTCAACATACATATTATAAATAAACTACACCCAGACACAGAACAAATTATCATGCTCATCACATTATAAACATTTGTCCTGGGTGGGAATCGAACCCACGACCTGCGGCATAGCAGTTAGGACCACTAACCACTAGACCAACAGGCCAGTCAAAATACATGAATGCCTAATGCCACGCGGGCGAAGCCGCGGGCAAAAGCTAGTAAGTAATAAAATTAATTTTCTCGCCACAACATTACAAATTACAGAGTAATAAATAGCAAATAATATACTTTTATTAACTAATATTGTGGGAGACTGGTACCTAAGCTAGGCTCAAGGTCTGTATTTCAGGAAAGTATGATCTCCGCCATTTACATTAGCTTAAAAACTTACTCTAAATAATGTACTCGATCACTGATCTCATAAATTACAATATTAGGTAAATTCTTCTTTTGGAGAGCAACATAGTATTTCTCTCGATCTCGATCCATTACTTTCAACTGCTGCGATATTTAAAAAGATAATTAATTAACGTAGTGCTGGTGGCCTGTTGTGTTTAACCAGTGCGTGTTGCCAGTGATGACATATGGCTCCGAAACGTGGTCGCTCACAATGGGCCTCATCAGAAGGCTTAAAGTCACCCAAAGAGCAATGGAAAGGGCTATGCTCGGGGTTTCCTTGCGTGATCGAATAAAAAATGAAGATATCCGCAGGAAAACTAAGGTTGCCGACATAGCACAAAGAATTGCCAAACTTAAGTGGCAATGGGCAGGGCACATTGCTCGCAGAACAGATGGCAACGGGCCGAAAGGTTTTGGAGTGGCGACCGCTTACCGGAAGACGCAGTGTTGGAAGGCCTCCTACAAGGTGGACCGATGACCTGGTGAAGGTAGCAGGAAACCGATGGATGCGGGACGTACAGGAACGTTCGATGTGGCGACGCTTGGGGGAGGCCTGTGTCCAACAGTGGACGTGTATCGGCTGAAATGATGATGATGGTGTCCTGTTAGGGCTAGCTGTGATACCACGGACCTTGCATTACGAATAGCACCTAAAACCGGTCTAAATAATATGAAATCTAATACGATGGTTATTACGCTCCACGCTACCCACCGTCACATTTCATACGACAGTTTGGTGACACAGAATGATTACCTCCATGTTTTAGAAATATATGTTACAATGTTCACATTCTCACTTAGTACCAACGTATAATAATCGTAACAATTATTTTTATCCGTTCTTACTACTTAATGAACAAGGAGTTCAAAGTATTCAAACTGTATTGCCGTTAATATTTGTGTGAAATGCTAACAATATTTTACATGCACATCTCTATAGGTATTATATTTACAGGTATTTCTTGCAGTAAGTTTTCAATTGAATTGAACATCAATTTCCAGAACTCATTTATTGGACTGTACAAAATTGCCCTACAAAAAATAGAGTCTACCCAAGGCTTCACCCGCGTGAGGGTTAAAAATTTTACCAAGAGATGTGATAAAAAGTATCCTATTCTAGAGCATGGTTTACCCTAAGCTATGTGCTATTTCAAACCATGGTTTACCCTTATGAATAATTGTATTCAAAGCTCGGATGTTCAAATTCAGTTTAGCCATTTTAACCTTTCAATCGTGGAAATTACAGACACAATAGAAAGACAATAGGTGCGCGAACGTGTTTGCGTGTTTGTGCGTTCGCTTGGGGTTTAATGAATCAAAGAATGGGAGTAACAAACATCATAGACCAAAAACAAATTGTTTATTGGTGAAGAAAGTTTCAGTTTTACACTAGTAGTGGAAAACTGAAACTCCCGGGTTGTAGCCCTCTTTTCGGCAGGTGATGCCTGTATTAGGAGACTCAACTCATTAGTAACAGCACGTGTAGTGTTTATGTGCAATGACACGCACACACACAAACTTTCGTTTTTGTTATATTAGTGTGAAATGAAAAAAGATCAGTCTCTTCAAAGATACCTTTGTAATTTCCGATAACAAATGCCTAACGTCGTTTTTCCATCCTATTTAACCAGATTAACGAACAATATAAAACCTTTTCCCTATAGGAAACTTAACAAAGGAATGGAGAGGTCCTTATGGACTAATGGAAAACAGGATAAGAATCCATCAGATACCTTTGATGTCTGGTCCTATATACACCTCTGAGACCCACCGGTAACGCCTCGTCATTCGTTAGGCTAATAGTAACCATTAGTCATTTCTAGTGACTGACAAAAACAGATTTGTTGCCGAAGCCGAAACCGCAACTGAATATTCGGCTTCTCTTCTAGTCTCGGCCGTAAACGAAACTGACGTGGTAACAGAAAAACTGTTGAAAAATACATATTTCAAAACAGTTATTCCTAACTACGTTTCGATGTAATTCTACTTAACTATACATATAGTTATGGCTTTCATAAAATACTAAATAATCAAATAAATTGACGATTACATAATAGTACATTGTTACACTAGGGGTGAAAGTAACTCATTTCGTCCCTAGAAGGAGTTGGCGGGCGAGCGAAGCGAGGTCGCTAATTCGAGGGATTAAATGGGTTACTTTCACCCCGAGGTAAACACTGTGCTTTTCATTACGAATACGAGGAAACTAAAAATAAAATAAAAAGGTTGTAAAACCTGAGTCGTCGTACGTATGATTTTAAGTAGGTACCTTTCTTCTGATTTAGGCGGTAAAAGGTATTCCACTATTGCTTTAGCCTCTTCTCTTGGAAATTAGGCGTTAAATCACTATTTTAATCTGATAAACATAACGTGTTAATACAAATCTCTGTTATACGAAAACGTAAACAAAACTCGAAAAAAAAACAACGACTGATTGCCATTTTCCCGCCATTTTGTTTTGTTTTTTTTCTGCGGCCGGCCAGCTACATATTCAGCCTCATTAATGAAAAATTTGAAATTAAATGTAATCTTTTAAAAATAAAGTATTTTAAAGAAATAGTTGAACAAATAAATCAATAACATTATTTAATTAATACTTGTCTTTAAGTTATTTCAATTTTTTATCGCGCTGTGATAACTGGCTGTATGGAACATTAGAACGTGGTTCAATAGAAATGTGAAGATAGAACTAGTTTTTTTTTTATAATTTGACAGCTATCAGTTGTAAAGTAAAACTCTCTAGCGATGAAAAGTATCACTTTCAGCCCGCTCCTCAGGCAACTTCAGACCTACTTTCAGAGTATGAGTAATGAAAAAATTATAACACACCTACTTAGACGACCCAGGGACCACTTTTTGGTACTTATCAGACGCTATTTTCGGTCGAGCCGAATTTTCGGCGTCTTTTTGGACGAAACCAAATCTTCAGTCGGCCTCTAGTCATTTCCTTCAGTAATGCGTTACCATTCACTAAGTAACGTGCTCATAGAAAATGTTCACGTGGCTCCTTAGGTTAGTCGGCGTGGTACAATCAACCACACGGTCAAACTGCAAATATCACCCTTTTTTGAGATCAGAAATCATTTGATAAATTCTCCAAGTGGATCGAGTGGGTGTGTCAGATATTTAATGAATAAAACCCACCTGTGTTCCTTCAGTTTAAGCCCTTTGCGTTCAAAGGGTCACTGTAACTCTATCGAACAATTCCACAGCCAAATATATATGCTATACTGCTGTAAAATTAATACTACCCTTAAAACTATGCAAGTAATAGGCATGCCAATGTACCACAACAAGTTCAGATTGGAGTATTTCGCTATGGCATTCAAGCTACTTGTCTTTACTTTTTTTATATTATATGTATAAATTATGTAAGTCAAGAGTCAATAGATTACTTATAGGCAAGCATGTTCCATCGTCGACCACATCATCGCTTACCATCAGGTGAGAAGGTGGTCAAACGCGAGCATTAAATAAAAAATAAAAATAAATAAAAAAAACTAGTATTTAACTGCGATCCCACCTTTGTTGGTAAGAAGTGAAGCCAGATACAGACTGTTGGTCTGTCATAAAACATGTAAGGAGCATTTCATGAGCGCTGACCGACGACCGTGCATGTACCTACTAACATAGTTGAAATGCTGTACGCCTCTACCCAAGTTACAACCGTTTTGCTTGCGCCGAACGCTTCGAGTTGACCTTGCCGCCAATTTTTTTGTTCTGACCAGTGACTGAGCGTTAAGACGACGTCATTCCCGTACATTTAAAGCTTTCTACAAGCGTTAACTATTGCAGATTAGCAATTTGGCTAGGGGCACTGTTCGGACGCGCAGCGTGCAAGGTTCGCGCGCGCAAGGCGTCCACACTATGGCAATTGTGTTACATTGCATGGTACATTGCGACAATGTGGACAAAAAAATCTTGAATTGCGTGTTACATTGCATGTTACATTACAACAATCTGTAGCCGGCTTGATGATGCAATATCGTTGATGGTGAGGCGCACTAGTTTATTAGGTGCCTTTAATATTAAATTCTTCATCAGTTTTATTACCAGTTGACTGTACTCGAGGTCGTAAATATTAGCGGAGATGTCGACTTTGCATTTGTCGTTCCTGAAAGCAATTATGAAGGTACGGTCGCAGGATAGCAAGCTGTCGTGAAATATGTCACTCACATGTAAGGTCTGTTCCGTGAATTTGTACCCTGGTTTCTGAAATTTTGATTATTATGAGATGACAGTCACAGTCAGTTACACTAGTGGACACATTAGGATATTGTCGACTTTATTTCTTGAACTAGCGACTACCAGCGACTTCGCCCGCGTGATAGTAGAAAATTATCCCAAGGGAACATACTCTCGGGATTTTTTTTATGGTGGGAAAAAAACATACAATGACAACCCCCTCATGGGCGGAGCGGGAGATAGTGTCAGACTCTTACTGACTAAAAGACCCACCCCGTTCCTTCTAGCCTTCATACCGAAGCTCGAGTTCCCTTTCGGATAACCCTGGCCCCAGTAGGCTTCGACCTGGCTGGGTCCCTGCTGTTGCTGACATCTCCTTGAGATACTCTCGGGATAAAAAGTATTGTATGTGTTATTCCAAGATATGGTGTAACCGTGTGCCAAGTTTGCTTTTGCGAATTAAAAAATATACAATATTTTAGCTTTAACAAAAAGGTGCTTTTTTAGGTCAACTTCAAAATACACATACAGGCCTACATATGGGTAACTACTAACCTATAAAACGTCAGAAGCTAGTGCACGGTTCCAATTGGTCGTTTCTTGTGGAGAAAAATCAGAAAAAAACTCTAGTAGGCTAGTTTTGTACTCAAAAGTACAATAAATATAATTTATTGTATTTAAATCAATTTAACTTACTACATGCACAACTAAAAACTATAATTATAGTAAATTAAAAAAATAATAATAATAAAGATGTGGAAGAGTTTTTTGACGCCATATTTTAGTTTGATTTTAATTAGTTGTAATTAGTGTAGGGTTTTATTATTATTATTTTATAATTTACTATAAAAAAAAAAATTCTCAAGTATGTTAGAATTTTTCGTTTCGACAGTTTTTCCATAGGTTTTTTTATTGTAAAGGTAGACTCTACAATAACAGGCAAACGTAAAACTATTCTGTTCGAGGTGAGCTGCGGTACCCATGCCGTAACCACTCCCTAGGGATTTAAATACGCATTCATAAACACAAAAACTCTACAACAACTTAAAATACTCGTAATGGTGGAACACTTATCACGTTCACGCCGCTGCGGACTCGTATCCACGATCCCAGAGTCTGCAAAATATGAATTGCTGTATATCAGGGGTGTTCAAGCACCCGATCGAGGGGGCTTTTTGGATTGTTGTTGTATTTGACACAGACATTATGTGATTCTGTGCTTTTAACCCCCGACTGTACGTCTGTACAACTTGTAACGAGTGATAAAAAACGCTTAATTTTTGTTGTTGCGTCCCAGGGGATAAAGGAGTGTTATAATAAATTTTGCTACTTAAGGATGTTTGTCTGTGGCAATGTAGCTTTTAAACGGTAGGTATAAGATGTACTAGCAAAACTGTAAATCTTTTTTTTTTTAAGTTTAATATTTTAACGATCACTTAGTTCTTATAGAATAGAATAGAACAGAATAGCATTTATTCGACGCAAGTAACACAATATACAACAACATTAAACAATAATAAAAAAAGAGAACAGACATACAGAATACCGTTGCAGTTCTTAAATGTATTTACAATCAATCACTATTACGATAGTCTAAGCACCTCTTTTTTGAGTGAAATAACTCCTCCCATTCAGGGTATTTTTTGTTAAATTGATACGAACTATTGCTTGACTGCGATCCCACCTGATGATAAGCAGTGATGCAATCGTTGATGGAGAGGTGCACTAGTTTATTAAGAGCCTATTCACTCTAGTCTTGAAGACACCTATACTACTAAATGTAAACAACTTTAACATGTCTTTTATCGAAAAAAATGTCTAATTTTTTTTTCTAATTATGTTTACGATTAGGTATTTACCTAAACCTACGTAATTAACTAATTTTGAATGATCTTTGTCAAGTATGTCTTTTACCATTTTTATTTTGGAAATAAATATTATTAATATTATTTATTTATTATTATTATTTTATACGATTTATTTTAAATAAGAAGACATATCAACATTGTTTACCTTTAGTTAACTACCTAAACCGATGGAGTATAAATTACTAGCTTTTGCCCGCGGCTTCGCTCGCGTTAAAAAGTAGCTTAAGTCACTCTCCAGCCCTTCAACTATCTCCACTAAAAAAATCACGTCAATTTGTCGCTCCGTTTTGCCGTGAAAGAAGGACAAACAGACACACACATACACTTTCCCATTTATAATATTACTATGGATTATATTATCGGACAGGAAGACCGCAGCAGGCAAATTGTTTCAGTCAGTTTTTCAAAAAACCCGTATCCCTATCAAGTCTAAACACCCCTGCGTTACAGCCATAAAACATGGTGGTTCTCACCCGAAGGAAGCAATTTTCGCGGAACAAGTGCCTTTGTTGGATGCCACTTGATTCGATCCTTACTCGTAGAAATTCGCCTTTCATGAAAGCTAAAGGCTAATCGTTCACGTACCATGTAACATGTACTAAATCGACTCGAAAGAACCTGCTACAAATAGGGTTGCCATTTTGAAAGGTCCAGAAAAAAGCTGGATTTTTTTGTAACTTTTTTGTACACAGAATAACAAAAAAAAATCTTTCAAAAAGAAACATACTATCCCCAGGATGACCACAAGATGAGAACTACTTATTGATTAGGATCTCTTGTTTCCCTCTAACACAAGGAACAGGAGCCTTCCCATGTTGTGTTACAATGTCAGGTGTGCCAGTGACAAAAAGGGATGGACGCCAAGCTGAGCTAGCTTGGCGTCCATCCCTTTTTGTCTTTTGTCTTCCATGCCTTGAACAGTAGCCTGATTCACGTAAAATCAAACAAGCCAAATATCGTTGAAGTTTTATAGTCGTTCGATCGAAGTCCTATCCAGTCTGTCAGAATTTTGTAGGAAAAAAAATAAAAAAAAGGAGTAAAAAAAAAAGCGGTATTCACGTGTTCCTTAATCGGGATTGGATAAAACGACAACTTAACTGGCTCGAAACTAAACTACACGAAAATGAAATACAGTTTTTTTTTTTTAATCGACTCTTTGACCAAACAACTTTAAAATCGGTGTCGTTCAAACTCGATTGATGGATGTGAATACGGAGATGGTCTAAATGACTAAATCGCTACGATATCGTTACGGTTTTGATTACGTGAATCGGCCTACAGTTCAGTTTAGGTTCTAAAACGGATTGCGGATAGGGTCTCGGTCTTCAACATGGAAAATTAACAATAGATACATTTATCTGGCATGATGTGGATTATTATATGCCTGATGAAGGCCGCCTCTCAAGAACAAGGTTGCGAGTTCGAAATCGGGAAGTACCAATGTGAGCTTTCCAATTCCTAAGTGCTTTTCTACAGTAAGTCCCCTCTTTGAGGAGTGGCTGGAGAGATCTAACGGCGTCCTCACTATCCGCATGACGCAGGTTCTTACCGAACATGGTCAGTTCGGGAAGTTCCTGCACCGCATTCGTGGAAGTAAACTGGGTGCCACCACTGTGTGGACCGCCCGGAGGACACGGTGGAGCTTAAGGTAGAGGTGTTCTCCACTTGGGCAGAGTACCGCTGGCGCTGTGTCCTCGTGAGGGCGATCGGCGGCAACGATCTCTCGCGCCAGACCTTGGTACAACAGGCCATGGTCCGAAGCGAGAAGGATTGGCAGACTGTCGCCTCCTTCTGCGAAACAGTAATACTAACAATGTAGTCCGCATGTACATGTGCCCCACGCCCCAGTCACCGGAATCCCGATCCAGATTTCCGGCCCCCGTAGGCGCGGACGGCGAGCAATGGGTAGATCGCCGTCCGACCGTCTGAACCAAGCTCAAGTCGTCGACAGCGCGTACTGTTCCACGCGCGCCTCAAAGAGATGTCAGCAAACCGTAGGGGCCCAGCAGGGTCGAAGCCAACTGGGACCAAGGGTTCGTTTCTAAAAGGGAAAATCGGCCCTGGTATGAAAGGCAACGAATTAACAAGAGTGGGTTTTTAGTCAGTAAAAATCCTCCACTCAAAAGTGGGAGATGTCATTGGATGATTTTCCCTCCAAAAAAAATGATGCTCTATCGACGTACAGGCGTGATGACACTTTATTTTCACAACATCTTCTTTGTCCTCTCCAGTTCCCATTATTTGGATTTGGACCCCACTTAAAGTAATTTTCTCCTCCAGTTCCCATTTTATTCAGCACCAGTATTTTCTATCTTGAGATGTTGACATTGGCAATTAAGCTAACTTGAGATCCCTCTCTAATGGTAGAACACCAGGTTAATAGCGAAGAAAAAGTAGTCTACAATTTTTATCTAAAAAAAGACGTGTGGCACTCGAGGACTGCCGCGGTAAAGCTATTGCATAGCATTTTTATCAACTTATGCAATTATAATTATTTATTTATTTTATCTAGGCAGTATCTTTTTTCCTTTGTTTTTGTTTTCTTTGATATTAATTGAAGTTACACTTTCACACATTGAATTGAATTTTGATTTATTGTTCACTCATTTGTTTTCTTATCGGTCACCATGCTCAAAAAACAAATGAGTGGGGGGTGTTAGGTTATTTTCGTTACGGAATTTCTGGATTCGGTCTCCACGCTCAAGGCCCGCGATAGAAGCTATGCAATAGCTTAAAATGTTTACAATTAGATATTTACCTAAACCGATGTCAGGTACGCTTTGGAACGTGCAATTTAGCTTCATTTATCTTGGACTGACCGACATTAGACTAATCAAAAGTGTCTGCTAATGGTATATTTGAAATAAATGTTTTTGATTTGATTTGATCTGGTAATAAATTAACTTTTAAATAAACCTGTGTATGTCTTTTATTTGATTTTTTTATATCAAGATTATTTACGTTTAGTTAAGTACCTAAACAAATGGAGCATAGTCAAAAGTTTTTTATTTCACATAGGTCTACATGGCCACTTATAAAACGTCAGAAACTATTGCACAGGGTAGAGAGAAAGGGCGTGTCACACTTTCAATAAAATTGATTTACCAATCTGTTTTCTTTCAGTTTTTTTCTACGTTTTAGACACACGGTAACTCTTTCAAACAATGGCGCTGCCCAATGCCGCTGTATTTTTTCTCCTTAATTCTAAATTATCGAAAAAACAACCGTCCTTAATGATAAACAAAAATTTAAAAGCGAAAATGGAAAATGTACCTGTTCATAAAAATCCTGACGCTTGGAAACCCTAGCTTTAAGCAGTTAACAGAATAATGGTAATTCTCTTTATTAGATTTATTTCTTTGTTGTATTCGATTTTCTTTCTGTAAATAAGGTTATTCGAAGCAAATAGCAACTACTATTAACTAATTAATTAGCAGAAATCTGCATTGGTTTATTTATTCACTAAATGCTTTATGCACACAAAAGTACAGAGTTGGACTTAAAGCATTTTCTACGAGTCAATCTTTAGGTGATACAGAGAAAAATCAGAAGAAAGGGAGGGATGGTGGATGTGGGACTATGGGTAGATGTTATTTAATCAAGGAAATTACGTCTTTTATGACAGCTGTTTTAAATAAAGAATACATGGTGCTGTTTCTCATTATAGCTGGTTTATTTTGAAACTCTGAAAAAGAAAAACTAATACAAAATAAATAATTAAAAAAAAACATGTCTACATTTTCATTGAAACACTTCTCATTTTCACAAGTTTATTTAAGCCATTACTGACTCTCCGTATTTCGGAAAGCGCGTAAAGCCGTTGCTCCCGGATGACATTCGTAGATGTCTGACATAGTCGTCTGACTATGAAAGCCAGAAAGTCTGACCACCAGTCTATTATTATATATTTAAAACACGGGTATTCAACCCCATCCGGTTAAATTTTCATTTAATTTCACTTCATTTATATACACTAACAATTTACATTGTTTCTGAAATTCTGAGTGTTTTACAAAAAATAATAATATTAGATAAATAATTAATAATGCCTATAACATTGCGATGGATGCGAGACGCACAGTAGCGTTAATTGTGGCGACACTTGGGGGAGATATAACAGTGGACGTCTTACGGCTGAAATGCTGATGATGATGATGAATAATGCCTAAAATATTTTCAATAAAATTAAATAAAAATCAGAATTATAAAACAATATCAAAACAAAAATAAATAATAATACCACAACTGACGTTACGTCAACCACTAGTCACTTAAAAAATAATAACCAAAAAATAAATTTAGAAGATTGATTAGAGAAGCCGACCGCAGGCTTGTGGGAACTCGGGGATTTTCTGAAAAGGAAACCCTTAGTCCTAGATTTAAAAATAGTCCCTGGTTCAACCTGCTTGCTTTATGTAACTGTTACTTGAGTAGACCATCAACGCAGGCTGCCAGCTTTCTTTCTGTAGGTATACGGCCTAAGAGCTATAGAGAATTACGTATTAATTTATTAATGTATTGATAAATGATTAAGTTTGACTAAATTATCAATTATTTCTTAGGTGGCCTGGCTCCGGGTAGACACACAAACGATCCTGACGATAGGTCACCATGTGATCACGAAGAACCACCGGGTGGCTGTCTCCAAGAGGGACCAGACTTGGTCGCTGACTCTGCGTGACGTCAGGCCAGCTGATGGCGGCCATTACATGTGTCAGATCAACACCGAACCTATGATCACTCAGACACATCATCTGCACGTTTCTGGTATGTATACTAGCATGTACCAGTGGCTTTACCCGCGTGAAATTTTTAATTTTCCCATGGACACTTATAACGAGTTTAAAAGTATTGTATATCCTGATCCAGGCCGCGGTCCCTCTTGGGCTTGCGGACAGTGAGAAATAGGTAGCTCGCTGTCCGGCCGTCCGGTAACTGTTCGGACTAAGCCCTAGTTGTCGACGGCGCGCACTGTCCCCACGCGCCTCAAGGAGTTGTCAGCAACAGCAGGGTCGAATCCTACTGGGGCCAGGGTTATCCGAAAGGGAACTCGAGCCCTGGTATGAAGGCTATAAGGAACAGGGTGGGCTTTTAGTCAGTAGCCTGACACTATCTCCCGCTCCGCCCAAGAGCGGGGGTTGTCATTGGATGATTTTACACACCATAAAAAAAGGCCGCGGTCCCTCTTCATCATCAAGTGACATCTTCTACTGTCGGGTTCATTGACTTAAACCATCATACTCAAGGCGAAATCGCGTTATAGTTAAAAATAAATTCGAATATTTTTATTCACTTTTATAACCTCGCTAACCAGTTGGTAGCTTCCAAAAGAATAATAAACTATGACTTATAGTCGCTTGGCACCTGACGTTTATTATCTTGAGTTTCATTAATTACTGCACACGGAGTTAGCGCTTAATCCGCCATTCTCTCCCAAACAAAAGAATTGACAATGCACCAGATATTATTATTGCTCTTTAGTCTGCTGAGGCCATTCAAGGTTTTAAAGTGCTTTTGTCCATTCTGTTGTATATTATTAACATAATGATCTACTTAGACTGAGTGGTTGTTAGGCTAATTGAGATGCAGTGATGGTAAATGGGGTCTTAGCTTGTGCATAATGCAGATTATATTATCTATCACTAACCTTCACTGGGTCTGTTTTGCGGAGCGAGGAGACTTGTGTGATTAAATCGTTTGCGTATCTATGCGTTTAATAAACATAAGAAATTCCTTCGCCGTCTGTCTAAAGAAAAAAAAAGAAAAGAGTTGCCTACTCTAGCAAAATTGTTACACGGAATACGAAACAAAATCGATTTTAACGGTAGTCGCACCTCTTTATGGAGAATTATGAGAGAAATAGGATTTTATGTTATTAAAAGCAGGTCTAAAAGGGGAGCGAGGTGTTAATTTAGAGGTACGATATTGCAGCGTGGCGTTTTTGTTTGAAAGAATTGCAAGACAATCGAAATGGAGCCCAGAGTCGTATACTTTTTTCAAAAATAGATTATACAGTTCTCAAAAGAAAAAATAAGGCAATTGTTAAAAGTAAAGAAATATTAGTTAATCTCGCTAATATTAAGTAACTTCTTATATGGATCGCACTTTCGGGTTTAATTTCCTGGCCTGACTTCTGACACCCCTGATTGATAATACAAATAATTAAAAAATTACCGGCCAAGTGCGAGTCAGACTCGCGCATGAAGGGTTTTATACCGTGTGTAGCAAAAAACGGCATAAAATTACGTTTGATGTATGGAACAAATATTAAAATATATTTTATTCTGTTTCTATAGTATTTGTTGTTAAGGCGGCAACTAATAACAAAAATAGACCATCTGTGAAAATCTCAGCTGTCTAGCTATCACGGTTCATGAGCCTAGTTACAGACAAACAGACAGACAGACAGCGGAGTCTTAGTAATAACACAAAATAGATAGGTACAGAAGACAATCTCATGTATGTACCTACTTCACTTTTTATACCTACGCTCGGTGGACGCACACTAATGAGCGTTTGAGCCGGAATTGTTCGACGAGTGATCCGAAACGCGACCGCGACATCGTGTCTGTGAGCGGTGTCTTTGTGTGCGTTGCTCGAGCGCGCTTTGTATGTAGATTGACCTCTGTACCTATCTATTTTGTGGTAATAAGGTCCCATTTTAGCCTTAGGTCATTTTTTTTTTATGGTTAAAAAAATCATCCAATGACAACCCCCGCTCTTGGGCGGAGAGGGAGATAGTGTCAGACTCTTACATCTTACATCTTACTTACTGACTAAACGACCCACCCTGTTTCTTCTAGCCTTCGCACCGGGGCTCGAGTTCCCTTTCGGATAACCCTGGCCCCGGTAGGCTTCGACCCGAGGTTGGAACCCTATAACGTTTAATACTCAATTCTCAGTAAACATAAACGTAACAAATGTTTTATAATGCTAATGTAGCTACATATATTATGTAGCAGTACTTAATAAATAAATGGACGGAAACTTTACTAAGGGAAAAAGCACCTAAGCGTCACATAGACAAATGGATCCTGTGTTTTCATGACATGCAAATATCATTCAACCTTATGATGATAAACAGTTCCCTGACTGTACCAGGACAATAGGTCTTTTACCTATGAAATTGCCGCTTTTAAAAACGGGTTGTTTGAAGTGTAATATTTTTGGATTGATTTGAAATTATAAGTTCAAATAAATTTTATATTAAAGGTACGTTATTCTTTTTTCGAAATTAGTATTTATACATATATATGTACTTTGTGTTATTTATTTCATTACCACTGCTTTCAAAACGGTGAAGAAAAACATCGTGAGGAAACCGGCATGACCTAGAACCAAAAATTGGAAGATGTGACATTCACCAACCCGCACTGGGCCCGCGATGTGGATTACAGCCCATTCCTTCTCCTTGAGAAGAGGCCTGAGTCCCAGCAGTGGGAACATTCAAAAGGATGATGATGTATTTATTGGTTTCTTTGTGTTTTATATTTTCTGTAAAATCGCAGTACTTATCACATATCAGACGTCTGACTAACATGCGTATCTTTACAAATGCGTATCCACAGTGCTTTAAAAAACGTGGTGTGCACAGGGCCTTAGTCGGAAATGTAATAAAGGGCAACGATGGTCTTCTTGACGCCTTGAATTTCACCATTTCGACTTCTTCACATTCCATTATACCATTTTAGATTTACAGCGATCTCTCAAGCATTCCTTCGACGTTCATTTTAGTTATCCTCACATACCGAAATTCAGACCCCTTTCTTGCATACCTCTGCATAGTTTAAAATCTCGCGCTATTGCATAGATCGCATACATGTTTTACGACTTACTCCGGCGTTCTGAAATATATTTGTCTGAATCCTGAATCTTTTATTAGCATCGAATTTTCAATCTGAAACTAAAATTTTGTGCCTTAAATGTACAAGGCATTTTTTTTGGACGTGGTAAATCAACCAGTTGTAAAGGTGTCTGAAGCTGCAGTATATTCGAGAGAACTACCGTGGGCTTCGCAAAAGATAAGTGAACAATTATAGTCAGTAAAATTCTGACACTCCCTCTGACTTCACTCAGAGCAGAAGTCATTTTTGATCATTTTTCACGTAAAAGATATTACACACACGTCAGTTAAGTCCACGTAAAGTCGTCATTCAGTTGCGTCCATATCTAAAATTATGTAGAAGTTGTAAGATCATCATGCTCTTGTCCAGTGCTACTTAAGGTCGAAGTAACACGATTTTTCTTCTATAGTGTCCTGTCACCCGTCATGCTATCACAAACTCCCTTTCCTTTCACCCTCACACAATCCATCTATCTTGTCTTTGGCCTCCCTCTCTATCCATCTACGAGTAGAAGTTGTAGGATATTGACCCCAAAACCCCCCAGAATGATTGATGTGACTAGTGGTGTGGCCAGACCTGGCGAATGCGCCGCTCGCGAGCCACCCACCAAGCGCCCACGAGCCGATCGCGAACCGCGCACGGCTAATCCGTATGAAGCTCCTGCGCCGTGCGACCCGCACTAGGCCCGCGTGGTGGATTACGGCCCATTCCTTCTCCTAGAGAGGAGACCTGAATCCCAGCAGTGGGAAAATTACAAGGTCAACTATGCTATGCTATGCCCTGCGCCGTGCGCTTCGTACGAACAGTTCACAAGCGGTTCGCGAACGGCTCGCGAGCAGCGCATTCGCCAGATCTGAACGCACCATGACAGATCTCGGTTACTTCGAGATCGGTACATCTGTCATTCACATGACAACTATGGTGATGTGACCGATGTCTGCCTATGAACCTGATTGATGTATTTGAATTGTTCTGTACAGTGCCACCGGATATCGTGGACTCAGACAGCAGTGGTGAGGTGATAGTGTGGGAAGGAGACAATGTCACCTTGCATTGTGCCGCTTCAGGGACCCCACAACCGACCATCCTCTGGAGGAGAGAGGACTCAGCTGCTTTCAACGTCGGCAGGGAGATTGGTAGGTGAAGAACTGTAATACATCTATATTTCTTTTTACCATTGATAGGCTTGATTAACCACTAGGTATCTCACTTAATGGTAAGCGATGATGTGGACGACGTTAGAGTCGGGTCGACGTCTGTCTATAGAACGATTCGGCTTTATCAAAAACTTGAATCGGTTTAGAAAAAGTGTTTAAAGTAGCTTCTACGTTGTGTTTTGATATGACTGTATTGAAATTGTAACTGGTTTCCTACAATTTAAAGAACAATATAGCGTATATTTCATCTTTGTTAATTTTTTGTATTGATATATATTTGCATTCCCTTTTATGTATTGAGAATTAAAAATTGCGGCTTAATAGACTAGAATAAATTTTATTGTACCTACACCAAAAAAGTAACACACGCGTAACTAATATATTTTTTGTTAAAAAAATCCTGACATAATTAACATAACTGACAAGAAAATTCAGCCCTAATTCAACTACAAGTATTTAATAGACTTGTCTACTAACTTTTGATTCATAACTTACAGAAACGGAAACAGGTATCTGACCTTTATTTAACTGAAATAAATGTTAAGCATATATAAATCACACTCAAAAAACGTCATAAGTTCCCTTCAAAAACATACCCAACTCAAAATTTACTAAATAGAACCATGAGCAACACGACAAACAATTTCATATCCTGCCTTTGTTTTCGCGCCAATATGACTGGCCATTTGGTCTAGTGGTGGTGGAGTAGCTCAGAGTGTTATGTCGTGGGTTTGTGTCCCATCCAAGACAAATATATTGTGTCATGAGCAAGATCTGCGTGTGGTTTTGAGCTCTGTGTCTGGTTTTTTTAATATGTATGTATAGAAATATATAAGTATATTTATCAGTTATTTATTTCTTATACTACAAGTTCTGCATAGTTTGGGAATAGATGACGTTATGTAAAAGTTATAGAATATTATTAAAAAAAAATATCGCCCCTTTGTCTGCACTTTGTAACTCAGACTATTTACAGTCACCAAGTGGAACGGGGCCTGGCTGAACCTGACAACAGTGACTCGGGACATGAATGGGGCCCTGCTCTGCATAGCAACGAACGGGGTCCCGCCTTCTGTCAGCAAAAGGATTCTGCTTCATGTCCTCTGTAAGTACTTGTGGATATTTAAATTGTATAGATACTGTTGTCCAAACGTTTGTTCACAAGCAGCTCGACCTGGGCTTGGTCCATAGCGGACGGCGAGCTACCCATTGTGCGCCGTCCGCAAGCACGCGCTATTGCTCCTGATGACAGCATACCGTATGGGCCAGGCCACACGGTGCGGAATCGGCGGGCCGTACGAGCAGGGTGGCGTCACTCGTGTGCCCGCCGATTCGTCGCTCAGGCGCCGCACCGGAGCCGCACCGCACCGTGTGGCCTGGCCTTATAGTTGATTCGTTTCAGACGAGTGAAAACCATTTTAGGGCACACTAGTAGCATTACATGAACGGACAGTCCGCCCTGTTCACACTCTTTATATTAACATGTAAGTAGGAACCGTATCAGATCTCATGTCCAGTGTAAATACCTTTCCAGATCTTCGGATATCGCCTGCAAGCTCTCACGTGCCTGAATTTAGGATGAGCATGTTACATGCTTCCATTCACGACCGGAATTTAGTTCCGAATGAAATATTTCATGTAGTTGTTTGATATGTATGTCCGTTAGTGTTGGAGTCTTAAATATTGCATTTAGCACGACCTCTCTCGATATTTTCGACATTTTCGGGTGTTCACTTTGCCCAGTTTATAAAATATTTGTGGTTATGGCGTGTGATGGCTTGGAGCGTGCTCCACTCAATAATTTACGGTGTATTGGTTTTGTTTATTGCTATATCTTGACATGATTCCTACGCTATGCATATTCAGCTATTGAGCGGTTGAGCGTTTAGCTACTCATTTCTATTATTTTAAATGTTGTATTTAACTCTCAGCCACACTCAAACCAGATCTCTTATGCAAAGTCAGCAATCGCAATTAGAAGTGAAATGACAGATTCAACTCGTTAAAAAATAAAAAGCCCGTATTGACTTTTCAGAAAGACCCTAGAATGTAACTTGGAGAGAAAATTAATGAAACAATAAAATAAAGAGGTCTGGTGTAGTAGCAGCTATTTTAGCTGTTTTAATAGTAGCTACACTACAAAATACAAACGTCAAAACGGGTATTTCATTTTTGACAACTTTACCCAGACATTTAAATAATAGAGCAACTTTCAGACCATACTAACTTTGATGGCAGACTTTGTAAATGCACATCGGGCAACTCAATAGATACTGTAGCGTGGAGAGGAACGATAAAAGGCTTTATCTTCAATCTTTACTAATATTGTTAGAAGCCTTAAATAGTGTTTTTATACAAAATTAAATTAATATTTTTCTTTATTTTGTTGACCACTTCTATCATATTCGAATCTATTCTATTCTCTTTTTAAATACCATAAACCTTAAAAGATCCACTACGTGGCCAGTTTTAACCCCAACTAATATGTGACCTTCATAGTCGTCACAATACCTAGCCAATACATGTTTAAAATTATCTACATTTCAGTTCAAAGTAATCTAATATCATGAAACTAATTACATTGTGTGCTGTTACCCTTTCTGTAACAGACTAACGAGGTATGTCTAAAATTTAATTTCATACATTCTCTGTCCTACAGACCGTAACGTTCTTTGTTTCTAAAACTTCTTTTATAACATAACATAAGTATTTTAACTTGCTTGAAAGGTTCATTAATCAAAGCTTAACTCCGAAAGTCATTCTTGTGTAAACGAACTCTGAACATCTTAAGTTTATAGATTGGTACTCTCATGATAATAGAATGTACATAAATGTTAGTACCGCAAATATGATCTTAGGTTTGCTTAAGTTTTCGATTAGAATCAGATCTAAACATAACGTCATTTGTCGATCTTAATTTCAAGTTATGATGTCTACAGAAACTTTAAACGATATCTGGTATTTATACAACAATAATTTTAGTAATGCGAAACCTGAAATACGTGCCTAGTATTTTTATACAAAGAATCTATGTACAAAATTTCATAACTGTATCATGAAAAATCACAAAGTTATAATCTTGTTATGTCAGAAAAATATAGTCACCGGGTCATCCAGGCGACTGAGGGGTGGTTTTGCACTTTCAACTAGAACCTATCTGGGTGCAGTTAAAGATACCGGCACGGATCTTGAGCGCTGGCTTCAAGTTGCGCAGAAGTCAAATACTCGGTCTCTTTAGTGGTACGAAGTGAGACGCAGGGGCGGGGAGTGTCAGTAATTGGCTCGCCATAGACGTCACTCGTGATTCGTTCCCTGCGTTTGCTGCATGTATCTAACAACGACGACGATTGACTCGCCAATGTATGGAATGCGCAAAGCGATCCCCACACTGACGCCGATCGCTCAAGATTCGTGCCGCTACCTAGACCTACTCTCTGTTTCTTTACTCTCGTAATCATAGGCACGTGGGTGTCACACCACCAACTTCCAATCTCTGGGCTGCTACATAGTATTTCGTATTGTAACCAATAGTCTGTTGTTGTTGTTGTCTGTTGTTGTGTGTTTTGTCTTTGAAAACAAAAGGAGGTTGGAAGTAGATCAAAAACGCGACGACCTCAAAGCTAGACCACCGACAGCTGTAATCGTATCGTTAATGGTGTTCTGATATGTCCGCTCAGTGCTCGGAATTCGGTTGAACAAAATTAGGTATGTAAGTCATATGAGGGCACATAACAGAGCATCACCTCTAAGCTTACAATCACCATGAGAAGCCAAGGAATGCGGTCGCTGTAGCAGAAATCGGCTAGATGGCATCATTATCATTATTGGAACCAACGCACTTTTTGCCCAGCAGTCGCCCTTACCACAACGAAGCCAACTAGGGGGTCTTGTCTATCACAATAAAATTATAAAGCCGATTTGAGTGTATGTGTGTTTGTTACTTCTTCACGTTCGACCGGCTGAACGGATTTGAATAACACATAGGTTTTGTTTTCGGTTGGTGGGTAAAAATCATCCAGGTGACATCCCCCGCCCTTAGGCGGAACGGGAGGTGCCAGAGTTTAACTGAGTAAAAAACCCACCCCGTTCCTTCCTTGCCTTTCATACCGAGGCCGAGCCTCCCTTTCAGAAATAGACCCTTGGCCTTAGTAGGCTTGCCAGCAGTAGCGGCCGGACAGCGAGCTACCCATTGCTCGCCGTCCGCAAGCCCGCGCCTACGGTGGCGGAAATCGGGATCGGAATCCCTGGCGTGAGCGCCGTTGCCTGATGCAGCATAACTGCTTCGCAGAAGGAGACGACTGCCTGCCACTCCTCGCTTTGGACCATGGCAGATCGCCGCTGCCGATCGCCCCAAGGACACGGCGATGCTCTGCCCAAGCGGGGCACACATACACATACACATAGATTTTACGTTTCATCCCCGGGAGTGTTTCACTTTGGAGGTTGGTTTGGTGTGTTCTTTGTTCTGTTGGTCTAGTGGTTAGTGGCCCTGACTGCTATGCCGGAGGTCGCGGGTTCGACCCCCACCCAGGACAAATGTTTATGTGATGAGCATGATCATTTGTTCTGTGTCTGGGTGTAATTTATCTATATATGTATATATTTAGAAAATAATATATAAGTATGTTTATCAGTTGTCTAGTACTCATAACACGAGCTCTGCTTAGCTTGGGACTAGACGACGTTGTGTGATAGTTGTGTAATATTATATTATTATTATTATTTAATTTTCTAGTGAAGTCACTGGCAGCAGGTAGTTAGTACATATTATGGGAGGCCATCAATCTTTCGTTTCATAACTGTCACAGCCACTTAATTTAGCTTCTTTACTACATACCCATTAATCAACTACTGTTGCTAACAGATTTTTTTTTTATTCTGGATCATCAATCTTCATTTAATTATAGTGGTTTTATCCGATTATTTAATACTAGCTTTTTTCCGCAACTTCGTCCGCGTACATAAAATATAGCTTAGGTCACCTATGAATAAAGTAGCTTTCTATCGGTCGAAAAATTTTAGGTCCGGTTGACCAGCAGGTCTCTACTTCCAAAGATTACCTCCTACAAATAAAAAAAAACAAACTTTACCTCTTTATTGTATTACTGTATATATGTCATCCTCTTTTATTTATTTTTTTTGTAAAGTTTTTTTTTCGTGATGTTTTTTTTTTCAATCTTTTATTTAAACTTTGTACTAATTCAAAATAAAAGATCGATTTCGACCAGTTGTTCGGAAATTGTGTGCGTACCGTACCTATATACATTTTGAGGATTTATTTTTGTTTACATTGATAGACTAGTAGTGTGTAGTGGCTTGGCCCGCGTGATAGTAGGTTTCTCAATAAAAAACTTTGGACCCAGCTTCATGCCCTTAGGGTGTGAATATTGAAGAACACTCTCCTATAGACTCTGAGCTGAATTTCACGATTCTAGTCCCTATAGCGGCGATGTATTGATATATCAGTCAACAGTTTCCCTTTTTATATCTATGGGTAACCTACAATTTTTTTTTGTATACTACTTCGTTAATCGCAATAGCTTTTGCCGAGTAGGTATTAAGTTCAGTTGGTTTGATTTCTAGATGCGGAAATGTTCGAAAGAATTACCATGGCCTTTGAACGAAAAAAAGCAAATGAAAGAACACAAATGGGAAAAGTCTGACACTTCCTCCTGTTCTTCTCAGGACGGGGAACCTATTTGATAATTTCCTTTCTCAAAAATAAAAGATTTCATTCCCAGGTTTGCCAAAATATCATTAGGTTTTTCCTTTTCATGTGGAATTTACTAATAGGAAACCGGAGTTTGGTTTTGTAGGTACTCAGTTTATGTATGCTATAGCCTTGTATTAGTACATAAGAAGTGAGTATTCAGTAAGTACCTCTCCGCCTAATCCTTCGCGCAACACACTCGAGAGCATAGTGCGAGTTTATATTACGGCACGTTTATCATGTTCGGCGCACTGATTGGTCCACTCCAAGCTCTTAACCAATGAGAGAGCCGTACGCGATAAACGTTTGATCGCGTTAATGTAAAAACAACTACACTAGGCACTCTGATGGTATTATCTGCTTTCAATTTATTCGTCATAGCTCGTATTCTCGTCAATTTGTGCGCGTATTCGATCACTGCAATCAGCAATTGATTGCTTTTTTCAATAGAAGCAACTGTGCTTTTATATTCTCTAAGTTAAGCTAAATGTGTCTCCTCCCTTGCACGCTACTGAGTCTCGGACCAAAATCTATCTAGGCTGTTTGGCCTTACATTTGTGAGTAATAAATCTTGATTATATATTGCGTTTTTGTAGAACATTATGTCAATATTGCCAGGTAAACCAACTGCTAGAATCTCCCAGAAGATGATGGGCGTTTACGTCGGCGAGACGATGCAGCTGAGATGCAGAATCGAAGCTAATCCCCCACCCACCGTGTATTGGACGCATATAGATCTAAATAAACTGTATAATGGTAAGTACCATGGAACCAGTTCACTAAAAAAACGAATAATTACGAATATTCAATTTGTTGGTATTCGTTCGGAATGAAAAATATCTATACACCGAGCGCGAGCTAGTGGACCAGTGGCTAGTGGACGCTCCACTACGCAATGGAGCGCGCGGATGCTGACGGCTTCGGTGTGTAGACACCTTTAGATTTAAAAAAAATACAATTGGTATTAGTTTATGGTATTAGAACGGAATAAATCACAATTTTATTTATTTTTTATTTTATTAATAAGGCACACAATTTGTTCACAAAATAAGATTCAAGTTTGAGTGTTCAGAGAATGATTCAGTGAAAACAAATCAGTTAAAGACATGTACATCATTCCATCATCAATGTGTTGAAATGACAAAATTAGACATTTTAGACAAAACTTGATTAGAAAAGACCAAAGATCGAATAAAAAAACTAATAAATTTTAAAGGTAATACAATTATTTTAGAAAATTAATGTGAATGAAAAAAGAATGAAAGAATGTCATTCGTAATCAGGGTGTGCAAAACTACGGATCAATCAGGTTGAGGTTCTATCTCGAAGATCGGCGTGATAGCCGTAATTTAACTCTTTCTTTTAGTTTTAAGCTGTCTGTCACAATTTCTTGATATTACTTTAATAAACTCGATTAGTGTCAAACTGTTACGTGGGTCTTTACTTTACCTTAAATTTTAATGTGGGTGTAACAGTTTAATATCCTTTGAATAGGTAACCTTTTAGAAAAGCTCTGAATTTATTATTTATGAGTAGATCTTCCAATATTACTAATTTATGAACCAAACAAGTTTCTATTCTTTTGTGATATGAAACACGAGTAATTCACATTGAATGAAATAATAATTTTGTTATTAATCTTTTATTTTTCATGTTGTATCTATGTTAATTAATTTTATTTTATTATTACATTAATTAAAATTTACTACAAAGTTAATTACTAAATATACAAACTTGAAATAATAATTTGTACAAACGTGTAAAAAAGGCTGAAAAACGGGGAAAACATCCGGCGTGGCAATGCTGCCAGCGTTCTGCGGGCCTATTACGACCTCTTAATTCCAGTCAATTTACGCCGTAAAATGAACTGACTTGCTTATCCGTATTATGACATCTTATTGCCAGCCAGTCAGTAGTCACGTGACACTTGACCGTCTTCTGCACGGATATTGGCTGGGAATTCCGTATTATGAGCACCAAACTGACATTTTGTAGCTTGCTAAAGTGTCAAAAATTGTGACAAACTAGCCAGTCAGTTTACGCCTGTTTTTAGTAACTTATAGTGAATTGTTTTGACTTTTTATTATATTTGAATCTATTTGATAGTTAAATAAAACTTTAGATATGTGTGATGAGTTGATAATCTTCGAATTTCTCGAAAGTGATGCGTTTATAGTTTTAGAAATGATCGAAGTTTGTAATGTTCGCGATCCCGATTACGTAATTGTAAACTGATGTTTACCTTTTTTGTTTTGTGTCCAATTCTCACCATTACTGTATTTTTAGTTAAAACTTACCTAAAAAATGATAACATAGCAGTTAGATTGACAGTTGGTATAATATTGGGTGAGAAATTGAAAGATTTGTGTTTCAGAATATGACCAACATTGTATCTTTTGCAGTTTTTGTTCTAGAAACTTTTTTATGTGTTAAGTTATGCAAAAGATTATTGTTTTATATGAATGTAGACTTCATAACGAGTATTTTGATGTGCATATTGTATATATTATGTGAAAGAATAAATAAATATGGCATCCGAAAGGGCTCGGCTGAAGCGAAACTAAAAGTAAAATAAGTCTAAAAATCATAGTTCCCGCGGACGTAAAGTTTCGGGGTATATAGCTGAACCCCTAGGAACCTTTTCGTCGAAAACGTGTTTTATTGATCCTCTTCGATACCCGCTGTGAGATGCTGCTACGTTCCCCCTTAGTCGAAAACGTACGCATTCAGGGGTGCGTGGTGGCGTACGAGACCAGCGCAACGAGCAACGTACGCCAAAAATCGGGTTGAACTGTCCCGAGGGCTCGGTAGCCAAAGGGTACTGCCCGCTACCGTCACCGCCTCCTAACAGGGGCCAGTCCACCACACCGTAGGTTATCGGATGTTTACGTCTGGGCTCAGGGTGGCGCAGCACTTCAACACCGTCACCGCGGCGACCACCATGCCGATCCCGTGACGTCACCCAGCACTCCAACGCCATCGCTAACCGGGATGCCAATCCGATGATATCACCCTTACACAGCACAGCGATCGCCAAGCTATCATATTTTTGTTAAAAAGTTTTGTTCAAGTTCATACACACGCTTACCCTTAGTTCCGAATTACGTCTAAAGCGAATATATCGCAAATCCGACCAAATGTAATCGTCACAAAATATAAAGACTATCAAGTACTATTTGTGACTTTGCGCGTTGGTCAGATTCGCAATATAATCGCTTTTGACGCAATTCGGAACACGGGGTTAATTTTGTTTTTGCCGGGTCCTGACTTATTCTAGTACGTTCAGAAATGAAGTATATGAGACAATGGTCTATTTTCCACTTTATGACATTGTATTTACGGAAATAACACATAATTCGTTTTTAAACTCGTTAATTTAGATTTCTGTTATAAAATTTTATTAATTTCATCATAAAAGAGTTATGAATTTACATGTGGATGGATGGAGAGGGAGAGGGAGGCCAAAGAAAAGATGGATGGAATGTGTGAGAAGTGATATGAAAGAAAAGGGAGTTAGTGATAGCGTGACGAGTGACAGGACAGAATGGAAGAAAAAAACGTGTTGCGCCGACCCCAAATAAAATGGGACAAGGGCAGGAAGAAGAAGAAGAAGAAGAAACAATATTTCATACAAAAATTTAAAAACCGTAAATACCGGTAACCTTTGTTTTTATGTTTTCGAACTTTCAAAGCAGTGCAAACCAGCCACAGACAACTGTCCAGGATGATTCCAGTCAGAATGACGTACGTCATAATACGAAAAAGAACAAGGCAGTTTACGGCCGTAAACTGACTTGCCTGGAAACTGACTGGATTTTAAAACGGTCGTAATAGGCCCTCTGGGCACTTTTCCCACTGACATTGATGTGGACGAATTTTTTGATGTCCTATGAGTTTTCTCCGTAAATTTAAAATAATAATTTTTACAAACGTATAAACGTTTGTACAAATTATTTTTTTAAGTTTGTAAATATACTATAATATGAATATATAACTTAGTGATAATAATTAATTCATATTTATTATTTATATTTACAATAAGAATTAGCGAGTATTCAGACAAATTTATTAAGTTGTGTAAAGAGTCTGACTAAATGAAGATTCGTAGATAAAATTATTCTTCAATTTAGCAAATTAGAATAAAATTCAAGCGATTTTTAACTCAAGTTGAACTATTACATTTTGGTTCTGTACCAATACTTGGCTTACATATTATATTTATTTATTTAAACTCTATGGAACGCAAAGGTACAAAGGCGGACTTAATGTCTTAGGCATTCACTACCAGTCAATCAAGGGTAGTGAAGAGAAAACATGCAACAACAACAAACAACAACAATGCAACATACTGTAGTATGTGTCTTTTTACTTATTTGACATTCTCTAATGAGTCATGTTTTTCGAATTGAATCCTAAGCTTTTTTTTTAAAACATAAACCTTAAAAGTATATTTTGCCAGTTTGCAAGTTAGTAGTAAGTACTAATGTGGCCTCCATGGTCATCACAATACTTATGTGTTTTTGAGCTATTTTTTTTTTTCTTGTACAGGTTCAAAGTACCAGACGAGTCTCAAGTCTCAGGGATACAAGTACACAGCTTTACTGCGAGTAAGAAACATGTCTAGAGAAGATATCGGATCATACTACTGTTATGCGGAAAACTCGATGGGGTCTACGAGGGATGACGTCACAATTTATAGTAAGTGTCTAATAGGACCAGTTTTTATATAAGATTTTTCAGTTAATTAAAATTCTACTGCAGATAAGTACTTATAAGTATGAATTTATAAATGATATTTATTCTTCCTTGCACAGTTTAAATAGGTAGTCATATTTCCGTATACAAGGTGTAAGGAACAACCCTCCGCAAACTTTAAGGGCTTGCCCGGTAGACGAAACTGAACAACCCACCATAATTTTTTTTTTTCAGGAAACGAAAAAAAAAATTCAGCCTCTCCATACAAACTGTCCAATCAAGTTAATAATTTTGTATGGTGAGGCCGATTTTTTTTTTCGAATCCTGAAAAAAATTTTTGAGGAGCAGCACTGAGCAAGCCCTTAAAGTTTGTGGAGGGCTGTCCCTTACACCTTTTATATGTCGTGGCCAGATCTTAAAAACTGATCACTTCATGATATGGCCAAGTGAAACTGGCCTGGGCCTTGGTTGAGGCCATGGTCCGGAGTGAGCAGGAGTGGCAGGCGGTTGCTGACTTCTTCAAAACAGTAATGCTCGCAAAAGAGGAGGCCGACCGCATCAAGCAACGGCGCTCTCGCTGCCGCCGCCGGGATTCCGATCCCGATTTCCACCCACCATAGGCGCGGGCTTGCGGACAGTGAGCAATGGGTAGCTCGCTGTCCAGCCGTCCAGTAACTGTCTGGCCGTCCGGTAAATGTCCGGACCGAGCCCAAGTCGTCGACGGCGCGCACTGTTCCCGCGCGCCTCGAAGAGTTGTCAGCAACAGCAGGGGCCCAGCCGGGTCGAAGCCTACCGGGGCCAGGGTTATCCAAAAGGGAACTCGAGCCCCAGTATGAAGGCTAGAAGGATCGGGGTGGTCTTTTAGTCAGTAAGAGTCTGACACTATCTCCCGCTCCGGCCAAGAGCGGGGGTTGTCATTAGATGATTTTTCCCACCATAAAAAAAGGAAAACTGGTCAGATCGTTACAAACGTTAAAGTTTTTTTTTCTACTTTCTTTAGACCTTTTATTATTATAGAAATCCTACATCAAAGATATGGCCAAATGATCTGGTTAAACTATCTGTCCAGCCCCCCTAGCCAAGTTACAACCGTTTCGCTTGCGCCGAACGCTTCGAGTTGATTTTGCCGCCAATTCTATTGTTCTGTACACGTAACTGAGCGTTGAGATGACGTCATTCCCGCATATTTAACGCTTTCTACAAGCGTTAACTATTGCAGATTTGCAACTTGGCTAGAGGTAAAGTTTTAGTTGAGTATATCATGATCAATTCTACGATCTAGCCACAATATAATAATTTAGATAATTTCGTAGTATAGTTCACGTCCTCGTAGTATAGTTGCATATAACAACATTGGTGGAAAAACAACCTACCTACACGTCTAGTTTTTCATCAATATTTAAACTATGTAGGAGAGGTCGGGCTCAGTTTTCACACAGAAGTCTTTATTAAAAAAAAAAACTGATGAAGCTTCGGTACAGATACAACGTAGTTATCCTGAAAGGTGGAGATTGGATTGTACCTCATTATTTCTGATTCCGATACAGTCATCTCATACTATAAAAAATAATCACATAACTTAGGATATTTATAACGATGCGTAAGCGGAGCGCATCTCTGGTGTGCGGAATGCGTGGTGGCTCCAACAGTGTGCTGATGATGACAGCCAACAGACTCGACTGTCCTTCATAAGGCGCTGCAGTAACTTGAATGTCACCTACAGTCATCACCTATCAATTTTAACAGTGTATGTTTAAAAAAAGCTGCTTATATCCTGTACCACGATATGCAGATATGCAGGATAAGGTTTATCCCTGTACCAAATTTTATCGAAATCAGTTCAGCAGTTTGAGCGTGAAGAAGTAACAAACATAAACACATACACATAAATAGTAACTGCCTTCATAATATTACTTGTGATTTCACGTTCAAGGAAAGTACCTATCGACGTAACGACTTAAATTGTTAAGCCGATTCTTTCCGTCTACTTTAGATAATCACGCAAACAAATAGTTTATTCTACCCATGAACAGCAAAATCAAGCTACTGAAGTAGTATAGCATGCAATGCACTACTGGATACCTACTGGGAGTCTAAGTTTGATAGTATGAAATTACTAATGCTTTTTAACTATTTTAATGTTGTTTGTAGTTATTACGTTATGTCTAATCATTAGTCTTAGATACATAAATAAATAAATGATATTATTACATCGACACACCGATTTTAACATAAGGGAATTGTTGAAAACCAACCATATTTCTGAAAATAGAACGTGGATAGTAAAAACTTTCGGCTCCGCCTAATACCAGCAAAATGTCAACGCCACACATATTGCTCTAATACCCGTTTTGGGGGCCTTAAACACATATTTTCATATCAGTTGATCCAAACATATGAGAAGCCATATAGTTCAGAAGCTTATTGAGTTGAGCAATTCTAGTTTTTCATTCACAAAGAATATGAATGTTGATAGAGCTGTTCAATTCGATGCCTATAGGCTTTACGAACGGTTCAAAAAGGCTCGAATCGAACCCCTAAAACATTTGCCATTTTCGTCTGAAACTTTTGGTTTCACGCGTATCAATCAATTCAATTCAATTCCGTATTAATACAATCATAGAATAGAACCATTTGTGCCTATGAAATACTTGAATTGAAATCGCACTAATTCAAGTTGTAGGAAGATAAAAATTTATAATATATGTATTGTTGTTTGCTACTCCACTGCTGAGCTAATTAATTATTACATTTTTAATTTGGATATTATTTGGCACCTGGGTAGACCATATCTTGGAATAGGATAGTTTTATTAAATAATTTTCTTCTTTCAAATGTGGTTTGCTACTGACAGAAGATCGTATGTATTAACTGAGTAAACAAAATGGTACAACAGTACATTGCGAAAAAAAAGTTGGTCCACCTTTTTTATGTAGAAAATGGATTTTGATTAAAAAGGCACCTTTCTGGAACTTCCTTTGGTTTCTTTCAAATACAAAAAGTTGGAAAATTTCCCAAATCGTCGAAATAAATGACGAATTGAGAATTTTCTCTTTTTTTTAATTCGGGTAAAAAGGTTAGACCCCCAAAATATAATACGAGCTGTAATTTCTAAACGTAATCAGTTGTCTGTGGTTTGTTAATTAGAGGATTTGTAATGTAACCCTAGAACAATGCTAATTACATGAAAATATCTTTCTAACAATGGATTATTATTCTTGTTTAGATATTATTTTGGAGAGATATTATATGAACGGTAAATAATGTAGTTTGGAATTCATAAAATTATGTGGAAACGGATATTTACGGTTCATGAAAAAGTTATTAGAAAACAGATAACCAATAGGCTTTTATAATATTATGTAGATGTCCATAGTTTAGTAAAAATATGAGTTATTAACTGACATGGCAAACTTTATGCCTTATAAATTATTATTATCAAAGAAATCAAACGCAGTATGAAAAATCGTAGTTAAGGAGGTGGGTTAAAAGGGTGAAAAATACTTTATTACTAAGCTATTACACCTTGGTAGGTGTAATAGCTTAGTAATAAAGTATTTACAAAAAAAAATAAAAAAAAAAACATTGAAATCGGCCGAACCGTTTCGGAGAAGTGCGATCACAAACACCAAGATACGAGATATTTCAACATTAGGTAATATAATTTTTACAAAGCTGAGACGTTTTTATTATTAATATTTTTTATTGGTGTTTTTTTAATTAATTCAAAATTCATTAACTAGTGTGATTTTTGGGTCATTTTACAGTGAGATCTTAATAATAAATTAATTAGTTCCCTAGTAAAAATATATCTTATAGGTATGTACCTAGGTAAACATAGGTATACATACCTTTTAACATAATTAGTAATAATTATAAAAAGGGATTATTAACATATTAAAATAAAAGTAATCATAGCGCAATTTAATAAATAAAAATTAGGAATATAATGCAATGTCAAAATTAAATAAATATCAATGTCAAATAATTTACTAAAATAAAAATAATTATACAATGTCAAAATTAAACAAGTGGGAATGTCAAGTAAGTTACTACGGTTAAAGATAATAAATAGTTTAATGTCAAAATTAAATTAATATCAATGTCAAATGATTGACAATTTATTTTTTACTGTTTTATTTTTGCAGTTATTCAATTTGTTTGTAAAATAACTAGCGAATGATTTTGCGATTAAATCACTTAATAACAATAACAAACAACAGCAACTTTTATATTTTGCTCAACAATATTCTAATATCAATACTAAAAGTTTTACATACCTACATGATTTTACAGCCTTTGTCTATAAAAACTAGACAAGTGCAAAAATAAAATATTCAAATAAACATTTTACGATTTCATGTGTAAATAAAACATTTATGTTATAGCTCTAGCAACGACTACTTCGACATCCACAGAGGTTACGACTCCTGCAGAAGATGTTACTACCACACCGATTCAGACATGTGAGTGAAATGAGAAAATGCACTTGCTTTTATTTAGTTATTTCAATCTTGAAATTATATTAGAATATGAAACAAATATAAAATTGTTTTCTGTTCGAAAATATAATTGCCGAAACGGATATTGAGCGCTCGGCGTCAGAGTGGGGTTCACTTTCAGGAGTGACGTCCATGACGCGATGGCGCGGCGAGCCAATCACTGACACTCCCCGCCCCGCGTCTCACTTCGCACTACTAAAGAGACCGAATATTTGAGTTCTGCGCAACTTGAAGCCAGCGCTCAAGATCCGTGACGGCAATTGTACAATATTATTTTTAGTATATGCGAACCCTGAAATATGTGTCTAGTATTTTTATGTAAATGAATCTATATAACTGTATCAAAAAAAAAAACACAAAGTTACAAGCTTGTTATGTCAGCAAAAATACAAGGTCACCGAGCCATCAAGGAGTCGCCTGGATGGCTCGGTGGGGTAACGGGTTATTTTGCACTTGCACCCAGTTGTTTAGACTTGCCATAACCTATGTTGTACTTAATGTCGGTGGTGTCCAACTTGTGACCTTTTTGAATATAACATGGTGTAAAAACTATTAGAATCCATTCAGTTACTGATTCTGAACAAACTATGTTCAGGTTTAGCATAAACTAAAAAATAATAATGTTGTATATCGTAACATTTCATACACCTAAATTGTAGTTTTGGATTTATATTTAGAGCTCATACACACGACCACCACATTGCCAGCGGCAGAGGTAATGCTAGAACTACATTAGACCGATTCACACGTACGTATAACACGACTGATTTGTGCGTAGTTCGCCTGTGTACATGTGTGCTTATAGTATTAAATAAATAAACAACGTTACGTGGCATCGCGTGGCGTGTATCAAGTGTAGCTCTACAAGTCTAGTTTCCATATAAAATGTACGGAGACCGCCGCGCCCAGTAGCTCGATTCACGTAATCAAAACAGTAACGATATCATAGCGATTTAGTTGTTTAGACCATTTCCGTATTCACATCCATCAATCGAGTTTGAACGACACCGATTTTAAAGTCGCGTGGTCAAAGAATCGATTTAAAAAAAAAAGAATCTGTATTACATTATCCTGCTATAATACCTATATACTTGTTAATGTAACTGGAAGTAAGTCGTCGATAGATCGTTTAGTTTCGAGTCAGTTGAGTTGTCGTTCTATCCAATCTCGATTAAGGAACACGTGAATACAGCTTTTGGATAGGACTTCGATCGGACGACTATAAAAGTTCATATTTGGCTTGTTTGATTTTACGTGAATCAGGCTACAGATCGGCGTGTGTGGCACACGTGTGTCACCTTGACTGATGCTGAGCTGTTAACGCGTCGACAAGAGCCGTCGACATTCCAACTTTGAAGATCAGCGCCAACCGTCGTGTGGGTCAAGACGTGTCGTTTTAAGTGCCTACCTCTGGCGTTGACAATATGCATGCCGCTCGTGTGTTTGAGCTCGTACATATTTTTTGTATTTAATTTTCAATAACCAACGAAAAAAAGAAGAAAATAACCCACAAATAGGCTTCTTGTTTCTGTTTATTTAGCGCCTTTTCAACTGGTCATAATGTTGCATTATTAGTAGGTCCCTATTTCAAGTTTCGCGATTAATAAAAGTGTAGTCTGAAGAATCGCTTGTAGAACAGATGGTTGATGGGGCCGAGAGGTTCTGGCGTGGCGACCGCGTACCGAAAGACGCAGTGTTAAAAATCTTTAAAGTTGTTTAAAGACGAGAATATAGTATGTGTATCAGTTGCCTATTACTCATAACACAAGCTCTGCTTAGCTTGGGACTAGACGACGTTGTGAAATATTATATATTGTTATTATATTAATAATGGGTAGTTAATCTAGAAATTGGAGTTTTGGTATTTTTTATAGTTATAAGTACTAGCTTTTGCCCGCGGCTTTGCTCCCGCTCTACCCTACTTCATCCTACTATACCTTACTCTACCCTATTCTACCCTACTATGCCCTACTCTACCCTACTTTACCCTACTCTACCCTACTCTACCCTACTCTACCCTACTCTACCCTACTCTACCCTACTCTACGCTACTCTACCCTACTCTACGCTACTCTACCCTACTCTACGCTACTCTACCCTACTCTACGCTACTCTACCCTACTCTACGCTACTCTACCCTACTCTACGCTACTCTACCCTACTCTACGCTACTCTACCCTACTCTACCCTACTCTACCCTACTCTACCCTACTCTACCCTACTCTACCCTACTCTACCCTACTCTACCCTACTCTACCCTACTCTACCCTACTCTACCCTACTCTACCCTACTCTACCCTACTCTACCCTACTCTACCCTACTCTACCCTACTCTACCCTACTCTACCCTACTCTACCCTACTCTACCCTACTCTACCCTACTCTACCCTACTCTACCCTACTCTACCCTACTCTACCCTACTCTACCCTACTCTACCCTACTCTACCCTACTCTACCCTACTCTACCCTACTCTACCCTACTCTACCCTACTCTACCCTACTCTACCCTACTCTACCCTACTCTACCCTACTCTACCCTACTCTACCCTACTCTACCCTACTCTACCCTACTCTACCCTACTCTACCCTACTCTACCCTACTCTACCCTACTCTACCCTACTCTACCCTACTCTACCCTACTCTACCCTACTCTACCCTACTCTACCCTACTCTACCCTACTCTACCCTACTCTACCCTACTCTACCCTACTCTACCCTACACTACCATAATTTTCATTTTTTTCCATAAGATCTTTCTCCCAATAACAAATACAACAAATAAAGAATTAGTGAAATCGGTTCAGACGTTCTCGAGATTTGCGTTTAGCAAAATATTTAGCGATTCATTTTTATAAGGAAAAACTGACTGTCTGAAATATTAACGCACAGCCGAAATTACTGTGACTAGGAGCAAAAAGCTTCCTTTTACAAAGTAGGCATAGTAGTAATTAAGAGGAGATTTTCCAAAATCCATCCTCTAAGGAGAAGATACAGCGTTCCAAAATTTGTATGAAGACACCTATTTTCACGTAGATGGACCCGCTGGCAGAAGCTAGTATCCTATATTATATAGAGTGACTGGTAATGAGTATAAAAAAAGTTTCTTTGGGAAAGTTGTTTGAAATAATAAGTACAATTATCGGTCCAGTCACCCTGTGTAGCAAAGGTCAATGACATGCTGTCATATTTAAATCAACAATGTTTATTTGTAAGCATATCGTACAATAGATATATTTTACAATATTAGTTCCAGCATATTATTGATACCTAAAATATGGTGTACAAATATTTGTATAAATTGTATTATTTCAACAAAGATCGAAATTGTATTGTACTAATAATAAGTAGTTATTATTGAATATGTCATTGTTGTTATGGTACAATAAGGGCTATTTTTATTTTATTGAGAGCAGTGGTGGCTGAGTGGTAACGGCCCTGACTTACGAGTTGTAGGTTGCGGGTTCAAATCCAACCAGGTGCATTCTTTGTATAATTTATTTCATCACCACAGCTCTCAAAACGGTGAAGGAAAACATCGTGAGGAAACCGGCATGTCATAGAACCAAAAATTCGAAAACATGTGACATCCACCGACCCGCACTGGGCCCGCGTGGTGGGTTGCTGCCCATTTTCTCTTCTCGAGAGGAGGCCTGAGTCCCAACAGTGGAAACATTATTATTCCTAACGACTTATCTACTAAATTCTTTAAGACTAATTATATTTCTTTATTATGAGTAGTATTATGAGTCTAAACAACAAACTTTTGAACAACGACGATATGATATGAGGCTAATGGTTTATAATAACTGCCATGCAGTATTTTTTTTTATATATAAAATTAATTTTATTTGGGGGTAATTTCAATTTATCTTTGTGTCTTGCTCTACTATTTATTTAGTTAAATGCTTTCTTTATATATATAATAATTTTTTAAACCTCCGCTCCCTTTGTAAAAAAAGTTTATACAGTTATAGACATAGTAAATAAAGTACTTTATACAACGTGGTCAAGCTGCCAGTCTATCGAGCACACTTCTAGTCACAGCGATGTGCAGGAATTTTTTAAGCCATATTTTAACTAGGACTTGTCTTTAGTGGATATAAAAGAGAACCCTACACCCGTATTTCGTCATCATCATATCAGCCGAAAGACGTCCACTGTTGGACATATGCCTCCCCCAAGCGTCGCCACAACGACCGGTCCTGTGCGTCACGCATACATCGGATTCGCGCGACCCTGACCAGACCTGTGTGTGAGACCTGTCCACTTTGTTGGAGGCCTTCCAACACTGCGTCTTTCGGTACGTGGTCGCCACTCCAGAACCTTTCGTCCCCATCGACCATCTGTTCTGCGTGCAATGTGCCCTGCTCATTGCCACTTAACTTTGGCGATTCTTCGAGCTATGTCGGTAACCTTGATTCTCTTGCGGATATCTTCATTTCTGATGTGATCACGCAAGGAAACTCTGAGCATAGCCCTTTCCAAAGTCCTTTAGGTGACTTTGAGTCTTCTTATGAAGCCCACCCGTAATTAAAAGAAGTAATTACTTAAGGTTAGAATTTTTAATTACAAAATCTCATTCTATAGTGGAATAACACATGTAACTTGAGAAAATTCTCAAGTAACACTCAATGCTAGGTTGTTGTCGTTATTATTTGTTGGCAGTTCTAACTTCAAGCAATTTCTGAACTAATACAAATCGATACTTAAGTAGTTACGTTTACTTGTTTACAAATATAATAATAATATTAATAATGTTCCACAACGGCAGAGCTTGTGTTATGGGTACTAGACAACTGATAAACATACTTATATATTTCTAATACATACTTACCTACATATTATAGATAGTAGTTATCGACAGGCCGGTTGGTCTAGTGGTTAGTGACCCTGACTGCTATGCCAGAGGTCGTGGGTTCGATTCCCACCTAGGACAAATGTTTGTGTGACGAGCACGATCATATGTTCTGTGTCTGGGTGTAATTAATCTATGTATGTATGTATTTAGAAATATATAAGTATGTTTATCAGTTGTTTAGTACCCATAACAAAAGTTCTGCTTAGCTTGGGCCTAGACGACGTTGTGTGATAGTTGTGGAAATATTATTATTATATTATTATAGATAAATAATATATTCTTTGATGGATGTTAGAATTTTAAGTTTTTGGAATAACAGTTTATCTTAGTAGCCCCAATTAATGTCTAATTTCCTCAACAGATGCAGAACTAGAAGTAAAGGAACACGACCCCGACATCCACTTTCCGCACGAGGACCGTATCGTGGTCGTGCTGAGCCAACATCAAATGCAGAACTTAGGTAACTGACCAATTAAGATGCTTATCTCACCACTATCTAACTGTTATCGACCAATCGCCGGTAAGCTTGCGAGTTTGTTGGCCAATCATTACGATGCTCCGGTGTTTCATAGACACACTAGTGATCGGTTCCGGGATTTTATCGATTTGTTTACCGATGGTAGTTTATACATATTACTTTCTAAGATTCCACTCCAATTATTTTCCTCATTCATCAGTCTTTCAAAATAGTCCTTCCACCTCTCTTTGATTTTTTCGTCATCCGACAGGACCACTCCAGCTTCATTCCTTACACCAGTGAATGTAGGGTTAGTGAGAATGGTTAGTATGGATGAAGTCAGAATAGCAGTGAATGGAATGAAAAATGGTAAAGCCATGGGTCCAGATGGAATACCCGTTGAAGTGTGGAAGTTATTGCGAGTGGATGGATGGACGTGGTTAGCTTTATTCTTCAATAAGTTGTTGCGGGAAGAAGCCATACCTGATGAGTGGTGCAGCAGTTCTTTGGTGCCCATTTTTAAAAACAAAGGTGATGTGCTTGAGTGCAACAACTATAGAGGAATAAAGCTAATGTCACATACTATGAAAGCCTGGGAGAAAGTTATTGAAAGGCGACTGAGAGAAGAGAGTGAAATTTCACAGAACCAATTCGGTTTTATGCCTGGTCGGGGTACGACGGATGCCATTTTTGCTATACGCCAGTTGTGCGAGAAATACAGAGGTGCGCATAAAAACTTGCACATGGTATTCGTTGACCTCGAAAAGGCATACGATCGAGTATCTCGAGAGGTTCTGTGGTGGGCCCTTAAGGAAAAAGGTGTGCCTGGGAAGTATGTGCAGTTGATCCGAGCGATGTACAGTCGATGTAGTACGCAAGTCCGGTCCACAGTGGGCACCACTGGAAATTTCAATGTGGCTGTCGGCTTACATCAGGGATCGGCTCTCAGCCCTTACCTCTTCCTGATGATAATGGACGCTCTGACGTCGGACATTCAGGAAGAGGCTCCCTGGTGTATGCTGTTTGCCGACGACATTGTGTTGGTTGCCGAGAGTGGCCTAGAGGTTCAAAACAGATTGGAGGTGTGGTGGCACAGACTGGAAAGTGTTGGCCTGAAAGTAAGTAGAACCAAAACCGAGTACTTGTTCTGCGATTTCGGCGGTCTCTCCAACCCTGTGCCTTTAGCTCTCGCCGGAACGCCCATACCAATCTGTTCCGACTTTCGGTACCTCGGGTCACTCGTCCAAGAGGATGGTGAGGTAGACCGAGATGTAACACGTCGGATCAACGCAGGATGGATGAAATGGCGACAGGTCACGGGAACAACTTGTGACCCACGGATGCCCCTCAAGTTGAAGGGTAAAATTTACAAGTCCGTCATAAGACCTGTCATACTGTATGGATCAGAATGTTGGGCTGTGAAAAAGAAGGATGAAAAAAGATTGCATGTAGCGGAGATGAGAATGTTGAGATGGATGTGTGGTGTGACGAGAATGGATAAAGTGAGAAATGAGTATATTAGAGGAAGTTTGAAAGTGGCGCCAGTGACTGAAAAGTTGAAAGGTAATCGGTTGTCTTGGTATGGTCATGTGAAGAGGAGGGATGAAGCGCATATAACTAAGAGAGTTCTGAGTATACATGTAGATGGATGGAGAGGGAGAGGAAGGCCGAAAAAAAGATGGATGGATTGTGTGAAAAGTGATATGAAAGAAAAGGGAATTAGTGATAGTTTGACGGGTGACAGGACAGAATGGAAGAAGAAAACGTGTTGCGCCGACCCCAAGTAATATGGGATAAGGGCAGGAAGAAGAAGGAGGTAGTTTATACATATTATTCCTTCACCGCACCTGTCTTTGATATGAACGCAATAATAGATTACGTGTAACAGTGTTTATTAACGAACTCCCCTGAAACGGTTTGATAATAGTAAGAAAAAAACCAAGAACATTAAAGATTTGTAAAAACCATTGTAAAAAAGGTGGATTGGGTCGCTAATATATAATAACTGGCTGACTTGGTATGTTCTGCCACATAAACTGTCAAAGAAATAGTTGGGAGCAGGGGTAGGAAGGTGAAAAATAACCAACGACCTGTTCTCAACCCTACTAAATAAGAAAAAAAAATATATAAAAAAATCTGAACCGACTTCTAAAAAAGAAGGAAGTTCTCAAACCTCCACCTTTTTTAGAAGTCGGTTGAAAATCAGTCAAACCGTTTCAGGGAAGTTCGATAAAAAACAATGTGACATGTGATCATCTACAAGGTGTAAAGGATAGCCCTCCACAAACTTTAAGGGCTTGCTCAGTAGACGAAACTGAACAACCTACCACAATTTTTTTTTCAGGAAACGAAAAAAAATCGGCCTCGCCATACAAATTGTCCAATCAGGTTTATCATTTTGTATTGTGAGGCTGACTTTTTTTTCCCGTTTCATGAAAAAAAAAAAATTGTGGATGGTTTTTCAGTTTTGTCTACTGAGCAAGCCCTTAAAGTTTGCGGAGGGCTGTCCCTTATACCTTTTTTATATTTAACAAGTTTTTTAATGAAAATATTTCTTTCATAGCAAGCTTTTAAAAGCACGGTATAATACCTATATAATTAACACTCGTTAAGACAAATCATGCGAACCCACACTCGATGGGGTTGTGTCGTTTAACTACCAAGCTCCTAGCCACCTTACAGTTTCATCATCAGATCAGCTCCATGTCATAATAATTTTGCATTGTCATCTAATTTGTACACATGCATGTAAAATTTCAGCTCAATCGGTAGCCGGGAAGTGGATCAAATTTATTTTGCAATAGTTAAGTACAGATGTAATGGCAAGGTGAACCGATGATCTAGTGAAGGGTGCGGGAATCCGATCGATGTGGGGCGCACAGGATCGTTCATTGTGGCGACACTTGGGGGAGGCCTATGTTCAACAGTGGACGTCTATCCGCTGAAATGATGATGATGATGACGATAATGGCAAACATCGGGACAGGTGAAACTAAATAAAAGCTTGTAAAAAGAGAACTTGACTGACTAACATATCAAAACACAGCCAAAACTATTATAACTAGAACCGTGTTTGACACAAGCTTTTCATTTATAACGTTAGCACAAAATAGGCACAGAAGACAATCTCATGCATGAACTTCACCTTTTATACCTACGCTCTGTGGACGCACACTAATGAGCGTTTGAGCTGGAATTGTTCGACGAGTGATCCGAGACGCGACCAAGACATCATGTCAGTGAGCGGTGTCTTAGGCCCGTATTAATAAACGTTCCTCAGCCCAAGATCTCGTACTTATTACCAAGCTTGAGGTCTTGATCGTATTAATAAACGAGATTCACAAGCTTAAGCTCAAGCTCAAGTTCGAGCTCAAGCTCAGCTTAGGTTTACGGCATCAGCCGAGTGTTGTCTGATTAATAAACGAAACTCGAAACTTAAGTTTACAACAATCTCTGTACTTGAGCTTCCGGATCATGAGTGTAGACCGACCGGGACTTGAGGTCATGATTATCGTAGCGCGAAACATGGAGTTTGTAAATATTTTGAGTCGAATTAATTAGGTATTACGACTAAATAGAGAGTACTATTATGCTATTTTATGGCCTTTGCGATATCGTTTATCAAAAATTGATGAATAAGAAATGCTTCAAATCCTTTTGGATTGCCAAGTAAATTAAAAAAAAAAGTCAGATTTTATCAAGATTCGATATTTTATATTCCCATTAAAAGGCATTTTATTTTAAACTTCGGCCAATATGGCGTAGGTAATCGTTCACGTAAGCAAAACTTGAGTACGCATTGAGGAGCTGATCTTGGTAACTGAGATCCTGTACTCATGTGTTTATTAATTAGCAAAGATCTTGAGCTTCTGTCATCGTATAATCGGGGATCAAATGATATCACACTTGAGGACTGAGTTGAGCATCGTTTATTAATACGGGCCTTAGTATGCGTTGCTCGAGCGCGCTTTGTATGTAGATTGACTTCGTACCTATATATTTTGTGACGTAGGTGAGCACTACGAAAGGACTAAGAGAAACCCCAACTCACCCCCTGAAGGGGTGAAACGGGGTTTCAAAGTTTGTATGGAGAAAAGCACTATTATGTGAGTGACACCGCTGGAAGAAGCTAGTTTTTATATAGTATATACTGAATTCGAAACAGAAATAAAGCTCCTCAATAAATTTCTGTGAAATCGTTAGATATTATTTTGGTGTACAATAAAGTTTATTTTATTATTTAAATTATTTACGAAATTGTTGCTATAATAACAGGAATATAACCTCATAGATACATGATAATATAGACTTTCGTCGATCGAAATTCGAACAACCAATATTGTACAATTCTGCTAACTCTAAATTGAATTACTCCGAGCTACCTCTGTAACTAGTTTGTGTAAATTCAGGAATTGTAAGATTTGGATTTGATATTCTACAAAATGTTTTATACACATATCTAACAAATGTATAAAGGTAGGTACTCGCCAAGTTTTGCTAAATCTTGCATTTACTTAGCCACGAACTCTTCCTACGAACGCGCTAACGTGTGTGCGATCGCTTACCATAGATATAAAAAGTGAAGTACATACATGAGATTGACTTTTGTATTTATACTTTTTGTAACTATGTTGGGCAAGGGTTTCACTCTAATTCTTTCATTGTTCACGACTACGAGCCACTTCATGTCAATTCCTAAGAAAGACATGTAAGTCGTCCCGCCATTCTCATTCTTGGTCTTTCGCAACCCGGTCGTGTGCCTTCAGGGCACCAATTTGGTGTTTTACCGGCCCATCGCTCGATCGGCATGCGGCAGACATGTCCAGCCCAGTCCCACTTCAGCTGGGCAGCCTTCTGAGCAACATCTATGATTTGTGTTTTGGAGCGCAACATAGAACTCAAACGCAATCTGATATTTTAACATCTAGTATGCGCTCCATAGCACGTTGTCAAGCCTTAAATTAGGACTTTTGGATGTTAATCAAAGACCAAGTCTGCGCACCATAGGTCAGGATGGGGAAAAGATACAAGTCCATTAGCTTACGTTTAAATGAGATAGGCAAGGTATCTTTAAATATTTCTTTGACGGATCAGTACCTCACTCCAAAATAAATAATTTACGTATGATTCAAAGTTTTTCGTAAGTCACGATTAAGTTTTCAACTAATCTCTCTGTTATGTGTGAATAAACACACTTTCTGCCTTTACCTTTAAAGGTCTAAGTACTTTGTTCCCAAAATAAGCCTCTTCCTTCATAAATGCCAAATTGATTTATCACCATGGAAACTTAGACTATACTTACCTGCCCATGGAAAATTACTCTCATAACTTTGTCCTCTTTCACGATCGACTGAATATTCTTACGTTATGAAATCTTCAGGAGGTTCTATTCCATATTTCTTTTTATATTATCATTGCCCAACTTTCATAAGGTCGTTGGACAGAATACATTGGTTATTTTTTCTCATAACCTATCTTATTGAGATATGTCATTAAAACTCGTAGCAGTAGGGTAGCGTGATTTACGATACTAATTTTTTTTTCTGTATGTGCAACATAACTACTTAGGGTGAGTTGCACCATTTCACTATAACGATAATAAACCATAACCAGCCGTGAAACGGCCGCCTATTGGTCAATTCGACGATTTGACAACTGTTAACGGCTTTGTTATCGTTATAGTTAAATGGAGCAACTCAGCCTTAGATTGTCGCAATATCCGCGCAGTAAACGCATTTTTAGAAACATTTAAACTAAAAACACATGTGGACCTGTTTCTTAATTAAAATTGTATTAAAATAATAAAAGTTATGAAATCGTATTTTATTTTCAATACATGGTCAGTAGAAAAAATTGTTGGTTACTTAGTAGAAAATTATTATTTTGGTCTTTCTTGCTTAATATTTGGTCAGCGGAAAATTTATTTAGTCAACGGAAAATTAATATTTGGCCAGCGAAAAATGATATTATTTGTCCAATAGAATAAATCTATTTAGTCAGCAGGATTCTAGGATTACATAATCCGGTTATTTAGGGCACCCCGATATGGGTAAGATAGGTTCATTTAACCGCTGCTGGCCGAACGTCGGCTTTTCTTACTGACGACTGTCGTCAGCATAATGCCAGCTAAACTATCTGCATTGTATAGAATACCTAGACATCATTCATAAAAAAAATTAAGCAAACCAACATTAAATATAAATTCAAGTCTAAATTTGAAAATTCCTAACCACGATTTGTGACTCAATTTCTATTAATAATTATAAATGTCAATAAAAGCCACCCAATATCACATGCCTAAGAAGCATTGCAATTCTCTTTGTTTACTGATAAAATACATTCTTATTTAACTATAATTATAACAGTCCAATAATAGCCCTAAAATTACATGATTTTTCCAGATTTTTCGCCCAGTTCGTGACCTGAGGACAGCTCAGACCAGTCTTCAATGTGGTCTTCAGGATCAGCTGTAAGCTCAAAGATGCATTTTTCCATCATCATCATCTGTGCCAACTTATTATGGCCAACTGTGTAAATAAACATAAGGACTTGTTAACAATTTAAGATACGTAACACGAAACTGTGTTCAAGAATTAACTGAAGTTTTTTGTAATTAATTAAGAGCTTATTAGATTTTAGTGGGTAATAAAATGATAAGTATCTGTAAGAGATATTGAGTTCATTTCATTCGATCTAGCTGACGAGACGATATAATCGCGTTATTTAACCATTTTTGTTTCATATTTTTATGTTAATAATTTACAATTTGTTTGACTGATCCAAATGGATCTTTTAAATAAAATATAATTGCGATATGTCAGTTATTTTTACGATCTACGCATAATTTATATGCTTGACTGCATTTTTTGACTCTGTAAATACATGTATCTACAAGATTTGTTCGTATAAATTTATCTTTTTTGTTAATAAATTTCTATTCTCGTTTACAAAAACACGACTTTTATAAGAATTACAAACTGTATGTTATTTTTAAGTCAATTAAATCCTATGTAATTTTACGTTTAACATTTTCCATTCAATAAATAGACAATATGATAATTTATGAGTATTATTTGAACGTTCGTCGCTCTGTGGGTCGTGTTAATCTCCTTTTTAGGATTCCCTATGGCTAACTAAGCGAACCCTATTTGGTACTGTCAGTCTGTCTGTTAGAAGAGCTACTACTAACTACAGAAGGTGCCAGATAACCGTGGAATAAAGTACATTGACCTTTTCTTAATATCTCTCTGTAGGTACTCGAAAAACAAACAATTCTTTTTCATTATTAGATCATGTAAAGGATCACGATAATTTTAGATTCAAGAAAGCTTTAAGTTTTTACTTTCTTTTCTGAAATTATAAATGTCAAGAAATGTAGGAAGATCAATGAACGTTATTCCACGGTTATCTGGCGATTGCCTTAGCAGCTCCATACCTACTTCGCAATATGGACTTGACAATGACTAAGTTTAATACAAAAAATTTCTTTTTGTGCGACTACCATAAATGGTCTCTTCACCAGCTCCATACCTACTTCACAATAAGGACTTGACAATGATTAAGTTTAATACAAAAATTTTCTTTTTGTGCGCCTACCATAAATGGTCTCTTCACCAGCTCCATACCTACTTCGCAATATGGACTTGACAATGACTAAGTTTAATACAAAATTTTTTTTTTTGTGCGCCTACCATAAATGGTCTCTTCACCAGCTCCATACCTACCTCACAATATGGACTTGACAATGACTAAGTTTAATACAAAAAATTTCTTTTTGTGCGCCTACCATAAATGGTCTCTTCACCAGCTCCATACCTACTTCGCAATATGGACTTGACAAGGAATAAGTTTAATACCAAAATTTTCTTTATGTGCGCCTACCATAAATGGTCTCTTCACCACCCTAGGTTGACTGGTAGAGAATGCCTAGGCCTAAGGCATTAAGTCCGCCTATGTACTTTTTGTTGCATGAAGATTAAATAAATAAATAATAAGATTCTCAGAGTTAAATCTAGATCTGGGATTGTGAAATTAAGATGCCCCAAATCTGAATTGCTACTAAGGATTTAGATTGCTATCTAAGGTCGGAAATTAAAAAGGTGTTCGCTCAAAATTTTATAAAAACGACGATCTACCTGAGTTGGTTATTAATCTCATGAAGCAGTAAAAGTAGCGGGTTAAAATTTTTGCCGAGTGTGAATTTATATTGCCGTAAAGTCGTACGGAACTCTACAAGGAGTTCCATACGACTTCAAGTCAAAACTTGCACTTCACCGGTTTTTTTAAATATTAGACAAAGGAATTTTATTCAGGGCTACTTACTAATCAATGTAAGTAACCATACATAATTAATGTTAGTAATACCTGGTGGTGTTATTATTTACATTTAACTACGGAACCCTAAAAAAACATTTTAAAACATGCAACTCCTATCAACATAAATAAAAATTCAACTGTTCGTTACATTTTGTCCTGTTATTCAAATAAAATACACTGAAAACCTGTTATCTTTTTGTAGAAATACATTGAATACATAAAAATATATATTTTTTTTTTGTATAAAACTCTTGTTTTTCATGGTAACCCAATGCCTGGGTTGGATGGCGGTAAAATTCAAGCTATCACTTACAAATTTTGTTACAATTATATTCTTGAAATTCTTAGTATCCAGGTATTCGAAGCTCGTACCCAATTAAATTAATGGTTACGTACTGTTCTCATTTAAAGGTTACCTATTTTGTTCTTTGATTTGGGATAAAATAAAAAAGTCGGGGCCAGGAACGAATTATATTTTATTTTATTTGGGGCTGGCGTAGAAACATTTCTTTGTACAGCAACAATGCTGTAATGAATTTGGTAATAAAGATATACCACGATCTTTGAATGAACCACCATCACTTTGTGTAAAATTCCGTATAATATTATTATTCCACTAGTTCATATTGTTGAGTGATAATAATTAATGATGTGGTTAGTTTACAACACTAATAACTAACCCATCTGTAATCGGTGTGATATGGATTAAGGTTAAACCCCTAATCCCTCACACCGCTCTGGGCTTATCCACTCTTCCTTTTTCGTCCAGGCGATATCTCTTTGGAATGCGCTCCCTCTGAATATCAGGATGGCAACAAGCCGGTTTACTTTTAAGGTGAAGGCACGTGAGCATATTCGCAAAATGTTGGTAGAATCATCACCGAGCTAATTGGTTGGATTTGTTTTTTCACAACAGCATTGTTTTTGTTATATGTATGTATCTAAGTATGTATTTACTATTGTATATATTTGTTTCTCTTCTGTTTTGTCTATTTATTAAGTTGCACCTGCCATGTTTTGTTTCTGCACCACCCTAAGGTCGACTGGCAGATAATGCCTAAGGCATTAAGTCCGCCTTTGTACAGTTTTTGTGCATAAAGCTTTAAATAAATAAATAAATAAATAATGCGTTACATGTCCTGTGCTTCTAACATGTATTATTATTGATGACCGCCAAAAAAAAAATATTTTTGTAAATTTTATCCCAGAATGGGTCATCTCCTTTGTCTAACGTGCAAGTCCTATACAACTCTAATCCAAACTAACCAAACTAACTGGAGTTGTTGGGAGTGTTTGGCTTATAGCGCTCGTTAGATTATGTTGAGGCAGTTACATATACCCATATTATTATATTTTTTTACGTTCTAAAATGTACATGGCTGCATTAGTAAAAATACCTTAGATTTGATACCTAACACATAATATAACATTATATTTTATAATAATATTACTAAAATGTACCAAAACCCAAAAAAGTATTTAATGCCGTTTTCACAAAATAGGTATTTCTGAGATACAGGTTCGTACCTTTTCTTGACGAGTTTTAGTATTTGTAATTTAGTAAAAGCTTTCAAATCCGAAAACGTTCGATTTTTTCTTCATGGTTTGGAGAGCCAAGGTGGTCGGCATAGCCCGAAGAATTGCAAGCCTTAAATGACAGTGAACTGGACCAATTGTTTGCAGAACAGATGGTCGATCGGGCCTACAGGTTCTGGAGTGGCGATCACGTACCGGGAATCAGCGTTGGAAAGCCTCGCTTAAGGTGGATGGTGTGCTATGACCCGGTGAGGTTCGCTGGTATCTGATGGATAAGAGAAGCATAAGACCGTTCGTTGTGACCACACTCGGAGGAGGCCCATGTCCAACTATGGACGTCTTTAGACTGATTTTTTTTTTCAGCATCAAATAATATCTAATTTAAAAGACTTTACAGCGGTAACAGACGGTACCTAGGTGACTTTGATTAATTCAGCCAGTTGCACACATTTTAGACTTATGGAATATTCTGGAAACGTACTAACGACCTCATTATTTGGGAACACAACCTGTGCCTGACATTTCTACGACGAAGCAGTGACGTACCTAAATACTACGCAGTTAGTAGGCCCGCCTACTGTTGAATAAACTTAGTAACGAGCTCAGGAAAACATGTAGTAAAAAAAGGTTTTTCATTTTTTATATTGGCCTTCGTAAGCCCCGTTTTATTCTAGGTACAGACATTTAAACGTATTAAGACTGTGTCTTAAGACAGAACTACATTACACACAATTGGGCCACGTACGCCAATCTGGAGGCGTCGGTCTCCTTACATTTTTTATGGCAACTAGACTTCAGGTTCTTTATTTTTTCTTTTTTATTTAGATGCGAAGTCAGTCTTGCAGACGACAATGCAATGAAGTATGCAAGTAGGCTCCATGGCAGAGATTGACTGAATCACAGTGGATAAGGTACTATTTTTTTTTTATTGAGATTAACTAGTGCTTGACTGCGATCCCACCTGATGGTAAGTAGCGATGCAATCTTTGATGGTGAGGCGCACTAGTTTATTAAGACTACACTATAAATCTCCGTTATGGAGCGTTACTATGTATTCTAATTCTAGTGACTACACTGAAATACATTCAGTAAGCATAACACAATTTGAGAACTGCCGTACCTACTTTAGATTTGAAAAGGTTCTCAACAAACCAACTAAATCACACTAAGAATGCTTTTATTTTTGCCTACCCCATACTTCTATTTTGCACTCTTATCCACAGTAAGCAGCAACGCCTTGTCGTACAAATGCAGGAAGGAGAGCACTCTAGAGACTGGTTCAGGTATAGAATAATAAATTTTAATGACTTCGATGTTTTTGCCCTACCAAAAAATAAATTAAAAAAAACAAATCACTAAGCGCCTTGCCGAAGGGGTTGTAACTTATTAGATAAGATTAAAATTAAGATAGCGAAAACATGTTGTTATATTATCGATTTTATGCATTTTTACCAAACTATAGGTATTTATTATTAATCTACGCTAATAATATAAAGAGGTAAAGTTTGTTAAATTAGACTGACGCCAACTTGAGGGGCATTCGGTAATGAAAACTTTAGGTATACATTTAGTTTTATTCGCATTTGATAGGAGATTATTAGTTGTGAACCATTTCGTAAGAACAGCTTTCGTTGACATGCAAGACATTAATTTCTATCTACTTTAAACATATGAGAGGTGTCATCAGCAAATAGATAGAAAGTACTGTGACGACTATGACGGTCACATATTACTTGGGGTTAAAACTGACCACGTAGTGGATCTTTTAGGGTTTATGGTATTGAAAAATAATAATAATAATAATATTCCACAACTATCACACAGCGCCGTCTAGTCCCAAGCTAAGCAGAGCTTGTGTTATGGGTACTAGACAACTGATAAATATACTTATATATTTCTAAATACATACATATTATAGATAAATTACACCCAGACACAGAACAAATGATCGTGCTCATCACACAAACATTTGTCCTGGGTGGGAATCGAACCCACGACCTCCGGTATAGCAGTCAGGGTCACAAACCACTAGACCAACAGGCCTGTCAAATAGAATGAGAACAGATTCGAAATATGATTGATAGATGTCACAAGGAAAAATATTAATATAATTTTGTATAATATCATAATTTTAAGGCTCCTATCAATATAATAAGAGTTTAAATTAAACATAAAGCTTTTCATTTGCGTCTCCCCACGCAACTGTTCTATTCTAATGGTCTACACGTGTATTTTGCCTTTATAATATTAGTGTGTTATGAAGGCAAAGAAATAAAATGAGAGATAATCCATTTAATATCCGGCCATATATTTGTTTCCACTTCAATTTGCTTTACGAAATAAATGTGTATTTAAGTTAGTGTAAATATTATTTCAAAGATAATAGGAAGAAGCTATTATTGAAGATGTTCATTTGGTTAATATTGCATACCATGTTGAACTCTTTAAGTATCAATATTTGAAAAAATATTAGTTCTGCAATGATATTAAATATCTCTGTTGAAAGCTCTTAGTGATGATCTAGTGATCATCACTAACACACACGTTGTAGGGCGAACAATGGGTAGCTTGTTGTCCGATTAGGAACAAGGCCGGGTCGACGGCCCCACGTGTTCCATGCGCACCTCATAAGAGATGTCTGCAAAAAGGCGAGGCCCACTAGGACCGATGTCTGCCAAGGCTGGGAAAGAGTTTTTAATCGCTCATGTATCGCAGGTCACATCACGGTCTAATGTAGCCTCAGCCTTACCGTGGCCCTGCAACGCAAAGGGGGTTTGAACGGACACAGGTGAGTCAGTGAGTAGAAATCTGATACTCCTTCTAGTCTCACTAAAAGCAAGAAGAGTCGTGTGGTAATTTCCCGCTGAAAAATAAAAGAAAAAAAAACTTTTACCGACTTTAAAAAGAAGGAGGTTATTTGTTGTTTACCGTTTTTTTTTGTTAATTGTTAACGTTCTTTTATGATTTATTGTATACAACCTTTACAGATTATAAAAAAAAAAATAGGACAGATAACGTACACAGGCGACATGCGTAATGTAGATATTTTTTATTGGTTTCCCTCCTTTTGAACAAAACCCAATTTTTGGCTAAGCTTGCCTGTGTACATTGGCGGATAGTTCGGTAAATTGAGATAGTGTTTACTAATAATTTCTGCACACACCTGGTTTGTTGATGTTCACACTAATATAATAAAGAGGTGTTTTTTATGTTTTTTTGTTTGTAGGAGGTAATCTCTGAAAATACTGGTCTGTAGCCCGATTCACGTTATGAAAACCGTAACGATTTAGTCGATTAGGCCATTTCCGTATTCACATCCATCAATCGAGTTTGAACGACACCGATTTTAAAGTCGTTTGAAATTCGTCGATTAAAAAAAAATCTGTATTAAATTATCCTGGTAGAATACTTAGTAATGTAACTGGAAATAAGTCGATAGATCGTGAATACCGCTTTTGGATAGAACTTCGATCGAACGACAATAAAACTTCAACGATATTTGGCTTGTTTCATTTTACGTGAATCAGGCTACAGATAGCGAAAATTTTTTCATCGATAGAAAGCTGGTAAATTTTATATACCTACGCCCACAGCATAGCCTGCGTTTTAAAAATTGTAAAAGTTATGTACAATAAAGAATTTAAAAAGTAAAGACGTGGTCAGAAGCTAGTATAGTAGGTAAGTCATACTTTAAACAATCCACCCAATTAAAACCAATTACTTAGGAGAGCGAGAGAAGCCGGCCTTAATCAAAAATAGGGAGAGGCCACAGACACAGACAGCCTTGAAGTTATCTCAGTACCAAATTGTGTTCACTAATTGGCGGTGTAAACTGTTATGTCCTTTAAACTGGGATTATCTTGAAACTTCAAGTCTGATACCGTAGTTCAATATTAAAGTTAGTTTTGTAACTCATAACTTACATAATTTCTATCTACATAACCTATTTTGTAATTAGTACAAAAAAAATGGGACTCTATCTGTACCGGTTTTTTTTTAGGTGGGTATATCATCCGATGTCATCTCCCGCTCTTTGGCAGTGCGGGAGACTTGTGAGTGTGAGACTTTTACTGCCTTTCGTACCGGGTCCGATCCGTGCCCGTTACTGATCATATTTATGTAATAAAAAATAAAAATACGAAATCCCAAAGTTGACCACAAAAATTAGCATAATATTCATAACTGAATAATAGAATGAATCATTCATAACAATTGAAACTAGAAAATACTACGCGTAGTGTTTTTCCATTTTGATCGTCATTTAATAAAAATAATCAATAGCCAGTCCAATATTTCCATAAATTGAGTGACATTTTGGTATATAAACAAACGCTAATAACTTTGCTGTTTTTGAATATTATTTATTGAGACTTTACTTAAATAATAATAAGATCTTTTCTGATAGGCACTTTAAATATTTGTGCTAATTAAAAATGATTGGTTTAAATTGTGAGACTAAAAATTCGATAAATGAGCCCTTCTGTCGTCGGGCATTTTTGTCCCCGGACTGGTATTTTTGACATTCTTTTATACTTTTGAATTATAATTTGAAGTTATAATTAAATATTTAACCGAGAACTTTGTTAGAAGCACGTGTGTAACACGCCTTATTTGTACGTAGAACGACGAAGCTAAAGAGTTTGCCTGTTCGAATGAACGTAATAATCTCAGGAACTACTGGTTCGAATTGAAAAAATCTTATATTTTTGAATAGCTTATTTATTTAGAAATAATATAAGCTATATGAAACCACACTACAAGTAATAGAAGTAGAGCACTAGTCAAATACGCAAGTGAAACCGCGGGGGACACCTAGTCTCCTTATGCCAGCCATACACGGTCAAACCTGTCGTTCAATCGGTATGACGCTACATGTTTGATCAAACCGGTAGTTTGTCTATGCCAGCCATATACGTTTAAAAACCTGTCATCCAATCGGTATGACGCTACATGTTGTATCAAACAGATTTGACCGTGAGTGGGAGTGGACTGGTATGACCAACATGTTTGACGGCACAATCGAATTTCAATTCTTTTGGTTTGATCATACCGATTGGACAACCCATACACGGTCCGGTATGATCCAATCGGTGTGATCAAACCAAAAGAATTGAAATTCGATTGTGCCGTCAAACATGTTGGTCATACCGATCCACTCCCACACACAGTCACTTCTGTTTGATCAAACATGTAGCTACTTTCCGATTGGACGACAGGTTGACCGTGTATGGCTGGCATTATAAAATAAATAAACCAAGATATCAGTTATTAAGTAAATTGTTCTAAAATAATAATTGCTCTACCGCCAGACTTTAATGTAAACAAACTTGGTAAATCAGATGGTTAAATATAGATATTGTGAAGGTGGAAATATAATGAAAGCTTTGTGTTCTTCAAATTACTAGGTTTATTCTTGAAAGGACTATTTATAAAAACTTTTATCTTCGCCTAACTACTTGACAGCCGGCCAGACTACACTGACATAAAAAAAAATGGGCAAGTTCGAGTCAGACTCGCGGGTTGAGGGTTCCGTAGTAACTTACCTATGTAAAATAGTTTAATTCTGGAATGGAGTCTCGTCACAGTTTTCCGAAACGCAAAAAATAATTAATAAGTACAGTTTTTAGATTTATTCCTATACTTGTACCATAAGATCTTGCTTTGTGCCAAATTTCAGGATACTGGGTCAACAGGAAGTACCCCTATGAATTTTGATTTTCTCGAGAGTATTGAAATGTAGTGAAAGTGTACATACATTTTTTGTCACTTAAACCGAAGCATCTTCTATTCTCGTTAATTTACAAGCTTGATTTATTTTTACAGTTTCAAAAGTTCGCAGATCTGAATATATATGGTTTTAAATTTTAACACGATACTTCCACGCGTTCCTGAGATAAAGAGTCTTGACAGACAGACAGACAGACAGACGGACGAACAACAATACGATCCTAATAATAAGGGCTCCGTTTTTTTTTATTGTTGATAGGTTCGCGCTTGACCGCTATCCGTTTTTCCTTTTGAGGTGCGGAACCCAAAAATAAATAATCTTTTCTTTCTATCAAATACGGACAATCAAAAATTACGCGTGGAATCGATTGTAGTCGATTCGCATCCGGTTCATAGATCATTCTCGTTTCAATCATGAGAATTAGAGACACAATAGAAAGACAATGGGTGCGCGAACGCCGGCGTTCGCTTGGGGTTTAATGAATTAAAGCGATGCAGATATTCGGAGAATCCCTCGTAATCCCTCTCTTAGAGAGCAGGCATGAGTCCCAGTAGTGGTAACATTAAAAGGCTGAGTTTGCTTTGCTTTTGTGTCTGATACTAATCCAGAATTCGAGCCACTACTTGGGGTTTTACGTCTCAATTTCGCTTTGACTGACTCAGGAAAAGTGCCCAGGAGCCTGAGAACATTTGAATATCCCCCATAAATACTCATACATAGGGGCAATTCGCCGCACCGATATTGCATAGCGTAGCAAGTGAGCTAGCACTCAATGGACCCAATATCGGGCAAAGAAGGTTTAGCGCAATAACTATGCTCGTGTCGATGAAAACTCAAGTTATTCGGTAAACGCTTTATGTGTAGGTAGTCTGAAAAATTAATTGCTTGTCAAATGGTCACGTTACTACAATTGGTCCTATAAACAACTCATCCAACCACTGCTCTCCTGGTGTAATTTTGTTTCCCAAGTGTCTCCACCATTTCGACCAACCGTCTGGTAACCATCCAGACTAAGCCCAAGACGTCGACAGCGCTTATTGTTCCACACGCGTCTCATGGAGTTGTCAGCAAATCGTAGGGGACCAGCAGGGTCGAAGCGTACTAGGGCTAAGGATTTGTTTCTGTTGTGTGTTGATTTTCAAGGCAGCGAGTGGGTTTACATATTCCCTGCCTACGAAATTAATGGAAAATAATAGCTTAAATAAATGATGTAATTTTTTAAAAAAATACACCAATTTTACATCACAGTATCCATTACAAATTAGATTAATGAAAATAGCCACTAAACTTTACTCGAATAACTTAGCCAAAAAAAAGAAAAATGTACTTTTTTATACTAAAACTGAACAAAAAAAATTTTTAGTTCTACATTATTACTGGACAGATATAATATATACATCAAAATTTGTTCGTTTTCCGTTGTACAAAAAAAAAATAGCCACTGAAAATCAATCGAGAAAATCCCGAGTATTCCAAAATTAAAAATAAATATTTTCAAAATTAGTAATCATTTTGGACTATAGAAATGCAAATTTATTATTAGAACTGCATTTCTATAGTCCGACATTATTACTGGCCAGATATAAAGTAGGTGGACGCAAATAGGTTGTATACCAAGATATTTATCAATATTGATATTCTCAATTCAAAAACATTGCTGGTTTTTCCGCCATCAGAAAAACAACAATGGCCTCCTTTTATTCTTACCGTTATTTCTCCGATTTGTATACCCCACGCAGATTGGAAATAAAAAATGTAAAATGTACACAAATTTTCATCGGCATTGAAATTCTTGTTCCTTTTCATTACATATTTTTATTGTGAATTAAAATATACGTGTAATCAAAATATTTGCTCAGTCATTTATTAGCTATTATACAATAAAATATACAAATATTTATGTGGACTGGTTACGTCTCTATTTAACATTAATTAAATACATGTTTTAAAACTAGTTTATTATCAAATATATCATATTCACGTAATCAGAAATAAATACAACCTTGTCGCACTAAACTCAATGTTGGTTATAAACACATCCCAAGTTGAGCTTAGCGCCCGTCAATTCGAAAAGGTCTTAATCCTTTTACGATCACGCACAGTTTAAGGCTGGTTTTCGTCTAGCAGTAGTTGAGGATGACGTCTGTGGTGCAGGGTTTGAGGCAGCACTCGTCGACCAGTCCGTCTCTCTTGTACCGAGACCAGCCGGCAGCCAAAGACGCCCGACGTCCACTCCAGGGCCAGCCGATTTCGTTGGCCTTTTCGGAAGGTAGGAAGTCTGCTACTATGGAAAGGTGAATTTTGGTTATTATCTAATATATTACTGGCAATCTTTACAATACCTAGGCAATGTATGGATAACCTAAAAATTATTTATTTTATGCTTTGCCTAGGTATTCTATACAAAAACCGAATACGCAGCAAGTAATGTGTATAAAAATCGATAGCGGGGAAGGAGGTAACGTCATTTTAGGGCACTTCGAAACGGGCGGGTTAGGTTAGAAGGATAAGTCGGGCTCTTCTTCACTACGCTCCTATCTCAGCCTTTAATTTTTATAACCACCCGGACATAGAAGCCTTACTTTAAACCCCGCTGACAGAAAAAGGCCCTAAAAAAAGAAAAAAAAACATTTTACTTCTTAAATGCTTTTTATTTTTTATGTTCTTTTTTTTATTCAGGTCAGAGGATAAGTTATTTTTTTACCCTCCTACCTCTATACCCATGGGTTATGTGACAATGAACTCCGGGGCTCTAGAGCGAAGGCAAAGAAGGAACAGAAGGGGATTTTAGTCAATAAAAGTCTAACAAGAAAAGAGCGAAGGAAGTCATTGAATGATTTCCCACCCAAAAAAAACCTCTACTCCCCATTTTTTCTTTGATAATTTATATTACAGACGAACTTTTACTGCTAGCTAGTATTATATAAATTACAAGAGTTACTGATTACAAGATAAGTACCAAAAGCAAATAGTAATATAATAAAGCTTAGTAAGCAGTAATTAATAACAACCAAACTCTAAGTGAACTTGTAGCTGGTAGACAAAAACAAATAAATGAACTTGTACAGCCCTCTAGCTCATTAACTTGGCTTTATACTGCAAAACAAATGTACCTATTAGAAAATTAACTTACAATCATTTAAGTACTTAAATGCTACATGCTCTTAGGGTGTTTTTCATACCGTGCGGTTTTAAATACGCATGATGGATTGCTCCGCACGCTTAACCCCCGCAAATGTCAATTTCATACAAGTATTTATTTATTGTAATACGTGGAATACGCATGCAGGACGTGTTTTTTTCTTTGCATTTCGAAATTATCTGCATGCGGAGCAATCCCGTATGTGTGATGAAATCCTCAAAATATTAAAAACACCCTTAGATTGTATTTTTTTTTTAAATATCAATTCAAGAATTTTGTCTCAGAATTTTATATTTTAAAGGAGTAGTGGTGGCCCCAAAATAATATCCCCGACTTACAAGTTGTACCAGTACCTATGCTGGGTTCGAACCCAGCTAGGTGCATTACTTAGTTTAATTTAATTCATCTCTACTGCTCTCAAAACGGTGATGGAAATCATTATATGAAAACCGCCATGTCCTAGAAACAAAATTTCGAAGACATCTGACATCTGCCTACTCGAATTAGGCCCGCGTGGCAGCCCATTCCCGCTCTTAGAGACAGGATCTAAGTCTCAGCAATAGAACATCATTAGGTTGATTAAGATAAAGTGCTATTTTAAGAATAGTTAAAATCGATACAGTAGCCGATTCTGGATTTACTGTTTTCTGGATGTGCGTTTATTATGTACTAGCGTTTGCTCACAGCTTCGCCCGCGTATCTACATAAAATACAGCCTAATCAAGCAGCTTTCTATTGGTAAAAAAAAATTAGCAATCGGACCTGTACTTTCAAAAATTACCTACAAACAAAAAAATAAGCTTTACCTCTGATTATAGGTACGTACACACAAGTGTAACATAATCAAATATTACCCAAGTCGAAAATATTTACTTTTTTTATTTGTCTGCTTAACGTGGAATGCCCTTATAGTTGAACAACTTCGAGTTTCAATTCTCTTCTCGTTCTAAATGTTTTATGTAGGTTGATGACATGTTTGTGAACGCACTCATGATACAGAAATCATTTCAAGTCATTGAAAAATCATTTCCTCTCATTAGGGGGCATTAAAAAATATATAATTCGAGTTCTTCAAATTGCGTTTCATTAAATTTCAAGAACCAGCAGTATGTATCTTTACAAAGAAAGAACTTCACTCAGTTTTCGTGACGATGAATATTCTTACATTATGATTTTATGCATCTAGTTGAATAAAGATGGACTACCAAAAATAACTAAGTACAATAATGCATTGTGTGCAAAGTCGAAACATGAATATACTTTGTTCAGAATCAGTAACTGAATCGATTCAAATCATTTTACACCATGTTAATTTTTTTCCCAAAAATATTTAACAAAGTCACAATAAGAGCACCACCGACACTAAGTACAACACAGGTCACGGCAGGTCATAGCGAGCCTTAGGAGCCAGCGCTTATCTAGGTGCGGGAACAAGAACCCCTCAGTCGCCCGGATGGCCCGGTGACAATGTATTTGTGCGGACAACCAGGTAACGTAATAAGCTTATAACTTTGTGCTTTTTCATGACACAGTTATGATTCTTTATTCAAAATACTAGACACGTGTTTCAGGTTTCGCATATATAGTAAAACTAATATTGTATAGCATATTGAATTAGGTATACAAACTTGACATCGTCCGTGATCTCTTGTTCACATATTCAGCACCATAGCAGAGCAGCACTCGAGCGTTGGCCAGCTGCCGTCCACAGAGGATGACGGGCGTCTGGTCAGCTGCGATGCACGCCAGGGCGAGAAGACTGGACAGGATGATCAGCCTCATGATTCAGGGTTCTGGAGGACAGTTTTGGAATACAACGGGTAAAAAAATTAATAATAATTGTTTATTTAAAACTAACTTCTTGCCTGTGGGTTTGATCGTCGAAAATTATCCCAAGAGAACATACTGCCGAGATAAAAAGCCGAAAGTAGAAAGAAGTTATTTAACACTCCAAAAAAATATACATGCACACAAAAATATACATGCATGTGTTTGCACGTATCGCTTGTTATACTGTACGAATACAAGTTGTATTAGGATATTCATATAATTTCTCCATTATCTTAAAATACCTATGTTCTTGTGACAAACTCCATACAGGATGCACCCAATAAGACCTTTGTCTATGCACATTTTGTATATTCATAAATTGGAGCACAGCAAACGCATCTTCGTCTTCTGAAAAGTTTTGCAACAAAGTCAGCCTGTATAATAACGATCTTAAGCAGATCTTTGCCTTTAATATGTAATTTAAGTCGCATCGGTGCCGTATCTGTCTCTCATCCGCATCGTATCCGAATCTTTCATCGCTTCTGTGTATTTTGCGCCTAAGACCGAATTCGTGAACAAGCCGTATAAGGTATTTTTAGCACTTTTCCGTACTGTAAAGAGTACACTTTAAGTATTTCCCTAGCTTCCTCGCATAGGACCGTCAATGTTTAGGTATTGGTCAAAAGCCTTTTATCAGTGATATCGTTGTGGCTTCGCAGCGCATGAATTCGCAAGGGCTTTCACGTTTCAGCGCCGTGCACTGATCAAAATTCAATTAGCTTTTGAGCTTTTGGTTTCTCACTTTTTCAGCTTTTGTTAAACCTGTGTATGAAAATATTTATGCCCATGCCTGAAAGTGTGGTTTTAAATTTGTTAGTTCACTTTTACGATAAAAATTTCAGAGTGATTGAACAGTAAAAATGTTGCAAAGAATACTCAAGTTGTATTATCATTTCTTTGTTAAAATATGGCCGAATAACGTTTGCCAGACCAGTTAGTCTAATTTGACATTGTGATTTTGATGACAATTTTGTGATTTATTATGTAATAATCCTAATAATGTTATTTGAATTTCATTTTAATGTGTATATAAAATATTATTTTAATGTCTTATTTGATTTTAAAGTTGTGTGCCAACTATGTCTGAAATAAATGTTTATTGATATAATAATAATTATAAAAATCTCGTTTTTTTGCTATCAAACTCACCTAAAACGACTTGACTGATTTTTAAGTAATTTTTTGTCCTATTTGTTAGGTCTGAGTATTTAGGTCGTAAAGTATTTTTCGTCATCCTACCCCTGTCACCATTTTTTTAATCCAGATATTTCTTTGAGGTCAGCTAGTAAAGATATAGATATATAATTGTAAGGGCAGCTGAACTTAATAGCTATGTAGTTAATACCTATATATCTGAAACAAGCAACCCGTCTCAAGTAAGCGTGGTAATTAATGCTCATGCCATCTCGATGTATAGAGAGATCTTAGGTCTTATGAGAGGCAGTAAATGGCTGATATTATTAGCATTAAGATAGTAATTTAGTTTTGTTGTACACGTAGGTATCACTGACTGACTAGTCAAACGGACTTTTTTAGATTACGGAATCGTTCGAAAGAGTTACCTGACTATGGCACGCAAAGGGTAACTGAAAGACACAAGTAGGATTCAGTCAGCAAAAGTCTAACACTCCCTCTCGCTCCATCTTGGAACGGGAGAAGTTTTTCAATGAATTACTACGTAAAAAAAAGTGTATTGGTTTTCTGTTATTTCTGAAAAGCCAATGAAAGAATCCATGTAGACCTTAATACTTTTATCTAAGTCTTGGACTTCGAAAACACCTGATGAGATCAGTTCCCACATAATAATTTCACACTAAATTTTCACAATATTCTGAAATATAATAATATATAATATGAAAGAAAAGGGAGTTAGTGATAGCGTGACGAGTAACAGGACAGAATGGAAGAAAAAAACGTGTTGCGCCGACCCCAAATAAAACGGGACTAGGGCAGGAAGAAAAAGAAGAATAGTAAATAATACTATCAGTTAACTAGTCAGCGAGTTTGGACGCGTCCGACTCACAATATTGCACATTATAATCACGATTTCAAGAAGTAAAGTTTTTTGCAAAATCCTAATTATTTTTGTAAAATAAGAGTAGCCTAAGTTACTAGTGAACGCCACGTCAAAATTTATCAAACCGATTCAGAGATTAGCCGGAACAAACAAACAGACACACGGACAGACATAAAGACATTTTTTCTAATTGCATTATTTTTATCTGTATTAAATGTACTTTCTTATGCATTTCGCTTTTTTCATTTTACTAAATGCATAAGAAAGTATATTACTTTAGTAAAAGTATTATGTAGTAGTATTTAGTATGCATTTAGTAAAAACAAACAGACAATTCAATTGTAACATATTTTATAACTAAGTACATTTATTAAAACGAACAAAACATTGTAGTTAAAGAAAATACTCTTACCGTTTAAGTTGTAAGGTGCGATTTGGGAGAAAGTGTAAAGGTGTATGTAAATTCTAATAAAATTCGTCTTATATACTCACTATTTGAAAGTTAGGCTAAGGATACATTGTATAAGCGAGCGGATAATGCATGGTTACCTCTGGGAAACTTCCAAGGAGGAGGCCGACCGCATCAGGCATCGGCGTTCTCGCCGCCCCGCCGCTGCCGCCGCTGCCGGGATTCTGATCTCGATTTCCAGCCACCGCAGGCGCGGGCTTGCAGACAGTGAGCAATGGGTAGCTCGCTGTCCGGCTGTCCTGTCAAGCTTGTGTTATGGGTACTAGACAACAGATAAATATACTTATATATTTCTAAATACATACATATTATAGATAAATAACATCCAGACACAGAACAAATGATTGTGCTCATCACACAAACATTTATCCTGGGTGGGGATCGAACCCACGACCTCCGGCATAGCAGTCAGGGTCACTAACCACTAGACCAACAGGCCAGTCAACATAATAAGACTGTTTAAGCTTTTAAGCTTATAATATAACGAAATAAAGAAGTACCTGGTACCATCCGTACTTGCGCCGTCCGACCGTCCGTATCAGTTTTGTGTAAGCTATCTACCCTATTAGATTTAGCTAATGAAACTGTTATGATTTTTTTTTATCTGATATAAACTAGTGCTTGCCAGCGATCCCATCTGATGGTAAGCAGTGATGCAATTGTTAATAGTGAGGCGCACTAGTTTATTTAGAGCCTATTCACTCTAGCCTTGAAGACACCCAAATTTTAATCGGAGGGGAAGATCGCAGCAGGCAAATTGTTCCAGTCATTCGATGTACGCGGTATAAACGACGAGGAGTAACGCTTAGTCAGGACCGTAGAGGTTTTAACAACGTAAGGGTGGATACTCGCCGTACGGCCGGGTTGTTCAATGGCAGAAATGAGATGGCGGAATCAAGTCATGTAATTCCTGCGCACACTCTCCAAAATGCAACCTTTAAAACACCGAAAAGCTGACTACCCTACGCTTGTTCTCAAGGATTTGAAGATTGGACTTAACCAAATCTGGATCACCAATTAGCCTCTTCGCTCGCCTTCCCACCGAGTCCAAAGCTGCCAGGTGGCATTTTGCAGCACCAGCCCATATGTGGCTGCAGTATTCCACACACAAACGGACCTTTGCTTTGTATAACATTATTGTTAGTTAAGTAAGTACAAACTTAAGTGGCAATGGGCAGGGCACATTGCTCGTATAACAGATGGCCGTTGGGGTCAAAAAGTTCTGGAGTGGCGACCGCGCACCGGAAAACGCAGCTTTGGAAGGCCTCCTACAATGTGGTCCGATAACCTGGTGAAGATTGCGGGAATCCGATGGATGCGGGACGCACAGGATCGCGCATTGTGGCGACGCTTGGGGGAGGCTTATGTCTAACAGTGGACGTCTGTCGGCTGAGATGATGTTGATGATGAAGTAAGTACGCAAAAAAAGGTTATTTTGTATACAACTGGCTTTTGACCGCGGCTTCGCTCCTGCTCTACCCTACTCCACCCTACTTTACCTTATTCTACCATACATTTACCTTACTATGTTATACTATGAATCGCTAGACGTGTTGCTAAGCGCAAATCTCGAGAACAGCTGAACCGATTTCGCAAAGTCTTTTTTTGTTGTGTAGGGCCTACCCTAGGGTGGTGTAGGATAGTCACTCTACCCTACACTACCCTAGTTTTCATTTTTTTTTCCTAGGAACCTTCTTCTCAAAATAACAAATAAACCAAAAAAAAAATGGCGATATCAGCAACACATTTAGGGTGAATTGCACCATTTAACTATAACGATAACCAAACCATAACCAGCCGTGAAACGGCCGCCTATTGGTCAATTCGACGATTTGACAACTGTTAATGGCTTTGTTACCGTTATAGTTAAATGGTGCAACTCACCCTTAGCGATTGATTATTATAGATATTATAGGTATGTACAATAAACTCTATAAATACCCTCAAGATAACGTCTCACCTCACCGTGTTCTTACCTTTATTCTCATCCAAATGTTTACTTACGTTGAACATGAAAGCTTTTTACCTGAACGAATTCTGATCTTAATTTCACGTGTCATTAATTAATTCATTTTCCTTGAATTTCGTAAATACGTAAGTAAGCCATCATATTTATCCAGTGACGTGTTATTTTCATCCCATTTGAATTAACAGACCACCTATGTGATATTTATAAATGGAATATAATTTTTTGTTTATTTTTACTCTTTGGGATATTTATAAATGGAATATAATGTTTTGTTATTTTTACTCTTTGTTCGTCGTTCGTGGAACATGGATGTTCTGTTTTCAAATGTTCGCACATTTATAACAATACTACCTACATATGTTCCTAGAAATAGAGATGAGCTTGTTTGTTTTTTTTTTCAATATTTACTCGTTTAATTCATTAAACCCTCTGTCTCATTCTTTTTATTGTGTCACAAATTGACGGTATCTGAAAGGATTTCGAGAATGTGTTCAATTTTCATTCTCTGTAGTGTAAAAGCAATCGACTTGTAGCAAACAGTAGGTAGTACGTTTTCATGAAATTGTTCGCATAACTGTAACAGTACCTAATAAAAAACTGGGAAAGCGAGAGTCGGACTCGCGCATCGAGACAAACCTACTTACCTATTTAAAATAATATATATAATAATATATAAATATATAAATAATGAAAATTATATAAAATTATGTGGCTATGAATTGGCAACTAGTTACTGTAGAGATAAACAAAGGGGTGGAACTTGTATATTAATAAGAAAAGGATTGAATTTTAAAGAGCTTCCTTTGATAAAAAGCTATGCAACATCTAACACGTTTGAAGCCTGTGGCCTTGAGCTGCTGTGCACTAAATTAATAATTATATGCGTTTATAGAACACCTCAATCTGACCCGAATCTGTTTTTAGCAAAATTATATAATCTTTTACATGATTTATCGAGGACATACAAATCCAAGGTAAAAATAGTTGTGACAGGAGATTTTAATATAAATACTTTAAAAAAAGGAAGCATTACAAATGAGCTCCAAGATTTAGCTTACAATTTTGACTTGAAAATTCATATCAATGTTCCCACACGCAAATGTTCCTGTATTGACCATATCTTAAGTAACATCTCCAACGCAACAGCAACCGTTTTGCCTCTGCATCTGTCAGATCATGATACAGCACAAATGCTAAGTTTTCCTACAAAACACACACCAGATAAAGCACCGATATACTACATTTACAAAAGAGACTACAATTTGGAAAATATACGTAAATTCAAAGAATGCTTACAAAATCTTTCTTGGTCTAACATCTATAAAAACAATGATGCCAATTCCGCATTCAATGATTTTCATGAATTATTGTGCATGTTTTATAATCTATGCTTTCCCAAAATAAGAGTCAAAGTAAACGCAAATAATAAGAACGCACAAAAATGGATAAGCAAAGGATTGAGAAACAGTTGCAAGACAAAGCGGAAACTGCGTTTTCAATACTACAAGAACAAAAGTTCCTATAATAAAATTAAATATCAAAATTACTCAAACCTGCTAAAAAAATGTATTTATGGATCAAAAAAAAACGCAAACATAAACTATATTAAGACACATCATAACAAATGCAAAGCTACTTGGACTGTCATTAAAAATGAAATAAATAATATGACCCCCAAAAATAACATAGAAACCATAAAGATAAACGATACAGTAATTACTGACCCTGCGGAAATGGCTTCAGTGTTTAACAATCATTATGTTAATTTAACGCATCCACCTACGCAAACAAGCGTTGGACAAAGCTTTTTAAAAAATAAGTGTGTTAACTCGATGTTCCTTGAACCGATGTTAGAAAGCGAGCTGCGACAAGAAATAATGTCCTTATCCAACACCAGATCTGAGGGCTATGATGAAATTAACACTAAAATCTTAAAAGCCAGTTGTCTTGAACTAACTGGTATATTGACTCATCTGATAAATACTTCTTTTTCAGCGGGAGTCTTTCCTGATAAACTAAAGCTAGCTATAATAAAGCCGATATTCAAAAAGGGAGACAAAGCTGACATTAATAACTATCGTCCTATAACATTAATACCTATCTTATCAAAAATTTATGAAAAGTGCATGTATAAAAGGCTAAATGATTTCTGCACAAAATTCGAAATAATAAGTAAAGAACAGTTTGGATTCCAAAAAAACAAGTCTACGTCGTTAGCTATTTTTTCTCTTATAAAATCAATACTTTCAAACGTCAACAATAATTATTTAACTACCGGTCTTTTTTTTGATTTATCGAGAGCATTTGATCTGGTGTCACATGAAATACTGATAGATAAATTAGAGTCTGTTGGGATTAGGGGACCTGCACTTCGCTGGATATCGTCCTACTTATGTAATAGGCAACAATGTGTCATAATAAATAAAATAAACAAAAATAAAGAAATGACACAATATTCATCAGAATATAATCACAATAAATACGGTGTACCCCAGGGAAGCGTTTTAGGACCAATATTATTTCTGATATACATAAATGACATAATACATATAACAAAGCATAAATGCATCTTATTTGCTGACGATATATCAATTATAGTGACATCCGATAGAAAGCAGAATACCATCGCAGATCACGAATTTGACATTAATAATACAATAGATACATTACTGCATTGGCTTGACATAAACCGTTTAAAAATTAATTTAGATAAATCCGCATTTATTCAATTTAATCAATCAAATAATTATAAAAATAATATCAAACTAAATATAAATAAAATTAAGGAGGTCACGCATACCAGATTTTTAGGTTTAATAATAGATAAGGATATAAACTGGAAAGAACACGTAGACAGTGTTAGCACTAGAATTAATAGGTTCGTTTACGCATTGAAACAGGTTAAAAATGTAACCAATATAAAAACTGCCATTATTTCATACCATGCGTATGTAGAATCATTACTACGTTATGGTCTTGTTATGTGGGGTAATAGTGTGGATCTAAACAGAGCATTTGTCGCTCAAAAAAAGAGCATAAGAGCTATGTATGGACTTAAACCTGATGATACATGTCGACCAGTATTTAAAAAACTTGGTTTGCTGCCGCTACCATCTCTTTACATTTATGAAACTTGTGTGTTCGTAGTTAAAAATAGAGAACTGTTTAAGACAGCAAACGAAATTTGCCCTAGGCACAGAAGAGATCCCTATAAACTGGTTTTAAATGATGTCCCAAGACTTACCAAATACAACAAAAACTGCCTAGCAATGTGTGTACGTATTTATAACCATATTCCAAGCCACTTCAAAACATTGAGTACAAGATCTTTGAAAATTAAATTGCATAAGTGGTTAAATGAATGTAGTTTTTACAATTTAAAAGAATTTATGGATAAAAAATGTTGATTCAATTTATTATATTATATACAATATTTTGCTTCTAGCTATAATCTTCATAAAACTTTCAAATTTCAATTTTTGCATGCTATATCATAAAATAGCTAAACATGTTTGTACCATTGCAATTCTATGTAACACCATTTTATACCATGTTTTTACGCAAATAAAGAATTATTATTGTTATTATTATTATAAAAAGTTAAATTCCAAAATAGAGTCTCGAAGATTTTTCCTAACCGCAAAAAAGTAAGAAACTTTTTGTGACGTAACAATAAAACTGTTTTCTATACCTGTGCTATAAGACCTTGTTTTATGCCAAGATTTTAAATCAACGGAAAATACCCTGTGAAGTTTGATTCGTTTAAGAGTGTCGATATAGACTTTTTTTGCGATATAAACAGCCGTATCTTTATTTCCGATAAGTTTGATTTCTTTACAGTTTCAAGGAACCGCAGACCTGAGAGTACATGGTTCTATTTTCAAATTGGATACCTAAACGTGTCCCTAAGGTCTTGACTGACAGACAGACGGACGGGCAATAAAGTTCTATAAGGGATCTGTTTTGTCCTTTTGAGATACGGAACCCTAAAAAGGGACATACCTACATAATTATGTATTATGTAAAAATTGGCATTCACTAAATTCCGTCGATAATCAAAAGAAAAATATTTAGTGCAAAAATATAGGTACTTACATTCGTTTACGGTATATTTATTTACAAGCTATCAAGAAAATAACCACAGCAATAATCACCCATCTTCGTACCCATTACAAGCTAAATGGATGAAATAAATGATACATCAGAATCAGCGAAAAAAGCAGGAAAACGCTCAATTTGTATTCTAGAGTGGTTCCGTATAAATAACGAGTAAATTAATTTCCTTCGGGTCGGACTCGCACACAAAAATGCTGACCAAAGGCTGCATAAAGTGAAAGAGAAATATTTTTAACCTTAATAAAAATTACAGAAATTTTCTGTTACAGGAGTACCCTTTTTTTAATTGATATAAACTAGTGTGATACCACCTGATGGTAAGCAGTGATGCAATCTCAATCAACCTCAATCGGGACTAGGCGGGTCAATTGGAATTGGATTATATTACACTTATATTATAAAAAGGGATAATTTGTATTTTTGTGTGTATGTTTGTAATGAACAAACTCAAAAACTGCTGTGCCGATTTCAAAAATTCTTTCACCATTGGAAAGCTACATTTACCCTGAGTAACATAGGCTATATCTTTATATTTATATTTTTTTTTCCTGTTTGAAACTAGGACGGCCCGCTAGTATATATATATATTGATAGTTAAACCGCTCTTTATAGCAGTACTAAGTACTAATAACTAAATTAATGTTAGCTTTCAGTCTACATGCGCCATCTAACTTATGCAATTCAACTGGACTAGTTAATCCTGGACGCAATAGTCCGAGATTAAGCGATACATGTTGACGAGACAGCTCGAATTGACAGCTTAACCTGCTGTTGCTTTATGTATGTAGATAGATCTCATTTATTAGGTACTAGCTGTTACCCGTGACTTCAAGAAACTGTACAAATAATAACAACAATAATGCTAATAATTTTAATAATAAATAATTTAGTAATAATTAAAAACGAAACTTTGTCACTTACAGTGGGTCTCATAAGAAGACTCAAAGTCACCCAAAGGGCGAGGGAAAGGGCTATGCTTCGAGTTTCCTTGCGTGATCACATCAGAAATGAAGATATCCGCAGGAGAACCAAGGTTACCGACATAGCTCGAAGAATCGCCAAACTTAAGTGGCAATGGGCAGGGCACATTGGTGGTGAATTTAGTAATAATTTAGTAATCATTTTTTTTTGTTGTACATTTAAAGTTCCTCAAATAGTTTGAAAACCCAGTTGTGGGTTAAGCTCACCTATTTACATCAACTGTGCTAGGTGTAGATGTAGGGATACGGGGAAAAGTATGAAAGTGGTTACTCATAGCACTAGAATGCAAAACGTAACTGAAAGAACATAGGTCTGGTTTGAGCGAAAGTCATCAGATGATTTCCCTCCTTAAAAAAACAACATTGAAAAGCTTCTTCAAGAAGCTTCTAATCTGTAACCCAACACTGCCGTCATTACTATGTGATTTAAGATAGTGGTCCACTAGCTAAAGTTTTCCTAGGATCTGCACCTAATATGACAATAAATCTGAGGTGTCCACAATCAGGTGCATTAGCATTTCTCAAAACTTCCGCTAATATACGGCATCGCTTGCCACCGCAGCGCCACTTTGTCAACTCTCTGAAATATTTTACGCTCTGTCGGAGCAATTTTTCAAACGTGTTTTTAATAGCTTTGGATGGACTTGAATTAAAAAAAACCTTAAATGCATAAAATATATCATAGTAATAGTGATAGGTTATAATTGTATTTGCATTAATTAGGCTTACTAAAATATAAACCACAAAACAAACCGCAAGTCCAAAAGTGTTAGATCCCCAGCATTATGTTTAAAACCAACATTAATTTATCAGAATATACGAGTAATAGAGGATGCGTTACTTGTATCATAATTATAATAATCAGCAATTATGATGTTCCAACAGCTGGAACTTAAGCCTCCTGTCCAGGGGAGAGAATGTGCACAGGGCGGACTGATAGTGGTCAAATGTCTTCGAATTTTTTATTCTAGGACAATCATGCTGGTTTCCTCACGATGTTTTCCTTCACCGAGTGTGAAGAGTGAGGCCGTGATAATCCAGAAGGAGGCCGCCGGGCGGAGTCGTGGAGAACCGATCCTACTCGTAGAAGGAGGATCAGAGGGCCAACCACCTCGACGCCTATAACGCTGAAACCCCGCTTGCAACTTTTAAGGTAGGAATCTGAGGTCACAGGCTCTCAGAGTGGGGACTCTGTCTGTCCGCTGAGTGACTTCAAGAAAGACGGTGGCACAGTGACCACGTGCTGCCATGCTCAAAGAGGCTCAGGGGAAATCTCTCACAATCTCCTCAGGGATGTGCCCTAACAGGCGTTGTACAGAGGAGGTTCCGGGGTGGTTTTTCAAGAGGTCACGGGGCCCTTTTCCATTTGCTGATGGTGATCACCAGGGTAGTTTTAGTGAGGTAAGAACCCCACATCTCCTTATTTTTCCCGTAAAACCCAGGAGCCTTTTGAAGGTTTCCTCACGAAAGAAAAAAAAAGGTTACATGAACCCGCGACCTAAAACTCGTTAGTCGGAGCAGTTACCACTGGGCTATGAGATACATTAATAAAAAGCCCTTTATTTTACATTTTGACAGGTTTTTAATTAAACTTTGAAATTGCAGTCACAGAAGTCCCTAAATTCAGTGCGAATAATTGCAAACGCCTCCTCTAATGCTTTCCATTGTCGCCTGTCATGAGCAAACCTTTTCTAATTTGGTCCTATTGTCAATTTTATTTCGTCTTTCTACCTTGTGTGTTGTCTTGTTTTACCATCCCTTGAGTACCATAGCGGTAATTTCTGCCAGACCAGTTAAAAAAAAAATCGCTTGAATCTTACGGCACGGCGCCAAACCATACCCTTTGAGATTTTCATTACGAGTGCAAGCAAAAATGAACTTATGGAAATGTCTTTGATGGTACCTTGAGATGCATTAGATACCAGGTAAAATAAACAACACGATTTCCACTCAAACGGGCACAAACAGACTTTATTCCAATTCACATTTAAATTATTTATTCACGACTGGACACTTATAAAACAAAAATATAAATAATAATACTCTTCTATGTAATTAGCTAGTAAGCTGAGAAATCAATCGAATATTTCAGGATTATCTTGCAGAAGCTTTGCATCATCAGGACAGTACGTAATGATGTCAGCTACGGTGCAGGGATTGAGACAGCATTCTGTAGCCACTTGCCTTCGTACTCGCTTCCAGTGACTCTCGTCTACTATTCGTTGTCTACTGGTTTCTTTCTGTAAGTCTTTAGGGGCCATTTTTTCTGGAAATAAGAAATAAAAGTTTTAATCAGGTGGTCATATATCGTGATATCATAGGTAGTATATTTGGCTCAAATTATACAAAATTTTTGTCTCAGCTGCGAAAACATTATGCCACAATTATATGGCTGATTATGATACCATAATCATAGATATTTATTTATTTTATAGGTATGTAGGTAATTTTATACACGTTCGATTCTATGCAAATATGTCAACTAAAGGTGTACACAGCTTACACAATATAATATAAAAAATATTATTTTATAAATTAGATTAACATTGAACATAAATTAAATTAGATAAGATTCTGGAAATATAATAATTGTCAATTTTCTCAAATTTAGTCATTTATATTAGTCAAATTATTTAAATTATTAAATTAAAGTGGATTGATTTAGATTGATATGAACGATTAATTAAAATTATAATTTAAAAAAGACAAGACAAGATATCTATCTTCACAATAAAGAATAAATCTATCTATCTATCTAGATAGATAGATAGATAGATAGATAGATTTATTCTTTATTGTACACCAAAATAAAAATTACATGAGAAACTTAAAATTTATAGGGTGTCACAAAGGGCGGTCTTATCGCTAAAAGCGATCTTTTACAGACAACCTTTGGATGGATTTGACAGAGATGGAGAAAAAGATACTCAGGTAGTTGATGGTGTACTATCTACATAAATACACAATACATAGACTAACACAAGACAAGACAAGTAGACTAGTTGTGAGCTGACTACAAATCAATCAGTTATCGCATATGCTATACAAAAAAGAATCCGGAGTAATAAGATAAAGTAATTAAATAAGAGCTGACTGCCTTCTACCCATACTTAAGGAGATGAACTAGTAGAACCTTTTTAATACAACATGCATTAAAAAGCCTTCACGCGTTCTACTCGGCTAGTGAGGTCCTGAACGATGGCTTTTCAGTAGTCTGCCCTCAAAAATGAAGGGTACGTATATTAATCTATCAATTTATACATTACAAACGTAGTCTATAATTTAATAAAACAGTGTTGATAAAATTAAAATTTGAAGTGATGTTTAAGAGCAGTCAATATCGGAATTATTTGTAAAATAATCTTCAATATTGGAAAATGTAAATTTTACTACATATTTTATTAAAGATCAAACTTTTTATAGCAAAATGGCAATATTCAGAGTACATACTTAAATGAACAAGAGATTATAAGCAGTTTGTAGATAATTCTAGAGTTTCACGAGAATTCTGAATGTAAATGAAACAAACAAAGGAAAAATTTTCTGGAAAATAATATGGTATTAAATTTTAAGTATATTTTTTATTATTAGCTATAGCTTATTCTACATTGTAGGGGCAATATTACGATTTTATTTACTGTTCCCTCACACATGCGGCGGTCTACTTTGCTAGCATTACTACTCCGCAGAAGGAGGCGGCCGCCGGCCATACCTCGTCACACCGGACCAGAGCCCGACGCGATGGGCCCTCTTACGGTGGTCATCTTACCACTGACAGACCTCGGCAAGCGAAGTTTAAACCTTAGAAATCAACTCAAGCGGTCCTTATTACTAAGCCAATAAAACGGTAACATCAGAAAAATAAAAATCACTTACCTATCATTACTGAAGTGTCCCTCTTGACTATTTTATACGTATTGTTACAAAAATTAAATATAATAGTTGATAGCCATCCGCTGCAGCTTAATACTTTATCGTTTATATTGAAGACTTTGTCAGCGTCGGCCAAACTTTCATTACTATAAAGTAGCATTACTATGTATACCTGAAACCAAGATAGGAACTGTTAAATTACACCATTTTTAAATAAATATAATTACGAAATATGGAGTAACATAAGGCTTTTTCGTTATAGTGCACTAACTTCTAACGATCAAATGAATTCATGTCAGGTCTACGTGAAATTAAAAAAAATGAATTTGAATTTGGTGTATCTGTACTGAGCATTTGATAAGGTAAGCTTTAAACCGAAATGATGCAGGTGCAAAAGATATGACAAATCGTGACTAAGAAACATGACTTTTTTTCAATTATAACTAACCAGGGGTCAAACCTACAGTAAACATATCAAAGAATATAATATCACACGGGCTTTCCCTTCAAAACTCGTTTGGTGCTTCACAAGGAAGTGTTTTTGGTCCCAAACTAATTTATGTCATATCATAGTAAGACTGTTTAGTGACATTCTAAATATTTACGTCTTGCATATACATAATAATAACAAAATTGCTATTCATCTTGACATAATAATTAATATTAATATAACGAGCTCACTGAATAAATAAGAAGACAGTAACGATTTGCAGATATCTAATTATAAAAATAAACAAACAGTTTGTTTTCAATAAATTAGTAATAAATCAAAGGAAAGAGAATGGAAATACCCAGACCTATAATGAATAAACAACAATTAACATCCTTAACGATAATATAGGTGTTGTTGTACCTAATCTCGAAACCCTACCTAAGTATTAAACGAATTCTCAAAAGTTTAACTAAGCAATGCAAAGCCTAGAAGTTTTTCAAATATGGATTATCCGCATAATGCGGATTTTTGCACTCTATTATATTAAATCTTATACATAATGTTTTGCTTAATTAATTTCTTGATAAGGTGTATTCAGTATTTTGCATTTGTTATTAAGAAAAATAATAATTATTAATTTTTACAGTTGCTCAGCGGGTAGATTGCTCAGTACAGCTGCTTATTTCAGGAACTTAGGTCTAGATCTAGCACTAACTGATTGACCCACTGCAGACCATCAAATTCGCAAAAGTCATGGGCAATTTAAAAAAAAAGTTATGGAGCAAAATCGATAACTTTATCCGTATACGCTGAAAAATTTTAAAACGTAAATAATAAACGTAAACAGGAACAAGGTAACCGAGCTTGAAATTCTGTAATAATACTTTGACTCAGATATGCTGATATAAAAATAGAATATACATTATTTTCTCCATAATGAAATGCAGGAAAAATATTCGTCCATTATTAAATCCAAACCAATATTCAGTTTTTTCCGATAAAATAACAAGTACTGTAATCCAAGCGTCCGTTAGCTTATTATTGCTTTATAGGTATTTACATATAAGTGGTCTGGAACTTTAAAAGGCATTCCATGGGTCTACGCCTACCCACAGACTCAGATAAATATTAATTAAACATTTTTAGGTTAAATGCGATATCAACCGAGAATTATCCCTATGCGTAAGTATAATACAAATGCACCCAAGAATAACCTCTGGTTGTTCGAACTAATGCAGAATTTGAAACATTATTGTACGTTTTATTGTATATATTAAATACTTCATTATATGTGTCAAATATATTAAGCAATTATTTAGCAGACTGTGAACAACGTTAATTATATTAATAAATTTTCATACTAGTTTCGAGTACCTAAATAAAAGGTGATTAGAAGATATAAAGCTTTTAATTAGTATGAAAATAGTATTTATTACGATTTCGTTAGGCTTTCTATTTTTAGCAAAAACTGCCTTATATTTTTTATTAGTTTGTAGAACTACAAACATTTATGCACATACATATTTTAGTACTAGATAATAAATCCAAGTTAGTATTTAAGAGCTACCAATTTTAAAAATTGTCACAGATATTTCGAAAATTTGGCATTGTTAAGTTATTTGTAATCTCAGCCAAATAAAATGATAAAAATTTATAAATACCTAGAAACTAACAATTATGTTTAATATAGTTGAAACACAATATTAAATATTGAAATGGCCTCAAATAGTAAAATAAAACGAAAGCTTTTTGACACAAAACAACTACATATTCAAAGTCATTGACGGCAATAAAACTTAGCACAAATTAACACACATATTAAAAATATAAAAATACAAAAATATCACAGTCTTACAAAAACACTGAACACCAAAATAAAAATAAACAAAAATAAATTGATTAATTAAATAATAAATTTAAAAAAAAAATAAACATACTGAATATTTCAAGTTCATCGTTGATATAAATAATTTAGATTCACAGGCACTGTTCACTGTTGTTTGGCCCATCAAACAGGCACCTGATGAATGAAACTATTATAACACTGCAGCTCTAAAAATAGCCTCCGCTGGTCCATAGTACGGAATTACTTAAAACTTATTTACATCGATAAACACGTTTACAAAACATTGTCATGGTAATAAGATAAGAAGATACTTTTAAACAACATGATACTGAACTGTTACAAAGAGACTAAAGGGTGGTATGGTTAGAATCGAAATGTTAATTAGAACCCTTTTTATTACATAAATTACACGTTCTGTTTACTCCCTTAATTTGGTCTTTGTTTTAAAATTAGATTGCTTTGGTTGTGATTTGTTGTTCTCATGGTGAGCTTTTGGTTGAAATGTTTTTGAATTTGCAAGACAAATTTATTCACTTTGGACACATGACTGACAAAAATATTAACAGAAAAAAATAATTCATTTATAAAAGTAAACATGTCATGTTCCATTCAATTCAATTCTTTAACTGTACTGCGACTTTTAGTAGCTTCGTCGATATTTATATCAATAATTGCAAAATAAAATTCGTTACATTCTATAATATCCGTTAATCATTGCTCTAGATTTCGTAAAAATAAATAATAAGTGTAAGAAATTATAAGTTACTTTTAAATGGACTTTTTGGTATTGTCTGTCTAACATAAATATTTTTATCATTGTTGACGAGCTTAAAGTCTCACTATCGGAGTACATATTTCGTGCACATAGCAACAAGGTTGGTATCAGTCAGATAGTGACAGGAAGCGGTACACTTACACACTAAGAATAACGAGTAGGGTCACAGGGCACTGTTTACTAACAACTCTGGCCTATCTATAATTGTGTTTATATTGTTTATAATGCCCCACATACTGACAAGGATACTGCTTCACTTGTCCGGCCACTTGTTTTGTTTATTAAAGCATATATTTTTTGTTATGACCAATATTGGAATCTACCTATCCCTAAGGCAAAATGGTGTCGGTTTATTTATTAAAATTTAAATAGAATTGAATACAGCTAACGATATATCTCAATCTGATTTTCATTTCAGCTTTACCCACAGCTGATTAAAAAAACAAACTTAAAACTATATCAAACTCAGAACAACATATCAAACAGCAAATAGAAAACAACATAATCAATTATAATTATTATTATTAGCGCTGCAGTAAACAAGAGAATGAGTGCAACAAACAGACAACAAGCGTGTTGTATTATCATTAGTAAATTGACTAACCTTAATTTGTTGTTGAGTGATAAGGAATGAGACATCCCCAGCAAGCGGCGCCTGATAACAGCCACAGTCGACATAAACAAGTCGACCAGCAACGGGCCAGCGTATGCGCTGCCGCGGTCGCCAGATAATAGATAGATAAATTAAGAATCGATTGACATACTTCTCGATACAAATTATTATTCTCGATCTGCCGTGACCTGAATGATAAAGCTCTGTTGACTCATTTGCGAAACACCCATGTTTTTTTTATTGCTGCCTCATATAAACAATGCCCGTTTTATTTCTAGTTACAGCCGTACAATTCTCACCTATTGCAACTCTTGAAAGCTAGAATTAATAGTGGTGGTCACCAAACAACTGCTGAGGCAATGAAGATCTATGAGCCCCAGAGAAATGACTCAACTGTTTGGTTTTCTGTATCAAAATTAGTGAGAGAACAACAAAGATCAACTAAGGAATAAGAACAAACAGTATTTTCATTTACTTTTACATGAAGTCAAGAATTTTTGAGTAGTATAAATACATAATTATGCTACGGTGCCCTTGTAAGAAACTTATACTATGTATCAAGACCTTGTAAACATGAATGCAGAAATAAATTAATATAGAATAATAAATAAATTAATATAGAAATAAAGAAAAAGCAGAGCTTGGTCCCCAATTGTGCCTATCTACATACACCATTATATACTGGATAATATGTCATTATAGGAGACATTTGTATTTTTGTTTGTAACGTGTAAACTAAAAACTACCGGATCGATTTTATAAACTCTTTCACCAGTAGAATGCAACTTTATAACTGAGTGATGTAGACTATATATGAATTAGCGGGTTAAACCACTATACAAGGTGTAAGGGACAGCCCTCCACAAACTATAAGGGCTTGCTCAGTAGACGAAACTGAACAACCTTTCACAAAAATTTCTTTCAGGAATAAAAATTTTGTGGAAGGTTGTTCAGTTTCGTCTACTGAGCAATCTCTTAAAGTTTGTGGAGGGCTGTCCCTGACACCTTGTATATACGTATTTTTTATACTTTGTTTAAAACACAACAAATATATTTAAAAAATAAAGGTTTAGACAAAAGATTAAATTAAATGGGATAGTTAAGAACTGTTGTACACCAGAAAGACTTCAATAAAAATTCAAAAAACTACCAGCCAAATAAAAGAGTTTTAAAGTAAATAAAGCAGTTGCCAGTTTTACCGTAATTTTAAAATTTTTAATAATTTTGTAACGATATAAAAATAAACGAGTTTTACCACTATGCGTATTTTTTTAAAACCTTTTTTATTTTATTTTTAATAATATTCAGTTAAAAAATATTCAGTCTACAAAACTCTGTCTCTTTCTGTCTTTGGCTTTGTGACAACATTTGAAAATGTATTTGAACCGTCCTTGTACTCGATTGCTGTTTTACTTCGTATTCTATGAAAAAATATATAGGGTGACTAGTATTAGTGACCGATACTTGAACACGTGATTGTACTCATGATTACAAACAACTTTCACAATAAAACTTTTTATTATACTCATTTTTTTTTTTTGTTATGGAAATTTTATTTAAATGTTAGTCTTAAGTTTGCGCCTTTAAAAAGTTTTTCTTTTTATTGGTTTTATCACAATAACAAAACAGCTATTTGAAATTCCCATGCGCGCGCCTGCGACTGATCAACTGTTAGCCGTGTTTTGTTTTTGTGATAAAACGAATGAGAAACAATACAGTTTCTTTGGGAAAGTTTTTTGTAATAATTATGAGTACAATGACGTGTTTATTGTGGTGTCGGTCACTAATTCCCTGCACCCTTTATAGTGCAATGTATCCTACAGCAGTCTTTAGAATATTGAAACAAACAATAGGTACTGATGTTAACCACTCTTTGATTGAAAAATTGAATGAAAACTTGAACTCAAATGATTAAAAAACATATTTTAGAACAACGTAGACATCTATATATAACACATCTTAGCAGCTTTCTATCGGTGAAAAAAAATTCGCAATCGGACCAGTACTTTCAGAGATTACATCCTACAAACAAACTGTACCTCTTTATAATATTAGTTTAAATGTAGATTACAACAACATAAATCTAAATAATTTCGAAAGATTTGGAAATAGCAACCAACCATCAACAAGAAATACAGTGAATCTCGTGACAAAATATTTACAATTATTATAAAGAGTTCTCTGAATCTATAAGACTAATAAATTAATTACCACAACTACAGCTAGACACATCTTTAATTCCAGAAATATATCACCAAAAATTCACTTGATATGAACCGGATCGAACGTGTACCTATCCTTACAATAAGTAATTACTGAAAAATATAATTAATATAACAGCAGCGTGAATTAATCTTGAAAGCAATGCTTGTCAATGTCGATATTGGAAATGGTTGGTCGACCACCGTCCATTCAATTAAGGTAATATACGCTAGGCTGTTGTTCTCGGCTGTTGATTGTAGATCTGTGAAAGCAACCAGAAGCTCTAAGTGTTGCAAATGGGTAATGTAGGGGCCGAGACGCCATTAAACGCTTCTATCTTGTTAATCATTAGCTTATATTATTATAGCACCATGTATTTATAAAACTTTTTATTCGCCTATCGACTTGGCAACCGACCTGATTATGGTAATATTACAAATCAATCTTTATTATTTTCTTACTGATCTAAGATACGTAGAAGAAATCTCTTTCCTCATCTGGTATTTGATTATGATAAATGTGATATGCTAGATAATACGTTCATTAAGACATTGCGCATAAGTTGCTTCGCTAAATCTGGTGTCAATGATGTTAAACAATATGTCTCTTGCAAACTGGCACTACCTTGCCAGTTTGCAAGTTAATCAAAGCCGTATGCGACCTCTTCAGATGTCGCAGTTAGTTTAGTGTTTTCCAATTTTGAGATCACTTATGTATTCATCTGACAAGCGTTACATACAAATTAGTATACAGCTGAATCCATAGCATAGCATAAACATAATCAGCCTTATAATGTTCCAAATGCTGAGATTCAAGCCTTCTCTTGGAGATGGAATAGGCCGTAAGTCGATGTCTCAAGTCTTCAATTTTTTTAACAAGACGTGTCGTCACTTCGTGTGTTATAGTTTGTAAAAATAAATAGATTAGTTGTTTTATGTTCTTAATATGTTTATGATTTTTAAGATTATTTTATGTATTTTGTCTCCTGCCTCTTAGTTGCCTAAAAATAAAGTTTTTTTTTTTAATTTATTTTAGGATATGCCGGTTTCCTTACGATATTTTCCTTCACCGTTTTGAGAGCAGTGGTGATGAAATACATTACACAAAGTATTGTACCTGGCTGGGTTTCAACCCGCGACGTACAACTCGTAAGTCGGGGCTATTTCGACTAGACCACCACAGATTCCAATCCAATTTAACTAATCAAGATGCATCCAATTAGACTGAAGGCCGTCCCACACAATTAGGAAATGTCTAGGCAGATTGCTTGACAATTACTATTGAAAAGGTTTCTGAAAAAAATATGAAAAAAACCACGTAACCAACTAACCATAAGTCCAAAATGGCGTACAACTTCTCTTTTTAATACAACAAATAAATAAAACAGATAGATTTTCATCTAATTGTGTCAGCGTTGAAGCATTGATATTGCATTGAACTTTGTGGATAAGTACCACGAAAGAAATTAATCTAGCCACTTCACGACTGTAGACAAATTGTTTTGATCTTTTTGCTGTTTCTGGTCGGGAGAGTTTTAATTTATTCTGCCTGTGACTGTCGACTTTTTCTTCTTTGTGTTCTATTTAACATCAACAGTGTTTAAGAATAAGACTAACTTTTCTAAATGCCAATTTGCCAGATTTAAACAGAGATTGCTTGAAATCGTAGGTATATGCTTCAGTGACGAAAATGTTACTAATTGTAATTTTACGCTACTGTAAACTTAAAATACCACCTGTACCACCAGGTACCTTCGTCATTAAAATTCCTCACTAAATATTCAGTGTAGTTTTTTCTTTAATTTATGTTTCTTTATTTTTGGCTCCTGTGCAAATACAATAACTATAATTAATTGTCACTCTTTTGCGACGTTTGTTGTTTAATAAAACAAAACTCAAAATATATGAAAACTAATTACACAAGTGTCGGATTCATAGGTAGGTATCATTGCATATCAGCCGCATATTAAATAGGCCCATAAGTCATAAAATGACAGATTAAAGCTTTTCTTTTTTACATCCCCCGCCCTTGGGCGGAGCGGGAGATGTCAGACTCTTACTGACTAAAAAACCCATCCCGTTCCTTCAAGCCTTCATACCGGGGCTCGAGCGCCCTTTCGGATAACCCTGGCCCCAGTAGGCTTCGACCCGGCTGGGCCCCTGCTGTTGCTGACAACTCCTTGAGGCGCGCGGGAACAGTGCGCGCCGTACAGATTAAGGCTGCTTTTCCACAAGTTGTACTATGCAGCTATGCTTCGACGATGTATAGCTACGCTGTGAAACTATGTGACCGTTTCCGCTGATACTAGTTATGGAGCAGTGTGAGCAAGATGTGCTGTGAAAATGCGCCGCCGCAAAGTAGCTGCGTGACGAAGATGCGTAGTTCGAGCTATGTGATGTATCGATGTAGGGATCCATAACACGCATCCATAGCAGAATAGCACGCATCCTTCCATAAAAAAAAAAAACATAACTTAGTTAAATCCGTTTCTACCAGTGTTAAGCTATGTGCCAATAAATATGATTGGTGGATGCGTAGCATACAGCAGATTTCTTTAAAAATAATTATGAATTAGACCAAAACGAGTGTAGAGAATAACCTTTTAATATTATCATTTGGGTACTGGTTCCTTCGTGAGATCAATCAACAGCTCATCGAAATTATTCTATAAATACAATTTTTCATTTGCGTAATTACACTTATTACCGTTTTTTTTATAAAATAACGAGAGACTAAAATTCACCAGTGTTCCTTCAGATGCCCTTGTGTTCCAGGGCCGCGTTAACTCTTTCAAATAGCCCTGCAGCCCTGGTAAGCATCGACCCTAGCGGGTCCTGTCACATAAGCTGACATCTCTTTGAAGCGTGAGTGAAACATCAAGCGCATTCGACTCGGATGCAGTCCTAATTTCCTCGGCGTCGACCCTGCGCCTTCTGAAGGCAGGAATCGCTTTGCGACTCCCGACGCTGGGGTTATATTATGCGGCGGCTAGGGCATCACGATGTCCTTTTCCTCAGTTTTCCACCACCCCTTCGCAAAAGGACCTCCTTCTATGAAACAGCAGTGTGCTCAAAGGAGGTGGGTTTAAGAGAGAATAGGAAGCAGTCACCTGACTGCTTCTCTCTCAAACCCTAAACATGTGCCGAATGCGGAAGGTTACCACCGCCAATCGCCTCCATGAAGACATAGGCGATGCGCCGCTCAATCGCCTCCACGAGGACACGCCACACTCTAGCGGGGCAGATCTCTACCGTACTTTTATGATGCTATGTTCAAGCCTCGAACACATAAAGCTTCGAAGTCGATATTTAGAACATTCATCACACATCTAATGTCAAAGTCCACTACGCCTGTACATACCAGAATTTCTAATTTGTAACCCGACATAGATATAACTGAAAAAAAAGACGTGTGGCACTCAGGGACTGCCTCGGTAAAGCTATTGCAGCATTTTTATCAACTTATGCAATTATAATTATTTATTTATTTTATTTATGCAGTATTTTTTTCTTTGTTTTTATCTTTGATATTAGTTGAAGTTACACTTTCACATATTGAATTGAATTTTGACTGATTGTTTACTCATTTGTTTTCTTATCGGTCACCACGCTCAAAAAACAAATGAGTGGGGGGTGTTAGGTTATTTTCGTAATGGAATTTCTGTATTCGGTCTCCACGCTCAAGGCCCGCGATAGAAGCTATGCAATAGCTTAAAATTTCGCTGATAGTGTTTTATTTTTAATGTTTACTGATAACTGGTTAGATAATAATGTTTTTTTTTTCGTGTATATTCGCTTTCCCACACAGACATCCTTACGTCTTAGTAGCAAGAGCGATTTTCGCAGCAGATACTGACTTATACTACTAATATGTTAAGGCTTATAGTCCCTTAAACATCTTGCCGAAATTAAATGCACACAAAACTCGTACCCGCCTAGGCGGCAGTACGCGTATCTGTGCATTTATTTGCTGCCAGCAGTGCACGGATAGAGCCCCGCTGATCTTTATATATATTTTCTTTGCGAAATATTGATTGACTTACATATATGTTTACTTTGAAGAATATTTAACTACCAATTTTTATGTGTAAAAATGTTTCTAAAGATCCAAGCAATTTCGAAGTAGCTGGAAAAGGTTTCAAAATTGCTAAATATTTTATAGAAAAAAGTATGAATGATAAACATATCATTTTACAAACCTACTTTCAAGACTACTCCTCGGTAACGGCCAGGCCGAGGAGTAGGCTTCAGAAAGTCACTGTTTTATGTCACTTTTCAATCGCTTGGGCCTTAACTGTACCCATCTACTAGTCGACAGTCGTCAGTGATTAATGTGAGACGTCAAGAGGTACTCCGAATCGTCTCGGTCCATTAACTTTAGCGTCTTCTAGTAGATATCTATTCGGGCTTCTTAAACTTATGTCACCGATCTCCTTAACTAATGGAGCTTTACTTTAATCGTTACAGTATTTAGCTTATTTTTTTTATTATTGACTAGCTTTTGCCCGCAGCTTTGCCCGAATACATAAAAAAAGCCTATGTCACTCAGGAATAAAGCAGCTTTCTATTGGTGAAAAATTGCAATCGGACCAATACTTTCAGAGATTTCCTCCTACAAACAAAAAACAAACTTTACCTCTTTATAATAATAATACTAGCTTCTGCCAGCGGCTTCGCCCGCGTGTATGCAGGTTTCTCCACACAAACTTTGGACCCCTGTTTAACCCCCTTAGGGGGTCAATTTTGAAAAGTCCTCTCTTAGTGCTCACCTGCGTCATAAAAGAGAGCCTTTTTTTTAGCTGTGCGTTATATATAGATTAGTTAGTATATATTTGTTGGTTTAATTATTGATAAACTCGTGCTTAACCACTTTCTTACCCCATGGTAAGCAATGATGTTGTCTACGATAGAACTTACTTGCCTAGAAGCTATCAGTAAACACATACCCCGACAAGGAATTCAGCTCCCTAGCTGTGCGCACAATGATCGTTTTGTGCATATTATAGTCTGAATGTCAACCATGTACCGTTCTGGGGCCAGGGTTATCCGAAAGTGCGCTCGAGCCCCGGTATGAAGGCTTGAAGGAACGGGATGGGTTTTTTAGTCAGTAAGAGTCTAACACTATCTCCCGCTCCGCCCAAGAGCGGGGATTGTCATAGGATTCATTTTCCCATCGGGAAAAAAAACAATGTACCGTTATTGCATTGCTGTATAGGACCGATAGTGAAACAGTCTTGTCAGAATTAAGTAATGCAATCCCAGCACTCACTCTACTTTTCAGAATACCTATATGGCTGTATTGAAAAGTTAGCCCGAACTTATGTGGTTAAGAGCCGGTTGTAGTCACTGAGTATTTAATATGACTCCGCCCGGGTCTATGTCGTTACGCCGCCGCCGGGTTCCCGATTTCCGGCCACCGTAGGCGCGGGCTTGCAGACAGTGAGCAATGGGTAGCTCGCTGTCCGGCCGTTCGGTAACTACCTATCCGGACCAAGCCCAAGTCGTCGACGGCGCGCACTGTTCCCGCGCGCCTCAAGGAGTTGTCAGCAACAGCAGGGACCCAGCCGGGTCGAAGCCTACTGGGGCCAGGGTTACCCGAAAGGGTGCTCGAGCCCCGGTATGAAGGCTAGAAGGATCGGGGTGGGTCTTTTAGTCAGTAAGAGTCTGACACTATCTCCTGCTCCGCCCAAGAGCGGGGGATGTTAATGCATGATTTTTTCCCACCATAAAAAAGGTCTATGTCGTTTTCGCGGCCCCTTAACAGCAGTTTTTTTTTTTTTTTTTTTAATTTAAATTTAAAAATATATATATTTTGCGATATTTAACAGATGACGGTAAATTATGACCATTTACTCACCTATTTATGCGAGGCAACCCCTCCTATTAGCGCCAAAAAAAGGAGGCAACCTGTAGTTTTTCAGTTCCTTGGAGCACATTTTTTCAGCTGATGCTCGACTTTCAATAACAAATGAGGGGTAATTGATGTCAAAAATGTAACAACAAATATTGTTTAACATTATTGGCACTAGATTTAGCTTGGCAGCCTATTAGCAATGTCTAGCATATAATCGAACGCATTATCTCGCATATAATATTTATCATAATCAAATAACAGACGAATGAAGAGATTTCTTCGATCGGATTATATCAACAGGATTTGTCATCGCCAATACTGTTACCTGCTTGGAAATTATTATGAACAGTGACTAATGCATGCATGGTGCATGCATTAATCACGTTGCTTTAAACCAGGGTTTTTCAACCTGTGGGTCGCGACCCCAGGGGGCTCACGAAGCTTTTATAGTGGAGTTGCTAAAGCTTGGGAAAGCTACAGCAGTAAAAAAGAAACAATAACATTTATTTAGAAAAGTGTAAAAAAATATATTAAGTATTTATCCGAACCCTAATTGTGAAAATAAGTAAATGTATTGGATTCAATATAAGTTACAAAATAAAAAACAACGGGTAGGGTCGCGATATATTTCTTCATACTAAAAGGGCCGTGGTATGAATAAGGTTGAACCCTGAAAAACCCTGCTTTAAACTATTTAGTAGCGTAATCCCTTTCAGTTCCAAGCTAAATTCAATAGTAAGGTGTCATCACGGTGGGTGGTTTATTGAATTCCGAACAAAACAAGCTAGTGAGAGACTCATATAATTAACTCCCTCACATTGGAGTTAATACAGTAATAAGAAATTCAAGCCGCCCAAGACAAAGACAGCTTTATCCCCATGTTGGATACTCTTTTTATACACCTTCTGTGAGTTAATTAAAAGACTAAAACAAACTACATAATAGATAAATACAAGTATTATTTGCAAGTTAATCTTGACTCACTCGACATTATTTGAGATTTGAAACAAACAAAATATGACTGTTTTGCATTAAAACAAAACAGGTATTATGTGTTGAATAAGACACACAGCGTTGAGATGAAGAAAGCTGATGTAAATTCGCCCTAAATTATGAGTCTATGGTTAAAACTTACCGAATTCTCCATGGTTTTATACCTTTTTTTTTTTTTTTTTTTTTTTATGGTGGGAAAAAAATCATGCATTCACATCCCCCGCTCTTGGGCGGAGCGGGAGATAGTGTCAGACTCTTACTGACTAAAAGACCCACCCCGTTCCTTCTAGCCTTCACACCGGGGCTTGAGCGCCCTTTCGGATAACCCTGGCCCCAGTAGGCTTCGACCCGGCTGGGTCCCTGCTGTTGCTGACAACTCCTTGAGGCGCGCGGGAACAGTGCGCGCCGTCGACGACTTGGGCTTGGTCCGGAAAGTTACCGGACGGCCGGACAGTGAGCTACCCATTGCTCACTGTCCGCAAGCCCGCGCCTACGGTGGCCGGAAATCGGGATCAGAATCCCGGTTGCGGCGGCGGCGGCGATAACGCCGTTGCCTGATGCGTTCGGCCTCCTCCTTTGCGAGCATTACTGCTTCGCAGAAGTCGGCGACCGCCTGCCACTCCTCCTCGCTCCGGACCATGGCCTCAACCAAGGCCCGGCGCGAGAGGTCTCCGCCGCCGATCGCCCCCACGAGGGCACGGCGATGCTCCGCCCAAGCAGGGCACACCTCGACCGTGTGCTCCACCGTGTCCTCCGGGCGTTCCGCACAGTGGCGACACCCGGGCGTCACTTCCGCATGAATCCGGTGCAGGAAACTCCCGAACGAACCATGTCCGGTGAGGACCTGCGTCATGCGAAAGGTAAGGACGCCGTGAGGTCTTTCCAGCCACGCCTCAAAGAGGGGACTTACCGCCATGATTGTGGCGTGCCCAATGGTTTTATACCTGTCTCGCTCTTTCACCAGCGTGCGTCCTTTTCTTGCAAAGAAGGATGCTTGACACTAAGCTGTCAATGTCATAGAGTCTTCAACTCACCAGCAAGAGGCTTGCTGCAACGCTGTGTGTCTTATTCAACACATAATACCTGTTTTGTTTTAATGCAAAACAGTCATATTATGTGCTTTTCTAAGACACACAGCGTTGAGATGAAGACCTGTTTGGTATCTGCTGGTGATAAACACAAACGCTATGATGAATTAATTATAACAGTGTTCTAGAATATAAATCTGTTTTGGTATAACTCACTGTAGTTATCTACAAATAACTTCTCCAAGAATCAACTAGTTACACATTAGATATATATATCTTTAATAATCCTTATCAAGGAACAGATTATTTTAATATTAATAAATAAGTTTTTCAAAAAGTTATACAAATTTTATCTAATCATTATTAGAAAAGTGTAACTGCAATAAAATAACATCTGAGTTATTATTGTCAATTTTGTTTACTCCAATGACAATAAAATTTCTGAAATGTTTTAAAACTCTTCCAAATTGCTCTGTCCAGTATTGCCTGAACAGGTCTACCTCCAACTAACTTCTGGAGACAACTACTGACCTAATACTACCAGGTGGATCAACCATACTATGTATCCATCATGCAATATAGATACATAGATCTCTTTATTAAATACCATAAATACAATTACTGTAGGACCTTAAAATTAATAGTGTGGCACACTGCCCCCCCCCACAAATCACTGGCTATAAACCTAGTTTGGGGACCAGGAGACAATACTTCATGCAAACTATATTGTATCTTATTATTGAACCTTGTGTACAATTATTGAAATAAAGTTAATATTATTACAATGGTTGGTCTTTTTGATGCAGGTTTTAATTTCCCTGATAGAGAAATAAATAACAGTCACAGTCTGGACTGTTGTGATAGTGACAATGTTGTGACAGTCCTGTCTGCTTCCTCTATTATCAGGTTTATCTATAAAGTTATGAATACTTTTATGAATTAAGGCAGACACAATGGGCTGAATGTTTCCGCAACAACCAACCTGGCTATTTGTGTGCCTCTGAATTTGGTTTTGAACCAAACTTTAGCCAAAGAATAATCTCATCTCCAGTAGAAATAAGATTATCAGGGTCATTTTCCAATGATGTGAGATCATGGATTCTACAGCCTGAAGGCTGGCAGTAGTATTAAAGTTGTTCGCCTAGCTATTTCAAATAGAGACCCTGACTCTCCTGTTGTCATGAGTCACTTAAATGGTATTGCACTGTGTTATATTGGTAGTTTTTGTAGTGCTGGCTTAGCAAATGAAATGGCCTTTCCTGAGGAATGAAAAATGTATTTTGAAGTGTCTTCTTATTTCAAAACACAACTAATAATGTTGCACAATAAGTTGAGACAGCTGATTATGAAGAGAATAATTCTATAAGCTAGCTTGTCTACAATCTGAAAACTAGCAACACCCTCAGGTGCTTTAGGATTAATCCTATTGATGTTAAACCAAGATCACCATCTTTTAATTGGGTCCTTTTTTATATTTTTTTATAAGTTTCATTCCTCTAAAGACCAGTTAGAGACCAGGTCGCCCCCCCCCCCCATTTTCCAGGGAAGGATGGTCAACTTGTCCATCTGTGCAGGGCAGTTGCCTGTATTCCGATCTATGAAGACCTTCCGCAGGTTCTTTGAGTATCGGAAGTAGTTCTGCTATGGCTCTCACTCACAAGTCGGTAGCCAAAAGCATTTGGTATATTTTGGCCTTATAAGGACGTACATTCCTTTTGCAATTGTTTAAATGAGTTAGTACTCATAGTATTAAGCTGGGTGGTGGAATGCCAAGCCCAGCTGATAGTCCCATTTTCGGCTGAAAGCGTCGCAGAAATCTGCGTAACAGTTTTTGGTATTAAGCTGGGTGGTGGAATGCCAAGCCCAGCTGATAGTCCGATTTTCATAACAGCTCTTGGGATGTAATGTTACGTACTTTGGTACGACAGCCTTTTCTCTTAACGCAGAACAGGTCTACGTCTGGGACACCCCACACTCAGAATATAGCCTCCGTGGCTTGGGGTAGAAGATGCCACTCTGGTACTTTGCGGCCCCTTGATAGGCGATCCGCAATCTGTTTAGCCTCCTCAGGAGGTAAGTGGCTGAGAAAGCTGAACGTAATTGCTCTGCAAGTTTTAGGAAGCCAGTTGTTAGTCTTAGTAGTAGAAAGGAAGAAAATGGGTCCCCCTTTCGTTTCTGAGGTCTAATTCAAAAATGTATAGCTCTATCAATTAATGTCTTATGATTTTGACAATGTCAAAGGTATGAGATGGAAATGGTCAATACTTTGTCAAGAATATTGTTAATATCTATTAATAAATTTTTGTAGTGATGGTATCCAATGGTTATCATGCTTAAGTATAACTAGATTACCACATCTGACAACACAAAACAATAGACTCTACAACACAGAATTATAAAATGAATATTAATAACCTCTCAGGTTAAGAATCTCATGCTTAATCTCACCCAGACAATGGCAAAATCCTCGTTGCAAAGGTTGCATACCATAGAGTCCTGCTTTTGGATTGAACGAGTATGTGTGCACCTCCAGTCATCCGTTGACTGTTTATGGTTCCAAATCAGTATACATTTCTTTTAAATTTGAATGTCAAGCTCACTTACAAAGAGCTTACACAATGAAGTTGGTGAGGAGCCACTTTACTTCAACGCAACCTACTCTTTTACCACACACATTCTGACTTGCAGTCTTTGAATTTTTTGTATGTTAAAGACTGGGGTAATGTACATTTTTTCTTTGTTCCAAAATATTGTTACATAAACCAGTTATCAATTGTAGAGTTGGGGCTTATAAATCTTTAGACCTGTTAAAGTGACTCAACTCACATTAACTTTAAGACTTTCAAAACTAGGGCAATGCAAGATTGTAATGCTTTTCTGATAGGCTAATGCTGTTTAATTGGGCTCCGTGCCCTGAGTCAAGAAGAAAGTCATACTTTTCTTGACTATTGGTATTGAACTATTACCTTTTTATTAAAATTTCATTAATACGGTATACAAAGGCGGACTTAATGCCCTAGGCATTCTCTACCAGATCTATGGCTTTTAATCACCATTTTAGTTCTGTTCTAGCTGAACAGGCAGAGGTAAAACTTGCAAATTTTAGCAAACCAAATAAACTTTGAGTTTCTCGCAGAGAACAGTTTCTGGTACTCAAAATTTTTGAAATGATTAATTTTATTTTTAATATCTTTCGAGGAAGTTTTACTCAATTTTGCTGAGTTTTCCATACTAGGCCCAGATATATACCTCTTTTGAGGGCTTCAGACCAGACTTTTGAAAATTTATGTGCCAAGTCTAGGTTCTCAATGTTTCCACAACTTGAGAAACCAATACTGTTACGATCCTGTTTGACCAGGAAAAAATTTCTCTGACAAACAATTATGTGGAAACCTTGTGCTCATTGGATTTCTGCAATCCAGATTGTTACCTACTGTAGCAAACATTTTTAGAGCCCATGGTAGGAAAATGGCAAGGCTTATGATTTCCGCAATCCAGTTTATTACTGTAGCCCCCATTTTTGGGGCCCATGATAAGAAAATGGCAAGGCTTATGATTTCCGCAATCCAGTTTATTACTGTAGCCAACATTTTTGGGGCCCATGATAGGAAAATGGCAAGGCTTATGATTTCCGCAATCCAGTTTATTACTGTAGCCAACATTTTTGGGGCCCATGATAGGAAAATGGCAAGGCTTATGATTTCCGCAATCCAGTTTATTACTGTAGCCAACATTTTTGGAGCCCATGATAGGCCAAATGGCAATGCTGTTAACTGCAGCAACTTGTTTATGTAAATCACACAAGGAACGTCCTGTGTGTTTCTGCAATTGATATGTATAATTAATTGGAAATGTTTCACTGAAACATACAATTTGAGATCTCTGAAGTCTGAGGTTGATGATCAGACATAGTTTACTAATTGTGATCATTGCTCTGAGTTTTGCAATGTTTTATGTTTTGAACATGAGATAACTTAAAAGCCAAAACTCAGATCCATCTAAATCTGTGATGGAATGCAAAACCTCTCAGCTAAAAAGATATTCTTTACTTAGCAGAACCTTTCGTAATGCTCTTCCAAGGAGTATCATATTACTAAAAGTAAACAAGATTTTGTAAACAAACGTTGTTTATCAGTATTTGGCATACTTAATTGTTTCTGTAATGAATGCCTTGGATTTCTTAAAAAATAATAATTAGTGGACGATACGACTCCACAGTCGGATCGTTTTCTTGTTGTTCAAGAGTTCAGGATTGCTCTCTAACCGACTACGAATGGTTGGTAGTAGAGCCAAGTTAGTTAAATAACTAGATATAAATCCCACTTGTTGAATATTAAGTGTCTCAACACGCAGGTGCGAACATGTCTAAACTTGACTGTACTTACCTGTGAAACTTTTCGTCTTTTGTTGGGTAGAGGTGAAGCTATCCCCTTCTCATCCCCCGAGGATGAAGATGATAATGATGATGAATCATTAGGTTTAACTCTGTTCGAATGCTAATTTTCATCCAAAGATTAACATTTGAACTTTGTTCACCTCCAACACGCATCTGCACAATTTTGTGCAGATTCATCATGAAAACACAAAACACTTACAAGGGACACTTTCACGACTTAAATAAACGCTGTGTGCTTATCTAATACAATAAATTATTGTATTTTAACACTTTGGAAAATTTTGCGATTTTCTCGCGGCAAAATTTACAAACGCTATGACATTGACAGCTTAGTGTCAAGCATCCTTCTTTGCAAGAAAAGGACGCACGCTGGTGAAAGAGCGAGACAGGTATAAAACCATGGAGAATTCGGTAAGTTTTAACCATAGACTCATAATTTAGGGCGAATTTACATCAGCTTTCTTCATCTCAACGCTGTGTGTCTTAGAAAAGCACATAATTCACTACTTTATGGGTGAGTTGCACCATTTAACTATAACGATAACAAAGCCGTTAACAGTTGTCAAATCGTCAAATTGACATTGGTCAATTATACGATTTGACAACAGCGGCAGCTTTGGCTGGTTATGGTTTGGTTATCGTTATAGTTAAATGGTGCAACTCACCCTAAGATTACCTCGCGAGTTAAAGACACTGCTTTATCCCCTAGTACCTATTAATATCTGGCAAAAGAATTAAGACTGTATTCTTCTCATCAACACTTAGACACTGTTCCCCATGGAACAGGTTAAAATTATGTACTTAAATTTAGGCAATGCCGCCAGTCTTTTGCGCATTACCAGTCGACAGCAATGTGGAAGAGTTTTTTGACGCCATATTTTAGTTAGTTTCAATTAGCGTAGGGTTTTATTATTTATTTATTTTTTAATTTACTATAATTACAGTTATTTAGTTATTAGTAATATTATAAAATTTGCATGTAAGTGCTTGTAAATAAATAAATTGTAACATGTTAAAAAAAATATATATATAACATACTTAAATCCAACTTATTTTTACAAATTTCCAACCTATGTTGACTTTCAGCCTTATCTTCTATCTGCATTATGTTTTATTTTTATTTTATTTTATAAGTAAAGGCCTTTCAAGTTCGACTTTGATTGACGACTTCAGTAAAATGAATAACAATACCTAAGTTCCATTCGGTCTGTTTCATTTGAATGGCCTGTTTCGTTTTTCATTTTGGACGGCGCGTTGCGATCGCGCTGGCGTCCCATTGTTCAACAGTCTGTCTATTTGGCTTTAAAAGAAAATTATTTTATTATTAGGAACTAGCTATAGCAGGTTACTTTGTTTGCAGACGAAATTTTACATGATACTAACATACATAGGTACATTGATATAATATTTATTTTTATAAAATATATTTTTTTTTGTAAATTACTTCCTACGAGTATGAGCTATTCCAGGACATGTTCTATCCGTGTATCCATTAAATTTCAGCCGTATATACCTGGACATCCTAAATTAATATTTTTGAGAAATGGCCAACGCACAGCCGAAACTGCTGGGATTAGAACATAAAATTTTCCTCGAAGCTTCCTTTTATGACTTACGCAAGCATTAAGAGAGGATTTTCCAAAATTCAAGCCCTAAAGAAATGAAACGGGGTGTTCAAATTTTGTATACCTAAAGCAACCTACTTTCACGCTGGCGAAGCCACTGGCCGAAGCTAGTCTATCAAAGAAAGAAAGAAAGAAAACTATTTTATTTGGCATACACACTCGTAGATACACACAGTGTAGTAACAACATGTAGACACTAATAGATTGTTATATACTGTGTCTCACGGCGGCGCCAAATAGGTCCAGTTCAGCAATAATGCCAGACAACTACATGGTAATTGCCAGACGCTGGTTTTCAACTGAACCCTATTTCGAGTGTACGGTTGAAAATTGGTTTATTTTTTAGTACTCAGTTATTAGTGATTAGGTGTAGGGTAAATAAATTACATATTATATATGTTTATGTGCGATAAATAATAAATATGTATAGGTGATCACAGAAACTCCTAAAAGTAATGTGCAAAATTAAATAAACCTCATGAAGTTATAAGTAAGTATGTACAGTCCTTTCAACGTCTCTAATGACAGTAACAATGGATTAAGGGACCAGGCGGTCTTGAGCAACGACCAAAATCAGCCTCTTTTAATCCAATTTTTCCTGTTTAATATCTCAGAAAGAAGATGAGTACATTTTCTTGCTTAAGGAAAAATTGCTCCGTCAAAAGTTTCGGATCATTACCATGATCTAATTTATTTTCAGCTGTTAACACCTCATAAATGGGCAGAGTTCTTTAAGGGTCCATATTACCCAACACAAGAGGCACCGGGTTTTAAAAAACCTCATGGGTGCTCATGCTCGATTCATTTTGATGACATGAAAAAGTGGCGAGGTGTGAGAAAAGAAGTGCACACTGATTTGACACTGATCGACCGACAAATCAATAAATGTCCTACTTAGATACTGAGTCAAAACTAAGGTTCCTTTGTACTATGAAAACTAGGAACAACGAAGGTACCACAAACACCCAGACCCAACACAATCTTTTCAGGTCGTGGGTTCGATTCCAACCCAGGACAAATGTTTGTGTGATGAGCATGATCATTTGTTCTGTATCTGGATGTAATTTATCTAAAATATGTATGTATTTAGAAATAAATAAGTAAGTTTATCAGCTCTCTAGTACCTATAACACAAGCTCTACTTAGCTTGGAACTAGACGGCGTGGTGTGATAGTTATGGAATATATTATATACTTATATTTTGTGTTGGTGCGGGAATCCAAGCCGACCCTTGCGCCTCAACCGGGGCGCTCTAAACCACTGCGCTAAACAGGTCTTCGGGTAATGTAAAAACGCCCATCCCTAAAAGGCGATTACTGATCTGTTTCTTGATGATTGTCTATTCTCAGGGGTGCTCGACACCCACTGTATATTTCTCATGGGTGCTCGAACCCCGAGCACCCACGGAGTCGGCGCCCCTGCCCAACACGTTGGGTGCTTAACAAAACAACACGCTTCTAAAGTCGTTATAAAGAGAGGGATCGTCTCAAGAACGGATACTACGATCGAAATGCGGTTTTAAAAGTAACTTTTACGTCCCAATCGTTTTTAACTTGGTACGTTCTAACTTTTAGATGGATTTCTATGGTTACTCGTTTTTAGGGTTCCGTTCTTAAGAGGATGCATCTCGACATACATTTTCACTGTTTTTCATACAACCGCTCTTACGCGATTATGACTTTATTACACATTTTTCATCAGATATTTTGGAAACACAGTATCTTGTGGATATTACCTAGGCTTCTATGAAAATCAATTTATAAATATGTGTAAAACTAATCCAGTTAAGATCTCTGAAAATCTGCTATTTTGCATGAACTTTGACACTTCATCACTTAATCAAAAATTTAAAAAATCAAAAAGACAACCATACAAGCCTAGCAAATTTTACCAAGATTCTAAATAATGACAATGAATTTCAAAAACTTTTAAGGGTTTAAAAAAAACACTTATTTCCTGGAACAAGTTTTATAAAATATTCGAGTAAATCACGGAATTACCGAATGCTAACAAAGTTTTCAGGCGTTATCTCTCTTTTTTCGCATTGCCTTTTCGTCAAACATCGCGTTGGATTGCGTTAGATAAAGTTACAAGCTTTTAAGCCATGCACGATGTTGACGAAAGGCAAGTGAAAAAGCAGCCTCTTAAAGGGTAAAAACGAGACCCTATTACTAAGACTCCACTGTCCGTCTGTCTGTTACCAGGCATCTCATAAACCGTGATAGCTAGACCGCTGAAATGTTCAAATAATGTTTTTCTATTGCCGCTATAACAACAAATATTAAAAATAGAATAAAATAAATATTTAAGTATGTTTAATTGGGGCTCCATAACAAAAATATTGTTTCAAGAAACAAACACCGGAACAGGTGAAACTTTAAAAAAGTTTATAACATACTGTTTAATGTTGCCACGCGGTATATGGAACCCTTCGTTCGCGAGTCTAACTCGCACTTGACTGGTTTTTAAATTCAGGGTTAACTTTGGAGATATTATAAATTGGATTTTGCACTTTCTAAAGTAGCGCCACTTATACTCTATTCCTGAATAAGATTATTAACTCTATTTCTAAATAGATATTTGAATTGCGTATTAAAAAAAAATAATCTCCTTCCGTCTGATTGTTAAATTATAGAGTAGGAAGATTTTACCAGCTTTTTATAAACTAGTTATATTTTTTTAAGCTAAACTTTTGCAAATAAATTTTGAAATACCTATCGCTAACCAATTGAACTGAAATCAATTTTCAATTTCAATTTTTATTCATGACAGACAATGTATGCTGACGTCACTTAGTAAAGTGAAAACCAAATTATATAGATAATTAATAGTTTAACAAAATTGTATGTAACGCAACGGCGGCGCCGCGCCGGCGGTCCATAGAAATATGGGCAATCTCTTTTTGTAGACATGTTCAGCCTAAATGAAAATGCATTCTTAGCTAAATGACTTTATTTGAATTCAACATAGCGAACTTCTGAAGATGATGGACTAGTTATTATTAAAAAGGGCTTTTTTTCGGTGGGTAAAAATCATCCAAATAACATCCCCCGCCCTTGAGCGGAGCGGGAGATAGTGTCAGACTCTTACTGACTAAAAGACCCACCCAGTTCCTTCTTGCCTTTCATACCAGGGCCGAGCCTCCCTTTCAAAAACAAATCCGACTTGGGCTCGGTCCGGACGGTTACCAGATGGTCGGACACCGAGCTACCCATTGCTCGCCGTCTGCAAGCTCGCGCCTACGGTCGGGATCGAAATCCCGGCGGCGCTGGGGCATGAGCGCCGTTGCCTGATGCGGCCGGCCTCCTCCTTTGCTAGCATTACTGCTTCGCAGAAGAAGGCGACCGCCTGCCGTTCCTCCTTGCTCCGGACCATGGCCTGTACCAAGGCCCGGCGCGAGAGATCGCCGCCACCGATCGCCCCCATAAGGACATGGCGAAATATTAAAAGGGTTAGTTTAGAAAGACACTATAATAGTTTGCAATGTGAGATTCATACTGCAAACAGAACTTAGGATTATACTAGGTTCCACGGTTTTCTGTTTTGTAATAAAAAAAATGTCAGTATTCAATCAAGAACATTATCAAACATCAACTTTCTTGCGTAAGTTATTCTGGTCCAAGTGTCTGCTCCCTACAACTAAATCTAGGTTTTACCCCACAAACACGAAATAAAAACAGGTTATAATAAATTCAATATGGTAGATAATTTTCTCAAAATGTGTTTTTAAAAAACAATTCTACTCAAAAAAAAAATACAATACAAATCGATAAGGTTCTATTATATTGTATATTGAACATTGTGCCTTTATTCGATAAAGACTTCGTTGATATTAGGTAGGTTTAGACAAAAGTTCTGTTAGAAAAGCTAGTTAAAAGCATAATGGAACAATATCGTTCCTAAATACTTTCGTACTTCTTACAATGGAGTGAAATCATCGGGGAATAACACTTTTTCTTTCTATTTTTAAATGAGAAAAATACTGGATTATTATGAACCTTGCCTAAGGTTCCGTATCTCAAAAGAAAACGAACAGAAACCTTCGCAGTTCATCCGTCTTTCTGTGAGGACCCAGGAACTGTGTGCTATCATATAAACCTATGTGTAACAAATAAATATTTGACTTTGACTTTGAACTCTTGGAGGTATTAAATACGTAGGTCTACGGTTCCTTGAAGCTCTAAAATAGCTTTGGGGTCTACACAATAAAAATACGGCCGTATAACCGACATATTTTGATAAACCGTAAAGAAATCAAATGCTAAGATATTTTCTGTTGGCCTAGAAATAATTCTAGGCCAACGAAAAATATCTTAACATGCGAAAATGGCCATGAAGTGGGGTCTCGCAAAAAGCGTAAATGAAAAAATCCTACGCACAATAAAAAGTAATTCGTAGTTGTATCATAACTTACATTTGCAGTTGGCCAATTAACAATACCTAAATGAATTATTAAAAATTAGTATGTATAAATTTAATAGTCAAGATTAATTAAACTACTATAAATCAATAAAATTAAATTTGACAAAAATAAAGTGAGTTTTCAAGCCATCTTTTTTATTTTTCTTTTTAGTTTCTACACAAGTTTTTTCTTTTTTGTTTCTACACAAGTTTTTTCTTTATTGTTTCTGTCTGTGTTCTTTCTTTCTTTCTTGTTTAATTTACTTACTTACCTGAAATGCCCACCCTTTATAAGTTTTTGCCCTTAAATTCAACTTATTATTATGTTTGTGATTGTTAAAATATTTATTGTTAATTAATGTGCTTAGTTTTTGTATTTTTATTGTATACAATTGTGCAATAAATAAATGCTATATCTATCTTATTTTTTCGTCACTATAATGTACGGTGCTATCATAATAATGGCAATCATGTGTTCTAATGAAGTCTATCTTTGCTATTGGTGTTAAAACACTAATATTGGGAAGGTATTGGTTATTGAAAGGTGGTTTATTTTTGATGCTGATGACCTGGTTTCGAGATCTTTATTCCGCTGGTGCTCATTTTGTTTGATGAAACATCTCCAGTCAGATCTATACTCCGTCGTCTCCTTCCAACGAGAGTAGACATATGAAGTAATGAAATACATAAAATCTTATTCATGGACAGCAAGGAACGTTTTTTAGTCAGTAAGATTCTGACACTATATCCCGCTCCGCCCAAGAGCGGGGGTTGTCATTTGATCATTTTCCCCAGCGAAAATAAATAAAAGCCTAAGTTAAAATATTAAAGTGGACAGCAAGGAACGTGGTGGGCTTTTAGTCAGTAAGATCCTGACACTATCTTCCGCTCCGCCCAAGAGCGGGGGTTGTCATTTGATCATTTTCCCCAGCGAAAATAAATAAAAGCCTAAGTCAAAATATTAAAGTGGACAGCAAGGAACGTGGTGGGCTTTTAGTCAGTAAGATCCTGACACTATCTTCCGTTCCGCCCAAGAGCGGGGGTTGTCATTTGATGATTTTCCCCACCGATAAAAAAGCCTAAGTTAAAATATTAAAAGGAACCCAATGTTTTCTCCCTAATTCAAGCCACAGGGAGATCCAATGTGATTTTCCATCAGAAAAAATTACGAACTCCCGCACTTTGCATTCCTATTTAATTAAAAATGTTTCTTAATAGCTACAACCTAAGGGCCTTTAAGTCAAGCTATCACATTATCGCATAAGCACCGCTAAGTCAAAACAGAGGTCGAAGTCTACTGAAATATATTTCGTGAACAAAGTTAGAGTATTATCCCGCAAAAATTATACTAATACCTATTATAAAAGCGACATTTTGTGCGTTGGTATATTTGTTACTCCTTTGCACTTAAACAGCTGAACTGTTTAGAATAAAATTTGGCGCTGGAATAGGGTGATTTTCTTCTATCGCCCGGGTAAAGCTGCAAACAAAAGCTACTAAATTAGGAAAAGAAATTTTAAATACTAAAATTCTACATTATCTGAAGCATCGGTCTTTCAAACATCGAATTTAATGAATTAACAAATTTAATGAGCACCCTTTAATACTAAAATACTAATAAAAACAAGTAAATAATTATTCATACCTACCACCTAAATACACGTAGTAATAATTCTCAATTCACCAACTCACGTCATTCATTCATCCTTGTTATGCAGAACAAAATTAAGATTCATGCGACATAGGCACGTTGCCTATTTACATATTTAAATATCTCCAGCTTATATATAAGCTGCCACTAAGTTCCACCTCAAGCCTTATTCAGTGAACTTATGAAAATACAGTGTTCAAGAAAAAATATCAATCTGCGAGGAAAATACACATCTTTGTTGATACAAAGAAAACAAATCATGTTTTAGTTGGAATTGAATGTACGAGTAGAAATAGACGCTTACGATCATTGCTAATGGAAAAATGAATACTAGGCAGGGGCGCCGACTCATGGAGAGAAATAAACAGTGGGTGCCGAGCACCCCTTTTTTTATGGTGGGAAAAAATCATCCAATGACAACTCCCCGCTCTTGGGCGGAGTGAGAGATAGTGTCAGACTCTTACTGACTAAAAGACCCACCACGTTCCTTCTAGCCTTCATACCGGGGCTCGAGCTGTCTTTCGAAACTAACCCTGGACCCAGCAGGCTTCGACCCAGCTGGGTCCCTGCTGTTGCTGACAACTGCTTCAGGCGCGCGGGAACAGTGCGCACCGTCGACGACTTGGGCTTGGTCCGAACAGTTACCCCGGACGGCCGGACAGCGAGCTACCCATTGCTTACTGTCCGCAAGCCCGCGCCTACGGTGGCCGGAAATCGGGATCAGAGTCCCGGCGGCGGCGGCGGCAGGAACGCCGTTGCCTGATGCGGCCAGCCTCTTCCTTGGCGAGCATTACTGCTTCGCAGAAGTCGGCGACCGCCTGCCACTCCTCCTCGCTCCGGACCACGGCCTCGACCAAGGCCCGGCGCGAGAGGTCTCTGCCACCGATCGCCCCCGCGAGGGCACGGCGATGCTCCGCCCAAGCAGGGCACACCTCGACTATGTGCTCTACCGTGTCCTCCGGGCGTTTCGAGCAGTGGCGACACCCGGGCGTCTCTTCGGAAGGTAAGGACGCCGTGATGTCTTTTCAGACACGCCTCAAAGAGGGGACTTACCGCCATGATTGTGGCGTGCCCAGCACTGGGTTGCGATAGTCGTTGACGCCATTTCACCATGAGATCCCGCCGGAGCTCTGTCCGCCATGCCGTGACCTATCGCACACGCGCATATCGTGCATCCGCAAGCACCCCTGAGAATAGACTTCATAAAACATATCAATTATCGCCTTTGAGGAATAGGCGTTTTTTCTACTTACTACCCGACGACCAGCTCCGCGTAGTGTTTTAGAGCGCCGGTTGAGACGCAAGCCTACACATAATTAGTAATTAAGTACGCAATATGTAAGTGGGACATTTATTTAATTGTCGGTCGATTAGTGTGCATTTCTCTGCTCACACTTCGCCACTTTTTCGAGTTATCAAATGAACATGAGCACCCATGAGGTTTTCTAAAAGCCGGCGCCCCTGATACTACTCGGAGATAGGTATACTTAGACCGAGGCGCGAGCTTTTAAAAATAAGCGAAGTGTGGGTAGAAATAAAAATAGATTCCAATGCATTGTATCCATTATTATTTATAAAAAAACAACTAGAAATAATAATCCGATGCTAAACTCTGCAATCTATACGAACTTGCGAAGCACTCTTGAAAAAGCTTAACGTAGAATGGTGGAAAATAAACTACTCAATTGAGAATGTCTGCTACTGTGATATCCGGGATTTTTGTAGTTTTAACAGCACAACGCCACTTTCTATATGGGCAAAGTTTTTTATATAACAATACTGAGCAATATGAGTCATCGAATTTGCAAAGACACGCATTTCAAATTGCATAAACTCACCTTAAACTTGCATTGTATAGTTTTTCTTTTTTTTCGGTGGGTCAAGAAAAATCAGATGACGGCCCTCGCCCTTGGGCGGAGCAGAAGATAGTTTCAGACTCTTTTTTTTTTGTTAGCCTGTTCTGTCTCACTCCTGGGCAAAGGCCTCCCTCCACACACACTCTCTCAGACTCTTACTGACTAAAAAACCCACCCCGTTCCTTTGTTGCCTTTCATACCGGGACCGAGCCTCCCTTTCGGAAACAGGCCCCAGTATGCTTCGACCCTACTAGGCCCCTATGGTTTAGACAACTCCTTGTGGCGCGCGGGAACAGTACACGCCGTCGACGACTTGGGCTCGGTGTGGACGGTCGGACAGCGAGCTACCCATTGCTCGCCGACCGCAAGCCCGCGCCTGCGGTGGCCGGAAAATCGGGATCGGAATCCCGGCGGCGGCGGCTGGAGCGAGAGCCATTGCCTGATGTGGTCGATCTTTTCTTTTATGGTGGGAAAAAATCATCCAATGACATCCCCCGCTCTTGGGCGGAGCGGGAGATAGTGTCAGACTCTTACTGACTAAAAAACCCACCCCGTTCCTTCGTACCTTTCATACCGGGGCTGAGCTACCTTTCGGAGCTAACCCTGGTCCCAGTAAGCTTCGACCCATCTGAGCTCCTGCTGTTGCTGACAACTCCTTGAGGCACGCGGGAACAGTGCGCGCCGTCGACGACTTGGGCTAGGTCCGGACAGTTACCGGACGGCCGGACAGCCTCCTTGCATTGTATAGTTGCTATCGCCGTCATACTTATAAACTAACCTGATCGACTGAAATAAGCACGAATAATTTTGCACGTTACCGACTAGGGCTTGTACGCCTGGTATACCATAACACAACATTATTATTACATTCCAATCTTTTTATTGCATTCCAATAATTTAACAAAGTTCAATACCTCTCAAAGACGCCGCAATCAGTGGCGTTCCTAAAGGGTTCCTTGCACTCATTGCATAGTAATTTCATAAGGACACAATAGACTAAATTGTTCGAAACACGTGCGGGGATAACGAACATTACACCTTTGAACCTCTTCCACCGTAACAATATCTTCATCACTTACCCAACCGGGTCACGTTCGCCTCCAAATGAGAGAAAATCTAATCTTTTTTCTACCCTCTCTCTCATCGGCACGGACCGAAGTCTAAAATATCAGCTAGGAGCCTTAGATGGACATTTATACAATGCCATTTGACTTCGACGCCTTTTACAAAGGTGGATTAGATCTCGTTTGCATAATCAGTGCCAATTCCGACGAATTCATGAGTTCAACTTTGGGTATTTATGTATGATAAACTCATTTCGAAGATAATCTGAATACTTAGTGAACTCAGTTGTGTACTTGTCGCTTTTACTGGAATAAGGTTTCAATTGGCTGTAAATGAGCCTCATTATGTGATTCAGACAATTATTTTTTTTCGTGTACTTAACCTTTTGAATGTCTTATGTTACACAGTTCGACAAAAGCAATTGTCTTTCTATTGTGTCTCTAATTACGGCATTCAAAGAGACCGCCGGATATGGCAAGTTCGGGAGGTTCCTGTTCCGGATTAAAGCTGAAGTGACGCTCGGGTGTCGCCACTGTGCTCGCTGTCCGGTTACTGTCTGGACCGAGCCCAAGTCGTTCCCGCGCCCCTCAAGGAGTTGTCAGCAGCAGCAGGAGCCCAGCCGGATCGAAGCCTACTGAGCCAGAGTTATCCGAAAGGGAAGCTCGGTCCCGGTACGAAAGGCAAGAAGGAACAAAAGTGGGTTTTTAGTCAGTAAAAATCTAACACTATCTCCCACAAGAGCGGGGGATGTCATTAGATGATTTTCCCACCGGAAAAAAAGATCCTATATAGCTCCATCCCTTTAACAGCTCAGTTTAGGTCGACAAATGGATCGCATTAAGAGCTCGAGGTAGGGCCTCAAGTTCCTTCTGCTTGCTGTATATTCGTTAGCTATGTTTAAGGCCAAGCGCCCGAAAAGTGCCATAAAACAGTGACTTTCTGAAGCCTACTTCTCGGTTACGGCCAGATAGATTCATGAACAACATTATCAACATTTGATTTTTTCGTGCAATTAATACTTTTGACTAAAAAAATATTTAGCAATTTCGCAACGTTTCCCTACTCCTTCGAAACGGCTTGGATCTTTAGAAACATTTTTACACATGAAAAATGGTGGTTAAATATTCTTCAAAGTGAACATTGCAAATCAATCAATATTTCGGAAAGAAAATTGATTTAAAGGTCAGCCGCGCGCTTTCCGGGCGCTGTTGGCCGCAAAGAAATGCACAGATTTGCGTACTGCCGCCTAGGCGGGTGCGAGAGATGGTTCAAGGGACTATAAGCCTTAACAACAATATGTTCGGAAATAAGATACCTAAATATGTGTTATGAGAAAAAGCAATTAGGAAAGTGCGTATGTGCGTCACATCGTGACAGATTTTCTTACGAGAATAACTATTATCTTTTCTAGTGACTCTAATAATATTATCATTGTCTTCAGCCTTATGGACGATTCTGATTCTCTTATAATATTTTTATAAGAAGAATTGCGCGTTACTACAGAAATATATTGGGTTCACATCTATTTTTGTGGAACATCAAAGTATTACCTACGCAATAATGCGTAGGTAATACTTTGAGATTTACATTATATGATATGGTTACCATGACTAACATTATAAAGAGGACTTATTGACTTAGAAGAACTTTGAATATCTTTAAGTCTGAAACTCATTTAGTCTACTCAGTTCTATAAATTGTTTGGTAAGTTCGTTAAATTAATATACGAGTAGATACTAATTCTGTAATATATACTGGAATTACTATTATTTATAAGCCGATAATAATTTAAAATGTTGTTAAAACCTGATGATGTCCTGATGGCTACAACCCGGGAATCCTTAAGTCGAGAGTGGATAGGTTTCTTCTAGGTAAGCGCGTTTCATCTTCGACCGCATCATCGCTTTCCATCAGGTGAGATAGCGGTCAAGTGCAAACCTATCAACAATAAAAAATAAATAAAAAATCGGTTCAGTATAGTTGCCACTTTGTTTTTAAAGGTAAGTTATCTTAATGCCTATAATCATTGTAAGGCCGCCAATTGTATGTTTGTTTTTTATTATATGATTTCCTTTTGTTAATTTAAAATCTCAGTGTGCAATAAAGTATAAAGGGTGTAAGGGACAGCCCTCCACAACCTTTAAGGACTTGCTCAGTAGACGAAACTGGACAACACTTTTTTTTTCAGAAAACGAAAAAAAAAATCAGCACACCATACAAAATTATAAACTTGATTGGACAGTTTGTATGGAGAGGCCAATTTTTTTTTTCGTTTCCTGAAAATAATTTTTGGTGAAGGTTGTTCAGTTTCGTCTACTGAGCAAGCCCTTAAAGTTTGTGGAGGGCTGTCCCTTACACCTTGTATAAATATAAAAGTACCTACTAACAAAGTAATCCACTTGAAAAACCTATTTCACAAACAAACGACCACACATATCCGCAGCCTACGCAAAAAGAAAAGAAATATTCAGATAATCATATAATCATGATCCAATAATAATCATATCTGGCTTGGCGAAGAAAGTTAAGGCGGATCCTTTTATATAAAGTGATTTTTTTTTACCTGAAGCTGGCTTTCAGCCGCTCTTGCTTATTTCAAATTACACAGGGGACGAACGGCAAATAACATTTTTCTGACTCCTTGCCAAAAATCTTTTTGTTTCTCAAATGGAATTGTAGCATTGAAATCAAAGAGATTCTTTTGTTTTTGTGGATTAATTGTGTATTGCACGGCGAGTATCCACCCTTACGTTGTTGAAACATCTACGGTCCGGACTAAGCGTTTCGCCTCGTCATTTATACCGCGTACTTGGAAGGACTGGAACAATTTGCCTGCTGTGGTCTTTCCATCTGATTATAATTTGGGTGTCTTCTACGCTAGAGTGAATAGGCTCTCAATAAACTAGCGCGCCTCACCATCAACGATTGCGTCACTGCTTACCATCAGACGGGATCGCAGTCAAGTACTAGTTTATAACAGATAAAAAAAAAAGTATTTTAGCTTGCTAAAATACTTTTCTTCTTAAAATCTTTCTCTTAAAATCTTTTCTTCTTAAAATCTTTTCTCTTTAAATATAGTCATTGTTAATTTGATTGAAGAAGGAATATTAATGAATGGTCGCTTTTAAGTCTGGTGTATCCTTGAAGGTCATTTTGACTGGCCTGTTGGTCTAGAAAGTTACAAGCCTCAACCAACTATCCTGTGCGTCTATACCGCATCGCATCAGATCAACTATAGGTTTAGTTAGGTACCTATATCATACCACAACGTAATAAAACGTTACCAAGGAAATTATCAAAATACTCAAAAGTTAAAACAAAAGTCCGCTGCAGCGCTAAATTGGCATTATGTCGTCTAACAGAACAAACATGCAGCGCTAAGATAGCTTTTATAGGATATTTTTTTCGCGACCAAAATGTCTTAAGCGTCATTAATTTCGTGGCACTTACGCGTTTATAAGTGCCATTAGTAAAGATTTCTGCAATCGATATTCGGTAATTTTCATCAATATATTTTAAATAGCATTTCGTCATTCAAAATCATTAAATTATTTGGTATTACCGCTCTGACTGCGGAGAAATTCAAACAGCGGAAATGTAACTACCTTGTTGGAAGTAACATTTTGAAGCCATTGGGGATCAAAAAAATAATATTCATCCAACTTTCCCGCTCTAGGTTTGAAAAGAAAGAAAGAAAGTAGAAGAAAGAAAACACGTTTATTACGCACAGGTATAGGTATACAATGAAATAACAATTAAATAAACTTAACTTCTTAAGCCTAAATACGTCATTATTGTGTGTCTCACGGTAGTGCAAACTAAGTCCAGTTCAGCATAATGCCAGGCCACTACATAGCACTTGCCTGACGCTGGTTTTCAACTGAATCTTATTATTTTCTTAGTCTACAGTCTACGGATGTTAATTAGTATGAGCGAGACAGCTCGTCAGCATTTTACTAACTAAAACCACACCTGTGTTCTTCAGTTACTCTTTGTGATCTCTTTTGGACCATAATTTTTCTTTTACAAATTCTCCGTGGTCCAGCAGGTATTCGGCACATGGGCCCCTACGGTTTGCTCACTAAGTCGGCCAAATACCTATTAAGAATTGCCATACAACTGTGGAAATGCCGCCAGTCTTTTGGGCACACTTCTAGTCCACAGCAGTGCGAAAAAAAAATTTTACGGTCTATTTTAAGAGGGTTAGTTAGGGGTTTTGGTTTTTTGTTTATAATTTATACTTAGTTCCTACTACTTACGTTTAGTTCTTTTAAATAGGTTTCTATATTTTTATTATACCTATTCTGTTTTAAATAAAACGCTCTAGTTTGCACGTCCACAATTTTTAGAGAACGATAATTTTCTCAGTACTGAAGATGGTATCCAGAATCGATTTTCAGGCGGATTGCGGGTGTACAATAATATCCTTATACCATAGAATTTTAGGTAAATGAACGAAAGGGTCCAAAAGAGGCTCCATCTAATAAGTAGAGCCTACGTTGCCTTTTCCTTATTTCCGTTAATTACTTAGATATCGATGAGAAGGTAAAGTCAGTGGTACCTTTTAGCATTTAATAATTTCCCTCCTAATTTTTTTTTTTTTAGAGTGGCCTTTCATTAAACCACTTTATTCGTAGAACTCTATTCTATGTTTGGAACGAGAGGGCGTATCAGACCGTTACGATGTTAACACCGCTACGATCCGGACTAAGCGTTTCGCCTCGTCGTTTATACCGCGTACATCGAAGAAATGGAACAATTTGCCTGCAACGGTGTTCCTGTCCGATTATAACTTAGGTGTCTTAAGGCTAGAGTGAATAGGCTCTTAATAAACTAGTGTGATACACCTTCACTGCTTATCATTGGATCGCAGTCAAGCACTAGTTACACCATTTAAAAAAAAATCCACCTGTTTTTCTTCGAGCATACAAATATTCGTACCATGTAAGGTCAAAAAGAAAGTTTAATGTTGTGATTTAACATCACAACATTAAACTTTCTTTCTAAACGCAGAAACATAACCCACAAACATTCGACGATCTTATAACCTCCTAACCACCAATCCCAAAGGCGCATTCGTTTGTTTACGATTGTTCATAAAAGGTCACAGGGGGAGGTCCTCTTAAATAATATTCAAACTCCGCAACATAGCCGTTGATAACTTATAGTAGCTTAACCGAGGATTTACATTAATTCAGGTGGCATCTGCAAGTACAATTTGGCTATGAGCTCACAGCTCCGAAACTTTGGATCCCGCTTTCCCTCGAATTGATACCAACTGCGAACTACTTGGCTGTGATTCTAACCAACAATTATTTTAAACGTTACATTATGTTGAGAATATGATTTAGTCTTAAAGCGCAAGGGTTTTTTAGGGTTCCGTAACTCAAAAAACAAAAAAAAACAGAACCCTAATAGGATCACTTTGTTGTCCATCTGTCTGTCAAGATCCGTTACTCAGGAACGCACGGATGAAATTAATACCATATACTCTGGTCTTTCTTTTTCGAGGGGTAAAAATCATCCAGATGACATCCGCCCTTGGGCGGAGCGGGAGATAGTGTCAGACTTTTACTGAATAAAAAAACTCACCGTTCCTTCGTTGCCTTTCATAACGGGGCCGAGTCTTTCTTTCAGAAGCAGACCCTTGGCCCCAGTGGCTTCGACCCTGCTGGGCTCTTACGGTTGCTGAAAACTCCTTGAGGCGCGCAGGAACAGTACGCGCTTTCGACGACTTGAACTCGGTCTGGACGGTTACCTAACGGTCGAACATTGAGTTACCCATTGCTCGCCGTCACCAAGCCCACCCCTACGGCGACCGGAAAGCGGGATCGGAATCCCGGCGGCGGTTGGGGCGTGAGTGCCCTTGCCTGATTATTTCTGCTTAGCAGAAGGAGGCGACCGCCTACCACTCCTCTTCGCTCCCGACCTTAGCCTGTACCAAGGCCCAACGCGAGAGTTCGCCCCCACAAGGACACAGCGATGCTCTGCCCAAGTGGGGCACACCTCTACCGTGTGCTCCACCGAGTCCTCCAGGCGGTCCGCACAGTGGCGACGTCCTGCATTCTACTGGTAAAGAAGAAAATCGGTCCAGCAGTTTTTAGGTTTATTTATAAATTATAATAAATCAAATGTATTTTTTTCTCTTTATTATATTACTAGTTGCCCCAAGAGATGTTGTTCTGTCGGAAAACTGGCTTTTCATCAGAAATAAAAAAAAAACAAATTGAGCACCCGATGCAGCTCCAACTACCGGGTACAATAGTATTTCAAACCATCCAGGATGGGTCTCATTCAAATATATCACAAAATTTAATCAAATCGGTCGAGCCGTTTAGAAGGAGTTGGGTGACAAATACTTGTACAGGAGAAATATATGTCTAAAGATATATGGATTAGTATCGGTATTTAAATCCAATCCAGAGGCTGGAGATTCGATTGTACATATAAAAAAATTAAGATAATAAAAGTTTCATTTGCATAAAAAAATCAATTACAATTTACAGGATCCTAAAATAAATACAAATGAAAAAATTGAATGAAAACGATTTTGTTACCCGTATCACAAAATGTCCAAACACAAGTAACGGTAAAGTTACTCGTGTATATCACATACTTACGACAAAATAAAGAGAAATAACTTGCCATCGACCTTATAAAAAAGCCTTTTCAATACAGAATTTTAAAAAGCACCAAGTCTTCGCCTTGTCTGACTTTTGATAAAATAGCTTTCATCTTTGAAAACCTGAGAGCTATTCATTAAATTATTATCCATAGTAATATTATAAATGTGAAAGTAACTCTGTCTGTTACGCTTTTACGGTTGAACTACTGAAGTTTGAACTTCAAGGAAGGCTATGTGTAGAATTTTAAAAAGGCTACATGTCACAGACTGTTTCACTGTTCCAATTGTTCCAAATGATACATGTAAAACTTTGCTGACATTCCAATCTTTCGGAACACTAAAATGTTTGAGAACAGTGAGTTGGTAGTAAAGAGTTACACACGCATATTGTGTAGAGTCTGTATAATAAGTTAAACGACTTGATTAAGAGATAGAGATCATTGTTTACTAACAGAAGAACTTTATAAAAAGTACCGAATAAAAGTATTTTTTAAATGATTAAATTTTATACATAATTCCCAAGTCGTTTGACTTAATAGACAGACTATAACTTGCTTGTTTATTGTTTTCACGTCTTTACAATTTCTTTTTATTTAAAATTTTTATAATTAAATAGTAAATAGGTACTCTGAACTTCTGTCTCTCACGTTTAAAAGTTGCCATCTATTTTCTGTCTTTTTTATAACCTTTCCTTTCTCGCTCTCATATTTTTACGTATCATTTCACACATAATTCATACATTCCTTTAATCCATCTTACTTATGCTATTTCTATCTGGCTTCGACTTCCATTTCGCGTCCGGTATGACCAACATTTACGCGAAAGAAGTCGTGGGAAAACGCTAGATAAATATAAAAAAGGCAAGTGTTGGTTTTACCGCGTAGTAAGTTCCGTCCAAAATTTAATTTTACGACTGTGATACAAATAAATACCATCCTGTGAAAAGTACCTTCACTTCCGAACCGCTGAAATTAATTTCTAAAATCAAAATGATGACACCGCTAAAATTTTAAAGGTAATGAAAATATAATGCCTTGTTTCCCTATTTTGATACCAAAACTTTTTTTTCGATGGGAAATCATTAAATAACCCCATTCTGGTGGAGCAAGGTGTCAGATTTTTACTACTGATCAAAACCCACCTGTACCCACAGGTGAGTTTTGATCAGTAGTAAAAGCCCTACACAAGGGCGGTGTGTGGCATAAGGGGGAAACGTGCCCCCAGACAGTATTTTTCGTACTGTCCATTAAACTACTTAAAGAAAATTAAATTATCAGTGTTATGAAAATATTAATAACAAACTTGAAGTATATACTTTAGGGTTATACAAACAGGTGTTATATTGATGATTTTTTGCCCATCCAACCCTTGTTGACGGCTCAAAGAAAAACGTCCTGAATCCATCCTTGGTCTTACTGATACTGGATCCTAATAAAATCCATTAGGAACTAGTATTATCTAGTTTCAATTTAGATCAATAATGGATCAAACTCATAACTGAAAATAACTACAGTCATACAGTTTCCCGTACTAAACTACTCATGGTACGTATTACTGGTCATAATCTGATTCTCAGTAAGGCAAGGCTAAGCCTGAGTTCGCATTAAATTAAGCTTTAGGCAGAACTTGGGGTTGGAGCACACCTGTGCGACTATGTACACAGGCCTAATCTCTCACTTATTGCAGGCCGTTGGCCTCTTGCTAATTACAAATGCCTCCTTCGGAATTCTTGCGGCCATGTTTTCTTTTTTATAAACCGGCGATTGTATAAAAATATTGATTAGGTACAAATTTTAAAGTGTCTAATTTGCTTTTGTGTTTTTTTAATTAGATTATTGGTTTCAGATTCGCACATAGAGATGAGAGAGCTATCGTCCGATTATGTACCAAAGGTAAGAATATAATAGACACAGATATTTTTTTATTTACATATAATTCATCTTCAGGTTTTTTGTATTTCTTTTTTCTATTCAAATCTTTTGTACACTGCACCGTCTTTATGTCTACACCGCCACCGGCCCATGCTGCAAACCAGCGCTAAGCGTAAGCTCGTCGCATTATGCTTGAGGTCGCACCTATATGCTGAGCGTTTGGCCGTTATGCGCGTATGTGACGCATATCTGCCCTATATTTTGATAATGTTTGTTAGCTAGTTTCAAGATTGCCTCATTTCGCGTAAATAAACTGTTTTTCTTTCTTTCATTCTTTAGATATTCGTTGAAATCCGAACGAAGGAGATGGCATCCTTACACCCCAGCCGCCGCTGTAGCAGACGCCCGGGACGCCAGGAGTCGCAGGGAGATTAGCGTTGTTAGGCAGGAACTTGCGAATGTAGAGCAACGGGTAGCTCCCCGTCTTTTCATCCGATAAACGAACTCAAGTCGTCGTCGCGTTGTGCTCCGCGTGTGCTTCAAAAAGATGTCAGCAAACCTGAAGAGCACAGTCGGGCCGGTACTACTAGGACTGCGGGAACTTTTGAAAGCGTTAGTTGGTTTTAGTTAGTAAAAGTCTGACACTTCACTTCACTTCAAAGCGGGAGAAATCATTATTAAAAAAAAACGGCACGGTCAGTCATCCATTCATCTATATATCATTTTTTCTTATCCTGTAAACACTATAGAATAAAGTCGCTATCTGCATCAGTCTATTTCTCCACTTACTTCTTAGTAATCACGCAACGGATTTTGATACAATTTTCACTAATAGAAAGAGCGATAAAAGAGAAAGGTTTTTATATTAAAATAGAAACCGTGCGAAGCCTTCTTAAGATTACTTTTCAGGTTTAGTTATAAAACGTCTACAAATTTTTCTTCAAAATTTCGATCTAGTAACATGTAGCTAGCAAGCTACCTATTCAGTTCAGTTTTGTTCACAAAAACAAAAATGATTTTGAAATACATAGCTTACACAGTATGGCAAAAATAGGTCAAGTACTTATTGAACGAGGTGAAGGGTCCCGTACACCCATTTTACGGCAATGTACCTAGCTCTTGTTTTGATTAAATCGTTTATCACAAAACGAAAATTCTGGGATATTATATATCACTTCGTTATGTGGTGTGGAGAAAAACGACAATAGGTTCGTTGATATGTATCAGCTTTTTTTTGTAATTATGAGATCTATTGTAATTTAAGCGACCCTGAACGTGAGGCTGACGTTCTTGCGGAAAGAGTAGGATACAAGAACAGCCTCTATGTCTTAGATTCTGAATGCGGTAATGGATGACGCTATCGGTCATGAATAGCTCCATCTCTCTCTTGTACTGGTTTATTGATAGCTTCAAGTAGAGAATTGCGATACCGCATATGTGCGGGATTAAAATCAGCAATCCCGCGGATCCCGCGAGATTTGCCGGATCGGCATTTTTAATTTCACATGACAACCGGTCAAATGCGACTCGGACTTTCACACCGAGAATTTCTTATTTTACCTACCTATTTAAATAGTTCGATTCCCGAATAGCGTTGAAAAAAACCAGGAATATTCCCGTTTCTTTCAAATACTGTTGTTTCATTCAATGTAACATTCGAAACTTTCAAGAAATTTATAAATTATAAATTTCATGTATTTTTCCAATAAAACCGAAAAAAAACGGAAAAATATGAAAAGAACCGAAAACTTCATGTTTGTTTCTTTCAAATGCGTACTTATTTTTAAATTAATATAAACTAGATGACGCAATCTGATGGTGAGGCGCACTAGTTTATGAGGCCTATGTCCAACAGTCAGTGATTGGCTCGCCGCGCCATCGGGTCATAGACGTCACTCGTGATTCGTTCCCTGCGCTTGCTGCATGCATCCAACAACGACGACGATTTGCTCGCCAATGTATGGAATGCGCAAAGCGGTCCCCACTCGGACGCCGAGCGCTCAAGATTCGTGCTATACCTACACTAAAAACAAATGAAGGGACCCCCTTCATTTGTTTTTGGAATTCCAGGAAAATTTACAAACGTATCTTTTTTTTTACTGTGGAAAATTACCCAAATAAGTCAGTAAAAGTCCCTAGAGCGCTAGGGACTTTTTCTGACTTAAACCCACCTGTGATCCTTCAGTAGCCGTATGCATTCAAGGATGATGGTATCTTTTTCAAAAATTCCCGTTGAGCGTACATCTTTTTTTTTGCCCTTCAGAACATTAACGTCTGATACTCTATATACCTATATAACGCATCGCATCAGAACACAACTATATGTATAGATTTAGTTACGTATATAATATCAAAAAGAAATAAAACGTTACCAAGAGGTTTCCCAGATCTTTTCGTTCTCTTGGGCATCATGAATAATTCCCAATACCTTACTAGGCAATGTCATATTACTGATTGCTTCTACAACATACTGTACCTACAGACCTTTTCTTTTGTTTTGAAGTATATGTATGTCTATACAACCTCTACCTACTTTTCAATCTGCCTAGTGTTTTCTCAAAACATGTATTTGGTTTGGTTTTAGGCAGTAAAAGTATGACACGATGAAAGAACGACGAAGAAAGTTAATTTCCCAATTTAAAAATCCCCTTTTCTAAGGTGTAACCTAATTAGTCGTGATTTAAAGACGGGGGTCTTTAAATCAAGACTGAATAGGTTACTCCAACGTCGACCATACCACCGCTCAGGACCCGATCAAGCTATCAACCCTTTACATATACAAAACCATATACCTAAGTCTTAAGTCTTAAATATTTCCACTATCAAACCTGAAGTAGGTTGGAAGGTGGCACATAAAATTCTCAACCTGACAACTTGGGTATGGATGGCTAATGGCTAGGTTGGAAAATAGGAATAAGTAAATTTTGCCGCCCCTCATTTTTTTGCCGCTCTAGGCATGCTTGCGCCTTAGATTGGGCCCTGCCACCGCTTACCAGGGGCCGTCAGTTATTTTTATAAATTCGTCATTCCAACACGAACCCATTGTCATTTTGCTAAAAGTTTATAATCTGGTAATTCATAATGATCGATCATTGATCGGTCAATGGTAATATAATTATGGTAGAATGACAATATCGAGTTTATTAAATGCACGAATTGCGCAATGACGTTGCAATGGTTGTAATGGTAACATTCTATGCCATTTCTTTCAATGGAGTGTCAGTGGTTGACCATTGGAAAGTCATAATGAGGCCATTATATTAGTAGATTACCAAAACATGTCAAAATCAACAATTATGAAATCAATGATAAACTATTCTGACACTATTGTAATAGCAGATTTGAGGCCCAGGTGAGATTGTGGATGGGCACGCCACAATCATGGCGGTAAGTCCCCTCTTTGAGGCGTGGCTGGAAAGGCCTCACGGCGTCCTTACCTTCCGCATGACGCAGGTCCTCACCGGACATGGTTCGTTCGGGAGTTTCCTACACCGGATTCATGCGGAAGTGACGCCCGGGTGTCGCCACTGTGCGGAACGCCCGGAGGACACGGTGGAGCACACAGTCGAGGTGTGCCCTGCTTGGGCGGAGCATCGCCGTGCCCTCGTGGGGGCGATCGGCGGCGGAGACCTCTCGCGCCGGGCCTTGGTTGAGGCCATGGTCCGGAGCGAGGAGGAGTGGCAGGCGGTCGCCGACTTCTGCGAAGCAGTAATGCTTGCAAAGGAGGACGCCGAACGCATCAGGCAACGGCGTTATCGCCGCCGCCGTCGCCGGGATTCTGATCCCGATTTCCGGCCAACGTAGACGCGGGCTTGCGGACAGTGAGCAATGGGTAGCTCGCTGTCCGGCCGTCCGGTAACCGTCCGGACCAAGCCCAAGTCGTCGACGGCGCGCACTGTTCCCGCGCGCCTCAAGGAGTTGTCAGCAACAGCAGGGACCCAGCCGGGTCGAAGCCTACTGGGGCCAGGGTTATCCGAAAGGGCGCTCGAGCCCCGGTATGAAGGCTAGAAGGAACGGGGTGGGTCTTTTAGTCAGTAAGAGTCTGACACTATCTCCCGCTCCGCCCAAGTGCGGGGGATGTCAATGCATGATTTTTCCCACCATAAAAAAAAAGGTGAGATTGTGGAAAAGCGCGAGACTTTCAATAATAAAGAAGAAAAGCCTAAAATTTGAAATTATTTGAACACCCATGCGAGGCTGGGACGTGTTGTACTAATTAAAGTGACGCCGGAGCTAGTCATACATAACCAAATATTCCGGACTGGAAACGCAAAACTAACTCTCAAAGTTCCTTTACGGTATGTATCTTACGAACTATCTTCTTCACTCGCATTACCTACGTAAAACTACGAATGTTACACCTAGTACCTATCTTATCTTCAGTGCCGTTACTAATCCTTGAAAGGCCCGGGGCGAATTTCCAGAAGTGCCCCCATAAACAAATAAAAAATCTTGATCGGCTCAGAAAATAAAAAGAAAAATGACTATAAGTAATATAAAAAAATAGTACAAACTTAGAACCTCAATATAAAGTATTATTTGCTACGTTTACTGTATATTTGTAACCACAAATATACAGTTTTCAGATTTTTTCCTATACTTGTGCTATGAGACCTTGCTTCATGCCAAGTTTCAGGATTCTAGGTAATCAGGAAGCTTTTTACAGCTTCAAGGGACCGCAGACCTGAGCATATGGTTTTAATTTCAACGCAATACCTCTACGTTCCCGAGATAAAAGTCTTGACAGACAAACGGACAACAAAATTATCCTTTTGAAATAAGGAACCCTAAAAATAAGGTGATGCTTCAAACAAACCACCCACTATTTACCTCTTGTGGGTGCTGCTGAGTCCTGGGGATTTACCATGACGTGTTAAAATGTCAATCGTGCGATCGAGAAAGAGGGACGGAGCTCTACACCCTACGTAGCTCCATCCCTTCAACAGTTAAATTTGGGTCGTAAAACGGATCGCGTTAAGAGCTCGTGGTAGCACTGTAGACTATCCACAGAATCAGCGATCCTGATTCTCGGCAAGCTTTTTCGGCTTGTAGCGTCTACAACCATATTTTTGAACACGATAAATAAAAATAATTAGATTATTTTAGTTATTTATTTATTTAAAGCTTTATGCACAAAAAAACTGTACAAAGGCGGTCTGCCAATCGACCTTAGGGTGGTGCAGAAACGTAACATGGCAGGTGCAACTTAATAAATAGACAAAACAGAAGAGAAACAAATATATACAATAGTAAATACCTGCTTAGATACATACATATAAATAAAACAATGCTGTTGTGAAAAAAAACAAATCCAACCAATTACCTAGCGTGGTGATGATTCTACCAACATCTTGCGAATATGCTCACGTGCCTTCACCTTAAAAGAAAATCGGCTTGTTGCCATCCTGATATTCAAAGGGAGCGCATTCCAAAGAGATATCGCCTGGACGAAAAAGGAAGAGTGGATAAGCCCAGAGCGGTGTGAGGGACATCGTAGAAGACGACTATTAGTAGACCAAAGATTTTTATTGTGCCCAGAGCAAAGAAATTGAAGTTAGTTATTTTATAAACATGGTCCTAATTTGATCATTTCTACGCCCCTCCAGCGCCTAGGCACCGCCGGCACTGCCCTAGTTACGGTACTGCTTATCTTATACGCACAGGTACAGGTATCTCCTTCGACATTAAAAGGATTACGTAGCATTACCCGAGAAACCCGAAACCAACTTAAAATCCCTTCACTCTCTCACTCAGTTTTTGTTTTACGTATTTTGTATTTGCGAACCCTAATCTGAATTATCTCGACCCAAACGTGACATACCTACGTGATTGGAGATGCTTCCCTTCGTAAGATGACATTCTGTTGAATGCTAAATGGGTACACGGGCTGTTGGAGCGTCATCGTAATCATCAGCCTGCGTCATTCCACTGCTGGACGGGCACTTCTTATCTTTGGAACGCTTAATAAATACTCGTATCACATAGCAGTAATTAGTTCGTAATGTGCCCGGCCTCAATGACACTTCACTTATTCGGAATTCCTCTTACTGTTAACACCTAATTAAATTTTCAACTAACTTGCATTGAGCATACAGAGTTTAATTTCTTCCGGAATATTCGTACACGGGTGACCTCCTTTCTTATATCTATGGTTTTAACATTGTTACGAGTGAAAATGTGAAAATTTGTGAGTGTGTATGCGTGAGGGAGAGGACATCCTCATGCGCCAGCTGACACTACAGGAGACGCCTCAGCCGACGAGAGTCACAGCGCGATACCCATTCACTGTAGGTGCGGTCTTGCTGACGGTGACCAATGGAGGGCTCGCTGTCCGGCCGTCCGGGACTAAGCAAGAGTCGACGGTGCGTTATGGCCAATAAGGCCGATACCGTGATCCTGGAATGTAAAGGCCAACAAGCAACGGCGGGTTTTAGGTAAAAGTCTTACACTCCTTCTCGCTCTAACCCTCTTCTGAAATTTAGTTAATGATCGCCCACCACAAAAAATATCACTCAATGACCAGCCTGTAGAGGTCAGACAGGAAGTTTTTCCATGCAATGTGGGTACTAGGATTAAAACTCTGGTTAGATCGGCAGTAACTTTTTGACTGCAGGATAGGTTGAACCTGACAAAAATGTTCGTGCGTCTTCGAAGATACGTGGGAAGCCTGGCCCGCGCGGCGTAAAGTCGACGCACGCGTAGTGTTGCCACTGTGTTCAAAGAAGGAGGACGTGTTTCTTTTTAGATTTTTAATCCGAAGCACCTAATCATATCCCAGTCAATCATTGCTGGCAAATTGCGAGAAACTGGCATGTTTCGGTAGAATGGTAAACCAGAACGGTTTACTCGGCTCGCGAGGTCATGCACATGCTCAAGCATACGCGATCTGTTAGAAAATGCCCGAGACTTCGCGAGAATTATTTCTCTCTGTCTACGCCCCAGAAAAGATGAAAGAGGTTAGAAAGGAAATACTTTCCGATTTGTACTGCAACGAATGTCGCCGCTTGTCTCACACCCTTTAACTCCACTACAGGCAACCATTACGAACGCGCATTACGCAAGTAACAGACCACGCACACTTAGATCTCAAGTTTGCTATTGGTAGTTGAACTATGAGCATAAAGTAGGGATACTTTGTGGCACGCCTGCCCCGCCCAGAAGGCCATTCTAATCTCTTTTATCTGTTCTGTGGTCTGCGCTGGCCCATAATTGAGGTTAGGCCTAAGCAGATGATGACCTTACTCTGTAAATCAAGTCAACACAGTAGGAACTGATACCCTCACCAACTTCAGCATATGTAATTTGCTCTTAAATCCAAACACGATACGGGAGAGAAAGAGAAACGAAACCAAACTAAATAAAATTTCGTTTCGTTTTAAAGTTAGGTGTACTAGGAAACATGATTAATTTTGCAAGGCAAGTCTCAATTTGAGACTAAATGAACTGACAGGCGCACACTGCAAAGAGTAAAATTGGTGTCGTTCGAAACGAAAACATAAACGATTTCTGTAGAATTCTGTTAGCAGTACGCTGAATACTTTTTATTTCAGTATTTAAAACTAGCTTAGTTTTGCTTCGGCCGCCTGAACATTGAATGTTATACCTAAACGAACGTGTAAACAAAAAGTATCTTATGTCTTAATTTATGTAAAAAATATTATAAATGCATAGCATAGCGTGGCCTAATTAATAAGGCTGATTTGTATGTGCCATGCTAGGAGTCAGGCCTCCTCACGAAGACAGGCAATGGGCCGTAATCCACCATGCGGGTCCCAGTGCATATTGTGGATGTCACATGTCTTTATCGTTCTAGGACATACCAGTTTTTTCTCGGTCTATTCCTTTACCGTATTGAGAGCAGTGATGATTAAATAAATTACAGAAAGTAATGCGCCTGGCTGACTTTGAACCCGTTACCTACAACTCGCCATCTACAAATCGCCTCTACTACTCCAATTATAAATGCAAAGGAAGTTTCTTTCTGTCTGTCACGCGTAAACCGCTCAATCAATTTAATGAAGTTTGGTGTAAATATATATACTACAAAGGCTGTAGTGGTTTATGTAACATTTCCGACGTTTGGTTTCCAGTCTGGGGAGGGTCTGGGCTACCCTGAAGCGGCTCTTGTTCACTCTATGGTGTCCAGTCTACTGCGATAATTCCCGGTACGGCAGACAGAGTTCCGGCGGGATCTCAAGGCGGTATGGACGTAAGGGAGGTTCCTGCATCGGATTCGTGCGGAAAAGACGCCCGGCTTTTAAAGGTGTAGGTATATGTAAACTCTAGTATGTACCACCATAGCACAAAAAATAATAATAATAAAAATAAAAAAATTGAAAATTGTTTTTTTTTTCTTCGTCACCACTGTGCCGGAGGACACGGTGGAGCACACAGTCGAGGTGTGCCCTGCTTGGGCGGAGCATCGCCGTGCCCTCGTGGGGGCGATCGGCGTCGGAGACTTCTCGCGCCGGGCCTTGGTTGAGGCCATGGTCCGGAGCGAGGAGGAGTAGCAGGCGGTCGCCGACTTCTGCGAAGCAGTAATGCTCGCAAAGGAGGCCGCATCAGGCAACGGCGTTCTCGCCGCCGCCGCCGGGATTCTGATCCCGATTTCCGGCCACCGTAGGCGCGGGCTTGTGGACAGTGAGCAATCTGCAATGGGTAGCTCGCTGTCCGGCCAAGGCCAAGCCCAAGTCCAAGTCGTCGACGACGCGTCAGACTCGAGCTCTGAGGGTTCCGTACAAACTACAATTCCCTCCTCGATTTTTTTCTAAACATACTCGTAATACTTTGTAGGGTACCGTGCCCGCAAAGTGCCCCCTTCATACTTTTCTTTTATTACTAAGATTTCGCTGTCTATTCGTAAGTCGTCATCGTCATCGCTGCCACCGATCGCCCTCACGAGGGCACGGCAATGCTCTGCCTAAGCGGGGCACACCTCTAATGTGCTCCACCGTGTCCTCCGGGCGTTCCGCACAGTGGCGACACCCGGGTGTCACTTCCGCACGCATCCGGTACAGGAACCTCCCGAACTTACCATATCCGGTGAGAACCTGCGTCATGCGGAAGGTGAGGCCGCCGTGAGGTGTTTCCAGCCATGCCTTAAAGAGGGGACTTACCGCCAAAATTGTAGCGTGGCCAGCACTGGGTTGCGATAGTCGCTGACGCCATTTCGCCATGAGATCCTGCCGGAACTCTGTCCGCCATGCCGCGACCTGTTGCGGCAGCGGACTTTCGCCCCGGCTCCACTTCACCGCTGGATTAATGAGTAACAAAATTTTAGACAACACTTAGAAATTCGTATAAAGGTAGCCATTTACGCTAGGGTATACCTGACAGGATTGCCTGTACGGTTGAGTTTTACAGGTAAACCGGAGTGTGTATGGTGTCCAACTGTACAGCCCCCCTAGCCAAGTTACAACCGTTTCGCTTGCGCCGAACGCTTCCAATTTCCCTTGCCGCCAATTCTTTTGTTCTGACCACGTGACTGAGCGTTAAGACGACGTCATTCCCGTATATTTGAAGCTTTCTACAAGCGTTAACTATTGCAAATTAGCAACTTGGCTAGGGGTACAGGTTTCCACACAAGCTTACCTGACGGGACTATCAGCAGTGCAGATAAACCTGTCAGGTACACCCTAGCGTGTATGACTATCATGTTGTGTGAAATTTAGGGGTTTAATTATTTTGTGTATTCTGGTACCTGATAAGTGTAATATTGAATTTGTGGAATTATTACTGCAATACCAAATTTCCGAAAACTAATTAGGCTCTAAACAAAGCTGAACCTAGAATCCCCTTTGTTAATTGCTTATTACCTTTTGAAATACATACATGGAAATGGATTTATAGGTTTAGCTCTTTTTTGTACTTTACTCTCCAGGTATTAAAAAAGAAACATAGGGATCCCTATGAATTTTGATTCCCTTGAGAGTTTCAAAATATACGTATTTTGCAACATAAACAGTGTGCCGTGTCTTTTTTTTCGATAACTTAGAAGTTTGATTTTTCACAGCTTCAAGATATGATATGATATGATATTCCACAACTATCACACAACGCTGTCTAGTCCCAAGCTAAGCAGAGCTTGTGTGAGGAGTACGAGTGTGCATCAGAATGGCGGGTGTAATTTCCAGATTTGCCTAAATTTATTACAGTTATTTGGTACCTTCTGTATACCTTTACGTACCTTTTTTGAAAATCTGTGTGTAAACCCATTCAATGATATTTTAAAAATTAGGTACACCTGCCATCCTGATGTCAGAACCGCGGGTGTACTGCTAACCAATATATGTAGCCAAGCGCACTGTATAAGTAAATTTGGTACCACTTGTGTACCTGCAGATACAAGTATTAAAAAAACGAAATATTGTAACGTTACTGCGCAAAAATTAAAAGATTTTTCTTAGATGGCGTTACTATTTTATAATACTAACTAAAAAGGGTTTCACGCATTTGGTGTACATCTCAACTTGTACACCATGCTCAAATGGTGAACTTAGCAACTGGTGCACTTCTCATATGGCACACTTCGCAACTAGTGCACTTTGCAAAGGGAGCACTTTTTAAGATGAATGGAGATTTGGAAAAATGTCTAAAAATGAAATAATCTTGGAGGTTTGACGCGTTTGGTGCACATCTCAACTTGTACACCATGCTCAAATAGTGAATGTAGCAACTGGTGCACTTCTCATATGGCACACTTCGCAACTAGTGCACGTTGCAAAGGGAGCACTTTTAAGATGAATGGAGATTTGGAAAAATGTCTAAAAATTAAATAATATAATAATAATTTATTTGGTACAGCACAAGGCCCAAACACAATAATAAACAAAAAAACACGTATCAAAAGTAAAAGAATCAAAAAGAGCAATAAAAAAAAAATATTCTTTCTTTGACGTATTTATCTTTAAAAATAACAATTTACGTAAGTACTGATAACTTAAGTTAAATATTAAAAAACCTATATGTATACATAATTACAAAAACAAACAACATATTGCCTATTTTAGAATTGTGAAGGATTAATGGAATTGGAATGTTTGTCTGTCAGTGTTTCCAGAATCAAAATAAAACAAGAGACAGTTTTAAAGTAGTAGTATAATTGATTTGAACGATAACGAAATAAGTAATGATTAATATGAATAACGCATTGATTTCATGTGCATTAACTCGGCCTTATAATTTGTTACAAAACTATAATCAATGTAATAAAAATTATACAGTATATTAACGTAAGTAATAGTATTAATGAAAGATCCATTTATGTTACAGACATGATTTTAATCCGTAGGTACCTACATGACACATTCTGCAATCATACATTTACAGCTTTTTGTTACATGATTACGAAGGTCATATCTACTGTATTTTTAAGAAAATAACCTACGCAAAACCAAAGATTCTTTCAATTGTAGACCATTTTTCCAAATCTCCACTCATCTTAAAAAGTGTTCCTTTTGCGAAGTGCACCAATTGAGAAGTGCACCAATTGAGAAGTGCATCAGATGCGAAGAGTGCCATATGAGAAGTGCACCAGTTGCTACGTACACCATTTGAGCATGGTGTACAAGTTGAGATGTGCACCAAATGCGTCAAACCTCCAAGATTATTTCATTTTTAGACATTTTTCCAAATCTCCATTCATCTTAAAAAGTGCTCCCTTTGCAAAGTGCACTAGTTGCGATGTGTGCCATATGAGAAGTGCACCAGTTGCTACGTTCACCATTTGAGCATGGTGTACAAGTTGAGATGTGCACCAAATGCGTCAAACCTCCAAGATTATTTCATTTTTAGACATTTTTCCAAATCTCCATTCATCTTAAAAAGTGCTCCCTTTGCAAAGTGCACTAGTTGCGAAGTGTGCCATATGAGAACTGCACCAGTTGCTAAGTTCACCATTTGAGCATGGTGTACAAGTTGATTATCGTACTTACGTTACTCGTATATTTCTAAATACATGCATATTATAAATAAATTACACCCAGACCCAGAACTAATGATCATGCACATCACACAAACATTTTTCCTGAGTGAGAATCGAACCCACGACCTTCGGCATAGCAGTCAGGGCCACTAACCACTATACCAATAGGCCAGTCAGTTTAAGGAATCGCAGACCTAAGTATTTAATTTCAACTTGAAACTTCCCGAGGTAAAGGAGTCTGTCAAGATCTTAGAGACGGACAACAAAATGGTTCTAAAAAAATTTCAAGAAATTGTGACCAAGTGGCATCATGGTGTTTTACGAGTTGTATGAGAACAAATTAGTAGGCACTAGCGCCAGAATAAATTTTTTGCAAGAATGGATTATCTTTTCCAAAATTAAAAAGTATTTATGGTAATAGTTAGTTAGTTTGCCTATTATGTCCCACTGCTGGGCGATGGTCTCCCTTTCCCTTTTCCTCACAGGTCTTTTTTTTATGGTCGGAAAAATCATCCAATGACAACCCCCGCTCTTGAGCGGAGCGGGAGATTGTGTCAGACTCTTACTGACTAAAAGCCCACCCCGTTCCTTCTAGCCTTCATACCGGGGCTCGAGTTCCCTTTCAGAAAACCCTGGCCCCAGTCGGCTTCGACCCAGCTGGGCCCCTGCTGTTGCTGACAACTCCTTGAGGCGCGCGGGAACAGTGCGCGCCGTTGACGACTTGGGCTCGGTCTGGATAATTACCGGACAGTCGGACAGCGAACTACCCATTGCTCACTGTCCGCAAGCCCGCGCTTACGGTGGCCGGAAATCGGGATTGGGATCCCGGCGGCGGCGGCGAGAGCGCCGTTGCTGATGCGGTCGGCCTCCTCCTTTGCGAGCATACGGCTTCGCAGAAGTCGGCCACCGCCTGCCACTCCTCCTTGCTCAAGACTATGGCCTCAACCTTCCACACAGTTCTGTCCTCAGCCATTGCGGGCAAGTCCCTCCGGTAGTTGTCTAGCTCATCTCTTCACCCTCGCCTTGGTCTGCCGCCATGTCGCTTTGTGTTTAATGGGACCCAATAGCCCACCGCTCATCCGACATACGGCAGACATGTCCGACCCAATCAATATCATTACAAAAAAAAACCTTATTATTCATTTAACTTTATTCTTTTAACTACTGCTCTAATAGAATAGTCATGATTGATATTTTTCATGAACCTACATGATGAGAATACTAAATACAGTAATACTTACCTACTGAAAAGCTATAAACATTTGAACTGGATACCAATTTATAATGAAAGGTTTCGGATCATAATTGAATTAAATATTAAGTTTTAATTGGACAAACACATAGTTAGTGTTGGGACCGCTAACTTCAAATAATACAATCACATACAATATTGTAAAGGCGAAAGTTTGCGGGTGTGTGTGTATATGTCTGTTACTTCTTCACGCTTAAATGGCTGAACGGATTTGAATGAAATATGGCACACAGTTAGGGGGCCATTCAAGTATTACGTAAGTACGACAGGGGGATGGGTATTTACTTTGCTTATTTTTGATGACGTGGGGACGGGAGGTCTGGATGATGATTACGTCATCAATATATTTTTTTAGTTTCAAGCCTATTCCTAATTTCCAGACTTACCTATAACTAACGTAAGCATGGACGGGGGGAGACCTTTGCTTACTTTTGCTGTCGAGGGAGATGGAGGGGTTCATATTTGCAAAAAATCTGCATAGTTACGTTATATTGGAACGACCCCTAGACCATATTCTGAAATAGCACTTAGGATTCTTTTTATCACAGGAATTTTCTGATTTTACACGGGCAAAGCAAAACACACTTGACAAACACAGGACAAATAGTGAAGTCGCCTCAAAACCCCTTTCTTTTATTTTATTTAAATATATATATAATACCATACCATACCTTGATACCGGGATTAGTGCCAACCACGAGGTTGAGAACTACGAAAGAAGCAGATAAAACTAAATAGTAACCATCGACTATCAGGGTGGTAGATGTGGCCGGGATCGCTTCCGGTGGCAAATGAAGGAGTGCCAACCGCCACCTTGGTGTTGTTCATTCATTCCACTCAGGGTTGGCCGATGGGAATAAACCCTGGTAAAAATAACTATAAATGACGCAACATTAATAGTTCATCGAACTTATATTTCCCTGAATTTAGAATAAGCCCATGAGTTGACAAATTGGTTTACCTAGAAACGTTAATGATGGCTTTAGTTAAAATTAATTAATTAAACTGAGTATAAATGTTGATGCTATTTTGACATAATTATGAACTAAATAATATTCACATAATCAATATCTGTTTATTTACTTGTTTCGTTCATACCTTTATCAGAAACAAGAGCCACAATTCAACAACAGAGGGTTTCGTAAAGGGCGACATGATGGTCAACCAAAACGACTCTAGGTAAAGGACCTAAACATCTACAAAAGGATGCGATCGTAAATTTGCCTGATAATTGTTTATTTTGCGCTCTAAATATGAATCTATTGTACTAAGGTAACCGTTGTTTAGGACATTTTAAGGTCGCCACAATCGCGGTGGTAAGTCCCGTCTTTGAGAAATGGCTAGAAAGGCGCTAAAGTGTCCTCACTTCCTGTCTCGGGCCCTCACCGGGTATAGCCAGTTCGGGGATTCTTATTTCAGATTCAGGCGGAAGAAACAACGGAGTGTCACCATTGCGCGGAGAACCTGTAGTATACCACAGAGCAGAAGAAGTAATTTGATGATGTCCCACCGCAAAAAAAAATATTTTAAAGATCAACATATTAAAAGTGTTCACAATTTCGATGTTACTCAACAAATCTCTTATTTTTAACGAAATGTCATTCACGCCCTTCACTCAGGACTCGGACTCTGAATGCAAATGAGTTCTGTAATAGAATTTGATAAAACTTTCTTTTAAACAAAAAAGTTCAAACTTTGTTATAATATGAAAAAGTAACTTTGTTATAATATGTTAACGAGGACATCAGTAATATTATGGTAATAATGGTGAATTCCAGAAACCAGAAGATTTTCATTCTCTTTGTACCATTTCTTTTATTATTGATAGGCTTGAGTTTGACCACCTTCTCAACTATATGATGATAGATGCAACCTATTCACTCATACTCTTAGTTGTAGCTATCAGGAAACTGAGACTCCGGCGGGGAATTCCACTCCTTGGCTGTACGCACAATAAATGTGTTCCCAAAACGCTTTGCCACCTTTACCCATTTAATTTATATAAAAGGTATGTCGAGAAATAATCTACACCGCTAAATTTTGATCGTTTTAATCCCGTGGAGAGTCGATCCGGTACATGAAATACTATGGATTTGTAAAGATAAAATTAACCTTTCAAAATTACAGACACAATTGAAAGACAATAGGTGCGCGAACGCCGGCGTTCGCTTAGGGTTTAATAAATTAAAAAACCGGCCAAGTGCGAGTCGGACTCGCCCATGAAGGGTTCCGCAGCAGCAAGTAACATAATATAAAAGTTCTTGTAATGTGTTATAACTTTGATCGATGTTTTAATAATAGTGTATTTTTTTCGATTTATGACGCATTAAAAAAAAACTACTTACTAGATTTCGTTCAAACCAATTTTCGTTGGTAGTTTTTATAGTAATGTACATCATATATTTTTTTTAGGTTTATCATTCTCTTATCTTAGAAGTTAGAGGGGGGGGGACACACATTTTACCACTTTGGAAGTGTCTCTCGCGCAAACTATTCAGTTTAGAAAAAAATGATATTAGAAACCTCAGTATCATTTTTGAAGACCTATCCATAGATACCCCACACGCACGGGTTTGATGAAAAAAAAATTTTTGAGTTTCAGTTCTATGTATGGGGACCCCCAAAATTTAATGCTTTTTTTCTATTTTTGTGTGAAAATCTTAATGCGGTTCACAGAATACATCTACTTACAAAGTTTCAACAGTATAGCTCTTATAGTTTCGGAAAAAAGTGGCTGTGACATACGGACGGACAGACAGACAGACAGACAGACAGACAGACAGACAGACAGACATGACGAATCTATAAGGGTTCCGTTTTTTGCCATTTGGCTACGGAACCCTAAAAATAAAGTACTTTTTTTTCAAAACTCATATTAATTTACGCATGTACTGTCTGTCTGTTTGTTCCGGTTAATCTCTGAAATGATTTTGACGAAAAATTTTGACCGATTTTGACGAAACTTTTTTTGGCAGGTAGTTAATTATTTATTTATTTCTATTACAGGTGTACTCTCTGGACTAACAGTCGAAACCAATACGTGCAGAGAGTAAATGAAAAAAAAAAATGAAAAATGATGAAATGAGAGTGTAATGTAATAAGGAGTAACTTAGACTACTTTTATTTATGGAAAAATAAATTCAAAATCCTGTTGTCCACGCGAATGAAGTCGCGGGCACAGCTAGTAATATCATAAAGAGGTAAAGTTTGTTTTATTTTTTTGTTTGTAGGAGGTAATCTCTAAAGTACTGGTCCGATTGCTAAAATTTTTTCACCGATATAAATCGGGCGAAACTGCGGGTAAAAGCTAGTATTAAGTAAAAAAAGAAATACTATCACAAACACACAGCTTAGTAAAAATCAACCAGCAAATGGAGGCATCATCCATCACGCCACCGAAGTTGTTTCGTTTTATCTTCGTTGTTCGGGATTCCCCTTGCCCATTATTTTCAAACAATCATAACAGGACAAAACTACCGTGTTTTATAGAACAGGAACTGTCAACTTAATTCGTACAAACGAGCGGGCTAAGCAAAATCTATTCGCGGTGCGTTTCGCCGCAACTTTTGTCAAACTCCGGTAGCTGGAAGTTTTAATGGGCGGCTTCTAAAGTATACTACGTGCGGACGACAAATGAATGTGCGATTAACGCTTGTGCGACAACACCGCCGTGTCCTCGTGAGGGCGATCGGCAGTGTGACGAGCAGCCCTGGTACAGGCCATGGTCTGGAATGAGGAGGAATGGCAACCGGATACCTACTTCCGCGAAGCAGTAATGCTAGCGAAGAAGGCCGCCGCACGCGTGAGGAATCGGACTTCCTGACGCCCCAGCCGCTGGGATCCTGACCCTGATTTCCAGCCACCGTAGGCGTGGTAAAAATCTAACACGAAAGAGCGGGAGAAGTCACTGGATGATTTACCACCTAAAAAAAAAGCTTGCGGCATAACTGTACTGCGACTTATTTCGAATGCACGCTTGTGCGCAGTGCACGCACGTACGAACACGAACACAGCGAACACAAATACCAAACTTGAACATTTGGTTTGTTCGTATGGACGGCGCACAACAGTCATGGCGGCGTCATTGGAAGTGGTCGACTATGAAGTAACGAAAAGTTTTTTGGTGTTCGCATTGATTCCTTCTATTCAGAACATACTAATAGGATCACCGCAAACATGTTTGACAGAGTGTTCGATTTGTTCGTACGTGCGTCAAAGCTACACACTGACGAATCGAGGTGCCCTAAATTCTTTTAATTCTTCATGTCGCACTACAGTAATATCGAGCTTCAGAGAGTCGCACAAGCGTGCATTCGAACTATGGTAAGTCGCACTACAGTTCTGTCGCACAGGGGTAATCACACATCCATTTGTCGAGCTCACGTAGTATATACTTTTTTCTAAATTACTCTTGGAAATGGTACTTTGTTTTATTTGACTTTGCATGGTTTGTGTATTTAGTCGTCAATATCTCAATAAATCTACACTAATACCTACCTATATCTATAATAAAGAGGTAAAGTTTTTTTTTAATTATTTTTTTTGCTTGTAGGAGGTAATCTCCTTACTGTACCTACTGGTCCAATTACTAAAATTATTTCACTGATAAAAAGCTATATATTTTATGTACGCGGGCTGCGGGCAAAAGCTAGTTTGAAATATTTTCGGACTAATACTTTTCATTACTTATATTATTTTATTATTTCGTAAGTGTATTTAAAAACGTCGAAGTGTACTCGGCATAATACCTCGGTTCAATTTAGTTTCTGCACTTGTATGAAGAATGGAAGAAAAAAACGTATTGCGCCGACCCCAAATAAGATGGGACAAGGGCAGGAAGAAGAAGAAGAAGAAGACTTGTATCAAAATGCACTATTTTATTTTTTTGCACAGTTTTTATTACTTCGTCTATTTGGGTTTCGGTTACTACTTAAACTGGTAGAGGAGCTGAAAATTTAGTTGTGGTTATAGGTTCGGTTGCAATTCGTGTTTCGGTTGGCAAGTAATTATGATATAGTTCAGCATATATTTAATATCAGCTGCGGCGTCAATAATACGTTTACCAGTTACATACATAACAATATCATCTGCATATTGAGACACCTCTACGTCATAATAGACTTGTTTACAATTCTGTATAGTTGACACATTAAATTGTAATGGCGATAACGGATCACTCTACGCTAATCTATTTCCCGTGTTTCTGTGCATAGATATGGCATCACATTTAATGAGTAAGGACCGCTCTTTTAAAAATTAAATAAACAGGAATATCTTTATAACAGGTTAGATGCAGGCATCTGAATTACCTAGAATTGCCAAAAACATTTATGAGCATTATCTATCTATTCGATGGGGCCGAAAGTTCTGGACTGGCGGCTGCGTACCGGAAGACGCAGCGTTGGCAGATCCATAAGTAGTCGGATGACCTGTTGAGGGTAGGGTCGCGTCAGAAGGGACGTTTATGTCGAAAATACAGTAAGGCATATTTTTCTAATGAATAAAACGTTTTTTTATTTTGATTTGTTTTTTTTTTTATCCACAAGACGAATATAACTCAACTATTTAACGATAAGGTAAATCTGAATAAACATATCATATTTTTATTAAAAAATACATTTTCTATGGATATTTTTGCTATCTATTGTCATGTAAACGTAATTTAAACTCGAATATAAAAATTAATATTCAAAAACTTTTGATTGTATACGTTTTTTTTTACTATGTCCCGCCGTCGACGAAAGAATCCCGCTTTTTTTTCACTCAAAAAGTTCATACCGACTTGGCAAAAAAAAATCTCGCAACGCTGGTTATGAATAAAGTTATACAACATACCTATATCAAGATTACCAAAGTAGAATGATCCTAATTTAGGTGAAGCTTTACATGTTCCATTACTAACCTATTCAGACAGACCCTAAAACATTACGGTATAGGTACCTACACCTAAATAGGTGGTGTGCCAATTTAGGTAATGTTTGTAATTTTCACGAAGACTAAAACACTGATGTGTTTTCATAAAGGCTTGTTTTTGTATACCAGTAGAACGACAAAGTATTTTGTTTAATTTAAACTAACTAAGTTGGCCTTGCTAGCTTTTTACGGCTTTAATAATCTCAACAAAAAATATGGCCGTGAAATGTTATATTGTTAATTGTAAAGCCTACCTTTGTACGAGTATATTGATAGGTAGGAGGCCACATTTTCCAAGATAAAGTGAAAGGCGTGCTGAAACAGTTAAAAAACGAAAATGCGATAATAAGGCGAGGACGCGCCTTCCTACTTAAGGTGAAAGCAACTGATACTAGATGGCGCTGTACTCAATTGACTCTAAACTTCGTTTAAAAAAGCACTATTGCTATGCCATATGAACACTTAGAATTAGGTGAATTTTGAGGCAATAATTTGAGTAAGCTTAGTAAAGTGGTAATCTTGGTACTTGTGGGTTCGATTCCCACCCAGGACAAATGTTTGTGTGATGTTCTGTCTGGGTGTAATTTATCTACGATACCTATGTAGATATATATAAGTAAGTTTATCAGTTGTCTAGTACTCATAACACAAGCTCTGCTTAGCTTGAGACTAGACGGCGTTGTGTGATACTTGTGGAATATTATTATTATAATTCCGATTTTAGCAAACACCTTTCATTCAATTAATAATGCTCTGCTCCCATAAATTAAAAATGTATGGAGGCTCCCGCCTGTTTTTAACTGAATTCAAAAAGGAGCAAGTTATACGTTCAGCTGTAGGTATATATATTTTTTTAGGGTTCCGTACCTGAAAAGGAAAGTTGAGGCCATGATCCGGAGCGAGGAGGAGTGGCAGGCGGTCGACGACATCTGCGAAGCAGTAATGTTCGCTAAGGAGGAGGCCGACCGCATCAGGCAACGGCGTTCTCGCCGCCGCCGCCGGGATTCCGATCCCGATTTCCGGCCACCGTAGACGCGGGCTTGCGGACAGTGAACAACGGGTAGCTCGCTGTCCGGCCGTCCGGTAACTGTCCGGACTAAGCCCAAGTCGTCGACGGCGCGCACTGTTCCCGCGCGCCTCAAGGAGTTGTCAGCAACGGCAGAGACCCAGCCGGGTCGAAGCCTACTGGGGCCAGGGTTATCCGAAAGGGAACTCGAGCCCCGGTATGAAGGCTAGAAGGAACGGGGTGGGCTTTTAGTCAGTAATAGTCTCACACTATCTCCCGCTCCGCCCAAGTGCGGGGGTTGTCATTGGATGATTTTTCCCACCATAAAAAAGGACCAATTTCGAAAAATGTTTTTAGTTGTAATTGGTCCCGTAGAAATATTGTTATGATTTAATGATGAACTTCGAAGATTTGGAACGGGACTCCTCATAGGATTATAGCAGAACTATCGTAATAAGTAAAATTACATTCATTATACGTGTAGTCGATGACTGACTGAAAGAACGGAGGACGGGATGCCTCAAACTGATCTGATGATGAACTTCTTACAACAACCCACCCGTGTTTGTTCAGTTACCCTTTGTTTTCCAGGGCACCAGTTATTCATTCGAAGAATCCTGCAGCCACAGACAGAGGCTGTCAGAGAGTTACTTTCATATTTATAATATTCATCATCATTATTTCAGCCGAAACACATCCTTTGGTAGGCATAGGCCTCCCTCAAGTGTCGCAAAAATGACCGGTCCTCGCATCCATCGGATGCCCGCGACCCTCGCCAGGTCATCGGTCCACCTTGTGGGAGGCCTTCAACGCTGCGTCTTCCGGTACTTAGTCGCCATTCCAGAAATTTTCGTCTCCATCGACCATGGTTCTGCGAGCCGGACACCTGCTCACTGCCACTTTTAAGTTTGGCGATTCTTTGGGCTGTCTTTTGTAACCTTAGTTCTCTTGCGGATATCTTCATCTTCGAATATAATCATTTATAATATTGATATTAGTAATTATTTAGAGTGGATTGTTCACAGATTTCTATGAAGACGAATCCTCGCGTCATTGTGACATTACCCTTTCTTCGAAGGAGCTAGAAAACTCTGAGCAGCTAAAGAGCTAGATTTTACCAAATCGAGTTGAGGATCCCTATTTCTGAGTCTGATATCTACAATAAAATAGCACGTAGGTATATAGATAAAATACTTCAGATAGGTAAAAACCCAACTTCAGTAAATTCGCATCTACATAATTGACATGTATTTTAAAATAGGTACATGTGTGATATCATGAAAGATTACGTAATATTCAAATGAGTGATACTGTATTATCTTCTATTTGATAACTTATCGAATACCTACCTCAATACGGAAGAAAAAGTCAGTAGAATCGAATTCAACTTCTCCATTAACTTTTTAAAAAGAATATGCGTTCTTAGAAAATTCTTTTCTACTTTAGTAGAATTTGAGACGTAACATTTGTTAGTTCATTTTGATTTTTTGTCAATATTTCACATTGTTATTATTTTCTTTTACTTTATTAAATTGTATTAATGGTAGGTAATTCAAATTTAAGCCACTTCAATATTTATTTTACTGCTTGTGTTTCTATTTTTTTTTTTACTGTAATATTCACACACAATATAAATAACTAAATCAATTTATCAAATTATCTGCTTTACAAAACTAGCCAGTTACTAAAAATAAATCATCGACGTTTAACAAACTGCAATTAGATATATGAAAACAAGAAAAATAGTTTCGCACAGGACAAAAAAACAAAACAAAATAAATTATTGGCAAATTACAAATATAAACTAAACATAGCAATACCAGCATAAAAGATAGATATCTGTATAAGTAATTCAGGTAACAACATTGCAATAATTTTCGTTAGAAAAAACTCGATTGAAAAGGTCAATTTGTGATTGAAAATATTTACCTACATACGTATTGATACCAATTGATGAAGGAATTCATCATTTATTTTAAACGCTTGAAGTTATTGTAATTTCTTCTCTTGTTAGATAAGTACTTAGATAAGTGTTCGAGAATTATCTAAATTATGTTAGGTACCTAATACTTTCCTACACTCTAACATTTACAAAGAACATAACTAACCTAAAGATCCTAAATACTTTGCCAATAAATCTTCCGTAATATTGACTTACCACAGGCATTTCTAATGAAAAATATATATAAAATCGAAGGTGACTTTCAAAATGAAATTGAGAACTATTTTATTTGAAAACGCAAGTGTACCGCGCCATCGTTAATCAAGACCAGTCAAGAAATTAACAACTCATGACAGACAATAAATATTCACCTGTCATTACTAAGACATCACGTAAAATGATAAATCTTCGAAGCAATAATTCGTTGAGCGATATTCGTGAAAATAGTTACAAGCACCTTGCGCCTGGCTGGGTTACAACTTGTGAGTCGGAGCCAATACCGCTCGGCCACCACAGCTCACACATTTAGGGTCAACTCACACCGAAAGAGCGGCGAAGGGCAGCGAAGCGGAGCGCAGTTTCAGTTTCATATGAATTTTAACTTTATTATCATTACCATAATACTTATTATCGCATGAGTTGACCCAGTGAGTGTTTCTCATGCGATAATAAGTATTATAGAAATGAAAATAAAGTTAAAATTCATATGACACTGAAACTGCGCTGCCCTTCGCCGCTCTTTCGGTGTGAGTTGGCCCTAAATGTGTGAGCTGTGGTGGCCGAGCGGTATTGCCTCCGACTCACGAGTTGTAACCCAGCCAGACACATTATTTTACGTAATTTATTTCATCAACACTGCTCTCAAAACGGTGAAGGAAAACATCGTGAGGAAAGCGGCATGTCCTAGAACCAAAAAATCGAAGATATGTGACATTCACAAACCCGCACTGAGCCCTAATGTATAATTAATTTCGGAAGTCAGTATTTCTATAATAGTTTTGTCTCTTCGTTATTTAACACCGACTTCCGAAATTAAAGTTATTTTATACTTTTGACGTGACAACGTCTTATAAATTGGTTTGCCGGGTGACACTTCAAGAAACTGCGTTACGCTCCGCTCACGTTATGCGCTCACAATGAGAGCGAGTGAGAGGCACGCGTCCCTTCCACTCGGGCATGGTTAGCCCGCCTAAGAGCGAGAGAGACAGACATAAAAAGTCGTTGTCACGTAAAACTTTCGCCCGTATACCGACTTTACAGGCAACCAATTTTTTCAGTGTTTCAGTGTTTTTTAACATTGAAATCGGTTGTTTTTTTTTTGTAATTTTTTGTTTATTAACACTTTTCAGTTATGGTACTACCTACCACTAAAAAGAACCCCTCAGACAAACTTAAATAACTTATAGCTACAGACCCACAGTGCATCTCATAACAATTCTAATAATCCCAAACACGGTTAGATTACATAAATTTACCTTCTGGCTTCATCATCAGAACAGTTTGATACATCCCCGCCCCCCCCCCCCTTTTTCTGTCAGTCAATCATTGACTACACGTATAAACAAAGCAACTTTACTTGTAACCACAATTCTGCTGTGATCCTATGAGGAGTTCTGTTCCATATCTTCGAAGTTCATGATCAGCGTGGATAATAACAATATTTCTATGGGACCAACTTGAAAGCATAACCTGCTCACTGCTTACCATCAGGTGGGATCGCAGTCAAGCACTAGTTTATATAAATTAAAAAAAAAAATAACCTTTCAATCAAAAATAGAATCTTCAAAATCGGTTCACAATAGACTGAGATATCGGTAAAAATGCATTTAAAAAAAACATACATTCAGCCGAACATAGAACCTCCTCCTATTCGAAGTCGGTTAATAAAAATGTTTTTCTTTGCATTACTCAACTGGTACACAAAAAAAAAAGTCTGCAATTCATACAGGCATCCACGAACTAACATAAACTGCTTTGATTTTTAGAGTTCCGTGCCCAAAGTGTAAAACAAAACCCTGTTACTAAGACTCCACTGTTCATCCGTCTGTCTATCTGTCTGTTCGTCTATCACCAGGCTGTATCTTATGAACCGTGATAGCTCGACCGTTGAAATTTATACAAATGATGTATTTCTATTACCGCTATAACAACAAATACTAAAACCAGAATAAAATAAATATTAAAGACCCCATACAACAAACGTGATTTATTGCCGTTTTTTGCTAACGGACGGTTAAAAACCCTTCGTGCGCAAGTCCGATTCGCACTTAGCCGGGTTTTTTTTTTTATAAATTACGTTAGTAATCGTGAAAGTATTTGTATTTTACGGAGAAGCTTAGCCAACTATATTAGATAAATACACTTAAAACGAACAATACTCAAGGCTAGAGAGAAAAGGCTCTTAATAAACTAGTGCGACTCACCATCAATGATTGCATCACTGCTTATAGGAGGGATCGCGGTCAAGCACTAGTTTATATCAGATAAAAAAAAAACCTAAATAAAATTATCTTAAAATATGGCGTCAAAAAATCTCTCCGCTTCGCTGTCGACTGGAAGTGAGCCGATGTGACGCCATTGCCACGTCGTATGGCAAAACTTAATCTCTGGCCGAGGTAAAAGTCAGTCCTTGGGTCGCGTGAAGTGACTAGACATTTCGATAATGTCGGCTAGATACAGTATAATAGTAACCATTTTTTGTCGTGTTTGACTGCTATCTCACCTGATAGTAATCTATGGTCGCAGTCAACGATGGAGCACGCTTGCCTAAAAGTAACCTATTCACTCTTGACTTAAAGACAGCACAAGACTCCGGCAGAAAGTCTACTGCTTTGTGTGTTTAATGTGTTCCCCTAAACGTTTTGTGCATATGGGTCCGCCATGATCTGTATATCTCTTTTTGTAATTTTACGACAATTCGTCGAGAGATGTCTACTGTAGGCCATTGGCCATCCCCAAGCGCAGCCATATTGACTGATCATGAGCATCTCTCATCTATCATATCATCAACATCTTCCTGCTCTTGTCTTGTGTTACTTGGGATCAGAGTATTCTATCCTGTAAACCATCACGATATTACTGACTCCCCTTTCTTTTATATCAGTTCTCACACAATTCATCCATCTTTTCTCTAGCCTCCTCTTCCTCTCCATCCATCCACATAAATATCCGAACTCTTTTAGTAATATGCGTTTCATCTAGGGAATGCAAACCGGTTAACTCGAAAACCGAAAAACCGGTTTTTCGGCATATTTTTAATGATTAAAAAAACCGGTTTATTTTTTCAAGTAACCGGTTTTTCGGTTTTTTTTTATTACTTTCAAATGACACTTTTTTTTATTAAATATTGTTTTAAAACTCTTCACGGGCTTGATATCAATCGTAAGTTTGTTTATATATACGTGCCATAGTGATAGCGAAACCAACTGTACAATTTTTCTGTTTACGATCATTAAAAATTCAGGGCGTGTTGTGAGAACAGGCAATAAAGGGCCAGAATTAAAATCTCGTAAGGACATAGAAATTCTTATGCACAGATGGAATACCCACCGTTTTTACTCATCATAATATCATCTCCTCAAACAAGTCGCATTTAAAGAAGCGAGTGAAAAGATCAAAATCTTTGTTTGTTCGTAACATTGATGAAAAACTCAGGGATATTCTTGCTTTGGGCGGAGCATCGCCGTGCCCTCGTGGGGCAATCGGCGGCGGAGACCTCTCGCGCCGGGCCTTGGTTCAGACCATGGTCCGGAGCGAGGATGAGTGGCAGGCGTTCGCCGAATTCTACGAAGCAGTAATGCTCGCAAAAGAGGAGGCTGACCGCATCAAGCAACGGCGCTCTCGCAGCCGCCACCGGGATTCCAATCCCGATTTCCGGCCACCGCGCGGGCTTGCAGACAGTGAGCAATGTGTAGTTCGCTGTCCGGCCATCCGGTAAGTCGTCAACGACACTCACTGTTCCTGCGCGCCGCAAGGAGTTGTCAGCAAAAGCAGGGGCCCTGCCGGGTCGAAGCCTACTGGGGCCAGGGTTATCCGAAAAGGAACTCGAGCCCCGGAATGAAGGCTAGAAGGAACAGGATGGGCTTTTAGTCAGTCTGACACCGTCTCCTGCTCCGCCCAAGAGCGGGGGTTGTCATTGGATGATTTTTCCCACCATAAAAAAGATATTCTTGCTACCGATGAGAAAATTATCACAATCAAGGAAAATTACAACAAGCAAAACAATTGGGTGTAAGCTTGTAACTCCAAAGAACACTCTCAACAGTTATCAGAGTCCTGAATGATCATCATGCGGCATCAGTAATGGTTCATTTTCGTGAAAATGGGCTACTCTAACTTCAGCTAAAGAGTATCAAGATACCAGCCTAAACGCCATAGCAAAACCTCTTAAAGCCTCTCTCTTTTTGATAACATACTAGGTTTTTCAGGATGCTTACAACGAGTGTTTCGGACTTCATTAAGGCTGATGATTGACCTTTGACTAGCCCAGACCTCAACCCCTGAACTACAAATTGAGATCTACTATATTAGAGGGCATGGCCTTCACCTAACAATAATTAAAAATTCTTTACAATCAGCGGTGGACAACTTTCCAATGATCACCGTGCGTAAACCGATGACGCGTGGCCTGAACGCCTAAAAACTTAACGGTGTGGTGTGGTAACGGTGGATATTTTGAGTAGAAGTTAAATTAACTTCTGGCTTAGATTCTCTTTAGAATAACATCATTCTGAGACATTCGTTTTTATGAAGTTATTTTTTTTTATCTTTGACAGAATTCATGGCCATATTAAGTATACAGTATATTTTGTCAATAGATAAGTTTCAAAATAATTATTAAAAATAATTATTTAGAATTTCACAAGCAAAAAAGTTAAATTTTTCACTTAAAAATAAATTTCAAAATTAACTAATTTTAAAACCGGTTACCCGGTTAACCGGTTTTTTTTTTAGAAAACCCGAAAAAAAACCGGTTTGTAATTTTGGCGGTTTTTGCATTCCCTAGTTTCATCCCTCCTCTGCACATGACCATACAAAGATAAACAATCCCTTTTGATCCACTGGTGCCGCTTTCAAACTTCCACTAATGTACGATAATTTCTCACTTTATCAATGTTCGTCACACCACACATCCATCTCAACATTCTTATCTCTCCTACATGCAATCTTTTTCACAACCCAACATTCTGCCCCAAACAGCATCACAAATCTTATCACGAACTTGAAGATTTTTCAGCGACCTCGAATCTTCAATGTCAATTCACAAAATTTTCTCAATATGGAAATCTCACTACTCGTATAGGAACTTATTTGTTTGTTGAATAATACAAGTACACGAAGCAAAATACCCTCATGATGTCTGTCTTCTTAGCCTTTTTCCAAGAATGTTGGGATCGACTTCCAGTCTAACCAGACGCAACTGAATACCAGTATATTTTACATGGAACGACTGCCTATCTGACCTTCACCACCCAGTTATTGGATGACACTATATACCCCTTGCGAAAACTGGCGTCCAATTTTCTGGGTTCTGAACTTCTGACTATCCGAAACGACTGACAAAAATCTACAAATGACAGCCCGGCCCTAACGAGCATTCCAAGGTACAGAACAATCTCGGTGTGTTAAAATGGTCACCCATCCTTAGACTAACCTCGGAAAGTGTTGCTTAATCTTTAAGTCGTGTTGTTTATTCTAACATCTAACCACAAGCTCCGCTGCCCTTTCAAATATTTAAGATGGTTAGACATTAGTGCCTTCCCTCGTCTTCGTCATTAAACGGCTATTGATAACAGAATTTTATATCTGTGATAAAATACTTGTTATCAGGTCTCTCTATTTGGAGAGATTATCTTTTACAAACATATAAACAGACCTGTCAATTTTACTCATCGAAAACAGATAACATAATTAGGTAGAGGACAGTAAACAAATATGGAACACTGTCCGAATATGCGATACCATTTTTTTTTTTTTGTAAAACGTACGTAACGTATACTGCCCTCGTAAGCCAACAAGCGGTAACTCAATGAGAGTAAGTTTCGAGAAAAGATTGCTGTCACCTTTATAACATACTAGCTGTGCCCGTGACTTCGTTCGCGTGGACTACAGAATTTTGACTTTATTTTTTCTAAAATAAAAGTAGCCTATGTTACTCCTTATTATATCAGCTACCTGCCACACAAAGGCCCGTCAAAATCAGTCCAGCCATTTCAGAGATTAGCCCGGACAAACAGACAAACAGACAGAAAAAAATTGTAAAAAAAAATATTTTGGTGTATGTACCGTATATATATTCATATGCATGGAGTAAAAAGCAGTTATTTCAATATTACAAACAGACACTCCAATTTTATTTATATGTATGTATAGAAGATGTATACATAGATTAACAATGTAGCAACATCTATGGCGCCATAAGAAATAATCTTTGATCGCGCAAGTAAAGTTCTCCGCGCGATTAAGGTATACACCGCTAAATTTTAATCGTTTTAATCCCGTGGATGGTCGATCCGACACATGAAACACTATCGAATTGTAAAGATAAAATTAAAAAATAAAGTACCTTTTTTTTCAAAACTCGTATTTTAATTTACGCATGTACGAAATTAATTTCTTTAAGAAAACGTCAGCTGAGCGAGTTCAAAAAGAGAGTTTTGAAAAAAAGGTATTTTATTTTTTAATTTTACCTTTACAAATCGATAGTGTTTCATGTACCGGATCGACCAAAATTTAACGGTGTATACGACAGCCCGAAATCATCTATCGGGCAATTGCCCACCAGACATAACACCCGTCTGGTCGGAGGATCCTCCTTTTTCAACGGAGGTATATATGCCTCCGTTGAAAAAGGAGTTGAAGGAGAGAGAAAGGGTCCTAGTAAAGTCCCATATATGGGACTTTACTCTCTATTCCGCTTAGGTACCTCCAAAACAATATATTAGGAGTCTTTAAGTCGAGAGTGAATAGGTTTCTTCTAGGCAAGCGTGCTTCATCGTCGACCACATCATCGCTTACCATCAGGTGAGATAGTGGTCAAACGCAAGCCTATCATTAACAAAAAAAAAATAAAAAAATTAAAAGTTTCTGCTCGTAGCTTACACGCTTGGTATGCTTATAAAAAGTTTTTTAAGTTCTTCTCCAGCAGCCATGAACGTGTTAAAATGTCAGTCGTGCGAGCGAGACAGCTATACACCTTATATTGCTTCATCCCTTTAACAATTCAGTTTAGGTCGTCGTAGAGCCAAAGGTCATAGACTACATCCATGTTAAATAATATCTTATTGATTTTTAAGATGCATTCAAGCATAATAGTTTTAATAATCAAGGATTCAATACAACAGCTATTGTCTTACCTCATCTAGAATTTTGTTAAACATTCTCATTGTGCATTGATTTTGAATTTGGAATTGGTTTTCAATAGACGCATTTTACATACCTGCTATTATATTCTCTGTTTATAATTTCAAAATAAACGTTTGCTCGTTAATTACTAAAACAAAACTAGAATTTAATTATTCTGCAGGTGCCCCGATTTTACTCTAATTGCATCCCTGCTTACCGTCGGATGGGTTAAGCAATAGTTATTAATAATTACACGATTTTATTTATGTATCGAAGAATTGCAATCAAGAATGAAGAAGGTTATCTACACTGAACGTAATTTATATAGATTTGGACGTTAGGTATCCCCTAAATATTACAGAAATCCGCAAAAATTTGTAGAATTATCAAAGATAGTTTAATTTCCATGAAGACAAATAAATAAAGAAAAAATAAAAAGTGACATAAAGAAGTGATCACACAAAGTGTGCCAGTCTTACCCCGTCTTACCCCACACGTAATTTTGGAATTGATAGAAAATACCAAAATACGTAGCTGGGAAGAAAATTTGCATAAACAATACCCAATGTCAAATTGTAACCTTACTGCATTGATATATTTCGATTTAATCTAAGCCTTACTGTAACAAAAAAAAAACAAGATAACCCATTCATAAATTAAGATTACGATAAGAAGGAAATGGAACATTCTTCAACCTTTCAAATACCGACAATTAGAGACACAATAGTAAGACAATAGCAGCGCGAACGCCGGAGTTCACTTGGGGTATAATGAATAGTACAAAATTAGTTAATACAGTTCCAAAACACTGACCACGAGATTAGTGATAAATGAGCAGCTAATTCATTTTCTACACTTTATTGATCAACAACGAAGTCAGTCACTCGTAAAATCAATCAGAATAATCTACGCGTAAAACGGGAACTTACCCACAAAAATATCACATGACAAAAAATGCGCGTTACCTACATAAAACAAGCAAGTTATGGTTGAAGTCTTTGTCCATCAAATGTCTATAAAGTCGTCAAAGTCGTCATTATGCAGTGAGACAGCAGCTCAGTAATGGGTATTGTCTCCGTAACCAACAAGGTTAAATGTAAATCACCGATGCTGTGTTTCGCACCACCACACAATTTAGCTAGTGACGCTCGTCGTGATAAGCATAATATCGTACAAGTGCAGATCTCTGATAACTTATCAGCGTACCTTATTTTAATGTATCAAAAATGTTCACAATATACAGCTAGTGGTTGTGTTGAGTGCGTTTAAAACGAAACTGTATTTAAAACTACGCTTTAAATATTATAAATATGATTGTAAGGTTATAAAAATGTGGAACCGGATTGTTTTTTGCTGTTTATTTTTTGTGTTAGTGTGTGCTGGGATCAGCGATGATGAAGGTAAACTTTTTTGTATTGATATCTACTTATACATAAGATGTAATTATAAATGAGATGAAGATCTGATATAGATTAGTAGACATCCCTAGATGCAACAACTGCAATGGGATGGGACATTATAGTCCTGACAGCGTCATTCCTATAAACCTTATGTTACAGAAACAGTTGAATGCTACTAAAAGTTGTTCAGTAGGGTTTCTTAAAGTAGGGTACACGAACCCTTGGGGGTTCGTCAATTGAAGGTAAGAGGGTTCCCTAAAAGATTTTCGTAAATGCAGCCAGACGACTGACAAGCACGTGCGATACGCATTATGGCCAAAAACAGAAATTTACATCATGTTAATATTGTGTCACATTTATTTACTAAGAAGATACATTTTTATTAAATAAAAATTATTATTTTCTTACACAGCTCCATCTTATTTATTTTCTTGCTAGTGAATGCAATTAGTAGTTTAGTCTTTTGAAAACTTTAAAGTAGGTACGTGGGGCCATAACATTTACGTGAACCATGTTCTCCATATTTTATATTGGAGTTGGCTCGATTCAAATTGCCGTTATATATTTAAAAAAAAAAGAGGGCTTTTCCGAAAAACTAAGCCCTTAATTTCTGATATAAGTATTATAATAATATTCGAGTTTGAGTATTTCTCAAACTCTAGTTTAACCAAGCCTGAAAACTTGCAAAATTTGGCATTTAACTACGGTTTGCCACGTTTTTAACCCAAAATACAATCGTCGAAACCGGCTTTAATGCAAACTTTGAAATACTCAATTTTTATATATTAAAAAAGGTAATTGCATTAAACAAACTTTGAAGTACTCAATTCAGAAATAACTAACGTAATAGCTGCTAGATATCACCAAAACAAAAGAAATTAGTCATTTTAACCTCAAAATTCTATTACCTAATTATCAGATAGCGTATCTGAATAAATAAACATAAACATTGTCTTTAAGAGTAAACACTGCACACATGTTGAATCTTAGTTTTCTTGTCGTTGAAACATAGACATATTTACCCACACCACTTTGCCATAAACTAGGGTTGCCATTCATCCCGATACGTCGGGACTTGTCACCGTTTATTGACAGCGGAGTCCCGACGTCCCTACAAGCTATAAAATGTCCCGACAAAAACAGTCGAACGCAGAGCTACAAGCTTTTAAAAATTATCGACTTAGACGAACGCAATCGCTTGGAAGTTGACACCATAGAAGCTATTCTTCAATGTAAAATTAATTTTCACATGAATTGTAAAGAATTTTATAAATTCATTACCTAAAGGTAACCCAGAACCCTAAAAAAGAGAACCACAAATTGTAATTGTCCCGACGGGCCTTAGGGATTTATGGCAACCCTACCATAAACACATAAATATTCAGGACATAGACACTCGAAATAGACTTATACACAGACTTAGACTTATTACATGGACTTATTTGACTGACATGACATGACTGACTGGCCTGTTGGTCTAGTGGTTAGTGACCATGACTGCTATGCCGGAGGTCGTGGGTTCGATTCCCACCCAAGACAAATGTTTGTGTGATGAGCAAAATCATTTGTTCTGTGTCTAGGTAATTTATGTATAATATGTATTTAGAAATATATAAGTATGTTTATCAGTTGTCTTGGGACTAGACGACGTCGTGTGATAGTTGCGTGGTATGTTATGTTACTTATTATAATTTCTATAATGATTATTTCACCACTTCACAGACAATGAGCACTTGTGTCTAGTGTCTGTTACTAGTTTCCTCTTCCTTCTTTCAAAGAAATACTTAGTTTTTGCCATTACGTACGGATTGTATTCATTTTTTTGTTTTGTTAAAATCGCTTTATTCTTTTTTTACGTCGTGTCGTGTAAACGCTCATAATCGTCATACTAATTGACGACTTCAGGAAAAAGAATGGAAACGTTCAGACCGGTGTTGCCTTATAAGTAGGTAATAGATATCCTACGGGGCAAATCTTCATGAATATACACCACCGGTACATCACCGGCTATAGGCACTTGTCGAAAACCAGCGCTGCCATGTGGACTGGTCGCATTATGCGTGGGGCCACGGATCATAGGGCGTTATACTAAGCCTTCGGCTATTTTGCATGGATGCGACGCAATTTACAAATAAATTATCTTTCTTTCTTTCCGCTCCCCCTTTCCAACAAACTAATATTCCTATCCAAGGTTTATTGGTTTGTTTCAACAGTAGTCTTCTGTAATGTGGTCACCGCCTAGGGTTGTATTTGCCGCCATGTCAGTTCTATCCATAGAAATATAAAAAAATATATCTATGGCTTCTTTCTTATATCTATGGTTCTATCTATCTACTCCTTATTTCTGATGGTAATGAACGCGTTGCTATCAAAAAAAGAAAAATTTTATAAAAATCTATAGTAGAATTTAAAGTTTCTGACCATCCTGATTTTTGTAACCTACGATGCCAATTTTTATACTAACAGTGCGAACATGCGTTCTTGCGTTCTGCGTTGGATGAACTGATACGAACTTAACTATTACAATCGACTACAATGGTTACTTTTTACAATAGACCAGGTACATAACCAAAAAATCAAAAAATGGCCCAAAAAAATATCAGTCATATAAAAAAAAACATTCATTCGTTTTCCTGGAGTCTTCGATAGCAGGCTATCACGTAAAAAGTTAAATCGGTACCGAGGCTACCGGGATAACCCCTTAGTAGGTTAAACATCTTATCAAAATAATATAATAATCCTATCCTTATAAATCCTAACTTATCCTTATAAAGTAACAAACATCCACACTTTCACATTTATAATATTATAAATGTGAAAGTGTGGATGTTTGTTACTTAATCATGCAAAAACGGCTGAACGGATTTGGATGAAATTTGGCATGCATATAGCCTTTGCATGGAAAAGAACATAGGCTACCTTTTATCCCGATTCCTTAAGTACCTAATGCCATGCGGGCGAAGCTGCGGGCAAAAGCTAGTAATATTATATTCCACAACTATCACATACCGCCGCCGCCGTCTAGTCTCAAGCTAAGCAGAGCTTGTGTTATGAGTACTAGACAACTGATAAATATACCTACTTATATATTTCTAAATACCTACATACATATTATACATAAATTAAACCCAGATACAGAACAAATGATCATGCTCATCGCACTAACATTTGTCCTGGGTGGGAATCGAACCCACGACCTCCGGCATAGCAGTCAGGGCCACTAACCACTACACCAATTTAGATGTGTTCGATTTTCTTGACCCTGGAACGCAAAGGGTAACTGAAGGCATGTGCTCACAGGTAGTTTTTAGTCAATCGTTTAAATTCTAACGTTCCTGTTCCACATTAGAAGTTATTTAATGACTTTGAATCTCGAAACAATAGAGGGGGAGCGGAGTCTCATAATACAGGCATCATCATGCTTAAAAGGAGGACTTCTCCAATCAAAATAAAAAAAAATCAAAGCATTTATTTCAAATAGACCATTTACAGGCACTTTTGAATAGTCAAATGTTGGTCAGTCCAAGAAAAGTGAAGCTAAATTGCACGTTCCAAAGAGTAGGTCTCTATGGAGAAGAACGTGCAAGAAACTCCATGGACACTCTTTTAAATCATATTATGTGTTACATATATTACTTGTTGCTTCTATCATGTCAATCATAGACTAACATAAACTAATTGTTACAGAAATAAAACATCTTGTATTTGTATCTTGTGTTTAGCTTCGAATAGTTTTTGGCCAGAACTTTACAGCAATTTCCACCCAATCATGCGCTTACTTTTCACAATACCACTCTTGACCGTACTCATCCTGAGTCCTAAAGACTAAAGTCTCTTCGTAGCCAACTCTGTGATGAAATTAACTTTACCATTTCAGACAAATGTTTGGAGGTCAACTGTTATGGAGAAGAATATGAATGCATCGATGGTACGTGCTATTGTGCGAAAGGATACATACCAAACCACTTTCAGAATAGATGCATGAGATGTCCAGGTAAGACCACCAATACTCGCTTCTATATCATCATCAGCCAATCAGTCAATTGTAGTCCACTGCTGGGCAATAAGGCTTTCTAATTGCCGGCCACATTAATTTTGGTCCTTCATCGGCCCCATCATTTTATATTAACTTAAATTGATTACTTTTTGTAACATTGACATTAGCTATGCTAAATTTTTAAATTTTGAACTCATTTTTTATTTTATTCTTTTTTTAAATCTAATTGTCTTTTTTAACGTATTAATTTGTTTATGTTTTTTTTTTACGCAATTTATTATTTTTTCTTTTTAATATGCTCATACGGATCTTATGATCTAAAATGATACCTAATAATTTATTTAACACACTATAGACACAAACATCAGTGATGCTCTGGCTCTTGTACTAGGATATCCTGCTTCACAAGAGCTGGACCTTACATCATCATCATCACCATCTTCCTGCCCTGGTCTCGTTTTATTTGGGGTCGGCGCAACACGTTTTTTGCTTCCATTCTATCCTGTCACTCGTCACGCTATCGCTAACTCCCTTTTCTTTCATATCACTTCTCACACAATCCATCTTTTCTTTGGCCTCCCTCTCCCTCTCCATCCATCCACATGTAAACTCGTAACTCTTTTAGCAACATGCTTTTCATCCTTCCTCTTTACACGACCATAAATAGAGTTGGACCTTCCGTAACGGTTATTATTATATCCCCACATACATTTTGTACCTAAAATATTTATAAATAGGAGTGGTACATTTGTCTGGTGCAAACATGTTTGACTGTTGATACCGACATTGATAAACAAAAAAGTATGTCAGTAATAATTGGGTATTTTACCAATCGTAATTCGCCAACCAATTTAGGACAGCATTATGAAAACCCATCCAATTACATGACATAGTTTCCTGTTGAATCCTAAAATTCAGTTCATCACATGCTCTTGAAATCCACTGGCACATTTTTCGATATACCTCGGTAGATAGTTTAGTCTAGTGACATTTTATACCTGAATAGATAGTCACTAGACTATGTACTGAGGTATAAAAAGTGCAAAGGGTTTTTAATAGCATGCGGATTTCATCACGCCTGCGGGTTTTGCCCCGCAGACACTATATTTCAAAATGCAAAAAAAAAAAATTCGTTCCATTGCGTACTCCACGCATTACAATAAATACTTGTACGAAATGGACAGTTGCGGGGGTTACGCGTGCGGAGCAATCCCGCAAGCATGATGAAATCCGCACGATATGGTAGGCAGCCTTACGCATCAAATTCCAATGGCTTCACACACAAAGAAGGCAAGAGTTCAGGATTCTTCACAACGTTTTCTTTCACCGATGTCAGCAGTGTCATGGATAAACTTAGAGAGTACCTACATGTGACGTAGGTAACATTAGTGTTCGCCAAACTCAAGTAACCATCACACAATTCAGAAAATGCCAACCCTCTTCTCTTCGTGAATATTGTTTTAGGCCTACTGCCCACGGACGCGTAGCTTCGGCGCGCGTAGTATCTACGAAATGGCAGCGTTGTGCCTTCGTGAAGTTGCCGCTTTATCGACAGAGTTTTATAGTTTTGTATACGTAAGCAACACGCAGACGTATAATGACGAATACGCGTCTATGAAGCTACGCGTCCGTGGACACTAGGTCTTATGCGACTGAGGAATACTTTGAGGGGGATGCAGATTAATCGTCATCTGTTCATAAACCTTAACTAACTGAGATTTCGGTTCACTGAAATCTTGAAGTAATATTTTTAAAATAATTTCGAATTTAATTTTCTATGTTCAACATTACTGTCACACCGTGCCCCTATAAGCTTGTAAAGCCTTTGATCTTGCTTCTCATTCGTAGATCTTTGACAGTCTTTAGAGGTAGTCAGACGCCAGACAGTCTGACCGTTAATCTAGTAACTGAGTTGTAGAGGTCTGATAGGCTGAGAATGGATACCGTCCATGCTAGTTGGAAAAAGGCTGGGGAGATGATAATCTAATTTATTTATTTTCATACAAAGTATAATCAACAAAAAAATTGGATATTAGTAACATTTTTGCTTATGTCAGTTAATGATAAAAATATTTCCTTTTACTGATGCGGAATTTCCGGAATTCTCACATTGAAAGTTGGTAACTATATATAAGTACAATATCGGTCTCGGCAGACGTTGTCCTGCCCGAATGCTGGCATTTGTCAGAAGAAAAAAAATTAAGAACTCAAAGACCCACTCAAAAATACACACCAAGTTTCATGCAAATCAGTCAAGCCATTTAGGAAGAGTAAGGTAACAAACACACGTAATTCTTCTGTACTTGAGATAAACTTAAGAGGCCGGCGACCGATGAATTTCCATACAAACGTAATACCACGCTCATTTGCAGTTGGAGCATATTTCCAACATATTATGATAATATTCGGTTATAGACAATATTTATCTAGGTTCCTACGTCTTTCTTTTTTAAAAAAACAAAAAGGAATTTAAGCGAATTGTATTTCGCACTTTTTTACAGCGTAAATGGCAAAGCATGCCATTTGGCTTTTCCTGTATTAAAAATAACAATATTTCTAATATTGTCGACGTAGGAACCTAGATAAATATTGTCTATAACCGAATATCATCATAATATGTTGGAAATATGCTCCAACTGCAAATGAGTGTGGTATTACGTTTGTATGAAAATTCATCGGTCGCCGGCCTCTTAATAACACATAAAACATTTAATAACAGTAAACTATGCAAAAAGTATAACATCGTTAAAAAGCCGCGTAAACTATCAAAAATCATCATCGTCAGCCTTTTTAATGTTCCCACTGCTGGGACTCAGGCCTCCTCTCTAGGAGAGGGAATGGGCCGTAATCCACCAAGCGGGCCCAGTGCGGGTTGGTGAATGTCACATGTCTTCGAATTATCAAAAATGCGTGATGAAATTAGGGATGTACTCATTCATCGACAATTTAGTCTAACAATGCAAAGAAGGTATATAAATAGGTACTTAGGTACTTCCTAGGCTTAGCGAAACATTATGAACCTCACTAGGTTATTGTACTGATAACTAGCAGTCACGCAAAGCTAGTATCAGTACTTATCTCAAAAAGCTTAGACACACGATCGATTTTTGATAGAAGTGTAATTTCAATAGAGGGTTATATTCTGATGTTAATCTCTTAATGAACAGAAATTTCAAAGGAAATGGCCTAGTGGTTAAGACACCAGCTTTTAATGCATGAGGTTGTGGGTTCGAACCCGGACAAGTATCAATGTAGATTTTGCAATTCATATCTGCTTTTTTAAGCTTGTCTAGGTTACAGGTAGTCAGATGCCAGACAGCTAACCATCAGTATATCCAAGTAGTATCGTGTTGCTCAGTAACTGGGTCGTGGAGATCAACCTACCAATAGCTTAGGCAGTTGTTCTATGTAAAACCGGTGTCTAACCGGATACGGCTGAATACCATACCCGTGTATTCGGCCGTATCTGGTTAGACTGGAAGCCAAGGTCAGGCAAGTTAAAAAGATGTTGATAGGGGAAATCTCCACTAAGAAAATACAGCTTCACGAGGCAGGTAACCAACACAGGTAGATCGTCGTTTTTACACCTACTTTATTTACTCTAGATCTTAGGGCGCTTTCAATTTAAACGTTTCATGTCGGACCGCTGCCGCACGTTTACCGTGCCGCAGCCGACTGGTTGCAGTATGACAACAAGCGCCTAAATTGAAAACGTATCGGGCTGCCGTGCGTTTGTATGCCGGTAATGCGCTATTCAACACCGAATTGAACACCATTCAACAACGAATTGTTTGTGACGTTGCCGTCCTGTTGTTGACGGTTCACCGTACGGTTTCCACACCACGCGCTTTGTATGAAAAATACGGTCGTCCGTACGACTGACGCTTAGCTGAGCGCGTCCGCACGGTATAAGGCCGTCGACAAACGTATAAATTGAAAGTTCCCGACTATTACTACCTACTCTGATTTAGAAAATCCCAATTTCACAATCCCCGATCTAGATTGGACTCTGACAATCTAATTCATTGTCAAGTCCATATTGCGATGCAGATATGATTTTGTACATAATGTCTTGTGTAGATAACATTTTGGCATTTCAATGTTTATTTATTATTTTATTACCTTGAAACACTTTTTTTTTCTTAATAAAATCGTAGCTAACAAAATCTCGCACAACCGTGACATATCAAGAATATAACATGATAATGAGTTTGATTATTAAGGATTTCAAGAGGAAGCGTGGTTTTTGAATGTGTATTATGCAATACTAGCTGCTCCCAGCGGCTTTGCCCGCGTCATATTAGAAAATTACTCCAAAGAAACAATACTTCCGGGATTAAAAGTATCCTATGTGCTATTCTAACATATGGGATTCTCATGTACCAAGTTTCATCAAAATCCATTCTGTAATTTTTGCGTCAGAGAGTAACAAACATTCAGACATCGATACATACAAACGTTCGCGTTTATAATATTAGTAGCATCGTACACAAAAGGCTTTAAAGTACAGAGTTCTCTTATATCTAAACCTTTGGCGATAAATGCGGGAATAGCGACCGTCGAGGTTGGCTTGGTTGCCAAATCTGGCGCTTTTCTGACTTATATTGGTGTTTATTATCACTGTGTTAATAAACTACGTCTATTGGAGTTAGAGCCTCGTCTAATGAAGTATTATGACTATATAGCGTGGGAGTTCGTGGCTAAGGTTGCTATATTACATCTTTGTTACCTGCCGAAGGCACCTTAACTGAAACTTGCTCATCAATCCCACCTGTGTTGGGCCCTGACAAACTATTTAGCGTTCATAAAATGACGAAACTCTGGCAACCACGGGTTCTATTAATACCGAAGAAAATTACTGACCTCATCCGTAGGGTGTATAAGATCCTGCTCCTGCTGACCTCTATGAGGTCTGTGCTAGAGGTAAATGAAAGAAAATGAAAATGTATCAACGTTTGACATTTGACTGGCCTGTTGGTCTTGTGGTTAGTGGCCCTGACTGCTATGCCGGAGGTTGTGGGTTCGATTCCCACCCAGGACAAATATTTATGTGATGAACATGATCATATGTTCTGTGTCTGGGTGTAATTTATCTATGTTATGTATGTATTTAGAAATATATAAGTATGTTTATCAGTTGTCTAGTACCCATAACACAAGCTCTGCCTAGCTTGGGACTAGACGACGTTGTGTGATAGTTGTGGAATATTATATTATATTATTATTATATTTTATCCATGGTAACTGTCACTGGGGGAGCCTGTGTCCAACAGTGGACGTTTTTCGGCTGATATGATGATGAACTATCACCTGTCAACGTAGGTTTAAAAATTGTCCGAAAGTCTCAAATCTTTTATTTTGTACTTTCATTAAAAAGAAAGATATATTTTTACTATTTATTCACGCTAAATACTCTCCAACGTTTGATGGTTTATTAACAATTCGCACGTGTTATTGGAACAAAATTGTGGTGTCTGCCACAAAGGCCATTAATCTAGAGATGAAGTTGAAGTGTCGAACCATATCTCAGTCAGCATATTTATTCATCCCCATATTTAAATATGTTTCAGAAACGTCCTAAAATAAAGCCAAAACTGCCCGAAAAACTGAGCTGAAAAGTTGAAACCAACGTAGAATCGTAACTAACAATAATAATTAAAACTCTGCCCATATTTCAGGCTTAGGGGAGAAGTGCTTGGGGCCGTGTTGCAACGTGTACGGGAACGGAAGCCTGCAGTGTTGGCAGGGGATTTGCCAGCCGTGTTACGATAACCTCGGTAAATGGACTTGCAGGTTCGCATACACCTTTATAAGCAGGATATTGAAGATGAAATGGATTTTGCGGGAAGCTCAAAAGGCTTTCGTACACCGGATTTAAGAAATGCATATGCTGTCTTCGAATTCGGAGTTTTTCGAAAGTACCTACACGTGCATTAGTGGATTGGATTCAGTATCAGTGTCAAGGTAGAACTACATTGAGCACACGTGGACCAAGTACGCCGATCTGTAGCCCGATTCACGTAATCACAACCGTAACGATATTGTAGCGATTTAGTCTTTTAGACCATTTCCGTATTCACATCCATCAGTCGAGTTTAAACGACACCGATTTTAAAGTCGTTTGATCGAAGAGTCGATTTAAAGAAAAAAAATCTGTATTACATTATCCTGGTAGAATACTTATTAATGTAACTGGAAATAAATCGTCGATAGATCGTTTAGTTTCGAGCCAGTTCAGTTGTCGTTCTATCCAATTCCGATTATGGAACACGTGAAAACCGCTTTTGGATAGGACTTCGATCGAACGACTATAAAACTTCAAGGATATTTGGCTTGTTTGATTTTACGTCAGGCTACGGGGCGCGTCGGTCTCCATAAATTTTATCTGGCAACTAGACTTGTAGAGCTACATTAGATCCACGCCACGCGACGAGTCGCTACGTATAAACTGAGGCCACGTGTGCGTTTTTATAATGTGGTTCCCGCTTTAAGATTTATACAATTGTGATTCATGAATTCAATAATAATTAGATTAGGTTGTTTTTTTTTATTATTTATAGACTCGCGTTTGACCACTATCTCACCAGATGGTAAGCAACGATATGGTCGACGATGGAGCACCCTAGAATCAACGTATTCACTTTTGACTCAGACCAGACCCTCAGGTAGTCGCTATCAGGAAACACAAAATCTGGCAGGGAATTTCACTTCTTAGCTGTATGCACAATGAATGTGCTTCCAAAAATTTTCGTTTACTAAGTAAATATTATACACCGTTTCTATGCCATATGCATACTTATGTACAGGTACGTATGTAGCTTCAATAGGTCGGTACTTAGTACAGTAGCGAATACGTTGTACGAAATGCGTACAACTAGCGAATAGATAACAATGTTAGGTCTTTTGTAAATTGAAACAAGCAATTTTGTGATTGGCAGACTGCCTAACTGTCTATCTCAGCAGCAGTGGATGTCTGTTATCCGTCACAGACAAACAATACGCAGTCATCGGTGATATTATACTCCATTCGCGTTACGATTAGACATAAACCAACCTTTTTCAAGTTATTTTCATCCAATTTTGACTTTTATTGCGTTCATGTCATGGTATATGGCTTCTGCAGTAAATAGTTGGTATTGTAATCACTTTTTGCTTTGATGCCATCCTTATGCCTACAGAATAGGAGTCAAAATCAGTTAAACGGACAGTAAAAGAAGTTTGTATAAATGTCTAATCTTAACGCGAATGCAGCATAGAAACATTCTTGGAGTGGTTATATCTTCAGGATTTTTCAAAAATAAATTGTGTTGTTGAAGGCTAAGAAAAATTATGTTCACCGAGACACCATGGCGGCGCGACCAGTCGCCGCCACCAACAAAATGTATACAGCTCTATAGAGAGTTACTCACCTGGTGTCCGTTTGGTTGCCAATTTGGTGGCGCGACTAGCTCGAATATGTGGCGACTCTGGTGTCTGTATGATGTCTTGTTTGGTAGCTTAGAACTATATTCGCAACTGGTCGCGCCACCATGGTATCCCGGTGAAATATTGCCGTTACGGGACCTATCTTGCAAGTGGCGAAAAAAAAATCAATTCAATGTTTTGAAACAATGGCCAGCGCGTTCCTAATCCGTTTCGTTTCAGTTACAGACATTCTTAACATATTTATTGCACTGTTATGAAAACAGGTCTTAATTTTATTATTTAAAAAATGTGATGACGTATTTTAAAACTAGATTCTGCTAGCGGTTTCACTCGCGTGAATGTAGGTAATGTGGGTTTTTCCATACAAACTGTGGACCCCCTTTTCATCCTCTTAGGGGGTGAATTTTGAAAAATCTTTTCTTATTCTTTGTGTACATCGTGAAAGGTACCTCTGTGCAAAATTTTATTATTCTAGGTCCAAGGGTTTGGGCTGGGTGTTGATAATTCAGTGAGTGAGCCAGGGCTTTACCTTTTATACACCTCTTAATTGTGATCGTTTTAATCCCGTTGAGGGTCGATCCGGTATATGAAACACTATCGATTTGTAAAGATAAAATTAAAAAATAAAGTACCTTTTTTTAAAACTCGTGGTTATTTACGCATGTACGGAATTAATTTCTTTAAGAAAACGTCAGCTGAGCGAGTCCAATGACCTGTAGGTAGTTAATACGCAACGCCGACTAGTAAAGTAGTAAAAGTACGAAATAACTTTAATTTCGGAAGTCGGTGTTTCTATATATGTCTCTTCGTTATTTAACACCGACTTTCGAAATTAAAGTTATTTTGTACTTTTCAGTGTTTTTTTAACATTGAAGTCGTTTATACGCTACATTTAAAACTGAGCATCTAGTTATGAAAAACACAAAAAAGTGTAAAATTATTTTAGTATCGGAAGTTGATTTTTCAGATTTTGAGTTATTTTGCACTCATCAATGATTTTTATTTTGAGGTCGCCACCGACCTATTTTTTTTTAAGTTTTTTAATAACTTTTTAGGTTTGATATCAGGGAAATTTAAGTAGCGTACAAGTTCCTTAGTGAAGTACACTAATAGTATAAGTGTAACCACTACAAGTGTACCTATAAAATTTGAAGGGTTCCCTCGATTTCTCCATAATCCCATCATTGGATCCTGACCTGATTACCAACAGATCAACTAAGAGCGCTATTATTTGTATAATTATTTTTCGTCTCTAAATGTAGCTACGGTCTTCGTAGGCACCGAGCTACGCCGTAGGCCGTAGCAGGATAAGCCGTAGGCCGTATTAAAATGTATCATAGGGCGTAGCGAGCACAGTAGGTTAAATGGTAGCTTGTAGCAGGATACGCCGTAGCCCGTAGCAGGATACGCCGTAGCCCGTAGCAGGATACGCCGTAGCCCGGAGCAGGATACGCCGTAGCCCACAGCAGGATACGCCGTAGCCCACAGCCGTAGCAGGATACCCCGTAGCCCGTAGCAGGATAAGCTGTAGCTCACAGCAGTATACGACGTAGCCCACAGCAGGATACGCCATGAGACGTAGCAGGATACGCCGTAGACCGTAGCAAGAAACGTTGTAGACCGCAGCAGGATACACCGTAGACCGCAGCAGGATACGCCATTGACTGTAGTACGATATGCCTAGTCATAGCGGGATCTCTTATAGTATGACATGTAGCAAATTCAGAACATAACTTTGTCGTGGGCAAACGACAAAGCTAATGCTCTGAAAAAAATGTTTTAATGCGTTTACATTTTTCAGACAGTAATAAATATTGGTGGGCTAAATACATTTTTTAATCAATATCGCATTCGATGTTACGTTCCAGGGAATCCCTAGAACAAATTCTTCTGATTTCCAGTACCCAGGTGATTATGGGCGCGGCGCTAATCCTGGGGATTATTGCCACGTTTATACTACTCTACAAGCTATGTGCTACCACAGATCTAAGGTATCGTATATCATTCTTATCTTAACTAGTACTTAAGGCCCTTGCTCTCGTGTAGTGCGATAAAACAGTGACTTTATGAAGTGTGGCCGTGACGTTGGTACCTCGGTACAGTAACCTCAGTAACGGGTGGGTTAATAGATTTGGAAAATGTATATATTTGTTATAGACTCATATAATTATTATCTTACTATCGACATAATAATATGATGTTTCGTAAGACCAATGCTTTTGCCAAAAAAAAATTAACAACATGATATTTTTTCGCTTAAGTAGGTAAACTACTTCTTTCACACGGCTTTGATCTTTAGAAATATGTTTACACAAAAAAAAATCTGGTTAAGTGTTCTTCAGAATGTACATAGCACATATAAATCAATAAATATTTCACAAATAAAATGGTTTTAAAAGCTAGCGGGACGTACCTATGTTCAAGGGACTATACGCCTTAAGCGTTTTATAGAGGTAAATTGTTTTTTTATTAGTTGTGGTGAGATTGGAACTAGCTATTCCTAAAATGTTAATCCATAGGTACTTACTAATATTATAAATCTGGAAGTAAGTCTCTGTTACGCTTTCACGGTTAAACTTCATAAAATTTTCATAGTTGGTACGTATCTTAAACCCCAAAGGACATAGGTCACTATTTTTGTCTGTCTTCGACTTCGCGTTGGCAATAAGCGACATTCACGCTAACGTCGTGGGTAAAACCTAATATATTATAAAATAAAGACTTAAATATTATAAAGTCCCCACCGTATCGTCTATCTGTCTATTATTCAAAAACTACTGAACGTATTTTTATGCGGTTTTCGCCACTATACAGTGATTCATGAGAAAAGTTAAAGGAAAGGTAACTAGGTACTTAATTGTAAATATAATATCGTCAATTGTTTGTTTATTAGTAGCCTTTGCTCTGCGCAGTGGGACAGTTACCGACACCCTACTATTATCAATGATATGATTCTTTAAAAACAAAAACCCTGTTGGTGGGGGCGATCGGTAACCTGCCTTTAACCTATTGTGCCGGGTCCTTGTACAGGCCATGGTCCGGAGCGAGGAGGAATGACAGGCGGTCGCCTCCTTCTTCGAAGCAGTAATGCTAGCGAAGGATGTAACCTCACGCGCGAGGCAACTGCCCTCACGCCCCAGCCGCCCGCGTAGTGTTCCGAACGCGTCAGCAAATCATACGGGCCCAGCAGGGTCGAAGCCTACTGGGGCCGTGGAATAAGTGAATGTGAACCCCAGGGCCCTGTAACGCAACGTAAATAAAGAACATATGAGTGGGTTTTATGGTGAGTTGCACCATTTAATTATATCGATAACCAAACCATAAACTGCCGTGAAACGGCCGCCTATCGGTCAATTCGACGATTTGGCAACTGTTAACGGCTTTGTTATCGTTATAGTTAAATGGTGCATATCACCCTTATTCTGTAAAAGTTTAACACACCCTTACGCTCTACACAAGAGCGTGAGAAATCATTGGATGATTTCCCACGTAAAAAAAGCTGTACGCACGTTGTGTTAACAAAACGTTTTGTGCGAATGTCACTTGTGGGCGAGGCAAAAAAAAATTCTTTTCTTCGCTCTATAAACGCCAGACTTTCAATTGCTTTTTCTTTAAGACCATTTTCCTTACTCACATATTAATTTTGATTATGTTTTTAATTTAATTTTGTTCTGGTTTTAACAGTCATTTTAATTTTAATTAACAAGAACTAAAATAAAAAATTGGTTTAATTTTATGAAAAGTACCAATTTAAACTCTGTCCGATAATACTGGATGTTATTACAGAAACCGTGTTTTGGGTATAACTATCGATTCTAAACTGCAGTGGGGTATTCATATTAGAACTCTCTCGGAAGGACTAAGCTCAGCTGCATATGCAGTAAGAAAAATAAGGCAATTGACAGATGTAGCCACAGCTAGGTTAGTTTACTATACTAATTTCCACAGTATTATGTCTTATGGCATTTTACTGTGGGGCTGCCGTAGACTCAATTTTCATATTACAAAAGAGAGCAATCCGGGCTATTTATAAATTGGGCCCTCGCGAGTCCCTCAGAAATAAATTCAAAGAAATCGATATACTTACTCTACCTTCTCTTTACATCTTGGAAAGCATTTTGTATGTACGTAAAAACTTAGGACTCTTTAAAATCAGAAGCGATTTTCACAACAAAAATACACGTAGTAAACACGAAATTGTCTTACCCAAATGGAGACTAGCTAAGACTAGCAAGTCATTCTTAGTAAACAGCATTCGCTTTTATAATAAGCTGCCAAAGGCGGTAACAGAACTTAGTGAGGGAAAATTCAAATCTCATATCAAGCGTGTCCTAACCGAAAAAGCATATTACAAGGTTAAAGACTATGTCGAAGGCACGCTTGTTTGGCAATGACTACCTCTGCACATGTGGCCCCCTGGTAAATCATCAATATTTTGTCTATTAACTGCTCCACCTTTGTTTGAATAATTAGATATAATTTTTTTTTTTCTAATGTCATAAATTTGTTAGTAATTTATTTTGTTAATATTTCATTGATACTTGTAATTATTATATTATTCCTGATGTTTTTCTTTTTTTTATATAGCCACTTTTTGTATTGTGAATGTGAGAACACTGTATACTCCACGAACTCTTAGACTACTTCCTATTACGACTTACTTTGTTTTTTACTGAGAATTTTCTTATTGTGCTTTTGTGTACAATATTTGACTGGTCTACACTGTTCTTGCATAATATCTCAATCTTGTATCATCAATATTGTAAAACAACCACTTTTTTAAAAGAGTAACCATGGAGTTTCTTGCCGGTTCTTCTCCTTAGGAAACGACCAATTTGGAACCGTGCACTAGTTTCTGACGTTTTATAAGTGCCCATGTAGACCTATGTAAAATAAAATATTTTTGATTTTGATTTGGATTTTTGATTTTTGAATAAATATTTTTATTTTATTATTAACTTAATTTTTGTTACTTCTTGCAGGGCGTTCGGCGCGGGGTCCAGCAGTGATGGCCGACTATCAATTGGAAGTCTCCAGTTGTATGTCGACGAAAGATTACGAGACGCCCCACCAAGGTAATTTATTTTCTTTAAAGTTTAAGGGCACTGGCACTAGCACTACAAATCCTAGATAATATATAATAATAATATACTTATTCCACAACTATCATACAACGCCATCTAGTCCTAAGCTAAACAGAGCTTGTGCTATGAGTCCTAGATAACTGATAAACTTACTATTCCCCGTTAAATTTAAATCGTTTTAATCCCGTGGAGGGTTGATCCGGTACATGAAACACTATCGATTTGTAAGATAAAATTAAAAAATAAAGTACTTTTTTTTCAAAACTCGTAATAATTTATGCATGTTCGAAATTAATTTCTTCAAGAAAACGTCAACCGAGTGAGTCTAATGACCTGTAGGTACTACTACCTACGGGTCATTGGACTCGCTCAGCTGACGTTTTCTTAAATCGTGCTCAACACCCAAAATTTGTCCTTGGTGGTAATCGAACCCTCCGGCATAGCAGTCAGGGCCACTAACCACGAGACCAACACGCCAGTCAGATGCATTTGGTGTCAGCGCTAAATTCGAATTCAAATCATTCTTCTTATCGTTTACTTTTATTTTGATCGTTCGAAGATGTCAGAGTCAGAATCCCTACTAATAAGTATTATAAATGCGAAAGTACCTCCGTCTGTTTGTAACACTATCACGCCTAAACCGCTAAACCAAAACCTAATACATGGCACAAAGATAGATTATTTGGGGAAGCACATGGGTCATGGGTTACATTTTGTCAAGGAAAAAAGGCTAGAAGAGAATTTGTATGAGTGTCAACTGTCCGTCATTATTAAAAATAAAACCACACGGCCAAAGTAACGGGCAAAAACTATTATTGATTTGTTGTGCAATTGGGCCTTAAAGCATTTATGTAGGTACATTAATGTTTTAGAAGAAAAGTTATTTTTAAAACATATTTACTACATTCACACATAGATATGTGAAAATTATGTTTCTTTTTGATACATACACTTAGAAGACCATTCTATTCTTCGACCACCTCAAACAGCTAAGCTACGGCAATGTGGTTGTGTAATTACTCAATATAGAAACTATTCGAACGATTCTACGAAAGGATTTAGCTTCTACGACTATTTTTCCATAATACTGATACTACTTACAAGATTCTCGTGAATAGGCTATGAGTAGATTGCCAATAAAATCATCCTTAAATATAAAAATAATGTCGCCACCCTTTTTTTATGGTGGGAAAAATCATGCATTGACATCCCCCGCCCTTGGGCGGAGCGGGAGATAGTGTCAGACTCTTACTGACTAAAAGACCCACCCCGTTCCTTCTAGCCTTCATACCGGGGCTCGAGCGCCCTTTCGGATAACCCTGGCCCCAGTAGGCTTCGACCCGGCTGGGTCCCTGCTGTTGCTGACAACTCCTTGAGGCGCGCGGGAACAGTGCGCGCCGTCGACGACTTGGGCTTGGTCCGAACAGTTACCGGATGGCCGGAAATGTCCCCACCCCGATAAACTCAAAAAACTGTCTCAAGAACGGATTTCCATTTTAAAAATGCCTGACACAGTTTGTTCCATTGATGTTTGTCAGTATTGCAATTTATTTCCATGATAATGTTTAGATGTGTTTAGGTATTGTACAGACTACCGGATTATACAGATTGCCGGTAACATATACATGCATAAGAAAGGAGAAAAAACCGAGGATTTCTAATGTTTGTAATACCCGTGCGAACCTGGGGCAGGTCGCTAGTAGGTACTTACACATTGTATGATTCTAGAAATATAAATTCACAAGATCCTGATTAGAAGAAAGATACAAGAATAGATACATCTCTGCGAGATACATAAACATTTGGTAATGTAGGTACCCTACTTCAAAGATTTAATCCAGTAGGCCGGAGGGCAAATAATAAAGAGGACGAAGTCAGGTCGTGGTATGTAGATTAAATATTAGGCCGGGTATCCACTATGTTCGCGAACTAACTGTCCTCCGCGCATCTGCAATCGCTCTGATGGAGACGGAACTTGCGACTTGCGACTGTGAGCGACAGGTAAGCGCGGGGCGGCGAGCGGTAAAATCAAAAGTATGAAAAATGTTTGAATCACGCCACGAGACGCCGCGCGACCGCTCACCACACCGCTCGCTACTATGACCGAAGTCTCGGCCAGGCCGTAAGAAACATGCGCGCTCCACAGTTCATCCGACCACTCCATTGACTGGCCTGTTGGTCTAGTGGTTAGTGACCCTGACTGCTATGCCGGAGGTTGTGGGTTCGATTCCCACCCAGTACAAATGTTTGTGTGATGAGCATAATCATTTGTTCTGTGTTTGGGTGTAATTTATCTATAATATGTATGTATTTAGAAATATATAAGTATGTTTATCAGTTGTCTAGTACCCATAACACAAGCTCTGCTTAGCTTGGGACTAGAGGGCGTTGTGTGATAGTTGTGGAATATTATTATTATTATTATTATTATTATTATTATTATTTATCCGAGTGTGGAGCGCGATACATGACACGTATGCACTAAAACCTGGTAATTTCGTGGTATTTTCCACGAACATACTGAGCCCCCCTTTATGTTCGTCCTGAAACCGCCACCGATTGGAGCGCGTATCATTGCACGTTCCAGGAGCGCGAACGAACAGATCCCGGCACGGATCTTAACCTTTCAATCGTGGAAATCACAGACACAATAGAAAGACAATAGGTGCGCGAAGGTTCGCTTGGGGTTTAATGAATTAAGCGGTGACTTCCACTTGCACAAAAGTGAAATATCGGGTCTCTTCAGTGGTATGAAGTAACACGTCATGTCGCGTCGGGGCCCTGTAGTGCGGGGGCCCCGTATATTTGATACGGCGGTAGCTACTCCCCTAGGCCTCAAGTCTGCTATTACAATAGTGTCAGAATGGTCTATCATTGATGTCATAATTGTCGATTTTGACAAGTTTGGTAATCTACTAATAAAATGGAGTCATTATGACTTTCCGATTGTCAACCACTGACACTCCATTAAAAGAAATGGTAATCTCGTACATAATGACAAATGAATATCTGACGTATCCGGTAATCTGCAAAAATTTTGACAGTTCCTGTGATCAGTGACCTACCATTACGACGTCATTGTGCAATTAGTGCTTTTTATAAGCTTAATATTGTCATTCTACCACAATTCTATTACAAGACCATTGACCAATCAATGATTGATCATTATGAATTAGCAGATTATAAACTTTTAGCAAAATGACAATGGGATCGTGTTGGAATGACGAATTTATAAAAATAGCAGACTTGGCCCCTAGTATCTGTATCCTACGTGAAGCAGTTGCAGGAACGCGGTTCGCAAGACGTTCGCAAAACATAGTGGATACCCGGCTTTAGTTTGCCTTCATTAAACGCTTTGGGAATAGGTAATTTCCCTCTACATGATTGTAAGTTACTTCTATTTCAAACTAATAAGATGTTATCTAAAGAACATTGATGTTTTACACTTTTAGTGTTATTTATGGTGATCTTGTCAGTCGTGACGGTCGCACCTCTTAATAACAATGGAACGATTATTCAATCTATTGTTCATAGGAATGTAGTAATCTTAATTAGCAGTTATTGTCAGTTTAATGACAGGCGCTTTCTCGTATGTTCTGCTTCTTTTTTTATTTATTATATACTTTACTGTAGTTACATAACAAAGAAAAACTTATATCTAAAACACACATATCGATCCCTTCCAGGCAACCTCAAATGGACACTAATTGTCAGAACATGATATGGGCAATAAGCACCAACATTTTAATATCTCACACTAGAAATAAATCCTGTGTAAAGGCACTTAGACCCTATTCTATTTAGGTCATACAAATATTTATGATTTGTGGAGTGTGTATGGTAGTTACTTAAATTGTTCACGCTCGAATAGCTGAACGGATTTGAATGAAATACACACGAGTAGACATGTCCTGGAATATAATAGGTATACCTAGGTACCTATAGCATAACCAGCCTTTTAATATTCCAACTGTTGGAACTCAGGCCTCCTTTCTTGAAGGAATTGCATGACTTGATTCCGCCATCGTAATTCTACCATCGGACAACCCGACGTACGGCGAATATTCACCCTTACGTTGTTAAAACCTCTACGGTCCGGACTAAGCGTTTCGCCTCGTCGTTTATACCGCGTACGTCGAAGGACTGGAACAGTTTGCCTGCTGCGGTCTTCCCGTCCGATTATAGTTTGGGTGTCTTAAAGGCTAGAGTGAATAGGCTCTTAATAGACTAGTGCGCCTCACCATCAGAGATTGCATCGCTACTTACCATCAGGTGGGATCGCAGTAAAGCACTAGTTTATCTCAATTAATAAAAAAAAGGAATGGGCCGTACCTATACCTTATCCACCCCGCAGGCCCAGTATCTACGGTTTGGTGAATTTCACGTCTTAGATTTTTTCTCGTAGGACATGCCGATTTCCTCACGATGTTTTCCTTCAACGATTTGAGGGAGATGAAATAGATTACAGTTTGTAATGACCCTGTGACCTCCAACTCGTAAGTCGGGACCGTTACCACTCGGCTACCATTGCTCTCCACTCGGCCACCACTGCTATTCGTCCAGGAATAATATATAGGATATCTAGATACTTTTAATCCCAGGAGTATGTAGGTATGATCCATTAGGAAAATTTCCTATTTTCACGCGGCTGGCGGTACCCAGTTTGTTTAGTATATCTACATATCTACATATTCAGTTCTATTTTTCTAGAGTAGACAAAAATATTTACCTAAATTCTGAAGTTCTGCTACTGACAAATTATTATCTTTGACCCATTTTTGACCCGTCGTTATAAAACTCAGACGTCTTCACGAATTATGGCTTTCTTCCTAGACTTCTTATAAAAACTATGACCAATCGCCGTATGGCTTTTCTTATAAAAATACACGTTTCTATACTTTCAGATATTCACGAACGCCAGCAGCAGGATCAGCCACGTATCCCGCTGTAGCATTTCTCAATGCTGGATTTGTAAGTACTGATCTTCACCTCTTTTCGATCGTTTTCGTTAACTCCATCCACATATTTGGTAAATGACAATGTTGCATAGCAGTGCGCGTTGTTGCCAGATAGGGCGCAACATAGGTACATTTAAACATAATACTGCACCGAACTTTTATGACTGAACCGCCAAAATGCCGCAGCTCAACCGTTATAGTAGATACCTAAGGGTAAGCGTAGATTTACCATTATTACCAGTCATTTGAGATTAAGATTTTGCATTGTGATTTTTTATTGAATGGTCAAAGTTGGTGAGTTCTAAAAAAAAGAAAAAAAAAACGAAGCTATTTGCAAGTTCCAAAGCGTAAATTTATATGAGGACCGTCCATGAAACTCCACGAACACTTGATAAAAATTGTTGATAGTAGATACAATATTACTTACGAGTATATAATGAAAACATACCATATCTTATTATTCCAGATTCACGACAGCAGTATTCCGCCTCCTCCGTACACAGCAGAAGACAAAATCGAAGACAACCAAAATATAATAAACCAAAGTACAATACATCAGAATACAATAAACCAAAGTACGATAAATCAGAATACGATAAACCAAAGTACGATAAATCAGAATACGATAAACCACAACACAGTAAACCACATATGAAAACCGTTCAGTATTGTTTTAAAATAAACCTTAGCATACTGTTATTTAGGTAGATATTTCATCAACAAGTGATAATAATAATAAAGTTACTGTTCTTATTTATATTTTTATTAAGTAAAATGTGTTTTATTTATTTTTGGCTCTCGAATAATCCGTAGATCTGAGGGTAAGTAATGGAGGCCCAGTGGTAACAGCCCCAACTTACTGATTGTAGGTCGTGGTATCAAACCCCGGCAGGTGCCTTATGGGTCGAGTCACACCGGAATGGCAGCGACGCGGTGAAAGTGAAATAATATTAAACTTTATCTACATACTTTAAAGACCAGTATCGCTTGTAGTGCATGAAAAAGTCGCGAGGCCGTCCTCGCGGAGCCGCGAGCAGTCTTGTCGGTAGTTTTAGTCTAGCCTGTCGCAGCCATTCCGGTGTTGCTCGGCCCTTACTGTGTGTAATTTATTTCATCACCGCTACTTTCAAAACGGTGAAGGAAAATATCATGAGGAAACCAGCTTGTTGAAACCAAAGAAAACATGTGACATCCACCAACCCACTCTGGGCCCGCGTGTTGGATTACGGCCCATTCCCTGTCCTAGAGAGGAGGCCTGAGTCCCAGCAGTGGCAATGTTACAAACCTGTACCCCTAGCCAAGTTGCCAATCTGCAATAGTTTACGCTTGTAGAAAGCTTCAAATGTACGGGAATGACGTCGTCTTAACGCTCAGTCACGTGGTCAGAACAAAAGAATTGGCGGCAAGGTCAACTCGAAGCGTTCGGCGCAAGCGAAACGGTTGTAACTTGGTTAGGGGAGCAAATTATTATATGCTACGACGAGATAAGACTTTTACGTCAAAAACGCCAACATTCTAGTGATTATTTAAAACGGAGAACGTCTCATTCATCTGGCCTAGCTTTTGTACCTATTTTGTGCCGTAAGCTACTGGACGCAAATGAGTGTCTTTGATATATTTAGTGTTCGGTTAAAACTAATATGAATTATGCAAATAAAAATAACAAATTGTAAAGAAAAACCTAGGCCAGACGAATGAGACACCCTCTCGGTTTCAAAGAATTACCCACAACAGCATTAATAATTCAATAAGTAAAAATTTTGCTGTGTCATCTGCGACTAGCTGACTCAGGAGATGAGCGTGCTGAGCAAGCTCCAAGACTCGCTTGAGTGGAACAGTTTGACCTGCAATCAACCTTAATTACATTGTAGCGACCTCTATGACGCCAAATATGAACTAAACTACGAAATCCTGTTGTGGGCTGTTGTATATGTTCAAATCACGCAATTAGAGTTTGCGCGATTGAAATCATCTCTCATGCAGTTGCCCAAAACAGACATAGTACCGTCTGGTCGGAGGATCCTCCCTTTTCAACGGAGGTTTGCTGGTCTTTACACTATGTTCCGCACACCACCAAACCATTAATGCTCAATGGAAAATGAAGACAAGGGCAGAACGAAATAAATGGAATAATGTCTAGCCAGAATAAGTAAGACCTTCAGGTCAGTTACTTTAGGCTACTTTTCCACCAGATATGTGCTCTGCAGCTATGCTGTGAGGATGTAATAGCCAAATTGTGAAACCATATGACTTTCCACTGATATTATAATAATAATAATAATATTCCACAACTATCACACAACGCCGTCTAGTCCCAAGCTAAGCAGAGCTTGTGTTATGGGTACTAGACAACTGATAAACATACTTATATATTTCTAAATACATACATATTATAGATAAATTACACCCAGACACAGAATAAATGATTGTGCTCATCACACAAACATTTGTCCTGGGTGGGAATCGAACCCACGACCTCCGGCATAGCAGTCAGGGTCACTAACCACTAGACCAACAGGCCAGTCAATTATACCATATTATGTAGCAGTGCGAGTATGATGTGCTGTGAAGATGCGCCGCCGCAAACTAGCTGCGCGAGGAAGTTGCGCAGCTCGCGAACTATGCGATGCATCGATAGTAGAGAAGCGCCGAGGGCGGCGCAGTGATCACGCATCCTTCCATATATAAAACATAATTATCTTAGTTAAATCCATTTCCAGTGCTAAGCTACGTGCACCAGTGAGTATGATTGTTGGATATCAAACACATCCACGCTATGGATATAGCAACGTATCAAAGCACATCTCTGATCGAAAAGCACCCTTAATCTTTGGTACAGGCTTCGGCTTGGCTGCTATCTCAGGTTGTATGCCTATGTGCGGCTGAGACTCGTCAAGAGTTACCGTCGCTACTCGAAATATTCATGTAGTATGGACCGATTCTAAAGGAGCCGACCACGAGTTTGAGCTCGACTCGTGCTCAGCTCTTCTAGTGTAGACTCTCCTTTTAAAAATAAATCTACAAAGAATTCAATAAAAATCTTCAGACGTGTGAAGTGATCAAACCGACTGGAAACAAAATACTTCATGCTATTGTTTGTTATCAAACATCACTAGATGCTATTCATAGATGACTCAAACAACTACATTGTACCACAACTGCATTTTAAGAAAACAATCTAATCTATGACTATATTTATTTAAAAAGAGAAGCCCCGACTAACTGACTCATCAATGCCTAAACCATCAGGCCTAGAAAATGGTTTTTAAGCTATTGCATAGCTTCTATCGCGGGCCTTGAGCGTGGAGACCGAATCCAGAAATTCCGTAACGAAAATAACCTAACACCGACTCATTTGTTTTTTGAGCGTGGTGACCGATAAGAAAACAAATGAGTGAACAATCAGTCAAAATTCAATTCAATGTGTGAAAGTGTAAACTTCAATTAAAAAAGGAAAAAAATACTGCATAAATAAAATAAATTAATAATTATAGTTGCATAAGTTGATATAAATCCTATGCAATAGCTTTACCGCGGCAGTCCCCGAGTGCCACACGTCTTTTTTTTTTCAGTTGTTTTTTTTAAGACGACAAATAAGATAGAGCAGTGGTGGCCGAGTGGTAATGGCCCCGACTTACGAGTTGTAGGTCGCGGGTTCGAACCCAGACAGGCGCATTACTTTGTGTAATTTATTTCATTACCACTGCTCTCAAAACGGTGAAGAAAATCATCGTGAGGAAACCGGCATGTCCTAGAACCAAAAATTCGAAGACATGTGACATTCACCAACCCGCACTGGGCCCGCGTGGTAGATTACGGCCCATTCCCACTCCTAGAGAGGAGGCCTGAGTCCTAGCAGTGGGAACATGAAAAAGGCTGATGATGATGATGATGAAATAAGGCAGGTTGAATCGGATTTTTGGAAATTCAACCCTCTAGTGGATGAAAAGGGGGTTTCATGCAAAGCCGCGGACATAATGTACTAAATACTTATTGGAATACTATTATCACTTCTCCTGTATCCTTTCCTTACCTATAACATTTTTTGGGGTCGCTTTTATTACCAAGTCAGGGACTACCATGATTTCCTAAAATCAAGTCAATCAATCAGGTGATAGAGCTAGCTGTCTCTCTCACACTGTTTTAGATTTTTGATAATTGGGCTCGCAAAAGCTATTTATTTATTTATCACCATCAGTCCATCAGGTTGATGGAGGGCTGCCTCTATTTTTTTCTTTGTTCAATGCTTTGTTTATTTTATAGAATACTTCCTCACCCAATAATAAATGGTGATGTTGGAGACAAAGGAATTTCACTCAGGACTTAGTCTCCCAGGTTGTGGCAATCAGGAATACAAGTTCTGACAGGGGATTCCACCACTTAGCTGTATGCAAGATGAAAGTATTCCCAAAAGAGTTTAAACAACATAATTTTTAGTTTATGCGAAACCGAAATATAGTTTGCTCAGAATCGGTAACTAAATGTATTCCAATAGTTTTCACACCATTTTATTTTTGGACACTACCGACACTAAGTACAACACAGGTCACGGCAGGTCATAGCGGGCATTAAGAGCCAGCATACTACCGAGTGCAAGTACAAAACCACCCCTTAGTTGCCTGGATGGCCCGGTGACTATATAAATATTTTTGCTGAATCACATGCTTATAATTTTGTAATTTTTCATGATACAGTTATGAAATTTTGTTCATAGATTCTTTACATATTAATACTAAACACGTGTTTCGGGTTTCACATAAACTAACACTAATGTTGTATAAATATGATGCATATTTCTAGGCATCATATACAGTAGGCACAACAAGACGATTGGCTCGCCAATGTATGGAATGCGCAAAGCAATCCCCACTATGACAACGAGCGCTCAAGATCCGTTGTGCCTACTGTACAGGTGGCGTATCCCTTTACGTCATGTAGTCCGATGATGGAACGAGCTTGGCCGAATTATACCACAAGCCATGTTGTGCCAAAATTTAAATAGATTTATATAAAAGCAAGGTGATGATGGTGATATCATCTCTTCTAGAAGGTGGAGGATGGAGGAACATTAAGAAATTATGTCTTTGGATAGAAAAAATCTATTCGCTTAAGGTCTGACAATTTGTTTGTTTGTGAACATTGCTTATAAATTAATATAATTCATGTTAGTTTGTAAGGGTAGTCAACGCTGCTACCACATCTCCCCGGTGCTCCCGAAGAGTTCTTTCTGCTAATGTTCTGGATATCTCCAACTCTTTTACCTGGAAATTAATATAAAAAAATTATACCTTCAAGTTTTTCTTTACTTTAAACATTCAATAACAGCCGCGTAAAGACATCGGGAGGCGTGCGCCGCGAATAGTTCGTCAAGCTTGCCTCAACCTGAGGCAAACGACAGTAAATTTATGCGTGCGTCCCGAATGACACATGCTTAAGCTGAGCACGCAAACCACCGCGCACAGTGTTCGTCAGTAGAAAACGCAAACCACACCTGTCCGTCCACACAAAGCGTACGGCTCGTACTGAGGCGGCGTTCGCAACGATCGTACGACCCAAACACTCACTGTGAGCACACTGGTCCACACAGCCCGAGGCATGCGAGGCAAACCATTCGCGACGCACGCTTCGCGATGTCTGTACGCGGCTTTATAATAATGTATCAATCTTTTTTTTCTCTCTTATTTAAAGATCATTGTTGTCATCATCATCATAATGATTTCAGCTGAAAGACATACACTGTTGGACTTAGGTCTCCCCCAAGCGTCGCCACAACGACCGATCCTGTGCGTCTCGTATCCACCGCATTCCTCATTATTTAAAGATACTTACGATTAATTCTATATCATCCTTTTTAACTGAGACTTTTTGTAGTTCCTTTTCCTTTTCCAGACGCTCTGCAGCCTCCTTGTTTCTCCTGTCACCAATTAATGACAGCGCCTGGAATTACAAACACAAGTGCTGCTTATAATTTGTTTTGTAGGTAATCTTATGAATTTGCAAGTAATGCAAAGAGAATAAATTATGACTTTCATGGGGTTAAAGTATCAACTAGTTCTTTAATAACAATTAAGGGTACTGAAATGCTTGAAAAAGTTTAATTGAGAAATCACAACAAAAGATTATGCATAATTTCCTAACACACTTATAGCAACAACAGTATATAACATCCTAGTCAAATATGTTCTAACGAGTTCAAAATTAACACTACAATTCTTACCCCAGATATGTCCTGAGAGGAGATCTCTTTCTCTTCAGCATAGTCCGTAACCTTCTCCAAGTCAGCTACTCCACTATCATGTTTTGCAGTCTTCTTCTGTGTTTTGTCTTTATCATGCTGGATATCATCAGTATCACCATTAATTTCTTCGTCCGCCATTCTGTTCTCTATTTATTATTATTCTACCTTAAGGCTTCTATAGGAAATTAATTATTTCTACACAAATCCCAACTAAATAAGCATTTTACAGACAAACAAAACTGTCTTGTCAATCGAATTCGAAAACGAAAATGAGATCGTTCATTTGAGGTTATTTTTAAGGTTCGTTTAGAAATTAATTTCATAGAAACTGGCCAACAGAGATTACTATTTTCCGAACTCGGAACCTCCACAGTGTGCTCAGTATATTTTGGTCGTGAATTTTCTGTAATAATTTTATTATGTTTAAGCTTAATCGCCCAGGAGGGTGACCATGACCTCTTATGGAAACGATCAATTCCCAGTGAGTCGAATTCCTTTCAAAAGCAGGCCTGCTTCTGAATCGCTAATAAATCATACCATGACAGTTATTCACCTCTGCACAAAAATCGTTCAACTCTTGAACGATTTTTGTGCAGAGGTGAACAGTTACGCTTAAAGATCGCTTAATTTAACATTACAGACGCTCAAAAGACGGTCATCTGCTATTAATACTCGTCAAATAGCACGCCTTATTACAAAAAGTCTATACAAAAAATAGGTAAACGAATCTTGAGCGGATTTCGTATTTTCGTAAACGCCACTTAGCAGGCCAGCTACAGGCCTGCTATAACGAAGTCATAGTACAAAAATTTTAAGTTTCAGTTCAGCAGTTCAACTTCAACCCTGCTATAATAAGTCATGGTCCCCTGCATTATGCGGAAAGTAAGAACGCCACGTTGTCTTTCCAGCCACTTCCCAAAGAGGGGACTTACGGCGTGCCGAGCACTGGGTTGTAACAGTCGCTGTCGCCATTCCTCGGCGAGATTTGTTACACCTTGGTGCATGAGTCTGATTGAGTCTGAATATCTGCTATTCTCAATGCCCGATACTCGGCCTTCAAGGTAACGCCAAATAACCGATACAGCACTGGGATTCAAAATACTTACAATTCTATCTAGTCCGATATTTGATCTCGATTATTTACCTAATTAATGTGTGTGTATGTGTGCATCACTGACGCGTGACGAAAATATTTTTGCACCTGACACATTCACATATTAATTGTTGATAGAAGATTCAGTGGAACGTGGTCGCTCACAATGGGCCTCATCAGAAGGCTCAAAGTCACCCAAAGAGCAATAGAAAGGGCTATGTTCGAGGTTTCCTTGCGTGATCGAATAAAAAATGAAGATATCCGCAGGAAAACTAAGGTTGCCGACGTGGCAATGGGCAGGGCACATTACTCGCAGAACAGATGGCCGTTGGGGCCGAAAGGTTTTGGAGTGGCGACCGCGAACTGGAAGACGCAGTGTTGGAAGGCCTCCTACAAGGTGGACCGACGACCTGGTGAAGGTAGCGGGAAACCGATGGATGCGGGACGCACAGGAACGTTCGATGTGGCGACGCTTGGGGGAGGTCTATGTCCAACAGTGGACGGGTATCGGCTGAGATGATGATGATGATTATGATGAGAAGATTCAGCACGACGAGAACCTCTTGATTACTCTTGAAAATTAAAAAAGATAATCAGACTATGTATCTTGACTTAGCTTGCGAGATTAACGGAATGTAGAAAATAATACGACGCCGATAGGTAGTTGGGACGACCACTGACTTAATATTTTATCTAACAGCTGCAACCAACTTTTGAGGAGGCTCTGGTTGGACAGTTGAGTTGTTCGGGGAAGGGTTTGATCAGTGACGTAACTATAGGGTGGCGCCCCGGCCGGCCTGTTGGGGCCCCCGATCCGATAGGCCGCGAGCTCAAAAGAAGTGACCTAACATTATAAAAAATTAATAGAAATTTTAATAGAATTAAAATTTCTAGTATCTAAAGTCCAAATAAATTATTAACACATTCTAAAAAATATCAATTTCGACGTTCAAAGACGAAATAGTAAAGTCTTCGTGTACGAGAACTTGCTGATTTATTATTAATTAAGAATCATTTCAGTTCTTCAGTGATTTATCCAAAATAAATTACAACGTGACCATTTTCTGGTGCCCTATCGAACTATTTTGCCACGGGCCTTAAATGGTATAGTTACGCCACACTGGGTTTGACACAGGAAGTAGTAATATTTAAAATTGTAAATTATATTTCTTTAAAGAAATTAAATGAGCAGCAGCCAAGCATTGTCCCAAGATTATGCTTGTGTGAGCAAGATGTAAAAAAATCTTAATGATCTATATAATGCTTCTTAGAATCGTCTGATTTGGTTTGATTTAAAATGTGTTAAATGTGTGTGGTAGGTAGTCATCTAGCCTGCCTGGCTAGCCAACGAAGTAAAATGTTTTGCATTATAGCACGATCACTAGCATCATAAAATAATTGCATGTCTGGGTCACAATTTCAAACTTCAATATTCTACCTTCATCGTTTATTCTCTCTTTTATAGATTTCTGAACGACTAACCAAAGACAGGAAATAAATCACGTTTAGTTATTCCATTCATAAAGTATTTTTTTGGCTATCACTGAACAGTTTATTTGAAAAAAGAAGTTTTAATTGCATCAGTGGTCATCCTTATTTCCGTTAAAAACCGATTAACGACGTTCAAAAGCGATTATTACGACTTCCAAAAAAATATAAAACTTTAAAATAATAAAATACATTTCGATATTGCTATTACACTAAACTTATACATTTCCTTCATTACTGACACCTTGACACTCTTGACAGCATAGGCTTTGCATTACCCCTTCCATACTACTGTATATTTCTTCTTCTTTTGTTTTTAATTCCTTAATTTTAAGGTAGAACGTAATTAATATACTATTTTTCTTTTGAGTTTATCATTTCAAGTGTCTGTTGCTCTTCAAAAGTGTGGTGAAAACGGCCGAAATTGGTAAGTGGATAATTTTAGAATTCGCGAATTGTCAAGTTAATAATGGTATTTCGCCCTTGACGTTTGATTTTTACTACATTTTATCACATTTCCGAGCTTATTTTTTTATGTTTGACACAAAAATTAAAACATGAACTGTGATTCGTTTCATACACCATTGTTTGGTATTCCAATGTGACGTCAAGGCAATATGGAGAACGTTTTCTTTGCTCGCGAGCGCGATAGCTCGGTGTTTATTCCACACACCCTTGCCTTTCTAGTAATTTCACTGTAGGCCCTTTCAAGAAGCTAGTGAATTATATGGATAAAGCCATGATACTGCTTTATTGTGGGTTCAAAATACGGCCATAAAGTGGTTAGTGACCTTGAACTATGGTGTTTTGAGTGTTGGCTATGCCATGTGTTAGCTAGAAAGAGTTTCATACCAGGTAACTATGTCGTATTATGTGATACATTCATTCTGGTACTAAAATATCGAATAATTTTACATTGATTGATAATTATTCTCTATTTTGATTATCTGGTTGCCTACATGTTTGTATACTTTCAAATTATGGTAAGTATAAATAATGCTATCATTTTTCCTCTGGATAAACATCATAATATTCATCTAAAAATGCATTTAATCTAGAAATAAACTAAAAAATATTGCTTTTAAATGAATACATAAATTAATAATTAAAATATTGATAAAAACGAATAAGGCAAGCAATAACACTTCAACTTAATAAAAATAAAATGTATTAAAAATATGAAAAAAAAGTGATGGATTGATTTATTAAAAAAAAAATATATGTTGTGTGCGAAAATTAAGTAGGTAAAGCTTAAAAACTAGAACTAATACCTCAAACATTAAAATGATTCTTCATACAGGTAGGTAATAAGAACAAAAAATATGCAACATGTTAAAGAGCTCCTACTTCTGGGTAGCATAGTCTGTGTTTGCTCGATTCACTTGCTCAGTACAACCACGCCACCTCCTTCTAACCTAACCTGTCCGAATCGGGGTGCCCCATGTCCCAAATTTGAGGGAAAAATTGAATAAATTAATTTTAATAAAAGAATTTTTAAGTAAATAATTATTAAGGGGTTAAAGTATTTTTACAGAAAAAAAAAAAATAATTTATAATAAATTAGTATAGTGAAAGAATTTTACAATAGTGAAATAATAAATTGAATGTAAGTAATTTTAATTTAGTGTATTTTAATTTAATTTTTTTCTTCTAAGAATCTCTTTCTTGCCTTTTAGATTTCTTCTCCAAAGATAGTCATAAATTAAATCATTCATGTTTACATGACTACTATAGTAAAAAAGGAACATAAAAAAAAAATATGTTTTTTTTTTATGTTCCTTTTTACCGATTATGTACAATATTTCACACCACAGATAACATTGTGACAGCTTTAGTTGTCAAATCACCCATTCTAATATTTCATTTTCCCTTTTATCTGATTTGAGTTTATAATTTTTTTTTGTGAAATTCTCAAAAAATATGCATTACCTTTTAATAAAAGCAGTAGCATTATAGTCCTCTATGTACTAAATAAATAAATTGAGTCAAACCTCTGGTTTCATAATACTTGGACGGAAACATGTCTGCATGTCTTAGGAAAAACTCCTGTATCGTGAATGTGGTCACGAACATGGAAACTTACACACACAAAACACAAATTTTTGTCCAATGCCGGAATCGAACCCGCAACATGCAGCATATCACTCACTCGCTCAACCACTGCACTAACCATGCCATCAGACATGTGTCTAGGTATTTATCGTTGCACACTACAATTTTGATGTGTATTTTATCATGTATGTTTACACTCTCGAAGTCTTGACACTATTCCGAACTCTCCTTGACCCAGCTCCTGTTGCAGCCATATTATACATTTTAATAATGGCTGCACTGCATCTGATTGCATTCAATGAATGTTTTAACCCTTTTACCCTGTCCTATATTGAATTGCAATTATTGTTTTGCAAATGTTTTTAAATTTTCTGAAGGAAGTTTACTGTTTCATGTTGGCCACAGTTATTTAGTGTTGTGGGTTTTCATTTTAGCATATAAGCATAATCAAATAACTTCTCTCACTATGTAGGGTGAAAGCACCTTCTCACTTCACCCAGAATGGGATGACGAAGATGTTAAGACTTACTGACCAAAATCCATCCGTCTTCAAGGGACATGGTAACTTTTTTAAACAATCCACAGCTAAAGCAGGGTAATTTTCTTTTTGGATGACTAAATAGGTTTGTTTCCACTGTTGTTAGCTTCCTACCCTTAACCCATGATGTTTGTTTGTTATAACTCATCGGAATTAAGTCTATTTGCATATCAATAATGTTATTACTAAAATGCTTTTTATCAATTAAATTTCATGATACTCTTGAAACTAATTCAATTTTCTGAACCTTTCCTTTTGTTAACAGACTCAAAGAAAGTTTTGTAGCGACATCTATGGCGTCACATAAAAACTAATCACTAATCACCAGACTTAACACCGGAGGATCCTTCCTTTTCAACGGAATTTTGCGTGACTTTACTCTTTGTTCCGCATACCTCCAAACTGGGACCTCGAGTCGAACACAAATAATAGTAGACAATTTGTGACAATGAAACCGAACACACCGCGTCATCGTAGCCCGACGATCATGTTGCGTAAACCCAAACGCCTCCCGGGTTCAAAACTCGAAACGGCTGAAGTATACTGGTTTTGCGCCTACCCCCCAGTTTGGCCCGAGGACCCCGAAATCTGGTTTACGCAGATATACGCAGAGGTGACAAATGACGTCACTAGATTTAACTAGTCGAGGTCAAGGTCAAGGACATAATCCCGCCCGCGCGCAACCGGCACGAGAAGCTGAAGACTAACTGGTGCGGAGACTCAAATCCCAGGAACGCAAGGTAAAGCAGCTGTTGATGTACGAAGAACTGGGAGACCGGAAGCCGTTGCAGTTCCTTCGCCACCTGGAGGGGTTAGCAGGACCGACTCTGCCAGAGGACTTTGAGCGCATCACCTGGTGCTCGTCGTCGGCTGACCCCCCACCAGCGTCCAGCCTGTCCTCGTATCGCTGCGCTAGCCGAGTTGGCAGATCGCGTCCAGGACATCAATGCGCTAGCAAGCCACGTCACAGCGGCCTCAGCAACAGGACCTTCTAGCAGCAAGATGGCCGTTGTGATCGCCAAGCTGAAGCTGGCAGTGAAGCAACTGACGCTGCAGCTGCGTGACAGCCGTTCGCGGAACCGCTGCCACAGTCTTGGTCGAGAAACTCGATGGCGCTTACTTTACCGGTTCTCCACCCGCTCGGACTCCAGCTACCGGCAGAACCCCATGTACGCCGTGTTTTTTTTTATTATGGATAGGCTCGCGTTTGACCACTACCTCATCTGATGTTAAGCGATGATGGCCGACGATGGAACACGCTTGCCTAAAAGCAATCAAACCAATTCATGTAAATATGTTGCTATGAAGGAACTTCGACATGGCCACCTAGATTTTAAACCTATCATGGGTAAATCAATTTCCATCAATAGATTATCTTTATTTTTTGTTTGCATTCCAAGCCTTACCTTAAGCATTTGATGAGGAGTGATGATGCAAGACCTTATTATTCCAGAATAAATCCTCTGAATAACTCGGTGGTTGCCTTTGTAATAGCAATTGAATATTGCAGACTGAATATTGTGAATAGAAAAAATAAAACAATACTTATTTATTATTGCATGCTGTTACCCTTGTTAGGTTTGTGATTTTTTCTGGAGAATCCTACAATACAACAATATTAATAGTCATCTAATTGCAAGTGATAATCCTTGTAAATAAAGCTGCATTTTTTACGTCCGTCGTTGTCAATCAATAGAGTTCTAATTGATAAAAAAAATCACACAATTCCTTTACTACAGAGACAGTAGTGTAGGTTTTCAATCTATTTTCCTATGACATCATCGGAAATTATTATTATTTATCCTTGTTGGAACTTTCCGTTCCATTTATGTCCTTCATAATATAATTTAGGTATTGTTTCTGTAGATTGATGTTATGAGTTACTAATTGTAAGTTATAGCTAAATAAGTTAATTATTATTAGCTACTGAATAAAAATAAATCTGGTTAAAAAGCTCATCCATCGGAAACTGTAGTTAGGAAAAGTATGTATACAACAAAAAAATTGTTCATATTGTTACCGGTTCCTACTTATATATACAGTAGTTCAAAGTTTGTTCACAAGGTGGCGCTGGCACCATAGAATTTTAAATAATTAATCGATATGAATTCATTGAAAGTAGGGCGCGTAGCCCTACGTAGGTTGAGCTTTTATTTAAAAGTCATCTGTGAGAGTGCAAGTTTATTTGTTAGTTTGATGATGATTTCTAATAGTTGTTTCAGATATTGCTACGAAATTACTTCAACGTAGTTTCGATTCGTAGGTTACCTACTTACCAGAGCGGCTGATAAGTTCACGGCCTAATAGCACTAATTGCGGAAATTCTAACAATTTGGAACATCGTGCCGTGTTTAAATTCGTTGTTATAACAGGAAATACGCCCAAAAAAATTTCGAAGAGATGTTATCAGTTCTCCAGGATTCCGCACCTTCATATACGATGGCAGAGAGACATGTGAAGACGACTCTCACCCGGGTCGCCCTGTGACGGTCTTAACCGAAGAAAACGTCAAAAATGTGGAAACATTTGTACTGGCTGACCGCAGAATTAGATTGTGGCAGATAACAGAAGAGCTACAGATTAGTAAAGAACGAATTAGAGAGATTTTGCATAATCATTTGCACATGAAAAAAATCATCACCGCGTATGCTTACACCGCTTGATAAGCAGTGACGATTAGGCAGCTGTAAAGTTTTTTGGAGTAGTGCCAGCTTGACCGGGATGAAACTTGTAATCGCATTGTAACCGTAGATGGAACATAGATTCGTCAGTACGATTCCGAGTCCAAACAAGAGTCGATGCAATGAATAAAACGAGGGAAAGCCACCGCAAAAATTCAAAGTAGAAAAGTCTGCATCGAAGCTCATAGCTACCATTTTCTGGGACAGCGAGGGAATTTTATTAATTGATTATTTGCCTAAAGGGACTATAGTGAACAAGCCTTTACTACGCTAAGTTACTGATTCAGGCACGTGGGGCAGTCGTACATAAAAGTCATGGCAAGTTGGCGCGCGGAGTGCTTTTTCTGCAAGACGACGCACCCGGCCACATAGTTCTAGTTTCTAGGGATGCCTTAAAATCTACGGGCTTTACAGAAATTGACCACCCACTTTACAGTCTAGACTAAGCACGCAGTGACTTTTCCTTTTTTTCTAAATTAAAAAAGAAGCTACGGGTACAAAGATTTTCGGACGACAATGAGATGATAGCGTCTGGAGACAGCCATTTCGAAAAAGTAAAAAAATTTTTTTGGTGGTATGAAAGCACTATAGTCTTGAAAAATGAACTTCCCTTGACAGGGATGAAATTGAAAAATAAACAATATAAAATTGTATATTTCTTTCATTACATATCACATACCTTTGGCCGCGGACTCATCATCTTGTATAACTACTTCTACATTACATTTCTCAAAATCATTATGGCCAAATTGTATCTCACCATGGGTCAAATAAAGTTATGTAATTTGGGGAATAATTAGCTAATAAACTCTTAATATGCCAACCTGTGAAAAGGATTGCAATCAGAAAGATCCTTAGATTTGCATCAAGTTAATGGTGAGTAGCATCCTAGCTACCTTTTGATGTTGAATAGGTATGCTTTCACCCTTATCTTTCGCGGAATAATAGAATAGAATAAACTTTATTGTACACCAAAAAATAATACAGCAAAAATAATAACAGCAGCAATAAAACAGCAGCAGCAGCAATTAATACGTAGAAAATCTGAAAATGGCAATGGTGCGGAAAATTTGAGTGTGGCAACCTAGTAAATAATGAGCACGTAGTGAGGATAGATTTCTGAATACATGTGGATGGTTGGTTATATTACAAAGGTAGATGAGGACCATAAAACCGAAAACAGTGTGAAAGATGATATGGCTGGAAACGACGATGAAGGCAAATGAAGATACAGAATAAAAAAAAACAGTTGCACCGACCTCAAATAAATTGAAATAAGGTTGAGGATGATAATGACTTAAATGTATAATCAGACTAAAACTGAATAATTTACAAAAAGGAATGTTATGTTTGTTTATAATTATAGAAAGTAGGTAAAGCATCTAATGTTACTACAACGCGGAAGTTGAGGAGTTTTTAACAGACAGGGGCACACTCAATGCCGCCGGTCGCTACCCAACGTTGAATCACTGGTTTTATTTAATTTCCCTAGGACACGCGTGATGTGTGGCATTGTAATTTTTTTAAAAGATCACAGAGATAAATTACTGATTTATATCGCTCTTGAAAGCGGCTTTGGCTGCATGCAAAATGATTATTTGGAAAGATACTGAATACAGATAGGTTAAATAATGGAGTAACACTAATGCAATGGGTAGGAACTCATCGGTTTATTTCTTAATTCCTCCATGAATGATAAGATAATTCATCGTTTACTTTAATTTACCATTTAACAGCTTTAACGATAATAACTGCAGACATGTAACGCTGTGTCGCAATTATTGATGCCCGCCACTGCAATAAACATGATACTGGGGTTCTAACTTGGGTACCTATCCGTAAAATGAACATACACAGTATATACTTTAAAGATGAATGTAAAGGAAAATTGTTTTATTAATAGAATTAAAATTAAAATGATAAAAGATTTATTTTGCGCCGGGGTCGCGGTTAGTGTTGCCAGGCGTCCCGATTTGCGCGGGACATCCCGATTTTTAGGAGTCTGAGGTCGCGTCCCGATTTGAACCTGATCGGGACGCTAAATGTCCAGATAAATCAAAAGATATATTAAAGCCATCATTATTGCAATAAATTAACCTGTATCGCTTTTGCGTCCCAATGTCAGTGCGTTCAAGATGACACACGGCGCTACACTGAAGGGGCCTAGTAGGGCCGATGCCTGCTAGGGCTGCGAGATCGTTTGAAATAGTGACCGTGGCCCTGGAACGCACAGTGGGACAGAACAAGCCTGGGAGAGAAGTCATTGGATGATTTCCCACTTGAAAAAAAACTTTATTAAAAAAATGTCCCGATCTAAAACCATAAATCCCGATTTTTTTTACCAACTGTCCCGATTTTTATCTAATCGGACCTGGCAACACTAGTCGCGGTATACCACGAAAGAGATGGCACGACGAACTTGATAGATTCCACCAGAACTGGCAAGAAGAAGCCCGGGCGCTCGAAAAACGGAAGGAGTGGAGGGAGGCCTTTGCCCAGGAATGGGACAGAACAGGCTAACAAAAAAAAAAAAAAAAGATTTATGATGTATGTGCGTATGCGGAGCAATGTCAAAGTTTACAATCATAAATCTATGATAGAGCATTAAGCATGAATAAAGAAAATAGTATGCTCGCAAGTATAGTACCTCCACAGTAAAGATTTAATTCCACATAAAAAGGCGCATCCTTCTTAAGAACAACTTGGTAACAAAAAGTTTTTGCCGGCACATTGTAACTTTGTAACCTACCGTCTAGATCAGAAATATATCAATTTTTTTAAAGCCTTTCCAGCCTAAGGCGTCATCAATCATTATGCCAATTTATCTGAAGTTTCGTGTGCATACAATTTGACCACTGGCACAATTTTGTCGCTGGTTAGGACTACATATTTAAACCCGAACTATAAATACAGGATTGGGACAAATTTTATAATAATAATAATATTCCACAACTATCACACAACGCCGTCTAGTCCCAAGCTAAGCAGAGCTTGTGTTATGGGTACTAGACAACTGATAAACATACTTATATATTTCTAAATACATACATATTATAGATAAATTACACCCAAACACAGAACAAATGATTATGCTCATCACATAAACATTTGTCCAAAAAATTTTTCCTCGGTCTAATTTATTTTACATTATCTAGTTAAAATATTTTTTTCCACATTTATTGACCAGTTTACAACGCGTCTGGAGTTGTCTCAACGTTAGCACTCACATCCGAGCACTCGTTACCCTCAAGGAGCATAGCTAGACCATGGGCGTATGTTTATTTTGCATTTTGAGAGTTATTTTTTGCAAACATCGTCAATATAGGCAAGAAAGAGAGTTGAACCAAGGAAACTGCCCTGTAGAACTCCAAAATGAAGGCTTTTTACTAATATGGTTACTGACTGAGAGTTATTTGCCCGCAAGATTTCCAAAGTACTTCTTACTTTAACTGCTTCCAGTTTGCATGTTAGGTATAGGAATCAAAACCAATCGAAAGCTTTGAATAGTTCAAAGATCATCCACAGTATTAATAGTTATTTGATGCTTTCATGCCCAAAAAAAGGAAGAAATTTCCTCAACCTCATCGGCTGTACTTCAGCAATTGCGGTTATTATTTTTAAACTTTTAGTTCTGTTCCTACATAAGTCTCTAATATTTTTCTTTTTCAGTCATAAAAGTCGAAAGTCAAAGTAGGTAATCACCAAGTTTGCGTTATTCGCTGTACGCAGAATTAGGTTTTGCCATACTAATATCATCAGGCGCATTTCCTTCGTTAAAATAATTTTCCGTGGAAATGAAGTTGAAATAGCAATCAGTGACAAATGCATTTTTCCGCAGTAGGATATCAGACGTAATAAAATACAACTAAGATAACGAAATGAAATACCTATACATAATAATATCACTCAAATATAATTTAGTTATTAGCGGACTCGAAAATTTTGATATGCATATTATGTGTGGAATGGAATATCTCACCTACCATAAAATAACCTAAATCACTTAGAATTAAATGTAGGTATATTTCTCCTTATCAGTAAGAAATTATCTTTTTATATTATTTTTGGTATAGACCTATTCTATCCAACTGCTGGGAAAAGGCGTTTGTAAGTACTGGGACTTTTTTTCCCGCTCCACCTCGTATTAGCCCTCTTGATAGTCATCCAGGCCGTCTCGCTACCTCTTTCTGGACTCGGCGGTACTGTCCGACATCTGGCACTCACTAAATGGAGACTTGTTTGGTTTTAGTCGTCACATATTAAGGCCCTTAATACAGAACATCGCTCAATACTCAAGCATTACTTAAAACTGGATTCAAGCCATTTGATTGGTTGAAACTAGTTTTAAGTAACGCTTGACTTTTTAGTGACGTTCTGTAATACGGGACTAAGTATTTTTATTTCTTTAGAATGATCGCATGGAAGCCGTCGTACTTTAATGTATGCGGTTAACGTGACCCTGCCCAATCCCCAATCAGACCCAATAAAAATCCTTAAATAAACGTAAAAAACTGGCAGTTGGAACTTCCCATATCCTTGAAGAAATTAATCGAAAAACGGCCGTATCTGATCCAAACCATGCACTTTTACACAAGACAGAGACAGCTGCAAAAAAAAAATTAAACTTGGAAGGAAAGAAAAAAGATAAAAAAAAAAATTTGTAACTCACACACACAACTTATAAAAACCCAAATAAAAATAAATCATTAAAAAAAATATTACAAAAAATCTGTGTAAGATCATAGAAATATATCTATGGCTAAGATATTTAGAACAATAAAGTAGCGCTGGTATTCTGGTAGCGCCTATAGTGATACCTATTGGAACTTACTGAACACACTAACTGTTAGTGTGATGATTAGCTATGAAATTTCAATAATTAACCCATCTTCTTGTACTTATCCTATCGCCAGAAGTTTAGAGATAAATAAACGAGATTATTTTTTTTAGGTGAGACAATTTTTCCCGCTCTGGGTGGAGCAAAAGGGAGTGTCTGTGTCAGACTTTTACAGACTAAAATCCAGCTGTGTTCCTTCAGTAACCCTATGCGTTTCAGGGCCACGGTAACACTTTCGAATAATCACGCAGATGAAATTATTCGGTGTTAAATGAAAACATCACCCTTGAAACTGCATATCATTGAAATAAAAAGAAAAAATCTGCCAACACCTGTCGTTTCCAAGGTTTTTTTACTTTGCTATCTTCGTAAATACAACAGGTGTGCTGTTGGCAAAGAACGGGTAGAAAAAACCGTAAATCTTTCACCTTAATGGTTTTCAATCTTTGGAGATGTCGATATAGGATGCTGCTAAAGACGGTATAGTTTTTAATTGAGTGTGAATTGAACTTTAGTGGTACTAATTATATTATATTTATGGAAGAAATTAGTAAAATTAAGAAATGTTGCTAAAAGAAAATCGCAAGTTTATTTTGTGTGTTTCCCAGTTTGCCGATAGATGGCGCTGTACAACATAATAAAATCTTTACAAATATCTGATGTGTAAAATATTGTTATATATTATTATTGACCTCGGCACTCTTATCCTATTGGTTACAAATTGGTTATAGCTTTCCATATTATGGGTTGACCTGATTTTTTATCGTATGCTCTGAACACGGGAAAAATAACATTTTAATAATGGATGTGAACCTTGACATAATTTAGATACAAATTCAGGAAATTACCGTGTGGTTTCCGGAATACCCAAATAAGGTCGCTCCCGCCTTTTTGATGTAGTTGCCATGTCATTTAAATTATAATTCGTTTTATAGAAATAACATTCGTACCTACATAAGTAGGTAGGTACCTACATAAAAGATAATTTGGCAAAAAGTAAAAAAAACGACCTTTTCGTGAATTGGTTATTTACGACATGCGGCGTAAGACTTACATAGGTACATGCTTACATAATCAGCCTTTTTAATGATCCCACTGCTGGGACTCATTTCTTCTCTCTAGGAGAGGGAATGGGCTGTAATACACCACGCTGGCCCAGTGCAGGTTGGTGAATGTCACATGTTTTCAAATTATCTGTTCTACGACATGTTGGTTTCCTCTCGAATTTTTCTTCACCGTGTTAAGAGCAGTGGTGATGAAATAAATTAGGTACTCAAAGTAATGCGCCTGGCTGGGTTCGAATCCGCGACCTACAACTCGGGGTAATCAGGGCCGTTACCACTCGGCCACCACTGCTCGCAAGACTTGGTTTAACATAAATGAAGGAAATTTAATGTTAATTTTAATTCTTTTTTTGTTCAATTGATGTTAATTTTCAAAAAAACTATCAAATGTAAGAAGAATGCGTCCGTAATTCCGTATGAAGAATCTGTACACCTCTGTAGCTCCCATGGCACCTTGGTCCACGTAAATAAAAAAATCACAAAGGCGACCAACGATTTTTTGTAACTGGGGTGTTAATAAGTAACGGTCAACCTTGGTTGACATAATTAATATGCATAATTTTTATAAGAAACTGTATAAATCTTACCATTATACTTATAAGAAGCATCTTCTCACGAGAACTGTCAAACTAATTAATATGCACTGCTTCTTCTCCAATTTACATAAATATATTTTAAAAAGTAACATGTATTTTATCTAATAAATAAATATGTATGAGCATGTTGTATAATGTCATGTATTTAATTGTATGTGTATGTTCTATGCCTATAATTCACATAACATAGTAAGGAATCTAAATAAAAAATTCAGCAAGGTTGAAACTAAGTAACTAATTGTTACATAGACAAATATGTAATTGTTTTATGACCTCAAAACGTTCAAAGAGTTTTAGAAATACATTCATTATGCATACACCTAAGGGTTGGAATTCCCTGCCGGAGTCTGTGTTTCGTGATAGCTAAAACCACCACTGTCTCACCTGATGATAAGCGATGACGTGGCCGACGAAGGAGCACGCTTGCCTAGAAGTAACCTATTCACTCTTGACTCAAAGGTAATATAGGCCTCTAATTTTTGGAACTTATCACAAACAGACAGACAAACACGGCGGGAGACTTCGTTTCATAATATAAAGTTAGGAAGAATTTGCCCATGCTTTTTCATAAACTTGATTTCATACGATACTTGCAATAGATTTTAAAATCAACTAGTCTACCTAAGTGCCACTGTTGGTGCCGGTGTTTCCTGAAAGCTTAAACCTAAGCTAATAGAGAAGATCGAGTTCTTTAAGTTCCGACTTTTGTCCCCGCATCCCCTTTCAGATTATAGAAGGGGATGCGGGTACAATATTTAGTCATTAGCTATTTAGGCATTTGACGAGTATCCAGTACAAGATATTCGTCAAATGGAAGCTACAATATGAAAGAACACTGCGACGATTTTCTAACAAATTATTTTGCTAAAAGGCGGCTTTGGTATTTTTCTCCGTAGCCTATTAAAATGTTGTGCCTGTGGGCAGTACTTTGTAATTCAGAAAACATAAGGATTTATAAAAACGTTAAAATCTCTTGCTGACTCCTCTACCTACGAGATTCAATAGGTTTATTCAAGGACAAATTATGGTTAATAAAATAAAAAAGAATGGTTTCAATCAATATTTTTGTTTACGATTTCAGCTGCTTAACAGTTTATGCAACAATCTTAAAAAAAAAAATACTACAGTACTTACAAAGAACTTAAAAACAACGAAATACTTGGCAAAGACAACTTCTTAAAACGATAAACGGTCTCTTGTCGTCTGCACTAAATCTACGAGATGGGGATGATTCTGCTTCGACCGTGCTTTTTTTTGTGGGTAGGTAACCCACAAAAAAAAGCAGGGTCGAAGCTTACTGGGGCCAAGAATCTGCTTCTGAAAGGAAGGTTCGGCCCCGTTACGAGAGGCAACTAAGGAACGTGAGTGGGCTTTTAGTCTGTTAAAGTCTGACTATCTCCCGCTCCGCCCAAGGGCTTGGAGATGTCAGAGTTTCAGATCCAAAAAAAAGTCTTATTAATAAAATAAAATGGTTTCAATCGATATTTTTGTTTACGATTCCACAGCTGCATATGAGTTAATGTGACGGTCTCTAAAACGTAAATAACACGGTACAAAGAACTTTGAAACAACAAAATACTTTGCAATGACAACGAAAAGAAGTCAAATCGCAGTATATTGACCTTAGTTTTACTTCAGTCCTCTAGAGATACACTGAGGAATGTTATTAACCTGAAGAAGTAACAATTATTTTATTTTATTATCTATATGTGATAAATTCACTTACTGCATCTGACGCACTGGTAGCCCAGTGGTAACTCGAATTACTTCTCCCGCTCTTGGGTAGAGTGGAGTACCGTATCAGACTTGCTGACAAAACAACTAGGGCAGCTAAAAGACACAGGCGTGGTACCTGTGTCTTTTAGTTGCCCTTTGTGCTCTAGAGCCAGGGCTTTTTTCCAGAAATTCCTCGTATGTCGCCGACTTACAAGTTGTACGTCGTGGGCTTAAACCCAGTAAGGCACTTTGTGTCATTCATTTCATCACCTCCGTGACGAAAAACATCGTGAGGAAACCGGTATAGAATAGAATATACTTTTGTGTACACTTTTAAAGATAACTTACATCTATGGGTCCAATGGCGGTCTTATCGCTAACAGCGATATCTACCAGGCTACCTACTGGTATGTCCTAGAACCAAAAATTCTAAGACATTTGACACCCACCAACCCACACTGGGCCTGCTTAGTGGATTATGGCTCCTTCCCTCTCCCAGATAAGAGGCCAGATTCCTAGCAGGGGAACATTATAAGGCATATTATGCTTATGCTTTATTTAGTGTTTAGCATTCCTTTGGTTGTTCTTCATCATCTTTTTGCCCTCGTTCCGTATTATTTGGAGTCGGCGCAATGTTTTTTCTTCAATTCTGTCTTGTCACCCATCACGCTATCACTTTTCTTTCATATTACTCCTAACACAATCTATCCATCTTTCGTTGTTTTAAAGGTAGCCATACTCCCTTAGGTATACCTGACAGATTTACCTGCACAGTTATACCTATCAGGTAAGCTTGCGTGGAAACCTGCAGAGTTGTGTAACATACACTCTCCTGTTTACTTATATAACATATAAATAGCTAGCGTGTATGGGGGCTACCTTTACAGTTCCGATTATTTCCTGTGTTTAAAAGTATTAAAAGACAACAAGGACTTCTCAAATTGATCAATAGCTTTTCGTAATTGCCTTGAATAAGGTCGTACTGAATAAAATAGTGTAATATCGATACCTGATTCAGAAACACTGAAGGTTGCATGGTTACAAACAAGCATCACCCCCTAGCTACCACCTTGACCTTAAAAGCGAAGGTAATTTAATAACTTTTCTATGTACGACGTTTTAATTGGCCACAATTTAGTGAAAAGTAAGCTATAATTATTTTATTAATGGATCAACAACAGTTATGGTGCAGCAGCAGGACCCGAGGTCATTGCGAAATGTAAGCTAAGAGTGCTTTTTATATTACACCAAGCACACTAGTGCGTAGCCTCGGGGAACATAGTTTTTAAAAACAAAATAATGTTAAAAAACAAACAAGGTTATTTTTTTCCCGCCATATTGGATTTATTGTGACGTGGTATATTTTTTGATATTTCCACAAAAAAAACCTTTTAAATTGATACCCGTATCATGAAGGTATATAAAAAAGAGTAGAGAAAGAATATTTTTTACAAATTATTTGCGGAAAATAAAGCAATATTAAAAAAATAAAAATACCAAGTCCGCCATCTTCAAATCACGAGTCCGCCATATTGGATTTAAAACGTCACTTAACTTACTTAACTGTAAGCATTGTTATCCAAACTGAAAATGCCTGCATTTCAGCTCAATAGATTAAGCGGTTAAAATTTTAAAATTCATTCGCAAGATTTGACCTAAACAAACGTAAATACAAACATTGCAAGTTAATAGAAGCTTGTAATGAAAGAGAAAATTTGCTAAATAAATAATTCATCTGTATATAACAGCATTATAAAGAAAAATTGTGCATATTCAATATTTAAAATATTATATTTCACATAGACCTTATATATCAAGGGTACTTATAAAACGTCCTCAAGGTAGTGCAAGGTTCCAATTGGTCGTTTCCTATGGAAAAGAACCGACAACAAACTCCACGGTTAACTTATATAAACGGTTAACTTATAGAAAAAATAATATTTATTTATTTATTAAATGCTTTGTGCACACTAAAGTATAGAGGCGGACTTATCACCTTCGGCATTTTCTACCTGTCGACCTTTGGGTGATGCAGAGAAAAATAGTGGTAGGTGCAATTCACGAGAGAAAGAATTCGAATACAAGAATAGATATACTAATAAATATAATGCAATTATATAGTATATACTCAATAAACTACATTATGTAGCTACACTAATGTAGTCAAACAATTAGTCCAAATCGGCACTTGGAAAACATTAACGCTGTGATGACACTACTGCCAACTTCTTACGAATGAGCTCTTACTTACTGAAAAAAATAAAAGTTTTTGCACAATATTTACATTTTACAAATTATAAAAGTAATAAAATAACCTCCTATTTATTCACGTTCTATAAACTTCCAAAGCACTTAATGAATTTATCGTTAAAACCCGTGCCTACTGAAATATTTTCGGTAACCTTGTTACAGCGAGCTGAATCCATGGACTGATCGTGCGACTTGTAGGCCAGATCTGTAATGAGGTGACCTTGTATGGCGTACCCTCCAAGGACTTTACCCGCTCGGAGGATATTTTCGGGCCCACCGGCCTTGGACAACTTTTGTCTCAAGGACTAGAAGCTCCAAATGATAAATGACATCATTTCAGTATCTAGGTCGGTTTACCCACTACCCTGAATACGGAATTTTTGTGTCATACCTAATCTAGTAAATATCACAATATTACTTTTAAATGACTCGTCATAAGCCGTGTCTTTTCGGTATCTTTTTGTGTGGGATTTGTGTCAGCTTGTAGTTCGTAGTTGGCTTCTGCACTTTCTGCTTCTTCTTAATTAATATCTAGATTAAAACCTGCAAAATTATTTTTTAAGGTTATTTTTGCGAAATGGTTCGAAAGAGTCCCTGGAATCCAATTGAATTTTAGTAATGTAGTAGTCGGTAAAATTCTTGACACACCATCCAATTCTCGCACCATCCCGAGTGCAAGAAGTTATTTGACGATTTCCCACCAAAACAAAATGTTTGATGGTGAAAACAAAAATAGTTTTATTTTCTTAAAGTTTTAAAGCTCTTGAACTGGCTGAATGACAGGCCTACTGGGGCCAGGGTTATCCGAAAGGGCGCTCGAGCCCCGGTATGAGAAATGGGATGGGTTTTTTAGTCAGTAAGAGTCTGACACTATCTCCCGCTCCGCCCAAGAGCGGGGGTTGTCATAGGATGATTTTTCCCATCGAAAAAAAGGCCTTTAGAACTTAAATAATAAATACCGTCTTATAGTCCATCCAAAGGTCCGGTAGATATCGCTGTCAGCAATAAGACCGCCATTGTACCCATAGAATTAAGTTTGTGGAAAATTATGTAACTATTTTGGTGTACAATAAAGTTTATTCTATTCTACCATAGAGGTACCGAATAGAGATTAGTGAGTAGAATTCACAAGTAGCCATGCTCAATATGTAATACAAATGCTCTGATGTAAGACAGCATTACGAATGTAAGCATCTCTTTTATTAAATTAACAAAGAAGCCCCTGAGCTTGAATAAACTAAACAAACTTAAACATTTCGTTACAAAACAGAAGCTTTCAACAGTTCTGACGGCATCATGTCATGATTACCTACTTTTATTTTAGTAGAGAACTCTAGTAGAAACTTTATGCAAATAAAATCTTGTTACGTGGGAGGGATCCTAGATTCTCAGTACAGGATTTCTAGTAATAGACGAGTTGCTAAGAGCCCCAGAAGGGTTTTGTGGAACACCAACTAGAGAGTACAGAAATGTGGAGCATTTCCTGAAATTCTAATAAAAGCTAACATTATTTAACTTATCTCCTGAGTAATTACAAACTTCCTAGTATTGCAAATAGTATATACCTACTCTGATTTCATTACTTTCTATCGTGGACGAAGCAAAGGCAGAATGAAAATGTATCATAATATAGCATTTTGTGAATTTAGTGGACAGTCCTATCGGAAAAATACGCGAGTTCATGTATGTTATAGGTAGTCTTATACATAAAATATGCAATATTTTCTTTTTGATTTATACCTCTTCCAAACATATAGCAACCGAATTCTAATACATATTCAAACAATAACCACAAAATTATTGACGTAATTAACTATTATCCTCCAACCTAACCCGACAAACATGTAAATCATAAGGTTAAAATATTGATTCAATATCAAATCGTGACAGAAGACGACCCTGCGGAACGTTCATGTATAACAGATAACAATGTTGGAACAATACTTCCTTGTACACTCAACTGATACTCGTAACTACCATTAAGTGTTTAGTACCTTGCTAGCTTCTGTTAGTGGCCTCGCCCACGTAGACGGCTCAAATTATCGCAAGGGAACGGACTAACATTAAACCGTAGCCTCTGTTCTTATTCAGGGACATGAGCTACTAGAACTTTAAGTTCATCTAGATTCATTCTATCGATAAAGACTGATTGATGAACAAACAACCACACACACAGACAGTCCTTCACACATATAAAAGTAGTAGGATTGTTGAAGTTGTTCGAAGCAAACTGTTTCGTAGTACCAGTATTAATAGATAAGTTATCACGTCCACTATCGCGTTGTTCATCGCTTTACCTCGATCTAATTCGGGACAACGGCACTACATATCTAATGTTTTAGTTTTTAGGGCTATCTATCGTCTAGCGGTTAACTGAGACGCCAGTTAACTGTACAATTTTAGCGCGACGATGAAGCCTAACCTGAAAGACAAATGGACCTTGTTAAACAGTTACATTCTTATTCTTTTAACTATGATTAATTAAGTGGTTGTTAGTGAGCTGATTCACTAAACTCTTGTGGTTGCACATGTTTATACTCGTAATCTGCTTTCGATGCGAAATAGTGCCTATTGGGTTCAATTTCCTAGTTGTTTGTCATCGAAAGTGTGTTGTACTTTACAATTTTATGGGTTTCTACGACATTACCGCGAATGCAAACACCATACAGAAGTATGCGGCATATTACAAACATCTGCAATTATCGATTTCACAGCAGATCGAAACTTTTTTTGCAAGAAATATTGTTTTCATTACTGACACGTCGTGTTTAGAATAACAAGAATATACATCGTTCCTTATTTGATAGGATTGTTCTTCAAAAATGTTCAATACGCACGTTACTTCCTGCATGAATATGCTGTTGATATATGCTCGTATTTGAACTTTCAAAGTTGTGGTTGTTCTAACTGGTAGCCGGGTCATTGTAAAACGAACTTTATCCTTATGTGGATCGAGTCGCAAGTGTATTGTTGATAGTATGGTGCGAGAGGGGTCAGTATTCCGCGGTTAACTCGTCCGCCGGCAGGGCGTCGACCTCGGATTGCACGCGGACCAGGCTCTGGACACTTGCATTGTCCCATCAACTGGCATCGCAATAGCCCTGACTGCACGTACAGCCATATCAACAAAGTACTCACTGAACTTTTGAGTTTCACCATGGCTTCAAGGAAATCTCTTAGGAAGAATCCATATTTAAAAACTTGGTTATCTTACCAAGTGATAAAACGTTCTTAATTCAAAATTTTGTACCGGATAGAAGTAAAGAAGTGGGTGGTAAAATACTGTGATATGGAATGACATCGCAGGAAAAACAGTTGGGTTAGTTAGAAAAAATACTCAAGATTTTGTCATTTTGGATTTAGTTCATTAAAAAAAAAAATTGTTCGTAAGTCAGATAAAGTCAGGAACACTGTCAAGCCTATAGGCCGAGTAATTTTTATATAATTAATACAAAATAAATATGAAATTTATGTATAAATTATGAAATATATTCCTATAAGGCTATTAGCCCTATAGGATAAAATCTAATAGGGCTTACTTAATCTAATAGGATTAAATTTCTAACAAGGCTACTAGCCTTATAGGAAAAAAACATAATTTAGGACACGGAAAGCTTTAGATTGTTTTTCCGCCCCCAACTAATCACTTGAAAGAAGTTTTTCCCTAGATACAACTGAATATGATGGGTGAGACATATACTGTCTTGAATTTAAAATTCCCTAATCGGTATTTAAACCAAGCTTATGGTTAGCAATTTTTATAAAGAATTCCAAGAAGCTTTGTGAAACACGTCATATGAGTAAATACGTCATAACTTACAAACAATTCTCCAAATTAGTTTATAAATAAATTCCTATGAATTAAGATAACACCACATGCGACACCACATTAGGGATTGATTACTCAACCGCGTACATAGCGGTAGGTGCGAGCAGGACAGTGCAAACGCAACGAGAATCGAGATAGGCGTGGTAATTAAACATTAGTTAATTCGGTTATATCGGGTGAATCATGGCTAGTGTTGTATGAGTGGTGCAAATCAGGTTATCGATTGCTAGTGTTAGCGACACAGGCCGGGCATCGACCCTCGTGACTGCAAGCCATGCCACTTTGTACTGAAGCGCATCGTGACCCAAGGAGGAGCGACGGTGCCTGTCTTGAAAGCATAAACAACTTCGAAGGTTTTACAGAACAATTCATTGTAAATTCACGAAGTGGTAATTCTTTGATCCAATTTATTGCAGTGACAATACCCTTTTCGGTTGAAACGGGCATAATTATAAACATGCATTGTGAGATTGAAAAGTTATTGACCCTTGCTTTTAAAATGCAATGGTTTAAGGATGGCATGGATGCAGATGAAAATTTTATACAAAGTTAAAACAAAAAAAAAAATATCTTATAACCTCGTAAAGCTTTCGATGGGCCCAAAACAACCAATCATCAAATAAGTGACGCTATATTAATTATAATTTTCTCTTTATGATTTCTACATGGAATATTTTAATGAGTTTCCGCTTTCCACCACAGAAACTATTCGGAATGAAATTAAAGGCAGTCGGTAAATAATTGACAACCTTCCTTCATTTAAACAAAAATGTACTCGATTAAAACGAATAATGTGCTTCACCTGTAACCACTTTAATAATATGACTACTTAATGATTCCTCGATACACGACTACCACTTCCGGTACATTCTTCATTATGTATAGTGCTATCTGGGAAACGGCAGTATAAACGATGTTTAAATTCATGAAAATCCATGGCACACAAACTCCTTGCATATTGTAAATTGGAGCCTTATTTTGGAACAATGCTTGACTCCACATTAACCAACAAGTCGTTATTTCTCAGCCCCTTTCTGTATTTGCTGAGCAAGTACCTATTCAGAAGGTAGAACCTAGAATTTTGTTATCTAACAACGTTTGGCGTCGCGGGGCCTCAAAATACAACGAGAGGTCGGAAGGGAGTGGGCTGGGTCACGAATTTTACGGGTCCGGGTGCTCTCGACCCCAGCCGTGTTGGTGTAAGTGTGCCAGCGATGTATGTAGGTTAACATCGGACGCGCTCGATACGCCACTGCTGCTGCCGCCGATGTCGACCACATAACCTAGATCAGGGTGCGGAGAGAACGCTTATGAAATCTGGCTCACGTTGACTGCATAAATGAAAAGCCACTTTATATGTCCGTTTGAGTTAATTTGATACGCCATTAATGTATTACTGCTGCGTTTACGACTGGGACGACGTGACACATTACTCTTTTATATAGTAATCTGTGTCAACAGTTAACAAAAGGTTTTTACTCGTGGGCGTTTTAAATCTCTCTTGGTCATCAGTTCGAAAATCAGTAGCCTCAATTGATGTATTTTCCAAATTGCTAACTAAATTATGCTTACTCCATAATTTATCAACTCCTTACTTTCTCACTAACAGATTTCCAAGTATCTACTCAAGCAGCATTTTTGTTATAATAGAAATGCTTTGTTTCTCTATTGTGATTAATTTAGAAACGCTCTTTCTAAGCCCACACTGTGAAACTGGCGAAATTATGTCACATTCTCCATGTAGCGGTTAGTGTACCACGAATTGCAAAAGTCGCGCGCAACGCTTGCTTATTAGACGGCTCAACTAACATTTAAACCAGCTACTTCTGAATGAATATACTTTTAAAAGTAGTTTGTGAAAATCTCTAGGACCATAGCAATATATTAATGTTCTCTGTCATATCTACGACGACCCAGTATCTCGAGAAATTGGAACAGATTTCTTCACAGCCTCATCATGACGAATTAACATTACAATTAGAGTCATCCATGTTGAAAGTCTGTCCACTAATTCATCGGTAACGTTATGTAATTTTCAATTATCTGTCGTTTAAATAACATTTTGAAAGTTGTCACGATCATCGATCACAGCCAGTAGAAATTCTTTTCATGGCTAACTTTCAATAGTTTTAGTAAAAAGTATACAAACGAAAGTTTTTACATGGTTAATTTTATTTTTAGCAATCTCTTCGATGCCTGTTTTTTATGTTTTGATAGTTATCGATTACGCTGCATGAAAGTTGTTTGACAAAATGAAATTTTATTTAATGAAAGTCTGTTTTTATCTTTGAAATCTAAATTAATTACTGCATGTTGGATAGAGCAAAATTATTTTGTGGATAGAGATTAATAATAAGTCGACTAGTTTATCTCCGCTTTCAGCGCTATATTTCGGGTGTAACTGGGGCGCAGGGGTTGTACGGTGAAAATAGATGACCTATAAAGTTCCTAAGTTATAATTATGATATATGTAGATATAGTGTGGGTGAAGGGTGTGTTTATCCTCTGCACAGGAATGCGCAGGGGGGCGGGCGAGTGCTCGCCGAGCTGTGCACGCGCACGCTGCAGCTGGTCCGCTTCTGTCTCGATACGGCCAATTGTGCGCGCCGATTTCAAAACGAAAGTACCGCGCATCTAGGACGGTGAACGTATTTCTCGCTGAGATCTCTTGCAATTTACCAGCGTGGTAGGCACTTTGTCAGAGAATGCGGCATAGCCAGATTGTAAGATATTCATAACTTGCAACATATTACAACTAATCAACATCATTAGAAACTTGCAAAACAAGCTAGTTTCTAATCTAGTGCGTTTGTTTATTTAATATGTGAGCTTTTAGCCTTATCGATGAACCAGTTAGCCGACCCTAGAGACAATCATGATAACTACCTGCTCTATCCCCATTTCGAACAAGTCTGGTAAACATTTCCAAAGCTGACTGTTGCTATGCCAATATTTGTACTTCGAAGTTCAATCGCTTCAGTTAATTGTTATTGATTTAAAATCACAATTTTTTAATTTTTTCATCACAGATGCCTTAAAAGAGAAATATATTAGGAACTAATATCGTTTATTAGTATATTTAGCAATGAGTCAACACGAAATTTACAAACAGACACAAAAGCCAATAACAATTACAAGTCAACCCGACCGAAATGCTTGTGGATATGTCAGTGGGCTTTGCCAGGCTTAGCCAATATCAGGACTGTGTAGGCAGAAATGGTTGACAGAGGTGTAACAAATAACAGGAAGGCCCAAGGGTTATTTAAGAATGCCTTTGATGTACTCAGTAAAAGACTAAAAAACTTTTTAGCTTTCGTTTGAGCGCGAACGTTATAGATTTGATGGTATCGAACTTTCGATATCGGCAGTCTTCTTTTATTTATCCAAACAGGAAGCAATCAGAAGAAAGTTTCACAGTTTATATCCATAATTTCATATATTGACGATATTGTAGAAATTGTGCGTATTTTAGAAGGGTGTTATGAAAGGCGAATGGGGCGTGAAATCGGCGTATAGCTCGGCTGTACCGCAATGTGCAGCACAGCGGTTATATCACACGAGATATCGTAACTTGCTCGTTACTTTTGTTCCATGTTCTAGTAGAAAGTGCACGAGCCTCTCGCCTTTCTGATACTATTTATTACTTAGTCTTAAGATTGGTACATTTTAGAGTTTATTGTGCTTGCACACCTGAATGTTGGGTAATCGAAATTTATGCAGAGTTTGTATCATTTACATTAATTGCAGTTTCTATTTTAGGGTACGATACTTAAGTGTGAATACTAAAAATACTGTTGAAGCAGAATATGCTGTAACTTTTATCAATTTCAGATTAAGAATTAGCATTATTATTACAATTTAAAAGTCGTTAAAATCCGAAATGTTACCTATTTGACAAATATTAATGAATATTTAATTCACTATAACAACGTAATAATTTTAATTAATATTGGTGACAAGACAACAATTAGCCTTTTCTATAGCAAAAAAAAACATGTTATGGTAGTGGTACAAATTGAACAGCAACAATTGTGACTGTTACGTAGTTACAGTAATTATTATTATATTAATTAATAAAGCAATAATTGCGCCATAATGCTGCAGTTTTTATGTCATAAATCCATAGAGTTCATTATTGACAATCACAACATATGTTACACCGATGAGTTAATGAGTCTTTGTGATATACGAGTGTACTAGACGTGCGTTCTCTCAACCTACTTCTTGAATGCCGCCATCTTGTAAACAGAAGTCGACTCTATTTTAGAGGATATAAAGATTAAAACATTATATATTCACTAACGTTCTCAATCCTACATTTAGGAACTGCTTCTGAAGTGCCATGGCATTGTGAACGCTACTGTAGTGGTACAAGGTGTATAATAAAACGCAGCTGACCAGTTTAACACTGTACAGTGTACATGTTCCATTCAACCATGAACTCCTTTGAGGAGCGTCCCGCGTTGAGACCTCAATTTTTTAACTCTCTCACTTATTGGTCAATCGGCGTGACATTTGTATGGCATGGTATTACTATTATGCGGCTATAAAATGCTTATTGCAAAAATACCTTTACTCATCGCGTGTATGCTGTTTTCTAGTTAGCAAATCTGCCTGTGGATAATTTCATATTTATTCAATTTGAAGAACACGTTGCCAGGGTTAATAAAAATGGAAACGCGCGCAAGCAATTTTATTTCTAATTTTGAATTTAGTCCGTGTGTTTATTTTTAAATTTATTTACTTTTTGAAGTGTTACGAGTTAAAAATATACTATGTCATCTGCATGTACTAGTAACAAGTAATCCGTGTTTTCAATTATTATTTATCATTGTAACACATTTTATACTGACACACGCATCCGTCGGACTGTAAAAGCAAACAGTGTCAAGGCGGCTTATATTGATTTCAAGCTTGTAATGAGTACAAAATGACTACACAATTGATTTTATTATTGTATATCATTCGCTTTTGATCTCGATGATAGTGGGAACTATCAACGTAATGTAATAATATAATTATAAAGAATGACCTACGTACTCGAATAGAGCAGAACAGGAATGTGGTGGCACTTTTGACAATTTATCGCCGGGCTCAAATAGATGGGGGGGAAATATTGCATTACGTCCACTCGGTTTCAGAATATCGTTTACTATTTTAGACTGGAAAATCGATAGTGGCTGTGCAGTGAACAGACCAGGTTAAAATAGGACAGGCAAACTTCACGTCAAGCTTAAATTGATATCTACTACATGATATCGAAAAATCAAAAACTAAACTTAAGCTCGACGGACTGTAAGAACTTGAACTTCTTACAGTCCATCGAAAAGTTATCTAGTAGATACCGCTGTCAGCGATAATACCGCTATTGTACCCATGTATTGAGGTTTGTGTAAAAATTTTGTTACTTTTGTGTACAAGTTTATTCTATTTTAACGAAAAGTCCAAATGAGATTATCTATATTAATCATCGTCCTTGCCTTGAGCCAGTACTCAATTTTGATTTCATTCAGTTCAATAAATTAGCAGTACAAATCCATACTTACAAAGAATACCGCCCAAATTAATATAAAGCTCTTCCCCAAGCAATACCCAGAATGCAAATCTACATGATCTCCATTCTGAGTATTCACATGATAGCTTTTTAAAATAACTAGATTTAACGTCATATATAAAGCAAGAGATCAAAAGTTGGGCTATATACACGTTAGCTCCCTACTGATATTTTATACATCTTATGGTTTTCAGGCAACTTTACTATTAGTTATTCAATTGCGCTTGTTTTCATTCTTGAAAAAATGCTAAATATAATAAAATGAGTTTGTCACAGACTTCTGAATAATTTTGATGTTATTTTAGCCAATAACCAGCAACAACATCTAATATGTGCTTGAAAGGAAACAAAATAAACACTCCCTTAACAGTCATCATCATCAATTCAGCCGAAAGACGTCTACTGTTGGACATAGGCCTCCCCCAAGTGTCGCCACAATGAACGGTCCTATACGTCTCGCATCCCTTTACAGTGAAAAGCATCTGCGGAGAAAACACTGTAACCATTGCAATGACAGGCCTGCTGGTCTAGTTGTCAACGGCCCTGACTGCCACGCCGGAGATCGTGGGTTCGATTCCCACCCAGGACAAATGTCTGTGTGATGAGCACGATCATTTGTTCTGTGTCTGGGTGTAATTTAATTTTAATATGTACATTTGTAAGCTGTGTAGTACTCATAGCACAAGCTCTGTTTAGTTTGGGACTAGATGGCGCTGTGTGAAAATTGTGGTATAATATATTATTATAAATAATTATTATAATTATAGCTTGTGCTATGAGATTTCAAGCTAATACATATCATAAAGTCTAATCATAATTATTTAAGATGTTAGGTAGTTTATTTTTCTGCAGTTTTTGGGTAACAAACAGGCATGATTCTTTATTACTTAATATAATTTCACAATTTTTTTTTTTTTGATGTGACTTTATCATGTGATTCACCGGTTCCTTCAGTTATTCCGTTGCTTTTCAATTAGTTTTAAGACACTTATCATTTAAGTTGATTTTTGACTTAATGTTCTTCATTTTATTTACAGGTATTTCAACAGGGGTCGTCGAGCGCCGTAAAGTGTAAGTATAAATATTCAAATTACTATAAAACCGTTCGTACCTTAATATCAGATGCATGTACGTTTAACGAAGCAACCGTCCACCGTGTCAATGGTTGTGCAAGCGCATTGTAAAGTTGATTGCTCAATCAGATGCATCTTGTTTCGTGTAACCATGCGTGAGAGTCGAATTTCCCAATAGATGTGTAGAGAAGTCGGGTGCTTGTCGCGGCGGTTTCCCAATAGAAAGTCCTCAGATGCAGGAAGCGCAGCACTGCAGCGCACGTGCATTTGTTCGGCGCCTGGTGGGGCGCCGGCCGATGCACTTTCATGCTGGTGACGTCACACCTTACCTTTCGTCAGCGTCACAGCGCAGCTCGTAAGAGCTGTTACGCAATGGACACACGCCACTCAACTTTCCAATTTCGACAACGCGCTATTGTGTAGCGCTTTCAAATTTTACTATACCATCGCCCGCTTGAGCGGCGCTTTCTTGCATTTCTCTCTCTTTTTAATCACGACTGAAAAATGCTCTAAACTCGGTGCGCGGCGCAATGTGGAGATGCACTTTCACTGTTGCGTTCCGCCTCTCGTCTCTAATAAATAATATGTTATTAAATTATTAAGATTTTTCTGCATTATTATAACGAATTGAAAAGCAATTATGTAAATACTTTCAAAAAGCAATTATTGCTTTCAGAAAAGATATTCAATAATATTATAATTTATTTATTTTTCATTAAATAGAAATATTTTTTGTTAATCTTTTTATTTAATTTCCAGATTACTATAATAATCAATCGATATAATATTATAAAAAGGAAGATTTTTATTTGTTCGTGATGAATAAACCGCTTAAAAATAAAAAGTTTATAAATAAATTTAAAAACTATTTGACCGATTAAAAAAAAAATATTACACAAACAGAAGGCAAATTTATGATTGAGTTATAAAGGGACGCGGTCGAAGCCGCTGGTATAAGCTAGTCTCAGTCAAAACAAGAAAGCACAAACAGCATACTGGTGAATTAAATGCAAAGGTAACAACGACGATATTGTAAGATTTTCACCTAGACGAGATAGCGAGCTTTCCACGCAGCGAGAGTCGAGTTGAGAGTTCTGCAGCTCTCTCCTTGACTAAATCTCGTATACATATTAATAAAAACATTTAGAACGAAAACACTACATACCGATATACAACTCTGTAGGCATATAACATCGTTCATGAACTTAGTGCTCTCTATAAAATACTTACTTCTCAGTAACCTCCTTTCGTTTTAATGTAGGTTATGAACTAAAAATTGAATTTCCATGTTAATCAATATGATTATTCATTGCTTAAAATCAATTTTCTGATTAATGGATAACACGTCATTGCTCTCAAAACGTGCACATAAAAAAAATGAGCCGAGTTGCTCACACCGTAGTTTTATGTGTCACTCTGTTCAAATCCAATTTCATTTGTATTTAAAGTTTTTGTTAAAAGATCTACCCTTTTTTTTGGAGCGCCATAGAAACGAAAGGTCAACTCGTATTGTAAATGAGAAAGTTAATCGTGGAAAGTGCGATCTGCGGCACCTGGTGCAGTTTCTAAAAAAAAAAAATTATAATGTACCGGGTAGCCTTTCGCCCAGTGAGGCTTAAATTGCACGTCGTCCTTATCTAGAGTAATAGGAAAGCTGTTAAGGGTTCCCTAGGCTTTCATTAAAGGCAAACTTACAGAGAAAGCATTAAATGCTTTTAAGCTTTTTATCCTATAAACGTTGGTGGTTGTGGAGGCAAATGAATTTTAAAAATCAGTTAAAAACGTGTGCATCATGTACGTAAACATGCATTGTAAGATGACGCTACAATAAATGAAAATCAATTCCATTATCAGAATAGTCTCGTTTCTCTACCTGAGCATATATTTATACGTTTCTGAGAGAATTGGACGACCTTGTTGATAAAAAATTAAAACACATGCTACAGAATCCACTCCAAGTAGGTACCTTATAAACGAAATTTCATTGATCGGTTTGCGTAACCAAACAGCAAAAAAAATAGATTTCGAGCTTTCTACATCATTTTATTAATTTGATTAACCAACTAATTGGTGGGGGTTTTACAAAAATGTGTTACTTATACATAATAATACAACAAAGATTAATGTGTTTTCTCCGTTTTAAATTATATCAATTTGAATCGGACTGCGTAATAAATATACTTTCCCTTTGGATATGCATAAAGTTTTAGTATTCAATGAGTTTACATTTTGTAATCGTAAGCGATCTGTGTTGGTTGGTAATCTTCTTCAAAAAGTTGTAGGTACTTAGCTTTTAATCATGTGTCGTCGTAATGTGTTTCTACATATATTTAAATAGTCAAGCTTTAAGTCGTATTGACAACCAAGAAGGTTTAGCGCCCGTCTACAAACAAACAGACAATATTATGCAAATTGCTGACGCATGCTACGCATTTTAAACCTATGGGTCCACCGACATCGTTTCTTTTCGTTAAAATTATAGACTGTTCATTTGTTTGATTTTTGTTGTTCCTTTGTTATCATTCAGTGTTTTAATTTTTCTACCAGTCTTAAAAACTAAAGGCACCTTCGTCTTGGTATTTTTTTCAGAATCAGCTACAAGTCAGGCAGTGACTTTGTATAAGATCTTTTAGGAAGAGAAATATGTTAGCTGTTCAAACGACTTCATATTATTGTGACTTAGTTAAGTAACAATTACCTATGTAGTCATCAAAATTAGTACATAATAATAAAATAAGGCCACGGCCACAAGTTTCCAAGTCATCAACTAAATTGATAGATATGTCACGTATTTAATCAAGACCACATTTTTCTTGAAATGTAATAATTTATAAAATGCTGACTTTCATACCGCGTGAAATATCTTTCGCATTTTCGCACGTAGTTTCTTGCGAATCTAGATGCATTGAATATTGCTTTCATGAATTTCGAAAGAACCTAGTTTGATTACGGGTACTCTTGTATTATATATCAAATATGACAATATATTAATTTTTCAGGCGACCCCTAACAGCCATCAATTCAGATCTTCCTTCTATTTAGATTTTTTTTATTGCCTTATTTACTTATTTAATCTTCAGCGAAACATACACTGCCCAACAATTTTTGGTCTACCTTATCCATCCTAAACGACCACTTGTCCTATGTTTTCTGCACGATTTCGCATTGCTTATTCATTCCTGTTAGTTAAAATATTTTAAGATGATACAATAACAAAATGTCTTGTAATAACCATTTCATCTTAAAGATATAATATTTAATCTAATAAAGTTCAATGTTTGAAGTACCTATAACCGAAACTATTTCAGATCATTCACTTGAAGATATTTATTTTTTAATAATGTTCATTTGTAGAGGATATGATTGATATTTTTTGTCCTCAAACCGTCAACTTCTTACAATATTCTCGAGATAAAACGTTATCAGTCGGTTGAAAACCATTCATAAGTTGTCAATAAGGTTTTGAATATGTCCCGCAAAAATTCTGTATCTATATCCTAAACTAGCTGTCCCGCGTGGTTTCAACTTTTTGGTTACTGCTCTGCTTCTTTGGGTCGTAGCATGAGGTTATTATCCTATAACTTGTGACAAATGGGCTACCCAACACTAAAATATTTTTTCAATTCGAACCTTTAGTTTCTCAGATGAGTGCGTCCAATTCAATGTAACAAACAAACTCTTCAGCTTTATAATATTATAAATATAACTACATGAGCACATCCTAAAGGAGTACTGTACTCAAATAACACTAAATTACTAATTTAATCATTCTAATTTGAAAATACACTTCAATGACATATTACAATGAGGCCGACGTATCCCGAATATTTTCTAAGAAACACAACACCAACACGATTCAATTCAAACAAAGGAGCAAATAATCTGAGCAGGTAAGGTGGGTTGAGGAATCCGAGGCCGCCGAGGGCTTTTTCCCTTCGGGAGGTTAACCCTGAAGACTCGAGCCAAGGTCGACGAGTGTTTGAGCCGCCTTTGAGGGCGAGATGACTCGATGACTTTGACTAACCCTTGCGGTCATATTATTTATATATTCTGCTGTAGCAGCCAATGCACGCGTTATTACTGCAGCTAACCTCTCGGCCTTACCAATCGACTTCTTTCATTCGCATATCTTTAAATTACCATGTTCGCATTATTTATGCATCTCGGGTGATTCAGTTTTAAATGAAAATATTCTTTTAGTGTTATTGACGAATTCTCTACATTTTAATTTAATCCCGTTTCAGCACAAAGTTTTATTCTTATTATGCACTAAACCAAAAATATTTAATAAACATGAGGAGAAAAAAAATGAATAAACAAAGACTAGACTCTATCTACGCACCAATAAAATATTCATTCTTTATTTATAAATGCATTTCCATATGCATATCTTACATGCGATGACAAATATGAAAGCAGTATTCATGAATCTACATCATTTATACCTAGCACTAACGTAACATAGCCAAAGATTAGTTTAAAGTTCATTTAGTATACAGCAAATTATTTTTCAATAGAAACTACTGCTACAACCTCGGCGTTAAAAGTTACAGGCCCTTTCACAAAGTAACCAGACGAAGTAAAATCGAGCGAAACTTTCAATTTAGCTTTACTTTCTGTTGCGGCAAATGTTACCATTGCGTGATCCTTTATTTGGAATATAGAAATATTCTATAGAACTAAGTATAGTTTAACAGAAATCATTGTTAAAGTATTATCATTTGAATGTAATTCACATCTATTTGTCTGCCGTGTCGAACAGGGCGGCTCAAGGCTCTACTCGGGGGCAACAACTTCTCCCTACGTGCACTGAACAAAGCTGCAGTCAATGTTCAAGCTTGATATCTCATTGTTCGGTAGGTTAAATATAAAGTAGCAACTGCTGCGTCTGTTGTTATTTACAATATGTTACTTTTACATATAGAGAGCATATATTACTAATCATTTCATGTCCTTTCTAGTTGGTAGATTTTCATGATCAAAACGACACTAGACCATTTTATATGCATATTTTAGTCACAGATTTGATCAAAAAAATTAGGAGGTTGCCCAAGTTGAACTATAATTTTGCATCCGTCAAAAAGTTGTGTTAAGTATATGAACAGACTAAAGCTTTCACCAATACAATGGAGTCTGAACGGAGAAAGGGTCTGTGGTGCGCAGCTGTCCTGCGGGCGCCCGTTGTCGGGCGCTCCGCCCTCGCTGACCCCGCGCCTCCGATCCGCTCTCCGCGAGCGGCGAGAGAAGCGCTCACATTCACATTACAGTCGACTCCGCGAGTCGCGGCATTTGAGAGTCCAGTACAATCGCGGCAGTCGCCCGTCAGTCGTCGAGCGCAGCGTACGTCTGTCACGTCACCGCGCGCAACTTACCAGCCATGTGGTGAAGTGAAACTGTCAAACGTGATACACTTTCGCATACCGGTGTTATTCGGTTTTAGTGGACCATCACACTTTTTATTTTAACTTGACTTGTGGTTGTTTGTGATAACGAAGTGGTGCAACTATTTTGGAAAATTGGATTATACGAACGTATAATGGCCTTAGCCAGGTGAGCTATTTTGGTTGTTGGAGTCAACGCGGAACTAGTTTATTTTATCATGTTCATCGAAGGACTTTTCGTCGGTTGGGTCGTTACATGAATTAGAACACTCACGTGTACGATCATCAGTTTGCAGCCGGGCAAGCGACGTTTTCCTTGTATGATGTATTAAGCGTTGACACTGATGTATTAAGTATTGTCAGGTATGCTTTCATGATCTCCTAAGTCACAAAATTGTGTTGTTTTGATGAAGTACTTACTATCTGTACAATGGGCGAAAGTTGCTTTGCCCCGCACGCGCATTTAACTTTCCTTGTTGTGTAAGCTGAACGTCAAACGACAGGTAGAGGGAGCAACTTAGAAATCGAGTCACTTTTACTGCAACCATTATCATTAGTAATAATGAGTATTTTCTAAATCGTTTCATTTATTGGAGTTACTTCATTAATGAAAATCAAACTTCTTTTGCCTGTCACTCCCACAGCCCCTCGGACGCGTTCAGTTTATGGTGTTTCGATGTTTTCTTTTATTCCTTGGCACCCTCATTCGTCACGGCTACCCCAAACAGTTGAACCCCACTGTTGCATGCCTGTCGCCGTGTTTTATTTGGAACGTTATGGGCTTCTAAGCAAAGTTATGTTTCAATATCGTTGCTGTTACTACTGTTTACATTATAACAATTCACTGATTATGTCCCCAACCACAGAATCCATTGCTATTTTTTTTTTATTTGTAAATCTTTATAGAAGTCATTTCAGCTCCTTGTTTGTATGAATCTTTGCAACATATATCCAAATGATTTGGGCTTATTTTACCTGTATTATTTAAATTCACCCAAACAAGATCTGTTCCAAAGATATATATGACGAGGTAGCTATAATACGGTGTCATAACGCATGGGTTCGTTTCTATAGCAGGTAGTCAGTCAACCGAGGCCGGAAAGCGCTCACCTTCTGATGTTCCAATAGCCTTTTTTCATTAATTCATGCTCTTTTTTTTATGAAAGCAAATGTAACGTTCTAGCTTTTGATAAAGTCACAAAAAATTGAGATCATTCTTTGGCAATTTTTTACATTCCAGTCTAATAAGTTATTATCGGCTGTATTGACATATATGTTTACGTTTCCTTAATTCTTTTTAAGTTGTTCCAAAACAACATAATTTCGCAGAAATATTATTAGTCATCGTCATGCAAATCTGGACCACTCTTCAATGTAGGCATAGGCAGTTAAATTCTGCTTGCATGTTGTGTAAGCACATTTAGCACAATACAAAAGATTAACCTACATGTTAATGTAATACATAAGATATTGACTACTTATTTCACAACGGCTACAAAATACTCGCATTATGAAACTGATTCACGAATCCAAATATCTACAGCGCTGAAAACACCTCTAACGTTTCTATCCTACCTTACAGCTTTACAATACATATTAAATTCGTCGCAGCCATCTTAAGTCTCCCCCAAAATCGTGAGGGCTATACAAAGTTAGAATCGTATCTTACTGGGCAGAAAATAAAGATTTGCGGAGATGCTCCTCCGTGCGGGTCGATGACCTTCCTCCGCGCAGAATGCACGGAAGAGCATACAAGTGTGGGTAGATGCCTTCGTCTCGACCCTCTCTACTCTTATTTGTAACGAACACCTCGGAGCCCTCGCACCCCATATTATATTTATAACCATCCTCTTAAACTTCAATTTAAATCACATTGACTTATCGCGGTCTTCAGTAATCCCTCTAGCTTATACATCAGCTAAATTTATGTTAATGCATTTATGAAGTTCGCTTAAGTACTTTGTATATCGGTATTGAGATTATAAAATCTTTATAGTTCTTGAAAACTCAATTGTTTTGAAAATTTTCTTGTCTTTCTTCAAACTTTGAGACACCTCAGTACTTTCCCGTGGAATATATTCAATTAAATGTTTATAACCAGCATTATCGTACACTGCATGTTTGCAAAATTAACATATTTTACATAAAAGTAGTCGTTGTAATTGGTTATCAGAGTATGTCTTGTATATGCCAAGCGATAACAAATTTATGCTTTGCTAAATATAACATTAGTTGCTAATGCAATGAACGGTAATAAATTCTAAAGTAGAAAACACTAAGAGTCATGGTATTTTATTAAATTTCGATTTAGGTTTACCAGCTAAAGTGACAGCCGTTACTAAAGTAACTTACGCGTATTTACGGCTGAACTAGCTCAAGTTTAGTTAGTCATTGTTGTATATCGAACATATAGCTAAACAATCTAGTATGATTGTTTGAATAAATTGGGCGAGGTTATTTCGCAAGAATGTATCAATTTAGTCCGAGGGCCGGTGAGCGTTTACAAAGCGAAAGATTGCGGCCGAGCCCGCACTCGGTGCTCCTGTTTCGTTGACAGCGGAATGCGATAACTAAGTGGGTTTGCGGCACTGACGCTGAATTTTGGTTACGATAACGCCAGGTTAAACAGAACTGTCCGTTATACGAAGAAATGGTGTTACGCTAAAATAATGAAACGTAAATCGTGAAGAATGTAGTCATTGAAAATAAAAGCTTGTTAGCTCTGGCTTTAATCCAACTTGTTTTAGTGTCTTCTACGTACTGTTGTTTATGAAATGATTTACGGTATATTGTATAACTTTTAACGTGGTCACGTGTCCAACAGTACTTATCCAACAAAAAAGAAGGTTATTTACCTGACTGAATACTGCCTGATACTTTCGGTATGAGTTTCTTTATTTTTAAGTGTCATTGCCGAAAGTATTGCCGTATCTATTATGGCAGATCACATAAAAACAAAAACTACATAAACTAAATTAGATCTTGTCCTGATACACTTAATTTAACTTAGAGAGTCTATGAAACGTGCTTAAATTGTGATTTCTGAAAATAATTTAGCAGAATCTTTCATCAAATTCAAGTTTTTAAATACAGTTAGTTACTGAAGCCACGCCCAGTTATATAATGATATTGATATAAATAGCAAATTTATTGATACAGCGATTACATACGTATTCAAAGTCTTCCTTATTATCGTGATGTATATTACACAAGGTCAAGGTTATGAATGTACACGGCTAAATCTTGTTTGGGAAATCAAATTTATTCTTTTCCGTTTTTATGCCATCGTACAACTTTTACGGAGAAAAACATAATATCATATTGAACAGTTTCCGATATTAAGGTTGTTTATGCTCGGATTACTTTCGAATCAGTGTTACAAATCTGTTCGTGACCGGGTCTAAGAAATGAGATACCATATCATAGGCTTTTTATAGCGATGCCTACGGTAGTAAACTGGAGAATGATTTAGATTATAAGCCTAATCTTGATAAAATATTTCAATTTTGATTATTAACACGAATGGAAGTGATATAACTCTGTCCAATGTAATAACTCGATATCAAAATTTCGATTTTTCGCTCCACTAATATGTAAAGTTAAATTATGTTGAAAGAATATAGAGAGTAGAGAACTTACTCCACGCATTGATAGATTTGCTCATATTAACTGGCTCTCATAGTGAAATGTTATCGTAACAGTATATATGACATTTTGAATAAATGAAACTGCCATCTAACTTGACGATAACCCTCATTTGCCTCTTACGACACCCACGGAAAAAGATGAAGCCATATTTGTAGTGGAGGCTACAGCAAGAGACTATTGTTAAAGTCGTGTTTCTCTTTTGGAGAGAATGGCTGTAATTTGTTTTGTGGCCATTTCTCAGGTGAAACTTCATAATTTGAATATAGCGTCTTTGTCGATGGAAAGTACGCTGCGTCTTTCTTCGGCACGGTGCGTGGCGCTCTTTGTACGATGATCTCGATAGTTTCACCAACATACGACTTGGAATAGCTCACTGCTCAGATTTCTTTTAATATCGCTCTTGTTATGCTATGCTAGTTATGTGGTATCGTTTATTAAGACTAGATGTTGGGAAATGTGGGTTTTATTTATGTTAATCGGGAGACCATTATTATAAAATATGTAATTTTATATAGAGCAATTGTGTATTTATTTAATAGCTTTTATATAGTCAACATCTTTTATTTGAACACAATTTGTCATGTCTTCTGATCTATATTATAGTTCGGCTTTTAATTTAGTGAGTTGGTAACATCTGACGGTTCTCAGGTGAATAGTGTCGCAACTACACCGTAACTCTCGACCGATGTCATTACTCAGCTGAAAGTGGTTCATGAAACTATGACAAAACCCACTCACGTAAGATCTAAATTATGTGCCCACGCCGCTCTACATAGCTTAAAAGCCTATTTATTTGAAACTTTGTTTGAAACAACAAAATTTATACAATATCAGAGAAAAATCATTAATTGCTAACTTAGAAGTTTTTGAGATTAAGGATTGTTCTGAATTCATTGTAGAGTCCACAATGAAAACAGAAGAATTCTCAATTTAATTGTTGATAATTGACTGTCAGGTATATAGCTGTTATTTATTATTTTATCCGTAGCCGATTTGGAGCACAGTAGCGTGAGGCGTTAATTTGCCGAGGGAGCAATTCGGAACGGGGACATCGCGCGCACTCCAACTTGGTCGGAGAGCCGCGCGCGTTGACCCATTTTGTGCGTAAAGCGGTATGGTGCGTAGAGGAATCGATGATATAGCAACCGAATCTCGAGGCCTTCGCCGCTTTACTGATGAGTTTGGATCTGTGTCAGGGTCCTCCCCCGCTCGGTCCCTACGCCTTCTGCATTGGGCCTCCCTCCGGTAGGCAGCCCCTGGCGCCCCTGCCACGGTTGACCCGTAAAACTCTAGTGTTTGCGTTATACTTACCGTGGGCTCTTTAATGATTTGGGGTCACTCGTGTTAGCATTATTCGTACCTACTTGCAAAAATTAGGATAATGTTTTTGCGTGGATGCCCATCCTACCCATCCTTCGACATGGCAACCAGTGCCATTGTATTGACGTGAATAAGTTATAGATACAGCTTGAAAGTTGCATATGCATACTTTTAGTTTGATGAAGTACTTATCTCGCTGGAAATATTACTTCATACATTTGTAACATAATACAACAATGACAAAGATATAATCTGTCCATTAAGGTGTAACAACGCTAATATTGCGTTAGTATTGTTTAACTATACATACATTCTTTTTGAGAAGCTTGAGCTAACAAAACTGAGGTCACTTGTTTTGGGCCGATGTATACTTGACCAAGTTTTTGTTATTCATAATTCCTCCATAAAATACATAGAATAATCAGTTCAAAAGACCTTAAATCTGTACGTGTATTTTGTTATCGGTTAAATAATTATTATATAATAGTTCTTGAAATCAATTACTTTATATCGATAATTAATTGAATGGAAAGGTTGTGTTACTAAATATTATGAGGTTGGTAGAGTCATGCTTCAGTTACTGAATCATGATTCGTGACTGAATTGAGACAATCTAGTGCGCTGAATGAGATCGAGCTTCGGGTTAGCGATGGAGTGGTGATCGACCTTTGCAGCTCCGTCACCTTCGCAGCAGCCGCCAGCGTTGGCATTGTCGCCTCGACGCCAATAGGAAGCAACGCGGCCGCAGATCGCTATTGGGCTTAAGGCCATTTTCAATGCACCATCTTTTACCTTGTGCCCCTTACTGTGTAGAATGACCCGAAATCGAATTCGGCGGTTGTAGAGCGCGACGAAGATCTTCATATATTATGCCTCGTCGTATCGCCCAATCTTTAAGTAACTGAATAATAAATTGTAAATCGTTTTATCATCCGATACCATGTTCATTTAGATTCATTACAGTCTGTTAATTATCAAAAACGAAACGTGTGCAGATATAGCATTGATTCTGTTAACCAAATCGCTATGTTAACGATTGCCCTACAAATATAAGTCGTATAATACACACGTAGGCCTTGCCCAATTTTTTTCAAATGCCACTCTTTTACCATGTAGGTCAAATGCATTACGATGTCAAAATTGACCCGGTTCTTTTTGTGCTTAGAAGAAGGTTTTTTGAAAGTCTTAAAATTAATGATATAATGTTTCGGAATAAATTAATGAAAGTAATATTGTTTTAAAATATGAACTAATGATATAATTTGCACCTGCACCAATTCATTACTTCCAGACATGTGTGGTGATTAACGAATTGTAAAGATGTAGGAAAGTAGAACGGGGGCATCAATTTCAAGGTCGAACGTAGCTGAACAAATTTATTTTGAACGGTCAAATTCAGCGTTAACATAAAAACACCTTGGAGAATACATCCCGTGTGACACACGGATAAATCGTTCTAGTGGAATTTGTATAAAATTATCGAGGTCATCAAACTATTAGGACTATACTAAAATTGAGCCTTTCTCCTTAAATTTTGGCCTGCGCTTTCAATTTGACCTTCCTTCAAAACAATTTTTTCAAAAAAAATTACTAAATATTGCGGCTGAAACCACCTTCATTAACATTATAGGCCTTATGTGCAAGAAAGCCTGGAAGGCGTTGCTTAGCAACATGTTTCTTACTTTTAAAATCATGTCAAAAATAATATAACCCAACATTTAAGTAAAATCCGAGGTGTTTGTTTAAACCACCTTTTCGTAATTGACGGACGGTTTTATCGTTTTTGTCTAGTGTTTCTTAATATACACACGGTGCGCATACGAAGACTGAAAGTGTACGTCCGCCTGGTTGTGTACGCGGCCTCAACCGAGTTTTGTCGATGCTTTCTCGAGCGGCGAACCGGGTCGCGTTCTCGATGCCCCGTGCTGAGCTGCCTCGCACCAAGTGCTGCCAGAGGCTCGCGAGCTTGACACACGCACACCAGCGCGCCTGAATCATCTACACACACAGCTCACACCTACATCTATCCGAGATGTATTGTGTCAGGGCTAGTTAATAATTTTTATAAACGTGCTGAGCGAGAGCTCGCAATATGAATAAATTCAACCTACCGTAGATAGTTTGTGCAGCACAAGAAGTACTTGGTAAATTGCAAAAAGGAGGGCACAGCTATATTTGCATATTTTAAGGTTAAAGGTAAATATTGACTTTACCTGTAGGTGTAGACTGATTGCTTGGCTATATAATATGGGATGAATGTGTATTTGACACCTGACGTTTTTATTTAAATGAGGCATAACAAATTATTATTGTATTATTCAAGATTATTTAAAATGACCCGCTGGTGTAATAGCTTATGTTTGCTAAACAAAGCACAAGGTTTTAGTGCTGTGTTCCGGCTCGGCGTATCTTGCGTAGCTGTACCGACAGTACCGGCCTTGCTTCTTCTCCTTGCTCATACTTAATCCTACTGGATTCAATGTTATCCTTGCCTGCTACACTATTTTCAGTAGGCGGGAATTTCTTAAGTAAAACTGGCAAATTATTATCAGTCCGTTAATGCACTAGACAGATATAGTCACCAAGCGATTACATTTAACATTAAAATGATAACCAAGCGCATTAAATATCCATTAAACTAAGGATCAGATTCCGAATGACCATCAAAATAGTTGGATAAAATTAAAGGCAATCGACAGTGACGACCCTCGTCGGTGTAGGAAGTAGGGTCATGCAATTTATATTAGGTTGCAGTCAAGGTTCCACCAATCATTTTGGCCATCTAGTAATTCATAGGACAATAAAAGTTGAGGCCGAATCATTTCAACCTTCTTTGTCATTTCATAGTGAGACTAAAGGACTTTATGCGCTTCCTGGTGAAATCATTCCTCTACCGACATTTGATACAAAACATTCATTCTAATCATTATTATCTATTTGCGATTGCATATTCATGGCAAAACAATGTAGAACTCGTAGGGCCGAGGTGGCACAGTTTCTTGTTTGAGTTATAAATCAATCTGTCCTAGTTAGATTAGCGTCTGCTGCATTTGCTATAACGTCGTCGATGTCTTCGCTTTCCAAAGCCGATGTTGCCAAATACTGATGGTGTATGGTGGTAGGCGGGGCGCGGACCGTGTATCGGTTTCGTTTCCCATTCGCCCACCTTTGCGTGCGCTCTTACATAACCGGCTTCGCAAACTCCTGCTCACGTCACTCTTTGTATTTAAAACGTGTTAAGTGTCGTTGTAATCATTTCAAAATGATTTCCCCGAGAAGTTGGTAACTTTCACGCTTTGTTTGGACTGCTGGGTCGCTGGAGGTTTTTTTTTGCAATATGTAATCTTTTCAGAATGTTTGTCTTACATGTAATCTAAAGTTTAAAAGCTTTTAACAATGTTGGTGTAAATTAAAAGCCCAAATATAAAAAAGCAGTGGGTTTACAACTTAACGGTAGCAAGTAAAACCGCTTCAGTGTTCACATGCGAAGCATTCTGTTTGATTCAGAATTGGCCGTTCGTCCTCGGCCTCGCTCGCCCGCTTCCGCCTCACAGCTTATCCTCGCCCGTTGTGCCCATGATAATCTTTTGTAGTATGAGCCTTGATCCTAGGTCTCTTCCAAAGTCACCCGTCTATTAATTACTATAACAATATTGTCATTTCCTTTCTAGGTATAATCAGCAAACCGCGCGCGCCTCTTCGTTGAAGTACGTAATAATTTTTAAGTCATTTATTTATCTTAACAACTTTGATAATTGGGATATATATTCTATTTAACATATTGCTAACATATAATATTTAATAGGGTGGTGCATCTATTTTGAAAGTAGAGTCGTATCTAATGGAAAGGTATTTGGAAAAAGTCCAATCATACGAGATAAGCACTGTAACGTTTTTCTCCATTTGCCATTTCCATGTGAACAGTTTCAATAATAACGTTGGTTTTATTTTGCCACGTGCAAACAGGTAGGCGTGAGTGCGGCTACGTCACAGCCCAGCCTATGAAGGTCATGACGTAACGACGTAGTCTCACCATTATTCAGTTTGTCGATCCATCGCTCGATTCCTCACGAGGCCAAACGTTCTATTACTCGACAGCAGAGGTTATGCGCGCTTTTATAATTCTGTCTCGTTTCCTTAACTTCAAGACCGCTGACGGGCGGCAGTAGCTCCCGACATTAAAGCCTAATAGTAGTCTGATTTACAACCAGGAAACGTACAGCCGTTACGTAGCAACACGACGCCAATGGTCGAGACTAATTATTCTCATGTTCAAGTTAGACATCTTTGCCATATCAATATGTAAGGCCATTTCGACATGCTAAACATATTAGTCTAAATGAAGTTAAATTTTAACGTTAAATATTCCACAGCAGATAACTTTCGTAATATTTGTGTGTAAGAAGCGCTCGCTGATATCGCACTGGAACCTCGCCAAGTCTTAACCGGCGCTGCAAGAGAAGGTCCGGAATCTAATATAAACACAAGAGATTTCAAGTAAATTGTAGATATTAAGATCTGTTGCTACGATGACCTTTGCAAATTGATCTTCTGTTTTTTGCGGATGCTATGAACCAATGACGGTAGGTGAATAATTATTCATATCAACCTGTAGATACATAATTAATGAAAATGATACTGTTTATTATTGAAACATTATTTAAGATAGTAAGAGGTCTTATATAAACGGGGTAGAGTTGGAAACCTTCAGAAAGTCATTGTGACTATTATTTTGTTTCTTTTTACCATGTTTTGCTTTGTTCTTATATTTGAATATGACATTCATATTCATCACTTTATCTATTTAAAATTGTTTTTAATTGTCTGTGTTGGTCTTGGTCTTCCAAATCAATTTCCTGGTTATGTGACGGAAACAGCTCAAATAGATTATTGCCTAATCAGATAGAGATCCAAAATCGATGCAATAATTCTTAGTAAAATTATATTATTGGTGACTTTCATTGATTAATTTTATCTTTCAATGTCAAACGATAAAACCTCGTTCAAACAAACGCGATACCGTCTCTTCGCATACAATATTAACTATTTGTCTTTACATAGAACTGAGCAAATTTTACTTGCGCAGTTTTGTTAGCCAAATTACAATATATCATGCAGTCATCAGTTGATTTTGCAATAGTGTTATGTTCGCGTATTATCGTTTCGCAATTATCATCTCCGACTTCAACACCTTTTGCTAATATAATAATTTCATAAAGCCTTTAAAGTCATAGTGCCAATTTTGGGAAAACTGTTTATTTATTTATTTTCAGTAAGTAGCAAATAGTTTGTACTGCATTTCAGCTTCAGCTTCATGATTATTTTCTGTTCCTTGTTAAATTTTATGGTGTTGTAGGTATTGAGATTTGTATTGTTTTCAAGATTTGTATATCGTAGACGATATGTTAAGATAATGATGCGGAACTGGTACCAGCAGAGTTTTAGATATCAAATGTGCTGCTAACCACACAACGGTATATAATGTATCTCGTTTGATTGCGGAAGGCTTAGCGTTTTATACTTAAATAATTATTTAATAACTTGTTTGCTGCTAAGTACCTATAGGTATGAAATAAATCTTCATAATCTACGGCTTACTTGTTTTAACGATGGTGTTAATTACTATATACAATTATTTTATCAGAGAATCAGTATCTATCAACTGTTGACAACTGCATATTCACTTTCCAGGTTTAGTTCAGGCCTTTTATAGATTTTATATACGGATAGTACTTTGTCTCTGATGCTATCTTTAACATTAACGGTGTCATGTGGCCTTGATTTTTTTAATGTTAAGATAAGCTAAACAAATATTTGCTATAAAGCTCTATTATTTATACAAAATCATTCATTTATCGCATACCTACATTTAGTTACGTAGGCGACCAACTATTGAAGTCACATGACGTATCTTCAGATTTCTCTTGTACCTAAATTGACATAAAATACAAATGATACGTTATTATTGAGCTCTACTTACGGCATATTCCTTAATTGTCGGGTTGCCACACGCATTAGCACACGTACGACCATCATCTATCGAGATGACGTAGCCGCCGCGCCGCAGCACGGTCACCTTGCGCGTCCTCGCACATCGCGGACAAATAAAGGTGGTGAGCATTTAGTTCCGCGTTCGCGTGCTCGCTCCAACTGCGAAATTTATTTTAATTATGTAACATTTACATATCACTAACAACAGTTACATTCATCACCTAACAAATACATCTATCAATATTTTCAACCTAATTGCTGTCTACGTTTATCACTAGACCTGCATGTTTGTTGTTTTCATCATCACAAAGACGTGTGAATGTTATTGTCTCCTAGTTTACAAAATCGGTTCTTAAATGCGTCTACAATATTATTCATTTCATTATGAGTGTCGTCAACAAAGGCGAATAATAACAAATAACGTGAAACGCGACCGCGGGAGTCGTAGCTACCAACATTCAAATGCCAGCTGTTACTTTTATAGTGACACTTAAAGCAGAGGGCATAAGAGTTATTTTTACTATAGACAATGTTGTAGCTGTTTCTAGTGTCTCTTCAACCCCTCTGACTATTGATGCTGGAGGGTATGGCTATCCCTTTTCTGCACCATCTTCCATTTCTGCCGCGCGAAGCGACGGAGATAACCGGACGAAATTGACGTAATATTTTATGGACTTACACTTTGTAGAACATGCACTTCCACAACTCATTTGTGTATATCGTCTCTTGAAGAGGTATCACTGTTTACTTTCCCATATTGCGTATTAAATTACACAAGGTCTGCTTGCAAAACCGCTTTGGGGTTGCATGCGACATATTGAAGACTTTTTCTTTTGCTTACAACAATGGTTCTGCAGTTCATTGACAAAGAATGGTATCCAGTATAGTGAAAGTCACGCTACCATTCCGATTTGCAGTAACGTTTAAAAGGTTATTTAGTTTCCGTCATAGTAAACTAATTGTGTGTCAATAAAGTATGGTGGTTATTCTGAACTCAGTGGTTTTATTGTTATATTTACAATGGCTACGAGACGATGACGGCTACCGCAACCTTGAATACATCATGTGTTTGATTATACCACACGTCACATGAGCGCTGCTGTTTCTATCTGCATCATATACCCTAATCCTAGTTATTTTCGATATGTTTTTCCTCTTACAATCTGTTGATTAACTGTACTTAGCACTCAAACAATTTTTTTCTTAATATTGAAACTTTATGGCAGCTTTGCGTCAGAGCAATTATCTAAGTAGACGCGGTCAATTTTAATTGATACTTTTAATCTTTTATTTATCTCGTTTAGAAAAAATTATATTTACTGCTATGCAAAACCTTCACAACAACACTTAGTATTTTTATTCCTTCTAAAACCTTGCTCGATTTTCACTCCATTTGTCCTGTGCAAAGAGATCGAGTGTTTGAAACATAATAATATGTAATTCCAAGTTAATGTTTACTATGGCTAACAATATCTTACCAAGCAAACTCAAACACACCAGGCAAATACAGCTCGTATTTATGCAGCCAATAATATAGACGTAAACAATTACTTTAGTAAATCACGGTCTCATAAAGAATAATATAATGCTAACTAGTTTATCTAGCATCGTTCGGAATTATTAATTTACGAGCTTGTAAACCGCATACGGTTTCGAGCTGTCTGACCGCAACATCGTCAAGACAGAATTTAGAACAAGTATACTTTAATGGTAACATTGTTTTATAAATATAGTTTGACTAGTAGCCCGTCCCAGCATCGCTATACTATCATCTATGATTTATTCCGTTTTAATACCACTCAACTAATACCAATGGTATTTGTTTGGGCCCGTATTTATTGTCTATTCCGAGTAGATACCATTGCTTCAACCAATACTAAAAGAAGCTCAAGGATCTAAAGTACAGTCAGCCAAAATGCTTTGTATAAAACCTTTAATTGAAATAAAATTCAGTTAAATAAAAATAAAAAATATTTTTTTCAACAAACGTCTAGTTTTAATAATAAATTGTGTACCTACTGAATCTCTATCTCTTCATAAACAGTTTGACTGATTTGGATGACATGTGTGTATATTCGAATGAGTCCCTTGATGGTATGTAAATACAATTGGACCCAGTAGGTGGTTCTTCAATCGGGTTCTCATCTTTTTTCCTGACGATAGTTTTCGGGCAGGGCGACGTCTGACAGTACCGCTAGTGTCACTCTCACAATCACTCTGTATAATAGTGAAAACCGCATGAAAATCCCAGTATTTTTGAGTTTATCGCGGACAGACATGCGGTTTGTGACTTTGTTTTACAATAGGTTTTTTATTTTATATAAATACTGTCTGCATTAATAGAAAATGTAGGACGATAAACAAAGGATATGTGTCCATTGTCAGTAGTTACTCAACGTCGAAATTACTCACCCTGCCTCCGCCTAAATTAGGTTTTGTCATTTGGAACACTAGATGTTTGTCGTACATAAGTAACCTCGACATCTGTACTTGTTGCGTCACCACCGGACATGATACAATACCTCTATTATTAAAATGTCACAGAGAATCGCTTACTTGCTTTGTGTGCAAGACGAGGCGACCTCGTATCCACTTAAACCGTCTTCAGTTCGACGCAGACTAGACTTCTGTAGGAAAACTGGCACGAAATCAATAGTACGTCTACGTTGTGCATTACGCCCCCTTTCTGGCTCCCCGTGCACATAGCAACATTCTTGAAAATCTCTCACAGGATGAATAGATATAAGTACCTATTATAATGGGAATAGGTACCTATGTTGTTTATTCCTATTATGATAGGTACTTATATATATTTGTTGTAATTAATTCGTCTATGTACTCAAGTAGAATCAACAGCTATTTTTCCTGTATACCTATTATGGCACTTCAATCCATATTACAAATAGTTTTCTCATTCTTATTGTCACTTTGTTTTATTCAACAAAACGAATGAAAAAAAAAATATTATGTGCATTATAAAGCGTTGCCGATATCGTAGGACTATTTGTTCGCGGTAAACAAACCGTCCTTCAGATCCCAGTCGAGGACCCTATAATGTCGGCTCGTCCTCAGGGCGTCTGAGTCACAACACGCAGTCATCGTTAAGAGGGCATTGCTCACTTGGTTACTCCCCCCTTGGCACGCCCGCTGCATCAGCGAACCACCGTTTGAAAAATAAAACAAGTCATATGCGTATCAGTATATTCATTGTTCTATCGTCCTTATTCCGATTCCATTGTCTCGACAAACGTCCGCCATTATTATTATTGATTGCAAATTTATGGTTGCACAGCCTTATTGTTAACCTTTTCAGGGTTTAACATATATAGGACATGTACAACTAATTGTAAATAACTATGAAATGGACGCGGAAAACCTCAACAGTTGTTATTTAAGCTAAATAAATGTTATAATAATAACGCAACCTTAATTTTATGTTAACATATTCACGCTGAATATTATTTTACAGGCCAGGCCATGAATCAGGAATAATAGAGAAAATTAATTGTGTTTATAAATGTTAACGCTCTAACTGCGTAGTGATTGTATTTGCAACATTCTTTTGTTATTCTAATATAAGCTTTCACATGACCGTATAGTATTTTGAAACATGTAGCTGGTTACATTATGTAGATAGAGGTGTTTATCTCTTAATGTAAACTCAGCGGCCGTGACACCCAGGGATTGTTCGAAAGAGTTACCGCAAAGGGCAACTGTAGGTATACAAGTGGGTTTTAGGCAGCAAGTTTTAAGGTAGCTATACACACAAGGGTTTTGCCTGCACAGTTAAACCTGTCAGGTTATCTTATATGGAGACCTGCAAAGTTGTGAAACATAAAAGCCCCGGTTTGACTGTACAGGCAAGCCTGTCAGGTATCCCCCTAGCGTGTATGGCAGGCATTACCCATCCTCTCGCTGCACCGAGAGCGGAATGAGTTATTTAATGACTTTCCACCTCAAAAAGCAAAAACCGGCCGTGACACAACAGAAATTTACGTGTCGAACGTCAGCGCTGAGGCTGCAATAATTTAGGCAGCTATATTCGACAAAGTCCCCGTTCCCCGTTTTTATGGCACCTACTTACGGCTTGAGATTTACCAACCGATCCCGTTAATGTAGTGAAACGACGTCGAGTGGACTTAAATATAGAAGAGGATGCGCGCTGGTCGGGTGACATCTATAATAAGACCACGGGAGACCGATGATACGTACTACGTAGATTGCTCAACATTTCACGGGTTGTTGACTCCTTCATTTCATATCAAACTTATTTATTTTGAACTTGAATTTACACTATTCGACTTAAAATAGTATTAACATAATCTGGTTTTAGTTATGCTACAAAAAAAGTAGAAAAAAAACTAATTGTTTTTTCAATATATTTGATTCGTTTTACTTTGTGGTAGATCAGAAGATTTAAATGCAAATTATGATCTTAAATTATCCGAAAAATATAATAACCTGACAAATCGTATAAAGTTATGGCATTTATAACTATGCAAATTCAAACATCTTCTATTCTTTACAGACATTAAATGCCAAGCATTACTTCATTAACTTAAGGAAATAGAATAATAAGAATAATTTAAATAAAAAAAAAAAAAACTGATAATTAGTTTTTAAAAGCATCAGTGAAATCATTGAAATAGATTTAACGATCTTAAATCCTTCAAAATAACATTATTGAAGTAATAAATCTGTCTTGACAAAAAGGCTATCGTTTACGATACATAATAGTTTTTTTAAGTCGTTAGCAAGGTGGTCCCGTCAGTGGGTGGTCTACCGCAAGGGCCATCCGGCCGCACCGCAACCTTACATCAATATCCTACAATCACCGTGTAATCCTACTCGTCTTACATTAAATAAGCCACATGTGGGTTATGGCTACATTTTTAAATGTAGGCCAAAAGTAATAGATGAGTTGATATGATGATTCACCTATTGTTAATCGTCATAGGAGCGGTTTACTGATGCTGAATGTAGGTCGCTCGGGCCGCTCCATTTGCTACAGTGGCAAATTGTTGATCGACCTCGGAGTGATCGTTGCTCGTGCGATATCTTATCTACAACCCAGCGGTATGAAAAGTTATCCACCTATTAAAAGTTGTCATGAAACAAATATTTAGTTTGTAAAACACAATTTGTAAAACTATTCAGCTCTGGATTTCAATAGTTCCATCATGACACACTCTAATTGTGAGTTTCTCAATTGTGATAAAATTACATTTGGTTAAATTGACTTGAATCTGTCGCAAGGAAAGTCTTTAACTGAAAAATAAGGTGTTATAAATATGTCTTCTTCAACAGCACATCAGTCGCGAAGACTCGAGTCTCGGCAGCCGCAGTTTCTGGGTCGTGTCGATTAATTCACTTAGCCTACTTTTATTTAGTACTGTGACACTTTTTTATGTTTGACATACTTCATTTCATTGCAGACCAGAACTGTCCATTTTATTCCAGTTATTTAGCAGATGTAAGTTCAGCTACTGCTCTGTTTCTTTTTATTCAAATTGATTCCTATTGATACTCTTTATTGGTCATAAATAAATAATTGTACAAGTATGCTATGATCTGGAATAGCTTGTGTTTACTAAACAGTCCAGTTGAACGCCAAGACAACAATTTGTTTAGGTACACGTACAATGGAACGATTATGTAGAGTTCACCAGAAGTCCAAAGCGTTCTACAATCATCAAGCCGGCATTCACTCAGAATGTGTCAATGTCTGTGATGAAAGACCGCATTACGATAAACGCACGAAAGAGCGAAATACAAGCCTTACAGTTTTCACGTTTCACAGATAATGCAATAAAAAGGAACTCGTTAGCTCTTTCTTGCTAATTCACTTTTCTCTTCGTACCAATTGAAAAAGGATTGAAAACAACTGTTACTTTTATTTGCAAACCGAACCCTGAGGTGTTGTTTAGTTTGTAGCACATCGGAAAAAAATTGGAGACAGCACACCCAGGAATCCCTGATGATCAATAAGTAAAAGAGCCCATCGAAACTAATCCAGATTCCAGGGTGAATGATGAAATTTGGCCTCATCTCGAAATTAAAATCCACCCGAAATATAGACACAATAAGTATCCAGTTAACTGGCGTGATACGATTATACCTTCACAAAAAGCGACCGCACGCGGACTGTGAACGGATGCAGTGCGGTGATGAAACTGACACAGATTCTAACGCGTATTTGGTAATCGAAATACAGTTCGTGAAAGTCTCGCAGGACGGTCAAATCTCGCACATTGTAAGTGTCCCACTTCGACATACTCTCGACATTTTGACGGCACCGAAACCCAAAAGCCGAATGATACTAACGTGTAACTCTTCTTTCGACTCGTCATTGTTCAGCAACCGTCCTCGGTGCGCACGTACCGGTACATACATTTATAAAGTGAGTAAAATGTATTGTGTTCGCGTCCCAGATTTGGGAAGCGAAACTACGATCGTTGATTGGCGTATTACGACGTTGCTACATTTTCGCCTTGCATTCAATTCTATGAGAATTTGCAGGTATTGCTTATCGGCCACTAGGTCACTCGTTAGTGTATTGTATTTGTTTCATTTGGCTATCTACGCAATGTACCTGAAACACTTAAACTTTTTATCCGTGTTAGAAATTACTGGCACACCTTAGGTAACCCGTTTTATTGCGATCTATCTCACGGTAAATTTAACAGAGCCTTTTCAATGAAACACTGGCTATATAATAGAGTTATACTTGTGCGTCCTTAAGATAGTCCTCATCTAAAGCATGTGACATAAATGCCTCATCAATATTAGTCAAAGGCTCCTAAAGGTGTTCTGTTACTTAAGTTTTATTGAGTGCTAACTCGTACATAACAACTACCTTCATGTGTGTATGGCATACCTATTAGTCTTTGTTGTACGTCAGCTATGAAGAGACGAGCTAGACAAACGTTAAGTCGTTTTCCGAATGAAGCCTAAATGTCAAATTACAGATTAGTGACATCATAAGTGTTTTTTGAGTACCTATCTATCTTTTTATATATTGGTTATTCCCATTGAATCATCGATGGTTTCCTTATCTACATTTTTCCCATTACGTAGACCATATAAATCCAACTTGCTGACCTGGAGATAAACCAGAACGTGTTTTTATGTTATCGTACATTTAGATTTTAGGACTAAACAAACTAGCTTATCATCTTCTTTGTTTGTTACTTTCCACGTACTTAGTTATTCATTAAGGTTTACATTAATTCTTGTATCGATGATCACAGTAATTAATATAAACGCATAAAACGCCATAAAACCAATTTCCTTGTGTCTTTAAATTCTCGTTACTAGGTCTCGATTTATTCTTAATTAGGCTGTCTTGTCTCATTATTTATTACATGTATGTTAACGTTTATGACTGTAATTTAGTAATGATCTGGATCTTGCCATTACATTATTGTAACCGACACATTTATTAGTCTTTATTATGGGAACTATTAAATAACTTAAGCCAATTAAGTCGGTGCCAGTCACACTAGGCATTTCCTCTGAGGCAGAATACTAACATGAGTGAACAATATAATTTGTTTCTGTAAGTAATTGTGGCTATTGTATTCGAAAGTATTTCATTTATATGTTGGGAATAGTTGGCAGAATCCATGTAGCATAAAGTAGCTCTCCTCTCCTCCCTCTTTATGGAATCGATTTTCACCTTCGTATTTATGGTCTGACATTTTCTTGTCGTATTTATAGTCTTGGTTATCTGGCGTGCTATTGCAGGCAAGAGTAGAAACTGCATTTTGTACTTTATCTGTTTCATAATCTTTATGAGCATTTCGTAGGTACCTAATTACCATTTATTTAGTTAGCCCTATAAGATGTCTTTTTGTTTGAAAAAATTAGCTAATTTTTCTACCTTGCCGTCTCTAATCGTTTCTCTAAATTGAGTTTCTGGCTAGAACTTTCCTGTCATGCCCATATTTTTCCCCTCTGCAATTTGGTGGTTGTAGACTTATGTTTGGTTATGTATTGTTGCAGGCTCGGGGCAGGCAGCGAGTGCGGCGGTGGAGGGTCGGGCGGCGGCGCGGCCGCTCCGCAGTCGGCGCGCGTCTCATCCAACGGCGCCGGCGGCATGGCGGTGAGCCGCGTGCCCAGCCCGCTGCACGACGGCAACACGCCCGTCGCGGAAAACTGGTGCTTCACACAGGTAAAGTATGGTATCTATCGAACTTTTCACTAGTCCCTGCCAGTCGACGCGAATATATAAGTTCTCTATTTCGCCGTTCTGTCTATTGTAGTGTGGAAACCTCCACACTTACACCTTTATAACAGATTTTACTTAGTCCTGAAGTCGGAATGGTGTAGCGTGCTCTTTATTGCACGTCGTTATATCTAATACAGAAAATGTATAGCCTCTGTTATACCAGATTTGAGTTAGTCGTGAATGTTAGAGGTGGAATGAATAATATTTTATTAGTCGGGTAATTTTACACGTGCTTCGGTGAAACAAAGGACGTTTGGGAGTAAAACGTGAAGGTTGACATGAATGGCAAGGGCGCCCCATTGCCAACAAACGAACTTTTAACTGAAGCAGGAAAACGGGCCCTGAAAATAGTAGGCTTCAGTCACGCTACTCAGAAAAAAAATCTTATATAAGTAAGAAATTTCGTCAAATACAGTCTGAAACGCACACTCGGGTCGTCAAATATTAATACAAGTCATCTGTTGGTGTGGTGCGAATAGCGATAATAATTGTTTACCAAGGCCGTTATCGGTGAACTTGAAATGTGTTGCGCGCATATGCATATTGTGTTAACGTGTATATACATATTTAAAGCTACTAGGAAGAGCAGTGCACGTGTCCGCTTGTTCAAACTACAGAGGTGACTCGTGTGTCGTGCGTCACGTTGTGGAGCTATAACTAATACTACACTACACCGTCGCGGTATGCCACCGATTTAGAGATAATACAAATCCAATTTTAAAAACTATTTCCCTGATAAACATAGACGTGATAACTTAACAATGCCAAGTGAAACGTTCAGTAACGTCACCTCACATAATGATCGTTTGTTCTCTCGGACGTCAATAAAAGGTAGGTATTAGTAACAGTATACTCTGACTGAAGCGATAAGAGTCCGTAACTATCCGGTGCTGTTTCATTTTCTGCTTCGAACATCGATTAGGTATCACTTTGGAGCCATTTTCCCGGCTGATGGTCAACGCTAAAGTAATTGGAACGACCGTTTGTGCGACATAGACACAACCGATCTGGTATTACCTTTTTTGAATCTTTTTGTCCAAAAATCTATTTAGTCTGCAATAACGGAGGTTTGTTTTGTTTGCTTTTTGTCGGTGCTGCCGCACGTAGGTATCTACCTACATTTATTAAAAATCGTCTCAAGTTTTTAATCTTTAAGAATCGTGATGTATTTGTACCGTTGTTTAACGGACTCGACCATCAATCCATGATCATAACGTAAACGTAATGAATAGGTAGATGTATCGTAATGATTCTTGTCAAGGATACAACTGTTCTCTACGTGTACTTCCGTGTAGGATTGTGACATTGCAGGCTCAGTTAGGCACGTGTCCGCCCAGCGCTTCTGCTCTCCGGTACACCCTTACACGTGCCGCTCTCCGATAATCACGTTCTTCATTAGTACTCGGAAACACGTCAACAATAAACCTCGCATGTTATCGCAACAATTAGAGCTCTCTTTGAAGTGAGCCATACACAAACGACGCAACTATGAAACCATTATGTATTGTAAATCACTTTAGTTTGAAACGACCATTAAAATTACTGCAATTTACTTGCTTTTATCAACAAACTATGCCTTTGCATTGCATTACCAACACAACTCTGCATAATGTAAATGCGTGTTCGCTTGTAATCAGTGTTATTTCGCTTTAAAATTCTGTCCACGCTCCTGATTTGCCATGATGATTTTAAATTATTAAAGCCCACACATTTTCCTGCATATTTTATTATAACAAAACATGTTTCTCTAAAAGAGAGCTGGTTTATAAGGAGCACACATATAAGGCTTTTATGTGGCGGTGGAATCTACAAACGGATGTTATCTATGTGTCCGCGAATGCGAACCGGGGATGATGCGGGCGGCCTTGGCGCGGGTCGGCGACCGGGCGAAGACCCCAGCAGCACCGCAAGCCAAGCAACGGTCGAGGGCAACGACCAGCACGGCCAGGTTGCGCCCGCGACTTGCCTCGCCTATCCTCCTGACCGACGCCGCCATTGAGGCCCAAGTGTCCACCCACCGAGGCTCAGGGCCCCCGACAATGTGCCGATCACGTTCACCTCACTCGCACCATGCTAATTATTTTTATTATGAATCAAATATAACCGTCATAGACGTTTCTATAAACTCATACAATAGGTACGTTAATCCAAAAGCGTCCTATGGACTTTGGAATTATCTGAATCCAAGATCAAAGACTCTATAATATAAACTGATTAAAATAAACAACAGACGACATCCCAACCTTGAATCATGAATGAAATAATGAGTGTTGTCCATTTTATTTCATGAAATTTTATTTGCCATTAATAAGTCGTTAAACTGTTTGTTTTTCATGGTGACTGTCGGTAAGGCAATTAAGGACAATGTACAGAGTACTAAGCAGTACTGAATAGTTAGGGACCCGGCTCGGGAAGATTTATTGTCATCCCGGGGTTACTTGCGAAAGTGTCTGCTTCCCTCCCTGATTTATACTTTTCCATTATTTATAAAGCATTGTACATCATTCCAACTGATGAGTGTCGCTAATACTAGTGTAATTCCTTCTTTAAAGTTGTTCGTAGATCCATATTTACCGCACAAACTGATTCGCCTCCCGTAAATAATGAGATCATTATATGTATAGAATATTAAGTAATGTGTTAATTTAATTTTCCTTTGTTCCAGGTCAAAGTGGTTAAGTTCAGTTACATGTGGACAATAAACAATTTTAGTTTCTGTAGAGAAGAAATGGGTGAAGTGTTAAAATCATCGACTTTTTCAGCAGGTGCTAGTGACAAATTAAAATGGTGTCTTCGTGTTAATCCTAAAGGACTCGATGAAGAGAGCAAAGACTATTTATCTTTATATTTATTATTAGTGTCGTGTAATAAATCAGAAGTGCGTGCAAAATTCAAGTTCTCAATATTAAATGCAAAACGGGAAGAAACGAAGGCGATGGAGTCACAGCGTGCATACAGATTCGTGCAAGGCAAAGATTGGGGCTTCAAAAAATTTATAAGAAGGTGAGTCATAAATACACTATTATCTGATTGATATTCTTACTATAGAATACGTCACCATATTTGTTTTTCACATAGCAGCGTTAGTTATCTTGTAATGTAAATTACGTACACACAAGAAAAAAAAACAATTTTATTACGTAGCTCGGTAATATTATATCAAAACAAATAATGACTTTACGAGGACAAAAAATCACAAAGCAGTGTAGATTTCGTGGAAAGCTTTACGGAGCATACAGTTAGACGGGGGGCGGACCCCAATAACGGCAAAGTCACATAATTTTATTCCCTACTGCTGAAAATGTGGGCTTCTCGCGAGGGCTATAAACACCATATTATGTAGACCCGTGGCTACATACGTGTAATCTTTTTAGCAACAGCTGTTATGGTATGGCTGTGTAATATCGGGGCTCTTGTGTTATTGGTTGTGACGTAAATCAACCCCTTTAGCAGTCATGCGTTGAATGTATCCGGTGTAGTCACCAAACTAGTCACGTTTATACCCCAAATGTCCTTAATACTGCAGTGGTTTAAAAAAATAGAATTAAGTTCAAGGAAGCCTCAAAAAAATGAAGTATTCTTTTCAAATTAAGCACAGCCTTTATCCTATTAGTAATTTTACCTGGCACACATTCTTGGAAACAAGCCTAGATTGATACAATTGGTTCGGAAACCCTTTTTGGGTCAAGGTGTCTGCGATGTTCATTAATCTAATTCTAACAATTTTATCACTACCTGTTGCCCGTCGGCTAGTTCGTTGCCTTTTTTTCTACAGTTCTGCTTGAAACCCGTTTAACTTTTTTGTTTTGTGAAGGAACTTATCAATTTTAAATACCGACTAAACGTTAAGATAAATTATGCGTGTTGGGACCTTTAACCTAAGCTATTATTTTAAGAACATATAGTCGAGTTGCTATTGTAGGCAAATATTGAAACTTACCTACTGTGGCCATGGGTTGAGCGAAAAGGTACCCCGGGGCCCTGGAACAAAGGCAAAGAAGGAATAGGAGTACTTTTTAGTCAGTAAAAGTCTGACACGCCTTTGCGCTCCGCCCAAGCATAGAAGAGGTCATTGGATGATATCCCACTTAAAAAAAGGCAAATATTGAAAATTTATCAGTGCAAAGCAGACATATAAAAACTTTTTTTTTTTCATAAAGAAATATTTTACCATGATCTAAAATATCGTAAAGCACCAGTAACTCCGGAACCTCGGCTTCATTTCGTGGCCAATATAAAAGGGAGCGAACGTCACTAACGACGAGCTTCGGGCCAAATCTTCTATTGCGGTGATGCGAATACCAACCACAAGGTTTACTTCCACTTTACTGAGTGCTAACGTTTTTACGACACCGTAAAAATGAGAACAAGAACGCTAGCCTATAAATCAGTTACCTTAGCATAAATTTTATTCTGCGTAAAATTTTCTGAGTTGGCCGGGTGAAAATTTGAAAAATACGAGCATCGAGAACCCATTTCGCTTTTGAAGAAGTCCTATGACTGAAATGAAGTGCAGCTCTTAAGAAATTTGATCCGTAGATAGATTCTCTTTGTTCCTACTATTTCCAATACCTCCCTCTAGTTTCCTTAGCCATAAAAATATCCTGCATAAAACTTTCTGAGTTAACCATGTGAAAATTTTAAAAATACTTGCATTTATTGCATGTCGCTTTTAAAGAGGTTCTTAGAAATAAAGTGTAGCTCTCAAAAAAAACCATAGATAGATTCTCTTTTTTCTTATTATTCCCAAAAACCTCTAATTTCCTTAGCATAAATAGGTACTCTGCAAATTTTTTTGAGTGAGCTGAGTTAAACATTTGTTAAATACATTCGTCGAGAATTTATCTCGCTTTTAAAGAGATCCTATTAGGGAAATGAGCTGCAGCTCTCAAGAAAATTAATTCCTTGAAAAATCCTCTTTGTCTCTACTATTTCCAATACTTTCGTATACTCTCTATTAGTTTCCTTAGCAAAAAAAAAACTGCGTAAAATTTTCTGAGTTGGTCGGGTGAAAATTAAAAAAAATGTGCACTGAAAAGATATCTCGCTTTTAGAGAGGTTTTATTACTGGAACGAATTACAGCTTTCAATGAAATTGATTCCTAGAAAGATTATCGTTTTCCATATTATGGCCAATACTTCTAGCTTCCGTAAAAGAAAATATAAAAGGTGTGGAGGGCTGTCCCTTACAAGTTACAGCCTTCCACAAACTTTAAGGGCTTGCTCAGTAGACAAAACTGAACAATCTTCCACAAAATTTATATCAGGAAACGAAAAAAAAAAAATCAGCCTCACCATACAAAATGATAAACTTGATTGGACAATTTGTATGGCGAGTTGATTTCTTTTTTCGTTTCCTGAAAAAAAAATTGTTGAAGGTTGTTCAGTTTCGTCTACTGAGCAAGCCCTTAAAGTTTGTAGAGGGCTGTCCCTTACACCTTGTATATTCTGCGTAAAATTTTATTTTTTCAAAAAATATGAAAATGCACGTCGTGAATCTACCTCGTGTTTTAAGAATTCCTATTACTGAAATGAAGTGCAGCTCTCAAGAAAATTGGTTCTTAGAAAGATTATTTTTGTTCCTGTTATAGTATTCCCAATAGGTTCTGTCTCGATCGATACACTAGTTTCCTTAATCAAATTATTCTGCGTAAAATTTTCTGGAATAATCTGGTGAAAATTTTAAAAAAGTGCACTGTTAACCCATCTCGCTTTTAAAGAGGTTCTATTACTGGAATGAATTACAGTTCTCAATAAAATTGATTCCTAGAAAGATCATGTTTGTTCCTGTTACAGTATTCCCATTAGGTTCTGTCTATCGATACACTAGTTTCCTTAGTAAACTTATTCTGCGTAAAATTTTCTGGAGTGATCGGATGAAAATTTAAAAAAAGTGCACTGAGAACCCATCTCGCTTTTAAAGAGGTTCTATTAAAATTGATTCCTAGAAAGATCATGTTTGTTCCTGTTACAGTATTCCCATTAGGTTCTGTCTATCGATACACTAGTTTCCTTAGTAAACTTATTCTGCGTAAAATTTTCTGGATTGATCGGATGAAAATTTTAATAAAGTGCACTGAAAACCTCGTGTTCTCGTCGTTCTCAATAAAATTGATTCCTAGAAAGCTCATGTTTGTTCCTGTTATAGTATTACCATTAGGTTCTATCCATCGATGCCACATATATCTGCGAAACTTCTAACAATATCGCTTCTGCGAAGACTACAAGACTAACTCCTTATTTCTCCAATTCCAGAGACTTCCTATTAGACGAAGCAAATGGCCTCCTACCTGAAGACAAGCTGACGATATTCTGTGAAGTGTCAGTGGTAGCAGACAGTATCAATATTAGCGGGCAGAGCAACGTGGTGCAGTTCAAAGTGCCCGAGTGCCGGCTTTCCGACGACTTGGGGGCTCTGTTTGACAACGAAAGGTTTTCCGACGTCACGTTAGCAGTTGGAGGAAGGGAATTCCAAGCGCATAAAGCCATTTTAGCAGGTAATTTAAATTTCTGTTTTATAAAACTATGGATCAAATGGGATTGATCGGGTCACGACATGCGACAGTCGCATGTACAGTGATCGCTGCGCAAGTGTCGCCACGCAATGGGTTCCTGCAGAGGGAAAACGTCTTCGAACCTGGTCTACTGCGAAGACTGGTTCGAGACGACACGAGAGAAGAATGTTTGGAAGGACTTGGGGGAGGCCTCTGCCCAGCTGTGGGACAGTAATTCGTATTCACGATTGGCACGGTTGGCAGTGTGGAATGTCATGGCTGGTTACGGCAGTCGCATGCACAGTGACCACTAGGCAAGTGTTGCCACGCAATGGGTTCTCGAGGCCGGCCTACTGCGAGGACTGGTTCGAAACGGCGCGGGGGAAGAAAGTCTGGAAGGACTTGTGAGAGGCTTTTGCCCAGCAGTGGTACATTAATTCGTATTCGCGATTGAAACGGTTGGCTGAAGTGTGTCGCAAGTTTGATTCCCGCACGGAATAAATATTTGTATGGTCTACATTTAACTATTACGGGTTTTGATGTCTTGTGTATGTGAGTTTACATGTTTGTGAACGCACTCACTATAATGGAGGTAATTCCTAGTGTGCGGCAAAATTTAAAAATAATAATATTAGGTAGATACAAGTTGTATTTATAGCTAGACCGTTTTAAATTCTTAGAAAATAGTACTGTCGGAAAAACATGTAGTATTTTTTTTCTTTTTTATATAATTAGATGTTATTGGACCAATAAGCGTTCTATTTAAATATATTATACTACTCGCGTTTATTGCAACCTTGTTTATCACATTAGGCACGTTTCGCTATTATAGTGATAGGTTCCGCCATATGTGATCGATTGCAGATATATGCCATATAATAAAGTAACGTTTTATCGCGATATTTTTATCTGATATTTAAATAACAAGTTGTGTAAACAACCTTTTTTATTCTTTTAACATATTATCTTATTGGACTTTTTCATGCGAGAGTTATAGGCCAAGGAGAGACGGCATAAAGTTATTTACGTTCCTAAACCCCCTTGTTGTTTCCTTGTACTATTTTCTAGTGGAATTTCCGAGTGCTAACTCATTAAAAATAATATATAGCAGTGTCGTTCTAGTTTATAATAATATAAATATTTTAGATTTTTCAAATGGTAGGTACCTAATGTTTTTTTCCGCTATGACATAAGCTTATCGGTTAACTTTATAAACAAAATACCACAAACTTGGTAATAATATGCTACAAAATTATAATAAATAATGTTGGTAAATTACATTTATATTATGTTGGGAATAACCCGAGATTGTCCCAAATTCCTGTGATTTTTTTTAAAAATAAGTTTATTTCCACACGACTGCCCCTAAAAAGGACTGTTATGTTTTCAGGGTATGTTTGTATGTCAGTTTCTTTATTCCACCATAACTTCTAAATGAGTGAACCGATTTACATGTATGGGGTATCGTTAGAATCCTTGCATCGGCCCGAGTAACATAGCCTACATTATAGTAATTTTATTTGACTTGGCAGTCGTGTTTTTTTATTTTTTTTAGTTTTTTTTTTTACATAAAAGGACGTCACAGAATATAGCATAGAGAAAGATTAGGTTATACAGTTCAATCAAAATTATTATCGAATTCCCGAGCTCCTAAACTAGGGACCCAAACCTGTATCGGGGGGATTAGGGGTCTTGGATTTTGCGGGTTTTTTTTTTCATAGCATGGGTAGTATGACAGCAAGACGAAAATATACATCTTTATGATGAGAGAAAAGGATGGGTAGCTACATTAATCCGATATGACAGGTATCGGATTCATACCATCGTATCGTGATAATGGTACAGTTGTTAAGAGCGTCCCTTTCGAGGTAATTTTGTACGTGATTATGATGTTATTACACATCTTTCACTTGATATTTTGGTTACATAGCTATTCTGTGGATATTATCCAGGCTTCTATAGAAATCAAAACACAAATTTGTGTAAAACTAATCTAGTAAAGACTTCTAAAAATCTGCTATTTTACGTGAACTTTGCCCCCATAATGTACCTACTCATACATTAGTAAATAGTAATATAAAAATGTACCAAGGCAGCCTTGCACATTTAATCGAGATTCTGGATGACGACAATTCTGAAAAACTGTTAACGGTTTAAAAAAAGAACACGTATTTCCTGGAACAATTTATGTGAAATATTTGAGTAAATCTCGAAATTACCGAACGCCAATAGTTGCATTGCCTCTTTCCATCAAAGATCGCCTTGGATTCCGTTAGATGAAGCAACAAGCTTTTAAACCATGCTCAATGTTAACGAAAGGCGAGTGGAGAAGGACCCTCTTAACACAACAAATGTAGAGAATGAATATGATCAACATGCCACTTAAAACAATTGAGTTTAAATATTAATTATAATTAATATGGCAGCATTTTTTTCGAATCCAGATCACCCGATTAGTGAATATGTTACAACACGAATTAAATTCTCTTATGTAGGTTGTGATAACAGTATGGCGGAGCTAATGGGATTTCCGTTATGTTTTTCCCTTTGTGTCCAAAATTGTAATTGTATTGTTGTAATTTTAATGCTGACATCAATGCAACTGAATTTGTGGCTGTTTTTTCGAGTCCATCATTTTTTGTTGCCGTCATTGGGAGGCCCTTGTTTAGGTAGTTGTTTGACTGAGATTTTCATTTAATGAACATACATTAATTTTACTCTGAAAAATTGGTACTCCGAAATTGCAGCCCACGAAGATGACGGGACGACTTAGATGTCTTAGGATTTGGATACAAGTAGCCCAGAGCCGGGAAGAATGAATGCAGGCATTTTTCCAGCCTTTTATGCGATTGAAGAAAAGTTTTAGCAGTAAATTGTAGGCTGCTCCACCTTTCGATTACGGTCCGTATTTAAACGGGATTCACTTTGAGATATAAAAGATCAGGAGCCATACCATGACATGTAAAAAAGTCAACCGTACCAGCAAGAATGAAGGCTGGAGCTATACTCCCTATATATCTCCATCCCTTTAACAGTTCAGTTTAGGTCGTCAATTGGATCGCCTTAAGAGCTCGTGGATCCCCCTGTAGGTACATAATATTTAAATATGTACCTACCTGTTTCCTGATAGCTACAACCTATGGGTCTTTAAGAAAAGAGTGAATAGGTTACTTCTAGGCAAGCGTGCACCATCGTCGCCCACATTGTCGCTTACCATCAGGTGAGATGGTGGTCAAACGCGAGCCCATCAATAAAAAAAAAAAAATAACACGTATTAACGGTCCCCATTTCTCCTTTCCAGCGAGAAGTCCAGTATTTGCAGCGATGTTTGAACACGAAATGGAAGAAAGGAAAAGGAATCGAGTAGACATCACAGACGTAGACCACGAGGTGTTGCGAGAAATGCTTCGTTTTATTTACACGGGACGCGCGCCAAACCTAGACAAAATGGCGGACGACCTCCTAGCAGCCGCCGATAAGGTAAACTACCTACTTTTATCTTTTTTTTTTATTCCCAAAACTATCAGACAACACTATCTAGTCCCAAACTAAGCAGAGCTTGTGTTATGAGTGCTAGACATACGCCAGAGAAATCGCTGGTAATAGCTGGAAGATTTGGTGGCATCTACAGAAGCTTGAATAAGCTTTTAGAAAGCTAGGTCTGAAGGTAGCGAACTTACCCAATTGTCTTTCGTTTGTCGTATTAAATACACTGGTTTTCTAACCCGTAATAAAAGGCCTCTTAGGGTCATAATGGTGAGGTATACCAAGATCCCATTGAATGGTCGAATGGTGGTTAGATCAGTACGTGTGTTAGGTTTTAGCCAAAGTTTTCAAATTTAATATTGAGCAGTTCTGAAGTAACAATGAAATCTGAATAAATGTTATCTGAAGATAGGTAAGAAAGGGCAATTTTCTTTGCACATGTTGTCAACACATGAGTCGAATCGCAGTAGCATATTCTAATTAAACTACTAAACTCAATAGTCTCAAATTCTATAAACATATTAGTATCTTACAACTATGACATGGAGTAAGGAGTTTCTCATGTCATACTCAGATGATTTAATCTCAAACTACATTCTCCATTCGCAATAATATTACATATATATACAAACCTTTGTTCACTGTCCGTTCAACCGATTTTGACTGCTATTTCGTAGGCCGTAATGATGGCGTTAAAAGCAAAAAAAGAAATCCTATTGTAACCGCTTGTTTTCTTTTTTTTTTTAATCTAGTTGCGAATGTAGAATCACGTAACCTGATGTATTTAATAACACCTTTTATCCATCACGCGATACAGATAAGAAAACGCTGAGCAAAGATTATAATAAGGCGTTTTGAGCCACGTGCATAGAAATCGATGTAGAGATTAAATTGGCAGACATGTCGCATATCCAACGTGATGGGTCCTACGTGGTCACTAATATATTTGCCAAGGCTGTCTGTATGAGAACAATATCTCGATAATAATCACTTTTAGTTAGAATATTTACTTCGTCTATCAGCTGACAATATTTTCTTTTATTGTGAATCAGGGATGTTATGGAAATCCGTAACCGAAACAGATTTTAAATATTCGGATATAAGCGGAGCATTAAATAGGCTAGTGTCACCGATATCGACGTAAGATGACATTTCTAATTTTAAAAGTAATTCATTCATTTTTTACACTAAAAATAAAGTAATTTTTTTTTTTTACTCTAGAATATTGATTTTATATAGTTTAAATTTATAATAAGTACAGATTTCTTTTCTAAATTATGAAACAGACTACGAAAAATTCTACAACTGGGGGGGGGGGATCCAGAATCATGTATTGGATCCATGGTATTCGATTATGCGTCGATTTCAAAGACACACTGAATACATATTTACTTATATGACAGATTGCAAAAAAAAAATGATTAAAATAACAGTCAAATCTTCCCATTTGTATTTTATTTATAGACTGTTAAAATTCTAATATCCGTTACCGGATATCCGGAATTAGTATAATACTATTCCTATATCCGTATCATCCCTATTATGAACTAGCGGTCCCCTGCGGTTTCACTCTTGTCTTTACTACTCCACTTCCATGGGTCGTAAGGTGATGTTATATAGCCTATACTACGTCTCATGAATCAGGCTATCATATACACAGATTTTTTGCGTGATTAATAGTGTAACAAAAAAAAAAACGCTTTACAAATTACCTACTGTAGATTATGCTTTGTTTTTAATTCAATAGTGGCCAATGTCCAGTAGTACCTAGTTGATCCACTCAAGCTGTATCATCATCATCATTTCAGCCGATAGACGCCCACTGTTGGACATAGGCCTCCCCCAAGTGTCGCCACAGCGATCGATCCAGCGCGTCCCGCTGTATATACCTTATTAAATTTTATTTACAGATCATACAATATTATACTAATATAAAATTTTCTTTTTTTTTCCAGTATGCATTAGAACGGTTAAAAGTGATGTGTGAAGAGGCGCTGTGCCTCAGTTTGTCTGTGGAGACGGCAGCCGACACACTCATCCTAGCAGACTTGCATTCTGCTGACCAGCTGAAAGCTCAGACCATCGACTTTATTAACACGTCAGTATCGTTTTATTTATTGTTTTTTTTATTTCTTTATTTGCGGTCGACGAGCAATGCTTGCCGTCTAGGCGTCAGCAAAGCTCGAGACGACAGTGCGTAGAGTGTTTTACCACATGTGTGGGTGGCCCTATAACGTATATAGCAAATAAAGGAACACATGCGGGTTTTCGTTAGTAAAAGTCTGACACGCTCATGCTCCACCATAGAGCAAGAAAAGTCATTCGATGATTTCCTATCTCAAAAAAAAGCATTCTTATTTTATGACTTTTGTACAAGATCAAGTCTTCGATTTTGAAGAAACTGATCCTTCATAATAAGCAGCTAAGATGATAAAATCCATCATACAATATAATTTTGCAAAAAAGAACGGCAGTTATAATATTACAAAAGAAATTTTGAATAGTGACCACTCAGTAGTACAATTCTTTGGATTGCCTGGAGAAAACAGTAGATAAAATATAGAAGTTAAATAATTATTTTCCACTGTACTAATTTCCACACTCGTTTCTATAACTTGCAGGAGTCATGCAACTGACGTAATGGACACAGCGGGCTGGAAGAACATGATATCGTCGCACCCGCACCTGATCGCCGAGGCGTTCCGCGCGCTCGCCACGCAGCAGCAACAGATCCCGCCCATCGGGCCGCCGCGCAAGCGCGTCAAGCAAGCCTAGTGCGCGCCGCCGCCCGCCACACACACATACCAAAGACACGCCACACGGCACACGCGCGTGCGACGCGGCCCCAGTCCACGCCACAGCCACGCTTCCAGGACGAGGCCGCCTCCTACTACTAGACGTACCCCGTGTACCATAGACTGTGAGATTCGGAGTGCGAGTGGCCGGTGGATGTGTGCGTATAATTAGAATGGATCCGCGCATACGGATCCTGCCCTTCGTTTTACTATGATTGATCTCAAGACGATATTCGATCCTAATGTTTTTTTGTCTCTTGCGGTTAATTAGTGTACCGCTTTTAATAATTACTTTTAATGTGTATGTTACGGAGAAATGCTGGACGCTTTTTGCGCGTTGATGTAGTTTTGGATGTAGGCTTCGGGTTAAATATTTTATGTATGTCGTTTTTGTGAACATTCTCTTGCAGCTATGTATGTAAATTATTACTATGTATTAAATATGAAGCTCGTGTCTAAAAAAACTATCCATGTCATATAAATTTATCATTATATTATTATGATTATAACATTCATTGGCTAACATAATGGCATAAATTGTTAATAATAGTGATGTACAGAATTCATATTAAAATTCTAATAATCAAACTGATTATTATACCACAATGCAAATATTTGAATTGGATAATCTTGGTGTTTCGTGTTCCCATAGAAATTACAAAACATTAATGTTAGACATTGTATAACGTAGGCTTTTGAAAATATTTTGAAGTAGAGTGGTATTTGAATGCAATAAAGTAACGTATGTAGCATGGCTTTGTACAAAATTGTTACCTTACCTCTTCATACGCGTAATACCTGTACGGTCCATACATCACATGCGCACGCGCAGCCCTACGGGACAGTCGTGTACAGAGCTATGGTAACATGTAGGCGCTGTAGGGGACTCGAGTGATTGTATAAGTCTATTGAAATTGTTGGTATTGTATATAGATGAGCTACGATCCCACCATTAAAATATTTCTAAGTACTAACCCTTAAGTGGCATCACAGGTGACACCATTAATTTTCTATTGTATCTGTAGGATGTTATTCCAATGACATATTGTGATTTTTCTATCATATTTCCATAGGTTTAAATACACGAACGCTTTTTGTTTTGTTTCATATGTAGAAGATCACTGGAATAATTTAAATTTTAATGTATTATTATTGTTGTTGGTTTCGCTTCATCGATTGTACATTACGTGTCACGTTCAAGTCGGCGCCTGCGTCGCCCTTCATTTTGCTCACTTCATTAATTAACTTGTAAAATTAATATGATTCTAAATTACAAATTGATAAATGTTATTTATTAGTATTATTATAATTTTTTTTTCATTTTCTATGACAACTTCCATTATCTTTTTTTATAATGAAATATTTTTCCTTTTATTTTTTAAAATGATGGACCTACCCATAAGTACCTATTGTAATATTTACTCAATAGAAATATGTAATATACCGCGGCCAATAAATAATAATATTTAATACCATTTTATACCCACTTCCCATTTTACCACAGCTGACAGCTGTTGTCATGTAATAATTGAATATTACAAAATGTCAAAAATAACTGTGATTTTCGAAATTGTCAGTAAGTTGAAAAAGCAAATAAATGAAATGATAATGACGAGTAAGTTTTATTTAATTTTTGTGGGCATGCAGATATAATCATCAATGACGACTTATTATCCGTCGTCGTTACATATTGTAATTGGCGGCTTATGTGCCCATAGAGTATATAAATAAGTAGTACTCTGCTGCATGAAGTGGGTTCAAACTTGTGAAAATGAGGTTATGCGTTTGACGAATTTTAGGTGTTCTTCGATAAGAGTTCTTTGATCTAAAAGAAAGTTCTCTTTTACGGCCAGCCACGTGGGCGTCCGTCGCGTCGTGGGGCCAGCAGCACCCCGCGGCTACATAATAATATATTAATATAAGTTCTCTGTTGATACCACTATATGCACACCGCTAAAGTTAAACTCACGACGCGTGACAAAGCGTGTGTTCACGCGGAGGTCTCCATCCGCGTGAACACACGCTTTGTCACGCGTCGAGTGCCCGTCGCGGGCATTCGGTTTACGCAGTTTCAGCCCTAATGCATAGCCAACGACCTTACAGCTACTAGATGTCGAATAACAGACGACGCATGTCTGTAACCTCATATGACTAAGGATCAACTCACGAGTCGCGCGGATGCCCGCGGCGCCGCAGGAATTCCGGGAAATTCTCTCGTTCGTGTTTCTCATGCGATAATAAGTATTATAGAAATGAAAATACAGTTAAAATTCATATCACACTGAAACTGCGCTGCCCTTCGCCGCTCTTTCGGTGTGAGTTGACCCTTATAGATCCGATGTAGGATGTTTTTTTAAATGATATAAACTAGTGCTTTGCGATCCCACCTGGTGGTAAGCAGTGATACAATCTTTAATGTTAGGATGTTTTGACCAATCAGAACTCAGTACCCCGCTCTCCCGTACCAATCCGAACGCAGTATCTCGCTTCCATGTATGGGCATGGTTTTGGTGCGCTAGTTCCATCATGAGGCGTGTAGTGGTTGTAAGGTCGTTAGTTGTAGCCAGTTGTTGCACTGACGAAATCTTTTAGCAACCTTTACAACACCATGTCTTAATTCTCCGTAGGGCGTACCGAGTCGTGGACTGGTGTGGTTTCTGGGGCCTCTCGGCCTCTGCCGTCCCTAAGTGTCGCCATCTCGCGTTGATGAACAGTCGTCTTTCCGATTTTGCAAGTACGATTATGTTGTAGTCTCCTATTGCGTTATTAAACCAGTACAGACAGCTTGGCATAAGGCAATTATCACACTGCCACGCATCATGCTGCATGTTGCGACTGCGTGTCACCGTACCTACGCGCGTACTTGCGTTTTTTTACTCACTCACGCGTGTAGGTGCGTCACGCAGGCTCGGACTCATTTCGTTCATTTTACATTCATACAAAATCACGCAAGGCACTACGAGACTCAGTGTGCCATTCCTTGCGTGTCGCCCCGCACCCACGCGCTTATGTGCATGTTTCTCCGCGTGTAGACGAGCGATCTGCATGACCTATTTTCTGTGTGTTGGACTTTGCGTGTTTTCTACACAAACGGAACGGATATACTTACAAGCAAACACACATTCACGTGGTGCAAGGCAGTGTGATAATCGCCTTAGGTACCTTTTAGCGAATTTGATTGAGAATAAACTTAATTGCTGAGAGTGACAAGCAGCGAGCTAGATTTTATTCCGTGCTAATGTCAGAGAGGCTGCTGGACCGCATGCTTTCGTAAACATAAAAAAAACCGGCCAAGTGCGAGTCGGACTCGCCCATGAAGGGTTCCGTAGCAGCAAGTAACATAATATAAAAGTTCTTGTAATGTGTTGTAACTTTGATCGATGTTTTAATAATAGTGTATTTTTTTCGGTTTATGACGCATTAAAAAAAAACTACTTACTGGATTTCGTTCAAACCAATTTTCGTTGATAGTTTTTATAGTAATGTACATCATATATTTTTTTTAGTTTTATCATTCTCTTATCTTGGAAGTTAGAGGGGGGGGGACACACATTTTACCACTTTGGAAGTGTCTCTCGCGCAAACTATTCAGTTTAGAAAAAAATGATATTAGAAACCTCAGTATCATTTTTGAAGACCTATCCATAGATACCCCACACGCATGGGTTTGATGAAAAAAAAATGTTTGAGTTTCAGTTCTATGTATGGGGACCCCCAAAATTTATTGATTTTTTTCTATTTTTGTGTGAAAATCTTAATGCGGTTCACAGAATACATCTACTTACAAAGTTTCAACAGTATAGCTCTTACAGTTTCGGAAAAAAGTGGCTGTGACATACGGACGGACGGACGGACAGACAGACAGACAGACAGACAGACATGACGAATCTATAAGGGTTCCGTTTTTTGCCATTTGGCTACGGAACCCTAAAAACTAGGCATGTGAGAGTCGGACTCGCGCACGCAGGGTTCCGTACCGTCCGTAGAAAAAAACAGCAAAAAAAATCGCATTTGTTGTAATATTTATTTTATCTTGTTTTTAGTTTTTGTTGTTACAGCGGAAACAGAAATACATAATTTGTGAAAAATTTCAACTCTAGCTATCGCGGTTCTTGAGATACAACCTGGTGCCAGACAGACAACGAAGTCTTATAATAGGGTCCCGTTTTAACCCTTTAGGTACGGCACCCTAATATAATTAGGGTTCCATACCCTAAGTATATGTTTAGGGTCTATAATAACATGCGAAAAAGCAGACTCCGGAAAAGCTACCAGTTAATTAAAACCTCGAACATGCACTGGGTTCGCAAGGGATACATTGCTGATTCGTCTTTGCTAACCTTAAGTTGGATCAAATAACGCGATCTTATACTCCAGTGTACTTTGGAAAAAATCATCATTATTTCTGCCGAAAGACGTCTCTGTTGGACATAGGTCTCCCTTAGCGTTGTGCGGCTCGCATCCTTCGGATTCCGGCAACCGTTACCAGGTTCGGTTCACCTTGTCCTGTCCTGGTCCAGGCATTCCAACGTTGCAATTAAATAAATAAATAAAAATAATAAATCGTTTATTTAGACCAACAAAGTTTTACATTTTTTATACCTACCAAACTGCGTAACAGTTTGTCGGCGGGATTAGCGCTTGTTTGTAATGCGATTACGCTCCAGTTAAGAGTGACATGGATCAATTTCCTATGAAAAGTATGAAAGTATTTTCTAGCTCTGCCGGTGCCCAATAGCATAGAAAATACTTCCATACTTGCAAGTTTTTTCTACTTCGTACCTAGGCGCCGTAGCCGTACTTTGAAGCAAAATCCTAGTTTTCAAACCTAGTATGGTAGATACGTCTCATCCCTACTGTCAACTGTCAGCTGTCAGTGTCAAATCAAATTAATTTTACGTAACTTGTGTTGTGATCCCAAATTTAGGTGATATTCTTATAAGAAAATGTCTAATAAAATACTATTGAGTCAGGTTAAGACAATAGTTATCCACAAAGCATACTTTTCATCAAAACCCACTGCATCAGAGGTGCTAACATCATATTTAACCCAATGCAAAGAGCCTCCCTGGACCTCATACTTTGTGAAGGTAATATCAGCTGGTGGCTGAAAGCAAATAATTTTTTAAAGAACTGAGAATAAGCATCATTTATAACCTAAACATTGCAGACCCCAAGGATCTTGCTTGTCCGTTAGAAGTAGCGAATTTTAAAAGATACATTTTGATTAAACAGCATTCTCTTTTTTTTAATAAAGACGTTGTCTTTATTTTTATGCTATGATGGACATCCGTTATTTGTACCTAACTAAAAACAAGATGACCCACTGACCACAATACAATCTAAAAATTAATTTTAAAATAAGTTCATTAATTAAAAATCAAATTTTAGAGGAAGATTGCATTTAGCTACCATAGTTTTAGGATCACTATCTAAATTACTCTGCTTTCTCCTACCCTTATGCCATATTATAGTTTATCATCACTATATTCCTGCCAAATTTTTTTCAGTACAGTAGCGTAAAGAATGACCAGTTTGGAATGTCTAATTTCAATTGGAAGGTTGGGAGTTCTAACTATCAGATACTGCGAACAGGCTGCTTCCCCTACATGAAATACCACTGCTCTAGAAAGGAAGCTGAAGATTTGTCTGTATCAGACAAATTCATGAGGTTCATCAAAGTTATTAATTTTGGTAAGAATCATTTTCATTTACAACTCCAAGGTGACAAGATATATTGAATGTACTGCTTATAATCAGCGTTTAGCTGATATTTCAAGAAAAGTCTTCAAGGCAAGAGTGAATAGGTTCATAGGTGTGGTGAGTCTGACCACATTCACTTTTCCAAATTTTTTTTTGTCAATTTACCCTTTCAAATACTGGCAATTAGACACAATAGAAAAACAATGAGAGAGCGAACACCGGCGTACAAGATGAGGCCATAGCATATCTAACTGTAATCAATAACAAACTTATCATATAATTTCAGGTATACCATGTCTCCTGTATGGCCTAGCAGCAACTCAACTGATAAGACATACAGAAATCGTGAACACTGCGAAGGGTCCTGTCACAATATACTTCCTAATGCCAGAAGACAAGGGATCAAGTTATTGATGGCTATTAATGATCATCTGAACATAGGATGGACTCCTTTGAAGAATATTTCTCGGCAGCTACCAAGTGTCCGAACCACTGTCGTTTACCGGAATGTGTAGACCTAGGGCCTTAGCATAATCATCATCAGCCTTTTTAATGTTCCTACTGCTGGGACTCAGGCCTCCTCTTTAGGAGAGGGAATGGGCCGTAATCCACCACGTGGGTCCAGTGCGGGTTGGAGGATGTCACACGTCTTCGAATTTTTGGTTCTAGGACATGCCGGTTTCCTCACGATGTTTTCCTTCACCGTTTTGAGAGCATGAGCCTTACCATGACGTGTTAAAATATTAGGCGTGCGAGCAAGAAAGAGGAAGGGCCTTTAAGCTAGAACTACACTGCGCACACGTGTGACTCACACGCCGATCTGGGCGCGTCGTTCTCCATACATTTTATATGGAAACTAGACTTGTAGAGCTTCACTTGATCCAAGCCACGCGACGTCGTTCTACGTACAAATCGGGTATTACACGTGAGCGTCAGTCTAATAAGCTTTATAGCTCCATCTCTTTAACAGTTTATGGCGTCAAATGGACCGCATTAAGGCCTTGTGGTAAGGCTTCAGGTATTCTTATGAAGATGTGGGGATGTAACATTTATTAGGCGTTATAGATTTTTAAATATCCACAATTATGTATACCAAATGTAAATAAAAAAATAAAAGTTGTAAAAACATTTCATATTTTCTTTATTGTTTAATATTCCCACTACTGAAAAGATATAAAATTTTTAGCTGTGCTGATAAAATTTGTTTTAACTAAAAGTAGGTACTGTGCGTCTTGGTGCAGGTTTAATTTAATTGTAGTTTTCTTGAAATTAATTCTCTTACTTGCTGTATTGTCGTAGCATGTTGAAATAAGAGTATGAAGAACTCATGCACTGAAAGGAAAAAGTTGAAATTTTTAAATAGTCTACTGTCGGCAACGGTCAGGCCATATCTAACAAATCCAGTGGTATAAATAAGAGTACATTTTTTTTTTTTTTTAAATCTTTATATTTTTTTTTTAAAGGGGTTTTTATCCACACGGATACGTCAACCCCATAGTACCTTATATATATACTCTATTTACACACATAAACATAAAAATATTCTTAACGCATAATTTGTGGGTTAACCCACAAATTATGCGTTTAGTTCTTTCTGATTTGGGGTATGCCAATACATTTTGGATAAGTCCAACATCCCACATGTTAAAATTATATTCTCGAGCCAGAGCTTCCCTTTAGTACAATTTTATCAGCCACTTGTTTACCTAATTAGTAAGTGTTTAAGTAAAATTAATTTGAATTTTATTTGAGGTCGCCGGGGAGAGGCTCTACAGCAATCCCAATTTCAATTGCCTGTACCTGCTAATCTGTAAAGGTATAATTTTTTTAAAGTATGTATTAATTCGGTACAGATGGCATACAATTATTATCTAAAGAAATTAGAAACAGCAAAATAGGTGATGGGGTTGCTGGGAGCATGACGTACGTAACTCCCCAAGCATTTAATAGGTGTAAATACGGGAAAAATGGAAAAGTTGCTTATTTCCGAAATTTACAGACTACTTTATGAAGAATTTCTTATTTACATTCTTAGATACATAACCAATAAATAAAACGCTCAAAATTTTAATAATCTACGCGGATTTTTAATAATCTTAGTGTTCAACCGAATGGCGCGAAATCACGCGCGAACGCCGGCGTTCGCTTGGGGTTTGAGGGGTGGTTTATAATGGCCGTAGATACTTACGGAGGAGAAAGTCTCAAGCTGCACATGTGGCAGCCCAGTAAACTTGATGGTGACAGGCTGCTGAGCGCGAATGATTATGATGATGATATCGTTGCGGATCATCAGGCCCAGTGGCGTCTCGTGCCAGCCGCACGTCCAGCCAGCGTCTCCCACTTCAAATGCCTGAAACATCAAACTGTTAATAGGATTACGTAACTGATGGTTTCAACTTGAAAGCATAATAATGCTTTTTTTCTTGTGACTATAATTGATAAGACTATACACGCTTAGGTATACAATGTAGCTTGTAACCAAACTGTGACTTTTTGATTACCACTCTGTTCTCAAATCAATAATTGAATACGAAAAAAAAACATTAGGTATTGCGTTCAATAGTATAAATTAGTGTCTTGCTTGCTTATTTTATGCTAATTTGTGTTTGAATAAACTAATTTTACTTTTACATGTTTCATAAATAAAACCTTTCATAAAATAATGTACTATTACAGCACCCTGGCTGGGCTCGATTTTCGCACGTAACAAATATTTGTATGACCTCTTAGACGTCTTAGTGAGTTTACGTGGTTGTGAACGGGTACAATAAGAAATGGAAACAAAGCGCAAAGACTAGTTATAGGTATAACTTAATCTTAGATACTTTTTTTTAAAAAAAAAAGCATATTCAGCTTTTTAATATTTCCACTGCTAGGACTCAGGCCTCTGCTCTAGGCAATGGGTCGTGAACCACCACGCGGGCCCAGGACGGTCAGGTCACATAATAACTATGTTTGAATTTTTAATTCTAGTACGTGCCTGGTTTTCTCTCGATTTTTTCCTTTACCGTTTTGAGAGCTTTGTTGATGAAATAAATTACCATAAAGTAATGCGCTAGATCAGATCAAAGTCAAATTGTAACCACGGACGTGCGGTTGCCTTTTGGTGAATAATCTCCAACAAATAAATGATTATATTGTTTCGAGAGTTTGCCACTATTTTAGTCTTACTTCACCGGTTTACTTTCCTATCTGATTAGGAAAGAAACCATGTCGTGTCATGGCGCTATAAAATGTGGCCTTTACCCAAATCTTGACTGAGGTTTTATGATTGGATGCTAAAGTCAAGTTTCTACTCAGTTTCAAAAATATTTCTTTTTATTCTCGCTACATTATGAGACTCGAAGTGGATCATAGATCTGTTACTGTAACGCATTGCCTACGCAACGCTATAAGGCCTACGAAATACATTTTGTAGCTGTGCTAAGATCTGTTCCTGTAGCGCATTGTCTCAGCATAACTACAAAGCTTTCGAGTTACAATTCGTAGCTGTGCTACGGTCTGGTACTGTAGCGCATTGTCTACACAACGCTACAACGAGTTACAATTCGTAGCCGTGCTACGGTTTGTTCCTGTAGCGCATTATCTACGCAGTGCTACAATATTTACGATTTACAATTCGTAGCTGTGTACTACGATCTGTTTCTTTTGCGCATTGCATATGCCACACTACAAGGCCCACGATTTACACTCCGTAGCTGTGCTACGACCTATTTCCGTAGCGCATTGTCTATCCATCGCTACAAGGTTTACGCGTTACAATTCGTAGCTGTTAGGTTACAATCTGTAGCTGTGCTACGGTCTGTTCCTGTAGCGCATTACCTACGTTTCGCTACAAGGTTTACGAGTTACAATTCCTAGCTGTGCTGCAATCTGTTCTTGTAGCGCATTGCCTATGTATGCCACGCTACAAGGCCTGTAAGTTACAATCCGTAGCTGTGCTACGGTCTGTTATTGTAGCGCATCGTCTAGGTAGCGCTACAACATCTACGAGTTACAATCTATAGCTGAGTTACGGTCTGTTACTGTAGCGCATCGTCTATGCATCGCTATAAGGCCTACAAGTTACAATTCGTAGCTTCTTAGTTTGTTCGTAGCACAGTGATGACTATTTTTATCAGGTTTTTAAATATGGTATCTTATTGCATTCCAGAATATTCTGTATTTTTAATAGAATCGCAATTTTTTGACAACATAATCCGTAAACGTTGACGTCACTGTTGACACAGTGTGAACGCACAGAAGTAATTCCTCGTGTAGGGCGAGGTTTTTTTAAAAAAATGATTCCGCCGATAATTTAATGGTCGACCGTTTGTTATGATTTAGATTGTAAAGTACTTATTGTAAATGTTTTTATTTTTTAAGATTTAAAGTGTATCTACTCTTTTTATGACGACCGCTAAATTAGGCGTGACGAACAGACCGATAAGCGGATATAACCTACCATCGCGACTGAATAATTTTGTGAGAACGTTATTTTTAGTTAAGTTGAAAACGACAAAGTAATAAGGTAAACCACTACTACCCTACCCTTCTTCCCTTGCGGGGTACTATTACCTGTACCGTGGAATTTTTTGAATAAGTCAACGCGGTCACGGCGGTCGCGGTACACAATGAGTACCTAACTGAAGAAACATACCCATGTCTTAATATACCTACAATTATTAATTAACCCACCCGGGTTAACTATCTAATAATTTCAAGAAAAGTTAATTGATAATTTTTCACCCTCAAACTGAAAACCAAAGCTAGGTAGCTAGGTATCTGACGCCATGCAAATGATAATGTATAATGTAAATTATTTTTTAATGAATTTACTAATGTATTCTTCATCAAAGACCTTGTTTCTGATCATGGTTCCGAGATGGCATGGTATCCAGAGCTGCAAGCAAGCAGCGATGCCCAGCAGACAAAACATGATGTCCACTGCACCGTTGTCCAGTTTCTGAAAATATACCTTAGTCTTGTATCTACATCAAACGCGAAACTCTCCCCTCAAACCCCAAGCGAACGCGGGCGTTCGCGCGTAATTTCGCGCCATTTGGTTGAACACTAATATTATCAAAAGTCTGCGTAGATTATTAAAATTTTGAGCGTTTATTTATTGGGTATGTATCTAAGAATGTAAATAAGAAATTCTTCATAAAGTAGCCGGTAAATTTCGAAAATAAGCAACCTTTTCTATTTATCCGTATTTATACTTGCTTGGGGTCTCAGGTAGGGCTTTCAAATACCGGACTTTTTCAATACCGGTATCAATACCGGTATTAGAATTTTTAATACCGTGATCACGTGATCACGGTATTGAACTCAAGGTTTTTTTTTAAACTAGTGCTTGACTGAAACCCTGTCAAACCCTGTTAAAGTTCCTATGAACTTTAAATTACTAACCATTTAATTCATTAAACCCCAAGCGTTCGCGCACCTATTGTCTTTCTATTGTGTCTGTAATTTCCACGATTGAAAAGTTAAATATTTCTGTTTTCGAATCAGTGTTTATTCTCTCTTAACCGTTCTAATAAGGTTCTAGTAAGCCATACTGATTGTTTACCGGTAATTAGCAAATAAGGTAGATTAAAATCATAGATCTGCGTAAGGTTTAGGCTTACTTGACGCTGTAACTTTTTTAAGACATTTCTAATAAGGTTAAAACGCAGTTCTATTCTAAGGTTCAAGTAAGCATGGCCCTGTCGTACCTATAGTTTACTGGCTGATACATTCGATGCGTACCTATACTGCCCTTAGAGGTCAGCAAGCGTCAAGACTCGTGTCTTTCTTATTATTATATTAATATCTATTCGACGTACGGCGAATATTCACCCTTACGTTGTTGAAACCTCTACGGTTCGGACTAAGCGTTTCGCCTCGTCGTTTATACCGCGTACGTCGAAGGACTGGAACAGTCTGCCTTCTGCGGTCTTCCCGTCCGATTATAATTTGGGTGTCTTCAAGGCTAGAGTGAATAGGCTCTTAATAAACTAGTGCGCCTCACCATCAAAGATTGCATCGCTACTTACCATTAGGTGGGATCGCAGTCAAGCACTAGTTTATCTAAATTAAAAAAAAAAATCTCACATGTAATTGTTGTACCAAACTACCAATTAAATGTATAATTTTGAATCGTTTCTTTGAACACGAAAGTAGTAATACGATAAGTACTAATTAGACAAAATTAATAATATTTGAAGTTAAAAAAGAATGCCACATCCAAACCGCTCAAATATTCAATTTTTACTTTTGAATTATAGATCTAACGGATAACGATAACGTGATCCGTTAAAGTAAAAAGTGATATTAAACAAAGTGGAAACTGATACAATTTTAGATGCTTCAATTTGTTGTGAATTCGTAATTCGACATTAGTTTTTACAAAAAAAAATACGATCGCGTGATTCGTTGAGAATTGAGTCAAAACCCATAAAATACAAGTATTAATATTATGTACCATGTTGCTCGTCAAGATTACAAACTTATCAAAAATACACAATAACCAAGTTCACATGCACGTGTTACCCGCGCACCTTTGCGATACTGACTAACAAAACAATAACGTCGTATAGGGCCTATTATACTACGCGTTATTCAGACCATTTTAGTCTATGGTTCGACGTATCGCGAAGAGTTGGCGCTTAATATAAGTGTGAGAATAATATTACATCGTTATTTATATTAGATAATACAACTTCTTACTACTTATTACAACAAAACACAATAATATATATTAAAGATTGTAATACCGTAATCACGGTATTGGCTCGTCAATACCGTGATTGAAAAAAGACCAAAATATATCCGTGATCACGGTATTACGGGATCCCGTAATACCGGTATTGAAAGCCCTAGTCTCAGGCATGCGTCATTGCCCGCACATGTAACCCCTGCAAATGTCCTTTTCATACGAGCGTTTATTGTAAAGCGTGGAATATCACACGGTATTTATATTATTAGGTTCAATAATTCTTAGGTAGAAATTGTCTTAATCATCAGTCCCAGTTGATGCAGCTGTCTGTAGGTACATAAGTCTGCACTTGTTTTTGTTGTCAAATAATAAATACTCAATTAGTTACTAAAAATAAGACATTTGTAGTTAGGCATAGGTGCATATACTTACCTAAGTTATTACCTACATCGTACGGCTTTAGCTTAAAATATTTGAGATGCGTACCTTCTTACCATTTTTCGATCAATCATATTTTGTATTATCAGGGTTTGCGATCCTAATGTCTACCTGTAGGTTTAACAACTGGGTAGGTACTTATAAGCTTCAAATATGCATTTGGCAAATCGACTTGTCCTAATACATCATTGGTTGTAGGTACCTACATTTATGTTATTTATTCTGAGCGAGAGATCAACGACACTGCAGATACAAGGTGTAGCCACAAAGGTGTGATGACATTTAAATACTTCTACTACCTAATGCCTATTTTTTTCCCTTCTTGCCTTTCGGATGACCCTGGTACTACTGCCCATTGAAATAAGCAACCTGCTTCAAGGAAGTCATAGCGACTTTCCAAAAAAAAAATACAAATTAACTTTGTAGTCGAACGAGACGTCCACTGTCTAAACATAGGCCTCCAACCTATCACCAAAACGACCGATTCTATGTGTCACACTGTTACGCTCTATGACCCATTAGATTCACACATTCACACACACGGTTCATCTTGTGTTAGGTTCTAACGGCGCGTCTTCCGGTTCGTGGTCGCTACTCCAGAACCTTTCGGCCCCATCGACTATCTGTTTTGCGAGAAATGTACACAGCCTGCACTGCCATTAGAGTTTGTAAAACATCCTCTAAAATGACAATTTGCTATTACTAAAAGTAGTTTTACAACTCACTAATATAGTTCACAACTCACCTCTGCAAAGTAGTTTTACAACTCACCTCAAAGTAGTTTTACAACTCACCTCTGCAATCTGGTACGCTATGAGACATATGGCGATGGAGCTTAAGGATACCTGGTACACCAGCGGCAGACCGTATACAGATGAAACGGTGCTCACAGCGCTGAAATAACAATTTGCTTCATTAATTATCTTATTTGTCATCAGTCCCGTGTGTCCCGTGTTTGCACTTCACACTTGCAGTCATGGTTTAGAGGTGGTGTGTTAACATTATGGATTCATTACGTAATAGTTTCAATTCCCAGGTTGCTCTGGGCCCAGCAGTGCTATTCTCCAGCTTTGAGCGCAGCGCTGGTAGGTACATTGGATTGCTCCTACATCAATGTAGTACCTATTTGCATTCATCGCTGTGGCCAGCGCTGCGCTCAAGGCTGTTTTCTTAAAGAATAGCACTGCAGGTCGCTCTAAGTTATTACCGGACGGCTGGACGGCAGACTACCTATTGCTCGTTGTTCGCAAGCCCACGACTACGGTGGCTGGAAACCGGGATCGGAATCCCGGCTAGGGCGTTAGGATGTCCGCTCCCACATGCGTGCGGCCGCCTCCTTTGCCAGCAGTAAAGCGATGTTACAACTGGAATAAGGTCATTTTCCAAATTACAGTTAACACCTTAGGCGAGGGCTTGCGGACGACGAGCGATGGGTAGTTCGCCGTCCAGCCGTCCGGTAACTGCCCGGACCAAGCCACGACCGGATCCACACGCGCGAGTCAAAGAGATGTTAGCAAAACCGCAGGGGCCCAGTAGGGCCGAAGTCTACTGAGGCCATGGGTTGACTTCCGAAAGAAACCCGGGGTCCTGGAACGATAAGCAAGGAAGGAACATAGGTGTGGTTTTAGTCAGCAAGAGTCTGACACGCCCTTTTTCTCCGCCCTAGAGCGGGAGTCGTTGGATGAATTCCCACCTTAAAAATTGATTGATTGTATTATTGTAGCTTTTCATTAATTAATTTTGACATGAATTATGAATTTTACTGTATTTTTATTTTTTGACATGAATTATAAATTTTATTGTATTTTAATATTTTTTTTTTGACTTTAATATTATGAATTTTAGTGCATTTTATCTTAGTGAATTTAATTTTAATTTTATTGTATTGTTATTTTAATGTATTATTATTGTCTTAAAAGTATGATAGAGTGTGTAAAACATATATGGGCCTAGATGCCTGAAATAAATTAATTGAATTGAATTGAATTGAAAAATACAGTTGAAAAGAACATACATACCTAAACACAGAAAGATGCCACGTGACAATTCTGCGTATCCTCGCGTTGAGTATGCGCTGAGTTTCTCTCCTCCGCTCATCATGCCGAGGCAGTAATGCGACTGACTCGTCCAAACCCTCGAATATCACACTGAAGTCTATAATTATCATGTTCATGATCGTGTAGTAATGCAGCAGGATGTGGAAAAGTGTGTAGATGTATACTGGAAAGTTAAAGAAATATTTCAAAAATATCCAAAGGTGCCAACGTGGTATAGAGCGTAGCATACCGGTACTAGGTGTTAAAATAACGGATCGCGTGCGAAACACTACACAGCGCTCCAAAACGCAAATCATTGATGTGGCTCAGAAAGTTTCCCAGCTTAAGTGGGACTGGGCTGGACATGTCTGCCGCATGCCGATCGAGCGGTGAGCCAGCAAAACACAAAGTTGGTACTCTGAAATCGCACGACGGGGTTGCGGCAGACCAAGAAGTTGGCGGGACGACTTAGATGTCTATCACGACTTTCACGACTTTCACACAACGCCATCTAGTCTCAAGCTAAGCAGAGCTTGTGATATGAGTACTAGACGACTGATAAACATACTTATATATTTCTAAATATATACTTAATATAGATAATTTACAGCCAGACACAGAACAAATGATCGTGCTCATCACTCAAACGTTTTTCCTGGGTGGGAATCGAACCCACGACCCCCGACATAGCACTCAGGGCCACTGACCGTTAAACTAACAGGCCAGTCGAATATACAAGGTGTGAGGGACAGCCCTCCACAAACTATAAGGGCTTGCTCAGTAGACGAAACTGAACAACCTTCAAAAAAAATTTTTTTCAGGAATCGAAAAAAAAAATCGGCCGCACCATACAAATTGTCCAATCAAGTTTATCATTTTGTATGGGGAGGCTGACTTTTTTTTTCGTTTCCTAAAAAAAAATTTCGTGGAAGGTTGTTTATTTTCGTCTACTGAGCAAGCCCTTTTTCCCACCATAAAAAAAAGCCCTTAAAGTTTGTGGAGGGCTGTCCCTTACACCTTTTATTATAGAGTTATGGTTTAGTAGTTGGATAGTTACTATTATGGCATAGAAGTTATTTTCTTTCTAATTTTGATCCCCCCGTGTGCGAATCGCCTTTAGGTCTGATTTGCCATATTTTGCATTCTTGGCAAGTCTCTCTTGAGAACAGACACTGCGACTGAAATGCAGTCCGGAGGAAATTTATAATCTTGTATTAATTTTGATTTGTTCATTATATTTATCTGATTTAACGAAACATGATTCGAAACATAGGTTTTTATTGACCCAACATTGATATTGAGAGAATGCTATTCTCTAAATATTAATGTTGAGTTCTGATATTGACTTATCTGCGTCACGACCCCAGAAAACATCCGCAATCCCTCCAGTTATGTAGCGTTTTGAAATCATCGGTTTATAAAACCAAGGCCCGTTCTATAAATTCTTGTTTACCATACATTGCTCATGACATAAAAATGGTAGCTTACCGCAAAAAGTCTGGACAAACATAATACACAGTGTCATCTGCATCACTAGGAACATTTCGTAGTTCGGTGATCTGTAGGGGTCATCGTGTGGCAGCCACATGGGGAATTGCAGGGGTCTGACGGTGTTTTCGTCAATGGTAGCGAACAAGCTCTGGAAAATCAGTCCCACTACTGGGAATACCACGTACAAACCACCCACGAAGGAAACGAATGTGAACCATGCGAAGCACAACTGCCAAATCAAAAGCTGACCTTCTATGAAAGGTTTCCTGAAAAAAAAAAAAAAAACTGTAAGAAAACCTACTTTAAGACTACAGGACCAAAAGCGCGGTCACTCTTGGACCGCAAACAAAAAAATATTTTAATATTTTTGTGACGATAAATCTGAAAACAGTTTATTTCTATTACCTGTGCTATAAGACCTTGCTTTGTGCCAAATTTCAGGATTCTGGGTCAACGGGAAGTATCTTATGAATTAGGATCTTCGAGAGTATCAAAATATACGTTTTTTTGCGACAAAAACGGCCGTATCCTTTTTATTCGTTAACTTAGAAGTTTGATTTTTACACAGCTTGAAGGGATCGCAGACTTCGTGTATGTTTTTAATTTTAACTCGATACCTCAACACATTTTCGAGATAAAGGGTCTTGACAGACAGACAGACGGGCGGACGGACGGACAGACAATAAAGTGATCCTATAAGGGTTCCGTTATTTCTTTTTGAGGTACTGAACCCTAAAAAAAGATGTGCAATGACAATGCATGCAAAATATGAAGCATTTTAGCGACAGATTTGATTTTATAATGAAAACATGATAGTAAAACGTTGCTTGTAGAATAATCTGACCAACGAACAGAATGATTGCATGTACCTATATCAGTCCAGTTTTTAATCGATACAAGTAATTTTTAGAGGCATCTTCGTGATTGTTTTTCTGTCAAATTAGCTGCATATATTTTGAACACACTACCTATCTAGCATATTTATCCTGAATAATGAACTTATATTTTTCTGATTCTGTTTACTGCAGTGTGCGCAAAAGTATATGCGTATTATAAAACTCGCGATTAGTTCCTGTGGTCAACTTAATACAGGCAATCCAGATTTCTATTTCGAAAGTTATACACTACGAAGTTGTTTATAGGGATCTAAATGCAAATGAAGGGCGTCTAAAGGTAAATGATTTATTGCCGCCCCACGTATGCCTCATTTTCTTACCTGTATTTCGGTCCCAGACTACAAACGAAAATAAATTCCTCATTCATTTTCACCACGATATCATGAATCTTCTCAGTTTTGACGACAATGCTGCAGTAGACGGTAGGAATACAGCCAACGATCACCCAGTAGCAGAAGCATTCGGTAGCGAAAGAATAGTCTCTTATGGAAACCCCGTGCCAGATAAATATTTCTTCCAAGGTCATCGCAACGATTGAGAGTTGAATGCAAATAGCGGGCCATATGAATCTGAAGTAAAAATATTTTAAATGTATCCCAGTGATCCGTTAAAAGGTCATCCAAATCGGCTGCCGATAACAGCATTTTAAAACAAAAAATATGCTTGTGATCACAAGCTTACGTATATAATTTGGAGATATCGTTGTTACATTTTTGAATAAAACGTTTAAGCACACGAGGTTTCGCGAGTAGATATCTACTTATTTTTTGCACAAAGTTTTTGAAGCAGTTTGGATCGGAATATGGGGACCATTTGGCAATTGAACTCATGAAAATCAAAAGGTATTCATGTATTTATGTGGAAAAAAACCCTCCTACTACCTCTGATAAAGTAATATAAAAGAATTTCAATAATATTTTATATCAACGTCGATGTTGCTGACGGCAGAGTCCATCACGCCTATAGGACCGCCACAGAAGACAAAGATTTTGCTATAGAGCTAATGAAACAAGGGAACTGTGTGAAAGCTATACGGCTAGAAATGGGGTAACTAATGAACGTATTAAAAAGAGAGTAATAAGTAAACTAGTATTGTTGCATCTATATCTATTAAATTGGAATGTCTAAAAGCAACAATGACTCAATCGATCAATCAATCAATACAGTCTAATAATGTTCCCACTGTTGTGTTCCGCCGGAACTTAGGCTTTTTCTCAAAAAGAATGGGCCGTAATCCACTACGCGGACTCAGTGTGGATTCTTGGATGTCACATGTCTTCAAATTTTTGGTTCTAGGATATGCCAGTTTCCTCACGATGTTTTCCTTCACCGTTTTAGAGCAGTGGTGACGAAAATATAAAGCACTGCATGATATATACAGTATTTTTGCAAAAGTTTAATGTCCCTGATCAAGAAGAATCAGAACACTTACTTTGTTGTTTATTTATATTTCGTGGAATGAGGAAGGCCCGGATCACTACTATACTCAGATATCTACGTAATATAAACATAGTTAAGTAGAACAAAAAATAGTTGCAAGTTAGCGTAGAACGGTAGATGTCAAATGTCACTATCTTGTATCTAATGAGAACAATCATAACAAACAAATTAAGTATCTAATGTGCAAATCACGTTGAGGTTAACGAACAACGTTAGTCATATATATATGTATGAGTATTTCCGAGTGCTATATCGAGACTAGGGATGTAATCTATACTACTTATTTCACGGGCGAAGTTGTTGGCAGAAGCTATCTTCTATATATAAAAGGCAACTGCTATCTACTGACTGACAGCTCTCAACACGTTCCCAAACACTGAACCGATTATGCTGGCACGCAGATAGTTATTATGACGTAGGCATGCGAAGGATTTTCCAAATTTCACGCCTTATGGAAAAATAAAGGGAATGAAACGGAGGTCCAAAGTTTCGATGGATAAACCTACTTCTCTAATGTGTCTTTGTTATTTGTTGTCTGTATGTATTTGCTTGTATTAAATATTTTAATCCAATAATCTTATCTTAATTCCAATATGTATTTAGATTACTTAAATAAGATCAAAGTCTACAAACCTGAGACGAGAATTCCTGTTACTAAAGAAAACCCCTTTAATCGCTAGAAAAATGCGCAACTGAGGATGAAAATTATACAGATCAATATCAGGTCTGTCGAAATCGAAGCTCTCCTTCAGAAGGAAATCTCTTATGATTTGTAGACGCATTTTTTAACTATCGCGAAGGTTTTGAAAATTGAATACGTCCTGAAACTATGGTTTTATATCCTGGTATGACTAGCATTTAGTAAAAAGGTAAGTTGATTGTAATTGCAACAAATGTACTATCATCAAGTAGTTATGCCGTACTTATAATATGGGAGACTGGTTATTAAGTTAATTACGGATAATCTTATTTTCTAGTAATGATCTACATATTTTTAAATTACCCGGGTTATAAGGGGGGTTCGAAAGATTTGATGTGTCCGTAAATGGTAGTATCTACAAGGTATAATGGACAGGTCTCTAATTCGTAAATCGGGACCGTTACTACTGGACTACCACCGATCATATACGAGGTGTAAGGAAAAGGTCTCTGCAAACTTATAGCCTTGCTCAGTAGTCGAACTGAAAAAAAACTAAGTGTATGGAAAGTTGTGGAAGAAAGAAAGAAGAAGAAAGAAAAAACAGTTTATTTACGCGTTAAAGACTCAAACTTAAAAGTAGGTAACAGAACAAAACATCAAAATAGGGAAGATATGCGTCTCGTATAATATTGTTCAGTTTCGGCTACTGAGCAAGCCCTTAAAGTTTGCTAAGACCTGTCCCTTACACCTTTTATGCTACCGGTGGTGGTCCAGTAGTAAAGGTCCCGATTTACGAGTTGCACGTCGTGAGTTCAAACTCAGGTAAGCTTTACTTTGTGTGTGTATAAAGAATTATGAGGAAACCAGCAAGTTCTAGAACCAAAAATTGAAGACATGTGACATCCATCAACCTGCACTGGGCCCTCGTGGTAGATTACGGCTCATTCTCTCTCTTAGGAAGTACCTAGGTCTGTGAGTATGACAGTATTAGGGACATTGTAAGGTTGATTATGCTTATTATTTATACACCGTTAAATTTTGATCGTTTTAATCCTGTAGAGGGTCGATCCGGTAAATGAAACACTATCGGTTTGTAAGGATAAAATTAAAAGGCGTAAATTAATACGAGTTTAAAAAAAAGGTAGGTACTGTATTTTATCTTTACAAATCGATAGTGTTTCATGTACCGGATCGACCCTCCACCGATTAAAACGATAAAAATTTAACGGGGTATTAATATGTGATATAAAATGTGACTCCTATGGTTAGAATGGAGACATTTAGAGAGAGAAGTACGGAAAAAGTAAGAAGAATATACTGCGACACTAAAATAATTGTGTTAAGGACAAGACCATCATGATGATGAATTTAATACTCAGTGGGCTGATTTATCAAATATTATTTGTTGTTGCTAATTATAGAGTTTAAGTCAGAATTAGTCAGAAGCTAGTTACAATTCACGCATAGGCCAGAGGTTTGACCCGCTTGATACTGTATAACCCGGTTTTTGGGCCATATAGTGTAGTAACCGAGGCAATATATGAATTAGCACTTTATAAAGATCTTTTAAGTACGTCAGTGATAAAAATGACTAGGTATTTTCCTCGTTTACTCGTATGATATTGAACACGAAACTATTGTCTGTACCATCGGGGTCATATCTACTTGATCACTTAAAAAAATCGCTTGAATCCTGCGGCTCGTCGCCAAACCAAACCCTTTAAAGTTTACGTTTCGAGGGCAAGCAAAAATGAACTTAGCGGTGGTCAGGCGGAAATGACATTATTGGTACCTACTCGAAGTAATTGACAGATTGGTAACAAGGCTTTATTAGGTACCTTTAAATACCTAATTAAAAAAAAACGCTAACAAAATAAGCAGCATATTATGTTTATTGATGTTTAAAGTAATAACTTAGGTGACAAATATACTAAATATTTACATGCTAATCTAACTAATATAACAAAAATAAAATTCACTTCATCCACATCAGGAGATGAAATAAACAAATATATTTAAAACTATTCTAGAGTGGATCTTATTGTAAGTATAATTTATATATTTATATAAATAATTAATATTACAAAATGACAGACATATTTACAAGGGAAATATGGCCTAAAATTTAAGCAAGATGGTTCGCCAATTTATTTAGAATCTGTGTACTTTAATACACCCCGTACCATCGGAGTTTTTCATTCAATGAATAATGATTGCATTGGGTTTCACTAGTTGCAGGAATCGTTAAGAGCGGTTTAATATGCATTAAAATGTGACAATTAGTATCTAGATTTTTAACTGAGGATAATAAATTCACCGCCTTTCGTGTATACTTTTTTTGTTTCCTAAATCTTACCTGTAATGAAATTTTAAAAAAGAACACTCAATCCACACGCACACCTTTTCCTTCATAATAAAGATAAATATAATTTTATTAGTCAATTTCATTTGACGATGAATAAATTTTATTTGACAAATAAAATTTTATTTATTTTTATCCTTATACATTTGACCACTATCTAATTTGATGGTAAGCGATGATGTGGTCGACGGTGTAGCACGCTTGCCTAGAAGTAACCTTTTCACTCTTGACTTAAAGACCTCTAGGTTTTAGCTATCAGGAAAGCGTAGAATAGAGGAAGTGGGGAGTTCCACTCCTTAGGGCGAGTTGCAACATTTAACTATAACGATAACCAAACCATAACCAGTCGTGAAACGGCCGCCTATTGGTCAATTCGACGATTTGACAACTGTTAACGGCTTTGTTATCGTTATAGTTAATTGGTGCAATTCACCCTTAGCTGTACGCACAATGAATGAGTTTCCAAAACATTTGTGCATATGGGTCGGATGTCCGTTTTTTTTTTGTGACTTAACTAACAATTTACAGTTTTCAGATTTTTCCTTATACTTGTGTTATAAGACCATGCTTCATGCCAAACAGGATTCTAGGTCAATGGGAAGTACCCTGTGAATATTGATTCTCTTGAGAGCTAGTGCTACGCCTTTCACTGTGGGCTGAGGGATTGTTAGATTGTTGAGCCCAACTTTTGCTGAGTAGAACATTACACTGGAATAATGCAGAGCGACCGCCGTCGATCGGTCCATCTTTAGCCCAATCAAAGTTCAATTAATATTTAGCTAGGTGTGAGTTAACAATTTTAATTGTACTGATGCACTGTAGATAAGTGTAATTATGTACCCACGTAATAAGCAACACATTATCAACTTAATTAAGCTATTTTTATTTTTATGCATAAAACATCTTTAGAGGGCTAATTTCAGGTGACTTGGGTAGGGTTTACAGAGGTCTCCTGCAGGGGCCTTCTAATCCTGTCTGTGAGGTTTAAAGTAACCTAACACGAAGGGAATAACGAGGTTTGCTCATTTTGCTCCCTCAATCTGGGCTACGCTATCCCCTTCTAACACAACATGTCCGTATCAGGATAGTACCCTAAAATTGCTTGCTTTGACATATTTGGTGAGATCCATTTCATAAGCGAAGGGAATTTAAATTCATGCAATTTATTCTGGTGATGTCCGAGTGGTAACGGTCCTTCCGACTTACGAGTTGTAGGTTGCGGGTTCAAACCCAGCTTGGCGCATCCACGTAATAAGCAACACAACAACATTATAATCCATAATATTACTAGAAATTTATTGTTTCATGAAGATACATATTTTAAATGCAAGCAATAAGCGTCTTTCGATAATGTTCCTCTGATAAGTAATTGATTAAGGATTTTGGATTTATATTATCTATAACCATAAAAAAACAGAGCAAAACATGTGACATCACTAAATAATGCAAATCATTAGCGCATTGCAAGTTAGGAACCAGTTCATAAGAACTTCAATGGCGCTGATTGATTAAGAAAAATTCGCCGATAATGACCGGTGATTTAATACTTTTCTCGTTAGTTCCTTACTTTGCCGTATGTCAAGTTACGTTGGGCACTCTTTATTTATCTCGTAGTTTGAATGCCTATGTATATAGAGCCTCGGGATGTTGTTGTTTTTCTACAGTTAGTGTGTAGACCAACCAGGCACCGCGTCGGTCGTTTTAAGTGCTCGACATATTAATAAATATTATTATTTTACCGGGCGCCTTTAAAGTGACTACAATGATTGCTGCAATAGTCATCGCTTTGTTGATTCCTTATTTAATACTCTATTTGTATAGGAATGCATATAAAAGACCGGATAATTTCCCGCCAGGTAAGTTGATTATTTTTTAAGGAAAAGTGATCAATTTTTATTTAATTCTTGTTCTGCATTTGACCTAAGTTTTCCCTCTTATAAAGATAATTGTTATTTATTATAATGCTAGAGAAGAAATAAAAAAAATTAAGAAAGGATAATTTTCCGCCAGGTAAGTTAATTATTTTGTAAGGAAAAGTGATCAATTTTTTTTTTATACTTGTTCTGCATTTACCCTAACTTTTCCCACATAAATAGATAATTATTATTTATTATAATGGTAGAGAAGAAATAAAACAATTAAGAAATGATCTACCATTTCTTAACCTTTTAATCGTTATAATTACAGACACAACTGAAAGACAATAGGTGCGCGAACGCCGGCGTTCGCTTGGGGTTTAATGAATTAATTGTTATATATGAGAAATAAAATGATTATTAAGAATAGAAGAGAAATATTAGAAAATGATAAGGGAAAATAAAAAAAAAGTTAGAGAAAAAATAAAATAATAACAAAATGATAGAGGAGAACATTTTCAATAAAACGACGAGCTTAACCAATTAGAAGCAATATGTGAATAGGCAATGCAAGTTTTGTATGCTATATTTTTTGCAGATATTTAATTATATAATCTGTCTAATAAGTCAACCGACTTGGGAATTTTGTATAATATTTAATCATTTAAAAAATACTTATATTCGATACTTTTTATAAGGTTCTTCTGTTAGTAAACAATGATCTCTATCTCTTTATCAACCTTGATTATTGAACCAGTGTTGATTACATGAGTGTGCGCAGGAATTGCATGACTTGAATCCGCTATCTCAATTCTACCATCGGACAAATCGACGTACGGCAAGTATCCACTCTTACGTTGTTAAAACACCTACGGTCCGGACTAAGCGTTTCGCCTCGTCATTTATACCGCGTAGATCAAAGGACTGGAACAGTTTGCCTGCTGCGTTCTTCCTGTCTGATTATAATTTGGGTGTCTTCAAGGCTAGAGTGAATAGGCTCTTAATAAACTAGTGCGCCTCACCATCAACGATTGCATCACTGCTTACCATCAGGCGGGATCGCAGTCAAGTACTTGTTTATTTATGATTAAAAAAAAACATCGGATTTCATTAATTCCTAATAACTATCCAAGTCGTTTAACTTATTAGACAGACTCTACATAGGCTACACACATCAATCGAAATAATAATTATTTCAATTGTCTTTTTTTATTCCTCCATTACTTGCATCACATTTATAACAATTAGCCCCAAAAAATGCTTAAGCCCGGTCATGGATAAAATTATTTTTTCTAAATCTATTTATTTATGGGGCAGTTAAATTTCAAGCTTTGTGAAGTTTATATTAATTTTATACCCCTTAAAACTTGAATTTTCGAAAACTCCTTAGCGCTCTCCTACATCATGAAAAGTAACCTTGTGTGAAATTTCACGTTACCGGTAGTTCGAGTGTGCATTGGTATATCAGTCAGTCAGTTTATCCTTTTATTACGAGTATATTATAATAATATAGATAATTATGACTATTTTGTATAGGATGGATGTCATTAGTGACTTTGACGTCCATATATTTTTTTTCGTTTTTTTTTTTGTTCCACAACTACCACACAACGCCGACTAGTCCCAAGCTAAGTAGAGCTTGTGTTATGGGTACTAGACAACTGATAAACATACTTATATACTTCTAAATACATACATATTATAGATAAATTACACCCAGACTTAGAACAAATGATCATGCTTATCACATAAACTTTTGTCCTGGGTGGGAATCGAACCCACGACCTTCAGCATAGCAGTCAGGGCCAGTAACCACTAGACCAACAGGCCAGTCAATTCTGATCTTTGTCCTAATTTCATTGCTTCGATTCGTGGAATACATGCGCACTGGCATCTAGAAACTTTGAGATAAAAAGACATGTCAAGAAAAATAACTGTAAAAGTAAAATGACCATGACACAATCACGAGATGACACTACAAAGATTAAATTTGCTGCACTGCGTATATGAAAATTGTAGATTTTTTATTTTAAATTATAAAGGTATCATTCCTTTTTTTTGTTATTCAGCAGTATAATGAAATCTGTTTTGATATTTTAGTGTTTTGTTTGCACCAGTTTTGATCGTGTTACTTTGAACGTAATACCAGTTCTTGACCTTTCTTTGTTTACAGTAAAATTTATCTTTAGGCTTGTGTTTAAACGTCTACAAGTAATGCACCTATCTTACTAACGAAATAACTGTCAGAATGGATCAATGCTCACCAAATTGCGTTTCAGGAAGTATTATATTTAATACGTCTTTCTTTTTTAAAAAACAAAAAGAAATTTAAGCGAATTGTTTTTCGCACTTTTTTACAGCGTAAATGGCAAAACATGCCATTTGGCTTTTCCTGTATTAAAAATAACAATATTTCTAATATTCTCGACGTAGGAACCTAGATAAATATTGTCTATAACCGAATGTCATTATAATATGTTGGAAATATGCTCCAACTGCAAATGAGCGTAGTATTACGTTTGTATGGAAATTCATCCGTCGCCGGCTCCTTAAAGCTAATTTCAGATAGGTTGGGTAGGGTCTACGGAGGCCTAATGCAGGGGCCTCCTAATCCTGTCTGGGAGGTTTAAAGTAACCTAACCTTACGCGAAGGGGTCGTTTTACTCTCTCACTCTAGTCCACGTTATCCCCTTCTGACATAACTTGTCCGTATCAGGATACCCTAAAATTGCTCGCTTCGCTAGCTTTGGACATATTTGGTGTAGTCTATGATCCATGTGATCATGCAAAAATAATTTAAATACAAAATGTTTAATTATTCTGATGAGTATTTGTTTTGGAACTTTAAAAAAGAAGAAGAAAAACATTTTGTTTGACGGAAAAAACGCAAACTCTGGACCAACTTAGATATTATAAACATTCTTTATAAAAAATATGCGTCGCACCCGTGTAAAACGACCGAACGCTCAGCATCTCAGCATAATGCCACGCAAAATAGGACAAGTCCACAGTAACCAGCACTGTGGACTTGTCCTATTTTGCGTGGGCAACGTTCAAACGTTGCTTTAGGAACATAGAGTAGAGACTTTGGGCATAGAGTCGATTTATTTTATAAAAAGTTAATATATTGTACACATTTGTACGAAGCACAAAAAAAAATTGAGCGTTTAATTGTACCTTTATCTTTATTATCTAATGTTAGAAATAGCCATCTAAATACTTTGATAACTTTAGGTCAAGTAGTATCATAATTAGATGCTTATTTAGTTTTATTGTTCAGCTGATAGCGTCTATCCCCTGAGTAGACTTAATAGGTACTTATGTTTATTATCTAATGTTTTATTATATGATTAGATGGTTTCTAACTAAGTTTATCAGGTTTAACGTCATTCTCAATCAAGGTGAATGACCTAAATAATAACAATGGATTTTTGATAATATCAGCTGTGTTCCTCAGCTTCACTTCCGTGTCCACCATGCATATTCATCATCGTCACCATCATTTCAGTCGAAAGACGTCTGCTGTTGTACGTAGGCCTCCCCCAAGTGTCGCTATAACGACCGGTCCTGTGTGCCTCGCACTCTCATCCTGTTGCTGGGATAAACTTCAATCCAATTCGAAGACATGTGACATCCACCAACCCGCACTGAGCCCACGTGGTGAATTACGGCCCATTCCTTCTCTTACAGAGGAGGCCTGAGTGAGTGAACATTATAAGGTCGACTATGCTTATATGTTCTAACTATCAAGTATATTGATGCACGGAATGAGATTTTGCATACAAACGGAATTTCCACTTTTCACCCCCTTAGTGACTGAATTTCCAAAACCCCTGCTTAGCGTGCTTACGTCATAAAAGTTGTGTGTTTTTCGTCGCAGTAGTATCAGCAGTGGTGGCCGAGAGGTAATGGCCCCGACTTACGAGTTGTAGGTCGTGGGTTCGAACCCAGCCAGGCGCATTACTTTGTGTATTATTTCATCACCACAGCTCTCAAAACGGTGTAGGAAAACATCGTGAGGAAACCGGCATGTCCTAGAACCAAAAATTCGAAGACATATGACATTCACCAACCCGCACTGGGCCCGCGTGTTGGATTACGGCCCATTCCCTCTCCTAGAGAGGAGGCCTGAGTCCCAGCAGTGGAAATAAAAAAGGCTGATGATGATGAGTATCAGCTGTGCTTTGATATGACAGTTAATCCCTTTGTACTTTTACATAAGTATATAGATTAAAGATTAATTAATTCATTAAAAAGTTCAAAGCACCGTCTATCAATAGAGATTCAGAAGGTAAATAATTTAAAAAAAAATTAATTAGCGCCCTAACTTCATACGAGTACAGTACCCCTAGCCAAGTTTATAATCTGCAATCGTTGACGCTAGTAGAAAACTTCAAGTGTACGGGAATGACGTCATCTCAACGCTCTGTCACGTGGTCAGAACAAAAGAATCCGGGGCGTGGCCAACTCGAGGCGTTCGACGCAAGAGAAACGATTATAACTTGGCTAGGGGGACTGCACACCTTTGAAACATGCATGTATTAATGTAAACAAAGAAAGAAAGAAAGAAAAACAGTTTATTTACGCGTTAAAGACGCAATCTTAAAATTAGGTGACATAACAAAACATCAATAATAATTAATAGGGAGGATATGCGCCTAACCTTTCTGATTAATCATTTTGCTATTGATAAAAACTGCATTAAAATCCATTCGGTAGTTTTTTTAGTGAATTGCGAATAGACAGACAGACATGGTGGAGAGTCTGTAATATGTAAATAAATAATGTGTAGAAATAAGAATGACATCCTTATTTGAATTGATGATAGTTGAGATTTTTTCTTTATTTTTTTACATAACTTGAATACTAAATAAAATATCTAAGATTCCTTTAAAGCTAGACTTGTTAAAGTAAACATTTAAACGTGCTGCACATAATAAAAATGTAGACATATAAAAAACCAATGTGACCGCAGTTCCTAAAAATAAGTATTATCTAGTTAAGTGGCGCTAAAACGTGCAGAAAGCATTTTAATAAATGTGATTTATGTACCTACTAGATAACTAGACTGTAGTTAGTGCAGGAGCTTGTGACTAGAATAAACAGCTCCGCAGGTCAACCTCCAAGGTTAAGCAAAGCTTGGCGAGGTCGGACTGAAGATGGGTAACCATTTTAATTCCAATATTAATAATATTCCACCACTATCACACAACGCCATCTAGTGTACCTATATTAAGCTGCCCGCCCACGTCCGATAATCGGTGACCGATTTTTTGTAGGAGAAAAATAGAACACTCTGATAATTTTTATTTATTTTTTTATTTATTTATTTCTTAATAACACACACTATCTTTACAGGTTAGACCCAATACAATAGTGGCTTTAAAAATGGGAACAAATCAATTATCTTATGACTAACACTTATCTAAAAACAACTATAATACAACTATGAAAATACAAAAAAAAAATACAAATAATAATAGTGTAACGCACACGTCCTACAAAAAGTTGGTCAGAAATATAGAACAATGTTACAAATATACAAAATCGGCCCGATTATCTGTCCTACAAAAAGTCTGACGTCGGCGGGTAGCCTTATACTGATAGATATACACTAATATTGTGTAGGTGTACAATAACATATACGGTTTACTTTATTGTATACCTCATATTAAGCTGAAGACTAATAAAACAAGTGTACAGTGTGCGGTTTTATCGTACAGGGCAACCTCTTTCAGACAAACTTTGGATGTACTTATAAATAATTTACAATAAGTGACGTGTGTAAAACCAATAAGCAAAAAGTTAAACCTTGTTCAATTTTATTTTCCTGAATAGCAATCAAACGATCTTTTTGTATACCATAAGTAAATAGCTAAAAATGCAGATGATTAGATAATGTTTGCTATTTCGTCTTATGTGCTCAGGTTTAACAAAAATAAATAACTTTTTTGTTCTAAAACCTGAATTCTGATGGAGACACGTGTGTTATATTGACGTGATAATATCAAAAGTATGATAATGCTTATTGTTACAAGACTTCCACGTGGACAGGATCTGATACTGAGATATACGTTCCATTGTAGTTTCTAGATATCTAAAGAAAATCTTTTCCAACATTAGATTTAGTAGGTATATGCAGAACCCGACACACATGTCTAGTATTTTTATGTTAAGTATATCAGTAATGTAAGTTAGTACAAAATTTCATACTGTATTATGAAAGTCACAAAGTATACCTCTATTAGCTTTACTTATCAACAAAAATACATAGTCACCTGGCCATCTAGGCGACTGTGGGGTTGTTATGCTACACCGCACTTGCACCCAGCTGTTTTTTTTTAATCTTTTGAATTTAGGGACTTTTGGTCACAGTACGACCATGCCAGCCCCATCGTAAACTAATACAAGTCAAGCTTTATCAACTATGAGGGCTCACGACCTTACTCACTATTTTATAAACAGCGATGGCTGCGTTAGAGAGGGGTTCGGACTTACTTAGTATACTTTGAATAACACCAAGCTGTTTGCCGGCACCTAATACGCACCTGTGTTGTATTTAGTGTCATTGACCTTTTTAAGTTTTTTAGGGAAAAAATACAACATAGTGTAAAAAACTATTAGAATCCATGAACAAAATATATTCAGGTTTCGCATAAACTAAAAATAATCCTAACTAATATTATAAATGTGAAAGTATAGATGTTTGGATGTTTGTTACTTAATCACGCAAAAACGGCTGAACGGATTTGGATAAAATTTGGCATGCATATAGCCTTTGACATGGAAAATAACATAGGCTACTTTTTATCCCGAAAAAACATGTTTAGAGTGCGATAACCGAGGTACACGCGGACGAAGTTGCGGGCGGACAGCTGGTATTATATAATTAATATTAGTATTTGTGCCAATTTCCTTGCTCACGAGCTAAACTTAAATTAGGATGTTTCCACTGGTCTGTTAGTCTAGTGGTTAGTGGCTCTGACTGCTATGCGCTCTGAGTGCGTGGGTTCGATTCCCACCCAGGACAAATGTTTGTGATGAGCGCGATCATTTGTTCTAATTTGGTGTGATTTATCTATAATATGTATGTATCTAGAAATATGTATGTTTATCAGTTGTCTAGTACTCATAACACAAGATCTGCTTAGTTTGAAACTAGACGGGGTTGTGTGATAGTTGTAGAATATTATTATTTTCATTTATTCATAAACATTCATATAAATTACATTTTTAAATATTTCAATATAAAAAAAACATTTAAAAATACTCAATACTCAATACTCAATACTTTATTGCAATCCATATGTATACATAGATGGTTTTAAAAATTTACATAGATCAATATGGACCCTGTCGGGCACAGCAAAATGTAGGAGAAAGGAAGAGGGCTAATAAGCAATTCACGGAGTTCAATAGATAATTATTGTAGATCTAATTTGCTGCATTTAATCAGGTATTATTATGTATGTATATTATTATAGCACTATATCTTTGTATAAGTATGAGTAAAGTATATATTTAATGTATTTTATGGTTATTCTGTGTCGTCATTAAAGTATCTAAATTATGTGATGTATGTATATTATTATTTTATGTTTGTGTATAAGAATGCGTGAATTTTATCAATTAATTTTATTTATTTTTTATCGTCAGTATTATTTCAATTAAATTAAATTAACGAATGTGTATAATTATTATGTCGTGTATAAGTAAAAATAATAATTATGTCAGGTATCCTTTTTTATCGTCATTATTATTAACTGTGTTTATTAATTATTTATGTATATTACTATCATGTCAGTGTATGTGAATAGGGGAATTATGTCAAGTATTTTTTGTTTCTTATCGTCATTATTATAAATTATATTTTTATTTAAATTGAAATATACACGTATGCATTTTATTATTAGTATGTCCGTGTATTAAAAATAGGTAAAATAAGTCATGTATTATTTTATCGTCATAATTATTAATTGTGTTTATAAATTATTTATATGTATTACTATTATGTCAATGTATGAGAATAGGTAAATTATGTCAATTTTTTTTTTTATTCTTATCGTCATTATTGTTAATTACATTTTTATTCAAATTTAAATTATACATGCATTTTATTATTATTATGTCCGTAAATAAAAATAGGTAAATTAAGTCAAATATTATTTTTAGCGTCATTGTTATTAACTAATATTTTTATTTAACTACGTTATGTTATTATTTATAATTATGTCTATTGACAGTAATAATAATATGAATTAGAAACAAAGTAAAGTCGAAGGCGTACTTAAGTTATGACTTAATAAGTTTATCACTTAGGTATTCGTTTACCGAGTAATAACATTTACTCAGTAAAAACTGTCTAAGTTTCTTTAAAAATACATTAATTTTCTCTTCTTTCTTTATGTCTGCGGGTAGTTTATTGTATATTTTAATGGACATAACGTAGGGGCTTGTAGAATGCATTCTTAATCGAGAACTAGGCAAGTTTAGCCTTGATCGGTGTCTGAGTTGATAGCGTGACTGAATGTCTCCACGTTTTGAGTAAAATTCTTGATGTTTCCGTACAAATTTGCATGTTTCTAAAATGTATATACAAGGAAGGGTTAAAATATTATGTTTTTGAAAGAACGGTTTGCAACTGTCCGTTTGCTCAATGTTAACTAGAATCCTTACCAATTTCTTTTGCAGGGTAAAAAGTGTTTGTGCATCGGTGCTGTTTCCCCAAAGGGTGACACCATAGCTAAGCCATGCATAGGCGTAAGCATAATAGGTGGTAAGAGCTGTTTGGAAATTGGTGGTCTTTTTTATTTCATGAAGAGCGTACGAGAATCTAGAAATTTTTGAGCGAGTCTTTTGTACGTGTGATTTCCAATTTATATGTGTGTCTATATTTAGTCCGAGTAAGGTAAATTCGTTAACGGTTTCTAGTTTTGAGTTGTCGAAAGTAAAATCTAAAGATAAAGGCGTTTTTTGGTAAGGGTGGAAAGTTATTAATTTTGTTTTGGTGTAGTTTATCTCGAGGTTATGTTCGTTCATCCAGTTCCTTGTTTTAGTGAGTATGGAATTTAGAATTTCTTCTATACCTTCTTTGTTTTGGCATGAGACTAAGATGGATATATCGTCCGCGAATAAGACACAGGGGCCTTCTATCGTCTTCGGTAAGTCATTGATGTAAATTAAAAATAATAAGCATCCAATGACGCTTCCTTGAGGAATTGATGCATTAATTACTTTACTGTGGGATCGAATTTTTTCGATTTCTTTAGTTTGATGGTTGAAGTATTCTATTTCAACTAATTGTTCTCTGTTCTTAAGATAAGATGTTAGCCATTCGTGAGCCTTCCCGCGTATACCTATTCCGTATAATTTGTTTAGCAGTATCCCAAATTGTACCTTGTCATGCTCTTGCATTGCATGTTGGCTTTGGTCATGTCTAGTAGTATTCCTATTGCATATTTTTTGTTATTAATAATATTAAGGGCTTCTTGAATATACTTATAGACCGCCAAAGTGGTGGAGCGGTTTTTTCGAAAACCGTTCTGACTTTCATTAAAAATATTATATTTTTCGCAAAACTTATAAATCCGGTCACACATAGCTTTTTCAAAGATTTTTGAAGCAGATGGTAGAAGAGCAATGGGACGATAATTATTTGGGTCTGTCTTGGTATTTTTTTTATGGATTGGTTTTATTATAGATGTTTTTAATAAATCAGGGAAGATACCTTCGTCAAAAGACTGGTTCAGCAGCAGCTAAAACGGTAAGGTGAGTTCGTCTGCGCATTCCCTTAAAAGCATTGGTAAATATAAAATATAGTTGCCCACCGGTATCGGGAACAGGGTCCAAGCTACCGGCGGTCAGGGCTCCAGAGAAAGGAACCTCCTAACAATACGAGCCGTGTTCAGGAGTACCGCTTTCTGGATCAAGCCCTTGATCCAGCTACTTAACGCGAGCCTCCTCAGATGTTGGTCGAGGCTCTTGGCTATTAAGCCATTACCCGACACAACTATCGGTACAATGATCGCCGAGTCTACATCCCACATGTCGACAACTTCGCGAGCCAAGTCGATATACTTGATTTGTTTATCTTTCTCAGCTTTCACGAAGTTCTCATCATGCGGAACGGATGTATTATTATTATTATTCCATTATATAAAACCATACAGGTTTATAATATAATAAAAAGTATCCAGATCGTACTGATCAAAACAAGTCTAAGTTCTAGAACTTACTTTATTGTAACCTGTTTTGCATCGATACACAACGTTACCTGCGTTGTAAATAATGGTCAGGAAAATTCCACATTATGTAAGTGAAGTAATAGTAAACAATATTAATGTAAACGCTGCACGTAGATTTAATAATACCTATATAAAGTTAGGTATCTGCAATACTTATTTGTACACTTGTTATATGATGTTAAATAATATTAGATATGTTTATGCATCGGATTCCCACGACCCTTACCAGGTCATCGGTCCACCTTGTAGGATGCGGGACGCACAGGACCGCTCATTGTGGCGACACTTGGGGGAGGCCTATGTCCAACAGTGGACGTCTTTCAGCTGAAATGATGATGATGTTTATGCACAAATATGTCCAAAGGCGGAAAGAAAGAGGGTAACCGAAGGACACAGTTGAGTTTTTGTCAGTAAAAGTCTGACATGCCCGAGAGGGCATGTCAGACTTTTACCAATGACCCAATGACTCAATCCTTCATCATGATTTCTCATCTTGATCCAATGACTTTTCCCGTTCTAGGATGAAGTGAGAACTTCATCCTAGAACGGGAAATGACTTTTCCCGTTCTAGGATGAAGTGAGAACTTCATCCTAGAACGGGAAAAGTCATTGGATGATTTTCCACCCCAGAAAAAGGGCGTTAAGGAACTCCAAGATGTGACGAATAAACATTTATTATATACCAAATTTGAAGACATTTAAATTAGTTAAAATTGGTGTGTTAAAATATAAACATAATTTATATGTGCAATAGAGCAAAAACTGAAAATTGCTTGCCGGCAAAAACCACATTCATAAGATAAAATTGTATTTATTTAAGCTCATAAATCATTTAAAATGATTGAATAAAAAACGGTAGCGCAGCGAGGTGTGGTCCGAAGATTTCATGTTTCTACTACATCTTAGGGTGTATCCACAACTGGCGAATGCGCCACAAAAGCACTGTCAGCGACCAGCTCGCGTTCGGGAGGTTCCTGCATCGTATTTTGTCCTTGTGGATGCGATTGACGGCAACGACCTTTCACGTCGGATCCTGGTACAGACTATGGTCCGGAGTAAGGCTTTCAGTCTCGATACATTTTCGAGTCCTGGGATTAAAAATCCAAGACTAGGTCCAGTCTCGGGAGTCTCGAAAAAATGAAACTTTCAAGATCAATTAAAAGAAAGATTCATATTCAAACGTTAGCGATGCTGTTATGTTAGGAGGTGGCTGCACGCGTGATTCAACGGCTCCCACGCCCCAGCTGTCGGGATTCAGACCCCAATTTCCAGCCACCGTAGGCGTGGGCTTGAGGATGGCGAGCTTGCTCTCCGGCCGTCCGGTAACCGTCCGGACGAGGTAACGAGTCTGAGTCGTCGACAGCGCGTAGTGTTCCACGCACGCCTCAAGATGTCAGCAAAACGACAAAAAAAGCGACCCGCTCACGAGCTGCGTGCGTGAATTTTAAGTTCATGCGCCGTTCCTGTGCCTCACCTATTGGCAAGATGATGTGTTGGACAGTGGAGCACGCGTGCCTAGGAGCACTCCTTACTCAAATACCCCCAGGTTGTAGCTATCAGGAAACAGACTCCAGAGGGAATTCCACACCTTAGCTGTACGCACAATGAAAATGCGTACGGGTAGGAAGTCTACGATTTTTTTAAATGATATAAACTAGTGATTAACTGCGATTCCACCTCATTGTAAGTAGTGATGCAAATAGTTGATGGTGAGACACGCTCATGGCGCACTAGTTTATGAGGAGCCTATTCACTCTAACCTTGAAGACACTCAAATTATAATCACCACGTTCCGATGGCGCATCGCCTTACGTCTAGCAATTGAGCCTCGCGCTTCACCTCGTTAGTCTCCAATACTCTTCGCTTCTGCTTGTACGATGCGTAGCCAGGCTTGCCGAGGACAGCCAGGCTTCCTTTTCTCTAAGGAATTTCAATTCATTACTTGTTATGGTACTTATGGGATCGGAATTCCTTCAAAGCGTGTGACCAATCCATCTTCACTAACGAGGTTTAATCTGGCAGTGACATTTTTCCAACAGCTATACGTTATAAGCGTTCTTGGGCCATGTCACGCAGTGTTCTACAGGGATCGATACTGGGGCCACTCGTGTGGGAGATCGCATACGAATACGTGACATTTTAAGTTCATCTCGTTATTTCGCCGTGACGTTTTCTATCCCATAGAAACACAAGACTTGTACGGTGCCTGTGGCACGCAGTGCTAGATAGTTTAGCTTTCTGCCAGTGTGTTGGGAATTTTTTTTTTTTACTTTTGACTACAAAAATATGATCAGTGACGGTTATGGACGATCACCTTTTTTGTGTATAATTAAAAATAGGGGGTTTGTACATCCACAGATTCCTGCATACCTACAAACAATTTTTTTTTACAATATTAATTTAAAAGATGTTAATCATAATATTCTCTTCCGCAGGGCCTCCAAGCCTTCCAGTATACGGTGCCTTCTGGATCGTCCTCGCCCATGGGTTCTCTGACCTATCTGTTGCCTTCCGGAAGTTAGGAGAGAAATACCAGACGAAGATCATTGGCTGCTTCATGGGTCCAGTTCCTACCATTGTTGTGAACGATCCTGCTCTTATCAAGGAGATGCTCAACCGTGAGGAGTTTGATGGAAGAATGGACATCATACTGTTTCGATTGAGGTCTTTTTGGAAGAAACTTGGTGAGTTTTCCCTTGCATAAATGTTTTTTTCTTGTATTAGGTATTACGCCTACAGCCAGAGATTGCGAGTCTGACTGGGTGTCCTGTGAATATGAATTTCCATGTTTGGGAACGCACCCACGATGCAAGAGTAATTCCTAGTGTAGCAATATATCTCTATCTACTTACAAAAAAAAAAATCTCTGCATATTCTGTAATAAGATATATAGACCTATAGAATTTCTTCAAAGTTTATCATGAAAAAATGCAAAATCGGTGGTAAAAATTAAAAAAAAATGTAAAAAAGACATAGGAACAGACGAACATACCTTACTGTTTTTGGAGTCGGTTAAAAATTATGCTCTTCACTCAAATTTAGAACTGTTTCATATTGTTCTTGTTATATGTATGTCAGGGTCTCCGGCAAATTATACCTAAGTACGTTTCTGACTGAGTAACAGGAATAGGAAAGCTTTCTACGCTCTTTTAACGCTAGATACGTTAGTAATGCCGATTGCATTAAGGCCCAAGCGCCCGAGCAGTGGCATAAAACAGTGACTTTCTGAAGCCTACTCCTCGGTAACGGTCAGGTAATAGGTTTGAAAAAAAAAATGTTTATTATAGATTCATGAATAATTACTGATTGTTCGTGCAGTTAAAACTTTTGTCTAAATTTAGTAATTTCGCAACTTTTTCCTACTCCTTCGAAACGGCTCAAGGATCTTTAGAAACATTTTTACACATGAAAATTGGTGGTTAAATATTCTTCAAAGTGAACATGGCATAATTATGTAAATCAAAGAAAATGGATTTAAAGGTCAGCGGGGCTCTATCCAGTATCCAGACGCCGGGGCTCCGGGGCCGGAATTAAATGAACAGATACTCGTACTGCCGGCTAGGCGGGTACGAGTGTTGTCTCTTTTTAATTCTTGCCTGATGTTCAAGTCAGGTCTGGTCAGGGTCGCGGGAATCCGATGGATGCGTGACGCATAGGACCGGTCGTTGTGGCGACGCTTGGGGGAGGCCTATGTCCAATAGGTAACGGTGGACGTCTTTCGGCTGATATGATGATGATGATGGTGTTCAGGGGACTATAAGCCTTAACTTCATACGAGTCTGAGGCATCTTAGTAGGAAGGCAAGACAACTACCCATCATAGACGACTAAGGCATGTGATTTTTTAGTGCAACACCATTTTAGGACTTAGATAGCGGTGTATTAGGTGTGTGTATTAGGTGAAAACAGGTTGGTCTACGTACCTAGGTGTTTGGACCTAGCCCTGTAATTTTGACATAGTTAACGATTGCGGAACTACCGAATTCGGTCACTGAACTATTAATGTTGCATATTTCATTGTCATTTAAGTTTACATGAAAAATTTTGTTTTCAAAATAAGATTTGTGCCGTCTCTGTACTTACATATTTTAAGGAAATCAGTTATTCATCTTCGTACATAATGATTTAATAAATCTCCTCATATTCAAAGAGTTTTTTTAGGCGATCGGTAGCTGATATTAGTTTAGCTTTGAATATTTTAGAGGTATGCGGAACAGGGTGTAAAGTTCCGCAAACGTCAGTAGAAAAAGGAGGATCCGCTGAACGACGTGTTGCGTCAGATAGTCGATTTCGAGCTGCTGTATAATTGTTTAAAAATGTTCTAATCGCGCGGAAAACACGAAATTTTAGTTACTATGTGCCGTCATAGATATCACTACAATGTTTATTTTTTAAATAAAAGATAATAAAAGTCGCAAGTTTGATCAGTATCATGCCTGATGGTAAGCTATACGGACCTAATGTAGTTTGGCAATGGATCATATTTCCTTACCCTCTATTCTGATCTCTCTCTTAATGGTTTGCTGGAAAAAAACTCAACTTTGACCATGAACTCTGTTATCTGTAGGATATAAAAAGAAGAAAAACTGACTGACTGCAATGTCAACGCAGCCGAAACTATACTGTCATTCCTAGACACAGGTCTAGGAATGTAAATTTTGCACGAAACTTCCCTTTATCATGTAGACTAGCACTAAAAAAAGGATTCTCTAAAATTCAGCCCCGGGGGTCTGAGAAATTTATTTTCACGCAAGTCGTCGACGGCGCGCACTGTACCCACGCGCCTAAAAGAGTTGTCAGTAACAGCAGGGACCCAGCAGGGTCGAAGCCTACTGGGGCCAGGGTCTAGTTCCGAAAGGAAGGCTCGGCCTGGGTATGAAAGGCAAGAAGGAACGGGGTGGGTTCTTTACTCAGTAAGAGTCTGACACGATCTCCCGTTCCACCAAAGAGCAGGATTTCATTTGGATGATTTTTACTCACAAAAAACGTTGGTGTGGACAGTTGAGGAAGTTAGGTATTTTTTTTCTCAGACTTCAAAAATAACTTCTACGAGTCTTTATAACTTAACTACGTTATTTATTGCAATATCTACACCACGAACTACCTGCGTATCGTTTTTCCTTCTGTCAAATCCAACAAAAGGTTGTCCGTAAAAAATTGCTTTTAGCGATAAGACCGCCCATTGTCTGGTAAAATATAATCCATTAATTTTAAGTTCCTGTCGTAATTTTACATGGTATACAATAAAGGGTATATCCATCTATCTACATAAGTACATTTATTGAGAATCAAATGCACTTAAGATGTCGAAGTTGGTACTCCTCATCGGACTTATCCCATAGACTGAGAGAATTGCCCCGTTGAGTAACCACACTATTTCTTTATACAAAGAAGGAACCAGCCACGCCAAATGTCTGAATGATACATCTGTTTGAAGTCATGAAATAATATGATAGCTGCCAGAATTTAGTATTAGATTACCTTAACCGTATGGCGGAGATAGGTAGAAACGCATCAAGGTAGAACTACTCGTACACTGTGCACACGTGTGCCACACACGCTGATCTGGATCTCATAAATTTTATATGGAAACTAGGCTTGTAGAGCTACACTTGATCCACGCCACGCGACGCCACACAACTTCGTTCTACGTAATCAGGCATGGTCCACGTGTGTGTCGGTCTAATGTAGTTCTAACTTCATGATCCTTCAACTAAAACCTTAATGCAAGTTAGGTAGTGTAATTTATAATCCTCTAGCGTATTATCATTGTTGTACCGGTAAATAACACATCATCAACTCTTCATCAGCCCTTTTAATGTTCCCACTGGCTGGGACTCAGGCACCACCACACAGGCCCAGTGCGGTTTGGTGAATGTCACATGTCTTCGAAGTTTTGGTAATAAGACATGCCGGTTTCCTCACGATGTTTTCCTTCACCGTTTTGAGAGCAGTGGTGATGAAACAAATTACACAAAGTAATGCGCCTGGCTAGGTTCGAACCCGCGACCTACAACTCGTAAGTCAGGGCCTTTACCACTCGGCCAACATTGCTCTAATAATAACACATATTATTCGATAACAATACTTTAAACAGCCCGTGTCAAATGCACGTGGCGATCCTGCAGTGTTACTTAATTACCCATAAATGTTGAGATACGATAAGTGCTGTCTCGATCGATTAATAACCTAATTTGTAGTTGATGTAGATAACTCGTTTAACATCTTTATGTGTCATGCGGTAGTAAATATGTGCGCACATTTATATATTCTCTTCACGCGTTTTAGCGCCAGGCGTCCGTGTCAGCATCGCTATGCAACGACGCCATGAGCCAATATTTTTGCAAGGCAATTTTAACCTCATGACTGGTGACTGCGTAACAGTAAACGTAGCGTTGAAAGGCCCCCCTTAAGGTAGACTGATGACCTGGCGACGGTCGCGGGAATCCGATGGATGCGAGACTTGTAGGACACAGGTCCTCAAAGGCTTCAAAGTATCGAGTTGTGGCGACACTTTATGTCCGGAAATTACGTCTTTTGACTGAAATAATGATGGTAAAAACTGATATCAGATTTTCGAGATTCTGAAGTCCTGAGACAGTACAATCACGATTAAACGGTTTTTCCAAGGCACGGAAGTGTACCGATACGTAATGGTCGGTCACGAATCGACTGCTTGTACCCCAGTCAATCATGTTATTTCTGCAAAAGTTGGTCGATTTAGTTGCACTTGAGCGACACATTGCCGCGATGGTGGATGGGACAGAATATTTTTCATCTAATAATGATTTTTTTGATATATTAATTAATCAAAGTTAACATTTTGATGTAATACAATAATAATTATCTACTATCGTTGATAAAATAGTTAGATCTAATCGTGAAGTAGATTTGCAATGCAAACATTGTGACTATGTAGATAATATGCGGAGCAAGGTACCTAACAAGATACGCAACATCCGCGCATGAATTTGGAGTAGGGCTCACTTTTTGTCACAAAATAGAATATTAAAAAAAAACTTTTTACAAAAAAAAAAATACAACCGACTTCTGACTGACGACTTCGAAAAAACACTGAAAAGTACAAAATAACTCTAATTTCAAAAGTCGGTGTTTCTATAATAGTTTTGTCTTTTTGTTATTTAACACCGACTTCCGAAATTAGAATTATTTTGTACTTTTCAGTGTTTTTTTAACATTGAAGTCGGTTGTTTTTTTTTTTTGTAAAAAGTTTTTTTTTTTAATATTCTGTTTTGTGACAAAAAGTGAGCCCCATACCTACTCCAAATTCATTTACTTTCGTAATACAGAGGTTTGGCTCACTGTCACAATAATTATGTGCGACCCACTAGGTACATATGAATTCACAGACCAAGAAATAAGAGATTTTATTAGGGTTCCGTTTATTTTTATTCGTAAGTTCTCTATGGATCTCTAAAAATGCTAAATCTTCCAAAATATTTGACAAGCATACGTTTGTTTACCTGGGTCTATGTAGATAGTAGTTGCGATGTTACTGTACTGTTACCGAAAAATCTCAATATTTACGTTTTCTTTATGTAAATATGGTTTATCATGCTACTTATACACGTATAAGTAGCACGTATAAGCAGCCACAAACGCAAAGATTGTGTAGTACGAACAAACACATAATATTTGCGTCCGGATTCAAATTGGATTTTTTATTGTTTTGCTCCAAAAAAGGAGCCTTGCGAACGTAGCATTCAGCATTACAGAATCAACTTCTAAGTAAACTGTACCCCTAGCCAAGTTGCTAATCTGTAATAGTTAACGCTAGTAGAAACCTTCAAATGCACGGGAATGACGTCATCTCAACGCTCAGTCACGTGGTCAGAACAAAAGAATTAGGAGCGTGCCCACCTCGAAGCATTCGAAGCAAGAGAAACGGTTGTAACTTGGCTAGGGGGGCTGATCATTTATAAAAAGGAGAAACTGACTGACTGACATTATCAACACACGATCGAAACTCGGTAGTTAGTTACTACAGCTACACCTACGATAAAATGTTTATGACGAGGCTAGCACTGAGAAAGAATTTTTTAAATTGAACCCCAAAGGGATTGTCTGGACCGAGCCCAAGTCGTCGACAGCGCGCACTGTTCCCGCGCGCCTCAAGGAGTTGTCAGCAACAGCAGGGGCCCAGCTGGGTGGAAGCCTACTGGAGCCAGGATTAGTTTCGAAAGAGTAGCTCAGCCCCGGTATGAAGGCACGAAGAAACGCGATTGGTGTTTAGTCAGTAAGAGTCTGACACTATCGCCCGCTTCGCCCAAAAGCGGGGGTTATCTTTAGATGATTTTCTTAGGGATTTTTTTTCAGGTGGGAAAATTATCCAATGACGTCCTACGTCCTCTTGGGCGGAGCGCGAGGGTGTGTCAGACTTTTACTGACTAAAAACCCACTCCTGTTCCTTCGTTGCCTTTCATATCAAGACCGAGTTTTCGTTTCAGAAACCCCTAAGGATACGTAACGGAGTATAAAGTTTGTCTAGAGAAACTTACTTTCACGTGAGCGAAGCCACTAGCAGAAGCTAGTAAATGCATTGAGGATGCTGTCAGTAACACATACTTAAGAGTTTATCATGGAAGCCTTGTTATTCCGGAAGATACTTCCTTAAGCAATAATCATTATTTACATTAATAATATGTTTGTTGTTTAATGAGGAGCTCGTGGCTTGAATGATAATGTTCGCGCGAGTCGATCTCCAAGGGTAAGCAACGTTTATCGAGGTCGGTCTGAAGATGGGTGACCATCGTTTCGGCTGTCATTCATTTGTGGAAATTTGACTGTAGTTACGGATAGTCAGAAGCGAGAATATCTGATACCAGTCTTGCCAAGGAGTTTGTCGTGTTACCCGAATAATGGGGTGTGGAGGTCAAATCGGAAGTAGCTCCATGTAAAATACTGCTATCCAGGTGCGTGGATACGGAATAATTATTATCTGTAGACCATATAAATATTTGTTTCCTGCGAACTGTGATTGGCTCTCAAAACTGTGAAGAAAACATCGTGAGGAAATCAGCATATCCAAGAATAAAAATTCGATGAAATGAGACATCCACTAACCCACACTAGGCCTACGTAGGCCTATTCCGTCACCTAGAGACGAGGCCCGAGTCTCAGGAGTGGAAACATTAAAAGGAACATAAAAATTAATTATGCTATATCCGTGATTGAGCGGTTAACCACTGCAAACACCATGCTGTCAAAAAAAGTGATTCGTTCTGCTAAATCAAATTTGTCCTGCTTCCTCAGGTATCTTCTTCACGGACGGTTATTTCTGGCACGTGCAGAGGAGGTTCTCACTGCGGTACCTCCGGGACTACGGCTTCGGCAGACGCGACGACAACCTGGAGTCCGTGATGTCCTCGGAGATTAAGGAGATGCTGGACTTGAGGCTCAGTGGACCGAAGTACCCGGGTGAAATGGTATGAACTTACTATCTTTACTAGCTTCGGTTCGTGACTTCCCTAACATAATAAAGTGTCTTATGTCCTTCTCCAGGACTTTTACTTGATCTATTATATTGCTCTTTCCGATAGGGAAAAGGAATATGATTAATTTACTTTACCATAGCTGTTTTTTTACGAGTGGGGGACATGTGACATTCACCATCCCGCACTAGGCCCGGGTAGTGGGTTATGCCCATTCCCTCTCCTAGAGAGAAGGCCTGCGTCTCAGCAGTGGGAAGGCTGATGATGATGATGATGAGGGGTCTATCAGACTTCTGGCTAGTGATGAAGATTCTGAATTGAGTCTATTTGACCTATTTTAGGTTAAAAACTTGTCAAGCTGTGCTTGAATGCCAAATTTTGACAGGTTAAAGTTGAATTTGAGACTAACTCAACTTTAATTGCTGGTCCGTTAGTAAAATAGCGACAAAAAACCACTATAAATATCACACTTATTACACAACAAACATATAAAACAGCCTTCCTACTGTGATATCAGTAGAAAAACATCCGGTACTGAGAACTTTCCTCACAGGATATTTATTAATAACATTTCACATCCTTCTTTTCAGGAAATCGTCAAGGGTGACCTCGTGTACATGCCATTCTTCTTCTCCGTCCCGTTCATCAACGGAATGGTACAAGTTTTTTCAAGGAGTACTCTCCCAAGATCGGAGTACCATGCCCTATGGACTCTAGCCAAAGGCACCCTCATGTTCCAAAGAAACTCGAATGATATGGGAGGAGCCTTGTCCCTTACTCCTTGGCTTAAGGATGTGATGCCTAACTACAGTGGTTATAACAATCTGGTCAAAGGAAATCAGGTCTTGCTGGATTTCTTTACGGTACGTATGTTGCATATTTTAGGGTACTATACTTATGTACACAAATGTACGTTGAAGGTTTACCCTAAATTCTTCAAACATAAAAATAATAGCTTTCTGGTCTGCATAAAGTTTTAGAATGCTGTCAACAGGGGCCCAAATCTGCTATTTTTATAAAGTCGTCATTCCAACACGATTCCATTGTCATTTTGCTAAAATTTTGTAATCTACTAATTCATAATGATCGATCATTGATCGGTCAATGGTCTTGTAATAGAATTGTGGTAGAATGTCAATATTGAGCTTACTAAAAGCACTAATTGCGCAATGACGTCGTAATGGTAGGTCACTGATCAAAGGAACTGTCAAAAATTTTGCAGATTACCGCATACGTCAGATATTCATTTGTCAATAAGTACGAGATTACCATTCTATGCCATTTCTTTCAATGGTGTGTCAGTGGTTGACCATCGGAAAGTCATAATGACGCCATTATATTAGTAGATTACCAAAACTATGGAATCAATGATAGACTATTCTGACACTATTGTAACAGCAGACTTGAGGCCCGGGATACTGGATAGCCAGGAGATGCGTAGCAGAATAGAGATTCACGTCTCTACGTTCATACTACCTAATTATATTATTTTATTCTACTATTCTGTTTTATCCTACTCCTAGACTGAAGCCTCCTTCCCACTCCTTTCATCTTTTACGAGCTTTCTCCTTCCATTTTATCGTTCGCTTCCATCCAGTGCCAGCGAAATCTGTCCAGTTTCTACCCATCTCTTTTGTGTTCTGCCGTGACCTTATCTAGCTGTCTCATGGTACCAACTCTGTGCTTCTTTGGCTCACAGTTAGTCTGGCATACAGCAGACATATCCTGCCCAGACCCATTTCTGTTTGGCAGCCCTTTGAGCCTCATCAGATTTCATAAGTATCTACACTTCCCTGAAGACCAGGTGAAAGCCAGATTGTATGAACTGTAAAAAGTTTGAACTGCTTAATTGGGAGAAAAATCAAAATAAAGTTTATTCTTTCCAGTTTTGTGTTCTTTTATCTTATAAAAATAAATGTTATTTGACACTCACAACCTTTGGGTGGATATCAGTAACGAAGTAATATCGCTAATAACTTATTTTTTTTTTTTTTAACTAAGCTGTCAAAAACATAACTATAATTTCAGAAAATAGTGAACGAAGTTCAGGAAACCCACGATGAGACTTACGACCGCCACTTCCTGGACATGTACCTCACTAAAATGAAACAAGAAATGAGAGAGAAGGGTCGCAGTACATACTCAGGTAAATAATTGATACACACACAATCATATTATAAGAGAAACTCCTGATGCAACTGTAGCGACATCTATTTCACCACATCTGAACTAATAAAAAAAAAAATCCAGCATCGCAATATTAGTGTTTTCCGCGCGATTAGAACATATAAAACCGCCCGAAATCTATTATCGGGTAGTTGCCCGGACCAGACACAGCACTCGTCTGGTCCTCTTCCCTTTTCAAGGTAGGACTTCAAGTCTGTACAGCAGCATCCCTCTAAACTACTTACGTTATAAGAGAGAAGCTACCCTGAAAAAGTCCTGCTTAACTTAAAATAGGTAAGGCATAAATATGGAATGTCATTGGATATGGCGTGCGATACTGAAGCACAGCAAACATCCTGTGCTTTTTACGGATTTTGTCCGGGACAAAGAAACTTGCCAGCACATTAAGCAGGTCAGGCGCGCCAATAGTGCCACGGAGCGTCTTGCTGGCTATGATGAGCTGATGATAAGGCGAGTTATATCCGAGGCAACCCAGTAGCAATTCTGTCGGATAGAGGTATGGGTAATAGCCGTGCATCCGCTTGTACAGGAACCTAACGAACGTTTTTTGTATGCCAATGAATACAAAATTGGGGTCTTGGGCTGAACGCTTGTGTTTCTTCAAGAGATTTTGCTAATAAGACCTTCCCTTGGCCCTATACCTAAGCTCTCATTAGATAAATAACTTATATAACTAGGTATATGATAGGCTGAACTATATCGCAAAATTCATTGTTCTATGCTTGTTATGACAAATAACTACAATATTAATGATAATTGTTGTTTGTTTTGTCGCTAGCACGCCCTACATATGCCAATTGCTTATTAAAATAAATTAATGGTTTTAATAATAAATTCACTTTACTAAAAAAAAATATTTTCTTAGAAACCCAAAATGAATCTTGAAATTCTTACTAGAACATAAATGTTAATGTAAATAATAATTAACTTGTTAATGAGCTGTTTAATGATATAATAATTTTTTTCTGTAACCTTTTTATCAGTTATGTTTCACCTTGGGAAATAAAGATTAATTAGGTACAAAATTATTGGACATACAATACCTAAAGATTTATCTTGAGCGGACGGGCAAAAGGTTTATTATCGGATCCGTTATATATTTAATTTTATTATAAACACCGATTTTTACATATCTAAATGCATTTATCAATATCTGTGGTTGTATGATAACTAAATAGTAATGAATCTTTTGTTCGTTTCAATATACAGGTAATAAAAGTATCTAAATATGCTTTGTCAATAAACCATTTACTCATTTACGTTAGATGTACTTTACCAGAACTTCTAGAATGGAAAGGTGTTGTATTTTTACATCAGCTTCTGCTATTGGTTTTGCCTAAAAATCTTCTGATATGACAATAGTTTATAGCTTTAAAGAACTCAGAGATATGAGTAGTGCAGCTACATGTCAGTAAAAAAATTTCAGAATCGATCTAGGAGTTTCAGTGATTACAAGGAGGTAAAAGTAAATTTGTATGTAGGGGTACTTATAACTTTTACCTCTTTTACTTGTCACTGTAATCTCGTTTTCGTCTTACTACTTATTTTCTTACTTATATATGTGTGTGTATATGTATCTATTTTTAGTATTAAGTACCTATATAAGCCAAGTGCAACCCCATTTTGTGTCCAGACATCTCTATCCTTGCCAGGTTGCCTGGAAGAAATCGCCAAGTGCGATAAGGCCGCCAATTGTGTGTTTTTTTTATTGTAACGTTTCTTTCATAAAATGTTGTAAAATTAGTGTACAATAAAGTGTATATAAATAAATATTAATACCGAGTAACGTGCTTAGACTAGCTTCTGCTAACGGCTTCGTCCGACAATAGTAACTTAGGTTCCTTGTTTCATCCGGGATGAGTTTTGGTAAAATATAAGGAACCTCTATGCAAAATTTCAGCGGTCTAGTTCCAAGAGTTTAAGCTGGTCATTAATAAGTCAGGACTTTGCTTTTTCTAATACAGATATTGTTGGTAAACAAAACATTCGATTTTTTATGTACAATAACCCATGACCCCAATGCTCCATGCTGCATATAAAGCACAAGAAACAATAACTAGGTCTCAGAACGAGTTATAAACGACATTTTAATATGTTTACTATTGATATAAAATATATAAATAATGATCCCATTAATAAATATTTTTTTAAACGATCGTTGACGTTGGGTTAAACCAATAAAATGATATTTTGAACTACAATCGAACGCTTCGTGTAAAATTTATAATTAATCGATTATTAATTTAACTAATTGTGCATCAAATTGACTAAAAATAAGATGTCTCATTTACAATTAATATGGTCGTATTTTTGAAAATCTCTGTTTTGTTTTGGATAGTTTAAAAATCAAGTTAGAAAAAATTGTAAATGTAAATCCTTGTTATATGTCATCTCAGAACGGTAGATATTCACTTAAGTTCGAGGAAGTAAGTACCATATAGAGTTGATAATACCTCGTCAAAAATCCCGGTAAATTTTAATCGTTTTAATCCCGTGGAGGGTCGATCCGGTACACGAAACACTATCGATTTGTAAAGATGAAAACACGGTACTTTATTTTTTAATTTTATCTTTACAAATCGATAGTGTTTCATGTACCGGATCGATTAAAACGATTAAAATTTAACGGTGTATAAACATTTGAATCGTCACGACGTTTGTGGTTTTTAGGGTTCCGTAGCCAAATGGCAAAAAACGGAACCCTTATAGATTCGTCATGTCTATCTGTCTGTCTGTCTGTCCGTCCGTCCGTATGTCACAGCCACTTTTTTCCGAAACTATAAGAGCTATACATTTGAAACTTTGTAAATAGATATATTCTGTGAACCGCATTAAGATTTTCACACGAAAATAAAAAAAAGCAATAAATTTTGGGGGTCCCCATACATAGAACTGAAACTTAAAAATTTTTTTTTCATCAAACCCATGCGAGTGGGGTATCTATGGATAGGTCTTCAAAAATGATACTGAGGTTTCTAATATCATTTTTTTCTAAACTGAATAGTTTGCGCGAGAGACATTTCCAAAGTGGTAAAATGTGTGTCCCCCCCTCTAACTTCTAAAATAAGAGAAAGATAAAACTAAAAAAAATATATGATGTACATTACTATAAAAAACTACCAACGAAAATTGGTTTGAACGAAATCTAGTAAGTAGTTTTTTTTTAATGCGCCATAAATCGAAAAAAATACACTATTATTAAAACATCGATCAAAGTTACAACACATTACAAGAACTTTTATATTATATTACTTGCTGCTACGGAACCCTTCATGGGCGAGTTGGCCGGTTTTTTCGATATCTGGTGACAAGCTTTAAAATAAATACAAATCACACCACCATGGGTTGTGTCCCTGTGCGTTTGGCTGGCGGACGTAACAAATTGGTACAGATAGTATGTTCCGTGTCTATATCTTATAGTATATAATAAATTCATACGTTTGTGAACTCATAAATAATACAGGTGTATTTTTTAGAGTGGAGAATCGTAAAATTAACCTATCTTTGCCCCTTTTCGATTATCAAATTATTTCCTAATTTATGTCTATCTCTTTGTTTTCAGTGGACCAGTTAATCTTGACGTGCACCGACTACACCTTCCCCGCGGCCTCAGCAGTTCAGGTCGTGCTGTCCATGCTGGTGGAGCGACTGCTCTTGCAGCCAGAGATCCAGGACAAGATCCATGAGGAGATCGACCGCGTCGTTGGCAGAGACCGCCTGCCTACGCTGGATGATAGAAGGAAGTATGTACCATGTGATGATTATTATTATTATATTTTTTCAATTTTCATATAGAATAGAAAAGCATAATATACCACAACATAAAATAATAAATTAAAAAATGGTTCAGATATACAATACAGTTGCAGTGACTGTGCCTGAACCGAAAGGGTCACCAACTCAGCAATTGCTGGGCGTCAAACACCCAGCGCTGGTTTTCAGCTGGCACCCCGCAGTGACGCACATATAATTTTCAGCAGAAAATTTTACAGGCTGTTGCGGTTCTACTGAATTAAAATGCAAACAGAAAAAAACGGATGATAGGTGGATTGTTTCCCGAACTAGTAGGTACACGCGTGTTTAGGTATCTAAGAAACAAATATTTCAACTGTACTTTTTTCACCATGAGTGTTAATTTATAGGAAACCAAGTAAATATTGTGTAAAGTTATATAAATGCGTAAGTCTGTCTGTGGAAAAATAGGCTTTTTCGCACCTATGAGATTCAAATAAATAACAATAAATTCAGCATTTCTTTGCCGTCGATATAATAATAAGGAATTGTTGTTAGCAGCGACATCTGCGCCACTACCTGCGAACCAAAGGCAAAAGGTCACATAATTATATCCTACATCGATCGATCTTCGAACGTTTTGAGCACTTACAACAGTCCAAAAACATTACAAATACGGGGTGGTTTCCCAGACCAGATAGGTACAACACGGGCTGTCTGCTATTTTTATAAATTCGTCATTCCAACACGATCCCATTGTCATTTTGCTAAAAGTTTGTAATCTAGTAATTCATAATGATCCATCATTGATCGGTCAATGTTACAATACAATAAATATTACAATACAATAGAATTGTGGTAGAATGACAATATCGAGCTTATTAAAAGCACTAATTGCGCAATGACGTCGTAATGGTAAGTCACTGATCAAAGGAACTGTCAAAATTTTTGCAGATTACCGCATACGTCAGATATTCATTTGTCATTATGTACGAGATTACCATTCTATGCCATTTCTTTCAATGGTGTGTCAGTGGTTGACCATCGGAAAGTCATAATGACGCCATTATATTAGTAGATTACCAAAACTTTTCAAAATTAACAATTATGAAATAGACCATTCTGACACTATTGTAATAGCAGACTTGAGGCCCTGTACCTGTCAAATAAAAAAGGAAAAATGCGAAATAAACTGCACTATGTATAATGTATAATTAATACTTATGACAAAACATAATGATCACACACATAGCCTACTTAAAACTAATACAGGATGTTAAGTCGCTCATTGCTATCAAGAAAATATCAGGCTCTTGCAGGGCTCTTGCTTGCTTCAACAACACCCGCATAATCGGAGGAACTTTCCTTTTTAATGAATGTTAAGGTACTTTAACAGACTTTTTACAAAAAAAAAAGCCTTAGTACTAGCTTTCTTCTAGGGTCTTGTTTGTGTCAATCATTAAAATTAAATTTCATCCAAGTATTTGAAATATATTTAAACCTTCCAGATTCGTCAGAGTTTTCGGTGGTCTAACTTTACTATCATAGATAGTTCAAAACCTAGTGATAAACTTAATTTTTTGCCTAAATTAAACCTAAATTCCAAATTCAAAACCTACCTTTGATCTTAAACCTAGTAATAATCCAGGAACTACACGAGTCGACATTTAGATCGCGTTTTGGAATAAGGTGGTGAATCTTTTTTCGCATATCTCTATAATTTATGTTTGTTTTGAAAAATTATCTGATTATAACTCACCTCAACATATAGTTTGATTGGCAAATGTGTTAAATTTCTGATAACTCAAAAACAACGGTGAGGATATTATTGATATTAAGAGTCTACATATGTCACTATGATATATACCGACGAAATAATGTACTAAGTTTTATTAACACACGATTTTCCATATAACATTCGATTGCTAATTGCAAAAAACGAGATCTGTGAGCATTACTTTCTTTTTCATGCATTCCGAGAATGACAGTCCGGCCTTAAGTCATGATGATTTTTTGTTTCAGCATGCCATACTTAGAAGCGTGTATTCGTGAAACGATGAGGTTCGACACCACGGTCCCACTCTCAGTACCACACCGAGCCATGAAAGATACTACTTTAGGAGGATATGATGTAGCAGAGGTAAAATCATCATAACTATAATAACTTGGTACCTACATACTTCTTAATCTACACACCATGAGCCCACCCAGACTCAATTATAGCGAAATAAACAAAAAAAAAAAAATGTAAACAAATACCTACACGATGGATGTAAAAATGGCATGTTTGCAAATCTCGTCATAAAATTGCATGATACCTTTGAAATGTGTTACGAGTATAATATAATGGAGTGCTGCAATGGAACTTACTGGCGCTCTTAGTTTATCTATCTGTATATCTACATTGAAAACCATTTCCCCATGTGACTTCTTTTTCTGATAACGTCTGGGGAAGACCTTACGGTTTTTGGCTTTTGGTTCCAGGGCACAATGGTCAGCGCTCATCTGGTAATGCTGCATATGGACAAGGATATTTGGGGTGACCCCGAAAACTTCCGCCCAGAACGTTTCCTTAGGAATGGCGAGTTAGACGTGTCCCTCGATAAATCATTGCCATTTGGTGCAGGTATAAACTTTTAAATTTCTTATGGTACACTTGGTTAGCATATTTCTGATCATACTTGCATGGGTTGCCTTCAAAAATCTCTTTTTGAACGCGACCTATGCAACTAGGGTTTAGGTTCTAGACCACGTCGACCATTTCAGCAACATGCGCTTTCATGCAAGCACTAGGCAGGTAACCGTGACGCCGCGAGAATTGCAGACCAGCGGCCGTATTATGACATCTTAAAACCATCATGTTTTCTGTGTGAGAAAAGGAGTGTATTCGTCCTGTATAGCTCCGTCTCTTTTCCACATCGAAAACATGGTGGTTTTAAGAGGTCATAATACGGCCCCAGTCATTATTTGTCTATTCAGCGCCAGAGGAAAATACCTACTGACAACACGTTGAATTAGGCTGCTTAATTGACCTTAATTATTACCAGATTTGCAATTTCATGAATCCCGAGATTTAATCGTCATGTTTATGATTTTTGGACTTGAATGAGGAATTATCAACTCTATGTTACTTACTTCCTCGAACTTTATGAAAATATGTCTACTGAATCCGGAATTTGATTTATTATAGGGTGCATATTAATTTTTAACCGTTTTCAGCTGTTTGTAGTGTAGAGCTATTTTTTTTTTTATATTCCTGAATTTTCACACAACGCTATCTAGTCCTAATCTAAGTAGAGCTTGTGCTATGAGTAACAGACAACTGATGAATATATAATTCTAAATACATAGAGATAAGTAAATTACACTCAGACACAAAACAAATGATAGTGCTCATCATGCAAGCATTTGTTTTGAGTAGGAATCGAACTCACGACCTCCGGCATTGCAGTCAGGGCCACTAATAACTAGCTTACTAATTTCACATAATGAAATTTCTAGTACTTAGATACTTATTTAAAAAAAAAAATATTTTTCACAGGAAGAAGACTCTGTGCAGGCGAGACCTACGCTCGGCAGTCCATGTTCCAGGTCTTTTCCGCGTTCATGCAAACCTTCAAAGTATCTACAGCCGATGGAAAACCAATGACAAAACCCTCTCCGAGAATGCAGGGCATCATCACCACGATCCCAGAGTACTGGGTCAAACTTAACTTAAGAAACTGAATGGAGATGTGATATCTCATGGAAAAATTTGTTTTGGATCTCGTGTGTCTGTTTATCGGCAATAACTTAAATATTACTAGATATTAAAAAGTACTCGAAATTGAAAATTGTAATAAAAGAAGAGGTAAAAGTAAATAAAAAAAAACCTACAGTTGTTAAAAAGCTGGTGCCAGGCAAACAAGTTCTTGTCAGAGGAGTATATTTTATAAGTATGCGTAAAATGAAATTATTTTGACAGTTACACGTGACATTGATGGTACTTTTGAACCCTGTCAAAGATTTTTTTCAACCAGTTTTCGTTTTTCCTTGTCATCATTTTTTTTTAATTTACAAAGTTAAGTTGGCTGTACTCAACTGAGTACGACAAAATAATTGAAATTATTATTTTTTTAAAGGTTATGTTTATTATCTACCTCACCATACAAAATTATAAACTTAATTGGACAGTTTGTATGGACAGGCCGAATTACTTTTTATCGTTTCCTGAAAAAGTTTTTTGTGGGATGTAGTTCAGTATCGTCTACTGAGCAAGCCCTTAAAGTTTGTGGAGGGCTGTCCCTTACACCTTGTATAATAAATTGGTATATTTTGGATGACATATTATCTAATAAAGTACAAGTCAGCGTTTAAATTAAGGTCTCATTTTGGAATCCGCTTGACAGTCAATAGGCTCTAGACTAGATGTGAAAATTAGTTTTTCTGCCTCTACCATGAGCTAAACTGTAAAAGAGATTCTGTAGAAGAGTTTATAACTCCATTCCTTTTTCTGGCTCGCACCCTTGTTTGTCCCTTCCTCTGTTTCCAATGTAAAATAAACTCACATCAGCTGTCCAGTCTATTTAATATTATCCATGTGTCAACCAAAGACAATCCAGCTGACTGTGCTTCAAGAGGAGTCTTACCTAGTTTGTTAATAAGCAATGAGCTCTGGTTTTCAGGACCTTCAATCCTAAAAAACAAAATAATTGAGTACAAAAGACCTAAGAATTTAAACATAGATTTAGAACAAAACACAATTAAGGCACACACAGTTATAGCTCCAGTACCAAAAATTAAGGACATTGTTTTGATTAAGGAGGTCATTTGCCGTCCAGTCACTGGTTGTTGGCTCGTGTTGTGGAAAAACACCCAGGTGATGATGACATAACCCGTGTGGTCACATTACGCACCAAAACGTCTATCATTAAGAGGCCAACCTTTAAATTATGCATTTTACCAATTTCATGAATTGTTATTTTACATTAGTTTCATTTTTGTTTTTGCATTTGGTGTTTGTAATAGTGCACAATTGTATTATATACCATTCTTTTTACGTCTATTTTTTGAAGTTCAAAAGTTCTACAGTTTCCACTTAGATCAAGACACAATAGTGGTTTTATTTTCAGATAGAGATTTACTAACAGAAGAACCTTTTAAAAAGTACCAAATATGAGTATTTTTTAAATGATTAAATATTATACAAAATTCCAAAGTCGGTTGACTTATTAGACAGACTCTATATACTTTATTTCGAGTACCTACTCTAATATAACTTTATTTTTTATGTTAAACTTAATTTCTTACGTTTTGTAATATAGATTTTAAGTACACTTTTATTTTGTAAATCTATCTGTGCATTATATACGTAGGTATACATAATTATATGTTACTACTTAATATGAAAAGTAAAAATCGATGTATCTAATATACTTAGTTATTTTATTTAAATTCGTCCGAGACGTGACCGTTAGTGTAAAGCACTACATGTTTGCAGGGCCTCAAGTCTGCTATTACAATAGTAGCAGAATAGTCTATCATTGATTACAAAATTGTAAATTTTATCAAGTTTGGTAATCTACTAATATAATGGCGTCACTATGGCTTTCCAATGGTCAACCAATGACACTCCATTGAAGGAAGTGACTTCTATTGGTATTCTCGTTTACATTGACAAATGAATCTCTGACGTATGCGGCAATCTGCCAAAATTTTGACAGTTCCTTTGATCAGTACAGTAAAGCGGGGTGAATAGAGACTTAGGGGTAAATAGAGACAAAACTTTAAAGGGAATTTTCTCGATATTTGAATATTTTTTGCAGCATTCAACTATATCAATTTATTAATGAATTGTTATTCTAAAAAAACGATGCATTATTAGATGCCGATATTATGGTATCAAATTGAAAAACCTAACCAAAGTTTTGTCTCTATTCACCCCTAAGTCTCTATTCATCCCGTTTTACGGTAACTAACATTAGAACGTCATTGTGCAGTGTGCTTTTAATAAGCTCGATATTATCATTCTACTGCAACTCTATTACGAGACCATTGGTCGATCAATGATCGATCTATGAATTAGCAGATTACGAACTTTTAGAAAAATGACAATGGGATCGTGTTGGAATGACGAATTTATAAAAATTGTAGACTTGGGCCCCAGAGCCCTACCACGAGCTCTTAACGCGATTCATTTGACGACCTAAACTGAACTACTAAAGGGATGGAGCTATATAGGATGTATAGCTCGGTTCATCATCATTATCATCATTTCAGCCGAAAGACGTCTACTGTTGGACATAGGGAATATTACAATACTGTGACATAGGCCTCCCCCAAGTGTCGCTACAATGAGCTGTCCTGTGCGTCTCGCATCCATCGGATTCCCGCAACCCTTACCGGATCATCGGTCCACCTTGTAGGAGGCCTTTCAAACCTTTCGGCCCCAACGGCCACCTGTTCTGCGAGCAATGTGCCTTGCCCATTGCCAATTAAGTTTGGCGAATCTTCGTGCTATTTCGGTATCCTTGGTTCTTCTGCGGATATACTCATTCTTGATTCGATCACGCAAGGAAACTCCGAACATAGCCCTTTCTCGGTTACACTTTACATAAGGCCCTTTGCAAAGGAGAGCGGGGAGAGACGCGGATGACACAAATGCGAAAGTAATTCGGTCTTTCTGTTTTTATTTTATGTACTAGTGGAAAGGTATATAAATGGCCCGTAATGTTCTGAAGTGGCGACTGCGTACCAGAAAACGCAGCGTTGGAATACCTCCCACAAGGTGGAGTGATGATCTCTCCTGGAAATCCAATTGATGCTAGATATAAAAAAATACCGACCCTCGTGAGAGGAAGTAAAAAATATAACTACAACTGTTTAAGGTTAGACTAAAACCTTAGATATACTATGGGTCAAAATGTCCTCAAACTTGACGCACAACGCTGTCAAATTGTCCAACCACATGATCCGCAAAACGAGAATGCATCGTAAAATATTGGGGTGCAAGCCGGGCAAGTTGCGGGACACTGGGCAACGTTGTAGCATGACGTAGATTGAGCGATGCGCGTCATGATGGAGGACATTTTGTCCCCTAATGTATCAGAGGCTTAAAAGCCGACAGCAACATAACTGGAAAAAAGCTGAGCAGATTGATTTAATTTTCAGAAATATTGTGAAGTCAGGCGCTAATAACGCGTGAAGAAAATGGATATACACCCTTATTTTTTAATTAGTAAAAAATATGGGATCTATCCGTTATATACTGATCATATCTGTGGAGTCAAAAGTAAAAAAAAGACGTGTGGCACTCGGAGACTGCCGTGGTAAAGCTATTGCATAGCATTTTTTATCAACTTATGCAATAGACCTCGCCAACAGCTGCTTAACCCCACCCATCCAAAACCAGACCTCGCCAACAGCTGCTTAACCCCACCCATCCAAAACTAGAACTCGCCAACAGCTGCTTAACCCCACCCATCCAAAACCAGACCTCGCTAACAAATGCTTAACCCCACCCATCCAAAATGAGACCTTGCCAACAGCTGCTTATCCCCTCCCATCCAATACCAGACCTCGCCAACAGCTGCTTAACCTCTTCCATCCAAAACCAGACTTCGCCAACAGCTGCTTAACCTCTTCCATCAAAAACCAGACCTCGCAAACAGCTGCTTAACCCCACCCATCCAAAACGCCGACAGCTGTTTTCACTCATTTGTTTTCTTATCGGTCACCACGCTCAAAAAACAAATGAGTGGGGGGTGTTAGGTTATTTTCGTTATAGTACAGGATACGGTTAAGAACGACCTTCTCCGGTTTTTTTAATGGGTGAAACCTATTTTATAATAAATTTAGTATATTAAATAATATAAGACGGGTGGGTTGCCTGAGAAATTCCTGGCCAAACAATTTTTGAAGTGAAAACTTCTTTAGCGGCGTTGAGCACTTTTTCTGTAATGGGTATAAAATCTCAAACTCGCGTCAGGACACGTGACCTGATCGAAAAAGCGTAAGACGGATGGAGAGTATTTAATGTAAAATAATTGTAATAGTTTTAAAGTGTTAAATTTTTAATGTAATATAAATTGTCATGTTTGTGTACGATAGCGCAATAAATGAATTTTGTATTCTACCACATAAATGATAGTACTTTTATACTGATAAAGCAATTGGTGCAAAATTATTCCCTAACCATTCCAAAATATCAAACATGCTCAACGTTAATAATCAAGTTTTCACTTCTGCCGGCACTCCCGGAGTGCAACCCGTCTTTTTTTTTTATAAAATACACCGGTGTGTTTAACGAATAAATTTAATACTAACCGAAAGAGCCTTTAGAACATAAAAATGTTGGGTTGCCTATTTGGTTCCTGGCATAGCTATGGGTTATCTATCAGGTATAAACAGGTATGCATAAACAGGTGTGTGTTTTTTTTTTGTATACAACAAATTCTATATCAAAATAAACGCTGTTTCATTACGAATACGATGTTATAGTGTTGTCTGCAAAAAAATCTGGGATGGATAACGGTTGTGCATTTTTCTAAAAATAAAATAAATTTTCAATTTTTAATTAATAATATAGTCTGGCCAGGAATTTCTTAGGCAACCCACCCGCGTTATATTATTTAATACACTAAATTTATAATAAAATACGTTTCATCCATTAAACAGACCGGTAAAGGTCGTTCTTAAACGGATCTTAGACTATTACGGAATTTCTGGATTCGGGCTCCACGCTCAAGGCTCACGATAGAAGCTATGCAATAGCTTAAAAACGAAATCCCAAAATTGTCCACGAAAAGTCATAACTGGTAAATTCATAATTGAATCATAACAATTGCTGATAGAAAATACTACGTGCAGAGGTTTTTCCATTATGATCGCCATTTATTTATTCATAATCAACAGCCTGTACAATATTTCCATAAATTAAGTGACATGTTACAGTAGTAATTAGTGACAGGTTTTAAACAAACGCTAATAATTTTGCTGTTTATGAATATTATTTATTGAAACTACAAAAATAATAACAATTCCTCTGCTAATTAAAAACAAGGCGTGTATAAAGGTGCGCACGTGTTTATTACCGTATGCATGACAAATACAGATATTTAGCGTAGATAATGACTAAGTACATGCATCGACTACAAATTAAAACATTATTTGATAGAGATAGCATTTATGTTCGCCACGGCCACGTGTGTTTCACACGTGTATTTTGTAATACTGTAATTGAATAACATGTTTTATTCACAGATAATGATTCAAAATAAGATTCGTGATGACGCTGTCACGTGGTCAGGACAAAGGAATCTGAAGCGTGGCCGACTTGAAAAGATCTTAGGGAGGCTGATCATCTTGGTCTGACAAGCGACAATGACAGAGAACGGACGGCATATCTAGAAGAAGCTCTCATTTTCCGTAGAAGATGGGTAGGCCTTTGTGTGGGATGCCACATGTGTCGATACTCTTACGTCATCTCATGTTCTTAGCTCGTCGTGCTGAGCTAGTGCTGCGGCTGCGGAAAAGCTTCAAGCGGCGGAAATAAAACAATCTAGCCGGCAAAACCGTATTTTAATTCCTTTGAGAGGCCCTTATACGGTCGTATCTTTTTTTTTCGTTAACACAGAAGTTTGATTTTTTCACAACTTCACCGCGAACTTGAGTATATGGTTTTAATCTTAACTCGATACCTCCACGCGTTCCCGAGATAAAGGGTCTTGACAGACAGACAGACGGACAATAAAGTGATCCTAGAAGGGTTCCGTTTTTGCCTTTTGAGGTACGAAACCCTAAAATTGAAAATAAAAATGTTTTTTTCTAAAGCTTTAGGTACATAATTTGGTAGGTGCATAATTATAGATAATTACTGCATTACGCTGATAGGTATTATGCATCTGATCATATTGTGCAGTCTCATCGTCCCTATCAAAATACGTGAGCTAATTAACCTAAATAATCTTCTAAATTATCTGCTATAAATTTTTCACCTGTCATGTCAACGGCTGGGCAAAGTAGAGAAGAAGAAGAGGAAGAAGCCTACTTGACAGATCCAGTGCGGTATCGCGCTGGCAGGACCCAACATGCTGCTGCATCCAGCTGTATGTTTCGAGGCTACATCATCCCACGAATCGTGGGATATCGATATCGTGTTCGAGTCAAGACGAACTGGACTTTCGAAGTTCTTGAGAGTCGAGCAGTTGGAGCCGCGCCATAACACTAATTTCAAGTCGTTTGTGGTTCGGGTCGGGACTCATCATTTGGACACCTTCCTCAAAGGAGAGTTTTGGCTGAAAGTTGTCATGGATCAACGATTTCGTGGAAGGATACCGACCTCGCAGCGGAACACGACGCCGTCACTTCGTGTGCAATAGTTTAATTAATAAGTAGATGTTAAATAATTAGTTTATTATTTTTAAGATTATTTTATTTATAGTGTCTATGGGCCATAGTAGCCTGAAATAAATAATAATAATTATTAATAAAGATGACACCAGAAGCCCACCACGAGCTCTTAAATTTGAAGTTCATTACTCTAGATCTTCTTACGACCGTTAAGCTAGAAATACATTAGACCAACGCACACGTGTAACTCGTCTGATTTGTACGTAAAACGACGTCGCGTGGCGTGTATCTAATGTAGCTCTACAAGACTAGTTTCTATATAAAATGTATGGAGACCGACGCACCCAGATCGGCCTGTGTGGCACACGTGTGCGCAGTGTAGATCACCTATGTAAGGCATTTGTACCCCTAGCCAAGTTGCAAATCTGCAATAGTTAACGCTAGTAGAAAGCTTCAAATATATGGGAATGACGTCACCTCAACGCTCAGTCACGTGGTCAGAACAAAAGAATTGGCGGCAAAGTCAACTCGAAACGTTCGACGCAAGCGAAACGGTTGTAACTTAGCTAGGGGGGCTACACGCTTAGCCAAGTTGTTATTCTGCAATCGTTAACGCTGTCGAAAAGTGATGAAACGTATGGGAATGACGTCATCTCGTAAAGTCGAGTGGTCAGAACAAACGAAAAGACAATAAATTCGTAGCCAAGTTCACATCGTTCAAAATCGTTTCTACAATGTTTAAGGCGTATAGTCCCTTGAACCATCTGGCCGAAAATATGTGAACGCAACTCTCGCACTCGCCTAGGCGGCAGTACGCAAATCTGTGCATTTATTTGCGGCCAGCAGCGCCCGGAAAGCGCTTTATATCCATTTTCTCTGCGAGATATTGATTGATTTACATATGCAATGTTCACTTTGAAGAATATTTAACCACCAATTTTTATGTGTAAAAATGTTTCTAAAGATCCAAGCCGTTTCGAAGGAGTAGGGAAAAGTTGCGAAATTGCTAAATATTTTTTTTTTTTACAAAAGTATTAATTGCACGAAAAAATCAAATGTTGATATTATTGTTCATGAATCTATGATAAACATATATTTTTTTCAAACCAATTGACCTAGCCGTTACGGAGGAGTAGGCCTCAGAAAATCACTGTTTTATGGCACTTTTCGGACGCTTGGCCCTTCACGCTACATCCTTTGTTATACAAACGCTACATTGTAGAACGAGCGGCCGACTCAGGTGCGTCAACATAGCTACCAACTTATCGTTTTCTACAAATTGCTGTCACCGAGGCGTTACCGATTAGAGAACGGAATTCGACACAAACTGGTTGTAACTTGGCTAGGGGGGCTGGTTAGAGATCTTCAGTATTCTAATCTAGGGACCGAGGAAATTAACATATGGAGGCATACGTTGGAAAACAGACTTAACCTTTCAGATACCGTTAATTTGAGATACAATAGTAAGACAATGGATGCGTGAACGCCGTTCGCTTAAACCCCAAGCAATGAAAATGAATTAATAAGATCAAAAAAAAAATGACGGTGGGTAGTTAAAACTAAGTCGAAGTAGACTCACGCAATGGCAATCAAATAAAGCTAATCGATGCAGTCAATCGAATCAGAAATGAAGATATCCGCAGGAGAACCAGGGTTGCCGACATAGCACGAAGAATCGCCAAACTTAAGTGGCAATGGAATGGCCGTTGGAGCCGAAATGTTCGGGAGTGGCGACCGCGTATTGGGAGACGCAGCGTCGGAAGGCCTCCTACAAGATTTTTTTCAGGAAACGAAAAAAAATCGGCCTCGCCATACAAATTGTCCAATCAAGTTTATCATTTTGTATGGCGGGCTGATTTTTGTTTTCGTTTCCTGAAAAAAAATTTTGTGGAAGGTTGTTCAGTTTCGTCTACTGAGCAAGCCCTTTACATCTTGTATACTAAGATCCCAGAGCGGTCTGACATAAGTTATTTTCACATGAAGCCTTAGGTTCTCGGTAGTGTCTCATGTGCTTTGAACACCTGTGTGCTTGTGGAGTTCCTCCTTGGGGCAGGTGGGCAGGTACCAGATGATATAAGAGATATTTAGTTCCCTTTCTCACCTGGTATATACCTTACTTAACTTACATTTTTATGATTAATCTATACTATATATTTTATTTTTATATTTTATATTTTATTATTTATTAGGTATATATGATAATATAATAATATAATATATAATATTATTATCTATACTTTCTATACTTTATTATATATATTATAATATAATATTATAAAACTGAAGAGTTTGTTTGTTTGTTTGTTTGTTTGAACGCGCTAATCTCTGGAACTACTGGTCCGATTTGAATGATTCTTTCAGTGTTGGGTAGTCCATTTATCGAGGAAGGCTATAGGCTATGTTTTTTATGTTTCAAAATTAGGGATCCGCAATAAAATTGCTATTTTGTAACAAATATTATAAAACTGAAGAGTTTGTTTGTTTGTTTGTTTGTTTGAACGCGCTAATCTCTGGAACTACTGGTCCGATTTGAATGATTCTTTCAGTGTTGGGTAGTCCATTTATCGAGGAAGGCTATAGGCTATGTTTTTTATGTTTCAAAATTAGGGATCCGCAATAAAATTGCTATTTTGTAACACAAGGTGTAAAATCGAAAACCTATTTTTGCGTGCGCTGCAAAAACTATTGACAATAGAACAAAATGATGTACTACGGGTTTGTAGATCCCATTAAGACCTACAAAAAAGTCCGCGAGAACATATATCTAGCTATCATGGTTTAATCACAATAACCGATTTTGTGTTCAAAATAATTATTAAATCGTCTGAAGAAAAAAGAACTACGTTAAATATGTATCGTAATATTAATCTTTATCGAAATTAAGCTTTATGTTATCAAGAGTATTTATGTAGAATTAAAATACTTTTTGTTTCATCTCAATCGGATATTTCGTTTAAAAGTTATCACGTGTGTAAGATGTTAAGAGTTGGTATCTATTAATGAGTTATGGGCGGCAATTATAGGCAATATTTTATCTCTGTATTTCCACGGAAACGAGAAAAACGCGGGTGAAACCGCGGGGTACAGCTAGTTATTATAATATTATAAAGCTGCAGAGTTTGTTTGTTTGTTTGTTTGAACGCGCTAATCTCTGGAACTACTGGTCCGATTTGAATGATTCTTTCAGTGTTGGGTAGTCCATTTATCGAGGAAGGCTATATATATTTTTTTTTCAAAATTGGGGATCCGTAATAAAATTGCTATTTTGTAACACAAGGTGTAAAATCGAAAACCTATTTTTGCGTGCGCTGCAAAAACTATTGATAATAGAACAAAATGATATACTACGGGTTTGTAGATCCCATTAAGACCTACAAAAAAGTCCGCGAGAACATATATCGAGCTATCATGGTTTAATCACATTAATCGATTTTTTGTTCAAAATAATTATTAAATCGTCTGAAGAAAAAAAAACTACGTTAAATATGTATCGTAATATTAATCTTTATCAAAATTAAGCATTATGTTATCAAGTTATGTAGAAGTAAAAATATACTTTTTGTTTCATCTCAATCGGATATTTCGTTTAAAAGTTATCACGTGTGTAAGATGTTAAGAGTTGGTACCTATTAATGAGTTATGGGCCATAGAGTTTTTTATCAATATAAAATCCTGTAATAATCTTTTTCTAAATATATTTGTTGATGATTGTAAGTATAAGATCTTTGAAGAGTATAATAAATACATTTATGAACGCGGTAATCCTGGGAAATACTGATCTGATATGAAAACTGCTTAAATATTCAATAGTCCATTTATTGAAGGAGGCAATTATAGGCAATATTTTATCTCGGTATTTCCACGGAAACGAGAAAAACGCGGGTGAAACCGCGGGGCACAGCTAGTTTGATATATGTTTTATAGAAAATTATTCTAAAGTAGTATCAATCTGTTCCAACTTTCGGTACCTCGGGTCACTCGTCCAAGTGGATGGTGAAGTAGACCGAGACGTAACACGTCGGATCAACGCAGGATGGATGAAATGGCGGCAGGTCGCGGGAACAACTTGTGCCCCACGCATGCCCCTCAAGTTGAAGGGTAAAATTTACAAGTCCGTCATAAGACCTGTTATATGTACTGTATGGATCAGAATGTTGGGCTGTGAAAAAGAAGGAGGAAAAAAGATTGCATGTAGTGGAGATGAGAATGTTGAGATAGATGTGTGACGAGAATGGATAAAGTGAGAAATGGGTATATTAGAGGAAGTTTGAAAATGGCTCCAGTGACTGAAAAGTTGGAAGGCAATCGGTTGTCTTGGTATGGTCATGTGAAGTGGAGCGATAAAGCGCATATTACTAAAAGAGTTCTGCATGTACATGTAGATGGATGGAGAGGGGAGGAAGGCCGAAGAAAAGATGGATGGATTGTGAGAAGTGATATGAAAGAAAAGGGAGTTAGTGATAGTTTGACGGGTAGGGAAGAAGAAGGAGTACCATAAAGTCTCAGACACTTTCCATGGACCAAAACTTTCGTCAGACGCTTTAATTCATTAAACCCGCTTGAAGATGGCTGTGTTTTGAAGATAAGGGGCCATTCAATGGAGGATCAATAATGGTAGGACATCATTATCATTTTCAGCAGCCCTCAAGCCTCCTTCAAGTGTCGTCACAATGACCGGTCCTTTGCGTCTCGCATCTATCAGATTACCGCAACCTTCCCCAGGTCGTCGGTTCACCTTGTAGGAAGACTTGCAAGTCTGCGTCTTCCGGTACGTAGTCGCCACTCCAAAACCTTTCAGCTCCATCGACCATTATGTTCTGCAAGTAATGTGGCCTGTGCCACTTATATTTGGCCAATGACATTTTATTTGTAACGATAGGTGATGGGCACAGAAATGAGTGGAATTTTCCGAAAAAAATCAGCAAAACAATATTATCTACGTGCAATTACGGGCTTCAGAAGGAAGAGTTACTACTGTCGGTGCCACAAAATATAAGAGCGACAAGACCTCAATACAAACCTGTCATCGTATTGGCGCTTGGAAAGTCCGAGGTCTACTAATGGCGGGCAAAATGTCCATCGTGGAGAAGGAAATGGAATCACACAAGATTTCCATACTAGGCATCAGCGAGACACATTTGCGTGGTAATGGCCGTTTTGCCACTGCGACGGGGAACACCATGTACTTCTCTGGCAGAACGGTGATTGGCCGCATGACTGGACGGAATCTGTAACACTTCCGCTGCATAAGAAAGGGTCAACCAAGAGCTGCGGTAATTATCAAACCTTGTCCCTCATCTCACATGCCAGCAAAATCTTGCTCCATATTCTAAATAATCGCATCCGCTACTATCTGGATTGGCAAACCCCGCAGGAGCAAGCGGGTTTCGTTAAGGGCAAGGGCACTCGTGAACAGATTCTTAATATCAGACAGCTTATTGAGAAGGCATGTGAGTTTGAAACGCCAGTGGTGATGTGTTTCGTCGACTACAGCAAAGCGTTTGACTGTGTCAACTGGGGATGCTTGTGGAGGGTCCTACACGAACTGGGAGTACCGAATCATCTCATTGCCCTACTTTGCACGCTGTACAGCTCAAGCCAGGGAGTCGTAAGAGTTGATAAAACAACATCGAAACCTTTTAAATTTCACCGAAGAGTGCGCCAAGGATGTATTTTATCGCCTATCCTATTTAACATTTATGGAGAATACATCATGAGACGTACCTGCGAGAATTGGGAGGGAGGCATCACCGTTGGTGGCATAAAAATTACCAACCTGCGTTACGCTGATGACACTACTCTACTTGCAGCAAATGAGTCAGAAATATATGGTTGCACTTCTAGCCCGAATGGAGCGTATCAGCGAGAAGATCGGACTTTCCATAAACAGGTCCAAAACCAAGGTCATGGTGGTGGACAGATCTTTCTTTCTCTTTCTTTCTTTCGAAAATTGGAGCTCACTGGCGCTTTGGACCTTGAAATTGTGAACAACTTTATTTACCTGGGCTCCAATATTAGTAACGATGGGTCGTGCGAGGGGGAAGTTCGCAGGAGAATTGGCATGGCTAAGAGCGCTATGTCTCAGCTTAGTAAAGTCTAGAGGGATCGCAACATCTCCGTAAAGACCAAAACCAAACTGGTACGGACACTAGTCTTCTCGATCTTTTCGTATGGCGCTGAGACATGGTCGCTAAAAGCTGCAGACCGCAAACGCCTTTGAGATGTGGTGCTGGAGAAGGATGCTCCGCGTCCCTTGGACAGCATTTCGGGCCAACGTATCCATTTTGCAAGAAATTAAAATCGCCTCACGGCTATCGTCCGAGTGTCTTCGCAAGGTTCTGCAATACTTCGGTCACATTGCAAGAAAGGACGGTGGCAACCTCGAAAGGCTTATTGTGACCGGTAAAGTGGATGGAAAAAGGCCTCGCGGGCGCAGCCCAATACGTTGGTCCGACCAGATCCGCACCGCTCTAGACTCTACGATGTACAGTGCCATTGAGAAATACGGCGCAAGGAGGGGGAGGACGTGCAATTTCAAATGCTCATGGAGATAATGTAAACAACAAGCTAACATATCGGTTTCAATTATTTCCCTTTAGTTTTTGATTTAAGATTATAAATTTAGATTACCTATTACAACATAAAATGCATAAAACATGAGACATTAGTTAATAGCTTGTCAGCCAATCAAGTCGCAAGCTGTGCTATCTTGGAACTTGATTAGCGGTGATTGGAAAAATGATGATGATCGAAAATTCAGTACCTTATTTTATCGCATGTCAAGCTACAATGGGCATTCTTTATTTATCTCGTAGTCTGAAATTTTGAATGATAATGTATTTATAGCTTTGGGAAGTCTTATTTTTTTAAACAATTAGTGTGTGGAGCAGTCAAGGACTGCATCGGTCGCATTAAACGCTATAAATAAATATTTATTATTTTATTACGTGTCGTTAAAGTGACTCTACAATGATTGCTGTAATAGTCATCGCTTTGTTAATTCCTTATTTAATTGTGTACTTATATAGGAATGCGTATAAAAGACCGGAAAATTTCCCGCCTGGTAAGTTAGTTATTTTTTTAAGGAGAGGTTTATTTAAGATCTATGGGATTTAGGTGTGGGCTGTGGGCTGGTCACCACATGTAGGTAATACTAAGGAGATAATATTTATATTATATATCACTGTGCATAAAATCTCTTCTACGTATCGGAGAGCAATCAGAGAATCGTCTCTATTGCATCCTTATTCTGTTACTTGATAGTTTTCCTTTATATTAGATTTAAAACTTATCTAACCTAGTTAAAAAGTTACTTTTTAATACAAATAATAATAATAAAATGAACTAGGTACCTTGTAGACACAAACAATTTTTTTTAACAGTACCTATTTATTAAAAAAATGTCACACACACACAATTCCAATGTCATCACAATTTTTTTCGCAGGGCCTCCAAGCTTACCGATATACGGTGCCTTCTGGATCGTTCTCGCCCACGGGTTCAATGACCTCTCTACAGCCTTCCGGAAGTTAGGAGAGAAATACAAGACGAAGATGATTGGCTGCTTCATGGGTCCAGTTCCTACCATTGTTGTGAACGACCCTGCGCTTATCAAGGAGATGCTGACTCGCGAGGAGTTTGATGGACGCATGGACATCATTCTGTTTCGATTGAGGTCTTTTTGGAAAAGGCTCGGTGAGTAAACGTAAACGGATTAGTACCTACTGGTTGTCTAGGTTGTCTCCTATGGCAATTAATCAAATAACGTCTCCCGCTCTGGGTGGAGCGGGAAGAAATGTCCAACTTTTACTGTCTAAAACGCACCTGTGTTCCTTCAACAACTGTGTTCTTTGATACAGTCTCGTAGCCCTTGCAGGCACTAGTTGGCCCCGTTTATTAACTATGTCTTTTTTTAGATGGAAAATTATCAAATGACTCACTTCTACAGTTCGGACTAAGCGTTTCGCTTCGTCGTTTATACCGCATACATCAAAGGACTGGAACAATTTGCCTGCTGCGGTCTTCCCGTCCAATTATAATTTAAGTGTTTTCAAGGCAAGTGTGAATAGGCTCTTAATAAACTATTGCGCCTCACCATTAATGATTGCTTTACTGCTTTCCATTTGGTGGGATGGCAGTCAAGCACTGATTAATATCAAAAAAGACTTCTGTAGGTCTGAGTTCAGCGAAAGGGTCAGACCTAATGACTAAGCTCACCGTGGCTATGGTGGTCAAGAGTCACCCTGTGACTTCCGACGCTCAGGGCGTCGCCTGCGAGTACTGGAGCGTTACATATGTCTCCTCCTCTCGCAGAAGCTTCCTGTCCTCTCGATATACCACGGCCTGGACCAGGTCGCCCTCACAAAGACTCGGTGACTCCGCCCAAGCAAGGTAGATCCTCATCTGTGTTCTTTCTTTCTGCAATTAAAAAAATCGTCTGACCTAGTTGCGCTTGAGCAACATGTTGCCGCGTCGGTGGGCGGTTGTGTCAGCTCCGAGTATATTTGGAATGATCAAACAGTCAGGCGCTTGCATTTTATGGCTCATTTACACTTGGTCGTCAACATCGGCAGACGACTTATGCACGTCGGAAGCGGCTGGGGTCATCACGTTGATGAAGAAAAAAATAAAAGTGAGTCTGTTGGCTAGTCTTTGCTGATTTTTGGCAATTTGCTGGCCGCCATTTTTTGCTTGGCCCAGCTTCTAATGGTGGCCACTGGTCCAAGTCCTCTAATAATTTATTACGTTTGATTTTTTGATTTCACAGCCATTTGCTGTAATGTATCAACCGTTATGGTACTCGTAATATATTTACAATACGTACTTAATTATATTTTCCTTTAAGTCAATCAAATTATTTTGTTGTACATACAATCATTTTTACAATCGTTTCAAATCGTTTGATCTAATCGCCATGTAGACTGGCAACAAGACACACCTCAAAACGGAAGTTACATCGTAATAATCCAGCAATCATCGTGATGATACCCTTACTGATTTAGAAACATGCTTAGTACGTAACTTGTATAGGTACTATAGCGATTATTCCCAAATTGAGCTACGAAGATTTTTATGAATCGCAAAATAAGTTTTTTTTTGTGACGTTACAAAACAGTTTTCAGACTTTTTCCTATAGGTATTTGTATACAATAACATCTTACTTAATATCCAATTTTAGAATTACCCTAGGTTAGGGAAGTACCCTATGAATTTTAAATCCCTTTAGAGTGACGAAATATACGTTTTGTGCGATATTTAATAAACGGCCGTATTTTTTTTTTCGTATGGTAGTTTGATTTTTAACAGTTATAAGAGATCGCAGACCAGAGTATACGGTTTTAACCTTTCAATCGTGTCAAAGATACAATAGAAGACAATGACAGCGCGAACTTTCAACTCGATAACTCCTTGCCTTCCCGAGATAAAGGGTCTTGACAGATAGACAGAGGGACAACAAAGCGATCTTATAAGGGTTCCGTTTTTTTTCTTTTTGAGGTACGGAACTCTAAAAAATAAAAGATTTGACGAAGTAGTTTTATCTACCAAAAAAAAAAACTTAAAAAAAAAACAATGATTTTTATATAGTTTCTACAAGCATATACGGTTTGTCATGCTAATTACAATAGTGCGTGTACCTACAGGCAAACACAAACATTGCGTGGTGCGATTAAAAACGTCTTAGCTTTGAAGATACCAACAAAGTCGTAGAACCGTTAGCTTTTTGACTTTTTCACACCTTTCTCTTGAACTTAATTTGAGTTGTGGCCCTGTTACCATGTTTTACGAGTAAGATGGCACAAAATAGATAGGTACAGAAGACAATCTACATACAAAGCGCGCTCGAGCAACGCACACATAGACACCGCTCACGGACACGATATCTCGGAGCGCCTCGGCCCGCTCGTCGAACAGTTCCAGCTCAAACGCTTATTAGTGTACCGTGCGTCCACCGAGTGTAGGTATAAAAAGTGAAGTACATACAGGAGATAGACTTCTGTACCTATCTATTTTGTGATGATGGCGTTTCGAATACGTCAATCATTCGTGAACAAAGTTTTTAGGTAGGCATTGGATAGGTTTACCTTTCGTAGGCAAGTGAATGAACGGTAGATACGCATCAATTTGAATGGACGCCTTTCTCTTTTAATTGGAAAAGATAACAATTTAATTTAACTTTGATTTAAATTGAGTTCTTGATTGATTTGTTGTCCAAATAAATAGCTTAACGAATTTAGAAACAGGCATAGCAAAGTTACTTTCTGAGTTCTGTTCTGAGCTTTGAGGAATCTGTGTCAATAACGTTTTAAAGAGCTCATCTTGGAAGCAGTAACAGGTCGGAAGACATTCCCAAAATTGATTTTTATTGATTTGTTTGCTGTTCCTACATTACCATCACAGAAAAAGAAAATTGAACGTAAATTCCAACCATTGAATCAGGATTAGTTCTGGGCTACGGGTAATTTTAAAAAAAAAGTTACCCTTGCCTTAGGAAGGAAAAGAAAGGAACATAGGCGGGTTTTAGTCACTAAAAATTCCGACACTAACCTTTCACTCCATCCTAGAGTGGGTGAAAACATTTGATGATTTCCCTCAAGAAAACAAAAACGGTTTAGTGGTCTCGGTTATAGAAACAAGGAGAATGTCCTCTACCTCTACTTACGGAAGACTGAAAACACAGCTTTTACTTAAGGCGTATAGTCCCTTGAACCATCTGGCCGAAATTATGTGAACGCAACTCTCGCACTCGCCTAGGCGGCAGTACGCAAATCTGTGCATTTATTTGCGGCCAGCAGCGCCCGGAAAGCGCTTTAAATCCATTTTCTCTGCGAGATATTTATTGATTTACATATGCAATGTTCACTTTGAAGAATATTTCACCACCATTTTTTATGTGTCAAAATGTTTCTAAAGGTCCAAGCCGTTTCGAAGTTAAGGAGTAGGGAAAAGTTGCGAAATTACAAAAATTTTTTTTTTGACAAAAGTGTTAATGACACGAAAAAATCAAATGTTGATATTATTGTTCATGAATCTATAATAAACATATATTTTTTTCAAACCAATTGACCCAGCCGTTACGGAGGAGTAGGCCTCAGAAAATCACTGTTTTATGGCACTTTTCGGGCGCTTCGCCCTTAATTGTCATCATCATTTCAATCAAAGTCCACCGTTGGACATAGACTTCCTCCAAGTGTCACCGCAACTACAGGTTCTTTGCGTCTCGCATCGATCCAGTGTGGAAGGCTTCCCACCACTGCGTCTTCCAATGTGTGGTCTGGTCTGGCTACTCCAGAACCTTTCGGTACCATGTACCATTTGTTCAGCGAGCAATGTGCCAAAGGGATAACAAAGACAAAAAAACAACTTAAACATAGTACTTAGGTACCTTTTTTTATGGTGGGAAAAAATCATCCAATGACCACCCCCGCTCTTGGGCGGAGCAGGAGATAGTGTCAGACTCTTACTGACTAAAAGACCCATGAGTTCGAGCTCTCTTTCGGATAACTCTCTCCTCGCTCCGGACCATGGCCTCAACCAAGGCCCGGCGCGAAAGGTCTCCGCTGCCGATCGCCCCCACGAGGGCACGGCGATGCTCCCCCCAAGCAGGGCACACCTCGACTGTGTGCTCCACCGTGTCCTCCGGGAATTCCGCACAGTGACGACACCCGGGTGTCACTTCCGCACGAATCCGGTGCAGGAAACTCCCGAACGAACCATGTCCGGTGAGGACCTGCGTCATGCGGAAGGTAAGGACGGCGTGAGGTCTTTCCAGCCACGCCTCAAAGAGGGGACTTACCGCCATAATTGTGGCGTGCCCAACATAGGTACCTAACTAAACTGACTTGTAAGTCGGATTTACGTAACTTATTTGTGTTTTTGTGACGTAACGTAAAAAGAACGTAAAAGTAGAACTTTATAATTTTTAGATTTATTACTATACTTGTGCTATGAGACCTTGCTTCATGCCATTCTTCCTCACTCCTCAGGTATCTTCTTCACGGACGGCTATTTCTGGCACGTGCAGAGGAGGTTCTCGCTGCGGTACCTCCGGGACTACGGCTTCGGCAGGCGCGATGACACGCTGGAGTCCGTGATGTCCTCGGAGATCAAGGAGATGCTGGACATGAGGCTCAGTGGACCGAAGTATCCGGATGAAATGGTATGGACTCGCTAAAAAGTCAAATCTGTAATTTTTATTGTAGTCTAAAAATGGAAACAATTACGGATCCTATGTCGCATAGAAAAAAAATAAACGGTAGGAAAGAGGGAGAGCGATAAAATATTTTTTTTCTGTAAAACTAATATTGTATAATTTATGTATTGTCGTTATTTCCTATCTATATAACCATACTAGCTGCTACCTGCGGCAACCCCAGTGTGGTTTATTGATAAAGAAAGTTAAAAATATCTTGTGTCCTTTTATCTAATTATTGTGTGTCTAATAATTTTATCTAGACATGCGGTAGCGTGTCAAGCCAAGTTCAAGAAACAGAACTGGCGAGCAGCACCGTGTGTAATATTACACGAATTTTTTCTTAACCAGAATTGGTAATATGCACAATGTTACATGTGTTATGTGTACATCGGCTTTCTTACTGTGAATGGTGTATGAATTTATGTACAATAAAGAATATAAGAATGTATAAAACAGTAGGTACTATTCTTACTGCAATATTAGTCGAAAAATACGCGCTTCTGAGACCTACCCTACTGTACCCTTCTGGGTCCTAAGTTAATTCTATTCTACCCTAGACCATTTATTACTTATTACCTTGAACATTTATTTTCACATCCTTCTTTCCAGGAAATCGTCAAGGGCGACCTCGTGTACATGCCATTCTTCTTCTCCATCCCTTTCATCAACGGAGTGGTCCATGTCTTATCCAGGGGTACTATCCCGAGATCGGAGTACCATTCTCTATGGACTCTAGCAAAAGGAACCCTTACTTTCCTGAGGAACTCGACTGATATGGGGGGTGCCTTGTCCCTTACTCCTTGGCTTAAAGATGTGCTGCCTAACTACAGTGGTTATAACAATCTGGTGAAAGGAAATCAGGTCTTACTGGATTATTTTACGGTACGTATGTAATACGACACATCGATAAAATATCTATATGCTTTATTTAACACGGCAAGGTAATACCGTGGTAATACATAGGCCTACCTGCAAAGGAAAAATCTATATTCATCAAACGTAATAACAATAGGGCTGGTCCTCATAAAGTTTTAGGACGCTATCCAGATAGCCAGCTGATCAATATCGCATCAGACGTACAATCGTAGTAGAAAAATTAAAAATTAATGCTAATACTATCTTAACAACTAACAAAAGTTTTGAGAGAGGCCGTACGCCATTGACCTGGTGTCTAATATCGAGAGAGACCTCAAGAAAGCCCAAAATCAACAACCCAGGACACACTGTCCTGGCGCAGAATTGTGATGAGACCCGAGTCCAGATAATGGCAGCAGGGACGGACAAAGAAGGGGAGACAATATAAGATAGTATAACTGTATTCGGGAAAAGGATTTGTAATCCACGGATCAGTAACACACCAATTTTGTCCGTTGGTAGCACGTTCCATGAAAGATGTTTAAAGGCCTCTGTGAGTTAGCTTCAGTCCCTCGCACGCCTTCTGAAGTTCCAGGGCCCTAGTGTTCTGAGATATATACAAAGATATAACTAGATTTCATTGTTAATCTATCTAAATGCTTCCCCGAATAGATCACCTGGCTAGCAGAGCACAAAAACTAAACTGTTGAAAAAACCTCGTAAAGTCTATTCATCAACATTCCAGTTTAAATTAATGTTGACCCTCGACCTTATGATGGAAGTCAGTAACGGCATGATGACATCACTCATGATTTACAATTTTCTAAGTTTAATAAACAAAAACGTTTCCATAATTTCAGAGAGTAGTGAACGAAGCTAAGGAAACCCACGATGAGACTTACGACCGTCACTTCCTGGACATGTACCTTACTAAGATGAAAGAAGAATTTAGAGAGAAGGAACGTAGTACATACTCAGGTAAGTAACGGAGATGCAATATACCTTAGATATTGGTATAGGTGATAGGTTCTAACCTACGTTAGAAAAGCTACAAACCGAGTTCCGTTCAGTCTAGCCTGAAATATATTAAGTAATTTTCACCACCACTGCTCTGAAAATGGTGAAAGAAAATATCGTGAGAAAGCTATGTCCTAGAACTAAATATTCAAAGACATAACTCCATCTGATAAAGCCACGCATGTAGGTCGAGCAAATCACCTTGTTCCTATCGAGACATCTAAGGCTGATTTCTTCTTCTTAGTCGTGCACTTTTCACAGACCTCGACCATGAGGCCGTAGCCGTTAATTATCATGACCTGTTCAAAGTTGTGGCCATTTTACCTGGGCCTCAAGTCTGCTATTTTTATAAATTCGTCATTCCAGCATGATCCCATTGTCATTTTGCTAAAAGTTCCTAATCTGCTAAGTAATTCATAATGATCGATCATTGATCGGTCAATGGTCTCGTAATAGAGTTGTGGTAAAATGACAATATCAAGCTTATTAAAAGCATTACTGCACAATGACGTTATAATGGTAGGTCACTGATCAAAGGAACTCTCAAAATTTTCGCAGATTACCGCATACGTGAGACATTCATATGTAAATATGTACGAGATTACCATTCTATCCCACTTCTTTCAATGAAGTGTCAGTGGTTGATCATTGGAAAGTCATTATGACGCCATTATATTAGTAGATTACCAAACTTACTCAAAATCAACAATTATGGAATCAATGATTCTGACACTATTGTAATAGCAGACTTGGGGCCCTGGATATATGTCCCAAAAACTCTAGCTGAGTAGGTAACTCTAAAGCTATAAATTTTTACTCAAACATACATGGTACTGTAGATAACCATTTACTTATGATTTTTTTTCTGTGACCTTATGTGCCTACGGAAATATTAATTATGTAAAACATTACTAGCCATTCATAAGGATAAATATAAAGGTTGATTATATTTATCGGATCCGTTCAATATTTTAGGGGCCATGCATTACGTAAGATGATTTATGAGGAGGGGGTCAGTTACTTATTTTATCTTACAAGCCACCCCTTTGTGCCATCCAAGCCCCCGACTCTTGATAGTTCTTACGTAAAATCACAAAAATATGCAAAGTTAAGATTTGAAAAAGCTCGGGCAACCGCAATGACCGATATGATTTCGAATTAGTTTATGTAAAGCACCTATTTCCCTGTAAACGTCACTGCACCTCCCGGCTTCTAAACTAGATGTTACTTGTTGGCGTAAACGACAGACTTGAAAACGTTCCTAAAATTGTTAGTTCTAAAAATAAACATTAAACAGCAAAACCAATTAAACCTAGGTTCACTTTTTCCTTATGATTCTTACGTAATAAATATTAAAGAGGGGTCGGCTTATTGAGGGGGTAAAAAATGAGTAAAAACCGTCTTACAAAACGACTCATTTATCTACAAGATTTAACAGATTAACATTATAGTTTTAGTATATGTATATGAAACCGAACCTATACTACTAGTACTATAACCGTGTCTAGTAATTTTATGTAAAGAATGCATGTAATTAAGTACAAAATTTCATAAATGTAAAATGAAAAATCACAAAATAAGTTTGTTATGCCATCTGGTTGTCCGCACATATATATGGTTACCGGGTCATCCGGGCAGCTGGGAGGTTGTTTTGCTCACGCACCCAGCTGTGCGTTGGCGCCTAATGCTTGCTATGACCACTACCAATTAAAAGCCAGGAGCGGACCAATCGGAGTGCCAAACATCAAAAACGTAAAACAAACTCCAAAAATGCTAAAACTTCAACTCTCCTTTATCAGGTGTGCTGGAATAAATTTATTTAGAAATAAGCATCACATTTGTACTATTCATCTGTTTCCTTCTTCTTTTCTTTTAATTGATAAATCGTCCAAAAAAATGTCCTTCTAGAAGCTCTTCTGGAAGGACTTTTAAAGTCCTGCTAGCAGGACTTGATTTTATATGAAATTTGACGCTCGTCCTTCTGGCAGTACGCCGACTGCTGGCAGGACGACTCAGACGAATCACTAAATCAGGGGAAACAAACATTTTGAACTACCCTCATTTAATTATTTATTTATTTGAAATAAACGAAAAGTTATGTTGTTGTGTTTATAAAGAACAGTAAGGTAAAGTAGGTAACATATATTTATTTTTATAATATATTGATATGTTTATATATACTTTTGGTAGGTGCTCAATGTTGTAATTACGATTGTAGAATTCATTTTTGATTTTATAAAGTATTATACCATTCAATACTTTACCGCGGTTTCGTCTACGTGGACGCGGGAAAAATTTATTGTGTTTCTTTCTATATATATCAGCTGGCTTTCTGTTGTTTTTTGTGGTGTACAAAACGGTTTTGATAATAAAATGTCGGCCATAACATTAAGATGTTGCAAATTCATCACCAAATTGTTGACGACTCCAGGCGTTATTCGTTCCCGGCGCATCGTAGTGCGATGCTAGCGAACTCACGCGATCTCCACGTCTAAATATCGTAGCCATTTCGCTCACACTAATGCTAGAACGATGAAACAAACACTCCTACAATCAGAAAGAGACTGACTATCTACTTGTTTTTTTACAAATCCTGCCAGCTGGACCGTTCACGCAATATTCATTAAAAAAGGTGCGTCCTACCGGAAGGACTGAAAGTCCTGCTAGTAGGACGCTGGACGATTTATCATTAATAACATGTACCTATGTACATAAATAGTTAAATAAATAAACTTGTACCCCAAAAAAATGGTTTATCAACATAGTACCTACCTAAAACTAGTACGCTTGAAACATAAAAGGCGTTTGGTTTAGATGTTAGTAAACAAACAAAAGATTAATTTAATGGTCATTGACACCAATGCAATGCACGTGCCGCCTCTAAAGATGACAAAAAATCAATAACCGGGTCTTAAAACCAGTTACAAATGACATTTAAATTTGCTTCCTATTGTTATTTACATAATGATCCCATTCATAAATATGTTTTAACGATCGATGACGTTGATTACGCAGACTGCGCTTGAGCCGATGAAGCGGAAGATTTTAATTATTAAATTAATTATCGGTTAATGTAAAACTAATAAGTAGGTATTTCATTTAACTAATTGAAACCATTAAATAAAAAACGGTACATAGTTCTTTTCAAATAGACCGTATTTAGCAGTTTTAGTATTATTACAGCGTAGATCTCTTTTCATTACAGGGCGAAGAACGTTCAAGAAACTACATGGACACACCTACCTAGTTTGGACACGTTTTGAGATTTAAAACAAACAAAATTAAATTGAACGAGGATTAGCTATAGTTTTAATTAAAAAGAGGAAACTCTTCTTTCATTTTTTATTTGGAGACAACGCATTTTATAATTTTTTTTGGTTAATGGCCAGTTTGAATTTTGAAGCAGTGTCTTTAAGTCGCGGGCAGCATGTTGAATTCCGAACGAAACGAAGGTTGCTAATTATAATCCCGAATGGCAGTGAGGGATTTCTATAATTAACTCCCGAACATTGCGAGGGTGTTAATAAAGAAATCTGAGTGAAGTGAGGAATTTAAGTCTCCCAAGACAAAGACAGATTTATCGCCGTGTTACTCTACTTTCTACACCATCTGTGAGATATCAGATAATTAAAAGACAATTTAGCCGACCAAGTCAATAGAGAAATATAAGTATTATATTTACAAGTTAATAAGAAACAAAATTCCCTACTCCAAACTTCTAAAGTTTCAGTTTTCTATAACCCCGTCAGTATGCTGATGTTTTTTGCTAATGGCTAATTTGAATTTTGAATAAACTTTTGATGCATACCTACATGTACATTTTAATTCACACGACTTTTGATGTTCCAAATTCAAATCTCATTATTCCCTATATTCCCTGAATCGCCCATACTGCATTATCTCCCTAGGGATAGAATGACTTGCTTTATGTGATGTTAGTACGAATATGACGTATAAGAGGACATTATCGAGCAGGTTTTGTAAAAACTCGTTTTTTCTCGTTCCCAATTCAAATCTCATTACTCCCTAGGGAACGCCCATAATACATTAGATCCGTAAGGTAGACTTGCTTTAGGTGAGGGTTGTATAACATATATAAGGGTATTATCGAGCAGGTGGTGTAAAAAAATATTATGGACTGTTTAGAGTTGTTTAAAGCTTATATCTTTGACCCGTTTCAAATAATAAATGATTTGCTAATTCTCTGTCCTTTTGTTTTCAGTGGACCAGTTAATCTTGACGTGCACCGACTACACCTTCCCCGCGGCCTCAGCAGTTCAGGTCGTGCTGTCCATGCTGGTAGAGCGGCTGCTCTTGCAGCCAGAGATCCAGGACAAGATCCATGAGGAGATCGACCGCGTCGTTGGCAGAGACCGCCTGCCTACTCTAGATGATAGAAAGAAGTATGTTCCATTTTGATTTACGATTTTTATCTGGAGGCCAAAAAAGGTAATTATGGGCGGTGAAGTGGTCCAGGGCAGAGATGTGCCGTTGCCGGCAATATTGCCACCAATATTCATACTTTGGGCACTACTCCCGGCAATATTGCCACCAATATTCACACTTTAGGCAATACTCCCGGCAATATTGCCACCAATATTCACATTTCACGGCAATATTGCCGGCTACGGCTACTAGTCCAGGGGGTAACAGTCCCGACTTACGAGTTGAACGTCGTGGGTTCAAACGCAGGCAGGCGCTACAGCTTTACTTTATCTAATTTATTTTAAATGATATTTATTTTGCAAATAGGTTTTTTTAAAACACTTTTATACGACAATTTGTTAGTCAATTTAAACTAGATGAGGCCGCTGTTTCCAAGCTGACTACCCTGAGAAGAAACACCGAAACAAACTTAGGGGTCAAAGTCTCTTTTACCCCAACAAACATGCAAACATGTTAGCCATATTTTATCACTACTGCTCTCAAAACAAAAAATTCTAATCTGTAACACCTGCCAACCATCACTGCGGGCCCAGTGCTGTCCAGTGGGGCGCAAGGAAAGCCTCCTAGAGAGGGGTGAGTCCCCGCATTTGGAATAATATAAGATTGATTAATATAAGTATTAGCTTTTGTCCACAGCTTCACCCGCGTTCATAAAATATAGCCTATGTCATTCAGGAATAAAACAACTTTCTATCGGTGAAAAAACTTTAGCAATCGGACCAGTACTTTCAGAGATTAACTAGTACAAACAAACAACAAATTTTACTTCTTTATAATACCTATTAGTGTAGATGATAAATAAGTCCATTTGACTTACATAAATGTTCTGATATCAATCACAGATCCCCAATAGGTAAATAAATATTTATTATTTAAGCAAAAACATAGAAACAGTAGATCCTAACGGTTAAACCTTTGATGTTCGATAATAGTAGTTTATGTGACTAGGGGATAAAGCAGTGTCTTTAAGTCGCGGGCGGCATGTTGAATTCCGAACGAAACGAAGGTTGCTGATATTAATCCCGAACGACAGTGAGGGATTTATAAAATTAACTCCCGAGCATCGCGAGGGAGTTAATTTACCAACCGCCCAAGACAAAGACAGCTTTATCCCCGTGTTGCATACTCTACTTTTTACACCATCTGTGAGATAATTTAAAGACAATTTGATCGACCAAATCATCATACTAGAGAAATATAAGTATTAGAGTCTGTCTAATAAGTTAAACGACCTGGGTAATTATCAGGATTTAATTAAATCTGATGTAATCAAAATGGGTTCAATAATCAAGGTTAATTAAGAGATAGAGATTATTGTTTACTAACAGAAGAATCATATGAAAAATATCTAATATAAGTATTTTTAAATGATTAAATATTATGCAAAATTCCCAAGTCGGTTGACTTATTAGACAGACTTTATACGAGTATTTACAAGTTCATCAAACAAACAAAATTCTGTACTCCAAGATTCTATAGTTTCAATTTTCTATAACGCTCCCGTCAGTACGCACGTTTTATTCTATTTTGTTTTTTTTTTGTTAGTGGCCAGTTTGAATCATAGTGATTACATACTCTTTGGTTTGAATTTCAAGTCAACTTGTTCGATACGCCTACATTTTAATTCACGATGTTAAAGATTTTTAATGTTCCAAATTCAAATCTCATTATTCCCTAGGGATCGGCCATACTGCATTATCTCCTTATGGATAGAATGACATGCTTTAAGTGAGGTTTGTATGACGTATAAAACGACATTATCGAGCAGGTGGTGTAAAAATTATATTATTAGCCCAGCAGCGCCCTCTTACTACCGCTTTTGAAAGTTGTTTAAACTGAAGAGGACTACAGGAGCTAATTGTGAGTTTTAAGCGCTAAAGTAGGTATACGATCCACTGCAGTAAACAGAATCGGACAAATATACACCGCTAAATTTTAATCGTTTTAATCCCGTGGAGGGTCGATCCGGTACATGAAACACTATCGATTTGTAAAGATATTTTTTTTTTCATAACTCTACTACATGACTGATTTACTGTTATAATTTTATAATCAAATCTGTAGATTTTTTGTAAATCGCTAAAACGCTGCTAGCGACAAAATGTCTTTGAGCTTGATCAGCTCTTTCTTTTGTTTGTAGTTCGAGAGTCGAGAGTGTCCGCGCTTTAAGTTCTATGGTCCTCTTAAAACGCTCAGTAGATAAGATTTATGTTTCAATACGGAAAACACGACTTTAGACTAGAAATAAGTATAAGTTAGGTAATTGTATTAAGGCGGACACAGACTTTGCGAGGCATGCGCCGCGAACGACGCACAGCGAATGCTTCTGTTTGAAATGTGCGTGCGAGCCATGGCGTGCAAAGCAAATGTTTCATTTTTCTGTCTTCATGTTTGTGTGAGGCTTGTGCTTGCGAAGCATTGGCTTTGCGCCGTGCGTGGCGCATGCCTCGCAAAGTCTGTATCCGCTTTTTAACATTTCGGTGCCGCGCTGTGACATAGACTTTAAGCTTAAGGCTTATAGTCCCTTGAACCATCTGGCCAAAATTATGTGGACGCACCTTTCGCACCGGCCTAGGCGGCAGTACGCAAATCTGTGCATTTATTACATAAGCAATTTGATTTACATAAGCAATGTTCACTTTGAAGAATATTTAACCACCAATTTTTATGTGTAAAAATGTTTCTAAAGTTCCAAGCCGTTTCGAAGGAGTAGGGAAAAGTTGTTGACAAAAGTAGATATTATTAGCACGAAGAAATCAAATGTTTTTTTTTTCAAACCTAATAATCTGGCCGTTACCGAGGAGTAGGCTTCATAAAATCACTGTTTTATGGCACTTTTCGGGCGCTTGGGCCTTAAGTAAAGCGAAAGGTTTGAGTGCCGGGTCGTGCTCGGCTCCTCTAGAGTCGTTCCACACTACTGTGACTCTACATGAATTTGGGGTCAGCTCTCTGCTCTTACTCGGATCATTTAGCATAGACCCATCATTAAATACCAAAGATCAATCAAAAATTTCCAAAAGCATGACAGTTTGACATGTTGAATAGGGTTTTCTTCACACCATGAAGTAACGCACTCCTCTGAGTGCGTTACTAATAATAAGCATTAATACTAAGCATTATTTTAAAATGTTTTAATTTACGCATATTAATATTAACAAACATTCAGCATTTTATTACAGGGACCGCTGCGAACATACTGTAACCTGCCGGCTGCGCTATGCGGCAACGGTCGGACAGATTACAAGCAGTACCCCTAGCCAAGTTGATAATCTGCAATAGTTAACGCTAGTAGAAAGGAATAACATCGTCTTAAGTTCTTAACGCTCAGTCAAGTGGTCAGAACAAAATAATTGGCGGCAAGATCAACTCGAAGCGTTCGGCGCAAGCGAAACGATTGTAACTTGGCTAGGGGGGCGGGTTATCTACAATATCTACAGTAGATGCAGTGGCAACTTATGTACAAATCGTATCATTGTATCGTTTTCGCTCAAAACTTAGGTATCAGTTTCATCACTTCACATCTTAACTGGGTCACCCGGTTATAGTAGTCGTCGTGAGTTGATAATACAATAAATTACGTAAAATTAGAATTCATCCAATACGACACGGAAACATACATATAAACAATCATATTGTAATAGGATTTATTGTTCTTTAGATGATCTGTAAACAAAATATCGTTAGATTTATCACCACCCTACGGTTTCTGAAATAATACCGGATATTTATGGTGACAACTGTACGGGATCACCAACCGCTGATTTTATTTTATCAAATCAAAACAAATGCCATTATTAATTTCTACGGTTGTATACTAGGAAGCATTTTATAGCCTAAATAGTAGAGGATACGATTAAGAACGACCTTCACCGGTTTGTTTAATGGATGAAACGTATTTTATGATAAATTTAGTATATTAAATAAATTAACGCGGGTGGGTTGCCTGAGAAATTCCTGGTAAAACAATTTTTTTTTTTTTTTGAAATTTCACAGCTGTGTTTAACGAATAAATTTAATACTAACCGAAAGAGTGAAGCCTTTAGAACATAAAAAGGTTTGGTTGCGTTTTTGTTTCCTGGCATAACTATGTATAAACAGGTATATGTAAAAACAGGTGTGTTTATTTTGATATACAACAAATTCTATATCAAAATAAACGCTGCTTCATTACGAATATGATGTTATAGTGTTGTCTGCAAAAAAATCTGGTATGAATAACGGTTGTGCATTTTTCTGAAAAAAAAGGAAATTTTCAATTTTTAAATAATAATAGTCTGGCCAGGAATTTCTTAGGCAACCCACCCGCGTTATATTATTTAATACACTAAATGTATCATAAAATACGTTTCATCCGTTAAACAGACCGGTGAAGGTCGTTCTTAATCGGATCTCAGACTAAAAATCACTGTGTTTAATAGGGTTGTTCCCGAAGGATATCAAATATTTTCTTTCTCTACGAGTTCATGAGCATGTTTGGTACAGTCAACAGTAAAAGCTTTTGAATACCATCATTAGAGACACAATAGAAAGACAAAAAGAGAGTGAACGTTTTCGCTTGAGGTTTAATGAAATAGAAGAAAAATGTTTATTGTTTCTAATTCTATAACAAAATCGACACTCCAGAACCTTTCGGCCCCAACGGCCATCTGTTCAGTTTGTAGAACAGATGGCCGTTGGGGCCGAAAGGTTCTGGAATGACGACCGCGTACCGATGAATGCGAGGCACACAGGATCGTTCATTGTGGCGACACTTGGGGAGGCATACATCGGCTGAAATGATGATGATGACGATGATGATTATAAACTGATTAAGACGGACCAGACATATTTTTTTACCATTATACATATGTTTTTTACTGACAGTACTTTGGAATTGATTTATGAACATTTAAAACCATTTTTTTTATGAATTTGGTAGGAAATGAAGAACAATAGCATCATGAACCTCTGGGAACGACCCGTTTAATCTGCAAACAAACGCGAAAATTATATTATTTATGATTAAGTGATTATTATCATAAAGAATTATTATATATTCAAGGAATATTAGTATTTTGTATAATTTTATCGTCTTATACCTATTCATTTAGGTACTACCTAATTAGTTTTATTTTTATTGTTATTACCAAATTGCATTTTTTCATCGCTATAAAACCAGCTTTTTTGTTACTTTTGTTTTTAATAAATTACCCTATAAAAATTTAATTTGGGATGTTATTATCTACACTAATATTATAAATAGGTACCCAGTTTGTTTTTTTTTTTATTGTAGAAGGTAATCTCTGAAAATACTGGTCCGATTGCTAAATTTTTCCAACCAATTTCGAAGCGTGCACTAGCTTCTGACGTTTTATAAGTGCCCATGTAAGCCTATGTGAAATAAAAAACCTTTGACTTTGAGTTTGACTTTCATCGAAACAAAGTTGCTATATTCCTGAGTGACTTAAGCTATAATTTTAAGTACGCGGACAAAGCCGCGAGCAAAAGTAACATCTTCTTCTTCCTGCCCTTATGCCATATTACTTGGGGTTGGCGCAACATGTAGTGATGGGTAAAGGGAACATCAATGCATATTATTACAATGCGTTCCAAATGAGAATAGGATCGATCGCCATGTTGTGACGTCACGATTTACTGTCAAATCGAGGAAAGACATTTTTAAACATTAATTGATTTACAAAAAATAATTTATTTACGAACTGTGAACGAAACAAGTTTAATCAGAATCCAGTTCTTCAATTTTACTAATAGTAAATGCCATAATTAATTCAATTCTTATTGAGTTAGGTCAAAATCAATGAAAAACTCTGAGCAACTTTATTTTTCCTAAATATCGCTCGAATTTACATTTCCGTCTCAGTTCAGTTAGTTGTCTAATTATTGTGTTTGGCTGAGATACTTATCTCACTATCATTAAATTAAAACCGGCTAAGTGCGAGTTAAGCTTGCGCACGAAGGGTTTCGTACAGTCCGTAGCTAAAAACGGCAAAAAAAAATGACGTTTGTTGTAGGGGAGCTCCGCTTAAATATTTACTTTATTAATTTTTTAGTATTTGTTGTTATAGCGGCAACAGAAATTAATAATTTGTGAAAATTTAAACTTTCTAGCTATCGCGGTTCTTGAGATACAGCCTGGACAGACAGCGGAGTTTTAGCAATGAGTCCCGTTTTTATCCTTTGATTACGGAGTACTAAAAACTATAAGGGTTCCTAGTTGACTACGGAACCCTAAAAATGGACCTGACTTTGTAACAATTTTGTAAGAACGCTAAGATAACCCGCTTGCTTATCCGCAGGAACAGGCCATTCACCTGTTTGGTTTTGTTTTGAAAGCCGTTCGTGACCGCATAACAAAAGAAAAGAAAAAAAACAAAACAAAAGTATGGCGGCGTAGGCGTGGCCACGGCGCACTACATGAGTCGTATGAATGTCATCAACAATCAGAAACTGGTGGTGATATAGTCATGTTTAGCTCCGATAATTCCGTATCTCTCACTCTCTTACTGGAATAATGATTACACAAAACGTACGACACTGTATTTATTAATTACTAGCCTTTACCCGCGGCTTCACCCGCATACATATACAATGCGTTCCAAATGAGAATAGGATCGCCCGCCATGTTGTGACGTCACGATTTAATGTCAAATCGAGGAAAGAAATTTTTAAACATTAATTAATTTACGAAAAATTTAATTTATTTATGAACTGTGAAGGAAAAAAGTTTAATCAGAATCCAGTTCTTCAATTTTACTCATCTCTAAGTTCTTCAATTTTGCCAAAATTTCTTCGAGTTGACAGCACGACGAAACGTCAAAACATAGGAATCGGTCCTATTCTCATTTGGAACGTAGTACAGGATTATTTGTTAAACACTGGCAACCTCTCGAGTTCCTAATCTGCTAATTCATAATGATCGATCATTGATCGGTCAATGTTCTCGTAATAGAGTTGCGTTAAAATGACAATATCGAGCTTATTAAAAGCAATGACTGCACATGACGTTCTAATCTAATGGTAGGTCACTGATCATAGGAACTGTCAACATTTTTGCAGGTTACCGCATACGTAAGACATTCATTTGTAAATATGTACGAGATTACCATTCTATCCCACTTCTTTCAATGGAGTGTCAGTGGTTGATCATAATGATGCCATTATATTAGTAGATTACCAAACTCACTCAAAATCAACAATTATGAAATCAATCATAGACCATTCTGACACTATTGTAATAGCAGACTTGGGGCCCTGGACTATGTTACTAACATTATATACAACAACTTTAGTTCTACGACTTTTAAAAATTCATCATATAAATATGATAAATTTTCATCAGATTATCATACAAAATAAAAATATTTAAATTGAATGTTCTAAATATTACGAAGTGGAATAGTGGAGGGGAACTGGGATTGGCCGGCGGGGGTGCTTGATGCGCTTGCGTCATGTCATACAAACGTAGGTAGATACAGCAAAGTACAGAGTTGAAATGCGTTAGATAGAACAACGAAATCTTGAAGATTTGTTTTTGGTAAATGAGTTAAGTTTTGTAATAGTCATAGAACAAAAGATGTTGTGTATGATGTTAGTAATACAGTCCTGCAAGGTTGTTAGTGTTTTACAAATAACCCTGTATAGCCTATCATCATCATCATCATCAGCCTTTTTAATGTTCCCACTGTTGGGACTCAGGCCTCCTCTCTAGGAGAGGGAATGGCCCGTAATCCACCATGCGGGCCCAGTACGGATTGGTGAATGTCACATCTCTTCGAATTTTTGGTTCTAGGACATACCGGTTTCCTCACGAGGTTTTCCTTCTGTATAGCCTATGTCACTCAGTAATTAAGCAGCTTTCTATCGTTGAAAAAATTTTAGCAATCGGACCAGTATTTATAGAGATTACCTCAATACTCCCTACAAACAAAAAAACATAAAAACAAACTTTACTTCTTTAAAATATTAGTGTAGATTTATTATCTATATCATTTTTTGTCCTGTATTATTAAAAACTAGATAGCTACTTTGTAATAACACAGGACAAAAATTTATAAAAACAAGTATCTTATCGTAAATGAAAATGTCTTTTAAACAACCTTTACATTGACTTAACGAAAGGAGATTCAGGATTAACATTGTACATACTACAACATAAATACAATACTACATAATGCACTAATCAATAACAAATATACTTACAATCTATATCCATATAATAATACTGTAGAAGATTTTAGTTGTGCGCGCAACACGTAAAATGTAAAAAATCTATGTAGATAACTTATAAATATTATAATTGTGTGTAACTTGATATATTACTTAGGCTTTGTTTCATCGTATTCGGTTGACTATATCAAAAGATGTACTACATTCATTGACTGTTAGACGGTACGAAGTTCGCCGGGGCAGCTAGTTAAGACTTAAAAAAAAAATAAAGTGAAAGCATTTTTTTTGATGTTGGTAAAAACTTGCGAATAAGTACAGATATTATTTATTTATTTAGAATCTCCAACAAAGGATGTAATAATATTCGTATCTTACAAATAATGGCACCGGTATCTTGTTGACGTACTCCTTCACTTATGGGAGACCACAGCATTCAAAAAAATAATTTTAACAACTAAGTTAACAAAAATCAAATTACAAATATAATAATAATATTGTAATTTTACTATATGTTTATCTTTATATAGACGCGAACTATGGAGGAAAATATATCCCACTCCTCCAAACTTCATCTCCCCGGCAGAATATCTGCCACCGGCTCACGGCCGCTGCAGAGAGAATCTTGCCAAATGGGGTTTCCTTGAATCATCGCAAATATAGTGCCAATGTGGAGCCCCTGCACATGATATGCGTCGCCTCCTGTCCTGCCCACCATGCACCCTCCTCGACTTATTACTTAAATACGAAGCCAACGACAGGTGGCTAAATATTGATCGGACAAAATTTTAGTAAGATTGACACTCTTCTTCTTCCTGCCCTTGTCCCATCTTATTTGGGGTCGGTGCAACACGTTTTTTTCTTCCATTCTGTCCTGTCACTCGTCACGCTATCACTAACTCCCTTTTCTTTTATATCACTTCTCACACAATCCATCCACGATTGACACGAGAAGAAGAATTAATAAAGATAATAATATTGAAAATTGATTGAATAATTATAATGATGATAAAATTGGAATTCTAATAACAATAAATAATTCAACTGTTATAGATTAATAATACTTATTCCACCGTCAGTGAATCGTAAATGTCCAAGCTTGTAGTTTTAGCCAATACTTTACATTGCCTACAAAACCTTTATTTTATTTATAAGTATGACCCTATCTACTTTTACCCGAACATGACCTCCTACTACTTAGATTCTGCCCGCTACATCGTACCCGTTACCTACATTTCCGTTAGATTCAATGATTTTGTTCTTTGTGGGCTTTAATCGCGATGGCACAGATAAACCGTCGGTCTTTGTAATTTTTTTGCTGAAGAGAATGTCGGCATAGAAATGACTGATCAAATGCATGTAACTAGGGACTCCAATTCCGAATTAAAATCTTGATCCCGCAAGATCGCGGGTTTGAAGTCAACAGTTCCGCGGATGGCGCGATATTTAATTAAATATTTTATTTAATTTTATGGGATATGCTCAAAGGAAACCCGCAGAGTTCAAATTTTTTGCACTGGTCACAGTGGAACTCAGAACTGAAAAATGCAAGAAAACTTAAAACATTGAATTTTGCGGAGGTACAAATAAATCAGGAACGATAAAATATAATATACATATTTCATCTTTCAGATTGAAGAAGATAAAGTAGGTACTACAACTGACATTGAATACGTTCCTTCCGACTTCCAATTTAAGACTCGCACAACACAATATAGAAATTTAAAATTGATTTAGCTGTAACATAAAAAAAATTAAAACGAAATTATTTCCCACTAGCTTTTGCCCGCAGCTTCGCCCGCATGAAAAATTTGGCTTAAAAGTCATAAATAAAGCTTAAAGTCAGGAATAAAGCAGCTTTCTATCGGTGAAAAAATTTTAGCTAACGGGCCAGTCCTTCCAGAAATTACCTCCTACAAATAAAAAATAAACTTTACCTCTTTATTATATTAGTGTAGATAGGTACAAATTCTACAAAAAAGTCAGGAGTTCCATGGAAAGGTGTTAAATCACTATGAGGTTGTGTTGAGTCTATCTAATAGCTATATAATCAGAACGGCGCATCGCCTAAACCATGAAGCAAATAGCCAGGTCTAAACACATTTTACTTAAAAAACCATCCCGCAGGGATGCGGGATCTCGCACGAGTAGCTATAACCACGCATTTGATTCTGATCCCGCAAAAAAGGTGCGGGATTGGATTGCCTACACGTACCTAAGCTATACCTAAATAAAAATAACCTGAATTTAAATTAATATTCGGTAAATGTATCGAAAAATTAGTCCCTGTTATTAATTACGTTACGTTTACAAAGGGACGTCATCAATAGACAGTCAAATGACTTTTCCCGCTCTGGGTAGTGTTCCCTCTCGCTTCTTCCTCTCTTCTTCTTTATCCGTCAATCTCATTATATGTATCCATCTATCTATCTCCAACTACGAGTGAAGCAAAAAATGACAGACTTTTACTGACTTTGACTTACCGATGTAAGTTGCCTTAGCGGAAACTACGGTACCTAACTCTTAAATAACCCTACAACCCTGGTAGTAAAGTACCACATTAATTTAATATTTTATTTAGAACTTGATTCATTTAGAAATTTAAAAGGCAGAGTAAATTGGCTACATAAGGATCAGCCTTCTTTATAATCAACCGATCATTCATCAATTTCTTTTTACTTTTCCTTCAATAACACACAATGGTTTTTCTACAATTTGATATCAGAAAAAGTTAGGTACTTCAATTCTCGAAAACTGGGATTGTTCCCGATAGATCAGGTAAGCAATGTAACGGTTTGACCGTAATTGGTTTCCTAAGTACAGTTTTGCTGACGGCTCGAAGCTATTAACAACTTGGCCATTACGGTTCTATACCGGCTAACGTGTTACACCACAAAACAGCTATTTACTGACTCGAACCGTTCTAGCCATCCATCAAAAGCAATTGCAAAGAAATCGGTACAGTGGTTTTGTGTGCACAATAATAATAACCGCACATAACCTCAAAAGCCACAACTTAAGGGCCTATTACACTACGCGGTCGCAGCACACGATATTTATACTCGTCTTATTTTTATCTTCGAGTAAGACAGTCTGACCCTTATACGCGATACGTCGAACCATAGACTAAAACTGTCTGAACAGCGAGTAGCGTAATAGGCCCTTAAGTATTCTATAAAGGGTGTCTTTGACAGCGACGCACAAACGGATAAGTACCATGGATCCAGTATATGATTCTGGACCCCCCAATGATGGAATTTTTCGTCAGTTTTGCCTACTTTGTTTTAAATCTTTACAATTTTTGATTTACTGTATAAAATCGTTATTAATCTAATAACATTTTAAGTAAAAAATGAATGAATTACTTTTAAAATTAAAAATGTACTTGGGGTTGATTAGAATAACGATTTTATAAACCCCTATGACTCCAACCGTAGGGGCCCAGCAGGGTCGAAGCCTACTGGAGCCAAAGGTCTAGTTCCGAAAGAGAGGAACGGGGAGGGTTTTTTAGTCAGTAAAAGTCAGATTTTTTTTTTAATTAGGAAATTTCTGATCAAAAATTCCACCACTGGGGAGGGGGTTCAGAATCATAATACTGGATCCTTGGTATTCGTTTGTGCGTCGGTGTCAAAGACACCGTATAAGTACGTTTGTATTTATACTTCTGAACTCTGATCTATTGACATTGACAATCAGTCACGCAAAGCAAGGTGGACTAAGGTTAAAAGGACGTTGCCTACTTAGTTATTTTGAATGATATGTAATATCTTTGTTTATCTCATTCACAGGCTTGACATCCGTGTCGTTTGTGTTTTTGTTTCTTTGTCCTTTGTTTTTTGTCGGTTTCACAAACTGTTTGCTTCTGGGCAACTCCTAGTGCAAGTGACGTCCAGCTACTTTACCATGACGTGGTAAAATGTCAAGCGTGTGAGCGAGCGAGTCCGAGGGATGGAGCTTCACCCTGTAATAGCAAAGTTATTAGCTTTTGTATCCCAAAATGTAGATAGATAGATAGATAGAATAGAATAGATTAGAACTTTATTGTACACCAAAAAGTAACACAGTTTGTACAGATACTTAAATCTATGGGTACAATAATAATAAATAATAATAATAATAATAATAATAATATTCCACAACTATCACACAATGGCGGTCTTATCGCTAACAGCGATATAAACCAAACCAAACCAAACTTAAATAGATGTATTCTTAATTGTACGCCAAATAATGTCACTCAATTTATGGAAATATTGTACCGGCAGAATGATCGTCATTCATAAATTCATAATCAATAATTATTCTTTATGAATGACGATCGAAATGGCAAAATCCATCGTATAGTATATTCAAGTACCAATTTTTATGAATGATTGATTACTATATTATGAATTGAAGTATCTACCAAGTTTTTGTGGACAATTTTGGAATTTCGTTCGTTTTTTAATTATTTTTTTTTGTACTAATTTAAAATTAATGGTGTACTTAGGCTACCTACAGATCAATCCCTTTAACAATTCAATGTAGGTGGTAAAATGTATTGCAAGCTCGTGATAGGGACCTGTAGATGTAAGTGGCAGATCACAGGTTCAACCTGAATGAGGCTCAACAACCTTATGAAGAATTGTTTAGCAATTGAGTCTTTTATATACCTTTGCAAGGTAAAATGAGAAATAGCGATACTATGAGCAATTAACGTAGCTTTCAAAAATTTAGGTTGACTTTTTGTAGATTCGTGTTACCCACTAGCGATAGTGGATTACAAGGGTTAACCACAGATATCGAGGTTAACTGTAAAAACTATATCGAGAAAAGTTTCACCAGTCGTGTTTCTGGTTCTATGGCAATCGGACCAGTACCTCAGAGATTACCTCATAGAAACAAAAAAAAAAAAAACAAATCTTGTCGTAAGTAAAAACAGTTGCTGTTTTTAGCAAATCCTCGTAAATTGCTGGTTGTTTTTTTAGTCTTATTAGCAAATGCCAATCTTGGCTACATCAGAGAACTTGGTTGTTTCTGAAACACGTTATAAAAACATTCTCGATAGACACGTTCGGTAAACTTACTTTTAGTGAACTTGACTTGATTTGACTCAAACTCGGTTGTTTTAGATATTTAGTATCTATATCAACTCGTTTTTAGTAGGTATATCAACCCTAATTAAAAAGAGGTAAAGTTTGTACTTTTGTTTGCTGGAACTAGATAGGTACCTATTAGAGATGCGCCGAGTAACACTTTTGCCGAGTAACGAATACCGAGTTTTACTCAGCTCAATTTTTATTCAACCGAGTACTCGGCCGAGAAACTCGGAGTATAAGAGTATAAAAAAACCCGCCAAGTACGCCGAGTACCGAGTATCAACCGAATACTCGGCCCATCTCTAGTACCTATATACATTATTGAAAAAATCTTTCACTAGTGTCAATATATTATTCCTTTGTAACATAAGCTATATTTGAGTGTAAATATTAATCAGTACACAACTAAAAACTTCTACAGATTTATTACTTTATGTAATAAATCTGTAGAAGTTTAGCACACAACTAAAAACTTGTGTGTGCGCATCACGTAAAATGTACAAAATACATCACGTAAGGTGTAGATAACTTTTATAAATTAAATTGTTCGCCAGATCAGCTAAGCTACAATTGCCAAAACGGATCTTGAGCGCTCGGCGTCAGATTCGGGATCGCTTTGCGCATTCCATACATTGACGAGCCAATCGTCTTCGTTGTTAGATACATGCAACAACGCAGGGAACGAATCAGGAGTGACGTCTATGACGCGATGGCGCGGCGAACCAATCACTGACACTCCCCGCCCACGCAGCTTACTTCGCACCACTAAAGAGATCGAATATTTGACTTCTGCGCTACTTGAAGCCAGCGCTCAAAATCCGTGACGGCAATTGTAGTTACTAATATTCTTTCCCAAAAATATTTCACGTGTACTTCATACCTGTTTTGCAATAAATTGCAAGCATGGTGTCGTGCGAATCTCTTTTTTTTTTCTATGCATTCTGACAGTAACCAAAGCCATACCACGACCTTCATTTGTTACAGCATGCCCTACTTGGAAGCGTGTCTCCGCGAAACGATGAGGTTCGATACAACGGTTCCCCTAACAATACCACACCGAGCCATGAAGGATACCACTTTAGCTGGATATGATGTGCCAGAGGTAAAATTATCATAGTTTTCATAATGAGGTACTTAGCTTTTTTTATGGTGGGAAAAAATCATTCAATGACAACCTCCGCTCTTGGGAGGACCGGGAGATAGTGTCAGACTCTTACTGACTAAAAGACCCACCCCGTTCCTTCTAGCCGGCCGTCCGGCAACTGACCGGACCAAGCCTAAGTCTTCGACGGCGCACACTGTTCCCGCGCGCCTCAAGGAGTTGTCAGCAACAGCAGGGGCCCAGCCGGGTCGAAGTCTACTGGGGCCAGGGTTATCCGAAAGGGAACTAATGCCCCGGTATAAAGGCTTGAAGGAACGGGGTGGGTTTTTTGTCAGTATGAGTCTGACACTATCTTCCGCTCCGCCCAGGAGCGGGGGTTGTCATTAGATGATTTTCCCTACCAAAAAAAAATCTATGTGACTTTCATTTTTTGGGTTGTAGAGCTCTTAGGACGGGACCGCAGTCCCATTATTCCACCTATAGGTACTTCAATGCCTTTTTCCTTGTGGTCCAAAATATAGTATTTTAGAAATTATACATTTTATTTTTTTATACGTAAGCTAACTAGAACTCACTACAATTCCCACTATTTGCCTGTCCTTATTTTTGTAAAATATTTTATACTAAACAAATAGTTTAGTTAGTTTTAGTTAGCTTCTTCTAAAAAATTATCAAAATTGGTTATTAAATTAACCAACAATTAGCATTCCAAATATTAGTTTGCGAAAGAGTGTGAGCGTAGTGGGAATATCTAGCTACATCTTTCCAGTACCTAATGGTGTGATTATGGTTTATTTACTAGACATATTTATTGGATTTTTGGCTACATATTATTATTTTCTTATTTGTATTATTTCTATAGATGGAAATTGGGACCGCGGTCCCGATCTAAAGAGCCCCACGACCCCTTTTTTAATGATGATTAGGGAAAATTTAATAATTAATTGTTTTTTGTCTCATTTGTACGATTCTAGGGCACAATGCTCAGCGCTAATCTGGTACTGCTGCACATGGACAAGGAGATCTGGGGCGACCCCGAAAACTTCCGCCCTGAACGGTTCCTCAGGAACGGCAACTTGGACCTCTCCCTCGATAAATCGTTGCCATTTGGTGCAGGTATGAACCTCTAAATTTTATATGGTACCCTTGATTAGCAGACTTCTGGTCGTAGTGGGATAGGCCACGGAAGTACACACACACCTTCCTTCCCTACTGAAATATTTAAAATTTAATTTGATCTCGACAAAAGATCTTCTATTGATGAATATTTTTAATTTTTACACATGAATAAAAAAGTAAGTTTTAGCATAAGTATTAATGTTTTATTTTCTTGAACCGCAATTATGACTTGGCTACGCCCATGGGAGAGACGTGTCGACAAAGTGAATTTAGGGCCCACAGACTAATATGATCAACATTATTGTCTTATACTATTCGACTCGTACAGGCGCTATAATAGGTAAAGATAAACGTATCTACAGACGGAATTCATTCTTTCTTTTGCTTCTTAAACGTAAAATGAATAATACGCTGCAATTAGATGGACAAGGCTTCTTAATAACCTTTATTCTTACCAAGGTAATGCCAAGGGTATTTTAACTAAGTATATTTTATTACTTACTGTAATCCACGTGACAGATGTTCCTACACTTTTATGTCAGCAGTTGGGGTAAATTATTAAAATTAACGACATTTTTATGACTCGTTTTCCTCAATGCCTGTAATGCAACAAAGTTAGGCAAGATACAGGTTTGCTAGTTCATTCAAAGCATGAAACACACAAGAAATATAGTTTCTAGGTAATACCTACGCTAGCTTATAAACCTGTCACAGTTTTGTTGTGCAACACGTACTTACGTTTAGCCGGGAAATGGATAAAAAATTGCTACAAATTATGGCTTAGGCAACACTTGTCAAGTATGATTAGGGTTGCCACACGTACTTTATAATATTGTACTTTATTTCAGGTAATATTGGACTCTATACTTTGTGAAAACTATAACAGTAGGTACCTAAGTACTTGAAAATACTTTATTTTGCATGATTTGATTTCTTTCGTCGTTACTTTTTATCATAACTGAATTTGATAAAAAAATGTAGATTTTATTTAACTACTTTGATTTAAATATAGACTGTAAAAATGCTGTGCAATTGTTTAGTAGAGATACTATGATACAAACTGCAAAAAGCAATAAAAATATTTTTTTAAACATAGTATTAAAGAAAAGAAAATTTTACTTTATTTTGATACTATGTACTTTTTTCTTATCTAAGTATTATAAACAATGTAAGTACTTAAATTCCATAAAAAAAAAGGTGGCAACCCTAAGCATAATCTACTTACAAGGTTGTGAATACCTACAAAGTTTTAAACCTCTGGCGTAGCTACAAAAGGGCTAGTTAAGGTAGTGCACTAGGGCTCCCGATTTTGAACCTGATTAACAAACCGCTCTTATTGAACTAGGGAAACATTCCCCCGCCTTCGAAATCTAAATAAAATAGGTCGCAATACTAATTATGACAACTTGTTTTAATCAGTAAAAGTCTGACACTCCCTCTCGCTCCACCCAAAACAAAAGAAGTATCTAACTATTGTACAACTTTATACGAGTATGTATACTTTGTACTTCGGAATCGAAAATCTTTGTAAGTCACACACAATAGTGCTTATAAAATTCAATTACAAATACATAATTATATGTAATATCATGTTTAAACGCTTTACCTTATATTTTATAAATTTTAATAAGACTATGTAGATACCAACCTATATAATTTAATGAACGACCAATTATATTATTATTAAAATAGTTAGGTATATGCCTTAGATGTTGAGATGTTTGAAATGAAGATTTATCAGAGTGATGTTACAAAATTATACCTAGATGAATAATTTGATACCACGCTATAGGCTCTACCCATAGAAATATAAAAATAAGCTCTACCACATCTACTAATTGTAATATATAGAAACGAACGCTGATAAAAAATATATTAAATGGGTAAAATCTATAAGGCATGTCGTACTGTTTGGATCAGAATCTTGAGTTGTGAAAAAGACGGCTGAAATAAAATTGCATAAGCGGAGATTGGAATATTGAAATTGATGTGTAGTGTGACGAGAATGGATAAAGTGAGAAATAAGTATTATAATATACAAAATATACATATATATGTGGGGTTGGGGATTGGGAATAAAACAGAGCGTTTTATCGACGTCTTATTATTTGTTTCTTTAGCACACGTTTTCCTAATCATTCAATGCCAATGCCGTCGTCGTAATGTGTCCGCTAGGTTATCCTCTCTCTCTTTCTCACACTTGCCATCTCATTCCTATAGTTGCGTTCAAAATTCCCACATTCGGCCATCCGACACTCATGTTCGCCCACGAACATGCATCCTTTCCAATATCTTCTCAAATCATTCACATAATCACACACATTCATAAATCGACACACAGTGGATAAACCTTTTCTTAAGTGCCATAGCTGCAACATTACACATTATTAAAACTAAGTATAAAGATACAAAATAAAGTAAAGGTACCTTACAAATCTTTATCAAATTTAAATCAACCATTTAATTTAATGTAAGTAGGTAAGTAAAATAAAATAAAACAGTCACAGTAGTGAATACTTCTTTCATACATCAACAGACTTGTTCAACATAAAATGATGAATAGACATATGACTCACCAAGTTGTTTATTCCTGGTCAATGTCTGGCCACATTTTCATATGGTCTGCAGAACTTGAAGTTTTATTTGATCCCTCCGCATTTGGGTCAATTTTTTCCACTTCGTAACGATCATTACCTTTCACAGTAGTAACACGATATGGTCCAAGGTACTTAGGTTTTAACTTAAGGCCTGTCCCAAACTGTGTCCTCTTGATCGCCACCAAGTCCCCAACCTCGTACTTATGGCTAGCTCTCCGACCCCTGTCGAAACTTTTTTTGTTTTCTTCTTGGACTTTCAGAATCTGTTGTTTTGCTTGAATCCTGAGATCTTCCCTGTTCTTGTCAAAACAGTCTATTTCCTCTTGTTTTAACAATTGTACTATTTCTAAATCTTCCTTTGATCTCATGTCTACACCAATCATTAGTTGGAATGGGGAAGTATTTATGCTTCGTTGATAAGTGCTGTTTAAGGCACGTTGTAATCGGCTCACATGCTTGTACCAGACTGATGGGTCCTGTACACATAACTTAGTTAGTATGGATATGATAATTTTATTTACTCTCTCCACTTGACCATTGCCTCGGGGGACTCCAGTAGTTATAGTCACGTGTAGAATTTTCTCTTCTTCACAGAATCCTTTGAACTCACTACTTGTAAAAGCAGTTCCTCGATCAGTGATTATTCGAACGGGATTGCCAAAGTGTTGTTGGTATATTTTTAACTTATCTAGAGTTTCTTTACTGGTGGTACCCTTTGTGGGAAAGATCCATGTAAATTTTGTGAAGGCATCCACCATGGTAAGAATGTAGTTATACTGCTTCTTTGTCACACTTAAGGGTCCTATATGATCCAAGTGAAGTGTATGTAAAGGGATCCCTTCCTTTTCCACTGGATTAAGATATCCTTCCTGTTTTCCTACTTTTCTAGTAGCCAGCAGGCATGGTATACAGGTGACTACAAAATCATATAACTTTTTTTCTAAGTGGTCTATATGATAGTCCTTCATTATAAGCTCCTTCATCTTTTTTGCTGAAAAATGTCCATTACTATGGACCTGTCTTATTATCTCTTTCTCCATAGTTCTGGGTACTACAAGTAACTTTTGTTCTCCCTTATAAAGTAGTCCATTATCAAGCCAGTAATCCAGATACGAGTTAGTCTTCAATACTTCACATATAGCCTTTAATCCTTCATCATTCTGCTGAGCCGCCTTAATCTGATCCTGAAGATTGTTAGCCACTATAGTAAAACACGGATTCCTGCTTAATGCATCGGCATGACGCATTTTCGAACCTGACCTATGCTCGATTTCATAATCAAATTGATCCAAAAACAGCACCCAACGAGCAACTTTAGCAGACAAGTCCTTCTTCTCCAATGTTGATTTGAAAGCTTGGCAATCTGTAACAATTTTGAAGTGCACACCATACAGATAGACACGAAACTTCTTTACTCCTTCAATGACAGCTAGAGCTTCCAACTCGTAACTAGAGTATTTAGATTCAGCTTCTGTTGTTCTCTTGCTTCTGTAATATACTGGATGTAAACCATCTGGGTGGAGTTGTAATAATATGGCAGCATAGGCGATGGATGAGGCGTCTGTATGTAGTTCTATGGGTAATTTTGAATTATAAATCTTTAACACAGGACTGTTGCCTAAACATTGTTTTAACTTATTATAAGCAGCTGACTCATCTTCACCAAACTTAAATTGTACATTTTTTCGCAATAAGTCTGTGAGTGGTTTTGCGATGACTGCATAATCTTTTATGTAAGCCCAATAAAACTATGTACTTGCTTGGTATTAGTTGGCTTTGGGTATCGTATCACAGCATCTGTCTTTTCAGGAGTAGGGCGCACTTCTCCATTCTTAACTAAGTGCCCCAAATATTCGATTTCATGACAAATCAGCTTGGCTTTTTTCCAATTTATTTCTAGGCCATATTCCTCGGCGATCTTCAATACAGATTTTAACCTTTTGACAGCTTGTTCCTCATCCTTAGCTGGAATCAACAGATCGTCAATGAAGATTAATACCTCACCCCGCACTAACAAGTCTCTAAATATCATTGAGATGAATCGCATAAAATAACCTGGGCAATTGGACAACCCAAAGGGTGCACGCAGGAATTCAAATTGCCCATGGTGGGTCACAAATGAAGTATAACGAATAGACTCCTCACTAATTTTAAGGTGGAAAAATCCATTTTTTAAATCTAATACGCTGTAAACTTTGGCATCTTTTAATTTATCTATCAAATTCTCAATGACTGGTAAAGGGAATTTATCCTTTATCATCTTTCTATTTAACTTTCTGTAGTCAACACATACACGGGTAGAGCCATCCTTCTTCTTTACTAGCACCAGCGGACTACTATAATCTGAATAACTTACCCGAATAATGCCCTTTTCCAACCACTCAGACACTTGATGTTCAACTATCTCTTGCTCTTTAATCGATAGACGGCGAGGCAGCTGCGCCACTGGATTGTCATCCTTTAACACAATCTTAAAGAGTAGCGGTGTCTCCTTAGTTTGCATAGGTTTGTATTCATTCACAGTCTGAATTACTTCTCGTTTTAATTTAGGATTTTCCATGGAACCTAGGACAAAATCATATGAGCATACATCGCTTGCAAAACATCCCAGTAACGACCATTCCTTAGACAAAAACCTCACACGACCACCTTCCATTACTACTGTGACGTTATCTAAAAATTCTTGACCTATAATGGCATCATACGGAACACAGTTACAAGAAATGATATGAAATTTAACACTATCATAAGATTGTTCGTTAATGCACACGTTTAGTCTACATTCACCCATCGAACGCACTGTTGAAAGTCCGAGGCCGGTTAGCATTAACTCGTCCTTTATGCATTTAGGATTACCAATAGCGTCGTATACCGCAGACGATAGAATGTTCACGTCGCTACCGGAATCTACTAATGCATGAATATTCTTCCCATTTATTTGTAGCAGGATCATTGGTTTTTTCTCTAATTTTTGTCGTTTGTTTACAACTTCAACTTGCATGACTTCAGTTCGAACTGACAGGTCGCTGTCACTGTCACTGTCATTCTGAACTTCAACCTTTTCCGTTTCTTTATAGTCTATGTCGTTAGAGTTATTCACCGACGTGAAGTCGTCCTCTTTGGTCATTGCTCCGAACATCGTACGCTTTGATTCTTTGCTCTGTTGGTGTCGCCGACCTTTACCGAAATCTTCCGACAACTTACGATCTTTGCCGACACTTTCAGTCTTCGTACAAGTAGATCCGACATGGCCGAATTCGTTGCATTTGAAGCACTTTAGTCCTTTACTCTTGTGTGGGCAATCAATGGATGCATGCCCCCGCTCACCACAACCATAACATCGGATTCTACTGCGTACTTTCGATGTACTTGGTTCTAATTTTCGTTGTTCTTTCACTTTAGAGCACACAGTTTCATAAATTATTAGTTTGTCTTTAAATTCAGCATAAGTCGTGATACCATATAGCAACATCTTATTCGTTTCCATATCAGGTATCCCGTCCACGATGTACTTGATAGCTACACAATCGGGTAGTTTCCCACGTTTACCTAATTCTTTCATAGTCAGCATGTAATCGATACAGCTCTCATTGGCTCTTTTCTTTCTATTGCTCATGAGCTCATGGATAGCCTTAACGTCAACCGTATCCGGAAATTCTTTAGATAACGCAGCTTTTAGTTCGTCCCAACTCTTGAACGGTCGTTCTGCGCGTAACCAGAGTTCTGCTGTGCCAGTTAGCGCTCGGCGAGCCACTAACAGTTGTTGGAGAGGTGTCCAACCAAATATTTCTCCATTGCTCTCCACGTCGTCCACCCATCGTTCTACTGTGTAGGTGTTGTCACGGCCGCTAAATTTGGGAAGTAGTTCTGCCGTCATCTGCAACATACTTGTGCCTGGAGCCGACGTCGTCTCAGGGCTCTCTTGCTTTGCGTCTTCCCATTCCAGTAACCGGCTTCGTCGTCTTTCTCGTGGCATTTTCGTCGTGCGTGTCGTTAAACAAAATTCAATCGAATCTAAACTGACACGTCTATCAAAGATTTGAAAAAAATTTTGACACTAATGGCTTCTTGATGTGCGGAGTCTTTTTTTTATGCCGCCAACCCCGAAATCTTCTTTTATTAGATCCCGGACGAGCCCCCAAATGTGGGGTTGGGGATTGGGAATAAAACAGAGCGTTTTATCGACGTCTTATTATTTGTTTCTTTAGCACACGTTTTCCTAATCATTCAATGCCAATGCCGTCGTCGTAATGTGTCCGCTAGGTTATCCTCTCTCTCTTTCTCACACTTGCCATCTCATTCCTATAGTTGCGTTCAAAATTCCCACATATATAATATACGAAAGTTGGAAAGTGGCTGAAAAATTGAAAGGGAATTGTTTGTCTTGGTATGGTGATGTAAAGAGGAGGGATGAAACACATGTTATTAAAAGATTTATGATTTATGAGAGTATGGTCCGTTACCTTCAGCTGTCCATTAAAAAAGTAGGTATTATACGAAGCTTGAAAGGCAAAATGGTCTAAGCGACATTGAGTAAACTTCACAGGAGAGTGATTTAAAGTAAAAAGTTTTAGAGAAAAATAGTTTGTTAAAAAAGTTGGATTTAAATACTAATAAATATCTAAATCCGACTATTTTGTAATTATTAACAATTTTTTTCAAAAAAAAACAAAAACTCTAAATCACTCTCCTGTAAAGTGTACTCAATATCGCTTAGGTAGTTTCACCTATTCCGGTGTCTGTATTCAAATATTGCACACACATTTATTACTTGTGACGTTGCATTTTCTCATTCATACTTGTTTAAAAAATTAAATATTTTCACAGGAAGAAGACTTTGTGCAGGCGAGACCTACGCGCGCCAGTCCATGTTCCAGGTCTTTTCCGCGTTCATGCAAACTTTCAAAGTATCTACAGCCGATGGAAAAACAATGACCAAACCCTCTCCGAGGATCCAGGGCATCCTCACCACGATCCCAGAGTACTGGGTTAAACTGAACTTGAGAAACTGAATAGTGATTGGATTTTAACTGGACTAAAGGGCACGGCAGTACCCCCATCAATGCAAGCAAAAAAGTGGCGCGGCCGTACGATTCTTTTCTCGAAACAGTTTAGGCCATTTTCGACCCCTATAACTTCGTTGTGTATTAAACTAGAAGCCTGAATTTTTAATAATACACGGTTGTATAACCCGTCTGAATGATAAGTTATTTATTTATTTTGGAATGTGTTACCTAGAATAATAAATTAAAAAAAAAATGCACGTCTGGTTCAATAAATATGCTAGTTTAAGTAATACTTATACAAAAATGTGTACCTAGTTTTTGTGATCGACTTATGTGACGACCCGCAACATAGCAACATAATTTATCCCAAAGTCCTCGATTTCGCCAGTTGGCCACTCCCCCGATTCTATTGTTTTGACCACGTGACTGAGCGTTGAGATGAGGCTTCCGGCGACTGGGACCGCAATTAACTAGGACCGCGGTCCCAGTCGCCGGATCCGTAAAAATTAAATAATTTTCTTCCGGCGACTGGGACCACTAATAAATGATAACTTAAATCAAATTATGTACAGTCAAACAACGATGTAATAATTGATTAAAAATCCTTTTTGATTTAAAAAGAAGGGTAGGTAGGTTTAGGGTATTTCGACGTCAGCGGCTTTGTGAAAAGTGACTTTTTTGCTCCAATAGCAGCGTTTCTTATTTGTAGAGTTGCTTTTCTATATTGTGAAAACATGGTAATTCTGTAGCAAACTGTAATCCCTCGTCTGTTCTCCCTGTAGTTCTGAAACTTCCACATTATTTTCAAACACTTGCGCAACAGGGATATTTAGTCCTTTTGAACATCTTCTACACATTTTTGCATTTGGCGGTTCACTTTAGCCTTCGCGAAATCAATAGGTTCATGACAATGAGCAGTTTCATTCAAAATAGTCATCGCATCGACTCTGACTTTTTCTTGCACATCGCCAGAGTTTTGAGCCGTCTTTGTTTATTCTTTTAAGAATATATTCATAGCCAGCTCTTCGCAAAAGTTCACGTCCTCTTTGTGTGACATCAATATAAAACTAATGTTCAACTCGTGAAATTGAAGGACTTTTTTCATCCATTTTGATAATTCCAAAATCGAAAAAAAAATATTAACTACATATCAGATACTACATATCAGATAATCTTATTAGATGACAATTTTTTTTTGTGTTATTAAAAAGTCTCATCAAAGATGAGAAACAATTTAAAGTAAAAACATTTGTAAGCACGTTGTTTAACCCCCTTATTAGCTTGTTTTGTTCATAAATAAGTTAATAAAAAATTGTTTTACATACCTGAAGACTATTAAATGAAGTCACTACACCACCACTCACTCATACAATGATCTAATACAAAACTTTCTGATGCAAAACTTGACTTTCTTAAACTGGTAAGCTTCTTGTTAGTGATTGGCCGAGCCAGTCATCGGGCAATGCAAAATTTCCCGTTTATAACAAAAGGGCTACCTGACTTTGAATTCGACAGGCAAAACCGACTCGAGTTAGAAAGGGATAGTAATATACAATCATATAATGCTATTGTCTTTGTGTGTGTTTTACCTGCATGTGTGAATTATGTAAAAATGGGCTAGCTTAATCTATTATTAAGCGATATGATATTCATATAAATAATTTAGAATTTTTTTCGTTTGACTGTACCAATTTTGGCTTCTATAATAGATTTTTTTTAAGTTACATATGAGCGGTCCCAGTCGCCGGAAGAAAATTATTTAATTTTTATGGATCCGGCGACTGGGACCGCGGTCCTAGTTAATTGCGGTCCCAGGCTTCCGGCGACTGGGACCGCAATTAACTAGGACCGCGGTCCCAGTCGCCGGATCCGTAAAAATTAAATAATTTTCTTCCGGCGACTGGGACCACTAATAAATGATAACTTAAATCAAATTATGTACAGTCAAACAACGATGTAATAATTGATTAAAAATCCTTTTTGATTTAAAAAGAAGGGTAGGTAGGTTTAGGGTATTTCGACGTCAGCGGCTTTGTGAAAAGTGACTTTTTTGCTCCAATAGCAGCGTTTCTTATTTGTAGAGTTGCTTTTCTATATTGTGAAAACATGGTAATTCTGTAGCAAACTGTAATCCCTCGTCTGTTCTCCCTGTAGTTCTGAAACTTCCACATTATTTTCAAACACTTGCGCAACAGGGATATTTAGTCCTTTTGAACATCTTCTACACATTTTTGCATTTGGCGGTTCACTTTAGCCTTCGCGAAATCAATAGGTTCATGACAATGAGCAGTTTCATTCAAAATAGTCATCGCATCGACTCTGACTTTTTCTTGCACATCGCCAGAGTTTTGAGCCGTCTTTGTTTATTCTTTTAAGAATATATTCATAGCCAGCTCTTCGCAAAAGTTCACGTCCTCTTTGTGTGACATCAATATAAAACTAATGTTCAACTCGTGAAATTGAAGGACTTTTTTCATCCATTTTGATAATTCCAAAATCGAAAAAAAAATATTAACTACATATCAGATACTACATATCAGATAATCTTATTAGATGACAATTTTTTTTTGTGTTATTAAAAAGTCTCATCAAAGATGAGAAACAATTTAAAGTAAAAACATTTGTAAGCACGTTGTTTAACCCCCTTATTAGCTTGTTTTGTTCATAAATAAGTTAATAAAAAATTGTTTTACATACCTGAAGACTATTAAATGAAGTCACTACACCACCACTCACTCATACAATGATCTAATACAAAACTTTCTGATGCAAAACTTGACTTTCTTAAACTGGTAAGCTTCTTGTTAGTGATTGGCCGAGCCAGTCATCGGGCAATGCAAAATTTCCCGTTTATAACAAAAGGGCTACCTGACTTTGAATTCGACAGGCAAAACCGACTCGAGTTAGAAAGGGATAGTAATATACAATCATATAATGCTATTGTCTTTGTGTGTGTTTTACCTGCATGTGTGAATTATGTAAAAATGGGCTAGCTTAATCTATTATTAAGCGATATGATATTCATATAAATAATTTAGAATTTTTTTCGTTTGACTGTACCAATTTTGGCTTCTATAATAGATTTTTTTAAGTTACATATGAGTGGTCCCAGTCGCCGGAAGAAAATTATTTATTTTTTATGGATCCGGCGACTGGGACCGCGGTCCTAGTTAATTGCGGTCCCAGTCGCCGGAAGCCTCGTTGAGATGACGTCATTCCCGCACATTTGAAATTTTCTACTAGCGTTAACGATTGCAGATTATCAACTTGGCTAGGGCTACTGAATTGTCGACTCAGATAGCAAAGACGATTAAAACTTTATTTAAATAAAAATCCTTATCTAACTTCTAGTCGACATTTTGACTGTCCCTATTATAAACTAGCTATTTAACCTTTTAGCCACAAACATGTTCGCGTTTATCCGCCAGGGTCGCACATCCACGATCAAACCCTAGCTATCGTCGGACCAACCTGACGAGGGTGATTATAGGTTTACTGAATACACATCACAACCACGAAATGTATCCTCAGAAAAAATGATATTATAACGTATTATAAATAGCCGATTAACTTGAATATAGTTTGTTCAGAATCAGTAACCGAATGAATTCCAATAGTTTTTACACCATGTTATAATTTGTTCCCAAAAATATTTTAAAAGTTTTCAAGTTGGACACCACCGACACTAAGCACAACACAGGTCATAGCTGGTCATAGCGGGCATAAGGCGCCAGCAAATGTCTGGGTTGCACCCAGCTGTTGTATTACTTTGTATTGTTGCTGACATAACAAGCTTATATAAATAAAATTTGATAATGGTAAATATGTAATTGTAATCGTAAATGTGTAATTAATGTATAAGTGTAAAATTGAAAAAAATAATTAATTAATTCATAATAATAATATTTATTTTTTATTTTTAATATAATAGAATTTAAGATATTTGCACGCTACGAGAAATGACAGATGCATGCATGTATCTATTATTTTAATTCTGTCTGCAAACCTACACGTTTGAGCAAATAAAATTTCTTATTCTTATATCTTTGTGATTTTTCATGATATACCTAGTTATGAAATTTTGTACATAGATTCTTTACATAAAAATACTAGACACTTGTTTCGGGTTAAGCATATAGGTACTCAAACTAAGTATCAAGACTGGAGCTAAATTAGTACGCTTCTCCTCACCATTAACGAGCTTTACTATCACCACTTACCATATTAGGGATCGCAGTCAAGAGTGCTTAGCAGTTTTTATATAAACTAGTGAGTTTATATAAAAAATATGACATGATATAAAATTTTTGATAACAAAAAAATAAAAAATAGTTTAAAATTAAAGTGTAAAATTTTGTTTACCAGCGACTTCTTAATTTAATTTATTTATTTCAGGTAACTAGACCCATAAAAGATTAAGAAACTCTAATAAAGTTAGCTTAGTATACTTACGTACCTACTCGTATTTCAATGCTATATTTAAAAAAAAAAAAATCCTAATTGAGAATTGTAATCGATAAAAGAGGCCTTTAAAATATTCTAGAATAATATTTAAAAAAATACTTACCTGCTGCTGGTAACCTTCCGTATTTACAAGCGGATGCCAGAAAAACGGGTTCTTGTTAAAGGCATTTATTATAAGTAGGTATGAATTGAATTTATTTTGGTAATTTTACGTGACACTGATGTGATAATTACTTCTACCTAAGTAGTCGTTTACTTTGACAAACGCAACCCGATTCAAAGGTGACCCCGTCAAAGAATTTTTACTGCTTGGATGAAGGCTCAATTTTATATATTACTAGGTGAATCCTCAAATCCTGTGTAATTATCTTATATTCAAAGAAAAAAATGGAGAGTGGGGGAATAAGAGGGCATAAAACAGCCTACGACGACATTATAATATTTAATCAAAGCCTACGACCTACTCTACCTACTAAATACCTACATACAAAAAAAAAGTAATAAGATGACAGTCAGATGATTGTGGTGGTGCTGACGTCAATTAGATGTATCCTGAAATCCCGTAGAATCACGTCAATTATTAATATCGTTATTATAAATCAGTGAGGCCGAGGTTCGCGCTTGACCATTGTCTCACCTTGCTAATAAAAGAAATCTTCCATTGCAATTTGCAACAATGTTAGTTTATATGGACAACTCATGTTTTGTGCTAATATTTAAACAGCTCCATTATATTAATAATCATTTACTAACTATTTACCCACGTTTGGGTCATGGTCACAAAGATCAGTACGTGACAGATGTACCTACCTACCTACTTATCTAACCACAGACAAAGCAATGTATTCCTTTGTTTATTTTCACTTAGATACTTACATAAGTAAAATGTTTTATTCTAACAATGTCCTCATTTTAATTGATGGTTGGGTTAGTATGGTGGTTTTCCTCGTGTTGTCTTGTTTGACCTAGCCACAGCCAGACACGAAGGCCTTTCTTTCTTCTACGCATTCTTAAATATTTATTTTTCAAGTGGGATGCGTATAACGTTAGTCTAGTGTAACAACACCAGGGCCCAAGTCTGCTGTTACAATAGTGTCAGAATGGTCTATCATTGATTTCATAATTGTTGATTTTGACAAGTTTGGCAATCTACTAATATAATGGCATCATTATGGCTTTCCAACGGTCAACCACTAACACTTCATTGAAAGAAGTGGTATAGAAAAGTAATCTCGTACATATTGACAAATGAATGTCTGATTTTTGCGGTAAACTGCAAAAATTTTGACAGTTCCTTTGATCAGTGACCTACCATTAGAACGTCATTATGCAGTTATTGCTTAAAATAAGTTCGATGCTAGTCATTCTACCACAACTCCATGAAGAGACCATTGACCGATCAATGATCAATCATTATGATTTAGCAGATTAGGAACTTTTAGCAAAATGACAATGGGATCGTGTTGGAATGACGAATTTATAAAAATAGCAGACTTGGGGCCCAAGCTAAAAGTGGTGGTGGTGATGTTGGATCATAACAATGATCGAAAATAGTGAGGCGGGTTAAAGGGGGTAGTCCAAGGTTGCCCATTAAAATTCTCTAGATCTTGAACTAAAACAATTGTATTGTTGTTTTTTTTTTCATACCATATTTAAATCAACAAACAACTTGACACCGACTAGCAAAATACAGAAGATGTTAAAAATATTTGAGTTTCACGAGCTACAGTGGAGCATCGACCCTAATGCCAAAAAAGTTTTATAGGTACCTACAAAATACCCAAAATAATTAGGTATAATAGGTAGTTAAGGACTTTGTAAGAGGGCACAGGAAACGTTTTTTAACATGCCTACAGCGAGAGTGAACCCGCGGACAGAAGATTGTAATCATAAAAAACATCTAAAGGTACCTACCTAACCTACCTAAAATAATACCAATGCACCAAGTTATAATTAATTTACTTATTATATACACTTTATTGTAGTAGTAGGTATTTGAATTTTTGGTTCTAGGACATGCCGGTTTCTTCAAGATGTTTTCCTCCACCGGTTTGAGAGCAGTGGTGATGAATAGGTAGGTACCAAGAAAAACATCAGAATCAACAGTATTAAAAGTATTGCTGAAATCTTACAATGCTAAGACCGTTAGATTACCGATTTCCTTGGCTGACCATAAGGTCGGACGATATAGGTAAGTCGTCTGTAATATTGAGAAGCGCAGTAGTCATACTATGGACCAGGACTGAAACCGTACTGAAAGGGGTTGTGTGTGACTCACAACCCTTTCACCCTTGTGAGTTAAACGTTCTAAGACTTTGGACAGGAATGGTAAGACGGATATTGGACGTTATTCAGTAAATGAAGGGATTCGACTTTTTAGGTCGAGGAATGATTTGACTGTCTTTCCATGAACATGTTATTAAACCAATTTATTCAAATGTAGGTAACTCGTAGTTACATACAGCGTAGATTTTCTCGTAAAGATAAATCTAAATGAATGTACCAACATTAATAAAAATGAAATGAATTATGTATCAGGTTGGTAGGTACCTACTCAACATACATACGTTACACAAAACGCACTGAACTAGGTACCTACCTTTACCCACTATCTTTGAAAGTAAGCCAAGTCGTGGTCTGGTGACTTCATTTCCTGAACCCACTAGACCAAGAAGCGCAATTTGAGTAATGAACAAATGACAATTAACCATTTGTAAGCAGATTATTGTGTTAATAAGATTTATGCGTGCTGTTATAACTTAATTACGGAGGAAGTAAAGGTAATGAAGGAAATTGAAGGGCAGTTTTAACTACTTGCTGTATAGGCAATTAGTATTGTTAATCACAGGGCAACTAAGTGTGTACTTAGGCAGGTACCTACCTGATTTCAACACTCATGTGATACTATTGTTCTACTGGGGCCGTGGGTTTTGTAGATACCCCGAGATCCAGGAACGAATGCAAAGAAGGAACAGGAGTGGGTTTTAGACGGTAAAAGTCTGACACGGCCTCCCGCTCCGCCGAAGACAAGTCATTGGATGATTTCTCAACTAAAAAAAACCGGCCAAGAGCGTGTCGGGCCACGCTCAGTGTAGGGTTCCGTAGTTTCCCGTCCGTCACAATAAGTGTACCCACTTATGAGTTTAAAAAAATGCTTGCATATACGATTATACTACAAACTTAGTCCAGAAATTATTTTGTAAAACCTTTTTGTCTTTTTTGTACAAAAACTGTTCTTTCCATCAAGTTCAAAATAATTTTCCTAGAAAGTCCTTATAAAGTTCTACTTTCCAGATTTTTTTCATAATTACTAAACTTACGGTTCAAAAGTTAGAGGGGGGGGGGGGGGACAAATTGTTTTTTACTTTTGTAGGCTGGTTGCTGCTGCTGGTTGGTTGGTTGGTTCCTAGTTGACTACGGAACCCTAAAAAAGCTACCGTAAGTAAAGAATCTAGTGTTATCTTTGGAGGTGTGCGGAACAGAGAGTAAAGTCCCACAAACCTCCGTTGAAAAGGGAGGATCCTCCAGCTAGCGGGTGTTGTCTGGTGAGTAACTGCCGATAGTTGATTTCGTTCTGTCGTATCGTATCTATAATATTCAAATCGCGCTGAGAACTTTGATTGCGCGATGCAGGATTTCGTATTTTTGTAGTTTTTAATAAATATGTCGCTACAATCAACTAATGCTCACGCCCATTAGCGATAGCTAAGATACTGAGATATCTCTAAAAAAAGGCGACCGACTTTACTGAAATCATTTGCTTGTCCCATTTCAGGCCTTATCTACAAATGCGTGCAAGCAAACATAACATCACATTTGCGTCTATATTCTTCGTAGGATTTGGCAGAGCTGATTTACATAGGATTATCCAAATTAGTACCTAATGGTAGACTTTAATATTCCTGGGACTCAGGGACGAGAGTTAGAATAAAAACAAAGTAATTTTTCTTGCATATTGAAGTTTTCAAATAACAAAAAACAAAACTTATAATTATATTCACTTATAAAAATTGTGACACTTATTAATTTTTTTTTCACATAAAACATTAGATTTGTACGCTGTATTTGCACTTTGCTCTTTTGCCAGGCTGGTAAAACGAGTACTACTACGTTGTACTTTTTTCTCTTATTTATATGTAATTAGAGAAGATTTCCAAGTTGAGGTGTTGCAAGGGCAATCTAAATACTCTGACAAAGTTGTATAAGCAATCTTTGCTTGTAGCATCTTTCTTTCATGTAAGGCTCACATACAGACTTCGCAAGAGCTTTCAAACTTGATGGACAGACCTATGATTACAAACCGAAATAAAACATGAAATGATATAAAGTAAATGAAACAAAAAAATAACTTATCTATAGTCGTGGGTCCCCTGGACCCATCCAAATGCGATTACATACCTATGGAGTTGTGATCAAAATGTTTAGGCATAGCCTACTGTGAGACGGCATTTTGCGTAAAGCAGAAAGGTACCGAGAAGCAAGAGAAGCTACGTCACTTGTATCAAATTTTACAGCACTTTAAAGATTCGACATGGGTCCAGTGGACCCATGACTATAGTTAAGGGCTAAATAATGTTAATACTTAGGTCCTACAACTACTTAGCACATACTTAGATGTAAAGAAGAGTTCTCAATTCGACGCTTGCACGTAAAACACAATTTGCACGACAGATGGCGAGCTAAATCAAATATTGACCACTCATAAATAGAATCGTGACTCGAGCTGAACCGTGCTACAAAAAAAGAGAATAGGTCCGAATAATTGTCAGTTACCTTATATACATTACATGGGTAAGTATATTTTTTTTATGACCTACCTTAACATCGTTAAGGCGGCGGGTAAACTCAAGTATTCCGCACATAGGCCACAGCCACAAACGCCGGTACGAAACGCTAGAAGCGGCCACAAGCTACTTGTGTGTGGCCGCTACTTTTTTAACCCATACGAGCAGTATCATAATGGACTATGACGAAGGTTTAAATGCGCGAATGACGTGTGGCGGCGTTTTGTATGCCATTTAGTGGCCAGTTCGAGCCACAAGAAGTGACCAGCGGCGATTTGTACCGTGTGGCAGACACCGGCGTCTACCGTGGGCGGCGAATCCATATAAAATGTATGAAACCTGTAGGAAATATGCCGGTGGTGGCGGCGTTTTGTATGCCATTTAGTGGCCAGTTCGAGCCACAAGAAGTGACTAGCGGCGATTTGTACCGTGTGGCAGCCACCGGCGTCTACCGTGGGCGGCGAATCCATATAAAATGTATGAAACCTGTAGGAAATATGCCGGTGGTGGCGGAGTTTTGTATGCCATTTAGTGGCCAGTTCGAGCCACAAGAAGTGACCAGCGGCGATTTGTACCGTGTGGCAGCCACCGGCGTCTACCGTGGGCGGCGAATCCATATAAAATGTATGAAACCTGTAGGAAATATGCCGGTGGTGGCGGAGTTTTGTATGCCATTTAGTGGCCAGTTCGAGCCACAAGAAGTGACCAGCGGCGATTTGTACCGTGTGGCAGCCACCGGCGTCTACCGTGGGCGGCGAATCCATATAAAATGTATGAAACCTGTAGGAAATATGCCGGTGGTGGCGGAGTTTTGTGGTTGTGGCCGCTGGCCATTTATTTATTTATTTCATCGACAAATTTACATTTGTGTCAAATGCTTGAAAATTTAACAATTTATATAATAACGTAACGTAACGTAATCAATTATTAGATAGTAATAGTAATAATATTCCACAACTATCACACAACGCCGTCTAGTCCCAAGCTAAGCAGAGCTTGTGTTATGGGTACTAGACAACTGGTAAACATACTTATGTATGTCTAAATACATACATATTATAGATAAATTACACCCAGACACAGGACAAATGATTATGCTCATCACACAAACATTTGTCTTGGGTGGGAATCGAACCCACGAACTCCGGCATAGCAGTCAGGGTCACTAACCACCAGACCAACAGGCCTGTCAATAATAAACAACACAACATTAAAAAATCACAGTGCTTAATATTAAACATCAATTAGACATGTTGGTACAGTAATTGGTCAGGTTTAATATCATAGTTTAAATACAATAACAAAAAAAAAGCTACATGTCAATAAAATGAGAATGAGGCCAGTGTGCGCCGATCCTAAGAGCTTTGTAGGATGCTTTATAAAATTTAGTTCCTAATTCGTTTGTCGTGGTAGCCACATTCATACCACAAAATAGATAAATACAGAAGTCAAACTACATACAAAGCGCGCTCGAGCAACGCACACATAGACACCACTCAGACACGATGTCTCGGTCGCTTCTCGGATCACTAGTCAAACAGTTCGGGCTCAAACATTCATTAGTGTGCGTCCACCAAGCGTAGGTATAAAAAGTGAAGTACACACATAAGATTGTCTTCTGTACCTACCTATGTATTTTGTGTTAATACTTTATAAATACGCATCGTCATTGTGAAAAAATTATGTCAGACTAAATTAATAGCATAGATATCTAATTGATATATCTAATTAGGTATTTCCCTAATTACTAATCAGCAGCCAGATTAATTCGCAGCGTTGGAAGGCCTCCTACAAGGTGGACTGACGACCTGGTGAAGGTAGCGGGAATCCGATGGATGCGGAACGCACATGATCGTTCGTTACGGCGACGCTTGGGGGAGGCCTATGTCCAACAGTGGACGTCTGTCGGCTGAAATGATGATGATGATGAGCCAGATTAATTAATTTATTAGGTACTTAAGAGCTTCGTCCTGAGCCCTTTAAAGAAGGCTCTTTTAGATCCGTCTACCGTCAACATGAGCATGGTTTAAAAGATTGTTGTTTCATCCAACGCAGTCTTTGATAAAGAGCTAACGCCTGAACACCTTGCTGACGTTCAGTCCAGTCAAATTAAACCAAAAATAACGGTTCCGTTTTTTCCTTTTGAGGTAGGTACGGAACACTAAATACCACGTGTTTTATCGAATGCTACGTGATTGATTACTGACCCAGCTGACTGAATTATCAACGCATATCAGTACCTACCTACATATATTTTACAGATGGCATTCAGCACACGCATTTTTTACGTCATTAGATATTAAGTATTTAAAATAGCTCTTCAGTAATTCCCCGGTTTAGGCTTGAATGGAAAAAATTAAAAACCCATTTGGCGCATGATGTCTGGATTAGATAGGTAACTAAGAGATAGCATTATTAGTAAATACTTACACTGTTTCTATCAAGGCAATAAACATACAAAAAGCTTACACGTAAAATCTTTCGGTAACTACGGAAGCAAGCAAACCACAAGCTGAACGCGTCCCAGAGAGTAATAATAATAATAATATAATAAAGATAAACAAATCAAGTATACTGACTTGGCTCGCGAGGTTGTCGACATGTGGGAAGTGGACTCAGCGGTCATTGTACCGATAGTTGTGTCAGCCAATGGCTTAATAGCCAAGAGCCTCGACCAACACCTTAGGAGGCTCTCGTTAGGCGGCTGGATCAAGGGCTTGATTCAGAAAGCAGTTCTCCTGGACATGGCTCGTATCGTTTTCCTTTCTTTGGAGCCCTAACCACCGGTAGCTTGGACCCTGTTCCCGATACCGGTGGGATACTGTTTTTTATATTTTTAAATGTTTTTTTTATTGTTTTTTAAGAAATATTTAAAAAAATATATATAACATGTTAAAAAAATGAATAAATAATAATAATATAATATTCAACAACTATCACACAACGCCGTCTAGTCTCAAGCTAAGTAGAGCTTGTGTTATGAGTACTAGACGACTGATAAACATACTTATATATTTTTAAATACATACATATTATAGATAAATTACACCCAGACACAGAACAAATGATCGTGCTCATCATACAAACATTTGTCCTGGGTGGGAATCGAACCCACGACCTCCGGTGTAGCAGTCAGGGTCACTAACCACTAGACCAACAGGCCTGTCAAATGTCAGAGTGATAGCCATGCAATGATTAAACAACCATTTAATTCTCTTTGTGGCCAATGTGAATGATGCGGATATATCGCACGGTCTCCCGCGAAGCTACGAGCCTCCTTGCCAATCTGCCGTCGTGTGATTTGAAGGCAACAGTTTTGGCGTACAGATATAGAGATAGCGACTGCAACGACCATAGATTTCAGAAAGGTGGATTTTATATTTCTATGGCCGCAATGCAACCTAGTGCTGGGCTGGGCACACTAAAGTTGCGGAGTCCCCTCTTTGAGTAGTGACCAGAGAGACGCCGGGGCGTTCTCACTTTTCGCCAGACACGTTATGTCTTCACCGAACATGGCCAGTACGGAAGGTTTAGGACTCAAGTAGAAGAAACTCTTGGGTAAATTCAATCATCAATTCGCGCATATTTTTTTTGTTTATGGACGATCTTGATGTTTATTTTTGTGTTGTGTCAGTGGGTGCCAAAAAAAAAATGAAAAAAAAAAACTTAAACACCGACTTCCGCAATTAAGGTTACTTTGCAATTTTTAATTTAAAAAATATTGTATTGTATTGGTTGTATTTTTTTGTAAAAATATTTTTTTATACATAATTATGTAGATATCTAAGTTCAGAACTCGTAACATTGATTAATACAAATTACAGTAAAAACACAACTTATTTACTGACTTTCGGGTAAAAATATATGAAAAACTATTCTGCATCTATAATTTAATTTATTCGATTACATTGGTGAGGTCCTCCTGAATAAAAACTAGATCTGATACCTATTTAATGGCGCGCACTGTTCCCGCGCGCCTCAAGGAGTTGTCAGCAACAGCAGGGACCCAGCCGGGTCGAAGCCTACTGGGGCCAGGGTTATCCGAAAGGGCGCTCGAGCCCCGGTATGAAGGCTAGAAGGAACGGGGTGGGTCTTTTAGTCAGTAAGAGTCTGACACTATCTCCCGCTCCGCCCAAGGGCGGGGGATGTCAATGCATGATTTTTCCCACCATAAAAAAAAAAAAATACCTATTTAATATTATTTATGTAACGCATGTTTCTTTCTGCTTATTGCCTGAGCTGGTACAAGTACCGGCTCAGGCAGCTGAATGCGTGTAGATTCTCATAAAGGATCGGCCCCAATTAGTAAAACAAACACCCAAGCAGAGTCAGTCAGTATAGCCTAGTTACTGACCCATGAGCAGTGGTGGCCGAGTGGTAACGGCCCCGACTTACGAGTTGTAGGTTGCCGGTTCGAACCCAGCCAGGCGCATTACTTTGTGTAATTTATTTCATTACCACTGCTCTCAAAACGGTGAAGGAAAACATCGTGAGGAAACCGGCATGTCCTAGAACCAAAAATTCGAAGACATGTGACATTCACCAACACGCACTGGGCCCGCGTGGTGGATTACGGCCCATTCCCTCTCCTAGAGAGGAGGCTTGAGTCCCAATCCCAACAGTGGGAACATTAAAAAGGCTGGTGACATTGGTGATGACTGACCCATGGAGGGCATACCTACATAGATAATTTATAATTGTCAGCCTTGTCTAACATCCATGACAACATAGGCGTAGCGTGGAATTATTTAGACGTAGGCGAAGGCGCATCAGCGAGGCCTTTTCCGAGTTTCTGACGTTTTGGACACGTCATTTTGGGACAGTGTCCGAATCGTCTCTTTATTTTATTTAGTGACGATTCGGACACTATCAAATTTAATGAAGCTGTTTAGTACAGTCAGATATAAGTTTTCAAATATAAAATAAAGTTAAAAAGCATTACATAGGTAATGCTTTTTAACTTTTAAGGCGAACTATTTTTAAGGTGGCTTTAAGCCATCTCAAAGCCACAGAGAGATGTGCGCTATCTTTTGGTACACTAATATTTTATAGAGGTAGTTTGTAGTTTTTTTTTGTTTGTACGAGGGAATCTCTGATAGTATTGGCTTGATTGCAAAATTTTTTTCATCGATAGAAAGCTTATTTATTCCTGAGTAACATAGGCTGTTTTATGTACGCGGGTGAAGCGCGTGCAAAAGCTAGTATTATATAGACAGCGACTGTCGCAACTCGCAACCCAGTGTTCGACCACATCGTCGCTTATCATCGAGAGAACTAACGGCCAAGCACGAACCTATAAATTATAAAACAAAACCTCAAAAAAAAATTCTTAATTAAAACCTTTAGAGCCCTAGCACACGCTAGGCCCCTTTGGATGCGAGGCTGCGGGTGAGCGCCCACTTCGCTCACGAATTGCTACGCTACTGCATGACAATTCTTAGTCTTGAAAATTACATAAATTGCAGTAGATACGCAACAAGGCAGATTAAACCGGTCAATTAAAACAAGTGTGTCAACATGTTTATATAATAGGTAACGAACACACCATATATCTACCACATATATACCACACATATATACCACACCACACATCATATAAATAGGACATCTACATTTTTCGGATTTAAATGTAAACATTCGAATTAACATATAACCCTGACCCTCAATTTCCTGCATACCTATTAACAACCACGAACTAGTTTACCTACCCATAACTTGTTTATGTAATAGGCTAAGAGACATAAAACTTCTCGCTTAAATAAATGTGTTTTTTCAATACACTTGCTAAGAAAGTGACTCTAATTGCACTGCTCTCAGATTGTATAATGGCACTTGTTACCAAACTGTGACATTTTGATTACCATTACGCACTCGTGCTATAAAGTAAGTAGTTAAAACCTTTTTGTTCAACCTCTGTTCGCAAAACAAATTTTGAGTATGTAAGAATTTTACATAAATTATTGCGTTCAATGGTATAAATTAGTGTCTTACTAACTTATTTCATGCAATTTTGACCATTTTAACTTGTACAAACGATTTATTTAATAAAAATCATTTAGTAAATAAATCATATATTCAAATAAAAATTGTTTTTTTTTGGTGCGCGCGGTTTTTGGCTTGATTTATTCGAGTGTAATTCAGTGGTTGTATTAATTAAATTAAATACTACACAATCATTAGAAAATGTTACATGCGTAACGAATACCGTTCTCGGCTCTTTTAAGAAAAATAAATAATTAATAATTTATAATTATCTGAAATAAATATTTGAATTGAATTAAATTAAGACCCTCGCCACAGCTCGGGTCTAAATACCGCCTTGACTGTAATCACTAACATTACACACTTACATCATAATTTACTATTTTCCAAGGTGGGAAATCATCCAATGACTTCTCTCTCCTACTTTATCGTGCCAGACTTTTACTGACTTAAAGTAGTTTTATAGGTAGTAAAAGTCTGGCACGAACGAACGAACATATGTTCGTTCTTTGCCTTTGCTTTCCAGGACCACGGGTTTGCCTTTCGTAAGTCAACACCAAACTACACGACACGCACACACGAGTAGACTGCGGACCAGATGGTCTTGCTGCCTCACGGTTTTGTTGACATCTCTTTAAGGCGCACATTACTCGCCTTCAACAACTCGGGCTCTGGACGGCTGGAGAGCGAGGTACCTGTTGCTCGTCGTCCGTAAGCCCACATCTACGATAGCGGGAAATCGGGGTCAGGGTCCCGGCTTGTAGCGTGAGGACGTCATCCTTCGCTAGCAATACTGCTTCACAGAAGGAGGCGATCGCCTAGTTAAATGTGGTGAGAAGTTAACTTGTTTTAGACCATAATCTCAAAAAACAAAACAAAAACCTAATTTTGATTTATGTATACTACGGAGAAGAAAACCAACAAAGCCTGGTAAAAACTCTAGATAGGTTAAGTATGGGTAGACTCGAATCACAAAGTAAGCACTTTTGTACTTTTTCCATAAGCTCTTTTGTACTTTTTATTGAAATACTAAGCTAGAGTTAGACATGAGTTTTATTAGTCTTAAATAAAAAAATATCAAACAGGTGTAAAATGCGTATCGGTCACGCATGTAGGTAGGTACGTGTGTTTATCATATTTCTAAGTACCTACCTACCTATCTATTTTTAAGCCGATAGGTAAATCAAACCAAACAAACAGCGTGTCGTAATATAAATTTGTTTGAATATTAATAGCATATTTATATAATTATATTTCATCTCAAACTATAAAAAAACATAAGTATCTACAATTGGCGGCCATATCTGCGACCACTTCCAGGCCAGGTATCATGGCTTTTAATTTGCAACAATAGTCCAGATGTGGCTCTAGCCCTCAGAATCCTCGGGTCCAACCAGTACCCCACGGATATCTATGCAGTACTTACCCTCTAGTGGACATGCGGAGGAAATGGAATATGGTTGTGTTTTATGAAACTGACAACTTTTTTTTTAACGGAAACTCGGTTACCTACTAATGGTGCAATGTTCAATGTAAAGAATATTATTTTAGGAAGAAAGGGGTTTCACGAATATAAAAGCACAACTTTGTAGTTATTTCACAGCCTCAAGCGGCGCTCGCGCCTCCTAAGACTCTGCGCCCGTGTGCACCACACCCCGCAATTTAGGTAAAGCCGCCCCTGCAAAAGCCTAGCGGTCAGTGACCAACTGATGTGTTGCTGACTCGCTGCTCAACTCCATGAGGAAATTTTTCATCAAATTAACTGCAAAATCATTTTGAAGGGCTTAGGACAAAACACAAGATAGCGTCTTGTGTTCATCAATGAAATATAAGTTCCTCTGACTACCTATGCAATTCTTATGGTACCTAAACACTGAAATGTAATCTGAATTTAAAGCTGCCAGTAATAACAGGTGGCTGTCTGTTTACATTAGAAAACCTCGTTTTTGTTAGACACGCTTTTAAAAATATAGGCAATCTTTACCTAATTACGATAATAAGAGGTAGGCCTACTTACCAATTATAATGGACCTACCAAGCTTTTTTTATCTCGATACTTAAATAACTTAAATAAATATAATAGTATTTTTAACATCCTTTCATGATTTATTGAGTTTTTATCAGTAGGTAGGTAAACGATTATGAAATTGAACGGAAGTGCCCACATCGCATCCGCTGACACTGCAGCGGAAATTGTACGGTGATTTATCAAACTTGCAGTTAAATATCTAATATCCGAATCCGAAACCCGTACAACACGATAATTTATCACACGTAGTTATATCAGCATTTTATTTGGTCCTCGATTCTCAGAGAACCTCCCGCAGGCGAATCCGAACCAGTGGCGGGGCAAGATCTGTAGCCCGATTCACGTAATAAAAACCGTAACGATATCGTAGCGATTTAGTCGTTTAGACCATTTCCGTATTCACATCCATCAATCGAGTTTGAACGACACCGATTTTATAGTCGTTAGAAATTCGTCGATTTAAAAAAAACTCTATTACATTATCCTGTTAGAATACTTATTAATGTAACTGGAAATAAATCGATAGATCGTGAATACCGCTTTTGGATAGGACTTCGACCGAACGACTATGAAACTTTAACGATATTTGGCTTGTTTGATTTTACGTGAATCAGGCTACAGATGTGAGCAAGGTATAGCTAATCTACGAGGCCTTCTGGCGGCGTAAGAAGACGGATTTTTCAAATATATCGCATCTAAACAGCACAAGGCCTAAAAATAGGTACTTAGTGACTTTCCAGAAAGTGGACACCTTGTAAAAAGTGGGTACGCTTTGGAGAAGTCATAGAGATCTGGAGCCATGACAAATTAAAATGTTTGTCATTCGAGCGAGAAAGAAGGATGGAGTTATATTCCTTAAATAGCTTATAATACACACTATAAATACCTCAATCTCTTTAACAGTTCAATTTAGGTCATAAAATGGATCGCGTTAAGAGCTCGTTGTAGCACTCCAGTGCTAATCTACTTATGAGCCCTCACTTCTCGTACAATCAACAACTAACTCACAATTTAACTGAACAAACTAACAGTTCCGTACGATCCAAGTGAACGGAGCGAGTCTTCTATCTATTCAAACAAACAAATCAGTCGGTGTGAATGTGCACTTTTTCCATTGGGTCGCCCTAGTTGAGAATGGAAACGTTCCGCTCGCTTTAATCACAATTAAATAACACTTGCACACGACATCACCAAATTAAATAACACTGTAAAAGACCAAATTAATTACCTAACGGTTAAACGTTGCTTGTAGAATAATCTGACAAACAATCAGGGCCCCAAGTCTGCTATTTTTATAAATTTGTCATTCCAACACTATCCCATTGTCATTTTGCTAAAAGTTTGTAATTTGCTAATTCATAATGATCGATCATTGATCGGTCAATGGTCTTGTAATAGAATTGTGATAGAATGATAATTTCGAGCATATTAAAACCAATAACTGCACAATAACGTTCTAATGGTAAAACACTGATCAAATAAACTGTCAAAGTTTTAGCACATTACCGCAAACTTCAAATATTCATTTGTCAAAATGTACCAGATTACCATTCTATGCAACTTCTTTCAATGGAGTGTCAGTGGTTGACCATTGGAAAGTCATAATGACGCCATTACCCATTATATTAGTAGATTAACAAAGTTGTCAAAATCGACAATTATGACATCAATGATAGACCATTGTGACACTATTGTAATAGCAGATTTGAGGCCCTGAATGATTGCATTTATATTAGTCCGGTTTTTAATCGATGAAAGTAATTTTAGAGGCATCTTCGTAATTTTTTTCAATCGTACCTACATATCTACTAAATTAGGTAGCTGTATTGATTTAACCTGAAGGATAACATATATACCTACCTACTAACCTATTTTTCTGATTGTTTAGTGCAAAGCTACTTTTATAAAAAGTAGCTTTGTAGTTTGCGCATTATAAAACTCGCAATTAGATCCAGGGTACTGATTTTAAAAATGGGCCCTCAATCCAGATGCATACCTCTTTCACATATAAAAAAACTGGGTAAGTGCGAGTCGGACTCGCGCACTGAGGGTTCCGTTTATACTACAATTCCCGAATGGAGTCTCTAGGATTTTTCCGAATAGCTAATTATTATTTTTTTGTGGTAGGTAACAACAATTTTTTTTTTTCAGATTTATTCCTATACCTGTGCTTTAAGACCTTGTCTTGTGCCAAATTTCAGAATTCTGGCATCAAACTATACGTTTTTTTTGTGTCATAAACGGCCGTATCTTTTTTATTCGTTAACTTAGAAGTATGATTTTTTCACAGCTTGAAGAAACCGCAGACCTGAGTAGGTATATGGTTTTAAATTCAACTCAATACCTCCACGCGTTCTCGAGATAACGGGTCTTGACAGACAGACGGATGGAAAAGAAGAAGAAGAAGAAGAACTCGTCTACTGTTGCTATAATACGTATGTATATCGATGTATATAATAAACAAGCATTTACTCTAATTTTGACTAAACACAATCAGTATACAATAATGTTTTATACTGTCACGAATTCTCAAGCTCCGTTCCAGTATTTCGCCTTGGGCAACAGGAACGCTCGGTCCGGTAGCACTTGCATCTGTGGCATTGACAATGGTCAGCACGCACGTTGTATCAGCGGAAATCCGTCAATTTATACATCTGTTTCTCTAACGGTAGTAACCCTGATAGATACGAGACTCTGTAGCAAAACAAGAACCACTCGAATGGCTACTTTACTAAATATAAAAACCCATTGAACTAAGCTTATAGATTTAAACCGAATGCAATAGGAAGGCGATGGTCTCACTGGGTTGATTGAAAAAAGGCCAATTTGTGACTTACTGAACGCAATTACGCAATATCTCTCAAGTGTCCTTTTCATATTAGTCACCGTCAGCACATATTGAGAATTCGGAGACAGGTAACTATAATTATTTTGTACAAAAATAGTTTTTTTTTTATTATGGTTAATGCTCGATGCTCGCTTTTGACCACTATCTCACCAGGTGGTAAGCGAAAATGGAGCACGATTCCCTAGAAGTAACCGATTAACTCTCGACTTAAAGACTCCGTCAGGGGATACTACTCCTTAGCTGTAGGGTACAATGAATGTATTCTCGGGGTTCTCGGATGGTTCTGATCTTCAGTGTTTGTGCGGCGTCTCTCCGCAGACCATGTCCCACCTTCCGTCCTGCATCACGTGCCCTGTTTCTTGCTCACGTAGGGACCCAATGACAGCATCAGCAGACGGCATTGCCGTGGCCGAGTTCTGGATCAGGCAAGGAATTTAACTATTTTGCCATCGATACGCTAAGAAGAATGAATGTATTCCCAAAACGCTTTGTGTTAATGGGTGGGATGTGTGGGTACCAGTGGCGCAACGCCTTTACGGCTAGTAGTCCGATAATGGAAAGGACTTGGCTTAGTTAAATAAAAAATAAATAATTAGAAGCACATTTTGTGGGAAATCATCCAATGACTTCTGGTTTAGTATGTGGAGCGAGAGGGCGTGTCAAAGTTTTACTGGGTAAACCCTTCAGTTGCCCTTTGCGTTCTTGGACGACGAGATCTCTTTCAGAAATTCCCATGGCCTGCTGTGGTTACATTGTATAAACTCGTAGTATGATAACGTGAATGTTGATTGATTACCCAGTTCATGACTTGCTAAGCAGTATTTATTGTTCTATGAGTTCGAGCGTTATCTTTGTTTGTTCATTGACGTCCACCTACCGATAACATTATGTTTACTTGCGCAGTACCTAAGTACCTATAACGAGTTCATGAAGTTTCCATATAAAGACAAATAGGTAGGTATCTATCTACTAACACAAAATCTTTTTTTCAAAAGAAAAATGCCCCCAAAGTCTGAAAACTCAGCAAAGTCATTAGTTCCCTGTTTCGAGTCTTGCACCCAGCATTTTACAGACTTTGTTTCTGAACTGTCGTAGTACATAGTAGCTAACAACGTTTGAGGAGATTAAATTCAGGAAAGGGTTACCTATATACCATCGAAGACACTTCCGCCTGACCACCGTTAAATTCATTTTTACTTGCACTCGAAACGAAAACTTCAAAAGGTTTGGTTTGGTGCCGCGCTGCAGGATTCAAGCCAAAATTTTTCTAAGTGATCAGGCAAAAATGACCGCGATTGTATGTATATATCTTGCCAAAAAAACTTCTTCGAATGTTGGTACCTATCTACATAACTAGGTAGGTATAGGTATGTGTTGTCAATTGACAGGCATATTAGATATATTCACTAATTTTATTACATCATTCTTACATCAATTTTAAACGTGGCCATGGACGACCGAGATTGGGCTCAGGCTACTCTTCCTATCCGTATGGGTGGCCTCGGCGTCCGCAAAATTTCTTATTAGTTTACCAGCCTTTATATCCTCGGTTCACGGCACTGAGAAATTAATCAGGAATATCCTATCTCCCTCACTGATTGATTTCAATGTGCCGTGCTTCATCGAGGCTATAAATGCCTGGAGACTCGCTTGCCCGAATTCTAATCCACCCGACGTACTATCATCCCAAAGACGGTGGGATGAGCCGCTCTGTAAAGTAGTGCAGGAAAACCTGATTGAAACTTTTACTGCCCCTGCGGAGCGAGCGCGCCTGCTGGCTGTGGGAGAGTGGGAGTCGGGTCTCTGGCTTCACGCACTACCGCCGTCGAACATCGGCACCTTGCTCGACGATAATACTTTCCGCCTCGCTGTTGCCTTACGTCTAGGCGCTCCCTGCTGTTCTCCTCATCGCTGTCACTGCGGCGAAGTTGTCAACAGCCTCGGACACCACGGTCTGTCATGCAGCCGAAGTGCGGGTCGCATAGCGCGACACGCGAATATCAACGACATATTCAGACGCGCTCTTGTCACCGCCGGCGTTCCAGCCGTATTGAAACCCCATGGCCTGGCACGCGACGATGGCAAGAGACCGGACGGCATGTCGTTATTTCCTTGGAAGATGGGAAGGCCTTTAGTATGGGACGCTACTTGTGTCGATACTCTTGCGCCTTCACATCTTCCTAGCTCGTCGTGTCGTGCTGGTGCTGCCGCTGCGGCTGCGGAAAACCTCAAGCGGCGGAAATATAACAACCTTGTTGGAAGTTATATTTTCGAACCGTTTGGGGTTGAAATTCTTGGATCGTGGGGTCCGAGTGCTCACAGTTTGTTTAAAGATCTGTCAAAACGTCTAGTTGACACTTTACGTGACCCAAAGGCTGGCTTTTACCTTGGACAGAGGATAAGCATTGCCATACAACGTGGCAATGCCGCCAGTCTTTTGGGCACATTACCAGTCGACAGCGATGTGGAAGAGTTTTTTGACGCCATATTTTAGTTAGTGTATTTTAGCGTAGGGTTTTATTATTTATTTATTTTGTAATTTACTGTAATTATAGTTATTAAGTTGTTTATAAGTGTAAATAAAATTATTCAAATAATAAACCAAAAAAAAAAAAATTATAAAGTCCTAAGTTTATATGTATGTAGATTGGATGATATTTGGAAATAAGATACCTAGGTAACTTTTATCCAGAACTGAGAGACATAATTATTTTATAATTTACAAAAGTGGAAAGTAGTCATATCACGCGAGCGGCTGCTAAATAAACATAAAGTACTGAACCTACAAAGCACACACTTTGCTGCTCTAAAAAAATCTAATTCTAAAAAAAAATAATATTTTTTTTAGAATTATATTTATTTATTAGAATTAGATTTTTTTAGAGCTCACTTTTTCAGCTTCATATGGAAATCAATCTGATAAACAATCGTTGGAACAAAACCTCGAACGCCATAAATCTTATCGAAGTAATCGGCTTATTAACATAGATTATGATTAGGAGTAGCAATGACTACTTAGCACAATAGCATAATGACAACTTAATAAATATTATTTTACACAATCCGGAAGTCTGAAGATACCTGCTTAATTATTGTTACATAGTTTTGTTTGTATGTCAAAAACAAAACTATTAATTAATACGTAATAAAATTATGTATTTAATACACCTACCTACTTACTTTCTAATAATGCACCAGATTGCATTTCAAAAGGCTAGACCTGATGAGCACAGCCTCAAGTTTCTATGTCTATTTATCTATTCATATTTTCTATTTAACAACAGTCATAAGAGGCAACCACACGCACATGCTTCACAACAATGTGTGTATGGTTGGTAAAATTCATAAAGAAAAGCTGACGGTTTTAGCAACACGGGTAGCAAAGCTGTGGTGAAGCTTGTGCGTGTGGCAGGCCCAATAGACTCTCGACTCATCCTTCTCTGTATCTCTTCTTCCTATTTAGATTGGACACGAGGTTTGGCCATGCAATAGTTGTTACTCCTCTACTCCTGTTTGAAAGAAATTCATGAATGGACTTGATATGGTGGGAAAAATCATCCTATGACAACCCCCGCTCTTGGGCGTAGCGGGAGATAGTGTCAGACTCTTACTGACTAAAAGCCCACCCCCTTCCTTTAAGCCTTCATACCGGGACTCGAGTTCCCTTTCGGATAACCCTGGCCCCAGTAGGCTTCGACCCAGCTGGGCCCCTGCTGTTGCTGACAACTCCTTGAGGCGCGCGGGAACAGTGCGCGCCGTCGACGACTTGGGCTTGGTCCGGGCAGTTACCGGACGGCCGGACAGCGAGCTACCCATTGCTCACTGTCCTGGAGTAACGAGTGTTGTTGCCAGGGTCCACTTCGTAAAGAACAACAAAAAAATACTGTTGATAACCAACTTTAATTCATTACGAACATACAAAATGCTGATATTAGATCTTGGTGCTACTGTGACAGTAGCAACAAGATTTGCACAAAGACAGTTGACAAGAACACACTTCAATTGATAACTCTAACTCGGACACTGATCGGCGATCGGAAACAAATATTTTACAGGCAAAGAAAATCAAGTTCAACAAGTTCCACCTAGTAAACTAGAAGCGAACGTAATACCGGGTTTAAAATAGCTACATCACTCATACGTAACCATCGTACCCAACATTGCCGTGAGACAGGGAACACACTGACCAACCATTTATGATTGGTTGTTGTAACTCGACTATCAGACAAAACGTGCATTTAACTGACTTGAGTTAATAAAATAATTTATAAAACAGACAGAATAAACTTTTATAAAATAACAGTAGGTCCAATGGGCGCACAAAGCAATCTCTATTAGACAATTTTTGCATAGACTGGAGAAAAACTTTCTAATAAATATCGTAGTGAAAGGAGAAAAAAAATAGGTTAAGGCTATGCTCTTTCAGATATATTTTGACCTACTGTGGCAGTTGGTAGCGTTTTAGCACGCCTCACTTTAACAGTAGCTAATGCATTGCTCAAACAAGCAGCTTCAATTGTGAGTTTTATCAAACAAGGAAGTATTTGATTATTTAACTCGGCGTCATGGGGGTTGGGTCTGTGAGAACCAACACATTTTATATCGCTTCTAGTTCGGTTACTATGTGTGCGACGTTGCTGTTCTTCTCAATAGCTGGAGCTGTTGAGTTCTATGCATCGTAGTCAACACTTTTGACGTGCGAAAGCCGCAGTAGGAGTTACACGATCTCAAAATTGAAAAGGGTCTGTAAGACCCATCCCCACCCGCAGTTCGTGTAACAATTTCGTATAGATGTTATTTTATTTATTATCCGTGTATTTATTTGTTTTTTGTTGTTGTTTACAATAAGTGTTGCTAATATTTAGTTTTATGTATAGAATTTGTGTTTACTGAAGGTACTTAGCAAAAAATGGATCCAGAAGAAATAGAACGGCAGCGTATTCCTCCGAATTTACAAAAGTCTGACTCCGATTCTGCTTTGTCCGACCAGGATATGTGTGATGATGAAGATCGCTTGAGTGAGCGTAGTAATCTTAGTGACACAGAGCAAGATAGTCAAGATACCTCAAAGTTTGAGTTTGATAATGATATTCCACTGTCTACGCTATCGAATATATCGTTCGCTGGTAGAGTATTGGATATCTGGATCAGTTAGTTCTTCAAACGCAAACCATGAGTGTTCTTCGGGTTTTTATCGTGGCAAAGACGGTACAAGTGGTATAGGATGCCTTTTCGACAAAATGTCAGGACTAGAGTCGATAACATAATCCATCAATTGCCAGGAGTAGTACCAGTCGTTATTTTTTAGAGCTCTAATAAATATGATAAAAAGATATTATAATACCTACGATATTTGAGTTCAATTTATTTACATTAATACCTCAAAAACTAAACACAAATAAAATATGAACTTTATTATTTATAACTTATTAGATAATTTGATATCTAATTAATGGGTCTGTGATGATGTGTTCCACCCCTATGACTCCGGGTTAATTTATGTGTGTCATACACAGAGAAACTGAACGCGTTCGTTAAATTAACATGGATTAAAAGAGTTAAACAGTAGGAAACCGTCACGTACGAAACCGCTAGAAATCACAGCTAGAAATATCGTAAATTATTCCACGGGAGGGTACTAAGAGGATAAAGTTTTCTATAGGTACTCTGATCCAAACCATAGTACTTATACCCTAATCGAACCCTTGACTTTCACATTTTATATCATGAGATTTCTTTTCAAAAAGTCGATGACCGTCTGGGTGCAGTGTACACCAACTAACATTACGATGAGTCAAACGAGCGATAAGATCGTTGTTTGTTTCCTTTTAATGACCGATGTTGCTTCATCGAACCCTATGTTCTTCCTCTTAGCGTGCCCAGGTTATTAAGTGTTTTACTTCAACGTGTCCATTACTTATGAGGTAGGTACTCATTAGGTACTTAATTATCGCACGGCCTCCACACCTGTCAGGCCAAGTCACTTAAATAGGAAAATGACCATATGGTAACCACCTAACGTGTAATGACCGTTATATGAGTACAAGTTAATTATTGTATTAATCGGCACTAGTTTCAGATTGATCGATTTAGCCTTTAGGTCAATTGATTCGACATATTTTTTTCTATTTGAGAATTTTCTTTTGAGATAACTAAGGGGAAGAGAAAAATTAAAGGCAACAAGAAAAAGTGATAATATCTACCTATCTGTTTTGCGATAGCTTGCTTGTGTAACGGCGATTTATCAACGTGCAGCTACAGATATGGAAAAATTGGTATACTAAATTGGTAAATTGACTCTTTACTTAAACAATTGTTTAATACTTTAAATAAATGCTTAAAGCGCCTACCGTTCATTAGGTATCCACAACTTGTTACCTCGTTGCCTCTTATTAGCTATCAATTTTACGACCGAGAGACTGCATAAAATAGGTACCTGTTTTCTGCTGTCATTGCATCAATTTATGTACTAGAAACACTAGTTATAATATTATGCAATTTGTTATATTGATGTTTAAAAGAAAACATACGACATACTCCTAGTCTGTAATACTCTCTTGAGCACTAAAATTCGAAACCGGCAAGAGGCCAAAAAAATGTATGTGTGGATAATGTGTCCGAAGAGTTGAATCAGCGTTGGGTGCACGCATATTATCTAATCAATCTGTGGCATTTCACAACTATATTGGGCTCTGTTTCCTGTCTATTGGGAGCCAGCTAAGTAACAGTACCTACTTTATGTAGAGCGACTGCATATTTGACCTCTACAACCAAATTATTGGGTAGTGACGATACCTAGGTATTCCTTGACCAGACTGGTGTCAAATAGTAAAATAAATTCTGACTACCTGCCGGTAACGACTATAAGAAATCTTCGAATGATACCCGGGACAGGGTTTAACGTGCTTTCAAGGCACTGAGGAATCTCGATATGATATAACCAAGGTCATCCATTCAACTCTGACGAACGCTCTTAACCTTGAAAATCGGCCCATGCGGCTAATAGGTGACATAACTTAGCCAAACGTTTGTCTATGCTTACTCGTAGAGCACATGCCGATATCATCCATCTGTTCACAAAGAAAAAAACATAATTTGATTGTTCTTCTCAACTAAGCCCATAGAGAACCATGGGGCAGAGGTTAGTTTTCTTCTCGAATTGGTAAGAACCTTACTTAGAAACCTTGACCGATTGGTCTACTGCCAACATAATTTATACATACTTATTCGAGATAAAGATTGGTCTGATTTATGTAGTTAGTAACATTAACTTGTAAATAATAAATTAAAATACAAGTTTTATGTGATGTTTATGTTACTTGTAGCTATTTTCGGTAATATTCCGGAACCCTTACAATTATAACACTAAATTATGTATGTAAATTAGTCTACAGTCTACAACATATAAGACGCATACTTATGATATTAGAATGTTAAATAAGCGTTCATAAATAAAGCATCCATATAGAGATAGCTTTTTCTTTTTTTCTTCGGCGTAATTATTACCTGATGTTAGTTCTGAATTGTAAGCTCAAGTCGGTAATCTAATCAGATAATAAATCTTCAATGCAGTAGCAGTTACCTGGTAATGTGAATGAAACTATGATTATCCTAATGTAGTTATATACATAAGTAAATTCTCCATTTTAACAGAATGGAAGAAAATCGACTGGCTAAACAAACTCAATGAGAGTTTAAGAAACAGAAATCTGCTTAGGTTACCTACTATTTTGAATTTACATACCTACCTACCAATTCTTATTCAAATTATCAATCAATTACTTAATTAAGTTTTTTAGCTACCGTAAAGATTTTTATAACGCATTGGTAACGTCTATTTTTTTTATTTTTGTTTTCCATGACTGGTTTCAGATTTGGTTCACGGCTGAATATGGGCAGTTTTTTTCTATTGTGACAGGCTAAGTTTGCATTTCATCAGAAATAACTTACTTTGACGAGTTATAATTAAATATTGTCTCCAATTGGTATTTATTATCATAAGTACTTAGGTATCAATTTTTAGTACCGGACGGTAAAGATCTCATAGTTATTGAACGCATATTTAGGTCGTCGGTAGGTTACACTGGGTTACATTGGCCGACAAAAAGTATTTATATAAAAGTAAGATTGCAAAGGGCATAGCACTCGCAACCGGGCAGCCCGGTTTCATGACCTTGCGCCTTACTGTCATTGTGATATTGTGCAAATATTGACTGTCCAAGTTAACCGGAATATCTCTACTATCATATTTAAATACTTACTTACTGGGGTCGGTGTACTACCTATACAAATTGTGATTAAAATTATAACCACATAATTAATCAAAATACCAAATATATAAATGACAAAATTATAATATCTGAAAAACACAAGACTAGTTTTTTTTTCTACATTCTAATTGATATAAGTAGGAACTAAAAAAATAAACGTACCTATCTAGTTATTCCAGTAGCTTTGCATTACACGAGCCTCAAAATCGTTTATTTTTAGGTCCAGGACATTCCAATAAAAAATTCAACAAGTGTCGCAATAATTTATTCTTCGTAATTTACTTAAGTGTAACAAATTTTTTGACTAGCCTGTTATTCTAGTGGTTAGTGGCCCTGACTGCTATGCCGGAGGCCGTGGGTTCGATTCCCACCCAGGACAAATGTTTATGTGATGAGCATGATCATTTGTTCTGTGTCTAGATGTAATTTATTTATAATATGTATGTATTTAGAAATATATAAGTATGTTTATCAGTTGTCTAGTACCCATAACACAAGCTCTGCTTAGCTTGGGACTAGACGGCGTTGTGTGATAGTTATGAAATATATTAAGTACTTTATACATATTAATTTAAAGATAAGCAACTAGAACACGACTGTTTTTTTAATCTAGAAATATCAGAACGCGCTTGACCGGAATTATCTAGTGACGGGTCAAAGAGCAATTTCTCAGTTAGAATGTGGTCATTAGTTAATCAGGAACACATCATCAGCATCCTGCTTCGTCCACGTAATCGTTTGATGATACCTACCTACGTTCTTCTGTTTCTAGTCAGCTTCCGGACTCCGTCAGTACAGGCTAAAATGCCGTGGATTAAAGGGCCCGGTCCTACGATTATAATCAGAGTAGATACTATGGTTCAATACAGTTTTAAATGGCACTTAAGGCAAAAGAAACTAGGCACCTGCATCAAGGTTTATTACAATTTACAAAAGACCAAGTTACCCAAAAAATATGTAAGAAAGAATAATTCCTCTTTAAATTATCTAAAAAAATGTCCGCGACAGTATATGTTTAAATCATTATAACCTTTTTTTATGGTAATCAAATTTGGTCGAAATTAATGCATTATTGCCAATTATTTACCAAAGAGTTTTATCAATTTCATATTATTATTAATCCTTATTCAAATAAATGAGTTGTTGATTAAGGGTATTTAATTGTGACCATAATTTTCCTATACCGTAAAACTATCTACGAATATAAGAGCACGTTTGGGGGAAGGTAGTACAAATTTTCTTCCAAGGTTACTACTACTTTTAATAGGAGACGGGAAAGTACTTAATTTGAAAATAATATTGAAATTGATACCTATGCGGTTTAGGCGGTTATCATACTGCCACGCACCACGCTGCGTACCGCGTGAAAACACACCTACGCACGTACTTGCGGGAGTACAGATCTGCATCATCGTGCGGTTTTTTTACGCACTCACGCGCGTAGGTGCGTTTTGTAAATTCATGCAGGCACGCACTCATTTCATACAAAATCACGTACGGTACTACGAGACTCACTGTGGCATACCTTGTGTGTCGCCCCGTACCCACGCGCGTCAGTGCATGTTTCTCCGCGTTATGCGTTTTTTCTATACAAACGGAGATACTTACGCAACGTTAAGATGCATTCACGCACTACGCTGCGCGGTGCGTAGCAGTGTAATAACCGCCTTAGGAAAAAAAAAGTGACGTGACAGCATTGAGGATTTAAAATCGAAAGTTTACCCTGATATCGTCGAAATAGAAAATAAAGATTATATATCAATGGATGTGTCAAAGGGCAATATTGGCGACGAGAAACAGTAGCGTTGACAAAATTAACGATCTAATTTTAACAAAACTTCCAGGAGATATAGATATAGGTTCATTACCCACAGGAGTTTCTTGATTCTTTAAACCCTAGTGGCCTTTCCCCACATTCCCTCAAGTTAAAAATAGGTGCCCCAATAATTTTACTTAGAAATCTTAAACCACCAAATTTATGTAACGGGACCCGACTTCAAGTCAAATTTCTTAGCAATAACGTGATCGTTGCAATAGTTTTGACTGGTCCTGCAGCAAACAACGCTTATATCTCGCATCCTAATGATTCCAAATGATTTACCTTTTAACCTTTCGTGTGCCGTAATTAGAGACATAATTAAAAAGTTATTGTGTCCCGCGTTCCGGACATACAACGGGTTAATTAAAAAAAAAGAATTAAATTTTCCGTTATCTTTTGCCGTAACAATTAACAAATCATAGGGGCAAACATTTAAACGCGTAGAAATCGATTTATGTACGTCAAGACTACTCTTCACACGGCCAACTATACGTCGCGTTGTCAAGATCGGGTTGCGGAGAAAATCAGTATGTTCTTCTGCCATCAGAAAATAAAACTAAAAATATCATTTACGCAGAAGTACTTTAAAATATATTCTTTTAAAAACTTCTTAATCGCGATCAATTACAGAAATTGACGCTTAGGTACGAAGTCGCGGGCAACAGTTTACTGTTACTTCCATACTTCTTATAACCATTAGTTCGTAGGTCATCTAACTCAATGTTATCAACTAATTATTTTATCATTTGCGCCATAAATGAAACAGGTTAACTTATAGAACCGGTCCCTTATTTTAAAACACATTATTACTGCGCAGAAATACACATAGTGACATTCCTAGCACACAGGAATGCCTGTGCGACCTAACTTGCTACATGTCGATAATTACGCGTAATTCAATTGAGTTACATTGTAACACCAACAATCTGAATTAAACACTTTGTGCAAAATCATCTAATGACATCCCTGGTCTTGGACGGAGCGGGAGACAGTGTCAGAATTTTACTGACAAAAAACTCACTCCTGTTTCTTCTTTACCACTGTTCCAGGGCCCCGGGGATCTCATTCGCATCACCCATAGCCCCAATAGGCTTCGACCCTGCTGAGCCCTATGGTTGCTTTTTATTTAGAGTAGTTAGAATAGAATAGAATAAACTTTATTGTACACCAAAAGTAATAAAGCTTCAACAAAAAGTTAAATTAACGGGCACAAGGGCGGTCTTATCGCTGAGAGCGATCTCTTCAAGACAACCTTAGGATGGATAAGAACTTAAAATAATACAGGGGGTAGTCTGTAGTGTGCTGCTAATAAATTGATCTAACTCTATTTAAAAACATAATACATAATTATATATATATACACACATATTATATATACATATATATAGTTGAAGCGGGGTTCGTATGTTACAAATATCTAGGTAGGTACGTATTTTTCGAACTCGAGATTTTGATTTGACAGTGTACGAGTACAACATTGAAAATACCTATATAATTATCGCAGACGTGTAAAGGCCGTCACAAACGGTGAAGATACTATAAGTAATCTATACTAACGTTATAATTGTGAAAGTAGCTGTCTGTTTGTTATGCTTTGACGGTTAAACTACGGAACCGATTTCAACGTTTTTTTTTAAATGAGCTTGATCCCCAGGAAGGAGTTTTATTTTTTACCTATCTGGCTTTGTGTTCGACATTGCATCCGCAATAACAAACATTCACGCGGACGAAACCGCTGACAGATGCTAGTATTTCATATCAAGATGAAATATTAACTTAATCTGCGACACGCGATTTAATCTTTTCATTCCTTCCACAATCAGGTTTTTAGGCATATTTACCTATTTCGATCACTATCTTAAGTCGCGTGCATAAAAATAATATACTATCTTCGTCGCGTGTTTTGCTTCATTCAAATGAAATGTATTGCTGGAGATATTTTGAAATATTTTCCTTAAGATACAAATATTATAGTATCATCACCGTGTGTGACGGCCTTAAATAATTAATTTTGTATTTATATTAATTGAGGCAAGGATTTTAAAAATCTGGATATGAACATTGTTATTAAATAGATTAGATTAAAGATATCTTTGGTTACCTATATCGTATAATGAGGAGTGCAGCTGGTTTATTATGAGGCTAAATCACACAAAAATCGTCGAAGATTTCAATTGTCATGTACAACTGTTTTGCAGCTCTAAAAGTATTTTTAGTGATTTTAATTTTATTATAAAAATACGTCTGAAGTGTAAAATCAACTATGAAAGGACTGGACAAAGGTCCAGATGCTAATTCGGATGCAAATATACGTTGTATACGGACATTCGTAAATGAATATAACGCTGTTGCACAAAATTAAAGCAGTACCAAACGTCTAACATTAACTGGGACGGATTTAGATGATCATTTATCATAAATTGACAATCCAATATCGATAAGGCAGATGTAGCCAATGGTAGCTAACCTGATTTTTTGCCGGCCTCATCTACCTAGTTTAAATTGATGAAAAAATTTACGTGTATAAATATTTTTTTAAACTCATTTGTAAAATAAATATCATTTATCATTTATTGTGACATTGTTTCTTAAGGTATTATCAGCAGGTGCTGAATTAGTTGAAATATCTATGTCTACTTACTATCTATCTAATGTTATATAATGGTATGTGTCTACACACTATCTATCTAATGGTAATCTAACTAAGCTTGTTATTATTTATCATTTGCGATATACCTATTTAATCCGTATTTATCACCAAGTCATTGTAGGTAACCCACACATTTATTTACACATAGGTAGTGTGACGACTATGAAGGTCACATAATATTAATTGTGGTTAAAACTGCATGGACCTTTTAAGGTTTATGGTAAATTAAAAAGATAGATTCGAATGATGATAGAAGTTGTCAACAATGAAAAATAAGAATTTAATTTTATATAATAACATTCTAGAGGCTCCTAACAATATAATTAGTCAAATTAAATTAAAAGCCTTTCATTAGCGTCTCCCCCCGTTACAGTAGCTACTATAGCCACAGTTATAACTAGGAATATTTAATTGCAGTTCATTTAAAACTGAACCCAGATTAAATTTGAAATTAATTCTGCAGCACTTATAAAATTTACACTTATTTTCTTGATGGAGCACTTTAGGGCGATTTTTTACCTACCCTGAATAAAGAGAATTTTAATTTAAAAAAATAAGTAAACTAAGAGTCAGATTATCTGGACACCGGACATGGGAAAGTATTTTTAAATATCAAGCCGGAGATGCAGCACGAGATACTTGGGTATCTAGGAGATAACTGACGGATTAAAGACATGACCATGATTATAACTTTAATATCTGAATATCATCTACGTAACAGAGGATGCGTGGAAGAAGGTTTCATATGTCAAAGATATAATAAAAAACCTTTTTTCAGAAAGACACTATAAAAAATTTATTCTCAGGTAGACATACTGCAACAAAATCAACGCACTAATAAATAATCAGGCACTTGACGAACACATTTTGATTTTAATATCTACTATATGTAGGTACTTAACTACTTAAAATTAATTGATTGGAAAATACCACAGTTGTAACAGCAGTGTTAATGTTAATTACATATATTTGCATATTATCACATTATAATCTAAGTGTATTTTGAACTTCATCAAAAAAATGGATCCGACAGACTATCTCGCTATTGTAACTTACCGAATTTAAGAAAGTCGAGCAAATCTCTTTAACAATAACAATACTGTACACACAACAGGCACATTTTACACTGCAAGTCTTATTTATTACTACTTTACGACGACAATATTGCCATATCTGTTCTTAACATCGTTTAGTGGGGGCTCTTGTTTATACATTATTTATACTTAACAGGTAAATCTGCAGATTTCATTTAGGAACCTATAGTTTCTTGAGGACAAAAATTTCTAACAATGTCACATTTCTTTCTCCTAATATCAGTTATCACCTATAACTGTATAGATTACTTATCACACGTAGGTGTAGACCCAATAAATCCCACAATATTTTCAGTTCATCCATCTTCTAACGCTTTTTCTACTGTTTCGTGTTTTCCATTCAACTCTACCATTTCAGCGGTGTTTTTGTGTTTGTTTGATTTGTACGCACCAGGCCCTATCAACGACAAACCTACTGGTAAAAATATTAAGCCGTTGAATAGTCCAAATAATATCACTAACAGGAAAATTTTAAAGAACGATTGGAAAGTGTATGCTTTGGACATACTAAGGAGAGACAACGAGAGGAAAGTGGAGCCTCCACCCAATAGCACTGCAGATCCAATAGACGTGACCGTTTTGAAAGCCCTCTCTGAGCTAGAACCTTCTGTCAATGTTAAAAATGTGTGACCTACGTGTGCTGCGTAATCTACGCACAAACCTGTGGCGAGCTCGAGACCTATACAACACACTATATCCACAGTCATACCCCATCTTTGCATACAACCTAACACATTGAGAATGGTTAATAGAACACAAACAAATATCCACAAACACATTTGTAGATTAGTTATTAAAATTACCGTGCAAACCATTACACACAGTAACGCTAACTCTATGTTCCTTTCAACTTCGACAGCTATGATTTCGTCTGTAACCCAGTTCGAGAAAACCTTTGACCAGACACTTCGATAACCATCACCACTGGTAATATTTGCTGACTTTACTATATTTCTAACATGATTCATTGCCGGTATATACTCATCTGGACCACCGAATTTCGCGAAGTTAAAGAGCATCGTCGAAGCTTCTATTTGTGTAGCTGGACTACCACACTCAAAATGTTCAGAGAACTTAAAATTTACTTGAAATCGGCCTCCTATCGAACTATATAAAAATCTTGATAAATGACGATTAAATTCGTAATCTGTCAATGCTGTTTCATTTGTTACGAGATCTCGATCAAAATTTTGCAAAACGTATTGATGGAAGTTTTCAACCCAAGTGTTAACACCATAAATATATGATTCATTCTTTAATTCTTGAATCATTTCGTGTAATCGGATGAATTCTTTGTTATAATTCATTTCTCCCAAAAATACCATAGCCATATTGCCTTCTTCTGGATAATAAAATTCATGAGCATTGAGAAAATCTTTGAAGTATGTGTCGTCGGGAATAAACCATTTCGGATCAAACCTCTGTTCTAAATGAAGAATAGCCTGTATACTAAAACAGGTAATGGCAAGCGTAAACAAAATAACTATTGTCTTGCCGGGAATAGTAAAAACGACGCGTTTATAAAACACTTCTAAAAATTTCTGAAGCGTTGTTTTATTTGTTGAAACTTTAATTTCTCTTTTATGCTGATAACAAAATAAAACACCATTACGGTTGTCCTGAATTCTTTTTATATCTAACGTGAATACAGCAACATAAAAAGTTACTGAATAACAAAAAATGAAAAACACGCCTATAGCAGCATAGACACAAAAAGACTTTAACGACGGAAGTATCGTAATAGCACCAATAAGTAGAGCGACGATGTCTGTGAACGACGTTATTACAATGGATACACCCGCGTGTTTCAGCATCAGGCCAACTTTAACTGGTAAACTTTTTTTGGATGCTGAATCTGGTAAATTATTCCAACAGGCATTCATCACAAACATGTCGTCCACTCCAAGACCCATGAGAAGAAATGGTAGAGAAGAATGAATTGGACCAAATGATATCCCAAAAGCAGAACACCAACCTACAGCAGTAATGTAGGCCAATCCTACACACAAAAGGCCTACACTTCCTAATGTTAATCTTATTTCTAGCCAATTAAATCGAGATAGACCAAATTGTATGTACAAAAACATCAACAGTATGCCTAAAAATAATTTGTCTAATTCATCAAACATGGCTTTGCCACTAATATCTGCAAAACTCCTCCCAGCTTCATAGTATAAATTAATATCAGTTAAATTATGAGAAATTGACTCCATTACTTCTAAAAACTCATTTTCCCACATAGCTAATGGGACAGACACCCAGTCTTCAGTACCAACTAAATTACCCACCTCATTTACATCAATACTAGTCATATTAACTTGTGTAAACCATGTCAAAATTATTGATCCAGCTGACACAATATTACCATGTTCATCATATTTCATATCACCAAACAATTTTCTGTAGTCTGTAGGATGACCAGTAGTAGGGTTTGTTTTGATCTTATTAATTTTTTCTATGATGTCATGTTTGGTTGCCTGATTTATTTCATCTTGTTTATTCTTCCACAAATCTAAAATATTAAGCTGGTAGCAAGTGTATTGAAAACGTTCTAAAAAGTCACAATAAAATTCATCATTCACCCAAAGCATGGGGTCTGAAAAATCACTATCACTGGTAACACTTGAATTTGAATCGGCATTGTTTTCAGGTAACACATCCAAGGATCTTTTGTCTCGACCTGGATTATAAAAATTCACAACAGGTACTTTGTAACACAACTGTTTCATAGTGTACACTTCATTTTTATAATTTACTTGGATGGCATTTATTCTATTAGTTATGTTGTTAATTGCTGATAAAACTTCTGGTTCAAGCACATTATCCGCAGTTACAATTACTTTCTGTAATCTGAATCCTGTGCCAAATGTATCAATGTACCAGTTTGTGTCAAGATAGAAGTCTGATTCTGGTGGAACCCATAAATTCATAGGATTCTTTTCTATGTGAAATCTTATCAAACCAATACAACTCAGGAACACAAAACAGAATGTCAAAATTACTGTCTTCCATGGATTTCTAGCCACAAGCACTCCAAGGTTGAAGAAAATTCCTTCAACTAGATGAACTGATTTTGAAGATACACCTTCCCATAGCTGTTGGGGTGACTTGAAACTTTTGTTTTTAGACATGTTTTTGTTCAGAGTTTAACACTTTTATTACAAAATAATATCACTTTCATGAATAAAACTGTTTATAATGAGGCACAAATAATTTGTTTTCTTCACAATTATTACGCGTAATTTAAGCATTGAAAATGTTCTATTTAAAATAGCTGGCTCGAGCGATAGTAAGTGCGGTATTGTGGAGGCAGACGGCGTCCGTCCGCCGCTCACCACTCGACTGATATATTTATCTGCGGCAACGCGCCGAGAGACGCAATTATCCAATTTTTTTTTTATTTGATCGTTAAGCCACTTCTATTGACTACAAACATGACCTACTGATACAGACTGATATTCAGTGACAATACAAATCGTCAGATTTACGCATTCATATCAGTGCTAATCGTGTAAAGCTAATTAATAATTATTACTGTCGTCAAAACCATACAGCATAATTATCCAAATACCTATGCAATAACTTCTCTTGTAGGATTCATTAAAAATATTACAGGATTATCAAAGTACAAAATACATACCGCAAGTACATAGTTTTAATACATTTCTTGTTGACTATGAGTAATCATTTAATTAAGTCCAATCTCATTATTATTTCTGTGTGTCAATTTGACAATTCATTCGATTAAAAAATTTCCCGCCATCTGTGTGGCTGTCATTGTCATTGTCAACTTCAACTTCAACTTCAACTTTTAATTAATGGCCTTTGTGGAAGAGACACCACAATTTTGTCAATAACACGTTGTCAGTTATGAACTTGGCGTCATATGGCATAATACTAAATACCAAGGATTTTGTATACCCTTGGCCTTCGGACCAACTGGATTGATTAATAATACAAACTCTAAAGTGTACTTTCGGTACTTTATTTTCATTAATTTTAAGTTCATATATTTTTAATTGATAAGCAAATCCTTTGAGTTCATTATAATATTGTTGACTTATAAATAATAAAACTCACAATCATTTTATATGTTAGAAAAGGAAAGTGGAACTTGACATCGGAAATATAATATTACTATTCTAGTAAGCAAAACGAGTGAAAGAAACGCATCTTTAACTTTTGGAAAATTTTCGTTATTTGTTATGTATAGACATTAATAATTCTTAAGTACCTACTTATTATAAAATTCGGACTCGTGTTCCCAATCATATTGTTTTCACACATAAACATCGTTAAATTTTAATCGTTTTAATCCCGTGGAGGGTCGTTCCGGTACATGAAACACTATCGTAAATTGTAAAGATAAAATTAAAAAAAAATAAAGTAGGTACCTTTTTTCTAAACTCGTATTAATTTACGTATGTACGAAATGAATTTCCATAAGAAAACGTCAGCTGAGCGAGCTCAATGACCTGTACATAGTTTGTACGCAACGCTGACTACTAACTATAGGTCATTGAACCCACTCAGTTAACTTTTCCGTAGGATGACTCAATTGATAGATTTCAAAAAAAAAATTGAGACTACTTTTTATCTGAGCAATAATAATTTAATTAGACAATTACACAATTTTTTTATAGAAAATATGCCAAAAAGCCATATTTCTTATCGATAAATTACTTGACTACTGAAAAATCAAAGTTTGAACATTTGTCTTTTTTTGTAAAAGTATTATGTTATGGACCAAATGATAAATTTGGCATTATACATAATGCCCGGTCAATATAAAAATGCCCAATATGAGAGTGCAATTTGATAATAATTATTCAAATAATTGACCGGGCTTTATACATACGGCCCATCACCTTTTGGGCAGAGTAATACAATCATATTTAATTACCATTTTTTTTTCCAATTTTATGGCATGGCCTTTTGGCCTTTGTGCCATTATTTAATTACCATTTTTTTTATTGGTATTGCCATATAACTTAAAATAAACTAAATATTAAACCATTAAAATAATCAGACTCTCTTATTTGGATTAATTATATCAAGGAGTCTATTATCTACCTTAAAATTCTGCCAGTTCGAAATTTCTAATACCTACAATCTCTCGTAAAAATGTGATTGTATGTTGATTGCACTTTGAACTGGGTAAAATAGGTTAGGATAGGTTAGAACTGTGACCAACGCGTGAGCCGAGCGAGCGGAGCGAGCGGTGCCGCGGCAGCGGCCGGCGAACGCTACGTCCAAGTTGTTTCGTCCATTCGAGATTTTTACCTTTTTCAGTTAATCCATTTTAACCTTTGAACGATTTGGTCAATAGTGTAATAAATAATTTAAACATAGATATTCCAGACTTTGGTCAGCTGAACTTTTGATCAAATGACCATCGTTATTTTAAACTTTGTTGATTTGTACGTTGTTCTTTTGAAATTTGCTCAGGAAAGTTTGATTTTCTAATATGCAACCCTGCGTGCTTCCCTCCCCGCCCTCGCACCGCGTCTTTAGCTTTATTATCAAATTGCCCAATTGTCATGCACAATAATCACCGCGCAATGTGATAAATATTGAAGTTAAGATAGTAATTAATCACTTGATCCGATAGAGCTAGACATTATTCATAATTTTCGAACATTATTTATAATGCCCGCATTAGTCACCCGGTGCATAACATATACAAAAAAAAACGCTAGAAAAAAACACATTGCGGCGGTACCACAGGGCGGTACGTCTGAACCTACCATTAGTGTTCAATGTTGACAGTCAACAAAATAATTAAATTTGTTTGACATTACAATATTCTCATAAACTCTACACCATAGATTACTCTACACTTTCACTTTGTAGGGATGGGCAAATTACAATCATTATCGATTTATTTCGAGTCGATGTCTATAAGCTATCGATGTTTTGCTAAATTTATACACCAAGGCGTTTGAATAGCTTTTTTCTTATTTGTTTTGTCCCTAAGGTTTCTTAATTTTGTTCACTGTTTTTGAACTGAATATAGCCGAATTAAGTACATCAAATATGACTGACCTGATTCAATTTAATAAATATCATAATTAAATTAAAATATCACCTATAGTACAATGTACTATGCGTTCCAAAATAAGAACAGGAAGGTCAATAACCTCGATTTGTCAAATGTTCAGTAAAAAGTACGGTTTGCAAACAAAATTTACATGATACGCAATATCAATAAAGAGTTTTTTTTTTTGCTGTATACCTATTACTAAGTCTTAGTTAAATCTAGGGGAAGTGAAAACCTTATTGTTTAATGTAAATCAGCTAAACATAATGTTTTAAGTCATCATTTGTTAATAAAAATGCTATTTTGTTTTTTATCGTTGTGCCTTCTTTTTCCATTTGCACCACTCAGACACTTCACACAGTTACGTTGAGATGAAGAACGGATTCTAAAACTTTTTTCGTTCAAGATTCTTAAAAAAATTAAAAAAAATTAAAGTCTTGTTTTGTTCACCCTTCCCAATTTCTTCTATTTGAGAGTATGACATGATGTCATAATATGGCAATCGATCTCATTCTTATTTGGAACGCTTAATAGATACTCTTGGCTAAATTAGTTTTTTCAAATCTCAGAGTACAGGTGTTTGATCAGCAGTGCGCGATTGAATTTATAGGTACAAATTAGGCATGTAAGTAATAATAATATATAATATAATAATTGTCATTTATTCTCTCTTCACAAAGTTGACTTAAAATTAATTTTGACATGACAATGTCTCAGCTATATTCCACCCTTGTGAGAGACTGGTGCCTGTTATAGGTTTTCGAAAAAACCTGTGTTACAGGTCACCAGGCCCCTTCCACAGCCAGAAATAACTATTACAGTGTTGCCGTGCAAGAGTCGAAATTTAAAAATAATTAAAACTACTAAGCTAGTATACTAAAATAGAATTAGTAATGAAAATAATAAAAAATAACTAAGTGTTTTTTTTTGGCAAATGCTCTGTATGTATAGTCTGTCTAATAAGTCAACCGACTTGGGAATTTTGTGTAATATTTAATCATTTAAAAAATACTTATATTCGGTACGTTTTATAAGGTTCTTCTATTAGTAAACAATGATCTCTATCTCTTAATCAACCTTGATTCTTGAACCCGTGTTGACTACATCTGATTTCATTAAACCCTAATAATTACCCAAGTCGTTTAACTTATTAGACAGACTCTATCAGATCAAAGAAACAGGTGTAATTATGTGCCACACGTGTGCTATACATAAAAGCAAGCACGCAAACAATAGTAGAGTTTCCTCGCAAATGCCTCTTTAAGCTAGGGAACCGTCTTTTCAAATTGATAAGATAATGAATGGGTGTTAAGAAAAATAATAAAAGTAAATTGGTAACCAAAACCGTGTACGGGCAGGTCAAGATCGACCAGGGGCACCTCATCGATACCGGCTAGTCTTCTTACTGCTGAATACGCCGCCTACGGCTGGCGGCAAGACAATAAAAAAGTCGAAAAACTTTAAAAGTTTTTATTATACATCAATTAATTGAATTAACAGTCGAATGTCGTTAAATGGTACAGTTCATTGACAAACGCCGTCTAGTGAATGTTTGATTATGTAAATGAATTAACTGAACTATTTGAAAAGCACTTAAGGGATGCCGTCGTAGACGCACAGATGGTATTAATGTATTATAGATTAACCTAATAGTAATCCGCGCTCCGGCTTCTAGATTTGAAGGCGAGGCCTAATGTCTGATCGCAGATGAAAAATCGATTTAATCAATCAAAATCGATGTACTAAATTATGATAAAGAAATCGATTTTTAATTGTTAATCTCAGATAAACAATAATTAATATTATATTCAGATAAATTATCTGTAATATAAAAACCAATTTATATTTAAAAAAAAATCGATTTTTAGTCCATTATTTTATATTCGATTATTTTTTCACATCCCTAATTCATTCATTCACCAAAAAAAAAACAACCAACATCAACAATAGTTTTGTTGTGTGAATGTGGTGTGATTTTGTTTATTATAAAATGTTGTTTTGACCAATAGATACAATAAATAATCAGACGAAAGTACCTATAAACTCTCAGGATGTGGACTACAAAAAGTTTTCTAACCAAAACAAAGCGCGGTAACATTATAAAAGTAAGGTTATATTTTGGAAAGTATATTTTTAAAAGTATGAATTAGGGCATTATTTATGGTTTAATATATTTTCCAGATTGTAAGAGAACATTATTTACGCGATGATTTGCTGTGTGGGTCGGCTGCTTGCAACGTTTGTCCTCACAAAGATGACGAATTAGTTTTGGATGAGAAACCGGAGTCAATCTGTATGTTGTTTGATTACCCTCACTACCTGATCCTGGATACTAACATAGTGCTACACCAAATCGACGTTCTGGAGGAAGATGCCTTGAAGAATGTGATCATACTTCAAACTGTGCTTGAGGAGGTGAAGCATCAAAACACTGCAATGTACCAGCGACTGTTGGAAATCATAAATAATAAAAAGAGGAAGTTTTATTCATTTGTTAATGAACACCATAAGTAAGTTCAATTTAAAAGTAAAATAATCCTATATTTATAAAGATTATATCTTCTGAAGCATATGTCTCAATTCAGCTCTTGGGGTTAGTATTACAAGCATGATAATTCCTATGTGGCTTATCCAAGTTGGTACTCCTTTCCGCTTAGCTGAGTTGCATATTGTGGAAATGCAACTCGGCTAAGCGGTAAGCTTTGCGAGTGTGGTGATGGTGTTGGTAATTCAGATCACATATTCTTCTGTAACCTTCATGAGGTACATCCTTCCTTCATTGTCTTGTTACCCATAGTGTTACCCTTCCTTCTTCAGTTTCTTGTTTAGTAATGAAACCTTTTGAATATTTCAACTAGAAATCTGCCTTCTTGTTTGAAATTATATAAAAATGTAGTTAGTGTATTTTTTATTTGTATCCTTTCTTATCTTATGGAATAAACTATTCCTCCTTTATGGAACCTTAAAAAAATCCTGATTCTCTAATATTTTCTTTTAAAATATTTTTATTTTCTTTTAAAATATTTTCCCATTTTTATTATCTCGAATTGGCAGAAAGATACAACTAGCGCCACATCACAAAAAAAAAACCTTCAGAATACATAAATTTTTTCTTCTAGGGATACATACATAGAACGTGAACCAGGTGAAAAACAAAATGACCGCAATGATAGAGCTATTCGCAAAGCTTGTGCTTGGTATGAGACCCACCTGAGCATCAACAGTGTGGATGGAAAGTTCCCTAAGATAGTCTTGCTTACTGATGATGAGAATAATAGAAAAGTTGCCGTGGAAGAAGGAATAGTGTGCTGTACTGGTAAGCACTACATGGAAATGCATAATTTTGATAATATCTTTATATCTATGCTTGAAAGCCAAAAATTACTTTATTTTTATAATATAATATTCCACACCTATCACACAACATTTTCTAGTCTCAAACTATGCAGAGCTTGTGTTATGAGTACAAGACAACAGATAAACATACTTAAATATTTCTAAATACATACATATTATAGATAAATTACATTCAGACACAGAACAAATGATCATTCTCATCACATAAACATTTGTCCTGGATGGGAATCGAACCCACGACCTCCGGCATAGCAATCAGGGCCACTAACCCAGACAGTAAAAATTATGCTCATCACAAAAACATTTTTTACTGGGTGGGAGTCGAACCCACGATCTCCGGCTTAGCAGTCAGAGTCGCTAATCACTACTAGACCAACAGGCCAGTCGACGTAATGACATTGAGTAAAGTTTACAAAGAGTGATCCTAAAGTTATTAACTTTAAATCACATTTTGTAAAGTTGATGTTGCTTAGTTAGTTTTGGCCATCAAGCGTCAATATGTATAATTCCTCTGTATGTGTATTTGTCTCCTAACTCTTAAACGGTTTGACAGATTTCTACAAAATTGTTTTAATATTCAACATAATTTCACTAATTAAAAATAAATGGACTGAGTAGGTGGTGCCACAATTGGGTTCTTAATATTTTTAAGACGAAAAGACAGCGTTCTAACAGGACAATGTGTGTCAGGACTGCTATTATTTTTACAAGTTTTCATCCAAAATATTTTCAATCCACTTGGTTTTGTTACAGCAAAAGACTATGTTGAAAATGTGACGGGCGCCATTGGCCTCGTAGACAAACTATCCAAGAATGTTATACCGGAGACTTGTTCAAGAGATGCATTGTATCCTGCACATTTGACACCATCCCAGATCCATGAAGGAATACGGAATGGGAAGCTATATCAGGGAACATATCGTGCCTCAAGGGATAATTTCTTGGAGGGTACCGCTGTTGTCAATGGCTTTGAAAAACCTGTGAGTATTGAATATTTTCCACTAAAACCTCGACTGCAGAGTGTGCCCGCTCCGGGTCTGTAAAAATGCCTGCTGCCTGTGGGAGGGCCACTCCGGTGTCTTACGTCAAATTATAAGAAAGAGAGAGAGAAGATCCTACCCCACAGACAGACATTGGTTGATACTTGGTAGACGGACCCGAAGCGCGTACCGCAGAGTTACTTATAGGCAGTAAGGTAGATAGTATTATGATTTTCATTCATGTCTTGCAGTTTGGTTTGTAGGTACTGTGAAAGGATTTTGAACCTTATTTGTGTCTTTCATGTAGTGCAATGCAATTTTGAAGAATACAAAAAGGTGTTATTTCTTTTTTCTATTGATGGTTCTTGTAGATTAAAAAAAATGGTATCTGAAAACGAGAGAATGGAAATGGGAAAATAGGTAGGTTTATAAATGAAGATGTTCTGAGGTAACAACAATAAAAAAAAGTAAAAAAAATACCACCTAATTAAAAACTCCTGTTATGAACTTAGTTAAAAATATAATGAACTGATTTATTTATCAATAGATACTGTTACAAGGACACATTGGAATCAACAGAGCAGTTGATGGAGACTCAATAGCTGTAGAAATATTCCCTGAAGAAGAATGGCGGCGTCCCAGTGACATAGTCCTAGAAGATAAAGCTGATGACCCTGGTGACCAATTGGAAGAAGAAGCAGTGCTTCTCAAAGTTGCCAAACCAGTGGATAAGAGCGATGAAGAAGTTACTCCGACGGGCAAGGTTGTTGGAATTATAAGAAGGAAATGGAGACAGTACTGTGGTATACTGATGCGCAGTAAATTCCCAGGTAGGTAGTATTTTTAAACTGCTACTACTACTAGTGGCAGTTACACCAAGACTAATCAAATAGAAAGAAATCATTTTCTTAGTGTTTAGCATTCATGTCATTACACAGTACACAAATTTAATCAAATTATCCCAATCCTATCCTAAAATGAGTGTGTCTGTTTGCATTTACCTCTTTGGAGGTATATGGAACAGAGTGGAAAGTTCCGAATACCTCCTTTGAGGATCCTCCGACCAAACAGGTGTTGTGTCTGGTCTGAGCAACTGCTCGGTGGTTGATTTCAGACTGTTGTATAACATTCTAATCGCACCTTTTGAATTTTTAGTTCTTATGTGGCGATAGGGATGTCGCTACCCCCGTGTTGTAGTATTAAATCTATATTATCTCTCCAGGCGCCGTCCGTCATCTATTCACGCCAGCTGAGAAAAGTATCCCGCGCGTGCGCATTGAAACACGTCAGAGCGACGTGCTAGCGATGCAACGCATACTAGTGGCGCTCGACTCCTGGCCGAGGAACAGTCGCTACCCGCTTGGACACTTTGTTAGAGCGCTCGGACCTATTGGTGAGTTTAATAAAGAAAATAACTTCCTAACTCTCTTTACCAGGATTAGGATGCTATTTTCTTCTACGCTGTGGAAAAATGTGTAAGAAAATTCTATTATGGGTCTTCCCAGCACACTAAAATACTCTGTCAAATATTTATTTGCTAATGATAATTGTCAAAGCATTTAAACAACAGTCAGCAAATCCGCCGTCGACAACACAAAACTGTTTTTTTTTTTTTAACTCAATGCGGGCCCTAAATTAAAAGTTCCTATTTGTAATCATACTTTCTTTTCGCCAGGTGACAAAGACGCTGAAAACGAGGTGATATTATTGGAGCACGACGTTCCACACGCCCGGTTCAGTGAAGCCGTACTTGCTTGTCTGCCGCCTAATGACTGGACTATTCCTGAAGAGGTATATATTCATTAAAGATTTCTTGCTGAGTGAGCTTTAATCACTGAGTCTTGAAAGAATGTGCTAGCGTTGATACACGCAGTTCTTTTTAGCAGTATTTTTTCGCATAGGCGTTAAAAAAATAATAATTTACTGGTTTTTCTTTACTATGCATGAATAATTATACTTCTAAACCTTTCTCATAAATCCCTGTCTAATGAAAATCGCATGAAACCGCTCAGTAGTATTTGAGTTTATCGCGAACAGATAGACAGAAAGGCGCGGTGGTGACTTTGTTTTCTAATTTATATGAGACATTTCAAGCCACTAAGAACACAGTGATAAACAACTCTGTGATCACACTAATTGATAGTCGCAGTTACGTGTTCTTAATACAAAGTATAGAAACAGTTCTGCTTAAAGCTTGCTCTGACAACTTATATGCCCAAACAATTATCTTCACAGGAAATAAAGAAGCGCGTAGACCTCCGTTCCGAATGTATTTGCTCAGTCGACCCTCCCGGTTGTACTGACATAGACGATGCCTTACATGCAAAGGCTCTCCCCGGCAAGACAGGCGACGGTCTCAAACGATACGAGGTCGGCGTCCATATTGCTGACGTCACGCACTTCGTGAGACCCAACACTGCCCTCGATAAGGAGGCCGCTAGCAGATCTACTACTGTGTATCTGGTTGGCAGAAGGATTGACATGGTGCCAGGTTTGTGTTAATATTAATTTAAAGCTTCATTTTAATTAAAAATGAATAGTAGTGTCAAAAAATGGCTTGCTCATTGCCTCAATTTAAACTTGCAATTACATGTTCTATTACCTTGACCATTGAACTTGCTTGGTATTCTATTATAGGATATTATTGCTTCATACGTATACAACCTTGCATATCCAAGTTCTGACGCCACAGTTCCTCACATTCCTCTACTTCGATGCATAAGTGATGTTGTCATTTTCATCATTGTTCCAGATCTGCTAAGTTCAAACCTATGTTCGCTGCGCGGTGGTGAGGAGCGTTTAGCGTTCTCTTGCGTCTGGGAGATCGACGAGAACGCCAACATTCTCCATACCAAGTTCCATAAAAGTGTTATTAAAGTGAGTTTAACTTTACATTTGCAATATCAAACGCCTCGCCAAACTGCAAATCTATCAAAATAAAATGAAAGAATAAGTGTTGCATGAATTGAACATCAAATCGTCATCAAACTATTGACGTCTATATAATAATAATAATATGTATTCTAGTGTAACTGTTATGTTCAGTTGCAAAAATTTGTATAGCGGATCTTGAGTTAAGATTCGCAGACAAATGATGAGACTATCTATCATGTAAAACTCAGCTAAAGATAATTTGACAAGGGAAACCTGGCAAAGAATTAGATTATTGTTTGGAAAAAGAGATTGCTAAGTTGCAAGATACAAAAAATAAAGATACAAAAATCTGATAGCATTGTGATAAAAATAAGTCCTTACACCTGAATGATGAAATCTAAGTGACCATTTGAATTAAAAAAAGTATGGGTTGCAATAGAATTTCAAGTTTATAATGTACGTCATAGAGTACCAAATTCAAATATCCAGCCATCAATGCAGATGCCCTGGGTTTTGTGTTTCTCTTGGAAAATTTTAGCCTTTATAATATTTGTGTAATTCTACCGCTTCCAGTCTGCAGCAGCGATGACGTATGAAGAGGCTCAGATAGCGATCGACGATAAGTCTCGCAACGATTCCGTCGCGTCGTCACTGCGCATACTGAACGCGCTCGCCAAGAAACTCAACAGGAAACGTTTGGACAACGGAGCCTTGTCGCTGTCGTCGCCAGAAATTAGGTTCCAGGTTTGTCGTTTGGTATTCTTTAAGACTAACTTTCTGATTGTAATAGTTATGTGAATAGCAGACGACGTTAAATCTATCAGTTTCTATCACCCATCCAGGGGCTTTAAATTTTTAACTCTTTTTAACAAAATCAAAAAAATAAAGTTGTAAAAAACCGAGTGAAAAATCTTATAACACAATTACAATATTTTACATATTGTTACGTACGTGGGTAATCAAATGCCGATTTACTAACAGACAACTTTATTCACCACAAACAATAACAAATTAGTCCATTCAACAATAATCCGAATCGCAATTAACACTAGAGGTAACGGTACTCTAGTGTTAATGTCGCTTAGGTCGTTAGGTAAAGTCACTTAACTCTTGGGTAGTTCGCTCTTGATCGCAGTCGAAATCACAACTGACTCGCTTTCGGCCGGGGGCTCGTATTTATATGCGGAGCCAAGAAAATTCTAGATACCGACGTCCCGCGATCGATCCAGAATTCCAGAACCATTGAATCGCTTCTCGAAGTCATAAATCATTTTTATTGCTCGTGGTAATAAGAGTCACTTTCATGCGAATTTCGACTCTATTGTTAAAGTCGGAAAGTACCATTTCCCTTATCGGAATATGAATACCTAACTACTAGTGGTACTTGCGTTGTGGATGTTTCGAGATTCTTCTAAGCCTGGCTACGCACAACCATTCTAGATCTTTCGAACAGCAATGCGTTTTAATTATTACGTGCTACTCGTTATTTTCTCGGAGATATGGCGTAAAAATAATAATACAACGGATTGTTCGCCGTTTGTACCAAATTAATCTTTCTACTCATAACATACTACTATATACTCTCGCCAGATGGACTCCGAAACCCACGAACCTGTTGAAGTAGCAGCAAAGAAGATCTTAGAAACAAACTCAATGGTAGAAGAGTTCATGTTGCTAGCCAACATAAGCGTGGCAGAGAAGCTAGCGGCCGAGTTCCCGCAGTGCGCCATGCTGAGGAGGCATCCCGCGCCTCCGCCTGCCAACTTCAACACTTTCCTGAAGGCGGCTAAGCAACAGGTAAGATGATAGACAAAATACTAAAGAAACGGGAAAACTAGTGTTACGTGAAAATGCACTAAACACTACTAAATTATATGGTCCTTCGAGCCGGATAGCAGCTACATGAAGACTTAAATAATGTAGTTTACATTTCAAGTACAGTAGAGTTAGCAGCTCGTCCTTTTGAGAGAACATCTACCTGCGTAACTTCAATTATTTATTAAGGCTATCAAGCAATAAATAAATAATATCTTAGAAACAAGCTCAAAGTAAGAAAAGTTCATGTTACTAGCCATCATAAGCTTGGCAGAGAAGAGTTTCTGCAATGCCGCATGTTGAGGAGACATCCCATTCTTCTACGCTAACTGCAATCATTTCTACAAGGCTACTAAGCAACTAATGAGATAAACAAGAATACTAAGAGAACTGGAAAACTAGTAGTGGTAACTTCGCAACAAAAATGGTTCTTCGACCTGGATGGCAACTATATGCAAACTAATATAGTTCTAGTATCTAGTTATCAGAGCGCCACATTGAACACATCCGGCCTCATACCTGTTTACTTCAACTTAGTTCTGACTTAATTCCATCAAATCCGTTTCATCATCGGACTACGAGATGTACAGCGATTCGCCTCCATTAAACGTTTGACATCCCACCTGAGGGCTCTAAACCTTTTGGGAACACATTCATATTACGAGTCTGTGTTTCTTGATGGCTATAACCTGGGGGTCTTTAAGTCAAGAGTTGAATAGGTTACTGCCATTAAATGAGATAGTAGTCTTTCATGATTAAGAATACAAATCTTTGTCCCCAGGGCTTCGACCTAGACGTATCAACAAACAAATCGTTCTCCAAGTCTCTCGACGAGGCCGTGATCCCGGGCCGGCCGTTCTTTAACACGCTGCTCCGCATCATGGCCACGCGCTGCATGCAGCAGGCGCAGTACTTCTCCAGCGGCAGCAAGACTGTTGAGGAGTACTATCATTACGGACTTGCCTGTCCGATTTATACGCATTTTACGTCGCCTATTCGACGGTGAGAATATTAGTGTAGTATTTTTTAAATATTCTTTTAATTACTAACAGTGTTTTTCCGGTGAGTTGTGTGAAAAGCGAAGTCGTTGTTTAACCTGTCTGAGGCATGAAATCGGTAAAGTTGTTCTCAATTATGACGTTATCAATGGAACCCTATTTGGTCCCATTCTTGTAACCTAACTTATCTGATATCTCTCCACCCACAGTTACGCCGACGTGATAGTCCACCGCCTCCTGGCCGCATGCATCGGCTGTGATTCGACGCACGCCGCACTTCTCGACGTTCACGCTGCCGTCAAGCTGTGCGACAACCTCAACTACCGACACCGACAGGCGCAGTACGCCGGCCGCGCCTCTGTTACTATGAACACACATGTATGTATAACTAACAGCAATAGTACCGAGACAGTACCGCACTGCTACGCGTCGCGCTACCGTCAAGCTGTGCGACAACCTGAACTACCGACACCGCAGTACGCCGGCCGCGCCTCTGTTACTATGAACACACATGTATGTATAACTAACAGCAATAGTACCGAGACAGTACCGCACTGCTACGCGTCGCGCTACCGTCAAGCTGTGCGACAACCTGAACTACCGACACCGCAGTACGCCGGCCGCGCCTCTGTTACTATGAACACACATGTATGTATAACTAACAGCAATAGTACCGAGACAGTACCGCACTGCTACGCGTCGCGCTACCGTCAAGCTGTGCGACAACCTGAACTACCGACACCGCAGTACGCCGGCCGCGCCTCTGTTACTATGAACACACATGTATGTATAACTAACAGCAATAGTACCGAGACAGTACCGCACTGCTATGCGTCGCGGTACCGTCAAGCTGTGCGACAACCTGAACTACCGACACCGCAGTACGCCGGCCACGCCTCTGTTACTATGAATACACATGTATGTATCACTAACAGCAATAGTACCCAGACTGTACCGCACTGCTGCGCATTGCGTCAAGCTGTGCGACAACCTAAACTACCGACACCGACAGGCGCAGTACGCCGGCCGCACTGCTGCGCGTCGCGATATCGTCAAGCTGTGCGATTTTTTATAGCAGTACCTACACATTTACGGCAAAACACCAATGTCTGCCATAACTTAGCCCTCGACAATAAGTTGTTAAAAAGCTTATTTAATTCCTGCGCTTGTTGCGATTAACTATATCAAGGGGGACCCGTTACTTCTGTTTCACTTTCTTCAGTATTCTAGTTTCCTATACCATCTAGTAAATCCTGTGAAGACTAGACGACTCCAGAGGACTTACCAAAACGTGTTAAAATGTCAGTCGAGCGAGTTAGAAAAGGGATACAGCTATTGTATTGTATTTCGGGCTAGTGTCCACAACTCCACGACTAAAGCGCGTATTTAGCGTATAGCGCACAAATGTGTCATTCGATCCACCCTAGCTCCTCAAGAAAGACCAGTAGTGTTTCAGATCCTATTCACGACGGTTCATTTTTTGTCCGCTCTGTCAGTGGCATAACTGACCAGTTAAAAGTATGACAATAGGCTAGTTGCCGAAAAAAATGTAATTAGTCCGTCTTTCAGATTGTTCAAAAATAAAGGACACATATTTTTTTATTTGTAAATTAAACCAAAAAAGACAGAGATATAGCCTATTAAAGTTACGCGTGACGTCACGCCGTGCTGCATTTTTTCGCACGGGGTGACGTCACACGTGACTTTAATGGGCTATATCTTTGTTATTTTTTGTTTAATCGAAAAAAGTAAAAATACGTGTCCAATATTTTTTTATAATCTAAAATACGGAGTAAATAAAATGTATTTATTTTGACCCTGGAAACTACCCTATTCCAAAACTACTATATTAGTATTTTTTTGGTCGTTCACAGATCCTTTTCAACAAACGCGTGGAAATAGAATCAGCAAGTGTATTAGCAGTGAAAAGGAACGCAGTACACGTTCTTATACCGAAATATGGGCTGGAGGGACCCCTGTACTTGCCTTCTGACAAGTTCACTTATAATGAAGAGGTAAGTGTGAACTGTGTGGTTCTTTCTTGAAAAGACTAGCTCAGTCTTCAATTTGCATTGTTGTCATCAGTTGTCATGTGATTTGACAATTACATGTGTGCTATATGGACTTTCAATTTGACAATTACATGTATGCTATATGGAAAGTCAACCGACTTGGGAATTTTGTATAATATCTAATCATTTTGAAATACCTATATTCGGTACTTTTTATAAGGTTCTTCTGTTAGTAAACAATGATCACTATCTATTAATCAACCTTGATTATTGAACTCGTGTTGACTACATCAGATTTCATTAAATCCTAATAATTACCCAAGTCGTTTAACTTATTAGACAGACTCTAATAGACTTTGACCCTCGAGTTTGTTTCGGTGTTTCTTCTCAGGTTAGTCAGCTAGGAAACACCGCCTTCATCTAGTTTAAATTGACGGAAAAAATTACGTTTTTAAAAAAATCCTATTTGCAAAATAAATATCATTTACGTGGTAATAGGATACCAACGGTTTTTGGTAGAATTTCTTCGAGTTTCTTCGCAAATTGATTCCTAGTGGATATTGTGATGTACAATTGTTGTAGTTTTGTCTCTCAAGTGTCTGCGCAACTTGACAATATGTGGAATCATTGAAACAGGCGCGGTCTCGGCAAAATGGAGCCGTAGCCTGATTCACGTAAAATCAAACAAGCCAAATATCGTTGAAGTTTTATAATCGTTCGATCGAAGTCCTATCCAAAAGCGGTATTCACGATCTATCGACTTATTTCTAGTTACATTAATAAGTATTCTACCAGGATAATGTAATACAGACTTTTTTTTTAATCGATGAATTTCAAACGACTTTAAAATCGGTGTCGTTCAAACTCGATTGATGGATGTGAATACGGAAATGGTCTAAACGACTATATCGTTACAGTTTTCATTACGTGAATCGGGCTAGAGAATTTTATTGTTGTGTGACTACCTCAGAGCAAAGTTTACCGAGAAGGTTGACTTGATACGTTTATTACCAAATACTACAAAAATACATTAGAATGTCTACATCCATATTCTAATGGCAGGCAAATTAATTATTCATACGAAGAAGCCATAGCTTATAGGACAAAATACAAGCCAAAAAACAAATATGACAGCTATAAAAATTACAAATATAGAACCATATCAGTTCTCAGCCCTGGAACGCAAATGGCAACTGAAAGTATACAGGGTGTGCTACACAGTATAAGTCTGACACTCCTTGCTCCACCTGGAGCGGGTGAAAAAAGTGCTAGTGACTTCTATGTAAACAGAGTACTAAGGCGTGATGTCGCGTGGCATTTCAACGCGTTGTTATAGAGTTTTTATTTCTAGCTTACTTGACAAATAAATACCTGTCCAATTTTATTTTGTTAATTCACAATCTACCTATTTTGGTTTTCTGTTAACTAACAAACCAAACGAAAAACCACTCTATTGGCCACATCCCGTATGCTACAAAGCCAGTACAACTAAAGAAAAAAAAATACCTCTAACACAATATTTCGTCTTCAGGAACACATACAAACTTGCGGCGACGTAGTACTGAAGACATTCGACGAGCTGACAGTTCGTCTCAGCCTCGACAGTACCAACCTTCAGCACAAGAAACTGGTCTTCGAACTAGTCAAGCCACACATCCCTGGGTTCAGCGTCGAAGTCATGGATGTTGAGGAGACTAAAGAATCCAAGATGGAGGTCGATGCTAACTCTACAGATATCCAAGATAAGAAGCGTAAGGAGCCAGCACTTAATAAGAGTGCTAAAAAGAAATCTAAAAAGAAGTAGTACTTTATGTATAATAGAGTTAATTAATTAAATTGATTTTTACAAAAAAGTGTTTTCTTTTTTATAATTTTTTACCGTGTTTCGGAAGTGCATCCCTGTTTGTTCTTTTCATGTAAATTACATTAGGTTCGGTACAATTGCCGGCACGGATTTTGAGCGCTGGCTTCAAGTTGCGCAGAAGTCAAATATTCGGTCTCTTTAGTGGTGCGAAGTGAGACGCAGGGGCGGTGAGTGTCAGTGTTTGGCTCGCCGCGCCATCGCGTCATAGACGTCACTCATGATTCGTTCCCTGCCTTGCTGCATGTATCTAACAACGACAACGATTGGCTCGCCAATATGGAATGTGCAAAGTAATTGTAATTTGCATGTGTCGAAGTTTCTGCGGGAATATTTGAAAAAGTTACGGTGGCCTTAGAATACAATGTACAAGTGAAGGGACATAGGTGTGGTTTAGTCAGTAAGAGTCTAACAAGTCCTCTCGCTCGAACCTAGAGCAGAAAAAGTCATTTGATGAGTCGTTTAGTTCGAGAATTTATTATCGACTTTATTGCCCAGACAACAGTAAGTTGATAATAGTAAAATTATTATTTACAATTACTTATTTTTTGCCAGAAGATGTTGGTATGTAGTCGAAATGTAGATTCGAAACTGCTTATTGGTTAATGCAGTTTTGTATCTACTATTCTAGTAGGTTTTGCTTGCTTGCTTTGCTTATTTGAGGCCGTCCCACCGCAGGCGCCGGCTTGCGGACAGTGAGCAATGGGTAGCTCGCTGTCCGACCGATGGTCCGGTAACTCTCCGGACCAAGCCCGTCGTCGACGGCGCGCACTGTTCCCGCGCGCCTCAAGGAGCCGCAGGCCACCTGCTGTTGTCAGCAACAGCAGGTGGCCAGCCGGGACGAAGCCTACTGGAGCCAGGGTTATCCGAAAGGGAACTCGAGCCCCGGTATGAAGGCTTGAGGGAATGGGGTGGGTTTTTTAGTCAGTAAGAGTCTGACACTATCTATATCATATCTAGCGCTCCGCCCAACAGCGGAGGTTGTCATTGGATGATTTTCCCCACCAAAAAAAAAACAGGAGTGGATTTTAGTCAGTAAAAGTCCGATACGCCCTCTCGCTCCGCCCAAGAGCGGGAGATGTCATTAGATGATTTCCAACCTAAAAAAAATATTAATAACAAACCAACAAGGACACTCAAGCATGTGCGCGCAGCGTGGCGTGTTCCGGTGTGAAAGGATCGTAAGAAGCAAGTGTTGAGAATAACATGCAATATTTTATTCTCTTTCAACGCCTAATTAGGTGTCAACTTATTACAATCATTATATTTAATGACAGACTGCGCGAGGACATTGCAACAAGCTTAATAACTGTATTCAAGTTACATTTTATTAGAAAATTTTTTTATTCCAATACTTTGCTGCGACGAAAGCTGTCGTGCAATTACTGTTATTGCTCTGGTTGATTGACACGTGACTGCCTAAAAATGCTTGCTCGACTAGAAAAAGCTGCTGGTGCCGCCGTTGTGTAAGTTCATCATAATTTCAGCCGAAAGATATCCACTGGTGGACAGGCCTCCCCCAAGCGTCGCCACAACGACCGGTCCGGTGCGTCTCGCATCCATAAGATTTCAACGACCTGGACTAGGTCATCGGTCTACCTTGTGGGACGCCTTGCAACACTGCTTCTTCCGGTACGCGGTTGCTACTCCAGAACCTTTCGTTCCCATCGAGGCCATCCAACATCTGTTCTGCGAGTAATATGCCCTGCCGATTTCCACTTAAGTTCATATGTGGGTTATTTATTGATATCTACTAAGTTCATCTTAACGTCAAACGTGGTGAATCGAGCTCTCGCGGTAAGTTCTGGTTTAGGCTATAGTCTGAAGTGAAAAAGAAGTGACCAGGCCCGAATTGAGGGCGCGTTGTGTTTCACGAGCTCTTCAAAGAAATGTCAGCAAAATCGAAGGGGTCCAGTAAGGCCGATGGCTGCCAAGGCTGCGCGAACATGTAAAAGAGTTAGTTACAGGGGCTTTAAAATGAAAAAATCCGAAATTAAATAGAGAAACTTCGCCAATTTGACCGCAATTCGTGGTTTTGTAAAGGTGAAATAAGTGGTTATCAATATCTATTGGCATCAAACATTATCTTTTTTTTTTAAATTCTATAGACCCTATTAGACATAGACCGGTTTTTGCTGTTGTCACTAAAAAAAGTTAGGGATTTTTTTTCTTGATGCCACATAATGGGGTTTCGCTAGGAACCTTTTATATCTCGTTGCTATCAAATTAGGTACGAGTACATAAAAGTTTCACCATTTTCCTGCCTTTCTCCCATTTTACTTGGGTTCGGCGCAATAAGTTTTTCTTTAATTCAGTCCTGTCAACCGTCGTGCTATCACTGACGCCGATGATCTTTTCTTTGACCTCACTCTTCTTCTCTATCTAAGTTATACAAGGTGTCGTTTTGAAGCTGCAAAATATTTCAGGGGATAATTATGAAAGTGATTCTCGACTCGAATCAATAATAAAATGAGTAGGTACTTTTTAATTTTTTTTTTTCTTATTTATGAAAATCGGCATGTGTGAACTACGTTTCTTAAAAAGTAGCCAGTCTGATACCTGCCTTATAACCGCGCTTTCTTTCACACACACAAACACGGAACAATAATGTGCGTTTTCACACACACTAACTCGCAACGATAGTTTCATAAATAATGTATCATCCAATCATCATCCCGCACGCCACACCCTAGCCACACCCCCGCGGCCATCGATCAATCGAATTAGTTTAGATAAGATAAGATAAGATAAGATATTCTTTATTTGTTTAAACATTGTATACATACAAAAGCATGCAAGATATAGGTTTATTGTTTGAGTCCAGTTATGTTTATGCCATAAGTATCGGCGTACAAATATTTATAAAATTGAAAACTAAAAATAATAATATTGATAATAAGTCCTAACACATAAAAACTTAGCCAGGATTTCACTTACAAATTTATAACTTAGGCCATTTAATTCGAAGTTATTTTTATCTTATCATGTCAACATTCGAAATTAATTAAAAACAGTGATGTTAAAGAAGAGCAATGTCAAAGCTACAAAATATATGTCAAAATTAGAAGATTTATGTCCAAGTTACAAACTATAGGTCAAAATTAACAGCTTTTTGTCAAAACAGTATTGATGTCAAAATTACAATATAAATGTCACAATTTCTATATACATGTCAGAATTACAATATAAATGTCACAATTACTATATACATATCAAAATTATAATATAAATGTCCAAAATTACTATATAAATGTCAAAATTACAATATCAATGTCACAGTTACCAAATAAATGTCAAAATTACAATATAAATGTCAAAGTTACAATAAAATCTCAAAATACTAAGTGTAGAAAAGTAAAAATTATAAGAATGTCAATATTATAAGAACCATGTCAAAATTACAATCACGAGCATTAATGTCAGAATTTTAATTAAAAAAAAACTTTTCTCGGCTAGAAATTCGGAGACACTGTAATATGCTCTTTGCAAAAGGAATGCCTTCAATTGACGCTTGAGTGCACTACTATTTAACTCTTTCCATCGTTTAGGCAATACGTTAAATATAGTAGGAGCCATGCAGACGATGCTCTTGCGCATTAGAGCCGTTTTTGCTGGATAGATGCGCAGAATCGTCATATCTCTTCTGTTACGCGGTACAGCGTCTCTTCTTTAGTTAATTAAAAAATAAAATAACAAGTATTACTGATTATTGACCAGGTATCGTTTTTTCACATGATTATTTATGAGTTTTATTACAACCTCCTAAAATATTGTGCAGTTTTAAAACTGCACCTTGTATAAGCTTAAAACTTAATAAAGACCTCTTTTCCAGTGGCATTAATGGCCCAATGGATTACAAATACATGAAGGCCCTACGTTTAGTACTCCGGATCATTAGCGGATGGCCAGGGAAGGCTCTTGGAGAGAAAACGTTACCTATCGAGGGAATGGGCCATGCGTATTACAATACCATTTTGTCTCTGGTATACTTGGCAGCAGGTGCAGCTTATCTGAAGAAGAATAAGCATAAGTATGACTTTCTAGAACTGGGGCAGTTATACATTGTGTTACTGATGAATACTTTGTGTACCGTAAGTATGGCATTTTTTTTTTCATCATATAAAAATAGGTAGGTACTTCTTAATTCTTCCTCAATTTATTCCTGTTTTTTACTATAAAGTATGCCGTTGTTCCACCTAGTATCATGACAATCTTTTTCACAGAACTTTCATGAAACGGCTGTAGGTACCTAACTGTTTTGGTCTAGTAGTTCGGGCATGTAAATTTTTACTGTCTCAATTTTTATTTTCGCAGACTCGTGCATTCACCTTATGTCTATCGCAAAAATACCGGAGAGTGGCGAAAACATTTATCCAAGAAATACATCTCTTTTATTTTAAACATAAATCCGACTTTGCTATGAAAGTAAGTATAAAACGTATTTTTAGCTTTTCAAATTGAAGAAACTCTTGTTTGAGTAATCTATAGTGAACTACGTGAGCTCGACACATGGATGTGCCTTTAACGCTTGTGCGATAAAACTGTAGTGCGACTCACCATAGTTCGAATGCACGCTTGTGCGACTCTCTGAAGCTCGATATTACTCTAGTGCGACATGAAGAATTAACATTTTAGGGCACCCCGAAACGGACTGGTTAGGTTAGAATGCTAAGGCTTAAGGCTAAGGCAGCTTATTGTTTTATAACCACCCAGAAGTAGGAGCCCCTGCAGGGCCCGCGTTAGGGAGCTATTTTTGCAGGTAGGACAGTATCAAACTACTGCCTACCACCAACCCTAATTCTAACTGCTACCTAATACACCAAAACACCAACTAATCACAAAAGTAATAATACTATTAACCAATGATTTTCAGGTAATTTTTCTTTTGATCGATTAGGAGTTTTAACTGGCAGAGCAGACAAAAGCAGGCCACAAATGTGTGTCTTGTGTCACATACAAGCTACCGATAAATATTTGATTTCTATAGAACCAGTATGAAATCATCCACTCCCTGCGCATAGATAAACATTTTTAGTGCCCAGTTTTTTCCATTTAACACATATTCATAACGATCAAAAAGTGTTCGGTGTCGGCAACTGGAACCTAAAAGTGGCTTCATTTGCACAATGCCTTATGGATGAGGTTGGAAACTAAATGAGCATTTTTTTACAGATACATGTGACAGTGCATCTGTTATCATTTTTCTCCACGGTGTACTTAACTTTTATGCTGCTCCTCGCTGCCTGCATGTTCAACTTGATACCGATGTACGCCAACTACAGTTCTGGGAAGTTTCAGGACTTGCAAAACAGGACGTATGAACAGGCCATTAATTGCTTGTATCCTTGGAATTTTGAGACCAGTTTCAGTGGCTACATTGTAGCTATGTTGAGTGGATGGTAATGAATTCATTAAATATGTTTTTATTTTACAAGTTGCCTCTCGCAGTCGCAGGGTAAAACTTATCAAACGACTTCAAAAAAATATTGGTTTTCAATTAGGTTGTGTGTTTGAGGGTGTCGCCTGCTTATAGGTAGGACTTGTCAGTGGCGGCTTTTATAATTAAAAAACTTGAAAAAAAAACTTAAAACTTAGTAGGTAACTACACGCTAAGGGTACCTATCCACTGTGGGGTTTTACATTTGAGAGGTGCTTATCTAACTTATTACTTGGAATGGAATGAAAAAATCCTTCTATTTGCGATTTTGAATACTTTTTATAAAAATAATAAAAATTATACTCAATTGCCTTTGGGTTTATTTTTTGCATTACTATGAAAAGATAAAACAGCAAAACAGCATTTGTGATATTGCTATTGGGCGTGATTATTGACTGCATTTTCTATGCTAGTAGGTATTTTATTATTTCTAAGTTTTTTTGTTGCATTGTCCTTTCTTTGTAGGTACGGCACGTTTTTATGTGGAAGCAGTGTGTCCATGTTTGATTTATTTCTCTGCTTGATGATCTACAATCTTTGGGGACATTTTAAAATCCTCATTTATAATTTGGAGAACTTCCCGAGACCTGCTGCAGAGGTAGTGGATGCAGCTGGAGCAGAGCGGAGTGGCATGAGGATTGGTTCCGAAATGTATTCTCAGAGTGAGCTTGACGAGGTTGCGGCTTTATTGAAGGATGCCATTCAGTATCACAAGATTATTGTTGAGTAAGTTTAATTCAAAATAAACATAGGGAATTTCAGAATCGAAGTTGATTAATTTTCATCTGTGTACGCGCTACGTTGTCGTCTTAGCAATTTTCCTGGGCCGATCTTGGCGGCGTTGTCCGGCTTTAGGCTTTCGCCCAACAGTCACAGTAGTTGGGTAAGTGCTCGGGGGAGGACTTTGAACAACCCCACAAATCACTCGACTGGTTTCTGAAAACTTGATATTTTCAACCAATCGCAGCAGCTGACGCGACTTAACCGTCCTACGTGAGCTCGAAAAATGGACACAGACAGGTTAGGTTAAAAGACTTTCGGCACTTCCGCCTCGCCTTTTGCGTGTTTTTTTTTTTTATAACCACCCAGAACTAGCAACTCTGTCGCACAATAATTAGTCACACCAGCGTGATGTCGAGCTTTAGTGCGTCGCACAAGCGTGTATTCGAACTAAGGTGAGTCGCAGTACAGTTTCGTCGCACAAGCTTAAATCGCATATCCATTTGTCGAGCTCTCGTTACACACTCACGCGAGTACGACTATATAACATACTCGTAAATATTGCAATAGTAAAATTGTCGTTTTACATACATATAGTAAAGAAAGAAAATAAGTTTATTTGGCACATAGGTAGGTACACACAATGAGACAAAAAAAAAATTATAGTATAGAAACTTAAATATATCATTGTATGTCTCACGGCTGCGCCAAATAGGTCCAGTTCAGCATGATGCCAGGCCACCACGTAGTAGTTGCCTGACGCTGGTTTTCAACTGAACCTTGCTATGAGTCTACGGATGTTAATCAGTTATTTATTAAGTGTGAGGTAAATAAAAATATGTACTTACTAAAGAAACGGGACAAAAACCAAATTGGGTTAGTGAGTTGTCTAAAATGTGTGTGTGGAATTCGTTTAAAATGGATGGAACTTAATCATAGTTTACATATGATTAAGTTAGTATCTAATCTTGATTTTAACAGTTGAATCTTATTGTTTAGTTTTACAAACAACATGTCGGATGCATTCGGGATGGCGCTGTTCCTTTACTACTCTTTCCATCAAGTCACCGGGTGTCTGTTACTGCTTGAATGTTCGACCATGGTGAGTCATGATTCTACTAGTAGTAGTATAAACGACGAGGATAAACGCTTAGTCTGGACCGTCTGAACGATAGAGGTGTTAATAATGTAAGGGTGCCGAGGTCAATTTGTGGATGGGTCACCTTCATTTATTTACATCTCTATATTTCTTCCTGAAGCCACCACTGTGGCCCTATTTACAAATACAGAGTTTCAAAGGGTGGATACTTGATAAATGTTCAAACCGTGTTAAAAATTGTGACAGAGCTATTAGTACTATGTAACTTCATGTGTATGAGTGAACATACTCGTAAATTCATTCAGTTAAGAACTTAACCATACGTCTCTATCAGTTCTTGTAAGGTGTATTAGGGCAAGCAAAGATTTATTTTATGTATCCAATCATTAGTGGCAGTACTAAATTAATATTTGAACTCTAGGTTGCACTTGTTTCAAGGCTGCGGTATTGTTCGAAAGAGTAACCGGGCTCCTAGAAAGCAAGGAACCCCGTGTTTTTTCAGTTGGTTTTATTTAGTAAAAATCTGACACCCTTTCGCTCAACGGAGAAAGTTATTTAATGACATCTCATCCCAAAAAAAGGTTCTAAAGGCATTAATTACACATGTAGGTATCTAGCCTATGTAGGTAACAATATTATCATTCATATGCTCATTAGTAGTGGCTGAAAAATAATTTAGAAAGAAAACTAGATTTTTAGAGGTGAATAACATTAAAAAGAATTCTGTTCAATTAATACCCAGGGATTTCTAGCACAGTAAATACTTTATAATTGAATGTAATCGTTGTGTCTTTCAGACAGCTGCAGCTCTGACGCGGTACTTGCCGCTCACTATTATTATGTTCGGAGAACTCATCCTGCTCTCTATCATTTTTGAAACCATCGGTACTATGGTAATTATATCAGTTATTTTATGAATGTGATCATTTAAGGCCTCCAAATCCAGAGTAGACTTGGCTACACAATAACAGCTGCACTGAGCAGTTAGTGTCAGGCAGTGAATGCCGTGTGTAGTCTGAGGGTCTATTACATATTTATTTATTTACAATTTATATTGTGACTCTAGAGTGTCTAGTGCTGGGCACACTATAATCATGGCGGCAAGTCTCCTCTATAAGGAGTGACTGGAGAGGCGCCACGGTTTCCTCACCTTCCGCAAGGTGCAGGTCCTCACCAAATATGGTAAGTTCGGGAGGTTTCTGCTCCAGATTTAGGCGGGAGAAACGCCCGGGTATCACCATTGGGCTGATCGCCCGGTGAACACTATGAAGCATAATTACGTTGGTAGTATGCCCTGCTTGGGCGGAGCATTGACGAGTCCACAATGGCGTGGCGGTTACCTCTCGCGCCGTGTATTGATCCAAAGCGAGGGCGAAAGGCAGACGGTCGCCTCCTTCTGCGAAGCAGTAAGCGAGTTACACCCACACCCTCACGCCTTAGCCCCAAATCCGACTACCAGCACGGTAGGCACGTCTTTTTTTGAGGTTTGTTGATTTCTTATCTCAAAAAAAAAGAATGTCTAAAATGAGTTAGTTTTACGCTAACACGATCGACACGTTTGTGTCGTCGAGCGCTCCGATTGGCCCGCTTCAAGCTCTTGACCAATCAGGGAACCAAAACGCAAAAACGTTTTAATCGCGTTTACATAAAAACTACTCGCACTCAGCGCAATAGACTATGTGCCTCGAATAGCATTTTAAGCTGCTAGTCTTGTGCTAGGGCTGTGAGAACGTTTGAAAGAGTAATCGTGGTCCTCGATGCACTTTAGTCAGCAAAAGACATGTCCTCTCCCTCCACTCTAGAGCTAAATAAAAGTTGTTAGTTACTGTCAATTAACCAAAAACCCAAGCGAACGCCGGCGTTCGCGCACCTATTAACTTTCTATTGTGTCTGTGATTTTCACGATTGAAAGGTGAAAAAAAAAATAATTCAAACCCCGCTTCAGATTTTTTTTTAAAACAATAATGCTTGTCATAATTTTTTTTTTTATATCATATCAATGAAAATTACAGAGTGAAAAGTTAAAGGATGCAGTTTATGAAGTGCCTTGGGAGTACATGGATACAAAGAATCGCAGAACCGTCCTCATTTTTCTCATCAGGGTTCAGGAACCGATCCACGTGAAAGCTGGAGGCTTGATGGACGTGGGGGTCACTACCATGGCTTCGGTAAGTTTTTAATATACCTGGTACCTATAGGACTCTATGTTGATGCAAGTTTAGTGCGACTTGTAATTGTAGGGTTTGGCCGCTGACCAGCTTTTTATTATACTCGTACATATTAATATTTACATAGCTAGGGGCCGGCCTTCGCACTTTTCCGTACTAGTGCGGAAAACGCCCCTATAATATAAAAAAAAATAGGAAACTCTTCGCTGCACAAATGGTAATTTTAACTAGTTAGAAAATGTTGGCACCTGTGTTCGGATTTTTTTTGTAATATTTATATAGGACGAAAACCTTCATCATTGAGGATGAAGTTGTGTGCGATATTTTTAACATACAGCTTAGATTTTTATATTTTTGATAAAAAGTTACGGGGCGATGACCAAAAAGAGTGCTAATTTCAAAAAGATATACAGGTAGTCATTATCTACCGCCCAGTGCAATGGTGCTTTTGGCCTATGGTAAATATACTACAGCAGTATAATATGTTAACTTATGATGTTTTTTCTTTCAGATCCTGAAAACGTCGTTCTCATATTTCGCTTTCCTGCGCACGTTCGACAGCTAATCTTCTAGTAGAAAGGCTATTAGCTAGTAAAGTAGTAGTAACTTACATTATTAAATTCATTTAATGAGTAGCGTATTGACTACGAAACGCTAAAGTGCTACGGTTTACGAGATGTAGCTTCGTAGCACAGCTACGATCTGTTACTGTAGCGAATTGACTTCGAAACGCTACAAGTCCTACGGGTTACGAGTCGTAGTCACGTAGCACAGCTACGATTTGTTACTGTGTAGCGCATTGATTACGAAACGCTACAAATGCTACGGGTTACGTGTCGTAGCCTCGTAGCACAGCTACGATCTGTTACTGTAGCGCATTCATTACGAAACGCTACAAGTCTTAAGGGTTACGAGTAGTAGCCTCGTAGCACAGTTACCATCTATCACTGTAGTGCATCGACTACGTAATGATAGTAGGCCAAGTAGCCAATCACGAGTAGTACAAGTTTTTTTTGGGACAGATACTATCGAATACTGTAAACGACTTAATAAAAAGTTTATGTTGTTGTAGAACCAACTGGATTATGGCACATTTGATTGCACATAGTTATTATGAATTGTCTTTCTTCCTTGACACTTTATAATTAGTACTACTTAGCTTGTCATTAAAGTTTTAACACTTATGCTTTGAAGTTTTATTATTAATTGCATTTGCTGACCTACTTGTACTACTACCGTATATTGAAATTACTGACAAGTGTGAAAAATAACCATATAAGTGGCTACCTAGAATAAAATAAATGCTTATCGCAAAGGTTTCTTGGTACCTATTCCAAATAAAATACAGTAAATTAAGATTCGTAACAAGCCACTGGAACTCTCCAGTGGCTTGTTACGAAGTTAGGTTGATTTTAGAGAGATAAAATAAATAAGAAATACAATGTTTTCTACTTTTAACAATAACAACAATATATTTTATATCTAACAATTGACATTGACCTATACGATCACAGTTTGCCGTTAATTATTAACATCAGATAAAACAAACTTACATAATTACGGTAAGTACTCTCAAAGGCAACAAAATATTGATAAATATTTGTCACAATAGGCACATATTTATTTAAATTAAAACTAGCAGTCGTGTCATGCGTGTCATTAAACTTATAGACTCTTAACGTCCACTTTTCACCTTTCTTTTTCTTCAATCTCGTTTCGGTAAATTCCCAGTTTAGACCTGACCTCGGCTGGTCTAAACACCATTTTAGCGCTGAATTTACTTCGCTTAGCTAGAAGCTATTTGTGTTCTATCTAGTTGGCTACGCGTTTCCGCATCGGAGGTGGACTGACGGCCGTCACTGATGGTGGCCTGAGGGTGTCCACCAAATCTTCTTGAACATGCGCTTCAGTTTCCTCTTCTGCAGTTTCTGCACTAGTGCTAGGTAATTCTTCTGGGGTTATGATCTGTGGTACAGTGCCTATAGCGAGGTGGGCTCTAGCAGAGATCTTGGCGATTTCCTGGTCGATCTTGGCGACCAGCTGCTCGATGGCCGTGGGCCAGCGTGTGGCGGGGATGATGTGGGCAGGTACCAGTCGTGCGTCCGCCATTACTGCGAGGCGGACTGTGTCGGCGTACTGGATTACTGTCAAAGACATACCTGGAAACACAAAAGGAATAAATGTCAAATTTTGAAAACAAAATTCTACTGAATGTATTGCAAAAAAATGTTTTAGTGTAGCTGCGTGATAAGCATTACAGAGGCTTTTGATTGTACCATCTCAGTAAGTACAGTACACTGATCACAAAGCAGTTTTGATGAGATATATATATGCGATGTGTGACCCTCTTAATTATCAGGTGCCAATATTGTTCTCCAGTCTGCTATAGGGTTTTTTTTGAGGTGAGAAATCATCCAATAATTTCTCTCGCTTTAGCGGGAGAAGTCATTGGATAATTCAAATCAAGCCCTCTGGCTTGTCAGACTTTTACTGACTAAAACCACACTCGAGTTCTGCAATTAGGTACCCTTTGTGTTCAAGGGCCACAGGTTTTCTTTTCAGAAATTCCCCGTAGCCCAGCTGGGCCCTTATAGTTATGCTACTCTTTGAAGCGGAGGTGGAACACTACTGTGGACTGAAGGCTTGATGATACTAACGATAAAGCAATATACTCACTAATATTAGCCTGCGGCGGTCTCCAATAAATAACAGCATCAACATCATGTCCCCACACAGTCTTCCTCGGCGGCGCGTGCGGCGGGGAGTCAATCTCCGCATAACTTAGCGCGTACCGTCTTGACAGTACGTTGAGCACCAGGCGAGCAAGGGGAGAAGGAAGTGCGCGGGTGAGCGCACCACACTTGGCTTGCGCCGCCCATCCTGCTGCGAGAGCACGCTGCCGCGAGCATGCTCGGGATACTGCGGCGTTTACTCTTCGGGGGGATGCGCCCGGAGACAGAGCTAAGCAGATCATGCCTGAAAAGAAAGTAGTCAGCTGCTTAGAGGATATAAATTGAACTAGGTTGGTAGTAGTAGCCAGGAATCTGGACTTGTTTCCGATTGATAGCAATATACTGTCCCGTATTAGATACATGGGACTTAAACTTGATGGGAGAAATGTGATTATCATTGCCTAACACGACGGTACCTACAAACAGGCGTGTTGTTAAAAAAAAATGTTTTTTTTATTATTCCAGATTTAATTTTCATAAAAAATTTGATATGATGGCGGCAGCGGTTTTTTATATTGGTAAAAACCAGTCAAGGACAGTTTTCAAGCAAATGACTTTTCCCGCTCTAGGGTGTCAAACTTTTACTGACTACCAAGTGTATCTTTCAGTTGACCTTTGCGTTCCAAGACCACTTGAACCCTTTAAAAAAATCCTGTGGCCCTAGCGTGTGTTAGCCCCCACGGTTTTGATGACTTCTCTTTGAGCCGCGTGTGGGGTATTATGCGCCATCAACGACTGAGGCTCGATCTTTACCGGAAGGCCGGTTTCACCTTCTACAGAAATTAGGTACATTTTGTGTCCTTTACCTCCACTCTGTGACTTCTTATAACTCTTCCCATGTCCTTCAGCGAAGGTGTAGAGGAAGTCTTCATGCGCAGCACGCGCTGTGGTCAGCACAGTTTCCGGCGGGTGTGACTGCGCGTTTTCGAAGAATGCCCTCAATGCTTCCGTGGCTGCGTATAGCGCTATGTCTGTTGATGATACGTCTAGCGCTCTGGCTGCTCGTTCCACTCCGGCGCGAGGAACGGGTCGGGACCATGCTGTAACCTGAAGATAATGGTGGTTGAAAATTATGGTTTTAAGGGTTAAGTTAGTTTGGACTGTCGGAGTTTTGCTTAGGTTTATTGATCAAAATCTGCCTTTTTGTCAATAAAAGGTTTATCAAGTAAATCAAGGTTAGCTTTTGATGGGGACAGAGATGGGGCAACTTACTATCGTGGTCTATCCGTGTCCTCAGTTGTCTTGGAATAGCATATAGGATTTTTTCATACCGAGAGTGTGTTCCTTGGCATAATGTTCTACAATCGTGCGCGGCCAAACTATTGGCAGCAATTAGTATTTATATAAAGTTAAGAACAGGCTGACAAAAAATCTACCCGGTATACCTAGCTAGGAACTGATGATAGGTGATAATAAATCTCACAGCATTCTAAAAGTATTTTGGGTAACTCGCTTGTGTATGTTTCTCAAAACAAAAAGAAGACTATACCTTTCGTCCACACAGCGAGACAGTCTGCAACAGATGCTTATGTCCATCATCAACTCCGATGGTATCAGTCCACAGCCTGGCCGGGGCACGGTACACCTCTAGCGCCCCCCTCCACGCTTCACTCACAGCAGCCACGCAAAGTTGTGCCAGCTCAGCATACTTCCAAGTCAGAGTATCTGGCTGTTTTGCATGACCACATGTCCGTAACTCGCTTAAAGCGATCAGTTCATTGCGAATTTGAAAAGGGAGGCGAACAAACTGACGGAAAGAGGACCACGCCGCTCCGAAAGCCATGCCTGGCCATTTTCGAGGGTCTGCAGTTATTAGTGGTGATAGGATTACCTGTGAATAAATAAAAAATTGAAGATAAGGTAGGTTTATGGGAACTTATAATGTGAAAGTTCGAAACAAGTCACCTTAAGCCATCTAAAGCAGTTGGCGGAATTTATTTCAGTTCAATCATAAATTAGCCACCATCAACTGTATCAGACTGCTTAGTAATACTTTTGAAATTGTCTCCTCGAGGCCTTTATTTGTTACTCTTCATATCTTTCACGAAAAAAAACTTTTCAAAACACAATTTGCCGTAAAAATCCGACGCAACAAGCTGTTTAGACTCTAAAGGGTACCAAAAAAATCAACTTACATAAATACACTCAAAAAACCTAACCTTTTTTCTAACGCAATCGAGTAAAAAATGGCTTTAATTTTTTTTATCAGGTTCGAAGAAATATCGTAATTGAATGAAGTTTGTTAGATTAAAAGCAAGACAAAAGAGAAAGACAATAGTTACCTTTGGTATAGTCAACTTCCTTCTATTACACTCCCTCTGTATCCCTGCTAAAAGTGTGAGCGCAGTCACAGGTGCCTCCGAAGATATATCTCTCCCATTGGACTTCTTATTGAGCTCCCTCAACGCACTCACTGTAGCTATCAATACTAACCCAGCCACATGGAACGCTCCGGGCAAAGTCTTCAACGCTCTTGGACTTTCTACAGGGTCGTATTCAGAAACAAATTCGTTCCACGCATTTGATAGATTTTCATTAAGTTTGCCCCATAATTCTGGAATAGCTGATGGCGTTGGGGATAACTTTACCAAAGGACTTTGTTGCATATACTCAGTTTGTGAGGTACTGATCCTGTTTATAGGTTTTATCTGTTCAAGGAGGAGTAGGTCACCAATATTGAGGGACTTCTTTCCTGATAACAAGAGGTGGTGCACGCGAACCAGGATGTAATACTTCGGCTCTGTTGAGACGCATGGTATGACTATGTACTGCCACGGGGACTGGTCGCTTGTGAAGTATTTTGATACTATCTCGCTGACATACTCCTGTAAATTTAAATTGCATTTAGGACAATAAAATTCAAACCCTGGGTAGCTATACTAACCCTGGATGGGTTGACCCTTATTTCATTAAAGCCCTTAGCCTGATCTGGGGATTGTTACCCTGCCGTAAAAGACTAAAGTCACAGAATTCGTATTTCATTTTAGTTTTGCATTAATGTAGCGTCATCTGTATAGCCACATAGGAACTAAAGTATAAAAACCAGTATCGTGGTATTGATTTTCCCATGCAATTATAACATAATATACAATCGAAAATCAACTATCAGATACAACACCCGTCTAGTCGATCTGCTACAGATGAAATCCCTAGTCATTACAGTTCTCCATGGAGTTTAGAATTTTTTTTAATTAATGGTTTCTAATTTACAATAGGATATTATGATGATACTAGCCTTTGCCAGCGGTTTCGCTCGCATGAAAGCAAGGTTCTCTATACAAACTTTAGACCTCCGTTTCATACCCTTTGAAGGTGAATTATTAGAATTCCTGTCTTTTTATTTGTGTAGATCATAAAAGGAACTCCAGCGTTTCTACGTCTAATGGTTTGACTTGGGGACGAGTCAGGACTTAACCTTTTATGTAGAGGTATACAAGATTACGAGTAATAGGTAAAATAATCTTACCTGAATATTATTCTCCCCAACCTGCCTCCCTCGATATACAGCGCTAGCCACAATGAAGTGGTTCTCAGGTCTGAAGGTGACACTGGCGTCCCATGCATAGTTGCCCCAGCGTGACACCAGCTGATGCCGGAGTCTCGGGAACATGAGGCCGCCATTTTTGTCTCGTTTGTTGATCACGTGTTCGGTTAGGTGATTCTTCAGTTGTTCTGGGTCTAGTGTACCTGGAAAATGGGAAATTGTTTTAATAAATGCTTTAAGCAGCATCTCTTTTAAGTAGCTATGTAGGAATACGGGACAACCCTATTCCGTATTTTTTATTACTCTCGTTGCTCAAGAGCTACTTCAATAACCCATAAGGCTGCAGCTCATTAACAGTTTCATAAATTACTATTGAATAATATTTAGTGGAGCAACTTTCCAACCGTGTCAAATTTTGTTTTAAATATCACGCTAGATGAATGATGACCCCGCATTCACTGTGGGGAGCTATGGGGTGTGCGGAGTGCTGGCTGCACGCGATTCTTATATTGTGCATTACATGATTGCAGCCTTAACTCATTTCTTTAGATTTGAATTAATTGAAGTATTTTAGTGCAAAATTTTAGAAAAGGTATTGTGAATAAGTACAATTATATCTTCTTTTGCAATACATAGGACGTACCTTTTACAGAAAGAAGCACATTGATGATGCCTTGATTTCTATGTGTATCGAGTAGAGAACGCACTGTGTCTGTCCAGATGAATTCTAAATGTGGATACCTGCTGGACAGTAGCTTCAGCCAGAGATATTTGCTCACTCGTACAACTGGAAAAGTAATAAAGGAAATAAGAATATTGTAAGTATCTGTCAAAAAGGTTGTAATATCATCGTCGTGCAATACTCGTAAAATTAAGATGCATGACGAGTTGCGGATGGGTATTAAAATTTTCTAGGACATTGAAATGATTGCGTTTCTTAGATGGCACTTAGCTATTAAGCTGTTTTAATAAATAATGCACATCTTTTCTGCTTTTACTACGTTTATGCTTCATTATCGTTTTGTAAAATAAACAGACCATGATGGTAAAAAAGTATTTTGTAGACGCTTATTAAGGTCTCTCAGAGGCTGAGTTATAATAACAGTAGCCAGGATGACTGCGACCTGCATTGAATCGTACGTCTGTTTATATGTGGATGAGTGTCCGATAATTTCAAGAAAGTACGCCAAGTCGCCAAGCCGTTGATCCTTACTATTGATGTTTGTCAGTCTCCAGTAAATCAGATAATAGTCCAAAGGATATCTTGTTACACAGTTAATGGTTTGGGGACAGTCATTCCATATACCAGAAATGTTAGTATTTTGTTTATCATACTTGGGAAAGGTTTGAGGAGATTTTGATCGAAACGTGCGATAGACATTTCGGATTAGTTTGTGGGGATTTTTTAGGGTCTGTAGCTTAACTTCGAAAGTCATATGTTCTATTAATGACCAGTCGACTAAAGGTTGTTGAAGAAGAATTTATTACGAAAGAACCTTTTGTTACCAAATGCTACTTAGATTGAATGATTTACCGAATATTTACCTATTAATCGATGTCATACCTTCGCGATCCGATGGAACATGGGACTTGAAGTGTGAGGAAATATCTTTTAAATTTGGTAATTTATAATATGACTTACCAACAAACGACACAGCTAGTACTGGGAGGGCAGACACGGCGACCCAGAAGGCGCAGTATGTGTAGAACTCTTCGAGGAGGCGCTCGCGCGCGCCTCGCCGCTTTGCGATCATAGCGCTCCTGCGGCGGCGTCTAACTGCTGGCAGAAACAGATTCTTAATCATATTGTCTTAGGTGCTATTATGCATTTAAAGTTGAGTATTTTTCAAAGTCTACTTTAGCCGGAAATTTTGTCAAAAGGCTTAAAGGGAGGGCTATAAAAGAAATGCTAAAAAATACTCATTTCAAAAACCTGTGGTTAGTCTTTGATATTCATTAAACTTTGACGCAGTGGTTGAGAGATTGACTAGTGGTCTGCATTTCGCGGGTACGATTCTCGCATAGAACAAATATTTGTATGGCCTACAGATCGTAATTCGTAGTTCCGGGTCTAGATGACTTGTGGGTAAACATGTTTGTGAACATAAAGCACGATACAGTTGGTTAGACTCTGTTATTGATTAGATTAATTCTTGTATCGAAATTAAGATACAGAGCGGTTTTGATAACGATGCTAGTGTTGCAAGTGTCTAACTTGACGGTAACCGCATTACATCAGGTGGGCCATCACTAGTCGACCATTTCACCAAATTTTGACGTCACAATATAGCTAACATAAGTCAGAAGCGTTTCGTTTCTCTTTAGAGTTCCCTTTTAACGTTTTAAACTCCTACGCCGGATAAATCCATAAAATTCTCTCTCGTGTGATTTATTCCGCCCGAGTTACACATCCATGACTACACGAGATGGAGTACCCAGTCGCATAGACATACTTCTGATTTTTTTCATTCTTCCTTCTATATACAGTCCATCCTACTGTGGAATGCGCTTCCTCTCGATATCAGGACGGCCGAAAGTCGGTATGCATTTAAGCGGAAGTTGCGGAATCATTTTCTACACCAATAGCAGAATCGTCTCAAAACTTCTGACCTTACTTTATATAAATTTATATATACAGTATATATATTATATTAGGGTAAACTCGTTAGAGATGGCCATACGGGAGAGATGGCCAATCGAATTATTTTTGGCATGCATAGCTAGATGGCGCTATAATGCAAATAGTACCCCGTGGGCCCCACTCGGGAACAGGGTGGAATGACGCTGCTGCATGTATTTATGTTAAAAAGTAAGTAAATAGGCTTTTATTTTAGAGGGTGTTGCAAAAATTGTATAGTGTGGTCATATATGATCGTGTAGCACTACTTTTTATTGCAATTTTTTAGTGTTTGCTTAGTTTATTATGTTAAACAAATGTTAACGTCTATTCTTAACTCAAAATGACGCCCGCTAATGTTTAATTAAATCTAAAATTTGATCTGGCCATCTCACCCATATAAAAAGGAGAGATGGCCACATAAATTCAGGTTGAGATAGCCATATTATTTTTCTTATTCTTATTTTTAATTGCACACAAAGAAAAAAATTACAAACAAAAAATACAGGACATTTGATGATTTGTGTTTTTTTGTTATTTGAAGTGATATTAATGCGTTTTATGTTTTTTATAGATGCCAAATAAGTATCAGAGAAAAGCCACAGCCACTCGTGGTTGTTGGAGTGAAGAGCTGCTATAAATTCCATAAAAAAATGAGATTTGTCGTGCATAGAGCAACAATTATCTACGATATACTCGTGGCTCGTAAAACACTTGAAAGAAGGTGCAAGACTAACAATGACAAAAAGGGACCAATGGGACCTATCATAGAGGTTTCTTGAGACCAAAATTAAAAAAAAAAATGTGATCATATTAAAACGATGCAAGGAAAAGGATACCCTTTGACAATTAGTGATGTAAGAGTGATTAGCTTTTAGTTTGCTGAGCAATTAAACATCAAACATAAATTCAATAAATCATAATGATTGTTATAAGACTCGTCTTGTGAAAGAGTGGCTCCAGTGTCTTATTTGTGACAGATGGGTACATGAAAACTGTACCGAGTTTGATTACATGTGCTCCAAATGTGAACAAAAGAAGCTAAAGAAGCTGAATTTCAGGACAAGGGAAAGGGAAAAGGGAAGTCAAGTACTGGTCATCTGTCCCGTATAGCTACGGCGAACTCACCCTGAAGCCCCGGGAGAGATGGCCAATTCTATTTTTTTTTATAAATTGTTTTTTAATATGTTTTTGAATTATAAAAAAATATTTGTCGTTGATTTTTATAAGATTAATAACTGTTAATTATGATGAGAATAAAATACTGACTGTAACAACACTTTTTAATTTTTTTATTTTGTCTAGATAAAACTATGGCCATCTCTAACGAGTTTACCCTAAATATATATGTATGTGTATTTTATCTATAATTATGTGTATTTTTACTCTTGTTTTAATACCAAAATTTTCTTTTTGTGCGCCTACCACATTGTCTCTTCACCACCCTAGGTTGACTGGTGGAGAATGCCTAAGGCATTAAGTCCGCCTATGTACTTTTTGTTGCATGAAGATTAAATAAATAAAACGACACGACACTCGTCAGACCAATTCGACGCAAGCAGTTAAGTGTTAAATATCATTGGGAAGTTAAACCCGACGTCATCTTTTCAGATAAGCATGTTTAATATCAAGTGCATGCGTGTAAAGCACCCAGTATACGCAAGAGAATATTATTTATTATTCGATTCGGTTCGTTGCCATCTCTCTAAACTGTCGGTGATAACAACCGATGCAATTGAAAACAATTAGACTGATAAACCATATTGTTTGTGATTTTACAAAATACTGTTATTTTACGATTGAGATTTACGTACGAATAAGTAGGAAATAACTAACTATAGAACTTACTCAAGTAAATAATGGCAGTAGGTAATAGATGATAATATTATTTAATATTACGTAAGAGGTTTTGGATTTATTCAAAATCCTTCAGGTTAAACTAAAGCTTATTTCTAAAAATGCTAACATATTATATTTATATAGGATAAAATTTAAATTCAAATTCTCCATTGGTTACACATTGTGGTTTTCTATAAACCCTCGATTTCTGATCTAAGAATTTGAAGTTGAGTATTGCATAAAGTCTACTTTTTTAGCCTGAAAACCTGTCAACATTAATGTTTTTATTAGGGTTTGATACGTTGAAAACTCAAAATATTCAATATAGAGACCTGCATGTAATTGTCGCTAAAATTAAACAGGTAAATGCAAATGCAACTTAGTCAGGTTGTTTCGAATGATTTCATAATAAAAAATTGGCAGATATTGAGCAAAATGGAAAACTAGATAACATTATTATTTTTCGGAAACGTTTGAAAGAGTTACCGCGTTGTGGCCTACCTAGAACGCAAAGGTAAAAGTATGACACATCCTCTCACACCACCTTTGTGCGGTAAAAGTAATTATTTTGCTGATATCCCACTTAAAAAAAATAAAACATAATTATGTCTTTACGGTTATTTTATAGGAATTATCGTATACACAATTGGCAGACTGCGCGTTTGCTTCTCAAAATTACTTCATAATATTCAAGCTGGAAGTTTAGATGCTGGAATGTTAGATCATTCTCGCGATTGCAGCTGTAAGCAAAACTATTATCTAACTAGTCATCTAGTGCGTCTAGTGCATCGAAATGGACTTTGACACGTGCCTATTACCTACTTTATATTATAGTGGTTCATTTAGTTGTGAAACTCATAACGTTTCATTTAATTATTCGTTTAAACCAGGGGTGTCGCCTACCTGTCTAACCTATGGCACGCGTGCTGGTAGTGGCACGTGGCTATGAAATTCGGTTGCAGCAATAGAAAGGAAGAAAGAAAAATAATTTATTAGGTAGGTACAGCACAAGGCCCAAACACAGTAATTAGATAACACGAATCAAAAATAAAAGAAGCATAAAAAAATATAGTTGTTGTGTGCCCCACGGCTGCACCAAAATAGGTCAACTAGTGCCTCAAGCTGGTTTTCCAAATAGAAAATTACTTAGCATCGAGATAATTTGTAATAGGTAAACGTTACGACTGCTTCACGAATTTGTCTAGCTTTTCTTTTGTTTTTTCAATAAATCGCCAACAAAATATTTGATAGCACGAACATCAATAAAAGTTCGCCATCCCTGGTAGGTATAAACAATTGTCTTATATCTACAGAAATGACATAGTTTCTGCAATTGAGATTACAATGCTTGGCCAGAATGATTCTACCGAGTTGACCTTGTTTTTTTTATTCCGGATCTTTCTGTATAGTATTTGTTTATAAACATTTCGTTTAATATTTCCACAGTAACTTACTTTTAATTAGGTAGCCAATTATTCCTGTGTAATCGTAATGTTAGCCTCGATATTTGTTATGAAATTACCGGTACCGTACGTGAAATATTGACTTATAGAGTGTTTTATAAAACATTCTCCTCTCTGCTTGGATGGGCAAGAATCTTTTCAATATGAATGTTATATTACCTAAAAACGTAGATACATAAGTATTTTTCGTCATGTGAAGAACGAAAGAACTGGATTGGAAAAAAAAAGTGGTCAGTGGGATGAGTCGACGACATTGTTGATATTGCGGGTAGAGTTTGGATGGGGTTGGTATTGAAACGTGGGGATTGATATGAGAAAAACTAATTTTAGCTAGTAGTTTTATTTTTATATTTTAGTTGTACGCCACTAACGCTGCGCACGCTATTATACCCCGTTAAATTTTGATCGTTTTAATCCCGTGGAGGGTCGATCCGGTACATGAAACACTATCGATTTGTAAAACTAAAATTAAAAAATAAAATTCCTTTTTTTTAAACTCGTATTAATTTACATATGTACGAAATTAATTTCTTTAAGAAAACGTTAGCTGAGCGAGTTCAATGACCTGTAGGTAATTAGTACGCAACACCGACTACTACAATTACTCTATTTAGACATTATTTTGTATTTAGAAAAAAAAATATAAATACTTAATGGGAATGCCACGGGTTTATAAGTTAACCCAACACAAATTATAAGAATCAGCCAGGTAGGTCCATAACCAAAAATGTTATGCCTGAATTGATATTGAACATAGTGAAATGAGAGTATAACAGGGTAAACTTTACACATCTGTGGACCCCTTCAGAGCATACTGGCGTAATATTATGTAATGAAAATAAACAAACATCCGATTGCAGTAGTCCTGTTGAATTACTTACATAAAAAAAAACATGTATGATGAAGTCACCAAACTAATTTAAGCAAAGTTTTCTCCATCAATTTATGTTTTCCAAATACGATCTATATTTAGAATCTTAACTTTAGTAATAAAAAAAAAAATACGACGATAAAAACCTGTTCGTGGACTCCCGTCAAGATTCACACACATCTTTACGTAACGTCACTATAACGGTCAGCACAGAGGTTGAGTATGGACTTATTTAGTCACATTGATGATCTTAAATGATCTTACAGCTCAAGCCCTTTTCGAATTTGGTCAATAGTTTGTCACTTTTCACAAGCTTGCAAAAACATACAGGACTGCGGGAAACTGTTCAGGAACACAAAGAGCAACCGAAGGAACACGTGTGAGTTTTAGTCAGTAAACGTCTGACCAACCCTCTCGCTCCATCCAGAGTGGAAGAAGTTACTTAGTGATTTGACACTTCAAAAAAAAAAGATAAAAAACACACAATCCAAATCCGCTTTACTATAGCAAACAATAAACAAATCAACAATTTTTTTTATTGAACGTAACTACAATTCATTGAAACGCTAAGGTCACTGTTGGTCCACTGCGGTTCGTGTATGACTGACAAACGACACCAGCATCTATCTCAACATTCACTTTCACTATCGTCTCAACTTGGTGAAAGGTTATACCAGCTTTAATTCAAAAATCGTTTGTAGCAGTGGCGTAGCTTGTTCCAAAGGGCCTCTTCTTAGAAACTCGTATAAAACTTTACCAAGGTTCTGTTAATTAAAAAAAAAACTAATAAACAGGGGCCCAAGTCTGTTATTTTTATAAATTCGTCGTTCCAACATGATCACATTGTCACTTTGCCAATAGTTTGTAGTCTGCTAAATTCAAAATTGTTGGTCACTGGTTAGTCATTGATCTCGTCTCGTAATAGAATTGTGATAGAATGACAATATCGAGCTGTCTCGTAACAAATTAAAAGCAATGACTGCACAACGACGTTCTAATGGTAGAACACTGATCAAAAGAAGTGTCAAAATTTTGGGTGCTCAGACATTCATTTATCATTACATTATGTACGAGATTACCATTGTATGCCATTTCTTTCAATGGAATGTTAGTGGTTGACTGTGGTTGATCATTGGAAAGTCATAATGCCGTCATTATATTAGTCGAATACCAAACTTGTCATTACGTCCATGTCATATTGTAAGTTGCGGTATTACAAGATAACACTCCTATAAACAATACATCGGTTTCTGGACCGATGAGCTCGTTTATTGGTGTATCTTGGACTAGAATAAGTTTACTTATTATTTTCATCTTATGTAGAGAAAGCTAGAAGTCTAGAACGATCTATAAAAATGGAACATCGGGCCTCTCATCAATAAGAGAATTGAAAGTTATGGATACCATGTTACGATTTTTTGCTTATGGGCCCCTGTAACGGCTGTAATCTGAGGGCCTCGGGGAATATTGACACGGTTAATGCGGCGGTAACTACGGCCCTGGTTTGTAGTAAATTCAAGATCAAAATATTCCTTTAACAATAAGAGTCAAAAGTCAAAACATTCATTGTTAACACAGATGATTTTAAAGTTAAACATTTCATTGTATTTTGGTGCTCCGATTTGGTCAAATAAATGAAAGTGACTACGTAAATTGTGTGCAAAGTCAAGATCTACTTATTTTTACGGTTAATTGTTATGTAAGAATAACTTTTACGTTCTGATATTTTTCTTTTTGTTTATGTTTTGGCTTGGATCCTTTAAGCCTTCGTAATTAATAATTCATTTGTTTATCATTAGAATATAGGGATGTACACATTCTTATGTTTTTGTAGTATTTGGCAGCAAATGTATCAAGTCAACCTTCTCAGCAAACTTCACTAAGTTAAACAACACTACAATAAAATTCACAGCTTCATTTTACAAAGATCGCGCCTGTTTCAATGATTCCAGATATTGTCCAGTGGCGCAGACACTTCAAATACAAAACTACACCAATTTTAGGTACATCACAATATCCATTATGAATCAATTTGCGAACAATTAAAAACAGATACTGAACTTCCGAAGAAATCTCGCCAAAAACCTGTTACGTTCCGAGTGCCTGTTGATAGCCGGTCGATACGTTTATGACGTACGACTCTCCGATTGGTCCGCTCCAAGCTCTGAACCAATCAGAGTCAAACGTAATAAACGATTCGATCGCGTTAACGTAAAAACAACTCGCACCCAGCGCACCAATCAACATACCTACTTTAGAATTAGTTAATTTATGACTGTGTCATTTATCTTTGTGTAATTAAGTATGAAAGGTCAACGGCCATGATTAAGGCATATTTAGACGTTATCATAATCTCTGATAACAGTTATTCTATTGGGATTCGTTGTTTACTTATAATTATTTTTGTCGCGATAGGTATCGTAGTTTTATTATTAGGTATATCAAGAAGTATTGATTTTTAGGTTATGATCCGCTGGTAGGTAATTAGGTTGTTTAGAGATAGTCGCGTAATTTGAGTGTCATTATGAATTTTGACAGTTAGTTATTTCGACACAGTCTCAATTTCGAAAATCACTAGTTCGACTATTCATTCCTTCGACAGAACATATTAGTATATTCTACAAGCATTAGTCCGATAGAACAAACTTTGACAACACAAACTACTAGCTGCTTCGAAAAACACTAAGTACTTCGACAGAACCCTTCTTCGATTTGCACTTGTTCGACGGATCTCTATTTCGACGGAAATAATTAACTGTCGAAATTCAGTAAGACACTGCGTAATTTGAAAAAAATATTAAACACAAAAAAGTAAAAAGTATTTAAAGTTTGTGTCGATGTTTTAGCTCATAAACCTTGAATCAGTGTGAACTAATGAATTCATTATTTACGTCAATTGTTGCGTTAATTATTCTCATTGTTCAAAATAAACAATACTTTATATTTATAAAAAAAAATAGCTAATGACTGACCCGAAGTTGGATGACCTCTGTTTTTAGGGTTCCGTAGCTCAAAAGAAAAAAATGGAACCCCTACAGGATCACTTTGTTGTCCGTCCGTCTGTCTGTCTGTCATGGACCTTTATCTCGAGAACGCGTAGAGATATCGAATTGAAATTTAAAGATACGGCGTTTATGTCGCAAAAAATGTACATTTTGATACTTTCAAAGATCGAAATTCATAGTGTACTTCCCGTTGACCCAGAATCCTAAAATTTGGCACAAAGCAAGGTCTTATAACACAGATATAGGAAAAAAATTAAAAACCGTTTTGACGTTTGGCGTTTTTATTTTTACGTCACAAAAAAAAAAAACATTCAGAGACTCCTTTCGGGATTTGCAGTTTGCACGGAACCCTCAGTGCGGGAGTCCGACTCGCACTTACCCAGTTTTTTTATTTAATACTAACTATACCCCGCGATTTTACTCGCGTTTTGGTTACTGCTCTGGTTCCGTGGGTCGTAGCGTGACGTTTAACAGCTATTTGTCATGAACCTAGCTATCCTATATGTACAGAAATATTTTTTCCAATCCGACTGGTAGTTCCAAAGATCTCTTCCGCTTATTATATATCAGTTTAAATTCCTGATATTATAGATTAATTTATAATTATATTGTCTTACATGTACTAGTTACCGGCCGCGGTCCTGCCTTATGAAATTTGTATAAACCATAAAAAATGTTGCATTTTTTCAACTGATTTCCACAATTATCTGAGAGCCTAAAACAAAAAAAAAAAAGCAATTCCGTCAAGCGTTTTTGAGTTTTAGCGAGACTAACAAACTTCTATTGATTTATTTTTATATACTTAGTTAAGTAAATATACTTACAGAAGATTAATTCCAATTCCTGTTTTAAGCATTTAAAGTTGCTCAAACTTTGCTTTAGCCTGAAAACCTGTCAAAGATTTGGCATCAAAGTAGAATACTCAATTCTGAAACCCGCCCTATGTACCCCATACTTAGATTTGAATAAATATCAGACCGAGTTACAATAATTAAAATTTTAATGTTAAAAGACAATAATTAGGCTAGGCTACTTTTCGGCACGGTTTATTTGCGGTAGAACTGATAACGTGTCTAAAGAGCATTTTTTTCAGGTGGGAAATTATCTAATGACATCTCTCTCTCAAAATGGCGCTTTTGCGAAGCGTGAGGGTGTGTCAGTTTCACTGATTAAAACCCACTCCTAGTTCCTTTGTTCTGTCGCAGGGTTTTTCTTTCAGAAGCGAACCCATGGCCCCAGAAGGCTTCGACCCTGCTGGGCTCCTACGGATTGCTGACATCTCCTTGAGGCTCGTGTGTCTACGCGCCGTCGACTTGGGCTAGGTCCGAACGGTTACCGGACGGTCGGACGGCGAGTTACCTACTAGTGGTTTAAACAGCATGCGATCAGCGTTCGTAGGTGCTTCATATAGGGCTAGAGAACTGTTTGAAAGTGTAACCATGGCCCAGGAACGCAATGGGTAAGAAGAAGAACAAGGAAGCGTTTTAGTCAGTAAAAGTCTGATAGGCCCTCACTCCAATTTCCCACCAAAAAAAGATGTTTCTTATGGGGTGGCCAAATCGGATGTTCGGAACTATGAACTATATTTTACCGTCATCGTGATTTAAGGCCCAATTTCGCAGTTGTTCGTAATCCAACTTTATTTTGAATAATTTTTAAGACAACTTTAGAATGCAATTGCTGAAGAATATGAAATAAAGTTTGTTTTCGAATTTTTTGGACTACATTTTTAGTGTAACTAATCCCCTAATTAGCCCCTAAACTCACAGATTCAGTGCATCTTGTTTTTTGTTTCCATACCTATTTGACAGGACGTAGATATTTTGATTATTAATAACTATCTACCAAAAACTGAATATGAGAACTTATATTGATTGTGGGATACTCAAAAATGTGACAAAAAACTATTCCCTTTTTAGGCGGCGAAAAGTTTAATTGTTTGGTGTTATTTACAAGATTGTAAGGCTTTTTTTTTATATATTTATGGAAAATATCTTTAGTTTTGTATACATGAGATTAGGTCATCCTGTACATGTATAATCTAGTCAACAGATTTCTGTAAACAAGTCCTAAGGTTTGACGCAAAGGGTTGCAGAATAACGCACGTCAGAATTCACGTAAATATTTATTTAGAAGGCGGACGGACGTCCACGCTAGTCTTGACTCCTCTCTATCTGTGCTGACCCTATTGCATGCGATAGTGTACGATGTACTTATCACCTACTGTCTCATCCTTTGTAATACGTAACAGTTTTAATTTATACATTAGCGTGCCTATCACGCATAGCGGAAGAAAACAGCTGGAAATGAATATTACAAATTGGTAAATCGAAAAAGACACTGTTACCTAATAATTGAAATAGAATTATTGATATTGAATAGCTTTATTGCTGTTCAATGTCAATCCAATCACTGTAAAACCTCCTTAGAGTTTGTAAACTTTTTTTGTCTTTGGTCCCGAGACATCTCCAGTTTGACAGAATTCAAATAAACAAAAAGACTGAAAATTTTCACTGAAAATTAGACTTTACACTAATCACTTTTGTTTATAAACGGCGAATGACGTGAATGAAATAATTAGAACACATAAATGGACCAACCTTTTAAATTTTTATCAGCGTCAAGTCATCAAAGTGCAACACAGAAGTCCGATTCGGTTTGTCAGCACGACAGAACTTTTAAAACTTCAAATGTGAATTTCAATATGGCGGGAAGGTGCGGGCGATGCGACGCAAGCGCGGTTGACGAGTGACTAGCAAACCCTCGGAGGCGGCCACAGCCGTGCCCGACTGACAAGACGTGATTCCCTTGCTTATCGAGTATCTGCTCGTCCAAGGTCCAAATGTAAACACTAACAATGTTCTCCACAAGTCATTGTAAAATCAATAATAATTATTATAGAATCGAGGTGATTGTGTCGTAAGCTATGACATCAGTGGAGAGTTGTAGATTGATGCCCAAGTCCGTAACTCGGTTTGATATGCCTATAATTTACATGATACCGAGGTAGAAGAAAATCTCTGCGCATTTTAAAGGTACACTTAACCACACAACACAACAAGCTATAAGCATCAACTAATAATTGTTGAGTAAAAAAATATTTCTGTCTGGGAATTGAACCCACGACACACAACGCGCTAGCCAGTCGCTGGCTCTATAGAACTAGGTTAAAATAAAATGGAACTCTATGGAAAAACTTTGAGCACCAACATAAGTAGGTGGTGCTGGTACTTAGTTTTTTTTTTATTAAAACATCTGTTATGTAAGTAGTAAACCTCATCGTCTCTCATCGTCATCTCGTTCCAGTCCTGGAGTAAGAAGTGACTTCCTCTCAAGCTGCTTCTATAGAATTGGTTATACCTACTTAAATTTATTCATTTTCCATATTAAATCAGTCCCGTAAATATAATACAGTTTTCGACTACCTAGTGTAAATCCAACGATTTACACTATTCGAAAACTTTTTATAACAGCCTGAAATCAAATCAAATCAAATCAAATCAAAGAATTTATTTCAAATAGACCATTTACAGGCACTTTTGAATAGTCAAATGTCGGTCAGTCCAAGAAAAGTGAAGCTAAATTGAAAGGTTTACTTACCAAATTTCATCTGGATCTGCCGAAGGAAGCTCAACACCCCAATGCTTTTCTTTTACTTCGGTATTTCTGCTGTTGCGAATTGTTAAACAATGTTCATTGTGGGTAGGTAGTACTTCAGGAGATGCTAAGGATGCAGGATTGTTCGAAAGAGTTACTGGGGCCCTGAAAGGCCACTGAAGGTGCACTGGTGGGTTTTAGTCAGTAAAAGCCTGACACACTTACTTTAAGGCTCGTTCACGGCCTCGCCGCTGTGAGCGGGAGCTAAGCGTGGTGCGGTGAGCGGTAAGATCAAAAGTATGAAAATGTTTGAAGCACGTCTCGAGACACCGCTCGCCGCGCCTTTCGCCGCTAAGACCAAAGATGCAGGAGAAGTACTTTAATGATTTCTTCATTGTTCAGGAATGAATAAAGAAAACAAAAGAAAATTAAAATTATTTATTGAAACAACTTCAATGTTTTAAATTAAATAATCTTTACTAAAGCTAGTGGGCTTAAATTTACATAACTAACGTAGGAAAGCGCAATATATTGGAGAGATATAAGTAGCCATAAGTACACAATAAATTGAAATATATTTCTGTTAAAGTACATAGGTAGGTAATCGTTCTAGGTATCAATATAGGATACTTAATGTTAGGCTCTGCAGAAGATAATTATGATTCACTAACTTTAACATTAAATTACATTAACACTGATTCGACAAATGCTTTAAAATGACATCAGGATATTTAAAATGCCTTACAAGCGAGTGATGTTTGTACCTATTTGATACCTACTCTGTTAAATAACTTTATACAGCAAATAAATAGTCGTAAGTTCGTAACACATCGATATAAGTTTTTTTTTTGATTATGTGACGTTCGATACACAAGTAGTAATACTTAGTGATTAACAATAGGGAAGATATCATGTAGGTATAAATTAAATATAAGGTCTTACAGCCACTCTTATCACATATTACAGCTCTATTTACTAGTTTGTCTACCATAGAAAATCTAAGATAAATTTATCGCCTGTATACAAATTTGTAAATTAAATCTACAAAATTAGTTCCCGTTTAGGTAATCCACTAAATGTTATAATACAGGAGGTCAATATTCGTTTTGATTACAGTAAAAATAAAATGCACTAAGCATCGGATTACGAAATGTTAAATTTCACGTCAAACTAAAATCTTATCGAATGATTTTAGGATATTAGATCAAACTATAACATCGATATAATTTGGCATCGTTCAACTAAACGTAGCTTACTTAATTAGCTTTACGATGAGTGGAAATAAATGCGAACAAGCGTTGCTCTAGCGCCCTGGTGACGTCACGGATGACGTCACTACCGCAGTCACACCACGCCGCACCTGCGGGCAGACTCCACACACTCAAAACAGGTGGACTAAAATAATGAACAAGTAACATTCAAGCGAAATTTTCATACAGGAACTATTTGACTGCGTGGATTCTGCCCAGCAAATCGATTCAAAAACAATAATATCACAACTATGAGGGAACTGTTTCAAACACGAAATCTATTAGTACATCATATAGCACTCGCTTTGACGCTTTTAGTGGAAAGAAATTTTTGTTCGATGGACCTCCTCGGGATGCCGCTGACCTTCTTAGGCGAGGTGTTGCAGTTGATGGAGGAGGGGAGCGACTTGTAGCCTCCGTCGGAGCTGTAGTCCGTGTCGGTGGACTGTCCGGTGAGGCTGGGGCTGTGCCGGTGCACGCTCTCCTTGCTGCTGATGCGTCCGTTGTAGAGGTCGCCGTACGACGTGTGGTGCTTGATGAGGGGAGTCTCCTCGATCACGATGTTCTTAGTGAGCGTTCGCTCCGTAGTTGAATATTGATTCTGAAAGTTTTCTATAGAACGAGATCTGTTAGTGTAGAGCGCAGCCCTACGATCGGACTTGTCCCCGACGGAGGAATCCCTCTTGATATATCTCCTAGTATTATCCGAGTTGGCGAGAGCTTGAAGATACTTAGTCCCGACACGACTGTTAGTCTTCAGATGCACGGTGTCCGTTCGCTTGTCTAAAAGGTTATCGTCTCCATTAGTATTAGTGTGTCCGTTCACTTTCCTAACACCACACTGGCATTTGTTCACAGTCCCGTTGGTAACAGGTCTCTTAGTCTTTTGTGCTTCACTGTAAGACGGCAGCTTCCTCACGCTAGCTTGTTCATTCCAACTGCGGACACAAAAATATATGTTATATCGGTTCTTACGTAGCACAAGATGATTTGTTAGAACTGAATCATACTATGTGTTAGGGATACTAACTTAAGGCGAATGTTATAGGACCGAACGTGACCATTTCTCAAAGATGGCGCTGATCTCAACATTATAGCCTCATAATTAGACTCTAAGGGTGAGTTGCACCATTTAACTATAACGATAACAAAGCCGTTAACAGTTGTCAAATCATCGAATTGACCAATAGGCGGCCGTTTCCCGACTGGTTATGGTTTGGTTATCAGAATCAGAATCAGAATCATTTATTCGTCGTTTTATCGCTATAGTTAAATGGTGCAATTCACAATAACTATAGTCGAATCGGATGTTAGTTTAAATATTCTGAGGAATTTAAAGAAGGACATTAGCAGTAGCTTTAAGTTGGTGTGTCACCTCACCTTTAAGTTCTGTCGAGGCAGCGTGCAACACAGATACATATTTCATAATCAAAGTAAATTAAATGTTACGTAACATATTACAATAGAAGTGTAGAACACCACACGACTACCTACAGTCAAACAACATAAAACAATCGTTACTAACTATCTAAAGCCAATTGTTCACCTAAACAATACGTGCCAACAGTGCCGTGCCAAACCAAACTCACTCACTATCCATGCTTAGACTCTTCACTACATCAGTTCTAGCACCATCAGTCTCTCACTATCACAATCAACCCATTAAAAACCTTGCATTATTGTGTGTTAAGCCTTTTAGTGTCACGCTTAGGCACTTTACATTAGAAACTATTTACAATTTGGACAATTTCTGCCTTTTACCGCATCATTTTTATTCTTCATGCAAACTAGCAGTGACGAGGTCACTTGATGTATTTGTAGCAATAGTCGTCGATGTCCCTATTCGAGACCAGAAACACGCCATCGTCGTTGGTCTGGTACAAGAGATGCAGTAAGCACAACACATGGACGGAACACAAGAGGCAAACAGCGAGCAAGCAGTCGAGCCACGCTACCTGATCCGACGGACGAACCCTCCCGCCACCCAAGTGGAAACTGCCGCGTCCAATATCCAACATCATGAGAATTTTCAATGAAAATCCAATTCGGAATTTAAAGCAGCATGTGAGGAAATTAGAACAAAATGAACATTTTGAAGGACCCGATGATGATGATGATGTCAAATTATAGATGATACACGGATGATATGTCAGATCTTCATTACACGATAATAAATACATTGATATGAAACATCAAATAAAAATACCAGTGAAATAGGGAGATAATGTTAAGGTGATTCTACACATGGATGTCGGTGCAAATGTCATTTTCTTATTCATGTAGTCTTTGAATATGATGATCCATTTGGAATTGTTAAGACTTGAAACTAATGCCTGACTCTTGGAGACGGTATGATGTACGAGTGATGAGCAATGGTCTTTATATTGTGACATGTATAAGGGGATGCTGGGGGGTATGTACATGACGATGATGGATGAGTGCAGTGTATAAAAAATGGACTTTATTGTAGCGAAGATTAACCTAAAACAATAAATAAAAATATTGGAGAGATGGTAGAATAAATAAATTATAATAGAAAATGGAAAGTTAGTATGACTAAGTAAATAGAAAGTGAGGTAGCTGAATGAGATAATACTGTAGCGGTAGGTGTAGTACTTGGTGTGTGTAATATAAGTGTTGTGTACAGTAATGTTTATGACGTGGTTACCTCACTAATCCGGAATTGTCAGAACTCGTTAACGCCGAGCTCATCGGCGGCCGCAACTGAAATAGAAACACATGCATTTTTGTTACAATTTAATGCACTGAATGTTGCAATGTTATTCTTTTAACACTATTATGTTGTCAGCAAGAATTCCATGTTAGTCGTATCATTTGTTTTGTTATTTTTTGTCAATGATAGATTCGCTCTTGCTTACTATCTTACTTTATAGTAACTTGGTAAAACACACATGAAAGTCAGGTTTACCCATTAAATAATTTAGACTAAAATAATTCTTTCCAATACGGGTTCCGACTGTTGCAGGCAATATGTTCCGTATTAGAATTTATTAATTGTTTTATTTTATACGTATATCGATTAAAAAAATATTTTCTGTCAAATTCAAATATTTTTATTTCACATAGGCCTACATAAAACGTCAGAAGCTAGTGCACGGTTCCAAATCGGTCGTTTCCTATGGAGAAGAACCGGAATCAGAATCAGAATCAGAAAGTTTATTTCAAATAGACCAGTTACAGGCACTTTTGAATTGTCAAAATGTCGGTCAGTCAAACAAGTGAAGCTAAATTGCACGTTCCAAAGAGTAGATCTCTATGGAGAAGAACGTGCAAGAAACTCCATGGACACTCTTTTAAATCGTATTGAGTTACATGAATCTTCGATACATTTTTTTTTGCTTTTATTATGTGAACACAATGAAGATAAGTAATAAAAATTAAATATAATGGTAACAATAAAAATTGAATAAGTGACTGGCAGTTAAGAGATGACCAGTCTCAACTGACGGCGCCCTTAACGAGCATGACGCGTGCATCAGTCCCACTCAGCTCAACCATTTTGAAGGGAGCCCAATAACACGTGCCACCATCAGCGAGACATGTTAGTGAGCATGACAATCTCTCAACTACCATGCTTGTAGTGTCAAACAAGTTGTAACCAATTAAAAATGCTCCATGGTACTTCACATTCACAAAATTGGAAAAAAGTGCTTCTACATTATACAATGCTATTATTTCTAAATGTAACAGGTAATCAATCATAAGTTCTATTGAAATAAACAAATAAAATTTAAAAAAAAAAAACCGAAAATAACAATAGGAAAAGGCCAGCGCATCTCTTCCAATATATATCATTAAATTTAAAAAAAACGACTAATTAGTAGCTAAAAATGACTGTGACTGTGGAGCAAGACCCGGCATTTAGCCAAGCATTTTTATCGAGTAACATGCATTAAACGCACGCTATGTAGGCAAGCATATTATAATCTTCCAATTTATAATATGCTCGCCTACATAGCGTGCGATTAATGCATGTTTTAAATTTTGACTCGTTTAATTGGAGAATTTCAAGTGGAATTTTATTATAAAATTTTACACAGTACCCCATAAAAGAAATAGATACTTTAGCCAATCTGAATCGAGGTTGATCTAACTTGTCTTTATTTCTAGTATTAAAATTGTGCCTGTCACTTATTTTAGTAAAAAGATGAATATTTATCCTGACATACATAATAATTTCATAAATGTATTGACAAGGAACCGTCATGATGTTTATATCTTTAAATAGTTCCCTAGGAGAATCGCGCCTGCGAAGATTGTATATGGCTCTGATAGCTCTTTTCTGCCGAATAAAAAAGACTATATGTCTGCAGCCCGTCCCCATAGCAAAATACCGTGAGACATGATACTATAGTCTCGCGGTATGTATATCAGTAAATTGACGGATTTTTCTGACAGCATATGCTGCTGAGCTAAGCCGTCCTGCCAGAGATGTTAAATGAGGAACCCATTGTAGCCTCGAGTCGAGCGTGATTCAAAAGAAGTAAACCAGTTTTGGACCTGCTGCAGAATGTTGTTTACATCATCAAGATGTGTGGAGCGTCTATTGATCTTAAATATCGGAAGTATCGTCAGCAAACAATACTATATGTGGTTGTTTTTTCAATAAATGCGGTAGATCGTTAATTTACACCAGAAAGAGGAAAGGACCCAATATAGAGCCTCGTGGTATACCCATTTTGACTTCTAAGCCCTGTGAATTGACACCATTTATTTGAACTTGCTGTTGCCTGTCATTTAAATAAGATTTCACTAAGCTTAGTGCAAGTTTACCTAATCCGTAATGTTCTAGCTTTAAAAGTAAGGTTTCATGATTGACACAATCAAAAGCCTTTGAGAGGTCACAGAAAATTCCAATAGCATCTTGGTTCCAAGAAATTTCATGGTTCCTCTTTAAAACAAAAGTGGTTGTCGTTACAATATTTCCATATTACAGTAATATTTGATATCATGTAAGAACAGTGTAGACCAGTCAATCAATATTATACCCAAAACCACAAAAAAATCATAATAAAAAAAATAGTTGTAAAAATAAGTAATCTAAGAATTCATGGAGTCTACAGTGTTGCTCAGTAGACGAAACTGAACAACCTTCAACAAAATTTTTTTTTAGGAAACGAATAAACTTGATTGGACAATTTGTGTGGTGAGCCCGATTTTTTTTTTCGTATACTGAAAAAAAAATTTGTGGAAGGTTGTTCAGTTTCGTCTACTGAGCAAGCCTTTAAAGTTTGGGGAGGGCTGTACCTTACACCTTTTATAGAAAAAAGGCCACAAAAATACAGATAATTACAACAGCTATCAATAAAATCAAGTCTTATCAAAGCAATATGTTTGAAAAAAAAAAATAAAACAAAATGGAGCAGGTAATAGACACAATATTAATGAGTTACCAGGGGGCCATATATGTAGAGGTAGTCTTTGCAGTAAACAAGCGTATCTTCGACATAGTCTTTAACCTTGTAATATGCTTTTTTGGTTAGGACACGCTTGATATGAGTTTTGAACTTTCCCCCACTAAGTTTAGTTACCGCCTTTGGCAGCTTGTTAAAAGTGAATACTGTTTACTGAGAATGACTTGCTAGTCTTAGCTAGTCTCCATTTAGGAAAGACAATTTCGTGTTTACTACGCGTATTTTTGTAGTGAAAATCGCTTCAAATTTTAAAGAGTCCTAAGTTTTTACGAACATACAAAATGCTTTCTAAGATATAAAAAGAAGGCAGAGTAAGTATATCAATTTCTTTGAATTTATTTCTAAGGGACGCCAAAGTCTGACCATCGGTCTATCAAAATCCATCAGTTGATTCAATCTTGGAGGTAAAGTTACGGCTACCAGTCTTCGGTCAATCAGTCAATAAATTGTACTTGTCCTCTATCATGTGCCTGCAATCATTTTGTTGACTACGTCCATGATAGTACAGATACATACCCGGTCGGTCTGCGTGGCGACGTTGCAGGTGTCATCTTGTCGCGGCTCGTGGCTCTCGGCCATGCGCAACATCTGCTGCTGCAGCACGCGCACCAACCGGTCGCGTTCTTCTAGCTGGCTCTGGAAGTTAAAACTTGGAGTTAGTTCAAGCCTAATGTAACAGGCTACACTGTGACATCTTCAAACCATCTTTAGGTATTCTGGTGTAAGAGACAGATGAAGTTACACAGAACAAATGGTATCACCCTTTTTTCACCACAGAATCATAAAGCTAGAACTACATTAGACCGTTGCACAGGTGGATCACGCCTGATTTGAAAACGAACGACGTAGAAATGATGTAACACATTCTTAAGTCTTCTTACATAGTTTTTTTTTTTAATATTCTCATTTTGAAAATCGAGTTTTGAGCACTGCATTGTATGGACGGGTCGCAGTGTGCGTCGGCCCTTAAAGGTCTACAAACCGTCGGGACCAACGACTACGGGAGAAATCTCGTTTTGTTAAGGTCATTGATTGAATGAATCACACAATTTATTATCTTGAATCATCAATTTCAACATTAATTCCAATTTGAAACTATCACGTTTCAAAGAATTTTCACAATTGAAAGATTCACACACTTGCATCCAGTTTATTACCATGGCCGTGATTGCTCAAAACCAAATCTCTACACATGGAGATAAGTGGGCATTATACTAGCTTATTACGAGTATGCCTACTTAACTCTATAGAGAGTTAATTGTTCCCACTCATGAGGAGCCGAGAGGAAAATGGGGTGAAAGACATATCTCAAGTGTCAACTTAGAGATTGCTAGCACAACGTCTCGGTGTCGCATTGTCTCGTTTCCCCATTGTTCTCATAACTTTCGCAATGTGATAAATGATTAATTTGCTGGCCATAGATTTAATTGAAGTTGTGTCTTTATGTGAATGTTTTGACCAATATTCTTTAAAATGTCATGGTAAAGGTCAAGATATTGTGTTATGACCAGCAATATACTAAAGAAACTGTTTGCAGTTTGAGGGTTTCTAAATCTTGACCGGAGTCAGAACAAACTAGGCATATAAATCCCCACAGCTTATTTCGAATATAAAAAGTAGGGCTATTACCATAAATTGAAGGTCTTTAGCTAAGTGTGTTTATTTTATAAATAAGGCTTGATGACTGGCTATTATCTAATTAGACGCTAAAAGGGGCATGTTAGAATGACATATAGGATAGGTTGATGCTAATTGGCAAGACGATAAGCACTATTATGGAACCAAACAGTAGGTAGATTCGATTATTCCCGCACTCAAATCTTCGTATATGCTCTTGCTGCCACATTGGGGAATCGAATGTAGTTGGTTGCCCGTATGCGGCTAGTTGACCTCAAGCCGTTATTTTCCGAATATGATAATTAACTACACGTGCTTATAGGTCATTAAAGGAAGGCGGGACACTCAGGGTTGTGGGTGGTTAGGATTGGGATTCTGTCCACACATCGAGTGATCCTAAGAAGGACGGTAGCACAGTGATATCTAATGTCTGTGCTACCGTCCTTCTTGGGGTCTGTAGTACACAACGAGGCTCAGAGGAGACTCTTATAGTCTCCCCAGGGTTGTGCCTTAAGGGGATGCATCTCGACATACATTTTCACTGTTTTTCATACAACCGCTCTTACGCGATTATGACGTTATTACACGTTTTTCATTAGATATTTCAAAAATTAAAAATGTCAAAAAAGTACAACTATACAAGCCTAACAAATTTTATCAAGATTCTAAATAATGACAATGTACTTCCTGGAACAAGTTTTATAAAATATTCGAGTAAATCACGGAATTACCGAATGTTAACAGAGTTTTCAGGCGTTATATCTCTCTTTAGGGTTCCGTAGTCAACTGGGAACCCTTATAGTTTCGCCATGTCTGTCTGTCCTTCTGTCTGTCTGTCTGTCCGTCTGTCCGTCCTCGCTTAATCTCTGTAACCGTTAGCACTAGAAAGCTGAAATTTGGTACCAATACGTATATCAATCATGCCGACAAAGTGGTAAAATAAAAATTGGAAAAAATGTTTTATTAAAGTAAAAAAAAAAATCCCTTCCCACTTTACATATAAGGGGGCTATATGTAAAGTGGGAAGGGATTTTTTTTTTTATTTTCAACCCTAACGTAACGATATAATGTTGGATAGGTATTTAAAAATGAATAGGGGTTTACTAAAATCATTTTTTGATAATGTCAATAATTTCGGAAATAATCACTCCAAAAGTAAAAAACAATGTGTGTGTCCTCTCTAACTTTTGAACCATAAGTTTAGAAAATATGAAAAAAATCTGAAAAGTACAAGCTTTTAAACCATGCTCGATGTTGACAATAGGCGAGTGGAAAAGCAGCCTCTTAACAGAGTTTTACAGAGGACACCCTCTCCGGCTGGACTTTTAAGTGGTCACGTTACTTCTTTTATGTGCTGATGATGATCATCCTCTCGTATTTTTCTCAAAAGCCCTGGCACCCTTTGAAGGTTTCTTTCCAATGATAAAACAGGTGTTAGCAGTATAGTAGTAGTAGTACCTGCAGGTACAGTATCTGTCGGCGCATCTCGGCGCAGGCGTCGGGGTGCAGCGGCGAGGCGGGGGGGCGGCGCCCGTTGCCGCGCGCGGGGCTCTCCGCGCACGCCGCCAGCAACGGGTCGAGAGTTTCGCTCTAAGTATAAAAACAGACTTTATAATCTTGAACACATTGTGAATGCTAAAAAATATTGTAAATCAAGCCAAAAGAAACTTCCACCAGATGATGATCAAGATAATTAGGCAAATTATGCTACGAATCTTCAAAAACATATAGATTTGTATCAAATAGACTTTGTAAACTGAGTGAGTGGTGTAAACAAACAAAATGTTAACAAGATTAAACTGAAAACGCAAGTGCATCTGTAAAAAGTTTATAATTTCAGTCATGTCGATATCGACAAGCAATATGATAATACGACTTAATTGGTTAATAGCTATGAAACTATAAATATAATAACATAATTTACAGACGAGATACTGCAGAAAAAAACAAAACATAACCACTAGTCACGGTTGAAAAAGTAGACTCAGGTGTTCACGTCCCCTTTTGTAGCGTAAAGATCATTATTTATGCATTCTTACGCCTCGTCAACTAAGTAAAGTCCAGTAAAGGGCTTTCAGAGTATGCTAATTTTACGAGTATATCTTTCAAAAAACATTTTAGTAGACACAGTTGTACAGGAGCGGCGTGTTTCTTTAGGCCTATTGTTCACGGACACGCAGCTGCTTCGTAGACGCGTATTTATCATTATATGCTTGGTGTACGATTGCTCAAGTTTACATACAAAACTGTGAAACTCTATCGACGAACAGGCGCATACCAAGCGTGTAATAACGAATACACGTCTCTAAAGCTACGCGTCCGTAATCACTTGGCCTTAGGGATCTAAACGCAATTAATTTTGTTTTTGACATAGTCTTTCACGCATTTATGTTTCAATTTTTTTCCTAATTTTATCTTTTGTAGATTCTGTTTTTCTATTCCAACATAAGTCATCTACTTAGCTTACTTTTTTTGTGTCATTGAACGTAAGCTTTCGTCGACCTTCTGAAACACCCAATGCTACGGTATTGTATTACCGGTAGATTTCGTTACAGTGTCAAGGTTGTTTTGTTCAAATCCATGACGTCGACCATATTTTCTCCTATTTCCTTTGTTTATATTGGTACTTCTGTACAATTAGTTCTAATTACCTAATCCATCAATATAACAAGTGTCGAAGTGCATGACTACTGTTATTTGTCTTTTCTATTACCCTTATACTACGTAATAAATTACTTTTCACCTATTCATTTCTTGCTTTTTAGTAATTATATTGTTAGTAATGCCCTTATTTCTGTACTAAAAAGATTGCGTCATTGACAGTAAAACCTCAGCCACCTACGCTGACCGGGGCTTAGGATAACTTATAAGCGAACTAAATTCTATTTGAACGAGGTCATCAGTATTCGACCTCCTTCTATACCTTATGCATTATACCTTTTCATTTTATTTGGTCGATTACCCAAATCTAATTTTATCAATTAGTTTCCGTTTGTGAGTACGAATTATAGAAATGAATGGACGATTTAAATGCTTTGATTGTTGATAAATATCGTGTAATTTATCTTTCAGATTCTTAGATCTAATAACAGAATATCAAAAGTGTTTCTATTGTGACGAGACAATCGAAGTGTGTCAAAGCAGACTAAGTGCGAAAAAAAATGGTACAGTTTCAGTTCAGTAAAGTAATCCTCTAAACAGTGATACAACTTGCAGTTTCTAATGTTGACAGATTACCTTGCTAAATTTTTGCATTTGTTACAACTCTTGTCTTTCAAGTCTCACATTAAATCATAATCACAAAATGTTTTCTCTTGAAAACTTACTCACAACAAAGTCTGACTATAAAATTTAATGTAGCGTAATTGCAAGCGACGTTTTGTTTATTACAAACTTTCAGATGTAGAAATAACAAGATAATAGTGTTATGCATTTGCGCTATTTATCTGAATAAAGTCCCACCACAAGTTCGAAAATAAATATGAGAAGTAAAACAAGAAGTCGGAAAGTAACAGATTCAGCTTGGTGCCTAGATTCGCCAAGACACTGAACTCAGTGATTGTACTCTGAATAAACAAATAATTAGTTCTACTTGCATTTTGACCTTCGTAAATTATTAGGAAGTAATCTCATTTTCAATATGCATAGCTTACATTGTTTACGTTGCAATAAAGTTGAAGGATAATGCATTTTAAAGCGCTGTTGTTACATTGTAATTACAAGCAAAAGGAAATAGTAGGCGCAAATACTGCGGATCCTTATTTAAAAGTTGGTACAGTCAGGGAAACGGGTTGTTTGGCAAATTGAATATGGACGTACGTATAATGGATTTTTAATAATTATTTTTTTTACTATAAGCATGAAATGGATATTTATAATACAGCAACGCGTCAAGCTGTCAATCAAAACATTTCCCGGACTGTCCATCCAACATTGCTATAGCAAAGTGCAATTCTGTGCAATATTGCGAAGGCAGGGTTACTTACACTCATCGAATGATGCTCCTCCCCGGGCTGCATGCGGCAAACAAGGCGATGCAACCAAATAAACATGTACGTTACAACACGCCAAACAAATTAAATGTGCCAAGTACAAGCTAAATTAGTGAAACAACCAATGTCCACTGAAATGTGACGGTGTTTATACAAACTTTACATATCAATTCTATATCTGTTCAAGTGAAATTCATAGCAACACGCTTCAGTGGACAACAAGGTAAAATACAGACAAAAATTAAAACATCAAAATACACAGACTACTGACAGAAAAAAGGGAATAAAAAATCTAGAACTTTAACTACAACGATGCTGTAAATCTATTAAATATCAAGGATGGTTTTAAAGGCAAAAACAAACTGTTTTTAGTTCAAAGTATTTCAATAGCACTCAGTCATTGTCAGATTTCTATCTAGTGTTAGTAGTCCAGATATAAATCTGTGCTCTGAGTTAACTGTAGGTAACTGCCTGGGATGGGAAACTGTGGAGTGGAAATTAAGGGGAACCTAGTTTCAACAGACATGCTACAATATGAACAAACAAAAGAAAATGATAAATTGATTATGCTGCCATACAATACTCGTACTAGTTATAAAGTGTAAGTAGATATGTTACAGTCAAAACTCATAACCAGTCAAAAGCACTTTTGACTGCAAAAAATATTTAGCGACAGTGTCACTAGGATCATGAATTGGTATTGGTTTGGTTTGGTATTGGTTGCATAAATTTTACAACAACAAATTTCGTTTTTTTTTTAACAATGCCATAATATTTATATACGTATATTAACATAGGCACGTCTGGGCTGGACACATCAGTTACCAAACCCTATATTATAATTTCTGGCTCTGAAAGAAATTTCGAGATCGTATTTTTGAGTATTTTCAATGTGAATTAGGTCACGTACAATGCCGATGGAATTTCAAAGCACGTGAACTTTAAACTTTAAAATTGTTTCCTATCACTATTTTGATGATTTTCCTGTAATTTGACTAACAACCTTAATTTTTTATGAGTTTTGACTGACAATCTAAATTTTAAATCAGATAAAACCACTTTTGACTGTTTTTTTGCAGTTAAAAGTACTTTGTACTAAATGATTTTGACTAAGGCCACCGGTCAAAAGTACTTTTGCCTAATTTTTGCAGTCAAAAGTGGTTTTGACTGGTTATGAGTTTGACTGTAACAGATACACTTTATAATATGCTAAACTTACAAACATGCTATTTCGTTATGCACAACTAGGAACATGTAATTGTGATCTACTTGCACATCGATACTAGGAAATAAACATGATAATATTGGGTTACCGTGGTAGCTTGTGATTTATTGTAGCGAATGTAATTACTGCTCTCACAGAAATGAGAAATGCAATAATAATAATATCTTGCTTACTTTATCGCATTTTAATGAAATGTTAGTGTGCAATAAAATATAATATCTATCTTCCGTTAAGCTAGCTACAATGAGACTATAGAAATATATATCTATATAACGTCTCGCGTCTGTCTGCAGATTCTAAATTAATACAATATTTTACGCTATATGGCTTTGGCTACTTAAAAATAATTATAGTTAAGCTCATTGTTAAGCTTTCAATAAATATAATTAAGTTTATCTAATCCAATTAAGACTTAGTCATGAAAGTAAAAACCATATTAATTGGTTTTTAAAGTATGTGATTCACTATCTTTGAATGAGATCAATGAATGTAAATGGTGCGCAGCAAAAAGTTGCAGTAGAACAAATCATTTATATGCGTGTGCACTGAAACAGATTATTTAGATACACACAGTTTCATTTGAGACACGAGATGCAGACACACGCAGACAAAGAAATGAGAACATTAAATTACTATTGTAATGACTACAGTAACTTATATAAGACACGAAAAAATTGAGAAAGTGAGTCTTGAGGTAAAGTGGAACAAAATAATAGCTGCGTCATTTTTCATATTTATTTGGTTTCTGTCAATTGTCTAGCTGATGCATTGAAATAGAACGTGACTGTTCTTTATATATCGAATGGAGATAAAGTGCTTGCTCATCAGAATAACGTAAGCAATGTTTATGGGGAGTGTAATATGGAAATTCGTTTTATCGTAAAGGGATTGGATGCAGACAATAGGGATGTTAACAGAAAGGGCTGGCAATTACTGGATTGGTTGTAAAACTGTGTTGAGAAGGTACAGTCGTCGGTCGTTTATATGACACATATAGTTTAGGAAAGAATTCGGCACGTTGACTCATCTATATCTCATCACATCATAATATTTTCCAATCTTTTTCTCACTTATGTTCGGATTAGTTTCAATCGGAGCGAATATTTATCTGAGCCCCACAATCCTTTTGGGCACTTAACACAATACCATTTGGCAAAAATTCAGAATTTTGGGTTAAGGACTCAAACAGGTCTCTTTTTAACAGTCAATGTGTCATATCAACGCCTTCTTTAGTACTTATCCTGTCATCTCTACACCCATGCACATCAAACTGACCTCCTGTAAGACCCGCTTGAGCTGCAGCAGCAGTGTCTTGATATCGACCACGTCTTGCAGCAGCGAGGCGGGCGCGGGCGCCGGTGATGCGCTGCCATCGCTGATGCCGGCGTCAGATGGCGTCTGCGTCCGCGAGCGTTGCAATAGCCGCGCTGTGCGTACTGGCAAACTGGCCCTGGAAATGTACATTGTTGTGTTAATATAGCTATATACATAACTCAAAGCACAAGGCGTTCAGTTCATCCATGTGTATATAAAAGTAGAAACTGACTGACATATCAACGCATAGCCAAAAATTCTAGGACTATGAGCATGTTATTTTACAGAAGGTTTTCTTTTATGACGTACGGGGCGAATTTTGGAAAATCCTCTCTTAGTGCTCATTATGAGAGGATTTTCCAATATTTTCCCAATAAAGGAATAAAAACGGGGGTCCCAATTTTTGTATGGAGAAACCTGTTTTCACGCGGGCGAAGTTGCTGGCAGAAGCTACTTATAAAAATAGCTAATAATATAATATATACCTGTTTTACTCACGTATGCATTATATTCGTAATAAGAATCTTCTTAGTAATATGATTCTTGTGATATTTATTGGATCAATTGAGCTATATATAACTTGGAAGTAATAGTGAATCCGCGGGGTATAACTAACTATAGATATGCTATATATATTTTAGAGTTACATCTGTAGTATTTAACAATATAAGTTGATGTCGTGTAGTGTAGTGACTGGCAAAAAATATTGGTCAATCATGAAAGTAGTAACGGAACTGACATTCTTGAGCATCGTCCATCGTCAGACTACAGTTGACCCTCTGTAATCAGGTCTCTGTCTACTAATCTGACACCCCTTATAATCTGACAAACCATCACAGTATGATGTACGTTTAATTGCCTCATTGATTTCGTGGTCGCAAGCGCGACAGCTGAGCGTGAGGTTCGATCCTCAGTCGGGCAAAAATGCTATAGGGTTTTCCATCAAGAGTTACTCTGTAGCTGCTCCGAGTTTGGAAGTTGGTGGTATGACACCGACGTGCTTTGGAAACCACGTAAAGCCGTTGGTCCTGCACCTAACCTCTCCCCGGTAGTGGCAGTTTTCCGTTTAACTTCGAGAGTAAAGAAATCGAGAGCTCTAGTGCACCCATGTCTGCGTACAATATCCTGAATATCTGACTGATCTCCGTTGAGATGGGCCACACCATGACCGAAATTTAGTCAAGAGGACTTTTTATGTACTAAATTGAATGATACCGTTTATTTGTAAAAGAATAGCCATGAGTAATTAGTTGTTTTTTTTTTAAGAAAATATGTACTTATCGCTTAGTAAAAACTCGTGCGCTTGGAAAACGCATATACAGAGGTACCCAGTTTCAAAAAAGTTCTGGACTGTAATCAACGTCTTCTACTGTTTTTAAGAAGTAAGGACAACTGCTCAGCACTTCACTTTTGCGATTGCCAATGGCTACTGTCCCCAATTATTAGTTTTATCTCATTTGAACGAGCCAGAAGGCTGAATCCTTCAAATTTCTACATTTTTCTTGATACGAAACATACGAGTAGATACCTATTTAGATCTCAGATCGAGTCTTCGCCTTGTTATTAATGTCTTATCATTACATTTAGGTACAGAAGAGCCTGTTATCATTTAGATACATCATCAATAAATTCTTGATGTCACTATAAATATCGATAACCAATGGCCTTTTACTAAATCATAGCCAATTCCATAAATAGTTCAGCCATTTGTGTATTTCCGGCAAGTTGGAAGGTAGGACATGAAAATCCCCTAAAGCTAATGGACAGGGTAATGGCTTGCTGATTCCATTTAAGGGTCATGACGGTGGGCGTTAGCCGACCCGCCTACTCAAATTAATTAGCTAAACTAGGGCGACAAGCGATGATACAGTTGTTTCTATCACACTTCACTCTAATCCTAACTAATATTATAAATGTGAAAGTGTGGATGTTTGGATGTTTGTTACTTAATCACGCAAAAACGGCTGAACGGATTTGGATGAAATTTGGCATGCATATAGTCTTTGACATGGATAAGAACATAGGCTACCTTTTATGCCAATTCCTTAAGTACCTAATGCCACGTGGGCGAAGCCGCGGGCAAAAGCTAGTTTATTATAAGTGCGAAAGTTTGTATGTATATTTGTTACTATCCATCAAGCTCTAACGGCTGGGCGAATTTGTATAACATTTTGCACACGGGTAGACCATATCCTGGAATAGAACATAGGATACTTTTTATCAAGGGACAATGTACCCTTGGGTCAATTTTCTACTGTCATGCGGGCGAAGCCACTAGCAAAAGCTAGTAACTTTTTATAGGAGTTATGTTGAATACAATCTAGTTAATGAATGTCGACCCAAGTCCGTTTCCGGACTAGTTATACCAATTAACGGCACTGAAAATGGCGCGTGCCTTTTGGCTCGTGGAAAGCCAACATTCTACAAGTTTCTGTGAATGCAGTTTCACATAGCTGTAGCCATCTTCGAGCTAATGTTACTGCGTCAAGGTCTGATCTCTCGTCTCTCAATGACGCTGTTTTAATTCATTGGAATTCGATTCATCCATTATTATTGTTTTCCCTTTGTTTTGAGAAACAATCGCATTATATTAGCAATCGTTGATTGGTTATACGCACCGAGAAAAGTGGGGTAATTTTGGCCCTGGGGTATACCTTTGGGCACAAGCTTATCAACCAATAGGAATATGAGTAACTGTGTGTACCTACTATGTTTCTATTGGTTAGTGAGTTCGGGTCAAAGTTATACCTCAAGGCCAAAGTAACCCCACTTTACGGTATATGTTTCTACATATTTTTAAATACATATACAAAACAGCAATAAATTAAAATTGTGACTATAATTTGAGATTTAAACTATCCTATCTCTCAAGTTGGATCGAACTGCACATGGTGTGCGAATTTTATTATAATCGGTTAAGTGGTTTAGGAGTCCATTGAGGACAAACATTGTGACACGAGATTTATATATATTAAGATAAAATATAACGTGTGAAATGAGATGTTATTGAAATATTAATTGTTGAAGCACACATGATCACAGCTAGCGAGACTGAAATACAGCGAGTTTATTAAAGATCGTATATTTGTTTAGAGCATAAACGTACAGCAGTACCTACTTAATAAGGTTTGTTTGCACTGTTCGTCGAGAACTTAATAATCAGAGCGCAAGCAACAGCTTGGAAAACAAGACAATAGACGAAAACAAATAAACAAAATGAAAGTTTTATTGTGCAATATACGTTGTTATACCGTGGATTACCACAATAAAATGACGTTGTGCTGTTGGGAAAGAAACCAATAACATCCGGTTATGAAATCATCAGCCAATAGAGCGTATAGGAAAGGAACCACACAAAACGAAATAAATGCAGTAGAAATAGACGGTCTACGCAGCCACGTACCTATCTAGATGAGAAAACTGCACGTAAATGTTATATTTTTTATATTATATGCATATCATCATGTTGTTTTCATTTGCGATACCTATATTACCTACCTACGTAGCGGTGCTATGACATGCTCAATTGAAACAAATAAGGATAACCCACATCGTTTTGTTTAAGAATTGTACTGTGCTACAGTGGCTTCAGCTAGTCTAAATCATTGCCTCTCCATTGGCCTTGCAATGTTGCTTCGACCGCGGTGGTTACTTGGCCTTTCAATGCATACGAAACACGAATATTGCTCATAGATGAACGAGGTTGAGAATAAAATAACATTCGTCTACGACCTAATTAGGAAACTCGACTGCAAAATCAAGCAAATCTGTCGTTGTTGACTCAAAACATTAGTACCACGAATGTAGAACGTGTGTACATGCCCCACATAATAGTTTCGTAAACACAGAATTTTGAAAACACGACACTCTGTTATATATATAAACCACTTGATATCGTAAGATAACACTCATGTTTCACCAAGCCGATACGATATCGATTTGATTTTATAGGAATTATTATTTCTTTAAGAATAAATGCGATTCATCACTTTCTATATTAAATTTCAATAACGCACACTGGACACACGCAATGTTCAGATTTTGATATATTTATTGGCCACCTGTATTGTTTAGCCCTCTGGCTTCGCAGGCTGGGCGCGGGGCTCGCTGAGCGCGCGGCGGCGGGTTCGGCGACAGCCACGTGCAGGTCTGTCTTCTGGCGACGGGCCCCCAGGTGCTGGGCGGGCTGCCCGGCCGGGCCGGCGCTCGCAGACGTGGCCGAAACTGACCGCATGTCGCGCGGGAGACTTTCACAGCGCGCACGCACGCGGACAACTGAAGTGCGGTCGCCGCCCGCGCTATCGCCGCCGCCACCGCCGCTGACGACGCACCAGCTCGCCCGGAAAAATCAGATCTCGTGGCGTCGACCCTATCCATTCATGCCGAACGAATCATAATCATCACACAGTTTTCTTTCTGTTACACTCTGTTTGTGTCAAACCTACAAGTGTACGCACCGTGAAAACGGCACGGTTTCAGTGTAAATGTTCATCATAATGTTTGCGTTAATAGCATCATAACGCGGGATGATATTGCACTGAGGCCACTGACTTGTAGTTTGGCAACAGGGGCATGTCAAATGACGCAGCGAGGTGTGTCGGAAAGGGAGAAGCTGAACGAGCGATTCTAATGTCTGAGTCGTCACACTGCACACAGAGCGTCACGCTCGATGACCGCGCACTGCCACCGCAAGCACTTTCTTTTACACGTGATTATGTTTGTTTTGTATCATTATACAGATAGTATCCGTAACGACCGGGTCAAAATTTATAGCACATAAAAAACACAACTTTACACTGTTTTACACAACACTACATAATTTTACTCGTACGGACGGAGTATTGGGAGGGTGTGATAATGATCAAGGAATATTATAGGTCAGTGTCAATGTCTCGACGCGTTTGTTTGTTTTGCACAGGGTCGCCGGTCTGGTTCCCATCTGCTGGCGAGTAGCGGAGCTCCGCGCATGCGCGACTCCGTTCGATAATCACCCCCGGCTCAGCTGATTTATTTCTATATTCTCCCTCTACGTGCAGCAGCTGAGCAAACGTTTACAAATGAACATTATATCTGAAATGTTTAATGTTATATTCACGATTCGTACACATAAAAAAAAAACATAAAAAGCGAACGGTGACGTCATAATCGATTTCCGCCCGAGAGTGACGTCATTTTTGTAGCTGACAACATTCACAGAACATTTCAGTTTATTGGCTGATAAAATATGGCGTTATCTGTATCGAGGGAATAATCTTATGTTTATTATAAATTTTTATTTATAGATGAAGCTCAACATCAGTTGGTGTAGCAGGCATTTTTAAATGTTAAGCTTGATAAAGGACTCAATAAATAATGTAATATTGATTTGACAGCTGTTGACGGAAGTACCGTTACTATTTACAGTACCTACTGTGGGTACATACATACAGGTAGTATCAAGGGGCGGTAATGGAAGCAGAGCTGTGTCGGTCACGGTTTGGGCTGGCGACGTTGGCGTCCAAGCGAAACGCAATTGTTTTAAAATACGGTAACTTACCATGGGTACAATTACCATCCTGAACCAACTACCAAAGATAAACAAAACAAACGAGTTTCGTGTCCGTAATGACTTTTGTTTAAGTACGACTGGTCGCTTAACGAATCAGGAAGTGTGTATGAGCATTCGAGTTTATAAAATAAAAGTAGACAAAATAATTTTCACACTAATTAGTAAGAAATCTAGAAAACACGCGGCTAATCTAATGAAATTATTAAAGAGAAAGAATACTTCACATTCACTCTTTCACCAACTTGACATATAACAACAACCGCCGAGAAAAATGCAGAAATTCAATTAGAAATAATTAAATTACAGTCGAGACACAGTAATGTATTAGCTATGTATATTTAGGCACATAAAGTATGCAAATATCGTACATACAATGTAATTTGGAACCATCTAAAACCAGGCATTAATAATTATCAATCAAATGACTGCAGGATTGTTCAAAAAAGTTACCGAGACTCTAGAATGCAAACTGTACATGGACAGCAGCAACAGGAACACGGAAGGTTTTTATTAGTGAAATTCTCGTTTTAGCCAGTAATTCGGGAAATCATCCCAAATAAAAAATGGTCAAATGGAGAATGGAGACATACAGGTACAGGACATGTAAATATAGTCTGATTCCAGAATCTCGTCTGGAAAATCCATTTTTTTTCTAAATTGCTAAATGTTAAAATTTTGTGACATAAATACAAAACAGTTTTCAGACTTTCTCCTTGATAACACAGCTTCTTACCAAATTCCAGGATTCAACGGCAAGTACCGGAAGTTGATTTTCTTCACAAACGAAATATAAACTTCCTAGATATCATTACATTGTGTCGTCTTAGAAGTTTTGTGATTTTTTCGTGGCACCAATGGGTAGCAGAGGTCTGCTACCCCTTTGGTAAATCTCACTTAAACACTCACCTGAGTGTTTAAGTGAGATTTACCAAATCTCACTTACAGTGAATTTTAATTGCAGCTTAATACTTCCAGGCGTTCTTGAGAAAAAGCGTCTTGATGACGGGCAATAAAATGATCCTATAAGGATTCCGTTTTTCCAACTGACGTACGGAACCCTAAAAAGGTATCAATCCAAGATACTGTAATGGAATAATCCAATATAAAGAATAAACTGACTAGACTGACATATCAATCCAGATCTACTGGGACAAAATCGTGAATTTTTGCATAAGTTTAGTTTTCCTTTTATGACGCGGGCGTAGCGAGCTCTTACTGACGATTTTCTAAAATTCATCTCCTAAAGAAATAAAACGGTGTCCAAAGTTTCAATACAGAAACAAACGTTTTTTCACGCGGACGAAGCCGGTGGCAGCAATAATGAAAACAGAATTTATTGCTCTTTCTATTAGTGAAAACCGCATCAAAGTACGCTACGTGGATAATAGGCTTTTAGCGGATAAACAGAGACAGACACTAAAAAAGCGACTTTGTTTTATACTGCGTTGAGATGCGTGAAAAATTTTGGCTATTAAAAAGTAGTTTGAATCTATAATCGTTGTAATTATGTATATTAACTTGAGCAGTGATGGTTCAGCAGTAACGGGCCCGACTTATGATATATACCAACATAATTATATGGCCCACCCAGGCGCTAGTTTGTGTAATTTATTTCATCACTACTGCTCTCAAAATGGTGAAAAAAAAAATAACGTGAGGAAACTGGCTTGTCCGAGAACCAAAAATTTAAAGACATAAAGGATGTCCCAGAATTACCGCAAGATTTTACTTAATTAAAAATAGAAAACAGTTTTTTTTTTTGAGGTTTTACTGCACAAATAAAATTCAAATCTTGCGGTAATTTTCGGACATCCTTTATATGATATCAAACAATACATATTGGGCCCGCGAGATGGATTACGATCCATTCTTTTTGCTAGAGAGGAGGCCTGAGTCCCGGCAGTGGAAACATTATAAGGCTGATTATGTTTATTACTAATTATGTATGTATGTATATTTTGGCTCATAACGTATGCAAATATCGTACATAACAAATGAGGGCTGTATATAACAAAATGCGTGATCATGCGTAGCTTGTGTTAACAGTCAAGTAATCAAGGAATCCGGGGGAACGCCCGTATAAGAGGCAAGACATGTTCAACTTATTATTACTTTCATTATAACCCTGGCAGCTAACTAGACTGCGGACTTTACGATGCAGCTCGTTTCCTGTTTCCCTTTGAGCATGGAAATAAATAATAATGTGAAGACACATAATTATGAGAAGCTTTTTATAGGCTTGCAAGTGCAGTTGAATAAATGTCATAACAATATTAATTGAATGAATTCTTAATCATTTTTACTGCCTACCTTTTTTCCAAAACAACAATTTTATTACAAGTAAAGACTGATAAACAATAAATATGCCAATGTTACTGGCTGCTAATACCCCATTGGAATGAAACACAGGCTTTGCTTCTCACTGTACCGTCTGAAAATAATTTTGACGGTATGTATCTATAACGTCCTTTATAACGTCATTCTTCTATTATCTACGTGAAGAATTATTTTTTTAGATTCTGAGCCTATGCGGGTTTCACAAGTGGGCCTACACGACTGCTACGCAGGATCTATGCGTTTGCTACGCAATGCCTACGCTGCTGCTAAATAGGTCTTTAGTGGATGCCACGAAGGGCCTACACTACACGACTGGTGCGCAATCACTACGCAGGTCTACGTGGCTGCTACGCATGACCAAATTTTTAAAAGTTTAGGAGTCTAGATACTTATGAAAATCAGCACTGATGGCTCAGTAGTAATAACCCTGACTTATGTGCTTTACTTTAAGTAATTAATTTCATCACCACTCCTCTCAAAACGGTCATATCGTGAGGCAGCATGTCCTAGGATAAAAATTTCGAAGACACCAAACCAACCAGCACTATGGCCGAGTAGTGGATTACGTGCTACGGCCCATTCCCTTTACTAGAGAGGAGGCCTGGGTCCCAGCAGTGGGACCATTATAAGGCTGTGTTATTACACTATCAACCTACAAAGGTAATCGTAGTCATTAACAATGGTGGTACATTCTACTGTTCTACATTAATTAGTTCTAACTAGGCGCCCCACCCGATATTACCTACTGACTGGTGTGAATAGTTTTGCTGAGTAATATTAATGTTCCTGATAAAACGGAGTAGAGTTTTATTAGTTTGTTAGTAGTTTTTATATTTTAATTATGAAACTAGAAAGAACATTGCCACTATACTATACAATTCTACGTAATATACTTTTAAAAGAAGTCCTATTTATTACAAGGAAAAATTGATTTTATTATTTTACTAGATAAATAGATAGTATAAATCACGGAATAGATAAACATAAATAAACAAATTTACAATAGTACAAACAGTATAAAACAAAAAATAAACTGTGCACTAAATTAGATGCAAAATTACAGTGCAGCCAGTTTGTGCAACTAGAGAAACTGAATCGTGTGGTTAGTGCGGTATTACTCGTGTAATTAAATCGATCATGTTTCAGTAAAATTATAATTCAAACTCCTTCAAAATAGACCTAATTCTTCCAAATAACTCCCAATCTCGATGAGGTCTAGACATTTTTAGTATTCAATTTGAAGCCTAGTTATATTTCGTTTAATCGACAAAGTTTTTAATGATTACTCCCAAACTACCAAATTTTATGCTCCATATTATGCCCCCTACGCTATGGTTTCCTTACGAAAATAATCCCAGAAGTCATAAGTTTGAATTAGTTTCTTAATTAATGATGTTCAGTAACGCAGCCGGCGTAATGTGGCCTCGAGGTGACCGCAGCCCGCAGGCGATTCTATTCAAACGATATAGTACCACCACAGAATAGATCGGTTCAGAAGGCTAACGAAATTTAGTGCTATATATGTATTATTATATAAGTTAATTTAGATAATTTAGTAAATGATTCGTTTGTATACACTGTGTCTACATCTCTCTTCCAACTCTCCTGTCGCAGGTCTGCTGGAAGAAATTTCATTTGAAATAAGCAGCACCTTTGTACTCTTTTTTCTGTATTTGTCTATTTCATTTTTAAGTGTTTGTGTGTGTACATAAATGAATAAATAAATAAAACAAAAAACTTCGATAGCCGCGCGAGAGAAAGATAGGTTGACAGAATGCTCTTTGTAATTTTTGTAAACCCTTTTTTAATTAGTAATTTATGATTATTTAGTTACGTATTGACCTTTCTTCATATTGTGACTTCTATCATTCAATTAATTTTGACATAGCAAGTGATTCGAGTTTACTTCTCGCATGATTAATATTGTATTTTTTGTCTTTGCATGTAACCATATTTATTTGTACACCTTCATGCATAACATAGCGACCTATGAACTTTAAGATCTGTATCCACTATGTTACACAAATAACGATTTTTATAATTATTTTATTATTATTTAGTAAACATACACAATACAATTCTCAGAAAATATAATATTCTCCTTTCTTTCAGTCCATCCATAGGTTGTCTGTTAGAGATCGCCCTGTGCGTGCGATAAGGCTGCGAATTGTACACTTATTCTTTTAAATGTTTGTCCTGTATTTTGTATGTACAATAAAGATTATAATAAATATAAATTAAGTTAACGTTTTATAAGATGACAATGGGTGAATTGGTAAATTGGCGGTAGAGATGACATAGTTTATAGTAGTAACACACAAATCTGGCTCAAATCTGGTTTGACAGACCAAATCCGTTCTCACAACATACGACCCGATCGGTTAACTGCTTTGAATACGATATCAAGTGCACGCTGACCACAAGCGCAGACACGGACTCAAATAATAATAATTTTGCCATCATTTTGTCTCATCTATCGTACTCTATAAATAGACCGGTTTGGTCCAGAATCGAACCGAATTCGTGGTCTAATCGTACCAAGTTTGAGCGTGTATTAATACTTTATTTTACGAACTTTCCCTACAAGATAAGCGTATCATTGACGTGACAGTCAACGATTCGCTGATGCTCGTAGGAACTGTTGGTTCGCTACAATTATAACCCTAGCTGTGACTGTAACTTTAGACCAGTGTGCAACAATATTGTAGACTAGCTGACCCGGCGAACTTTGTGCTGCCTAACAGTCAATGAATGCAGTATATCTTTATATAGTCAACCAATTGCGATGAAACAAAGATTAAGTTATATACCAAGTTACACACAATTTTAATCTATCTACATTCTACATAAATTTCGTACATTCCACGTGATGCGCGCATATCTTAAATTTTTTACAAATTTATTATATGTATAGGGTTTCTCTAGTCGGTACTCGTAATTCCGAGCACATAGAACTACTACTACTACTAATGACCAAGACTTGCTTATGACTCGCCTTTCGTAAACAATAGTGTCTATAAATAAAGCAGGTGACAAAACATCAAATAACTCCTCCTACTCTGGGTAGAGCGAGAGAGAATGTCAGACTTTTACTGACTAAAACCCAGCTCTATACCTTTAGTTACTCTTTGCGTCCTAGGGCCCACGGTAACTATTTCAAACGTTCCGTACCCTGCATTTTCCATAGTTGTATGGTACTAACTGGAACTAAACTATGAAACTAAACTTCTGTTAATGTCTGTTTCGTGGCATCAATTCTTTCTCACCGGGGATTCAGGTTACCGTGGTCTGCTTTGCTAATTAATACAACGCAATTTGTGCATTGTTTGTGTTGATACGAACATTTAACTGCTATTTAAAATTATAAGTTTGTTTTTTTATTCTTTAGTTTAGATCTAGAAAACGGTATTGGATTTATTAACCTGTCAATCGTGATAATGACAGACACAATTGAAAGACAATAGGTGCGCGAACGCCGGCGTTCGCTTGGGGTTTAATGAATTAAAGTAAATTCTTGGATCTCTCGTGCTGCGGAAACATTAATTTTATAATATAAAGTTATCGTTTGCCATGTTTTTTTACCGAGTGAATTGCATAACGTCTAGACATAAGCTATATGTATTTCTATCTACTTTACACAGTGTCGACATAGGAAATGCATGGGGTACGATGCAGACGAAGCGTAACACGCAAAGGCTACAGGATTAATGTTTTCACATAAAAAGCACTTGCAAAATGTAGTATTGCAGTTACTAAGGGGATGGTTTCACCCCAAACTCATACATATGCATGTGACATTAGCGTGGTAGTTTAAAATTAGTGCACGTTTTTCCTTCTGACATTTAATGAACATTATTCTTTATAGATTTTCAGACGTAAGTACTTTCTTTTTCGGCATTAATAATCGTCAAATAACTTCTCCCGTTGTGGGTGAAGCAAGAGGAATGTCAGACTTTTACTGACTAGAACCTACTGTGTTGCATAACTTGCCCTTTGCATTCCAAGGCTGCTGTGATTCTTGTGAATAATCAAAAGCAACCCGGTAGGCGAGGTAAGTCGGGACTTACCTCTGAAAAACGATCTAATGAGCGTATTCAAACTTTTGCATACTGTAGCTCTTTTTGCTAGCATGATTACCTTGAAATGGAACTAGAAAATTGACTATGCGTTGCTCTATATTTTTTCTACTTCCTATAAAACATCTTACCGTAAAATGTAACATTATAACGTAGCGCGTAACAGTTCCAACGTAATCTGTATATTAGATACGTTCAATAACTTTCCACCAATCGGTTTCCTATGGTTATCGAACCCGCCAATCATTCGATTAAAGCATGGAGCGCGAAGTCTTCAAAACCAGATGAGATATTTTTTTCTTACTTAACTGTGTTCTCACAGAACTATTATTATGTAAGCATACCTATAATTCATTTTGTTGTACATTAAAAAGCACCGACCCACCTATGGTCGTTAACTTTTACAGTTTAGTCCGTAATTGCCAAACTTACTTGGAAAAATAATGATAAGTAATGTGATAAGGATAATATAACTATCTAGGTACTTTTATAACATGGTATGTACCGATAAATATCATGAAGTTTAAAATAGAAGTGAAATTAATAGCTACTGACAAAATATTGATAAAATAATCTGTTGTACAATGTGCAGTCAATGTAGCAAAGAGATTTAAAGGCGCTTCATTATTGACAGTAAGTTGTAATTATTATTATTTTCTAGCTTTTTCTAATTAGCCTCCTTTTATAATGTAAATGGAAGAACACTGTATACTCCACGAATTCTAAGATAACTTCATATTTTGACTCACTTTTTTTAAAATGATTATTTTTATTGTGCTTTTGAGTACAATATAGACCGGTCTACACTGTTCTTAAATAATATCTATTAATACTGTAATATGGAAATATTGTAAGAACCACCATTTTTTTTAAAAGAGTAACCATGGAGTTTCTTTCCGGTTCTTCTCCATAGGAAACGACCAATTTGGAACCGTGCACTAGCTTCTGACGTTTTATAAGTGCCTATGTGAAATAAAACTTTTGAATTTGAATTTGCAGCACTAGTGAATTGTGAGTGTGTAAAAGTGAATGCGACAAGGTATGTACTATAACTACTGGATTCATGCTATGGTAATATTAAATTACCGCCGGCGTTCGCGCATCTATTGTTTTATTGTGTCTCAAATTGACGGTATCTGAAAGGTTAGTGAAGAAGTTGGCCGTAGTATCATCACAGCGCCAATGTTTACTAACTGATATAATTATGTAAATATCTTTATAAACAGATATCATTCAGACGGCTTGACTGATTTCGATTAAATTTTGTATTGTGTATATCACTGGGTCTCTGTGGATTGAAAATACAATTGGTCCCAGTAGGCGGCGCTGCAATCGGGTTCTTAATTTTTTTCTGAGGAAAAGCCAGCTTACAGGCAGGACAACGTCTGCCGGGACCGCTAGTATTTTATTTAACCGATTTAATAAAATATATTCTCTTTACAGTATGAAATTCTTAACGGAGATTATCCATCAGAAGATATTAAAGTTCTCATGTGTGTGTGCGCACACACTCTGATCCTTTACCTACTATCATTACTTTCCCAACTCCGGGCCGCTACAAGGTAATTCGTAATGAAAAAACTCTATAGCGCTTTTTATTCGCCCTGAGAATCGAACACAAGACCTCCACGTGCAGTAATCGCGCTTGTGACCACTAGAATAACGAGGCAGTTAGGTGATATAAAGGACGGTGATGTGCCATTCCTCAATACTTGGCAAGTAAATTGAGTTACGAAGTAACTAGTTAGTGTCTAGGGATACTAGCAATTGCATACTTATAAACTTGAACAGAGTTCTAGTTACGGTAAATTTCCCAATCTAACAGATACCTGCATCACGTAGAAGCCATTAAAATTTGCTAAATGATCGAGTCTAAATCTAAGGCCTTTTATGTGTTGTTTTATAGGTAGGTACAGAGTGGGCGTAAGTAGCACAGGTCCACCAAAACTATATCACCCACGAGAAAACCTTGATTCACATAAATGTCGTTTCCAGTTTACGTCGATTTATTACGAAACTGTGCCTTAGCTAATCTGCTTTAGGCTATTAGTCTAGGAACCTGAAGATTCGTTTATGTAATATTATTTGAATAAAGCCATTATAACTTGTTTGTTTTAGTGAGTTATATCTGCTGTAATCGGTCGTATTAATCTAAGATCCTAGATATTTGTTATTGGAATGTAATATGAAAATATTAAAGTAGGCAGGTACAAGTTTCTTGGACAAGGTGTAGTCCGAGTTCGTGTCGTGTAGTGCAGCGATCTTGACCGGTTTTATAATAAGTATTTGTCTGAGATTATATCATTCGCATTTGAAAGTATCAATATTATGTAGGTATGTAGGTAAACATGACGTCACGTTTAAACAGCAAATTATGTGGAATAAAAGACAGTGTTTTATTGGAATAGGACATTAGGTAATATCACTTTATTTATTTATAGTAATTACATGTTGTTTCAGTAAAATATGAGACCAATCTTCATCTTCACTCTATTACATAATTTAAGATCCCCCGTTCGGTGATTACGTTTAATTATTGGCCTATTCAACTTTTTAATGACTTTATGTAATATTGTGACTTTGTATAAAGTTCCAACGGTACTTTGAGGTATCATCACTCAAGTTTTTTGTGACCTAATCGATACCGTTTCTGGCGTGTTATTTTAAAATGGCTATTAGACTCGAAGGAGACATTTTATCACGTATGTTCGAGATATTATAGCAGTAATTTAATTGGAAACGATTATATAAATCAGTTAAACCTGACAGTAAATAAACAGTTATCGGAGAAGAATCTAAATTAAATGGAGTTTGTTGCAGGCTACAATATAGATAATAATTTATTAGACCACTGTAAATGAAATAATTATGTGATGAGCATAATCATTTGTTCTGTATCTTGGTGTAATTTATCTATAATAATTATGTATGTATTTAGAAATATATAAGTATGTTTATCAGTTGTCTAGTACCCCTAACACAAGCTCTGCTTAGCTTGGGATTAGACGGCGTTGTGTGATAGTTGTGGAATATTATATTATTATTATTAATTATTTGAAAACGTTGATTTCCTGTAGGTAGGTAGACTTGAATAAATAAAATGCACACACCACACACTACTATTACAAAGGCTTAATATATAAAGAAAGTTTGTATGTCTGTATGTTTATTGCTTTCTTTACGTTCAGAAAAATGTCAAATTACCAACGGATTGAAATGTTTGGTGCATGAGTAGATCATGTACTAAAATAGGAAATAAGACACTTATCCCGGGAGTACTTTGCCTTGGAATTTTAGGTTAATTTTGTTCTATCATGCGGGCGTAGCCTCTGGCAGAAGTTAGTATATGTATTCTAATAAATATAAACACTTTACCTAGTCGTCGACCCTACAAAATATAAAGTATCATCATTACGTAAGCTTTTTAAAGTCTTCAATTATTTACAAAAAAAAAACTAAACGCTACAGCTTTACAGGGAGAAAGCTTGTATGGTTTTTACAAACATAAAATTTTAAGTACTACCTTACTGTTTGTTTTATGTTCGTCGTGTTTACGCTTCGATTACGACATGCAGTGAGATAACAATACTTCTGAATGGCTTTTGTACCAATATTTACATGAAATCAAACCATTAATGAGTTTGGCCCATTCAATTTTTATTTTATTTAGTCTTTGTATCGCTAAGGAGTCGATTAGTCTAGCCAGGGTTGTGGGATTGTTAAGTGGCCCTGGAAAGGAAAACTGAAGGAGCACTGGTGGGTTTTAGCCGGTAAGATTCTTATACTCTCTCACTCGTCCTAGAGACGGAGGAGTTTTCCCACCTTCAGAAAGAGAATTTCCCACCGCCAAAGAGTCAATCGGTCAGAGAGTTAAAGTGATCTGTTTCGAGGAGATTTACTCTTTGAATACTTTCATAATATAGATAAAGTTATAAACCACATATAAAATAATTATTGAATTGGTCTTAGTAGATAGCAGGTAATCTCTGAAAGTACCTGAGAATTTTTCTAACCGAGTCAATATTATTATTATCATTAGCAACAATCAACATTTTCTTGCCCTTGTCTCGTATTATTTGGGGTCTGTGCAACACATTTTTTTCTTCCGTTCTGTCCTGTTAATTGTAACGGTCTCACTATCTACCTTTCTTTCATATTCGTCCTCACACAATACATTCTTTTCTTTGACCTCTGTCTTCATTGCTCATTCATTCACGTGTATACTCACTTTAGTGGCATGCGTTTTATTCCTCTTCTTTATATGATTATAAAAAAACAAACGAAATCGTTTGTCTGTCAACTTGTCAGTAATTCCGCCACTTTTTCTCATTTTATCCTTATCGAATTAGTATACAATTAGGAAAATTATTTTAATAATATATAGTTACACGATAGCTATATTCAAGAGTCTATAGGTACCATAGCCATACACGTATACCACATAACGTCAATAAAGTTCTATAACAGTGCATAAGTCAATAATGGCGTTTTAATAGAACAGCAAAATAACGATAATAAATGATAATCAACATTAGAACATTCATTTTTGGATGTTAATTGGTTAACTTTTGTTTTTTCAGAATCATTAAAACGATGTAAGTATGTAATTTTTCTTAACCAATTGGCTTTTTTCAAACCTGCTGAAATTGATTTACGCAATGTTAGAACTTCATTGATGATTGGATACTTTTAATAGCAAAAATGTACGTAAGATAGGCCCCGGGGGCGAAATCGCAAAAAAAGAAGAATTCAATTTATGTATTTTCAAAATCCTTATTACCGTCTAAAACTATCCAAGCAGTTTTTTTTTTTCATAAAAGTTGTCATAATTTGCATGAAGTATAGTTTACGTACCTTTGTGCTTGGCCATTTAGCATGGTGACCACTTGGGCCACTATCCCCTTGACCGGAGCTTCCTTCTCCGTCATGATGGGCTTTTCCATAGTCATCACAACACTAGTTTTATTCACCACTGTCACTTATGCACTGGTTTACGCAATTTCCTATTGCGTGACTTAGAATATGTTACGTTTTATTTTTATCTACATTATAAGTTGTTATGGCTGAAAATTTATTTCAAAATTGGTGAACGACCCTCAAACTATTGGTTGAGTATTCCTTACGACCGAGATTTTTTTTTCTTAATCTATTATTTGGAACCCCTTTCTCATTGTACTTGATGGTAATTCAATGTGCAACACTCCTGTTAGCTCACTGCCACATTTCATATTAAAAACATCACAAATGCTCTGTCACTAAAGAGTATAGAAATAATACTGGTACTTATCACTCAGAAAAATTTAGTATATAAACGGACGGAGTCGTTGGAACGCAGTCCTTATTACATTAAACGCACTTCCTACCTCCAAGTCTTTGCCCTATTGGTTGAATGTTGCTACGTCTAAGTCTTCGCGAAGTGTCAGTAAACGCTAACCAGATTAACTACTACCGTTCACATAATAATTAATACGCAATTAGGGACAAATGATTTCTTAATAAAAGTAAATGCGGACATGATACCGGTATTAATTTAAAATATAAAATCGGCGATAGAGCAGGTGTGCGCTGGGAAATTATTCAAGTGCCGTTACCTAGTCATACTTACTGGCTATGTAATAACATAATATTCAAACCTGACAAGTGACGAGAATTACGAAACTGTGGGACGTGGTGATTTGAATGATTGTAATCTTAAATGTAGGAGGCTGATGAACTGATGCTAAAACACTTCAGTGTACGATGCATTAAAATATTACTTTAGATTTTCTTTTAAGATATTCTTATATAATTTGTGAAGCTGTGGTTACTCAGATTACTGCCTTTAGTAACTGTTAATTTCATCTTTCAAGCTAATCTCAAAGAGAAACATTACCCAACTTAATGCTAATTTCTTCAGCAAGATCGCTTCGATTTATCGCCGATTGGTTTCCACAATCGATTGCGTAAATCTAATGATTTTTTCACTGTAAATTGTTAGTCTTGCGAAAATCGCTATGGACTTTTCCCATGACCTCGGCGTTTACTCAGTGTTAGTATAATTTAACGACACTACTGCAGTCTCACTAATTTGAAGTAATCTGATAATAGGTAGGTACCTACCTATAATTAATTTAATCATTGGCACATTCCCTCATGTTGTGACTTAGGGCAAAATGTGAAAGGTTGATACATGTTTTAAAGCTAAAAGTTTTTAGTTGAAAAGTTATGAAATTATTTAAATACTTAGAAAGTTAGTTTATGACGCTAATGGATAATTTAGAGTGCCGTCACTTATGATGGAACTAAGGTCGGTTTTGTATGAAAGCTATGAACCTAATGTGCTGACAATAAAGACTTCTTTTATGCATTTTATGAATGGAACTTTAGCGTGAAAGTATCTTTGTGGATAATGCAATAGCATGTAGTAACAAATAGGCAGCAATAACAGTATCCATAAAATGTTTTTCTCATTAACATGTAGGTGGTACATCTTAAACTACATCTACAGTTTGTTGATGAGAAAGTTTAAATACCATGTTAAATTAATTCTAATACTTAATGAATTCAAGACTATTTACAATGGACAAAAAATACAAAATACATTATGTATGTAAGCATTAATTACCAACGAAGCTCCAAGTAACGGTACAATTTGCAATGACTGGCACCATAAAGTATACTAATGTATGAACTAACGTGCGCATAAACCAGTTTTTAAGAATGCTTTTTTTTTCTTTAGCCTTCTAGATCTACAGCACAATGTTTTAATATAACACTCACGAATGGCCGGCACTATCACAGTCTTCATAATTTAAATCACAAGTTTCGGACATTTATTAAAACTACAGTTTATATTAAGTAATAATTTTGTACAGACTCGACATCGAGGTACTGAGCCGAGCCCATTTTTAAAAGCTTCGAGCAAACCTATTCAATGTTACTATAGCAACGGATTTTGGACAACAATGGCACATTGAACCATGTATTATATCAATAAAAATGTATGGCAATAAATTCTTTAGAGATCAGACAAAGGTGATGTGTTCCTGATATTGTTGTTTGGAATTTACTAATGATAAACATTTTGTTTTGAATTAGACATGATTCGCAGTAATTTTTTGTTACGTTTTGATATACATATAAATCGCGTAGGTACTTAAACTTCATAGATTTGTTGCTTCGAATATTTTGAACTTATTTTTTATTTAGCACATTTAGCACATAACATTGCATACAAATTATTTACTTCTATGAAAGATATTACACGTGTTGACAAAGACACCATGATTGTAGCTATGTAGAAGTAGAACAACATTTATAACGTACTTTTAGATGTCCTGTACATATGTTATGATTAATGTGCAATCTATACATCTATACATGTAAATAAAGTTGGAGTGTCTGTTTGTAATATTGAAGTAACTGCTTTTTACTACATGCATATGAAAATAATATACGGTACATACACCAAAATATTTTTTTTTACAATTTTTGTCTGTCTATCTGTCTGTTTGTCCGGGGTAATCACTGAAATGGCTGGACCGATTTTGAGGGGACTTTTTTTGGCAGGTAGTTGATGTAATAAGGAGTACTACTTTTATTAAAAAAATAAATAAATTCAAAATCCTGTACTCCACGCGAACGAAGTCGCGGGCACAGCTAGTATACAAATATATTGCTACAGCCTCATAAACAGATCGGAATTTACTCGGGTTATCTATCACAGTGATAAGATTATATTATAAACAACTGTGTTAAATTGAGGGTAGGTATTAAATACTTGACTCCATTTTTCCACGTATTGATTGCAATTCCATATCAATAGGAACATGTATATCATGTCATCTACTTTCCTACTATTTTTTTTTCTTAGGGTTCGGTATATTTAAATCCCAGTGAATACTCTTAAAATATGCAAAGGGTTAGCAGCTGAATAGAAGGTTCTAAAGTTCGTTTAGTCGTTTGTCTACCCAAGTTTATCAAATTGTTCAGTGAAAAATAACGTATGTTTTGAGCGTAATCAGCTTATCAACAAAATTGCTTACTCATTTGTTGTTGTCAAACATTTTGCTTATCACTTAGCGTTATTTACGAAAGGAAATGCACAAATTAAGTAACATCCTTTGTTGACACTGCTACTACAGACTACTGATAGTTGTTAATTGTAGGGTCAATAACCATATTGAACACACTGTATTGTGATCATAACTAGGCACACAAAAGTTCGAGTCAATTCGTTTAAATAGCATCTATTTGTTGCCACTTTACGACCACTTCCCAGTAGTCAAGGGAAAAATACAGGTACTTAGGGGCTTACTGCCTCTAAATCCAATTACCAGCTTTACCTAGGTATCTCACTGCACGTAAGGAATAACAACCATCCTTGGGAGCCGTTACCCTGATTTTAATCACGCCAGGCACTGACGCATCCTAATTTAAACGTAACGTAAACATTGAAACTGCGCGATTAACCGCAGCTGCACATTAATACTTGAATTACGATCGTTCAGTGACCCGTGCGTTCGATATCGGAGGAAGATAATAATCTCGATCGGATCGTGTCGTGTTCCGCGAGGTCGCGGGCACGTGTCGTGGCGTGCTGCGTGCTACGTACGTCCGCTTGCGCGACGAGTTACAGACTAACATCCCGATTGGCTCGGCGTGGCACGCGGACGCAAACACGCGGCGAGATGAACCGAAGCCCCGACTCCCCGAGTACCTCGAGCCAGCTGCGCCGCTTGCTACTTTATCTGATTACCTCATGGAGCAAGGACCTTTCGACACACAAAGCTCACCGTAAAATTTACCTTGAAAATCAATGGCCGCACCGCGAAATTCTTTCGAAATATTTATCGTTACTTGACTTGACAGCATGAGATTCTGTTTTCACAATTTAAGATCAAGCCTAGGTAAATAAGAATTAAGTTTTTTCATGTAGTTTCTAAAAAAATACGAAGAAGCAGAGTTATTATTTAGTCTACGAAAAAAGTTTGTACCAGTTGCTACGAAAGTGTAGAAACTGACACACATAATTTAATTTTGTTTGTGTTTTGTTAGTCTAAGTTTTGTTACAAATGCATATATACGGTAATCAAAACTCCCAAGGAAGGTTACCTGGCCCCAGTTGCCAGACCGAAGACGCAAGGAACCCATTCCCATTGTCATAAATATCTATTGTGGTGTCATGCAACGGCGCGAGCGCATGCAGGTCAAACATATACCCACACAATTAATCTGATAATTGGAACTGGAACGGTGCTTTGGCATTGTTTCAATTTTTACGAACACTTGCGCAAATACCTTTTGTACTATACGAGAACTTATATAGGTACTTGTGCATGTGCAACATGGAGGTACGGTATGGTAATTGTATGGTATCTAGGACCCTCTTATTTAGTTTGATATTAGGGAATAGAGCTATTATAAATACGTACTTATGTTTTGCAATTGCTACACAAGTTAGAAAAAAAACGAACGTGCTTTTTTAGAACTTGTGGAAAAAAAATTGAGGAACTAAATCGTACGCGCACGTCCGCACGATTCACCGTAACCAAAAAAAAAAAATACCTGAATAAAAGCTACGAATAACGACATAAGTATAAGGAACGAACATTATGCCAGCATAATAGAAGGTACGTTATAACACGGAACAATCACGTAGAACCGCACCTTGATATTTGCAATAATAAATAAGTCGAAAGTGACTTCGAAAATATTTTATAATTGACTCGACCTTATTGTTTAAATGTTAATAAGCCATGAGTTTGGAACAAATCGGTTCAAGAACAGTAGCCCGGCAATTAACTAAATTATAGTTGGGTCGGTCAACCCCGCGGTAGTAGGTAAGTCGTGAGCTACGAAAAACATTCTTATTGCTACGAAATAAAGGCTGTGACTACGTCAAAAAGGGATTGTAACATGCAGTTGTCTGTATCTATGAGTACGTTTGGAGTAATTACTCCCCTGTATATTTAAAACGTTATTTATTTTTAGATGAGTAACTATTATGCTTGGAGTTCATAATGTTGTATTAACATTCCATTACAGAATATTGGGCTGCAGGATTGTTCAAACAAGGTACCGAGGCCCTAGAAGCAAAGGGTTAATGAAGGAATACGGGTGAATTTTAGTTGGTAAAAGTGTAAAGCTAGAACTACATTAGACCGACGCACTCGTGTAAGTACGTAGCACGCCTGATTTGTACGTAGAGCGACGTCACGTGGCGTCGCGTGAATCAACTGTTGCTCTACAAGTTTTGTTTCCGTATAAAGTGTATAGAAACCAACAAGTCCAGATCGGTGTGTAAGGCATATGGGTACGCAATGTAGCTTTAAAGTTCCTTTCGTTCAACTCAGAGCGCTAAAGTTATTAGATGATTTTCCACCCCAAAAAAGAGTACATTAGGGTAAAGCAGCTGATGCGATAACTAAAGGAACCACTTGACTTAAAATTACAAAGGCTTCCTGATTTTTAAGGTTGAACAGAGCCCTAGAAAGTGCGTAATTTGGACCGTTTTTCGCTTGACTTGTAGAGGTCACGCCCAAGATTGATGTTAGCAAAGAATGCTATGTTTTATAGACTATGGCGGTAAGCTTTTGTTATCATGGTTTGTTAATCTAGATAGCAAGGTATTGTTAAGTCACGTAGCCTTAAAAATAATGTTGCGTGACTGGAACAGAAACAAAAATTTTTACAGTAAAGTTTCTGTTAAAAAATAATGTATCTTAAATGTCGCAATTCTCTTTAATTCTAAGTTTTTATTTATAATAAATACTATTAGGGCTTTAAATTGAATAGTAATATTCTTAATTTATTTTTTAACGTACGTGAGAGAGTGGATAGCATACTCCTCCGTCACAGTTTATTGAATTGATCGAAAGTCTATAGAAAAGAAGAACGTCTCACGTACCTATTTAACAGTATTCTCTCTTTCAGTATTTTCGCGATAAAAATAACTACTGAAAGAATTTTTTATGCAATTTCTATTACATGAATAAACAGGTGGTCATGAAGAAGGTTTGGGTGTATTAGTGTCTAATATATGCATGTAATTAATACATATTACAGTAGAGAAAAGCTGAAAAAATCTTAAGTATATTTCTAATACCCATGCAAAACTGGTGTAAGTCATAGTTAATTTATAAATCCAGTATTATTCACATTACAATCATCACTTTAATAATATTTTAATATAATATATATTATTTAAAAGGGGAAACTGACTGACTGACATAGCAAGGCACAGCCGAAACTGTAGAGCCTAGGAGTGAAAGTATGCACAAGGTTTCCTTTCATGACGTAAACGATTACTAAAAGAGGTTTTTCCAAAATGTACCTCCTAAGGGGATGAAACGAGAGTTCAAAGTTTACATGGAGAAACCTAATTTTGGCCGGGTGAAGCCGGTGACAAAAGCTTATTAGATATTGAAGCTATCAATTGAAATTCTTAAGAAGTTATTATTAATGTTGAGGAAATGAGTGAATAATGTAAACAGAGCTGTTTATAAATACGCAAGACTCTCAAACATTATAGGATGTGTTCCAGTTACAAGTATTGTTTGTTTGTTCAGATGTGATTCTTAGGACTGCCTTTGTGTCCTCAGCGGCAGTCAACATGCCTTTTGTTCAATTGTTCAAGTATCTATGAGCATGAACAATGCTGCTGTCAACATACCGATGGGTGCGATCTAGGTATTCGTAAATAATAGGCGTTTTAGATATAACGGGAAAAGCTACCTACTTTCCTTTTTAGTAGGTACTTCAAGAGGTCCCTTTTCTACTCGCCTATCGTTAACATCGAGCATGGTTCAAAAGCTTGTTGCTTCATTTAACGCAATCCAACGCGATGTTTGGCGAAGACGCAACGCGATGTTTGGCGAAGACGCAACGCGAAAAAAAGAGATAACGCCTGAAAACTCTGTTAGCATTCGGTAATTCCGTGATTTACTCGAATATTTCACAAAACTTGATCAGGGCAATATGTGTTTTTTTTTTAGCATGGGTAGGGTGACAGCAGTACGAAAATATTCATCTTTAAGATGAGAGAAAATGATAGGTAGCTACATTATATGAATCCGACAGCTGTCACCCGCACCATCCTATAGCTCAAGAAGTTGTCAGCAACAGCAGGGGCCCAGCCGGGTCGAAGCTTACTGGGGCTAGGGTTATCCGAAAGGGAAGCTCGGCACGAAAGGCAAGAAGGAACACTATCTCGGGATGTCATTCAGATGATTTTTACCCACCAAAAAAAAAAAAAACCAATCCTATAGCTATTTATATTTTATTATATTTTCATTCTAGCAACAATTTTGCCATAGAGGAAAGTTACCAACCATTAGGTTACTTCTTATTACCCTTATTACCTTTATTCAGTTTAAATTACACCTATTGTCATATTTAAAAAGAATAATAAACTTTTGAATCAAGTTTTCTTAGAAAAAACGTAATAATTTTAAAAACCTGTCAATAACAGATTTTAATCAAACTGAACAAAATGTATCTGAGAACACAAATGAACACAAAATATTATATCAGAAACTATTAATTTGGTTGTATTTGATAGTTAAAAATAAGGTAGTAAAAGAATTTGGAAACAGTAAGCACATTGCACCAATATTAAATAAAGGCGAAAGTTTACAGTATGTATGTGTGTTTATCATGTTATGTGTGTGTGTTACTCCTTCCCATTTCCCGATTTCTTATCCCGAAATTATCTTAGAATAATTTTCTACATTCAGGCAGGCGAAGACGCTGGCAGAAGTTGTAACGTTATGTATATAGGAGGTTATGTTGAATTCAATTTAGTTAATGAATATCGACCTAAGACTGTTTTCAGAGTAGTTATACTTATGAATGGCACCGAAAATGGTGCGTGCGGCTTGTAGAAAGTCAACATTCTATAGCTGGCAATAAGACTCAGTTTATGATATTAGATAAATGCGGTCCACATACGTAGATTATACATATGTTTAAAAAACCAGTCAAATGCGAATCGGACTCGCACAAGAAGAGTTCCGTACCATTACCTATTTATAAAAACGGCAAAAAAAACATGTCTGTTGTATGGGAAAATGTATTAAATATGTATTATTTTCTTAGTATGTGTTGTTATAGCGGTAACAGAAATATATCATCTGTGAAAATAACTGTCTAACTCGGTCAACTATCTCGGATCATGAGATACAGCCTGATGGCTAACGGATAGACAGCGGAGTCTTAGGCCCATATTACAGAACGTCACACAAAACTCAAGCGTTACTTAAAACTAGTTTCAACCAATCAAATGGCTTGAATCTAGTTTTAAGTAATGCTTGAGTATTGAGTGATGTTCTGTAATACTGGCCTTAGTAATAAAGTCCCGTTTTCCCCTTTGGATACGCAACCCTGAAAAGAGCCTAGAGTACATGACCTGACCAGTGAGTATATCTGATTTTTAAACTGTTGGCAAAATAAGAGCCAAGTACTTCTTTCTTATAGATTGATTCTTGATGAATTTTAACAAATCGACCTGTTTCTTATCAACGATTTATTACTTCCATGTGTCAGCAGACTGCAATGTGATTACAAGTTCACGATAAAATAAGATTACAGACTCGAGATGTATGATGTAATACAAAACGAGGTTGCTCACAGAGGCAAAATATTTCCGTATCTAGCTATTACCTGTGTAAAGTATTCTAATTATCCTGGCACTATTAAAACAATAGCTAGTTTAGATGTTACTCTCAGAAGAATCTGTGATTCGTCAACGTGCAACTAGTTTTCTTCCAAGTAGATGTCTTCAATTATCTCAACTCTAAAGTTTACTTATATTGTAAGTCACGGCTGGTGCAGTGGTTGAGCGATAGACTGCTGCGCTGCATGTGTCTTCGATTCCCGCTTTATACAAATATTGTATGGCCTTAGAGATCATTGTTTCAGGTTAGAGTAAGTAAGAAAATGTGTTTGTGAACGCAGCCACGATACAGGAGCGTCTGGGGGCCAAGTTTATTTTTGGGGGTTACAAATCTTTGAAATTCGCAGCATGCATGTATTAACTATATGTTCATCTAAAACTATAATCTCATGAAACACCCTGCTCTATTGGTGAAAATTGCTTGAAAATCCGTAGACAGTATTTTGAAATTATTACGTTCATGGACATAAGACAAAGCCTGGAGTGCGAAATAGTTCGAAAGAGACATCGTGACCATATAACGCTAAGAGCAAGTAAAGGAACATGGGTGGATTTTAGTTAATAAAAGTCTGACTCTCCCTTTTGCCCAACTCAGAGCAGGAAAATTTATTTGATGATTTCCTATACAACCCAAAAAATAAAGAAAACAAACCTACAGACCTATGAAGATATTTTCCTTCTCACTCAACTTAACTAAAATGCACTACCAATAATGCAGAATAAATGTAACGGAATAGGTCCCGGCACTTCTCCTCCCCCACTCAACTGTGACACCCCAACACACGTGCCACTCAATGGACGCTTCATTGACGCTTAACAAAGACCAGCCTAGGTACGTGGGTAAATACGTACCTAAGTATGTATTGTGTTCACGTAATAGATAGACGTAATCAGGTTACGTAGGATTTTTCTATTTTAAGAAAGAAAACAATACTTACTTACTGCTTAGATATGTAGAGATGGGCCGGTTCACTTTTAAGTTATAATTTTTTCTGCACGTCACTATTTGGGTTCAGCAATTTGAATTAATTGGATATTGTACCAGCTGACCCGTGCCCGCTTCGCCGAGCGTGTAATATTTTTGAGGTAAAAAATAATATTAATTACAATCAAATACAAAATTTTGTATGAAGAGGCCGATTTTTTTATATACGAAAAAAATAAATTGTGGAAGGTTGTTCAGTTTCGTCTACTGAGCAAGCCCCCGGAGATCTGTTTCTTGCACCTTGTCACTCAGGAAAAATTTAGCTTGATATTAGCGAAAGAATTTTCAAAATCCGTTATGTAGTTCTAGAGATCACATCCCACAAACAAAATAACAAACTTTAAAAGATTAGTATAGACTGGCTTTTGTCAGCTGTGAAGCAGCTTTCTCCCGCGTGAAAGTAGGATTCTAATACAAACTTTAGACCCCCGTTTCATTTTTTTAGGGGTTGAATTTTAAAATAAAGGGTTATTTCTAAAACACTGGAAACCTCTCGGGACTAGTTTACTAACATAATAAAAAACAACTTTTGTTCTTTGACTTTTAAAAAATTATCATATTAGTTCATCAAAATTTCATACAAAGATAAAAATATTGAACTTGAACGTTCTAAATATTAAGAAGTCTATACTATGTAAGCGATAGTACAATAGCGGAGGGGAGTGAGGATCGTGTGCGGTAGGCGTATGCGAGTACAGCAAAATACAGAGTTAAAATATGTTAGATAAAAACGATTTCTTGAAGGTTTGTTTTTGGTAAATGTATTATGCTTTGTAAAAAGTCATAGAACAAAAGTTGTTGTTAATGATGAACCTTGTATATTTTCATAGATTTTATATGTACATCATAAATGGCACCTCAGTACAAAATTTCAGCGTTCTAGGTCCAAAGGTACAGCGGTAGGTAAGGTAGGCTGGGCGTTGATGAGTCAGTGCAGTGAGTCAGGACTCTGCCATGTATCAGATTCTTAATTTATTTATACTATGATGTTGCCTTAAATAGAAGTATTGCGCGCCGAAAATACCCAGGTAGTGGGTTGTGTAGGTCAGATAGGCATTCGACTCATGTAAAGTATCGATATACAAACAGCTGCATCATTTACTTAAAACAAGCTAGGTGATGATTCATGCCGAAAATCCTAAATAAACATTTTGGTGGACTTGATAAAGTGTACATCGTTAAATATTTTCGAAGAAAGTCAACGCAAGAGATGAATCGAATTGGCGTTTGTCAATTTTTGAAACAACACATTTACATCTATTCTTCAAAGATTCATATAATCGCTTAAACTCTTTAGGCGATTAGTATTAGTAACAAATAAGGAAAGTTCTATTATTATGGCTTTTGCCCGCAGTTTCGCCCGTGTACATAAAATATAGCCAGTCACTCAAGAATAAAGAAGCTTTTTATCGGTGAAAAAATTTTTTGTAACCAGACCAGTAATTCCAGAGATTATGTCCTCCAACCAAAAATACATAAAAGCAATAAAAAAAAACTCATATTTTTATAATATTAGTGTAGATCGTTTAGTTATTTTAATAAAAACTATTACTAGCGCTCTCTTATTATAATTAAAACTATTTAATTCTAATAAGAGAGCGCTGTCGTCGTCACATTCCTAGTGAAAGGTCATGTAGAAACCTATTCAATATTTACCTCCATAAAGACAAAAGCCACGTGACAGTATGGCACGATTCTGCATAGATGCATACGCATTGTATATAATATGTATTGTATATGCATTCACTGTGCGTGCAGCTACGGAGTGGAATTCCTTGCCGGAGTCTATGTTTTCTAATAGCTACAAGTACAACCCGGGAATCTTTAAGTCGAGAAGGGTAAAAAAAGGAATTATTTGATGACTAACTTCTGCCTGCGGCGTCACGAGTGTGAAAGTAGGTTTCTTTCCACAAACTTCGGACACCCGTTTCATTCCCATAGGGCGTAATTTTGGAAAATCCTCTCCTAGTGCTTGGTGCTTGTCTAAGTAATTTAAAGAAACCTGGTATAAAAGTCAAACTCTTAGTTCCAGGGCTGTGTGTTGATACGTTCGTTGGTCAGTCAGTTTCTCTTTTTATAAATATAGATTTCCTACCCTAAAAAAAGAAGAGCCCGCTTAGGTAACTTATGCATATGCGATTGTTGAGCCGCGAATGTGGAGTTTTAAAAGTTATACATGTAAGACTTACCCGATGTTGGTAAGACTGTTGTTGCTTGCTGTCAGCGAGTCGGAAGCGTTGATCCCTTGCGCCATGGCAGCGAGCTGCCGGTCCAGCAAGTTGTTCTGTTCCAGCAGCTGGCTCCATTGCCGCACTGCGGTCTTGGACGAGGAGAGCTCCTGGCGAAGCTGCCTCTCGTCTAGCGAGTTGAGGCCGCTGCGTAGTGAGCTGTCCAACCTAGGGGATGAGCATCTGATTAAACCTTTTTGTGTTTCCTACCTCACTAAAATACTTAGACAGTGTTGTTCTATGTTGCTTTTTGTTTTTATTTTGATACTATTGGCGGAATTTTATCAGAAGTTAATTGTTTGCAAATTGATTACTGGTGGATATTGTAATGTTAAATTCAAATCGGAACTGTGCACAACTATAGAATATGTGGAATTATTGAAACAGTCGTGATCTTTGATTATTTTTTTGTTGTTGTGCCGACTACCTCGGCGAAGCTTGCCATGAAGGCTGATTTTGCTGTCAAATACTACAACAAAAATAAAATTGGTTTGTAATGGTAAACAAAGTAACCGTGAAAATGAAAATAAAGACTTGACCTGAACATCTCAATTACTAGATCTTGAAATCCAAAAGAAATATATTTTGATTTATTTTAATTTTATGTAGCAGTTCATCGAAAGGTTGCGTAAAAATTATGTTGTTTTGGTGAAGAATAAAGTTTATTTTATTTCATTTTCTTTACTCTAAACAGTCAACCACCCGCATTAGGAATAGTTTTCTCCTCTAGGCTCTAAAAATAACTATATCATTGTTTAACAAAGCTAGTTCAATTCGACTACTACTGTTGTTAATCGACATCGATATCCGTGATCGACGTCGACCTAGCACTATTTATGACTCAAATGCATAATTGAACTCTGACCGGTGTCTTGTTTATTTTCAGTTAGCTACCTAAAATTATAATTAGAAACAGGTGAAGAATGAAATTGGATGGACCGAGGCTTAAAATTTTTTGAAAGTTCATGAAGGTCTTACCTCTCAATATAATCATCGACGCTCTGCAAGCTTGTGATGGACTGCGCCAGGTCCTGGTCCATCATCAGGTCGTCAGACGCGAGGCTGGACAGTGTATCGAGAGATGGTGTCCTCTCCGTACCGCCATTTCGCAAGCCGCACACTGTATTCAATTATTATTAATAAACGACAACACGACACGACCTAACAATTGATTCACGAAAAAACGAATTTTCCTGTTGTTGTTTAGTTTTTTGAAAGTTTACATTAATTTTTTCACTTTTCCCGCCAATATGAAAAACTCAGATAGAAAATACGCAATAATTAGTAAAAAAAAAAACAATCGAATTAAAATTTTTGAAATTCGAACAGTAGCTTTTTCAGGGGCCAGGGTTAGTTTCGAAAGACAACTCGAGCCCCGGTATAAAGGCTTGAAGGAACGGGGTGGGTTTTTAGTCAGTATGAGTCTGAAACTATCTCCCTCTCCGCCCAAGAGCGGGGGTTGTCATTGATTATTTACCCACCAAAAAAAAAACAGTAGCTTATTTTTAAATTTCTCATTTAAATTAAAAGTATCTAAAGGTGGAAGGAGTGCAGGGAGGCCTTTGCCCAGCAGTGGGATAGTAGTATAGATAATAATAATAATAAATAATAAAGGTACTTTATTTCTACTTCCATTTTTCTTTTAAATAAATTCGATTCCTTCTATTGAAGTAAATAATTTTTTTAACAAAATTGTATTCTCAACAATATGACTTCATTAATCATCACATAGCTATCATTAATCATTTCAAACTTTATTTAGGTGGGTGATTCTTTGAACATGTGCATATCACGCGGCCCTCCCCAAATAACTACTTTGTGGGGTATAAAGTTATGTTTTTTTTTATTTCACATAAAACATAGTTCCAGCACTTTATACATATGTACATAATATGTTCCTATTGCTATAAACAACTAAGTTATCTTTATAAACGTTCCTCAAATCTCATCACCATTCGTGTCCCAATTTCCGAATTTTTACAGTTCATGATTGAAAAGTTATAAATATACCTTAAAGAACGCAATTTTAAGTAGTAATTTAGATAGTACACGACATGTTTTACTATGTAACAAAACTATATACATTAAAGAACACTTTAAGGTAATTTGTAATGACTTTGAAAATTGTCCCAACACTTTGTACTCACTACCATTTGTTCACACAATCGCAGGATTATTTTTCTACGTAATGTATTGTTATTTGAAGTACAATATCTCGGCGATCACGCTCGGTTCCGCCTCTCGACTCGTACGGGTCACACCTCAAATAATGTTTTGGCGCCAATTCTAGCATACCTTAACCGCCCAGAAATCGTGTTTGTCAAAAAAAAATCTCCTCACCGTTCGAGTTTCCCGTGGTAAGTCTATTATTTTTATTAATAATTTTTAAGCTTTTTAATAGTCGCTATAGGATACTTTTTGCATTGATTAAGTTCAAAAATTATTAACTCCGGTAAAGAACGTATCATGTGAAAAAATATACAAATACCTAATTACCATTTGTATAATTACCATTTTTTCCGTTCGTATTTTAACAAATGGTAATGAGCAATTGAAAATGGTAATTAGTACCAGTATAAGCTGGCCTCTTATTATATTGAAACTCATTGCTTCGCTAGGCCAGCCCAACGTTGAATTGTTACTACCAATGCGTAAACGATTGGTGATCATTCAGTGTGAACTGACACTTCAGTAATATTTTTTTTTTCAGAGTAAGTATGCCTCGGAAAAAACAGCAGTCGAAGGAGGAAACATTGGCTAAAGCCAAAATTGCACGCCGAAATCGATACGCTAAAATCAAAGCTGACCCTATTTCATACGCCTGGCCTTTCAATCGTGGAAATTACAGACACAATAGAAAGACAATAGGTGCGCGAACGCCGGCGTTCGCTTGGATGTTAATGAAATAAAAAAGAAAAAGAACGACAACGATACAAATAGTAGCAAAATTAAAAATTTTAATAAACCCCTGACTCATAAAATCTATAAAAGTAAAAGAACTGATTAACTGATTAATGGGCCTATATTAAATATTTGTCATGATGACGAGTCATCATGACAAATATTTAGAACTGGTTAAGACGAATTTAATAAGCCCAAACTGGATGTGTTTACTAGTAGGCATTCCAGGGTCCCATTAGCCACTTCCCAGTTCTAGCATCAGGTGTTCGTAATCAGGAAAAATGTTTAGAACTGGTTAAGACGACTCTAATGAACCCAAACTGGTTGCCATACTGGGAAGTGGCTGATAGAACCTTCGACTGCCTACTAGTAAACCCATCGAGTTTGGGCATATTAGATACGTCTAAACCAGTTCTAAATATTTTTGATGATGACGAAGACCTGATGCCGAAACTGGGAAGTGGCTGATGGAACCTTGGAATGCCTACTAGTAAACCCGTCGAGTTTGGGCTCATTAGATTCGTCTTAACCAGTTCTAAACATTTTTCCTGATGACGAGCACCTGATGCTAGGACTGGGAAGTGGCTGATGGGATCCTGGAATGCCTTCTAGTAAACACATCGAGTTTGGGCTCATTAGATTCGTCTTAACCAGTTCTAAATATTTTTTATGATGACGAAGACCTGATGCTAGAACTGGGAGGTGACTAATAGAACCCTAGAATGCCTACCTTCTAGTAAACACGTCGAGTTTAGGCTCATTATGGTCGTCTCAATCATTTCTTTTATTTTTTATAGATTTTATGCGTCGTGGGTTTATTAAAACTTTTAATTTTACTATTATTTTAATACAATCACCTCCCTAAAAAGTTACCAAAGTTTTATATCGTTTATTGTCAACTAAATAATTAATAAATATGTGATTCAAGTATATTATTCATATTATTCCTAATTACCAATAACAAAACCTAATCACCATTTTTTAAATGCTAATTACCGTATGTTTCATATCTCATCACCGTTCGACGAAAATTTTCAGCTTCAGGTTTAGACCTATACAGCAATTCAAATACCGTGCGTTTCATTTATTTCGATAATCTGCATTATAAACTACACATTAAATCCAAAAAAGTCGTAATTGGAAGCATTATTTGAACTTAATTTAAGTATCATGAATATGTCTATCTTCAAATATTCACCCAGGTATAGTCCGTCTAATAAGTCAACCGACTTGTGAATTTTGTATAATATTTTTTCATTTAAAAATACTTTTTATAAGGTTCTTCTGTTGGTAAACATTGATCTCTATCTCTTAATCAACCTTGATTATTAAACTAATAAAATGAAGGTGACTTTATTGTAGGATCAGTACTTCAGCGAAGTTCACCGAGAAGGTTGAGTTGATACATTTGCTCCCAAAAACTACAAAATCATTAGAATCCATATTTTAATGGAAATAAAAAAATTAAGTATTCATAAGAAGATATGGCTTAAAATACTTAGTAACCCAAGGCAAACGTATTAATAAAAAAAAATGCACTGGTAACTATGGCGGAATATAAAACAAAAGAAAACTCGATGTTTGAGTAGGTACATTTTAGCGGGACAAAATGCACGATTTAGTACAAATAATGTACCTACTTCTATCTAATATTTGCCTAGTACCTACTGAGCGTCATTTAGCTAAGATATAATTATGTTACTTACTTTTACGGTTCCTCTGAACCAGTGGACTGGAGGTGATGCGTTCCCTCGACCTTCGCAGATGTTTGCTATTTTCTGACTCAAGCGTTTTACTTGAAGGGCTGCCTTCTGTGTTTTCTAGAACAAAAAAAAAAGGAAAGTAAACTCTCAGCTACTTCAGTTTCTTTTTTTAAACTTTTCCTCTATAACTTTGGGTGAAATGTTATCGTATTTCATTTACTGAAGCTTAGAATGCGGAAAGAAACATCTATCTTAAAACATGGCACTGTGCCAACCCATCTTTTACTTATTCCTTTTTCTATATTAATTAGGTAGCTGTTAATTTTTCTTCCGTGGAGCAGAATGAACTAATGAAAGCTTTAAGAGCTCATCATCAAATTAATTATATTTTTGAGGTGGGATATAATTGTCAAAAACTTCTCCTGCTACTCCACGTAGCAGACTTTTACTGACTAAAGTCTACCTATGTTCCTTTATTTACCCTTTGCATTACAGGGTCATGGTAACCCATAGTGCAACATGAGCAACTTTTGTCTCCGCAACTTATTTGTTTCTTACATCAAATTAGGGGTATCTACGAAAGCGCGATAGAGACCAAAAAAAGTTGCTGAGTTATTGCCCAGCATCTTGTTTTTAAGAAGCAACTTAGTTAAGTTGCTCGTGGGAGCAGAGACCATGCTCAGTGGCTTTAGAGCGAGATTTCTAACGTAGTCAATCGCATTAACATAAAAGTCAATAAATTAATACCGTCTCTTGTCAATAAGGGTAAACCACCATTGTTTCGTCGATACAATTTGACATAAATAAACGTTTACTTTAACCCTCGTTACGTTTACTTTCTAGTGCTTTTAGATGCCGAATTATTCATTTTTCAATTAATTAACAAAACTACATTTAGATTTCCATAATAAGATGAACTCACTCCTGAACAGTAGAGCTGGTTGGTCAGCGATTTCATCATCGAAGAAATCTCGTCCATCCGACAGGGACAGTGAACCAGACGCGTGTGTTGGTGTGCCAGGGGACTCAGGAGTCGGGTTCTTGCTGCCGTCGCCGCTACCACCGTTGATTCTGGATGTTTCACTGCTGAGACAGATGTTGTTTCACTTTAGAAAGGTGTAATCAATAATGCTACAAACTACCGGTCTATTAAAAATCAAACATGATCAAACAGAAGCCCTGTTTCACCCAGAGTTCAGAGATTGAGAGCTTGCGGTAGGACAGTCCTACGCTTTGTTCTGAAGACAGACTTCAAAGGCAAAAAGTTGCATTTGAAAATTGTCGTTCTAAAGGCAGTTTTCGCAATTTGAACAACAGTTTGGTTATTCTCAGCAAGCCCTTTCATTTGATACCCATATTGTAGAACTAGTGCATTTAAAAATAACTAGTTTGTTATCTCGAATATTCCGCATTAATTAAGTTGTAAGATTCCACCTAAACAAAGTAACATACACACACATTCATTGCAAGTTAAATAAAAAATTAAAAACTTATAAAAAATTTGCTAATATCAATAGTAGAAAAGACATAATTAAAAATCTAGATAACATCCACTTACATTACGACTTCCTTCACAGGTTGTATCGCTTCCCCATCAAGATTATCTTCTTCTTTTGGCATTGGCTCTGGTGACCTAGTCTTCGTATTAGCCGTCTGGTACGCCGAACTAATGGAAGGAGGGTCCCTTTCCACCTGCAGCTCATTATTCGAGTCACTGGTACTGGTTGAAGAGATCAGGCTGTCTGCAGGGGACGTTTCGTCATCCAACATGCTTTGCGTGGAAGTTTCTAGAGCTGACAGGTCGAACTTGGAGTCTTCGAGGGTGAGTGTTAGGTTGTGATGGTCTCCGCTCTGGTTTGTGCAGGTGCTAGTCGTACTGTAGTTTGAACTTGTCATTGAACCTGTGGGGAAATATTGATATTTGAAATTCCTCTTATTGGAAGAGTTGTGAAGTTGTGACATTGGTAGCAATCACGTATATATCTATTAGAAATTGATTTAGTGTAGCTGCTTCTTAGTGTGCGTGTACTGTGTGTCGTAAATACACTGTTTTTGAATGTAGTAAATAATTTGATGGGAGATAAACGGCGCCACTAGGACTCCTTACTATTCCGCAATGAAGACATGTTTCCGGATATCTATGATAGAATTACTGTGTGTGTCATGTATCAAAGTATATTTCAATATGGTAATCATATCCCTTTGTTTATACCACACTATAAGGTTTTATAGTATGGTATAAACATAGTCTGCTATTCAAATAGGCCATCTATCATGTGAGGCCGAGACCAGTACGTGAGCAATGTAGGATTGTATAAATAGTTGTGATTCGCTAACATGAATTCGTTTAAAAAGATAAGTGGATTTAGTTCGTTCGTCAGTAAAAAGTTTCTCACCCATCATAGTACTCCTCAGTGCGTCATGCTGGCTCATTGTAAGCGACTTCATAAGCAGCGGGTGCGGGACAGGGGGCTCGTCCATGATGACTATCGTCTTCTTCGGTACCTCAGGCTCCACCACCTTCGGAACCACCACTTCTTTGTTCTCTAGTTTAGACTTCTCATCCTCACAGCTGGACACGCTCAGTGCTAAGGATACGTCGTCTTGTGATCTGGAAAGAGGAGTAGCTTTTGCTTAGATGGTTAGTTTTTTGCTGGAATGACGCTTCTTGTTTTATGGACTCCTGTCTTTTAGTAAACTGTTGTTTATGATTTTCACTTATGACGTTTAGTCCGTATAAGAAGGCAATATGGTTCAGATCAGTACGTAATATAGAAATACTTAGCGTAAAAAAATATTGTAGAGCGGAGTCACCTAACACAATCTCCTAATCATGTTTGCAAAAGTAATGTGTAAAAGATATTAGCACTTTTATTATTATTATTTTTTTACTGATAGCTGTAATTTGGAGTCAAGCTAGCATGTGTAATCGCTGATAAGGTGGTCCAGCGTGAATCTAATGGTAAAAATAAATAAAAAGATAGTTCCTCCATTTCCTGCATTTAACAACGATGACTTTAAGGCCCAAGCACACGAGCAGTGCCATAAAACTGTGACTTTCTGAAGCCTACTCCTCGGTAACGACCTGATTAATAGTTTTGAAAAAAATATGTTTTATTATAGATTCATGAACAACATTATCAAAAATATCAACTATTGATTTTTACGTGCAAATACTTTCGTCTAAAAAAAAATATTTAGCAATTTCGCAACTTTTCCCTAGTCCTTCGAAACGGCTTCAATCTTTAGAAACATTTTTACTTGTAAAAAAGTGGTAGTCGGACTCGCCCATGAAGGGCTCAGTAGCAGCAAGTAACATAATTAAAAAAGTTCTTGTAGTTTATTGTAACTTTGATCGATGTTTTAATAATAGTGTAGTTTTAGACTTATGACGTATTAAAAAAAACTACTTACTAGATCTCGTTCAAACCAATTTTCGTTGGCAGTTTGTATAGTAATGTACATCATATATTTTTTTTAGTTTTATCATTCTCTTATTTTAGAAATTAGAGGGGGGGATACACACACATTTTACCACTTTGGAAGTGTCTCTCACGCAAACTATTCAGTTAAGAAAAAAATGATTTTAGAAACCTCAATATCATTTTTCAAGACCTGAAGAAAAATTTTTTTTTGAGTTTCAGTTCTAAGTATGTGGACCCCCAAAATGTATTGCTTTTTTTCTATTTTTGTATGAAAATCTTAATGCGATTCACAGAATACATCTACTTACAAAGTTTCAACAGTATAGCTCTTATGGTTTCGGAAAAAAGTGACTGTGACATACGGACGGACAGACAGACAGACATGACGAATCTATAAGGGTTCCGTTTTTTGCCATTTGGCTACGGAACCCTAAAAATGGTGGTTAAATATTCTTCAAAGTGAACATAGCATATGTCATCAATATAAATTTTTTGCAAAGAAAATTAATCTAAAGGTAAGCGGCGCTCTATTCTGGCGCAGCTGGCCGCAATTAAGTGACACAGATACTCGTATGGCCACCTAGGCGCGTACGAGTGTTCTGTCCATTTTATTCCGGCCAGATGTTAAAGGGACTATAAGCCTAATCATTATTTCTCTAGTTGTTCCTTTTCATCTGGTTGGAAAAATATCATCAGGTTAAAGTATTGCAAGTCTTGACATACCTGTTGGCCATAGCTTCGCCTGCCGCGTGGCTCTGCCAAGCACTGCTGTTACCGAAGTGACTCTCCTCGCTCTTGCAAGATGGACTGGACTCCTTCGAAGAGTTCACCGTAGTGGGAGACACCACGCCGCTTGAAGACTTCACAAATGAGTTCTGGAAGTACACAAAAGAATCGTTTAGTACATACTGCTCTTGGTTTTAATTTCTCAACATACAGGCGTATAAATCATATTTTTTTATTAACTAGTTCTTCAACGATTTCTATTGTTCGTTGCGAGGCATTGCCCTCATTAGTAGTTAAGCATGCAATATTATTTTTATACATACTTCCTAACTAAGTACTCTTTATTGAAATAATCTTGCTTGGTTGAAACTCGATGGATTTTTTATGATGTTTTCTGTTTAATAATGTAAACGGGCCTGACTGCGAGCCTACCTGATGGTAAGCAGTAATGCAATCGTTGATAGTGAATTGGCACTAGTTAATTACGAGCCTATTCACTCTAGCTCCGAACGGGAAGACCGCTGCAGGCAAATTGTAGCAATCCTTCGATGTATGCGGTATAAACGAGGAGGCGAAACGCTTAGTTCGGAGCGTAGAGGTGTTAACAACGTAAGCGTGGTCACTCGCTGTACGTCGGGGAGATACATTTTTTTATTATTATTCTCTTTATTTTCCATTTTAACATATTAAATACATTTTTATTAAAAATAATTAAAGAAATCATTTAAAAACATAAAAAATAGGTCAGGGCTCCAGAGAAAAGAACCTCCTAACAATACGAGCCGTGTCCAGTAGTACAGCTCTCTGAATCAAGCCCTTGATCCAGTTGCCTAACGAGAGGTGTTTGGTCGAGGCTCTTGGTATTAAGCCATTGGCTGACACTACTATCGGATACAATGATCGCTGAGTCTCGCGAGCCAAGTATACTTGATTTGTTTATCTTTCTTGGCTTTCACGAGGTTCTCGTCATGAGGAACGGATATCATATTAAATCTTATTATTATTAGTGATAGGCTCTCGTTTGACCAGTATCTCACCTGATGGTAAGCGATGATGTGGCTGACGATAGGGCCCATAGCTTATCAGAGCAGTTTTATGTTTTCTTTGTGGTATATATTTACCTGTTTGTTCAATTTCTCCGGTTGTGCTCTATCCAGAACAAATTTCTCCTCATCCAGGTTAGTTTGTATCAAGGAAGGTCTGTTCCTGTTCCTGTATCTATCTAGAGTCGACATGGGGGAGTTCTGTCTGCCTGAAGTTTCCGACACAGGGGATGGTTTGGGTAGGATAGGGGATGGTGGCTTGTACGTTGGTGCTGGTGTGACTTCGTACTCTGGAGTCAGGTCGTCGTCGAAGGAACTTGGCAGCTTTGGAAGAGGTATTACTGCCTGACCGGTTATTAGAGCGTCATCTGCGAACAAAATGAGAGGAATGATTAATAACCTACTTATTAAGTAGGTACGACCGCGAACATTTCTGCCAGATCACTTAAAAAAAAAATCGCTTGAATCCTCCGGCGCGCCGCCAAACCAAACGCTTTGAAATTGTCGTTTCGAGTGCAAGCAAAAATGAACTTAGCGGTGGTCAGGCGGAATGGTCTTTGATAGTGCAGGTACTATGAAAGACACTTCCGCCTACCACCGCTTGGACTTGGTAAATCCTGAAGTTTATGGAAATATCATGAAGCATATAGCCTTGTAATGTTTAGGCTTCCTCCTCTCTATGAGAGGAAATGGTCCGTTTCCACCACGCGGGCCCAGTTCTGATTAGTGAATGTCACCTGTCATCAAATTTTTCATTCTAAGACGATGTGTAGATGTTTTCTTTCACCGTTTTGAGAGTTGTGATGATGAAATAAATTGAACAAAGTTATGCGCCTGGCTGGGTTTGAACCTGCGGCGTAAAAATAATAAGTCAGGGCAGTTACCACTGGGCCACCACTGCTGTTAATAAATATCAATAATCTAAATTTTTCTTCGTCGTAACTTTTAATACCGTAAAAATAGGTTATTTGATTACATTATATGACATGAATGTAATATTAGTAATACTAATTTTAAATATATTTACAGTTGTATTAAATTAAATATAGGAAGATCTGCAGTATTAGTAGGCTCGTGCGGGAATCGAACCCGCGCCACGCAGTGCAGCAGCCAATCGCTCCACCACTGCGCTAACCATACCGTGAAACTGATTGTGGCTCATTGCAGTGTTTAGTTTAGATCACATTGTTAATCCTTACCCATAATATCGAGGTCTGAAATTTGCAGCTCTCTAAGATGGAAGCAATGAGAGTTGCGCATGACCATCTCGAGGTTGCGCGGGCGACGGCGCATGCGCGGCGAGCCATCTCCCCCGCCCTCCCCGCCCGTCCATACCCCTGAATCACTTGATACTGCTGATTGGGCACCTAGGAAGAGAAATAAATTCAATGTAGTGAACCACACAAGAAAACGATGAACTGCTCCATATATTTCATGCTCACACTAGCTTTTGCATCAGATTCGCCCACGTGATTATAGGATATTGGCCCAAGGGAGCATTCCCAGGATGTATAGTATGTTTCAGGATATGGTTTATAAGTGTGCAAATTATCAAAATCCGTTCGGCCGTTCGCAAGTAAAGAAGTAACAAACATACACACTAATAAACTATCGCCTGTACGTATAGAACAGCTGTCTTTTTCATAATTTCAAGGTTGGACTCATAGTAAAAGTTATTTATTATGGTGACTTTATTAACCCTTTCAGGATTTTAGTTATTTCAATAATTGGTTCTATTTAGTGTGTGGATGTCAACATATTATGTGGTATAGTAGGCTAAGATCACTGCAACCGAAAAACCCACTTTTATGCCTCCTGAAAACTGTCTGACTCAACTGAAAGGTTCCAAAACTGTAACTGTAGGATTATACAAATAGTAAGTTGTAATATTAGCAGTATTCTTGTACCTTGTGAGAGATACAGATTGGTTGATCATGGTGAAAATAATGTTTCGTTTTTCATTGAAACATTTCATATTACGTCTCATCTGGTTTCATCAAACTGTTTTGACATTTACTATTATACTATAAGTAAGAAGGTTGCACTAGTTTAACCACGAAACACTGGCCGATTTTCATCAAAAACTTGCAATAAAAGCCATTAATCATAATAAAAACCGGCCAAGTGCGAGTCGGACTCGCCCATGAAGGGTTCCGTAGCAGCAAGTAACATAATATAAAAGTTCTTGTAATGTGTTGTAACTTTGATCGATGTTTTAATAATAGTGTATATTTTTCGGTTTATGACGCATTAAAAAAAAACTACTTACTGGATTTCGTTCAAACCAATTTTCGTTGGTAGTTTTTATAGTAATGTACATCATATATTTTTTTTAGTTTTATCATTCTCTTATCTTAGAAGTTAGAGGGGGGGACACACACATTTTACCACTTTGGAAGTGTCTCTCGCGCAAACTATTCAGTTTAGAAAAAAATTATATTAGAAACCTCAGTATCATTTTTGAAGACCTATCCATAGATACCCCACACGCATGGGTTCGATGAAAAAAAAATTTTTGAGTTTCAGTTCTATGTATGGGGACCCCCAAAATTTATTGCTTTTTTTCTATTGTTGTGTGAAAATCTTAATGCGGTTCACAGAATACATCTACTTACAAAGTTTCAACAGTATAGCTCTCATAGTTTCGGAAAAAAGTGGCTGTGACATACGGACGGACGGACAGACAGACAAACAGACAGACAGACAGACAGACAGACATGACGAATCTATAAGGGTTCCGTTTTTTGCCATTTGGCTACGGAACCCTAAAAAAGATGAAAATAAAGTTTAATGGCATCTGCGAGTTTTTGACATCAACCGGCCAGTATGAAATAAAACATGTTTAAAAAAAGGATTTACTCAGTACTATTCATTTCTCTAAGTGATATATAAACTTTTTTTTTTTAATGTTTGAAATCTTGCATATATTTTTGGTATTACAAATAAATTATGTGAGGTAGATAAATAATTAAGTGAATAATCGGTTATAAAAAAATAAATCAATTAGGCAATGAACGTAATGCTTGCATCCTGTCTATGTAATTTTGCAATTAAAATAGTCAAATAGAACAATGTGTAATCTAAAATGTTATGCCCTACTAAGTAGTACATACATTTTTGGCTTCATTGCATAGTCTGTAAACTGACCAGTGATTTCAAAAGGTACAATTCTAAGGTACAATATAACATTTGTTTTAGGCATTAACTCTTTGAATGCCGTAATTAGAGACACAATAGAAAGACAATTGCTTATGTCGAACTGTGTAACATAAGTCATTCAAAAAGTTAAGGTCCCAAATACTAATGTTTAAGTAAGAAATTGAAAAACCATTACCTTCCCTCCATCCGTCTGTAACACCAGACTTCCTAGTGTTGTTCACCACCTGCAGATAAAAACACTTATTAAACATAGTGATCACCTTTCACTTCACTTTCACACACTGCACTTAAAACTATATATTATATTGACCATGTCGTGTTTCTAGCTGAGGTGCATTACTGTGAATGAACCCGACCAGCATCCCTAGTGTTACGAGAACAGATGTCGAAACGACCCGTATTCAAACCAAGTCCGTAACTTTAAAAATAAACCCAACTCCACACGTAGACACGCAACCAAAATATATCTCACGACAAACTCTTCAAGCTACTCACTTTCTTTCGGTTTCTTCGTCACTTATTTAATTTTACAACTAATTAAAATATATAATTTCGACATTTATTATTAAAGAGAATAATGAAATAAAAGTTTAACAAACACGTCTTGTCACGGTCCAGAACGAGGGGAAAATGTAACGTCTAATTAATTTTGCTTTTTAATGCGAAACATTGCAAAATACATTATGTATGTATGTACGAGTAAGTGTGTTAACTTATAGCTATGCAATAAATGTGGATCTGTTTGACTTTTTGGGGGAAAGAATTTTGTTTGTAAACGTGAAGTCGTTTTTTATGTTATTATAAACATTGTAAAGGAATGCATTGTTTTAACAACATTTATATACAAACTGGTGTGGTTTGATTAGGTGTCATGATAATTCGTGAAGAAGCGGAGCAAAAACTTCTTTGCAAATTAAATGAATTCAGTTGATATCAAATCAAATCAAATCAAAATAATTTATTTCAAATAGACCATTTGCAGGCACTTTTGAATAGTCAAATGTCGGTCAGTCCAAGAAAAGTGAAGCTAAATTGCACGTTCCAAAGAGTAGGCCTCTATGGAGAAGAACGTGCAAGATAAACACCCAGGTTGGGCGCAGCAAAGAAAATCTCCACAGTTCTGAAGATCGAAACTGTACGAGATTGAGAGTGTTTGTACGATGGATCTCTGCAGACCATGTCCCGCCTTCCATCCTGCATCACATACCTTTTTACCTACCTGTTCACGTAGGGACCTAATGACAGCATTAGTGGATGGCATTGCCGTGGTCGACTGGACCAGGCAAGGAATTTAATTAGTTTTACCATCGACATGCTATAGGAAGTTGTCAAAAATCTTCGTTTCTATAATCTCGTGTGTGTTTACCCTGAATGCACTGTGCACCGCCGATATTTAGAGTATACGGCGACCGGCATCGCACACGACAAGTCTGAAATAGACAAGTTGTGACCCAGTTTCAGCTTCAGAGGAAAACAAACGGTTGTGCTCTAATTTTAAAGGTTATTATCGTTTGTCCAGGAAGCTGTTATGTAATTTATGGAATACTTAACGTCTATTAAAAAATGCTAAATGTGAAAAAGTGTCGTCATAGATACTACGATTCCCTCGGTTATTTACGTTTATTGCTCTCTCATATTTCTTTTTATCTTCATTCACTATCAATGTTCTTGAATATTTCTAACTTCCCTAATGTGTTCTTTAGGGTCTTTTTAACATCGCGCGGATTCCCTCATGCATTATAAAGGTTTGCTCCGCATGCAAAAAAATTAAAATAAAAACCAAAAAAGTCGTCCCATTTCGTAATTCACGCATTACAATAAATAATTTTATAAAGTGGACAATTGCGGGGGTTACGCGTGGGAAGCAATCTCGCATGCGTGATCATAACCGCACGATATTAAAAAGCCCCTATCAAATTAATGATACTTTAAGTATTGCAACTACATAATTTTTAAGGAACTTTATGCTGGGTAGCGTGAATATTTCGTGCTGAGCTGAGTGGTGCTGATGTACGAGTCATGTCCGTGAACGGGTGCTGTCAGTTGAGACTGGTCATCTTTTAGCTGCCAGTGGTTTATTTCAATTTCTATGTTTTGGGCGCTGTCAGTTGAGGCTGGTCTTAGTTGCCAGTGGCTTATTTCTCGTTTTTTTTTGTACTAAAACACTGTTCTTACACAATAGTAGCGACAAAAAACATAATTTAAAAGAGTGTCCAAGGTTTTGCCTTTGTTTATTTTGTTGCACATCTTTCTTTATGGACATTTACGTTTGGAATATGCAATGAGTATTATTTTTCTGACTATCTGACTCATTTACAATTCAAAAGTGCCCGTAAATGAACTATATACACCTAATATTGTAAAGAAATAAAGTTTGTTTTTTGTTTGTAGGAGGTAATCTCTAAAAGTGTTGGTTCGATTGCTAAAATTTTTTCACCGATAGAAAGCTGTTTTATTCCTGAGCGACATAAGCTATATTTTATGCACCTACTACACGGAAAAAGCAGCGGGCTAAAGCTAGTTTGCAATAAATGCTTTGAATTTTGTAATCCACGCGGGGTTAGCTTTCCAGTCTAATCCTATGCAGCTGAATAATTTTAGCGTTTAGTTCATAGAGCCACCTGACTTCATAATTCGTCAGACTTTTACTGACTAAAACCTACCTGTGTCCTTCAATTGGACTTTGTTTCTACCACGCTCACTCTTTCAAACGCTCCAGTCACCCTAGGTGGGGCAGTTCTTACCTGCTTAGTAGTCTTAGCATCGATGTTCTTAACAGCTGGAAACTGAGGCCTTGGCAGCTGTGTAGTTTGGAAGGTGTACTTCCCAGGACCAGGTCCACGCTGAGGTTCTGGTTGCGCTCGGGGTGCGGGAACACCCCGGGTGGACGCCGGTTCTGATATCCGCACGCTTTTTGTTGGTCTCTGTTCCTGAAAAGTTTTTGAATGTTTGTAAACGCACCCATGGTACAGGACTCCCTAGTGATCTCTAGTAATCCCTAGGATCCCTAGTGGACTAGGAATTTCTTCTGTATCGTAGGAGCGATGGCATAGGTAATGTTGCGTCAACCAAAGACGTAGGTGACGACGACGAAAGACGATCAACTAAACAAACCAACTCTTCAGCTTTATAATATATTAGCCATGAGTCATGATTTTTCACACGTGTTAGACTTTTGGTGCTGTACAAATAAATTAAGCTATTACCTGTCAGCAACAGCAGGGGCCCAACAGGGTCGGAGCCTACTGGCGCTAGGGTTATCCGAAAGGGCGCTCGAGCCCCGGTATGAAGGCACGAAGGAACGGGGTGGGTTTTTAGTCAGTAAGAGTCTGACACTATCTCCCGCTCCGCCCACCATAGATTTTTCCCACCATAAAAAAAAAAAACTATTACCTGACACAGTACCTCCTAGGTACGGAGTTCCAAACAAAAATGCCCATTTCCCTTTTAGAGAATACTCCATTTGAACTGACCTGCGAAGGGATCTGCTGTGTCTGGTACGTCAGTATGACGGTCTGCTTCGTCAGCGTCTTGGGCACGCCGCCTGCGCCCACGACCGTCGTCACACCGGTGGTGGACACCTGCGTCGCCTGCAACGGCAGCTGATACCCCGGGTTTATACTCTTCTTATCTGGAACATGAGTTAAGTTGGCTGTGATCAATCTAAATGAACATGGATTATTGTGGCTTTGTCTGAGGTTTTTATTTTATTTTTATTATTGATAGGCTTGCGTTTGACCACTATCTCACCTGACGGCAAGCGATGATGTGGTCGACGACGGAACACGCTTGCCCAGAAGTAACCTATTCACTTTTATCGATAGAAATGGAGTCAATGTACAGTTAGTTGTCCTCTGCAAGGGTATCACTCTTTCGAATATTCCTGCAGCCCTGGTTATGGAGTATTTGTATTGTTATTCATTTTATGATTATACAGAGTGGACAAATAATATTTTCTGTCTTAATTTCTTCTTACAATTCATTTGAGACTTTAATTCATTTCTTTAACTCATCGCAGTGATCAACCTAATTCCAGTTAGGTTTATCCCTAGATTCTATTAACAAAGAATTCTCCACTCATGTAGCCTAGTCTGTAATCTATGAGCATGAGCAATATTGTAACGTTTCAACTACTGTAACTTCATTCTGAGTTTCAGTTCAGAGTGTAAAAGTGATGAGTTTTGTATGTCAATAGCCCACCGGTAGAGCAAAAGCGCACGATTGGCGCACAAATTAGGTCGCGAATGCATAGCGCCTCATGCACTTGTATCAGTTTAATGATGTGGCTGCGAGATTGTTTGACAGAGTTACCGCAGCCCTAGAACGTAAAGCGCAACTGAAGGAACATAGGCGGGCTTTAGTTAGTAAACCTGAATTCTCCTTCGCTCCATTCGCGATAGAATTCATTTAATGATTTCCTACCAAAAAAAAATCGTAGTGACGCAAAACCGCTTGTATTATCTACAAATGCAGAAAATTATTTGCAGAGGTCAAGAAAATATGACTATGACAGTTCAATTGTTGTCATTACATGACATATGACAACAAAGCTGCTTCTTTGGCGGCAAGTAAGTAAGATAAGGACAAGGGTGTTTTTAATATCATGCGGTTTTGATATTCATGCGAGATTGCTCCGCACGCTTAACCCCCACAAATATCAATTTCATACAAGTATTTATTATAATGTGTATTATAAAGTCTTCCTCATCATTATCATCATCAGCCTTTTTTATGTTCCCACTGCTGGGACTAAGGCCTCCTCTCTATGAGAGGGAATGGGCCGTAATCTACCACGCGGCGCGGGCCCAGTGCGGGTTGGTGAATGTCACATGTCTTCGAATTTTTGATTCTAGGTCATGCCGGTTTCCTCGACGGACGGAAACGGTAAAAGAAAGTCTTCCTATACTCTTTTAATTCAATCGGTTACTTTATACGGAACACCTTTCGATCGTATCAAACCGTTCTACATAATCGGATTATGTGCACGTCACTTATCGCTGATCGAATACACCTTCCAAGATCGATGTAAGTCTCTGATTAGGTTTCTTTAATCGGGTATCCATTGGATACCGCACCAGCTTTGTGTACCTATAGGTATATTTTCACATGATATCTAGAGAATTGGCCGAATCAGTAAAGGAAAGCGTTGAGTCGGAAAAGTTAATCACTCGGAAAAAATGTCGATGGAAGTGGTCGTAAAGAGCCTAAAAAATGTCGGTGTCGCAAAAAATTCTGCCTGAATATTTTCTTTGTGTTTCACGAGTGTATATAAGCAATGTATATATAATAATATACTATCTAGGTATACATTGCTTGCTTTGCTAGGCTTGTTGCAGTTCAGCTTGAGGTGTCGTTAGCTATTTCGTCCTAGTTGAAAGTGTGACATACTGTACCTAGATCAAAACTATTTTAATAAATGGTGGGTTTTGGCTCCAAATTATTTGTTTTCCAATATATTTCTTTTCGTGACAGTAATTCTCATAACTAAGTTGTATCTAGCTAGACATCTCTGACTAAAATGCACAAGCCGTTTAGTCTGCAGACTAAACGGCAAAGAGATATATTATACAATAGGGTCAAAATAATTACATTTTATTTAGTCCGTATTTTAGATTATAAAAAAAATATTGAACACGTATTTCTTCTTTTTTCGATTAAACAAAAATTACAAAGATATAGCCCATTAAAGTTACGTGCGACGTCACCCCGTGCGAAGAAATATAATTATATCTTTGTCATTTTTGGTTTGATTTACAAATAGAAAAATACGGGTCCCTTATTTTTGAATAATCTAAAAGACGGACTAATTAATTTTTTTACGGTAACTAGCCTATTACATGTGTACATAACATACGTACGAAAAATCGTAGGTACGTCAATGTCTACCACGGATATCGATGTCTACCATCAATTTTAAATTAACCCACAAGCAGGTACTATTCTGATACTTAAATGTAGCCTATACAACTACACTTGGTAGATACCGCATTACCAATGCCGCCCATATCAGAACCCATACAAAGGCTATATCCACAATCTAATTCGAGTGAATGACACGACCAATTTGGTTATCACACACACCCAAAACCGATTCCACCCACATGCACTTTCACATAGAATGGTCGATCAATTCAATGAGGAAAATAAGGCGTATAAACTATTCCTTTAGGAGCACTACTAGTTATACAACTGTTTAGTAGCATAAGCTAGCATAATTAGACTTTTAATATTCCCACTACTGGGACGCAGGCCCCCTAGCCAAGTTACAACTGTTTCGCTTGCGTTGACCGTTTCGAGTTGGCCACGCCCCCAATTCTTTTGTTCTGACCACGTGACTGAGCGCTGAGATGACGTCATTCCCATACATTTAAAGATTTCTACTAGCGCGATGGCGTAACGATTGCAGATTAGCAACTTGGCTAGCGGTACTGCTCTCTTAGAGAGGGAATGGGCCGAAATCCACCACGTGGGCCCAGTGCGGGTTAGAACTGTTTTATAGTAAACTTTTCTAATCTAAACTAGTTTACAAAGAGGTAATACTTTCATAAAACATTTTCCTACACTAAGATATTTTTCCTATAATTTGTGGGTGCGTTTACAAACATATAAACTTATATAGGTACACAGACCCGGTACAACTATCTATCTATTGTCTATACAAATATTTGTTCCGGTAAAAGAATCAGACCCACGACACACAATGCCAACTGTTTGTGTGTAGGAGGTATGGTCAGAGGTAGGGAATGCAAACCGGTTAACTCGAAAACCGAAAAACCGGTTTTCGGCATATTTTTAATGATTAAAAAAACCGGTTTATTTTTTCAAGTAACCGGTTTTTCGGTTTTTTTTTTATTACTTTCAAATGACACTATTTTTTTTATTAAATATTGTTTTAAAACTCTGTTAAGGCTTGATATTAATCGTAGGTTTGTTTATATATACGTGCCATAGTGATAGCGAAACCAACTGTACAGTTTTTCTGTTTACGATCATTAAACATTCAGGCCGGCCACGTGTTGTGAGAAAAGGCAATGAAGGGCCAGAATTAAAATCTCGTAAGGACACAGAAATTCTTATGCACAGATGGAATACCCACCGTTGTTACTCATCATAATATCATCTCCTTAAACAAGTCGCATTTAAAGAAGAGAGTGAAAAGATCAAAATCTTTGTTTGTTCGTTACACTGATGAAAAACTCAGGGATATTCTTGCTTTGGGCGGAGCATCGCCGTGCCCTCGTGGGGGCAATCGGCGGCGGAGACCTCTCGCGCCGGGCCTTGGTTCAGACCTAGTCCGGAGCGAGGATGAGTGGCAGGCGTTCGCCGACTTCTACGAAGCAATAATGCTCGCAAAAGAGGAGGCTGACCGCATCAAGCAACGGCGCTCTCGCAGCCGCCGCCGGGATTCCAATCCCGATTTCCGGCCACCGTAGGCGCGGGCTTGCAGACAGTGAGCAATGTGTAGTTCGCTGTCCGGCCATCCGGTAACTGTCTGGGCCGAGCCCAAGTCGTCAACGGCGCTCACTGTTCCCGCGCGCCTCAAGGAGTTGTCAGCAAAAGCAGGGGCCCTTCCGGGTCGAAGCCTACTGGGGCCAGGGTTATCCGAAAAGGAACTCGAGCCCCGGAATAAAGGCTAGAAGGAACAGGGTGGGCTTTTAGTCAGTAAGAGTCTGACACCGTCTCCTGCTCCGCCCATGAGAAAATTATCACAATCAAGGAAAATTACAACAATCAAAACAATTGGGTGTAAGCTTGTAACTCCAAAGAACACTCTCAACAGTTATCAGAGTCCTGAATGATCATCATGCGGCATCAGTAATGGTTCATTTTCGTGAAAATGGGCTACTCTAACTTCAGCTAAAGAGTATCAAGATACTATCCTAAACGCCATAGCAAAGCCTCTTAAAGCCTCTCTCTTTTTGATAACATACTAGGTTTTTTCAAGATGCTTACAACGAGTGTTTTGGACTTCATTAAGGCTGATGATTGACCTTTGTCTAGCCCAGACCTCAACCCCTGAACTACAAATTGAGATCTACTATATTAGAGGGCATGGCCTTCACCTAACAATAATTAAAAATTCTTTACAATCAGCGGTGGACAACTTTCCAACGATCACCGTGCGTAAACCGATGACGCGTGGCCTGAACGCCTAAAAACTTGTGTTAAGGGTAACGGTGGATATTTTGAGTAGAGTTAAATTAAATTCTGGCTTAGATTCTCTATATATAATATCATTCTGAGACATTCGTTTTTATGAAGTTATTTTTTTTTTATCTTTGACAGAATTCATGGCCATATTAAGTATACAGTATATTTTTTCAATAGATAAGTTTCAAAATAATTATTTAGAATTTCACAAGCAAAAAAAGAAAGTTTTCACTTAAAAATAAATTTCAAAATTAACTCATTTTAAAACCGGTTACCCGGTTAACCGGTTTTTTTTTAGAAAACCCGAAAATAAAACCGGTTTGTAATTTTGGCGGTTTTTGCATTCCCTAGTCAGAGGGCTTAGTCAAGTTGATCATCTACAATCGTTAAAGCTAGTAGAAAAATTGTCAAATGTAAGGGAATAACATCATCTCAACGTTCAGTCACGTGGTCAGAACAAAGGAATCGCAGGCGTTATCGACTGTAGAACGAGATTCGAAACGAAAAGGTCGTAACTTGGCTAGGCTTGCTGGAATATTTATCCATTTACTAAAAGTTTTCAACCGATACTAAATTACACTACTCCTGAGGTTTGTGTACTTTATATTCTGAAATAATTTACGTTTCGGGACGACAAGGATATGGTAGCAAAACTGAAGAAAAATACTTGTTCGTCTAGATTTGACCGCATCAGGCAACGGCGCTCTCGCCGACGCCGGGATTCCGATCCCGATTTCCAGCCACTTGCGGCTTGTGGACAGTGAGCAATGGGTAGCTCGCTTGTCCGGCCGTCCGGTAACTGTCCGGACCAAGCCCAAGTCGTCGATGGCGCGCTGTTCCCGCGTGCCTCAAGGAGTTGTCAGCATCAGCAGGGACCCAGCCGGTCGAAGCCTACTGGGGCCAGAGTTATCCGAAAGGGCGCTCGAGCCCCGGTATAAAGGCTTGAAGGAACGGGATGGGTTTTTGAGTCAGTAAGAGTCTGACATAGGATGATTTTTCCCATCGAAAAAAAAAATCTGTAAGAAGATTTAAACAATTGCTTATGTAAATAGTTTGTATGTGAGGAAGAGTAGGCTGCTTTGACCACGACAATTAGTGCGGGTTGGTATTGACGTCATGTTGGGTTCCTCAAGATGTTTCCCTATACGTATCTCTTTCATCCTTCACTAGCTTAATATGTTAAACTATTTTTGGCTAGCTCTATTCCAATATCATCGGCTCTCCTCGTTACTCTATTGTATACCAAATCAAGTTATAGATCTATACGAGAGTTCATGTACAAAGGTGAGCCTAGCTCAAAGCTCAAAGATGAGATATCTCTTAGCAAGCCTTTCGAGTGATAGAGGGAGATAACAATAGACGTAAAATTTAATCTAAATAATTATTTAAAAGCCAATAAATAAATAAATACCACTCACGGATTAATCACGAATTTTCAGAAACTGTAAAACGTATAAACTTAAAATTTTGCAGGTAGATTCTTTATAAGGTGTAGTTTGCCTTATAAAGGTGATTTTCCGATATTCATCCCCTAAGGGGATAAAACGGGGGAATGGAGAAACCGGTTTTCACTCGGGCGAAGCCGCTGGCAAGTACTAATAAATAAGTAAAATAATAAATAAATATACTTACGTTCTCAAATACAAACATGCATGATTGGTAATGCCTATTCATTAGGTACTTTTCGATAAACGCATTCTAGGGAAGTATTCATCGGTAGTTTAGCCATCTATGTTTTCAGTCTGTTATTTACGATGAATATCTAGGTTACAGGGGTCCTCCACGCTTTTTCGGACTCGTACCAATTGTATGTTAATGTTATGACATAATGTTACAACTCGAATCACACTTGCTCACCTAAAGCATTGTTATTGAAGGTCGTCTCCTTATCCTTATGCGTGGCTCCGAAGGCCTGCTCCGCCGCCACGCTCACGTCCCCGACCTTCGCAGTCTTAGCGTGTTGTTGCCTGAAACCGAACCTAACAAATGAGACAATAATAAGACAACAATCAGAAGAAAGTGCTATTATTTCAATCAGCAAAAAGCGCTAAAGTCGACCATATTTCTCTCTTTTCTAGTAAATGTCAGTAAACATTAGTATTCTTGTTTTTTGGTATCGATTTGTATTGACAGTGTCTGCCCGTCATAAAGCTGCCTTTAAATGTAAACGCCTACACAAATTGTACGAGCAATAAGTTTCTTTTCAAACACATCAGGCGCTCAACCCATTAATAACTTGTATGCCTCTGGATTCACGATTAGAATAAATTAGAATAGAACTTTCTAATTTACGAATAAGTAAATCACGTTTTACTTATGTCATTCTTGTTTCCCTATCGCGATTGCTTTCGATAATTACGTAAAGGTGCGAGTGTGATCTGGTTTGTTACCTAGTGGAGCGTAATGGCTGGCCGGGCGTCTCCTTGCGGGGTCGCGCGAGCGGCGTGGACCGGCCCGACAACACCTCCTCCGGACGCAAATCCTCCGTGGAACCTGTCGTGAAATGTTGATTATTAAATATGGACATCTTAAGTGCTGCAAACGTGTTTTATGGTCACTTGTAATTAAAGTTGCGAGTTTCTTATTGCGACTTTTCTGCGGACGTTTGAGTACTTTCGTTTTTTTTTATGTTTTTATAATATCTAGATATAGTTATTTGGAGGTATGCGGAACAGAGAGTAAAGCCCCACATGCCTCCATTAGATAGGGAGGATCCTCTGACCAGACAGGAGTTATAGTCTGGTGGGCGACTGCCCGATAGATTATTTCGGGTTGTCGTATATGTTCAAATCGCGCGGAGAGCTTTGATTGCGCGATACAGGATTTCGTACTTTCTTCGTAGTTCTTATGTGGCGCCATAGATGTCGCTACATCACTCCCCTCCGGAGATCGGAGATCGATGGTTCTTGATGCGCGCCAGGCCAGCGTAGGTTGGTTCCGATGCCGCATAGTTCTCGGTGAGTCGGAACTGTCTGCGGTGATCCCCCAGTGAGTCGGGGTGTTGGTATCCCAGTGAGTCGGGATGATGCCCCAGTGAGTCGGGGTGATGATGTCCCAGTGAGTCGGGATGATGCCCCAGTGAGTCGGGGTGGTGCTGTCCCAGTGAGTCAGGATAATGCCCCAGTGAGTCGGGGTGGTGCTGTTGGCTCCAGTGAGTCGGAGCGGTGCTTGTGCGACGTAGGGCTTGACTGTTGGCGTCGACCAGGAGAGGTTCTTCATGGCTCTTCATGTGACTGGCCGAAGGTGCGGTGTGCCAAGCCAAGGTCGCTGATGAGGCTGAGGGGGATGACCAGGTATGACCAAGTGGTCATGCTGATGGTCAGGATACCCTTCATAGCCGTGGGTGCTGGCTATGGCTCGCTGCTCGAAAGCTTGAGGAAGTGATGATGACGTCACGATGTAGTAGCTGCACGAAGGCTGCGCTGACGTTCTTTGTCGAAGGTCACCAGTTTGGAGGTATGCGGAACAGAGAGTAAAGTCCCGCATGCCTCCGTTGAAAAGGGAGGATCCTCCGACCAGACAGGTGTTATGGTCTGGTGGGCGACTGCCCGATAGATGATTTCGGGTTGTCGTATATGTTCAAATCGCGCGGAGAGCTTTGATTGCGCGATACAGGATTTCGTACTTTCTTCGTAGTTCTTATGTGGCGCCATAGATGTCGCTACAGTTATACTAATATGAGGTAAAGTTTGTTTTTTGTTTGTAGGGGGTAATCTCTGAAAGTATTGGTCCGATTGCAACTTTTGTTTTCACTGATAGAAAGCTGCTTTGTTCCTGAGTGACATAGGCTATATTTTATGTCTGCGGGTGTAGCCGCGGGCAAAAGCTAGTAATGTAATTAAAAGGTTCACACAACATGTTATTTAGCTTAATTCACAGAAGCTTTAAAACATTGTTGAACAATGGTGATCCTAAATAGGTTTAACACGTTTCTGTACTTTAACATAATTATAACTCACACATAAGTCGGTTTTTCAGTGTTATGTCTAATGCATGAGTCTCATTTCTATCGGATATCCTTTAACCTTTCAATTGTGATAATGACAGACACAATTGAAAGACAATAGGTGCGCGAACGCCGGCGTTCGCTTGGGGTTTAATGAATAAAATACTAACATAAGTTTACTTAGGTCCAATGCCCTATGCGTAAATCTGTGGTAAGTCTTCTACCCTATGCCCACTGGCACACGGCACACCATGGATATGTTACCAAAAAATTTAAGGTTGGTTGGCCAATCGATCGGTCACCAGATGAGATGTTCTCCATAGATGTTCTTTTATATACTCTTACATTTTGTTATCAGCGCGACTCATTGCGCCGCCACGTACATCCTAGTGAGGTAAGTATAGACTGTTTTAAATCCTGGTATCATTTAATTATAGTTACTGTTTATTAACTAAAACCACACCTATGTTCCTTCTTTGCCTTTCGTTCCAGGATCCAGAGTTACCCTTCGGAAGCCAACAAAATGGGCCATGAGGGCCGTGGGCTTCTACCGTTTTTCTGATATCGATTTGAGGTGCGCGTGAAACACTAAGGGCCGTCTCGACTCGGGCTCGATCTGGATCGTTACTGGACAGCCGAACGGTGAGCTACCCATTGCCCGTCGTCTCCAAGCCCACGCCTATTCTATAGTTCTGGCAGCTGGGGCGTGAGGAAGATCTCCTTTGCTAGCATTACTGCTTTGCAGAAGCAGGTGGTCGCCTGCCATTCGTCCTCACTCCGGACCATGGCCTATACCAGGGCCCAGTACGAAAGATCGTTACTGCCGATCACCTCCACAAGGACATCTCCACCTTAAACCCTCTTTTAGGCCCTGTGTCTATGTTAATAGCAGTAATATCCCTTACCTCCATTCCCATTCTTATCATGAGCCTTCTGTTTCCTGCGCGAGTTGTCGTCAGCCCGCGAGGTGCTGGCGGGACGGCGACGGAACCCGAAGGAAGTGGCCACTCCTCGGCTTGGCTTGCCGTTCCCGTTGCCCCCCGCGCTCTTCTCTCGCTTCTTTGCACCCTTCGACTCAGAGTGACCCTGGGGAAGAAGAGGGGAGACCGTAAGTAAATTATCTAATACTTTATTGCATTCCCTAGTGTTACATAGTTGGTATGCTGTTTAAAAGTTAGTTCCAATTATGGACCATGAAGGGCTGAGCGAAGTCTGTTTCAGTCATAGTCGTAGTAGTTTATTGGTTCGGGATTCTTACAATACTTCTACAGAATGTTACACTATACTTAGTCAACAAATGATTACATTACAATGTCAAATATCAAAAAATATAAAAGAAAATACAAGAAAACAAGGATAGGAGAGAGGATGAATAAAATTGAATAAAGTTAGGAAATAAGTGTATATTTTGGAATTAGGCAGTAGGTAGTAGGTAGAAGTCTTCTTATAATTTTAAAATATGGACTAGCACGATCTCTGTTTTTGGAAGGTGTTTTTTAATGACATAAACTGATAGATAGGTACTTAACTGCGATTTCACTGTGATGCAATCGTTAATGGTGAATCGCCCTAGTTTATTAAGGCGTATAGTCCCTTGAACCATCTGACCGAAATTATGTGAACGCAACTCTCGCACTCGCCTAGGCGGCAGTACGTAAATCTGTGCATTTATTTGCGGCCAGCAGCGCCCGGAAAGCGCTTTAAATCCATTTTCTCTGCGAGATATTGATTGATTTACATATGCAATGTTCACTTTGAAGAATATTTAACCACCAATTTTATGTGTAAAAATGTTTCTAAAAGTCCAAGCCGTTTCGAAGGAGTAGGGAAAAGTTGCGAAATTGCTAAATATTTTTTTGACAAAAGTATTAATTGCACGAAAAAATCAAATGTTGATATTATTGTTCATGAATCTATAATAAACATATATTTTTCTCAAACCAATTGACCTAGCCGTTACGGAGGAGTAGGCCTCAGAAAATCACAGTTTTATGGCGCTTTTCGGGTGCTTGGCCCTTAAGAGCTTACTCACTCTATCTTTGAAGACACCTAAACTGTAATCGAACAGGAAAACCGCTGCAGGCAAATCGAATTTAAGTAAAGGACGATCAATATTTTTTTTTCAGCATCAAAAGTATATTGATTTGCCGCCTTTAAGTTTTTACAGTAAAACATATAGGTACTATATTTTTTAACCGGCAAATATAAAGGAGAAAAGTATCTTATCTTCCCTATTGACTTCGTACAAACTTCGTGAGATCGTAAGAGTAATATTATGGTTATAAGTCATGTTCTGTTTTTTGTTATTATAGGGGAAACTCATATAATAAACATGAATATTATCTCGGTAAGTATACCTATTAAGACAACATTCATATTATTCAATATATATTAATATTACCATCGGACAAGCCGACGCACGGCAAGTATCCACCCTTACGTTGTTGAAACACCTACGGTCCGGACTAAGCGTTTCGCCTCGTCATTTATACCGCGTACATCAAAGGACTGGAACAGTTTGCCTGCTGCGGTCTTCCCGACAGATTATAATTTGAGCGTCTTCAAGGCTAGAGTGAATAGGCTCTTAATAAACTAGTGCGCCTCACCATCAACGATTGCATCACTGCTTACCATCAGGCGGGATCGCAGTCAAGTACTAGTTTATAACAGATAAAAAAAAAACATTCCACCTACCACCTACCCCTACAAGTTTAGAACAATATCTCCAGAAGGTCAGAGGTCACCTAGATTGTTTTCGAAAAGCTTGCTGACTTGAAGTGAAGTCTATTATTTGGTTCAAAATTAGGTATCTCTAATGCCCGCCATACACGCAATCTGACAGGTGAGTTGTGCAGGTAAACCGAAGCGTACCTATATGTTGCACAGTTGTGCAGGGTTTCATACAAGTTTACCTGGCTGGTACAACAGTGCAGGTAAGTCTGTCAGGTATACCCTAGCGTGTGTACCTACCGTAAGGATTATGAAAAAGGTTAAAGCAAAAAAAGACGGGTTGCACTTCGGGAGTGCCGGCAGAAGTGAAAACTTGATTATTAACGTTGAGCATGTTTGATATTTTGGAATGGTTAGGAAATAATTTTGCACCAATTGCTTTATCAGTATAAAAGTACTATCATTTATGTGGTAGAATACAATATTCATTTATTGCGCTATCGTACACAAACATGACAATTTATATTACATTAAAAATTTAACACTTTAAAACTATTACAATTATTTTACATTAAAAAGTTTATCTCTCCGAAAAATCAACTTTCATCCATCTTACGCTTTTTCGATCAGGTCACGTGTCCTGACGCGAGTTTAAGATTTTATACCCATTACAGCAAAAGTGCTCAACGCCGCTAAAGAAGTTTTCACTTCAAAAATCATAAAAAAAAGTAATAAACCGGATGCAGCTAAATAACAGATTATTAATAATATAATAATATTTCACAACTAGCACACAACGCCGTCTAGTCCCAAGCTAAGCAGAGCTTGTGTTATGGGTACTAAATAACTGATAAAAATACTTATATATTTTCTAAATACATACATATTATAGATAAATTACACCCAGACACAGAACAAATGATCATGCTCATCACATAAATATTTGTCCTGGGTGGGAATCGAACCCACGACCTGTGGCATAGCAGACAGGGCCACTAACCACTAGACCAACAGGCCAGTCAATATTATATAGAGAGACTGCCCATCTGATTTCCACTACCTAGTAACTGAGTATAAACCTGATAGATACCCCTCGATAAGACTGATAGTTTTTTTTTTTTTTATGGTGGGAAAATCATCTAATGATAACCCCCGCTCTTGAGTAGAGCGGGAGATAGTGTCAGACTCTTACTGATTAAAAAACCCCACCCCGTTCCTTCGTGCCGTCATACCGGGGCTCGAGCTATTCTTTCGAAACTAACCCTGACCCCAGTAGGCTTCGACCCAGCTGGGCCCCTGCTGTTGCTGACAACTCCTTGAGGCGCGCGGGAACAGTGCGCGCTGTAGACGACTTGGGATAAGACTGATAGTAACATTTTCAGATTTTCGACGACTCGTACTCAGACGTATAGTAGATGTAGACCTATGTATTATTCTTTACAAGGAAGTTCATTACTTCCACGAGTTTAGAGTTCTATAAAGGTTAAAGTTAAGGTATATAGACTCTAATATAAAGGTTAAACTAGTTGTAACGGAGAACAAAGTAGTTACAACTAGAATATAGATTCCTACTGTTACCGAAAAATCATTTCAACTTCAACTTTATCAATCTTAATGTATTTGGTTCTATTTTGTATGTTGTAATATTATTTTATGTTAAATTGATTAGACACTAGAGTTATGTAATGACAAAATATATTTCTCAAGGCAGCAGTAATACTATGGTGAGCGCTATGTACGCCTTAATTGTCATGTGCATTAGTCCCTATTGTTAATAAGATTTTCTTTTTATGTAAAATGTATGTGATGTGGCTGTACTAAATTGAATATATTGAATGAATAAATTGAAAATTGAACTTTACTCCAAAAATAACTCTACCTTTTGTTACAAAATTAACTATCTAAAAATAAAATAAAAGGTCAAACTGAATAAAAAAGATGAAGCACACGCTTTTACCATTTGGAAACGTAATCATGAAATATTTAAAAAGTAGGTATATACGTTGACTTTGCCACCCTTATGTGGATTGGAGACGAGTACTACTCTTTGAAAAGGTGAAGAAGGAAAATATGGAATGGAAACTGGTGTGCCCGACGGCAGCAGATTAGTTCGAAAGAGTTACAGCGGCCCTAAAACGCGAAGGAGCACTGAAGAAACACAGGTGATTTTAAAGCAATAAAAAGCTGACATAATAGAAGCAACAAGAAATATGTAACCAAGAAATGTAACCCATAATATGATTTAAAAGAGCGTCCATGGAGTTTCTTGCACGTTCTTCTCCATAGAGATTTACTCTTTGGAACGTGCAATTTAGCTTCACTTTTCTTGGACTGACTGACATTTGACTATTCAAAAGTGCTTGCAAATGGTTTATTTCAAATAAATGATTTGATTTGACACTTTCACTCCCTTCCCTAAGAGAGAGAGAGAGTTATTTGATGATTTCTCAAAATAAAAAAGGAGTTGTCAGCAACAGCAGGGGCCCAGCCGGGTCGAAGCCTACTGGGGCCAGGGTTATGCGAAAGGGCGCTCGAGCCCCGGTATGAAGGCTTGAAGGAACGGGATGGGTTTTTTTAGTCAGTAAGAGTCTGACACTATCTCCCGCTCCGCCCAAGAGCGGGGGTTGTCATAGGATTATTTTTCCCATCGGAAAAAAAGGCGCAAGTGTCTTTGATGGTACATGTAATTCGTGTGACATCCACTAACTCGCATTGAGCTTGCGTAGGCAGAAATATGGCCAGCTCCCTCTCACGAACAGACACTTGGAAAAGGTAAACAATAAATTATCGTGACGTGCAAATAATGTGTGTAATTAATCGCGTAGTCATTTACCTATTAAATGCGTGATTAATTTGCAACGGTTTGGCTAAGTAAGACTTTGTCGGCTATCTTTATGTCTTCAACCGAAGTTAATTCGTATTTTCTTAACATGTTAATACATGGGAAAGGTATGTACGTAGATATTGGAGATAATACAATAGGTAAATTTTATTATCAAACACAACTTAGGCCTTTCGACTTACAGCCTTCCCAAATCTCATCTGAAAATCATTTCCATATTTAAATTCGAATTCCATTTTATCTACAATGTGTCATGTTCTTTATACTCAAAAATGTTCTACAGTACTTGTCTGACATCTACACTTCTTTTTTTAATTGAAAGTCATCAAATAAAGTCTCCCGCACTAGATGGAGCCAGAGGGTTTTGCCTGATATTACTGACTGAAACCCAGCCATGTTCCTTCAGTCTCTTTCGAATCATCCCACAGCCCTAACGGGTACTCACCCATACCCTTACATTTTCACAGGTAAACCGCTATGTTGACATACAGATAGACTATGCACTTCATAGGAACAGAATGCTTTTCTTCGGTAGAGTAGAGAGTAAGTTCCCATACTTCCCATGTGATAATACTGTGTGTTACTTGTGTGTTCAAAACAAGATTTTCTTTTCATGCGCCTACCATATATTCTCTGCACCACCCTAGGTTGACTGGCAGAGAATGCCTAAGGCATTAAGTCCGCCTATGTACTTTGTGTTGCATGAAGATTATTAAATAAATAATAATAATAAAAACACCTGTCAAGCGGGTGCACTCTCAACTCGAAATTACCCGGGTCTGTACGTCTGTAGTCGTTTGCGCCCGCTCGATGTTGGTCCCACGGGCCCTAACGACCACATATTTTATTTTCTATATTTTTGCTTGGCTTAATGCTGGTCCAGCTCCACTACCACTAGGGCGTACTAATTAGTTGATTAGTTGGAAACTAATATTATTATTTTTTAATTTGAAAGACACAATTGCATTGTATAATGTAGAAGCACTTTTTCCAAGTTTGTGAATGTGAAGCACCATGGAGCATTTTTATTACGTTACAACTTTTTTTTTTTTTGACATTACGAGCATGGCAGTTGAGAGTTTGTCATGCTCACTCAAATGTCTCGCTGTTGGTGGCACGTGTTATTGGGTCGTTCAGTTCCCTTCAAAATGGTTGAGCTGAGTGGGGCTGATGCACGCGTCATGCTCGTGAACGGGTGCCGTCAGATGGGACTGGTCATCTCTTAGCTGCCAGTAGCTTAATTCAGTTTCTATTTTTTAATTATTTTACATTTTTATTTCATTATCGACATTGTGCTCACATGATAGAAGCAACAAGTAATATGTAACCAAGCATTATATGTAACACATAATATGATTTAAAAGAGTGTCCATGGAGTTTCTTGCACGTTCTTCTCCATAGAGACCTACTCTTTGGAACGTGCAATTTAGCTTCACTTTTCTTGGACTGACCGACATTTGACTATTCAAAAGTGCCTGTAAATGATCTATTTGAAATAAATGCTTTGATTTGATTTGATTTGATTTGAGTGCAAAAGTGGTAAGTCAAAATATAATAAAACGCAATTCAGTTAGATTTAAAAGTTTATTCTCAATCAAATTCTAAAATCTTTTAAAATTAGGTGGTACATACGGAATAAATCAGGCATATAAGGACATAAAACAAATAGTAGCTTTCAATATAAATTGTACCACAATTTTCCAACAAAGGAAATCCCGACGAACGCTATCCCGACCGAGCATTATAACTTTCTTAACGTTGAAGGAATGGATCAATTTGCAAGGTAATTTCGAGGATAGGAACCTATTCATTCCTAATAAACTAGTGCGATTCACCATCAACGATTGCATCACTGCTTACCATCTGGTTGGATTGCGTTCAAGCACTGGTTTATATAATTAAAAAAAAAGCAGACCTGCAGTAGACCGATTCTGTCGGTGGAGTTACTAAGTCGATGTAGTGCAAGCGATACAAGATACAATACGATCAATCGATACAATCGTACGTCTCAATCATACACGATATACGAGTACTAATGGACAGGCATAATAGACACATATATTCGTGATACAATCTTCCGCGTTTGTCTCTAAACCAACTCCATTTAAACCATGGATCGTCAATACCATACCATATTATTGATACCTCTTTAAGCTACGATAATAAATTTAATATCCCTGCAAGGCAATAATTAGTTATGGGGTATTAAAAGGACAACATAAAACGATGGTAAACGACCCCACACTCGATTTCCTCACTGAAATTAGCGTTCTAATTTGTGTTGAAAATATTACGTCAACTAAGGTCGTAGCAAGGTGCCCTTGGCCTCTAATAGCTGCTCGTGTTTATAACTAGGGCTCCTCCGTTAAATGGTTTCCGAGCTTTTAACCATTCAATCGTGATAATGACAGACACAATTGAAAGACAATAGGTGCGCGAACGCCGGCGTTCGCTTGGGGTTTAATGAATTAATGCCTGCCTAGGGCTTTATTAAGGTCTTCCGAATTAGACTAGAAACTAGTCTTTTAACTAGTCAAAACCATATTACGGTCACGGTCTAGAGCGCTGAGTGATCTTCAAAGGTTACTTTCAGCTTTTTAATTAAGTAATTAAACTGAGGAAAACCTCTAATTTGTGATTGGAAAATAAATTTGTATATTTCTTTCTACTTTTAATGGTCGTATATTCAGAAAGACTAAACTATTAATAATGATGTAATTAACGAAGAACCACTTCCTCCACAATTGCTGTGAAGTGGAGTGAGAGAGAGAGTCATACTTTAACTGACTAAAACAACCATTCCTGGGCGAGCCTCGGTATCTCTTTCGAACTATCCTGGCACTTCTATTTTGATACGATAGCAATATATATCATAAAGCACAAAGTTTTCTACCGGTATCCAATATAGAAACCATGATTTTAAACCATTAAAACAGTACTTACAGGTATAGTTTGCTGCCGTAAGTATGTAGGTAGTTAGATATGCTAACTAAATTTCCAAACTAGGCTAAAAACCTTAGAGTTATAATGTTGATAATAAACTAACATTTATATAGCTAGATTTGCGCGTAGCAAAACAAGTCGCGTATGAGCCTAGGCAAGGTTCACGCGCATTACCAAACTGGTAGGCAGACACCAAACGGCAATGAATATGCTTGAACCATAGCCAAAGGTTAATTAGTTTATTAGTTACAGCCTATGTTACAGCACTGTTTACACTGCCGCCGTATATTTATGCCGCATTATAAAAACAATAAATAGTTAAAACACCATGTTATTTGATTACATAAACACAATTTAACTCGGTGCCAAAGTTTCAATTAAATAAAGAGTCAAGGTTGTCAAGGCGCTTTTGTATGGGTAAATTAGATTTTTGTTAGTGAAGTTTCTGGGTCAACTTTTTGCTCTTCATGTGTACCTAAATTGTTCACGGGAAATACTGTTCAGAGAAAACAAACTGCTCACACGTGTGCCACACTCGGCTATCTGGACGCGTCGGACTCCGTACATTTTATATGGAAACTAGACTTGTACAGCTACACTTGATCCACGCCACGCGACGTCGTTCTACGTATAAATAAGGTGTGTTACACGTGTATGTCGGTCTAATGCAGTTCTAGCTGCTTATATAAACAAAATTTTACTCGGTGCCAAAGTTTCAATTAAAAATTCGCTTTTGTATGAGCAAATTAGATTTTTATTAGAGAACTAGCTAACCCGGCGAACTTCGTACCGCCTAACTGTCAATGAATCTAGTACATCTTTTGATATAGTCAACCGATGGCGATGAAACAAAGCCTAAGTAATACATCAAGTTACACACCATTTTACTATATAAAAGTTATCTACGGCGATTTCATGCATTTTTCATGATACGCGCACAACTAACAACCGTACAGTTTTATTATAAGCACAGATTTCTGGGTCAACTTTTTGCACTTCATGTGTACCCAAATTGTTCACGGGAAATGCTGTTCAGAGAAAGCTTTACACGTGTTTCGGTTCCTTCCCGACTCGTGACTTCGTGAGTCTATTGTTATAGACTATCACGACGATTTGTAAACTACATTCCGTCGTGGAAGAAGAGGTACAGTGGTTGCGGAAAAATGAATGGAAGTAGTGTCCGATCAAAATATAAGTGGTATCGGCGAAGTTTCCGCTAAAAAAAACGGGAATCACATAGTTTCGGCTTTGGCTGTCATACGGGCGAAACTACGGCAAAAACCGAAACCTCTATGAACCTTATTTATCAGAGATATCAGAGACTGACTGATTAATTTTTATAATATTATTTATTTGAGATACAGGATCCATATTATGTTAACAGCGTATCTTAAAAATATGTGTCTAATTAAATACCTCGTACGTACACATTAAACTGTAAATACAATATCTATTATATGATATTTATTAAAAACGCTTTACCCATCAGTATTTCATCAATTTAAACTAGATAAGGCCGGTGTTTCCTAGCTGCCCTAAGAAGAAACGCTCATAACCTAAGAAGAAACGCTGAAACAAACTCTGGGGTCAAATCCATGATCATAACCAATAAATCCCAATATAAAAACAATTAATTTACAAATAAAAGTCAAACTACAAATATATAGAATAAATATAGTATATTGTGATTTTAAAAACGGCTTAAGGATTTTAGCCTGACTAACTACGATTGATTATTATTTTTTTCATTAAAAAAACAAGACCTTATATAAATATTATACGAATAGAACTTTCGGTTTCGATTTCGACCGTAAGAACTAGTTTCAGTCGCATACCAAATGCAAGACTAAATAGATTAGCCGAAAAAAGAAGACAGCACACCTCGGTGCTTAAAAGCTGCCTTATATAAAAATACGATTGCTTTTTAATTGTGTGTTTTCGGTTAACGAAGGCCAGAATATCTATTTTTAAATTTGAAATTGCAATTAGGTTCATTTTTAGATTTGGAATTGCAATTACGTAGATATTACTTTAGTAAACCCATTTACGATTTTTTTTTAACTTATTAGGTGCAAAACGACCATTTTTGTCACCGATTTTTCTTTTCTCATCGACAATTTCTATTTTTAGAATTTAAAATTGCAATTAGATAGAAATCACCTTAGTACGAGACACATTTACGATTTTTTTTTCTGAACTTATTAGATGCAAAATACCATTTTCGTCACCGATACTAAAAAGTAATTACAATTTCTTGCAATGAAACTTGAAAGCTTTGAACAAAAAACTCATATCGTTCGTTTAGCTACGCGTCTAGTGAGAAAACTTACAACACACTGTCCAAACTAAAATATTATTAATTTGGACATCTACATTTCGTAAACTAAATTGAATGGTAGCGTAGAACGGTTACATAGAACAATCTTGACAGTTCGATCACAATGCGTAGTGACGAATAAGACAATGCTTTGACTGTTATGCGCAACGCGGATACAGTAATGTTTGTAGGATGACGCCATCAGGACATTTTTGGAGGTTTTTGTTGCCGATTATGAGCTGTGTAACTCTCATGTCATGGTTTCTAACCTTATTTGCAATAAGCGTATAAACTTCTTTATATGATATTGTATTATCATACAATCTAGATATTTTTCCTCTAGAATTTGCAAACTTAGTTGTAGTATGATGATAAAAAAGAAGTACCTACCTAAGTAATTTTAAATTAAAGGACGTATTTAAAATCACATGTTACAAAACTCCCGCTAGTTACAGAGAATTTCTGACAAGGAAACCCGTGATCCTAAAACGCCAAGGGCAACTGAAGGATACGGGTGTGGTTTTACTCAGTAGGTAATAGTTTGATACGCCCTCTCGCTCCGGAGAAGTCATTATCACCGCAAAAAAGATTCACAAATCTCAAAGGAATCCACGATGATTCATATGGGTGTAGTGCGACATTGATTCGCATTTGAAAGGTTCCGTATAATTTTAATTATTTGTTGTCACCATCATCTTCATTTCAGCTGTAAAACGGCCATTGCTGGACATACCGGTACTGTGCCTCACACATCTACTGGATTTCCGCGACCCTCATCGGTTTTGGGTGCCTTCGTACTCCGGTATGCTGTTGCCACTAGAGAACCTTTCGGCTCCACTGCCACTGTATCATCATCATCATCATATCAACCGAAAGACGTCCACTGTAGGATACAGGCCTCCCCCAAGCGTCGCCACAGCGACTGGTCCTGCACGTCACGAATGCATCGGATTCCCGAGACCCTAACCAGGTCATCGGTCCACTTTGTTGGAGGCCTTCCAACGCTGCGTCTTCCGGTACATTGTCGCCACCCAAGAACCTTTCGTCCCCATCGATCATATTCGGTTTGCGTGCAATGTGCCCAGCCCATTGCGATTCTTCGAGCTATGTCACATAAAAATGTCACAATCAACGCATATACACACGGAACAGTAAAAACATATACACATACAGGCATACACACTCTTTGAAACTCAACTGTGCACACATTTAGTGATTCAAGAGATACAACCAGGTGACGGAAAGAGGGGCGGACAGCACAAACTTAGTAATATTATCGACAGTGGAAAGGTAAAATTACTTAAACGCCACTTTGGTCGAAAATAAGTTATCAAACTTATAACACTTACAATAAGGTATAAAACTTATTTCCGGCCAAACTGGCGCTTAAGTAATTTTACCTTTCCACTGTCGTTATGGTCCCATTCATAAGTAAAAGACACGGAACTCCAAAAAATCTAACAAGGTAGTGAATCATTTTACAATAATGGTATTGTAAAATTGGTTTGATATTATCTATTTAATAATCTAGTCAGATTTCGTAACAACAAACTGAAACCAATATTATTTATCACAATATTTTAAAATTGGTTGCACGTTAATATTGAATTACATAATAACTGTTGGAACTCCTTGAAATTAAAATTAAATATTTAGTAGAATTTACTTATTTAAACGGTTGTGAAAAATTGATTGTCATAGTTGAAAATAAGACAAACTTATTAAACGGTAGATTACTACGGTTCCTTTGCAATATTTTTTATATAATTGGCATCTAGTGTAGATAAATCACAGATTTTCTAGCAGTTTTTGTTCTTAGCCAGGTTTAAGTCACGATTTGAGATTCCGTTACAGTCATAAAGTTGTAGAATGACTAAGAGGTATCAGCTGTTACATAAATCATTGCAGTTGGAATTAGTGTTGGTGCTTTTTCCTACGATTAACCTGATGAAACACCTCGTTTAATCGAGTTCCAAAAATGGAGGCGATTTTATATTCGACTGAGTGTATTTTTTATGCTTCTTCACCTTTTTCTCCGTCAATTGTTGTTCAATTTTGTAATATATTTTTCAACATAGTTAAGTACTTCGAAACCCGCTCCTAGCCTATTCCTGCGGCTTCGCATGTAAAGTTTTTTTTAGGTGGGAAATCCTCCAATGACTTATTCTGACTTCTCACGATTTAGGGCGGAGCGGGAGGGCGTGTCAGACTTTCACTGACTAAAACCTACTCCTATGTTCCTTCTTTAACTTGCGTTCCAGGACCTCGGAATTCTTTTCAGAAATCCCATGGCCCCAGTAGACTCGGCCCTGCTGGGCTCCTGCGGTTTTGCGCTCGCGATCGCGATCTTCGAGGCGCGCGTGGGACACTACGCGTCGTCGACGACTCGGACTCAGTGCGGACGGGCCGTCCGCAAGCCTACAATACGCGATAGGGGTAATAAATCAATGGTAATAAACTACTCAACCAATTCTGAAAATTCATTGCTTATTGAAAATTCAAAAAATAACTGATCTATTTCCGAGTGCTATGAGAGCTATATACTTTCTTCTTTCACGCGGGGGAAGACGCTGGCAGGAGCTAGATTATTATGCTATAGGTACCGGGCTAGAGTGCTCTGAACGGGTACGCAGATGGGTATCTACAGTTTATCCTATTACACGCATAGTCTCACCAATTATGTTTTTTCATGCTATCCCTGCATGTTACTAAAATTGCCAAAAAACTTTCGTTTCGGAAGTCGGTTAGAAAAACGAAATCTGAAACAACGACATCAGCAATAATAGTTTTTTTTTTAAGTTCAGCGTCTAGTCTCGCCGCTGGACTTGGTTCACAGGAACTAAACATTTTCGAGACTCGATTTGGGAATTGAAAAAGTGTCAGACTTTTACTAACTAAAACTAACAGTGTTCTTTCAGTTAAGATTACTGTAGCCCTCGCAAAGAGCAACCTTTGGCGGAGTCCTCGGTAACTTTTTCGAACAATCTGCAAATATCTCTTTGAGCATTTTTTCTGTGGGTCCAATCCAAGCCTATATTCTATGTTTAATTGTTTACCTATTATACCCTTGTTAGTTCGACATAGAAAATCATTCCTCAAATATATCAAACTAAAAATTCCGTACACAAACCAAATGAGTCATACCAACCGGTTACCTCTTGATGTTACCCAAAATCGATTCGACTCATATTCAAACTACGTATCTAGTATCGAATAAAACTGGCATTGCTATAGTAGTTTCGATCTACGATGGTAATACAGGTCATTGCACTTTTACATTTAACTGTTCGCTGAATACAGCCTATGGTTTAACTTTCATTAGTGAAAACTTTGGAGATAAAGATACTAAGATAGATGCAGGTTCATAAAGACTGTATGTTTTTAGACTTTGACTAAGTCTGTAAACATTTGGTCTGAGCATATATACCCAAAGGGCTATTTGATGGTATAAATAGTAGGTAGCTAATATTTTATCTAAGCTTGCGACATCGGGAAGGTCGAAACTAACTCTAAAATGGATAGAGAAGAAAACTGAGAGCGTTAGGGTCAATAACCTACTATAGCCCCGCTAAAACGCATCAACTATAGAGCGGTTTCATCATAAACACAACATGTGCACGTCAGAACAAATCAAGATGGTGTCATTACGAAGTTCTCATGCATAGGCAATAAGGCACAGCAGTCCATAGTATGCCAACAGCTAGATTACAACGATTCAATGTTAATGATTGTTGTTCAGTGAAACGTAGGGCTGCTTGGTGAATGGACGCGTTGCCGTATCTTTGATCTTGATTGGAGATTTTTAGTGTGAGATTCTTGCTTCATTAACTGTATAAAGACTTTGTGGAGCTTTGTTAAGTTCCCATGCTGCAGATGTGAATACTGGAGAGATTATATAATCATGTCCTTTTTCACTCACCTATCGTAAACGTCGAGCATGTTTTAAAAGCTTGTTGCTTCATCTAACGCAATCCAACGCGATGTTCGATGAGAGGCACCGTGAAAGAGGAAAGATAACGCTTGAAAACTCTGTTCGCATTCAGTGATTCCGTGATTTACTCGAATATTTCACAAAACTTGTTCCAGGAAATACGTGCTTTTTAAAACCTTAAAAGTTTTTTAAGAAAAAAATTTGTCATTAAGAATCTCGATTAAAGGTGCAAGGCTTCTATAGATATACCTTTTTATATTTTTAATATATGAGTACATTATGGAGGGCCAAAGTTTACGTAAAATAGCAGTTTTTCAAAGGTCTTTACTAGATTAGTTTTACACAAATTTGACCACCGATTGAGCCATTTTCGCCTTCATAATATTAGTGCGATGTAGAATAAAAATAATGGAAGAAACCAACGCAAAGAAGTAGTCTAGGACAGTTTTTTGTACTCGATTGCCTCAAAAGGAGATGTTTTTCGAGAATTTATATGTCTATTTTTTTTGACACGCCCTGTAGCCTCAACGACTAGTTTAATTTCAAGAAAGAGGTATCATTAGACTGGGCATTACCGCTACTGCTGAAGTGAGAAGACGACATGATATTGAAAAAAAAATGACTACCGTAGGTAGTTAATGAGGTCCTATTTTTTACATGGTCATGTGGCGTATCTAAATAAATGGAATCGAGGCGGCGATTCCAAAAACATAATAAATTGCGGAAAAAAATCGACTGAAAAAACTACTAAAAAGTTTCGAATAAATCAGTTTTCTAGCTGTTCGATGCAGTTGGTGGCATGAAATCTATGATTGGACCAAATTAACTGCTAACCACTTCATCAGAATACCAGAAAGGTGACTTTTTTGCAGCTGTTTTTGCTGTCAGATTTTTCACAGCTAATCTTTAATTTACCTGTAACAGCAAAAACCTAGCACATCCTTAGTGTATCATACTCAACCAAGTAAAAATACCCTATCACTTACATTTTACGAATCGTTGAACTTGACGAGATCAAGTTTCGCGTTGGATTTTTCGTGAGAATTTTAAACAGGATCATTATTGCAGTCTTTAAGCTGTATTATAGCTAATATTGACGGTTGGTTGCACTTGACCAGCGAGACGAATCACCATAAAGTAGTAACGAACTCTTTTAAATCATTTAAAAAGTTCAGAGGAATGTTAACGCCTGGCAACCCTGACTTTCTATTGCTACTTGGGTATTATGAAGTAGACAACCCAGTGAAAAGGAGTCTGGATGTTTGTGGAGACTCCTTTTGAGTCTGGATGTTTTGTGTATGTTGCGCTACCGGTACATGATAGACATCCCACACACGCACAAAGAGTTTTGGGAGAACATTTATAGTGCGTACAGCCAAGGAGTGGAATTCCCTGCCGGAGTCTGTGTCTCCTGATAGCTACAACTTAGGGGTCTTTAAGTCGAGAGTGAATAGGTTACTTCTAGACCAACGTGCTCCACCGGCGACCACAGCATCACTTACCATCAGGTGAAATGGTGGTCAAACGCAAGCCTATCTACAATTCTACACTAATATAATAAATGGTGGTAGGTAAAGCTTTTTCTTTTTGTTAGTAGGAGGTAATCTCTGGCAATACTGGTCCGATTGATAAAATTTTTTCACCAATACTCGTAGAAAGCTGCTTTATTTCTGAGTGATAAAAGATATTTTATGTATGCGGGCGAAGTTGCGGGCAAAAGCTAGTGAATAAAATAATAAAATGTGAATTTAAATTTTTGTGAATTCACCCACGGGCCACGAAACAGGAGTCCTAGACTATGGCAACATTAAAAAAAAATGTCGAGAGGAATGCAGGCCGACGTCTGGCAACCCTAACTCTCTATTGCTACTTGGTTATTATGAACTAGACAAACCGGTGAAGACTTGAGAATGATATTGAAAAAACATAAAAACGTGTGTCTGCTCCCGTAATTGGTTGTCGGTTTACATTTACGATAGTAATAGCTTCGCTGTGAGAAACATGATGTACACCATTAATTCTAACTACAGTAGAGCGAGTCTATCACCTTACCTTCGAACATTTATTTAACACTAGTGGTCCCCTGCGGTTTAATTTGCGTCTTTGGATACCGCTCCTGTTCCATAAGTCGTAGCGTGATGTTTTATAGCTTAGGTATAATATTCGCCATGAACGTGGCTATTCCATATAGAGAAAAGGTTTTTTTTGATTCGACTGATAGTTCCAGAAATAATCGCGTTTCAATAAACAAAATTGCTTTTCTACTTTATTATATTTGTATACCTATAGACAATAAGTATAATACACACATAACTTCACACCTGTATTGCCCGAAATGTTAGGCAGAGTACACTTTTTATGGGGATAAGTCCACCAGATATGTTTAAGGTCCAAACCTTATGTAATCAAGGACGAACCTGTTTCTATAAACTTGACACTAGTACAATCTCCGGACTACAGTGCTGCAGGATTGGTCGAAAGAGTTACAACAGCCTTAGAACTCAAAAGGCAAATAAAACGCAGGTAACTTAGATTCAGTAAAAGTCTGTCGGATCTCGCGCCACTCAAAACGAGAGGAGAAGAGTTATTTGATGATTTCCCCACCAAAAAAGTCCGTCGCAGTGCTTCTGTGAGATATTACAGATAGAAAAAACCGAATAACATTTACCCGGAACTCCTGCTTAGCAGTAACTTACGACCTCTAAACGAACAACACAGTTAATATATATTCAATTAAAAATATATTTTTTCTACATGCTACACATAATGTTTTACAAAACAACTATCCATTCAGTCGCTCCGTTTCTCAGCATTCGATTTCAATTATTGTACTTACATTGATAAAGTAGATAACGCCGATCCATTTCGAAATCTATCAAAAACTTTCCCACCTTTTGTACACAAACAGATTCGATGAGAACAAGTGGATGAAATAAGATTCTGTGAATTTCTGTGGACCATTGAATTCTCTCACAATGGCAGCCGTATCTCACAGTGCAGCTCAGTAAAAGTACTCTTTGAATAATATTAGACCATAGAGTTCGGAAGAATCGCGTCAGTGTTGACTTCCTATTATTTATCAAATTTATTTATGTGAAATTCTGGAAAAATAGATGTTTGTTCATAAGTCTCGCCTCAACGACTGAGCGAGTTTGGATGAAACTTTTATTAAAAAATGATGACGAATTTTTTTATCTCATATTAAAATCAATGTAATAAAAACTGTACGAGACCAAACAGAGCAAATGCTGCGATATATTGCAACAAATAACGCAGCACTGGATAATGTTCTTATAGGATCAGCTATGATAGGACACACTACGGAATGAAAATCAAAAAATAAATTAAAAAAAAACTAGAAAACAAAAAGGTGTGAGTGTGTAAAAGTGATAACAAAGCCGCCTCTAGCAGAAACCGGTTCCTTGCTCTATGTACAGATTGCTGTCATTACGCTTCTCGGTACAATGGGGCAATAGCTTTACAAATACGATTTTGTACAACAGCTACGCTGAGATTTAGATCATTTCATTTGTGAGCCCTTTCGCAAAAAGTCTATAAAAGTAACGGCGAAAGTTTCTTCTAGTTTTTTTAACAATGGACGTTCTTATTTTAAATTGTCTATTGTGTTATAGTAACATGTTATGATAAGCATACAAACAAGAGGCAGCCTTGTGAGTTTTGTTAGTCACGTGAAAATGTAAGTAAGCCTACACACGCGACATTCAAAGGCTGCTTTCATTTGGTAAACTTATGAAGAATTTGAAATACAAAAAAAGAATTAGATGAGGTATCGTCAAAATAGTGAGAAATTCCTAGCAGTAAAAAGGGGAGGTGTACAGAGACCCCAACTTGTGGTGGTGGGAAACCATCACATAACTCCTTGAGCTCTGGGTGAAGCCAGAAGCAGTGTCAGGCTGACCAAAAACTCAACTGTATTCCTTCAGTTGCGTTTCATGTTCCAGGGCCACGGTCTCTCTTTTGAACAGTCACGTAACTCTACAGAGACCCCCTAGTGGCGTTTAAAAATCTACGTCATTATAAAATGCCTTTTAGGTAAATGCATACCTAGAGGATACATAAATACAGTCAGCCAAATACTTCAGTAAAGTCGATAGGACATCATCATCGACGCGACGCTGATTTGCTGGCCTGTTGGTTTTCTATCGTATTTTGAGAACTGTGATTGTACAATTTTGAGGACTGTGCGTCGTGATTGTACAATTTGATTTCGCCAAGCTTATTTCATTATCGGACCACTAGACTTAAGCGAGCGTTGCGCCACCGGTTCATGGTGGACATCCCACCCATACTAACGTACAAAACGTTTTGCGAACACATTCATTGTGCGTACAACTAAGGAGTGTTTCCTAATAGTTAGAACTTATGGATCCTTAAATCAAGAAAAAAATACATAGACATAAATACAGGTGTCACTGTCTAGCTTAACCAGCTTAACCAACTCGTATCCTATCCCACGCTATAAACTATTTAATAATAAAAATGTTGTGATAAGGTAGTAGGTAGTTAGCCGGCTGCAATCCAGTGCTGACCGCAAAGTTGTCCGCAAGTGGACGATTGGTTGCAACGTGCGCGCACGCATCCCTGTGTACCGTTATGGACGACTGACCGCAGTTACGTTATCATATTTTCCTATAATATTAACTCTTTGAGTTAAGGCCTTGATAAAATGTGTACAAGCTTTTATTTAGTTTTACCTATCCCGATGTTTGTCTGTAATCAATTCTTACAAATTAAATTTAATCCACTTCCCGGTTATCAATTGAGCTGTAATTTTGCACACATGTTTAAATTAGACGACAATGCGAAATTATTATGATATGGACCTAATCTGATGATTGAACTGGAAGGTGGCCATAAGAATTCGGTAGTTAAACGACACAGGCCCATCGAGTTTGGGCTCGTATGATTTGTCTGGAAGAGTACTTTGGTGCTAGGTAGTAACTAGGGTCTGATGATGGAACTAGAAGACGAGCATAGGAACTCGGGCCTATCAGGACCGAATCCCACTAGGGTCATAGGTCGATTTCTAAAGGAGGTGATCGGCAAGGAGCAACTGAAGAAACATAAGTGTGAATTTAGTCAGTAAAAATCTGACACAGGAAACAGCTAGTAATTAATAAGTTTCTATGTTCGTAGTCCCATTTCAACAGTTTTTGGATTTACACGGTTGGCACAGTAGTGGCTGCTTTGCTGCGTATTCCGGATTCGATACCCGCACGGAACAATATTTGATTAGTTTACAGATAGTTGTTCCGTATCTAGAAGTCTTCTGTACGTTAGTTTAAGTTGTAACAACACAAGATTAATTTCTAATGTAGGGCTAACATTTTTAAAAGAAAAAACTAGAGAAAGAAAACATAGTGTAATTAAAATTTCAAGTTTTTTTTTTTTTTAATAAACCAGAAGAAAAGTAAGGATCTTATTGGCTACATCAGTAAGTATTTTAAAATTGGAAAATAGTTATTAGATAACCATTTTCTTTTGCCGCTACTGAACTTAGTTAGTACCTATACTAATTGTAGTAGTGGTTTTAGAGCATTTTATATTTTTTAAGTAACTTTTAGATGACGGTACAGTTAGTGAGTTCGATTCCTTAAGTACGGCACTAATATTTGCATGGTCTACAGATAGGTGTTGCCAGTCTAGGTGTCCTGTGTACGTGAGTTTATATATTTGTGGACGTACCCCGAAATAAGGAGTAGTTCCAATGCGAGGCAAAGTTTTTCTTTTTTTCTGTACAGACATCATATGACAATGAATAAATGATACTCATTATTTATATACGAAGTTTTAATTACATGCTATCAACAGCACCTCTGTGCCTTATCTGGTCCAGCAGAGGCCTACTATTTGCGATTGAGGTGTGGGTGTACCAAGTGTACGTAACCTTGAATTGAAATGACAACCAAGGTAGGTAGGCTTTGTCTTTAGCCTTAGTTGCCTGATAATAAAGAACTAGTATATTCTAGTACTTGGGGCGTTAAAATCATCAAGAATGTAGCTAAGCTAGTTCTAAGTAATTTATCAATAAATACTTAAGTATCTAAGTGTTTTTTTTATGTGGATGTAATTTTTCAATTCGATCTAGTAGGTCCTTTTTTTTTAGATGGGAAAGATCATCTTATGACAACCCCCGCTCTTGGGCGAAGCGGGAGATAGTGTCAGACTCTTACTGACTAAAAAAGCTATCCCGTTCCTTCTAGCCTTCGTAGCGGGGCTCGAGCGCCCTTTCTAGTAGGTCCTGACTCCTGAGATACTAGTTCAATTATTGTAATTATAATTTTTTTTTTTCAAAATTATTATCACGAGTTTATAATAGGTAAACTTTTTTATACATATAGTTTCTTTCACACTACAAAAAACAGAAGTATAAACTCATAGTGCCTAGACTACTATTATTTTTAAGGCTTTATAGACACAAGTGTACAAATTAACGATTAGTCAGCAGTTTTCATTCGTATAAGTATAGACCAGTGTTGGCCACCACAAAAAATGAATCTTCTACCTAGCATCATAAGCCTTTTAATGTTCCCACTGCTGGGACTCAGACCTCCTCTTTAAGAGAGGGAATAGGATGTAATCTAACACGCGGGCCCAGTACGGGTTGGTCATATGTCTTCGAATTTTTTATTCTAAGACCTGCCGATTTCCTCACGATGTTTTCCTTTACCGTTTTGAGAAAATGGATCTCTAACTTACCCGAATAAAATGTAACATCATGACCTTCCCATGTTGGGAACTTCGGGATCGTTCGAAAAAAATATCGTGGCCCTGGAACTTAATTAAAAGGCAACTGAAAGAACACAGGTTGGTTTTAATGAGTAAAAATCTTCCTAATATCCTTTCGATCTGGGTGGAACCAGAGCGACAATAGCTAGTTATTTGTTGATTTCCCAGCAATAACAAAAAATCTTCCTGTGTGCCAAGATTCATTAAAATATATTCAGTCTTAGCATCGGCTATTAGGATTTATGGGCCTATCGGCAAATGATTTTTTAAATAAATTACGATTTGGTAAGAATTAATACTATATTAGATAAGTAATACGCCAATAATATAATCCTTTATTTACCATCCCATCTCCGATCCATACACTAATTAAGAACCGCATTACCATGACGTGTTGAAATGTGACGCGTGCAAGCGAGAAAGAGGGAAGGAGTTTTACTCTCTATACTTGTATATCTCCGTCCCTTTAGCAGTTCAGTTTTGGTCGTAAAATTGATCGCGTTAAGATTTTGTAGCAGTTCGTCTGGGATGGTCATGATCTATGTACTTAAAATAAGTGTCGAATCATGGCTATGAATGCAGCTTACACAAAACGATCGATAGCAATTTGCAACTGTCTTTAAAAAGCATATGTTCACTAACGAACTAACGCATACACAAAGAATGAATACACAATACTCAAGGATATTAACCCCACACTTCTACAAAAGTTCGAAAAAACAAAAACGAAAACTTCACGACCCTCCCCTGTGTACACCTTTGTATAAAACAGCTGACTTCGTTGAAAAAAAAAAAGTAAAGTGACAAGTGATGCGTAGTGTGCGCTCGATAGCTTTACAATGTCAACCGGGAGAGAGCCACTGGCGCTGAGCGATCGATAAACTTGTGTCTCTAGGATTATACGAGGTTATAAAACAATTTTCTATGCAATAAAGTAGTTGTCTTCTGTTTTTATGGCGATCGAACTGTATATACCTAATATAATTATGTTAGTAGAGTCCTTTGAGACGTTTATACGTAAAAAATGCTTGATTTCAAGCGAAATCTATGGAACATTAATTTTAATAGTTTTCAATTCCAATTTTATTACTTAACGGTAACGTTTTTCTTATTTGCTATAAAAAAATTAATAGCAATATAATTAATTAAGATTAACCATACAAAACCTACGTTCCCAAACGAGTTGTTTCTTCAAATCCTATAAATTAAGATGGGATGTCATTCAATAACTTCTACCACTTTAGGGAAGAGCAGGAGCGCGTGTCAGACTTTTACTGAGTTACTCCGGTTTTTCTTTTCGGAAGCAAAATCTGCTGGTCCCCTACGTTACGGACTCGAGCTGGATCCGGATGGATACCAGACAACCGGACGGCGAGTTACCCATTGCTCGCGGTCCGCCACCCCTACCCTTTACTGACTAAGACTTATCCGTGTTCCTTTAGTTGTTCTTTGCGTTCCAGGAACGCGGTGACTCTTTCGAACAATCCTGAAGCTCAGGCGCTTCCTACCTGCTCAAGTTAATGAATAATGTATTAAGTACAAGTCTTTATCATGATCTCATACCGCAAATAGTTAGCACCCACGCGAGGCGGCAAAATATGAACGAATGCAGTGCAATGCGACTTTGAGCAAGCATGCACTTGGCAGTGTGCCACACGGCCAAGACCTTATGAACTTTACAAATAAATTATATAATCATTTCTAATGTTTGAGGATTACTGGTGCCAAAGAAAAACACGTGTATGGTGAATTTTATTTTTTATTTACATTATAGTAAAAAATCTATTCAATTTAGTTTCCAATTATGACGATGTTTTTGGCGTATAGAGTGGCCACTAGTTTGATTTGATAAAACTTAGTAAATTATTGCGCCGGTATATATCATGGTGACTATGTAGACAATTAATAATTTCATCAACAATTTTCTCGCCGTTTTTCTGTGATGTGCGATAAGAATCTATTATTATATGTATTCATATACCGACAAAGGCAGGTAGACCTACCTACTTGTAAGTCGAAAAATGGTCGCTTTCAGAAAAAAAAACGACATTATACAAGTCATTCAGATTTTATGTACTTTATAATAAAAGTAATTATGATAAAACAAGTAGAATTACTTTTTAATAACAGTGTTGTTTGATGAATTTCATTTACATTAATTATTTAGTTACTTTCAGTTGCCATAAGCTGTTAAAAAACTTTTTACTGTAATCATAATTCATCATATTTACGTGTGTTTGGTGTAGATAATCTTTACATTGTATAAAAAACAAAGTCGATTTTCGCGTCTTTCTCTTATCCACTCCCTCCGTCTAAACCACGCTACGAATTTTGATGCGGTTTACGTAAATAGAAAGAGCTATAAAGGAGGAAGGTAGGTATGTCTATATAATTTGCACTCAAGCAAAGCTGGAGCAGGCCACTAGTCTATATAATAATCATAGGCCTTTTTTTTATGGTGGGAAAAATCATGCATTGACATTCCCCGCCCTTGGGCGGAGCGGGAGATAGTGTCAGACTCTCACTGACTAAAAGACCCACCCCGTTCCTTCTTGCCTTCATACCGGGGCTCGAGCGCCCTTTCGGATAACCCTGGCCCCAGTAGGCTTCGACCCGGCTGGGTCCCTGCTGTTGCTGACAACTCCTTGAGGCGCGCGGGAACAGTGCGCGCCGTCGACGACTTGGGCTTGGTCCGGACAGTTACCGGACGGCCGGACAGCGAGCTACCCATTGCTCAATAATCATAGGCCTACCTAGGCAAGTATAGCTGCAGCAAATTGTCCTGAACGTCTCGCATCCATCGTATTTTCACGACCCTTGTCAGCTTTTTCTCATAGCAAGATGTAAAAATATCAAAAATGATTATGCGGTATGCGACCTTTGTTTTCATCGGTTTGATACAACTGATGACGCGCATATACCGGGCACGCACAGCATTTAAAGCTTCTACACCATTGCGGATTTTCATGTTATTCGGTTTTGTATCTGCCAATAACTTACTTAGCTATTGTTGCCAAGAAAACATTTTTATGGTAGGTAGATATTTCTTAAATAAACGATATTCTATTCTAATTTTATTGTATTATATGTTATTCTTTTCTATCTACTTAATTTATTCACGACGCGTCGTGAAAAAAATATATACGAGATTTGAGCTTAGCGCCAAAGTCGAAAATATACCTAACGCCTATGCAACTAGTAAACGTTTCGTGGTATTTATTTTCCGAAACATAATAATTAAAAAAACATATTATGAAAAAAAGAATTTCATAAACAAAATAAAATCACTATTATTCTATTCAACAGTGTAAACTACGCCGTCTAGTCCCAAGCTAAGCAGAGCTTTATGGGTACTAGACAACTGATAAACATACCTACATTATTTTCTAAATTAGTACATACATATTAAAGATAAATACCAGACACAGAACAAATGATTCTGCTCATTACACAAACATTTATCCTAGGTGGGAATCGAACCCACGACCTCCGGCATAGCAGTCAGGGCCACTAACCACTAGACCAACAGGTCAGTGCACGTGTCCATATGTATGATACACAGTTGTTAAAGTGATTTCAGATCCAAAAATATTGTCGCTAGATGAACCAAGTAAACTCTAAAGCGCAAGCCTGAAGCGCATATACCGGGCACACACAGCATTTAAAGCTTCTACATCATTGCGGATTTTCATGTTATTCTTCTTTGTATTTGCCGGACAGGTAATTCCGGGAATTTATTTTCCATTATGCGCAGACGCCAATTCCAAAGAACATCATAAAACATAGCGGAGTCTAGACTGCCTCAGGCCATTTCGGGTGCAAAGCTTATGATTGAACATAAAACTTGATTGTACAATTTTACCGTCAGATAGATACTTTTGTATGCAAATGTACGGAACTGTAGATTAAAAAAGCTATAGCAATGAAATTATAAAAAAAAAATTACAGAAATGCTTGGTTCTGTCAATATTAGGTTTTATGGGGTAAATTTTTGAAGTGAGCGGTGATGGTTAAATCCAAAACGTATTTCTTGTCGTTATAGATTGCCAGCCGCTAGGAAGTCTGAACACACACGATACTTTTTGGATAGACTAATAGTGATGCCTATTCGAGAAGTATCATAGGCAACACGGTTGCGTACTTGCAACGACTCATCCAACTTATAGGCAACACGGTTGTGTACTTGCAACGCATCATCTAACTTATAGGCAACACGGTTGCGTACTTGCAACGACTCATCCAACTTATATGCAACACGGTTGCGTACTTGCAACGACTCATCCAACTTATTATCTCCATGTGAGGAACATAAGACCAGTGGAGAATTTGATTTTCTCAGCAGTCACTGGTTGCCCTATAAAAAGTATTCTGTGCTGGTAGCGAAGGATAGGACCGAAGCCAGGAAAAATGGCACATCTCCCAAATTACATATTTGCCCGATAAAGTTATGTCCCCATAATTATAAAATCAGAAAAATACATGTTACTGATTGATTGAACAGGTATCTTGATACTAATAACTCAGAAACCGCTGACTGAGCCCTTTAGATAATCCCAGTTCTTCATCGCTCCGTCCCAGATAACGGTTTTCTACATTCTTAGCTGTAATAAATTGATGGTGTTTAGCAGGCGCCGCGCGACTGGGAGATTGTGGCTTGCAACGATAATGTGTGCACATTATAGTGCTTTACTATTCATGCTGCCCTAGTACCTCGGACGCGCCGCCACTCGCGGATATGACAAGATAAATATCGTTCTTGTAAGCAATCATTGCTAACAAAAATGTACTTAACTGTTATTGCTTAACAACAAAACATTTTTAAGGTAGGTAGGTTTTTTTTGCTTATTTATTAATTTCGTGTAAAAAATATATAATTCAACATTAATTTGTGCTTAGCGCTAAAGATGGTGGTCAAATGCAAGCCTATCAAAAAAGTATGATACAAAGCTGCTAAAGATATTTCAGACCTAAAAATATTGTCGCTAGATGAACCAAGTACCCAGTAGTAGGTACCTATACACTGAAACGCCTGAAGCGTATAGATATTTCACATAGAATGAAAGGAAAACGAAACATAGATATTGTTTTAAAGGCAATAGTAATTTCAGATGTAGGTTACTTTTATATCCGTAGGTTATAAGTGGTCATATTTTAGGATAGTACTGCTTCTGTAAAAGAAAATCATCGGGACTAAGCGTCTCGCCTTGTCTCAAAGGACTGGAACAATCTGCCTGCTGCGATCTTCCCGTCCGATTATAATTTGAGTGTCTTCAAAGCAAGAGTGAATAGGCTCATAAACTAGTGCGCTTTACCATAAGAGATTGCATCACTGCTTACCATCAGGTGGGATCGCAGTCAAGCACTGGTTAATATCAACTAAAAAAAAAATATGTTCAATTTACTTATAAAATAAACTTTTCATTAAATAAACGTGATCTTTGCCTTGACAGTAAGATAAGAAATTCTCCAAGAATAAAATTCCGTTGACCCTAAAAGAAAACATGCATACAAAAGTATGATCATAGGAACCCCATTAGAATGCAATTGCACCATAATCGCACGGTTGCAAAGGTCATCGCCGTTCACCATAACTTAGGTACAATGCAAAGCCATTGCTAAAACTTGAAAGGTGGTGCCGCTAAAATTAATGTACTTAGGTTCTACTAACTCTTTACTTATGTTTAAATGGTGTAAAGGACAGGTCTCCGCAAAGTTTAAGGGCTTGTACAGTAGACGAAACTACTTCCTTCCACAAGATTTTTTTGACAGGAAACGAGAAAAAATGTCGGCCTCTCCATACAAAATGATTTTATTTGTTTTAAATTTAATCGTGGTAAAATAAATCAAAACTCATATCGATACCTGTAATAAGAATTATAGTAACTAAAATTTAAAAATGTATCTCACGTCGATTGACGTGTGTAAGTTGTTTTTACTAAAATTTAAATATGTCCCTTACTTTAATTCATAATAATGGTATCGATATGGTAATAGAGTTTAAAAAAGTGATCATTAGTCGTTAATTTGATATATTTGTTTTATAGGAAGTTCTACTTAACTTGTTAAAAACTAGGTCGAACAAAATATTGGTCGAATTGTTTAAAAAAATACAGTACACAAGAAATCTAGGTTTTTAAATTTATTTTGAAAAATAAAATTAAAATTCATCCCTTTTAAGCATATCTTTAATCTAATTCTAATTTTTAGAAAGAACATCTCGAACCCCAATATATCACACACAAAAATAAAATTAAATCTGAAAAGCCAATGATGACGAACTCGTGAAAACTGTAATTCGCTAAAGGAAAACATCATGAGGAAACTGGTATGTTCTAGCACAATGTGAAGACGTGTGACTTCCACCAACCCGCACTGGGCCTGCATTCTCTCTCCTCGAGAAGAGGCCTTTTTTTAAAGTGGGGAATCATCCAATGATTTTTCCCGCTCTTGGGCGGCATGGCAGACTTACTGACTATTTACTCATTTGAGACTTCTTTGCCTTCCGTTCGAGGGCCCCGGGGTTTCATTTTCACTTAACCCTTGGCCCCAGTAGGTTTCGACCCCGCTGGGCGGACGCAGCCGCACCCCGCGTCTCCCGTGGCTGGTAGTCGGGATCGGTAATCTCGGTGGCCGGGACGTGAGGGCGTTCGTTCACTCACGCGTGCGGCCTCCTCCTTCGCTAGCATTACTGCTTCGCAAAAGATGGTGACCGCCTGCCATTCCTTCTCGCTCCGGACCATGGCCTGTACCATCTTCTGTCGCACCCGAATTCTTCTGTGGGCAGTTGCCCACACCACACTTATCACCCGTTGTCGGAAGAACTCCCCTTTTCAAAGGAAGTTTGCGGGACGTTTCGCATACCTTCCGACGTCCAAAGGAATATAATACTCATTATAATTATTATAAGGCTGATTATGCTATAACGGCTATTTGCTAAAACGGTTCATTATGTGTTACAACATTTATACAGAACTCTAAACTAATTGTAATTAACGTTAAAACAATTGGTGTTAACGAAGACATAATGCCTTGTGTAATGGTGATCCAGATTTATAGCTTTTCATTAGCACATGAAAGGTACCAAAGCGGCTCGAAATTAGCATCAAGTGAAGAAATTGAACTGAAAAACTCATATTTCTAATTTCACGAGTAATATTTAACAGAAATGATGAGTTCGAGAGACAAAGATGAACATAAATAGGTTTATTTTGTGCCTTTCACCGTTTCACAATAGCAAAAAGTATATCTAGGTTTTGAACCTTTTTCTGAGATCAAAAATCATCAAATGACTCCTCTCTTGCTCCTCTCACTCTGGGTGGAGCGAGAAGGAGTGTCAGACTTTTACTGACTAAAACATTTTTCAGTTGCCATGACCTGACGCAAGTGGACGCGTCCGTCTATCGCCTCTAACATGGATACGGTGGTACTCCGCCCAAGCGGCACAGCCCTCCACCGAAATCTTCACCATGTTCTTCGGATTTTTACTTTGGTCCGAGACAAGACGAATAAACCGGGAATATAAACTACATATATATATAAATTAAATGGATACAACAGTCGCACAATTGCCGTCACGGATCTTGAGCGCTTGCTTCAAGTTGCGCAGAACACAAATATTCGGTCTCTTTAGTCGTGCGAAGTGAGACGCGGGGGCGGGGAGTGTCAGTGATTGGCTCGCCGCGCCTTCGCGTCTTAGACGTCACTCCTGATTCGTTACATGCGTTGCATGCATGTATCTAACAACGAAGACGATTAGCTCGCCAATGTATGGAATGCGCAAAGCGATCCCCATTCTGACGCCGAGCGCTCAAAATCTGTTTCGGCAATTGTACCCGCCTAGGCGGCCAGTACGAGTATCTGTGCATATAATTGCGGCCAGCTGCGCCCGGGTAGAGCCCCGCTGATGATCTTGAAATCCATTTTCTTTGCAAAATATTGATCGATTTGCAATGCTATGTTCACTTTGAAGAATATTTAACCACCTATTTTTATGTGTAAAAATGTTTCTAAAGATCCAAACCGTCTCGAATAAGTTTTACTAAATATTTTTTTTAGACAACAGTATTAATCGCACGAAAGAATCAATAGTTGATATTGTTGTTCATGGATCTATAATAAACATTTTTTTTTTCAAACCTATTAACCAGGCCGTTACAGAGAAGTAGACTTCAGAAAGTCACAGTTTAAAAGGCACTTCTCGGGAGCTTGGGCCTTAAAAGCTTGAAATAACGCAATCTGATAGTAAATGTTATGTACATTTTTATCTGACTAATTTAAGATTGTCGGAATTAAATCTCACTATAAAGATACTGCATCTTCAAGGCTAATGATGCTATAACAACTAAAAACACAAAGAAGATAATTGTATGAGAATTGAATGGATTTCTCAATATATACTTAGATGAATGTTATAATTACTACAAGTAATAAAACAAAAGGTCAATTAGTTCATTTAAATGTAGTTTTTATCGGTGTGAATGAAAAGGCACAAGGTACATGCTTGAAATGATGTAAAATATATAGATAAACCTTAACATAAACTGATATGCTTTATAGTTATCTATATTTTGAAATATATACCGATGAAAGAAAAAAAAATTGAGTCAAACATGGTGCATACATTAAAAAAATACCAATTAAAAATATTGGGAAGATATACGTCACATCAGTGTAAAACAGTATAATGCCGGGGCTCCTGTACAAGACAGAGCCACAGCGCTGATTTTCAGCGCCAAAGAAAAGATGTAGATACCTACTTATTGTGTGAGGAGTGATATGAAAGAAAATGGAATTAGTGATGGCATGACGAGTGACAAGACTGAATGAAAGAAAATAATATGTTGTTCTAACCCCAAATAACATGGGACAAGGGTAGAAAGATAATAATGATTATGATAAAAGTATAGAAATATTTATATCTATGGTTGAAACCTTAGTATGCATGTATGTATATCTTTATACACACATATAATAAATATTAGTTAACTATACAACCCTGTTCTACAACTCACATGACACTGGCAAAATATATTTATTTCGCTCTTTTAATGGAGTTCCCCACAGCTGAGTTCGTACAAGCCTCTTGTTTAAGTTTTTTTCTAACTCCAGGCCAAACCGGGGCAAATCACTAGTTTTTCCTCAAAACAGGTCATGTCTCGCTTCATTGTTGACACAGCTAGGCTTTGAATGAACCCCAAACATTAACATTTAAAGCAAACAAAGTGAAAACATTGAAAGCAATAAAGTTTAATATTCAAGGCTCCGAGCTACGACCCACGTGTGTGGAACTAATAATAATACATTATCCAGTCGAGCATATAGACACGAAGGTAAAAAGTGAATAGCAATTTTACACTTATCAACTATCTCATCACTTGCAACTACTCATTAGTTCATAGAACTTTCATGTCAGAACGGTAATTAAATTAAACATAGCGATTATTTAAAGCAACAATAGGCCTCGAAAATGAACTATTACAAGACCATTAGGGTCAGCTTACACCGGTGTGACTCAACGCTATAAATACTGCAATAAAGTTCTATAACTTTATTTACCTACTACACAAAAAGTATCACACATTTCAGTAAGAGAATTCAAACGGTGTGGATTGAAATCGTTTTCCCAGAAATGAGTACACTTTTGTGTAGCGAATAAGGTTGTAATAACCTCTCTCATTGTCTTTCTATTGTATCTCTAATTATGGCATTTGTAAGGTTAAAATGTATCGATCCTTATACAACTTACATTAAAGAAAACGTAACAACTATCTTCAACCTACCTGCAACGTACCGTTAAATATTTCGTCCATATTACCAGCAGAGGTACCAACAAAATGGAACATAGTATGGTGACTGGAAAAAGAACGGGCATTACATTGCCCGCTATTTTTCCGAGCAAGAGGCCGAAGTCCTAGAAGGTGGTAGTCCCCAAATCACAGTTTAAAAAATGCTCACAATTCTGAGCAGTAAACGAGCGGTTAAAAAAGAGATTGCTTACCGCCATAAAAACAACTTCTCGTCTCTGTGCGAGCTAGCCCTTACAGAAAAAAAAATGTAGGTTACTTCTAAGAATATATTGTTCTTAATAATTAGTAAAGAATCGTGGGTGCTTCGACATAATGAAGATTAATATGCCAATTTCGTGCGACTTTCACTGAGCTGCGTTGACGTGATACCCATTAGTCTGTTTAATGATTGATTACTGCAGCGTGAGGAACCTGCATCGCTGTGATTGCGTAATGTCAGCTTATGTGGTTCAACTTGTTGCGATGTTATTGATGACATATGATTTTGTGTGGGACTGAGAACATCGTGAATTTGAGAGTCATCATCATTATCATTCCTTTATCTCTATTTATTTGCAGTAGGCACAATGTCTACTTCTTATATCTTATTAAGACCAGTCGTTGTGATGACACTTGCCAGAGGAGTCTGACAGCCACCCCTTTTCGGGGAAAAAGAGCATTTTCGATTCTTATCAACTTAGTATCGGGCTTAGATCGTGTTGGTGGAAGGCTGCCTTAATATTTTCGGGTTTTTTTGAGGTAGTTTTTGTTCTATGCATCATTTATTGATTGTATAATATGTTGGTATGCTAATTGTAAATAAGATGACTGGGCTGCGAAGATAGTGTGACGATATGATCGTGTCCACGGGGCAAACATGGCCAGCAATCGCCCAAGACAAAGAGGTTTGGAAGGAGAAGGGGAAGGCCTTTGCTCAGCTTTGGGTTACTATAGGATATGAAAATTTAGTTAAGCCAAATTACGGCTGTAACAGTTAAAACCGTAGCTTAGAACCAATGGCTAATAGAAAGTGAAAAAATAGATGAATAAAAAGAAAATTGGTTTTTCTTTGGTACTAGGTGGAAAGCTTATTAATTAAAGATTTTATCCAGTAATTAACAAACTTCACGAAAGTGTAGAGTAATTAAATTTTATCTACTTTCAGAGTCAAGATCTGCATATTATAATTAAAATAATTTTGTCTATCATCAACTTACCTAATACTTGGTTTACAAGGGTAATAATGTTTACTATAGTAATTAGAGTGCAATCAAAGTTACAAAAGTGCTCATCATGAAACGGCAGCAGGTAAATTAATTGTTACATAGTAGGAATATGTTTTTAATTGACTAATTCTAAAGCTGGAGCCCATTAACAACGTATTCCCACAGAAATGCTTCGTTGAATTTTAACTAACTTTTAAGCGATACATGATTTCGCTTTTACGGTACAAGCGGCCATAACGGTACTGAGTGATTTCTTATAGAACACAAATATTATTTTGGAATGCTTAAAAACTTGCAGTTAAATAAATCTCGGAATTGTTTACATTGCATGACTGACAACAATGGCATATTATGTTCAGTAAGAATTTTAATTTACAGTGGTTTCATTATTACGATTATGAAGCAAAACAGTCACGGAGCAATCCAAGCGCTTCCAAGTTTCAAGGTCTCAAGCGATGCAGCGCTGTCGATGTGAATCAATCATACTGTCAGCCATGATGTTAAAAAACTACCATTACAAGCTATCCTAACCACAGAAGAAATTGATCTCCGATATCGGAAAGGTATACGGTATTGCATCATTGCAAAACCTGGCAGATCGTCCATTTTGTGCACACATTCTCAACGATGTTTCCGCGTTATATAACCACTGAAATCCATTGAATCTACAGTTTTACATTGAAAGCATTGGAATAATGTCAACAAGAATAGCAGTAATTGCATTGTTTAGGATTATTGAAGGTTTTTGTCAAGGTTAGGGCAGTGGACATACCATATCGCACTGCGCTTCACCGTCGTCGTCATAGAAGATGGTGTCTCCGTCGTCCATCCCTGCGGCTAGCGGCCAGCTCACTCGTCACCAGCGCCCGCCGACGCCGGCCTCCACGTCGGCACGCGGCCGGACCACCGGCATCCGAACTTGCACTAATTATCTGTACGGTTACACACCGGCACCGGCTCTAAGACTCCACTATCGTAGCGAATTGAACGATCGAAATCTTCTGGATAATCCGGTGAGTCACGCGACAGCGACCTGACTAGGTGCAACACTGGCTCGCGGCGCAGACGACTCGGAAGGTGTGGGTGTCCTTAACGAGCTGAATCACACGCTACTCGGAGGAGGCGCCCCGCGTTCACTTAACATTTTTTGGGTACTAACTTGCGGATGAGCCGATTGATTGTGTATTTTTTGTTGCTCAAGGGCGATCCGCTGAGTGCGCTAGGTTTAGGCTGGTGTTTTTGTGGCAACTGCGTAGATAGCGGCGGCCGGGCGAGGGTGGCGCGCGCACTCCACGGGGTGCATTGATCGGATCCCTACTGCGCATGTCCCCTTTCAGATTTCTCGACTGTTTTGACATTTGCGGGGGGAACCCTTATTTTAACACGTCCGCTGCAGATTGAGAAACACTAGACACGTTTTCTCGAGGATATGCGTAATTTAACAATGTAGAAACATTCAAATTATATAAAACGCGCGACTAACATTAAACATAATGCTAGTAACATCGACGAAGCAAAAACTAGCGTTCAATATTCCCATTCAATATAACTGCTCAATCATAGAAATTAGTTCTCACATTATTTTTATGGCACGACAATAATGGCATTTGGTTTAGAGGCTTTTTTATTCAACTATAGCAATTCTCTGGCTACCTATAAAAAGATGGTGAATGTAGACGGGCCTTAAATGGAAAGTATTTACATTTGTTTTGCCCATTGCGTACGTGCGTAGGCACTATGTACATATTATGGCTGTGTATGTGTTTATTGCTGTAACAACACATTATTTCTAGAGTACACATAACGTTTTTTGTATTTCAAATGAAACAGAATTTCATAAATGTTGTAAGTTGTAACGCTTTGTTGCGAAGGTCTCATTAGTAGGTTTTTAATGATATAAAATATAAATGCAGTCAAATAACTTAGCGGAGTAGTTTGGATTCCGTTGTCTAACTTTTTTGTTGAAGTCCGTGTAAAAAACAAAATAGTTTTATTGAAGACAATTGTTTAACAATGCAAGATAAGCGTAATTAAATACTTACGAACGTGCTTTAAGTATTTTTTGTATGATTTACAATTAATTAAAAATACGTATTACAGATTAAGAGTTATTTTTCGCACAAAGGAACATAAAATGTATACCTAAGCAAGACCACATGCATAAAACATTTTATAATTTAAAATAAGCTTAGGATTTTTTTGAAAATAAATTGCTTTATTGGCACATGATAATTTTGTTTATTTGTATGTATTTATATAAGTATTTATTTAAATAAATATGTATTAATGTTGATTTTAATTTTCTTTTTGTTTGTTTGCCTTGAAGTTGCACCTACCATGTTATGTCTCTGCACCACCCTAAGGTCGACTGGTAGATAATACCTAAGGCATTAAGTCCGACTTTGTACAGTTTTTTGTGCAAGAAGTGTCAATAAATAAATAAATAAATAATGTTACTTAGTTCAGGAACCACGAAATCATGTTTTAAATTATGAAAATAATCTGGAAGCGTAAAGGTGGTAACAAGGTTAAATATTTCATAGACATAAATTCTCGTGGGGTCGAGATATCTTCCTCCCTCGCAAATGTATAATGCGGCGTTTTCTTATGAGCTGGGTTCAGGTGCTCCTATTTCTTGTTATTTATAATTCGTTCTGGTTTTTCTTTAGGTAAATGGAAAAATAAATTCAGCATTTCAGGTATTCAACATGAATAACACCCACACATATAGGTCCCTATATGTGTGGGTGTATTTTTATATGTGATATTTATATAGTATTCTGGGTCAATGGGAATTACCGTATGTATTTCAATCTTTTAGAGTATCAAAATATGTATACGATTTTTGCGACATAAACGGCCGTATCTTTTTTATTCATTAACTTAGAAGTTTGATTTTGCAGCTTGAAGGGACCGCAGACTTGAGTATATGGTTTTTATTTCAACTCGATACCTCCACGCGTTCTCGAGATAAAGGGTCTCGACAGACAGACAGACAGACGGACGGACAACAAAGTGATCCTATAAGATCCGTTTTTTCCTTTTGAGGTACGGAACCCTAAAAATGCTTATGCTTACTGTTGTGGATCATATGTCTTTTGATTATCTCACAGAAGATGCAAAAAGTAAAGTACCTAACACAGTGATAAAGCTGTCTTTGCCATGGGCGACTTGAATGCCTCATTTCACTCAGATTCTATATTAACTGTGCTGGGGACTTAATTATATAAATCCCTCTCTACGTTCGGGATTAAAACTTAAAAACCTGCAGGGACGTCTGGAATGAAACATATAAATTCAAAGTAAATAAACAATATCGCTAATAAAATCAACATTTATTCAGACGACCCCAGTTATCTTTTATTGACTGTACATACATATCTACGAGATACTTACCTACCTACCTAAAACATGTTCATTTAGTAAGGGCCCCGTTGTAAAGGCCTATGAATGAGCCACGGTGTGGTGAACTGTGTCAAGGCACTCGGGAACGTTCACCGTGCTCTACTCCACTTGTATCATAACGTAGCTATAAACCCTAGTGCGTAAACAGGTCCATTTCAATGTAACTAGACAGACGTACCTTAAACTACTACAGTACAGTCACAAACAATAAAGTATTTTAATTGTCACATTTCCTATTTATCTCAACTTATGTTACTTAATTTAACTTAACTTGTTTGAACGACCGACATTCTGACAATTCTAAAGTGCCTGTAAATGTTTTAAGTATGTATTTGAAATATACAAAGTGTAAGAGACAGTCCTCCACAAACATTAAGGGCTCACTCAGTAGACAAAACTGAACAACCTTCCACAAGATTTTTTTTCAGGAAACGAAAAAAAAAATGTTCAGTTTCGTCTACTGAGCCAGCCCTTAAAGTTTGTGGAGAGCTGTCCCTTACACCTTGTTTTTGATTTGATTTGATTCTGCCATCCAAGAAATAAGAGTTCAGCAATATCTAACCATCAAATAGGTAATTTAGTATGCTGCCGTCCTCTAACTAAAAAGCAGCTAAGTGCTTTGTTTTCTAAGTAACTTAGCTGCTTTTTAGTTAGAGGACGGCAGTATGAATGTTTGCACAATTATTTCTTGAATAACTGGTTGGGTGACGGTGACAGAACATAATCATCATCATTTCAGCCGAAAGACGTCCACTGTTGGACATAGACCTCCCCCAAGCGTCGACACAACGACCGGCCTGTAAGCCTGTAAGCAACCATGTTTCAGTACCATATGTCATCACTTGCAACCGAGACAGAATGGAAGAAAAAAACGTGTTACACCGATCCCACGTAATATAAGTAGGTTTTTTATAGAAGAACCGGATTTCGATTTTAATAAATATAATTTTAAAACATACGCTTTCATAGCATATCAAACTAAAAAGTGTTAAATGATTTTCAATATAGATAGGAAATAATAATAATGAACGAAATATTAATGTTATTGTGAAAAAAGCGTGAGAGCGTTAAGTGCCAAATTTTTTCGTAGATCGAGCTTTTTCCACAATAATATTAATATTTTTCGTTCATTATTATTTTTTACAAAAATTACAGGTGATTAATAAAAGCGTGTTAAAAATACAAAATATTGTTTGCTTTTATTACCATACTCACCTCGATTTTAATCACTGATGGGACCACAGAAATTTGGCATTGCTTGCTAAAAAAAAGTTACGGTTAGTACGGCAATAATTGACTGCTTAGTTATGCTCAGAAACCATTGAGTTTTATTGCAAGTTTAAGTGGGTCCTACCCGCTATGGTCCTACTTAATAACGACATTATGGTTCTAATTAAAATGTTATCCATCCACCAGGACTCAGGCCTCCTCTCTAGGAGAGGGAATGAGCCGTAATCCACCACGCGGGCCCGGTGCGTGTTGGTGAATGTCACATGTCTTCGAATTTTTGGTTCTAGGACATGCCGGTTTCTTCACGATGTTTTCCTGCACCGTTTTGAGAGCAATGGTGATGAAATAAATTACACAAAGTAATGCGCCTTGCTGGGTTCGAACCCGCGACCTACAACTCGTAAGGCTTACCTTACTACTCGACCACCACTGCTCTCAAGTTTAAGTAGGTCCTACTTAGTAACAACATTATTATCTTTATTAAACTGTTATGAAAAACGCGATTAGGTTCAATCTAGTTTCGTTACCAACGTAATGACGTGCATCATTAATTCAATCAGCCACATTTCCTGACAATTCCTTTGATAAATTATTATGTGGTTCTGATTGTGGAAATATTATTAATGATAGGGCAGAATAAGTTCAGTCGTGAATTCGTGGCTGTTACGAAATGTCAAGGGAGCACTTTAATGTTACGACAAGCTGAGTGAGAACTTAACGATCGTGCAGAGCAATAGATACTACTGCCATGTTTGTTGTAACAATATTTTTAATATTCCACGATTATCTTCCTAATGAAAACAAGAATATACCATTTTTTCTTTACTTTTCATATCTAGCTGCTGCCGGGTGCTTCACCCGCGTGATACTAGAAATTGTTCCTAGAGAATATACTACCGGAACAAAATAAGAGGTAAATAAAAAGTATCTACTCTAGGACATGGTGCTCATGAGCCAAATATCATCCAAATCCAAGTAATGAACATATACACATACCCAAATTTTCCAGTTTCAAACTTTTTAGTCGAACCGGGGCTAAAGTGGTAAGTCCACACTTTGAGGAGTGAGAAGCGTCACGGCGGCGTCCTCACCTTCAGCGAGCACCACCGATGTACCCTCGAAGTGTTCCACACGCGCCTCAAAAAAATGACTGCAAAGCATAGGGGCCCAGTAGGGCCGATTTCCGCTAGCTGGGACCACGGGGTATTTCTAAAAGGATACCGCAGAAGGGAAGGCAACTGAAGGATACAGCAATGTTTATAGTCAGTAAGAGTCTGACACGCCTTCTCGCTCCGCCCAGAGCTGGAGAAGTCATTGGATCATTTCCACCCTTAAAAAAAGGATAATATATGATCGTGTCACAGGTGTTAAATGCCTTCTCGTGACAATTCTAATAACTGTCTTATCTGTATCAGCATTCTTTTGTACCACGTACGTACATACAGCTCAAAGGCAAATGACAATAGCGTACCAAACGACATTCCTCGTTATGAAGGTCAAGTGTCAAAAAGTATGTAAAGAATAATTTATTTTATTAGTTGCACTTTGCATGTAGTTGGCGGTGTGTTACAGTTATTAAGAGAGCCCTTCCCGATCCGTCTATCTCTAACAACATGATTTAAAAGTGTGCCATTTCATCTAGCGGAATGTTTGATAAATAGGCTACGTGAAATAAAGAGAAATAACGCCTTTAACGCTTTGTTGGTATTTGATAATTCCGTCACTTACTAGAATATTTCACAAAAGTTGTTCCAGGAAATACCTGTTTAAAAAAAAACCAATGATAAAATCATTGTACCCTGTATTCACAAAATTATAAATGAATTTGAATTTAGCTTACCTTATTGATTCTGAATTTCATTTAAATGTGCTAGGTTTCTACAAATATATTTTCTTTACATCTTTAATTTATGAGTAGGTAGAGTACATTAGGAAAGGCCAAAGTTTACGCGAAATAGCAAATTTTCAGGTCTTTACTAGATTCGTTTTACACAAACCTTTGTTTTAATTTCAATAGAAACCTAGATATCCATAAAAAATCCGTGTCTCCAAAACTGGGTAATTGTATCGTAAATTAGGTAATTGGTTGTTAACTTTAGATTATGCGCAGACTGAGATGCTAATAACTGTAGAGAGGTAAAATTATTATATGAATTATTTTTTATTTAATTTTTATTTTTTATTTGTGTATAAGTTTATAGGGAACATTTTATCTGTATACATTGTCTTTTGTTTTTTTTATTTTTTTTTATTTTATTATTATTTTTTCTTGTTTTTTCAGTTGCTACCCTTTTTTATTATTATTATTACTAAAGGAAAATGGCCATTGCTCTAAATTAAGTTTTATTTTATATTATATCGTAAAATTTGAATTCCAACGCTTTACCTACAAGGTTGTGTAAATATAAAATCTAATTAAAAAGTACCACTAACTCCCAAAATACAAGCTGGACTTAGTTTGGGAGTTAGTAGATCATTTACTGTGTGCTACTGTACAACCAACCAGCGAATTGTATGTTCATATAATATGTATATTAATTAAGATTGTTGTACTTTTGGAGCGAAATAAATTATTATTATTATTCCATTTATTTATTATTATTTACATAATTTTTAAATTTTTAAATATTTCTTAAAAAAATAACATTAAAAAAAACATTTAAAAATATAAAAAATAGTAGCCCACCGGCATCGGGAACAGGGTCCAAGCTACCGGCGGTCAGGACTCCTGAGAGAGGAACCTCCGGACAATACGCGCCGTGTCTAGGAGTACTGCCTTCTGGATCAAGCCCTTGATCCAACTGCCTAACGAGAGCCTCCGCAGATGTTGGTCGAGGCTCTTGGCTATTAAGCCATTGGCCGTCACGACTATCGGCACAATGATTGCTCTATCCACTTCCCACATGTCGACAACCTCGCGAGCCAAGTCAAGATATTTAGTTTGTTTATCCTTCTCAGCTTTCACGAGGTTCTCGTCATGAGGGACCGCTATATCAACAATCATTGTGCGACGCTCCAGTCGATCTATCACCACTATGTCAGGCTTATTGGCAACAATAGTCCTGTCAGTGATGATAGATCGGTCCCAATACAATGTGACGCTGCCATTCTCGAGAACTGGGTCGGGCACATACCTATAGTACGGTACTTCTGATTCAACAAGATTGTATTTAAGAGCAAGTTGCTGATGGATAATCCTGGCTACAAGGTTGTGTCTGTGCAAATAGTCTCCGTTAGCTAAATGAGAACACCCAGAAATAATGTGTCGGATTGATTCTCCGGGCCGGTGGCATGCCCGACAGATGTCAACCGTACCGTCCTTCACAATATATTTCCGGTAGTTGTTCGTCATCATAACTTCGTCCATAATTGCAAAGACAAAACCTTCGGTTTCTCCAAAGAGATTACCAAAGCGTAGCCAGGATACGGACGCTAAAAGATCTACATCGGGCCCATGTAAGGCCCGGTAAAAGCGCCCGTGAAGCTCCTTGCCCTTCCATACTTCCTTGCGTTCATTAGTATCCATTACTATAGGTTTGCGCCAGTTCTCGTTGGCCAAGGAGAGCGGGGTGAGGCCTTTGTCCACCGCCACTACATCTCGGTGCATCCCCACGTCGGTTTCCAGGAAGTATTCCCTGAGACTGCATACCTCACGGTTGTGCAGGGTCTTGGCATTTAAGAAGCCACGACCCCCACACTTCCGTGGGATATACAGTCTCATCACCGATGATCGTGGGTGATGCATCCGATTTGCGGTAAGCAGAGTGCGGACCCTCCTATCCAGGGCGTCGAGTTCCGTCTGAGTCCATTTGAGTATGCCGAAAGAGTACATCAAAACCGGCATGACCCAACCGTTGAAGGCGCGCACCTTGTTCCCGCCTGATAAAAGACTTTTCAGTACTTTATTCAGGCGGCCAAAGAAGCGCTCCCTCAACGATTGTTTCACTTCAGCAGCATTGATGCCCAACGCTTCCGACATACCCAAATACTTGTAAGTTTCGGTTGAGCAGAGGGATCTAAGGTGTATAGAATCCGAGAGTTGGGTTCCCACGGATTCCATAATCTCCCCTCGCTTTACATGCATGACTGCACATTTGTCCAAACCAAATTCCATCCTGATGGCACTACTGAAGGTTTCAGTTACCTTCAGTAGCTCCATCAGTTGCAAGTTGTTGGAAGCAAAAAGTTTCAGATCATCCATGTAAAGAAGGTGAGATATGACCTGACCCTCTCTTCTCAACCGGTAGCCTATACCCGAACCCTCCAGCAGTGTGCTGAGAGGGTTCAAGGCTAGGCAAAACCACAGTGGACTCAAACTGTCACCCTGGAATATGCCACGCTCGATCCTTAACGGTTCGCTGTTCTCCGAAACCCGTCGACACCCTGGATAGTGAAGGACCGTCCTCCACTGCCCCATACATGACATCAGAAAGGTGCGCAGAGTTAAATCAATTTTATATAGTTCTAGCACCCTCATGAGCCATGTATGCGGCACTGAATCATAGGCCTTCTTATAATCTATCCAGCATGTCGACAGATCTCTTCGAGAACGACGAACCTGTTGGCTAATGGCAACATCAATGAGGAGCAGCTCCTTAGTACCACGGGACCCGTTCCTACATCCATTCTGAGAAGCAGACATGATGGAATTTGTCTCAATATGATTATTAATTTTAGCTCTCAGGATGGATGTAAGAACTTTATAGACCGTCGGTAAACACGTAATCGGTCTATAATTTTTGGGTTCCGCAGTACTACCCGATTTATGGAGCAGGTGGGTTATTCCTGTCGTCAGGAACTGGGGCAGCGACCCTGACTCTAAGGTAGATTGGAATTGGGACGCCAAGCGAGCGTGCGAACTTTTAAACCATTTAAGCCAAAAGTTGTGCAGCCCGTCCGGTCCTGGAGATTTCCAGTTTGGTAACGGACGGACTGCACGAGCTACATCTTGGGGGCTGATGGTAACTGCCCCCATTTCTGGTATAAGTTCGCACTCTCGCTCGACCTCCCGAGTCCAATCACCCTCAGTGTGATTGACAGGCACCGACCAAATGCTGCGCCAAAATGAATACATGGCATCATCATCCGGTAGGCGCGTATCAATCAAACTTTGGTCTGGTCGCTCCCAAGCCCTGTAAACCCACCTTTCGTTGCTTTGGAACGCGCGATTCTGGGTGTACCGCTCCACTCGCCGCTTGTACCGTCGTATACGGTTTGCCCATGCATAGACTTTCTGCCTCAGGAAGTCGATACGCTCTGTGATACGGGGTAGATAATCTCGTGGACTAATATCTGTCCCCGAGAACGCCCGCCTCACAAAGCGCATCACTCTAGGGCGAGTGTTGCCCTCCCTGAAGCAGATAAGTTTGCCGATGAGTGCTCTAGCCTCACCGATACGACGCTCGATCCTGCACTGCCAAGCTGGTTTAGCTGGTCGTGTAGCTCTGTCACTATTTGGAATTTTGACGTGAGCTACACGACACGCCGCTGCAGCCGCACAATACAAGATCGAGTGGGTATCGGTAAGGTCTTCGCTGCTATCAAAACAATTTGATAGCTGCGAATCTAGAGCACACACCAACGCCCTATTTTTTCTATGCATAGGCAAACGAGGCAGACGAGGTCTAAGCTCTGCGGGTATAGAGCGGTACTCCCGGAATGCATCCTCCAAAGCGCTCCTCAAACGTACATTGCACTGGGTACTCACGGATATAGCCCCGTCATCATCATCCTCACCAACGTGGTCAGGTCGCGGTGAAACACTGGGTTGACGTTGCACCGCGGCCTGTGGTGGAACAGGTGAGACACGACCATTCCGTGATTCTAGGCGCAGTCTATCAAGTACGGCGTCATCCAACATACGGTTACGCTGGATGACCCGCACCTGATCCGATAGTCTTTGGGCCGAAACGTTGACAGCTGGTTCAAGCACCTGAAACAGAGAGAGCATCCGACCACGGTACGCAGTCAGGTTAATTCCCCCCTCTGTAGCCCCAAAGTATGAGCGCATGACATTTTCATTAATGGATTGTGTCCATCGCATGCGCTGCACACTTCCACCGGCAGCGGGGACCCTGTCAGAGGCCGGAGGGCCTCGAGGTCCCAAGCAAGGTCGGCCTCTTCCTCGCCGACTCGCAGGTGGTGGTGTCGTCGGCGGCGAGAAGTATTCGTCGCTCGAGCTCGACGCAACTGCAGCTACCGGAATCTCTGGAGTCACGGCTGGCGCTGGTCCCGGCGGCTGCGAGGCGGAGCTGAGCGACGAACCCGAAGTTGTTAGCTGTGTGTTTAGTCGCTGTGCTCGGCTTCTAGTCAGCATTTATGTTGTTATATGCTCCCAGAGTCAATTGTCATTTTTGTTGTCATTTAAAGTCGTTGTTATTATTATTATTATTATAATTATCTTGCGAAAGATGTATAATGCCTTCATAATCGTTTTAGAGCGGATGTTTGGAAATGTATCTCGCGTTGGGCGCTCTTAACTAACTGCATTATGTGCAGTCAGTTTTGACCCGAGTTAATATGAAGAGAGTCCAAGAGAGAATAATATGCCTAATTTTGTCCGACCAGAGTATTGTACTTGTACAAAACCAGAAGATACTGATAGGTACTAGATAATGTAAGTAAATGTAAACATTGTTTAATAACGCAACGTTTTTTTTTTAGACTTTTACGTGATCTGTAGGTTGACACTGACCGCATTGTCCAAGCCTAGTAGGGTAGGTAAGAAAAGAATAAAGGTAGGTTTTAATCAGTAAGAGTCTGAAACTTAATCTTACTCCACCCAGAGCCAAAGAAGTTATTTGATGATTTCCAACATAAAAAAAAACAATAAAGGGATTAAAAGAATCAACCGCAAAATCAAAAACCTATACCTATAAAAGTAGCGACGAAGCCAGCTTCCAGGAAGACGGTCGGGCCGTCTTCCTGGAAGATGGCTTTTCCTCTGAAAAATATTGCGATTGCAGCGCTACCTACCGAATTAAATTGGATTTTCAAACAATTCAGAGATCCATTTGAATATACACACAAAAATTCATCAAAATGTTAAGTGACAAACATATGTACAGAAGAGTAAAGCTAGAAACACATTAAGCCGACACACACGTGAAAAACGCCTGATTTGTACGTAGAACGACGTCGCCTTGCTTGGATCAAGTGCAGCTCTACATGTCGAGTTTCCATATAAAAAATATGAGTGTGTGGCACACGCGTGAGCAGTGTAGTTCTTCTACCTTTATTCATTCAAAGACAACAAACATGCTTTGCAAATGTACAGGCAAGTACAAACAGTTTAGTTAGCAGACAAGACGTTCACATAAATCTTGTGTATTATTACGCGCTGTGTGAAAAGGAGCAGTAATAAAAGCGAACTAAAATGATAACATCACACAAATAACGACCATACACCGACTTCGCCGTCGTACACCGGACGTAGTGATTGTACCTATTATCCCCCTCGGATCATACATTTTGTTCTTTGTAGCCAAATAGGGGAGCATTATTTATAAATTAAGGCATATTACACTTTCTTCTGACCGCCATTATGAGGTCGCAATAAATAAAAGGAATGGAAGCGTACTGGATAATGTAAAACAAAGTGGGAATACGAAGTGTTAAATCTGACTATTATTCTAGATTAAGGTAGAGATGGGACATACAATTCACGAAAATATTTAGGAATTAAACAACTTTTGATATAAATACCGAATTAGCATTAAAAGCGCTTCTTACCCTTTTCAGTATAAAATTGTTTATAATTTTACCTAACGTAACCCTTAGAATGTGCCTGTATTCTATAGATAGAGGAATGATTTGTATTTTTGTTTGTAATGAATAAACTCAAAATATAAAGTGGACCGTTTTTAAAAATCTTTCGCGACTGAAATACTACTTTATCACTGATTACATAAATAGGGAATGTTTTCAATTTTCACGCGGGCGAAATCGCTAGTAGAGTAGAAGGTACAATGTTAAAAATTACTATATTTCTGTCTATCCTTACATATTTGAAAACAAAGTCACACACAGCATCTGTCCGTTTAGGAACGCGGTATATACGCGATATGAACGCGGTGTCTTAACAGGAATTGTACAGAGAGGGTTCCGGGGTGGTCTTCTAAGAGGTCACGGAGCGCTCTTCCATGTACTGATGGTGATCACTGGGGTGGTTTTAGTGAGTTAAGAATCCCACACTCCCTGGCCTTTCCCCCCAAAAGGCCAGAAGGTTTCCCCCGAAAACAAAAAAAAAAGGTATATGAACGCGATCGTTAAACTTAAAAACTACTGAACGGATTTCAATGCCGATTTAACCAGACAGAGTAACTCAAGTGAAACGTTAAGGTGTATAATCCATGCAAATTACAATAAAGAAAAGCTGATAATTTTAAACGTCTGTAAAACCCTTACGAAGCTGGGGCGGGTCGCTAGGTTCTGCATGAATTTGTGTGTGAACCTTAAACCAGTATAGGATCGCGTGTGCACCATCAGGAAGGAAATGTTCCCAACACCTCATCTATTAAGCCCATCTCATTTAAGTTCTCAGAAAACAGTAAATTATTAAAACAACGTTTTACTTTTAACTCAAGTAATACACACGTTCTTGCGCAAGCGGCTCCATTGTGTCTCGTTATTTTTACTATGCAAAAACCAGATAGAAAGAAAACACTATTTTTTTTATTAGCTTTTAAAATAGATCATTGAATGCTCTTTGTATTTTTAATGTAAATCTTTTTCAGTCAAATTGTGATTACGTGTTATTCACCTTCAATTTGACTAATCTGATATCAGACTGTAAGTATTACTTGAATGTAATGTATGTTATGTATGTTAAATCATAGGTAGATATATTGAACATTTTTGTCGTAATCATAGTCGGCAATCTAAACTTAAACCACTTTATATGATTATGGCTTACTAATAAGAATTATTTGTTTTTATAATATTTTTTTTTTATTGTTGTTGTTTCGTTAGAATAAAGTCTAATGTTTATTATTTTTTTGTCTAATTTCCTGTCCTTTATTTGTAAAACATCTCCAGCACGCGTCTCAAAGATACAGCGCGCGTCTCAAAGATACACCTCGCGTCTCAAAGAAATGTCAGCAAAACTGTAGGGGCCCAATAGGCCTACGAAGGATTTTTTTAAAGGAATTTGGAAGATCCTGAAGCGCAAAGAGTAACTGAAGGGCACACGTGGTTTTTATATAGTAAGTGAAGAAACAGTAAAAGTGACACAACCTCTCGCTGCACCCTAGGGTGGAAGAAAACATAAGATGATTTCACATGTAAAAAAAAGTATCATGCTACCTACTTAACAATCAGTGGCCCTGTGTCATAGTATCGCGTGTACATCATTAGGAAGCGAACGTTCCCCACACGTCATTATCAAGCCCATTTTACTTTACTTCTTAGTAATTTATAAAACAAGCGGTTTAAATTTAACTCCAATGATACCCACGTTCTTGCGCAAGCGCCTCCATTGCGTTTCATTCTTTTTACTATGTGTAGTGTGTAGGCAAGAATTATGATGCGCAAGAGTTTTTACATCTCTTTTATAGCAATCAACATTTCTTCCGCCATTCTAATTGTTAAATAATGAATGTGTACGTGTGGAGTGACATCATGTGAATTAATAAAGAAATAATGTGTTATTTAAAGCACATAAGTTTATTTATAAAAAAAAAAACTGGGCAAGAGCGAGTCGGACTCGCACCCTGAGAGAAAGTTCCGTACAAACTTACCTACATAAAATCGAATTCCCGATTTCATTCTCGAAGATTTTTCCGAATCGAATTTTTTTTTGTGACGTAACCAGTGCTGTAAGATGCTGAATTTCAGGATTGTGCGTCAACGAGAAGTACTGTTTGATTCCCTTGAGAGCGTCGTAATAACGTTTTTTGCGATATAAACGGCCATTTTTTTTTCTTAAGTTTGATTTTTCAGAGCTTCAAGGGACTGCAGGACTGAGTATATGATTGTAATTTCAACTCGATACCTCCACGCGTTCCGTAGATAAAGGGTATTGACAGACAGGAAAACAGACAGACGGACAATAAAGTGATCCTAAAAGGGTTTCGTTTTATTTTCCTTTTGAAGCACGGAACCCTAAATAAGAACTGTTGTAGGATTTTTTAAGGAACCTTGATACCTCTCTGTTGGATTTGATGATGCCCGTGGGAGTCAACTGTATGCAAGGATCACAGGACCAGAGTTGATGTGATTGTCCTTAAGAGGTCTTCTTCTTCTTTGCCTCTTCCCACGTTAGGTGGGGTCGGCTCTCCTTATCCTTCTACGCCAGGACAATCTGTCCTGGGTTGTCGGGTCAGGCAGTTGGGACTTCCTAATTAGGTTGGCCATACTAGTCCACCAGGTCAAGGGCGGCCGTCCTCTTCCTTTCTTGCCTTCTGGGATTGCCATGGCCTTCTGAACCACATGCTCGCTGTTTCTTCGCATGACGTTTCCGTACCATCTTAGGCGTGTTTCGGTGAGTTTTTCCTGGACTGGAGTGACTTTGAAGCTACCTCGGACGTATTCGTTTCGAATTTTGTCCAGTCTAGTCACTCCGCCCGACCACCTGAGCATGTTCATTTCGGCCACGTGTAACTTCTGAGTATTTGTTTTCTTTACTGTTCAGCATTCGGCCCCGTACAGCATCGCTGGTCTTATTGCTGTCTTGTACACTTTTCCTTTAGTGCGAAAAGTGTACAAGACAGATTGATTGTCCTTATGAGTTACCCCAGCTATAAAATGCAGACAACTGAAGGAACACAGGTGGTTTTAGTCTGTAAAAGTCTGACACCTCTCGCTCTATCCACAGCAGAATAATAGTAGTTATTTGATATAGGTATTTATATCCCACTTAAAAAAGGACCGTTTGATTTTTCTATTTTTATTTAATGCTTGGATGGAGGACGCCTATATTCAGCTGTCTTTCGGCTGAAATATTGATGATTTCATTATCTTGCTTAGTTTAGCTCAATAGGTAAATACTTAGTTTGTAGGTACGTATTAAAAACAAAGGATTCTATTTTAATTGTAACTCGTACACCAAATTATTTCCGGACTCAGCGTGCCTGCATATTCATTAAGAATTTAATGTATTTATAAATAAAGAACTCGTTATGATAATGCAGATTGTTGTATTCCTAAACAAAGACGAAAATTAAAACATTAGGTATAGAATAAATAATTATAACATCTTTAGTATTTATTCATTAAAATTTTATGCACTAATGGAACACTATACTAGCCTTAAGCATTTTCTACCAGTCGGTCTTAATATTTAGGGTGGTGCAGAGACATAACATGTCATGTGCAACTTAATAGATGACAAACCAAAAGGAAATAAATATTACATAGATACATACATATACAGGGTGATTTGTAAAACACTAACAACATTGCAGTTCTGTATTATTAGCATCATAAACACAAACTTTTGTTCTATGACTTTTTACAAAACATAACACATTTTCTAAAAACAAACCTTCAAGATTTCGTTGTTATAACTAACACATTTTAACTCTGTATTTTGCTGTAGCTACTTACGGCTCCTGCGCACTGTTCTCGTAATAATAGTAAGCACATTTCCGAAATATTGTAGTTACACCTAGCCAGCATTCGCACCATTTCCGTGTACTCGATATTAGAATATTTATACACCATCATTTAAGATAATTACGTCCGCACTGTCTAATTTCGCTACAATAACACGTATGACGCCGAAGACGCGACGCAAGTGCATCAAGCGACTGCCAGACTAGTGAGGGCTGCCCGTAAATAGGTCAAGTTTATGTTCAGCTACCCTCCGCTATTGTATTATTGCTTGCTTCGCATAGACTTCGTTATATTTAGAACTAGCGACCCGCCCCGGCTTCGCACGGGTGCAATGCTCTTGCCGCACCGGGCGGCCGGCCGGTACCGCCGCAAACGCTACGTCCCGCAATTTTTAAATCTGTTATATCTTCGAAAATATTCACTTAAATCATACGGTGTAAAGGGCCATATAGATCTATATTAAATGAACAATTCATTCAAGGTATTTAATTGGTTAAGGATTAATGCTGTATTGGTTAAAATCGCTTCGAAAATTAGCCATTATTTGTCGTAAAAAGTAAATGACAAAAAAAAAGTTATTGTGGGTTATCCATAAGAGATAGACATATACCATCACGGACTTTTCTGTAGACCTTTTCAATGTGTACAATACTTAGTACATTATTTTGATAAAACTCGTAGGGTTCAGCCTGCGTTTGCAATGTAAGCGGAAAAAATGTAATTATTTACGACATCACATTAGAAACCTCAAAAATGACAGTACTTCTCCACTATTTAATGGATGTTATTATACATATAAACTTTCCTCTTGAATCACTCTATCTATTAAAAAAAACCGCATCAAAATCCGTTGCGTAGTTTCAAAGATTTAAGCATACAAAGGGACATAGAGACAGAGAAAGCGACTTTGTTTTATACTATGTAGTGACGTTCAAATGAAATATTTTTATTTTTGTATGAAAATCTGATGAATCAAAATATAATACATTTTTAAAAGTTATAGAACAAAAGTTGTTGTTTATGATGTTCTTAACTAGCTCCTAAGAGGTTGCTAGTGTTTTAAAAATAACCCTGTATACATACAAATAAAGAATGATATTGAGAAGAAAACGAAAACGAAATCAATAGTGTGATGATTCTACCAACTTCTTGTTGGTGTGTTCTCAATTTTAATTAAAACAGTAATAATAGTATCAATAGGCAGTAGTTAGAGTATACAACAAATAAAAAGACGTGTGGCACTCGGGGACTGCCGCGGTAAAGCTATTGCATAGCATTTTTAACAACTTATGCAATTATAATTATTTATTTATTTTATTTATGCAGTATTTTTTCCTTTGTTTTTTTTTCTTTGATATTAATTGAAGTTACACTTTCACTTGAATTGAATGTTGATTGATTGTTCACTCATTTGTTTTCTTATCGGTCACCACGCTCAAAAAACAAATGAGTGGAAGGTGTTAGGTTATTTTCGTTACGGAATTTCTGGATTCGGTCTCCACGCTCAAGGCCCGCGATAGAAGCTATGCAATAGCTTAATAATTATAGATTGTTATTCTCGATGCAAAGTAAAATCCCGAACGTGATTTCGTTCGCTACGTGCAGTTCACATGCCTCGCAGGTCAAGGCGATGTCAAATCAATAAAATTATTGAAAACACACGACTTACAACACGATAAGCACCCACCATCGACTTCATAACCAATGAAATAATATTCCACAACTATCAAACAGCGCCGTCTGGTCCCAAGCTAAGCAGAGCTTGTGTTATGGGTACTAGCCAACTGATAAACATACATATATATTTCTAAATGCATACATATTACAGATAAATTACACCCAGACACAGAACAAATGATCGTGCTCATCACACAAACATTTGTCCTGGGTGGAAATATACACCGTTAAATTTTAATCGTTTTAATCCCGAGCGAGTCCAATAACCTGTAGGTAGTTTGTACGCAACGCCGACAACTACCTACGGGTCATTGGACTCGCTCAGCTGACGTTTTCTTAAAGAAATTAATTACGTACATCCGTAAATTAATACGAGTTTTGAAAAAAAGGTACTTTATTTTTTTAATTTTACTTTTACAAATCGATAGTGTTTCATGCACCGGATCGACCCTCCACGGGATTAAAACTTAGCGGTATTAATGTAATATTTATTGGTATGGTCAAAATAAGTATACAACAAGTCGCAACATTTTACAGTTAAATAAATAGTTCCGTAAAATATTGCTACAATTATTTCATTATGTAAACAAAATAATTAATTAAAAACATAAAATAATAATTATTGATCTTCGAAAATTCATCATTCCAATAATCATCAAATAAACTAATTAATTAAAACATGAAATTTTTTTTTTTTTTTTGAAATAATATTTAAGTTTTGGCTTTTAGCATAACACCCGCACTGATCAATTTTCAAGGTTTTTTTTTTAATTTGTAAAACATCTAATGACTTCTCCCATTCTAGAGCGGGGTGGGAGGCATGACAGACTTTTTTGACAAAAACCATACCTATGTTGGTTTTCTTTCCTGAAGTCGACCCATGGCCCCAGTAGGCTTCGGTCCTGCTGAGCCCCTACAGTTTTATCCACATCTCTTTGAGGCACGTCTGGAAAGGCTACACGCCGTCGACGACTCGGACTCGGTCCATACGGTTACAGGGTGGCCCGACGGCGAGCTATCCATTGCTCGTCGTCCGCAAATGTTTTTTTTTGTTTACCATGGCCCTAGAAAGAACACAGTTAGATTTAATCAGTAATAATCTGACACGTCCTCTCGCTCCACCCTAGAGCGGAAGAAGAAGTTTGATTACTTCTCCCGCTCCTATTCTTAAAGAAAAACCAACAAAATTAGGAAAAGGCTAGACAGACTTTACAGCTTAGTTGGCACGACACGACTGTGTCGCAAGAACATGACTTAATTGTCGCGTAATCGCACTGTTTCCTGTCATGTGCCATTGTCCTCCGACAATAAAGCCGGTTACATAAGACGCAACCTAAATTACTTGGACCGTGTACACTAAGCTTAACAATCAAGTTATTATGGGATTCTATTGTAGGAATTTCATTTAAACTCACATTTCGCCCGTTATATCAAAATCTCATTCGCTTAGGGAAAGACTTCTAGTTTGCTAGTTTTTTCATTAAAACTGTGTGTAGATACGGGATGGATGCGATGATGATGGGATATATGGCATGGGAATGGAGCGGTGGACAAGGAAAAATCCAACCATTCGTTTTATTTTGAGAAATTATTAAATACCTCCACCCACTACCCACTCTGGATGGCTGTAATAGCATAATGTTACCCTAGGGGTGAAAGTAACTATTCTGTCCCGAGAAGGAGTTTGGCGTCTGAGCATAGCGAGGTTGCCAATAGTTCAAGGGACTAGATAAGTCTTTAGCTCGAGGTAAACACTGCTTGTCATTACGAATAAAGCATAGCAAAGTCTTGCTAATTTAAACTAGATGAAACCGTTGTTTCCTAGCTGACTACCCTGAAAAGAAACACTGAAATAAAGTAAGGAGTCTGCTTTAAAGCCCATATAGCAAGTAATGGTTAAAACATATAAGAACCACAATTATGTTTAAGATGGTATGTTGAGGATAGAACCATATAGACAAGCCTGTTGGTCTAGTGGTTAGTGGCCCTGACTGCTATGTCGGAGGTCGATTCCCACCCAGGACAAATGTTTGTGCGATGAGCTTGATCGTTTGTTCTGTGTCTGGGTATAATTTATCTTTATTACCTATGTACATATGTATTTAGAAATATATAAGTATATTTATCAGTTGTCTAGTACTCATAACACAAGTTCTGCTTAGCTTGAGGCTAGACGGCGTTGTGTGATAGTTGTGGAATATTATTATTAAAAAAAAGATAGTGTCGGAGATGTTCTCCTGAGGAAAGACACACAGATTTGAGTAGACCAGTCCAGTTAGTGCAAGCATTTGTCAGTATTGTAACTCATAGTACCTATACCTAACTCAATATAGTTCAACTCAGGACTACTAAGGAGAGGAAATGTCAGATTTTATCGAACTTAAAACCCACCTATGTTCCCTCAGCTATCCTTTGCGTTCCAGGACGGCAATACGTAACTCTTTCCAACAATCAATTCCACGGTTCCACCCTAGAGTCACGTTATATTACAATGTTGATAGCATATAAATTGTATAATTATCTCTATTTACTACAGTGCAATAAAACGAAGGTACTTCTTATACTTAGGTATCAAAGTGCGTGAGTGAGAGTCAATTGAAACAGGTTGCTGCCCATGCGCAGTAATACTCGTAAAGATTGGAAAACAACCTGACCCGTTGTTGTTGTTATTTGTTGCTGTACAAACACTTCGTTATTGGGGGCTGTGCAAGTGGTACAACTTTAAGCTTTAGTGGACCAGTTGGTACTTTGGATACAGACAAACTTTACAAGATTAATAAACCTCGGGCCGACAGGGTGGAAACAGGAAATCAGAAACTTTAGGTATTCCAAATTGACCAATAACAAGCACTTTTGAATCTTCAAAATGTCGGTCAGTCAAAACAAAAATCAGTCATTCGTCGCCAGGAGTGGGTAGAGAAAATACAGCCTTCCACAAAAAATAAAGTACCAACGCATCTTTCGACGGTTATAGCTACTTAAGGACGCTAGATGGCGCTACGTGTCATTCAAATAATGAAGAACTGAATTATATTATTAGAAACTTTAGGAGTTCATTTTTTAAAGTAATGCTATGAATCGATGATCCATGCGGATACAAGGTTCTGCAGTGGCGACCACGTACCGGAAGACGAAGAGTTGGAAGGCCTTCCACAAGGTTTAAGGATGACGTCTGACTGTAGACGTCTTTCGGCTGAATTGATGATGATGATGATGATGATGATTATGATGCTATTATCATCATCATCAATATTTGAAAAAAATTAAATGGACAAGTTTCTTTCACTTTTATATATAGCTAGCTTTTATATATCATCAGTTTTAAGCGCTATCCGCTTCCGTGTCGTGCTAACCTATGTTAACGTAACAAACAAACAGAAAAATACTCATTAACTTGTTATATTAATTTGGATATTTAATTATTACTACTGAAAAGACTTCCAAATTCTTACAAAACCTTACAATCTTACTGTAGAGATAAAATTTAATCCTTGTAGGCTGTGGGTAAGTTCCTTTCGATTCTAAATTCGAGCTATTATAAACGTCCTTGATGACTAGTTAACTGGCCCAGGCGCGACTTAAATGACAAATTGGCTAATAGAATTTTAGAGTATATAGCTTATAAGGTGCGTTTAAATAATATCGGCGCCGGGGTAACAACGTCAAATCAAATATCCCACCTAATTGCCTATATTTTTTAATGCTATCCACATTGCAGAGCAGGACGGAAGGCATAAGCGGGACAGTGACTCGGGGCCCCCAAGCTCGGGGCCCTCCAAACCTCCTAAACCTCTTGTTGAACTACCAAGAAATACTCCGTCTTCATAATCCAAATTTAATAGGTTTCAAAACTACTACCTACAATCATGGCAATTCATTTTAGTCAATAAAAGACGACGCTCTGACGCTTCTTTCCATCCTACCCAGAGCAGAAGAGATTATTTGATGATTTCCTATGTAAAAAAGGGTCACCAGGCCTTTTTGCCCCGGGGCTGTTGGTCACCTAGCTACGCCACTGGATTAACAATTAACAATACAGCTACTTATTACACTTAGCCCAACGCATCTTAATAATAATAATATTCCACAACTATCACACAACGCCGCCGCCGTCTAGTCCCAAGCTAAGCAGAGCTTGTGTTATGGGTACTAGACAACTGATAAACATACTTATATATTTCTAAATACATACATATTATAGATAAATTACACCCATACACCGAACAAATGATTATGCTCATCACACAAACATTTGTCCTGGGTGAGAATCAAACCCACGACCTCCGGCATAGCAGTCAGGGTCACTAACCACTAAACCAACAGGCCAGTCAAAACACCGCAGATTATAAATATATAGTATATTACAAATACTGTTAACTTGATTCTACCAGACAGTGGCTTCTCCAGCTTGAAATCAGAAAATTATCCCAAAAGAATATATATATATATACCCAATGTGCTATTCCAAGTCATGGTCTACCCATGGCAGAAATAATAAACATACACACACTGCACACACACAATCACATAGATCCTGTGCCTACAAAGTGTCACTTTTATAATATTAGTGTGCTCCCAAAGACATTTCATCGCTAGAACTCTTAGAAGCTCAAACGCTTGAATGGTTTTAAAGCAAACATAAACTCATCGCATAATTGGTCTTGTAATGTTCTCACTACAGAGACTCAGGTCTCCTCTCTACAAAAGAGAATGAAGGTCCGTAATCCGCAGGGCAGTGCGAATTAATAGATGTCATAAGTCTTCGTAGTGTTTGGTCCAAAAACTTGCCCATCGTTTTGAAAGCAGTGGTGATGTAATAACACACAAACGCAAGTTATTGCGCCTGGCTGGGTTTGAACTCGCGACATACAACTTGTAAGACGGGGCAAGCAAACATAGCCACACCTTTTAACACTACATCGGTATTAAAACATTCTCAAATTTAAATCTACGAACCAAAGCATAGACATAACCTAAAAAAAACATGCAGGTTTATAGTCTGTATAAAAAGTCAAACTTATAAGATTCTATTAGTAAACAATGATCACCTCTTTGCAACCTTGATTGCTCAACCAGTGTTTACTACATCAGATTTCAAGAATTTGATATTTGATTAGACTACTTACCCAAGTCGTTTGACTTTATAGACAAACTATACTTTAGTTTTGCCCATAGATATAAGAAAATATTACTATGGTTTTACCGTAAGGCCATAAAACAGAGATCTCATTTCAGCATTCCCTATGTAAATGGTCATTTGTATTGCAAATATATGAATGGCCAGCGTCCGTCCCCGTGTTTGTTCGTGCGACGGCTCGGCCGGCGGCCGGTCATTGCCCGTTTCCTGCGAAGCTGCATTCCTTGGGGACCTGGTAATGTGGCACCCGCGGGCTACCACTCACACCGCACTGGCTAGTGTGTGGTTTAATAATACAGGGGGAATTGTTTTCTTGATTGTTTGTTCATGAATGGGGCCTGAATTGTGTACGGGTCTGAATTCGAGAAACATTCTTGAACCCAGATTATTATTAGATCCCAGTAGTCTTAAAAAGGTGTTGTTAAATCCTGTTACTTACCTACCTATTATGTAGGTATATTATATCTACGTAAATTTTATTTTTTATTATTGATTGGATTGTGGTCGACGTTGGATCACGCTTGCATATAAGATTAATATGTAGATAGTCTTTATTGTAAACCATATATAAAATTAGTCTTTTAGCAGCTATATATAGGTGTCACAATCAATGGGCGGTCTTATCGCTAAAAGCGAGTATCTTATTCGCTCTTGAGTTGACTTTAAAAACCTCCAGATTGTAGCTATCAGGAAACACAAACTCCAGCAGAATATAATACTGTAAGACCAGATATACAGTGTAACAGCTATAAATTATATCTTGTAAGTATTCTCATATATTACCAAGTATGATTATGAGAGCGTACGACTAATTTATTTTACGTTTAAAACATAAATCGTAAGTTGTTGTAATGAATTTTACGCAACTTTTTACACAATACATTGATGTATCATCGATTGTAAATCACGCGTCATAAGAAACTATTCTTGAGCCATATTTCAAGTCACGAATACCGTTAACAATATGACAGGTCGCCATTGTGGTAGGTATATTATTAGATACGTTGTTATATTAGCAGCACGAAGATTATGAAGAGAGTGAAATCAAAAGATGTTAATTAAGCAATGTTTGTTTATACTTAATTGGCTATAGAAATTAACACACAGACAGACCCAGGTGACATAGCATGACATGTCAAAATGTCAGTCGTGCAAGCGAGAAAGAAGAATGGAGTTATCTTTTTTTTATTGTTTATAGGTTTGCGCTTGACCGATATCTCACCTGATGGAAAGCGATGATGCGCTCGACGATGGAGCGCGGTTACTTAGAAATAACCTATCCACTTTTAGTTAGGTATCTAGACTAATATTATGAAAAGGTAAGTAGTTTGTTTTTGTGTTTGTAATCTCTGAAAGTACCTACTGGTCCGATTGCTAAAAATTTTTCACCGACAAAAAGCTGCTTTATTTCTAATTGACATAAGATATATTTTATGGACGTGGGCGAAGCCGCGGACAAAAGCTAGTACACCCTATATAGCTACATCCCTTTAACAGTTCAGTTTAGGTCGTAAACTGGATCGCGTTATAAGCTCGTGGTAACACTGCTGATCGTTCCACACTGGCACAATAGTATAAAACTGATCAAAAAATTACTCAAGGTGTTGAAAAAGATGGCCACGCTAACCTAAACGATAATAAAGGGAATACTGAAAAGCAATAACAGTTATATCAATGGCCACGGTCACGCAACGTTTTTCAATCTTTTTTTTTTAATATTTGCTTCACAACTTATCAGAATTCATCTTTTACGTGTGGGTCATAAATCACGAGTTTTGTGAACTTCTCGATTGCATCTTAATAGGGTTTAACTGGACTACTGCCTGGATTCTTCGAAAGAGTTAACGCGGCACTAAAAATATATAAAAAGCAACTGAAAAAACACGTGCATTTCGATCTAGCGTGGTCACTCAAGCTAGATCGAAAAACTAGTGCCAATGCATAGTTTGTCCAATGTTTATTCTCACGGATTTACTAACAAGATCTAATGTACGAGTAGGTACCAACCTCAAATATTTTAATAGTAATTACAATTAATCGCCTCATCCATCCAGCGGGGCCTGTGGTTGTATTACGCTCAGAATCTTAGAACATTAAACTCAGAATACATAAAATCGACACTCCAAATTCTCAATTCACAAAGTGGGTGTAAATCTCACGTTGCACCATCTTCATTATCGTATGCATTTATACAAGCAATTATATGCCTGTGAAGATTTGTAGAATATTTTTGAAGCGGAATGTTGCTTCAATTATGATTATGAGCGAGTTCAACGTGGTTTAACTCTGTGAGTGTAATGTACAGACGGCGACGAAAGTTTTACGACACTTTATTTTACGAAATTATAACAACTCAATACTTTTATACAGCTATTACCTTATAATGTTTGTTCTACCTGCATATACACAAGCTTAGAATAAAAGTAGAAACAATTTTGTGATCTTATAAGAAACTTACACCATGCACTGATGCACTTACTCTAAGTTGTACTCTTATGAAATATGCGTGTGTTTACGTCAAAATACTTTGCAAAAAAAACTAATTTGGGTTCACTTCTAAGTAAATAATATAGGTACTGCAAGGGTGGTAGACTTTCTAGATACTACTGGCCTCTACAAACAGCATTTATCACGAAGTCTCTTTTTAATATTTATAGAGATGCAGGAACGTTTGAAAGATTTACCGTGGGCCTGGAATGCAAAGTAAACTTCCCGTACTCTCGCTTTACTACAACGGAAGAAGTCGTTTAAAGTATTTTTTTTCCTAGCCATTACCATGCCACTGCTGGGCAAAGGCTTCCCCAAGTCCTACCAGATATTCTTCTCTCGCGCCGTCTCGAACCAGATCATTCAAGATTCTTACCTGAAAAAAATAAAAAAAGATGTTAATGTACTTGTCTCACCGACTGTATTATCGTATTCTCCGTAGTCCGTACGTTACTAGCTTCACAGACCGGTTACGTAATCCCTCGCATGTGTTCCCGAGTAGAATAATTAGTTAATTAATTACACTCTTACTTCGCATCGTGGCGTCTAGCGTCGAGACGTACATACATACATACCCACGATTACACAATCTAGCTAAGGGAGAGTTGCCAGTGTTGAAAAGTATTACCCAGTTGTCAGAGGCGTAGATCGGACTATAGAAGGCGTTAGATTACCGTGGATTACAGTACATTGACATTTTCTTAATATCTCTAGCTAGGGGTCAGTAGGTTAAGAGTGAATAGGTTACTCCTAGGCTAGCGTACTCCATCGTCGGCCACATTATCGCTTACCATCGGGTGAGATAGTGGTCAAACGCGAGCCTATCTAAGAAAAAGAAACAAACAGTGAATTGCTTTTCATTACTAGAATCATGCAAAGGATCACAATACATATCGATTCAAGACAGTCAGAACAGACAGAAATTAGGATAGTCAACAAATGAAAAGGAGGGTCAGAGGGTCAATGACCGTTATTCCACGGTTATCTGGCAGCTATCTTAGATGTGGGTGAAGACGCATCAACGAAACCTTTTTCTATCATAAATTCTAAAATTAAAACAGCCACGTCACAACCCAGCTTTCGACGACATCAATGCTTACCATCAGGTGAAAAAATGGTCAAAAGGGAGCCTATCTATTAAAAAAAATGTGTCGTTTTTAAAAAGCGAAGGCTTGAGCGAGACTACTTTGGGTTGTCCGGACCAAGCCCAAGTCGTCGACGGCGCGCGCTGTCCCCGCGCGCCTCAAGGAGTTGTCAGCAACAGCAGGGGCCCAGCCGGGTTGAAGCCAGGGGTGGGGTTTATCCGAAAGGGCGCTCGAGCCCCGGTATAAAGGCTAGAAGGAACGGGATGGGTTTTTTAGTCAGTAAGAGTCTGACACTATCTCCCGCTCCGCCCAAGAGCGGGGGTTGTCATTGGATGATTTTTCCCATCGAAAAAAAAAATGACCCCTTTGGGTGCGAGGCCGTGGGTGAGGGCCCACATCGCCCACGCTTACCTACGCTACTGCCAATAGTGTTGCCAGCATGGAGATAAACTGATCAGAATCTTAGAAGGACAAGTTTATTAGTCACGCCTTGTGAATTCGTTACTTTCGACATTTTTTGTGTCATGTAGTCCATGTTTGCGGCATGTGTGAACATATGGATGATATTTTTGGACGCTATAATTTAGAGCTGCCAGTTTTGTGAATTTACTGTAGTTATTCTACCTGAACGAAAAAATTATATAATATTTAAACAATTTCTGATTTTAGGGCATATGTCAGTTTTTTTTACCACCATTAAATAATTAATATATTATGCAACGTGTATTGACACCCTTCCACCATTCCATCTTAGCACAGACAGCGGACTATGCTGGAGTGGCTACAGCAGGTGCAGAAAACCTCAACCCGTTCAAATGCCTTAGGAGCCGCGCTTTTTGAATTAAAATAATTTCCGAATTACATAATTAATTAATTAAACACTTACTTGAAATATGTAGATATATACATAAGTACACATCGCTTATGTTAGAATAATTTAATTTAATAATTGTTTATCTTTAGAAGTTTTTAGTTGAGCGCGTATCACGTAAGATGTACGAAATCGACGTAGATAACTTTAATACATTAAAATTTTATGTAACTTGATATAAATTACATAGGCTTTATTTAATCGCAATCAATCGACTGTATCGAAAGATAGGTATACTACATTCAAAGATAGGTATATTGACTGTTAAGCGGTACAAAGTTTGCCGGTTCAACTAGATAATTATAATAACCTAAAAGTTCAATGGTAATAATTAAAATACTATAGACATTTATAATTTGTCAACAGAATAGACACCTATTCGACAGGAAACTCTTAAGGTGGGTTTTTAAAGTACAATTTTTGTGGGTTTTTAATATCTAAAAGAAAAAATAACTTATTAAATAAATTGACTGTTGGTATTGTAGACTGTTACCAAAATATCGAAATAAATCTAAAATCATCAAATACCTAAGTAATTTCTCCCGGTTTGGGTAGAGCTCTCGCTCTCCCGCACCAGACTTTTACTGACTAAAATCCACCCATACGCCTTCAGTTGCCCTTTGCGTTCCAGGGCCGTTTTACTCTTTCGAAGAGTCCTGCAGCCCACCTACATCGCACGTTTACGATAGAAACAGTTACTTACATAACGTTCCAACGATTATCGACACACACTCGATTGTACTGAATATTCTCGGAACATTAAATAAAAGAAAATCTTCCTACAACATAAAATAAACTTAATTTAATGGGTAAGCATTTTATGGTCGGTGAATAAACGTATATAAAGACGGAATTTCTGCCGCACACTGTTTCATAGTCTCTTCGTGTGTGCATTTTTCTTTTATACAGAACGTACTAGGAAATCGGTCGATTCCCAATCATTTAGTTCTGTCCACGTGAGAGCCTGGCCACATTACCACGATGCGACATCGTTAAGAGGACTCGCGTTGTATGATGCGCAAAAGTGAAGAGAAATAGTGAGAGCGCGACTGCGAGAGTGAATGTGCGAGTGTGAGTGTATGATCCATTGCAGTAAACAGGATCAGAAAAATATAATGTTGTTCTTCAGGATAACTGCTACTAGATAGTGTGTTCAAAATATTATAATACAGCCAATATTAAAGAAAAAAATCCCAATGCAGCCACGATTTAATGATACGATAATAGAAGTAATTTTTAGAAACCTCTAAAAATACTTTTATGGATTAAAAACCGGACTAATATGCTTAAGCAATAATTCTGTTTGTTTGTCAGATTATTCTACAAGCAACGTTTTACCGTTATAGTGTTTTAATGTTATAGTCAAATCTGTAGCATTTTAATAAATCGCTAAAATGCTTAATATTTGCAAGCATTGTGCATCTGCTCATCTCTTTCTTTATATATTATGCAATCCGCACTTCAGGTATTGCAGTCCTCTTAACGTGTAATGGCGCGTAATGTTTGCAAAAAAAATACATTAAGATTGCTAATCATATTTTAATGAACATAAGAACCTGACACTGATGTGTTAAAATGCAAAAAAAATATGATAATTTGACTTTTGAGACCTACCCTGGAGCATTCACCTTAATGACGCTATACCGTGCGTGGTAACGTGGACAGACCCTTAGAAGACTTACGACGAATGTACTTACCCATGTACAGAAAAGTAGTTCTGGAGCCTTACCATTACGTGTTAAAATGTCAGGTGAGTTAGCGAAAAAGACAACAACAGTTCAGTTCAAAAGGCCTACCACGAGCTCTTAATGCGATCCATTTTACGACCTAAACTGAATTAATTGTATTAAGCTATATACCCTGTATAGCTCCATCCTTGTAAAGCCCCAGTTCTTTAACAATTCGGTTTATATCATCAAAAGGATGGCTTAAAGAGCTCACGGTTAGGCCTCTGAAATTTTATTTCTATTTATTTTACAAAAAAAAAAAACTGACTTCTCTAAAACAAAACACTAATAGGATCAAAATAAAGCTGCCCACCCACGTCCGATAATCGGACTCAAGGACCGACTTCAATGTTAAAAAACACTGAAAATTATAAAATAACTTTAATTTCGGAAGTCGGTGTTTCTATAATAGTTTGGTCTCTTCGTTATTTAACACCGACTTCCGAAATTACAGTTATTTTATACTTTTCAGTGTTCTATAACATTGAAGTCGGTTATATTTTTTTTTGTAAAAAGTTTTTTATTTTACACTTTTTAGTTATGGTAGATAATACCACTAAAAAGTACCCCGCAGACAAACTTAAATAACTTATAGCCACAGTGCATCTCATAACGATTCTAATAATCCCAAACACGGTTAGATTACATTAATTTAATTTTTTTCCTTCTGGTTTCATCATCAGATCAGTTGAATACATCCCTCTCCCCCTTTTCTGATAGTCAGTCATCGACTACACGTATAAACAAAGCAACTTTAATTGTAGCCACAGTTCTGCTGTTCCATATCTTCGAAGTTCATGATCAGATTATAACAATATTTCTATGGGAGCAACTTGGAAGAACCTGGAACTTAACCTTTCAATCAAAAAAAGAATTTTCAAAATCAGTCTACAATTGACCTATATATCGGTGAACATACATAAAAAATAAAAAAAACATACATTCAGCTGAACATAACATACATTTTCGAACTCGGTTAAAATATAAAAAATACCACCGACCTTGACCTCCTTCTTTTCAGAAGTTGGTCAACTGGGGCCAGGGTTTTTTAGTCAGTAAGTGTCTGACACTATCTCCCGCTCCGCCCAAGAGCGGGGGTTATCATTGGATGATTTTGCCCACCAAAAAAAAAAGAAGTTGGTCAAAAATTAGACCAGTCCGAAAGAGCGAAAATTTTTTCGCAATCAACAAAATCGTCATGGTTTTAAAACAAAACATGTTTTCACAACCAGCTGCATTGCGATGCTTATCAGCGTCACTCACAACGAACAGTGGGTTTATTCATACCACATACCATGATCAATGGTATCTTTGGCACAGATCTGGCACAGGTGAGATTGCACTCGAGGCAGATCGGCGGCAGACGAAGAAACGGCGCCAATCGTACCAAGGGACGGTGAAAGGGCTTGAAAGTTCTTGTATTACAAACAAACCTGCGCCCGCGCAGCCCCGGAGTGGAGGCACCTGTGTCGAGTTATGAGCACATCTATAATTACTTTGATGCTAGAATTATCCAAACTGATATCTACGCTAATATTCTAGACAGATAAACTTTGTTTTTTTGTTTAGAGTATCTAGGTAATATCTGAAATATTACTACTGTAAACAAAATATTATTCCTGCGTGACGTAGGTTATATTTTAAGTACGCTGGCGAAGCTGCGGGCAAAAGCTAGTCTTAAAGAAAATTATTATTTGTGTGTTTGTTTTTATATCTGTAAATATTAATTGTTGTAATTACTGATATGATTACGAAATTGGTAGAAAGCTACACGATTGCTGAGTGACTTATGCCCTTTGCAGGGCTGTTCAGAAGTGTTACTGCGGCACTGTAATTTAAAGGGAAATTGGAGGAGCACGAGTAGGTTTTGTCAGTAAAAGCCTGACACTTCCTCTAGCTTCATTCAGAGCGGAACCAGTTAATAGTTGATTTGTCACCAAAAAAAAAACCTTAGTGATTATAACTGCGAGTATTAGGTATAGGTTAAATCACAACTATTTACTGCCTATATCAGTTATATTTATGAAATTCTAACGATGGCTTGTCCCGCGTGTAAGTAACAAGTGATCCTAAGGGATAATATTCCCTGAATAAATTACATCCTATTCCTTACAGCCGTTCAAGCGATACAAACCTAGGCACATACAATCATTCTCCTTACTAATATATTTATTTATCTAGGTATATAAATAATAAAAATGAATCCCTATTTCCCTTGGTCACGCCATTTCGCGTGAACGGCTGGACCGATTTCGGTAATTCTTTTTTTGTTGTTTGTTACGGTCAGGAGATCGTTCTTATTGAAAAAAAATGAAAATTAGGGTAGGGTACTCTACCTTAGTAGAGTAGGGTAGGGTAAGGTAGAGTAGCGTAGAGTAGGGTAGAGTAGGGTAGAGTAGGGTAGATTAGGGTAGAGTAGGGTAGAGTAGGGTAGAGAAGGGTAGAGTAGGGTAGAGTAGGGTAGAGTATGGTGGAGTAGCGTAGAGTAGGGAAGAGTAGAGTAGAGTAGGGTGGAATAGGGTAGAGTAGTGTAGAGTAGGGTATGGAAGGGTAGAGTAGGGAAGAGCGGGAGCGAACCCGCGCGGGCAAAAGCTAGTAATAATTATACTTATACTGTGGTTGATAAATCGAAAGTCCTTCATTCTATGACTGAACCTATGTATTACATTTCTTTAAACACAGGTAGGTAGTCCGTTCACAACTTAGATATCTATTTTAAGTGTTACACTCTTAGTTTACTTATCAGTAAAACGCGGTATAAATGTTCTGTTACGTTCATTTGAATACATTCAAGGCGTTTCAAACAGGATATAATTTAAAATGGTTTACTTTCATAGCCCACCTTTAAAACTTTGCATTTTATGTAGGCTGTTGTAATTGGAGTTTACTTCATATTAAGTACTAGCTGATCCGGCGAACTTCGTACCGCCTAACAGTCCATTAATGTAGTATATAATTTATCTTTCGATATAGTCAACCGATTGCAATAAAATAAAGCATAAGTCGATTTCGTACCTTTTCCCTAAAGCGCGCACAACTAAACACTTCTACAGATTTATTATAATATCATGTATAGATAGATATAGTTGTGGACTTTAAATTATCCCTTTTAGCAATTTTAGTACTAAAACAGCACCATCAGATGCAGGTCAGGTGGTTTTACTTACCATCCAGTGGTATCGCAGACAAGAACTAGTTTATGTCATTAAAAAATAAAGCCAACTCCAGAATTTCTTAGATCTTTCCATAAATGATTTTTTCTTTTTTTTTGGGTCCAGGGCTAGGGACCAGACAATAAAAAAAATACAACGGAATTGAGAACCGCCTCCTTTTTTTGAAGTCGGTTTAAAACTATGACAATCAACATCTCACTAGCCTTTTCCCATAGTTTCCACTATGTGAAAAACTATGACAGTATCACACTAATATTATAAAGGCGAAAGTTTTATGAATGTGTGTTTGTATGTTTGTAACTTCTTCACGCTCGAAAGACGAACGAGATCAAGTCCTGAATTTTTTGATGTAAGTATGTTCCCTTTGGACAATTTTCTACTATCACATGGGCGAAACCGCTGGCAACAGCTAGTTTTTCAGTAAGTAAACCAGAACGCAGGTATATTGAATTAATTGCCCATAGCCCATTAGTGTTAGGAACCAACGCATTATCGACCGTTGTACCTTATACCTACCACATACATATTATGTTCAGGAAAACACCCATCTATGTACCTACGTATAGTACTACTTTTACTCGTAGATACAGGATAACTATCTCAGATTTTCGCTGAATCCATTATTCTGCCAAATTCAGTTTTTTACAATAATACTACAAAAGCGAAAGTTTCTATGACATAATACAAACCTTCGTATGTGTGTGTGTTTGGTACATTTTCACGCTCAAGTGCCTGAGAGTCACATTGTCGTGTGAGCCCAGTCTCCTGTCCCTCGCACTCTCTTTGCGCTCAACCAGTGGCGTAACTATAGGGTGGCAAGGCTGGTAAAATGCCACGGGCCCCAGGGCCGACGGGGCCCCCGGTCTAAGAGGCCGCGAGCTCAGAAGAAGTAACCCAAAATATATTTAAAAAATATTAAAATGAAATCACAACGTACGTGATTTATCAGGGGCCCCATCTAATGAATTTGCCACGGGCCTCAGATGATATAGTTACGCCACTGCGCTCAACACTCTTTTGGACACGCACCCCCTTACGATGATATGTTCGCGGACGAATGGAAGAGTATCATGTCTGTTTGTCTGGAGCTCTGTGAGATGAGTGTGTGGATTTTGTGTAATCTTTTTTTTGGGATTATTATTAAGCCAACAAAGCCACTGCCACAAGCTAAGAAATAAATCTTTTTCACGAAATTAATTTCCATAAAGGTATAAGAGCTATATAGTCAAATGCTAGTATAATATTTTACCGGAACCTTGACAAACACGGAACGTTCCTAAGTTTTTCTTCAGCATTGTGAAGGGCAGGACTTGGCTTCAGATAGCCTTGATAACAAACATTCAACAACGTAATAACTTGTAACTTTTCATCGTTTCAAGTTAGTTTTGTGACTTTGTAAAGTGCTAATCGCACGCAAGGCTTCGAAATACAAATAAAAAATAAAAATTAAAAACTGGGCTAGTGCGAGTTGGACTAGCGCACTGAGGGTTCTATGCAAACTACAATTCCCGAATGGAGAAAGAGTCTCGAAGATTTTACCGAATTGCAATTTTTTTTTGTGACCTCGGTAACAACAAATTTTCTGATTTCAGATTTTTTCCTATACCTGTGCTAAATGACCTTGCTTTGTGCCAAATTTCAGGACTCTGGGTCAACGGGAATCTCTGGGTCCCTATGAATTTCGATCTTTAGGAGTATCAAAATATACATTTTTTGCGACATAAACGGAAGTATCTTTTTTATTCGTTAACTTAGAAGTTTGATTTTCACAGTTTTAAGGGACCGCAGACTTGAATGTATGGTTTTAATTTAAATTCAATACGTCCACGCGTTCTCGAGATAAAGGGTCTTGATAGACAGACAGACGGACGGAAGGACTGACAACAAAGTGATTCTATAAGTGTTCCGTTTTTTCCTGTTGACGTAGGTACGGAACCCTAGAAAGAAGTTAACGGAACGCCCTATGCTTGCCAGCTTATTTTGGCCGTTTCACTGTTGTGGCCTAACCTATTAGCTCATTATTTATTTATTTATTTATTGGCACACCAACACCATTAAGTACATACAGGATTTTTTGTAAAAAATAATATTAAAATCAAGGCACTGATATGCATCCCTATTACAGGGTACTAAAATCGGTCCAGCCATTTCAGAGATTAGCCGGAACAAAGAGACAGACAGACAAAAATTGTTAAAAAAATATTTAGTTGTATGTACCGTTCATATGCATGTAGTAAAAAGCGGTTATTTCAATATTACAAACAGACACTCCAATTTTAGTTATATGTTTAGATTAATTATTATTGTCAAGATGTCGATTTAATTTATTAAGGCAGGTAGATTTCTCAACGACATATGCGTCTGTTCTACAGTTTTGCAATAGACGAACAGAAACTGGATTAAACTTTAGTCTCCACACGCTAGAGAGACTGTCACAACTTTCTACCACATCAATATGTCTAATGGTTTAAAAGCTTCAGTCAAGTTATTCATTTCCGGGCTATTATACCTATACTTACACGTTATTTAAGTGCAATCAAGATAATTCATTTAATAAAAACAAACATGCAAATGTAAAATAATTTGTGTTGAAAACATAAAAGCATTTTAATTTAAAGTTATACTAACGATCCGCTTCGCACGGGTGTTGCTTTTTTTAATTGTTGATAGGTTCGCGCTTGACGACTATACTATCTCATCTGATAGAAAGTGAAGATGTGGTCGACGATGGAGCGCGCTTGCCTAGAAGTAACCTATTTACTCTTGGCTTAAAAATCCCCAGGTTTTTAGGCTATTAGGAAATATAGACTCTGGCATTTTCTAAAAAGGTAACCCGTAGGACTACGGGTTACCGCAAAAACGCAAGGAGCAAATGAAGGACACAAGTGTGGCTTTAGTCAGTTAAAATTTGACACCCTCCCGTTCCACCCAGAGCGAGAGAAGTTATTGGATGATTTCAACCCATAAGCACAAAATGTTTTGGGAATCCATTGTACGTACTGCTAGGGAGTCTGTGTTTTCTGATAGGTATACCTACCTAAGAGGTATTTACTTCTAGGTCAGCTTACTCCATGGTCGATTACTTATAGCTTACTATCAGGTGAGATAGTGGTCAAGCGGAAGCCAATGATATAAATTGATATATTTTTTTTTATTTCAAACGCTATTTTTTTACATTTTTTAGTTATTTTTTTTTATCTATATTCTGTTTGAAATAACATTAGACGTTAAAATTTATGAAAACCTTTTAATTACTGTCCATTCAACTGATTTTGACTTTTATTACGTTGATAGCATGACAAATGGCCGCTGCAGTAAATAGTTGGTATTGTAACCACTTTTTTGCTCTTAATGCTATTCTTATACCTAAAAAAAACAAGTTAAAATCAGTTGAATGCAGGATCAAAAAATCTTAACGCGTATAGGTTATAGTATAAGTACCTACATATTTTTTTAAATGTTTAAATATTCATTTAATTAATGTACTTATTTAAATATGTAATTATACTAGATATTATTTTACGTTATCTATGAAATAAGTTATAACAAAATAGTCTACAAAAGTCGCGCTAAGTATTTCTTTCAACATTATTAGTGGTTTCTCTACTCGGCCGCCTGCACTAGTGCCTAGTGGGTACCATTGCGCTACCATTACACAAACATGTTATTACCTACATGGTTTCAAGGCGTAACTTCAAGTAGGCGAGAAATATCGCTTTTCTTTCGAAAAACTAACCAAGGAAATAGAATGCGAAACTACTTACTTACAAGAAGCTTTGCAAGTTTTTCGCGTTCAATTACAAAAGCGAGTTCACTGTTTATTTATTGTTTACAAGGAAAACTTTCTCTCTAATGAACGTTATACGTATGTACAATGTCGCATTGTTCTCTATAAATCGCATTGTTAGGACAAAAAAAGTTGAATTGCTGGCAATCTCGCGACTCGCGGCTTCCTAGTCGCAGCGATTTGCGACGATTGTTCCAAGTAATGCTGGGATCGAATGGCTGCCTTCATTACTCCTGACTGCACCTGCGTAATGGCTTGGAAATGTACCACTGATTTAGGTATATTGTGTACTTTCCTCATCTTGCCGTCTCCCAGCATGATGAGCTGTAATATCAGGTGGTAAATGATCTACAGCATGACAGATCGAGAGTATTAGGTTTTATAGGGTAGCAAAAGAATTATTTTAATTATAATTCTGCTTCATCATCATCATTTCAGCCGAAAGACGTCCACTGTTGGACATAGGCCTCCCCCAAGTGTCGCCACAATGAGCGTTCCTGTGCGTCTCGCATCCATCGGATTCCCGCAACCCATAATTATGCTTATTTATTAAATATATATTTGTAATTAATTTGTTAGCAGTACACAGCAGACTTCCTTCTATATTATTATTATCCATCCAAAGGTTGTCTGGTAGATATCGTTGTCAGCGAGAAAACCGCCATTATCATCATCTTCCTGGGCTTGTCCCGTTTTATTTGGGGTCGGTGCAACATGGTTTTTTCTTCCATTCAACAACAATAACATGCATTTTATTGCAACATGTTCAGCGAGAACCGCCATTGTACCCATAATTCAACTTTGAAAGTAAAATGCTTTTTTTGGTGTAGGTACAATAAACTCTATGTTAGTCGCCCAAATTCCATGATTCCTTTAGGTATTAAAGTTAAAGTATTTACCGTTGAAGCTTACAGAAGAATAACATTAATTTAGATCCGTCTAAAATTGCTATTCAGTCTCTGCAACATGTCTAAGTAATATCACATGAGCCAGGCGGCTTTAAACTTGTCTAGCTTTAATACGAATACGTGTAGCTAGCACTAAAACTTAATACCGTAAAAGCAAACGTCAGGGAGGTGAAATAAAATTAAAATTCCTTCGCGTACTTCAGTTCAGTCTGACTCTATAGGTACTAACACTACAGTGCAATTCACAAATGATGGCGGCCGTGAAGTTAGCCTTTGCGAACGTTCGCGCAAACTACACTCTTCTCGCACACGCACGTCGCCATTTGGTTCCTAAAACACGTTACTGCGCAGCCTTCTGCGCAAACTTCACGGCCGCCATTATTCGTGAATTGTACTGTACTAAGATTTTCTCATTAAACTCCTAGAGAGCGAGTTGATATTGCCTCGCAATTGCTTGCCTTTTGTCATTAGTAATGTACATAAGTGCTAGGAAAATTACGAGCCCACCATTACCCGGCTTTATCTAGATGATCTTCTTCGATACGAGAGAAAGGAAGGTGAAATTATGTTTCCGAGGATAATGTTCCGTTCGGATACTCATTTGAAGATCTTGGATCTTCACTGAGAGACTATTGTACTGGGTATCGTTAGCGCCGGTTAAATCTATTATGGTATGTTTTATTAGCGATTGCTGTCTCTATAACCAGAAAGTAAGCTCTCTGTTTTGTTGTAATTTGGGTGATTACTTTATTGTTACATAGCATTTGAGTCAAATTATTATGTAACTAAATCAAGTAGCAATAAATCCATGAAGGAAAACGTTCGTCTACTCATTTACATAACATACCCTTGAACAAGGTTACATAACAGGAACATAACATTGTCACTGTTGAGTATTACAACCCCAACTACTATGTGTATAGAAACGTACATAGGTATTTATAATACAAAGTCCCCCTTCACGTTTGTCCGTTTGAACGCGATAAACTCAAAAATTACTAAATGGATTTTCATACGGTTTTTTACCAGTGGTAGAAAACATTGTCTGTTAGAAAACATTGGTTACGAAATCACATAAAAAAATAAAGACGTAACTAAAATTGCTGCTAAAAAGGCTAATACTGAAAGGGTCACAAGGCCTTTCTATTGTTATTGTAAATCTAAAAGAAAAACTGTCTGAATCGATTAGATTCCCTATCCACTGTCCTCTAATAAATCGTGTCTAGTTGTCTGGTCTCACAAGTAATTGCTGTTAAAGTAAATGTCAATACAAAGGACGCCAGTGTTACCATTGACCTAGAAAGTTGATACTAACTCACTGACAACAGTTAGTACCTATACTGTAAATAGAATAAAAAGCTACATGTATAAAGTGTCACTAACTGCTGCCAGCGGCTCCGCCCGCTTGAGAGTAGAAAATTATCCTAAGGGAACATATTCCCGGCATAAAAATTATACTAATGCTATACCAAGACCTACTTACTACCTAATGGTCTACCCGTGTGCCAAATTTCATCCAAATCCGTTCGGCCGTTCGAGCGCGAAAATGTAGCAAACATACGCACAAACTTTCGCCTTTAAATATTAATGTGATTATAGAAGTCTGCCTAAAAAGTCAAAGGACTTGGGAATTTTTGAAGAAATACTTATATTGCTACTTAAACTTATATTCGATACTTTTTATTTAGTTCTTCTATTAGTAAACAATGATCAAGATCGCTTAATCAACCTTGATAATATTGAACCAGTGTTGACTACATCAGATTTCATTTTAACTTAATAACCCAAAGTCCCAAGTCGTTTGACTTTTTAGACAGACTATACCTGTATTGTGTGATCAAGGAACATCGAAATTGATTAGACAGTTTGCACCGAATCGATCTAGATATTTCACGTTTAAAGGTCTCGAACTCAATCTAAAGGTGACATGATTATTTAATAACATCGTAAATTCATCTAGAGACTTCTATAGTTTAGACGGTTTAGACCTTAAGAAACACATACTAATATAACTCTGTCTGTCTGTCTGTCACCTATTCACGTCTTCTTCTTAGCGTATCGATGGCAAAACTAGTTAAATTCCTTGCCTGGTCCAGAATCTGGCCACGGCAATGCTGTCCGCTGATGCTGTCATTAGGTCCCTACGTGAGCAGGAAACAGGGCACGTGATGAAGGACGGAAGGTGGGACATGGTCTGCGGAGAGATGCCGCACAAACACTGAAGACCGAAACCACCCGAGAACCCCCACCACGTCTTAATAGTTACAACAGATTTGGATGAAACTGTCATACAGGTAGGACATGTCCCGGATTAGGACATAGGATAGTTTTTAACCTGTAAAAATGTTTCTTTGAGTATTTTTTTTTCACTTTCACCCGGTTGAACCCGCTAGGAAAAGCTAGTATTGCATAATCTATCTGCATGTGGCTTCTGTTGTGTCGATTAACTCGAATGACATCATAGAAATCGATAGCTTTCAACACAAGATGAACTTTGCAAGCTTCCTACGCTCTTGTTATTTTATTGTTTACTTAAATACTCGTCGGAGACATTATACTGGTTTAATAGTTGGGGATCGTTTAGAAGAAACGTATTTATGTGAAGATTCTCTTTGGCTTAGAGAAAGATGTTGGATGTCTTTTATTATTTTTTATTGTTTATCGCCCTAAACAGAGCAGTTTGGAAGGAGAAATGGGAGGCCTTTGCCCAGCGGTGGGACACACTATAGGCTAATAAAAATATGTTGATAGGTTTGCGCTTGACCGCTATCTCACCTGATGGAAAGCGGCGATGCGGTCGATGATGGAACGCGCTTACCAAGAAGTAACCTACTCTTGACTTAAAGATTCCCGGGCTGTAGCCATTAGGGATCTTGAGTTGATGTGTAAGCATCTCATTATTTTTAACCTTGTAATCATTTGCGTCGGATATATTCGACAAACACTCTCACTTTTATTCCGCCGGGGGGGGTCGTAAATCTACGATCTTATCGGGATTCAAAAGCTAAACAAGATGAAGCACCCAGCCGCACACAAACTACCATGGCAAAGTACACGAAAACACTGGTCGGACCAACCTGACTGCTGGTACATGTAGAATTAAAAGTAAACAAGTTTTTAATGAAAATCTTTTTTTCATAGCAAGCTTTTATAGCGCATACTGCGCTTGATTTTGATTTTGTATAATTAATACCCATCAAGACGAATCATATGAGCCTAAACTCGATGGGGTTGTGTCATTTAACTACCGAGTTCCTACGGCCACGTTCCGGTTCCATCATCAGATCAGCTCCATGTCCTAATAATTTTGTATTGTCATCTGATTTACATGTATGCAAAATTTCAGCTCAATCGGTAACCGGAAGGTGGATCAAATTTAATTTGTAAGATTTGATGACAGACAAACATCGGAACAGGTGAAACTAAATAAAAGCCTGTAAAAGTAGTACACCCACCGGTGTTCCCACAGTAATAAATACTTCCGTGCTTTTTCATTTTACCACAACTTATTACGAGTATATCCACGACGATGACGTAATCCGTCAACTCCGACAAAAAATTAAATAAAAATGCACACCGTACCACAGAAAGGTGGCTATTACTATTAGAGTTTCCAGTTTCCCATATGTGTGCGTTAAAGTCGTTAAAGCCAGTTTAACGAACGTGATTTGAACGGTTATGAAGATAGCAGGAAGTAATCGAAGGGGCGAATAATCGTGAACCGCAGTGTGTCACGGATAGAGTGGGGACATCGTGATCATCGTGCCGGACATCACTCGGTGGAAATCACGGGCAATAAATATTATCGTGCCCCGTGTCTACTCTCTATTGCTCTCTATAAACCCATTGTCTGTATCACGCCTAACGGCTATTTATTATGAGATAAATCGGCCATGTTTTATTTGTATTGTTGAATTGTAGCATTGATTTTAAATGAGTTGTTTTTTTTTTGTCTGGATTTCATAATATTATATTTTTACTAGACGCTATGTTGAGTCATCGTTGGTAGGTAAATAATAAATAACATTGATGTCCGTATAAAGAAAAGGTCAGTCATATTATTATATCTAGATAATTAAAATGTGGGTTAGCGAATAGGTTCCTATAACTTATATTTATCATTAATTAAATAAGGGGACTTAAATAACGAGCGAACAAAATTAACTTTGTAGTAGGTAGCATTAAAAAAGCGCTCTTTTCTTCGCCCACATTAATCAGCTTCTGAACTTTGCATGCACTGTTAAATCCTGCTAGAGCTGCGGGATTATTTAAAAGAGTTGCCGTGGCGCTGGAACACGAAGGGTAACTGAAGGAGCAGAAGTCGATTTTAGCCACTAAAAGTCTGACACGTCCTCTGGTTCCACCCAGAAGTTATTAGATGATTTACCACCTCGAAGGACAAACTCAAGAGTGAATCAATTGCTTCTAGGCAAGCGTGTTCCATCGTCGGCAACATCATCGCTTACCATCAGGTGAGATTGTGGTCAAACGAGAGCCTATCTATAATAAGGAAACAAACTACTAGTCTACTACTACTAACGGGTACTTGTACTCTTATTACAAACAGACAGTAAATAAGTAGATATTTTTCACACTTCCTAAGTTTCAATAGCCATTTCTAAGTTTCTGAAATCTCTGATCTCTCTGTCGAAAAGAATGCTTAAACAAGACTGATAACACATATACACAGATTGATGCAGAAGTAAATACTAAATACTATCGACCTACTTATCTATGAAAGGCTTTTTCACAAAATGTACCTATTACTAAAAGGCCAGGTAAAGAAAGAATATTGCGATGGACGCACAGGACCGGTCGTTGTGGCGACGCTTGGGGGAAACCTAGGTCCAACAGTGGACGATGATGATGACGAAAAAATATTGCAACAGTAAAATCAAAATAGTATAAATCAAATAGCAGCATCAAACTCACATTTGTTTTGAATGCTCCACACCAACGGCGACCACAAAAAGTGCGAATTCCCAAACATCTCGCATTACGTGTGAAAGTAAGGCAAAGTAACGATATACAGCTAAGTTCGCAAATAGTTTTATTTCTTATTCATGAGACCACAATGCACATTGTAAACTGATCCACTAAGAGGGAAAGTTATGCAGTGTTTCTTTTATTTCTGTTTGTCGGAATATTTTAATACGCATACATTAAAAAAGAAACGGGTTTTAGGTATCATTGCGGTCATTTCTGCCTGATCACTTAAACACATTTTTGCTTCAAGTCGCCGGCGCGGCGACAAACCAAACGTTTGAGTTTTCGTTTCGAGAGCAAGCAAAAATTAACTTAGCGGTGGTCAGGCGGAAGTGTCTATGATGGTACCTATATGAATGCTGCTGCAGATCAATTTGTCTTCAGACTAGCACTAGTCATCTATTACGAGTTTGTCACGTTTATGACCAGGCTCCCTAGCCAAGTTACAACCGTTTCGCTTGCATCGAACGCTTTGAGTTGGCCGCGTCGCCGAATCTTTTGTTCTGATCACGTGAAAGCTACTTTATTCTTGAGTGACATAGGCTATATTTCGTATATGCGGGCGAAGCTGCGGGTAAACGCTAGTCTTGTATATTTTATGGACATTTAATTAAATAGTCACGTAAGTCATTATATTATATCGTAATTTGTAAACGTAAATTGTAAAGACCCGCATTGGGCCAGCATGATTGATTACGGCATGTCCTAGAGAATAGGCCTGAGTCCCAGCTGTGGGAACATTATAACATTAATTATGAGTAAGAGTATCATAAAAGCGAAAGTTTGTAAGCGCGTATGTATACTTATTTGTTACTTCGTCAGGCTGGAACAGCTATACGGATTAGTATGACCATGTTCTGGTATAGCACCTTATTTCAGGAGTACTCATATTCCTTTGGTATAGTTTTTTAGGGTTCCGTACCCAAAAAGTAAAAACGGAACCCTATTAGGTACTAAGGGTGTGTTGCACCATTTAACTATAACGATAACCAAACCATAACCAGCGTGAAACGGCCGCATATTGGTCAATTCGACGATTTGAGAACTGTTAACGGCTTTGTTATGGTTATAGTTAAATGGTGCAACTCACCCTAAGACTTCGCTATCTGTCTGTCTATCTATCACCAAGCTATATCTTAAGAACCGCTATAGCTAGACAGTTGAAATTTTCACAAATTACATATTTCTGTTGCCGCTATAACTACAAATACTAAAACCAAAATAAAATAAATATTTAATGGGGGTTCCCACACAACAAACGCTATTTTTTTTTTTGCCGAATTTTCCTAAGAAAGTTACGGAACCCTTCATGTGTGAGTCCAACTCGCACTTGGCTAGTTTTTTCTGCATTCAAACGGGTGAATAGTTTGTTTGAACGCGCTAATCTCAGGAGCTACTGGTACGAATTGAAAATTTTTCCATCTGTTGAGGCTATTTGTATAGATAATATCACGCTAGGAATAATAGGAGCGGAGCAGTAACTTAGGACAGGTAAATTAACTTCTAGACAATTTTTTTTTTGTGGCCTCTCGCAGGTCAACCTATGAGGTTGTCGGCTGCTTAACCGGACTTGCCTGTGGCGGCCTTGATATCTAATCAAAGCCTCCAGCCAGAGCTTACTCAGCTAAACTTACAAACTAAGCGACTACGCTAAGGGCACCCCCTGTGGGGTACGAGCCTCGGCTTAGGGCATCGCTGGGGGAGGGCAGCAAAGGGACGGGCTGGTAGGTACTTCTAGACAACAACTTAGAAGTATATTTAGTTAAAACCTGCACCTAAATGAAATGAAAAGTAAATAAATCTTGCAATATCAGGTTTTTATTTCTGAAATTTAAACAGAAGGCTCTGCGTGCCGTAACAGTGAAATCGTAAAAGTTGTAGGTACCTTAAAAGGCAATGGTCCCTTATGTAAGTAAAATTAATACATTCGGAGTAAAATAAGATTGGTTTATACCCTTTTTATTTTAATAATAAATAGCAGCTGACGTAAAACTTGGTCGTGCGTAACCGCGGATTGAAGTATTTTGAAATAATATAGATGCTAGACATTGCCATTATATTCTGTTTACCTCCATTGTGTTGTACATAATAGTAAGAAAGATAAAGTGACAGTTTATTATAAACTAGCTTTTGTCCGTGGCTTCTTCCGGATACATAAAATATAGCCTATGTCACTCAGGGATAAAGCAGCTTTTTAATAATTTTAGCTAACGGACCAGTACTTTCAGAGATTACCTCTTACAAAAGTACAAACAAAAAAATATAAAAACAAAAACAAACTTTACCTCTTTATAATATTACATAAGTAGAAGTAGATAATACAGATGCTAGACATTGTCATTATATTCTGTCTACAGCCATTGTGTTGTACTTATTGGTAAGATAGATAAAGTGACAGTTTATTAAAACGCTCAGCTGTTAGCTAACTTTGAGATATTCCATTTATTTATTTTTAGGAAAACTTACAGACTTAATAACAAAGTCATTCTTTTTCATAGAGGTAGGGAAAATCGTTACAAGCTATTATAGGAAACCTGACCGAATCATTTAGTTGATTCGTATTTTTATAATTATTTTCTGTATTTTATTTAAATGTTTGTTTTGTAATAGTACCTAGTCTAGTGCAAGAGCACAAACAATATTATTTACTAACTTCTATCAGAGGCAAAGTCCGCTTGAAAGTCGTAAATTATCCGAAGGGTACATACAGCGGCGATAAGTAGGTACCTATCCTTTGTGCCACTAGAGGACAGGGTCGCCCCGTGTGGCAAAAATTACTTCTAAATCCATTCACACGTTTAAGAGTAAAAGAGCAGATAACAAACATTCAAACTTTCGCTTTTTAGTGTAAGAAATTTCTTCATGAAATAAGCAGTACCTTTGTACATAATTTATAATAATGTTGTATCTTCTTCTTTTACTGTGTGTACATAAATTATAAATAAAATACCAAAAATATGTTCATTATATTACCACTTCATTCACATCTAACAATAGGTAAAACCTTAAACAATTCTTAATTTATTAATTACATTTATTATTTAATTTCTAAATTGATATATACATAGATACATGTACTAGGTTAAATCAGAACATGGCAAATATTCAAATCTATTTATTACATACTAGCTTCTACCAGTGGCTTCGCCCGCGTGAAAGTAAATTTTTCCTAACAAACCCTCCTTTCATCTACCTACAGGTTGAAATTGGGAAGGATTGTGTGAGGAGTGGTATAAAAGAAAAGGGAGGTAGTGATAATGTGACAGGTGACAGGACAGAATGGAAAAAAAAGTTTGCACCGACCCCAAGTAATAAGAAGAGAAGAAGAGGGTGAGATTGGGAAAAACCTTTCTTAGTGCTCGCCTGAGTCATAAAAGTAAACCATAAGCAAAATTGCACACTCATGGTCTCCGCAGTTTCGGTTGTGCGTTGATAGTATGTCAGTCAGTCAGTTTCTCCTTGATAGATTTTGCTTCTACTTTTTTTGCCATATTACTAGGCGGAAAAGGGCAAAAAAACGCATCTCTATTTTCCTGAACTAACAATGTTCCAAACCGAAAGCAGGGGTACAAAACCATTTTCTAAATGTGCAAGCTTATTAGAAAGCAGCTTCGAATAACACTCGCGCTTCTAATAGCAATTTAGCAAAACATTCCGATTAAACATTGATAGGAAAGCTGCTTAATCTACGTAAGTATATATTATTTAATTACTGGGTATGCCGTGCATCGAGGTGGAAACTCTCGCCGCCATGACATGCGCTGTGGAACCACGGGCCGATGGTGAAAACACTTGCCTTTGTTGCCAACTGACTTGTAATGACATGTGATCGACTATTGCGTATCTTTTTTTATGTGGAAAATCATTATATCACTTCCCTCGCTTGAAGTTGGAGCAAGAGGGTGTGTCAGATTTTTACGGACTTTAGTTGCCCTTTGCATTCGAGAGTCATGGTAACTCTTTTAAACGTTCCTGCAGCCCTAGTGTATCTACGTTATTTGATGTCACGTTTCGAAAAAAATAAGTATCTCTCTCTAAAAAAAGGTAATAAACGAACTTGTGGTACCCATTATTTGAGAGGGAGAAATAATCGAATTACTATTCTCGCCCTGAGTGAAGCGAGAGGGACTATCGGACTTTGTGATTCTTTCGAATAATCCCGCAGCTTTTGCAGGCATCGACCCCAGCGAACCCTAACGAACCTCAGAGGACCCCGTCTTTCTGTGGTACCACTGGTATTGCAGATGTGCATAGGGCGCTTACTTGTTTGCCACTGTATGGCGTAAAACATGTCGTAAGTTGTTTTACTGCTTTTGTACTATTTGCACAGACTTACAGTGTATTTCAAAAAAGGAAGAAAACTTTACCGCAATTTAATGTTTCTTAAGATTATAATAGTGCTACCTATTATAATATACATGTAACACATAAATCTATGTCTTCCTCACGATTCGCTCAGTAGTTTTTGAGTTTGCCGTGAACAGATCAACAGACAGATAATTGCGATGGGAGTTTTTGTTGTACAATATGAATAATAATGTATGGATATCAATGTAACGTTATCATTAGAAACATTTAAATATGATCACTGTAAAAGGTTTCCAACCTCACCTTTTCCAATTTGAAACACAGGCTATAATGGCGATTTTATTTCTCTATAATGGCGGTCATGTCATTAAGTCCATAGTGAATCTGCCACTCGCCTGAGGCACAGAATAGATAGGTACAAAAGCCAACCTCATGTATGTACTTCACTTTTTATACCTACGTTCGGTGGACGCACACTCATGAGAGTTTGAGCTGGAACTGTTCGACGAGAGTGGTCCGAGACGCTCCGAGACATCGTGTCCGTGAGCGGTGTCAATGTGTGCGTTGCTCGAGCGCGCTTTATATGTAGATTCACTTCTGTACCTATCTATTTTGTGCCCGAGGCTTTAGTACTCGCACAAAATGTTTTTGTATACCCTACACAAGATGCTTGAAACGTTTACTACGTTTGTCTCCCTGATTGGTTAAAAGCTTGGAGCGGGCCAATCAGAGCGCCGAACGTCATTAACATGGCGATCGATCGAGTAAACGTAAAACAAACTCGTACAAGACACTGTTTTGTTGTGCAGCCGGTATGAATATGACGAATGACTATCGGAAACCATATATTAAAATCTATTCATCTCCATTTCATTTTATTTGAACACCATCCGGTCATTTTAATTTGATTTAGCTTTGTGTGTTTCGTTTTCAATTACGAAGAAAGCTTGAGCATCATTCTTCTGTAAATTATTTGTATTTGCCTTAGCTCATTCAATTTCTGCCGTTATTCGTTTTGCGCACAAGTGATTGACCATGGTGAAAGAAGTGAAGGATTTTTAACATTACGATTTCCGGTGTTTTTTTTTTTTCGATGAGTAAAAATCATCCAGATAACATCCGCCGCCCTAGGGCGGAAGATAATATCAGACCTTACTGACTAAAAAACCCACCCTGTTCGTTCATTGCCTTTCATACCGGGGCCAAGCCTCCCTTTCGTAACTAGACCCTTAGCCCCAGTAGGTTCCGATCCTGCAGGGCCCCTACGCTGACAACTCCTTGTGGCGCGCGGGAACAGTACTCGCCATCAAAGACTGGGGCTCGGTCCGGACGGTTACTGGACGGTCGGACAGCGAGCTACACATTGCTCGTAGTCCGCAAGCCCGCGTCTGCGGTGGCCAGAAATCAGGATCGGATTCCCGGCGGCGGCTGAGGCGTGAGCGCTGTTACCGCGTATGCGGTCGGTCTCCTCCTTTGCTAGCATTACTGCTTCGCAGAAAGAGGCGACCGCCTGCCACTCCTCCTCGCTCCGGGCCATGGCCTGTACCAAGGCCCGCCGCCGTACGCCCCACAAGAACACGGCGACCGATTACCGGTATTGTCAAATTGAATTCACCTTTGCAACTTTTAAGTCTCTTTGTTGTCAAACAGAATTGGTGATTGACTGACAGGGAATATGTGTTAATAAATGAAGTAGGTCTAAACGTCAATCAAATATGAAATCATAATACTACAGTTACATTGGGCAACGAAGTGTGCAATCGTTTTGTTGCTTTAGAACTGTGGTTCCCAAACTTTTTTGATTGGAAACCCCATTTTGGTTTCTTTGTTGAGAGTAACGAACGACCACAATTCCAGAAGAAACTTAACTATTTTATTAAAAACGTATATCATAATCAGAAGTATTTACTAATATTAAAATTATAGTTATTTGTTGCCTTAATTTAAAATTTCACATACTCTTCTGTTCAAGTTTCTACAAAAATGTATTGCCTAAAATTATTTTAATCTCTCCTTTCAATGGGCCGGTGGAATTTTTTTTTTGGAAATAGTTGCATTAGGTACATTTGTAATAATGTCAAAAATGAACTAAGTATATGTAATTTTCTACTAAGAGTGTTATCGCGTGAATCCGATGGAAGCGAGTCGCACAGGACCGGTCGTTATGGCGACACTTGGGGAAGGCCTATATCCAACAGTGGACGTTTTTCAGCTGAAACGATGATGATGATGAAATTATTTCATCATCATCATCGTTTCAACTTATTTTTTTCATCATCATTACTTTCAACTTATGTCACTTTAAAACTTAACTTCGTAGACCATACAGACCACCAGTAGTCCACCGACCACTTGTTAGGAACCACTGCGTTATAATCAGTTCCTGACAACAAAAAGTAAGACAAAGCCATCATATATAATTTTCCATTTAGTGAATATGTTATTACGTTCACGCAACTAGGCACCATAAAAGGGTGTAAGTACCTTCAGATAAGAGTAGTTCAGGTCAGTGGCCTCCATTGTGTGTACAACAATTGCCGGCCATGTGATCCAGCGGTTAATTGTCGAGCCCGTCGGTTGAGGAATATCAGCCATAGCTATCTGGCGAGGGTGTAACAGCCTCCATTCATACACAGTCACGGCTCGAGAGCTTTCCGATGCGTATCTCGGTTTGCTACAAATCGATACAATCGCGTTGTTTTAAATTGAATCTGGCGCTAGCGTTCGCGACGGAATTCCTTTACAGTTTACTGCGGTTTATCGGCTTGAATTTTAAGAAAAAAAAAATGAATGTACTGACTTTGTGTAACGGTAACAGGTTGGAGCATCATAAATCTTTACATCTACAGACTTTCTGGTCACTTGACAAAAGTACCTAGATATATGTATATGTACGTGACAGTAAGATCTATTTGCAACAATAAAGCACCCGAGAAAATGACAAATATTGTTTTTTGAAATTTTCACGTATCATCCCATTCCACCTAGGTACTAAATATAATTTTTCTGCAAAACTGCTAATTGAAAATTTCGATTTTCTTGTAGCCTCCGTCCTTGGCTTCTTCGAATGCTTAATTTTTGCAAAAAGGTCACCAGTGGAATTGCATGACTTGATTTCACCAAGCCCATTCCATCATCGGACCTATAGACATAATTATGGCGATGTGCCACCAACCTGTAAGTAGAGGTACAAAACGTTTTGACAAAATCCTTTGTGCGGTTACAGTTGTGTGGAAAAGAGTGGAAGTCCCAGCCAGAATTTGTTTCTTGATAGTCAAGAGTGAATAGATTACATCTAAGCAAGTATAATCTGTCGTCGACGACATCATTGCTTACCATCAGGTGAGAAACGTAGTTATCGAGCCCATCAATAAAAAAATGTCTCGGTAGTTAGATACTAAGATAAATATTGATGTAGGCACCTGTCTCATTTTACTACATCATTTCATTCATTCTTACAATAAAATTGATAAAACAATTGAATTGTTACCAACAATTGAATTGTGATTCTCAAGTAGATCCTTGAAAGTATGACTACTAGACGTCGTAGGTACATTTATATACAGTTAGATGTACACATACCTATATCTAAAGTAAGGATATAACGGAAGTGGATATGGAATGGTATTGAAATCGCTCTCTGGAATAGGCTCTTTATAAAATAGTGCACCTCACCATTGACAATTGCAACAGTACTTACCATCAGATAGGATCGCAGTCAAGCAATAGTTTATATCAATTAAAAAAAAGTTGAACAGGAGGTGGAAGCAGAAGCGTCAAATTAAATACCACTAAAACTAATCTAAAACTCGAATAAGTATGTATAAGTAAATAGAGACCGAATTCACAACATTCCAAATAAAAGTGAAAGAGTAATAGACAAAAGGTACCTACAGGGGGAAAGAGGTTCAGGCGCGACGTTCCGATTGAAAGTTATCGGAACCGAAATCGAATGTACAAAATTAATCGGTAGTTTCCAACTCTCGGAATCGGACCTTCGAACCTTCGTAAGATCCCCCTATCTAAAGGTATAGGTTACAAAGGTAGCGACAATGATGACTTATTGTAGGTATGTGATGAGACTCATGTACGACAAATTACTCATGAGATGAGTAATTGGTAACTACGTGATGATCAGTTAAACAAGTGATTGAAATGCAGGAAACCATCCGTAGCTGGTAACTGACTAGTAGTGTTCAGCGTTTCTCTTCTACATTTAAGGCCCAAGTGCCCAAAAAGTGCCATAAAACAGTGAATTTCTGAAGCCTACTCCTCGGTAACGGCCATGTTAAAAGGTTTGAAAAAAAAAAATGTTTATTATAGATTCATGAACAACATTATCAACATTTGATTTTATCGTGCTATTACCTAATACTTTTATCTAAAAAAAATATTTAGCAATTTCGCAACTTTTCCCTACTCCTTCGAAACGAAATCTTGGTGGTTAAATATTCTTCAATGTGAACATTGCATATGTAAATCAATAAATATTTCGCAAAGAAAATGGATTTAAAGGTCAGCTGCGCGCTTTCCGGGCGCTGTTGGCCGCAAATAAATGCACAGATTGGCGTACTCGAGAGGTGCGTCCACATAATATTTGCCAGATGGTTCAAGGGACTATAAGCGTTAACTTGCGAATAACCAGGAGAAGTGTAGTAACATAACGTATATGCGCATAACCGTGTGACGTATTTACCAGCATTTATGTTTTCTACCACTCGTCAGCCTTTAAAACAAAGAGTTACCGCGGCCTTGAAACGCAAGGGGTGACAGAAGAAACACTGTAACTGTGAAAACCTGGAGTAGGATGAGTCATCAGTTGATGATTCCTCCAAAGCAAGAGCATCTAGTCTCACTCCTGCTATCATAGACCCATCTATTACTTACCATCAAACGAGATAGAAATCAAAAATTTGCTCATCAGCTGGATTTTAAAAAAAGCCTATTACAACAACTTACGGATGACGGCTGTAATAATTTCACAACCATTTAACGCGCTAATAACATACCCTTTGCTTAACCATATAAACATGAAAGATAAATAAAATAATTAGTTTTGTTGATGGCCCCGAGTGATACAGGGCCCCGGATGATGCTCTGCTGCACTTTAAATACATCCATAAAAGCTTTAAAAATACATACAGCATGTTTAATGACATATTATTACGACTACATCCATACTGTACATAATTATGCCTAGTTATATTTCAGTAATCTACGCATGATAATAGAATCTAATAACGTCTACGGCTACGAAGTGCTACGGCCTACGACGCTACGATCCGTAGCAGATTTATTTGGCGAATTCCCAAATAATTTAGCTGTCCCGGGGGTTGATTTGAAGCTTGGTTACATAGAAACAAACAATACGTCCGTTTGTTTGTATGTTTAAATGTTTGTAAAACCTAGTAATTCATTCAGACTATCGCTGACTTTAATTCTTTTGCTTTTTTATTTCGGAAACAAACAGTTCTTTTCAAATGTGCCACAGTTGCAAAGCAGTGGTAAAAAACTAATTATGTAATGTTTAATATACTTGGAATGCGTAGGTCTGGAAGCTGCATCCTCCAGCCTTAACACTTTAGGTAGTATGTGGGTGTTTATGACATAATGCCTATGAATATTAAACAAAAAACCTGAGACCTAAGTTACATACAGTCTATCTTCATAATTAAAACCAAAGTATGCAGGTCAGTGTAACCTGGGTCAATATCATTGGTATTGTTTAAATTCATCATGAACTGACGTCAAGGCTCATTGTAATGCGCTATCAGAGGCGTCCCTGTCAGTGTAGGTGTCAATCATCATGTTTATTTTCAAATTGCTACAAGATAAATACGAGTATTATGCCGAATGCGGTTACAATTCTTCGGCATTTTACTCGAATAAATATCATTAATAGTAGTTTATGTGACTAGGGGATAAAGCAGTGTCTTTAAGTCGCGGGCGACATGTTGAATTCCGAACGAAACGAAGGTTGCTGATTTTAATCCCGAACGATAGTGAGGGATTTATAAAATTAACTCCCGAGCATTGCGAGGGAGTTAATAAAGAAACCTGAGTGAAGTGAGGAATTTAAGCCGCCCAAGACAAAGACAGCTTTATCCCCGTGTTGCATACTCTACTTTTTACACCATCTGTGAGATAATTAAAAGACAATTTGGTCGACCAAATCATATTAGAGAAATATAAGTTCATCAAACAAACAAAATTCACTATTCCAAGATTCTATGTTTTCAATTTTCTTTAATGCTCCCATGTCGTCAGGTTATATTTTATTTTCTTTTTTTGTTAGTGGCCAGTTTGAATCATAGTGATTACATACTCTTTGGTTTGAATTTCGAGTCAACTTATTCGATGCGCCAACATTTTAATTCACAATGTTGACGATTCTAGATGCTCCAAATTCAAATCTCATTATTCCCTAGGGATCGGCCATACTGCATTATCTCCCTAGGTATATAATGACTTGCTTTAAGTGAGTTTTGTATGACGTGTAAAACAACATTATCGAGCAGGTGGTGTAAAAAACCTATTATTTACTGTGTACATAAATACCTACGGTTGTAGACGTGAAAAATGCTTTTTTCGATTGAAAACCGGACCAATATTCATAAAATCATTCTGATTGTTTATCAGATTATTCTACAAGCGTTTTACCATTATAGTGTTTTAATTTTATAATCATATCTGTAGATTTTTAGTAAATCGCGATCGTTTATTATTTTTTCAAAAATTCACCTACCAGATAGTAGTTAGCATATAATTATACATATGCCGAATACGGTTACAGAGCTTCGGCATTTTAGTTGAATAACATTCATTTCGTTATGTGAAATGACTGGTAAGTTCACATCTTCCACATTTTGTTCAATCTTCAAGTGGTTCGACTACTTTTTTTACGGCATCAACAAAACTTTTAATGAGTTTCGAATCACTAAAAAAGATCGATTTTATACGCGTTCTAAGTGAACGAGATATTTATTGCAGTACATTTTCTTATACGTGTGTTTTATGATGGATGTTACTTTGATGCGGTTTTGATGGAATTTTGTTAATGACAACTCGTTAACGGTATATAACTTCTCGAACATATACCTAACACCTGTTTGTTTATAAACATAGGTATCTAGGTACTACTAAGTAGGTAGATATACTAAGTAGATAGATGTATAGGGATAGAGAAACCTACACGAAACTTACTTTATTTGATAGTCATGTTTTTTTTGACAAGAACTTTTTGAATGAACTTCTTTTATATCCCAAACAGCTGTTTTCTAAAGATGTTACAAATAAGCAGTGTCCTCTAAAAAGTAAAAGGGTAACGTAGCAGATGTTTCGCCTTTAACAAATCAACAATTTAATCATCCAGTTCATCAAACAAGAAACACCTTTCCAATCTTGTCTGTGAACTTCTATGGTATCTACCTAAACTCCTTCTAATTCTCTCTCTATAACAGTGAGGTGTGAAGTTATTATTCTATGCTGCTGATATCAAAAATAATTTCGACTTACCCTCCTAACAGCTCCGCTGACAGTGCTGGCTAGACTCTCGGCGTCATAATGACGAGAGAATGAGTATGGGCCCGGATGACTCCGGGATACGCATTGCCCCATATGCCCGTCACACACACCCAACAAATCACATGTGTCATATACCGTTACTTCACTTCACTTCACCTCACTTCACAAGACTTCACGTTCTCACGATACGAATCTGCAAACGAAATAAACGATTTTTTTGTGCTTTTGAGTCAACTGATCCTACCTAGTCTGAATTTAAATGTGACGCCCACACTTGACCGTGTCAAGCATGTTTTACAAATATGGGTAGAACGAAAAAAAAAAGCTGATAAACAGATGCTTTTTTTTTGGCGTTTGGAACTGGGTCTAGTATGTACCCCATGGTTCGATCAAAGTATGACCGAGCTTTTGGTTTGGTTTTTTTTTCACTGCACCTGCTAATAAACCTCAAATTATATGTAGGACGGTAGGACCTATGTCTTGACTCCTAGCTGTAGCTGGGCAATCATTGTGTACCTACTGAATTTCACTATTTTAATCCTCTTGTGATATTAATATGGAATCACAACTAAACAATCGTATTTCTAACTCTTGGCTTGCACATTCTTGTAGTTATAGGTTTGCCTTGGGATAGCTTTCATGCCGTCACTGTGTTCAGGATTCTTGAACTCACTCCCTCACATCACTCGAGAGTTGATTTTGGAAACTTCAAATACGTACGTTCGGGATTCAATATAATACTTTTGACATAAGACACTGCTTTATCTATCCCTTCAATGCATACTGTACTATTAGAGTAAGTTTACTATGGTCTGAGTTTATTGAATTAACTTCCTGTTATTGTCTCAGCAACCTGTAGCAAAGCCTACCTATCAAGAGATAAATATCTATGTACGTGCTGTCATAAAATATTATATTGTAAACTAAAGAGATTTCATCACTGCACCTAAAAATGAGAGTGTATGTGACTATAAAAAGCAGATGTTTGTCCGGAAATGTCTCGAAAGCCAATAAATTGAATTCAATTGAACTTTTTATCAGTCTGGGCGTAGTTCAACTCGGGTCGTGTAAAAGAATTTTTCATTCGATCCAGTTGTTTAGTTGACGCGATTAAATCGATTCGGATTGTTTTGTTTTTCTTCAAAACAGGAATTGTGGGTGCTGGGTGAATTTTAGAAGCATTTGGAGTAAACGTGCCGGAAGGCAAACCAACCTTCTTATACATAAGTCACATATGTCTTTGATATGTAAGTTACCGATTAAGGTTTAAGGCTGGGAATGTTCGAAAGAGTTACCGCGGCCCTAGAAAGCAAAAGGCAACTGAAGGAACACAGCCACACAGGTATCAGTAGATGCATTAGGAGCGGGTGAAGAAATTTGATGAATTCTACACCTCAAAAAACACCGAATAGGTACGGTTAGAGTCTTGAAACGTAGTATTAAAATGAGTAGGTACCTAAGTACCTATCTCTAGGTACCTATTATTTTATATGCTTCGTACGATTATAATTATGGTGAAGGTAAGCCGTGCAAGTGGCTTCTTGAAGAATACCATTCATAGCATTCATTGTTATCACTATGCGGAAGATTATGAAAACAATCGAGCCGATCTGATTGGCATAATTCGTAATCATAATCATTAAACATGATATTAAAGATAAACAAGTGTATGAAAACAGTAATAGGGAATTTTATTATTGTTAGATATTATGACACACAGTGTGTGTCCACACACAACTCATAAATGCAAGAAATAAAAATAGACTGACAGCTTTGGAGTTGATTTTTTAGTTTCCATTATTATGATTGCACCCAGCTTTTATATTTATCAAATATATTTCTGGACAGATTCGTGATTCTTTTTAATAGCCAGTAGTCAGGCATACAATCAACAGAGGACTAAAGAAGCGTGAGCAAAAAACGCTTTTTTACCCATCCCGAAGGCCATATAATAGAATCGTGGATGTAAACTAGAAATTTATAACAACATCCTTTATTATTAAGTTAATCTACACTTTTACTAACAACACTGATAACAAACTTCGTGCAGTTGTTATTAAAGAAATAATCAATATTATCATCATGAACTATAAACGTAATTTTGTTTGAAAAAAAAAAATGGTCCGATCAAAAAATCACCGTACATCTTTTAGTCACAGTAGCTGTTTAAATACAGCCCCTGATCACACGTGTTGATTCAAAACAAAGTCTTTGATAGTTCACATGTTGTCGTACTGAGTGCCGCGAGTGTTGCGCGTCGCGCGCAGTGCGCACGGATCACGACTGGCCGACCGGCGCGCGCGCAGCTCGCACCCGCCGTCATGTCCGCCGTCGCCACCGGCTGTAGCTGTTGACTCATTCATGAGCTGCCGTGAACCTACCCATCGGGGAATACATAATAATGGAATATATTAAAAGTTATTGCGTTATTTCGTTATGATTTAGGAAGGTTGCATCAGTAGTTGCTTATCTTTGCATCGATTTATACACTTACCGCAAATGTGGATTACATTTAAGGTTTCTAGGGGACTTTGGGGATTAACTAGCAAACTAAGTAACTGCCTGAGGTCGCCCGTACTTAATCAAGGCTTATTCCCTCCATACCACCCAGTAATTTTATTGAGAGTAAGGTTGCGTTAGCACATTTACTTACCTTACCTTAACTAATCTTAGTTACCACAATCATAAACTTTCATTACGAGCAGCATGTACATATATGTATTTAGATGGTAATAAGTGGCGCCAGTGACTGAAAAGTTGAAAGGGAATCGTTTGTCTTGGTACGGTCATGTGAAAAGGAAGGAATGAAACGCATGTCGCATGTTGCTAAAAAAGTTATGAGTTTACATGTGGATGGACGGAGGGGAAGAGGGAGGCCAAAGAAAAGATGGATGGATTGTGTGAGAAGCGATATGAAAGAAAAGGGAGTTAGTGATAGCGTGACGAGTGACAGGACAGAATGGAAGAAAAAAACGTGTTGCGCCGACCCCAAATAAAACGGGACTAGGGCAGGAAGATGATGATGAAATTCACCTGTCTTATAATAATATAATTAAGCTACTAAAATAAGGAATCTACACTAATATCTACTATAAAGAGGTAGAGTTTGTTTTTATGTTTTTTGTTTGTAGGAGGTTATGTCTGGAAGCACTAGTCCGATTGCTAAAATTTTTTCACCGATAGAAAGCAACTATATTCCTGAGTGACTTAGGCTATATTTTATGTACTTAGTTACGCGGGCGAAGCCACGGGCTAGGACAAAACGTGATTAGACAAACTCCATGTAATTTGTCCCATACAAAGGCAAAATGATGGCAAACTGCATTTGTTATGAAAACTTTTCTTTTAATTAGCCTCAGGTAGGTACTGTGCCATTGATGGTCACAAGTATTCCCCGAATCCATCCCCAATTGTCCCACCTAATCCCATTGGAACTTATCCGAGTGAAGCAAAGTGGGAGTCGAGCCCACGACCTCCGGCGTAGCAGTCAGAACCACTAACCACTAGACCAACAGGCCAGTCAGTCAGATTTACAAACCTCTTATATAGATTGCGTCTACTTTAATCATGGCAACTATTTTCAGACAGTAAAAGTATGTCACTCCCTCTGGCTCCACCCTGAGCACTCAGATCAAGCCTAAGCAGGAGATCTTATTTGAAGATTTTCCCAAAAATGGGGCCTCAGATATTTTTTGCCCTAGAGCCGCTGGTTACCTAACTACGCCACTGACTTTGTGACCTGTGCAAAGTTTTACAATAGGAACTGTAATCAACTTTTAAGTACCTACCATCTATGGTACCTACCTAAAAATGATTTTGTCATATTTCCCGAAATACAAATAGTCAGAGCTAATAAGGTTTAAAAAGGTAGGTATTTTTACTGAAAGGATAGATAATAACAAAATACAAAATTATGTAAGTACCTACCTACCTACCTATGTAGAAAAGGAAGAAGGAAGCATTTCGTTGTAATACTTGCAGGAGAACTTTAATATAGTAAGATTTTATTGTTTTAAAAATAAACTATTCTAATGTCATATTGTTACTCCGCTAATTGTATGCAATTTTAAATTTCGCGGGCTTGTTAGATAAACACCCATTGGGTTGTGACTTCGTGAGTGTATCGACTTGGTCCAATGGTCTCTGTTGATATTTTTTGTATATTCAACTATCTCCCTATCCCCACAAAAGATTTGAAAACAAAAAATTTAGAAGAAATAAACCGATTACGAAGTTGCGGTCACTGATCCCTGCTGATCCAGAATATCATTGGCATTGTCACATGTTACGAACTGTCAAAAAATTGACTTATTTCATTATTTGACATTGACAAAGTCATTTGTCACAAAATGCGTAATAATTAATAAATAAACGTTTTGAAGCCGTATTTTCTGCGCATTTTATTATAACCACTAAGTTATAATATTATTGACTAAATTCGGTGCAATACTTTTGTATTTGGAATGTTAACCCGAGCAAGTGCGAGGCTTTTCTCAACAGAAGCGTTGACTGTTGTCAACAATGTTGCTAAGCAACAGTTTACAATAACTTTGGCAAATGGTAAGTACCGAGTCAGTAATTAAAAAAAAAAAAAATCATTTCTGTGAATAATCCTATGTCCTGTACGTCTTTGTTAATTTAAGTTGAAGAATCAATCTAAAGTTTGAAGGAATCTTCAACAAGTGTTGCTTTAGGTACCAGCCACGTACCGGCTATACATAAATAAAGTGTAAGATCAGCATTCTCAACAATTACTGGTGTAATTAAGTTGTAGCTCAAGTTTGTAGCTAGCTTGGTTTCTTAGATAGTAGATTTTTTTATAGCCATTGAACATTTATCAGTCTAGAAGCATTGGATATGTTTTTTTAAATATATTTTGGTTTACCTCAGACCCATAAAACTCAGACTAAGAAGTAATTATGCATGCAGCTATTATACATACAAGCTGACTAAAGAAGTGTTGGTTAGAAGTAAAATTTATAATATTTTTAGCCTGTATTTCATCTCTAGGGCAACAACAACAATTTCTTTTTTCTTCCTATGTCAAGACACAGATCAAGATCTAGTATGAATTAACCTGTTGGATAACAGAATGCAGATCTTCACGAGACAATGGCTTTTTAATTATTTCTTTAATACAAAAAAATAATCCTCTCTGGAAGGCATCAAAATCTTCTCTAACATATTTTTTCCTTTTCATGTCACTTTTCCACCCACAATATATTAATTAACTAAATAGAACTACTGACCTCTATATACAATGAATCAAAATCAAATGACCAAGGGAAATAGTTCCCTAGGGTAGAGTAAGGTAGAGTAGGGTAGATTAGGGTAGAGTAAGGTAGAGTAGGGTAGAGTAGGGCAGAGTAGGGTATAGTTGGGTGAAGCAGGAAAAAGCGGAAGCAAAGCCGTGCGGGCAAGAGTTAGTATATAAATAGTAGAGGTCAGTGAAATAGAACTGTTTTATTCCACTCAACAAAAATAAGTATTTGTAAATACTACAAAATGAAGAAGAATCTTCTACTATCAAGGTACTTTGTAATAATAATGTAATATGCAATTATAAAAAATAGTTCTTGTTATCTGGCAATAAACTTCTGTGAGGCCGTAACGTGGGTCCTGGTGACCTGTAGCACAGGTTTCTTCGAAACCTACAACAAGCACCAGCTCTCACAATGCTAATTCATATTATTGTGTAGTTCCAAACTTTTAAGTGCAACAAACCATTGTGAGAGAAAATAAATGATATAATTTCAGATAATGCAGTGTTGAGATATAAGGAAAAAGGTAAAAAAATAATATTTGAGCACACTGATGTTCCACCAGTATTCCAAGGTAAAGGAGTTGGTCGCTTACTAGCTAAGGTGGGTAATCAGATAGCTAACATTATTTTACTGCTTCTGTCAATCTATCGGAGTATGAATTCCACAAGTAGTACTATGCGGACCATTGTACATGGACCGCGATAGCCAATCTTTGATGGGCTTATTCCAACCAGGCCACATCTCTACAAACTTTACTGCTTGACTGTCTAATGTACTTTGTCAAAAGATGTAAGTTTATCTTAGAAGACTGGGAACTCAAGTTTAATTGACAATTTCATATGAAATTGTCAACTATTTCTTCTCAATAGATCAAATATATACTTATTGCAGATAATTGTATTTAATGGGATCTTTGGATAATGTAAAAACAGACTTTTGGTACCATATTTTTTTTTATGTGGGAAATCATCAAGTGACTCCTCTTTTGAATGCAGTGAGTCCCTGTCATGTCAGAGTTATAAGTGCCTTAATTCCACCTGTGTTCTTTCAGTTTCCCCTTGTGGCCCAGGGCCAGGGTAACATTAATTTTCTGTTATTTTTTTACAGTTTGCCTTTGACCATGCTTACAAGAATCAGTTGGATGTAACTTGTCAGTGCAACTTTTTGGCTAAATTCTTTAAGGAGAATCAAAACAACTATAAGGGCCTCAATATAACCTTTGAACTGGAAGAAAATGAATAGGACTGTATCAACTATGGACTTAGCTTGGATAAGGAGTAACATATATTATTATTTTCGTGAAAAATGTTATGGCAATGCAATAAAACTTGCTTACAAAGCCTCAAAACAATTTGGTGATGTGGCAGAGTTTCTTTTCTACAGTGGACTGGCTAATATATTGGAAGGACAAGTACAAAAAGGGATCAGTGAGTTGACTCCGTTGCAATCTGAAAAAGATATTCAATTGGCTGTGGTCATTGCTCTCATTTATGCCTATAAATTAAGCAGTCCAACTGAGAGAGAAGCTCTGTATAGCCTGGAGTCGAAATTAAAGGAAGAAAAGAAGCAAGCCAATGCATTATCTTTCTTCTATGCTGGCCTATTTTTGTCATTTGCAGAAAAATATGAAAAGGCATCTGAATATATTAACAAATCACTCAGAAAAGATGCTAACAATTTAGAAGTCATTATCTTAAAAGGCTGGAATGATATGTACATGAATTTGGGAGACATGCAGGTGTCAATATTGGATTGTTTGGAATTAGCTCTCAATAAAAGTGATAGGAATATTGATGCGCTGCTGGGTTTGGCGAAATTTAAATATTTCTCAAAGGACTATGATGCATCTAATCTTACACTAGACCGGCTGATTGTGAACAATCCAGGTCAAGTTGTTCCATTAGTAGAGAAGATGAAAAATGAATTTGCCCTGCAGAAATGGGATGCTGTTTATGACACAATGGAAAGAATATTCCATCTGGAACCTGATAATATTGAGGCTTTAAAAGTTAGCATTTTTATTGCTCTTTGCAAAAATGCAGATTACATTGAAGCAGCTGATCAGCTGAACAAATTCTTTACTGTATTGGAAAATGAAGAGTCACACAATGCATATCAGTTCTACAACACTACACAAATATTCTCAAGGGTTTGTAGCAGGTCTAGTGCAGTACTCTCCCAAGTATACAGATTTGCACAATATGCATCAGAAATGAATCCAGGTAATGTGGACTACTTGAGTGAAGTTGGATATCAATGTATTCTTCAGGGAAAGTATAAAGATGCTTTAAGCTTTTTCAAGGCAGCTAGCAAATTGGACAGCAACTCAATCACAGCACTTTGTGGGTTAACTCTTTGCCAGATGAATGAGCATGGTCCCACTGAACAGATTGCTCAACAGATAGAACTATTGTTTGAAATGCAAGGAACCAACAAACTGCCAGTTTTATACCATCTCTCTGCACAATTAAATCTAAAGAACTCCTCCAGTGCTATATCATTTTTAAATAACGCTTATGAAGCCAAGATTGCCTATGCGAATCGTAATCCATTTAGTTTAGCTTATGTTAAAGATTTAGATCCAGATTTTCTTCTTGAAGTGTATAAAGAGTATAAGAAACACTTGCCCAAGAAACCATTTATCATAGTGGGATATTTGATGTATTCTCAAGAAGTGAAGAATCCTGTTGTCACAAATTGTTTGAAGATTCTGGGTACAATATGTGATGCTTGTCCTGGTCTGCTAAGTGCTTTGTATGAGTTGGCTAAGTTAAAGTTCCTGTTTGGGTATGCAAGTGATGCTCAGAAGCTGGCTCAGCAAGTGCATGAGCTGGACAGCACACATGCTGGGAGTCAGGTTTTGCTGGCCCAGATCTATATACAACAGCAAGCTTATACTAAAGCTGCACAGAGTTTGGAAATGTGTTTGAGCTACAATTTTAAAGTTAGAGACAGTGCCATGTACCATTTTCTTAACGGAGTAATTTTGAAGAGTGTTGGGCAGCTCCAAGAGTCCCTGTCTAGTTTTTTGACGAGCCTACAGATAGCGACAAGTAAGAGTGCTTTAGGTAATGTGAACAGAGCATACGAGTCTGATCTGAATATTATTGATAAGGCTACTTTGTATTTGCAAATAATTGAAATACAAACAACTTTGGAGCAGTTTGCTGAAGCTGGGAAGACTATGCAGGTAAGGATGAACAAAAGTGTTAACTAGTTCTCTATTTGAATCTCTAGATATATGTCCGTCAGGTTTTATTAGATCTTACCCTACTATCCCCCAAAAGCATACATTTTTCTGGCATAAAAAATGGCCTAAACTGCTTAATGATAGTGCAGGTTTCTATGAGTGGGGGTGAATTTTCGTACTTAGTGGCATGTAAGTAGATGAACTCCGATATAATATCAGTTTAATTCATTAAACCCCAAGCGAACGCCGGCGTTCGCGCACCTATTGTCTTTCAATTGTGTCTGTAATTATCACAATTGAAAGGTTAAATTAAAAATATTAGTTAGACAAAAAAAAAACATCAGAATGCTATTACTGCTGCAATGGAATGCGAAATGTGTTTCAAACCCCATCTGCTGCTCGCGGTACTGCTCACTAGGCCAGGTCTCAAACCAAGATATAACCTATCGTGGCACCAAATTTCATTCAAACTGGTTCATTCGTTTGAGCGTGAAGGAATAAAAAACATACCTACATACATACTTTCGCCTTTAAAATATTAAGTAAGTATATAAGTTTGCCGTAAATGGCATCTCTCTCATGTTTATACTGCCGCCGCCATTCAAAACAGCCAAGCTTTTAATTAATTGAATTATATACGTATCAGTGACGAATCGATATTTATTCAACAGTCAAATAACTATTGTTGTTTTTTTTATGAGGTTATTTGACCTTAATATGACGTCAGCCATTAAATTTATAATAGAATATAAGAAGTTACTGAGAATTGTCGAAACTCTTTCCTCAATGTATGATAAGGGTAATAGATAAGAGAAAGTTTGGGTCAAGCGATATCGCTCGAACTAAACTTTTTGTAAGAAACTAGTGGTCCCGGCACACGTTGTTCCGCCAGAAAACTGGCGTTTTGTCAGAAAAAACTAAGATCACGATTGCAGCACCATCTACCGGCTCCAACTTTATTTTTAAATCTTCCAGGGACTCAAGTATCAGGGAAAAAAAGGATCGTATATTCTATTCCAGGATTTAGTCTACCTATGTGCCAAATCCATTAAACTGTTTCAGTGAGAAGGAATAACAAATATACACTCACTCTTCCTTCATTGCCATCGTTCCAGAGCCCCGGGGTTCTCTTTCGAACAACCCATGGCCCCAGAAGGCTTCGACCCTGCTGAGCCTCTACGGTTTACTGATATTTCCTTGAGGGGCGAGTGGAACATTACGCGCCGTCGACTTGGGCTCCGGACGGTCGGACGGCTACCCATTCCTCGCCGTACACAAGCCCGCATGCATACACATACATGATACAAACTTTGCCTCAGTAATACTACTATGATTTTAGGAAGCAATACAAGAATTTTCATACACATCTGAAGAGAGTCGCCTACTAATCGCGAGGGCAGAGCTAGCCCTGAAGAAAGGAGACATCGACAATGCCATAGACCTTCTCAATGAGATCAAACCTGGACAGCCATATTACTTCCAAGCCCATAGCAAAATGGCGCATATTTACTTGAAAGAGAAGAACGATCGTGCGATGTTCACTGCTTGCTTTAAAGAGATTGTTAGCAACCATCCGATGGCGGACGCGCATACTATGATGGGTGATGCGTTTATGTCAATTCATGGTAAGTGTAATATTTAATTTCTAAACGAGAATAGTGATGGCCCTGTGGTAATGGCACCCCCCACGAGTCCCAGACTCAGGCTTCGTGTCTCTCAGTGGAAACATCAAAAGGCTGATTATTATTATTACATATCTAAAATTAACAGTAGCTTATTTCCAGTTTACTAAGTTATCCTTAAGTTTTAAAAAGTTGTAGAAGAATAGCGGACCTGTCCAATATTAATGAGACTGTCATGATATGGGAGTTTATTAGTAAACAAGCAAGCCCATTCTAAACTTGTCGATAAGAAACCGAAACGATTGGATGCCGCACCCTTATCAAGGGCTGATAACTCATGAGACCTTCTAGATAAGAGATGGAGTAATAAGAGCTAGTAATGGTTTTTTATTGCTTTTATAAGCTCGCGTTTGACCTCTATCTCACTTGATGGTAACAAATGATGTCATCGGTGATGGCGCACGCTTGCCTAAAAGTAACCTATTCACCCTAGACTTAAAGACTTCTAGATCGTAGCTATCAGGAAACAGAATCCGTCAGGGAATTCCGCTCCTTAGCTGTATGTGCGGGATGTTCACCATGTAGGTATCGGTGGCGCAACACCGTACGTCTAGTGGTCCGATAATGGATCGGACTTGACGGAATGAAATGATGCCATTTTGGTATGCTTTCGATGTTGATGAACATTTTTAACCTTGTTTTATTATAGATCCCGTGCAAGCAGCGGAAGCCTACGAAGCAGCTCTGAAAGGAAATCCAAAGGATGTGCAGCTAGTGAAGAAGCTTGGAGTAGCTTTCGTCAAAATGCATGAGTATGATAAGGCGTGCCAGCATTATGAGACCGCTATCAAACTGTTGAATGACGACGATCTGCAGTTTGAATACTATGAACTTCTTATAAAAGTAAGCACATGAAAATTATGTCACTATCACTATATTATACAGGATCAAATTATGTGTATAAAGAGTAAAGAGTTACCGTGATCCTCGCAAAGGGCAGTTGTCAGTCAAAGTTTGACACTTCTTCCCACTCAGAGTGGGAAAAGTCATGTCATGACTTTCCACGTAAAATAATAATAATAATAAAAATGTATACTGTAGCGAAGCTCCGTAAACGTGATATTTATTGATATCTATGGACGATAAAGCTACAACTGAAAGTATATGGGGAGAGGGTAGCAATATAATTAGATTATATTTAAGGTATGCGGAACAGGCTGTCTCCATTAAAAGAATGCTCCTATCCTCTCCTTCAGACCAGACACCACACCTGTCTGGTCCTCTGGTCAAGAGAACTGATCAATAGTTCATTTCGGATGGTTGTATGTGTTCCAATCGCGTTCCAATATTTGTCTGGGAAGTTTCACTACTAGATATTTAACCCTGAATACAATAGAATAAACTTTATTTTACACCAAAATAGTAACAATTTCACAGAAACTTAAATCTATTGATACAATGCCCGTCTTATCGCTAACAGCGATATCTACCAGAACCTGAGGATTGACTATAAGAACTTAAACTTAAAAAAGGTTTGGTCTAGAGGGGGGCATTTGTTGTATCTATATTAATTAAACTGCTGTGTTTCTCTCGTAGCTCAAGCAATACGATAAGGTGGAGTCCTCAATATCCTCAGAACTAAACCAGATGTACAACAGGGACAAAGACATCAGCAATTTGAAACGTCGAGTGCGATTCCTTCTCATGCAAGCCAAGGGCCGCGAGCTGAAGAACCCCACTTCTGCCAACGTCAATTTAATACTATCTGAAGCTAAAGACCTACAAACGACAGTGGTGAAAAGGATAGAAATAGACTCGAGAGGAGATATACAGGAGGAGAAACAGCAGTTGTCTAACATCCTCTGTGCTCTTGCTAAAGCGAAGTCTTTGAAAGAACCGGCTGTGGCTGCTAATTTGTACTCTGAAGCTTTGGTGCATTCGCCGAGAGATCCTAGCACTTTGTTGGCTTTGGCTAAGCTTTATGCTCATGTGAGTAAACATAACCTTCGTTTTCTTTATCCTTTCGGATACCGTAATAACACAATGAGAGGCAACAATAGAGCGAACGCCGGCTTCGGATTCGCTCGGGGTTTAATGAATTAAATGCTTTTAAAAAATAGTACTGAGTTAAGTTTCACGAATAGGTACTAACAAATGCTTGCACTGACTGGACGGGTCCAATCAAATCTGTATGGTTCTTTTCTCAAAAGACCAACTTAGACACTAATCTGCATGGCTCTATATGGAATTTAAAAGAGACTTTGACCCCTGAGTTTGTTTCGGTGTTTCTTCTAAAGGTAATCGGTCAGGAAAAACCTATTTGCAAAATAAATATCATTTATCAAATAAAGTAATAATAATAATCCTGATGAATGATAAATGATCTTTATTTTGCAAGTAGGTTTTATAAAAACACTTTTACACGTCAATTTTTTTTTCTTGTCAATTAATGCTAGATGAGGCCGGACGTGTACGTGAAACTTTGAATTACAGATAAACAATCCAGAGAAATGTGAACAAACGTGCGCCATCCTGTTGAATACGGATCCCAACAACGAGTCCGCTGCCGTCATGATGGCTGATCTCGCGTTTAGAAAGGTAAATTCAATTTCCTTTTTTAATGAGTAGCTTTCGCCCGCAGCTTCGCCCTCGTACATAAAATATAGCCTGTGTCACTCAGGAATAAAGCAGCTTTATATTGGTGAAAAAAATTTCGCAATCGGACCAGTACTTTCAGAGATTACCTCCTACAAACAAAAAACACACAACAAACAACTTTACCTGTTTATAATATTAGTGTAGATGTAATTGTAAAAAAAACATACATTCTGCCGAACTTAGAACCTACTCCTTTTCGAAGTCGGTTAAAAATGACAATCCACGCCGAATTACTAACTTGTCGGTTTTCTACCGGTTACATTTCGGAGAGTGTGTCGTCGGAATTACATCTAATTCCGTTTAGCCTATTCCATCATCAGACCACCAAGTGTACGGCGATGCGCCACCGGTACATGGCGGACATCCCACCTATACGCACATATAACGTTTTGGGAATACATTTATTGTGCGTACAGCTAAATGGAATTCCCTGCCGGAGTCTGTTTCTTAATGGCTACAATCCGGGAATCTTCAAGTCAAGAGTGAATAGGTTAGTTCTAGGTAAGCGCGCTCCATCGTCGACTGCATCATCGCTTTCCATCAAGTGACACAGCGGTACACGAATCCACGGGGTCAGATGGTGGAGGACTGGGCTTTGGAGCTAGGCCTGGTCGTCCTGAACCGGGGTTCTGTCCCCACGTTGGTGCGGATGCGGGGTGAATCAGTGGTGGACATCTCGTTCGCCAGCCCTGCTCTGTCGCCGCGTGTCGTCGACTGGCGCGTTATGGAGGAGGTGGAGACGTACTCCGATCACCGGTACATCCGGTTTGATGTCTCCGCCGAAACCTCGGCCGCGCCGGTCCGACAGAGCCCTTGCGGTCCGCGGTGGGCGCTTAAGCAGATGGACCGGGAGCTCCTCCTGGAAGCCGCGACGGTACAGGCCTGGGTGCAAGCACCGGGCAGGCCTGTCGACATCGACGTCGAGGCGGAGTGGTTCCGGGAGGCCATGTCGCAAATCTGCGACGCGGCAATGCCCCGAGTCCGTCCAGGGCGAGCTAAGCGCCAGGTGTGCTGGTGGTCGCCGGAGATCGCTGCACTGCGCAACGCATGCAGTCACGCGCGACGCCGGTACGCTAGACACTGCAGGCGCCGCATCCGCCCGGCGGATGCGGAGGCCAGAGAGGCGGAGCTGTATGAGGGATACAGAGCGGCAAAACGCACCCTCCGAGCGGAGATCAAGCGGGCCAAACTGGAGGCCCGCAACGTGTGGCTGGGGTCTCTGAACGCAGACCCGTGGGGGCGCCCGTACAAAACAGTACGGGAAAAGCTCCGCCCCTGGGCTCCCCCGCTGACTCAGAGTCTCCGGCCCCAGATCGTAGAGGGTGCGGTGAACGCTTTGTTCCCTGCGCGGGGGCAACACTCCCCCCCGCCCATGGCTCCGCCCTCACCAGTGGTGTCTGACGCGGACCGTAATAGCGACGACGACGACGATGCTCCAGAGGTGACCGAGGTAGAGATGAGAGTGGCAGTGCGAAGGCTGAGTGCCAAGAACACCGCCCCAGGACCCGACGGCTTGCCTGGGAAGGCCTGGGTCCTGGCCATGGAGGCTCTCGGGCCTCGACTGAGAGGGCTCTTCAGCGCATGCATGGAGAGGGGCCAGTTCCCACTTTGCTGGAAGACGGGGAAACTGGTCCTCATAGCGAAGCCAGGGCGCCCTGCGGACTCTCCGTCCGCGTACCGGCCCATTGTGCTGCTCGACGAGGTGGGCTAGCTCTTTGAGAGAGTCATTGCAAACCGCCTCGTCGGGCGCCTAACACGGGCGGGGTCGGACCTTTCGGACGGACAGTTCGGCTTTCGCAGGATGCGCTCTACGGTGGACGCCATCATGCGCGTGCGAGCCCTCACGACGGGGGCTGCGGTGTCCCGGGGCAGGTGTGTCGTGGCAGTGTCCTTGGACATTGCCAACGCCTTCAACTCCCTGCCCTGGAGTACGATCCGGAGGGCACTCCGGTACCACCGGGTGCCCGAGTACCTCTGTCGAGTGGTCGAGGCCTATCTGTCGGATAGATTTATAGTCTACCCCGGTCACCAGGGAGACTGGAAACGTCGAGAGATGTCGTGCGGTGTTCCGCAGGGGTCGGTACTAGGGCCACCCTTGTGGAACATCGGGTACGACTACGTGCTGCGCGGCGACTTCCCTGACGGGGTCAGCGTGGTTTGCTACGCAGACGACACGCTGGTTCTAGCGCAGGGAGAGTCGTCGGCGGTCGCTCTAGCGACACGCGGGGTTGCGATGGTCGTTGATAGGATCCAGGAGTTGGGACTCGAGGTGGCGCTTCACAAATCCGAGGCTATGTGTTTCCACGGTCGCCGCCCTCGGAACGCGCCGCCATTGGGTTCCCAACTAACGGTAGGAGGAGTTCACATCGGTGTCGGGTCAACGATGAAGTACCTGGGACTCGTCCTCGACAGCCGGTGGAATTTCGTGGAGCATTTCCGACGTCTGGCTCCCAAACTCAACCGGGCTGGGGCTGCACTCAAGCAGCTCCTGCCCAACCTTGGGGGTCCAGATGCCTCCTGCCGGAGGCTCTACGCGGGGATCGTTCGGTCCATGGCCCTCTATGGGGCGCCGGTGTGGGCGCCGTCGCTGAAAAAGCAACCGGCGGCCATACTGAACGCCTGCCAGAGGGTCATGGCAATAAGGATGGTGCGGGGATACTGCACGGTCTCCCGCGAAGCGGCGAGCCTTCTGGCTGGCCTACCACCGTGGGATCTGGAGGCAACAGTCCTTGCACACATGCACGATATGCGCGTGGAGATGCAACGCCGGGGTGAAAGTCCACTGCCGCGACAGGTTGCGGCATGGCGGACAGAGCTCCGGCGGGATCTCATGGTGAAATGGCGTCAACGACTATCGCAACCCAGTGCTGGGCACGCCACAATCATGGCGGTAAGTCCCCTCTTTGAGGCGTGGCTGGAAAGACCTCACGGCGTCCTTACCTTCCGCATGACGCAGGTCCTCACCGGACATGGTTCGTTCGGGAGTTTCCTGCACCGGATTCATGCGGAAGTGACGCCCGGGTGTCGCCACTGTGCGGAACGCCCGGAGGACACGGTGGAGCACACAGTCGAGGTGTGCCCTGCTTGGGCGGAGCATCGCCGTGCCCTCGTGGGGGCGATCGGCGGCGGAGACCTCTCGCGCCGGGCCTTGGTTGAGGCCATGGTCCGGAGCGAGGAGGAGTGGCAGGCGGTCGCCGACTTCTGCGAAGCAGTAATGCTTGCAAAGGAGGAGGCCGAACGCATCAGGCAACGGCGTTATCGCCGCCGCCGTCGCCGGGATTCTGATCCCGATTTCCGGCCAACGTAGACGCGGGCTTGCGGACAGTGAGCAATGGGTAGCTCGCTGTCCGGCCGTCCGGTAACTGTCCGGACCAAGCCCAAGTCGTCGACGGCGCGCACTGTTCCCGCGCGCCTCAAGGAGTTGTCAGCAACAGCAGGGACCCCAGCCGGGTCGAAGCCTACTGGGGCCAGGGTTATCCGAAAGGGCGCTCGAGCCCCGGTATGAAGGCTAGAAGGAACGGGGTGGGTCTTTTAGTCAGTAAGAGTCTGACACTATCTTCCGCTCCGCCCAAGGGCGGGGGATGTCAATGCATGATTTTTCCCACCATAAAAAAAAAAAAAAGTGACACAGCGGTCAAGCGCGAATCTTCTTCTTCCTGCCCTTGTCCGATTTTATTTGAGGTCGGCGCAATACGTTTTTTTCTTCCATTCTACTCTGTCACTCGTCATGCTATCACTAACGTCAATCGCGAATCTATCGACAATAAAAAAAAATTGTTTTGATTAGTATTATTTTACTGATAGGAGAATCTTAGCTATTGTTATTTACTTGAGCTTTGTCTTAACCAAGCAAAACATCTTCTTTATCTCAACGATCTTTATATTCCGATTGAGCCTGTTTTTCTAAATAAATAAACAATATTTAATGTTTGGTCAAAGGTTTTGTATTTATGGTATTTTTCATTATCACTAGAAAAGAGGAAAGAATAAAGTAGAATAGAATAATTTGTTTTATACTAAAATAGCAAATGTAAATTTTACACAAACCTAAATCGCTGTCTGACTGCTGACAGGCGACCTTTGGGAGAGACTGAAAACTTAAAAAAGGGTCTAGTCTACATTGTACTACTCGAGTGCACTGCAAACTACTCCTTACTAACGTAGGTCAACCATTAAAGTTTACATAAAAAATATACATAGATATAAAATTATAGCTTTAGGAAAGGTAATACAAAAGCATAAATATATAATAAATAAAAAATAATACCAGCCCCCCTAGCCAAGTTACAACCGTTTCGCTTGCGTCGAACGCTTCGAGTTGGCCGCGTCGCCGACGGCCCATTCTGACCACGTGACTGAGCGTTCAGATGACGTCATCCCCGTACATTTGAAGCTTTCTACTAGCGTTAACTATTGCAGATTAGGAACTTGGCTTGGGGTACTGGTTGCGGGAATCTGATTGATGCGAGACACTTGCTAGACGCACAGGACCGGTCATTATAGCGACTCTTGGGAGAGGTCTATGTCCAACAGTGGATGTCTTCCGGCTGAAATGATGATGATGAAATAAAAAGATGTATGTTATGTTACACAATTTCATAGAAGAAAGCGAAAGCTAGAAAAGAATAAAGGTGGGTTAGTGATGAAAGAAATTAAATTAGTAGAGGATGTTTCTTTGAATTCCTTTGCTAAAACAATTTAGTTCCTTTTTTACAGCTTGGCATAATGTGAAGTTTCCTTTGCCAAAACTTTTAAGGCTTCAAAATCTTTCTTAGGTGGACCTCGAAGCAGCTCAGCGCCACTTGAATCAGATTCTATCTGTGAAGCCAATGAGCTGGGAGGCGCTGGCTCAGCTGATCGAGGTGCAGTGGCGACGCGGGAAGCTGTCTGATGCTGAACAGGCTTTAGATGCTGCTAAGCTGGCTTTGGGCGAACAGGAGGATCCTGGTAAGTAATTAAGTTTTTTTAGGTGGGAAATCATTCAATTACTTTTCCCGCACTAGGGCGGAGGTCTAGGACGTGTCACGTTTACTGACTAAAATCCACTCCTATGCTCCTTCCGCTCCAGGACCTTATTTCCCTTTCGGAAGTCAAACCATGGTCCCAAGATAACTAAGTTAATGTCGATCTCGCGATTAAAAGAGTCAAATGACAATTGAAAGACTAATAAGGTGTTCTGATGTTACTCTAGTTAGTAGGTCTTAAAAATGTAGAGTTTGCTTTTAGCGATAAGACTACACATTGTATCTGAGTTTTCTTGATGCCGCGATTAATGTATCCACTTTCTAGACTCAAATAACATTCAAGAAATCGAATGTTGAGGTAGGTGGTCATCTTTTTAGTACGGGCCGTCAGGCAAGCTTGACACATTCTGTATTTTTGTTCTTTTTTATTTGTTTGTAACTGTTGTGCTGTCTGTCCCGAATAAAAATGTTTCTTTTCTAGATAGACATGTACCGTCGCTACGAAAGGATCAAGTCTGAAATTATTATTTTTTAATTTAACTAAATCGACTTCTTTATCGGAAAGTGGTAGAGACGATATTGCTTAGATAAACTAAAACAGTACATTTGCCGAAACGGATCTTGAGCGCTCGGCGACAGAGTGGGGATCGCTTTGCATCCTATACATTGGCGAGCCAATCGTCTTCTTTGTTAGATACATGCAGCAACGCAGGGAACGAATCAGGATTGACTTCTACGACGCGATGGCTCAGCGAGCCAATCACTGACACTCTCCGCCGCAACTTGAAACCAGCGCTCAAGATCCGTGACGGCAATTGTACATATAATTTCTATCTTATGCCTAAATTGCAGGCTACTGGTACTGCGCGGGAGTTTGCAGCGCGTACGCCGGTCGAGCTAACGCAGCTCTCCGTCAGTTGAACCACGCTCGTCGCTCATCGCTTTGGGGAGGTCGGGCGGCTAGACGCATGGTGTTACTGTGTCTAGCTCATCATACCCCTCATTCCCTTAGTGACAGCTTCACAACTGCTGCGCTAGACTCGTAAGTGTTACTCATTTACACTCAGCGGCAATAAATGTGCCACCATCCCTACGTGAACAGGTAACCATTACCTGTTCACGTAGGGATCTAATGACAGCATCAGTAAACAGCATTGCCTTGCCGAATATGGGCCAGGCATGGAATTTAAGTCATTTTACCCCCGCCCTAAACACGAACTTGTGAACAAGCTTTAGCTGTATTTTCTTTTTTAAGTCAATAGTTAATAGTTTACTTCTTGGCAAGCGTGCTCCATTGTCGGGCACATCATCGCTTACCATGAGGTGAAATAGTGGTTAAACGCGAGCCTAATACATAGTATAAATAAAAAACTTAAAAAAAAATCTTCAATGCACAGGTTAACACTGAAAAGTACAAACTAACTTTAATTTCGGAAGTCGGTGTTTCTATAATAGTTTTGTAAAAAAAAAAAAATACATTCAGTCGAACATAGAACCTCCTCCTATTCGAAGTCGGTTAAAAAAGCATTATACACTCCAAAAGCCTGATGACCTCTGTTTGGTTTATCATTTCCCAGATAAGGTCTAATTTATGCTTAATTTTCTCAGAGACACAAGACTGCTAGCCTTGAGAACTGCAGAGAAACTCCTAGGCGAAGTACCACCGATTGACCGCAAACCGTTGCAAGCCATGTTACAGCTTGCAACCAAACAGAAGCCGCAAGCTGAAAAGGTGCTGCAAGACCTGCTGCCTTTGGCCACTGAAGATAACTTTCAAGATGACCCGTATTTGACCTTGGCTATTGCTAATGCGTAAGTATTTTAGATTAATAAGAGTAACGTAGGAACTAGACATAAGGTTTGATATAGGCAGAAGACAGCCAGGCAAATCACACATATGAGGCAGATTTTATTTAGCCCTAAAATTTGGTTTGGTTGATTGGCAGCTAATTAGAAAGGGCATAAAAATATGAAATACAAGGAAGTTCTCTTAAGATTCATCCCCGGAACGAAAGGCAATGAAGGAACATGAGTGGTTTTTAGTCAGTAAAAGTCTGACACTATCTCCTGCCCCGCCCAAGAGCGGGGGATATCATTGGATGATTTTCCCATCTTAAAAAAAAAAGAAAATTCTCTTGAAACTCTTTCGCTTCGTCTATATTGAAACATAACCAAGGCGAGGAGCTCGAATTTTTAGCTAGTTTCTTTCGCATATTACAAGTCCTTTTGGTAAAACCACCGTAAAATAAATTTGAAAAGCGTACATGATGATTGTTGAAATTTCTTAGTTCAGTACTACTGTTTGCTAAAATTTTTAAATTCATTTCGTTTTTACTCGCTCAAAATTGTCTTAAAAACTGCTTCAGTTGATTTGTCCGACAGATTGCTATTTTTTAAATAACGTCCTTAAAATGTGATGTTCGATAAAAGTGGGTTTTGCCCGAATCAGCTAAATATCGGGTCATGACTGACACAGCATGTTTTTTTTTTTATGAACACTTGTATTAATAGCTCATTATTTTATGAATTGCTTGTATCTTCTCAGTATGAGGCTTTTTATCCGCAACTGATGCTTTATTTATTTGTTGACTGCCAATTTTTTTATCCCAGATAATTTGTAAAAGACCATACGGTCCCTTAATTTCTTCTTTATGTACCTTATCGCTCAAGAATTAATTGTATTTCAGGTACAACATAATAAAACAACCTACGCGTGCGAAGAATATATTGAAACGGACAGTGTCCGCTATTCCCTGGACTCCTGAGAAAGCTGATGGATTGGAAAGGTGAGGTTTCTGGACCAACAATTTTATATGATTATGGTCCTTATGGGCTTGTAAACAAAGAATTGTTAATTTCACTTTAATATTCTTCAGGTGTTGGTTGGAAGTAGCAGACAGTCAGATAGGTTCGGGAAGACTGGATGCGGCAAAAGAATTGCTTAGCAAAGTGTTGAATCATAACAACTCCTGTGCAACCGCGTATCAATACTTGGGTAAGTTCTAAGAACTATTAGCGTAACTTTTGTGTTTCTTCCGGATTGATTTTACACAGCTTTGGCGGCAATGCCATAAAATTTTAATTTGCTGTAATGACCGGTTTGTGCGTATGTGACGTATATTTTTGCTATTTTTTGTATGCTGTTATAACTAGTTTGTACTGTCTACTTGAGTGAAATGCGAGCTTTTATTATTCTCAGCTCAGAGGGCCAGTTCTTGCCAATTTATAGGGAAGCGTGTTGGACTGCCGGACCGCGTCTCGTCACAAGGCTTCGCTACATACCACAACGGCCCTTATTTGTTGAACAAGTTTCTTTTTCTTTATTACGGTATGCGTATGTACATTCTGTATACCTGGCAAAAACACTTTTTCTTTATTTCTTTTAATTTTGCCATATTTGGGATTTGTTGATAAAATAACGTTTTATTATAGTCAGAATAAAGCCATCGATTTAGTTTTCTGAAAATTTGACAGTCTACGTCCATTTTCGTTGGGAGCCATTCTAGCGAATTTACCTAGCGTTTTTTACCTTTTCAGGCTACTTAGCAGAAAAAGATCAGAACTACAAAAGCGCAGCACACAACTACAACAACGCCTGGTCTCACGGAGGCAAGAGCGATCTCGCCGTAGGGTACAAGCTGGCGCATTCGTACCTCAAACTGAAGAAATATCCAGAATGCATTGTGGTGTGTAGGCACATACTCAAAGTGCACCCAGACTATCCCAAGACAAAGAAGGAGATATTAGAAAAGGCAAAAAATAATTTGAGGACTTAATTTTATAATGAATAATGCACATAACAGAGCTAAATTATGTGCGAGGGCCTTTTTATATATAATTGCCTATACACCGTTAAATTGTAATCGTTTTAATCCCGTGGAGGGTCGATCCGGTAAATGAAAACACGTTGTACGGTTTTGAAAAAATGGTACTTTATTTTTTAATTTTATCTTTACAAATCGATAGTGTTTCATGTACCGGATAAAACCTACGGGATTAAAACGATTAAAATTTAAAGGTGTATAAGGACCTCACTATCAACGATTGCATCACTACTTAACCATCAGGTGGGATCGCAGTCAAGCACTAGTTGGACATTTCGTTTCATGGTACTATCCTAGTGGTTACCGCAGCAACATTCAATACATGGTGGACACCCACCCAAAACGTTTTGGGAACAAATTCATTGTACATACAGCTAAGGAGTGGAATACTCTGACGGAGTCTGTTTCCTGAGAGCTACAGCCTGGGGGTCTTTAAGTTAAGAGTGAATAGGTTACTGCTAGGTAAGCGAACTTCATCGTTGCTTACCATCAGGTGAGACAGCGATCAGTTGTTTAAAATAGTTTTTCGGAAATACAGCCATAAAATGTATAATATTTTGATGTTGTAAATAAAACCACAGAATAACATGCATAAATATATTTTATTTCAATTCACTCGACAATTGTGGCATTTGCAATTATTTAATATTGAAACATTAATCAAAAATACTGGTTTGTTTTCGTCTACACTACTTGTTTATAACCTAGTTAGTAAGTTTAGTCATCGTTGTCTTCAGCGTCGAGGATGGTCTTGAAGCAGAATGGCTGGAACACGTATCCCAGACCGGAGTAGAACTTGCTCATGAACTCCACCCTGGGGAAGTACAAAGAGGTTAGTTGTGCTAGTGAATATAAACCACACGAATGTTCCTTCAGTTGCTCTTTGCAGTCCAGGACCATAGGTTTCCCTTTCGGAAGTCAACCCATGGCCCTAGGAGGCTTAGGCCCTGCTGAGGCTCCTATAATTTTGCTGACATCTTTTTGAGGCGCGCGTGTATCATTACGCACCGTCAATGACTCGGGCTCAGTCCGGACGGTTACTGGGCTAGACGGTGAGCTACCCATTGCTCGTCGTCGCCAAGCCCACGCCTACTGTGGCTGGAAGTCGGGCAGGCTGTACTTTTGGCTATCCTTCTCAAATAATTTAAAAATAAACGTACCAGTGCAAACGCAGCGTATGGAGGAAGGCAGAGAGACCTTCCATCATGACCAAGATGGCGAGAGTGAAGAGCGCCCAGAAGCAGAAGGCGACATACAGCTTGATGGCGCCGATGTAATCGTGGTCTTTGAGACCGAACGTCAGCACCATGTTCCACAGTACCTCCGATAACTCTGTGGATGGTAGAAGACATTAGTTAGACTACACTGACTTAGCAGGAGAAAAATGATTTAGTCCTATGCATACCGTCTTGACGCGTATTCGTCATTAATAATAATAATAATATTCCACAACTATCACAACGCCATCTAGTCCCAAGCTAAGCAGAGCTTGTGTTATGGGTACTAGACAACTGATAAACATACTTATATATTTCTAAATACATACATATTATAGATAAACACCCAGACACAGAACAAATGATTATGCTCATCACACAAACATTTGTCCTGGGTGGGAATCGAACCCACGACCTCCGGCATAGCAGTCAGGGTCACTAACCACTAGACGCTTGGTGTATGTACGCCTCCGTCAAGCTTACATACTAAAATATGAAACTCTGTCGACGTAGCGACAGCTTCGTGCCGTACGTAAACAGTGGGCTTTACTTTCGTTGTCAAAACATACAATAGTTCGTTCGTGTGCTCACAATTCGCCTCCCGAGTCGTTGTTATATTATGATTCCCAAGACTCGACTAACAAATCGAGAGAGCTAAATTTTCTTTTAAATATTGTACTTCTCATATGCTGGGTTTTTGGCATTCAAAGTGTCAAAAGATGAGACAGTCTCTAAAAGGTTAAAAAAGTCTGCTTAGAGCTTATACACACGAGGGGCATCTTGTCAACAGCAGTTTTTTTTTTTGAGTTAATTGCGCGTCGACCTATAGTGACACTTGAGACACGACGGCTGCCTCTGATCTTCAAAGTTGGAATATGACGGCCGTCGCGTCAACAGCTGCCGCCGACGTGACGACGGCTGCAGTTACCTCCGCCGTTGGCAACATGCCGCTCGTGTGTACGAACTCTTCGTACGTCTCAATTTACGTAAAAAATACAAAATATTCGCAGACTATTCTTATGGCCATAGCATAATTCCTATGGCTATTAAGTTATAACAAGCCAATTTTTATCATCAACCACTTATCAACTGGACTAAAAAATTACCAATTCCTACGTTTGGTAAAAATAATAACAAGGTGGACCGATGACCTGGTGAAAGTAGCGGGAATGTGATGAGTGAGAGACACACAGGGTCGGTCGTTGTGACGACACGTTGAGGCCAACAGTGGACGACCCTCGGCGTAAATGATGATGATGAATGAAAAACAAAAAAAAAAAAACATTTACCAGCGTGAGCAAGCGAGAGAGCCCACAATCGGAGATAGGAGGCAGTGTGCGAGATGGTACTGAGCACGTATTCAATAGTGTGGATGGCTTGGTGGATCATGATCTCGCTGAAGGGCTCGTCGTCGTGCTCGTGCGACGCCGCCTTGGCTTCGGGCTTGGGCGCGCTGTCGCCCAGATCGGTTTGTTCCTGCATCTCGATGCCAGCGTTCACGCTGCCGTTTGAGTGTTCGGCCTGGGGAAAACGAAAATTTTGATTTTAGAACATAAAATTAGTTGTTGTTGGTAGCCTATTATGTCCCACTGTTGGCAGAGAGAGGACTTCGCCTGTCTTTTATTTCCACACACGTCTGTCCTCAGCCATTACGGGCCAGGCCCTCCGGCAGTTGTCAAGTTAATGTCTCCATCTTCGCCTTGGTCTGTCGCGACGTCACCTTGCGTTTAATCGGACTCAATAATAAGTGTTTCTTCTAGCTTATAACTTATCTGACACACACACACACACACACAAAATGAGTGGTGGCAAAATAATGTAACATTTTCAATTTTTCTCAGCCGATAAGTTTTTTACTGTTATGTAGAATTAAGACGGCAATGATGACGGACTTGCTCGAAAAAAATTAATATCTACAAGGACTGAGAAAGGCAGGCATAATATTTATCATCCTTTTTCAGATTTTGACAATCCCTTACCTAATGGGATGGTCAAAAGCATCATAATCAGTACATTTTGCTGTAGTAAAAAAAAAAAATTGAATTGGTTGACATAAATGCAATATGAAACTGCCAAATGATGGGATGAGATATGTGAACAAAGACCTCTTAACGCGGTCCATTTTACGACCTAAACTGAACTGTTAAGAGATGGAGCTATATAAGGTGTATAACTTCCTCCCTCTTTCTCGATCGCACGATTGACATTTTAACATGTCATGGCAGGGCTTTAGACTGATAGGTCTATGTGTTATCTCACCTTAGCCTCCTTGTTCTTCTTCTTCCCCGCGAAGAGCAAGTACAGCGGCTTGCCCAGCAGCATGACGGGGATGCAGCAAAGCGCGATGAGCACGAACACGCGCTGCACGGTGCCCTGCGCCTCGAACATGTACTCGTTGCAGCCCTCCGCCGGCTCCGTGTTGGAGAACAGCATCATGTTGATGAACAGGATCAGGACTGATGGTGCGCAGGCTTGCGAGTAGGCGACATCTGGAAATTCATTTTGGAGGTGTTAGTTGGTTATTTCTAGTTCGTTACTCGGTTCAGCTAATTTTGGAAACTCATGAGACCTCGTTTAACGTATTGCCTTCGCCAAATTTTGTTGCGACATGCGGCAGATGTCCATTTTAGTTTGGCTGAGTTAAATCTCGTATCAGTGTTTATTATCCTACGAAACGCCTTGACTGATTTTTTTCTGTATATATTCAGGAGGTCTGTGTGGAAAGAAAATACTTTCCAATTTGTACTATAACGAGTGTCGTCGCTTGTCTCATATCCTTTAGCTCCACTACAAGCAATAAACCAATACGAACGCGCATTACGCAACTAACAGACCACATGTACTTGATCGTAAGTTTGCTATTGGTAGTTGAAGTATGAGCATTGCCCTACTTCGTGGCACACTTGCCCCGCCCACAAGGCCATTCTAACCTCTTTCATCTATTCTGTGAGCAGAACAACGTTTGCCAGGTCTGCTAGTATATTTATAGATTTTCAGCCGAAACTGTAACCGAATATTTGGCTCCTCTTGCAATTTCAGTCATAATAGAAACTACTTCTAAGTAGAATAGATCAAATTCTTAATTACGAACTAGGCGTAGGTTCGAGTTACCAAATAAGTTTCAAAATAATAACTTACCATCAGAGAAAGTGCTGTAAGCTATCCACTTGAAGAACATCATGAACACCATGTACAAGAAGAGCAGACACAGGAAGATAACTTGGGGCAAGAACTCCAGGAAGATCGAGTAGCGGCGCTGGAAGAAGCTGAAATAGAGAGCATACATTCAACAAACGATTCCACAAGGATTTTTTTCTCTTCTATGACAATTTGTGATAAAGAAAACGTGGTGGGTGGACAGGTGGTCGTTACCGTCGCCTATAAACACCAATCTGGGATATCAAGACTATTTTTCAATTGTATTCGTCCGTTTTTGAACCGATTCTGACCGATGAAATCTGGTACGCGTGAAAAACAGCACAATGGCGTCACGATTCCAAGTTTTTTTTTTTTTACGCGTAACCCTAATATTTTTCTTAGTCTAAGCGTAGTCCTTATAACATGAGCTATCTCCCAGTGAAAGTCCTGTCCAAATTGGTCCAGCCCTTTCGGATTAGCCGGAAGAAACAGACAGAAATAGTGCAAAAAAAAGTCGTTTTGATATTATAAACGGACACTTAAATATTTAATGTGTGCGTATGGGTGATAGGACAGAATAGATAAAACAAGTTGTAAATGAATATATTTTTTTCATAGCAAGCTTTTATAACACGGTATAATACTTATATAATTAATACTCGTCAAGACGAATCATACGAGCCCAAACTCGATGGGGTTGTGTCGTTTAACTACTAAGTTCCTAAAGCCACCTTCCTGTTCATTATCATCATTATCAGATCAGCTCCATGTCATAATAATGTTATATTGTCATCTGATTTACACATGCATGCAAAATTTCAGCTCAATCGGTAACCGGGAAGTGGGTCAAATTTAATTTACAAGATTTGATGACAGACAAATATCGGAACAGGTGAAACTAAATAAAAGCTTGTAAAAACGTGTTGTGCTGAACCCAAGTAATATGGGACAAGGGCAAGAAGATGATGATGCATATATTTGATTTAACTTACTTGTAGTTAACCACACTCATGCAAACACCGAAGATCATGTGCAGGACACCAAAGATGATGGACAGCTTCATTTTGTACGAGTTCAGGAAGATGATCTTATTGTCAGCAGTCTGTGGGTGAAGAACGACTCATTAGAACAGAGGAAATTTAAAGAAAATTTCAAATAACCTTCATTAAACTGTCGGATATATCCGACATCCACGACCAAATACTCCATCTCGTCAGCTCTTCTGTCACTTATTGGGATTGAAGAGCTAAACGAGATGGAGTACAGTTGCCATCACAGATCTTGAACACTTGCGCAGAAGTTATATATTCGGTCTCTTTAGTGGTGCGAAGTGCGACGCGGGGGCGGGGAGTGTCAGTGATTAGACGTCAGTCCTGATTTGTTCACTGCATTGCAGCATGTATCTAACAACGAAGACGATTGGCTCGTCAATGTATGGAATGCGCAAAGCCACTTTGACGCCGAGCGTTCAAGATCCGTGATGGCAACTGTACCCAGTCGTAAACACATGACCCTAGAGTATAGATCAATCCAACCGCAAGCGGTTAAAGGGTTAAAAAGTAAAAAAAAAAATATCACCTGCCAAATGGGATCAACACCAATAAAGTACGGGTTATTATTATACGAGTCCTTCGGGTCCAAAGTCAAAGCGGCGTACTTTTCCATGGTGGCGTTGTCATACGGAATAGTCCACGAAGATCCGAAAATATTCATAGACTTCGAGAATATATCATTGTAGACGATTCCAGTGTACATTGAGAAACAGCCCATGAGGAATATGATGTAGCGACCGGCGAAGAAAATGTTCCAGATTTCGTTGTTGGATTTCTTTTGTGCGAGAGACACCTCTTTGACGACCATCCACCCGCCGAACATGGCCATGATGGCACCGTGGCCCAAGTCTCCGAACATCACGGCGAAGAGGAACGGGAAAGTGATGATGGTGTATAAGGCTGGGGGAAAAGAAAATACTGATTAGTTTTGATGTTTCAAGTTTGATAATATCAGACTCAAAGTGCTATGGACTTCTATAAGTGCTAAAGGACGCTATTCTTAGTTTAAGCAAAACCGTATAAAAAAAAGTTAGAGTTAAATTACTTATTAGTCTTTTAGGCTAGATTGTAATCAATTATTAAGAAATTTATTCTTAATGTTAAGAAAAAAAAAGAGAAGTTTGATAATTTTGTCATAAGCTCTTTCGGCAATCAAGAATCATTTTTTTTTACGATTTTGTTATAGTTTAACATCTTCGCTTGCAGATTAATCGCGAGCCCAACGAATGTTAGAAAGGACAACCGTTTAAAGTTGACTTTGATTACATAGTAATCCTTTAACCGCTTGCGTCGGATAGAACCAATGAATGTTTTCGCGTCGTATTCGCCAGAGTCGTGAGTTTACTACTGTATCCTCCATCTCGTTTAGCTCTTCAATCCCCTTAGATGACGGAAGAGATGATGAGATGGGGTATTTGGTCGTGGATGTGTGACCCTGGCTGAACAAGCGCGAGAGTGTTTGTCGGATATATCCAAAGCAGGCGGTTAAAAGGTTAACAGTCCTGTCAAATAATCCGTGGTTACGAACAAGACTACTTTTAGCATAATAAACGGAATAATCGCTAGTGTTTGTCGCATATATATGACATAAGCGGTTAAAGGGTTACTAATAAAATGTCTAAATAATGTGCCTTTTAGATATAATTAATACACACTTTCAATAAAAAAAATTGGTTGCCTGTAAAGTCGGTATACGGGCGAAAGTTTTACGTGACAACGACTTTTTATGTCTGTCTCTCTCGCTCTTAGGCGGGCTAACCATGCCCGAGTGGAAGGGACGCGTGCCTCTCACTCGCTCTCATTGTGAGCGCATAACGTGAGCGGAGCGTAACGCAGTTTCTTGAAGTGTCACCCGGCAAACCAATTTATAAGACGTTGTCACGTCAAAAAGTAATTTAAATTGTCTAGTCAGAAAAAGTGAGTTACATTGGCTTATGTAATGTGGTCTCGAAAAACATAAAGATTACTTGAAATTACTTGTCAGCACGTTCCAAGTACCCTGAACTAAATGAAACCAATGATTATTTATAAGTGTGACTTACCAGGGTTGCACTCCCTGTAGGAGGCGACTCCGTAAGCATCGATGAGGTTCTGGAAGCCGCGCGTGAAGCGGTTGGTGCGGTTGAACGTGGGCGGCTCCTCGTCGAACTCGATGCAGTTCAGGAACGACGGAATCGAACTGCCGCATGCGTTCTAGAGGGAAACAAAATTAGATTAAATGATGCTTTTCTACCAGAGATGTGTGCAGTTATGCTGTGACTGTGGGGATGTAACAACTAAGTTACGAATCTGTCACCGTTTCCACTGAAACTGATGACAAAAAGTAATCATGATTCCTGTACTAAAAAGGAATGAAGTTATCGGTTTTATATAACTCTGTCTCTTCCTTGCACAGAAATTATGATAGACAGCATTCTTCTTCTTAGCGAGTCGATGACAAAACTAGTTTTTAAGTTAAATTCCATGCCTTCGGTCACTTAATCCGCTGGCGCTGTCTAATGATAGCGTCCCTTTGTAGGCACAGGCAGTGAAAAGGCCACGTGATACAGGATGGAAGGTGCGACACTGTCTGCGGAGAGAAGTCGCGCAAATTCTGTAGATCGGAAACGTCCTTATAAACCCCATTTATGGAGATTGTCTTGCCAACCTGGGTGCGGAGTCTGTTCAGTTTTCCAGGTTGGCCAAAGTAATTCACGTCCAGGCGAGAGGCTCTTCATAAGCTTGATAAAATCATCAGGAGGTTTTAACTTCTCCCGTCAGAGGTTGCAACTCTCCAAGGTGGTGTTTCTCTGAGATGGACTCACGCTTGCAGCAAAACTTTTACGACTTTAAAGATAGATAGCATTGATATGACATAATATATGGATTCACGATTTAAAAAAAAAACACTTAATTTTGTAGTGGGGGCAGTAGCAATCTACATCTACACTAATATAATAAAGTAGTTTGTAGGAGGTAATCTCTGGAAGTACTGGTCCGATTGCTAAAATTTTTTAACCCATAGACCGGTCCTGCTTTATTCCTGAGTGACATAGGCTATATTTTATGTACGCGGGTGAACTCGCGGGCAAAAGCTAGTAACCAATAATATTCAACATATTTCCTGTCAAAATGAGCCTGCCAGTATTAAAATTAACAGGGAATACTCACAGATCCATCAGCCAAAGCCTTCTGCACATTAGGCAGATCAGCGGTAGGCACCCAGCACTCGCCGATGAGGCACTTCTTAGTAACGTCCATGTTGAACAGATTCAGCGTGTGGTAGATGGCTTTCATCTTACGGACCATGATGGTCCAGCTTCTTAGCTCCTTGGCCACACTGGCCAGGACACGTTGTCTGTGGTCGCGGGTTTGGTTTAGGACCTGTGGAAGGAGTTTGGTTTTAGAAAGACATGTAAAATGGTCAAGAGATTGTTGGAATAGAACAGTCAAAAATGGTATCATCATTCTGAGGTAGTTGAACAAAAAAGGATTCGAGTTAGCAGATAAGATACCAAAGCACGCCTTGTAACTCTTATACAATTGTGATAAGGTATAAAATCAAAATCAAAATTCATTAAATTTACAGTCAAATGCACCTATTAATCGCGTAAAAATTTATGCTATATTAGTTAGTTTCAGGAAATAAAATAAAGAATACTGGTCATTAGTTTACAAAGCACAATAATCTAATTAATCGCTTACTGCGATCTCTTCCGCTAGTCTCCGTATAAAGGGCATAATTGTTGAAACATGGAATTCATGTCGTGATACACGCTTTTTTTAAATCAGCTTATTTTCCTTTTTTGACTTTTGGCTATAATATAGAACTGCAGCACCATCCACCATAGCTGAAATGCGCGACAGCCACTTGTAGCCAGTGGCTGTTACTTTTTTTTATCCCATACGCGCAGCATCATACTGGACTCTGACGCAGAAGGTTTAAATACGCGAGTGGCGTGTCACGGCGTTTTGTATCGGAGTTTAGTGGCCAATTCGGGCACAAGAAGCGAGCAGCGGTGATTTGTAGAGTTTGGCGGCTACCGGCGTCAACCATGAGCGGCGAATCCATATAAAATGTATGCAACCTACAGGAAAAAATAATATGCCGGTGGCGGCGACCCTTAAACGACTTACCATGTTAAGATCTTCAAGCCATAGTGCATACTCCCTTCACCATGTCCTGTCGTTCGCTGTTGGACGGCGGACATGGGTACAGCGACGCGTGGAAGCCGGCGCACACCTTCTTGATACTTGTCTCACTAACACTACATAACAACTTACCATGTTAAGATCTTCAAGCCTAGTGCGCACTCCCTTCACCATGTCCTGTCGTTTGGTGTTGGACGGCGGGCACGGGTACAACGACGCGTGGAAGCCGGCGCAGACCTTCTTGATACTTGTCTCACTAACACTACATAACAACTTACCATGTTAAGATCTTCAAGCCTAGTGCGCACTCCCTTCACCATGTCCTGTCGTTTGGTGTTGGTCAGCGGGCACGGGTACAACGACGCGTGGAAGCCGGCCCAGACCTTCTTGATACTTGTCTCACTAACACTACATAACAACTTACCATGTTAAGATCTTCAAGCCTAGTGCGCACTCCCTTCACCATGTCCTGTCGTTCGGTGTTGGACGGCGGACACGGGTACAGCGACGCGTGGAAGCCGGCGCACACCTTCTTGATACGCGACTTGAGCTGTTCTCCTTGGAAGAATGCTACGAATACTGTCTTGTAGATCTCGTTGCCCTGTGGAAGAAAAGTGTAGTTAGAATTTTGTAAATGGTTAATTATCATAATCATTTCAGCTGAAAGATGTCCACAGTTTGACATAGGCCTCCCCCAAATGTAACCATAACGACCGGTCCTGTGCGTTTCGCATCCATTTGATTCCCGCGGCCCTCACCACGTTATCGGTCCACCTTGCTTCTGGTGCGCGGTCACCACTCCATTCACAAAACAAATGGTCGATGAGGACGAAATGCATCCTCATCGACCATCTGTTTTGTTTGCAAATAAAGTGCCCTGCCTACTGCGACCTCAGTCAATGATACGAAAGGCTTCTAAGAGAGTTAGCTCTTCCTAACCCACTATTGTCAACAAGAACCTAGTTTAAAAGCTTGTTGTTTTATCCAATGTAAAGTTTGATAAAGAGGCAAATTGAAAAAAAAAAGATAACGCCTTAACGGTCTGTGTCATTCGGTAATTCCGTCATTCACTCGAATTATGTATTTTCTTTTTTTTTTTTCAAAACCTTAAAATTTTTGGAAAAAAAAGTTCTGAACCTCATTTAAATGAGCAAAATTCCTATTTTTTTTTTTTTTAAGTTCTTTAATTTACATTCATCATGAGTACATTATGAAGGGCCAAAGGTCACGCGAAGCAACAGATTTTCAGAGGTGTAGGTTAGTTACTGGATTAGTTTTACACTATGTTTTAATTATATTATGAACAACAACATCCACAAGATATCTGTTTTTCCAAAATATCTAGACATGTTAGAGCGGTTTTACGAAAATATATCTTAGGTTGGCGCTCTTAAGAACGCAATACGTACAGTAGCAGGATCCTCCAACGGCTTATCAAGCTCAGCCCTCCTGAGGAAGACGTTTCCTCTGGAGATACGCCACAGCATCCGCTCGAAGGCCGGCACTCTCTCCCGCTGCACCACTCCGGCCACGAAGCCGAGGCGACCGCGCGTGGCTGCCTGCGCGCCTGTCTCGTCTGATATCAATGACCTGGGAAAGGTGGAATACAGTTTAGAGAAAATTCTTCCTCTTAGCTTTTGCTATTGCTGTATAAGATTTTTTTTCTAATCCGTTTGCCAGAAAGCATCTCCATAATGACATGATGTGCCTGATTAGTTGACTAAATTCAACCAGAAGTAATAAAAGTTATCCATAGCATTCAATATGGGCCAAAGATGCAAATGCATATAGAGGAGGCGCCAAAGGAATTTGAGTATGCAAAATATGAAGACCGCCTTCTGTGAATGGTTTCGGACTCATAACTCTCAGCATGCAGATTATGATTCTGGATGTTGCCAGGATGCATACTGGTCCATTTTTTTTTTTTAAAACCCTAAACATATGCTTGGAATAATTTTATTAATTGTTTAAGTAACAATATCTAATTGTTTCTTATAATTAAATATATCTATAAGAAGTCAACTAAAAAAAAAAGTGAGTCGGACTCGCGCACTGAGGGTTCCGTACAATTTTACACATGAAAACAGTTTAATTCCCAAATTGAGTAACGATGATTTTTCCGAATCACAAGAATAGTTTTTTTTTGTGACATAATGACTAATTTACAGTTTTCAGAATTTTACCTATATTAGTGATATGAGACCTTGCTTCATGTCAAATTTCAGAATTCAACGGGAAGTACCCTATAAATTTTGATTCCCGTAGGGGTGTAGTCCAAGCGTCGCTAAACGACCGGTTCTGTGCGACTCGCATCCATCGTTTTAAATATTTCAGGAAATTTAATATAAACCAGTGCTTGACTACGACTATGTTAATGAAAGAATAAATAATTTATTTAGGAGGTTAGGTAAGAATCCCATGGCTGTAATACGTCAATAACTTATGGACAGACTTATGACGCGCACGGCATCATATCGGGGCTATGTCATCATTCATCACATAGCCGGGGCTATGCCGACAACAACAGTAGAAGCTCTAATTAAACTGTGAGTCAATCATTTACAAAATTTTCCTTTGTAGTTTTGACTACTCAATTGTAAACAAATCGGTACCTATCTAATTTTCTAGTGAATTGAATTGGTAAATATTTGAAATCGGACATGTAAATGTTATGCAGTTTTTCTGCAGTCCTTTTAAATAGAAACTTTACTACTGAACTAATACGACACCCGATACTTTATTATTGAATTAATACGAGTTTTGAAAAAAAGGTACTTTATTTTTTAATTTTATCTTTACAAATCGATAGTGTTTCATGTACCAGATCGACCCTCCACGGGATTAAAACGACTAAAATTTAACGGTGTAGATAGTTAATAATTTGACGAGTATGCTATGTCATTAACCTCATAGAACGCAATTGAACAAAATATCCTGTTATGTATCCTTGTACAATTTTTCCTACTTTAGTACCTAGTATTACCAATTTATTAGTTTGATGCATTATTTACATAAATATATAAAAGGAGAAACTGACTGACTGACATATCAACCTACAAACGAAATTACTGGTACCAGGCCCCCTAGCCAAGTTACAGCCGTTTCGCTTGCGCCGAACGCTTCGAGTTGGCCGCGTCGCCGAATCTTTTGTCCTGACCACGCGACTGAGCGTTGAGATAACGTCATTCCCGTACATTGGAAGCTTTCTACTAGCGTTAACTATTGCAGTTTAACAACTTGGCTAGGGGTACAGGAACGTGAAATTCTGCACAAGGTTTCCTTATGTGATTTAGGCGCGTCGTGTCGCGTATATGACGTAAATGATATAGTCGCGGCGTGTCTTAGTGCTAGACAGGATTTTCCAAAGCTTCTTTCGTGCGGGCGAAGCCGCTGGCAAAAGCTAGTGTAATGATTAACGATTAAGATATCACATTGAATTACTGTGGCGATTTTCACTGTGCAAGTAAATTACAATTGTAAGCAAATTAATCAGAGACGCAACTAACAGAAAATAAAATATAATTTTTCCTATAACTTTGTTATCCTTATTATATTATAGGAAAATAACTATAGCTGTATCAATATCACCACCAGCTCAATGTACGAATTTAAAAGGGGCCTAAATTAATGGGAAGCAATCGAATTTGAACTTTGTCTTTTACTACATAAAGTTTATTGTTTCAAAATTTAATATTTTCCTGAAGGCTAAATTTAAATGAAGGTTTTTATTGTTTGTTTGTTGTATTGATTCTGCAACAATAGCGTTTTTTTTTTCAACATTGTTGTACTTACTTAGTCATAGAGTCCATGCCGATCTCTTCCTGAGCGATGAAGAAGGCCTCAGTCTTCTCCAGCACATGTTTCAGCTCGGTGAGTTCCAAATAGTTCTGTTTCAAGTTCACCGCATTGTGCGACAACTCCAGGATCTCGTTTTCTGTCTTCTCCAAATGAGCCTGGAAAAGGAGGATAGGTGAATTATCATGGTGGGTAACCAGGGGGGCAGAGAGTAATTCAGAATTATATTTAACTAAAGGAACACTGTGGGTTTTAGTCAGTAAAATTCTGATACTCCCTGCTGCTCCACCCAGAACGGCAGAAGTCTTTTGATAGATTCCCACGTAAAAAAAGTAAATATTGTTACGTTACGATATCGTTGGAAATCGCTCTGTTTACAAAGTTAAGAGTGACGTCACTGGAAGACATTCACATATTTCCAGCGATCTCAACATCAAGATTTACCAATAAGTCCTCAACTTTATTACATTACAAGTAGCTTTAAATACATCTAAAATACTGAGTGATGTTGATAAACTTTGTTGAGCTTAAAACGTTCATAAGTCAAAAAATGTTGGCCCCGATACAGCCTCAAAACTACGAGCCTATATAATAGAATAGAATAGAATAAACTTTATTGTACACCAAAAGTAAAATGACGAAATATTAACTTAAATCTATGGGTACAATCAGGCGGTCTTATCTCTTAAAGCGATTTCTACCAGACAACCTTAGGATGGATTGAAACGAATAAAACAATACAGAGGTAGTCTGCGGTGTACTGCTAATATATATATCTATATATGTATTTATATTTCTATGTATAAAAAAATATAATATAAAATTTAATATATATTTTATTCGTTATTGATGTTTTATCTCCGAATAATTGCCAGAATGTTGACTGTGCAACATTTCCAACGGTTTTATGAGCATAAGGTATGTTACTGTTTATTTACAGAGGCCCATTGTATACTCGAGTCCATTTGAACATTACTTTGTTGTCACAACAAACAAATTGGAACTCAGGAAGCGAGAGTAGTGGTCCATTATCCCTGTTCATGACGCATGTCGTTTACCGAGAAGAGACTTACATGCTCTTACAATAGAGGTCAGATTAGGTTAATAACCTCCTCAGTACGGTTCAGATATACTTATCGTTGTCCCCTTTATCTACTATCCCGTATAAATTAACCTTGATGCAAGAAGTCTTTTGTAAAGTAAATGAGGCCGGGAGTGAAAAAGTTTGTTAATATCTATATTTATAAAAATCAATGCCATTTTTCGTTGTAATTTTATAACTCAAGAACGGGCTAACCTATCCAAACCAAATGTTTAGGCTTTGTTCGGACTATTTAGTAGATGGTTTATGAAGTTTGGTAGGGTATATTAGGGTAGAGTAGTGTAGAGTAGGATAGGGTGGGATGGAGTAGGGTAGAGCAGGGTAGAGTAGGGTATAGTAGGGTAGAGTAGGGTATAATAGGGTATAGTAGGATGGAGTAGGGAAGAGCGGGGGCGAAGCCGCGCGGGCAAAAGCTAGTAAATCTATAATATAAAAGGAGAAACTGACTGACTGACATATCAACGTACAGTCAACACTACTAGGACTAGGAACGTGAAATTTTGTACAAAGCTTTATTTTATTACCTAGGCGAGCACTAAGATAGCCTGAGGGGATAACAGAAGTAAAAAGAAATATGTAACGAAGGTTCATGTAACTCAATATCATTTAAAAGAGTGCCCATGGAGTTTCTTGCACGTTCTTCTCCATAGAGATCTACGCTTCGGAACGTGAAATTTAGCTTCACTTGTCTGACTGACCGACATTTTGACAATTCAAAAGTGCCTGTAACTGGTCTATTTGAAATAAACTTTTCTGATTTCTGACGGAACACGGGTCCAAAGAAAACTATTTTCACCTGGGCTAAGCCATGGGCAGCAGCTAGTAACTTATAAGTGCGTAACGATTATAAATATACCAAACTGATAACAGTTGGATATTTCCAATTTACACAATAATATATGATTGTTACTGTCCTCAGGTATTGGAATTTCCATAAAGATTTTAATACTTATTGCTAGGCAAGTAATAAGCTTGTGAACATTTGAAATCCGGTGAGTAGATAAAACATTATTAATATAGTTCTATTCCAATGTTCCAGAAATACCGAACCCTCAAAAGATATAGAGATAGTTAAGATGTGATGAAGATGTTACAAGCATCTTGTTTCACTTGAACCAAAATTTTTCTCTTAGTTCATAAGATGGTATGTGTCCAATTTGTGTTTGCATAACAAATATTTACACACTACTACTATATTAAGTACTAGAGAAACTAGCGACACGCCCAGCTTTGCACAGGTGTTACAAATTTTTGAAATTCTCAGCTTTTCTCTAATATAATATGCATGTGTTTTACATCTAAATCTTTCTTATGAATTACTCTGTCAGTGGGTGAAAACTGCATAAAAATCCGTACAGTATTTTTTGATTTTATGATGTTCAAACAGACAGAGAAACCCTGTGGGGGACCTTGATTTATGATATGTAAGGATAGGTTCCTACTGTTGGTCTAGTGGTTAGTGACCCTAACCGAATTTATATAAAATACCGGAGGTTGTGGATTCGATTCCCATCCAAGACAAATGTTTGTATGATGAGCACTATCATTTGTTCTGTGTCTGGGTGTAATTTATCTATAATATGTATGTTTTTAAAAATATATAAGTAAGTTTATCAGTTGTCTAGTACTCATAGCACACGCTCTGCTTAGCTTGAGACTAGACGGCGTTGTGTGATAGTTGTGGAATATTATTATTAATATTATTACCTCAAGATCGATAATCTCCCTCGGGTTGGGGGCTCGGGGGGCTTCCTTGACGTCGGGTATGTGCACCCCATCCTTGTTAACTTCAGCCTCGATGTACCGAAGCTTGCGTTCCATCTCATCGCAGCGACGGACTTCATTGACGAATTTACGTTGGAACGCGTTCACGTCCGGATTTAACTGGAAAGAAAGTTGTTAGTTTAATTATTATGTTTTTCAGTTGTAAAGAACCTTACATCTACAGATAATATCAGTAGCTAAAACGGATGCTTAGGTAGTCAAAAATCTGAAAATTCGACACGAGTCCTATCAAAGTGTGTCCTATCAATCGTGATATCCACTTAATGGGCTGCAAATATCAGACAGGCTTATAATGCATGTTAAATATGCTGGTATTCAGCTGTATCTGGTTGCACTAGAAGCAGTCGCCTCTCAACAATAATAAGAAAAAGGCTATTCAGATATATTTTGGAATTTATTAAAAAAAGTAACACCGATTGAGCGGTGGGCGTAAACACAAAATTGGGGCCCTGAAATCGCACGACGGGGTCAGAGGAAAGCCGTTAGTAATTGGCAAGTAATGATTGGATTGGTGGGAGAGCTTTTCCCACTAGTGACAGTGACAATATAATAATAATCATTATCATCATCATCAACCTGCTGGGACTCAGGCCTCCTCTCTAGGAGAAGGAATGGGCCGTAATCCACCATACGGGTATGGTGAATGTCACATGTGTTCGAATTTTTGGTTCTAGGACATGCCGGTTTCCTCACGATGTTTTAGTTCACCGTTTTGAGAGCAGTGGTGATGAAATAAATTACACAAAGTAATATACCTGGCTGGGTTCAAACTCACGACCTACAACTCGTAAGTCGGGGCCATTACCGCTCGGCCACCACTGCTCTCAGTATAATAATAAGTAATTAAAAAAATTAACTATTTATACCAGGTGTAAGTCACAGCCCTCCACAAAGGGGTTTAATGAATTAAGGGCTTGCTCAGTAGACGAAACTGAACAACCTACCACAAAATTTTTTTTCAGGAAACGAAAAAAAAAAATTCCGCCTACCATACAAAATAATTAACTTGATTGGATAGTTTGTATGGTGAGGCTGAATTTTTTTTTGTTTACTGATTTTTTTTTTATGATAGGTTGTTCAGTTTCGTCTACTGAGCAAACCCTTAAAGTTTGTGGAGGGCTGTCCCTTACACCATTTATACTTATGTTTTAATAATTTCGACCAAAATAATTTTAAGGTGTACCTATCCTCATGAGTAGGTACACAGACACACAGCTACGCTTTCAAGAGTGTAGCAACAGGTGTAATGCTATGTTTAAAGTAATAATTAACGAAACTTAGCGCCATAAAAGGCTACACAGGTAATTTTTGGAATTAATTTAACAAAATACACTTGTGTTTAAATAATTTCGATAAAAACAATTGCAGAGTATCCAATTTTATGGGTACCTACACACCAAACTATCGAATATTAGAAATAAAATAATATCCGTAATTGATATAAAATTTCGGACACTTAAAGGCTGAGTCTAAAGGGCAGGCTACGGCAGGTTTTTGTTTGTTTTGCCTGGCTAAACAAATTATAAATAAAATAGACTAGAAACAGCAGTCAAATCTTGCCATTTACCTATATTTTAATTTTAAAATTCCAATATCCGTAATCAAAACTAGCAGATAATCCAAAATAATTTCTTTATGTAAGTATTGTACTTTATCACACGGAATTTTTAGTCAGCTTATACTGCTGGTTAGTCCTGGGCCACCAAGATACAGGCTCAAGGCTATGGCCTAGTTTAGGGCCCACAACCACCTCTAATGTGTTTTCTAACTTTTTGTCTTCATATTTTTATATTTCTTTCAAACTTGCGTGTGTGTGTCAATAAAAAAAATATTATTATTAATTTCATATCCGTAACTGTTTCCGAAACCGGTATAATAATAATCATGTATCCGAATTCAGATCCGAAATTTTATATCTAAAACATCCCTAGCACACAGCCTATCAGAAGCGTAGCTTGGCGTGGGCGAAGTGGGTACTTGCTCACGACCTCGCACCCAAAGCGGCCTTGCACAAGCAAGAGCACTGGAGAACGAGGGTTTTTATAATTGATAGGCTGGCGATAGTCGCTGTCTCGTTTTCGCATTTGTGAAAGAAAAAGGACTCGCATATGTGCCTTCTCCCATGTCTAAATTAATCTATGCTACGCCTCTGTATCCTACGCTTCCAAACAAATATTACAGAAGGTGTGAATGTTTACCATAAGAATTGACAAGAAGATGCGCAATAACCCACACATGGGTACTTAAATGGTATGTGGGAGGGCTTTGCCTTGGCCCTACGTAACTTTCATTTCTCTTCTCCATAATAATATGTTTGTTATGCTAGGTGTGTTACCAAAGATTTGTTGTAGGTATGTTGTAAGCACTTTCGAAAATTGAAAATGATTGTATCTCTGTATCCCATGCATAGTTAATTTAAAAATTCTAGTTCTTTTAAAAAAATGCAGTTATTGGTAAAAAAGAAATAACTTCAAGGTACAGGATACTCTGTGAAATTTAAATTTTCTTAAGTTATTTGCACTTTGCAGGTCTTTGTCAGGGACTATTATAATTATCATCTTATTTTCGTATCGATGGAAATTTTTTGTTTTTTTTTTTCTGCCCATTTCCTATTTGACAACTTATACAGCTCTGTTATTGTCCTCGTATAAATCCTGAAAGGTACAGGTGGTTGTGCAGGATGGGCAGCACACTGGCAATGTTTTTGTTGGTCGAGGAAGCGCCATATGACCAGATTGTTCTTGCAGCGGCCAATTTGGATTCGCAGTCGGTTAAGAGATTTCCAGATTGGATATGGCAATTCACTTCTAGGAGAAGTTGTTCTGATGGGGTGATGGAGTGTGGAGGAGTGGGTGTTTTGTCTTTCTTTTCTATCATGCCTTTAACCTTTCGAATACCGTAATTAGAGACACAATAGAAAGATAATGAGAGAGCAGAGCAAACGCCACTCATGACCCTTGTACCCGAATCAAAAACATACTAAAGTAGATAAGTGATCCTAATAAACAAACCAAAGTCTATATATCGTAGTCTTTTAATAAATACCGCAAGCGCAAAGTTCACTTCTTTACATATATTTACTGATGGTAATAAGGATTTAATTTTGTACTGGGTCAAAGTATAACGTATAATTGTCTTCACAATAGTTACGGTCACAGGCAATTAGATACATTGGGCATTGTCACATATACACTAACAATATAAAGAGGTAAGTAAAGTTTGTTTTTTTGTTTGTAGGAGGTAATCTCTGCAAGTACCTACTGATCCGATTGCGAAATTTTTTCACCGATAGAAAGCTGCTTTATTCCTGAATGTTATAGGCATATTTTATGCACACGAGCGAAACCGCGGGCAAAATGTTAGTTTTCAATATATTTTAAACTCCTGTTATCCAAGAAATAAGTGTAAGTACGACAAATAGTTCTTAATTGGTACTTTTAACCATCAAATAGGTAGGTAATTCAGAACTAATTGTTGTCGTACATATATTTCTTGAATAACAGAAGTTAAGATATTGTATAGAAAATATGACAATGTATATATCTTATCTCTCGTGACTGTACTCGTTAACTACTTAATGCCTATAAACGTTGGTCTTCACAAAGATAGATTTTTCAAAACATGAGCATTGTTACTATGGGTGAACTATACGTATGTTATGTATTTTTAATTTATAATCATCAATGCAACATTGCAAATTCAATACTTAGTGTGAGTCATGCGTTATATAAATTAAATCAGGTTACTAATAACTATTATTAGCCCTGTATAAATTAGCTCAAAATGTTTTATTAATGCACAGTATCTGAAGCCCTGAGGTCGGGCAAAAATATAAACAGCTAGCTTTTGCCTGCAGCTTCGCCCGTGTAGATAAAATATAGCTCATAATGTCACTCAGAAATAAAGCAGCTTTCAAAATTTATGCTATTGGTCTAAGTGCTTTCAGAGATTACCTTCTACAAACAAAAAAAAACTTTTATTTTATTTTATTTTCCTTATTATTAAGAATAAATTTCTTAATAATTGATTGCAATCTAGCCTAAAAGACTAATAAGTAATTTAACTCTAACTTATTTTTATACGGTTTTGCTTAAACTAAGAATAGCGTCCTTTAGCACTTATAGAAGTCCATAGCACTTTCTTAGTCTGATATTGATAAAAACACTTTGTTCATGTGTAATAAGCATAGCACAGCATTGATCACTATTATACACTAAACTAACTTTAACTATTTATAATAGTAGTGTAGATAAACATTGAGTTTAGGAATTAAAGAAATTAATCAAATCATCCGTGTGGACTGCTGGGTGCCTGCTAGCTGTCGCCGCGTGGACTGCGTGCAGTCGTCTTAGTTTAGGGCGGTGTTGGAGTTGAGTCGTTTAAATGTGCTATGACCTTAAGTTCCCTAAAGTCTATCTATAGTCCGGATATCTATATCTTGAAAGAGAAAAGAATAGAATTTTAGTTTTTTTTTTTTTAATGTTTGTGTAGTCTCCGAACCCATTTGAGAAAATCTTAAAAATACCAATCGAGTATTTTTTTTTTTTACTGATAAAATCTGTTTTATTCCAGAGTGACCTAAGCTATATAGTTTATGTACGCGTAGGAAGTTACGGGCAAAAGCTAGTCGGTTATGTATTGTAAACATAACTCGGGTAAAGCCGAAGCAGGCCATTAGTCAACACTAATAACAATACAGAAACAGAGAATAATACGGTCGTAAACGTTTCCTTATGTGAGATTTAAAGTGTATGCCCCATACATTTAATTGTAGCTAGTTTGTTCAGATTGTTTCAGCCAATTAGAATAGATTGACATGCATAAATGTCAGTGCCACTTAGCAGATAATTAGCCATTACGTTCGGCGCTTTAGAGCAATGTTTTTGAGCGACCGTATCCGGCAGAAGTATCCTGAGTGTAAGGTCGACTGCTTAGTAAAGAGATTGCATTAAATTGACGCAAATGGTCTTAAACAGGTACCTATTTGAAAAGGCGCGAAATAAACTTGCTAATATCCATCAGTTCTTTTTTTTACCCGATTGCATGAAGGGCAAAAAAAATGTACTTCGATTTTTTTAAATAAAAGCTTGATACTCCTTCTAACTCCACCCACAGTTAGTTGGAGAATTTTAAATACAAATACAAATACAAAATGTTTATTTGTGCACACAGGTATTAAGTTGTTACAAAATATTTCTACGTGTCTCTGTGTTCTGCCACAGTAAGTTTAGTGATGAATACCCACCGAAAACAAAAAAAAAAGATTTAAGGCTTAAGCTAAACCTACATTACGTCGGTGCACATGTGTAACACGCCTGATTTGTATCGTGGTTTATCGCGTGGCGTGGATCAACTGTAGCTCTACAAGTCTAGTTGCCATATAAAATGTATGGCGGCCGACGCGCCCAGTAACCTGATTCACGTAAATTCAAATAAGCCAAATATCATTGAAGTTTTATAGTGGTTCGATCGAAGTCCTATCCAAAAGCGGTATTCACGATCTATCGACTTATTTCCAGTTACATTAATAAGTATTCTACCAGGATAATGTAATACAGACTTTTTTAAATCGACGATTTTCAATCGACTTTAAAATCGGTGTCGTTCAAACTCGATTGATGGATGTGAATACGGAAATGGTCTAAACGACTAAATCGCTACGATATCGTTACGGTTTTCATTACATGAATCGGGCTACAGATCGTCATGTGTGTCACACGTGTGCGCAGTTTAGTCTTACCTTTAATTTAGTCATCAAAAACCGTGAGAAGCCAAAAAGGAAGAAAAAAACTGTGCGAGAAAGGAAACTGAGGGTTCCGTGCAAACTACTATTCCCGAATGGAGTCTCAAAGATTTTCCGAATTGCAATTTTATTATTTTAGAATTATTCCTATACCTGTGATATAAGACCTTGCTTAATATCAAATTTCAGGAATCTGGGCCAACGGTACCCTATGAATTTCTATCTTTGAGAGTATCAAAATATACGTTTTTTTTGCGACATAAACGGCCGAAGCTTTTTTCTTCGTAAACTTAAGAGTTTAATTTTTTCACAGCTTGAAAGGACCGCAGACCTGAGTATATGGTTTTAATTTCAATGTGATACCTCCACGCGTTCTCGAGATAAAGGGTCTTGACAGACTGACAGACAGACGGATGGACAACAAAGTGATCCTATAAGGGTTCCATTTTTAGGGTTCCGTAGCCAAATGGCAAAAAACGGAACCCTTATAGATTCGTCATGTCTGTCTGTCTGTCTGTCTGTCTGTCCGTCCGTCCGTATGTCACAGCCATTTTTTCCGAAACTATAAGAGCTATACAGTTGAAACTTTGTAAGTAGATGTACTCTGTGAACCGCATTAAGATTTTCACACAAAAATAGAAAAAAAGCAATAGATTTTGGGGGTCCCCATACTTAGAATTGACACTCAAAAATTTTTTTTTCATCAAACCCATGCGTATCTATGGATAGGTCTTCAAAAATGATACTGAGGTTTCTAGTATCGTTTTTTTCTAAACTGAATAGTTTGCGCGAGAGACACATCCAAAGTGGTAAAATGTGTGTCCGTCCCCCCTCTAACTTCTAAAATAAGAGAATGATAAAACTAAAAAAAATATATGATGTACATTACTATAAAAACTACCAACGAAAATTGGTTTGAACGAAATCTAGTAAGTAGTTTTTTTTTTAATGCGTCATAAATCGAAAACAAAAATACACTATTATTAAAATATCGATCAAAGTTACAACACATTACAAGAACTTTTATATTATGTTACTTGCTGCTACGGAACCCTTCATGGGCGAGTCCGACTCGCACTTGGCCGGTTTTTTTTCTATTTGAGATACGGAACCCTAAAAATAATAATCTAGTCATAGCCAGAAGTCTATCAATCTAGTTCTCCAAGAATCCCAAATTCAATTGAGTCGTCCATGAGACCGTACTATTAAAAAGCAGACATCGGTAAAAACATCACATTCATGGAAAAAAGCTAAAATAAACTTCCTAAGAAACGGTTTCATGTAAATTACTTCGATAGCATGCAGAATGAGTTCGAATTTGTGCAAAATTGTGATGTCATCGTACATGACTGAATTCGAATTTGCAGTAAATAGAAGTAGATTGTTGTTAGAAACAGCCATACAGATAGTGGTAGAAATAGATAGCAAGTTAAATATAGAGGTCGTCTACAGAAACTGTAACAGTAGGCGATAATAAGAAGACCTTGCAACTATCACGCATAGTGTTTCACATTATTCTATTGTTTAAACTACTCGGGTGCGGGTTTGCAAACGGCGAGAAATGGGTAGCTCGCCATCTGACCGACTGCGCGATGTTCCACGCACACCTCAAAGACCTGTCAGCAACATTGACGGGGCCCGTTACGACCGACCGACCGTCAGGGCTGCGAGATTGCTCGCAATAGTTAAAGCGACCCTGGAACTCAAAGGGCTACTGAAGTAAGATTCCTTCAGTTGCCCTTTCACTTTTTTTTTGTTAGCCCATATTGTCCCACTGCTGGGCAAAGGCCTCCCTCCACCCCTTCCACCGATCACGGTTCCTCGCTTTCTCATTCCAATTCTTAAGGAAGCCATCCAGGTCGTCCCGCCATCTCCTTCGTGGCCCTTTCACGTATATTGACTAAAACCCTTTAGCCAATACTCTACTTAATTACACTGTGCAAATCGAACTACTTAACTTACAATATCTCTTTTCAATAAACAAAGTAATTACTACACAGACATCTATTGTCTTTTGAAAATAGAATTTTAGAACCAAAACCGGCCAAGTGCGAGTCGGACTCGCCTATGAAGGGTTCCGTAGCAGCAAGTAACATAACAGAAAATCTCTCTCAATATCATTTTTGAAGACCTATCCATAGATACCAAATTTTTTTTTCATCCAACCCATACGTCCCACACGTATGGGTTGGATGAAAAAAAAATTTTTGAGTTTCAGTTCTAAGTATGGGGACCCCCAAAATTTATGGCTTTTTTTCTATTTTTGTGTGCAAATCTTAATGCGGTTCACAGAATACATCTACTTACTAAGTTTCAACAGTATAGCTCTTATAGTTTCGGAAAAAAGTGGCTGTGACATACGGACGGACAGACAGACATGACGAATCTATAAGGGTTCCGTTTTTTGCCATTTGGCTACGGAACCCTAAAAATGTGACTCACAGGTAAACATCTCAGTAGAACTAAACTAGTCAACTAACTATTTACATAGTTAAGTAATTTACGAGTTCTTAATAAGCAAATATTATCTAAGAATGTTTTTATGTGGCTCCTATGGTAATAAAGTCATTGTGGCGTGAATCAGGCGCGTGTTGACGGAAACCTGTTTGACGGGCCTAACCCTAGCGTCTGTGTCGGCAGTTCGGCACATTGCATCCTTAGGCACACGGGATTGTGACCATGGCCGATTTTTTATTTTTATTGTTAGGCAAGACACACAAGAATCAAATAACGTCTCCCGCATTTGGTGGAGCAAGATGGAGGGTCACACCTTTACTGTCTGAAAGCCAACTGTGTTCCTTTATTGCCCTTTTCGTTTTAGGGCCACGATAGCTCTTCCAAAAATTCCCGCATTTTAATGCACAAAATGCAAGAAGCAACCGAAGAAACTTAGGTTTTAGTCAGTAAGGGTTATTCGATTATTTTCACCGGATAAAAAATTGCAGGTTTAACTTACAGAGGCAGTGCGTCTGTGTGCATTTTTATTATTCTCCTTTGAATATCTAACAGAGGCGTCTTGGTAAAAAATTGATTTAATATACATAAGTAGGAATAACATTTTAGCTGCAACTGTGTATCTATGTTATTGGCAAATGCGTACTTATTCTGTTCTATTATAATGTTGTGGCTGCTGTCTATTGCCTCCAATTAGATTATAATAATAGGTTTTGTAAACTGGATCCTTCACTAGAATACGATCTCTAACACACAGGTTTGCAGGGAAATATATTAAGTTTTTGTGTACAATAAAAAATCGAGAACCAGCTGATGTTTAAATACCTAAAAATTTTTTAAAACCGTTTCTTTTAAAACTACAACGCTTCTTTTCAAAATGTATACCGCTTCATGTATTCTTAAACTGTATAATTTATACAAATCGATAGCGACGTCTCATTAATAATATCATTCTTGCGGTTAGACAAGTTTGACAAATGTCATCCGTGTAAATATGAGAGCAAAAAATATTCAGCTAGGTAGTTCTTGGAACTGAACTTAATTAAAATGGCGTCTATTTACTTACTTGAGACAACAAGAGATTACAAGAATTTAATTTTGTCTTCACTATCGTACTTGATGACGCAATGAACGTTATCAACATGCTGGCAAGAATTTCTCATTTATGTATTGTATTTTTATTTTATGGTTTATTTATGCTAATGGATCACATGTACTCCTATAAAATGTTTATTTAAATCAAATACCGCACCTCAAGCTAGCCTTACCATGTGTTAGAAAAACAAGTCCTAGAAACTCAATAAGGAAAATATTTGAGCTGCTACCATTGAGTTAAACTGCCGTTGAATGCAGACTGGTTAATTTATGCGTATGCGTTGATCCGCCGCGAGCGACTCGGGACCTTGCAGGGCCACCTTCAAGCGCCCGGGCTGGCTGCGGACCCAAGGCCCCAAATTGCCATCTTGCTAACCTTACCTCCTCTCCCCAATGATTAAGCCACACTAACCCGTCACGCTTACAACTTTCTGATGATTATGCAAGCCTTCTTTATTCGTAATTCGTCTTGACAACCTCTAGAAGTGGCATGTGTGCGTTAAATGCGAAAGGATGTTTGTAAAAGCAGTTTTTTTTTTTTGTACATTTTGGCCTTATGAATATTTATGTGTTAAAATCGATATTGTTAATGTATTTTAGTCCGGTTTTGAATTGGGACAGCTGACAGGCGTGTGACCGAATAAAATCGTACATCAGTGTAGTATCTACTTTGTGGCTGCGCTGTCAGTTTCAGCCACACAAGCAGAAACAATGGCCTACATTACTCGCATAATTTAGATAACAGGTATGGTGGAAATATGGATTACATAAAATGTATGCGTTTATTTACTGCCGGTAGATGAATTACTCCTCTACTGCTAATTTAAGATTAAATGTGGAGTAATCTCGCAGAAAGACTTCGTCTTTCTTTTATTTATCTTTCTTGAATTAATAATGGGCCTATGTTGCCGCCTCAAGATGTGTTTTGGCTATTTCATTTAAATTCTGTTTCATTTTAAATCATTAAGATCTGGTAGAGAATCTATAGGACCAAAGGTCGGAAGTCACAGGGTGACTCATAGCCACCGCGTGTTTGAAACTATACACGTACGGTATGATGATGTTGATACTTACGTCTCTAAACTGCACGGTGCCGGCTTCTCCCAGCTCGGAGACGGAGGTGTAAGCCGCCTCGGGCTGGATGAAGAGCTGGCACAGAGCCATCTCTTCGCTGCGGAACATCGCCCCCATGGTGGTGGTCTATTGTGCCCCGCCTGTTTCTGTAAATAGAAGAAGACATGCCGTTCATTAGTTAAATTACTGTAGTTAATTGGCGTCAGTTAAAAATGTAGGTAGGTTATTTTTATAAGATTTTGGTTCAGATACTAAGTTCTTTAAGCCATGTCTTCATATAAATAGTCAATTTGTTTAAATTAGAATATGCATGTACAACTTCTAATGTTTTTGAAGCATTTGCAAGCAAATGTTTCAAGTCAACAAACAACAAAAGTTCTCGGAAAAATGCGTAGAGGTAGTCGACACTACAATAAAATTCTCAGCACCATTTTACGGAGATAGCGCCTATTTAAATGATTCCACATATTATCCAGTTGTACAGACACTTCATTTGTGGTACTTTATACTCTATCCCGCGTACCTACCTATTAAAAAGTCATTGGATGACTTCCCACCACCAAAAAAAAGGTTTCAATTCCCATTAAAACAAATACACCTACCGAAACAATCTATACTAAAAATCAATGCCGCTTTTCGTTGTAATTTTACAACTCAAGAATGGGATCACCTATCCAAACCTAATGTTTAGGCTTTGTTCGGACTATTTAGTACATGGTTTATGTGAAGTTTGGTAGGGTAGAGTAGGGTAAAGTAGAGTAGTGTAGAGTAGGGTAGAGTAAGGTATAGTAGGGTAGAGTAGGGTAGAGTAGGGTAGAGTAGGGTAGAGTAGGGTAGAGTAGGATAGGGTAGGGTAGGGTAGAGTAGGGTATAGTAGGGTAGAGTAGGATATAGTAGGGTGGAGTAAGGAAGAGCGGGAGCGAAGCCGCGCGGGCGAGAGCTAGTTATAATATAAAACTTTGACCATATTTTATAAATATCAGCTAAGAATTTAAGACAAATGTACTGAAACAATTGACCATAACCAAATCCGTATCGTTAAAGAATTTCTTAGCATGAATTAATTTGATCCGGCGATGGTGCGTTATTTAATAAAATAATCAGAATTTCCTGTTATGTTCCTAGGAAGTTAGTACATAATATGGATTGTTGCTGGTCTCATGTTTCAGTGTTAGCATATTTGACACCTGAAGCTTTATCATGACGTGTTATATGTCAGGTCAATTGGAATTTGCCTGCTGCGGTAATATAATTGTCATCAAGGCTAGTGAATATGCTCTTATGAAACTAGTGCGCTTCAGCATCAACGATTGCATCCCTGCTTACCATCAGGTGGAATCGCAGTCAAGCACTAGTTTATGTCAATTACTAATGAATAAAAAAAAATGTGTGCGAGCAAGAAAGAAGGATCTATTCTTTTAACAGTTCCATATAAGTTGTCAAATGAATAGCGTTAAGGCCAGGTTTTACTAAATTTGAACTTTTTGAAACCTCTGGCAATCCGCAAATATACCTACCTACCTAAAAGAGAATATCTTGAAAAATTATTTTATTAAAATTGACCATACCTATACCTAGCCGCTTGGTAAAAATCAAAACATGATATAAATCTGTTAGCTCGATAAAAAAAAACCACAAATCTGACCCTAACTTACGATTTTCAATGAGTATATCTACGAGATTACGTCACGGAAATATTTGAAAATTGCATAAAATAATAAAGCTTGTTTTTTTAAAACGGTCCGGTAAAAACAAAAATCTTGAATACTTATGAAAATAAAACCGCTGTTACAGGACCGCAAAGTCCTCACGAAATCCGGGCCACTGAGTACAAAATACTGTGTGACTACAACCGGCTCTTAAGAGCTCGTATTAGGACCTCTGTACCTAACCTACAGATGTGAGCAGCACAATAGGGCAAACGCAGACAATTTGTTTTCGCGGCCACTCATTGAAATGAGGGCGACTCCAACTTATTATCATTCAACGTCACAACTCCACAAGGTTGACTTATGATTACTTATTGCAATTTATCGGTAACGTGTGAATTGAAAGAAACGACATTGCTTCGTTATTGGCTGCTTATGGACCGGACAATATTTAGTTTGTTATTTAACAATGATCGCATTTTCTATATAAGTAACAGGCCACATTAGTTGCATTGTTGCCAGTTACCGGCACGTGCTTTGTGTTCCAAACAAAAATGGTCGACGGCTAAATATGGACTAAAAGTTGCTAACAGTGTGGTCGCTTGTTAGGCTGTTAAGTTATTTATTACCAGTATGGTTACATAAATACGAAAGCGTAGGTAGATCATACATGTTTCTGACATCGATAAAAACTTGTACGAGATGGATAGGTATACCATTCTTATTGCAGTGACACTTTCACTATGTAAATCTTGACATGTAGCAATCAAGATGTTTGAAAAAATAATAATGATACATCATTTTAAATATCTATATCGGACTAATAAGTCGCAAAATTTCAGTTTTGACTCAATCGTTCAGCTGTTTTCAGTTAGTTCAGTTCAGCTTTTTTATTAGCGTCCACTGTGTCCCACTGCTGGGAAAAGCCTTCCTCCTTCCCCTTCCAGACCTGTCTCTCTCTCAGGCGATTTCTGGCCAAGTTAACTCCACGAACACGATCAGATCGTCACACCACCTTTGCCGCGGTCGACCTCGACCCTCAGGCATTAAAAAATTTAATCAGACTAATCAGCCTGCCACTGCCAGTAACTGTTGATGGTGTAGTTTAATTGCAGTAGAATCAACGACAAATGACTCATGCTACCAATTACGGCTAGAGTGCACCACTTTTTAGTAAATTAAATCTTGAACGAGTTGTGGCCACCGACCGTATCACAAGATTCGATCCGCGTACTCATGCGTGCAAGGCGGTTTTAAAAGCAAACAGTTTCATTAGACATAAATCGACTAATTAAGAACAACGTATGAAACGAGCAAAGAAGCGCTGAGAAAGTGATTTTATGATAGAATACTCGTAAATCAGAACACGGCTACTATTGGTTCATTTGCGAGGACTATGGGTCGCCATGGGATGACTAATGATGTCTTTGGACTAATTTAATGACATCATAATCAAGAGGAAAAAGAAGAGGGTGATTCTAACGATTACTTACAGTGTGGGAGACACAGCGTAACAACAAAAATGCTCAAAAAATTCCACCAAACTGGACTAATTTTCAAGACCTTTTGTCAGGTGAATAAGTGCTTCTGAATTGAATAAATGCTACAAACGAAGTGTTGACTCAACAAGTACGTTAGCAAGTAAGACCTGAATGCGCTGCCGCACAAAGGAAGAGGCCACAGAAATAGACATTACAGGCCTTGATCCATCTGTATTCAATGAAGATGACAGTGAGTACAAATAATATTCTTGTACTGCTGACGCTTGTACCCAGCAGCAAATGGAGAATTTAAGACCACTCAAAGATACAAGAAGACAATGATAGTAAAAACAATGGGCATCACAATGAGCACTTATTATTGTTTTTGAAGTGCGTACTTTAAATGTTTTGTTACAACAAATGATTCGATCGTACTCCGGAATGCGTAGCCTTAGAACAGTTTTAGGATTTAAGTTATAGATTTTATATGGCAGGCCCTCCCGCGCGCCTCAAGGAGTTGTCAGCAACAGCAGGGACCCAGCCGGGTCGAAGCCTACTGGGGCCAGGGTTATCCGAAAGGGCGCTCGAGCCCCGGTATGAAGGCTAGAAGGAACGGGCTGGGTCTTTTAGTCAGTAAGAGTCTGACACTATCTCCCGCTCCGCCCAAGGGCGGGGGATGTCAATGCATGATTGATGGCGAGATGAACGGACTATATTATCATAACGTCTGGTCTTTCCACTTCGCTACAGTTCAGGACAAAGGGAAACAAGAGGATAGTAGAACCCTTTTCTCTGTAATAGGAAAGTCCCTACAGATAAGGCTATAGTAATAACTTAGTTGGATAGCTGCTCTAAAACAATTTTGGAATTGTTCGAAAGAGTTACCATGTACTCACAAAGCGCAACTGAAGGAACTCTGTGTGTTTTATTCTGGAGCGTGAAATGTGATCATTTCCCACTTAAAAAAGAAAGCACTAAAACAATTGAAATCAGTTCAATGAAGAAAAATAACAAGAGTGATTTTTGATTGATCCTAATCCGGTTTAATAACTTCAGATTTATAGGCCTTATCTTAAAAACAATAATGTTTAAATGCAAATCGTGATTAGATAAAAACAGCTGGCGACCAACGTTCCCATCCAATGAAGCAGGAATTATCGCTCGCGGTTCGCGGTCAGTGGCAAGGCCACTAGTTTTTGTGGCCCAACGACTATTGCGGCCCACTTTTTATGGTAAAATTCTATTATTCTTTAAGACGTAATTGTTTTGTTATAGAGGCACTAACTTCCTAAATATTTGTTGAGGCTAAAAGACATAATGAGTCATATACATTTCCTGAACAATTTTTCTTTAGCAATCCTTTAAGAGCGCTTAAACCTCACGGTACAAATGCGCAAGCGCAAGATACTTAATCGAGGAAAAACGACAGAATAATGCATTCACATTCCCTAAACTTTTCTTCAGCAAAAATACTTAAAGTTATAGAGTCAAAAAATAGTTTATAGAGAGAGTAATTTTTCACTTTCTTTTTTATTATTATTGATAGGCTCGCGTACCCTGATGATAAGCGATGATGTGGTCGACGATGTACGCTTGCCTAGAAGTTTCACTCTTGACTTAAATATTCCGAGGTTGTAGCTATGAGGAAACAGACTCCGGCAGGGAATTCCTCTCCTTAGTTGTAAGCACATGCTCCCGTTTTGTATGTGTATGGGTGAAACCACCATGTAGGTACCGGTGCAGGTGGTGCAACGCTTTACATCGAGTGGTCATAAAGAAAACTTAAAATTCCTCTCACTGTCTCTCTGAACTTTTTTTATATAAATCGTTCACATATCACTCATTTCCGAGAGTAAGTAAGGACTTGCCAGTTTGCTTTAAATACCGTTTTTTGAGGTGGGAAATTATCCAATGACTACTCCCGTTATAAGGTAGAGCGATAGGCTATGTCAGTATTTTACACCAAGGGTTATCCGAAAGGGAACTCGAGCCCCGGTATGAAAGCTAGAAGGAACGTGGTGGGCTTTTAATCAGTAAGAGTCTGACACTATCTCCCGCTCCGTCCATGAGCGGGGGTTGTCATTGGATGATTTTTCCCACTATAAAAAAAAAGTATTTTACACCAAAAACTCACCTATCCTACATTTTCTCTTTGCGTTATAGGACCATCGTTTTAATTTTAAAAATTCCCCGTGACGTATAAATATCGTAAAGTGTAAATTGCAGTTTTGAAACTACGTTTATCAGTCAGTTATGTAGGTTTAACTTCAACACTTTATTTTACTGTAATCAGTTCATGCCATTAAACGCAAATAGAGATATCTTTTACACGGATTTACACCTTTATTTGCTGTTTGACTGCGGAAAAACAAACTGGTAAAAACAAACCAAAGCGAGTTTGGGCGAGTTTCAAATCAGTTCTCATTTTAAATCCCATTTATTGATGTAGGGACTTTTAATAGGAACAAGTTATTTAGGAGTATTATAAAATTGGGCCAATGTGCGTGGGAGTCTAAAATGGGCAACTTTTTAAATTGTCATGCATCCAAATTCTTAAAACAAAAACATTCTTTGATCTGTCGAGTTTTAACATTATGAAGAATATTATTGGCTAGTAACTCGCCCTACCAGCACGGATGTTTTAACTTTGAAATTTTCGGTTGTTTTCTACTATTATGCATGTGTTATATACGTTAAGGATTATCTACCAAATGAGAAATTCAAAAATCCCGGAGAAAAGGCCTGGTTTCTACTGAAAAATCCTGAGATTTTTTTATTTGAGAATTTAGTTGAAAATTTAGAAAATCCTGAGGTCCTGCAAAACTTGTAAGTTTGCGGCTGCAAACCTGAGAAGAGTCCTATCCTGGAATAGGTAACCCTACACACGCCCATGAGTCACTGTCTATTAATGAAAACTGCTTGATTCTTAAATATTGCAGTTGTATTTATTGCAAATAGACAGACTGATGGACGTACTGAAATCATTGAATACCGTGCCAATTTTTAAATTTAAGCAGCTTGAAAGGCATTGATAGGTAAGGTGCAGAATAACACGAACCTAATGACGCAAGTAAAAACAAAAGAATTTCGTTACAGTAACCAGCAGTCCAGCAGTAGATAATTTAAAATAATGTTAGTGTTAAGTAGTTATCATAACAAATGATTGGCAGAGCAGTTACGATGATTAGTAACGTTTACCAGATACAAATAGCTAAGGAAGTGTTACATATATTTTGTGTGTTAGTACCTGGTCATATTTCTACACGCCTTCTATATTCAGCTTTACTTGTAACCGCCTTTGAATAGTGCTAATATCCCAACTAATTTAAAGAAAATGACAGTAGGTATATTCATTTTTAAAACCAGCCAAATATTAAAACAATCTCGCTTTTTGTTTAGTTAGGAAAAACATCCAATGACATCGCCCACTCTTGGGCAGAGCGAGAAGGTGTGTTAGACTTTTACTGATTAAAAACCCACTCTTGTTCCTTCGTTGCCTCCGTTCCGTTACCGGAAATCAGGATCGCGATCCCGGCGGCTGGACCAAAAAAAAAAACTATCACTTGCTCTCTACTTATTCTGACTTACATTAACAAGTTTTTTCATAACAAGCACTGATAGTTATAGTAGGTACTCATCAAGACCATTTCAAAGACCTCGAAATATGATTATCTTGTTGCGCTCAGTAGTTCCTATGGCTAATATCCGACACCATCATCACCTCCATGGACCATGGTACCTACTATATTAATGCATTGTCACCCAAGTTACACACGTATACCAAACTTCAAATCAATCAGTTGTAAAAAAAAAATGCGTTTTACAAAATACTGAATGAGTTGTCTTTTAATTTCTTACAACAAATTCACTTGTTTAAATATCTTCGGTGGCCTACATTTCTGTAATTCAGTATCGAACAGTTCACTATGTGAAAGCAAACAATTTCTTCATGACCGTAAGTGGAACAGTTGATTTAAAGAATGTAACAATATTTGAAGAAGGATTGCGATAGCAGTTTGTGCATAAAGAAGATAGGAATTGAAGCGAGTTTATTATCTAGCTAAGTCAATGAGGCCACCAGCCAAAGCTGTGCGATTTCTCAAAAGATTTACCGTGGTCCTGGTTGCTCTAAAGGGCAATTGAAGGAACACAGACGGGTTTTGGGCAACAAAAGTCTGAAACTTCTTCTCGCTCCAACCATAGCGATTGGAGTGAGTTGATAATCTCCCGCCAAAAACAAACGCCAATGAAGCCAGAATATTATCTACGTATCGCAATCAACTCATTATAAAAACATTCTATAATTAAGATAATGATCAATAACTAATGTTAATAAGCAATTAAACAGTAGATAAAAGGATAAGCCACCGATTGATTGATTAAACACTTGTTCTGAAATTGGTTAGCAGCGCGTGCGCAGGAGTTTCGTGAACTACGTCATAAACAGGATAAATGGTAGCTGTGCAGTGAAGGTCAGCGCTTAATACTCGATGCATTCAGTTCCTACAATTCCTACATGTAGGGTTCCCAACCAAACTTGATAATAACGCATCTTACTTTATTTTTGGTAAATATACTTTTACCTAAAAATAAAGTACCAAAAATAAAAACATAAGATACTCTATTTTCATGCTTTACTGTAATGAAAATGAAACACTGAATAATTACTGAACTATTATCGATACGTTGAAACACAAATACGTTTCCAAAAATGTAAAGATACCTAATAAAAAGCTGATAATGCGTGTTAGACGTACGTAAAAAAATCGCTTCAAAAGAAGAAACCTATAAAATAAATAAAATTTTGAAAAATATTTTATTTTTCGTACTAAAATATTTTGATGCGTTATTTTTCTTCAAACAGTTGGCAACCCTACGTACATATATATACATGTTGCTCTGCTCTCAAAGGCCACACGTCCGGCACTATTGCTTCCGGAGTCGACTGCCACTTATCACTTCCGATAATCTGACCTTTTCATTATTTTTACGGGAATGGAATGCAATTGAACGCAATGAATCGTTGGATTTTTTATTGACTTTGTGTCCTTAGATAGTTAGGAACTAAAGGAAAGATAAGAAAGAATTGATTAGTGATTCTTAGTCGTAAATTCAGGCACCTTGATTGTAGCGTTTAATTGTCATTTATTAATTAACTTTAGTATCTATTTACTGTCGGATAAATACAAGGTAAGACCAGGTTAAGTTATTTATTCATCATCGTCATCATTTCAGCCGATATATTTCTAATGCCCCGATTATAGGGAGCTTTAAAGTTCCTTTGAAAAAATGGCTTATCGAGCAAGCATTTTATTCTTTTGACGAATTTATGATGAAATTTAATTTATCTTTTGACGATTGAATATTATTGACTTTTCTTATGATTTATATTTTATTTTAATTTGTGATTTTGACTTATATTTGATTGCTTATTTTGTATTTTCTTTTATATGTTTGACATTCTTTATCATTTGACATTGTATTTAATCACTTATTGACTACGTAGATAATACTAATGTAAGAATATGTATTTGACTTGTAAGAATCCCTTACCAATATATTACTATGACTATGACTATACGTCCACTGTTGGACATAGGCCTACCCCAAGTGCCGCCAAGACGAACGTTCCTGTGCGTCTCGCATCCATCGGTTTCATAGTTATTTATTGATTATTTCAAATAGATACCGACAGTTAGTCATTTAAGGAAAAGGCGTTAACGATGAAAGTCAATGTATTTGCAATTCGTATCATTTACCTAAGTTCCAATAGAGTAACCTGATGGTACCATTGGGATTGATTTGTGCAAAGGTGCAATTGAAACGTATCAGACGGCGAATAATCTTGTCGGTAAGATACTAAGATGCTTATAGATACGTTTGTATTAAACCCATAAACCACAAGTTTGACGGGCTGCAGTAATAAATTGTGGCCGCCAGAACATGTTTTTATGAAAAATCATGCACGGCACTTCAAAGTACAAGAATATTTCGACACTATCAGCAATAAACAATTGCAATTTATGACATAAACTTAGTTATTTTGGGTGCTGAACGATCGAGAACATTGCCACAGATATGCGATGACAGCCCATAACAAATTGCATACTGAGAATACTTTGCAGCAGGAAACTCATAATTGCAGTATTTATAGTTATTTGATGAAATATGCCAAATGGGAAGTATGCTTTACACAGTAACAATGCTGGTACAGTTGGGGGCATTGCGAATAATTTGTGATTGGAATATTGGTTACGTACGTCTTAAAAGTGCTTCTGAAAGGATCCATTGTATATTGGAATATTCGGGAGCGTTCTTTGTACTTTACTATTTAAATATTCCACATGGTACAGGCCACGTCCACAAGGAGCAGACCACGAAGGAGATGGTGGGACGACCTGGATGGCTTCCTTAAGAATTGTAATGAGAAAGCGAGGAACCATGATCATTGGAAAGAATGGAGGGAGGCCTTTGCCCAGCAGTAGGACAATATAAGCTAATTATAACAATAAAATAACATGAAACTACGGCCTTGCTAGATAAAGAAAAAAGCTAGGTAGGTATGGGATAACACAACGAGCTAAAGTACGAGTCTTTGCGTCGTTTATCCTCAATGCTGAGGGTCGTGACCCGGACGAATAATTTTCTTGTGGATAGTCCACAAGAAAATTATTCGTCGAGGACTCGAGGTCATTTCGCCATGTTGTCCTATCTTCGGCAATGTGGATGGCGTCGCAGACTGTGGTCTCTAGTGTAATATGGATTTGGTCTGACCAACGTAACGTTTCCCATCTATTTTGAGCATGAGGTACGAGTCCTTTATTCATCAGGGGATGGTAACGAAGCGTCATGTGAATAGGAAGGATGAAACGTATGTTACTAAAATAGTTATAAGTACCTGCGGATGGATGGAGAGAAAAAGTCAAAGGTAGGTTAGCATAGCATTTGAAAGAAAAGGGAGAAGGGGGCTTCAGATAACACGGGACAAGGTCAGGAAGATGATGATGATCGGATGGAAACCCTGGAGACAAAGTGGTTAATAAAGACGAATTTTTGACGTGACAACGTCTTAAATTAGGTTGCGGCTGGGAGTCACTTATGAAAAAGTGTAACGCTCGGTAACGTTACGATGAGTCACCGAACGAGAGAGAGGCCCGCCGAATGCCTTGCGTCTCTCTCCCACTCAACTATGATCGGTCTGCCGCGCGCGCAGCACTAGAGAATTAGGCGCATTGAATCGGCGCATGCTTGTGTCTCTGTCTTTGTCTTTCTCGAACGTTCTTGGCGTTGGAAAAAAAAAGACGTTGTCACGTAAAATCTTCGCCCGTAAAACCGACTTTACAGGCAACCATTTTTTTTAAGGAAAGCCAGTCCTAGAACTGGCTTTTTCCTTAAAAACTAAGCACAGAACGGAAGGACAGTCAGTGAGAAATTACGACACACTGTTCAACATTTGTTTTTAATAACGTTGGTCGCAAAGCAAACCTTGCGCTCATTACTCACGGAAATATTTCAATATTTGCTATAAATGCCAGTTCATACAGCAAATGTTCTGGGCGAAACAGCTCCATTATATCATTTTATTTTATTACTGCATGTGTACAATATACATCTATGTAAACGACCTAAAGTTGGCAATGTTACAAATTAATTAATGGTTATTAAAAAGTGGTTAGTTTTGAACCAGTCGAGGTTATTGCAGAATGTTACTTTCATGCCAACGTGAGTAGTGGACTGGTCGAGCGGTTTCTTGAATTTCACTTATGTTAACTTTAACGCTCATGCTTAGACAACAGATTACCGAGTAGTTACTATTTATGTAATTTTATGTTTGAGTTATATACACTGATTTTATATCTTCAGCTTTGAATAAAACTTGATGTCTTCAAAATTACAAGCTCATTCTCTAGTTTTTTTATCAGGCAAAAGTTGTCTAAATGTTATATAACTGGTGTCTTGACAAAAGTTTACTAAAAATAGCCTTGATAGTCGTCCATTAAACTCTTCTATCAAGGTGATCAATTTAAAACTGTCACAGTTTGGCCTGTCAACAAGCTATACTGATAAACATAGGAATTTTCGCAGTTATAGCTATAGCAACACGGCAGATGGTTACAATGATTCATGTCTTTCAAGTGTTCAGTAGAACATTTAGGAAGATAAGCATCGAGATAAATGCTGAAAGGACCTATTACACTGCGCTGAATATCGCGCGCGATCCTACTATTTTTCATTCATAGAAAGACAGTCAAGTCTATGGTTCGACGTATCGCGTAGTGTAATAGGGGATAGACTGTCTTTCTATAAATGAAAAATAGTACGAGTCGGAATATCGCACGCGATATTCAGCGCAGTGTAATAGATCCTGAACAACTTATCTAAATGTGGTAGCGAATTCCTTATCTGGCACGTGATTCCCGCCTTGAATTGATCGTTCATTAAACAAACACCTCAGTCCGACCCACCGCACTCGACATCTAGACGAGCAATAGAATTAAATTGATAGCATAACTGAAATGATGGCCACACATGTCCGATGTCGACTGGACGACTATTGAAAGATTTATGTAATAGATAGACATGATGGTATGACTTTTATTGAGTCTAAACGTGTATTTGAAGACCTTGTAATGGAAAATTATGAATGTAGATGCTATAACACAAAATACATTATGAACGATAATAACATGGTCATGAAGGAATTGGACACTAAGATTACTCGTAGTTTCATAATTATGTAGGTATGAACGAAAAAAGAGGATGACTCTAGCTGTGTTTAAACCAACAATCTCAAAGAATCTAAGATGTGAGGCAGTTTCAACGCTGCAATAAAGATTAAGATATCAAAGCTATGCAGGAAATGCCCTCGAATTAGTTCCTAGGAAGTAACGATTGTACCTATTTTATACAGAGCTTGCATTTAACTCGGAAGAGTATTTTCAGTCAGGTGACTTGTCAGAAATCTGAAACGTTCCGAAAAAAATGTTCCGAACAGGTAAACTTTACCAAGGTCAGACTAAAAGTCGGCAGTGTGTAACCAACCTATTAAACATTAAGGAACATGCTTGTAATAAATAACCCATTCATAGAATAATATGCTTTTGAAACAGTTTTAAATGACTAAGCGTGGTCAACAATTGATTTAGGCACGTGATTTATTACTAAGTATGCCTAAAACTTTGCAAAAAATAACAGTTCGACCGAAATATAACGAAACAGGTGAATACTACGTAGATTTAGAATTGACAGGACTTATAAATAAGGTGTCGAAAGATGTGTAACATGCAGCTGGGCTGGCATAGATATTACACAGACAAATGATAAGAAAATTCTTTAAAAAGATCACGTTATGCTAACAAGAATGGGACGTAGATAAAATAGGTATATCTTTTGAACGAGATACCGTTGAGGGGCAATGTTAAGATAAAACACTTAGGAGGTTTGAACGAGTGCTTGAATTGATATATGAACTTGATAATGTTACTCGTACTAAAGATATTGCAAAGCCATTTTGAATGTTTTATAAACAATTAATTATTAACAATTATAATCAGAAGGCAGTTGTTAATACAGTCAAAATTTTCATAATGATTGAACACACATTGCTTATAATAAACATTCCAACTTACAACAAAACTATAAAACACACAGATGAAAACATACAAACGGATATCAACTGCATTGATTACTTGAAAATACTAATCATAGTTTCACGGGCATGCACACAAACATATTCAGAAAAGTTATCAAAACACAATTTCCTCACTAATTACCAACAAACATTAAGAAGAAATGCGTTCGATTCAACTCATCAAGTATTCTTAAAGGCTCGACTCGTAGTCAAGGCGGCTGCTATCGCTCCGTACGTTACATTCAATATGCAATTATATACTCAGGAATTTTTGTTAGTTGATAGAGTGCACTGCGGAAATGGACCTTATTAGGTAGAGCATTAGGTTTGATTAGTATTGTTAGAATAAATAGTGAGGTATTGGACGCACCAGTGATCGTGTTTCGTATCGCAGTCCCCTCACGGTAACACGTTTGGCGCGAGGAACGCGCGGTAAGCAACTGACGTTCGTCTGATATTGCCATGTTGGTGCCGCCGAACATGTGACCATGCTAACTTCGTGATGTGATCGTTAAATTATTGTTCCCTAACTTTGTTATTTCTAACAGATACCTTGCATACGGATTTAATACTATTTTTATTACAATAACGGATCGTTTTACAGGGATTTTATTATATATGCGCATGCGCATATAATAAAATTACGTTGACCTTGGCTTATAGACATACATCCCGTTTACGTAAACTAATATTATATTATTATATCACATTTTTATAACATTGAACCTATAAATTGGACGTTACTTAATAGTTTAAACTATAGTTAAAATAAATATCTCCGGACAGTTTATAATCTACAACATAATACGCGGGTATTCTGCTAAACAGATATTTCGGTAAAACATAAACAAGTGAATTAACGTGACATGCGTAACGAAAATTAATAATTAATTTTGATTTAATAGCAGGTAGGTACTTAATCTGATAAAAATTACATAAAAATACTTACGTATGGAAAAAAGCGTTGGTATACCGCAATAATAATCCACACAAGTGAAGAAGTCGTGCCTGTGTTGTTCTCACATCAGCTGATGATAAGGAAGATGAGAGCTATCTCGTGATCGCGCCGTGCGGTTGGCAGCACTGACTCCTGCGCAGCCTCCGCGGCCTCGCGTCGACTCATCATTGCGTGATTCGTACTACGGTTAAATAATTACATTTGTAAACTCTGGTAATGGATTGGAAAAATTGAACTTCAACTTGTAACATTTTTTTAAACAACTCAGGGATTTTTTTTGAGCAGGAAATCATCAAATGACTTCTCTCGCCCTATGTGGAGCGAGAGGGAGTGTCAGACTGTTTACTGACTAAAAGCCAGGTTGTCTGAAAGGGAACATTGGGGTCCTTGAATGCAAGGCAAAGAAGTAACTTAGGAATGGGTTTTTAAAAGCCTGATACGTCCTCCCGCTCCGCCTTACAGCGGGAGAAGTCACTGGATGATTTCCTACCTAAAAAAAAACGCCATGTTCGTTCAGTCGCTTTTTGCGTTCCAGGGTTGCGGTAACTCATTCGAATAACCATTCACCCCTGGCACCTCGGTCCTTGTGGGTCCGGTCCAAACGTAGACACGCAAGTAGTGAAATGAAAAATATGTAAAGGCGTCTATATCAATCTGTTAACGGCAGTGTTATCTAAAAAGAAATTATATTAGGTAGGTACTTACTATAAATATCACTTACAGAAATTATAGACAGTTCAATTCAATCAATTCTTCAAAATATAGTACACAAAAAATCTTCTAAAAACAAGTACCTATTTTTCTTCCAAATTATTTATCCTTGCATATTAAAAAGCAAAGACACCGCCCTTCGCGTCTGTCTGAATATTTGCGATAAACTCAAAAACTATAACAACGGATTTTCATGCGTTTATCAATAATAGATAGAGTAGAGTATAGAAACCGGCACGGATCTTGAGCGCTGGCTTCAAGTTTTTTTTTATTGTTGATAAGTTGCGCAGAAGTCAAATATTCGGTATCTTTAGTGGTGCGAAGTGAGACGCGAGGGCGGGGAGTGTCAGTGATTAGCTCGCCGCACCATCGCGTCATAGACGTCACTCGTGATTCGTTCCCTGCGTTTGCTGCATATATCTAACAATGACGACGATTGGCTCGCTGATGTATGGAATGCGCAAAGCGATCCTCACTCTGAAGCCGAGCGCTCTAGCTATTATAGAAAAAATGGCGTGAATTTATATGGTTTGTAACACTTGTGCGAATCTGAAGCGGGGCGCTTGTCTATGTAAATAAAAGGTGAAACTAACTGACTGACTGACATACGAACGCACAGCTAAAACTACTGGGACTAGGAACGTGAAATTTTGCACAAGGCTTCCTTTTATGACGTAGGCGAGCAATAAGGGATTTTTGGGAATTCAACTTTTAAGGGGGTAAAACGGGGGTTCAGTTTTATATAAAAAATCTTAAAAAGTATTTCGACACCTGACTGTACTTTGTGTTTTTGTATTATAATTAAGTATATTTTAGTTAGGTTAGTATAAATACCTAATTTAGTTAATTAAGTTTTTTTTATGTACATATAATGTAAATATAACTATTGCACATAATATAATATACACCGCTAAATTTTGATCGTTTTAACTGAATTAACATTATATCCGCAGGAAAACTAAAGTTGCCGACATAGCACAAAGAATTGCCAAACTTAAGTGGCAAAGGGCAGGGCACATTGCTCGCAGAACAGATGGCCGTTGGGGCCGAAAGGTTCTGGAGTGGCGACCGCGTACCGGAAGACGCATCGTTGGAAGGCCTCCTACAAGGTGGAACGATGATCTGGTGAAGGTAGCGGGAAACCGATGGATGCGGGACGCACAGGAACGTTCGATGTGGCAACGCTTGGGGGAGGCCTATGTCCAACAGTGGACGTGTATCGACTGAAATGATGATGATGAACATTAAGAAAACGTCAGCTGAGCGAGTCCAATGACCTGTAGGTAGTAGTCGGCGTTGCGTACAAACTACCTACACGTCATTGGACTCGCTCAGCTGACGTTTTCTTAAAGAAATTAATTTCATACATGAGTAAATTAACACGAGTTTTGAAAAAAAGGTACTTTATTTTTTAATTTTATCTTTACAAATCGATAAGATGTTTCATGTACCGGATCGAACCTCCACGGGATTAAAACGATCAAAATTTAACGGTGTATAAAAATTAATTGCTGTTCCTCAGTCTCGCTGAGGTTCAAAAACGGTTTGACTGATTTGATTTCTTTTCTTTCTAATACAAGGGTCGTTTATAAGAAAAAAAAATAAGAAATACAGTTTCAGACAGAAAAACAGTTTAAAAATTGAAATATTTAAATTGGTTGTGTATGGGAATCGATATATCGATAGGAAGTACTAATTTAACGAGGGCAAAGCCGCGGGCAGCAGCTAGTATAAACAAACTGACATTACCTTGTTTTATAACGTTTACAATAACGTTCTGTGATACAAACATATGAGATTAAGAGACATTATTCAATTTTATACTCAACAAGTGATTATTTCAATTGCCTTTCGATTTGTTGTGATTAAGGCCTGAGCCAAGGTGATGACAGGTACTTCGAATTTAGCTTCATTATGTATATCCATTTACAAAGTGTATAGAACTGTTTAATGAAAAAAAAAAAACAAGTATTTTTTATAAATAAAATATATTTTGTTAATAAGTACATAGATCAATATTATAATCATATGCCTAAATATATATGTAATAAAATAATTTAAGTAACAAACAAAATATGTTTTTCTAAATTGCAAATACAATTAAATAATGGTGTAAAATTCACTATAGTCTAACTAAGATGGCATTTTGTAATAAACATATTGGGATTGATTTTGTTTTTATGTTTTATTTTTATGCTAAAATTAGTCTTGTTTGTAACCACGGATTATTTGACAGGACTATTAACCTTAACCGCCTGCCTGAATATATCCGACAAACGCTCTCGCGCTTGTTCAGCCAGGGTCACACGTCCACACCCAAATACTCCATCTAGTCAGTTCTTCTGTCACCTATGAGGATTGAAGAACTAAACGAAATGGAGTACCCAGTCGTTAACACACGACCCTGACAAATGGGTCACGCAAACAATCATCGGATCAACAGGCGGTTAAAGGGTAAAATAGGCGTACCAAGTAAAAATACACAAGACATATTTAGAACAAAGTGTTAATTGGCTATACATTTAGGTATAGCCTAGACGATTTTTTTTATTCGTCTATGACGTACACAGCCTTCGTCATAGACAAATAAATTCAATAATAGCCTGAACTACAGAGTATGTTTGCATAAATATCACAAAAAAGGTCATTATTATGTTAAGTAGATATAAATAAAAAATAAACAAAATGAGGCTAAAAACAGTATTTTTTTTGGTATCAATATCAAAACAGTTAAGCTATGCACACACTATTTTGTAATATCACATAATACTATGTCTATTTTAAGTCTAAAACCACCTCCATTTATCCATTATATGAATACTACCGACATTGATAAAATTATAATATAAGTAACAAGTCTATAACGCATGATATAACGTCGTACAAAAGTACGATTAACAACGAACGAACGAAACGAACATGCATGAACAAAATAAAATTTAGTTATTAATTTATTCATATTATTATTTAATCTCTGCTGAAGTATTTGAATGAATAAAGTAAGCTATTCTCTATCTAAAAGAATTGTTTTCACTTGCGAACTTTACAAATTTTCATTAATTAATGTACTTACTTAAATATTTTTGATTATGTTGGTCGAATGTTTTTTACACACTTACTTGACAATTAAATTACAAAAGTTCGCCTTGAAAAACGGTCATGCTACTGAAACGAATAATAAGTAAAAATCGACTATTGCCGAAGCCATACATGCAGTTTATTATCTTGGGTAGGTTAATATTAAGTATCACTTAATACATTCAGTAATATTCGTTTTCAAGAACCCTAGAATTTGAATATTAATTTGAATTTTCAAACTCGGCTCTATACCAAGAAGAATCAAAAATCAAACTGCAATAATGGATATTATTTCCGTTCATTTTGATTTATGCAGGCATAATTTTAAACAAATATAATCTATTGACATGACAGTAGAACCCTATTGGGTCTACCACACGCTCAGGCTTCACCATAGTTTTTCCTGCATATGCAGCTTTATACTTTTCGATCGCGACATGTTGGTAGTAGACAATATGATAAAAACACATTATCACATTGAAATCCTAAAATATATCTATAAAGCTATGTCACAATCCACAAATCCTTTTCCCTATACCATAGCCAAATAATTAACAAATTATACTAAACTAATTAAGGAACAATAAATTAACAACATGCGAGGTAGAATGGGTAATAATATAACTTAATAAACCAGTTCACCTGGCTACCACCTTTCTGAATGCTTATAAGCATCGTGTCATGTGATATAGGCATGATCTCTGGCACCAACAGACATATCATCAAGTTCGAAGTATGAATAAAAACCGTCGTTCAAAAGATAGACATCATTATCTTAACTATAGTTACCATCACCATTATTTCTGGCGAAAGATGTCCACTGCTGGACATAGGCCTCTCCCAAGTGTCGCCACAACAACCGGGACTGTCTGTCTCATATCCATCGGATTCCCACAATCCTCACCCGCAGGCTTACTCTTGAGTTGAATTCCGATCGGTCGACATTGAGATTGTGGCGTTTCGTACCCTTGAGTTCAATGCTAGCGCCAAATTCGTTCAAAATTGCGTGACCATTTTGAGAACTAAGTGAAATCGTATCATCATCATCATCATCATCATCATCATCATCATATCAGCCGAAAGACGTCCACTGTTGGACAATATTGACAATAGTGAAATCGTATATGTTGACAATATTATTTTCAAGAGTACCAAATCACGTAACGTCAAAATTGACATTGCAATCGGATTGACTTTAGATTGAAATTGAAATTAATTTGGAGAGTAAGCCTGCAGGTCATCGGTCTATCTTGTATCTCGATCTTCCTCTTAACAATACTATGGTATGGGATCGATGCAAAAGACAGACCAACCATTATTATAATCCAAAAGACACTTGCGCTTTAATATATTTCTGTCGTGGCCAGGTTTTAGAAATTGATCACTTCATAATATGGCCAAAAAAAAAACTGACCAGATCGTTTTAAACGTTAAAATTTGTTGATATTTCAATTCTCGTTTGGCCTACTTTCTTTAGACCTTTTATTATCATAAAGAAGTTCTACATCAATGATATGGCCAAACGAGGATTGACATATCATCACATATTAACGTTTAAACAATCTGGCTAGTTTTAGTTGGCCATATCATGAATTATAAATTCTAAGATCTGACCACGAAATTACAATTCTATAAATGTTTGCTGATTAAAAATAATATAATATTTCCTGTTCTGTAATAAAATTCGAATACAATATTGGACCTTTGACATCGCATAATTTTACAATAAATTAGATAATCTTACGTTAGTTTTTTTTTGTTATATCAATAAATCTATTGATATTAACATAAAACTTCATACAAGCAAAATAAGGCGGTTCATATTATGCGAAAATGGGTAATAATATAACAATCAACCTATTGGCCCACATAACCAATGGGAAGTATCGAGACACATGTAATCACGTCAAATGACAACTAGTATTCGTATATATTTTTTTCAAATTATATGTATTTGAATGAACAATAAGACCGGTGCTGCCAGTTCACGCAGCAAGAAAATATATGCAGCTCTATGGAGCTTTGACCAAAAGTGTTGGTTACGCAGTCAACCATACATTTCTTGACGTTATGACCTGGCTACGCCGCCATGGCTTCGCAGTAAGGGCGTTATCACACTAGCGGTATGCGAGCGTTCTCAAAGTGGAGCGGGTGCACGACGAATAATACGTTACGAGCGCGCAGCGAATTTGTTGCGGACACGCAACGAAATTCGTCAACGAGATGCGTTTCCCCAGTGTCTTCGAAGTAACAAAACCAACAGCAGTGTCTCCTCGTCGGAATCCATTTTATTACCGAGTTGGACGTCGTTAACTTGCTACAAAAACGTGTTGAAAACGTTGCGAATTTCGACGCGTCCGCGACGTCTTCACTTTGCATTCGTTGAGCGAGCGCCCCGCGTGTGATAACGCCCTTATAGATGTTCGAAACTAAAATATTTAATAATTTAATTACCTCCTCAATATTATGTATTTATAATTACGTATACAATTGAATTACTCAGATATTTTAATGTCGTTCCCACGACGAGACGTAAAACAGATAATAATGTGTCATTTTTTGTCCTACTGTTCAGTTTCCAAGTTCACCGTATTATATTGGCTAGTCAATACATAATGATATCAACATAATTGCTCATCAGTCGTGAAATAAAACAATGGGAAATCAAATCTTAATACGGTACTAAGAAATAAAACCATTAAATCAATAAAAATATGATATCAAACATTATTACAATAGGCTTTGTAATGTATGCAGTGTGTGCACGTGTATTTACGTTTCGATACATGTTCGATACTGAAAAATATCCGCTCTTTGAACTTAAAATGTGTTGAAAAACAAATGAATAAAATCAGCTTAAAGCATATACTTATATTTTGCGTGCTAAACGATCACGTCAACATCTCTTTCATCACTTTTGTTGATCGATGCCTATTTAAAATGGGGCCAGAAAAAAACAACAGTTAGGATGTTTACCACATCGGTATAAGGATATTTTTGGCACGATTAATCAGCGCGTATTCTTGCCTAATGTTTGTGATAAACAATCTCCCGGTATACATCAATAAGCAAGCGAATTCGTGGCCGGACTGCTTACACTTCAGTAGTTTGTAGTTCGCTTTGGCTAATTTATCGATTGGTTTCCAGAATCATATTTCTACAGACAAAATTGCTCGCACATGAATTATAGGTACTGTTCAAAATGCATGCATAATGGACAATGTAAATAAACACCAATTCAGTTAGCACTTATAATTGAACAAAGTGTCACGCTCGAAGAGATATACCACAAAATAGTACAGAAGACAATCTCATGTATGTCTATGTACTTCACTTTTTATACCTACGCTCAGTGGACGCACACTAATGAGCTTTTGAGCCGGAACTGTTCGACGAGTGAGCCGAGGCGCGACCGAGACATCGTGTCTGTGAGCGGTGTCTATGCGTGCGTTGCTCGAGCCCGCTTTGTATGTAGATTGACTTCTGTGCCTATCTATTTTGTGAATATACAGAGGTAGTAGATACATCCTTATTTCGCAATACCCTATTACCACTTGTATGATAACAAGTGGTGATGGTATTAATAGTCATAGCATAGCGTAGTCGGCCTTATAATGTTCCCGTTGGGACTAAGGCCTCTATTCTAGAAGAGGGGATGGGCCTTAATCCACCACGCAGGTCCAGTATGATGGTACTGGTCCTACTGAGGAATTACACGATCTGATTAATCACTAATAGGACGCGATCCATTGGACCCGGAAGTCATTTTTAGTTTTGACACTTTTGACAGTCATTACGGAAGCAAGATAATCTGACACCAGTATCGCTAAGACAGTTACTATGTGTTAAACACTGTTAAGCTAGAACTACATTAGACCGATGCACGCGTGTAACACGCCTGATTTGTACGTTTGTACGTAGAACGCCGTCGCGTGGTGTGGATCTAGTGTAGTCAACAAGTCTAGTTTCCATATAAAATGTATGGAGACCGACGCGCCACGATCGGCGTGTGTAGCACACGTGCGCAGTGTATTTCTGCCTCTACTAGGCAGCTTTTGGTTAAACTAATTCCCCACTATGTTGGAAAAAGGCAAGGCATAGGTACTGCTACTTGAAAAATCTTGAGAGAAATAACCAATAACACCCATTACATATTAAAACTTATTTAGTACTTGGAGGCATTGACGAATGGTAGGTAGGTAATTATTTTATTTCACTACAGACTAAATTGTAACCAACTTTTAGGTGAACATCTTTCTCATAAATTTTAAAATGAGAGAGCAAGGCATGAATATTTACCTACTTATATCAGTGTTCAGTAGGCACATTTTACATAATTATAGGTCCTTAGCAATGAAATTGGCGTCAATACGGGTTATTTTAAATCAACTTTTTATTACAGGTACTTTTTTTTTGTAGGTAATAACTGTGTGTTGGTTTTTGTTGTATTTTCTTTAATATCGTTAAATAAGTTCAAACAAAAGAAAAAAAACTAATCGAGCTGAAGATATCACAGTTCAAAGTATCCTGTTTAAAAATTTATTTCATTTTTGGTATTGTGAGGAATAGGTACTATTCTAAAAACAACTATGAAATTTGGAATGGCCTTAATTAGATCAACTTATCGACGACTTTTAACCAGGCATCTACAGTTTTTGAACAGGTCTAGAGTGTATAAAAAACAAACGAAATATGTTTCCATTTCAATATAGAACTTATTCATTTGAATAAAAACACTATGATGATAGAAAAACAAATATTACTATGATCTGCCCAGCAAAAAGAGGTAAATCTCTTTTTTTTAATGGTAACATGTATACAACCTAATAAGATACTTACCAAGGAATTTACTTATACAGTAAAAATTTAACAGTATAAAAATAATGGGGGTTGCCATACCTATAACACGCCAGTTTTTAGGCTATCAATTTTGTAAACTGTTTTTTCTTTAAAAGGTTGCCACAATATTATTCTAAACGTCCTTTTCATAAAGCTGAAACAAAGAAAACTTGTTTAAAAAATTATTATTATCAAACTGTCTCAAGTTCTCAACAATTATTATTACTAATCTTTTGTCTGAGTGCTGCACCTAAGGCGATCATTACACGGTCATGCAAGTGTCAATCAATTCCATTAATCATGATTGATGGTTTTCGTGAATCAGTACTAAAAAATGTCAATCATGGCATTAGACTGTACGGTTTTCTTCAATCAAAACTTTGACTGTGGCAAAATTGACAGCAAAACCTACCGTGTAATGTTCGTCTTAAACACAGACTCCATTATTTTTTTCTATGGGAACAGGCTGTATAAGCCTTGTCAATCTTTTTTTTTTATTTACAAAAGCTTCATGCAACTAAAAACGTATAAACGCGGACTTAACGCGATAGGGCCCAAACACTAAAGTATGATGTGACCTCGCATAGTAATATAATAATATAATATAATATTCCACAACTATCACACAGCGCCGTCTAGTCCCAAGCTAAGCAGAGCTTGTGTTATGGGTACTAGACAACTGATAAACATACTTATATATTTCTAAATACATACATATTATAGATAAATTACACCCAGACACAGAACAAATGATCGTGCTCATCACACAAACATTTGTCCTGGGTGGGAATCGAACCCACGATCTGCGGCATAGCAGTCAGGGTCACTAACCACTAGACCAACAGGCCTGTCAATAGTAAAAATATACAAGCTCGCACAAGGCTTCGCGTAACGCACATTGTAGGGTCATTTGGGGCCTTACCATGACTTGATAAAATATAAAACCGTGTGAGCGAGAAAGAGGTGTGGAGCTATACAGCTCCATCCCTCTAACAATTCAGTTGTAAGTCGCCAAATAGATCGCGGTAAGAGCTCGTGGTAGGTGGGGGCTCTGAACGGATGCTTTGCCGAACAAAATCACATCACAGTTTTGTGTGGGAGCCTTTAAGACCTACTAGTCCACCAATGGTGATGGAGAGATAACATGGCAAGTGCACAAAAAACTATCGCGCGAGAGTTCTGTCTTTTTCACGTAGCTTCGTTTAAACCACCAGGCATCATGTTATTTTTTTTTTTAAGCGTTTGTAAGTTTGTATTAGTGTAATAATTTACCTCCAGAAATTTAATACATTTTATTACAATAAATAAATAAACAAGTAATTTCGGCTTTCTATAATATCATTTGATACTTCTTTTAATTTTCAAATAATTATTGGCATTTCTTTAAGACCGTCCGTTTTCTTCCATCAACTACAAAATAACTTACTTGCAATCATGGGAAGTCTCATGGACCACAACAGGGTGTGGCTGCACTTGATTGTAACCTTTTCTGAACCATCGAAGGTGTTAGAAGTGCTTACAATTCCACCAAACCGCAGCTGCTGATTGTCTGCAAGGTGAAAACAAATGAAAATGGTAAATAGGGTTGGCGATCGCTGTGCTGTGTAAGGGTTATATTTCACCAGGACACCATGGCAGCGCCACCAGTTGCGCCGCCATGGTGTCCCAGTGAAACATAGCCCTAAGTTACCAAACTAGACCCCTTACAGACACCAGAGTCGCTACACGCCCGAGCTGGTCGCGCCATTAATTGCGCATCCAAACGGACACCCACCAGGTACAGTTGCCATTACGGATCTTGAACACTTGCGCAGAAGTCAAATATTCGATCATTTTAGTGGTGCGAAGTGCGACGCGGGGACGGGGAGTGTCAGTGATTGGCTGGCCGCGCCATCGCGTCATAGACGTCACTCCTCATTCGTTCATTGCGTTGCTGCATGTATCTAACAACGAAGACGCTTGGCTCGCCAATGTATGGAATGCGCAAAGATCCCCCACTCTGACACCGAGCGTTCAAGATCCGTGATGGCAACTGTACCTAAGTAGCTCTCTATACATTTTGTGGGTAGAGGCGACTGGTCGCGCCGCTATGGTGTCCCGGTGAAATAAAGCCCTAAGGGGGATGCCAATCCGGTGCTGGTGCTGGGTGACGTCACGGGATCCGCATGATGGTCGCCGCGGTGACGGTGTTGATGTACTCGTGCGATGTCGACGGCAACATCACAAGCATTCGGTGTTCAATTAGGTGTTGAATAGCACATCACTGGCACACAAACGTATGGCAGCCAGATACATTTTCAATTCAGGCGCTAACGTATTTACTGCAACCGGCCGGCTGAAGCACGGTACACATGAGGCAGCGGTCCGACGTAAAACGTCTAAATTGAAAGCGCGCTAACTTCTTCTTCTTCCTGCCCTTGTCCCATCTTATTTGGGGTCGGCGCAATACGTTTTTTTCTTCCATTCTACCCTGTCACTCGTCATGCTATCACTAACTTCCTTAACTTAAGCGCGCTAACTATTTGTATCTAAATCAAGACATTAAGATGACTTGATTGCACACCGACTGCATCCGAACTGCACCATACCCACCCGCCCGCACGCTCCGTCCTCCCGCGCGTGGTGCAGTTCGGATGCAGTCGGTGTGCAGTTCACACGACTGCATCTGCGGCAACTCTGTGTGAGAAAGATGTAGGTATGTAAACAGAATGTCTTTGACATTGACGCACAAACGAATACCATGGATCCAATACATGATTCTGGAAACCTGAGTGGTGCAATTTTTCGTCGGTTTTATACTATTTTTTTTAATTAATGAATTACTTTTAAAATTAAAAATGTCATCGGGGTTATTTAGAGTAAAGATTTTATTTACCCAAATGACTTTTAGTAATACACAAAGATTCTTACCAAGATTCCATTTCAGTCCAGTAGTGGTAACATGTTGGCAAATATCGCCAACTGGCACCAAAGAACACCAAGCCCTCTTATGCTGCCTGGTATCTTCAGGAACATAAATAACATGGTCACCAGGCATTAGCAGCCATGATATAGAATCATCCGACATTATAAATACATTTGTATTTGCATCCAGTAAAAATTCATCTTTTACTAGAAACAGGGTTTGAACATTCGCTAATATTTGGTCAAATCGGCCGGATGTTTGTGCTACTGCAATAATATGGGATAGCTGAAAAATCATTCAAAAATATTAATGCACACTCATAAGTCATAATCATATTAACATATCCGACAGTGAAAATGTTAACCATTTAATTACTTGCGTCGGATTATTCCAACGAGTGTTTCAGTGTCTTATTCGCCAGGGTTGTGGGTTTGTGACTGAGTACTCAATAATCTCGTTTAGCTGTTTAATCTTGATAGAGTATTTGGTCGTGGATGTGCAACCCTAGCGGATTAAGCGCGAGAGTGTTTGTCGGATATACATGACACAGGTGGTTAAAAAAAAAAATGAATGTGCTGGCAACACCTGTATGATTAAAAAGTGAGAAAGTGATAAATAAGCCTACCTCCAACCCAATTTGTTTTCTATGCACATTTAATTCTATGAGAGCTTTCGTAAAGTCTGTTCGGTCTTGATCTGGAGTGTGGATAACCTGAATGAAAAATATATTACACAAAGTTAGATTGATAAAAAAATACAGTAGAAACAATACCATTCAGAAGAGTGAGTGAAGTTCAAACCCTTTGAAGTATTTGTTGTGCAAAACAATGAACTTAGCGGTGGTCAGGCAGAAGTGTCTTTGATGGCACATAAAAATCAATAGCTGTGTGTTGGTCATACTAAAACTAAAAAACAATAATACAGGGGTGGAATATAAGGAAAAAGCCGAAAAACCTAAAAAAAATGACAAAAAGATAATTTTGTATGCAATCAATATTTCAATGTGAGAAGTAGCAATTTTATAAAGGCAATCCTGCTGAAGAAAATGTACAATAAATTAATTCAGTAAACCCCAAGCGAACGCGTTCATTCTCTCATTGTCTATAATTACGGTATTCAAAAGGTTAAATGGAACAAAAAATTTAAAATAAACTACATATAATATCTATGAAATGCTTCAGTTTTTCAGCAGAACCACCTATTTAAATAGAAAATAGTTTATGCCCTTATCCAGGCCTTAGTCTACCTTCAGCAGTTGAGCTGTAATTATTTAACATACATACATTACAATTCACAAATGATGACGGCCGTGAAGTTAGCCTTTGCGAACATTCGCGCATACTACAATCTTCTCACACACGCACAACGCCATTTGTTTCCTAAAACACGTTACTGCACAGCCTTCTGCGCAAACTTCACGGCCGCCATCATTCGTGAATTGTACTGTACAGACTAACATTAGTAATATTAGTACAAGAACGATTAATACAAGCATTTCACCTTACAACCTTTCTTTTTGTATTTCTCTAATATTTCATCAGTGATAGAGTCAAAATCTCCAGAGATGAGGTCCGGATCCTTCATTGTGTTCAGCAGGTCATTTGGAAACTCACTTATGTACTTGTCCCACCGTCTTGTGCCACCATCAACAGTCATTCTTATACTAGCTGAAACACATCAATAAATTTTCTAAAATCACTAATATATTTTATGTTCTATTTAAAGAATTTCAGGATTACTTGAAGAATTTATATCTTCCAAAGTGAAGTAAACTACATTTAAAATTAAACAAATATGAACTCTTTTTAGGGTTTCAGGGGTGGCCTATTTCCAACAGTGGACGTATATCGGCTGAAATGATGTTGATGAAATGATGAACTCTTTTTAATTCTTCTGTTACATATAAGTTTGTGTGAGCAGTGGTAGCCGAGTGGTCCCCACTTACGAGTTATAGGTCGCGGATTTAATCCCAGCCAGGCACATTACTTTGTGCAATTTATTTCATAACATGCTCTCAAAATGATGAGGGAAAACATCGTGTGGAAACCGGCTTGTCCTAGAACCAAAAATTCAAAGACATTCACCAAACCGCACTGGGCCCTCGTGGTGGATTATGGCTTGAATAAGCCTCTCCTAGACAAGAGGCCTGAGTTCCAGCAGTGGGAACATTATAAGGCCGACTATGCTATATAAGTTTGTCGCCTAACTCTTCCTACAGAGCTTGACCAATGAAACTATGTGTGTATATCATGTCCAGATCTTATAAATTGATCACTTCATGACATAGCCAAGTATATATATATATTTGAGTTGGTCCCTGGTCAGTTTGAAAATATAATTGGACCTGGTAGATGATGTTGGAATCAGATTCTTTATGTTTTTTTGTGCTGGAGAGCCAGCTTTCAGGCAGGACAACGTCTGTCGGGACTGCTAGTATTTAATAAAGGAGTGATTGCAAAACCATACCTTTATTCCACAAATTTTTCATAAATCCATGGCTCTGTGTGATTGGCCGATTCAAAATAAGAATACCATACTTGATGTCATGTACCAGTTTATTCATAATAATTTGGGTTACATCCCATTTCCAACATTTAACAGTACTAGATCGTCGTTCAGAACGGTTAGAAGGTGAACACATGGGATCACATAACATTTTCACCTGGAAATAATATAGTGACATGATTTTGAGGTTGAATATATAATACCTTCTACTTAAATGTATGTGAGCTTTAAAATTAAAAAAAAAAAATTAATAGCCTTGAATATCTGCATCTTTAAAGCTTTTTACTAATAAAAAAAAAAAACAAAGATGTTGATATTATCTGTCTCAGCTAATACAGACCAATTGAGTCCGTATGTCTGTCTGTCCTTAATTAATTTCTATTAAGAAATATTTCAGGAAATTGACTTCATACTTGAACTTGTTGATTGTGTTATCATTTATAATCAATGTCAGAGAAGATTGATTATTAATTATTATTGTGATTTATTTGCTATTATTATAACAATAAAAAGCATGTTTTTCTCTTACCCATTATAACTTTCTAACCATGAAGAATTTTTCAAAAAAAGAAAATGATACAAACCATTTCACCCATGGTTCGTTCGTTCGTTCCGTTAGTAGCCATGACGACGAAATATACTTTGGTAAATTGTTGATAAAAAACTGCACTGAAGCTGTAATCTTTTTTCAGAATGTTCTCTCACGAAAAAATCAGTAGATTATCAGAAAAATATTGTAAACTTCATCACAATACAATCACATTGATTTGATTTTGAATTTTTTCATTGTTGCCAGCCTTCACAACATCTGTCAGATTTTTTAAACTTTTTAGTTAAGGTTTTCGGCATAGATACTAAATCTTTTAAGACGTCTTCATATTCAATTAATATTAATTTATAATATTATTGGTTTTACAAACTTGAAAAGATCCAACCAGCGACGGCTAAATAGCGAAACTGTGAAAGACAACATTACGTTGTTGGGGGCTGAAGGATGTATGCAAATTCTTTTGATCCCACTTAAATTGAAACTTACCTTAAAAAGGTTTTCAGGATTCATTTTTCAAAACTTAAAATTACTTACGAACTTATAATAAAGTATGTCTCATCATCAACGATTGCGTCATTGTTTACCATCAGGTGGGATCGCAGTCAAGTTCTAGTTTATAACAGATTAAAAAAAAATATATAAAGGTTTTCCATGAGAGAATCTTTAACCTTGACAATCTAAATAAAAGCTGCTACAAATTATAATCGAAATGAATAAAAAAACCTACCCTCAAAATGCGGTTTGGGGCTGTTAAGTTTTTTTTTAAATATTCTCTAAAACATGGTGATTACATACTCTTTGATATTCTCACTAACACTCACAAATGAGGCAACAGGCCAAAGCGTAGAACAATATATTATACGGGTATGTACAGCAGGTAAAGTGCTAGAGTACAATTTGAATGGACTTTAAAAGGATTTTGAATATCCAGCCAATGTGGACTAACCTTTATCTGTAATAGTAGAGTTTTTAATTGATTACGTTGTAACACAAGAATATCTGTCAGTGTTTTTTAATTAATTAAACATCAAAATTGTTGTGAAATTTTATTGTCAAAGCGAAGTCGCCTTGGTTTTTAATTGAGTTTGAAATAACTACTATTTCAAGATGAACAGAATATTTGGAAGAGGAAAACCTAAGGAGCCTGGCCCAAGTATCAATGATTGCATTACCAATGTAAGTTTTTCAAAAAGTTTGTTGTACACTCTATAGATGTTAGTTTCGTCGATGATTCATGTTTCCGTGATTGTACCAATGTTCAAATGATTGTAAATTCCAGGTGGATAGCAGGGCAGATAATATCGAACAAAAGGTCCAGAAACTGGAGTCTGAACTTAGGAAATACAAGGACCAGATGAATAAAATGAGAGAGGGTCCAGCAAAGAATTCTGTTAAACAGAAAGCAATGAGGGTCTTGAAGCAGAAGAAAATGTAAGAGCACGTCATTGTTACTTATTTATCGCTGCGCGAGGTCTTGACCTGCCATTTTTTATTGCAAGTAACACAATCAATATTTATATGAGGGTAGTATTTTGGTTAACCAGAAACCCTGAATATGGTATCTATATCATATATAACTTTGGTAGTCTGTTCTTATGTTACATCTATTGTTATTATGTTGTTTCTACTTTAGATTAACCTTTCAATCATGGAAATTACAGACACAACAGAAAGACAATAGTTGAATGAATTAATGGGGTATTCCTTGATATTGATAAAGTAATCTGAACACCGCCATAGCCCAAAACAAAAATGTCTGAAGATTGAGATTAATCTGAGTAGTTGTATTTAATTCATTAAACCCCAAGCGAACGCCGGCATTCATGCACCTATTGTCTTTCTATTGTGTTTGTAATTTCCACGATTGAAAGGTTAAAAGGGTTAAAAGGTTATAGTTTATGGGAGATTAGGTGGGAATTTACCTGTTTCTTGTTTTTCCTGGCATTATCTAAAGGAATTTTCGCAAATACAATGGTTCTTTTTTCCTTAGTCAACATAGTCTATTACATGTTAACATAATACATAAAAGTTAATGATAACCAGATAATGTGTGTACGAGGAGGAGTGGCAGGTGGTAGCCGACTTCTGCGAAGCAGTAATGCTTGCAAAGGATGAGGCCGACCGCATCAGCCGCCTCTGGGATTCTGATCCCGCCCACCATAGGCGCGGGCTTGTGAACAGTGAGCAATGGGTAGCTCGCTGTCCGGACAAAGCCCAAGCCACCGACGGCCGCACTGTACCGTACAGTAGGGACCCAGCTGGGTCGAAGCCTACTGGGGCCAGGGTTATCCGAAAGGGAACTCGAGCCTCGGTATGAAGGCTAGAAGGAACAGGGTGGGTTGTTTAGTCAGTAAGAGTCTGACACTGTCTCCCACTATCTCTCCGCCCAAGAGCAGGGTTTTCATTGGATGATTTTTCCCACCATAAAAAAAAGATAATGTGTGTAAATTATATTTGATGTACTATGTATATCCGCCTTCTGTCGGGCGGAAATATGGTGCGCGCCTTCAACGGTTGGATCATGCCGGTTTTAATGTACTCTTTTGGCATACTCAAATGGACTCAGACCGAACTTGACGCCCTGGATAGGCGAGTCCGTACATTGCTGACGGCAAATCGGTTGCATCACCCACGATCCTCGGTGATGAGACTGTACATCCCGCGGAAGTGTGGAGGTCGAGGCTTTTTAAACGCGAAGACCCTGCACAACCGCGAGGTGTGCAGCCTCAGAGAATATTTTCTTAAAACCGATGTGGGTATGCACCGAGATGTGGTCGCAGTGGACAAGGGACTCACCCCGTTATTCATGGCTAAAGAGGACTGGCATAAACCTGTAATAATGACTACTGATAACCGCAAGGAAATATGGAAAGGCAAGGAGCTCCACGGGCGCTTTTTCCGGGCTCTTCACGAGCCTGATGTAGATTTCTTGGCGTCCGTGGCCTGGTTACGTTTCAGTGACCTCTTCGGGGAAACTGAAGGTTTTGTCTGTGCGATTATGGACGAAGTTATCTTAACGAACAACTACCGGAGATATATAATGAAGGACGGGAGGGTTGACGTGTGTCGGGCATGCCACCGTCCGGGTGAGTCTATCAGACATATTATCTCTGGTTGTTCTCGTTTGGCTAACGGCGAGTATTTGCACAGACATAATCATGTAGCCAGGATTATCCACCAGCAACTTGCTTTGAAGTACAACCTAGTGGATTTAGAAGTACCGTATTACAAGTATGTGCCCGACCCAGTTCTCGAAAATGACCATGTCACTTTGTACTGGGATCGGTCTATCATTACTGACCGGACTATTGTAGCCAATAAGCCGGATATAGTGGTGATAGACCGATTAGCGCGCCGTGCAATGATAATCGATATCACCATCCCGCATGACGAGAATCTCGTGAAAGCTGAGAAAGAGAAACAAATGAAATATCTCGACTTAGCACGCGAGGTTGTCGACATGTGGAATGTGGACTCGGCTATCATTGTGCCGATTGTCGTAACTGCCAATGGTCTTATTGCTAAAAGCTTCGACGACCATCTGTCGAAGCTGTCGTTGCGCGGTTGGATCAAGGGCCAGATACAGAAGGCAGTACTCCTCGATACGGCTCGCATTGTGAGGAAGTTCCTGTCTCTGGAGCCCTAACCACCGGTAGCTTGGACCCTGCTCCTGACATCGGTGGACTACTGTTTTTATATTTTTAAATGTTTTTTTTTTTTAAATATATATTGTTATAAAAAATATTTAAAAATATCAAAATATGTACTATAGGAAAAATAAAGGAAATAATAATAATAATAAATCATTTATTATCAGGCATCTTGGCCCATAGATATATACCTTACAGACTAACATACATATAGAGTAAATACAACTTGTCGTTAGTAAATAAGACTTAAGACTATTATGTATTCTTATACTTTTTAAGTAGTCTTAATAAGTTGAACTGGCAATGATTCTATTTCTGGATACTTATCTTAGATTTATTTTCTGTATACATTCTGTATACAGCTTTCATCAGTAGTTTCACCATATATTTTTTTTTTTAACGAAATTGTATCCTGTGATATTCTGAAAAGATGTAGTTACTATCACTTAAAAACAAGTTTGAAACTGCAAGTGCCAGAGATAACTAGTTTAATGTTCAAAAGATTTTTAGCAGCCCTGGAATTCAAAGGGCAATAGAAAGAAGACTTAGGGTTATAGGGTTGTAGTTAGTAAAAGTCTGACACACAGTCTCGCTTCACCCAGAATAGAATATTTGAAGATATACCTCCTAAAAAAAGAAATGACCTTTTATAACATATACATAAATGAATAACCACCTCAAATTAAAAAAGGCTGTTAAGAAACTATTTCTCTATTTTCAAATCCCATTGTAAAAGCACAAGACTTTTCAAAAGACTTTTCAAATATAACTTCATTTGAAATAAATTCTAATAATTTGACTCTAGCTACTTGAGGCTTCTCTAATTACGAGCTGCCGGCAGCAAAGCAGCGAGCATTTTCAATTTCATAAAATTTTAAACATTATAATAATTACTATACTACATAGTATCGCTTGAGCCACAAGAGTCGTCCGAATGCCGAAATTCCGCGAGTTTTTCAAATTTCTCAAGCTATACTATGTGCATATAATAGTAATGAAGATAAAGTTTAAAATTATATGACACTGAAACTGCTCGCTGCTTCACTGCCGGCTGCTGCTATCTCGGTGTGATTTCAGCCTTAACCCTTTGACTGACTTGAGATCTAAGCGAGACACAATGGCTTTTTAATTGTGTCTCTAATTACGGCATTCGAGAGGTTAATGAAAATAGCAGTATAAAATCCAATTTCTCACAGCTGTGAAAATTTGTTAAGGAATCTAAGTGACCACTTAGATTCCTGAACAAATTCAGGACAAGCGTTGAAACAAAGCTCATAAAATAAATTGCACATTTCAATGAAATTCCAGGTATGAACAGCAGCTCGATAATCTTAGAGCACAATCCTTCAACATGGAACAGGCCAACTACGCCACACAGACATTGAAGGACACACACGCCACTGTGGCTGCCATGAAGGACGGTGTCACACAGATGAAGAAGGAGTTTAAGAAGATTAATATTGATACTATTGAGGTTAGTTTCTAAAGCTTATAATTTTGTTTGTGGCCTACAAACAAAAATAAAAGAATACGCGAGCGTGGCTGCATCTGTAAGCGGGCGCGTGGCGCTATAAGTGGCGTCTCGTAGTATGCTTCAAACGAAACTTTTGGTCTTATTGCTCGCCGCACCGCGCTAAGCTAGCTCACAGTCGCAAGGGCGTAAACGAGTCGTAAGGCATGGGCAGTCAAAGACATAAAATTGAACAGTAAAGTGAAAGCTAGACGCATAAACATTCAGAATTAGGTAGCTTTTTCAGGCAATAATTTGACTAAGTTCAATAAAGTAGGTTGTCTGATTATGGCATACAAAATCATCTAGCTTTTTATAAGTTTAGCTACATCTAGTGTGCCTCACCATCAACGATTGAAGCTCTAGTTTATATTGAATAAAAAAATCGCTTGCACCAGATAGGAATTGAAATTCGAAATCTTGCATTGCACAATTAGAGTTCTCTGTGCGATTTGATTGTATACAAAAGCCCAAAATCATCTATCTTATTATTTAAATATATTTTTAGTTTATATTTATAGTCTTGTCGGAGGATACTCCCTTTTCAACGGAAGTGTGTGGGACTTCACACTCTGTTCCACATAATTATCTCTAAAAAAATATAGCTTAAAAAAACTCAAAAACAGGCTTTAATAACATATCAAACTAAAAAGTATAAATAATTTTCAATCATTGTGAAAAAAGCGTAGGGTGCTCGATTTACGAAAAATATGGCACAAAGTGGCCCCACGCTTTTTTCACAATGATATTAATATTTTTCGTTCATTATTATTATTTTCTACCTAAGTATATTTTGTTTGATATGCTATGAAAGCGTGTTTTTTTAAACTATATTTTTATTTTTCACTAAAAAAAACGTTGTAAAGTTTGAAGAAAATCGAGCTCAAAGGCTTTGGTTACAAACATACAAGTGAAGCTAATATAAGCGTGTTAATAATGAGTATCCACCATAATTCTGACCGATCTACTCAATAATTGCAGGATGTTAACGACGATTTGGCGGACATGCTGGAGCAAGCCGATGAGGTGCAGGAGGCGTTGGGTCGCCAGTACGGCATGCCGGAGCTCGATGATGATGAGCTTGCCGCCGAACTGGACGCTCTTGGTAAGTTATTTATTTATTTTATGCACTCTTCTTTGTTGTCTCGACTAGGGAATTGAATCCCGCATGAAAATATAGGTGGGTAAAAATCATCCATATGACATCCCCCGTCCTTAGGCGGAGCGGGTGATGATAGTGTCAGACTCTTACTGACTAAAAAACCCACCCCGTTCTTCCTTGCCTTTTATACTGGGGCCGAGCCTCCCATTCAGAAATTAAAAATCAAATCAGAAACGTTTATTTCAAATAGACCAATTACAGGCATTGTCAAAATGTCGGTCATTCAAACAAGTGAAGCCAAATTGCATGTTCCAAAGCGTAGATCTCTATGGAGAAGAACATGCAAGAAACTCCATGGACACTCTTATAAATCATGAGTTATGTACTTGAATCTTCGTTACTTATTTCTTGTTGCTTCTATTATGTGAGCACAATTCAGATAAGTAATAAAAAAAAAATAATAATAACAAAAGTAGAAATTGAATTAAGTCACTACTTGAGGAGGGTATTTGCTGCTGATTTCAATCCCAATGATTGAAATCAGCAGCAAATATTCCAATCCTGCAAATCCCGTGAGATCCGTGGGATTGGAATTGCAGCGTCAATGAAAAGCAGAGTTAGCGGTACACTGATTTATTGAAAAAGTTTTGGAATGTTCCCGCCAAAATACAAAATATTCATAGACAATCTAAAGTAATCATAGACAACTAAAGTAACCATCGGTACATTTCTCCCCCTTAAGCTAGAGTCTACGTAATATAATTAAATAACAATCAAAAGAAACAAAGCATTTTACTTAGTCGTTTTACTTAGTTGGTCGAGCTCGATTATAAGCTCGCAGGGCGCGAGCAGACGCACCTGGCGGTGGTGGTGGAGTCTCCGGCCGTGTTGGCACTTCAGGCATAATTATCTGCGACTTCCCACCTATGCCATCAGAAGCGTCTTCGAAAGTATCCTCAGTTTCCTCACGGACCAAAGGGACCTCCTGCTCTGGGGTTAAGTCTTTATTTTCGGAAACTATACTGGTACGAGATAATGAATAGCGATTCTTATTATTAACAGGTATAATTTGATCGACATGTCTACGCCAACCGACTCCACGTCCTACGTCTACTTTGTACGAGACCGGTCCCGTCTGGTCGACTATTGTACCTGACGACCACTTGTCCCCCCTCGCGGTGTAGTCACGGGCGAGCACCGCGTCGCCCGGTGCCAGCGCCCGCGGCGCGCCGCCTGCAGCGGCCACTTGCCGCTCCTGCGCGGCGCGCACCACACTCGACACGTCGGGTCGCAGCGCGTCTAAGCGCCCGCGCAGCCTGCGCCCTTGTAAAGCCACCGCGGGGGACACACCCGTAGTTGCATGCTGGCAGTTTCGATATTGGAACAAAAATTTACTGAGTGCCGTGGCGACGTCCTCGCCCTCGTACAAAGCACGTTTAATCGCTTTCTTAACGGTTTTTACCGCGTTTTCTGCAGCCCCATTTCCCTGTGGTCTGTAAGGTGCTGTGGTAACATGTTTTATACAATTTTTTTTACAAAATGTCTTAAATTCATGTGAGAAAAATGGAGGGCCGTTGTCAGTGACCAGTAATGATGGCAAACCAAACCGAGCAAAAATAGTTCTCATAGTCGCGATAGTTGCCCGTGCGTCCGTCCTACTCATAGAAATCGCTTCTATCCACTTCGAGTTTGCGTCTACGATGATTAAATACTGTTTTCCCCCACAATCCGCGAAGTCAGCATGTACTCGCTGCCACGGATGCAGCGGAAACTCCCAAGGGTGCAGCGGCGCATGCGGCGGCGCGTCACGGACTGCGCGGCACGCCGTGCAAGCGCGACATACCTCTTCTATATCTCTATCTAGACCGGGCCAGTACACATAATTCCTAGACAGGTTCTTCATTTTATTAATTCCTAAATGCCCTTCATGAATTTCATCTAAAATCTGTCTCTGCAATGTATTCGGTATAACGACCCTATATTTATAAATTAAGCAACCTAATTCTATACCTAAATCCTGTTTTCTAACGAAATACGGTTTTTCAGTATCGGTCACCGTCAACGGCCAACCAAAAGTTACATAGCCTTTCACCTTGCATAACAATTTGTCTTTTTCAGTTTCCCTAGCAATATCCTTAAAACTAACAGGGAATGATTCCTCTATGAGGTTGATGTAGGTCACTGCATCCACTAAGCGACCCTCTTGAGGAAGTGGTAGTCTTGATAAAGCATCTGCTGGCCCATTGTCAGCTGAGCGTACGAATTCCACTTTGAAATCGTAAGCGGCCAGGCGCGCCGCCCACCGCTGTAGCCGGCTAGCCGCCGTTTGTGGGATGCCACCCTTGGCACCAAATATGTGCGTCAATGGTTGGTGGTCTGTACGTAATATAAAGTTTCTACCAAACAAGTACTGATGGTGCTTTGTTATACCGAATAATATAGCGAGCGCCTCCTTATCAAGTTGGCTGTAATTTCGCTCAGCCGCGTTGAGTGTGCGAGATGCGCAGCTGACCGGCCGCTCGCTGCCATCGGGATAGCGATGAGCCAGCACTGCACCCAATCCATACGCACTACTGTCTACCGCGAGTACGAGAGGCCGCCCTTCCTCGTAATGTGCTAACACTCGATCGCCCAAGAGAACTTGCTTAGCTTCTTTAAATGCCTGTTCACAACTGGTATCCCATTTCCACTGTGTATCTTTTTTTAATAAATTATGTAATGGATACAATAATGTGCTCATATTACTAATGAATTTACCATAATAATTTAGCATTCCCAGGAAACTTTTTAACTGAGTTATATTCTCTGGTCTAGGCGCGCTGGAAATAGCATTCAATTTAGCTTTGTCTGGCCGTAAACCCTTCTTATCTATTATGTAACCTAAATAGTTAACACTATCTTGTAGGAAACTACACTTACTTAATTTAACTGTTAAACCCGCTGTGCGCAACCTCTCGAGCACAGCTCGCAAATTACTGAAGTGTTCTTTATCATCAGCCCCTGTTGTACAAATATCATCTAGAAAAACAACACAACCCGGTATGCCCCGCAATGTTTCTTCCATTAATTTCTGGAATTTCTCGGGTATGCAAGCTAGACCGTATGGCGTACGACGGTAGGCATAAGTTCCGAGGTGAGTTGTTATGGCTGTATAAGGTTGTGAATCTTCCGTTAAGAAACACTGTTCGTAAGCATGTGTCAGATCGATTTTAGTAAATTTGTCTCCTCCACTTAATTTAGTAAACAACTCATCAATACGGGGTAACGGATAATAGTCACGCTTTAACTTTGGATTAATTGTAATTTTATAGTCTCCACATATGCGTATATCTCCATTTTTTTTTACAACCGGCACAATTGGCGTTCCGTAGTCGGAATAGTCCACACGGTATATCGAACCATCAGACTCCAGTCGCGCTAGCTCGCGTTCAACACGCGCACGCAGCGCTAAGGGTACAGGCCGCGCACGAACGTACACAGGCTCATTGTCTGTCAGCTGTAGTCGGATGGCTCGCTTACAAGTCCCTAGCTTATCCGTAAATACCTCAGGAAATTCAGCACATAGGCGATTCACGAATCCATCGTCGGTAATCTTGTGCAAATTAATTTGAGTTATCTTAAGGGCGCGTAACCAGTCCCTTCCTAATAATGGGCACGCTCCATTTCTAATTACATAAAGTGGCAAGGATTTCACTTTTACATTTTGTAACCTAACTTGGACATCTATATACCCGAGCGATTCGATGCGTGAACCAGCATAACTCTTCAACATTAAATTATCTGCCATTATGGTTTTATGAGAAAATTTGCGATTATACAAGTCTTCATTAATAGCCGAAATACGACTACCAGTATCGATTTCACACTTGGTCTCAAAGTTATCTATTAAAATGTTTATAAAGAATGGTTTATTGTCCTTACCCTCAATAATCTGAAACATATCGTCCGAATCGTCCTCACCACTGATATAATTATGCCGATTGTTCGCCCGATTCACTAACTTGCACATCACTCTTAAATGCCCCTTTTGTTTACACTCGTCACAAGTGTAATTCACATAGCGGCACCTCGCCGCGCTATGTGTCTTACCGCACCGCCAGCATGCTTGCGTGGTCGCGCCGCGCGCTCCGTCCGCCGCGCGCTCCGCGGCCGCTGGGCCCGCCGCGCCGCTCGCGCTCGCGCCGTCGCTAGTGCGCGAGCCGCGGTTGCGTCCCTGCCTGCCGCGTGTGTAGTGCAGATCTTCGCCTGCGTTGCCGCCAGCACCTAAGGTCGTAGTCGGCACCATACTGCCGCTCACCTCCGCGTGCTTCTCTGCAGCCTCCAGAGCTAGCGCTAACTCCACTGCCTCTTTGTATTCTATTTTTCTTTCGGCAAATATTCTAGATCGCATTGCGTCGTTTGCCAAACCCGATACAAACTGGTCTCTTAAATTTTCCTCGAGAGTAGAACACTTTTTACATTTGCCAAAATTACAAGTAGTTGCCAGGTGCTTGAGGGCCTGTAGATATTCCATCAAAGGTTCGCCGGCCCGTTGACGCCGCAGCCGAAACACGTGGCGTTCGGCGATCTCTGATCGCTGCGGTTCTACATGATCGGCAACTAACTGTACCAAAGTTTCGTAAGTTTTGTTCTCGGGAAAGTCAGGCGAGCACAGATCACACATCAACGAATATGTTGCTTCGCCTACTATAGTAATTAACATGGGCACTTTTAGATTTTCTTTAACATCATTTAGTAACATGTATTGGTTAACCCGGCGTATATATGCAGGCCATTGTTTTGAGTTAATATTATAGGGTTCTAACTTGCCGATCGGCATTTTTGTAACAATGATAATACTGCACGTGAAATAACACACCGAAATACGTAAATAAGACACCGAAAATCAAATTATCCCGTGCTCGTCGCCAATGCAGCGTCAATGAAAAGCAGAGTTAGCGGTACACTGATTTATTGAAAAAGTTTTGGAATGTTCCCGCCAAAATACAAAATATTCATAGACAATCTAAAGTAATCATAGACAACTAAAGTAACCATCGGTACAGGAATATTTTATTTTGAAGGGGATGCTCAAACGTAGCAAAATTCAAATTTTCTTAAGTTTTTTCATTTTGCATGTCACAGTGCCAATTTCAATTTCACAGAGGTTTAATGGAGGATTTAATGTTTCATCTTTCAGACTTGGGAGGATAGATTACTTTAACTGACATTGATTACATTCCTTTTCTTTTTGATTACGCCCTCATCGCGGAGGGTCACGACAATATTACTTTGGATATGATTAGCTTAACTCTGCTGCACACGTTAAACGTTATAACTGAAATAATTAACTGTTCCATAGTGACGTCAACGATCCCCGAACAATGGAAAATTGCTTCAGTTAGGCCATTACCAAAAAATACAAATCCAGCCGAGTTAAAAGACCTGCGCCCTATAAGCATTTTACCATGCCTATCCAAGGTACTAGAGAAAGTCGTCAGCCAACAACTAAGTCAATTTTTGGAACAAAATAACATTCTGCCTGACTTACAATCTGGGTTCCGCAGGCAACGCAGTACGTCTACTGCTTCACTAGACGTTACTGATAATATTTTGGCTCCCCAGGATCAGGGGATGTCTACAATGCTCGTCTTGCTAGATTTTTCCCGGGCGTTTGACGCAATAAATATTCCGCTACTATTATCCAAGTTGAAATATTATGGTTTCGACCCTAGCGCCATGCAGTGGTTCCGCAGCTACCTGACAAATAAAAAGCAGTTTGTCGATTTACGTTTGGGTGATGGCTCTACCGTAAGATCGGCACTCATTGCAGTAGAGAGAGGTGTGCCACAGGGCTCTATCTTAGGTCCGACTATTTTCATCTTGTACTGCAGAGATATTGTTAAATGACGATTAAATACGCCGATGATGTTCAGATCTATATATCTTTCCGACCAGACGAGTACAATGATGCCATTAAATATCTTAATGATGACCTTCAAAGAATTGCCATTTGGGCTGAGGAGAACTGTTTGTCATTGAACCCTACAAAAACCAAATATTTGGTGTTTGGCTCAAGACAGCAGCTTGCCAAGCTACCTTTATCAGTTGACCTAAAGGTAATGGGCGAGCAGATCGAGCGGGTGTACGAGGCGAGGAATTTAGGACTAGTTATGGATAAAGACCTGCGTTTTGAGAAACACGTAGCAGACTCAGTTAGCAATTGCTTCTATCGCCTAAAGGTTTTATATAAGATGCCGTACTTGTCAGAAGCATTACGAGAGCAGCTGGTAGAAACCCTAGTTCTTTTTAAGTTGAAATACACTCACACGGTATATGGCCCGCGCCTGTTAGCTCGTAGAGATCGGCTCATCCAAAGGGTACAAAATGCTTGGTTTTGTTACATCATTCCTCGCAGAACCAATGTAACGCCCTAACTAAACAAGCACTTTACGTTGAAAATGAAATCCAGACGCAAACTGCACTTAGATTGTCTTTTGTTTGGTGTAGTTAAATACCAGACACCGGACTACTTATACAAGTTGAGTTGGCTTACGAGCAGAAGGGAATGCGGAAGAAGACAACGCTCACAGCAACTATCGACCCACTCCTATGGTACAGCTGCTTTTAGGGGCAGTTTTCGTTATTCTGCTTCTAAAGTGTGTCGATCAAGTCAATCATAAAATGTCAAACAAATAAAATACAAGAAAACTAGTCAACAAAAGTCAATAGAAGTCAAATCACAGATTAAAATAAATCATAAAATTAAAAGTTACAACAATTTTCAGCCCAAATTAATATTCACGTCAAAGTTAAATTACATTAAATCATAAATAGTCGTAATAGTCGGCGTTGCGTACAAAATACCTCCAGGTCATTGAACTCGCTCAGCTGACGATTTCTTAAAGAAATTAATTTCGTACATGCGTAAATTAATATGAGTTTTGAAAAAAAGGTACTTTATTTTTTAATTTTATCTTTACAAATCGATGGTTTTTCATGTACCGGATCGACTCTCCACGGGATTTAAACGATTAAAATTTAGCGGTGTATACTATACAAGTAAATAATATAAAATTCCTTCAGGAACCCAATATACTCACCAAGTTTGATCCATATTGGTCAAGCCATTTGGGAGGAGATAGATGACAAACACATATATTATATAAAAACAGATTTTTATTTGAAAGTTTAGTAGTACCTACATATTTACATTATGTTTCTAAAAGCAAATATTAAAATAAACAGTTAAACAAAAACACAAGGAAGTAGCAAAAAGTAGACAGATGAATGCTGGCTAGCAGCACATTTTCGAGTAATTCATCCATGCATATTATTTTCACAATTCCCATGCCTTTTTGATCTTTGTCTTAATATATTTACTTAAATTCATACCACAGTTCTCGATTACCTACTACTACGCCCGGTGAGGGCCAAGGAACCTTGTTATCTCTTTTTTTATTATGACTGCAAAAAGGCATTTATGAAAGAGTTTATTAATTGATACATGACCCTCCTTTTGTTCCGCAGTCGGATAAAAATACAGTCACTATGTTTTCCATATAGCAGCAGTATACAAGTAGTTTATAGTTCAAGCATTTTGGCAGCAAAATGTTTAGATCGAGTCAGCCTTCTCGGCAAGTTTCACTGTGGCAATCTAGATTGACTATCAATTTTTTTAACAGAGATTCTGAAATGCAAAACTGTAAGGTATTCCTTGTATTGATTAGTAACAAAGTTTTCTGACATATCCAGGTTTCATTGTATTAGTCAACTACAGAAAATACTGATTTAACAAAACTTGAAAATACAGTTCATAAGTAATAAACAATCCATAGACGTTGTAGCATAATGCTAACAATGACATGTAGCCCAATATGAATATCAAAGTGGCGATGTACAAGCGACGATATCTTAATATCGGTTGGTGTGCTAGCGTTGACGCTGCGACAGAACCAATATGTCTTCTTCTCCTTTACAATGTCCATGTAAGGAATATGACATACAGATTTTAATTGGTGGCCGATCACTGGTGATAAATTGTTCGATTTATTTTCATTAATTTGATTCAGCGTCATAACATTTTCCATCCTTTCAAAGCTTTTATCTTTGTCTCAGTAAACGAAATGTAGGAATCGTTTGCCAGTACCAAGGCTCTTCGAATCTTCTTTAAAGTGCACCATGAAGTCACTCTATATATCAACGTGTTTGTTTTTTCCACGACGATAAAAAATATACTGCAGCTAAACCAAGAGTTTCGTCGTTACTCTTCCACAGTGAATGTCACTTGCACAGTTTTTATCAATGCACTTTTATTCAATGAAGAGTTTTTTAAACAGCTTGAAACTACACACTGCAATGCTCTTAATACGAGTGCTGCCTCGTAAACTCGACAAACAAATAGTTAGTCGAATATAGCTATAAAATAAATTGGATCATTAAAATATTATACAGCAGTTTTTTTCTATACTTTCCTGTTTGTCTTCGATAACATTCTGATATCAATAACATGTTCTAAGTTCTTATTAACTTTTGGCTTTAATTTTAATTGCGACTTTATTGTGTTGTATTTAGGGCGGTTTTCCTAGTTATGAGAAACTTTGAAATGTTCATTAGTGTGATGTAGAAGTACACGTGTCGCAGTCAACTAGGATTTTTATACAGTTTTCCTAATAATCGGAGTCATTGCTATGCCCAATATTTGTACTCTTTCATCCAGTTCTCGCTATTATTCCTCATACTAGATCTCAACTTTCTTACTCGAGGTCGGAAGACCATCTAGCCTCTAATTTATTCAGTATTTAATGTATGGTAGAGAGTAAATAATAACGCAATATACATTTTATTTAACAATACTACTCAAATGCATGCAAAACAAATTTATTTCCAACTAGCTTTTGCCCTCGGCCTCGCCCGCGTACTTAAAATAATATAATAGCTTATGTCACTCAGGAATAAAGCAGCTTTCTATTGGTGAAAAAATTTTAGCAATCGGACCAGTACTTCCAGAGATTACCTCCTACAAACAAACAAACATAAAAACAAACTTTATCTCTTTTTTATATTAGTGTTACTCTCTACGGTGGAGCGTAGGGCATGTCTGAAAAACCTGAAGGGTATCTTTTCGAATAAGCCCGCAATATTACTAGGCTATACGATATTAAATTCATCTTTCTTTGGGTTTCAGGTGACGAGATAGCCCTAGATGACGACGCCTCCTACCTCGATGACGTAGTCAAGGCCCCGGCCGCCCCCGACAAGGAGCCCGGTGCCGACAGCGTTCGCAACAAAGATGGCGTCCCGGTCGACGAGTTCGGTTTGCCGCAAGTGCCTAGCGCTGCGCAGACGTCGCGCTGACTTGTGACGTCACAAGCCATGCGGTACAGGTAGGCGTTTGTAGGCTTGCTTTCTGATTATGTAGTACAGTATCCTTGTTATTTTTTTTTAACTTTTTTTATATCGATTGAGCGCTCTGCATCTACGTGTAAGCCCGTTAGACTATGTCGTAAGCGCTGGGAATTTATAACGACGGTATTAACCTATTAACCACCTACGTCGGCTATATCCGACAAACACTTTCGCTTCTATTCTACCAGGGTCATCCTTCCGATCCCGATTTCCAGCCACTGTAGGCGCGGGCTTGCGGACAGTGAGCAATGGGTAGCTCGCTGTTCGGCCGTCCGGTAACTGTCCGGACCAAGCTCAAGTTGTTGACGGCGCGCACTGTTCCCGCGCGCCTCAAGGAGTTGTCAGCAACAGCAGGGGCCCAGCCGGGAGAAGCTTACTGGGGCCAGGGTTATCCGAAAGGGCGCTCGAGCCCCGGTATGAAGGCTAGAAGGAACGGGATGGGTTTTTTAGTCAGTAAGAGTCTGACACTATCTCGCGCTCCGCCCAAGAGCGGGGATTGTCATTGGATGATTTTTCACATCGAAAAAAAAGGGTCATCCTTCTTGCATCGTTTATCCTCCTCCTCCTTGCATCTTTTACCCTCAGCAGGGTCGTAACTTCAAACAATAACTTACTTGTGGACTATATGTCCTATCTTCGGCGATGTGGATGGCTAGCTGGTAGCTAGATGGCAGCTATCAGGGTCATATCTCACTACCAAATACACCATTTCGTCACAAACAGTCGCAAACACTCGACCCTGGCGAAATAGGACATGAAAATACTCGTCGGGTAAATCCGACGCAACCACTTATAGGGTTAAGTATAAATTCTCGTGTGACTCGTCTCATGCTTAGCATTTCGTGTGTAGCTGGCATATAGCGTTCTCATCTTGATAACCAGAGCAAAATAATACAAATTTGTAGTAAATTATACAATTTACAGGGTTCAATCAAATTCACTGTGAAACGCAATAGGGAATATGCATGAAAAAAATATTTATATAATCAGTTTATTAATAATTATACAAAAACTAGAAGAATTAAATTAAGAAGTATTGGGAGAAAAACAAACGAGATTTTATCCTATTAACGCGGTAGTTTATTTGTATGGATGTTTGTTACTCTTTCACGTAAAAACTACTGAATGGATTTTAACCTTTCGAATACCGTAATTGGAGACACAATAGAAAGATAATGAGAGAGCATTAGCTTAGGGTTTAAGGAAACTCTATACTAATATAGCTTATCCATCAGCATAACAAACAGGCCATAATTTGTAAAGATATTGTAAGCTATTCGAAGTACTAATGCTGAGCAGATGCAGTCGCGGGCACTTGCTAGTAACAAATCAATCTGTCTCTTCCGCCAATCCACCTTTTTCTATAGCTGCCATTATGTTCTTTAACTTTATAGTTCATATCGGACTTGTCTTTTTAATTAGCAGCTTTGAAGAAGAAAAAATCTTTCATACGTATTTGTTGACTACAGCTAAAAATGATCTAATTTAGCAAATAAAACAATTGCATGCGTATTTCCTATTCTATGCTAATTGAATGTACTGTATTTTACCTCAAAATCGACATAAATACTGTAACTTGAAAATGGCACCTGTACTGCATCAAACAGATTACGTTATTTGTATATTGTTTATATTAAGAGCTTAAAGCGATTGCACTTTGTGACCACACAATAAAATTGTCAATGTGGACGCAGCACTAATATGTTTTAAATACTTCATAAGTTTTACCTCACCGATTTAATGGCAGGTTTCGAATTTATATACAACTGTTTCAGAAGAGGAAATTGCTAAAATCTTTTTAGATTTATGTGTACCGCAAGAATGAAAAGATTAAGCTAATTTCAAATACAGTTTTTCCGTATTACAAACACATTTCACCGTTTCGAACTGTCGTTTGCATTCATATTGGCACAGCACGTAAGATGAATAATATTACACAAAATTAAAGGTGTCTAAACTTTTCATTCCTTGACTGTATATTTACAAATTAACCTGCATTCGAATTTAATAGCACACTTTATACTTAAAAATCTGCTTAGATAATAATTTCTACGATTTTTCTGTATAAATCCATGTTCAATATTTTTTGACCAAGCAAAGTGAATCAAAATCTATAATATTCTAATATTGTTTTGTGATTAAAATTCTATTTTTAGTTGCCGTAATAATATGTAAATGTAATCTAGTTCTTATAATTTTTATATACTTAAGTTAAATATATTATTATCTTTATAGCTATTTTGTTTTATTACGATTTTTATGATACCTTGGTCAACCACTGCTAAAATTGATTTTCAATTAAAGTTCTTAAAAAATAATAAGTCTTATTCATTATTTTTTACAATTTACCGCCACTTGCTAGGGCAATCCCACCTTGAACCAAGCTGTGTCCAGTTTTTGAAGCGTTCTGGATTGTGCTTAGTCCTCATAGTCAATTAAGTAAAACTGAAGTCTTTCAAAAGCGTAAATTATGCAAATTCATAAAACAAAAAAAATGTCAAATTGTGTCTGACGTTATGGAATCAACTAAATGCAATGCAATTGAATCTTATGTTACATTAAAGGCGAATGCTCGCCAAGTCAGAAAAACCAGTCCTGCCCCCTAGCCAAGTTACAGCCGTTTCGCTTGCGTCGAACGCTTAGAGTTGGCCACGCCCCCGTTTCTTTTGTTCTGACCACGTGACTGAGCGTTGAGATGACGTCTTTCCAGTACTAGCGTTAACGATTGCAGATCATTAACTTGGCTAGGGGTACAGAAACCTTTTAACGGATGAGATTATGATATAGGAATAGCTATAACGCAGCAGTAAGTTAGGATAATACAGACTGAAGCCACTAGCAGAAGAAATACAAAATAAAAAAAAACCCATTGAATTAAGTAGGTAGGTTTAACCTTTAATTATTTAATATAATCATAATAATAATTTAATTGAATTATATTACACAGTCAACTCTAAAATACTGTTATGTTCATCACTTACGATACGACAATGATTTGTATACTGAAACACAGTAAATTGGTAACGGCACTAGCATCTTTGCGACACAATAAATAACGACTCGTCCATTACATCCTACGTTATGTACAACCACTCTGAACAGTGATTATTATTACTAAGTATTGTAGACAGTCTAATTGTATTATCTATGTATAAATAACCAACTTGTAGGCTTAATCTAATGCTTCCTGTCCCGTCTTTGGCAAGAAGAAGCAGAGTATTGCAGCAACTGTGGATCAAAGAAAATAATATAGGTTAGTTTTCATGTCGGTAAATAATGTTTTCAATACATTTACTCGAAAACTCGCACTGATCGCTACCACTTTTAGGCACGCACTTTGTTTTCTGTACTTGTGTGGAAAAGTGCGCGAGCTCGCCTCTGCCACAATTGATTGTATTTATCGTATCACACTGGGCGCTATGCGACTTAAACTGAACTGTCTAAGGGATAGAGCTATGCATAAGGGTGTATAGTTCCATTCTCTTTCTCGCTCGCATGCTTGACATTTTAACACGTCATGGTAAAGCCCCAGGGAGTCAGGGAGAGTATCTAGTCTTCTACACTAATATTATAAGGCGGTATTTCTGAAAGTACAGCAGGCTTACTCTTGTGAGTTCAATTCCGATCGGTCGACATTGAGATTGTGACGTTTTGTACCCATGAATTGAATGCTAGCGCCAAATTGGTTCAAAATTGCGTGACCATTTTGAGAACTAAGTGAAATCGCATATGTTGATAATACTGATTTCAAAAGTTAGTACTAAAAATAATACTTACGGAAAAGGAATGCCGAAAACACAACAATGGGGATGACGCAGTTGATGTCTATGAGGTAGCCGAAGGACAGGTTGCCAATGAGACCGCCACCTCGACCCGCCGTGAGGGACAGTGCGGCTGCCATTACCCTGGGGAGAACACATCGTTATATTAGTTAACATCAAGGAGCATTTGCTTATCTTTCTGATCGCCACAGATATGTATATGTCGTGGCCACCCTGATTCACGTAAAATCAAACAAGCCAAATATCGTTAAAGTTTTATAGTCGTTCGATCGAAGTCCTATCCAAAAGCGGTATTCACGTGTTCCTTAAGGGCCAAGCGCCCGAAAAGTGCCATAAAACAGTGATTTTCTGAGGCCTACTCCACCGTAACGGCTAGGTCAATTGGTTTGAAAAAAATATATGTTTATTAAAGATTCATGAACAATAATATCAACATTTGATTTTTTCGCGCAATTAATACTTTTGTCAAAAAAAAAAATTTAGCAATTTCGCAACTTTTCGCAACTTTTCCCTACTCCTTCGAAACGGCTTGGACCTTTAGAAACATTTTTACACATAAAAATTGGTGGTTAAATATTCTTCAAAGTGAACATTGCATATGTAAATCAATCAATATCTCGCAGAGAAAATAGAGTAAAAGCGCTTTCCGGGCGCTGCTGGCCGCAAATAAATGCACAGATTTGCGTACTGCCGCCTAGGCGAGTGCGAGAGTTGCGTTCACATAATTTCGGCCAGATGGTTCAAGGAACTATACGCCTTAATCGGGATCGGATAGAACGACAACTCAACTGGCTCGAAATTATACGATCTATCGATGACTTATTTCCTGTTACATTAATAAGTATTCTACCAGGTTAATGTAATGAAGGTTTTTTTTTTAAATCGACTCTTCGACCAAACGACTTAAAAATCGGTGTCGTTCAAACTTGACTGATGGATGTGAATACGGAAATGGTCTAACTAAACGACTAGATCGCTACGATATCGTTACGGTTTTGATTACGTGAATCGGGCTACTGATCTTAGAAATTGATCCCTTCATGACATGGCTAACTAAAACTGGCCAGATCGTTATAGACTGCAGTTTGATGACTTGGCCATATCATGAAGTAATCAATTCTAAGATCTGGCCACGACGTACACACATGTCGACGTAACATTGTAAATACCTTTAGACTGAACTGTCAAAAGATTATAAACTGTTACAGGTACTTAAGTACCTACTGCTTACAATTTAGCGCATTATTTTTCGGTAGATTGTAATCTATCGATGTGAAAACTAGTCAGATTTTCTTGCTTTTGACTACCTATAACGACTGTCAAAGAACTAAATGACAACCAGGAGCAACGGCTTTACGTGCTTTCCGAGGCACGAGGTGAGAATTTAGACAATTGAAATCATAACAACATGTTTATTACCTGAGATTTGTAGGGAACAAGTCGACCAGCACGCAGAACACCAGACTGATGGCGAGCGAGGTGAGGGCTTCAAAGATGCACGATAGCACCAAGTTCTGTGTGGAGTTCTGTACGAAGTACAAGCCGACCGTCACCACGCCGGCGAAGCCCAAACTGAAGACTGGAATACAACAAATAACGTTAATATGGTGTACATTTTAGTGTAGGGTCCATTTTACCCATGGATGCCCTTAAATTGAAGGGTAAAATCTACAAGTCCGTGATAAGACCTGTCATACTGTAGGGCCAGAATGTTGGGCTGTGAAAGACGGATGAAAAAAGATTGTACATATGTAGCGGAGATGAGAATGTTGAGAAGGATGTGTGGTGTGACGATAATATCAAATCAAATCAAAAGCATTTATTACAAATAGACCATGTGCAGGCATTTCTGAATAGTCAAAATAGATAAAGAGAAATGAGTATATTAAAGGAAGTTTCAAAGTGGCGCCAGTGACTGAAAAATTGAAAGGGAATCGTTTGATTTGGTATGGTCATGTAAAGAGGAAGGACGAAATGCATGTTACTAAAAGAGTCGAGTATACATGTGGATGGATGGAGAGGGAACAGGAGGCCAAAGAAAAGATGGATAGATTGTGTTATAAGTGTGATATGAAAGAAAAGGGAGTGAGTGATAACATGACGGGTGACAGGACAGAATGAAAGAAAAAAAGTGTTGCGCCGATCCCAAATAACACGGGACAAGGGCAGGAAGATGATGATAATTGAATTCCCTGTTATTACGATTACATAAAAGTAAAGTATGATAATAATTCAATGAATTTTACATAATAAATTACAATGTCACTTACTCAAGAAGAATTTAGCTCCAAGTTTATGTACGCAGAGAGGTAACCACAACGAAGTTGGGATACAAGCGAGACCGACGATCAAGGTGTGCATGTAAACGCTGTGTTCAATGGTCTTCAGACAGTCGAAGGGATCGCCTTCGTATTCGTCAACGACCACGATGCCGGACACGTCACAGACCGATGCGGACGTGTTGGGGAAACGTTTCTCGAACTCCTCGTAACGGTTGAATAACTCAGGGAACCAGATCATGAGGGTGTAGTAACTGAAATAATAAATAATAGTTTAAATAAATCATCATTATATCAGCCGAAAAAAAACATAGGCCTCCCCCAAGCGTCAACACAACGACCACGCATCCATCAGATTCCAGTGACTCTGAATTATTATTAACCCGTTGTATGTCCGGAACGCGAATCCACGTGGGACACAATAACTTTTTAATTGTGTCTCTAATTACGGCCTACGAAAGGTTAATAAATAATAATAATTCCATAAGTAACTAACTCACAACGCCATCTAATCCCAAACTGAACAGAGTTTGTGCTACAAGTACTAGAAAACTGATAAAGTCTATTCCATAGGCTTATTATGGATCGCATTGAAAGCAACTATGTGGTTACAATACCAACTATTTACTGCAGCCACCATTTAGCATGCCACCAACGCAATAAAAGTCAAAATCGGTTGAACTGACAGTAAAAAGGTTTGTTTAAATGTCTCATCTTATTGCGAATGGAGTAGGTATAGGCCAATACAAGACTTTTATTTTGTTGAATAAAAAACTGGTCGAAACATATGTCTTTTAATTGATATTAACTAGTGCTTGACTGCGATCCCACCTGATGGTAAGCAGTGATGCAAGCGTTAATGGTGAAGCGCTCTAGTTTATTAAGAGCCTATAAAACTAGCCTAAATTCAACCTTTAGGCTTGGTAAATAACGACCATTAAAAATGTAAGCTTCTATAATGAATTTAAAGTTCCTACAACGCCCGACAGGTAGACCATACTCCACTAGTGCAGCTAACTATTATACAAAAAAAATATATATATTTATGACCGACGAAAATACAAGCACAGCACATATAAGCACTGTTTGTATCATGATTTTCATGTAAATGACTGTAGTCTTTTAGGAGAATTAAGATCTTTAAACACAAATAAAATATATTTCACCTTGTGGTCAAACCGAACTGGATGATGCAAGTAAGGATCGTGTATTTGAGGTAGGGCGGCCTGCATAGAGCCTTGGTCTGCACCCAGATTTCGGAGAACAATCGCTTGAGGTCCTTCGGTTTGCGCATGCTCAATGATCGGACGGACTTGACGGAGGTCTGGGAGCCTACTGATACAGTTCGCACTTTCTCCTTGAGGCTTTTGATCTGAAAATGGAAAATTTATAAAGAGTAAGTAAAACAGTGGGCTAGTAGTTAGTTTTGGGTCGCAAATTTTCAAATAGCTTCTTCTGTTCGAGGTAGAGCGTGAAGGATTGTCAAACTTTTACCAACTAAAACCCCGGCTGGCTCCCTTCAGTTACTTTGCGTTCTAGGGCTTTTTTTCAGCCAGGCGTCATAGGAGTCATCGGGTGATCCCTGGCCACCGTATGCGTGGGTTTGCGGACGACAAGCAATGAGTATCTCGCCGTCCGACCGTTTGGTAATCGTCCGGACCGAGCCAGAGTCGTCGACAGCGCATAGTGTTCCACGCACCTCAAAGAGATGACAGCAAAACCATAGGGCTACGGGGAATTTGTGAAAAGGAAACCTGTGAGTCTAGAACGCAAAGGGCTACTGAATGACACAGGTATGGTCTTCGTCAGTAAAAGTCTGATACGCCCTTGCGCTCCGTCTTCTTCCTAGGAGTCATCTAATTAACTCTCAACTCGTAAAAGCCATACCTAGTTGGGAGGCAACTATATTTTGAGTAGCCAGTTAGGCAGATAATACAGGTAACATCGATCTTACCGGGTAGTTTTCGGGGTCATCGCCAGTGTTTTGCTTGTAAATGCCTTGCAGGACCTTGAGGGCGTCATCGTAGTCTCCGCACTCCATCATAAACTTGGGACTTTCGGGGAAGTAGAACAACCAAAAGCCAAGCATAAGAGAGGGGACTCCGCACGCGGCCACGAACCAGTTCCATGAGTCGTAGGAGAATGTACCGCTGCCGTTTTCGATACGGATTCCTTGGATTGGGATGATCCCCCAAGCGATCACTGGAAACAAAAAGGTAACATGGTATTGGAAGAAACAAAGAAAGCTTGTTTTTTCTTTGGGTAGGCAGGTATTGAGTTTTCTGCGTAAGGTCTCTGCCTCGAATCTTGCGGGCAGCGGGGCGGCGGCAGCGGCGGCGGCGGCGCGGGAGCTGTAGGATCTAACGCGTAAAATCAAATGGACCGGTGGCAGCGCGGGGGCGGGCAACGAGCGATGCGCTCTAGTCAAGCGGTGACCGCCCGCGCGTCTGCATTGCAGTGTTGTGCAATTTATTTTAGTCGTAGAATTTGTCAGGAAATTGTCTCTGTTCTTCATAATTTCTATACAACTCGCCTTTCCTTTTCCTTGCCCTATAGTAGGCTCCACAATTTATAGAACGCTAGGAATAAATTTGAATCAAAAAGATGTCGCAGTTGTTCAGACATATTGTTCGCGAATGAAAACAAATATGTTGACGACACAACCACGAAAACAACACTACGCCGCTATATTGCCGCACGATCTGCCCGCTGGTTTCGAGAACTGTCTGCGTTGCTCCGCTCTCGCGCCGCCGCCGCCGCCGCCCCGCTGCCCGCAAGATTCGAGGCAGAGGCCTTAGTGTGTTAAGAAAGCTTCTAATCTATAAGTACTCTAATAAAATTGAACCTGTTTGTGATATAAAAATAAAGTTTTTTTTTACTAAATGCATACGAAAGTGTATTCGATATCCTATAACAAAAATCAGGCTAAATTCCAAAACGACTGGACCAATTTGGAGACTTTCACTGGCGTTAGCTGATGTTACAAGGAGTAAGTAACTTGACTACTTTTCATTTTACCGGGAACTGGGAGGAGACACATCTCCGAAATGGATAACATTTTTATAAGAATTGTAATAGGTAGGTGTCTTTTCATTCTTAAACTCCATGCGAACGAAGTCGTGGATAACAGCTAGTCCAACAATACCTAACTATTTTTTTTAAAGATGAACCGTGGAGTTTTTTAGGTACCGGTTCGTGAAGCTTGTCTATAGGACACAGCCAATGGGAACTATGCACTTACATCTGATGCTTTATAAATGCCCAAGCAGACTACGTGATTTTTTTTTAATAGTCATTAATTCTCCTTACATGGCAATAAGATGACTCCGAGTGTCCAGAACATTTCCATCCAGCAGAGGATCTTCTCTCTGTATTTGGTCTGTTGGAATTCACCCAAGTAGGGGAAGCAGATACCCATAGCGCCAGCAACACTGAAAATTAAAAAAAATGTATAATATTAGGTACAACAACTCTGACACTGTATCTACAGCATAGACAATTTTCTAACGGCAGATTTTACACCTTTTGCAGGTGCAAAGACTCATCAAGGGCTGCAGCCGTTGCGGGAATATATATACCTAATATATATTTTATTAATCGATATGAACTAGTCCTTGACTGCGATCCCACCAGATGGTAAGCAGAGGTGCAATCTCTGATGGCGAGGCGTACTAGTTTATTAAAAACGTATTCACTCTAACCTTGAAGACACCCAAATTATAATCGGAGGGAATATTCAAGAGTTACCGCGGCCTTTGAACGAAAAAGGCAACTGAAGGAACACAGAGGAGTTTTAGTCAATGAAAATTTGTAATGCCCTCTTGCCTCACCCAGAGCAGTAGAAGTTATTACGATGATTTCCCATGTCAAAAAAAAGTTGTCATCATAACAATACTTAATGGTTTCACGAACAAACTGGAGAATATGAGATGACACTTGATACAGACAATTATTATTATCTTAAAATATACAAAATAATATCGATAATTGAGGAAATTACACTAATCTTACATTACTTACATACCTATATATTAGACTGACCAATATTATGGCATTGTATACAGATGCAAATTAAGAAATAAATGTGCATACTTAGTTAATTTTAGCTTACTAACATATTTTTTTTAAGTTTCTACTAACAAAAATATGGATCTGCCGTATCTGAGACAAATAAATTGTTATTATATAAAAATCAATTACTGTTCGTTAGACTCGCTAAAACTTAAAAATGGTTTGACCGATTTTAATAATAATAACTCTTATTTCGTTTTGTTCGCTTTATTATACGAAGGTTAAAAAAAAAAACAGTTGAAATTTTAAACAGATTGGAAGGTGGCGCCGCGGGGCCAGCTAGTTCTAAATAACTGCACCTGTACGGATGTTACATTTTCATTGAGTATTATAAACAAATCGATCAAACTGGTTTCCAGTTAATGGCTATGACGAAACCATTTTACTCGTCATTATCGTACTTAGTACGACAATAGTAAGTAAATGGAAGCGTGTGCTTGGGATCAATTGTAGCGTGTCTGTCCGCATGATTTGTGGCAGCCATTGTTTACTTCTAAAGGAGAAAAATACCTTAAGAGGCTATGAAACACGTGGGTGTCACGTTAGGGCGTTTTGTTAACATGGAAGAGCTGTAACATATACATCATATATTTAGTAAAGTCGAAATTCATTTGATTAGTCCACCCTTTTTTACACTACTACCACAGCCATTGCTACTTAATTGCATTTGAATGAATAGCTAGGTGCCGCAGGATTTGCGGACTGGTAGTAACTATTATATACGATTCTTTAAATATTGTTCATACTAAGCATAAGTATGGATGTTGATAGTTTCGTTTTCCGATTTTTTTACCCGAGTGCAAAATGTATGTGTAGGTACCTACATATGTAAATTTCTTTGGCGGTCTAAGCCTCAACGGCTTGTAATATTTTAGTGGTGTCGTTAATATTATCTTAGTTGTGAGACTGATATAGGATAGGTACTTAAATTCTTTCATGATAATTGAAAAAAATGGCGGATTTCTGGCGCCAATTTATGTTTTCCATTTTTTTTCGTCACTGTCGTGTAAAATATCGAAGTAAAGGGCTCGAGAGACAATTTAATAATAAGGTATTACACATTAAAATAGGAAATAAAACAGTTGTCAGTGTCGAAAACGGCGTCAAATCTATGACTGATCTAAAGTAAATTACACCAACTGCATCGACTTGTATCGGCTTTTTAATCGTTTTTTACGGTCGTGTTTTCTGACATGGCCAATTTATATCGCTGGTTTTAGAGCCGTATTTAAATTTTACTAAAGATGTCACGTGCAGCCTCGCATGACTGTACCTGTCACTCTTTTTCTAACTAGTTGTGGATGACGCGTGTTATTAGATACAGATGTTTATTTGCTGATAAGTTCACTAAACGTCCTGCCTCACCGTCACTGGATGAATTTTGACAGGCTCATTAAAATATATATATAATTTGAGCCTGACCAACCATTTTTATTATAATATCCAATTCCATACTGTTTTGAATTTTTACACATAAATAGTCATTTTTAGTATATTTTTTATTTATTTTATCCCCCGATATTAGGACTTGGCTACACCCTACCGTACCTCAGAGAACATTTTCTTGCCCTAAGTTTGAGAAATCTCACTCTCACACAGAAAAAAAGTAAAATTGGATACTCACGAGAAACCATTAATGAATCGACAGACCATGAAGATAGGCAGGATTTGGACGAAGGAGGATAAAATTCCGATGAAGCCATCTATCAGCAGGGCTGAGACCAGCACTATTTTACGGCCCTTGGTGTCAGCCAAGCAGCCCCAGAAGTATGATCCGATCACCATACCTAAACGGAAAAAAAATCTATTAACATACATGTAGGTAAGCAGGTTTATAACATGGCTTATGTGTGCTGAAGGGAAGTGGAAGTGGTATACTTATAATTAGTTACGTAAGCTCCATTTTCTTAATAATAATGCCAATATGAAGCTATGCGTCCCTGGACTGTAGAGTAGGTCTCAGTGATAGCGCGACGAGTGACAGGACAGAATAGAGGAAAAAGAACTGTGTTGCGCCGTCCCCAAGTATTATAGGGCAAAAGCAGGAAGATGATGATGAAAAAGGTCTTACCCAACATAGGAGCAGCAGTGAGCCAGCCCTTGTCAGCCGATGTCATCCGAAAATCACATGTCGCCGCCGGTAAGACGAACGACACTATAGTGATCCCGATGGCAGTGTTCGCGTAGATCAGCCCCGTGACTGCCAGCAGGCAGAAATGGAAGCGTCCGAATCCTGAAAAAGATATGGGGACTGTTACATTCGTTTCGTGGATGTTATGGAATGATTGAAGGTAGAACTACACTGAGCACACGTGTGCCACACACACACACCAATCTGGGCGCGTCGGTCTCCGTACATTTTATACGGAAACTAGACTTGTAGAGTTACACTTGATCCACGCCACGCGACGTCGTTCTACGTACAAATCAGGCGTGCTACACGTGTGCGTTGGTCTAATGTAGTTCTAGCTTGACAGATCTTTATAAATTTCATATTAGAGATATGCAAACAATTTTTTTAAATGCTAGTAATAAAATATGTGAGAATTTTTTAAATACATTCATCAACAACGAAACTAAAAAGCTTTTAAAGCTTTTTAACTTTGTTGTCCCTAGTTACTGATAACTTGTTTTTTTCTTTTTTAAATTGATGTAAATTAGTGCTTGACTGCGATTTCACCTGATGGTGATTAGAGTTGCAATCGTTGATGGTGAGGTGCACTAGTTAACTGAAGCATTGAAGACACCTAAATTATTTATAAACCCAAATCCTTAACTAGTGGTTTATGTAAATATCACAGTTATTATAACTGGGCCTCAGGTAAGAGTACATATTATACCTCCAAATTAAGTTTTTAATTAATGTTACATTGTTAATGTCAATAAATAAATTCAGTACAATTATTGAATTTCGCTTGATTGTTAATGAGTGCTGTTTTTTATCAACATCAGCATCTCTGTCTGGATAGATATGTTGATACACATTAATGAAACAATAAATCTATAAATACTTACAATATTAATTATTCCAGTCAATAGATACTTCTACTAGTTATGATCTATTGTTCTGTATTGTGATGTTCGTGATTTTCTCTGTCCTAGAGTACCTATCTTCAGTCACTTTTGTAAGAAGATAGCCATTACTTTTGTTGGCACACACGACTGAATTTTAATTAAAACCATCAATAAACCAATGACGCTTTAGAACTATTTATACTTTGTTTGTAATATCTTCATTATTTTCCTAATTTTTATGTCTTCATTGCGTCTGTCTATGTTTTTAACACTTGATAGATTCTGATGTAGTTACCACATTCGTTTAGATCATGTCTTGAGAAAGGTTTGGTACTATCTACGATGATGGATTGTTTTGTTCTATTATTGTAAATTAGACAATCTTTATATTTACCTGTCGCCGAGATAGCATGTTCGAAGTCTGCTCCATGTTCCAAGAAGTCTAGACCTGTAACAAGAATAAAACACATTATTAAAACATATTCTATTTGAAAACTATACGAATACTTAAGTTCTTGCAAAGCGAGTGACAGTGAAAAAATCGCCACATTTTTTAACTTAACTGATAAAGCTCGCCTTATTACGGTGTTTACTGTTATATGCGTTTCTTTTCTCATATTTAACGTATTATGTAGCCATTTTCACATAAGCACGTGCCTATTGTTATAAACAATTTCACTTTTATATATTCTACTATAGCTAGTGTCTTTCACCCGCAAATAACTAAAATATTGGCACAGTTTTGATTGGCTTCCGACTGAGCTGTGATAGGACTGTTAATGATGACGTGTGCAGAAGTAGTTTCACGCGATTTTAAAGTCTGTTTTGTTATAAATAGACACCAATTTAACATGCATAATCTTTCAGTAATATTTTTATGTGAGGGTAGATGGTAATTCTCGAGTTTGACGTCTGTCAAAAATGCGGAACAGTCAAAATAAATAACGAATTACCGTCATTTGATCTATTAATAGGATTACAATTCGTAGGTATATGTAAAAATGTGGTCGTACTTTTTAAAATCTGTTTTTTATTTATTTTTATTTTTTTTAATCAGTTTTTTTCGCAATAAAAGAACTTGCCTACTTCTCAGCGAACTGTACTGTTTATTTTTGTTCTACAAAATATTAGAATGCGTAACAAAGCCACAGTTATACCGTGGAATTACATATAACAAGCCTGTTTCTATATAAGGAGTTATTTACTGTTTGGATATAAGGTGTGTCTAATCCCAGTACCAATGTCATTGGGATTGAATGAAGTCAAGTTTAGGATTACAATGGAAAACTGGCGGTCGATAAAGATTTCTGTTGGTTTCACAAAGCCGACAAACTGAAGTGTTGATAAACACTACGGATGAGTTGTTTTTATTTTCTTGTTGATAATGTCAGTTTCAAGGGTCCGGTGTGAGTAGTTGAGTGGACGTGTTGATCAGAGTTAGCTAATAATACTTATGTAGTTTTCTGAAAGTATATATATTGGTATCTAATCACTACCTATTCTTATTTCTTAGGTTTATATCTCACTAGCTTTTGCCCACGGCGTCGCCCGCGTCCATAAAATATAGCTTATGGCACTCGGGAATAAAGCAGCTTTCTATCGGTGAAAAAATTTTACCAATCGGACCAGTACTTCCAAAGGTTAAAAGGTTTAAAAGGTTCTTACAAACAAAAAATATAAAAATAAACTTTACCTCTTAAAAATATTAGTATAGCTTAATTTAAAACGTTTTTTTTAATAATTATACATATTTTATTTTACGAAACAAAAAAGAAAAACGTACTACATATTGCATTGAAAGTAATTGCTGTGTTGTTGTTTTCAGTTCTAAGATGATTGTTGCACCCTAACAGCCTAACAGGGTATTGTGCTCATTCAGTTAAACATTATTTTATAAATAAATTATTTCCACCTAAAAAATAAATGTTAAAAAGTTCCAAATTCTCTATAAAAGCATCGTTTATAAAAAGTCTGTACTTAAATATAAAAAAAAATATTATAAAATTGTATAAATCGCTTATAATAACATCTAACTATACTAAGTTCTTTCGAAGTTCCTTATATTATATTTTCTGTCATGTCTATGTTCCTTAGTTGCTTTAACAGATAGGCACAATGCTCGCAGAACAGATGGCCGTCAGGGTCGAAAGGACCTGGAATGGCGACCGTGGAAGGCTCTTACAAATTGGACCGACGACCTGGGGCCCAAGTCTGCTATTTTTATAAATTCATCATTCCAACACGATCACATTGTCATTTTGCTAAAAGTTAATAGAGCTGTGGTAGAATGATAATATCGAGCATATTAAAACCAATAACTGCACAATAACGTTCTAATGGTAGAAAACTGATTAAATAAACTGTCAAAGTTTTTACAGATTACCGCATACGTCAAATATTCATTTGTCAATATGTAGGAGATTATTATTCTATGTCACTTCTTTCAATGGAGTGTCAATGGTTGACTATTGGAAAGTCATAATGACGCCATTATATTAGTAGATTACCCAAACTTGTCAAAATCGACAATTATGACAACAATGATAGACCATTCTGACATTATTGTAATAGCAGACTTGAGGCCCAGGTGAAGATCGCTAGATATCCGATGGATGCGTGATGCATAAGACCGTTTATTATGACACTTGGGGAAGGCCTCTGTCCAACAGTGAACGTATATCAGTTGAAAAGATGATGCTGATGATGAACTTTATTCTTTGCTACTCTATCAGCCGACGGATGTTTGTTCTATTCTTAATCACTACCTATTTAAAAGATAAAATAATGTAAGCAGCTAGTGCGTGAATATAATTACTCAGAAACCTCACTTATGAATATCTTGTGTATACGAATGAATTGCTGTTTCACCGTCGCCGTCGTCTCGATTAAGTGCCTACTTTAATATAATAGCATTTGTCTACAACTGGTGCGAATGGAGCCTGATTAAAATGTCTATCCTTATTAATTAACAATATGAAACCACTCGAGTAGATAAGCCATTGACAACTAATTCGTACTTTACTTAGGTACCTAAATATACAGGGTGTTTTATCGGGACGCTGCTTTTTTACAATTTCAGAATTTATACTACAATTCAAACAATACTGCTAACTCCGATTTATATTAAGTGATAGACAAGCCCTTTCATGGAAACTAGGTATTTGTCAAAACAAAAGTTCGCTTCAGCGCTACATTGGCATTGTGTCGTCTAACAGAACTATTATTAAAACATGGAGCGCTAAGATAGCTTTTAGAGCCATGCCATGAATTTCGAGGCACTTACGCGTTTCGCATCATTAAAATGTAGATGTAAGTGTATAGTTCATCAATTTTTTCATTAATACCTAGAATTTAGAATTCTGTGCATTAAAACAAAATAATCATAACTAGCCTTATAATATCTCCACTGCGGGGACTCATGCCTCCTTTCTGAAAGAGTAATCGTAATCGTCCGTGCTGGCTTAGTGCGGATTGGTGGATGTCACTTGTCTTCAAATTAATTCTAGGATTAGAATTATACAAAGTAATGTGCCTGACTGGGTTTGAACTCGCGACCTACGACTCGTAACGCGGGATCATCACCATTGCTCTAAATAAAGTAAGGGAAATTTTGAATATTTTCTATATCTAATTAAGCTTCTTAGGCATGCCTGACAGAAGCAAGCCTTCAGAGAGAAGAAATAGTACTACGCGTTCCAAATGAGAATAGGAGCGCCGGCCATGTTGTGACGTTACGTCTTACTGTCAAATCGAAGAAATTGAGTAGGGTGAGCAAAAAAAGAAATTAGTTAAATTTAATTTATTTACGAATCATAAACGAAATATTTCTGATCAAAATCCTGTTCTTCAATTTTGCTGATCTTTACGTAACTGTGTGAAGCGTCTGAGTAGTGGCGTCATCACCGTCATCATGACTGCTGCTTTCCCTTATAAAATAAAACATGGATAATAGAGGTTTTTAATATTTATATCACTAACTGCTGTTTTAAATCAAAATAGGCATTATTACCTGTATTTATGACAAAATTCATCTGGATACTCAGTCGCACGAAGAAACACCAACAATGACGATAAAATGGCGGCTGGCAATTTGAATTTTGAATTTAAAAAAAAGAAGGTAGTTTAATTCTTTAAATAATTATTATGAACAACTTTTTTATCTATTTCTTAATATGACTTAACTAAGGGTCAGTTAAACCAAAACAAAATCATTAAAACACAAATAAGCTTTTTTTGCAAACCGTACTTTTCAATCAAAATTTGACAGATGGAGTTTATTGACTTTCCTATTCTCATTTGGAACGCATAGTAGGTCAATGCAGACCTACGTACCTACGCATGACGTTGTGCTTAAAGTACAGCTGCGTAAGAAAATACATACGTCTAACCTATTTACGTTATACGAATTATTGAAATTTTATGATATGAGATATCATAAAATTCCAATTATGAAATCAAAAGTAATCCTAATATCATGCCCCGACCCGCACGCGTCCCGGTAGCGTATTCTCCGCATTACAATAAATAGGTACTTGTATGAAAAGGACATTTGCGGGGGTTACGCATGCGGAGCAAATCCGCATGCGTGATGAAATCTGCACAATACTAAAAACTCCTTTAAACCTTATCTACAAGAAAAAAATAAAAAAAAACAATAATAAAAACTTACTACTACTATTATATATACCTATATATATTTTAGAAGACTCCCTAACAAAAATGCTATAATATATCTTTTAACTATACATATATATAGTTCGACCACAGTTTTCATATTATAGGTGGACTTAACTTTACGTTGGTGAAAAAATTATTAAATTACGCAGCACTAATTGAAACATACGAACACCAACGATGAAATTTTTCATAACCAATTTTTTCAGCAGAATTGTTAGGTTCTTCTATTTCTTTTTTATCTTTCCGGCGGTTCTACATTAATGTGGATACTTTTTTTTCAATTTGCTTATTGGTTTTACTTGGCACTTTAGTTTGTGCATGTGTGTAGGTAACTCCATTTAGAATTTTAGCACCACTTTTAGAATATTTTAATTAATATGGTTGATGAGACTTAAATAGAACTGCACATATAGCTACCTACTAAAATATTCATGTGAAATCATTATAACATAGCAATGTCATAGTCATATTTTAATAACCTTTGCTATATGACAGTAGGTATCAAAGATTAATATTAAACTGAAAGCTGTACTTAAGTACTGATCATTTTGGTTCCGGTCCGGATTAATATACTTGAATAAAACCGGATGCTAATCAAATAATTAAACGGAAAATTAAAGAAAGATTAAAAAGCAAAGTCACTACAATCACAGCTATTAGATATCTATAGAGTTTTCTGACATCTAAAATTCTAATTCTTCCAATCTGAAACAGTAGTCAACACAAGTAATCCTCCCCAATTCTTTTATTTGAGGCTACTTTTATTTTAAAGCTGCAAATGAGGTTAGCCAAATACAGCTTGTAAATATTTTAAAACAAGCTAATTTAACAGTTAACAATTGTCACCTAAGGATGACAATTAAGATAAGATAAGACTTATCTATCATAATGAAAGTACAGGTAGCATTGTTTGCACAAACCAACGACGTGTGATTAATCAATTTTATTATGAACGCGAGATGAAGGGCTTTACAATCGTAAATAAATCTACCTGACATGACCAAACATAACAGGCTTTTTATCAGAATGCTGTGTGCACAGCGTTTAGAGGTGACAAATATGTGACAATGACATCGTCGAATCAATGCGATGGCATTGGAGCTTCACAAGGACGAAGTTTCGAAATGGGTAAAACTTCTGTTAACACAGGATGATTGTTGATTTATTTCAATATTTTTGTAGACACAGGGAAACACTAATAGATAAATATAACGAATACAATAAAACTGCAATTTTTTTTACAGCAGACCTGCGAAAGGAGAAATTAAAAAGAAATGTGGAAAATACTGTGTAAAAACAGGAGAAGAAGTGTATGTGGAAAATACTGTGTAAAAACAGGAGAAGAAGTGTATGTGGAAAAACTAAAGGAAACACTAAAGTGTAAAAGATAAACTTCTGACCCATCACAGCCCAGTTAAAACACTTGGACCTAGAACCCTGAAGTGTAGCACAGAGGTGTCTTTTATGGTGTTTACAAAGAAAAAGAAAGAATTTTCCAAAATTCATTCAATGCATGAAACGGAGGTCTTAAGTTTGTATGAAGAAACCTGTATATTTTCTCGCCGGTGATTGAAAGATAATAGTAGATTGTTAGGAAGGCAACAAAAGGATGGTAGATACAGTGCCAGATTAATAGGTACTAGGAAATATAATAGGAACTTAACTAAGTGCTTTGAGCATTTACTACTTGACTGTAATATCATCAGAAATACCAGTTGTCAAACAGAAATTACATATACTAAACGAAGCAAAAAGCAAGTAGCTAGAATCCTATTCATTTTAAGAAAAAAATCCAGAGTTGTCAACACTCATTAAGGAAACGTACCCACTTAATTTGTACCTTACGTTTACTTCTGGACAGATGATGTCTACCTAGAGGTCAATTTAACTGAGACACAATGTACGCATTGTTATATAAAGACCAACATTAACGCTACATGTCATTGTTGCAAAATTGATGGTTCAGAATGCAAAGTGTATACCACTTTAAATAGAAGTAACAGGATAGCAATGTGAAAATAATATGCTAATGGTGACATTGCGCAGGCTCGAAGGTTGAGCCCGTATATGCAACCAGCACACTAAATGAAAAAAACTAAATGAGTTATCGTTGAACTGATTATATTATACACGGATGACGAATGGGTTTTGCTGTGTATATTATCTATTTTTTTTTTTCATAAAAGGTAAAATTTTATATTTTATAAAGTTTTTGTATATGTAGTTAATAGTTGTCTGTCAGTAATGCTGCAGCTCTGATATTCCTCTCGCTATTTATTAGTAGGTTGCAGTGTAGATACACAGCTTGGAAAATCGTTGTGGTCTAATCAAGACTTTCTGATTCAGGTCTTAGTGATCAATACTATAGTACGATTATACGATGAAGACGTGTATCTCTTATTGCATATGGCAGAAAGGATCCGGAGAATTCTAGCATTTGAAATTTTTCGATATTTGATCGTAAAAAATATTTAATTTTTTAATGATATAAACTAGTGCTTGATTGCGATCCCGCCTGATGGTAAACAGTTATGCATTAGTTAATGGTGAAGCGCACTAGTTTATTGAGAGGCTATTCACTCAGTCCTTCAGTCCTTGAAGACAAGGAAATTATAATCGGAAGACCCTATACGATAATTTATTAGCCATATGTTAAGTTACGTTTTATCTTATGGATATAATATCCCGATCTTTGTTTAAAACCGACATAAAAAAAGCTATCGAATTGATTTAAAAAAATTTTTTTTATAGATTTCGAAAACTCTTTCTTTTTAATCTATATTGAAAGTTTCGAAAGATTTGTCTTGAAAAAATTCAAAGGATTACTTCAAAGCTACCCTACCCCCCTTTGAAGTAATGTATTTGATGCATTGCAGTTTCTTGATTTACAAACTAGTTGACTAGAATCGTCTTCCTACTACCAAATAAGAAGTTAAGTAACCGTTTAAAATTGTGCCAAAACTAATGAGCTACAAATTCACCACGTCTGATTTATTTTTCGCAACCAATTTCAGCAATCAATCTAACTGCACTAGATATTGTTGTCCTCATTGTTTAAAACTAGTTTTAGCATTTGAATAGCACAAATTAATTAATTGTCGCGTTTTGAACATCGCAAGAAGAGGTATGAAGAATGAGATCAATGAATGCTGTAAAATTTTCATTCGATACGGTCTTCTGACGTAGGTTCACTTGTAACTTATATAACAATACTAGAATACTATATCAAAGTAACAAAAGTTAAAAAGGAAGTAGTGTTTAATAAGAAATAATTATGTGAAGTAGTATGATAGTGAACGACTGGCTGGGTAGGATATAATATTTGAATGAAATACAAAAAAATACTGTTATTAACACTACTTATCAGATCCAGAGCTAACAAAACTAAAATGCTAAACAAACATTTTAAAAATGGTCAATAGCATATATGAAATGGCAAAATCAAACTCTTCATTAATTTAACAAATTCGGATTGGTGAAAAGCAGTCCACGGCGAGTTCGATTGTCACAAAATCGAGGATCTCGATAAATTACAATTATTTTAAATAGTATTAAATTAACAAAATAACTTTTTTAACCGAATTAAAAAATAAGAAAGTTATTTATATATCCCATATTTTTTACTGTTAAAACTAGATGAGACCGGTGTTTCTTATTATTTTTGCCATGAGAAGAAACACCGACACGAACCCAAAGGTCCAAATCTCTTATCCTTTACTGGTCAAATCTTTTGACAACCATGTAGGTAAATCTGATGAAATATGAATCTGGATTTAGCCCAGACGATAAAGAAGAAAATCGAACCTGCAGTATTCTGTTATTAGAGGTAAACGCATAGTAATATTGTGTTAATTGATGATGATTAAATCAGAAAATAATTAGTATAACTGCGCTTGCACCTGCATGGTATAATAATGAATATTTAGCATATGACGGAAGATTTAGGTACGTATATATGTGAATCGGTTAGAGTGGGTTTTGCCAATTCTTCCTCGTAGTATAAGATAGTTGCATAAGATAAGGATGGCGCTTCAATATGAATTAGTTGGAATATGTTGTTAAGTTGTTATAGTCTATCGTGTTATCATTGATAAATATTTTGATATATGATCGAATCTTTTGATGAAATCTATTTCATCTTTTTTTTTTCTATTAAAGATTTTAACATAGCATGAATAAATCTTTTACTTTAATTTTATATATCAACCTTTGCAAAACTCAATAACGATGTAACTTATATTTTTTTAAAGGTTAAGGAATTTAAAAAGGAAAACGCGATTTAATTCTAAAAGCTAGGAAATATAAAGATGACATAGAATCAGCAGTTCGATTTTAGAATTTTGACGGCATAGTATGTATATTTTTTGTGTTAAAATGGAATTAGAATTTTATAGCTACTAATATAGTTTTAAGTAAATATTGTTACTAACCCTTTTATGAGTGAAAAACTTTAAATAAATTATATGTTATTAATATATTATAATTCTTGATCCCCATCGCAAAATGCGATATCCAGCATTACTTTGCTAGGCCATTTACTTAACAATTATTTCGAACAAATTATATTTTTAGAAAGGAAACAATGTCCTTACTTGCTGTTAGTGAACTTTTTGTCAAAAAACAACAATTATTGTCTCTGGGATGATTGATAGGCGTGTGGTGAAGATTTGCGAAGTGAGTTGACTTGTGGACATCGCCATAATAGCTATTGTTGAGACAAACTCAACGGCAGAATTGAGCGACATTGATGTGAAGCTCGCTCAAGATCTTGTGACAGGCCTTTTCAATGTCCCAATGTGCATTGAAGACAAGACTTTTATTGAACGTATTTCTCTGACATATCCGTTCGGTAGGTTCTAATACCTACAGTTCTATAGCTTTCTTAGTTTCTATTTTATTAATTTATTACATTTCTTTTATTAATTTATTTGTTGCGTTTAGTTTTAAGATAGTTGTTGGAGTCAGATATATATTGTTCATAATTACAAATTGAATATGATTTTCTGTTACGCTAATTATTTAAATAATTAAAATTACTTTAGTGACGTTTCAAATATTGGTGAATTATAGACATTTACAACTGAGATTTTTGCAAGTTATTTTTACTAGCGAACTTTTTATAAATTAACAAATTATTTTAACATACTCACCCATTTTGTTTAATTCACTTTTTCACTTTAATAAGTCCGATATGAGATCACGTCTAGAGATTAATTCGCGTTCACCTATCACGAACGTTTCATCGTCACCCTGCATGCACTAGAGGAGGGTGCGCTTGGGCACTTGGGCGGGCCGGTTCGGTCGGCGCACGCGTCTCTCGCAGCCTCAAGGATGTCGCGTGCTGCCTGCTGAGGCTTCTGTGCGAATGCCGACTCGCTACCGGCTCCCGCCTAAGATTCCTTCCACTCGAGATAACGATAAGGCCGATGCTCGATCGCTCATCTTGTGTTATCTCGACGGCCGATGACGGAGACTACGATCGATCTGTCCGCAACATCACATTGTTGTCATGCTCTGAGCGCTTTAAAAAACTATTATGTAAGTTGGAACGTATCTTTGTTGTTATTTTTGCAAATATGGAAAATAGTTTCAGAACAGGGGCCTTACCATGACTTGTTAAAATGTCAAACGTACCCAATATTGCTTCATACCTTTAACAGTTCAGTTCAGGTCGTCAAATGGATCGCGTTATGAGCTCGTATGGCTTTAATTCTTTTCTCGCTTTCTTCTCAAGTTCCAATATCTGTTTTAACTGATATCTGTATTATTTGTAGATTATCGTCACAATACTAACAAAGTTAAACATATATTTTATCACTCATACAACTTATCTATTTACAGATTTTGAGTCAAACAGTCGACTGTTGCATAACTAAATCGGCATACGGAAAACAGAAAATGAGAAGGAAAATCTAATTCAAGGTGCCCAGTTCTACTGATTTATTTTTAAGTTTAATTAACTTTGTTAGGTTTGAAATACTGAGAAAATAAAAAAGGATTTAAAAGTAAGTGAAGAGGTACAGAAATTTTATAACATAGCTTTTCTCACGACTCTGCTCCCATGCACTAAAACCATGTAGTTATTCGGGAAAACGAGAGCATATGGCACTCTGTGAATTATTGAAATCTATTTAGTAGTATCTGAGAATACCTTCTGCTTCCAACGTTACAAACTTTTCTGCATAATTAACATAGATTAATTTATTAATTAAATTATTATTATTAAATATGCCGCCAGTCACTCCAGTGGACAGCGTTGTGCAGGAATTTTTTGACGCCATATTTTGAGGTAGGAGTTATTGTGTATGTAGTTTTAATTAGTTAAGTGTTTATCTTTTTCTTGTTTTATCTATATTTAACTAGCTATAAAAGTCCTAACCTCTTTCTCCCCCTTTTCTCACTTTTTTATATAAAAAAATTAGCCTATGTCCGTCTCCAGGGTCCCAACTATCTCTGTACCAAAATTCATCAAAATCGGTTTTGCCATTTAGGCGTGAAGACGTAACAAACAAACAAACTCACTTTCGCTTTTATAATATTAGTAAGGATTAATACTACTACATAGTTAAATTAATTTATAGATTAATTTAATTTGATATTTACCCACAAAGTACGTTAAATTATGACCACTAAATGCGTTTTTTGATCCACTATAGACGCAATTATTACCTAACTCAGCAGCTACTCAAGCTGATTGTTATTTTTAAGACAAAAGCGTGGGTATGTCCCTCTGGGGCCCAGCGAAGCACTCCGTAATGAGCTGCCTCCGTAAGGCGATTACTTTGATTTGTTTTTATAAATAACATCTTTTAACAAGTAGACGCACCAGTCATTTTTGCTTTGATAGATTTATCTGGGCTGGTTACAGTACCTATAATAACCTCGAATTTCGATCATAATGAGGAACGGAGTGTCTATGGAGATTAGCCAAAAGTTGTCAAAAAATAAAAGGCCTCTTTTGTATTTTGACTACCCGCTAGGCTTGTCCGATACAGTGTACAGTTGCCATAACGGATCTTGAGCGGTTGCGCAGAAGACAAATATTCGGTCTCTTTAGTGGTGCGAAGTGAGACGCGGGGGCGGATTAGCGCGTGTTAGTTTCTGGCTCGCCGCGCCATCGCGTCATAGACGTCATTCCTCATTCGTTTCCTGCGTTGCTGCATGTATGTAACAACGAAGACGATTAGCTCGCCAATGTATGGAATGCGCAAAGCGATCCCCACTCTGACGCCGAGCGCTCAAGATCCGTTGTGCCTACTGTTGCTACTACTAAAATTGCTATTACCTACTTCACCGGACTTTTCTCAGTTTTGACAAGTTCTCTTTCTATTCGTGTCGGTGTTCTCAAACTAGATTTTTTTTTTTACCAGTATATGGCAACCTCTACAGCTTTATTGTTGACTTCGTATAAATCCAAGTTACATTCTAGGGTTTTTCTCAAATGTCATAATGGGCTCTTTATTTTTTAATGAGTTTAGCGTTTGATGTTTTGTAAATATCGCTGTGAGCCATGAGACCACCATTGTACCTATAAAATTAATTTTCTGTGAAATTGTTACTATTTTAGTGTACAATAAAGCTTATATATATATATATATATATATATATATATAAATAAGCTTTATTGTATATCATGATTATCAGATAAAAATAAAAATATTTTATCAGTAGAATGATGATGAAATGAAATTTCCTACTATATGCAAGTGAAGCCACGGCAGAAGCTAGTTATAAATATACCTTTTACGACAAAAAGAAACCATATAATAAAAACACGCAATTGGCAGCCTTATCGCACTAGGCGATTTCTTCCAGGCAACCTTGGGTTACACTTGGTGCAAGTATAAAAGTAACAAAACTTAATAAATACTCATTACTAAAATAGATACACATTTACAGGGTTATTTGTAAAACACCGGCACTCTCTCAGGACTGTGGTACTAACATCATATACCACAACTTTTGTTGACTATGACTTTTAAAAACGGGAACCACTCGTGACCCACGGATTCCCCTCAAGTTGAAGGGTAATCTACAAGTCCGTGATAAGGCTTGTCATACTGTATGGATCAGAATGTTGGGCTGTGAAAAAGACGGATAAAAAAAGATTGCATGTAGCGGAGATGAGAATGTTAAGATGGATGTGTGGTGTGACGAGAATGGATAAAGTGAGAAATGAGTAAGTATATTAGGGGAAGTTTGAAAGTGGCGCCAGTGACTGAAAAGTTGAAAGGGAATCGTTTGTCTTGGTATGTATGCTCATGTGAAAAGGAGGGATGAAACGCATGGTGCTAAAAAAGTTATGAGTTAACATGTGGATGGATGGAGGGGAAGAGGGAGGCCAAAGAAAAGATGGATGAACTGTGTGAGAAGCGATATGAAATAAAAGGGAGTTAGTGATAGCGTGACGAGTGACAGGACAGAATGGAGGGAAAAAACGTGTTGCGCCGACCCCAAATGAAACGGGACTAGGACAGGAAGATGATGATGACTTTTAAAAATGTATCATATTTCAGTTCATAAGATTTTCATACAAAAATAATAATATTTAAATTAAATAATCTGAATATTACGAATTCTGTGCGAAGCAAGCGATAGTACAATAGCGGAGGGGAGCATGGAACGGTTAGTATAAGTTCTTAATGCACTTTCGTCACATCACACAGACGTAGCAAAATACAGATTTGAAATGTGTTAGATAGAACAACGAAATCTTGGAGGTTTGTTTTTGGTAAATGTAGGTAGTTATTATGTTTTGTAAAAAGTCATACAACAATTATGTTTTCGTTAATGATGTTATTAATACAGTCTTGCAAGGTTGTTAGTGTTTTGCAAATAACCCTAATGTAATTTAACCACTTACCAGCAAAATAAGCACGTCCTGCCCAAACATATGCAGGATGGAGGTATTCTCGTATATTTAAATCGGCGAACATGGACTGTATCGACATGGCATCATCGGATGGTTTTCGTATCGGTTGTGTGCGAGGTACTATGCCCCATTCAAGCACTGATGGTTCAGCTACTATTTCTTCTGCTTCGACTCTGCTAGTGGTTGGCGCTTCAGTGGGTGGGAAAATCCAATCTAAAGCGGCTTCTGGTTCACTATCGACTCCCGGTGACGCAGCAGTAGGTGGCTCAGTGGTAACCGGTTGCTGAGTGGCATCTGCCGGCTCAGTTGGTTGAGTTGGTTGCGGAGTAGAACTTGGTTGCTGAGAGGATTCCGGTTGTTGAATAGCACCTGGTGGCTGAGTAGCATCTTGTGCTGCACCCGGTTGCTGAATGGTAGCCGGCGGCTGAGTTGTAGCCGGCGGCTGAGTGGTAGCCGGCGGCTGAGTGGTAGCCGGCGGCTGAGTGGTAGCCGGCGGCTGAGTGGTAGCCGGCGGTTGAGTGGTATCCGGTTGCTGAGTGGGATCCGGTGGTTGAGTGGCAGCTGGTTGCTGAGTGGCATCTGGTTGCTGAGTGGCATCCGGTTGCTGTGTGGTACTGAACGGCCACCAGCCAGCAGCACCCGATGGTTGATTAGGGTCCGGTGGCTGAGTGGGGTCCTGTGGTTGATTGGGGTCAGCTGGTTGATTTGGGTTCCGTGGTCGATTTGGGTCCTGTGGCTGATTGGGGTCCCCTGGTTGATTGGGGTCAGGTGGTTGGTTCGCGTCCGCTGGTTGAAACAAATAAAAAATTTATTAACTACAACTTATACACAGGTAAACAGATAATACTTGTTATAATTCTTAGCTCTCTCTTTTTTGCGGTTCAAGGAGTAAAAAAAAACGGTTTGAGGAGTGTTAAAGTATTTATGAAATCTTCTTGCGACTGAAGTCACGGGTAAAGTGAAAGAAAAGAAAGAAGAAAGAAAACGGCCGAACGCTCAGCATAATGCTGAGACCACAACGCTAAAAGCGGCGAGTCTACGGTGCTGGTTTTCAGCGTGGGCCGATAACAGCGTAGACTAGACGTCGGCACGGTGCTGTGTGCCAAAAAACTCCAATACGATAAATAAATAAATTATGTTTTAGGGAGTGCTAGTATACCTACACCGTTAAATTTTAATCGTTTTAATGCCGTGGAGGGTCGATCCGGTACATGAAACACTATCGATTTGTAAAGATAAAATTAAAAAATAAAGTACCTCTTTTTCAAAACTCGTATTAATTTACACATGTACGAAATTAATTTCTTTAAGAAAAAGTCAACTGAGCGAGCTTAATGACCTGGAGGTACTTTGTACGCAACGCTGACTATTAACTACAGGTCATTGAACTCGCTCAGCTGACGTTTTCTTAAAGATACTAATTTAGCTACTAGATTAGCTTTTGCCTCGTAAAAATACTTAGAAAATATATGCCTGCTATTCGGAATGTAGTTTTCTAATGACGAACATCCGGTAGTTTTTGATTTAAATCGTAACAAACAAAAAAAAATATCTTCCCTATTGATAATATTAGTTTACATAGTAGTACGTAGTACGAGTATTCATGTACCACTGGCACGAGACAGGGTCGCGCGTTGCGCGTCTTTCGGTCAAGTGCGACCACCTGCCATGTATGTGCGAACGACTAGGGTTGTGCGCAATCGCCACTTTTTTATTTAATAACTTAATTGTGATGGGACACACTTTAACGCACTAGACATAAACTACAAATATTCAACTTCTCAGAAAAGCCATCCAAGTGTTTTTTTTATCTGATTAACTCAAGCACATGCGATAAGTGTTGGTAGTTAATTAAACTACCTGAATTTTATTAATAAATGAACACAACCATAAACACAAAGCGTTATGGGAACACAGGGAGTCTGTGTTTCCTGATAACTATAACCTAAGGATCTGAATAGGTTGCTTTTAGGCAAGCGTGCTCCATCGTCGGCCACATCATCGCTTTCCATCAGGTGAAATAGTGGTCAAGCGCAAGCCTGTCCATGTCATTAATTTAAAAAAAATTGAAAAACAAAGTTTCAGACAACAACTTAATCAAAATCCCTGTGATTCAAAATCACGTAGACAGAAACCTTTTGAATCAGCCAAAAGATTTATCTTGTCTTATTGATCCATCCATCAGTGAATTCACTTAAATGTCGAACGCGACCTCAAAGGACGCGAGTGACAATTTACGGAGAATGCGTTGCGACTACCAAAACATGTTTACGTTCGAAACTTTAGGAAGTATCCAGGAAAATAATATCCTCTCAACAGACATTACTTGAATATTTTTGTTTTAAATTCTGAATAGGCTCGCGTTTGACCATTAGCTCACGATGATGTGGCAGGCGATGGAGCAAACTTGCCTAGAAGCAACCCATTCACTCTTGACTTAAAGATAGAAAAACAACTTAGGGGAAGTTGTAGCTATCAGGAAACAGACTTTTTTACATTTTGTCATTTTCTGCATGTGGAGCAAGCCCGCGTGCGTGATGAAATCCACGATATTAAAAACACCCTAAAGACTGAATGGTGTGAAGATAATTGTTAGGTAATAAACAAGCCACGTAACAGTCTGTAGGGTCGGTGACGATCGCCACTTGAATACTAAAAGCCGATAAGGAAACAAATAATATTTATGCGAAGACCTCGACCTCCTTGCGTGTTACGAAACACGCATTTTTTTCTACCTCACAATTATTTATGTCGATCGTAAATTAACGCACGTATTTATCGATACTGTTGAAAATAAGAAAGATTTTTGCGTTTAAAAAACAAAGATGCTATTTATCTCCTTTTTAAAATGGTAAACAAGCTGTTGATAATTATCCGAAGGGAAACTACTCCGGAGATATAAAGGTTCCTATGTGCTAATCCAAGACGTGGTCAACTTGTATGACAAATATTCAAATCTGTCCTACCGTTTGAGGGTGAAGAAGTAACAAACATAAATTTACACATAAATTTTCACCTTTATGATAAAATTGATGACGTAAGGATATACTTTTAAAGTTTAAAACACGTGTTTAGCCTCCAAATGGTTTCTATTAAACACTAGACAATATTGCAGCAGACCAAAGTGAAAATGATGGGACGTTTGTTGACTACCAGCCAACATAATTTAACGGAAAAGATATTTCTGCCGTGCAGCACACTTAGTAAATATCGGCTAGTTAGAACACATTGTCATTGACCGAAGCATTTCATGCAATAAAACATTCTCAACTTAGTTCTTACATTTCCTGATAAATTACTTATTTATTTACTGTTTTCCCGGAAGCTAACCGTACAGCTTGGTACCTCTCTAGAATAACTCTGCGGTTTGTTACCAAATATGGGAGACGGAAGATAGATATTTAATTGTAGAATGATTATCTCTGTGTGAAACCAATCAAGAAAGAATTTCAATTAATCTTGTGATCCATTTTTTGTTTGTTCCACTCTATCCTCCGTGGAGGTTTTATTACTTTACAAAGTTACTTTTTTGCTTAGCATAGACAAGATAAAGTTGTAAATGACATGACATAACAACTCCTATTTTCTATTTCCTATAATCATCACGAAATATTATTTTACTTACGGTTAGACATTCTGTTATTGCATCTGCAGTAAGTCTGGAATGATTAGCTTTCTCAAAAGTCCTAATATTCGCAGCCTGTTCAAAGTTTTGGTGATTTGGTTACATATATCTTGAATACGGGGTGCAGTTGTCATAATAGCTTTACCTGTGGGTTTTCACAAATTCAATACTAATAAAAAACCTCGCTTGTTTTATAGAAAAAGCTATGTTTTGTTGTAAAACAGGCAAACGCAAGCAATGCTTCAGTATTTTTTATACCGATGTATTGACGCTGTCTGATTGTTTCAATTTGACAGTATCTATATCTGTCAGCTTATCAGTCAGTGCTTATCAGCTCAGAAATTCGGTATAAAACTCTACTTTTAATTTGTGCTTCTCGGGAAGTTTTTCCCGAGACGTAACGCTCGTGATCAACTCAGAATGGATGAAATATACGATAGGTCACTGGATCAACTAGTGATCCATGGATTTATCACATCTACAAGCCTGGAATATGACTTGTAATACTGCATGCTTTGATTATAACTGCATGGATCAGGATGTTGGCCTGTGTAAAAGACGTGATAGCGTGATAGCATATAGCGAAGATAAGAATGTTTAGATGGATGTGTAGTGGATAGAACTTGAACATTTACGAGAAAGGAATAAATGAAAAATGAGTATATTTAGTGTGTAAATATGAATATTTGGGTCTATGCGGAACAGAGTGTAAAGTTCCGCTAACCTCCGTTGAAAAGAGAGTATCTTCCGACCAGATGGATGTATGGATGTATTATCTGGGTAACTGCCCTAGAGATGATTTTAGGCTGTAGTTTTATATATTAATAATCGTTTATTATGAACTAAAAACAAAATACTGAAAGCAAAAAATAAAACGATGATGACTGCAAAAGTTAAAACTATGGCGCAGCCATCGACACCTGAGTCCAGTGAGAGGGATAGTTGCTCCACACTAATTAAATAAAAAATTAAGAACAATCTAAGGCGTCATAGATGTCATTATATCACTCCCTTCCGGAGACCAGAGATCCATGGATGATGCACTAGTGAGTAAGGATGATGATGTCCCAGTGAGTTGGGATGATACCGCAGGCTCCAGTGGGTCGGAGTAGTGTTATGAAACTTAGTGACTTGCCTGCTGACGTCGACCAGGCTCATGAAGAACTTCGTCGAAGTTCTTCATGAACCTCTTCTTCGAGGATCTTCATGTGACTGGCCGATGGTGTAGTGTGCTTAGCCAAGATCGCTGATGAGACTAAGGATGATGACCAGGTATGACCAAGCATGCTAGTGATAAGGATACCCTTTATAGCCGTGAGTGCTATCTGTGTGACTCGTTGCTCGAATGCTTGAGGAAGTAATGATGACATCACGAAGTAGTAGGTTGCGCAGGTTCATAGTCGAGGGTCATCAGTTCGAAGTATGTGGTATACGAGACAGAGTGTGAAAGTCTTCATTGTTATGGGAGAAACCTCCGACCAGACGCATTTTGTTTTTTGGTCTGGGCAACTGCCTAGGAAATAATTTCGAGCTGTTATATGTTCAAATCGCGCACAGAACTTTATTTGCGAAATGCAGTATTTCGTAGTTTAGTTTATATGTGGCGCCATAAATGCACACACACAAGTACACAACACAACACAGTACAAGTATATTTAATTTTGAAAGTGGTATCAGTGACTAAAATGTTGAGGTACCGTTTATTTGGTATGGTCATGTGAAAAAAGCATTTAACTCAAAGAGGGATAGAGAGAAAGAGGGAAACACCAAAGAAAAGGTGGACAGATTGAGTGAGGAGTGATTTGAAAAAAAAAGAAGTCGGTGATAGCGTGATGGTGGACAGGCCAAGCAGGAAGATGATGATTATATAAGTCAAAAAATAATTCACATGAATGGTGTTATCTAGTTGCAGATTATTACTTATTTATTATAATCTATATTGTACACCAAATAAACAAAAATACAGGACAAACATTTAAAAGAATAAGTGCACAATGGGCGGTCTTATCGCACAGGGCGATCATCTATAATTTTGAATTAAATATCCTAGTATATTACCTAATTATTAATTGACAACTTTTGTTTGAGGGAGCGAGGGAGCGTGTCAGTTGTACTGACTAAGATCCACCTGCGTTTTTCAATTACCATTTGCGTATCAGAGTCACGGTATCTGTTCCAAACCTTCTCGCAGATGAGTAAATCCTAAAGATAACACCAAAATCAATCTAGTATCATTGCTACATTTGTACTTAATGGAGATTGTTTCTTGCCAAATCGTTTTTGAACCTCTTTCTTTTTATTTCTTTATTTTAACCTTTAAAATACCGTAATAAGAGACACAATAGAGAGACAATGGATAGAGCGAACGCCGCGTTCGCTTGGGGTTAAGGAATTAACTTTATGTACATTAGTGGTACATAAGCGGGCATAATGCAATATTCTACCTGGGTATTAGTGATAGTTTGACGGGTGACAGGACAGAATGGAAGAAGAAAACGTATTGCGCTGACCCCAAGTAATATGGGATAAGGGCAGGAAGAAGAAGAATGCAATATTCTACCTGTCCATCTTTAGATTAAAGGTTAGACATGCAACAATAAGTCATCATCATCATCATCATCATTTCAGCCAACAGACATCCACTGTTGGACATAGACCTCCTCCAAGCGTCGCCACAACGAACGATCACGTGCGTCCCACATCCATCGGATTCCCGCTACCTTCACCAGGTCGTCAGTCCACCTTGTAGGAGGCCTTCCAACGCTGCGTTTTCCGGTACGCGGTCGCCACTCTAGAATCTTTTGGCCCCAACGGCCATTTGTTCTGCGAGCAATGTGCCCTGCCCATTGCCACTTAAGTTTGGCGACAACAATAAGTACTTAAACAATATGTAAAATTGAATTATAAATTTTAATTAATCTTTCAACAACGTGCAGTAAATGATGACAAAAGTTCCTTCGTTCTATAAAGTGAACTAATGTCGTTTTTCTATATAAAAACTGTTATATCACACTGTAAAAATTATCTCGACTTACGTAAAATCTAAATTTACCTTCAGAGTTACGTCGTACGTTTATAATAATGTAAGATAATCCATTATTTTGAATGACAGATTTTCTTTATACGGCACTGAATCCTAACCAGGCCTGATTAGTTCGGGAGTTAGGTTTCATTTTTTTAAATTGCTTAGGTAATTATTGTAAGCTATGGTATGGTATTGTGTTGTGTTGTAGTTAATAGTCGGCGTTGCGTACAAACTACCTACAGGTCATTGGACTCGCTCAGCTGACGTTTTCTCAAAGAAATTAATTTCGTACATGCGTAAATTAATACGAGTTTAGAAAAAAAGGAACTTTATTTTTGAATTTTATCTTTACAAATCGATAGTGTTTCATGTACCGGATCGACCCTCCACGGGATTAAAACGATTAAAATTTAGCGGTGTATGTACAAGGTGTAAGGGACAGCCCTCCACAAACTTAAAGGGCTTGCTCAGTAGACGAAACTGAACAACCTTCCACAATTTTTTTTTCAGAAAACGAAAAAAAAATTTGGCCTCTCCATACAAACTATCCAATCAAGTTTATAATTTTCTATGGTGAGGCGGAATTTCTTTTTCGTGACCTGAAAAAAATTTTTGTCGAATGTTGTTCAGTTTCGTCTACTGAGCAAGCCCTTAAAGTTTGTGGAGGGCTGTCCCTTACACCTTGTATACACATAACAATGCAAAAAATGTATTTTGTTATTGTGTATTTGTTATACGTACATGCTACCTTTATTTAGTGCTTTTCGTATTGGATATCAGTTGAAATCAGTAATTAGAGTAGTTCTGAATTTAAAAGAAAGTCGCCAACATAATGTGGCGCATATTTTCTGAAAATTATTATCTATATTAAGGGGAGGTCGTCCCTAATTTGATGTCGACCTTAATAACGACGAGTCGAAAATACCATCGCAGTCTCTTGTTGTTTATTTTATCCTTTTCTAAGAGGCATTGGTTTGAATGGTTTGAAGTCTTAAAATTTTAAAGTTCATACTGTTTAGTAGTTCTGTACGTTGATGGGGATTCAGTTACAGCTTTTTAACCAAAAAAATAGACCGAAGATGTTTTTTCCCGTCAATAATTAGTTCTCGCGAACTCGACTTCAGAGAATGCTGGTCTCATGTGTGAATAGGTTACTTCTAGGCAAGCGTGCTTCATCGTCGACCACATCATCGGTTACCATCCGGTAGCGATAAGCTAGCTAAGCGTGAATCTGTAAAAAAAATAGTGTCAAGCACGAACCTATCAATAATAATTAAATAAGACTAATTCCCAGATCGGCTGAAGTAGAATAGAATAGAATAGAATAGAATAAACTTTATTGTACACCAAAATAGTAACAATTTCACAGAATCTTAAACCTATGTGCACAGCGGCGGTCTTATCGCTGAAAGCGATGTCTTCCAGACAACCTTGGGATGGAATATAAGAACTATACTATACTATAACTAATAGGTTTTTCATTCACACATACTTAGTAAAATAAAACAGATTTGTCAACAGGCTCTCTCATTTTATATTAGTTAGGTATTTCCCAAAGAATCCGTAGAGATAGATATAGGTGACACGATCACCGCAGGCGCGGGCTTGTGGACGGCGAGTTATGGATAACTCACCGTTCGATAAGTTGGCTCACAGAGATGTCAGTAAAATTGAAAGGAACCACTAGCGCCGATTCCTGCCAGACTTGGGGAATTGTTTGAAAGATTACCACGGCCTGGAACGCAAAGTTATAGAAATGTTTTTTAAATGTCTAAAACTCTCTTTTGCTCCACCCAGAGCAGGAGGAGAGATATTTGATGATTTATTACTGAAAAAAATGGTGTCTCGTAGTTGACCCAAGATTAATTTTGTAATAGATATTATTCTAGTCTTAAGTCCCTATACTAAGTAGTGTCACTAATGAGGCCAGCCTGTGGCTTTTTCAAATCTTTCCACACATTACCTTTTCTTATCGGATTTAAAATCAGGCTGCAAACGGTGTCAGATGTCTCTAAGAATTGGAAAACCCTAACACATTCTGACGCGTCTCAAACCTAGGACAACTCCATCGTCGCGCTTGCAACCACCAAACCATAGACGCTATTATTACATACTATTATCATAAACAACATTTTATGGTGTCAATGGTGTTCTAATTTCGAACCAGCTCACGTATCACGATGTATTGCGTGCGAAATTGTTTAGTGTATGCGTGGCCTTACCGTTCCGTATGACCATAGAGTTTGGAGACAACTCTATGGGCACTGGTACACTTTCTATGCAAAAACGTTACCCTGCGTCTACCAAATTAGGTATCAAATTGGGTACGCCATAATCGCTGCGTTAAGTCAACTTTTTGGGTAGAGGCTGGAGCGGCAACACGGCGTACTCACTTTCCTCATGACGCAGGTCCTCATGGGACATGGCAAGTTCGGGAGGTTCCTGCCTCTGATTCAGGCGGAAGAAACGCCCGGGGACCGGGGAATTGCGTGGACCGCCTGGAGATCATGGTGGAGCATACGGTGTGTTCAGCTTGGGCAGAGCACCATCGTGTCCTCGTGGATACGGATACAATTGGTGGCAATGACCTTTCGCGCCTGGTGCAGGCTATGGTCTGGAATGCGGAGGAATGGCAGGCTTTCGCCTCCTTCTGCTAAGCAGTAATGCTAGTGAAGGACGAGGCCGCACGCGTGAGAAAACCAAGTTCCTCACGCCCCAGCCGCGCTATTCCGACCTCGACTACCAGTCACGGTAGATGCTTGCAGACGTCGACCAATGAGTAGCTCGCAGTCCGGCCGTCCGTTCGTCAACAGCGCGTATTGATCCACGCGCTCCTCAAAGAAGTGACAGCAAACCGGAATGGCCCGGTAGCGCCGATGCTCGCTAGCTAGTGGGGAATTTCTGAAAAGGAAACTCGTAGACCTAGAACGCAAAGGGCTGAAGAACACAAGTGTGATTTTAGTCAGTAAAAGTTGGAAACGCCGTCTCGCTCCACCCAGAGCGGGAGAAGTCATTGGATGATTACCACCCTTTATCAAATAGTCGCAAAAAGCTACTGTATTTTGGTATTTATTAAATAAAATATCGCTATTAGTCCAGGGTTCTGACGGTCACTAAAAGTGGTAGAGATAAGATTAGGTTCCTAAAATAGTGTTTAAAAAATGTATTTGTACTGCCGTCTCTAGTTTGCCGATGAGGCGATTCTTTACTCTGTGGTTCGTTGTGAAGATTGATACGTCGGCACGACACGACGACGACGTGTGCCCTTCGTAACTATTCGGGGTTTCACCGTCTGTTGGTACGGCGAAAGGAAGCACTTCATGTGTTCGGTAATTAAATGAGAGCCTACCGATAAGTTTTTGAAGCGATTTTGGAATTAATAAGGCTGTTGAACTCTGTTTACGCTACACTAGCTTCTGCCAGCTTGCGTGAAAGTAGATCGAAGAATAAATAAAAAATATCTTTGCTAGTTCATATTGAAGGACATAATAATATAGTCAACTCATGTAGGTACTAAATTTTATCCAAATCCGTTGAGCCGTTTGAACGTGAAACGGTACCTAACATATTCATAGAAACTTTCGCCTTTAGAATCACACATCATCACCTCGGAATTACCATCAGGTGAGATAGTGGTCAAACGCGAGCCTATCAATAATAATGATTAAAAAAAGATATATGTAATTTCACTTTTATCAAAATGTACTGTAGCCAAATAGCACAATATTTAAGGAATTCTAATTAGATGAAGGAACGAGGTGGGTTTTTTAGTCAGTAAAAGTCTTTCTTTTCTCCCGCTTCGCCCAAGGGCGGAGGTTACCATTAGATGATTTTTACCCAAAAAAAAATTAGGTTTTGTGAAATCTTCAAAGCTAGAAAAAATGTTTGATGGGGAAAAGCGACACTAGAGTTGACGCTAAGTGTTTGAAATGCGAATTGAATGACGAATGACGACTAGACTTATATTAACTCGAAACACGGTTGATTGGATCAATCTTCACTACGTTGAAGTGACTTGTTTCTGGGCTTCTTTTGTAAATATCCTGGAAACGCAAAATATTATTTTCTTATACTAACAAAATCTGCAATGAAGCATAAATACAGAAAATGGGCAAGTGCGAGTCGGACTCGCGCTCTTAGGGTGCCGTACAAACTTACCTATGGAAATGGTCCGAATCGCAAATAAAGATTTTTCTATGACGTAACTACAAATTTAGTTTTTAAATTTTTATCTCATTTCAGAGCAATGAGCCCTTGCTGGCCAAATTTCAGGGCCGTACCTTTTTTTTTTCGTTAACTTTCAATTTTGTTTTTTTTTTTCACAGCTTCAAGGGATCGCATATGGTTTTAATTTTAATTTAAATAGACTTGACAGACATACAGACAGACAGACGGACGGACGGATAACAAAGTAATTCTATAAGGGTTCTGTTTTTTTCTAATGAGTACGGAACCCTAAATAGCGTAAAAAATAGCCTACGACACTTTATTTCGTGACAGAGAAGATGGCAAGCAACATGAAAGTGACATCTGCGAACTCAGAGCGATCCATTGTCTAGTAAATAATTTGCATACAAATTGAACTAATTTACAACTGCTAAGTCGTTCATTAACAATTTAGCCTTGTACTTGAATTTTGCAAAAAAATTTGACTTGGACTTTCTGGTTGTAATTTATTTTTGCTTTCGTGAATTATTATCTCGCCGGCCGTCAATTTAGGCTGCTAATATAATATATAGGGTGACTGGCAATTAGTGTACGATACTTAAACACGTGATTGTGCTCATGATAACAAACAATTTTTATTATGTGAACAAACCTGAAATCGCGAAAAAAAAATCAGCTGTTCAGTACATTAGGCAAACATAAATGTACCTACTGAACAGTTGATTTTTTTTCGCGATTTCAGGTTTGTTCACATAATAAAAATTGTTTGTTTCATGAGCACAATCACGTGTTTAAATGTCGTACAATAATTACCAGTCACCCTATATGTCTATCTAGGGTTATAAAAAAAGAAAAAAAAACTCAAACCTGACTACGCCAAAAAAACTACACTGAAAAAGTATGAAACAAGATTTTCAGGATGCTGAAATAAACAAGGTAAGTACCTAACTGAAAAAAACAAGAACAGAACAAAAAGAAACGCCGCAGTCACACGTTATAGTTAACAAACGAAACACTTTAATAATGTGTGACTACGGGTAAGTTAGGTGTATTCTGGGTTACTTCTAGGCAAGCGTGCTCCATCGTCAGCCACATCATCGCTTATCATCAGGTGAGATGGTGGTCAAATGCGAGCCTATCAATAATAAAAAAAAAACCGCTACCTTCTTCTTCCTGCCCTTATCCCATATTACTTGGGGTCGGTGCAACACGTTTTCTTCTTCCATTCTGTCCTGTCACCCGTCAAACTATCACTAATTCTATTCTATCACTATTTTAATATAATAACAAAAAAAGACGTGTGGCACTCGGGGACTGCCGCGGTAAAGCTATTGCATAGCATTTTTATCAACTTATGCAATTATAATTATTTATTTATTTTATTTATGCAGTATTTTTTATCCTTTGTTTTTTTTTCTTTGATATTAATTGAAGTTACACTTTCACACATTGAATTGAATTTTGAATGATTGTTCACTCATTTGTTTTCTTATCGGTCACCACGCTCAAAAAACAAATGAGTGGGGGGTGTTAGGTTATTTTCGTTACGGAATTTCTGGATTCGGTCTCCACGCTCAAGGCCCGCGATAGAAGCTATGCAATAGCTTAAAAAAAAACATATTTTTTAAACAATACCTACATTTCCAGGTGACGCAACGGAGCAACATGTGCCTATCTATAGTCTCGTCAGAGCCAGCCCCGGTGCGTGACGTAGGCAGCGCAGTTTAGCCGCGTCTGATGAAGCCCAACAGCGATCAATCCTATTACCGCTCACCACTTACCTAACTTTGTCAAGAATATCAATACGCCGATAATGGCTAACGCACTCGTACGTTAAATGTTGACATCTTTTGTATTTAGGTGTTAGTTTACTAAGAAAATGAATATTTCTGGCCTGTTGGTCTAGTAGAGTGACCCTGACTGCTATGATGGAGGTCGTGGGTTTGATGGTCCCAGGAAAAATGTTCAAGTGTGATGAGCATGATCATTTATTCTATGTCTGGATGTAATTTATCGATAATATATATGTACTCGTATTTAGAAATGTATAAGTATGTTCATCAGTAAGGTACATGGTGGATATCCCACCAATTCGTACAAAGCGTTTTGGAAACACATTAATTATGCGTACAGCTAAAGAGTGGAATTCCCTGCCGGAGTCTGTGTTTTCTGATAGCTACAACCTAGGGGTCTTTAAGTCGAGAGTGAATAGGTTACTTCTAGGCAAGCGTGCTCCATCGTCGGCCACATCATCACTTACCATCAGGTGAGATAGTGGTCAAACGCGAGCCTATCAATAATAATAAAAAAAAAAAATCAGTCGTCTAGTACTCATAACACAACACTGTTTAGCTTGGGACTAAACGGTTTTGTGTGATAGTTGTGGAATATAATATATATTTACTTTTTTTTTAAAGAAAAAGAATTACTTCACAATTCGATTAAGATCCCAGAGCAATCTGACATAACTTATTTTCACATGGATGAAACCTAGGTTCTCAGTAGCGTCTGATGTGCTTTGAATACTTGTAAGAAAGAAAGAAAACTATTGTGTGCTTGTGGAGCTTCCCCTTCGGTCACCTGGGAAGGTACCAAGTGAGAAAGAAACTAAAAATAAGAGTTACTTAACTTGATTTTTTATGACTGATTTTTATATGTTTTGTAGAACATTATTCTAAAGTAAGTAGTATTATAAGTGTCAGACACTTTCCATAGAACAAAACTTCAGCTCCACAAAAAATAAATAATATTTACTTATTTTTACATGTCTGATTTTTTAATATGCTATTACGGTAACTATTATACACTCATTCCATATTGTGAGAGGAGAGTTTGCTGCCTGAAATCAACCCGTGTTCTTCCGTCGCCCTTTTCTTTCTAGGCCATGGTAAACTGTCTTTTATTAGACACAAAATTGAGGTTTTCGTATGGTAAAAAAAAGGATTAGGTACCTATTTACCACTTAAAAATAATAAGCACAAATACAGATACAAGTGTACAAAGATGTTACTTATTTTAAATGGAATTCCTTCCAACAGACCTTTTTTTTTATGGTGGAAAAAAATCATGCCTTGATCCCCCGCCCTGGGCCGAGCGGGAGATAGTGTCAGACTCTTACTGACCAAAAGACCCACCAAGTTCCTTCTAGCCTTCATACCGGGGCTCGAGCGCCCTTTCGGATAACCCTGGCCCCAGTAGGCTTCGACCCGGCTGGGTACCTGCTGGTTCCAACAGACCTGCGACAGGAGAATTGTGCCAGATGTTGACACAGTGAATACTACATTAGTAACAGTTTTAGTATATGCGAAATACAAAAAACAATGAATTTATGTACACCATAACATGAAAAATTACAAACTTATAAGCTTGATAAGTCAGTAAAAAGTAAATAGTCACCGGGCTATCCAGGCGACTGAGGGGTTGTTTTGTATATGCACCCAGCTGTTTGCTGGACCCTAATGCCCGCTACGATCTGCCGTGGCCTGTGCTGTACTGTGATATCGAAAGGAGATCGCATGAGTTGCTTTTTTATGTACCCAACGAACTGGCTTGTAAAATATAATTCGAAGGATAATCCTTCGAATTATATTTTAAGAATTATAGTTTCCAAACATAGGTATTATTAGGTATGTAGGTATTCCTCTGTGTTAGGTATAGGTAGGTCATGCTTAGTCCTTCGAAAGATTTTAGAATATAAATGCTTGTTGCCTCAACATTTATATTCATTGGGGCGTAGCTCATGTGATATCGAAAGGAGATCGCACGAATTGCTTTTTTTATATAACCAACAAACTGGCTTGTAAAATATAATTCGAAGGATTATGCTGTTCTAGATTAGGTTTGAAAGTTGGAAGAAAAAAGAATGTGTGTTGTTTTTTCAGTGTTTGATTTCATAGAAAAATTCCTTTACGAGCCTACCGACGAGATGACCTGCGTTACAGTACTTAATATCGGTGATATTCAGCTTGCGCCCTCTTTAAGTATTTTTAGGAAAAAATATATCATAGTGTAAAAACTATTGGAATTGGAATGGAATAGTTACTAATTCTGAACAAACTATAATCAGGTTTCGAATAAATTAAAAATTATGTTGTTTATATAAGATTAAGAAAAAAACATTCAGCCGAACATAGAACCTTCTCCTTTTTGAAGTCGGTTAAAAGAGAAATGAGACTCAACGGGTCAAAGAGAGTCATAACTTAGAGTTTAGAAAGTTTATGTATATGCAAATATAATAATTCGACACGTATACCTATAGGCTTAGCAGATTTTATCCAGAACATAAACCATGAGTCATAAGGTTTTTAGAGTTCCGTGCCTCAAATAGAAAATGGAACCCTTATACACCGGTCCTACGATATCGTGCCTGTTGCTTCTATACGACCGATCAGGCGATGTCATGCTCGATAAAATAGTGGTTAAATGCCAACGGTAACTGATGCTTACATTGGCCTGTGTAAAAGGCAATGATATTCCTAAAAAGGGTACGGCCTCCTAATGGTTAGGTGGACTAAGCAACAGCGTTTGAATCGGACGTTAAACGTATATATACATATATATATTCCACAACTATCACACAACGCCGTCTAGTCCCAAGCTAAGCAGAGCTTGTGTTATGAGTACTAGACAACTGATAAACATACTTATATATTTCTAAATACATACATTTTATAGATAAATTACACCCAGACACAGAACAAATAATCGTGCTCATCACACAAACATTTGTCCTGGGTGGGAATCGAACCCACGACCTCCGGCATAGCAGTTAGGGTCACTAACCACTAGACCAACAGGCCTGTCAAAATATGATACGGAACTCTTTGAGTGTAAATTAGACTCACACTTGGTAAGCTATTTTTTACTAGAGCAATACGATAAGATTGTGTAAGATTTGTACAAACACGAATACATTACGATTTATCTACAAAATGATCCACACGTGATTGATCATATATTTGCGCTCGCGCAGGAAATGATATCAAAAGTAGGCAAATATTGTTGGGCATTGTTCTTGAAGAATCTTTCGGTTTAAAGTTTACCTACTGGGGATATATAAATAGTTTTGCATAATAGGAAAATATACGTTATGTAATTTAATTTTCAATACACTTGTTCATAAAGTGACTTTTATTGCACTGCACTTAGGTATATAATGGCACTTGTTACCAAACTGTGACATTTTGATTACCATTACGCACTAGTGCTATATTGTTGTTAAAACCTTTTTGTTCAACCTCTCCCCCGCCATAATTTTATTACATTTATCGTATCAGGATGGGCGCACGTCGTCCCCACGAGGAAAAGAAAAAAAAATGGGCGAGCATGAAAACAGATTATTAGACTTATATCATAAAGTATTATTATAAACCTCTCTAATTATGTACGTTTAGGTGTGACGAGTCAAAATGTCAGGCGAGCAAAAGAGGAAGAGACATCCCTTTAACAGTTTACTTTAGGTCGTAAACTGGATCGCTGTAGCTCGTGGCAGGGTCTCTGATCCCATTTCTGCACATCATTTATGTCTTATTACGTAAGTTTTACCATCTTCTTATTATTGTTCTTGCGTAACCGTAAAAAGAACTGATATAGTTATTTTATAGTTGGATAGAAGAACCAAGGTTGCCGATATAGCACGAAGAATCGCCAAACTTAAGTAGCAATGGGCAGGGCACATTGCTCGCGGAACAGATGGCCGTTGGAGCCGAAAGGTTCTGGAGTGACGACCGCGTACCGGAAACCTACAAGGTGGACCGATGACCTGGTGAAGTTGCGGGAATCCGATGGATGATGATTAATTGTGGCGACACTTGGTGGAGGCCTATGTCCAACAGTGGATGTCTATTGGCTGAAATGATGATAATGATAGTTGGAAATCATCAAATAACCCATCACCCCGTTCTAGGCGGAGCGATTGAGAATGTCAGACTTTTACTGACTAAAATCCATCTGTGTTCATTCAGTTGCCTATTACGTTCTAGGGCTACGGTTAATCTTGCGAACAATTCTGCAGCCAGTGCTGCAGAATATAAGAATAACGTGAAATTTTAAAATAGCTAGTATTAGCACCTCTTGATCCGTTATTTTTTATGTATCTACGTTTTTATATTTTTAATATATGAGTATGAGTACATTACGGAGGGCACAAGGTAAAATAGCAGATTTTCAGAGGTCTTTACTAAATTGAGATTGGATTTACACAAATTAAGGGATTTCTATATAAGCCTAGATAATATCCACAATATCTTGTCGATATTATCTAGGCTTTGTATCCAAAATATGTAGTGAAAAATGTGTAATAATAACTGTAATAACATCATAGTCACATAAGAGCTATCTTTTTTTTTGTTATTGATATAAATTTGTGCTTGACTGCGATCCCACCTGATGGTAAGCAGTGATGAAATTTCTGACGGTGAGGCGCACTAGTTTATTAAGAGCCTATTCACTCTAGCCTTGAAGTTTACCTCAAGTTAGCCGCTCTTAATATCAAAAGTGTACGAGACAAAAAAAAGGATACTCGACGATAAATTATTAATCACCATAGTCAGGAAAAACCAAATGGAAAAAATGTTACTCAATCTAAGAAGAGTTTGGTGAGTTAACACTCGCTAGTTCAATGTCTTATCTCGTGTTGAGAGTCTGTTGTCACCTGTCAGCTCGTGATTGATAAGCTCGGCTGATTGGTGGAAACCGCCTTTGAATGTATCAAGGTTGGAATGTGGCCTTGGAGTTATTTTGCGTATGGGATAGCCTATTGAATGCTGTGTTTCATAACTATGTGATGGGTAACTATGAGAGCATGAGAGAGGTTTCACAATACGTGTGCTACACACGCCGATCTAAGCGCGGCGGTCTCCATACATTTTAGGTATAAATATATTTTTTTTTATGGTGGGAAAAATCATCCAATGACTACCCCGCTCTTGGGCGGAGCGAGAGACAGTGTCAGACTCTTACCGACTAAAAGCCCACCCCGTACCTTCTAGCCTTCATACCGGGGCTCGAGTTTTCGGATAACCCTGGCCCCATTAGGCTTCGACCAGGCTGGGCCCCTGCTGTTGCTGACAAATTTCAGGTATATGGAAACTAGACTTGTAGAGCTACACTGGATCCACGCCACGCGACGTCATTCTATAAATTCAAGCGTGTTACACGTGTGTGTCGGTCTAATGTAGTTCTAGCTTTACGGTTTAACATCAATACTGCCCGTATTATGTTTCCTAGGGATTTTTAAGTCAAGAGTGAATAGTTTACTTTTAGGCAAACGTGCTTCATCGTTAGCCACATCATCGCTTACCTTCAGTTGAGGTAATGTTCAAACCCGAGTCAATACATAATCTTCTTCTTCTTCCTGCCCTTGTCCCATTTTATTTGGGGTCGGCGCAACACGTCTTTTTCTTCCATTCTGTCCTGTCACTCGTCACGCTATCACTGACTCCCTTCTCTTTCATATCACTTCTCACACAATCCATCCATCTTTTCTTTGGCCTCCCTCTCCCTCTCTATCCATCCACATGTAAATTCATAACTCTTTTAGCAATAATAACAAAAAAAATTGGTCTAACGAACCTTCTGAGACCTTATTTTTCCTTGGATCTAGGTGGAGTGAGAAAGAGTGTCAAACTCTTACTGACTAAAACTCAACTAAAACCTTCAGATGCTTTATGTATTCCAACTATTTCGAACATTCCCGCAGTCCAGGCATGCATCGGTCCTTGCAATCCCCCGTCAATTTCACTGAAATCTATTTGAGGCGCGTGTGAAACACGATGCGCCATTAACCTAGGCCTGCAGGTCCTTATCGAACGGGGATCTACCTGTTGCTCGTTTGCAAACCCAAGTGTTAGTTTTCCGATAACCTACAATGCAATGATTTTAAAATTCCGTCCGGAAGTAATGTAAAGAACAAAATAATTAGAGAAACTTATCCGACTAGACAGTTAAGTAATTCTTTTTACATAATTCGATCATGACTAACTCGACTTCAGACAAGATCATCAATCTAATTTTTGAGAATGCATTTGCGCAAAGTATAGTTGTCTACTCTTCTCGGGAAATCGTCACTAGATTTAAATCTAGTCAGGAAAATCGCACAAATGACGGCTGTCAATGTTATGCGCTACATCTATCATAGTGAATGTCCTTCCCGTCATTTCTTCCTTTAATTTTCACGGTTGGTGACACAAAAGTTTATTTAAATGAGCAATACGAAGATAGGTCTTGTTTTGTTCGAGTCACGAGGGTTGTTCGGCGCCGGCGCTTCGTGCGGGAACTAGCCTTGTTCATTATGATATTATACTTCCAACAATGCTCTATTAATAACCCATGTAAACAACTAGTCCACATATTAATGTCTCATTATTTATTGCACCTTGTAAATTATTTCACAAGGCAAATAGATACGCATTTGTGTATTGTCAAGTGCAAGTTGAATCGTTCACATGTGTAGATAAATATTGTTTTTTTTTTTTTAGTTGGGAAATTATTCAATGACTTTTCTCGCTCTGTTTGCCACTTTTATTGACTAAAACTACACCTGTGTCCTTCATTTACCGTTTGCGTTCTAAGACGATAGGTTTCCTTTTCAGAAAATTTTCGGGGCTCTATCAGGCATCGGCCTTCTTGATTTTCTGACCTATCTTTGAGGAGTTCGTGGAACACTACTTGCTGTTGACACTTGGGCTCGGTCTGGTCAATTTAACCAGACGGCCAGCTGGCGCGCTACCCTTTGATCGACGTCTGCAAGCCCGCGTTTGCCGTGGCTGGTGGTCAGGGTCGGGGTCTCAGCAGCTGTTGTGTAAATGTATCTGCTCTCGCGTGTGACCGTCTTCTTTGCTAGCATTACTTACTACTTCGCAGAAGGAGGCGTGCGCCTACTATTCCTCCTCGCTCCGGACTATGTTCTGATCCAGGGCACGGCGCGAGAAGTCGCCACCGCTGATCGCCAGGTAAATATTATGGTTGGACGCCAATAAAGTAGATTACATCTATTTTATTGGCGTCAAACCATAATATTTGGTGTGGTGGTGTGTTGTAAGTGAACTCAATAGTAGATATACAGCTAGTATTCATCCATTACCGGGATTTCGTTGCGACATATCACGAGATTATTTTGTACTATTGACATATATGATAAGATCTGTCTGTGAACTTGAAATACAGATTAATGTCCAGGATTTGTAACGAGGCAATCGAAATCTTGTCTCATTTTTATTTTAAGTTAGTAAGTCTCACTGACAAAATAAGACTGTCAAGGAATATCGCACCTTTTATAATTGAGACCAAAAGCAAAAAGTTTAATAAAAAGCTAGCCAGCCATACACGTCAGGGTGTACTTGACAGATTTTTTGTCAGGTAAGCTTGAACTGAGTAGAGGACATACGTATAAAGGTAAACCTGTACAATCTCTCAGTTAAATTCAGGGCCCTGGCAGATCTCGACGCTGTAGCGCTAATCGGTTTACCTCTCGCAGTCACCGCACAACTGACGCCTGAGTAGGCGACTGCCACACACGCTCAGTTTTGCTTGTACACTGTAACTGGATAGGTATATCAACGGATAAAAAATATTGTAATTCAAATTTTTTCGGTTGTCTGTATAGGTGATGAAACCTGCACGGTAATTGTGCAACACACACGCTCCGGTTTACCAGTAAAACGCAACTGTACAAGCAAAATGTCAGGTATGCCGTAGCGTGTATGGCTATCTTAAGGATAACAACGATTAAAGATTCGTGGGTCACGTCACAGTTTTAAAGATAATTTGTAACAATTATGATATTGGAAAAAAAAATACCCCATACATCAGAAGTTGATGTTCGCATGTTCTATGTTCGTTTTAAAATTTTGGATTATGTCCCAATAATACTGAAGGTGCAATATGTAACAGAGATATTTGTAATAAGTAGGTACTGTACATCATATGAAGGAGTCCATGTTCGTGGAGTTTCTTGCAACTTCTTCTCCATAAAGTCTACGCTTTGGAATATGCAATTAGCATTATTTTTCTGACTAACTTCTTGATAGTTCAAAAATGGTTTATTTTAAATCTTCCTCCTCCTCGAGTCGTATTCCTCATTACTGAGAGTCGTGAAGTTCCCGCTGGATTAGCTTCTTATTGATGGAATTTCAAATAAATGCTTTTAATTTTTACTAGAAGAATGTAATATCTTTTGCAGACACGACAGACAAATAATTACGTTCATTAACAATTACAAAAGATATCTATGTGACTGACACAAAGATAAAAAGGTGACTTTTAAAAAAATACAATTAATTTTCAGTCTTATCAAATGTACATATTAGTCTTTCACCTTACTAGAAATTTATTAAATTATCTTAAAGAGTAGCGACCCGCATTAGCTTTGTATAGGTGTTAAAAATCTTTAAGCTTCGGTTTTTCTTTACATGCATTATTATATTATATTACAAGCATGAATTTTCATTCATTCCTTTGTGTATTGGTACAATCGACACGAAAAAGTTTTTCAGTAGTTTTTGACTTTACCTCGAATAGACAGACGTGGTATTGTTTTAAAATATTTAAGGATGTAATGTTGTACGTACATATTTGTCCTTCACTTTCTTAGAAAATTATTAAATACTAGCGGTGTTTGCTTAACGTAGACTTTGTCTGGCTTGAAAGCTGATGTTTTTTCATAAAATTAAGAATCCAATTGAATTTTAAACCATCCAGGGATCTGCTCAAAAACACTCATAAAATTACTTTCAATTAGATCAAGCCGTTTAGGAGAAGTTGGATGACAAACGCACATACAGAAGAATAATATGGATAAAGATGATAAACATGAAAACCGCTTTTCTCATAAATCCTAACACAACACATTGATTTACAGAACACATTCACAAAAACGCGCAAAGTATCTGAGACATAATCAAATTCCGATAAGGATTTGCGCACCATAAACGGTTTCATCGGGTAAATCCGGGCGTTACTTTCAATTTGATCGTCAGTCTAAAGATAGAGAAGAATCGCAAAAGCAATAAGACGAACAGACAATCAGTTTGTTTATATAAGACCGTATTGGAGGATACAATCAGTCGGCGACTCCCGGGGACGCAATAAGCGTAATCCCCGAGGCGGGGAACCGGGAGATATAATGTTAGAAGCGACTTTTAAAATGATTTTATTTGCTGCCAGACTAAATGGAAGGAGCACTTTGATTTAAATATTATTATTGTTTATTTCTCTCAATGTTATAGCAACTAGATGAGGTTAAATAAAGGTATTTTTTGCCCGACTTCGTCAGAAGGAGGGTTATGTTTTTCGAGTGTCTGTATTTATGTATGTACTCTTTGGCATGCTCTAGAAACTAAAAGGCTTGTTGCACTTTAAATTGTCTTACTTGTGAGTGACACGGTAAAAAATAGGCGGATTTTTAGAGCCAAATTATGTTTTTTTTTTCAATTTGATCGTCGTCGATCATAATAGTCATGTAAGATATTTTTCAATATAAAGGATTTGAGAAGACTGTGCTTACAGAGATTTTAATTATAGCAATAACTAAAATGTAGGAAATAAAAAAAAGGTGATGTGTTAAAAAACCTGACCTCAAAAAACGCTGATAATTTCGAAATAAGGCACTTTAAGCAGTCTTATAACTTGTGACATCCACTAATCCGCACTGTGCTCGTGTGGTGGATTACGACCCATTCCCTCTTCTAAATAGGAGGCCTGAGTCCCAACGTGGATACATTATAAGGCGGACTATGCTATGCTATCAGTCTGATGCAGTTGATAGTGTCAAATCTATGAATGAACTTATTTTTTATAATGGATAGGCTTGCGTTTGACTCTGGTATCTGACCTGGGGCCCAAGTCTGCTATTTTCATAAATTCGTCATTCCAACACGATCACATTGTCATTTTGCTAAAAGTTCGTAATCTGCTAATTCATAATGACCGTTCAATGGTATCGTAATAGAGTTGTGGTAGAATAATAATATCGAGAATATTAAAACCAATAACTGCACAATAACGTTCTAATGGTAAAACACTGATCAAATCAACTGTCAAAGTTTTTGCAGATTACCGCATACGTCAAATATTCATTTGTCAATATGTACGAGATTACTATTCTATGCCACTTCTTTTAATGGAGTGTCAGTGGTTGACCATTGAAAAGATTAGATTACCAAACTTGTCAAAATCGACAATTTTGACAACAATGATAGACCATTCTGACATTATTGTAATAGCAGACTTGAGGCCCTGATGGTAAGCGATGCTGTGGTTGACGATGGAGCACGCTTATCTAGAAGTAACCTATTCACTCTTCACTTAAAGACCCCTAGCTATCAGGAAACTTCAGCAGCACACTTCAGCAGCGAATCCCACTCCTTAGCTGAACGCACAATGAATTTATTCCCAAATTTATTTGTACGTATGAGCTAAAATAAATTCCACCAACAGCATTTTTATTCAGTTTAAGATTGCTGTAAATTATTCATTCTTCTTCAGTAAGCTAAATTGTTTTCACCTTTGAACCGAATTCTCAATAAACCTATTAGCATTATATCTGAGCTTTATCCGTACCACGTTACTGAAGCCTAATAAAATCTTACACGAAGTTATCAACTTTTGAAGTATACATTGCAGCTACCTCGGCTCAGCATAGGCTTGCATTTGACTACTATCTCAACTGATGAAAAGTGACAATGTGGTCAATAAATGAGCTCGCCTAGAAGTAACCTATTCACTCTTGACTTAATACCCTGGTTGTAGCTACCAGGAAACACAGACTCCGGTAGGGAATTCCACTCGTTAGCTTTACGTATGAACGAGTTTCCAAAACGTTATGGGTGGGATGTATATTTTTTTTTAATTAGTATTATATCACCTCTGCTCTACATTTTTTTTTTAATATTTTAAAGAAAAAGAAAAACATTTCTCTATACTAGAAATAACTCCTGTATCGAAGACCTACGGTAAAGCACCTGTCCTTTCATAAACATGTAAACTTACATACACAAGACATACAGACCTGAAACACCAATTAGTAGTCCGTGAAATATTTGTTCCTGATCCTAATGAGAATCGAACCTGCGTAGTTTATCGCTCAATCATTGCTCTAATTGTATCGAGTCATTAAAAAGAAAAAAGTAGGTAACAGAAACTTCAAATTTTTGGTTGCCTAGTTCTGTTCCTTCCGAATTTCGCAAGCCTGACCTTTCTTATTATATTTTAATTACGTCTAAGTTTATTATCAAAAATAACCGCAATCAAAAACAGGTCGCACCTGCTATAAATATTAAAAGAAAAAAAGTATCTTTAAAGAATCGCTTCTAGTAAACAGTATCGACATCGGTCAGTAGATGCTGGGCGGGCGGCTGCGGGCGGGGGCGGCGCGCGCGCCCAGTCAACTTCCGCCGCCCGTGCCCGCGGTAACTGCCCACTAACAGTGCCCGGTCTGCCCGCTAGCCGACAACTTTGCCCCAACAACGACTGTGTTGAAGCTTGTTATTTATTTAAGAACTTTTGAGAAGAAGTGTTAATTGCATTATTACGAAGTGATTAGAAAGAGATTATAAGTTTGATTTGTGTTTTTTTTTTATAATAGCATTTGGTAATTTTAGGAGAAGTGTTTTAGTAATCAACTAATAGACACTTTACACTGTCTCATTTTCAGAGTATTTAATTCTCAAATTCATCCACATTATCAGTAATCTAATTTTATGAGTGTTTAAAAAATCAGTTAATAGACACTGTACATACACTGTCTTAGTTTTAGTGTATTTTAATCTCAAATTCATCCAAATTTAATTAATCACTTAACCGAAAACACTCTACAGAATGTGATAAGTCTAACGCCAAACTAAAAAAAAACCCATCACTGACTTCTCCTCCAAAAATCTCCTTTGGAGATACGTATTCTTCATGTCTACATAATCACGTAAAACGAAGAAGTTCCTAGCATCCTATGACCATTATCATCTAACACCTCAACCATGGCAGACAAGCTCCACGAGTACCAAGGAGTGACGGGCCGGCTGCACGGTGCCCGGGACCGCTACCGCGAGCGCTGGTCCAGGTGGAAGGAACAGCATCCTCGAGGAGTTAGGGATGTGCTCACTGAGACGATGTTCGGGATTCCTAACTCTGACGAGCCGAGGGAACGGGTCTGGCAGGATAGTGCTTACAGTGATTTGTATCGGTAAGTTTGATTTTTTTATAATTTTTTTGATAGGCTCGCGTTTGAACATTATCTCACTTGATGGTAAGCAATGAAGTGGCCGACAATAGAGCATGCTTGCTTATTAGTAACTTATTCATTCTTGATTTAAAGACCCCTAGGTTGTGGCTATCCGGAAATACAGAATACGGCAAGAGAATTCCACTCCTTAGCTGTGCGCAAAAAAGCAGCTTATTTTGGTGACTTTTTATTATGGTTTTAGTGTCTATTTGTTATGTTATATCAATATATACTTACGTGTTTTTCTTTTATCGTTTGACTCCTTTCTTAACTGATAGTATCCGATAGTGGTGGTTCACTAATGATAAAAATTTAGCTCATTTTACTCCTCACATATAATTTAATCATAAATTTATTTCATCACAACCCACTACTTCATTAATAGGTTTTAATGAATAAATGTGTTATGTTTTGGCAACATGGTAATAGAGTTATATTTATATCATCTTTGAATGATTGAAATGTAGAAAAGAAACGAAACGAAATCATTATGTCCCTAACCTTTTCCCAACCAGCTTGGGGTCGCTTTCAAGTCTTATCGGATGCGGCTAAATACCTGTGTATGGAACGATTACAATTCCTAGACTTTCATAACCTAGTTGCTAAGCAACATGATACAGCTGGTCAGATTTTCTACTCTACTTCTACGATTACTGCCGTTCTAGAGAGCAGCAGGAGGTTCTGACAGACTTTTACTGACTAAAGCCTTAGTTTCTTCTCTGCCTTGCGTTCCAGTAACTGGGTTTCCTCTCTGAAGTCAATCTTGCTGGGCCCCTACGGTTTTGCTAACATCTCTGTGAGGCACGCGTGGAACATTACGCGCCGTTATCCGCCGGACTCTTACCGGGTCTGGTGCGAGAGATTACTGTGCAATGTAACTGGATTTCACATATAACTCTTTTACAACTAATTCCCACCTATGATACGAGTTTAAAACAAATAACAACAAGACTCGGAGCGACAGATCGATAGACTAATATATCTTAGGAAACTCTAAGATGTTTACTTCGTAACTTTAAGGACAAGTTAATATTTTAATTAGGCTGACAAGCACGGCTTCAAAGTTTGTTTCCAATCATAACATAATTACTCTACTTTGGCTCTTCAAATATCCATTTATCTGACGATAATATTGATGTTACAACTAATAAGACAGTAATCGAGTTAGTTGTCAATAGACAATCCTATTTAGTCGCGTGTCAACCCTTAAAATGACCCTTGAGTATTATTTATTTATATTATATTCTTTACTAATATGATAAAGGCAAAAAAAGGTGTGCAATAAAGTAATAAATAAATAAATAAACAGGCAAAGTTTGTTTTTTTGTTTGTGGGAGGTAATCTCTGGAAGTACTGGACCGATTGCCAAAATTTTTTCATCGATCGAAAGTTGTATTATTTCTGAGTGACATAGGCTATATTTTATTTACGCGTTTGAAGCCGCAGGCAAAAGTTAGTTATATATTATTGTTATTTACTAATCCCCCCCCCCCAACCACCCTAAAATATTGCTCCAATCACCAAAAGTTCACATAAAAAGAAACTACAGGAGTATCATCATTTTCTCGTAAGTTAAAAATGATTAACTTTCAGGAGGAAAAGTCGTATCGAGCTCATGCGCATATCAGCAGCTGTAATGGGGATCGAGTTCTCGTACGCCGGTGAAACAGCCTTCGTGTCCCCCACCTTGCTGCAAATAGGGGTTCCCCACCAACAGATGACGCTGGTCTGGGCTCTATCACCCCTGATCGGGTTCTTCATGACCCCTTTGTTGGGGTCCCTCAGTGACCGCTGTCGTTCAAGGTTTGGGAGAAGAAGACCTTTCATTGTTCTCATGTCTGTTGGAGTATTATTAGGTAAGTCTACTTATAAATGGTGTAAAGGACAGCCCTCCACAAACTTTAAGGGCTTGCTCAGTAGACGAAACTGAACAACCAATAAATTTTTTTTTCAGGAAACGATAATAAAATTCAGCCTCTCCATACAGACTGTTCAATCAAGTTAATAATTTTGTATGGTAAGGCGGATGTTTTTTCGTTTCCTGAAAAAAAAAATATTTTAGGTTGTTCAGTTTCTACTGAGCAAGCCCTTAAAGTTTGTGGAGTGCTGTCCCTTACACCTTGTATATATATTTATTAATACTCGTAGAATATAAATAGAATTTTAAAAGATTTTTTAAATAATATAAACTAGTGCTTGACTGCGATCTTACCTGATGGTAAGCAGGGATGAACTCGTTGATGGTGAAGCATGTTAGTATATTAAGGGCTTATTCACTCTAGCCTTGAAGACACCTACATTATAATCGGACAGGAAGACCGCAACAGGTAGATTGTGCCAGTCATAAAAGCTGTGCCAAACAAAGTATGTTTCATGTTTCGTAACTATAATAATCAAAGTAGATAATTACAATCGTTCAATTCTCAAAGGAAATAAACACGAAAACTCAACACAAATAAGACCATTATTTACTTTAACATCGTTTACTTCAACTAAGTATCTGTTAAATAGATATTATATTTAATGAGTTGTCAGCACGAAAACCTTTGTAAACAGAATCTACCGGTTTGTTAAGGAGTTGAGTACCAATTTACTGAAAGATCTTGGGCCTTACCATGACGAGTTAAAATTTCATCTCAAGAGCGAGAAAGTGGGTTGAAGTTTTATACTCTATACACCCTTATTTTTAGTATTTCGAAACCTAAAATACTTGTCTAGTATTTTTAAGTACAAAATATAAAAATGTTAATACGAAAAATCACAAATTTATAACGCTTTTATGTTACCTAGTTGTCCGCACAAATACTTGGTTACCGGGCCATTCGGGCGACAGAGGTTTTTTTTTGTTGTTGATATAAATACCAGTACGGATCTTGAGCGCTCGGCGAAAGAGTGAGGATCTTTGCGCATCGTACACATCGTCGAGCCGATCACTGTAACTACAAAGATGTACTCCCAGCTCTCGCGTCTCACTTCATACCACTAAAGAGACCCAATACTTCACTTCTCATTCAAGTCTGCACGATTTCAAGTTCAAGTCAGCGCTCAAGATCCGTGCCGGTATTTGTAGGTTCGCGTTTGACCGTTATCTCACCTGATGGCGATGGAACGCGCTTACATAGAAAAAACTTATCCACTCTCGATTTAAAGATTCCTGCCCCCCTAGTCAAGTTACAATCGAATTCCGTTCTCTAATCAGTAACGCCTCGATTACAGCAATTGTAGAAAACGATAAGTTGGTAGCCATATTGACGCGCCTGAGTCGGCCCCTCGTTCTACAATGTAGCGTTTGTATAACAAAGGATGAAGCGTTAAGTATTGTAGAAACGATTTTGAACAATGTGAACTTGGCTACGAATTGTCTATTCGTTTGTTCTGACCACGCGACTTTACGTTGAGATGACGTCATTCCTATACGTTTCATCACTTTTCGACAGAGTTAACGATTGCAGAATAACAACTTGGCTAAGCGTGCTGGTGTTGTTTTGCTCCCGCAACTAGCTGTGCGCTGGCGTCTAATGCCCGTTATGACCTTTTTTTTATGGTGGGAAAAAATCATCCAATGACATCCCCCGCTCTTGGGCGGAGCGAGAGATAGTGTCAGACTCTTACTGACTAAAAGACCCACCCCGTTCCTTCTAGCCTTCATACCGGGGCTCGAGCTCCCTTTCGGATAACCCTGGCCCTATTAGGCTTCGACCCGGCTGGGTCCCTGCTATGCCCGCTATGACCTGCCGTGACCTGTTTTGCACTTAGTGTCGGTGGTGTCCAACTTGTGACCTTTTTTAAATATTTTCATTAAAAGTACATGGTGTAAAAAATTTTCATTTCGATTCAATTACTGATTTCAAACAAACTCTAATCAGATTTTGCATTACTAAAAATAATGTTGTATTTATCTCCATTCCTTTACCAGTTCAGTTTAGTTCGTAAAATGGGAGCTCGTAGTAGGAGCTCTGAAGGATTAAATTAAATTTTATAATGGAGGCATTCACTGTAGGGGTCCGGGAATCCTAAGCAAACAGTTATTACTTCGGAAAATAACTAATTGTCCTTAATTATTGCTTTAGAAAATCAAGTGGAGTGATAAAGGTCTATTATATTGTCACGTGGGCGGGATGCTGGAGGCAGACGCAACAGGCCCTTGAGCCGGCTTCGTAAACAGGGAGTTTGTAAAGGAATTGTGGATAAGCTTGTCCTTTCTGTTGTTATTACAATCTTGTTTGCGTCTCAACTTGTTGATGAGACTGACAGGTGGTTTAAGTTCGTCTCCGTTTATTTTGAAACAGATTAACTTTAAAAGGATTTTATACGACATTATTTTTAGAATATGCCAAACCTGAATATATTTAGTTCAGAATCAGTAACTATCGATTCGAGTGGGTAAAAATCATCCAAATGACATCATCAGTGTCAGACTCTTACTGACTAAAAAACCCACCCCGTTCCTTTTTGCCTTTCATACCGGGGCCGAACTACCTTTCGGAGCTAAGACTTACCCTAGTTTTACACCATTTTTCCTAAAAATATTTAAAAAACGGTCACAAGTTGGACACCCCCGACACTAAGTATAAAACAGGTCACGGCAGGTCATAGCGGGTATTAAGAGCCAGTGCATAGCTGGGTGCGAGAGCAAACAACCCTTCAGTCTTCCGGGTGGCCCGGTGACCATGTATTTGTGTCGACAACCAGGTACAGTAAAATGGGGTGAATATATAGAGACTTAGGGGTGAATAGAAACAAAACTTTAAAGGGTATTTTCACGATATTTGAATATTTTTTGCACCATATAACTATATCAATTTTTTAATGAATTGTTATTCTAAAAAATCGATGCTTTGTTAGAGGCCGATATTATAATATCAAAGTGAAAAACCAAACCAAAGTTTTGTCTCTGTTCACCCCTAAGTCTCTATTCACCCCGTTTTACGGTACCATAACTGGCTTATAAGTTTGTCATTTTTCATATTACAGTTTTGAAATTTTGTACATAGATTCTTTATATAAAAACACTAGACACATGTTTCAGGTTTCACATATACTGAAAATATGGTGTATATCTTCAAAAATAAATTGGTTAACAGTGTGAAATCTGAAGGGCTTTGGACTAAACTAGATAGTGTTTGTAGACACTTCAATATTAATAGAACTTGCAGTGATTCACTCTAGTGAAATAGGTGTTCTTGTGATTTTGTAATTTCCGATGAATTTCAGTACGTGTTTCAGCAATGGCAAGGTATTAGGAAATTAAAATTTATTGCCTAAGCAGATGCAATTTTGACATATTTGGTCCGATTTCCAATTTTGAAACTTTTCAGTAGAGCATTTAAAGTGAATAATTGTTATAATGTTTTGAAGATTGAGGAAGTCAACGTTATCCATTGATTTTATCTTATTACAAGATTAGGAAAGTTTTTCAGTTTTCTAAATATTATTCAAAAGAGGCCTTATTTACTTACATGTATGAAAAATATTTGCTTTGAGTTTTGTTACAAGGGCAAGATGACTTGTGTTTTATGGTATTATTTTTATATAGTCGCATTTTTACGTAAATATCAGATAACATCCATTTTAAAAATTATTGCAAAAAAACTAACAATAAACTGTATCTACTTATTTGCACGATGTTAATAATATATCATATTTATTTAAATGGATTTATTGAGATATCTTAATTTTATTTATTTATTAAAAATACGTACAGCTATCATTACAGCCTAATCCAATGCGATAGTGTAGTCAAAAATATAAATTACAATAATAATTTCATGCCAATTAGATCTAATTCATAACATTTACAAAAAATAAAATAAATTAAATTACTTATAATTAACAGTCAATTTATGAATCTTACATATTTTTATTATATTATAATGGAATAATTCATAAATATAATTAATTAAACAATCCAAACTTTTTTTATTACACTTTACAGGCTTAATTTTAGTCCCCAATGGAGAAGATATTGGTTATGCTCTTGGCGATGAGTTACCAGTGAACAGAACCGATGTGCCCTCTGCATTAGGGCCCCGAAGCTCAGCCTTGGAGAAGGAACACAGCAACTACCACCCCTGGGGGGTCCTCTTCACGGTTCTTGGTACAGTCTTCTTGGACTTCGACGCAGACGCCTGCCAGAGTCCGGCCCGCGCTTATCTGCTCGACGTGACAGTTCCAGGTCAGATTTGTTTTAAGAGAAAGAAATATAGGTTTTGTGCCATAATATTTGCTTTGTGTACCTGGCCTTGTTGTCTGGTGATACTGTTTGCAGGTAGAGCCAGAGCAAATTATGTTTTCAAATTCGGTTTTTGACCATTAAAACAAATGTGGCAAGAAAATTAGTTGATTATTTTCAGGGGTTAAAAAAAACTGTCTTTCTTTTTTTTATAACATACATAAAGATAATCTTTAAGGAGTTAAAAACTACATCTTATATTTAAAAAAGAACATGTTTTTTTTTTTAAACTGGAAGATTTAGAAATCTTTAGGTATTTTGAGTTAATCAATAAAGATATGACTTCAATTTTCTGCCCAAAAAAGAAATTGTGTTCACTATTATGTCTTATGCGAGAATGTTCTAAAGATTATACCGTGGCCACTGAACACAAAGGGCTACTGAAGGACAAAGACTTTATTCAGAAAAAGTCTAACACACCCTCTCATTCCACCCTCGAGCGGGAAAACTCATTTGGTGGCTTTCCACCTAAAAAAAAAAAACTACACATACCCATTATCTGTTTTAGGTTAGTCTCTATTTGCTGGGGCTTCGTAGTCCTCTAAAGGTGAACAACACGTCGAACACTTGAGGAACCGATTCCCTCAAGTGTATAAACAAGGTATCTTACGTTCGTAATTAACAAAGGATTTTCACATTAAGGCCCTAGCTCCCGAGCAGAGCCATAATTCAGTGACTTTCTGAAGCCTGCTCCTAGGTAATGGCAGAGTGAATAGGTTTGTATGATCAAAACCTGGCAAAAAAAAGACGTGTGGCACTCGAAGACTGCCACGGTAAAGCTATTGCATAGCATTTTTTATCAAGTTATGCAATTATAATTATTTATTTATTTTATTTATGCAGTATTTTTTTTCCTTTGTTTTTTTTTTCTTTGATATTAAGAAAACAAATGAGTGGGGGGTGTTAGGTTATTTTCGTTACGGAATTTCTGGATTCGGTCTCCACGCTCAAGGCCCGCGATAGAAGCTATGCAATAGCTTAAAAATTAACATGATATTTATTCGCTTCTCCCTACTCGTTTTTAAACGGCTTTGCTTTTATTTAGAAATATGGTTACACAAGAAAACTGCTGGTTACTTTTATTGTTCTTCAGAATGTACAGAGCGTAGGTAAATCTATCAATATTTTGCAAATTCACAAAGAAAATGGTTTCTAAGGTCAGCGGGGTTCTATGCGGGCGCAGACGGCAATACGAGTATGTGTGCATTTAAGGCCTCTATCCCACTCGCGTCTGCTCAACGTTGGCGCTTTATCACTAGAAATTCGCGACGTTAACGTCGCGTTTGCGCAACGATGGTGCTGCGCTGACGTTGGAGAAGCGCCAATGCTCGTAAAACGCCATTGGGATAGCGGCCTAACTCCGGTTGGATGTTCAAGGGACTATACGCCTTAAACTGTATCTACTTGACTGGATGTTCTATAATTAGAACAGTCATACTCGTCATGATAGATACGAGATAAGAATTTGTGTTTTCCAGACGGTTAATCCTAGTACACTTGAACTATTTATTAGATTTGTAATTAGTCAGAAATTGACGTCAAAGTGATTCAGAACAATTTCTCTGAACCAAAATTAGTTATAGTTGTTTGTGCAATTTTATAAGAGGTTCTGACGTACGACCCAGGTTAGGTTATTAGGTAAAATTTTTAGCTACGAAAATATTCCAAAGTGGCCTTAGAAGACATAGTAGGTTTTTAGGCAGTTAAAGTGACATGCTCTCTTTATTTATCTATAAGAGTTTGGTTTCCGCATTTAATCCACGGTGCAACATTCTTCTTCTTAGCGTGTCGATGGATAAACTGGTTCAATTCCATTCCTGGCCTAGTATTGGCACGGCAATGCCGTCCACTGATGCTGTCATTAGGTCCTTTAGTGAACACCTGTTCAACAGAGCACGTGATGCAGGAAAAAGGTGAAACATTAGCCATGGGCCATAGCGACCTTTTTTTTTTGTTTTTTGATACGTTCGCGCTTGACCGCTATCTCACCTGATGTAAAGCGACGATGCGGTCGACGATGGAACGCGCTTACCTAGAAGAAACCTATTCACTCTCGACTTAAAGTTTCCCGGGTTGTAGCTATCAGGAAACACAGACTCCGGCAACGAATTCCACTCCCTAGCTGCACGTCATTTCGCAGGCTTATTAAAACCAGTTAAGGCCATATCACGCGCCCTCTCGTTCCACACTAGAGCGGGAGAAGTAATTTGATGATTTCCCTCCTCAAAAAAAAAGGTAAAATCCTTCACCTACTTTGTAGAAAAATGAATATAATTTTAATATTTGCCCGATCTACGTCACAACATGTGACTATGATAATGTTTGTCAGTTTTTCCGCCGTCGAGAGTGATGAACTACAAAACAGGCTCCTTATCAGCTTACGTCTGGCCGTGATTGATTTATCTCGCTGCCAAGCGTTCATATTTGAGTTTTTTTATAGATACACCTTGACGACATGATTATTTTAACTGTTCTTGGTAACGATGATAATGTTCTTTCGTATATAAGTACATTTTGTTGTAACTTTATAAATAGGTAGATTAGGATAAAAGTGTCTGAAAGTGACGTTAGTTTTCTTTGATCTTTTCAATATTAAAATTGCAAAGAAACATATTTTTAACTAGCTTCTTTCATCGGTTTTGCCTGCGTGATAGCAGGTTTTTCCATACAAAACTTTGGATCTCGTTAAAAACCTTTAGGGAGTTAATTTTTTAAAATCTTCTCCTAGTGCTCTTTAACGTCATAAAAGGAAACCTTGTGCGACATTTGACGCTCCTAGTTCCAGTAGTTTCGGTGTTTGCATTGGTGTCAGTCAGTCAGTTACTCCTTTTACATATTTATATAGACTACCTTTTGCCCGCGCTTCGCCCGCGTGGCATTTGGTACTTAAGGAATCGGGATAAAAGGTAGCCTATGTTCTTATCCATGTCAAAGGCTATATGCATGCCAAATTTCATCCAAATCCGTTTATCCTTTTTTGCGTGATTAAGTAACAAACATCCAAACATCCACACTTTCACATTTATAATATTAGTTAGGATAAAATCGTCAAGGAATTTTTACTAAATCGGTAAACTTGCGAGGTGATTATTCAATGCAGCCCGAGAAATTTATGGTACGGACAGAAAATTGGCAATATCTGCTTTTCAAATTGCACTAGATGTCAAGCTTAAGCTTGACAGCCAGTGCTGCTTAATGTTGCTTGCTGTAAGATGGGAGAGTTCATATGGGTGGCAGTTCACCAACTTACAACTTTACCATAGTTTTTTGTTCTCTCATTCGTCTAAGCCACTATTGACATTCAGAAAAAATATACAAAGACTAGCTTCCGCCAGTAGCTTCGCCTGCGTGAATGCAGCTTTCTCTTTGAAAACTTTGGATTCCGTTTCATCCCCATAAGGGTGCCCTTTTCTGTTCTTTGGACACATAAAAGGAATCTCTGTGCCTTTCAGCGTTCTAGGTCCGAGGGTATGGGCTGGGCACTGATTAGTCAGACTTTGCTTTTTTATTTAGATATGACTAGGTGACCCGTACCGCGTGACAGTCAATGAATATAGTATATCTTTCGATATAGTCAAGCCGAAGTAATAAATCAAATTGCACACAATTTTATTGTATAAAAGTTATCTACGTCCATTTCGTAAATACATATTGAACGCACTACTAAAAACTTCTACAGATTTATTATTTGTACAGATATTGTACAGTTGTAGATATGTAGTCCAGAAATGAGACAATCGACTAAAATTATCTACCAAAATAATGTGTTGAAAATAATAATTGTTACAAAATAGCCCACATAAATACCCAATGATAATGCTAAAGCCATAAAAAGTACATAAACACTAAAGGCGATCAAGTACATTTGATGACCCGGTTACGAAGACTTAACATTGTATATAAACATTTAACAGTAAAAACACGTGCTATGTACTTTAAAGTAAATAACGGCAGACGTCCAACCTGAATAAAAGTGAATTATGACGTCTAAATCGCTACAGGAGCAAATATTGGCTTAAAACTTTATTTTCTTAGTAATTCATAGTATATTTTATTCAATTCTGTTGGCTACAGTCTACTTGTGAGAATTTTATATTATTTGCATGTGACTACTGGTTGGTATATAATATACATTATATATTTATCTACGTACTATCTATGTGGAAGTCTGTTTGACTCTCATATACATTTTCATCTCTGAACCAATATTTATTCGTTAAATATTTGCTGTGAGAAGTGACAGGAATATTGTAGGATGTCATATACGTTCATACGTACATAGCGACTAGCTACACATATAGGTATACATTGGAGAGAATGTGGTATTTTGCCTTCCCATTTGTATGGGTTCCCGGTTCAATTAGGTTTTTTTTTATCAGTGACAGGCTCAAGCTTGACCTGCACTATCTCACCTCATGGTAAGTGATGATGTGGTCGTCTATACACCACGCGTGCCTAAAAGTGACCAGTTCACTATCAGGTTGTAGTTATCAGGAAACACAGACACCGGCAGGGATTTCTACTCCTTCGCTGTACGCACAATGAGTGTGTTCCCAAAACATTTTATACGTATGAGGGGGATGTCCGCCATGTACCTACCGGTGGCGCGTTACAGTGCCTATAGCTACTTTTTAACCTTTCAATTGTGATAATTACAGACACAATTGAAAGACAATAGGTGCGCGAACGCGTTCGCTTCGGGTTTAATGAATTAATAAGTTTTTTTTAGTCGTACGATTTCTGATATTCTATGAATGATGATATATAAGTTCGGTGTGTCTGGAAATTGTGTAGTAGGTAATTTCTGATGAAGGTGCTTTTTGTTTTTTGAGTTCATGGTTCTAACCAAATACTTTTTCTTCCTCAGAGGACCATGCGAAAGGTTTGAGCACGTTCACGGTGATGGCAGGGCTAGGAGGCTTCATGGGATACGCCCTGGGCGGCATCAACTGGGACGGTACTCGATTAGGTAAATATATTTCAGGAAGTTATCTACCGATAAATCACGTGTTGGCTGCAGCCGCTGGGATCCCGATCTCTATTTTCTGCCACCGCAGGCGCGGGCTTGCGGACAGCGAGCAATGGGTAGCTCGCCGTCCGACCGTTCGGTAACCGTCCGGACCGAGCCCAAGTCGCCGGCCCGTTTCAAGGAGAACATCAGCAACGGTAGGGGCCAGCAGGGTCGAAGACTACCGGGACCATGGGTGATGTGAAAGAGATGTACGAATGCAAATCGTGGAACGAAGGCAAAGAAGGAACTGGAGTGGGTTTTAGTCAGTAAAAGTCTGACATGCCCTCTCGCGGCTCGCCCAACCCAAAGGCGGGAGATGTCATTAGATGAAACCCACTTAAAAAAAAATGTGTTGGTTGCGAAAAGCACTGGAAGGCCACAATTTTTTTTTGTCAATGTAGCGGACGCTTGACTGTCTTTGTCTTTGGACGTCTTTTGGTTAAAATAGAAATTTGCCAAAATCTGTTATTCCACCTTATAGTCCAGTGCTCCGTGGATTTTGACCTCGGATTTTTGTTACTGTTGATGAAATTCGGAACACCACAGGCATTGGACTATTGTTGAACATATAGTCAAATTATTGCTTCAAAACACACTTAATTTATAAAAAAAAATTACCTAAACCAACATCCGAATCTTATATAGTGATTCTCAGATCTCTAGAAAAGTCGCAGCTGTCTTCATTCCGAGGTTCACATTATTTCAAGCAGTATTAAAATAATTGTCATTGATATTGGTTTTTTCTTTAAAAATTGACATGATCTACGAATTTTTATTCACCGTTTTCCTAAAACTAAACTTTTATCATCAAGACTCTATAATCCTAAAGATATATAAGATATTGCTTGGTTTATTTGAGTAGGTTAAACATTTTTAATAAGTAATTTCTAGCGTAAACCAGGCTTAATATGATTTAGTTAGCTTAATATGATGTGCTGGCCACGCAGGCAGTTTAATTTTTCTGCGACAGCTAACTAACCAAGTTACGCTGGCTGCCGAGCTACACTGATTGTGGTTATTAAATATTTAAATTTAGATTAAACCTGAGTAATGAAAGTGAGATTATTGTGATTATAAGATAAAGGTTGGTAGTTTGGTAGCATACAACTAGTTTTCATTTTTCTGACTGAAGTTAGACAGAACTTATGCATTTTCAGCACTCTCTTTTTTCTCTTTGATCTACGAATTGAACAAATATTTTTATGTAAACAGCTTTGTGTACACCGTGAAATTTTAATAGATAGATAAAATTAAATAATAAAGTACCTTTTTTTCAAAACTCGTATTAATTTACGCATGTACGAAATAATTTCTTTAAGAAAACGTCAGCTGAGCGAGTTCAAAGACCTGTAGATAGTTTGATCCCCAGCTACCCTAAGCTTATTTTGAATAAAAAAAATCTTTATACCTAATCTTAAAATCGAAATCTTTTTCCAGGTGAAATATTCGGCGGCCACGTTCGCGCAGTCTTCTCTCTCATCACCATAATCTTCGTGGTTTGCGTGTCTGCCACCGTCACCAGCTTCACAGAGATCCCCCTCATGGAGTTGACAGAACAAGAAGAGTTCAGGAGACAGGCAGAGAGCCAGAGAATACAGGAGAGCTTCGACGAGGGCCCTGATGGACCTGAGAAGAATTTGAAGAAGGAAAATGTAACTTACGGAGCTTTGAATCAACCTGAGGTAAAGTGGACGCGAATATTAACATTAAACTTAGCTTCTGCTAGCGCCTTTGCCAGTATTTTAGTTGTTAGCGTATTTGTCATTTTAAGAAGTTGACATTGTGAGAAATTGTCCTTAAGCGAATTTGTCTTTGTGAAAAATCGACATGACAGTTTGACATTGTGAGAAGTAGACATTTTGTGTCTGGTTGACATTCTAAGAACTTGAAATTGTGAGAAGTGGACATTTTGAGTTTAGTTGACATTATGAGAATTTGACATTCTAAGAGCTTGACATGGTGAGAAGTAGACATTTCGTGTCTAGTTGACATTTTGAGCAGTTGCCATTCTAAGAACTTGAAATTGTGAGAAGTGGACATTTTGAGTTCAGTTGACATTATGAGAAGGAACTTGACATTGTGAGAAATGGATATTCTGCGTCTAATTGTCATATAGAGAAATTGACATTATAAACTGATACGCTGGCGACCTGCATAGACACCATGTATGGATTTATCCGTAGTCGGCATTTAATTTGTTAAATTTAATTAATGGACAAAACATGTTCCTAAGCTTTGTGTTCTCTTTTCAATTGTTCGAAGCAACGAGCGACCTCTTTTGTCTAATAAGCCATGTTTATTACTAAAGGTAAAGGTAACTCTACCTGCCTACCTATTAATTAGCAAACGTTCAATATCGAAGATAAAATAGATACTTTCAATACGCTCGCTCATTCGAGAAAATATTCCATGTTCATATTTAACCAGGTAAATTGGGGCATCATCTATATAAAACCTTCTTTCTGAGACACATGTCTAGTATTTTCATTTAAATAATCTTTGTACAAAATTTTAAAACTATGTTATGAAAAAATCACAAAGTTATAAGCTTGTTATATCAGTAAAAACACAAGGTCACAGGGCCATCCAGGCGATTGAGGGAATGTTTTTCACTTTCACTTAGCTGTTTGATGGCACCTAACATCCGTTATGACCTACCGTGACCTGTGCTGTGCTTAGAGTCAGTGTCCAACTTGTGACCTCTTTAAATATTTTTGGGGGAAAAATGTAACATGGTGTAAAAACTATTGGAATCCATTCAGTTACTGATTCTGAACAAATTATATTCGGGTTTCGCATGAACTAAAAATATTGTTTTATCTTCCTATAAGGAGATACTGACTGACTGACATATTAACGCAAAGCGGAAACTATAGGGTCTAGGAGTGTGAAATTTTGCTTAAGTTTTTTTTTTAAATGACGCAGGCAAACACTAAAGCTAGAACTAAATTAGACCGACGCTCATCTGTAACACGACTGATTTGTACGTAGAACGACGTCGTGTGGCGTGGATCAAGTGTAGCTCTACAAGTCTAGTTTCCATATAAAGTGTATGGAGACCGATGCGCCCAGATCGGCGTGTGTGGCATGCGTGTGAGCAGTGTAGTTCTAGCTTTAGAGCAGAGTTTTAAAAAATCAAATCACCCCCTATAAGGGATGAATCAGAAAGAGCACAGGCGTGTTTTAGTTCATATCAGTATGATACGCCCTCACCTTATCGAGAATAACAGAAGTTATTTGATGACTTCAAAAATAGTTCAGTCAAAAAAGTTTAGGCTCATTTTTTGCCATCAGCTTAAACTAGTACTTCACCAAATCTTTCATCCATTTCAGAGTGTCGTCCCCATAAACGAAGTTGGCCATGGTGGAGGAAACCTCTCTCTGAGCCACTACCTGAAGTCCATCGTGATGATGCCCAGCTCCCTGCGCGTAGTCTGCCTCACCAACCTGTTCTGCTGGATGGCACATGTCTGCTATTCTCTCTACTTCACTGATTTCGTCGGAGAAGCTGTGTTTGGAGGAGATCCAGCGGTTAGTATTATTTTATTTAACATTTCGAAAACCAGGCGTTCGCTTAGGGTTTTAGGATTAAAGATCACAAAAAGTGGAAAGATGGAAGGGATGCCTTTGCATGGATGGGAGGAACAGAAGACGCATAATAAACACATTAATATTCAGCGTCCCAAAACCATAACCAATTGTTGTTTTCCTTACCTCCTAAACTATATTTCTCACTAATCGGGGGTTGTCATTGCACTAAACATGCACCAGCATGATGCGTACAAGGATAATCGTCGGAGATCGATCGTAGCAGAAGCCAGTAATCAAAGAAATAGATGATTGACTCCCTTGATGGTAAGCAATGTTGCCATCAATATAAGACACGCTTGTCTAAAAGCAATCAGTATCTTGAGATTGTAGTTCAGTGCCTTTGGATTTTTATGTTGGGACTGTTTTTACATTCATCCACAGTAAAAAAAAAGTATTAAAAGTAGGTATATAGAAAAAAGAAGAAAAGAAAAAAGGAGAGAAAAAAAAGAAAAGAAAAGAAGGATAGTGTAAAGTTTTTAAGTAGTTTAGTGGTTTTGGTGATTTTAACCCCCCCAGGCACTGCAGACTATTTAGTTATGACTCAAATCTCGGCTTGGTATAACCATACAGTCCATCCAGTAGCCTGATTCACGTAAAATCAAACAAACCAAATATCGTTGAAGTTTTATAGTCGTTCGATCGAAGTCCTATCCAAAAGGGGTATTCACGATCTATCGACTTATTTCCAGTTACATTACTATGTATTCTACCAGGATAATGTAATACAGACTTTTTTTTTATATCGACGAATATCAAACGATTTAAAAATCAGTGTCGTTCAAACTCGATTGATGCATGTGAATACAGGAAATGGTCTAAACGACTAAATCGCTACGATATCGTTACGGCTTTCATTACGTGAATCGGGCTACAGGGGCCGTATTATGACCTCTTAAAACCATCATGTTTTCGGTGTGAAAAAGAGACGGAGCTATACAGGACGAATAGCACTATCCTTTTCTCACACAGAAAACATGATAGTTTTAAGATGTCATAATACGGCCGCTGGTATTTATTAGAAACTCAGATCTGGCACTTTCATCATGACGTATCATATTCATGTGTTTTACGTTACCGTTGTTTGGATGGCGCTTATCAGCAACTGGCTATATCTAGGCACTTAGCTGTCTTCAGAGGTACCTAAACCCGGTCAGTAACTTGAGATAGTGTATTATTTTATTTCGATGATTCATATGTGTCAAGTGTACGTCTTACCTACTGTTCTGTTCTATGGAATGGTTCGGTTATGTGGTGTCGTCACTTCTACTTGGTGACTCGGTAGTCATTCACTATTTGCCATTATTCAAGGAATGTTTGTGACTTGCAAAAAGTCTTTATACCGCGTAGGTGCATGGAAAGACTGGAACAATTTGCCTACAGGTGTCTTCCCGTCCGATTATAATTTAGGTGTCTTCAAGGCTAGAGTTTTTTTTTTTAACGATATAAACCTGTGCTTGGCTGTAAATCTATCTGATGGTAAGCAGTGATGCAATCGTTGATGGTACGGCGCACTAATATATTAAAAGCCTATTCACACTAGTCTTGAAGACACCTAAATTATAATTGGACGGGAAGACCGCAGCTGGCAAATAGGGAGAGTGAAATTAGTGCGTCTACAAGTAGTTTATATTAATAAAAAAAAACTTCACTAATCTTGGTAGAGGACTATTGCCTACCGAGTACTGAAGTCTTACATGTAGAACGGAGCGCCTGTACAAATGTAACAGCAAATAACAAAATCGTTTATTATAGCAATGTTCGTTCACAACTGCGACTTCGCAAATGCTTCTAGATTTACTGCTCAGTAAATATTTAACAGACTTGGTCGACAGCCTGGAAAATCCACATAAACATCGTTACCTAAATGTTTTAGTACTATCACACACTTATGATTTTGACAGTGTGGCCCCGCGCCAGTGACTGAAAAGTTGAAAGGCAATCGTTTGCCTTGGTATGGTCATGTAAAGAGAAGGGATGAAACGCATGTTACTAGTAAAATTAAAGTTCTAAAGTTCTGAGTTTACATGTAGATGGATAGAGAGGGAGAAGGAGGCCAAAGAAAAGACGGATGGATTGTGTGAGGAGTGATATGAAAGAAAAGGGAGTTAGTGATGGTGTGCCGCATGATAGCATAGAATGGAAGAAAAAAACGTGTTGCGCCGACTCCAAGTAATATGTTTTAAGGGCAGGAAGAAGACACACTTGTTACTTTCGACTGGCCTGATGGTCTAGTGGTTAGTGGCACTGACTGCTATGCCGGAGGTCGTGGGTTCGATTCCCACCCAGGACAAATGTTTGTGTGATGAGCATGATCATTTGTTCTGTGTCTGGGTGTAATTTATCTATATTATGTATGTATTTAGAAATATATAAGTATGTTTATCAGTTGCCTAGTACCCATAACACAAGCTCTGCTTAGCTTGGGACTAGACAACGTTGTGTGATAGTTGTGGAATATTATTATTACTTTATCGTGACCAGCGAAACTATAGTCTACAACATTGCTATAACTTTGCTTGCAGGCGCCAGTGGGTAGTATAAGTCGCTCGGACTACGAGGAAGGCGTTCGTTTTGGCTGCTGGGGCATGGCGATGTACTCTCTCTCCTGTGCTTGCTACTCCACTATTATTGAAAAACTTATCAAGAGAATCGGGTTAGTATGTCATATTTTTTTTTTTAGACTTAATATAAAAGAGGTTAAAAGACTTACATTATGGCAGCGTAATGGCGATGTTGACCATGAACTCCAAATCTAGCATGCAGAATATGACAAACTTCATAAAAGAGACTAAACAGTATAGACTGTTTAGGGAGACTTTCTCAGGCAAATAGAAGATAATACCTAATCCAAAACTTTGCACTAACGCATCTTTTAACTAAGTATCTGATAAGTATATTTATGCATATTTATGTAATATATTATATATAAATAACTTTTTTTTCCATTTTCATAATTTGTTATTTGTTTATTGTGCAAACCTACCACAGCGATCTCTTTTTTAACCCAAAGGTTGACTGGGAGAGAATGCCTTGTTGCATTAAGTCCGCCTATGTACCACTACCGTACATGAAGTTTAAATAAATAAATAAGTTTATTGTCCAATGCACATATTTTCTAATTCTGTTATAAATAAAATGTATGCGCATTAAGCACTAAATAGGTAGTAGACATTTTCATTAAACACGTTCCCAGAGATACAACAAAGGAGAGACTGTCCGTGAGTTGGGGTCAAACTTTCAAACGCTATTAAGTGAAGTACTTTAATGAAACAAGCTTTTAATATGCGAACACGTGTCAAAACTGGAGTTAATAAACTATTTTAAATTTTGCTGGACATCATAATAAACTCGCATAGTAAATAAATTAATCAAATTAAATACAACATGTATCTACTTACCTTATACACCGTTAAATTTTAATCGTTTTAATCCCGTGGAGGATCGATCCGGTACATGAAACATTAAACGTCAGCTGATCGAGTCCAATGACCTGTAGTTAGTTTGTACGCAACGCCGACTACTACCTACAGGTCGTTGGACTCGCTCATCTGAAGTTTTCTTAAAGAAATTAATTTCCTGCATGCGTACATTTATACGAGTTTTGAAAAAAGATTCTTTATTTTTTAATGTTGTCTTTACAAATCGATAGTGTTTCATGTACCGGATCGACCCACCACAGGATTAAAACGATTAAAATTTAGCGGTGTATAATAAAACCACACAAAGTACTTAGTATGTTCAGAACCGACTACTGATTTGATTTCAGATATTTTTTATTTAGGTCTTATATCTTTGGTAGTTTATTATCCTAAAATTATTCTTGATTATTTTAGGATAAAAATGCCTATTTTTTTAATAAATTGTTGATTGCATCACTAGAGTGTTAGTGAGTGCATGCATAGATGCCGTTAAGAGGTTTCCAAATTGGCCACTGCTGAGAATTCACGAGACAAGTGACGTGACTGACAGATAATGTCTATCCCACACATTTTGTATTTCTTTTTTCCGTGGGGAGAAATCATCCGGATGACATCCCCGACCTTGGGCAGAGTGGAAGACAGTGTCAGACTTTTACTGACTAAAAAACCCATCCTGTTCCTTCGTTGCCTTTCATACCGGGGCCTAAGTAGACCCTTGGCCCCAGTAGCCACTGCTGGGCCTCTACAGTTACACAACTCCTTGAGGCGCGCGGGAACAATGCACGCCGACGATGACTTGGTCTCGGTCTGGACAGTTACCGGACGGTCGGACAGCGAGCTACACATTGCTTGCCATCCGCGAGCCCGCATCCCACACATTTTGTACTTGGCGTTTATCGGGAACCCTAAAAGAAAAGTCATTTGCCTTTAGTTAATTAACAGGATGCATTTTGAAAAGTGTGCGCGGCGATTGCTCCTCTTGATTCCACAATCTCATTTCTACCATTGGACAATCCGACGTAGGTACGGCGAGTATCCACCCTTACGTTGTTGAAACCTCCACGGTCTGGACCAAGCGGTGAAACGCTCGTTTTTTATACCGCGTACCTACATGGAAAGACTGGAAGAGTTTGCCTGCTGCGATCTTCCCATTCGATTATACTTTACGTGTCTTCAACGCTAGAATGAATAGGCTTTTAATAAACTAGCGCGTCTCACGGTCAACGATTGCATCACTGCTTACAATCAGCTGGAATCGTAGTCAAGCACAAGTTTATATCAATTAAAATTTCCAGAATTTCGGTGTAATTCCTTGCCGGAGTCTGTGTTTCCTGACGGCTACAACCCGAGAATCTTTAAGTCGAGGATAAATAGGTTACTTCTAGGTAAGCACGTTCCATCGTCGACCGCATCGTCGCTTTTCATCAGGTAGGTAGCGGTTAAGCGCAAACCTATGAAAAATAAAAAAAATGTAAAGTATTTTTACTAGTTATGGTAGCTTATTTTAATCAAAAAATTCACGAGTATCGTTACCAACATTACAATCTTTCTATAAAGATTACATCACGTCTGCCATATTATCAGGCGATCGTTCATACAATCATCTCCGTATCTGCGCTCTTAGCCTTCAACTTGACAGCTGGCTAGGTACTTCTAGTAAACAGTATCTCGTTGTAATGAGATCAACGAATCCTTGACTTTGCCTCGTTCTTCCTGGCTAACACTTTGCTGGCTTCGAGGTGATTTAAAAATCAATAACGTTACAAGCTTAGCTCGTCTAGAACCTATGAGGGGAGGTTTACACTGTGGGCTTCTTCCTGGATTTAAAGCTTAAAAGGGGTTATGAGTCACCGTCACGTTTTTTTACGTCAAAATTATCAAATGACTCGGTTTTAAGTGGAGTGATGGGGAGTGTGAGATACCTGCGACAGAAGACAAAAATAAACTGGGCAAGTGCGAGCCGGACTCGCGCACGCAGGGTTCCGTCTTGTCCGTAGAAAATTACGGCAACAAAAATCGCGTTTGTTGTATGGGAGCCCCCTTTAAATATTTATTTTAATCTGTTTTTAGTATTTACAGCGGCAACAGTAATACATAATTTGTGAAAGTTTCAACTGTCTAGCTATAGCGGTTCTTGAAATACAGCGTGATGACAGACAGACAGTTCTTAAATAATACCTATTATTGACTTTTTGACAGCGAACTCTTTGTAATAGGGTCCCGTTTTTACCCTTTGGGTACGGAACCATAAAAAAGAAAAAGAAGGGGATTTCTATAATATTATAATCGATGCGGACGATTTAAACTTTATTTATGGTATAATAATAGATATAAATGTAATAGGTAGCCAACGTGGCTTCAAATTGTTACATTATTTATTAAACTACTTGCTTGATTTCCCAAAATATACCTATAAGAAGGAACCAAAGGCATTTAAATATTTGGATAATATATAATATGTAGTTTTAATAAACGCTTAAGAAATTTTTAATTAAGAAATGCTATTAAACGATTTTTTCTCGTTGCATTTTATTATTATTGTATTTTGAATTTAACTTGATTACTCGAACTGATATACGCCTTTCTAGGCAAAATATGTTGAAACTATTTTTGTTTGTTTTTAATATCATAATAATCGCCGCCATTGATTTATAGCCTACACGTTTTGGATAAATAAAATTTTTCTGATCTGTGTTAAATAAGAAACATAAAAGTTTTCAATTTATGTGGTCAAAACCTATAAAAATCAAAAAAATCTTGATAAAAATCTTTCGGCGCAACCGTGTGAACCTAGCTTTACACTTGATAAAATTGAATTTATCGACAAATGGCGCGAGCAAATCGGGGACACTCTAGTTTAGATCACACGAGTTATATCTCGGATTTATTTACCGAGAAAATTTTCGATGAAGAGTCTATTCCCTTCGTCAAAGATTGATGTGCTCGAAACGGGCGTATTTTATTAAACTGTGTCAAGACAAAATACCTAACAAATCGTGTACATTGACTTGGGATATCTAGGTAGTTAATAAAAGTTAATAAACGTTTTTTATTTTGTATAAAAACCACACTAAGAATTTTTGCTTTGTGTCGTATGTTTTCAAATATTTTTACTTCAAATATCATAAATACCTGGAAAAAATATCTATAGGTCATACAAAATTATTTGTATCTTGCGGGAATCGAACCCGCGACACACAGCGCAGTAGTCAACGCTCAGTCACTGCGCTAACCGTGTCGTTAGAAAATTGATTCACTGAAACCCCGAATAAGAAACTGCATGCATATGTTAATTTACCTAAATTAACACATGCATGGAGTTTCTTTCAAAACAAAACGCCTTCTCACACACGTTATTGCGGGAGAAGTGATGTGATGATTTTCCAACTTTAAAAAATGTTATAGTAACAGTCCAAAACCGTTGAGGCCCAACAGGGCCAATGCCCGCTAGGGTGGCAGGCATGAAAGCTTATGGTGTTAGAACACAAAGGGGCAACTGAAAGACACAGGTGTGGATTTTAGTCAGTACAAGTCTGGCACGCCCTTTTGCTCCACCTTAGCGCGGGCGAAACCATTAGATGATTTCTGAAGCAAAAAACGTGGTCCAAGTACGCAAAAGACATATATTATTATTATTATTTATTATATACCTCGCTTGAACAAAAAAGATACAGGACAAACATTATTCAAAATAAGTGTACAATGGGCGGCCTTATCGCACAGGGAGACAACCTTTGGATATATGTGTGGTTTTAATAAAAAAAAAATCTGTAAAGTCTTTTTCTTCACCTTAGCAGGAGATTTTCAAAAATGTTACAGTAGCAGTCGACAACCATCGGAAGAACAAGCTATAAAACCAAAGCTGTGTCTTTCAGTTGCCGTGCAACGCAAGGAAAATTATTGGATAATTTACCACCTTAAAAAAAAAAAACAGTCCACTACAGGACACTGAACTCTTCAATCGTCGTTTAAAAAACAAAACGGGATTAACTGATGACATAGTTACCCCAAGTATCCAACCCGCTTAAAAACGAATAAAAAACGAATTTACTAGTTAGCTAATCTGCATGCGTACCATTAATCTCACTCAGCATCAGCCATCTGTCTATTGGCAACGAACTCGGCCATAAACCACTAATTAGCGGTTTGTATCCATTTAATGCTCTTAAAGACCTCAGCGTTAATACCAGGCTGGGGGAATGTGGCTTTTGGCGTAATGGATTGACGTCTAAATTAATTGTTAATGCAGTTTGGTAATTGTTGATGAACGAAGGTTTCAAGTACCACCATGATTAATGTTCGGAGCGACGATAATGGGCGGCGGTCACCTCATTCTGCGAAGCAGTAATGCTAGCGAAGGGGGCAGCTGCATGCGTGACTGGATAGAACCTCACGCCCCAGCCGCCAAGACCCCAACTCCGACTACCACGGTGGCTGGTAGCCGGAGTTGGGGTCTTGGCGGCTGGGGCTACGAGCAATGGGTAGTTCGCCGTCCGAACGGCGCATGGTGTTCCACGCACGCCTTATAGAAATATCAGCGAAATGTAAGGGCGTAATAGGGCCATATTTCGACTTCTGAAAGGGTTACCTGTAGTCCTGGGATGCAAAAGGCAACTGAAGGAACCACGGAGTAAAGAAATTGTTCTGTGGAAGGAACCTATGTGTAGTTTTAGTTAGTAAAAGTCTGACAAGACGTCCCACTCCGCCAAGGAGACAAGTCAAAGGATAATTATACCTAGCTTAAAAAAAAAATTCAAGTATCATCAAGATTAATATGATTTTAGTGAGCAGTGGTGGCCGAGTGGTAACGGCCCCGACTTACGAGTTGTAGGTCGCGAGTTCGAACCCAGCCAGGCGCATTACTTTGTATAATTTATTTCATCACCACTGCTCTCAAAACGGTGAAGGAAAACATCGTGAGGAAACCGGCATGTCCTAGAACCAAAAATGAAGGCATGTGACATTCACCAACACGCACTGGGTCCGCGTGATGGATTACGGCCCATTCTTTTTCCTAGAGAGGAGGCTTGAGTATCAACAGTGGGAACAGAATATGATTTTTATTATGCCAAGGTAGTATAAAATATGATAATTGGTGTATTTATGAAAATTGTCTTGTCTATTCCAGAGCTAAACGCGTCTACGTGGGTGGTCTGTGCACGTACAGCTGTGGCATGGTGGCCCTGTGCGCCATCCGCGCTAAAGCTGCTGTTCTCCTCTGCAGCTGGACGGCAGGAGTCATGTATTCAACGCTGTTTACCATGCCCTACCTCCTGGTCGCGCACTATCACGCTACTGGCATGGTTCGTTTTGTTTTTAATCTTTTGATAGAGATAATGGTAATAAAACTCAGCTAAGATGCACTTTGGTTTTGTGAAGGCTATGTAGACATATGCCTAGATGTGGAACAGCGTGTAGAGTCCCAGAAACCTTTTTTTTAACTGAAATAAACTGGTGCTTGACTGCGATCCCACCTGATGGTAAGCAGTGAATCTCTGATGGTGAAGCGCACTAGTTTATGAGCCTATACACTCTTGCCTTGAAGATAGTCAAATTATAATCGGACGGGAAGACCGCAGCAGGCAGATTGTTCCAATCTTACGACGTAGGTACGCGATATAAACGACGGGGCAAAACGCTTAGTCCGGACCGTTGAGGTTTCATACCTCCGTTAAAAAGAAAGGATACTTTGATTGGTGTTGCGTCTAGACCAGGCAACTGCAGGATAGTTGATTTCGGAGTGTTGATGTTCTAATCACGCGGTGAACTCTGAAACCGCGATGCAGGATTTTGATTTTTAGTTCTTATATGGTGACATAGATGTCGCTACTGGTATAGTATTAAAAGTATTAGTGATAAATCTATTCCGGGGAGTACAGTAATCACTAAAGAGTATATGTAGGTACGTATCTACTAATTTAGATATCCTAGCCAACCTTATAGTAGGCTTTGGAATAGCAACGTCCCCGAAATACTTAATATTATTATAGTTGTCTATAGGTGTGTCATACTTTTGAGTAGGTAGACAACAAGATAAACAGAAATAAGAACACATTTATTAGTAAAAAATACTTTCAGAAGTCACAATAAATATCTTTTAATTAATGAAGTACTTAGTTAAACAACTGTACCTACTTAGTACAAGCAGCCACTTCATGTTTTTTTTATTATAGTGTTGATGTCTACCTCAGTGAAATTTGCCGTGATACACAGCAAATCTACCAAATACTACAAAATCATTAAAATGTACATATCCATATTTTAACAGTAAAGAAATGAACTATTCACGAAGACTTAACGTAAAGGACTAAGGCCCGTATTAATAAACGATGCTCAACTCCGTCCTCAAGTGTGATATCATTTGATCCCCGATTATACGATGACAGAAGCTCAGATCTCAATTACCAAGATCAGCTCCTCAATGCGTACTCAAGCTTTGCTTACGTGAACGATTACCTACGTCATATTGGCCGAAGTTTAAAATAAAATGCCTTCTATTGGGAATATAAAATATCGAATCTTGATCAAATCTGGTTTTTTTTTTTTTATTTACTTGGCAATCCAAAAGGATTTGAAGCATTTCTTACATACATTTTTGATAAACGATATCGCAAAGGCCATAAAATAGCATAATAGTACTCTCTATTTAGTCGTAATACCTAATTAATTCGACTCAAAATATTTACAAACTCCACGTTTCGCGCTACGATAATCACGACCTCAAGTCCCGGTCGGTCTACACTCATGATCTGGCAGCTCAAGTACAGAGATTGTTGTAAACTTAAGTTTCGAGTTTCGTTTATTAATCAGACAACACTCGGCTGATGCCGTATACCTAAGCTGAGCTTGAGCTCGAACTTGAGCTTGAGCTTAAGCTTGTGAATCTCGTTTATTAATAAGATCAAGACCTCAAGCTTGGTATTAAGTACGTGATCTTGGGCTGAGGAACGTTTATTAATACGGGCCTTAGTATTCAAGCCAAAAACATTAACAAAAAATAATATGAAGTACCTACCGTTCATTTCAGGAAACAGGTTTTAAGCTTATAATTTATGCCAATTTACTTCAAAAACAGTGTTGAATACTTATACTGTAGCCATTTACTAAATCGCTACAAAATGTCAATTCATTATGTTCCCAATGTGTTTTAGCTTCGGCCAACCGATTAATATTTCAACGTATTAATCCTTTGATGTGCGGTTTCCACGGAACTTCAAACAGAACCTGCCCTGTAATTGATTAAACGTTCGCTAATTGCAGTTGGGAATGATCGTGCATCAAAAATTCAATATGAATCGACTTTGAAACTGTGTCCATTTGTAAAAATAAACTTATATATAAAGTGGTTATATTTTATGGCTGACGATCTCCCATTACAATTATTTTTTTATTAGGTACATGTTGACATCTATGGCACCACTTAAGAACTAGACTTCGAAATCCTTTATCGTGCAATTATACAAGAACTACAGTGCGGACACGTGATCCACATACGCTGACTCAGGGCCTCATGTCTGCTATTACAATAGTGTCAGAATGACCTATCATTGATGTCATAATTGTCGATTTTGACAAGTTTGGTAATCTACTAATATAATGGCGTCACTATGACTTTCCAATGGTCAACCACTGACACTCCATTGAAAGAAGTGGCATAGAATGGTAATCTCGTACATAATGACAAATTAATATTTGACGTATGCGGTAATCTGCTAAAACTTTGACAGTTTATTTGATCAGTGTTTTACCATTAGAACGTTATTGTGCAGTTATTGGTTTTAATATGCTCGAAATTATCATTCTACCACAAGACCATTGACCGATCAATGATCGATCATTATGAATTAGCAGATTACAAACCTTTAGCAAAATGACAATGGGATCGTGTTGGAATGACGAATTTATAAAAATAGCAGACTTGGGGCCCTGGGCGCGTCGGTCTCCATTCAGTTTATATGGCAAGACTTGTAGAGCTACACTTGATTCACGCCACGTGACGTCGTTCTACGTACTAAACGGCGTGTTACACGTGTGCCTCGGTCTAATTAAGTTCTAGCTTTAGAGCTCTTCGCGTGATTTGAACTTATAAAACAGCCCAAAATTTATTTACGTTGTTACAAGAAATATGTAACCAACACAGTATTTTTCAGAAATTTACATAAAAGCAACAAGAAATATGAAACTGGGATATTTGTGATATACGACATTAGTTAAAAGAGTGCACATTTTTCTGTATAGAGATATACTCTTTGCACTGTGCAATTAGTACTATTTCTTTATTTCTCTGACTGACTAACTTCTTGAAAATTCAAAAATGTCTGTACTTTATTCGAAACTAATTTTTTTGCCACTGCTTCGCGCGCTTACATAAAATTAGTGTAGATAAATAATAATATTTATTGACTGATTGAATGTATGTATGTTATGGAATTAGAGGCCACTTCAAGTTCAGTCCAGCTAAGTTATCACGGTGCGGTGGTACAGAATAACCCAGCTTATCACATCTTTAACATTTTCCATTTTCCCCAACAGTGGGACAGCGGCGGCGGTGGGTGCGGGGAGACTCGCGGCATCGGCACTGATGTAGCCGTCGTCAGCAGCTGTGTGTTCGTGGCACAACTGCTCGTGTCCTTCATCATGGGGTTCGCAGTCAAAGCCATGGGGTCCACGGCTGCAGTAGTTGCAGTAGCTGCCACGTTGGCTGCTGCGGCTGCAGTCACTGCTACTAAGATTACGTACCTGGATCTGTAAAGAAGTCTATTAGTGTTGTAAACTTATGTAATAGTAGGGGCGGCGAAATGGGGATTTTGCGGGATACTCGAGCGCGTCAGAAAATCATGTGGGGAGAAACCTTGCACCTTATAATATACCCCTGGTCACATATGGACCCTTAATATGGTGGGGTTCGTTGAGGGTAGCCCATCAGATTAGTAAAAAAAAATTGATCTTCGGAAAAACTCAAGCGCGTCAGATTAGTAAAAAAAAATTGATTCTCGGAAAAACTCGAGCGCGTCAGATACTATATAGGTAACATGCAGAAAAGTGTATATTTCAATTATCTGACAATTTGAGCGTGGCATAAGCAAATGGGCGAGTCATAAAATTAGATTGTAAGGCTCCTGTTAATATTTTGCTGCAATGAGTAATTGTTTTACCACTGTTTGCTAAGTTAATTTTGTTAATAACGTTAAAAAGGAGACTGAAACGATTTCATACAATCTTGGGCCCAGGTGTAAGAAGATGAAAGTGGTGTCAATTAATAGCTTATATATTATCAAACTTTCACTGAAAATTCTGCGGATTTTGTCAATCTGAGAACAGAGATATAAGAGATTAAGTAAAAGTGAGGTTATGTTACAATCTTTAACTAACAGCTGATTCCTGAAGTGCAAAATGTGTTCTTTTGCAATAATAGATATTATATTTACTAGAAAATGTTTGAAAAATCATTTGAATGAACGGGTTGTGTTGGTATGAAGTACGTGATGGGTTCGCGATGCAAGAGAGCGTCCGCAGCGGAGGCAAACATTACGGTGGCCTAGTAGTCTTCTTTGGTCATCAACTTATGGGCTTTGAGCCAAGTCCCAGCACGCTTGACAAACACAGTCACTACTGCTTACCTAAAAATGGAACATTTTTATCAATGTTTAGCTACATAAACAATACCTAATTAACTATTGTGTATTAGGGTATTATAATATTGTTTGATAAATAAATAATTCTTTGCCATAACTGTAAACAATCTCCATAGACCTTCTAATTAAATGTATTTTAAACCTGCCAGGATGGTAGCCGGTTAGATGAAGTTATATTTACTTACAGATTGAGGTGTATTCCATTGCCGAATCACTGACAGAATTGTTTCATCGTGTAAGGGTCGTCAGCCCAGTGTATTGCAGTGAACAGTGGATATCCCACAATTCACGCAGCGATCCATAGTTTGAATAATATCCAATCCAGAAGCCGGCGGTAAAATCCAAAATAACAATTCCAAGTCAAACGTGTGAGCGATCTTCGGTGTCCAAGGTGAAAGCAAGGGTCGTACAAGGTAGGCAGGGTTAGAATCCGTAAAATACAAAGCAGTGGTCGTGAAAAATGACGAATAATCGGGAAAGCACGCAAAACGCATCGGAAAACACGAAACAAGTGAACAAACAAGAACAGTCGGCAACTGTCTAGTGTCAATGTCAGTCAGCTGTCATGTCAGTGACATAGACTAAAGATATAAGAGAGATTTGAATCGATATGAAATCGATAATCATTAATATTGGTGTTTCAGTAATTAATTGATATTTGATTTATTAATATGACTGTAGTTATATGCAATATGTTGCATATAAGTATATATAGTGCATTTAATTACTATGAGTTAATTGTTTAGTGCAAAAGTTTTATTTTCATAACTGTCTAATCGATTACTCAATCGATAATCTTACGAAAACTATCTTTTTCATATTTCTCCGCTTCCAGAATGAGAATTGGAGTGATTTTTCATATTCTTAGATAAAAAAAATATGACTAATTTTTTAGATCATATCTCAACTTGTTACATTTGGGCCCACCATTTTCCATCTCCTTTTACATTTATCGATGGTTTTAGCTACATCGGCCCATAAGAACCGTCAGATTATAGTTTTTTTTTTTTTTATTATCCTGATAGGATTACATTAAAAAAAAAATATCGCGCCCGAGTATTTCGTGGTACTAAACTTTTTTTTTTGCATTTTTGAAAATTCTCACAAACACGCTCTTTCCTTCACTTAAATGGAAACTTGTCATAGACTGTTTTTTGTTTTAGAACCTAATCTTCACAATGCAATGGCTCCCCATGGCGCTTTAGTTATTGCAAAAGCATTCATCCCTCCCCTACTATAATTGAAAATTGCTGATCATTGCTATCAACTAGATATGTGTTTTGTGGCACAACTATTAACTGGTATGAGTTTGTGTGATTTGTAGTGATGTCATATCTTTATTGTAATGACTGCCAGTGGTAACTGTAGCTGGCATTTTTTTTTTCTTTTTTTTTTGGCTTGCGTTTGTCTACTAAGCCATTATGTGGAGAACGCTTCCTTAGTAACCTTTTCACTGTGGACTTATTACTACTGTTATTGTTAGGTGACTAACCAAAATACTGAAATAAAAAAAATTGAGAGCTTATAAAATAATTCTCGTTTACAACTTGTCTGCAACTACTTACAGTCGGTTTCAGCAGTTTAATGTCGGCAATGAACTGGCAGTTTTGAACATTTACTGTCTATCGTAAAATATTTGATATATTCTTGGAGAGTGCTATTCTACAGAATAAATAAATATTTGGTGAAACAACATTGTACCACGACATGAGTGTCTGTTATAACAACTGTATTATTTCAGTACACTTACTTGAAAACTCGCTCTTATGCCTACCGCTTTTAGGCATGCAATTGACTGTTTTTTCGCACTAGTGCGGAAAAGTGCGTGAAGTCGCCCTCGCCATAATTTTATTACATGTATCATATCAGGCTGGGCGCGCGTCGTTTGTGTGTTGTTTATGTTTTCGTAAGTGCATTGAAAAACGTCGTAATCGTAAATTATACGTGTGGTTTGTCACTTCCTCAGTTTTATAACATCCTCGGTCGCAATGACAAACTGTAATCCAGTGCTTTTCGATTTTAGCAATATACCAAATTCGAATTTGAATGTCGCTATTGAATCTCAATATTTATAAATCTGAATAATTTATTTTTATACTCAAATATGTATAGATATCTAGAAACCGGGATTAAAAAAGCTTAGGAATCGAGAATGTTATCTCTTAAACCTTATGTTAAGAAAAGTAAATACTTTGAGTTATATTCGAGTTTATTTAAGACGATACTAAGTAGAAGCTTAAAGTATTTTGAAGATTTTGCCAAATATAGATATTATATGGAACAATATTATAATAAACCTAGTCATTAATGTTAAGAAGATGTTGTGTTCTTTATAAGTCTTATTTGGTAGATAAACAATTTCAACAGCAGTAGGTTTCTGTCAGTGTTATTCGAAAGAGTGATCTAAGTCCCGTAACAGTGACCCTGGAACGCAAATAGTAACTGAAGAACTCAGACGGGTTCCGTAACGGCGCGCACTGTTCCCGCGTGGCTCAAGGAGTTGTCAGCAACAGCAGGGGCCCAGCCGGGTCGAAACCTACAGGGGCCAGGGTTAGCTCTAAAATAAAAGAAAAGAATACTATTTTTATTTGGCATACACACTCGTAGATACACACAATGTAGTAACAACATGTAGACACTAATAAATTATTATAATATAAAAAATAAGACAACTAGCAATGTGTCTCACGGCGGCGCCAAATAGGTCCAGTTCAGCAATACATGGTAGTTGCCTGACGCTGGTTTTCAACAGAACCTTATTTCGAGTGTAAATTTGTTTATTTTTAGGTTAAAAATTGGTTTATTTTTAGGGAGGCGGAGCCCCGGTATGAAAGGCAAGAAGGATCAGGGTGGGTTTTTTAGTCAGTAAGAATCTGACACTGTCTCCCGCTTCACCGTTTTTGCTGAACTGGACCTATTTGGCGCCGCCGTGTGACACACATTGTTAGTTGTCTCTTTTTTTATACAATCATTAGTGTCTACATTGTGTGTATCTACGAGTGTATATGCCAAATAAAATAGTTTTCTTTCTTTCTTTCACCCAAGGACGGGAGATGTCATTTGAATGTCTGACTTTCCCTCTCGTTCCAGCCAGAGCGGGAGAAGAAGAGAGTATTTGATGATTTCCCACCAAAAAAAGTATATATGAAAAAGTGTTATCTTCGATGTTTTTTTTTTTCTAAATTGAGGAAGTAGTTATTAATAAAACATCGTGACCAAATAAGATATGTAAAGATAAATGCACTGTAGTTAATAAGGTCACTGTATAATGAAAAAAATAATTAATATAATTTAATATTAAGACTGTAACCACAGCTCTCGATGTTTGTGATATATTCCGTGTTGTATAAATCAAAGTATATTGTCTGTTACAAATCAAATAAATCATTCAACTTACAACTATCCATTTTATTTAACGACAATAATTGCTGCTAATGGTGTTCAAATGGATGAATATAATCGGATTATAATAAAGGAGGTAATTTGAATAGTTTTCAAACCTTTATTGGCTTTTGTTTTCATTGGAAGACGAAATGTAATAAAGTAACTTCTATAATATTAATCGTGTGAAGGTATAATCAATATATACTTATTTCTTTTGTTGTCTGAGATTATACATATAAATAAAATTGGAGTATCTGTTTGTAATATTGAAGTAACTGCTTTTTACTACATGCATATGAATATATATACGGTGCATACACTAAAATCGTATTTTAACCAATTTTTGTCTGTCTGTTTGTCCGGGCTAATCTCTGAAATGGCTGGACCGATTTTGACGGGACTTTTTTTGGCAGGTAGGTGATATAATAAGGAGTAACATAGGCTACTTTTATTTTAGAAAAAATAAGTTCAAAATCCTGTAATCCACGCGAATGAAGTCGCGGGCACATCTAGTATATTATAATAAATCTGTAGAAATTTTTAGTTGTGCGCGCATCACGTATAATGTACGAAATCGATGTAGATAACTTTTTTATATTAAAATCGTGTGAAACTTGATAAATTCCGTAATATATCAAGTTACACACGATTGTTTTTGATCGGCTGTGTTTCATCGTAATATATTTTCTAAGGATTATCTCTCTTTCACATGAATATACTGTATATTTTTTTTTTCCAAACTAATCGCTATGGCGATAGTGCCGTCAAACGCTTGATTATTCGAAAGACTTACCATGGAAGCCAACTGAAAGAACACGAGTGAGTTTTTAATCAGTAAAAATCGTCCTCTCACTTTCCAGTGGACGAAGTTGTCTCAAAAAAAAAAAATGGTCAAGAGCGAGTCGGATTCGCGTATTATGAGAGCTTCATGCCAAATTTTAAAATTCTAGATCAACGGGAAGTACCCTATGAATTTTGATTCCTTTGAGATTGTCGAAGTACACATTTTTTTTTTGCGACATAAACGGCCGTACCTTTTTTCACGGCTTTAAGGGATCGCAGACCTTAGTATTATTATGGTTTTAATTTCAACTCAATACCTTCACGCGTTCCCGAGATAAAGGGTCTTGACAGACAGATAGACAGACAAACAACAAAGTGATCCTATAAGTTTCCTTTTTTGGGATACGGAACCATAACAATATCAATTTTTATCTAGCAATGATACCTATTTAGCAACAAACGGTATCGTTATTTGTTGTCCAACATATTAACTAAAAGGAACAAGTAAGTACTAGCCCACCCCTACAGCCTGATCAAACTTTATAAAGGACCACTAGACATCTCTTCAAAATCCAATCGAATCTGCCCAACTATAATCCGTATACAATGGAAACGTACCGTCAATTAATTTACCATTCAATCAGGGCCGTACTTGCGTCTGCTAAGAGGGGCTACCGAGCCATGACACTCAGCCATTATCAAAAGAACCTTACAACGATGGGCCTCGTCAAAAGTCTTTGGAGAAAATTGACTCAAACAAAGGCTTTGGATCAATCAAGCGGGAGATTGGAGACTCTCTTCTTTGAGTCTATCTATAGGATTGCTTACATTACAGGTAAATTATTTTGAGATTTGAGGTAGCTGCCTGGTTTTCGGTGACCTTTATTTGTATAAGAAGATTAGTTTTTAGACAATGTTTTTGCTTTTGATCTGTCTTCTTTATAAAAGTTTATCGTATCATTATTTATAATACGATTGAGGATACGATAGACTTTTTTGTAGTTAGAAACGTTGGTTTTACTCGTACGCGTTTTTTTTTTTTTGAGGTGAGAAATCTCAAATAATTTCTGCGTGTCAGATTTTTTACTACCTATGTCCTTTGCGTTCTGGGTCTATGACAACTGTTTCGATCATTAATATGAACTTTGAATCATGCGGTGTTGAAGTTGGTACGCTCTGGTTTTTTTTAAATACCTAGATTGGACTTTCGATATCTACCCAGATGATGATATTTTAGGTAGGTAACCGGAGGTTAGAGGCTAGACTAATGTCCATATTCCAAGTCACTTTGTGATCCTACAAAGTAATTTACTCATATTATGTTTTGCGTAAGTGTGGCTTGATGCTTACTTGTATGTTCTTTGAAAATGTTACCTCAGCCCTTTTTGTTATTTAGATGGGAAAACCATCCAATGCCTGACTTTTACTGACTGAAAATCCACTCCTGTTCCTTCTTGGTAAGTCCCCTCTTTGAGGCATGGCTATAAAGACCTCACGGCGTCTTTACCTTCCGCATGACGCAGGTCCTCACCGGACATGGCAAGTTCGGGAGGTTCCTGTATCGGATTCGGGTGGAAGTGACGTCCGGGTGTTACCACTGTGCGGAATGCCCGGAGGACACGGTGGAGCACACAGTCGAGGTGTGCCCTGCTTGGGTGGAGCATCGCTGTGCCCTCGTGGGGGCAATCGGCGGCGGAGACCTCTCACGCCGGGCCTTGGTTCAGGCAGTGGTCCGGAGCGAGGAGGAGTGGCAGGCGGTCGCCGACTTCTGCAAAGCAATAATGCTAACAAAGGAGGAGGCCGACCGTATCGGGCAATGGCACTCTCGCCGGCGCCGGGATTCCGATCCCGATTTCCGGCCACCGTAGACGCTGGAAGGACGGCGAGCTATGTATAGCTCACTGTCCGACCGTCCGGTCCGAGCCCAAATCGTCGACGGCGCGCACTGTTCCCGCGCGCCTCAAAGAGTTGTCAGCAACAGCAGGGGCCCAGCTGGGTCGAAGCCTACTGGGGCCAGGGTTAGTTTCGAAAGATAGCTCGAGCCCTGGTATGAACGCTTGAAAGAACGGGGTGGGTTTTTAGTCAGTAAGAGTATGTCACTATCTCCCGCTCCGCCCAAGAGCAGCGGTTGTCATTAGATGGTGGTTCCACTATAAAAAAAAAACTTCTGTTCCTTCTTTGTCTTTGTCCCAGGACCCCGGGGCCCTTTCCGACAACCCGTGGCCCACCGCAGCCCTAAAACGCAAAGGGTAACTGAATGAGTTCAAGAAGACTACTCAGTAACAGTCTGACACTACCTCGCGCTCCACACAGAACAATTAAAGATCACCAACTCTAAAAAATGTTGCTATTCGTACAATTCTAATTTTACAACGCATAACCTTGCTTTATTTAACTAACGCACGAATCTCGGAATGTAAGAACTTTTGTCTCCGCGGAAGAGATTGTCCACAAGTATGAAGGCGTTTCTCGACAAAATATTTTGTTTAAATAAGTAGTACCTACCTTTAAGGTTTCTGTGTCTTTATCATAACCATCTGTTAAATTAAAGGTTAATGGTAGCCACTAACTTACAATAACGAGCACGGACCAGCTCATAAATTACGCATACTAGTTGTGTCAACAGGCACAGTACCTACGCATTTGTTCACATTAATCAACAATTTCACACTTCAGGCCATCCAATTCATCTTAATGTACATTCCGCGAACTAGTCTAGCCCCGAGGAGCAACTTACACATAGTTTAAACTTGTCACAGACTTTGAACGAGCATGTTATTTAAATGCTCGTTTACACGGGTAGAGTTTCTTGCTTCTAAAGGCAAGAATGTCCGTTGCTGTTCAATGTCCAAGCGAGTATCTAAAAGCCTTTAAAGCGCTTATGGCACAAAATAGATAGGTACAGAAGACAATCTCATGTATGTACTTCACTTTTTATACCTACGCTCGGTGGACGCACACTAATGAGCGTTTGAGTCGGAATTGTTAGGCAAGTGATCCGAGACGCGACTGAGACATCGTGTGTGTGAGCGTTCCTTGAGCGCGCTTTGCATGTAGATTGACTTCTGTACCTACGAGTATATATTTTGTGCTTATAGTAAGCGCCAAATGCCATCCATCTCTTTAGCCTTTTCTCAACTAGCTGGAGTCGGCTTCCAGTTTGGAAGCAGCTGAATTTACCTGGGTATTACATGAAGCGACTGCCCATCGGACTAACCCAGTTACTTGGCAACAAGGTACTCTTGAATAGACTGATGGTCGGACTATCTGGCATCAGAATAACTGTAACGACTGTCAAAGGCAAGCGCCATAAAGTACCTTAACCTTTCTCCTATAATTGTCTCTTCAAAGAATAGAATAAGCTTTATTCTACACTAAAAAAATAACATAGCTTATACACAAACAAAACCACTACATAAGCACTCTGAACAATAATAGTAGATTGTATTTCATAAGGTGCTAGAAAATGTAAAGCATCAGAATAATATCGATTATGGACAACTTTATTAGAATACTTTGAAAGAACATCTGCCAATAAATAAAGGCGGGTCAATGTACTTTATGCCATACCTATTTATTTATCACCTAACTTACGTGTGTGTACGTACAGTCAAACATGAAATAAAAATTGTATCTTTGTTTAGAATATATCAGGTGACTTGATAAGCGTTTTTCTTAAAAATGGTTCTCGGTTTTCATCATGCAATAGTCTGACCATAAGGGTCAGTACCCCTAGCCAAGTTGCTAATCTGCAATAGTTAACGCTTGTAGAAAGCTACAAATGTACAGGAATGACGTCGCTTCAAGGCTTAGTCACGTGGTCAGAACAAAAGAATTGTCGGCAAGGTCAACTCGAAGCGTTCGACGCAAGCGAAAAGTTTGTAACTTGGCTAGGGTGGCAGGTTACACTAATCAACATTCTATATCTCTTCCATATATATCCAGCCTATTGCAAGACAAGAAACCCTTGCCCTATAAATGCACCTTAACTAAAAACTTCTACTCCACCAGGTATGTCCACTTCCGACCACGACGTACTCTACCTGATATACAGCAACATGGTTAAATTTATGATAGTCCTTCTGGTGTGCGGTGAATTGTGGTATGGATTCACGGAGACCTCGAGTTTGGATGAAGTGGCTGCCAGTATCAACGCAACCGTTATACAGTTCATCACCATTTATAGATACAAGAATATGGTAAATGGAACGCCTTTGTTTGAAATGGTACCTTAGAACCGTGAGCTATTGTTGCGTCATACGCCATTTATATTTGGAAACCTTTGTTAATTCTGTGGAATATTTTTGTTTGTACTTTTCCATAACCACAACAACAAAGGGTACAATACCTAATAATAATAATAACCTTACGTAGATTTTTTCTAATGATATAAATTCTATGTGTTTTTTTGTTTAATTGATATATACTAGTGTTTGGCTGCGATCCCACCTGCCACTGCCCACCAGCGCACTAGTTAAGAGCCTATTCACTCTAGCCTTGAAGACATCTAAATTATAATCGGACGATAAGACCGCCGTAGGAAAATTCTTCGAGGCGACGAGGCGAAACGCTTAGTCTGGACTGTAGAGATTTCTATAGTACCTAAATAATAAAGAATACTATAGTACCTAAATTATAATACAAATTATTATAAAGCTAGGCCCAAACTGCGTCTGTTTATTTATCTGTTCATGATAAACTCCAAAACTCTTGAATAGATTTTCATGCGGTTTTCATATTATAGTATATAGAAAAAAGCCGATAATTATGTAGATGTTACGACTAGGTACTTTGTTTCTGATATTTTGGCGATATGTATCGAAAATATAAACTATTCTAGAGGAAGTTCAATAACGAAAACAATTGAGTTATGTCTGGAATTAAATTCTAAATATTACATAGTACCTAGATAGGTTTTGTAAATAACAAAGGATGAACTAAAGAAAACACAGCTGACGTGGGAACTACGCAATAACAGTAGATACCTTATATGTAGTATGACTAATTTGTGACTAAACTAGTATTTAGTCATGTCTAAATACTACAATAGCCCAGAAAATCGTCTCACGTTGGTAAATCGTTTTACAATACGAATTCACGTCTGAGGAAAATAGATTTTCCTCATTCAAATATTTTTTGCCTTGTTGAAAGGGAAGGGTGGAAACATTCCACTCGCCTTTGATGTTTCAATATGGAGCGTTTACCTTGAAAATACTGTGAAAACAAAATTATTTTATGTTTTTGTTTAAGTAACTATTTATTTATTAATTAATTAAACAAATTAAGTAATAAAATGCAATACAAGGCCTAGCTAAATATGACGTCATAAAACTCCTCCTAAGTGTGCCCAAAAGGCTGGCGGCATTGCCACGTTGTAGGGCAACGCTTTTTATGTCTGACCGAGGTAGAAGCCAGCCCTTGAGTCACGCCCTTGTTTTTGTTTCATATATTTTAGATTTGGGTGCAGGAAAAAAGTTGTCACCAATAGAAAGCTGCTTTATTCCTGAGTGACCTAGGCTATATTTTATGAACGCGGGCGAATCCGCGGGCAAAAGCTAGTAATTTATAATCAGTGTTCCGTGAACACTCAAGGAACACAGATTATAGATTAATATGTCAATAAATAATTTTAAAAAAAATCTTCTTCAATAAATAAAACACTCTCGGTATAAGTACCAAGAGCATGTAGGCATCAACACTGAAATTTGTCTGGAATTTTCCACCCAATAAAAAAGGCCCTTTATAAAACTGAGCCTGTCCTTAAGACACCCTTGAACCCAAGAAAACTTATTCTTTATTAAAATGATTAAAATCATATTTTATGTGATATATTTTAGATGGACCGATGACCTGTCCCCCTAGCCAAGTTGCTAATCTGCAATCGTTAACGCTTGTAGAAAGCTTCAAACATACGGGAATGACGTCATCTCAACGCTCAGTCACGTGGTCAGAACAAAGGATTGGCGACGCGTTCAACTCGAAGCGTTTGGCGCAAGCGAAACGGTTGTAACTTGGCTAGGGGGGCGGGTCAGGGTCGTGGGAATGCGATGGATGCGTGACGCACAGGACCGGTCGTTGTGGCGACGCTTGGGGGAGGCTTATGTCCAACAGTGGACGTCTTTCGGCTGACATAATGATGATGATGACTGACCACGTAGTTGTCTGGCATTTTTGCTGAATTGGATCTATTTGGCGCCGCCGTGAGACACACATTGTTAGTTGTCTCTTTTTTTTATACACCGCTAAATTTTATTTTTTAGTTAATAGTCGGCGTTGCGTACAAACTGCCTACTGGTCATTGAACTCGCTCAGCTGACGTTTTCTTAAAGAAATTAAATTCGTACATGCGTAAATTAATACAAGGTTTGAAAAAAAGGTGCTTTATTTTTTAATTTAATCTTTACAAATATATAGATAGTGATAGTGTTTCATGTACCGGATCGACCCTCCATGGGATTAAAACGATTAAAATTTAACGGTGTATAATCATTAGTGTCTACGTGTTGTTGCAACATTGTCTGTATCTACGGGTGTGTATGCCAAATAAAATAGTTTTCATTCTTTCTTTTTCTGATGATGATTTTAGATGGCACATAAGGACTTTTACAAGAAATTGGCGAGTTCCATGGAGTCTCCGTACTTCGATATCTCAACGGAGGAAAGAAAGAAATTAGTGGACTTCTGGTACCAGACAAACGAGAGATATTTGAAGCTTCTGCTTGCTTTGGGAAACTGCACTCTAGCAGCTTGGTAAATAAATATAAATCAACAAGTATCATCTTACTCTAATATTATAAAGGCAAAAGTTTATGAGTGTTTGTTACTTCTTTGCGCGTGAACGGGTAAACAGATTTGGATGAAATTAGGCATAAGGGTAGAAGATGTCCAATAGTCCGATTCACGTAATGAAAACCGTATACTCGTTTAGACCATTTCCGTATTCACATCCATCAATCAAGTTTTTTTTTTTTTTTTTTTTTTTTTTTTTCGATGGGAAAAATCATCTTATGACAACCCCCGCTCTTGGGCGGAGCGAGAGATAGTGTCAGACTCTGAACGACACCGATTTTAAAGTCGTTTTTGAAATTCGTCGATTTAAAAAAAATCTTTATAACAGTATCCTGGTAGAATACTTACTAATGTAATTGATACACACACTGATAGGACTTGGATCGAATGACTATAAAACTTCAACGATATTTGGCTTGTTTGATTTTACGTGAGTCAGGCTACTGGAACAGCACAGGATATTGCCTTACCGAGGTCGACCTAGGAAGAGGTGGCGAGACGACCTAGATGCACCGCGGGGACTGGTTCGAGGTAGCTCAAGAAAAGGATTCCTGGAAGAAGTTGGGGGAGGCCATTACCCAGCAAAAAACCAAAAAAAATGCCTTGCTATCATTTCCTACTTTCACGTGGGTGAAGTCGCTGGCTAGTATAATTACACTAATATTACAAAAGCGAAAGTTTCTGAGTGTGTGATTGTATGATTGGTTACTTCTCTACGCTCAAACGGCTGAACTGATTTGGATCGTCACAGAGGGTTATAGATTTTACTCGGAAGTGTTCCTCAACGGAAACATTCTCTTGGGATAATCTTCCAGAAAGCAGTACCATTTTACCACCACTGTACCATTATATATACCACTACTTTTCCTTAATCCTTCACAACAATGGTTATACTGGAGTGGCGATTGTGTATCGGAAGACGCAACGTTAGAAGGCCTCTCCCAAAGTAGACCGATGACCTGGTGAGAGTCGCGGGAATGCGATGGATGCGAGACGCACTAGATCGATCGTTGTGGTGACACTTGGGGAGGCCTATGTCCAGCAGTGGACGTCTTTCGGCTGTAAATGATGAATAGTTATAAACCCCAAGATACAAATCGTAGTGAACAGTGGTGGCCGAGTGGTTATTTACAAGTTGTAGGTCGCGGGTTCAAATCCAAGCAGGCGTATTACTTTCTGTAATTTATTTCATCACCATTGCTCTCAAAAGGGTGAAGGAAAACATTGTGAGGAAATCGGCATGTCCTATTCACCAAATCGCACTAGGCCCCCGTGGTGAATTACGGCTCATTGCATTTTCAGAGGAGGCCTGAGTCCCAGCAGTGGGATCATTAAGGCTGATTATGCTAGAAATCATAAAATCTCTTCCAGGTTTATCTTTCCTTTACTGGACGAGGTGGACTACAACCTCATCGTAGGGATCCGTCTACCATTCTACTACATGACACCAGCTCGGTACCCTCTAGCCTACACGATCGTGGTGATATCTTTCTTCTACATCTCGCATTTCGTGATGGTGACGGATCTGAAGATGCAGACTCATCTGATGCACCTGCTGTGCCAGTTCAATGTACTGGCTGACTGCTTCGAGAACTTGCTGAGAGACTGTCGCGTTGGATTTGAACGTATGTGGTTTGAAATCTTAATATGATCGATTAATCATTGAAATTTTAAATCAGTAACGTTTATTTCAAATAGACCAATTAGGCTGCCCGCCCACGTCAGACTTTTTGTAGGACATATTATCGGGCCGATTTTGTATATTTGTAAAATTGTTCTGTATTTCTGACTATCTTTTTGTAGGACGTGTGCGTTGCACTATTGCTGTGTGTTCTATTTTTCTCCTACAAAAAATCGGTCACCGATTATCGGACGTGGACAGGCAGCCTGGCAACCTGGCAACTGGTACATTTGAATTGTCAAAATGTCGGTTAGTTAAATAAAAAGTGAAGCTAAATTGCATGTTTCAAAGGGTAGATCTCTATGGAGAAGAACGTGCAAGAAACTCCATGGTTTTTACCGTCCTGGTTGTGAAGTATAACTTTAGCTCAAATACTTTTATCGAATGAATATTGATTTTTATCATTGATTGATGTTCGCGTTTAACTTCTATCTCATTGGCTGTTTGTAAGAAAGAAAGAAAGAAGGAAAGAAAGCACGGAAAAAAGAAAGACAAAAGAATAAAGAAATAATGCATGCTTACCTGGTTATACTCATACGTTACTAACTCATTCTTGCACTAATTACTCTCAATACCATCAGGAAACGCAAGATCCGGCAAGCGAATTCCACTTCTTGAAATACAAAAAAAAAAATCTAGTTAACCAGCCCTTTAAATTACAATCTATTGCTATGTAGATATATTGTGTTACATGTTCGCTTTTAAGGCTGGTATTCCCTTGTCAAAGCTTTGGTCAGTGGTGCATCATACTGTTGCAAACAGTGGCGCTTAATAAATCTTTTAATTAGTGGAGTTCTTTGTAGGCCATTGCAAAATTAAATTCCAGAGCAAGCCCAATATTTTTGCCCTCGTTTTTTCGTTTTACAAGCTCTGGTATCTTTATGGCCTCCATAAATAAACAGTAAAAACCGTTCATTCATTGTGAAGATGGGTTCAGATTAAATAAATGATTATAATGTTTTTTTTTTATTGATAGGCTTGTGCTTGACCACTGTCTCACTTGATGGTAAGCGATGATGTGGTCGACGGTGGAGCACGTTTGTCTAGATATAACCTATTCACTCTTGACCTAAAGACCTTTCAAATACCATAATTAGTGACACAATAAAAAGACTATGTGATCGCCGGCGTTCGCTTTTTTTTTCTTTTTTTTTATGGTGGGAAAAGTCATGCATTGACATCCCCCGCCCTTGGGCGGAGCGGGAGATAGTGTCAGACTCTTATTGACTAAAAGACCCACCCCGTTCCTTCTAGCCTTCATACCGGGGCTCGAGCGCCCTTTCGGATAACCCTGGCCCCAGTAGGCTTCGACCCGGCTGGGTCCCTGCTGTTGCTGACAACTCCTTGAGGCGCGCGGAAACAGTGCGCGCCGTCGACGACTTGGGCTTGGTCCGGACAGTTACCGGACGGCCGGACAGCGAGCTACCCATTGCTCACTGTCCGCAAGCCCGCGTCTACGTTGGCCGGAAATCGGGATCAGAATCCCGGCGACGGCGGCAGCGATAACGCCGTTGCCTGATGCGTTCGGCCTCCTCCTTTGCGAGCATTACTGCTTCGCAAAAGTCGGCGACCGCGTGCCACTCCTCCTCGCTCCTGACCATGGCCTCAACCCCGGCGTTCGCTAGGGGTTTAATGAATTAAGTTTTATAGTCTGTCAAAAAAGTCAAACGACTTGCGTAATTATTAAAGTAAAATGAAATCTGTACCCTTAGCCAAGTTGCTAATCTGCAATAGTTAACGCTTGTAGAAAGCTTCAAATGTACGGGAATGACGTCGTCTTAACGCTCAGTCATGTGGTCAGAACAAAAGAATTGGCGATAAAGTCAACTCGAAGCGTTCGGCGCAAGCGAAACGGTTGTAACTTGGCTAGGGCCGATGTAGTCATCATGGGTTAAATACTGATGATCAGACTTTCTGGTTTGGTATGTGGAGCAGTAAAGTCCCGCATACCTCCGTTAAAAAGGGATCCCCCTATTTTTAATTGTCTGATCTGCCCCCCTAGCCAAGTTACAACTGTTCCGCTTGCGTCGAACGCTTCGAGTTGGCTGCGTCGCCGAATCTTTTGTTCTCACCACGTGACTAAGCGTTGAGATGACGTCATTCCTGTACATTTGAAGCTTTCTACAAGCGTTGACGATTGCAGACTTGCAACATGGCTAGGGGTACTGGGCTTTTTTACATGTTCAAATCGCGCAATGAGTAGTTTGGTTCCTATGTGACGTCATAGATGTCGCTTTATTGACATCTAACTATCTGTAACGACTGTAAAAGATCTTCAAATGACAACCGGGATCAATGGCTTTATAGTGCGTTTCAAACACTGACCTCTACTATACCTATGTGTGATAAATAGTAGTAGGTACCTATGAATTTCCTTCGCTGTAATGCTGACAATACGGAAAAACAGTGTTGCCATATTTTTAGCTATGAAATTACTTAATATTAGGGAGATTAACTGATATTTCATTACTTTTAACAATTGCCTTATAATTTTTCTTTTTTTTCTTTTGGAAACTGTAAAAACTATTTTTGAATAAAGTGTACAAACGCTGGGCTCCATTTCGATTATCCTGTAATTCTTTTAAATACCGAAAACGCCATACCACAATATCGTACCTCTCCTTTAACAACTTCCTTTTAGATCTACTTTTATTTTAAATAAAATTCCATTCCCGTCATAATTCTTCATAAAGTGGTGCGACTACCGTTAAAATCGATTTCGTTTAGCATTTCGTGCAACAATTTTGATAGAGTAGGCAACTCTTTTCTTTTTTTCTTTCTTTTTTGTGTAGACAGACGGGGGAGCGAACGTTACGGCGAAGGAACTTCATAAGTGAAACATACTGTACGTGCTTTCCGAGGCGTCAATAAGGTTCTAGATAAACTTAAAAATTACTCCATTAAAACTTAGATACGAAATAGTAAAAAGCCTGACAAAAGCAAAATGATGGAGTGTATTTATTTCTCTTTTGTAACAAACTCACAATGCTGAAACTTTTAAACGACTGTTTCAGATGTAGCTGTAAACAATTTAGTTTGCAACAAAAGTTTCACTGATAAGTACACAAAGAGACTGGGCGAGTTGGTACAACAACACAAGCTAATTTTAAGGTAAATATTGTTAACATAATCAAAAGTTTTACAAATGTTTGTAATGGAAAATATAACAATGGAATAAGGTGAGTAACCTAACAAATAAGATTTTTTTAAGCTATTGCATAGCTTGTATCGCGGGCCTTGAGCGTGGAGACCGAATCCAGAAATTCCGTAACGAAAATAACCTAACACCCCCCACTCATTTGTTTTTTGAGCGTGGTGACTGATAAGAAAACAAATGAGTGAACAATCAATCAATATTCAATTCAATGTGTGAAAGTGTAACTTCAATTAATATCAAAGAAAAAAAAACTAAGAATAAAAATACTGCATAAATAAAATAAAATAAATAATTATAATTGCATAAGTTGATAAAAATGCTATGCAATAGCTTTACCGCGGCAGTCCCCGAGTGCCACACGTCTTTTTTTTATGACGCTGGGCGAGTCTTTTGCTCGAAATTATACTAAAAAATACTCCCGGGATAAAAAAAAATCAAAGTTCTAATGCAGGACGATGATGGATGATCTACATTCCCCAGCAGCCATAGGAGACGCCTCATGCGTCGGAAGTAATGATGTAACGAATATTCGCATTCGCAAATTTTTCTTGTGAATTCGAATGTAAGAAAAAGTGCGAATATTCGTTACATCACTAGTCGGAAGTCACAGGTTGATTTCTAACCACTATAAGCGCGGGCCTGCGGACTACGAGAAATAGGTAAAATGGGTCGCAGTCCAGTAAAGACCACTTCCAGGTCGTTGTGTGGTGAGTTCCATGAACGTCTTAAAGAACTGTCAGCGTAATTGACGGGGCCCGATATGGCCGATGGGTGGGTTTTAGTCAGTAAAAGTCTGTCACTCGTTTCACCCAGAGTAGGAGAAGTTATTTCATGACTCTTCACCAAAAAAGAACTCTATATCACCCGCGCTATCCGTCTTAAAACAATACATATTATATGAAAAAATTACGGAGTTCTGAAGTAACAAACATAAAAATAAATACAACCGAATTAGGAATCTCCTCTTTTTCTTGAAGTCGATTAAAATGGGGCCATTATCATTATTTTTCAGTCCTTGTGCTCCTGTTATTTGGGGTTGGCACAACACGTTTTCTCTTCCATTCTCTCCTATCAACGTGACGTCACACTATCACCGACTCCATTTTCTTTCATATCACTTAAAATCAAAATACGATTGTATGATGCTGAATATTACAATGTCTCTACATCTATAGTAAATATTCAGCCAATGTATCTATATAGATCTACATATATCAACCGAGTCCAATGCTTTATCAAAGTATGTTGAAAAGGTATGCGTACATTGAAACTCGCTACCCTTTGTGTGCGCGGAAATAAGCGATACGTGGAAATATATACGCTTTCCATAGAGCGGGTAGAGAGGCCTTGCAGCTTTAAAGGATATTAATGTGTCACAATAGGAACAGAGCTATGCCGTTGGTGCTTAGTCTTTAGTAGGTATTTAAGTCTGGCTGAGGAGTTCTTTTTAGTGTTGGTAAGTACCATAACTATAAAGTGAAAAATAAAAAACTTTTTACAAAAAAAAAATTGCACTCCGGGAGTGCCGGCAGAAGTGAAAACTTGATTATTAACGTTGAGCATGTTTGATATTTTGGAATGGTTAGGGAATAATTTTGCACCAATTGCTTTATCAGTATAAAAGTACTATCATTTATATGGTAGAATACAATATTCATTTATTGCGCTATCGTACACAAACATGACAATTTATATTACATTAAAAATTTAACACTTTAAAACTATTACAATTATTTTAGATTAAAAAGTTTACCATCCGTCTTACGCTTTTTCGATCAGGTCACGTGTCCTGACGCGAGTTTAAGATTTTATACCCATTACAGAAAAAGTGCTCAACGCCGCTAAAGAAGTTTTCACTTCAAAAACCGACTTCAATGTAAAAAAAAAACTGAAAAGTACAAAATAACTTTAATTTCGGAAGTCGGTGTTAAATAACAAAGAGACAAAATCATCAATTATAGAAATCTTTTAGGAAATTATACCTATATTATGTACCTACTAAAAATTACAACACATTACATAGAAACAAACAAAAACACAAACATACATTACACAGGAGTATACATTAAAACTAGAATTAAAATAGTTATTAGGTTTTTCAAACGTTGCTCTACATTAGGAATTACTTCTATCTATAGGTAAATTCACAAATATGTAAACTCACATAAGTACATAACGCGTATATAAAGTTATTTTGTTTTGAAAAGTGTGAAACATCAAACGATACTTCTTAGATTTGACTGACACTAGGAAATCTGGGATCAGTCTTGCCAAGGGTACTGTGTTATTAAATAACTGGGTTGTTGAGGTCAGATAGGCAGTTACTTCATGTAAAATACTGATATCTATTCGGTTAGAGTAGAAGCCGACAACAACATAAACGGGAAGGTTAGGCAAATTGATTGGTTTATTTAAAAGAAAAAATGTCGACAATTTTAATCAAAGCAAACAAAATAAATCAAATCAACAAAACCTTGTTACAACGAAGCCAATCAACCGTACTAAAATTAATGCCACGATTTTTTTTCAATTTCTCGTTACGTTTACGTCATACCTTGTGGATCAAAAATCGGAGACCGAACCAAAAACAGCCCTCCCAGCCAAGTTACAACCGTTTCGCTTGCGTCGAACGCTTCGAGTTGACTTTGCCGCCAATTCTTTTATTCTGACCACGTGACTGAGCGTTGAGGCGACGTCATTCCCGTACATTTGAAGCTTTCTACAAGCGTTAACTATTGCAGATTAGCAACTTGGCTAGGGATACAGGTCAGAAAGATATCTACGATGCGCCCTATACTCCACTTGTTTAGGTAGTTAAATAAATGAAAACAATCTTAAACTGTCTTTCATCTAAAAATATGTTTAAAAATATTAGGTATCTAAAAATTTTTAAAATTAGGTGTACCTACAGATGTTAGGTAATTAACTAAATAATCTTTCTACGTCTTAGATACGATTTATTTTAAATTAAAAGACATCAAGATTCATCATCATCATCATCAGCCTTTTTAGGGTTCCGTAGCCAAATGGCAAAAAACGGAACCCTTATAGATTCGTCATGTCTGTCTGTCTGTCTGTCTGTCCGTCCGCCCGTATGTCACAGCCACTTTTTTCCGAAACTATTAGAGCTATACTGTTGAAACTTTGTAAGTAGATGTATTCTGTGAACCGCATTAAGATTTTCACACAAAAATAGAAAAATAGCAATAAATTTTGGGGGTCCCCATACATAGAACTGAAACTCAAATTTTTTTTTTTCATCAAACCCATGCGTGTGGGGTATCTATGGATAGGTCTTCAAAAATGATATTGAGGTTTCTAATATAATTTTTTTCTAACTTGAATAGTTTACGCGAGAGACACTTCCAAAGTGGTAAAATGTGTGTCCCCCCCCCCTGTAACTTCTAAAATAAGAGAATGATAAAACTAAAAAAAATATATGATGTACATTACTATAAAAACTACCAACGAAAATTGGTTTGAACAAAATCCAGTTAGTAGTTTTTTTTAATGCGTCATAAATCGAAAAAAATACACTATTATTAAAACCTCGATCAAAGTTACAACACATTACAAGAACTTTAATATTATGTTACTTGCTGCTACGGAACCCTTCATGGGCGAGTCCGACTCGCACTTGGCCGGTTTTTTTTATTATCGTTATTATAATAAAGATACGTAAGAAGCTCTTATGGTGTGAAGCGTTTTAGGCACAGCGTTGCAAAAAATAACGAATTTTCGAAAAATGAGATAGGTAGGTACCTTTTCTGGCTAATGACGGCAGTGTAGTCTTACGAAAAAGAAAAGTATAAATAGGTATCACGTTTCATGCACTTCATTTCTTCTCTACGTGACCACAAACAAAATAATGAGAGCATAATTTTTCTAGACTAACGCTGACATTGTTCTACTGTTCCACAATGGGATATAATTTATCATCTTTTAATTGTTTTAGGCATATTTTTCCACTAGATATAATCCTTAAATTCATTATGCATTACGGTCCGATTAATACGATAATTTGAGATTGCTATTTTATCGCTGAGCACATATTTAGCACACAGAAACACAATTTAGGATTAAACAAATATAAACTGGTATATAAAACAATAATTTAGTGTTAACCAAGCTTTCTAGAACTCACCTGTTAGGTGGTTGAGTTCCAGAGAGCTAATTGGTTCAGTTCAGCATAATCCCATATAACTTGGGTACATAATTGACGCTAGTTTTCAATTGAATTTTAATTTGTCTTATGTTTTCTAAAATACACTAACGATTACTCCAGAATCTTGGGTGTATTCATAAACATGTATACTTACATACACATGACACCCAGGCGGAACAACTATCAGTAAGTCATAGTAATATTTATTTCACGCGGGAATCGAAACCTTCACATGGATATTAATATAACTCAGCAATAAGATTCACACTTAATGGGAACGATAGAGGTGTAGATTATTCATAGTGTGAGACAATGTTTATAAAAAATGAAATATAAAATACTTACCCTTTGTCCCTTTCTAGCCACACGATTAACATGCGCGACACGCTAAGTGGTCCAATGTTGGGGCAGCTGGCGGCAAGCGGCACACTCATTTGTTTCATCGGCTATCAGGCCACTACGGTGAGTGCACGCTTCCATAACAATATCTTTGTAGTTCAGCCACAGGATGAACATGTGCGACACGCTAAGTGGTCCTACGTTAGGGCAGTTGGCAGCCAGCGGCACTCTCATTTGTTTCATTGGCTATCAGGCCACTACGGTGAGTGCACGCTCCCATAACAATAACTTTGTAGTTCATCCTGTAGGTGCATGGTCACGTAGGGACGTTGGGGCAGCTGGCGGCAAGCGACACACTCATTTGTTTCATCGGCTATCAGGCCACTACGGTGAGTGCACATTCCCTTATCAATAGCTTTGTAGTTCAGCCACACGAACATGCGCGACACGCTAAGTGGCCCTATGTTGGGGCAGCTGGCGGCTAGCAGCGCACTCATTTGTTTCATCGGCTATCCGGCCACAACGGTGAGTGCAAGCTCCCATAACAATAACTTTGTAGTTCAGCCACAGGATGAATATGTGCGACACGCTAGTGGCCCTACGTTGGGGCAGCTGGCGGCAAGCGGCACACTCATTTGTTTCATCGGCTATCAGGCCACTACGGTGAGTATACACTCCAGTAATAGCTTTGTACGAGTAAATCAATGTGTTGAAACTATCAATGTTTCCTCTAAAACAGTTTTCACGAGTCAATACCAAAATAACAAATTGAATGTTGTACAAATGAATCGATGCTTTTTTTTGCGACAAGTGATCTTTCGAATCGTTAAAGTTGTGAAGAAGTTGATGATTAATCGTCACATATAGTTAAAAATTCAAAAATTGATACAGAACCATAATCAAGATTGACTTGAGGGAACTTATTTTAAAGTTTTAATTTTTTCCGAGTGGAATCAATACAAATATCTTTTTTTTTTATTTCTACTTTATTAAAATATTATAATTCAACTTCAACTTCTAGAAATCTAATTCAATACCCTAACCCACGATCATCAAAAGTTGTGGGTTGGAGTGCTGAAGGGTCAAAATTGTGTAACGTACCTGAAACTTGTCACTTACCGCAAGTATTAACAAAGTCATAACTGATTTCAGACCCTGGATGACATCGGCAAATGTTTAATGAGTTGCCTGTTCCTGGGGTACAACCTTTTTGATTTTTATATTATTTGCCGGTGGTGCGAGGAGATTACAAATCAGGTAACGAAATTGAATAAGAATATTTTACTTGTATTAAATCATGGTACGTTTGCTTTTTTTTTGTTTTGTTTTGAGGAGGGAAATCGTTCAATGACTGCTTCCTGGGGGTCTCCAGGGTGAAGCGAGCAAGTGTATCAGACTTTTACTGATTAAAACCCGCCTTAAACTGTGTCCTTCAGTTGCCCTTTTCAGAGCCAGAAATTCCGTTCTTAAGAAAGGAGAATTCTGACCTTGCATATTTCGCCGGAGGCCGACTGGTAAATATGTATCTAATGTCACACAATGACAAAACTATTAACTAAATAAATAATATATTAAAAAAAAAATAATACCAATAAATGATTGTAATTGGTTAAAATGATTACAATAATAACAATTATTAGAACATGTGTATTACGTATAATTTTCTAGCAAACTCACAAACTTCATTGAAGTTTTATAAATCATTTAAATTTACAGCTTTTCATAAAAACCACATGAAAATTCGTTGGGTGAGCAGTAGTTAAGTTAATCGCGAACGTACGAGCAGACGCAGTGGGGGCTTTGTTTTATTGTAATTATTAGGATAAGCTAAATTTCTGTCATCACCACTTATAGTTTGTAAATATTACAGATAGAATACCAGCACTGCGTTATTTATTGTTTTCATATATCGTAGCATATGTTGATTTGGCTCCTTATTGGCGTCGCGCAGATTATTATTTTTGGTTTTCTTTTTTGTATATTTATTTGTGGATGCGAAACGCACGGGATCGTCTGTTGTAGCGACACTTAAAGGAGGCCTATGTCCAACAGTGGATGTCTTTCGAGTGAAATAATGTATTTTTACTTTCTTTCTAGACTTAGACTAGATAAGACTTATAGTGCTTTTAAAATAAACTTTAGCCGAACACTAGTTAGTTTGAAACACCAATTTAAAAGTTAAGGTACTTACATGAACTTCAATCTTTTCAGAGCGCCAAAGTAGGCGAGGCCATTTACTGTTCCGGATGGGAGTGCGGTGTCACCAAACTGCCAGGAGTCAGATCCACCATCTTGTTTGTGATAGCGAGAGCCAACAAACCCCTGGTCCTCACTGCAGGAGGGATGTATAACCTCTCCCTCACTTCTTATACGACGGTATGTTGGATTGAACAAGAAAGCTCCGAGCAATTTTAAAGTTTGACAATTTACTTTGTTCAAACTTCGTTGGAGTCTTTCTAGAACGTAGCTTTCAAGAAGTTTCGAAATAAATGCGGTTATTCTAAAGTAAAATATCCCTAGGGTTGTTAGATTCTTTCAAAAGAACCACTTCGTGGACGTGACTGAAAGACTTCGCTTGTTCAAAGAATTCATACCTTTCTGTGATTTTTCTCTGAAACTTTTATTTATTTCGTACTAACTGGTGCACGTGACTTTGTTAAAGAGGCCATTTGCCACAAAATAAGGAATGATATAAAAGATACAAAAGTAGTTATTATATAAATGAAACAAAAATAGATCAAATTTTTTGTTACAATTTCAAGGTGTTTTATTATTTTGCGCAGAACCGTAGGTAAATTCTTTTCTGAAATAAATGTCTTACCAAAGTTTACGCTTTATTACATCAGTTATCTTCCAGTGACAGTTTCTTCAAAATTAGTCCAGCAGTTTCAGAGATTATTCGTAACAAACAGACAGATAGACAGACACCGTCTGTAAGACATATAATATTTAAAATTACATATTTGTCTTTGTCAGGCTGTGACTGTCACTTTTTATTTTATTTGTTTTGTATCCTCCTGCTCCACCCAAGGGCGGGTGATATTATTGGGTGATTTCTATCTATAAAACATGTGATCCGAGTGACTGTTGATAAACATTTTTTTTTATATTAGAGAAGAACAATCGCCAAAGATACTGGAAAACAAAAAAATACAACATGTATTTAAAACAAATAATGTCGGTTTTACGTAGACATAAGGCCGGGGTACACGGCTTGCTCGACTCAGTTTATTGTGGTCGTGCCCGCCTCGCCCGCGGCGGACTGTGGGTTCCAACCTTAACATCTTAATTAATTAATTGACCAAACAACTGGTTGCCGTTTAATTTGTTTGTGTTTTATTGGACGGTCATAACTTGTACGGTGAAGTTTCAAAATGTGACTTGTACCTAAACCCTTTTTAGTCACGAGCCAATCTATTCAAGATTACTTTTAAGCCATCGTGCTCCATTGTCGGCCATATCACCGCTTACCATCATGTGCGATAGCAGCCAAACGCGAGTCTATCCATAGTAAAAAAACTTACGCAGTACGCGGTCGCCAGTGCAGAACTATCGACCCCATAGACCATCTGTGCTCTGCCCATTGCCACTTAGAGCCTGTTCAGCTAAAGCGTTTTACGCGCGAGACTGGAAACGCGCGTGCCTGTCTGGACGGGCTCTAGTATCTCGGGTACGAGCGAGTATCAACGCGCGAGCTTTCGTGCGAAAAAACGCCTTATCTGGACAGACCCTTTACTGAACTTTAACGAATCTTCGGGTTACATATGTCGATAATTTTCGTTCTCTTGCTCTTGGACCGATTCCTATGTTTTGACGTCTCGTCGTACTGTCAAATCGAAGAAATTTTGGCAAAATTGAAGAACTTAGAGATGAGTAAAATTGAAAAACTGGATTCTGATTAAACTTTTTTCGTTCGCAGTTGATAAATAAATTAAATTTTTCGTAAATTTATTAATGTTTAATAATTTCTTTCCTCGATTTGACAGTAAATCGTGACGTCACAACATGGCGGGCGATCCTATTCTCATTTGGAACGCATTGTACTTAATTTGACCACTCAAGAAAACCATATATCCATTAGCAAAGTACCTACCTATTTTCTATTGGTTTTTTCCCAAATAACGTTTTTTTTTTCTTTTCAGTTGGTGAAGACCTCCTACAGTGCTTTGACGGTGCTGCTTCGATTCCGGCACGACTAGATCCATATTTACCTATAGCATATTGGATTGTTTATTTAAACATCTTATTATTTAAATTAAGACACCTAAACAAGAAACTAGAAACATGTATTTACATGAACTGCACGTTTAACTTTATAATTTTATAACGAAATGTTTAACTTTCAGTAGTTGTTGTTTTAATTATTTTTCGTGTTCACAGAATAAATAAAATAATAATAAAATAGAAAATATATTTAGTTTTTAAATTATACAAGGTGTAAGGAACAGCCCTAAACAAACTTTAAGGGCTTGCTCAGTAGACGAAACTGAACAACCTTCCGCAAAATTTATTTTAAGGAAACGAAAAAAAAAATTCGGCCTTGCCATACAAATTCTCCAATCAAGTATATCATTTTGTATGGTGAGGCGGATTTTTTTTTCATTTCCTGAAAGAAAATTTTGTGGAAGGTTGTTCTTTTTCGTCCCTTAAAGTTTGTGGAGGGCTGTCCCTTACACCTTGTATTTATACCTACCTTGTTTGTCAGTCTGCGCTGATCACCTTTCTAATCCAGGTCGCAGGAATCCGATGGATGTGAGATGCACAGGACCGTTTGTTATGGCGACACTTCGGGGAGGCCTATGTCCTACAGTAGACAACTATCGGCCGAAATGATGATAATGATAACATACGTGTCGCTATATCCATGGTGGTGCGAGAGGAAATGTTCTGACACTGAAAAGTCTGCTTTTACATACTAAAACCCACCTGTGTTCCTTCAGTTGCCATTTGCGTTTCAGAGTCACTATGGTATCTCTTTCTAACATTCCCGTAGCCCAATATGAATTCTCTGCAATTTAATTTTTCCAGTATCAATTCTATTTAAATATTATTTAATCAAGTAAACCCGAAAGACTAACAAGTATGCTTCCTCGAATACCTTTTAACTTTCGCATAATAAAGTTAAATGGAACTAATAATTAACGGGACATCTTTGAAATGTCTCATGTGTCCTATACAAGAGATATGTCACTGTCTTGTAATTAGATACAAAGAACAAACGAATAACAAATATTAATTAAATACTTCTTGCAAAGTCACCGCCCACAGTCTACTGCAAAGATCCTGTGTCCATTGCACGCAGCTTGATGCTTTATGAGCGTCAAACCCAATATACATTTTCATACAGATACTGACACGGATCTTGAGTGCTGGCTTCAAGTTGCGCAAAAGTAATTTAACGGGTCTCTTTAGTGGCGCGACGTGAGACGCGGGGGCGGGGAGTGTCGGTGATTGGCTCGCCGCGCCATCGTGTCATAGACGTTACTCGTGATTTGTTTCCTGATCTTCGACGATTGGCTCGCCAACGTATGGAATGCGCAAGGCGATCCCAACTCTGACGCTGAGCGCTCAAGATTCGTATCGGTACCTATATAACACTTTTTACGTGATTATGACGTTGTTAGAGGGCACGGCAGTGCCCAACCAAGGCGAGAAAAAAACTGACACGGCCGTACGATCCTTTTCTCGAAACAGTTCAGGCCATTTTCGATCCCCTGTAACTTCGTTATGTATATCACAAGTAATACGTATTATATTAAATTAGATTGTATAGTCCGATTGCCAAGTCAATCAGGTCATCAAGGAGAATTGAATAAATGAACCGACTTGGTATTACATGGATCTCACAACTTTTTACGGTGAAAGAACTGTGTTGGGAACCTTCGTTTTTTTTACAAGTTATGATTTTGGTGACATTAACACCTTTCTCTAAATATTTAGGAAACACGGATATTTTGTGGGTATTAAACAGGTTTCTATTGAAATCAAGAAAAATCATCAAATATCTGTAGGAAATTTACACGTACCTATATTGTCCAATAACTTTGAAACTCTTGTATGAAGTTAAATCTCGTTACTTTAAAAGTACAATTAAATGCTATCATATGACAGATCTGAATTCTGGGTATTGCTGGGAAAGAATTCTATAATTTGGGCATTATCCTTTGTATAAAACGAATCCAGTAAAGACTACTGAAAAGCTATTCTGTGTGAAGTTAGGCCCTTTATCTATAGAAACCTTTTTTTTATTAATTAAGATTCTGTATAAGGAAATTTAATCCAAAAACATTTAAAATTAAAAAAAAAATTATTTCCTGGAACAAGTTTTTGAAATATGCGAGTAAACGACGGATTACTGAACACACAGGTAAACCATGTCCTTGAATACTTTTTATCCTGGGAATATCTTTTTGTTACAATTTTCTACTTTCATAAGCCGTTGGCAGCAGCCAGTACATAAATAATGCAAAAAATATCCGATTACCAAAAAGGGGAAAGTATTTTTTAATAGGAATCAACATAAAAAATAATGGATTCAAATTCTCAAACTCAATTTACGATAATGGAAACGAACACAAACTTGACATGCACGTATACTCGTCAGCAAAATATTTAATTAAAAGGTAGAACTTAATTTAAACGGGAAGATACTCATAATATCGGCCGAAGGGATCATTTGCCCACGGCGCCTATTACGGATACACCATGATACGGTTTTTAAAGAATATTTGGATGAAATTGACCCTAAGCCGTGCTGTAGAAAACGCTGGGCCTAGGGAAAATGCCTTCCATGAAATCGTTTATCGGCTCACTTTTATAGAAGGTAAAGTACATAATATTAAGCCTCTCATGTTTTTCTTTTTTGTTATCTTCTAATACTTTAGTTTACTAATTAGTGATTCTTACCAAGGGGAACCGAGTTACTGGGAAGTGGAAGTCAGATAAGCAGTCGCTTCATGCAAAATATTAGTCACTAGCTTTTGCCCGCGGTTTCACCCGCATACATAAAATATAGCCCACGTCACACAGGAATAAAGCAGCTTTTTACCAGTGAAAAAAGTTTAGCAATCCGACCAGTACTTTCGGAAATACCTCCTACAAAAAACTTTACCTCTTTAATATATTAATGTAGATTATTTCACACGTTTAGTGTTGGGCATAGGCCTCTTCCAAGTGTTGTCTTAACGTCCGATCCTATGCGTGTTGCTTCCATCGTATTCTCGCCACCTTCACCAGGTCATTGGTCCATCTTGTGAGAGGTCTACCAATGCTGCGTCTTCCAGTACGTGGTCGTCACTCCAGGACTTTTCGGTTTCATCGACCGTCTGCTCTACTATACAACATTTTTAGTATATGTCAAACCTAAACATTTTGTTCAGAATCAGTAACTGAATGGATTCCAATAGTTTTTACACCATGTTATATTTTTCCCAAAAATATTTTAAAAAGGTCACACGTTAGACAACACATACACTAAATACAACACAGGTCACGGCAGATCATAGCGGGCATTAGACGCCAGCAAACAGCTGGGTGCCACTTGCACTAAGGTACCCTTCAATCGTCTTGATAGCCCGGTGACTATGTATTTTTCCTGACCAAACAAGCTTATAACTTTGTGATTTTTCATGGTACAGTTATTGTGTTCTTTGCCTAAAAATACTAGACACATGTTTCGGGTTTCACATATAATAAAACAGACTAAAACTAATGTTGTATATCTGTGTATGAGTGTATTTGCTTCTGATGCAGTTCTTCCATCAGGTATCTCCACATCTGATGACTGCCTCAGCTACACAATCTTCAGTACTGTCGCCAGGTGCCTAAGCTTCACAGTCGTCTGCCTCCAGATATGGCACATGGTTTGCGACGATCTGATCCTGGATGACCTGTTATCCTGCTTCAACGTCTGCGTTATACACTTGATCACACTTTGGAAACTTACTATTATGGTAAATAGTAGCAATATTAGCCAAAAGCCTTAGTACTATTACATAATGTACTAGCTATCTTCTTTTTAGGGTTCCGTAGTCAACTAGGAACCCTTATAGTTTCGCCATTTCTGTCTGTCTGTCTGTCCGTCTGTTCGTCCTCGCTTAATCTCTGTGATCGTTAGCACTAGAAAGCTGAAATTTGGTACCAATATGTATATCAATCACGCCGACAAAGTGGTAAAATAAAAATTGGAAAAAAATGTTTTATTAGGGTAGCCCCCCTATACGTAAAGTGGGTTGTTTTGTTTTTTAATTTCAACCCAAATTGGTGATATATTGTTGGTATTTAAAAATGAATAGGGGTTTACTAAAATCATATTTTAATAATGTCAATAATTTCGGAAATAAACGCTCCAAAAGTAAAAAACAATGTGTGTCTCCCCCCCTCTAACTTTTGAACCATAAGTTTAGAAAATATGAAAAAAATCTGAAAAGCAGAACTTTATAAGGACTTTCTAGGAAATTATTTTGAACTTGATGGAAAGAACAGTTTTTGTACAAAAAAGACAAAAGGGTTCTACAAAATAATTTCTGGACTAAGTTTGTAGTATAATCGTATATGCAACCATTTTTTTAAACTCATAAATGGGTACACTTGTGATGGACGGGAAACTACGGAACCCTACACTGAGCGTGGCCCGACACGCTCTTGGCCGGTTTTTTATCCTACAATTAGTGCCTTTTAGTAGTTGTCTGTATGTAATAAATATCCTCTTAAAGTGCTCTCATTAGCAAGGTGAGAAATGTGAGATGTCTAGAACGGGGTTTGTATAAAAGCCAATATTATGGGGGAAAGGCTGTATTGGAGGATGTTGATAAGAATTATAATAAGACAAAAAATACTGCGGATGACTAACTAGAACTAGAATGTATGTAAAAGAAAACTTAATATTTATATTTATAGTAGTTTAATGCATTTTATTCTGTTCGTAAGCGAGCAGGTTTATTTTTAAAACGTTTTTGACACCTATTTCCGTAACTAAAGTTATTGTGCACTTTGTAGTGGCTTTTATTTGAAAATCGAAAAATCATTCTAGTTGCGATATATTCTAACTAGCAACAAGCTGCTTTTGCAAAACAAAATTGGTCGAAATCAATTCATAACTGTGTTCATGTCAATATGGGGACAGTATTTTCAAAAAATAGTGATCAGTATATATTTTTTTTAATAAATGCGTCCAACCCTGGCCCCAGTGGGCTTCGATACAGCTGGGCCTCTGCTGTTGCTAACAACTCCTTGAGGTGCGCGAGAAAACTGCGCGCCGTCGACGACTTGGGCTCGGTCCGGACAGTTACCGGACGGTCGGACAGTGAGCTACATATTGTTCGCCGTTCGCAAGCACGCGCCTACGGTGGCCGGAAATCGGAATTGGAATCCCGGCGGCGGCTGGGGCGCTGTGAGCGTCGTTGCCTGATGCAGTCGGCCTCCGCCTTTGCTAGCATTACTGATTCGCAGAAGAGGCAACCGCCTGCTATTCCTTCGCTACGGACCGTGGCCTGTGCCAATGCCCGGCGCGAGAGATCTCCGCCGCCGATCGCCCCCACGAGGGCACGGCGCGCGGCGATGCTCTGCCCAAGCGTTGTAAAATGGGTAAATATTTTAGGGGCTTCCAGATACTGAAGCCACTATAGATGTCCAGACATGAGAAAAACATATAAACATGTAGTTTGACTTTAAAACCCTCATGAAAACATGTAGCTAAGGTGACGCAGGGTCATCTTACGTCCTTTACAAAATTTTATGTTCATTTCCATCTACATAAAGAACCATACATCTCTTTTAAAACTGGTAAATGAATATGGAACTACTGAGAAAAAAAATTACAACTTTCTGGAGGCTTGTAATTTTTGTGGATGCCACAGAACTCGGCAAGAAATAAAAATTAATTCTCATTTCAGGTGAGAGACAAAGAAGTCTTCAAGAGATTAGCAAAGGCTCTAGACTCGCCTAGTCTTGATATATCGACTCAGAAGCGAAAGGATATTGTGCAATATTGGGTTAATACCCACAACAACTATTTGAGATTTTTATTATCGACAGCCTATCCAACACTAATTGTTTGGTAAATATGTTTTGTTATAAGGTATATTTTCAATCTGAAATTTATGATTACTTTTATTTTATAATTTTCATTATTTATTTTGTAAAGTGTTGTATATTTTTTAAATTTTATTATTGAGAATGTAGAAGACAATACAATATGTATTTCTTTTTTTTTTTTTGTAATTTTAACATAATGTCTGGCAAATATGATTACTTAATGCGTTCTACCCAAATAAATATCCTTTATTTGGTATTGTTCGTCAAGTCGTTGAGCTTATTAACAGCTCTGAGTTCAGCTACATGAACACTGGTCCACTCAAATCTGTGTAGATCTTTCCTCAAAAGACCATCTGCGATACGAATCTGCATGGTTCTCATATGATTTGATTATTACATGTTTACTATATAGAGTATTTGAACCCAAAAACGAGTGAACACGGTACACGCCAAACCAATTCGTCCAGAGTTTCTCGCATTCAGCATTTGTGGCAAAATGGCTTTCACCAGATCATTCCTCCATCTACTCGGAGCATTTCCAATGTTATCTTTCGGTACGCTGTACTATACACTACTCATTCATGCATTTCACTCATTTGAAAGACGTGCACCGTTGGACATAAGCCTTCTCCAAGCCCCAAAGTGTCACCACAACGAACGGTCCTGTGAACCTGTGAACAGTCTTACCAAGTTATCGGTCCACCTTGTAGAAGGCCTTCCAAAGCAGCGTCTTCTGTTGCGCGGTTGCCACTACAGAATTTTTCGACCCCACACACAATACAATACTTACTCATCATTAAAAAGATGCCTTATTAAACAATTACAGGCAAACATATGCACTGCTAGACAACGTGGACTACAACCTGATGTTGGATGTGAAGGTCCCCTATGAGTACGAAGGCCATCCCTTACGCTACATGCTCACCTACGTAGCGGTGGGCACGATGTTCCACTACGCTTCCATGATGACTGTGTTATCTGATGTGATCACGCAGTCTCATCTGATACCCCTTGCCTGCCAGTTCGCAGTGCTTGCAGATTGCTTTGAAAATATCTTTGAAGAATGTGCTCTGGAATTCCAAGGTAATAATAATAATAATCCACAAGTATCACACAACGCCATCTAGTCCAAAACCAAGCAGAGCTTGTCCTATGTTTACTATACAACTGATATACATACTTACATAATTTCTAAATACATCCATATTGTAGACAAATTACTCCCAGACACAAAACAAATGATCGTGCTCATCGCACAATTGTTTATTTTGGATGGGAATCAAACCCACGACTTCCGGGATAGCAGTCTGGGCCACTGACCACTAGACCAACTGGTCGAGAGTCGAGAGAAAATACTTCATATTTCGTTTAGCGTGCTCCAGCGTCGACTATATCATCATTTACAGTGATTATCATCAGCTGGCGACATTGATGGCAAATCAGAGTTATTCGATATTTTATTTTATTATAAAAGCTCTCAAAACGGTGAAGGAAAACATCGAGAGGAAACCGGCATGTCCTAGAACCAAAAATTCGAAGACATGTGACATTCACCAATACGCACTGGGCCCGCGTGGTGGATTACGGCCCATTCCCTCTCCTAGAGAGGAGGCCTGAGTCCCAACATTAAAAACGCTGGTGATGATGATGATGAATTTTTAATGTAAAGAAAATGTTTTTTTGTGACTCTGAAGTGGTCATAGTTATAGAAAGTTCTATGACTCTCTGCGAGCGATCCGAGCACAGTGTAAAAAGTGTTTAAGAACTTACATTTACCACTAGTTTTCAAGTACGTTAAAAAACTTGCACTAGGTTTTCTAGTAGTAATACCAAAAAGAGTACCCGAAGCAGAGTTGCCAACATTAAATATTTGTTCAGCTTCTTTTCCAGAAATAAGCAGACAAGAATTGGTCAAGAACAATATGTTTGTGGATTCATACTTGAAGAGATTGAGTGACTTAGTGACACAGCATCAGGTTGTTTTGGAGTAAGTTTCTATGAGATTTTCTTTGACAAACCAGCTGTAGACAACTGTAGGTGTCATAAGTAAACCAGGGCCTGAATTCTGCTATTACAATAATGTCAGAATGGTCTATCATTGATTTTGACAAGTTTTGGGAATCTGCTAATATAATGGCGTCATTATGATTTTCCAATGGTCAGCTCACTGACACTATATTGAAAGTAATGGCACAGAATGGTAAACTCGTATACAATGACAAATGAATGTCTGACGTATGCGGTAATCTGCTAAAATTTTGACAGTTCCTTTGATCAGCGACCTACCATTAGAACGTCAATGTGCAGTCATTTTCCCACAACTATTGCAAGACCGTTGACCGCTCAATTATCGATCATTATGAATTAGCAGATTACGAACTTTTAACAAAATGACAATGGGATCGCGTTGGAACGATACATTTATAAAAACAGCAGAGTTCGGCCCCAGAACCCTTGTCAGTAATCTGAACATGACAGTCTGGAAAGTTTTTTTTTTTTTATCTTATAGGCCCTAAAGGCATTGGTGAGATTTTATTGATATCTTGAGCTAGAGTTGATACCTCTGGAGAACTGTATTCTGAGGTCAAATGCATAGTAGAGAAAAAAATATATATTCTCTTATATTTGTACACAATAAATAAAATTACAGTAGGAACTTAAAATTAACAGGGTATCACAACGGGCAGTCTAATTGTTAAATGTGATTTTCACTGTTACACTGTTTTTTTGAACAGTGCGCGCCGTCGACGACTTGGGCTTGGTCTGGACAGTTACCGGACGGCCGGACAGTGAGCTACCCATTGCTCACTGTCCGCAAGCCCGCGCCTATGTTGGCCGGAAATCGGGATCAGAATCCCGGCGGCGGCGGCGGCGATAACGCCGTTGCCTGATGCGTTCGGCCTCCTCTTTTGCGAGCATTACTGCTTCGCAGAAGTCGGCGACCACCTGCCACTCCTCCTCGCTCCGGACCATGGCCTCAACCAAGGCCCGGCGCGAGAGGTCTCCGCCGCGCCTGGTGCGGGTTGGTGGATGTCACATGTCTTCGAATTTTCGGAGTACATTAAGAGGTCAAAGTGACCCCGTATAAATGTAAATACACCACTGCATTATTTTTTTAGGTAGATTTTATGAATTAATTAATACGCTTTATGCTTTTTTTTTAGCCAAACTATGGACTTAAAAAGAATTTTGAGCAATCCAATGTTGGGACAATTAGCCTGCAGCGTCATAATCAATATCCTCGTTGGGTATCAAGCCACAACTGTGAGTACAGTTACCAACATTAAATCGAACACGGTGAAGCTTTTCCTATGAAGTATGACTTCATATGGCTTTAAACCTGAAAGCGATTATTAGAAAGGTTTTTATGGATGTGTGTATCCTGGGACTTTGTTATACAGACTGCGAGCTATATTGAAGGGTCGGCCTTTTGTCAGTTTAAGCCATGTTTAAGTCTAAAAACGTCGCCTTTACCTTACCTAATGACGCCATTGAACTAGCGGCTCGAATAATAATTTAGCGATATAAATTGCCAACTACTTGCTTAGGCCAGATATTTGAGAGGGAATGGGTGGATTATGTGAGGAGTGATATTAAAGGAAAGGGAGTTAGTGATAGTGTGACGAATGACAGTACAGAATGGAAGAAAAAAACGTGTTGCGCCGACCCCAAGTAATATGGGATAAGGGCAGGAAGAAGAAGAGTAAGTAATTTAGAACTAAAATATAAATACTATGTAGACCAATACTTTTATTGTTATGCTAACTACCCTAGATCAGAATTCCTATGACAGCTAATAAAATATAGTTAAGCTGTGTACCAATTTAATAGTTTCGTTTATTTCGCAGACTTTTACTCAAAGCTTGGGCAAGTTCTGCCAGTCGCTGCTGTATTTGAGCTACAACATGTTGGTTTTGTACCTTATCTGCCGATGGTGCGAAGAGATTACCATCCAGGTAACGTTACTCATCATCGTTTATTTTCACAACTGAAAAGTATTTACTATAGCTTTTGCCCGCGGCATCGCCCGCGCACATAAAATATGGCCTATGTCACTCAGGAATAAAATAGCTTTCTATCGGTGAAAAAATTTGCGCAATCGAACCAGTACCCCTAGCCAAGTTACTAATCTGCAATAGTTAACGCTTGTAGAAAGCTTCAAATGTACGGGAATGACGTCGTTCAACGCTCAGTCAAGTGGTCAGAACAAAAAATTGGCGACGCGGCCAACACGAAGCGTTCGATGCAAGCGAAACGGTTGTAACTTGGCTAGGGGGCAGGACTTTCAGAGATTACCTCCTACAGACAAATGTTACCCATTAATAATATTAACGTAGATAGTGTAGACTATCCTGGGGTCCAGCAAGACCAATAGACCGACGGGGAATTTTTGAAAGGGAAACTGAAGGCAACTGAGAGATACAAGTAGGTTTTAGTCAGTAAAAGTCTGATACGCCGTCTCGTTCCACCCGAGTGAGGGAGAAATTGTTGGATGACTTCACACCAAAAAGAAAATAATTTAAAAGGCCTCATAAAAACAATGACGATATAGCCTTTTTGATATTTGACTATAACATATAAACAAACATACGTTATTTAACTTTTCGACAAAAGTTTGGGTGTATCTTAACTTCATAGTCAAGAGTTTTCACTTACATATACCATCCAACTTCGTATTTAAATAATTCATAAAAATTAAGGTGTTAAGCTTATGTAAGTCTTTCAAAGTTTCTGAAAGTTTGCCATACTCCCCTATTAAGAGAAGAATTATTGGGACGTGTTTTGTTACTTACGTCAAGACTACTGAAATTCAGCAGGATCTGTTAAATCATAAAATAGCCTTTTGTGAGTGGTTTCCACTGAACTTCAGTAACTAGTCGTATCCGTTGAGGCCATTATTATGCGGAAGATTATGACATTGTGACGCTTTTCGAGCTACTGAACTTACTGCAATGATTAGAAGTCAAAGTCAAAGTCAAATATTTATTTGTTACACATAGGTTTATATGATAGCACATCATGGTGTTAGTTAAAAAATAACGTTTCACTATGTGTTGCCTTGCTGGGCATACAAATATTGTTTCACATGGTACATAAAACATTGGATACATTCTCATGTTGTATGTTCTAAGACTAATTAAAATTAAATCTTTAACTAGAAAATATAACACATAACAATAAAAACAAAATAAAATTTTAAAATAGAACAAAGAATCTCTTAAAACAATGTTTAGTAACTGAAATAGGCTGCTACTAAATAAATCGGAGAATGTGGAGTTAGGAATAGTTTGTCACTTATCTTCTAGATATTCATTAATACTGTAATATGCTTTTTGTATTAGGAATTTAAAGAGTGCTTTTTTAAAATATTTTAGATCTTTTAAAGTTGTTATGGATTTAGGTAGTTTATTAAATATTTTTGGTGCCATTCCTAAAAAACTTTTCGAAAAAAGAGCGGTTTGGTGGGTTTTTGATTTGAGTGCACCTTGATGACGTTTGGAGGATAGAGTTTCAAAAAGGTTATGGTTATTTTTGATGAACATGGCAACTTCATAAATATATAAAGAAGGAAGTGTCAATATTTTCAAATTAATAAAAAATGGTTTACAGCTATCGGTGTTTTTTATTTGGCATACTGCACGAAGACACTTCTTTTGGGCTTTAAATGCCATGTCCCTATCCGTCGAGTTACCCCAGAATATTACGCCGTAGCGCAGTGTGGTTGAAACATACGCGTGATAATTAATTAAAATGAAATTACGACGTGGCCAACACAGTCGCTTGATCAGAAATCTCGTCTCTACTACTCTAGGCCAGCGAAATTTTACCCCGGAAGTCAAATGAAAGTAGGCGGCTATGTAGCCAATATGTGGTTTTAATGTTGCATCTTCTGCATTTGTCTGTCTGTCTTAACGGGATAAACTCAAAAATTACCGAATTTAATGCAGATTTCACCAGACTGATTTTTAGTTACTATATGGCGTCATAGATGTTGCTAGACGCCTTTTATAACCTAATAGTCCGAACATTGCTAGATGGCATTGAGTAAGTTCACAAAGAGGTCTTTATTTTTCTTGCAGAGTCAGAACATCGGACAGTCAGCGTACTTCTCAGGCTGGGAGAGTGGCATATCACAGGCACCTGGCGTTCGTGCCACCATCATGTTGGTGATCGCTCGGTCCAACAAGCCGCTCATATTCCTGGCGGGGGGCATGTACCCTCTGTCGCTATCTTCTTATACCACTGTGAGAATTACTAAGCATTTAAGGTTTCCCACAACGACCTTACAGCCACTAGACGGCTCAACTAGTCCATGTATGGGGAAGCGGGGTACTACGTTCTGATTGGTACAGGGGAGCGGGGTTCTGTGTTCTGATTAGTCGAGACATCAGATCTATAAGTCATATATGTTGACAGACATGCGTTGCCTGTTATCAAACGTCTATTGGCTGTTCTGTCGTTGGTTTCCTTCAAGCATATGGTTATAAAACTTAGAATCGTTTCTTTAAAACGAGTCACACAAATTGAGCTATGGGCGCGTCATGGTGTTGCCACTTTATAAAATTGTATTTGTCACCTTATCTATTTATTTTATTTGTATTTATAACTTATTTATACTTATTTTTAGTTTACTGCACCGTTCCAGCGTTCTTATGTCGACACAGCAACCGGTCCACGCTGAAAACCAGCGCTGTGAGCTCAACGCATTATGCGTGAGGCCGCAGCTTTATGCTGAGCGTTCGGCCGTTTTGCGCGGAGGAGACGCATATCTTCCCTATCTTGATGTATGTTCTGTTTACCTATTTTTAAGTTTGCGTCTTTAATGCGTAAATAAACTGTTTTTCTTTCTTTCTTCTTTCTTTGAAAATACTGTGGCACCATCACGTTGCACCTATATCCGCGGGATATTTGAAGATCATATTTGGAAAACCGATTGATGTAAATTTTTGTCGCATTTCCCTATCTTGTGACACCGACTGAATGATTACGGCATCTAATATAGACATCTAAATTTAACTGTCTGTAAGTGTTGCAGCACTTGAATAGTAAACAAAATGATTACCTATGTTAATTTCTAGTGCCTGTAATGTTGGCGATCCTTAATAAATAAATAAATAAATAAACTTTTATTTATGATTCATTTTACAAACTTTATCAATGTTATAAAATGATTTTACATTTTACTCTACGTATAACTGTTTTCTTTATAATTTTATATTTTAGTTTTTTGAAAGAGATCTTGCTTGTGAGCAGGACGCTTGCCTAGTAGTAACCATAACTTAAAGACCCCTAAGTATCATTCAGGAAATACAGACTCCAGCAGAGAATTCATCTTCACTCCATAGCTGTACGCACAACAAATGTGTTATGCGTAAGGGTAGGAAGGCCACAGTTGAGTTTAAGAATTTACCTAATATTTTATTATTTTTCAGCTGGTGAAGACTTCGTACAGCGCTTTCAATCTTCTCCTTAAGACGGACGAGTAGATGAAGAAGAATTTATTAAATATCGTAGGCACCGTAGCATTTTAGTACCTTCACATGCAGTAGGAAAAGTGTACCTGTGGTACGTTTGGTAGATAATATAATTAAATGACCATAATAATATTATTGTGTTATTCATTATCATCATAGCTATTTCAGCCGAAAGACATTTATTGTTGGACGTAGGCCTCCCCCAAGTAAAGCCACAATGATCGGCCTAGTGCGTCTCGCTTCCATCGAATTCCCGCGACTCTCACGTTGTCGTACACAATGGGCTTCATCAGAAGCCTTGTACCCAAAAGGCAACAGAGAGGGTTATCCTAGGAGTTTCCTTGCCATTAGAAATGATGAAATCCGCGGGAGAAACAAGGTTACGGATATATCCCGAAAAATAGGCTAGTGGCCGTAAAAAATGTAATGGGTAATGAAATTAAGGGTACACGTTTTTTTTATTTGTAAATTTAACTAAAAATGACACAGATATAGCCCATTAATGTTACGTGTAACGTCACGCCGTGCTACATTGCTTCGCACGGGGTGACGTCAACCGTAATTTTAATAGGCTATACTTTGTTATTTTTTGTTTAACAGAAAAAAGAAAAAATACGTGTTCAATATTTTTTTATAATCTAAACGGACTAAATAAAATGTAATTATTTTGACCCTGGACACTACCCTATTGCCAATAGTTTGCAGAACACATGGCCGATTGGACCGAAATGTTCTAAGAGTGGTAATTGTGTTATTAAAGATACACCAGATAAGTAATATTTTCAACAAAATACAGATAAAATGGACCGTTTTACCTTACATTAACAAATTGATGTTGCCTATTCATCCGAGGCTGCGGCTTTTTCCAATCAACTCTAGAAAATATTAATGGAAAACAAACAAGCGCTGTCTCAGAATTTTCCGGCTAGTCTTATATATACTTTATATGATTCTGGAATGACTCCATTTGAAGAATTTATTGGTTTTTACATCATGCAGCAATGAATAATAACTGTTTATTATTATGATCCATAGGAAGAGTTAAATCCTTACTAATATTATAAAAGCGAAAGTGAGTTTGTATGTTTGTTACGTCTTCACGCCTAAATGGCAAAACTGAAATAGTTGGGACCCTGGAGACGGACGTAGGCTAATTTTTTATAAAAAAAATTGAGAAAAGGGGGAGAAAGAGGGAAGGTCTTTTAAGTACGCGGGCGAAGCCGCGGGCAAAAGCTAGTGTATAATAAAAGAGAATTTCAAAGATGTATAACGGTAATGTATAGCATATGCATGTATCTGTGTATCTACTGAAATATATTGAATTTAGGTAATACTGGTAGTCATACCAGTGACAGCCCCATTTCAAGTCTAGTCATTTCAGTGGATTATTAACGTTTGCATAAGATATAAATATCTGTAACGACTTGAAGGTTGTTATTATATTAGACCAAGTTAAATATGATGGCGTGTAGTTTTCCACGCGCGTGTTATATATGGTGACGAATATCATTATATATAATAATATAATAATATTGTGGTGAGAAAAATAAACGAATTATTATTATTATTATTATTATACGCAACGCAACCATGCGCGAAACTAAGGGCTGAAACCAGACCACGAAGGTAAGATAAGACCTATTTTAAAAACAGCTGATATCTATTCAGTATATTTTTTTCAAAGATTCCAGCTAGTGCTAGACTGCGATCCTTGTAAGCAGTGATGCAATCATAGTGCACTAAAATAATAATTGAACATAACCGATTCTTAACAAGATATTTTCAAGAAGTGCGTTTAACATCTTGCATGATGTAATACAAAATATAGAACGTCAAAGATTTGATCCCATTTGTCCCTAATTTGTCCCTAATGATGAACCAGCCACAATAAAGCCAGGAATTAAAGATCGCAGTTGACATGAATTGACCCAAATTGCCTGTATGATTACACACGTGCTGATTTCCGTGCGTCACGAACTAACACAGATTCCCAAGTATAAACCCTATTGAAGCGAATCATTTTAATGAGAACCATCGTCGTTCTGTAGCTATTCATAAAGCTACAGAAATTCGGTGCAATGTTGTATACTAAATAGACGAGTACAGAAGGCTAGTTCTACACAACAAGCAAAAATAAACTTATTCACTTTTAAGACGTTTCATGTCGCTCTAGCCGGCCGATATAGTACGTTAGCAGTCCAACAACAAGCGCCTAAATTGAAAACGTATGTGGATGCCGTGCGTTTGTCAAGTATACCAGTGATGCGCTATTCAATACCGAATTAAACACGTGGTGCTGTGACGTTGTCGTCATATTGGCGACCGTTTTGTATAAAAAATACGATGGTCCGTACGCAGTACGACTAAAGCGCCGCATCCGCACCGCTGCAGGACGTCAAAAAACGCATAAATTGAAAGTGCCCACTTTCTTTTGAGATAGACAATCATCCAATGACTTATTTTACTCTAAAGTAGACCGAGACTGTGAATCAGACTTTTACTGCGTTCCAGAGTTCCACGGACCTTTCAAACGTTTTCGCAGCCCTAGCATGCATCGACCTTCTACGCCCCTTAAGTTTTGATGACATCTCTTTGAAGAGCGTGTAAAACAACATCAACACCATCGACTGGGGTCTGATCCTTACTGGAGGGCCGGACGGTGAGCTACCTATTGTTCGTCGTCGGTCAGCCTGCGCCTACGGTGGCTGAATCGTCCTGTGACTCCTGACACCCAAGGTGTTTCAGTAGAAGCGAAAGAAACCTCTACAGCCGTACTCCAGCTCCCATTAGAGTTACACAGTTCTTTGCAAGTTTTGTGGTTTTCTCCTGCAAAGAATATAGGTAAGACCGGGTGTAATCATCGAGTGGCTCTTACTCATATCTACTTCTGAATTGTCATGACTAATTATGGTCAATGTCACTCTCTCTGGTTTTAGCTAGCTCTGCGCGCAATAGTTCTTCTTGCATTTTTTTATATATTTATTCGTTTTGTGGTACTGACCTTCTGAGTCTTTTTTGCGGTAAAGGCTTCCAATGCAAAAGCAAATTAAAAGGCAGTGACGTCAAAAGCGGATGCAAGCCATTCCTTTTACCTGGTACGATTGAAAAGCTCGTGTAAATTCGTCAGGAACAAATGCTGGGCTTGGGAATCAGCTCCGTTTGAGTTTCTCAAAGAGTTTCAATTGTGTACACACGAAATCCTTAGACCTCAATAGCTGGGTTAATTAATAAAGGATTATACGGGTCATACATAGTTAGATATTCATTGTGATGAGAGAGTACAATTATAAGATCATTTTATTGAAGAAGTAAATGGGCCTATTACTTTCGTAGGTTCAATAAAAAGCCCTCCTTCTGCGAAGCTATAATACTAATAAAGAAGAAGGCCGCACGTGCATGCACGAGGGAGCGACTCTCACGTACCAGTCGCCGAGATCCCGATCTCGATTTCCGGCCACCGTAGGCGCGGGCTTGCGGGCGGCGAGCAATGGGTAGCTCACTGTCCGACCGTCCAGTAACCGTCCAGACCGAGCCCAAGTCGTCGACGGCGCTTAGTGTTCCACGCATGCCTCGCGTAAATGTCTGTTTTGTTAATGATTTCCCACCTAAAACAAAGTCTATCTATAATAATATCAAAATAAAGAAGTGTTGGTGTGTACGGTAATATCGATGGACCAAGATGCTTGAATAAATGATTTATTATTATTATTAAATTGAACGCTGACAGCGAAGCTTTTTCCAATGAAATATGATTAAGTTCATACAAAATTCATATAAAAGCCACGAGTTCAATCAACTAGCGCTGACCTGAGAGACGATTATTGGAAAGGGCTTATAGAGTGGACGTGTGTGGGGACTTGGGGTATCGCAGACTTTACAACCTCTGTCGAGGGTCCCCAAATCAGTAAAGGGTAAGGCTTTTGTTCGCGGAAGTGAGGTACATAATATATGAGGTTCGGGATCGTGTCAATTAAGGATCCGTCGATTATCGGTAACAGTACTTCTGTTGGAAAATGTCAGCCATCCATCTTATCAACCCGAAACACTTCCTGGTATACCTAGTTTCCAATGTCTTATTGTGTGTAATTGATACAATTTTTGTGGCAATAGTAATATTCAAAGTCTATGTTGGACATTTTTAAATACTTTTATTAATCTTTATTTAGGGTTTCGTACCTGAGTCAGAAAAAACGAAACATTTATTGAGTCACTTTTTTGTTTATCTGTCAAAACCCTTTTTCTCAGAAACGCGTGGAAGTATTTAGTTGATAACGGTAATAAACATGTAGGTCTAACACCCCTTGAAACAGTGAAAACATCAAATTTCTAAGTCAACACTATTTAAAATAAGCCCGTTTATACTATTTTGTAGTTAATTAATTTATTCAGTTTCTTACCTAATATTGTCACCATAATGACGAAATAATTTACTAAGTTTTATCAAATCAAACTAATAGCCAGTCATAGTCTCGAAAGAAAAATCGTCATAATTGGAAACTGAATTAGCTAGATTAGAAAAATAAACTCTCACAGTGCAAGTAACGGGAAAGAGTTTGGAAAACGTCTTTCAATGAATGAAGATAATTTGGCCTATCTTCTTGACTACAGGTGCCAATAAGAATAAAAACCCAACTTTGCTATCCCATGCGGCGCTGTTAAGTTTATAGCATGAAATAAATGTAACTTTGATTCACGGTTCATCTAGCAAACTTCATCGACATTATTAAAATTTATCTAGCTCTACGTCAAACTGTTTTCTTTGTAAACTTTATATTTTATGAAAAAAGTTTGAGAATTTAATCTATGATACTTTATTATTTTGTAGCTGGTGAAGCATTCGAACAGCGCTTTAAATATTCTTCTTATGATGAGTCACGACGATATTTACAGGAATGTTTAATGAAAAGTAAGTAGGTACATCCGGATTTTAAATTATAATGAGTTAAAAATTTGGACTTGTCGACATATTAACTCTGTTATATTGCCAAAGATTGACGGGTTGTCATGATAAACCGCGAAATTAAGTTTAAAAAGTACAAATTCTTAATTCTCAAACCAATAGTGTGTGTGTGAGTTTGTGGGCTGCAAAATTGTTCTTAAGAGTCATACTCTCTCATACGTAGGTATATAAGCTTTTCTCTGATTATTTTTTTCAAATTAATTGTCTTTTATAATGTTAGGATTGGTGCGTGTGTTATTTTTTAAAGCATTTATGGTTTTTTTTTTTATCGTGGTCGCATCGATCATATGGTCTGAAAGAAAGGTACCTAATTATTAATATAACTAGCTGCCGCCAGCTGAAGAGTAGAAAATTGTTCCAAGAGAACACACTCCCGGGATACAGAGTACTTATTCCATGTTCCATTTCAAGACATAGTCTACCGGTATGCCAAATTTCATTCAAATCCGTCCAGCCGTTCGAGACTGAAGAAGTAACAAACATACACACAAACTTTCGCCTGTATAATATTAATAATATGATAATTACTAATCATTATTATTCAGTTCATGATTCATAACTCCATTATTATAACCCAACAAATCAAAACGACAGTTCATGTCAAGTCATGCAAATCTATTTTTTATAGACAAAAATGTCGGCTTAACAAAAGGACTTGAAATTATATTAGCAATAACAATTCAGCTAGTGTAGTGTTCTTTGTTGTTCCCTGAGCTACTCACTTACCATGACAATGGGATGAGCAGTGGTCGACACGTGAACGTCAACGGCATAAGATATGAGAGATTTCTTTAGAATGAACTGTGCAAATAATCTAGAATAATATTAGAGAGAGGTAAAGTTTGTTTTATTTTATTAACACGCTTATATATTAGCTTCACCTGTATGTTTGTAACCAACGCCTTTAAGTTCGATTTTGAGCTACTTTGGGTGATCAGATTTTTTCAAACTTTGCACACCCATCAAAGACTGATGACAATACAAGAATCCGTTTTTTTTAGTGAGAAATAAAAATGTAGTTTAAAAAAAACTATAAAACACCCTTCATAGCATATCAAACAAAAAAGTTGAAAATAATTTTCAATATAGGTAGAAAATAGTAATAATGAACGAAAACTATTAATATCATTGAGAAAAAAGCGTGGGGTGCTCGATTTACGAAAAATATGGCACAAAGCGCCCCACGCTTTTTTTACAATGATATTTTTTTTTTTATGTTTGTAGCAGGTAATCATTCTCAAAACGGTGAGGAAACCGGCATGCTCTAAAACCAAAAATTCGAATACATGTAACATTCACCAACCCGCACTGGGCCTGCGTGATGAATAACGGACCGTTCCCTCTCCTAGAGCGAAGACCTGAGTCCCAGCAGTGGGAACATTGTCAGGGTGATTATGAGGAGGTAATCTCTGAAAGTACTGGTAAAATTTTTCACGGATAAAAAGCTGCTTTATTTCTGAGTGTTGACTATATTTTAAGTACGCGGGCGGAGCCGCGGGCAAAAGCTATTGAGAGAATAAAAGAAAAAGTTTGCGACTCAGAAATACTCATTTAAGCTTTATTTGTATGATCTAGGACAGTGGAATTTTTTCGAAAGAGTCATCATGGCCCTGAAACGCAAAGGGCAAATGAAGGAACATCGATGGGTTTGGGACTAAATGGAAAAAAAGATGGAAAAGTAAGTGATTTTATAGAGATTCTGTTTTTCCCAAATGTGTTACGGAGTCTAAAAAAGGACCCATAAGTAAGTGACTCTAACCAACTGCTCTCTCTCGGCTCTCAATCAAGACATTGACAGCTACTTAGCTTCACAAATGAATTAATTTCCAACTTTATTAACTAATAAACAAACGTAGTAGTTCACTCTATTTGCGATTAATTATTCTGTAAGGGAAGTGGCACTGACCGTTACGAACTTGGCGTGATAAAATATTCAAGCTGTTCGCTTACCCTGCTATCGACAACTCACGACTTATGCATTTTTAATGTTTGTGTGATATTTCGTTATATCTAGCTTGTAGGTAATTGTCTTGGTTTACGAGACAAGTACATATATAACGTGTCTCAGACGCGTATTTCCCTTTCCGTGTTTTTTTTTTTTCGATAGGAAAAGTCATCCAATGACAACCCCCACTCTTAGGCGGAGCGGGAGATAGTGTCAGACTCTTACTGACTAATAAACCCATCCCGTTCCTTCAAGCCTTCATACCGGGGCTCGAGCGTCCTTTCGGATAACCCTGGCCCCAGTAGGCTGCTGTTGCTGACAACTCCTTGAAACGCGCGGGAGAATTTGAAACATGGTCGCTAACAATTTGCCTCGTCAGAAGTCTTGAGCCCAAAAGCCGGCAATGGTTAGGTCTATATTCGGGGCTTTCTTCAAAGAAATGAAGAAATACGCAGCCCGAAGGAGAACCAAGGTTGATGACTTAAGTGGCAGTAGCAGGGCACATTGCTTGCAGAACAGATGGTAGATGGGGTTGAAATATTCAGGAGTGGTGATCGCGCACCGGAAGACGTAGGGTTGCAAAGTGCTCAAAAGGTTGAGCGATGATCTGGTGAGGGTCGTCGGAACCCGATGGATGCAAAACGCACAGGACTATTCGTTGTGGCGACACTTGGGGGAAGCCTAGTCGCCGTTTTTCGGCTGAAGTGATGATATAAAATCGCTATCCTAATAAACCCCAATGATATTTTAATTAATAAGTAATTAACTCACTTTTCTCGTTAAAAACACAGGAGGTCCAGAAACATATACTGAATCCATATATCCATTGCTAGTATCTAAGGGGCCTCGACTCAAACCCAATAGAAACTCAATTTAAACTCATTGCAGACAGAAAGACTTTTGTTACTGCTTTAGATGTAGAAACTTTAGCTATTGTCTTTAAAATCGTTTATCTCTGAAGTGAAATGATTTAGCTACCTACCTTTGAGAAATTTCAGTTATTGAATTGGATCATTTCAGCCGAAAGAGAAGTTCTCCTGTTGTTCTCCTCAATGCTAGCAAAGGCCGCACGTGCACTCGCGAAGGAGAGACCCTCACGCCCGAGCCACCGGGATCCCGAACCCGATTTCTGTTCACCGTGGGCGAGGGCTAGCGGATGGTGAGCAATGGGTAGCTCGTCGTCCGACCGTCCTATAACCGTCCAGACCGAACCAAAGTCGTCAACAGCACGGACTGTTCCACGCGCGCCTCAAGGAGATGTCAGCGAACCGTAGGGGCCCAGTAGGGTCGAAGCCTACTGGGGTCAAGGGTTTGTTTCTGAAAGGAAAACTCGGCCCTAGTATGAAAGGCAACTAAAGAAAAGGAGTAGGTTTTTAGTCAGTAAAAGTCTGACACACCCTCGCGCTCCAAGAGTGGTTGAAAGATCAAAAGTAAAGAAGTCTTTTTAAAATTCCGACTGTGTTTCATTGTTAACAGCTTCCGCTTACTCATATCCTAGCTTAACATCTTACATACTATAAATGCAGTAGAAACATATTATAACAATTCTTCACCCAAAGAATTAGCATTGCCATTCAACGTGGCAATGCTGCCAGTCTTCTGGGCACATTTCCGGATGACAGCGATGTGGAGGAGTACTTTGACGCCTGAGCGTATTTTGAGGCCTGAGCGTACTTATGCAGACGACACGCTGGTTCTAGCGCAGGGAGAGTCGTACCAGGCGGCGGTCGCTCTAGCGACACGCGGGGTTGCGATAGTCGTTGATAGGATCCAGGAGTTGGGACTCGAGGTGGCGCTGCACAAGTCCGAGGCGATGTGCTTTCACGGTCGCCGCTCTCGGAACACGCCGCCAATGAGTTCCCAACTGACGGTAGGAGGAGTTCACATCGGTGTCGGGTCGACGATGAAGTACCTGGGACTCGTCCTCGACAGCCGGTGGAATTTCGTGGAGCATTTCCGACGTTTGGCTCCCAAACTGAACCGGACTGGGGCTGCGCTCAAGCGGCTCCTGCCCAACCTTGGGGGTCCAGATGCCTCCTGCCGGAGGCTCTACGCGGGGATCGTTCGGTCCATGGCCCTCTACGGGGCGCCGGTGTGGGCGCCGTTGCTGAAAAAGCAACCGGCGGCCATAATAAACGCCTGCCAGAGGGTCATGGCAATTCGGATGGTGCGGGGATACCGCACGATTTCCCGCGAAGCGGCGAGCCTTCTGGCTGGCCTACCACCGTGGGATCTGGAGGCAACAGTCCTTGCACACATGCACGACATGCGCGTGGAGATGCAACGCCGGGGTGAAAGTCCTCTGCCGCGACAGGTCGCGGCATGGCGGACAGAGCTCCGGCGGGATCTCATGGTGGAATGGCGTCAGCGACTATTGCAACCCCGTCATGGGCATGCCACAATTATGGCGATAAGTCCCCTCTTTGAGGCGTGGCTGGAAAGACCTCACGGCGTCCTTACCTTCCGCATGACACAGGTCCTCACCGGAAATGGCAAGTTCGGGAGGTTCCTGTTCCGAATTAAAGCGGAAGTGACGCCCGGGTGTCGCCACTGTGCGTAACGCCCGGAGGACACGGTGGAGCACACAATCGCGGTGTGCCCTGCTTGGGCGGAGCATCGCCGTGCCCTCGTGGGGGTGATCGGCGGCGGAGACCTCTCGCGCCGGGCCCTGGTCGAGGCCATGGTCCGGAGCGAGGAAGAGTGGCAGGCGGTCGCCGACTTCTGCGAAGCAGTAATGCTCGCCAAGGAGGTGGCCGACCGCATCAGACAACGGCGCTCTCGCCGCCGCCGCCGGGATTCCGATCCCGATTTCCAGCCACCGTAGGCGCGGGCTTGCGGACAGTGAGCAATGGGTAGCTCGCTGTCCGGCCGTCCGGTAACCGTCCGGACCAAGCCCAAGTCGTCGACGGCGCGCACTGTTCCCGCGCGCCTCAAGGAGTTGTCAGCAACAGCAGGGGCCCAGCCGGGTTGAAGCCTACTGGGGCCAGGGTTATCCGAAAGGGCGCTCGAGCCCCGGTACGAAGGCTAGAAGGAACGGGATGGGTTTTTTAGTCAGTAAGAGTCTGACACTATCTCCCGCTCCGCCCAAGGGCGGGGGATGTCAATGCATGATTTTTCCCATCGAAAAAAAAAAAAAAGGCCTGAGCGTACTTATAATTGTCGTCCTCTTTTATCTTCAAAATAGTGTATTCATTTCTTTATTCAACACAACTCTTTCATTACAAATTTATCTTTTGTATGTTTTTATTGCACCTTCAACTCAACTCGCAACGAGAAAAAATCAACTAAACCTCGTTTCACAATCGCTCCTTCGCGCACAGATGCATCCAATGCACTGGTGTGGGGGAGTGAATACACAGATTGCATCCTCCTAACTCGTTCGAGATTTACCTACCCACTTTATTTTATTGTTATTATTTTTTTTACACAATTTTTACACATTTTCGCTAAAACCCTATTTTTTATGGCTTATGTGCCTAAACCATATATATATATATGTATGTATATTATTTCAGTACCTATCCATCACTAATAAATACATTATATTGAACCCCAAAACCAGTTTTGCGTCCGTTGCGTCACAAGGTTCAGTTGAAAACCAGCGTCAGGCACTAGTTGTCTGGCAATCATGCTGAACTGGACCTATTTTGGTGCAGCCATGAGGCACACAACAACTGTATTTTTATTTTTTTATTTTTTTTATTACTCTTTTTGATTCTTTTACTTTTGATACGTGTTTTTTTTTTGTTTATTATTGTGTTTGGGCCTTGTGCTGTACCAAATAAATTATTTTTCTTTCTTTCTTTTTCTTTCTCTTACTTTGTCATTTTGTATTATACTCGAATTTATGTGTATATAGTTAGGTTTTGGTATAAATCGTTTATTTGGTATTTAAGTTTTTTATGTACATATGTATTAAAGTGTAGTAGAAACTAATATTACAAATAGATAAAATAGTAGGTGTGTTGTAGATAACAATTTGTGGAAGTCGAGTTCTACATTTAGTTCGCTGATAGACACCCTGACCTAAGACTGTGTACACAGGGTATATTTTGACTTCATGGTTGGCAAAGTGGTTGAACGTTTGGTTGCTGCGCTGCATGTCGCGGGTTCTATCCAGGTCAATCGCTGTGACCGTCAAAATGGAGGGACCAAGTCTCGGATATCTGTCTTACAATATAAAAGATTAATATCATTAGTTTACTATTTGCTACTACTAACTACAAAAATTTCGGCGCGTCAAAATCAATATTATTAAGGTAGAATTAAGGTATTAAAACACCAACTACGTAAATAATTCCAGGTAGCTGTGTATCAATTTGGTCCCTCCATATTGACGTTATAATGGCGGGGACCAACATTTTATTGAGCTAATTATGTAAAACTAAATTTATAGCTAAGGTAGCAAATAGTAGATTAATGGTATTAGTCTTTTATAGATGTAAGACAGACATCCGAGACTTGGTCCCTCCATTTTGACGGTCACAGATTGCTCCAAGAATTCCGGGATTTTAAACTACGTCTTTGAAACTGTTGAACGAAATATGACGGGCCTCACACTGGGATGTAGTTAGGTGTGTAGTCCAGACGTGTGTATAGTACTTACCAACTTTTAATTTTCCCACGCAAATGGAACATAATTCCCGGTGACATATCCGAAATAGATGGATCTTGAAAAAGAAGAGTACTGTTCTTAAACTTCACGTGAAGGAAGAGAAGGTAGAAGTAGAAGGTAGTTCCAGGTATTTTATTTTAGAATCGATTCGTTGATGGCGTGGTGTTCCACAAGCACCTCAAAGATATGTCAGCACAAACGTAGAGAGAGACCCAGCAGTGTCGAAGCCGAAGCCGAAGGAACTTAGGAGTAAGAGTGGGATTTTGATTTCCTACCAAAAAAATAAAAAAGAACGGTACTGAAACCGCGCAAAAAAGCTAGTCATGAAATAATTTCACGTCTACAAGGCATGTAACAGCTTAGCCTTATCCTCGTCGAGGAAGACGATCCGAGTCTCGGTTACAAAAGCCTGTGCTCAAGGAGATTATAATAGATGACTCGTCCTGATATATTATTATTATACCATCGGGGAAAGCCAATTTCAGCCTTATTGTACACGTCCTAAATAGGTACAATGGTGTGGCGAATTAAATAATTCAGTTAAATGAGATATTAGGATTTGATTTATTAGTGTTTTTTTTTGCACTCTCCTAGACTCAGTAGTTTTTACGACTGTGCCCTTTTTATATGTCATGATAGACATCCCACCCAAGGCGTTTTGAAAACGCATTTATTGTGCGTACAGCCAAGGAGTGATAGCTACAATTTAGAGTCTTCAAATCAAGAGTGAATAGGTTACTCCTAGGCAAGCGTGCTCCATCGTCGACCACATCATCGTTTACCATCAGGTGAGATGGTGGTCAAACGCGAGCGTATTAATAATATAAAAAATGTCAGTCAGTCAATTTCCCCTTTCATATATTATATTTAATCCAAAATAAATTTTTTTCGTCTCAACCTTTGTTCGACTTTTAGATTGTTAAAAGTTTGAATGAAGTTTCTCCTAACAATTTGGGTTCATCCGTTTTCCGATAAGGCGTTTGAAAGTTACAATAACAATACAAACGGAGAGAGAATCGTTTTAAGTGTCTGTATTTTACTAAGAATTACTTTTTCGTAAAAATGCTGAAGAAATAAAACTTAAATACAACGGGCTGTATCAATCTGGCAGAGGGATCAACCCTCTCCGCTCCGTTTATTTGTCATAACACACTTGCCATAATCGCACATTGCACGCAGAACAGATGGTCGAAGGAGACGAAAGGCTCTGGATTGGCGACCACATGCCGGAAGACGTAGCGTTGGAAGGCCTCCAACAATGTGGACCAATGACCTGGTGAGGGTCACGGGAATTTGATGGATGCGAGATGCACAGGACCGGCCGTTGTGGTGACGCTTGGGGGAGGCCTATGTGCAACAGTGGACGTCTGTCGGCTGAAAAGATGATGATGATGATGATGACTTAGCATAATTTCCTTTAACCTTTCAATCGTAGTAATTAAAGACACAATAGAAAGACAATAGGTGGCTTGGGGTTTAATGAATAAAACGAAATTTGAAGGCATATAAATTATATTTAATATAATTATTGTTTGAGTCGAGCAGTGGTATCCGAGTGGGCCCCGACTTTGATGAGTTGGGTTAAAACCCAGCCAGGCGAATTACTTTGTGTAATTTAGTTCATCACCACTGCTCTCAAAACGGCGAAGAAAAACATCGTGAGGAAACCGGCAAGTCCTAGAATCAAAAATTCGAAGACATGTGACATTCACCAACCTGGGGTATTCAGCCGCATCTGGTTGTACTGGATGCTGAACCCGAACTGATTAGGAAGATGGAAGAAGGCTAGAGATAATGAAGAATTACGTATTGACCAAATGTTACGAGTATATCCGAATTGACAATGGCATACCTATTTTTAAGATGGCAGATTTTTGTCGTTTTACGAAGTTCTAAGGCAAACGTGCTCTAGCGTCGGTCCCATCTACATCACAAATAAACGATATTCTATATTCTACATCATCGCTTACCATCAAGTGTGATGGTGTTCAAACGCGAGCCTATCAAGAATAATAAAATAATAAAAAAGTTTGTTTGTTTTTTTATTTATTTTTTTGAAAGTACTAGGCCTGATTGCTAAAATTTTTTCACCGATATTTAGCTGCTTTATTCCTAAGTGACATAGGCTACATTTTATGTATGCGGGCGAAGCCGCGTGGAAAAGTTAGTTTCTTGTAAAGCAACCAATAGGCTGAGTTTTTTACGGGTTTCATTATTGAAGTTATTCTACTATTACTTTTGTACAAATAAAGTAATAGACTGAATGCTACATTAAATCAGAAAAGGTTCTAAGAAAATCAGTTAGGTATTTGATCACAGATGTAATAGAAATAACTAAAGCTATTTGTTTTTAATCAGAGCAAAGAGAATGACTTTAGAAGGTCGTTCGCCGAATAACAAAATTCTTTCTGGACAGTGACCTTCGAAGTGATATATTTTCTTACTAGGTAAATAATAAAAGAAATAAAGAAAAGAAGAATTAGTTTTCATGCTTAGTATGCCTAAATATCTATCAGCTCGGATTTATCTATTGTTATTTCAGTTACAAGTATACATACATACATAATCAGCCTTTAATGTTCCCACTGCTGGGACTCCTCTCTCTAAGAGAGGGAATGGGCCGGAATTTACGACACGGGCCCTGTTACAAGTATAGCCTTGAAATACTACTGGTGTTTATGACCGAATTTGCTTAGATACGATGTATTAAGCAACATTAGAACAAGACCTAGACCATGAGGCTTAAAAAGTAAGATATAGATAAGACATGGGTAGGTAGGTACAGGTTGTTTAGCGTCATCTCTTACCCACACTGAAACAAGATTAAAACAATCATACTTTGAACGTCATAGTAACCAAAAGTTCTAATTTTACCACTACCTTCTTAGAAATCTATACAAGATCAACAGCAACACATCATTAAAGTCTATAAGTACTATCTATACTTAATCATTTAGAACCAAAGAGAATTATTGTTTGTTGGGTTGAGCGCACTTTTCTTGGAAACTAGTGGTTTGAATTGAAACATTAATTGTGTAAGTGTCGGATATGTTATATAAAATTAAGTTACGAGCCACGGGAGCGGAGTAGAAACCAAAAACACAGCTGAAACCACAAAAACAGCTAGTAGATCACATTCCTTAGTGTATAAAGATGTTCTAAGCAGTGTAAAACCAAGTCGTTATTCTACCTCTTTCTGTTTCTCTGATTATTATTTCTAAACCTCGCAATAGATTTCGATACGATTCACTAATGGAAAGTACAAAAACTGAAGAATATTTTGGTATACAAATTGCTCTAGTACCTACAAAGTCGAGGCGGGACGCTAGTATTTTTATAAATAACAAAAAAAGACCCTTTAAATTCCGTCAACGAATATAGAGCAAGTGCCACGAAAAGTCTAATATTTTGCCAAACCGGCCATAGCCATTAAGAGCAGACCGCCATAATGGCCAACATTGGCGCTTTGCTAAGTCCCTCGATAAATTATTACGAGGGTCACTTGTTCACAATATTCACGCCAGGACAAAGTTCCAAGGCTGGTTCAACTTACGACTAGATCTTGAGACTAGACTTGAGTTTTATTGATTTGATATTAGTAGTTAAACTTACTAATTTCCCGAGGTTTTCTTAGTGTTTAGTGAAATTAAGATAAATGCACACACAGACAAAGGCGGCCTGCACTTGGTGGTGGGGACTATCACTAGATACTACACTCAGAATAAACACCTCCACACAAAAGGCATCATGGACAGTCCCCTGTGCAAAGAATGCTCAGATAAGGAGCAGATAATACCGTATGTGCTCCTTCACTGCACAGGTGTCACTGATACGCGCGCGAGACCTCTAGGATCCTTGAATTCCCTCCCAGACGCCCTGAAATACCTGGTAGGCCTAATCTGTTTTTGAGAGAGGTGGCCTGGTACCAATTACCTTACCAAAGGTGAGCCGCCGCGATCCGCACACAATGGTCCGCATAACTACTAACGAAACGACGACTAAGTACGAAAACCAGAATTCAATAGAAAAAAGCATTGTTTCATGGTCGCCTAACTATATCATTCAATACCACCATTCCAATCAAAAGACGTCCACTGCTGAACATAGATGGACCGGTACTGCTGTCTGTTTGCGTGTCTTACGGTACGCGGTTATCAAAAACATTTCAGCACCCATCAACCATCTGCCCGGAAGCAAGTGCCCTTTTCACTGCCACTTAAAAGATTCTCGATTTCTCGGGGTAAATCGGCAACTTGGTAATTGATAGCTTTTTTTAAATTTACCATTAAAAGTTAAAACTATTATTAATATGTCTTTATTGTAAGGCAACTAAGGCACGACTAAGAACTATTGTACGAGACTGTTTGCATAGACTATGCTAATTTTTTTTAAATATTTTTTTGAAGTAGAGTCCGGATTTACATCGGCCTGATTATAGTAGACTCGTCTATTATTACATATAATGATGTATATATCTAATTGTAATTGATGAAATGATAGATTCTTGTACATTCTATCAGTTTCATCTTATCGACTTGAAGGTACCTATTTTTTTTTTTTGATGGCTAAAAATCATCTAGATGACATACCCCACCCTTGGGCGGAACGGGAGATAGTGTCAGACTCTTACTGACTAAAAACAAACCCCTTTCCTTCGTTACCTTTCATACCGGAACTGAGCCTCCCTTTTGGAAACAGACCTTTGGCTCCAGTAGGTTTCGACCCTGCTGGGCCCCTACGAACAGTACCTATTGGTATTTTGCCCTAATTTAATGTTTTTTTAAATATTTATTCGTTGTTTTAAACAGGTATATTGTAATAAGCAACCTTTTCTATTTATCCGTATTTATACCTATTTAAATGCTTGGGGTCTCAGGGGTTAATGTTCTCATAATTAAGGACCTAATGGCATGACAAAAAAAAAATCATAATGGCCTGACAAAAAAAAAAATATTATACTCCGGTCTACCTCTTCGGAAAGCAAATACTACAGGCGATTATATATATAAGTATATCGTGTATGTTTATACTCTGACTCAGTAAGTTGCTAAAGAGTTTCAAAAGCTTGTCACTTGAAAGTTGCGATAAAGTCAAAGAGCGTTTTAACGATGTTTCGTTTCAGCAGTTAGGGTTGTGTCGGTCTTTTTTTTAGGAAGTTTTGGATCATTTTTATTTGTGTGTATAATTTGAAATCTTATCTTTTGTAGGTAGGTAGATGTGTGTTCTAATCACGTCGGGGTCACCAATTTGGAGGTAAGAGGAATTTAACAGAGAGTAAAGTACTGCAAACCTCAGTTGAAAAGAGAGGATCTTCTGACCAGACGGGTGTTATGTCTGGTCGGCAACTGCCTGATAAATGATTTCGGGCTGCCGTACTTGTTCAAATCGAGCGGTGAACTTTAATTGCACGAAGCAGGATTAGTTCTGGCAATGGGCCGGGCACATTGCTCGCAGAACAGTTGGCCGTTGGGGCCGAAAGGTTTTGGAGTGGCGATTGCGTACCGGAAGACGCAGCGTTGGAAGGCCTCCTACAAGGTGGACCGATGACCTGGTGAAGGTAGCGGGAAACCTATGGATGCGGGACGCACAGGAACGTTCGATGTGGCGACGCTTTGGGGAGGCCTATGTCCAACAGTGGACGTGTATCGGCTGAAATGATGATGATGATGATTAGTTCTTATGTGACACCATAGATGTCGCTATAGTCTCATTCATATAATGTAAATGCAATCCAAAGACAGCATGGGATTTAGCTTATTTAGAAAGAATTATGCCTATTACGTTGCGCTAGAAGCAGTGATAGCCCAGTAGTAACGGCCCCGACTTTCGAGGTCGTGGCTTCGCACCCAGCCACGTGAATTACTTTGTGTAAAAAAAATATAATATTCAAAAAAGAAATACCTTTTTATTTTTTACCCCTAGAACCAAATATTCGAATACATAAGAAATCCACCAATCCACTCTGAGCCCGCGTGGTGGATTAGGGCTCAGTCCCCTCTCCTAGAGAAAAGAGAGTTCGAGCAGTGGTAATTCTATAAGGCTAATGATGACTGTGTAAAATTGTGTTATGTTGACGATACAGCAAAAAGGGAGAAAAACAAAATCATTTTAGTAATTAAACTTTCAAACACTGCTGTAAAATAACTGGTCGTCAACAAACGGCGTTTAAAATAAAACTTTTGAGTGCCCAGTCTACCACACCGTCGCCATTAAATATTCAGTCCGTAACACAGCCCTACCTGAAACTTTGAAAGGTATTCAGTGTTTGTTTTTGAAGCCTTGTCGGGACCTACACCTGGCGTCTGACGGTAACAAGTTCTGGAAAAATCGATGACTCATAAAAAGCAAAGCAAAGACCACGTACACCACTTGGGCCAGGGTTAATTCGAAAGACAGCTCAAGCCACGGTACGAAGGCAACGAAGGAACAGGAGTGGGTTTTTAGTCAGTAAGAGTCTGACACTATCTCCCGCTCCGCCCAAGAGCGGGGGATGTCATTAGACGATTTTTCCACCACGAAAAAAAAATAAAACAAATCACCACGTATACTTACTACATATACCTACAATAGACGATATGGTCTACGCTGTGTTCACGCGATTGTCTGCTATGCTGCGTGTCGTTGGTTCGATTCCCGCATAGAACAAATATTTGCATAGCCTGCAAGTAGTTGTTTCGGGTCTGAATGTCTTATGTATGAGAGTTTACATGTTTGTGAAAACACAACTACGATATGGGCCATGGGAAAACGTATGAAAAGCATATTCACCACGAGTATCCTAGAATGCAAAAGGCAACTGAATGAGCATAGGATATAAATGGTGTAAGGGACAGCCACAAACTAAGGGCTTGCTCAGTAGACGAAACTGAACAACCAACAATAGAATACGAATCAACTTTATTGTACACCAAAATAGTAACAATTTCACAGAAACTTAAACCTATGGGCACAATGGCGGTCTTATCGCTGAAAGCGATGTCTTCCAGACAACCTTGGGATGGAATATAAGAACTTAAACTATAAAAAGGGGTTAGTCTGCGAAGCACAGTTTTTACATGAAAAAAGTTCTAATTATGCCAATTCAGATACTGTGTCCGAACTTAATGTGTCAGAATCGTCAGTCAGCCGTTTGTCGAATACCTATATCCAACGTGGGTGATAAAGTGTTAAAGATAATATCAATAGCTTGATGAAGCGTATCCTTACATCATGGGATTGCGTATACGTATTCAAGACAAATATTTAAAAACGTCGACGTAATTTAGGTTAACATTAATAAACGAAGCATACGCACTTGTCGTCCTACAGTGCGACTGGTTAAACACGGGACTTGTCACTTTATGAAAATAAACACGCCAGAATCGCACAGAAAACTTAAGAAAATAATTGTATTGAAATTCTCAGTGTAGGGTCATTAGTGCGAGTGAGCGCATCTTTGAGAAAAGAGGCTTAATCCAAAATTTTCTTACACACCTGTTTTCTACATTTATGAGTTTTATTACAGGTTAAAGATTAAGGACTGAAAGTGGCTGTGTTGAAAAGCTCCAATAGGTGGAGTGATGATCTGGTGAAGACCACGGGCATCCGATGGATGACAGGACTGGTTGATGTATCGGCACTTGAGAGGAGACCTATCTTCAACAGTGGACGTAACTTGGTTGTTACGACAAAGGATATTTTTTTTAAGTGGTCTTCACCAATTAACTTCTTTCATGCTCTGAACGTATGCTCTTTGAAAGTACAAGTGAGCGTACTTTTAGTTACTCTGTATTTCTGGGTCATGGTAACTCTTTGAGGGGCGCGTTGAACACTACGCTCCGTGGACCAGGACTACAAATGAGTACAATGTGGAACAGTTCCATCGCAGGGATAAAATATACCTGAGATGGAACTGTTCCATACCGTACTCTTCTTTCTTTAAAATATAGTATTGTGTAGGAACCCTATGTCCTTAATTTAAGCAGCTACCTCGTACATTATTATCATGGTAATTTTGCGTACATTGTTACAGCCTTATTAACATTCGTACAAAACATTTGTACCTTTAAGTAGGCAGCTGGAAAAATTAGTTAAAGCTGTGTTAATATTAATTATAAATAGTGTGAAACTGTGGCGGGCCTCAAACACTGAATACATGTGTACGAAGTGAACGGACCGAAGTGATATTTCTTGAACATTGTATTATCTTGTTATATAATATTGTTATCGAAGTATATCAAAATGGATGTTGTGGGATATTTTTTGGCGTTGACTAACCTTTATGTAAGTTCAGTGCAAAATTCTATTAGTAGGTAAACTTTTTCATCAAGGGTCTGTTTGTAATACCAGCATAATTATTATCATTTTTTATTAAATGCATATGTGAGCATATTTGATACAGGACCTATAACAAAAATGTAATGAAATTTTTGTCTGTCTGTATCTCGGTAATCTCCAAAATGGCTTGTATTGATTGTGATTATATTGGGACTTTCACTAGCTATAGCGGATGTTATAAGGATGATGATTTAGGCTACTATTATTTTGGAAAAAGAATTAGGGCTCCGCGCAAATGACCAAATGGCATTGACGTGAACAAAATCGCGGGTACCAGCTCGTAGAATTATATTAGTGTCCGTCCTAATAGTCAATTTGCCCAGCCTTTTCGCAACTACCGGGGTCGATTTCCGGCCAACTTGGATGCAGCTATATAATTATCAGTATTTTACATAGAGCGACTGTCAATCAGACCTTTCACACACGGCAACTGACAAAACTAGCGTCAGAAAATAAACTTAAAAAATAAATAAATTACAAACTTGATTAGACTGTTTGTATGGAGAGGCCGATTTAGTTTTCGTTTCCTGAGCAAACCCTTAATATTTGCGAGGTTCTGTTCATTACACCCTGTATCTAATGTCTAACACACACAAAGGTAACATAATATTAGTGTGATTCGCAAAAGTGTTATTTTGGCTGCTGGTTTCTGGATTGTGAATTCCATGCAAAAACCTTGTTGGATTCAGTAGAAATATGCTTATGTAAAGTAAAAAAAATAAAAATAGAGATTGATTAGCTTCTGAACTTGAATTTGTAATTCTAAAATAAAAAATGGCTACCTTATGCCTATACTAATCTAACCTTAAAAAAACTAAAAAAATACTATCAAGCCAATATCTTTCGCATTGACTTGACTATTCCCAAAGAAAACCATGACTATAAACAATATGTAACTGGAATAATGCCTATACACCCCAATTAGATTGCAATACAGATTAGAAATTAAGTTACAATCACAATTTAAGCACTCAAACTTAAATATAGGTTAGATGGCATTAAAAGCAAAAAAGTGGTTACAGTACCAACTATTTACTGCAGCCGCAATTTATCTTGCCACCAACGTAATAAAAGTCAAAATCGGTTGAATGGACAGTAATAAAAGATTTTCATAAATGTTTGTCATTTTGAACAGAGTACAAATTGGTAGCTCATAGGTATAGGTTTCTACGCACGAACACACAAACACTCCAGTAACACAATCAAGATTCATCAGGAATTTATCAAATTAGTTCGGGTCAGTATTATTAAAAAAAAAAAAACAGAATTATTTTCGAATAAAAAATTATCCATTTAAAAAAAGAAATGAAATCGATTTAGTAGCCGATTCTAATCATACTACTTTCAGGAAGAGCATTTACAATGTTAAATACTGTAAAGTAGGTGGCGCTAGTTGTCACGTCAACATTGGCTCTACATTCAAATTATTGTAAAAAATAGAAAACATTAATTTTAAAGTTTAGTTTTGTATTATATCCGTCAATTTAAATACAGTAATCATCGTCTATTGTTCGTTAAGGAGTACGTTATGTGATGTGTAAATAAAACTGTGATAAAAAAACAGCGTATAACAAAGTGTTTACAAGCAAAATTGTGCATTAGAATAAGAATAACGTTGAATTCAGTGATAAATATCAACAGCTACAAGTTTTACAGTACAAATACAGTGAAATAATTGCAATTAACTAAATTAAAAGTGATTCTTCAAATATCTGTACCGTTAATTTCATTCAAAAGTGTTGACGCGGGACGCGTTATATTTCGACCAATCAAAATAAAGATAAACAAAATTTGTTTTGTCGAACAGAAAAACCCAATACACTTAACTATTTCACGTAATATTCGTAAATTACCGTAGCTAAGTTCGTAGTGTCGTGTCAACGTCCTACGAAGTGTAGTGGACTCAAGTTCAAACCTGACTCAATCGAATTTTCTTTTTGGTTTTTTTGAAGTTTCTTTTGGAGTTTTTATGCAAAGAACAGTCACTATAACTCTTTGTGACTTTGTTTAGAACATTTTAATTGCATTTTAAGACTTTTTTGTAACTTTAAAGAAGCTTATCTTTGAAGCTTGATAAATATTCTCAGAAAAATATGGAAACCTGTAGCAACATTACTTTTAGGAAAAACCGCATGCGACGCTCTCTTTCTCGTTTCTCCAACGAATCTGTTGACAGTTTAGCATCAAACTTAAGCGTCAAAAGCATGATAGACCTTTCTACGCACCTAAAAAATGATGAATCGTGCCACTTAAAAAATACAATTGAGCATCTTAAGGAGAAGTTATGCAGTGTACAGCTTGAAATTGAAGCTCTCGGCCAAGAAAATGCTTCGTTGAAACAACAATTAGCTGAAGAAAAGCTCAAATCAGGGCATTTTAAAAAGATGTACATCACGAGCAGTAATTCCAAAAGTACTACCTCGTCTCGCAATATAGGCATTTCCGAAAAAAAATGTCTAAATAGAAGCAAAATATCAGCTAGAAGACTAGATTTAGATATCGACTTCCATACCCCAGAAACATCTTCCAGCAATACTGCTACTGATATTGAAACGAACATGAAATGTTCAACAAAATCAAATTACATTGCAGTTGCAGAAGAAAAAACACAAGAGCCGACCTTACACAATGAACTAAAATACGAAACTATAATAAGTAGCAAATCTAGGAATGGTAACATACTCATTCTGTCGGATGACCAAGGGAAAGGTATAGTTGAAGGGCTACTGAGAAACGAAAATAAACTTATAATGAAGAAATACGCCATATCAGGGATTAGGAAACCAGGTGCGAAAACAGAAGATGTATTGTCGTGTTGTGATAAATTAACAAAAAACTTTTCGAAAAACGACAGCGTGATTTTAATGACTGGTAGAAATGACTCGAACCCTATAAAATTAATGGCTGAAATGTCTGCTGCAATTAAGATTCTGAAAAATTGTAATATATTTATTGTTAGCGTTAAGTACAATGCATTCCTGAATGAGAGTAAACTTAATTGTCAATTCAAACTTCTCACACAGATCTATCAAAACTGCCATTTTATTGAAGCAAATAGTTATAATAGCATTTTAAAACAACTCGTACACAAAATAAACGTTGTTCAATACTACGAGAAATATCTTCTGTTCAACGACAATATAGGTTTAAAGACGAAAGTAGCAGATTCAGAAAATACTTTGAGAATTCCAGAAATTGTTTCAATTCCGGTAGTCAATCACGGCACGATTAAACCGGTTGAATCGATAAATCAAACCAAAAAAGGTACTATTCCGTATTACTTTCGCAAAATTGATAAACCACAACTCGAGTCTAATGTCAACAAGTCTACAGAAAATATGTCGGTAAGTAAAGAACAATTTTTTCGTAGCCAATAAAAAAAAGCATAGTAGAAACAGTTTTTCAGTTTTGCATCAAAATATTGCTGGGGCTTTAAATAAACTTAATGATATAGATTTAACTATTAATGAAATGCATGAATCTGGTTTAAATATAGACGTAATATGTCTAACAGAACATTTTGTCATTAGAGGGGAAGAAAAGTACCTAAAACTTAATAATTACTATTTAGGTGCTATTTACTCACGATTAGATAAACGACGAGGAGGAACATGCATACTCTGTAAAAGTCATCTTCAAATTACAGAATTAAAAGAAATAAATGAGTTTTGCGTTGATAAGCATTTTGAGATTTGTGGCCTTGAAATTAAATCAATACATGTGATCATACTATGTATATACAGAACACCGTCATCTAACATAACTATATTTTTCGAAAATTTAAGCAAAACTCTATTGAAACTTCAACATAAAAAAAGTAAAATTATAATTTCTGGAGATTTCAATATAAACCTTTTACAAAAAGACAAAAATAGTACAAAATTCAAAGAGCTCATTTAAAATTACGGTATGCGGTGCCATATTCAAGAAGCCACCAGATTAAATACATGTATTGATAACATTATTAGTAACATCCCAAATATCGTAGGCACAATTCATAATGTCTGTTTATCTGACCATAATACAGCACAGGTAGTAGAATTCGAATATGATCAAAAACTTAGATCAGGTTATTATTTCGCCTACTTAAATGACCAGAGCAAAGATAATGTAGACAAATTTGTTAACCATATTAGCAATTTATCTTTTTCTGAAATTTATAACATTTCTGAAGCCAATGAGGCCTTTGAATCATTTCACAACACCATCACTCTATTTTATAAGTTGTGTTTTCCGCTCATCAAAGTAAAAAAACAATTCAAATACAGTAAATTAAAATGGATAACAAAGGGTATTAAAATTAGTAGTAAAACTAAACGGCTATTAAGATATAAATATTATTCAAACAAGACATGCGACAATAAAAATAGTTTTAAGACATACTCTAACTTGTTAAAAAAGTGTAATAATAACTTACAGTCCATAAGTAACCTTAAACATATTGCATGTGCAAAAAATAAAGGTAAAGCTTCATGGGATATTGTTAAACGAAGTACGGGTAACGAAACATCTCGTGAATATATTAACAGTTTAGTTGATAATGATTTAATAACCACATCAGGATCTGATATCGCGAATATTTTCAACAACTTCTTTATTGATATAGTAGAAAACAACGCATCCTTGCAAAGCAAAGCTAATAACTTGAGTAATATTAAAAGTAACGACAACAGTATTTTTGTAAACCCTACAAATCCCACTGAAATTTTTTCTATTATAAAATCATTAAGAAGCACCAAGGCAGCCGGTAATGACAACATTTCTACAGACCTTTTAAAAAATATCGCTCAATACATAGCAGAACCACTGTCTTACATAATCAACTTGTCATTAGAGCAAGGCTGCTTCCCAGCAAAACTCAAGGTTTCTGTAATAAAACCTCTTCACAAAAAAGGGTCAAAAACAGATAAAAATAATTACCGCCCTGTTGCACTGATACCGATTCTATCGAAGGTTTTTGAAAGTGTTATGTATAAGAGAATTCTTTCTTTCTTTGATAGATATAATATTTTAGCTAAGGAGCAATATGGGTTTAGGAAGAATAGATCGACTTCGTTAGCAGCTTTTAACCTTGTAAAATCGATTTTAAATAATATTAATTCCAAAGTTATAACGTCAGCTCTGTTCTTAGACTTAAGCAAAGCCTTCGATTTTGTTCACCATTCAACTCTCATCGATAAATTGAATAAAATCGAAATACGAGGTCCAGCCCTAGAGTGGTTCAAATCTTATTTATCGAATAGAAGTCAAATCACAAGAATCACTAAATTTGATGACAAAACTAATAGTATCATCAATTTTGATTCACAATCTCGACAAAATTACTTCGGAGTACCGCAAGGAAGCATCTTAGGGCCACCATTATTTCTTGTATATGTCAATGATCTTCCTCAAGTAGTCGAACAAGATTGTGTTCTTTTTGCTGATGACACAACGATAATCCTAAATTGTAAAGACATTGAAACTTACGAGTCAGATATAAATAACAACTTACACAAAATTATCTCATGGTTAGAAAACAACGATTTAAAACTAAATGTAGAAAAAACTAAAACAATAAATTTTAAAACACAAAAAAGTAAATGCATCCCACTTAAAATATCTCACAAGAAGCAATTAGTCGAACAAGTACGTAAAACAAAATTTCTTGGAATAACACTGGATGAACACTTAACCTGGAAAGATCACGTTGACGAAATATGCATGAAAATTAACCGGTTTGTTTTTGCCTTAAAAAAAGTTAAAGAAGAAACATCTAGACCAACTGCTATGATGGTATATCATTCCTACATATGTTCCATTATTCGATATGGTATCATTGTTTGGGGAAATTCCTCTGAGATGTCGAGAATACTGATAGCACAAAAAAAATGTATTCGTACGATCTTTAACATGGACTGGACCGAATCATGCAGGCCAGTATTTAAATCACACAAACTTCTTACCGCTCCATGTATTTATATTTATGAAATTGCAAAATTTGTTAAAAGTAATTTATCTCTATTTGAAGCAAAAAATAATTTTAACAAACGAAAAGTTACACAGTACTCACTTAAGATCCCTGTGCCTAGATTAGAAATGTTCAGACGCAGTTGCGTATATACGGCGCCACTTATTTTTAATTCGTTACCTAGCTGGATGACCAAGTTACCTTACAAAAAATTCTGTTTGGTTTTAAAAAAATGGTTGATATCGAACAGTTTTTACTCAGTAGGCGAATTTCTGAATAAAAAAACTTGTCAATCCTACCACTTCAGGAATGCTTTGTAGTTCGTATTAAAGTGTTGTGTTTATTTTTAAATATTTACCTATTTCTCTGGTTAATATTAACTACCTAGTTTAAATAATTTGGGTGAAGATCTATTTGTAATTCTATTTTATTAACAATAGAACTCTAGATAGTTGTTACTTTATGTTACTAAAACACTATCGACGAAATATTTGCATGCCATCATTACATGGCGGAATGTGTCTTTGCACCTGTCTCTTTTATGTAACATCTTTTGTACCTACCACATTTTACGCAAATAAACGATATTCTATTCTATTCTATTCTGTATGTGTATTTTCGACACACTTGTTCAGAAAGTGACTTTGTAACCAAACTGTGACTTTTTGATTACCATTATGCACAAGTGTGATAATGTAGTGATATTTTTTTTTGTTAAACCTCTGTTCTCAAATCAAACATTGAATTCGAAAAAAAAAACAATAAGTATAGCGTTCAATAGTACCTACAAATTAGAGTCTTACTTGCTTATTTAATGCTATTTTGTGTTTAAATGTACTATTTTAACTTTTACATGTTTAATAAATAAAACCTGTCATAAAATAAAAACGTTTCTTCTGTTTATAAACATAAGCAACCACATTCTTATTTTGACTAGCTAGAGTAGCTAGTCTATGGCCAGCATTTTGGATGCGCGCGCATAAGAAGAAAGAACAATTTTTTGGCGCCATATTACAAAAAAAACAGTTTTGCTGCTAAAGCAATAATTAATTAATTTGTAAAAATTTTCTTCTGAAGTGTGTCGAAAAACGTCGTATGATACACGTGAATATTAGTGATTACCGTCCTCGGCTCTTTTAAGATAAATACAGCTTCAGCGGTAATAACCAACATTATACACTTGTATCATAATGTACTATTATCTTATATACCTATACAACATTTGCATCCATTAGACTAAGAAAACAGGATACTCCCTCTGCTTACGAGTCCGTGAAATTACTGACTGTCTACGATACATCACTTTGATTAATAGCAGCCGATGTGCGAACCGGATCCCAACGCTGTTCATGCGACATTTGGCACTGTCGTCATCGTTTATATGAGATAAACATAATATGCAGTTATTAGCTTTTAACATTATCTTTTTTTATGGTGGGAATAAATCATCCAATGACAACCCCCGCTCTTGGGCGGTAGAGATAGTGTCAGACTCTTACTGACTAAAAGACCCACGCCGTTCCTTCTAGCCCTACCGGGGCTCGATTTCGATTCGAATTCGATTTCGATTTTCATTATCTGATGAATCAAATACTACTGCTACTGACGTAGATCTATTTCACTGTAGACTGCCCAGGTTCACTGAAGCAGCGCTAAAGTGCATTAAAAATTATGTAATCGTAGTACAGGTTAATTATTGTATGTTTATGTTGCTTTTTGATTTAATAGTTAAGTTATATTATTTGGCTATTATCTTAGAATGCAGGCGTATGCTAGTAATAGCATGTATTGGCGTTAATTGCTGTAATGGTGTTAAATATATAATTTAACATAATTTTTAAATAAATAGATAATTAAACAAATTCTCTGTTCCCAAATCAAATTATATTGAATCTTTTTTTTTGAGGTTAGATATCATTAAGTAACTTTTCCCGCTCTGGGTGCAGTGGGAGGCGTGTCTGAATTTAACTGACTTGAAAACCACCTGTGTTCCTTTAGTACAAACGCAAAGGGCTCCTTTGCGTTCTAGGGCTAAGCTAACTCTTTTGTACCCAAATAAGACTGAGTGGGAGTAATTATTTGATAATTTCTAGTGATGAGCCGAATGTGGTTTGTACCAAATACGAACTTCGGTTATTTTTATTGTGCTTTCTAGGAAGCGATAGGTCAGGACAAGTCGCAACTCGCTTAGGCGCATTCGCCCCACCTGTACCTCCCACAACTTCAGCTGGATCTCTGCCATTACCGAATATATCATCTTCGCGACACGCGAGCTTAATTATTTCAATGTCAATGTCAAGAGGTCCATTTCGTTTATAATAATTAAAAGTTCAATTGATTTTATAAAAAAAGGTTGTGGTGTGTTAACGAATTACAAAGATTAATAAATGACTGATTTGATTATTAATTTTACTGGTTTGATTTCTGTTTTTTTTTTTTTCGTAAAAATAGATGAGTTTATTAGATCTTATCTTGGACCGAATGTTCGGCATTTGAACCGAATGTCGAAGTTCGGTTGAAGCCATCGAAATTCGGTTAAACCGAATGTGAAACTAATTTCGGCCCATCCCTTATAATTTCTTAAAAAGGATATAAGACAGTAAAATGATTTCAACTATGAAATTGTATGCATACATGTCATATATATGTAAGTATTTTTCTTTATCTAAAACTTAAACTTATTTATCTTTTCAGGCATTAGAAGGTAGCAATCCAGATTTATACGACATATCAATGAAGATAGCTGACCTAGATACTTTATCAACTTACTTAAGGAGCTACCCAGAATTTGATATACATAGCATCAAGAAAGATCGCGTCAATCGAGTTGGAGATTTGGGAATATTTATATCAAACAATTTGCGGTTATATTGTCTTAAAGGTGAAGGAAAAGCTGATGATGAAGGTGTGGTTATAACCTTCACTTACAAAGTGAAAGGCTCAAGTGAAGAAGATAACACAAAGACAAGTATACAGAACCATTCATACCTATTCCGAAAAGAAGGATTATCAGAAAATTTGGTCCGTCCATTACTAAAAGAATTAAAGAATCAGCATTCCCACTATAACAGATTTGTTGCTATTCATAAACTCAAAGAAGATGAAGTAAATAAATAGATATATTTGAGAGTTAAAGATTTACTGACAAATGATTTGTACGGATGTTTGAACTTAGCTGATGATAGATTTACGAACAAAGCCAGAAAACTGTTAGCATATAGAAGTGATTGCTATCAATAAATTATTAAATACATACCTACTATAGTTTTAATTGTCTTTCTTTTATTTATTTTATATCTACGGATGCAGCCAGCTGTGGCAGGTACAAAGACAGACTTAGTGGCATTATTGCATTCTCTAATCAATAGTGTATTAGTTAATTTTGATAAGAACACATTTTTTTGTCTCTTTAGGTACACACACAAAAAAAAACAAAAATTGATAATACATAATAAACAGTAGCTTATATCCAAAGACATTTCGTTCCAGAAATATCAATTAACGTAAGCGATATTTTTACGTTTTGCGTAAAATACTCTTACATCAATCATCTTTTCATCATATTTTTGGTAAAAGTCCCTTACGTTAATTCATAGTTCTGGTTTCGATTTCTTTTAGCAGATCTGCGAAAGGAAAGAGTAAAAGAAACGTAGACAATAGTGTGTAGAAAGTAACAGTAGAAGAATGTGTAAAATCTCAATACAAAATTTTTAAATCGTTTTTTTTTTTCAAATTTATTTTGATACTTATCGTTACGATTCTGTTTAAGAATATTTAGTTGTTTCCGAGTATCGTCAAGTCACAATAAATATAAATTATACAGCACATTGGAAACTTCCGAGGTGCGGTAAATGTTAACAATGATCTATTAGTGATGGTCTGTCGCGAATTTCTGGCTATTCACGCCCAGTGACGTCATCATAACCATCTGCACTGCTAATAGCTACTATACTATAAACTGGTATCTATACTTCTTCTATAATATTACTAGCTTCTGCCAGCAACTTCGTCTGCATGAAAGTAGTCCATACAATCTTTGGACCCCCGTTTTATCCCTATAAGGGGTGAGTTTTGGATAATCCTTTCTTAGTGCTCTCTTACGTCATAAAAGAAAACCTTATGTCTTAGCCTTATTTCACGCTTCTGCTTTCTAGCTTAGTTTCCGCTGTGTGTTGATATGTCAGTCAGTCAGTATCTGCTTTTAAATTTAAAAATGTATTTTGATGATTTGATTGTATTTTTGTTCGAACCTTGAATGTGAAGTTTGAAAATTACTTTAATGTTAAATTTTTAAAATTTTTGCGTTAATACAGTTGATGAGGTTTCCGTTTTAAATTCTTAACTTAGAAACAATGGAAATCAATTAGACTGAAATAGTAAATAAGATGAAAATAAATCGATATTGGAGAATTATCGATTCCGTCTAGTCTTTTTGCCTTAATGTTAGGATTGGCTTCCAATCTAGCTGGGTCCTGCTGTATACCAGTATTTTACATGGATCAACTGCCTCGCTGGTGTCAGTTTACTGTTCAACAAAACAATACATACTTCGGAGCAAGCCTGGTTTAACAGAATCTTCTCGAAAGAAAAACAAACCAATATTTATTTGTGATTTTTGGACACTAACAATTGACTCTGTTGATTATTGAGCTCCTTGACTTAATTTACAGGACAGGTCCACTCAAACATCATCTCAGATACTAATTTGCATAGTTCTCACGTAAGTTGACTATTAGGAACATGTTATAAGTTGGAAATAAATATATACAAAAAGGTTTTTTAAACTTTATAAGTCGCTGACTTCTAAGTTTGTTCAGTGTTTCTGCTCTAGGTAATCAGCTTGGAAATATATTGGCCTCATCTCACATAATGTATCCTGCCCACTGTGAGTTTAGTGATTCTTCGGGCTGTTGGTAACCTTGGTTCTCCAGCGGATGTCGAAAAGACACTAGTTCTCTCAAAATGGATACTGATAATTTTAATTTATTATTCACTTCTGAAAATTTTGAAAAAGAACAGCTTCTTCGTAAAAGATCGCTTGACCCTGAATTATTCTGACAGCTATATAATACAGGGTAAAGTATAATATGTACATAGTTATTCAAATATCCACTGCATTGTATAAATTCGCGTGCGAAACAAGATATTATATTGTGTCAATAACACGACAAGCTTGCTGTTGCAAATGTAATGCCATATCTACACTGCGGGACACATCGTAAGCTTTGACGTGAACAAATGACATCTGTGACTAATTAATGGAAAATAAATAACCGTCCATGGACGTTAGAGTTGGTAATATATAAATCTTCTATTTCTAATAATAGATGGGGTCCCACAAGGCAGTCAATCAATAGAAGCTGATGTTAACACTAGGTATTTTGTCATTTTTGTTTATGTTGTGGGCTTCAATTATAACTGCACGTTAGGTCCTTGGTTTGACAGAATTACTGGCAGCTGTCCTATAATGTAAAGAGCTACTGAAGGAACAAGATGTGTTTCAATCAGTAAAAGTAACATACTCTTTTCACTCTACACAAAACTAGAGAATTTATTTGATGATTTTACCCCTAAAAATAAAACGTGAAGTCATGTACGCATTTAATATAATGATAAAAACCTACCTCTTTGTTTGTGGGGTGAGGACATGGTGATCTGTAATATAGGTACACCTATAACAGATACCAACTTCTCACATACACTTGACCAAAAATTAATGGAGGGTAGGCCACACCTACTGTAAGTCGCAACGTAATTGGGTGAAAGCAACTACTGATTGGATTCCGAACAGCAGAAGCTGGCGACAACAGTAGGCCCAGGAGGAGATGGCGTGGAGATTTAGACTCCTACTTTAAGGATTGGCCAGAAGTGGCTAAGAACAGAACAAAGTATAAGAACGGAAGGGAGGCCTTTCCCCTGCAATGGGGCACAACGGGCTGGTAATAATAATGAGCAGTATGAGTACGAAATGCCCTATGCATTGAATGTTTTTTTTTTTTTTACATTCACGTTGACGAAGATTATATGTATTTTATAATTTTTTGATCCCCGTGTCGGGCAGTGTTTTCGAGTTCTTCCTATAAGAAATCTAATAGCAGTGTTTAGTCTTGATCTTGAAATTAAAGACCTACAAACGAGTCTCTCCACTGCTCCTTACCCTTGCAAACCGCCTCTCAAGATCTCGCGGGACCTCTTCACTGTCCCGTACCCTTGCAGATCTCTGAAAGCCACCTATGTTCTCTCAGCTTACTGTTTGCTCTCACGGCCCCTGATAGCTGCTTGAAGGTCGTCTTTGTTTCTTCAGATCTCCCAGCCTTCTCGGATATTAGTCGGACCGACCGTCTTCAGCTTTTGGGAGTTAAAATTTCGTAAGACCTGAATTTTGGGCGGTTCACTGAGTCCAGAGCCAAGGTAGCTTCTAGAAAATCGGTGTTCTTACAAAGGTCCGGCGGTACTTCACACCGGGACAGCTTTTAATGTTATACAAAGCACAGCCCTGTTCGTGCGTGTCACAGGTCCATCAGGAAGGATCGCAGTCAAGCACTAGTTTATTTCAATTAAAAAAATATAAGGGACATATTTAATATTTCCTCTCTTCTAAATATTTATCTACATCTACGTACATATATAACTTTACAACCATTATTTTGTCGTTCTAACACGAACTATGTAATTTTTATTCAAAATACGTTACGGATGTCATTCAATAGGAAATCAAACAACGTAGCATTTTTGACATAGCTTCATTTAACACCATACGTGTGTCAGTGTTGAATAGAAAAACTTTTGGAAAAACTACAGCAAAACCACGGAATTCCGTCGTACCTATATCCATAGCAACAGTGCTCAAGTCAGTTTTTTTTTTAATTGACCATTTAACAGTTTATTTACCTTCCAGAAAAGTTCGTGATATTAACTTACATGATATTATAGTGTAGTAGGAGCAGTGGTGGTGGCCTCGACTTACGATCGCGGGTTCAAAACCAGCCAGGCTTATAATACTTTGTGTATTTCATTTCATCACCACTGCTCTTAAAACGGTGAAGGAAAACATCGCGAGGAAACCGGCATGTCCTAGAACCAAAAATTTGAAGACATGTGACATCCACCAATCCGCACCGGGCCCGCGTGGATTACGGCCCTTTCCCTCTCCTAGACAGGAGGCGTGAGTAGCAGCAGTGGGAACATTAAAAAAGGCTGATGATGATGATAATGATATTACAACATAAAGCGACAATTTTTATCATCGAGTTTGAATACTATTATTGTTTAAGTTGATAATGTACGTACATTGTCTTACTCATTTATACCGTGTACATCGAAGGACTGGAACAATTTGCTTACTGTGGTCTTCCCATCCGATTATAATTTAGATGTTTTCAGATATAGGCTCTTGATAAACTAGTGCACCTCACTATCAACAATTACCATCAGGTGGGATCGTAGTCAAGCATTAGTTTATATCAATTTTTTTAAATGATATAAACTATTGCTTGACTGCGATACCACCTGATGGTAAGCAGTGATGCAATCGTTGATAGTGAAGCGCACTAGTTTATTAAAAGCCTATTCACTCTAGCCTTGAAGACGCCTAAATTATAAGTGGATTATAATTGAAATTTAGCCCTGATGATATATATGGGAATCAGAGCAATGCTACTGAGTAATTAATGATGTTAGAGGCTAAATACCGAGTTGTGGCTGCAGCATAACACAATACACGCAGAATGTGCCTACTATGTATGTACCATGCATCACCGCTACACGTGACTGAAATATTTTCACCGGCACACTGGTGCATTTTAGGAATTCGCTCGAAAACCTTGTATGATTAAAATGGTTTCGTGTTGGTTTAAATATTACAAGGTACGTTAATTTATATATGTGAGACCGATATTTAATGCAGGGCCGTGTGTTTGTGAAAAGTACTCCGTGGTTCTGTAACGGAAAAGGCAACTTTAGTTTGTAAAAGTCTCGCTCCACTTTAGAGCGAAAAGTCATTGGATGAGTTCCCACCTCAAAAAAAGATATTTAACACAATACTTAATAATAATTTAATAAATAATTACTCTGCGAAATTATTTTGAATTTTTGGTTGACCATGGCTCAGACTAGGACAGACATGACTTAAAAGACAATTATGTTTTTTTTTTGGTTACTATGACATATTTTTCGAAAATTACGCGGGCGAAGCTGCTAACAACCCCTAGTATGGCTAAAACTGCTGCAGAGCAAGCGTAAATTGTAAATAAAGAACAAAGTTTAATAAGCAGTGATCCCAAATAAACTCGGTAGTTCGGAACTGCATGTGTGCCGGGTCAGACGAAAGCGCATGCCCGCTGTGGCAGTGACGCAACTTATCACTAAATAAATAATTGAAAAAAATTACTGTTGGTCTCCAGTACACTATCAGCTCAATTAGCGGAGCAAAAGTTCATGCACTTGACATTTATCGCGCAACTCTTATCAATATTTACTACAAACTTTGCAATAACTGTCGCAGTGAGAGGAAACGATCCATCGTATGCACTGCATAGGCACGAAAATAAATAAATATCCTAAAACCATTCAATCGGAAGTTCCACGTGTACACACACAGATATACGGAACGCTACTCGCTAGGCGATAATAAAACAAAAACAGGCGCTCGCCCTTTGTTTACAAATGACGCATGAGGCATGAAGCACATGCAATCTATAAGTCGCGGAGTCGTTTACCTTCCGCGCGACGAGACGCCCGCCATGTGCGTAGATGCGTAAGCGCAGCGCGTCGAGCGGCGTCGCGCAGAGAGGCGGAGCTCGCGGCGGCGCGCGGACGATGTCGCGCTGGCTGTGGGCGGCCCTGCTCCTAGCGGCGGCGGCCGGCGCCGGCGCCCAGCCCGGGGGCCCGCCGGCCCGCACCCGCCACCTCCAGCTGCTCGGCTGGCGCCTGGAGCTGCAGGAGAACACGCAGATACGATCTCCTTACTACAACGAGTGCCAGTTCTACAAAGGGAAAGTGTTGGATGAGGAGAACTCTTCCGCGACTGTGACAGACTGCGATGGCCAGCTGTACGGGCTGCTGCAGGTCGGCAGTGAGGAGTTTGTGCTGCAGCCGCCACGGAAGGAGGGTTCAGCACATGTGTTGCGCAGACGGGATGTGGAACTGTCGGAGTGGGCTGCTGCATACAACCTCACGGGTGACACGGTCGCCGACCTTGAACTTGACTTCGGCGAGGAGGACGACCCGGTGCCGGAGCCGCACGTGCGACCTCGACACAGTGTGTATCCCGATCACGACTACTTTCGAGCACCGTTGACTATCAGTAGATCAGTTTCAGGTGTGGTTTTATTGTTAAAAACTTGAAGAAACCGTAAATTGTGTCCTGGATGTGCAATATCGTGATTAATGTTCCAGGTGTCCAGGGATTGTGGCTCGAAATGGCCATCGTGGCTGACCATACTATGTTAAAGTTCCACGGCAAGGAGAGAGTGAAGCACTACATTCTCGCATTAATGAACATCGTGAGTATAAAAGCGCGCCGCAGAATGGATGCGCACGGCTGTTTATTTTTGTACAACGCTGTTGATGCATGGTTTAACTCATTGAATCTTTATGTAATACATTATAGGTCAGTGCCATCTTCAACGATCCCTCTCTGGACTCGAACATGACGCTTGTGATCAACAAACTGTATCTATACGAAGAGAAAGATTATGTCATTAAGTACGGGAACGTGAGGAAGTCTTTGGAAGCTGTGAATAAGTGGAACTACAGGCATCTGATGAAGTTGCCGGCAGGTGCTGTATACTTTATTACTGTCTTTGTGATACTATTATCAGATTCCAATATTCAAGTTTCGACAGATTTCGGTCTTCTCCGAAATTGTAATCTGCCACTAATATTCTGTCCATCTCGAGGATCAGCAGTAGCAGTGTGTAGCACATGTTACGGTTTATTCTAAGATTTATTTTACTTGTAGCGTTATAACAACTTCCGGTGCGTTCTAAATCACAGCTCTGATATCATGCTGTAATGACACATGTCCCACTTTTTTTCTTCACTCATTTATTTCGCCTATGACCGGTATATACTTTTGATATAAAAAATAGGAAATATATATGTATATTTCAAGATTTATGTTATAGCATGTGTTGAATTTAAATAGCCCTTAAATTGTAAAGCAAATAAAACATAAATTTTAAACTCTATTAGCCACGTTTGTCATAAGAGATAACATCAAATATTTATTTACGGACATTTTAATTTATTTTATTACAAACTTGTTATATATTCAGCGTTGCAAGTAATAAATTTTAATAATTATGTTCGTCTGTCTACCAAGGTTTGTGCTAATTCAAGATTTCATAACATTGTCCTGTCTTCCTAAATGTAAGCTTCGAAGATTAAAATATATTCAAGGAAGCCGAATTTTCTTTGTAACGATGTCAACGTAAATATAATAATTTTGTTTATTGTGGCTTTCGTGATGTGTTTTTTTACTGTTTGTGACTAAACTCTTAGAAAATATTTCGGTAGATACATAGATATATATATATAAATACTGTTTCTAAACATCGTAAAAAAACTATTACGGGCTAAGGTGTAACAAAAGACGGTCTTTTATTTAAAGGCAATTTTTTAGGTTGGACTCTGAGTCCTTACGTTTAACAATAACCAAGTTACATTTTTAAAATACCAGCCCATTCGCAGGCAGCACTGGATGGGACGCTGCAATATGGCTGACTCGGGCACAGCTAGGCGGGCCTTCGGGCTTCGCCCCTGTCGGAGGAGTCTGTACGAAAGCCAGGTCAGCCGCCATAGACCGAGATGAGGGACTCACCAGCGCTTTCGTCATTGCACATGAGCTGGCACATCTGTAAGTATTTTTTCTTCTTATTGCTTGCTTAATTTTTGTCGTTTATACTTAGTCGACTGGCAAAATGGTCTACTTGATTTATTTGAATAGAAGTTAAAGGCGGAAAAGATTAGCCTGTTTTTTAATCTTTTATTTTTAGGGATTTTTATCTCATCCTAAGTTTACCAAAACAACTTAATAATCAGTACAATGAATATAATGATTTTTGTAAAAGTGGAAAGTATTAGCCTCTGTCAATCAGGAGACATGGCTGATGGCACAGGTATTAGTAAAAAGTGTGGAACAGAAAATTTAGCATTAGTATTAAAATTCAATATAATGCGTACAAAAACTACATGCTTAGGAGTTCATCATTCAGACTGTGGAATTTCGTAGTTATTAGTTTAATTGTAACCTAACCTAAATTTATCAATCAACTTAACTTAATAATAATGAGTACAATGAATCTAATGATTTTTACAAAAGTGGAAATCATTAGCCTCTGGCATACAAGAGATATGGCTAATGGCAAGGGTAGAAAAAGAATTGGTGCATTAGTATTAAAACGTACGAAAACAATACTACTTGCTTATGATTTCATCATGGAGGCTAAGAAATATTGCTGTAAAAAGGCCAAAACGTAGAGGGCAACAGACAAAGGATCGATTTTAATCAGTATAAGTCTGTCACTTGGGGAAGGCTTATGTCTAACAATGGACGTCTTTCGAGGAGAAACTTGATAATTTGCCACGTCAAAAAACAGAAAAAGATTTAGTTATTCATCAAGTGACAGAACCGCAACATTGCTTCCAACACAATTTCAACGACTCACTTGAACCTGTATAAATTACGCTAAGTTACGCTCGTCTGCATATAAATTTCATGTTTATGAACAATTGTTTGAATGCAGTCAACAATCCTTCGATCAATGAATCTCTATCGTAAACAACTGGTGTGAAGAAACATACTAATCGTGGCTTGTCGACGGATGCGCCCGTCTGCTAGAACTTCCACGAAGCTACAGATTCATAATAATATCTGCGATATCCTCACGACGTTGAATGATGACTGGATTGCCATAGTTAACTTCACATTCTTAAGAGTCGGTTGTTGTCACTGAGTATTTTTCATGAACTCCACCCTCCGTATATGTCAATTTCACGGCCCCGTAACAGCGGTTTAATTAAAAAAAAAGCGTAACTTCAAGATTTTTGTTTTTGCGAGGTCCTTTTAGGAACCAGCTTTATTATATTTTGTAACTTTCAAATATTTCCGTGACGTAATCTCGTAGACATACACGTTTGAAATCGTAAATTATGGTGAGATTCGCGAACTTTTTTTCAACAAGCCAACTAATTTATATCATGTTTTGATTTTTGCCTTTCGGTTGTTAATATAGTCAATTTTAATAAAATATTTTATCATGGTGTTCTCTTTTATATTTGTGGATTTCCAGTGTTCAAAATGAGTAGAACCAGGCCTTAAGCAATGCTCTTCCATGAATCTTGATTTGAAATTAGATTTCAGTTGATATGAGTATGAATTCTGTCAGTTCTGAAACGCGACACAGCTTGTGTACTTGAACATCAAGGCTATAATGTTCGTTGTTTCATCTTACGATACGGCCAGTATTGTACTCATCTCAAATCTAATTTAAAATTGAGATTCATTGCTAAGGATGAAATCGATCGATAGTTATGAATTCTTCATAACTATATTTTTGTCTTTGCGTGTATTCACACTAACGGAGTTGCGTGTTTTACCTACTAACTTATATTTATATCTCATGGAACTCTCTTTATTTATTTAAATACATAAATACTTAAAAAGGAAAAGAACAATTACAAATAGAAGAGTACGAAGGTGCTGCTTATTGCAAATGGAATTTCTTCCAGCAGACCTGACGCCTAGCAATTGCTGATTTGGTGACTCTTTCGGTTTTGTGCAGGCTCACGGTAGCTGTACTCTTTTTTATTATTATTTTATGTTGTTGTTTATTGCCGAATAAATGCTATTCCATTCAACAGGGGAGTTAGATGAGAGTAACTTGTACAAATAAGTATAGAGAAAAGTTAAAATACATAAATTCTCTTTGTAACATTTTAAACTTTTCTCTTTTCTAACAAGTCAGAAACACGTAGCTGTCCTTTGAATTCCATTGATTAGAATTTAAAATTGCCAATTACTTATGTAGCCACTCTCTTGTCTCATTACAATTTTGAAAGTTGAAATAAATTGACAATAACAGGATATCGCGTTCCTTATTAAATTAATGTTCGGAGAAAAAAATATTAAAAGGAATTGGTGTCTGTCGCCTATCTAAATATTCATGTTTTATGAATATTTTTTGCTTTTAAATTGAAGGAATCGGGAGTGCGCAGCTATGTGTATTTCTTATTATTATATCAGATTTTTTATACTTCCTTTAATGCTTCAGATTTTTTATTCGCCACTCAATCAATGTTTTTTATAAAATGGAATTGTAGATTGAATTATTTTTGTATTGTATTTGTCTGTAAAAATGGAACCATTCATAAAGTAGGTACGTTTTTTGACGCGTCGATAAATAATTTTCTGCTGCGTACTTTCAAACTTTTATGATAATTATCTCTACGTTTTCTAAATAATTGCCCATAGCCTATATGAGCACGTATGTGTTATAATGTAATATACGTATTATAGAATTAATAAAAAATATATTATTATATATGTTAAGCCAATTAAGGAGTAATTCCTAGAGTAGAGCAACGTATAAAATTATATTTGAAAAAAAAACCGCCCAAGTACGAGTCGGACTAAGAGTTCCGTACCATTTGTAGCAAAACTGCTAAAAGAAAAAAAAAATTTCGTATGGGATTTTTTTTAAGTCAGGTACTTAAACTTTTTTTATGCTGTTTTTATTATTTTGTTGTAATAGCGGCAACAGAAATGCATCATCTGTGAAAATATCAACTGTCTGGCTATCACGGTTCATTAGATACAGCCTGGTGACAGACAGACGGACAGCGGAGTCTTAGTAATAGTGTCCTGTTTTACCTTTTGGGTACGGAACTCTAAAAAGGAATCAGTTTTCAAACTTCATCGATATTTGCTTTGTTAGAAAACAGTTTTAGTATAATTCAATAGCTATCTACATGCATTTGCTTTCACAAATCCGTCACATACGAGCCCCAAAAATATCACTCCACCAAATTAAGCCTTGCCTGAAAAAGCTTTTCCGTACAGTTACATACGAGCACATTTTTCTAACCCATTTACGTCGAAGGCGAAATATTTTTATGAGCAATGCAGAAATGGTCGCACTTAGCCCGGGCCGGCAAAATGGCGGCAGTTTTAGGGGCCTACTTACGTATGACCACATGAGAGGCCCAATCAACCAATACTGGGGGTTTATTTATAGAGAACTTCTTGGTAAGCTAAATTTACTTATAGACGTGGTTAATTGAAGGAGTAAATGGATTTCTCTCAATGTCGAACCTTGTCAAGAAGAATATCGTAAACGTCAGTAGGCATTTTTTTGCAGAAACAGGATTTTGATTGAAATAGGTTTTATTTAGAGTAGGTATACTGTTCGAACTCCTCTCTATCGCTGCTATCGCTGTTTATAAATTGGTGGGCAAGGTTTTAGAGCCATAATAGTTAATAAGGTTCAAATTAGTTTACTTGTATTAGGTTATGATGGGGCATACCAGCCCCATCGTAACCTACTGACAAAAAATCCCTTAAATTTATAAAAGATTATAAAACTGATTTTTCTTTCTTAATTAACCTTTTAGATTTTGTTTTGACAGATGTCTTCCTATAATCACCCTAAATATATAGATATATATATATATAGGGTGACTGGTAACTAGTGTACAATACTTTTAAACACGTGATTGTGCTCATGATAACCAACAACTTTTACTATGGGAACGAAATTATGTTTGCCTAATGTACTGAACAGCTGATTTTTTTTTGCGATTTCGGCTTTGCTCCCATAATAAAAATTGTTTGTTATCATGAGCATAATCACGTGTTTAAGTATCGTACACTAATTATATAATATAATAATAATAATAATATAATATTCCACAACTATCACACAATGCCGTCTAGTCCCAAGCTAAGCAGAGCTTGTGTTATGGATACTAGACAACTGATAAACATACTTACATATTTCTAAATACATACATATTAAAGATTGCCAGTCACCCTATATAATATATCCTCACTTGTAAATGTTACTCTAGTCATTAAATCAGATATATGTGTGCAGTGTAAACGATTGTTGGTTAACCTAAATAAATAAATATAATACAGAATTTCCTAGCACAGGGGACATTATCCATAAAATTTTGTGTAAAAAAGAACTCATAAACTTGATAATGTATGTAACACGTCACGTATTTTCTTTTTTTTTTTTGTGCAATTGATAAATAATTAATTAATTAAGTATTATTGAATTTTGTAAAATCCTCATAAAAGGAAACCTTGTGCAAAATTTCACGCTCCTTGTCCCAGTAGTTTGGGCTGTGCATTAATATGTTAGTCAGTCAGTTGAAAATAACAAGTTTTAAAATTTTTAGAACAATATTATCATAAATATTTTTCAAATAAGGAAGAAAAGCCCTCACCCTGCAAAAAGCGCGCTCCATCGTCGACCACAACGTCACTTTCCATCAGGTGAGATAGTGGTCAACGCGAGCCTATACAACACACAAACAAAACGCAGTAAAATAAAACGCTATCTGTCGGTTACGATCACAGAACACAAGAAACATACAGTAGTAGTTACGATCTTCTTCCCGATAAGGTTCGATACTCTATTACAACGTACTAGACTGTGATGGAGATTTAAAAGACTGCATGTAATTCTGTAGATTATCAATGAATTATTTGACAATTGCTACTTCTATCAAAACACCAATAAAAAAATAATTTTTAACTAGCTAACAACGATCTAAAATATGGCGTCGAAAAACTCCTCCGCAACTTGGTAGTCACATAAATTGTCATATAGGTCTCTAAGAGTTTGTAGTTTTACTAAAATCTGAACTGGAACTGTCACAAAATTGGGCAAAAGCAACTACTGACTGGATTCCTAACAGCAGAAGCCGGTAACGTGTTAGGCCCATTAGGAGACGGCGTGACGATTTAGACCTTAAGGATTGGCCAAAAGTGGCTAAGGACAGAAAAGAGAGAAAGAACGGAAGGGACGCCTTTGCCCTGCAGTGGGACACAACGGCCTCATAATAAAATTTGAATTCCTTATTTATCGGGGCACATATTTTTGTCTATGTGGAGATATACCAGGTCTCAATAACAAGATTTCAATTATATTATCTCTGACAGATTTTCTGCGCCGCTCTCCAATAAATCATAACTATTAATTTGGTAGAAAGACAAAGAAAAATAACTCTGTTTTTCTCAGGACATCTAGCACAAAACAGCCATATATTATGGTAGTTATATCAATAACTGTCATATATAACGACTGATTTTGATCGCTTTATTATCCTTTGTCAATAAGTTAGAACAGTCGGGAAAATTCATTGTTAAACACCATATTGAATTAACAAGGTGTTTGAACTACTATAAGCTCACACGTGTGCCAAACACGCCGATCTTGGCATGTTGGTCCAAACATTTTATATGGAAACTAGACTTGTAGAGTTACATTAATCCATGTCACGCTGTTCTACGTACAAATCAGGCGTGTTACACGTGTGCATCGGTCTAATGTAGTTCTAGCTTTAGATTTCAGTTCCCTGAAAAATTATGTTAAAGTAAGTAAAACTAAACCGGGAACATTGGAAGGACTGGAGGGAGGCCTTTGCCCAGCAGTGGGACAGTATGGGCTAGATATAATAATAATAATAAATAAAGTACAGTAAGTAGACATAACTCCAAAACAGTAATAGTTGACGTAGTTCTAAGTGCCTAGTTCGAGTTTGTTTTACGTTAGCGCGATCGACACGTTTATGACGTTCGGTATTCCGATTGGCCCGCACCAAGCTCTTAAGCAATCAGCGAGCTAAACGCGGTAAACGTTTCTATCGCGTTATCGTAAAAACAAATCACACTAAGGCTAGGTAGACTGGCCAGCTTAAGTGGGACTGGGTTATGTTTGCCGTATGCCGATCATAAAACAAAAAATCATAAAACAAAAAATTGGTGCCCCGAAATCGTACCTACGAAAGAGATAGTGAGACCATTTAGATCATGTCTTTCTTAGGAATTATCAAGAAGTGGCTTAGAGCCGGGAAAAATGGAAGGAATGGGGAGGGGCTTATGTCCAACTGTGGGACAATACAGCATAGCAAAAAAAAGTATTTTTTTTTATTGTTCTCTTGAATCATAACAAGGAAGTTAATTTAAAACAAAACCCTTTGTCCAGTGCGAAGGAATGACGCATTTAGTGTTTACTAGAAATAAAATAAATGTAATAGACATAAATTAGAAGAGGCGTCTGTCTCAACTTTAACTATTTGTCTAATGTTAGTCAGACGTCAGATTAATGTTCTACAGCTCGATTTCTACGAGTATTACTTACTAAGTTTTATCAAATAAAACTGAAGATCTAAGTCTAGTGTCTGCCTAAGACTACGTCCACGCAGTAGGTACCTACATGAAAAGTTATACAATGGTCGTATTTTAAATACTGGTTCAGCTAAAGGAAATTAATTACTTTCTTCAATGAAACCAAATATAATTCCGAAAAAAAATTGATCTTTCCATACAAAATTATAGACACCCAGAACTGGGACAAAGCTACCTATCGGTAAGCTATACAAATATTTGTTCTGTACGGGGATCAAACCTACAACAGGCAGCGCAGTAACCAAACGCTCAACTACTGCGGTAACCGTACTATTAGGTCGTGTTACCAGGTAGTAAGAATATGATGCTAAGACAAATTGCCGGATTAAGCTTGTAGCAAGAGTAGCAAATGCTACAGGCCTTGCGTATTCAGGGGCCCTGCGCGTTCGGGGTCACGCCCTTGAACTCAAAGATTTTAAGACTTTAAGTATCTCTCTCTAATCCGAAAACAGGTGATTATTTTGTTGAACATTCAATGAAAACTGATAATACCGTAGATTTTTTTTTTGGTGATTATTACACCAAAAACAAAATAATCCACGGGTTTATCGGTGATTAAGAATAATAGTAATAAATTAAGTCTACACAGGGGCCTCTTGGTCAAATTTGTCACAGGCCAAGCGCTGTCTTAATCCGCCACTGCTAAGACAAAGACCTATTTTCTATGTGTTATGTATAAATCACATAAATAAACTTTCATATTGACGTTAAAGACTATCAGGCCATATGAGGTAAAACTTGCAAACACATCGCCATCATTTCGTTCTACTATGTATGGAACTATGGACACTTTAAAATCAGTGTTTTATGGGCACTTCAAATCTCAAGACATGGTTCGGTAATTGATTCACTTAATTAAATACATAAAACATATTATTACGGTGACCGTAAAACGGTTTAAGAACTTTTAAGAGTACGTCAATACGTGAGTGTTCGTCTTTTGTTGTGGCCTCCTAAAATATTTTATGTAAGTACAGTCAGCGCAAGAGTTAGATGCATATACATAGAGGAGAAGGTGGTAATGTGATCCATGCAGTTATCTTTGGTCCCTATATTTATAATTTGGAATAGCTCCCATACCATAATTATAACCCTTTTAATGTAACGTTGTCAAATTTTCTTTTAAAGAAAACAGTTTTTTTGTTATATTATTCTGTGATTATTTTGTTTATTCTTCATAAATAATGTATGCTTATAGCAATTGGTAAGGATCACTATAACGTACTTACTTGATTTATAAGTCTAGTATTTTTCATATGACGCCTCAAAAACAAAATAGGCTGGGTCACATTACCACATTTTCCTCTACAATATTCTGCAACTTCGTCAATTTAATTTATTTTACAGAATAACCAGTGTATTGGTACCTTATATTACCAAATTGCTCATTACAAGCCTCTATAAATAGATAAAAAAAAACAATAAAAGGTACATACAAGTCATGTTTCATGTGCACTATTTAACTTAAAAGATTCGTTCTGAAATACAATTGAAGAGAATCAATCAATTTTTAAGCTAGGGGATATGTTTAAAAAAATGATTTAAAAGACTTGACTTGTCTTGACTTTACCAACACGTCAGCCTTTTGAAGCAATTGCAAGTTCGCAGCCTGTGTACTTAAGCTTAGGCATCTTTTTGTTCGACTGTACCCGGAGTGCGGACCGCGGCCTCGTCAGTCACTCGATTGCCCGTTCGCATCATAAAATATCTTTTATCCTAACGTAGCGGCCGACGATAAAGTAGTGAATCAGTGTGAGACCACCGGACTGCGGGTTCAAAGTGTACTGAACCCCACAAAGAACCCTACAGTCCGCTCTTAATTAGCACCCGATTGGTTCATTTAAGAACCCTAACACAAATGAATGAATGGTATTTTTATGGCAGTAACACCAAGTTATGGAATTAAAGAACGTTTTCCTTAAAGTGAATAATTGCTGTTCGGAGAAAAGTTTACAAGTCCGAATTTTTTATTAACAACGTGTTTGTGGTGTTAACTTCGTAATAATGGCACTAATTTGCCGGAATCATTCATTGTTGTTTGGAAATAAATTCTAACAAAGAGACTGACAAATCGGTTTATAGGTATGTTTTGTAATTGTTCATGTTTATTGAAATGAAAAGTTGGCCATCTTATAATCCGACTAGTAACACAGTTTTTTTTTTAATTAAACTTTACCCAAAACTAGATCTAGTGTTGGGTAAAGTATACTATACTAACGTATACAACTGTCTACTTATGAGATATAATTCATAATAAAGCGAAAGGTTTTTCTTGTTTCTTTCGAATTACTAGTTGGACTCGATTTTTCTTTGAAAGCTATTTGGGATAGTCAAATTCGTGATGAATAGTGTAGGTTATATAACATTACGTTACTATAATTTAATATACTCATATAAGGTGTTTATAAACATTTATGATGCTTCAGGTTATCCCACCAAAATTTAAATTTACGTAAGTTTTTTTGCAATTTGCAGCTTAAAATTGGATAGCATGGTAAAAAAAAATATATTTGCGGTAGTGACATATATGTATTTACATGATTATACTCACAACAATATAACTCTTTAACTAAGAGAAGAATTAAAATGTGTCTTTATTAAAACTTTGACTATTAAACTAACGTTTTCCCTTGTAGTAATAGAGTTATGATAATAAATTTAATAAGTACAGTTGTATAATTATAAATACTTATTAGGCACTCAAAGCCTATCTATAGTCTAAAGAAATATTTTTTCCTTGCGGGAATAATTCCGTGACACCAGCTCAGCGTGCATCGGTTTGCTGGAATTCAATGGATGCGAGATGTGTGTGTCATCATGTGACATCTTTCGGCTGAAATTTAATGAAGCAGCTCGGCTTAAACCAATGGACCAACCGTATCGTCAAACATACACTGTATAAAAAAAAAAGTAATTCGCAAACATCTTTAAACCAGATTTAAATGAAACTATCACTGTCAGTGCCAGATCTATATTTACTCCATCAAATAACATCTACATTTAAATAAATCTAGTTGATCGAGTCGGCTGATCACTCTTGAATCTGAAGCTTTCATCTATTTTGGTAGCGATTGCTTCCAGCTGATGGGTATTGACGACCAAGGTTAGGTACGTACTCCGACCGGCTAATAAATACTTATAATCATAACGTTATATCAGTTATTCTTTGTAGGTCGCGGTTTCAAACCCAGCCAGGCGCATTACTTTGTGTAATTTATTTTATCACCACTGCTCTCAAAACGGTGAAGGAAAACATCGTGAGGAATCCGGCATGTCCTAGAACCAAAATTTCGAAGACATGTGACACCCGCACTGCGCCCGCGTGGTGGATTACAGCCCATTCTCTCTCCTAGAGAGGAGGCGTGACGTCCCAGCAGTGGGAACATTATAAGGCTGATTATGGGTATACTATATCAGGCCGGGTAGTCCTCCCTATATAATGTTGGCTGTACTTAGTACACTTACAATTAACTAATTATGTTTATGTAGGTATCATGTGGTACTAAATTCTAGGCTCATTTGAGCAGGTATTAATCTTACCCGCATTGGGCTCGAGTGGTTGATCCATTCTCTTTCATAGAGAGGAGGTCTGAGTCCTAGCAGTGATAAAATTAGAAGACTCTAGTTTTGAGTCTCTTAACCTGTCAAATTTTGGCATTTTTAAACACCAAATTTAGTTAGTTGGTCTAGTGGTTAGTGACCCTGACTGCTATGCCGGAGGTCGTAGGTTCGATTCCCACCCAGGACAAATGTTTGTATGATGGACACGAATGCACGATCATTTGTTCTGTGTCTGGGTGTAATTGATCTATAATATCATAAAATGTATGTATTTAGAAATATATAAGTATGTTTATCAGTTGTCTAGTACCCATAACACAAGCTCTGCTTAGCTTGGGACTAGACAGCGCTGTGTGTTAGTAATAAAAAAAAAAATCAATTCAATAATCAGGCATAGTGTTTAGTGTGTAGTGACCAAATCGAACACAAAACTACGCTCCGATCGCGCTTCCAACCGGAAGCTAGATTGACTAACTAGTTTTAGTATTGACCCGTATGTTATCTCTTTTGATTTTTTTATTAATAAGGCACTAACAACTTTTTTACAGAATTTTTTTTTTTTCATTTATACATAATAATGTTTGTACAAAATTACAAAATCACATACTATATTTAAATGAAATTAAAATAAATAAAACAATTAAACAACAATTCAAATAGATAAATATAAATTAAAACAATTCAATTAAAAATTATTAATCGTTGTAATTTTAAAAAGATTAAATTTAAATTAAAGAAATTTAATCACATATTAATCAAATTTACGATAACAATTTCAACTTCATATTGGGATAGACAGAAGCGTTGTTATCACCATTAATGTAGGTCACAGAGCTTTATCGCCTATAACAGACACAATACAAACTTTGGGCCATTAAGTATATTAATTGGCTTCAGATTCGACAACCCACCCATAGTAATAATTTAACTATGCACATTAAACCATTCAGTTGTATACATCAAACAATGAATGATTACATAGGTGAATTAAATGCTGTAATCATCATGATTGTAAGACGATTAGGCAATTGTAGAGCTTTATTAGCATATTAGGAAGATGCTACTGTTGTGTTACTTAAAATTATCTCTTAATAACCTTAACTGACATCAGTGTTAACAAAAACTTAATTAAAGTAACGATTAAAAATTTAATCATGATTTACTATTAACATTAATTAATCGTAATCGAAACATTTTGTTAGTATGATTATTGATCGTAATAATTAAATGTTAAAAATATTTTGCTATTATATAAATCAATTCAAGAAAAAATAAAAGGGGTTTTAACCTTTTGAATGTCTTATGTTACACAGTTCGACATAAGCAATTGTTTTTTTATTGTGTCTCTAATTACGGCATTCAAAGAGTTAAATAATAATATTGTTTTATTATATAAAAATTATAGGTATAACAATTATTGAAATTCAGATTTGTTATTTTTATTTTTGGAAGATAATTTATTTTTCAAAACGTATAGCCCCAGGTTGTATCTGGTAATAAGGAATAGAGGTGTGTAATAGTCAGTAACACTCTGACACTTCCTCTTACTTCACCCAGAGTGGAAGAAGCTTTTTTAATTTCAAAAAGCATTATTATTTTAACAGCAAGAAAACAAAGTTTCGGTACAACTCATCATATTTCCATCAAAAAATTTTCTGAAAAGACTAGCCCAGCTCAATTCGTAATCGTAAGCATTGTGTGAAAGTAATTTCATTGTAATTTTCTATGTGTAAGCCGCGCCTGAGTCGCTTTGCGGCTGTTCACGCCGATGACTTTCATAAGCCACTGGTAGTTTATTTATTTATGGAAACTTGTTATCTTGTAATAACATTGAGGTGAAGTTCCTGAGCAATTTTAATATGAATAATAATTAGTTCAACGATAAGACATGAACATAAAAATTGTTTTTGTAATAATCAATATTATTTATTGCACTCATTTTAAATACATATTTCTAACTATCTGTTCATCGCGGTTTCACCAGCGTCTTAGGTTATTGCTCCACTCCCGGGCGTCATTACGTAATCTTATATATACATATATATAGCCATCTCATTCTTCAATAAATCTATCACTATCGACGGCTCTCGAACACTAAAATAATATTTCAGTTCGAGCCAATAGTTCCTGAGATTAGCGCGTTCAAACAAACAAACACGTCAGCTTTATAATATTATTAGTATAGATCACTAACTGCTGCCAGCGGCTTCACTTGATTAATAAGTTACGGTTATTAATATTGTTATTTAAGTATTACAGCTATTACCTAGTCTAAGATAATATTATAAAGGTATTAGCTCCCATTCTATCTTTACGGTGAAAACTATTTGGAAAGATTCAAGTATCGGTCCTAAATAAAAAAGTTTTCATGGAACATAATCAAATAATTAAATAGGTACCAAGATATTTTATACTAGATTTTACCCACAGCTTCGCCCGCGCGCATAAAATATACCCTATGTCACTCAGGAATAAAGCAGCTTTCTATCGGTGAAAAAAGTTTAGCGATCGGACCAGTACTTCCAGAGATTAGCTCCTACAAACAAATAAAATCAAACTTTACCTCTTTATATTATAGTGTAGAAGTGTAGATTTACTTCATGGCGGACAGAGCTCCGGCGGGATGTCATGGTGAAATGGCGTCAGCGACTATCGCAACCCAGTGCTGGGCACGCCACAATCATGGCGGTAAGTCCGCTCTTTGAGGCGTGGCTGAAAAGACCTCACGGCGTCCTTACCTTCCCAAGTCCAGGTCGTCGACGGCGCGCATTGTTCCCGCGCGCCTCAAGGAGTTGTCAGCAACAGCAGGGACCCAGCCGGGTCAAAGCCTACTGGGGCCAGGGTAATCCAAAAGGGAGCTCGAGCCCCGGTATGAAGGCTAGAAGGGACGGGGAGGGTCTTTTAGTCAGTCTGACACTATCCGCGCGACAACCCCCGCTCTGCCCAAGAGCGGGGGTTGTCATTGGATGATTTTTTCCCACCATAAAAAAAAGTGTAGATTTACTTTACTTACTCTAGTCGGTGCTTAAAGCTAAATATAAATTTATATTTTTAAATAATTCTGCTCACACATAATGAGTGAGAATTCCTAAAAAAAATCTATGAAATCTCTTTGTTTAAATCCTGTATAACAAAATTTACATGCTACAAATATTCAACAAACAACAGCTCCAAAAGCCATGCAGAGTAAAACAATTCGTATTAATTACACACACAGTGTTTACATAAAAATAAATGAGTTATGTAATCAGAATTTTAAATTGCCCGGCAACGTGATTGCAATGTGTAACGTAGTAGTTTCAATACAAGCTGATGTCACTGCCAAGTAAAGCAGAATGTCTTGCATATGTATCACACAATGTCTTTAGGAAACAAGCCAATTCAAACGGGACAAAAATGTTAAGTGTTAATAATACCGTTTCGAACTGCTTAGGGTTCCTTACTCAAGGAGTAAAAACGGGACTCATTACTAAGACTCCACTGTCCATCTATCTGTCATCAAGCTTGTACCTCAGAAATTATGACATATAAACAGTCGAAATTTTCAAATTTTCACAGACGATGTATTTGTATATCCGCTATAACAAACCACAAAACTAAAAAAAGAAAAAAAATTAGGCATATTTAAGTGGTTTACAACAAATTGTTTTTTTTTTAGTCATCTATTAGTGTATAGATAATCGCCGATTCCATTTTCTTCCATATCACACAATTCATACATCTTTTCTACGGTCGCTACCTCCTCTTCTCTATCACAAGTATATTCTTAACTATTTTAGTAAAAGTGTTTCATCCCTCCTCTTTATGTGACCGTACCAAAAATTACGATACCCTTTCATCTTTTTGATCACCGACCCCTTTACCAAACGTCCTCTTATAAATTTCACCGGAAAATTTCTAATTAAAAAAATATATATATTAGATTATAATTTCTCGATATAATGATATACGAGTATACGATATATCGTATCTAAATTCGTTTGTTTCCAGCTTAACCGTGTTTTATTTAGAAGAAAGTTAAAAAAAATGTGATATTTTCCAATCATTATTTCTCATTTTATCCATTCTTGTCACTAAATGTGACGGGTGACAGAACAGAATTGAAGAAAAAAACGTGTTGTGCCAACCAAAAGTAACATGGAACAAGGATAGGATGATGATCCATTCTCGTCACTCCGCACATTCATATCCCACTTAATGTCTTTACGAGGCAAACCAATTCAAACGGGATGAAAATACTAAGTGTTGGTACCGTTCAAAAGCTTTTAAAAGTGCATTAACAGTAACAAAAATGTACTCAGATTGCTGTTATTGTCTTAAATGTGATGATCCTTTTCCGGTTGTTAATCTTTTGTGTTTCACTGTTTATATGATTATTGCTTCCTCTCGTATTTATTATTTATGGTCATCTAAAATGCCTACTTGGCCTGGCTACCGTTTCGAACTTTTTGTACATTCATTCATTCTATGTTGTCAACCGATAAAATATCACGAAATGACTTCTTTCTCTTTCATATCACTCCTCACATAATCCATCCAACTTTTATAGCCTTCTACTCCATACTTCCATGTGTTTTATCCCTCCTCTTTTATCTCTCCTCATGACCATATCAAGACATACGATTCTCTTTCAACTTTTCAGTCGGAAGCGCCACGTCAAATGGCCTCTAATTTACTAATTGTTACTTTATCCATTCTCATCACTTCACACATCTGAATTCTATTAAATTCATACTGAATAGAATTACGAAAACTTTTATAAACTATTGACATTAATTCTACAACCATAATCGGTTTCACTAACTCATTTCACTCATCTCCCTCGCATATCTCAGTGCTGACGAGTTCGGAAGCCCGTGTGTTCCGGCATTTAATTAGTCCGTAAATAGCCCACTTGCTACTCAAGGAACACACGGCCGTCAGGTTGTGTCCTATTCCTGTATAAATAGAAACTAGGTGGAACTAATTCTGTTTGCTGTTGTTTTAATTAAAGTTTAACAAAGGAACTAAATCTTATGATGTTTCTTAAGAAGAATCCGTACCTGAGCGAAGTTGTAAACATGTTGCTAAACATTGTTTTGGAACATGTTTTTGTGATAACGGAAACATGTTCTTAGCTGCATAGCTTACAGCATTTACTTGTGTATATGTAAAAGTACGCAAGTTATGAATGTGGCTTCAAGTTTCAAAATGTTGGCAAAACATAAACTTTTTTACAACTAGGTATAAGCAAGTAATTATTCCAACTATGACTAGGTTTATTGTTGTCATCATACCGTATACAGAGCGATATAAAAAGCAACATTCAAATTATGGACTTCATTTGAGTGGGTAGTTCTTACTCTTCCAAATATAGATTGAACTTAAACTTTATTGAAATAATCCTTTTCGTAATTAAATACTTTGTTCCATTTGTCTTGTGTTTGTAAAGGTAAACCATAGATTTTTTGCTGTGGTGTGATATCATGATGTCATCCTTATATTGTCACCACATTGACATGTTTGACATAGCATTGTGCTGCCATTGGAAACCCTGCCTTTATCGAGTACTCTTAGATCAATGACATCACTTATATGGATGTTTACCTTATATGATTTTATACTGGAATCATGTATCAGATGTCTGCTAACTTAAAAAAAGAAACAGCTGTTTCGACGATATGTGCCTGCTCCATAAAAAAGCTATAAGACTTCCTAAAACACAAGGCTCATAAAAGAATATTGCCCACTTATCTAAACTGTTTGTTGTTCACATTAAGCCAAATAGATAACCTCAGGTCGTCAATCGATGAGTCACAAAGGATTCACACTTGTGTTCGAATGACGTAATGACAGTCCGAAATAAAGTGACGACATGAATGAGTAGGTACTAAGACGTTGGCATTCGCTAAGAGTTAGCAGTTAGTCTACGTACCGTCTCATGCATTATGCAGCCGGTTCGCGTATTTTGAGCTCATTTAGCGCTCAGTTCTAAATATACCGAGTGTTTCCACACATGCCCTGACCTTTTGATGTACGCCGTATGTTCAACAAATGTATTTCCGTTGCGGTCATCTGTCACAGTTTGAAACAAGGGTCCCGGAGGCGCACAAAGTACACGCCGTAATTATTTGTACAAGCTGCTTATTTTAGTATCAAGGTCTTGTGGAGAAAGTAATTTAAATTTCTGTAATTTTTTTTTTGTTTTTTATTTTCGTCTTGTTGCTTGATCATGACCTTGTGTGCGAGATTTTTAACGATTGCGACCCAATTAACCAGAAGCGTTCCATATAATTTATCATTGCGAAATAAGCCGTACGTCAACATGAGTTTTGTAAAGCACGAAATAACCCATTGAACAAAATTTATTTGCTTTTCATATTGCACTTGCTAAGTCCTTGGCCCAGAAATTAATTTAACCAGAGTAACGTTTGTGGTATGAAAGACATAATTATAGCTTGCCTGCTCCAAATGCAGCTACGTAGGCATTCTCGGAGATAATTCTGCGGTACATATACGGTGCTGTTTGTACCTCACATAGATAGCGTAGAGGGCACGAACAGAATGATTTATGATTTATAAGGAAACTTTATCTAACCTAATTGTTTGGGCTGGTGGAATAAAGATAAATACGGTCAAGGCATGAATGTGTCAACAATCAACATTTGTTGACATAATAAATTTCGGCGTCGCTACAAAAAATCTCCGGCCCCTCGGGTAAATGTGTCGTTTCGCTCTTGACGGTTTTCGAAAAACAGTTGAACATCTGTACAAAATAAAAACAGTGATGTCGTTGATAGATATCTTCCTTAATTAATTTGTGATAGTGTTGTGGGAATAAGCCGCGTTTTATTCCAAAGCAAGCATACCTAAAAATAAACTGCAAATGAGATGATTCTTTGAATCCTTCAGACAGCTGTACTTAACTACGGCCCGCGGGCCGTATGTGGCCCGTTAAGCATTTCAGAATGGTCCTGCAGCCTGGCACAATATTTAAATTATTAATTTATTAATTTCATCGAATCAAAATAAAAATAAAATCCTAACATGTAGAAAATGTTAAATGCAAGGGCTATTTTTATTGTATTAAAAGTTATTGCAGCCGAACATTACATATAGTAGATAGTAGACGCACTGTGTGGCCCGAGAAAAAAAAAGGTTGACTACGTCTGCTTCAGACCATAATTTCAGTCCTACTTAGTGCCACATTAGAAGTTTGATAACCTTTTATCTAATCTGTTTTGTTGATCTAATGATTGTGCACGCGTGGCTGCCGTGCAAATGTAGATACCTATCTGTCTATCTACTGAATTTGATCTCAGAAGACTCTCTGTCTGTCTCTCAGTTTAATATGCAGTAGTAAAGTACACATACTTTTTTTTTTAATTGATTGACAATTTTTATTTATTTATTTAAAAATTCATGTACAATTGTACACACTTAACTTTTATAACAAAAGAAGACAGAAACAGAAAAATAGGTACATAGGTGATGCTTATTTATGGCTTATTTTTTTTTATGTATGTGCGACCATTATCTCATAAGATAATGGTTGCACTTACATAAAAAATGTACCTAGTAAAATGAAGAGTGATTGGCGAAATGAGAGAGTGTATGATGTGAGTGATTGGCGAAACGAGAGAGTGAAAGATGTGAGTGAATTATTTTATGTACAAGAAACTGGGTCTTACCTAAATGCTGGAACCCGCATATAAAATACCAAATAAACGTTTTTTTTTTTGAGGTGGAATAGCATCTATTGATTTCTCTCGGTCAAGGTTGAAAGGTTGTGTTAGAAGTTTAATCAGTAAAAGTCGGACACACCCATTACTAACTTTCCTATTTTCCTTCCTGTCTTCTATCTATGTTACTGTAGACACACGGCGCCGATTCCCGGAATCCTGTTAGAGGTAGGAAGGTACACACGCCTATCAAACTATGGGGGATAATATTAGAAACTTTAATTGGGTAAGGATTTGGTCACATCGTAAATATATGGATCTATTTTGAAATTATTCTTTAGTATTAGTCTATTAGTGATTTATTAATCTTTATTAAGTATTAATTAAAACTACATATATATACGCCATAATTCCTCCACATCGCTGTTGACTGGAAGTGTGCTCTAAAGACTGCCGGCATTGCCACGTTGTATGGCAATGCTTAATCTCTGAACGAAGCGAAAGCCAGACCAAGGTCGCGCGAGTGTCAATTAGCCGTTCGGATAATTCTTTTATAAGCGTATGAGCACTCGTCTTTATACATTTTATAATTATTATTATTTCTAGCCTACATTGTTCCACAGTTGGGCAAAGGCCTGCCTACATTCCCTCCATTGTTCCCAGATCTGAAACACTTCTTGCCAATATAACTAATAAAAAACTTAAATAGTGGTTTACTGAAATAAGATTTTTCAAAGATAAATGAATCAAAGTCTTCTATTTCAATCCACAAATATGATACCTAGTCTATCTTAGCGTAAACTCCTAAAACCGTAAATTGATAAAAGATCCAAAAATATTTTAATAAACAAATTAAAATTTCTTCTATATTTTTTTAATTGTTCGAAAGTGTGTTGCCCCTGTGACTCACTGGGGCAAGTCAACAGCAGGAACAAGCACCAAATCCTGACACACCTTCTTGCTCCTCCTAGAGCGGGAGAAGTTACTTTTTTATGCTTTACCACCTCAAAAAAATATTCTTTGTTGAAAAAACAAGTGCTTTATCAAACTTAAACGTTTACTTCAATTAAACCTCGTACTAATAATAGCATTACGGGGTCATTAAACAAAGAATCAGCAAGTCAGAAGGCTAAAGCTAGCTAGCTAGTTTGGCATTCATTAATCTATATTTTTATTCTAAAACCTTTTTAAAATAAGTGTTTAATCTGCACGAGCTGACATGGTTACTCAAATTAAAACACAGTAGGTAATTGACCAACCCGTCGTTAATTAGACGCAAATCGTCTGTCATCCCTTATGTCATAACTTTACTTAAATGTAGGTAAACTGTGTACGTTATTTCCCGAATCGTGCTCTCGATTAATCCGTCACGTCGCGGTGTCGTCGCGTCGGTAGGTACAGTCGGCGGAACATGGCTACACGACGTGCCCCGTTCACACGCGCAATTAACTTCGTTCAGCAGGATTAATTGATTCGCCCGAAGGGAGGGCTTGAGTAAATATGTAAGGATATTAATCATTATAATACTCGAAATTTCACTTCTATCTTAACCTGAGGTGAATAGATTTTATTAGGGTCCGATATTGAACATAAATTAGAAGTAGAAGTCACATGGATGCGATTAAGTAGTAACGAAAAAAATGCATTTGTTTCCAATAAACCATTTACAAGCAATTTAGATTTATCAAGAAGAAATGATGCTAATTGTTCCTTTATTATCGTTAAGTAATAAAATAAAAATGTTTAAAAAGTTTTTACTATGCAAGTATGCTCATAAAAAGTTACTGGCCGAAAATATTTTCCTGACAATTATTTTAAAACAAGAATCGAATACGATTCGAACAAAGCGAACGTTTAAAATAAAACCAATTGTAGTTTTTGGCGGCATTTTTTTCGTAGTAAAGTTCAGTTGCTGTTTTAATTTTGCAAATCGATTCCTGGTGGATATGGTGATGTTAAATTGGTGTGTTTTTGTATCATAAAGTGTTTGCAGAACTAGATAATATGGAACTATTGAAACAGGTGCGATCACAGTAAATGGACCTTAGAATTTTATTACAGTATTGATACCTGAGTAAAACTCGCAAAAAAGGCTGATTACTAAAAAAAACTTTAGAAAAGTAATAATGTAATTAAATTCGCATTCTTTCAGCAATAGTGACTGTATTCTGTATTAATTCGTTAAACTCCAAACGTCGGCGCGCGGCTTGGCATTGTCTGTCTATTCTGTCTCTAAAACAGTATTGGAAAGGCTTAAAAATGAAATACATTCTAAACTTGAAACACTTGGCTAAATGCATAAAATGTGCGAAAATAGTAAAAAACAAACACGTACTGTAATTTGTATAGCAAAAATAGTGACGCAGTTATTTATTGGAATCAATGTTGACAGTATAATCTAGTTTAATCCTTAAAATCGTAACTCGTTATGCGAGATAATTCTTCAAACTAAAAACCTCACACAGATCCAAATACCTAAGTATGTCAGTACAATAATCAATTTATACACAATCCCGACCACTCAAACATTTCATTGGCATCATGGACCGCTTCCCGTTCCTAACGTTACAATTTGGTAACACCCGTCTAAAATGGCGGCTAGCAACGTGTTACTCAGTTTGGGTGGTTGTTGAGTCATGTTGAAGCCGGCACGAGCTAATTGCCGACATACTCGTAAGTTTCATAAAAGGCCGCTTCAAAGCAATCCGCTCAATTTGAAACTAAAACTAACCCGCGAGCCGAGAGCGGCAAATTGAAAAGGCTTTTGAAACATTCATGGTGTAATTGACACCTAAATAGCTTTTAGAGGCGATGAGAATTTAAAACATTTTGATACAAGTAGAGAAAGTTTGTCTTTGCGAACGAGGTGTAATTCTCTGTTATGAGAGCCGAGTGCTGCAGTGATAAATTTCCACGTGTATGAAATGACGTTTTTCAATACACTTACATGAAATAAATTAACGGAGCCTAACGTGCCTAGCCTGATACGATAAATATAATAAACTGTTGGCGAGCGCCAGCACTTTTCCACACTAGTGCGGAAAACAGTAAATTGCGTGAAAGCAAGGTAAAAAAAAACCGGCCAAGAGCGTGTCGGGCTACGCTCAGTGTAGGGTTCCGTAGTTTCCCTTCCTTCACAATAAGTGTACCCACTAATGAGTTTAAAAAAATGCTTGCATATACGATAATACTACAAACTTAGTCCAGAAATTATTTTGTACAACCTTTTTGTCTTTTTTGTACAAAAACTGTTCTTTCCATCAAGTTCAAAATAATTTTCCTAGAAAGTCCTTATAAAGTACTATTTTTCAGTTTTTTTTTCATATTTTCTAAAATTATTGTTCATAAGTTAGAGGGGGGGGGACATTGTTTTTTACTTTTGGAGCGATTATTTCCGAAATTATTGTAATATTAAAAAAAACCCCTATTCATTTTTAAATACCTATCCAACAATATATCACAAGTTAGAGTTGACATTTAAAAAAAAAATCACTTCCCACTTTACATAATATGGTCCTAATAAAACATTTTTTTCCAATTTTTATTTTACCACTTTATCGGCGTGATTGATATACATATTGATACCAAATTTCGTTTTTCTAGTTCTAGTAGTTTTTCTAGCTAACGGTCACAGAGATTAAGCGAGGACAGACAGACGGACAGACTGACATGGTGAAACTATAAGGATTCCTAGTTGACTACGGAACCCTAAAAACGGTAGAATAAAGAGCGGATTTTTCAGTAAGTAATTATAATTTCAGTAAGAAAACTTTGTTGTGCTGTGTCGCGTGTTTAATTTCTAGCACGCAAAAAAATAAATTTATGGCCTGCCATGGGTGCCTTGTGTATGTGAGTTTACTAGATAAAAGAAAAGAAAAGTCTCTAAAGTCGAAGACGTATATGTCAGTAAATAAAAACTGTATTTAGATTCAGTAAATATTTTCTATGAGTCGAGGTTAATTCGAGTAGAGTAAAATCAATAAAATATAACAAAAAGGCCAGGCCTATTTTTTACTTTTTTATTTTTGACTGGCCTGTTGGTCTAGGGTTCGGTGCCCTGACTGCTATGCTGGAGGTCGTAGGTTCGATTTCCACCCAGGACAAATGTTTGTGTGATCAGTGAGCATGATCATTTTTTCTGTGTCTGGGTGTAATTTATCTATAATATGTATGTATTTAGAAATATATAAGTATGTTTATCAGTTATCTAGTACTCTTAACACAACTTGAGACTAGACGGCGTTGAATGATAGTTGTGGAATATTATTATATTTCAATCTATCCTCCTATTTTTGATTTAAGCATTTGAAATTGAGTAGATATTTCTCGAAATGTCATTGTCATTTAGCATTTAGGTAGGGTTTGACAAGTTCTTATCTCGCAATACTCAATTCTAAAGCATTTAATGGCTATAATGGAATATTAAATAGTTTCTAGCAATCAATAGTTGCGTAGGCACGTCTATTCGTCTACTTATAAGTAATTTTGAAACATCGGTTAAAGAAATAATAAATACGATACGTTTAAATGTCACTATCATACTTCAAATGCACGTGAGCAAGTCACTGTCCTCGTAAAATAAGAGAAAAATTTAAATATAGGATACTGAGTTTACGTCTGCATTCCAAGAGATTAATCCTTTGTCTGCAACTCTGGAATGTCATCATAAAGGAAACCATATTTTTATTTTTGAACTAGCTACGTCCGCGACTTCGTTCGCGTGGGCTACAGGATTTTGAATTAATTTTTTTCTAAAATAAAAATAGCCTATGTTACTCCTTATTACATCAGCTACCTGCCAAAAAAAGTCTCGTCAAAATCGGTTCAGCCATTTCAGAGATTAGCCCGGACAAACAGACAGACAAAAATTGTAAAAAAAAAATGTTATTTTGGTGAATGTACCGTATATATATTCATATGCATGTAGTAAAAGCAGTTATTTCAATATTACAAACAGACACTCCAATTTTGTTTATATGTAGGTATAGATAAAATTCTGCTAGCGACTTCGCCTGAGTGAAAGCCGAGAATTATCCCAATGAAATATACTCCTGGGATAATCAATCAAATGCTCTCAGTTGAAAGGTAACAGAAAGACAGACAGACAGAGTTACTTTGGCATTTATAATAAATATTAGTATGCACGTATGCACTGGAACGAACTGCGTACCTTTAGCGTTGCGTTAGTCTTTTTTTTTTCAACCAGTATTTGATAGGAGTTTTGAGATTGTGACCTATTTGGGAACTGATATATAAGAAACAAAACTTCTTTATGTTTTTCTTGTACTCTTCGTTACGTCAAAATAGGTATATACATAAGTACCTAGGTATAAACATGTAACTGGAATTATGCACACCCTAATGGGTGGTATGGGAATGTACAATTAGAAAATTTGAAGTTACAATTTAAACACTTAAATTACTAGTAATTGTGGGAAAACAATCTAGGCATCGATCGAAGCACTATTTATTATTATTGACCGAGTAGCGCATCGGTAATGCGATCTATGCACGCACACACAAACACGTTAGTGATGCAATCCAGATTTATCAAGAATTTATCCTAAAATAATCAAGAACTACTATTTACTTACTAATTTAAAATAGCTGTAATTGATTCAGTAGCTCATTCTGAATACACTACTTTCAGGATGTGCATTTACGTGATCTATCTATAATAGGTCTACACTGTCACATTCGCCAATCTGCAAGCTTACTCTTGAGTTCAATTCCGATCGGTCGACATTGAGATTGTGACGTTTCGTACCCTTGAATTCAATGCTAGCGCCAAATTGGTTTAAAATTGCGTGACCATTTTGAGAACTAAGTGAAATAATATTGTTTACAAGATTACCAAATCACGTAACGTCAAAATTGACATTGCAATCGGATTGACTTTAGATTGAACTTGAAATTCATTTGGAGAGTAAGCCTGCTGGGCGCGTCGTCGTCTCCATACATTTTATATGGTAACTAGAATTGAAGAGACGCGACGTTGTTCTACGTACAAATCAGACGTGTTATACGTATGCTTCATTGCCACTGCAAGTTTGATTTATATTGAATGAATCCTAATCTTTATTTCCTATGTATCTCTAATGATATTTATTTCTTTCCGCAGGTTAGGATTGACTCACGACGGAGACAGCCAGTGCCAGAGCGAGGCAGTCAAGGGCTCAGTGATGGCACCGACAGTTCTGGCCACGCTCCACAACTATGCGTGGTCTTCGTGTTCTAAAGAACAGTTCCATGATAAGTCTAAGTGAGTACGAATCTATACTCAATATAATAAAGTTTTTTTTTGGTATAAATGTAGTTACCTACTACACGGATTGGAAATAAAATCTCTGTATAAAATAGCCAGGTTCATGACGAAGAGACATGAGTTCAGGCCCCATCGCTGTCATACTCGAACCCCGTGAGCCATTAGATGTACAGCGTTGCGTCATTGCTACATGGTTGACATCCTACATAAACGTACAAAGCGTTTTGGGAACACATTTTTTATGCGTACAGCTTAGAAGTAGAATTCCCTGCCGGACTCTGTGTTTCCTGATAGCTATAACCTTAGGATCTTTAAGTCAGTAGCTCGCTGTCCGACCGTTCGATAACTGTCCGGACCAAGCCCAAGTCATCGACGGCGCGCACTGTTCCCGCGCGCCTCAAGAAGTTGTCAGCAACAGCAGGGGCTCAGCCGGGTCAAAGCCTACTGGGTCCAAGGTTATCCGAATGGGAACTCGAGCCCCGGTATGAAGGATAGAAGGAACGGGGTGGGCTTTTAGTCAGTAAGGGTCTGACACTGTCTTCCGCTCCGCCCAAGAGCGGGGGTTGTCATTTGATGATTTTTCCCACCATAAAAAAGGGTCTTTAAGTCAAGAGTAAACAGGTTACTTCTAGGCAAGCGTGCTTCATCGTCGGCCACATCATCACTTTCCATCAGGTGAGATGGTGGTCAAACGTGAGCATTTACAAAATAAAAAAATAAAAAAGTTAGTCCGCTGCATCGTTGCCTCTAAAATTGCTGTGTTTTAGATCCATTAAACGGTTAGTTAAATCTAGAAACCTAGAACGATTTTAACGTCCTTAAGGTATCACGTTTAGTCATTATTATCGTTCTATTGATCGTGCATATATAAAATATTTGGGAACAATGCAGCATCTCTTGGTCTTTATCGGCATCTCAGTAACCAGCCAATTTCTAGTCATAAATCAAAGTTCAAAGTTCAACTTAAGCAACTTATTATAAAAGCAAACGCTGTTTACGAGGAATAACTTGCTTGTGTCAGCTAAGGTCCATTTAAGTACAACTTGATGTTTATTGCGCGTATTTAAATGACGAAATTTTCATCTAATCTTGAAAACTCCCATTTGCTTACCAACATATAAAATACTCCCTAGTACCTACATATATAGAACTAGCGGCCTGTTTCGGCTTCGCACGGGCAATAAATATAGCCTATGTTACTCAGGGTGAATGTAGCTGCTTTACAATTGGTGTAAGAATTGTTAAAATCAGCACAGTAGTTTTTGAGTTTATTCCTTACATACAAAAATACAAATCTTTCCTTCTTTATAATATTAGTATAGAAGAAAGACAACATGTTTATTCTGCCCGAATAGACACACAAATAATTACAAAAAATAACAATAATTAGTTTCCCCGTCAGGTCATACGTGGACCGGGCATAACTGACTTGAACCATAGACAAAAATATATAAAGTGAAAGCAGAGTAAGTATTTATCGATTTCTTATAAAATATTTGTAAGGGACTCACGAGGACCCATTTTATAAATAGCATAAATCCTTGAAACCTTCCACGCAATCCATCTATTTATTTCCATGGTCTTTCTCTTTCCGTAAACCAGTCTAAGCATAAAAAACAAAATGTCAGAAATACGGAGTGATTGTAATCTGACCAGCGCAACCCAATTACGGTAGAATACCGATATCCTTATGTTACACTGACTGTCAATTTATCAAGATAAAGTAACATAGGCTCATACTACCAGGGTGTGTATACGTCATGGCCAGATCACAGAATTGATCACATCATGTTATGGCCAACTAAACTGGCCAGATCGTTTAAACACTAACATTTGATGATATGCAAATCCCCCTAATAACACAGGACATAATTATATTTATATAAAAAAATAAAATATTAAGAAAATAAAATATTAGCTGTATCCCACTGAAGGTACCGTCATATTTTGTTTTGAAGATTATTCCGTTGTTTCAAATCCTGTTTCCGCGGAAATATAAAGAAGTTGTTTCTCTTTATAACATCAGCTATCAGTCAGTGAAAGATCCGTCAAAATTGGTCCAGCCATTTCGAAGATTAGCCGGAACAAACTGACAAAAATTTTAAAACTATTTTTTTTTTATAGGTATCTAATAAACCTTCATTCACTTTTTAGAAACACTGTAATATTATTGATTGCTAGCTTTCGCCCGCGGCTTTGCCCGCATACATTAAAATATATCCTATTTGTCACTCAGGAATTTCATTCAAAATCGGACCAGTAGATACAAACAAACTTTACGTCTTTATAATATTAGTGTAGATTTATATGTAGGCATAGATAGATTGTGTAGATCAGAGTGGAGAGTGGAGTGTAGTTGTGTAGAACTAAATTCCTTTCAACCTGATCCCTTTTAATTATCTTTTGTGGCACCCGCGCTATGCTTATTCATTTGCTGCAACATGACTTTATTACTCCTATATTATAGCACGTAGGCCACCCAGGCGCGTGAACAAATCTCTAGCATTCCACAACAGAAAATATTATTTTAGGACCACCATATTACCTGGGTAAAACATTTTCTACGACTAAAGCCGGTAAATTACGGCTTATATGGTTAAAGTTGGAGGGGCCAATGGAACGTATCTACCCAGTGTAATTGAACGCACATTATAATGTAGGTACAATTAGCGTTGCCAGGCGTCCTGATAAAGCTGGACATGGTCAGGCTTTTTAGTCAGCCAAATTAGGTGGAATCCGTCCCGTCAGGCTTTTTAAAGACCATTTTGTTTAGAACTGTCATTTGAGTTCAGCCTTACCTTCTCTCGCTAGCACAAGCGGACATGCAATTAGTCTAGCAATCTCACTTAATTTTATGGTTTTTCAAAAAGATTTAATTAATTTTATTGTTATTAAAAAGTCATGTTAGACTTAAAAAAATATCAACCTTTTAGACCAACTGTTCTCACAGAAAAAATGGAAGAGGTTAAGAAATAAATACTTTCCAATTTGTACTACAACGAGTGTCGCCGCACACCCTTTATCTCAGGTAATAAATCAATACGACCGCGCATTACACAACTAGCAGACCACGCACACTTAGATCGCAATTTTGCTATTGGTAGTTAAACTATGAGCATTGCCCTACTTTGTGGCACGCCTGCCCCACCCACATGGCCTTTCTAACCTCTTTCATCTGTCTGGGGCTAGGGTCTGTTTCCTAAAGGAAGGCTCGGCCCCAGTATGAAAGGCATGAAGGAACGGGACAGTCAGTGATTTCTTTATTTTTTATATAGCCTCTTTTTGTAATATGAATGTGAGAACACTGTATACTCCACGAACTCTAAGACTACTTCCTATTACGACTTACTTTGTTTTTTACTGAGAAAATTTTTATTGTGCTTTTGTGTACAATATTTGACTGGTCTACACTGTTCTTACATAATATCTATCAATATTGTAAAAACAACCACTTTTTTTAAAAGAGTAACCATGGAGTTTCTTGTCGGTTCTTTTCCATAGGAAACGACCAATTTGGAACCGTGCACTAGCATCTGACGTTTTATAAGTGCCCATGTAGGCCTATGTGAAATAAAATATTTTTGATTTGTTTTGATTTGAGTAAGAGTCTAACACTATCTCCTGCTCTGCTCAAGGGCGCGGGATGTCATTTGGATGATTTTTACCTACTGGAAAGAAAAAACCTCTTTGATCTGTTCTATGGTCTGTCCGACTTTTCGGTCCCAAGAGCTGGCAACCCTAGGTACAATAAATGCCGGCGTCCAATTGCCTGACTTAGTTTAGCTCGGTCGTCAAATTGGTGGAAGCGCCCAACTGTCTAGAAACACTGAATCGTACGTTGTCCTCCCACCTAACGATACAGTTGTGTTGCCAAGACATTTGTTACAATATTATTAGCTCGTCGATGAATCAAACGCAGGTAATTGGTATTTAACTGTTGGTGTATAGATGCCATCTGGTAAAAGACTTGGAAATACGCAATTACCTTTCCATAAATTATCACAGCAGGGGGGCCCAGCTGGGTCGAAGCTTACTGGGGCCAGGGTTATCCGAAAGGGCGCTCGAGCTTCGGTATGAAGGCTTGAAAGAACGGGATGGGTTTTTTAGTCAGTAAGAGTCTGAAACTATCTCGCGCTCCACCCAAGAGCGGGTTGTAAGTTTGTGTGTTTGTTCCTTCTTTATACTCGTATGGGTTTAGCCATAGATTTGGTTGGGATTGGTACACGGTTGGGTTATCTTGGAATAACACAGAATTTTTATCCAGGATGTATGTTTCCTGGGGACAATTTTCAATCACGCTGGTGAAGCCGCGGGCTGCAGCTAGTAATCTTATAAAACGAAGTTTCCTATTGTGCCTGTCTTTCGGTCTGTTCGCGATAAACTCAAAAACTACTGAGCGGATTTACAGCTGTCACCAATAGTCTGAATGATTTATGAGAAAGGTTCAGATGTAGACACGAATATTTCAGTAGAGAAAAGTCGAGAATTTCAAAGATTTGTTTAGCATCCGAAGCTGGAGGCAGTCGTAGAAAAACAAAATAAGCATTTTTACATTTAGTTATAGCGCAAACTAAACAGCCTTGCCATTTTCTCCAACAATAAAGTTCCTTCCAACTGTGCTCTATAGCCGTATTTTCACTTTCTTATTTCCTTCAGAAAACTAAAACCCTCTTTATTCTGTTCCCATAAATTAACCACATTATTTGAGCTTATTACAAAAGAACCAGCTTCCAGTTGGCAGATGTACTCATACAATAAATGTTGCCAAATAACTTTGCTTTTGTACGAGGAATTTTAGATCAGGTTGACTTGTTGAGGCGAATGAACTGGGGATTTACGAGATCAACAGGTGAATGATATTACGGAAAGAATATTTTAGTTCTAAGTTATAGAAAGGGAATAAAGACGAGTAAAATGGTCATGCTGAGACTATAATATCTATTTACTTAGTATACAATATGTTTGAACGACAAATTACTAATAAAAATACAATAGGGAATGTGCATGAAAGAAATTTTTGTTATCAAACCAGTTTATCAATGAACACACAAAAATAGATTAATAAATAACTGTGAAAATAATAAAAAATCGGAAGAAAACGAGATTTCACCAACAATTATAAACAAAAATTTTAACTACATTGTTGATGAAGATCTTTTAAAAATTCTTTCATATTCGTTTACCAGAGAGAGAATTGATAATTATAATTTAGCAAAAAAAAATTAGAGTGTTGTATTATATATATATGTATGTGTTTGTTACTCTTCTCACCCTCAAACGACTCACCAGGTCATCGATACATCTTGTTGGGGGTCTTCCAAAGCTGCATGTTCTGGTACACGGCCGCCACTCACTCCTCCACCTTTCGATCACAACAACCATCTGCCCCCCTAGCCAAGTTACAAACGTTTCGCTTGCGTCGAACGCTTCGAGTTGACCTTGCCGCCAATTCTTTTGTTCTGACCATGTGACTGAGCGTCGAGGTGACGTCATTCCCGTACATATGAAGCTTTCTCCAAGCGTTAACTATTGCAGATTAGCAACTTGGCTAGGGGTACTGTTCTGCGATCAATGTGCCCTGTCCATTGCTACTTATGCTTGATAATTCTTCAGACTATAATATCTTCGGACTAAATGGTAAATGGTTCATTTATTATGCGATCACGCAAGGAAAGTCCGTTCGTAGCCCTAAAATATTAGTAATATCAACGCGTCCGTTTTAACCTTGGTTTATAATAGGGTTTTATTGACTCATTTATAGCAAATAAGCAAATATTTGAACAGATTGAAAGAATTTAGACACGTTAGGTATCTCCTCGTAAGTTTGATTATCCAATTATCGCTATAATTTGTGACGTAATGCCTTCCTAAACCACCAGTATACGGTTAACCGTAGTTAACCACTAACTACTACGTAATTATGACGCATTTGAATGCTCATTAGTTGTATTGTTATCGTTTTATCAACGTAGGTAATCTATAAATGTAAAAGGAGAAACTAACTGACTGACATACTAACGCTCAGTCAAAACTACTGGGACTAGGAGCACGAATTTTTTTTTGTTTTTTGACGTAGTCTAGCTCTAAAAAATTTTTTTTATTTGAAATAAAAAAAATCCACCCCCTAAGAGGATGAAACGGAGTTCCAAATTCTGTACGGAGAAAACACCCACGCGAGCGAAGCCACTGGCAGAAGCTAGTCTATATATATAAAAGGAGACGCTATAACTGGCTGATATATCAACGTACAGCCAAAACTGCTGGGATTAGCAGTGTGAAATTTTGCTCCTTTTATGACGTAGGCGAGCACTAAGAAAGGGTTTTTCATAATTTAGTCCCTAAAGGGAACAGAGGTTCTAAAGTTCGTATGGACAAACTTATCTTCACATAAGCGAAGCCGCTGGCAGAAGCTGGTACTTAAATATCTACACTAATATTATAAAGAGGTAGTCTGTTTTTTTTTCATTTTTGTGATTTTTTGTTTGTTTGGGTTGTCTCTGTAAGTACTGCCCCCTAGCCAAGTTACAACCGTTTCGCTTGCGCCGAACGCTTCGAGTTGACCTTGCCGCCAATTCTTTTGTTCTGACCACGTGACTGAGCGTTAAGACTGCGTCATTCCCGTACATTTGAAGCTTTCTACAAGCGTTAACTATTGCAGATTAGCAACTTGGCTAGGGGTATTGGTTCGATTGCGAATTTTTTTTCACCGGTAGAAAACTTTTATTCCTGAGTGACATCGGCTGTTTTTTCTGATTGAAGCCGCGGGCAAAAGCTAGCTATAAATACAGCCATTCATTTAAATATAGACCTTACTGTAAGTTGAAGGAATCAATTCGTTTCCGAGTAGGTCGGTTCCATTGAAATAATCCAATTTGTCAAACCGATATTGAAAGAGATACGTAACCTTACTCATTTTTTCGGGCTCCTATACCTTAAGATGGGATTTTTCCGTTTTCGTTCACAACATTTTCCTGTAACTGACTTATCAATTGACTGCCATTAGAAAAATAATTGACAGCAGTATTCTCTGTTTTTGCCTATTGATTTATTACGAACCTTACCGCAATAAATCAATAAGTAACTGATAAAAAATAACAATTACTGGAAGAATTATGATTACAATTACATCCTGTAAAATACCGAAAGGCTGATAAGCTCAAACTTGGTACGATAGATTTGTTTCCATCGGTAATTTAGTATAAACATACACACGCTCGTGTATTAACACTTTATGCTTCAAATGTTGTTTGTGGCCAGTGGTGGCAGAGAGGTAACAGCCCCAAACCATGAGTTGGACGTCATGGGTTCAAACCCAAGCAGGCGGTTTACTTTACGTAATTTATTTCATCACCACTGCTCTCAAAACCAAACAGGAAAGTACCGTGAGTAAACCGGCGCGTCTGAGAACCATAAATTCGAAGACATGTGACATCCACTATAACTACGCATCACGTAGGCCAACTACGGTTGTGGACCTACGTGATGTATTTCGGTCTATTCCTTCTCCTAAAGAGTAGACCAGAGTCCCAGCTGTGTTCACATTATAAGGTTGTTTATCTATATATATAAAAATGAATCCTTATTTCCTTGGTCACGCCATCACGCGTGAACGACTGGACCGATTTCGCTAATTCTTTTTTTGTTGTGGTCGTTATTGTGGAAAAAATAAATAAAATTAGAGTAGTGTAGGGTAGAGTAGGGTAGTATAGGGTAGAGTAAGGGTCAAAACAGACGGACCGCATTTCAACTGCAATTCAACTGCAAATTTCGGTTTGAATGCAGTTGACACGACTGCAATAGAACTGCAAACAAAACGTGCGGTCCGATTGCAGTCGTGTGAACTGCTCTCCGACTGCATCCAAACTGCACCATGCGCAGGAGGGCGGAGCGTGCTGGCGGGTGGGTACCATACCCAGTTCAGTTCGGATGCAGTCGGTGTGCAGTTCACACGACTGCAATCGGGCCGCACGTTTGGTTTGCAGTTCTATTGCAGTCGTATCAACTGCATTCAAACTGCACTTAAACTACAATTTGTAGTTGGATTGCTGTTGAAATGCAGTCCGTCTGTTTAAACCCTAAGGTAGAGTAGGGTAGAGTAGGGTGGAGCAAGGAAGAGCGGGAGTGAAGCCGCGCGGGCAAAACCTAGTTATAGTACGAAGTGGGCCTTCGCCCACGACCTCACACCCAAAGGCTCTTTAAGAATGAGGGTTTTTTTTATAATTGATAGGTTCACGTTTGACTACTACAACAGTCAAACACTGGGTTGTGACAATCACTGTCTCGTTTTCAAAACAAAAGAAAAAGGCCTCGCTGTGTGCTTAGCAACTGCAGGGGCCCAGCTGGGTCGAAGCTTACTTTTTTATGGTTGGAAATACATCTAATGACAACCCCCGCTCTTGGGCGGAGCGGGAGATAGTGTCAGACTCTTACTGACTAAAAACCCACCCTGTTCCTTCATGTCTTCATACAGGGGCTGAGCTACTTTTTCGAAACTAACCCTGACCCCAGGAACGGGGTGGGCTTTTAGTCAGTATGAGTCTGACACTATCTCCCGCTCCGCCCAAGAGCGGGGGTTGTCATTGGATGATTTATCCCACCATAAAAAAAAAGTAGGCTTCGACCCAGCTGGGCCCCTGCTGTTGCTGACATTTTCCTTGAGGCGCGCAGGAACAGTACGCGTCGTCGACAACTTGGGCTCAGTCCGGACAGTTACCAGATGGTCGGACAGCGAGCTACCCATTGCTCGCCGTCCGCAAGGCCACTGCGTACGTCTAAATTAGTCCACGTTACGCCTACGGCTGGGAGGCAACTGGAACGGTAGTAGGATCAACAATACCTGCTTAGCAAAGCATTGAATTGAAAAGGTTATTTCAATATAGAGTCTTACTTAACTCGATTCTAATTTTGCACAGGCGCTGGTGGTGTTTACATGAAAGGAGTCAAGATGAAGGCGTGGTGCTGGGAGGTGCCAAAGAGATATCTCACTACGTGTTCACGATGGACGAGCAGTGCCGGACGGAGTTTGGAGAAGGGTTCGTTTCTTTTTTTATATTAAATTCGAATGAATGGTTTAAAGAAGAACGAGAGTAAGCGCTAGCCATAATTTTTCTTCATGGTTCCAGATACTTCTAAATAAATCATTTGCCTAGCTTTTCAGCAATTACGTTTAACCCAATGTAGTTTTAGGTTTAGGCTTCATTAGAACCCCGGGGCCCTGGAACGAAGGCAAAGAAGGAACAGGAGTGAGTATATACCGATAACTACCAACATTTTACTTTTCATTTGAGGTGGAATATCATCAAATAGAGAGGGAGTGTCAGATGTTTACTGACAGAAACCCACTCGTGTGCCTCTAGTTGCCCTAAGTTTTAAACTTTAGATAACACCCGTATTTATAAAGAAGTAATTACTTAAGTTTAGAATTCTTAATTAGGTACAAAATCTCATTCTATAGTGGAGTAACACACGTTACCTACTTACTAGACAAAATTCTCAAGTAATACTCGATGCTAGGTGGTTGTTTTTGTTTGTTGACAGTTCTATCATCAAGCAATTTTTTAATTAGAGAAGTCAAATCGCTATTTAAGTAGTCACTTTTACTTGTTTATAAATACGGGTGTAAGAGTTAAAATAAAGAGTGTTATGAGAATTGGGACTCGATGTAGCTAATCGATTTTACCAGAGAGTTTTTTTGTTTTATTAGTACATTTATAAGCAGACACATACTTAGGTACTGTCAATCTCAAATGTATGTACGTAAAGCTTTTAACATATTTCAGATCATCGCTGTTACTGTTTATGAATCAAAACGTACCATGTAAACACTTTGATCCAATGTGATCCTTCTACATAAAAGTTTTTTAAGGTAGAACTACACTGTGGACACGTGTGATACACACGTCGATCTGTAGCCTGATTTACGTAAAATCAAACAAGCCAAATAACGTTAAAGTTTTATAGTCGTTCGATCCAAGTCCTATCCAAAAGTGGTATTCACGATCTATTGACTTGTTTCCAGTTACATTAATAAGTATTCTACCAGGATAATGTAATACAGATTTTTTTTTTAAATCGACCAATTTCAGCGACTTTAAAATCGGTGTCGTTCAAACTCGAAATGAATACGAAAATGGTCTAAACGACTAAATCGCTACGATATCGTTACGGTTTTCATTATGTGAATCGAGCTACTGGATGTGTCGGTATAGGTACTAACATTTTACATGGAAACTAGACTTGTAGAGCTACAATTGATCCACGCCACGCGACGTCGTTCTACGTATAAATCAGACGTGCTACACGTGTGCTTCAGTCTAATGTAGTTCTAGCTTTAAATCTGTCCTTGATAGTTCATTACTCTATATTTGTATTAAACAATGGAATAAGGTTTTTACTCCTTATGAGTCATTTAAAACCACAAGAAAACCGATAAAATTGTTTTATGATAACCCATACTAAGTATGTCATAATGTTCTTGAACCAGAGGCCCGCATAAAATATTTGAAGACTCATAAAAATATGAGATTGATGTACTAATCCAGTTGGAAAATAAAACTGTAGGTAAAAACCTTTTTTTACAAAGGAATTTATCAAATGAATCCTACCGCTCTGGGTGGAACACGTTGATTACAGCTTAATTTTTCTATATCACGCATTGATTTTGCAACTGGAATATCTTTAAAACACAATGTTTTAAACCGAAACGTTAGGGGTGGGCCGATTTTTTTGCACGCAAGTGCAAAATATCTAAACAAGGTAACTACTCATCTCGAAACTGATCACCGAACTCTGAAGGCAATACGATTTCTTGTGTAAAGGAACTATTTTCATGACAAACAACAAATAATACCTAACTAACACCCAGGATGCGAGTCGGAGAATATTGGATTCAGGATTTCCTCGAATCGAATCACAAGCCTGAGACGCCAGATGCAATTTGCTGTAAAGGGAGACATTTTCTGTACAATAAGGTACTTCAATGCTCTCTCGGAGAACAGTGGTCTAGTTTTGGAACTAGATAGGTTAACCGTAGTCAGGTAGTTAGGTACTACAAGTAACTATGTAGGTAAGATAACTATCTTCCGCCAGCGGCTTAGTTCGCGTGTGTGTGAGTGGTTCTTTGATTTATTAAATTTTGAATTTATTGAATATTTTATTGAAATTTTGGAATCGTTATTGGGATTGTAATTTTATTTTATTATTATTATTTGTATGCATATTTTTTTAATTCTGTTCTCTAATATGGGTTTTTACCTGAAATAAAGGTTTTTTTTTAATACAATGGCTACACAATAGCGATTGGCCGAGGCTGTGCCCACATGTAAACGTAGCATTAGACCCAGTAAAAGTGCCTAAAAAGCTGGAACTACATTACACCGACGCAAACGTGTAACACGCCTGGTTTAAACGACGTCGCGTGGCGTGGATCAAGTGTAGCTCTACAAGTCTAGTTTCCATGTAAAATGTATGGAGACCGACGCGCCCAGATCGGCGTACATGGCACACGTGTGCGCAGTATAGTTCTACCTTAAAGCTTCTTGCTCTTCTATACTTCTCATTAGTATTTAAGATGTCATAAATTCCGCACGGCTAACGCATTGGGATAAGGTTTCATATCATAGGTGAATTAAATTTCAAAAAATAATAGTGTGAAAATATACCTGTGCGACGCACTGCTTCCTTCCTAACACTTACCCTGGTCTTCTGCAGTTCTGGTCCAGGCCATTTCTGTCTATCTCTGTTGTCGTTTCCTTACGTTTGGGATCCACTGTATAGTAATCTTCTTCTGCTTTACATTGAGGATGTAGGTAAAGGCGAATACAGACTACTTAGAGAAACTATAAATGTAAGGCAAGATGAAATAAACATGACGTTTATAAAAAACGCTTTTCCATTAGGGTGTTATATCGTGCGGATTTCAACACGCATGCGGTTTGCTTCGCACGCAGAAAATTTCAAAATGCAAAAAAAAAACACGTCCTGCGTGCGTATTCCACGCATTACAATAAATACTACAATGAAATGGACATCTGCGGGGGTTACGCGTGCGGAGCAATTGCAACAAAAGCGCATACGCATTGTTTGAAAGATGATTTCATTTCATTTCACTCTTCATAAAATCATTTGGATCGGTACTCATTTACACATTTCACGGCTAATAAAAGCAACTTCCCTCGTACATAATGTAACCGTCGTCACAACATAAATTGATCGATTTTGTCAAACTAATAAGGGAATCAAGGTTCTTCATAACTTTGATGAATGAAACAAGATACAACGGCAGCGGGTCAGTTCATTGACAACATGTCAAACTGTCAATTAAGTCATTTGACTTTTAGTAATTGTGGCCGGTTCTGGATGCGGGCTCGATTGTAATAAAAATCAAAGTTTCACAAATCGTATAATAAATGGATAGTTATAAATAAATGATAGCAAATGTTACTCTGTACGAAACATTAATAACTGGAAAACTCATTCGTTAATCTATCAGTTTATATAATTTTGCAGACTCAAGTGGAGTGTAATAAATGTTTTATGTCACCCATAAAATATTAACATCACCGCAATTATTGGAATAGTAATTAATAAGTCGATGCACTCGGGCGTACTCCGAAACCTGAAACGTTAATTAATATTTAATTAAGAACTTTCCACTGTGAGGATCACGTTCTTATCGATCGATCCAGACATAGTTAAAAAAAACTTGTGCTCAATTTCCGTGATGCAATACTGCAATTAGGTGTTATATGGGTTGACATCAGTAGTTACTCGTGTAGAGAAAATAGATCAGCCTTTATGCGTCGGGAATGTTGTAAAAAAATTCCAAATTCCAACATGGTGGAGGCACCAACGCTGGGCGGGTTGCGCGGGCGGGAAACGCGCTATATATACATACATATAGGATTTTTCCGATAATCTGTTTACATGTAATCGAATCTGTGCAGGCGGTGCGAAATACATTTGCGGCGGCGACGGCGAATTGCAGGTTTAGGCGCATTAGGGCTAATTCTCATTTTGGCAACCGACTCCCAAATGGACTACTTCTCATTATGGCTACTTCTCATTAGGGCTAATTCGCACTTGGGCTACTTCTCACTTGGGCTACTTCTAGCTTGGGCTACTTCTCATTAGGGCTATTACTCATTAGGACTACTTCTCATTAGGGCTACTTCTCATTAGGGCTACTTCTCAAAATTTGGGAATGTTTATAGAAATAAGTACTGTCGTTATGTATATAATATAAACATGATTATTCATTCGGAAGAGATCAATTACATTATTTTAAGAATAAATCCACCAATGTAATAGGTAAGTATACAATATTATAAGGATTACTTCTTGTAATTACTTTAGTCTGGTTTGAAATTAACATTTATTTATTTATAACATACACAAATCAATATGACGGCTCGTAGTACACGTAGCGCCATCTGTTATTTCCTACCCGATTTTCTAGTAAAAAGCAGAATATTACTTTAGTCTGGTTTAAAATAACTTTTATTATTTATAACATACACAAATCAATAGTTAAAGGATAGGTAAACATTACTAGGTGTCACTTCTTTTAATTACTTTAATTTCAATAAAATCAACATAAAACCACATAATAATCAACAAAAAATATTACTCGTGATTAGGTATATCTTTAAAGCATAAACGAACACAACAATTAATAATCAGTATTAATTAGATTCCTTTATATATAAGAAGCTGGTAATAAGTCATGTTCTTTAAAAAATTATTAATTCATTAAACCCCAAGCGAACACCGGCATTCGCGCACCTATTGTCTTTCAATTGTGTCCGTAATTATCACAATTGAAAGGTTAACTGTTATTTGACCATTTTTTAGTTTCCTAAGTACTTTTTTAATACTTTTTGTCGAAATGAATGTACTTGTTATGCCGTTTTTTTTTGGTTGAATATTGCTGTCTTGAGTTTGGAGTCAAAATGCTTGGCTTCTTTTCGGAGCTTCTGTAAGAATAAAAATAAACTTGGATGCTTGGGAATTTTCACATTTATCCGATGGTGCCAACCCTCAAGAGCGTTGTTAGGCGTTGTCCAGAGCAACTAAGAAACGCAGGGTTCATTCTTGGATACCACTGTTTTGCAAAGTATTTTAAAAACGTTTCAAACAATGACAACAACGATCCATTTTCAATAATCTTTCTTACTTTTTGGCAACCCTCTGGAATATTTTCTGCGGGTAAAAGTGGTAAAATAGCAATTTTTCTTATAATCTGTCTTGTTTCTTTTCTTTTAGTCTAAAGTTTAAAAAAAAGTCTTAAAATAAACGTTAATTTCAAACCAGACTAAAGTAATTACAAGAAGTAATCCTTATAATATTGTATACTTACCTATTACATTGGTTGATTTATTCTTAAAATAATGTAATCGATCTCTTACGAATGAATAATAGTAGTTTATGTGACTAGGGGATAAAGCAGTGTCTTTAAGTCGCGGGCGGCATGTTGAATTCCAAACGAAACGAAGGTTGCTGATTTTAATCCCGAACGATAGTGAGGGATTTATAAAATTAACTCCCGAGCATTGCGAGGGAGTTAATAAAGAAACCTGAGTGAAGTGAGGAATATAAGCCGCCCAAGACAAAGACAGCTTTATCCCCGTGTTGCATACTCTACTTTTTACACCATCTGTGAGATAATCAAAAGACAATTTGGTCGAAAACTAATCATCTATTAGAGAAAAATATAAGTATTTTATTTACAAGTTCATCAAACAAACAAAATTCACTACTCCAAGATTCTATAGTTTCAATTTTCTATAATGATCCCGTGTCGTCAGTACGCACGTTTTATTCTATTTTCTTTTTTTTTGTTAGTGGCCAGTTTGAATCATAGTGATTACATACTCTTTGGTTTGAATTTCGAGTCAACTTGTTCGATGCACGTACATTTTAATTCACAATGTTGACGATTCTTGATGCTCCAAATTCAAATCTCATTATTCCCTAGGGATTGGCCATACTGCATTATCTCCCTAGGCATATAATGACTTGCTTTAAGTGAGGTTTGTATGACGTGTAAAACGACATTATCGAGCAGGTGGTGTAAAAACATGTTTATATACATAACGACAGTACTTATTTCTATAAACATTCCCAAATTTTGAGAAGTAGCCCTAATGAGAAGTAGCCCTAATGAGAAGTAGTCCTAATGAGTAATAGCCCTAATGAGAAGTAGCCCAAGCTAGAAGTAGCCCTAGTGAGAAGTAGCCCAAGTGCGAATTAGCCCTAATGAGAAGTAGCCATAATGAGAAGTAGTCCATTTGGGAGTCGGTTGCCAAAATGAGAATTAGCCCTAATGCGCCTAAACCGAATTGCATTATGAACATACGAATATTTGGGAGCCAAATGGTAACGAGGCAATCAAAATATCTTGTGTTAATTGTTGCTGCAAAGTGAGGAAACGTTTTCATACCTACAGTTTTACTCAGGCACCTGTGGAGCCATTTTATTTCTGTTGCCTCTAAGGCGGTCGTAACGCTGCAACATTAAGTGTTGCCTCTCGTCCCCTGGCGTATTAAAAGCTTTAAGTATGTGTTTATTGCAGACTGTTATGCGCTGGTTGCTGCCAAACATCTTTACGATTTCATGAACACAACCAAGTGTTTACGTTGAGACACTAGTTTGTTGCCATAAAACAAATTAATAGTTACTCCATACAACCACTTGTAGACAATTAAACAATTGTACCGCTTATTGAGATTAATCTTTGATCGTGTTGAGCTGCAAAACAAAAAAAAAAATAACCACGTTTCCGTATAGTCTGATTACACGAGTCGAATAAAATTCCATAAAATAGTAGTACATTATCCGCTATGGCTGTTATTGTATCTACTCATAACGGCAGCGGCACGTGGTTCCAAAAAAATGTTTAGAAATTCCCAGTTTAGCAACATGTTATATTGTTATACAAAAACCAAAACATATTACTCGAGTAATGTGTTAGTAGAATTTAAATCCCAAGAATAACAATAATAGCGCTTTTGAATATTACGCCGCTGAATATTTAACAATACCGGGAAAAGCTTTGCGTTTCACAAGTTTCAGAACAATAACCATTTGCGTTATAAGGGAGGGAAAATTACAATGTCCACATTTGCTACCTATGTCGTCAACACCTTAGGTAATTTTGAGGCAGACAAATAGTCATTAGCATACTTAGACTACGAACCGAATAGCACTATTTAGCGTTTGTTGCACCACCCTACAATTGGTGCTCCTTTGAATGCCGAGCGCAGTGCAGCATACATCCCATGTACTTACGCTCTTGTCGCAAAACCTTTTATTTACTACCAGCTTTGACTGGCCTAGGTCTAGTGGTTAGTGACCGTGACTGCTATGCCGGAGGTCGTGGGTTCGTGATGAGCATAATCATTTCTTCTGTGTCTGGGTGTAATTTATCTATAATATGTTTGTATTTAGAAATATATAAGTATGTTTATCAGTTGTCTAGTACCCATAACACAAGCTCTGCTTAGCTTGGGACTAGACGGCGTTGTGTGATAGTTGTGGAATATTCTTATTAGCTTTTGCCCACAGCTGCGCCTGCATACATGAAATATAGCCTATGTCATTTAGGAATAAAGCAGCTTTCTATTAATGAAATAATTTTAGCAGTCAGACACATCAGTACTTTCAGAGATTTCCTCCTTCAAATAAAAAAACAAACTTTACCTCTAGAAATGTAGTGTAGAAGATTAAATAACTACAAAATACTAGTGAGTGAATTCTACAAAAAATCAAGTTTAATTTTGGTTCTATAAGTGACAAACTGAGAAAATGAAAATTAAAGAATATATTTTTACCTATTTTCTATAATATCATATTATAATGTAGCACATCTATTTGTTGTTTGAAAAAGCATGTGATAAATTGCAATTTTATGCTGTGTTTCCTACATTCGTTACCTCGTAAACCCAAGGTTTCATTTTTTTTATTATGAGTATCGGGTAGCTTACCGTTCGGCCATCCTGTAAGGAAGGACCGCGTAAGACGTCGACAGCGCCCGCAGTATTCCACCGGCACATCAAAGAGATTTCAGCAAACCGTAGGGAGGCAGTGGCCCGAGCTGATGATCACTAAAGCTTTGAGATTTTGAAAGAGTAACCGAGGGCCTGGAACGTTAAAGTGGTAGTCAGTAATATTCTGACAGGCCCTCTCCGTCCTAGAGCGGGAGAAGTCATTTGATGATTTCTTTACAAGAAGGACTCGCTAAATTGTCAAAATATACCTACACGAATTCATTTAATCCAAAAGCCAAATCAAACACTTTTTTTAAATTTGCAACTGTACGGTAACGATTTGATAGCCATAACTTAAAAAAAAAAATCATAAATAAAACTACGAACTCCGCTATCATAATAACATTGAACTATAATGTAGCTTCATTCGTCCAACATAAATAAGGTACTGTATTTTCATTTGTGTGTCTCATAATAATGTTTTGTTAATTCAGTAACTGCCATTGCTTTTTTAATCATATGAAAACAGTGGTCGGTAACAAAGGGTGGGCACCCTTTGAAGGCGAGCTCTTTCACTGCCGCGAGCGAGGATCGACGTAGGTAACTCAAAGGACGTACCAACATGATTCTTTTAATGAACAAACTCAAACAGTAATGTTTCAGACGGATTTTTGTTTTGTTTCAAACAAAATATCCTTATTTAATATCCTAACTATTATCATCATCTACCCTGTACAGTCCCACTGATAGGCAAAGGCCTTCCTCCATTGTATCCATTGTTCCCGGCGTATAATAAATTTGTAGAAGTTTTTAGTTGTGCGTGCATCTCGTAAAATCGATCGATGAGTCGATGTAGATAACTTTTATACATTAAAATTGTGTTACATAACTTGATATAGGTATCACTTAGGCTTTGTTTAGGTAACGGTTGACTATATCAAAAGATATACTATATTCATTGACTGCTAGGCGGTACGTTTTTTTTATAATTAGTTTAATAAATATGCTTGTTCGTTAATGTGTTACGCTTTCACACCTTAACGACTGAATGGATTTAAATGAAACTTGGCACGATGGTAGACTATTTCCTGAAATAGGACTTCTTTTTTTTTATACCGGGCATATACCTATTCTCTTTAAGATTATTTTCGAATTTCACGTTGGTGAAGCCGCTAGCAGAAGCTAATACCTAATAATGCCGTAGCAATTTTGTTAAATCTTGGTATAAACAGGTTATACTTTAGAGATGTATGATTATGTAGGTATTGTCAAATTATAAAAAACTGTGTACACCAATCATTGACTTATTTGTACAGGATCTTTCTACACTATTACTTAAATGAAATATCTCTTGTAAACATATCAATTTCCGACTTTCGTGCTATAAAAACCGCGGACTCGTAGGAGCTAGCTGTTATTCGATATTGTATACGTATTGTGTGCACAAAACTGTTGTCTACACCTGTCGCAAGAATAACAAAAGCGGCCTATTTACATGACACGGGTTGCCTCGAGTGTTCGAAAGGATATAAAAAATGGAATGGTGTCCGTATCTCGCGTGATATCGGTATCGCATGCATAAGGACGAGGAGCACGGAACACCTCGCTTTGTCACATAAAAATGTGGAAATGTGACTCACACATGGAAGTTTTCGTTTCTTACAGTGTTGGTAATAAGTTAATCAGATTAACTATTGAAAAATTAATCATGATTGACGATTAAGTTAAATTAATCATAATGGATTTTCTTGCGATTATGAATGGAGGAATTTGAAAAAAAAAAATATGAAGTGAATGTTTTGTGTGTTTGCTTTTATGTTTTAATCTACAACATAATATGGTTTTTCGAATTCATCTTATGTATTTAAGAAATTATATCAGATTATTAATTAGAGGACCAGATTTTTTGCGGTCCAGTGTTGATAGGTACACAATAAAGCTGTACTTACAGAATATTCTACTAGGTAATTGATATTTATGTTAGGTACACTATATTAGACTTTTTTTTTTCAATGGGAAAAATCATCCAATGACAACCCCCGCTCTTGGGCGGAGCGGGAGATAGTGTCAGACTCTTACTGACTAAACGACCCACCCTGTTCCTTTTTGCCTTCATACCGGGGCTCGAGTTCCCTTTCGGATAACCCTGGCCCCAGTTAGACTGGTTTACATATTAGTTTACTTACTTAATTATTAACCTACATTTATTTATAATAACAAACAATTCATTAGTTTATTACGTAACAAAATTACCTGAAAACTTTTCAGTCGTAATGACTACATGAATGTAAATAATCTTCCGGCTACCTTTTAACGAGATTATCAGCCCTGAAAATGTTTTCCTTTGTTGTTTGAACACGAGCCGGCCAGCCTTGACTGACTAATGTAGGTACGTCTACTTACACTGAGTAATGTATTTTAATACTCATATAATAACAATCAGTTAGCTGAGCCACTGAGCCACTCATTCATATTATTCATCTATATTATTTTTTTAAATAAACATTTATTCAGAATCAGATTTTTTTTTTAGATACCGAATATGTTACATGTATTTAACTCAATTTCAAAACTACGAGTATATTATTAAAATCTTTTTTTGATAATTACCGATGGCAGTATAGTCATGTTGAATGGCTCAGTGATTCCATTGAGTAATGAAACGAGAGAACTGTTTCATATTTTTTGATTTTGTTCCAATTTTCTTTCTTTATACAGACCATCCTTCTGTGGAATGCGCTTCCTCCCGATATCAGGACGGTCGCAAGTCGATATGCATTTAAAATGGACTACAGGAGTTAATGCCGAGTTATAATGCATAAAGGATATGCACTACAGTAAACAGAATCAGAAAAATATATGTTATTTTTCAGGATAAATGCTAGAAAAACACCCTTCAACTGGTGATGAAATAAATACACAAAGTATGCACTTGGCTGGGTTTGAATCCGCGACCTACAACTTGTAAGTCGGGGCCGTTACCACCGCGCCACTCAGGCCACACTTTTTTTAAGGGTGGCTTGATATTTTTATTTAAGCTTCATGTTGCATAACGTTCATATCACTTGATTGGTTCACAACGATACGTTCTGATATGTTATCCGGTATTTGGGTCGTTCATTAAAGCCGATGCGTTCTAATTATCGGACACACCGATGATACTTTATTGTCTCGTGTAACAATACTGATTCGAGAATTAACTCAATTTGATTATCATTCACTGTTTCCTTTATTTACATTGATGAAGCGTGAAATTACTTTGTTTATACAAATTGGGTTCGATGACCGTGATGAATGATCGTCGCTGATGACTGGCAAAGCAATCGATCATCTCACATGAGCTGAATATTTTTCTCAACTGTTCCAAGAATTAGCATTCTTATTGGTGCTGCTTACTGAAACAACGAAGTGTTTCGACGTTATTTTATTTGAAACAATACTTTTCACAGCTAAAATAAATCTGACGGATGCACCAGGGTAGACCTTGTAATTCAAATTTTTCTTTTTATTTTAAGGGCGAAAATCAATCAAACATCCAAAGACATCTCCCGCTCTGAGTAGAGCGAGAGGGCGTGTCAGACTTTTGCTAACTAAAACCACACCTGTGTCCTTCAGTTGCCCTTTCTGTTCTAGGACTACGGGTTTTACCGATAGAAAGCTGCTTTATTTCTGAGTGACATAGGCTATATTTTAAAAAGTGAATTAAAAAATATCCAGAAGCGATTTCTGTCAGCACATACGCAGCAAATGTTCGTTACCTCGTGCGACCTCTTCCGGTGTCACAGTACCTCCCTACTTAATCTACTTTCGATTCAACTCAAGTAGGTATCAAATTCATATCATCTATGCTTACACCCTTACATAAACCCAAAGGAATGGTGCCTTCTACTTTCAAAATGTACTTATTAACTATTTAGCTTTTCTTTGTGTGTTTAGCCATATGCGCTAATATCAATCAGTTTTAAGAAAACGTGCAAAAAATTAGATATAAGTATAAACCATAAATAAAAACAACAAAACACTATAAAAACAATAACAATAAATATACTACATTATTTTTAGTTTATTCGATACCTGAATATAGTTTGTTCAGAATCAGTAACTGAATGGATTCCACTATGTAGTTTTTACACCATGTTTTATTTTTTCCCAAAAATATTTAAAAAGGTTACAAGTTGGACACCACCTACACTAACTACAACACAAGTCGCGGCAGGTCATAGGGGATATTAGTCGCCCCTAAGTCGCCTGGATGGCCCGGTGACTATGTATTTTTGCTGATATAACAAGCTTATAACTTTGTGATTTTTCATGATACAGTTTCACTAGACACGTGTTTCGAGTTTCGCATCCTCCTCTTTGCGTCGTTTCTCCTCAATGCTGAGAGTCGTGACCTCGACGAATAATTTTCTTGTGGACTATATTTCGCCATGTTGTCCTATCTTCGGCAATGTGGATGGCGTCACAGACTGTGGTCTCCAGTGTAACATGGATTTGGTCTGACCAACGTAACGGAGTCATGCCTCTGGGTCTTTTCCCATCAATTTTTTCTGTCAGAACCAGCTTTTCCAGGTTATCACCCCTCTTTCTGGCAATGTGGCCAAAGAAATCAAATATTCTTCTTTGGCATATGGTGTAGAGTCTCATGGGTGACCTGATTTCGGCTATTATTTCGCATATACATACTAAAATTAAGACACAACAACAACATACAAAAAAACAACACGACGAACACGAAACATGAATACGAATTAGAAACAACATTATTTAACAATTGTCTATTTCCCATTTCCTGAAATCTTAAAGCCATACTACTAACAAAACAAACATCTCCTTCATACTAAATACATTGAAGCAAAATGTTCAGCTGAAACAACTGAAGCAGCTTGTGACTTATATTCAATATTAACTGTAATCTAATCATAGTGGAACTTGGTTTACATTATGTACTATAACAGGGGTGGTAAACTTATGGTACATTTTACGTAACAGATAATTTTGGGTACATATTCCTTTATTTCACTTCATCATTTCACTAGTTAGGGTTTCGTACCCAAAGAGAAAAACGGGACCTCGTTCTTAGTAACGGGGTCAGTCCGTCTGTCACCAGGTTGTATCTCACGAACCGTGATAGTTAGACAGTTCAAGTTTTCACTGATTATGTTTTTCTGTTGCCGCTATAATAACTTCTAAAAAACATAATAAAATATACCAAACGTGATTTTCTTGCCGTTTTTTGCTATGGATGGTACTGTAACGCAGCTCAGCTCGTCGGTAGGCACGTATTGGGATATTCCTGAAATGAAACACTTCGGGCGGCGCACTCTTATATTTTTCTAACTTATTTCACGAATACATGCTATTCTTATCAAAATCACTTCAGCACGGAAAAAACAACAAACATTTTTTTTTTCTACTAACTTTCAAAACTATTCTAGAACAGCATTATCCTTCGAATTATATTTTACAAGCCAGTTCGTTGGTTATATAAAAAAAGCAACTCATGCGATCTCCTCTCGATATCACATGAGTTGCTTTTTGCCTATGAAACCCTTCATGTGCAGTCCACCTCGCACTTGTTCTATTTTTTGAAATCCTGTAAAGCCTTTCATTTTACATGCCAAAAGGTTGAAGCTGTACCTACTATTTTGCTATGCACTAGCACTGTCACACAAAATTTTATCTTTAAAATATTAGCGTAGATTTATTTAGATTTGTGACTTTGACACAATAAGTAGTCTAATGCCAAGTGATTTTAAAAAGTCCATCAGGAAACACGTAAAGTTAATTATATTTTTTGATTCATATAATTTATTTTTCCGATGTCGTTATTTCTTTGACAGTTTTTTGCTTTTAAAGTTAAAACGCCAAGCAAATATAAACGGTTCACCATCCCTGCTTTATATATATGAATCGTTGTATTTGTATCTCTGTAGCCCGAAGCACAATCCCGCTGTCTTCACTTATTAGTACCGACCGTCGCATCCTTTGAACCCGCTCCGAGATACTAGCTTGTAGCTAGGATCTCGCTTGTAGCTATTATCTCAGATCGGGTTCAAAGAGTCCCTGTCTGCAGTGTGTTGTATTGTTACAGCGCCAGCGTGGACGACCAATCTTAATTATACATTTCGGACTTAAGGCCCAAGCGCCCGAAAAGTGCCATAAAACAGTGACTTTCTGAAGCCTACTCCTCTGTTACGGCTAGGTTTATAGGTTTGAAAAAATGTATGTTTATTATAGATTTATGAACAACATTATCAACATTTGATTTTTGCGTGCTATTAATACTTTTGTCTAAAAAAATATTTAGCAATTTCGCAACTTTTTTCCTACTCCTTCGAAACGGCTTGGATTTTTAGAAACATTTTTACACATAAGAATTGGTGGTTATAATTAAAGGTCAGCCACGCGCTTTCTGGGCGCTACTGGTCGCAAATAAATGCACACAGATATAAGTACTGCCACCGAGGCGGGTGCGAGAGTTGCGTCCATTTAATTTCGACCAGATGGTTCAAGGGATTATAATTATAAGCCTTAATCTTTTCACTCGATGATAAAGTAGTTGATAATATTCTACTGGTAAAAGTAGATAGTGATAGTGTTCCACCCATTCCACCTACCAATAATCCCTCTGTCTGTCTGTATGTCTGTCAAGACCCTTTTTCAAGGGAACGCGTGAAGGTTTCGAGTTGCAATTGAAACCATATACCTACTCAGGTTTGCAGTTTGTTGAAGCTGAGAAAAAATCAAACTTCTGAGTTAAAGAGAAAAGATACGGCCGTTTATGTCGCAAAAAACGTATATTTGGAGACTATCAAGGGAATCAAAATTCACAGGGTACTCGCGTTGACCTAGAATCCTATTATTTGGCATGAAGCAAGGTCTCATAGCACAAATAGAGGAAAATATCTGAAAACTGTAAATTTATAGTTATGTCGCAAAAAAATGCGATTTAGAAAAAAAATCGTAACTCAATTCATAATTGAACTGTTATCATAGGTAAGTTTGTACGGAACCCTCAGTGCATGAGTCCGACTCGCGCTTGTTTTTTCTTCTGATAGCTACAGAGCCAGATTCTACAATATCTTGTTACAGAGCAGACGTCTATAATCATATTTTTAATTAGAAAGTTCAGATTGATTTGCACTGGTCGATACTTTTTTATTTTATGTTTGAGTACGTTTCCTTTCATATCGCCAATTCGCACTAATTTGATTAATGTGGCGATCATTCTTCTCTGTATGCCGTACTATGCCTCTGCACTACAAATAGACAGTTACAAATCGATGTTATTTTTTAACTTTATATTTACTTTTTTCCATGTTTGTACATAGATATTTCTATTATTATACTCGTAAAAGGCGCCAGGTGGAATAAAGTACATTGATCTTTTCCTATTATATCTGCGTCCGACTACGGCAAAGCCAAAGGAGAGTATGATTTTGACAGGCTATGTATTTAATACTAGATCATGTAAAGGATCACAAGCAATCACGAGTCATGTCGATTCAAGACAGATTTATGTCATGTTTTCCATTTTTGAAATTAAGGGTGAGTTGCACCATTTAACTATAACCAAAACAAAGCCGTTAACAGTTGTCAAATCGTCGAATTGACCAATAGGCGGCCGTTTCACGGTTGGTTATGGTTTGGTTATTGTTATAGTTAAATGGTGCAACTCACCCTAAGAATGTCTACAAATGTAGTAGGATCATTGACCGTTATTCCACGGTTATCTGGCGTCTACCTTAGTATTATTACAGTTTGAGGCTGTAGTTGCTCGAATACATTCCTCAAAGATGTCATCATATGCATGCCTACCTATGTATATTTTTGTTTCTTATATTAGTTGGAAAATACAGAAAATACAAGAAAAACAAAACACTAAACCGAAAAAATAAATGAATGAATGATGATTGATTCGGGAAATACAGGACTATGTTGACTGATTTTATTATAACTATATCTAATTTTTCGAAAAACAAACAGTAACTCTTAGATAGATCCTACAAAGGGAAAGATAAAACATTGTATTCCTAATTCATTACAACGTTTTCACTATTAGGGCTTGCGAGGATCTAATCAGTCCTTCTAAATGCCAGATTATATTTTATTTAATACCCTCACATTTCTTTCAAGTACCCACCAAACCTTTTACAAGTACCGTCTTTGACTTCTCTTTGAGTAAAATACTTGAAACCCTAAAATTAGCTCGGCTCTTCAATTTCTAGGGCTCTTGACTTAAGAACCAATAAAAGTACGATAAATATATTATTCAAACATTTTCAATGCATAATAATGAGCGTATCAACAGCCTATCATCCCGTTCAATGGCGTTCTTTGTAAATAAGTCATAAGAATTTTAAGATCTTGTAACTCTACTATACAGCGTGTTTAATTTATTTTTAGCAATTTTTTTTTTGATGTGATAAATAATCAATAAGTTCTACCTAAAGTAGCCTGTAAATATCGAAAATAAACCGTTCCGTTATACCTACATACATAATTACAATCTTGAACAGCTAGAGTGGAGCATGACGCATGTCAGACATTTACTGACTAAAACTCACATGTGTCCTTCAGTTGCCCTTTGCGTTCTAGGACCACGATTTTAGTTCTAAAAATTTTAAACGAAAATTCTATCAACAAAATAAGATAAAGATTGAATTTTAAATTAAAACTAAAAAAATAAAACAAGGGAGAAAACTTCTGCAAGCTAGGTATAATTGTTTGAAGAAAATTTTCTTAACCTGGAAGGTAAAATAAAATTGATTAGGGAACTACAAAACCCAAAGATGTTAATAAGATTTAATAGTAAAATTAAAGCATACAACTCCAAGTACATATATGTATATGCATTAAATACGCTTTACTCAGTATATAGGTACATTGTACAATATGTTACACTATCATACTGAATTCAGCTAGAACTACATTAGACCGAAGCACACTTAGACCACGCCTGATTTGTACATAGAAAAACGTCGCGTGGATTTAGTGTGTGTACACTAGATCCAACATTTATATTATAAAATGTATGGAGACCGAAGCGCCCGTACGTGCCCCAGGAGTGCGCAATGTAGTTCTACTTTGTACCTACGGAAAATCATTCTGTATATACGAGTTTTACCTAATATAAAGCCTACTAGAGTCCAAATATCTCATCATCGTGTAATTTGAATACAATTTCGTGACGATTCACAATCGATATCTACACAATTGTGTATATGCGCATTACTTACCTACTCCATTTCGGACTATTTGCATGCAAATTGGTTCGTCAGATTATTTACTACAATGGATATGCGAGGTATTGTGGACAAATGAATCTCCGATACTATATACACCTACAAACACATCATATGAACCTCATCAAAATAAATCATAAATATGTTTTCCCTTACCTAGGTCGGTAAAACATATTTATGATTAGCAAAACATATAATAGTACATTATGATGTAGGTGTGTAATGTTAGTGATTACAGTCGAGGCGGTATTTAGACCCGAGCCGTGGCGAGGAGCGTAATGGTAATCAAAATTTCACAGTTTGGTAACGAGTGCCTTTATAATACTTAAGCACAGTGCAATAAAAGCCACTTTCTGAGCAAGTGTATTGAAATATAAACACTAAAACTACTTGTCTTCAATGTAAAAATTGTCTTCACTAAGAAGTACCTCTCAGCGAAACTTAAGTACCTAAATCAGAGTGCACCTCATGACAATTCTCGTAATCCCCAGCACGGTTAGATTACATCAGGTTTCATCATCAGTCTACACGTATATAGGCAGTTCTTCTATGATCCCATGAGGAGTTCTGTTCCATATCTTCGAATTTCATGATCAGATCATAACAATATTTTTATGGGACCTACTTACTTGAAAACATAATCTTTCTAAAAAAAAAAACAATTTCGGTCCCCAATTGACCAAGATATCGGTGAAAATAGTTTAAAAAAATACGTTTAGCTGAACATAGAACCTCCTTCCTTTTGAAGTCGGTTAAAAAGACGTTGTACAATATTTGTACCCGTAATGGAGAAGTTATTTCTAGTGATTCACTAGAAATTACTCCTCTATCGCGGGTTTGTTTACGAACAAAGTTATTACTCCGTTCAATTTTCAGGGTTATTTAACTACCTACCTTCTGGCAAAGCTCTCTAGCCAAGAATTCAATTTCAGTTCTGTAGCTCCTAATCGAAACATGATTGGTATAAACGGCGATTGGAATAAATAAAAAGAAAGAAACTGTTCGTCCCTAGCAATAACGGCTATTGAGCGGATAGAAGCTTTCGGATTACAAGTCTGCCTGTGCCAGATCTTCATGTATCCGAACACCAGTTGGTATTTTAAGGATTTGGTCCAAATGTCTTTTGGATTGAATAGGAACCCTTATTTTTGGGCCTGACTTGATTTAGTATTTGAAATATTGTAGACGCCACTGAAAGAAAAGCTTTTGTTTCATACTTTTGTGGATAAGATTAAAGGTTTATATAGCTTTATCCTGTAGCATCGTTAGGGTATGTTATTCTGTTACAGAGAGTTTAATACAGTAATAGTCTGACCCTCTCTCTCGCCCTACTTAGAGTAAAAAAGGTATGTTACTTATGTTTTTCTTATTTCTATTATTTTCTTTTCCTTTTGTTCAGGTTCTCAGTATGCAAGTCGGTGAAGGTGCGGTCCGCCTGCTCGCGGTTGTGGTGCGCCCACCGCGCCAAGCCACACGTCTGCCACACCAAGCGCGCACCGCCGCTCGAAGGCACGCCCTGCGGTCACAACAAGGTAACCTACCAAATCGCATATACAATTGCCCCTAATTTACATTAACTGTACAACAACACAATGCAGCAGGAAGTTAGAGACGCACTTATAGACAATTATAATAGAAGTTTCGTCCATTTCGGAATCGGAAATGGTCGTATTTGTATATCTAGGTCTAACTTACTGGTCATAATTGAACAATAATTGCAACATATTCAGGTATCTGAATTAGGAATATGACAGTAAAAATAGAAAAACTGATAACGGCCGGCGTTAATTCAAATAATTCTTCTTCTTCTTCCTGCCCTTATCCCATTTTATTTGAGGTCGGCGCAATACGTTTTCTTCTTCCATTCTGTCCTGTCACCCGTCAAACTATCACTAACTCCCTTTTCTTTCATATCACTTCTCACACAATCCATCCATCTTTTTTTCGGCCTTCCTCTTCCTCTCCATCCATCTACCTACATGTATTAATTCAAATAATTAATACCAGAATTAATGAAAATTAATGTCGTACATACTAAAACGGCATTAAAATCACAATTTAACTAGCAATATTGAACACTTCCAGGAAATATGGAACATGGTATTCGTGTTCGCGTGTCGCGCTCGCATACCTTACTAAGGATTCTATCGGTCGCGCACGGAGAGCACGTGTGTGCGCATAAATTCGATGAAATCCTTTGTGGAATATGTTTTTCAAGCTATGCAAATGACGAGTGCTGGCACCGCCAGATAAACACCGCCGACGGGAGTGCCATTGTGCGCAGTCGTGAAATAACAGCAATCCTAGAGCGCTTTTATGCCAATTCGAAATTCAATGACAATTTAAAACCAATTTCAATCCGAGGACATTTCAATAAGGACTGCGCCCATTTCATTTAAAACCAGCCTGTTTTATACTGGATAAAGAGTAAGATCCCTCATTGAACTTCGGAGAAAGTAATTAGCTTTAAGAGGCCACGCAACTCGCTTCAATGTTGTTCTTCGAATTGTTGAAGATGCTTAGCTTATGTATATTCGAGCGAGTTGAAAGCTTGCGTGACTCGTGTAGATATATCCATGATACTTTATTAATTGTATATCAAGTAGATAGTAAAAACGTGTACCTTAATATTTTCATACAATCGCTCTTACGTGATTATGGCGTTATTACACAATGCACATCTTTCTTCAGACATTTTGGTAGTACAGATGTTATGTAGGTTTAATTTAAATGAAAGCATTTGTGTAAAACTAATCCAGTAAAGACATCTCCAGTACCTATACAGTAGAAAATCTCTGAAAATTGCAAGAACTTTGGTCCTTTATAATCATAATGTAATCATAAATTAAAAAAGAAACGAAAAAATGTATATAAAAACCTTGCGCATTTAATCGAGATTCTGAATGACGACATTTTTTTCAAAAGCTCTTAATACTTAAAAAAAAAAACTCGTATTCCTGGAACAAGTTTTATAAATTATTCAAGTAAAAGATGGAATTACCGAATGGCAACAGAGCTTTCAGGTGTTATCTCTCCTTTTTCGTGTTGACTCATTATCAAACATTGCGTTTAAAATAATAAGCTTTTAATTACGTTGACGATAGACGGGTCGAGACGAGCCCTCTTAATAATGTATTATATACCGAATTTATATAACAAATCTATAGAAAAGTTTCTGTTGTGTGCGCATCACGTAAAATGTACGAAATTGACGTAGATAACTTTTATACATTAAATTTTTATTGTGTGTAACTTGATATATTACTAAAGGTATACTTGACAGATTTGACTATACAGTCATACCTGTCAGGTAAACTGGAGCGTGTATGTTGCACAACTGTGCAGGCTTTCGTACAAGTTTACAGACAGGTATAACTGCGCAGGTAAACCTGTCACACCCTAGCGTGTACCTTTAGACTTTGTTTCATTAAAATCGGTTGACTATATCGTAAGATATACTTCATTCATTGACTGTTAGACGGTAGGAAGTTAATAATAATAATAATATTCCACAACTACCACACAACGCCGTCTAGTCCCAAGCAGAGCTTGTGTTGTGGGTACTAGACAACTAATAAACGTACATATATATTTCTAAATAAATACATATTTATAGATAAATTACACCCAGACACAGAACAAATAATCATGCTCATCACATAAACATTTGTCCTGGTTGGGAATCGAACCCACGACATCCGGCATAGCAGGCAGGGCCACTAACCACTAGACCAACAGGCCAGTCACCAGCAGTTCACCGGTCAGCTAGTTTAAATAAGAACATTTAAAAACTACCCTTCCGCTTAGAAAGTCAAATAAATCCAAAGTAGCTACATTATTAAACAAAACAAACATAAAATTGCCCCTCGGATTGCAAGACTTTCTAATCCCCTTATAATAAAGCCGCTTTGAGGCTTTATAGAAACATCGAGATAGTAATAATTTTATTGTTCTCCGTTATATTTTGTTGAAGCGAAGAGAACGACCGAACTGAAGTTAAAATATAAGTATTATTGGCTATATCAATTTCCTTTGAACAGAAATCTTTATATCCAATAGACACGTTTTGCGTTTTATAACTTTTTTGTCCATTTGGACCGCAAAAGATATGGCGTTAGGATTGCACGGATTGATAAATCGAATTCGAAATCCGCTGAATTCGGAGTTATCAAGCGTGGCAATGCCGCCAGTCTTTTAGACACATTACCAGTCGACGGCGTTGTGGAAGAGTTTTAGCCATATTTTAGTTTCATTTTAGTTAATTGTAGTTATCGTAGGTTTTTTTACCGTAATTATAGTTATTTAGTGGTTTATAAGTTGTAATATAATTTGTATTGAAGAAAACATTATAAATTAATATTACACCTTTAAAAGATTTGTATCGCATTTCCATGATTATCGTTGGCTTTCATGAGTCAAAAGTCTTGCCGACGAACAAAACCACTGAACAAATCTTATAAATATTTGATAGTGAGGTTTTTGGCTTTCATCCCTTGGCACATGCTACTAGATTAAAGCTTATCTTAATAAATAAGTTACTTATTATTACTTTATTTTAAAGAAAGCTCATCTGTCTTTACTATAGACACGGATAATAAAATATTATATTATAAAGGCGAAAATTAGTGAGTGTGTATGTTTGTTATCTCTGTCCACTGAAACTGCTGAAGGGATTTAGATGAAATTTGGCACATTGATAGACTATGTCTTGGAAAAGCAATCCCGTTGGGACTGCTGTGGCTGGGGTCGTGAGGGCCATTGCCTCGCACGTGCAGCTCCTTTGCTAGCATTACTGCTTCGCAGAAGGAGGCGACTGCCTGCCAATCGCCCTCGTCCTGGAAAAGCACATACTTTTTATTCCAAGAGTATGTTTATTTTCGATAATTTTAATATAGTAGAACTATGAGTTCTTATAGAATGAAGTGGCTGGACGATAATTTGGTGACGGGATCTTTTGAAAGAGTTACCGTGGTCTTGGAATGCAAAGGGCAAATGCAGTTCACAGGAGAATTTTAGTCAGTATAAGTCTGACACGCTCTCTCACGCCATTCTAAACTGAAAGAAGTCAATAGAAAATTTCTCCGCGATACACTCGTTTGGAGTAGTATCGCCTTTAAGTTGGCAAAATTTGTTACAACATTCTTCTAATTTACGAATTATCTTTTGCAGTGGTGCGTCGACCGCGTGTGCGAGCCGATGCCTGGCCACGCTATAAAGACTGAGCCTGAGAGGACGCAAACTGAGGTCATTGAACATAAGGTGGACGACAGAGAGAGGGACAATGAGAAGCCAGAGTGGAGTGATTGGGGCAAGTGGAGTGAGTGCAGTGCTGACTGCGGGTATGGTTTACAAACTCGGATCAGAAGGTGTAGGTATAAAGGGTGAGTTGAAATTTGGTTTGGTTTTTTTTGTAGTTTTAAGCCACATATACATTAGGGGACACAATGTTCCCAACATGTCATGCAACGCAGTCAAAATAAGCCTCAGATAAAGGGCACAAATGGTCCCAACATGTCATTCAACGCTTTCAAATAAGGTCTCTGATGCTTTAGGGGACAAAATGTCCCCTAACATGCAATGCAACGCTGTCAAATATAGCCTCAAATACATTAGGGGACAAAATATTCCCCAACATGTCAAGCAATGCTGTCAAATTGAACCTCAGATACATTAGGGGACAAAATGACCTAATTTGTTTTGCAGCGCTGTTAATTTTGTTTTTTTTTTTCTTTGTGTGTATCTTTCATAAAGCCTCTTCAGTGGCCCATATTATTATTATTTTTCTAGCCGTTACTGTCCCACTGCTCGGCAAATGCATATTAATTTATACGGTTAAAAAGTCTTTCCTCTCTAGCCTTTTGCAGACTAATCGAAGCTACAAAAGCTTCGTGTTGTTAGCCTTACAGCTAATGCATTGGGATATGTTTGAAGCCTCCCGAGATATATTTTGCGCTGTCAAATTGACCAACGTATCTCATTGTAGGGGGCAAGTTGCGGGACATAGGGCGGACATGGCAGTGTCACGTATATTGAGCTTTGCAGATTACGATCTTTTATTTAGTTTTACATACGTCGTTATCTGTCTCTAATGAAATTTTGCAAGTTTAATGCAACTTCTGACCCACTTCTCGGTTTCTGATTTTTCTGCTTGATAAAATATTCCACAACTATCACACAACGCCGTCTAGTCCCAAGCTAAGCAGAGCTTGTGTTATGGGTACTAGACAACTGATAAACAAATCTACTTATATATTTCTAAATTCATACATATTATAGATAAATATTTATGTATTTTTACTCAAAATCTACCATTATGTGTACCTATTAGCAAATAATCCATTTTTGTTTCTTCCATATTCATTTAATTCGTTCATCAGTCGAAAAACTAAATGTAAAGTCACGCTTTTTTCTCATCTTTGTTTTCGATTTCGAGATCTAATCAGTTCGAATAAATATAAATCGACCTGATTCGAGTTCAAATAAGATTTTTCTTCAAAAAGGAACAGATTCCATGGTCTGCTGAATGTATTTTTTTTTTAATGATTCTTTGGATAATCAACAATTCGCATCAAAGCAAATAGTTTAAAACCGTTTTAAATAAATGAATGTGCCATTTCAGTTATATCATATATGCCGGTTACATTTTATAGCATGACATCGGAGAGCGCTTGCGAGGGCGCCGGCTTCCAGGTGCGCACGTGCTGGGCGGGCGCCGCGTGCGCCAACACGCGGGACGCGCGCGCCGACATCTGTGTCAGGCAACATGCGAGGTTCATACCCTACCTGCATCCTAATGGTAATTGCTACTTTTAATTTTATAACATGTCCGTAACGTGGCGAAACTAATTAAATATTATATTAAAGTTTATTGTCGATTATACTAACATAGATTATAACTACCATAGGTTTAGTAAAACTAAAGATTTCATGCGTGATCTGCCTGAATTAAAGATAAACAAATAAATAACATTACACAGTAGCCTTTTGAGTTTTAAATGTATACGTCGGATGAAAAACGTCGCTTCATACACATGGATATTTGTCACTGCAGCACTCGACTCCATAGATAGCACCTTCGCCTACAGCTCGGGCGAATTCCGCCTCGGTCGCAATGATAATCTTTTTCACTTCAAAATGTACTATTTATACATTGTTTATTATATTTCATACTTTAATAGAATCCAAGCACTGCGAGGTGTGGTGCGTGGACTACGGCGGCGGAGGTCCGTCCAACTTTGGAGCCCTGCCTGACGGTACACCGTGCAGCTACAACAGACCTTTTGACGTCTGCTTCCAGGTAACTACTTATTTATACATACCTTACGTACGTGCGAATAAATAAATTAATGTGTCTGTTTGTACCATCAAAACTTCCAAAACAACCGACTTTACTACAAAAACACTATAACGATCCAAATGAGTTTTATTTCAGAATTTTACAAAAAATAACAGAGATCACAAAAAAAAAAAAAACATTAGATTGTTCACAACAAAAAAAGTTTTTTTTTAAAGGTGTTTTTTTTTTTGTAATATTATATTATTTAGTTGTGATACCCCCTAATAGTGTGCAAAGATAACTATAGTAAGAAACCTAAAGATTAAAACTACTTTCTGCCAGCGGCTTCGCCTGCGTGACTTTAGAAAATTTATTGCACCTATCAGTCATTCAATGATAAATTGGCAATCCAACCTATACATTTTTTTTAACATATACATACTTAGATGAAAAAATATACTCCAATACCTATTTTTTTAATTTATTGATTAAAATACAAATCTTCCATCTCAACATTATCTATTAGGTATAAGATAGATGATTTTTAGAAAAGGACTATCTCACTGGCGTGGCAAAGTTCGCTGAATTTTGTCTAAAATTCGATTTTCTCTCGAATATGTACATTATTAAAAGGAAAACGGTGTCACAAGCTCAGAAATAAACGATGAAAAATTAAAAAGCATTTTTTCGGGTAAGTTCCGTTAAGAGTTTTCCACTTTGGCCTAAAAAGTGGCTCGAGCGAGGGGACCCTTAATTAAGTTGATATTATAATTACTGCACTTTGTTATAAGTGAGTGGTGTTTAATTTATCTTACGCTTTGATAATTTTAACAATGTCCGCTTGGCTTATTCCTCCATTACAAAATTAAGTTATAAGTTGGTAATGAATTATACCGTTTAGTGAACTTTACTAAATAAATAAAACAGAGATACCTTCTTTGAAAAGGAAGGATCCTCCGACCAGACGGACGTTATGTCAGATCCTGGCAACTACCCGCTAGATGATTTCAACCTGTTTGTTGTTTATGTTCAAATCGCGCGGAGAACTGTAAATTGTGCGATGCAGAATTTCGTATTTTAGTTCTTATGTAACGCTATAGAAGTTGGTACAAGATTTTTTATTTTAGACAGGCTCACATTTGACCTGATTTGACCGATGATGCAGCTCGCTGGCCTAAAAGTAACCTATTCACTCTTGACTTAAAGATCCCTAGGTTGTAGCATCTGGAAAGATTTATTCCGGCCCGGAATTTCAATCCTTAGGCGTACAACTACAATGAATGTATACCTAATTTAAAAAAAGTATTTCAAAAATGTTTTGACAGATTTAATAATCTATATTTAAATTTAAATTCCATAATAACTTCATTCCAAATAAGTTTAGAAATTTAATTAAACAAATCTTTGAACTGTCCATTCAAACGATTTTGACTTTTATTGGTTTGATAGCATGACAAATAGCGACTGCCGTAAATAGTATTGTTACCACTTTTTTTGCTTTTAATGCCATCTTTATGCCTATGGAGTAGAAGTCATAATCGGTTGAAGAAAGTGTAAAAAAGATTTGTTTAACTGTCTAGTCTTATAGAAAATGGAGTATACAGGGTGTAAGGAACAGCCCTCCACAAACTTTAAGGGCTTGCTCAAAAGGCGAAACTGAACTACCTTCCACAAGACTTTTTTTCAGGAAACGAAAAAAAAAATCAGATTCGCCATACAAAATTAAAAACTTGACTGGACAGTTTGTATGAAGAAGCCGATTTTCTTTTTTCGTTTCCGGAAAACAAAAATTGAGGAGGGCTGTTTCTTACAGCAGACACACAGACTTTAAACTTGTCCATAGTGCTCATAGTATACTTTTGTTTTTTTAGGGCACATGTGTTCAAGGTCACTGCAACTCTTCGGACAGCGTGTGCAACTGGTGTCCAGACGGCTACTGCAACAATAACACACACATCTACACAAGACAGCTCGGCAATGGTAAGGATCCTTCCATCATCATTATTTCAGGCGATAATGTTCACTTTTTCTTGAATTGTTTCGTTCGTTTTTACGTAAGATACGTTCAAAAAACGATAAAGAGACAAAAAGATAAAAGATAAATCATCTAGTAGCCATTCTTTGTGTGGAGTAAAGTTAAAAAATATATATAAATTTTAAGTTAAGGAACTAATTTTAGTAACAAAGTACTTGTTACTCAAAAACCTAAATGTTATAATACTTAGAAAATTAAATAAAAAATCGGTCCAACTTCAAAACAATTCCTAAATGATTATTCTAATAACCTAGGCTGAACCGAAACGCCATTAAAAAGGCAATTAACAGCTAAAACAATTAAAAGATTTTATCGCGTCGATAGTTAAAACTTTTGCTTTAAACGCCGACGAACAAAACGAGCAAGTTGATCCCCTCGATTTTATCTAGGAGAGAGATTTTAGGGAGCGAGTGAACGAATGAGTAATTCACTTAGATTTCATTCAGAATAGCTCAGTCGACGAATCAGATAAACTACGTCTGGCTGAATCTAAGTTCTGTATTACTTTGTGAAAGTCAATGACCGAACTGGGACTTTCAGTTGTTGGAAAATTTAAGGCGTATAGTCTCCTGAACATATTTAATGGAGTTAAATGTGCATTTAACTCAAGTCGGCAGTTTAACTCATGTGCACACATATTCATACTGCCGACTTCGTCCGCATAGAGCCTCTCTGACCTTTAAAATAATTTAATTGATATAATATTGATTGATGTACATATGCTATGTACCATCGCGGTCATTTCTGCTTGACCACTTAAAAAAAAATTCCCTTGAATCCTGCTGCGCGGTGCCAAAAGTTTTCGTTTCGATTGCAACCAAAAATGAACTTAGCGGGGGTTAGGCAGTACTGTCTTTGATAGTAGGTACATTTTGAAGAACATTTCACCGCCAATTTTTATGTAAACATATTTCTAAAGATCAAGGCCGTTTAAAAGGAGTAGGCAAAACAAACGAAGAAATATTTGTTAAAAAATTACTTTGGCAAAAGTTTTAGTCATACAAAAAAAAAACATAGGTTGATAATGTTATATACGAATCTAAAATAAACTTTTTTTTTCAAATCTATTAACTCAGCCGTTAGGTACCGAGGAGCAAGGTTTCAGAAAAACAGTGTTTTATGGCACTAAATGGGAGCAAGAACCTTAAGTATGCCTGTGGTTTCTAGGAATGGAATTAATACGCCTAGCCGTTTGATAAACTAAAACTTGTCTAGGGATAAGGGATAAGAAAGTTTCAAGATGGCTGGAAAATAAACTTAGGCACTTAAGTTAGTGCTCACCACAGACTATGGGTTTACCAAGAACATTTTGGAGTAGAACTTCAGGCTTAGACTTTAGAAGACATAAATTATATACCTATTTACTTTGCGTACCAAAATCTCAATGTATGGCCCTAGCTCCCGAGCCGTGCCATAAAACAGTGACTTTGGTGCGGGCGGGCGCAGGCGGCCAGTACGAGTGTATTTAATTCTGACCAAATGTTCAAGGAACTAAGTACCAAGTGGATCGCAAAATCCAATTTTTTGTTTTTTTTTTTTGCAGGTATAATTTGCGACCATAAAATGCATCTATATATGTATATAAAAATGAAACCCTTATTTCCCTTGATAACGCGTGAACGGCTGGACTGATTTCGCTAATTACTTTTTTGTTGTGTTCGTTATTGTGCGGAAAAGGTTCTTATGGAAAAAAAATGAAAATTAGGGTAGTGTAGGGTAGAGTAGGGTAGAGTAGGTTAGGGTATGGTAGAGTAGGGTAGGGTAGGGAAGAGTTGGTTAGGGTAGAGTAGGGTAGAGTAGGTAGGGTAGAGTAGGGTAGAGTAGGGTAGAGTAGGGTGGAGTAGGGTTGAATAGGGTAGAGTAGGCTAGAGTAGGATAGAGTAGAGTAGGGTACAGTAGGGTGGAGTAGGGAAGAGCGGGAGCGAAACCGCGCGGGCAAAAGCTAGTTAAATATATATTTTTACATAAATAAAATCATTAATCCAATCAAAATAGAATAATATATATTTTTCCTTATTCTGTTTTGTCTATATTAAATGCCCTGTAGACACTGACAGTGAAACTGGTTTTTGTTTGTTTTTTAATTGGAGATAAGTGGTGATCTTTTGTAATTTATTGTGCGTCTATTTGAGCAGAATAAACATATTTTCTTTTTTTTTCTTAAAATCTTCATTATAACCTTCTCAGTTCTGCCAACTTTGTTGTATAGCTTTTTCATGGAAAAAATCATTATCAAAACGATTCATCTTAAAGGGTTTATTCATGTGATAGCAGTGAAGGCAATACAGATTACGTCTAGAGGACAGACGACGTCATCATATAATCCTTTTGCGATTCGTTAACTCCACCTTCTTTTTCTTATTCTCAGCTAAACTCAGCTCAGAAACCATTGCACTGACAGGGTTGTCACATTTTTTTTGGAAAAATATATCTAGTATTTTTATTTAAAACATTGCAAAAAATACGGTACTTTTAGAAATATGTGGAAAATAAAAATACACATTAATTTTGATGTACCTTTTTTTATTTTGCGATACTCATTTTAAAGAATTTTCTGCTCTCTTTGTACTAGCATTACATTCCATATTTTATGGCACAAAATTTTGACAAATGGCGGACTGAGTTTGTCGCGGTGGATACTTGGTTTTGCAGCACTCAGAAAACCTTCAAATGAAGTACAAATGTTGGAACGAGCGAAGCTAGCTCAAAAATGCTATCTGGCAACAGCAAGCTCAAAAAAAAAACATGTGTATTCAGAAAAGTTTGAGATAGATGAGAATCTACAAACTCGCTAGAGTTAAAGCCGCGAGCTCGAAAATTGTAGGTTCTCCAAAGTGTGTTTTAGTATTTAACTAGTATTTTAAATTTAAGATTTATTTAAAAAGAATTACCGAATTCCCCGTAGCGATGAAAATATAGTTTTTGCGAACTATAGTAGACACTATTCTAAAAATTATACAAGTACAGTACGACTGACGAAACCACAGTACGATACTATTTAATATAGTACTGTTGACAACCCTATCATCACTGGCTTTGTAGAACTTAATTAGGAATTCATTTTGGGGATGATTTTTAGTATTTTTCAATAGTTAGTTATGTACTCATTTTTGTTTAGCAAAAACATCTAGCCAATGATACAGCACCTACCTATCAAGTTTAGAAAGTATTTAGTTTTCGATACAGAATTCATTCACTTTGTTTTTTAATAGAATTTGAATGTAACAACTTCTAATACTTTTGTAGTATGTATTTGGCATTAAATGTATTAAATCTGCCTTCTCGGCAAGTTTCGTAGAAGTAGTCAACACTACAAAAAAAGACGTGTGGCACTCGGGGACTGCCGCGGTAAAGCTATTGCAATTTTATCAACTTGTGCAATTATAATTATTTATTTATTTTATTTATGCAGTATTTTTTTTGCTTTGTTTTTTTTTCTTTGATATTAACCGTTCGAATGTCTTAAGTTACACTGTCCGACATAAGGCTATTGTCTTTCTATTGTGTCTCTAATTACGACATTCAAAGAGAAAATACACTTTTGAAGATACACTTTTTGAGCGTGGTGACCGATAAGAAAACAAATGAGTGGGGGATGTTAAGTTATTTTCGTTAAGGAATTTCTGGATTCGGTCTCCACGCTCAAGGCCCGTGATAGAAGCTATATAATAGCTTAAAAAATCTCCGTTCCATTTTACTCAGATTACACATGTTTTAATGATTGCACATGTTGTCCAGTTATTTAGACACTTGAGATCTAGGAATCAATTTGCGAATCAACAAAACAGCTACTTACTAAATTTCACTAGAAAAATTCCACCAACAACAAATACTACTTACCTGAAAAATAAATCAAGCGCTTGATTTATTTTCAACATAAATATTTTCTATACAAAAGCTGTCAAAACCAGATTTTCATATCTCAAATGATAATATAATCGACTTTAAGAGCGCCCGATCCGAAACACATTTCCACACAACCGCTCTTACGTGATTATGACGTTATTACACATCTTTCTCTAAATATTTTGGAAATACAGATATGTTATGAACATTATCACTTCGAACATTAGTGATTAAAAGCAACATTAGTTCCTTTTAATTCATGAGAATAAAAAATTAACGAAAATAAATTTATAAAAACTGCACATTTAATCGAGGTTCTGAATGTCGAAAATTATAATATTTCCAAAAACTGTGACCATGGTCTATGTCGATTTCGCGGCTCTATAGCAGCGGTATTATTAAGACAATAAGGGTGAGTTGAACCATTTAACTATAACGATAACCAAACCATAACCAGCCTTGAAACGGCCGCCTATTGATCAATTCGACGATGATTTGACAACTGTTAACGACTTTGTTATCGTTATAGTTAAATGGTGCAACTCACCCTTACTATTCAAAATTTTTGTTTTTGCGAGGTCGTTTTAAAAACAAACCAAGCTTTATACTATTACTTTTTGTAATTTTAAAATATTTTCGTGACGTAATATCGTAGACATGCACAGTGCACACCTTTGAAACGTAAGTTAGGGTCAGATTCGCGATTTTTTTTATTGGGCCAACTAATTTATATCTTGTTTTGATATTGATAGTCAATTTTAAAATCATAATTTTTCATTGTGTTTTCTTTTAAATTTGTGGATTTTCAGAGGTTCAAAAAGTTCTAAATGAGTAAAACCTGGCTTTAACATTCGTAAATTCTATTCCCTTAATTGCATTCACTTATTTTTGACTTCCAGGTTGGACCCGCATGACAATGATCCCGCACGACGCTCACCAACTGTCAGTCCACATCGTCACTCCCATTCCTCTAAGCATAGCCTTGCGAGAAAAGAAGCGAGACAAACAGATGCTAGACCTGATGAAACACTCCAAACGTTACGATCTGGACTCTAAACAGGACAAGTACTTGAAGTATGATCCTAATGTGCCTCAGAACCTACAGATTATTGAAGTGGATAGTCATGTCATTGATATAAAGGTGAGTTTATACTACAACATCAATATTTTTGAATGCTCTCATAATATGCTAAACACATTATGTTACAATTAGCTGCAGCCTGCGGCTTCGCCCGAATTGAAAAATATTCTATGAGAACATACGTCTCTAACCTAACTGCTATTACAGAACTAGGACATGGTCTACTTGTGTGCCAAATTTCATCCGTATCCCTCCAGTAGTTTCAGTGTGGTGAAGGAATAATAAACATACACACTCCCTTTTGCCTTTATAAATATTAGTGTGATGTAAAAGCAAAAGTTTGCATGCTCCTGTAGGTATATTTGTTACTAAATCCCGCTCAAATGTCAGAACGGATTTAATACAAGCTCAGTTATATTATGTCATGGTAATACGTTCCTATGGAATAACTTTTCGAGATTCACGCGGACAAAGAAAGCTGCTGGAAAAAGCTAGTAATATAATATCATCGTCATTTCAGTCGAAAGACATCCACTGTTGGACACAGGCAAAAATATTTAAAATGTTTCCGTCAATAAATGAATCCGTGATCGTGACATTTACAACTCTACCTTTTGATGAGTTTTTTTATAGTTCACTACTCTGAGAATTCTTCTCTCACTAAAACAAACTCAAAGGTGAGAGCTTTTTATCCATAAATATAATACAATGTTAAAAATGCGAACCATATGAATTGGAACACTCTTGGAGATGTTATAGACAGTGTTCGAAGTAACGTTCACAGCGGATATACATTTACCTATAGCAGTCCTTTCTATTTTCTGTTTATTAATTGAAATGTCTTTACTGTAAAATGATAACGTGTTACACAATTTCGTTCGTTTGTTTACAAAATCAACTTGTAACAAAGCGGCGAGCGTCAAGCGACGCACTCATTGTTCCGTTTGTAAAAAGGTGAAACATGATGCTGGGTACAGATTGGTGAAATGTACCATATAATGTGAACAGACTTTGTTTTACAATATGTACTATAATATTCATACAGTTGTTTCTGGCTCATTTTGAGAACGCTCACCAGTATCTAATGTATAAAATAAGCCTTTGATTCGATCAAGACTTGAGCTGTACTGCAGTCCCTCCAACGGTACTATAGTATAGTATAGGATAGTATAGTATAGTATAGTATGGTATAGTATAATATAGTATAGTATAGTATAGTATAGTATAGTATAGTATAGTATAGTATAGTATAGTATAGTATAGTATAGTATAGTATAGTATAGTATAGTATAGTATAGTATAGTATAGTATAGTATAGTATAGTATAGTATAGTATAGTATAGTATAGTATAGTATAGTATAGTATAGTATAGTATAGTATAGTATAGTATAGTATAGTATAGTATAGTATAGTATAGTATAGTATAGTATAGTATAGTATAGTATTTCTACACGGTCCTAGACTAGGCATTAACGTCAATGACGAGTACTCTACTCACCTTCGATTTGCCGATGATATAGTTCATGCAATAATCTCATCGTTACCGTCCAATCTTTTAAACCGACTTTGAAAAGCAGAAGGTTCTATGTTCGGCTGAATATATGTTTTTTTTTAATCTCTGTTTTGCTTTGTGATTGATCTTGAAAAATTACATGGGATTTTGCGAGATCTAAATTCCGCAAAATTTGGATTTCATTTCCTATTATATAACTAATACTAGATACTGAACACCAAGTTCTGTAAGTCCCTACTAATATTTTTTTATGGAGTGTAAAGAGTATGTCTGTCTGTCTTGCAGAACGTTCACACCGAACGTGACTTTAGTCTAAAACTACTCGTATGTCTAAAAGTAGTGTCTATATCTATACTTACCTTATAGGAAGGGTCTCGCTGGGAGGGGGAGGTGGTCGCTGGGGGGACGCTCCTGCGCTGGACAAGGACCGACGCAGATGTCTTTATATCCTCAGACTCGAGGCTCCAGACCGACTTAATGATAATGGTGAGTTTGAATTTTCTTTGAGTTCGTCCAAAGTTTGATTGTGGTGACGCAGTGAAAGATACGCGATTGGTGGATAAAGCTTAGTTTATTATTTGGAGAAGTAAAACCAAACTACCTGGCACAAAGTCAATGCAAACTGTTGGCATGCTTTACTTTTCTCTTTTCGCCAAAAAGGAAATTTAGGTTATATGTTAGAGGACAATATGAGAAATCAATTACTTAAAAAAAACTGGTAACTATTTAAACCATAACCGAACGAAGATACGTATAGAAGCTTTGCTATATTTTTGACAGGCGTTACGTTATTTTTTTTTAAACAATAATCGGCCTTTGCAACAATAGATGGCTAGGGGGCCATCTATTGTTGCAAAGGCCGATTTTTCCCATCGAAAAAAAATAAAATAAATAAAACACCCACTGGCGATATTTATGTGGAAGTGAAGGCGAAATAGGTAACTCATTAGAGTTGCAGTGAAGTATATTAAAATATTAGACATGAAGATTTAAAAAAAAAAAAAATTTAAGCCTGTTAAAAAGCAGTAGCAGTATACTAAATAGTCTCTAACTTCGTTTGGTTGACATGATTCTATTTGTTATTGATTTAACTTTTGTAAAAAATAAAAAAAAAATACATACCAATGCCATCTATACAAGGCAAAAGTTTAAGTCCCCTTTATAATTAAAATAATTTACTTTGTTTTACTTTATATCTCTCAAGGTATAAAGTGATTTCAAAGTGTATCTTTTGTCCCGGTCTTACCCTACATATGAGTACGCTTATTGACATTTCATTATACTTAGATAAATATTTGAGAGCTGAGAACATCTAATATCACACTATTTGAATGGTATTATTAACATCAAACGTAAAATTGAGTTTTGATTTGAGACACATATGAAATAGTAAGTAACTATAGGTACCTAACTAACAAGGGTATTTTCTCGATATTTGAATATTTTTTGCAGCATTTAAATAAATCAATTTTTTAATAAATTGTTATTCTAAAAAATCGATGCTTTGTAAGAGGCCGATATTGTAGTATCAAAGTGAAAAACCAAACCAAAGTTTTGTCTCTATTCACCCCAAGGTCTCTATTCACCCCGTTTTACGGAACCTGAAAACATGGTTCATCATCATCATCATCATCTTCCTGCTCTTGTCCCGTTTTATTTGGGGTCGGCGTAACACGTTTTTTTCTTCCATTCTGTCCTGTCACTCGTCACGCTATCACTAACTCCCTTTTCTTTCATGGTTACTAACAATAAATATATTTTTATTGAATTACAAACCTGCGGGCCTATTACGACCGTTTTAAAATCCAGTCAGTTTCCAGGCAAGTCAGTTTACGGCCGTAAACTGACTTGTTCTTTTTGGTATTATGACGTACGTCATTCTGACTGGAATCATCCTGGACAGTTGTCTGTGGCTGGTTTGCACTGCTTTGAAAGATGGCGTTCTAAAACATAAAAACAAAGGTTACCGGTATTTACGGTTTTTAAATTTTTGTATAAAATATTGTTTATTGATGAATTAATGTAATTTTATAACAGAAATCTAAATTAACAACGAGTTTAAAAACGAATTATGTGTTATTTCCGTAAATACAATGTCATAAAGTGGAAAATAGAGCATTGTCTCATATACTTCATTTCTGAACGTACTAGGATAACTCCTAACCCGACAAAAACAAAATTAACCCCGTGTTCCGAATTGCGTCAAAAGCGATTATATTGCGAATCCGTCCAACGCGCAAAGTCACAATTAGTACTTGATAGAGTCTGTCTAATAAGTTAAGCGACTTGGATAATTATTAGGATTTAATGAAATCTGATGTAGTCAACACGGGTTCAATAATCATGGTTGACTAAGAGATAGAGATCATTGTTTACTAACAGAAGAACCATATAAAAAGCAGCAAATATAAGTATTTTTTAAATGATTTAATATTATACAAAATTCCCAAGTCGATTGACTTATTAGACAGACTATAGTCCTTATATTTTGTGACTATTACATTTGGTCGGATTTGCGATATAATCGCTTTAGACGTAATTCGGAACTAAGGGTAAGCGTGTGTACGTACCTACTTGAACAAAACTTTTTAACAAATATATGTTAGCTTGGCGATCGCTGTGCTGCGTAAGGGTGATATCATCGGATTGGCATCCCGGTTAGCGATGGCGTTGGAGTGCTAGGTGACGTCACGGGATCGCTATGGTGGTCGCCGCGGTGACGGTGTTGAAGTGCTGCGCCACCCTGAGCCCAGACGTAAACATCCGATAACCTACGGTGTGGTGGACTGGCCCTTGTTAGGAGGCGGTGACGGTAGCAGGCAGTACCCTTCGGCTACCGAGCCCTCGGCTAGAGCTCGGCGAGCTTGCTGCGCTGCTGGTCTTGTACGCCACCACGCACCCCTGAATGCGTACGTTTTCGACTAAGGGGGAACGTAGCAGCACCTCACAACGGGTATCGAAGAGAATCAATAAAACACGTATTCGACGAAAAGGTTCCTAGGGGTTCGGCTATATAGGTACCCCGAAACTTTACGTCCGCGGGAACCATGATTTTTAGACTTATTTTACTTTTAGTTTCGCTTCAGCCGAGCCCTTTCGGATGCGATATTTAATTATTCTTTCACATAATATATACAATATGCACATCAAAACACTCGTTATGACGTCTACTTTCATATAAAATAATAATCTTTTGCATAACTTAACACATAAAAATGTTTCTAGAACAAAAACTGCAAAAGATACAATGTCGGTCATATTCTGAAACACAAATCTTTCAATTTTTCACCCAATATTATACCAATTATCAATCTAACTGCTATATTATCATTTTTTAGGTATGTTTTAACTAAAAATACAGTAATGGTGAGAATTGAACACAAAACAAAAAAGGTAAACATCAGTTTACAATTACGTAATCGGGATCGCGAACATTAGTACAAACTTCGATCATTTCTAAAACTATAAACGCATCACTTTCGAGAAATTCGAAGATTATCAACTCATCACACATATTTAAAGTTTTATTTAACTATCAAATAGATTCAAATATAATAAAAAGTCAAAACAATTCACTATAAGTTACTAAAAACAAGCGTAAACTGACTGGCTAGTTTGTCACAATTTTTGACACTTTAGCAAGCTACAAAATGTCAGTTTGGTGCTCATAATACGGAATTCCCAGCCAATATCCGTGCTGCGGGTCTATTACGACCTCTTAATTCCAGTCAATTTACGCCGTAAAATGAACTGACTTGCTTATCCGTATTATGACATCTTATTGCCAGCCAGTCAGTAGTCACGTGACACTTGACCGTCTTCTGCACGGATATTGTCTGGGAATTCCGTATTATGAGCACCAAACTGACATTTTGTAGCTTGCTAAAGTGTCAAAAATTGTGACAAACTAGCCAGTCAGTTTACGCCAGTTTTTAGTAACTTATAGTGAATTGTTTTGACTTTTTATTATATTTGAATCTATTTGATAGTTAAATAAAACTTTAAATATGTGTGATGAGTTGATAATCTTCGAATTTCGCGAAAGTGATGCGTTTATAGTTTTAGAAATGATCGAAGTTTGTGATGTTCGCGATCCCGATTACGTAATTGTAAACTGATGTTTACCTTTTTTGTTTTGTGTTCAATTCTCACCATTACTGTATTTTTAGTTAAAACGTACCTAAAAAATGATAATATAGCAGTTAGATTGACAATTGGTATAATATTGGGTGAGAAATTGAAAGATTTGTGTTTCAGAATATGACCGACATTGTATCTTTTGCAGTTTTTGTTCTAGAAACTTTTTTATGTGTTAAGTTATGCAAAAGATTATTGTTTTATATGAAAGTAAACGTCATAACGAGTATTTTGATGTGCATGTTGTATATATTATGTGAAAGAATAAATAAATATGGCATCCGAAAGGGCTCGGCTGAAGCGAAACTAAAAGTAAAATAAGTCTAAAAATCATGGTTCCCGCGGACGTAAAGTTTCGGGGTATACAGCCGAACCCCTAGGAACCTTTTCGTCGAAAACGTGTTTTATTGATCCTCTTCGATACCCTTTGTGAGGTGCTGCTACGTTCCCCCTTAGTCGAAATCGTACGCATTCAGGGGTGCGTTGCGTGGTGGCGTACGAGACCAGCGCAACAAGCAACGCACGCCAAAAATCGGGTTGAACTGTCCCGAGGGCTCGGTAGCCGAAGGGTACTGCCTGCTACCGTCACCGCCTCCTAACAGGGGCCAGTCCACCACACCGTAGGTTATCGGATGTTTACGTCTGGGCTCAGGGTGGCGCAGCACTTCAACACCGTCACCGCGGCGACCACCATAGCGATCCCGATTCCCGTGACGTCACCCAGCACTCCAACTTTTAGTTTACTCTGTGCAGCATAACGATCGACAAGCTAACATATTTTTGTTAAAAAGTTTTGTTCAAGTAGGTACGTACACACGCTTACCCTTATTTCCGAATTACGTCTAAAGCGATTATATCGCAAATCCGACCAAATGTAATAGTCACAAAATATAAGGACTATCAAGTACTATTTGTAACTTTGCGCGTTGGTCGGATTCGCAATATAATCGCTTTTGACGCAATTCGGAACACGAGGTTAATTTTGTTTTTGCCGGGTTAGGAGTTATCCTAGTACGTTCAGAAATGAAGTATATGAGACAATGCTCTATTTTCCACTTTATGACATTGTATTTACGGAAATAAAACATAATTCGTTTTTAAATTCGTTGTTAATATAGATTTCTGTTATAAAATTACATTAATTCATCAATAAACAATATTTTATACAAAAATTTAAAAACCGTAAATACCGGTAACCTTTGTTTTTATGTTTTCGAACGCCATCTTTCAAAGCAGTGCAAACCAGCCACAGACAACTGTCCAGGATGATTCCAGTCAGAATGACGTACGTCATAATACGAAAAAGAACAAGGCAGTTTACGGCCGTAAACTGACTTGCCTGGAAACTGACTGGATTTTAAAACGGTCGTAATAGGCCCGCAGAAGACGGTCAAGTGTCACGTGACTACTGACTGGCTGGCAATAAGATGTCATAATACGGATAAGCAAGTCAGTTCATTTTACGGCGTAAATTGACTGGAATTAAGAGGTCGTAATAGGCCCGCTGTGGTGCTTCAATACAAACTAAAAACAAGTTTGATTTAATGTTGATCTGGTCTAATTCATTGTTGATTTAGAATTGTTATTCCATTTATTTTGCATACTACCTACTCGTATTTATCTCTACATGTTAGTTTTCAAAAACATTGAATACTGTAAAAAATACTAACCCACCATCGGAAACAGAGTCCAACCGGTGGTCAGGGTTCTTGAGAGAGGAATTTCCAACCAATACGAGCTGCGTCCAGAAGCCTTCTGCCTTCTGGACCAAGTCCTTCAACCAACTGCTCGGCGCGCGCAACAACCTCCATAGATGATGGTCGAGGATTTTGGCTATTATACCATTAGCCGTCACTGATTTATTATTATACACCCCTATTTAATATTAATACAAAAAAATTGGGGTTTTATCTGTACCCAAAAGTAAAGAAAAACGAAATCCACAAATTGTCCCCGAAAAGTCATATTTGTTTATAATAGAATCAATAAATTCATAACAATTGCTACTAGAAAATATTGTTTTCATTCATTATAATCTATTGAGTGACATTTTGGGATATAAACAAACGCTAATAACTTTGCTGTTTGTGAATATTATTTACTAGCGGCCCGTCCCGGTTTCGCACGTGCAATAAATATAGCCTATGTTACTCAGGGTGAATGCAGCTTTCCAATGGTGAAAGAATTTTTGAATTTGGCACAGTAGTTTTTGAGTTTATTCATTACAAACAAACACACAAAAATACTAATTTTCCCTCTTTATAGGTAATATTAGTGTAGACTGAAACTTTACATAAACGATAACAAGACTTTGACTAATAAGCCTTTAAAGTATTCGTACTAATTAAAATCTAGTAGTATATTATCTAGATATAATATAATAATAATAATATATACCTAATGGTAATATTAGTGTAGATTTAGACTTTACATAAACGATAACAAGACTTTAATTAGTACGAATACTTTAAAGGCTTATTAGTCAGTCTTGTTATCGTTTATGTAAAGTCTCAATCTACACTAATATTACCTTAAACTAGACAGTTTGAGACTAGATATAATTATAGGCTAGATATAAATTCAAAGCTGAGCAAAAGACCTAACTCCACTCATTTTATTATTCCCGACTCTATACCACCTGTCAAATCCTAAGCTTGTCATCTAAATTGTAACGTTCGTACTAGAATAAACATTACAAATCGCATAGCTTCCAATTTTTCGCTCAACTTCATATGGATTCAGAGCGTTTATTAACGAGATACCTCACTTTGAAAGCGGTCGCTTCTGGCTCACTGCGAATAAACTTGGCTGTGCTGTAGAGGATTATGACAGGATTTATATCCGACTATGTTCGCGTAGCTGAATACGTTCTGAGGAAGCGAAATGTATTGCGAAGCAGTTAATTTAAATTATGTAAGGGAAAGAGCGCACTGAATAATTTTACCTCAGTTTTTAATAGCTTTTTCTAAACGTATCCAATTTTCGACACCGTGCTAGATCGATGCACGAGGCATTGGTTCAGAATAGCTATACCCTATTTGCGTTAAGATTAGATATTTAAGGAATTTTTAATTCTATTTCGTAGGCATAAGGATGGCATTAAAAGCAAAAAGTGGTTACAATTACAAAACCAACTATTTACTGCAGCCGCCATTTGTCATACCACCAACATAAAAGTCAAAATTGGTTGAACGGACAGCAATAAAAGGTTTTCATAAATGTCTAATGTTATTTTGAATAGAGTATGACTGCCATGGGAAATGTAAAGAGTAGAGGGGGTGTTTACCCAGCAAAAATGTTCTCGACCCAATTTTGGCCACGGTGGCCAACCTCAACAGAGATTAGCCAAGTACGCTGGACGTATTAAAATGATAGTACGCAAGATGAAGTGCAAACACAGGTGTACTCTCTGTTCCTTTACTCTCATAGTCCGATGTGTTGGCAATCCAATAAGGCAAGACACAGATTTGGCAAAGCAGCAATCCGAGGCACGGTGGTACCACACCACCGACTTCCAGTCTCCGGGATGCTACTGAATAGTGGAATAACCCAATAACACTTTGCTTAGGAATCGATCTCAAAACCCGACCATTAGACGAACAAGGCAATAAAGAGGATATACAACATTATTGTTAGTTTATGCGAAACTTAAATATAAGTAGTTTGGTCAGAATCAGCAACTGAATCCAATAGATTTTACACCATATTATATTTTTTCCCAAAAATATTTAAAAAGATCACAAGGTAGACACCACCGACACTAATTACAACACAGGTCATGGTAGGTCATAACGCGTATTAGGCGCCAGCAAAGAGTTGGGTGCAAGTGCAAAACAACCTCTCAGTCGCCTGGATGTCCCGGTGACTGTATTTTTGCTAACATAACAAGGTTATAACTTTGTGATTTTGCATGATACAGTTATGAAATTTTGTACGTTTATATTTTTACATAAAAATACTAGACACATGTTTCGGGTTTCGCATATATATACTAAAATTAATGTTGTATGGGCTGATATAATAATATCCAACTTTGAAGGCTCCGTCACAAAACAGATATGTACAGAAGACAATCTCATGTATGTACTTCACTTTTTATACCTACGCTCGGTGGACGCACACTAATGAGCGTTTGAGCCGGAATTGTTCGACGAGTGACCCGAAACGCGACCGAGACATCGTGTCTGTGAGCGGTGTCTATGTGTGCGTTGCTTGAGCGCGCTTTGTATGTAGATTGACTTCTGTACCTATAAATTTTGTGGCTCCGTGTAGGACAAAGGTATAATAGTACCCAACACTAATAAATTCTGAAACAATCTCATAGAGTTTACCTACATTATGAGCCGTTTCTATTCTGATTCTACCATTTATCTTTCAGTCTCCACCTAACACCGCTTTATAATTTAACTTCAACATAAACCCCGAGTTTTCCACGTGGAAATAATAAATGTCAGTGTTTACGTGGGTAATTTTTTATATAAGGTCCCTCTTCACGGCCGGGCGCCCATTATCTTCATTCGTAGCAATTATTTACAGAGATTTTGAATGAAAGAGAAACTAGCTATTTTCGTGTTTGTGTCCATAATACAATCAATTTGTTTAAACTATTCCCAACTAATTTGTGGTTGGCTCCAGACTAAATGGATACATTTGAATACCAATCCTTACTAATATTATAAAAGCGAAAGTGACTTTGTTTGTTTATTTGTTTGTTACGTCTTCACGCCTAAATGGCAAAACCAATTTTGATGAATTTTGGTACAGAGATAGTTGGGACCTTGGAGACGGACATAGGCTATTTTTTTTTAAGTGAGAAAAGTGGGAGAAAGAGGCGGGCGAAGCCGCGGGTAAAAGCTATTAATTATAAATAATGAAAATTTTTTACTATCAAGCAATTAACGCCGATAGAACAAATAAACACACAATCTTTTAGTGATATACAAAACAGAGCGTAAAGTCCCGCATACCTTCATTGAAAAAAGATGGTCGTCTAACTAGACAGGTATATTTTCTGATCTATTCAAGTGGCCGATAGATGATTTGGTGGGTTGTTGGGATATGTTCAAATTGCACGGAAAACTCTAATTGCGCGAAACAGGATTACATAGTTTAGTTCTTATGTGACGCCATAGATGTTGCTAAAATCTTACATTATAATACAAGAAAACATAACAATTCACACACAATAGTACACGATGTGACGGCGTCTTGTTTCACTGCGTCGTTAGTAACACAAACACAAAATCGACGATACACGACGCCCTTCGGCCAAAACTCTCCTTGAAGAAGGTTTTCAAATACTGAGTAGGGGCCCGCACCACAAACGACTCTCGACTCTCTCTCCCTCGTCTTTACATGACTCCCTATCCTAACACGACACCCCTTGTGAATAAGATTATCTGACTTCTGAATATCCGTAACAAGTGTAAAAGATGATCAGCAGAGACCCCCAGCTTCACAAGTTTTCTCGGGTATGGACTGGTCACAATATTTATTTATTTATTATTATTACCCAAGGTAGCAAATGTAATCGCAAAATAGCCTAGCATTCAGAGACGCCACCCACCAACTGATCAGATATCCATTAGTGTATGCATAACACATGTACATACATAATAAATAATCAATGGGCAGTCTCAAGCAGCGCCTTGGAGAACCGACAACACAATTAGTGTAGTCAAGTGTAGATAAGTGAGGACAACACAATTAGTGTCACCCTCTCGAATTCCACCAATGTGCAAGAAAAAATATCTTGCAGAGAGACACTACTGAGTATTTCTACCGCCCGAGTCACAGGTGCGAACTATAACAGATTTGTGCAGGCTACCGGGACTTATTCAATGAACCATTCATTCAATAAGTCCCGGCATCTCCCAATCACTAATCGACCTCGACAAGAGTTGCTTAACTTTAAGGTGAACATACCAGGGTAACTCGAAAAATTCAAATTATTGTACTATTTTTGCCAATTGCAGTTCAGTATCGGGAAGTAAGGTAATAAAAATATATACAATATGCGATAATAACATGTATGTTTACACAATATTAGATTTAAGTTGGATTGCAGTTGAAATGCAGCCCGTCTGTTTAGACCCTAAACTGAATTGCGAATTGCAAAAACTTTCGAAAATTTTAATGGACTACCCTGGAGCATGCACCAAGCCCCCAGGCCTCTCCGAGAACTATCTAATTCAGTAATTGTTTGCTAAACAACAGCCATACAAAAATGAATAAACTATGAAAAGTGTAACGAAGCAAAACAGTGGATGATAAGGGTCGGATCCTCTCCCGGTTAATTATTCAACAACGCTCTCAACTCCGCCGCTGAAGCTAATTGGGACTCACGCACGCTTCACTTTATATCTCATTTTTCTTCATCGTCTTTTATTCAGGAACGTTCTATAACAATTCATGTAAACGACTGAGGTTAATTTAACGTGACTGTAAGGATGGCCCGCGAAAGTATTTATTTAAATGGCACATTTTAGCTCATCATTCTGTTTTCAGTTCATTTAGAGAGTTATGTTATGTTAATGGTTTTAATGAGTATGTAAATACATACATGTCAATACCGCAAATATACATTTTTTACCTTACTAACCGATACTAAAGTGTAAATTGTAAAAAAATATGAATGTCGCGGGTTCACATCAAAGCCTTATTTTTTAAAGTTTAAACCGAGACCAAACGCAGCTATTGATTTAACTAACCCTTTTATATTATTTTACGTTTACAGAATGAAAACGTAATTAATATAAAACAAAGCTTGTTTCTGAGCTTGCCGGTTTGTCATCTAACTGCTCAGTTCGCAACAGATTTTGATGATGCAATTTTTAGCTAACAGAAACCGTGAAAATTTTATTGTATAATATAATTAATATATCACTGCCGTGTGGTTAAATTGGCCAGTTAATTAAACACCTAGAGCCGACATCCAACTAGATGGATGTAAGACAACTTGCTAAAAAATACCTAGGCATTCAATTATCTGGTTAATTTAACCAGATGGTTGTAACATATATAATTTGAAGTGAAGCTGGGGCTCGTAACTAGTTACCCATAATTGTAATGTGCTTTTAGTAATCGTAAGTTTTCTATTACTTTAACTGTTCGTACTCGTGAGAACCTGTAATTGGCTAAATGTCTCTTATACTGTTGTTATCCTTTTAGTATAGCTGTTGGTTCTCTTATGAATAAATAAGGGTGAGATGCACTATTTAACTATAACGATAACTAAACCATAACCAGCCGTAAAACGCCCGCCTATTGGTCAATTCGACGATTTGACAACTTGTAACGGCTTTGTTATCGTTATAGTTAAATGGTGCAATTCACCGTAAATAAATAAAACGAAAACGTCTATCTTTTGTTTAGTACAAGTAAAATAAAATTACGGCACACACACTGTTTTAAGTTACGTTTAAGTTTTCATAATAAATCGTTAAACAAATAAAAGTGAAGAACAAAGAATCCAATAAGAGCACGTAACACTCTTTACCGTAATGTGTTTAATGTTACATAAAGTGTTATGAAACGTTGATACCGCCGCCATTTATTGCTATAACTTACTACCAGCTTTCAGAGTTATGGATACTTAGTTCAGCCAAGTGTAAAAATCCACGTGTTCGCTTGAAATCAAAACTTATAACTGTATTATAATAATATACAACATTATTTTTAGTATAAGCGAAACCAGAATCAGTAACTGAATGGATTCGAATAGTTTTTACGCCATGTTAAATGTTTTCCCAAATATATCTATAAAGATCACAAGTTGGATACCACCGACACTAAGCACAATGAACTTATATTTTTAATTATAAACAAGTATTTTCGACTTTAACCAAAATTGAGCAAACTCCATAGGCTCACAAGTTAATCAGCTATTTTATGATGCACAGGCATATCCTGAACATCCAGTGGTGTCCGGAGAAGTCGTTACGGTGGAGGTCTCCGTGAACTACAGCACGCCAGCCAGTCGAACGAGACCCTTGGAGTACAGGTAAATATATATTTCTACTGATATTATTATCTTACTATCATTAGCACGAAGAATCGCCAAACATAAGGGCAGGGCACATTGCTCACAGAATCGGTGGCTGTTGGGGTCGCAAGGATCTAGAGTGGCGACCGCATACCAGAAGACGCCGTGTTGGAAGGCCGTCTACAAGGTGGACTGATGACCTGGAAGGGTTGCGGAAATCCGATGGCTGCGAGAAGCACAGGAGCGCTCATTGTGGCGACACTTAGGTAGAGGAGGCTTATGTCCAACAGTGGACGTCTTTCGGCTGAAATAATGACGATGATGATGATTAATGTTTGACCTTTGACCCATGTTTCTGTTGTTGGGGCCGACGCAGCACGTTTTTGGTTTTATTGTCCGTTCCACCCATATTTCTTGTTGTACCTTTTCCAAATAAAACTGGTCAAGGGCAGGAAAATGATAATGATCCATCTTATCACACGTCACGCTATCACCTCGCCTTCGTTCATGGCTTCAGTAAAAGCTAAAGTTAGAGCAGTATGTAGTCGCTCTCTGACAGATGATAAAGATCGGTATAGAGAGTCACCACCTCCACGAGGAAGTGTCTGACTACGATATTATCGATATTATCGTCCTGTCACTTCATTTCTATAACAACTATAGGATCGTGTCTCGATATAGCGATATTATCGTGCTATCACTTCATTTTTATAACAATGATTGTATCGTTGTCTCGACATAGCGATATTATCGTCCTGACACTTCATTTTATAGCAACTATATTATCGTCCTGACGATAATATAGTTGCTATAAAAGTTTTTTATTTAAGTGTTTCACTTCATACTTATTACAACTACTTTATTTTACATGGCGATAGTAGATAGATACCACAGCAGTTATTAACACATATTAGTATATATTATTATCGTGTCTCCACAAAGCGATTTTATCGTCCTACCCCTTCACTCTACTATATGATCGTGGATCCACATAGTGATATTATAGTTCTATCAATTCGTTTTATAACTAGATACATAGTAATATTATCATCCTCTCACTTTAATTTATAACAGTTCTATATAATCGTGTCTCCACATGATGATATTATTATAGCAACGGGTGCTATCAACCAACAAAACGTGAATTCGTGGCGATTTATTCATTCATGAAAATGGTGCCTAATTGTACTAATTTAAGCAGTCTTGTCATTATTTGGTAGTAGACTCTGCGGTTTTCTAAGGTAGGTCCAAACTTTTCTAATTTTTATAATCCCACTTAAATTAAAACTTACTAAGACTTAATTACGAAGATTATTTAAAACTTTTCTCGATCGTTTTTTATCTTATGATCAAATTAGAGACCCGAGTACCTACTCGTCTCGACCAAACAGATAGAAGAGGTCATTGACTTAACTGACAGACCTTTTACTCTCCATCTACTCATTATTTCTCAAGTCTATCATTTTATGCCAAAAATACCACCTTGTATTATTTAACTAAGCATAATACTGCTGATAAGGATAAAATCCGACAAAGGAACTTCCCTTTGAAAATTAAAAGGAAATAGCATTTTTTCTTTATTTTCCTTAATTTTCAAAGAAAGGAACCAACCAATAGATTTTTATGAGGACTGTTTTAAGTTTTTCCTCCGTGCGACGTTTTATATTCATCCTTCTTTTATTTTTTCCAGTTACTCATTTCAATTTCATTTAATGGTGTATTCTAGCTTGAAGATAAATATAAGAATCAAGTTTCATATCATACAATTGCCGAAACGGATCTTGAGCGCTTGGCGTCTGAGTGGGGACTAGACATTCAATACATTAGCGAGCCAATCGTTTTCGTCGTTAGATACATGCAGCAACGCAGGAAACGAATCAGGAGTAACGTCTATGACACGATGGCGTTGCGAGCCAATCACTGACACTCCCCGCCCCCACGTCTCACTTCGCACCACTAAAGAGACCGAATATTTGAGTTCTGCGCAACTTGAAGCCAGCGCTCAAGATCCGTAACGGCAATTTTACCTATTAAAGATTTACGGCGAGCAATGGGTAGCTCCCCGGTCCGGTCGTCCGTTAACCATCTGGACTGAGCCCGAGTCGTCGACGGCTCGTAGTGTTTCACGCGCCTCAAGGAGATGTAAGCAAAACCGTAGGGGCCCAGCAGGATCAAAGCCTATTGGGGCCATAGGTTGGCTTCTGAATGGAAAACCCGGGGTCCTGAAACGTAAAGCAAAGAAGGAACATATGAGTGGGTTTTAGTCAGTAACAGTTTGACCCTCCCGCCCCACGCTAGAGCGAGAAAAATCATTGGATGATTTCCCACCTACAAAAAATACCCCTTAAAGATTTCACATCTGAATAAAACATTCTCAGCAAACCCCTTCAATACAAATAACTTCACAAAGATACGACTCTGAAGAATACTTGTAACAAAAAGTATATATGTACATAAATATTGTAGCATACAAGTTGAACAAATCCCTCGCCGTATCACCGAGAACAAGCAACCTTAATGTATCTTATAAACTTTGTGACAGACTCGCTCAGTACTACTAAGTGAAACAAAAGTTACCTTTGTCTGGCCGTATCGAGCGAGCCCGGAAAATTCTTTCTCCAATACGTCTTCAGTAGGTACTGATTTGTTAACACAGAGGGTGTAACTGAAATGGGTAGATATATATTAGATGTTGCTTCTGTCAGCAGAAATATAATAACATCTATGCAAAATTAATATTAAAGTAATTCATACTCCATTTAAAAAAATAAAATTGGACTAATCATTTTTTTCTCTTTTTTTTGACAGAAAAATCTATTCCTATACTCACTAATAATAAAAAAGAGGTAAGGTTTGTAAGGAATAAACTCAAAAACTACTGAACTGATTATAAATATTCTTTAACCAAGAGGCACCAAGGCTACTTCGTTACGGTTACTGGCTTTTTCCCGCGGCTTTGCCCACATACATAAAATATATGTTACTCAGGAATAAAGCAGCTTTCTATCGGTGAAAAAACTTTAGCAATCGGACCAGAACTTCCAGAGATTACCTCCTACAAACAAAAAAACATAAACAAAATTAGTGTATTGAGTACTTTCACGCGGAGTACGGTGTTGGTAGAAGCTAAGTAGTTATTAAACAAAACCGTCAACTGATGCTATTTTTTAAGTGTGACACTATCAAATATTTCCTTCTGTTTTGGGTGGAGCATCAGGACGTGTCAGTCTTACAGACTTAAACCCGCCTGCGTTCCTTCAGTTACCTTTTGCTTTTCAGAGCCAAGGTAACTCTTTTGCTGTCTAACCTGGACCTGTCATGCATGCGGTCCAATTTCTTTTTAAGCTATTGCATAGCTTCTATCGCGGGCCTTGAGCGTGGAGACCGAATCCAGAAATTCCGTAATGAAAATAACCTAACACCCCCCACTCATTTGTTTTCTTATCGGTCACCACGCTCAAAAAGTGTAACTTCAAATAATATCAAAGAAAAAAAAAACAAAGGAAAAAAAATAGTGCTATTAAATAAATAATTATAATTGCATAGGTTGATAAAAAATGCTATGCAATAGCTTTATGGCGGCATGGCGGCAGTCCCCGAGTGCCACACATCTTTTTTTTTATGTTTATGAATTTTTTGAAGAAATTTGTTTTTGTCTGTGGGCAAAAAAGCAGTAATTAAGGTAGCAACATGCGCACACGTGTACCACACACGTCGATCTGAGCGCGTCGGTCTCCATACATTTTATTGGAAACTAGACTTGTAGAGCTACACTAGATCCACGCCACGCGACGTCGTTCTACGTACAAATCAGGCATTGGTCTAATGTAGTTCTAGCTTTAAAATATGGTCATCCATTTCCGTTACACCCTCCTGTAGATACGGATTTATATAGAAAGTTGAGCCAATATATTCTGATTATGCTGTAGTTTTACGAGTGGGGATTCTTGTTATATTAGCACTCACAGAACACAGGAATCATACAGTAGTATTCTTCTGTTCAGTGTTAGCACTGTACCTACCTTCTGTATACGTTGGTTTCAATATCGTTTGGCTTGCTTTATTTGCGCGATAACTAATTGAACTTAGTTAATGGTCCTTATTAATCTATCCCGGGCTGAATTGCCGGCTTGAGAATGTTTGGTATTACCATTTTCATTAATAGTTTGTAGTTAGTTGGGTACTTAGCAATCGAGAAGTTTTATGTCCGAAATTACGCTACTATCTCGTAAACGCTTAAATGATGATTTCATTTCATTGTATACTGGTAAATGATAAATAAATCATAAATGATATTTATTTTGCAAATAGGTTTTTTAAAAACACTTTTACACGTTATTTTTTTCATCAGTTTAAACTAGATGAGGCCACGTTTCCTAGCTGACTACCCTGAGAAGATACACCGAAACATATTCAGAGGCAGTCTTTTTTTCAAAGTCAATGCAAACATTTATTGGTCAAATCATATGAAAACCATGCAGATTAGTGTCTGAGATGGTATTTTCTCGGTTGGATAATAGATTGTTTGAAAAAAATCACAGCGGCTCTGAAACACAAAGGGCAACTGAAAGAACACAGTGAGTTTTAGTTAGTAAAAGTCTCAAACTCGCCCTCGTTCCGTAAAGAGTAGGAAGAAGTTGAGCGATTGGCTGAAGTGCTGCTTCTTGTGAGGTTTGATTTCCGTAATATTTGTATGGTCTACAGATAGTTGATCCAGGTCTGAGTGTCTTGTGTATGTAAGTTTACACACTTGTGAACGCATCCACGATACATGAGTACCTACTGATGGCCATGGGTTGTGAGAAAAGGTTGTGGAACGAAGACAAAGAAAGAACAGGAGTGGGTTTTACTCGGTAAAAGTCGTCCCGCTTGCCCCTCAAGATCGAGAGAAGTCATTGGATAATATCCCGCCTAAAAAAAAAACTCATGGTACAGAAGTAATACCTAGTACGGACTAAAGTTAAAAAAAAAAAATCTTTATTGATTTCCCACCAAAAAGTTTTAAAAAATTTGACTGTATTTATATCGGTATTCAGCTACATAGTAATATAAACTTCTACTAATTTATAGTCATACCTATCTGAAGAATTAATCAAGAAGTTATTTTTGAAATAATTACGTAGAAAAACCATAAAAAAAGCTAGCGCTAATGACAAAACTTAGTCACAATTTGTCGCTTGACAAGCATTTGTTTTCACATGAGCGATGGTTAAGAAGACTCCTCGTGTGGAAACTTCAGGCTCCCTTTTATCACAATTGAGTTCTTTCGCTCATTTCGCTTTCATTGTACTTCGTGTCGACTGAAGTGACTAGAAAATTCTTTCAGGAATAAAAAAATACTGCAAATATTATAGTTATTACACTTTATCTATCTATATATTTATATCATAACCTTATTGCAAATAAGTATGTATTATCTAACTAATATTATAAATGTGAAAGTGTGGATGTTTAGATGTTTGGATGTTGGTTACTTAATCACGCAAAAACGGCTGAACGGATTTGGATAAAATTTGGCATGCATATAGCCTTTGACATGGATAAGAACATAGGCTACCTTTTATCCCGATTCCTTAAGTACCTAATGCCACGCGGGCGAAGCTGCGGGCAAAAGCTAGTTATGTTATAATTATTATACTCGATCAAACCTTTAGATTTATTTATCTTTTGCCGAAGCTATCTTGGTAAATAAGTATTACTTATAGCTTTTCTTTTATGGTGGGAAAAATCATGCATTGACATCCCCCGCCCTTGGGCGGAGCGGGAGATAGTGTCAGACTTTTACTGACTAAAAGACCCACCCCGTTCCTTCTAACCTTCATACCGGGGCTCGAGCGCCCTTTCGGATAACCCTGGCCCCAGTAGGCTTCGACCCGGCTGGGTCCCTGCTGTTGCTGACAACTCCTTGAGGCGCGCGGGAACAGTGCGCGCCGTCGACGACTTGGGCTTGGTTCAGACAGTTACCGGACGGCCGGACAGCGAGCTACCCATTGCTCACTGTCCGCAAGCCCGCGCCTACGGTGGCCGGAAATTGGGATCAGAATCCCGGCGGCGGCGATAACGCCGTTGCCTGATGCGTTCGGCCTCCTCCTTTGCGAGCATTACTGCTTCGCAGAAGTCGGCGACCGCCTGCCACTCCTCCTCGCTCCGGACCATGGCCTCAACCAAGGCCCGGCGCGAGAGGTCTCCGCCGCCGATCGCCCCCATGAGGGCACGGGGATGCTCCGCCCAAGCAGGGCACACCTCGACTGTGTGCTCCACCGTGTCCTCCGGGCATTCCGCACAGTGACGACACCCGGGCGTCACTTCCGCACGAATCCAGTGCAGGAAACTCCCGAACGAACCATGTCCGCTGAGGACCTGCGTCATGCGGAAGGTAAGGACGCCGTGAGGTCTTTCCAGCCACGCCTCAAAGAGGGGACTTACCGCCATGATTGTGGCGTGCCCAGCACCGGGTTGCGATAGTCGTTGACGCCATTTCACCATGAGATCCCGCCGGAAGTATTATAGCTAATAACCAGTTTTACTTGCATAATTAACTTGATTTGAGTAGAAATTCGGATAGTTTGGTAACTACGATATACGTATTTAAAAGCGAAATTCACTGATTAATCATAGAATCTCAGAAACTATACCGCACCTGCACCTACAAACTTACAGGCAGGTCCCTTAAGAAGCAGAGTTGGGGCGTGGGAACATCTCGCCGTCTCTTTTGTACTCACGTAACCTGATGGCGGTGACGTCACATTTCAGTATGTGCATCTTCATTTTGTTCCTTGACAATTTAGATCAGGATTACGAAAAATCTATAGTCTGACGGTTTTCATGGGGCGATGTAGCTAAAACCATCGACAAGTGTAAAATTTTCAATGTTCCTAACAAAATTACCGTAGCAAACAGTGGTAAAACCATGACTAGTTTCAACAAACTATTAACAGGAACCTTAAAATCCAACTATAAGACTCGCCCATTTAATAAGCAAATGGGCAAGTCTCGGCACGCTCAAATTGTCAGATTAAGGAAAGATATACTTTTCGCAGATTCATTTGCGCAGCGTGGTATTTCTAACGCGATCTATTTGCTTAATACCTCTATGCTGTTCTCCATTGCCCTTATGTATTGAATGTATTTGAAAGATTCTTTTTAAGGTTGACTGGGAGAGAATGCCTTGTTGCATTAAGTCCGCCTATGAACCACTACTGTACATGAAGTTTAAATAAATAAATAATCCAAAAAGATTGACCAAATTAATGATGAGGCAATTCCTGGCTCCAAATACGAAACGAAATATAAAATACGATTTCAGGAATTTTCATTTACAATTCTCAGACTCCTGTCACTGGTCGGGTCACATGAAAAATATGACTGCATTATGACATCCTTTTCGAGAATATTTCATTTATACGATATCACGTACTCGCCGGTATATCACTGTCACTATTTAAGTAATGAGCGTTTCAAATTCATGGCTGCGCTGATATAAATCACGATTTATTGTAGATACAGTGGAACTGTGCAATGGAACCAAAGTGAACTGAATAAATACGTATTCGTAATATCGCTAGTATCGCTCATTATAACTAACTAGCTGTCACCTACATCTTTAGTTACTTTTCCGCTTCCGTAAATCGTAGCGTGATATAACTCATCACCATCATGTCAGCCGAAAGACGTGCACTGCTGGGCATAGGCCTCCCTCAAGTGTCGCTACAATGAACGGTCCTGTCGCACCCATCTGATTCCCGCAACCCTTACCAGGTCATCGGTTCACCTTGTAGGTGGCCATCCAACGCTGCGTGTTCCGATACATGTTAGCCTCTCCAGAACCTTTCAGCCCAACGGCTATCTGTTCCACGAGCAATGTGATCTATCCATTGCCACTTAAGTTTGAAATATCGGCCACCTTGGTTCTCCTGCTGATATATTCATTTCTTCGATCACGCAAGGAAACTCTGATCATAGCTCTTTCCATTGCCCTTTGGGTGACTAAGCCTTCTGATGAGGCCCTTTGTGAGCGAACCCGTTTCGGAGCCATATCTCATCACTGGCAACACGCATGGTTATAGACTTTCGTCTTGAGACACTGTGGTATGTTGGTACCGTTCGTGGTGTTGGACGTAAAGATACCGCGCGCGCAGCTTCCCGAACGCTACCCAGCCGAGTCGGATTCGACAGTTGACCTCTTTCTCGAAATTAGATCTACCTAACTGGACTGTCTGTCCGAAGTATACGTAATCGTTCACAACTTCGAGTGTGCGTAATAACATATACTATTAGTCATGAATCTAGCTATCCCTTTTAGAAAGATATTAGCAATCCGACTGGCAGTTCTAGACTGCGTTTAAATAAACACCAAAACACTTTCGCTTTCTTTTGTTATTTTTTTTTTTTCATTATTGTTAGGCTCGCGTTTGACCACCATCTCACCTGATGCTAAGCGATGATGTGGCCGTCGATGGAGCACGCTTATCTATCAGGAAACACAGACTTCGGCAAATATTTTCTCTTTATAATATCTTTTAGTTTAGATAAAATACTGACTTCTGCCAGCGACTTTGTCCTCATAAATATTGTTTATAGCAGATGCGAATTTGAAGTCGAGGCCAGATAAAAATACCCTATATCTTTTGTTGGGGTTCAAGCTTACTCTGTACTTAATTTCATTTTAAAATCGGTTCATTAGTTTAACAGTAAAAGCGTAACAGACAGACAATTACATTCACATTCATAACTCCAAAGTATGGATTAGTATAGATAAATAATGTTTTCCAACTTTGAATTGAATCCTTGTACAAATATTTGAATTGTAGCAAGTTCTGTACACGCCCAAGTTTAGCTACAAGTTTCCTTTTTGTAGACAATAACTTACCCTTTACTTTGCGTCGCATTTGTATTGTGAGTTTTGGGTATCATTTCTTTAGATGTGTAGATAAATATACAAGACATTACTTTTGTTTGCTTTGTCTTCTATTCTTTTAAAAATACCTAGCCGTTCGATATCCATAGGGCTATACATATATGGAATTACAGAAAGGTATGCATATTTTCGAGCTCATTTTCGATATTTGCAAACTACTTTATGTAGAACTTCTTATTACGTTCTTGGGTAAATACCCTATAAGAAAAAAAACTATATTTTTTATCATTTTTGCGGTGGCGCGAAATCACGCGTTCGCCTCGGTTTTGAGTGGTACTTAGGTACTATAATTACGGTATATTAAAAAAAAAAAACACTACGCTAATTACAACTATTTAAAGCGTCAAAAAACTCTTCCACATTGCTGTCGACTTATCTGCGCCCAAAAGACTGGTGGTATTACCACGCTGTATGGCAATAGTGCTTATCCTCTGTCCGAGGCAAAACCCACCCCTTTGGTCACTCGAAGTGTCAACGACGTTTCGTCAGATCTTTATACAACTTGTGAGTACTCGGACCCCTTTTGTTTCGTTAAGTCATTATTTAGTCGCCTTCCCACTTACTAATAAACAGAGTTACTATGTTTGAGAATTAGGTTTATTAGATACCGTTCTTTGCCCAGCAGTGGGACATACAATGGGCTACTAAGAAAGGTACCTAGATGTGGGCTACGGGATAGTTTGAAACAGTTTCCGCAGCCATAGAAAGTTAAGGGTAAGTGAAGGAACACAGGTGGGTTTTAGTTATTAAAAGTCTTACATCCAGAGTGGGAGGAAATATTAATAAAACGTTCAGAACGTGTCGAACGTGTATATACTTGAAAGGGTCAAATCACCACCTACCTCAAAAAATGGTTAATTGTAGATTCATTTTCAATTCACTTTCTCAAAATCCCACACTTATCCTTACCGTTTAAGACATGCAATATACTGCTGCTTTTCCGCACTAGTGTGGAAAAGCCCCTGCCAGAAATTGATGTATTTATCGAATTAGGCGTTAAGTGATCTACACGAATCGACAGTCAACAAACGTTTATTTTTCTTCGTTAGTGTATTGAAAAACGTCGTTTGGTACACGTGGAAAGTCGGCTCCACTCGCAGCACTCGGCTCCATAACACCTTCGCCTGTAGTTCGGGCGTATTCCGCTTCGGACGGTACTTCAAACTTTCCTCCACTTTTATGCAAATGTACTATAAGTACTCTAGTTTTAGGTTACTCGTTCGTCATACAGAGGCACTTCAAACAAGTTCGATCAAACAGTTCACCCTTTGAAGGTCACGCTAGTATCGGCTTGGTATAATTTATGTATAAATCTGTTTAACACAACATCTGGCAGGCTGGGCCGCAGTCACGTGTGCTTAATGTGCACTGCGCACAGGTATTAATATCATTAATAATTAATAAACCTGATAACCATTAATTTCAGTAACATTGTACTACGTTATTTAGCTGAGGAGTGGTTAAATTAACATTGAATAGGCGCCTACATACAATAAAGCAGTACGTATATACGTACTGCTTTATTGTATGTATAGAATTTAGAACAATCTTAAAACCTATCAAACAGGTTTCCCTCTTAGGACTCGGGAGTTTTTGCCACTTTTTATTTAAAAGCAAATTCTTTAAATCTAAAAGAATCTGATTTAAATAAAAGTTCTCAAAAATCTCAAATTATATCTTTGTTAGGATCGGTCTCAAGCTATATCTGCATTTTAAATGTAAATACATATAACGGGTATCTTTCTATCTGTAGGTTCGGTACAAAAAATTACCATGAACATATCTTCATGACTTTAGTTGTAAACGCAAATTCCCGTGACTAAAATATCCCGTGTCAATTCAATCGTCAATTCAAACAATTGAAAACTAGAGGCTTCGAGTTTAATAAGCTGAAATAGTTTTTTTTTTCAGCTTTTTTTTCGGTGGGAAAATCATCTAATGACATCCCCCGCTCTTGGGCGAGAGATAGTGTAAGACTTTTACTAACTAAAAACTCACTCGTGTTCCTTCGTTGCCTTTCGTACCGGGGCTGAGCCATCCTTCGAGCTAACCCTGGCCCCAGTAGGCAGGAGTGGAAGGATGGTCTCTTACCGACTAAAACCACACCTCAGGTTTTATTTTCAAACATTACCAGTAGCCTAGCAAGCATCGTCTGCTGGACCCCTACGGCATCCAATCACCACTACCATAACCATTTACTATCATCCAGCTCATTCTTACCTACTCGTAAAGCCTGACGTGGTTCTCCTGTATGTACCAGATGGTCGACGGAGCGCGGGCCGTGCTCCTCGTCGTGCGGCGGCGGCGTGCGCGTGGTGCGCCCGCGCTGCCTGCGCGACCACAAATGCGCGCCCGTCATGTTTGAAGCTTGTAATACGCACAGGTACGCAACATATACTGCATGCCTCCATTTTAAAGGGTACAGGCGAAAAACTCATCATTGAGTTGATAACGTTATATATGAATGTATATTTTTTTTCAATTCTGTTAACCCGGTCGTTAACGAGCAGTAGGCATCAGAAAGTCACTGCTTTATGAGAGCAAGGACCTTAAGGGTTAAAGCGCTTTGGGAACTTATTTATTATGTATACAGCTAAGGAGTGGAATTCCCTGCTGGAGTATGTGTTTTCTGATAGCTACAACCTTGGAGTCTTTAAGCCAAGTATGAATAGATTACTTCTAGGCAATCGTGCTCCATCGTCAGCTATACCATCACTTACTTTTAGGTGAGATAATGATCAAACGCGAGCCTATCCGTAATATAAAACAACTGGGCAATTGCGAGTCAGAGTCGCGCACTGAGGATTCCGTACATAAGAAAATAGTTCAATTCCTGAATGGAGTCTCGGAGATTTTTCCAAATGGCAAAAAGTTTTTTTTTTGTGACGTAACAACAAATTTACTGTGTGTTAAAGGTCTATTAACCTTATTTCAGGCCAAAATTCAGGATTCTGGGTCAACGGGAAGTACCCGGTGAATTTTGATTCCATTGAAAGTGTCGAAATACCTAAACGTATTGTGCGACATAAACGGCCGTATCTATCTTTTTCGTTAACTTAAAAGTTAGATTTTTTCAGTTTCAAGGGACCGCATACTTGAATATGTGGTTTTAATTTTAACTTGATACCTCTACACGTTCCCGAGATAAACGGTCTCGACAGACAGACAGACGAAAAACAAAGTGATCCTAAAAGGGTTTCGGTTTTTTTTCGTTTTGAGGTATGGAACCCAGAACAAAAAGAAACGCGGACCACCAAATTGATTTTGAAACTTAACATTTGTTATTTTTGGGAACCTCATCAGAACACGGCATGCAAATTGCACACAAATAGCGTGCAACTTTCTAATAAAAATGTATACATGCTTCCATATTTGTATTTATTGAGTAATACACAGGAAGGTAACGAGGCGGTCGATTAATATACTGCACCCGATGCAGCACGCCACTACGTCATAAAGGTTCAGTGGCGTCTGATTAATTTCCATAAGTGTCACGTGCCAACTCTATTGAAAAAATAATTATTTCCATTCTTGTTTGCCGTACCAATTTGGGAACTCCTACTGAAACAAATATTTACGCTGATTTCTTTTCAATAGTATAGGCCGCAGAAATGAAAGAAACACTGTGTGTTTACTGGGGCCATAGATTTTTTGAAAAGAAAACTCTGTGTCCTGAATCGCAAGGTAAAGAAGAAACATAGAAGTGAGTTTCAGTTAGTAAATCTGACACGCTTCGCTCCGCCCTAGAGCAGGATGGCAGAACTCATTGGATGATTTCCCACCTAGGAAAAAAATAACCCTGGGAATAAAAATTCTTGTTTCAAAAATGTATCACTTCCACTACCAAAAAGTGTGCCAATTTAGGTATATCCCTTTAAAAAACTGAAAAATGAAGAATCCAATTTTTTTTAAATATGGAAAATGAAAATACTGAATCCATTTTTTCGAATAAAGAGAGCATAACAATAACTAAGTTGCTTATCTCTTTTCTTTTCAGATTTAATTTATATAAAATAGACCTTCTGTTTACGCACCTGACTATCTTTTTTCTATTTCTACGTATTTTCAAAAAACACATCGATTTGTCTGGACTCTATATAATTGTGGCTGCCAACCCGATCCTAAATTAATAACTTTACCAATTCGCCAAAAAGGTCGTATCGTTAAATATTCATAAATCACAAATCTATTTGCTCTTCCACAACTTTGTCATTATCTTCAATTTGTAATTTAAATCAGGTAGACGGGAGAACAAACTCCTTTGATTTTCCTGTTTTCTGAATTAATACTCACCTGTAAAATTGACTGAAAATATTAGGGGAGCAAACGACATTAAATATAAGCCAACTTCGTGAAAATTATCTCTCTGGTTTCAATGCTCTTCTTAAGAAACTTTTTTGTTGTATGGGATGCTGCGATGGCAAAAATTTTATTTCTTTGTTCATTTTTTTCACAGTATTAGAACTGAAATATTTAGCTCTTTGCAAAGGTTGATCCAATCTCTATTAATTTTTATTATTGAACATAAACTCCTTGGAAGTCGATCTCAGTCAATCATATTTTAGACACTGCATAACTAAAATGCCTAAAAGGAATCATCGCCCCACTATCTTTTCAAAAAATTCTTGCTTCAGCGAAATTTCTTGAGCATAAAAGAAGGTGAGATCAACTGCGGATCCAGTTCTGAAGTACAGGTATAAATAACCTTCCCTTGCTTGGCGCAGTCGAGTAAAAAGTGAGGTAGGTGCTTCTCACTTTGTCTAATGCTCTTTATAATGAAACGTCAAGCTACCTCGACTTTTGCTCAACAGCGAGAACAATTAACGCGTTTTAACGGTTGCAAACCTTTTTTAAATTAAATTCTTTTGAAGGATTTCTTTATTAAATGAAAATATTGAGACCACCATGATCTCAGCTTGTCTGATGATTACGTTGGTTGGTATCCCTACATCTTGAACTTTTTTGATGAAGACTCTTTGGTCTTTAATGGGTGGTTACCCAACCGTGGTTACGGCTGTGTTTATACAAGAGGATAAACAACATCATTTTTAGTATATGCGAAACCTGAATATAGTTTGTTCAGAATCAGTAACGTTCTCGGCTCTCTTAAGACCCTCGCCACAGCTCGAGTCTAAATACCGCCTCGACGGTTATCACTAACATTACACACTTATAATGTACTATTATTGGAACAATAAACGCGTTTGTTAGATGTTAAGCGTTCGTTAACAAATACATTAGTTGAAGACAGTGTTGTGACCATTAGCGCCCACCTCCAAGAAGTGGAGTCGTCGGTTTTCCTACATTAATGATCATAGACTTCAGTAATTACACTCGTAGCTAGACTTATCAAAATCTAAAATTAGAGTAAGTTAAGCAACTGTTGATATAAACTATAATTACTATGGATATAATAATATTATTACAGGTAGTTAAAATCATTTATCTTACAAAGAGGGGTCTTTTTAGGGTTCCTACCCTTATAGTTTCGCCATGTCTGTCTGTCTGTCCGTCCTCGCTTAATCTCTGTGACCGTTAGCACTAGAAAGCTGAAATTTGGTACCAATATGTATATCAATCACGCCGATAAAGTGGTAAAATAAAAATTGGAATAAAATGTTTTATTAGGGTATTCTCCCTATATATATGTAAAGTGGGAAGTGATTTTTTTTTAAATTTCAACCCTAACGTGTGATATATTGTTGGATAGGTATTTAAAAATGAATACGGGTTTACTAAAATAATTTTTTGATAATGTCAATAATTTCGGAAATAATCGCTCCAAAAGTAAAAAACAATATGTCCCCCCCTCTAACTTTTGAACCATAAGTTTAGAAAATATGAAAAAAATCTAAAAAGTAGAACTTTATAAGGACTTTGTAGGAAAATTATTTTGAACTTGATGGAAAAAACAGTTTTTGTACAAAAAAGACAAAAGGGTTCTACAAAAAAATTTCTGGACAAGTTTGTAGTATAATCGTATATGCAAGCATTTTTTTAACCTCATAAGTGGGTACACTTATTGTGACGGACGGGAAACTACGGAACCCTACACTGAGCGTGGCCCGACATGCTCTTGGCCGGTTTTTTTTTAAGGTGGGACAATCATCCAATGACATAGCAGCCATAAGCGGAGCGGGAGATTGTGTCAGACTTTTACTGACCAAAAATCCACTCCTGTTCTTTTGTTGTCTTTCGTACCGGTGCCGAATCTTCCTTTCAAAGCAAACCCTTGGCCCCAGTAGGCTTCGACCCTGCTGGGTACCGTATATGTCGGTCTGAACATATTCAGCAGATTTTTTTCAAACTCCATTTTTAAGTAAAGTTGACATATGTGTTCTGTGTAATAACAAATGTCTTTGCGACGTTATAACTTATCTTGACCTCTTGCCAACTAGCACAACCACTGTACAAACGTACCCTAATATTTTTTGTTTTGTCACACAGTTGTGAATTCACATGGGCAAGCGGCGACTGGGAAGAATGCAGCGCTACCTGTGGAGAAGAAGGCGTACAGGAAAGGCAGCTATTCTGTGTGCCGCTTAACGTTAGGTCAGTATCTTCGCCATCTTCTACACCACCATGGACACAACCTGCTCAGCAAACAAAAACCCGTCAAATGCAAGTTTGCAAAGTGTTCTGGACGATTTTATTATTTGTTGTTACAGCGGCAATACATAACATAATCATCTACTTTTCTACACTAATATAATAAAGAGGTAAAATTTGTTTTTTTGTTTGTAGGAGGTAATCTCTGGAATTACTGGTCTGATTGCTAAAATTTTTACACCGATAGAAAGCTGCTTTATTTTATGTGCAGTTTTATGGCTATATTTTATACACGCGGGTGAAGCTGCGGCAAAAAGCTAGTATATGATGAGGAAACAGATAGTATATCATAAAATGGTTTATAATCTTCACAAATTACGTTAAATGATCCTGCGGCCCCCCATTACAGCATGAAAAAAAAATATCATGGTGCCACTTGCCCCCTTTAAGGGAATGATATACAAGGTGTCGTTTTGAAGATGCAAAATATTTCAGGAGGTTGTAATACAACTCATAATTAATCATGTGAAAAAATGATACCTGGTCAATAATCAGTAATACTTGTTATTTTATTCTTTAATTATACTAAACTAATTCGATTGATCGATGGCAACGGGGGCGTGGCTAGGGTGTGGCGTGCGGGATGATGATTGGATGATACATTATTTATGAAACTATCGTTGCGAGTTAGTGTTTGTGAAAACGCCCTTTATTTTTCCGTGTTTGTGTGTGTGAAAGAAAGCGCGGTTATAAGGCAGGTATCAAACTGGCTGCTTTTTAAGAAACGTAGTTCACACATACCGATTTTAATAAAAAACAAAAAAAAGAAATCCTACTCATTCGGGTCGAGAATCACTAACATAATTACCTCCTGAAATATTTTGCATCTTCAAAACGACACCTTGTATACACACCCTGTGAAAATTTTAATTTTCTACCTATTCATGAGAACCCGCTGACGTCAGACGAGCATACAGCAGAGACCAGCAGAGACTAAGTAAGAAATAAGCTTCGGGTACATAACCTAAAAACAAAAGCTACTGTCAATTCATAAAGATGCCAAGTTAAGGGGTGACCAGATGGTTGTAAACCAACGTCCCAACCAAGGTGACCTTGCTAGTTGCAATCCGTGTAGTCAGCAGTTGTAATCCATGACCTTCAACGCCCTGGGTTGGGAGGCGCGTTTTCCCAACCACCGAACGTTTTGGCGCGTGGTTTACATCCATGTTGCCGCAATACAAACCAAACATATAAACCAAGGTCACCTTGGTTGGAACGCTAATTTACAACCGTGTAGCCAACCCATTAGAATTGAGTGTGTTCACGCCGATCGTGACGTTCTAGAAATCCTACAAAGTTATATATAATTGGATGTCTGTATGTATCTTTAAATGAGTTATGCGTACAAAATAGTTTAGAAATGATTTAGAGTCTGTTATTAACGCAAGTTCGTATAATATATGTTATTTCCGCAGCACAACGTCAAGACGAGAACTTATCAAGAACAGCGTATCTCCAGCACTGTGCACGTCGCCCAAGCCGGACACGCGACAACCTTGCAACCGCTTCCCTTGTCCTGTCTACTGGAGAGAAATGCCGTGGACACAGGTAACATACACTTAGGCAACATACCTTTTCTTTTCTGTGAGGAGAAGATTTCAAACGGTGCCAGAACTTTTTGAAGAAAAGATTAGGAAGTGTGGAAACCATTCCAGTGATCATGTATGATGTAGTAGAAAGAGCCTTGTGACCCATTTCAAAGACCACACCAGAACCCGTTCTTTGTAACGCCGATTAAACCACATCCCTGGAGGAACTGGCAAATTTTCTTCCTTGAGCTATATTGTGCATAGCAGAACGTGTGGGTATCATACCAAGCTACCGCTGGCTTGCGAACGGCGAGCAACGGGTAGTTTACTGACGGGCCATCCTGTAAAAACTATGCCCGAATCGACGGTGCGTTGAGTTCTACGTGCGTCTTATAGAGATGTTAACAAAATTGAAATGACCCAGATGGGCCGATGCCTGCTAAGACTGCGGGGACACTCGAAATAACCATTACCTTTACCGTAGCCCTGTAACATAAATGGCAAATAAAATAGAATAGCATTTATTCGGCGCAAGCAACACAATATACCACAACACAAAATAATAATAAAAAAAAGGTACAGACATACAATACAGTTGCAGTGACTGTGCCTGAACCGAAAGGGTCACCAACTCAGCAATTGCTGGGCGTCAAATACCCAGCGCTGATTTTCAGCTGGCACCCCGCAGTGACGCACGAACAAATGAAAAAACACAGGCGGGTTTTAGTCAGTGAAAGTCTGATAAGCCCTGTCGCTCCACCCAGAGCGAAAGAATCGTTTAAAGATTTCCCACCTAAAAAAAAAAAGTCGCTAGAGAGATTGTTAAAGTTTATTTTCTGAGTTATACAGACTGTCGAGAATTGTGCAAAATTATATTTAGGAGCTTTTAGGCATACAACATTCGGCAGTAGTGGCTAATGAAGTTGAACTATTAAATCGTTATCCTTGTTTATCAAAGCTTCGTACTAAGCCTAACTTTACTAAAAGCGAACTAATTAAAACCGACATAAAGCTACACTCTAACGAGAAACTCGTATTCAGCACAAAATTTGTTGGGCAGGCCACAACAAAGAAACTACAAACCACTGCGGCCATCAAATATTCTCTGTTGTGGGTAAAAGCTTCCAAAGATTAAAGCACTACTAATATGTTACCTCTAAAAATAAGAAGACGAACAAATTCCGGATTTTTTTTCTCCGTAAATATGGATGCTGTTATCTACATAAGGCCCGAGCGTAACCAACCGTAAACATGTAGAGGTGCCGTATATAAATGTAAATGGGACCTTCATGAAAAAGTCATGAAGCCATGAGTGGCATAGTTTGTATTGCCGGGGTATATTTTACACAAAGAAGCTTTCAAGATAAAAAAGGCGTGAAAAGGATAATGTGTACGTATTCGAAGCATCTATCGGACCTATGATATTGGGACTTGTAAAGGCACTAACAGTCCGTCACATAGCATAGCATAGTCGGCCTTATAATGTTACCACTGGTGGGACTCAGGTCTCCTCTCAAGAAGAGGGAATGGGCCGAGAGCCCAAGTCGTCGACGGCGCGTTACTGTTCCCTCGCACCTCAAGTTATTGTCAGCTGTAGAGGCCCAGCAGGGTCGGAGCCTACTGCCAAGAAGAGTCTAGTTCTGAAACGTAGGCTCGTCCTCGTAAAAGGCAACGAAGGAATGAGGTAGGGTTTTAGTCAGTAAGAGTCTGACACTATGGCCCGCTCCGCCGAAGGGCGGGGGATGTCATTTTGATGATTTTTACCCACCGAAAAAGAAAAAAAAAACCACGCGTGCCCAAATTTCCTCACGATGTTTTCCTTCACCGTTTCACCGTCCGACACAGTTGGCTAGAAACCTTACAGTGCAATTCGTGCAAGCGGAGATTTCTACAAAGTGGTTTAATTTACTAGTTCGCGGAACTATTTCAGTCGCTACTAATTGGCGGTTTGCTAATTGATTAAAGACTGTTCCTATGGTTTCAGTAAATTATGTAATGTTTATTATAATGTACCTTTGATGGCGAAGGCATCTTTTAGCCAGTGGCTTGTTTCAATTTATATATTTTAAATATTTTTTTTTTAACATTATTTATTTACATTGTGCTCATATAATAGAAGTGTCAATAAATGTGTAACCAAGATTTTTGTTGCTAATTTAATTATTTAAATAGTGGCCGTGGCGTTTTTTGCACGTTCTTACATAGAGATAAATAAAAAAGAGAGAAGAGAGAGAGAGGAAAAGAGGAGGAGGGAGGGAGGGAGGAGGAGGGGGGGTGAGAGGGGGAGGTTAAGTTTTTGTGTGTACAATAAAGAATTAAGAAAGTGAGATCTACGCTCTGGAACTTGCAACTTACTTCACTTTTTTTTTGACTGACTGACATTTTGGCAATAAAAAAGTGTCTGTTATTGTTCAATTTGATATAAAGTTCCTGATTTCTTTATATTTATGTACTAATTTATTTACTTTTACTGTGGGTCGAGAATGGAACTTTATCACATCTTTGAGCCAGGTAGGCAGATGGTTCTTTAAACGGATCGAACTTAATTATCTGTTACAGGCTTCCAGAGCATTGAGGGTACTGTTATGTGTCTGTTACCCTTGTGTTTAGATTGCAAAATACGTCCATAAAGTGCTACCATGGCAGTATTGTGGATTGTCTTGCAGTATTCGACTGCTATTGATTGTACGATTAGTTTGATAAGTTTTCTCAAAACTGATATCTAACCGTTTGAGTTGATCATGCTCCAAGTGCCCATACCTGTGCACTTTGGAGGATTTGATGAGTACCACCGATGTTGCTATTAACGTAGCCACGTACTGGACCCAGTTTAACGAGTTTACCATTGATTCAAAAAGAAGAAGTAGTCGTCTATATCCTTGTTTGGAGACCCTTAAAATGTTACGTTCTCTTTGCAGTGTTCAACAACCTGTGGCCGCGGCATCTCCCGTCGTCCGCTCGTCTGTCCTGCTTCAGACGAGCTGCTCTGCGGTCCTCGACCACGCGAGCGTCACCGCCGGTGTCGCGTGCGACACTGTGGCGCCCGCTCCCGCTCCTCCTGTCCTGTCGCCGACACCACGCAGTACTGCGAACTGTTTGAAAGCGAACAGCTGGCGAGGCACTGTCTCGTGCCCCCCTTCAGGAAGTACTGCTGCAACGCCTGCCGACTGCTCGAGCGAAATCACTTCAGAGGTTACGGATAAATTAAAGGAACCGTCTCTCATCGTTATCACCACATATATTGGTGTGATGTGCCAGATTTTAGGGCAGTTTTCTCTAGAGAAACCCAGTAACCTGTTTACGAGGCACTACGCCCTACGCCCCTACGCCCGACAATACCCCTTTTTAAGATGTACTCTCCACAGATGGGGGTTTTTGGGCAGTTCCGATCTTCAGTGTTTGTGCAGCGTCTCTCCGAGGACCATGTCCCCACTTTCCACCCTGCTTCACGTAGGAACCTAATGACAGTATCAGCAAACGGCATTGCCGTTAGAAGGAATTTTACTTATGTTGCTATCGATACGCCAAGAATATCGATACGAAAAAAAAGTACTGCATCAAAACCTGTGGACTACTGGAAAAGTCACTTCTGAAGCTGATTTAGAACGTCATGTAACATGTATTGGTATGAAGTCCTGGGTTAGGATTTGGGCAGTTTTTTTGGGGAAAAATTTCACCCGCCGGGATTGAAATAGCTGGTTGAGTAATTCGCCTCTATTATATGGAAGTTGGGACTCAATACCGTCGGAGGATCACAGGCGTTTATATATTATAATTATGTTGTTCATTCGAATGGAGATTCCGTGTCAGTGTAACCAGTATTTTGTACGTTGTTTTTCATATTTATAAGCATTTAGTTAAGAAATATAATATCTAATAATAATGCGCAACGAAGTGCCATAATGTATTGTACACTACTTCACGTAATAAATGTGCTATTCTTATAAAAATATTGGCTTTTATTTTGTTTTAATAAACGATAAATAGATAATAACTGTTTTGTTAATTGGTTATTACACTTTTACACATCAAATTTTTTCATCAATTTGAATTAGATGAAGCTGGTGTAGCTTAGCTGTCTTGAAAAAAAAATACCGAATCAAACTCAGGACTCAAGTCTTTAAAAGTATATACAGCAAACATATGGTTTAATAATCATATTAGAACTATGCAGATTATTGATTACTTTTGGACTAAAAAAACCTCACCGATTTGATTGGACCAATTCAGTCAGAGCATATTCGTAAAACTTAACTCGAGACTAGTAAGGAGCAGGTCCAAAGACTCAACGAATAATAACAAAGAAAGAAAGGACATTTGGGGAAGCCACATATAGTAGCTGTAATAAAACTGCCAGACAAAATAGTACATTAGACCGTAGCACACGTGTAACATGCCAGATTTGTACGTAGAACGATGTCACGTGGCGTCGCGTGGCGTAGATCTAGTTTACATTTCATCACGGACCTTGAGCGGTTGCGCAGAAATCAAGTATTAGGTCTCTTTAGTGGTGCGAAGTGAGACGCGGGGGCGGGCAGTGTCAGATGATTGGCTGTCGCGTCATAGACGTCACTCCTAATTCGTTCCCTGCGTTGCTGCATGTATCTAACAACAAAGACAATTGCCTCGCGAATGTATGGAATGCGCAAAGCGATCCCCACTCTGACGCCGAGCGCTCAAGTTCCGTGATAGCAACTGCAGCTTTAGAAGTCTGGTTTCCATATAAATGTATGGAGACCGACGCGCCCAGATAAGCGTGTTTGACACATGTGTGAGCAGTGTAGTTCTAGCTTAATTTACATGGCCTCCATATTCACAATAATAAAATTAAATTAGAATTATAATGGAGTAATAATAATTACAGTGGAGTAGGCAAAATAACTAACTACTGGAGCAGTTCAATCCCAAACCTTTTTGCCCTCGAGGTTCTTGAAGAATCAACTTAACAATCAAAATCTGATACTCAAGAATATTATGTTCTTATTTAATTTCAAAGATTACAGTTAATATTGACTTCGCGATATAACCACCTTACGTAACATTTGGATTACTCTGCAGCAAAAATATTCCTTCTTCATTTTATGACTAATTACTTGACGAACAAAACAATAGTTTAAAAAAATAGGTCAGCTTTTTAGGTTATCCAAACAGGTGGCTAAAAAACACATCGCGTTAGTGCTATCTTTGATTGTTTTTATTTGTTCGATCGTTTGTCGTCGAGCGTTCAATTTCGATAATGACGCAGTAGCTCGATATTTGATGAATATTTCCACCTTTGCATTAAAATCAGAAGCCTTACCACGAACTTTTACACTTTTAACGCGATCCTAAGCTATAAATAAGGTGTATACTGTATAGCTCGGTTTACTAATGATAAGCATAAAATATATTATCATACTTTACATTGACATAACAAAATTCAACATAATACTCATTATGCATAATATTATTAGGCATAGGTTAATGTTTTGCCATAAGGTTTGTTGCCATAAATACTGCTACTTCACACCTCTCAATCCCTTCCTTCTTAGTTTATCTAGGACATTACGGACTCCCCGTACTTCGCAAAGCACGTAAATCCATTAAAAATCTAACCTAACCTTTGCATTATGCCAATTATTATGCAGTAGTATTATTATGCAAATAAAAGTTATGCGAAAACGCTATGCCAAAATATATTATGCCTTAAAATTTTATGCCAACAGGGGTATTACCGTATAACGCCCGGAGGACACGGTGGAGCACACAGTCGAGGTGTGCCCTGCTTGGGCGGAGCATCGCCGTGCCCTCGTGGGGGCGATCGGCGGCGGAGACCTCTCGCCCGGGCCTTGGTTGAGGCCATGGTCCTGAGCGAGGAGGAGTGGCAGGCGGTCGCCGACTTCTGCGAAGCTGTAATGCTCGCAAAGGAGGAGGCCGAACGCATCAGGCAACGGCGTTATCACCGCCGCCGCCGCCGGGATTCTGATCCCGATTTCCGGCCAAAGTAGGCGCGGGCTTGCGGACAGTGAGCAATGGGTAGCTCGCCGTCCGGCCGTCCGGTAACTGTCCGGACCAAGCCCAAGTCGTCGACGGCGGCGCACAGTTCCCGCGCGCCTCATGGAGTTGTCAGCAACAGCAGGGACCCAGCCGAGTCGAAGCCTACTGGGGCTAGGGTTATCCGAAAGGGCGCACGAGCCCCGATATGAAGGCTAGAAGGAACGGGGTGGGTCTTTTAGTCAGTAAGAGTCTGACACTATCTCCCACTCCGCCCAAGGGCGGGGGATGTCAATGCATAATTTTTTTCCCACCATAAAAAGGGGGTATTACCGTATAGCTCTACTGCGCTACCCTTCTATAGCTCGCACGACTGACTTTTTAAGACGTCATGGTAAGGCCCCTAAGATTCTTTGACAGGGTCTACCAGGACCAATGCCTGCCAAAGCTACAAGGTTGTTTGAAAGAATCACAGTGGCTTGTAGTGGATACGCAAAGGGCTACTAAAGCAAAATGTATGGGATTAAGTAAGTAAAAGTCTGACACATGCTCTCGCTTCATCGAGAAAGTGAGGAGTTTTTATATGTTCCGCAAAAAGGAATGTTATATTTTTATGCCTATAAAAATGGTTTATGACTAACAAAGTTCCTTTAGTTTTTCCAGCAGCAATGGAGAAGCTTTTAGACATTGCTTTAAAGACGTTCAAAGAAGCTATTTTCTTTTTAAATAAAGAACACGCCATTAGTCCTTTGTACTTTTTCAAAGTGGTAATTAAAAGAGGTTTTTGTTTAAAAACACTAGGTAGGTATATAGCAGCACTAGTCGTTGCGAATTAGTGAACTTTCTATATTAGAGTCTGTGCGTTATTATTCTGTCTGTCTAATAAGTTAAACGACTTGGGTAATTATTAGGATTTAATGAAATCTGATGTAGTCAACACTGGTAGAATAATTAGGGTTGATGAAGAGGTCTTGATCATTGTTTACTAATTATAACGTATCAAATATTATCTAAGTATTTTTTTAAAAGATATATTATTTATAGGGTACTTTTTGAAAATTTCCAATTCGTTTGATTTTTCAGACAGATTAAAGGATCATCAATTTTATCGATAACCTGATTCCTCAGCAAATACCTGGGTTACGAAAGACAGTCACTTAAGCCATGATACTTAGTCGCATCTGCTAAGTACTAACAAAGACATAGCTGAGAAAATGCCCGGCCAAGAGAGAAAAATTGCCTCCTCGTGCAATCTGTGAAGCTAAAGAACTAAATAAAACTTGAGCTAAAGAAGAATCGTGTCTTCCAATTACGTAAACCTCGTAAAGCCTCAGAGAATATAGGAAAAGAGATAAGCTAAGATTTGTCTTGTGGACCGTGAGGAAATTGGTTACCTACGTTTTAAGATAGAGTATTTGCTGAGTGTGATCTTAGACAGTATTTATGAGATAGATGTGCAAATCTATATTAATATTATGTAGAGAAAAAAATGTATTATGGTTTCGAAATTTTGTCACCAATATAAGCCAGGTAGATACTGTGCCACTGAGTGAAATAGGGTACATAAGCATATATAGACAAAGCCGCGAGCAGAACCTAATCATTTATACTTATATTACAACACAATTACTTATATTGTAATAACTAAGTGGAACCAATCGCCTCGCGTTGAATCGTTTACTTAGGTAGGGTTAGGGTCTACTGTCTATGACGTCCGTGAAAATGTATTGAAAAACATTGTTTGATACAAGTGGAAATTTGTCACTGCAGCACTCGGCTCTATAACAACGAATTTCACTTCGGTCAAAATGACAAAGTGCGTTTTGAGAACACGTTCATTATGCGTACAGCTAAGTAGTGGAATTCTCTGCTGGAGTCTGTGTTTCCTGTTAACTAAAACCTCGGGGTCTTTAAGTCAAGAGTGAATAGGTTATTTCTAGGCAAGCGTGCTCCATCGTTGGCCACATCATCGCTTACCGTCAGGTGAGATAGTGGTCAAACGCGAGCATATTAATAAATAAAAAAGTTCCTCCACTTATATCAAAATGTACTATTTCTCCACTACACATCTAGGAAAGAAAAATAAAACTAAATAATCCCTGCATTTTGCTCATTACCATTTCTCACGCTTCTTGCACGAGATACGAAATATTTACGGGAAAATATGCTCGGCTCCGTTTTTCCAATATGGCTGCATCCATTTTACTTCTCACATTTTTTACTTACATAGTGGTTATTATATTTTAAATTAGCTAGATAAGGAAACTGTACGGTTATTCCTTCAGATATTTAATACTTAGCCCGAACGTGAGAGCAAAAGTGTATTTTGAGCTTCAATATCTAAAATATCAACAATTTTCCTTAAATATGATGTCATCTTCATCAACTCCACCCTTTCTTCAACTAGCTTGAGATTGGCTTCTATTATTTTTCTTAATAGAGATACATGGGTGATTCTTTGAAACCGGGAGCATGTCTCATTCATCTGCCTAGTTTTCGTACGTATCAATTTTGTGTCGTCAGTCACTGGGCGCAAATGAGTGCTTTTGATACATTTAGTGATCGGAGAAAACTATTATGCAAATTAAACAGGAAAAAACTAGGCCAGATGAATGAGACTTTCTCTCGGTTTCAAACCCATGCACCTATGTCATACTGAGAAAAAACTATTTCTGCTTATTAAACTCAAAGCCTTTATTTTTCAATTTCACGATTACACCTAATAACATAGCAGAAACAGAAATAACAAGGCTCGAGTAGTGTCACAAATTTCTCAAACTTCTGCCCTATAAAATGAACAGTGTATTCTCTGTTTACGAAACTCGCTTTATTCAAATATTCAAAGTTGGAACGTTTTAAGAGGGTCTTATTCCACTCGCCTGTCGTCAATATCAAGCATGGTTTAAAAGCTTGTTGATTCATCGAACGCAATCCAACGCGATGTTTGATGAACAGGCAATGTAAAAAAAAGAGAGATAACGCCTGAAAACTCTGTTGGCATTCAGTTATTCCGTGATTTACTTGAATATTTCACAAAACTGGTTCCAGAAAATACGTGTTTTTTAAAACCATTTCAAGTTTTTTAGAAAAATTGTGGTTTCTATTGATGTACTTTTTTTTTATTTTTAATATATGAGTACCTACATTATAGAGGGCCAAAGTTCACGTAAAATAGCAGATTTTCAGTGGTATTTACTAGATTAGTTTCTTTCAAATGTATGTTTTAATTTCTATAAAAGCCTAAATAATATCCGTAAAATAGCTGTGTAGGTATCCAAAATATCTAGAGAAAGATGTGTAATAACATCATATCACGTAAGAGCAGTTGTATGAAAATGTACCACGAAAGGGACGCTCTTAAGTACGAACTAAAACTCGAGTCTGACAGCTCGACAGTCCGGACGTATCCTCAAAATTTACATCACCTAGTTAAAACTTCAAATGGAAATTGGTCGTAAATCTAAATTTTACGCCTGAATCCGTTAAACCTTTGATTCGATTAGCAGACAAAGCTAAAGCATTTAATGTTTAAAATAAACAACAGTCCATTATTTGATTAGGTACTGTAATTAGAAATCCAATATATCGTGTATTGGCGTCGCGTGGATTCGAACATGCTGTCAATTGTATGTGTGTCAATGTTGTATCTCTGTTTTGTATCGTTGTTAACACGTTATGTCATTATTTTTTCTGGCTTTTTCGGATCGATTAATTGTAATATTTGTCTTTTTGTTTCATTGATATTAACAACTGGTGTTACTAAAAAAGTTATGTATATACATGTAAATGGATGAAGATGGAGGGGGTGGCAAAAAAGGACAGGATATGAAAGAAAAGGGAGTCAATGATAGCGTGACATGAAAAAAACGTGTTGACGACCCCAAATGACGGGGGACAAGCACTGGCGTAGCTAGTAGTTACCGAAGATCTAGGCACGACAGTACTCCGGGGACCCCAAACCTAATAACAGTCTTTTTTGAACTTGTGAAATTTGAACTTGTAAAAATTCTTCCATCTACGAAATGTAAATAAAACACAACAACACACAATTATATCAACTCATTTTAGTCAGTAAAAAAGCCTTACACTCCCTCCCGCTCAACCCAGAGCTGGAGAAATTATTTGATAATTACCCACGCAAAAAAGGGGCTGTAGATTTTTTGCACCACGCTCTTTGTTCACTTAGCTACGCCCCAGTGGACAAGGGCATATAGATGGTAATGATGATAGACATAGATAAGTATGATTAATTTACAATAATATTAGCTCTGTATGCATTATAAACTAAGGCTTTGCTAACCACAAAGTCTCTGAAGCTCATAAGTGAATCAGAGTAAAGGTAACGTCAACATCGGAACTGATTAAATTTTCACCACACCAAACCGCGGCAGACAAACTCAGTTGAATACTAATCGCTAATTTGCTTGAATTCGACTAAACTCCTCACATACGACGTATTATGTAATCGACGAAAGGCTTTAATTCTCTGAATCGAATTAGAAAACGTAATTGTCTGGTGATGACGGATTGAAATATTCACGCTACGGATGTACATGTCGCAACGGAATTCGAAAACCGGTGTTTTTAATTTGGTTTGTCGGAATTCCAATCAAAATTAGAAGCGAAAGCGGAAATAGAAACGACAAATGAAACACTATTTAAACTAATCAAAAATTTAAATGAAGAACGAATTCATAATATTCCAAATACGAAACCAAACAACAAGTAAAAGAAAATCGACATCAAAAACATCGAAAGCACGGATGGAAGAAGGTTCCTCCCGCGACAAGTTTAAACTTATTTGTACCTCCGATATAAGTTCCGATTAAAGTTTATCCGAAAGGAACCGAAATCTGAATCGAAAGAGCAAAATCAATCGGGAGTTCCAATCTTTTGAAATCGGAATCGAATCTCCTTTACACTACGCTTAGAACTTTTGAATTACCATCTAGTTACCAGCTTAATAACGAGTAAATATAGGCAGACTAGTCTGCTCAAGGAAAAATCCGACTTAAAGCTTAAACGCTACCGAGGTTCTTAGAAAAGCTTTTTCCGATTCGCAGACAGTGCCAAACATTGAGAAAAGAAAAATCAAATGGATACTTATCTACCTGACGTTTCGTGCGTGGCTGAGTTAATAGATTAACTTTTATTCTACTTAAGTTAATATTTATTGCCATGTGTAAATGTTAGATTTAGTAATAACTTTACTCATTTTTGTATACATTTTTAAAATGCTTCCCGTTTTGCAATAAATTGCAAGTATTATGTCACCATTATTTTCTATACCGTACTTTTCGACAGAGACCGCGCTTTTGGTCAAATTAACGCTAAAGTAATAAGTTTAATACTTATAGATGTTTACAAATAAACACTAGGACAAATAAAACCTTTTTAAAGTTGTCAAAAAATTTATTTCCTCAAGTGGTTCGATTCCTTGAATCGGCCAGTTTCCTAGAAATGATTTACGATTTTGAAGAGATGACATTTCGTCTCTCATTTCGCAGAAAATAATAATAATACAATTATAATGTTATTATGAATAGATCAAGAGATTAAAGTACTGATGTATTTTTTACTAGCTTCAGCCAGCGGCTTCGCCCGTGTGAAAGTACATTTTGATACAAGTGTAAAAAGTTAGTCTTTGCGACCGAGGTGGAAATCGCCTGACCCGCAGCCGAGGGTGTTATGGAGCCGAGTGCTGCAGTTACTTTCTACATGTATCAAACAACGTTTTTCATTGCAGTTTCGAAAAAACGAACATACGATGGTGCACCATTGCAGCGAAGGCGCACTCGCACAGTTTTTCGCACTTGTGCACAAAACAGTAAATTAGTAGGAATGTATTGAAAAATATATGTAAGTATAGCCTATGATACTCAGCAATGAAGTAGCATTTTACTAACTTTCAAAATCGATCCAGTAATTTTTGAATTACAAACAGAAACATAAAAATACAAATATTTCCTTTTATAATAATATTAGTATATGTAGATACGGCTTACCTATGCGACGTTGTCAAGTCCCTACGAACAGAAATAACATGGAACGGGTCGACATTAATCAGATCGACCTCTGGTAACCTTTTGTACGCAGTCCATTATTTTTAGGGGTCACTTCAAACGAACTCCGTAATTACACTACATAACGATCCGTCATCCCTAAATCACGATATTACCGAAGTAATGACATTTCAGAAATCAAGATATTTCCGAATTGAATCAGGGAAAAGTGCCGTCTACAGATTCTGTAGACAGAGATTTATCGACAGATTATGACAGCTATCGAAGTTATGAAAGTTGATCTTAAGAGCTATTTCTGTTAAAGCTTTTTTTTTATTCTTGGGTTGATGAAACAAAATGGTTTATTTAACAGTGGCGCTCTGTCTGTTCATCAGCATCTTTGGTTACGGCTCTGCTCCTATTAGTCGTAGCATGATGATAAACACCACTAGTTTTTAAGTACAAATACTTAAGGGCTTATTAGAGAAGGTCTTGTTATTATTTAAGGCCGGGTTCCCACTAGGACCGGCAAATCTGCCGGACCAGTAAAACTGCTGGAAGGGCTAGTGGCTGTACAATTTATATGAAGCTATTCACATTATCCCAGATCCGGCATTTTGCCACTGCGAATTGCCGGTAGATATACCGGACCGGAGTAGTGTGAACGAGTTTGTACCGGATCGCTCGCCCCGCCCGTGCTCCCCTCGCCCCACCCGTTCTTCCTTCTGAGGTGAGGTGAGTACTTGACTGGCCGGGATCCGGTGTAATGTGAAAACTCTGTTCCGGCATCCGACTTCCGGCAGATTTGCCGGTCCGGCATAGTAGGAACCCGGCCTAAGTAAAGTCTCAATAGATAATATTCACAAACAGAACAGTTTATATACCAAAATATCACTCAATTTATGGAAATACAGTAGGGCCTCACAAATCCAGCTAGGGAAAAACGTGACCTCTTCGGAATTATCGAGGCATCCGGATTATAGTATGCCATATTTTAATAGAAACAAACATGAAAAAAATTTGCCCATTTAACATAAAAGAAAACTAGAAGTTATTTATTAAAAAAATATGTTCTGCTTATAATTTTTGCATTTCATTTCAAAAGCACGGTTTCTAAATTGACTGAGAAACTAATAAAATGATTGAATATTGACACTTTGTGGCCTGCACCTACCGTTTCCTCTGCGAACGTATAGGTACCGGCACGAATCTTGAGCGCTCGGCGTCAGAGTAGGGATCGCTTTGCGCATTCCATACACTGGCTAGGCAATCATCGCCGTTGTTAGATACATGCAGCAAGTGCAGGAAACGAATCATGAGTGACGTCTATGACGCGATGGCGCGACGAGTAAATCACTGATACTCGGGCGCCCCCGCGTCTCACTTCGTACCACTAAAGAGACCGAATATTTGACTTCAACGCAACTTGAAGCCAGCGCTAAAAATCCGTGACGGCAGTTGTACTCTTAGATTTAAGTTTTTACCTGCTGCGGCCTTCCCGTCCAATTATAATTAAGATGTGTCTACAAGGCTAGTGTGAACAGGGCTCAAGATCCATGGCGGTATTTATTTATTTATTTATTTATTTATACTTCATGCACATAAAAGTACACAGGCGGACTTAATGCCTTAGGCATTTTCTTCCAGTCAACCTTTGGGTGGTGCAGAGAAAGACAGCCCCCGCGCGATCCTTTTGTCTGTCCGGATTACAGCGTGTTCCGGAGTAACGGGGGACCGGATTAGCTAGGCTCTACTATAATGTACAGGCTTTTGATGTTTATGAATGAAAAACACTGCGCGTAGTAATTTCTAGTAGCAATAGTTATAAACGATTGATTCAATTATAAATATACCAATTATGATTTTTTTTTTTGTGGACAATGTTGAAAATTTGTTTTTTTACTTTTAACCTTTTAACTACACAAATATGATCAGTAACGGGTAATGACAGACTTTATTGTATAATTAAAAAATATTGGTGTATAATATCCTGCAGCCTTCCTCGATTAAAGATTATATGAACTTTTTAAATTTAACATTCCACAAAAATAGAAGAGTGTTTTATCTTTCCTGTGCATAAAGTTTAAAACTTTGATAGCTACAGATGAACAAAATTCGCATTCAAACGAGCACACGACAAAAACAAACTTTAAAAAAAAACCTGTTGGGAATAATAAAACGAATTTTGTTAGCTGATTTTTAAATCGAAATGTCCTCTTTACACTGTGGCAGTGCGAATCAACAGATTGGACGGTAAATTATCCCTTTGACAAACATCTGAATGTTTGTGTACATTTTAGGAGTTCATTTTAACGAGTGTTTTAGACCTTTTAGGGACGAATCACAATAATATTATTAAGGTAAAAAAAGTGTGAGTAATAGTAGTTTGTTACCTCTTTACGCTTGAACGGCTGAACGCATTACGATACAATTTGGTACAAGGGTAGAACGTACCCGGAAATAACACTTAGAATATTTTTTATTCTGAGAGTATGTTCTTTTGGGACTATTTTCCACTTTCCCAATGGCGAATCCACTGGCAGCAGCTAGTTACTAATAATTCTACGACGTGATTAAACTCAGTGTTGTTATTTGCTTCGAGACTGCCCTCAAGTGGCTTCTGTCCAATCTAGGGACCCAGATGTCTCTTGGCGGAGGCTTTACGCGGGGATCACGCAGTCCATGGCCCTCTACGTAACGCCGCGCCGGTGTGGGCGGTGTCTCTGCGGAAGCGACCGGGCGTCCAAGCTGGACGTCAGAGGGTCATGGCCATCCGGATGGTGTGAAGATACCGCGCCGACTCCCGCGAAGCTTCGAGACTCTTTGCCGGCCTGCCATCATGAGCTGAAGTCTACAGGGGCTATGGATCGACTTTTGAAAGGGAAACTTCCGATAGGTATGGTTTTAGTCATTAAAAGTCTGACACGCCCTCCTGATCCATTCTAGAGCGGGAGAAGCCATTACCTATATGAAATCCCACCACAATAAAATACAGACAAACAATTTCCTTTACCTTTTATAAGATTGATTTAAATAGAAAGCTTTATAATAACAGTAAAAACGTTCTTCTAGCTTGAAAGAAAATAATGAAATGCAATCGTTATTTCAAGAGCTTGCTGTAACTGCATAATGGTGTGAAAATCTTCTGCAACACCTTTCTGTTCGTATTAATGCTGAAAGGTGCATTTAACTCAATTCCTTTTAATGTTTACAACAGAACATCACGCCTGAATTCGAATATGCAGAAAATTCAATAGAATATACTTTATTGTTTACTAAAATAGTAACAAAAAGTTTTTTTTATGATATAAGCCAGTGCTTGACTGTGATCCCACCTGATGGTCGCCGGGCCTTGGTCGAGGCCATGGTCCGGAGCGAGGAGGAGTGGCAGGCGGTCGCCGACTTCTGCGAAGCAGTAATGCTCGCTAAGGAGGAAGCCGACCGCATCAGGCAACGGCGCTCTCGCCGCCGCCGCCGGGATTCCGATCCCGATTTCCAGCCACCGTAGGCGCGGGCTTGCGGACAGTGAGCAATGGGTAGCTCGCTGTCCGGCCGTCCGGTAACCGTCCGGACCAAGCCCAAGTCGTCGACGGCGCGCGCTGTTCCCGCGCGCTTCAAGGAGTTGTCAGCAACTGTAGGGGCCCAGCCGGGTCGAAGCCTACTGGGGCCAGGGTTATCCGAAAGGGCGCTCGAGCCCCGGTATGAAGGCTTGAAGGAACGGGATGGGTTTTTTAGTCAGTAAGAGTCTGACACTATCTCCCGCTCCGCCCAAGAGCGGGGGTTGTCATAAGATGATTTTTCCCATCGAAAAAAAAAAAAAAAAAAATCCCACCTGATGGTAAGCAGTGATGCAATCCTTGATGGTGAGGTGCATTAGTTTATTTATTAAGGGCCTATTCACTCTAGCCTTAAAGAAACCTAAATTATAATTGGTCGAGAAGGCCGCAGCAGGTAAAAACTTAAATCTAAGAGTACAATTGCCGTCACGGATCTTGGGCGCTGGCTTCAAGTTGCGCAGAAGTCAAATATTCGGTCTCTTTAGTGGTGCGAAGTGAGACGCGGGGGCGGGTCGTGTCAGTGATTGTCTGGCCGCGCCATTGCGTCATAGACGTCACTCCTCATTCGTTCACTGCGTTGCTGCATGTATCTAACAACGACGACGATTAGCTCGCCAATGTATGGAATGCGCAAAGCGATCCCCATTCTGACGCCGAGCGCTCAAGATCCGTTTCGGCAATTGTACTGTTAGGAGTGTTAGGGCTACGGGAATGGCTAGGGCTGCGGGAACATTTGAAAGAGCGACCCAATAACGAAAATTGCAATTGAAGGATACAGGTTGGTTTTAGTCAGTAAAAATCTGACACGCCCTCTCACCCCTCCCTAGAGCGGAAGATAGGCAGAGGCTTACCGTGAACTAATTTAGACGTGGGCGAAGGCACATCATCGAGGCCATTTCTTTCATAAATTGGAAAACGAGGCAGTGACTGTCACAATGTAGACGATGTGGTCGAACACTGGGTTGCGACAGTCATGCTGGATTGCGACATCAGGTAAAATAGTGGTCAAACGTGAGCCTATAAATTATAAAAAAGTCCTTGATTGTGCGTGGCCCCTTTGGGTGTGAGACCGTGCATGAAAATCCACTTAGCCTACGCCTAGGGTACATAGAGATAGGTAAGTCATTTTATGATTTCCAGCCTCAAAAAAGGGCATTTCCCACTAGTTAATAATAATAATAATCCACAACTACCACAAAACGCCGTCTAGTCCCAAGCTAAGCAGAGCTTGAATTATGGTTACTAGACAACTGATAAACATACTTATATATTTCTAAATACATACATATTATAGATAAATTACACCCAGACACAACAAATGATCATACTCATCACATAAACATTTGTCCTGGGTGGGAATCGAACCCACGATCTGCGGTATAGCAGTCAGGGTACACAGTACACACCCAAAGTCTACAGTAATATTTAATTATTCCAATTACTTGCTAATGGATAGAAACATAATCTAGTTGTCACTTCCTTACCGAAAATCGACATTAAGTTACAAATCAAATGAAAGGCCCATCGAGACTTCACATCCTGAATTTGAGATTTATTACGACCGCATTCACTCTGATAACTGTGTTACTCAGAAGCCTCGTTTCTCCCGTCCCATCTCGTCTTATATTTAAGCATATCTGGGACACAATATATTGGTTCTATTCGCTGCTATAATTTATACGGCGATCGCATTATGATAATGTCTGTGTGACTTCATTACATGTCTATATTTTTAACCGACTTCAAAAAGGAGGAGGAGATTGTTTTTTGAAGTGAAAACTTCTTTAGCGGCGTTGAGCACTTTTTCTGTAATGGGTATAAAATCTTAAACTCGCGTCAGGACACGTGACCTGATCGAAAAAGCGTAAGACGGATGGAGAGTAGACAGCTATCCCGTATATATATATCGTATATATATTTATATATATATATATTTCAACGTTAATAATCAAGTTTTCACTTCTGCCGGCACTCCCGGAGTGCAACCCGTCTTTTTTTTATGTATTTTCAGCAATTTCTAGGTCGATCGTGAACAGAATTTGGAAAATAATTGATTGAAAGATTATGCCTATTCCTGAGTTGGTCCCAAAGAAATATTGTTATGATCTGATGATGAATTTCAAAGATATGGAACGTAAATCCTCATATGATCATAGCAGAAATGTCGTAACAAATAAAATATCTTTCTTGTACGTGTAGTCGATGACTGACTGAACGAAGAAGGGGGATATATTGAAATCGATGACCAGATGATGAAGCTGGAAGGTAGGCGCCGGAATTTTGTAATACTTCAATGTTTCCTAGCCGTGTTAGAGATTATTAGAATTGTCGTAAGTTTTTTTACATTGATGACGGTTGTAATTTTTTTTTTTTTTGTAAAAAAACTGTTTTGATATATCAGCCGCCGCAATTTTAGGTGAAGCCCAGTTGTTGATTGTAACAAATAAAAAAAAACTTTTTACAAAAAACTTCAATAAAAATTCTAAAATTTGTAAATTAAACAGTGGCTTAATACTGACAAGTAGTATTCTTAAATTTAATTTTTATGCAATATACATAATCACATAAAGAACAACAGATATTCAATATTTTACAATCTTTTTTTTTTCCTCTTTACGAGTTTTCTCCGTTTTACTCCATAGCTGCTGTCTTTTTGACCAAGTAAATTTTCAGGGAGTCTACCTCTTTTTACCGATAGAACCAAACTAATGCATTACTTCATTTGACCATTTACCTTTATTCTTATGAGTAAAGCCGCGTATAGACATCGCGAGGCGCGCGTCGCGGATGGTTCGTCTCGCGTGCCTCGGGCTGTGTAGACGTGTGTGCTCACAGTGAGCATTCGCATCATACGATGTTGCGAACGCCCCCCGTACGTGCCGTGCACTCCGTGTGAACGGACAGGTGTTGTTTGCGTTTTCTACTGACGAACACCGTGTGTGATGGTTTGCGTGCTCAGCTTGAGCATGTGGCGTTCGTCTATCGTATGCCTCAGGCTGAGGCATACGTGACAAACTATTCGCGACACACGCCTCGCGATGTCTGTACGCGGCGTAATGTTTCTTGCTCTTTTCCATTTTATTTTTTTGATATACTAAGATAACTTTGAGTTCCTTAATCTATCCTTTCCTTCTGTCTTAAGATCTGCAAAAGAAGTTCGAGTGCACTTGATGATAAACATCAAAGTATTTAAATCTTGAAGCTTTAACTTGAAATTCACAACAGATACTGTCAGTCCCATTCTCTACTGAGAAGGGGTTCAATTAAGCTGATTTCCAACTAGTTTGGAATTCATTAATTAGGGATAACGACGTTGAATTGAACTTCTTAAATGCAAATCCTGGACTCAAGTTTTTGTAGGTCGGCCATTAAAGCTGGTAGTTCTATACACTGCCGCGTCGTTTATAATAAAAGTCCTTTATAGGGACAAGAACTTGGTGATTTGAAAATAAATTATAGTAGTATACAGTTTTTGCTGTTTTTCGAGAAGAAGTTCCTTCTTTGCCTTTGTTCCAATTCTTGTTTTTTTTTTTTTCTTTAGGATTAGTTTTAGTCAGTAAAAATGTGGCACGCCCTCTCGCTCTGCCCTAGAGCGGGAGAAGTTATGATGTGACGAAGTGAATGATTTCCCACCGAAAAAAGAAAGGAATATTTTTTTTGTGTTTCCTATAAATCACGAAGCGAATGTACAGTTGCCATCACGGATCTTGAACGATCGGCGTCAGAGTGGGGATTGCTTTGCGCATTCCATACATTGGCGAGCCAATCGTCTTCGTTGTTAGATACATGCAGCAAAGCAGTGAACGAATGAGGAGTGACGTCTACGAAGCGATGGCGCGGCCAGCAAATCACTGACACTCCGCCCCCGCGTCGCACTTCGCACCACTAAAGAGACCGAATATTTGACTTCTGCGCAAGAGTTCAAGATCCGTGATGGCAACTGTACCTATTGGTGCTAAAAGTGGAATAGCTTTAGTACTCAAACTGCAAGTGCACAAGAAATTGGTGCTGAAAGAGGAATACTCCAAGAAAGTATTCTTACACACTCAGACTAAACATTCTAAACAAGTATTTTATGCAACTGCCTATCTGATCTGCCTTAGCCGAGTCATGACGGTTTCGTTTCGATTCTCTTGCGTCGAACGCCTCGAGTTGACCACGCCTCCTATTCCTTTGTTCTGACGCCATCTTAATCCTCAGTCATGCGGTCAGAACAAAGGAATTTAAGGCGTGGCCAACTCAAGGCGTTCGACGGAAGAGGCCATAACTTGGCTAGGCCTGCTGGAGTTCTATCCAGTGACTTTTAAAAGAACAAACCGCCAAATATCTACTTGAGCGATATTGTTTGCTAAGTGACAATATGCAGTTGCAGAACAGTACAATATCGTATAATTTATTCATGTTTGTTCCGGGCTATCAATTTGCGCCTTTGTTTGGCGATGACGTCACCGCATGCATTGTTTATACATTTGATTTATAACCAGGTGACCATCACTTCAGAGCTGGGAGTTAAATAAGCTGCAACTTGGTAGGTATAATGATAGTTTGACGGGTGACAGGACAGAATGGAAGAAGAAAGCGTGTTGCGCCGACCCCAAGTAATATGGGATAAGGGCAGGAAGAAGAAGAAGGGTAGGTATAATGATATGATGATAATATATTGGTAGACACATATTTTTTTTAAAAAAAGAGCTTGGAACCGTTTGCGCTGTCGCCGACTTGGATTCGGTCCGGACGGTTACGTAAGACGGCTTAATGACGAGCCGTGGCTGGTAGTTACGGTCGCGGGTGCGAGAATGTCCGTACTGTCACGCGTAAGAATGAGGCGACCTATCATTCCCCTTCGCCCCAGACCACGGCCTGAACCAGGGCCTAGCGAGAGGTCACCACTGCCGATCGCCTCTATGAGGACACGATGGTACTCCGTCACACCTCCATCTATATATATGTATGCTCCACTATTTTGAGGTATTGCACTATTGTGAGGTACGCCTGGAGGACACGTCCTCTAGGCGTACCTCACAATAGTGACGCCAAGGCGTTTCTTACACCTGAATCCTGTGCAGGAACCTCCCGAACTTACTATGTCCGTTGAGAACCTGCGTCAAATGGTATGTAGGTAAGTGAGGATGTCGTGATGCATCTCCTGCCACTCCTCAAAGAGAGGACTTACCGTAGTGAAGATGCATCTTAGCCGCTCGAAAAGTTATAATTGATTTGCTAAAGTCTCAGGAGTCTCACATCATTAAACCTGGTGACAAACGTTAACAATGGCTGAATACCCACTACCAATCCCACTGAACTATCAAAAGAGAAAATGACTTTAATGTGCTGTAATTAAAGTACACTTATGATTGGCATAACTTTGTTTCTCCTTTTTAACTTGTGGCTAAAGCTAGAACTACACTGCGTACACGTGTGACACACACGCCAATCTGGGCGCGTCGGTCTCCATACATTTTTACATGGAAACTAGATTTGTAGAGATACACTTGATACACGCCACGCGACATCGTTCTACGTACAAATTAGGCGTGTTACACATGTGCGTCAGTCTAATGTAGTCCTAGCTTAAAATTGACAATCAACATAATGCACCACGCAAATATTCAGAGCAAAAAAAGATAAATGTAAAAGCCAGCAAAAGTAGTGTCACTAACAGAAATCGCGGCACAACTGTAATTTGTACCTGGAAAAAAAAAACAAATGGCTGCTCCACTTTGGCGCGAATACCGCTGACTGCGCTGTCAGAGCGAACATAGCCGCCGAGATCAATACGGCCGGCGGCTACACTACACCATCAACTTTCTATGACTACTGTTTTATTGAAACTGAAATTGTTTTATACGGCACTTTTATACACGAATGAAGGCAGTAACATAGAAGGATAAAGTAATATTTGCATGGTGTTAAAAAATATATATACAAATCAATTTTAATTGGAAACCACTCCATTCATATACTTAAGGTAGGTATGCCTAATCATGTGCGTGCTAACCTAACTGTGACACGATTGTGTGTCCCTGTGTCTGTACATTTGGAACTCCTACCGGTAATTCTGATAATGTGCGAAATATATACATTTTTAAGCTATTGTATAGCTTCTATCGCGGGCCTTGAGCGTGGAGACCGAATCCAGAAATTCCGTAACGAAAATAACATAACACCCCCCACTCATTTGTTTTTTGAGCGTGGTGACCGATAAGAAAACAAAAGAGTGAACAATCAATCAAAATTCAATTCAATGTGTGAAAGTGTAACTTCAATTAATATCAAAGAAAAAAAAAACAAAGGAAAAATATACTGCATAAATAAAATATTATAATTGCATAAGTTGATAAAAATGCTATGCAATAGCTTTACCGCAGCAGTCCCCGAGTGCCACACGTCTTTTTTTTTATTTATACTTCACGTAAACATTCTTTATAAAACCAAGTGAAGATACACCACCCTAAGCTCCTATTATTATATCCATTCATCTGCAGGTGACGACCCCGTCATCCTTTCCGTGTAAGGTTATCGTTCATACCCTTGGAACCTAACCTAACCTAAGTTTTCGAGCTTGAATCACTCGTTCTTGGACTAATTAGTTCAGGAGAGATCAGAGTCAAGTGTACCTACACGTACACTTTCGACATTTTAACAAACTAAGTTTTATATGTCCTGCATTTTATACTTTACCTGATCTTTTCGTTGCATTATTTACAATGTCTAGTCAAACTGTAAAATAACCATTCATTATACAAGATTTATAATGACAAACATTGATAATTATTTTTTGTACACTGAACTCATATTTACACTTATTTACTGTTTTATCACATATTAGATTTTATTTTCACACTAATTTAACACTAATGTAATTTAGTGTTGAGTTGAAAAAGGTTTAGTTGAAAACCAGCGTCAGACAACTACCTCGTAGTGGTCTGGCATTTCGCTGAACTGGACCTTTTTTGGCGCAAACGTGTGACAGACAATGTTACTTTTTTTTTTTGTTTTGTTTTTGTCTTTAGTTTTTGTTGTCTACAATGTTTTTTGCGCCAAAATATATACTTTTCTTTCTTTCTTTCTCTCTTTCTATAAAATATTTTATACAATGCCTAGAAAATCTCGGCAATGCATAGGCATTCTGTACAATGCCCGATTTACCCGTAACCTACATAATATTCCCATATGCAGCGTTATGAAAGCGCATGGAAGTTACGGCGGAACACAGTTTTCCAATATTAGCTGAGCGCGGAAGGTTTCTATAAATTGATATTACCTACTGTGATAGTTTTCATTGACCCAGTCCATACGGTACTTTTTGTACATAGTTTTTTTTATGGTGGGAAATTAATGACTTCTCTCGCTTTGGGTGGAGCGGGAGAGCGTGTCAGAGTTTTACTGACTAAAACTACACCAGTGTCCTTCAGTTACCCTTTTCTTTTCAGAAATTTCCCGCGGTCCAAGCGGCCTTCGGTCCTGTTGGGCCCCTACGATTTGCTGTCATCTCTTTGAGGAGCGCTGACGACTGGGCTCGGTCGATTACCGGACGGCCGGATAACAAACTACCCATTGCTCGACGTCCGCAAGCCCGATCTCATAGAGTTGGGTGCACGATTTAAAATATTCCTTCATAAGTGTTCAGAATCATCAATATCGTGATGGGCCAGTGGTTAAGGCACTCGCTCTCATGCTTGAGATTGCGGGTTTGAAACCACCAACCAACCAATCTGCAGAATACAATTCATATTGGTACAGCTACCAATGTGATTTTTACAATTCACACGTACTTTTCTAAGTTTATTTAAAACGTTACTGACAACCCGCCCCTTCCGAGGTACTTACAGCTGTTGGTGCCGGTTGTCGTTTGTAAATCTTTTATAGTCCTACAATTTACATGTAGTCTTAAAATTCTGTAAATAACACTTTGTGCGAGATATTTTTCAGTGACAAAAAACGCTCAAGATCTCTTTATTACATAATTATTTAAACATCATCATATCAGCCTATTGATGTCCACTGTTGGACATAGGCCTCCCCCAAGTGTCGCCACAACGATCCTGCGTGTCCCGCATCCATCATTCTTTAATGCCATTTTATAAATAAAAGATGGCACCAAATAACCATTAGAACTGCCACTTCAAAGTCAGAAATGTTCTTATTCTCTTCAAAAGCACTTGAGAGAAAAGTTCTTTAAAAAACGAATGTTTTTAGGTACCGTCTGCCAGGCTGCCAGTAATCTCAGTGTTCCGGACAGAAATGAGAAAACGAGACGAAGCCTTTGTCTCTGACGCAATCTGGAAAAGTACCTATCGAAGTTAAAAAAAAACTGGGTAAGGGTGAGCCGGACTCGCGCTCTAAGGTGTGTGAGGTGTGTGGTGGTGTGTGTCTATGGTGTGTCCTTTTCGTAGTCAATTTTAGGATTTCGATTTTTTCTACTTTTGACTATAAAAATATAATCAGTGACGGGTACAGATAGAGCCCCATTTTTTTTTGTACTAATTAAAAAGTAGGGGTGTATATGTATATTATGTACTTGTATATTATTTTTTTTACCCCTTAATTAATTTGCCCCTTGATTTATATTGCTTGAAGTACACCGCAGACTACCCCCTTTTTAACCTTTCAATTGTGATAATTACAGGCACAATTGAAAGACAATAGGTGCGCGAACGCCGGCGTTCGCTTGGGGTTTAATGAATTAAGGGTGAAACTATAAGGGTTCCTAGTTGACTACGGAACCCTTATAGTTTCGCCATGTCTGTCTGTCTGTCTGTCTGTCCGTCTGTCCGTCCTCGCTTAATCTCTATGACAATTAGGACTAGAAAGCTGAAATTTGGTACCAATATGTATATCAATCACGCCGACAAAGAGGTAAAATAAAAATTGGAAAAAAATGTTTTATTAGGGTAGCCCCCCTATATGTAAAGTAGGAAGTATTTTTTTTTTTTTATTTCCACCCTTACGTGTGATATATCGTTAGATAGGTATTTAAAAATGAATAGGGGTTTACTAAAATCATTTTTTGATAATGTCAACAATTTCGGAAATAATCGTTCCAAAAGCAAAAAAAAAACAATGTGTCTCCCTGTGACCCTTCTAACTTTTGAACCATAAGTTTAGAAAATATGAAAAAAATCTGAAAAGTAAAACTTTATAAGGACTTTCTAGGAAAATCATTTTGAACTTGATGGAAAGAAAAGTTTTTGTACAAAAAGACAAAAAGGTTCTACAAAATAATTTCTTTACTAAGTTTATGCAAGCATTTTTTTAAACTCATAAGTGGGTACACTTATTATGACGGACGGAAAACTACGGAACCCTACACTGAGCGTGGCCCAACACGCTCTTGGCCGGTTTTTAGTTTAAGTTCTTATATTCCATCCCAATGTTGTCTGGAAGACATCACTTTCAGCGATAAGACCGCCTCTGTGCACATAGGTTTAAGTTTCTGTGAAATTGTTACTATTTTAGTGTACAATAAAGTTTATTCTATTCTATTCTATGTAAATGGTTCAGTTCCGAAACGGAGTCTCGGAAAATTATTTACCGAATTCCCAAAAAAATGTGACGTAACAACAAATATACAGTTTTCAGGTTTACTTGTGATATAAGACGTTGCTTTATGCAAAATTTCAGGATTCTGAGTCACGGGAGTTGGTACCCTTTAAATTTTGATTTCCGCAAGTGTCGAAATATACGTTTTTTGCCACATAAACCGAAGTTTCTTTTTTCTCGTTAAGGGCCAAGCGCCCGAAAAATGTCATAAAACATTGATTTTCTGAGGCCTACTCCTCCGTAACGGTTAGTAGTCAATTGGTTTGAAAAAAATAAATGTTTATTATAGATTCATGAACAATAATATCAACATATTTTTTTTCGTGCAATTAAAACCCTTGTCAAAAAAAAAAAAATTTAGCAATTCGCAACTTTTCCCTACTCCTTCGAGACGGCTTGGACCTTTAGAAACATTTTTACACATAAAAATCGGTGGTTAAATATTCTTCAAAATGAACATTGCTTAAGTAAATCAATCAATATCTCGCAGAGAAAATGCGCTTTCCGGGCGCTGCTGGCCGCAAATAAATGCACAGATTTGCGTACTGCCGCCTAGGCGACTGCGAAAGTTGCGTTCACATAATTTTGGTCAGATGGTTCAAGGGACTATACGCCTTAACTTACAAGTTTGATTTTTTACAGCTTCAGCACGTGATCCTACAAGGGTTTCATTTTTTCCTCTTGAGGTACCTACGGAACCCTACAAAAACGAAATACAAACTAAAATAAACGGTAGGAAAATTTTCTCAATTTTCTCCAGTGTTCATAAAACGTTTGCACTTTTAAGACTTCTTCGTAATTGGGAGCATTTGTTTATTTAATTGGCCCTTAATATTTCGTACACTTATTACCCTGACAGAGCCAACGTGGATTTATGCAATCATTAGAACCGTAATTTAAAAGTTATCTGGTTCAACGACGCGCAAGGGGGTGGTTACAGTAACTTGTTTTTGAAGAGATGAGTCATGAGGGTCCAGCACTTTTAATTTTAATGATGTGGATTTTTTTTAAGTTTCACTGACATTTTAATTTATTGAAATTTTAATCTATTGTATTTTACTGTTTACGTCTAGTACTATTTATAATGTGATGATGAATTACTAACAGATATGGTAGACCAAATGATGTCTTATTAATAAGTTACTAATATTTGTACTTTGAAAAGCATGATAAATTTTGGTTAAAAATTAACAAAGTACTCAAGTTTGAGTTGGACTTGCATACCGAGGGTTCCGTACAAACTTTTGTAAATAATTCGATTGCTGAGTCGAGTTCCGAAGATTTTTCCGAATTGCAAAAAAGTAATTATTTTTGTGATGTAACGATAAATGAACCGTTTTCAGATTTTTTCCCTTATGCTGTGAGACCTAACTTTATGGCAAATTTTAAAATTATATATCAACGGCAAGTACCTACGCTGTAAGTTTTACCTTCCATGCACGCGTCAAAAAACGTCATAAACCTAAACGGAGCATATACGGTCTTATCTTTAAATTGCATTGACTTATAAGTTCGATATATTCCCTTCTCTAAGTGGTAACAAACTTGAGTAATTGGTATTATTTCAGTTAAGTACCTCCATACGTTCCTGAGAAAATGGTTCTTGACAGACGAACAACAATGTGATCATCTAAGACCGCATTCTATCTTTGTCGTGACGACAGATAATTGTGTAGTTTTAAGTATTCACGTCATTTTTGCCGACAAAGTGCGGAATCCTAAAAAATCTAAACTTATTTTGAAGTTGTGTATAGAAAATTGTTAGCCAAGTAGAAATCTTCAAGGTCTAGAGTGGGACGAGCCAAATAACCATTAATGTTTTCGTCTGAAAATGTGAAAAACATTTCGATAATTTATCTAGCGAAATATTTACGCCATCCGAAGTACGCAAACCGAATTAATGTCCCATTAAGTGCGAATCCCGTCCTCGCTGAAGAAACCAGACTGGGGGAGGATGGGCCTGTATTCAATCTATTCAAGACTGAATACGGAATGAATATAGTCTATGCAAAAAAGATGGGCTGATGAGATATTTTAAGCGGCCTGCCAGAAATGGCTTACACTGACAAAAGACCGCAAAACTTGGTACAAACTGGAAGAAGCCTTCATCCAAAGAGGACCCTTAAAAAATATATATACCTACATATTACCAAATTATTTTTAATTTATAAGAAACATAAATATAATTTGCTCAGAATCAGGAACTGAATAGATTCCAATAGTTTTTAGAGCCGTGTTATATTTTTTCTCCCCAAAAATATTTAAAACGATCACAAGTTGCATACCACCGACACTAAGTACAACACAGACCACGGCAGGTCATAGCGGGCATTATGCTCCAGAAAACAGCTGGGTGCAAGTAGTGCAAAACAACACCTCAGTCGCCTGGATGGCCCGGTGGCCATATATAAAAAGCTTATAACTTTATGAATTTTCATAATACAGTTATGAATTTTTGCACATAAATTCTTTAAATGAAAATACTAGAACGTCTCTCTGATTTCGCATATACTAAAACGAATGTTGTATATTGTACTAAAAATAAAATCTTTTTTTCTTTAAACGGCATCACAATTAGTTATTTAATGAAGCAGCAATTAACATTCCCCTCAAACCCCAAGCGAACGCAGGCGTTCGCGCGAACGCCGCCTTCGCGCGTGATTTTGCGCCATTCGGTTGAACACTAAGATTATTAAAAGTCCGCGTAGATTATTAAAATATTAAGTTTTATTTATTGCGTATGTATCTAAGAATATAAATAAGAAATTCTTCGTAAAGTAGTCTGTAAATTTTGAAAATAAGCAACCTTTCCATTTTTCCGTATTTAAACCTATTTAAATGCTCAAGATCGAAGCGTTAAATATTTGTACAAGGAAGAGTGGGCGCGGTGATGGGAACGTCTCGCTAACTCTAGTGATGTCACCACTCACCTATTAGGTTACGCGCATAGAAAAGCGCGTAACCTAATAGGTGAGTGGTGACGTCACAATATAGTTTGTGCTTCCTTTTCCTGTTTTTTAACAGTTTCCCCTTCCACCAAATTAAATAGATTTCTAACTTACGTACTGGATTTTGAACGGATTTGAAAAGTTTTTTGTGATTAAGTGTGTGATTAGATAAAGCTAATTATTTATGACGAATAAAAAATTGTCAAGTATCCAAATGTATATTCAATTGTCCATGTAATTTATTATTGAGGTATATATGGACTTTTTATTTTTTTCCATTGAAGTTGTCCTAACAACTCCGATAGACGACAGACCAATCTGAATGGTAGACTATATCTGTATTTCAGCTTTAATTTCCGCTGCCCCTTTTTTAGTTCTCTGAATCGTTTTTCAATCTGTGACTGAAAAGAGATTTAACAGGCGTGGAATCACCCACGTAGGGCATTTAGGTAGAACTTCATTGGGCACATGTGAGCCTCGTACGCCGATCTGAGCGCGTCGGTCTTCATACATTTTATATGGCAACTAGACTTGTAGAGCTACATTAGACCCACGCCACGCGACGTGACCCTACGTATAACTCAGGCGTCGCCCACGTGTCATCGTCATCATCATTTCAGCCAATATACCTCCACTTTTAGACATAGGCCTTTCCCAAGTGTCAAGGCCACAATGAATGATCCTGTGCGTCTCGCGTTCATCGGTTTTCCGCCTTCACCAGGTCATCGGTCCACCTTATAGAAGGCCTTCCAGAGCTGCGTCTTCCGGTACGTGGTCGCCACTCCAGAATCTTTCGGCCCCATTCGCCCACGACGTCGCCCTCCCCGCTAACTGTCGTATCTCACAAACTGGCGTATCTGCACTGATATTACCAACGTGTTCATAACATTATTTCGAAAAAGTTCTCTCTAATCGTCATATCTGTATCGTTTACCGTTTAGAAGATATTCAAGTGTTTCTTTTTACGGAAGTATAAAAGAAGGGAAAAAATATCCTCACTGCCTTCGTAATTTAGGGCTTTAGGGCCACTACTAACCAAAAGAATATGCCAAGATTAATATTTTTTAAATAACTCATTAATTCATTACCAAAGCTACAGGAATATGATTTTAACACCCGACCGAAAAACGGTCGCTCTAGAAAAATGTCAATTGCTAGTTACGACAGTTAGCAGGGAGGGTGACGACGTGTGCGTCGGTCTAATGTAGATACAGAACCCTAAAAAAGACGTAATACGACCTAAACAATACACTGATGTATTTTTTAGGCCTGTTTACTTCCAGTTGAGCTCCAATAAATTTTAAAAGCAATTCAGCGCCATTTCGTTTGACGATTAAAAGCGCTATCTATCTGAATGGTTCGAAATAAGGTAAGTATATTATTTTGAACGATAGCTTAAGGCCTTAGCGCCCAAACAGTGCCATAAACCAGTGATTTTCTGAAGCCTACTCCTCGGCTGATTTAATAGACTGAAAAAAAAAATTAGGACAATTAAATAAATAACTAGTACGTACACTTAACGAATTAAAAAAATATATTTATTGTGGATTCGATTTTTTTCGTATGACTTACTTTGCCAAAAAAAAAATTTACAACATAATTTAATTACTAATTTAATTAGAAATATGTTTAAAACCAAAAAAATACTGGTTAAGTGTTCTTCACAATGTACATAGGATATGTAAATTAATCAATATTTCACAAAGAAAATGGTTCTAAAGATCAACGGGGGGGGAGGGGGCTCTATGTGGGCGCTCGAGTGTGTGTGCAATTAAGTCCGGCCAGATGTTCAAGGCGAAAAAACGGTGAAGGAAAACATCATGAGAAAACCAGCATATCTTAGAACCAAAAAATTGAAGACATTCACTAACCTACCCTGGGCCCGCGTGGTGGATTACGGCCTTTTCTCTCTCCTAGAGAGTAAGCCTGAGGCCCAACAGTGGGAACATTATAAGGCCGACTATGCTATGCTAGATGTTCACGGAACTATACGCCTTAACGAGACCGGGTGGTTCATCAGTACTGATGAAATTGGCAAAGCGTAAAACAATCTTGTGTAAACAAGTTTAACGGTTTCAGCGCTTGAGGTCTCAAAGCCTGGTGAGCTCACAGACTGGCGAGTAATTGACCAACGATCTGTAACCAGTAAACGTTCAGGTTCATTCAGAACAGACGATATTTAGTTCAGCTTAAATCGAGGAACCAATTAATGTTCCGTACTTAGAATCTACTGATAAAAAACATTAGTAAATGTTTGTTTGTTCATCCGTTCATTTCTTAATAAATGGATTTACGACTGTAGGAATATGGAAATTCGGAATTAATACTTGAAGTCTTCTCAACCTTAGTTCGGTCTTCGTCGAAATTATTCTATTTTAAGTTTGTTTATAATTTACTATATTCCACAACTATCACACAACGCCGTCTATTCCCAAGCTAAGCAGAGCTTGTGTTATGAGTACTAGACAACTGATAAGCATACTTATATATTTCTAAATACATACATATATAGATAAATTACACCCAGACACAGAACAAATGACTCATGCTCATCACACAAACATTTGTCCTGGGTGGCAATCGAATCCAGGACCTCCGGCATCTCATTAACCACTAGACCAACATGCCAGTCGAAACTATCCTATCAAAGTTATCCTAATTATAATGATTTAATATTTTATTCATAGTATTTATTAATTTATAATATTAGCATATATTCGTATTTTATTATTATAAGCAAATTCAATGATATTAATTCTGCTTGAAATATGTGTTACTAGCTTTTGGCTGCGGCTTCACCCACGTAGATAAAATATAGCCTATGTCACTCAGGCATAAAACAGCTTTCTATTAGTGCTAAAATTTTAGCAATTAGACCAGTAGTTTCAGAGATTACGTCCTACAAACAAAAAAACAAAGTAACAAAAAACAAACTTTACCGCTTTTTATATTAGTGTAGATTTATTTATTGTGAACATTTACCACAGTGTTAACTTTTACGTTTGATTGGTAAAAAATGGCTTGTGGCATTAAGTCCGCCTATGTACCACTATTGTACATGAAGTTTAAATAAATAAACAAATATGGGTAGGCCAGTAGGCCATTATTAAGATATTATGATTTAATTAGCTGACGACAGCTGTTTCACCCGCCTTATAGTATAGAATTTTTCCAAAGGAACATACTCCTGTACCCCTAGCCAAGTTACTAATCTGCAATAGTTAACGCTAGTAGAAAACTTCAAATGGACGGGGTCACGGGAATGACGTCGTCTCAACGCTCAGTCACGTGGTTAGAACATAAGATTCGACGACGCGGCCAACTCGAAGCGTTCGACGCAAGCGAAACGGTTGTAACTTGGCTAGGGGGGCTGGAATGAAAAGTACCTATCCTTTATGCTCTTTCAAGACAAATCGAGCGTAACGTAACAAACATACATACACTTTCGCCTTTATAATATTTGTGTGATATCGATAAATAATAGGTATGTTTCTGGATGATTCTTTAAAACTGAGAGAATGTCTCATTCATCTGGCCTAGTTTTTTCTTTACAATTTGATATTTTTATGTGCATATTGTTTGTGTTTTGAGAGCAGTGGTGAGTGGTAACGGCCCCGACTTATGAGTTGTAGGTCGCGGGTTCAAACCTAGTCAGGCGTATCACTTGGTGTAATTTATTTCATCACCACTACTCTCATAAAAAAATCGAAGACTTGTTACATCCATCAACCCGCACTGGGCCCGCGTGGTGGATTACGGCTCATTCCCTCTACTAGAGAGGAGGCCTGTGTCCAGCAGTGGAAACATTATAAAGCCGACTATGCTATGCTTTGTGCATATTAGTATTCTTCAATAGCTAAACGTATCAAAACACTCATTTGCACCCAGAAAATAGGTACGAAACCATCACTTACGAAAACTAGGTCAGATGAATGAGACATCCTCTCTGCTTCAAAGAATCACCCTCCTGTACAATCATTTTCTGCGTTTACGTGAGTGAAAACGCTGGTAATAGCTAGTCTATAAATATTTATATGTAAACAATTAAGGCATGAAATATTATTCATTCAATCATGAAAACCAAAAATCGCGAGTCGAAATTCTCAGGAGGTGGTGAACCAAATGTTTTCGTTTACCCTTCCACCTTCCGTTTTTACATATTTTCACATGATTGAGCACGAAAAGAAAACCCACGAGATACGCCCAATAACAGGAAAAAGAAGCTGAGAACAGAAAATTATGATGATACTAAAGGGCAAAGGAGGGTAGAAAATTAAAAAAAAAAAACCGTTAATATGTATTTACCGTAAGTGCGGGTTTGCGGACGTCGAGCAATAGGTAGCTGACCGTCCGCCCGTCCGGTAAGGACCGCACCTGAATAGGCGACGGCGCGTGCCTATAACGGCACGTTTACGATCTTGCTGCTGTGTCAGACTATTACACGATTGTAAATCTAAACTAACTAAAACATTATATAAGAAGGAAAAGAAGAAAAGGAAGGTAGAGAAGAAGAAGAGGAAGAAGCCTACTTGTCAGAACCAGTGCGGTACCGCGCTGGCAGGACCAAACATGCTGCTGCGTCCAGCAGTGCCCACGACGCAGCTGTACGTTTCGAGGCTACATCACACCACGAAGGTTGAGGAGATCGTGGAGTATGTTCGAGTCAAGACGAACTGAACTTTGAGAGTTGAGCAGCTGGAGCCGCGCCATAACACTAATTTTAAGTCGTTTGTGGTGCAGGTGTCGACTCATCATCTGGACACCTTCCTCAAAGGAGAGTTTTGGCCGAAGGGTGTCGTGTATCGAAGATTTCGTGGAAGGATACCAACCTCGCAGCGGAACATGACGCCGTCACTTCGTGTGCAATAGTTTAATGATTAGTTATATTATCTCTTTATGTATTAGTTTATTATTTTGTAAGATTATTTTTGTATTTTATCTATGGGCCTGATAATAAAGAATTATTATTATTATTATTATTACATAATTTTATGACCTAATTTGCCTTTTTCATGAAATAGCAATTTAAAAGCGTTAGACGACACTAATCTAAGGAGTGCAAATCTCAGCCGGAGTCTGTGTTTTCTGATAGCTATATCCTAGGGTCTTTAAGTCAAGAGTAAACAGATTGCTTCTAATCAAGCGTGTTCCATCGTCAGTCATCGCTTAACGTCAGTTAAGATAGTGGTCAAACGCGAGCCAAATTCTAAAAAATAATCCAACTCAAAATATTTTAATTTTACATCAACATTAGCATTTTAAAGCATCAGAAGCTAGTGCACGGTTCCAAATCGATATTCACGTTTTATATTTTGCCAAAATCCCGGCAGTTATGTTACTTTGCACAAAATTATCTCCGAAACTATGAGAGATATTAGTGGGTTAGACAAAAAAATCGTATTTTTTTTTTTTGATAAGTTTTATGTATAAATCTCGAAAATGATATAAGTCGAGTTGCATCTCTCTTCACAGGAGGCACAGAAATGGTCGTTTCCTATGGAAAAAAACGGGTAAGAAACTCTCCCTCTCCAAATAGAAACACAAGATGCATTTTATGCCGTAGCCCATTTTTGAACCTCCGCCTTTCCAGTATGCACTAAAAGTAACGTCATCGTCGTTTCCTTAGGAGCTTTTAAGAGAGTTGCAAGTCGTGACGAGGGTACTTAACAACGTTACCCGATCGCTGGCCAGTCGGTCACTCCGCCTCACTCAATAAAATAACATTTCCCGTGATTTCCCACGCAACATTTCTTTGCCTAATAGTCTTTTACGCGGTACTTATCTTTTACGGCTCTACTTGATCGGACCATTTGTATTTTTAGCTCCAAAGTATTTTTATCCGGCTTATTGTTCTTTGTAGAAAAAAACACTGACCTAATGCGATACGGAGGGTTCTATTATAAATTGTAAGACAGCCCTAAGCATACAAAATATAAACGCTGTCACCTCATAGTAGGCACAAAATATATAGGTACTAAAGACAATCTCATGTATGTACTACACTTTTATACCTACGCTCGGTGGATGCACACTAATGAGCGTTTGAGCCGCAACTGTTCGACGAGTGATCAGAGACGCGACCGAGACATCATGTCCGTGAGCGGTATCTATGTGTGCGTTGCTCGAGCGCGCTTTGTATGTAGATTGACTTCTGTAGCTATCTATTTTGTGTAGTAGGTGTTATATAATGTTTCCCACTCTTGTTGTTTTTCGAAACATAATTACTTACTGGTAGTTTTGCGGCAGTCATACTTTGAACTTGGATGAAATCGAGACGCACAGGATCGTTGATTGTAGCGACTCTTAGGGGAGGCCTATGTCCAATAGTGGACGTATATCGGCTTTTTTTTTTTTTTTTTTTTCGATGGGAAAAATCATCTTATGACACCCCCGCTCTTGGGCGGAGCGGGAGATAGTGTCAGACTCTTACTGACTAAAAAACCCATCCCGTTCCTTCAAGCCTTCATACCGGGGCTCGAGCGCCCTTTCGGATAACCCTGGCCCCAGTAGGCTTCGACCCGGCTGGGCCCCTGCTGTTGCTGACAACTCCTTGAGGCGCGCGGGAACAGCGCGCGCCGTCGACGACTTGGGCTTGGTCCGGACGGTTACCGGACGGCCGGACAGCGAGCTACCCATTGCTCACTGTCCGCAAGCCCGCGCCTACGGTGGCTGGAAATCGGGATCGGAATCCCGGCGGCGGCGGCGAGAGCGCCGTTGCCTGATGCGGTCGGCTTCCTCCTTAGCGAGCATTACTGCTTCGCAGAAGTCGGCGACCGCCTGCCACTCCTCCTCGCTCCGGACTAGGGAATGCAAACCGGTTAACTCGAAAACCGAAAAACCGGTTTTTCGGCATATTTTTAATGATTAGAAAAACCGGTTTATTTTTTCAAGTAACCGGTTTTTCGGTTTTTTTTTTATTACTTTCAAATGACACTATTTTTTTTTTTAATATTGTTTTAAAACTCTGTTAAGGCTTGATATCAATCGTAGGTTTGTTTATATATACGTGCCGTAGTGATAGCGAAACCAACTGTACAGTTTTTCTGTTTACGATCATTAAAAATTCACACAGTAAGGACACAGAAATTCTTATGCACAGATGGAATACCCACCGTTGTTACTTATCATAATACCATCCCCTTAAACAAGTCGCATTTAAAGAAGAGAGTGAAAAGATCTAAATCTTTGTTTGTTCGTTACACTGATGAAAAACTCAGGGATATTCTTGCTTTGGGCGGAGCATCGCCGTGCCCTCGTGGGGGCAATCGGCGGCGGAGACCTCTCGCGGGCCTTGGTTCAGACCATGGTCCGGAGCAAGGATGAGTGGCAGGCGTTCGCCGACTTCTACGAAGCAGTAATGCTCGCAAAAGAGGAGGCTGACCGCATCAAGCAACGGCGCTCTCGCAGCCGCCGCCGGGATTCCAATCCCGATTTCCGGCCACCGTAGGCGCGGGCTTGCAGATAGTGAGCAATGTGTAGTTCGCTGTCCGGCCATCCGGTAACTGTCCGGACCGAGCCCAAGTCGTCAACGGCGCTCACTGTTCCCGCGCGCCTCAAGGAGTTGTCAGCAAAAGCAGGGGCCCTGCCGGGTCGAAGCCTACTGGGGCCAGTGTTATCCGAAAAGGAACTCGAGCCCCGGAATGAAGGCTAGAAGGAACAGGGTGGGCTTTTAGTCAGTAAGAGTCTGACACCGTCTCCTGCTCCGCCCAAGAGCGGGGGTTGTCATTGGATGATTTTTCCCACCATAAAAAGGATATTCTTGCTACCGATGAGAAAATTATCACAATCAAGGAAAATTACAACAAGCAAAACAATTGGGTGTAAGCTTGTAACTCCAAAGAACACTCTCAACAGTTATCAGAGTCCTGAATGATCATCATGCGGCATCAGTAATGGTTAATTTTCGTGAAAATCGGCTACTCTAACTTCAGTTAAAGAGTATCAAGATACTATACTAAACGCCATAGCAAAGCCTCTTAAAAGCCTCTCTCTTTTTGATAACACACTAGGTTTTTTCAGGATGCTTACAACGAGTGTTTCGGACTTCATTAAGGCTGATGATTGACCTTTGACTAGCCCAGACCTCAACCCCTGAACTACAAATTGAGATCTACTATATTAGAGGGCTTGGCCTTCACCTAACAATAATTAAAAATTCTTTACAATCAGCGGTGGACAACTTTCCAATGATCACCGTGCGTAAACCGATGACGCGTGGCCTGAACGCCTAAAAACTTGTGTTAAGGGTAACGGTGGATATTTTGAGTAGAGTTAAATAAACTTCTGGCTTAGATTCTCTATATATAACATCATTCTGAGACAATCGTTTTTATGAAGTTATTTTTTTTTTATCTTTGACTGAATTCATGGCCATATTAAGTATACAGTATATTTTTTCAATAGATAAGTTTCAAAATAATTATTAAAAATAATTATTTAGAATTTCACAAGCAAAAAAAGTTAAATTTTTCACTTAAAAATAAATTTCAAAATTAACTAATTTTAAAACCGGTTAACCGGTTAACCGGTTTTTTTTTTAGAAAACCCGAAAAAAAAACCGGTTTGTAATTTTGGCGGTTTTTGCATTCCCTACTCCGGACCATGGCCTCGACCAAGGCCCGGCGCGAGAGGTCTCCGCCGCCGATCACCCCCACGAGGGCACGGCGATGCTCCGCCCAAGCAGGGCACACCGCGATTGTATGCTCCACCGTGTCCTCCGGGCGTTCCGCACAGTGGCGGCACCCGGGCGTCACTTCCGCCTTGATTCGGAACAGGAACCTCCCGAACTTGCAATTTCCGGTGAGGACCTGTGTCATGCGGAAGGTAAGGACGCCGTGAGGTCTTTCCAGCCACGCCTCAAAGAGGGGACTTATCGCCATAATTGTGGCGTGCCCAGCACTGGGTTGCGATAGTCGCTGACGCCATTCCACCATGAGATCCCGCCGGAGCTCTGTCCGCCATGCCGCGACCTGTCGCGGCAGAGGACTTTCACCCCGGCGTTGCATCTCCACGCGCATGTCGTGCATGTGTGCAAGGACTGTTGCCTCCAGATCCCACGGTGGTAGGCCAGCCAGAAGGCTCGCCGCTTCGCGGGAAATCGTGCGGTATCCCCGCACCATCCGAATTGCCATGACCCTCTGGCAGGCGTTCAGTATGGCCGCCGGTTGCTTTTTCAGCGACGGCGCCCACACCGGCGCCCCGTAGAGGGCCATGGACCGAACGATCCCCGCGTAGAGCCTCCGGCAGGAGGCGTCTGGACCCCCAAGGTTGGGCAGGAGCCGCTTGAGCGCAGCCCCAGTCCGGTTGAGTTTGGGAGCCAGACGTCGGAAATGCTCCACGAAATTCCACCGGCTGTCGAGGACGAGTCCCAGGTACTTCATCGTCGACCCGACACCGATGTGAACTCCTCCTACCGTTAGTTGGGAACTCAATGGCGGCGCGTTCCGAGACCGGCGACCGTGGAAACACATGGCCTCGGATTTGTGAAGCGCTACCTCGAGTCCCAACTCCTGGATCCTACCAACGACTATCGCAACCCCGCGTGTCGCTAAAGCGACCGCCGCCTGGTACGACTCTCCCTGCGCTAGAACCAGCGTGTCGTCTGCGTAGCAGACCACGCTGACCCCGTCAGGGAGGTCGCCCCGCAACACGTAATCGTAACCAATGTTCCACAAGGGTGGCCCTAGTACCGACCCCTGCGGAACACCGCACGACATCTCCCGACGTTTCCAGTCTCCCTGGTGACCGGGGTAGACAATATACCTGTCCGACAGGTAGGCTTCGACTACTCGACAGAGGTATTCGGGCACCCGGTGGTACCGGAGTGCCCTCCGGATCGTACTCCAGGGCAGGGAATTGAAAGCGTTGGCAATGTCCAAGGACACTGCCACGACACACCTACCCTGGGACACCGCATCCCCCGTCGTGAGGGCTCGCACGCGCATGATGGCGTCTACCGTCGAGGACGTATATCGGCTGAAATGATGATGGTGATACTTTGAACTTTGAACGGCGTACACATTAATATTGTACTTATTATTTTTCTTATTCCAATTAAAATGTCTTCAAGATTCAAAAACTTTTTTTTTTTAAAGAAACCTGTTGGGAGAAAAAGAGAGAGAGAAAGAAAAATTGTTTTTTTTTTTAAAGAGACCTGTTTAGAAAACTGACGTAGTCGTAACAGTTCCGTACCGTCCGTAGCAAAAAAACGGCAAAAAAACACGTTTGTTGTATGCGGTTGCACTTTAATATTTATTTTATTCTGTTTTTACGTTGTTCAAACAGCAACCGAAATGAGACGGATCATGAGATACAACCTGGTGGTAGACGGACGGACAGAAAGACAGACAGACGGACGGCGGAGTCTTAGTAATATGGTCCAATTTACCCTAAAAAGCAGAATATTGCACCCGGTTGCATTTCGGGGAGTGTGCATCGGAATTACATAACCTAATTCCGCCTAGCCCGTTCCATCATCAGACCAGACGTACGGCGATGCGCCACCGGCACATGGTGGATATCCCACCTACACGAACAAAACGTTTTGGGAACACATTCGTTGTGCGTACAGCTAGGGAGTGGAATTCCTTGCCAGAGTCTGTGTTTCCTGATAGCTAAAACCCAGGAATCTTTAAGTCGAGAGTGAATAGGTTTCTTCTAGGTAAGCGCGTTCCATCATCGACCGCATCGTCGCTTTCCATCAGGTGAGATAGCGGTCAAGCGCGAACCTATCTACAATAAAAAAAAATGTATAAAGCACAAAACACTGACTAATTTTCAAAATATTATTTTCACGGAATTTATTAAAATAACTTTTTTATATTTCTGGAAAAAACCGAGTATCGCATATTTAACTTATAAATACTAACATTCGAGTACGAGTTAATCGAATTCAACGTTTATTTTGCGTTGGGCGGTATTCATAATTTAAATTTTCGGTCTGGTTGGTCATTCGGGGTTGCCAGTTCATTGAATTAGCAGTGACACGACGGCTTTGTTCGCAGATAACATTATATTTCTGGAATAATTAATGGCGGCCGCATTTCCTGTTATGTGTCATCTAAATGAACCTGTTATGAACTAGTAAATCCGCTGAATTTAATGAACTTAGATTCCATCTCGTTATTTTGAAACTACGAGTATTAATAATTACCAGAGGTCGGAATTAGGTAGAGTTAAACATGTACTTACACGACTTATTTTATACAGCGAAGAATAAAGTGGATATCCCGAAATTAATAATTTAAAGACCAGAATTTGTTTTGTGACACTTACAGAAATATAGCAAACAATTTCATCCTGCATTAAAGACTAAGGGTCATTTTAAACTAGCGCAGAATCTAAACGCATCGAAGCGTGAAATTCTTTACAACTAAGGGCCAATTTACACTAGCGCAAAGTCCTAGCGCATCGAAGCGTCAAATTCTTTACAACTAAAGCGAAGCCGCACGAATGCGCCGTCAGCGTTGTTCACGCGTAGACGTGCGAATTTCGAAGAATGCGCGCGTCTTTCTAAAATCTGAGAAGTAATGTGTTCGTTACGCTGTGGAGTTAAGGTTGAATTTGTTATTTCAGTTTTGGATAGACACTTCGATGCGCTTCGACTGTGCGCTAGTATTAATTGAACCTAAGAGAAGGCAACATAAACATTTTTTAACCTGACCTTGGTATGTTCATCTTCGTTGTATTTGTCTTATCTATCTCTGAGTTTTATTACTATTTATTTGTAATATTGTTGGCCACACCGGATTTTTTATTAGAAATTCCAGGAAGATCCCTATTAATATCAACATTTCGATGGGTGTACATAAATAACTCTACCTAATTCCTACCTCTGATGATTACAGTACAGAACTTTATATAAATACTAGCTAACTTGGGAAACGTTGTTCTGCCATTTAATTTATCATAGAAAAAATGGGGTTTGGTGATAGGAGGGTAAAAAGTATCCAACAACCTATTCTTGGTTCTAGGTTGCTTGGAAGAGATTGCAGAATGCGATAAGGCCGCCCATTGTATTTGTTTAACGCTGCTCGCCCACGTCAGACTTTTTGTAGGACAGATAATCGGGCCGATATTATATATTTGTAACATTGTTCTGTTTTCTGACCGACTTTTTGTAGGACGTGAGCGTTGCACTATTGCTATCAGTGTGTTCTATTTTTATCCTACAAAAAATCGGTCACCGATTATCGGACGTGGGCGAGCAGCCTTAGATATAAGTTTATCTTTCTTGTGTTTCTTGTTTGTTGTACAATGAAGTGTATAAAATAAATAAATATTCTCAGATCTACCAAATATACACAATTTTTTTTTATACAAATCTGTCAAACCGTTTCGTTACACGACAATTTTTCACTAACTCTTGCCCGCAGCTTAAAGCAGCGCTCCATAAAATATAGCTTATGTCATTCAGAAATAAAGTAGCCCAAAGATTTTATGTATCCTACTGGACATTTAATATAAAATCTTTGATCGGACTCCTAAAAACAAAAAAACATAAAAGCAAATGTTACCTCTTTATAATATTAGTGTAAAAATAAATAGGAAATTTGAGAGAAATGGTTCAATCCATTTAAAAAAGCTATGAGACAGCTTTCTCAGCAGTCTCATAACATAGCTATAAACAAGTGGAGTTCTATATTTATACGTATTAAAGGACTTTGTAACGCGAAATTAGCTAAGAAAACAATAAATCCTTGGTCGCATAACTCTGAAGTTTGGAAGTAATTACAAGAACGCTCTGAGCTCCAACTGAGAGTATATATTTGATTGTCGACAGCTAAATTAATAGAACCCATCGACCTTCAAACTTCCTTACAACGTACAAAATAAACGTTAGGAACCGGAGAAGTAAATATCTTCGACTAAAATAATAATATTCCACATATTCCACAACTATCACACAGCGCCGTCTGATCCCAAGCTAAGCAGAGCTTGTGTTATGAGTAGTAGAAAACTGATAAACACATAAACACACGGCAACTAGCCTATTCAATAGTTATAGCCAGCGGTTTTACCTGCGTGAAAGTAGAAAATAGTCCCAAAGGAATATACTTCTCGGATAAAAATATCTTATGTGCTATTCTAGGACATTGTTTACCCGTGTACCAAGTTTCATCCAAATCTGTTCAGCTGTACGAGCGTGAAGAAGTAACAAACACTCACAAACAATAACTCTCACACTCACCAATTTTTGCCTTTATAATATTATATTAATATTCTACAACCTTCACACAGTGCCGTCTGGTCTCAAGCTAAGCAGAGCTTATGCTATGAGTACTAGACAACTGATAAACATACTTATATATTTCTAAATACATACATATTATAGATAAATTACACCCAGACGCAGAACAAATGATCATGCTCATCACATAAACATTTGTCCTGTGGGAATCGAACCCAAGACCTGCGGCATTGCAGTCAGGGCCACTAACCACTAGACCAACAGGCCAGTCAAAATGTACGATGTGAGCTCGACAAATGGATGTGCGAATAACGCTTGTGCGATAAAACTAAACTGCGACTAACCTTAGTTCGAATGCACTCACTTTTAAGGTTCCATAACTCAAAAGGAATAAACGAAACCCTTATAGGATTACTTTGTTGTCCGTCTGTCTGACCTTTACCACGGGAACGCGTGCAGGTAACAAGTTGAAATTAAAATCACTAGTATGAATATTAAATAATTCTAGAGATTACAATCATATTGTACTATTTTAAAAGAGCGGGCTTGTGATTCTATCTTACCTGACGGTAAACGATGATGTGGCCGGCTCGAGCACACTTATCTATGACTTAAAGACCCCTAGGTTATAGCTATCAGTACCCCTAGCCAAGTTGCTAATCTGCAATCGTTAACGCTAGTAGATAGCTTCAAATGTACGGGAATGACGTCATCTCAACGTTCAGCCACGTGGTCAGAACAAAAGATAAGACTCTGGCAGGGTATTCTACCCTTAACCTGCTGAACGCTTAACTAATGTGTACTTAAGGCGTATAGTCCCTTGAACTATCTGGCCGAAATTATGTGAACGCAACTCTCGCACTCGCCTAGGCGGCAGTACGCAAATCTGTGCATTTATTTGCGGCCAGCAGCGCCCGGAAAGCGCTTTAATTCATTAAACCCCAAGCGAACGCCGGCGTTCGCGCACCTATTGTCTTTCAATTGTGTCTGTAATTATCACAATTGAAAGGTTAAATCAATTTTCTCTGCGAGATATTGATTGATTTACATATGCAATGTTCACTTTGAAGAATATTTAACCACCAATTTTTATGTGTAAAAATGTTTCTAAAGGTCCAAGCCGTTTCGAAGGAGTAGGGAAAAGTTGCGAAAAGTTGCGAAATTGCTAATTTTTTTTTTTTTGACAAAAGTATGAATTGCACGAAAAAATAAAATGTTGATATCATTGTTCATGAATCTATAATAAACATATATTTTTTTCAAACCAATTGACCTAGCCATTATGGAGGAGTAGGCCTCAGAAAATCACTGTTTTATGGCACTTTTCGGGTGCTTGGCCCTTAAAACGCTATATGCTTTTTTTTTGTGGTGGGAAAATATCATGCATTGACATCCCCCAGCGGGAGATAGTGTCAGACTCTTACTGACTAAAAGACCCACCCCGTTCCTTCAAGCCTTCATACCGGGGCTTTTTTTTTTTTTTTTTTTTTTTCGATGGGAAAAATCATCTTATGACAACCCCCGCTCTTGGGCGGAGCGGGAGATAGTGTCAGACTCTTACTGACTAAAAAACCCATCCCGTTCCTTCAAGCCTTCATACCGGGGCTCGAGCGCCCTTTCGGATAACCCTGGCCCCAGTAGGCTTCGACCCGGCTGGGCCCCTGCTGTTGCTGACAACTCCTTGAGGCGCGCGAGAACAGCGCGCGCCGTCGACGACTTGGGCTTGGTCCGGACTGTTACCGGACGGCCGGACAGCGAGCTACCCATTGCTCACTGTCCGCAAGCCCGCGCCTACGGTGGCTGGAAATCGGGATCGGAATCCCGGCGGCGGCGACGGCGAGAGCGCCGTTGCCTGATGCGGTCGGCCTCCTCCTTAGCGAGCATTACTGCTTCGCAGAAGTCGGCGACCGCCTGCCACTCCTCCTCGCTCCGGACCATGGCGTCGACCAAGGCCCGGCGCGAGAGGTCTCCGCCGCCGATCACCCCCACGAGGGCACGGCGATGCTCCGTCCAAGCAGGGCACACCGCGATTGTGTGCTCCACCGTGTCCTCCGGGCGTTCCGCACAGTGGCGACACCCGGGCGTCACTTCCGCTTTAATTCGGAACAGGAACCTCCCGAACTTGCCATTTCCGGTGAGGACCTGTGTCATGCGGAAGGTAAGGACGCCGTGAGGTCTTTCCAGCCACGCCTCAAAGAGGGGACTTATCGCCATAATTGTGGCGTGCCCAGCACTGGGTTGCGATAGTCGCTGACGCCATTCCACCATGAGATCCCGCCGGAGCTCTGTCCGCCATGCCGCGACCTGTCGCGGCAGAGGACTTTCACCCCGGCGTTGCATCTCCACGCGCATGTCGTGCATGTGTGCAAGGACTGTTGCCTCCAGATCCCACGGTGGTAGGCCAGCCAGAAGGCTCGCCGCTTCGCGGGAAATCGTGCGGTATCCCCGCACCATCCGAATTGCCATGACCCTCTGGCAGGCGTTCAGAATGGCCGCCGGTCGCTTTTGCAGCGATGGCGCCCACACCGGCGCCCCGTAGAGGGCCATGGACCGAACGATCCCCGCGTAGAGCCTCCGGCAGGAGGCGTCTGGACCCCCAAGGTTGGGCAGGAGCCGCTTGAGAGCGGCCCCAGTCCGGTTGAGTTTGGGAGCCAGACGTCGGAAATGCTCCACGAAATTCCACCGGCTGTCGAGGACGAGTCCCAGGTACTTCATCGTCGACCCGACACCGATGTGAACTCCTCCTACCGTTAGTTGGGAACTCATTGGCGGCGCGTTCCGAGAGCGGCGACCGTGAAAGCACATCGCCTCGGACTTGTGAAGCGCCACCTCGAGTCCCAACTCCTGGATCCTATCAACGACCATCGCAACCCCGCGTGTCGCTAGAGCGACCGCCGCCTGGTACGACTCTCCCTGCGCTAGAACCAGCGTGTCGTCTGCGTAGCAGACCACGCTGACCCCGTCAGGGAGGTCGCCCCGCAGCACGTAATCGTACCCGATGTTCCACAAGGGTGGCCCTAGTACCGACCCCTGCGGAACACCGCACGACATCTCCCGACGTTTCCAGTCTCCCTGGTGACCGGGGTAGACAATATACCTGTCCGACAGGTAGGCCTCGACTACTCGACAGAGGTATTCGGGCACCCGGTGGTACCGGAGTGCCCTCCGGATCGTACTCCAGGGCAGGGAATTGAAAGCGTTGGCAATGTCCAAGGACACTGCCACGACACACCTACCCTGGGACACCGCATCCCCCGTCGTGAGGGCTCGCACGCGCATGATGGCGTCCACCGTCGAGCGCATCCTGCGAAAGCCGAACTGTCCGTCCGAAAGGTCCGGCCCCACCCGTGAAAGGCGCGCGACGAGGCGGCTCGCGATCACTCTTTCAAAGAGCTTGCCCACCTCGTCGAGCAGCACAATGGGCCGGTACGCGGACGGAGAGTCCGCAGGGCGCCCTGGCTTTGCGATGAGGACCAGTTTCCCTGTCTTCCAGCGAAGTGGGAACTGGCCCCTCTCCAAACATGCGCTGAAGAGCCCTCTTAGTCGAGGCCCGAGAGCCTCCATGGCCAGGACCCAGGCTTTCCCAGGCAAGCCATCGGGTCCTGGGGCGGCGTTCTTGGCACTCAGCCTTTGCACCGCCACTCTCATCTCTACCTCGGTCACCTCTGGAGCATTGTCGTCGTCGTCGCTATTGCGGTCCGCGTCAGACACCGCTGGCGGAGGCGGAGCCATGGGCGGGGGGGAGTGTTCCCCTCGCGCAGGGAACAGAGCGCTTACCACACCCTCAACGAGTTGGGGCCGGAGACTCTGAGTCAACGGGGGAGCCCAGGGGCGCAGTTTCTCTCGTACCAATTTGTACGGGCGCCCCCACGGGTCCGCGTTCAGAGACCCCAGCCACACGTTGCGGGCCTCGAGTTTGGCCCGCTTAATCTCCGCTCGGAGGGTGTGTTTTGCCTCTCTGTAACCCTCGTACAGCTCCGCCTCTCTGGCCTCCGCATCCGGCGAGCGGATGCGGCGCCTGCAGTATCTGACGTACCGGCGTCGCGCGTGATTGCACGTGTTGCGCAGTGCAGCGATCTCCGGCGACCACCAGTACACCTGGCGCTTAGCACGTCCTGGACGGACTCGGGGCATTGCCGCATCGCAAATTTGCGACATGGCCTCCCGGAACCACTCCGCCTCGACGTCGATGTCGACAGGCCTGTCCGGTGCTTGCACCCAGGCCTGTACCGTCGCGGCTTCCAGGAGGAGCTCCCGGTCCATCTGCTTAAGCGCCCACCGCGGACCGCAAGGGCTCTGTCGGACCGGCGTGGCCGAGGTTTCGGCGGAGACGTCCAACCGGATGTACCGGTGGTCGGAGTACGTCTCCACCTCCTCCATAACGCGCCAGTCGACGACACGTGGCGACAGAGCGGGGCTGGCGAACGAAAGGTCCACCACTGATTCACCCCGCCTCCGGACCAACGTGGGGACAGAACCCCGGTTCAGGACGACCAGGCCCAGCTCCAAGGCCCAGTCCTCCACCATCCGACCCCGTGTGTTCGTGCGCCGGGAACCCCAAGCCGTGTTCCAGGCGTTGAAGTCCCCGCAAACGACCACGGGGAGGGTACCAAACCCAGCGACGACGGCACTTAGCTCCATAAGGGAGACATGGAGTTCGTCGGGAGTTCTGGTCGGGGACAGGTAGACGCCTACCACTGCAATGTCCCCGACCCGTGCTGCCGCGCAACCCCGTCCCCTCGCAACAGCCTCGAGGGGCGGGGTACCGGCGGCGGCCGACGAAATTAGCGTCACCGAGCCGTCTAGGTCCTGAACCCAGCGGGGATGGACGTAGTACGGCTCGGAGACGACGGCGACATTGATCGACCACTGCGCCATGCTCTGGAGCAACAGATCCTGAGCGGGGGCGCAGTGGTTGATGTTCGCCTGGAGGAGACGTAATGGTGTCGTTATTGACATTCCATTACAGTCTCCTCCTGAGCCCCCTGTGAGGGCACTGTCACGGTGGGAGCGGCGGCGACAGCGGCGGCAGCCAAGGTGGTGGCTGCGGCGGTGAGGACGTCAGGGTGGATGGGCCTGATCTTGCCCTTGGCCTTGGCGGGGGGATCGCAGGACCTGCCCCCAGCCCGGTGGTCGGCCGGCTTGCCTGCAGCCGCACATGCGTAGCAGTGCGGCTTTGCACGGCATTCAACTGCCTTGTGCCCGGGCTGTCCGCACTGGTGGCAGCGGTCACTGCGGTCCTCTGCGGCGCAATAGGCCCCCACGTGGTGCCCCACGTGGCAGCGGTAGCACCGCAGAGGTTTGGGTTCCAGCATCTTGACTTGGGCTGAAACCCAACCCACCAATAGCCTTCGGCCCTCGGTCGTGATGGCCTTGGCCGCCGACACGGGGCAGCTCACTGTAACGGCTCGCATGCCCGTGCTGTCAGCGCGGATGGTGCCCGCCCGGACCTGATCGGTCGTGCACCCTCCCGCTCTGACGATGGCGGCCACCACTTCCTCCACCCTAACGGAGTCGTCCAGACCCATAATGCGCATGTCGATGCACTTGGTGGGTCTGGACACTCGGGCTTCCTCGACATCTAAGGACGCCCTAATCCTTTCGGCCAGGGCGTCAGCGAGCTCTCCGCTGTCTGCCCCAGGGACCTCCAACATTCGGGCCCCGGTCGCGGTACGCCTCATTCGGAAGCCCCCGGAGGCTCCGAACTCGTCGAGGTGGCCCACCACCGCCTGTTTCGCCTTCGCCATGACTACATCGTAGTTCACGCCCTTCTTTTCCGCAGCTGGCTGTAGTGTGATCACTACAGCTGCGGAAGTCGGGGCGCGAAGACGAGCAGCCATGGCCCGCTTCTTGCGCTCCTGTCGCCGTCTGCGCTTTTTGGCCGCCCTTGCCGCCTTGCTCGCCTTCTTCTTGGCGCCGACGACCGTCCACTCGGCGCCAGCCGAGGGGTCTTCGGGCGGAGAAGGCGGCAGGCGCGACCTAGTCGCCGCCGCGGCGGGAGGACCCGCCGGTTTGGTGGCAGCCGCCACCCTGCTCTTTGAGGGAGGGGCAGGCTTCCCCAGCCGCTGCTGTTGCTTGGCCGCCGGGACCGGCCCCGCAGGCCCCGACGCCGCAGCCACGCGACCTGCTTGCCCCGAGGGGCCAGCCCTGGGTTTTGCAGCCGTCGTGGCCGCGGCGACGGTGGCATACGACGCCGTCCTCTTCTGGCCGGAAGCCGCGAGAGGGGGTCGCAGGACGATGCCCTCCAGGACGGAAAGCTGGCGCTGGATGTGCCCCTGAAACTGCTGCTGCTGCTGCTGTTGCTGCTCCCTAAAGGCAGCCAGCTCCTGCCGCAGCAGAGACACCACCTCCTCACTATCCCCCTGGGGCGAGGGCCGGGATCGGCCCTGCTCCTCCCTGCTCCTCCCTTCGGGACGAGAGGCCTGGAGAGTGGCCACGGCTGCCTCGAGTCGGCCAAACCTCCCGCTAAGGGTGCGCTCGTAGGGCTCGAAGACGAGCCCCAGCGCCTCCTCAATCGCAGTGTTGGCCAGCTCGATGGAGCGTTTTTTGGCCACCCTCTCCCTCTTATTAGCCACACTCGTGATGGCGGCTGCCACGACCGCTCTGAACTTGGCCATCGCCTCCTCCATTCCTTTTGGCAAGTCCTCAGGAATCTTCGGTACCAAGGCGCTGGCCTGGCGTCCCTCACTGGCGGTCTCAGTGGGGAGCCCTCTCCCTCTGCCCGACTTTCGGGCCGCACCCCGCCCCGACGACGAGATTTTCCGGGCAGGTCCCGTCTCGTCGTCGGACGCGGAGCGCATGGCGCGCATGAACGCCCTCCTTCCGTTGGATGTGGATTCTTCCACCTCCATCGAAAGGAGGGGCCCCCGCACCTCCTCCTCCACCTCCTTCCCGTCTGAGTTGAGTGAAGACGCGGCATCTGAGTCCGAAGCCGCGTCTTCACTCACCCCTCTGAGGCCGAACCTACGCCCGGCCTCCACCGGCGTCGCGGACGTGCTGGGAACTGGTCCCAGGGACTCCGCGCTGCCGAATCGTGAGCCACCCTGGCTCTGTGCGTCCACGGAGGACGGAACAGGGTCCGAAGACCCGAGGCGATGATTGCCCCCCCCAGAATACGAGGGGCGGCCCGAGCTCTGCTCGGGGAGGGATTCTCCTGCACGCAGGTACCCTCCTGGGGTAGTTAATTTTTCATCATTCGCGCTCATGGTGGTGCTGGACACAGCTTTGCCTTTTTGTTTTAAATGGGGTGGGGTCCCCATTGCACGTTCGCCATCCAGGTCATGTCTGCTGAGCAGACACGTACCGGAGGCGAACCCTATCTCCCCGACATCGCTATCCAGAAGGCGCCAACAGCTGTTGTGCCAGCGCTTCTGGACAGCGCACCCTCCGGGCGGTCCGACTGGACTCCGCCGTATGTTCCACTTGGTCTGGTCTCTCGCTTGAGGCCTTCCGGCATGAGTAGCTCTACCGGCATAGCCCTCAAGGTCACTGAGACACGCAAGCCCCACCACGACGACAACGTGGGAACACAGTTGGTGGGGTTCATACCGGGGCTCGAGTGCCCTTTCGGATAACCCTGGCCCCAGTAGGCTTCGACCCGGCTGGGTCCCTGCTGTTGCTGACAACTCCTTGAGGCGCGCGGGAACAGTGCGCGCCGTAAAACGCTATATGCTGAAGATACAATAGTGTATCTCTTTCAATATAATTATAGCTATCGGCACTGATCTTGAGCGCTGGCTTCAAGTTGCGCAGAAGTCTAATATTCGGTCTCTTTAGTGGTGCGACGTGAGACGCGGGGGCGGGGAATATCAGTAATTGGCTCGCCGCGCCATCGTGTCATAGAAGTCACTCGTGATTCGTTCCCTGCGCTTGCTGCATGTATCTAACAACGACGACATTTCGCTCACCAATGTATGGAATGCGCAAAGCGATCCCCAATCTGACGCCGAGCGCTCAAGATCCTTGTCGGTAACTATAGATGTCATGTCGCTCTATTGTTACATTGGAAACAAGCTCATTAGCAAGAACAGTACTGGAACAGGTCGTAGATACATTTATTCAGTAAAACATAAAAATAACCTTTAAAAATATACATTTATAAATCTTTTCTAGCTCCTTAAAATACTTTGAAAGGCAGACCGGTACGAATATCGTTATTTACAGAGAGCGCTTATTTTCAGGACATAAACTTTAATGTTCCCGTCTCGGAATAGGATTTATATTTTCGCTACTTTTTTTTTTAATTAGGAACCTCTTTCACCAGTTAGTGGATTACCACAAATTTACCATTTGTTGGTTACCTTTCGAATACCGTAATTAAAGACAATGAGAGAGCGAACGCCGGCGTTCGTTTGGGGTTAAATGAATTAATAGCAATCGTTGCCACTATAATATCGCCATGTGGCCACAATATATATGAAACTGTTATTAGAACTATAATACCTATTACCATGTTTTTTTAAGGTAGGAATTCATAGCAGGGGCCCAGCCCGGTCGAAGCCAATTGGGGCAAGGGTTATCCGAAAGGGAACTTGCGCCCCGGTATGAAGGCTTGAAGGAACAACGGGGGTGGGTTTTTTAGTCAGTAAGAGTCTGATACTATCTCCCGCACCGCCCGAAAGCGGGGGTTGACATTGAATGATTTTTCCCACCGAAAAAAAAAAGGTAGGAAATCATCCAATGACTTCTCCCACTCTAGGGTAGAGCAAGAGAGCGTGTCAGACATTAACTGACTACAACCACACTTATGTTTCTTCTTTGCCCTTTGTATTCCAGGACAACGAGTTTCCCTTTCGGAAATCAAACCTCAGCAGACATCGGCCCACCCTACGGTTTGCTGACATCTCTTTCGTCGACGACGACTCGGGTTCGGTCCAGACAGTTACGTACGGCCGGACGGTGAGCTACTCATTGCTTGTCGTCCATAAGCCCATAACTACGGTAGCTAGAAGTCGGGGTCGCTGTCTCGCCGGCTGGGGAGTGAGGATGTCCGTTCTTTCACGCGGGCGGTCGTCTCCTTTGCTAGCATTACTACTTCGCAGAAGGAGGGGACCGCCGCCCATTTCCCCTGGTTTTCGCTATAGGCCAGTCAATATCAATACAAAAAAGCACAAACATTGCAAATGCGCATGAAACAACGATTATTTTACATGTTGTTAGGTCTCTTGAGAGTAGTTAACGCCCAAGTTTCCAACCCTGAGAACCCTGTGCTTTCTTTGGGTAGTTTTTTTTTTTTTTAACTTGTGCCATAATTTCGCAGTTTTTCGAGCACATGGTATTCAGGGTTGCAAACCTGGGTGTAAACTTCTCTCAAGAAACCTAAAAACATATAACGTAGATACATGTGCATTTGTGATGTTCGATGTCGATTTTGACTGGCCTACTAGTTAAAGACACATTTGATACTTTATTATTTCAATAAATATATTTGTTTTTACTAGAATGCCAGTTGCCGGGAACTGTGTCCATATAGGAGATAAATATTATTTTAGGAACAGATTGTCTTGCCCGCAAACAAAAACAAATCTGAAAATCCGATTTCATCGCCGGAGGGATTTCCTGACGTATTGAATTTCTGATCCAACTTCGTTTGTTTTCTATTCTTCAGTGACCTTTACATTTGACCTATACGGATCTCGACATGTAACTGTACCTCTACCATGAGTTTAAAGCAATAGTATTTGTCGATACTCGATACCGACTACGTAAATATTTTGTATGGCAAATTTTACAACGCCTCCAGCGGTCACTTACGGAACCAAAATTTGCCATACAAAATATTTACGTAGTCGGTATATATGTCTTTTTTATTATCTGTGTCTGTATTTTTTATCCTTTTTTGACATCCCCCGCTCTTGGGCGGAGCGGGAGATAGTGTTCTGGACTCTTACTGACTAAAAAACCCACCCCGTTCTTTCTAGCCTTAATCAAGAATTATTTAAAGATAAAAAATTAGCTTCTTTAAAAATTGCTGAAATAGATTTATTATCCGATTTTCAACATACTAACTTCAGGATGTGCGTTTATTAAAATTTCACATTGTAAACAAAACGGATGAAAAAGAGAATGAAAGAGTTATAATCCCAAGCTTATGAATCATGAACCTTCGTCATAAAGGCCATTATCATGTAAAATACACAATCTGTAAAACAAGTTAACCTCGTAAGCCGGATGTTATTTCGCTTGAAATGCGATCGAATCGAGAAATCCGAGAGAGGAAAAGGCAATCGGCTAATTGGAGGCTGCGTCGGCCATCAGTCGTTGGGAACTGAATCACAAAATAGATAAGTACAGAAGTCAATTCATGGATGTACTTCACTTTTGTATACGTACGTTAGATGATCACGCTAGGGTCAGCGCGTTGCGCCGAACTGCCCCTTATCCAACTTCAACTCTTGCGTCGAACGCCTCAAGTTGGCCACACGCCCGATTTTTTTGTCCTGGCCACATTACTGAGCGTTGAGATAACATCATTCCTGTGCATTTGATGTTTTGGGGGCGGGCGATTGAGCCGAGATATCATGTCCGTGAGCGCTGTCTATGTGTGCGTTGCTCGAGCGCGCTTTGTATGAAGATTGACTTCTGTACCTATCTATTTTGTGACGGCATCAATGGGAGCTAATGGCGTGAAATAATGTTGTCGTCCCAAGCAGGCCGTGGTTTATGGATTAGATCGCGAAATTGACGATTACTTAGCGGTGTATTTGCGTGACTTTATTTGTGTTTTATTTATTTGTTTTTGGTCCGGAAGTTTGAATTCCTTTTTAAGATATTCGGCCGTGTTGTTTTTTTTTAACCCAAAGGTTGACTGTCAGAGAATGCCTTGTGGCATTAAGTCCGCTATGCCTATATACCACCACTGTTCATAAAGTTTAAATCTATACATCTATACATGTATAAATAAAATTGGAGTGTCTCTTTGTAATATTGAAATAACTTCTTTTTACTACATGCATATGAATATGTATATACGGTACATACACCAAAATAACATTTTTTACAATTTTTGTCTGTTTGTAATAAGGAGTAACATAGGCTACTTTTATTTTAGAAAAAATAAATTCAAAATCTTGTAGTCCACGCGAACGAAGTCGCGGGCACAGCTAGTAAATAAATAAATATTCTGTTGTGTTTCCTAGGATAGCTACATATAGAATCAGCTACGGTAAAAAACAGAGGCACTATTTAAGGTAAATATTTAAATTAAAAACTGGGCAAGTGTGAGTCGGACTCGCGTACTGAGGGTTCCGTGCAAACTACAATTCCCGAATGGAGTCTTGAAGATTTTTCCGAATTGCAAAAAGGTATATTTTGACGTAGATAACAAAAAAAATACAGTTTTCAGATTTATTCCTATACCTGTGCTCTAAGGCCTTGCTTTATGCCAAATTTTAGGATTCTGGGTCTACGGGAAGTAACTACTATAAGAATTTAGATTCTTTTGTTTTGTATTGTATTGAAATATACGTTTTTTGTGACATAAAGAGCCGTATCTTTTTAACAGGCTTATATTAGCTTCACCTGTATGTTTATAACCAACGCCTTTGAGCTCGATTTTACCCAACTTTGGGCGATCAGATTTTCTTCAAACTTTGCACACCCATCAAAGACTGATGACAATACAATAACCAGTTTTTTTTTTAGTTAAAAATAATAATATAGTTTGTATATATATATCAAAGTAAAAAGTGTACTCGATTTACGAAAAATATGGCACAAAGCGCCCCACGCTTTTTTCACAATGATATTAATATTTTTCGCTCATTATTATTATTTTCTACCTATATTGAAAATTATTTTACACTTTTTAGTTTGATATGCTATGAAAGCGTGTTTTTTTTTTGTTTTTTTTTTTAAACTCTGTTTTTTTATTCGTTAACTTAGAAATTTGATTTATTTACAGCTTCAAGGGACCACAAATTTGAGTATATGGTTTTAATTTCAACTCGATACCTCCACGCGTTCCCGAGATAAAGCGTCTTGTTAGAACTGCGGTACTTTAAAACTGTAAGAAACATGTATTTCGATATTCTCAAGGGAATCAAAGTTCATCTTCTCTTTGACCCAGAATTCTGAAATTTTGCATAAATCAAGATCTTATAGCACAAGTATAGGAATAAATCTGAAAACAGTTTTGTAGTTAAATCACAAAAAAAAACTTTTTTCGATTCGGTAACTCAATTCGGGAATTGAACTGTTTTAATAGGTAAGTTTGTACGGAACCCTCAGTGGAAGAGTCCGACTCGCATTTACCTTTTTTTTAGTTTTAATGTAGTCTGTAGATATAATATTTTCAAAATATTAAATAAGTATATATATAAATACATTTTACAACAGCATATTTTCAGTATAACGGGCACTTCATTGTCTTAGGTTTAACCAAGTTTCCCTTTGTAAGGCCTCAAGCAACAAACTAATTTACTAAAATAACAACTGAGTGAGCTGTGCCTTCTATACTATTTATTTATAATAATTAGCTTTTGGCCGCGCGGCTTCGCCCCCGCTCTTCCCTACTCCACCCTACTATACCCTACTATACCCTACTCTACACTACTCTACCCTACTATACCCTACTCTATACTACTCTACACTACTCTACCCTACTATACCCTACTCTACCCTACCAAACTTCACATAAACTATCAACTAAATAGTCCGAACACAGCCTAAACATTTTGTTTCGATAGATGAGCCCGTTCTTGAGTTATAAAATTACAACGAAAAGTGTCATTGATTTAGTTGGACTCCTACGGTTTTGCTAACATTATCTTTGAGGCAATCGTGTAACAATACGCGCCGTCGATGACTGGGGCTCGAAGCTACCCACTGCTTATTATCCGCATAAAATACACCAATACGTAGGTTTAATTTTGACCCACATTAGCAATTACTCCTGTATTGTGAATGCGTTCACAGACATGTACCATCACTGTCCACCATTTCTGTCTGAACACTTAAAAAAAAATCGCTTGAATCCTGCGACGCGGCACCAAAGCAAACCCTTTGAAGTTTTCGTTTCGATTGCAAGCAATAATGAACTTAGCGGTCAGGCGGAAGTGTCTTTGATGGTACACTTAGATACACAATGCACAGAACCAATATCTAAAGGTCATACTGACTGGCCTGTTGGTCTAGTGGTTAGTGGCCCTGACTGCTATGCCGGAGGTTGTGGGTTCGATTCCCACTCGGGACAAATGTTTATGTGATGAACATGATCATTTGTTCTGTGTCAGGGTGTAATTTATCTAGAATATGTATGTGTTTAGAAATATATAAGTATGTTTATCAGTTGTCTAGTACCCATAACACAAGCTCTGCGTTGTGTGATAGTTGAGGAATATTACATTATTTATATAAACATATGTGCCGTGTAGGAATCGAATCGCAGAAGCCAGTTGTTCAATAACTGTACCAAGCGTAATACGCGTAGATTCCACGTTTCACACGATTCTCACGCGCCGTATTGTAAGGGTTAGCAGCGATTCCAACCCTACAAAGCTCACAAGTGGTACACAGTGAGTGCATGCCGCTGGCACCTCGCACTCGACATGACAAGCGCCCGATCGGATCGAGATTTTCTGCGCGCTTCCCATTTCAACGAATTATCTGCCCGTCCCCTATAAAATAGCGTTCGAAATTCTCGTGTCGAGCCAATTTGAGGGGCGTTTGTTAATCGGAGAGGAAAAAAAGTAGGTGGTACAGATTTTGAATGATGGGTAGTCGTAGTCGTGTCATCATCACGTAAAATCGTTTATCTATCTTCTGTCATTTTTTTCGATGGGAAAAATCATCCAATAACAACCCCCGCTCTTGGGCGGACCGGGAGATAGTGTCAGACTCTTACTGACTAAAAAAACCCATCCCATTCCTTCAAGCCTTCATACCGGGGCTCGAGCGCCCTTTCGGATAATCCTGGCCCCAGTAGGCTTTGACCCTGCTGGGCCCCTGCTATTGCTGACAACTCCTTGAAGCGCGCGGGAACGACGAACGAAAAAAAACATCCGCCTCACCATACAAAATTATAAACTTGATTGGACAGTTTGTACGGAGAAGACGAATTTTTTTTTCGTTTCCTGACAAAAACATTTGTAGAATGTTGTTCAGTATCGTCTACTGAGCAAGCCCTTAAAGTATGTAGAGGGCTGTCCAGGTGTAAGGGACAGCCCTCCACATACTTTAAGGGTTGATTGACTGTTAGGCGGTATAAATTTCATGGAGTCAGCTAGTTTAAAATAAACCATTTACAGACAGTTTTTAATCATCAAAATGACGGTCAGTCAAAAAAGATAAATTGCAGATTCCAAAACGTAGATCTCTATGGAGAAACCGTGCAAAAAACTCCACGGACACTCGTTTGAATCATGTTATGATTTACAAAAATCTTGGTTACGTCGCTATGAACAATAAATTTTCATTACTTACACTCTGAAAGTAGGTCTGAAGTTGCCTGAGGAGCGGGTTGAAAGTAATACTTTTCATCCCTAGGGAGTTTTACTTTCAATTGACAGATGTCAAATTATAAAAAAAAATAGTTCTACATATCTTCACATTTCTAATGAACCATGTTCCAACTTTCTATACAGCCAGTCAATTACAGCGCGATATAAAATGGAAATAACTTAATGAAGTACTAATTAAATAATATTATATTTTTAAATGCCTTCTTTTGTCGACTATTTCTTTAAAATTCTTAAAAAAAATATATTAATGATTTCTAATTTTTCAATAATGAAAAATAAAGACTTAATAGCTGGCCGGCCACAGAAAAAAAAAACAAAATGGCGGGAAAGTGGCAATTCGTCATCGGTTTTTTCGAGTTGTAGTTTTGTTTATATATTTCCGTACAGCAAAGATTTGTATTAACACGATAAGTTCATCAGATTAAAATAGTGATTTAATGTCTAATTTCATAAGAGAGGAGGCTAAAGCAGTAGTGGAAAACCTTTTACCGCCTAAATCAGAAGAAAGATACATCTACCTAAAATCATAGGTACGACGACTCAGGTTTTAGAAACTTTTTTTTTACTTTTCTATTGTATTCGTAATGAAAAGCACAGTGTTTACCTCGGGGTGAAAGCAACTAATTTAAACAATCCTAACTAATATTATAAATGTGAAAGTGTGGATGTTTGGATGTTATTTACTTAATCACGCAAAAACGGCTGAACGGATTTGCATGAAATTTGGCATGCATATAGCCTTTGACATGGAAAAGAACATATGCTACCTTTTATCCCGATTACTTAAGTACCTAATGCCACGCGGACGAAGCCGCGGGCAAAAGCTAGTGTACTTTAAAGAAGTTTTAATTCCATGTCATTTAAACTTACTTTACACTTGTCCAATGCCCGCGACACACGCTAGGTTATGCCTGACAGGTTGGCTTATTATGGCGTATATTTGAGTTGTACACGTAAACCTGACCGTGTATGTTACACACCTGTACCCCTAGCCAAGTTGCTAATCTACGATAGTTAACGCTTGCTAAGCTTTCTAAGCTTCAAATTTACGGGAATGACGTCGTCTTAATGCTCAGTCACGTGGTCAGAACAAAAGAATTGGCGGCAAGGTCAACTCGAAGCGTTCGACGCAAGTGAAACGGTTGTAACTTGGCTAGGGGGGTAGTGCAGTTATAATACAGGATTACCTGACAGGTATACCCTAGTGTGTATGGCTACCTTTAGGGCCCATTTGGCACAGCCGTGAGACACATTGTTGTTGTTTTTTAATGTTTATTATAAGTTGTGTACCAAGAAGTTTTTAAGCTATTGCATAGCTTCTATCGCGGACCTTGAGCGTGGAGACCGAATCCAGAAATTCCGTAACGAAAATAACCTAACACCCCCACTCATTTGTTTTCTTATCGGTCATCACGCTCAAAAAGTGTAACTTCAATTAATAGCAAAGAAAAAAATCAAAGGAAAAATATACTGCATAAATAAAAAAAATAAAAAAATTATAAGTGCATAAGTTGATAAAAAATGCTATGCAATAGCTTTACCGCGGCAGTCTCCGAGTGCCACACGTCTTTTTTTTTCTCCTTTCTTTAATTTCTTTTTCATTAATCTTTCTGTCTGTAGTAATTTCTTTTAAAGAATTTACTACAGACCCCACGCTGACTTAATCCGACACAGTTTAGCGTTTAGCGGGAATGTTAACAGAAAAATCTTTGGTTTTAAAGCCTGCAGGAAACACATGTGCAGGGAATTTTGTTCCTTTTTTCCAACATTTGCACCAGTTTCCCTGCACGAGTGTAACCCCTGAAAAAGCTTTTAACCTCAACCTTTAGCGTTGCCCGACATGCTGGGTTTAAAAAAATGTGGAAGTGAAACTAGGTCAGTGGCAAGCATTGTAAAGGCGTCGAGGGTGTTAATCTACTCAATACACCTGAGAGCTTGCATGTTTTTAAGAGGAATGTGTTTTTTAAATTTTCATTTTGGCCTTACTACAAAAACTAAAAAGTTCAAGTACTGTAATTATACTTTTAGTTGTTTAGGTAATAAGATAAAATAGTAAACAAATAAATAGGAAAAAAAGTTCAAGTTCTAATATCATCTCAGTGTTCTCTTCTTCTTAGTCGTTTCACTCTTGCCAGAGTGGACCGTTCGTTGTGGCGACACTTGGGGGAGACCTATGTCCAACCGTGGACGTATATCGGCTGAAATGATGATTATGAGCTCTTCTGAAGCCGTCACTTGCTACGAGTGCGTGTTAATCAACACTAAAAAAATGCCCAAAGAACGGAAATAATACGTGTAAATAACATATTGCGCTTGCAATGCGATGCCAATGTTCTTAAAAATATCTTTGTGATTTTTGCTAACTAATGTACATTTTTGCTGATTTCTTATAATTTTGAAAACTGTACGTTTCATAAATATATTTGTATATTGTGTATATGAGTCAGCCTGATAATTAAAAAAGTATATTATTAGTATTATTAATAAATAAAAATAATATTTAATTATTTTTACTTAATAAACATGTTAGAATGCATCGCGGATTTTTTTCCAGGCACCGTGCTTGGCACATATAGAGCAGGCCAGCTTGCCCAACTATAATAAATTGTGTGTTTTCTGTACTAGTGCGAAATATACTTCATATCGTGCCTTAAACCTGTTATTGCACCCAGAGCGGGTTTTCGAAAAAGTATGTGGAAAAACTAATTTTCCTAATCATTTGGCCGGAACACCGACGCCGTATTTTACCCTTGACCGTACTCCGTAAAGGATATAACAGGAAGGGCAGGTATAAAGCTATTTTCGTAGGAATCGATGCGTACTAAATAGTCTCGTAGAACCCTTCAATATTTCTTCTTAAACAGATAACAAATAAATAAGTTTATAGGTAAAAAATTACATTAACAATTTTTCAATTAACATTAACTGTAATAGTTGCTTAAAGTATTGCTTAAAGTATTGCTTAAAGTATTGCTTAAAGTATTGCTAAAATCAATTCATTACATATATAAAACTAAATGATTAATAATAATAATAGTTTATTTTTGAAAATTTATCATTCCATATTCAATTCAATCAACAAAATGAATTTCCAATGTATTCAATTTTAACATTACAATAAATTAATCTTTAAAATTAATTTTACTCGTCACATACTATACTATTAAAATGAAATTATGTTTCCTTGGGACAACTTTCTAGTTTCACGCAGGCGAAGCAACTAGAAACAGTTAATAAATTATAAATTCATAAATTTATAAATTGATTCAACAACGGCAACGGATTAAGATTACCAAAAATATTTAGGTACACAAGACAGGATTAAAGAAAATTTAAAATCATAAGTGTCAAATTAATCTTACGGATCATGAAAACAAAGTAAATTATTGATATTGTAAATCTCAACTAACAAGCGTTTCCACACTTTCCATGAAATCTTTCATATTTTCAAGTTGCACGTACTCGTAAATACAATTTTCCTTTGTACAGACAGGGTTATTGAGATACTCGACGCATCCCCGGCAAGACGTGAAAGTGTGACATACGTTACCTGAGAAAGCTTATAGGCAGAGACATTTTAATTTAAAACAGTTCTTTTTAGGGTTCCGTACTTCAAAAAAAGGAAAAAGCGGAACCCTTACAGGATGAAAACGGTGAAAGAAAACATCGTGATGAAACCGGCATGTCCTAGAAACAAAAATTAGAAGACATGTGACATTCACTAATCCGTATTGGGTACCGTGGTGGATTGACCTATTGCCTCTCCTAGAAAGGAGACCTGAACCACTGCAGCGGGAACATTAAAAATGGCTGATTATGCTTGACGCTCTAAAATGAACAAGAAAAATCGATAAACAGATACAGCTGCCACCACGGATATTGAACGCTGGCTTCATGTTGCGCAGAAGTCAAAAATCGGGTCTCTTTAGGTGGTGCGACATGAGACGCGGGGGTGGGTAGCGTCAGTGATCGCGCCAAAGACGACACTCGTAATTCGTTCATTGCGCTTGAAGCATGTTTCTAACAACGACGACGATTGGCTCACCAATGTATGGACTGCGCAAAGCGATCCCCACTCTGACGCCGAGCGCTCAATATCCGTGGTGGCAGCTGTACAAAACTGGAAATAAAGCCCTATAAAATGGTCTAAAATAACATTATCATGCCGTCTCCTTGCAACCTTATATGTATTGTAATCTGAGCACTATAACATCATAAAGGTGCCCTTAATACCGTACAATATAGGTATAGGTATGAACTTATAAAGTGAGGTAAATTTTGATGGGAGGGCCGGAGGGACCATTGTTGTCGCTACTTAGGATTAGTTCGAATCACCGGCCACAGCGTCTCATGTTTATGTAACAGATGCTAAATTACGTCAGAGAAACTTTGTTCTCATGTGGTTCGGCTTGGAATTTATTGTAATTAAAGTTGGTTTCCTTCTTCAAACCAAATGTAAACTTAAGCCCATGACGACTTTTTGCAGCGATGCTGTCGCGCGTTCGCTTCGATACAGTCGCGATGCAGTCGCTAGCTGTTTGCCTTCACCCACATCACGATTCTCAGTCGCAAAGCAAACGCGATACTGTCCCGATGCAAACGCGATTCATTAACAAAAATGAAGTTTTTGTATATAGAATGTTTCACTCTTTCAGTTTTCTCCCTGATGTTGTCCGTCATGGTCGCGCGTTTGCATCGCTACAGTCGCGATGCTGTATCGTGTTGGTATCGCTTCTGTAGCGCGCGTGCAGCGAGGGGCCTAAGAGGATTTGTCTCCCCTCACCCGAGGCGCCCCAGGCGTTCGGTGTCGCAGAACAACTATAGACTACCGTTGACCCATGCTTACGTACGGCGAGCGATAGGCGTTCGCCGTCCGGCCATTCGGTAAAGAAAGCTTGAGTATATTCAATTTTTTTAACGTATTGAACAAGAATGTAACTACTAAATATGACATTTTTTACGTTTCACCAAAGTAAAATAAATACTACAGTCACGTCTAATAATAAAATACCCTTCTCTATATTACATTACTTTTCCCGTACTGTCCACATTATGAGGTATACAATAAAGTATATAATAAATAAATTGAGCCATCTCTTGCTATATTGCAATATAATGAAGTGAAAATTCCAGTCATATAAAATTAATCATATTAGTTAGTGTAAACTAAAACGGAAACTAACTCGCTTAAACAAAGAGAATATACTAAGTAGCTCGCTGGCTTAGCAAGTTTAACCAGAACGGAGGAAATTTCACTACACCTCAATACTATGCTGGGAAGCCAAAAAGCAGTATCTCATAATTTTTCCAAAACTAGTTTCTTTTTTGCATCAAAATGCACAAAAAACTACTAGAAAAAACTGTAACATTTTGAGAAGACAAAATTCATACTTATAGTTAAGTTACTACATCTATGCATATAATAAATCTGTAGAAGTTTTTAAGCTATTGCATAGCTTCTATCGCGGGCCTTGAGCGTGGAGACCAAATCCAGAAATTCCGTAACGCAAATAACCTAACACCTCCCACTCATTTGTTTTTTGAGCGTGGTGACCGATAAGAAAACAAATGAGTGAACAATCAATCAAAATTCAATTCAATGTGTGAAAATGTAACTTCAATTAATATCAAAGAATAAAAAACAAAGGAAAAAAAATACTGCATATAAAATAAATAAATAATTATAATTGTATAAGTTGATAAAAATGCAATGCAATAGCTTTACCGCGGCAGTCCCCGAGTGCCACACGTCTTTTTTGTTATGCGCGCTTCACGTAAAATTTACGAAATCATCGCAGATAACTTTTATACAATTAAATTATATATATTTTGATCTATAACTTAGGTTTTGTTTCATCGCAATTGGTTGACTATATCGAAAGATATACTACATTCATTGGCTGTTAGTCGGTACGAAGTTCCCGGATCAGCTAGTCCATACTAGGCTAAAATTCCAAAAGTAACCTCTTTTTGTATAACGACTGAACGATAATCTTCGATAGGTACCATATTCCATAAAAAGTGCCAAAGGGGCGTATGGGGATTGGTTTTAGCCCCTTGTACAATACCCAAAGGTCCAGGGCTCCCAAGCTCCTGCGTCTGCTGTCTTTCTTTTTTGACTTTTTAAAATATTTTTGGAGAGTCCAAAGAGGGCATAAGCCAACTCGTTGGACCTCTTGGACATTTATTAAATCATTGTTGCCTTAAGTAATAATAATCTTTACTAAACGTCAAGTATGTAGCCTGTATGGCTCCAAACTAAGCGGCGGCACCAGTAACTTGGGGACCGGACTTGAGATTTTGGTAAATTGGATTTCGCCACTGGAGTTTATATAGAAAAAGAGCAGGTACAAAATATAATAAAATTAAAACAAATGATCAAAATGATTTAAAAACTAAAGTTTTAATTGTAAGTCAAAAATAAAGTGAGTTGTAAATATGTCATTTACAAACTCCCCTTTTTCTCGAAAGTTCCTTTCATTGAGTTATAACTTTTTGGCTTCTGTGGGTGGAATAAATTAGTCCAGAATTCGACGAACTTCATAATCTTAAACAAGCTGCTATATTCGCGTAACGCTTATTTTTCATGGGCTTGTTATTTAGTCATTTTGTAAATCTATATAATATATAAAAAAGAAATACTACTGGCTGATTAATCACGAAATTAAAAAAAGGAAATACTATCTCTATCTCTATCTCTGTTATAAAAAAACACTTGTGTACTATACCCATGTTTGCAAATAAAATAAATTATTATTATTATTATCCTAACGCACTCACCCTTAAAATCTTTGAAATTTTCTGCTTTTTTCTCATATATAATGCATGTATTATGCACCTAATTTTCTACCTATCGATGAAAACTGCATGAAAATCCGTTTGAGTTTTTCGCTTTCATAAAGACAGACAAATGACAGATGCGATGGAAGACTTTTTTTTATATATGCCACTGTAAAATTTTAAACGTCGTTAGATTATAATCTATCTCGTGAGATTGTAAACTGTCGAAAGATTGTGAACAGTAACAACGTCTACAATTTCACGAGATAGATTATAATAATTAAAATTGTAAACACCGTTAAAAGTTATAAGTTAAATCTCAATAACTTTTTTTTAAATCATGGTATCAATTTTTTTATACCACATTAGAATTTGCATTTAATGGATATATTTTTTCAATAATGGGCACCGACAGTGTAGTACATTTCTTTTACACCATTCGAAGGCTATAGTTAAAATTTGAAATTAACAATTATTTTCTTTAATATTTTTAAGTTTTCAGTAAAACAGTTATTCACGTAGCACATGTATTCAGCAGAAATATACAAAGAAGAAAATAATGTGTTTTGTTGAAATTAGAGCCACATTAGTATTACAAGGTGCTGTTTTTCAAAAAATATATATAGCTCACTTTTATTCTGGGACCTATGGTAAAAAGTGGTTTTAAATTGTGGTATGTGATAACTGAATATATGGTATATCGACCCGATAACGTTGGACCACTATTTACGTCACACCCTGTATGTTTATTTAAAGAATTATATCTAATAAGCTAGCGTAAACTATGCACAAATAAAATCAATATGCCAGATACAATTGAACATCAAATTCAAACAAAATGCTTTTAGTAAATTCGATCAAGAATTCGCAAGTTCTTCAGCGCCTGAACAAATGCGCTGCGATGACGTACTGACTTCCTAACGACGTGCCATCGCGATCAAGTCGAGCATACGCTGGCGCTGAGACAGGTTGGGATAAATTGTACGACAGTTTCTACATTTTCAAATGGTGAGATAGAAATATCGTTATAAAAGCGCCTTAGCATCTTTAAGCTTCATGCTACAAGTCTCACCGCCTGTAATGTTTTGTTAACTTTTGCCGTTGCTTCTCCTTTTATTTTACTTATAAAGAAACACTACTAACTACACAAAAAATGCAGGAAAATATTGGAACTTAATCTTTTTTATATCTGATATAAACTAGTGCTACTAAATTGAAATGATAGTTCTCTTTGAATTTGTTTAGGCATGTGTCATATTGGATAAATCAAGTTCTTGTTTTTTGGTGAGAAATCATCAAATAATCTTTTCCCACTCTCGAAGGTGCTAGAGAGTGTTAGACTTTTACTAGTTCAAAACCCATCTCTGCTCTTTCAGTTGCCCTTAGTTTTTCAGGCCCACTGTGACTCTTTCGAAGAATTCCTCAGCCTTGAGCAGACTGTACTACATCAATAATGTACAAAAATATATATTACTCGTATATTATCTCTATTCTCAAACTCAATAATCATAATACCGCAAACTCTATATCATAATAAATTAACGTCAATCCTACTCGTTCAATAACAGGAAGACAATTCGTTAATCTAAGGTTAACTTTTGCTATCACGAATATTATAAAGGCGAAAGTTTTAGAACGTCTGTGTATGTTTAATACTTCTTGACGCTCAAACGGTTGAACAGGTTTCGATGAAACTCGACATACAGGTAGACCATGTCCCAGAATAGCACAGGATGAGGCACGCCATAATTATGGCGGTACGTACCCTCTTTGAGGGGTGGCTGGAAAGACCTTACAGCGTCCTTACCTTTCAACCTAGCCGGCCCTGGAATGAAAGACAACAAAGGAACTAGAAGTGGGATTTAGTTAGTAAATGTTACACGCCCTCTCGCTCCGCCAAATGGTCAGCGCACACCAAGAGCAGAGCAGAGCAGAGTATTTTCTGATATTATTGAAAAAAATATCTTATGATTATTATCATACTTCGCAAAATAGAATACACACCCAAATTTGGTGCTCGGCCATGCTCGAGCAAGCCGATTGCGTGTTCGAGTATGCATTCTAATACAATCTAAAAATTTTGGTCGACCATGCGCGAGCAACGCGACCATAAAATCAAAATCAAAAATCAAAATCAAAGCATTTATTTCAAATAGACCAGTTGCAGGCACTTTTGAATAGTCAAATGTCGGTCAGTCCAAGAAAAGTGAAGCAGAAGCTAAATTGCACGTTCCAAAGCGTAGGTCTCTATGGAGAAGAACGTGCAAGAAACTCCATGGACACCCTTTTAAATCATATTATGTGTTACATATAATGCTTGGTTACATATTACTTGTTGGTTCTATCATGTGAGCTCAATGTCGATAATAAAGTCAAAATGTAAAATAATTAAAAGATAGAAACTGAATTAAGCCACTGGCAGCTAAGAGATGACCAGTCCCATCTGACGGCACTCGTCTAAGGCGTCTCGCCCTAAGGGCGGCAGATATCATTGGATGATTTACCACTTGAGGAAGATGCCAGAAAACCGTGGAATAACGGTCATTGACCCTCATATATCTGTTGGACATTCTTAATTTCAAAAACTGTCTTGAATCGACATGTATCGTGAGACTTTACATAATCTAGTAATGAAAAGTAGTTTGTTGTTTGTTTCTCGAGTAGGTACCTTCGCAGAGATATTAGAAAAAGGTCAATGCACTTTATTCTACGGTTATCTGGCGCCTTTTATAATAAAAAAGCACAGGATATTAGATTTTTATCCCGAGAATATGTTTCCTTTGGATAATTTTCTAATAACACGCGGGCGAAGACGCTGGCCGCAGCTAGGTCTATATAATTCTATCCAGGCACGAATCCAGTTCAGCGCAAAGGATTTATAACTACATTTAGACCTAGATTTCTAGGTACATCTCTAGAACGTCTGAGTAAAGCCTCTTTGTAGGTAAAATGTAGGTTGCAAGGAAAGCTTTTCTCTCAGAATATTCTAACATGTCGCTGTGAGCTTGCGTTTAGATGATATGCGCATTGAAAACGAATTTGTAAAATACGGTTTAGAATTAAACACAGAACCCATGTAGGGTTCTGTGTATTTATAAAATCGGTCCGCATTCAATATGGCTACCATTTTAATCTGATTATTTATTTATTTAAAAAACTAATAGACGGATTAAATCACTACCAGTTTAAACTAAGACGTGCAGAGCCAATGATATCAGAAATCAGAAACATTTATTTCAAATAGACTAATTACAGGGACTTTTAAATTGTCAAAATATCGGTCAGTCAAAAAGTGAAGCTAAATTGCACATTCCAAAGCGTAGATCTCTATGGAGAAGAACGTGCAAGAAACTCCATGGACAGTTTCTTACCACATATGTCGTTATATTTGACCTGTTGGTCTAGTGGTTAGTGGCCCTGACTGCTATGCCGAGGGTTGTAGATTCGCTTCCCATCCAAGACAAATGTTTGTGTGATGAGCACGATCATTTGTTCTCTGTCTGGGTGTAATTTATTTATACCTAATATGTATATTGTATATATAAGTATGTTTATCAGTTGTCTAGTACTTATAACACAAGCTCTGCTTAGCTTGAGACTAGACGGCGTTGTGTGATAGTTGTGTAATATTATTATTTCATTGACCAATCTCCCGATCGCCTTCATCTTTTCAATTCAGCCTTGAACATTCCTCACAACACAGTACCACAAGGATATATCCAACATCATTAACTATGCTTCATCCAAGAAGTTACCATCACAGCTGCAGTATTTTCTCGTTTCCGTAGAGTAAGTCTTGTGGGTACCCGGCTAGCTGTTCCATCGATTAGATCTCGTAGACTTGTAACTAGTCTTAGTAGCTACAATTAGAGATCAAAGACTGGCCTATAATTCATTTTGGTTGCTACTTTGTGCTGAATTAGTAGCTATTCTGGTGTTTTATCTGTTTTGCCTTGGCCAGAAAATAATGGCCATACAACGTGGTTTATGACGCTAGTTTTTGAACGTGTTTTCAGACGAAGTGAAATTTTGATTTTTCAATACACTTAATCAAAAACCCGCTCCTATCCCTGCTACGTTTTGGTGCGCAATTTACTGTTTTCCGCACTAGTGTGGAAAAGTACACGAGTTCACAGCCGCCCCAATTTATTGTATTTATCGTACCAGGCTGGGCGCCGAGCAGCCCCTTTTTTTTTTTAAGCCAGCGCAAGCCCGCGTCTACGTTGGCCGGTAATCGGGATCAGAATCCCGGCGACGGCGGCGGCGATAACGCCGTTGCCTGATGCGTTCGAACTCCTCCTTTGCAAGCATTACTGCTTCGCAGAAGTCGGCGACCGCCTGCCACTCCTCCTCGCTCCGGACCATGGCCTCAACCAAGACCCGGCGCGAGAGGTCTCCGCCGCCGATCGCCCCTACGAGGGCACGGCGATGCTCCGCCCAAGCAGGGCACACCTCGACTGTGTGCTCCACCGTGTCCTCCGGGCGTTCCGCAAAGTGGCGGCACCCGGGCGTCACTTCCGCATGAATCGAGTGCAGGAATCTCCCGAACGAACCATGTCCGGTTAGTACCTGCGTCATGCGGAAGGTAAGGACGCCGTGAGGTCTTTCCAGCCACGCCTCAAACAGGGGACTTACCGCCATGATTGTGGCGTGCCCAGCACTGGGTTGCGATAGTCGTTGACGCCATTTCACCATGAGACCTGTCGCGGCAGCGGACTTACACCCCGGCGTTACATCTCCACGCGCATATCGTGCATGTGTGCAAGGACTGTTGCCTCCAGATTCCACGGTGGTAGGCCAGCCAGAAGGCTCGCCGCTTCGCGGGAGACCGTGCAGTATCCCCGCACCATCCTTATCGCCATGACCCTCTGGCAGGCGTTCAGTATGGCCGCCGGTTGCTTTTTCAGCGACGCGCCGAGCAGCCCCCATGAGTTATGAGTAAATATCCACTTACGAAGAAATAAATAAATGAGAGCTGCGTTTATTTATTTATTTGTAAGTGTATTGAAAAGTGCCTTTTGATACACGTGGAAATTTGTCACTGCAGAACTCGGCTCTAAAATACCCTTGATGTGGTGTAAATTAGGTACTAAAATGTACTATTTCTAAAAAAAAATATTCAATAGGTAGGTACTTTAAATACTTTAACCCGTGGTCTTCAATTTTGTACAAATATTTTTTTTCATTTATTTTTCTACAAACAATAAAAAAATATCTATGTCTAACTTTTTGTCTAAGTAATTAGCAACACGAAATGTATGTAACCTGTCTTTAGAGAATTGATTGTAAATACTGTACAAACACTTTTTTAGTAACAGTAAGTACATTTAATTTTTTGAGTTATTAGCATTTTTCAGTTATCGGTTGCAAATTTTGTAAAATGACGACGTCAAATGTCAAATCATAGGTCACTCTTTGGACGGGTTGACGTATGTCATATTTCTCGGAAAAATGCTCCCGTATTTACGTAGATTTATCGTTCAAGGGTAATAAATAGAGGAAAGGGGTAGAAAAAAGCTCAAGATCATAGGTTAATAGGAACCCCTTAACTGGTTAACAGGGGTTTTTTGTAAAACACTAACAGCAGGACTGTATTACTAACATTATAAACAACAACTTTTGTTCTATGACGTTTTACAAAATAATTCATTTACCAAAAACAAACGTCTTCAAAATTTCGTTGTTCTATCTAACACATTCCAACTCTGTATTTTACTATACCTAAGTCTGTATGACGCGATGCAAGGGTATCAAGCACCCCCTATATAGTTGGGGAGGCATATTGGTGATGTTAGTACCTTGGTGATATTTTTTAAACACAATATCATATAGTTTCCTATGCATAATATGTTACTAGTATGAAGATAATTATATATCCTTCTCATGCTCGTAACATCTTTATCTCTGTGGTATTCTGTTTAAAAAAAAATATCACCAATCTACACTAATATTATACAGAAGTAAAGTTTGCTTTTTTTTATCTCTTACATTACAGGGGTGCTATTCTCTAAGAAAACAGCCTTGAGCTCAGCGCTGGCACAGCGACGAGTCGTGAGCGCAGTACATTGAATTAACAATCCAATGTAAAAGGGCATTAGCACCCCTGGTCTGATTGCTACAATTTTTTCACCGCTACAAAGCTATTTTATTCCTGAGTGACATAGGCTATATTTTGTGTACGCGGGCGAAGCTGCGGGCAAAAGCTAGTATAATATTTGTATTCCTTTTATTACCTACAAAGATTTGGTTTGCAGCTGACAGTACCCTATATCTATCATATACAGACAATTGACAAACGCTGAATACCAACGTACATACCAAAGTAAAGGGTCCTCATAAATATGATTCTCGGTAGACAGCATCTGTCGATCTGCCGAGAACTTCGACCGTGTTTTGAAGTAGAACTTCACACTGTAAGTGAAGCGCTGTTACACGACTTTGCTGCTTAACTTTTCACGAAAAGCAGTTTAAACCTTCAAAGTTTAAATATATGGATATTTTCGTACGTGCATGGTTAAGTTTTGTAACTTAGAATAAGTAGGTGAGCATTGTAATGTGTGGGATTCTGTAGTTTAAGTTTCGAGTTCAAAATAATTATTAACCGTCTTAAAAAAGGAGGAGATTCTGTGTTCGGCTGAATGTATGTTTTTTTATGTATGTTCGCCGATATCTCGGTCAATTGTAGACTGATTTTGAAAATTCTTTTTTTGATTGAAAGGTTATGCTGCGAGTTGTTCCCATAGAAATATTGTTATGATCTGATCATGAACTGCGAAGATATGGAATAGAACTCCTCATAGAATCACAGCAGAACTGTTGTTTCAAGAACACTTGTGGAATTTATTCAGTAAAACGCCGAGAGCGGAAAAGTTATTTGATTTTCCACCCAAAAAAATCTTACAACGTTCCCAATGATAATGGAAAAGTCTCACTATATGTGAAAGGGAGTTTTCTATAAGGCGGGCCTAGTGCGGATTAGTACAAGGAGCTGAGGGCTACAGTGACAAATTTTCACGTGTATCAAACGACGTTTTTCAATACACTTAGGAAGAAATAATTAAAGGGGGCTTGGCGCGCGACTCGTGAGGGTCGCGCTGCGCCCAGCATACGATAAATGTAATTAAATTGTGTTGAGGGCAAGCACGCGCACTTTTCCGCACTAGTGTGAAAAACAATAAATTACGTCCCTAAAAGCGATAGGGATAACAGCGGTTTTTCAAGTAAGAGACCGTCTCAGACTACAATCTGCATGGTTCTCATATGATTTGACCATTACATATATTTATGCTGTATGGACTTTAGAAGAGACTTTGACACCTGAGTTTGTTTCAGTGTTTCGACTCAGGGTAGTCAGCTAGGAAACACCGACTTCATCTAGTTTAAATTGACCAAAAAATTTACGTGTAAAAATGTTTTAATAAACCTATTTGTAAAATAAATATCATTTAACATTTTTTCATATTTTTTTATTCTAGAACATGCCGAACGTTTTCCCTCACTTTTTTTAACAGCAATGGCGATAAAATAAATTTCCTCAAACACAAGTTACGTAAACATTCTCGTCTCTAATACCTGCTAAAACTTTGCTGATATATTGACGCTCCACCGCGCTCGTTACCAAAGGTTTCCTAAAGTCGTGTCACGTATCATTTAGTAGGCTTCGAGCATTTAATACTGGTTCAGTGCAAAAGTCAACATTTTACGAAAAGCTCTTATCTATAGGTAAACACACGTTGAGTAAAGCCGGGATAGATGCCCCAGGGTATACGTGTCCCGATTGTAATTACTTAATAATTGGTCTTCCTGCACTTTTTTATTCCATTCTTTGCTATAACCTATTTATTTATTTAAACTTAATGTACAGAAGTGTTACGAGTACATAGGCAACAAGGCATTCTCTACCTATGTTTAGAACGAGATTTAAGTTCAAAATATGTATAAGTTACGGATTCCTAACTAGATGGCGTTGACGTCAAATCAGAAGTCGATGTTAAGATTCTCCGCCGTCTAGTTAGGGTCCTGTTAATAAAGTTAATTACGAGAATAAAAAATTAGATCAGTATCTAGTACTCAGTTGTTTCATTTTATACTTAACCTTATTAAGATACACATAAAGATCAAATTCATAGTACTTGCTGACCATCCGCCACGCTCAGTACTCGACAACCTGTCAACCTTTGGGTTAAAAAGACAACACTGTGTTAGGCCTACATCACGCTATCACTAACTCCCTTTTCTTTCATATCACACAATCCATCGATCTTTTCTTTGACCTGGAGAGGGCTCCATCTCCATCCATCCACATGTACCTACACTCATAATGCTTAATGATTGGTATTTACTATATATTATTTTATCTATCGAGAAAATATATCCACAAGTTTAAAAAAAAATGCGGATATCCGGTTTTCTCTGTGGGTCATCTATCCCAAATATAATTTATATAAATTACGCTAAATACTATCCCCTCATATTATATTGGGTAGATTTCCCATAAACCTTTTAATCGTGGAAATCACAGACACAATAGAAAGACAATAGGTGCGCGAACGCGCGTTCGCTTGGGGTTTAATAAATTAAGAGATTCGCAAAGAATGCCAATATTTCAGAGCTATTAAAAATGTTTTTATTTTATTTTATTTAAGCATATAAAAAAATTAAAAAATATTTTTTCTATTCCATATTGGTCAGTTACTCTTTAAAATAAATGAATTTACAATATTTCCATAAATTATAATTAAATATAAATAGTCAATAAACCAAAATTAAAACTGAAATGGAGCTTTTTGTACAGAAAGATTGATATCTGTCCCGAGTTTACCCTATTGGTTTTTTATATAAGGTACTATTCTACCTTAAATGTAAAGTAGGCAATCGAGGAATGAATACTAATTTGTTTTTGCATAAAGAGCTTGTATTATCTGTAGTTACATTTTACATGCCTGACAAGATTTACTACACAAGTTATTATGGGTTTTGTTTGGTGTTCGCAATCATTTATTCTAATACAAATAGTATTTGTTCATTGTAACTTTGTTGTTTAATTCAAATAAACTTCTCCTCCACACCTTATCTATAGGTACTTCATTCGCGGTGAGATTAGACAATTATACAAACCTTTTTCACTGTCTGTTTAAACGATTTTGGCTTCTATTCCGTAGGTATAAGGGTGGCATTGAAAGCAAAAAAGTGTTAACAGTACCAACTATTTGCTGCAGCCGCCATTTGTCATGCCACTAAAGCAATAAAAGTCAAAATCGGATGAACGGATAGTAAAAAGGTTTGTTTTAGACATGTTTTTGCGAATGAAGTATAGAATAATAATAATAATTTATACTGACGTGTTATACTTAACGCGATGTCCTACGTAGGTGATTCAAAGCGATCGCGATCGCGAAGCAACGCGGCTCGAATGGAACAAACATTTGATACTTTGACAGACCTGTTGGTCTGATGGTCAGTGGCCCTGACCGCTATGCCGGAGGTCGTGGGTTGTATTCCCAACCTGTATATATTTAAAAATATAAAAGTATGTTTATCAGTTGTCTAGTGGTAATAGCACTAACTCTGCTTAGTTTGGGACTAGATTGCGTTATGTGATAGTTGTGGAATATTATACTATTATTATATTAGATTTATTGCGGTGGCCTTCGTGACCAACCGCACGTGGATGCGCTACGGCTAAAAGCGAAGCGAAGCGGGCGCATCCAGTTGGATTGATATTTTTCGCGAACTCTACCGCAAGGGTAGGTAGGTAGCTTGTTTTGAATAAATTGTGTCATCGCAACACGACGAATTCGTGTAAACTACATCGGATCGCGTAATATCACTCGCTTATGTGCAATACCGCGTTACATAGTTTGATTCGCTTAGTAAGATCAGCGTTCTATTTTGAGAAACTTATTGCCTAAATTATCGTTCTATTATCATTAAGTTTTGCCTTCGGCTTCGCCCGCGAATATAGGTAAAATATAGCCTATGTCACTCAGGAATAAAGTAGCTTTCTATCGGTGGAAAATTTGCATCAATAGGATCAGTACTTTCAGAATACCTCCTACAAACATTAAAAAAAACTTTACCTCTTTACAAAATTAGATGTAGATTACTACGGAAACGTTTGATAGAGTTTCCGTAGCTCTGGGACGCAAAGAATAACTGAAATCTGAAACTGAAAGGAGAAAAAAACTAAAAAGACTGAAAAAACACAGTCTTTTTTTTGTTGGTGTTCAACAACAACACTACCATCAAACAATTATAACTTAATTTCCCTCCAAAGCCTCCAATTATATTCAGAGATCCAAAGAAATATCACGACAATACGCAGCAATATTTGTACGCTCACACAAGACAATTCAGATTTATACCGTCGCATTTACACTTCAAACAATATACAGTAAATTACAATCTTTCAGAGCACGCTGAATGAATGCCAGATGATTTCTCTTTGTATTCCGAGCTATATGGAACACTTTTTTGAGGCATCTTAATTTTTTTCTTGGTGCAATATTATGTGAGAGATTAAGCTGGAAATAATTTTCTGATAATCTCTTCGTTTTCGTTTTCACGTCAAAGAACGGTAAACCACTAAAGACTATACATACAACTCTGTATTTCATTTTTATTGGCTTTCCTAATGAGCCTACATCTCTTTGGAGAGTACGTAGATCACTACGCGCTGTCAACAACTGGGGCTCGGTCCAGTCCGGACTGCCGGATAGCAAGCTACCCATTGCTCGACGTCCGCAAGCCCGCGTTTACCGTGGCTGGTTGTCGGAGTCGTGTTCTTGGCAGCTGGGGCGTGAGGATGTTCGTTCCCTCATGCGTGCGGTCTCCTCCTTTACTAGCGTTACTGCTTGAACCAGGACCCGGCTCGAGAGGTTGCTGCCACCGATTGTCGCCTCGAGGACACGGTGGTGCTCCACCCAAGCGGTGAACACCTGCTCTGTATGCGCTCCTCCAGGTGGTTCACATGATGGTGACACGCGGACGTTTCTTCCGCCTGATTCCGATGCATGAACCTGCCGAACTTACCATGAGAACGCCGAACTCCGGTGAGGTTCTGCGTGTGTTTGCGTATGTAGTTGGTAAAACTACACAGTTTTATCCGGTGTTGTGTGCACAAACTGCCTGCGCAGACAAAACTGTGGTAAAGTTCGTGCGAGTGGTAGACCCATAAGTGTCGTCATAACGACCACACCAGTGTGTCTCGCATCCAGCTACTGTGACCACGTCATCAGTCTACCTTATGAGAATCTTTTCAACGGATACAATTACGCATACATGGACGATGTTGAGTGGCAATTAATTAAATAACTCCATCTGCTATGGGAGGAACGGGTAGGAGTGTCAGTAGTTTATGGAATAAAACCCACCCATGTTTCTTCTAACTGGTAGCTCTTTCGTACAATCCAACAGCCTAGCCAGCAGTTCCCACCAATTATGCGCCCACAAACATCTACACGATTTTTTTTTTACCTAAAAAGAAGCAAGATACCGAAGAAGTTAAGATGTTACCCGAGAAGCTGCTTCTCTTTAAAGAGACTAGAGCGGACATGTCTGCCGCATATCAGATCAGTGGTGGGTTAAAACAGCCACTTATTGTGTCCCATTAAACGCAAGGTGACATCGCGGTAGATTATGGCGAAGTAGGAGATATGAGCTTGACTATTACCGGAGAGACTGGTCCGACAGGGCCACAATGGCAGAAGACAGACTTTTGCGTAAAAGGGAGAGGGCAGACTTTCGTCAGCAGTGGGACATAACAGACTTACTACTAAGAAACGAAAATAAGCATGCCAACTTTACTATCGACAATAATTGAACGAGTTTTCCGCAAACCGCGGTTCCACAAAAAAGGTTCTAGGAAAAAGATTTCAGTTTTTGTTACAGCTGAAGTACGACAGTAATAAGGAAAAGAAGATCCGAGTATTTCGTGTAACAAAATATACAAAGTATATTCAAAGCTTTGATAATAGGTTTTTTATGGATGAAAAGTATGTACTCACTTCCTTTTACATTGAGTCACAATTAGAATGTGAATGAATTTCTTAAACATTATTCTGAAAGTTTCTTTTTTGATTATTTTTCGGCTGAAAGTCGTCCACTGTTGGACATAGGCCTGCCTCAATAGGATAGTTGCCGAAAAAAAAAATAGTCCATCTTTTAGATTATTCAAAAATAAAGGACACGTATTGTTTATTTGTAAATTAAACCAAAAATGACAAAGATATAGCCCATTAAAGTTACGTGTAACGTCACGCCGTGCTGCATTTTTTCGCACGGGGCGACGTCACACGTAACTTTAATGGGCTATATCTTTGTTACAAAAAATAAAACCTGTCGAATATTTTTTTATTATCTAAAATACGGACTAAATAAAATGTGATTATTTTGACCCTGGAAACTTGTCGCCACAACGAACGGTCCTGCGCGTCTCGCATCCATCGGATTCCCGTAACCTCACCAGGTCTTCATCACCGAATGCCTTACAACACTGCGACATTCGGTACGCGGTGGACACTCCAGAACCTTTCAGCCCAAACGACTATCTGTTCTGCGATATGTACCCTGCCCACTGCCATTTAAGTTTGACAATTATAATAATATTCCACAACTATCACACAGCGCCGACTAGTCCCAAGCTAAGCAGAGCTTGTGTTATCGGTACTAGACAAATGATAAACATACTTAATATTTCTAAATACATATTATAGAGAAATTACACCCAGACACAGAACAAATGATCGTGCTCATCACACAAACAATTGTCCTGGGTGGAAATCGAACCCACGACCTCCGGCATAGCAGTCAGGGTCACTAACCACTACACCAATAGGCCTGTCAAAATTCTTCGGGCTATGTCGGTAACCTTGGTTCTCCTGCGATTATCTTCATTCTCGATGCGATCACGCAAAAGAAACTCCAAGCAACGCTCTTTCTTTCTTCTTTTTTAATACAACCTTTTTTTTCTGTGGAAAATCTAAAATATCTTATACTAGCTTCTGCCAGCGGCTTCATCCGCGTGAATGTTGGTCACGTGTGAAGTCAAAGTCGGATAAAAAGTAACCTATGTCCATCCTTGAAGTTCAAACAAATTTCATGAAAACCAGTTCAGTTGTTTAACGTAAATGCGTAACAAACAAACGGACAGAGTTACTTTCACATTATTTATTTATTTATTTAAACTTCATGTACAATAGTGGTACATAGGCGGACTTAATGCCACAAGGCATTCTCTACCAGTCAACCTTTGGGTTAAAAAAGACAACACTGTGGTAGGTTTGCACAATAAACAAATACATAATAACAAATAGTTCAAATGGAAAAATATAAAATAAGTTATTTATAATAATAAAATACATACATATGCTAAAATAATAAACTAATAAATACTATGAAAAATATGAAATCACTATGAGAACTTAATAACAATACTGAACGAAGACCGAACTAGAGTTGAGAGGACTTCAAGTAGTAGTTCCGAATTTTACGTTTAAAGGATAATTTACTTTCAGCTTTTTTGATGTCAAGGGGAAGCACATTCCAGAGCTTTATGGCGGAAACAGCGTAAGAATTGGACATAAAGCCAGTACGGTGAGAAGGAATATGAAGAAGCATGTTTTTGGATGCACGAAGGTTAAGATGATGAGAACTGCCCAACACTTTAAAATATTGTTTTAAATAATCAGGAGCACAAGGATCGTTCATTATGGTGAAGAGCGTGCAGAGGGATCTGAGGGATCTCCTCTGACGGATAGGCAGCCATTTAAGCTGAGAACGGAAGGAAGAAATGTGATCATATTTACGAAGGCCAAATATGAAACGAATGCAGTTATTGAGAAGTCGATCCAATTTGTTTAGAAGTTCTTGGGATAGATCAGAGTAACAAACATCAGCATAGTCAATTATAGGCAACACAAGCGACTGGACCAAAGTAGTTTTAGTGCTTGACGGTAGGAAATTTTTGAATCTATAGAGAGACCGCAGCGTGAAGGTGACTCTCTGGCTAACCTGAGCAATCTGTTTATTCCAGCTTAACCTATCATCAATATATAAACCTAGGTCTTTAACGTGAGGTGAGAGAGGAATTACTGTATTACCGAAAACTAGCGGCAGTAGTCGGCTAGTGTCTAAACTTCGTAAAAAGTAAGGACTACCAATAAGGATAGCCTGGCATTTACTGACATTGACAGTAACCCCCATTATAATAATAAAATGATTTTTATTTTTTTTTATTTCCATAACCAGTAAATACATAGTATCATATTAAAAAACAGGACGAAATTAAATTGAACTAAACTAATAAAAACAGTAAAATCAAAATAAATAAATCAATTCATACATTAACATCAGAATAAATAAATTAAATCGAGTCATAAATCAAATCAAATCATAAATAAAAATCAGAATAAATCAAACAAATCAAATTATAAAATAAAAATAGGCAATATTGGTATGAATTATTTAGTCAATATTGAAAGTTCCACCGCACACACTTGCAGTATTCCCAACTCCGACACAAACTACAGTCAACAAATTCCCCCTAGCCATACATTTTTAAGTATTAACAGAACCGTTTATCGGCTACAAGTATACCGTGATCGTTTTAGAGCCGCTAGCCGGTACAAAGTGAGGGGAAGTTCACAGACTTGTTGCTCTACTGCCAGGGTAATCAAGTTCAACACTAACAACTCGCTGTTCATTTATTAACCTTAGTTCGTATGAGTTGGTTAACTCCTCATATTAAATGAACGACTTAATGTATGATAATAATCACAGAACGCATGAAAGAGGTTAGAATAACCTTGTGGGTGGGGCAAGCATGCCATAAAGTACCTTGACCTTACCTACCTTACCGTACCTTAGGGCCTTGACTACTCTGTTCTCTTTTCTGGATAATCCTTCTTCCCCTTCTTATCTGATTTTAGAACTTCAATTTCTTTGCTCTGGGCACAATAAAAATCTTCGGTCTACTAATAATCGTCTTCTACGATGTCCCTCACACCGCTCTGGGCTTATCCACTCTTCCTTTTTCGTCCCGGCGATATCTCTTTGGAATGCGCTCCCTCTGAATCAGGATGGCAACAAGCCGATTTTCTTTTACGGTGAAGGCACGTGAGCATATTCGCAAGATATTGATAGAATCATCACCGAGCTAATTGGTTGGATTTGTTTTTTCACAACAGCATTGTTTTTGTTATATGTATGCATCTAAGTATGTATTTACTATTGTATATATTTGTTTCTCTTCTGTTTTGTCTATTTATTAAGTTGCACCTGCCATGTTTTGTTTCTGCACCACCCTAAGGTCGACTGGCAGATAATGCCTAAGGCATTAAGTCCGCCTTTGTACATTTTTTTTTGTGCATAAAGCTTTAAATAAATAAAGTAGGGCAATGCTCATAATTCAACTACCAATAGCAAACTTGCGATCTAAAGTGTGCGTGGTCTGTTAGTTGCGTAATACGCGTTCGTTTTGGTTTATTGCTTGTAGTGGAGGTAAAGGTGTGATATAAGCGGTGACATTCGTTCGTTGTAGTACAAATCGGAATGTATTTAATGTTGACAGGCCTGTTGGTCTAGTGGTTAGTGACCCTGACTGCTATGCCGGAGGTCGTGGGTTCGATTCCCACCCAGGACAAATGTTTGTGTGATGAGCACGATCATTTGTTCTGTGTCTGGGTGTAATTTATCTATAATATGTATGTATTTAGAAATATATAAGTATGTTTATCAGTTGTCTAGTACTCATAACACAAGCTCTGCTTAGCTTGAGTCTAGACGGCGTTGTGTGATAATTGTGGAATATTATTATTATTATATTATTTCCTTTGTAACCTCATTCATCTTTTCCGTGGTAATAATACTCTGGTCCGAATTTCGATGACGGTGGCCATTCTTGTCAAAGATTAGCCAAGTGCGCAGGAGGTATTATAGTGCTAAGTGATGCGCAACACACAGATACACTCTCTGCTCTTTCTCTCTCACAGACGACAATCAGACACGACCGGAGAGAGATCAGGCGCAATAACAACGGCTTCACGTGCTTTCCGAGGCGCGGGCGTATCACACCACCAAATTCTGAAGCTACTACTCATAGTAATCCATAATGGAAAACCTAATAGTACTTGGGAGTTTTTGGCGGGATTTCTTGGAGTAAAGTTCGTTGTCTGTTTTTATACTCGCAAATTGATTCCTAATGCCAGCCATACACCATTCTTCCTATCGTCCAATCGGTTTGACGTTACAGCAGGCTTACTCTCCAAATTAATTTCAATTTCAATCTAAAGTCAATCCGATTGCAATGTCAATTTTGACGTTACGTGACTTGGTACTCTTGAAAACAATATTGTCAACATATACGATTTCACTTAGTTCTCAAAATGGTCACGCAATTTTGAACCAATTTGGCGCTAGCGCTGAATTCAATTTCAAGGGTACGAAACGTCACAATCTCAATATCGACCGATCGGAATTGAACTCAAGAGTAAGCTTGCAGGTCTGATCCAATCTGTAGTTCCGTGCGTGGGAGTGGATTGGTATGACACACACGGCCAATTCTAACGATCCAATCGGTAGCGTCATACAGATTGGTCGATAGGTAGGACGGTGTATAGCCGGCATAATAGAAAATGTAAAATTGGTATAGTTTCGTATCTCAAGGGTCTGCGGAGCTAGACAATAAGTGGAATCATTGAAACAGGTGCCATTTCGGTAAAATGAATCTGAGTTGTAGTGTTGATTATCTTAGTGAAGTTTTCCGAGCAAGTTGACTTGATAGTTACATTTGCAGCCAAATACTACGAAAACATTAGAACATCTATATTGTAATAGTAAACAAATCAACTATTCATTACGAAGACACAAAAACAAGAACTCCAAAAAAAAACAATATCTCATTTTTTTTCAAGTTTTTGAGTTAACAGATGGCTTTAGATAGATAGATAGATAGATAGATAGATTTATTCTTTATTGTACACCAAAATAAAAATTACATGAGAAACTTAAAATTTATAGGGTGTCACAAAGGGCGGTCTTATCGCTAAAAGCGATCTTTTACAGACAACCTTTGGATGGATTTGACAGAGAAGGAGAAAAGATACTCAGGTAGTTGATGGTGTACTATCTACATATATACACAATACATAGACTAATAAATTACATAAATTACAAAACAATATATATATATATATATACATACTTATACAATTTAAATGAAAGCAGAGAAATTACTGTACATAATGACAACGTTCAGGAGGAAAGGTAGTGAGCAGTAACCTCATTTTTAAAAATTGTGAGTGTTTGAGCTTGCCTTACCGACACGGGCAAAGCATTCCCCAACCGCACAGCCTGAACTGTAAACGAGCAGGATTTACCAGCTTGCAAAGTAATTACCTGAGTGGAACGTGTCACTGGAGTGAAACGACCTAGTTTAGGTCATGTCAAGGCTAGACATTGAGGTATCATTTAGGTAAACATTTGGATGTTGGTTTTTTACCCGACTTTGCCAGAAGGAGGGTTATGTTTTTCGAGTGTATGTATGAATGATTTTTTTTTATGGTGGGAAAAATCATCCAATGACAACCCCCGCTCTTGGGTGGAGCGGGAGCTAATGTTAGACTTTTACTGACTAAAAGCCTACCACGTTACTTCGTGCTTTTCGTACCGGGACCGAGCTTCCCTTTCGGATAGCCCAGTAGGCTTCGACCCGGCCGGGCCCCTGCTGTTGCGGACAGCTACTTGAGGCGCGCGGGAACAGTACGTGCCATCGACGACTTGGGCGGACAGTCGGACATTTACCGGACGGCCGTCCGCAAGCCCGCGCCTATGGTGATCGGAATCCCGGTGGCGGCTGGGGCGCTGTGAGCGCCGCCGTTGCCTGATGCGGTCGGCCTCCTCCTTATGTATGTATGATTGTATGTATATTTCTTTAGCACGCCCTAGAGCCTAAATAGCTTGTTGTATTTTAGCTTGGGAGGCGTCGTTAGATTCATCTTAGCTGCGAGAAGCGTCACTAAGTAAACATATCAAAATTGTAAAAAAAATATATATCATGAATTATCTCGTAGTGATGTATTACTATTTCAAAAGTATTACTCATTAAAGAGTAGAAAAAAAAGTCGATCGTATCCAAAAACCCGACTGCAAAAACCGATTTAAAAGTTTCGATACCAGTCACTGTAATTAGAGTTCATGACGTCAAATCTGTGAATGAACTAATATAAATTCCACTAACTGTATCAGAATGCTTGTTTCAAATATGTTTGTGGGCGGATTTTTAAACACTGGCAACTTTTTCGTTTTATTTTAGGGGTCGTACATAGAAACATACAGACTTTCATATTTATAATATTGAGATAAGATTACAACTAATCAAGTTCAAAACTAAAATTCCCAAAACAAACAATACAGTAAAAATTTTGACCTCGATATTAAATAAAAACCATTTTAATCAGAAAAGTGTTGATCACTAATTTCTATACTTAACTCTTTGAATGCCGTAATTAGAGACACAATAGAAATACAATTGCTTATGTCGAACTGTGTAACATAAGACATTCAAAAGGTTAAATATGTAGTACGCAAAATGCGAGATATCGAGGTGGTACTCAAAGAAAGAAACACGAATGGAATACCTTAATTTTAGCCTATCTTAGTACAGCTCTGATAACAGACAAAAAAAAGATCGATTGATTATTGATTATTATTGATCAACGAGAACGCGGTCGAGAAATGTGTTTGTATCCAGTTTAAAAGAGTCCACTACGTATCTTCGCACCGCATAGCTACGTAAGTACCGTTCCACAGATTCATTACGCATCCTCGCACTGCGAAAGGTCCTCGCTCAGCTTTAGTAGAGATACTCATCTACACAATGCCGCTACACATCCTCGAACCGCCTAGCTACCTCGCACATAGCCTTTAAATGGAATGTTAAAACTGTCCTTACAGAGAACGCTTATTACAATTGATTTTTTTTTTATTAAAAAGTCGATTCGTATTTGAAATAATTTTTAGTAACCTTACTCAGTATTATTACTAGAATTATAATATTTAATGATTTGACTTAATGAAACGTTAGAATGATATTATTACATTTTTGTATTATTTAATGAAATCATTGCATGCCATTGTCCAAGGGGCAAACATAACGATCTATTTTCATTTTAACATCTCTCGCAGGTTAACAGCTTGTGATGTAAATATTGTATTCATGTTTGAGCAAATATACTATTGTCTTATCTTATCTCATATTTGTTGTAAAAGCACCCTTAACCTCGTAGCGCGTAGCTCGTAGCTCGTAGCCCGTAGCACGTAGTACCGCATCGAAGCGATAATCGCCTCGCATCCGAGTGATTGATCGACGTCAACACTCCAATTCGATACTTCGTGCCCTGATTCGGGTTTAGTATCATCCGTTTTATTTATCGCTGACAGTCGCTTTCGAATAACACAAATAGAATGTATTTTTAATGCTACGAGTTTCTGGTTTATTTTTATTTTACATTCAAACTAGCTTATGACAGTGGCTGCGCCCGCGTAATTATCGAAAATTATCATGAGAGAAAATAGTCATTTAATTGTTCAAACTTTATTTATAATAATTATATATAGGCAGACTTAATGCTACAAGGCATTTTCTATCAGACAAGCTTTAGGTAACAAAAGCGTGGAAGTAGGACATTTTCGTAAAATAACATACTCCCGAGATAAAAAGTAAATCCACATCTGTGGGCGTGTTTCCTCCTTCAAATTTTTTTTTTTTGGTGGTATATCATCCAATGACTTCTCCTGCCCTGGAGAGACCCCTTTGCCTTGCGTTCCAGAACTCCGCGTTTTCCTTTCAGAAGCGAACCCACGGCCCCAGTAGGTTTCGGCCCTGCTGGACCCCCCCTTCAGTTTTGCTGACATCTCCTTGAGGCGCACGTGGAACATTACGCGCCGTCAACGACTCTGCCTTAGTCTGGATGGTTAACGGACAGCCGGACGGTGAGCTAGCCATTCCTTGCCGTCCGCAAGCTCACGCTTTCCAGGCACGTAGGCCTGGAAATCGGGGTCGGGATCCCGGCGGCTGGGGCGTGAAGTTTATAATATTAGTATGATATAATTTTTGCTGTAACCGGTTCCATGATATTGCTCAGCCTTAAGTTATATTTATGCATAGTGGAATGCAAATAAATTACATGAATATTAATAAAACTGGAGCCTTTATTGAGGCATACCAGAAGTAATTTATCTCATAGTTGACAAGATGAATGCGAGAAGCGCAAGCCGGTCGATGTGGCCATGTTGGCGGAGGTCGGTGTCCTGCAGTGAATGCTTTTCGACTGAAATGATGGTGATTTTTTCTGTTTTTAACCGGCTTCAGGAAAAGGAGGAGGTTATCAACTCGGTTGTATTTATTTTTTATGTGTGTAACCTCAGAACTCCGTCCGATATACTTCTAGACTGGTCCCATTCTTTCTAAATATGTACATTTCTGATGATGAGATCCATGAGGAAACGAGGGAACCTCTCAAATATTAAAGACAACCATATAGTGATTTTGGTAAACACATTTACAGTCAAAAAGTAACATTTGATGAAGTGGAAATGATGAAGAAAACCAAAAACTCACACTCACGCAGATATCACAAAGAAATATGAAGACAGTTAAGCGACTATGACAATACAAATAAATGAATGGTTCTGAATAGTTATGTTGAAAATGGTATCATCGAAGTGACCTGATAATGATAATAGAACCGGAAGATAGGCACCAGAACTCTGTAATTAATCCATATATCCTAGCCGTGTTTGGGCTTACAAATATATCATCTGTGAAAAATTCAACAGTTTAGCTGTCAGCGGTTCATGAGATACAGCCTGATGACGGACAGACGGACAGTGGATTTTTTGTAATAGGGTCCCGTTTTTACCCTTTAGATACGGAATCCTAATAAAAATGATGCGACGATACGCTTCACGCAGCCTGTTGAAGTCAAACATAGTTATAATACGTACGTATGTATATCGTCATAACCACTCACATATCAGACAATATAACACACACATATATAGAGTCTAATTTCATTTTGGCTCATTTTACCAACGCTTTATCATCCCCATTTGTAAAATAAGGGGGTGGCGTGATGTCCTTGACACAGTTATCAAGACTCAAAGAATCAGAACCTTTGTTTTCTTGAAAAAAAATATTGAGAAAAAAGAAACTTTAATGTGTATTTATATGCTTTTACATGCAACACGATTTACAGAAAAAATACTGAGACATCTACAGTAGGCGCCTTATCGCACTGGGCGTCCAGAAATGGATAGTAATTGTCAAAACATGATATGGGGTGGTCATTGTATTGTTCTTATTTCTATCCTACGAAAAACTCTATGCTCGAAGGACCAAGTGATACTCGTAGTGTAAAAGAATTGGGAGGCAAGGAATTTGAGGAGCTTGAGGATGAAGAGAAATGACAACCACACCATGCAATTGACAACTGAAAATTAATTTTGTTTTAATACTTCTTAAAATATGTACTACAGCCGCGGCAAGAAGCACAGAATGCTTCCTGTGCCTCAGTGTCCCACTGTTGCCTGTGCTTAGTCTCCAATACCTCGCACTTTGGCTGCACTAAATGATCTCTTGGATTCTTATCCAACAAACGATCTGTTTGCGGACGAATGGAGAGGAATTGATGTACGTGTTGTTTATACTTTTACTCTTTGTTTAGTTAATGTAATTGGTTGTTTAACCGTTGTAATTAATTAAAAGAAATAAAATGCACAAAAAACAAAAAAGGATTAAAAAGATGATTTGGAAGTTGGAAGACAAACTTTCAAATATAGAAGTCTTATAGATTAGAGACTTTAAAAGCCGTTATATTTGGCAGGCCATAATCACGGCGGTACATCCCCACTTTGACGAGTGGCTGGAGATGAACTACGGCGTCCTCACTGGACAGGGCTAGTTCGAGTAGTTCCTATTTTGCATTAAGACGAAAGAAACACCCGGGTGTCGCCATTGTGCGGATTTTTTGGAGGACACGGTGGACAATACGGTAGATAACATCAAAATAAATATCATTTAATTATTGTGGGTTCGAACCCAGCAAGGTGCATTACTTTGTGTAATTTACACTTCATCACCACTGCTCTCAAAACTGTGATAAAAAACATCGTGAGGAAACCGGCATGTCCTAGAACCAAAAATCCGAAGACACGTGACATTCATCAACCCGCACTAGGCCCGCGTGGTGGACTATGGCCCATTCCCTCTCCTGAAGAGGAGGCCTGAGTCCCAGCAGTGGGAACATTAAAAAAGACTGATGATGATGATGATGATTGTACCTTTTCTTTCTGTTTCCTTCTTCTTTTCTTATAATATGTTTGTACATTATTTTTTAAACAAATAAGAAGAACGTACGCAAAACTCCAAATACGCGCTACCTGCCAACACTAAAACTCATTCCAATCAATTCGATCGCAACACCAACAGCGGTAAAGAAAAACATCTGTTACGTAGACGTGTTTATTCACAAAATGGTAAAGCACATTATGTACCCTGTCAGCCGTCCGTGACTCTGGGCCGACGGGCCACGCCGGAGCGCGCAACAGGTCCGCCATCACCCACACCCCTACGCCACCGTGAGGGGAATACTTATCAACAGCCTATACTTAAGGCCCTAAACTCCCGAGCAGTGTTTTAAAACAGTGACTTTACTTTGTTTGACTTTCTGAAGTCTACTTCCTCGGTAGCGGCTAGATTATTAGATTTGAAAAAATATATGTTTATTATAGATTCATGAACAACATTAAAAAAAGTCTTAAAGGCAAAGAGAATGCTTTACTGCGTTAAGCACTACTATACACGGAGTTTAAATAAATAACTAAACATTATCAATAATATATGATTTTTTGACATTCCCCTCTCTTAGGCGAAGCGCGTGATAGTGTCAGACTTTTACTGATTAAAAAGGCACTCCTGTTCCTTCTTTGCCATTGTTCCAGGGCCCCGGTGATCTCTTTCGCATCACCCATGGCCCCAGTAAGTTTCGACCCTGCTAGCCCCATGGTTGCTGACAACTCCTTTAGGCGCGCGTGGAACACTACCCGCCGTTGACGACTTGGGATCAACATATGATTAATACTTTTTAAGACTTTGCTTTTGCCAAAAAAAAAATTTACATCATGATTTTTTTAGCTTTTTTTCCCTACTCCTTTCAAACGGCTTCGGTCTTTAGAAATATGTTTATGTAAAAAAAATTGGTGGTTTTAAGTGTTCTTCAGAATGTACTTAGCATTTGTCAAGCAATCAATATTCCGCAACGAAAATGGTTTTAAAGGTCAGCGGGCATCTATGCGGGCGCACGCGGCAGTACGAGTATGTGTGCATTTAACTCATGTCAAGATGTTCAAGGGAATACACGCCTTAAAAACGTCTTATTCGTAGTTAGATCGCGATCGCTGACGTCAACTTTTTTACTTATATTTGACCTGTTTCGTGAAGTAATTTTGTACCTAATAGACAACAACGGTTGGATCAACACCTTTTCAGCAGCATTTTTAACTAGCCGTTGTCATCGACTTTACCCGCGTGATAGTAGAAAATTGTCCCAAGTGAACCTTATTCCTGGAATAAAAAGTATCCTACGTGCTATTTCAGGACATGGTCTACTCGTGTACTAAGTTTTATCGAAATCCATTCAGTAGTTTTTGCGTGAAAGAAGAATACAGACTCACACATACAACTTTCGCGTTTATAATATTAGTAGGATAATAATACCTTTGCACGGTTGTTCAAAATAAATGAAATCCTCGGCTTTTCTCTACTATAGTTTGCATGTATTTTCTTTTTTCTTTTTGATTTGCTTGTTGGCATAGTGATGAGTGGCCCTAACTGCTATACTGGAGGTCATGGATTCGTTTTCCACTCAAGACATACATACGTTCATTTGTCCGGTGTCTAGGTATAATTTATCTATAATATGTTATTATGTATGTATGTATTGAGAAATATATAATTAAGTATGTTTATCAGTTGTCTAGTACTCAAGCACAAGCTCTGATTAGTTTTAGTGATGCTAGATGGCGTTGTGTTATAGTTGAGTAATATTATTATTATTTGAATTTTCGTCAATAATTACTCTATCTATTGGTGGAAACCGCATAAAAATCCGTTAATCCGTTTTTGCTTTTATCGCAAACAGACAAACAGATGGGGGGCGATGTTTAATAATATATGCAAAAATTAGAATTATCACGATCGAGCAATTACAATATTTTACGCTATGTATACAAAGATTTTATCGTTATTTCAGTGAAAATATAGAAATGATCACGCAACAGAGATAAAACGGGGAAAATACTGAAGCAGACATATTGAATCATACAAAAGTAATAAGCTGAAGTTATGGAATTTCTATAGAATAGGAACCGAATGTTCGTACAATGGAATAAAACAGCACTAGAGTTCACAATAGGAAATATATGTGGATATTGCGATAAAAGTCAGGCGGCGGCCATTCCCTCACGAAGCTTGTCCATAAATTTGAGTTCCTGACTATAATGACGATACATTTCCAGATCACGTCTCTCTGTATATGCTGAGCCTTAAGGGCATGCAATTCGACCATTTTCACTATTTTTCATACAACCGCTCTTACGCGATTACGACGTTATTACACATGTTTCATTAAATATTTTAGAAACACGGTATCTTTAGGATATTATCTAGGCTTGTATTGAAATCAAATTATAAATCTATGTAAGACAAATCCAGTAAAGACCTCTGGAAATTCGCATTTTGCATGAACATTAACACTTCCTAATTTACTCGAAAATTAAAAATATCAAAAAAGTATAATAATAGAAGCGTTGTAAATTTTATCGAGATTCTAAATGACGACAAATTTTTTCAAAAACTTTTAAGGATTTAAAATAAACACGTATTTCCTGGAACAATTTTTTTTAAATATTCGAGTAAATCACTGAATTACCGACAGGTAACTGAGTTTTCAGGCGTTATCTCTCTTTTTTTGCGTTGCCTTTTCGTCAAAATCGCGTTGGATTGTGTTAGATGAAGTAACAAGCTTTTAAACCCTGGCTGACGTTGACAATAGGCGAGTGGAAAAGCAGCCTCTTAAGTTGACGATATGAATTCATGTCCCTTCATTCTTGCTGACCTAAAAACTTAATGAACTACATATCTATGTCATCTACATATCCTAGCAGGCGACGCTTACTGTGATCTTTATATAAGCTGATGCAGGCTGGTATTAGAAAATAGTTTGAAGTCTGATATGTGTCTACTTGTACCTCCTGCTTTCTTTTATATGGTAAGTTCCTTTTCAATACACTTGTGAAGAAAATAACAGTAAAACTAGTAACTTTTTTTGTGACATGGCGGTAAAAATCTGTTTTCATATGCGCGCGCATAATTTTTTAATTTACCCCTAGAGGAAGGCTAAGATATTTTAATCATACCGCATAGTCTTACGTTTATGTTTTTTGCGTGACATACATACTGCCTAGTCTTACGTTTATGTTTTTTGCATACAAGTGAGTAATTAATGATTACCGTTCTCGCCACGGCTCGGGCCTAAATACCGCCTCGACTGTAATCACTAACATTACACACTTACATCATAATGTACTATTATTTTCAGCCTTTTCTTAATTACGTATAGGTATCTGAGTTTTTATGAAGTTTCTGACTCTAAACGGAACACAAGACAAAGAAGAAACATTAAGTGGGTTTTAGTCAGTAAAATTCTGATACGCCCTCCCGCTCCGCCCAAGAGCGGAAGAAATCATTGGATGATTTCTCACCTAAAAATAGGCGGTTGCCATACTTAGACTACAGTGAAGTCTGAACTGCAGAGAGTTTTGGACTAGCCTGTTGGCTAGTGGGCAGTACCCCTGACTGCTATGCCGGAGACCGTGGGTTTGATTTCCACCTAGATCAAATGTTTGTGTGTTGAGCACGATCATTTGTTGTGACTGCGTGTAATTTATCTATTATATGTATGTATTAAGAAATATATTAAGTATACATATCAGTTGTTTAGTACGCACACCACAAGCTCTGCTTAGCTTGGATTTAGACGGCGTTGTGAGATAGTTGTAGAATATGTCATGGGGTCCGAATGCGCGTCTCCTTTTTAAGGAAATTTCTCGCCGACTGATCGACACCTTGCGTGACCAGAGGGCTGGCTCGTTCTTCGCTCAAAGAATTAGCATTGCCATTCAACGTGGTAATGCTGCCAGTCTTCTGGGCACATTCCCGGATGACAGCGATGTGGAGGAGTACTTCGACGCCTAAGTGTACTTTGTGTATTTGTATTTTATTTATTTAGGGTTTTAGTATAAATAGTTTAAGTTTGTTTGTTTATGTAGACTAACGAATTATTTTTAAAAAAAGTCAACGATTATAAAAAGAATATGATATATTATTATTAGTTCCACGGAGTCTTCATGTAAGACGTTTCTGCCCACCTCGAGCTGTCCAATTCAATGTAAGCTTCTTAAAGCTTACAGGGGCCTTACCATAACGTGGTAAAAGGACAGGCGTGAGAGCGAGAAAGAGAGAGATGGAGAGGGATGGAGCTATATAAGCTGTACGGCTCGATCCCTTTCGACTGAAGATTTTATAACTAAAAAAATTACCTAAATTTTTAACACTAGCTTTTGCCCGCAGCTTCGCCCGCGTACATGAAATATAGCCTAGGTCACTCAGGAATAAAGCAGCTTTCTATGTGAAAAAAATTTGCAATCGGGTCAGTACTTCCAGAGATTACTTCCTACAAACAAAAAAAAAACAAACTTTACTTCTTCATTATATTAGTGTAGATTACCTATGAATCAAACTTTATCTCCTGCTTTAACTTTATTAAAATTTTGACTTAGTTATATAATTAATAACTCTTGTAATAGATTTATAATAACTATTGCTCAATTAATTTCAATTATTTGAATAGAATAGAATAGAATAGAATGCATTTATTTGTCAGAATATTGTACAAAGTTGTTGTGCTTATTTATAATATAATCATAATATTCTGCCGTTTCCGGCGTACAAATATGGTTAGTAACAATTATGGGTCCAATACATTACAATTATATTATTTATTATTAAAATTACAAATAATTTAAATTAATTGAGCAATAGTTATTACATATAATAAGACGTATTAATTATATAAGTTAAAATTTAATAATAAAGTCAAGGAAATAAAGATAAGAAATAAAATTCATAGGTAATGTCAAATATTAGGAAAATTTTTCTGTCATAAAATCTTCAGTCGAGTAATAACATTTGCTTAAAAGAAAGTTAAATAGCTTATTTTTAAATGTTTTGAGGTTGAGGGTTTTGAAGCCATCGGGTAATTTGTTATATATAGTAATAGACATGCAGTATACATTATTAGAAAACAATTTAATTCTACGCCTAGGGACATTAAGCAAATGCACTTTACGGCTGGGTCTGGATACAACATTATTAAACAAATCAAATTCGTGTCTATTTTGGTGTACAAAAATACAAATTTCAAAAATATATAGTGCTGGAAGTGGCAGTATTTTATGTTTTTTAAATAGTGGAACACAACTGTCCAGTGGGTGCGCTCCGCAAATTGAGCGTACACATTTTTTCTGAGCTCGAAACACTCTTTCAAAATCAACAGAATTACCCCATATTATAATACCATAGCGCAAAATTGATGACACATAACCATGGTATGCACATAGTGCTGCATTAACACTAGCCACACGTGTTAGCCTAATTCTAATATTACATAATGTAGTTGTAATTCTAATATTACATAATGTAGTTTTAATATCCATAATTTTACAAAAGAAATATTTACGGCAACGGTAGAATATTATGATCATCTTTATATATATAATTCTTCTGTGAGTGTGTATGTCTTTGAACTTCTCTCAAACGACTGGACCGATTTTGATGAAATTTTTTGTGTGTGTTCAAGGGGATCTGGGAATGCTTTAGATTCACAATTTTGTCCGCTGGACAACGTTTTTTTAATTAATTTTTAATTGTTGATTTTCGAATGTTTTACATTGTTCCGACCGATCCGACAGACGGCGCTACCATCGCAGTGTCAAATTTTAAATAATATTCGAATTTTAATTTTAGTCTGTCCCGACAGTTAGCGCTGCGGTCAAATAAAAAAAAAGTTTTTTTATCATTGTTAGACAGGACAACGTCTGTCGGGTCCGCTAGTAATATATAAACTTTGTACAATATTCTGATAAATAAATGCATTCTATTCTAATTGATCGTAAAATAGATCATATTAAGAGCTGGTGGTAAGATCTCAGAACAAAATGTTTTTATCAGGGCTAATACTATTCCGTAAATGATTGTCGAAGTTATTTACAGGCACAATGAGACTCCCGTAGTTAACGTAACTTTATTGGACGGAGATAAGAAGCTTCGGATCAATCGTGATTCAGATATATTGTGTTGTAGGTTACCTACTTAAGGTTTTATGTGAACTAGTTTTTGCACTGGGCCCGCGTGGTGGATTACGGCCCATTCCCTCTGCTAGAGAGGAGGCCTGTGTCCCAACAGTGGAAGCATTACAAGGCCGACTATGCTAGTTTTTGCAAGCGGATTTGCTGACGTTGTAGAAAAAATATATCGCAAGGGAACATAGCATGTAGTATGTTCCCTTGCGATATTTTTATATGACTGCTAGAACCATGGGGAAAATTATGATAGGGTCCTTGGAACGCAAAAGACAACAAAAAGAATATAAATGTCATTTTAGTCAGTAAAAGTTTAACATCTTTGATCTGATTGATTCAATTATGAATTCACCGATTATGACAAATTTTGGTGGACAATTTTGAAATTTCGTTTTTTTTTTACTTTTGTCTACACAAATACTCATATGATCAGTATAGTATTCATACCCATTGGTATGAATAGAACCCTATTTTAAAAATATATAAGTGTGATGATGTGATTGGTGAATTTATATTCTAAGAATTCACATATTCATTCAAATATTTGAAGTTCGAACGGCCGTAGCGTTTTTACAGTTGCTGTGTATTTGAGAATAGCATTTCATTTTATTTCTAAAAAATTAAATAAGAAACATAATTTGTAATGAACTTCATTTTGCTATAAATTTTAATCAACAATGAAAGTAAGGACAAAAAGTGAGCGTTATAAGTTTTAAATTAGTAACTATTTTACATTATCATCATAAATTCCGAGGCCTCTAAAACTAAAATGAAAATTTAAGAGATAATAAAATGGATACCCATTTCATTTCGTTGGCTTAGAACCGTAGTTCAATCCTCTACAAAAATGTCTAGAGTGCTCGAAAAAGTTCCTACCGTTGCGAATTTTATAAAAAACTTGCTTCGGAATAGATTATAATTTTAAAAAAATGCGAGTAGTGAGCATATTCAATAAGTTAGTGTTAAAAAAATCTTTGTGGTAAGAAATTATACAAAGACTTCATCTGTGGTAGAAACATGAGCCGCGCGCCTCAAGGAGTTGTCAGCAACAGCAAGGACCCAGCTGGGTCGAAGCCTACTAGGGCCAGGGTTAGTTTCGAAAGACAGCTCGAGTCCCGGTATGAAGACTAGAAGGAACGGGGTGGGTCGAGTCTGACACTATGTCCCGCTCCGCCCAAGAGCGGGGGATGTCATTGGATGATTTTTTCCCACCATAAAAAAGGAGCTTTTTTTGGAGCGTTTGCTCTTTGAATTCTAGAATCACGGTATTTTTTGTTTTGAGACGTTCATCAGGGTCAAAATATCATAATGATTTTTTAGGAACTTTATAATCACAAACACTACAATCAAATGCCTCATTCACTTCGATAAATTATAATCTACCAAAAAATTGTACGTTAAGTTGTAAGCAGTATGTTATGGCTCACAATCTTTAAACAGTTTACAATCTCGTGAGATATTTTATTATCTAACGGTATTTACAATTTTATGATGACATACCTATACGTATATTAGATTGGGAACTGATCATTTACTACAAACTAATATTTACAAACGCACAATTTTTCATAGGATTCAAAACGAACATAGAAAGAAAAGGAAGATTGTTATACCTACAAGTATAATGTCAGTGAAGTCCGGTCGTCTGTCAAGCTACTAAGCGAAACTAATTTTATATATAATTTGATAAAGTGCTTCTAACAATATACCTGATAATATAAGAACAAATAAGTATTTCATAATATTTCTGCCGTCACAATACTTAACTAGCGACTACAATTTAAAGAAATACTTATTTTGAGAGTGAAAAAATCTTTTTTAATAACGGTACTGGAAAAGACATTTTGTTTTTATTACCTCCCCACAATAACAGATCTTCTTTTCTTTATTAAATTCTTCAACAAGATTATATACCCAATTTTACCGCCACGCAATTTGCAGTATTTTGTCACAAGTTTAATAAACTGGATGTTAAATATAGTTCCGAACTGTTGCGGCTTCTGAACAAATTTAATTTTAACTTACAACTTATAAATAAGCGATGAGACTGCAGACTATGGGCTATAGACTCGCTTGTACAACTTGAGACCTTTGACAAATGAGCCGCATTGAAAGTCAAACAAATTATATTTTTTTCGACCTTCGTCCAAGCTTTTTGTGTAATTTAAATTCTCATGGAGAGAGCAAAGAGGGACGAGCAAATAAGCACATTCACAGTACTTATTTAAATACAGCCTTAAGTAAATTTACTGTCCGAATGAACTGTCAGGAACAAAGCGAGAGTGCTCTCAAAGAGCTAAATTAGAAGGAATGTAGAGAACTGTATTTGATGTAAGCACATTCATGAAGATTGTGCAACCACAGTGTCCACATTGCACAAGATCCGACAAAGGCTTTAGCACTAAGCTTGCTCCACCGGACCAGGATAATACGGACTTTAGCCGGAAATTGGAACATTGTGTAACTAATTCCGCTCCAGCTAACTTCCATCCCGTAATTAACACTCGGTATATTTTTAATTAATCGCCACTGATCCATACGATCACAGATTTGATTCGATAACATACGAAAATCCCTCATCCGTTAAAACATTCAACATACCCTAATTCCATTTCGGTGGATATGTTTCCATTAGGCTGATTCACTGCGCTAATTAGAGGTTATTTTTAACCCTTTATTTGTGTAATTTAATCAAGTAATCAAGCAATTAAAGACGTTACCTAATCATGTATTTTGTTAAATGCGTGTTTAGTATCGGAAGGTTAATAAAATGAGCGCTAGCGTGAGAATCGTTTAGAGATGCATCAAAAGTTTAGTGAGTAGAGATTGACTGGGCGACTGGGCGGGCGACGGGTCCGGGAGAGGCTGCGTGGCGCGTCCCGCCCAGTGGCAGCTCGACCGCCGCAGCGAGCGCACGCCGCGACGCGCACACCACACCACCCGCCGGTCGGTACGCGACACCAACACACGCATGCATCACCCTCCCCCCCCCTCTCCCTGCCCCTCCGGACCCCGCTACACCTCACCCCTCGCCGCCACCACCCCTCCCCCTCCGTCTCCCCCCGCGCCCCGCAGCCTCCGCCACCAGGTGGATACGTATTACCCGCACACGTTGATCATCAATTAGCATCACACTTCAATACTGTTGTCATTAACAATGAAACGTCCCCTCAATACGTATTCACCGTGGGTGCATTTTATATGAGATTGTTTGCATGGTTGTGTTCCTACTCTCCTTAACCCCCTCATACCTGTAGATTTTTTTTTCTAAATATTAGACTAGTTATCAAATATTAGCTTTCCCTTTTCTGATGTTGATCTTCGTTTAGACAATTTACTGGTGCTTTTTCTTGTCGGACATGTAAATTATTACCCCGTAAATATTTAACGGCGCACTAAATTCGTTATTCTTAAATCGCAACGCATTTAAAATCCAGTTAAAAACCGTTTTTGCATCGTCATACGCAGAATGTTGTATTGAATATCAGAAAACTGCGTCATAATACACAAATAAACTTTTGGAAGCATTGCAATAAAATCATCTCGCTTTAACTCTGTGCCAAAAGATTTAAAGACATTCATTGTCCTTATTTTATATGCCATCCCTTCCAGCCGACTGAATTATTTTCCTTTCATATTTATAAACACTTTGTGCTTAAAACATGCTACGGAAGCTAAACAAAAATAAATCTGTAAACTCAGCAAGAGTTTTAAACCTCGCTGGCGAACCCTGCGATGTCGCGAATGATCTGGAAAAACAACTTTAATAATATAATCTGCCCCAATTCATTTAACTTTCGATTAATCAAGCTTCCAAAAATCTGTTAACGTTTTAGATGATGAATTATGCAGATTAAAGCTCCTTTTATAAACTCTTCTTCAAAAGCAACGAGGATAATATCATTCATGTTTTGCCTCTTTCTTAACTAATCAATCTTTATAATTTAGAAGAATGCTTAACTGAAGACCTTTGACTTTTGGCTTAATTTTATTTTTAACAATCCAAATCTAGCCTTTAGCCTTACCATTAGCAATATTATTTTAAAATAACAAGATATCTGAGTATTATCTATCTTTAACTCAACATGATCAATATCTAGGACTTGTTTTCCAGTTGACTCGTTTTCAACTCGGTCTTCGTCATCCTTAACAGCTCATTGGCTCTCGTATCAATCTGCACATCTAGCTATCTTCTCATTGACCTCGAGGTTCGCTTCAGCGGCACTAGGTCAAGGCATTCCCTGCCACACACTCCCTTGAAGTTTATCATGGCCACCGTAGGTAGAACCCCTCAAATCTTCTTAAAAAGTTGTGTTTTAATTTCTAATTATCCAGCCACGCAAGTTACATTAGTTTTCGATATCCAATATGCATATGTTTCACAATATATATACCAATTATATTTCTATCTCCTGAGAAACTGCTAGAGTCAAGTTACTGAAAATAATTACCATTAGATGCGAGAATTCATAATACAAAAATTTCTGTAAAACAATATGAAGCCAATTAATTATTTTATCTATTGTTATTTCATGTAAAAGAAAAGATATTTCTGGCTCATTCTTAAATATCTTTGTAGAAAGTTTTAGTCCGTATTCTTCTTTCTCGGAATTCGTAACTTTGTCTTGTTCCTTCGCTCAAAGCTCATTGTATTCTTTATAATATTAATGGGTATCTTGATATTTGTTACATAGAAGGCTAATTGGATAAAACAAAAATAAAAGTATTTTTGTAATATACAAACTTACTGAAATCCTTAAAATGAATGAGCAACAACAAATTATTACATTCCCTTAAATAAATACTACAGACCACTTATAAAATCTGTAATTACACATAAAATATATTCGATTAGTGCCCCTTGAAAATATTGTGAAATTTAAAACTAATTGACCTTTGGAAAACAAATGAACAATTACTCACGCTATGAATTCAATCTCATTTCCACCAGTCAATTGGATCGTCCATTAATGACGCTGTGGAAATATCGCGATCACAATGAATGAAACAAAGAACGGATTTCCGTGATTCCGTTATTGAATTCGTAGATAGTCGTCACTCAAAGCGTAATTGTCCCGAAAACAAATATATAGTTAGTTCACCTCTCATTCTACGGGATTTCATTTTATGACATCAGGCTTAAAATAAAAAGGGAGTTAATTTAAACTTGACGTGTTTTGTTAACGCCATCTCGTCGAACGCAGTTAAGCTTTCGGGTTCGTTTAATCTTAGTTTCAATATTCACAGGGTTCGATGTTCTGAAGATCCATTCATCTGGTTTTGTTTACCTATTCTCACCACGTAGAGTTTATTGCTCAACATTATCACCCTTTCTATACTTAGTTTGCCTACCGCTCCATTTACTTTAATTACAATTACGCCCGCTACTTTCTGCGTACCAATCTACAAAAATACTTTGTGTAATTTACCTAAAACACTAGTTCTAATTCCATGTTCTTTATATTTGTAATAAACAAAGATAAATGTGTGGTGCTTGACCGGAATATTGTTAACATTGTTTTAGGCGTAGAAGATCGAGTGTTTGTTCAGTAATTAGCAGTAATCCTTGGATTCGGAACGGGCTATGCCCTAGTCCGGGAGACTTCTCTGGAAGATATCTGATCGGCAGCTGGAGACCCGTCAGGTTGGTAACTCTTTTGTACTCCTATTTCCTATATCTACGGCGACATATCTCTGACGTTCGAGCAGATGGCTGGCATTTATCTAGCTATAAATAAACTCCGCCGGCCTGGATTTAAGTTACCCTTCTATGGCAAACAGTCAACACGAACTCTTTCTTTCGTACTTTTTTAAGTTATTTTATTAAAAGTACTTATCAGCAGTAAAGTAATAGCGTATTTTTATCATGAATGCATTCAACTACAGTTTTAATTAGTAATTTTTAACTAAGATACAATTCAATCTACGTCATCAGTTTTTCTGCTGGTGTGTCACTAAATATGACGCTATGTAATAGCATGCAAATATTAGGTTTTTTTTATTTAATTAACATTTTTTTCAATGATGTCATTTAATCAATAATTATCAAGAAGAAATTTATTGTTTAACACAATTTTATTGATCGATATCCAATCATATATTTTTTCCTTAAATAACATAATATTTAGAGTTTTGAGATCATTTGGTAGGTTATTATATAAGCGATCACACATTTTGACACAGCTTTTATTATATTTGGTTAGTCTTGGGATATTGCTAAGTACGAACCTGTAGTCTCGTCGGTTGCGAACAATAATGGCGTCTGCCTCAAAAATAAATTCAGGTGTCTCCTAACGAACATACATGTTTCGTAAATGAATAGAACCGGTAGCAGTTATATATTAGCAATCTAGCAAGCTTATGTAGAGTATCATCGCTTAGCGACAACTAAACTAATTTACTTATCACTTAACAAGGTCTTATTTTATGAGTACCAACTGTGCCCGATTTAGAATAAGTCCCAGTCTAGCCAAATTCTATGAATCAAAATCACAGTGAAGATATTTATAAGGCTAACTAAATCAAGCGTCATAATTTCAACCGCTTAGCAGCAAACGATATGATAATTTTAAAAGGTCGCGAGCTTAATTTGCTTAAGTCCCTGGTAAAGGTCAGGGCTGAGCCTAGATAAGCGTACATTAAGTGGACTCAATATATATGTACTTTCTACATATGTATCTTATATGCCTACTGCAGGAAAAAAAGTAGATGCTTTAAAATTAAAAAGTATTCCTCAAGTAAGTGTACTAGGGCCGTCGTTGTTGATCAATCATAGAGTAAGGAATAGCATAACATAGCATAATAAGCCTTTTTAATGTTCTCACTGCTGGGACCCAGGCCTCCTCACGACGAGACACGGCCCAGTGCGGGTTGGTGAATGTCACGTGTCTTCGAATTTTTGGTTCTTAGGACATGCCGGTTTTTTTACGATGTTTTCCTTCACCGTTTTGAGAGAAGTTAAGATGAAATAAATTACATGTAATAATGCTCCTGGCTGGGCTTTGAACCCGTGATGTAAAACTTGCAAGTCGGGGCCGTCACTGGCCACCACTGCTCTAAGGACTAAGGAATATACTTTTGTAATTATTGATTTAGTGAACCTTAATATCAAAACAAAAAATCTTAATTAAGTTTTCCCATTACGATAATCTCCTTCGTGATTAATTACTGTTAGATCAATAAGTTTCTAACTAATACTTGAAATGGAGAACTTTACTAATACTTGTCTGCGTTTTATGTTTGAATAATATAAATTAATTCATCGATCTATTAAGTCTGTCAACAACATTACCAAATAACTTTTAAAGAATCAAATTGAACATATTTATTCAGTATTGTAACTAACTTTTAACTCAACATATTTTATTAGGTACTGCAATTTAAAATCCAGAAACAATAATTGCATTTCTTCCGCTCCAAACACTTTACGTTTACATTTTATTAAAACAGTGAATTTCCAATAACGGGTTTTCCAATAAACCCGAGAAAATGTTTCTTTAGCGGGATGGCACAGATTTACTCTCTTTTTTACCTGTTCAACTCCGTTTTCAAACGTTCAAAGGTTTGACGTCGAAGTACCTAACCTACCTAAAATAAACTTTTAACGCGGTACTCATGAAAGCGATTTTCAGCTTTATTTACATACGAACAACATCGGACATTCTGCCAGTACGGAGATTTTAGCTGTACCATATTGACGCGGCAAGACGCGATAGAATAATATTTACATGAACAATTTGTTTACCGTCGAACCTCGGAAGTTTGATTGAAATTAAAATTTCTTGGGAACGTTTTCCTGTAGTAAAAGCATTTGCCATTAAATTTATTGTTTTGGATATTTGAACACAAAAACACAATGATTATGAATTTGATGTTAAAGACAATTAAGCAACTTTAGCAAGGTCGACTTATTAGGACGTTTTCCTCTTGTTTTTTTATTTCTCAACGCCAACAGAAACCGGAGCAATTAAAACATAATAACTTTCGGCCGACTCTTTGTACAATCAACGTTTGAAGCCTGAGGAAAAAGTTCAATTAAATAAAAATAATTAAAAATCAAAAATGTAAAGGTGTTATTTTATTATAAGGGATAGGAAAAATGTACGACTGCTTACACTCTGTTTGTTTTAATAATGGTTTACGTGACTGAAACTTACATTTGTTTACCTTAACGCAGTAAAATTCCACTGATTTTATTATTATTATTACAAGCTTTTATTAAGTTTTACCTGTCCCGATTTTTGTCTGTCATCAAATCTTACAAATTAAATTTAATTCACTTCCCGGTTACCGATTAAGCTGAAATTTTGCATACTTGTGTAAATCAGATGACAATACAAAATTATTAGGACATGGAGCTGATCTGATGATAAAACCGGAAGGTGACCGTAGGAACTCGATAGTTAAATGACACAACGCCATCGAGTTTAGGTATTAATTATACAGATATACTGTGCTAAAAAAAACTTGAATGAAAAAAAGATTTTTATTAAAAACTTGTCTTTGTGAACAATCGACTATCGAAAATCTTATTGGCTTTATATAAAACAGATTATAAAGCACTTCAGTCCTAATCAAGGTAACAAATTCCACTTATGCCTTTCATCGTTCCCACGTATTTCGTGAGATAGCTACTACTCCACAACACTTCGAGTTGCCTCGCTAATGCACCTGCTCTCGTGCATTTACATAAACTCTATTAATAATCAAGAGCCAGTAAACTTGAACAATTATAAACAAAGGTTGATGATTTACGAGCAAATTTTACCTTCGTAAGGAAGATACCTGTCGATCAATTTCTTCAGTTTCTATCAACCGTTGCGTGTTTGGTGTTTCGTCGCGTTTAGATATGTACAAAGCATGAATGAATTTACCAGGTTACCAGTGACAAGTGATGGCCAGTAATTATATTTGTGTCACTAAAACTGCTTTGATCTCACTTCTATCACTTTCATTTCACCTGGTCGTTTGGTCAAGTGATTAGTAGCTTTAAATGATATACCAGGGGTCGTGGGTTGATTCCCACCCAAGACAAATGTTTCTGTGATGAGCACAATCATTTTTTCTTTGTCTGGGTTTTTTTTTTTCGATGGGAAAAATCATCTTATGACAACCCCCACTCTTGGGCGGAGCGGGAGATAGTGTCAGACTCTTACTGACTAAAAAAAAAATCCCGTTCCTTCAAGCCTTCATACCGGGGCTTGAGCGCCCTTTCGGATAACCCTGGCCCCAGTAGGCTTCGACCCGGCTGGGTCCCTGCTGTTGCTGACAACTCCTTGAGGTGCGCGGGAACAGCGCGGTCCGTCGACGACTTGGGCTTGGTCCGGACAGTTACCGGACGGCCGGACAGCGAGCTACCCATTGCTCACTGTCCGCAAGCCCGCGCCTACGGTGGCTGGAAAACGGGATCGGAATCCCGGCGGCGGCGAGAGCGCCATTGCCTGATGCGGTCGTCCTCCTCCTTAGCGAGCATTACTGCTTCGCAGAAGTCGGCGACCGCCTGCCACTCCTCCTCGCTCCGGACCATGGCCTCGACCAAGGCCCGGCGCGAGAGGTCTCCGCCGCCGATCACCCCCACGAGGGCACGGCGATGCTGCACCCAAGCAGGGCACACCGCGATTGTGTGCTCCACCGTGTCTTCTTTGTCTGGGTGGCATTTATCTGTAATATGTATTAAGAAATTATAAGTATGATTATCAGTTGTCTGAATAGTAACCAAAACACAAGCTCTACTTAGTTTAGTCTAGTCCTAAACTGGTGTGAAAGTTGTGGAATATTTTTTTTTTTCATTATTCAAAGCCAGCCAGTTGTAGCAGTGCAAGTCATGCTACACTTGGTTTTGTATGGCAAGTTGAAAATGCCGAGTCTAAGGATCCACAGTGCCATCTCTGCTCTATAGATTATAAGAACAATTGCCACAACTGCCTAGACTTTATCGTTATGATTTATTTCGTTTTACAAGACAATATTAGCTCAAAGGTTATCTACAATATTACCCTTCCTATACTTTATCATTCTTAGTATTTTCCTCGAGTAACTGAAAATTTTTGATCGATGACTTAATGCTATCAAAATTTAAATTCGTAAATTACTACAACGGCGATATCATTAATTATTTCTTATTGTGTAAAATGTTGTAAGTTTACTGTAGTATCTTTATTGCCATAAAATCTAATCATAAAACTCCTTAGAACAGTCTTATTTAAATCAAAAATGAATATTTGTCAATTTCTAAAAAAAAAACATAATTCATTACATGCTCATATATATACTAGTAGCTTCACTTGTATATTGTCATCTGTTGGACGTAGGCCTCCCCAAAGTGTCCACAACGGACGGTCCTGTGCGTCTCGCGTCCATTGGAAGCCTCCATATTGTGTGAAACCTTGTGGTGTGCAATATATCGAGGTACTTACTGTGTTGTTACGTGGAATCACGTCCACTAGTACCACAGAGACCTCTCTCTAAAAGCTTCAACCTAGCAACAGTGGCAAATGGCTTGTTTAATGTACATAATTTGATATAACGGTCTGCTACTAGACATAGCGTCAACCAGCCACTCGTGCCACAGTCAATAACTTGCCTCACTTGCAAAACTAAGATACGCTTTAAAATTACATAAAATATATTAATCAGAATCAGAATGATTTATTTGTAAACAGGTGTGTGATGTGTTACAGGTAGGTAGATCCTCCATGTTTTTCTCAGAGGCGTACAAATATGATATAATTAACATTGTCCGTTTTCATTTGACTTCTTTCTTTAAACTTTCACATCATTTAAATTTTAATTTTTCATTCGATGCTAGTTAAACTTGCATCGCTGTCTTACTTAAACCTCGATCGGCTCAAGCAAGTACAAAATTTTAAATGCGGTCCTTAGTTTTGCAAGTGGGGTACATTATTGACTGGAGCATTATATGCCTAGTTTACCTTATACCACATTATGAACGAGCTGTGAGCATAATTGCTTTCGTGTCCTTTAATATTTATAACCTCATGAACGTAATGAATCTAATAGAGCTATTCAAATTTATTTAGGCACATTGTTGTTAAGCAATTAAAGTAAGTCATTGTAGTATTTAATTGTTGAATGTTTTTATAATTAAATGATTGAATAATTTATTAATTTATTGATTTAATGAGTAACTAATGTTTTGATTAATTTAATGATTGAAAAATTGAATAATTAAGTAACAGATAGGTTATTCAGATTTATGGAAGCTTATTTTATTGATTATATCACATTATTGTTAAGTAATTAAAGTAAGTCATTGTAGTCTTTGATTATTGAATGTGTTTATAATTAAATGATTGAATAATTTATTAATTTATTGATATAAGTAGTAACTAATGTTTTGATTAATTCATTAATTAATAATGAAAAATTGAATAATTAAGTACTTTTACCTATTTGCAAAAATTGAAAATGAATAGAGTAAGTCTGGGTACCCATAACATAAGTTTAATCTTAGCTTGGGATGGGAACGATGCCGCATCATAATTATTTACTTGTTTTTTAACAATTTTATAATCATTGCCACTAAAATATTGCTTAATGTTTTCTTTTTTTGTGATTTTGCGCAGTATGCGTATAAGGACAGTGTCATATTAAGAAAGCATTTAGTATTAATATGTAACACATTCTAATGTTTTGGTAGCAAATTTATCGAGTCAGCCTTCTCGGCAAGCTTCGTTGAGGTAGTCTACTACAATAACATTCTCAGTTTCATTGTACCGAGATTGCGCCCGTTTCAATAATTCAACATATTATCCAGTTGTAAATATAACTGAGATTTTAAAAAATACAGATTTTTAATCACGAATAACTAAAACAACCCCTGAACTTCACTCGAAAAAAATTCTTAGAAAGAGGTTCTATATTCATGTCTATATATATCTATATAACGCATTTACATTATATAATAATTACGTGTATATCTAGATGGATAGAAAGGGAGAGGGAGACCAAATATTAAATGGACGCATTGTGTGAGAAGTGATATGAAAGAAAAGGGAGTTAGTGATAATGTGACGGATGACAGGACACAATTTAAGAAAAAACCTGTTGCGACTTCAAGTAATATGGGACAAGGGCAGGAAGAAGATAGAAGATTTATTATATCTAGCCCATACTTTCCTACTACTGAACAAAGGCTTGCCTCCACCTCTTTTTTTATTAATTACTTTTTAGCAGTTATTATCAGCGGATCACTGCGATAGTGGTCAGTCAATTCTGTCAAATTTACGAGTAATTCAATTTTGACCTATATTTCTGGAATGTAAAGGAATTTTTTATTCTATGTTTTTGTGTTGTTATTACTGCCATCATTTTAATTGTTATTTTTTCCTTTGACATTTTAGCCGTTGAAATTAATTTGAAATTATTGTGTTTTTAAATCAAATGATTTATGGATATACAGTGATTTTCTCTAAGTGTTGCGGCACTAGATTAGTGTTATGAAATGTATTTGTAAATTCCCAGTGCTTGTAATGACGGCAATCCAAAAAAAATCAGATGGTTTTAAAAATAGAAACCAGTCTTACAAATAAAACCAAAAAGTTCTTTCCATATTTATAGAACAAGCCGTCAGCAAATAAGCTTGAAAGTAGAATCGAACAAATATTGATCGTATCAGATTCCTTTAGTAGAGACGTAGGCAATCGCTGCAGAGTTTATTTGCATAGCTTCAGAACGTACCTATGCCAGATGAATCAAGATTGCAATATCGCAAAGACGTCGGCTTTTATGTATCCACTCAACGCGATATTTGCTCCACTTTAATATAACTTGGGATTAAAATTGTATTAATTCTCAGAGAAACTTAGAGATTTTTAGAAAGTAGGTTTCTTTTCTATGATAGGAATTATTGTGAAGAATTTTTTTTTGTTGTATATTATTTATTTGCAAAAGCATTTAGCTAATCAAGCAGTATCAAGTTTAATAAGTATTTAATTTTTGATACAGAATACTTTTCTACATATAATATATTCTACCTGTGTTCCCAGTAAGAGCGAAGTCAACTGCGATTCCACCTGATGGTAAGCAGTGATGCAATCGTTAATGGTGAAGTGCACTAGTTTATTAGGAGCCTATTCACTCAACCCTTGATGACACCTAATACAGTCATTTTAGTTCCATTAGAATTCAGATGAGACATATTCTAATGCTTTTGCAGTATTTGTCAGCAAATGTTTTGTCAAAATATTTTTTTGATTAGTTTTAATAACTTCTAATGTCCAAAAATTATACCAATTACTAGCGGGCCGTCACGGCTTCGCACGGGTATTAAATATAGCTTATGTTACTCAGGGTGAATGTAGTTTTCCAATGGTGAAAGAATTTGTGAAATCGCATCGCACAGTAGTTTTTGAGTTTATTCATCACAAACATACACACAAAACTACGAATTTACCAATTATAACATATTTTTGTGGACTATTTTGGGATTTCTTTTTTTTTTTTAATTTGACTAAACAAATATGATCAGTAGCGGTACGGATTGAGCCCCATTTTTGTACAAATTAAAAAATATAGGAGTGTATAACATGCAGATATGTTAATAAAATTCCACAAGAGTAATGCAAACGATTTCATAAAATTTCTGTTGAGTTTATAAAAATACGACATACGTGCTCTGAATTTTTCTTGAGTATTATTTTATGATTTACTAGCTGTGCCCGCGACTTCGTTCGCACAGGTTACCACACACAGGTTAGGTACAGGATTTTGAATTTATCTCTTCTAAAATAAAAGTAGCCTATGTTACTCCTATTACATCAGCTACCTGCCAAAAAAAGTCCCGTCAAAATCGGTCCAGCCATTTCAGAGATTAGCTCGGACAAACAAACACAAAAATTGTAAAAAAAATATTTTGGTGTATGTACCGTATATTGTATATTCGTATGCATGTAGTAAAAAACATACATTCAGCCGAACATAGAATCTCCTCCTTTTTGAAGTCAGTTAAAAAGCAGATAATTCAATATTACAAACAGATACTCCAATTTTATTTATATGTATAGATTGGTAATGTAGCCCCGTCACTATCGTTAATAAGAAAAGAGAGAAGAAAGCTAAGCGGTTTTTTGCAAAACTTAAACTGGCTATTAACTTGATTTGATAAAAGTTAGTAAATTATTTGGCACATAATATACTGATGAGTATATTATGTGCCAAATAATTTACTATCATCATCATGATGAGGATGATGAGTAAATTATTTGGCCGGTGTATATTATGGTGACATATGTAGACACTTAACAATTTCCTTGCCATTATTCTTGAAGGATGATAGTTGGAAGTGGATTCTTAGAGATAAATGTGTTGAAATTCTAAATAACATTCTAGTTTTCCCCAGTACTGTAAAAGCGTGTTAACTCGACATGATGGTAGTAAATAATTCGTGATGGTGCTAAAACGAACGTCGGATAATTTGTTTTATAGCCGCGTGCGAGCTATGGTGTACTGTGGTGCTAGTGATTTATTTCTTTGTAATCTTTTACCTACTTGTAAAATCGTTCTCATATATTTTGGGATGCATTGCTCAAATTTTTTTTTTTCGTTGATGACCTAGTTACATTTTTTTGTTTTGTCATATACTTATATAAAAGACTAGCTTTTGCCTGTGGTTTTGCCTGCGTGAAATTAGGTTTCTCTGTACAAACTTTGGATCCACATTTCATCCCATCAGGGAGTGTAATTGAAATTTTGGAACATCTTAGTGCCTGGCTACGTCATAAATAACAAACTTGTGCAAAATTTCACAGTCCAGCCCCCCTAGCCAAGTTACAAACGTTTCGCTTGCGCCAAACGCTTCGAATTGACCTTGCCGCCAATTCTTTTGTTCTGACCACGTGACTGAGCGATAAGACGACACATTTGAAGATTTCTACAAGCGTTAACTATTGCAGATTAGCAACTTGGCTAGGGGTACTGGTCCAATTAGTTTCGGCTGTCCGTTGATATGTCAGTCAGTCAGTTTTTTCCTTTTATATAATAATTATATAGATAAGAGGGTAGACCGTTGCATTCGTTCCTAAAACATTATACATAGTTGACTTTACAAATATAAAACAGGTACTTTTTAAATTCTTACTTTAAGAGGGATATATAACCTATTTAAACGCATTACGGCTTCACAATGCGTCTATTGAATTCTTATAAAATAATGCGTTTGCGTTTCCGTCATATTTATTCATAATGTGTTTATTATATCCGTTGCATTTATTGGAAGAAAAATATTTTTCTTCAGTTCTTGAATTCGTTAAATCTTTTGTGATTTACAGTGATTTGTTGTGGATACACTAATCGCACTAATTTTATAAAGGCCAAAGTTTTTGTGTATGTATGCTTATTTTTTGCTCTTTGAATTTGAAACGGTTGATCGGATTTCGATGAAACTGTAATAGGTAATAAAAATATACAGCTGTCAATATTCCATAAAACCTTCATGCCGGGATAACATACAAAACGGAATACCAAATAAAAATAAAGTTTTCAATAAACTAAATTAAACCAGCATGAGATTGCATTAAATAAACCTGTTTCGCTTCCATATGAACAAACAAACATTTGAACAATTAATCCAATGCTAGTTTTATTAGTAAATGGAAGTTGTTATTGTCAAATAAACAACACAGAACGCTGGAATGGGGATCAATAGTATCTCGGAATTATTGAATAAATATTTGAAAAGGCTCCTGTTTTGTGCCACAGTTAGATGGGGGTTAGAATAAGGGTTAGTTTGCGATGTGATTGCGGCTCCGAGTTCCAATATTGCTTTGTTTATACCCTTGGAATGTAGTAATAAAACTTACTATAGCGGGTATTCATTCGTTCAGAAACTTATTGTGTATATCACTTTGTAAGTCCAAATGTTTGAGATACAGGAGGACGGATTATTTGTGTGTTTTTGAGTAAGAAGACTTAAGGCAAAGGTTGATAAATATTTGGTTATCAAAACTCAGGTAATTACACGGTTGAGCTTTCTGACATTTTGTCTTGTTATAAATAGACGCAAAAGAACAGTAACAAGTCATCGCATGCTCTGCGATTTTGCGAAGAACACGTTTGAAGTTTTTAATTTCTTCAGGTTTTCTTAAGATGACTTCTCCCGCTATAGGGCAGAGTGGGAGGGCGTGTCAGACTTTTACTGACTAAAACCACACCTATGTTCCTTAAGTAGCACTTTGCGTTTCAGGACCACGGGTTTTCATTTCAAAAGTCAACCGAAAGCCCCAGCAGGCTTCGACCCTGCTGGGCCCCTACGGTTTTACTGATATCTCTTTAAAGCGCGTAGGATACCGGACGACCGAATAGCAAGCTAGAAGAGAGATCTTTCGGTGAAAAAACATTTTTAATGTTTTCAAATTATTTTATTTACTCACAGCTGGACAATAGCCTTTTTTTATGGTGGGAAAAATCATGCATTGACATCCCCCGCCCTTGGGCGGAGCGGGAGATAGTGTCAGACTCTTACTGACTAAAAGACCCACCCAGTTCCTTCTAGCCTTCATACCGGGGCTCGAGCGCCCTTTCGGATAACCCTGGCCCCAGTAGGCTTCGACCCGGCTGGGTCCCTGCTGTTGCTGACAATTCCTTGACGCGCGCGGGAACAGTGCGCGCCGTCGACGACTTGGGCTTGGTCCGGACAGTTACCGGACGGCCGGACAGCGAGCTACCCATTGCTCACTGTCCGCAAGCCCGCGTCTACGTTGGCCGAAAATCGGGATCAGAATCCCGACGACGGCGGCGGCGATAACGCCGTTGCCTGATGCGTTCGGCCTCCTCCTTTGCGAGTATTACTGCTTCGCAGAAGTCGGCGACCGCCTGCCACTCCTCCTCGCTCCGAAACATGGCCTCAACCAAGGCCCGGCGGACAATAGCCTCCTCCTAATGTTTCCAGCCAAGCCTTTCTCGAGCCACCTCGACCAACCCTCGCGGTAGACGTCTAGGTTATCTAACTACCTCTTCTCAGATCATCTGCAGATGGGCAATACTTTAACACAGCAAAAGAAAAAAAATCGTAGTAAAAACAATAACTCAAATCACGTAATATGGCAAAGAAGAAACAATAACTCAATTTGACAGCCTTTGTGGGTTGACACGTTATTGTTATTTGCAGTTTTTACAACATTTTTACATTCTTTGTAAATGTCAGACGACATTTCATAATTCTAAAGCTTGAATTGCCACGACACCTTTTATTCTTAGTGTCTGTCTGTACCCACTTAGGTACTCCACTACCCATGAGTCCTACATTTATTAAATGCGTCTCTGAGCTTTTATGTTCACCCGACATGAATAGCTGGAAAAAGTTTCAATACTCTGAAAATAAACTTTGCTCCACACCAGGAATTACTCCTGAAACGTGGATTAGTTCGCAAACATGTAACTCGCATACGTACAACATCAAAAAAAAAATCAGAACTAGAATTTTCTATTCGCGTCGTGTGCATAAATTCAAATATTGATAGAGCATAGTGCCCGCTTGTAACAAAAAACACAGCGATGAATGTGAAATGAGAATACACAAAATTGCTGTGGACTGTTTTTACTGAAAACCGGTTTTCAACCACAATTTCCTCTGCCATAAAATTTTCTCTTAATTAATAACGGTAACAAAATGACGATTTATAAAATATTATAACTGAGTATAGCAAAAACACGCCGCAATATGTCGCGCCGCGCAACACATTCGAGTTAATTAATGAACTCGGCCCGTTCGCGAGTGAGTCGCACTTTTGACGCCATTTAGAAACCTTAAAATACATAATTGCGAGTATTTAGCTTCATTTACTATGAAGGTAAAAACATAAAGCGAAGTTGCTAATAGCTATTTGGTGGTGGAAAAGGTGATGATAATAAGTAATATGAAATTTGGGCAAAAGTGTATTAATTGGGTCGTTATTAATATCAAAACCACTATCAAATATCTTGCAACGATTCTATGGTACCTACAAACCATTAGAGAGAATTACTATAGGAGTAAGATGTAAAAATGAACTAAGGTATATGGCATAGATCTTTTGACTCACTACATCGCTGGTATATCTCGTCTTAAGCATATGACAGCCTCTACGTCTTCGCAACGATATAATTATAATAAAAGGGTTGTGTCTCAAGAACTAGCTAGGGCAGGGACTAGAGACTCTTAGTCTCTAGTCTCTGCTGGCTAACTGTTAGATAATTTAAAATTCGTAACACTTAAAAATAAAAGAAATTAAAATTCACCTGACTTTAAAAATACATAATATCTTACCCTTATTGTTAAAACCAAACTAACGGTTTTTGTAATAAGAGTACGATATGGTCAAATGAGATTCAGGAAGGTCAAATTAAAAATAATTTAAATATATGTAGTAAAAACATAATGTATCATCATCAACAGCTGAAAGACATCCACTGTTGGACATAGGCCTCCCTCAAGTGTCACCATAACGACCGGTCATGTGAGTGTTATAGACATAAACGATCTGGAGGCAACGTATAGTTAAATGAAATCTTAAAAAAAAACAACATTGAAAATTGATTTAAATTAACATTGAAAACTAAATAGAGCTAATTACATAGTATATTCTTACTTATATACTTATTATTTATAGATAAATATTATATTTATAAAGAGGTAAAGTTTTTTTTTTAATTTTTTTGTTTGTAGAAAGTATTTTCTGAAAGTACTAGTAAAATTTTTTTCACCGATAGAAAACTGCTTTATTCCTGAGTGACATAGGCTACATTTTATGTACGCGGACGAAGCTGCGGGAAAAAAGCTAATATATAGAAAACGTTGTACTATCATTTTATCGATTAGTTGGCACGTTTAATTAACTACTTGACATTATGGCGTTAGTTACCTCAATCTCAATGTACAATCGTGTTAGCAGCAATCACTCAAACATTAGGAATCATCTGTATTAATTACGTGACAAGTTGAATTTAATCAGGACTGCGGCTAGATCATTAATTTGATCATTTTCACCATCTTGTATAGCCTATATGTAACGTATATATATGTAACCAAGATTTATGTGGTGCGGGGGATACTGCACGTTTTCCTGCGAAGTGGTGAGCCTCCTTGCTTGTCTACCACTATGGGATCTGGAAGCAACAGTCCTTGCACGCATGCACGATTTCCGCGTGGAGATGTAACAAGAGCGAAACTCCGCTGTACCGAGAAGTCGCGGCATGGCGGACAGAGCTCCGGCGGGATCTCATGGTGAAATGGCGACAGCGACTGTCGCAACCTAGTGTTGAGCACGCCATGGATTATGGCGGTAAGTCTTTTTTTTTTTTATGGTGGGAAAAATCATTCATTGACATCCCCCGCCCTTGGGCGGAGCGGGAGATAGTGTCAGACTCTTACTGACTAAAAGACCCACCCCGTTCCTTCTAGCCTTCATACCGGGGCTCGAGCGCCCTTTCGGATAACCCTGGCCCCAGTAGGCTTCGACCCGGCTGGGGTCCCTGCTGTTGCTGACAACTCCTTGAGGCGCGCGGGAACAGTGCGCGCCGTCGACGACTTGGGCTTGGTCCGGACAGTTACCGGACGGCCGGACAGCGAGCTACCCATTGCTCACTGTCCGCAAGCCCGCGTCTACGTTGGCCGGAAATCGGGATCAGAATCCCGGCGACGGCGGCGGCGATAACGCCGTTGCCTGATGCGTTCGGCCTCCTCTTTTGCAAGCATTACTGCTTCGCAGAAGTCGGCGACCGCCTGCCACTCCTCCTCGCTCCGGACCATGGCCTCAACCAAGGTCCGGCGCGAGAGGTCTCCGCCGCCGATCGCCCCCACGAGGGCACGGCGATGCTCTGCCCAAGCAGGGCACACCTCGACTGTGTGCTCCACCGTGTCCTCCGGGCGTTCCGCACAGTGGCGACACCCGGGCGTCACTTCCGCATGAATCCGGTGCAGGAAACTCCCGAACGAACCATGTCCGGTGAGGACCTGCGTCATGCGGAAGGTAAGGACGCCGTGAGGCCTTTCCAGCCACGCCTCAAAGAGGGGACTTACCGCCATGATTGTGGCGTGCCCAATGGCGGTAAGTCTCATCTTTAAGGAGTGGCTGGAAAGACCTCAGGCGTCCTCTTCTTCCACATTACGCTGGTTCTCACCGAACATGGTCACTTCGAGAAGTTTCTGCACCGGATCCTTGCGGAAGTAACGCCCGGGTATCATCACTGTGTAGATCACCCGGTGCTCTGCCCAAGCGGGACACGTCTCTACCGTATGCTCCACCGTATCCTCGTGGAAAGGAAAACTTCGGCCCCGATATGAAAGGCAAATGAGGAGTGAGTTTTTAGTTTTCAGTAAAAGTCTGACACACCCTGCCGCTTCGCCCAAGAGCATAAGATGTCATTGGAAAATTTTCGTACCATGGAGTTTCTTGCATGTTCTTCTTCATAGAGATCTACCGCTTTAGAACGTGCAATTTAGCTTCATCTTTTTGACTGACCCACATTTTGACAATTCTAAAAGCCTGTAAATGGTTTATTTGAAATAAACTTTTCTGATTTCTTGTAATCAACAAACCGTGTATGCTTCGGCAAGATCACTTATTTGATAATTATCACCATCTAATATTAAACTACATAGCCTTTGCCCGCAGCTTCGCCTGCGTACATAAAATATAACCTATATCACTCAGGAATAAAGCAGCTTTCTGTCGCTGAAATTTTTTTTGCAATCGGACCATTACTTTCAGAGATTACCTCCAACAAAGTTCACCTCTTTATTATTAATATTAGTGTAGATAAATTTAATCATGTTGGCTTCTACTAATTTCATTAATTGAATCTTATAAAGCTGCACAAATATAAACAAAAATACGTTACGTTTCATGGAGAAAGTTTTTTGTCTATTTACTAAAGGATTTTTATACATGGTAGTATATGCTAATTCCATCAAATATGAATAACAAAAATAATATAAATCTTCTCTTCTTTCTTATTACTTCGATAAGTAGGTATACACCGCTAAATTTTAATTGTCTTAATCCCGTGGAAGGTTGATCCGGTACATGAAACACTATCGATTTGTAAAGATAAAATTAAAAAATAAATTACCTATTTTTCAAAAATCGTATTAGCATGTACGAAATGATCTCATGTAGTCCAATGACCTGTAGGTAGTTTGTACGCAACGTCGACTAGTACCTACAGGTCATTGGACTTGCTCAAATGACGTTTTCTTAAAGAAATTAATTTCGTACATGCGTAAATTAATACCAGTTTAAAAAAAAGTACTTTAATTTTTTAATTTTTCTTTACAAATCGATAGTCTTATCTCTCCATGGGATTAAAGCGATCAAAATTTAGCGGTGTATATTTATATTATACTATAACTGTTTTAGTGTATTTCATCCCTTCTCTTCACAGAATCATTATGAATCATAACAAGGCAGACGAATAGCTTTCAACTTTTCGGTCACTGGCGCCACTTTCAAACTTCCTATAATATACTCATTTCTCACGTTATTTATTCTCGTCACTCCACACTTCCATCTCCGCTACTTCAATACAATATTTTTTCGTCCATCTTTATCACATTCCTACATTTTAATCTATACAGTTCGTATATGTTTAAGCCTACATATGATACTTATAACGTAAACTCAATAATTCCCATTTTTTATGGCATCTCGATACTTAAATGCGAATTATATTTTACGGGTTCGTGCGTTCTCACCTTACGAGTCTTCTATAAAAGTGGCCATGAAGATGAAATATCATAAGTCCAGCTATCATCGCCAGCAGCTTATAGCAAATGTATTGGCTATCATATAGAATATTTTTATTTATGAAGTTTAATGCAGACAGGCGTATTCGTCTTTCACTACGCCCACTAGAGATTTCTATCCGTTCGTTTTCTGAGAAAATATAAAAAAATACCTAATATTGTTGCGAAACAGATTTAATTTTTTTATTTAACTGGGTACTAGATACGAGAAAATACTTATCGGAGATTTCTTAATAAAAATAACTTTAAAACTATAAATAGCGCAACAACAGGTAAACAAGATTTTTTTTTAAATCTCTCTTCTTTTATGTGAGATTTTAAAAATTATGTAATGACCAAAATAACCTCTCAGGCACCAAGCTAACTTAAACCTTCTTAGGCAAAAATAAGGTTTAACGGCTGGTACCGAGGTGTACCGGATTCGGTACAACGGTGCCTGATAGATTAATTACCTCACCTCTCTCTCATTAAACTTGTTTGAGATGAACTCAGGAGGAAAATCGATCTCCAATTAGCTTATAACATTTGTTGCAACTGTTGAAGACCGAACTTGTGATTTAATAGAATCGTTAACAGTAATGTCAGTATAAAATGTTGATAAAGGTAACCAAATAATTTTAAGTTTTAAATTTATAGAATAAGATCTCATTATTAACAATATAAAACATTTAAGTTAGAGACCTTAAAAAATCAAAATTAACCAAAATAAAAAACTGGGCAAGTGTGAGTCGGACTCGCACCCTGAGGGTTTCGTCCAAATTGACCTATGTAAATAGTTCAATTCCCGAAAAAAGGGGGAAGACCCTATAAATTTTGGTTCCCTTCAGAGTGGCCGTACCTTTTTTTTGTTAAAATTAGAAGTTTGATTTTTTCACAGCTTCGAGGGACCGCAGACTTGAGTATATGGACAGACAGAGAGACAGACGGACATCAAAGTGATCCAATAAGAGTTTCGTTTTTCCTTTTTGGGGTACGAAACCCAAAAAAGAAACTATACGTCCGTCTATCAAGCTAAAAATGAATAACAAAAATCCAGCTTGAACAGAGGTAGACTATCATTTGTCAAATATGTTGTGATCTATCACATACAAGGCTCCAGTTTCCTCTAGTCACGTTGACACTAACTAGAAGATTATTACGCAACTTTCCCCTACATTTCTTTCTATTTTAATCTTGCCCTTTTGCATCGACGTACCTATTTATAAACTTAAGTAGGTCACAATATCTTTCAAGTGTGAAAAGAAGAACATTTTATATTGATCTCTTTTTCTTTTATTAGGGTTCCGTACCTCAAAAGGAAAAAGCGGATCCCTTATTGGATCACTTTCGTTCTGTCCGTTCGTCTGTTTGTCTGTCTGTCAAGTGTCAAGACCCTTTATCTCGAGAACGGGTGAAGGTATCAAGTTTAAAAGTATCAAGACCATAATTATGACTGTAGTACTCAAGTTTGCGGTACCCTGAAACTGTGAAAAAAATCAAACTTGAACAATTTATGTCGCTAAAAATATACTTTTCGAATAAAAAGTCATAGGTAACTTTCCGGTGATCTAGAATCCTGAAATTTAGCATAAAGCAAGGTCTTATAGTACCGATAAAGGAATAAATCTGAAAACTGTAAATTTTTTGATGCGTCACAGGAAAAAAATACTTTTTTTTTTGTACTCGGAAAGCACGAACCCGTAAAATATAATTCCCATTTTTTATGGCATCTCGATACTTAAATGCGAATTATATTTTACGGGTTCGTGCGTTCTCACCTTACGAGTCTTCTATAAAAGTGGCCATGAAGATGAAATATCATAAGTCCAGCTATCATCGCCAGCAGCTTATAGCAAATGTATTGGCTATCATATAGAATATTTTTATTTATGAAGTTTAATGCAGACAGGCGTATTCGTCTTTCACTACGCCCACTAGAGATTTCTATCCGTTCGTTTTCTGAGAAAATATAAAAAAATACCTAATATTGTTGCGAAACAGATTTAATTTTTTTATTTAACTGGGTACTAGATACGAGAAAATACTTATCGGAGATTTCTTAATAAAAATAACTTTAAAACTATAAATAGCGCAACAACAGGTAAACAAGATTTTTTTTTAAATCTCTCTTCTTTTATGTGAGATTTTAAAAATTATGTAATGACCAAAATAACCTCTCAGGCACCAAGCTAACTTAAACCTTCTTAGGCAAAAATAAGGTTTAACGGCTGGTACCGAGGTGTACCGGATTCGGTACAACGGTGCCTGATAGATTAATTACCTCACCTCTCTCTCATTAAACTTGTTTGAGATGAACTCAGGAGGAAAATCGATCTCCAATTAGCTTATAACATTTGTTGCAACTGTTGAAGACCGAACTTGTGATTTAATAGAATCGTTAACAGTAATGTCAGTATAAAATGTTGATAAAGGTAACCAAATAATTTTAAGTTTTAAATTTATAGAATAAGATCTCATTATTAACAATATAAAACATTTAAGTTAGAGACCTTAAAAAATCAAAATTAACCAAAATAAAAAACTGGGCAAGTGTGAGTCGGACTCGCACCCTGAGGGTTTCGTCCAAATTGACCTATGTAAATAGTTCAATTCCCGAAAAAAGGGGGAAGACCCTATAAATTTTGGTTCCCTTCAGAGTGGCCGTACCTTTTTTTTGTTAAAATTAGAAGTTTGATTTTTTCACAGCTTCGAGGGACCGCAGACTTGAGTATATGGACAGACAGAGAGACAGACGGACATCAAAGTGATCCAATAAGAGTTTCGTTTTTCCTTTTTGGGGTACGAAACCCAAAAAAGAAACTATACGTCCGTCTATCAAGCTAAAAATGAATAACAAAAATCCAGCTTGAACAGAGGTAGACTATCATTTGTCAAATATGTTGTGATCTATCACATACAAGGCTCCAGTTTCCTCTAGTCACGTTGACACTAACTAGAAGATTATTACGCAACTTTCCCCTACATTTCTTTCTATTTTAATCTTGCCCTTTTGCATCGACGTACCTATTTATAAACTTAAGTAGGTCACAATATCTTTCAAGTGTGAAAAGAAGAACATTTTATATTGATCTCTTTTTCTTTTATTAGGGTTCCGTACCTCAAAAGGAAAAAGCGGATCCCTTATTGGATCACTTTCGTTCTGTCCGTTCGTCTGTTTGTCTGTCTGTCAAGTGTCAAGACCCTTTATCTCGAGAACGGGTGAAGGTATCAAGTTTAAAAGTATCAAGACCATAATTATGACTGTAGTACTCAAGTTTGCGGTACCCTGAAACTGTGAAAAAAATCAAACTTGAACAATTTATGTCGCTAAAAATATACTTTTCGAATAAAAAGTCATAGGTAACTTTCCGGTGATCTAGAATCCTGAAATTTAGCATAAAGCAAGGTCTTATAGTACCGATAAAGGAATAAATCTGAAAACTGTAAATTTTTTGATGCGTCACAGGAAAAAAATACTTTTTTTTTTGTACTCGGAAAGCACGAACCCGTAAAATATAATTCCCATTTTTTATGGCATCTCGATACTTAAATGCGAATTATATTTTACGGGTTCGTGCGTTCTCACCTTACGAGTCTTCTATAAAAGTGGCCATGAAGATGAAATATCATAAGTCCAGCTATCATCGCCAGCAGCTTATAGCAAATGTATTGGCTATCATATAGAATATTTTTATTTATGAAGTTTAATGCAGACAGGCGTATTCGTCTTTCACTACGCCCACTAGAGATTTCTATCCGTTCGTTTTCTGAGAAAATATAAAAAAATACCTAATATTGTTGCGAAACAGATTTAATTTTTTTATTTAACTGGGTACTAGATACGAGAAAATACTTATCGGAGATTTCTTAATAAAAATAACTTTAAAACTATAAATAGCGCAACAACAGGTAAACAAGATTTTTTTTTAAATCTCTCTTCTTTTATGTGAGATTTTAAAAATTATGTAATGACCAAAATAACCTCTCAGGCACCAAGCTAACTTAAACCTTCTTAGGCAAAAATAAGGTTTAACGGCTGGTACCGAGGTGTACCGGATTCGGTACAACGGTGCCTGATAGATTAATTACCTCACCTCTCTCTCATTAAACTTGTTTGAGATGAACTCAGGAGGAAAATCGATCTCCAATTAGCTTATAACATTTGTTGCAACTGTTGAAGACCGAACTTGTGATTTAATAGAATCGTTAACAGTAATGTCAGTATAAAATGTTGATAAAGGTAACCAAATAATTTTAAGTTTTAAATTTATAGAATAAGATCTCATTATTAACAATATAAAACATTTAAGTTAGAGACCTTAAAAAATCAAAATTAACCAAAATAAAAAACTGGGCAAGTGTGAGTCGGACTCGCACCCTGAGGGTTTCGTCCAAATTGACCTATGTAAATAGTTCAATTCCCGAAAAAAGGGGGAAGACCCTATAAATTTTGGTTCCCTTCAGAGTGGCCGTACCTTTTTTTTGTTAAAATTAGAAGTTTGATTTTTTCACAGCTTCGAGGGACCGCAGACTTGAGTATATGGACAGACAGAGAGACAGACGGACATCAAAGTGATCCAATAAGAGTTTCGTTTTTCCTTTTTGGGGTACGAAACCCAAAAAAGAAACTATACGTCCGTCTATCAAGCTAAAAATGAATAACAAAAATCCAGCTTGAACAGAGGTAGACTATCATTTGTCAAATATGTTGTGATCTATCACATACAAGGCTCCAGTTTCCTCTAGTCACGTTGACACTAACTAGAAGATTATTACGCAACTTTCCCCTACATTTCTTTCTATTTTAATCTTGCCCTTTTGCATCGACGTACCTATTTATAAACTTAAGTAGGTCACAATATCTTTCAAGTGTGAAAAGAAGAACATTTTATATTGATCTCTTTTTCTTTTATTAGGGTTCCGTACCTCAAAAGGAAAAAGCGGATCCCTTATTGGATCACTTTCGTTCTGTCCGTTCGTCTGTTTGTCTGTCTGTCAAGTGTCAAGACCCTTTATCTCGAGAACGGGTGAAGGTATCAAGTTTAAAAGTATCAAGACCATAATTATGACTGTAGTACTCAAGTTTGCGGTACCCTGAAACTGTGAAAAAAATCAAACTTGAACAATTTATGTCGCTAAAAATATACTTTTCGAATAAAAAGTCATAGGTAACTTTCCGGTGATCTAGAATCCTGAAATTTAGCATAAAGCAAGGTCTTATAGTACCGATAAAGGAATAAATCTGAAAACTGTAAATTTTTTGATGCGTCACAGGAAAAAAATACTTTTTTTTTTGTACTCGGAAAAATCTTCGAGACTCCATTCGGGGATTGAATATTTACTTAGTCAAGTCTTTTTTTTATTACAATAGCACCACATAAGGAATAACCCCTGTATCGTGTATGCGCTTACAAACATATAAACTTACATACACAAGACACCCAGATCCGGAACAAAATTATCATAAAAATAAAAATATTTGTTCCAAGCGGAAAACGAACCTTAGACACGCAGCGTAACAGCCGATCGCTCAACCACTACGCCAACCGTGCCGTCAAAATATTGAAATAATCTTTTACGCAACACAACATAGTTTCTTGGCTTGACACCTTTTATTGATTTTGGTGACACATTCATATTTACGATTGTTTATACTCTATTGGGCTGATCCGACATATTCACGTGAGGGTACGTAAACAAATAAATGTATTAACAGATTTTTATTTTCATGTCTCTTTCAAGCTTTCTCTTGTTTTATATTTTATCTAAAAATCTACGATGTTTTTGTTTTTTTCATTCGTTACTTAAACTATGTTAATAAAGTTATTTTGCACTTTTTATGGTGAGTTGCACCATTTAACTATAACGATAACAAAGCCGTTAACAGTTGTCAAATCGTCGAATTGACCAATAGGCGGCCGTTTCACGGCTGGTTATGGTTAGGTTATCGTTATAGTGCAACTCACCCCAAGTGTTTATTTTTTATTGTTATGAACCGCTTGTATCTTTTTTATTTTACACTATAAAGTTGTGGTACCCCTCAGCTATAATACCTAAATAATGTTCAAGTTCAACCAAATCAAACTAAATGTATTATAGTTTGATTTTGTTAGTTTAGGGTATTTATTATTATTTTTGGTTTTATTGTAATTATATAGGTAAAATTAGTATTTTTTTTTCTTGATCTGAGCGATCTTCTCCTGATGACAATGGGACCACCTTTTTTTTGTGGTGTGAAAAAATCATGCATTGACATCCCCCGCCCTTGGGCGGAGCGGGAGATAGTGTCAGACTCTTACTGACTAAAAGACCCACCCCGTTCCTTCTAACCTTCATACCGGGGCTCGAGCGGATAACCCTGGCCCCAGTAGGCTTCGACCCGGCTGGGACCACCTGGGATGTATTCGTTTTCAAACAAATATATGACTTTAGCAAATCGGTCCTACATCTTCCAATAATCGGGGAGTATACATAAAAACCGAATTCAGATCCTCCTCCTTTTTGCAGTCAGTTAAAAAAATGTGGGGGTGTGTTTACACTAAAACTCACAACAAATCTGAAGGCCTGAAAAATATGTTTACGAAAATAGAAGTTTCAGCCATTGCATAAATTAAGTAGCAGTTGAACAATATTTCTATAGACTCGAACTAAATCCATACTAATATTTTAAATGTGAAAGTTACTGTCAGTTGTTACGCTTTCACGGTTAAACTACTAAACCAATTTTTCAATATAAAAACCTACTCCTATCCCTACCGCTTTCAGGCATGAAGTTTGCCATTTTCCACACTTGTGTGGAAAAGTGTGCAAGCTAGCTGCCGCCCTAATTTATTATACCAGACTAGGCGCTAAGTGACCCATATTCATTTATGTCTTCGTAAGTTTATTGAAAAAACCTCATTTGGTACATGGAAAGTACTGCAGCACTTGGTTCCATAACACAGGAATTCGCCTCGGTCGCAATGACAAATTTTCTTTATTTGGTGAAATTTGATTACTCTGTAAAGCTTGAATACCAAAGAAGGACATAACTTACTTTTTACCCGGCTTCAACTTCATGTCGTCACTGCGGGGTGCCAGCTGAAAACCAGCGCTGGATCTTTGACGCCCAGCAATTGCTGAGTTGGTGACCCTTTCGGTTCAGGCACAGTCACTGCAACTGTATTGTATATCTGTACCATTTTTTAATTTATTATTTTATGTTGTGGTATATTGTGTTGCTTGCGCCGAATAAATGCTATTCTATTCTATTCTATGTCCGTCAAAACCGACATTCAAAAAGCTATCCCATAAAAAATGAACATAGTAAGATGTCGACCGTAACTCCTAAGAACTAATGGAATCGCGGTGAAGAGGCCAGTTAATATAACAGCCCTATTACGGCGGGAGCCAGCACAATATCCATGCAAAATGTCGCTAACCTAGTTACAGTACGGTGGAGTAGCTACTCAGGCAGCACGGACTTGTCGGACAGTTTGCGAGCTAGTTACGAAGTAGATGCATCTTACTACGTGTATACCGGTATTCAGAGTTCTTAACGGGAAAGTTTTCGATGCACAATATGGGATCAGTGTTGTTCTTACGAATTTTATGTATATTTTGTTCTTGTAAATATATCTGAAGTTACATAGGTATCTTATTTCTAGCTAGCTTTTGTCTGCAGCTTTGCCCCGTACATAAAATGTAGCCTATGTCACTCAGAAATAAAGCAGCTTTCTATCGGTGAAAAAATTTTATCAATCGGACCAGTAGATACTTCCAGAGACTACCTCACAAAAAAATAAAAAGCAAATTTCGATATCATAACCTCTTTATTATCAAAATCAAAATCAATCAAAATCAAAGCATTTATTTCAAATAGACCATTTACAGGCACTTTTGAATAGTCAAATGTCGGTCAGTCCAAGAAAAGTGAAGCTAAATTGCACGTTCCAAAGAGTAGGTCTCTATGGAGAAGAACGTGCAAGAAACTCCATGGACACTCTTTTAAATCATATTATGTGTTACATATAATGCTTGGTTACATATTACTTGTTGCTTCTATCATGTGAGCACAATGTCGGTAATGAAATAAAAATGTAAAATAATATATATTAATATCTTATACTTATTTCTAATTTGGGAAATCAACTGATTAATTGTCTCGCTCTGGGTGGAGCGGGAAGGAATGTCAGACTTTACTGACTAAAACTGTCAGTGTTCTTTCAGTTAACCATTTTATGAACTCCTTGGAATAATTCGCAGCCCTAACAGGCGTCAGCCCTAACTGTCCATGTTAATTTTGCTGACAGAGGTGTCAGCAAAATTGAAGCGCTAATAACAGCATACAGTGATCACCTGATCAGCACGTGAAATATCAAGCATCGATTTTAGTTATTAGAAAATGCATTACCTATTCATCTGCAATTACCGGCACGGATCTTGAGCGCTCGGCGTCAGAGTGGGGATCGCTTTGCGCATTCCATACATTGGCGAGCCAATCGTCGTCGTTGTTAGATACATGCAGCAAGCGCAGGGAACGAATCACGAGTGACGTCTATGACACGATGGTGCGGCGAACTAATCACTGACACTCCCCGCTCCCGCGTCTCACTTCGCACCACTAAAGAGACCGAATATTTGACTTCTGCGCAACTTGAAGCCAGCGCTCAAGATCCGTGCCGGTAATTATACTATGTACTGTTCCATTGCAGTCAAAAGCCTCCCTACATTTCTTCCATTGTTCCCGGCTCTGGGCTTATTCTCAAGGAAGACATCTAAGTCGTCCTTCCATGTCCTTTGTAGTCTGCTGCGACCCCGTCTCGGGAGTGCCGGAACCTCCAAAAACTACCTTGTCCGGACGTGTGAGGACTTGTGTCAGGTGGATGATGAGGACACCGTGGTGCTTCTCCAACCAGTCCTCAAAGAGAGATTCTTGACGCCGTAATGGTGGCACGCCCAGCTGCCTATTCAGTAACTGTTTTGCCCCCCTAGCCAAGTTACAACCGTTTCGCTTGCGTCCAACGCTTCGAGTTGACCTTGCCGCCAATTATTTTGTTCTGACCACGTGACTGAGCGTTGAGACGACGTCATTTCCGTACATTTGTAGCTTTCTACAAACGTTAACTATTGCAGATTAGAAACTTGGCATAGGGTACTGTTGTTCAAAAAAGAGTTATTCTATTCTATTTTGTTTCTCATAACGCAATGGTTAAAGGTAGAGGGTGGATTAAACAAACAAATAACCGCTAAGCTTAAGTAAACACATGAATAAAAGACGTAGTAAGAAAGTATCGAAGGGAAATCAATTACTTTGCCGCTCCTACTTTGCATTATTAATTATGTTTACATTGAACTTAAGCTGAGGATATGAGTTTTTTAAACCCGTTTTTATACGCGACGAGAATAAACGGTTTTATAAAAATAAATTGATTTTATGATACAGCCACTCTATCTAGAACCCTCGACTCTTTTGCTACCTACCAGCAGATAAGCTCCGTTTATCTTATCTGACGAATTATTTCACTCATTGTTTTCCACTTATCTGATACTTTTTCCTGTATCTTCGCCCGCATGATTATCGAAATTTGTATCTCGGGACGGTTCCGGCGATATAAAAAAGTTATCCCACAGCTTAATTACAGATTTAAGAGAACGAGAGAGAGAGAGAACGAGAGAGAACTTTTTGTATGCAATGCTATACACGTGTTCAAAATATCATTCAATTTCGTTGTGCTGTGGCGTGATTGATGACCAGGCATTCAGACATCTGCCGAAACGTTTGAACTACAGAAACGTTTAGAATGATAGTGGTTCTACGAAGTCGGTCTTAATCAGTAAAAAAATTATAGATTCTCTGGCTCTATCCAAGAGAAGGAAAAGTCACTTGCTGATTTCTCACCTTAAAAAGAAGATGGTATCCATCCAGACATATCTACAGACATTGACAGCGGGATTCTTCGAAATAATAACCGTGGCCCTGGAACGTAAACGACAACTGTAGGAACACAGGTGGGAGTCAGTCAGTAAAAGTCGGACACTCCCTCTTGCTCCGAGTTAGAATAGAATATAATAAACTTTATTGTACACCAAAATAGATAATTAATTTAATAATTTATAAATAATTACTAGGTAATATATATACAAACTTAAAATAATAATATGTACAGACGATTAAAAAAGGCTAAAAAAAAACGGGAAAAACTCACAGGGCATCAAAAAATTCGTCCACATCGATGTCAATGGGAAAAGTGCCCAGAACGCTGGCAGCATTGCCACGCTGGATGGCAATGCTGATTCGTTGACTGAAGAAGAGTCCAGCCCTCTGGTCACGCGAAGAGTCGACCAACTGTTTGCTGATATCCCGGACAACTCGATGAGCGCTCGGACCCCATGGCCCTAGAGTTTCAACCCCAAACGGCTCAAACACATAACTTCCAATGAGGTTATTATATTTACGCCGTTTGAGGTTTTCTGCACCTGCAGCAGCCGCCCCAGCACAGCCCGCCGTACTCAGAAGATGGGATGGCGCAAGGGTGTCGACACATGTTGCATCCCACACCAAAGGCCTACCCAATTTCCAAGGCATTATAGTCATCCCATCTGGCCTCTTCCCATCGTCACGTGCCAAGCCATTAGGTTCTAAAACAGCTGGCACCCCGGCGGTGACAAGAGCTCGACGGATGATGTCATTAATACTGGCATGCCGTGCTATCCGGCCAGCGCTTCTGCTGCAAGATAGGCCATGGTGTCCGAGGCGGTCGACTGCTTCGCCACACTGACATCGATGTGGAGCTCCACTAGGAGCACCTAGACGCAGGCATGTAGCGATCCGGAAGGTGGTGTCACTTAGCAAAGTACCTATGTTAGGTGACGGTAAAATAGTAATTATATAACTTTCACATAAACTTAAATCTGTGTGTAGATATTATAATGGCGGCCCTTATCGCTAACAACGTTATCTACCAAACATCCATATTAGGATACCTAGACTTTAATATAATATGTTTTTGTATATAAAGTTATGTGATGGTTTCCAACCAAATAAAAAAATACGTACATAATAGACTTTTATATTTTTAATAATACTGGGCTACTGCCAATCTAAACATTGTGAAACAAGGGCTAACAAACAATTATTTCTAGGAACAATGTAATTAAGCGTTCATTAATTTAACACAAGACCACGTTATTATTCTGTTTACGTGAATTTACATGAGTTCAGCTGTAAGCCCCGGTAGATAAACAGGCGCTTACATGAAAATGTACGGTATTATTATGTACAGTTAATTTATTAGAGGAGCACCCTAGCAAATGTTTACTATCCTCAGAATCGCTGGTAGCACTTGCTTGATGAGAAAACACCGCGTATTCCACACAAATATGTATATATATAGGAACTATGAATTCACACCAGAACTGGGAAAAAAACTGGCCAAGTGCGATTTGGACTCGCGCACGACGGTTCCGTACAATTAAAGCGAAAATGACGCCCGGGTGTCGCCACTGTGCGGAACGCTCGGAGGACACGGTGGAGCACACAGTCGAGGTGTGCCCTGCTTGGGCCTTGGTTGAGGATGGCCTCAACCAAGTCCTCCTCCGGAGGCAGGCGGTCGCCAACTTCTGCGAAGCAGTAATGCTCGCAAAGGAGGAGGCCGACCGCATCAGGCAATGGCGCTCTCGCTCCCGCCGGGATTCCGATTCCGATTTCCAGCCACCGTAAGCGCGGGCTTGCGGACAGTGTGCAATGGGTAGCTCGCTGTCCGACCATCCAGTAACTGTCCGGACCAAGCCCAAGTCGTCGACGGTGCGCACTGTTCCCGCGCGCCTCAAGGAGTTGTCAGCAACAGCCCAGCCGGGTCGAAGCCTACTGGGGCCAGGGTTATCCGAAAGGGAACCCGAGCCCCGGTATGAAGGCTTGTAGGAACTGGGTGGGTTTTTTAGTCAGTAAGAGTCTGACACTATCTCCCGCTCCGCCCAAGAGCGGGGGTCGTCATTGGATGATTTTCCCCACCAAAAAAAAAAGAAAAAAAGAGGTTCCGTAAACTCCGAAAAATCGGCAAAAAAAAAATCGCGAATTTGTTGTTATAGTGGCAACAGAAATACATAATTTGTGAAAATTTCAACAGTCTAGCTATCGCGGTTATTGAGATGAGCCAGACAGACGGACAGACGGAAGGACAGACAGCGAAGTCTAAGTAATAAGATCCCGTTAATACCCTTTGGATACGAAACCATAAAAAGAACAGAGGAAAAAAAGAAGTGCGTGAGATGCGAGGATAATTCTAAAAAAAAATGGCTAAAAAATTGAGTAACGACATTTTTTCAACACGAAAATAGAAGCGTGTAACATTTTAACACCCCAAGAATAACGTTCCAAATATATCTCAACATGTTCAGGGGTCGTAAACACGATACTGAACTCACAAGACATAGAATAAAGAAATATTCGTAGGTGTAAGCGCCAAGATCTTACCTTGGCCGTAAAATTACCGCGATGTGCCGCTACCTTTTATTACTTAAAGCACTTTACTTTATGCCACTCTCTCTTCTTCAGTTTCGCGGAATAATTACTTTTCGTCCCGTGTGAGATAAATAATGTTATAGATATTATACTTCGCGAAGGTGGATTGTTCTGTGGAAGTGTGTGTGGATTCACGTTACATTTTGATTATTAATGTTATTTAATTCAGGACATTATATTTTTATTTAGTTAATTCTTAATTGGTATTCCAATTCTATTATGATTTGTTTGACATGCGTATTACAATCAAGTTTAATTTTGACATACTTTTATTATTATTTAACCTCTAATATATATGCCACACGTCTTTTTTATTATTTTTTCGCTAAAAATAAAATAGTTTGATTATGGATGATAAAATTATGACAAAAGATGCGTTTGCCTTTAAACAATTTGCAATTTTTGTTTATAATATTTTCATGTAACGTATTTATTTCACTGTATTTGATACTCGTTCTATGAAAAATACGTTGCACAAATATGAAACACGTTCGACCAATATTAGAAATATATAAACGTTGAATGATGGTCAGCTGGTTTCTTTGAAAATAAAACACAATGTAGGTAATTCGGGCGTTAAGATACGCATTTTATGGCACATCAATAATTTTTACGCTTTGTGCTGTTATATAATATTATTTTTAGTATCTATATGCAAAACCTGAATATATTTTGTTCAGAAACAGTAACTGAATCAATTCCAATCATTCGGCTTGTTCGTCAACTATATCGTCGCCCTCCCCGCTAACTGTCGTATCTCACAAACTGGCGTATCTGCACTGATATTACTAACGTGTTCATAACATTATTTCGAATAAGTTCTCTCTGATCACCATATCTGTATTGTTTACCGTTTAGAAAATGTTCAAGTATTTCGTTTTGCGGAAGTATAAAAGAAGGGAAAAAATATCTTCTTTACCTTCGTAATTTAGGGCTTTAGGGCCACTTTTAACTAAAAGAATATGCCAAGATTAATATAAAAAAACTTTTAATTCATTAATAAAGCTACAGCCAACGCAACTACAGGAATATAATTTTAACGCCCGACCGAAAAATGGTCGCCCTGGAAAAATATCAATTGCTAGTTACGACAGTTAGCATGGTTGACGATATTTTTGTAATTTTTTGTTTAGTTTACAAATAAAAAATACGTGTCCCTTACTTTTGAATAATCTAAAAGACGGACTAATTACATTTTTTTTTACGGCAACTAACCTATTGATTTCAACCTGTTTTTATTTGACTGTACTTTATACGTTTGAGTATGGTTTGAGCGAGACGACGACAGAAAAAGTAGATAAAATCGGATGGTGCAAACTCGCTCGCGCGAATCGCTGACGAACAAGCCAATCATTCTTACATCATGTTATATTTTTTTCCAAAAATATTTAAATACATTCACAAATTGGATACCACTCACACTAAGTACAAAACAGGTCACGGCACGTCATAGCGAGCATTAGGCCCAGCGCACAGCTGGAAACCACGCCTCAGTCGCCAGGGTGGCCCGGTGACCATGTATTTATGTTGCCAGCCAGGTACCATAACTGGCATATAAGTTTGTGATTTTTCATAATTGTACATAGATTCTTTACATAAAAATACTATACAGGTGTTTTAGGTTTCGCGTATACCGTCTTGGTATACGCGAAACCTGAAACACCTGTATAACCAACCAACCTACCAACCAACCAACCACCAACCAACCAACCTCAACCCAACAACCAACCAACAACCAACCAACCAACCACCCAACCAACCAACTAACCAAACCAACCAACCAACCAATCAACCTTAGTCTTTAAGGTTGTATTTTTGTATAATTGCACTTAATATAGAGTAAAACAATAGTTTATTATTAAAAATACAAAAATAGGAAATAGGACCAGTGGTGGCCGAGTGGTAACGGCCCCAACTTACGATTACTAGGTCACGGGTTTAAATCCAGCCAGGCGCATTACTCTGTGTAATTTATTTCACCAACACTGCTCTCAAAATGGTGCAGGAAAGCATCGTGAGGAAACTGGCATGTCTTAGAACCAAAAATTCAAAGACGTGACATTCACCAACCTGCACTGAGCTCGCGTGGTGGATTACGGCCCATTCCCTCTCCTAGAGAGGAGGCCTGAGCCCCAGCAGTGAGAACATAAAAAAAGGTTGATTATGATATGCTATTTATGTTAAATATAATGATTTAGCCCCTGAGACCCCAAGCACTTAAATAGGTATAAATACGGGAAAAATGGGAAGGTTACTTATTTTCGAAATTTACAGACTACTTTAAGAAGAATTTCTTATTTACATTCTTAGATACATAACCAATAAATAAAACGCTCAAAATTTTAATAATAATTAAACACGCGTAGTGTTTAACGGAATGGCACGAAATCAAGCGCGAACGGCGTTCGCTTGGGGTTTGAGACCATTTATTTTATTTTATTTGTTGCACATTATTAATCTTCGTATTAAAGTGTAGTTCTAAATAGTTTTAAACCAAAAACACGGGTCCAAACCAAATGATTATAAACGTTTATAATCCGTTTTGCGTCTATACTCGGGTGGCATATTAAATGCCGTAATTAAAGCCTCAAGTCAGCCAGCCAGCGAGTTTCAAAGTAATGCTAAACGGGTCGCGCCACCGTTTCTCTTTATTACGGTGTTGTAATGTCTTTTCATTATTATTTTTTTGCCTCAATGGCTTTTAATCACCTTTTTTTTCGTTGGGTAAAATCATCTAGATTACATCCCCCGCCCTTAGGCGGAGCGGGAGATAGTGTCAGACTTTTACTGACTAAAAAACCCACCCCGTTCCTTCGTTGCCTTTCATACCGGGGCTGAGCCGTCCTTTCAGAAATAGACACTTGACCCCAGTAGGCTTCGACCCTGCTGGGCCCCTACGGTTTACTGACATCTCCTTGAAGCGCTCGTGGAACAGCCTCCCTAGCCAAGTTACAACTGTTTCTATTCTATTCTTTTGTTCTGAAGTCATCTCAACGCACAGTCAAGTAGCCAAAACAAAAGAATCGGAGACATGGCCAACTCGAGGCGTTCGACACAAGATAATAAAATATTGGAACGGTTGTAACTTGGGCAGGGGGACAGTACTCGCCGTCGACGACTTGGGCTCGGTTCGGACGGTTATCGGAAAGTCGGACGGCGAGCTACCCATTGCTCGCCGTCCGTAAGCCCGCGCCTGCGGTGGCCAAAATTCGGGATCGGGAACTGGACCGACGGCTGGGGCATGAGGGCCGCTTCCTCGCGCGTGCACGTGCGGCCTCCTCCTGCTGCTTCGCAGAAGGAGACGATCGTCATGGTAGGCCCGGCGCGAGAGGTCGTTCCGGGACTAGATTAAGAAATCTAGTCCTGGAACGACCTCTCGCGCCGGGCCTATCATGTTTTTGTAAAACAATTCCTAGTGTGGCCAACATTTTAAAACAATATAAAAACCGGAGTGTTTGTTGATACTCTGTCTCAATGTGGAAAATGTGTGGCGCTCCATTTCAACGTCGTTAACACGGAATGAGGTTATTCACTCCACGACATGGAGATAAAAGAGATGTATATAATGTGGATAACGCCACACTCGGCTAAAGAAAGTACATCTTATTGTCATTTCTTCAAATACGTTATATTATCATACTAATCGCTCCGCTGTTTTTGTGAAAAGAAAAATGACGTGTAGGTAATCTTTTACAGATTTAAAAGATAATGTTGCAAAAATGACACAAGATATAATAAACCCATATTTGGTCATCATGGACTACCAAAATTATACGTGCCTCATTATAATCCATATCTTTTGAATTTTTAACAATTTCTACTTAATATTCCAAAATTATCACACAACGCCGTCTAGTCCCAAGCTAAGTGGAGCTTGTGTTATGAGTACTAGACAACCAATAAACATACTTATGTATTTTTAAATACATTCATATTATAGATAAATTACACCCAGACAGAACAAACGATCATGCTCATCACACAAACATTTGTGCTGGTTGGGAATCGAACCCACGACCTCCGGCATAGCAATCAGAGCCCCTAACCATTAGACCAACAGGCCAGTCTAGAATTATTGTCGGTAGAATGTCATTATATCAAGAGCCCAATTCAGAAAAAAGCAGAATAAACTCCATGTCCGTATCGTATCGGCCCCGACAAAACCAAAATCCAATCCGGCAAACGTTTATCACCTGTTAGCTCATTGATTCACAGATAAAACATTTTATATGAAAGCTCAGATGTTCTCGGAACTAATAAACAGTTCTGAAGGAACATAACCGTGATCTTTAAGAAATGGTCCGTTAGAAGTTTATGACTTCACTCCGGTTACCAGAATTAGGTTTCACGTTAGCGGTAATAATACATTTCCAATGGGCTTTCATGGTCCATAACGGAGTCGAAAGGTTCCGATAATACCCACTCGCGTTTGAGGAAACCGATGGAAACCTTACACCGTTCCACTTCTGGATATGTTGAAACAATACCTTCAACGCACAAGGTCGTAAGGCAGAAAGTGTTTTTTTTTTTTCAGAAAAGTTCGTTTTCGTAATTAAAAGATTCGTAGAACACTTTCAACCAATGTTTTTAAGGTTGCGTACCTCAAAAGAAAAACGGAACCCATAAAGGGTCACTTTATTGTCTGTATGTCTGTTTGTCCCTTTATCTCGGAAACGCGTGGAGGTATCGAATTGAAATTAAAACCATATATTCAAATCGGGGGTCTCTTAAAGCTGTGTAAAAATCTTTCTGAGTTTGAGAAAAAAAATATACTTACGGCCGTTTATGTCGCAAAAAAACGTATATTTCGACACTCTCAAGGGAATCAAAATTTGTATTTTAATTTTGTTTTATTTATATACCTACTATATTTTTTTTTCCTAAAATTTGGCACAAAGCAAGCTAAAGGAATAAATTTAAGTTTTTTTGCGATGTGGAAAAATCTCCTAGGATACATTCGGGAATTGAAATATTGGAGTAAGTAAGTATGTACGGAACCCTCAATGCATGAGTCCGACTCGCACTTGCCCAGTTTTTTTTTTATAATACAATGTTATACAAAAAATATGTTACGACTTTTGCATTGGAGGTAAAAAAACTTCGAGAAAATTCGGGTATTATTTTTTTTTGCCAGCGATATCGCTATCGACATTGTGTCTAACATAAATTAGACTTTCCCCAAAACCTGTCTCGTTTCGTACGTTTTACTTAATTACTTTCTATTTGTAAGTAGGTACCTTGTTCACGAGGAAGCAAGGCGACTGATTGATGAAAATTGAAATGTAATTAAGTCAATGTTACATTCGTGAACGTCGCTGTATATTATGATTATCTTTGCCTTCCAGAAATTACATAAATTCAAATTTCCGTATTATGTTTTGAAGCTTTAAAATGAAAAGAAAATGAATTTGTTTGCACAACACAAAAAATAGTTAGGTAAACATAGAACAAAAAAAAAACCGGGCATGTGCGAGAAGGACTCGCGCTGAGGTTTCCATACAAACTTACCTATGAAACAGTTCATTTCCCGAATTGATTGAAAGATTTTTCCGAATCACAAAAAAAATATTTTTTTACATTTATACATTTCAAACTTTTTCCTATACTTGTGCTACCTTGCTTCGTGCCAAATTACAAGATTTTAAGACTACGGGATAGCCTATGATTTCCCTTGAGTGTCAAAATATGTATATTATGGTCTTAATTTCAACTCTATACATCCACCCGTTCCCGAGATAATGTGTCTTGACAGACAGACAGACAACGAACAAAGAGATCCTATAGGGGTTCCGTTTTTTCGGAACCCTAAAAAAAAGAAAGCAAAAATACAATCGTGTGCCTCACTACTACCACGTCTGTACGGCGTCAAGATAGGTCCAGTTCAATATTAATGGCAGACAACTAATGCCTAACGCTTGTTTTCAACTGTATTATTCCCAATAAATGACGAACATACACGGATAGGTGGCAAAGTTCGTGAAAGCTCTATAGTTTTCACATTTGCACATATATCTGTCTTCAAAAAGCTAGTCAAAGAACATCTCTACCATCTCGTAAAGTTATATATTAAAGATGTGTATTTTTGTAATTTAATTTTTGTAATGTGTCTTATTTACTGTTATTGTCCTATTTACAACTAGGTTAAAAAAATAAGCCTATGTCCGTCTTCAGGGTCCCAACTATCTCTGTACCAAAATTCATCAAAATCGGGTTTGTCATTTAGGCATGAAGACGTAACAAACAAACAAACAAAGTCACTTTCGCTTTTATAATATTAGTTAGTAAAGATTATGTGTTTTATTTACTGTTATTGACATATGCATATGTATGTATCATATGTTTGTTAATTTAGATAATATAGTACGTACATTTTATCTTTTCTAACTCATTTATATATGTTATGGACCGGGTGATTAATGCGGGCATTATAAATAATGTTCGAGAATTATGAATAATGTCTAGCTCTATTGGACCAAGTGATTAATTACTATCTTAACTTCAATATTTATCACATTGCGCGGTCATTATTATATTGCTACATGATAATTGGGCATTTTGATAATAAAGCTAAAGACGCAGTGCGAGGGCGAGGAGGGAAGCACGCAGGGTGTGACGGTTGCATATTAGAAAATCAAAACTTTCCTGAGCAAATTTCCAAAAAACAACGTACAAATCAACAAAGTTTAAAATAACGATGGTCATTTGATCAAAAGTTCAGCTGACCAAACTCTGGAATATCAATGTTTAAATTATTTATTATACTATTGACCAAATCGTTCAACGGTCAAAATGGATTACTGGATACATTATTAATTATCAAATGGATTAACTGAAAAAGGTAAAAATCTCGAATGGACGAAACAACTTGTATAAAATAATCTGAACTGTCATCTAAGTCCGACTCGATCCGGACAGGTATTTCCACCTGCAACAGTTACTGCAAGTGTACGCTCCCGGGCGAGAGGGCGGAATCCAGGTTGCGCGGGACTCGGGAGGGTAACAAGGGGGGAGGGTGTGTCGAAAGCGGGTCAGTGCCAAAGCAGCCTTGGCCTGACGTCGGGGCTAGCAGCCAGACCTGTTGATACTGAATCAAATGATCGCAGCACGCGATTAGATAATGTCTGTTATTGGCTCTTCAGGACGTTCACGATTGTGTTTTCTAGCTTCGTTGTGAAAGAATTGGTTCTAAGAAAAGTTTCAGTGTTTGTGTTGTGTTGTGCTCGGATTGTGATGGTAATAAATTAAAGGTTTGTAGCTTTTAGTGGCAATGTCTTTGATTCAGGTTTTACGATGGGATTAGGAGCTTCACCGTGAGCTTCTTTTAGATTTTTCGACGCTTTTTTTTCTAATTAAGTTGGCTTAGTGTTAGTAACTTTGCTACTACCCGGATAATAAACCTATGTTGATGTGTTGACAATTTTATCTCGGCATGGTTAGGTCAGAATACATATACTGACACTAATTTTATAAAGAGGTTATTTTTTTATTTATTTTTTTTGTCTATAGGAGGTAATCTCTGAAAGTACTGATCCGATTGATAAAATTTCTTCACCGATAGAAAGCTGATTTACGCATGAGTGACATAGGCAATATTTTATGTACGTTACGCATAAGTGTCATAGGCTATATTTTATCTACGCGGGTGAAACTATTTTTTTTTTTAACTTTATTAATAATCTCGTATGTTCATTGCTGGTTTCTTCTATAGCTTTGAAAATAGAAGACAGTAGTTGCCATCCCAATAGTTTTGAGTTATTTTTATAACACTGCGCTTAAATTCAATACAACTGATTGTTTACGAAACGACTCCTGTCTATTTTCGTCAAAACGATCTATATAATAATGTTATTTTCCAAATACTCAACAATAAAAACATAAAGGAATATAAATATTTGCCGCGTAACGTCAACATTGACTGTGTACACTTTTAAAAGAGATTCGCAGAACCAAATGCGGAATGTTTGTGAATTAAATATTTTGTTTTTGTTTTTATTTCTGGAAACTGCGCAATCCTGGTGCACTGACGGAATTTATACACTATGACTGATGACGGAACATCGTTCATCTGATTTTTTCATAACTCATATATTTTTAATCTGACCCAATTTTATTCAGAACTTATGTGTGAAGAATTTAAATTGAATGTGTCGATAATATACAACGTGTAACGTTAAATGCGCAAAATGATTTTTAATTCAATTGACCTAATTTTGAGAGAAAAAAAAAAGACGTGTGGCACTCGGGGACTGCCGCGGTAAAGCTATTGCATAGCATTTTATCAACTTATGCAATTATAATTATTTATTTTTTTCCTTCGCTTTTTTTCTTTGATATAATTGAAGTTACACTTTCACACATTGAATTGAATTTTGATTGATTGTTCACTCATTTGATTTCTTATCGGTCACCACGCTCAAAAAACAAATGAGTGGGGGGGTGTTAGGTTATTTTCGTTACGGAACTTCTGGATTCGGTCTCCACGCTCAAGGCTCGCGATAGAAGCTATGCAATAGCTTAACGTTAAATCAAATGTTTTATGTACTATTTTAGTTTGTTTAAGATTCGTATTTATATTGAAACTAGCTTTTGCCCGCGACTTCGTTCGCATGGAATAGTGCTTCCGGAAATTTCAGTACTGAATTGATGCCGATTCTTGACCAATAGATGGCGCTGTATGTCCGGAATAAATTTTATTTTTTGTTTTATTTTTTTGCAATAAAAACTATCCTATGTCCTTTCTCAAGTTCCAAACTATGTCTGTACCAAATTTCACACAAATCGGTTCAGTAGTTTAGGCGTGAAGCAAAGACAGACAGACAGACAGACAGAGTTACTTTCGCATATTAGTTTGGAAATTTGGATAAGAACTATAACTACCCCGCGTATGAGAAATTTAAAATGGACGATAACCATTTATGTTTGTTTACCTATTTTAGCAGGTTTGCACACGTGATGACTTGACCTATTAATAAATAGACAGGACAACATTTTTTGGACTTTTTTATTGTATTATTTAATTAAATTGAGTAAAAAAAAATTGACGAGAAAAAAATTGCTGTCAGTCAATTTGACAGCCGAGCCACAGATTATTATAATTATTTATGAAGATTTTTTTGAAAAATGTTACCGATATTAAAAAGCGATTCAATTGATTCTGCTCGTTATTCTAATCAAACTATTTTCAGGTTTTGCGCATTTAACGTTACACGATGTAGAATGAGAAACCTATTTTCTCATACTTTATATGTATTATATGAGGAGATTATGTGCTAGAACCTACGTAAACACATATCACACGCTTAGAATAAAAGTGATCTAACTGGAAAATTGCAATATTTGGGTTAGAGCAAGTAAGTCTTAAAAGTGTAGTGCTGACATAAATACATGTAAATGTATCTCTCCCGTTTATCTTTCTCACTAAAGTTCGGGTACGCTCTTACCGAAGAGTTTCTGAGTAGGCTTTTCCTTAAAAGCCTTTTTATAGCAAAATAAGAACTTACAGGAATTGTGAGTAAGGACATTTACATCTTATGGGTGCGATATCTGTTGCTCTAACGAGTCAATATACTTAGTTATTATTAATAATAATAATTTTTAAATGTACCTAAATATTTAAAAACCTAAACCATATGTCAAATATAAGAAATAATAATCTACGCTAATATTATACAGATGATTTTCTTATTTTAATTTTTGTTGGGGTTTATCTCTGGAAATATTGGTTCGATTGCTAAAATATTTTTCATCGATAGAAAGCTTCTTTATTTCTGAGTAAGATTTTAAGTACGCGGGCGAAGCTGCGGGCAAAAGCTAGTTTATTTCTGAATTAAACATCACAGGCCAATTTGTTAGTAAAAACCAAATCTACGAGTTAGTAACTTAAACAACAAACCACATACAAGCGACACATTACGAACGATAAGATTGCCCTTTTCCTCACCAAAACACTTACAAAATGTTTCAACATTGGGGCATTTAGTTGCTCAGATAGCGCTTTCAGAAAACCTACTGTTGCAACTCATGCTAGAAGAGAGGCTGGTTTTGTTCCATCTGAGAGCTAAGCCATGTCGATAATCTACAATCGTTAACGCTAGTAGAAAACTTCAATGATGAAAATGACGTCATCTCGACTTTAAGTCACGTGGTCAGAACAAAGGTGTCAGAGGCGTTACCGAATGAAATAAGAGATTCGAAACGAAACGGTAGCAAATTGGGTAGGCCTGCAGATCTTTCAATTTTTCAAAGAAGACAAATTTTCTAAAAGTTATCTAATTAGCATCAATCCAAGCAAGCCCAGCTTCCGCAGTAACTGTAGGGGCTCAGCGGGGCCGAAACCTACTGAAGCCACCGGTTCACTTCTGTAAGGAAAAGAAAGAACATAAGAATTCATTTTAGTCAGTAAAAGTCTAACACGCCCGCCCGCTCCACCCAAGAGCGGAAGAAGTCATTGGATGTTTACCAAACTAAAAAAAAAATCTGCCGTAGATCATAGTTATAACTATCACCAAAAGACTCTTGCTTACATGCTTATTATACCTGCATCATTAACAAAACATAAAAAACATAATATTCCAAGAACAAAACTCCAGACAACATTTTTCAGAAATTGTTACCATCCTGAAAATACAAATTATAAGTTATGTTTGATGTTTCTTAGCAATCTGAAATTAATTATGTTATTATATAATTACTCCTTAATAAATTAATGGGATTGGAACTTGGAACACTATTTATACATGAATATTTAATGTGAAACGTAGTTCATAACTTCACAAGGCACATTTTATAGTTTCAACAGGTATTACGACGAGGGAAACCCTTTTATATAATTAGGTAAATAATCTATATATACATAAGACAAACTCATGTAAGTTACATCATTTATAAGTCAAGACCGGCTGGTTCGATTTTAATGATCTTCGCTTTATTAGATTCGTTATTCCCCGAATAGCAGAATAAATATTAAAATATAGGATAAACTCTCGCAAAAATAGAATATTATCCAAATAGTCACGTCCGAGCAAAACGGCCGTACGCTCAGCATAATCCACACGCAAAATACGACGAGTACACAGCGCTGGTTTTCAGCGTGGACCCTAATGTAAGAGCCCTAATAGCACGTTTACGTCTTTGTCATTGTGAGCGGTAACTAAGCGCGGGGCGGCGAGCGGTATTATCAAAAGTATGAAAATGCTTGAAGCACTCCACGAGACACTGCCGCGCCGCTCATAACGCAGCGCACCCGCTTACCGATGCCGCCCCGCACGCCGCTTAGACCAAAGTCGTGACCAGTCAGTAAGAGTCTGACACTATCTGCCGCTCCGCCCAAGAGCGTAGGTTGTCATTGGATGATCTTTCCCACCATAAAAAAAGACGTGTGGCACTCGGGGACTGCCGCGGTAAAGCTATTGCATAGCATTTTTTATCAACTTATGCAATTATAATTATTTATTTATTTTATTTGTGCAGTATTTTTTTCCTTTGTTTTTTTTTCTTTGATGTTAATTGAAGTTACACTTATTGTAGGCCAGTGTCGATAATTTTTAAAACCAAAAAAACGAATAGTAGGATGAAACCCATCACAAAAGGAGGAGAATATTATAAAAATGAAAGTAAAAATAATTTACGGGCGATCTGAGGTCGGGAAGTGGGTGGGGGTGACTTTTTAAGGGGAAAAAACGGTTTTTCTCGATTTCCGGCAAAACTAAAAGTCCTATGGAAAAAAGTTAAATGGCAAAGTTGTAGGTAATAAAAAGATCTAAAACTTTTGAATTAACACTTTTTTCACATAACCTCAAAATTTATGTGAAAAATTCAAAAAACCATGTTTTTGGTTTTTTATTTTTATCTCTTTCAAAAAACAATATTTTATCACGAAATTTGGTGAAAACTTACCTTTTTATGTCCCAAATACGCTGTAATTTATTTGATTAGAAATATTTATTTTTTCACCTTATTTTGAATAAATATCGAAAAATCACCCTAATTTTCAATCGAAAATTCACCCGTCAAAATATCTTTTTTTTTTTTCAAAAAGTTTATATGGTGTCTGTTTGTTGAAATCTCTACTTTCCGATGGCGAAAAAAAATATATATGTTACCATAGTAAATCTTCTCAGCAAATGCAAAAAATCGAAAAAAACTCGAATTAGAATTTTTTTTCAATTATTATATTGAATGTAGAGCTATTTATTAAAATTTACACTTTAATTACTCGAAAAACGTAAAATTACATGTTACCTATATAACAAAAAAAAATGCAAATCAAAATATAGTACCTACTATAATTAACAAACAAATAAGTTGATAAAATTAATACTTATTATGACGTCTACAATATTTGGAGAAAGGAGTCGAATCTTCTTTAAGTTAAATGCGTAGATGCCTATTTATAACTATTTTTAGATAACTTATATTTATCTCAGTGACCTACGAAAAATTTTAGCCCATCAAAAGGTATTTCATAGAGGAGTGGGGAAGGGGCTAGGCGGGTCCGGGTCTTACTACATACATACCTAATATTTCGTAGCAGCTGTAACAACCGTTAGCCTAGCCAGTATTCGAAATACAGTATAGTATACAACATCGTTTAAAAAAATACACGTGCACGTTGAGTTTCTTGAAGATAATTATGACAAGTTTACAAAAAAACTAAGAAGATTAAAAAAATAATAATCTCCTTTATTTTGCACAAACAAACTTAGTTACTCCCATAAATTTTGAGGTTATGTGAAAAAAGTGTTAAACAAAAGTTTTAGACCTTTTTATTACCTACAACTTTGCCATTTGACTTTTTTCCATAAGACTTTTAGTTTTGCTGGAAATCGAGAAAAACCGTTTTTTCCCCTTAAAAAGTCACCCCCACCCCCTTCCCGACCTCAGATCGCCCGTAAATTATTTTTCCTTTCATTTTTATAATATTCTCCTCCTTTTGTGATGGGTTTCATCCTACTATTATTATTTTTCACTTTTTATTATTTTTGAAGGCATCTACCCTGGTCTATTGAGCGTGGTGACCGATAAGAAAACAAATGAGTGGGTGGTGTTAGGTTATTTTCGTTACGGAATTTCTGGATTCGGTCTCCACGCTCAAGGCCCGCGATAGAAGCTATGCAATAGCTTAAAAAGAAAAAAAAAAGACCGTAAATCGACAATAAAAAAACAATCAGCCTGAATAATACCGGCCTTGCCTAAATATCATTACAGTTATTATAGACTCAAATCAATATCAATCAACACTGGCCATCAAACCGATCATAGGCGGCAATCTATTCTTTATGCTTTTCGTCCATCGACACCTTCCCTTTATATTAACGCTGGTTCTCTACGTCCTAGTACAGGTAGTACGTATTATGATAAACATCTATCCGTGGTTACTTACCCAACTAAGGGCTTTAACACACTAGCGGTTTGCGTACGACTGCGGGGAGGCCCGCGCAGCGAATGCGTCGGGGACGTCGCGGACGCGTGGCAAATTCGCAACGTTTTTAATGCGCATTTGTAGCAAGTTAACGACGTACCATCAAAGACACTTCCGCCTGACCACCGCTAAGTTCATTTTTGTTTGCACTCGAAACGAAAACTTCAAAGGATTTGGTTTGGTGCCGCGCCACAGGATTCAAGCGGTATTTTTTTTTAAGTGTTCAGGCAGAAATTACCGCGATAGTACAATACACTCAGTAACAAAATGGTTTCCCACGAAGAGAGACTGCTGTTGGTTTTTTTAGTTCGAAGACGCCAGAGACCCGCACCTTATTGCCGTATGCGCGGCGTATTCGTTGCGTACCCGCTCCGCTCCGCTTTTAGGACGCTCGCAACCCACTAGTATGATAAGGCCCTAACCCCTCGAGCGCCAGAGTTTAATGACCCGGAAAATTGCCGTGTTTACGTAAATCACCAATAAAATAAATAAAAAAATAAAATAAATATTTTTTGGGTTTTTTCTAGGAAAAACCAATAATATAATAAATATGGAATAATATAATATAGAAATTAAAATTTTTGGCCAAATAAGTTTCGTACAGACGTGTGTACAAAATGAAAATTAAGCGTTTTTCAAGGTCTTCAAGTTGTACAGACGTATGTACAATCGGCGCTCGAGGGGTTGTCTGGGCCAATGACCGGCTGATCGTTACAACCGAGGTGACCTTTAATTCAGCTTTTAATTTAAACGTTTAGTTGGTATGTCGGCAATAGATATAATATGCGAAAGTTTCTAGAGTTTACCTATTAAATTTCATGAGATACAGCCCGCTAATAGACAGATATTAATTAAATAATAATAAATTTATTCAAATTACAACGTTTACAAAAGTGTGTGTGACAGTAACATGATTTTCTATACAACTACTACTAAAATTAAACAAAAATTAAGATATTACGAATACTAAAGGTGCAATTTTAATGGTGTTCGGAAAGTGTGCGGGTTATGTTGGGACGGCTGCTGCAGGTGCAGAAAACCTCAAACGGCGTAAATTTAATAACCTCATCGGAGGTTATATGTTTGAGCCGTTTGGGGTTCAATCCCAAACGGCACATACATATAACACAAGAGCCTTGGGGTCCGAGCGCTCATCAAGTTGTTCGGGATATCAGCAAACAGTTGGTTGACTCTTCGCGTGACCTGGGCTCGGCTTTTCTTCGGTCAACGAATCAGCATTGCCATCCAACGTTCTGGGCACTTTTCCCGTTGATATCAAGATGTAGATGAATTTCCTTTGTTTCAACAAGAGTTCCTTTGTTTATCCGTTTGTACATTTTTTATTAGGTTTGTATTTACCTATTAATTCATAATATTTTAATAGTCAAGATGTATATATTCAAATAACAGTAAATTAACTAAAATTTTACCTATTCAATAATATTTGTTCGGAAACTTCGGAATTACAATATTTGGTAGCCACCTGCCGATCTAAGTAAATTTAAACAGGCCATCACTTATCACATTGTTTGAACAGACTGACAGGGTTCGGACAGACAGGCGGACAACGGTATCTTAGAAATAGGATTCTGTTGCTTGTTGCTCGTCATCATATAAAGACCAGGCCAGAGTGGACGGCGGGTTGTGTTCTACGGGTGCCTCAAAGAGCTATCAGCATGAATGACGAAGCCCGCTAGGGCCGATGCTTGCTCAAGCTGCGGGATTACCTTTATTTTACCGTTATTATACCTACATAAAGTTCAACTTAAAAAATAAAGAGATACTGTGCCCCTGGCAGGCCTGAGGAACTGTCAGTAAAAGTCTGACACTTCCTCTGACTTAAAGTGGGATAAGCCATTTGATGATTTCTCACCTCAAAAGAAACAAACCTCCCGATAGGTAAAATCCTCGGTAAATAATAAAATAGAGTTATAAGTAAATAATAAAATAGAGTTACGACAGATAAGTGGTCCTAATTTGCGATTCCAGGGTAACTATTAGTAAAACCTGTCCATATTCATGAGCATCTTCAACCCCTAAAAGATTACCAATGAGATAAAGGCAAACTTTTAGGCAAATATGCTCTATCGTCGGACACATCATTGCTTACCATGAGGTGAGATAGTGGTCAAACGCAAAGCTATCAATAATAAATAAAAATTTAAAAAATTGCTTATTCAAAGTACCATCAATTGACCAGGACCGACACTTTTGTAAAGAATTTTGTGAAGTGAAAAATTATACATTCAAGTCAAATTAAGTTAATTAACTCAAGACATGAAATCGTTAAGTAAACTCATTATAAGTCGCTAACAAACATCTAGAGAATACCAGAGGGCGGCGTTGGGCTTCAAATTGAATAAAATTACAAATCGCTGAAATAATTTAACTTTCTGACGGCAATTACCAACTAATAGAACTGAGACTCCGTTTAACGAAATTAACTTAAAACCTCCCGGATGTTTAATTTATATAATATAAAGACAAATAAACCGAGTCACTTTAATTAATATTTAATGAAACCTATGTAACGTACCGGTAATCTACACTGATATAATAACGAGGTAAAGTTTGTTTTTTTGTTTGTAGGAGGTAATCTCTGGAAGTACTGGTCCGATTGCTGTAATTATTTCACCGATAGAAAGCTGCTTTATTCCTGAGTGACATAGGCTACGTTATATGCGGGCGAAGCCGCTGGCAAAAGCTAGTATAATATAAAGACAAATAAACCGAGTCACTTTAATTAATATTTAATGAAACCTATGTAACGTACCGGTAATCTTTTGTAGACAGGGACGAAATTAATTTGAAGTTGAACCCCGCAAAGTTTCGTCTTCAACATTTTAATAATGAGATTACGAGTTTTCAATGGTTGTTTAACGTGCATTTCGCTGTAAATTGAATGATTGTAGAGGTGTTATGTATAAAGTTGCTTGTTGTTTACTGGAACTACCTAAAGTCGTCAGGAGCGGCCTTAACTTTTACGAGGTACTGGATGGCAGATCTTTGCGAGGCCCTTATCCTTTTAGCAAAGTGTGTGACTCAAAACTTGGTATAGATACCGACACCGATCTTGAGCGCTGGCTTCAAGTTGCGCGGAACTCAAATATTCGGTCTCTTTAGTGGTACGAAGTGAGACGCGTTGGCGGGGAGTGTCAGTGATTGGCTCGCCGCGCCATCGTGTCATAGACGTCACTCGTGATTCGTTCCCTGCTCTAGCTGCATGTATCTAACAAGGACGACGATTAGCTCGCCAATGTATGGAATGCGCAAAGCGATCCCCACTCTGACGCCGAGCGCTCAAAATCCGTGCGTATATTTCTTATAATATAGATATTTTAGTGTAGCAGCCGTTGCTGCTCTTGAATAGTGTCAAATAATGCCCAAATTCCAATGCCTGTAATGTTGACGACCCTAAAAAAACAGATACGAAATGCAAAATTTATAAAAGGTACTACAAGAATTTCGACTTGATACTATTACTTTAGAACACATTTTAATTCTAGGGACTGAATGCTATAAAAGATATTCAATTCAGTCAGATTTGAAAATGAAATAGCCATTTACCAGATTATTGAATAGCATTAATGATTGCTGCTTTTAAAAGCAATAAACATTCATGCTTTTTAATAATCTAGTAAATGGGCTAAGTAGTCTACGAGTAAGCCATTTATTTTTATTTAACCTTTCAATTGTGATAATTACAGACACAATTGAAAGACAATAGGTGCGCGAACGCCGGCGTTCGCTTGGGGTTTAATGAATTAAAGAAAGTAAGAGCTGAAAACCGGTCTCGGAATTTGAAAAATTAGAAACTTGTCCATTTTTTTAGGTGATAAAATCATCCAATCTGACTAAAAACCCACTCCTGTTTCTTCGTTGCGTTTCGTACCGGGACCGAATCTTATATCCTAATATTAGTAGAAACTTAATTTTCCAAGTTGATGCGTGAGGCCCCTACAAGAGTGAGGCCCCAGCTGGGTGGCCTTGCGCGCCACCCGCTAAATCCGCCATTGAAGGCACGAGTAATTTATGTAGTGAAAAGCCGCTCTGAGCCGCAGACTTTATGGAGTCGGTGATAAATCTAATATCATATAAGCGAAAGTTTATGAATATGTTTCTTACTTCTTCACGCTCGAAAGCCTGAACGGATTTCGAAGAAACTTGGTACAGGGGTAGACCACGGCCACGTAACTTGGTACAGGGGTAGGCCGCGGCCACGTAACTTGGTACAGAGGTAGGCCACGGCCACGGCCACGTAACTTGGTACAGGTGTAGACCACGGCCACGTAACTTGGTACAGGGGTAGACCACGGCCACGTAACTCTATCAAACAGTCTCTCAGCCTAACATATAAATATAAACATTCACAAACTTATTTTTCATTACTCATACTCTGAAAGTAGGTCTGAAGTTGCCTGAGGAGCGGGCTGAAAGTGATACTTTTCATCCCTAGGGACTTTTACTTAACAACTGACAGCTGTCAAATTATAAAAAAAAAACTAGTTCTATCTTCACATTTCTATTGAACCATGTTCCAATTTTCCATACAGCCAGTCAATCACAGCGCGATATAAAATTGAAATAAAGACAAGTATTAATTAAATAATGTTATATTTTAAGTGATTTATTTGTTCAACAATTTTTTTTAAATACTTTATTTTTAAAAGATTACAATTAATTTCTAATTTTTCATTAATGAGGCTGAATAGCTGCATGGCCGCCCGTAGAAAAAAAAAACAAAATGGCGGGAAAGTGGCAATCAGTCGTTGGTTTTTTCAAGTTTTGTTTACATTTCCGTACAACAAAGATTTGTATTAACACGTTATGTTTATCAGATTAAAATAGTGATTTATTGCCTAATTTCATAAGAGAAGAGCTTAAAGCAGTAGTGGAATACCTTTTACCGCCTAAATCAGAAGAAAGATACCTACTTAAAATCACAGGTACGACGACTCAAGTTTTACAAAATATTTATTTTATTTTTAGTTTCCTCGTATTCGTAATGAAAAGCACAGTGTTTACCTCGGGGTGAAAGTAACTCATTTCGTCCCGAGAAGGAGTTGGCGGGCGAGCGAAGCGAGGTCGCTAATTCGAGGGGTTAAATATATACACCCCTAGTGTAACAATGTACTATTATTTAGTATACTAGTAATACTAGCTGTTGCTAGCGGCCTTTTTTTTAAGGGTAGAAATCATCCAATGACTTCTCCCGTTCCACCCAGAACAATCAATTACAGAGTCTTTAAAAGACTTTGTATTTGAATACAGCTTTAAGGATAAAATGAGAATTACAAAAACCACCAACAAACAAAAAACAAACACGACAAAAACATTCAAACAAAAACAACACAAAACAGACTTCGTCAGATATGACGAAGTCTATTTTTTCAACACCCAATCTGGAAGTGTATCAAGAGTCAATAGGTTACTTCTAGACTAACGTAATAATAACCTCAAATCCAGAACTTGCCGATTACTAAAAAACTAAACAACACATTGCACATAATTTTCACGAAAAGAATAAATAGATACTGTAATACGAAATATAATTACGAGATTGACATTACGAGGTACGAAATGACCCATCTTTAATGTGTTTACGTAGTATATCTCTTGTTTGTTTGTTATCCCATCCAATCAACTTTATCAGCAAGTCCAGATGTTACCCGACCCCCGTACGAACTGACCGGGTCAATCACGAATTCTGTGGCGTCAAATAAGGATAACCTTCTTTATTTTCTAATAAGATATTGAGGAAAACCACAGCTGGAATCTAAGAAGAATTCCCTAATTTTACGTTGTTGGGATAAAATTCTCTCCTTAGTATTGGTACAAGATTTAATAAACTTAATAGATAAAAAGAAAGATCATAAAATAATACTATGATGATCCCAAGATTCGGAGTTAAATAAATAATCTTCATTCATTGAAATCGTTAGTACAGTACATAACATATTACACATTTTGCAAATGAATAATTTTCTTAGATAGAAAATAATAATAATGAACGAAAAATATTAATATCATTGTGAAAAAAGCGTGGGGTGCTCGATTTACGAAAAATATGGCACAAAGTGCCATTATTTTTCACTAAAAATAAACGGATTATTGTATTTTCATCATGCCAAAGTAGGCCAAAATCGAGCTCAAAGGCGTTGGTTACAAACATACAGGTGAAGCTAATATAACCGTGTTAAAAAAAAGGAAAATGATAATGCGTATGTGGGGGTGTATCTGTTCCACGATAACATTGGTTCTATGGCATCTGCTGAGTTTGGTCACCGTGATTGTAATTCGGTCTGAAGGATGACTTTTTCTTTAATGAAAACAGGAACCGTCCGTTTTGTGTGGACGTGGCGTTTATTTTCCTTATAAAATGTTTATAATTTGTATGATAGTTCTTAGATTGCGTCATTTCCCGAAAATAAAACGTTTTCATTTCTTTTTTACTTTCTTTCCTTTAATAATATTATGATTCTTCAATTAAGTGAATGAATGTAAAAACTGGGCATGTGCGAGTCGTACTGGCGCTCTAAGGGTTCCGTACAAACTTACCTATGTAAATAGTTTAATTTCGGATTGGAGTCTCAGCAGATTTTTCCGAATCGCAAAAAAAAAATTGTGACTTTTTTATGCCAAATTTCAAGATTTTGGGTCAACGGGAAGTACCCTATGAATTGCGATTTTCTTGAGAGTGTCGAAGTGTAGGTTTTTTGCCGCATAAACCGAAGTATCTTAACGTTTCAATCGTGAGAATTACAGACACAATAAAAAGACAATGGGTGCGCGAATGCCTTCGCTTAGGGTTTAATGAATTAATTTCAACTTGATACTTCTGGGTCTCTCTAAAGGGTCTGGATAGACAGACTGACGGTCAACAAAGTGATCCTATAAGGGTTCCGTTTTTCCCTTTTTAGGTACGGGACCCTAAAAATGAACTCAGCTCTACAGTCTAAACCTATCAGGGTTGCATTAGTGTTACCATAAGAATGTAACAAAACTTTTACGAGTGCCTTTTCTGTTACACAGCAATGATGCGGCGCGGTTCGATGGCAATGCCGGCGATCGGCGGGGGCGAGCCGCTGATCGTAGTGGAGGAGAGCGGCACCGAGGACACAGACTCGTCGCCGCACTCATCAGCACCCGCGCGCGGCCTGTCCATCGACCAAGAGTCGCCGCCAGACCCCTACCACCTGTCGCCCTGGCGTGACACGCGCAAACACTCGCTGCCAACACCGTCCTGTACCACTGGACCTACTGCCAGTCAGGTTAGTAGCTTGGAAAGTCTTCTGACCATCGTCCAGGTATCGCCACCGGACCCGTACCACCTGTCGCCCTGGCGTGACACCGCCCTGCACCACTGGACCCACTGCCAGTCAGGTTAGTAGCTTGGAATATCTTTAAGAAATGATCATCGACCAGGAGTCGCCATCAGACCCCTACCACCTGTCACCCTGGCGTGACATGCGCAAATACTCACTGCGGACACCGTCCTGCACCACTGGACCCACTGCCAGTCAGGTTAGTAGCTTGCAATATCTTTAAGAACTGATCATCGACCAAGAGTCGCCGCCAGACCGCTACCCCCTATCGCCGTGGCGTGACACGCGCAAGTACTTGTTGCCAACACCGTCCTGCACCACTGGACCCACCGCCAGTCAGGTTAGTAGCTTGGAATAACTTTAAGAACTGATCATCAACCAGGAGTCGCCGACAGACCCCTACCCACACGAAAACACTCGCTACCGACACCGTCCTGCATCACTGGAACTACTGCCAGTCAGGTTAGTAGCTTGGAAAGTCTGTAAGACCTGACTATCGACTGGGAGTCACCCTCTGACCCAAATACCACCTGTCGCCCTGGCGTTACACCGTCCTGCACCACTGGACCCACTGCCAGTCAGGTTAGTAGCTTGGAAAGCCTTTAAGAACTGACTATCGATCAAGAGTCGCCACCAGATCCCTACCATCTGTCACCTTAGTGTGACACGCGGAAACACTCGCTGCTGACGACGTCTTGTACTACTAGACCAACTGCTAGTCCGATTAGTAGCTAAAGTCTTCAAGTACTTGGGTAACGTTGGAAATCGTTCAGAAACCATTACATGTAGTAAATAAACCAGTAAAAGTCTTGGAAGCTTTCTGGTCTAAGTGGCACTGGCGGTATTTGTAAAAGATATTTTTTTGATGCAAGGTAGAATTTTTATACCCATTTCAAAGTTAGTACGAAAGCGCTTTAGATATATTATTCGCAATTTCTACAAAAAAAAAAACTAATCTTAAATCCTGTAATCGTGAATTTCAAATGAAATAACTGAATTACTAATTAAATTCGTTCGGAAGGCCTAGCTACAGCAATCGATGATAACATCAGAGCCTAATACGGAGAAAATTAGCAATTCATTCGTGTCCTAATCATGGAAAGCTTATCAGAGCTTATCTGATTACGAGCGTTCGAGGAATATCGCAGTATTGCGCGATATTAGCTTTTACCGGCTGCTCCTTCCACATCTATTTATAGAAACTGCCTAATAGAACTAGCGAATTAGTTCCTAGAATTTTATTAATTCAATATTGTTGGATACTGGAGAAATTGTGAAACGGGGTCAGGAAAAGTGTTTTAAAGGCGAATGCTTCAAGATAGTTGGAAAATTCATTTTTTTTAATTAATATAAACTAGTTCTTGACTGCGATCCCACCTGATGGTAAGCAGTGATGCAATCTCTGATGGTGAGGCGCACTAGTGGTTTTTATGATCCTATTCACTCTAGCCATGAAGACACCCAAATTATAATCGGACGGGAAGACCGCAGCAGGCAGATTGTTCCAGTCCTTTCTTAACTTTCGTAAGTTTTTTTGCATTGTTATGATCTGATACCGATTTTTATACCTATCTATTTCCCAGACTATGTTGTCCAAAGTCATACCGTCGCAGCGTCGTGTCGTTGCCGTTTCGTCGAATGAGTTTCATTGTTTTGTATTTAAACTTAACACAGGCTCATCATTATACGCTTGGTGTGCGTATAATGATGAACACGCGTCTATGAAGCTATCCGTCCGAGGACAGTAAGCCTTACTTATCAATACACGGACTCGCCGCACATGATGACGCCAGCGATCGCCAATCGCTACAAATCTTAGCTGCTCGCTTCTTGTGCTACCGACAATGACATTTTATCCGCAGTAGCGAAAACAAACTTTCTTCGTCGGAGTGGCAAGCATGGGTTAAAAAAGTTGTGGCCACCGACCGCAAGTGTCTACCACCGACCACAAGTAGCTGTTACGCGCGTCAGCTTTGGAGCTGTTTCTAGCTTTAGGTGGCACCTTTTGTGGCTGTCGCGTCTAGACCGTATGTGGCCAGGTTAAGCGCTATTACGGTTTGGTTTCTGCGGTGATACATGTATATGTATAATAGTATCTTGGGTTGGTGTCCACAACTTGACCTCCAAAGTGCGTACTTTGCGTACGGATAGGACAAGAGTGTCATTCGTTTTACCCCAGCTTCTCAAGAATAATTGTAGCAGCGCCTTAGTGTTGTGGACCATTTCATGGATGGTGCCTGGTTTTCTAAAATTCTCTACCATGTCTGCAGCAACTGTTGAGCAGCTCAGAAGCAGATGCAATCTCGTCTCCGTCCATGCAGATTCTGCAATTTCTATAATAGAGAGAAACTTCTACAATATCAAAGAACCCGTGGCCAGTTGTAACTTTGTAACGGCCATGACTACTGTGATAATCATCGTCATCATCATCATTTCACCTCGCCTAACCCAAGGGTCGTCACTGTGAACGGCCTTGTACGTCTCGTATCCATCGGATTCCCGCGAACCTCACCAGGTTATTGGTGCACTGGGAGGCTTTCCAACACCGCGTCTTCCGTTATGCGATCACCACTCCGGAACCTTTCGGCCTTAGCCACCATCTGACACGATCGCCACTCCATAAACTTTTAGCCCCATAGAGTATCCGTTCTGCGAGCAATAGGCTCTGCTCCCTGCCACTTAAATTACTGAAGTAATACATTAATAAATGTCGTTTATACCAGGTACGGCGGCTGTCGGAGCGAGGCGAGAGCGCGGCTCGCGAGGCGCGCGAGGCAGCATTCCTGGCGACGCTGACATCTACACAGCCGCAGCCAGGCGGTAGAAGGTGAGATTCTACACGAATTTATTTGTTAATTATGTTACAGTGTCGTTGTTCTAACTAATGTATCTTATGGTAGATTCAGTAGGTGTCAGAACTGAGGAATATAAACCTCCTTTACTATGGGATCAACATTTATGAATAAAAGAATCAGTAGCACCTTGGTGTAATATGTTCTCCTACATTTTGTCAAGTTACGGTGTTTTTTTAATATCGTGTGGATTTCATCACGCATGCGGGTTTGCTCTGCATGCACAAAATACAAAAAAAAAACGCGTCCCACATGCGTATTCCACAAATTACAATAAATACTTGTATAAAGTGGGCTTTCGTAGGGGTTACGCGTGCGGGGCAATGTCGCATGCGTGATCAAAACCGCACGATATTAAAAAACACCCTTATAGAATTTCTTTTACTTACTTTGCGTTGATTTCTAGTAAAAGTGACTTACAACAATTAGTATTTTCATGTCCTGAAATATGGGCAGTTAATAAATTAAAAGTCATCCTGTAGATACAGTGTAAAACATAATTCTTAACATTTTTCTTCCACTTCACTTACAGGCTACATTTAATAATATTCTAAAGTTTCTTCAGTACTCCGCTTCCAATAAAATTATAACGATTCCAATAGCTTATTAAATATTTCTTTTCAGACATTCCGTAGTAACAATATCTCGAGTGCCTCAGGCACTGTTCGGACGCGGCCGGCGCGAGTCCATCGCCGCGTTCCCAGCACTCGCCCGCCAGCGCAGGGACTCCGGCTCCAAGAAATGTGAGCAAACCTTACCATTCAGTTTGAAAATGTCTTTATTCCTATTGAGACACAATTGTCACTTACATGAGCACATTAATTATACACAAACAACAATACAGGCCACAAACTAATTAGGTAGGTATTAGAAATTTACCTTATAGTAACAACCGTTTTTTTTTTTGCGTTCAGCTCTCGTTTCCATTGGAGGCCCTCCAGCTACAGACACACTCGGCAGCACCCACAACCTACAGCTAGACATAATGGACGACATCGTACAAGCACGCAAAGTACGCATGCGTCTCTGGAACACGTCGAATGAACGAGTCTGTGAAGTCCAGCCACTGGACGAGCGCTCGCCCATGGGCGGCTCTGTGCGGTACACGAACCGCGGTCGCAGGCACTCGGACTTCGTCGGCGCGCCCCTGCCGCCGATACCAGCGCGTCGTCGCGCTTCAGAGATGCCGCCGCCACCGCCCATCCCGCCACGTAGCGGCGCCACCGCCGCCGGCACCAGCGCTGGCACCGGCGTCGGAGTGGTCTGCACTGACACAGACCTTCACTTAATGCTCAATGCGCTCACTTCGTCAGCCACAGAGATCGATCGCTGCGGTAAGCCAGAACGAACCCGACGTCTAGCCGATATGAGGTCCAGCAGCTTCGATGCATCCTCGCTGCGAGACAAGCCCTTGGATTCGGGCACCACTTGGTTCACTCGAAGACATCAGACATTAGCTACGAAGAAACAAGAAAATGAACCGAAGAAGAGCAAAGTGACTTTTGCCCCAGATTCAAAACCAGCACCCGGAGACGTGGCAGCTGTGGTCTGGGACAAACCTTCTGGATCCGTCGTGGATGCAAGTGCACTTGGCAGTGCCATCGAAGTGTTCCTTAGGAAGAGCTCTGCTGTAGACCCGGGGGCATCCACATCTACAGCAGTAGCAGTGAAAGAAACTGCACCAAAAACTGAGGTTCGACTGAAGACGCGAGACATTCCAGCCACGGCTCGGCCGACGGCACGCCCGGAGGGAGAGCGCTGGTACCCCAACAGGCCCGAGGAGGAGGAGGCGACGGAAAGCTGCGACGCTTCTCTCTGCTCGTCATTAAAAGACCTTTTCGTGTAGACACCACGTGTGTATTTAACTCTTGTAAATTATAACGTACCTTTAGTTGTCGAGTAAAGATTCGTTTCTAAAATGGAGTGAGAGGTGTCGCGCGGCGTCCGCGGTGGTCGCGACGCCGCGTGCCAGATTGTACTTTATGAATCTTTCTATGTGATAGACCACGCGCCGGCGCCGGTCGTCCTGAGTCGACTCACGACCGACGCCTGACTCGCGTAAAATTATTTTTAGAGTAAATTCTATTTTCATTGTAAATTTTTTGATATTAGCGATCAGAATATTGACTTATTGTTAGATAGAGAATTATATTCGTAATGAACGGGCGCGCGTTTTCCACGCCGAGTGGCGGTCTCCCCCCGCGCGCCCGCCCCTACCCGTCTCGTTCACAATCTGTGTAATTGTAATCCAGTGTTACCATTAAAACAATTAAAACTTTATCATATAGCAGACATTAAAATGGAGACGTCGGGAGAAACGTACGCTTAATAGAGGAAGGCGGCATTCTGTCGTCTTTAATCAATAAAAGTTTTTATCGATGTTATACTGCATTTTCATTTAGATCGCCTGCTCCTTTGTCTACGAAAGAACGTAAACCCAATTTTGGGTTAAACTCTCCTATGTACATCGGCTTTCTTACTATGTTTAATCTGTAAAGTTATGTACACTTAAGAATATATAAGAACGTCATTTTCGAGGTACCTACATTTTCATACAACCGCATTACGTGATTATGATGTACACTTCTTTCTCTATATATTTTGGAAACAGCTATCTTGTGGTTATTATCTAGGCTTCTATTGAAATCAAAACATTTTGTGTAAAACTAATCTAGAAAAGACCTCTGAAAATCTGCTATTTTACGTGAACTTTGGCCCTCCATAATTTACTCATATCTTAAAAATATAAAAAAGTACAGATTTTGAATGGCGACAATTTTATTGTAAATTTTTAAGGGTTTAAAAAAACACGTATTACCTGAAACAAGTTTTGTGAAATATTCAAGTAGTTAAATCACAGAATTACCGAATGCCAATAGAGTTTTCAGGGTTATCCGAAGGGGCGCTCGAGCCCCGGTATGAAGGCTAGAAGGAACGGGGTGGGTCTTTTAATCAGTAAGAGTCTGACACTATATCCCGCTCCGCCCGCGAGGGTTGTCATTGGATGATTTTTCCCACCATAAAAAGGCGTTATCTCTCTTTTTTTGCATTGCCTCTTCATCAGACATCACGTTGGATTGCCTTAGATGGAGCAACAAGCTTTTAAACCTTTCAAATACCGTAAATAGAAAAAGAATACGAGAGCGAACGCCAAAATTCAAAATAAAATAAAAAAATTATTAAATCCTACAAGAGTACTTATAAAACGTCAGAAACTAGTGCATGGTTCTAAATTAGTCGTTGCCTATGGAGAAGAACCGGCAAGAAACTCCATGGTTACTCCTTTTACGCCGGCATTCGCTTGGGGCATGAATTAAACCATAATTCCCTGCCGGAGTCTGTGTTTCCTGATAGCTACAACCTAGGTCTTTAAGTCAAGAGTGAATAGGTTAATTCTAGGCAAGCGTGCTCCATCGTCGGCCACATCAACACTTACCATCAGGTGAGATAGTGGTCAAACGCGCGCCTATCAATAATAATAAAAAAGAAACTCGATGTTGACGATAGGCGCGTGGAAAACGACCTCTTAATTACGTGAACTGGAAAAGTTTTTCATAGCTTTCAAGTGTGGAGGATGCTGAAAAGTCGCTAACGCATATTTCTCAACAACAACGAAGCCGAACAAACGCGTAAGTGACATCGGCGCCAATTTTCTCAAGTTTTACGTGATAACTTTTTCAATTACTTGGATAGGTGAGCTCTCAACCGTTTAAGTTAAAATAAACGTCGGCGATATAGTTAATGTTCCCATAACTTTGGTGAGAGCGAGACAATAATTTCTCGTCGCCATTTATTTTTGGAAGTTTGGGATCGATAGAGGTGAAACTTAGTTTTTCTATACTTATGGAAGAATCTAGATATTGTGAGAGCTGTGGTTCTAACTTGAGGTGTAGGGTACTTTTTTCCGATGGGAAAAATCATCCAATGACAACCCCCGCTCTTGAGCGGAGCGGGAGATAGTGTCAGACTCTTACTGACTAAAAAAACCCATCCCGTTCCTTCAAGCCTTAGGGTACTGGGTTCTGGTGTTTGTAAAGACAAAGTTTTTTTTTTGTCTAAACTAATACTTATTATAAAGAGGTTAAAGTTTGTAATTTTGTATGTTGGAAGTAATCTCTGGAACTACTAATTCGAATTTGAAAATTCTTTCACCAATTTCAAATTCGAATTACCTAGTAGTTCAAAAATCAATCCTTTCAAGCTACATCACTCCTAAGTAACATAGTCTACTTTTTTTTCGTAACATTTTTTTTCCTCGAAAATATTTCACGCCAGGCCAAAAAACTCAAAAACTACTGAACCGATTTAAAAAAAAAAATTAACCATTAAAAAATTCCTCATGCCGCTGCGATCCCGGCCCCGACTACTAGCCACGGTAGGCACGGGCTTGTGAACGACGAGTAATGGGTAGCTCACTGTCCAGTCGTCCGAAATCTATCCGGACTGAACCCAAATCATCGACGGCATGTGTTCTACGTGCGCCTCAACGAGGAATCAGTAAACTGTTGGGGCTCAGCAGGACCGATGCCCGCTAGGTCCGTGGGGATTTACTGAATAGAAAACTCATAGTACTAGAACGCAAAGTGCAACTGAAGGACACAGGTGCGGTTTTAGTCTGACACTCCCTTTCACACCAATCCACGCTGAACGGGCGGTGTTATTTGATGATTTCCGATCCCAAAAAACTAGAAAGGTCCTACCAATCTTTTTCTTTTCGTGTCCGATGCTCTCAAACTATACATATTCTGACCAATATTCGGCAACCTGTACAGATCTTTGTTAGCCTTGTATAGATCCAGAAAACTGCAGGTGGTGCATACAGGATGGGCAGCATAGGTGGTGCATGTGCTGTAGACAGGCTCCACACTGGCGCTGTGCTAGAGAAGGGTCGAGGAAGAACTATTTGGCCAGATTATATTTACAGCGGCCAACGTGGATACTTGTAAATTGTCATGTTTATATTCATCATCATCATCATCATCAGCTTTCTATAATATTCCCACTGCTGGGACTCAGGCCTCCTCTCTAGGGCCGTAATCCACCACGCGGACCCAGTGCGAGTTGGTGAATGTCACATGTCTTTGTATTTTTTTTTTTCTAGAACATACCGGTTTCTTCACGATGTTTTCCTTTACCGTTTTGAGAGCAGTGGTGTAGGGTCTTCACACCTTTCAATAATTATAGTTTGAATGATAGGCAAAAGTACGTAATAATAACGTTTATTGCCTGATAAATGATACTAACTAAATAATGAGTGCACGCGACTTGAGTGATAATCACTACATAGTATAAAACAAAGTCGCTTTCTCTGTCCCTATGTCCCTTTGTATGCTTAAATCTTTGAAACTACGCAACGGATTTTGATGCGGTTTTTTTTAATAGATAGAGTGATTCAAGAGGAAGGTTTATATGTATAATAACATCCATTAAATAGTGGAGAAGTAGGTACTGTTATTTTTGCAAACGCAGGCTGAACCCTACGAGTTTTATCAAAATAATGTACTAAGTATTATACACATTGAAAAGGTCTACAGAAAAGTCCGTGATGGTATATGTCTATCTCTTATGGATAACCCACAATAACTTTTTTTGTCCTTTACTTTTTACGACAAATAATGGCCAATTTTCGAAGCGATTTTAACGAATACAGCATTAATCCTTAACCAATTAAATACCTTGAATACATTGTTCATTTAATATAGATCTATATGGCCCTTAACACCGTATGATTTAAGTGAATATTTTCGAAGATATTACAGATTTAAAAATTGCGGGACGTAGCGTTTGCGGCGGTACCGGCCGGCCGCCCGGTGCGGCAAGAGCATTGCACCCGTGCGAAGCCGGGGCGGGTCGCTAGTTGTGTGCTAAAATATAGACCACGCGTAGCGAGCGTAATGAAATAAATTACACATAGACACACAATTATATTAATGAGACATTATACAAATCATCCATTCACAACCACAAATATGAAATTACTTGATATAATAATTATCATAATGTAGCCGAGACAACATTACAGCGATACAAGCAAATTCCATTAACCATGTATCCACAATAACACTGCACTGAAGACTATAGACTACTACTGTATGATTACTGTGTTCTGTGTTATATACCGTAGACACAACCAGCACTCAAGTGCCACGCTCTCAGAGAACACAATTAATTCTCAAACTAAGTTGACATTCAAATTAGCCTCGAAATGGCTCACTTTATGCAATTAACAGCGTATTCTGTTAGAAATGTCTCACTTTATCTCTGGCTAAACTTATTTAGGCGATGATTTTGTGGAAACCCTTTTGTTGTGCATTCTTGTTTGAAATAAGTTTCCTTTTTCACTTCCGTTCTTTGTGATTTATTATTTTTAGGGTTCCGTACCGTAATAACGGAACCCTTATAGGATCACTTTGTTGTCCGTCTGTCTTTCTGTCAAGACCCTTTTTCAAAACCAAAGATGATATGGCCGTTTACTTGTAGCAAAGAACGTGTATTTCGACACACTCAAGGAAATTAAAACTCATAGGAAACTTTCCGTTGACCCAGAATCCTGAAATTTGCCATAAATATTAGCGCAAGTATAGGAATAAAAACTAAAAACTGTTTACGTCATAATTATTTATTTTTTAAGCTTTTGCATAGCTTCTATCGCGGACCTTGAGCGTGGAGACCGAATCCAGAAATTCCGTAACGAAAATAACCTAACACCCCCCACTCATTTGTTTTTTGAGCGTGGTGACCAATAAGAAAACAAATGAGTGAAAGCAGCTGTCGGCGTTTTAAATGGGTGGGGTTAAGCAGCTGTTAGCGAGGTCTGGTTTTTGATGGAACAGGTTATGCAGCTGTTGGCGAGGTCTGGTTTTGGATGGAAGAGGTTAAGCAGCTGTTGGCGAGGTCTGGTATTGGATGGGTGGGGATAAGCAGCTGTTGGCAAGGTCTCATTTTGGATGGGTGGGGTAAAGCAGCTGTTAGTGAGGTCTGATTTTGGATGGGTGGGGTTAAGCAGCTGTTGGCGAGGTCTATTGCTTAAGTTGATAAAAAATGCTATGCAATAGCTTTACCGCGGCAGTCCCCGAGTGCCACACGTCTTTTTTTTTTTTGATTCGTCTCCGAATCCTTCGAGACTCCATTCCTAAATTGAACTATTATATTTCATAGATTCTAGGACAATCCGACACCAGAACGCGCTATTTCACTGCGTGCTAATGGCACACTGACTGACTGTGTGACCAACGAATAGATTTTTTATAACACACAGTAGGCACAACGGATCTTGAGCGCTCGGTGTCAGAGTGGGGATCGCTTTGCGCATTCTATACATTGGCGAGCCAATCGTCTTCGTTGTTAGATACATGCAGCAACGCAGGGAACGAATGAGGAGTGACGCGTCTCACTTCGCACCATTAAAGAGACCGAATATTTGATTTCTACGCAACCGCTCAAGATCCGTTGTGCCTACTGTACTTATTTATGGAAAAAAAAATTACAGCTCTTAAAGCTGTAAAATATTTTTGAATAATACCTACGAACCGTTCCTCAAAAATACGACAATTACCTACCTATCTGTAGCAACCGACAAGCGGAAGAAACGCCCAGGAGTCACCACTGTGTGGACCGCCCGGGGGATACGGTAGAGGTGTGCCCCGCTTGGGCAGAGCATCGCCGTGTCCTTGTGGGGTCGATTGGCGGCAACGATCTCTCGCGCCCAAGAACGGTGGATTTCATTGTATGACTTTCCCACCAAAAAAAAAATTCTTTAGCAATCTAAACAAAACTTATAATGGAAAGAACAAATTATTATTTACTATTTTTAACATTTAAGAATGAATAAAAAATATAACAATACAAATTTACTACAAATAATAATAATACTAATTATTTATGTTTAATTTACTATCTATTTTTACAAAAAATATTAATAACACAATTACACGTTAATTTTTAAGTTAATTTAACGCTTTCAAAAAGTGACTTAAAAACTCCCAAACTGAACACCAGCCTCATCTTGGTGAATCTTCCCATTACGTTGTTATTATACAATGTAGGTATTTCTACAGTCTGGACACTCGAATCAGAATGCAAATTAAGTACACGTTCTCAGCTTGTGCAAATTACCGAGAATCTCATCACAAGAACAACTAGTTTAGTACGTACCGTAGAACGAGGTGAGTAGGAACGGTGGAGTGAATAGAAGAGATGTCAGCTGGAGATGGCAAAACCGAAGGGAGATGGCAAAACTGCAGGGGCCCAGCAGGATGGAAGTCTACTGGGGCCATGTGTTGTGCGAAAGTGAACCTCGGAACCTGGAACGAAGGCAAAGAAGGAACAGGTTTAAGTTTTAGTCAGTAAAAGTCGAGTGACACGTAAAGGGCGAGAGATGTCATAAGATGATTTTCCACCGCGCCGTCGACGACTTTTTAATCATTATTTTTTATTCAATTTGACGTGTGCGACTTTCGGGGGGTCATGTTCTATGTGACCCCCCCCCCCCTTCGGACTGCGCCTGGCCTGAGTTCCAGCAGTGGGAACATTATAAGGCTGATTATGATATGCTTTATTATGTTATGCAAAAACACAAGCTTTCTATTTTTAAAAAGATACATAGCCATTACGCAAAGACGGGTCGTCTTTTCGATAGGTATTGACCGCAGCAAACATGTTCGAAGAATTTCAATCTAATAGTGTACTGGAGGGTTTTGCGCAAATTCTTTTTATTTATAATGTTATTAAAATACTCGGGCTCTTTATGGACCCTTTGGCCTTCAGTCGAGGCCAACGAGGATAATAATAGAAGATTTTTTCTCTTTTTGCACGCTAGAGCGGGTAGCGATAACTTATGTGTACCTAAATTAGACGCTGCCTAGGTTATATATTGACCATGCTATATAGCTTTTTACTGAGTTATAAACAGAGATCGAAATTAGGAAAAGTTATAATTTAAGTACTTACACTGATTTCAACCGAAAGACGTCCACTGTTGGACATAGGCCTCCCCCAAGTGTCGCCACAATTTACGATCCTTTGCGTCTCGCATCAATCGGATTCCCGCGACTTTTACCAGGTCATCGGTGCACCTTGTAAGAGGCCTTCCAACACTGCGTCTTCCGGTTCTGCCAAACAATGTCTAAAGTAAATTGGAAAAACAAGTGTGTAGGTTGTATACCTAAATTTTAATCGTTTTAATCCCGTGGAGGGTCGATCTGGTACATGAAACACTATCGATTTGTAAAGGTAAAATTAAAAAATAAAGTTTTTTTTTTTCAAAACTCGTAGTAATATACGCATGTACGAAAATAATTTCTTTAAGAAAACGTCAGCTGAGCGTCAAGGGATTAAAACGATCAAAATTTAGCGGTGTATTATTAATAAAGAAAATACAATGGGCATAAAACATAGACATGAAAATCTTCGATAGATACAGTTGGACTTGATAAGGACTGGAATAACAAAAACCAAAAGTACATAAATCCTATTATTTATTTGTTTATTCTTAGACTTAATGCCTTAGGCATTCTCTACCAGTCAACCTAGGGTAGTGCAGAGACAAAACAGGTGTATAAAAAAAAGAAAATATTATTTAAAACAATTATAGAATTATATATAAAGCTAAAACTAAACATTCATATACAAAAGCATATTTAATAAAATATATAGATATAAATACAAACAAAAATATACTATATATATATACACAAAGAAAACGAGTTTTGAGATGATTCTGCTATTTGTTCAGATAATGGCTAGAACATTAAATATACATACGTATATCACAATTAACTACGATTCATAGTTGTATATTATTGTAACGAATAAAGCTCATTAGTGCCACACAACCGTAAATTATATTGCTTCGATTGTGTCTGTGTTTTTGTTAACAGGTTACGTTTTTGAATGTCATTCGCCATTTTTATGTTTTACTAGCGAATACCCGGTGTGTGCTACTACGCTATAAAATGTTTATTGTTGAAAAACAAAAGTATAGTCTAAAACCAAAGTATAAGGTATAGTTTCAAAGTCTGTTGCAGAGACATTATGTAAAAAAGATTTTTATGTTTTGTATACCTATTCTAGGAGGGAGAGGGGGGAGGCCTTTACCCGGGAGTGGGACAGAACAGGCTAATAATAAAAAATATAAAAAATTGGAATAAATCAAACTATACGATAAACTGGTGAAGGTAGCAGGAAACCGATGGATGCGGGACGCACAGGAACGTTCGATGTGGCGACGCTTGGGGGAGGCCTATGTCCAACAGTGGACGTGTATCGGCTGAAATGATGATGATGCGATAAACTGTGCTAAGTTGGCGATTAAGCACGAATTACTTTTTTTACGAGTACACTAATATTATAAAGAGAGAACTCAAAAACTGCTGTGCCGATTTGAGGCGCTAGTAGATATATAATAAACTAGCAGCCCGTCCCGGCTTCTCACGGGCTATAAATATATCCTATGTTACTCAGTGTGAATGTAGCTATCCAATGGTGAAAGAATTTTTGAAATCGGCACAGTAGTTTTTGAGTTTATTCATTACAAACATACCCCGACACACACAAAAATACTAATTTTCCTTCAGTATAATCTATATATATATATAAATAAAAATCCGTATTTAGAATCGTAATTTCATATCCTCAACATCCTTGATTTAGTTATTATGTAATCCAAAATCCATTACATCAACATAAAAATACAAACTTGTCACATTGAATTTATCAAACGATTTCAATTTCGACATTAATAAATCAACACGGTTCGTTTCGGATTCATCCCAAATTGGTACACAGGCTTCGTGTACGTTGTCTATCAATTGGCGGATTTTACGCAAATTGTAGGCGACGGGGAGCGAAGCGGCGCAGCGGTCGATGTGATTGGGTAAGCTCATCTGTATTACCACATTTATCCACCAGGAATATAATATAATGGAATAAACGAACTCTGTGTCAACCTTGTGGAACCATAATTGTTTTTTTTTTCTACATTATAATTACCTACATGTGGAAGATTGTAATTAGCAATTTAGGTGGTTAATCCTCTTAACTACAGAAAGGTGAGCAAAAACGGAACCGTGTAGTCTTTTTTCCTGTTATGAGAGAATAGGATGCCCTCATTCATGGGAAGGCTTAAGCTTATGGGAACTTTTGCCATCAAAGGTAACTAACATTGTATAGTCTCGTAAATAAGTTGCAGTTTTCCTTTAGGTAGAAATTATAATTAGAAATATCTGTTCTGTTCATGATTATAATGAAAAGAATGAAAGGGTCTGCACTGTGCATTGGACTACATGGTGGTTCCAATAATAGTATCCCATCCAATGATAGTCTCCCGCTTTGCCCAAGAGCGAGAGTTTTACTGACTAAAACCCACTCATATTCTTTCTTGGCCTTTGTTTCAGGGACCCAGGGCTCACTTAACCCATGACTCCAATAAGCTTCGACCCTGCTAGCGTCGCTAGCTTAACTGCTTTGCAGAAGGAGGCGGCCGCCTGCCATCCTCCTCGCTCCGGACCATGGCCTGTACCAGGGGCCGGCGTGAGAGCTCGTTGCCACCAACCAGCGCGTCTTTTTAAAGAGTACTTGTAACAGATACCCTAGACAACAGTGTTGTCTATGGCGTTTGGTGCAATAGAGTTAAGCCCTATACACACATGCTCTGGCTGGCGGAGAAACTATTGTTGTTTTCTTTTCTTTGTATATTTTTGTAACGAATTGTGCGTCTATTCGGGCAGAATAAACATGTTTTTTTTTCTTTCTTTTTCTTTTGCCATGACAGGATATATTTACTAGCCTGCGGTACACACCGACTGCTCTCCTTTTTAGGGTTCCGTAGCCAAATGGCAAAAAACGGAACCCTTATAGATTCGTCATGTCTGTCTGTCTGTCTGTCTGTCTGTCTGTCTGTCTGTCTGTCTGTCCGTCCGTATGTCACAGCCACTTTTTTCCGAAACTGTAAGAGCTATACTGTTGAAACTTTGTAAGTAGATGTATTCTGTGAACCGCATTAAGATTTTCACACAAAAATAGAAAAAAAGCATTAAATTTTGGGGGTCCCCATACATAGAACTGAAATTAAAAAATTTTTTTTTCATCAAACCTATGTGGTATCTATGGATAGGTCTTCAAAAATGATACTGATGTTTCTAATATCATTTTTTTCTAAACTGAATAGATTGCGCGAGAGACACTTCCAAAGTGGTAAAATGTGTGTCCCCCCCCCTCTAACTTCCAAGATAAGAGAATGATAAAACTAAAAAAAATATATGATGTACATTACTATAAAAACTACCAACGAAAATTGGTTTGAACGAAATCCAGTAAGTAGTTTTTTTTTAATGCGTCATAAACTGAAAAAAAATACACTATTATTAAAACATCGATCAAAGTTACAACACATTACAAGAACTTTTATATTATGCTACTTGCTGCTATGGAACCCTTCATGGGCGAGTCCGACTCGCACTTGGCCGGTTTTTTTATTTAAGCTCTTACGATCCATCCACAGCTAATTTAGTAGTTATAAAAGCAGCAATAAACCCCACCACCATTGTATCCATAGATTTAAGGTAGAACTACACTGTGCACACTTGTGCTACTAACGACAATCTAGGCGCGTCAGTCTCCATACCTTTTATATGGCAACTAGACTTGTAGAGCTACACTAGATTCACGCCACGCTACGTCGTTCTACGTACAAATTAGGCGTGGTCAACGTGTGCGTCAGTTTTATAATTCTAGCTTTTAGTTTGTGTAAAACTTATGTTGGATCGAAAGGTTCTAGAATGGCGACCGCGCACCGGAAGACGCAGCCTCACACAATGGGGACCGACGACCTGGTGAGAGTTGCGGGAATACGGTGGATGTGAGACGCACAGGATCAGTTATTGTGGCGACGCTATGTCCAATAGTGGACGTAATTCGGCTGAAATGATGATGGCTCTTCTAAGACCCTCGCCGCGGCTCGGGTCTAAATACGGCCTCGTCGGTAATCACTAACATTACACATTTATATTATAATGTACCTACTATTATTTATTTATTTATTTTATTTTTTCACATTTTAGCAGAGCTTACTGTACCTACTATTATTTATTTATTTATTTTATTTTTTCACATTTTAGCAGAGCTTACAGACTAATAACAACATAGTGACAATAGTAGGTAAGTAATTAAATTGCTAATTACAATCTTCCACATGTAGGTAATTATAATGTAGAAAAAAAAAACAATTATGGTTCCACAAGGTTGACACAGAGTTCGTTTATTCCATTATATTATATTCCTGGTGGATAAATGTGGTAATACAGATGAGCTTACCCAATCACATCGACCGCTGCGCCGCTTCGCTCCCCGTCGCCTACAATTTGCGTAAAATCCGCCAATTGATAGACAACGTACACGAAGCCTGTGTACCAATTTGGGATGAATCCGAAACGAACCATGTTGATTTATTTATGTCGAAATTGAAATCGTTTGATAAATTCAATGTTACAAGTTTGTATTTTTATATTGATGTAATGGATTTTGGATTACATCATAACCAAATCAAGGATGTTGAGGATATGAAATTACGATTCTAGATACGGATTTTTTTTATATATATAGATTATAAAGAAGGAAAATTAGTATTTTTGTGTGTGTGTGTCGGTGTATGTTTGTAATGAATAAACTCAAAAACTAACGATGCCGATTTCAAAAATTCTTTCACCATTGGATAGCTACATTCACACTGAGTAACATAGGATATATTTATAGCCCGTGAGAAGCCGGGATGGGCTGCTAGTTTATTATATATCTACTAGCTCCTCAAATCGGCACAGCAGTTTTTGAGTTCCCTCTTTATTTATTTATTTATTTATTTATTAAGGATCGCCAACATTACAGGCACTGGGAATTAACATAGGTAATCATTTTATATACTATTCAAGTGCTGCAACACTTACAGACAATCACTACATTAATGCAGAACATCAGATTTTAAAACACATAAACATATAAAATTAGTAAATAAGTTCATTTTCAATTCTATTCATCTAGGAGAAAATTAATAATTAATAAAAATAAAAATTATGTCAGCACTTATAACAACACAAAAACACAGAACAAGAAATATAAATGGAAATTGATTTAACAATAGATAAATACGTGAATGTCAAATTGGATTAAATAATTGAATTTTTAAATGATTGAGTTAAATAATTTAAATAATTGAACTATTGAGTGTTAGAGTTAAATTAGGTTAGTAGCATTAAATTAAATAGGAACACAATAAAAAAAAAAAAAAAAAAATTAAAAATTAAAAAAAAACAAATATCAGATCAATCAAATGTCATTAACTTTTACATGTTTGGGATTGATGGGCCAAGATAGTTTTTTTATAATATTAGTGTACTCGTAAAAAAATAATTCGTGCTTAATCGCCAACTTAGCACAGTTTATCGCATCATCATCATTTCAGCCGATAAAACGATGACGCGTGGCCTGAACGCCTAAAAACTTGTGTTAAGGGTAACGGTGGATATTTTGAGTAGAGAACTTCTGGCTTAGATTCTCTATAAATAACATCATACTGAGACATTCGTTTTTATGAAGTTATTTTTTTTTTATCTTTGACAGAATTCATGGCCATATTAAGTATACAGTATATTTTTTCAATAGATAAGTTTCAAAATAATTATTAAAAATTATTATTTAGAATTTCACAAGCAAAAAAGTTAAATTTTTCACTTAAAAATAAATTTCAAAATTAACTAATTTTAAAACCGGTTACCCGGTTAACCGGTTTTTTTTTTAGATAACCCGAAAAAAAAACCGGTTTGTAATTTTGGCGGTTTTTGCATTCCCTAGTACCTATTAATGAGTTATGGGCCATAGAGTTTTTTATCAACATAAAATCCTGTAATAATCTTTTTCGAAATATATTTGTTGATGATTGTAAGTATAAGATCTTTGAAGAGTAATTTTGGGAAATACTGATCTGATATGAAAACTGTTTAAATATTAAATAGTCCATTTATCGAGGGAGGCAATTATAGGCAATATTTTATTTCGGTATTTGCACGGAAACGAGAAAAACGCGGGTGAAACCGCGGGGCACAGCTAGTAGATAATATAATAGATGGCACATGAATTGCTGATCCTGCGTCGACCCAGATACCATTTTCTGATGAAAGCATATTAAAAAAAAAAAACTCCAAAAATCATTAATTTTTTTATTAAATTTAGATTTAATATAAGTTACAACTTTTACATAATCTAGGGTTATATTAGTATTTTTGCTATTATTCTGCATATTTTGCTAACATTTCAACCTTTTTAAAGTTTAATTGTGGACCCAAGGCAGGTTCCCACTGCAATCTTAATATAACATCTTATACATACATTTAATTCATTATTTTACTCCAATTTTGTTCGAAATAGGCCACACCATTTTTAGGGTTCCGTAGCCAAATGGCAAAAAACGGAACCCTTATAGATTCGTCATGTCTGTCTGTCTGTCTGTCTGTCTGTCTGTCTGTCCGTCCGTATGTCACAGCCACTTTTTTCCGAAACTATAAGAGCTATACTGTTGAAACTTTGTAAGTATTCTGTGAACCGCATTAAGATTTTCACACAAAAATAGAAAAAAAGCAATAAATTTTGGGGGTCCCCATACATAGAACTGAAATTCAAAATTTTTTTTTTCATCAAACCCATTCGTGTGGGGTATCTATGGATAGGTCTTCAAAAATGATACTGAGGTTTCTAATATCATTTTTTTCTAAACTGAATAGTTTGCGCGAGAGACACATCCAAAGTGGTAAAATGTGTGTCCCCCCCCCCTCTAACTTCTAAAATAAGAGAATGATAAAACTAAAAAAAATATATGATGTACATTACTATAAAAACTACCAACGAAAATTGGTTTGAACGAAATCTAGTAAGTAGTTTTTTTTTAATGCGTCATAAATCGAAAAAAATACACTATTATTAAAATATCGATCAAAGTTACAACACATAACAAGAGCTTTTATATTATGTTACTTGCTGCTACGGAACCCCTCATGGGCGAGTCCGACTCGCACTTGGCCGGTTTTTTGTATCAAAATAGAGGCGTTCGACCAAGTAAAAACTAGAACCGAATTTCGATATTCGAATCGAATGAAAAACATCCCCGCATCCGTATGCAAGGGTGTTGTATGTTTACACTCGTTCTGTTCTCGAGCATCGTAAATAAAACTTTTTTTTTTAATAATAGATAGGCTCACATTTGACCACTATCTCACTTGATGGTAAGCGACGATGGAACACGCTTGTCTAGAAGCAATCTATTCACTCTTAACTTAAAGACCCCTAGGTTATAGCTATCAGGAAAAACAGACCCCGGCAGGGAATTCCACTCCTTAGCTGTACGTATACGTAAACTGCATTCAAATACTATTTTTTGGCTTGATTAGTTTTTTGGCGCAGTAGACCCAGATTCATAGCCCATTTCCAACATTTGTAGCATTCTGGACCGAACCCAAGTCGCCGACGGCGCGCACTGTTCCCGGGCGTCTCAAGCAGTTGTCAGCAACTGCAGGGGCCCAGCTGGGTCGAAGCCTACTGGGGCCAAGTTTACCCGAAAGGGAACTCGAGCCCCTGTATGAAGGCTAGAAGGAACGGGGTGGGCTTTTAGTCAGTAAGAGTCTGAAAGTATCTCCTACTCCGCCAAAGAGCGGGGATTGTCATTGGATGACTTTTCCCACCATAAAAAAAAAGAAAAAACATATGTAGCATCATCCTCATCATTTCAGACGTTCACTGTTAGACATAGGCCTCCCACAAGTGTCGCCACAACGACCAGTCCTGTGCATCTCAAATCTACTGCTTTGCCGCGACACTCACCTTGGCTCAGTCCACCTTGAAGGCCTTGCAAAGCTGCGTTTTCCGTTGAACCACTCCAGAACCTTTCGGCCCCATCGACCATCCGTTCTACAAGCAATGTGCCCTGGCCACTGTCACTGAAATTTGGCGATTCTTCGGGCTATTCAGGGACCTTGGTATCCCTGCTTGGGCGGAGCATCGCCGTGCCCTCGTGGGGGCGATCGGCGGCGGAGACCTCTCGCGCCAGGCCTTGGTTGAGGCCATGGTCCGGAGCGAGGAGGAGTGGCAGGCGGTCGCCGACTTCTGCGAAGCAGTAATGCTCGCAAATGAGGAGGCCGGACGCATCAGGCAACGGCGTTATCGCCGCCGCCGTCGCCGGGATTCTGATCCCGATTTCCGGCCAACGTAGACGCGGGCTTGCGGACAGTGAGCAATGGGTAGCTCGCTGTCCGGCCGTCCAGTAACTGTCCGGACCAAGCCCAAGTCGTCGACGGCGCGCACTGTTCCCGCGCGCATGAAGGAGTTGTCAGCAACAGCAGGGATCCAGCCGGATTGAAGCCTACTGGTGCCAGGGTTATCCGAAAGGGCGCTCGAGCCCCGGTATGAAGGCTAGAAGGAACGGGGTGGGTCTTTTAGTCAGTAAGAGTCTGACACTATCTCCCGCTCCGCCCAAAGGCGGGGGATGTCAATGCATGATTTTTCCCACCATAAAAAAGGGACCTTGGTATAACAAAACATTTGTATAAAAAACCTAATCTCAAAGCATTCCAAACATATAGAGCTATATCGAGAAACTCTATAAAAACTTTAATCTTTTAACGGAGTCTGTGTTTCCTGATAGCTACAACTAAGGGGTCTTTAAGTCAAAAGTGAATAGGTTACTTCTAGGCAAGCGTGCTCCATCGTCGACCACATTATCGCTTACCATCAGGTGAGATGGTGTTCAAACGCAAGCCTATCAATAATAAAAAAAAAACAACACAAATTGCGTCTTCTCTAATAAGGATAGCAAAGGGAAATTGTAGGGTAGTCATGAAGACTCGCAAATATACTGCGAAATATGCAATAAGCTGGTTATTAAAATTTTTCCTTCTCAAAAAAGCTTCAAGAGAAATACTTTTATAGCTATATAAAAATACACAAGAATGATGGTTAAATATTTTTAAACAGACAGCAGCTTTGCTCTCATGGTCGCAAGGGTGCCTGCTGCACTTGGGATCTTGGGTTCGATTTCCAGGGTAATGAGTTAGTAGTTCGCCGTCCGACCGTCCGGTATCCGGGCGGACCGAGCCCAAGTCGTCGACGGCGCGTAGTGAGCCATGCGCACCTCAAGGAGACGTCAGCAAACTGTAAAGGCCCATCAGGGTCCCATGGGTTCGCTTCTGAAAAGTAAATTCGACCCTGGAATTAAATACAACGAAGGAACTAGAAGTGGGTTTTAGTCAGTAAAATTCTGATTCGCCCCGCCCAAGGGCGGGAGATGTCATTGGTTGATTTTTCACCTAAATAAAAGCGTGGCTGCTGACCATGGGATCTTGGGTGTGATTTTTTTTTTATATTCCACAACTATCACATAACGCCGTCTAGTCTCAAGCTAAGCAAAGCTGGTGTTATGAGTACTCGACAACTGATAATCATACTGATATATTTCTAAATACATACATATTATAGATAAATTACACCCAGACACAGAACAAATGATCATGCTCATCACCCAAACATTTGTCTTGGGTGGGAATCGAACCCACGACCTCCGGCATAGCAGTCAGGGCCACTAACCACTAGACCAACAGGCCAGTCCTATTGTTTGGAATTTAGAAGGCATGTATAATAAATGAGTTTTATGACTTTTTAAGAGATTTTTTTCCGCTCTTGAACCAATGCGTCGTGTGATAGATGTGGAATATTATTATTTTTATTTCTTCACTACTTTTCTTGCTAAATCTTTTCTACTTATTGGAAGCCAGGAGCAGTTTTTGTCTTTTCGTAGACATCATCATATTTCAGCCGAAATACGTCCACTGTTGGACATTGTCCTCTTCCAGGTGACACCACAACGACTGGTCCTCCGTAACTCGTATGCAACACACTCCCGTGACCCTCGTTCGTCCACCATATAGGAAGAATTCCAACGTTGTGATTTACGGTAGGTCCACGATCACCACCCCAGAATTTTGCAGCCTGCGAGCATCCTTACAGAACCTTACCTTTTCGTAAGGCTATAGGATTATTAGAGACAGTTACTGCGCCCTTGAAACGTAAACTGACGGAACATGATTAGGTTTTAGAAAGTAAAAATGTAACACCTCTATCAAACCAAAAAAGGGCTGGATATTCTTAAAGTTTATTAAATGGGAGGCAGTTATTTAATTATCCCTGACACTGTTTTATTGAAAAAATACTAAGTAAATAGAGTAGTTTCCAGGGTCAAAATAATTACATTTTATTTAGTCCATATTTTAAATTATAAAAATAATACGCCTGACTGGGTTTGAACCCGCGACCTAAAACTCGTAACTCGGGGCCGTTACCACTCGGCCACCACTGCTCTTCCAGTTAATTATTGTGACCTAATTTGACAGCTATGAACCAAATATGTCAGGTATTTCATAAGTAGATATGACACATATAACTTATACCTACATAAACCACTGACCCATTAATATTTCGGTGGTCAAACGAATACCTCAAAGAATGGTGGTCAATAAAACATAAAAACGAAATGATGGACAGCTATTGAAGTTATTTTATTTGTATGTAAACATAGAATACTTCGCCTTATTACTAGTCGTGAAGGTCCTTCAAAGTCGATAAGTTATTGCTATGCGTGACATGGAGCGGCAGGTGTAAATATAATAATACAGTCTGGCCAGAAAAAACTATTTTCCATAATAAAGTACATTGGAAAAACAATCGATAAAGGTGAACTTATGTTTTTAAATAAATTTTTATAGTGTGGTATAGCACTGAAATCGACAATTAATTTAATTGTGGAAATATCAAACAGTTGGTTATTATTAATTATTGTTTCATCAAGTTTTTATAACAAAACAAATACCGAATAACTACTAATGGTTATTTGTCAATTTTAATGAACTGAACATTCGTATCCACGCCAATTCGTTAATGTCAAAAAATTACTTATCAATGTACAAAGACTAGCAAAATAATCCGAACCAAATAAAATCAAATGTAAACGTACCAAAAGTTTTTTTTTTAAGGGATATTATCAAATAACTGCATCCGCTCTGGGTGGAACGAAAGGGCTAACCTGTGATCCTTCCAGTGGACCAGCAGTGCCGAAGCCTACTAGGGCCATAGGTCAAGTCCTGGAAGGGAACCCCGTGGTCCTAGGAGGCAAGGCAACTGAAAGTACATAGACCTGTATGGTTTTAGTTAGTAAAAGTCTGACACTCCTTTCTGCTCCACCCTAAAGCGAGAGAAGTCATTAGATGATTTCCCACCTCAAAAACAAAAAACAGTTTCCACATCGTTTTCAGAGAGATAAATCCTATATAAGTCAAAAGCTACGTAAGAATGTGTGTGCGGTGCGATTCTTTAAGGGAACTGTTTAAAGATATTAACATAATGACAGTACCTTGTCAATATATCTATGAAAACATAATGTATGTTAGAAAAAATCTTCATCTTTTTAGCAAAAGAGGCGATAGACATAATTATGTTACAAGAAATAGGGATCAATTAGTTCAACCAGGTTTCAGACTGGCTAAAGTGGCCTCTTCTTTCATGGGGTACTGTTTGAAATGTTATAATAAAATACCTCCCCACATATTAGAACTCAATGAAACGAAATTTAAATCTTGTATTAAACGCACACTATGCAGGCAAGCATATTATAAGTTGGAGGATTATATTCAAGATAAAAATGCTTGGCTCAATGCTGGTCCAGCTCCACTACCACTAGGGCGTACTAATTAGTTGATTAGTTGGAAACTAATATTATTATTTTTTAATTTGAAAGACACAATTGCATTGTATAATGTAGAAGCACTTTTTCCAAGTTTGTGAATGTGAAGCACCATGGAGCATTTTTATTAGGTTACAACTTTTTTTTTTTTTTTGACATTACGAGCATGGCAGTTGGGAGTTTGTCATGCTCACTCAAATGTCTCGCTGTTGGTGGCACGTGTTATTGGGTCGTTCAGTTCCCTTCAAAATGGTTGAGCTGAGTGGGGCTGATGCACGCGTCATGCTCGTGAACGGGTGCCGTCAGATGGGACTGGTCATCTCTTAGCTGCCAGTGGCTTAATTCAGTTTCTATCTTTTAATTATTTTACATTTTTATTTCACTATCGACATTGTGCTCACATGATAGAAGCAACAAGTAATATGTAACCAAGCATTATATGTAACACATATATGATTTAAAAGAGTGTCCATGGAGTTTCTTGCACGTTCTTCTCCATAGAGACCTACTCTTTGGAACGTGCAATTTAGCTTCACTTTTCTTGGACTGACCGACATTTGACTATTCAAAAGTGCCTGTAAATGGTCTATTTGAAATAAATGCTTTGAATTTGAATTTGAATTTGAATTTGAATGGTAAGATAAACGATCAGTTTTCGACTTTAGAAACCGAGTATAGAACCCTTTATCATACACACGTCCAGTAGCGTAATAACCTTATGGCCACGAGGGCCATGGACCGGGGTGGCAGCCTAACAATGTGTAAGCCATTCCTACCAACTTTTTGAACCGTTTTTTATGTTAAACAGGCAAATACTATGCTGTTATAACGTATAAATACTTCATTCTAAAACACACATCGCAGACGTAAGTAACTCAGTTGCCAAACTAAAATGGAACTGGGCGAAGGTAACCGCTGACGGATCCTGAACAGCAGGAGCCGGTGACGCGGTAGGCCCCGAAGGAGATGGCGTTTGGGCGGAGCATCGCCGTGCCCTCGTGGGGGCGATCGGCGGCGGAGACCTCTCGCGCCGGGCCTTGGTTGAGGCCATGGTCCGGAGCGAGGAGGAGTGGCAGGCGATCGCCGACTTCTGCGAAGCAGTAATGCTCGCAAAGGAGGAGGCCGAACGCATCAGGCAACGGCGTTATCGCCGCCGCCGCCGTCGCCGGGATTCTGATCCCGATTTCCGGCCAACGTAGACGCGGGCTTGCGGACAGTGAGCAATGGGTAGCTCGCTGTCCGGCCGTCCGGTAACTGTCCGGACCAAGCTCAAGTCGTCGACGGCGCGCACTGTTCCCGCGCGCCTCAAGGAGTTGTCAGCAATAGCAGGGACCCAGCCGGGTCGAAGCCTACTGGGGCCAGGGTTATCCGAAAGGGCGCTCGAGCCCCGGTATGAAGGCTAGAAGGAACGGGGTGGGTCTTTTAGTCAGTAAAAGTCTGACACTATCTCCCGCTCCACCCAAGGGCGGGGGATGTCAATGCATGATTTTTTCCCACCATAAAAAAAAAGGAGATGGCGTGACGATTTAGACTCCTACTTAATTCATTAAACCCCTAGAAAATATCGGTTCGCGCTGTTATTGTATTTCTATAATTGGGTCTTTAATCGACAGTATTCGAATGGTTAAACTATTACCCAGAAGTGGTTAAAGATAGAAAAGAGTGAAAGAATGGACGGGGAATCTTTGTCCTGCGGTGGGACACAACCGGTTCTTCATAATAATAATAATAATACTTCCCTCACTCTCGGATTGAAAGCTATCAAGGTTTTTGCATAATTCGGCAAACTACGAGTACCTAACTAGTATAATTTGCAACTTGAAATTCTTTTAATTTAATTTTGACCGACCTCATCGTGGCTTTCCATCAGGTGAGATAGCGGTTAAGCGCGAACCTATCAACAATAATAAAATAAAAAATATTTTGATTGCCCTGAAAATTTTTAACTACGCCACTGCACACGTCCCCTACAGCTAGTAGGTCGTCTGTAGTTCACCGCAGCGAGCAATCAGGACTGTCACAAACCAATGATTAACGATGTTTGGTACTAACTGCCCTCAACTCGATATATGATTTATTTGATACTGAGATAGCGCACAACAGTAAATGTGAAACATTATGCATTATTGTTATTATCGGGTTGAATATTAATGATAGGACTGAAGTTATGTATGTTTTGGGGTTAGGTTGGCTGAAGGAAATTAGTGGGCCTCACCATCAGCGATTGCATCACTGCTTACCATCAGGTAGGATCGCAGTTAAGCACTAGTTTATATCAATTAAAAAAAAGGAACAGGGGTGGGTGAAAGTCAGTAAACGTATGATATTCCCTCTCACTACTAAATACTAACTCTCCAACCCAGAGCTGGAGGGTTATTTGATGATTTCTCTCCAAAAAAAAGGCTTGATGCTGTAGTTGACCGATTGGTTTCGTAGTTGATATCCACAATTTTTATTTTGTTTTTATTTTATTTTTTGTTTGTAGGAGGTGATCTCTGAAAGTAGTGGTCCGATTGCTAAATTTTTTTGACCGACAAAGAGCTGCTTTTTTCCTGTGTGGTTACATTTTATGTACGTAGGGGAAGCCGCGGGCAAATGCTAGTTACAAATATAAAGGATTTGTAAAGGAAGTGTTCAAAACTTGCATGTCAACGTTTTTAGGGTTCCGTAACCAAAGGCAAAAACGAAACCCTATTGCTATGACTCTTCTCTCCACTATCACCAGGCAGTAAACAGTACAGAAATTTATACAGATTTTACCATTTCTGTTGCCGCTATAACAATTAATCATCATCGTCATCATCATATCAGCCGAAAGACGTCCACTTTTCGACATAGGCCTCCCCCAAGCGTCGCCACAACGACCGGTCCTGTACATCACGCATCCATCGGATTCCCGCTATAACAATAACAAAAAGAAAAAAAAAATTGGTTGCCTGTAAAGTCGGTATACGGGCGAAAGTTTTACGTGACAACGACTTTTTATGTCTGTCTCTCTCGCTCTTAGGCGGGCTAACCATGCCCGAGTGGAAGGGACGCGTGCCTCTCACTCGCTCTCATTGTGAGCGCATAACGTGAGCGGAGCGTAACGCAGTTTCTTGAAGTGTCACCCGGCAAACCAATTTATAAGACGTTGTCACGTCAAAAAAATGTTTAAAAAAGTTGTATAGATAACGCACAGAACCCTTTGAGCGCGAGTTTTAAATTAAAAAGCCAGTAATGAAGCTTTGTAAATATTAAATCGCTTATGTCATAAACAAGTCGAGTATCAACAGGCTTCTAATTTATTATTGATCACATCAATAAGTTATATCAACAACCGAGCATCGACAAGCTGTTATTTATTAATCGTCTGTGAAATTTTTAAAGGGACCTTGAAACTTCGCGGTTAAATTCATTAAGTTCGAGTTCAAAAATATTTTGTTTTAAGAAGAAGAGGCTAGTGCACTGTTCCAATTGGCCGTTTCTTATGAAGAACCGGCCACACTATGGTTTTACTTTTATAAAAAAACGATTTATTTTACAATATTTCCATATTATAATATTGATAGATATGATTGGACACTCCCTCCATCCTCTTCTTCATTCTCCTCCATCTTCCCATGGGCCAGCCATCATCATCATCTTCCTGCCCTTGTCCCGTTTTATTTGGGGTCGGCGCAACACGTTTTTTTCTTCCATTCTATCCTGTCACTCGTCACGCTATCACTAACTCCTTTTTCTTTCATATCGCTTCTCACACAATCCATCCATCTTTTGCAACGTCGTTCTTTTGTCTTAGTCGGGTTTTAGTTTTTTAACTTTTTTTGCGAAATAGGTTTTAAATGAACACTTTTACACGTCATTTTTTTTCGTCAGTTTGAAATAGATGACGAGAAGTGTAGACTAGTCAACATGTACCAAAGAAGTAAAAAAAAAAAAAATAGCAATGTAAATCGGAATTGAAAATAAATCGATGAGTCTGCGATCGTTAACGCACCGCCTAAACTTCTGGGCTTAGACGCATGACACTTTTCACAAGGGTTCGATGAATAACGAAGGTAAGTACTAAGGAAAGATTTAAGGAATTTCGTCCCCTAATGAAAAGAGGGTACTAAATAACCCTACTGCAACAGTCGAACAAACAGTTAATATATGGAAGTTCGTCATTTGTACCAATGCATAGTTAATCGCATCGAGGCGGTTCATACGGCTTGTCAGGGTATAATCAAGTCCTGTTATAAATTTCACAATAAATAAAAAGCAATAGGATACATTTGCTTTCACCTACTATTTATATACGTTGAAAACAAAAACGCAATCTTGGGTTAATAAATAGCACCACCATGCGCTCCTGAGCCACCCAAACCATGAGCTATCCGAACCAGACAAGCCACGGGCTACCCAAGCCATCTAACCCACCCAATCCATGAGTCTACCTACCGATACACCCAAGCCACCAGCCAACAGAAACACACTTGCCATACGAATCACCTAAGCCACTTGAGCCAAACGAGCTACTTAATTAGCCACGAACTACCCAAGCAAAATTCTAAGCCCTCCATTGTATACTTAGAATTTTTATGTACTTTTAATTGTTCAAAATATTTGTAAACTGAAGGTGTGCAAAAAGATTTTTTACTACAACACTGTTAGATAAAATATTATTTTAATGACCTTATTATTACTCGTACTATGTTTTACACCAACTGTTATCTGCAATAATATTATAAAGAGTTAAAGATAGTATTTTATTTTTTGTTTGTAGGAATTAATCTCTGTAAGTACTGGTCCGATTGCTATAATTTTTTCACTGATAGAAAGCTGCTTTATTGCTGAGTGACAATATTTTATGTGCCGGGGCATTTTCGTTGGCAAAAACTCATAGGTAATAAAACCTGCTTACTCATCTAAATTCTATTAAACGTACATTATGAGGAAATACAGACGCATTCAAATAAAGATGCTTCTTTCCACAACCAAAGCTTTAAGATTTATTGAAAACTACGAGACTCGGAATAAATCAAAGTAATATCATGCCGAGTGTCTCTCATGGCGAACTGGATTCCGTATAATAATGTGAGATGGGAACACTTCCACCCCTCCAGAATCGCTACCGAATAATTTACGATTCATTCTGTCCCATTTTTACGGTTTCACCTGGAAAAGAAACCGTTTTAAACGCCAAAAAAACATAAACCGATGTTACTGTTTAGTCAGCTAGTATTAACGTAATGGAAAAAGAGCTGTTGTAATAGAAATAAAACTTTTACGACGCTTTTATGTCTATTATATTGCACAGAAATGTTTCGTGTAAATTTTTCATTTTTTTTATTCAAAACGACATTTGAATTGGTTTCGCCCTTGTTCGAGCGAAATGTTTCGAGTAGTAATGAGGATGTTGTGGAGCTCTGAAATTATCGGATATCCGAAATAAAGAAATATCCACAACCGTAACCTATACCGATAAAAAAGTCATAGTAGTTTACTGGTAAGGGATTCTTACAAGTCAATACAGAATTTTTCAGATAGTTTCAGAATTATAATGCGAAACTATCTGAAACTTTTTTATAACACAGTGTAGTCTAAATAACGGGTTACAGACAGGTAATTATTTGATTTTCCCGACCAAACAAATGATAATTATCTAAACTAGAAATAAAATCTAAACATACTATTTATATCTTACTTTTTCAAATTAATTTTATAGTTCTTATATCAGTAATCAAAACTACCAGGAACTAGCGGATAATCCGAAATAATTTCATATCCGTAAACGTATTAAAAAAAAACTGGTATAACATTCTATTCTATCGTAGTCTGCTTTCCACACTTAGTCCTATGCGGACCATTATACGTGAGATATGTCGGCCAAAACCTTTGGTGGGCTCATTCCAACCAACCCACATCTCTCCAAAAACTGATTAGGCCTCCCAAGTTATTCAGGGCATCTGTGAAGATTCTAAGATTCATATGCATATATCAGTGACACTTGTGCATGTGTGCATGTGTGCAGTCTAGGAGCACATGCGCAATTGCCTCTATCTTCTCCATGCATGCGCTGAACAAACCCCTGACTGTCTGTGATACCTACTGTGTGGAGGTATTCAATGTGCAAGCTAGTGATTGACCCCGCCACCAGAGGCAACCTCTCTAGTCGCGTGTGTAACATGGTTTCCTCGGTCTTCCTGCATCCTGGTTTCGAGGACCATCAGCGGTCTGCTTGTATGTAGGTGTGCTCACGTAGCTACCGATATAACATTAGGTATGCGTATATCCGTATCAAAATCCGAATAACATCCCTGGTATAAAATATACTTAGTGGGGTAAAGGAGCCGAGTTTATCGCTTCTTTATAGAATTAAATGTAAATTCGATACAAAGGACCTGTCTTTCTTATTCTGAAGCCGCCTCAAGAAACTATTAGGTACTAGGTAAAATGAGTCATGAAATAAGTAATTTGTTTGAAGGAATATTGATTATGCTCGGAGTCACTGGCTTTAAGACAAGGGCTTATAATCTAATAATATGGTTGCGAAGGAATTAGGCCTGAAACATTGTTGGAGAGAAAACAATTTAGTTGATTACGTACTTATGTAATCCTAACTACAAAAACGATACTTAGGTGTCGAAGTACTGCTTCTCTCTATTATTTACCTTTTATTTAAAATTGTTAAATAAAAGATCATATTTTAATTTACATATTTAAAAACACTTAACTTTTAATAATAGCCTTGGATTTTATAAAAAAGAAATCCGTGGTGGTGGAGGACAACTGAAGGACACACGTCCATCCAATTACCGGACGGCTGGACAACGAGCTACCCATTGCTCTTCGTCCGCAAGCACACGCCTACTGTAGCTGGAAATCGGGGTCGGGGATCCGACGGCTGGGCCGTGAGAAAACGTTCCATCACACGTGCGGTCGCCTCCTTCGCTAGCATTACTAGGACCATGGCCTGTACCAGGGCCGGGCGCAAGAGTACGCTACTGCCGATTGCCACCATGAGGACACGGTGATGCTGCGCCCAAGCGAGGCACCCGTAGACTCCACCGTATCCTCCGAGCATTAAGGCTAGCCTTGAAATTAGTTTTTCAGTAAAGTAGTTTTCAGTACTAGCTTTTAATTAAATATTTTCTGGAAAGCTCTGCTAAAAAAATATTTATCCACAATGGAATCTTAGGTCTCGAAATATTTTTTCTAGCAATTCGGTTTATTCCACAATCTAGATATTACAGGCTCAAATAATCCAAAGTACTACGTATCTTAAATCTTTTGTAATGGCATTTAATCTTATATGTAAAGATTTCATTAGGTATACTTATACACCGTTAAATTTTGGTCGTTTTAATCCCGTGGAGGCGACTCTCCGACAATATCGATTTGTGAATCTTCAAAAATGTACCTATAGTGTTTCATGTACCGGTTCAGTAGTCGGTGTTGCGTACAAACTACCTACAGGTCATTGGACTCACTCAGGTTTTCTTAAAGAAATTAATTTCGTACATGCGTAAATTAATACCAGTTATACTTTATTTTTTTATTTTATCTTTATAAATCGATAGTGTTTCATGTACCGGATCGACCCTCCACGGGGCAAAAACGATCAAAATTTAGCGGTGTACAAACACTTACTTCAATAATATTCTAAGTATTTAGTTTATTTCCAGTTGACAGCAACTTTTTTATTGAGTTAGTGAATCATCAAACTACTTCTCCCACTTTTCGAAGCGAGAGGGCGTGTCACACTTTTAAAGACTTGAACCTACCTACGTCCCTTATTACCCTTTGCGTTCTAAGGCCAAGAGAGTATTAAGTAAATGTGAACCATAAAATACTGATCGCTTAGTCTGGTGATGGCCTGAAACACAGGTTTTTATTAACTTAGTTCAGGCAAGTCGCTACAAGCTTTATTGGCAGTACTAACATATTACAACAATAGGTCATTTTAAACATGAGTGAATTAAACTACTTTTGCATAATTAGGTAACTAAGCCAATCTTCTAAGAACTTATATAGTACTACTAGGTTTGTTTTATGTATTTTCTTTGTATAAGTAAGTACTGAAATAAATTATTATTATTATTATTATATTATTATAGAACAAATGTTGTTGTTTATGATGTTAGTAAAACAATCCTGCAAAGTTGTTAGTGTTTTACCAATAACCCTGAATATAGATAGATTATTATACATTACTGTTTCCCAGTGTATACATAAATTAATATATATTTTTAATTTAGATAAATAAACCTAAATCAAAAATATAGAAATAGCTGAGCATTCTAGTACTTAAAGAGAGAAGAGAACTAATTTTTGGGAAAATTATTAATTGATCCCAATTTCCTCAAAGTTTAACCGTTAACAGAAACGGATTAAAACGTAACCGACCGTAGTTTGAAATATTGAAGGATTATTTAAAGTTATATGAATATTTGCGAGCGTACATAAAATATTATTTGGTATTGTTCTTTACGTAGAAAGGTCGATGGGAACCTTTGTTGTATACCGAATTTGTGACACATCTTGTACGCAATACGTAGGTGTTAGTAAATCTATGGCTACAATGGCAAACATACCCCTGCATAGGGTCGTAACCCTGCATAGGGTCTTAAGATACTTTGCATAAAGTATACTTTATGTAAAGTATCATAAGAGACTATGCAGGCATGCATGTCATAAGTTAAGAGATAAAATAAATTGAAGATTGTTTTCAAATTCCAATTAGTAGGTCTTTAAAATAAACGTTTTTCTTAGCTGCGCACACACTAATTAATTTAATTATTATTAATGCTTTGAAATTTTGAGTAAGTTTTGACACAACTATATTTAAAACTAGCTTTTGCCCGCTGCTTTTCCCACTTACATAAAATATATGCTATGCTAATAGCTTGTGTAACTCAGGAATAAAGCAGCTTTCTGTCGGTGAAAAAAATTTAGCAATCGGACCAGTACTTCCAGAGATTACCTCCTACAAACAAAAAGACAAGCTTTACCTCTTTATAATATTATATATATATATATAGTGTAGATTAGTTATTAAAAATGGTGATAAAATTCAAATCTTAAAAGAACTAAGATTAACTCTCTTATTTTATTCCTTTCGTAATATCTTAAATAAAGATCTTTTAAAGAAAAACCCCAGCAGACACAATTACAGACCGGTATTCTAATCTAAAAGTAATTAAGTAAAAGCCGTGACCATTAATGAACACAACTACGTAAATCGAACTCACTAACCTTGAACATTGATTTAACAAGTTTGTCTTTGAGATAAAGGGACGTTTTATGTCAATTAAAATTTCATTATTATACTGAAATTTTCATTGTCGTGATGGACGCAGGAGATTATCGACGTAGCTCGAAGAATTGCCAAACTTTAGTGGCATTGGGCAGGCAGGATATAATAATAATAATAATCATGTCATGTAGTCCATTTCATCATGGACTCAATCCATGATGAAATGGACTCAATCCATGAATGAGAACGTCATGCGCGCATATTACGGGTCTACAGAGGGGGGAACTAACCTCACTGCGTACCGTGTTAGGATGCTGTCTCTGTTTCAGGATCTTGAACCAACCGTGAACGTCTCGGCACAACGATTGTCGGATCAGGTGCGGGTTATTCAACGTAACCACAGGTTGGACGACGCCGCACTTGATCGGCTGCGCTCACAGGTACTGAGCAACCCTATCGTCTCGACACCGCAACAGATACAGACCGCGGGACCATCGACTTCTGTCACGACCACTCCGCGGTATGATCATGTTGAGAATGAGGCAGATGATAGGGTTGACAGAGTAAGTAGCCAGTGCAACGATCGACTGAGGAGCGCACTGGAGGATGCGCTTCGTGAGTATAGATCGACTCCGACTGAGCTTAGGCCCCGTTTACCTCGGTTGCCTATGCACAAAAAAAATAGGGCGCTAGTGTGTGCTCTGGACTCGCTGCTTAAAAATGTTTTTGAGAGCAGCGACAGCCTCCTTGATACGCACTCCATCCTGTACTGTGGGGCTGTTGCGGCATGTCGTCTTGCTAATGTAAAGTTCCCATGTTATGGAGTAGCCACTCGACCAACGCCTGCCGCTCCAGCCTGGCAGTGCAGGATCGAGAGGCGTATTGATGAGGCCAGAGCACTAATTGGCAAACTATACTGCTTCAGGGAGGGCAATACACGTCCACGTGTGATGCGTTTCGTGAGACGAGCGTTTTCGGGGACTGAAATAAGCCCCCGAGAATATATGTCACGTGTCACGGAACGCATCGACTTCCTGAAGCAGAAAGTTTGTGCATGGGCCAATCGCATCCGGCGGTATAAGCGACGGGTCGATCGGTACTCGCAAAATCGCATGTTCCAGAGCGATGAGAGGTGGGTGTACAGAGCTTGGGAGCGACCTGGACAAAATGTGGCTGACGGGTTTCGACCGGATAGTGTTGCCACGAATACATTCTGGCGCAGCATATGGTCGGAGCCCGTATGTCACACTGAGGGTGGCTGGATGCGTGATGTTGAGCGCGTGTGCGAGGCTATACCAGAAATGGACAAAGTTTTCATCACCCCATTAGACGTGGCCAGAGCAGTACGTCCGTTACCAAATTGGAAGTCTCCGGGACCGGACGGACTGCAAAATTTCTGGCTTAAGTGGTATAGCAGCTCACACGCGATTTTGGCATCACAATTCCAGTCATCCTTAGAGTCTGGGTCACTGCCTCAGATTTTAACAACTGGTACCACCCACCTGCTCCATAAGACGGGTAGTACCGCGGATCCCAAGAATTATAGACCGATTACATGTTTGTCGACGGTCTATAAACTTCTTACGTCCATCCTGAGAGTGAAAATTACTCTACACATTGAGAAAAACTCAATTATGTTTGCCTCTCAGAATGGATGTAGGAACGGATCCCGCGGCACTAAGGAGCTACTCCTCATAGACATGGCCATAAGCCAACAGGTTCGTCGATCCCGCAAGGATCTGTCGACATGTTGGATAGATTATAAGAAGGCCTACGACTCTGTTCCACATACATGGCTCATGAAGGTGTTGGAGTTGTATAAAATAGATGCAACTCTACGCACCTTCCTTGAGTCATGTATGAGGCAATGGAAAACAGTCCTTCGCTATCCAGGATGTCGACCGATCCAGGGGAATGATGAACCAATATGGATCAAACGGGGAATATTTCAGGGCGACAGTTTGAGTCCACTTTGGTTTTGCTTAGCCCTGAATCCTTTAAGCACGTTGCTGGAGGATTCAGGTTTGGGCTATCGGTTGAGAAGAGGTGGTCAGGTCCTATCTCACCTGCTTTACATGGATGATCTGAAACTTTTTGCCCACAACAATTCGCAACTGATGGAACTACTGAAGGTAACTGAAATTTTCAGTAGTGCCATCAGGATGGAATTTGGTGTGGACAAATGTGCAGTCATGCATGTAAGGCGAGGGGAGATAGTGGAATCCGAGGGAATTCAACTCTCGGATTCCATACACCTTAGATCCCTCTCCTCGACCGAAACTTATAAGTATTTGGGTATGTCGGAAGCGTTAGGCATTAACGTCGCTGACATGAAGCAAACGTTGAAGGAGCGCTTCTTTGGCCGCCTGAAGAAAGTTTTAAACAGCCTTCTGTCAGGCGGAAATAAGGTGCGCGCCTTCAACGGTTGGGTCATGCCGGTTTTAATGTACTCTTTCGGCATACTCAAATGGACTCAGACTGAGTTAGACGCTCTGGACAGGCGGGTCCGTACATTGCTGACCGCAAATCGGATGCATCACCCACGATCTTCGGTGATGAGACTGTACATCCCGCGGAAGTGTGGAGGTCGAGGCTTTTTGAATGCAAAGACTCTACACAACCGCGAGGTGTGCAGCCTCAGAGAATACTTTCTCAAAACCGACGTGGGTATGCACCGCGATGTGGTCGCAATGGACAAGGGACTCACCCCGCTGTCCATGGCTAAAGAGAACTGGCGCAAACCTGTGGTACTTACCACTGATGACCGCAAGGAAGTATGGAAAGGCAAGGAGCTTCACGGGCGCTTTTTTCGGGCTCTTCATGGGCCTGATGTAGATTTTTCGGCGTCCGTGGCCTGGTTACGATTCAGCAACCTCTTCGGAGAAACTGAAGGTTTTATCTGTGCGATTATGGACGAGGTTATCTTGACGAACAACTACCGGAGACATATTATGAAGGATGGGACGATTGACGTGTGTCGGGCATGTCATCGTCCGGGTGAGTCCATCAGACATATTATCTCTGGTTGTTCTCGTCTGGCTAACGGCGAGTATTTGCACAGGCATAACCAAGTAGCCAGGATTCTTCACCAGCAACTTGCTTTGAAATACAACCTGGTGGACTCTGAGGTACCGTACTACAGGTATGTGCCCGACCCAGTTCTCGAAAATGACCATGTCACGTTGTACTGGGATCGGTCTATCATTACTGATCGGACTATTATAGCCAATAAGCCGGATATAGTAGTGATAGATCGATTAGCGCGCCGCGCAATGTTAGTCGATGTCACCATCCCACATGACGAGAATCTCGTGAAAGCTGAGAAAGAGAAAAAAATCAAATATCTCGACTTAGCACACGAGGTTGTCGACTTGTGGAATGTGGACTCGGCTGTCATTGTGCCGATTGTCGTGAGCGTCAATGGCCTTATAGCCAAAAGCTTCGACGACCATCTGTCGAAGCTGGCGTTGCGCGGATGGATCAAGGGCCTGATACAGAAGGCAGTACTCCTCGATACGGCTCGTATTGTGAGGAGGTTCCTGTCTCTGGAGCCCTAACCACCGGTAGCTTGGACCCTGCTCCCGACACCGGCGGACAACTATTTTTTATATTTTTAAATGTTTTTTTTTTAATTATTTTTTTAAGAAATGTTTAAAAATGTAAAATAATATGTTTAAATGAAAAATAAAGGTGATAATAATCAATTTATTTCAGGCAACATGTACCCATATCATAAATACCTTATAGACTAACATACATAATTATATTAAATCATTTTGTTAGTAAACATGACTTAAAACTATGTTAGTAACACTTCACTTTGAGCTTTACATATTGCACTCAGGACAAATGGTCGATGGGGACTAAAGGTTCTGGAGTAGCGACCATGTACCGTTGGAACCGCAGTGTTGGAAGGCCTCTTTAAAGGTGGACTGATGACTTGGTAAAAGTTGCGGGAATCCGATGGATGTGAGACGCACAGGCTCGTACGTTTATATCGAGCTCAACAGAATGCTTGCACTCCGAAAGTTACATAATTAATGTAAATATGATTCAGTGAACTCACGAGTCGCAGTTCCAAGTAACCTTGCACTAAACTTAATGAACTTATAAATAAAACATAGTATCAAGCTTTAGATGCAGTTGCAGCTAAACTAGTGAATTATGAATAAAAATATTTAACTTCTTACTTAAAAGCACTACTACTATAAATGTGTAACTTGCAAAAATTAACTCATTGAATTTGAGATACTTCACTAATATTATAAATACAAACGCGATGTTTGTTACTTCTTCACGCTTAAGCGGCTGTAAAATTTTTGATGAAATTTGGTACTTATCTTATAATTTTAAAACATAGGTTATAATTTATATCGGGATTTTTTGAGGTGAGAAATCATCCAATGACTTCTCCCGTGCTTGGATTACGATGGGGTGAAGCACACATTCCAAGCAGTCTTTGCTAGTACAAAGTGCCTGGCTGAGTTTGAACTCGCGACCTACAACTAGTAAGTCGGGACCGTTACCACTGGGCCATCATTACTCAAACAAGTCGTATAAATGAGCACTGAACTGTACTCCTATCATCCTTTCCCTCTCTCTCGCTCTCTATTTACTGAAGAAACATCCTCACTCTAACAAAACACAAACTGTTTTATTATACTACCATTATAACATTTCCCAAATGAGGTTTGGTTCGTAGCCCGGAGCTACGCCGTAGCATGTAGCTCCGTAGAACCGTCGTAGCGCTTCGTAGCCGCGTAGCCGAAGGGCATCTAACTGGATTTCAGCCACGTTCAACCGTAACTGAGTCAATTAGTATGGTGTCGAGAGTGACGTCATCTCTCGTAATACTATAACGATAAACGGTACATCGATCGGTGATGCGAGAAATTGTTTTAAATGTTACGAAGGGAATTTTTAAGAGAAAAATTGGCTTTTATAAAAATATATTTTTGTATGGCTTGAAAAATAAAAACAAAACTTATTAGAGATCAGATAAAACAAAAAACACTAATTAGAGATCAGATAAAACAAAGATTTGCAGATTTAAAATTTAGACTGTCTATTAACTTGAGATGTCTAATAGATTTCCTTTTTATCAGTCTACTACTATCATATACTATAATATCTACTATACTACGTAGACTAAATTTATAATTTTCAAGGACGAAAAAACAGAAAATATACCTGCGTTAACTATTACGATAAAATAAATAAAATCAAAATAAATCTAGAAAAAAAAATCACAGTTTAATCTAATATGTAAATCTTTACCAATAATAATTCAAATTCATCAAAGCTATCTACCTATATATAAGGAGAAACTGACTTACATATCTACGCATAGCCGAAGCTACTTGGATTAGGAATATGAAATTTTGCACAAACTTTATTTTACGACGTAAGCGACAAGAGAGGATTTTATAAAAATTCACTCCCTTACGGGATGAAATGGATGTCTAAAGTTTGTATGGAGAAACCTCTTTGTAACATAGGCCATATTTAATCTATGCGGGCGAGCCGCTGGTACAAGCTAATTTATCTTTAGATTATAGGATTGTACCTGGTAATCTGCAGATTTATTAAATTATTTATTTAAACTTCATGTACAATAGTGGTACATAGGCGGACTTAATGCCTCAAGGCATTCTCTACCAGTCAACCTTTGGTTAAAAAAAAGATTACCTGCTTAATGCGCATATTAACGTATACCGTACTCTAACGGTAACATAATATACAATTATGAGTATTTTATCAATAAAACTTCAGTGAAAAATGCGGACATTGAACAGTTTCCCTGACTGGCGGCTCAGTGACAAGAATAATTAGCGAGGACTCATTAATTTCACTGTCCACCCACCGCTGACATCTACATTATTAATATTATAAAAAGGTAAAGTTTGTATTTTAGTTTGTAGGACATCTCTGAAAGTACTGGTCTGATTTCTAAAACTTTTCACCAATTGAAAGCTAGGCTATATTTAATGAATGCGGGCGAGGCTAGGACAAAGTGTATATTAGGTGGCAGTGAGAGAACCCATGGGTTTCGTGACTTCAATTTTCTAAATATTTTGGTACGATCACGCTGGACCACTGTCTCACCAGATTAAGAACGACGATGTGGTCGATGATGGAGCACGCTTTTCATAAAGCTCCTCAGGTTGTAGTTATCAGAAAACACAGGCTCCGGCAACTTACAGTGCCAACAAAATATTTCCAACTTAATCTGTGTGATTTTATATTGAGATGATTATGATGAGTTCGAAAAATAATTCCGAAACTGCTGTTTTAATTTAATGATTCACAAATCAACGTCATAGAAATATGACCAGCTGGACGAAGGGAATGTAAAAAAATAAAAATAAAAATGTGTGTGACGTAATTTATGGAAGGACCATCGAAAATTTTTAAAGGTTTTAAAGGTGGGTAGTTATCCGAGTGACAGGACAAAATGGAAGAAAAAAGCATGTGGCGCCGACCCCAAATAAAATGGGACAAGAGCAGGAAGAAGAAGAAGAAGAGTTATCCATTAAATTCTCTAGCTCTAGAGTGGAGTTAGAGGGCTTTTCTGTTTAAAACCCACTTCTGAGTTCTTCATTTGCTCCAGGTCCACAGTATTCCTTTATTTATTATTATTATTTATTATAATCTTTATTGTACACCACATAACCAAAAATACAGGACAAATATTAAAAAAAAAATAAGAGTACAATAACGAATAATAAAGTTTGCTTATATGAAATTAAGTTGCAAGTCAAATATGATATATGGACTTTCAAAACCGCATATTAGCTGCAACTGCAACACTTGGAATACTCATTTATTATAACTAATGTTTTGCGCTGTTGACGTACGTACGACTTCACGACGACGCGACAGGAACATATAATTTATGTACGTGTGTCACCGTAAAGTTTTAGAATCAGAATGTCTTTATTATGGGCATAGATTATATACAGATGTTGAAACTTAGTAATAAATTATATCATTATTATATTATCTAATATATATTTTTAATGTAAAATATTTAATTAATTTGCAGTACTCCGTAGAATTCCCCCTTTTTATTTTAATAATAATAATAATCTTTATTCAGGTAAGTTACACCCATATCATTACAATTTTATTTTAAGTTCTTGCAATCCATCGTAAGGTTGTCTGATAGATATCGCTGTTAGCGATAAGAAAAAGTTATTTTAAAAGTTTTGTTACTGTTTTGGTGTAGAATTTTATTTTATTCTGTTCTATAGTCTCGTTATGTCCTAACAAATAGGCTTAGAATAATAAGATTATGTTCTTTACAGATTAAACTAACATATACTTTCAGATATTTACAGTGAATCGAATCAAAACTATTATAAATGTCAAAGATACATAATAATACTATTCAATCACTTAAGAAATCCTAGATCACACGATCCAGGATTTCTATATTTCAATAAGCCTTATCGATTAAAAAGTTTCAGAATTTATATTTAAATAGTGGAAGTTTGAATATTTGGTGCCATACCAAAGATATTTTTGTCAAACTTAGCTGTTTTAAGTGGTACCACAATGGATATTTTTAACATAATGCCTTTTTGATTTAAGTTTACCAAATAGATTTTTATTTGCTTTTATAAATACGGCTACTTCATATACAGAGTGTAAAACAGCCCTCCACAAACTTTAAGGGCTTGCTCAGTAGACGAAACTGAAGAACCAACCACACGACTTATATTTCTCTGATATATGATTTATTCGACCAAATTGTCTTTTAATTATCTCACAGATGGTGTAAAAAGTAGAGTATGCAACACGGAAATAAAGTTGTCTTTGTCTTAGGCCGTTTGAATTCCTCACTTCACGCAGGTTTCTTTATTAACTTTAAACGAAAAAAAAATCGGACTCTCCATACAAACTGTCCAATCAAGGTTTTTAATTTTGTATGGTGAGGCTGATTTTTTTTTTCGTTTCCTAAAAAAAATCCGGTGGAAGGTTGTTCAGTTTTATCTACTGAGCAAGCCCTTAAAGTTTGTGGACACCTGTCCCTTACACCCTATATGTAAATGGATGAAAGGTCAATATCTTGAATTTTTTCTTGAATAAGTTAAACACGTGTTAAAGTGCCCTGTCTAGAAACTTTAATAGTTTAATGGGAAAGAAAGTTTACGAACTATACACGTTGCCTGATAGTATTTATGGAATTCAGTGGGTCTTCTACCCATCTAAATAAACAACTTTCTTCAAAGAAGTCGTAGATAATTCCCAAAATAAACGAAAGCTTACAAGTTTCGGCGCTAAAATCCAGCCGAATACTTTTGCCTAATATTCGGCTATTCGGTTAGGGGGCTCGCCGAACATTCGGTATTCGGTATGCTGCCGAATATACTATTCGTTGCAAGTCTAATACATATTTTCAAAGTTTCGACTTTATAATATTAAGTAGGTATGGTTCTCATTGTGAAATTAATTAGCTTTAGAACGTAGATATAACTTAGTAATCTCTTTTGAGTCTTATACTCATAGCAGCGGTATGTTCTCTTTATTTTGGAGAATATGATCTTTTGGGATAATTTTCTTTCTTTCTTTTATTTTGGAATTAGCTATTCTATTTTTATTATTTTATTAATGTTATGTGTACATTAAAGAATATGAATATTTTCTTCTATCATGCGGACAAAGCCGCTGGCAGCAGCTAAGGGTGTTTTTAATATCGCGCGGTTTTGATCACGCATGCGAGATAGCTCTGCACGCATAACCCCCGCCGATGTCCATTTCATACAACTATTTATTTTAATGCGTGGAATACGCAGGCAACATGCGTTTTTTTGCATTTTTAAATTTTCTGCATACGGAGCAATCCCGTTTGGGTGATGAAATCCGCAAGATATTAAAAACATTTGTTAGTCAATAAATATATTTGCTAGATGTATTTGTCGTATTGTTCTTGACTAAAATAACAATATGATAAATATAATCTTAACGTCTCCAAAATCTATTATTATGCTACACCGAACACAACGGCTGTGAACACGTGTTTTGCTCATAAGCTAAGCCCATTACCTATTAATCTCACAGACCCATATCAAGTCCTCTGACATTTGCAGATCGATAACAACAACCTAACTATAGATATAAATATTGGCGTCGAGCCCTCGGGCGTAGGTATAGTGCGACACAAGGTAAAGTTTACTTCGCGAAACACGATTAGTTAGCATACCATAAAGGTACTACAGTCCGCACACGTGTGCCTTGTACGCCGATCTGGGCGCGTCGGTCTCCATACAATATATACGGCAACTAGACTTGTAGAGCTACATTAGATCCACGCCACGCGACGTCGCTTTACGCACAAATCAGCCGTGGTCCATTTGTGCGCCAGTCTAATGTAGTTGCAGCTTCATAGTTTTATTTTAAAACAAAGCAACTTTTTGATTGGAGTCGCGACTACGTAATGGAAGCCTCAGCATTTGAAGGCCTCTCACATGGTAGACAGATGGACCTGGTGAGGATCGTGGGAATCCGATAAATATGAGATGTACCAGACCGGTCGTTAAGGCAACACTAGCTTTTGACGTTTTATAAGTGGCCATGTAGACCTATGTGAAATACAAATCGTTTGGATTTTGAATTGAATTGAACACTTGAGGAAGGAGGAATGATGATCTCCTTGATTTAGTGCCGTCCAACCTGAGATACATTTCCACACAACCGCTCTTACGTGATTATTACGTTATTACACATCTTCCTCCAGATATTTTGGAAACACAGATATATTGTGGATATTATCTAAGTTTCTATTGCAATAATCATTTATAAAACTAATCCAGTAAAAACCTCTGAAAATCTACAATAAAAGTATAGGTACGATTGTGTGAGACTCGAATAAAAAATTTTTCTTTCCATTCTTTCAATGTTGACAATCAGACAAGCTAAAATTTTACTAAAAAGCAGCTGGCGCAAAAACGAAACTATTATGAAGACATAAAATCATCTAAATAATATAATTGTCTCATTTTTGAACATTATCATTTTTACAAAAAAAATATACCTATTTACGACTGTCTCTCGTCAAAATCAAAGCTTTTGTAATAAATAAAATAAAAACAAAAAAAAAAAAAAAAAAAATAATCTTTAATTCGGATTAGTGACATCCATATGGGTTAGTAAACAATTGAAGAGAAAACTTATAACCTATGTTAGTAGCCTTAATGATATATTATTTTATTTTAAAACAAGGTGGTTGTTCCTGAAGCATCGGTGAACAACATCACCTATCAAAGGATAATCGTATCTGTCTGCTATGGTCTTCAGGATGGAGTTGGAGCTAGCCCGCACTCTGCAGAGCAGAGAGGCTGATTATAAATGCGGTACAAGAGATAATAATATATTTTTTTAGCTCCTAACCTTTCACCATGAGTTGGGATGCAAATTATATTACAATATCAAATAGGATTCAGGGTCAATTGAATTGAAAAAAAACTTATGCCAGAATTCACAGGTCAAAGGCTAATATAAAGCTATCGCTTCTTTTTCTCAATCGTAACCTCTAAATTGTGTCGTGTTGTTAACAGATAATACGAACCTAATAGAAATCTTTAATAATAAGGCTATTACACAACACAAGGAGAGCGGCTGATCCAATTTATTTAGATAGATAACAACCTCATCAAAGCGTTTGGTACAGCTGTCTGTCAAAATAGCTCCTGTGATTTTACATAGAATTTTGAATAGCTGAGTGAATTCATGGAATCTATTCTTAAGGGGCTAGGCAACGTGGCGAGAATATCCGTATCTCGATTGGAATTTACGAATTTGCGGCTTGTAATAATACATCACAATTTTTTAATTGTAAAATCTTACCTTATTTCAAAAACCAACTATCGACTCGTAACATCAAGACGAATCTGCAAGTAATACTGGTTATTAGCTATGACACTTATTTACAAAGATATCTTCGGCAAAAAGTGAATAACCTTCAAAATTGATCGAATATAATAACATAATAGTACACAAATGCAGATAGTTGGTTTTTGCAATAAGGGAACGAAATACTTAAAGAGCTTACTAGAAAAGATCTTATTATTTAAGCAAAGTCTCAATAAACAATATTCATAAACAGCAGAGTTAGATGGTTGTCCCTAGGATATGTACTCGTATCCTTTCCCGAACTGGATGTCGTCCACGGCTGAGCATTGGCCCCTCTTTCCTTATCAATCTCTTTTAATTAACAAAAACACGGATAAAATTTAAAGTGTGTTCAATAAATTTTATTATTAACTAGCTTTTGTCCGTAGCTTTGCCTACGTACATAAAATATAGCCAATGTCACTCAGGATAAAGCGGGTTTCTATCGGTGAAAAAATGTTAGCGATCTGACCAGTACTTTCAGAGGTTAACTCCTATAAACAACCATGTGTCGTAGCGTTATGTTATATACCCTTCCTCAATAAATAGGCTATCAACAATAAAACATTTTTTCAATTCGAAACAGTAGTTCCTGAGATTAGCGCATTCAAATAAATAAACTCTTAAGCTTTATATAAATGATATTTATTTTGTAAATATGTTTAAAAAACACTTAAATTTACACGTCAATTTTTTTTTCTCGTCAGTTTATGCTAGATGAGGCCGTTGTTTCCTATCTGACTACCCTGAGAAGAAACACCGAAACAGACTCAGGGGTCATAGTCTCTTTTAAAGTCCATACAGTAAATATGTAATGGTCAAATCACATGAGAACCATGCAGATTAGATTTATCTGAGAAATTCGTAGGTCGTATTTAAATATAGCCACCACCTTAAAGGGCTTGGTCTCCCGTCTCCGTTTAAACAACGAAACCCGCTCAACGTTCAGACTTCAATGATTTCGGTGATCACGAGGGTTTTATCCAATTTGTTTTATCGTGTGATCTATTTAGAGAAACGCCACATTGGGCTTTTTGTAGAAATGTTAGCTTCTGATTTTGGAGTCTTATTTTTGGTATTAAAATCGCAGTCAAGCACTGGTTTAAATCACTTGTTTGATAAAGAGGCAGCGCGAAAAATAGGGGGAGAGATAACATCTGAACGCCCTGTGGGTAATCGGTAGGTAATTCTGTCATTCGCTCAAATATTTCATAAAACTTGTTCCAGGAAAAAGGTTTTTTAAGAATTTGGTAACATTTTTCCGTCTTTCAAAATCTTGATTTTTGCAAGGTTTCTATAAATATATTTATTGTTGGTACATCACAATTTATGAGTGCATTATGAAGGCTATTTTTTTTTCATACCGGGACTGAGCTACTCTTTCGAAACTAACCCTGGTCCCAGAAGGCCGTTACCGGACGGTCGGACAGCGAGCTACCAATTGCTACCTATTGCTCGCCGTCCGCAAGCCTGCGCCTGCGGTAGCCGTAAATCGGGATCGCAATCCCGGCGACGGCGAGAGCGCCGTTGCCTGATGAGGTCGGCCTTCTCCTATGCTAGCATTACTGCTTCACAGAAGAAGGCGACCGCCTGCCACTCCTCCTCCCGCCGGACCACGGCCTGAACCAAGGCTCGGCGCGAGAGGTCTCCGCCGCCGATCACCCCTACGGGCACGGCGATGCTCCGCCCAAGCAGGGCACATCTCGACTATGTGCTACACCGGGCGTCATTTCCGCACGAATCCGGTACAGGAACCTCCCAAACTTGCCATATCCGGTGAGGACCTGCGTCATGCGGAGGGTGAGGACGCCGTGAGGTCTTTCCAGCCACGCCTCGCATTATGAGGGCTTAAAGTTCACGTAAAATAGCAGATTTTCAGAGGTATAAATTTACTGAATAAGTTTAGTCGATAATATCCACAAAATATAAATTTCCAAAATATCCAGAGAAAGATATCGCAATAACATCATAATCATGTAATTGAGCGGTCGTATGAAAATGTACCTCGCTAAGGAGGGTCTTAAGTTACGCTCAACAGGTATTTTTGAAGCTGTATCGTAAATCAACCTGCACTACAAAATCTACATAATTTGTTCAACTTTGCATTATACCCTTCGCCCACAGCGACTTTTTGTAGCGATGTAGTAGTAACGATACAATCGCGATGCGGTACTCACCACGATTCTCAGTTGCGATAAAAACGCGATACTGTCGCGATTTCATCATCATCATCATCATCATCATATCAACCGATACACGTCCACTGTTGGACATAGGCCTCCCCCAAGCGTCGCCACATCGAACGTTCCTGTGCGTCCCGCATCCATCGGTTTCCTGCTACCTTCACCAGGTCATCGGTCCACCTTGTAGGAGGCCTTCCAACACTGCGTCTTCCGGTAAGCGGTCGCCACTCCAAAACCTTTCGGCCCCAACGGCCATCTGTTCTGCGAGCAATGTGCCCTGCCCATTGCCACTTAAGTTTGGCAATTAGTGATCGTAACGTCGCGATTTAGTAACAGCAAAAAAAAAAAGTTTTTGTATGTAGACTTTCACTCACACGCCACTCTCCCTCCATTCTCCCCCGATGTCATCCGACACGGTCGCGTGTTTGCTTCGATACAGTCGCGTTGCTGTATCACAATAGTAGAGCGTTGTCATCACTGCGCGTTGCAAATGGAACTAACGCCCCTAAGTTGCCGGCGTGAGCGAGAGGCCTTAGAACGCCATACAGTAATTACAACAATAAAGCATAAATACCTATCTACATTTATGAGGTGATCGATAGCGTCAACAAACAGCAATTAATAAAATAGACTGCATAAAAGCTGACATACATAAGTTTGTCATAACACAAATTCAATATCACAACTTGGTCAGTAAATATTTATCGACAAATATACGCAAAGGCATACTTACTTAGAACATTGCAATAAGCCAGACGATTGGAGCAGTGCTAACTCACGAGGGGCCGGGGTACATCGAGCTACGAAGGAAATATTTGACAAAACATTTCCTAGAGAGATCATCTAGAAAGTTAAGTAGTAAGGCGCCTTACCATCAACGCTTGCAACACTCCTTACTATCAGGTGGGATCGCAGTCAAGCACTACTTTATATCAACATAAAAAATAAAAAAAGTAACACGGTTTCACTGGCTTGTTGGCGCTACTCCTGACTATGAAATCTTTCTCGACAGCGCATCGTGTTCTAAAGAGGTGTCAGCATAATTAAGCGAAAAAGATGGTGGATAGCATGAAAGAGAGCCAATGCTAACGCCCAGAAGCATGGACCGACTAAGGAGTCGCAGGGTGATTCCCGGCCACCTTAGCCGCAGGCTTGCGAACGGCGAGTAATGCGTAGCTCACCATCTGGTAAGGACCAAGCCCGGCGCGTCGTGTCGCACGCGCACTGCTATGGGCGATACCTGCCAGGGCTGCAGGATTGTTCCAAAGGGTTACCGCGGTCCTGGAAAACAAGTTCCTGAAGGAACACAAGTGTAAAAAACACAATCTCTACCCAGAGTGTAAAAAGTGATTTGATGATTTGATACTCAACTATTGTTTGTACAATATTTCCATATTACAATAATAACTATACACTAATACAATAAAGTTAAAATATAGTTTAAGATTTCACTAACTCTTCTTTACTCATTTCTGCACACTATTGTATACATCTCATCTGATCTTTCCTTTCGCAGGTCTGCTGGAAGAAATTTCTCCATGAAATAAGCAGTACCTTTGTACATAATTTATAATAATATTGTATCTTCTTCTTTATACTGTGTGTACATTTATTAAATAAATAAAATAAAGAGGTAAAGTTTGTTTTTTTTATTTTTTTTTTTGTTTGTAGGAGAGAATCTCTGGAAGTACTTGTCCGATTGCTAAAATTTTTTCACCGATAGAAAGCAGCTTTATTGATGAGTGACATAGACTATATTTCATGTACGCGGGTGAAGCTGCGGACAAAAGCTAGTAATAGATATGAGAGGACATTGTAGACCGGTCAGCTTTGTATCCAACCGACCAAGTTTAGCAAAATTAACTTTTTTAACAGTGTTTATTATTAACTATTACTAAAATCTAATTATAAAGAAATACTAAAACTTTCTATTTATAATTTATTTATTATATACTTTATTGTACACCATTACAATATACAAAAAGGAAACTAAAACACATACATACAATGGGCGGCCTTATCGCATTCCGCGATCTCTTCCAGGCAACCTTGAATGGACAGTAATTGTCTGACAAGAAATGGGGCTGTCATTGGTGTGACAAACCAGAATCAAACATTTATATTATAATAGAAACACAGATATATACATATGCTGTATAATATGTAGATACATAAATATATACATACGTCGTATAACAGATACATAAATACATCCATAATTATAGAAAATTATAGACAGATTTAATAAATGATGACTATCAATATTCCTTAACGAGTCTTTTAATTAAAAACAGGCAACGATTGAGCGCGTTTAATTGTGTCTGGTAATCCATTCCACACGAGCAGCCTGGACAGTAAATGATGTCATAGAAAGATGTGGTAAAGATTGGCCATTTAAGCCGCAAGTTCTCTGATGACCTTAGCAACTTTGTATATGAGTTGCAGAGGAACTGAAAACGATTTTTAAGGTAAAGAGGCGTGAAGGAGGAAATGAGGATATTATACAGAAGGGAAAGAATATGAGCATTCCGGCGAAGGCGAATAAGCAACCACTTTTCTAGTGTTTGAACGGTTTTAATAAAGTTCTGATAATATCCATTTAAAGTTCCTTAAAAAAACATGACTCTTGTAAAATTTGCTCACAGATCGGTAAGCCATTAAAGCAATGATTTATGTTAAAGTATTTGTTTATTTATTTAAACTTCATATTTAGTTGTGGTTTAGTTGTGGTCTTAATGCAAAAAGTCATAGAACAAACTTTGTTATTTATGATGTTATGTAACATAGACCTATAAGATTCCCAGTGTTGTAAAAATAACCCTATGTATGCTAAAATTACAAACTCATAGTTAAATATAAATAATATACTACTAAGTATGTAATAAGGCTTGAATTTGATATAAATAGATCAATATGTAATATACTCGTAATATTTTACACACGAAATAATATATTTATCGAAGAATGGATTTTGCCGACTCCATGCGACCAAGTTAATTAATTAAATTAATCCATAACTCTGTACAAAATAAAATAAACATCATTTCGCGTTATACGAATATTATGTGATGTGAAACTGATGGTGAGTTGCACCATTTAACTATAACGATAACCAAACCTTAACCAACCGTGAAACGGCCGCCTATTGGTCAATTCGACGACTTGACAACTGTTAACGGCTTTGTTATCGTTATAGTTAAATTGTACAACTCACCCTGAACATTTTTAGAATAGGCCAGTAAGAAAAGCTACCGTCAAAATATATAAAAATTTTGAATTAGGAACTTTTTGGAAATTTAGATGTGTAAGGAATTCATAATATGTCATTTGTTTTTACAAATTGACAACAATATAAAAAGTGTATGTGGTACTCACAATTAAAACGACATAAAGACCATTTTCACTGAATAATTTATTAAGACTTTCGTTGCGGTCTTACTCAACAACAATGTTACGAATATTAATATATTTACTTCGATTAGCATTTCGTTCCCTTCATAATCGAATATTATCCTTATTTGTTTACTTTTTTTACGTGAAACCTGAGTATAGTTTTTTTTCAGAATCAGTAACTGAATCATAGAGTTTCTTGCACGTTCTTCTCCATAGAGATCTACGCTTTGAAACGTGCTATTTAGCTTCACTTTTCTTGGACTGACCGATATTTGACTGTTCAAAAGTGCCTGCAAATGGTTTATTTGAAATAAATGCTTTGACTTTGACATCATGTTATATTTTTTCCCAAAAATATTTTTAAAAAAGTTACAAGTTGGACACCACCGACACTAAGTACAAAAAAAACAGGTCACAGCAGGTCATAGCGGGCATTAGGAGACAGCGTACAGCTGGGTGCGGAAGCAAAACAATCCCTCAGCCACCCAAGTGGCCTGGTGACCATATTTATAACGCCAAACAGGTACCATAACGAGCTCATAACTTTGTGATTTTTCATAATACAGTTTTGAAATTTTGTACATAGATTCTTTATATAAAAATACTAGTCACGTGCTTCAGATTTCGCATATACTAAAAATAAGGGTGTATAAAAAATAAATCCGTACAACATCTAATCAGCATTAGGCACCAAATCATAATTAACTTGACTAAAAGAACAAAAATGATCCGACCCAAACAAAAAAAGAAAAATAAATCTATAATTATTAGAAAAGAAAGAAACTGTACCCTTCAACATAGCTCGATGTCTCCCTACGGAGCGCCATCGAGCAGAAGTGTACTAGAAGCGTCGTGAATACACCATGCGTCCACAGTGCACGGAATCTCCATGCCTGGACAGCACCTAGATACGTAATTACTTATTATAACATTTATACACAGACGCAGCGTCGGAAGGCCTCCTACAAGATGGACCGATGACCTGGTGAAGGTTGCGGGAAACCGATGGATGCGGGACGCACAGGATCGATCATGGGGACACACTTGGGAGAGGCCTATGTCCAACAGTGGACGTCTATCGGCTGAAATGATGATGATGATGAACATTCATGCGCACTAGTATCAACTGTCATGGGAGGCACCATAGTCAGAATAAGATAAAATTCCAAAATATGGATTTAAGGGAGGGTTCTTTTCCACTCGCCTATCGTCAGAATCGAGCATGGTTTAAAAGCTTGTTACTTCATGAAACGCAATCCAACATTGTGCGTTCGATTGCGTTGCGTATAAGAGAAATAACGCCTGAAAACTCTGTTGGCATTCGGTAATTCCGTGATTTACTCGAATAATTCACAAAACTTGTTCCAGTCCAGAAAGTACGTGTTTTTTTAACCCTTGCAAGTTTTTCAGAAAACTGGTTGTCATTTAGAATCTCGATTAAATGTGCAAGGCTTTTATTCTTGTACTTTTTTATATTTTTAGTATATGAGTACATTATGGAGGGCCAAAGTTCACTCAAAATAGCAGGTTTTCAGGGGTCTTTACTAGATTACTTTTAAACAAATATATATTTTGATTTCTATAAAAGCCTAGATAATATCCACAAGATATGTGTATCCAAAATATCAAGAGAAATATCTGTAATAACATCATAATCACGTAAGAGCGGTTGTATGAAAATGTACCTCGAAAAAGACTCTCTGAACAAAAAATTTTGTTAATTGTAGTACATTTTGAAACATGAATTTTGTTTGGTCGGTCAGGTACGACGAATGATTAAATTTTTGCTACCCGAAATGTTGTCAATTTTTACCAGTAAAGGGAAGACGAAAATCAAGGTCGAAACCATGATAATGAAGAGAATGGTAAATGAAAAATACCTTCAAGGGAGAAATAAATATTCGCAAACAATGCAGACTAGGAGCAAAGTACTGGTTGGGGGTAAGTTAGTGATAGAGCTGACTACAAAGATAATAAGAAAATATAAATATATCAAAACCAAGCATTTTATGGATAAGCATAGATTTAAATAGTCAATATAGAACTGTCCGAAGGTTTACTTCGAATGAAAGCCTAAAGAATTCATATTTTAAAATATATTTATAAGAATCTGTATCGCGCACACGGCCGCTTTCGATGAGACTTGAGTCGTTACTTCTGGACAAGTTTGGTCCATCGTTGACCTTTTTTTTTTTTTTTATGGTGGGAAAAATCATACATTGACATCCCCCGCCCTTGGGCGGAGCGGGAGATAGTGTCAGACTCTTACTGACTAAAAGACCCACCCCGTTCCTTCTAGCCTTCATACCGGGGCTCGAGCGCCCTTTCGGATAACCCTGGCCCCAGTAGGCTTCGACCCGGCTGGGGTCCCTGCTGTTGCTGACAACTCCTTGAGGCGCGTTGACCTTATAATCATCGCTTATGTGGTCAACGGTGGATGAAATATGTAACCAAGGTTATAAATATGTAACTCATAATTTGATTTAAAAGAGTTTCCATGGAGTTTCTTGCACGTTCTTCTGCATAGAGATCTACGCTTTGGAACGTGTAATTCAGCTTTACTTTTTTTTGATTGACTGACATTTTGACAATTCAAAAGTGACTCTAAATGGTAAAAATAAACGTTTTTGATTTCTAATTTCTGCTTACCATTAGGTGAGATAGTGATCAAACACAAGCCTTTATAAAATAAAAACAACCCAACCCATACGCACTTGTTGGGAACACATTTATTGTGCGTATGGCCAAGGAGTGGAATTCCTTACCGAAGTCTGTGATTCCTGATAGCTACAACTTAGAGGTCTTTAAGTGAATAGTAAATAGGTTACTTCTAGGCAAGCGTGCTCCATCGTCGACCACATCGTCACTTACCATCAGGTGAAATGGTAGTCAAACGCGAGCCTATCAATGATAAAAAATACCAAACGCGTGGCAAATTCTCTTCGGTCCAATCGAGTCAATTTATCAGAAGAACACAGGCACCACCTTATCATTACTAGACAATGTATAAGAACTCAATGCTCAAACACTGGGAGCAGTGGTGGCCGAGTGGTAACGGCCCCGACTTACGAGTTGTAGGTCGCGGGTTTTAACCCTACCGGGCGCTTTACTTTGTGTAATTTATTTCATCACTACTGCTCTCAAAACGGTGAAGGAGGACATTGTGAGTAAACCGGCATGTCCTAGAACCAAAAATTCAAAGATATGTGACATTCACCAACACGCACTGGGCCCGCGTGGTATATTACGACCCATTCCCTCTTTTAGAGAGGAGACCTGAGTCTTTAGAGTTGGGATCATTAAAAGCTAATTATGAGCTCACACACTTAATGTTAAACAAAAAAATTGATAAGCCATCTCTAGCAGATGCCGCCTTAGTGCTCTGTGGCTCAACTAATTGAAACTCGTCGAGATTCCACGAGGCTACTCGCCCGAAGCACGCATCGGCGATATTGTACACAAACTGTTGTTTCAGACAATTGAAAACTACTCGTGATTGACTTTACGCGAGTTACGGTTGAATTGCGCTGAAAATTGCGCGTTAAGTAGCCTTTTCCTTTTCAATGGATATGTTACAGCGGAAAATGGATTCGTAGAAACAATAAATAGGAATCCAATATTGTTCTGATTTCCATGTTACGTTGGGAATTTTGGGACACAATAAGAAAAAGGATTACGAAGAAAAAGGATTACTTGTGTCGTGTTCCTCATTATTGAGAATTTAAAGCATTTCTATTTATGATGCTTATTCAGATGTGTCTTTGTCATTTTGATGTGCTTCGTAGAATTTCGAGTCCAGAGATGTTGAATTTGATCAGACCATCTAAGTGGTTTGCAACCTCTTAGACGTTTGCCATCGACATTGCCTTAATGGTTTTGACCGCATTTTCTCCCGTTGTAGACAAAACAGTCCAGAATTTTATGTAGGCAGGTAGAAATAAGTCTAGTTTGTACCTCTAAGTCGTGAAAAATGGACTCATCCGCAACATTTTTCTCCAACACCACATCTTGAAGCACTGATATGATCACGACCAGCTTTCCTCTTGTCCATATCTCCAAAGCGTAGCTGTGATGGTGATGGATCTGGTGGAGATGAAGAGAAACTTTGGACAGCGATATATTTTTTCTCTTATTTTAGAAGTTAGAGGGAGGGGGGGACCCGTTATACCACTTTGGAAGTGTCTCTCGCGCAAACTATTCAGTTTAGAAAAAAATGATATTAGAAACCTCAGTATCATTTTAAGACCACATAGATACCCCACATATACGTGTGGTTTGATGAAAAAAAAATTTTCGAGTTTCAGTTTTAAGTATGGGGACCCCCAAAATTTATTGTATTTTTCCTATTTTTATGTGATAATCTTAATGCGGTTCACAGAATACATCTACTTACAAAGTTTCAACAGTATAGCTCTTATAGTTTCGGAAAAAAGTGACTGTGACATACGGACGGACAGACAGACAGACATGACGAATCTATAAGAGTTCCGTTTTTTGCCATTTGGCTACGGAACCCTAAAAATGGTTGTACTATTTAAAAAATAGTTGATTAAATAAAATTCACGAAACAAATATTTTAACTTTGTTTAACACACTATTCAAACTGTTTTATATCAATTTGAACAAACTATACCTACTAATACTTGGATTAGAAGCCAGCTAAGTTACCGTATTGAATAAATTATTCTGCCTAATTATTTTAATCACGCGCGTGTAAACAGGTTTAACGTAAATTTTGTGCTTAATTATTTAAGCATATTACATTACATATAAGTTCAACTAACAATGAACATGATTTAATTTTGTTTACGTTGTTTCGACAAAAGGATTGTTTGTGAATTTATGAACAAAATAAACGAAAGAAAGTCGAGTACCTACCTAATTCAAATTTATTTTTTAACCGACTTCTAAAAAAAGGAGAAAGCTATCAAGGTTTCGCTCCAGACCTTGGTACAGGCCATGGTCCGGAGCGAGGAGGAATGGCAGGCGGTCGCTTCCTTCTGCGAAGCAGTAATGCCAGCAAAGGAGGCCGACCGCATTAGGCAAAGGCACTCATAGCTCCCCAGCTGCCGTTGGGATTCCGATCCCGTTTTCCGGCCACCGTAGGCGCGGGCTTGCGGACGGCGAGCAATGGGTAGCTCACTGTCCGGTCGTCCGGTAACTGTCCGGGCCGAGCCCAAGTCGCCGACGGCGCGCACTGTTTCCACGCGCCGCAATGAGTTGTCAGCAACAGCAGGGACCCAGCTGGGTCAAAGCCTACTGGGGCCAGAGTTAGCTCCGAAAAGTAGCTCGGCCCCAGTATGAAGAAGGAACGAGGTGGGTTTCTTAGTCAGTAAGAGTCTGACACTATCTCTCGCTCCGCCCAAGGCGGGGGTCGTCAATTCGGATGATTTGAACCCACCAAAAAAAGGGTGCTTGTGGCTTGAATAATAACAGAAACACAGTTCGATCTTCGAACTTGATTTCAGTCAAGTCTGACACGCATTCCCACTCCGCCTTAGAACGGAGAACGCAGAAGTCGTTAGATGTCTTCCCACCTAAAAAAATATCAAAATTCATACGTATACGTGGATGGGTAACCAGACATTGCAAGAAACTCAGTCACTCTCTCTTCTGTGCCTCAAAATGCACGTTAAGTCGTTGGTCTCGCCTGTCATTAGAATATTTATGACAGTTGTTCAAGGCAGTCAGAAACCAGAGAGTCTGACACCAGGCTGGTTCATTCAGTCAGTGGCGAAACCGTAAATGGACAGTCATTCCGTATAATTTGTGAAGTGAATAACTTTCTTGGTCTAACCTTAAGCACTGACCAGAAAATTTTATAATTTGCTTAATTTCCTAATTATGCCAAATTAGGTTATTAAAAATTTCACCATGATCAGAGTCGATGGTGTTTCTTGCCGGTTCTTCTTGTCCGGGTGAGATGGCTATGTCACCTCGACAATCGGAAGAGATGGCCAGATTATTGACAGAATTTAATGACGTATTTTATGTTTTTTATTTGTTTTTAACATTTTCTAGATGCCAAAAGAGTAGGTACTTGCGGGGCTCCTGCGTTAAAAACCACGACTGATCTATGGTGATCTTCGTTCACATTTCTATAAAACAGAAACATATTATCCACTAGCTTTTCATGACATTATACATTGTGTTGTATTTATGCACTAATACAACACAATATATAATGTCAATGTGTAATATAACTCAGAAATAAGTCATATTTCTATCAGTGCAAAAATTTTAGCAATCGGAGTCCTTCGGGAGAATACCTCCTACAAACAAAAAAAACATAAAAACAAACTTTATACCTCTTTATAATAACATTGTAGATTTTTCCGATAAAGGAAAAGTTATAACATATTTACCATACATAGGTGCACACGACCAAAAGTTCTATGAAAAATAAAAAGAAAACAATTACCCAACCCAACCTCTGGCAGAAAAACAGTTCGTTCGAAAATTTCGTAGGGAAAACATACAGACAAATGTTGCCTCGCGCTTTCACAATTCCACAAACAAATGTGTCCCATTTATACCTGAGAGGACAAGAACTGCCACAATTTAGGTACCTGAACCCTGTTACTTCATTTAATTGGATATCGGCTGCCGTTTAGTAGCGTAGGTAAGCATCGGCGAAGAGGCCTCTCGACCACGGCCTCTCACCCAGGGCCAGGGACCAGGGCCCGGGCCGGTTCGAAGCCTACTGGGGCTAGGGTTATCCGAAAGGGCGGTCGAGCCCCGGTATGAAGGCTAGAAGGAACGGTCTATTAGTCAGTAAGAGTCTGACACTATCTCCCGCTCCGCCCAAGGACGGGGGATGTCAATGCATGATTTTTTCCCACCATAAAAAAAAGGGACCAGGGCCCCACGCTAGCGAAGGTTCTAGGTATAAGAAGGATATTTTTGTAACTAACTAGCGTTTGCCCATGCCGTCGCCCCTGTGCATAAAATATAGCGTATATTATGAATAAAGCAGCTTTCTATCGATAAAAAAAAAATAGCAATCGGACCAGTACTTTTAGAGATTAGATCTTACAAACACAAAAAACAAAAACTACCTCTTTCTTATATTAATGTAGAAATGTAGATGTAGTAAGTAATCTACAAAATATGTGTAGATGTAGATAGGCTCGCGTTTGGCTGCTATATTAGCTGATGGTCGAACACTGGGGTGCGACAATCGCCGTCTCGTTTTCGATATTTATGAAAGAAAAAGGCCTCACTGATGCGACTTCACCCTCGCCTAAATAAGTTCACGCTAAACTTCTGCTCCCGTTACAATTTATAAATTAACGCCGTACGTTACTGACATTAAAACAGGTCGCGTATTTCATTTCCCAGTTAGAAATCATTAACAATTTGGTTTATTGATTTCACGAAAACCGAGACACTACGTTGTCTAAATATCGATTGGTTAGTCGGTTTTATTTGAAAAGTTTTGCCAGGCGACTACATACTTACTAAGTCGTATAACTAAGCTACACGTTTCGTTATCGACCGATAGAATAAGTTATCCTCAGTCAATGCCACAGACTAGAATTGATGTAGGTATTCATCTATAATTATGTAGGTATCTTTGTCTCCTAATTCACACCGTATGCAAGTAACATTTATCGTTCGAAAGATATCTTGGCCCTAGAACGCAAAAGGTAAATGAAGGAAAACTACCTGTGTTTCTTCATTTACCATTTTATGTTTTAGTCAGTAAAAGTCTGAAGTACCTCTCGCTCCTCTCTAGAGCGGTTTTGATGATTTCCCATCTCTAAAAACAAACAAGTATAACAAGGTAAGCAACTACCAGCTAACTAAATTATATACAGCAACCTTTTCAGTAATAAAGTTTACGAAAATCAAGTTAATCATCAAAGTCGAAAATCGCAAAAGGTGTTCGAAACAGCGATGTATCAAAGTGTGAGAATTTATAACGACGTGCGGTGAGAGAGCCGGGTGGTGAGAGAGCCGGGCGGCCTCTCCTCGCTAAGGTGTTTGTGAGGCAATTCGGTGCGGTCACAGCTTTTCACCAACAATAAACCTTAATGAAATTTGCTCTAAGAGATTCGTTTATAGCCCATTAAGTCGACATCAAAGATATATCTTACTCAAAGAGTCGTTTCTCGCTTCGCATGGTGCTCGCTTAACTATAAAAGGCAGCGATTATTGATGTAACGTAATTGAAAGGAGATCGATGGCTCTTGTCCACTAGGCTAATACAAAGACCCATTCAGGGGTTGCTAAGAACATTATCCGTCGACTCATTCATTTAATAATAAGAAGTAAGCAACAGTTGAATAAACCTATGGACATTAAATAAACTATATACGATATTGACTGGCCTGTAGGTCTAGTGGTTAGTGGCCCTGACTGCTATGCCGCAGGTCGTGGGTTCGATTCCCACCCAGGATAAATGTTTATGTGATGAGCATGATCATTTGTTCTGTGTCTGGGTGTAATTTATCTATAATATGTATGTATTTAGAAATATATAAGTATGTTTATCAGTTGTCTATTTCCCATAATACAAGCTCTGCTTAGCTTGGGACTAGCATTGTGTGATAGTTGTGGAATATTATTATTATTATATTATATGTTAACCAGAAGCGGCTTTGTATGTAGTTTTATCACTACTACATCGGTGAACGTTACTTTTTAGATTTGCCGGACTTTAATTGCTTTTTGAATTGTAGTTCCATTCTTCGACTTTAACGGTATTTAAAATACACTTTCGAGATGTGAATTTACTTTATACTCGTAGTATCGTACTTTATTTAATTATCATAGCCCTTGTCCCTGTTGGACATTAAGGCAACAATCTCTGAAAGGTATTGATATAATTGGCCATTGGCATGTTTGGCGTGTGGATGTTTGGAGATCGGAGCAACACTATTAGCACAGAAGGGTCCATCCTCTTAATTTTATTAGCCTCGTTAGACGCCGTAAATACTGGAGAGGATTATTTGCTTTTGACGCCCGAAAACACATGTAAACTAATATTAAATAAAACAGTTTGAACCTTGGATCAAAAACTGGACAAGTGCGAGTCGGAACCGCGCCCTGAGGGTTCCGTACAAACTCCTTACAAACTTACCTATGTAAATAGTTCAATTACGGAATGGAATCTCGGTTTTACAGCTTCAAGATTCCGCAGGCCTTAGTATATAGTTTTAACTCGATATCTCGACGCGTTTCCGAGATAAAGGGTCTTGACAGACAGACAGACAGACGTACGGACGGACAACAAAGTGATCCCTAAAAAGCAATAAATCACATTCCATAACCAAGTTGTTCTAAAAATGAGTGTAAATAGAGACACAATATTGCGAATTGGATTCTACGAGGCGTGGTAATGCCGCGATTGTGGGCCCCAAATCTCGTTAGTCAATAGTTGGCGCGTCCTATTGTCCTGGGTGAGCGACAAAAGTTATGTTACGGGACTCGATCCGCTATGAAATTTTGTTCTGTTCTATTCAATCGATGTTTATGCAACTGTAAATATACTTACAACTTCATATAGTACTTAAAATACTAAGCCCCTCGCGCACGACTTTTTGCATTTTGAATAACCTTGTTATTCAAAATTCTGGCCACTAACAATAAAAAAAAAAACAGGATAAAACGTGCTTACTGACGAGAGAGTTAAAGAAAATTGAAACTACAGAATCTTGGAGTAGTGGATTTTGTTTGTATGAGTAACTTGTAATTAAAATACTATATTTCTCTAACATATGATTTGGTCGACTAAATTGTATTTTAATAATCTCACAGATGGTGTAAAAAGTAGAGTATTCAACACGGAGATAAAGCTGTCTTTGCCTTGGGCGGCTTGAACTTCTCACTTGACTCAGGTTTCTTTATTAACTCCCTCGCAATGCTCGGGAGTTAATTAAAATTAGCAATCTTCGGTTCGTTCGGAATTCAACATGTCGCCCGCGACTTAAAGACACTGCTTTATCCCCTAGTCACATAATCTACTATTAATACTAGCTTCCAAATAATCTGACATTCCATTCCAACTAGCTTTTGCCCGCGGCTTCACCCGAGTACATAAAATATAGCCTATGCTAATCAGGAATAAAGCAGCTTTCTATCGGTGAAATAATTTCAGCAATACTTTCAGAGATTACCCTCCTATAAACAAAAAAACAAACTTTACCTCTTTATAATTAGTGTAAATTACGGTCAAGCAATAATTAGTTTCTTGCACTTACTTAGTAGGTACTTTTTTAACATAACTCTATTCAAACCAGCCGTACAGAAAGAACAGCAACTCTTTACCTTTTAACACAAAAGGTCCCAAACGGGATCTTATTTCCTCAAGGGCTGTCTCAGGTTTCTGTAAAAGAAAGCCTATTGAGTTTTATAAGAGGGCTTCCTTTTACCCGATTTACAAAAAAAAAAAAAAATCAGGTTGTTTTAAAAGAATCGTAGAAAGTTGGTCTCAATTGTTTTATTTATTTCGGTCTCAACTCATAATTTCATCAGTTTTTCGTTTGAAGCTTTTGCTTTTGGTCTGCTCCGAAATTATACACTTTGGGAAAGTGTTCTGTTCCTAAATTTTTACTCGACTGTACGATAGCAAAGACAGGATTATGATCGTAGGATCTTTGTACGTGGTCTATTTTTTTTTCTTTTTTTAATTTCATCTGGCCCTACTTTAGAAATCCCGCCTGTATCGTGAGTGCGTTTACAAACATGTAAACTCACATGCACAAGATACCCAGACCCAGAACAAACTATCTGTAAACCAAGCGAAAATGTTTATCCAATGTTTGTTCTTGTGACATCACATTTATTGTAAAGTTAATACTCTCGTACCAACACAGCTGGATGAATTTTAATAAATGAGATATCGATCGATAGGTCATGCGATAGTTACTTATGAACTAAATAACGCGGTGATCGACGTCACCGACACTGTCGCCGCCGCAAAATTACATTTAATTTATGAAGTTGGGTAAGCTACAAAAAACCTATCTAAGAACATTTTAATTTGCTTAATACATATTTTGCTCCAACACACAGAACTGATAAAAGAGGTTAGTGGCCTTGTGGGCGGGGCAGGCATGCGACAAAGTAGGGCAATGCTCATAGTTCAACTAGCAATAGCAAACTTGCGATCTAAGTGTGCGTGTCTGTTAATTGCGTAATGCGCGTTCGTATTGGTTTATTGCCTGTAGACCCTGTAGTGGAGTTAAAGGGTGTGAGACAAGCGGCGACACTCGTTGTAGTACAAATCGGAAAGTATTTCCTTTCTAACCTTTTTCATCTTTTCTGTGCTCCAATGTATTTAGCTTAAGACAAAGAAAGAAAATAAATTCACTTTAGAGAATAGGGCCGTGGTGTCGATAGAATTCAATGATGTAAAACTTGAACCCAAAGTAGTATTACACTGTATTATGTAAGACCAAGGAGATAACAGTAATTAAAAAGCGTGTTAATTCAGTACAATGGAAACCTTCACTCCGCTGTGTTTAAGAAACTTATAAGGCTAAATGGGCATACTCGCATCGCATGTAATTTGGGATACTGCAGGCAGGTATTTTGGAATACACAGATATTTCTATGAGTGTCAAGGGCTGACTATATTTTTTGACCATAAATATAAGGACACAGCACTTACGTTTATTAGGTACTTCTATACGCTCGAACGGCACATCGGATAAGAATGAAATTTGGCACACAGGTACATCAATATCTACCCTATTAATTTTAAGTCCTGATGTAATTTTTATTTTTGGTATAAAATAAAGAATATATCTATCTCGGGAATGTGATCCCCTGAGACGATTTTCGACTTTATAATTTCAGCTGCTATAGTTCTGTTAGACATTGGCCTCCCTCAAATGTCGCCACAATGGAGAGGGAGGCCTATGTCTAACAGTGGACGTCTTTCGGCTGAAATGATGATGATGATGATTGTTCTACCATAAAGCTAGAACTACATTAGACCGACGCACACGTGTAACACGCCTGATTTGTACGTAGAATGACGTCGCCGTGGTGTGGATCAAGTGTAGATCTACAAGTCTAGTTTCCCTATAAAATATATGGAGACAAACGCGCCCAGATCGGCGTGAGTGGCATACGTGTGAGCAGTGTAGCTCTAGCTTAAATCTTTGTGCAAATAGAGGGCGAGCTATCCAAACAGCTTGGATACGGTACGTATTTTCAACATCACACAACGGCGTCTAGTCCCAAGCTAAGCAGAGCTTGTGTTATGGGTAGGTACTAGACCACAGATAAACATACTTATATTTCTAAATATATACATATTATAGATAAATTACACCCAGACACAGAACAAATAATCGTGCTAATCACACAAACATTAATATTTTGTCCTGGGTGGCAATCGAACCCACGACCTCCGGCATAGCAATCAGGGTCACTAACCACTAGACCAACAGGCCAGTCCAAATAGTACTTAATATTAAACAAAAATAAATATATGCACACCAGAATTACTCCTCCAAGGTATATGTACTCAACGAAATGACCTCCTTTACTGGTTCTATATACACAACGACCCTCCTGTTACTATTTGAAAATACATTAAATAACGTACAATGAAAGGTTCGGAAAAACTCGGAAAGCCAGATTTATCCATTACCTGCTATTATTGAGGTAGGTAGGTCTCGATGAAGGTAACGTTACCCCCAATTGCGGGTGGCATAAAAGCGGATTCAAATGTCAAAGGATAGGCAGCGGTTAACTCTCTGCTAATCACAACATCCGACGGTAAAGGCACAAAATAGATAGGTACAGAAGTCAATCTACATACAAAGCGTGCTCGAGCAACGCACACATACTACGCTCAGTGTAGGGTTCCGTAGTTTCCCGTCCGTCACAATAAGTGTTGGGTACACTTATTGTGACGTATGAGTTTAAAAAAATGCTTGCATATACGATTATGCTACAAACTTAGTCCAGAAATTATTTTGTACAACCTTTTTGTCTTTTTAAAACTGTTCTTTCCATTAAGTTCAAAATGATTTTCCTAGAAAGTCCTTATAAAGATACGGACAGACAGACATAGCGAAACTATAAGAGTTCTTAGTTGACTACGGAACCCTAAAAAGTGAAGTACATACATCTGTACCTATCTATTTTGTGGTAGGGGTGACCAGACAGTTACAAACTAGCGTTCCAGCCAAAAGAAAAGCTAAAGCAGTGGTGGCCGAGTGGCAATGCCCTCGACTTACGAGTTGTAGGTCGCGAGTGTCATCTGGATGATTTTTACCCACCGAAAAAAAACAGAAGTGCGGACTGGTGTAATTCACATGTGAATGCAGATATTACCCAAATATATGTAGATATTTTTAACACTCTATATCTAAAGCCTCTAAATGAGGATAAATATTCCTATCCATAACATTCCCAAGGGAAACTACTCTCAATTCGGAATCTTATTTCTCATGCGATATGTCGGGACGCAATGTCAGTGGCTCTCATTAAGGTAATGTTTCAAATTATAAGTGTAAAGTTAACGAGGTGCTGCTTTCAGAAGATGTTTTAATTTCAAGTAATCACGTCGGAAAGAATACGACTAATGAAAGATTGTTATGTGCGCTGCGTTTTAAAAGTAGATATGTACATCATCATTATATCAGCCGAAAGACGTCCACTGTTGGACATAGGCCTCCCCCAAGCGTCGCCACAACGACCGATCCTGTGATTCACGCATCCATCGGATTCCCGATGTACATACATATAATATACCTAACTAATTTTAAATTTAAAAAATAGGAAGAACATTTATTAGTTATTCTGAATTTATATTGAAAAAGAAGTTGTGTCAACTCAATCACGTAAATATCACGCAAATGGCCGTTTCGGGGACCCCTAAGAAGATTCTTTTTTTCGCACTACCTGTCAACGCTATCTTTGATTCCATTCACCATCTATAATTCGGCGGACGACAAACCACATAATTTATAAGATCATCGACACACATTTTAAATCAAAACTCATTTATTTAAGGCCCCCACCTACACGCACAAAACGTTTTGGTAACACATTCATTGTGCGTGCAGCTAGGGAGTGGAATTCCTTGCCGGAGTCTGTGTTTCCTGATAGCTACGACCCGGGAATCTTTAAGTCAAGAGTGAATATAGGTTTCTTCTAGGTAAACGCGTTCTATCGTCGACCGCATCGTCGCTTTCCATCAGGTGAGATAGCGGTCAAGCGCGAACCTATCAACAATAAAAATAAAAAATAGTCCCTTAAACATCTGGCCGGAGTTAAATGAATACAAACCCTACCGCCGCGTACCTTTAAATCCATTTTTCTTTGCGAAATATTGATTGATTTAGGTACATAAGCTATGTACATTTTGTGTAAATATATTTATAAAGATCAAAGCCTAAAGTAAAAAAAAATGGAGAAGAGAAAACAATAAAAAAATTTGTCCTGCTGTTTGTTATTGTTGTTTTTATACAAAAATATTCATCGCAAAAAAAATCATATGTTCATAATCTTGTACATGAATCTATAATAAACGTATATTTTTTTCAAACCTATTATGCAGCCGTTACCAAGGAGTAGGCTTCAGAAAGTCACTGTTTTATTGCACTACTCGGGCGCTAGAGCCTTAACACAAAGTAAAGAAATCAATTCACCACTGGAAGACTGCGATTGTTCACTGCGACCGGAATTACATAACAAAGAGTGACGGCAAAATTATCGTGCGTCCTCGTCGACGATTTGCGGCAATTTTCAACTAAAGGCCAATTGGTAGAAAATAGCACCCGACTTCCAAACGAACCGAAAACTTGGAGGAAAAGAGGAAAAGAACGGGAATTTTATCTTTTTAGAATTTTTTGTTTATGGAAAATCTTGCAAATGGACTTTGAAACAAAATACCCCAAACTGATTGAGCTATTTCATACATCTACTAGGTTTTGTCCGCGACTTCGCCAGCAAACATAAAAAATAGCCCAATATGTCACTCATGAATTAAGCTAGAACTACATTAGACCGACAAGGCACACGCCTGATTTATATGTAGAACGACGTCAAGTGGCGTCGCGTGGCGTGGTTCAAGAGACCGACGCGGACGCGCCCAAATCGGTGTGTGTGGCACACGTGTGCGCAGTGCAGTTCTAGCTTAGAGCAGCTTTCTAGCAGTGAAAAATTGTACGCAATTGGACCAGCACTTTCAGAGATTACCTTCAACATACAAAAAAAAATACCTCTTTGTAAACTACACTAATATTACAAAAAGGAAAAATTTGTATTTTTGTGTGGATGTTTTGAATTAATAAACTCAAAAACTACTGTGCCAATTTTAAAAAAGTCTTTCACCATTGGAAAGCTACATTTACCCTGAGTAACATAGGCTATATTTATTGCCCATGCGTTGCTGGAACGGACCGCTAGTATTAAATAAATGTAGATGTAACTTGGATGACAATGAATTAATATTTTACCACGGAGCTGTTCTGATGATGGCGTCGCATGGTGGCCATAGGAACCGCTGAGCGAAAAAAGATAATCCTTTTTTTTGGTGGGGAAAATCATCCATTGATAGTGTCAGACTCTTACTGACTAAAAAACCCACCCCGTTCCTTCGCCTTCATACCGGGGCTCGAGTTCCCTTTCGGAAAACCCTGGTCCCAGTAGGCTTCGACCCGGCTTGCTCTTTATTCTTTTTCTTGCTGATGCTGACAACTCCTTGAGGCGCGCGTGAACAGTGCGCGCCGTTGACGACTTGAGCTTGGTCCGGACAGTTACCGGACGGTCGGACAGCGAGCTACCCGGTGGTTGGAAATCGAGATCGGAATCCCGGCGGCGGCGAGAGCGCCGTAAGATAATCCCATCGTGTTTGAGCTCTTTTTTTAATGGTTTTTTACATCTTAACTCACCATCACCGCAGTCTTTTTCAACTAGCTTGAAGTCGACTTCCAGTCTGCGCAGTATCTGAATGCTGCTGTCTTTACCCGTGTTTTACATGGAGCAACTGCCTATCAGACCTCCTCAACCCAGTTACTGGGCAACACGATACTGCTTAGATAGACTGATGGCTTAATCTTTCTGGCGACTGGCTACCTGGTGACGATTGTACTGCGCGCTAAAAGTTTGTTATGACAAAATATTTTTCATTGAAAACTTGTTCAAATGTTTTTAAATATCTTTCTTCCTATTAGGACGCCAGTTGTCACTTACATGACAGGACTTTAAAAAATAATTATAATTAACGATTTTTTTACACATGAATTGTTGTCCGCTAGAGGGCGTCACTTCAAAGACCAATATTTTGGAAATATACAAGTGAAACCCTTATAAATGATAGCGAACGGCGTATTTATCACTTTTTTTACGCAATACTTTTTGACCGCTAGAGGGGGCCACATTGCGTTTTGTGACACGTCACACATCCTATGTTCAGCGACGATTAAAACGGTTCTAACGATACCTCATCTGTCGAGTTTCGAAAAGTAGTTTAGGAGCTATGAGGGAACAAATGAACATACACATATATGTACATAGCCTGTCAAAAACATAACCCTTCTTTGGATTTGCCGTAGTCGGGTAAAAATAAAAAAGTATTTATATGATCCCAGTATGAGTACACGAAAAATAGATTATTAGTTGTCAACTAGTTAGAAGAAGAGAGTTTACTGCATCCGATAAGGCAAAAACCCTAAAATAACAAAATTATAATATAGTAAGTAGTCGATATAAATAAACACAAATACATAAGTAGGTACGAGGGTGTTGTGTTAAACCAGTAGGTAAGTAATTAAAAGTTAACAATGTTATAATTGCCAGCTAGGGTTCAGATTATTAATTTTACACCCGATTAAATGTATTCGAATAACAATCATAAACGGTCCGACGACCCATTGAACTCACTCAGAATTTAACCTAATTAGCACCGTTGATAATTATAATCTAACGGGTCCTTCATTATTTTTCAATTTTTTATAATGTGTTCGTGACTGAAATACGAACTATTTAATTAAAAACATACGTTTTGATTAAATAAAAACATACAGAACTTTTCCAATTAATTACAGAATCGGACATTGCATGCAAAGTATGCAAAATCTCCTTTTATCTATAATTAATTTCTACTTTATCTTGTAAGAAGTGTTTCTCCTATAACGACCACCGTCAAAGTTATAATTTCCCGAAGAATTCTGAAAGTTGAGATTGTTTTGCTTCATCAAAGTGTTTCGTAGAAGCCCCGAGGCGGGGCTGGAGGGGGAGGGGGCTCAGCCGGGACCAGCAACAGGTCCTGGTCCAGACTGGATCGATACTCGGAGGCTGGATCATGCGCACTGGGCATTGCAAACAAAATGCGCTTCCTGATACTGCTCGTGTTATCATTACTGGCTTCAGGTATGTAAAAACTAACTTTTCACATCAATTTTGTGTCCCCTGATCTCGTTACTACCTAGTTTACGTGTGTGATTATTGTTTTCTTAATCCTCATCTAAATCATAGCCTCTAACCACCAATCTTAGAACACAAATGTCAAAGTGTGTTGTCTATGACTCGCGATCTTTGTTTTGATTCTAGAATCCATCGTATTTTACTAAGTTTAGGACCTGTACTTACTTTGGAATTAATGTCTAGTACTGTAATAATACATAATAAAGTTAATACAAGTGCAGCCCTTTCAGCGAGCTCTACAAATTTGAATTCGCTGAATTTGTCATTAAATATTTACCTTCGTCATATATGTTTACTTCCCGCAATCTTTTTATTTGGTCTTATTTTTAGGTTTTCATATCTTATCCCGTACTTAATCCTTAAATATACATATTTATATGTCTAATGCTTGTGTAGGCATGTAAGACTCTTTATTTGTTACTTTTTGATATCTAAGTCACTAAATATCATAGCTCTGTCTTGTTGTTCATATATTATGGTTTAAAAATAACTATTCTTAATTGTTTAGGTTATTGTTGACTAATTGGTTTGCTATAGACACTTTGTTGTAAATTTTAAGTACCTATAGCAAGCAATTGTTTAAGGTACTAAGTAAATATTATCTACACATAATAATGTTACCTACATTTTAGTTATTATATTTATTACAAGCATTTTGCCGCGTTGTTCGCGTGAATTTTATGTTTTTTACTTATTAAGGTAATTATTCATGTCAAAAGGTGAAACACTCTCTATTTGGGCAATAATGGCTTTGACTTATTATATTATTTATCACGTAAATGTCACTAAATAAAAAAAAATATAAGTAGATATATCTTACTATATAAATTCTTTAAAAAAATATCGAAAACAGATTATTTTTTTGAGTTTGATGGGCGAAAAATGCCTCTTCCTTTCAAGTTTCTGAAGCCCAGGAATAAGGGTCTTCCGTACAATCTTTAGCACCACCTTATTCTTCTTATGGGGTTAGTTCCGAAAAATTAATAACAATAATCTTTACGATTTACGATTACCATTAGTGGCAAGTTCCAAGGATTTTGATTCGGAAATAAGATTTTGCATACTGACAAAATACCCCATTTCACCACCTTAAAAACGCTTAGAAGGAAGTGTTCTTAAGTGCTCGCCTACGTCATAAAAGGAAGCTTTGTGCGAAATACATTCCTATTCCCAGTAGTTTCGACCATGCCTTGATACGTCTAGGCGTCAGTCAGTTTCTCATTTTGTATAATATAGACTAGCTTTTTTCGACTTTCACACAAATGATTTCATCTTGAATCCAGATAAAAAGTAGTCTATGTCCTTAATTGGAATTCAAGCATACCTACTCTGTAATAGATTCATCAAAACCGGTTCAATGATTTCACCGTGAAAGTTTTAGTTTCTTAGAAGGAGTTACTTTCACATTTAAAATATTAGTACCTATTGAATTGAATGCTCAAGATTTTTATAAATCTGTTCTATGATCTCACTACTACCTTTCAAAAACATCCAAGCCTTTACTAATCCATCTTTTGTCTATATTAATGCCTATTCCATAATTTCCTTTCAGAAGGCGAGTCTGACCTTCTTCGTGACAGCGTCCATGTGACCTCAGCAGCAGCCAGGCCCAACAATGAGCTGTGGTGCTACAAATGCCTCGCCGAAGTACCCGACGACCGCTGCGCCGACCTACGACACAATAACTCCGCGCTCATACATAAGTGCCACAATGATCGCCGGATGTGCATGGTACTTGTCAATACTTACTTCAATATCTTCTTAGATGACCTACTAGTAGATATATGCATTTAGAATCTGTTGTCATACGGTTAATCGAACAACGAACGAACGACTGCTGTAACGGAGATCGTGGGTGCGATTCCCACCCAGGACAAAAGCTTGTGTGGTGAGCATGATCATTTTTTTTGTGTCTGGGTGTTATTTATTTATGATATGTAGATATGTATTTAGATGTTTATCAGTTGTGTAGTACTCATAACACAAGCTCTGCTTAGCTTGCGACTAGAAAGCGTTGTGTGATAAATGTTTTGTGTTAGTCGTGTTTCTCGCTACTGCAGTCTAGTATCTCATAAATCTGTTATTGGCCGAGTTTTGCAAATACATATAGAATTACTCGTACTTGAGTAGTGCACACAGGAAACTTTAGGAACAAGAGGATCTCTGTCAAAAAATATCACGTGATTCTTCCCAAAGAATTCTGAATAGTTTGGACAGTAGCCAGCAAGCAACTGATGCAACGAGATCATCAACACTTCGTTGTGTTTTTAGCACTACAAATTAATGCGTCTCTAATTTTACCACGTATCGACACAATGTAAATACTTGAATGTCATTGTACCTAATGGAGAACTACATTAAACCAACGCACACGTGGACCATGCCTGATTTGTACGTAGAACGACGTCGCGTGACATCGCGGGGCGTGGATCTAATGTAGCTCTACAAGTCTAGTTGCCATGTAAAATGTATCGAGACTGACACACCGAGACCGGCGTACGGGCGCCACGTGCACACAATGTAATTCTACCTTTAAGCTGCGCTGAAAAGGAATCGAAGCCAATGCCAAATAAAATACATATGCAGTTTATTTTATCTTTCAACTCATTTTTCACATTGCAGGTAAAACGGTTCTCCTTCACGACCTCTACTGAGAATTCCACGACGCTGCCAAAAATGTGGGCGTTGGAACGCAACTGCACGAAACACTGCGAACCTGGGTGTATTGTCATCGGAGAACGGACCAAGCTGTACGCCTGTACTTCATGTTGCACCACTTCTCTGTGCAACTATGGATCTGGGTCCGACGAAAATACTTTAGACCTCCTTATCATGCCCGTTGCTGTCCTATTACTGTCTTTATGACTAAACATCTGGTCTTAGATTAACTACATCTGTACCAAAGAATCTGACGGGAGTATTCTGAAATTTTAATATCCGCATATCGATCGACTTACTTACTTTATAAGGAAATGCCTAACTGAATATTAATAACTATTGTCAGACGTGACGCGTCGAGTGAGTCATGTAATGGGCATAAATTATCAACACTTTTTCTGCTCTCGATCTGTACCTTCGTAAGACCATAATTTAAATCAAATTAAACGTGTTATCTACAAGATACATACCTAGAAAGTTACGTCTTACGAAAAAAGGTATTCTTTGGAACAAATGTGGATGATTTCAATATCCCAAAATAATACGAATTTGAAAAAGGAACCAATCTAGAATCTCTATGATCAAAAATATTGCCTACATCCGTTTTCAATTTGGATGAGCTGCTCTACGTAAAAAAGATAATTTTGATTAATGTAGACAAATTAAAAAATACAAAATATTTACTTAATTGAGTACTATTGATTCATAGACAAAGCTTTTCAAGAAGTCCAGATAATATGTTCCATGCAATTTAGATTCATACATTTTATGATAAAGGTAGATAGAATTTTTCTCAATGTCTTCAAATAATATTTTCTGAATAAATCGGCTTTCAAATCTTCAGCAAAATTACCTACGTAATATTAGGAAAAATATTTTATTCTGTATCAGGATTAATATTATTAAAAAGGAGAATGTGTTACATAAATTAGATAATTATATTATATTGTATTTATGTAGATAGGTAATGCGCTATTATTAGGATTAGTCTAAAGCCAAAGAGAACCTTGCAATTAGGTAGATTTTATCAAAATTAAATTATAAGCGTTACCTACCTACCCTATATAGGTAACGCCAACCACGCCCGGTATCTCTACATGCAGCCGGACTGCTAATGTCAGTGCCAATAGTCTATGGTCCTGAGCTTAGGAACATTATTGAGGTTTTTGGCGGGATTTCTTCAAAGTGAACTTCAGTGTCTAATTTAATTATTCGCAAATTGATGCCTACCGGATATGTAAAATTGGTGTGACGATGGAGATTTATAACTGGTATAGTTTTGTATGTCAAGTGTCTGCACAACTGAGCAACATGTAGAATCATTGAAACAGACAATATCTCGGTAACGCCGAGAGAGCTGAGAATTTTATTAAAATGTTGTCTACATCAGTGAAGTCTGCCGAGAACGTTAACTCGATACATTGCCTGCCAAATACTACAAAAAGATCAGAATGTGTACTTACATCCATATTCCTATGTTAAACAAATTAACTATAAAAGAAAGAATAAAGAAAATACGTTTATTTGGCACACAGGTACACACAATGAAATAAAAAATGATTGTAGTATGGGATCTTACACTTAAAATATATCTACATTGTATGTCCCACGGCTGCACCATGCATACGGAGACGTGGCTTAAAGGACTTGGTATCCAAGCCAAATATGTACATTAATAAAGAAAAGGACGTGATTAAACCATGCGTTGATTCGGTAGTAGGTAGGTAGGACATATTGTCACCAAGCACCATTTAGCTGGGTTAGCTTCAAGCGAAACTACGACGAACACTGATAGCCTATCTGTGTGGTAGCCATATCTGACCACAAAACCATTTGTTTTTTAGCTTACCACTCTTTCTATACGGATAACAAACTCAGTAGGAAAATAAATAAACAGGCAAACGTCCGTTCAAAATATTTCATATTTGCATCAAAAACGTAGTGGTGAATTATATCCTTTGAGGTTGTATTTTAAATTACGTTGTTAAAATTTTATTGAAATAAAGATTTATGAACAAAGGATCTTGTTATTTTTTTCCTTACATTGTCTATAACAGCGGCGGGCGTTCTGCAGTTCTGCTTAACCTGTACAAGAAAACGGTGTCATAATCATAATGTTGATGTTACTTATATGAGAAACCTAGATAAATATAGTTTGTTCAAAATCAGTAGGTACCTGAATCGATTCTAACAATTTATAAATCATATTTATTTTGTCCCAAAAATATTTAAAAAAGGTCACAAGTTGGACACCACCGACACTAAGTACAACACAGGTCACGGCAGGTCATTGCGGGCAACAGGTATCAGCACACAGCTGGATGCGGGAGCAAAGCAACCCCTTAGTTGCCCGGATGGTCCGGTAACCATGTATTTGTATGGACAACCAGGTACTTAACATTCTTTACATAAAAATACTAGACATGTGTTTCTGGTTTTGCATGTACTAAAACTAATATACCCACTTATTACATACTACACTTATTACATACTACACTTATTTTATTTTAAACTAGCTGTGCCCCGCGGTTTCACCCGCGTTTTTCTCGTTTCCGTGGAAATACCGAGATAAAATATTGCCTATATAAATCCCCTCAATAAATGGACTATTGAATATTTAAACAGTTTTCATATCAGATCAGTATTTCCCAAGATTACCGCGTTCATAAATGTATTTATTATACTCTTAAAAGATCTTATACTTACAACCATCACCAAATATATTTCGAAAAAGATTATTACAGGATTTTATGTTGATAAAAACTCTATGGCCCATAACTCATTAATAGGTACCAACTCTTAACATCTTACACACGTGATAACTTTTAAATGAAATATCCGATTGGAATGAAACAAAAAGTATTTTACTTCTACATAAATACTCTTGATAACATAATGCTTAATTTCGATAAAGATTAATATTACGATACATATTTAACGTGGTTTTTTTCTCTTCAGACAATTTAATAATTATTTTGAAAACAAAATCGGTTATTGTGATTAAACCATGATAGCTAGATATATGTTCTGGCGGACTTTTTTGTAGGTCTTAATGAGATCTACAAACCCGTAGTACATCATTTTGTTCTATTGTCTATAGTTTCCTTATCTCTTGTCTTCCTGACTCTCATAAAGTGTAATGCCAGGCAAGTAATAATCCTGAATTCCTCAGAATCTATGAATGTGGCAGCCAAGCCATTTCCTAAATACACTTCTTTGCAAGAACGTTCTAAGTTCGATTTCAATCAATTAAATAGTTTGACGTGTAGAGTTATTTATGCATGTACCTACTTATTGTACCTAGTGAATTCTGTAATTCGTAGGGACCTAGCAAGGTCGAAGCCTACTGGGTCCATAGGTTAGTGAAAGTGAACACCGGGGCTCTAAAACAAAGACAAAAAAGGAACAAGGGTGTGTTTTAGTCAGTAAAAGTCTGACACAAGGCTTGTCAGATGCCTTTTTAGGGTTCCGTAGTCAACTAGGAACCCTTATAGTTTCGCCATGTCTGTCTGTCCGTCTGTCCGTCTGTCTGTCTGTCCGTCCTCGCTTAATCTCTGGGACCGTTAGCACTAGAAAGCTGAAATTTGGTACCAATATGTATATCAATCACGCCGACAAAGTGGTAAAATAAAAATTGGAAAAAAATGTTTTATTAGGGTAGCTCCCCTATGTGTAAAGTAGGAAGTGTTTTTTTTTAATTTCAACCCTAACGTGTGATATATTGTTGGATAGGTATTTAAAAATGAATAAGGGTTTACTAAGATCATTTTTTGATAATGTCAATAATTTTGGAAATAATCGCGAAAGAAAAAACAAAAAACAATGTGTGTGTGTCCCCCCCTCTAACTTTTGAACCATAAGTTTAGAAAATATGAAAAAATTCTGAAAAGTAGAACTATAAAAGGACTTTCTGGGAAAATTATTTTGAACTTGATGGAAAGAACAGATTTTGTACAAAAAAGACAAAAAGGTTGTACAAAATAATTTCTGGATTAGTCGTATATGCAAGCATTTTTTTAAACTCATTAGTTACTACTTTCTTAGACTTATTTTGACGGACGGGAAACTACGGAACCCTACACTGAGCGTGGCCCGACACGCTCTTGGCCGGTTTTTTTCAAAAGGATTTATTATAAAAGCGGAAGTTTGTGTGTCCAGAGGGCTGGCTAACGCTGCTGACGGTATCAATTCAAGAAACCAGCAATTCGATGAAAAGAAGACCAGATTTTAGTAGAAAACCACAGAATGAACCACAGAATGACGCTTTGTGGTGAGTAAGCGTTGCGGAATCGTGAGGTATCAAGTTGAAACCTAATAAAGAGCCGTGAAGAAGTAAGAGGAGTAAAAGTTAGCTTGTGGACAGCCAGAAGGAGGGTTTTCACTGCCAATATCAGCAGTTATCACCCGGCCCGGGGCCGTAAATTACTCCGTGAGTCCCGTGCTGCCGTCCTCTAACTAAAAAGCAGCTAAGTTACTTAGAAACAAAAGCACTTAGCTGCTTTTTAGTTAGAGGACGGCAGCGTGTTGCTCAGCTTCAGTTTGCTCGAAACTACAATGTGCTTCATGGACTTTAGAGGACTGGAACAAAGTATTGTTTTCTGATGAAACTAGAATCCCTTTATGTGGAGAGGACTGGCACCGGCGAGTGCTGCGAAGACCAAGGGAAAGCTGCGGCATTTCCTTAAAGCGATTTATGTTTGGGTCGGCTTCCAGTGATCCAGTATGTTCTAATACAAAATCTCCGACCTTGATAAGAGTGGGTGCTACATGGTTGTTTACCATGACTTTGGCTTTCATCTTAAGACCCACTCATTCGGAAGCTCTACTGAGGTGTAAGTGTACCTCTTAAGACTTGTTTTTTTTTTGTCTTATGACTAAAGTTTTGTCACCTCTATAACGTAGTCGCTCACAATATGCTCATCAGAAGGCTTAAAGTCACCCAAAGAGCAATAGAGAGGGCTATTATCGGAGTTCCCTTGTGTGAGCGGATCAGAAATGAAGTCCGCAAACGAATCAAGGTTAGATACCAACATTTCCCGAAGTGGACCGGTGGCCTGGTGAGGGTTGTGGGAATCTGATGGATGCGAGAGGCACGGAACCGATCGTTGTAGCGACACTTGGGGGAGGATTATATCCAAGCGTGCTGGATAGGCTAAGATGTTCACCATGCAATATATTACATGGAGCGAATGCCATTTGACTACTACAAATTATTTTTTCATTACTCATACTCTGAAAGTGTAGTTTTTTCGAGTTTCGTTTACATTTCCGTACAACAGAGATTTGTATTAACACGTTATGTTTATCAGATTAAAATAGTGGTTTAACGCCTAATTTCATAAGAGAAGAGGCTAAAGCAGTAGGTAGTGGAATACCTTTTACCACCTAAATCAGAATAAAGATACCTACTTAAAATCATAGGTACGACGACTTAGGTTTTACAAACTTTTTATTTTATTTTTAGTTTCCTCGTATTCGTAATGAAAAGCACAGTGTTTACCTCGGGGTGAAAGTAACCCATTTAACCCCTCGAATTAGCGACCTCGCTTCGCTCGCCCGCCAATTCCTTCTCGGGACGAAATGAGTTACTTTCACCCCTAGTGTAACAATGTACTATTTCATTACTCATACTCTGAAAGTGGGTCTGAAGTTGCCTGAGGAGCGGGCTGAAAGTGATACTTTTCATCCCTAGGGAGTTTTACTTTACAACTGACAGCTGTCAAATTATTAAAAAAAAAACTAGTTCTATCTTCAGTTTTCTATTGAACCACGTTCCAATTTTCCATACAGCCAGTCAATCACAGCGCGATATAAAATTGAAATAACTTAAAGATAAGTATTAAATAAATAATATTATATTTTTAGGTGATTTATTTGTTCAACCATTTCTTTAAAATACTTTATTTTTAAAAGATTATAATTCATTTCTAATTTTTCATTAATGAGGCTGAATAGCTGGCCGACCGCAGAAAAAAAAAAACAAAATGGCGGGAAAGTGGCAATCAGTCGTTGGTTTTTTCGAGTTTCGGTTACTTTTCCGTACAACAGAGATTTGTATTAACACGTTATGTTTATCAGATTAAAATAGTGATTTAACGCCTAATTTCATAAGAGTAGAGGCTAAAGCAGTAGTGGAATACCTAGTGTAACAATGTACTATTTTACACCAGCTGCTCGATAATGTCGTTTTATACGTCATACAAACCTCACATAAAGCAAAGTCATTCTATCCATATGGAGATACCTAATGCAGTGTGGCCGATCCCTAGGGAATAATGAGATTTGAATTTGGAACATCAACAATGTTCAACATTGTGAATGTACATGCATCGAACAAGTTGACTCGAAATTCAAACTGGACACTAACAAAAAAAAAGAATAGGTACTTATTAGAATGAAACGTGCTCACTGACAGCAGCGTTATAGAGATTGAAACTATAGAATCTTGGAGAAGTGAATTTTGTTTGTTTGATGAACTTGTAAATATAATACTCATATTTCTCTAATATATGTTTTGGTCGACCAAATTGAATTTTAATTATCTCACAGATAGTGTAAAAAGTAGAGTATGCAACACGGGGATAAAGCTGATTTAGTCTTGGGCGGCTTGAATTCCGCACTTCACTCAGGTTTCTTTATTAACTCCTTCGCAATACTCCCTCGCTTACGTTCGGGATTAAAATCAGCAACCTTCGTTTCTTTCGGAATTCAACATGCCGCCCGCGACTTAAAGACACTACTTTATCCCTAGTCACATAATCTACTATTATTTTTAATTATTATTTAGTTAGGTATAATAATTCAAATCTTGTAATTGTGTTGTCATATAACGTTAGTCACATTTACTTTTTGTTCTTTTTATTAACAATTGTTCGAATATTTATGTGCCTGAAAATGGCGAAACATGCAAGATCACAATTCTAAGATAAGACCTTACATGTATGTATGTACCACGCGTGTGCGCGTTGTGCATGTAGTTATGTATTGTACACATCGATCACAAGATAATTTAGAACTATAAGTGATCGATGATACACAGTGAACACAATTTATACGATACGCATAGCATCAGTTTTACCAAGGGGTATCCTCTCGGAAAAACAGGTGCCAGATATCCTGTCTTCTGACTATCAAAGATTTTGTGGAAAGAGGCAACACCTTTTCGAGGTTCAGTATGTTAGGCTGGTCACCCATCCACAGACAGATCTCGGCAAATGTTGCTTAACTTTTACAATCGGATCGTGCGACTGTCATATAATTTTACAGGCACGAGTTTTTCTAATTCCTCACAAGAATGCCTATTGTTATAGTGTAAGCAACTGGTGGGTAGATATGTTTGAACGAGAAAGGTAGATATTTGGCACCGTAAGGTGTTGAATGATTATTTTTTTTCGAGACGGGAAATCCCTTCTCTTGTTCTGGGTGGAGTGACGGAGGAGTGTCAGACTCATACTATAACCCACCTGTGTTCCTTCAGTTTTCTTTTGCTCTTCTTGGTCGTGGTAACTTTTTCGTACATTTCCGCAGGTATTGGATTTTAGACCACTATAATATACTGCTTACTCATTGTGACACATTACAGTCAAGTAGTGCCAATTATAATCACGAGGTTGTATTAAATAGCTGATTGTGAGCTGGCAATAGAGCTCTATCTTGGGAACCTGGACTTCTATCTTGGGCAGCGGTATTTTTTGTAAGATTTAGGTACTGTGAACCTAGGGAAAACAAAGTGCAAGAAGGTCTTAGAAAGTCCTCCCTCTCGCACCATCTAGAGTGTGAGATGTTATTTGACGATTTCCCACTTCAAAAATAGGAACTTCTATCTTTCCATCCTCCTTCTTATTCGTTTTCGTGCGCTTATTACATATTACTCGGGGTCGGCGCTAATTCACAAAGAATAGGTCTTTCATATCACTCCTCACATGTAATAAATCCATCTTTTCTTTGGCCTCCCTCTTCGTCTCCATCCATCTACATAGTATACTCAGAACTCAATCTTACCACCCATACTAATTTATATTCTCACTTTCAAACTATTCCAATAAGAGTTTTCTTATTATTATCTAATAGGCTCGCGTTTGATCACCATCTCACCTGAAGGTAAGCGATGATAAGCTCTCTATCGCGGTACCTTCGGCATTTGTACCATAAATGCATAGATATGTAGGCGAATAATTTTTTACGGCCACTAGCGTAAAAAATTTAATTAGTCCGTCTTTTAGATTATTCAAAAATAAGGGACACGTATTTTTTTTTATTTGTATATTAAACCAAAAATGACAAAGATATAGCGCGTTAAAGTTACGTGTGACGTCACGCCGTGCTACATTTTTTCGCACGGTGTGACGTCACACGTAAAAATCTAAAATACGGACTAAATAAAATGTAATTATTTTGACCCTGGACACTACCCTATTTGACAAATATTTTCCGATTTGCTGTAGAAGCCATTAACCTTTCGAATACCGTAATTAGAGACAATAGAACGACAATGAGAGAGCGAACGCCGGCGTTTGCTTGGGGTTTACTAAATTAAAGGAATAACATGGATGACAATGTATCTGGTGCACCCGTTTCGATCTAGCACTCGTACCGAGTGCCCTACATTACCGCAAAGGTCAATGAACGCGGGTATATAGAACACCTAGTACATCGTGTAATATTGTGGAGGAAAACTGGGTACATACCTACCTCATGTATCGAGTTATGGTGTGGTACCTAGCTAACAGCGCGCTAATATTTGATCAAGGTTATTTAGTTAACAAATTAGATAATAAGTGCTGGATCGAAGATATTTCGCGTCACAGAAATTCTATGCAGGTACCTAGGTAGTTATCAAGTTGTGATTACATAGGGCATATAGTTTTAAAGGCTAAATGAAAATGCTATTTCCCTTGACATAACTACAACTGGTAGTTATGACTAATAGATCGTGATTGTTTCGTAAAAATGGTAAGTATGTAGGTGGGTTTTTTTTTTCATTGATACTAACTAGTGCTCGACTGTGATAGTGTGATCCCACCTGATGGTAAGCAGTGACGCAAGCATCGATGGTTAGGAGCATTAGATAAGAGCTTATGCGCTCTAGCCTTGAAGACACCTACCCTAACACCTACCTACTTCTTTAGTCTACTGTTCACGTTGGTCCAATCATACCATTAACATATAATGATTAATAATCAAGAGAAATGTTTGTTAATTGCTTAGCAAATATAGGGTTAAAAAAAAAATACAGTCAAGTTATATAAGTTAATTTATTATGAATAAACAATGCACAGAAATAAATGCAATCCCTAATTTGCAACCTAAAACATAGCAATAAGTTTTATCATAATTGGAATGAACCATATTTGAGAATATGAAATATAAGAGAATTCTCTTGAAGACTGGGAAGGTATTACCTGGGAGGACATAGTTTTAAACTTAAAAAATATTGTTATACTTTTATAATTATTACAGAATTAAGTTAGGAGAGCTGACCACAGTCAGAGATGATGATTTTCTTTGAGGGTTTGCCAGACTGGGATCCGAAGGCTTCGACTTGCTTGACCACATCCATGCCTTCAACGACGGTACCAAAGACAACATGCCTGCCGTCCAACCAGGAAGTCTTCACGGTGGTGATGAAGAACTGGGATCCATTGGTGTTGGGACCAGCATTGGCCATCGACAGGACACCAGGGCCGGTGTGCTTCAGGACGAAGTTCTCGTCGCCGAACTTTTCGCCGTAGATAGACTTGCCACCAGTGCCATTGTGGTTTGTGAAGTCACCTCCTTGCAACATGAAGTTGGGGATCACTCGGTGGAAGGTGGAGCCCTTGTAACCGAAGCCCTTCTCGCCAGTGCATAGGGCACGGAAGTTTTCACAAGTCTTAGGTGTCACATCTGTTCTAAGCTGTAACAAAAAAAAAAAAAGTTTAAATAAAGTTGTCTTTCTGCTGTCTACGTCATTACGCAGCGTAATAAAATTATTCATAATTACTATGTACGATAAACTGAAGTTTGACTTTCAATAATGGGTGTGTCAGTGGTGTCAGTATCGCGATTCGATTTGTTTATAGCGAATGAGTAATACAAATCACAATCAATGCAGCCGCCGCCGGCGCATCGCCTACGTGTGAAACTAACCACAACGACCAAGGAGGCTACATCAAGATACAAAAACAAACATCATGTTAATGGCAAATTCCGTTCCGTTCATAATTATCTACAGCTTGACGATATGACCTTCACTTAGTGTAGGTAATCTTACTCGAGAATTAATATGACTACAATATACATTTATAGATAGATATAATAAACTGAATCTCCACATGTAAGACGACAGAAAACTAATATTTTAATGGTAAAAACATCAAATCTATTTATTTAACTAAAAATAAGTAATAAGATACCGACAAGAATAGCAGTAGCCGTAAAGCGTGGTTTGTGCAAAATCACGCCGGCCGGAGCACCGGTGTGACGAGATGTAACCGAATTTCAAGATGTTACATACCTCAACTACGATTCTTCCCAACGCTGATCCATCAGCGTTAACGTCGAAATAAACTCGTGGTAAAGCCATTTTGCTTTATTATGTAGAGTCTCGGACGAATTAGCTTTTATTCACCACAATGACGATGCGTCTCCTGTCGATGCCGGGCGGAAACAGAATGTAGCATAGACAAATTTCTTACGTCATATCCTACGACGTTCGGAACATGTAAAAAAATGTTGTAACTTTGTAAACGCATGTAATAAATTGATTAATTGTTTGTTGAAAAATGTTAAATGTAATCAATAATAGTCATGAATGAATAACTGAATTAAAAAAGTTGCTAATGAATTACATTAGATGTCATTGCTACGAACAATAATGAGTGCTTGGCTTGCGTCGTAATGGCCCGATAGCTTGGGCCATCACACTGACATCTGTGCACTGGCCGCTTTTTAATATTCTAAATGAAAAATAATTCAATTTTATTTTCATGTAGCTTGCAATATTTTTACAAATTTAAGATTTTAAATTTTTAATGCTTTGGGTGCTAAAAAAGTTGAATGGGTCTTGCGTAAGGTCATTTTGTCAAATAAAGCGACCCCTGATGACTACGCCAGTGTCCCGACGCCGATGTAATGGATGATTCAAACTTCTATGGCCACGGACATTCTTAGTTAAGACAATCAAACAGACAAGGTTCAACAGGCTGCACCGGCTGTCTTGACGCAGGTGCCTAGTAAATTCTCTAGAAATTAACCCTTTGTACACCAGATACCTTGACCTGTCGTGAGTGACTTAAAATAATAAAAGATGTGGCCACGCGTTCTATCATTGGGCCATGCATGCAGCCATGCATGGCCCAATGTGTACAGTGTAAAATTTGTAAAATGAACGTTCATATTATAACGTCAAAGTTGTCAAATTGACATTTAAAATTTCAGTAAGCAGATTCATTCAGTACATAATTTATGTAGCTAAAAGGTATACACGTAATATTCATGTGAAGAATTGAAATAAAAGCATAATTCTGTGTGAATTTTCTTACCACCTAAAACTACAACTAGCTAAAACGGTATATGCACGCATCAAAACTTAGCGTTCGAATAAGTTGTTGTCAATGACTGTTACATATTTCCTTCTTTTGAAAAATTTCAGTACGAAATGAGTTTAGAATCCATAAAGTATACCAGGGGAAGTTTAGAGATTCTAGACCAGTTACTGCTGCCGCTTCAGACAAGATACGTTAAGGTGCAAGGTGTAGAAGATGGCTGGAAAGTTATTAATAAAATGCAGGTATGAAAACTTTGAAAGGATTTAATTTTAACAGCATATGCTACTATTATCTACATATGATGCGAGCGATTGGCTCCTAAGCTACTTAGTAGTAATAAATTGTGGTCTTACATGTCATAGAAGTAAATGACAGATAATTTTTAATGTTTTTAATTTTGTTCAGACTAGATATAATATCTTTATTATAATGTGTAAAGATTAGCAATTCATTTCATCAGCATGATCTGTAAAATCATCCTTTTAATATTTTGAATTTACATCATAGTTACATCAGAAAGCATTTTGATTTAATTTAAACAATGAAGAAAAACTTAACCGGTACATTGACATTGGTGATTGTCATAAACCATGAAACCATGTTTGAAAGGCTATTTCAATTAAAACACATGGGTAATGGTTTATTTATTTCATATATAATAAAACCTTTAATGACCCCAATTCACACTAAAAGTAGGTATAAACAAAAACGTAAGGTAACGTAACGTAGGTATGAACAAGCAGCCCGGAAAAAAAATTGTTTTTGCTTAGACGCCTAATCTGGTTACAGGTTGCAACAATTCTTTGTGAAGAGTATTCTAATAAATCTTCCATCCATTGCTGCGTACCCTTGGGGCTATAATTTGTAGGCTATAAATTACTACCATTCTTAACATTTTAATTCCAATAAGATTCCTATCTACATTCTAGGTGCGAGGAGCCCCTGCCATAGCTATAGTTGGCTGCTTATCACTAGCAGTCGAACTAGAAAAAGACAACAATGCAGACAAAAAAGTTATGAGGCAAGAGGTCAGTTTATCTTCACCTTTTTATTGATAAGTATAGTATGTACGGTTATCAAAAGAGATACACGGTATGTCAGGGATGGCAAACTAGTAACAAGCAAACCAGAGGTACAAAATAATGGATTCAACTATTGCATCACTACTTACCGTTTGGTGGGATTGCAGTTACAAGAATAATAAAAACAAAGAAGAATTAATGATATAAGAAGAACTCACCTTATAGAATTCAAGCTGAAATTTTGCTAAACGCAACAGAATGTGAGATATCTACACGTTAAGCTCTTTTTTTGCCATTAGATCACTAAGTCAAGATTCTTCTATGGTCACTATCATTAATTCATTAAACCCCAAGCGAACGCCGGCATTCACACACCTATTGTCTTTCTATTGTGTGTGTAATTTCCACGATTGAAAGGTAAATCCGCTATATAAAAAATGATACCACCATCAATAAAGGTTTGCCATCCCTACACTACATTGTACAAAGTTTAGCTCTAACCTGATAATGATGTCAGCTAAAATTACTATAGATAAGAACCTTATCATTATAACAATACATGAGATGAGTTATCAGCATCTCTTATCACCTCTCTTGAATTGTGGGAGTGGTAGGATGGAGATTTCTTATGTTTTCATAAATAACAAAAATGTCATATATTTAATAAATTATTTACATATTATCCCAGTATTATGCAACTTAACATCATGATAAATTGTATGTTTACTAGAATTTAATGCAATTGAGTCTGTGGGGTTTTTTTTTTCAAAGTTCTTTACTCTTCTCAGTGAATGATTATTTATTTTAAGGAAACAAACTGTATTATATTAATAAGTAGAGATTATGTGGGCAGGCGTTTAAAATGCATTTACTCTTATAATAGTTCAATTACCTCCGAGCCATAAAGTTGTAACATATTTTTTGAGTAACATTGTATTATTACAAATTTAATTATTATTTCTTATTACATCTATCATCTGGTACTTTTTATCTTAAACCGATTATATTGATTTCTAGATTATTGATTGATTATATTATTGCACTAGCATTTGAAGTTTTATAAGTGCCCATATAGATGATATGTGGAATTAAAAGATTTTGATTACATAATGCAAATTTTGGTTAAAAGTGTTTATATGTATATGTCACTGCCATCTTGTTAAATTGGCCATCCAATTGGACGCTTAGGGCGTTCGTTAAACGCCCGCATCCAATGAAATGACTGAAGAATAACTAGCCATGTCGTTGACTGCAACTTTTACCACATGGCTGATCGTTGTGTAGCATTTAGTTTAGTAGGGTAACCATGAGTTTATAAATTTATATAAAACTACTTTTTAGCAATAGTTTTCACCAAGTAATAGTGAAATATTATTCAATCAATAAATAGCGGAACTGAATTTGAATCACTTGGCTGAGTCTTGATCAGTCATTTCAAAAGGGCTAACTTTCAATATGCCAAGCTGTTAAATGTTGAGTGATTTTATTTCAAACAACTGTCAGCCTAGGCATTTGGATTGACGAACGCTCTAGGCGTCCAATTGTATGGCTAATTTAACCATATGGCTGCCACATCTACACAACAATTACGAAACAAACTCTTCTGAAAAATTAAAATTTCTGTAATGCAGGGGTATCGAGTCTAGATCACATAATGAAGAAACAACCAAAGTCCCATATTTATAGCTAGAAATTGCATTGACTAATTTACATTACAGTGTATAAATAGTAACCTAAATATTTTAATGAGAACATGTATTTGTAATTGGCAACATTTCCTATGGTTACAGATTGAAGGTAAACTTAATTACCTAGTGTCGGCGAGGCCAACAGCTGTAAACATAAAACTGGCAGCCGATGAACTGATAAATTTAGCAAATTCCCTGAGTGCTGACGAGAGTGTTACACCAGAGGAGTTTAAAGAAAGGTTGGTATTATTGGAAGATAATTACTGTATGTAAAGTACCTACCAAAAGTCAGTGGATAAAGAAAATGTTTTATGATATTTAATAAAGTTTTTAGTAAAAAATATGTAATAATCAAAATTTTCTTGACTTGAAACAAAACTTCTTTGTCCTTCAATCATAGCAGGCTTGAAGGACAATCTCTTAGACACAATTAAAAAAAAAACTAATATATAAAAATGCAACTAATAATTAATTGCTGAGTTTTCGCGCAAGATCGTTCATTGTGGCGACGCTTGGGGGAGGCCTATGTCCAACAGTGGACGTCTATAGGCTGATATGATGTTGATGATGACGATGAGTTTTTTTATCAATAAATCAAAATTCATCTAACTTCAAATATTACCAGGTTCGTAAGCAGGATAGAGGGAATGCTAAGCAAAGACATTGAGGACAACAAAGCTATAGGAAGATATGGATGTGAGGCTATATTGAAGAGTTTGGAAGGCGATGGCCCAGTCACAATCCTGACACACTGCAACACTGGCTCACTGGCCACTGCCGGCTATGGCACAGCCTTAGGAGTTATTAGATCTTTACGAGAATCTAAGAGGCTAGGTGGGTAATAAAAATACTACTTGGATTAAACATAAATTGTATTAGGTACAAAGTAACCTTTCGATTATATTACCGTCGGTGTTTGTCCAGTCCTGATGCTCTTAAAAAAGCACTTATTCACCCAATCCCACGAATCGGGTAAGAAAAACTGTGTCAACAATTATAAATCTATATATCAATGCTTTTTTTAATGTCTAAGGGCCTTCGCCCTCGGCGACGTTTTGTAGCGATGCTGTAGCGCCTTGACATTTTTTCTATAGCGCTTGCAAACACAACGTGTCGCGCGTTAGTAGCGATGTTGTCGCGCACTTACAAAGCATCACTACAAAAAGTCGTCCTGGGCGAAGGCCCTAAGATTTTAGAGAGAAATTGAAACAAAGTAAAAGAAATTTCTAGATGCCTATAACATCATAGCACCCAATTAATTTGGGTTGACTGAGTAACCTTATATAGTGCGTTTACACGAGGGCACAGCCTCGGCCAATCGCCATCGGCTATTGGCCGAGCCTGGGCCCACGTGGCATAATGGTGCGTTTTTCTCGCAATTTGGATCAGGCTAAGAAATATCTTGTTATCTTTTTGAACTTATCAAAGGCATTTGATTGTCTGTGACTCTAAACTACTATTTAAACTCGTAAGTAATCTATTTAAGAGTTGTCGCACAGAGAGAATGCAAACTGTGATTAATAACAATCCCATGAGCAATGATCTCCCCATAGGTAATTACGGAGTTCCACAGGGAAGTATCCTGGGACCGCCACTAATCTATATGAACTAGTTATACACACTAAGACTCTCAAACTTTATTGAAGACGGCTACACTTCCTATTCCCTTGAGGATACCAATCCATCTCCTGTTTAGGTATAAGATGGGAATCTCTCCGAAGCGTGTGATTAATTCAGCCCCACTTGCTTTTAAATTGTGAAATTATGTCTTATACAGCTTCAATCAAACTGCCCAGCCTATTCCCAACTGGAGATTAACCTTGGAGATTGACTAGTGCCGCTATTATAACTTAGCCGCAAGCTCCTCATTTCTAATTCATCTTGTAATAATATAATAGAGAAAAAGAATGGACTTGTGTGAGCTTACTGATGTTTCTTCTAAATATTTTCCAGACCATGTATACTGCACGGAGACAAGGCCATACAACCAGGGAGCGAGGCTCACGGCTTACGAGTTGGTTCATGAAAAGATTCCTTCCACGTTGATAGTCGATAGTGTGGTATCAGCTCTTATGAACTCGAGAAGGATAAGCGCTGTGGTTGTAGGTGCTGATAGAGTGAGTATTTTATTTGTAATAATAAAGAAAATAAAGAAGAAATAAAATATAATATTGGTTAGCAGTACACCCGCGGTTCTGACGTCAGGATGGCGGGTGTACCTAATTTTTAAAATATCATTGTATGGGTTTAGGTACACAGATTTTCAAAAGAGGTACGCAGAAGGTACCAAATAACTGTAATAAATTTACGCAGATCTGGAAATTACACCCGCCATTCTGATGCACACAAAAATACACTATTTTTAAAACATCGATCAAAGTTACAACGATCTACAAGAACTTTTATATTGTGTTACTTGCTGCTACGGAACCCGCCATGGGCGAGTCCGACTCGCACTTGGCCGGTTTTTAAATAATGTATTTGGCTTCGATACTAAGTCTTTTAAGCTATATCTTCATATCATAATATAAGTAGGTACTTTGTTTTCCATGCGGATACAACACATTTTAATGCCTTTGCTGTATTTGGCAGATAATGTATCGAGTCAGCCTTCTCGGCAAGCTTCGCTGAGGTAGTCACTACTACAATAAAATTCTTAGCACCATTTTACCGAGATCACGCCGGTTTCAATGATTTCACATAATTGTCCAGTTGTACAGACACTCAATATAGATAACTTCACAATATCGACTAGGAATGAATTCGCGAATAATTTAAAGCAGCCTGAACTTTTCTCGAAAAAATCTGAAAATCAGGGCTTCATTCCTTTGTTCCACTGATTAGTAGAATGTCAAAGCTTTGTTTCATCAATAAGGACCGCCGCGCCGCTCTGTTATTTCGTATTAATAAAAGACGCGTGACTGCAGCGCTACACCCGCACTGCAGCGCTACTCCCGCACTGCAGCGCTACACCCGCACTGCAGCGCTACACCCGCACTGCAGCGCTACACCCGCAATGCAGCGCAACACCCGCACTGCAGCGCAACACCCGCACTGCAGCGCAACACCCGCACTGCAGCGCTACTCCCGCACTGCAGCGCTACACCCGCGCTGTAACCGCGCATCAGTTCGAAGCCATTATCATGTGATCAGCGCTGCAGCCGCGCTGCCACCGTACGGAACTCTGTGGCTAATATGAAGCCGCCCCCTAAGATTAGATGACTTTATAATCACTTGCAAACTTTTAGCCGTTACGATTACTTATTCAAAGAAACAAACATAACTAATGCTTGGTATAATATAAACTTAGTAGTATGAAGAATCATAATTAGACCATATCACATAAAAGGAAATAATTTTATTCAACTCGCATAAATTATAAATTGTCCAACTTATGATATCACTGGCTTGACCATATAAGCCAAAACAGCTTTTACTGTTATGAGAAATGCAAATGTCTTACTTGACTATTTCAGGTTGCCGCGAATGGTGATACGGCTAATAAAATTGGAACTTATCAAATAGCGATTGCAGCGAAACACCACGGTGTGCCTTTTTATATAGCGGCGCCCCTCACTTCCATAGATATGGCTTTAAGGTCCGGCGATAGAATTAAAATAGAAGAGAGGCCAGAAAGAGAAATGACTCATGTCGGCGAGCATAGGATTGCAGCCCCCGGTATGTTTAAACTTCCGTCATCGAAGATTCATCATGGACAGTTTTATATAGAAGCCTCTCGCGCCCGACCTAATTTAGGTGCAATTTTCAAGGAATATTATTAATTTTGTATCTGTGTTTTAATTTCTTTTTTTTTTTTAGTTTAGTACAAGTGTTGCCATTTTGTTTCATTTTGTATTTTCTTTTTTTTTCTGTAGATTTTTTCAAAGAGTTTAATAATTAACTTAACATCCTTTTTTTGTTTCAGGCATAAGTTGTTGGAATCCTTCGTTTGATGTCACGCCTGCTGCTCTAATAGCTGGAATAATCACAGAAAAAGGAGTATTTGCGCCAGACAAACTGAGCGAAATTAATTCCAAATAACGAAGTCGGAAATGTATTTATTTTTGCTATACTTATTGCATCCATTAATTTAAAAATTATTCGAAATACTATAAGTAGTTCATAAACAATACATACCTATGTTTTTATAAGATTGTTATACTGTTTACTGTTATAATCGCATGTAAGAATAAAATTACGGTAAAAAAAAAACTAATTGCTATATAAAGAATTTTTTATTTATGTTTTATCCGTATATTGCTATTAAACATTGTAGTAAGGGAGGCTTAGTAGATAAACTGAAGTTTGTGAAAAAAATTCTACATTTTACTATCAAAATTTAATTATTTTAGTCAGCAGAATCTTAAGGGCCAAGCGCCCGAAAAGTGTCATAAAACAGTGATTTTCTGAAAACTACTCCTCCGTAACGGCTAGGTCAATTGGTTTGAAAAAAATATATGTTTATTATAGATTCATGAACAATAATATCAACATTTGATTTTTTCGTGCAATCAATACTTTTGACAAAAAAAAAAAAATTAGCAATTTCGCAACTTCTCCCTACTCCTTCGAAACGGCTTGGACTTTTAGAAACATTTTTACACATAAAAATTGGTGGTTAAATATTCCTCAAAGTGAACATTGCTTAAGTAAATCAATCAATATCTCGCAGAGAAAATGGACTTAAAGCGCTTTCCGGGCGCTGCTGGCCGCAAATAAATGCACAGATTAGCGTACTGCCGCCTAGGCGAGTGCGAGAGTTGCGTTCACATAACTTCGGCTAGATGGTTCATGGAACTATACGCCTTAAATCGAACATATGGGCCAAATTTTACACGGTGGGACGGTGCGTAAGAGTGTGAGAAGGAAAGACCCCACTCTAGATGCGGAGTGGGGAAGACACATCTGTACGCTTCATCCTTTATCGATGGTTTTCGTTACATCGCCCCATGAAAACCGACACATTAAATGTTATTCGTAATCCTGATTTCCTGATCAGGATTTCCTTTATATAATTAAAAAAATCGATCGCGCTCGAGTATTTCGAAGTGACGTTTTTATACAATGTATTTGCTTGTGTCATGCTCAAATTGTCAGATTATTGAAATTTACACTTTTTTTGCATGTACTTAACTTACTTTGTCTCTCTCTGACACGCTCGAGTTTTTCTGAGGATCGATTTTCTTTTAGTAATCGGACGGACTGCCATACCCATATTAAGGGTTCATATTGTGTATCCTATTCCTCATAGATTTTTCTGACGCGCTTGAATAACGCTCAAAATCCCCACCTGGCCGCTCCTACTATTATAGTCTGTCTAAAAAGTCAAACGACTTGGAATTTTTTTAATGAATTAAAAAATCTGGTTTATACAATACTTTTCTAATAAACAATGATCATCTCTTTGCAACCTTGATTGTTCAATCAGTGTTGACTATATCAGATTTCAAGAATTTGATTATTATTACCTATTTCATTAGATTACCCAAGTCGTTTGACTTTTTAGACAGACTCGACCCTCCCTCTAAGATTGTGTCTAGCCACATTATTGTTAAAATTCTTAGCACAACACTGCAGGCCGGTAAAGAACATTTCGGGAAGGTTCCTGCACCGGATTCGTGCGGAAGAAACGTTTGGGTGTCTCCATTATGTGGAGCACACGGTAGAGGTAGAGGTAGGTGGTCAGAACACCACTGTGTCCTCGTGGGGGCGCCCAGTGGCAGCGTTCTCTCGTCGGGCTTTGGTACAGGCCATGGTCCGGAGCGAGGAATAGTGGTATTCGGTCGTCTCCTTCTGCGAAGCAGTAATACTAGAAAAAGAGGCGCCTGCACGCGGGAGGCAATGGCCATCACGCCCCAGCTGTTAGGATTCTGTCCGATCTTGATTTCCGGCCACCGTAGGCGCGGGCTTGCAGACGGGTAGCAATGGCTAGCTCGCCGTCCGACCATCCAGTAACCGTTCGGACCTAACCCAAGTCATCGACGGCGCGTAGTGTTTCACGCGCGTTTCAAGGAGATCTCAGAAAACCATATATACCTACCCAGCAGGGTCAAAGCCTACTGGAGTCATGAGTTTTGCGAAAGTGAACCCTGGGGCCCTAGAACGAAGGCAAAGAAGGAACAAGAGTGGTTTTTTAATCAGTAAATGTCTGACACGCCCTCTCGATCCGCCAAAGTGCGGGAGATATCATAGATGATTTGATAGTTACAAAACTACCCTTCGTAGCTATGAATTAACTAGATATAATTTTTATGGGCCAAAGTTAAAAGCAAGTAAATAAGGTAAGAGGAGACATATTCTCAAAAATGCAACAGTAAATAGTAGACATAAGACATTTAAAAAAATATGCCTCATCTTCGTTGCTGCTTTCTACTATACCTACAAATGAAGTAATTTCTACCATAATATCATAAAATATAATACTAGTCGTACAAAATTAACCGATTTTTTTAAATTTAATTATAGAATAGAATAAATTACCAACCGACCAGCTATTGACTGATGTAGATTTTATAATCTACGTCCTACTAGATTCCTTGCGAACACTTCGATCTATGGTAGAAATAATCACTGTACCGGCTCCAGACTTTGTCATTATCCTCAAAGATAATTCTGCAAAATCATGATTATTATTGTAATGATTTACCTTATTTATTTAGTCCCATATTATTTTATTAACTGGATAGACGTGTCCCTATATTGTAATGTTGCTATTTAAAATTATTCAAAAACTACTAAATTATACCAAAATCTCTCTGGTGGGACTCAAATACTGAGATTCCAAACACAGTAAACTTCAGAAAAGCTCAAAAAAATATTCAATTCCAATATGTCAGGTTGTAGTTGGGCAAGTCGAGATTATACATAGTTTAGTTTTAATATTTTAGGATATGAATAGGACGTTGTGAATAAAGAAATAATTATGGTACTACTATACAAGTCGAAGGATTGTTGATGATTAATTTCTGTTGCAATAACGTGTTTCAAATTTTCGTTTCTCTTTTTATTATACACGGAAACGTTTCATGTTGTTATTTATTGTTTCGATTCAACTTATGCTCGGTTGTCTTCTAAGGAAATGTTTGTGGTGACAAAAGTGTGAATTGGTTTTAAGTGCAAGAATAATTTGTTGTAATGTAAATAAAAAAATATTGTTTGCTCGCGCATGCGTTTGTGTCAAAAACAGACAAAGGTTTTGTATGGTTTGGAAATCAGCTGTATTTTATGTGCAATGACTTAGTGATACAAAAAGTGTGTGTTTGCAAGCGACAATGTTCAGTGAAATCGGATACATAGTTTTTCTACTTCTTGCTCTACCGTACATCGAAAGTGGTAAGTCGGAAACAAGTTATTTTTCTGCAACCCACTTACAATAATAGAGCAATTATTCTGCCAACCGAAATGTGTCGTAAATGGTTTGTGTGAATAGAATAGGCCTACGCTTTCAGTTATATCTACATGATTGTGTGTATGATGCCCTTCACCTATATTTTTAATGATTACCTTGAAATACTCAAAACTGCAATGATTTTATGCAATCCACATTGAATATGTAAACTAACTCATCAGCATTCCCACACTCAAATATTTTTCGTTGTTGGCGAGAGAATTTATGCATAATTATGATAACATTGACTAAGTATTCACTCTTAGAATGTAGGTAGCAAGTGAACAACAAAGGTGATGTCTAAAAATTGTACAGCAGGAGTCAATGACCAGCAGTCAACTGTACTGCTTTAGGCCAATTCTATTTACAATAGAACAATATTGTAAATAGAATTGTATCTGCACACAACACATTAGTATTGTTTATTATTTACATGTCCATTCATGGATCACAAACAATGCTTTGTCTTGTGTTTGTAAAGGGCTGTAAGACTGGAGCATTGTATTAAAAATAGACAAACATTTTCAGTTTTACTGCTGGATGCTGCATTGTTTCATTGCAGGCAGGGCAAAGGCCTTTCTCTCCTGGGGCACAAACTTTGTTCAGTCTTCTGTCAATAAAAACTTACACATCATAATGTGATACCCTTTTAAAAACTAAACATCTAATTACTCAATATTTTCTGTGACACAGTTTCCACAAACCATTTGAAAATGTTGTAAAAAAAAAGAAACTACAATGTTCACCTTGGCCATTATTTTAATAGTCTTATAAGTTTTTAATTCTATGTAAAGTAACTATACAGATTATTTATTTATTTTCTGTTTGACCATGATAAACAAACAGTTTCATTCAACTTTTAACTTAAATAAATAAATAAAGTTACAAATGACTCTTTTTATATATTTGGCTTATAATACTCTACAAAATCTTTATGGATAGCATATTCAGTAAATACTATTAATGGTACTTGACAGTATTCTCTAGTGATAATGGATGATTTTAAGAAAAAAGAATATATATATTGGTAAAATATTAATGGAATTGAACAGAAACATTTTAAAAAAAAAGTACTTAAATCTTCTTACATTGCAACTTACAAATATAATACCATTTAACCTATTAGTTATGTAGATGTTATTGTTTTGTTTTAGGAATGACTAAATTCAGATATTACAGTAATGTTGTTATTTTCTTAGAATCAGTGGTTAGTAGTGTATGTGTCATTCATTTATTTCACACTGCACACAAATGTCTAGCAACATTTAGACTAAATACTGCTAGTCATATTTCAAAGGAATTGTCTAAAGTAACTGTAAGTTAAGTTTTACATATTTGAATAAGTATCTTAGTAGTCTAATTAAGGTTTTGACAAGACACCAGGAAATCATGAAAATAAATTATTGTCAACAGAACTTTCGCAAGCCAGTCAAGCAAAACAAATGCATCTATGAGGTTTCATTTGTAGCATTGACAGTTTATGACAAGAAACACTAGTTACTAATTGCTACCTGAATGAATAATTGAATTAATTCTTTCAACCCCAAGCGAACACTGGCATTTGCTCTGTCATTGTCTTTGTATTCTGTCTTTAATTGACAGTATTCAAAATGTTAGTACTGAGAAAAAGATTACTTACTGTAAAACTGACAGAGGAGAGGAGACCCTTACCTAGGAGTGGGACAGAATAGGCTAGTATACAAATCCTGTGTGACCTTGCTAGACTTAGTAGCAACCTGTAACTGTTTATTTATTTATTTAAACTTCATGTACAGTATTGGTACATAGACAGACTTAATGCAACAAAGCATTCTCTGCCAATCAACAACACCAAGTTTATATTAAATGAGTTCAATAAATAAATATCAAAAGCCACTCATGATTCTGATGTACTTACAGTCATCAGGAAATCTTGGGTTTTTAATTGTGTTTGTTTGTTGTCGGTCTCTTTTTTACTTAGTTGATGGATCTATAAAGTATTAATTTGATAAACACACAAGTAGGTAGGTACTAATTAATCATTGATTTTGTGCACAGTCAATTCCAAAATTCCTGTTAATTGCACACAACGTGAGTTTTGTTATTAGTCATTGTGACAAATTATCAGTTTTATGAGAAACTTAAAAGGAAAAAGCAGCTTACTATTATATTTTAAAACGGAACAAGCAAAAGGTAGCATTTACCATGAATTATCATCCAAGAAGACGATTTAACCGCTGAAAAAAAAAATGTTCAAGACAATATACAAGACATATTTAGTGCTGGTTCTAAAACACTTTCATCAGTGATTACAGTTAACTTGCTACAAAATACTAGTTAAACTAAAACTAGCTACATATACAATAGTACTTTTTGTTCCACATTTGCTGTTCGGCTGCTGTCAATGGTCGATACTGCCGCGCGAAAAACCAGTTCTTAAATTCTGACTCATCATAAATCAGGCGCGTCATTCATCTACCTCTACCTACTCTGTGAGTTCCATTTTCGAAAGTTAACCGTAGACAAGGTGCATTATGTTTTAATGTCATTTTATAATAGATTCAGTATTTACCAATATTTAATAATAAATTGTTCTTTATTGTGCTGTTTTTTTCTTGTTGTCACTGGTATAAATTCATTTACTAATATTTATGTAAGAAGACTATCAACTGAATTTGACATAAAAAGATTTAATAATGTACTTACCTAATGTTTTTCTATAAGAATGATTGCATTTCCCAAAATAAAATTGCATCACCTAATAATTGACGCACAAAAAGTAGGTAAGTAATAAATAAACTGTAGTGCTGCTAACCACCTACCTACTTGTAAAGTTTATAATTTTGTTCAAACAAAGAGATAGAAAAACCCAGAAGCTGCTGTGTTATCCTGCTTTATCCAAGTCATTAAAATCAAGTTAAGGAAACAGGATATTGCTATCATTTACTACATTAGCCATTAGCCATTAGGTGACAGGCTGCCATTGTTCACATCTAGTATTTGAATAAGTTATAGGTGCCTGTTTGAAGTGCCCATTTTTAACAGTGTTAATAATTAAATACCAGGGTCATTAAGACAGGAATAAAAATATCAATTTTGCTCATTTTTTTTTCCTCTATTACTCGTGAATAAATCTTTAATTAAGTAATCTTTGTCACAGTCAAAACTGTGATTTGGTCAAAAATACCTACTTAACAACAAGAATTAGTGCTGTTCAATACTAATGTTTACCAATCCTTGCAGAAGTACCAATATTTACTCAAAAACCAAAAGACAATAAAAACCAAAAAAAAAAATCTTAAAACTAGTTTTGACTAATTAAAAGTATTACCTGTAACATATGTGAGGCCGTTTACACGGTTATGCAGTGTAAACGGCCTCACATATGTTGTGGGTGTGTAAACACCCTTACACTCAATATCATATTATACCCCAGATAAAAACGAAATTCTAATGCATTATAACCAGAGGAAAGATCCACTTTCGACATCTGCTTACAGTAGTAAGAAGCTAGCCAGCTTCTTACTACTTCTTAAAACTAGTTTTGACTAATTAAAAGTATTAACTGTAACATATGAAAGGCCGTTTACACTGCATAATGTGTAAACGCCCAATAACACTCAATGTCATAATTCTAATGCATTATAACCAGAGCAAAACGAAATTCTAATGCATTATAACCAGAGAAAAGATCCACTTTCGACATCTGCTTGCATCCTTTGGTTTGCAGTTCCATTCGATCCATCAGAATCAAACCAGGCGCGACCAACCTACCTACTTGCTCAGGAAATTGATTATATTGTATGTCCGATGTAATATTGGTAGCCAGTAATATACTCGAGACTTTAATTACGTATTCTAACGGGATCAGCTATTAACAGTTACTAGGTCGGTCGTAATAGACAACTTATTTTAATAGACTATAATAAGAGCCTTTTAGTATCTAAAACAATAATTATTATTATAAAGATAGTATCTACCTACTTACTGAGGACAATAGTTATAAAAAAATCACCATGTACCTAAATCAGTAGATACGTTAAAAAAAAAAAATTCGTTTTTAATTTAATCTTTTCTGTGGAGAATTTGAATTTAGATTGCTCTAATCAGTATTTAAACTAAGCGCTTAGTTAAAGTTTTAGATGCTGAAAATCTTCAACCTTAATGAATAAAACTCGCTAATTATTATCTAGCTTTGATTTATTAGCGGATTCTAAATTAAGTAAATCGTTTTTGCTGATAGTATGACCACGTATTACAATCGCAGATCGCAAAATGTTCGACTGTTTTCCCTAAAAAAGTTGCCTATATCGAAATGTCCTATTTTTTCCGTGTTCCAAAATATATTCGCACACAACTGGGCTTTAGAGGCAGGTGAAGTTGATTTATTCCTATCCTGGTTGCCTAGAGATGAGGGTGGTCTGATCGTGTGAAAAAGCAAATGGCCCCCTGTTACGTCGGGAGGAAATAACATCCATTCATGCGCTATCTATGCCTAGCTCGAAGAACAATGATCGCCGTCCAAAGATAGGGCGACCGCTATTTTATTTACAACTAAGATGGCCCTTGTTGTTCCTGGGCTAAAATATTATGTAAAATGCGTTCCAAATGAGAATAGGATCGCCCGCCATGTTGTGACATCACGATATACTGTCAAATCGAGGAAATAAATTTTTAAACATTAATTAATTTACGAAAAAATTTAATTTATTTATGAACTGTGAACGAAAAAAGTTTAATCAGAATCCAGTTCTTAAATTTTACTCATCTCTAAGTTCTTCAATTTTGCCAAAATTTCTTCAATTTGACAGTACGACGTCTCGTCCTACTGTCAAAACATAGGAATCGGTCCTATTCTCATTTGGAACGCGTAGTAATTGACACTATTTTTTTAGTAGAAAATATAAAATTAATTAAGTGTGAGTTTACTTAATAATATAGTCTTGTTTAATCAGCTGGTATGCAGACAGATGACATGTGTTACATTTCTTCCGCTTCCAAAGTAAACAATAGTTGCTTACTTTGTCTTTTGATACTACGTACGTGTTTACTAGCTCTGAATTGCTTCTTGTTTTTATGTTTATCCAATTGTAACTAAGAAACTCATTATATCGAGAGAATGCGAGTTACATCCACATAATAAGCAATAACATACTTAACAGTTAATTATAACTAGCTAATTAGTCGTTTTAATAAACTTTCTGATTTCGTGATAGTCCTTGTAACAAAACGCTACCTAATTACGATCGAGAAGTCCATTGTTTTGGTGATTGCGTAAATCCGTCATTTGTTTCGTCTCGTCAACGAACTGCGCCAGGTCATCCGTCCGGTTCTCTCGCTTTAATTCACCGTTAGACTTGAATAACTAGTTCTTAATAAGAATATTATTAAGAACTAGTATATATTTATCATTGTTACTTAGCTATTAATTACCTGCCATCACTGGCCAATATCGATTGTTTATAGAGTGCTAAGCGATAGCAGCCTCTAAAGCTACGCAATAACATGTCTAATTAAAAATAAGCGGAAAATGCTATGAGCATATTACTGATTTAACTAATATAATTATTAGTGTGCAATCAACAGTATAGTCTGCTTGTGTATTGAACGCGAAATACACTTCAATAACTCTAAATAAGCAACTACAGTTCAAAAACCCGAATAATCAGCAATCAGTGCAAAAGATTAATCCTGGCTGGTGTTATTCCGAAGATTTTTATTTATTTCGCAGCAGAGCATGTTTCGCGCTCGGTCGTTCATTCTTAATTTACTCTGCATAACGGTATCTGGCGAGCCTTGCCACAAATTACCCAGTATTTTTTATTTATCTTTATTGATACTTGGGGCTTACGTCCACAGACGCAGTGCAGGAGTTTTTAATGTCTCCTCCACCACTTGATGAAATGTCAACCGCCCAGGTATCATCTACACACTCTTAGAACCGGCAGCCAATCTTTTTAATTAAAACAATTTAGCCTTTTACGACCGTGACGCGAAAAACCAACTGAGTCTAATAACTTTAATTGTTGCTGTACCGTCACGTTGTTTACTTTCGTAAAGTTTTTGCCACACTTACTGTTTCTTTAGCAATGAAAACAAAACATGCTTGACTAAAATTCAGTCAGGATTCCATATAAATCTCATTCATCATGATGTTATCAGGAGGGTTTCCTTCTAGAGCTCTAGATAAACAACCGAAACATGTCAATAGATAAAGTTGTTTGAAGTTGAAGAAAAATATCTTGAGCAAACTGTGAGCTACAGCACTGCAGCACGACATTCATGACTCACTGTTCGCGTCGTCAAGTACAAAACAAGCGCATTGAAAGACAAATTAATAAAAATTAAGCAATTTGTCTCCAAGGAAAACGAGCATCCTTTTGTTTTTATACAGTTCCTTCAATTCAATGTTGTTGTTCAATTGTGTTGTGAGCATTGTTTGTACAAACTTTGCGTTGTCAGTCTTTATTATGAAGGACTCGCTCGCCTTTGTTTCTGCTGCACGATTCAGCACGGATAATAGTGAGCATCATTATAAAGTTGTCAGTATTAGCACCTGTTAGGCCCAGTTAATAATAATTGTATCATTTGAGCGTAGCTCTCATGAGACAGTCGGTTGACGCATCGCGGCGTTGCGCGCGGGCTGTGACGGAGCGGGTGCGTTCGTTGAACCGGCGAGGTCACGTCCACCCATGACGTGTGCGGCTTACAAACACTCTTTCCGCACTCGATGCCAAGTCCGAGTGACTGACAGACACCGAGCGATACTCGGCCGGACACTATCTCACACATCACTCCTCTACTCATCATTCATAGCCTTGTGTCGTGTGTCCCGCTCGCTAGATATCGTGCGCCCTTTCGCGACATATCAACAAGATATTTTTAGTTACACTCTCTCAAGTTCTTAAATGTGTTTCTCTCCCGACTAAATTGTATTTGTAAGTTGTGCAGTCTACAGTATTTTAGACAGCATTCAACGAATCAGTTCTTTGAGGAAAAATATGTCATTGTAATTTCCATATTACAATATACATATTTTTATAAATAAACAAGGTAAACTGGAATGACAAGAATTGAAAGGTAACTAACCTAATGCAGACTTCATGTAGATGAAATGCCAAAAAGCTGTAGATAAAACTGCATGTTGTCGCTTGGCACCCTATCAAATAACTGTCAACGTAATCTGCCACTTACATCTTAACCGAGCGTACTTCAATAAAGTACACTTTGCAATTTACACTCAATTAACTTACGTTTTCTATTTACTTTGGAACACGTATTTTGATCGAAAAAGTTTACGAAAAAAAAGACTTGTCGGCGACATTTTCGCTCGCTGTTTAAGTCAGTTTAGAAGTTTTTACAGCGTTTGACACAGTTAAGTAGACAAAGCCAAAGCAATCGTTGCAAGCCGAGCGGCAGTTTCGTCGAAAGTAGACTCGTAAAACGTTTATGGCACTAGTGTAGGTACAGATTTAGTAACAAAACACCTCAATCCTGTATTGGGAAAAGCATTAGACGTCTGGAATAAAATTTATCAAGAGTTTTTTAACTGTATTAAATATTTTATATTATACTAGCTTTTGCCTGCAGCTTCGCCCGCGTACATAAAATATATAGCCTATGTCACTCAGGAATAAAGCAGCTTTCTATCGGTGAAAAAATTTTTGCAATCAGACCAGTACCTACTTCCAGAGATTACCTCCTACAAACAAAAAAAAAAAAAAACTTTACCTCCTTATTATATTAGTGTAGAAATACTGCACTTACTAGCTTCTGCCAGCGGTTTCATCCGTGTAAAACAAAAAAAAAATATCACCCAGGATAATAAGTATCCTATGTCCTGTTTCAGGACATGGTTTACCCGTGTGTGTGTACGTTTGAGCATGAAGAAGTATCAAACATACACACAATCACAAACTTTCGCCTTTATAATATTAACGTGAAAGTGTGATAGGGCCGTCATTCTGAGAGGTCAATCATAACAAAAGTCAGCTAAAAAATGATCAAAATCATGTACCTGCTGTGAAAGACTGACTGATCTCATCGTGACTCAGCCAAATAAATCGTTTGACTAAGTTTGACGATTTATACGGAATCTTTTTACATGCTTTTTAGGGTTCAGTACCCAGAGCACAGAGGGTAAAAACGGGACCCTATTGCTAGACTCCATTGTTCGTTTCTCTAGACTGGGTCTCATGAATCGTGATAGATAGACAGTTTTTTCACAGGGGATGTATATCTGTTGCCTATAACAATAAATACTAAAAACAGAATAAAATAAACATTTAAGAGGGGCTCCTATTCAACAAATGTGATTTTTAGCTACGGATGGTACGGACTCTTCGTGCGTGAGTCCGACTCGCACTTGACCGGTTTTATTAACTTGTAGTGTTGTATGTATGTTTTTAGTACGACAGTCTTCCCACGCAGTGTTGTTTGTCAACATGTTAACGATGTTAATAAATAATATTCCACAACTATCACACAACTTCACACAACGCCGTCTAGTCCCAAGCTAAGCAGAGCTTGTGTTATGAGTACTAGACAACTGATAAACATACATATATAAAATACATGCATAATATAGATAAACTAGCTGTGCCCCGCGGTTTCACCCGCGTTTTCTCGTTTCCGTGGTACCAACTCTTAACATCTTACACACGTGATAACTTTTAAACGAACTATCCGATTGAGATGAAACAAAAAGTATTTTACTTCTACATAAATACTCTTGATAACATAATGCTTAATTTCGATAAAGATTAATATTACGATACATATTTAACGTAGTTTTTTTTTTCTTCAGACGATTTAATAATTATTTTGAACACAAAATCGGTTATTGTGATTAAACCATGATAGCTAGAGATAGATATGTACTCCCGGACTTTTTTGTAGGTCTTAATGGGATCTACAAACCCGTAGTACATCATTTTGTTCTATTGTCAATAGTTTTTGCAGCGCACGCAAAAATAGGTTTTCGATTTTACACCTTGTGTTACAAAATAGCAATTTTATTACGGATCCCTAATTTTGAAAAAAAAAACATAGCCTATAGCCTTCCTCGATAAATGGACTACCCAACACTGAAAGAATCATTCAAATCGGACCAGTAGTTCCAGAGATTAGCGCGTTCAAACAAACAAACAAACACTGCAGCTTTATAATATTACTAGCTGTGCCCCGCGGTTTCACCCGCGTTTTTCTCGTTTCCGTGGAAACACCGAGATAAAATATTGCCTATAATTGCCGCCCATAACTCATTAATAGATACCAACTCTTAACATCTTACACACGTGATAACTTTTAAACGAAATATCCGATTGAGATGAAACAAAAAGTATTTTAATTCTACATAAATACTCTCGATAACATAATACTTAATTTCGATAAAGATTAATATTACGATACATATTTAACGTAGTTTTTTTTTTCTTCAGACGATTTAATAATTATTTTGAACACAAAATCGGTTATTGTGATTAAACCATGATAGCTAGATATATGTTCTCGCGGACTTTTTTGTAGGTCTTAATGGGATCTACAAACCCGTAGTACATCATTTTGTTCTATTGTCAATAGTTTTTGCAGCGCACGCAAAAATAGGTTTTCGATTTTACACCTTGTGTTACAAAATAGCAATTTTATTACGGATCCCTAATTTTGAAAAAAAAAACATAGCCTATAGCCTTCCTCGATAAATGGACTACCCAACACTGAAAGAATCATTCAAATCGGACCAGTAGTTCCAGAGATTAGCGCGTTCAAACAAACAAACAAACAAACTCTTCAGCTTTATAATATTAGTAGTAGATTATAAGTATAGATTACACCCAGACACAGAACAAATGATTATGCTCATCACACAAACATTTGTCCTGGATGGGAATCGAACTCACGACCTCCGGCATAGCAGTCAGGGCCACTAACCACTAGACCAACAGGCCAGTAAAAAATAACGTAATTAAGAAGAGCATTGTGAGGGCAAAACCAGTAACTATAGCAGCATCTGCGAGGGTTTGCGAAATTGTTCGCAAGAGCTAGTTACCGCCAAGCTGCAGGGCAAATACAAAAACATAGGTTTAGTCAGAAAAGTAACAGTAAGTAATAAGAGTAACCATGGAGTTTTTTGCCGGCTCTTCTCCATAGAAAACGACCAATTTGGAACCGTGCACTAGCTTCTGACGTTTTATAAGTGCCCATGTAGGCCTATGTGAAATAAAAAAATTGAATTTAGAAAAAGTCACTTCTCTCGCTCCACCCAGAGCGAACTCATTTGGTGATCTCCCATGTAAAAAAATGAGAGCATAAAATAGATTTCTGTATAATATTTTTTCCTTTTCATTAACTGTTCTGCTGAAATCCTTTGTTAGTAACTTAAACAAGGAAAACAGGACTACCTAAATAAAACAAAATTTATTAAAGCTTTATCCTTTTTACACTGAATGCGAAAACAAATCTTCCCGGTAAAATATTGGTTTTACTATCACGCTAACGGATATTCCGTTTTGATAAATCAATATCACACTGATGTTATAAAGTCGAAAGTTAGTGTGTATATTTGTTACTTTTTTACGCTAGAACGGCTGAACGGATTTCGATGAAACTTGGTCCACGTGTAGCCCATGTCCTGGAACTGCACATCTACTTTTTAATAATAATAATATTCCACAACTATCACACAGCGCCGTCTAGTCCCAAGCTAAGCAGACCTTGTGTTATGTATGGGTACTAGAAAACTGATAAACATACTTATATATTTCTAAATACTTAGATATTATAGATAAATTACACCCAGACACAACAAATGATCGTGCTCATCACACAAACATTTGTCCTGGGTGGGAATCGAACCCACGACCTCCGGCATAGCAGTCAGGGTCACTAACCACTATACCAACAGGCCTGTCATATTATACCGGGTATGTTCCCTTGGGATAATTTTCTACTGAAACTCGGGCAAAGCTGCGGACAGCACCTAGTTTTATCTGAAATCTGTTGATTTTAGATTTAAATTGGATATTCAGATAACAGAAGTAGATCTTTAGTTGATTTAAGTAACCTTTTTTATTACGTTGTTCAAGCTAAAAGCTCTACAAAAGAAAAATGTACACGCTACGCTGAAAAGTACTGCGCGAGGATTGCGTACTTTTACATGAAATATTATAAGTTTAATTATAAAAGTGCCATAACAATGTTATAAATGAACTTGTAATGTATGACGCGACTTTTTTCTCGTTTACCTGTGTGCAGTGTCATTGTCTGTTGTTGGTATCACGTAATGAGAACGTGGTGGAACGTTCTCACAACATTATGAGTTTTCTGCACGATAATATTTCTTTAACACGAGTGCGTACCGTATAGTGTGCTAAAAACGCTTTCCTTGATCAATCATCGTTTTCTGAAAGGCTAAACAGCACTAGACAGATTACTTATATCGAACTCAATGTCAAGCGTTGTTTTAAAACGGAATTATGTGTTGAAAAACGCGTATAGGCACAGCTTTTGCAAATAGCATAATCAGCCTTTTAATGTTCCCACTGCTGGGACTCAGGTCTCATCTCTAAGATAGGGAACGGTCGTTATCCACCACGCGAACCCAGTCCCAGTGCGAGTTGGTGGATGTCAAATGTATCAAAATTTTTGGGTTTTAGGACATGTCGGTTTCCTCACGATGTTTTCCCTTACCGTTGGTTGTGAGACAAATGGCAATGAAGTGAATTATATAAATTAATGAGCCTGGCTGGGTTTGAACCCACAACCTGCAACTCGAAGTCGGGGTCGTTATCACTTTGTGGTGTACGAGCAAGAGAAATCTAAGGTAGATAGATATATATATTGACAACTGTGTAATGCGCAAACGCATCACCACCTACCATAAGGACCGAGAAGTTAATGACTTAAGAACTCACTGCCTTAGCCACAGAATTTAGGAGGTCAATTTTGGGTCGAACTACTCTCAGAACAATCCAGGAAGCTGGTCTGATAGGCTGTAGTACCAGAAAAAATCTAAGCACTACGACGAGACTTAGGCTCGGTCAGTGGTCTAAAACACTTAAATTTCATCGAAGAAGATTGGTCTAATATTACACAATTGGAAGAATCAAACTGTAAGATAAGTTAATCAATTTGATGCTCTAAAAAAAATGTTACAAAATTATTTAAAAAATAAAATTCAAAAGTCTAAAACGAATTGAGAAAAAAAACCTGCAATACAATTTGAGTTAAGTATATTTATTTTTTATATATTTTTGATAATCTGGCAATGAAATACATAAAGCTGCACAATATGTTTCATCAGCCTAAAATTTCTTCCGGTGCGGTGTAAAGTTAGGCAGAATGGTTCAATACCCATCATTGTTTTTGCAATAACAGAATAATGTCACAGGAAGTGCTGTTTTGACCGTCAACTTGGTCACCATTATTTCAACGTATGACATTAACCTTTTTTCATGTTCATGTATCATGACCGTATAATTACAATTACCTCATCATAAAGGTCGTGTTTCATATTAAATCACAGTAAAAGCTTATTGAGGATCTATTTACAGATATAACTATCTCGTAATACCGGAATTATCGGCAATCAACTCGTATTGGAAGTAACGGCGTATCTTTTATTGTCTATTTAGTTTGATATTATGGTAACAGTCCCTATTTCAGCATTATGATGCGTGCATGTACCAAACAACGGAGCCAAATCTCCAAAATGGCCACCGAGCGGCTGGCACTACCGACGGTAATCCCTGAATGGGTAATGCGCGGCTGTAAGAGGTGCATTGGTATCCCATTTGCCGTCTAACGTTTAGAATGTACGCCAAATACAGAGCTTAGCTTTGGACTGGCACACCTCTAATGTAGATAGAATGGTATTTCATATGCATTCGTTTAGTTCAGACAATCAAGTATGTTAGTATCTAGACGACTTTTGGGAAGTTTGTTTGGCCATATATCCAAGTGTTCCGTTTTTTTTTTTTTTTTGAACTGGGAAGTCTTCGAATGTACTTCTTGTATTTTAGAGTGAAGTGAGAGGGTTTGTACAGAATAAAGTTCACCTATCTATGTTCCTTCAATCGTCCTTTGTGTTCTAGGGCAACGGTTATACTTTCAAAAGTTCCCCCCGCAGTGTCCATCTGTCCCTAAGGTCAGAACTGATTACCAATACAACAGAGAATCATGAAAAGGGGCCTCAAAACGGGTTTTTTTTCTATTCTGATAGTTATCCTGACAACGAATTTAAAGTTTTTTGTCCATGTTATGATACCATCAATGAGACGGAAGGTATGTAAGTCCGTTGTAAATTGTAACCTTGGGTCATAACGAATCCGATATTAGAGACCAAATCAAAGATTTCGGGTCCTAAAGCTATTGTCACGAGTCACGACAATTATATGAATTTTTGGAAGTCTAGTACAACATACTCATTCGTGCTACTTAATAGTAATTTGAAGTCAAGATCACGCGTGCCTAACGTAGAAGGTCGACGTACTAAATTTAATGAGCCATTATTTTGTAAGAACCCCGGCCCAGCGTTAGACCCAGCCAAAGTATAGTGAGCTATTAGTGTTTTTAATGTTTAAACGGTTCTAAGCAAACATTACGTAAGTTGTGCCACGAGCTCTTCACGCGATCCTATTGACAATCTAAACTGAGCTGTGAAAGGGATGGAGTTATATAGGGGGTATACTCTATCCTTCATTCTCGCTCGCACGCTAGACATTTAACGTCAAAGTAACACCTGTACCCATAGCCAAGTTAATAATCTGCAATAGTTAACGCTAGTAGAAAACTTCAAATGTACGGGAATGACGTCGTCTCAACGCTCAGTCATGTGGTCAGAACAAAAAATTCGGCGACGCGGCCAACTCGAAGCGTTCGACGCAAGCGAAACGGTTTTAACTTGGCTAGGGGGGCTGGTCGGGCTGCGGAATTGTTCGAAAGAGTCACTGCGGTCCATGAACGCAAAGAATAATTGAAGGAATACAGATGGATTTTCTGTGAGTATATTCCCTCTTGTTCCACTCAGAGTGGCAGAACTTATTTAATGGTAGAGGTACTTAGCCAAAACAATAGAAGAAACAAAATATCGGAACAAGGATCACGCAATATGAATCCGATTATGACTCAGCTTTTGTCTACCTGTGTATAGTTAAAAAAACTGTGTTACACAGAACTGTTTAGCTTAAGGCTTGGCTCTAAATCGTGTTACAGCCTTGGAGGCCGGCCACGCTCCGTCGAGCATGACGCGGCAGCGCAGCCCAGCGCCAATATCTTTAATCTATTGTACCTTCGATACGATCTCGGCCACACTATTACGCGCCAACCTTATTTCTCCTTGCAAATCTTGTTAACGCGTGATTCATCAACACTAATTTGAAACTAGAATCTTCGATTCTGCCAGACCCTCGGAAAACTTTGTTTTGTTAATGTCTGTTAGCGAGTTTGCCTATAGGAAGTTTGGCGTTCTAGGAACAATATTTTTCCTAAGTTGCTATTTTGAATCGAAGCAACAAAATTTTGTTTTCCTAAGTAATGTTTAAGTCTGAGTCAAGCGTTATAATTTGGTGAATTATGCAGGACGGAGCTTCAACAAAGAACCATAAACAGATTTTACGTTCAGCTTCGTCAATCATTATTATTATACCTTGTATAATCTAGATCATATCGAGAACATCCACTTTCACTGAGTAAACAACGTTCTTTTCATTATGCGAAGCTATTATGAGCAGACAATCAAAATGTTCCAGATAATATTCGTACATTCTATTAGATACAATTCAATTACATGTTTTCTAGTTTATTTTTCCAGTTACAGTTGAAGAGAGGTATTCTCCGAGTAAATGTAATACACAGCAATTCTTATCGTAAGACTACGTTGTCTGATTTATTTGAAATAGACTATTAGATAATCTCGATAAAATAAATACTGTGTAGTAAAAATCAGTAACAGTGAGAGTATGCTAGCTTGAGATAAGCCAAACATATTGGAATGGTTGTGTTCGTTCTCAGTGTTCCAAATATTGATATTACTTACGTGCAATGGAGTTTGCTAAATGTTGATTCAGCCAATAAGAAATAAATTGATAAGTACGTCGTTTCTAAGAAGCTTACTCATGTCTTGAATGATATCAGACTTTTACTGTTTGTACTTTTAAACGTATGTTTAGCTTTTATTAGAACGTATTTAAGTATTCAGACGTTTCTGAATAGATGTACGTAGATTTTGTCTTATAACATTGTTATAATGCCTTCATTAGAGGGTAAAGGTGTTTTCCTCGTAAGGTATATCATTAATTTGTAACTTGTTTGTTTAATGCTTCTGTTTATACCTGTGTTATCAAAATACACAACCTTGGCTTTACTGTAGAATATTGTTCTCTTTCATGCAACCTTTATTTTTTCTTCAGCAGCGATTATTTTTTTACGCGTTTCCAATATTTAAAATACATGTTCTTTCTGCTATTAAAATGTATAAAATTCTTTATGGTCTTCATATTTGAATACTCAGACTGTATTGACTCCGAAATACCTACCTGCCTGGTTTTTTGCGAAGGATTTATTTTCTAGGTATTTTAACAGCAATTTCTATATACATCTAAAGTTATGTAATTAATTTGAATAGCGTATAATTTAATTATCACGCTCCATTAGATAGATTTCGCACGTTGTAGTATCAAGGTGGCTTAACTTGAACAAAAATAACCTTCTAGCATCTTCATGTCTAGCATTTATCTCCGACTTTATGACTTAAATGTTACTAGTTGCTACGAGCAGCTTCACTCGCGTGATAGTAAATGATTTCCTTCGGATGTTCCTTTCAAGTCGTCGTCGGTGCGCGCCTCAAGGAGTTGTCAGCAACCGTAGGGGCCCATCAGGCTCGAAGCCTAGTCTAGCCTGTGGTCAAAGGTCTGCTTCTGAAAGGAAGGCTCGGTCGGAAGGCTGGTATGAAAGGCAACGAAGGAACAGGGTGGGTTTTTTAGCGCCCAAGGCTGGATGATTTTTACCCACTGAAAAAATAGGATGTTCCTTTGCGATAATTTTCTAAACCTGCTCCCGGGATAAAAAGTATCCTATAATGATATTCCAAGATTATGTTTGCGTAGAACTGAATTGTACTTAATCGTCGCAGGCAATACAATACAATACAATGAACGGTGTAAATCGTAAGCGTAAAGCTAGAACTACAATAAACCGACGCACACGTGTAACACAGCGCTGAATTTCAGCTGGCTCTCTGCCGTGATGCACCCGTTGCCGGCGGCCTATCCGTGTCCCATATTTCATCCAAATCCGATTAGCCGTTCGAGTGTAAAGAAGTAACAGACATAACACACACTCACTTTTTGCTTTTATAATATTTCAAAATATTAGCTTGTGGAAATGGTTACTAATTACCAAGTCTGACTGTCGCTTAGTTGATACTTTATGGTTTGTAGTGGAAGTATAAATAGTGTGTTTACGGATTACATCATACGGACTAAACGCTCTCAGATTTGATAGCAAAAAATCTGGGAAACGCGTGGTCGTATCTTCTTCGCCTATTTCATAAAAGGAAAACGAACAGTACCCCTAGCACGAACAACTTGCGAAAAAGTATTCGTATCGTTAACGTGAGCATTTTGTATGGAAACATGAACAGCGCCTCTGGTGTGCGTAATTTGAACTAATTTTGTGAGCACGAACTTATTCAAGTAAGTTTCGTATCGAATTCGAAACCTTAATAACGTAACCTTGAACCATTTGTATGAAGATAGCTAGCACGAAGGCAAAAAATGACGTATAGTATCGTCATTGTCGAAGGCTGGTTTGCGAGTTTCTCGAAAATTTATTCACTGTAAATTTGGCAGTGAGAAAACTTTCGTCGGAGTTTATTGGAAGCAAAAAATAATAATTTAAATGATTGTGTTACTAAATTTTGTTAGAAAATGCTTAGATAAACAAGATGATCCCCTAGACATAGTACAGTGTACTATTATCTTGCGGTGCGATCGATTGTTAAAAGTTGAAATGTACGAAGAAAAAGTGTGGGATTTATTTTAGAACACTATATTTTTGTAAATAGAAAACAAGTTTTTCGTATAAGTAAGAAAGCATTTTTGTATTTATGTCGCGAATTAGAAGATAAAAACAGTCTAAAATCAAGTAAAAAAATCGGCCTGAAACATAAACTAAGTGTAATAAATACCTTCTTACTTACCGAAATTTTTTACAAAAATATTTTTATGTAGGTATTATACCTACACTGGATATTTTTAATTATTATCATTAACACAAAAATAATCCTTATATCCCATTAATTCATTAAACAACAACTAAAACACACACAAAAAATATGTTTTTTTTTTACTTTTTTACAATTTCTATCGCAATACATATTCCGAGTTCTCATTTTGGAAACGTTTTATTGGTTTTATTGATGCGAGAGTTAAGTTTTAGAACTTTTAGATGTAAAGAAATCTAATACAAGTTCACTTATAAACAAAATTGACCTTGAATGAGCTTCGCTTCAAAAAATGTCAAGTGTTACGCGTCATTCGTTTAGAAACACAGTCTCACTAAATACAAAGTTTTAATAATAAATTAAACAATTATACCATTTATCTTAACTGAATATTAACTTTTACTGCAGTTTCTTCGTATTGCATCAAAATTTGAACAGTTTAAAAGTTTTAAAGGCTCCGAAATCACTCAAAACTAAATACGTATATAGTTTTTGAACGAAATGTTCAATCAATTTTAAGATCATTCGTTCAATTTTGTACATCCTTACTTACATTAGTATGACGTCACTAACGTAATCGTATCGAGGTCTCGATACTATAACGAAAGAGCTTCGTGCTTCCGACTTTAGTTATGTTCCGTTATCGTATCGACAACTCGATACGTTTACGATACGAAACCTACAAATATTCGTGCTAGGGGTACAGTACCCCTAGCACGAACAACTTGCGAAAAAGTATTCGTATCGTTAACATGAGCATTTTGTATGGAAACATGCACAGCGCCTCTGGTGTGCGTAATTTGAACTAATTTTGTGAGCACGAACTTATTCAAGTAAGTTTCGTATCGAATTCGAAACCTTAATAACGTAACCTTGAACCATTTGTATGAAGATAGCTAGCACGAAGGCAAAAAATGACGTATAGTATCGTCATTGTCGAAGGCTGGTTTGCGAGTTTCTCGAAAATTTATTCACTGTAAATTTGGCAGTGAGAAAACTTTCGTCGGAGTTTATTGGAAGCATAAAATAATAATTTAAATGATTGTGTTACTAAATTTTGTTAGAAAATGCTTAGATAAACAAGAAGAACCCCTAGACATAGTACAGTGTACTATTATCTTGCGGTGCGATCGATTGTTAAAAGTTGAAATGTACGAAGAAAAAGTGTGTGATTTATTTTAGAACACTATATTTTTGTAAATAGAAAACAAGTTTTTCGTATAAGTAAGAAAGCATTTTTGTATTTATGTCGCGAATTTGAAGATAAAAACAGTCTAAGATCAAGTAAAAAAATCGGCCTGAAACATAAACTAAGTGTAATAAATACCTTCTTACTTACCGAAATTTTTTACAAAAATATTTTTATGTAGGTACTGGGCGATTCCGCTGTAGAAGATTTTTGACATGATTTTTTAAATGACGCTATTTGTTACTTTTTTTTTTAATCGGTTAATAGAAAAAGGTATAAATTTATTAAAACGTATTTTTATTTTTATTTGACTTGTTATTAAAATTTTTAGTGCGTTTCTAAACATTGTCAGTTGAAGAATTTACATAATCTGCAAAATCACTGTGACAATACTGGCGCGAAATATCTGTTACCGACAGTTTGAGATTATGTTCTACCGCCTAAAAGTGTAGTGAAGATATTATTTTATTCGTATGCACCAAAAGATATAAATACTTCTTGTTATTTATTAAGCATTATGGATTACAATAGGTCGCTGTTAGCTTGTTGCACCCGCGATACAAAAGATATAAATGTTTGCGTCTTTAACAGAAATGAAATGCTATGGTTTTCAAACTTTATAAAAGTAAAAAGAAATCAAAGGTAAACTTATTTAAACCATTTTTAAGGGTATAGTGTTAGTTGAATTGAAATTAACTTTAACTTAAATTGGTTGCACCCGCGATCGTGATATTAGGATCGCGGGTGCAACTCTTTGAGAAGTAACTTTATTGGCTGATTTATCACATATTTTATTCTTTTGGAATGCTTTGAATAATAATTATATGATGTGTAATGAGTGGTTATATAATATTCCGTATTTTTACAACGAAATATCCTCTAAAATGACAGAGGAGCAAAGGAAAGAGACTGCATCGCAGAAATATTGACGGAAGTTAAAAGAAAACCCTGAACTTTATGCTGACCATCTCAGTCGAGAAAGGGGTCGTGATTCAAAACAGAGAGAAGTAATGACAAGGAAAATGGAGGTAGATGAAGATGATGATCCGATCAAAAGAAAGAATGCAGGCTACTAGAAAGCGACGTAGAGAAGAAAAAATTAAACAAACGGGTACGAGATACAACAGTCCTCGCACACTGGGAAAGGCTGTGGCAAGAGTAAAACGTAATCTACCAGCCAGTCCCACTAAGGCAGTTGAAATTGTAAAAAAACTTGCTACAGAATTCCACATTGCTGCATTGGACAAAAATGATTCTCCTAAGGCAGTGCTTCGAAAACTGACAGACGAAGTAAAAATACAGTTAAGTAATTTTTATAATAGGGACGATATCAGTAGACAAATGCCGGGGATGAAAGACGTAAAATCAATCAAGTCCAATACGGGAACGAATTTCCGAATCCAGAAGAGAATAATGATTATGAGCATTCGTGAAGCCTTCGAACTTTTTAAAGAAAGTTACCCCGAAACATCTATTGGTAAGAAAGTGATTGGGACGAAGATGATTTGGAACCTCTTACAAATAAAATCCAAAAAGAAAATCTTTGTCCTGATGTATCTTCGCCTTCAGTATTGGATCACAGCAAATCCCCACTCCAAACGAAATTGCAAGTTTCTGATATTTACAGTGATTCAGACGACGAACATCCAACAACATCTTTTCAATCCTCAAAAATACTCGCAGAAGCATACCCTGAAACTGAGTCTGTATGTACTGATGTCTTATCAAGAGATATTAGCGCTGGTTTGTACGTGCTCGTGCAACTGCTCTGTAAATCTGGTAAGAAAAATACTTAATACGGCTATGTGGGAGTGTGTCAGAGCGATTTGGATGAAGATGGAGAAGTTAAAGTAAAATTCCTGACGACGGTTGATGGCAAACATTTTACTGAAATTGTTATTGACATAGCATTCGTACGATTTGAAGATATTATCGCAAAGTTGAAAACGCCAGAGAAAAAAATTGACGGAAAAAATACGTTAGAATTTTCGACGAATATTGACGTACTTGAAAAGAAATAATCAATGTACATCATACAAATAAGTGTTCTGATTAATAATTAACATTGTTTGATCTGTTATTGCATTCCTGTAAAAGTTTTATTGATGTTTGTTTACACTTAAACTAGACGGGTTGCACCCGCGATAATTTGATGTTGCACCCGCGATTGCTTTAAAAATAAAAAAAAATCTGTATTTATTTTTGTTTCCTACAAAAAACATTATTTGTTCACTTTAATAGTTCGACGCCTAACGAAATACGAAGGCATAACAAAATAAATGTTTCACAATTAACAGACTTTTGTGTTTTTGTTTGATGATCTACAAAGGTGCGGCCAACTTTGTTGCACCCGCGATAGGACTTTAAACCTCATTCCTGTCCATTTAAAAATTTCAGTGAAATTCTTTTCCCTAAATATAATGTGATTATATCGAAACGTAGCACTTACAGGAACAAATATATTAAAAACATTTTTAATTTTATTATTATGATACTCAACATGCGTTAGAATGTTGCACCCGCGATAATGGAATCGCCCTACTATATCTATACTGGATATTTTTAATTATTATCATTAACACAAAAATAATCCTTAGATCCCATTAAAACACTCAAACAACAACAAAAACACACACACAAAAAATGATGTTTTTTTTTACTTTTTTACAAATTCTACCGCAATACATATTGCGAGTTCTCATTTTGGAAACGTTTTATTGGTTTTATTGATGCGAGAGTTAAGTTTTAGAACTTTTAGATGTAAAGAAATCTAATACAAGTTCACTTATAAACAAAATTGACCTTGAATGAGCTTCGCTTCAAAAAATGTCAAGTGTTACGCGTCGTTCGTTTAGAAACACAGTCTCACTAAATGCAAAGTTTTAATAATAAATTAAACAATTTTACCATTTATCTTAACTGAATATTAACTTTTACTGCAGTTTCTTCGTATTGCATCAAAATTTGAACAGTTTTAAAGTTTAAAAGGCTCCGAAATCACTCAAAACTAAATACGTATATAGTTTTTGAACGAAATGTTCAATCAATTTTAAGATCATTCGTTCAATTTTGTACATCCTTACTTACATTAGTATGACGTCACTAACGTAATCGTATCGAGGTCTCGATACTATAACGAAAGAGCTTCGTGCTTCCGACTTTAGTTATGTTCCGTTATCGTATCGACAACTCGATACGTTTACGATACGAAACCTACAAATATTCGTGCTAGGGGTACAGATTCCTTTTGTAGCATTAGACTTGGAGGCCTTTAACGTCAGTTGGATTAATAAAACTGGCTAAAAGCGAATCGCGCACGAAAGGTTCCGTACCAATTTATTAAAAACGAGTAAAAAAAAAGCCGACAAAATAGCGTTTCTTGTTTGGGAACCTCATTAAATATGTTTTTTATTTTGTTTTTAGTGTTTGTTTTATAGTGACGACAGAAATACATCTGTGAAAATTGTAACTGTCTAACTATAACGGTTCATATAAGATACAGCCTGGTTACGGTCCTGGTCCTATTTTTACTCTTTGGGTACGGAATTCTAAAAAATAGTACTTAACGAATTCTTATCCTCTTTATTTAGTACCGTGTTTTCTTTCAGATATTTTTAGATTCGAAGAACTCGGCACGTGTAATTTCGGTAGTATTAATCTGTGCCAAACTTATTTAATTAAATATTTTACGATAATTTTATGTGTTCACGTTTAAGAAATTTCGGTTTATATTTTCTTTTATATTTTTAATGTTTTACATCGGTTCGAATAATTAAGACTATTAAAAAAATTTAATCGAAACACGTAGTAAATATGTATAGTAGAGTCTGTCTAAAAAGTCAAACAATTTGGGTAATTTAATCAAATAATCAAATTAGGTATTGAAATCTGGTGTAGTCGACGCTGGTTAAACAATAAGGTTGCAGTGATAATCATAGTTTACTAATAAAATCATAGAAAAAGTATTGTATATATATATAACAGAGTTTTTAATTAAACATTTCCAAGTCGTTTGACTTTTTAGACAGACTATAGGTACAGGACAAGGTTTAGATTTATTAAGTATGTTGTGAAATCTGTAAGCCGCGTTTTTACCCTTTGGGTACGGAACCCTAAAAAATAACCAAATAACGAATTTGTTTTCTCTTTGTTCAATACCATGTTGTCTTTCAGATAATTTTAGATTCGAAGAAATCGGCACGTGTAATTTCGGTAGCTTTAATCTGTGCCGTAACATCGCATTTAATGAAATATTTTCTGATATTTTTATCTTTTCATGTTTAAGAAATTTCGTTTTACATTTTCTTTTATCTTATTTTTTAACGTTTTACATCGCTTGGAGTTCAAATAAATAAAAAATTGAGAATTTTTAATCAAAAGACGTAGCAAATAACGTAGAGTGCAGGACAAGGTTTAGATTTATTAACTTGTATGTTGTCTTTTGGGTACGGAACCCTAAAAAATAACCAGATAACGAATTTGTTTTCTCTTTGTTCAATACCATGTTGTCTTTCAGATAATTTTAGATTCGAAGAACTCGGCACGTGTAATTTCGGTATATATGTATAAAAAAATGAATCCCTATTTCCTTGGTCACGGCATCACGCGTAAACGACTGGACCGATTTCGCTAATTCTTTTTTTGTTGTGTTTGTTATTGTGAGGAGAAGATTCTTATGAAAAAAAAAAAAAATAGGGTAGAGTAGGGTATATTAGGGTGGAGTAGGGATGAAGCAGCGCGGGCAAAAGCTAGTTTAATTATATTTTATGATATTTTTATCTGTTCATGTTTAAGAAATTTCATTTTACTTTTATCTTAGTTTTTAACATTTTACATCGCTTGGAGTTCAAATAATTAAAACATTGAGAATTTTTAATCGAAACACGTAGCAAATATAGTGGAGTACGGGACAAGGTTTAGGTTTATTATGTTGTAAAATCTGCGAGAAGCGGGAGCGCGCGGTCGTTGACCCCGCTGTAGCGAGCTACTGAGCTGCTACTGGGCGGGCGGACGGCCCGTCGCGACGCCGCAGTCGGGCGCCCTGCAAACATAAACAAATGTCTGAACATGCTGATAGCTACGGATGAATGGACAATCAACTTTATTCTTCTTTTATAGGCCACACAAACATTTCTAATGACTTGTTACTCACATCGTTCGGCTGCCCTCTTTACTGCTATTTAAAGACTATTGCGAAGATATTAGTTGCGTGCAGTGGCGTAGCTAGACAACAAAGGGCTATAGGCCAAAAAAAAAAATTGGGGTCCCCCTTTTTACATGGGTAATCATCAAATCACATCTTTTACTTTGGGGCGAGCGGAATGAAACATTAGATTTTGAAAACGAGTTGCCATAATTGTAAATTTGTAATAGTGTTGCATCTTTTTTTAATTTGATTTCGGGGTTCTCCGAAAGGGCGCTCGAGCCCCCCGTATGAAGGCTAGAAGGAACGGAATGGGTTTTTTAGTCAGTAAGAGTCTGACACTATCTCCCGCTCCGCCCAAGAGCAAGAGCGGGGGTTGTCATTAGATGATTTTTCCCATCAAAAATTTTTTCGGGAATTCAATAGAGGAAGCTAATTTGGGGGCCCCAAGATACGGGGCCCCGGCTAGCCCTTTGGTTGGTATGCCAGTGGTTGCGTAGCGTGTCCATAACACCGAATAGCATTGTTGCAGATATAAATACGTTCGTTAGACCGTCAATCTTGCGTATTACATAAATTAATAGGTAATTACCCGTCCGTGCGGACACTTCGCTTTAATTGGCAACGCTTACAAAAGAATTACCTAATCGACCGAACAATTATTCTATTTAGGAAATCTTTATTAGTTACGATTATTATTAAAATAGGACTCGTGGTTACAAATCAAGAAGATACTTTTTAAATATTTTTTTTTTTCTTTTTTAAAGTTCCGTATTCATAGGGTACAGTAGGCACAGCGGTTCTTGAGCGGTTGCGCAGAAGTCAAATATTCGGTCTCTTTAGTGGTGCGAAGTGAGACGTCGAAGCGGGGATTGTCAGTGATTGGCTCGCCGCGCCATCGCGTCATAGACGTCAGTCCTCATTCGTTCCCTGCGTTGCTGCATGTATCTAACAACTAAGACGATTGGCTCGCCAATCTAGGGAATGCGCAAAGCGATCCCCGCTCTGACGCCGAGCGCTCAAGATCCGTTGTGCCTACTGTACCTTATTGCTTGCTTTCACTCCACTGTCTGCCTGTCACCAGGCTGTATCTTGTCAACTGTAATAGCTAGTCAGATGAAAAATGAAATTCACAGATGATGCATATCTGTTGCCGCTATGACAACAAACAATGAAAAACAGAAGTTTTTTATATATTTTTTCCCCTTTTTTAGACGACAGAACCTTATTGCGTCTGCCTGTCTATCACCAGACTCTATCTTATGAACTGTGATAGCTAGACCGATGAAATTCATTCACAGATTGTTGCCGCTATAGTAACAAACACTGAAAACAGAATGAAATAAATATTTAAGTGGGGCTGCCATACACAAACTCGCACTTGCGTTGCGTGAAAGTTGTAAAATATTATTATTATTATTACTTGGCCACTCTTGTATCAAGGGTGCGCTCCCAAACATATAAACTCACATACAAAAGAAACCCTGACCCGAGACAAAATCATCTGTAAGCCATACAAATATTTTGTTTCGTGTGGGAATCGACACGTAGCGCAGGAGCCAACCGCTCAACCACTGCGCTAACCGTACCATTGGCGTTATGATAATATTCGAATTGAATAAATTAGTATTGGCTTTTTTATAATAGGAGCTTTGATGGTATTTTTAACCGAGATAAAATATGAAGCTGTACATAACATGAATTTTAGTATATATGTAAAACCCGAAACACGTGTCTAGTATTTTTATGTAAACAATCTATGTATGTACAAAATTTCATAACTGTATCATAAAAAATCACAAACTTATAAGCTTGTTATGTCAGCAAAAATACATGGTCACCGGGCCATCCAGGCCGCTGAGGGGTTGTTTTGCACTTGCACCCAGCTTTTTGATGGCGCAAAAACCCGTTATGATCGGTCGTGACCTGTGTTGTACTTAGTGTCAGTGGTGTCCAACTTGTAAACTTTTAAAATGTTTTTGGGAAAAAATATAACATTAATGTGAAATCCAATGGAATCCATTCAGTTACTGGTTCTGAACAAACTATGTTCAGGTTTCGCATAAGCTAAAAATAATGTAAATTGGGTCACCGGAACACAGGGGGTGGGACTTGAGAGCTCACACTAGATAACACCCTGATTTCCTGCAGCACTGAATGTATTATTATCTCTTTGTTATATTTTTATCAGCTTAGTGATTCATAAAGAGCATTATGAGAAAATATTTTATTACTACCTATTGCTGCTTTGTTCATTCATATTTTGTTCTTTTATAGTTGTTATGCAAGATTGTTTCCCTGTATTCTTTATTATTTCATCTTCATAATATTCGTAATGCATAAAAGGAGAAACTGAATTACTGACATATCAACGCATAGTAGAAACTACTGGAACTTTTTTTTTTCTAGTTTTGCTGTCCCACTGCTGGGTAAAGGCCTCCCCCAAGTCCTTTCAAACTTTCTTCTCCTGCGCCGTCTCAAACCAGTCCTCGCGGTATGCGTCCAGATCATCCCGCTACCTCTTTCTAGGCCGACCTCGACGGCGCTTTCCTTCAGTAGGGAGCCACTGTGTGGCGACGCTCGCCCAGCGGTCCCTATGCATGGGACTAGGAGCTTAAAATTTTGCACAAGGTTTCCTTTTATAACGTAGGCGAGGATTTCCCAAAAACACTCCCTAAAGGCAAGAAAGAGAGGTCAAATATATAGCGGCATATAATACACAGCGGTGGAAGGACGCCCACAAGGTGAACCGACAACCTGGTAAGGGTCGTGGGAATCCGAAGGATGGGAGACTCATATATGACCGTTCGTTCTGGCGACACTTGGGAGAAACGTCCAACAGTAGACGTGTCTACTACCTTAGACATTAATGTCCTTCTACTGGGCAAAGGCGTCTCTCAAGTCTTTCCAGACATTCTTCTTCCGGACCTTATCCGTCTTATAGTAACTAAAGATAGTACAAACATCCTCTATTATTTAACGCACAAACTTGCACCAAATGTGTCCACAATATTCGCCATACAATACTTTGGGGAGCGTTTAGTGCGCCAAAGCAATTTGGTACAGATATAATGTGTCGGGCACGAGTGGCCGCGAGCTCGCACTCGCTGCTCGCTGCCCAACGAAGGCAATTAGCGACACATGCCGTCGACACCATCTTATGAAAGGGCACTCCAACCATTGCACCACTCTGGCACTAACACTAAACTACTCATATATTTTTCAACGCGCCCCATTTTCCATACGCGCGAAGTCCTTAACGACGCGCCCCAATAACTTTGAGCAACTAACATCTTCCTGTCTAATTTATTTCGGTAGAAGCCTAATAACTAATTGAATCTTAACGACTGAAACTGTACCCACGAACGTCCCACGTAACTACCTATTACTTTTAGTTGTTTAACCAAACTTTCAACAAAGAAATGGGACGCGGTGGGGGTGGTCTGTGTCAGTTTAATTGGATGAGGGAGCTGCACAATTTCGCTCCAGCAGGCACCCAGTTTATCAATTAGGTCGTATCGCACGGTAGTTTGGTCCCATCAGTATTTATATTGTTCATTGATTGAGCAATTCTCGTATCCAGTTCATGTGGCTATTGTGTGTCAAATCGAATCACCACTCCTCATTCTGAAATTTAGAAAGATGCTTTATTGTATTGAATTCAATTTGTGAACGCAAATAACGTTTTGTTGGAAAGCAATCGCGCTGTCTTTCAGTTCGTTTATAATACTCTGTATTATGATATAATACGAAACATTTATGAAATACTCTCTTTAGGGTTCCGTAGTCAACTAGGAACCCTTATAGTTTCGCCATGTCTGTCTGTCTGTCCGTCCTCGCTTAATCTCTGTGACCGTTAGCACTAGAAAGCTGAAATTTGGTACCAATATGTATATCATCACGCCGACAAAGTGGTAAAATAAAAATTGGAAAAAAATGTTTTATTAGGGTAGCCCCCCTATATGTAAAGTGGGAAGTGTTTTTTTTTTTTTATTTTCAACCCTAACGTGTGATATATTGTTGGATAGGTATTTAAAAATGAATAGGGGTTTACTAAAATCATTTTTTGATAATGTCAATAATTTCGGAAATAATCGCTCCAAAAGTAAAAAACAATGTGTGTCCCCCCTCTAACTTTTGAACCATAAGTTTAGAAAATATGAAAAAAATCATAAAAGTAGAACTTTATAAGGACTTTCTAGGAAAATTATTTTGAACTTGATGGAAAGAACAGTTTTTGAACAAAATAGACAAAAGGGTTCTACAAAATAATTTCTGGACTAAGTTTGTAGTATAATCGTATATGCAAGCATTTTTTTAAACTCATAAGTGGTACACTTATTGTGACGGACGGGAAACTACGGAACCCTACACTGAGCGTGGCCCGACACGCTCTTGGCCTGTTTTTTTTTACGTAGGATTTGATCAAATGACAACTCTAGCTCTGGGAGGAGAGAGAGAGGCAAGACTTTTACTGACTAATACACAGTGTTACTTAAAGTTGCCCTTTGTAAGGGTCACTTTCGAACAATATGCAGATTTATGGTACACTCTGCATTTTAGTTTATTGCACATTGGTGCGTGGCGTTTCAATTGGTCAATAGTGTATTGAACAGCTTTTGTGTGTTGAAGTTGGTTCGTGTAGGGAAAGCTTGTATCGACGTAACTGGTCGCTAAGTAATTGGTCCCTTCCCTTGGGTATTCCTTTGCTCTAGCTTGTTTTGTGCTGTTAACGAAAGCACTTTCTGTTCACCAACTAATTAGTTTTCTGTATCTAGTTACTGCTTCATCTTAATCGATTTCTTCTGGTGTGTTTCTTGAGTTGCATCCTATTTTGCTTGTACAATCACAAACGTCTGTCGCACAATCTGATCTTGAAGTAATTGCTCCAGTGGCAATTTACTTTAGTAGCTACCTTCAGGTTTACAGCGGAGTGTTTGCTCGGTTTGATGTTTAATTACTTTTGATATTCTATTCATATAGCTTCGTTTAATTATTATTTACCTGGGCTTCGTAGACCTCTTTGATACACATAATCATTTCTATTATTACAACTGAACATTCTCGTATTGTCAAAGGCAGGCAACTGTATTCGTAGGTACATTTGTATAAGTGGTAATCATAGAAGCTATTTATAAACTTAACGTGCTTTTTAGAAAGCTTTTAGAGGTGGCAAAGAAAGCGATATTAGATGTTAAAGCTACGTGTAGTAACATTAAATAGGTAATTTAAGGATTGCCATAGGTAGCAAGTAGTGGTGCGGGTTGCCTTTACGTCGTTTACGACCACCATAATGTTTTGCGAGCCATTTCCTTCAGTTGACTACAATAACTTGCGCGTATGGCGATAAACGATAATGGAAATAAAATGAGCTTTAGTACTACGTTTTTCTTTAATTCCTAGGAAATTGATTTCATTGAAATATGTAAAAATTTATAGAATTTCTAATCAGGACCTTCAGAAATTAAATGTTATCAGCAAATTTTACATCGTCTTATGTTGTGGCTTCATCAGAAGGCTTAAAGTGCAAAGGGCAATGAAAACGGCTATGCTCGGAGTTTCCGTGCACATCGTAATCACATCAGAAATGAAGATATCCGCAGGAGAACCAAGGTTGTCGACGTAGCTCGAATAATCACTAAACTAAACTAAGTGGCAGTGGATATGGACATTGCTTACAGAACAGATGGTCGATGGGGCCGAAGGGTTCTGGACGGCCTCCCACAAGGTGGACTGATGGTCTAGTGACGGTCACAGGAATCCGTTGGGTGCACAGGATCGTTCGTTATGGCACTTGAGGGAAGCCTATTTTCAACAGTGAACGTTTTACGGTTGACATGATAATGATTATTATTTTAATATTATTAATTTACCACAACGTAATTTTTGAAGTGAAAACTTCTTTAGCGGCGTTGAGCACTTTTTCTGTAATGGGTTAATAAAATCTTAAACTCGCGTCAGGACACGTGACCTGATCGAAAAAGCGTAAGACGGATGGAGAGTAGACAGCTATCCCCTCTCTACGGCGCGGCGAAAATATATGCCTGGGCCTACTGTTTCAAATATATAGACATATATAAATATATATATGTATTTCAACGTATATAGATATATTATATATCTATATACGTATATATATTTATATATTTATATATATATATATTACATATATATATATATATATATATATTTCAACGTTAATAATCAAGTTTTCACTTCTGCCGGCACTCCCGGAGTGCAACCCGCCTTTTTTTTTATTGTTTCAGTTGGTAAGTGGTACTTATCCAATAACTCTCGAACAAAAAAGTCTCCGAAATGTCTCCATCAGACACCGTTTCAGAAACATGATTACTTAACGCTAATTCCTCAAAACGCGTGATATAACTGTATACGACCAATTCCAACAACAACAAAGTTAAGGCCTCACGCAGAACAAAGTTACGAATCCCGAGGGACAGTCGAGTAATCCATAAATCCCTTGGAGAGTCCTCCGTCCTCCGTGGGTACTTTCACTTCTGATAATATTGGGTCGTCACGTCGTGCCCCAGGTACTGGCATGAGGATGCGACCCTCCGCTCACTGAGTTATGGTTTGCAAACATAACGAAGCCAGGGAAACTTATTTGACTTTCATTTTGAAGTAACTAAATTAGTAAAGTTATCAAGATCATCGAGATTTTTTACATGAAATTCGAGATTCTTTCGAAATGGCCCTCAGCTAATTACTAAATGCGAACAATACTAAACTTCTAAAGATTTAATTACCGAATGTCCCTCAATTTGACCTTAATGTAATCCTTGACGGCAAAAAACTTGATTTTATTGCGGTTACTGTATTGTTAAGGTATTATACTGTATTAGAATTTTCTCAGGTATATTAAATTCAGCTGCATATGCAGTAAGAAAAGTAAGGCATTTGACAGATGTAGCCAAAGCTAAGTTAGTTACTATGCTTATTATCACAATATTATGTCTTATGGCATTTTTTTGTGGAGATTTGCATGTGATGTAGAATAAATTTTCAGATTGCAAAAGAGAACAATCCGGGTCATTTATAAATTGGGATCTTGCAAATCCCTTAGAATAATATTTAAATAAACCGATATACTAACTCTACCTTGATTTTATATCTTAGAAAGGATTTTATATGTATGGAGTGGAGATACTTAGGACATTTCAAAGTAAGTTCAGAAGCAATTTTCTTTGTAGAAGTGTTATAAATACGCGTAGTGTACACGAAATTCTAATACCCTAATGGAGATTAGTTAAGACAAGCAAGTCATTCCTCATAATAAACAGGAAGATTGTAAAATCAATTGTTGTTTTAAACTAACCATAGAGTTTCTTACCTGTTCGTCTCCATAGGAATCGACCTTTAAGAACCGACCATGCACTAGCTTCTAACTTTCATAAGTGCCCATGTAAGCCTCTATGAAATAAAATATTTTGGATTGAATAACTGCGGGTTAACTTGATTTAGTCATGTGTTGTTATGGTGAAGTAGTTGTACGGACTTGTACTACTTACACCTAATAGAAGCCCTTAAACGTTTCGAATGCGACTCAGAAGAAAGTATGAAAGTAGCACTTTCTAACAACAAAGGTAATGTGATTTTAGATTGCTTTATCAATATGCTGTAAAGCTTACGTTAGACAGTTTTATGGCAAGTTTCTCGTTACTCATAATAACGCCTCAAATAGGTAACTTAAATGTTAATACCTCACGATACGACGTGAATGCGGCAATATTTATTTTCATTGGATAGTAAATTCAGGGCTGGTTAGCGATAAAGTGTTCGACGAGACGTTTAAGACATTCTAAAACTTTGAATAGTGACGCTACAGAGCACAGAGCGATGGATTAGCAAATCTGATATTAAGAGGACCTTTCCCAACCCGTCTATCGTCAACCTCAGCATTATTTGAAAGCTTGTTGGTTCATGCAACGCAATGTTTGATAAGAAAGAATAATATACACTTGAACGCAAATATTTCACAAACCTTGTTACAAGAACTACATGTTTTTTTTTTTAAAAAGCCTAAAAGCTTTAGGATAAAAAATTCGTCATTCAGAATCTCGATTAAACCTGCCAGGTTTCTTTAGTTTATATGAGGTTCACGCAGAGTAGAAGATTTTTAGAGGTATTTACTGTATCAGTTTTACACAACTTTATGATTGCATAGAAATACCACAAGATATCTGTGTTTCCAAAGTATCAGGAGAATGATGTGTAATAACGACATAATCACATAAGAGCGGTTGTATGAAAAATAATAAAAATCCAGTGTTTTACAAAACATATTTGCATAATAAATATAATTTTATACATCAGCTATACGAAACTGAATGATTTGTTTATCGGGTAATATTGCGGTTTCAAATATGTGGCAAATTAGTGATAACAGCAAGCGCTGTGAAACAATATTTTTTTTTGTTAAGTATTTGATTTTATTTGGGTGACTTGTAGCTAATGATATATAAAATACTGGCTTCTGCCAGCGGCTTTGCCGGCTTAAAAATGTTTGCCTAAGTCACTCAGTGATACAGTAGCATTCTACCGGTAAAATATTTTTTAATATTGTTACGCCACTAAACGTGAACACGCCATATCTCCGAGAAAATAACGAGTGGCACGTAATAATTAAAACGCATTGCTGTTCGAAAGGTCTAGAGTAGTTGTACTTAGCTAGACTTAGAAAAATCTCGAAACATCCACAAGGTACCTACCTACCAAGGTACATGTAGTAATAGATATCATCTAACCGATAAGGGAAATTGTACTCTCCGACGTTAACAATAGAGTCGAAATTCGCATGCACGTGACTCTTATTATTACGAGAAATAAAAATGATTTATGACTTCGAGAAGCGATTCAATTGTTCTGGAATTCTGGATAGATCCGGGGACGTCGGTATCTAGAATTTTCTTGGCTCCGCATATAAATACGGGCCCCCGGCCGGAAGCGAGTCAGTTGTGATTTCGACTGCGATCAAGAGCGAACTACCCTAGTACTCGAAGTGATTTTTATCAACGACTAAAGCGATAGTGTAACGGTACTCTAGTGTTAATTGCGATTCGGATTATTGTTGACTGGACTAATTTTTATTGTTTGTGGTAAATAAAGTTCTCTCGTCAGTAAATCGGCATTTGATTACCCACGTACGTAACAACTGGTGTCAGAAGTGAAATGCCATTAACACCGAGGGACGACGAACAGCGACCACGAACAAGGAGGCAAATGGAGATGGATGCTGCGCGTCATCGTATGGAGGAGGAAGATCAGGCTGGCATGGGAGCAACGGCAGCTGCTGAGGTGCCAACAGGACCATCCTCGGAATTGAACCTCGCTGCGGTGTTGGCCGCCATGCAAGCTAGTATGGAAGCTGTCCGCCGCGACCAGGAAGCCGCTCGCCGCGACCAGGAAGCCGCTCGCCGCGACCAGGAAGCCGCTCGCCGTGAACAAGAGGCTAAGCAGAACCTGATCCTCGATAAAATCGACCGCGGCCTTGTCACGTTGGGTGAGAAGGTAAAGAATCTCACCTTGGAGGTCAAGGAGGTTTCTGCCCGAGCTGATAGCCTCGAAACAAGAATTGATGGCCACGAAGATCGCCTGCTGGACATCAACAAAAAAATCATCAAGCTCGAAGCACGCGAACCCGTTGTTGTCGGCTCACCATCGCACACTCCCTGTGCATCCGCGGCAAAATTTGATGTGCCGCGTTTTGATGGCACGTCTTCCTGGACGGCATTTAAGTACCAATTCGAGACATTGGTCGAAACAAACCGCTGGGATGATAAGCAGTCTTTTGCGGCATTAACTTTGGCTCTACGAGGGGACGCCCTGCTGGTCCTAGAGAACCTCCCTGCGGACGGCAGGACATTGGAGCGCCTCATGGAGGGACTGGACACTCGTTATGGAGACAAGCACCTCGAGCACGTTTTCCGCGCGCAGTTACGCGAGAGAACGCAGAGGCCGAACGAGAGCCTCCAGCAATGGGGAGTCGAGGTTGAACGGCTAGTCCGGCGTGCGTACATGTCAATGACACCAGAGACGGTGGAAGTAAATCTGGTGCAAGCATTCATCGACGGTCTACGGGATACTGAAGTCAGGGCTACGGTGCGACTTGGACACCACCAAACTCTAAAGAGTGCGATGGCTCACGCTTTGGAAGTGGAAGCCGTACGACAAGATTCACGCACGCACAGAGTTCGGGAAGTGGTGGTCTCGCCGTCAGTGCAAACACGTCAACGAGAAGTGGTAGCTGCTTCTTCGGCAAAGTCCCGCTATATTCCGACGTGTTACGGGTGTGGAGAAAAAGGGCACATTCGTACCGATTGCCCCAAGAGGAAGAGGGGGAGTGTGGACTCCGGAACTCAAGTTAACGAGGAGTCGTTAAACTAAATGTCGCCAGGGCCGCGGGGCGGGTGCTGGCTGGTCAACTGAAGGCCCCAACCATCACCATCAATCAAGTTCAGAACGGAAATAGTTTGATTATCGAAGGGACGCTGAATAATCGTGCTTGCAATTTCACCGTTGACACGGGGGCGTCACGAACTGTTATAAGACCTGAGTTGCTGAAACGCACCATCTTGTGGCAAAGAGAGTCTCCATCCTGCCGACTTCAGACAGCAACCGGCCAGCCAGTCTCCGTCCTCGGTGATACAGAAATTGAGTTCAAAATCGGTGATCAAGTGTATATCCATCCTGCGTTAATTGCGAATATTACCGACGATTGCATACTGGGTCTCGACTTCTTGCGGAATAACCGATGTATTTTAGATATCGACAGGGGAGTATTGAAATTCCCAGATCAAGAAGTCTTCCTGCGAGGAATTAAGTCATGCAACCTCTATTGTTTAAAGAATACCACACTGGCTCCGAGAACAGAAACTTTAGTTGAAGTAAAATTCCCCAAGAAAATCAGGCAACGAAGATGTGTAATGGTAGAGGATACTGGCCGGCACCCGGAGCTCATCACTGCCAGAACATTAGTTATGACGACAGAGAAATCCAAGGTCAGGATTGTGAACCTTGGGAAAGAAGAGGTCCAACTGAAGAAAAACAGTGTTGTTGGGAGATGTGAAGAAGTTCAGTATCTCCGTCAAATCAATAAATCTCCAGCAAAGCAAGACACGACCAAAGTCGAAACTGATTACATCCAGCAACTTCTGGAAAATTCTAAGAGCAATTTATCGACTTCGGAACTACAGCAAGCCAGGGAATTTCTGCTACGGTTTCGAGATATCTTTGCAACGGGAAAAGACTGCGGGAGAACAGGTCTCGTCAAGCATGAGATAGATACGGGTGATGCTAGACCAATTAAACAGAGACCGCGTCGCATACCCTGGGCTAAGGAATCTGAGGTAGCAGAAATGGTAAAGGACATGGCTGATAATGGAATAATTGAGCCTTCTACGAGTCCATGGTCTTCTCCAGTCGTTCTGGTGAAGAAGAAGGACGGCAGCACCAGATTCTGTGTGGACTACAGAATGCTGAATAATGTGACGAAGAAGGACAGTTATCCCTTACCAAGGATAGACGATACGCTGGATATGCTCAGTGGCATGAAGTGGTTTTCGACCATTGATTTGAAAAGTGGCTACTGGCAAGTGGAAATCAGCGAGAAAGATAAAGAAAAGACAGCGTTCAGTACGGGTATTGGCAGCGGCCTGTGGCAATTTAACGTCATGCCTTTTGGGTTATGCAACGCCCCAGCGACGTTTGAACGCCTCATGGAGAGAGTCATGGTGGGCCTTCTTGGTGACGTCTGTCTGGTATATTTGGATGATGTCATTATAATGGGTCGCACTTTTAAGGAAAACCTGAGGAATATGGAGAAAGTGTTCACCAGGATACGAGGGGCTAACTTAAAACTAAGCCCAAAGAAGTGTGCCCTATTCAAGAAGGAGGTCAGCTACCTAGGACATGTTATTTCCGCCGACGGGGTGAGAACCGACCCTGAGAAGATAAAAGCAGTCCAACAGTGGCCGGTCCCAAAGAACAAAACTGAAGTACGTGCATTTCTAGGGTTGTGCACATACTACAGGCGGTTTGTCAAGAATTTTTCGGACATTGCAAAACCTTTACATCAGCTGACTGAGGATAAACGAGATTTTATTTGGGACAAGAACTGTGAGTCAGCATTCGACGAGCTAAAGCAACGGCTATGTGAAGCGCCTATACTGGGGTATCCGAGCAGAGACGGAAGATTTGTCGTTGATACCGATGCCAGCAACACGGGAATTGGTGGAGTGTTGTCACAAGTGCAGGGCGACAGACAGGTCGTAATCGCTTACTTCAGTAAGGCACTTTCAAAGCCAGAAAGGAACTACTGCGTGACTCGACGAGAACTGCTGGCTGTGGTTAAAACCTTGCAGCATTTCCACAAGTACCTCATAGGAAGACAATTTACGTTAAGGACGGATCACGCTGCATTGAAATGGCTTCTACAATTTAAAAACCCTGAGGGCCAAGTTGCAAGATGGCTCGAGCAGCTGCAGGAGTTTAACTTTGTGACGGAACATCGTAGTGGAAAGGGGCATAACAATGCTGACGCCCTGTCGCGACGTCCATGTAATGATGACTGCAGACACTGCCAGCAGAATGAAGCCCGAGAACGCGTTAATTTAATTAGGGCTGAAGGCAACTTCAAGAAGTCCCAGGAAGAAGATGACGATATTCGACCTATACTGGACTGGAAGCGTAGCGGAACAAGGCCCCAGTGGAGTGAAGTATCGTCACACAGTCCCGTAACTAAGAGCTACTGGGCACAGTGGGACAGTTTAGTCCTAGAAAATGATGTGCTCTGTAGGAAATGGGAATCGAACGATGGCAAGGAGGTGACCACACAAGTGATAGTACCACGATGTGAAGTAGTCCCCCTGCTACAGGAAATACACGATGGTGCTTCTGGAGGACACCTGGGCATCAAGAAAACTCTACTGAAAGTGAGACAGCGGTATTACTGGCTCAATTGTAGAGATGACATAGAGCAATGGTGTCGGAAATGTACAGCGTGCGCATCTGTGAAAGGACCACAGACTAGGAGCAGGGGCAGGCTTCAGCTGTACAATGTGGGAGCCCCATGGGAACGCATCGCTATCGACGTCGCTGGACCTTTTCCACTTACAAATGACGGAAACAAGTACATAGTGGTGATCCAGGACTATTTCACAAAGTGGCCCGAAGTCTTCGCCATACCTAATCAGGAAGCGACGACAGTGGCGAAGAAGGTGGTCGAAGAAGTAGTATGTCGGTATGGCGCACCTTTGGAAATCCATTCCGATCAAGGCCGTAACTTCGAATCTGCGCTGTTCCAGGAAATGTGTACTCTTCTGGGAATTTATAAGACACGCACAACACCTGCGCACCCTCAGTCGGACGGAATGGTGGAAAGGTTTAACCAAACCCTGGAGAATCACCTGGCTAAGGTTGTCGACGACCATCAGAAGGACTGGGACCGGTATATTCCACTATTTCTGATGTCTTACCGATCGGCAGTGCATGATAGCACGGGACATACCCCGGCAAGAGTGAATTTCGGCAGAGAGATGAGACTCCCGGTCGATGCCATAACTGGCGTGCCACCTGACAAGACTAAGCCAGTTACAGATTACGTAAGTGACCTTCAAGATCAATTGGACGAAGTGCATAAACGAGTTCGTGAGAATAGCATGAACACCAGCGTAAAAATGAAAACTAGATACGACCGTAATGCCAACGCCAAGGGATTTGAGGAGGGTACACTGGTCTGGCTCCACAACCCGCTTCGACGAAAAGGGAAGTCGCCGAAACTCCAAGCTCGATGGGAGGGACCTTACACCGTGTTAAAAAGGATTAATGACGTGACCTACCGCATCAAGAAAGGGCTAAGAGGGAAGCCCAAGGTTGTTCATGTGGATAGATTGGCGCCGTATCACGGATCTAATAATGCTCGGGACGAGCATGACTAAGAGGGGGGCACTGTTACGCCACTAAACGTGAACACGCCATATCTCCGAGAAAATAACGAGTGGCACGTAATAATTAAAACGCATTGCTGTTCGAAAGGTCTAGAGTAGTTGTACTTAGCTAGACTTAGAAAAATCTCGAAACATCCACAAGGTACCTACCTACCAAGGTACATGTAGTAATAGATATCATCTAACCGATAAGGGAAATTGTACTCTCCGACGTTAACAATAGAGTCGAAATTCGCATGCACGTGACTCTTATTATTACGAGAAATAAAAATGATTTATGACTTCGAGAAGCGATTCAATTGTTCTGGAATTCTGGATAGATCCGGGGACGTCGGTATCTAGAATTTTCTTGGCTCCGCATATAAATACGGGCCCCCGGCCGGAAGCGAGTCAGTTGTGATTTCGACTGCGATCAAGAGCGAACTACCCTAGTACTCGAAGTGATTTTTATCAACGACTAAAGCGATAGTGTAACGGTACTCTAGTGTTAATTGCGATTCGGATTATTGTTGACTGGACTAATTTTTATTGTTTGTGGTAAATAAAGTTCTCTCGTCAGTAAATCGGCATTTGATTACCCACGTACGTAACAATATACAAATGAATTTTATTGTATTGTCCCACTGCTGGGCAAAGGCCTCCCTCCATTCTTTCCAACGATCACGATTCCTCGTTTTCTCTTTCCAATCCTTAAGGAAGACATCCAGGTTCTCCGGCCTTGTCGTCTGATCATCTTCGTGGTCTGCTGCGGCCCTGTGTCGCTGTATCTGGGCACCAATACAAACATCACAGAACCTCTGAAAACTTGATAAAGTGAACATTTAGGATACTTGCTTAGTTTCTTTAGTACTGCGCTACGTTACATTGTAAGTTATAGGTCTCATAGCTATCATAGACTAACTTCGTCATTCCAAGTTAGCCGAGGTGTTAAGTCTTTCGTTGAACTTTGAGACCTTAGTGTAAACTTGCCATATTAGTATAATGGACCACTAGAGGATCACTTTTGGGGTTGATATAACTGTTTAGTAGCTAGGATTAAAAGTCAAAAGGCAGATAAAATTTCTAAAAGCTTTTAATTCTAGCTGTTCGCTCTCTCATTGTCTTTTTATTGTGTCTCTAATTAAGTTATTCGAAAGATATTCCAACATTTGGTCACTTAACAAACTATGAAATAATACATCGTGAGCTTCTTCTTATGATAAGCTTAGCATAATGAGCCTTAAGTTATCCCAATGTTGAGACTCAAACTTCCACTCCAAGAAAAGGGAATGGAACGTAATCCACCACGCAGGCCCCGTGCGGATTGGTAGACGTCACATATTTTCGAATTTTTGGTTCTAGGACAAGCCGATTTCCCCGGAATGTTTTCCTTCACCGTTTTGAAAGCAGTGGTGATGAAATAAATTACACAAAGTAAAGTGCTCAGTCTGGTTGGGTTTGATTGAATCCATGACCTAAGAACTCTTCATCGGGGCCGTTACCACTAGGCTACCGCTGCCCTCTTCTTCTTCTGGGTAGACTTTATACCATATATATTTAGGGTCGACTTTATTTTCCATTGATCACGATTTTGTGCCATATCTGTTTTGTGATTAGTTTCTTGGTCTCTTTGGACCGTCGTCAGCCAAGTTGAGGGTGGTCTTCAAGCATACGCTTCGTCGTAGGCAGTTCAAGTGCAAGCTTCATCATATGATCGTGTGGGCGTTTTGGCATAACTTGGTGAACATACCACCGTAATCTCTTTTTTTTATCAACTATCGGAGCAAAAGGATATACATTATAAACAGTCCAAAAAAATAACAGCGCTTTGTAACCTGTACTCGTGTGATGAATGGCTCTTTCTCTCTTTCAAAGAGGATTTCTGTCTCCTAACAGTATGAAAGCTATAAATTAGTTTATTATAAGTACTGCTAATTACCATAGTTAAAATGATAATAATTTTATTGAATTATATTTTATAAAGTAGCAGCTTTATGGATCAAATTTCATGACCACAATTTTCCTTTCCATGTATGGTGTAGTTTTGTTCCACTTTGATTTCCTAGTCGGTTAGCAACCTGCGGGGATTTTTTTGAAAGCGATACCGTAGTCCTGATTCAAAGAGCAACTAATCCTTTAGTCAGAAAAAGTCTGACACGCCCTCTCACTCGGCTCAGAGCGGGAGAACTCATTGGATGAATTACCTCAAAAAACAGCAAAATTCTAACACTTTTGTCTTAAAATTTTAATTCCAGAGCTGTTGACCCTAGGCATGCACGTGGTGTGCTTATAATAAATAATGCCCTTAAGGTAGCCATACACGCTAGGGTATACCTGACAGGTTTGCCTGCACAGTTGAGTTGTATAGGTAATCTGGAGCGTGTATGGCTACCTTTAGGAAAGTGTAGACTTGACATAAAAAATAAAAAACCTCAGTTTCTTCAATAAATTAGATACCTACTGAATGTTCATTATAACAGTTTTACAGCGATAGTAATTTTTTACGTAAACTTAAAAGTGATGTACACACATCTAACTTAAAAGTAGGTTAGTAGTAACACAATAATAGTAATATGTCTAAACCTAACGTTAACTAATTCGCGTACATGTATTTGCAAATTGAAACTCGCTCATGTTCTTACTAATGATAGTCTCCAACTAACCGGTACTTGAGACCGCAGGACCATCGCCACTTCTATAGCTCGTAGTCTCGTACCATCTTGTTTACACGTGAAAGTAGACGGACGGTTTAATACACGACCCAATTAAAGCGATTGCGATCTAACATCGAAATACTCAACGCATCAATCATAACATCACTTTGCCCCAAAGTTATTTAGGCTTCGGTTTAGGCTTTAACTACCTCTATTCAAGTACAAAGTGCTCAGTTGTTTTACAACTCGGTTAAATTGGTCTGCAATTCTGCCTGATGTTATTACACACGTTTTAGTCGTAATTAGAACTGAATCATAGCTAGTGTTCTTCCCCAACCGCGTGTTTTGGCTTGCTAATAAGCCGGCTTTAATGCTATTTCAGTCTGTCATTCACTTTCCTAAATTAGATTCAGTTTCAAACCTGTTTGAGCCACGAATCGTCTTATGGTTTGTTATTGTCGTGTCTGGATTAAATTCTTGTACTAACTTTCGAGAAGTCAAACAGATTTGCGTATTGTTCTTTCATAATTTTGTGTATATTTGAAAATGATTTAACAGAACCTAAATCTGATATGCACAGCAAATAGTCTTGTTGTAGCAAGCGTTAATCACAGAAATGGTAGTAATAAATCACGCAGACATGGTTTAAGTAATTCAATAGTCTACAACTAGTCCACCCTTGAATACAATTAGTTTACATCTCCTTTTGTTGATATGCTAACAACTGCGTGGGAAACACTAGTATACTGATTGTTTTCTACGTTCAAATATGTACGTGTACCTACATTTACGTATGTAACAAAGATTCACGACATACTCTCACACGCAAGGTGTTGAAGCCTACTAAGAGAGCTAAGCATTTAATAATATTTGTAAGCTGTAGTACCTATCTAGTTTGCTTGTTTTTTATACTAAGCCATATTTCTTTAGCTATCAGCAGGTATATTTAAGAGCACTATTTCAGCAGTGCACTGGAGAAAACACTAAAACATTTCTGGGCAAAAATTAGAAGATAGTATTGCATGTTTGAGAAAATAAACGATTAGGGAATAAAAGCAAGCAGCGTGCAAGGTTGGCTTTACCTGGCCGCGTCCAGAACACGGTGCTCCTGTCCCACTGACCCAGTGACACGGTGCCTATTGCCCAAAGCAAAAAGCTTCACTTTGTACGCCTGAACAAATACGCGCGTATGTAAATGTTACACACGAACGACCAGCCACAAACGTCACGCTGCGCAAACACTGATAAATGATTAATGTGTTTTTAACGTGATTTAATATGTCGAATTTTAAACGACCTTAAAAAAAACGATTGTCGCATTTTCATCCCTTCTGTTATTGGGTCGCATTCAAATGAGCAAATATTGGATTTTTTTCCAATTTATTCCTTTTGCACGCAATCATTAAATGCCACGAAGCTTTCCTTTTATAGAAGAAGAAAATACTGAAATTGCCATACTTGTTGTAAGTCGCTTCGACATTTTAGCAATGTGTCGATAGCGCTGACATGTTGCGCATTTTATTTGCGTGCATACAAGGGAATCAATTTCAGATGGGACGTTAAATAAATCCAGCGCGTCTCACGCTGTCTCGCATTCAGATTGCATTCAGCTGCAGCTCCTTTCGTAACGAATGTCTCGCTGCACATCGGTCGCATAGCTAAAATACCAGTTCCGTTCAATTTCTCTGTGTCGAAAACTAGTTTCAACTTTTCTCACATCGTTTTTAATCCCAACATCAAGTTGTTATTATCGCTTCACGCTGCATTTTCTCGAAATGGAGGCCTAACAAGAACGTATAGGCTATTTATTTGCGTCGAGCTTCCTACGTGCCCGATGCGCTGGCCACGTAACAACTTCCATATCCAGTGCTGGACACCTTGTACATAATAAATGTAGTATACAATACACCACACAATGGTAGAATATAAATAACTGACCGTAGTCGGAGACCAGCCGCGTATTGTTCTAGTACACACGTGCGTATAAGTATGAATATGTAGGCGAGCTAGAGAGGATGTCATAAAATGACTGTAACCTGTAATTATACTAATAACAATATAAATATTACTAGCGAATCATCCTAGTTTCACACGGTTGTAATAATTCCTCATTAATAATTGTCTATTGATGAAAGCCGCATGAAAATCCGTGCAGTAGTTTTTGAGTTTATCGCGTTCATACAGACAAATAGACACGGGTCAAACATGTCAATATAAGAAAATAAATTGTCTGTCTGCATTGTTGAGTCCAGGTGGACTCAACAATGCAGACATAAGAATTGATGCTGGTCCTGTTGTCTTCGACTGACAGCCCTAGTTGTGTGAACAGTTTATTAATATACCCTTGAAAAATAATGTTCCTTATCAAATGTCAGGACTCCGAGACTCCCAATCTTGTCGGAGAATTTACGCCGCTGAAAGTAACTTAACTATACTTATAACTCCATTGTGTCTTAAACTTGAATCTCACCGAGTAAGCGCCCCAAAAAGTTTATAATTAATGTTAGGGAAAAATTAGTTAGGAGAAAATCGGTAGCTTCGCAAGTGGCGTTTAATCAAAGTGTAGGACTTGAGCAAGCGTGTGAAGTGCTGTGCTCCGTCTTCGGAGTAGCCAACCAACTCCTTCGTAACTATCACGTCAGATTGAGCTATAAACTAAATGAGCTTACATAAAACTAGCAATTGCTTGTGACTTGAGTCGCCAGGCGGACTCGACACTTCATTGAACAATGCACGCCACACAATCTCAGCTAATTAAGTTGGCGTTGTTTCTACGGACATTATAAAAAGAACATGGTTCTTATTATGCCCAGCATTATTCGAACATTACCTTATTATCCTTAAACACAGCTACAGGTAAAATAAAGTTTGGAAGACGTTATTAGGCGAAATACTGAAAATCCGGAGCATTTGTGTGGGAGGAGTCGAAATAAGATTTAGTGGCTTTCGAAAATCCTACTCGAATAAAAAACCGCAGTCGCTGTTAATTTTCAATCCTATTTATTATCCTTGTAAATTGAATTGCATTTAACCGACTGTTGGGAATAGACTTTTTTTTAATCTACATAGCGGCTGCAGCCTTTCCTTTTGTCCTATTTTTAGTGTAGTCCGTATCTCCATCTTTGTCTGCTCTTTATTCTTGCTTACGGATAAATACTTTTAGGGTTGAGCTACATTTGGTCGCACCGAATCGCACTTTCCTATGGTTCTATCTTTTTCTGACACATACAATCGTGGTTTACTAGAGCGAGAATGAGAACAGAAGTGCGATTGCACGTGGCGGAATCGATGAGGCGTTCGGCAACATGTTTTCTTTCTGCGATTCGGCGATGACAGATTCTACCCTTATAATATGTTCTCGGCAGTCTGTCTTATTGGTTGTTTTTTTTCCGCAGCATCTCGCCGACGTCTCAGCGAGTACATCGAGCACTACGAGCCTCTGGACTACGACCCTGACAGCCTGCATCAGCAACACTTGCGTGCACGTCGCTCAATAGACGCGCCGGCAGACTTAAGACTTCACTTTCGCGCACATGGAAAGAGGTTCCATCTACGGTTGCGGCGGGACTTGTCCGCTTTCAGCGAAGATTTTAAAGTAAGTAATGGCAGCTGGTTTGAAACTTTAATGTGGCTTGTAATTATACAACTTGTTCCACATGTATTCGTTTTATGTACAGGTTGAGGGTGCTAAAGGGCAGTTACATGAAGTTGACACATCACACATTTATCATGGGGAGTTGGCCGGTAAGTGTTACCTTTTACCTGACTCCAAAAATAAGAAGAGGTTCTCTATTCGATTGTATTTATATGAAAAATCGTATATGAGGGTCGAGCATTCGATAAATCAGATTGGTTTTAGTAAAACATTCATCTAATTACCATTATGTCTCCTCTTGACAAACTAAGACCATAACTAATCGGTCTCTGTGCTGTTTTGAACAGAGCTGTTGAAAAAAAAAAATAACAAACTGTCGTCGCTTAAACGAAATTGAACGAGTTATTCACTTAAATGTAAAGTCAGGTGAAGTGGAGAGCTTAAGCAGTTTAACGCGAAGTGGAGCACTCACGTACTGAAAAGACAGACACAAACTTTGTAGGTGGCGTGCGGCGGACTGACAGCCGCAACTCGGGACCCACTCCCATTGTACACCGGGAGCCGAGAACACCGACGTTATCAGTCTCCACCCAAGATAGAAGCTATTGTTTGCCCTCACCCCGAGGGAAAATTTAATAAGTCCCCGCTCGGAGTATGTCGACCGCGATTGTGTTTCTCTTTAATCAAACAAAAGCCGAACGCTAACTCTCGGTTCGCATCTGCCCACGCCTGCACCAGCTCGCGTCTCGCCTGCTAGATGCTTCTCTCATTCCCGACATTAATAATTCTTGAAGAGCACTAAAACATATTTCTTTTTGCAATTACTGGCGGGACGGCGTCAAAGTCCTGGCTAATTGGGAGCTTTCGGCGGCCACTCGACTTTTAATGTCGGCGGGTGGGTGCCGCGCCGATGGTCGGACGCTCCGCAGGCTCAAATACGCTATGTAAATAATTACACTGTTGAAAATTTTGCCCCGCATTCTTGTTCCGCGAAATATGCTAAAGAAATTTTCAAAAGAAATTCCGTACAAAAACAAATACTTGTTCGAATTTTTTATGTTTCTTAGATAGATACCTACTGAAATCGGGAATCCTTCTCATTATGTTTATTAAGATCAAAATAAAATGTTTCTTTATTTAAGATGATATGTAGAACTTAATTGGATAGATAGATAGACGTTGCTTTTAAATAGCCAGTCAGGGTATCGATAAATAAAAAAAATAGGCGATGGTGATGCGTATCGATATGGATGCGGGTGCGTCTTGGAGTTCGGGTGCGGGTGTTATGATGGTGAAAGTTTGGAACAGTGTAAATGGATAAAGTTGTGCGGAGGGCGGCGCGGCATCGATCGCAGTTCGTCGCCCTACTTACAGCGGGCTCCGATGCACTTAGTCGTCGAGTTGCAACCTACGTTTTGCATGCACAACCCACCGTCCCCACATATTTACCAGCAACTGTAAACACCATTTGAGTTTTTATTGTTATAATCAAAGCTGTGAATCTACTTATGGTTTAGCAGTTTAATAAACAATCAGATAAGCGTTGGTCTAACTTAAGTCTCATCCTTAATGAATGCTTGAGACTTTAAGCATCCTTAGTGACCAGGGCATACTTAATAAATGCTTAAAGCCCGTCAGATGGTTTAAGAACATACCAAATAAGTATGAAAATTCTGAAAATATGCTCCGATAAAATAAGTACAAAAGAGCTATATTCGTCATTAAACGCCTTTAGTCCAAGAAACGTGATTCTATAAATTCTGCGTCTATTTAGGTCATCCATTGAAACTCGTCAAGGAATGAACAAGATTGCGTAAACAAGGAATACTATGCGAGAACTATTTCTAGGAAATGTTCACTTTCGTTAAACACAACAATAGTTCCGTAGATCTCTGTTGTGAAACATTAAAAGTCACTTGGTTTACTCGTATATAAAAATTTACTGAATGATAAAACAGAACTGGTAGCAGTGCTCTTGACTTCAGTAAAATGTGCGAGAGTTTTTCTGCCGTCGCACTTGAATTTTACTGAAAAACATTTTCGGAGCCCTGCGGTTGGTGCGGAAAACATTTCCCGTTTCCTCCCTAGTCGTACATTCCAAATATATACTTTATTTTCCGTGCATATGATTATGTGCGTTTTATTTATTTATTAAAACTTTATGCACTAGTAACACTGTACAAAGGCGTACTTAGGCATTTTCTACTAGTCGACCTTAGGGTGTTTTTAATATCGTGCGGTTTTGATCACGCATGCGGGATTGCTCAGCACGGAACCCCCGCAAATGTCTATACAATTGTTTTTTATTATGCGTGGAATACGCACGCGGGACGAGTTTTTTGCATTTTGAAATTTTGAGGAGCAAACCCGCATGCGTCATGAAATCCAGACGAATATTAAAAACACCTTATTGGGTGGTACAGACACATATGCCAGGTGCAACTGAATGAATAGACAAAGAGAAAACAAATACGTACAATAGTCAATACATATGTACATTATAAATAAAGAATTCCTCAAATATATAAATATAAATTCCTAAAATAGAGTCTCCTATTAGCAAGAACTTGATTATCCTCATGAGATTTAGTCACCTCGTTATTGCTGTTTATTCCAGGAATTATGACATCGTCTTATCAATTACTAGCACAGTTCCACTAGCGACTACGTTCGTAACTGTTTTCATAAAAACTTTAACACCCTTAATTTGAGGGTAGTTTAAGAAAAAACTAATAATGACAGTCTATATTATTCATTTTGAATTTATGCCAAGTTTGAAGTTTATTATTTACCCAAGGAGTACGATTCCCCCATACAACTTTTGACACCTCTTATTTCATTAGACCCCAAGCGAACGCCAGCGTTCGCTCTCTCATTGTCTTTCTATTCTGTCTAATTACGGTATTCGAAAAGATTGATTTCTATGGCCAATTTTGAATAACAAATAACGAAAAAACTTTTTTATTTGCTGATGTTACTATATTTGTGTTAACTTCCAAGTATATTGGAATACGGAATGAGATTTTGCATACAAACGAAATTATTCCTTTTTACCCCCTTAAAGTTTGAAGGGTTTTTGAAAAATTCTACACATAAAAGAAACCCTTGTGCATAATTTCACTTTTCAAGGTCTAGTAGTTTTGACTGTGCGTTGATACGTGTTGTGATATGTGAACTATTTTTATAAGCGTTTTATTTTTAATCTAAATAAATTCTAACGTTACTATGGTGTCGTCCTTCATCATTATATCAAACTGACAAAACGTAGGTATTTTTAATTAATTTACATTTCCTACTTTAAAATAAATAACAACAATATGTCAGTCTATTTATTCTTATAATATACATAGATGGATTATTATTGTCGTTGGTCACTTCATTTCTTAACTTAACCGTTCTTTGAACTGTCTCTGACGTCAATTCAATACATCATTGTCTCGCTACAATGGCTTTGATTTCCACCGAAAATACATTTATTGTGTTCGTGATGTTTTCAAATTTGTTACAAGTAGTAAAAACTTACCTTACTACTTAAAGTTACGATATATTGCAAAGCTTATGAGGCGTGAGTACGATGTATGATTCCAACTTGATTTAGATCAGATCTTCAGAGACTCTGGCTAGTTGAATACCTATGCTTGCTAGATCATTTTGCAGGGTGGATTTTAGAGACAGGGCAATAAGAACAATTATGATCTTAGAGCATTTATCCCTTTACACGCTATTTGGCTCATAAACTATGATTTTCAAACCCATTTACATCCATAAATGACTTATTATACAAACATGTTAGTATTATTGTCTAAATAGTTAGACAGGCTTTAATTTAAATTAATAGCACACCTGTGAACTACACAACAACTTCACATAATATGTAAACACGGGTTTGAGAATCATGGTTTTTGGGCCAAATAGCGCGTAATTTGGAGTGAACGCTCTTAAGAGATTATGGGGTGTAAGTACGATGTATGATTCCAACTTGATAAGATTTTCCTCTTCCTATAGCAGTTGAATATGTTTGGCAGATCATTGTGATATTTGGCGATATTTAGAAATGGGATAATAAGAGCAAGTATCTTGCACGAGGAAACCATCCATGAATTGTGTAGTGTTTATTGTCTTGTTCATGAATTCTTAATAAATTTTTATTTGGTTTTACTTATTTTTAGGAATACATAGGCAATTTGATTATTATGTGAAAAACCTAGAAAAAGGTTGCTAGAAAAAGAATCATTGAGCTTGTTACATAATCAGTTACATAGTTTTCTCTCGTCTCTTTCGGTTGCTCTGTCAAAGCCACCCAAAGGTTTTTTTTTTTTTTTTTTATGGTCGGAAAAATCATGCATTGACATCCCCCGCCCTTGGGCGGAGCGGGAGATAGTGTCAGACTCTTACTGACTAAAAGACCCACCCCGTTCCTTCTAGCCTTCATACCGGGGCTCGAGCGCCCTTTCGGATAACCCTGGCCCCAGTAGGCTTCGACCCGGCTGGGTCCCTGCTGTTGCTGACAACTCCTTGAGGCGCGCGGGAACAGTGCGCGCCGTCGACGACTTGGGCTTGGTCCGGACGGTTACCGGACGGCCGGACAGCGAGCTACCCATTGCTCACTGTCCGCAAGCCCGCGTCTACGTTGGCCGGAAATCGGGATCAGAATCCCGGCGACGGCGGCGGCGATAACGCCGTTGCCTGATGCGTTCGGCCTCCTCCTTTGCAAGCATTACTGCTTCGCAGAAGTCGGCGACCGCCTGCCACTCCTCGCTCCGGACCATGGCCTCAACCAAGGCCCGGCGCGAGAGGTCTCCGCCGCCGATCGCCGGCGTAGGAATGAATCCGGTGTAGGAAACTCCCGAACGAACCATGTCCGGTGAGGACCTGCGTCATGCGGAAGGTAAGGACGCCGTGAGGCCTTTCCAGCCACGCCTCAAAGAGGGGACTTACCGCCATGATTGTGGCGTGCCCAACCCAAAGGTTGTCTGTAAAAACTGTCTATTTATGATGATGAGTTAAAAATTTCAGGAAGATTCATGATCATTCTTAAGATCGTTTTCCTGTAGTTACAACAGTTAAGAGGCCCTACTACGAGCTCTTAACGCGATCCATTTGGCGACCTCTACGCTCCATCCCTCTTTCTCGTTCGCAAGACTGACATTTTAACACGTGGTAAGGCCCAGGGTCCCGGTCCTTACTGCTCCTACTCAAAAATCCATCCTGTATGTATGTATAGCAATTAGAAACACAAAATATTTCTTAGTAGGGTAAGGGGAGATATATTGGTGATATAAGTAAATTGTTGTTATTTTTGTTTTTTTAAACACCACAGTTTCAACCAAATACATTCATGAGACCACGCTAGCGAGTTGTTACGAGGACGACAAATATCCTCATCCTCATACTAGTCACGCATCATAGGATCTACGTGGTATTGTGTTTAAAAAAGTAGCACAAATATTACTTAGAGCACCAATATAATCTCCCTTTACCGTATGTGTGGTTGAGATATAACAAGAAACTTCATATACCGGGTAAAATGGGGTGAATAGAGACTTAGGGATGAATAGACGAAACTTTAAAGAGCATTTTCTCTATATTTGAATATTTTTTGCATTTAACTAGATTTTTTTTTTTTTGGTGTTAATACTCTATTCATGTTTATTTATTACCAGACATATAAAAAACTTAATAACTATAATTACAATAAATTACAAAATAAATAAATAATAAAACCCTACGCTAAAATACACTAACTAAAATATGGCGTCAAAAAACTCTTCCACATCGCTGTCGACTGGTAATGTGCCCAAAAGACTGGCGGCATTGCCACGTTGTATGGCAATGCTTATCCTCTGTCCAAGGTAAAAGCCAGCCTTTGGGTCACGTGAAGTGTCAACTAGACGTTTTGACAGATCTTTAAACAAACTGTGAGCACTCGGACCCCACGATCCAAGAGTTTCAACCCCAAACGGTTCGAAAATATAACTTCCAACAAGGTTGTTATATTTCCGCCGCTTGAGGTTCTCCGCAGCCGCAGCGGCAGCACCAGCACGACACGACGAGCTAGGAAGATGTGAAGGCGCAAGAGTATCGACACAAGTAGCGTCCCATACTAAAGGCCTTCCCATCTTCCAAGGAAATAACGACATGCCGTCCGGTCTCTTGCCATCGTCGCGTGCCAGGCCATGGGGTTCCAATACGGCTGGAACGCCGGCGGTGACAAGAGCGCGTCTGATTATGTCGTTGATATTCGCGTGTCGCGCTATGCGACCCGCACTTCGGCTGCATGACAGACCGTGGTGTCCGAGGCTGTTGACAACTTCGCCGCAGTGACAGCGATGAGGAGAACAGCAGGGAGCGCCTAGACGTAAGGCAACAGCGAGGCGGAAAGTATTGTCGTCGAGCAAGGTGCCGATGTTCGACGACGGCAGTGCGTGAAGCCAGAGACCCGACTCCCACTCTCCCACAGCCAGCAGGCGCGCTCGCTCCGCAGGGGCAGTAAAAGTATCAATCAGGTTTTCCTGCACTACTTTGCAGAGCGGCTCATCCCACCGTCTTTGGGATGATGGTATGTCGGGTGGATTAAAATTCGGGCAAGCGAGTCTCCAGGCATTTATAGCCTCGATGAAGCACGGCACATTGAAATCAATCAGTGAGGGAGATAGGATATTCCTGATTAATTTCTCAGTGCCGTGAACCGAGGATATAAAGGCTGGTAAACTAATACTAGAAATTTTGCGGACGCCGAGGCCACCCATACGGATAGGAAGAGTAGCCTGAGCCCAAGCTCGGTCGTCCATGGCCACGTTTAAAATTGATGTAAGAGTTCGCCGGATAATTTGGTCCATTTTATCCAAAAGATGAGGGTGTTTCCAAAAATGAGAAGCGCGAAGGAAATAAATTAATTTAGGGCCGAAACAGCAGAATCGAATTATAGTGATGGCCGAATGCATATTAATTTGTAGTAATCTTTCCGAAACATCATTAAAATTTTGAATTTTTTCCTCGACAAAGTCGGGAAAGGAATCCTCAAAAATAGGAGACCCCAGGAGACGAAGAGAACTTCTGTCTATAATTTTGATTTCCGGGGCTATTGCGTTAAATTTGGAAAGAGTCTGTTGTCTGTCGGTGGTGTCAGATAAGAATAGTTCACATTTTGAAAGGTTCAGATCAAGTCCTATAGAGTGAAGTTGATTTTTTAAGAAGTGTAGATCATCTAAAACTGTGTCTGCATCGCCTCCAAGGGTCCCGTCGTCGAGATACCAAACGTTGAATTTGGAATTTAACTGTCGAATAATGGGATGAATGGCTAAACTGAAGATCACTGGCCCGAGGGGATCACCTTGTTGACAGCCAACAGCGGATTCCAAAAGATTGTCTCGATATAGTAATTTTGATGGTTGTCTGTAACATTGCCAAAGAAAACTAAAAATTTGGGGTAATTCTTTTTTAGATTCTGTCAGCAAGGTATCTCTATTAACCGAATTGAAGGCATTTTTTATGTCAACCTTCAGGATGACCCCTCCTAGGTTAGAATTTAGGTAGGTTGACAAGGCGTGTACGGCAGCCTCGCAGCCCCCTTTGGACCCGAAGCCTAGCTGCAGGGGCTGAAATTTTTTCAAAACAGCCTCACCATAAAATTTACAGCAAATCTTGGCTGCCATACGACGGTATGTAGTGCCCACGGCAATGGGTCGGATGCCGCCATCTCTCTTGCGTAGGGCACATAAATTGGCCCCGTACAGAATGTCAATGACGGCCTCGTTCACCTTGCCTGAGAGCATTAGGTTAACCAGAGCCGTAAGCTCCTTCAAGAGTAACTCACCAGCTTCCCCGGCGCCTGAGCAGATGAGGTCCTTCAGGTGTTGGGGACTTAGGCCGTCGAGGCCGCCGGCAGAGCCGCTCCGGAAGGAGCAAACGGCTGAGATTACCTCTCGACCTGTAACGGTGAGGGTATGAATGTCCGAATCAGGAGGGTCAGGAAAAGATAGGTCATCCGCTGGAGCAGGGTGTTTGTTCTCCAGAGCTACTAGAGTATCTGGAGAACACGGAGCCAGCACATCACTACTGAAAAGAATTCTGGCTGCTCCGCTAATGTCACCTTCCCCTAATTTAGTTTCGACCAGATGGGAAATACCTCTTGAAGAGGTAACCCTCTGTGTCGATAATTTTGAGTCAAAATGATGGGCCAAAATGTTACAATTTTCTTTAATTTGAGTAGTTAAAGTTTTTTTATTTGCCAAATCTTTTCGAAAATGTAATATTCTGTAAGGGAAGGTGAGAAGTTGTTCCCAAGCACTGAGTGAGTTCTCCCGGGCGGCTAGGCGGACACAACTTGCTAAAGTTTGTGCTACCAGAGGTCTGGCGCCACGGGGAACTCGTTTTAAAACTGTAACTGAATTTTTTAATTTTGTAAGGGTTTTCCAAAGCGGGTCTAGTGTGGATATAGCTGGTGTAGGTGTAGGGGATGTAGAAGTAATGACAGGGTCTGAAGTGAATGCATTCTGGGGTTTGTGAGCCTTCCCAATATGCACATTCAGACCCCGCTTACCTTTAAAAAACCGTGCTTCTTGGCAGAGAGGGCACCTCTCCAGAATATTCAGTGATGTTGAAGGTTGACACGCACTGTCTTCCACCACATCACTGCTGCCACTCAACATTTATGAAAAAACTTATAATTAAACAATTTACTTATTCAATACTAGTAAATAAAAGGAAATAAACGAAATCATAAAAAACACAAAAATCACTGAAAAAAATTGTCATCAGTGACGGATCACGTCACTAGAGCGGCGCAGTCGCTTTGGCGGCCCGGGGCGCCGCAACACCGAAAAAGGCATTTCGGCGGCAGCGCCCTGGCAACTGTTGCCGGGCAACTTTGGTAGCGTCGTCGCGTCGCCTCCAGACAGCACTCAATATAATTTATTATTTTAAATTAAACAAAGTCGTTAGTGTGACTCATGCAGAAAATATTTTTGCTTCTTGTTTACAACAACAGTCGTCACTTTTTATGATTTATGCACTTTTTTATGGATTATTTCGATTGCACACGTTACTAGATGACTTAATTAGAGTAAATTTTGTAAAATGAAGGGTTGCCAAAGTTATTGACGTTCTTGAAGCAGAATGTTTGTTTTATTGTTAAAATCGATTTTTTGTTTTTGTAGCTGTTCACAATACACTGGATAACATTATCACTGGAACTTGGGATGGTTCTTTACACATTTAGATGAAATAGACAATTGTAATTACAGATTTTATATTATTTAACAAGTAATTAATACGGACTCGATGCTACCGTGACAGCTATACTCTATTTATACTCGAAGGTCGATACATTTTTGATACATCTTTTTTATTGAACTGAATGGTATTGGAGTAATGCTACGCCGCCTTTCGTACAAAAATATACTAGATTAATTTATTATTGAATAGTTATTCTAAAAAATCGATCCTTTGTTAGAGGCCGATATTATGGTATCAAAGTGAAAAACCAAACCAAAGTTTTGTCTCTATTCACCCCGTTTTACGGTTCGCAATATACTTTTACTAGATGATGGAACGCATACTTTTGTGTGGGTATTGAATACCCGACTAGTTCATTAATAGGTCAGAAATTCTTTGGCTGTTTATCGATATTGTTTTTTTAAACAATGTTGGCATGCAAGACTATTAGCGAGCAACATAATTGTTATTTAAACGATACAGCTTTACAACAATGCTAGCAAATATTATCTGTAGGTAAAATACTAATACACAAATAAAGCTGAAGAGTTTGTTTGGTTTAACGTGCTAATCTCAAGAACTATTTGGTCTAATTTAATCATTTTGTTGCTGGAGAGATAACCCATTTATCGAAGGTGGCTAATTTAATTTTACAAATTGTGATTACTATGTTTTAATTATTTTTTATAAACGAGTTGATGATACTTGAAATAAAATTATTGTATATAAAAAAATCCCGAGCAAAAAAAAATATGACCAGCTATAGGCTACATAACATCACGCTACGACCAATAGGAGCAGAGCAGTAGCTAAAAAAGCGAGTCAAACCGCGGTAGACAGCTAGTTCAATTATAAAACCCATAGTCACTAGCAGCAGTTAAGCGCGTAATCAATTTGATCGCGCTGCTCACACCTGCATGTCTCACTGGGTACCGTGGGTAGGGGACACCCGGACACCAAACAAATGGTATGCCTTAGCAAATGTAATTGCAACGTTCAATTTACGTACAATACACCTCGGGCCCCTATTAGCCGGACGGTGTGACTCACTAGTTGTCATTATTAAACTAACGTGCTTGTGACACGACACCAAGTTATTGTTAAGGCCCTGGCTCCCGAGCAGTGCTATAAAACAATTACTTTGTGAAGTCTACTCCTTGGCGGCTAGGTTAATAGGTTGAAAAAAAAAATGTTTATTAATTATTATAGATTCATATAAAAACATTATCAAGATAATATGATATTTCGCATGATTAATATTTTGCCTGTCATCATTTGCCAAAAAAAAATAACAACATGATATTTTATCGCCTGTTTTCCATACTCCTTTCAAACGGCTTTGCTCTTTAGAAATATAAAATATCATAATCAGCCTTTTAATGTGCCCCGTGCTGGTACCTCCTCTCTAGGAGAGGTAATGGGCCTTAATCCACCACGCTGGCTCAGTGCGGGTTGGAAATATGTTTATACAAAAAAATGCCGTTTAAGTGTTCTTTAGAATGAACATAGCATATTATGTAAAACAATCAAAGCTTCGCAAAAAAAAAAGGTTTTTAAAGGTCAGAGGGCTCTGTGCGGGCGCATAGAATATGTGTGCATTTAACTCAGGCCAAACGTTCAAAGTCAAATATGTTTATTTGTGACACATACGTATAATGTATGTAGGTACAGTACATGGTGTTAATTATAAAATATCGACTCACTATGCGTTGCCTTGCTGAGCATACAAATATTATTTACCAAATGGCGAACTGAAAAAAACTATGTTACAACAGTTTATAAGATATAACACATTACAACTTATAATTATCGGAGAACATGGCGTTAGGCACGGTTTGTTATTTGTCTTCTAAATATTCGTTAATACTAAAATATGCTTTTTGTAGTAAGAATTTGTGAAGTGTTTTTTTGAAGAAGCTTAGATCTTTTGTAGTTATTATAGATTTAGGTAATTTGTTAAATATTGTTCAAGGGACTATATGCCTTAAGTGTAAGCTCAGAGCTGAGCCGTCGTTATCGTACGAACAAATTGTGAGCTTCGGGTGACCGAGACCGATAATAAGGGGTATCGTTAAGACAAGTATTCGAAATATGGAGCATTAGTGGATACTGGCTGAACGTGACTCGGGTCTGGAGTATTAAACTTATACCTTTGAGTAACGACACCTTTGCACCACTAGTTGGGAATTGAAATTGAAAATCTTGGCAACATTTTCGTGTTATTTATTGTTTGTGAGTATTATACACTGAAGTGCTGGGTGAGGCAGGTTTTGGGAAATCCCCGAGCTTGAGGCCCCATCAAAACTGAGGGGCCCCCAAACTAGGTTAACAAACCTCTACCTCTCCTATAAATACAAAAATAGTTTATTGTCATAATTAGCATAATCATTATTCATTTTATAAGTATGGGGAGCCTCCTTTTAAGCAAAGCAAATCTCTTATAAATGAACCAGTGAAAAATTCTCCCACCTTCGAAATCTAAATAAAATAAATTGCAGCACTACTATTACTTTAATCATGGCACTCACTCCACCCAGAGTAGAAGAAGTTATTTGAAGATTTCTCACGTAAAAATAAGGGGCCCCGGATTTTTTTGGCCCAGGGTCGTTTTTCACCTAGCTACGCCAATGGTTTTGAACGTATGAATTACTTATTTCTATGTTCTTTCTTTGGTATTGTTCGTCGAGTCGTTAAGCTCTTTACTAGCCCTGAGTTGAGCTACACGAATACTGACTAATGCTTGCACTGACTGGATAGGTCTACCCAAATATGTGTGATTTTTTCTTCAAAAGACCATCTCAGACACACTAATCTGCATGGTCTTATGATTTCACCATTACATGTTTAGTGTATCAACTTTTAAAGAGACTTTGACCTCTGAGTTTATTTCGATGTTTCTCGTCAGGGTAGTCAACTAGGCAAAACAGGCCTCATCTAGTGTAAATGAACGAAAAACATTACGTGTAAAGAGTTACATAGAACCTATTTGTAAAATAAGCATTATAGCATAATCAGCCTTTTTAATGTCCCCACTGCTGGGCCTCCTGAGGGAATGGGCCGAAATCCACCACGTGGGCCCAGTATTGGTTGGTGAATGTCACATGTCTTCGGATTTTTGGCTCTAGGACATGCCGGTTTCCTCACTATGTTTTCCTTCACCGCTTGAGAGCAGTTGTGATGAAATAAATTACACTGGCTACCAGTGGCGATATGATCTGGACGCATATCAATAGGACTGGTTTTAGACGGCGCTGGAGAAGAATGTCTGGAAGGACTAGGGGGAGGCCTTTGCTCAGCAGTGGGACAGTAATGGCTGGGAAAAAAAATGCGCCTGACTGGGTTTGAACTCGTGAACTCATAAGTCGTGGCCGTTACCACTCGGCCACCAGTGTTCAAATAAGCATTATTTATCGTTTATTACGCTCAATTAAAATTGTATAAAGACATTGTACGGTGGTTAGGTATATTGATTCAAGAAGAAAGTTAATCTTCGTTTATCTATTACATTGAATTGTTAACATTATCAATTCTTATCTTGCTGTAATATGTTTATTCCTAAGAGATAAGCCAATAAAGCCAATGATAAGATACGTTAGTGATAAATACTTTCTCTTATTGCGTGATGTTAGTACATTAGATTACATCTAGTTAATTCTTACGCGTTATTATCAATACATTAGATAATGTAACTAGGATTGATAAACAAATAAACGTGGAATAAGCAGGTGGAACATGGTGTATGTATGTCTGTATGTTGACCTGGTCAGGGTCGCGGGAATCCGATGGATGCGTGATGCACAGGACCGGTCGTTGTGGCGACGCTTAGGGGAGGCCTATGTCCAACAATGGACGTCTTTCGTCTGATATGATGATGATGATGATGATGTCTGTATGTTTGCGACTCCCTCATACAGAAACGGGTGAAAAGATTCGGATAAAATTTGTCATACGGTTAGACCTTATCCTGAATGCTAGCATAAAGCATTAGAATCGAGAATATTATTTTATCGCGGGAGTATGATCCCTTGGGATGATTTTCTTTTTTGCGGGAAGATTCTATTTATAACTAGCTTTTGCCCGCACGGCTTAATCTCTCCGGCTCTTCCCTACTCTACTTTTCTCTTCCCTACACTACCCTAACTTTCATTTTTATTTTTTCCATAAGAACCTCCTCACAATAACGAACACAAAAAAAGAATTAGCGAAATCGGTCCAGCCGTTAACGCGTGATGGCGTGACCAAGGAAATAGGGATTCATTTTTATATATATAGATTATGTGCTCCGCTTACGTGAATGAATATTATCCTAAAATGTAGCCAGAGAACATTTCGAAATCTAAAGACTTACGAAAACGGAGTAGTTCTCAATTTACACGCGCACTGACAAGAGAACATAACATTTTATAAGGAACTTTTTTTTAATATAGGTATCATGGGTACCTACCTATGTATCTTCAGAAGAAATCCTATTTAACTTGCGTAGAGACCACAATCATATCAAAGCAAGCCAGGGTCTTAAAGCGAATTAAGGAGAAGGCCTACATCAAACTCCTTTGCTCTACTACTAATAAAATTTTACATATATCTCTTATATTAGACAACACATACTTACCGTCTTAATAGAGGCAATTTCGTTATAACAAACTCATATGAAGGCAAACAGCGTCAAACTTTAGAAAGCCTTGTAATATACGTAGAAAGTAATGAAATTTTGAGCGTAAGTAGTGCTCCGGCTTTGTTCCTTTCTTATTATGTTAGTGTGGTTCATTATTCATATTTTGGAGTACATACGACATACTAAGCTACAGTTCTCTTGACAGGCTTGCGTTTGACCACCATCTCACCTGATGTTAAGCGATGATGTGGTCGACGATGGAGCATGCTTGCCTAGAAGTAATGTATTCTCTTGACTTAAAGACCCCTAGGTTGTAGTTATCAGGAAACACAGACTCCGGCAGCGAATTGAACTCATTGGCTGTACGCACAATAAATGTGTTCTCAAAACGCTGTGTGCGTATGGGTGGGAGGTCTACCATGTACCGGTCGTCTAGTGGTCCAAAGATGGTACGGACTTGGCGGAATTAGATTGTCTAGTTCCAGTGCAAACTCCCCGAAATGTTGGTAAAAAACAAACAGCAGGATCCATTTCTTTGTTGGATTGTTCAAAAGAGTTACCATAGCCTTGAAACTGAATGAACACAAAATTCTTTATGAGTTCCCATTTAAAAAAAAAAAGATTTCAGTCCTTTTAGGACCATTGTCCAAAGAAACATCGCATTCCTATGTTCACGTGTGTACCTACTTGATATACCTATAACAGATAGATATTTTGTATGTCTAATTGTATAGTCGTATACTTGGTCGACTATGATTAACATTAGCATCGTAAAACAGACGGTCGATCAAGCAAAATCCTTAGATCACGTTGGTAGAAACGACCGTAGTAAATAGCTATAAAGAAACTGCATCACAAGATGTTTGTTTTTAAATGACAAGATTTACGAAAGCTTAAAGTAGTAATCCCAGCTTACGATTATAATCCCAACCGCTGTTCTCAGTGCGCGAAGAAAGGGTGGCTTCTAGTCTAATGCGGAAGCCTAGGATAATGCTATTGCAGAGACAGATGAGGCTCTATGTATGCAAAGTGAAGGCGAAGCTGCGGTATAAAATAATGCTGTTTGTTTATGCGCAGATGATCCGCAATCGAAGGTGTTCGGCTCGGTGACGGACGGTGTGTTCGAGGGGAAGATCGTAGCGAGCGATGGCTCTTACTATGTGGAGCATGCGCGTCGCTACTTCCCTCCGAATGGCACGCGCACACGTGTCCACTCCGTGATCTACAAGGAGGGTGATGTCGGGGACCCATACGCCCATCACAGACATGGTAAGTACACCTTTTAATTACAATCTTATAATTTAACTGTAATTATAAATTATACAATTAAATTTCAGCAGAGAGCTATTTGTAAGCTCGAGCCAATTTTGCAAACCACTGCGTTTCCAGAGCTACTGTAATTCAGGTTTAGGGATTTACAAGTTCATTTATCGACGCAACTAGAGTTCGAAGTAATTTAAACACTTTCATTTGAAAGCAGTTTAATGATTCGGTAGATAAGATTACGTAGTTAGATACGTTAGTTAGTAGGATCGGATAAATAGCAGAGCCAAAGAAGTTGTGTTATAAAGCTACACAATGCTGAATCAGTATTATTGTTGCGCGGAAAATCCGATTCGTAGCCCCCGTACCATACGTTATTTTATGAGTCGTATCAAATGAAGTAATCGCGTTTTACGGTTTTAATCCCATTACGCTATGTACAATTAAGTTTCCTTGGTATAGGTGCAATAACAAAATTAACTGTGTAGAAATTTGTAAGTACACGTGCACCGTGCAGTTAGTGGAGTCAGAGTCGGGAGTTCGGGAGTGGAGGGAGAGGCGAGTCGCGTGGAAGTTTCGCCACAGTATGTCGCACGGCAAATGGATTGCAACGCAAGGTCGTTTAACAAAGTTTAATCCCATTTGCTCGGCGCGCTGTCACCGGCTGATTGCAACACCGCTTGCATCGGAAAATTCGCATAATTTATAACGGAACGTTCGACTCATTTATTGGCTGGCGCCGTTGTCATAAATTCATTGAGTCAGTCGACTTTAATTCGCCGTGACGAACTTTACATGATTTAAATCATGTTTTATCGTTGTGTAGATGACATTTGGCACGGTTCGCAATGTCATCAAACCAGACTAAATTCCTCGTTACATATTCATTCGTCCGTAGGCTGCGCTGGAATGGTAATTTCGCGTCAACAACACCGCCCCGCCTGCCGAGTTTGCATTTTTGCCTGTGTTGTAGATGCAATTTCATTGTGCAGTTGTATGTAGCGGTAGCGACTAGCGAGTCGACCCACCTGAATATGCGGTTCTACTGAATTGCATAAACACAAGTCCCCTTTCAGAATTGCTTTTGAATACCGACAATATACCCATAATACTCGTAAACTGGGACGAGTGCGAGGCACATCATATTTATCTTGTTGCTACCTGCGATCAAATTTTCGCTCTACATTGTACATTCCGTCGGAGTATTGGGGAAGTACCAAGTCGTTTTTCCGGTGATCTTTTTCTTTGTATTGTTAACAAGGTTTTTCATTTGTTTTGCTTCTGAAAATTACGTTTGATCGGAAAATAAATTCTGAAGGTATTGAGTGAGCAGGAAGGGTCGCGTTTGTAGCTACATTTGTTTTCATTACGAGTTATTGAACAGCGGCAGGGGGACCACGCTCTACGCGATCTCCATGGAGCTTTTATTTGAATATGAAAGGCTTTCACGACCAACCAAATACGGATCTTTTTTTTTTTACAAAAAAATACAAGAACGGTGACAGAGCCTAATTTCGTTGAACGACACTTTTTGCTTATGAAATGTCGCAACATAAAAGCATTCCTTAAATTAGTATTCCCAAAGACGCTGAACGTCTTTGATTTCCATTTCGTTTTAAATAAACTTTAATTAGGCAGTTGTAAGGCTACCTTGTACTTTTTTGCTTGAAGTTTATTTGAAATCAGCGCTAGTCGGTGCCGAGTTATTTAATTTTTATGTCCAAAACAAACAAGGAAACGCTGGAAAAACTAAACGAACGGCTTCTTATTACAGTATATTTAATTTTGCTCTTGTAAATGAAATTTCACGGTCCTTAAACACATAACAATCTTTGTCTAAATACCAAATTGTCGTTTACTCAAACCGTAATTTAGATAAGACAAACAAAACACACATAACACTGTATATTGCTGTTTACCTTCTCATTCATGTACATATAAAACGCATTAACCGAGTAGAAAATACTTCTTGTTAACCGTCCGCGAGGACTGTGGAGCATTACTAATTTAATATTGTCAAAACTCGCGAATAGTTACGAACAAGGTTTTCGTTTCGTTACACAAACTGCTGTACACAACCTTATTTAAGCGGTTCATTTAATATCTGTATCCTTGCAGCGCATCGCTTCTCTCTCAATATCATATTATACTGTAGCAGCTTCCGCTGAATGGTATCATAGAAAGGCTCAGCGCTATATTTGATAAAGTTCCGACTTTAATGTGTTAAAAATATAAGAAGATACAGACGGAGAATATTTGTTCAACCCTCGTAACAGACGGTATACCTACTTACATTATGTTCCTACAGAATAAACAATCGACAGCCAAGCATTTCTATATGGAGTTCACTTGACTCCGTCTGGGCACGAGTTGGCACAGCGACTCCAACTGCGCCGTCGTGAACATTTGCATGATAAATGAACGTAATATTTCGTATTGAAGTTATTACCATTACTGGTTATTAATCTAACAATAAAGTGGGTTTCTAGTATTTGAACAAGATACTTAATATCAAGAGTTCTCGATTTATTTGTGTAATAGGAAACAGCATGCTAAAGTTTTGCTTGGGATCTTACAGCGCGCAACACTTTATTTAATAGTTTAGAGTTTTGCTTTCATACGTTAAACTTAGTCTAACAAAATACAGTTTGTTAGGCAGTTTATATACGATAGTATAATTAATCTGTTTACAAGGAAAAACTGTGTTGGAATTTCCATCGCCCGTCATTTTCATAATCATACAGGACGATCATGTCTGATAGTGAACTTATGACCCCGTTACTTTACTTGATATGGAGAAAAACCCTGTTTACAACGACTACATCATTAAAATTATACTACTTAACCCTTATTAAAACTTTTATTGTAAACGTGCTTATCCATTCCCTGCTTGTTCAACAGTTACCATGGCGCTGCGGAAAGTGCATAGCTTTGTTAATTAATTATTTTTTAGCCGGTTTTGTCGTCCCTCTGCAGGGATTTTCCTGCCTTCCTTCCTTCCTTTTATTTTGATTAATACATACAAATTTTCCGGTAAATTTATACCATAACCCGTTCTTTCCTCATTAATACAAAATTAAAGCAAAATCTTTTAAAAAGCGGTTAGTCCGTTACACACAATGCCCACGGAGTCTCAAATCTGTGAGTAAATATGATATTTGAATAGCTCGGTAGGCATTAAAGTCGCGATGTACGCCAGCAGGCGGTAATTTCCGTTATCTGGTTGCCGCCGCATTCGCTCGCAGGAGGTTCGTTAAAATGCAGCCCGCCCGGATGCGAAACGCCAATGTGCTCTAACACGACACACGAGCTGAAAAAAAAAAAACTCGACTATTCAGCACTTTTTAATTTTAAAACTGCGCTTTTTCGCTCGCATTGTACTTTTCATGCGTCATTATGGTTTCCCTATTCAATGCTGCAGTTAGATTTAGTCTGACGGAACATAGCGAATGCCCTTTAGCTTTTTGTATTTGCCCTTTCAATTAACGCGACCCTTATAAATCATTATAACATTAACCATTATGGATATGTTTTTTTATAGAAACCTTAGAAGCTGTAATTTTTATCAGTGTCTACTAGCCATCCAACAGGTCCATGTCAATTTGTATAGCAAAAAATCGCCGAGCTATCAGCCAAACTAGGATATTTCCTATACCTCGTAGCAAAGAGGAAAAAACAAAGAAATTAATATATATTAGGGTTATAAATCTAACAGGAACTCGGTTGATAAATAAATCTCAGAATAGCGCTATAGAAAAGAGTTTGGTGTCAGCGTTTGGTATTTATTTCGGGTCGAGCGCGAGACGAGGTCCGATACGTATTTTTCTTTCCAACTCCAACGGCAAAACTTGGGATTTATCATGAATAATTTAAAATGTCATGTACATCTTGTGGAATATTCTAACATTGTGTCATTGGGAAGCAGCATCGTCAGTGTATTGATTATATCCTTTTCACCCGTGGAACGACACATGGAATTAATTTTTTTACTCAATAACTACGACGGATCTGGATTATAAATCTCGATAAATCGAGCTACCGTATTCGAGACACGTACGGCAATGCGACTTGGTGCCTGATGTAATGCCCATGGCGAAGCGTGGTAATATTTTGTTAAAAGACGTGAAATAGTGTCAATTCTTTTCTTGGACATTGTAACATTGCTTTGTACTGTTTTGAAAACAAAAAAAAAAGATGAGAATCAAGTATAATCTCAGAGATAGTAAAACAATTTGCAAGATCAGTTTGCACAAGACTGACTCACGCACTTGGAAGATTTCATAACATGCGGTAATTTACTGTTTTGCAATGTCGGTTGGAGACTGACGACAGCTGTCAGATCAACCCACAATAGAAAGAAAGCTGACATTGTAAATATTGCCGATGTGAACGGAAATACACGCGACTGGCTCTGGAAGATAGCATAAACCAGAGCAGTGGGTGAATGTAGGCTGAATAGTTGAATAGTGAATAAATCAATCGGAGATCTAGTATCGGGACCACGGACCGAAAAAAAGCGTGGGACGTCTCCGTTATGGCGTGCAATTTTTAAGCTGGTGACTACTTTTGCTAGCTGATTGATATCTTATGAATTGGTACTTTTTACCCGACTACAGCAAAGCCTGAGGAGCGTTATAATTTTGTTTTTCCTCTTTTTATGCTCAGTAGCCCGTTCTATATTCAATTAGTTTTTCAAATATTACGTCTTAAGAGGGCCCTTCCCGATCCGTCTGTCCTCAACGTGAGCTTGGATTAAAAGCTTATGGTTTCATCCAATGCAATGTTTGATAAAGAGGTAACGAGAAAATAGAATTAACGCCTGAAAGCTCTGTTGGTAGCCGGTAATTCTGTCACTTACTCGAATATTTTACAAAACGTGTTTTTTTTAACATTATACATTTTTAGAAAAAAAATCGTCATTTAGAATTTTGATTTAATGGCAAGGCGATGTATTTATAGAAACAAATACATTTTTAATTTATTATGAGTAAATTATGAAAGGCCAAAATTGCAGATTTATAGAGGTCTATAGATACTAGATTATTTTTTCACAAAATGTTTTGATTTCAATAGAAACCTAGATAATATCCACAAGATATCTGTCTCCAAAATATGTAAGAAAAGATGTGTGTGGTTGTATGGAAATGTATCTGAGGTTGGGCGCTATTAAATCGATTCAATCGACAAAAGCGCTAGTAGTAATGAATTTTCATAGTAATAGTTTCTTTATACTATTTTCATGTATAGCCACATATCGAGGTCTGCGCCAAATTAATGGAAGTATTCAATTATTTACCTTGAAACTTAATGAATATGATAATGATTTATTATCATAATAAGATTGTCTGAGAGGTATATCACCTTTTACCAAGTACCGTTAAGTTGGCCTTCAGACGTATCAGCATTGTAATGTATTGTTGTTATTCGGAGCGACTGTCATGATTTAGTACCGGTTACTTAAAATTTACCATTTAAATTGACATCGTATAACTTGATTTCAAATGGCCATGGCCCATATGGAAATAACCGATTCCCTAACCCGATTTTGAAACCTGGTAACCCTTTGAGGTACACCATTTTCAGATGAGGGTACTCAAATGAGTCACATTGTACACTACAAACTATGTCATATCTCTTATCCTGCTTTTTGTGCACTAGTAATACCAACACCATGAAATATGTTAGCGAGGTCAACCCCTTTGGTTCTGGTCAAAGCTAATATGTATAAAATATCTGGATTATTATCAAATACGACGAAGAAGTACTTGATAAACACACACAAAACCTTTTTACCATGTACCAGGTCACGTAGGCGGTTGCGGCATCACAGACGAGGTGGTGCAATGGATGGAGCGCATCCAGAACTCTGGTGTGGACGACGAGCCACAGACATCGCCAGCCCCTGGACCGACGCCATCAAACCCACCGCCACCGTCGCTCGGGCATCATGCACCTGCCTCTCAGCCACCGCACCCTAACAGCTTAAGAGATGATGAGCCCAGGTAAAAATGTACAGTTTGTCTCTTATTGGGTCCCATTAAACGCAAGGCGACATCGCGGCAGACCAAGGCGAAGGTGGAGAGATGAGCTTGATAACTACCGGCAGGACTAGCCCGCAATGGCCGAAGACAGACGTGTGTGGAAAAGGGAGAGGGAGGCCTTCGCCCAGCAGTGGGACATAAATGGGCTAACTAACTGCTTCAACAATGGACAAGTAATGGACCCACAACAAAAATACTAAGCCAATGTACGGCCAATGCATGTCATTTGCCTGTGGCTTGTAGTGAGGACGGTGACACTGGAGGCCTGTAACGCAGCCCAGTTCTGGCCGCTCGATGCGTTTATCTTTCTCTCACTTTTCTGCCCGTATTCACATACTTGAAATCCTGAATGGAGAAAGTTCAGTCCATTCTCAACATCAATGAGCTGTATGACCCATCTTTTTTTTTGATCTAGTAAATCTAACAACTCCCGCTCTGGATGGAGTCAGTGTCGCACTTTTACTATCTAAAACCATCTGTGCTCTTTCAGTTGCCCTTTGCATTCTAAGGCCATGATTTCTTTCTCTATTCTGATTCTCTTTAGAAGAATCCCAGAGCCCTAGCAGGCATCGGCCTCAATGGGTTCCTGGGACCCTGACATAAATCTTCAACCAGTTTCAATAGAGACTGCCCCCTACAAAACCCATCTTAGCACAGTTGCACGGAGGCCGATCGTCAACTTAATACCATGAACTTGCTATCCATAAATGTCCCTGTGGCTATCCCAATAGTACTTATGGTTATGGACAGTTAATTTGCCCTACAATGTGTTAATATGGTGACTAGACTAATTATAATCTTACTGCCCTTGTCTCTGTCCTTTTGTCCTTAACACCTATTTTCTTCCATTCTACCTAGTCACCCCCTACGCTATCACTAATTCCTTTTCATAACACTCCTCACACGCTCCATCCGTCTTTTCTTTGGGATTGCTCTCCCTCTCCATCCATCCACATGTAATAATCATATTAATCCACTTGTATACTCATAACTGTTTTAGTAACATGGGTTTCATCCCTCCTCTTCACATGACCATACCAAGACAAAATCAAATCAATAAAACGATTCCCTTTCAACTTTTCTATCACTGGCGATGGCACAACTTTCAAACTTCCTCTAATACATGTGGTGACTTGACTATGGTGCCATTTTTACGGATGACTGCTTCATTTTTTATCAAGTGAGTATGCAGCCTGTAAAGTATTGGGTGCGGCATTTCTGTGCATTTTGTTTGTGTTTGTGAGTCGAGGTTTTTTATGGCATTGCAAATAAAAACTCTTTTCATTGACTACCCCGTTGGCTAGACTGCCAGACATGAATTTTATGATGAACTTATGGAAAATAAGTTCATCGTAAAACTTCAAGAAGAAGTATTTAACTTGCAGCTCTTTTATCAAAGTAATTTCATCTTTACGAGTTTTGGTTCTCGCAATTCGAAATAAATATTTTAACTATTAAAGTAATAGTTTATTTCAACTTCAACTATAAATCAGTCATTAATCTTCTGTGTCTTTCTAATGCACGTTATATTTTACTACGATTAATGATACACAATGAGAGCTCCTTTCTTATTATAATTAATTTAAAATATCAAAATCATATTTTTTTTTCATTGCAGCAGAGTGAGTACGCTAAAAAGTTAATCTCCACTTATTACTTTCGTTTTATTGCCAACAAGATAAAAAGTGTAATTAGCAGTTTAATTTTGGTAGAACTAATTATTAGGCAAAAAAAAAACAACAGTTCAAATTTATTTTTTGAGAAGCAAGCCAATACCTAAAATGCATGAAACAATGTTAATTTGTTTTGAAACCAGTTTATTAATAAATACATATACAACAATAAAATACTAATTGTGAAAACAATGTCAACATTGGTAGAAAAGCTAACTGAGATTTAATAATTTTAAACAAATATAAGCTTTATAACTTCGTTTTTTATAAAGATTTTTAATTATTTTATTTATATTAATAATATAATAATATTCCACAACTACCACTCAACGCGGTCTAGTCCCAAGCTAAGTAGAGCTTGTGATATGAGTCCTAGACAACTGATAAACATACTACATGTACCACTTACCAAACCTAAAAAGTATTTAATTTAGCAAATAAAACAATTGCATGCATATTCCCTATTGTTTAGAACGGTAAACAACATAAATTTAGAGACTCGCCCGCCGCTGACACATTATTATTCGTGTACCCTACAACAAAAAAAGTTTAAACCTTTTTTTATTACCCACATGGGCCGACACATGCCACACGTGGATGGAACGGAGAAGGGAGCAAAAAATCTAGTTTAACCACGCCCAATTAAGTGATGTGCACCGTATACCACGACTCGAACTCGGTTCGTAAGTGTACTCGTTTATTCTTTATTCTAAAAGAGAACCTATTAGTTACATTACCGGTTTCTATCGGTAGGTCAATAGGTTGATAGGTTATGGCGAGGAATGATCTAGTTTCTTGTCGTGGGTTTTGTTTTAGCTTAGCGTGTACGTTTGATTGTAGGTTTGCTTCTCCTTTTTCATTTCGAACTTTTCTATCGTTAAGGACAGGTACAACGAGTTTTGACAATGCTTTTAAAATTAATTTCTATGAAAATATGATGTCAAATCGATCCTGTCTGCGGAAACCTTTGAGTAAAGCTGAATTATATATATAGTTTGATCGTATCTGCGGCAGCTCTTAGGCCAAGTTTCTTATTTGTCCACCAAACCCACTGTGGACTTAATAAACTTTGTTGTTTCCACGCATCGTAGGATGCAGTGCAGCTGTTGTCACTTTGACTTCAGATTAAGATTAAAGCGCGAACTACATTAGCCCGATGCACATGTTGGCCACGCCTGATTTGTACGTAGAGTCGCATCGCAATGGCGTGGATCTAATGTAGCTCTACAAGTCTTGTTGCCATATAAAATGTTGACACGCCCAGATTGGCGTACGTGGGTCACGTGTGCCCAATGTAGTTCTACAAAACAGTACCATCAACACGAGGAGCTTACTTCCTTTGTCAGTGTTTTCTTCTTTATTTTTATTTCCTCAAAATTGTTGCAGATACTGGGACTTTCACAATTACAACAAATACTCGCGAGCGGCGAACACCGGCGAACATACGCGCTCGCGACGAGCGACCTTCGACGAGCGTAACACTTGCTCGCTCTATATACAGACCGACCCACTAATATGGCGACATGTTAGGGAAGGATTCCCAGATGTAAGTAATACTCAAACTCTCGAACTCTTTAACGTTCCCACAATAATATAAATTGTGGATACGTCAACAAACACTTAGATTAGGACGCTTTAAAAACTCTTTAAGGGGTCTCTCCTGAGGCCTTTTGGATCTAATATCCATGTAGTAACGAAAATAACCATCTTTGGCAGGCAACTTTACCTATCCATAGTTTTGCAGATTTCATAGCATGTAATGACCACTGATGTACTAACAGTTGGGCATAAATAAAAAAGACTAGTGTGACATCGTCCCCGGACCGAACCCGAGTCGTCGACGTCGCGTGGTGTTCCACGCACGCCTCAAAGAGATATCAGCAAAACCGTAAGGGCACAGCAAAGCCTTCTGGGGTCATGAATTGGCTTCCGAAAAGGAAATCCGGGGTCCTGGAACGCAAGGCAAAGCAGGAACATAAGTGTAGTTTCAGTCGGTAAAAGTCTGAGATTATTACATGATTTCCCCCTTTTTTTAAGATAGATTAACAACGCTCTATTTAATTTACCGTTTAATCGGTAGATATCGATAAAATAATTATCATTAGTTATGGAAAACAATTGATAATCGAATAACCGTGACTTTTAATTACGTTATGGCTCAAAGTCAGATTAGCTTCAGCTTTAAAATAACCATTTGGGATTTGTGATGCAAATGTTTATAAAATTTGCTAAAAATACTTTTGAGAATACAAAAACTCTCTTGGAATTTACTAATAAATATGAATAAAGCATAGGACCAACAGCTAAAAGTTCGTTTTGAATCAAGCAGCTATCACATCGCCAACTTTCAAAGACCCCTCTCCGATCATGCCGTCAGGACTATAAGAATGATGGCTAGTCCTCGCAGACAGTGACAGTAAAATAACTGCAAGTGCAGTGGTGACAGTAAAATAACTGCAAGGTATGACCTTGCAGTTATTTTACTGTCACCAAAGTACGCTTAAGAACTCCTTTTCTAGGTACATTTTCACACAACCGCTCTAAGGTGATTATGATGTTAATATTACACAACTTTCTCTAAATATTTTGGATACACAGGTATCTTTTGGATATTATCTACGCTTCTATAGAAATCAAAACATAAATTTGTGTAAATCTAATCTAGTAAAGACCCTTAAAAATCTGCTATTTTACTTCATCTTGGGCCCTCCATATTGTATTCACTACTCATATATTAAAAATATAAAAAGTACTTCAATTGAAGCCTTGCACATTTTAATAGAGATATTTTTCTTATGAATGACGACAATATTTCTGAAAAACTTATAAAGGTTTAAAAAACACGTATTTCCTGGGACAAGTTCTGTGAAACATTGGGGTCACGGAATTACCGAATGCCAACAGAGTTTTCAGGCGTTATCACTCTTTTCTTGCATTGCCTCTTCATCAAACATCGCGTTGGATTGGGTTAGATGAAGCAACAAGCCTTAAAACCATGCTCGATGTTGACGATAGGCGAAAGGACGCTCTTAACCCAGCATTAGAGAGATACAACAATCGTTGATCGGTCGCAAAACACGCTCGCTCCATATAATAAACGGACCCGCTAATATGACGACGCGTTAGGGACGGATTCCCGGACGTAAGTCATCATTAGTTCCCGTCCGCACTTCGCTCATCATTTCGTGGTACATTTTCGTATGTTAATGTCCGCGAAAATTGATTTCTTTTTAAAAGTAAATATTTATCTACATATATAAAAATCAATGCCACTTTTCGTTGTAATTTTATAACTTAAGAACGGGCCCACCTATCCAAACCAAATGTTTAGGTTTTGTTCGGACTATTTGGTAGAAGGTTTATGTGAAGTTTGTTAGGGTAGAGTAGTGTAGAGTAGGGTAAAGTACGGTAGAGTAGGGTATAGTAGCGTGAAGTAGGGAAGAGCTCCCGAGCGAAGCCGGCAGCCACCAAAAATTCGAAGACATGTTATATTCACCAACCCGCATTGGGCCCGCGTGGAGGAGGCCTGAGGCGAGCGGAAATCAAAAGAATGAAAATGTTTGATGCACGCCTTGAGAAGCCGCTCATAGCCGCTAAGACCACAGTCGTGACCAGGCCGTAACAAAGGAGAATGGTACCTCCCCGCTATGGTCTTCAGGATTGAGTTGGAGTTAACCCGCACTCTGCAGAGCAAAGAGCCGATTTCTATCTGACGATTGCGTGGAAGCCATCGACGTGTGCCTCTGTCAGCACCCGATAGACTACAGAAACGGGGCAGTCCACGAAAATTCGGAACTCATTATTATGTTGGACCTGCAGGACGCTGATAGTTCGCTGAGTATAATTGGTCCACAGGCTATATCTTAAAACAACTTGACAGTACTCTTTAATTTAAAAGTATCAAAAACAAAATAGCGCTGGGACAGAGCTTCTGATAGCTCCAGCGTTGTCATTCTGTACATAAGTGGAAAGTTTGCAATAGACCTCTTATGATGACAGTTTTTATGGGAAAATACAATTAGGAGTTGAAGTACTCGTCCACATCGCTGTTATCAGGAAATATGACTAGAAGACTGGCAGCATTATCACAGTAAACGGCAATACTAAAGTTAGAACTACATTAGAGCGACGCACTAGTGTAACACGCCTGATTTGTACGTAGAACGACGTCGCGTGGCGTGGATCAAGTGTAGCTAGACAAGTCTATAATATAAAAAAGTAAGGAGACCGACGCGCCCAGATCGGCGTGTGTGGCACTCATGTACGCACTTCATCAGAAAATAGTTATCTCGGTGGCATTTATGATGTCATGTTTTAAAAGTAGTAGGAGGAAAATTATTGTAATTAATCTACACTATAGAAGGCTGCGGGCAAAAGCTAGTAGTAGTAGGTAGTGTGTTTCCTGATAGCTACAACTTAGGTGTCTTTAAGTCAAGAGTGAATAGGTTACTTCTAGGCAAGCGTGCTCTATCGTCGACCACATCATCGCTTACCATCAGGTGAGATGGTGGTCAAACGCAAGCCTATCAATAATAAAAAAAAAAGTTAAACATAAATCCCAGTGTATGAGGATGGTAGGTAATAGGAATGTTAAAAATATTAACTGTACGTCCTTTATAATATTAGCCCATGACCTTATTGACCCCAATATATGATCAAGAGTTGTTTCGCATTCGCACCACTTATGAACGGATATGACTTTTTTTAGTCACTTAAAACCGCAGACGCTCAATAGGAGTGCTGCGTCTGCGCCAGCGTTGTTATAATTAAAGAAGGTGCCAGATAACCGTGGAATAAAGTACATTGACCTTCACCTGTGTTCAATTTTTACCTAAGTATTACATTGTCGGCACTATAGGTTTATCATAAGAAAACAATTATGTTAAGAATTACATTTTTGTATATCACTGTTTGATGCCAAAATAAAAATATATATATATATATCTGCGTAGGTACCCGTAAAACAATTGTTTTTCATTACTATATCATGTATAGGTTCACGGTACATGTCCATTCAAGACAGCTTTAACATATTATTTCCGTTTCTGAAATTAAGAATGTCAACAAATTTAGGAGGGTCAATGGTTATCTGGCTCCTACCTTAGTATTATGAAGAAGACATTTTGCGCCGACCCCTAGAGAGACTCAAAGACTAGAGTTTAATGATGGAATATCATAAAAAAAAGCAATGAATAGAATTGAGAACCACCTCTTTTTTGTAGTTGGTTAAAAGTAAAGCCTTTAGTGTCTATTGATTTAGATGCAGCTTTTTCATCATTATTTAGATAATTAATATGAAGTTGGTTGATTAAACTTCACACATATATTATAAAACGAAGTGTCCTACCGCGTCTATCTGTCTGTCTGTTCGCGATAACATCAAAAACTACTGAACGAATTTTCATGCGATTTTTACAATAGACAGAGTGATTTATGATAAAAGTTTAGGTGTATAACTTGTTAAGGTTTTGTGTAAATTGGTTGAAATATGACAGTAATTGTTGAAAATGGTGGAAAACCTGCCACCCGCCTACCGACTGGGAACTTTAATCGAAAATATATATAAATCTGACATAATAAAAAAAAAAATATGAGGGCATAATATTGCTCCTCTACGAAGCTGTGCAAAGCCGAATTGTAGTCTTTATAAAAGTGAATCTTGATATTTTGTTATCTTGTAAAAACCGTGCAAAACAAGCTTTGTTCTATAAAGTGTGTTACTCAACGCTGCACTCTCATTATTTAAAAAGACTAATTCAAACACAGATAATTTGAAGTACCATTGTCTGAAATTCAAAATATCTTTCCAGCATCGAGACCCCAGCAAGAAGAGCGAGGTGGACATGAAGACCCGCGAGGAGATCCTGTCACTCATATCGCATCACGTGACCGCCGTCAACTACATCTACAGCTACACTAAGTTCGACGGAAGACTGGAACATAGGAACATCAAGTTTGAAGTACAGAGAATCAAGGTATGCTTTTTTGCCTAAGGGCTACCAAACTAGACACCATACGGACACCAGTGATGCTATACGTCCGAACTGGTCGCGCCACCAAATTGTCTGCGCATCCAAACACTTTAAAGAGTTACACACCTGTAGCCCGATTCACGTAATGAATAGAGCTTAGACTATCTAAACCTGTCTCTCTGGATTTACTAAAGTCTCCTCCGTATAAATAAAAATCTATATAGCGCCTTTATTTAATCCTCTAATATCGGATTTATATGTAGAGTTTGGGTAGTCCCCAATCCAGATTTCAAATCAATCTTTGCCCAACTCTTCAGTTTTCCTCCTGGATTTTGTAACTAAAATAAACAGCAAAATTTAATGAACTGTATCGAATGAGGAAATACTAAAAATATCGGCTTACGTGGTCACATATTGTCAGATTTCGGATGTGGTCAGGCCATGGGCCAGCTCAGATAGAAATTTCCTGTTTTTAGAACACGAATGCGGTTTTTAATTTTTGCAAGCGAAAAATATAAATTCAATTCTTTTGGTTTATATTTAGTAATGAAAAATAAAAGAAATAAATTTTAGTTGATTACATATAATATCGCTTGAATGAATAAAATGAAAAAAATATAACAAGGGCATAAAATAACAAGATCTATTTTTGTATATAGTACTCTTTGTCTCGGATAGCATGTTAAACCATTGATCCCGATTGTCATTAGTAAATCTTTAACAGTTGTTACGGATAGTCAGAAGCCGGGAAATCTGACACTAGTCTGACAAAGGGATAGATAGTTTTGTCAGATAGACAGATAGAAGAAAAACAAAATGATCCTGTAGGGGTTCCTGCCTCCGGATTCGTGCGGATGTAACGTCCGGGTGCCACCACTGTGTGGACCGCCCGGAGGACACGGTGGAGCACAAGGTAGGTGTGTGCCCCACTTGGGCAGAGCACCGCCGTGTCCTCGCGGCGACCGGCGACGATCGGCGGCAACGACTTCTCGCGCCTGGCCATGGTACAGGCCATGGTCCGGAGCGAGGAGGAGTGGCGGTCTCGCCTCCTGCGAATCAGTAATGCTATCAAAGGAGGCGTCTGTATACGCGAGGGTACGACCCTCACGCCTCAGCCGCCAGGATCCGGACGGACTACTTGCGGGCGGCGAGCAATGTAGTATCTCGCCCTGCGACCGTCAGTAGGCACCTATAAAGGTGGCATATTTGATTTTAAGAAATAAAAATGTAGTCTGAAAAGGATTTTATAGTATTTCATCGATATCTAATCCATACTTAATATTATAATTATACGAAAGTAACCTGTCTGTTACGCTTTCACGGTTAAACTACTAAACCTATTTTTGGAATAGAGTAAACTTGAACTCTGGGAAGAACGTAGGCTATTTTTTTATCTGGCTTCTAATCTGACTTCGCGGCCGTAATAACTGACTTTCACACAGATGTCATTTTTTTTAACTCGCCATTTCTGTCCCACTGCTGGGCAAAGGCCTCCCCCAAGCCTTTCCAGATGTCTCATAACAGTGTAACGTAATGTCACATAACTAGACTCTCTAACCAGATGTGTCAGAGAGTCTCTAAACCATCGATATGTATGTCAACTCAGGTGTAATGTCGACCTTGAACGTTACACTATATTGAACGAAACGCGTCATTGCCACGAAATTCATGGCGCTTAAGACATTTTGATCGCGAAAAAAGTATCCTCTAAAAGATATCTTAGCGCTGCTTGTTTTAATAGCTCTGTTAGACGAGATAATGCCAATGTAGAGTCTGTCTAATAAGTCAACCGACTTGTGTAATTATTAGAGTAAAATGAAATCTGATGTAGTCAACGCGGGTTCAATAATCAAGGTTGATTAAGAGATATTTATTGATCATTGTTTACTACTACTATATTGTGACCAAAATTTTCCTATACCTTAAAAAGTCTACAAATATAAGTGTACATTTGGGTTCCCCCAAATGTACTCTTATATTAAAAATTTTTTTGCAAATCGGTCCATAAACGACAAAGTTATCCGTGAACGGTCGAATTGAGAACCTCCTCCTTTTTTGGAGTCGGTTAAAAAAGGCACACGGGGTTTTAGTTTTCTGTCAGACATCAATCCAGAGCGGCGAGCAATCATTTGATGATTTCTTACTGCTTGATGGTAACAGATGAATGAGGTCTGTGATGGAATTAGCATATCCAGAAGCTGTTCATTTTTTTTATTCGAAGGTTGATGACTAAAAAAAAAAATCTTCCTCACACTAGGACTTAATCCTGTGTTGTGGTTGCGTTCATAACCCAAACCTGGAACGAACTATCCGTAGATAAATAGATCATCTTTTGGGAAATAATCTTTCTTTACTTTCTAACCGAAATACATTGTTAACAGATCGACGACGACTCAATGTGCAAAGGCCACGAGTTCGGCAGCGAAACGAACCAGTTCTGCTTGGAGAACATTGACGTGTCAAACTTCCTGAATTTACACTCGCTGGGCAACCACGAAGACTTCTGTCTGGCGTATGTGTTCACCTACAGAGACTTCACTGGGGGCACACTTGGTGAGTAATTTTTTTGTAGCTGGGTAGCCACCCACATAGATAGATAGAAGACCGCCTGCTTGACAGTAGGCATGGGCAAAGTGGATCATCTTTGCGATTGGAACATTTTCATCTGGATCACTGAAATGTTCCAGTAACAGTCTGGACCAAACCTGAGTCATCGACGGCGCTTGGGGTTCCACGCGCTCCTCAAAGAGATGTCAGCAAAACCATAGGGGCCCTGCTCGAAGCCTACTGGGGCCGTTAGTTAATTTCCGAAAGGGGAAATCATTGGTTATGGAACACAAAGGGAAAAGATGAAACATAGGTGTGGTTTTAGTCCGTAAAAATCTGACACGCCTACTGAAGAACTAATTAAATGATTCTCACCAAAAAAAAAATCTTTTGAATGGTTTCAAAGTCAATAACGGAATTAACGATAGAAACTGTTTTATGTTTTATAAATCATGATGTATTTTAACGTTTAACAGGTCTAGCGTGGGTAGCCTCAGCAAGCGGCGCTTCAGGCGGTATCTGCGAGAAGTACAAGACGTACACGGAGACCATCGGGGGCATGTACCAGAGCACCAAGCGATCTCTCAACACTGGCATCATCACGTTCGTCAACTACAACAGTCGAGTGCCGCCTAAAGTCAGTCAACTGACGCTGGCCCACGAAATAGGACATAACTTTGGATCGCCGGTAAGTTTCAATAACTCCTCACGACTTCTTTATGACCATAGCTGAGACATATAGTCTACTCCGGACCGAGCCAAGTCGTCGACGGCGCGCACTGTTCCCGCGTGCCTCAAGGAGTTGTCAGCAACAGCAGGGGTACAGCTGGGTTGAAGCTACTGGGGCCAGGGTTAACCGAAAGGGAAGCTCGGACCTGGTACGAAAGGCAAGAAGGAACGGAGTGGGCTTTTAGTCAGTAAGAGTCTGACACTATCTTCCGCTCCGCCCAAGGGCGGGAGATGTCATTTGGACGATTACGGCCTACAAAAAAAAAAAAAAATCTGCAGCGATCTTCCCATCTGATTATACTTTTTGGATGTCTTCAAGGCTAGAGTGAATAGGCTCTTAATAAACTAGTGCTCCTCACCATCAACGATTGCATCACTACTTGCCATCAGGTGGGATCGCAATCAAGCACTCCCAGAGTTTTTTTTTTATTACATATAAGCGTGTTTGGCATGGGCCTTTTTTTTAAGTTTAAACAATGATATATTTGATGTTACCCACAGCACGACTACCCATCGGACTGCCGGCCGGGCGGGCAGCAAGGCAATTTCATAATGTTCGCGTCGGCGACGTCGGGCGACCGTCCCAACAACAGCCGCTTCTCCACGTGCAGCGTCGGCAACATCAGCGCCGTGCTCGACGCCGTGCGCGACGGACGCAAGCGCAACTGTCTCAACGCCAGCAAGGGCGCCTTCTGCGGGAACAAGATCGTGGAGTACGGGGAGGAGTGTGATTGTGGTAACACATTTTTGTAATTTCATAACCATAATTTCACTTTATGACACACTAACTTTTGCACACGGCTTCACCCGTGTATATAAAATATAGCCTATGTCACTCAGCAATAAATCAGCTTGCTATCAGTAAAAAAAAATTAAAAAAAAATTGCATTTAGACCATTACTTCCAGAGATTACCTCCTACAAACAAAAAAAAAAACATAAAACAAAATTAGTCAATAATTTGACTCAGCCGTGAGACACATTGTGCCAGTGTTTTGTCTTTTTATCTTAAGTTTTATACAATTTTGTTTTTACAGTGTGTGTATCCTAGCGTGCCAAATAAAATATTGTTATCTTTCTTTTCTATAGAGATTTAATTTAAAATTTTGTATCACCCTAGGTTACGATGAGAACGAATGCAAGGACCGCTGTTGCTACCCACGACAGCTCAGCTCCTACGAGCGAGAGAAGAACATCTCCGCTAAAGGATGCGCCCGGAAGGCCAATACACAATGCAGGTGCGTTGCTGAACATTTTTATTTCAATCTCTTATTAATTCGAATTACAGATTGAAATTTCGCCAATTAAAAATAAAAGCAATTTTTGGAGTTCGGATCGAACGCATGCTTCTCGCTTGTATGTATTTGTGCGAGTGATGCAGGACTTGTGTTATGGTGTGACCAGACTTGGCGAATGTGCCGCTCGTGAGTCGCTGGCGAACAACTATGCGCGTGTAATTCGGGCACAGTTCGTTTGTACGAAGCCCTTGCGCCGCGCGAGCTTCGAAAGCGGCTCGTGAGCGACGCATTCGCCAAATCTAGACGCAACATGGCGTGAAAGCATGAGGCGAACACAACCCTCATGCCTCGTGGTCCGCCGGACGACTCCTGGTTACCGTAGGCGGGGGTACGGTGAGTAATTGTAATTGATAGCTCGCCGCCCGATAAAGAAGATTCACGCGTGCCTTAAAGATATGCTAACATCTTTTTAAGGGGTCTACTAGGGCCGATGCAGATCAAGGATTATTTGGAAGAGTTACCGCAGCCTCTAAACGCAATTTTTTTTTTTGACAAAAGTATTAATTATGATAAATGATAATGATAAATGATATTTATTTTGTAAATAGGATTAGAAACACTTTTACACGTCAATTTTTTTTCGTCAGTTGTATCATGGTCAGTTTATTTGACCTAGCCGTTACGGAGGAGTAGGCATCAGAAGATCACTGTTTTATGGCACTTTTCGGGCGCTTGGCCCTTAACGCAGCGTTGGCCCTTAGTCACAGGTCTTGACCACGTTAGGAGGCAGGGTCAGATGATGTTAGAAGACCTTCCAAATTAAATTTATCTGTTCATGTAAATCTTAACTCAGTGAATAAGGTCAATAAAGTTATTATTATTATAGTTGTAAGCCAGTGTTTAGATTGCGTCATTTTGCGTAAATAAATAGTTTGAGTTTGTTTGCAGCCCGTCGCAAGGGCCGTGCTGCCACGCGGACACGTGCAAGTTCGTGCCGCCCGCGCGCAACCAGACGTGCCGCGAGGCCTCCGAGTGTAGCCACGCATCCTTCTGCTCCGGGAACTCCGCGGATTGTCCGGAACCCAGGGCTATGCCGAATCACACCAAGTGTAATAATGGTAAGTCTATTTATATTGTTACGTACGTGGGTAATCAAATGCCGATTTACTGACGAGAGAACTTTATTTACCACAAACAATAACAATTAGTCCAGTCAACAATAATCCGAATCGCAATTAACACTAGAGTACCGTTACACTATCGCTTAGGTCGTTTAGTACAATCACTTCAAGTACTAGGGTAGTTCGCTCTTGATCGCAGTCGAAATCACAACTGACTCGCTTCCGGCCGGGGGCTCGTATTTATATGCGGAGCCAAGAAAATTCTAGATACCGACGTCCCCGGATCTATCCAGAATTCCAGAACAATTAAATCGCTTCTCGAAGTCATAAATAATTTTTATTGCTCGTGGTAATAAGAGTCACTTTCATGCGAATTTCGACTCTATTGTTAAAGACGGAAAGTACCGTTTCCCTTATCGGTTAGATAAATGCCTACTACTACTTGTAGGTATGTTGTGGATGTTTCGAGATTTTTCTAAGACTGACTACGTCCAACCATTCTAGACCTTTCGAACAGCAATGCGTTTAAATTATTATGTGCTATTTGCTATTTTCTCGGAGATATGGCGTGTTCACGTTTAATGGCGTAACAATATGATTAAAACTGTTAATTTAGCCATGATTATAAAAAGTATTTTTTGTTTCGGTAAATGCACTGAACTTGCGGACCATGGGACGATGTATGGTGCGGATAAGGTGTAATATTTCTCGCAATTTTTTTTTGTGTAATTGAGTGCCCATTTTTCTTTTTGTCATTCTGGGTTTCCGACATGTTTAGTCTACTACTGATTTAGGGTATGAAAACGAAAGCGACGGGAAAAAGTTTGGGTTAAATATCTATATATTATATAGTTATTTGTAAAACATTGGCCATGTCTCAGGACTATGTTACTAACATCATAAACAACAACATTTCTTCTATGACTTTTAAAAAATTCAAATTTGTCATATTTTGGTTCATTGCATTTTCAAATAAAAATATATAAATTGAACATTTTAAATATTACGAAGCTTATGCAAAGCAAGCTATAGTTTTATGCGCAAGCGGGGTGCTTGATACGCTTGCATCGCGTCATACAGACGTAGGTAGGTTTGTTTTTGGTAAACGTATTATGTTTCGTAAAAAGGCATAGAACAAAGTTGTTGTTTATGATGATAGTAAATAGTAATACAGTACTGCAAAGTTGTTAGAGTCTTACAAATAACCCAAATACAAGGTGTAAGAGACAGCCCTCCACAAACTTTAAGGGCTTGCTCAGTAGACGAAACTGAACAAACTTCCACAATTTTTTCATTCTCCAACTCCATACAAACCGCCCAATCAAGTTTATAATTTTCTATGGTGAGGCGGATTTTTTTTTCGAGTCCTGAAAAAAATGTTTGTGGAAGGCTGTTCAGTTTCGTCTACTGAGGAAGCCCTTAAAGTTTGTGGAGGGCTGTCCCTTACACCTTGAATATAAAAGGAAAAACTGACTGACTGACATCAACGAATAACCGAAACGAATGGGTCTAGGAACGTGAAATTGTGCATTTTGCACGAGGTTTCTTTTTATGACGCAGGCGAAAAATAAAGCCCCATACAGACATCGCGTGGCGTGCGTCGCGAATGGATCGCCGTGCATGCCTCAACCTGAGGCTTACGACGGTACATGCTCAAACCACCACGCATGGTGTTCGTCAGTAGAAAACGTAAACAACACCGCACGGCTCGTCAGTAGTTAGCGTTTGTAACGATCGTATGATGCGAATGCTCACTGTGAGCACACACGCTCACAAAGCCCGAAGCATGCGAGATGAACTATTCGCGCCGCACGCCTCGCGATGTCTGTACGCGGCTAATGGGAGTTTTTTGAAAATTTAATTTTTAAGGGGAAAAGGACAAAATTCGTTTGTATGCAAAATTGTATTACTTGGACGCTTAAACTTAACAATAGTAATCCAAGTACATTAAAAAGGTTTTCATTATTTGTTTTTCAAAACTACCTTTAAAAAGTGATTTTGGGGATAGTAGGGGCGACGAGATGGGGATTTTGCGGGATACTCGAGTGCGTCAGAAAATCATATGGGGAGAATCCTTGCACCTTGTAATGTACCCCAACCACATATGGCCCATATAGCCCGTCAGATTAGTAAAAAAATTGATCCTCGGAAAAACTCGAGCGCGTCATATTAAGACAAAGTAACTTAAGTACAGCTGCCACCACGGACGTGCAGAAAAGTGTATATTTCAATAATCTGACAATTTGAGCATGGCATAAGCAAATGGGCGAGTCATAAAGTTAGATTGGAAGGTTCCTGAATATTTTGTCGCAACGGGTAAATGTTTTAACACTGTAAGCTAAGATAATTTTGTTAGGAACGTTGAAAATTTTACACTTATCGATACCGAATAAGAGAGCGACACAGTAAAATGGTTCTCAGCCGAGACAGTGATTCTGTGTGATGATTTCACACATGTTTTGTTTTTAGCACAATCAGTTCAGACTGACAGTCAATTGAGACTACAATACAGACAGGATGGATCGTCAAAAGGTTATAAAAAAATATACAAAGTGACAATCATGTGGCCGAATGAAGAGAGAGTGCACCTTCAGACCTGCTGAGTGAGCGAACGAGACAGTTCGGGGACGTGGGAGGGTGGACACTCTGCCTTTTAGGTACAACGAGAGTCGAGCTACTTACTGTCTCGCCGCTTCGTTAGGTCGAGCACTCGGCACAGAACACTGTCTCGCCCGATTGCTCGGTACGTGTGGTCAAGGCATTAGATTGTGCGGAACCCTCAGTGCGCGAGTCCGACTCGCACTTGCCCGGTTTTTTTTATCAATGCGCATGAATACAATGTATGCACTTGTGCACAGGAACCCAACTGTGCCTGGGCGGAGAGTGTAGCGGCTCCATCTGCCTGGCGTGGAACATGACGGAGTGCTTCCTGTCGTCGTCGCCGCGCTCGCTGGGCGACGGCGTGTCGGCGGCCGTGGCGGACCGGCGCACGCTGTGCCAGCTCGCGTGCCAGACGGGCCCGCGCCAGGACTCCTGCCAGAGCACGGCGGACTTCGCCAAGCGCGTCGGCTTGCCGGAGGGAGGGATCAGCTTACGCCCGGGATCGCCTTGTGATAACTTCCAGGTGTGTATGTAAAAAGTCATAGACCAAAAGTTGTTCTTTACGATATCAGTGATACAGTACTGCAAGGTTTTTAATATTTTACAAATAACCGTGTATATGATAGTCTGTAAGGTATGTATCTATGGGCCAAGATCCCTAAAAATAAATGATTTATTATTCTTTTACCTTTCAGGGTTACTGTGACGTGTTTCTCAAGTGCCGAGCAGTGGACGCGGAAGGGCCGCTGGCGCGGCTCAAGAACCTGCTGCTGAACCGCGCCACGCTGCAGACGGTGCAGGCGTGGGTCATCGAGCAGTGGTGGGTGGTGCTGCTGGCCGGCGTGGGGCTCATCGTGTGCATGGGCGCCTTCGTCAAGTGCTGCGCCGTGCACACGCCCTCCTCCAACCCCAAGAGGCCGCCGGCTAGGTATGTGTAGGTTTACTCTTCTGTTTTGTTCATTACTGCTGTGGTGATGTGGCCATCTTTTTAGCTTTCAAAGGTTGGTTTTTCAGCCATGGTTACGGGATTATTCAAGGCATTTTGGTCCTGAAATGCAAAGAGCAACTAAAAGAAGGAGGCCTGAGTCCCAGCAGTAGGAACGTTAAAAAGGCTGATGATTGTGTTGATGATTAACTGAAGAAACACTTGTCAGTAAAACTGGGACACTCTCACTACTCGCGCCATCCCAAGTAGAGAAATCACTTGATGATTTCCTACCCCAAATTAATTAAAAAACACAATGTCACAGTGACAATTGTGACAAGTTTCAGCATTGTCTTCTTAACCTTTTCTGATCTAACTTTGGCTTTTCATTCTACCTTGTTAACTCAAATACTCATTTTTTACAAGACTATAATATTCTAAAATCTGTTACTTTTGTTGGTGCATAATGGCAAGCAATTTTGGGTGAATATGATGCCGTATACAGCTATTATTTTTTCTTTGTTTGTGCCATCTATCCCAGCCTCGTCTCAACCTTCGTGCTTTTAAGTTAGTTAAGAGGGCCCTACCCGATTCGTATATCGTCAATGTAAGCATAGTTTATATTTCATCGAATGCCATGATAAACAGGTGATGCAAAACATGTTATTTCATATTTTTCGCGTCGCCTCAACGGTCTGTTGGTATACGGTAATGTGTTTATTTTTTAATTTAAAAGTTTTTGGACAAATCGTCATTCAGAATTTCGTTTAAATGTGCAAGGTTTCTCTAAATATACTAACAGGCGGACTGCATTTCAAATAACTGCCTATCACACAAAGTCAGTGATATTGTAATAATAAGGAATATGCATCTAATTTTTTTCTTCTACCTCGGTCAGAGAATAAGCATTGCCATACAACGTGCAATGCCGCCAGCCTTTTGGGCACACTTCCAGTCGACAGCGATGCGGAGGAGTTTTATGACGTCATATTTAGCTAGGCATTTAGTGTATATATTATTTTTAATTATTTAAGTTGTTTTTTAATATTTAAGTTTATTATGTATATATTTTCTTGTCACCTGCTAGTTAAAGTGCTATTAAATTTATTAAAAACTTAATAAGTAATTTTTTTCTTACTAAATTAAATACTTTATAGCTTTGGTAATTGAATATGAAAAAAAACCGGCCAAGAGCATGTCGGGCCACGCTCAGTGTAGGGTTCCGTAGTTTCTCGTCCATCACAATAAGTGTACCCACTTATGAGGTTAAAAAAATGCTTGCATATACACTTATATAAACTTAGTCCAGAAATTATTTTGTAGAACCCTTTTGTCTTTTTTGTACAAAAACTGTTCTTTCCAACAAGTTCAAACTAATTTTCCTAGAAAGTCCTTATAAAGTTCTACTTTTCAGATTTTTTTCATATATTCTAAACTTATGAGGGGGGGGGGACACATTGTTTTTTTACTTTTGAAGCGATTATTTCCGAAATTATTGACATTATCAAAAATGATTTTAGTAAACCCCTATTCATTTTTAAATACCTATCCAACAATATATCACACGTTAGGGTTGAAATTAAAAAAAAATCCCTCCCACTTTACATATAGGGGGGCTACCCTAATAAAACATTTTTTTCCAATTTTTATTTTACCACTTTGTCGGCGTGATTGATATACATATTGGTACCAAATTTCAGCTTTCTAGTGCTAACGGTCACAGAGATTAAGCGAGGACGGACAGACAGACAGACGGACAGACAGACATGGCAAAACTATAAGGGTTCCTAGTTGACTACTGAACCCTAAAAAACAGAATATCTTCATTAACAACAAAGTTATAAAGCTTGGTGAACTGGGTACGTGGCAGCTCTAATACGGTTCTGGCGATTACCCTTAGGCTTAGGCCGTACTACGGCTAAACCGCCGCGGATTTTAACCGCCTTATTTTGTGAGTAAAGGAAAGTAATGGAAGCGGCCGTACTGACGGTTTTTGCCCGCGACTGATTTTAAAACCGCAACTTGTTAAAGTATGGCTAGTGGGAAAAAACCGCGCTGAAACTCCATACAACTTATATTGGTGCGCATATATTTGACGTAAGCGCGGATCGTTTTTGTTATTATTTGGTACACCGTCATAAAGAGTCGTCAGACAACAATGTTGTCAACTAAATTGGTCTGTTTCAAAAGAATTCCTTCCATAGGATAATAATTGAAAAATTTCTCTTGATAATTTTTAGTAAAGGAACCTTTCTTTAATCCTTTGGGTACAACACTACTATTGCTATATTATTATGATTGTATGGGTGACAGTTGTCGGATTTATACACACAATGTATCCTAACCTATCCTTTTGCATATTTTCGTCCTGCTGTCATCTTATCCATGCTATGTAAAAAGGCTTTAGTCAGTGGATGGACCCAATATTTGGATAACAATTGGATAATATTTCGGATGACAATTTCTTTTTCTTAGTAACAACACAACTACAACACAATTAGCAACAACACATATATCTCAGCTCTCTTGAAATCCATCTTCAATCTGTGAAAATCGTGGCCAGTTTCGTGGTTTTTAACCTTAGTGTGCGTCTTGGGCGGTTCCGCGGTTTACCGCTTGCGGGAAAAAATCGTAATGCGGCATAAGCCTTACATCAAATTTATGTTGCTGACTGTGTCGGATAGTATATTGTAATGTTCTGTTTTGTAGTTACTGTAGGGTTGCTATTGTCTCCCTGTAATTTTAATTTTTGATTCGTCTTCAGACGTCTGTCGGAGACCCTCCGGCGGCCCATGAACACGCTGCGGCGCATGCGGCACGCGGGCGGCGCGGCGGCGCGCTCCCCCGCGCGCGCGGCGCCGCGCCCGGGACACCGGCGCGCGCGCACGCACAAAGGGTACGCGCCGCCGCTCACCTATGCGCACAGGGACCTTGGTACGTATATTCCATTATCACTCATTATCTTGTTCCTTGGACTAGCCTCTTGATTGGCCAATGTGTTTGTTTCTGTCAACATGACAGCAACACACAGTGGATCCACGTGTTTCTGAAGTAAAGTCGTTAGGCGCGTTGAGCACTTGATTTTTGTGCGTATTAAATGAATGAGATATCGCTCATTCGAATAGAAATTCTTTAATCAGAAAATATCAGTAAAGTGAGGCATAATTTATTTACAGCAGCGGCGTCAGCCCCGGCCGGGCCGAGCGGGCGGCGCGGCGAGCCGTACGCGAACGCGTACCCGCAGTCGTACGAGATGCGGCCGCCGCAGAAGGTCTGACAGTACGAGTACTGTGGCGCGGCCGCCGACGCCGCGGCGCTGGAGCTGGTGGCGCTGGCGCCCGGCGTGCCGCTGCTGCTGGGCTACGTGTACCGCGCGCGCGACGCCGGCACGGCCAGCGTGGCCTCGCAGACCACCATCACGCTGCACTCGCCCGACGCGCTCACCGTCACGCACCCGCCGCGCCCCACCGCCGACATCTAGACCCGACTGTGCCCGACGACGCCCGAACGCGTCCGAGGACAGCGTGACTAAATTCTTTTGCGCCCCCGCGGTGCCACGTTATTTGCTCAATGCGGATTAGTGCGATCGATCCGCTCTCTCTGAGCTCAAATGTAGGAATATTCGCGAGCGACGCGGTGATCTATCAAATTATTATTTTTATACAGAAATAGCAGGGGAACTCTTAGGGACGGCGCGATGTTCGTGTGAACCAGTGATACTTTTAACTGTTCAGAGTGTTGCTCCTGTAACCGGACATTTATGTATATTTTTGTATATAAATGGAGAGGTATACAAAGGCTACGATGTAAAAATATCATACGACTATAAACCAGAACGTTCATACCGACTCTAGAGGTAATTGTAAAGTAACTGCATTGTTTTACTCGAATCTCCGTAAGTGTAATTTTTATATAAAGTTATTTTTAACCTATTTAATGTAACGTAAGTGGAATGTCGAGGTGCCATTATACCGATTTGTATTCCTGTTCCTTTAATCGTTAGTTCTTCGTTTCTCACTGCATCGTGATAATACATTTATCATAAGTGTAATATTTGATAATTTATTAGTAATGGGCTCAAATACCTACATATTTTCAAAAAAGAAAAAATATGAAAAAATGCATTTAGTCTTCCTATGGCGATTAATGTACTTTTGTATTCGTTTATTTTATTTATCCTATTTTAAGTAGAGTGTAATGTGAAATTTAACAATATTGCCAAATGATCAAAATGTATTTAGACTGAAAGTTTCGTCTTGCGATGACGTTTTACAAAGTCATTCCTTGTATTATTTGTGACTGTATGAGTTGTGCGTGGTCGAGAGACGCGAGGAGGACGTCGGCTGGTGTACTACAAACTTGCATATCACACACCGCTCCCCTTCCTATACCTGTATGTTTTGTCGTACCGTTCCATTGATCTCTTTGATAGATAATGAGATTATGTTAACAATCATATTGCGTAGTGTTTACTTTCCGTCGTGCAAGCCAAAGAGCATGATGTATTTTTATTATTTCTATACATTGTAATGTTAAGAATCGGTCTTATAAGTATACCATATTAATGCCATTTTATTAGTGAATGTCGAAACAATACGCAAGTTCTTGTAATTGTACTATAATACTGTATATTTGTATGTATGTAAACTGAGGGTAATGTTCTGTTGTAGAATGACTTGACCAATCGTATAACCGACGGATTACATTATGTCCGTCACTAGTAGTACTCAATGGCATTATTTCTCCTAAGTATAAGCTAGATTACCGTAATAGATTATTTAAATGACAATGTGAATATTTTTAATTAACAAGATGAATGTTACAACATGTGATTTCAAAATAATAAAAAAAAAAACAATAAATTTTACATGAATTTGGTGGCTTTTATTTATTTGCCTACTAGCATTTGCAGCGGCTTCACCCGCGCAAATGTAGATAATTGTTCCAAAGGAATATACTCGCGGAATAAAAAGTATCCTGTATGCTATCCAGCACATGGTCTACCCGTTTGTCAGATTTCATCAAAATCCTGTCATCCGTTTAAGCGTGGAGGAGCAAGAAACACGTACTTAAGTTTAAAATATGTTTCTTGCTGCCAGCGGTTTCGTCCGCGTGTAGTTAAAAGCTGTCCTGACATACTCCTGGAATAAAAAAATTATCCTATAAACTATTTAAGAATATGGTCTACCCGTGTTCGAGCGTGAAGAAATAACATACAGTTGGGATCGCAGTCAAGAACTAATTTATATCTTTTTTATCCCTTAGCTAGGTAGTTTCATTTTTTCACAGCTTCAATGGACCGCAGACCTAAGTACTTATATGGTTTTAATTCCAACTCGATACGTCTACGGATTTCCGAGATAAAAGGTCTTGACAGACTGACGGACATCAAAGTTATCCTATAAGGCCGTTTACACATTTGCCGCAGCAGCAGCGGCACCGGGCGCCGCTGCGCTAGTCCCTCTTGGATTTGTATGGCGTTTACACCATAGATGAGAATAAGTGTTTACACATTATGCCGCAGTGGTAGCGGAACCGCCGTCGCTGCACTGGACGCGCTGCATAGGCGGCATTTGTGTTACTGTACTTTAGTACTTATTCTCATCTATGTGTTACTGGTTCTGCGATGAAACACCGCGGCGGCGAAAAACGCTGCCGCTGAAACGTAGCGATTCTTTGGCTGTCGCTGCGGCATAATATGTAAGCGCAATTAGGGTTCCGTTTTTTTGGGCGTAGTAGTAGCAGACCCGGGGTCGAACATTCTAAGGCTCGACTCACACTGGCGCAGATTCGATGCGTCCTATTTTTCAACTACAATGCGATTGTCGCTCGATGACGCTCGTATTAGCGCGCCCGGATCCGCTCAAGATCCGTTGTGCGTACTGTACACTCACTATATTTTAGAGTAAGCCTTTCGGGTATTAATAAAACCTTCATAATATATTATTTAATAGTTTAATAAAGGATATATCTCTATATACAAGGTACAAAAGTATCATAATTACAAGCTAGATCATAAACAGGAGTGTACAAATAGGTATTAGGAGAATATGTCAATACATTTTATAGTAGTAAACGTGAAATTATCTTCATTTGTGTTCTAGAGCCACGAAAGAGTAGTCAAATCAGTACCTAAACAAACAAAGTATTGTGACTCATTCCATTTGCAATAAAGATATTCAAACACAGGGATACAGTTTATCTCCAGCGGATTTCCTATTGGCTCATCATAGTCACCCAGGCATGTTTCTGGAAATCCCTCAAATCATATTTTTTGACTGCTCATCAGAAACACTTTAAAATTTCACTCTTCGAAGATTGTTACAGCTATCTTAGAATTAGAATTGTCTTTTTCTACAACATAATAGATTTATAGCCAAATAATCATATTATAAAGCTAACTAGACAGTTTTTTATAACTGTAATAAATACTGGAATAGAGAATAGTTGTAGTGTGAGTTTTGCATCAGAGCATTGAAAGCTTTTAGACTGTTAGGCGGTGTCTAAATGATGTTTAAAGTTCATTAACTACAATAAAATTTTGGAAAATCTATAAACTATTAACAAAACATTAAAAGCATTGAGGCAATTATATAACTAATTACCTAAACATATTCTCTAAAGTATCTTTGTGAGTCGTAGGTAGCTACGGAATTCATATTTTTAGTGACTTATTGCCTTTACAGATTGCGTTCTTTACACAATAGGTACTATTTAATTGATAGTGATTAATCTTTGACCAATATTGAACTGTTATGTTTTCCTTAACTAACATATAACTATGTACTCTAATAATAAATCATTACGACTAAAAGAAAACAGTTATATTCCATTTAGACAATAACGAAGGGAATAGTGTGGCAGTCTCATTAAAGCCAAATATTTAGGGTAATAACTTAATCTGTTTAATGACCCTAATATGTAAATTAAAGAATGACGAACGTTACCTACGGTTTTTGTTTCTTAATAATACTCGTAATATTGGAATTTGTCTATAGAGCGACATAAGTATATTATTAAATAAAACATATAGCTAACTTCTCAAAGCATCTGTTTCTCGTCATCTTTACAAAATCATTATAAATGCAACGCCATTTGTTCTTGCTTGTATACTTCGTGATAAGCATTCCGTATTAGAACATACGGGAAACAAGATTCTAACAAGTCCATTGTCAAGAATGGAGACTCTTGAACAATCAGGTCAAGAAGGAGGTACACTGACTCTCGGTTCTTTATAGCTTCCTTGTCAGTCTCTTGGCCGAGCCGCAGTAGTGAGGACGACGCCAAAGCTAAGAACTCCTTCATGCGATCTTCGATATCACCCTGTCCACAAATTGTGAAAAGTGCACCAAAGATATGATTTATTGCAGGTGCCATGCAATGAATATTATTTGCGTGACCTTCTAAAGAAGGCCTGTAGAAAGACCCTTCACTTCGTGCGAGCCGGGGCAAGGACACCGCTACGAATACCATCAACAAACATACAATAAGATGCTCTTCTTCTTCAACTTCCGTTTTATTCTGGCGTAGAGCTGATGCTAACGTGGGATCGACTTTACAGGCTAAGCCGGCCGCCGAGCACATTTCGGATATGACACGCATCGGATCCCCGCTAGGCAATTGCTGTTGGAAATCCTTAATTGAACTAATCAAGAAAGGAATGCGGCGTTCCAAAACGTCTAAAAGGGACTCTTGGGCGATTTGTCTAAAGCTCAAAATAACGCCGATTATTGTCATCCTTTGCAAAACGTTATCGACATGTTGAAGTCTTTTGAACTGTTCCCTCATTATTTCCGGTTTATCAAAGTTTGTTCTGAGCAACTGAAGAACTTCCTTGTTTTGTACTACCAACTTTTTAAGTTCTTGGACTTGACTCGCAATATGCCACATCAATGTTTCGCTCAGTAACTTCATGCCGTAAGGCCCAATGAGTTCAGCTAAAGCTCGAAGCTCGTTTATGTCGGAATACTCTTCCGCATTGAATGGGATTGCGCCCTCCGCGGTTAAACTTACAAATGCTTTTTGATTCATGGAAAAGCAAATACTTCCAGCACTAACTCTCCTGAGTAAGATTTCTGAATACCATTGTGTGTAGAGCGACGCTATAGTCTTTTCTCCGTGGCTGTCAGTGTTTTGTGTTTGTTGTAAAAGGCAATTATTAAATACTCTTGTAATGTCAATATGAACGTAATTTTCAACTGTTTGCAAGACGTTCATATACGCCCGAACACTGACTAACAACTCCGATGGTTTGGCAATTTCACTTGTGTCCTGATTGAACATAACCATGCCAACCAGTGCTTTAGAAAATCTAGTTTCTAAATGTTGATGTAAATATTCTCGCGGCGCGAATGTGTACTCCCATACATTGACGGTAGCACAGTAGTTGATGGCATAGCACAGCTCTGTTAGAGCCATGTGTAGTTTGTCCATTGTAGTAAGATCTTCCCTGGTCTTCCTGTAGCTCTCAGCTCCTGGCACAACTATAGCGATTGTGTTCTTCTTATTCTTGTCTTTCTTTTTCCTGTTGGCCAGATGCGCAATGGTCTGCGCGCAATGCTTGGGCAGTAACTTATCGCTCATTGTACACTGCTCATCACAAATTGTAGTGATAATATTTTTAGCCTCCTTTGCCATTTCATCCAAGAATATATTTACTACTGAAAGGCTTCTCTCTCTGATATGATGTCTCTCTTCTGGACAAAGCTCATGAGTACAGTTTTGGAAGTGGCTGCAGATCAGTGGGAATGCAATGATGTACCGATTTTGTGCTGGGAACTCTAGGCACATGTGGAATTGACTTTCAAAGATTTTGCTGTAGAAACAAAAAAGTGACAAATCAGATGTTTCCACCATAATTTCATCAAGATTATCAACCATTTTCGTATGGAAGACCATTTTATCAATGAACTGTGCTAATTCCCTCTGATCCACAAGATTGAATGCAGACTTGGCAACTGATGTGTATGTCTGCAACCTGAACCAATCTAGGCGGAAGGCTCGGAAATCAAACAGCTCATTGTCTTCAACTTGCTTAACACTTAAATTGGCAGCAGTGCTGCACAATGATGAGAGTATTATATTCTCATCATCAGGATTGACTTGTAAGTTCTGTATCATCAAGTTTAGGGCAACAGCATCAAAACCTGACAGATATTGCACATAATATCTCTGCATAACCTGGCTGTACTTCCTCACTAGAGCCCTCAACTCCTCCATGTGGAACAGAAGTTCCGGCAACTGACGGTCAACTAAATCTTCAGCTGCTTTGCCTTTTACTTTTTGTGGAGGATTGTCATTATGCCGAAGTAACCAAAACACTTCATCTCTTGCATAGCACAGACCAATGAAAATTAACAATGCCTTAGGTCCCAATAATCCTGGCTGATCAGTTAATATGAGACCAAGTTCCTTCAAAGCTGTTCTCAAAAACTTCCTCCTTTCCCTATGTTTGTAGCCAGCTTTTTGGACTGCATGGTGATAGCACTCCTTCACTTCAGATATTCTTTTACCATATCCTTTAATGCCATCAAAGAAACTCTGGATGTAGCTGTGAATATAAATGACTTCATCGCGAAAGAGTGCTACGACCCACCCTGACTCTAAGGCACTGACCCACATCTTGTTTGCATGATCTTGTTGCAGCATTTGGTGACAAATAGCAAAGCCAAATATTACCCATCTCTCCAGACACTCTAATGACAAGTACTCACATGACATGGTGTTTGTTTCCGAGGGTTTCAGCAACTGAGCAGGGTTGCTCACCAAGCTCAACTTCTGTTCAGATCTCCAATGCTCAGCTGTTAGATTTCTTGCAGGATACACTTGCCAGAGAGAATTAAGTGCACTAGTCAGCACCTTCAGATGTGGTTGAAATTCTTCAGACAGTTTTTTCAGAGGAGCATCATAATCTAAAATCATTTGGCCCAGGCGAGGGAAACTTTGATCAATTTGGTTGTGTACCATTTCATGAGCAGCATTAAATAAACCTAGTACTGCTTTGCGATCTTCTACTCTTGACAGTAAAATCATCAGTGAAATGTATGTGGTGATCAGATCCAAGTAATTCTTTGTCAGTTCAAAATTCAATGTCAGGTCTAATGTGACCTGACATGCGTCCAAAATGTTAAGGAGTTCACAAACATTATCTTTAAAATCTAAAAGATCTACAAATGTATAGTAATACAATGAGAGAGATTTGATGATTTCATTTCTAATATTTGTAATAGCCTGAAGGCCTTTGACATCGATGTTAGGGAATCTTCTAACAATGTTTTTAATAGAGGATTCTAAGGCCTTGTCAGACAGGAAGCCTGGCTTAGATTTAGCATCTCCACAAGCTTTCTTGATGTTGTAGATTCTAGTCAGCATCCCAATACCTCTGTCATTCAGTATGATCAGCTTTTCAGCCAGCTTCTGCTGGCTGATGTGGACTACTGATCTTGACATGGTCGACATGGTTCTGAAAAAAAAAAACAGATTTATGAGATAGGTTGAGAAGTCCAACAAAGAAAGATATGATACTTCATATTAAATAAGAAAGAACATCATTCATTAGTTACTAACTAATAACCTAAACCTAATAAATATAAATTCACATAAACTAAATTAGTCAGAACAGGATGTAGTAGGTGTGTAGTACATACATACTATACAGTTACCCAGAGGGTCATTGGCTATATAAATAGCTTTGAATAGGTGCTACTTTTCTATTCAATTGGTTACTGGGTGGGCTGACTGATTGTTTTATTTTGATTTGTTATTCATTCGTAATACTAATTCTAAACAAACTATAATGAATGAATTGGACTTGTAGTGTTTGAAATAACTCTGTAGACCATAACACATGTACAGTTATTGCATTAGTTGAAACTACAACCGAGACAATTACGTACTATGAGGTACGACTGCGAATCAATTGCTTTAATGCCGCATTTCCAATTTGTGTGTTATCATATCCTTCCTGATTACACATAGAATCCTTTACTGAAATATCGCTTCCAAGCAATAGTCAGCGTTTCTTTTATACATTATCATATGTATAACTGCAGGCACTTAGTAAATACAATTACAGATGCAAAGTAGCACGAGATGACGAGAGTGAGTACCACCGCGGTGATAAATATGCTTGAATCATAGTTACCTTATTACACTGCGCTAGTTCACACACTAACTTCACGCAGCAAAACAATGTTTCATGTTAATCAGAGTACTAAATCTGCTAATAGAAATTCATATTCTAGTAAGATATTCTGCACTTTTATACGTTTTCATCAATAATCAAGGAAAAGGGAGTGCCAGAAATGCTATCACCCATTTAGATTTACAACAGTTTGACATTTATGTAGTTTGTTTTGAGAGGTTGGTATTCTGGAAGCTGAAGCTCATAAACAAAACGATTTGACTTTTTGTTAGTCAAAGTGACAAAAGCAAATCGACTCAAAACCAACCAAATTGGTTCTAAATAGGATCAAAAAAAATTGGTTGTCTGTAAAGTCGGTATACGGGCGAAAGTTTTACGTGACAACGACTTTTTATGTCTGTCTCTCTCGCTCTTAGGCGGGCTAACCATGCCCGAGTGGAAGGGACGCGTGCCTCTCACTCGCTCTCATTGTGAGCGCATAACGTGAGCGGAGCGTAACGCAGTTTCTTGAAGTGTCACCCGGCAAACCAATTTATAAGACGTTGTCACGTCAAAAATGCCCACGGTCAAAACGGCCTTACTTACGAATTCGTGCAAGTGACCTGGCTACTTTCTCTAATCTGTGGACCTGGCGAGCGCCTAAACAGCGCGCATGCTTTTTAATTTGCGGACTTTGTATTTTGAATCATTGAATGGCGAGGCAAGTGAAAAGCATTAATGTTTATGGATAACAAAGAACAATAAATATTTTGCCAGCCAGTTTACATTCGGTTCAAGTTCTATACACAAACATAGAATGCGTATGAGGTGGATCCGCATTAAATTTTGTTTTGAGCAAGTTTTGAGTCTTCATTCCAACCCTCATCTTCAATTTTCATCGAAATTGCCATACTAAAATAAAATTTTGACAGATTTTCTGTATGATGCTAACTTCACTCTCTTTTCAGGGACGTCATTCCATTTTAGCAATTGGTTTTCATGTTGGTTATTTGTGTATTTCAAGCAATTTAACATGTGATTTTAAACTAAAGTAAAGCTTTTATAATTTGTACAAGTGTTCAGAACAAACTAATAGTTATTTTGTGATCGGCGGCATAAATTAAACCCTAAATATGCCGCGAATCATGATAAAAGGTGGCGTTTGGCGCAACACCGAGGTTTGTAAATTACTTTTAATCCGTAGTTTACACAACATTGACAATATTTTTCATACATTTCTATCATTGTTCAATTTGTAGGATGAAATCCTCAAAGCGGCGGTGATGAAATATGGGAAAAACCAGTGGTCCCGTATTGCGTCGCTGCTGCATAGAAAGTCAGCAAAACAATGCAAGGCTCGTTGGTACGAATGGCTCGACCCGAGCATCAAGAAGACGGAATGGTCTCGCGAGGAGGACGAGAAGCTGTTGCACCTGGCCAAGCTGATGCCTACACAGTGGAGAACCATTGCGCCCATCATTGGGCGCACGGCTGCGCAATGTTTGGAGAGATACGAATATTTGTTGTAAGTAGGCCTCCCTCATATGAATGACAACGATAGAATAATGAATATACAGACGTCAATCGAATACTCTTGAAATGAATAAATATTCTTCTGAAATTATAAAGCGGATCTAGGATCTCATTTTATCCAGCAAAGATGAGATCCTAGATCCGCTTTATAATTTGTAATTGACTGTTAAAGCCTATTTTAGTCATACTTATCAGTTTAAAGGCCAGTCTATTAATTTTCTTAATTATTTGACATCTACTCTATAATTTAACAGACTTGGTTTAGCTGTTCATACACATCTATTATTTAAATTGTTTATACTTAATAATATATTCCAGTTTTTTGTGTTTAATGTGAGTCTAATACGTTCTATTATAATGTAGAGATCAAGCTCAGAAAAAGGAAGAAGGGGAGGATATGGGTGATGATCCTCGCAAGCTGAAGCCTGGTGAGATAGATCCCAATCCTGAGACAAAACCTGCCAGGCCCGATCCTAAGGACATGGATGAAGATGGTGAGTAATTACAGAAATATTGTGTAGCCATCAAAAACATAACTTGTAAAAAAACCAAGGCTCGCAACTCTGTCCTATCTTCTATCTTTGTGGACTGGTTTCCGCACTTAGACCTTATCGGACCATTGTGCGTGAGAGGCTCGCAAATCAGTTCTTCTACCATAAAAAGTTGTGAGTTCCATGTAATACCAAGTCGGTTAATTTATTCCAGGGATACTTGAAGGACCTTTTGCAACATCAGAAGAGTTGGCTTTTTTTGCTCACCTTGGTGCCAAAACTTTTTTGAATGTCAAAAGACACTAGTTTTTAGCTTTGATGATAAAAATCGAAATATGCTAAACACTTAGTACTAGGCATAAACAAAAATTTGTTTGTGTGCTCAAATCTGCCTCCTGACTCACTTATAATAAATGTTAAGCTTATAATACATAGCAACATAGCATATTATATACACCATATTATACATATTTGTTGACTTGTATTCATGCACAAGACCTGAGTAATGAGTTTAACTTTGTGTATGTTTTAGTAAAGTTAGATTTTTGATTATTATACAAGCTGTCTGCTGAGTTCTCAGCACTAAAAGTGTTTTTAATATTTACCATCCATTACTACTATATTTACCAGTCTTGCCAAGTGTATTGTGTTATCCAGGTAAATAGGTCATAGAGTTCAGCAGTTACTGTATATAAAATACTCGTATATATTCTATTTCACAATTGCTGGTAGTCTGTTTGTATGGGGTCATAAGTGGTTATACAGCTTTATGTGAAGTCTGGATATCACTTGAGTAGAAGGTAGAGTTTTTGATGTGGTTTGGCAGGCACAGCATTCAGATTGTTCGACAAGCACCTTGGTGGTTGGTGTCTTAGATTAGAAGACTCCTACATAATTGAGAAAAGGTTAGGCAGTGTGATTGATTTCCTCTCAAATAATGAACAAAACTATACACATATGTAGAATTTTGCCATAACTGACAGTTAACAGTTGTCAAATCGTCTAATTAACCAATAGGCGGCCGTTTCACGGCTGGTTAAGGTTTGGTTATCGTTATAGTTAAATGGTGCAACTCACCCTAAGAGTGGATTTTCCAGAAATATACCCCTAAGTAAAATACGGGTCTAAAGTTTCTGTGGAAAAACCTACATTCATGCGGGTGAAGCCGCTGGTATATCTATATATACTCCCATATCAACATTATTTAACACTTTCAAATGACTCAACATAATTTGTCCCACAGAACTGGAGATGCTGTCAGAAGCGCGTGCTCGTCTAGCCAACACACAGGGTAAGAAGGCAAAGAGGAAGGCTCGGGAAAAGCAACTGGAGGAGGCGCGGCGACTTGCCGCCTTGCAGAAGAGGAGGGAGCTTAGTGCTGCTGGCATTGCTGTGCCGATCAGGTGAGACTATGAATTTAATGATCTAGTATACAGGGTTATTTGTAAAACATTAGCAACCTCTTAGGACTATGTTAAGAACATCATAAGCAACAACTTTGGTTCTACGAGTTTTTACAAAACATAACACATTTACCAAAAGCAAACCTTCAAGATTTCGTTGTTCTATCTAACACATTTCAACTCTGTATTTTAGTGTATCTACTTACAGCTACCGCGCACTGTTCTCGTAATAATAGTAAGCAGGCTTCCGAAACATTGTCATCACACCTAATAAGCATTCCCACCATTTCTGTGTACTCGATATTAGAATATTGATACACCATTATTTAAAATTATTACGTAAGCACTGCCGAATTTCGCGACAAGAACACGTATGACGCGACGTAAATAGGTCAAGATCCTGTTCAGCTACCCTCCGCTATTGTACTATCGTTTGCTTCGCATAGACTTCGTAATATTTAGAACGTACAATTTAAATATTTTTATTTTTGTATGAAAATCTGATCAACTAAAATATGATAAATTTTTAAAAGTCATAGAACATAAGTTGTTGTTTATGTTGTTCTTAATTTAGTCCTAAGAGGTTGATAGTGTTTTACAAATAACCCTGTATACGAGAGAGCGTTTTTAAGTTTGTAGAATAGTGCTTAAGAAGTGTAAGTTAAATAGTTAAATGAGCTAGATACAAATTTATTTTCCCTTTTCTATACATTCACCTGCTACATCTAAATAGGTCTAAAATAATAAAAATACTTCTCTCTCTATAAGATTACTTGTTTGACTATAGTTTAAACACTAATGGGTAAAACACTAATAAGGAGCCTCTAACTACAATCTACACTAAACACAAAAACTTACTCAAATCAAATCAAATCAAATCAAAGCATTTATTTCAAATAGACCATTTACAGGCACTTTTGAATAGTCAAATGTCGGTCAGTCCAAGAAAAGTGAAGCTAAATTGCACGTTCCAAAGAGTAGGTCTCTATGGAGAAGAACGTGCAAGAAACTCCATGGACACTCTTTTAAATCATATATGTGTTACATATAATGCTTGGTTACATATTACTTGTTGCTTCTATCATGTGAGCACAATGTCGATAGAGAAATAAAAATGTAAAATAATTAAAAGATAGAAACTGAATTAAGCCACTGGCAGCTAAGAGATGACCAGTCCCATCTGACGGCACCCGTTCACGAGCATGACGCGTGCATCAGCCCCACTCAGCTCAACCATTTTGAAGGGAACTGAACGACCCAATAACACGTGCCACCAACAGCGAGACATTTGAGTGAGCATGACAAACTCTCAACTGCCATGCTCGTAATGTCAAAAAAAAAAAAGTTGTAACCTAATAAAAATGCTCCATGGTGCTTCACATTCACAAACTTGGAAAAAGTGCTTCTACATTATACAATGCAATTGTGTCTTTCAAATTAAAAAATAATAATATTAGTTTCCAACTAATCAACTAATTAGTACGCCCTAGTGGTAGTGGAGCTGGACCAGCATTGAGCCAAGCATTTTTATCTTGAATATAATCCTCCAACTTATAATATGCTTGTCTGCATAGTGTGCGTTTAATACAAGATTTAAATTTCGTTTCATTGAGTTCTAATATGTGGGGAGGAATTTTATTATAACATTTCAAACAGTACCCCATGAAAGAAGAGGCCACTTTAGCCAGTCTGAAACCTGGTTGAACTAATTGATCCCTATTTCTTGTAACATAATTATGTCTATCGCCTCTTTTGCTAAAAAGATGAAGATTTTTTCTAACATACATTATGTTTTCATAGATATATTGACAAGGTACTGTCATTATGTTAATATCTTTAAACATTTCCCTTAAAGAATCGCACCGGCGGAGATTGTAAATCGCTCTGATGGCTCTTTTCTGTAATATAAAGATTGACTCGATGTCAGCAGCCCGTCCCCATAGTAAGATACCGTACGACATGACACTATGAAAATAACTAAAATAGACTATTCTAGCGGTATCAACATCCGTAAATTGGCGGATTTTTCTAACAGCATATGCAGCTGAGCTAAGCCGCCCTGCAAGAGAAGTTAAGTGAGGACCCCATTGTAGCCTTGAATCAAGCGTAATCCCCAGGAAAATCGTTTTATCAACAAATTCTAGTTTTTCATTATTCAATACAATGTCACAATCACTACTTTTGACATTCGGTAAGGAAAATCTTATGCATTTAGTTTTTTTCCCATTTAGAACCAGATTATTAGCAGTGAACCAGTTTTGAACCTGCAATAGGGCGCTATTTTCGTTATCAAGATTGTTAGTTTTTCTATTTATCTTAAAAATCAAAGAAGTGTCGTCAGCAAACAACACCATATTAAGTTTATTTTGCAACAAATTGGGTAAATCATTAATATAAACTAAAAACAAAAAAGGACCTAAAATTGAACCTTGGGGCCCCCATTTCTACATTCAATCCCGACGAATTGACACCGTTTATTTGCACTAATTGCTGTCTATTATTCAAATAAGATTTTAATAAGCTTAACGCTGCATTGCCTAGTCCGTAATGCTTGAGTTTCCGAAGCAATGTTTCATGAACTACACAATCAAACGCCTTAGATAGGTCGCAGAAGATGCCTATAGCATCTTGTGCCTCTTCCCACGCATTAAAAATGTGTTTTAGTAAGGAAACACCCGCGTCAGTTGTACAACGTCCTTTGGTGAAACCATACTGTTTATCATGTAGGATGTTATTGGAGTTAAAATGACTAAGCATTTGATTTAACATTACCTTTTCAAATATCTTGCTAAGAACCGGCAAAACGGACACCGGCCTATAATTATTAGTGTCTTTACTATTCCCGGATTTAAAGAGCGGTATCACTTTACTATATTTCATTAGATCTGGAAAGACTCCTTGATCTACTACTTACTACTCTCGTATTAACCTTTCGAATGTCTTAAGTTACACTGTCCGACATAAGGTAATTGTTCTTCTATTGTGTCTCTAATTACGACATTCAAAGAGTTAAGCAACTTCATTTGTCAGCTTTAAATATCAAATGGAAAAAGTATATTTCAAAAAAACAAAAAAAATTGTTACCAAGTATTTTATATAAAAATGTGTTTTATATTAACTTTGTATGTTATCTAGGCGCAAGAAGAAGCGCGGCGTAGACTACAATTCTGAGATACCGTTTGAAAAGAAACCTGCCTCTGGATTCTATGACACATCCACTGAAGCAGTCGACCCCATGGCTCCGGACTTCTCCCGACTCAGGCAGCAACATCTTGATGGGGAACTACATTCGGAGAAGGAAGAGGTAACACAACATAGTACCTCATTTATGGCTGAGAGTTTTTAATTCAGTTGTCTCCAGTTTACTTTTTGTGTTTTCAATTAATACTCATTTCTAGGAAATATAGTTTGAGAAATATGATGCTGATTTCTGTGATTATAAAGTATGAATGAGATGCTTTAATTACTATTGTTTGTTACAGAGAGACAGACGCAAAGACAAGCAGAAGTTGAAGCAACGCAAAGAGAATGATGTGCCCCAAGCTATGCTGCAAGGCGACCAACCGGCTCGCAAGCGCAGCAAACTGGTGCTGCCTGAGCCACAAGTTACTGATCAGGTTATGTATCACAATAGAAATGCATTTCTTGCAGTAATACTTGAATAACTATAGTCAAAATTTGTTAACGCGAATACATCGTGTTGAGATAATAGTGACTCATTGTTGTCACTCAGCTTAGCCATGCCCATTGACACACAGCATTTATTCCTAAGTTTTTTTTTATGTATTTTTACTAACACTATATGGACTCTAATCTGAAAATAAAAATATAGAATTCATTGACCAATTCGATCATAGTAAATTAGAAAGTTTAAAAAAAAATTATAGATAGATATTCTCATTTATTCGTAAAAATTAAAGTGAATATTACTCTAGTATTAGTACGCTTTTCTCTGAAGTAACACTGATGAGTCACAATTTTCTTATTACGAAAAAAAGACAAGTTTTTTTTAAGTAGAGTCCTTTTTGAATGTCAATGCTTGTGCTTTACCACGCAATCACCTTATCAGCTTGATATTTGACTCACAGAATGTAATAGTGGTCCAGAATACTGCGAAGTTACTGTGCGGTAGCGAATCCATGTCACAGTGTTGTTGAGTGATGAGGTACTGCGCAGTGACAAGCGAATTTCACAGACTTCATTAATTTTGAATTGACAAGATGATCTAAGTTTGAACATTCCATGTACAGGAGTTACAACAAGTAGTGAAGCTGGGTCGCGCGTCGGAAGCGGCGCGCTCGTCGGCGGGCGGCGCGGGCGCGGCCACGGACGCGCTGCTGGCGGAGTACGCCGTCACGCCCGCCGCGCCCGCCGCGCTGCGCACGCCGCAGCAGCACCAGGACAGGTAACTCTACTCTATTCGTGTTAAGATAATAGCTACCCATCGTTGTCGCTCATCAAAGCCGGCGTGGTTTTTGACCAATTAGATTGTAGCAAATTAGAATAGCCATGTTCACATCGAGTTGGGTACAAGACATTACTGACGAATGTTTTGTAAATTTAAAAAAAAATTAGTAATTTCTTAAAATAAAAGTGAAAATTGGATATTTATAAAATGTTTAGTTTCATAATTATTTCATTTTTACTCTAGCATAAATACACGTTCACTTTACAGTAGCACTGATGTGTCACTATTTTCTTAAAGTGAATACAGTCCATGCGGGCTAATACTTACAACAGTTTTAACAAGTAGTGAAGTTGCGCATCGGAAACGGCACGCTCTTCGGCGGGTCGTGCATTTGAAGCGACGTGCTAGTCAATTTATCTGAAACAACTAATTCCTATAAATTTAAATAATTCTATATCTATTTCATGACATTTTAGGCAATGAAAACCAAAAATTCTATTGCATCCGGTCCTTGAAATGTCTTACGTAAAATTCGTTGCTCAGTGCCAATCCAATCTTTCGGATAAAATAAATCGACTCACCTCGTCAAAATTTTGGTTTTAAAATACTATATTTTCTTTATTAACATAACATTTTTTTTTTCCAGAATCCTAATGGAAGCTCAGAACGTGATGGCATTGACTCATGTGGATACTCCACTGAAGGGAGGGCTGAATACTCCGTTACATCAGACTGACTTCTCAGGAGCATTACCGCAGTCACAGGCCGTTGCCACGCCAAATACTGTACTGGTTACACCATTCAGGTAAGATTAATAGATACTAAAGCTGTTTGCGGGCTAGCAGGAAGAAATAACTAAATAATTTTAGTCAAAGGTTATACTGCATCTGATCTTTACATTCATATGATTAATTGAACTTTAGAAAGATACTTTAAAACTCGTATAACTGATAAAGACAATGTTCTATGTAAAATTTTTATATACAGGTTGTATTCTTGAGACGGGGAAGTAAAGTTGTCAAAAGATACAGTAACAGGGCAAGTGCGAGCAGACATTCAAAATATAGCCGAATTATTGCGCCAAACTCGAAAAAATACGCAATACTCATTCGTAATTCGATCTTAAAAAAAATTACTGCGCAGGCAGTCACAGGAAAGCATTCCTAAGAAAACATCTGTAACTTTTTAAAATATTCTGAACTGTATTCATAGAATTTGTAAAAAGAAATAATACAATCAGCTAATACATAACTGGTAAAGAATGTTACATAAAACAGAACTAACCATATTAATTTTTGTATACTTGCTGTACAGGTCAGCACGAAGTGAAGTATCGACTCCCGGTAGTTTCAACACACCTAGTCAAGTTGGCGTACAACCAGGACTAGCTGTATGTATAACTTTCTCTAACTTCTGCAATTTTTAGTATGATATAGTTATTTTATTGATCTCATGTATTACAGACTCCAGGACTTCGTGACAAGTTGAGTATCAATCCAGAAGACAGGCTAAGTACTGGAGATACCCCTCAAGTTGCCAATCAAATACAAAAACAGGTAAGCAAAATAATTTATTTTTGGCTATACCATGAGTTCCAAATGTCTCATTCTCAGCAAATTGTCATGGACCAATAAATGTTTCTTTTTTTTTAATCAAGAGCTTCATCGATTTTACTCTGAAAAAAATTATCTATTGTTACACCTCATACAATAATAGTATAGTGGTTACATTTTCTTTATTATCGCAGCAAAAAGCGTTAGTCCGCAACGCCCTTTCATCACTGCCAACGCCGCGCAACGACTATGAGATCGTGGTACCTGATCAAGATGACGAACCTATGGAGAATTCAAGCTCCATCTCCAGTGTGGAAGACCAGGCTGATGCCGATGCCAGGCTGCAATTGGAGCAGGAAGAAATACGTAAGTGGAGTATTCACAGTAGAAAGCTTTCCTATGAGTTGATATGCACATAGTTTACAAGAATTTTGACAACGTGTTTGATGACATCGTCATGTGGATTTTTTTCTGTTTGTGTAACATCTAGCAATATAAGCTCAGTCTGTGCATTTTATTGTCGTGTTTATATAAATGTCGATCGCAGTTTTTGTCTGTAGGGTAGACTAGCGTGTCTTATGTGTTTATTTAGTTAACTGTTATGCTTGGGGTACCGCAAGGTTCTACTTTAGGACCACTCTTTTCCTGTGACTTTTGTACACTTTTATCCTAAAAGTGCTTCTGCTCGAATTATAAATCTGCACGGCTACACTACTCGGTCACAACAGGTTTGCTTTGCATTTCCGTATGACAAAGATAATTTTTGTAACAAATTCTGTGATTTTGATTGTTGATTGTGTGTCAGGCGCGGCAGCCATGAAGCTCCGTTCTTCAGCGGTGCAGCGCGGCTGCGTGCGGCCCGGCGAGGTCAACGTGTCGGTGGTGCGCGGCGGCGCCGGGCCCGCCCTCACGACGCTGCAGCACGCGGAGGAGCTGCTCAAGCAGGAGATGGTCACCATGCTGCATTACGACGCGCTCAGGGACCCACCGCCAGGTAACTACACTATATTAAATTGCCTTGGACGCCTCTTCTGTAACTCTACAATAACTTCAGTGAGAAGGGAGTTTACGACACTTTCTACGAATTGATTTTGTGTATGTGAGTTGTGTTTGTTATCAAACTCTTCCGAAATGGTGTTACTGAATATTATGAAATTTTTTGCTAGGTCTGCTGTATATAGCTGTTTTTACCGTCCTACCCACATACCCATCTTTTCTTTGATATTTTTTATGACAGACCAAAGTTTGCTGAGTCAGCTAGTAAAATATACATTTTGTTAATACAGGTATAGACAAGAAGAGAGCTGTACAACTACAAGCATCACACTTAGCGTACTTAGAACAACATCCTTATGAAGAGTTCTCATCGGAAGACTTGGAAGCGGCCAAACTGGAGATGAAGAAGGAGATGGAAGTGGTGAAGGCAGGCATGGGTCATGGTGAGCTGAGTATGGACGCTTACACACAAGTGTGGGAGGAGTGTCTTGCACAAGTGAGTTAGACTCCCGAATTTTCTCTATTACCTATTATTTTAGTTAATTTAACTGGTGCTACTATTGTTACAATATAACAAACTTCTGCTGTCTGCCTTTGTTACTTATTACATTAGTGTCGGCGTATCTTATTTTTTCACTCCCTCTTTTATAAATATCCTCCTTATCTTTTCGTTGTTTGTATACACATGAATATTTCCATAAGAGTTTCTGGTACTCATTTTGACACCACTTAAAACATAAATGTGAAAGAAAACGGCCGGTCTGTCGCCGTGATTCTAGAACTTGGCTGACACACTGCTGTTTGGTCTAGATTGGCCTATCCATGCTACCTCACAGATTAGTGGCACTGTCTTCCAAATATAAATTAACTAGCTTCTGCCCGCGACTTCGTTCGCGTGGAATAGTGACTTCCGGCAGATAGTACTGAATTGATGCCGACTCTTGACCAATAGATGGCGCTGTATGTCCGGAATAAATTTTATTTTTTATTTTATTGTTTGTAATAAAAACTATCCTATGTCCTTTCTCAAGTTCCAAACTATGTCTGTACCAAATTTCACACAAATCGGTCCAGTAGTTTAGGCGTGAAGCAAAGACAGACAGACAGACAGACAGAGTTACTTTCGCATTTATAATATTAGTTTGGATAGTTTGGATTTCAGCGTAAAAATCAGCTAGTTCCTCTAATATAATTTCTTTGTTTTATTTTTTCAGGTACTTTTCCTGCCTGGTCAAAACAGATACACTCGTGCCAATTTAGCTAGTAAGAAAGACAGACTGGAATCTGCTGAGAAACGGCTTGAACAGAATAGGAGCCACATGGCCAAAGAAGCAAAGAAATGTTCTAAAATGGAGAAGAAACTTAGGGTTTTGACAGGTATGTGACAGTCCACCCATAGATTTAAGTTTCTGTGAAATTGTTACTATTTTGGTGTTCAGTAAAGTTTATTCTATTCAGTGATCTATACTTTAGATATGATACATTCTCTATAGCGCTGCTTTTTTACACGACCTTGCGACGCAAAGGCGGGTAATGTATTTATGTATGGCCCTTTGCGGACTTCAAGAGACGCATTTGTTGATGTTGGTGGTTCTTACGTCTTTCAGTCAATTTGTTTTAAATTTGTGAGAAGCATGAATAATTAGTGTCTGAGAAAATCTTTTGAAAAAATAAGCATACAGATTTGATTGGAATTGACCAGTCAGTGCAAGCGTATTTCAGTATTTGCATAGCTCAACTCAGAACTAGTAATGAGCTCAACGACTTGACGAACCAAGTGCACGCGATGATACACCAGAGGTTATTTTCCCGTATAGCATAGACGCGCACAGTGAACCAAATACTACACACGTAAAAGTTTATTATGAGTAGTATCATTGAGAAATGAATTTGGTTCATAGAGCGCTTGTTTCAGAAATAATTACTTACTGTATGGGCAATAATTTTCTTGACTTTATTTATCAAGTAAATGTTACTGAATGTAAAATATATCTCTATAACTATACAAATGCATTTAAAAATAGTGGGAAGAAATTGTGTGAAAATTGTTGAAAAGTGTGTGATGGACGAAAAATTCCACTCTTCAACCCTCTTTTACTCTGTGCTCAACTGAAACATTTTCTTTTATCAGGTGGATATCAAAGTAGAGCAGCATCCCTGATTAAGCAGTTCCAAGAGTTACAAGATCAAATAGAACAAGCCAATTTGGAGCTATCCACGTTCAAGTTCCTTGCTGACCAAGAAAAAGCAGCCATTCCACGTAGAATAGAAGTAAGTTCGACACTTTGTTACTGTGTCTGGTTTTTTTTACATAATCAAATCGTATTCATCCCACCACCTCTTTTTAAAGCCTCTGCATGGCTTCCATCGTGTGGATTCGTAAAAAAAAAATAGTACTAATAAGTTTTCTTGTCTATTCCAGTCATTGACAGAAGACGTCAATCGCCAAACAGACAGAGAAAAACAATTACAGAAGAGATACGCAGATCTCCAAGCTGAGTTAGAGGATCTCCACAAAGGAAGGCAGCCTAAAGAAGTGGAGTCAAAGACGTCGGACGAGTGAAATATTATTATTGAATAATTGTTATTAAACAAATGAATATTATGCTTGAACGAAATAATTATAACGAAATCTTTGTAACTAAGCATGAGATTTGTATTTGTGAATACATTCACACGGTCGATGGTACAGAAATTAAAATAATTGTTTTACGCCCATGTCGGATCGGTCCGACGAATGTTTTCGCGGCTAGCACCCCTAGCCAAGTTGATAATCTGCAATCGTTAACGCTATTCGAAAAGTAATCAAATGTATGGGAATGACATCATCTCAACGTTAATTCACGTGGTCGGAACAAACGAATAGAGAAAATTCGTAGCCAAGTTCATATCTTTCAAAATGATAGAATGAATTTCTACAACGTTTAACGCTACATCCTTTGTCATACAAACGCTACATTGTCGAACGAGCGGCCTACTCAGGCGCGTCAACATGGCTACCCACTTATCGTTTCCTACAGTTGCTGACACCGAAGCGTTACTGATTCGAGAACTGAATTCGACACGATACGGTTGTAACTTGGCTAAGGGGGCTGTTCGCCAGGGTCATGTGTTAGCGACTGGGTACTCGCATCTCGTTTAGCTCTTCAAACCCCATAGGTGACTGGAGAGCTGACAAGATGGAGTATTTGGTCGTGGATTTGCGACCCTGACAGAATATACGCGAGTGTTTGTCGGATATATAGGGTGACTGGCAATTAGTGTACGATACTTAAATACGTGATTGTGCTCATGATTACAAACAATTTTTATTGTGGGAGCAAAGCCGAAATAGCGAAAAAAATTTCAGCTGTTCAGTACATTAATCAAACATAAATGTACTGAACAGCTGATTTTTTTTCGTGATTAAATACGACGTCGGCGGTTAAAGTGTTATAGGCAGTAAACGTCGATAGTATTGAAATGTGCTATAGAACAAATCGAACTATTTGTAAATGCGATTTTTCCGAAATCAATCGTGCCTGATTGCCGATTGACTGGAGTGTTGTATTAGTTATTAAATCTGGTATTGTTATAAAATACCCATAATTTGTTTTTTTTTTTTTTTTTTTTTGTAGTAGATAAGCAAAAAGTTGATAATTTTTTATTTAATACTTGTTTCAAGCTGCAGTTACATATGTGTTGTACTTTGATACATTTGCACTATCGACCTGTAAGTGTGACACCGGCCTAGTATTTGTCGTAAAATCATTTCGAACTTTATCAACTTACATAAAAGACCAGTATCGCTTGAAGAGGGCAAAAAGTTCAAGTGGAAACGCGGGCCGCCGCGTCTCCTTTTTAAAAGCGATAGGCGCTGCAGGTCTCTTTATTCTTTGTTTCTTTTTTTTTTCGAAGATAAGTGTTCTAGAACAATTCCATCATTTTCTCCCCAAATACATGAGTATCCTTACCGAATGTAGAAACTAAGTTTAGTTTCTACATTCTGACCAGTTAGTTGGTTATGAGCGGTGCGTGGTGTCGGGAGGCCGCGGGCGTTGTCGCGTCCGGGTCCACCGGCCTTGTCGCGTCGAAATGACAGCATTAGGCTGCCTGTCCACAGGAACAGAGCGAGGCTACGGAGCGTAGAAACGAAGAAATATTAACCAATAAGGTGCACACAATCTTCGCTCCTCTGATTTTCTGGAATCCTATTGCTAAATATTTCTCAGTTTCTCCGCTCCGCAGCCTCGCTCCGCTCCTGTGGACAGGCAGCCTTACGGTGTGAATCGGCTCTTAGTGACGATTGATTATAATGGGCCGTGTGAATGTAGACTAATTGCTCAAAAACAAACCTCTTACTTCGTTACAAAACTGTTATTTATACTTTAATTACTTCCTAAATAGTTGATTGTGACGGAGATCGGAATAAAAGTATGTAATAAGTGACAATATGTTTTATTTCACAACTTATATACAACATGATTTACACAAATTACTATAGAGAATTGTTTATTACATAGCATTGAAACATAATAAATTACACTTAAAATTTACATATCAAAATCATTAATACAAAGTATCATTGCTATAATTTAGTTATATCACAGTAAGAGTATCATCCAGGCCGGCTGGATATTTGTCTCCTTAGATTATTGTATTGTATTGACAAAAATATTGTCGACAACCCAACGTGAACAAATAGTACATGTCTATTCAAGATGAAGTAAAATAAACCTATTATTATTATGGCACACTGTTTGGAAAAAGCAGAAACGATCATGTTGCTTCTTTCCGGTGCCAGAGTATTAAGGCTTTTTGAATAAATGTGAAGTGAGACGCATACAAGTTTTTATCAAGAAAATTAGATATAGTCTGTCTAATAAGTCAACCGACTTGGGAATTTTTTATAATATTTAATCATTTAAAAAATACTTATATTCGATACTTTTCATAAGGTTCTTCTGTTAGTAAACATTGATCTCTATCTCTTAATCAACCTTGATTATGGAACCCGTGTTGACTACATCAGATTTCATTAAATCTAATTACCCAAGTCGTTTAACTTATTAGACAGACTCTACTCAATTGGTTTTTTAACTTATTCCTAATAGAAATATTTTTTTAAATCATTTTCAAATTTAAAATTACAAACTTTTCAAATCCGGTGGAAGAGGAAACTGTCAAGTAACATAAAAGGATGCACCAACTTCAATGTGACCTCACCGCCGTTAGTTTACGCGCGTAAAAAAGAGATAACAAAATGTTCCCACCACGCGTTTTCTCTTGCTTATGCAAATATTTGAAGTGCAATGCAAATTGTTGCTTCATTTTATAAGGGATTTAGATAAAATATTTAGTTTGACTGTTATTTGGTTTTTAGTACAAATATAAACACAGTCAAGTACCGAATTGTGAAAGGACCGCGTCTCTAAACCTTTGACGGACATATCAAAAAAACAAAAGCGTGCTCTGGGCGCCAAAATAAAACCCGGCGATTTCATTAACACAAATACGAAAAACAATACTTTTTTACAAGATCCACTAGCGTTTAAGTCTGTCATGTAATCGTGACCGTGGCGTTTTGGACACATTTTACATTGTGTAACATGACTATGGCGATCAAAATGTTAAAGCTCAAGTTCTGTACAGTACAGTGTGCTCGATTTAATAGTTAGCACCATCGATTTACTACCAACTAATGTTACCGACATATTCACGTACTATCTTCATCAGAATCACTATCAATCAGTCTTCTCTTAGGTTTATTTCTCTTTATCACTGTAACATCTGGGCTGTCATCTTGTGTACATATTCGCCTAAACTTTTTCTTGGCTTTTCTTTCCTGTTCTAATTTCATTTCTGCTAACTCCAGCTCGGAAACTTCGTGAACTTGTGTCAGGCCAATGTGCGAGTCGACGCAAAAGCTATCCTGTGGAAATAAAAATAAATAATATGATTAATAAAATTGAAAGAAAAAGTATAAAAGTACCGCCTCGTATTTCTGCCTAAACACTTATGTGCACGGTTTTTATATGATTTGACCATTACATAACTGCTGTATGGATTTTTGAGAGATTACCTCCTACAAACATACTACAACTCCTAAAAACTTGTACCTCTTTATAATATTAGTGTAGATTTTCACTTGTTTGACTTAGACCTCTTAATTTCTTTTAGGTCTTTCAATAGTCAGCAAGAAAAGACCGACCCCATTTAGTACGAAAAAAATCTACATTTAAAAAAGCTTTTCAAAACCTGTTTGCAAAATAAATATCATTTAACATACCATCTCATAAGCATCCTCTTCAACATATTGTGATAAAATTTCTTCCTTGTTAAATCTCGCTGGTAACTCTGGTATCTTGAAACCGCCGCCCGCTTTTAACGGACTCCTGAAAAAGTAATAATCGTAAATTAAAGACTTAATCAAGATTCTCATGTTTATCCTTGAACAAAATATTGAAGTAATTGTTTTAAAGCAGTAAAAAAATGGCAATACTGTCATGTAAGTATCCATATCTAACAATATCTAAAACCACTGCTGGGATCCGGGCCTCCGCTTTAGTACACGGGACGGGCGAAGAAGGAGTCCACCACGTAGGCCTGTGCAGGTTGGTGGATGTCATGCCTTTTAATTTTTGGTTCTAGAACACGTCAGTTTCCTCACAATACTTCCCTGTTATATGAGCAGTGGTGAAGAAATAAACTACAAAAACTAAAGCCTGGCTGGGTTTGAACTCACGATTTACAACTTGTATGTCAAGTCCATTGGTCCACCACTGCTCCCAGAGAGATACTCCACTAAAAAGAATAAAAAACTAAGACAACAAAGGTAGCTTTTGTTTTGTGTGACTTACTTGATAGACTTCAGGTAGACCGCCTGTATGTCCTCATGGTGAGTGACATTGTCGTCGTCGCATATGAAGTCGATAATACTGCCGACACTGTCATCAGAGAGTTCGTCATCGCTGTGCCCTTCGTCGGATAGTTCAGCTTCCATGTCTAAGAATTCGTTGTCTTTCTTTTTTTTCTGAAGTATAAATTAAAATGATTAAAAAAAAAACTTAATCATCAGAAAGTGTTCCAAATACAAAAATGTTTAAAATCTTCGACCAGACATTGAATCGGAGTATAACCGACTGCCGAGAACAAAACAGAAGATGGGCTGCTTTTTCTACTTTTTAGGTGATATTGTTCATAGATAGTTATATAAATTCTCTTTCTTTGTACACCAAAAATCAAAATTACATCAGGAACTTAAAATTAATAGGGTGTCACATAGGCGGTCTTATCGCTAAAAGCGATTTTTTACAGACAACCGTTTTTGTTCATAGATGCGTTATGAACAAAAACTTTATTTTGAAATAAAATAGGTAAGCAGGTTTACTAACGTAGGTATAAGTTTTTCTTTCTAGTGTAACCTATAAGGATTTTTTTTTAAATTATTGCAATAAATATTTATTTATAAAAAAGTTGTTTTAACTTTAAAAAATCATAATAACTTACTTTCCGAACTTTGTGATTCGTTGTAGATCTATACGTGTTGTCATTCTGTTTATGCTCTATATGACTTGTGTGCTCATTCTTTTCGTCACAAACAAAATCATCGTCACTATCATCAAACGCCAGTTTTCGTTTATTTTCACATAACGCGGACTGAGTGAGACTTTTGAATACTCCATTTAATTTACTTTTATCTACTTCAACTTTATTATCTCTTCTAAACATTTGAAGTATATTTAAAATATCCTTTTTGTCCGTGTCTTCATCTCTATTTCCATTTTCTAAAATTTGTGGATTTTTATTTTCTTTTTGTGATGAAAAACTCGGTTGTGATACTACACAACTTAAAATAGTTTTATCGTTTTTTACGGTCATGTCCTTATTCTTTTTCATCACGGCAAGAACTTTTGCTTGCAAAGACAATTGTTTGTCTGTTTCATTATCTAATTTCGGTTTCTTATTGAAATATGGTGAAGCTGTTATAACGCTATCATCCAAGTCTCGTTTTCTTTTACCTCCTAATACGTTAATATCACTTTCATTCAAAGATTTATTCTTATTACCAAAAACTTCATTCAAGTCTGTTGGGTCATATATTTGCGTGCTATCAGAATCACTGTCGCTGTCCAAAATTATGAGACTATCTTTGATTGTGTTTTGTGATGTTGATGCTATAGATTTGTCTTTAGATTTTATAGATTTCTTTAAATCAGCCTGTGTTAAAAGAATTGGAGACACACTTCTTTCTTTCTCTGGTTGTACTCTGTCGGAAACCGATTTTAAAGCTGATCCATTACCATCAGTTTTGTTGATCATATCCACTAGTTGCGTTATCGTCAAACTTGTGTCATTGCTTGTATCTATAATACTATTCCTCGTCGAAGTTTCTGGTTTTATAAAAGACCCAACTGCTAAATGATTGTTGTTTGTTGGTTCTTTAATCAACTGTTTTCTGCAACTTATGTTGGGTGTTAAATTACGGTGCCGATCTTTTTTGGTACTCAATTGGAATTTACGAGGTTGACTACAAAGTATCGGCGAAGTCGGGAATGGTATTATTCTACCAGATATTAATGAGGGACTTATTGGATATTCTGCTGAAGGAGATATGTTGATTTTAGCGTTTTGTGGATTATTTGTATTGGTCACCATTTGTGTCTGTTCTGGTGGTGTATTCTCAATTTCATCGTCAGCAAATATGTCATCAATGCTGTCCAAACCAAAGAACCCCAATGTTTCTTTAGCTTTCTTTGGTTCTTCGTCTTCGACGGCTCTTTTTATAGGTTTATCTTTGTCTGTGCTCTGTATTTCAGTTATTTCGTCAGCAAATATTATTTTAGAGCCTAATGATTCTTTAACTTCCGTTGGCTCCACTTTGACTACGTTTACACTTTCGTTTAGTTCATCACTGATAAATTTTGCCCTATTTCTAAATTCGTCTTCTACGTTTTCAAGTGCTTCCTCTGGACCATTATCAGAAAATATTAAGTCTTCATCAAATATTATTTTGGAGCCTAATGATTGCCTAAAATTCACTGGCTCCTCTTTGACTATATTTTTTCTTTCTGTAACTCTATCTGCGATCATGTCGTATGTTTCCATACATTTGTCTTTGAATACGTTTTCTATAGCTTCCTCTGGGCTGCTATCATCAGCAAATATGTCGGCAATGTCACCAATATCAAACTTATCCGAAGCCAGGGAAGTATTATATTGATTTTCTTCTTTAATATCTGTCGAAAGAAAATCTATTCCTAAATCTATTTGCGAATGGAAATCATTAATGCTGACATTATGATTGTCCTCGTCAGACTTTTTGACACACTTCAGTATAGTGTCCGCATCAAAGTCGTCAATTAGACTAATATCAGGTAATTTAGGTGCTTTTATTGATTCGAGCAGAACCAGTGAAACTTTCCTCTCTTCTTTAATACTTTGTAAAAGAGTGCATTCACAAATATTTTGGCAAAGATAACAGTTTTTTGGAGAGTTAGTGTTATCTAAACTCAAGTCGACGAGTAAGCTTATCAAACGAGTAGGTACACTTCCATCATTCTGAAGACCCAAGTCATTAATGAGTTTTGTATAGCTTTTGGTAGATTTAGTAGCAGTACTAAAAAGAGCTCTAATGTCACCATCTTTTTTATCAAAGGGTTTCAGAGGAACTTTTTGCTTCTTTTTATTTGGTTGTTTTGATTTGCCTGGTGAAGTTGAAACTAGTGGCTGTTTTGATTTAGCTGGAGACAAAAACATAATTGGCTGTTTTGACTTGGCAGGAGACATAAAAATGGCTGGCTGATTTGATTTGGCAGGAGACATAAAAATGGCTGGCTGCTTTGATTTGGCAGGAGACATAAAAATGGCTGGCTGCTTTGATTTGGCAGGAGAAAACATCGTTGGCTGTGAATTAAGTTCTTGACTGACGAAACCTGGAATTGAATAATTTTAAATAAAATTATTATTTTCAAATAGTACTTTTACATAGACCTAGAAAGAGAATATTTGACTTGATCCATAACATTTAAAAGTTTATACTTACATGGATTTTGTGTAGAAGGCGGCATTTCAAATCGTTTAGCATCACTAAATTGTAACAGTTCCGCTAATATTTCTGAATCCCTCGAGTGATGTATATTCACAGTTTTCTGTAAACTTCGCTGCCATTCCAACCATTTTGAAAGTTTTAATTCTGGTTCTTCTGATGTAGTAAGATCGTTTATTTTTTCTGAAAATTATAAAATGTCTTCTGAAATATCTGCCGCATATAGCAACGAAATTGGGCGAAAGACTGGCAGGCTGACTGGATTCCGAATAAGAACCGGGGATACGGTAGACCCAGAAGAAGAGGGCGTGAAGAGTTACACACCTACCTTAAGGATTGGCCAGATGAAAATAAAGACATAGAATAGTGGAAAAACGGAAGGGAACCCTTTCTCCTACAGTGGGATACAACATGCTCACAATATCTATACACCGTTAAATTTTAATCGTTTTAATCCCATGGAGGGTCGATCCGGTACATGAAAAACTATCGATTTGTAAAGATAAAATTTAAAAATAAAGTACCGTTTTTTCAAAACTCGTATTAATCTACGCATGTACAAATTTAATTTCTTTAAGAAAACGTCTTCTGAGCGAGTTCAATGACCTGTAGGTGGTTAGTACGCAACGCCGATTACTACCTAAAGGTCATTGGACTCGCTCAGCTGACGTTTTTTTTAAAGAAATTAATTTCGTACATGCGTAAATTAATGCGAGTTTTGAAAAAAAAAAAAAAGGTATTTTATTTTATCTTTACAAATCGATAGTGTTTCATGTACCGGATCGACCCTCCACGGGATTAAAACGATCAAAATTTAGCGGTGTATTAATAAAAAAAAAAATGAATGTTGCTAAGCACAAAACTCGAAAATGGCTCGACCAATTCGGCTAATTTATTTTTCGTATGATCCAATATTTATTTTTATCATACCGCAATTTTAAATGTACATAGGTAATATATCTACACTAATATATTAAAGAGGTAAAGTTTGTTTTTTTGTTTGTAGGAGGTAATCTCTGGAAGTACTCGTCCGATTGCTGAAATTTTTTCACCGATAGAAAGCTGGTTTATTCCTGAGTGACATAGGCTATATTTTATGTACCCGGACAAAATCGCGGGCAAAAGCTAGTATTATATAAAATTGAAAGACCGTGAAAAACTGAGTAAGGGTGCATTAAAAAGTTCATTTCCCCAAAACGGTCTTTACACCCTTGGTAGCGGAAAGAGTAGATATTGAATATCAGTTATTATGTATTGATATATTATAAGGAAAGATACGTTACGCGCTAACATTGCAATCAGAAAACCTGTACTCGGTACACAACTACATGCACGAGTGAAACGTGTTTTTTTTTTTGTATTTGTATGATTTCTACAACGCATAAAAACATACGAAGGCATTTTGATAACCTTTAAACACTTAAAAAAAAAACTTCCGAGAGAGGCGAGGCACTTATCTTTCGCTGTTTTGATTTAATCCAAGGTAATATTTGACAAAATAGAACATTAATACATAAATATATATCGATATATATTTTTTCACACACATGTACACTCGTATACAGAAACACAGTCACAGCGACGCACATACAGACAAACACATCCACAAACACTCCATAAATCATGCTTTCATACACAAGTGCATAAAAACGGAACGCGAACGAAGTGCGCACATTGCGTGCACGCTCATGTAGATTTAGTTCACTATTATATTGGTAAATTATTAAGATACAAAAATGTAATTAAGTTAGGGGAGAGCGGCCTCTCCTGGCACAGGTGTTTTCACACTTAAAAGGAGAGGTCAACCTCAGTATTGTTGTAATTTGGTACTGAATAAAGCATTTTTCATTTTCATTTTTCAATATGTCATCAATGTCAGTACCATTCTATATGCAGACAATCACAGCCCAATCCAGGTTAGACCTTTCAATATAAATATATCATCATCATACCAATTATTTTGACAGGCCTGTTGGTCTAGTGGTTAGTGACCCTGACTGCTATGCCGGAGGTCGTGGGTTCGATTCCCACCCAGGACAAATGTTTGTGTGATGAGCACGATCATTTGTTCTGTGTCTGGGTGTAATTTATCTATAATATGTATGTATTTAGAAATATATAAGTATGTTTATCAGTTGTCTAGTACCCATAACACAAGCTCTGCTTAGCTTGGGACTAGACGGCGTTGTGTGATAGTTGTTGTGGAATATATTATATCAACCAAATGTTCCTCCTATATAGCCTTACCTCTGTTCATCGCCCAGTACTCCTTAGGTTTTGCAAACAACGTAGTGTCACAGTAACCTTCGGGAAAAAGCTCCTTAAATTCCTTCTCAGTGATGAGGTTCCCGCTGTCCACTTCTCTATTTGTAGACCCAGAAGCGCTTGTAGAGGCTCTTGATAACAGCATTGTTCGCAAATCTTTTTGATTCTAAACAAAATGAATGTATATTTTCATTAAACTTTTAACAGCGTACATCGGATATATCCGATAAACTAACCGAAGTTTATACCGCCAAAATCGTACTTCCATGACCAAATACTCCATCTCGTCAGTTCTGACAGAAGAACTAGGATGTATGGAGATTAAAGAGCTAAACAAAATGGAGTACCTAGTCGCAAACACACACCCCTGCGTAGTAAAAAATTTTAAATCAACTGATTTACGCTATTCAAATTGATTTGGCTAACGACTTATTTACACATGATTTTTTATGTTTACAAATAAAATAAATAAATTACCTAAGTAACTAGGTACTTATGTCACCTGGAGGTATAGTTCAAAGTGTCCACCTTCACACTCCAGGCACAGTCTAGTACGATGGCGAATAGGCACGAAAACACTTGTAGGAACAATCCGACATGGGCGGTTTTTTTTTTTAAATTGATATAAACTAGTGCTTGACTACGATCCCACTTGGTGGTAAGCAGTGATGCAATCTCTGATGGTGAGGTGCACTATTTTATGAGCCTATTCACTCTTGCCTTGAACACACTCAAATATAATCGGACGGGAAGACCGCAGCAGGCACATTGTTCCAATCCTTCGCTTCACTGACCAGAGTGACATATGCATATACTCGTATTTTCTAGCTACTTCAATGCGGGTGAAGTCGCTGGCAGTAGATACTCATACATAATTTAGCTCGTTTGTCCGGAATACTAGATGTAAATTTTCTTTTTCTCACATACGCATGTGATAACTTTGTAGAGCATAGAAAACATGAAAAAAAAAAATACAGGCTTATCCCCAAGATCTCTTACCTTCTTCGCCTTATCAACCCCTTCCTTATTCTTCTCTTTGGGATCCTGTTTCTTCTCAACCGTGATGTACATCTTCTGACACTGCGGCGTGAAGTCATGCGGTATCATCCTAGGATTCAGTTTGTAAAGGTTGTTCTCCACTTCCTTCGATTGTAGAACTTTTTTGTTGAGTCCGTCTCTTTGCCGCATACATTCTACTAACGTCTAAAACAGAAACATAATATTATAGGTATATAGGCTTTAAGATAAAGATATGAGGGGTCAAATTGATATACTTATTTTTAATGATATAGTAAACCAGGCATACGAGTCCCAGTCGATAACACATATGTCCCTGGTTTTGCAAGTGGGTGGGGCACGTTATCGCCCAAGCTCATAGTCATTTCGGTATATTCGTGTTATGTTTTAACTTTGAAATCGTATAAGAAATATTTGAATCATTTACCTGATGTTCTCTGCCTTCCGTGACGAGGATAAAGACTTGCCCTCCACGTTCACGACCGGTGCGTCCACACCTTGGTAGATATAGATAATACCAGTTAAAATATTAAGTAGTTAATAGTAAGTAAGCCAACACACCTATGTATAAAATATTTGAATAACCGAAACCCTACAAAGTCTTGTTTAGTTGTTTTTCCACACTTTAAAAAAAAAAAATTTACTTGCTATTCTAAACAAATTATATAGAACAGCTGATTCTTATTTATTGTTTATTTATAATATTTATTACTAGCTATTTCCTGCGACTTCCATCGCGTGGAGTTTAAGAGCTGATGTTATGTGGTTGAAGTTGGTCAGGATAAAGGGGCAGTGACCATTTCCAATTATTTCAATTATACGTTCTACAGTTAATTGTAGACTCACCTCTGCACAAGGCGTACGGGCGACTTAGTGGATATGTCGAAGCATATGATGAGGTCCACCGACCCCACATCCAAGCCTTCCTCGGCCACGCACGTCGCGACCAGCACGTTGCACAGACCCTCACGGAAATTGCGCATCACACGCATCTGCTGCTTCTGCGAGACCACTGTTTTGCCGTCTTTACCTATACAACAAATATGGACGACTGAATAAAAATAAAAAATAAAGTAAAAAACTAAAACAACTACGACAAAAAAAAAAACGACGCTGAAAAAGTATGAAATAAGATTTTCAGGATGCTGAAATAAAGAAGGTAACTGGAAAAACAAGAACAGAACAAGAATAAAAACGCAGTTACACGTTATAGGTGCCACCCGAAACACTTTAATAACGTGTCTCTTTTGGCTTTGCCGTAGTCGGGCAAAAAAACAAAATGTTGAATTAGGTCACTATATTTCTAAGCTTGTGATATTTAGAATCCTGTACAAGTTAAATGGACAGAATAGTCACAGATTTTGCTTTAACTTCCGGACTGAAAAGATAAATACTAGCAGTCACCCGCGGCTTTGCTTCCTGCTCCGCTTCCGTGGGTCGTAATATGATACATCATTAATCTGACAAGTTCGTACACAAAGTTTATTTTCAATCTGACAGGTAGTTTCATAATTAGCGCGCTAACAAACAAAAAATCTCTTCCGCTTTATTTAAAAAGCTTGTATTCAATAAATATTCTTATTCTATTCTAATAATGGATCTCATTCAGCAGATGTCTGCTAAGACTTAAATTATATACCAAACATATAATTTATTAACCCATTAATTTCTACAAGCAGGACCAAGCTAGGGACTTTGATTGGACAGAATATCGTATAACAGCTGTGAATTCATTCGGGTCAATATCTTATACAACATTGAAATGTCTGATAGGATAAATCAGCTGCTCCATATATTTTGTTCAGTTATATGAACGTAGGATAGAAAGCAGTGGCGGCCGAGTGGTAACGGCCCCGACTTACGAGTTGTAGTTCGCAGGTTCCAACCCAACCAGGCGCATTACTTTGTGTAATTTATTTCATCACCACTGCTCTCAAAACGGTGAAGAAAAACATCGTGAGGAAACCGGCATGTCCTAGAACCAAAAATTCGAAGACATGTGACATTCACCAACACGCACTGGGCCCGCGTGGTGGATTATGGCCCATTCCCTCTTCTAGAAAGGAGACTTGAGTCCCAACAGTGGGAACATTGAAAAAGGCTGGTGATGAAATGTATGGATCAGCTGATTTCAGGGTTGGTCATAGTGCATAGTAAAACTTGTACATATTGTTGACCTCTTTTAACCTTTCATCGGTCTACGTGGGATATATCCGACAAACGCTCGCGTTTATACCGCCAGGATCGCACATCCACGACCAAATACTCCATCTCGTCAGCTCTTCTGTCACCTATGGGGATTGAAGAGCTAAACGAGATCGAGTACCCAGGCGCTAACACACGACCCTGGCGAGTAAGACGCGGTAACACTCGTCGGAGTAATACGACGCGAGCGGTTAAAGGGTTAATAAAAGCTCATCGGTGGTTTCAACGTCACGTATGTGGTTTGAGTTATCTTACCGGAGGCTCCTTGTCCCACAAACATCTGTGGCTTGATGAGCGGCCGACACTGCAGCAACAAGCAATGCACCAAGTTCACGCTCTCACGGTACTCGCAGAATACTGGAAAACAATGCACGATTAGGACTTCCAGAACGGAGTATGATTTAAAAATAATGAAATACAAAAACGTGCATAATGAAAATCAAAAGCATTGCCCAGAAATGATATGTTTTTTACCACGTGGATTCCAAATAGCACTCTGTTCGGCGATGTCGTGGACCAGAGATGAAGAACCTATGGCACGCGTGCTAGTAATAGCACGTGGCATTGAAATTGCATTGCACAGCGACCGGCCCACGCTGAAAACCAGCGCTGTGAGCTCAAAGAATTATGCGTAAGGCCGCAGCTTTATGCTGAGCGTTCGGCCGTTTTGCTCGGAGGAGACGCATATCTTCCCTATTTTGATGTTGTGTTCTGTTACCTACTTTTAAGATTGCGTCTTTAACGCGTAAATAAACTGTTTTTCTTTCTTTACAAATTCGCGCACACCAATAGAAAATTATTTAGCATCGATAATTTGCAACAACAGAAATCACACTGACTTTTATTTATATAAAAAATACATAGCACTGTTGACATTACGACTGCTTTACGAATTTAAAAAGTTAAATAGTTTAGATTCCTTTGTTTTTTTTTTTTCAACAAATTACTAACAAAATATTTGGAGCCACGATTTGGTTTATTTTTTTAAGCTATTGCATAGCTTCTATCGCGGGCCTTGAGCGTGGAGACCGAATCCAGAAATTCCGTAACGAAAATAACCTAACACCCCCCACTCATTTGTTTTTTTGAGCGTGGTGACCGATAAGAAAACAAATGGTCATGTAAAGAGGAGAGATGAAAAGCATGTTGCTAAAAGAGTTATGAATTTACATGTGGATGGATGGAGAGGGAGAGGGAGGCCAAAGAAAAGATGGATGGATTGTGTGAGAAGTGATATGAAAGAAAAGGGAGTTAGTGATAGCGTGACGAGTGACAGGACAGAATGGAAGAAAAAAACGTGTTGCGCCGACCCCAAATAAAATGGGACAAGGGCAGGAAGAAGAAGATGGATAGTCATGCTAAAATGTTGAAGAGATTCATACCTATCGCTTTCGTATCTTGCTTCTTGTGTAGAGCCTTAGTAAAATGATCCGTCATTATTTCTTTTAATTTATCAAACTTGGGATGACCGAAGCATAAGTCTTTTGGCATCTAAAAAAAAATAAAAAAAAATGTAAAGGAAAATACAAACAACAATAAGTAACGGCGTTGATTTAATCTATTACCAGAAGCATAATGTTTGCTAAAGCACCAAAACATAATATTTTAAAGATAACTTATTAATTATGGAATCATAGTATAGGTATGCGCTAACTTGCAAACAAATACAAACGCTATACTCATTAAGATAAAGTTGAAAATAAAATAGCACTTCTTCAGCTCTGTTGTCAATAATATTCACCTCTGGTATGGTCCCATCAGGTAGTATACTCCTGTCCAACGACAAAGGATTGATACCCAGGTCATCCCTTAGCCTTTCCAACAAGGCTGTCAGTTTATCATCAGTCTGTATCCAGGACTTCTCTGGATGTTCGTCGAAGAAGTTTAGGAATACCCTGGAGCCGTGCTGGACCAGCAGCTCTAAGCCGTGGTACAGAGCGATGAGGAGGGTGAAGTCTTTCATTATGTAGTTGTGTTGTGGGTGCCTGTGGAAGTGTTAAAGATGTTGCATTTCATTCCAATTATAATAATAATATTTCTCAACTATCATAAAACGCCTTCTAATTCTAACCTAACTAAGCAGAGCTTGAATTGTCTAATTAAAACTAAGCAGAGCTTGTGCTCTAAGATTAGACAATTGATAAACATACTATTTTAAAATACACACATATCTATTATATATAAAAAAATTGTAGGTGTTTGTTAGTCTCCCTAATATATACTACTAGCTTTTTCCCGCGGCTTCGCCCACGTACATAAAATGTAACCTATGTCACTCAGGAATGAAGTAGCTTTCTATTGGTGCCAAAATTTTTGCAATCGGACCAGTACTTTCAGAGATTACCTCCTACAAACAAAAAAACAAACTTTACCTCTTTATTATATTAGTGTAAATTTCTGTTGCCGTTATAACAATAAATACTAAAAAACTGAATAAAATAAATATTTAAGGGAACTCTCATCCAAGAGATATGTTTTTTTTTTCCGTTTTATAGATAATGCTACAGAACTAACAGAACCCTTCGTGGGCGAGTCCGACTCGCACTTGGCCGGTAATTTTCAAAGGTTACTTCACTCAAATTTCCATACAGGTTCATGAAAATTATAGAAGCAGTTCTCACCTAGCTCCCCGTTCTTTAGTCTGATATTCTTTATACAGCATCACTATTCGACCTTTAGAGAGGTTTCCCAAATTAAGAGGGAGTATATTCATTTGCTTCAATCTTCTGGCGTACCCGTCTAAAATCTGAAATAGCAGTGTTTTCTGTTAGTTCTCTATAGAAGTATAGGATCATTTTTATATTATACTCAATTTGTTTAGGTATGAGACGTATACCATCTTGATGACATTTTATTAAAAAAAAAAAAAACGTTTTATGACATACGAAGATAAATTTTTTGTTAATTACCTACATTGATTTAAGTAAACAACAAATGTTATACATTTTTTGATTGTTACATTTAGTTAAGTACCTAAAAAAATGGAGTATATAAATACAACTACAGCGACAGCTAGTTTTTATCACGTTTTTATCATAGTCACAGATTACTGAATAGTTACTACGTAACAGATACTTCACTCAGTAGAAAATTTCCAATACCTATTACGATAAATGCCTACTCCCTCGCGTCAACAACCACTGTATGCTAAAATGCGCCTAAATGCTCAAGCGTACAGAAGTGATTGCTTCGCACCGCGCGATTCCACAGTAATCACAGGGCTGCCTCTTCGATAAAATTAAATTGACATAACTTTTTATCTATGTTATTGAGAACTGTGAATATGTTCTGACTTTTATGTGGCAGTTAAAATTTTTATCATTTATAAAATATTTAACCAACTTAAAAAAAAGGAGGTGATCAGACATACAGGCCAAACTGAGAAGTTTGACTTGTATGGTTTGTAGGTATGTACCTATGTTTGTGCGCGATAATCTCGCGTTTGGCTAAACCGACATCGATGCGGTTTTCAGAAAAGGATTTGTTACATTTAGGAGAACGTTTTAAAATAAGTATAATACTTCTTAGTTTGATGATGATCTTCGGAGATGTTCACTAGAAAAGAAAAAAAAGCCTTAAAAAAAGAGAACCGACTTCAAATAAAGCACTAAGCCGTAAGAAATAATTTTTTTTTTATGTTAGTGCTAACATCTGGTAAGTAATTACGAATAGAAAAAGCACCGACATCAAAGAAGAAATTATTTCTTACGGTTTAGTGTTTTGAAGTCGGTTCTCTTTTTTAAAGTTTGTTTCATTATATTTGTAAGTTTGTTTTGTTTTATACATTGGTGCTGACTGTGGAAGAAACCTAGATAAAACATAATTATAGACATCAGTGTGTAGGTAAAATAAAAAAATCTTTAAAGTTACATGTGTTTTATTTTTATATAATTTTTTATAAATTTTAATTACCTTTTCTAAATTCTCGATTATTAAATTTTAGTGTAGAAAAAAACCTGAATCTAATAAAAAGTTTTATGAGATATTGTTTTGGAAAACAAGGGCAGGGAGAATTAAAATGTATGTCGTTTAAAATTTCATAAAGAGTACTACCCGGTCTTTGTTTCATATTTTTTTCAAAATTTTTAATGAACATAGTCTCAAGTTCTTTTACATAATTATGAAAAGCATCTGTTGGTACTTTTAACTTTCCGTGATGTTTTGTTGAATGCTTTAAAATGGATAAACAATCTATTCATAGATTCATTTAAATCGGGAATGTTCTGTAATTCAGCAACAAAGTCAGGACAGGTATGCTTTTTGATACATTTAAAAAGTAAATAATCCGATATATATGTTAAGGCGTTTTCTGTTGCATGTAATACGCGTACGAACGAACAGCACTATTAAAATTGAACGGCGTGCACGCGCTTCGCTTGCGAAAACCGCACTGAATTTGAACCGCCGGCGGAGCGAGACCGCTCGGCTGGGCGGTAGGCACTTATAGCGCGCAAGTACATGGAGTGACGGAGGCCTGTCATAGTCTGGAAAATCCATACTTCCTTATTAATATTATAAATGATGTTTATTTTGCAAATCTATAAAATATATTGTAACATAATAAACGTAAATATCCCGGCCGAAAGTAGTGCGTTTAGAATCGGCAACTGAATTGATTTTAACTATTTTTAAAGTAGATGATTTTTTGAGCGCGAGTCATATATATGCTTTATTATGATTTTTGTCGATTTTTATTCCTGTTAAGCCCCCTCCCCCCTCCGATCTCGATTTCACGAAATTGTTAGCGATTGATGAAATCTATGATGGAGAGTTGAAAACCTGTGTCGCAAGATGCGTCTGAAAGCCTTTAGGTAAGTGACTAAAACCCATTTTAGTCTGTCATACCCTCTCGCTCCACCCTAAAACGCATTTATTACAAGCTTCCAATAATAATAACCACCTAATCAAGTACAAGGCTTATTTAAAATGGTCGCTGCGCCAAGCCCAATAGCATGTGTTATTTATTTTGCTCTCGGGACTTTGTTTTACACGATTCTTTATAACGACAGACGAGTTGCCGCGCCAACAACGGGGAATCTCCATATACAGTGACAGTCTTCATGTATCACCTGATTTGTACGTAGAACGACGTCGCGTGGCGTGGATCTAGTGTAGACCTACAAGTCTAGTTTCCATATAAAATGTATGGAGACCGACGCGCCCAGATCGGCGTGTTTGGCACACTTGCGCGCAGTTGCAGTGTAGTTCTACATTAATTCTTCTTTTTCTTCTTCCTGCCCTTGTCCCGTTTTATTTGGGGTCGGCGCAACACGTTTTTTTTCTTCCATTCTGTCCTGTCAATCGTCACGCCATCACTATATATCGCGTCTGCCTTTAGTTATCGACAAATAAATAATTATGCTTGTACAGATAAATAGGTATTTTTGTTTTTTTTTATCCGGTGTGTAAAAATCATCCAGATGACATCCCCCGTCCTTGGGCGAAGCGGGAGGTAGTGTCAGACTTTTAGACTAAAAAACTGACCCAGTTCCTTCGTTGCCTTTCATACCGGGGCCGAGACTTCCTTTCAGAAGCAGACCCTTGGCTCCAGTAGGCATCGACCCTGCTGGGCCCCTGCGTTTGCTGACAACTCCTTGAACCGATAAAAAGGTGCGAATAATGATAGAAATTAAATGAAATATTACCTCAATATACTGCTGTCTAAGTTGAGACAGCTCCTGGCCCAAATTGATGATCACCGTATTGATCTTGCGCGCGTGACTGTATGGCGCAACGTCGATGCAGTTCTCCGTCCTTAGCTCTAAGTGAGCTATGTGCAGGTTTTTTACTACCTACAACCATAGAAATAAAATAAATAAGATAAATAAACACATGTCTGTCGAGTCCTCGGCAAACTGAGCCAAAGTAGCACAAAATTGGTACCCTGGGACAGAGAGACGGGGTTGCGGTAGACTACGAAAGAGATGGCGGGATGAACTAGACAGATTCTGCCAGAAATGCAAAGAGGAGGCGCCAGCATGCAAAAGATAGAAGAATTGGTGAGAGGCGTTGACGATTTAGACTCGTTTCGTACGTATTGGCTAGTGTTTATGACATTCAGCCTTACGATTGGCCCGCTTCAAGCTCTTTAATCAAGCAGAAAGTCGACTGCGGTAAACGTTTCGAACCCTTGACGTAAAAAATCATAACCCTTCTTTGGCATAGTCGGCCGTTCCCACTGTTGAGACTCAGATCTTCTCTCTGGGAGAGGGAATGGGCCGTAATCCCACACGGGGGCCCAGTAAGGTTTGGTGGATGTCACATGTCTTCGAAAATTTGGACATGCTTTTTTTTTCGATGGGAAAAATCATCTTATGACAACCCCCGCTCTTGGGCGGAGCGGGAGATAGTGTCAGACTCTTACTGACTAAAAAACCCATCCCGTTCCTTCAAGCCTTCATACCGGGGCTCGAGCGCCCTTTCGGATAACCCTGGCCCCAGTAGGCTTCGACCCGGCTGGGCCCCTGCTGTTGCTGACAACTCCTTGAGGCGCGCGGGAACAGCGCGCGCCGTCGACGACTTGGGCTTGGTCCGGACGGTTACCGGACGGCCGGACAGCGAGCTACCCATTGCTCACTGTCCGCAAGCCCGCGCCTACGGTGGCTGGAAATCGGGATCGGAATCCCGGCGGCGGCGGCGAGAGCGCCGTTGCCTGATGCGGTCGGCCTCCTCCTTAGCGAGCATTACTGACTCGCAGAAGTCGGCGACCGCCTGCCACTCCTCCTCGCTCCGGACCATGGCCTCGACCAAGGTCCGGTGGACATGCTGGTTTCCTCAAGCTGTTTTCCTTCACCATTTTGAGAGCAGTGGTGATGAAATAAATTACACAAAGTAATAGCCGGGCTGGGTTTGAACTCGCGATCTACAACTCGTAAGTGAGGGCCGTTTCCACTCGACCACCCCTGCTCAAAAAAAAAAGTATAATAAAAGTATGGTATCATTATAAAAATACTCTTTGGTAATAAGTACATACATTTATAACATCTTCAACTTTACTCCCTGGAGTGGCTGATAATGCCAGTACCCTGTAGATCTTATGCCCAATATCATCCAGGGTCGATATAATTTGGCAGTAAGCATAGTTCCCTCTTGCTCTGTGTGCTTCGTCTATGACCAGGCATCGCACTTTGTCGCAAGGACATATACCTGACTTCATATCATTGTATATGACTTGTGGAGTGGCAAAGAACACTCTTTTATTCTGCCAATGTTGCTTCCTTGTGGTGGCTTGCATGTGACCTGAAAATGATAGCTGATTTTAAAAGGCTAATAGAGATAGAACAATGCTAACATTATTTAATTGTTAAAATAATTAATTGTTTTATATTTAGGAGACATTAATTATATCATCAATTAGCAGCATATTTTGTAAATTCCTGAGTTGTCAAATAAAAGAAACAAAGCTGAATTAGGATCACTTTCTTACAGAACTGAATTAAGAATGTAGAATTAGGGTCTCGATTAACTTGTTCAGCATAATTATAATTAGACTTAAATTAATTCTTTAAAAAATCTATTGAAGTATTAAATTCACTTTATACCAATATGAATTAACTCATGTCCGAACAAGTTAAGTTGTTTTTCTAAAAACACAGTAGCTTAGGTGCTGAAAATTTTAAATTCAAAAGTATTTTGATATCACCTGTCATTTCAATAGTGTCATTGGGAGGTATAGCTATAATATTGTAGCATGCTTCAATCTGCTGTGCGACTAGTGGCCGGGTTGGTGCCGTGAACACTATCTTGCCGAGTGGATACCAACGGTAGAAGTTGTACATAATCACCGCAGCTATGAATGTTTTACCTAACCCAGTGGGAAGACTAACCTGTTAGGGAGAAATGATTTAGTGTAAATTGGAGCATTATATGTACATAGTTAGGTTTAGTATAAAATTACAATTTACAGTTAATATTTAAGTTTGAAACTATGTAAGTTTGTTAAAGCAGCATTACTTGGAATCTCTCATTATCAATCTACTAGTTTCTGCCAGCAGCTTCGTTAGCATGAATGTTAGTTATAGCGGACGCAAAGTCTAGCACGAATGTCAGTTATTGTAGACGCTAAGTTGAAGCCTGATAAAAAGTAGCCAATGTTCTTCCTTTGCACCAAGCTTACTTTGCACCATATTTCAACAAAATCGGTACAGTAGTTTTACCGTGAAAGGGTCACAGGCAGGCAGAGTGACTTCACATTTATAATATTGAGTATGGATAAACACATAATACAATAATAGAATAGAAAAATTAAGTGTGAGTGGTATTTGATGAAAGATAAACAAAAAACCTAAGTCTTACCAAGGTGTTCTTCAGTATTGCAGCTTTAATAACATTAAATTGGTAGTCTCTGACAGGGTAGTTGGTCGGGTAGATCCATGTCTTGCCTGTCAGCTTGTCATACCCACTGAGCTCTTCATCACAGCAGAGAGCACTGCAAAAACAACTCTCAATCAAGGTACAGCTCATAAAGTTGCAAAAAAATTGGGTGCACTTTTTTCCCAGTAGTGGGATGAGATATAATAGAAAAATCTAATAAATATTGCTGTAAATTTACAGAGATTAATATAATAAAAATAATATATTATTCCACTAATATCACATAACGCTGTCTAGTCTCAAGCTAAGCAGAGCTTATGTTATGAGTACTAGACAACTGATAAATATACTTATATATTTCTATAAACACATTAAATATAGATAAATTACACCCAGACACGGAACAAAATCATCATGCTCAACGGACAAACATTTGTCCTGGTTGGGAATCAAACCCACAACCTCTGGCATAGCAGTCAGGGCCGTTAACCACCAGGCCAAGACCAAGACCAACAGGACAGTAGAGATTATACAGAGATTTGTGAGTTTGTCTTCATAAACTGGAAGTGTTGGTAATTTAATTCTTAACTAGTGATCTGCTCTACAAGTCACTTTACAAGGGTGTTAGAGTTCTCTGAGATTCTCTTCTTTTTTAAATATAATATGTTTGGTTTATACTCTTAAATCTTCCTCATGAATCATTCTGTCTATAGAAAAAGAGTTTGTCATTGAAATCTATTCAGTAGTTTTTAAGTTTATTGCTGATAGACAGGCAGACAAACATATGAGTGTGAGTGTAATTCATTATATCTTTCAGTCATTCCTTTCAAAGGCTATGGAAGAAAATTCCCTATTTATGACTATCCATTGCACATTTCAACATTTATTCTCATTTACACATAACATGTGGTGTTAATAAATAAACAAGCCTACTTTACAACTGATACCAAAATTGTGGTTAATGAAGCTACTGCAGATAATTGATGTGTGATGTTTTCAGTAGCAAGTAACATTACTACATCCCAAGGCAAAGCTTTAATCATTCCGTTTTAAAATAAAAAATAAACTTACCTAACATTTAGACTACTCCTGTTAGCCGATTCATTTAAGTTATTCTCAGAAAATCTTGATCTTTGTATAAAGGAAGAATTATTGAAATGGGCCAACAAAGTAGAATCGTCGAATATCTCGTCGTCTTCGAATCCATCGTTTTGTTTTGATTTACTAGTGCTAGGCAAGTTGTTCATAGTAAATCTTCATTTGTTACTTCTGTGATTAATGATAGGCGCAGTAAAGACATATACATCATTAAGATAAAACTAAGTATGACTACATTACACACTTAATAATAACCATTCATCAAATTATAGTATTTATAGTAATACGATAACAAGAAGCAAAGTAGAGAACATTAGCGCGGTTATCTCAATTTTCAATGAATGCGCGTGACAAATGACAGCTGATCACAACAGATAACAGTAAAATAAACGTAGAAATAATTTAAAATGATCAGTAAAATCGCGCATGGAATTATTAAGCCATTATTCACACTGTATATGTATACATTTCGAATCCGCGCGTAACGTAACTTTGGAATAAGAGCGCCTGTAGCAGGCGTAGCAGCCTCTAACTAATTACTTCTATTCTAATGTACACGCCTGTGTTTGGTTAAAAGGAAATTATTGACTCATTAGGAACTGAACGTTTCTGCAAGTGATCATCGTGTTAGGGTTTTTTCCGGATGGTGATGAGGGCGAATTTCTTATTCCATTATCCATATTTCTTATTCAACCTATCAAGTATTTACGCTAGTGGACAAAATGTGGAATCAATGATTTCAGTAAAATAGAAAAATGAAACTAAGAATTTTATTATTGACCAAATACTACAAAATGTTTCACAGAATGCGCATTATCGGAACTCAAAGTGCAGACAATCCCAGATTACAAGATTGTATGGCTTATCACCTTATAGCATAGCTCAATAGTGTGAAGGAAAAAAAAGTATTATGTCAGTCAATTTGACACAATCTGTCAAAACAAACTGCAGCTGATTTATTTGAATGAATTGTTTTGTTTGTTGCACCTTTTCCAACATTTTCAGCGTTGATTAATCTCCTTATTCTCCTCTTCTGCGCTTTTCAAGTTTACATATAAAATAATGGATTTAGAAGATGGCTTTGACGATTTGCTTGCTGAAATTAGCGAGCCGACATCACCAAAGAAACCTAAAATTGAACCCGAAACTTTACAGCAAGTGCAACCTGGTAAACTTTAGAATGATTTATCATTATAATCATCATAGAAACATAATTAGTATATTGTTTTCTTTATTTCTAAGACATTCTTCGCCACTTCATCATCATTTGTGATATTAAGGAACTATGTACCCTTACTACTACGTAAACATGTCTTAACTTGCCCATTATAATTCTGTACATAACTGGCCGGTTGGTCTAGTGGTTAGTGGCCCTGACTGCTATGCCGGAGGTCGTGGGTGCGATTCCTACCCAGGACAATGTTTGGGTGATGAGCATGATCATTTGTTCTGTGTCTGGGTGTAATTTATCTATCATATGTATGTATTTAGAAATATAGAAGTATATTATTTTATCAGTTGTCTAGTACTCATAACACAAGCTCTGATTAGCTTGAGACTAGACGGTGTTGTGTGATAGTTGTGGAATATTATCATTATAAATGCGTAACTTATACAAAAGCTGGAAACATAAAAAATATGTTATCATCACTGATGAAATACCTTATTCTATCTAGTTGGCTACTGCATTTTATCAAAAGAACCTTTTGTTTTTCAGGGACATCAGAGCCTGTATCCAAACCTTCCTCTTCTAAGACACACTGTGTATTAGTCAATCAGAAACAGGTAAATTGCCATTGACATAATTAACTACTTATTACTACAACCTACAGTTTGCATCAAACAATCTTGCTGCTTTTAAACCACCCTTTCATCTGGACATGACATGATGTGCTGTTGTTATTTTATAAGTTATATACTACTATAAGCCATTTGTTTAGGTACTTAACTAAATGTAAACGATCAAAAGACATGTCAAATGTCATCTATCTAAAATTTTTTACAATTACTTATTTACCTAAATCGATGTTGGGTAATGTTTTTTTTTTTAAATAAAACATATCAAGAGAGTTTACATTTAGTTGAGTTGCTAAACAAATGGAGTCCAGTAGTATATTACGTTAAATACAAATTATATATAAAATGCTACAATGGCAAAGTTATTTGATAAACCATAATTTAATATGTAAAAAAACTAATGATTGTCATAACTACTTGTATTGAATTTTATATTCATTATTTAAGCACTTTGATAATACACATTATACTCTTGCTCTTATGGGAATTTGTATTGACTTATACTAAAACTGCACACTAAACATTCATCTAAAAAAAAAAAAAAAATAACAACTCACATTATGTTAATTTATCTATCTAAGAAAGTCTATATTTACAGAGAGGCAATCCTGTGCTAAAGTTTATCACAAGTGTTCCGTGGGAGTATGATGACATCATTCCTGACTATGAAGTGGGCAAAACCATATGTTTACTGTTCCTGTCACTTCGGTACCACAACATGAATCCAGATTACATACACAACAGGATAAAGGAGCTTGGGAAGAAGTACGAGCTTAGGGTACTTTTAGTTCAGGTATTATTTAAATTAATTGTTTAACAAATGAGAAAGCGAGGAACCGTGATCATTGGAAGGAGTGGAGGGAGGCCTTTGCTCAGCAGTGGGACAGTGTGCGCTGGATAATAAAAAATAAAATAATAAAAATCATCTATCTATCTAACTTTATCGTGCTAATATTATAAATGTGAAACTTTGTAAGTATGGATGTTTGTTACTTATTCACGCAAAAACTACTGAGTGGATTTAGATGAAACTTGGTATACGGGTAGATCATGTCCTTGAATAGCACAACCCAGGAGTATGTTTCTTTGGGATAATTTTCTAATTTAATGTGGGCAATGCCGCTGGCAGTAGGTAGTGAAATGATAAAATCTTAACAGCTTTATTAAATAATACAGAAATTAGCAAAAACTCAATATTCTTAGCTGCCTGCAGGATAACTTTCTAATGATTACTGCTACAATATGCTATTTTTCTTTTTCTCTCTGACTGAGCTTATAATGTTGGTAGTTGTTCATGCAAGTAATTAACTGCTAGTACATTTATTTTGCTTGTTAATCCCAATGCTTCTCCTTTCTGCTTCCAAATAGAATGAACTTTTATAAATATCATAGCTTTTCCACAAATTTTAATTTATGGGTACAATGGCAGTTTTGTCACGGATAGCAATTAAACAACCTTCTTAGAAATTACTGCCAAAGTTTAAAAATAAGTAGTAAATAAAATTGTTATTTTTATAATTTGCTTTAACAATAATGATAGTAATCCAGCATTTTTACCACTAGGTTGATCTCAAAGAACCTCAAACAATTTTGAAGAATTTAACGAGAATATGTTTGCTGACTGATTTGACTCTGATGTTAGCATGGAATCCAGAAGAAGCTGCAAAGATCATAGAAAACTACAAGATTTATGAAAACAAACCACCTGACAGGATCATGGAGAAGATTGAAAATGATCCTCATCAGAAGGTAATTAAAATCTATATAATTATATACATATAATAAATCAGTAGAAGTTTTTAATTGTGCGCGCAGCACGTAAAAAGTACGAAGTCAATGTACCTAGATAACTTTTACATATCAAAATTATATGTCTAGCTTGATATACGAGTTAGGCTTTGTTTCATAGCAATCGGTTGACTATATCGAAATATTACTACATTCAAAATCAAAAATCAAAATCGAAGCATTTATTTCAAATAGACCATTTACAGGCACTTTTGAATAGTCAAATGTCGGTCAGTCCAAGAAAAGTGAAGCTAAATTGCACGTTTCATTGACTGTTAGGCGGAACGTTTGCCGGGTCAGCTACTTAATAATAAAGTTATAATAAACAGGCCTTTTTTTCCGATGGGAAAAATCATCTGACAACCCCCGCTCTTGGGCGGAGCGGGAGATAGTGTCAGACTCTTACTGACTAAAAAACCCATCCCGTTTCTTCAAGTCTTCATACCGGGGCTCGAGGGCCCTTTCGGATAACCCTGGCATAATAAACAGGCCTGATTTGTTCGTAGAACGACGTTGCGTAGCGTCGCATAGCCTGTATCAAGTGTAGCTCTACAGGTCTAGTTTCCATTTAAAATGTATGGAGACCGACGCGCCCAGATCGGCGTGTGTGGCACACGTGTGAGTGAGCAGTGTAGTTCTACCTTAATTCTTCTTTTTCTTTTTCCTGCCCTTGTTCCGTTTTATTTGGGGTCGACGCAACACGTTTTTTTCTTCCATTTTGTCCTGTCAATGTCACGCTATCACTAACTCCCTTTTCTTTCATATCACTTCTCACACAATTCATCCATCATTTCTTTGGCCTCCCTCCCCCTCCATCCACATGTAAATTCATAACTCTTTTAGCAACATGCTTTTCATCTCTCCTCTTATCAAAATCAAAATCAAAGTATTTATTTCATAAAATGACCATACCAAGACAAACGATTTCCTTTCAACCTTTTAGTCACTGGCGCCACTTTCAAACTTCCCCTAATATACTCATTTCAGACTTTATCCATTCTCGTCACACCACACCTCCATCTTAACATTCTTATCACCGCTACATGCAATCTTTTTTCTTCCGTCGTTTTCACAGCCCAAAATTCTGATCCATACAGTATGACAGGCCATAACACGGACTTGTAGATTTTATCCTTCAACTTGAGGGGCATCCGTGGGTTGCAAGTTGTTGCTTGCTGCGTTGATCCGATGTGTTACGTCCCTTAATTCTGTAACAATATATTGTGTAGGTGCTAGTTGTCCCCTGCGGTTTCACCTGGGTCTTTGGATACTGATGCGCTCCTATTGGCATGATTTTATATAGTGTTAAGCCTTATCTGCCAAAAGTCGTTAAAGGTCGCTATGGCCCACGCACAATGGTCCGCATCTAGCTATCAGAAACTGACTAAGTGTGGAAATCAGTTTCTGATAGCTAGATAGCCTTCCTCGATAAATGGACTATCTATCTTCCACTAAAATATTTATTCGATTATTTTAACCTGAGATTAGCACGTTCTACCAAATAAACAAACTAATGCGTTTGTTTATTTGGTAGAACGTAGTGTAATTAAAGAGCATTAACAAAATTATTAAGAAGCAGCAGAAGAAGCAGTACATAACATTATACCTTATAAAATGACCATTACTCCTTTTTGTATAATATTCCTTTTGAGTAGCTTCCAAAAGAAAATAGGTAGCAGTTGGTAAATCATTGCCGCGATATTTTTTATAGGCGTTTATCGTCGTTATTATGTTATGTTCCGATTTTCAAAATCATCAAATTTTTTGTCTGCCTCGATAAACATTCATTGTTTGAATAGTAGTGAGGAAAGTGTACATAATATTTCTGAAGTAAGTATAGCTGCAGTGTTATACGTCTTGAAAATACAGCATTTAGCAAATGACAACAAGTGATTGATTTTTATTCCCTGAGGCCCTACCACGAGTTTTTAACGTGATCCATTTTACGACCTAAACTGAACTGTTAGATGGAAGGAGTTATGGTGAATAGCTCCATCCCTCTTTCTCGCTCGCACGAGTGACGTTTTAGCACGTTATTGTAAGACCCCTAGAGATATGCCGTTGCCGGCAATATTGCCTGCAATATTTCCATTTCGGGCAATATTGCCGGCAACGACATCTCTACCCCTGATATTGCAATAAGTAGGTTTTCTGTCAAATAAGTGGCGAAAAGGTCAATGTCTATTAAATTTCTTTTTATTTGTAGGTGGTAAATGCATTAACTACAATAAAACCAGTAAATAAAACGGACGCAATGACGCTAATATCACAATTCGGCACATTAGAAAACATCATAAAAGCGACAGAAACAAGGCTTGCAGAATGTCCCGGGTTTGGGGCTACAAAAGCGAAAAAGCTCTACAAAGCCTTACATGAACCGTTTTTAAAACGAGCCAATGTCAATAGAAATCAAGATAAGAATGAATTCGAAGGAGATTTAAGTGTAGAAGATATAGAAAAACTAGAAAATGAAGTGGAACAAGACAATAAAGAAGAGAAGCTAGAAAATGCAGTTATACAAGCTGAAAGTTGACAGAATTTCATTCGTCAATAGATGGCGCTAGTTAGACGGCGAAGCATGAAGTGAGACCTTACACCCGTTGAATACTTCAAATTGAAACGAATGCGAAAAATCGAATTGAGAAAAGTCATATAAAACCTAATGCTTGAATTTTTGGGTTTTTAAGTGAATAACAATATTTTTCTTTTTAATTTAATACAACAACAAGGTTATTTGTCTTTCTATTGTGTCTCTAATTACGACATTCAAAGAGTTAAATAAAACCATTTTTTTAAAGGAATTTCTGTATAAATACGATCAACTACCTCATCCAACATTTTAATGAAAATAAGTTTAATATAATTATGTAAAACGTTTTTTTTAGTGTCTATGTAGGCTAGGTACATTAGCAAGCAATCCAATTATTTTGTTAAACTCAATTATAATTATTAATTTGTTATGTGTTTATCTTAGCGATTGTTATCCTGTTTGATCAAAACATTTTGTAGCGGGCTACACAATCAATAAACAGGTTTATATTCAAGAGCAGCTAGTTATTTTTTCGCCTCATCTCGTTTAAAAAGTTCTTATCCCATTACACTAGAAAGGGATTGTTTTTAAAAGTACCTTTTTTTGGTATCGTATTGCGAGGGACGCTTGGCCGTTGCGCGCTTGAACCGCGGCAGCGAGCGCGGCCGCGTTGAAAATAAAACAATCAACAGCGAACCGGCTCCGCTCGTGGTTGGACGCGCGCGGCCGTGCCTGTGCCTGCACTGCCGGTACCGACGAAATAAATAAACATTTGGCGGGAAAGTGCTGATTCGAAATTCGAATGTGATATTTTTTCAATTTTACTAGAGACGATTTCTTTTTTTTTTCTTGACATTTATTGTGTTAAACCTTTTGTTATCAAGTTTGGTTTGTACAGTTCGTGATTTGCACCCCAAGTGATGGATTAAATGGGACTAAAGGTGTAATAAAATGTATTGAAGTGTTAATGCGAACTGAATAAAAGGACTGTTAGTCTGCTATTGCGCGGATTTTATGGTAAGTGTGAAATTGATCCCTTTATGTTATACATATTTAAAGATATTTACAGTACCTAATTGATTTGAAATTTTACAACATTGTTTTAATTAAATTAATAATCTACCGAAAGATGTCATAAGAAAAAAATATTTATGGGATAGGACAAGAAAAACATATTAATCCTACGAACATGTAGAAAGAAAAATAATACATTCAGCCGAATATTAAAGCTCCTTCTTTTTGAAGCCCGTTAAAAACCTATTATTTCTGAGATACAACTGAAAGGTGAAAATTGAAAAGTTTTACGGTTGGGGCAAAAATAATATTTAATATTTTTATTTTTGCCCCTACCATAAAAATTTTAAATTAAAAAGGTCCGTGACAAGTCTGACTCTGCATTGCAATTGCAAGTGTCGCGTACATAGAGACTAAGTTTTGTTTTTAATTTTAATCATAATCAAAGAGTCTATACTTACTAAGGAAGCGAGTATGATTTCTTATTCCTAACAAAAGCTGAGTGAACCCATTGTAACCTGATTGTTATTATTCTGCGTCTATGTTGGTGTGCATACTAATGAAATCTCAGTAGGTGTGCCTGTTTTGGCTTTATTGTTGAAGCCGGGGTCTCGGAGTCTACGCGTCCTGTTTTGTTTTAAAAGGTAACCGCCTCGGAGTGACTTGTGGTCAAAACACTGCGGCCGCTGACCATGAGCTTGCAGCTATTATAAGTAACGTCTTGGAACCGATTTTCAGTTCAATATTATTGTTTTTATAGCTTGAAACAGTATTACAAATTGGTTGGCCGATAAAATAACATTTTTTTTTTGAGGTGTAATAGAATAGAATAATCTATAAATGTGCACCAAAAAATATAACTACAACTAGAATATCATCCAATAGGTGAATAGGTTACTTCTAGGCAACCATGTTCCATTGGCGACTACATCATCGCTTACCAACCATGGGTACCCTGAAAGGGAACCCCGGAGTCCTGGAATGCTAGACAAAGAAGGAACATAGGTGTGATTTTAGTCAGTAAAAGTCTGACACGTCCTCGCGCTTCGCCCTAGAGCGCGAGCAGTCATTGGATGATTTTCCACCTTAAAAAAGGTAATGATCAAGCGTGAAACTATCAATAATAGCGTCAGAGTGACTAAATCCCACCTGTGTTCTTTCAGTCGCCCTTTGCCGCGGTAACTCTTTCGAACTTTTCTTGAGCCCTAATGACTCGTATTAGCTTAATTTTCAGCATGATTTACCTTTTCCGACCAGTCCTGTCAGTGGGTGATTTAACTCTTTTAAAATCAAGGACTAAAACCATGTACGAAGTCCGACCTTTGTTTCGGAATTTACGTGTTAGCCTTGTTTATTCTCCCAAACTAGTTATTTTGAAAGGACAATGCTTTAAGCCTCAATTTTTAGCCGCAGACGAACCAGTATCAGGAAGCCTCCATTATTCGATACCATACGGCAGTCTACACATATAGCACTTAACGTTATAGAAAACTAGCTTCTGGCAAGGAGATATCAGCAAATCGTAGGAGCCTAGCAGGGTCGAAGACTACTAGGGCCAAGGGTCTGCCTCTGTAAGGAAGACTCGGCCCTGGCATGTAAGGCAACGAAGGAACAGAAGTAGATTTTTAGTTAGTAAAAGTCTGACACGCCCTCCTGCTCCGCTCAAGAGAGCGGGATGTCAGATAATTTTCCCACTTAAAAAAAAGCCCCTGGCCAGCCAATCAGCCAGCCAGCACAGCCAGCCTATGCAGTTTTGAGTACTTAATGTGGCCTACCCAACAAATGTGCTGTCTTTGGTATTATTCATCAAGTCATTGAGCTCCTTAGTAACCCTGAATTGAGCTACACGAATACTGACTGACTGCACTGACTGGACAGGACCATTCGAATCAGTGTGATTCTTTCCTCAAAAGACCTTCTCAGACACCAATCTGCATGCTTTCCATGGTCTCCATGTCGACAGGCTATTTAAATCTGTGTTAATGTTCCCTCTAAATACCATCGCAGATACCAGATTGGTATTGGTTACCAAAATGGTTGATTTGACCATTCGTGTTTTCTGTATGGATCTTAAAAGAGACTTTGAACTCTGAGTTTGTCTCCGTGTTTCTTCTAAGAGTAGTCCAGCTAGGAGACACGGGCCTCATGTAGTTTAAATTGAAGTATAAAAGTGTATTTTAAAAACCTGTTTGTAAAATAAATATCAATTACTCGGGTTATTTGTCAATGTTACTCAGTGATAAAATAGAAGTCTACTAGTGAAATAATTTTTCAGACCCGTTCGGTAAAAGAGTTTAACCATAGAAATATAAAAAAAAACACAAACTCCTTTCTTATATCTCAAACAAAAATATAAAACTTTCCTCGTCATAAAGAAAAAGACGGAGGTTGGGGTAGGAGGGTAAAAAAATAGCCTACGACTTGTTCTCAGATCTACTATACACAAAAAAAATCAAGCCAAGCCAAGCCGAAAAAGCCATTTCAGAGGAGTTCTTAATGAACACTGTACTGTGACACAATTTTTTAATTAGATTAGTATTATACGTTTATTACTTACGTATCTAAGTCTAAAGTCGGTCAAATCGACATTTGACTAAGTTATAGTTTTGTTCAGGCTGCGTCTTTCACAACGGAGAAAGGATTTGTAACATAAAGTGATACGAATCGTGGTCTACTATGTAATCATGAACATAGACAGACATTAGTTTAATTTAGCTTTACTCAATCTCGCGCACCTTGACAGCGACATGAATGTAATCGTTTTTCAGCACGCCAAATAAGAGTTAGCTGTAGAAATCAATATTTTATGTAAATATTGAGGCCAACATTCTGGTGCAGTATCGCAATCAATGTCACAGTCAGCCAAAACATTTGATATCAATATCCCTCCACTCCCAAACGAGTCTTTCATTATTTTCATCATAAACCTCGGGTCCACAGATATGAACTATCCACACTTTACGACTGAAGTTTGTAAAAAAAAAAGGTTTTCATTTTGAAATGGAAATACTAGCTAGCTATAAGTAAAGACTGTGATAAAATCCGAGGCTCGAAAACATGTTAGTTTCACGAATTTAACAAATACTTGACCTTATTTCACCTAATACAAGTTTAATACCTTTAATGGATTCCGTTATATTATTTGTATAGCAGTTCTAACACTCGCCAACTGAATAAACGATTGTTTCTTAATAGCATTCGAATGATTTAAAAGCACATCTACGCCCTAATCATCATTTATAAATAATAGCAGTCTACTATCACAACGCTTGCTGACTTATAATTACGTATGCGATGTAGCAATTTCGTATCGTATACAAAAAATAATGGCCAGGTTCAAACAGCTATGACTGCCGGTTTGGAGAGCCTACTTATTTAAAAGTGCGACTGAAGAACAGGTGAACGAGGCACGTGCCTCGAGCCAGGTGGAGTGGAGCAGCATTTTTTTTAATGTCTGTATACTTAAGTACGTCTATGCAGATAAATAAGCCCATCATTTTTACTTTTGCATCTGTAGTAAGTAATACTTTGTATTTAAGACCCAATGAACACTTTTAAACTTGATTGGTACTTTGGTAATTTCATGTTAAAAGCGTATTCTAATTCAAAGAACGGGTTTGCTCGATTAATATTTAAATCGGGCTACCGTCTCTTGAGATCTGGAGGAATTGAGTAGCTTAGCTGCCTGCCGTGTGTACATAAGTTAACAAGCCCACGGACGGAACCCCGTTATCTAAATATGTTCATAGGCAATTCTGTCATTGCCCAGATCCTACAATTTATTAACAGTTAAGCAGTTATATTTCCGCGGTGGGCAATTATTGAATGCTTCTAAGCATGAAATACTGCATGTTCGATTTAACCTACTTGTAAGTAGTGCGTCTGTCACGCTGTCACGATATTTTCATATCGCTACTAAGATACGCCCCTTTTCGCAGATTTTTTTTTTAACTGGGATTTCATCAACTATTTTTCTTGCTCTGGGTTAAACTAGTGACAAAAACCTTCTAGTGTTACTTCAGTTAGGTACCCTTTACTTTCCAACACCACGATAACTCTTCCGTACATGATCTATCTATCTAGATTTTTTTTGGTAGGCAGTTTCCTCGTTCCGTACTTACTTAATTTCTGGTCAATCCACGTCATTGCAGAGTTTGCTATGCTAGTACTGTTTAAACATATGGTACAATAAGGTCAAAATTTTGGCCATTCTGAACTTAGACTTTCCGTACCTATAATACTTATTGCATTCGCCATAATTATGATTTACTGTGCGAAGTTCGGAGCAGTTAAAATATTTCGGCCATACTCTACGTTGGTCACTTTTTATTGCATGAGCATTCGCTTTGTTAGATTCATAAAAGTTCATAGATCACAGAACTTTCATTCTTGGAAGACAGTGCTCTCCTTTTTGTTTGTTTAAGTCCTGAATGTTTTTATAGCATTTCTTTTGTTTTGTAATTATATAACTATGGCTATATGATTCAGACTCGAGGCCATATCGTGATCATCTCGAGAACTGTTCGTGTGACAAGCATGTCTCCGGCGGTGATCGTGATTGCTTTCATCGAGATATGGGCCACATCACGACTAGCTAATCTCAGCCAATCTACCATTGAACGCAGATACTTGTAAACAATAGACCGCGGGAACTATGGTTTGTGAAACTGTGACAAACATATGCGAATATGAATGTTTGTAACGCAAACAAGCCCTTGTTTACCTGACCGTATTGTAGTCATACGAATGGACTACCGTGTTCTTCTCCACAGTTTTGCTCTCGTAAAATGCCTGCTACATAACATTATATTTTAGATTAGATAATTTTACATGGTAAAATTAATGGCAATCTTTGCCATTTCCTAAATATTTTAACTATTTTTCTTTTATTGTGTTTATCGATTTAAAACTTTGAAAAACTTCTCTGAATTGTGAAACAATTTTTTATTAACCGACTTCTAAAAAAGGAGGAGGTTCTCAATTCGGATGTTTGTATTTTTTTTTTTTATGTATGTTCGCGCATAACTTCGTCACTTGGCAACCGATTTGAAAATTCTTCTTTTGTCGGAAAGGGTATCTTCCCAAATGGTCCCATAGTCACCAAGTCGAGGGATCGAGGGAACTCCTGAAATATTATAGGCAACCATATAGTTCTTTTGGTATTTTCATCAAAGACTTAAGCATTTATAGTCAAAACATGAAATTTGATGAAGTGGAACTGGTGAAGAAAATCAGAAATGGCCAACGGAAGTTCATACTCACACAGATCTCCCAATGAACATAGTTACAATTAAATGAATAGTTCTGAATACGTATGTTGAAAATGGTATATTCGATGTGATCTGATGATGATGATGGAGCCGGAAGATAGGCACCGGAACTCCGTAATTAATCAATGTATCCTAGTAGGGTTTGAGTTAATTGGAATTGTCATGAGAAAAAAGTACTCTGGCTGTAAGTGTATTGCAACTAAAAAGTGTGAAATAAAAAACTTTTTACAAAAAAAAAAAACCGAATTACTAAAAAAAACACTAAAACTATCAAAATAACTTTAATTTTGGAAGTCGGTGTTAAATAACGAAGAGGCAAAACTATTACAGAAACACCGACTTCCGAAATTAAAGTTATTTTGATAGTTTTAGTGTTTTTTTAGTAAGTCGGTTATTTTTTTTTGTAAAAAGTTTTTTTAGATCCCTGGTTTTATAGCTGCACGTACTTGGTGGCCTGAATATATGGAAACCTAATTCAGGCACCAGTCTCTCACTTAGTTATACTGTGCATGGTGTGTAAATTAGCATAAAGTAATTTTTTTGATGAATAAAAATCTACACTAAGGTAAGATTTGTTTATTTTTATGTTTTTTCGATTGTAGAAGGTAATCTTTGGAAGTACTGGTCCGATTGCTAAAATTTTTTCACCAATAGCTATATTATGTATACGTGAGCGAAGCCGCGGGTAAAAGCTAGTGTTTTATATTATTAATATTATATTAATACGTATCATTATTCCTAGGTGATCGAGAGCACATTACCATTTTGTAATAAAGTCATGTTTGGCCGATACGAGCCATAATCGCTAATAATAGCGTGTGACATCATTTTGCTGAAGCTTTAGTTACATTATTATTCACATGTGTTTATGAGAACATACATGAATTATAAGCTAATGAGGTAGGTACCTACCTACTATTATGATAACGAATAAATTAATTTTTCGTGTGACTAACTGGGCTTTCGTCTTTGATTTCGTTGTTTTAAATTTCTGGATTCAGTTGGGCAAAATGCACCATTATTTAAATACCAATTTATCATAGTAATATTATAAAGGTGAAACTTTATATGAATGTATGCTTGTTACTCCTTGCTCAAGGCTCAAAAGGCCAATAGATTTTGATGAAATTTGGTACCCGGATAGCTGATATTCTGGATTAACACAGGCTATAAATTATAATGGGGGATGCACTAATTCCACACAGGCTAATTCGTCTCAGAAGCTAGTCTATCATAAGGGTCTTCAGATCAGGCTTCCTGATATCAAAGTCAAAGTGTTTATTTCAAATAAACCATTGACAGGCACTTTTCAATTGTCAATAAGTTGTAGGTAATTGTCCATCAGAGATTCATCACTGCTTACCATTAGGTGGGATCGCAGTCAAACGCTAGTTTATATAAATAAAAAAAAAGTCAGTCAGTCAGGAAAATAATGCTAATTGCTCATTTCAAAGCGTATCTCTATGAAGAAGAATCATATTTTTTACCCGATTTAGAAAAGGAGGAAGTTCTATGTTCGATTGAATGTATGTTGTTACTTTGTTTATACGTGTAGTCGATGACTGACTGTCAGAAAAGGGGGAGGGGGATGTATCGAACTGATCTGATGATGAAGCCAGAAGGAAAAATATTAAATTAATGTAATCTAACCCTGTTTGGGATTATTAGAATCGTTATGAGAAGCACTGTGGCTATAAGTTATTTAAGTTTGTCTGAGAGGTACTTTTTAGTGGTGGTACCATAACTAAAAAGTGTAAAATAAAAAATGTTAATTTCGGAAGTCGGTGTTAAAAAACGAAGAGACAAAACTATTATAGAAGGACCGACTTCCGAAATTAAAGTTATTTTACAGTTTTCAGTGTTTTTTAACATTGAATTCGGATATATATATATATTTTTTTTTTGTAAAAAGAGTTTTATATTATTTTCAGTCGTACTGGTTTTTGTTAGTCAGGCTTCAGATTCATTCTAAGTTCTGGCCACGATATATCCATAAATAATTTGAGAATGTTGTTCCATCAGTGAGATCTGGACACCAATTGAATCTTCTTTGTTGGCCTGCACATTGAGGAATGACAGTCATTAATCGCTAATGTGGCACGTTGACACTTCTCTTTTGAACGTGGCATAGGTATTTTATGCTCGCATAACGCCTTCATGGTCACGCCTCTTAGATACGCTACTTCGACATTATATTATTCAATTTTCTCTGTGATCGTTGGTGGTCTAATGAAAGTTTTAACAAATGTATAACGCCTTTAAAGTGATCTCATTCTGATTGCCTTTCATTAGTAGAGATTGTGGTGGTTCTAAGATATTGTAATAATATCTTCTATTAACACGTGTGTTTTTTGAAGCGGTTGCATTACTATGAATATTAAATATTCGGTGATTCAAAATTGTGGTGTGAACTGATATTGTTGGCCTCTGACCTTCTTTGTTTTTTTATTTATTTAAAGTAGTACATCCTACATTTAAGTTTAACATTATACGAAAACAATTGCATTAACAACTATTGGTACAATTGGGTACCTAAATGAAAATGGATTTGTGCTGTAAAATTGCAATTTTAACAAAACATACAATATAATTAAAACTTTACAATCAAAATAAGACATAAAATAATAATACAAAGCAATAAATTATTTATAATACAAATGTTGCAATTTAATTAATACAATACAATTTAATATAATATTGGCATTAGTTGGTTTGCTCCTTATGGCAAATCGAATAAGGTAGTAAATTTAGCTAGACTACCTATCATTCGTTTTCGTTCAGTTCTTTATGTCATTGCATAAGTATAGGTATTATGGAGTTCTGTCTTCAATCGTTCGAATAGCTGCAGCTATTTTAGTATCGATCAATAAATTCCCGTGTTTACTGGCCTGCTGTTTTTTATTAGTTACGGAGCCAAAAGTGTTGATCGCATAGGAGGAATAGTGTCATAAAATAATAATAGTAATAATATGCGCGACGCGGCGTTTTGACTCGTGCCATCTCGCGGGTCGGCGACTCGTCCGTCGCACGCGCAGCCTCCGCTCTTCCTCTTTTTGTGTAACGTATAATCAAGTTCGTGACGTTGGCATGTGTGAGTTCCTTTTAATGGTGTGCTATGGCGCACGTGTGCTTGCCTGGAAGAAATCTTTGACCGTCTGTGCTTCAACATCAACGCGTAAACTTTGAACGGATTTCGTTTGAATTTCTTGCTTTGCGCACCGAATAATTAGGTACCTACCTGTCTGATTTAATTGCATTCCTAGACGTTCTTAAAATAGATGGATTAATACGCAGCTTTGTCTCTTGTTTTAAACATTAGATCTTGTTTTTGGAAGCATGAGGTGAATAGAGTTCGAATTTATACCTATCAACTTTGACTTTGAATTTTTTTTTTCATTTGCATTGACGTCTAAGTATATCTAAAGGGACTCAAAGGATTGCAATACCGATATTCATAAAGCAACATCAATATTTCTTCAGCAGTTAAGGAATATAAAACAATATCAAATAAGTTTGTCCGCAGACTGCGAAAAACTGGATTCTGCGAGTGCCATCTAACCTCCAATACCCTCGGGGTTTAGGTCAAAGGTAGGCGCCCCACTTAAAAACTTGTATCTAGCTATGTCATAGCTTAAGCGACTAGAAAGAATCATTTCCAATGGTACATGTATACTATGTGTGGTGACTGCGTGGAAGTGAAGACAAAAAATGTGGCACGTATTCTTTTAGTGTTATTTTCTTTTGGCTTGAGGCTTCATTCCGACCGCAATGGCGAGATAATTATCTCTTAGAATGAAGACAACTCTGGTTATGATTGAAGTTTTCTTTTGTAGTACTTATTTAACATCTTATAATTATTTTTAGTCTATGCGAAATCTGAATATAGTTTGTTCAGAATCAGTAACTGAATGAACTCCTTTAATTTTTACATGTTATACCTATTTTTTCCCAAAAATATTTAAAAAGGTTGCAAATTAGACACCACCGACACTAAGTACAATACAGGTCATGGCAGGACATAGCAGGCATTAGGTGCCAGCAAATAGCTTGGTGCAAGTGCAAAACAACCATTCATTCGCCTGGATGGCCCGGTGACTATTTTTTTTTGCTGACATAACAAGCTTTGTGATTTTTCATGATACAGTTTTGAATTTTGTACATATATTCTTTACATAAAAATACTATACAGGTAGTTCAGATTTCGCATAATACTAAAACGAAGATAGTATATAAATATTTTGCATAAGCACAACAATAAACTTGAATAGAATTTCAATTTTACTTTCCTCGACCCTTTCAGTGGTACTGAATTGAATCAGTCAGGTTAAAGTAAGTACGTTTGCCTGTCTAAAACATTGGTCTCTTTTTATTGTAAGTGAAGCATACATAGGTAACATACCCATTAGTATTCAGTAAAGCATTGATCAAACATCGGCTATAACATTTTTATGAGGATAGAAAGTTACGTGCGCCAAGCATCGTCGTTCGACATACTCTTTATAGGTGCCCGAGTCAAAGGGAATGCTTTTAAGGTTATCATTCAAAATTTATTACTAATGGAACACTTGAAACAATCCCTCGCTTTCTTAAGTTTTTGTATGAAGTTTAAGTTTTTTGTTCCCATGGTAATGTGCAACCACTTGAGCGTTTTCGTATTTTTTTCAGCAATGTGAGTCGCTTTGATGCCGAATCACACGCTAAGTTAACCGCTTGAGATTTGTTATCGAGATTAGATAATATTTTCTCAGAATAGCAATTTGATTTGTCACCTCGCACTTTATAGATCTGCTTGTTTAGAGTGTGATTTGAAATGCAATTTCCGTGAACAAACGATAACTTATCTTCATCTATCTTCAACACACTTTTTTCTACGAGTTCTGGTACCTTATGAAATGTAGGTACAATTTCAAAGATTACAGTAAACAAACACTTATAGGAACCATCAATTATTTACCAATTTCTTTGGATGGAACCAGTCATCTGGTAAAAGGAGCGTGACTGGGCAATAAGCAACAATTGCTTGATTGCTACCCAAACTAACATGTTATTAAGCTTTTAAAGAACGTTTAGTGACAAAACGCATCATCATGCATGATACATGATTGAAGTCTTATTTCTCTGTTGAGAGTGCCACTATTACAATTGAAAGTTTTAATTATGATTGGTCTGAATAAAAAACGTATAAAAAGTAATAGCTGCTGGCTTTTTTATGAAACGCTGTGCTAGAAAGTATTAGGCTTTGAGATAAAGAAGTAATGTCCTACAAAAACATAAAAAGTGAATCTTGAGCCGTTGAGCGTATCTAACTGAGGAATGCGACTGCGGTCGACAGACGGATCATTTCGGTCATTACAAACGTTGTTACTTATTACCCACGTGGTGTTACACTCCATTTCTTACTTGCTGACGTAAAAAATATAGTAATTTATGATTCATTTCTCTGTTATAAATCAATTACTGATAATTCGGTATTTATAGTCACATGGCATATGAAACTCGCACATTCGATATACTCAATACTTTATTGCAAATCGTCTATTTGATGGCTGATAAAAGAGAACTATAAGATTAAATGAGAACTATTAAAAATATTTCTAAGTACCTATTGTAGTTTTTTATGAAGCTGAAAGCTATTAAGCTAAAGGAGTATCAACGCAGCCTGAAACAATTACACAAACCGAATGAACCATTTCTTTATAATCCTGTAGCGGCCTTCTAATACTGTGGGTCATGTCTGCTTAAACAGCATCAGAACACGCTCCTCAGTTCCATGTAGGTATACATATAGCTCACATATTAGGTGTTCATGATTAAAGTAAAACGAGATATTAAACACCTGAATATGATTTAACTGAACGTTTCAAAGTGTTATCCGTGAGAAGATAATTTTAATCTAAAGGTACTAACTAACATTATAAAGAGAAAAGATTTGTATTTTTGTTTATAATGAATAAACTCAAAAACTATTGGGCTGATTTAAAAAAATATTTCGGCAGTAGAATGCTACTTTATCATTGAATGATATGCATGGCAGGTGATGGCAGGCTATATATGGTTGTACTGTCACGCGGGCAAAGCCTCTAGCTGAAGCTAGTGACAAAAAAAAGAAGCAATTGATAAAGCGAGACCAAATATATTTTCCAAAAAACCTTAATTAGCAAAGAGCGTATAAAAATCTACTTGGTAAAGGACTTAGAATCTTTTATTAACCAAGTGTGGCAATGAAACGAAACTGGTCGGAGCATAACACTTGAGATTAATTATTTTTGGGTGCACGGATTATGCACGGTGCATCGGTACGGCAGTTATGGGGTTTTACCCTTTTACTTTTGTAATTTAATTGTTGGTTACGTTTAATTAAACATTTCGAAGATTAAAATGCATCCAGCCACGCTGCGTTTTTAATTAGAATGTCTTATGTTGATTTAATTGTGTGTTAAGAGATCTTAATATTGAAGTTTTAGAAAATAAGAATCAAACGGCTAGCCGTTTGCTTCTTATTTTGCGGCTGACGAAACATTAAGCTAAGTTCTAGAGAAAGTAGAATGTGTAAGAAATTAAGAATAGAAGAGTTTTGTAATTCAATTACATACAATGTTTATTGCTACCGACTGTTCTGCAGCGAGTCGTTCCAAACTTTCTACAAATATTTATGCTCTGGAATCCGTAATCACGATCTCAGTTACTTGTAACAGAATCTGTAAATAAAAAACGAGATGGGCACGTGTCTTGTGCAACAAGCAAATGATATCCAGGAATTAACCCCGTTTTTTGTGAAATTATCGATAGATCGGAAGTGTGGCCGCAAGTTTCTGACTGAAATAGCCCAGTTTGCTTGTTTAGTATTTAGAAACAACATGTAAACTCAACACGTACGCGTGCATTTGCATTACAAAATATATTGGCGCCTTTAACGGAACCAATACCATTACGTTCCAAACAGACAGAGAATGCATTCATGTTGATGAAGATTTGTGTTGTCAGATATATCGTGTTGTTAGGGATTTGTAGATATATCGTTTTGCACTTTATTTAAAAACTACAAACAGAGCCTATTGTGACTTCTAACGTTTGCTATAAATAACTTTCATTCATGAATTCGTAATCACATTACCAATGATGGCAGCCAATCTCTGTCTGTCTGAATCTGTTCAAAGGGTAATGCGCTAAAAAAAATTGTTTCATGATTAGGCCAATCGGCGGACGTTCCCATGTTCTTCATAAATCATGCAGTTTCAAATAAACCGTTTTACTGCGTGTCGTTTCGCGGAAGCCCGCACATGTGCTTACGCATGCGACCGATGCACCGCGGGGCGCCGGCGCACGACTTGCAACACTAATTTGGACAAGACGGCGGCAAGGCCCCGATTCTTTATTTCCATTGTATAAATCGAAAAAAACAAATGAGCGGCTAATAAATGAACAGAGTAATTGGAGCATTTAAATTAAGTGTTGTTTTGTTTGGATTCATTGTAAGGATTACAGAAAGTATTTTAAATCGTGTTTGCAGGCTTCTGTTGTTTTGTAATTTAGATTTATTAAAGACGATATAACCACAAACATGCGGTAGTTTCTTTTATAGTTCATTATCATTAGCAAAAGGTATGCTCTATAATTCTGTTAATTGCTATTTTTGCTCCTTGGGATCTTGTAATGTCTTCCGGGTATGTTTTTATTGTAAAGAAGTCACTGTATGTTCCTCAAAGCAGTTAAATCGCGTAAAAAATTCTTTGTTGTATTTTGAAGAGTTTTCTATTTTGTTGCTATATAACCGTATTTTACGTATTTATCAGCGGAACGAATTTTGGAAACCACTTGCTGAAGCGTAACGTCATCCCGTTCTTGTTAAGGATCTACAATTGTGTTTCACGTTTCGAAATTGACTTCTATTTTGGCTATAATAAATTTTCACGGTCTGTGTCGAACAATCAATTGATAATTAGCAAGCTCTGCAACCGTTTGCCTGCACTCAACAAAGGTTAACAGGGAACGAAACACTATTGTTGTCGTCGTTGGTCGCAGTACTAACAATGCTCGCGACTTGAGCAGTGAAAGGAATCAGCTAATGAATCATTGTGTAATTAAATATGAAAACTCGCCTTATTAACCCCAATGTAACAATTATATGAATGAGAAATCAGAACACGATAGTTGACTCCGCCCCTCGATTGTCTTGTCTAGGCTGTGTGAACGTTTCGTCAAATTATTGTTCCATGTTGTCTGCTTTTGACGGCTGTTCTCACTTCTTAGACGTTTTTCATGTTAAACTTTATGTATCAACAACATAAACTTAATGTTCTCGATAGGCTTGTAATAATTTTTTAAGACTAAGAAGTATAAAAGTCTCATCTAATGTAAAGTAAACTGGTGATCGACATAAGAACAGAAGAAATGAGGAGATTCTGATTTTTTACGGATATCTTTTTTTACTTAAGAATCAAATGATTTCTTCTACTCTGTGTCGAGCCAGAACGAAACTTTTACTGACTAAAACTCACAGGGTTCCTACAGTTGCCCCTTGCGAGGGCCACGGCAACTCTTTTTATAATCCGACTACTCGACCAATATACGAAGGAATATTGTCACTTAGGAAGATTAATGTCTTACAAACCACATATATCCTGAACGCAGTTCCTCGTGTCTTTAAAACATCTTCCCGAAGATTTATTTTAATCCAAAGATAATCCCAGTGATCCATAAATCAGACTTGTTAACTAAATTGCAGATATTACATTCCCCACTTTATTTTATCTTTCCAGATACCGAAATGTGGACAGTGGATAAATGACTGTAGTGCTCTATTCATCAAAATGGCGTATTGGTGATAAAAATGGCGCCAACAATGGCGACTCCCGCGCACGACCGTTACGCGCGCGACGCTGAACTCCGACCTCAGCATTCGAGAGATGGATCTCGAGATTCTGGGATCTTTCACACCACCAAAGGATTGTGGAATGCTCCGGGCCAGAACAACTGCTTTTTGAACAGTGCTGTTCAGGTATGTCATGTTTCTTCCTTTCTTTATCGGTCTAGGTAAGAGTCGCATGCGACAACGCGAATTGATGGCAGCTGTTCTTACTACTTGCGTTATCGCGAACAATAATAACTACATGACAAGATGTGACGGCTCGAATTTGCTTGTTACGAGACTTGACTTTCATCATTCATTCTTTCACACCCCGTCTCTCTTGACATCAACGTTACTTTTGTCGCATTTGCCTCTTCATAAATTAGCTTTAATGAAGATGCTTCTTCGAAGTGCATGTCCCTTTTAACATATCTGTGTTGTGACCCACCTGACCTTCGCTCATAGGATTGTTTAATAAGCTCGGGCAAAATTCCTCGAAGGTTGAAGGCAAACAAGTACTTAAATGGCAGTGTGCGAAGTTCAACGTGTCTGATTGTTTGAGTATCGTGGGTGGTGTGTTGATGCTTCATGTCTGGTGAAATACCTATGTGGTTAATACGTACATCTATTAGCAGACGTGGATAGTCGTGAGATTTTTAAAATAATACGTCATTTTTATTTCTGTTCACATAGAAATGTTTGTATTCTTTGTTTCTCGTACAGGTATATCTAGAGTTGGTATAATGTCATAGGTATGTTAAAATATCTTAATTAGGTGTGTTGTTTGATACTTATGTTACAGACTTTATTACATGTTTATTCCCAAATTCTTTGGGTTCTTCTCATTTAAAATGTAAAACGAACTTAATTATAACTCAATACATATTCATGTTTAGTGTTGGCAACAATGATAAGAATCATTAACACTAACATTTGAAATGTATAAGTTAACAGCCTTCGTCTGTGGACTTAAAAGATTTCATATTTTAAGTTGACGTAAATAATATTAAGTGATAAATTCGGAGATAAACGAGAGGCATTAGGAAGCTGTCACTGGCACGCCTGCGAGCATTATTCAAATTTCATCGAGTAAGCTGGGGGCCTAATCCTCTATCTCGAATATTTAACAAAGCATTATTCCTTATCACGTCCAGATATTGGAGCGAAGCTTGGAAATCTTAAGATGATTTATACTGGTGGGTGTTCTTACTCAGCTTGAAAGCTTTACTTTCTTGGCTCATTACGTTAATTCGTTATTAATTGTAACCATTTATTTGTCTCTACATAATTTAAAACAAAGTCGTTTTCCTCGTCTCGTTCTTTTACTAACTCCTCCTAAACCACGTAAAGGATTTTGATTCAGTTTTCACTAATAGAAATAGCAATAAAAGAGGAAGGTTTGTGTTTATAATTTTGACCCCTACAAAGTAAGTTGGGCACAAATGTTCTATAATTCCTACAGTTATCGGAATATTTCTAATAGTGTTTCATCGTCCTGCTCTGACACAGTATACATTTTGATTGTCCACTAAGTAGTTTTTCTCCCATGTCTTTCTATCCCTCTTAATATTCCTCCCTTTTCTAACTAAATAATCTTGGATACTTCTATCCATCTACTTTCTCTTGTATATTTCAATTCACCAGTGTTCGGTAAGTACGATCTTCTTAATTCACCTTTTCAAAAGCTTCATAGTGATCCGCCATTTCGTATAAAATACTGCTATTCTAAGATTTTATGGTCAAAGGTAAACATATTCGAATTATAAGCGGACAATATGGGTTTGGTGACACACGTTATAAGTAACGGCGTGTACTTATTTACACCGGTTCTCTTGATTTATTATATACCAAAAACGAATCTTAGCAGGCTGAAGTTAAAGTTGAATTTTGTGTGGTATTACGTGATGATGATGACACTGTTGGCTATTTCCATTAGGGGTCGTTTGTTGACGTGACGGCTATACTAATAATATGTTAGAACCTGTTTATAGGCTTCTTGTATTGCAGCGTCAATATTTTGAAGTAGCTGGTGGGTCCAAAAATATCAAATTACGGTATCTCTGGAATAATTTCTCTACCTGATACTAATTTGGGTCGCCATGAGAAAATAAATATTTGAGTGATACTGGCGACTAACTTTTTTAATAATTGTAATACTAATGAGCTTGTATGTATGCTGTACATATATTTGTTTAGGTTATTTTAATTTTAAATAGGATTATTACTTAATGGTAATAATTTGATTAAGTACATATATCGTAATCAACAGATTTTTACAAGTGTTTTGTAGGGGCTTTCTTTTATGTATGTAAATACCGGTCTGTAACAGAAGGCCTCACTCACTCTTCCATATCTATGTACTGTATAGTATACGCAGCCTGTTATTTTTTTTACATAATCAAAAACAAATAAAATTAAAATAACAAAATAATTTTTCGATACTTAATAAATAAAATTAAAATTAGTCAAATTGAATTGGTTTTGTTGTGCATTTACAATTGTCCTCGTGTGCAATCTATACTTATACACCCCTACTTTTTAATTAGTACAAAAAAAAATGGGGCTCTATCTGTACCCGTCACTGATCATATTTTTATAGTCAAAAGTAGAAAAAACCGAAATCCTAAAATTGACCACGAAAAGGTAAATTCATCATAGAATCAATCAAACATAACAATTGCTAGTAGAAAATACTGCGGGCAGTGTTTTTTCTTAATAATTGTCACTTATTCATTCATTAATCAATAGCCTTCACAATATTTCCATAAATTGAGTGACATTTTGGGACATAAACCAACGCTAATAACTTTGCAGTTTATGAATATTTTTTATTGTGATTTTACTTATAAAATAACAAGGGCTTTTCTAATAAGCCCTTTAGGTATTTGTACTAATTAAAAAAATAGTGGTGTATATTACAAGGTTGCTGTAAGAAAACTGCTAAAATTGTGTTTTTTTTTTTAATTTTGTCTACAATGGAGAAGCTTTCTTGAAGACAAGCCGGTTAATCTATTGTATTATACTAACACGAGCGTTACAATATGTTAATTACCAGTTTTATCTTTTCGCGCGTGTCATATCCATGTGAAGAGAAAGACGTCGATGAAGCTATAACTTTTCATACAATAACCACTTGTGTGTAGTGTTACATTTCCCACATGTGTAGTCTCACCAAGAGTCTGCCTGAGATAGTTATGTTACGTCGTACCGGTAATAGGTTTAGCGTTATCGTGGGAACAAAATGCCTGTTTCAATTAGTAAAACATCGAATCACTGTTTTCTTTTATTTATTTTTTCAGTGTGAAAAATCATCTTATGACAACCCCCGCTCTTGGGCGGAGCGGGAGATAGTGTCAGACTCTTACTGACTAAAAAACCCATCCCATTCCTGCAAGCCTTCATACCAGGGCTCGAGCGCCCTTTCGGATAACCCTGGCCCCAGTAGGCTTCGACCCGGCTGGGCCCCTGCTGTTGCTGACAACTCCTTGAGACGCGCGGGAACAGCGCGCGCCGTCAACGACTTGGGCTTGGTCCGGACAGTTACCGGACGGCCGGACGGCCGGACAGCGAGCTACCCATTGCTCACTGTCCGCAAGCCCGCGCCTACGGTGGCTGGAAATCGGGATCGGAATCCGAGAGCGGCGAGAGCGCCGTTGCCTGATGCGGTCATCGAATCACTGTCACAAAATAGGTAGGTACAGAAGACAATCTCATGTATACTTCACTTTTTATACCTACGCTCGGTGGACGCACACTGATGAGCGTTTGAGCCGGTACTGTTCGACGAGTGAGCCAAGACATTCCGAGAAATCGTGTCCGTGAGCGGTGTCTATGTGTGCGTTGCTCGAGCGCGATTGTATGTAGATTGACTTCTGTACCTATCTATTTTGTGTCACTGTTGTCTAAGATTAGTTTTTTTTATGACTTCGCAACAGACAGAAAGAATGTGAATGCAATTTTTGTATTTGCAAAATTAATTATTTATTTTATACTTCATGCACACAAAAGTACAGAGGCGGACTCTTCCAGTCAACCTTTTAGCTGTTTCTGTTCGGCTCGTAGTTGTTTACTAAAGCTGTTGCTAGTTGCTGAAGCTAGTCGTAAAACTACGAAAAACAAAAATATCTTTATCAATGACGAAGTTACAAAGCTTCAAAGCTACTCATAAGAAGAAGTCCGATAAGAACTTGGCCGCCATAGAAAAAGGCGTCTTAGCGACAAAGACGACATTAATTATTGTATAAATTGTTATTTATTTGATATTGTGTTCACAGTTAGTTCTCTATTTTTGTATATTTATTGACAAACTGGTTAAATAGCAAATATATTAGGTATATATTTTTTATTTAACGTGGGTTCGTTCATTAACATGTAAATTCACATACTTACACTCAGACCCGGAACACCAATCTGTAGGCCATACAAATGTTTGTTCCGTGCGGTAATCAAACTCGCGATATGTAACATAGCAGCCAATCTTTCAACTACTGTGACAACCGTGCATGATGACTTCATTGATGTGATAAGAGGAAGTTTTTGTCATAAGTTGCGAAATTCATCACGGAACTGCGAAATTTAGAAAGTTTTTTTTTATAATGGACAGGCTCGCGTTTGACCACTAGATATTTCACCTGATGGTAAGCGATGATGTGGCCGACGATGGAACACGCTTGCCTAGAAGCAATCTAGTTACTCCTGATTTAAAGACCCCTAGGTTATAGTTATCAGGAAACACAGACTCCGGCAGGGAATTCCACTCCATAGCTGTACGCATAATGAATGTGTTCCCAAAACGCTTTGTACGTATGGGTGGGATGTCCACCAAGTACCGGTGGCGCAACACCGTACCTACGTCAATAAAACTACGTCTAAAAAAACATCGATTGGATAAAAGCAGCACTGATGCCCCGGGGACAAAGACGACCTCATTGTAATTGCTATAGTTTCGCGTATGAATTTAATGCTATTTTATTTGTATATTGAGAAACTCTCCTACTATTGCCTACCAGTAAGTTGACCGTGGCCTCATGTCTTTGTGTGATTGCATGTAAAGCCATAGTGCAATCAACATTTTTGTGGGTCACATGTTTTGTTTCTCGGCCGGTCATCCGACATCAACTATCCCTTGCCGATATAGTTTTTTTTTTAACTGATAACTAGTGCTTGACTGCGATCCCACCTGATGATAAGCAGTGGTGCAATCTCTTATGGTGAGGCGCACTAGTTTATAAGCCTATTCACTCTTGCCTTGAAAACACTCAAATTGTAATCGGACGGGAATACCGCAGCAGGCAAATCGTTCCAGTCTTTTGACGCAAAATGTAGAAGTTGGCAAAAATCACTAAAGTATTTTGGCGTCAATCATAGAATTTCGAATCGGTAGCCGAATATCCTAGGGTGGGTTCAATCGGGCCCCACATATGACTGACTGGCCTGTTGGTCTAGTAATGTCCATGGCCCTGACTACACCGGAGCAGTGCCGTAACCAGCTTTTTATACGCTCGGTGCGAGCTTCTATAACTGCGCCCCTAGAAAAAGTACAGTACAAACAAAAAGTATATAATTTTTGTGGCCCTCCGGGAACTGCACCCTGTGTCTGGGCACCGCTGGCACCGCCGTATTTACGGCACTGCACCGGAGGTCGTGGTTTCGATTCCCACCCAGGACAAATGTTTGTGTGATGAGCACGATCATTTTTTCTGTATCTGGGTGTAATATATTTATTTATTGCTTATGTCCCACGATTAAAAAAAAGTGGCACTATAATAAAAATGCCACTTTTTGGTAAAACTTTAACTTTTGAATTTGATTATCACAACGCATTCTCTGATTGTTAAAGTCTTTGTTCCAATTGTTAATGTTCCTCGGTTATTGATTCGCAACTTCTTATCGATTAAATAAGTAGGTACACTGAAAACCTTATGACTGCTGAAAAATCACCTTATTTAGAAATATAAAAGTATGTTTATCAACTGTCTAGTATTCATACCACAAGCTCTGTTTAGTTTGGACTAGACGGCGTTGTGTAAAAGTTGTGGAATATTATCTATTATCATTCCTACATCTATGCTCAAGAATGTCGTTTTCATCAAGAAAAATATTTTCTGAACTAGGTTACGTTTCTTGTTTATTACACCTGTCCAAAGTTATCTGGTTCATTTCACGTTTTACACGTCCTCGTATTACACTCAAAATTAATCGTCAGCGGAGTTTGTAACCAAACTATGTATTCCGGTTCTGAACACACGCATAACTGACGTTCCATCGCTCGTACTCACTTGATAAATCTGATCCAATTTACATAGACGTAATTACCACACGGAAAAGACGCGAGAGCATACAAAAAAGTTACAACCATCAGCTCTGGGCGTAATGATGCGTAGGTAGGTACCGTGATGGGTGCCGCATCAAACTCCCATTAAAATGCCTGTCTATACATCGCGTGAAGATTCCTCGAAATGAGACAAATGATGTCATAGCTCCAGGGTATACGTGTGTGATCTTATTTAGGAGTTTTAGGATCCAAGATTTTAATAAGCAATTACGTATTAGAATTCCATCAAAGTATTTGTGTCAGTTTATGTATGAAGTCATGTAGGTGAACAAGACATTTGTAGACCTAGCTCGGTATGGTATTGACCTTCTACTCTTTTTGCAGTCGCTAGCGCTTTAGAAGTTACCGGCTGATAATTATGCAGAAAGAAAAACAAAGATTTAAATGGAAATGGAATGTTAACAGACCCTTACTTGTAAGTTGCATTGAAAACATTTTTATAGGAGACATCAGCAATTCCTTTACGCAGATTTGCGAACCTCAGTTTTTAGTTCCAATCAAACAGTCGTAGAAACATTTTACTATCTGGCATTCCAGCGGCTTTAAAAGCGTAACTAAAGAAATGTACCATGAATAGTTGGCACGAGCCAGGAATGTAAGAAAAAGTGAAGTGTTGAGAGTGACATGGGGTTTGCGCGTCAAAGTAACGTGAAGCTGCAAAGATTGCGTCGTCTGGCTTTTGATGGATGACGCCTCGCAACTTGTTGTTACTTCTTAGAAAATACGACGTGTCCCGAGATGAACCTGGGCAATTTGTTATTATGTGAAAATTATTTTTAATCCCTTTCCTTCAATCTGTTTTATGATGACTTATCATTATATGTAATAGGAGGATGGCGGTTCATTTCTTTTACTTTGAAAAATGCTAATAGTAAATCTTAGATCTCTGTACTTTTGAGAGCTTAATGACCTCCTCTTAGAATGCTTCTAAAAAGCCTAACCCAATGTTAAGGCTCAGAAGTTAGCCCTTTCGGAACACATTGATATCTAAAATCTCAAACATCGTCTCCAACAGCAGAGGGTTTCTCTGCAGCTTTAGATCACACCACCAAAACAATCAATGTAAAATATATTTTTAGTGGGAAAACATCAAATGATTCCATCCGTTCTCAGAGTTGTCGCTCCGTATTCCTTTATTATTTATTTATTTAATTCTTTATGCAAAAAAAGTGTACAAAGGCGGACTTAATGCCATAAGGCATTTTCTACCAGTCAACCTTTGCTTTCCTTTTGCGTTCCAGGACTGTCGTAACTCTTACGAACAATCCCGCAATGTATGTTAACTATCAAATTAAAAATACCGCTAACCTCTGACGCTGAGTAGACTGATATTAATGCTAAGAGTATTAATAAAATGAAACAAAGATCGTGTGAACTCCGCCTGAAGAGGGGATTTTCTTACGGGGTTTCTAATAGCCGTCGCGTTCCCATATAGGTAGATTTAATTGGAGCACGCGATAGCCCTATCAATCTTTCTCAGTAATTCAAAAATTACTTCATTGTCTTCAAACTAATATTTCAAAATGAGAGGTGTTTCTAGATTGAATTTAAGTAATACGGTCAATGAACTTCCTCTTTGTAATTAACAACATGATTAACGTAGTACCCAGATAGAAACGGAAGCCAAATCTTATGTTATCTAAGAAAGAGCTCGAGCTGTCAACATGTTTGGTTAAAACTTAATTAGTCAAGTGTCCAGAAGCTACAAAACCAGTGTATTTAAAAATCATTTACTTCATTCTACAAATATTATAAAGGTGAAGAGTTCGTTTGTTTGTTTGAACGCGCTAATTGCAGGAACTACTGGTTCGAATTTAAAAAAAATCTTGTAGTGTTGGATAGTTCATTTATGGAGGATGATCATAGACTATAAACCATCATGCTACGGTCAACAGGAGCGGAACAGTGACCAAAGACGCGGGTGAACTCGCGGGCGACATCTTTTTTTTTCCATAGAACTGATGGCAAATAAAGTAGGGTTGAATTAGTACGTGGGAAATATTTTGAATAGAAGATTTAATAACATTAAAATGATAGTAGTTAGATTCAGACAACGCTATTGCGGTAAAAGAAACGCTGTGTTGATATGTGCAGACAGACTGTGTGACAGACCTCTTTGTCATCGAGAAAATATAGTACCATAGAGCTAAAACTATACTACACACGCTACGATCTGTAGCCTGATTCATGTAATGAAAACCGTAACGATATCGTAGCGATTTAATCGTTTAGACCATTTCCGTATTCACATCCATCAATCGAGTTTGAACGACACCGATTTTAAAGTCGTTTGAAATTCGTCGATTTAAAAAAAAATCTGCATAAGTAACGTTATCCTGGCAGAATACTTGTTATTGTAACTGGAAATAAGTCGATAGATCGTGAATACCGCTTTTGGATAGGACTTCGATCGAACGACTATAAAACTTCAACGATATTTGGCTTGTTTGATTTTACGTGAATCAGACTACTGAGCACGCTCTGGCCGCATAGGTCTTCATACATTTTATATGGATATAGATTTGTAGAGCTACACTTGATCCACGCTACGCGACGTCGTTCCACGTACAAATCAGGCGTGTTACACGTGTGCGTCGGTCTAATGTAGATCTAGCTTTACGCTGTGGCTAGATTATCGCACGAATATTCTTGTCGCGATGTCCCGAAGAAAACATTGTATTCGGGTATACGTGATGTTATTGTCTACATTAGCAGTCAATTCGAGGCTAAAGTGAATATGCTTTTAATAAAACTAGTGCACTTCACCATCAACGATTGCATCACTACTTGCCATTAAGTGGGATCGCAGTCAAGCACTAATTTATATAATTAAAAAAACTACTCGGTCATATTTGTCGCGATAGCGCGAATATTCGCCGTATTTCGATTAGTAGCCAAAACATTCAGGACTAGGGTTTGCTCGAGAAGTTTCAGTAATAAGTCACAAAGTGGACTATAAAATGAGCCCGTTATACTTTTGTGCACCTGTTCGTGGAAGCGTTAAGCAGATAAGCCCATGTTAGCTTTTACTCCATTCTTTACACCGTCTTATCTCTTCCGTAATGGATCGCCCTATGCGCGGCGTTGCCGGTACCTACTTTTAGTGGTCTGAAATGAAGCTTAGGTAAGTTTTAAGTATCACACTTGTGCAATAGAAGGTACAAGCTTTATGGGGTCTTTAAACAGCATTACGGTATTATAGTTGTTGATAATAAAGTTTACGATCGTGTTCTAATCAGGACCTTTGCGTACAATATCAACTACTTAATTTACTCACTACGTTGCGAAGTAAACAAACTATTGATTTCATTGTGAAGGAAATATAAGTGTCGTTTATGTAAGGTTTCGTTATCGACGTCCCATTTCCTACGCTTTTTAACAATGGTTTTACTATTGGCGGAAAAGCACTAGTCTGAAATTGGAGATTAGTTACGCAATGAAGTCACTACTTCATTGTTTCTATCAGTATTCTGTATCGTTTATGATTTGTGTGCGATTAAATCATTTCCAGTTTTGAACGTTTATTTGGAGCATAAAATATTGCTGCAGAATTTTTAAATCCTTATGTCCTCTGTATTCTCTCAGTCATGCGGAACTGATTCATAATTCTTTGAGCTGAGTATATCCTTCAACATTATTCTCCTTCCATGTCGACATGCTTCCTGTTCCGTGCCGTTCGTCATGTTTTCTTAATTTCCATATTGAATCTTGCGTTCTACATCAATTAGTACATTTAATTAAACTGTTGGCTCTTGCTCTCTATCAACTTCGGTAGAATGTTTACCTGTCATAGAATATGTTTTTTTTTTTATTTTATTTTTATTTAATTTTCATAAACAGTTTTCGTTGTTTAGATACATAATTTCCTCGCCAAACTTTACAGTTTGATGGCGAGATACGCTCGCTTTTATAACTTAACAAACTTGTGTTCTCGTACTTAAAAGTTTGACTGACACTGCACGAAATGATCCAATATGACGGTTTGACTACTGATTTTTGTATATGGGTTGTCGCATTCTGAACCATTGGCTTAGTTTGAACGTGTTTTTTGGCGCCAGGTCTTCGGATGCTACATATGAGACATTAAAGCTACCTTTCCTTAAATTACCAAAGTCGAAGCTATCAAAGTTTAATTAGTAAGTCCTTAATTTATTGAAATTGCTTATTGAAAGTATTGAAACATTGGGTTGAATTTGTCGTCATTACAACTCCACATAAATTGCTTTTACTTTATTATTACTACACACATTTGAGTATCGAAACATGATTTAAATGGCCGTCACCTGTTATGAGGCACGAGCCTATATTAAAAAAAGAAATGTTAATCAAACTGCATCTATGCTTTTCTTTTTCTTTCTCTTTAATTTTGGTGTAGGTGCGAGTGAGAGAGTGTATAAAGGTACTCCTGTTATGGAATAAAGCGGGTACGTTCGTGCTGCCAGTTTTCTAAACAATTCTCTTTGAACAGGTGCATGTGTGCTTACACAAGTTATTTTACTAACTATCGACTATTCCACTCACGTCTCGACTCTGTTGTTTACTTAAGGCGCCTCCTCCAAATAGCTATGGACATGTATTTTGTCATAAACTTACGTAATGGTTTCTAATTGCTTTCTAGTTAGTATCTGTAATGGATGTTACAATTAGTTATCGTTTTCTTGACGGGTTTTATTATAATTGTTATCATGAGGAATTCATGGTTTATTTTTAGAACTAGCTTCTGCTCGCTGATTCACCCGCGTATATAGCCTAAGTCACTCAAGAATATAGCAGCTTTTTTTAGGTGAAAAAATTTAGCAATCGGACATTCTGAGATTACTTACTACAAACAAAAAAAAAAAACTTTACCTCTTTATAATATTAGTGTAGAGTGTAGATAATCGAAGAATTCAACTACTCAACTCTTAAATTATTCTAAATAAACTTTAAAAAAAAAACGGAACTAGGTTTGAATTTATCAATTATCGTAAAGAAAAGTTGATAAAGCTATTAATTACTCAGAAAATTGTATAAAAGTAATTATAAAAACAATACAAAAGTGATAAAACGTAAACTCGTTAGTTTGATTGGTTGAACGCGTTTGGGCATTCCACCTCGTGATATTAAAGTTCAGATTGACCTCTGGAGCAAAAGGTTTTTGTTTCATACTTTTATTATTGGCGAGAGAGTTGGTTTTATGTACTGGATATATTTATTTTATGAATGGATAAAGTGAGAGATAAGTATATCAGGGGAAGCTTGGAAGTGGGGCTAGTGACTGAAAAGTTGAAAGGTAATCGTTTGTCTTGGTATGGTCATGTGAAGAAGAAGGATGAAACGCATGCTACTAATACATACAGAATACATACAGCCGAACATAGAACCTTCTCCTTTTCGAAGCCCGTTAAAAAGAGTTATGAGTTTACATAAGGATGGAAGAATGTTACTAAAAGCCCGTTAAAAAGAGTTATGAGTTTACATATGGATGGATGGAGTGGGAGAGGGAGGCCACAGAAAAGATGGATGGATTGTGTGAGAAGTGAAATGAATGAAAAGGAAGTTAGTGATAGCGTGACGAGTGACAGGACAGAATGGAAGAAGAAAAAAACGTGTTGCAGCAACCCCAAATAAAATGGGACAAGAGCAGGAAGATGATGATGATACTTATTTTATGTTATTTATCTTAATGAGAGAAAATGTTTACACATATCGCGTTAAAACCAAACATGAATGCTATTATTTGGAACACCGATTCAAGCTGTTTAGGAATGTTATTTTAGCATACATAAGTGCCGTTTTAAAGCCAATGTTTACGATTCTCAAAAATTTATACCATAGTGCAGAAATAGTGCCTATTACGGCTATTTTAGTTCAATTCTAATTTCGAGCACGTCAAACATGTCGTACGCTTAAACGCAGAGGAGAAGTGGCCAACAATGAATATGAAGTGAGGATGTGTGAACATGTTGAACATAATAAACACAAGCGTGATTTATTTATGTTTATATCACTGGTGGGAATGTAGGAAAAATGTACAAGAGGAGAGACATGTATTCAATCATTTCGACTTACTTAGGTACTCAAACGACGAAGCAGTAATGCTCGCTAAGGAGGAGGCCGACCGCATCAGGCAACGGCGTTATCGCCGCCGCCGTCGCCTGCACGTTGCTAAAAGAGTTATGAATTTACATGTGGAGCGATGGAGAGGAAGAGGGAGGCCAAAGAAAAGATGGATGGATTGTGTGAGAAGTGATATTAAAGAAAAGGGAGTCACTCGTCACGCTATCACTAAGATAGCGTGACGAGTGACAGGACAGAATGGAAGAAAAAAACGTGTTGCGCCGATCCCGAATAAAATGGGACAAGGGCAAGAAGAAGAAGAAGATCGAAATGAAGACGTTTAATTCATAATGGGATTTACTGGTCAGAAATAATTGATGTTGTGACGTTTTTCTTTGCTACCGACATTTGCTTTATCATCATTGTGGTGTTCACTAAAATCACTTGTTAGGGATTTAGGTTTATAGTAAATGAAACAACGAAATTGTCAGTAAGTAAGCAAACCCAAAGATTGACGTCTGGTCGAGAGCACGGTGGAAGTGCAACTGGCGTGAGGTCAATCTCTTGGCTTGACCTACATTTAATGTGTATACCACATCTCTTCCTTTTTATAAAATGATTTACATTTCAAGCATAGTTACAATATTTAGCACTTAGATTATAATTTACAAAAATCGCTAGTTTGGTTTTTTGAAGTACAATAATTATATTAAAATATTTATCACACTTAGATTATAATTTACGAAAATCGCTAGTTTGTTTTTTTGAAGTACAATTATATATTTAGGATTTTTAATGTGTATCCCACATGTCTACCTTTTTATAAATTTATTTAGATTTTAAGTGCAATTATAATATTTAGATTTTGAAATGAATTGCGTTTAACACATTTTACTATGTTTTGTAGCACAATTTGAGAAGTTTTAAAACAGACCCAAATTATTAATTTCAAAATGAAGACATTTATTTTGCATTTTTTTTTTTTTTTTTTTACTTTTACTCGATTTTATTTTTTTATTTTGTTAGTTTTCTAGATGAGGCCTGTGTTTCCTAGCTGACTGCTCTGAAAAGAAACACAGAAACAAACTCAGAGGTCAAAGTCTCTTTCAAAATCCACTGTAATGTAATGATCTAATCATTAGATTTGTGTATCTACACAATTTTGTAGTGTCTGAGATGATCTTTTGAATAAAGAACCACACAGATTTGAGTATATTTATCATTTCTATTAAGCTTACAAATAAGCCTTTAATAATGTAATAGTATTATTTAATTTTTTGAAGAAGCGTATCCAATGCTTCCTACTTTCTATATGCTTTAAATTGATTTAGATTGATTTAAATTGAAGGTGATGCTTCATACTCGGTGGTCTTATGGTGGTCTCTATTAGTCTGATGTTCCTCATGTTCTTTTGTCCAGTTCCAAAGGGGTGAGGCGTATCGTTGTTTTATTTTTATGTTTTGATTATTATTATTAATTTTTTTGTGCCTAAACGCTTATTTTAGAAGTATGGTACAAAGGTAACATAAATCGATTAATTTTCTTGTAGGTTTCTTTAATATCTCGACTTGGATATTAATGTCCATCTATTTTTGCTTTGACTGTTTTTTAATTCCGGATTCGGAATTCAGTAGGTACTTATTAAAACGCTATTATTTCTCGTTTAATACTGTATACCTTGATTACAGATTGACTACCGTTATCAGATGTTCTTTTTTCTTTGCTCCACATTATGAGTTACTCTTGTATTGTGTGTTTACAGAAATGTAAATTTTCATGCACATGACACTCAGACTCAGAACAACATCTGTAAGCCAATTTAAGATTTGCGCCTTCGAAATACAATACATTTTAACTCTATTAGGTATTTTGTTCTATCTAGAAGTTTTACGATTCCACTTGTGAGTTATAAGAATCAGCTATTGGTTTCTTTTACCTTAATATGACGCAATTATGTTATTTGGTATCGATTTTAGCCTAAATTTAATATTCAATGAACTTATGTTAGTGCCTATTTATTTATTTTTTCTTTTTATTTTTTTTTAGTTCTTAGGTTTTTGTTCCTGTGGCTAAGGAATCAGTATATGACCTAAGCTTTATTAGTTTTTTTTCTTTTATTAGTTAGTTGAATTTCGAAATAAGTGAGTACTAGGTACATCAATTAGTATTACTGGCTGGCCTTTGACTTGGATGTGATCTGGCAGTTAGAATCTTGGATGTGTTCTGTCAGTTAGAATGTCATGCATGCTCACATATTTTGCTGATGATGACTCGGTTTCTTTCAGAAGAGTTGAGCTGAATTGTGCTAGTACACGAGTCATAGTTAGGACAGGTCATCTCGAAATTAGGCTTGTCATTTCGCAATTGCCATGATTGGTTTTCATTATTTGTATTTGTATTTTTAATACGGATATTTTAAATGTATGCATTATCGATATAAGTAATTATTTATTGATCCAAGTGTCCGTAGAGCTTCTTGTTTGTTCAAAATGCAAATTTGTATTGAATTCAAATCAATTCATGAATTCAATTAGATACACGAACTATACTTTGTTTTAGTCTGACAGTTTCATTTTTTTACATCTGTCAGATTCAATCTGTCTCTAAAGTTAACAGAACTATAGTTAGTTCTAGTTGGGTACGAATGTTCGATCTCTTGTCATTATAGCCAAGGGATATTTTTTTTAAACCCATTGATTTTTAGGGTTGAAAGTTGGAGTTAAATTATTCAATGAAATTGATCCAGAAAACATTGAATTTCATCAACATTTCCATGTGAAAGTCAGACTGACTTATTATTAACTAGTTTGAAACCACTAAAGTTTCAATTGATATAAAATATTTCATTTTTGTTTATTGTAACTTTATAGTTGTTTAAATACTTACGGGTTTCTGGAAATTATTTAACAACGCATCACAAATTAACTTAAAAGTGCTGCGAGTGTTTATTTCTAATTATTCCAGTCTTTTTTTTTATGTTATATCACTATATTGTAAGTAAAGTCAACAATTCCTTTGCTATGGCACTATATCTTTTTCAACGTTTTTTTTTTTATTTATTTTTTTTGTTCGATGTATAGCATTTACTGATAGACTTCTTAAGTATTTATGAACTTTGATTTGAAACATGTACATAGAGTTTCTTCCCTATGGTACTATAGATATCTTTTTCGTACTATAGATATCTTTTACGACTTTTTTTTTTTGTATGTATAGCATTTACTGATTGACTTCTTAACTATTCATGAACTTTGAATTAATTCATGTACATAGCGTTTTAAATAATACTACGCTAGTACTTATTATATTTATCTAGGTCTCACGTACCTACAGATAAATACGTATACCATCATCAGCATTGATATTATTTAGTATAATATTATTGATCATCAGGCATCCGGAATCACCAGAGGTACCCAAAAAGATGAAATATTGTTTTATTTACAAGCCAGGTCCTATACAGTTTGACTAGCTCGTCTTTTTGCTATTATTTTTTTTAAGCTATTAGGAATCAAATAGTCTTTGGACTTTTTTTTTTCAATAAAGATCTTTAAGTTCGCAATTGAATTCAGATCAGAGCCTTTTTTAAATTTTATAATAGATTTCTTAAAACATTTTTGTGACCATAGGCTTTGCTCGTAATACTTTAGAGCTATTTTTTTTTTTATCTGTATATCAAATAACCCTTGCACTTTATTATTGTATAGCACGTGACCAATTGTTAAATTTTCATCGACGCAACGTGGCAAATTAGTTAAGTAGGTGTGAACCTACCAGTAAATAAGTGCTAGATGTTTTGTTTAGTACTTTGTTTTTTTTTTTATATATTTTTACTTTATTGTTATCATTTGACGAGAGGCAGACTTATTATTTTCTCTTTTATTGACTCTCGTTTCGCGTTATTCTGCAAATAATACTCAAAAAACCTATTTATGCCATTTGCATTAATTATAGGGCATTAACTGAATTTTCATCAATTGCTCGAACTTATAATCATTTTTGTGATTGCAACAATTTACATGACATTTATGATAGCAACCAAATTCATTGTTGTTATGTGACAAGAGGTTGGTACGAGTCTCTTTATGCCATTTGCGTTAATTATAGGGCGGGCATAACTGAATTTTCATTAATTGCTCGAACTTTAAGTAATCACTTAAGTGATTACCAATTTTCATGACGTGCATGATGGCATACAACTCATTGTTGTTATTTGACACGAAGTTAGTGCCATTTTTTCTTATTTGTCCTTGTTTTGCAGTGTTTCTGGAAATATAATTTGAAAACACGTTAGCAATAGATTTACAGGAAAGGTACTTTTATCACGTTTGTGATTTTAGTTGCCGCATGGGCAACAGTTTTTTGTTCAGTGTCAACTCCATTATGGCAGGTACTTATTGCACTTTGACTCTGGTTATCGTGGATTAGGTCAATGGCGGGATTGCTGTTTTTAAAGGGTTATGATTTTTCATTGTGATAATCTTCCATATTCTTTAGGGAATTGAATCCAGAACTAAATCTACAATTCAAAATCATATTTGAACTAGAATCAAGAATTGTACCCACAATTCAAATAAGTTTTCAACTAAAATGCAAGAATAATATAGGTACACAACACATCATTAATTTATTTATAACCCTGAATTGATTGTAGCCAGCTAAGATAAGAGCTCTATGGGCACTGTTCCTATAACATTTAAATAAACAAACTTTAGCTAGCAAGTCGCACAAGGGTCCATTAATAGATACCTGCGCCGGAGTGCCGCGCCATGCTACTCAGCAAAACGGCCACTTGAAATAGAGATTGAAGAACCAACCACATCGGGCGTTATAACGCGTGTGACAAATTCTTTGTTTGATGAATAAAGCCAGTGCAAAATGTATTTTATTTAATTGGCCTTAAGGATTTTAGGACACTTTAGTTTTAACTATAAAGTGATATCTAGTCAGGCATCATATTGCTTCGAAGTATCGAAGTGGTAATTGGCGTTAAAACTGGTACTTGACGATAATCACGTTGGCACATTTCATTTTTGGATCTAATAATATCTTTCGATAAGATTAGCATCTATAAGTAAACGTGCTATCGCTGGAAATTTAGATCGAATATTTTTATTTTGTTTCGATCATTTAACGAACACTCGTTGGTACTGATCATTTAACGAACTCTCGTTGGCACTTTTATTTCGATTTTATGTAGCCACAAACGAATTTGGTCAACAAACATTGTATTTGGAATTTTTATTTATTTTCGAAATGTAGGGACATTTTGTATGCCCTAATCACATTCCGATAAAGTATACGGTACCGTTTATGTATTAAATGACGAAATGATTTCATCGATTTTTATTGCGCATCTCTCAGCTAATCACTGACGCAGATCGCTCATACATAGCTAAGTAACGACCGAAGTATGGACATATTATGAAACTAAGATTTACTGAATTTCAATTTAATGTAGAAAACGGTCGCTTATTTTTATTTTTTCTTTCAAAGCACTTTGTGCTGTAAAATTTTACTTTTATTGCTGACCAATATATGAAATATTTACAGAATTTCACTCAGGTATAGGTCACATATTTTTTTTTTTTTTAAACACTGCTGTATTATGTTGCTGACCAATGTCCGTAAGTAGTACATTATTTGAGTTAAGATCACTTTACTTACTGCGCTTTTACTCGTCGCCAATGTGGTGTTCACTAAAATCACTTGTTAGGGATTTAGGTTTATAGTAAATGAAACAACGAAATTGTCAGTAAGTAAGCAAACCCAAAGATTGACGTCTGGTCGAGAGCACGGTGGAAGTGCAACTGGCGTGAGGTCAATCTCTTGGCTTGACCTACATTTAATGTGTATACCACAATCATCATCATTATTCCAGTCGAAAGATGTCCACTGTTGGACATAGGTCTTCCTCAAGTGTCGCAAGGAACGGTCCTGTACATCTCGCATCATGTTTGTAACATTAGTTCTCCTGCATATATCTTCATTCGTGATGAAAGGAAACTCCAAATATTTTCCAATTTTTTTAATTTGCTTGACAGAGCGGATAAAATACGGCTCCGTCATAATTTTTTTTTCTTTTGATCGATTCTGCATTATTTTTTTCAGTCGGTTTATTCACACACTCTAATTGGTAGTGATACAAGTTATTGAATTCATCTATCTATTTTATATGTATAATACAATAAATTACTTGCTTTAACAACACATTTAGCAACTTGTGCGAACGAGACACCATTTCCTGTGGCAATATCTCATTTTAACACTTAGCTCGATGATAGGTTACTTTATATTCTTAAATTAGAACCTAAAAAAAAACTATGTTCGTCATTATAACACTGACACAGGTGTGTATAATATCCACCTGTCGATCTGCATACAATAATTCACAAAAGTGGTGTACGAAGCGCGGCCGCTCAGGAATTATATTGTAATTAAATGTCAGCGTTGTAATTAACATTTATAATGCGGTACATAGAGCAAAGGTGTTTTCTCATATGTAAAGATGAAGTGTTATGGGTATTATGAACCTTTGTTAGACTATCGATATTTTTATAATTACTTGTGTTTTTCTAATCAGCATATTTTTACGTGTTAAATCATCAGAAAAAATGCCTACGCGCTACTAACGCGTTACAGCATTGCTTACTGCGACTTTTTGTAGCGATGCTTTAGCACGTTCGCGTTAGTAGCGCGTTGGTACTTTTTCTATAGCGCTTGCAAATGCGAATAACGCGCGTTAGTAGCGATGCTGTCGCGCGCTTAAAACGCGCGGCTACATCGCTACAAAAAGTCGACGTGGGCGAGGGGCCTAATTTACCTTTTTGCGACAGCAACGGTAACTCCTTTAAGCAATCAGTGGCAAGCATCGCACGGTGGTCCCGCCATAGGCCAAAACCCCCTGAACCTCAAGTTCGAAAATCGCTAGTTAACCGACACATTATCAATGACTAATAAACAAGCTACCTGGGGGTATAAATATGTGACCCATTTACTTCAATTACCACTACCTGTTTGACCTCGAAAGTGAAAGCATCGCAATTGTTGCAATCGCTGTTAACGGTGACTCATCCGCACGGTATTTGTCATTAGTGATATCTCGGAAATTGTTTGTTTGTTAAACTGTTTGTGTGATGGATATCCAAGAAACTGGTAAGTTTTTTTATTTTCATTATAATTTTTGCATGTATTTATCGTAGTTTTTATATAATCGAGATGCTACGTTGACAGATTTAAAAAAATAATATTACTCGTAGTTTGACTTTAGCTAGTATTTTAAAAAATTGCACCCAATTGCACCTGTTCTTACTTATTTAAAAATGAAGGTATATCTGTCTTTTATCAAATACATGTTGAAATTTTGTCCAAGCTTACCCTATGCACCCCCTAGATATCTGCTACGCCTTCGTAGTCGCAATGGTAGCGATACTACGAACTGTTCTATTAAGTTTGTTTTTTTCTTTTTAGGTACTTTTGTGAAATGTTCCTTTTCAAGAAGGCATTATTTTGAGATTTGGGTTTCTGAAAAGTCTTCAGACAGGAAGAAACGTGCCTTAGAAACCTTTACAGGCTATCTAAAGGACATTGAAAATATAGATATTACGCCTTTATTTCATCGACTGGTAAATTTGTGTAAGAGTCTTGATAAATTCTGGAAAAAGACAAAATGTACAAAATCTGTCTTTTTAAATAAGCACTCTGATTGGTTAGATATAATTGAATGTATAGAGTTAAAAAGAAGAGTTGCACAGTGCGTTCAGGTGACGGAAAATCTGCCGGGGCCATCTCACGGCGGCGGCATAAGCAGCGGCCGTCCTAAAAAAGATTTTTCTGAGCTTAGCAAGCGATCGAAACGTAGACGATTGGCCGAATTATCCAATGTCGATTCTTCCACTGTGAATGCATTGCTCGATACTTCTGATCAGTCAAATACTAGCTCAGCAATGACTTCGTCTTTCCGAGGAGGCAGCGGAATCAAACAATAAAAATCTAAAAACTTTTAGGCGAGATCATACGCGAAAATTCACACGAGAAATCACTAATACCGACTTACTTAATAGACTCTTGTTATGTTCAGACCCCTTCATCACTGGTCTTCGGAAACTCCCCAGAAAGAAAAAAGGCTTATTAAGGAAAGAAGTCCTAGATTTATTAAAAGTATAGTTAGAGTAAAGGTAGTATTTAATATAAGAGTATAATAATGGTGTAGGATAATTTTAATGTTATTTGTTTTGTAAGCTATTTATTATACCTAAGGAAATTCAAAATGAAAAAACGTGAGAATTTTTGCATGTAAATATTGTACATAATTATCATGTTTACTTTTTTTAAATACAATAACGACTGTGAAATTCATTTTCACAATCTAGAGTATACATCCCAATATGAAAAGCTTACACTATAATAGTAAAAAGCATTTCAAAACGGGGGACAATTTTATTACATTTTTATTTAATATTTTAGACGATTCTGGGCTGTATTTTGTAAAAATAACTTCGTATTTTCATTAAATAAATACTTTTCTAATTGTAAAACAACTTTTATTAAAGCTCTGCACCATTTCCAATAAGATATAATAGCCCAATAAGAATCTAGGGGATTATGACCGCTCCGCCTAGAACGCGGGACCGCCGTGCATCGGCCCTAACTGACCTCGTCAATTTTACTGACATCTCTTTAAAGCGCGACCTGGGCTTGGTAAGTCCTTACCGGACAGCCGGACGGAGAGATACCATTGCTTGCCGTCCGCAACTTGCGCCTACGGTGGGCGGAAATCGTTCTGGGAGCATAATCAGCCTAAAGACAAAACACACAATCCATCACACAGGCTTTGTGCGGATTTTTTTATTACTACATTACATAGGTATACCAAAAGTCAGCTCAATCAAATAAGTATAACTTTAAAAATCCATTTACAAGATTTGCGCTAAATAAACATAAATACATAAAAACTATTGCAAATTAAAGTAAAGCTTGTAAAATACTAAATTTATATAGTTAATAATGTAAAAATAAAGCGATGTCTAGATTTATTAAATTACTAGCTTTTGCCCGCAGCTTCGCCCGCGTAGGTATAAAATAGGCTTTATTCCTGAGTAACATAGGCTGATTCCTGAGTGATAATAAAGCAGCTTTATATTGGTGAAAGAATTTCAGCAATCGGATCAGTACTTCCATAGATTACCTCCTACAAACAAAAAAAAACAAACTTTACCTCTTTATTGTATTAGTGTAGATTGAAGTTCATCAGAAAATTGCAAAATGGCTTCATCAGAAAATTGCAACATTTTTACACTTTACGCGCGTCGAATTATCTTTGTTCTTCGAAAAGCAGAACACGTCAAAAGATTACCAGCTCGCACAATAGAGCTTGGACATGCTGAAGGGTCACCTTAAAGTTTTTTCCCCGCCGCAGCTGCATCGCGCACCGACATTCCGTCGTGTGCCAAGACTGCCGGCGCTTCGGACATTTCCGCCACACCGCCCACTTTTTCATCGTTCCACTAACAATTAATATTGATGACGGATCATACAATACTTAACCCGTTATTTGCTTTACTGTTATTTTTAATTTGCTCGCTTATTTTTTCTCTTCTTGAATCACAGAACGGAATGATGTCACGAAGTAAGAAAATAATATGACATTACATCTACAGATATTGGGCTGCTGGAACGTTAGAAAGAGTTACCCTGGTCTTAGAACGCAAAGGGTAAATAAAGGAATATAAGTTGGTTTTAGTCTGTAAAAGTCTGACAAGCCCTCTCGCTCCAACCTTGATGTTTCCCCACCTCAAAAATTACATTTTTTCAGTGATGTTTAGCACGATCAGCTTTAGAATGTCCCCTATGTGCGGAATCGGTCCTCCTCTCTAGGAGAGGGGGAATTTATCGTAATCCACCACGGTGACCCAGTGCTAGTTGGTCGATGTAATTAACTTGTGTTCGATTTTTTTTAGGTTCTAGGATATACTGTGCAGTGGTGTGGTGGAAATTACACAAAACTAGCCTGGATTGGTAACTCAGGTCGCTCACGACGCGACGTACAAGTACTGTAACTTTGGGTCGTTACTAACAGGTCATCACTGCTCTAGTTATGGAACGCCAAGGCCAACTGATGGAATACTGATGGATTTTATTCAGTAAAAGCCTGACACGCTCTCTTACTCCACCTAGAGCGAGAGAAGTAATTTAATAAAATCACACTTTAAAAACCGGCCAAGAGCGTGTTGGACCACGCTCAGTGTAGGGTTACGTAGTTTCCCGTCCGTCAAAATAAGTGTACCCACTAATGAGTTTAAAAAAATGCTTGCATATACGATTATATGTACTACAAACTTATCCAGAAATTATTTGGTAGAACCTTTTTGTCTTTTTTGTACAAAAACTGTTCTTTCTATCAAATTCAAAATCATTTTCCTAGAAAGTCCTTATAAAGTTCTACTTGTCAGATTTTTTTCATATTTTCTAAACTTATGGTTCAAAAGTTAGAGGGGGGGGGACGCATTGTTTTTTACTTTTGGAGCAATTATTTCCGAAATTATTGACATTATCAAAAAATGATTTTAGTAAACCCCTATTCATTTTTAAATACCTATCCAACGATATATCACACATTAGGGTTGAAATTAAAAAAAAAAATCACTTCCTACTTTACATATAGGGGGGCTACCCTAATAAAACACTTTTTTCCAATTTTTATTTTACCACTTTGTCGGCGTGATTGATATACATATTGGTACCAAATTTCAGCTTTCTAATAAAAGACATCTAATTTAGTTATAAGTAATTTCTTTTATTAGATTTCTAATAAAAGACAACCTTTTTGGACTACTGCTCGCAGATACTATTGATGAGTACCGTAAAACGGGGTGAATAGATGTGGTTGTTTGGTTTTTCACTTTGATACTTACCAGGCTTCTAAGAAAGTATCGACTTTTTTAAATATCAATTCTTTTTTAAATATCAAATAAGTTGATATAGTTATATGCTGCAAAAAATATTCAAATATCGTGAAAATACCCTTTGAAGTTTTGTTTGAGATCCAGTTTAAATCAGTTGTTTTTTAGGGTTCCGTAGTCAACTAGGAACCCTTATAGTTTCGCCATGTCTGTCTGTCTGTCTGTCCGTCCTCGCTTAATCTCTGGGACCGTTAGCACTAGAAAGCTGAAATAATTACAGAACACGACGTAGTCTCTCCCAAAAAAAATAAGTTTCATTAGACGATAAATTATATCTGGTTCGACGAGATAGAGCTCCATAAACATAATTTGTGCATTAGAAAATTGGCCCTTGTCGTGTTTAAGAGGTTCTGTAAGTAGCAGTGAAACAATGAGAGGCGCGGTGGGGGCGCTAAGACGGTAGCGTCACGGGTCGCCGGCTCCGGAAGGAACCGGGCTCGTGGGAACCGGCCACACTACTATACACCGGCTATACACTCCCTTATTATTCACCTGCATAATGTTTGGATAATTAGAGCACACCTACGGCTATTACGAGTGTTAAAACAATTAGGTTTCTTTACGTTTTATGATGTGATTGGGTGAGAGATTTTTAAGAATAATGTTGGAAAGCTCTATCTTAAATAATGAAAAATAAAGTCACTTTCCACGTCGGTCTATCTATATACTATCTTTTGTTTCACACCACGCAACGCAAAATATCTTTTTTGCTGATACAAAGAGCAATCATTGAGAAAGGTTTATGTATATATGTAATTTGTACCTCATACAGGGTCACTAGCTGTCTTAAAATCAGCAATTAAATTAATCTTAAAGTCTCAGATACACAAGGGGACAAAATGTCCCACAACATGACACACCACTCTGACAAATTGCTCAACATGTCCTATCTCACGTGAATGCGTTGTAAATTGTTGGGGAGCAAGTTGCGGATCACTGGGCAACGTTACAGCGTGGCGTCATGTAAATTGAGCGTTGCGCGGAAAGTTGGGGGAAATTTTGTCCCTTAGTGTATCTGAAGTTTTAAAGTAAATGCTACGTCGAGTGTCATAAAATGGTATATTCAATGAAACACTGTACTGGTTAAATCAAAATAAAATTTTACATAGTTTTTTCGTGTACAGACATCGCTCTCGCTCTATAACTTAAAACAAGACCTATCGAAGCAATCATGGCGCTAGTGTAAAACACATAAGTTACACCTAGATAATGATGAATAATACCGCCAATGATAGGCGTTATAATACCAGCTACTGAACTAACACTATTATACGCTCCTAAAAGAGTTCCGCGATTACTAGGCACACTTCTATTCGATACTACTACCAAAGTAACTATCCTCGCGAGAGCAAAACTTATAGATGTTGGAACCAATACAGCAATGTAAAATGGTATATCAGGTACTATTGCTAACCCTATCAAAGATAGTACCATGACTAGAAATATATGAAAGATGCGTACACTGTAGTCTGTATCATTAATATACCATTTGTTAATTAAGGAAACTTTTTCATTAGTAATCGTTGTAATAATCCCTTGAATAGCGCTAATGTAGCCTACTATGGAAGGCGATGCGTCGTGTTCAATATTCAAAAACAAACGGAAAATCTTAAAGTACAGTGACATAGACATTGAAATGAGAAAAAGATATAAAAATATGTCCCCGTATGTGGTCCAGTCTATGTCGTAGAAATTCCTAATAGTTTTATTGAATGTTTTAACAATGGGATCAAATAATTTTGTTGCTTCAAGCGCAGTTTCTGATTCTTCATTTTTCTTCTTTGCGATATCTGGTAGCGCATTGATCAAAGCTGTAACAATGAGGAAGATAAATTATTTAATGATTACTTTTACTATTACGTTATTTTAATATAAAAAGTAGATAGTTCTTTACCTGCATTTAGTATAATAAATCCTGATAAAATAGTACATATAATGGTAAATCCGCTTTCAGGGAAGGCTTCCATGATGTAGCCGCTAAGAATGGGACCTATAGCTAACCCGATTCCTCCTAATGATTTCAACTTGCCGTACAGAACAGTGACGTCATTTTGATCGTCTATGTAGTCTGGTGCTAAGGCCCTTGTTAATGTCTGAGTGTGCTTAAATGTTCCTGAAACAAATCGTGTAAACTATAATAGGAACTTGACAATAATTCAAGGGAAACTGATTGACTGATGTACAACACACAGCTGGAACAATTGGGAATAGGAACGTGATTTTTTTTTTGATAATAAGGGCGAACACTAAGAAGGGATTTTTGGAATTCAACATTTAAGTGGGGTTATCACTTTTATCTTGAGGAATGACACCAACCTGCGCATGCGGCAACGTTTCGGTAAGTAAGAAAATAAAGCTGCTGTCTTCTCAGTCTTACATCTTAGACATTAACAAAAGCATCATAACGATTTGTTTGCTTACCTATGACTATCCGTAAGCATATGAAAACAAGAAGTGATGATGTTATTCCCAACCAGAAGTAAACAAATGAGCAGATGATCAAGCATGACAAGAATATTGGTCTTCTGCCTTTGACGTCACTCAAGCTTCCCTGAAAGTAAAACGAGTCTGTTATTCTGTTGGGCTTATTAAGTCTAGCCGTAATCGAGAAGAGTATATTTTATGATTTACTTACCACTATGGGAGATGATATCATCTGGCATGCTGGAAAGATAGCTCCAATTATTCCTATCTGAAAATAATTGAAGCCAAGCTCTTTCGCGTGTATGTCTAGATATGGCAATATAAAGAATATTGACAGCTGATCCTGAAACAAAACAAAATTATAAAATAGTATACCAACTGCTACTGCGAATAACAGCTACAAGTTTACTAGAAAAATCAGGAGTATATGAAATACCTACTCCAGTAGGTACTTGCTTTAAAAACTGTTGAGACTTTTCTTACTATATTATTAAAGGAGGTGGGTTGATAAGAGGCATGCTCACTCACGCTCTCTCACACTTATCTACCTCTTCTCCTTTGTTGGATCTTAAGTAGTTTCTACAAATTGAATATATGGATTAGTGATATGAATGAGCGCAGAAATAATAATATTTATAACGTAACTAGCTTCTGCCCGCGCGGCGTCACTCCCGCTTCTTCCCTACTCCACTCTACTCTACCCTACACTACCCTAATTTTCATTTTTTTTTTGAAAAGAACCTTCTCCTGACAATAATAATCACAAAAAAAAGAATTAGCGAAATCGATCCAGCCGTTCACGCGTAATGGCGTGACCAAGGGAAACAAAATTAATTTTTATATATATCTAGATAAATATATTTTATAAACTTACCAAAAATGCGACAAGTAGAAATGTCCTATAAGGGGAAACCATTTTTTATTTTGTACTAAGACACTGTGTTCACTGAGACCAACTTAACCAAAAGACTAAATACAGTAATGCACCGCAATTAACTCTCATTGACTAAAATTCACTACACTTCATTCACAAATAAATAAATTACCAATAAATCGTCGAAACGCGGTTCCGTATTGACTACATGCGATTTCCATATCTGTAGTACTTAGTCATATGTGATCATGATAAGTGATACCTATCGTTTAAACATTTCTAGGCTTGAAAATTGTGCCAGTCCTTGTCAAACCTTGTATTGATAACGATACGCTAATGTGTTTTGTCTGAGCTTGCGCACAATCTTAGTTTTATGTTTTGTCCTGTGTTGGTTCGTGAACTTAGTGAAAAATGTACTTCTGTTTGTTGAATAGTACGAGCAGCTACAGCAGTGCTATTCTCTAAGAATATAACCTTGAGCACAACACTGCCGCACCGACGAAATCCAACTAGTTAAGTATTCACTAAGCTATGAGTGGCTACACTAGCGCTCAAGGTTGTGACGGCTGTGAGTTAGAACTACTCAACGGTGGGCCAATCGAGAGTTCTTTATACATTTTTTTTTTCTAAAAAACACCGTCGAGAACAGCGCAGAACGCCCGCAGCCTCGATTCTATCTGTCAATTCTAATATTAAAATTTGTGTTGATTACTTTTGCGATTTCATGTCACAATATTAAAAAAATATAACGAATATCTTTGTAATTTATGTATAAACTCAAAAACATAAAGTTTATCCATTCAATTTTAATTTAATATATAAGAAAAGTAATGACGTAATGAAAGTTCGACAGTCGAATCAGTTAAGGAAGTTTAAGCCAATATACCGTGACGTTGCTAATGCAAGTTTACAAAAAATCATCAGCAAGATTGCAGATATATCATCTCGCAGCCTTATGCCTCATGGGCAATCCATGAAGTGGTTCATGCTCTGAGTACCTAACAGAAACATCATCAAAAAAAAATACATTAGATTTCCTCAAAATCACAATAAAAATCAAGTGGTTTTGACTAATAAAAAGAGCATTAAATGAGAAAGGTTTATGTATATAATTTGCACTCGTACGAAGCTGGGGCGGGACAATTAAATGTATTTTAAAGCTGCAGATACACTAGGGGACAAAATGTCCCCCAACATGACGCACAATTCTGTCAAATTGCTCAACAAAATGTCCCGCGTCACGTGAATGCATTGTAAAATGTTGGGGAGGCAGGCAAGTTGTGGGACACTGGGCAACATTGCAGGGTCATGTAGCCTAAATAGAGCGTTGCGCTTCATGTTTGGAGACATTTTGTCCCTAGCGTATCTGAAAAGTAAACGCTACTTCGTGTGTCATAAAATCAATTAAACACTGCACTGGTTAAATCAGAATTTAATTTTACTTAGTTTTTTTGTGTAAAGACATCGCTCTCGCTCTATAGCTTAAAACAAGACCTATCGAAGCAATCATGGCACTAGTGTAAAACACATAAGTTACACCTAGATATTGATTAATAATACCGCCAATGATAGGCGTTATAATACCAGCTACTGAACCGGCACTATTAAACGCCCCTAAAAGAGTTCCACGATTACTGGTCTCACTTCTATCAGATACTACTACCAAAGTTACAACCCTCGCAAAGGCAAAACATACAGCTGTTGGAATTGATATCGCAATGTAAAATGGTATACCAGGTACTACTGCTAACCCTATCAAAGACAGTACCATAAGTAAAAATATATGAAAGATACGTAGACTGTAGTCTATATCATTAACATACCATTTGTTAAATGAAGAAACTTTTTCATTTGTTATCGAGGAAACAATCCCTTGGATAGTTGTAATGTAGCCTGCGACGGATGGCGACGCGTCGTGTTCAGTATCCAAAAACAAACGGAAATTACTAAAGTACAATCCCATAGACATTGACATGAGAAAATTATATAAAAATATATCCCCGTAAATGGTCCAATCTATATCGTAGAAGTTCTTAATAGTTTCATTGAACGTTTTTACAATGGGATCAAATAATTTTGTAGCTTCAAGCGCAGTTTTTGAATCTTCCTTTTTCTTCTTTGCGATATCTGGTAGCGCATTGATCAATGCTGTAATAATGAGGAAGATGAATTATTTAATAAGCACTTTAAGCTTACGTTATTTTATTAGAACAAATTGAATGTTCTTTACCTGCAATTAGTATAGTCACCCCCGATAAAATAGTACACATAATGGTAAATCCGCTTTCAGGGAACGCTTCCATGGCGTACCCGCTAAGAACAGGGCCTAGAGCTAACCCGAGTCCTCCCAATGATGTCAACTTGCCGTACAGAGCAGTGACGTTATTTTGATCATCTATGTAGTCTGGCGCTAAGGCCCGTGTTAACGTCTGAGAGTGCTTAAATATTCCTGAAACAATTTATGTAAACTATAGTACTTACTTTTGACATTAATTCAAGAGAAATTGACTGAGTAGGAGCGTAAAATTTTTGACAGTTTTCTTTAATTATTGAATTTTTGGATATTCAGCCTTTAATTGTGTGAAACGGTGGAATTTCGTTTATATACATAATCTTGCCTTTCTATACTGTTATCACTTGTATATGGATTTTTTTTCTTTTCGGTCTTATATCACACACTGCATCATAATGATTTGTTTTGCTTACCTGCGACAATCCTTAAGACTATGAAAACAAGAAGTGATGAGGTTATTCCTAACCAGAAGTAAACAAATGAGCAGATGATCAAGCATGACAAGAATATTGGTCTTCTGCCTTTGACGTCACTCAAGCTTCCCTGAAAGTAAAACGAGTCTGTTATTCTTCTGGGTCTATTAAGTCTAGTCGTAATCGAGAAGAGTATATTTTATGATTTACTTACCACTATGGGAGATGATATCATCTGGCATGCTGGATAGATAGCTCCAACTAACCCTATCTGAAAATAATTGAAGCCAAGCTCTTTCGCGTGTATGTCTAGATATGGCAATATTAAGAATACTGATAACGGATCCTGAAACAAGACAAAATTATAAAATGGTATATCAACTGCTACTGCCAATAACAGAAATAAATTTAACAGAAAAATCAGGAGTATATGAAATACCTACTCTTAAATACCTCCTACTATAAAGTACCTACTCTAGTAGATACTTTAAAAGTCTTGATATTTGAAAATTATTAATTTAAGACACTAAATTATTAAATTTGTTGAAACTACTCTAGATTGAATAATGATATTATTATTGATATAAATAAAACGTAAAAATAATTAAATTTATTATAAAAATATAGTTAAAAACTTACCAAAAATCCGATAAGTAGAAATGTCCTATAAGGGGAAACCATTTTTTATTTTGTATTAAGACACTGTGTTCACTGAGACCAACTTAACCAAAAGACTAAATACAATAATGCACCACAATTAACTCCGCATTAAAACCGCCTTTGTACATTTGTGTTGCATGAAGGTTTAATAAATAAATACATTGACTAAAATTCACAACACTTCATTCATAGTCGGAACACGGTTCCGTATTGATTACACATGATTTCGATATCTAGTAGGCGCAAGTCATCATGATAACTCATATTTATCTTTAACACATTATGATGCTAGTCATGGAAATTGTGTTTTCTAATCTACGTAACGTATGAGGAAACAGCACTAGCTAAGGTCGTGCCCAGACCTAGACAAACCAGGTATTGATAACGATATTTTATTTATTTTTTGTCTGAGCTTGCACACAGCCTTAGTTTTATGTTTTGTAATGTGTTTGGCTCGTGAACTATGTGAAAAAACAACTCCTGTTTGTTGAATAATAGAAGTAGTAACTGGTTCTTTATTCGACGCCTACCAGCCGTCATATTCACTTGTCCTTATAATACCATACTCTGAATGTTTAACAAGTTCTGTAAATATAACACAACCCTAGTTTTCATCTGTCCATATTTTCTTTCTGATCGAGTTCGATACTCTTCGTTCAAATCAATGTGCGGCTTCTTACAGATCCCACGGTTGGGTGTTTGAATGGCTGCCATATTGTGGGTCATTTTTATTGCATTTCTAATAAGCTGTTATGAGTGCAATCGTCACGGTTCACGATTTAATTGTTTTTGTAACATTGTCTTTAACTGTGGTTGAAATTTTCTTTAGTTCAAGAACAGATGTGGTTACTGTGGTCAGGAAACATGGAAATGTTTTTGATACTGTTTAGATCTTTGAATTCGTTTTAAGTATTCAACCACTTTGTGACTAGTTACTATTTCAGCTTTAATAGTTTCATACTTACGTATGTTGCTTGCTAACACATTGAAATAATAGTTCAGCACCATTGTAAACATGCTTTATCCTCGATTATCTTTTTCAAATTAAAGTAACATCATTAAGTTCAATTCCGACGACAATTTTCGTCAAAACCGTCTTCGTGTGTGTCCGGAAATGGTATCAGAACTAAAGTCTGTAATGCTCGACATCCGATCATTTTGAACGCTCCATCTTCTACAAATAAAGCGGAAATATACCTAATTTGAAAATAATTAGAAAATGATGCATCATCATCAGTTTTGTCACTACTCTTGTAATGAATTGTCAGAAAGATTTGTGTCAAATATACAGTGGCCAAATCTGATGTATATGATTTTTTTTTTGCCACTGCTTTGATTGAAACCAATTTTTGCTGTTTTGTAAATCAATTTTTATTAAGGAGTTGTAATTTGGTTTTGTACAGTTCTTAAGACCATTACTAACTCAGTAAATGTATTCTAAAGTTTTAACGTGAATTGAGAAACAACAAATTTTTATAAAAAAATTTGAGTACGAATTATAATTGAATTTATACTCATAATTATCAGTGGGGCTGATTAAACGTATCGGAGTCAATGTATACTACTCAAAAAGAATATTTGTTACTTTGTTAATGGGATTCCAAAAGGGGGTTGCGAAAATTTGATGGAAAAATAGAACAAAAGCAAGCACATAAGCAAAAAGGTAAAGGTTTAACAGATGTTGTTATTCATATATTTTTGTTGTTATTGTTGAATATATTAAAAGTCATAGAACAAAAGTTGTTGTTTATGATGTTTTACAAATTACTGTATACATATACATCCAAGTTCACCCTGTAAGTATAATGTTGATATCGTTATCTGATTTTGTTAAATATATATGAGGCCCTTTCAGGTGATTGACAGGAAAACTGATGTAAAATTGTGATGTAAATAAAATAGTTTATTCCTCATATTACTTTTATCCGTTGTAATTAAAGAAATAAGTCATTTAATGTTACTTTTCATCTTCTTAGCTGATGTAAAGTCAAAACTTTTTTTTAATACTAAGGTAACTGATGATTTGTTGTACTAAATAACCGAATCGACCTCATGGTTGGCCCCTAGTTAAGGCGCATTAGTTGCTCTGTTGATCGCTTGGACACACTTGCCCCTCAATAGACTGTCGCACGACACTATGCTTCATTGCTTACACTTTTTGCCATTGTCTATTTAGTTACCGACATTATGTACAAATACATACATTTATACAGAGGTTATGTCAATTCTATAATTACCTAATAATACTTAGACTCTCTTTTAAGCGGTTCACTTTCGAGGTTAAGAAATCTAATCTAATTTAGTAACGATCAATTAAAGTTACTATTCTTGATCAGATACCCTTACGAGTCTGAAGTCTGTCCTTTGTTATCTCAAATTCGTGACAAAGCCGGTACGCCATATAACAGATTAAAATGACGTAACTGCGCCGGCGCAATACATAACATTAGCACAGTTCGGTTGTGACCACCGGACCGCGACCCCTCGACCCGCGACTTTTGATGACTCACCCTTCCTGACCGTCTTCAAGGATATGACTCCTGTGACTAATTCTCAGTAAAAAACCTCCATTGTTCGAATATAGACCATTGTAACGCAATGCCGTAACTCGTTCAACATTTCACCTCCGCTGTGACGTTTACGACAGACAAAAATTTTAAGAACCATTTGTGACGTTTACAGCACAAGTAAATTTTAAATCGTTTTTAGTAAGTGTCGACTAATCTTTACCGTTTATAATAAACAGCAGGTGTGCCACCGTCAAACTGGCTTTTGAGTTCTTGAACCTAAATGTGTTAAATATTCCGTTACTAGTTAATCATAAATCAGCTCGCATCTACTTTATCTACTAACTAACTAACACATGTAGGAAAATGCTTGTTCCATTCTTCCATTATTTATCCGTTATCAACCGGAGAAAATTATGCTATTAACGTAAAACAGTCGCAAGTAGTCGCGTATCGGTATATCTGGAAGCACGGGTTAATCTCATCATCAAAATAGCGAGGGTCCGCCTTAGCAGCTCCAAGACGTGTGGGAAACCCAGCCGAGCTTGACCGCCGGGCCATGGTTCGGGTAACGATCTAATTACCACACCTGACAGGGCCGGTCAAAGGTTGAACACACACAGGACCTTGAATTAAAGGCAATTTCTTGCGCTGCACTGCAATAAGGAAGCGAAGAATCCAGTGTTAATAGGAAGTCTATAATAGGACGTGACTCGAAAGGACATGGAATATGCAATTTTATTGTTCCTCAAGTTAGAAATGGTACGTTGTGTGAAAGTAAGATGGTGTTTACTGAGGTTTAAATAGAATAGGAATTAAAGGAAATGCTTTGTTCTCACGTTGTGTCCTGAGACTGCCAGTTTTGTGTACAAATTAATTATTAAAAACAAATTATTTTTTTCCATCAGCATCATTATTACAATCAAATATCTCTACGCATCTACGCCTATCATAATACTCTTTACGTAGGCTACTTTCCATGTGAACTTGGTCTTTGAAAAAGCAATTCATGCAAACTTAATTCAATAAATAAGATGTTCCGTCCTTTGTTCTATCCGGACTTAAATAGTAAAGTAAAGTAGCAATTTATTTCCAATATACTCAGTATGAAATTGAAAGTCTCGTGAAACAATTGTATCAATTTATGGTAGTGGGATAACTGTGGGACCGCGGTTGGTTCGAGATTCCCGCTTATCATTACCAATATTGTGGTTACATTGTTTACAAACATTTCTTCTAAATTCACTTATATTGAATGAGAAAATGATTTTGTGCTAGCTTCTGCTTGCGGCTTTCCATCACATTAGGGAGTGAATTTTGGAAAATCCTCTCTCTTTGCTCGTCTACGTCATAAAAGGAAATCTTGTGCAGAATTTAACTCTCTTAGTCTCAGTAGTTTCGGCTGTGCTTTGATATGTCACTCAGTCATTTTCTCCTTTTTATTAACACGCTTATATTAGCTTCAACTGTATGTTTGTAACCAACTCCTTTGAGCTCGATTTTGACTAACTTTGGGCGATCAGATTTTCTTCAAACTTTGCACACCCATCAAAGACTGATGACAACACAATAATCCGTTTTTTTTTTAATGATAAATAAAAATATATGCGCTTTGTGCCATATTTTTCGTAAATCGAGCACCCCACGCTTTTTTCACAATGATATTAAGATTTTTCGTTCATTATTATTATTTTCTACCTATATTGAAAATTATTTTACACTTTTTAGTTTGATATGCTATGAAAGCGTGTTTTTTTAGTTTTTTTTAACTATATTTTTATATAAATAGATTAATTATCATTAGTTATAGTCGATTTCGGAGTTGTAACTTAGTGCTTGCCAATTTTGTTGAGTCCAAAACAAATCAATCTTCAATGATATTTTATCAAGGCGTCAAAGCATAACTCCTACGAAAAGTATAAGTTCGCTTGCTTCTCCAACCTTACTATTTCCAGAGGTTTCTTGTGATTGAACTTCGTCGCCACCATATTGGTAATAGTTTCCTAATACGTATAGTTACATAGTATCGGTTGGATCATTCGGACTCCCACGGGTAGGCGCCTGGGCAGTGGGCAGCCACGCGCTGAATACGATGCGTGATCGCCGTGAGAAATTATATGCTAGTCGCGGTTCGTGGATTTCTTACTTATATTTTTATTGCTACATCAATATAAAAAAGAGTATAATGGTAAACGCTTTGATGGCGAAATAAAGTACTGCCATCATCTATTTAGAAGAATACAGATTTGATGAAAGGGTTGTGTTAATTTGATGTATTTGTGTTTAATAAATTATGCTTTATTAATGATCTAATGAAATTATATTTTCATCTAAATTTTTATAATTCATATAAAAATACTTTTAGTTATTAATTTTGGTTGGTCTTTTTAATGTAATTAGCAGTGATTGCGTAGATGGACATCTGCAGCCTCCTACTTGTATATGTCATTAATCCTCCCACAAAACATGCTTATAACTGCTTTATGGGCCTCCTCTTTAGAAACGCTATATGTTTTGAAAAACATCTATTGGTTGACTGAGGCAGTTTGCACAAGGAGAGAGTCCATGTGGAGATGTGCCGTTGTTATGCTAATTCTTTCAAGTGACCATTCGCATAAGTAATTTATTCAGTCGAGAACTGTTAGGCCTCTAACTACTGACTGTTAGGGCTTGAATACCATTAATTCGGTTCACATTGAATATCTGAAGATCCTTTTTTGATTTTTCCAGTTAGGGATCAACTAACAGACATGAAACAGCTATAAAACTTGTCTTCAAATCTTGCGGTTTCAATTCAGCATAAAACTTCGAGACAATAGTACCGTAATGTTAAATAAAATGATCATTTAAGCATAGGCTGGTATTAAAATGTAAATGAGCTATTCCAAAGACTATCATTTGGACGTTAACCTGTTCTCGCTTGACTATAAAACTTAAGATTGGAAACTATAAAATCCACTGAAGTCCGAAGAGCCATTTGTAAATGTCGGCTTGAGTGGACGTATAAAATTGTCGGTTTTCGAGCTAGAGTGGGCCATGTCTGTGCGTCGGTTACATTTTGAAATTTAGGGAAACATCTCTGAGATACCTTGGGAAAACCGGTCGTAGATTAGAGAAACCTCGTGCGATATTGTATACGATCCAGTTTCGTGCTCATCTCTCATGTAAATTGATACGACGGTGATAGGCGGCAATTTATGTGTCTGCGACGAACTACAAGCTTTTGTAGAGCATAGTATCAGAAATTATGCATGTATTTTTTTCTCGACGTATTGTCGTGGCTAGAGTGTTTTTGTCATGTTAATATTTTAACAGACCTCCTACATGGATTAACAGAAATGATCGTCACGACTGCCAATTTAAAGTATTTTCACATTGATTAATTAGCATTGAAACAACATGAAATCGTTTAACTTAATGGTTTCTCTTTGGTTTCTAAAACATAATTAAAGGAAATTGGTGGTTAAATCAAACGAAAGGTTCTCAGTTTTGTTTGCCGTACGATTTGCGGTATTGCAAATTGTAAAATTCTTTCTAAAATGTTGAATAACAATCGTATTATCAAAATGAATGTCGTATACATATGTATGAAGGAAAGCAAAGAATTTGGTCAATGTTGAGAAAGTTCTCTGTGTTATCAAGAGTCACGTCACAACGACTGAAAGTGGACAAGATCTTTTGTTTTTTTTTTTGCGAATTTTGTTACGTTACTACATTTTTAGGGTTCCGTAGCCAAATGGCAAAAACCGGAACCCTTATAGATTCGTCATGTCTGTCTGTCTGTCTGTCTGTCTGTCCGTCCGTCCGTATGTCACAGCCACTTTTTTCCGAAACTGTAAGAGCTATACTGTTGAAACTTTGTAAGTAGATGTATTCTGTGAACCGCATTAAGATTTTCATACAAAAATAGAAAAAAAAGCAATTAATTTTGGGGGTCCACATACTTAGAACTGAAACTCAAAAAAATTTTTTTCATCAAACCCATGCGTGTGGGGTATCTATGGATAGGTCTTTAAAAATGATACTTAGGTTTCTATTATCATTTTTTTCTAAACTGAATAGTTTGCGCGAGAGACACTTCCAAAGTGGAAAAATGTGTGTCCCCCCCCCTCTAACTTCTAAAATAAGAGAATGATAAAACTAAAAAAAATATATGATGTACATTACTATAAAAACTACCAACGAAAATTGGTTTGAACGAAATCTAGTAAGTAGTTTTTTTTAAATGCGTCATAAATCGAAAAAAATTCACTATTATTAAAACATCGATCAAAGTTACTACACATTACAAGAAATTTTATATTATGTTACTTGCTGCTACGGAACCCTTCATGGGCGAGTCCGACTCGCACTTGGCCGGTTTTTATTACTAGTTTGAAACTTTGAACTGACCTCCCATAATCTTACATCGCACAAGATGTACTGCGAAATCTGTGTTAGAAATCGTGGTAGTGTTCTGTTTTTCTCTGCTATAGTATGCATGTATTAAGCATTTAAATCTTCCTCAAAAATCAGTCCGTCTATTGTGGATATGAAAATCCGATCAGTCAGCAGTTTTTAAGTTTATCGCGTTTATACACGCAGATAGACGCGATGATGTAATGTAGGACTTAGTTTTATAATATGAAACAAAGTGGTTTAATGCGTCTTTCTGTTTATGCGTTAACTGCTCCTCAACCACGTAACGGATTTTGATGCGGTTTTCACGAACAGAAAGAGCAATAAACGAGGAAGGGTTTTGTATATAATTTGCCCGTGTAAACCCTGGGCGGGTCACTATTATTTGTATAGGTTTGACTCCACAACTTTTTTAGTGTCCCACCATTCAATAACAGCATTTCTCTTGTAGAAGGCTTCCTTTTCAACAAAGGAACTTTATTCAGAGACAGTTTAACAAGTTAACAGTTCGTTCCACCCGTCTGAGTACATATTGTACTTAACTACTCCAAGTGTTGCGGGTTTCGTGAATGGCGGTGTCGTGGGAATTGCGTGCAGTTCAAACGTAGTAGCGCCCGCATGTATCAATCTAGTGCTAGTGCTTGAAACGCTTCTCGAAAGTATACTAATCTGGGAAATATCTATCGTCAGAACAATGGCGAGGGCGAAGACTGTTTAATAGAAACTGATTGTCAACAGCATAATTATGATCCATTGTGTTAATGTCATATTATGAGCTACAACATGTACCTTTCTACTTTAATTGCTTGCTTCACTTACTAATTTTACTGCAAACCGCATTCACCGAGATACTATCAGTCGAAAGCGCCTGTTCAAAGTAGAATCTCACAGCGCTGTGTTACTAATTGTTGCTCTTCGATTTTACTAGGCGCTTAGGAAGTTAGTATGCGCGTGCGCGGTTTATTTATCGGTTTGAATTTTATTTTATACTTTTTAATTTCTTCAATATATTTTTAGTTATTTTATATTATATTAAACTCTACTGCCCTTTTGATAAATAATTGTGTCTGTGTTGGTATTGTACGGGAGTTCTCCAACATGTTTTTTATGAGGATCCTATTAATTATAGTAGAAAAAAGAACGTACTATCTAATATGTATGTCCTACTATATTTGGACGTTTCGTTAACGGTAAACAACATCTTTTTGAGCGAAGTGGTCATTTCCTCTTAGCACAAAACTCGTTTCATCTTACTACGACCTACTACAAGATCAACAGTCTGCGGTCTACCATGTTCGTAGCAAAGGATTTTGAAACTTTTCGTCATTGTGCTAGAGACTAGTTTGCTATGCAGATGAAGAGGCTCCATGTGAGTAAAAGAGATAGGTATATGTTTGTGTAGTACTACTACGAGATGGAAACCGGTTAGGGGTGTTGTAATTTTACTATATGTATGGATATTAATAAACACACATACCTACATATAGTAAGTTTCTTATTTTAATCAAAAGGCTAGTTTCAAAAAGAAACAAATTGAATTCGAGGTGAAGCAATAAGATGACTCGTTTGGATATCCACATAGGACATATGGATAGATAGATATTATGTGGAAGAAGAAGGATAGATTTGAAGATATTATTTTGAATTTTATATCTGAAAAATCTGAATTCGTAAAGTCTAGCTCACTTTAGCAAGATTGAACTGTAATTTTGACGGCTCCTACAGAAGAATAAAAATAAAATTGAAGATATTATTTTGAATTTGATATCTAAAAAATCTGAAATCGTAGAGTCTAGCGCACTTATCAATATTGAACTGCAATTTTGACGGTTCCTACAGACGAATAAAATAGAATTAAAGATATTATTTTGAATTTGATATCTGAAAAATCTGAAATCGTATAGTCTAGCTTACTTTATAAACTTTGAACTGCAATTTTGATAACTCTCACTACTGCCTGTTTTGAACCTAGAATGGTTCTGAAAGAAAGGGTTGTCTGTAAAAAATCGCTCTTTAGATATAAGACCGCGCATTGTGACACCCTTTTAATGTTCCTATTCTAATTTTATTATATTGGTGTACAATATAGAATATATCTATCTATCTATCTAAATATGCTTTAAATTAACACATAAAAATGTATTAAAAAATATCCCGAAAAGCCTTCATAATTTATTACAACATATTTTAAATTCCTCCGAAATAAGATTAAAAAACCGTCTAGCTAATTACAAAGAAGCTTACAAAGCTTTAGATCCTTATCTCTTTTTTTTTAATTACCTCTTGAGCTTCCAATTTCCATTAAGTTGGTCGTGTTGTTCTTAAATAAGATTTAAATTGCTTTTCGTTAAAAGGGTTGAATAGGAAGTGTAAAATTCTTTTATGCTTAGTGTGTTTATAGGGTTTTGTTGAACGTTTAAATAAACAGGACTATAGTTGTTAGGGTTTTCCTGATAAAAAGCTATTTAAATGCTTTAGCTTTGCAATAAATTCTGTTTGTGTATTTTAAACACAAGTTAGACGTTGCAGTTGTCTTATAATATGTTAAAGATTATATTATTAACGTGTTCCTCTAAATACAACGGTAGGATGACGTCTGCAAAGAAAAACCTAATATTTTTCGTATCACTTGAAATAGGTTTAAGTATGTATATTTTAACCGATGGATGCGGGACGCACAGGAACGTTTGATGTGGCGACGCTTGGGGGAGGCCTATGTCCAACAGTGGACGTGTATCGGCTGTAATGATGATGTATATTTTAATGCCGGCAGTGGTGCAGTATAGGATATTAAAAAAAAGTGTGTATTTCAATGTCTAATTACGTATTATTTTTCTATAGTTAGCTATTTGATTTTTTTTTTGCTGGTAGCTACTATGAATTTTATCCGAAATAAACGTTTTTAAACATGAGTAAAATTTTTCACAGATTTTGAATTTGACACAAAATAACATTAAAATTTTGTTCTATTCGCGCATATGTTTTCCTGGTATACATGGCTTATTTCGTTCTAAACAACTAAACCATTCATTCGAAGATATCAAACATGCAAGGAACTTAGCTACCCATCACAGTCCCGTTATTCCCACTAAGCTTTAAAATCGTGATTTCATATACAGAAGAGACAAATTGCAGCCATCTGTAGTAGTCATTAACGCAGCTAATTACAGTGTCGGAGGAGGCTAGTTAAATGCCTCCATGTCATCATCTGGGCAGCAAGGATTTCTTATAAACGCAATCCCTTCTGCATTCCTTGATGCGAGGAATTTGTGCGTCATGGCCATTATTATGGTTTTATAAATGTAAGGCTTCTTAAGGCTGTGAAGGGATAATTCATGTACAGTTGCGAATCACAACGCTGTATAGAGAAAGTTGATTGTGTTGCGCAGTTACACAGCATCGTCAACTTATATTCTAGTGATGGACAAGCCCTTTCATGGAAACTATTTGTCGAAATACTGAAAGTTATAAAACAAAAGTTTGCCGCAGCGCTACATTGGCATTATGTCGTCTAACAGAACTATAAAAACATGCAGCGCTAAGATGGCTTTTAGAGGATATTTTTTTCACGACCAAAATGTTTTAAGCGCCTTGAATTTCGTGGCACCTGCGTGTTTCGTTCAACATAGTGTAAAGTTCAAGATGTAAGTACAGTCTACATTACACCTGACTCCCTGACACCTGAAATGAGTGTTCGACACGCCTAATCTAGTGCGTAGTACAAAATACCGATACATAGCATGATATTCATATCGTAGTATCTTTTTCTAAACCCCATCATGGACCTTTAAGTCCAGCTACGTTGTCAGATTTTCTACAGGTCCAATGGGTCAAATTACAACTATTGGACAGCAAAGTAAAAAGTTTCTTCATAATCCTTCCAAATACGTATCATCATTGTAATGGCTACTCTAAGAAGCAACCAATAAACACTTCTCATCTCTACTTTCGAAACTTGTAACAGAACATGCTATTACACCCACAATTTTGTCAGTAAAAATAATAGTTTTATCCATCGTCACGCCGGCTATATTCTATTTCTCACCTAACTAGACGGGAGTGTATAATTGGGCCAAACTGCCCACTACGCAATTACTACGGAATGGAATAAGTAATACCCGTAGCGTGGACCAGTCCGGCCGCTTACCGTTTGGGTAGTGGAGCAATCTGTAAATGCTTCAGCCCCTTTTTTATTTTATTTCTGTCGATTACCTTCTTAAGGTAAGATAATAAGATTACTGATATAAAAGGAGGTGGACTTTTATCCTTCGATTCGAAAATACCATCAAGCTTTATCCTTTATTATAGGGATATTATTTATGAAGTGTATGGGTTTGTTTTGAGTTCGTTCATCTGGAAAGATGTTTTATTATTGTGATATGTATATTATATGGACCCATGCATAAGTAAGTGTGTCCGCACGTGCGCAAAGACAAAGGGAACTTGAAACCTTTGTGCTTGGTAGAACAAGAGTCATAGCGCCGTAGTACCTAACTTAACTACTATGTAGTTTGTACAGAGGTGTTGTTGCGCCACTATCATTGAGCTCTATGGTATAGCGGCATGGCGGACAGAGCTCCGGCGGGATCTCATGGTGGAATGGCGTCAGCGACTATCGCAACCCAGTGCTGGGCACGCCACAATTATGGCGATAAGTCCCCTCTTTGAGGCGTGGCTGGAAAGACCTCACGGCGTCCTTACCTTCCGCATGACACAGGTCCTCACCGGAAATGGCAAGTTCGGGAGGTTCCTGTTCCGAATTAAAGCGGAAGTGACGCCCGGGTGTCGCCACTGTGCGGAACACCCGGAGGACACGGTGGAGCACACAATCGCGGTGTGCCCTGCATCGCCGTGCCCTCGTGGGGGTGATCGGCGGCGGAGACCTCTCGCGCCGGGCCTTGGTCGAGGCCATGGTCCGGAGCGAGGAGGAGTGGCAGGCGGTCGCCGACTTCTGCGAAGCAGTAATGCTCGCTAAGGAGGAGGCCGACCGCATCAGGCAACGGCGCTCTCGCCGCCGCCGGGATTCCGATCCCGATTTCCAGCCACCGTAGGCGCGGGCTTGCGGACAGTGTGCAATGGGTAGCTCGCTGTCCGGCCGTCCGGTAACTGTCCGGACCAAGCCCAAGTCGTCGACGGCGCGCGCTGTTCCCGCGCGCCTCAAGGAGTTGTCAGCAACAGCAGGGACCCAGCCGGGTCGAAGCCTACTGGGGCCAGGGTTATCCGAAAGGGCGCTCGAGCCCCGGTATGAAGGCTTGAAGGAACGGGATGGGTTTTTTAGTCAGTAAGAGTCTGACACTATCTCCCGCTCCGCCCAAGAGCGGGGGTTGTCATAAGATGATTTTTCCCATCGAAAAAAAAAAAAAAAAAAAGCTCTATGGTATAGAAACCACAATATACTTACAAATTGTATTGACAGTAGTCGATTGTCAACCGCGGGAATAGATTGAGCTCACGGACAAATATGAACGTGTGTATATATTTGTTTAGGAACCACTTTAATTTCTGTGTGATACACATAGATTTGTTTATACATGATTATTGTGACAAGAAATAAACAAAAAATATAAAAAACTACTTATTCATATTTAGACAGAAAAGTTTGGAAGGAGAAAGAGGATGCCTTAGCCTAACAGTGGGACACACAACAGGATTAAAAAAATCATTTAGGTTTGGGCTGCTAACAAGGGAATTAGTTCTACAAATTCAGACCTTTAGGACCTCGTATGTACAGCATCATTTACGAAATTATTGTTTTACGGGATGGCATCGTGATGATACCCTATTTAGCTCCTAATGTCATTTTATTTATGGTGTACAATAAATAGTACATCTATATATCTATCTATGATTGACAACAGTTTTAATGTGTCCGTTGACAACTACAGAAAGTAGTATCAGTTTTACTTTCAAACCTAACAAACATAATCAGTTGCGTCATTACTATATTTCTGCTATAATAGACAAGTTCTTACAGAATTTTTATGCGTAGACTATTACATTAGCCACGCACGCAATCAACAGACAATATCTAGGAAAATCTATTAGAAATGTTCTTGGGAATTGATAAGATATTACGACCGATTACATATTGTACTAAGCAAGGTGTTCAGTATTAGTAAGGAAGGTTTTTTTTGCTCTTTATAATCCCTCATCCCGCTGTGCAGTCGAAAAGAGCTCCCTCGCACGTTCAACACTTTTTTCGTCCGACCACCTGCTCTAAAGCGATTAAAAAAAAACATAAGACAGAACAGGTAATTTTTTATTATTATTTTTGGACTCAACACTGCTTGGCACGTTTTATTATTTATGATCTGCTTTCGGAATATATCGTTTCCGTGAAAAGTAAAATAAACACTAACTTTAAAAGGATTAGTTTCCCATTTTTCCGAATCAAAACATTGTAGTATGTAAGGATGAAATTCTAAATGATGAGAAGAATTTCTAATCAACAGCATAATAACTATACTTTATATGGAATGTGACATTTTCTAAGATGGAACGTTTTCCTTGACGTATTTATAATAACAACAATTATAGCTCGTGTCATCGTTTTTCTCGTGATCCCGCGGGCATTGCGCGGCGTAAAACAAAATGGCCGTTACGAAGCCTCGAAATCCTGGGTCGTAGGCCTGTTTCCCGCCGTAGCCGCGCGCGGCGCTTTATGTTTAGTTCTTGTGCTACGCCGCTGCGAGCGATGGCGGCGCTAGCGTCACGGGCTGCGCACCCGCAACTCTAGTTCTACACTCCCACGTACGGTCTCTCATTGTAAACACAGTCGCGATCGCCGCGTGCTAACTTTCCGTTCCCTGTGGACTAAAAACGTTTGTAAACATGAAAGTTTGTTTAGAAGTGTTGTTATGAACTGTGTTCTGTGTCACCACTGGACGGATTGCAAGGATTTACGATGACTAAAGCCAAGATCACTCGAAGCAGCGCTCTCTACCACAGCGCGAAGGTGAGCCCTTCAGCTTCAATTTGTTATTATTTTGTGTTTTTATCAATTAAACTGCCGTTCTTTGGCTTTCTACTTTGTGCGTATACAAATTATTACCACCAAAAAGTGTTTTTAAGGGGTAATTTTTGAACTGATCAGTCAGCGTGTTATTTATGTAAATGAATCAACAATAATACTGACTTTTAAACGCAACACTTTCTCGTTATTTTGTAGAGAATACATTCAGTTTTTAAATGGTTTTCTGTAAATGTAGTTATAATATGGAGGGTAATTCATTTCAGTCCGGTTCTCTGGACGTTGGTCGTGAATCTCAATCCCTCCTCTCCCGCGCATGCCCTTCGAAGGCTCCGTGCTTCCAATTTAAAATAAGCGATCGCATCGCACAGTATACACAAAAATACAGGAACCTTTGATAAAATTGGTGAACCTTATGTAAGAGACAACTGAGTAAACCAATAGAAAGCTATTTCCTCGTAACATATAGTGGTTCCTAAATAAACAGTGCAGAAATATGTCTATTGATGTATACATAAAAGAAGTTGATGTAGAAAGTAGGTACGCGTTTACAATTTCTTGTGTAATTTTTTAGGTGGGAAAACAAATAATGTTCTGCATGGTATGACACGATTTTTCAGTACGTATATACGTAAAGGAAATCCTAGTTAGATCTTGATGCCTGGAATACATGCATTGGAATGAAAATGAGTGCATTTTACGCGCATTGTTATTTTTTTACTCGTTCAATTATCTGTAATAAAGAATTACATCTTTTTTAAAAACTGTAGTCGTTAAACAAAAAATAGTATCTGATTTTTTTCGGTATACTGTGGCCCTACGGGGCCTTGACAAAAACTCAAGACGCTTGGAGTAAAAGACATCAACGCACACGAGCAAAAGAGACAGCAATACTTTGAAGGTGTTTTTGTGTTTGTGCGAGCGAGACAGATGACGCCTGTAGCTGGGCTTATATTTATTTATTTGTATATAATTAAAGACTGGGATTTCGTATACAGGTACATTTATAGGTACAGGTAGTGGCCGTTGCACGGATGGCCGATCTCCCCATTTCAAAAAGGGATGCTCTATAATGGGCATGGGGCAGATTTTGACCGTATGTAATGTGCTGCCATTTAAACTTTGGGGTCTTTCGTTTCGGACAGTGAGTGCTAATGATGCGTGAATGGAACAATCCTTTTACTTATTCTTCGATAGATTTTGGAATCGAGGTTTTTCATTTGCATGTTATTAAGTTGAACGTTTCGATGTCGGAAGTTTTCTTTTTATGTGTCTACTTTTTTCGGTTACCACGTGGTAACCTGTATTAACAGCTATTTAATAAATTTAATAGCCAATACTGTCCCACTGCTGGGCAAAGGTGAAAAGAAAATATCTTTACATACATAATTATTTTAGTTAACTAACTTAAACCTCTGTAACGCCAATGAAAAACTAATTTGTATTTAATGAGCACTTAACCCACGATTTCTGGCAACATAAAAAAGTGAATTGGCCGAGATGTGGTTAGTTCTTGGAAATTGAGCACACGCTCCTCTCAATTCGCCGACCGGTTCCGCCTGGGTGGGGTTTACACCATATCACTTTGATTTTTTTACTGCTCAATCATCTTGCCATATTAATAGCAGCGCCCTGGCAATCATCGCTAGTAAATTATAGAAGTACCGCAAACCAGACCGCACCTAATAACTAAATAGATTAAGTATCTATTACTTCAATAGCATCCTGTCGGGGTTCTGATCTGTTAACACTAGTTGATTGCCTGAGAATAAGTTTAAAGTAAAACAATTTTGAGTGACGTTGTTAGAAGTTTTGGAAACTCTCGGCTTATCTCTATCAATCTATATGCACGTACTAGTTCCTTCATAATCATAATCATTTATTTGGTTTGTAAACATAGGTATTACAGAGGGTGGTATAAATGGATAGTGCTAAATATTGGCATACAAACATGCAGAAAAATTCAGCATGCATATTAACAAAAATTTAAAATTATTATACAATGTCAAACAATTAAATGTAAAAATAAGAAATCAAAACAGAATGTCAAAACAAAATCATTGAAATCTCACAAAAATTAAATAGAATGTCAAAAATTAAAGCTTCCAGCGGCTGTCGTTTCATGAAAGTAGATTATTCCAAACAAACTTTAGACTCCCGTTTCATTACTTTTGGTGGGGATTTTTTAGAAAATGCCCTCTCGTTCTCGCTTACGTCATTAAAGGAAACCTTGCGCAAAATTTCTCCCTCCTAATCCCTGTAGTTTCGGCTGTACGATGATATGTCAGTCAGTCAGTTTCTCCTGGCGAAAGCTGCAGACCATTCAGTGGGAAGTTACTGATTTCTTATTTTTTATATTCCACAACTATCACACAGCGCCGTCTAGTTCCAAGCTAAGCAGAGCTTGTGTTATGGGTACTAGACAACTGATAAACATACTTATATATTTCTAAATACATACAAATTATAGATAAATTACACCCAGACTCAGAACAAATCATCGTGCTCATCACACAAACATTTTCCTGGGCGGGAATCGAACCCACGACCTCTGGCATAGCAGTCAGGGTCACTAACCACTACACCAACAGGCCAGTCGAACTAATCCCAGTAGTTTCGGCTGTACGATGATATGTCAGTCAGACAGTTTCTCCTGGCGAAAACTGCAGACCATTCAGTAGTTCGTAAGTTTATCGCGTTCGTACAGACTTTCCCCCGATTTCTGATAGCATTTGAAGTTGAGTATTTCTCAAATTCTAACCTGAAAATCTGTCAAAATTTTGCATTCGAGAATACTGAATATTTTGAGTCAAGAAAGTCTCAAACCCGCTCAGAGACGCAGTGGGGTACTTTATTTTATAATATGTAAGTATAATGTAGACCTGTGTGACTAACATATGTCTCACATCGATTACGAAAGCATCGCATAACAAATTCGAAGCTCCAATACCATATCGATTGTATGACTCGCATCTCGTTACAGAATACCAAGTCATCAATTCCAACAAGATCACGTTCTTATACTAATTGTTATGTTGTAACATACTTGATCAATGGCGCTATCATAACATCACATAGTGACAATAATGACTCAGTTCTGTCAAGGTACATACACCTGAGTAACTACCTAGACGTATTTGTCACGTATGTGATTGTTGTTTCACCTAATTGGTTCTTAATTAGACCGTAACATGATAATTTTGTAGTTTACTTGGTAGAATAAGGTAGACTTGAAGCCGGTTTAGCGTAGCTTTGCATAATTGTGTGAACAAATAATAATAATAGTATTTATTGACATAAATGATACAAGCATTTTTTTGAATTCCCTAACCCCTGCACTAGTATATGCTGTATTATAGGAGCTAATGTCTTTCCCTTATTACTAAAATAAGATTATGTTATTTATGGCATATAAAATTACAAAATGAATTAAATAAATGGAATAAATAAAATACAAAAATGAATACTAAAATAAAAAATATAGGCATTAGCTTAAATAGTATCCTCTTGGTTTACTTTCAACTCCTTGAGGCGCGCCGTCGACGACTTGGGCTTGGTCCGGACGGCCGGACAGCAGCTACCCATTGCTCACTGTCCGCAAGCCCGCGCAGATAATCATGGTAATGAAGTAACATTAGGTAATTGATTCATTGTCACATTGGTCACGAATCTTAGACTGTGGGATTATTCGCAAGAGTTACCGTGACCCTGAAACGCAATGGGCAGCAGATGTAATACAGGTCTGTTTTAGTCAATAAAAATCTGACAGTACCTCTTTCTTTACCCAGTGCGGCAGTACCGATCACCCAGTTGACGAATCATCAAAAATCCTGTTGAAAATTGTTATAAAATCACATCACTCTGCAATCTGCGCGTGGAGATGCAACGCCGGGGTGAAAGTCCTCTGCCGCGACAGGTCGCGGCATGGCGGACAGAGCTCCGGCGGGATCTCATGGTGGAATGGCGTCAGCGACTATCGCAACCCAGTGCTGGGCACGCCACAATTATGGCGATAAGTCCCCTCTTTGAGGCGTGGCTGGAAAGACCTCACGGCGTCCTTACCTTCCGCATGACACAGGTCCTCACCGGAAATGGCAAGTTCGGGAGGTTCCTGTTCCGAATCAAGGCGGAAGTGACGCCCGGGTGCCGCCACTGTGCGGAACGCCCGGAGGACACGGTGGAGCACACAATCGCGGTGTGCCCTGCTTGGGCGGAGCATCGCCGTGCCCTCGTGGGGGTGATCGGCGGCGGAGACCTCTCGCGCCGGGCCTTGGTCGAGGCCATGGTCCGGAGCGAGGAGGAGTGGCAGGCGGTCGCCGACTTCTGCGAAGCAGTAATGCTCGCTAAGGAGGAAGCCGACCGCATCAGGCAACGGCGCTCTCGCCGCCGCCGCCGGGATTCCGATCCCGATTTCCAGCCACCGTAGGCGCGGGCTTGCGGATAGTGAGCAATGGGTAGCTCACTGTCCGGCCGTCCGGTAACCGTCCGGACCAAGCCCAAGTCGTCGACGGCGCGCGCTGTTCCCGCGCGCCTCAAGGAGTTGTCAGCAACAGCAGGGGCCCAGCCGGGTCGAAGCCTACTGGGGCCAGGGTTATCCGAAAGGGCGCTCGAGCCCCGGTATAAAGGCTTGAAGGAACGGGATGGGTTTTTCAGTCAGTAAGAGTCTGACACTATCTCTCGCTCCGCCCAAGAGCGAGGGTTGTCATAAGATGATTTTTCCCATCGAAAAAAAAAAAAAAAAAAAAAAAAATCACTCTGCAATCAATTGTGTTCAGTAGTCGTTATGCACGACTTGAAGTATTTACTTATGCACCTATACAACTGTAAGCGAGGAGTATTATAGGTATTGTTATAGGTAGGTTATTGAAGTCTAGACCTTGATCAGTAATTCCAAACAATATTCACTATATAGGTAATACTGTAATTATGTCTCAGCTAGATGACGTAATTGTTTATTATTTTATCGTGTATAATGATACATAACTCATGCATTGATCACGTTAGAGCCTGAGGGATCTAATGAACGTGACCGGATTAGACTGAGGACAATTATTAGGAAAAAAACCTTTGAATCTTGAGTAGACAGCATCTTCAAGGCTCGCTCACTTCACCATAGAAAACTTCAAGGTCATCTGGAATATATTTCTTTTTTAGGGTTCCGTAGTCAACTAGGAACTCTTATAGTTTCGCCATGTCTGTCTGTCTGTCCGTCTGTCTGTCCGTCCTCGCTTAATCTCTGTGACCGTTAGCACTAGAAAGCTGAAATTTGGTACCAATATGTATATCAATCACGCCGACAAAGTGGTAAAATAAAAATTGGAAAAAAAAGTTTTATTAGGGTAGCAGCCCCCCTATATGTAAAGTGGGAACTGATTTTTTTTTTTAATTTCAACCCTAACGTGTGATATATCGTTGTATAGGTATTTAAAAATGAATAGGGGTTTACTGAAATCATTTTTTGATAATGGCAATAATTTCGGAAATAATCGCTCCAAAAGTAAAAAACAATGTGTGTCCCCTCTCTAACTTTTGAACCATAAGTTTAGAAAATATGAAAAAAATCTGAAATGTAGAACTTTATAAGGACTTTCTAGGAAAATTATTTTGAACTTGATGGAAAGAACAGCTTTGTACAAAAAAGACAACAGGGTTCTACAAAATAATTTCTGGACTTAGTTTATATAAGTGTATATGCAAGCATTTTTTTAACCTCATAAGTGGGTACACTTATTGTGATGGACGGGAAACTACGGAACCCTACACTGAGCGTGGCCCGACATGCTCTTGGCCAGTTTTTTTTATTAGAAATCCAAAAAAAAAACATTTTAAATAGGCGGAATTAATGTAACAAAACATTCTCTACCAGAGTCAATCTTTAGGTTAAAAAGACAACATTGTGGTTGGTGTGCACAATAAATTAATAATAGACATTTCAATTAATATGAAGTGTAAATTAAGTTGCTTATAATAATAAAATAATGTACACTAAAATTATAAACTAATAAATACTATGATAAATATCAAATCATTATAATTAAGAGAATTCAAAATGTAATAAGCATGACGAAGACCAAACTAAGGTTGGGAGACTTAACGTGTGTGGTTTCATTAAGGAGACACATGTCGTGCACATTAAATGCCTTAATTACATATTGATTTTTTTGGCAGCTGTTTTCGTACACTGCTGTCAAATAAAATAACCCATCAAATTCATTGGTTGAAATTATTAATACGTTCAAGTGTAGGTGAGGCGCAATCGTTTCCGTAGGGGAAGTGCACCGGCCATATTTTGATTTAAATACTACTTCCGCTTACCGATACCGATTCGCTGATAAGGCCACTTGATGCTCAATGTGCATATGGAAGATAAAAATTGTAATTGTGTATTTTAATAACATACATGCATTGGCTTTGAATAAAAGAGCATGGCTTGTCCGCTCAATGACTTAATTTTAGCGATGACTTAGGGCGGGATTCTGCCGCTAGGACCCCGATACCGATTTCGAGCCATCGTAGGCGTGCAACGTGACGAGCAATGGCTCGCCGTCCGGCCGTTCTGTAACCGTCCAGACCGATCTCGAGTCGTGGACATTGCGTAGTGTTTCACGCGCGCATCAAAGAGGCGTCTGCAAAACCGTAGGGGCCCAGCAGAGCCGATGCCTACTGGAGCCATGGCTTAGCTACCGAAAGGTCAGCTACATAAAAAGGGTGGGTTTCTGAATTGAGTATTTTGAGCTAAGAACGTCTTAAACCCTACTTTAATGCCAAATGACAGGTTTTCAAGCTGAAGTAGAATTTGAAAAATACTCAATTTCAAATGCCTAAATAAGAAATCGAGTGTAATCCTAACATTAGCAAATGGAACCTAGAACTGTCACAAAAGTTCACGAGAGGAATAAATCTAGATAAAGCACAGTTATATAACAGATTATAAGTCGATTAGAGGTTAAATGGTGCATTGGTGCGAGCTGTCGGCTTCCCACGCGACGCACGGGGCGTCAAATCGTGGTTTTTCCTCGAATATATTATTCAATACATGTCCAACGCATCACTGCTCCCCCTCTTCATGTAAAAACGTGTACTAATTGACCCTCTCCCTTTCACATTTCTTAAAAAACTATACTTAGCACATTGTAGATGGAAAAATAGCGCACTTAAATCATAGTTGTGATGTAATTAGGTGGTATTTCAATTAAGAAGCAATTAAATCATAAAAATGTGGAGCAGCTTTATTTACTTCATTCACTAGAATAGGTTTATCGCTTTTACTAACTCCTCTTTTGAATGGAATTGCAGTACATATGGTTTTTTAACAGATTTATTGTTGAAATCTCACCGTGAAGACTTAGCTAAATTCAGCTATCATTGCATCTGCTGATAGAGATTGCCAGCTAAGAAACCAGAAGAGCTTGCGGACGACGAGCAATTAATAGCCCGTGGTGTGGCCGTCCTGTAAAGATTAAATAGGAGTCGACGACTTGTTTAAAAAGATGTCAGCAAAACTGAAGGGCCCAGTAAAGCCAGTGCCTGCTAGGGTATCGGAAATGCCTGTAAGAGCTACCCTGTAACCCTGGAACATAAATGGCAAAAAAGATACCCACATCTAAGTTTTCAAGGTGATATTTTCACACTAAGAAACGATTTGCCCAATTCCATATTTTATTAAAAATATAGGTCAAACGGCTGCGGTACCTCACATGCGCAAAACCGCAAATAAACATGTTTATAAATATGTGTACATAAGCAAATTTTATTCTGATCGTAACATACTCGGGTCAACGGCTTCTTACATTTCCTATAAATAAATAAAATTCAGCACAAATATCAATAACACAATAAACAAACAATCGTTTTTGTTTTGTTTTCTGACAATCAACAGATTGTTTTTATAAAATATCTGTGTCAGATTACGCATAATACTGTTGATAATAGTAGTATCAAACTACAAATGGTTGGTATACTTTTTATTTCGCTTTGAAATACGGTTCAGGTATCATTACACGGTTCAATGCACTTTGATAAATGCTATCGTAAATTGGAATCAAAGGGTACACAGACTAGCTAAATGTAGCGAGTTAATGTGAATACACTTTCTTTTAAAATCTACACTAATAAATCTATATTAATTAATATTATAAGGCTGAAAAGTTTGTTTGTTTAAACGCTCTAATTTCAGGAATTACTGGTTCCAATAGAAAAATTTAATATTAGACCCGTTATCGAGGTAGGTTAGGAGCGGGCCAGTAATAATATTTTGGATATTATACAATACGATAATGTGTCTGTTAATAGGTATTTCCTTTAAAGCGCTATTAGGTACTGTAGATTTAGGTTAGACTTAACGCGTATGAATCGTATTCATTCCGGTGGTAATAAATCATTCGGATAATATGACACTATTCACGCGAGTGTAGCCATGGGCAGAAGTTAGTTTCCGCATAGTGTAAATTTTTTTTCGGAAACCACTTAAAAATGGCGTTCTTTAATTAAAGAATAGAAAGAAGCTATCATGCTTGTTGACCTGGTATATGTTTATAAACAGAAACTTTAAAAAAAAATACGCAAGTTTATCACGCCATCAATATCTACAATAAATTATTATAAAAAACTCCTCCACTTTCATCAGTACATTAGTCCTTTGAACCCGTAGCGTACGTACAAACGCTATATCCCGTTATTTACCGTCGTATGGTACTCGTTAAGACCTCTTTGAGTAAATAATGCGATGTTCTACTCTGTGTATGGCTCTGTCTTTAACTGGTTAAAATAAATTTTAAATAATGAACCTTATTACTAAGAACGTAGAGTTTAGAGAGTGTAGTAACATTTTGGGATTACTTGCTCAGTTTTCAAGAAACGACTACACAATATTTATTGATACTAAAAATATATAGTTTTCTGATAATCACAAGTCGCAATAATGATGTATCGGAAAATAACATTTTCTTCTTCCATTTTAGTTTTCGAAAGTTTACGAAAAAACAGACTTGCGGACTCCTACTTTGCTTTTTATCTTTTAAATAATATTTTATCATTTTTTTTAAGTACTCAAAACAACTTACGTCTTATCAGAGTATAAACATTGACAGTTCCGTTGTTCCCAAAACCGTCTTGTTTCGAAATCGTTATCTGGCGACAATACGTCCCCGCTTCCATTAGCAAGAAATTTTATCTGTTTGTCACGAGCTCTTCTAAATGTAGGCTGTATACACACGGACCCTCAGTCAATCACTTAACATAGACCTCAGAATCTATCGGTATTGTAGGCCTATAGGGCTGGTGTGAAGCCAGCCTTAGTGCCATGTTTGCATGAGGACACTGCCTTTATTACGTATGTTTGAGATACTTTTATAGAAATACAACGGAATCTTCACGTTCGTCATAATTCGTTGTGCAAACAAACACTTTTTCGTGACTTTGATATGGTGAAACTTTAGATAAGTTACATAAATAAGATAAAACTTCACATAGAACCCATTAAATAGATCTAGAGCACGTTTTATGTATTCGTAGCAAATATTTCTGCTCATTTGAAATCCAGATGTGGAAAGTATTAATCACATTTATATATTCTGCCTCAACGACTTCTTGAAACTAGTTCTAATATAGTAGGTTCACTTATGTAGGGTATCAACGCTGAATATGTCGCCAGTAACAGTATCTTAGTTACGTGACTGAGAAAAATCAGCATTAATCTGCCGCTAGCCACGCACTAAGCCCATTTCGCGGAACATTACGCTACCGGTGCGCATGCGCCACTTGTCCGGAGCGCATCTGCCATCCTTCCTCCTCCATTTTTTTCGCCTTCCTGTACATTGTCCTGCAATAAACACCAAGTTTCAAGGCTTGGGTTTATAATCATAAAATGAAAGTTTGAAATATTACGAAATCGAAGCACGTGCAGTAGATAAGATAAGTACTTATATGGTTAAGTGTTTGTATGCCACTTATGAGGCAAGTGCAGCGTTGATACGAATATAAATAAAACACGAAATCTGCTCACGGACGATTCCAAGATACAAAATAAAACAGGAGTGTTATTATGAGAGCATTCGACATCTGCTCGCGACGAGTTAGCGTCCACCTGCCGCCATGCCCGAAAACAATCGCGAAAAACTGCGCAGCCGCAGCCGCGTATCGTTCTCATTACAATAACAGGTGAGGGATGATGTTATGGCGGACCTAGGGAGTCTGCTAACTGTATAAATACGATAATTGCCGACCTACAGCGTGCCTATTACTATAAATTCTGTAGTAAACAATTTTCTTATCGAACATGCATGTAATTGGAATAATGACACTTTTTGCCTGGATGAATTGGTATTTTTAAGTGCGCAAGGTGCTCGTCGACACTCGTAGTAAGACTGCAATTTGTTTGTTTATATTTTTGATGTATTGATAAGTCGATGGTGTCAACTAAACCATAAAGTTTAAGTACGAAATGCAAATGAATATGCTACTGTAAAAGCACGTGATGTCAATACGGGCATTTAAAATATATTTTATGTTGCAGTGGTACCATTAAAATTGATATTCATACTCTTGAAACTGGAGTGAAATGTTAATTTGTACCTGTTCAACTTGATATTTGGAATCTTTACAAAAAATAAGGTAGTCCAACCGATGACATATGTATTTATGTTTTAATATGATGTGATGTGGGCGGCAGGAAGTGTGTTGGCGTTGACCATTATAATGTAACAGATACGTGCACAGCTTTTATCTTAGACATCTAAGATAGTAGCTAATGATTTGGCAGATCCAATTACTACTGTTCAGAATTCCGTAAACTCACATATCCCGTTCTGACGCTAAAAATCTATACTAAAACAGATTTTTTTTTTTTATAAAAAAATCAAATTATTAGCAATAAATTTTAAATGTATTGCCTTTGTAGCCAGCAAAGTCAAATGTACTGCATTGAAAGTCTCTTAAACAGTTTTCTTCACACCTTAGGCCCGTTGACACTATATAATTGATGGATTAACCCAATGCTCCATAAATAATCGTATGATTATCCAAAGCTGCCTATATCGGGCCGTTTTGCAGCACATGTCGTTTCCACCTGACGCTGCCACGTGCACCTAATATTAATTCGTTTCTTTATTACCATGTGCTTCCTTTAAAGTTTAACCCACTGATGCTAACGGGCTGTCTGTTTAAAACTTAGTTTAATTTCTTTGACAGCATTCGTTTGGTGTAAATCGTACGTCTTATGTCATTTGATTTAAAGGGAAAATGCTTTAAGATTTCTTTTAGGAGAATTCTCATGCTCCAAAGAAATTAACCTATTATGTAAGACTACAATCCTAAGCTTTACTATTATTAGATTCAAATGCCAATAAGTAATCGAAACTAAAACTGTGCTTGGCCATATAAATAGCCTTAATTGGAATTTACTTGCACCTGCTAAGATCATGTGGCCAAGTTAACTATGAATTAATGTGAAGAATTTTAATTAAATTGATGAAACTATAGGCTATGTGTACTGTTAGCACAGATGCGATATAAAGCAATTGAAAAGTTAACGTTCACCGTTCCATTTGCTAGAGTAATTATGAATAATAACGATATAAATAATAATTGCTTTACGATGTAGATTGTAGATAGAAATTATTACGTTAAAAACAAATGTATATAAACAAAGCCGGTTTCTCTGTGAAGGTATAAGGCAGATTGTCTTAACATGAAATCTAATTTAATCTAAGTAGCCTTATGTCCCCCTGCTGGGCGAAGGCCTCCTTCTCCCTTCCACACACGTCCGTCTTCAGCCATTGCGGTCCAGCTTTGGCAATGGCAAGAGTAAAGTTCGTCTCTCCAATTTTGCCTTTCTCTGCCCCGATATCGCCTTGCAATTAATGGGATTTAATTAATGAGTCTTTTAGCCCACAGCTCATCTGATATGTGACAGACTTTTTTCTTTTACTTTATCATAGTTTTAGCACATATCATTGTGGTCCTTATACGATCCGCAATCCGAACCCCCAGGATACTACGCTCCACGGCTCGCTGGCAAACTTCGAGCCTGTAACATGAAGTACTGTACCTAATATATTTTAAAGAGTCCGTCATTTTTTTGTTACAGGTGCTGTGGCATCTGGATATATTCCGGCGCAGCTTCCGCGAGCTGACTGGCCACGCTTGCCTTGGACCGTCCTGTATTTTTTGCGCCCTAAAGGTAAGACAATTATTTCACTATTTAAAAGTAAACACCTGCCATTGACATTAAGGAGATGGGGACGGTATACATTGTACAACAATTAAGATAATCATCAATGAGACCGGTGGCGATGAAAATTGAAGTAAGCTAAGCTAGCATATTGGCTATCAAAGAAAGCTCACGATAAGCTATTTTCCTGCATAGCACAGCTTTTGTTCCGCTACTACAATGTACTTTAAAATTCTCCGCACTTACACAATTCGTTACACACGCAATACACACCTGAAAGTGCAAAAGCCTTTCTCGTTCTTAGATTTCAAACAGCTCGTTTTAGTTACACAACGACCACTAGACTAAAACAACTAGAAACATGATTCTTTGACCACACGAAACGACACAAAGTACTTTTTGACTAAGCGAAAGAACTGGTGTGACCTCGGCCGGTGCCCGCAGACAAACGTGACCTTTTGTGAACAATAGAATCTGTTCATAGCCTTATTCAGAACGAAATCTCCGAGCTTTCGACGCGTTCATGAACATGGCGTTATAATGACGAAGCCTCACTTTGACTCACTTTTTATGTGTGAAGTAATAAAAGTGCGAATAAATTGTATGACAACAAATTAGTTGTATGTCGCGAAGTCTTTCATGTAAGCTGCAATTACTGGCAGCATGTTTCAGTCTTAAAATAGCTTCTGTTATACACGAGGTGAGGCGAGATTCAAGGGCAGGGAGGGTTAATCTAGTTGAGCTAGACTGGCCCGACTGGTTTCACAGAATGGGCTCGCAGCCTCCAGCCTGTGATTTAGCTACCCGCTTTATATTTTTTAACTGCAGATTGGCCGGGCCCTGGGATAGTTTTATAGCCCTTTGTCTTCCCTTACAGCCTATTTATTGTCCTGTCAGCGACAAATTATGCTGTAAGGAGACTAGCAACGACGTTATATTGTATGATGTGTGTCAGCAAGAAATAAATGGGATGATTATGCAAGCGTGTTGCAGGTTGATATCATTAGCCAAGTCGGCCATTAAATGACTATTTCTAGAAGAAACGTGTGCCGGCTGGCATTATTATTAATATGTAGAGTCTGTCTAAAAAGTCAAACGACTTGGGTAATTATTAGGGTAAAATGAAATCTGATGTAGTCAACACTGGTTCAATAATCAAGGTTGATTAAGAGACCTTGTTCATTGTTTACTAATAGAAGAACCTTATAAAAAGTATCGACAACTAAAATTCGCGTTGTCAACTACAGATTTTTTATATCCTTCAAAAATTCCCAAGTCGTTTGGCTTTTTAGACAGACTATGTATAAGTTTGCTAGCTTTTGTCCGCGGATTCGGACGCAACAGTGTTTTTTTTTTCTGGATAAAAGGAACCGTTTTATGCGAAATTTCACGATGAGCCATGATGTTATAGTTTAGGCCTGAAAGCAAACAAACAAGTAAACTCACTTAATATTTATAATAATAAGGATGGTACAAATGATTAAACTTACATACTCAACTGCAGTAAAATATATATTTATTTATATTGTTACTTACAAACGTATAATCTGATTTATGTAGGTAAAATCTGCCTACGGTAGAGAATACAATCGTTGGTAATTCTTGTTGTTATCACAATAAAACTTTCTATTTCGTATACGTATGTATTTGGTACCGGCGAGAAGGCAGCGCGTGCGCACACGCCGTTACATTTCCATTTTCAAACACGTTTGAAGTTGGCGCCCTTTTCGACCAATGAGCTGCGCGCGCAAGTTCGTAGAACTCTTAGCCTCAGCCGTGATTGGCTGGCGAGTGTTGTGGCGCCAACTACACTTACTCCTTTCTTTTTATCAATACGACAAATGCTAATGAGAATACAGCCTTTATGATTGGATCGTTGATATTTCTTAGAACAGAAACAATAAAACTGATATAAAGTTTCGTTACAGGAAAATCATAAAGTTGTGGTTATTTCTTGAATAATCTATACATCTATATACATATAAATAAAATTGGAGTGTCTGTTTGTAATATTGAAATAACCGCTTTTTACTACATGCATATGAATATATATACGATACATACACCAAAGTAACATTTTTTACAATTTTTTCTGTCTGTCTGTCTGTTTGTTCCGGCTAACCTCTGAAATGGCTAGACCGATTTTGACGGGACTTTTTTTTTGGCAGGTAGCTGATGTAATAAAGAGTAACTTAGGCTACTTTTATTTTAGAAAAAATAAATTCAAAATCCTGTAGTCCACGCGAACGAAGTCGCGGGCACAGCTAGTAAAAAATAAATAAAGCTGCTTGAGTTTGGATGTCATCAAAAACTTTTCCGGGTTAGGGTGGGACGAGAGGGGGAGTCAGACTTTTACTGGCTAAAACCCACCCGTGTTTCTTCAGATCCAGAACTGTGATGACTGGTCCAATACCGTCCTTTCTGACACGAAGATTGGGACTTGTAAAATATGGAAGAACTATAGAAGCCAATGCCAAGACTAGTAAAAAATAGCATTGTAGTTTCATAAACAAGTTTAAAAAATAACTGCAATAAAAAAGCGTATTTTCATCAACTCATAATTGAGCGATTTTGATCGGGTAATTAAAAATATCTGCAATTATTTCATTAACCTACTATAATATTTTTAACGTCCTAACAACTGTTAATTGATTTGATTTCTACTGGCTACCTTTATCGCCCACAGCAAGCTTAAATTGTGTCGTGGGTGAAAATATTATACACTAACTAATTATGATTGAAAAGTTGAACAGTGAGTTTGTTATCAAGCTATATGAATAAAAAGATATTATGCCGTCGATATTTTTGGACTGTTAGTGGGATGATAGAAAATCAATTGACGTCATATAGGATTATTCATTTCATAAGTAGCTAACAAATTTTGTTTTTGAAAATAATAGCGAATGATACTTGTAAATAAACTTATAAATAGGTAACTTAATAAGTATGTCATGAGACATCAAAAAAATCATCCACACCGCTGTCAATCGGAAAAAATCCCAGAACACTGGCAGTAATAGCAATGCCGATTTGTTACCAAAGAAAAAGACATACCTCTGATCACGCGAAGAGTCAACTAGTTGTTTGCTGATATCCTGAACCACTTGATGAGCACTCGGACGTCTTGGTTCTAATATTTCAACCCCAAAACGACGGCGAGGTTGCTACAATAGTTGTATATATCAATATTAAAAATAATAGTTGTACATGTTCAGTATTCACTATTTAAATTTTGAGCTATTAGGTAAACTTAGATTAGCACAACATCTAATCTAGTTTCTATAGTTACCTCAGCAGTAACTTGGAATTTTACAGTTACGCAATTGGTACTTCTACATTGACTTGTAGGTACTATAAGTAAACAATAACGGAGTAGTTCCCTTTATCACTTAAGTAACAGTATTGGGAGCAGTCTCACCCGTTCAAAATCGAATTTGTTTTACGGAACCAACAACGCGAATCCAACCTTAACGTTCTCTATTCATAGACAACCATTTTATATAGACCCTTGAATTAACAATAGCTCGAGGCATTTCTAAGAAAATATTACATTGAAAGGCGGCGTGAAAGTTCTAACAATTTTAGTCCCAACATAGACAAAGTTCCGGAAGATTGAAACACAAATTGACTTGCTCTATTATGAAGATAGTTTGAGGAAATCAATCAACAGCTAGTTGATTATATGATAGATAAAATATCCGTAATCTCAAGATCAGAAAAGAGTTTTAATACATAAAAATAAGCTTGCTTTCGGATAGAGTGGAGATAGGAGCTTTCAACATGGAAGAATAAAAATACGCAGTATTCCAACTCTACAGGATAGATTTGTCAGAAACGAACGAGACACTTACCGAAGAGCTGTCTCGCCAAGCTAAAATGCCTAAAAGATACAAATTGCCGCGGTTCAGAAAGAGAAAAAAAAACGAATGTTAGGTACACGGGGATCAGCCATGAGCAGGATTTGGCGAAAGTTAAGGTTTTTAATACTAGCTAATGAATTTAGACCACTTGACCAATATATACAGGTGCTTCAGATAAATCTAGGCTTCTGATATTTTACTAAATTTATATAAAAATTTAAAGAAAATAAGACTATATGAAGAAGAAAACAGATAGTTTCGTGAACGCTGTGAATCAGAACAGTTGGTAATGGATATAACAGACAATGATCAAGCACACTCTTAGTCTTATCAGTTATATCAACCGGCAATTAAAACTTTTACTTCGCCTTTCTTCCAACGGCAAGACGCCGGTAATTCACAGAGATGTTCTGTTCTATCTAGTAGCCGCTACACTTTAGCAATTAGCTAATCGAGATCATAAAGTACCTTAGATCATGATCCGACCATATTGAAATTACAAGTAGTCATTTATGAAGCCAATTTAGACACAGAATATAAAAGTACAACAAAAACTTTAATAGGGGTCTCAAACACTACTGTATCTAATCAGTTACGATTAGATACGGTTTCTCTTAATAGGCACATGTAGGTAGATATTATAGCAATTTTTTTTGCAATTTATAAAGGTACAGAGGTGATGCAATTTAACTAGAGAACATCTTAAAAGTTTTACAATATGTCTTGAGTGATAAAGAGTTGTGAAAGACTTCAATTACCTGTTCCCTTCTCCATGGACGTTTAGTTTCTGCCGAGAGGAATGTCTTAAATGCCAGCCAAAAACATTAAAAAATAAATGCTCATGAATAAAGACAGAACTGAACAAACAAACAGAGCGAGAACAACATCAGACCAAAGGTTCGTTCCGCTTTAGAACCAAACCCAAAAGAGTATTCTATTGCAAGGCAAACTTAATGTAACTTAAGTAGACCATAATTTAAATATCAATTTCCCCTGATCTAACAACATAAGTGAAACATTAGGCCAAATATTAGTGTGGTATGTAGCAACAACGCTAGTCCATGATCTAGGCACGTTCCGTGGAATCGGGCCGTGGCTGTACGTGCCCCGAGCTGGACAGCTAACTGGGCCAGCCAATTACTCAGATAATATTACACCACTGTGTTAAAATTGTATAGATATTTGTGTGTTTTATTTCATTTTAGAAGCGTAAAATTAGTTTTAAATAGAAAAATAATTTAATTTGCCCAATTAAATGAATGTTGACGGGCTTGTATTTTTATTTAGAATAGTATGAAAGGCTTTGTGGTACAGAGAGCGTAATTAACCTTTTCTAAGTTATATTAATGTGAGAGATTTACTCAATTAAAGCAGCCGTGTGTACCTAGTTACATACGGTCAATTTTGAAAATGATGAACAAGGCAATGCTCTAAAACATAAAGTTTAACATGTATTTAAATGTCATTAGCTAAAATTGGGATATGATAAATTGAGGCTTATCCAAAATCAGCATCAGATATCCACTTTTCATTGAGCTCTTAAACATAAAATATGGATTAAGATTGAGTTATCGTAGGTGGGGTCAATATGTCAACATTAGTGGGATTTAATAAGTCTGTTGCATCAGTAGGCAGCCATGATCATCAGCTTTTGCCGCCCACTTCAGGTCAGAGGAACTTCCCCGCTCATTTTTCGTGATATTATATCCTACCCACACAGTTCTTCAACACTATTGTTACGTTGTAAACACAATAATAATAGTCGTTGGAAGCCTTTGACTTTGTCTCGTACAGATCTGCAATTCAATGACTCTGTTGCGCTAAAGTAAATATTTATCATTACGGCGAACTTTACCGTTTATAGAGTTATTTCTTCGGTTACTGTCGTATTTGTCTCGTTAGAGCAAAAAACATTGCTTCGACAATTCCCTTGTTATTTCCAGTGCTTTGGACATTTGACGCAATAAATCAGTGGCGCTACATTCTACAAGTACTAAACGCAGGCTTACCTTTATGAATGATTTAATAAGTGATTCTAATTGGGAGGTGCGTTTTCAAGGAGTACAGAGGATTTTTAGAGAACATATGTCACGCATATTCGCTACTGCCATTAACATTTACCTGTAAGCTATTACTCGTGCAATAACAGAATTAATATTTACCAAAAAACAACAGCTCAATTAATATTAATACCACTACCCACGTGTCAAAATCGTGCATTTAAATTCGTTCTCGAAATAAAAGGTCGTGAAAGCCTTAAGATTGATAATGTGGTTCATGGGGGTAGATCACGCGAGAGCGTGCGCTACTACCTCGGATACTGGAACCCTGCCACAGAATAAATAGATACAGAAGGACATCTTCAAACAATGAGCGAAAACAGACGTACGTAAACAGAGAAGCTTAAGTTGTGCGATCTCAAACAAAAGCCAGTCACGAGATCTTTTGCACTCATTGTATTTAGATGCATATCTATCAATATAAGCGAGAATTTTTGCTCCTGGCATGGACCAGTCCTTCTATACTTACCTACTCTGTGACCATGGTCCATAGTCCGTGGTACCCGTAATATAATAGATCTACATTACACCATGTATCTATAGGAGCGTCGCACGCGCAGCTGCAGGACCGGTTTTGGCTTCTCGTTTACTCCAAGTTCTGCCATGTCATACTTTACTATAAAGTTTATAGGTATACAGTTAAGTGTTGGGATGGACGTAAAAGCCATCTTAGCTGTAAGATGCGGATGCTGCGGTGTGTTGAAATATTGATTAGATTGAATGGTGTTTACTATGATTTATGCTGTAGACGTAAACGCGACGGTTTATTGGATGTTGGTGGAACGAAAAAGTTTTGGTAGGTTAGTATATTGGAAAATTAGAATGAGTTTTACTGGAAATAAAGATATCCAATATATCAAGAAAACAGCTCAGTGGGGATCTTGGCAGTCAGAAGTGAATCTATCTCAGCACGCCATTTTAGTTAAATTTGGAAGCGCGAAATTATTTTTTTCTACAGCAATTCATGCGCACTTAACTATCTCGCGAATCGTGATGTAGGTAGGTACCTACTCACAGAAGTCATATATGAATTTAATAATACCTAAATAACAAAAAATCAAAGACAAGGATAATTTAAACGACGAGTTTTTTCATAACCGAAATGTTTCGCAAAAAGTCGAACTTCTTAGCATAAAGTAGCATTATTACTTAGTGTTAAATCTTCCTCGTCACCTTTTTGTTGCCTATGTAATTTAATATTTAAAGAACTGAATTCTATTTATATAAATGATGTATAACATTTTGTTAATGAGATGTAAAATCATCAAATATCTCATTCTGCTCGGGGTGAAACTAGAGGGAGTCTTAGAATTTTATTCACAAGAACCTACCTGTGTTCCTTTAATTACCCTTAGGGCCCATAATAACTCTTTCGAACAATCCCACCAAATGACATAAAGATGGACCCATTTTTAAAAAGCAGGCAGTATTTTCGTTTAAGAACCTCTAGTGCCTAGTTAGATCAAAAAACACTATTCAAAGTCACCGATATCTAAAGCACGCTTTTTGTATTCTTCCTAATCTAAATGTCTAAACACCGTAAAACGTCCCGTACAACAACTTCTAACGTAATTTATTATTAAAGAAAAAAAAATGGTTGCCTGTAAAGTCGGTTTTACGGGCGAAGATTTTACGTGACAACGTCCATGCGCCGATTCAATGCGCCTAATTCTCTAGTGCTGCGCGCGCGGCAGACCGATCATAGTTGAGTGGGAGAGAGACGCAAGGCATTCGGCGGGCCTCTCTCTCGTTCGGTGACTCATCGTAACGTTACCGAGCGTTACACTTTTTCATAAGTGACTCCCAGCCGCAACCTAATTTAAGACGTTGTCACGTCAAAAACTTCTATTGTGTAATATTGCGAAAAAAACCACTTACGTTTACCTGCTCCACGACTCACGATCCGAGGTCTGCATCCTGTGTATTGTGCACCGGTATCAGTAACAACAATGGACGTACCATTTGTACTACACCAGCTCCGCGGTTCTTCGAAACGAAATCATATTATACCTCTTTAGTGCACCTTACTTTATGGCAATTTATTGCACTTGAATTTTCATTAAACCCCAAAAGAACGCCGGCGTTCACTCTCTCATTGTCTTTCTATTGTGTCTCTAATTACGGTATTCAAAAGGTTAAGACCGTCTATCTATCTATCTATAGATGTATGGTTTCTACACTTGTCCATGATGGATCATTGTACGTAGGCCATGGCATACAGAGGGCTTTATTCCGGCCAGCCCACCTCTCCCCAGACAGAGACCAGGCCTAGCGACTTGTTCAGGGCATCTTTGACGGAATTCGGTGAGCCCAGAGTAAGTGTAAGTACGTACTTCGGTTACCACTAGGGTTCCCAACCCTCCTGGATCGCCCGGGAGACTCCGGAAATAATAGTTAATCTCCCGACCTCCCGGGGAACAATAATTTCTCCGGTTTTTCTAAAAATTATACACATCCTTCGCTCGCACGTCACTACTCGCTCTCTTTGCGTGCTTTCTTCGATTTACCATGTAAAAACTTTTACGATTTTGTACTGAAAAACCGTAAAATATTAGATGCTGCTAGAAAGCAAAATAAATATAAATTTAAAAATTAATTGAGTTTTTCTTTCCCCAAAGTGTCCCGGGTTGGTCCTTTCAATAGTTGGCAACCCTAGTTACCACCCAGGCCTCCTGTTCATGATACCTAATGTCTTAAGACCATAGTCTTCCGGCATTTTAGTGGTGGATATTTTGTTTGTAAGGATTAGTGAAATATATGTCTTTATGATCTTAAACACTACGCTGTAACTCCAAGATCAGCGTCCATATTTAAAAGTAACAAAAAGTAATTCCATGGAATATAATACAGAGTCGCAACATAAACCCCAGCAAACCAAGAAAATGTACAAGTACAATAACTCTAGCTCATATAAAAGTTAAGCTCCACTGTCACTCCTACGTGGTGCTTAGTGACCAAGGCTTCCGCCCACTAGTTGGTGACGACTTGATTGCTATCTTATCTGTAAAAGCCAGTTGACTAAGAACCTTAATATGGCTTGAACCATATCTAAACTTTAGTTATCTTTTTATTTTTTTTCCTCATTTCTAATTAGTAGAGATTTATTTTCTCTTAACCAATCCAGAAGCTTTAAAATAATCAGTGCAAAATTATCACAAAAAGTGTCTGAGAAAACTGGTCACTACTGGCTATGGCTAACGGGAAAGTGGTGAAAACATACCTTTTAGGGCCTGCTCGAGTCACCACGTGCGCCAACGACCGGTCACGAAAGATACCGACTTGGCGGCGCCCGCGCATTACCTCCCTTCGGTCCAACTACTCCGCTCTACAAATCACTTCGGATTACATCGTAAACTAAATTTTATTTGATATATTATGATATAATTAAGCTTGTCGGGCTGTCCACGGTCCTGTCAGAGTTCACGGTCTCCGGACGTTCGTGGGAGGTCGATTTATCATTTTAATGGATAGGAAAAGTTTTCTATCGTATGTATAAGTATATTTGTTTAACAGGGTTAAGGTGAACACCGGAATAAGTAACAACATTCTAATTACGTTGTCTGCAAGACGCGGAGACGCCCAATTAAAATGCACTGAATGTTCCTTTGTAATTTTAGTATGAGTAAGGTTGAAAGAACTCATGTAAAAGTAATCACCAACCGCAAAATACCAATAACATCTATTGTGTGGTATACATAATGACAAGTCCAGCACCTCGTCTTCATTCAATTATGCCTCTTATTCCTATTGAGCTAAGAACTATAATTCCATATAAAATGATAATTTCGTGATGTCCATGGGGATGTAAGCGAATGTCAATCATCGTACGCACATGTCCATAGCCAACTGTCATGCGTGTGTGGATACGATAACCGACCGTTGTCAATATAAAGTATTGTTTAAAGACACGATTATGGCGTTGTATTTTTCATTTGTATGTCTGTCATTATTAACAAGTGTCCTCCCATCCGCTTAAGCACTTCAAGACGGTTAAATGTTGGATCTTGTGCTCCAACAAAATGCTCGATTAATTCTGTAACTTCTAGACTCCTGGCAAAATTTGCAGCAGTCAAATTCTGTAACAAAGAATAATCTTGTTTATTGAAGTGGGCAAGCAAGTCCATGATTGCAACTAAGTACCAGAGGCTGTACCTTCAACCTTCAACCGGCTTAGAGAGGCTAGGCACAACTAAGTAAGGAATGCGCAATCGCCGTCTATTATCTTAGCTAGGTGTTATCTACTGTAATTACTAATAGGTTCAGCTATTGCGAAATCCATCTAAGATTGGATTGGAATTTTATTGTATTTCATCTTGACTACTAACTTTAAAAACAGTGCTAAAATTTGATTATTTGCAAGTCCATTTTCTACCATATAATATTGTACCCATCCATGATTTAATATAATTCAAATTGAACTTTCCCTAGTGATTTAATATGAGCAATATGTTATAACGGACACATTATTACGCTTATCATCATTTAATTCTACTGGTAACTTCAATCAGCTCCGCAATTGCTTGGCGGCACACTAAATTACTTGCCATTACCTATATACCCATTGAAAATTGCAGTTTATGGCAAATATTTAATAAAACCGGACGCTAAGTATTCATTTGAACGACTAATTTGGCTTGCAAATATTTTAATAAAGCATTAAAATCACTTGGAATTTATAACGGAAATAATCAAATTACTAGTCGAAATTGACACAAGGGCAGTAATTATAATATATAGTGATTAAAATTAAGCCGGGGAGACAAGTTTGGGCATCAAACAGGTTGCAAGTGAAATGAACAAGTGAACAGAATCTAGGACGATGACACACATAATGAATATAGTGAGAGTGGGCACTCAAGCGCATGAAACTTTGCTGACTACATTACTCACGGATATGTCTTCAAAAAAGTCTCTGAAAATTCACATGAACTTATAAACATTTTTGTTATTACTGTTTTAGGGATCTTACAAATCAATCGGAAAGATTCAATTTTTTTTCTCAGGCATTCGAATACATCCTCTATTTGAAATCAAAATTTATTGTTTTATGGATCTTCCAAATCAATCGGCTAGATTTTTCAAAATCTTTTTTTCTCCTTTCAAATACAGTTTATCTTATCTTATTCGAAAGTATTCGAAGCTCTATCTGAAACCTAAAATTTATTATACCTTGCAATGTCTCTTTAAATGTTTTAATCTAAACAACGGTTACGACAGTTTCTTTTAAAAACTTTTCGTTTTCTTCAACCTGTATTGACCATCGTTCTTTATATCATATTTTATGGCCGTGTGAACTTCGTCTGATGCAGGTGGCTCTATTGTTCAGGTGAATGCTCTTTTATTGAAAATAATATGTTCGCGACGAATAAAAGATTCAGCTCAGCGAACTAAGCACAAACGTCCATTTTCTACGCACGTATTTTGATTTGTGGTGATTCGTCTATAGGCCCCCGGTCCATTTAATTTAGGATGCATGCTGTGCAGTTGCGGAGTACTCCTTTGTTTTTTACGTCTATTTTTTTCCTTTTTTAACTTTTGTTTGCAGTTAATTACACCTCGAACTACTCTTAACCCAAAACTTGGTCTACTTTAGTTTTGAGAGTTAAATAATTTGTTACTTGTGTTGTTTGCAGTTTAGAGAATCCAGTACAGAGTTTAGTTTTATAGGCAAAATATAGCTATTTATTATTTATTTATTTATTTAAACTTCATGTACAATAGTGGTACATAGGCGGACTTAATGCCACAAGGCATTCTCTACCAGTCAACCTTTGGGTTAAAAAAGACAACACTGTGGTAGGTTTGCACAATAAACAAATACATAATAACAAATAGTTAGTTAGTTAGTTTTTTAGCTATTGTTCATTGACACGCTTGAAGATAAAGATGCGTAAGCCGTTCATTTGGAATTCCTAGAGAATGACGTGACTCAACCATACACGGTAGTTAAAAATTGCCATGTTAAATTTTATTCAGCTGTTGCTAACAATTGCTGAATTTTTGGAGGAGTACCGTCTGTGTGTTTGGCTGCAATGTTCAATTTCTTATTGCAATAATAACTGTAGACTCCACGATCTGTGTCTAAAGAAACATTTCCATTATTGTTTTCGGATCTCGTCGATGTTGAGTCATCATTTTGTATCGGTGATCTTATTTTTTTATTTAATGTAATATGACTATTGTGTCAGAGCTTTTATACGGTTCCTTTCTATTTAATTTTTCCCTAAAGCTTTGCGTCCTATTCGACTTCCTAGAACTTCTATAAAACAATTCTATTCCTAGTAAGCCTAGTATCTAAGACAAATTAATTATATGTTAATGTATTACAGTTAATTTAATGCTAGCATGCTTATTCACGGTCACGGAGAGCCGTTGTTGCGAGATTACATTTCAATAGACTTTAATGCTACATGCTGGTAAACTTTTGACATTTACAACCGATTGCGCCGCAGAGTCAATATAACGAACCTCTTACTAGTAATTTAAGAGTTCAATCAAATTATTGGTTATTGCAAAAACTTCTGATTTAACCTATACTAGGATTTACTATACGATTCAAAGATTCAAAGCATTTACAGGTACTTTTGAAATGTCAAGAAGTCAGTCAGTCAAAAAAAAGATGCTAATTGCACATTCTAAAGCGTAGAGATCACTATGGAGAAGAATGTATAAGAAACTCCATGGCCACTCTTTTCAATCATGTTACGTATTATAAATCGATTATCTTTTGTATCTGTGCTTACGCAAATCAGTGCGCTTGATTTAAGTTTTTTTTTTTTAAACATAACTTGTCCCATTATTGAGTAAACAGACAGACACAAAATTTTAAAACCATTACCGTCTTCATTTGTTTATCACCAGGGTTCGTTGCGCCAGTAGTCTCATCAGGAGCTGCGATAAGAAAGGCATCACATTACGTTAGCTCGTCAAGTAGCAACGTTATCATTAGTACATGTATACATACAGACAGGCGAGTCGAGGTGTCGTTACTTCGTTGTATCGCGTTACTAAAACCGGTACTAGCAACCGCGGCTTGACCCCACACTCACCAGATTTGTTTTGCATAAGCATGATATACTATATTTGCGATCAGATATTGACCTAACACTGGATATGATCGGACACCAGTAGCTTGCGAAACTGGGAGCAAAACCCTGCAAAAATCCTTTATTATTGTGTTAGTGTATTTGATATCTATAAACACCACAGATCTTTCAGATATGATAATTACAAAGTCGAAGCTGTCAAAATTTGAGTGTGGTCAGCGCAATTCTTAAGAAACGGTGAAGGGTGAGACGCTCGCCGCGGTCGATGATCTAAGCAAGATAATGAGAGACTAGAGCAGTGTTTAACTCGCACAGGATTAATTACGAAGTCACGGAGAACCGTTCCGCAGTCGAGACGGTGACGTCACCACTCTGTGCCGTTTCTTGATTACAAAGACAATAATACACGTAGTTTAGGTCGACATTTCCTTGAATATAATTTGCTAAAGGTTGTAAAAGTCGGCCGCGAAGAGACTGGTTCAAAAGTTTAGCAATACTAACGAACTATCTAGCTTTTTTGCAACTTCAATCACTTTACAAATTTTATTTTAGCGCAGTCTCTAACTTGTTTATTTAAGCCATTATGTTGCGCTTAAAGGAAAAGTTTCACTGCAAGCTTTCGAGTACACAGTCAAATATTAAATATTCTATTCAAACTTCATAGAATTAGCGTATTTGAATTATCCTCAAAAATACTCGTAATATTTATGCGTCGAAAACGAGACACAAAACTCCTAAAACTGCTATTTTTCTAACCTAATCCGTTCTTCGTAAAAATTAATATACATATATATTAATTACATGTTTTTATACAATAACTTGTAACATAGTGCTGTTTATGTGGAATTTTAATTATAATTGCAATGTAAATTTTAGTTTCCACATACTTTTAATCTCCTTGCTACAACAAGTAAGATACATAACCGGACTCCCGCGCAAGCCTCTCGTCTGTCCCGCTCGCACGTATGGGACCACAGCTTGGCGCCAAAGCCTTCATCATTTGTTATCTTTGTCGCTCGCATGCGCCCGCGCAGCCTGTCACTGCGCGGTTACTCCGCGTACAGTCGTACATGACGCCTCTCTACCGGAGCGCACGTCGCGTGTTTATTTTGTATTAAATCGAACGAAAACTCTTTATAACACACGTGGAACACCAATACAAACCTGGATTATTACGTGAATATGCCATATATTGGCACAAATATAACAAAGTGAAAGTGCAGTATCCAAATGAAATGTGTTAGTGTAAAAGGTCATTATCATATAAAATCGTGTCCTAATCAAGTGAACGGTATTGTATCTATATTGGATGTGATTTTATACAGTGAATTGGTTAGTTGTTAGCCTTGTGAACGACAGCTCTTCGACGTCTGCAAACTAAATATACAAGAGTGTTAATTTATTTTAATGTGACGCGACAACCCTGTGCGGCGATAAGTAAATGCGATTTTCAGGGTCGCGTTTTTATTCGGTTATCGAAACGAGAAATTAATGAAGCAATCGCTAGGTTTATAAAATTCGTTGTATTGCACCATAGCCACAAGTGGATAAGTTTACGACACCATAATAGACTAGCTGTAATATGCGTGTATTCGTGTCTAATCTATCTATTTGTAGCTCTACAAATATATTTCTCGGAACTCTAATAGTAAACATAATTTATCAATATGTCCAACTAAAACGTACAGGACCTACACCTTGACAAATTACCGAAGATACTTAATTGGATATCAGACTTCAAATCGCGATAGAATTTCCAGCTTTTTCACTTAAAAACTTAACCTGTCTTTCAACTTAATATCAAGAAGGTACCTAATTGAACAGTTGTTAATACGTCAGTAATTACAAACATTATACTGTCGCCCATTGTCTGTCACCCACACTGTGTGACAAATTCGTACACTTGCATCGGTGCAGACATATTTGCCAAACAAGACGCCTGCGCAAGTAAACATTGTCATAAATGCTCTCGATGTCCTTGTTGTTAATTGCACATTACTCCCACAGAAAGACTCTTTTTGTCCTTTACACAATTTACTTTTGGTATATCTTTTAAATGCGTAAACCTACCCGCATTCACGTATCTTGGTGAAGGTGAAATCAAAATTTGCATAAACCTGCCCATGCTACGGATGTTAGCAGTTTTATTAATGGGCAGGTATCAGATCCTTGTGAAGTTATTTTTAAAATTCTATGGTCATAATGACTCTTATGATATCCCTTACAGGTTACGACCTATCCTTACACTGCAGTATCAAATTAAATCTAATGCATTCAATTGCTAATATCAGATTTCAATTTCGCTACGGTATTGTAAGTGCTACTACGCCTTCTTTAACTATTCTATCCTAATTTTCTTGTTAAAGTTATCTATTTGACTATACGATTACATACAAATGCAGAAGAATTTGGCCTCAAAGCCCATGATGCAATTGTGTTGGTCGCCTCTAACTAGAGAGAAATCGATTAGTGACCATAAGTGACGGGTAAGCGCAACATATTCGCAATGATTTTGAATGGTTCAGCTGCGCGGTTTTTTCCTCAAAAGATAATCTGAGACACTAATCTTCATGGTTCTCATGTGAGTTGACCATTTCATACTGTATGGACTTTAAAAGAGACTTTGACCTCTGAGTTTGTGTGTTTCTTCTCACGGTAGTCAGCTAGGAAACACTGGCTTCATCTAGTATAAACTGACGAAAAAAAAATTGAAGTGCAAAAGTGTTTTGTAAAACCTATTTGCAAAATAAATATCATTGTAGTGAAGTTATGAATAATGGTTCTCTGTAATCCATATAAATTCATTTACCCAGTGCGTTCATTAATCATCTTTGCAAACATGATGCTGTAAGGTCTCTTGTTGTGTACCGATAAATCACACATGCAAGTTTATCGCAGAGCTCACTTGCACAATGGTTTATTGCAGCAGTAATTGAATTAGATGTTAAGAGTCGAACGAATCGATTGTGCAGCCGATAACTGCACCGACTAATCGGAATGGAGCGTTAGAGTTCATCACACTTGCGACATGATAACGATTGATCTCATTTCTTTGACTCTTACCACTTTATTCTGTGACATTTGTTATCTTATTATGAAATTATTCAATGAAAACGTTGAATTCATCTCGTTCTTTAACTTTGCAATCTATAAAATGACTCAGATCTGTTGATTTCTTTACGAATCCTTGAATTATCCCAAAATAAGCAACTCTATAGTTTTGAAAGAACGCATCATGAACTAAATTGACAGTTGAATTGCCCAATTTTATTTAGAAGTTAAACAATGATAACAACTACATATACGCATATATTTTGCGATAACATCTCATAAGTATACCTAATGATAGATGTATCTCCTTGTAACAATTTCGAAGAAGAATTAGGATTGCATTACAATAGGTAATTGATACCTACAATGTTGGATTCTACAGAATTAAGGGTTCCGCTTAGTGTTGCAATGTCGATTGTTTGTGGCTTCACACCTTGGCAACCGTAATTACAAATGAATTAGGTCGTAAGCACAACATATGTTAACAAGAAAATACAATTAAATAACACTCAAATCATGTTGGTTTTGAGGGTCAAAGTTAAAACCATTTAGTTTTTTGTTTCTGGTATCAACAATAGGAAGTATTCAAACAAAATTATGATTGCTTTAAAAAGAGAGTACAGTGGGAGTTAGTTAAAGAATCCTTTATAAATTAAAACATGCATGTTCTCATTACTCTCTATAGCATGACTAAAGCCACTTGCACAAATGCACAGAGAATTCAAAATATTAATGTTGTTGTAGTAAAGTAAATATTACAGAAATCATTCACTAACAATGGTTTTAATGGATGAGTAAGTGGCTATTACGGAATCTCGACGTATCCAGAAGTAGGTATAGGGAAAATTTCGGAAAATCCTATTCAAACTGTTCCACAGTTTCGTATCAAAAAATCTACGACACAGATTCTCTAGTCGTGATCCAAAGGAAAACTAGTACGAATTGTCAAGGTCCCTGTCGTAAGACTGTGAGTAACCGATGGTGTGATACACCGAAAAGATCCGCCTCTTGAATAGCCTTATTCGGAGAAACCGTGGCGAAACGCGCTGCTGACATGACGCTATGACGAACTTACTCCTGCTTTGTAACAATACCATGTAATGACACCGTAACGTCACGTTTCAAATGTAGGTAGGTGCCGAGAGATTGTAAAGAATCAGTTTGTAAATTGTATCAAGGTTTACCATGAGTGAACTTCAGCTTTTGGGCTGACACACTTAGTGACAATTTAATTGAAATAAATTATGTATTTGAGTATTTCAAGGATCTTGAAGGTACAATATGGCCGAAATATCTTCGCACAATTGGTTGCGCAGTAATTCTTTTTTAGAATCGTTTGGCGAATGCATATTGCATATTTTTTTGCGCATAGTTAGGAACGTCTAACTTCAGAGTGGCCAACATATTTTGGCATTAATCTTATTAGCTCTTAATTTATATTAATAGTATAATAATTTATCTTTTTTTTTTCTAAACTGCCAATGTCGACAAGATTATGGTGTGATCGCAAATCTCGGATCTTAATTAAGCGGGAAGTAGTTAATTGATAAAAAGACGATAGTTTCTCACAGTCTACACGAGCAGTCAGTTCTGTGGGTAGTTGTAACTGGATCGCTGCCTCACATGTGAGAACCTCTCACGGTTCATGAACACCGACTTATTGAAGCCACATTTATTATTAAATATACACTTTTCCTATTCACAACCTTTTTTTGTTACTCACTAAGATCTCTACAAGAAAGTTTTCATGTAGGTAAATTATCTTGCTTTCATTCTAAAGGCCCTAATTAGTTTTCATAATTAAAATCTCTCTTATTTTATCACGATAAGCCGATAACAGCAATACCGTAAAAACGGCTTACGTTGTCGTTTAAGCTATGCAGCCGGTAAAATAAATAAGAGGTATACAGGCATCAAGTTATTTAATTTCCTACGAGTAATTTAGTTTAGATACACACTATACTAAATTAAAACCTGATAGGAAATTATATTAATCAAATTAAATTTGTTATGTAAAAATACAATTTCAAGTCCAAATTAGTACCTATACCGCTCAATTTATTCTATTAACATCATAAAATACGAAGTAAGATGTTACTTTAATAATATCAACGTTTATAAATGTCACTAATTTATTAAAGTTCAACACATTCACACGCCACTAATGGTAAATCTAGAATACGACCAAAATTCGCATGCGCCTTGCGTGGGCGCAGATCTTCGGTTTTCCTTATGAGGCGACCTTAACTCAGTTCTCAGAACTCGAAGCTTTGAACTTTTATAGTATTCGTGGTTTTAACAATACGTAACCTGAATGAATCACTTTGCCCTCGGAAGTGCAAGTAATTTTGAAGTAATCAAATTAACATATATTATGTATATGTTCTGTTTTAGAAATCGAAACACAAGTTACTATAAAAGGGAAGCGGATGACATTATTTTTCTTTACGAGCCTTCAACCTGTTATGAAAACCGATGCTCTAATAGCTAGTTTATAATTTGTCGTCAAGATTTCCTTAAAGGGGATAGCTATTTACACTAGCAAGGTATTTTTATGGGTTGTTTTAAGATGCGTCCTACTGAGTGCTGACGTATCGGCCGTCGAAGAAACCGACCACATATTTTACAACTTCGACATACTTAGACACTGAGTCACGTGGCGAGAAAGTTCATTCTTATTACGCATAGGACTTCTTAATATGATGAACTACTTACGTAAGGATATTTATAACAAAAAAATGTTTATTTTTTACCATCAATTCAGGCGTCAAGGGCCAAGGGTCTTATCAATGGGATCAGTCGACCCTTAGCATTTCAAACGTATGAATCATTCGAACGAATTTTTTGGAAGTGAGAATGTTCTTTCTTATTGAAATTCTGATTAATGATCCGAGTTTAAGAGAATGTGTAGGCTTGTCTTGCATAAACACAGAGTAACATGAACATTTAAATAAATTGGCCACTAGGTCAATGGAACTTCGTGCGTATAATTTCATCTAGAAAATAATCTTTAAAATTATAATTTGAGTATTCTAGGAATCAGCAATATCTTTTATATTATTTGTATACATGTGCTCAACACGTGTACTCCAAAAAAGGCATTTTCTTAAAATTTCGTAATTTTATGAGCTTTCTGAGCTTATCGCTATAGAAATATAAACAAAGCATCGCGTCTTCATAAAAGGTTGAGACGGGCTCATAGAGAGACAGAGACAAGGCAGGGCCCACGTGAGTTACGTTAACAATAGATTAGAAAAAACGTGGTACCTGGAAGGTACCGGGGCCCGGGCCCGCCCCCGCGCTCCTCCACCGCTTGTCTCAACTCAGTCTGCACGAAAGCCTTCGTAGAGTCGTGCGTTTGTTCCTGCTTCTCATTTACTATTTTGAAACCAGTCATTAAACAAAACGTGAAACATAATTAATAACGACTTGTGTCTACTTTCTGAGTGCTTACATTAAGCGAGTGTTGAAACACGACAGTTGTGCTAAAATAACTTTTGTGACCACCTGCTGCTTTAAGACATCTGACGTTTTCGCGCCCAAAATTTAAGGTTTCCTACTGAAGCAGTTGTTAACATTATAATAGTGGAGTGGAATATGGTGGATAGGCAATAATAGGCATATCTGTGCGTAGTTCACGTGCGGTGCGGAATTCAAATGAAAAGTTTCTCAATCCTACGTGTGTCGGTTGCTTATTGCCATATAGAGTTGTTTGCGGACTCGAAGAATGTATATTTAGTTTGCGGCCATTGTTTCTGCGATAGGTATGGAGATTGAATCCAAATGAGGAACTGAATTGTGATTCTGTTCGGCTAATTCTGTGATCGGAGCGAGCGATGCGGACTACAGTGAGACGATGAAAACATGATCAAGTTTCGATACAAGCGTAAGGAGTCGAGCGATGGCGGCAAGGGGGGCACGACGGCGGCGATCCAGAAGACGAAGATCGAAGGTCTTCGGGATCGGGAGCTGCTGCCTCCTAAGGACATGCTGCTGACTGGCTCGCTGGCCGGAGTGAGGAACAACACCCTCCCTCGCTCGCGACCTTCCTCAGCGGCGAGACGAGAGCCTCCTCCTGAAACTCCGCTCAGCCAAACTACCATTGCGCTGTTTAGAGTAAGTTTGACATCCTGCAAAAACATTTAGTTATTTTTTGGAGAAACTACACACGTTTCAATGCTTTGTCTTGCTACACAAAGCACTGAAAAATATATTTTGTACATACAAAGTCTTTGCATTACACACCAAAAATATTTTGCAGACCGCAACCAATTTGCAATTGGTGCCGTATTTCAATTTTAAATCCAATGACATGTTGACGGTCTGCAGCGAACAAAAGACATCAACGATTTAGTTACTAATGTAATCTTGTCGTTACCTCGTTGGCCGCTAATTACACATGTAATTATTTATTTAAACACAATTCGTGGACTCTGTGGAATCGATACGGATCATGAATATTAATGCTAAATTAAATCTTATTTAAATATTCAATCGTAATATTGGAATTGCAGATTGAATAGTCGCTGGATTATTTACAAGTTCGATTTAACGATTTACCTGGATTATGCATGTTAATATATCTTAATAAAATACCGAGTCCATGACCATTAATGGGTATTTTGAATACCTGCTTTACTTTTTTTTTCCGCCTTACCGCTCTAGGGCGGAGCACGAGGACGTGTCAGACGTTTACTGACTTAAACCCACTCCTATGTTCCTTCTTTACATTCGTTCCAGGACACCCAGGTTCTCTTTCACACAACACATGGCCCCAGTAGGCTTGAAATATAAAATAACTAGTTAAGACCGTAGTACATAACTATCTGTGGTTAGGACGGAAATCATATGCTAAATAAGCAAAGTTCAGTGCGACATACATTGCAAGACATAACAGAGTCTTCAATTTCAATAACCCTTTCAGCCAAAGATTTATACGACCCTTTGTTGGAAGGTATGAAAATATGCATATTACCGTGAACTACAATACAGTTAGTTAATAAAACTGACAAAGAATAAGTTGCCGATGCGTTACTCGTCGCTGACCCCCCTAAAGGCTATTGTGTCGATGCCTCCAAAGGCAATTTGTCTCGGGAATACATAAAATGCCCACTTAAGTATGTATGCGCAACCGTCGTCGTCCTCCGGCGTAACTCGCGCCTTGAATTGAGTATTGTCTCTTCGTGACATACACGAGTACAGTTCGCAGCAAAAGAAGATGACAATTGGCAAATTTCCTCAATTCAAGCGCAGCACACACCCAAAATGTATACGGTGTGTGTCTACAATCTCAGTACCTATATCGTATCTTTATTGCAAAAACCAACTATCTGCATTTTTGTATTATTATGTTATATTATTATATTCGATCAATTCTGTAGGTTATTTACTTTTTGCCGAAGCTATCTTTTTAAATAGATAAGTGTCATAGCTGATAACCAGTTTTACTTGCAGATTCGTCTTGATGATACGAATCGATAGCTATATTTTATACTTAATTTGGGTAAAAAATGTAGATAGTTGGTTTTTGCAATAATGATACGATATGGTAAGCTTTGATGTAATCTGAGATCGAGCACGTTTCCCTAGAAGTAACCTATTCACTCATGACTCAAAAACATCATACTTAAAAAAAACTAGAAATGGATTTATCATGGAATATGGATTCGGTCTTTAGAACATTACGTCAATTCCCACCTAGGAAGATAAAAACACCCTAATACTTGTAAAAGAAAAACTTTGTCGATTAAAGGGTTTAATATTTATTGCTCTTGACTGTACTTCAATATTATATTAGAACTTATTCATATTTTAAACACGCGCATACTTCACGCCGCGGTACACATTAATATTCATCAGATAGATAAAGCTTGGCTTCATAGTGTCTTTGTATTCAAGAAATTAACTTATTTGGAACCTTCGAACTGCTTCGAATAAAATATTTAAGTTATTATTATAACTAAAATGATGAAAGAATATCAATTATGTTAGTTTAAACGTTTCTTAAAAGGTATTCGCTTTAAGTGCTTTTAATGGTTAGTGGGAATATCTAATGGGATAGATAAGTTGTTTTTAAATGGTCTCTACCAATTTCAGTCATTTTCTATTTTGGGGTTATGAGTAACTCGAATCTGAGTCAACTCTTATGCTTTATCACTAGCAAACGCAACCTTGCTTCAAGATGCGCATAAAAAATATTTCCTACCATTTCCACAATTTCCGTGTCAAGAAACACTAACAAATAAAATAAAAGAAAACGTTCGACGCCCATAAATACATATATGGCACAATTTTCCTTGTGTCCTCGCCATATATGGCACTGTTTTCCTAGTTTTCTCGCGTCTTATTGAAACATTGTGTACCAGGCGATCATGCAGACACAAGAAGCAGGGTCAGGGATGGGTTCACCGCATCATTCTCACGTAACAAAGGCTGCAGCTTGCTGGCTGTAGCCGCGTTCTCACCACTGACGCTGCTGTGCCACTAATGTCTTGTATATGATGCATTAGTTCCGGGTTTGTTCATTAAGACTGCTGAGTTTACAAGATAGCGACTTTACTTTATCAAAGCGTGTGTGTTCCTTTGAAACGTCTTCGAAAACAATGGCGATATACCAGTGCAAGTGCAATTCTCGAGACCTTTCATTGGCTTGAAGTACTGTTTTTTTTATGTGATTCTGAATTAAAAAATCCTTATTATTTATTTACTATATTCTCTAGAATACACCTACAAAATATACAGAACAAACATTATTAAAAATAAGTGTACAATGTGCGGCCTTGCACATGGCAATTTCTGACAGAAAATCTTTGGATGGACTCATTAATATGCTTTAAAATCTTAGACAAATCCTAAATACAATTTGGAACGATTACTAGCAAAAATTCTGCCAGAGCGCTTAACAAGCTAAATTAGGCAACCAAAAAACTAATCTGATTTTTTCCATCAAATTCGTTTCACGTCTCATTTAACCACTAACATGAAACGTCAATTAACCGCTATTTAGTATCGAAGTACCTAAAAGATACATAAAAACATCCACAGCCGTACTATGGCAAGAGCAAGACGCAACTTCTTTGTTAATAATACAAATTGCAAGAAAAGCAGCGTTAAAAAAGCTGTATGGGTTTTTCGTTATCACAATCAGTTACCTATTAGCATGTCTGTTTATGCTATCGCACCTATGTACCTAAACGTTTTCTGTGCCAGAAAATATACTTTTTTGCAGGTTTTTTGTTGTGTTAAAGGCGATGACCCGCAAACAGGTCTGTCTAACCAGGTTCTAGACTTTTGAATCCGTGGGTGAAATTACAAGTCGTATTGTAAAATGATTTAGTTTAAACACTTGGGACGTTTTTCTAACAACCTACTTCATAAAATAGCCTTATAAGCACAGGTCAATATTTCCAAAGAAAACTATTGAACATAATTTTCTATCAGGCATCTGTGCTCAAACATGCAAACAAGCGCTATTGTGAATTAAAAAGATAAACACGATCGCAGTATTTGGGTTGTTTAAAATAAACAGCGCGGTAACATCGTATCTGGTTTTAGCGATGTTTATAAAACCGTGTAACGGAAGGCGCGGGCGCAAGCTGCGTCCGCTGTGCACCGGATAATACGCCATTTAATTGTGCACTCATCTTTATCAAGCAAATAAACATGTTCAAGACAAACTTGCTTTCATTTCACACGACTCAAAATTTGTTCCGCTTTGCTTTAACACGTTTGAGAAGAGCTTAGAACATTAATTAAGTTAGGTACACGGCATAAACTCAACAACTGTTGCGTTTACAACTTTGAACATTGGTTCAGCCGTCTAACATCTAAAAGTTGAATAACTTTAGTATTCTAACGGTTACGAAATCGTAAAACATCGAGATATATCTACGTTTGTACGTCAAATCACCTCGGCCGGGTCACGCCGTGTTTGTGACCTATACCTTAACTCGTATTCGTGCCATACTGGTTTTGTTCCAGTCAAGTATTTAAACTGCTACCGCTATATTCAATCTTATTGTATGAATATTAAAACCTAAATTTACATAGCGGGCAGTCGGTCACAACTTTCTTTATGTAGAGCCTGTAGTGGCCCCGTGTGTTTTTTTCGAGAAATCGTTCGCTGTTTAGACCAGTGTCGATAATTTTTAAAACAAAAAAAACGAATAGTAGGATGAAACCCATCACAAAAGGAGGAGAATATTATAAAAATGAAAGGAAAAATAATTTACGGGCGATCTGAGGTCGGGAAGGGGGTGGGGGTGACTTTTTAAGGGGAAAAAACGGTTTTTCTCGATTTCCGGCAAAACTAAAAGTCCTATGGAAAAAAGTCAAATGGCAAAGTTGTAGGTAATAAAAAGATCTAAAACTTTTGTATTAACACTTTTTTCACATAACCTCAAAATTTATGTGAAAAATTCAAAAAACCATGTTTTTGGTTTTTTATTTTTATCTCTTTCAAAAAACAATATTTTATCACGAAATTTGGTGAAAACTTACCTTTTTATGTCCCAAATACGCTGTAATTTATTTGATTAGAAATATTTATTTTTTCACCTTATTTTGAATAAATATCGAAAAATCACCCTAATTTTCAATCGAAAAATCACCCGTCAAAATATCTTTTTTTTTTCAAAAAGTTTACATGGTGTCTGTTTGTTGAAATGTTTACTTTCCGATGGTGAAAAAAAATATATATGTTACCATAGTAAATCTTCTCAGCAAATGCAAAAAACCGAAAAAAACTCGAATTCGAATTTATTTTTCAATTATTATATTGAATGTAGAGCTATTTATTAAAATTTACACTTTAATTACTCGAAAAACGTAAAATTACATGTTACATAGATAACAAAAAAAATTGCAAATCAAAATATAGTACTATAATTAACAAACAAATAAGTTGATAAAATTAATACTTAATAAGACGTCTACAATATTTGGAGAAAGGAGTCGAATCTTCTTTAAGTTATATGCGTAGATGCCTATTTATAACTATTTTTAGATAACTTATATTTATCTGATTGACCTACGAAAAATTTTAGCCCATCAAAAGGTATTTCATAGAGGAGTGGGGAAGGGGCTAGGCGGCCCGGATCCGCCTAGCCCCTTCCCCAAAATATATCCTAAAAGACATAAAAAACATAGCTAAAAATAAAATAAAAAAATTGAATATATCTGAAATATATTTGAAATGTATAATATATATATGAAAATCGGCCAAAAGTTAGTTAGTAAAAATATATTTACGATGTGTATTTTATATATCATATGGGAGTAACTAAGTTTGTTTGTGCAAAATAAAGGAGATTATTATTTTTTTAATCTTCTTAGTTTTTTTGTAAACTTGTCACAATTATCTTCAAGAAACTCAACGTGCACGTGTATTTTTTTAAACGATGTTGTATACTATACTGTATTTCGAATACTGGCTAGGCTAACGGTTGTTACAGGTGCTACGAAATAATATATTAGGTATGTATGTAGTAAGACCCGGACCTGCCTAGCCCCTTCCCCACTCCTCTATGAAATACCTTTTGATGGGCTAAAATTTTTCGTAGGTCAATCAGATAAATATAAGTTATCTAAAAATAGTTATAAATAGGCATCTACGCATATAACTTAAAGAAGATTCGACTCCTTTCTCCAAATATTGTAGACGTCTTATTAAGTATTAATTTTATCAACTTATTTGTTTGTTAATTATAGTACTATATTTTGATTTGCAATTTTTTTTGTTATCTATGTAACATGTAATTTTACGTTTTTCGAGTAATTAAAGTGTAAATTTTAATAAATAGCTCTACATTCAATATAATAATTGAAAAAAAAATTCGAATTCGAGTTTTTTTCGGTTTTTTGCATTTGCTGAGAAGATTTACTATGGTAACATATATATTTTTTTTCACCATCAGAAAGTAGACATTTCAACGAACAGACACCATATAAACTTTTTGAAAAAAAAAGATATTTTGACGGGTGATTTTTCGATTGAAAATTAGGGTGATTTTTCGATATTTATTCAAAATAAGGTGAAAAAATAAATATTTCTAATCAAATAAATTACAGCGTATTTGGGATATAAAAAGGTAAGTTTTCACCAAATTTCGTGATAAAATATTGTTTTTTGAAAGAGATAAAAATAAAAAACCAAAAACATGGTTTTTTGAATTTTTCACATAAATTTTGAGGTTATGTGAAAAAAGTGTTAATACAAAAGTTTTAGATCTTTTTATTACCTACAAGTTTGCCATTTAACTTTTTTCCATAGGACTTTTAGTTTTGCCGGAAATCGAGAAAAACCGTTTTTTCCCCTTAAAAAGTCACCCCCACCCCCTTCCCGACCTCAGATCGCCCGTAAATTATTTTTCCTTTCATTTTTATAATATTCTCCTCCTTTTGTGATGGGTTTCATCCTACTATTATTATTTTTCACTTTTTATTATTTTTGAAGGCATCTACCCTGGTCTAGTTCCAAAATTTTAAGATTTGTGTCAAATATTGTTTTGTTAGTTTATACTTACATGATATACACTGTCCTAGATTATTAGGTACACTATTTACCTAATCGTAAGTCAATAGGTACCAACATATTGTAGTCAGTACCCATAAAACGTCCACGTTTTACTTTAAGGCTTATAGTCCCTTGAACCATCTGGCCGAAATTATGTGAACGCAACTCTCGCAATCGCCTAGGCGGCAGTACGCAAATCTGTGCATTTATTTGCGGCCAGCAGCGCCCGGAAAGCGCTTTAAATCCATTTTCTCTGCGAGATATTGATTTATTTACATATGCAATGTTCACTTTGAAGAATATTTAACCAACAATTTTTATGTGTAAAAATGTTTCTAAAGGTCCAAGCCGTTTCAAAGGAGTAGTGAAAAGTAGCGAAATTGCTAATTTTTTTTTTGACAAAAGTATTAATTGCACGAAAAAATCAAATGTTGATATTATTTTTCATGAATCTATAATAAACATAATTTTTTTTCAAACCAATTGACCTAGCCGTTACAGAGGAGTAGGCCTCAGAAAATCACTGTTTTATGTCACTTTTCGGGCGCTTGGCCCTTAAGAGCGTTTACGAATCACGGTATCTCATACAAACTGGTAAGTCCTTATTTTCGAAAATTAATGAACCAATTCTAATAAAATTTGGTACACATAGGAGTATACACCGAGAGGGTCTACACCGTCTACACATCCGTCATACCTGGAATACGAAATAGTGCAAGGGCATTGTTCCTTAACAGATACCCACCTTCTCCGCCAATGTCATGCTATTTAGCCTATTCTCGTCACATACCGAATATATTCTAATACCGCAACGTCAACTATTTCCAACCACCGTCTAACTGTAACCTTCATTTGTCCACAGGAACTATTCACCCAGCTACAATGGTCAGCAGAACGTGCCCCAGCCGCGGACGGGCTCCGCCGGGCACTGGGCGGCGGCGGTGCCCGCTTCCAACTGGGCTGCATGGCCGACGCCAGCGAGTGCTTCGAGCACCTGCTGCTGAGGGTGCATGCCCACGTGGCAGCAGGCTCCGACCGCCGCGACGACGACGCCTGCCGGGCCCCACACTGCGTACCCCACCGAAAGTTCGCCATGATGCTCGTCGAACAATCTGTATGCAGCGCCTGCCAAGCCACGTCGGAACCCCTGCCATTCACTCAGGTCAGATATTTAACCAGAATATTCTCACATCTGCACCACCACTTATGACTTACACAAGACATAGCTATTTAAATATAGTTGGTTGTACAAAGGCATTTCTTTTACACGTGACACTTCCACTACCAACTCGTCTTCGTGACATAGAATATCGATAAGAAATGAGAAAGTTGATTAGCTAATTCAGAATATTAAATGAGCACGTTTTTTCATATTTCCAGATGGTTCATTACGTATCAGCAACAGCACTCACAGCTCAAGCTGCTCTTGGTGAACACGGAGACAGCTTCGGACTGCTCCTGAGGAAAGCAGGAGGAATGGGTGACATCAGAGATTGTCCGGTGAGTAATCAATATTCATCACGAAACTTCGAAGATCGTAATTGGAAGAAGGTACTTAAATGATTTTTGTGTCGATTTAATTAATAAATGTTGTTTTCTCATTTTTGCAGAACGCCTGTGGAGCGAAAATACAAATATGCAGAACACTGATGAATCGTCCGGAGGTGGTGTCGATTGGCATGGTGTGGGACTCGGAGCGGCCCGCCGCCGAGCACGTGGCGGCCGTGTACGCCGCGCTGGGCACGGAGCTGCGCCCCACTGACGCCTTCCACGCCTGCGTGGACCGCGCCTGGGCCGCGCGCGCCACGCACCGCCTCGTCGGCCTCGTCACCTACTACGGCAAGCACTACTCCACCTTCTTCTTCCATAGCAAGCTCCGCCTCTGGATATACTTCGACGATGCGGACGTCAAAGAAATAGGACCGGAGTGGTCACACGTCGTCGAAAAATGTCAAAGAGGACGATTCCAACCGCTCCTTCTCCTGTACGCTGCGGTCGATGGAACGCCGTGTGACACTCGTCATGCTCCTAAAGATGTTGTTCCATTCCCGGCACCCGAACCTCGCCGAGCGGTCACTCCGGCGCCCGAACGGCCGGCCAACGGATTCGCACGGCGAGCTGTCACGCCAGGCCCAGACAACGAAAGTGACTACGTCAGTAGAAAAGCAGTGGAGAATATGCTGGAAGTGCAGGCTAACAGGCGCGCGCAGCTCAACCGCAGCCTGAGCACGGGCTCGGGCTCGGACACGCAGGAGCGGCCGCGCGCGCGCCGCGACTCGGGCAACTGGAGCGGCGACCGCAACAGCGCGTCGTCGGCGTCGTCGTCCACGCCCGAGAGCCCCTACCTGTACGCGCGCGGCCGCGGCGCCGGCAGCGTGCCCGGCTCGCCCACGCGCAAGGGCGAGCTGTCCAGCGGCGGCTCGTGCGACGCCGGCTACGACTCCTACTCGCTGTCCTCCACCGACAGCCTGCCGCTGCAGCAGGGCCTGCGCCACAACCTGCAGCTGGCGCAGATCCCCGAGATCACCACGCGCGGCGAATGTGAGGCTCTTTGCTTAGAAGCCGACAGGCTACTGGAGAAGTCTCGTAACGCAGAGGACTCGGCCGATTATGAAACTGCCTTAGTACTGTGCGACGCCGCCGCCTCGAAAGCTCGTGCAGCCATGGACGCTCCTTACAACAACCGGCACATGGTAACATTCGCTCGCATGAAACACAACACATGCGTGATGCGAGCTCGCAGTCTTCAAAGACGCATGGCTGGTATGACTAGAGTGACAGAAATCCCACAGGCTGCCCCGATCAGAAACACCAAAGGTGGGCTTGAAGCATCCCCCATGACTATCGAAATCTATGCCACATTACCTAAAAAGAAGGGCTCCTCTAAGAAGTCTCCCAAGTGTATTGATGATGATATCGATACTGTAACACGCGAGCGTCCTCCGAGACATAAATCTAGGGACGATGACAAAGTAAGAGACAAGCGGTCGAGAAGTGAAGACCGGAGTCGCGCTCGGAAAGAAGCTCCAGTTGTAAAAGCTGCAGAGAAAAAAGAGGAGTCAGCAGAAGATAAAAAAGCTAATAAAAAGCAACATAAAATCCGGAGAAAGTTGTTGATGGGTGGACTAATACGAAGGAAGAATAGATCGATGCCAGATTTGACGGAGGGTGCAGATGGGAACAACGACGCGGCTACCAAGGAGAAGCGCGTGTCCTCCGTAGACGACACCGACGTCGGACGTACGATTGATGATAAAACAAATCTGAGCGGCTACTTATCGGAAGGGCACTTGGAATACTCAGTTGCTAGCGGTACCAACCCGAACTTAGAGAGAAGCAAACTAATGAGAAAGAGTTTCCACGGCAGCGCCGGTAAGATGCTGACAGCCGCGAAAGTTCCTCCTCCACCTCCCCTCCGAACTACTTCACAACTCACCGGCTCCAAGTACGCTTACGCTGAACATGGGAAAGGCACGTATCCGCCCGAGATCGAGGAAGACGGCGGCTTCTCGGAACAGTATGGTGACGAGCCACATTCCCTGCCATTCCTACACCCATACGACGATAAGTGCAGCAATCACTACGACCGGCTGGACACCTCGCCCGCGCAGAACTTCCACACGGTAGTGACGAAAGCTATGATCCACCAGGAGCAGAGTCCTGTGAAGAGGGAGACGATGCAGCCGATAGTACCATCTCACAACACGATCCAGAACCTGTCGCACACATTCGACGCCGGCGTGGACGTGGTGGACTGCGCGCCGCCGCGACGCTCGCCCACCATGTTCGAGTTGCCGCCCTACCCCAGCCCCATGAACTCCGTCAACCACTCGCGGCAACCCAGTGAAGAGTTCCCTCCGCCTCCTCCTCCCATTGATTTAACACCACTTCATGACGAACTCGAAAAGATCCAGAGTATTAGTGAAATGTCAATGGCCAATGATATGGAGGTTACAAAAGGAACCTTATTGGCGAGCCTTCAGGAGAAAAGAAATCAAATCTTAAGAAATGAACAATGCTCTCCACAAATGACCCAGACTGAAAAGTTAAACACTCATCCATCATTATTGAAGGAACTACAAGCTAAACAGGCTTCATTCAAACTAAAGAGATCTGGTTCTTTAGAAGGGCAATTGTCAAGTCCTACTGATGGCCACAATGTGTATGAAACCAGCAGTAACGTTAGAAATATTGCCTCTAGATTCGAAAACAACACTCAAAATACATCACAAGATGGTGACAGAACGCATATAGGTTTTGTAGGCATGAGTGGCAATAGAGACGTGATTAACTGCTCCGACCAGTCCAACGCTGGACTTAACCGCCGCGCTTCAGCATCGTCGATAGATCCGAAACAAATTGAAGAAGAACAATGTGACCAGAAGTCTGTAAACAACGCATACGGTGACCGATCCAAAACTAAGAAAAAATCAGTATCCTTCTGTGACCAGGTCATCTTAGTGTCGACGGCCGAGGACCAAGAAGATGACAGTTACATTCCAAACCCAATCTTAGAGCGTGTTTTGAAATCGGCTATGAACAAGCCTGAGCTGACGACTATGCCGCTCCAATCAGATAAGCCATCACTTCAGAGACAGGACTCGTTCGACAGTCAGTCGTCTCGTTCTACGATATCTTCACTATCACAAAATTCATTCGTCCCTAATGAGAACACACACCCTGAGTACGTCCGTTTACAAAACAATTATCCAGCCTACCAGATGCCACCGAATCGTTTACAACAACAATACAATGCACAAAAGAATAATAGTGTTTACGGAACGAACTCGCCGGTACAAACTACGCAAAATCAAAGCGGAACAAATAGTAACCAAATCTACCAAACGCTTCCGACGAACACGCCACAGAATACGACCAGCCCGATCCCGTACAACCAGCCGCCGGCCGTGTACTCCAGCCACAGTAACGCTAGCACTAGCCCACCGAACTTCCAGACGCCGGCCAGCCGCCTGACGCCCACGCACAGCACGCACAGCGCCTACATGGCCAAGCTGGGCGGCGCCCACGCGCGCGCGGCGCCCGCCGGCCCGCTGGCGCCGCACATGGGGCAGGCCTACTACCACCGCGTGCCGCAGCCCTCGGCCACCGCCGCCGTGCCCAGCAACAACTACTCCACTAACCGCCAGTATGCACACAACATGCCAAACACTAATCATTCGCCTTATCAAAGCGTGCCCACCAATTCGCCGGCTTACCAGAGCTACCACAACCCACCGACAAGCTATGCGAGCTCCGAATATTCTAGTCGATACCCCCAGGCGAATACCACTAACCACTACACCCAGTCGCCGTACCAGAGGGTCCCGCCGCCGCACGGTGACGTGCCCGTCGAAAACTACAACACATTCCCACAGAAAATGTCCAACAATTACTACGTGGACAACCCTTCCGGCCAGCCGCGCGTGCAGGACACGAGGCACTACGCCAACACGCAGCATCAGCGCGCCGTGTACAGCCAAAACGTTAACGTAGATACTAATGTTAACAGCGAGCAAGTGGGGCAATACCAGTATGCTCAGAACGGTTACAATCCGTATCAGCACATGCCGCCGCCGAAACAGCTGCAGAAGAAGTCGGTATCGTTCGAGCCGGGCACGAAGGGCGGCACGGACTCGCCCATACCTCCTCAGATGAACGGCAACCTTGCGTATCCACCCGGCGACGCGCAGACACAACAAAAGACAGTTTGCAACTTATGTCGCAAGAAATCTATCAACCCACCGGCGATGTATTGCCCCGATTGTGATTTTTACATGTCTAGATTCAAACCCCGCTCATAGCAATAATTTCAAATTACAAAATATGACAAAGTATACTCAATAGTGTAACTATTACAACTACTTTTGTATTTTCGATTCAACCCATATGGGATGTTAGTTATAACTTGTATGTACCTATGTATTAATATTGTTAAGTAATGAAACAGATTATAAAATAGATTATTGTATTAAGGCTTGACTGATCTCATGTGGGAAAATATTTTTATAAACATTGCAGAAATATAATTATAAGTTTTTTTTTATGAATTTTAATCTATTTCTTTAAAAGTGCCTTAAAGTGAAGATAAATAAATTATTTCCAATTAATATACCTGAGTTTTATTATGCCTAATGAAATGGAGCCATAAAAATGAACTTAAATCCTACTGGCCACAGAGGCGAATAGACAACTGGGCCGCCATTGAACAGAGACTCAGACAGAAGGGTTTGAAACATTTAAGCGATATTTTTTAACATTATTAAACTTTTGTGAGTACACGCTACCCTTCAAAGTGGTCCCTGATTATTTTTGTGGTATAGGCTGATAGTGATTGGTTGAAATCCACCAATCACTATCAGCCAAAGCCCAAAGCTTGTTTGCACAAAACCAGCCAAAAATTATTGATCTGTGTCCAGCAGTAGAATTGTGTGGACGATGTATATTTTATAGTAATGATCAGATATTGAAACCTAGGCTAAAACTCATGAGCTAATAAATCTTCGAGTAACAAAGCCATCTGCAGTTAAACTGCGAAAACTGCACATTATTTGCTGCTATAACCTGCTGTTTTTAATAAATGTTTAATAATAGAGTACTTTGTAATGGGATACCTACGTCAGAATATACTGAAAACAAAGTTATGAAAACCCTCAATTGAATAATAGCCAGCCATGGTTATACCAACATAATATTATCGTCATTCAATATTAGGATCTACTAATATCCATGATTCAGTTGAGGAAAGTACCATCTCAACCAATCACCAAAACTAATTAGTTTGTCTAAAAAAATAAAATAAAATGTAGAGTGGTTTCAAAAGTTTTGCATGTTTCGACTATCTATTTTTTAAATAGGTACCAAACGAACGTATCGCCATCTTACGGATTTGTTAGAGTCGATAGCTATCACAAGAGCTCTAGACTCCACGCCCTTTCTACTAGATGGCGTGTTTATAAAGTAAGGGAAATGTGGTCCCCCATTCCCATTTTTCACTAGCTATTTTAAAAAAGGTTAAAAAATTATTACAAACTCAGTGAAAGGGTGTCACGCTCGGCTATGTAACGGTGGTCGGTTGGTTCAAGACGGCAAACCCGAATGATTACGATTTTATATCAACTTTGCCTTGCTTAATTTTTTCTCTTCTGTTACGTATTATTGAGCACACGACTTTTGTCTTGGTTTATTAGAAATTTAGTGGGTACTGATAGAAGTACTCCAACCAAATGCATGACAGCTACGGTTATTTCATATTATTTGTACAAAACTTAAAACGCGGCTATCAAACTATCAATCGAGTATTTGTACTTTGTACGGAATTAAACTAGCAATCCATCCATTTATCCATCAATACATCCAGACTCGTCTCTAGTTGCCAGCATCATCCCATTGTGTAATTGAATTTGTGTATTTTAAATGTTTTACCATGGTCGTAAACTAATTCAAACGGCTTAATATTTCTTAACATTTGTATTTAGCAGCTATACTTACCTATCTTATTTTCAAAATACTCCCTGGCAAGACTGATATTCCGAATTTCTGCATGGCTATATACTACCGGTAGCGACTGGCAGCAAAGATTTGTAAATTACCGGGATGAACGGCTAATATACTTTAAAGCACTGACGGGTCTCGTTCTCGTTGTATAATGAATGTTTACCCATCCATGGATCGACGTCAGCCAACGGTCGCTTAGTGTTCTATAATGGAATAATTAAAAATAAAACTCAGGGTAAAATCATTTTTCGTAAAAGTTACTGAGGCCCTGAAACGGAAGGGGCAACTGGAGGACTCACACTCATTTGCTCTACTCTAAAGGAGTAATAATTTAATGATTTTCCCCCTTAGGAAAAGGTTCGTATAATACAGTCAATACCCTATGACATGTCACCAAAAGCTTCAATGATTATTGTATTCAGTTTTATGTGCGAAGCTGTGGACACACTGGTCAAACATAGTAATAGAATACGTAATAATTATATCTTTAAGTTCTTCATACAGTTTAACCAAATTACCTTGATAAGCTTCGGGACAATATTGTTTTCTGTCTAATGCTGGTGTAACATTTTTATTCACAAGTAGCGTTTATTGTTTTGCATTTTGTCTTCGTCATCTTTGCTCTTTCCCCAGGAAAATTCGTTATAACAAAATTGATTAAATAATTACTCAATTGTACGTTTTGGTATTGTCTGGCAACACTTTTCCTTGAGTCATCAACAACAGTGTTGCTAGCCCGCACCGGTTTTAGTAGAAGAAAAATAATCTAGCAATAAGCGAGAACTATTGTTGAACTTGTTATTTTAATATAATATAATTAAAATATTGTTAGAATCAAATAACATGAGTTTAAAAATATTTACGTTTAATTTTGCATCACCAACTTCGCAATAATTAAATACGTTATTTGCATGCGTAGTGGTATTTAAATATACTTAATAAGATTTCTTAATTAATGAAAATTGTCTCTTAGGATATATGAAATCTTTGCTCTCAAGTGCTGATTTTTAAAATGATAATGAAAAACAGTATAAGTAGTAACTGATAATTTACATTGTACGTAGAAGTTTTATGAGTTAAGGAATGGTATCCCTAGCACTAATGTAATGTTACCAGATTCGAGTTGATTTCCTCTAGAATGAGGACTTATTGATTATCCTTATATTTATGAATTTAATTCGCCATGTTACTATACATTTGTATAATTTAATATACCTCTGAAAAGTCGAAGATATTATGTTCTTAATGTAGCGTATGAACTTAAATTCCATGATAGTGTGGAAGCTTTCTGAGTGACACTAGATATTTGATGGATAGTATGGATAAAGAATTTAATTTTTGATGGGTAAAACGGATTGCTTGTGTATGATAAAACTAGTTGACAAACTGCTTATAAATGTAACACAGTCAATCAATATAATTATATTGGCAATTATTTTGTTAAAAGTGTTATATTAAGTAGTTTTTTGTGTTTTAAACGGCTCTAGAACTCCTCCTTTTTAAATGCCACTGTCATAATGCCGAGTGATGGTGTTTATTCAACTTCAACTTTTCATTAATGGCATTAGTTTGGGGAAGGGACACCACAATTTTGTTATGTGTTAATTTATTCTTAGTGCGTATGCTTGTTTTTAATTGGGAGTTTGGTTTGTTTGAGCTGGTAACACTTGTTGAGGCAACTTCAACTTCTTCAAGTTGGCAGTTCTTTAATGGCGACCACGGGTGACGGGTCGTTTGTCTGGAAACTGTCACTATTTATTATTTTAGATTTTTAAGTGTAGGTTCCGTGTTTACGTAAATATGACGGGGATTTTACCTACATATCAACGTTTTGTAAATGGAGTTCCTGTGCCGTCCATTTCTCGGCGTTCCTTCCGCCTACGAGAAAAATATTTGATTGTTTCTGTACTTTTGACATTCGGTATCGTATGGTTAGGGGCACTGTTCTACTTGCCAGAGTTTAAAAGTTCCAATAGTGTGAACGATAGTGTTTACAATGTTTACAAACGTATTCAGAAGGCAGGCCCAGAGCTGCTCATGCCGCCTCCGCTCGCACACAACGATGTCGGAGACTTTCCCGTGGTGGGGATCGTTCATCATGGTGAAGAGGGTGATGATCCTCACGTAGTGGAGGACAGGAACCGCCTGCGAGCTAAGATAGAGGAGGACATGGGTATGAAAGTGTTAGAGAGGCCACAGTATGACGTAGCGCCTTCAGTGTCGTCTTCGCGGGGGCCGAGCAAGCCGCCAGTAGATGCTATCGAGGAGCCCGCGGCAGGGAACAACGCGGCCAGCAAGAACGTGTCGCCGGCGGGCCCTAAGGCAGAGAGCTCCGACAAGTTCGTGGCTGTCGCACTGGCACCAGGGGCTGACCCTGATCTTCGACACAAACTGGAAACTGTCAAAAAGGTGAGTGCCTTACAAACATATACCAAGACTCATACAAAGTAAACTGTAACTATCAACAGAAATTATCCAGTTAATTTCACTTTCTACCGATCTTAGTTGTAAATATTGTAATATTTAGGAAAAAGTGTTAGAAACCACGCACCATGAATGAGGAAGTGAAATATGAATGAACACAGCATAACAAAACAAAGTAATGTTTGCATAATTTAGTTCTATTACACAATAGTAAAATGCTTCAATTATATTTGATGAAGATATAACTTTTACAACATTTTTAATAGTAAAATCTGTGTTTTGAGACGTAGATAGTAAATGGGTACTCTGCCTGTTTCCTTTTAAGTGTCTTGTGATGAGGTAATGATCAGAGTGGGAAGTAAATTCGAACTTGTAGATTGACTGGTAGAGAATGCCTAAGGCATTAAGTCCGCCTTTGTACCTGTGCGTTGCATAAAGATCTAATTAATAAATAAACTTGCAGATGTACAAACAATATCAATTCATGTATTTGTTAGACAGTGGTATATTAGTAGCATGTATGAACAATAGTGAACCAGTATAACTAGCTCAGACTGACAGGGCTCATGAAAATAATGTAGGCCATGTCTCATTACTGTTGACTTGCCAAAAGTGTGAGAGACGCTAAGGGTAGCACCCTGAATCATCAATTTATGTGACTTGAATATAACATGCAATACTGTAAGGTCTGCCCATGTAGCCCACATCTGTAATTAGATCAACTTTCGAAAACATAATTACCTATTAGTAATCAAAATATTTAACCAGTTACCTAAAGACATAAAGGAATCGAAATCTCTTCCAACGTTATCTTTACTTAACCTTTTGTAAACAGTAATTATAGAAACAATAAAAAGACAAAGAGAGGGTGAATGCCCATATTCACTTGGGGTTTAACAAATTAAAAGGCTATTAAACACCATATTTCAAAACTTTAGCTCTTTTTAATATTAATTCATTAAACCCCAAGCGCATGCCGGCGTTCGTGCACCCATTGTCATTCTATTGTCTGTAATTCTCATGATTGAAAGGTTAATAAGTGCAGATTTAGTATGCAATACCTAAACACAGTACACGTGAGCCTATTGAAACTAGCCCCGATTATCAAGTTTTAGTTAATTTTCTTTACCTTTCTGTGATATTGTCGTTTAACTTAACCCATAATATATTTTTGTTTTCCTCATAGAATATATTATTCTTTTTTAAGTGAATAAAGTTTCTTTAACCTCAATCGTCTCATAGAAAAACAGTGAAATGTACTCAGTAAATAGATAAATACTTGATATCAGTTGTATTGGCTGTTAATGCATTTTATCAGTGTAAATATTGGGTATGGGTAAACAGCATAATCATTATCTTATTTAATCATTAGCTCTAAACAATGTCTACTGATAGATAAAAACAGATTTATACTGTTTAAATTTAGTAATCATGTTTAATCTTTTGCAATTACTTAGTGAATGTTGGTGTAAGTACATTTTTATGAGTTGTCATACGAGATTATATTCTTTACTTCTCCATTCTTACTAAAAAAATTCTTTCTCTTGAATATATGTTCATTGTAAGAAAAGTTTTTTGACTTAAATTTAGTTGACTGTTTCAAAGAAAAGATTTTTTTCTATGTGTAGAATATTGTTTAGGAAAATTAAGCAAATGGTAGCTGGCTAGCTATGTTAGCATTAAATTGGTAAATTCAGTACTACATTTTTGTTTTTTTGCATTTAGCTTTGACAGATTCGGTGTCAAGAACAAACAATAATTTGTTGGCGTGCTCATAAAAAGCTTCCCGATTTGTCATCTATATATGTATATAAAAATCAATGTCACTTTTCATTGTAATTTTATAACTCCAGAACTGGCTCACCTATCCAAACCAAATGTTTAAGCTTTGTTCGGACTATTCAGTAGATGGTTTATGTGAAGTTTGGTACGGTACAGTAGGGTATAGTAATGTAGAGTAGGATAGGGTAAGGTAGAGTAGGGTATAGTAGGGTGGAGTAGGGAAGAGCGGAAGCGAAGCCGTGCGAGTGAAAGCTAGTTATTTATATAGCTGTTTGACAATGACTTATGTTTATGCCGGATATTAGATTAAGTAGTGAGTCTAGATTCTGAGAATGACTAAAAATTTATTAATTATGAACTTGGAAAGGGGCAAAGTTTAATTTATAAAATTTATTTAATTATCTTCATAGTTAATTGTAATTTTATAATTTTCTGCTCAATTTTCTTATTTTTTTCTTTCATAAACACCTGACAATAACAAACCCAAAAAAAAAGAATTAGCGTGATGACCAGGCGAAATATTGATGTGAACAGGAGAAATAAAAATAAAAAATTAATTACTCAATGTCGCTTGGTAATTTTTGCCTTTCAAGCGTTGATATCTAGAGAAACTCATGCTCAATATTTTAGGAATTTAATTGCAAAAATATTACACAAATACCATCTTTATCATCGAAAGGGCGCTCGAGCCCCGGTATGAAGGCTTGAAGGAACGGGATGGGTTTTTTAGTCAGTAAGAGTCTGACACTATCTCCCGCTCCGCCCAAGAGCGGGGGTTGTCATAAGATGATTTTTTCCATCGAAAAAAAAAAAAAAAAAATCTTTATCATAAAAATATTATTTTCTAACTTACTAGGCCCAGCTTCCACTTATACTGGACAAGCATCATCTGTATGTACCAGTACTTTACATGGAGGATCTGCCTAACTGACCTCAATAGCTTAATTATTAGACACAACAATGCCCTTTTATAAGTACAGCAGGCTTCTAAGCATCCATAACAGTGTTAACACAGAATGCCTTGAATCAATTCACTACCCTAGTTAACCATCAGCCTTGACTCCATAGTAGCTCTACAAGTAAGAAAGTGTTAATCAATACTGCTTATCTACTCTGTAGATATAAATCTGATGCCATTATTACACAACTTTGTTTGTTATTTTATGTAAATAGTGTGTGTGTAGGTGTTATTCTTAATACCTTGGCTGTTTGTAATGTTTGTCAGATGTACTGTACAAGTACCTATAGTTAGAGGTATGGTAGTGAGTGACTGCCATTTGATCAAAAAAATTTCATGTATAAGTTGAAAGTGCACCTTTCCTGTGGAATATGCCACACAAGCAAAGCACAGGTAATAAGCTAGCTGTTGACAAATCTACAAAAACTACAGGACTAGGAGCATAAATTAAGCGAGCGTCGTCGACCATATCATCGGTTACCATAAGGTGAGATAGTGGTCAAACGCGAGCCTAACAATAATAATAAAAAAGAAATTGCACAAGGTTTTACTTTTATGACATAGAAAACGTTAATTTATCTTATCTCGAAGGCTAGTTACCTTAAAAAATGTAAGTAAAAAGACGGACCTTTTAGATTACTCAAAAACAAGGGACACGTATTTTATTAATTTGTAAATTAAACTAAAAATAACAAAGAAGTTACGTGTAAAGTCACGCCGTACTGCATTTTTTCGCACGAGGTGACGTCACACGTAACTTTAATGGGCTATATCATGGTTATTGTTTGTTTAATCGAAAAAATAAAAAATACCTGTCCAATATTTTTTTATAATCTAAAATACGGACTAAATAAAATGTAATTATTTTGACCCAGGAAACCGGAAACTACCCTTTATGAACATCTTGAGCATTCAATAATAACTTGCCGCCCGCGGTCTCGCCCCCGAGTATTTTTCAACTTTATAAGGTGAAATGACTACTGACTTTGAAATCAATAAGTACATGTAACTATTTTTATTTGTTTGCCATTTTTTTTTTAATTTTATCAAAAGTATTTACTTTTGTAATCGAGCAAACAAAATAAAAATATTCATCTTAATCAAGCCGGTTTTGAGTTACTTATAGTGAGACTAACGAGCAGTATTTGATTTTTATATACTGTTCATATGATACGAGTAGATGTACTTCACATTTAGCACTAGTCGTTAAATAAACAAAACTAATGGTAGACAATAAACAAGTTTCACTCTCTTTTGGCGCCAGAAACTATAAAAAAATAGACTTTATCCATTAATTTTATGGATTACTGGTTAGTACGCAGAATACGCACAGTCGCACTTCCACGGCAGACAGAGCGCCTGACGTCATCCCCTTCTTAATTATTTTCGCTATAAGGACGCCAGCCATCCTCACGACAATTGGCCGTGATTGATAACACGGCTGGAGGATAAATGTGTTCCGCGGAACACATGTACGGACATCGTCATCAACTGGTTACCCCCCTTTTCGGAGGTATTTTAATGTGAGGGGGATAACAAATCGATGGTGCTGTATGTTTGTACCAACGTTAATTGTCTGCAATCATTATTTCTGCATTTCCAGGTACCATTTATTGGTCTACGTTGGTTTTAGAGTATGATTAAATCACAGTTTTGAATCAATGGACTAATTTTTTTATTATATCTATGTTGTCCCACTGCAAGGCGAAGGCCTGCCTGCATTATTTCCAAGGTCCCGGTTCTGAGCCAACAGTCACAGACATCTAAAGGTACCTGACAGATTTGCCTGTACAGGTGAGTTGTAACTGTGCAAGGTTTCCATACAAGCTTACCTGACAGGTATGGTGGGCATAAGTCGTCTCGCTATTTTCTTCGTAGTGTGCTGCAACTCCGTTGTTCCTAATTAATTGTATTAAATTGATCTTCCATCTTAGTGTAGTCTGTTAAAATCGCTTTTAGCATAAGACCAAAAACAAAACCGGCCAAGAGCGTGTCGGGCCACGCTCAGTGTAGGGTTCCGTAGTTTCCCGTCCGTCACAATAAAGTGTACCCACTTATGAGTTTAAAAAAATGCTTGCTACGATTATACTACAAACTTAGTCCAGAAATTATTTTGTAGAAACCTTTTGTCTTTTTTGTACAAAAACTGTTCTTTCCATCAAGTTCAAAATAATTTTCCTAGAAAGTCCTTATAAAGTTCTACTTCTCAGAATTTTTTCATATTTTCTAAATTTATGGTTCAAAAGTTAGAGGGGGGAGACACATTGTTTTTTTACTTTTGGAGCGATTATTTCCGAAATTATTGACATTATCAAAAATGATTTTAGTAAACCCCTATTCATTTTTAAATACCTATCCAACGATATATCACACGTTAGGGTTGAAATTAAAAAAAATCACTTTCCACTTTACATATAGGGGGGCTACCCTAATAAAACATTTTTTTCCAATTTTTATTTTACCACTTTGTCGGCGTGATTGATATACATATTGGTACCAAATTTCAGCTTTCTAGTGCTAACGGTCACAGAGATTAAGCGAGGACGGACAGACAGACAGACATGGCGAAACTATAAGGGTTCCTAGTTGACTACGGAACCCTAAAAAGAAGACAAAGGTTGACTGGCAGAAAATGCATAAGGCATTAAGTCCGCCTCTGTACTTTTTTGTGCATAAAGAATTTAATAAATAAATAAGTAAATAAGACCGTTAATTTTGACACCCGATTAATTTTAAGTTCCTCCACTCCATTACTTTATTAATGGTGTACAATAAAAGATACCTATAGGCAGTATAGCTACTTATCTATCTGTCTTAGCCATAAGCTTTTGTTTTTTCATTTTCTCGTCGTACTTTCTTCATTTCAGCTTCCGGAGCGTTTCGTGTGTAAACTTGAAAGATTTTTCCCAAAGCCATTATACCATTTTGGCCTTGCGCGTACAGCAAACAAAAACTTACATAATTACTGTACTTGTTGCAGAAAAATCATAATCGGCGATCTTATAAAAATAGTTTTTAATGTTACTTTAGCACAGAGCTCAGGGTCGTATGATAAAGCCTAATGACACAGTCGGCGACGCTTGAACATGTTAATCAAATGCCCCAGACCATGACGGTATCAAACCAAATGGTTTGAAAGTTGATTCGTGTGTGCTAGTCATCAACCCATCATGGCGAACATTTATTGCTTCCTCATGGTAACTAGGTTTACCCTAATTTCTACTCGAAGCTAATCTGTCGTCCTAACTTTCCCCAGTCAACATTTTTCCTGAATCTTAAACTCTTATCTTGGACTACTTAACGTCAATGTACGGTTGAGGTCATTCGGTTTTAGTTTTGGCAGCGGTTTGAGATGTCGCAATTTGTTATATTCCGGTCGAACAGCTGAGGACAACGGAGCTTTTAATAACAAAACCTAGAATTCTGCTAAGCTTAAATGGGTTTTGGTTGGTACACATCCAACCGCCGTAAGCCGCATGTAAGATGAGCTGAACTCTAAGCCAATGTGCGGCAGATCAAGGAGTAGAAAGAACTGTAGAAGGTCGTTAAAAGTATTCACAGAGAGTCCAAAAGACTGGCTTTTCGCCTGCATGCACATTGAACAGAAAATGAAGTGTTTCATAGAGGGATGCCTTTACCCTGCAGATTCTAAAATAGTTTCTAAAGTTTGACTAAAGATGTAATATCTTATGTGCCACATTCTTTTCATAAAGTCTGTGCCAATTCCTAACAATTGGCAGTAAATCCACCTGAATAATTCTGCAGGCTGTGCAAGACGAAAACGGTACTTTGTCCATGATGACCGTTCATTATCGCTGTCTATTGCGAGGCCACTATGTTGTTGAGGACTGTCGAGGACTGATAACATGAAGAGTGGAGTACCTTCTAATGAAGGTGTTGAGTGCAATGCAATCATCGCCCATGTCATGGCATCGTTGGCAACACAACTTCATGACTTCTTTTATTCTAATATCAACCTGAACCAAATGATTTAGGTCGATGGTTTAGTTCTGCAGATGCAGAAAAAAATCATCTGAATGAAGATCGTAATCGTAACATGTGGCAGGTCTAAGAAAATATTGTTGCAGCAGATTGTAATACTGCACGAATGTAAATGATTAGGTTATCGAACGATTAAATCAATTGCCGTAACGAAATTACGTAAAAAATATGGTAATAATATTTCGTATGAGTAATATTACCATATATCAACAATGTGCATAACATAATTACATTACCACCGGTATGTGGTGGACATCCCACTCATTTGCACCAATAAAAAGAATATTTATATTTTTATTAGAATCTATCCAATGCTCTGGAGCTGTCTAATTATTTGATAAAAACAGTTTAACAGACAGAGTTACCAAATTGTAATTAATCCATGACTCTGACATGAACGTAAATCACAGACGATAAATGTTAAAAAGTTAATGTAAATAAGATTTCGTATTGAAGTACTAAAAGATAAACGATCCTCATAGAATTTAGCACGCTTTTACGACCCAGTCTAGGCTTAAGATCGTGCTGAAAACTATAAAATGAAAATCAATTTCTGGCTGTGGATGGTAGAAAATACAATATCTTTGTCTTAGAATCATCCGGCATACTTCTTACTGGACTTTTAAAACAGACACAAAACTTGTGTTTTGTGCAAAGACTGCTTTTCAATTAACTTTTTGTTTTGTTAAGCTTGCAGCTGTTACCAAAAATTTTTCTCTTCATTAAAGTTTTGGTACAAGACGAGCTTTCTTGCATATTTATCACCTAGAATGCCATGTGAAAGTTATAAACAGTCAGTTCGAAGAGTTACTACAGTCAGGCAATGGTTTAACCTAGTAATTTCTTACTACTTGTGCGCTAGTTAGTCCAATCAGTAAATCCGACGCATTACGATGGCAGGCATCAAGTCAACAATGTTGGTACATAATGTTGATTAAACATGTACTTGTATTTACCTTATACTCGGACGTCAAAATCACTGACATTTCTTTTTCATTGATATATGTATGCTAGTGCTTGACTGCGATCTGATAGTAAACAGTGATGCAGTCGTTGATGGTAAGACGTAGTTTTTTAAGATCCTATTTAGTCTAGCCTTGAAGACACCTAAATTATAGTTGGACAGGAAGACCGCAGGAGGCAAATTGATCCAGTCCTGCGATTTACTGACATGATGTAGAACTTCATCTAATTACAGACTCATCGAAGAACAATATTCGAGTGTTCGTAAGTACGTGCAAGTAGAGGTTTAGGCTTTCTCGGCAAACATTCATGGTGGGCCGTTTGGCACTATTTCGTATTGGTCGATGACCGCAGGCGCCGCTGCGCAACGTGCCGCAGGTCTCAAGGCACCACGGGCAGTGCGCCGGCGCACGCATGCATCACAAGTGAAATCATTTGTTTATACTCGCATGACTTACTCGTTCTACTCATCTGTCTTGAATTACTACTACAGAATGCGAATACAACGTTCATTGAAACGCAGTCTTGCTTCACTTCAATAGTAGATATAATTAATTCCTTCTTATTGAATTATTCAATGAAATTCTAAATTATGGAAATCATTGAAAGACGATTGGTATTTCTTGTTTAACGATTAAATAATATAGTGGATACTTGTATTTTTTTCACACGATCAATCGCTAAGTAGGAACCAGCCGGTTTGAGTCGTGCCAGGTTTCTGGTTTCGCAAATATTATCTCTGCCATCAACGCTCAGTTAAGGCCACAAAAATTCCCAGTCCTTATTCGGCTATCGCTTTGATTGCATCACTCAAATTAAAGTTTATTTTCATGACTTTGTATAAAACTACAATCGTCCAATCAGTATTATTTCAGCTATCGTCGCTGTTGAAGGTAATAATATTGGAACAGCCACAGAGTCAACTAACACACAATTAATTCTATTCATTTTAATTCTTTGTTCTTTGATAACGTATTGTTTACAGGTCACGACGTAACATTTCCAATAAAATTAACGACGATTTTGTCGATGAATTTCACGGCTATAAAGTCTAGTTACGGAAAAACATAATAACATTAGGTATCTAGTTTATGAAAGGCCTGAATTCTAAATGCTACAGTAATGTCTTAAGCATAGACAATAGTGAAGGAAGTTGTTACGAAGAATGAGTATTTTTATGATGTACTAAACATAACAACAGTAAGTATGTACCTATAAACCCTAACCGTACCGCTCACGACACTACCAAAGGGAAAGTAAGTTCCTCATAATTACAGCATTAGAATGCTGCATATAATTTGCTGTACATGTCATGTACCTACGTGCTGGTGCCCATAAATAGATGCCAAGTTCTTTACATACAAGCCGGTTCACGCATAAAATCATCGATTATAAATTGAAGTACCTAGTTTCTATAATGTAAAGAGAATATTTTAGTTCCAAAAATCCATAATTAAACACAGGTGTATTGCCTAACCCACAAAATGGTGTATAAATATCTATGTGGCACGTACACGAGTAGAGCACCGCATGACACGCGGACTGTGCTGATCTAAAAAGCACATTCCGCGAATGCCGTGCAGACCCAGTTCACTTGTATCGGCGCCGGAGTGCCGTGTTAAGTACATAACGTAACGGCACACAGAATCGGTCGCGAGACATCGCCGGTGATGGCGGTGACCCCACGACACACATTTCCCACAAAAACAGTAAGACATCACCGTTCACTGCACACCAAACTAACGACACTTTCTCGCCAATAATATACTCGTACTTCTACAGTTCCACCGCATCGTCGAGGATTGCGTTTTAAAAATATTCGCTTCCACGCTCACTCAAATATTTGGGTTGGTCCATTGTACACGCGCAACGTCTATAGAAATTGCTGGGAGAGAATTGCCCCGGAGATGCAAATTCCACATAAATTACTACAAATTGCGTCATTATAGCATCATTTTTACCCGTCCGACCTACCGTACTTCCGGGGTCGAACTCGAAATAGTATAAAATTGAACGCTGATTCAGCGCGTGTCGCACCTCTTTCCAATTCCATTTTATACTGTGGTCGTGAGTTTTTAAAATGGCTTAATGAAGAGGACACTATTATGATCCTTGTTTCAAAGGACCAAAATGAAAAATGACGAATTAGAGGCCTGATAATGATCTACAGCGGCGATTTTATTCGATTTTATTTCTGGTTTTCCGTAGATTCTATAATAAAGTGACCAGTGTAGCCCTCAATTCCAAGAACCACATACAAACCATAAAAAAAACATCTATCATTAATTACAAAGAAATAATTCAGCAAATGGCTGAAAACATTGTTTTAATTCGGATGATAACTGGCGCGGCGGCGTCGGCGTCGGCAAAGCGTCGATAAGTTAGCGACAAAACAAACAAAACGTTGTTGACGACGGAGTTAGGCTTGTTGAGAGCAAACCGGGGCAATTAGCCGGCCCCCAGTATCGCGTCGAGGGATGTGATAAAAGAACTCGGTCAAGAGTGAAACTCCTTGCTGATTTAGGGTCCTGTCCTGTGTGTTTAGGTTGACGCTGTAACTCCAAACTATGTCCTGGCGTGCGGTGACAAAATTAGAGGAACTGAAACACCATAGTTGCCTCTGGCCGTGAGGAAAGTTTTAAGTATTTATGAGGGTGACTTTAACCAGCGCAGTCGCAGTCCACACATAGCTTTTAACCAGAGAGTCGCGGGCCTATATGACATTGGTTATTATTTATTAGGTGCAACAGTGCAACTCACTCTTAGTGTACGCACATGATGATAAAAAGAGAACTTATAAATACCTGAAGAAACCAGAGAAATTATGGATGTATTGTGTAAAAGACTATTAGGACCAGAATGGGGCGGATACTTCTGATAGATTACAGATAGGCACATGTTTTTTTAGATGAAGCATGCAACAACAACGGCAGCACAACGGTAGAAAATGTATGATAGCCTGATAGGCTAGCCTCATTTTCTCTGTTTGTATAAAAAATGGTGAGCCCTGTTAAATTGTTTGTCACAATCAATTTAACGAAGCTTGCAGTGTCGGTTTCTCAAGTTGCATTATGACAGAGTCGATGCAGTCCCCGATTTTATGTGATAAGCAGCACCCTATAGCGTTACCCATTCTGAAAGACAATCCAATATTATTGTCTGACAAATTTTTAAACATAATATGAGACTATGAGGCAATGATATGATATGACAATAAAATTGTATTGAATTGTCAAGCGATTGGATTGTCCAGTTACGTAATTAAGGTATTGTGTACAAATGAAATGTAAATAATAATTATAATGTAACATCAATAAATATCATTCGAGCAATCGGATCTGTAACTGTAACAAGATAGAATAACATTCTCTTCGATCGATGACGCGAGTAAGGTCATCCACAGCCGAAAACATTCTCGTCTTACAATAAAAAAATGAAATGTTACGAACCGGAGCACCGGACCAATCGCAGTAATATCATAAAAGAGTTCCGTTTTAATATTTTTTGTAAAGGAACTTTGGTAATATCAGCTTATCTGACAGTTTACTATAATATGTATATAAGTTTATCAAAATATGAAATATTGTAATTGTAACGGTAAGATTTTGATTTTGGTCATCTTTTATCTGCCAGTGGCTTATTTCAATATTTTATATTTTTATTTGCTGAAATGCTGAGCATAGAAGCGACGAGAAATATCACCAGAATTTTTATAAGTCATAAAATGATTTGGTCATGGAGTTTCTTGCACGTTCTTCTCCATAGAGATCTACGCTTTGGAATGTGCAATTTAGCTTCACTTTTTTGACTGACCGACGTTTTGACGATTCAAAAGTGCTTGTAAATGGTTTACCTATTTGAAATGAATGTTTTTGATTTGTATCTTTGTTATTTTAATAACGTATGTTATTGACAAGCGTTGCAGGTGGTTCCGTAACAGTAATTTACTTTTTCCTCTTTCGAAATGCAACCGGGTAGATTCTTCGGTAGTTTTCAGATTTTATCGCCTTTTCTTGCAATAAAACTCAAAGCGTTACAAATTTTTCATCGGCTAACAAAACAACTGCCTGCCGCTTTATGTTACGTATTGCATTATACGAGTAGTACCTAATGTCTAAAAAGTCAAACGACTTGGGTAATTCTTCTTCTTCTTCTTCTTCCTGCCCTTGTCCCATTTTATTTGGGTAATTATTAGAGCAAAATGAAATCTGATGTATTCAACACTGGTTCAATAAATCAAGGTTGATTAAGAGATTTTGATCATAGTTTACTGATAAAAGAACGTTATAAAAAGTATCGGACATAAGTATTTTTTAAATGATTAAATATTATACAAAATTTCCAACTTGTTTGACTTTTTAGACAGACTATAACTTGTCGACTTAAAGACTAAAATAAATCTACTGAAGGGTTACCTTGAGTGAAAAATCAATACCTTATAAACTTTAAGCTAGTGTTTATTCTAAACCAACGACCATAAACTGAGACGATAATTAAGCGATCCGCCCGTCTTCGCAAGGGTAGCACTAATGTCTATAGCCTGATGACTTTGGACGATGTTACTTTGACGTTGGCTAGATGAGTGAGGTCGGGGGGGGGGGGGGGGGGGTGTCGAAATTTTAGCATATATCTTTAACCTTTTAACTGGCTACGTCGGATATTCTGCCGAGGTCGCACATCCAGAGTGTCCATGGAGTTTCTTGCACGTTTTCTCCATAGAGACCTACGCTTTGGAACGTGCAATTTAGCTTCACTTTTCTTGGACTGACCGACATTTGTCTATTCAAAAGTGCCTGCAAATGGTCTATTTGAAATAAATGATTTCGACTTTGACTTTGACTTCCATGACCATTACCTACTCCATCTCGAATTGAAGAGCTAAACATGATGGAGTACCCAGTCGCAAATTCACGCCCCTGACGAATAGGACGCGACAACTCTTGTCAGACCAATCAGATGCTGGCGGTTAAAGGGTTAAGTAGACTCCTCGAGAGAACGGTAGACACCAAGTGCTCAGTGCGGCCAGCTACGAACGCTTAAGATCGTTGATACTACTTCGCTACTCGCCCAGCGCGGCGGCGGCGTCTCACTTGACTCTAGGCGCGGTCAGTAAACCATGACAATTACTTCAATGGCAAAAATAAGTAGGACGCTTAGGTAATCTCACTGAAAATTGAATCAGGAAACATGTCTCATGGGAGCACATCATTTTTAAATTGATATTCGTTAAATATTCGTACGTTTGCGAATTAATTTTGTTAATTAATGTAAATAAGTTCGAGGCAGACCACGAAGGAGATGGCGGGACGATCTGGATTGCTTCCATAAGAATTAGAATGAGAAAGCGAGGACCCGTTATCTTCGAAAAGAATGGAGGGAGGCCTACAATATGGGCTAAATATAATAATGTGAATAAAAATGGCTCGGTTGACTGCTGAGCGAATGATTGCTGCGCTGCGTGTCGCGGGTTCGAGTTCCGCACGGGGCAAATATTTGCATGGCCTCCAGCTAGTTGTTCGGACAGGGTCTCTTTTGTGTCTGTGAGTTTGCATGTTTGTGCATGCATCCACAATACATGAGATGTTCCTAGTGGGGTAAAGTTAATATTAAAACAATTAAACTATGAATCTCATTCATCTACTTACCATTACCAGATAGTATAATGAAATATCACATTGCATATATATTTACGTCACCCCGAATTTCAATGTCATTTCTGTGACTAATCTCGAGGAAAATTTTTCAGAATATCAGCCAGCTGTAGAAATAAAAACTTATTAACATATTTCTCAACAAGATATATCAATGTGTTCGCTTCTGATTGGTTGGATTTATCCGCATTGCATTATAACAAGTCTTTTCAGGAAGAACACCCCAAGCAATAGTTTGTAATTTTTGCAGTAAGAAGTTTTTTTTTCCTAATTTATTAAAGAGTATTTATGATAGCATGCCAATAGTACTGCAGTTTAATCCACCTAGATTCAAGATTTGAAATCTATTTCACTCTTCAAAATTCAAGTAAAAGATAATGTACATATATAATTATAATTGTTTTCCTGCAAAAAAAAACACAAACTGTTGTGTTACGATGTTCATTCTGATAATGCTCGATAAATAGAAGGATAATATTTTATAACAATTCCAATATTGGCCACTAACCACATTTTTTTTTTCATTTTTTTTCGTTTGGAAAAAATCATCCAAATGACATCCCCAGCCCTTGGGCGGAGTGGGAGATAGTGTGAGACTCTTACTGACTAAAATACCCACCCTGTTCCTTCGTTGCCTTTCGTACCGGGGCTGAGCTACCTTTCGGAGCTAACCCTGGCCCCAGTAGGCTTCGACCCAGCTGGGCCCCTGCTGTTGCTGACAATTAAGGCTTTCAGTCTTGATACATTATCGAGTCTCGGGACTATAAAATCGAGACTCGGCCCAGTCCCGGGAATCCCGGGAAAAACGAAACTTTCGAGACTTGTTAAAAATAATAAATGCTTATATTTATATATTAGGTCTTTAGGCAATCAATATAAGATGTAGTAAAAAACTATTAAAAACTTTACTAAAATTCGATGTTTTAATGGACAATACACAAACCTTGCCATAATTGCCAACAAATCTGTTTATGAAACAGTGGAGCATATGAACCGGTGTTCATATCACTTAAACCAACACATGCAGAGGTACCTGTTGGTTTAAATTGTTAGCTGTTAGTGACGGGAGTAAATAATACTTCAACAAATAAATTTACAACACAAAATAAATAAGTTAACTTTAATCTTAGATAGCATCACATCACATAATTAGATTCGAACTGATAGGATGATAACGATTGTTACTAACTAAAATTCTCCTATTTTCCAATTTCATGTTGATTTTCAAATGATCTGAGGCGAATTGTTTCATATTGATTTTTGTTGATAATCTCTTGAATTGTTTGGATTTATGGTCTCGTAGTTTCAGCAATCAGTAGCTACTTACTAGATCACGTAGACTTAGATCACACTCATCACTTGTAAAGTTTTCATGATCTAACATTCTCGTTTTCCCTTTAAGTAATGTTTTCTCGCCTTCAATAAATGTCACAATTATGGTGACAATGCTGCTGTCTGTTCGGTAGAGTTCTAAATAAAAAGGCGGGCCATTTTATCAGAGTTCTCTGATTTGGATGGAATGGATTTTCCTGCCTGGGGGTAGTTATGAGTGAATAGATTACTTCTAGGCAAAAGTGCTCTTGTTTATCATCAGGTGATGTGGTGGCCAAACGTGAGCCCATCTATAATTTAATTGCATCTGCAACCATAAGTTCAGTCGAAGTCAAAGTCAAAAATCAAAGTAGTTTATTTATTCTAATGATGATAGAAGAAGGATGTTAAATAAACATGTACATACGTGTGACGATGAATAATGTAGTGAAAAATTTGTAAACTGTTACTATCCAGTTTCGACTTCAACAACCTATTTCTAAGACTATTTTTTCATTGAAAATTATATTCAAGCTCAGTGTAAAATTATTTTGCCGTATCTCGTTTTATGGTCAGTAACGAGTCTCACAAAAACTGTCATTGTATTCTTAACTGATGCATTTTTCTAAGTCACTCAGCGGTTTTTTCTGCTCTAGTTACTTAGTTGACATCGACGAGTACTTCAAGTACGTACTCTTAATAGATTACGAATTCGTTTCTGAACATTGTACTTCATTATAATTTCAGCTGAAAGACGTCCACTGTTGGACTTATATAGCCTTCCCCCAAGTATTGCCATAATGACCGGCTTGTGCGTCTCGAATCCATAGCATTTCCGCGACTCACACTGGGTCATCAGTCCACCTTGTAGGAGGTCTTCCAATGCTCGTCTTCCGGTATGGAGTCGCCACTACAGAAGCTTTCGTCCCTACACTGAACTTATGTATTTTTTTTAATGTTCCTTTTATTCATTTTAATATACAAACCGTTTTTATTACTTAGAGTTTATTTTAATTTCATTTTGGCTGAGCGCGCTGGGCCCATAACCTGTTAGGGTTAATGAGTGGACTTGTTTTTGCTTTACTCCAACATAAGTTATGTTAATTTGATTTAATAAGTGTTTGTCGAGTGTTACAAGTAAAGTTTAATATTATTTATTTATTTAAAGCTTTATGCACAAAAAAAACTGTACAAAGGCGGACTTAATGCCTTAGGCATTATCTGCCAGTCGACCTAAACGACGGTTGTATTATGTAATCTATACATATAGGTACCTACATAGGACAAACTGACTGACTGACATATCAACTAATAGCCAAAACTGGGTCCAGGACCGTGGAATTTTGCATAAGGTATCCTTATATGGCGTAGGCGGGCACTAAGAGAGGATTGTTGAAACGGAGGTGTAAAGATTGTATACAAAATCCTGCAGCACAAAACCGCTGGCACAAACTAGTTTAAACATAAAATATTTTAAAAAATCTAGAGATTACCCATCAGTACAAAATCACTAAATTCAAGTATTTTTTATAAATATTGGTAAAGATAGAGACACACAATAAATCATGTAACGTTATTTTATTTTATTAGTTAACATAGTGCTACCGTTAGGCAGCCTGTATCAGCGATCTTTGGACTAAGCCATCAATTTGATAGAACCGCTATGCGATCTTTATGTTTCTTGCTCTGACTGTACAAACTCAACAAAAAACTTGAATACTAAAAATTATACAACATATTATTTTTAGATCTGTATGGTTCTTTCTTCAAAAGACCATCTCAGACAAATCTGCATGGTTCTCATGTGATTTGACCATTACATATTTATTGTATGGACTTTAAAAGAGACTGACCCCTGAGTTTGTTTCGGTGATTCTTCTCAGGGTAGCCAGATAGGAAACACCGGCCTCAACTAGCATAAACCGACGAAAAAAAAAATTGACGTGTAAAATTGTTTTTTAAACCTATTTACAAAATGAATATCATTTATCATTTAGTTTATGCGAAACCTAAATACTCGTATAGTTTGTTCAAAATCAGTAACTAAATGGATTCTGTTAGTTTTTTTACAGAATGTTATATTTTTCCCAAAAATATTTAAAAAGATCGCAAGTAGGTACACCACCGATACTAAGTACAACACAGGTCACGGCAGGTCATAGCGGGCACCAAGAGCCAATCTTCCGGATGGCCCGGTGACCATGTATTTTTAGTGACATAACTTTGTGATTTTTATGATATAGTTATGTTTGGTACATAGATTCTTTACATAAAAATACACATGTTTCGGGTTTCGCATATTATATACTAAATCTAATTTTGTATTTTTGTGAACGGGAAATACTGATTATGCATTATTATTTAAGCGTGTGTATGTACCATAACAAAACTTAATTCAAACAATACAATCATCTGAATACTTTCGCAGACATTAAGCTTATCATTTTCGTTGTTACTAAATTACACATACTAATGATGTCATAGTGTTTCCGCTGGTTTAAACTCATGTGACCGTTTAAATTACTTGCTACTAATCGTATGAAAGGAGCCGGTCCGGCCTAATGCTTGCCGCAATTAGCACAGGACGTCCCGTAATACTTTCATTTATTTACTAACTTTTGCCCACGACTTGGTTCGCGTAATTTAGCCTATGTCATTCTTAGTGTTCAAGGTTACCCATATCAAATTTCATCAAAATCAATTCCATAGTTTAAACGTGAAAGTGTGGCAGACAGACTTTACACTTTTTTATCAGTATGGACTTAAATATCTACAGCTATCATGGCAAACATAATGCGTAGAAAAAAATACAATAACAAATAATTAAAATCCAATAACAATTCAATTAATAACATTAACAATACAGTACACGAATCAATATAATACAATTCAATTAATAAAATTAACAATACAATAGTAATCAATACAGTATTATATTTTTTGCTTTTATTTAGTTGATTTATTAAACATCTACATTTTTTTAAAGTAATCAATGCAATATTATATTTTTTGCTTTTGTTAGTTGATTATTATTACCTTTTTATTATTATTTTATAATTACATACATATTATTATTATTATTTGTGTCAAACAGTCGCTGCCGGAGACCCCATCACGCTACAAACTCGATGTTGCCTCATAAAAATGTTAATTAGATGCCAAGTGACATAGCTCTCTTTTCGACACACGTTATTACTCACAGCCGCAAGCATTGTCATTGTAAGAGTCTGCGACGCGCACTGCCGTTTTTGTGGGCCGTCTGTAGATAGGGTTGCCAACTATACTGTCAAAAACAGTATTGTACTGTTTTATACTACACTAGCTTTTGCCCGCGACTTCGCTCCTGCTCAACCCTATTCTATCCTAATCTACCCTATTCTACCCTACTCTGCTCTACTCTAACCTACTCTACCCTAAAACAGTATTGTACTGTTTTATACTACATTATACTTTTTACTGTTAAACAAAAATAAAGTATACAAAATAATGTTTTCAACATCAAAATGAGCTGAAAACATTATTTTCAATATTTCAAAGGTTTCATACCTTAACACTGTAAGTGTGTGAAAAGCTTTAAAAATATGTATTTAAAATATTAAACAAAAAATACTGTTCATTTATCTAAAATACTGTTTAAAATTCTACTCAGATAAAAAAAAATCTTCATTTCTTGTAAAAAAAGTTGGCATCCCTAGTCTGTAGAGTATGATGTATGTTTACATAACGGAGGCACATCGCATACACTGTTGTTCGATTTTACTTTTTGTCTTTTGCCGATTATGAACGTGGGCTGCAAATCAAAGGATGATACAGTCTAATATGTAGGCGCACACCAAATGAACGCTACCGAAATACTTAACCAAATGGACTGACGACATTGTTATAAAATATTTCATCCCAACTCGCAGTCAAGATTCCTGAGTGGACATTTCTTATTAAATTGTTTTAGTTTTTAATATCTTTAGAAGCTTTTGTTCTCTGGCTTGCTCATCGCATTGTTGCTGCTACTTACAGTGCAATCCCTTGATCCTGTTGTTTATTTAATTCGACGGTCACAAATCCAATATCTAAAGTGGTTACTTAGCCGTGGTAGGATATATCGTAATGAGTATCTTCCGCTCCTAACCACAACAAGTTGGACCCTCCTTTGTCCATTCGCTTGCTCGTTCTTCATTCGTGTCAATGAACTGCAACAAGATAATACAAAAGCGAAAAACCCCTGTTAGCTAGATTAGCTTTTATCTACATAAATATTCATGATTTTATTTGAGATAAAAGTGCTGAATTGATTGATCAAATTCTATTACTTTAATGAATTTCCATAAATATCAATGATGGCTGTTCTTTAGTGTGTTATGCAAATATTATTTGAACGAACTTGCTAAACAAGTTTTCCATAATGCCCGGACATATTAGATACATTTATGCTTTGAGTCATTCAATACACGTTCCTCGTCCATTTACTGGTTGATCTCAAAAGTTATCGTCTGATTCAGAGTGTCCCAAAAATATCCGAGTATAAGATTCGAACGTTTTACGTCCCATTACAGTTTTTCTGCAACGGTTACGACAACGTTCATTGATGTTTGTGAAGAAAGAGCGTGGACTAATGGACCGTGAAAAGAAACCGGACACTTCGTTTTTCTTTCTTAGTTGGCCCTCTGGGAATAGTGCTCGTTACATAATAAATCTAAACGAGTACAGTCGGCTTACATTATTTTGTGCTAAAACAATACAAGTTGAATGCTGCTTTCTCTTCTGCTGAAAGATGGTTTTTAGTAATTTGGTGCTTTGAGCCGCGATGTGTCCTTTAGCGTCAAGCTATAAATGTTATACATTTCAATCGAATACTACTATAATTTTGTTAGTTAGTATTTTAAGCAATAGTAAAAGTGTTAAATTAGGTATTGTCTCTTAATAAAGACGTGGAACAACCAATATTTCGTATACAAAATGGACGGCATAAAATGCAGAATCAAAACAAAATATTTTATGACTTCGCCCCCGAGTAACAAAAGGACATATTGTTTGTTACAAGTAGGCCAAAATGACGGACAAAAATCAAAGTTCTGATGATGAATTCTTAGTTCAACTTTTCCAAAGTTTCTGTAAAAACACCAAAGAGCTTACTAACACGGAAAAAAGCGTTTTTAACAGCACACTTAACGCCATCTTGGAAACCGCAGCTAAGTGTCTCTAACATAAGCTTATTATGTTTCCTCCTAATACGCTTGTTGTTCCCGCTTGATGTTCAGCTAATGTGCGATAATAGGGGGTAAGGGGAGGGAGGGTAACGAGTCTCAATCACTCGCCTGACACGACCACCCGCCTGATTATACTGCTTATGAAATCATTAGACTTCATTATTATTGTGTTAAACATGACACCTCAATTTCTTGATGGCATACCACCTATTAGGTATTTAGCTTAATATTGTGGGGTATACTTTACATAATTGAAAAGGCAACAAACCTGTGAATATAGGTACATAGACCACATTTTCGATTGATCTTTTTCAGGCACACACACGAACTCGTCTATTTTATTTTACAAGCTTTTTATTTAGTTTTACTTGTCCCGATATTAGTTTGTACATGTAACATTAGACTTCATTATTACTGTACTGAACTTGACACCTCGACTTCTTGATGGCATATTACCTATTAGGGGTTTAGCTTAATATTACGGGGTATACTTTACATAATTAAAAACTTAGTAACACACCTCCGACTATACATAGGCCACATTTTCAATTGATCTTTCTCAAGCACACGCACGAACTCGTCTATTCTAACTAGCTTTTATTTAGTTTCACCTGTCCCGATGTTCGTTTGTCTTTACAAAATCAAATCTTGCAAATTAAATTTGATCCACTTCCCGGTTACCGATTGAGCTGAAATGGATGCATGTGTAAATCAGATGACAAGCAAAATTATTATGACATCGAGCTGATCTAATGATGGAACCGGAAGGTGGCCATACAAAGTCTGATAACCCTATCGTGTCTGAGCTTTGTGAAATGGTCTTGATGAGTATTAAATATATATTAAAGCTTGTTATGAAAAAATGATTTTCATTGAAAACTTGTTCCAGTATTGCTGCTTTCTTTGTTGGTCACGGAATTCTGCATCCGGACTCTTATTTTTTTTTAAATTCTGCACTGTCAGTTGATCTATATGCAAGGTGCATAGAGTTATGTCTTTCAGTTATCCTTAGCATTATATCACCATGGTATTTCAGAATTTAATCGCGGTTGACGATTATATGGTGGTGTTCGAGTTTCATAATCTCGTATGCAAATCTTAGACAAAATATCTTTTAAAGACTTAATGAGTATGTGTGCTATTTCAAATCTTGCGAGATCGATAATTCTCAAATGCTTTTGACATACAATATTAAACTAATAATTCTTCTGTTAACAAATTTGTACATTGCTTAGCATACAGTGTTTAAATATTTGGCAAATTTTAGGTATGTATATTGTAGATACGTCATATCTTTCATATAGCCTATAGTTATAATAATAAAAAAAATAAGGGAAGTCTATATCTATTTAAATATCGGCAAAAGCTTTGAAGTAGCTATTGACATTGATTTAATATGTATTTGGGATGTATTTGATTGCCATCCGATAAAAAAGGGTTATTTGCTGTGTCCATAAAGATAACTTGGGCTAATCAGTATCGACGAGTTAGTGATAAAGGTACATCGTGATTTTGTAATCTTGTTACTGATAGCGTTCAATAATGGCGACCTACAATCGTTGCTACTTGAAAAACAATTATGTCGCATGCAGTTAAACTTATCATAATGATTGTGGTAGCGTGTGAAATCATCTAGATTTCCCTTGCTTTTATTTGCTATCTGTCTACATTATCTGTAGGTACTAGTTCAGATAATACATACATATACATAGCAACATAGTAGTACCGTGTTGCTATGTGTGTGCTATGGATTGAGTCCATAATTATTTATTTACTCAAAACACGTACGCCAACCTCATGGCAGCCAAAAATAAAAATATTCGTATCTCGGTTCAAAGAACGAGAAAGGTCGTGAACTCGCATAATAAATGCAACGTAGTACTTTTACATTTAAACTAACCAAGTGGGAATATGTGGGAGACGATTGAGTTAGCTAGACGTATCGCAACCCTGATATTTTTATGTTTAAAAACAAATGGAAGTTAAAATAACATATAGAGACTAAATCATATCTTTCAATCAAATCAGTTTACGACTGGCCAGAAATAGCTTTTTTATATTTATGTACATTGAGTCCATCTCTCGATACGCTCAGCCCATCACATGCCACTACTGCTTCTAAAATCAGTATTTATGATATTCTAAAAGTCAAATCCAATATGTTCGTGAATGTAAAACGCGAGCGATGCTAAGCGAGAGAAGGAGCCTTATCTGGCTCGTTTGTCCTCCGGGAAGCTCTTCAGCCCGATACGGAGGCTTCTAGCCCTCAACAGTTTAGCCACGAAACGCCAACTTTATGAGGATATCATGCTTCGCATATCATAAACTCTAGCTAACATATTTTAAGACACGCTTATTGCACATATTTATAAAATTCTGCCACAGCGCCAGTGGCTTCGCCCGCTTGAATCTAGTTTTCTCCATACTTTTCAGTGTAATTGATTACTGTTAATATTTTATAGTCAGTAATCAATTACGCTAAAATGAATTATTAAGCTACTTTTCAAAAATTATTCAATTTTTTTTATTCTCTCGGTTCCGGAGTCATGAGAAAAAGAATGTTTTGTTGAGTCTGTCCCAGAGGCCAGATTATGGAGCACTTCAGTTTTCTGATTGGTATTGGCATGAGGAACAAAATGCACTAAGTGTGCATTCTGGACAGCACTGGGTTCAACTCCCATACAAAGATAGGCAATGGTCCTTTGGACCCTCGTTTTATCCCCTTAGGGGATGAATATCGGAAAATCATTTCTTATTTTTAACCTATTTCCAAAAAAAGGAGGAGGTTCCCAATTCGGTTGTATTTTTTGTGTAGGTACTTACATCATAAAACCAACTTTTGTACAAAATTTCATCGTTCTAGGTCTAAGGGTTTAGGTTGAGTGTTGATGAGTCAGTGAGTGAAGTTAGAGTTCGTTCGTTTGTTTGTTTCAAAGTGCTATTTCAGGAACTATTGGTTCTAATTGTAAATAAAAGTTCTTGTAGTTCGTTGTAACTTTTATCGATGTTTAAATAATAGTGTATTTTCATAGATTTATGACGTATTAAAAAAACTACTTACTAGATCTCGTTCAAACCAATTTTCGTTGGCGGTTTGCATGTACATCATATTTCTTTTTGTTTTATCATTCTCTTATTTTAAAGTTATGGGGGCGGGTGATACATTTTACTACTTTGGAAGTGTCTCTCGCACAAAAAAAATGATATTAGAAACCTCAATATTATTTTGAAAGACCTATCCATAGATACCCCCCACACGTACGAAATTATGAAATTGACGGAAAAAAAAAATTTTTGGATTTCAGTTCTATGTATGGGGACCCCCAAAATTTATTGTTTTTTTTTCTATTTTTGCGTAAAAGTCTTAATGCGGTTTACAGAATACATCTAAGTGTCATCAGTATAGCTCTGATAGTTTCGGAAAAAAAGTGATTGTGACATACGGACGGACAGACAGACATGAAGAATCTATAAGGGTTCCGTTTTTTGCCATTTGGCTACGGAACCCTAAAAAATAGTATTAGGTAGCATATTGATATCTATCGAGGAAGCTGTATAGCTTCGTGAATTAATGCGTAAAACTTAATGAGTTTACTTTTCCCTTATTCCCAGTTAAAGGGATATTATATATATTCACAAATATTATTATATATTCACAAACATAAACATTAGTAGCGTTTGTTTATTTCCCAAAATTTCATTTCTATTTATGGGAATATTGTACAGGATTATGAATGACAATCAAAGTGAAAAAACACTGCGCGTAATATTTTCTAGTAGCAATTGGTAATAATTATTGATTAAAATGAATTTACCTATTATGACAAATCGTGGACAATTATCTACAAAAATATGATGAGTGACGGATACGGATAGGGGCCCATTTTTTCGTACTAGTAAAAAAAATAGGGGTGTATGTATAATCATGGCGCTACGACCCAAGAGAACGGAGCACTAACCAAAGACGCGGGGAACAACTAGTCTATAAGGATCAACGTACCGTTCCTTATACAATTCTCTTAGTTCGTTGTACTAAGACAATTGTAATACGTCGTGTCTGTTTACATTATGTTTTATATTTACACCTTCTGTTATTATCACAAGTATAAAGCGTACGAAATTAGGCTGCAATTTGTTCCAGCGTTCACGGTCTCTTTATGAGCGGAGTTTACTTACTTCTCCGAGTCGCGAGCAATCTTCAAACGAGTCTGCTTTAAATGTTATCAAGTATTTCAACTAAGTTGCTTTCAAAGGACTTCACTAACTAACTAGTGCCCATTATTTTAACTTAACTATTTAGGGGTAAATAGTTAAGTTAAAATGAGCCTATGAAAAAATAAAGTCTACCAGTTTCAGTTGTACAATGAACAATTATTTATTCAAAGAATTTCTCATTATTTTTTAATAACCGGTTTGTTTAGCTATTGCAATAAAAACGACATTAAAATGTAGCTCGTTAATGTAAATTGGTGCCATATCGTTTTATACACACGAAAGAAAACTGTTTAGATGTCTATCGTTGAACAGTACTCCAGTGTTATTTAGGTGCAGAATTTCACACGTTAACTGTTCCTAGAACCTGATACCTATGGCACTGGACAGTGGCGTGCCTAATTGGTTCGTTATACAGCCTGTCGAACCATTTCAGTGTTAAATAAGTACAATTATAGGATGCTGTCTATCATGTGCCAAATATCCGAGTACAGCGTGTACTTTTACTATAATCAATCACTTACATTTAACTACTAGCTTATGCCTGCGGTTTCCCCCGCGTACATAAAATATAGCTTCAATCGGTAAAAAAAATTCAGCAATCGGACTAGTACTTTCACGAGATTACCTCCTACAAACAAAAAACAAACTTTACCTCTTTATAATATTAGTGAAAATATCTTTAAGTAACTTATAAAACCTTTATTGTTTCAGGTAATTCATGCAACACAAACTTGACTCCCAGAAGAAGAGCATTTGGAAAAGCTTACTCCGCAGTTAATTCATTTTTATATTTCTCCTCTCATAACTGCGTTATTGTGGCAATTCCCGATTTCCGTTGTTCCGGCAATATTTTCGTATGTTCCTTTTTACGAGGAACATAAAAAACGACTCAAGGTTTGCCTGTACTTGTGTTCTCGGCCCAGGGAACAGGCGAGAAGGGTGCGCGCAGACCTCGTCTTGAAATGTGAAACTGAGATGCCTAATTCTTTCGACCATTTTCCGAATGGAAAAATTCACTCAGCCAGCAGCCGCAAGCGATTACTCCTCTTTACGTAGTGATACGCGGAGGGTGGCGGCGACGGCTCCGCAGCCTGTCCACATAAATAATCGGGAGCTTACGAACGACTTCACCCGCCCCAGCTTCACTTCACAATATCATGGAAACTTTCTACCAAATTGATCGCCAAACGTAACTCTCCAACGTGTAGAGCCGATTATAAAGGACAGTTTTAATGCCGCCCACCAATTTCGAGGGATCCTTTAGTATTTAAGAAAGTTTTAAATTAATTTGGTCGTTACATTATTGTGAAGGGCCGTCGTGAATACTTCCAGTATCCACGATTGTTCAAATGGAGACTGTTATTATAATTGAGTGCGGTGTTGATGTAAACGGTACGTGCAAGTTCGCAATTGATTTGGAGAGCTTACCGAGCGGTGACTGGGGCTCGTAAATTGGGCAGTGCGGATCCCTGGAGCATAAATCGACAATTGTCCTGTCAACGTGGGCGCCACCGCCACCACCGCCGGCCGCCGGCACCTCGCCTCACACAATATCCACTACATATCATTCGGTGCAATCTCTCTTTCACGATCACTGTATGAATTAAGCATTTAAATGCTGATGAAGTTACTTATAAATTCTTTTGAAAGTCGACGTGGTTTATTGCCTATTTATAAATTAATATCAGCTGGTGCCTAAAGTCTCTTTATTTTGATGAGGATCAGTTTATTCTACAAGTGGAATGCATACCATGCTAGAGACTTAATAAGGTAAATCTCAATTTCTAGCAAAAAGCCGCGAACTCATTCCATGATTAAAATATGGTGTTGTCGCACGCCATCGAGCAATAAACTCGCTGCCTGTAGGTTAGATACGAGTATTTTCATATAGGCAAACAACAAAACTCTGTACAATATTCTTCGGGATTTTATTTGCTTTCAGGAATACTCGTAGTAAATAAGAATATGCGAGAGTAAACAAATGCCGGCCGACTGGCAAGCAAACACAACATCCTTCCTAGCACACTTTTATCGAGCAACTCAACAAAGTTATTACATTGGATATACATTTTAATCTAACTAGTTGGAATATACGAGTACGTTGTATTGTAGTGTAGGGTCCTACTCTATTTGACGAAACATAATAAATTAATAACCTTGTGTATTAATAATACGTATTCATCCGTCGTAATCTTGGAAGTAATTAATTGTGATTCCTTTTTAGTTGTAAGTACAGATAGTATTGTATTCTTCTCGACGACGTTGTCTCGTGTTCACGTTTATTCGCGTCGCGAAGGTCAGGCACATTCGCATTACGTTTCATATTCATGTCCCGCGCCCGTCACCGTCACCTAAGCTTCGTCCTTAAGCTACTTACTCTTTACCAAGTTTTGTCGGAAGATCGATTGTTCGTACTTCGCAAGTTTTTAAAACGTTAACATGTTCCTGGGACCCTTTTTATCATATTTGCTCTATCTCGATCTTCATACATCCTCGAACTTTCATTTGGGCTCGTAAATGATGTAGCGAAAATCATGATAAGAGTAGGAGCGCATACGTCGGTCGGTGGTAACGATTCGAGCATTCAACGTAACGTTCTGAGAAATCCCGATCTCGTTACGATAGTTGGTGCTCAGCAGCCCGGGGCCGGTCCGAACTTATCGTGGGAGATACCGGGACCATGCTGCCGCCGCCGTGCGATGAATTAATTTGCCACCCGCTATTATATAAACTACCTAGATTGCAATAAAGATACCTTTGGGTTTTGCTTCTCACTGTAACGTCACGTTATTATCTTGTTCCCGAAAATGTTCACTAATTTACTGTACATTTATTATTATTCAATAAAGCCGAGTTAACGTGAAAGGCAGTTTATGTAAGCGTTTCAATATGGCCAGTAATGATAGCTATGATTAATGCTCTCTGTCTCAGATTTACATGAAATGTGGTGCTATTCCCTAAATTTATGACGACATAACAACAAAGAGAAACTCGGTTGTGGGATTCGATAGACAGCGGTATCAGCTAGGTACGCTATTATTCCTGTACATTCGAATTGAATCCAATGTCTCTTTAATGTCTGCAACCTCCTTTTAAACGAGTAAACACACTAAAAAGATAAAACACGAACGTTAGGTAGCGGTGAAATTGAAAAGACATGCAAATGTGAAAATTGTTGTTGAAACATCCAAGGAAAGTACTCAAAAGTGGTAAATGTATGTATATGGAAAGTATGCGGGAAATGCGAAGTGAAAGTTTGCGGTAATGATTCAACCCATACGTTATTGTAACTAATCCGTCTGTAGTGTGTTACAGCAATATCGTTTAAGCGGTGTTGCGGCAACTGTTACATCATGTGTGTGGTTTTATGTTTGCTGTTTAGTAATTTAGTTCGCTTCTAATTTTATGAGTGTTATATTATGTTGTGTCGTGTGTGTGTGTGTGTGTGTTGTAAGTTGAGAATGAGTGTTGTTACATTAGCACGGCGGGTCCAGCCGGCGTGATGGATGCGGCTCGCTGGGAGCGATTCGTCATCCAAGCGGATGCCGCCTCCGACGGATGCTTGCTGAGCTTTTTGCGGACGCCAAGCTGTACATTAGACGGGCGGAGGATATAAATCCTCGCGCTCTCGACAACATATTTAGATGAATACAAAAAGACTGAAAAGAAGAAATTGTTTCTGTAAATAAGTTAGCCTTTACACGCATTTGTTTTCACAATACAGCGTAATAACTAACATTTAGCATAACTAGCCCGCGACTAGGTACGTTCTTCGAGATTTTTTTCAGAGCAACTTTAGAGTCCCTTATATTGTTCTATTGGGGGTAGTTTTAAGGACAATCATGACAGCCTTTATTATTTACTCGATTACTAGTTTTGCTAATTTCAATTTTTATATCTCACTAGGAGTGTGATACTTTGTATCCAAACGAAACTCCCTCTTTTTACCCATTAGTTCACATTCCTAATTCCGGTAGCTACGATTGTGCGATGATGTGTGAGTCAATTTCAGATAACGTATTCTTCTTGTTCCTTACTACGATTTGGATAATTCCCGTTTATGTATGGAAATATATGGATTCATCAATTCCCCGACTGTCATCCGCTACACTCTATCGATAAGGAAATCTCACATTGTAATGCGCTACTTGTTGCGATCTTACATAAAACATTAACCCCCCGCAGCGATCTGCTGTGGTTCCTTTATCGTATTATTTTCTTCATCGAGCAAACCTTCAACTCTGCATTTCTAATTTACCTTTATCTTTTCGGTATTCATTGTATTAAAAGGGGTTCCATCGCTCTCGTTATGGTTTGCGCGGATTAAAGTCGTCCGCGTTTTTGTCTCGGTTTTTAAACGGTACGGGTTTTCGTCGCGTCGTTAAATAAATCAAATTTGAGGTTTCTTGGAGCATTAATCATGTTGCATGTTGTCGGTGCGTCCGTCGTGTTTGATAATTCTGTCGGTGCTCGTCGGAGATGAAGGGCGTGCGTGAGTGCCAGTCCGCGGCGACGTTTTTGCCGTCCGTCGGACGTCTCGTCTCATTGTCTCACTGTCTCACCAGGCGGCATTATGGATCTTGTCATTCGACACACGAAGGAATACAATAATTAAAGCTTAATTTGGACTTGTAAAATTATGTCTTCGAAAAAGGTTGAACTTGATTTTAAAATGCAGATCGTAGCGTAGTTTGTTGTTAGATGAAGTTATACTATACTAGTGATCTTTAGAGTATTTAATTGTAATTAATGTAGTTAGTTAATTAGTATAAGTAATTTCAAACACAATATAAATTGCTTTTGAATAAATGAATTGAATTGAATTGATCAGTCCCAGGTTCGCACGGGTGTTTTACATTTTTGAATTTATTGATTTTTCTCTACTTTTATACACCCCTATTATTTAATTAGTACGAAAAAATTGGGCTCTATCTGTACCCGTTACTGATCATATTTATGTAGTCAAAAGTAAAAAAAACAAATTGTCCACGAAAATCAATCATTCATAACAATTGCTACTAGAAAATACGCGCAATGTTTTTCCATTTTTATCGCCATTAATTGATTAATTACCATATTTCCATAAATTAAGTGACATTTTGGGATATTAGCAAACGCTCATAACTTAGCTGTTTATGAATATTATTGAGACTTTACTTAAATAATACTACTACATCCTTTGCCATAAGCCTAAAAATAGATTCAATAGATGACTGTCGACAACATCTCGGTAGAATCGAACAACAGTACTCGGTTGTGATCCAAAATATACGAAGTATCAGAAAGAATTTTGACAATTTTTTGGTACTACTAAGTAGACTCAATTTCTCTCCTGATATTATTATACTAACCGAGTGCTGGCTCGATTCTACTTCAGTCTGCCCCCACATCAACAGCTACACTTGTTTCTACTCAAAACAATACTTTAATCAAAATGATGGGATAGTGGTTTATAGCAAATCATCTCTTCAAGCCAATGTGTCTGAACCCCCTTTCAAAGACTCAAACTGCGTGACTATAGATATTGGTAATGCACTATCTATCATTGCACTATATAGATCACCATCCTTCGCCAACATAAGTAACTTCTGCGAATCTCTAATAGACACAATGAATTCTTGCAAGGGTCATACCTGCGCTATAGTTGGTGATATCAACCTGGATATTAAGCCGGGCTTCTGTGATAATCGCTCTACCGACTACTTAGATTTAATCAGCCATCACGGATACTACCCAGGTCACACTTTCCCAACTCGTGGCAATAACTGTCTTGATCACGTTCTGCTTAAAACCCAAAGACCCGCCACAGTTATTGTCTGCGAAACAGGTATAACAGATCACGAAACAGTTTTATTCAGCATACACAGAGAGTTACCCAGGACTCCAATAAATAAAACTGTAACTAAAGTAAATTACCAAAACTTAATGGAAGACTTAGAAAATGAATCTTGGAACTGGCTGTATGGGTTACCCAATGTCGCGGCCGCATTTGAGGGTTTTGTTGAGACCTTAACAACCAAAATACATGACCATACCACTAAGAGTACTTACCGCAATTCTGATATTTTAATCAAGCCATGGATCAGCAAAAACCTCTTAAAATGTATCAGGCGTAGGGACTCACTTCACATCAGAGCTAAGAAAAAGGAGAATCTAGGAAACCCACTCATACAATTAGAATACAAAAAGTACCGAAATTATTGCAACAATATCTTAACTAATCTAAAGCTAGACTACGAACGGAAACAGCTAAAAGATACCGAGGGTGACTGTAAAAAAATGTGGTCTGAAATTAAGAAAATTTGTAATATCAAAGACAAAAAATCCAGTAACACTGAGCTTTTGGCAAATAACGATAACCCTGTGAGTACTCTAAATAAAGTCAACGAATATTTCACAACAGTTGGTGAAAAACTCGCAGCAAACACACTTAAGGAGTTAAAGTTAACTGAAACTGAATTAGCTAACAACATAAGAAATTACTCCTCTACTAACAATAATCCTAACGCTTTTTTCTTGTCCCCAACAGATGAACACGAAATTAGCAAAATAATTGCTAATCTCAAAACGACTTCAGCTTCTGGCCCCGATGGTATTAGCAACAAAGTACTTAAACATTGCATTCATCTTCTGGTCAAACCCATCACCTTTCTATGCAACCTAAGCCTATCTCAAAGCACGGTTCCCGACTGTTTAAAAATTGCAAATGTATGTCCGATCTATAAGAGTGGTGATCCTAAAACTCCTGCCAATTATCGACCAATCTCTTTGTTGGCTACTCTTTCGAAAATTCTCGAAAAAGTAGTTAATAAGAGACTATTAAGCTACCTCGAGAAAAATAGATTACTTTCCGATCAACAATTTGGTTTCAGAGCCGGCAGGTCCACGGAGGATGCAGTTACAAATCTAGTCGATTTTATTACTCATAATCTAGATCAAGGCATGGCGTGTACTGGCATCTTCCTGGACCTTGCAAAAGCGTTTGACACGGTCTCGAGAAAAATACTGATCCAAAAAATGTCTCTACTCGGTATTCGTGGCAGTGCTTTGGAATGGTTTAGCTCGTACCTTTCTACCAGAACACAGAGTGTGGTCATGGGTGACTATAGCAGTGAGCCCTCTACTGTGCATTTCGGCGTCCCACAAGGTAGCGTGCTGGGCCCTACCTTATTCATTTTGTACATAAACGGTCTATGCTCGATGAATCTCCCTCAAGCCAAACTATTTACGTATGCAGACGACACTGCCATAATTTTCTATGGAAAATCTTGGTATGATGTCCAAATGGCAGTTGAAAACGGATTAAAGCTTACAGCAGATTGGCTAAAGCATAACTTACTTACCCTTAATATCGGCAAGACGAAAGCGGTTAACTTTTTTATTTCCAAAAGCTCAGCACCTCGCAAAACAATTACCTTTCGTCTTCATTCCTGTGTAAACTCCGCCAGCTGCTCTTGCCCTCAAATAGAAAACACTAGCTCCATGAAATACTTAGGCATTTATCTCGACTGCAAAATCACTTGGACAACCCACATAATTACATTGAGCTCGAGAGTTCGAAAGCTCCTTCATATATTTAAGCGCTTGGGTAAGATTGCTGACGAAGCTATCGTAAAAATGGTTTATTTCTCACTCTGCCAATCAATCCTTAGTTACTGCATCGTCTCATGGGGTTCTGCAGCTAAAACTCATATGATGAAAATCGAACGTGCACAGCGTGCTCTGCTCAAAGCTGCTTACAGAAAACCGTTCAGGTACCGCACTAATCTTCTTTACGCAGACGCAAAGGTTCTGAGAGTTAGGCAGTTATACATTCTTTTGACTACGCTGCGATTTCACAAAACATCTCTAAACAGCTGCAGACCTCAACAACGCTCCAGTCGTCTGGTGAACTGGGATAAACCACACTTTTATAAATCTTTTGGAAAGAGATCGTTTGCCTTTATGGGACCTTACTTATACACTAAATTAAATAAAATTCACAAAATTTTAAAATTAAGAAAAAAAACTTGCTCTAAAGTGATCTCCCTTTGGCTACTAAATTTGGATTACGATAAAACAGAGGACATCTTAAAAATAATGTCATAAAACAATGATAATAATAATAAAGAAATAATAAATAAACGCATAGGTATACTAGTTATTATCACACTTACACTTGCATCCACTCTTACCCTACTCACACGCACTCACACACCCACACCTACTTCACTTCACTCACTACACCTACCGCACTACACTTCCTACACTACACTCACTACACTCTACCCAAACTTCTGTTTATATGTTTAAGTTAGTTACCTAAAACTATTATATACTGTACCTTCCTAATATGGATTGAGAGAGACTGGACTCCACAACACAGGGAATCCTAGTGTGGGGTTCAGGGCTTGATCTATGATTGTAATGTACCTAAATGAGACAATAAATAATTTTTATTTTTTTTTATTTTTTTTTAATAACTAGACCTTTTCTAATATAATCCCTTTAAGTATTTGTACTAATTAAAAATTAGTGGTGTATGTATAGGTTTTATACGCCTAAATCTTTCTCATGACTCACTCAATACTCAATACTTTATTGCATTCCATATGTAAATGTAGATGGTATAAGAATATAGTTAAGATCAATATGGACCCTGTCGGGCACAGCAAAGCTAGGAGAGAGGATGAAGGCTAACAAAATAAAGATATTTCACTTATTTTTGTCATCATTATTAATAAATTATGTGTATGCATGTTAAATTGTGTATGCTCTCTATTTGTAAATATATTCGATAGAAAATTCAATCAGTACTTTTTGAATTTATTGCGAAAATATGTACATACAGACAGACGGGATATAGGACTTTGCTTTTTAATATTTATAAGGATTGCAAAAATATTGTAACCCTAGTGAATGACATAGTACGTGTCATATTATATTTTCAATAGACAAAACATCTTCAGTTGATGAATATTCAACGTATTATATCATTAAAAGCCCATTGAATACGCACACAAAAGACATGACTGTACCGATGAGCATAGCGTGTATAAACTTGACTACAGGTGAAGGCATTCAATACAGATTGCTTCACCAAGCTGTAACGAAATCGGGGCATTGACTGTGATTCGATTCAGTAAAACAGAGTATGACATAATGTTCACAGAGCATGTTGTTCTCGGTTAGCATTTATATATATATATATATATTCCACAACTGTCATAGAACGCTGTCTAGTTCCAAGCTAAGCAGAGCTTGTGTACACAGAACAAATGATCGTGCTCATCACACAAACATTTGTCCTGGGTGGGAATCGAACCCACGACCTCCGGCATAGCAGTCAGGGTCACTAACCACTAGACCAACAGGCCTGTCAATATATAATATGTGCTATCTTCTGTATACACGGCTATTTTTTTTTAGTAGCCTATACTGTCCCACCGCTGCACGCTGGGCAAAGGCCTCCCCCCAACTTCCAGTACCTCTACCATGAGTTTAAAGCAATACGTAAATATTTTGTACGGCAAATTTTGGTTCCGTAAGTGACCGCTAGAGGCGCTGTAAAATTTGCCATACAACATATTTACGTAGTCAGTATCGAGTATCGACAAATACTATTGCTTTAAACTCATGGTAGAGGTACAGGTATTCTTTTCTTGACTCACTCAAACCAATCATCGCGGTAGGCATCTAGGTCGAAAAAAATTGGGCTCTGTCTGTATGCGTGGCTGATCATCATACGTTTATGTACTCGAAAGTAAAAAAAAAAAACAAATCACAAATTGTCACCGGAAAATTGAAGCCGTAACATTGTGAAATATCGCGAGGAATTATTGTAAACCATTTTTTTCTAAACATGACACGGTTATGTTGGAAACTAGTGAATTTGTATGTGATTAATCGTATACAAAACAATTTTTAGGGTTACGTACCCAAAAATTTAAACAGAACCCTATGACTTCGCTGTCGGTCCGGCTATCTGTCGTTCCGTCTGTCATCAGGCTATATCTCATGAACCGTGATAATTAGATAGTTGAAATTTTCACAGACGACGCTGCCGCTATAACAAGAAATACTTAAAAAACTGAATAAAATAAATATTTAAAGGGGCTCCCCTAAAACATAGGTGATTTTTTTTGCCAAAAGTTTCTATGGAGATATCTATTTTTACGCAGGCGAAGCTGCTGGCAGAAGCTAGTGATATCAATACTGATACTAGTAGATTACTCGCAACTGCTCCTCCTAGTACTCAGAGTTGATGGTCATAAAGGAGCGATCGTTACGTTCCAGGTATCAGGGAGTCTAGAAAATTGGATTTCACATTGTTTCTGTGATACCGGAGATTTTTGCACGAGAGCTAGTAGTCACAAAAATTTTATTCTACCACCCACAGACATTTACGAACCGTCGTAAAACTGATGTTCCGAAACACTGAAGGTAGAAATAAGTCAGTTTTATATGATTCCTCTCTTTACTGATGTTATTTATGTAATAAGACTTGTTGGTGCTGGTTGTATTTTTAAAGGCAACGTTTTATCCGCTTTTTACTTGGAAATACACACCCATTTAATCAAGTGTAAAACTCATTTTCCTTCCTGGATAACACACAATATTTATTTATTATTTTGTTTATTTATCATTCGTGCTAAATACATTCGTAAATATTTCTTAAACAACGTAAATATAATCCAAAACTGATAAAAAAATAGCAGCTCACCAGTATCGCGAACAGAGTCAAGCTACGTTCAGGACTCCAGAGACGGAAACTTTAGAGAGCTACCGCTTTCTAAATCAACTTACGCCTGCGGTGGCCAGAAATCCCCTGCAACTCCTGACAACCGGGGTGTGGTGGTTGGAGCTTGAGGAAATCCATCCCCTCACGGTTGCTGCTATGTCCTTCGCTCCCATTACTGCTTCAAGAGCCGGGCGCAAGAAGTCGTCGCGTCGGTGTTCCACCCAAGCGGGACAAACTTCCTCCGGGCGGAAGGAGAAGAATCCGGCGCAGAACGGTGACATCCGGGCGTTTCTTCTGCCTCTGAATCCGAAACAGAAACTTGTACTGAGGACGCCGTGGCGTCTCGGTCACTCCTCAAAGACATAACTTTAACTTACCGTTGCGATCGTGGTGTGCCCCACATGTTGAGTCAACATTTTGCTGATGACTTTCGCGGCTTTCACGAGGTTCCCGTCATACGTGACTGTTATATCAACCGTTGTTGGACGCCTCTCGACTTCGCTAGTCATTTACGACCACCTTCATAGGCAAGGTGTCGCATCGTGGTAATGTGGTCAGGGGACTATACCGTGGCCCTAGAACGCAAAAAGCAACAGACGGAACACAAGTGTGTTTTAGTCTCATAACTCAGAAAAAAAGAACGGATTGATTATCGCGAGTCCGTTCTTTATCGTCAGCATAAATGGTTTAGGGGAAGTAGATCTAGTTACTGTGCGAGAAAATGGGACGTTAAATAATATTTGTTCCTTTAGAACGATTGTAATTATACGGAACAAATTATTGACACAACTCTGCAGTCAAGTCCGACGTATCTGTGTAACCATTTAGAAATAATTATATATTTCACAGGCAGTAATAGTCTGCTGTCGTTCGATCATGTTTTAATTTTCAGTCACTAAAAGTTAGGCAGGCTGTTGCCTAACTTTTGGTTACTGGAAATGAAAACATCTTAAAATAAACCCGTTGATTAAGAGCCTGAGAAATGCTTTATGCACTTTTTCAATGTATGGTTCCAGCGTTGGTTACACCTAATGAGGTTTAATAAACAAGCTTGCACCAAACTGAAACATTAAATTGAAGTTTTATCACTGCTTAATTTTAAAATTCAATCTATCTCGGACCAAGTTCAAGCAGAGTTCGACCTCTATCTTATAACCAAGCATGTATAGCATTGTTTCAATCAAAAAGCACTTACAGTAGTAGATATATCGGTTTTGTATCTCAATTAATGAGCGGGTGGCGCCGTCACCCCCGGAACGAGTGCATATTGCTTGCCTGTTCCGCTCCGCACCGCTCTCCCGATTGAATTCTTGGCAAACATCCCCACTGCCTTCACTGAACTCGACGCCGAACAATTTTTACTATGAACGTGAACATTAATCGTTCCTTAATCCTCTACGTCTTCCAAGCACCTTTCAACTTTTGAAGATTAATATTAAAAGTTTTTTTGTAAGATTTTCATGAGATAAACTGTTGCGGAAGTTCCGCTTTATTGTTGTGCGAGTCGGCCAGACGCGCCGGCAGCTAAGTTTATTGACCATCGCCAAGTTAGCCTCCACCAAAGTACGCCACTTTGAGTAACTTTAACTCGGTAAAAGCTATGGCCCGGAAAGCCCCTTTTTCTCCTTTTATTGCCAAAGTTCTTTCATACGTGTCTTGAGAACTTGAAAATTCTCTTTTTAATGTTTACTTAGCGCCTCTGTGAAGGGTCACTACAGTTTCCCAATTCTACGGCGTCTGGATTCGCATTTTAAGTATATATGTGCTTTAAAGCACTTAAATGTTCCCGGTTGAGTCTGCATTCGTTGGCAGAGTGCCTGTTTTCACGAATTGTTGCTCTCAAAGCGACCTCGGGCCTGCGACAGCATCTGTACCCACCTCGGCATTTCGCTGCGCCTGTCCTGTGCACCAACTGGGGATTATTTATCTAAATTTAGAACGGTTAACGTCACGAGCAAGCGCTACTTATTCATGTTCTACCTACCTTTTGTGCTACTTTTTCCATTGTTTTAATTCTTGTAACACATTCTGATTGCTGCTCTGCTTGATGCCCTAGTGTAGCGCGTGTAAGAATCAAAATAAACCAAAAATTCTGTCTTTGATTGGTTGAAAAATTCAAAATTGTATGTGAGGTTGTAATGTAACAATTTTTAGCAGATTGAATTGACTAACTTCTATAAACGCTTCTGAACGTTTAGGCTACTGTTTCTTGTACTTAACCTTTCGAATGTCTTATGTTACACGGTCCGACATAAGGTAATTGTTCTTCTATTGTGTCTCTAATTACGACATTCAAAGAGTTAAATAAAACATTTACAATGTCATTACAATAAAAAATAAATAATTTTCAAATATATTCCTCCAAAATAACGATAGCTATTAGTATCCTCCTTTACTTGTCCGAAAATACAGCAACATTCGCCGTACCGACTCTGAACACAGCCTCGCCAATATCGATTTCGTCTACATGCTTTCTATTGCGTATTAAATTTAAATGAGAGAGGACCACGAGACGGCGGAGTCTGGTACTATGCACTTGTGCCTCTCGATCACGACTTACTTGCATTCACAAACTTTGGCATTGGTATTCATTCTTAAGTTCTTACCAACGCCTGACTTTTCTCTACCGTTTAAAACATTCCTGTCGACTTTAAATGAATTCTTTCGTCTCACTTATAAGTCCAGCTTAAAGACAGGATTCCTGGTCGTAAAAATTCTCTCATCTTTCACTCTTATTATAAGATTGTGACTGTTGCAACCAGCGGTCCTTGTTATGTTATGACAATCTAGATTCTTGACTTACGGTCTCAGATTGTACCTATATTTGTTTCCCTCTTGCCGGAGGAAGCGCCCTGTGTGATGAGCACCTCAAGATCTTCTGTGCAAAGTTAATATGATGACATCGCGCATTTGACGAGTGCAATTTGGTTGGCAATGTCAGTCATTATCATTTGTTCCTTGATCACTCATTGCGGCCGAGAACAAACAATTTTATTCTGCGTCGTGTACCTCTTATTATTCTCTATTTATACCCACATTGTTTACTAGAAACAAGCCTCTTGAAAATGTACATAAGATTTATTATTTTCTTGAACAAAATCTTACAATTATAGCTTATATACAAGGTTTTTTCAACTTTAGGGACCTTATCCTGCTAGGAATTTTTTCACCAAATAGTTTGTAGAAAAATAAAATCTTAAGTATCCTGAATTGCTGACACTACACGAATTGTAGTTTTCTATCAGCATCATCATTGTACATCAAAATGCTAACAAAACATCTTGCAAAATCGAGCATTGCTTTACAGCCTCATTCTGTATTTTTTCATTGCCTTGTTCGTGTACCTATCGATAAAAAGCATTATAAAAAAAATTGTTGTGTAAAAATGGTTAATTTATATATAATTTCAAGCTTTTCGTAACTTAAATTAGATAGAGTTATTTAGCAGTAGCAGTTTAAGATCCTAGAGAGGATATAATATGGCTACGGTCTACATTTTAAAGGCGATAGGCTTAATACGTTTTCTCTACCTCGAAGTTTGAAACTGGCGCGTCGTGCGCCCGCTAACTTTAAAGATATTCAGTGAATGTCGCAGTCCGGAGTCCTGGGGGAGTAGTTACGTGCCTGTATGCAACGCCCGAGGCCTCATGTGCGCGTTTCACAAACACCGCTCCGCCCGTTTAAGGCATAAACTCGTGAGTCTTCCACTACCAACTTGTTACGTGGATCATTATACTCCGATTAAATTTTATCCGTAGAGATTACTATAAATGATCTTTGAGTAAAATAACCTTGAAGCTAATAATCTACATCGTTAATTGCCCGCACAAAAAATAGCTTGCAATCATGTCTTCAATTACTTCAAACGCATTTGACGATAGAGCATGTTCTTAGTTAGTGATTCGAAGACACTGCGCTCCATTTCTGCGAGCATGCAAGCGCTGCACTTTAAAGTGTCAGCAGGGTGACTTCTTATTCAATTTGCATTTTTGTTGCAAACTGCTGAGCGGCGAAAATCTATGAAAAAGAAGGCATCATTCTCAGTACATCAAGGGAACGCTGACAACGACACGTTCTAATAGAAAATTTTCATATTCATAAGGACGTAGAAAATTTGCATATAAAACGAGCAACTTCGCCTCCCCCGACCCGCGGCGCAGGGTCGAGCACCCTGTTTTCCATTCTCTCTCCTTGTAAGAAGTCAGGAAGATTTTAGTTTACATTTAACAACTCTCCGAGAGTTTCTATTATGTAAGCTCGAATTTACACATGATTTGTTCAAGTGGAAGTGCTTGTTATAGTTTCTGCAAACTGCTGGGAAAATCTTTAAAGAACTTCGCAATTATGCCTGATGTTGTCCTAGGGCTGCTTGAGTATTTGTTTCATTAGATTTATGATCACAATTTTAAACAGAATAAAATCGACACTACAAAAATACCAGAAAAAATATATTTACTGAATAAAACGTATAAAAATGCGTATCGGTCATGCGCAACACATAAATCCTTCCATAGTGATTTGTGATTTGCCTGATGTAGACTTCTGGTAACAATTTTGAATGAATATATTTGCCGAGTTTGAACTACAATCCATCCGAAGTCAGATTATCCATATATTTTCCCAAGCATTTTGCGATTGGTGAGCAGAGTAAACTTTGATTGCTTAATTCAAACTTTAGATTTCAGTTCAAAGGAAGTCATCAAATGAAGTTCTGAAACAAAAAATGAATATTAAAGTTGATTTTCCCTAACCTCAAGTCATAAATTAACTATTTCAGAAGTTCACCGTTATCAAAATGATCCGATAACAAAATGAATTTGAAGATAGTTAAATTATTTAATGATCGGAAGTAATCAATGCAAATGAAATCTGGATATCCGATATTGTTCTAAACAAGGGTACAATGTTTGATTTTATTGGCTGGCATTCCAATTATGGCGTCGAGTCGCCGACAGTTTCGAAGGTATCATATTGTAGGAACAGTTTACACAGATGAAATAGTGAGCAGTGACCGCGGACACTGGCCTGGCATACACTTGGATTGAAATTGAAATGAATTGTTTGCGGAGTCAACTCCGCAACTGGATTATATGCGGTTTGCTCCCGCTCCGGCGTAAATTGGATCTCGAATGAGATGTCTTTTTCCGAATCGGCTGCAATGCTTGTTCATTTTTAACAGACTGTGACGAACCAATGAATCGAGGCCTTTGAATACCGATTGCTTTATGTGGAGCCTTCAATAAAGCAATCATTGTTAGAATTTTCAAATTAACTATTTTTGTGATCATAAATCTGGTTTCATGATTAATATTAGCAGAACTAAAAATAACTCTGGTAATATTTCCTGTAATTGTTGTTGTTAGTGCCCAAATATCTGATGATTACAAAACTATTTTTTTTTTCCTGAAGGGACTATTCGATGGTATTAGATATGTTATCGTCTCATATTCAATTAAATTTAAGGCCAGCGATATTGGCGGGATAGCCGCCATAACTTAGAGATCATGACTTTCATATCCCCCATCAAGATGAAATTATTGAAATATACGAACATTATTTGTGATATTGGTAGCGAGGCGAGCACGCGCGGGGGTCGTGTGAAAACCTTATTGCCCAACAACAATGCGCCTCGTGACTGCCAATGCGATTTTGTCTTCAGATTAAACGCTGACATAAATTCCCTTGTATTTATTATATCGATACGAAAGTGGAATCTAGCCGCTGAACCGTAATTTATGTAAGTTCAACCATGAAATACAATGTTTGATTATCTCCAAGTTGGAAATCAAACAGTTGTGTTTACAGCTTCTTCCGCAATAATAATTGATCATTTGATCTATTCTGCTCTTTGAAGTAGTTAACCTCGTGTTAAATAGCTTCTGTTTGCAAATTAAGCAATTAGTGACTTTTAGTAAGTAAACAAAGCTGGCTTTATTGTAATTGCATTCACAGAGAAATTCCAGCGACTACTTGTCGTTGAATGGCACCCTCTCGAGCGCCGTCGTCTCGCTCAATGGATAATGTACGTGCCAAACGCTAACTTAGCCAATCGCTGCCGAATCATTTGCGGCTCATCATTAGCTAGCTGTCTGTGACAACCGAATGTTATAATTATCTAATATGACTTCGATGCTAAACATGAATATGGATTGAGAGATAAAAACTTGATGTTCTTGAAGCTGGTTGCATTTCTGTATACTTGATCTGTATCTATCTTGTAAGTAGCTGTTTTGGGAACATTAAATATTCCAGATATTCTAAAATAAAAACCGCTCGTCCAAGTAAAAACATCATCTGGGCATTATGTCTGTTAACAATCCGCATCTGACGTGGACCTTTGCTGCATTCTGTACGTACAATTAGTTGCTTATGCAAGAAGCGCCTCTAAAAGAATTGTGGAATCATGTATTTCTGTATTCTGTATCACATCCCGACAAGTAAGGAAAGCTCCATCTCGAGCAATCATTGAATTTTTAAAATTTGTTTTCAAAATACATGAGCGTGTTCGTACAGTAGCATGATCGTGTCAAAGGAAAGAGCCTCTACATGACTTAAATCAGCAATTTCGTTGAGTATCGCACAGCCGGCGTTAACTTAGCACCACCGACTTTGAAATTACATTTCGTCTGGAGAAAAGCTTGTAACTTTGTGGTCTTTTTCTTTTAAGGCTTTGTCTCGGAGAAACATTAATACAAGTTTCAAAAGCTCTGCTTTTAGCTAGATTTGATAGGTTTCTTTGTATGGTTTTTATAACGTTAAACATTTGTTATTCCATTGTAACTGCTTTGTGTATCATTTATCTTACGCATGTTACTAAAAGAGATATGAATAAAAATGCATTGTGGATGGATAGAGACTGAGAAGGAAGCCAGAGAAAAGATGGATGAATTGTCTGAGGACTAGTGAGCGATAAGAAATAAAAAGGAGTCAGCGGACAGGATTGAATGAAAGAAAAATCGTGTTGCGCCGACCCCAAGCATTATAGACCAGTGTCGATAATTTTTAAAACCAAAAAAACTAATAGTAGGATGAAACCCATCAAAAAAGGAGGAGAATATTATAAAAATGAAAGGAAAAATAATTTACGGGCGATCTGAGGTCGGGAAGGGGGTGGGGGTGACTTTTTAAGGGGAAAAAACGGTTTTTCTCGATTTCCGGCAAAACTAAAAGTCCTATGGAAAAAAGTCAAATGGCAAAGTTGTAGGTAATAAAAAGATCTAAAACTTTTGTATTAACACTTTTTCCACATAACCTCAAAATTTATGTGGAAAATTCAAAAAACCATGTTTTTGGTTTTTTATTTTTATCTCTTTCAAAAAACAATATTTTATCACGAAATTTGGTGAAAACTTACCTTTTTATGTCCCAAATACGCTGTAATTTATTTTATTAGAAATATTTATTTTTTCACCTAATTTTGAATAAATATCGAAAAATCACCCTAATTTTCAATCGAAAATTCACCCGTCAAAATATCTTTTTTTTTCAAAAAGTTTATATGGTGTCTGTTCGTTGAAATCTCTACTTTCCGATGGTGAAAAAAAAAAATATGTTACCATAGTAAATCTTCTCAGCAAATGCAAAAAATCGAAAAAAACTCGAATTCGATTATTTTTTTCAATTATTATATTGAATGTAGAGCTATTTATTAAAATTTACACTTTAATTACTCGAAAAACGTAAAATTACATGTTGCATAGATAACAAAAAAAATTGCAAATCAAAATACAGTACTATAATTAACAAACAAATAAGTTGATAAAATTAATACTTAATAAGACGTCTACAATATTTGGAGAAAGGAGTCGAATCTTCTTTAAGTTATATGCGTAGATGCCTATTTATAACTATTTTTAGATAACTTATATTTATCTGAGTGACCTACGAAAAATTTTAGCCCATCAAAAGGTATTTCATAGAGGAGTGGGGAAGGGGCTAGGCGGGTCCGGGTCTTACTACATACATACCGAATATTTCGTAGCAGCTGTAACAACCGTTAGCATAGCCAGTATTCGAAATACAGTATAGTATACAACATCGTTTAAAAAAATACACATGCACGTTGAGTTTCTTGAAGATAATTGTGAAAAGTTTACAAAAAAACTAAGAAGATTAAAAAAATAATAATCTTCTTTATTTTGCACAAACAAACTTAGTTACTCCCATAAGATATATAAAATACACATCGTAAATATATTTTTAATAACTAACTTATGGCCTATTTTCATATATTTTAGATACATTCAAAATATATCCTAAAAGACATACAAAACATAGCTAAAAATAAAATAAAAAAATTGAATATATCTGAAATATATTTGAAATGTATAAAATATATATGAAAATCGGCCAAAAGTTAGTTTTTTGAAAGAGATAAAAATAAAAAACCAAAAACATGGTTTTTTGAATTTTTCACATAAATTTTGAGGTTATGTGAAAAAAGTGTTAATACAAAAGTTTTAGATCTTTTTATTACCTACAACTTTGCCATTTGACTTTTTTCCATAGGACTTTTAGTTTAGCCGGAAATCGAGAAAAACCGTTTTTTCCCCTTAAAAAGTCACCCCCACCCCCTTCCCGACCTCAGATCGCCCGTAAATTATTTTTCCTTTCATTTTTATAATATTCTCCTCCTTTTGTGATGGGTTTCATCCTACTATTATTATTTTTCACTTTTTATTATTTTTGAAGGCATCTACCCTGGTCTATTATGGGACAAGAACAGAAAGAAGATGATGATCAACTACTTTGTGGTTTTTTTGTTAGAACAAAATTTAATTTCTCAGTTGACTGATTCAGAGGGTAGTAATTCTGTCCATCAACGAAACTGTACAAACAGTAGAGTTTTATCTTGGCCCGCATGTGCGATACCCCCGACTGACTTTCTGCTTACATTTTCTGTTTACTTTGTGTAATGTGTATTGTTTCGGATTATACGCTATTAACGGTTGTATTGTTTAATGTTTTTGTAATCCACGAGTTCACTTGTTTAAACATTAGACGTTGTTTTATTGTGTATGTTATTAAATAATATATGTTAAACCCTTCAAATGTCTAGGTGAGCAATGCGTCTCAACAAATAATGTATGCCAGTATTATTGATAAACACAGCACAGATTTGAAACATTCAGATCGCTTGGACTGTAAAGTTGGCGAGCGTTTAGAAACTTTGTGGAGGCGCCGCTTAGTATTCGAATAAAGAGATTTCTTTAAAGTTGCTCGATTCAGAGCACGGGTGGTGGCGGGAGGTAGTGTGGTGGTGTGCACCGCAGCCGCCATCACAGGGAATATTAAGGAGAGACGTGCTAGTCGGACTGTTCAGTTTCCATTCATGCATCGCCGACTTATCTCGTCGCATTTCGATACAATCTCGATTGCTACACACGTGATTTGAAAACGTTTTGGATTTAAAACGTTTTCTACTCGCAGAAGTTATCGTAAGATAAAACTTTATAACTACCTAACTTGACTAGGTTTCTCCATGCAAATTTTGGATCCCTTTTAGCCCCTTATGGGCTGAATTTTGAAATATCCTTTATTAGTGTTCGCCTAAAACATTTTTATGTTATGGAAGTCTCGTGCAAATTTTCACGCTCCCAGTACCAACTTTAGGCTGTCACACGCTCTGAGTTTTTATATCAGTCAGTCAGTTTCTCCTTTTATATATTTAGACTAGCTTCGTCAGCGGCTTCGCCCGCGTGAATGTAGGTGTCTCCATATAAACTTTAGACCCTTATTTCATACCCTTAAGGGCTGAATTTTGGACAATCCTTTCTTAGTGCTCACCTACGTCATAAAAGGAAGGCTTGTGCAAAATTTCACGCTCCTAGTCCCTGTATTTTTGGCTGTGCGTTAATATGTCAACCAGTTAGTTTCTTTTTTCATATAAGTACATAGAGATAAGGAATCGTAAGATAAAACTATACAACTTGATAAGGAATCTTATAGACCCAAAGCCTTAACTGATCTTGCATCTTGATTGATAATGACGAAGTCAAGGCCTATTACAAAATTGTTTGGGTAGCAACAGAATGTGATCGCTTTTTACCGAGTGCTTTTGATTGATAGTTTGCGAGGTTTCCATTATGAATTGTTCTTATTTATACCAGAGACCTTATCTCGAATTAAAGGATAAAAATCAATGATCGTCACATGTATAGCCTTACCTAATTATATTGCTCTTTGAAGCCAGAAAGCGGTAACTCAAATGAAAATGACATTCGTGAAAGCAAGGGTTTTGTAGAAAAATTATTTACGTCTTCATAATGACATATGTTTAAAAATAACTGCTGACCGCGTGGAATGTTGATAAAAAGTATCTCAAGTCTTTCTCCAGGCCCAATGATTGTTGATTGTTAAATTTCATTTAGGTAAGAACTAATAGAGTTACTTTTGCATTCATAAATTAAATAAGTATTGGGATTCGAAGAGTCTGATACGAAAATTTTTTATCTGATGCAAAAAAAACATAATTTTTAACATGCTTTTTGGCTTCCGATAGCAGTAATAAAGGGGTCAGTTTTCAGTCTAACCAAATGCATTTACATGTGTTACGTAAATCTTTATCTGACCTCAAAAACCTAGTAAGTAAAAAAACACTATCATGGACTATCATTGAAAGACAAGTGGTTAGTTATTCACTTGTGTCTATCATCTAAAGATGACTGTCAGTGTTTCACTTCCGCCTATTATCGGAAGACAGGTTGTAATTTTTTGACGTGACAACGTCTTATAAATTGGTTTGCCGGGTGACACTTCAAGAAACTGCGTTACGCTCCGCTCACGTTATGCGCTCACAATGAGAGCGAGTGAGAGGCACGCGTCCCTTCCACTCGGGCATGGTTAGCCCGCCTAAGAGCGAGAGAGACAGACATAAAAAGTCGTTGTCACGTAAAACTTTCGCCCGTATACCGACTTTACAGGCAACCAATTTTTTTTTCTTGTTTATCATCGGAAGACAGATTATCAGTTTTACACTTCTGTCTATCCTCGGAAGACAGGTGGTCAGTTATTTACTTCTGTCTATCATCTAAAGACAGATTACCAGTTTTTCACATCTGTCTATCATCGGAAGACAGGTTGTCAGTTATTCACTTCTGTCTATCATCTAAAGACAGATTACCAGTTTTTCACATCTGTCTATCGTCGGAAGACAGGTTGTCAGTTATTTACTTCTGTCTATCATCTAAAGACAAATTACCAGTTTTTCACATCTGTCTATCATCGGAAGACAAGTGGTCAGTTATTCACTTCTGTCTATCATCTAAAGATGACTGTCAGTGTTTCACTTCCGCCTATTATCGGAAGACAGGTTGTAATTTTTTTTCTTGTTTATCATCGGAAGACAGATTATCAGTTTTACACTTCTGTCTATCCTCGGAAGACAGGTTGTCAGTTATTTACTTCTGTCTATCATCTAAAGACAAATTACCAGTTTTCACATCTGTTTATCATCGGAAGACAGGTTGTCAGTTATTCACTTCTGTCTATCATCTAAAGACAAATTACCAGTTTTTCACATCTGTCTATCATCGGAAGACAGGTTGTCAGTTATTTACTTCTGTCTATCATTGGAAGACAGGTTGTCAGATTTTCACTTCTGTCTATCATCGGAAGACAAGTTGTCAGTTTTTATCTTCTGCCTACCCGTAACCACTTTTGTTTAGATTGATGACTAATAGTTGAAATATTTAATCATGACTGATGAAGTAAAAAAAAATCAATCATGATTAGTTGATAGATTAGTTTTAGTCATTAGTCACGACTTCTCAAGACTAATTTTATGTTTTCTTATTGTGAATTTCAATTGCATTCATTCAATTATAAATAATGATTGATTTCTTTACTTATGATTGCGAATTTTTTTTTTAGTAATGATTATATCAAAAATGTGTAAATTAGTAATGAATAATCAGTTGATTAGAAAAAAATGTTTATCGACCCAACACTACCCGTAGCAACGTAGGCTTTAATGCATTCCGAGGAAAGGATCTCGATATGTAATGGAAGGACGATTTCTCACCAATCCTCGTTCCTCCTCACCGATCTCGTTGCTTAACTTTTATCAATTGTTGTGACTGTTATATAATAAATTAGCTACGAGCCACTACAATAAAGACCAATGCTTTAGTTTCCGCTAATTGTCTTAGCTATAACACTCGGGTGTGTTATGGGAAGTCATAGTGACATTATTTCAAGTGCGTATGTTTTCATTAGAACTTAGTTCTATAAACATCATATTATATGTTTTGATGTGTCATAGAAGTAATACAGCGCCCGTATATGAATGGTAAAAGAAACTTAATGTTTATTCAATTGTATGAGGAAAACAAAAATAAATTAAGGGTTAAGTTAAGGGAGGGACGGTATCGGAAAAAAAAAAAATAAACTAAAGTAAAATTACTATAATTTAAGACTTGGCTCAAAACGGTGAAGGGAAACATCGTGAGGAAACCGGCATGTATTAGAACCAAACATTTGAAGACATGCTACATCTATCGACCCTCACTGGGCCCGCGTGGTGGATTACGGCCCATTCCCTCTCCTAGAGAGGAGGCCTGAGTCCCAACAGTGGGAACATTATAAGGCCGACTATGCTATGCTCACACTTGGTAACATTTATAACTAAATTTAGTAGCATTTTCGCTTTATGATTGAGTCATTTCTGCCAGCGGCTTCGTCCGCGTGAATGTTGGTTATTGCAGACGCGAAGTTGAAGTCGAAGATGGCTACAGAGAAGCCTATGTCCATCCTTGGAGTTCAAACGACCTTCGTACCAAATTTCATCAAAATCGGAACAGTATTTCTGTGAAAGCGTAAAAGACAGACTTACTCTCTCATCTACACTAATATTTTAAAGAGGTAAATGTTTTTTTGTTTGTTTGTAATATCTGAAAGTACTGTTACGATTGCTGAAATTATTTCATCGATAGAAAGCTGCTTTATTCCTGAGTGGCATAACTCAGATTATATTTTATGAACGCGGGTGGAGCCGCGGGCAAAAGCTAGTTTTTAATATTAGTATGGATTAGCGACCAGACCCATCTTCGCTCGGTAGTTATTTGGTATATATCTATTTATTTATCTAGTCTGTAATTATTTGTAACTTGGATGACAATATCTATAATAATATGGTACCATGGAGCAAGTTGGGGCCGAAAGGTTTTGGAGTGGCGACCGCTTACCGGAAGATGCAGTGTTGAAAGGCCTCCTACAAGGTGGACCGATGACCTGGTGAAGGTAGCAGGAAACCGATGGATGCGGGACGCACAGGAAAGTTCGATGAGGCGCTTGGGGGAGGCCATGTCCAACAGTGGACGTGTATCGGCTGAAATGATGATGATGATGATGGAGCAAGTCTGATGATGGAGTCGGATAGTGATCATAGGAACTATAGAGCGCAACAAGGTAACCGCATAGTGTTTGAGCTTCTTGGAATGGTCTTGATCAGTACGTTAAGATCATTCAACCGATAAAAATATTCGACCGACACAGCGCGATAAAAGCTTGTTATGAAAAAATGTTTTTAATTGAAAACATATTATAATAATTTCAGTTAAGAAGTTAACTATTGGTTAATTTACTAGAACCATGACTTAATTACTAACACTGAGTAATGCAAAATACTGCCAATGGATCAATAGGAGACTGAATAGAAACAAAATATTGTAATTTTAGATCATTTTGGTCAAGGTTGAGCGAGCAAATAAGTATGATTGTCTATGTCATTATCATAAATGCTTGTCGTCTGACAACTAAATTTCTCGTTTAGGAATATAGTATTTACACGTGGTCTGGGGACATAAACAATGACTTTGGTTTCCTGTGAATTATCGCAGTTGTCACAAAAGAGTGCGCACGCGCGGCTATGATCAAGGTGTCTTTGGTTAAAATGGCACTCGTGTTTTCAGGGTTAATCTATCGTGAACTCTGTCTGAGCAAACACTTAGAGACAGATCGAATTATATGTTTCGGCTGAGAGTTCGGTTTCGACCAAGAAGTGGCGGAATATACGGCTCGCCAAAAGTAGCGTTTTTAGGGTTCCGTAGCCAAATGGCAAAAAACGGAACCCTTATAGATTCGTCATGTCTGTTTGTCTGTCAGTCTGTCTGTCTGTCTGTCCGTCCGTATGTCACAGCCACTTTTTTCCGAAACTATAAGAGCTATACTGTTGAAACTTTGTAAGTAGATGTATTCTGTGAACCGCATTAAGATTTTCACACAAAAATAGAAAAAAAACAATAAATTTTGGGGGTCCCCATACATAGAACTGAAACTCAACAATTTTTTTTCCATCACACCCATGCGGTATCTATGGATAGGTCCTCAAAAATGATACTGAGGTTTCTAATATCATTTTTTTCTAAACTGAATAGTTTGCGCGAGAGACACTTCCAAAGTGGTAAAATGTGTGTGTCCCCCCCCCTCTAACTTCCAAGATAAGAGAATGATAAAACTAAAAAAAATATATGATGTACATTACTATAAAAACTACCAACGAAAATTGGTTTGAACGAAATCCAGTAAGTAGTTTTTTTTTAATGCGTCATAAACCGAAAAAAAAATACACTATTATTAAAACATCGATCAAAGTTACAACACATTACAAGAACTTTTATATTATGTTACTTGCTGCTACGGAACCCTTCATGGGCGAGTCCGACTCGCACTTGGCCGGTTTTTTTTTGTTTTGGTGGGTTAAAAATCATTCAAATGACACCCTCTACCTTTGGGCGAAACCCACCCCGTTTCTTGCCTTTCGTACCGGAGTCGAGCTTCCCTTTCGGATAACCCTGGCCCCCCAGTAGGCAACCAAGCCAGCGTTTTTAATAACCAGATGATTCTGACCTGAAACTGGCTGCCTCATACGTCTCTCTTCTCTCATTGTCTTTCTATTGTGTCATTTGTGTCTCTAATTACACGAATTAGGTATTCGAAAGGTTAGTATACCGAAACATAGTTGATGAATACAATATGCTTAAATCGTATTATCAAAGAAATGAATGGCACCGAATGATTAATTAAGACCCCGCGTAACGGTCGCAATGACAAACTTTCTGCACTTGTATCAAAATATACTATTCTAAAGCGGACTTTACTTGGTCATAAAACGGTTAAAGAAATATAGTGAGCAAAACTAGCAAATGACTTCGGCGGTTTCCTCTATTCGCTAAAAATACTCGTTATATGTATAATATAATATGTTCTGTAGACATAACGATGAAAGCATTTAATGCTATCAAACACGGTACATGAGTAAAAAGGGAAGATTTTTGCGTCCACTCGCGGTCCTTTCCCGCCTTTTCCATGTCACGAGGGTATTGCGCAGTCGTTGCACAGGGGACCGCTCGTTAGAGACTGTCCACTAGGATAAATCGAGTTTTCTCTATCGCCTACTGTAACTGCCGTTCGGTTCAACTCGGCCACGTACTTCGTGATAATACCCTTTTATATGCTACGATAAAAGTTTTCCATTTCCAATATTTCAGTCTTCTGGTTTGAGTACAAAAAATCTTTTTTTAGTGAAAAGTTCAATCCTCATCCCGTGTTTTCTTAGTCCACTCGACTTCAATCTTTTTTTGGACGTTTTAATCCAAAGGTTCAAGCGTGTTTCACTATCGGATACGTCGTCGCTTACCATCACATGGAGATGATGGCCAAAAGTGAAACTACCGATTTTTTTTTTTATACTGACATTTGGAAAGCCTTCTACTTCTTCTACATCGATCCTCTTAAAATGATTAGAAGTTTGGAGGTAATCGGAACAGATAGTAAAGTCCCGCAAACCTTTGAAAAGGGAGGATTCTCCGACCAGACAGGTGTTATAGTCTGGTGAGCGACTGCCCGATAGATGATTTCCGGCTGGTCGTATGTATTCAAATCGCGCGGAGAACTTTGATTGAGCGATGCAGAATTAGTTCTTATGTGACTGATGGTGATTTCATTTTTTTTTTCACACAAGTTTTTAAAATTTTCGATGCTCGCATTCAAAGTGAACGATATAAAACCAGCATCATACGATACAGTCCAAACGTATAATAACCGTGCTTAAATAGGGAATCGTGTTGATTACGTTTCAATATTACCTAGGTATTAGATGATTGAAAAATAAACGTGCGCGTGACATTTAATTTCATTCCTAAACATCAAAGTACTGTAAAAAATAGTAATTTATTAGATTTTTACGGTCTTCAATATCGAACGGTAAGCGACGCGTGTCAACGTGCTATAAGTACCGTGGTCCCTATTGCCGGCCAATGTACTCTTCACTTACCGATTGCGGTAAAATGGTTATAACAATAAAACAATAAGATAAAACTGTTGATAGAGCAGCGATCGTGAAAGCCGAACCTTGCTCGAGCCCTCGAAACTTTGCCAATATCTAGTGTCTGTCTAGTTGCGATTTTTGCTCGCAGACTATCGCCCAACGGATACGTATCGAGACATTCGTACTTTACTTTTCTTTTGATGGCTCTGGATGTGTAACGACATGCTTGTTCTTCTGTCTTTCACTACTGGCACTGTTTCACACACAAAATGAACATAACATTTCTTTTCATAGTTGAATCAGAAATTCTCTTCCATTTTTCCCGGGCTTCAACCAAATCAAAACAACCTCCGGATTCGCAATTGTAATTTTCTTCATTCATTTGGTTCGTAGTGCACAATCGTGTACCTTGCCGTAGGCTGCCTTAATTAGTACGCAGTCTACAAAAACAATACAAATAACTCATTACATTTTTGACTCGGCCGTGATTAAAGTTGTGGGAGCGTGTGTGCGGGTAGTATGCAAATATCCTGTGCACCGCGGCAGCATACCGCAGGCCGCTGCCGCGGTCAGCATTCGTAAATTCGGAGAATACCCGCAGAGTGTGTTCCCGCTGTATATTAATGCATCCCACAATAAAAACGTTGTCGTAAACAGTTTAATTGAATACGTAAATTATGATTGTGTACCCTGAGTTGCTTTGTATTTTACTTTCTTGTTGGCGGGATGAAAGAGCTTTGAAAGGGATAATGCTATGCTAATGCAAATCAATAATTCTGTTTTATACAGTCTTAGAGACGTTGTAAGAAGGTGAGATTTGTTTGTATTAAGTAGCATAGTACTCTCTCTGGCGGAAAATATAATTACCTCCGATTTCTAATTTAAGCATTTGAAGTTGAGTACCTATTTGTCGATCTCTAGTCTGAAGATCTATAAAAATTTTGCATCAAAGTTAGGTTAAGTCGATCTTAACTCAAAATGTTCAATACAAAAACCCACCCTTAGTTTACAAGAAACGAATTGAACGTTGAAATGTGAAATAAAGGTTTCTATTTTCAAAAAGGCAATTTCAAATGGAACTTAGCTAAACGCGCCCTTTCATCGCTAAAGTTTTAAAGCCAGTTATTTGCCACTTTAATTTCTAAGAAGAAAATGTGCAGTGTAAAGATTTCTTAGAGCGCATTCTTCGGAAATGCGCAGCTACCTTACAGTTAAAGGCTTAAACTGGGCGGCTTAGTGGCGCCGAATGAAAGTTTACACAAAAGATAAACTTGCCTCCACTTCGACGGCAACTACTCCACAGATTAGCTTTTCTATTGCACACTAACGCCCTGATATTTCATCACGAGGAATTTATGGGCTATGCGTTTAAAGCACTCCCAATGGAATATCTTTCACCTAAAAATAAATTCAAAGCATGCACTCAATTTTGTTTAGTTTAACTCTGAGTTTCTTTTAAAACATAAAGATGCTGAAGTACCTTTAAGCGTAATTCGATGACAAAAGTGTAAATATCAAACATACACTATTGTAGTGTCTACATTTCTGCAGATCTGCTGAAACAAATTTCTTTTGAAGTAAGCAGTACCTATGACTTATGAGCAAATTATAATGGTCTGTCTTCTGTTATAAGTATGTATGTGTATCTATAATAATATTATAAAGAGGTAAAGTTTGTTTTTATGTTTGTGCTGGTTCGATTGCATTTTTTACCTATAGAAAAATATATGCCTGAGTGCCATAGGCTTTTTTATGTACGCGGGCGAACCCGCAGACAAAAGTTAGTAAATTATAAAATGAATAAATAAACTATGTTTCCTTCGTATGTTTGGCACATCAGTGGCGTTTTTCCTTTCGTATCTATTAAATTACTTAAATGGCCTCGAGCACCGCGATAAAACAATAAATACCTTCAACATCAAACTAAATGTATTCCATTTTTTTCCATGTTAATAAGCATTAAGCCGTTTCTTCATCCAAAATAAACCAAGTTGAGGAAAATTGCAAAAATCAATAGACAGACACGGCTGTATAATCTTATTTGTGTGTGGATAAATTGAGATAGAAATTAAATAAGGGGATTTGGATCGCGCCAACGTTTGACAGATTATAAGCTGAAACGTCTTCCTTCTTTTTCAGCATTTTCACTTTCCTTCGCATGTAATCTGAGTCGCTATTTATTCTTATAAAAGCTACAATAAGACCGATTTGAAATTCAGTATTATTGAGTCTTCTTTTACCAAAACTGTTCGTTTACATATTTATAGCTATGTGCACATCTATAAAGCAAACCCATGACTCACTCACTGAGTCATCAACGCCCAGCCCAAACAAACCCTTGGAACTAGAAAACTGAAATTTTGTATAGAGATTTATGATTTATACAAAAAAATAAGAAAGAATATTTCAAAATTCACCCCATAAGGCAATGAAACAGGGGTCCAAAGTTTGTATAAAGAAACTTAATTTCAAGTAGGCGAATCCGCTGGAAGAAGCTACTCCTGACCTACAAAATGATAGATCTGTATTCTACATTATTACATAAGACCTCGACTCTCAAGATATATTAATTATTATGACAGACGAGTAGATAAAACTGACGTGATGGGTCACCGCACCTCTGCTTCGCCTACTAAATCATAAACGTGCAAGTTGGAAATATAAGTCTATATAGTTGCGTCGCTTGCCCAATAGAAATGAAATCTAATTTACTAATGAAAGATTATGATGAAGAAATGAATGACGAAATACGATACGGTAATTCTGTGGAAGATGAACCTTACACTACGAATATGACTACTTGGATCTATACAATGTGTTCGAAATGAGAATAGGATCGCCCGCCATGTTGTGACGTCACGATTTACTGTCAACATTAATTAATTTAATTTATTTATGAACTGTGACCGAAAAAGTTTAATCAGATTCCAGTTCTTCAATTTTACAAAGAGAAGAGAGAGATTTTAGAAATTTTGGCAAAATTAAAGAACTTGGAGATGACTCTAGTTTCTTCAATATTGACAAAAATTCTTCGATTTGACAGTACGACGAGACGTCAAAACATGGGAATCGGTCCTATTTTCATTTGAAACGCGTAGTACTAATCAGTATTTAATCCAAGCATATACAGATTTATTATTATAAGCCTGAAAACGACAGCTTTAAAGTAAGAAGAAAAGTTGATAGGTAGCGATTTCTGTTCTTATCTCGGTTATAAAAAGATTTACATGTTTAATTTGATAACAACTGAATGTTTTATAATATAATATAAATTGGCATACCATCAATCAAGTTCTGCAACTTATTATGCAGGGCATTTGAAAGTCACAAAACAGGCATGCTTCAAGCACTTAGTAGTCAAATAAGGACTGCCGAATTTTTTGTTGAATATAAAATTGTTTTATCGTGTTTCTTTAGCTCGGTAGTTCAACAATAAAGCCTAGGTTAAGGATTTCTGCTGTAATTTACGGACTGCGCAGGTGTTGCAGTAAAAGTAACAGCTCGGCGGAAATGTGCGCCTTCGACCCACCCATTCGTTCGTAATAGGATACTCGTAACTTGCTTTACACCATAGAAACGTCGTAGGTCTCTGTAGCAGCTTTTTATTGAATTGAGTGGAAGTGATCGTCTCAAAATTATGCTATCAACGTATTTATAAACGTAATAAACGAAACTTGTTCTGCGACGAAAATTGTGTTCGGCCATGAACCGTCATGAACGATGCTTTATCAAATTGGAGGCATCGAGTTTCGTACTAGCTAAACGTGCGGGCATTGTATTCTGCATTGAAGTAAAGCCAGTATTGCTTTATTGAAGCAGTGCACCGCAAAAGCGGAAACGCGCCGGTGTTTGCGATCCGCGCCTACACGAACTTCCGTCTACGCTGTCCTGAACAAATAGAGCGGTACTATTGCAGCCCTGCGAATGGGCGTTTCATTGGCCGCGCTCACATGCAACCATTTATAAATTCAAATGAACACGCCGAACACAATATACGCAAGTGTGGCTCGTGCGTATTATGTCTCGCCGATCGATATTTGATTACTACTAACCCAATAAAAGCACGTGTTGGATTTCTGTTTTTTTTTTGTTCCCGATTTAGAATCGGCTCCATCCATGATACTTATGCGATTTTAATCAAATTAACACTTGTTTTTTATATGCGCGTGTGTCTTCTTCTTTATTATCATATGGCCAATCGTTTGTGTGTTGTATGTTTGTTACTCGTTCATATTCGAATGACTGAACATACCTATTTGATTATGTCCTGGGATAGCACATAGTATACTTTTTCTCCCGGACTTTCTTCTTACTATATGTACCCTTGGGTCAATTTTGTATATTCACGCGGGTGAATATGAAAAATATAGTTTAAAAAAACTAAAAAAACACGCTTTCATAGCATATCAAACTAAACAGTGTAAAATAATTTTCTATATAGGTAGAAAATAATAATAAACGAAAAATATTAATATAATTGTTAAAAAAAGCGTGGGGTGCTCGATTTACGAAAAATATGGCACAAAGCGCCCCACGCTTTTTTCACAATGATATTAATATTTTTCGTTCATTATTATTATTTTCTACCTATATTGAAAATTATTTTACACTTTTTAGTTTGATATGCTATGAATGCGTGTTTTTTTAGTTTTTTTAAACTATATTCTTATTTTTCACTATAAAAAAAAAACGGATTATTGTATTGTCATCAGCCTTTGATGGGTGTGCAAAGTTTGAAGAAAATATGATCGCCCAAAGTTTGTCAAAATCAAGCTCTAAGGCGTTGGTTACAAACATACAGGTGAAGCTAATATAAGCGTCCTAGAGTTATTTGTGTTCAAACATTCATCAATCAGAGGACACATAGTTGGACTATCACCAGATTGCAATGAATTCACTTTGGTCATCTAATGTTGATTCAACTTCCAACAGAAGTTGATAAACGACGTCAAGTCATCCTAACTATTTATCTTTTAAAAGGATTCAACTCGTCTAGCTGTATTTTTTTGTTTTATTTATGTGTATCCCTTTTTCTGCCGAATCGTGTCGGATGAGCTAAGAGCAGTGTGAAAATATTTCTCGGCGCACCTGTCTGCTCACACGTTAACTACTCTCGTATATAAATGCCCTCCAGTTACATTTTCTTTTCCTACATGCCTGTAACATTTCCTTCGTATTGTTCTTTTATTTTCCTTTTATACTTTCGTATTCATTTCGCTTAGAAATATACCTCCTTTTACCCTTATTTAACTATACTGAGGCAATACTACTTAATCAACATCAGGATTATCACGAAACGTGTCCTGTACAATTTACTTCGTCATTATTGTTTGTTAGAAATTATTAAGTACTGGTTAATACGCCATGATTGCTCAACAGTTAGTGTTACGTTGCGTGAAGGACCTCGCATAATAATTTATCATTACTTGATGGATGTTGTTCTGAAGTCTTCGTGGGAACTATACACACTTGTGTACGGTTCGGTAAAATATGATTCCGACTTGCAACTTTTATGATTTAGTAGGCACAGCAAAGGTGCGGTGACCTGCCACGTCGACGACGTGATAATGATAAATGTGGGGCCTCAGCTAACCCCTATCAAAAATATTTTCCGATTCCGACCCTTTCCTGCTCGTGAATCTGAATAAAAAAGGATTTTATTGTTTTAGTTATAATACAAATCCAGCACCTATACGATTGCAACATTTTTCAGGAATCCTTTAAGCGGCGTCAGCGCTCGCTTACAATAATTAATTGCTTGTGCTTCGTCATATTTTTTAATATTTCTGTCTGGTTGGTGATTTATTTGGGCGCTGTCAGGCGCGGGTCAGAGTGAAGCTTGCAAATCTGTTGGTGAGGCGAGCCCGTATCATCGACATAAAACACGTATAAGCTCAAGGGCCCGGCATTATTGGATATCGCTTACAAGGGTTCCCAAGTTCCCATGTTTGTCGGTGAGACAGGCGCCGTCGATCGTTCGTTTTATCCTCGTGAATGCCAGTTAAGTCACAAAGGCGGCCCACTTACAAGTTCACTTTGCAAAAGGAGATCTTCAAAAACTGTCGTCTTCCGTCCATGAGTAAATAGCAGCGGTCCATTAGAGGAGGCGCGGGAGACGGCGCGCGCGCCTCCACGGTAACGTGTTCCGTGCAAATCGAATCACGGGGGAGCGGGCCATTATGCAGATTTTCCATTAGAGAAAAACTCAAACAGTGGCTCCGTCCTTCAGTTACGTCATCCTGCGCGTTATCGTGACGAAGAGCATTCAATCCATCTTTCTGGGGCGGTTTTTGATAGCCGCTACTGCTACGTGAAGAAAATCATATTTTTCATTGTATATTTAATGATCTTTTAAGTTTTAGGTACAATGGTACCGATAAGTTTATCGCCTTGCGGTACTAAAACCTTATAGGTATTTTATTTCACTCGACAAATTAAACCATTTACGATTTTAATTTTACGGGTTGCTGGCGCGCGTTTTGTACCTGTCAGAGTCACTTTAACCCGACAATGTACTCGTACGTGTTTGTTGGTGACTGTTCACGAAATAGACAAACGTGTTTTGGGACAAGACAATCGATCAATGACAGGGCGTCAATTTGACACCTCGAACGGTGGCGAGGGTCGGGAGGCCTCTCGTTAAACACGCTAGCCCGCTCATTTTAGTCGAATTTAACACGATGAAGCTACCGAATATGATGCGTCATCTCTTTGTGATTTTTTAGTTTAATAAATTGGTTTATCTATTTGATTAAATGGATTGTGATTTTTTTTGGCTTTCAAATTTGTTTATGAAGTGGATACGCTTAGATCATCTTTATAGAAATCATGATCATCATCGTTTTCGTTCACTGTTCATTGTTAGACATAGGCCTCATTCAAGTATCGCCACAATTACCAGTCTTATGCGTGTTGTATCTATCAGATAACTTCACCGGTCGACAGTCGCCACTCTAGAACCTTTCGACCCCATCGACCATCTGTTCTGGGAGTAATGTTCCTGCCCACTGCCACTTAAGTTTTAGACGATTCTTCGGGCTGTCTATAGCCTTGGTTCTCCTGTGAATGTCTTCTTTTCTGATATGAACGAAATGTTCAATGAAAATGAATCATGTTTAATTCTTAAAAGATATTGATAATTAAGGAACAGATTGTCACACTTCGTCATCAAATCGAAGACGGCCGTAAATCAAAAGCCATCTCTTCAAGCATCAGGAAGGACAATGCAAAAGTTATCACAATAAACGACATTGTTCTTTATCACTTTAAATCGCTTGTTCTTGTAGCAATTTCTAATGACGCTGTTCCATTTCACTGGCAATCGCTGAGATAACTTTCCTTTTTAATTCTTTCCTGTTTTTTGTTTGTATTCGTTGTTTTTGTTTACTAAAGTCTTGTTTTCTTAGTAACGAAAGACGTCAGAAGCAGAGCTGACCCAATTTAATTAATTATGACGAGTCTTTATTTTGCTTCACTTTTTACTATGTTGAAAAAGTTGAAGTTTGTGTAGAATCCACCTGGGATTCTAATCAGCAGAGTTCATATCATTTGCTATTTTAATATGATACTGTTCTATCATATTACTTATCATAAATAGCTGATGATCCTACTGCTGGGATTCAAGCCTCCTCTCAAGGAGAAAGAGGGCCATATAATCCACCACGGGGTCCTTCTACGGATTAGTTGGTAGATGTCACATGCCTAAGATTTTTTGGTTCTAAGACATACCGGTTTACTCATGATATTTACCTTCACCGTTGTGAGAACAATGGTGATAAAATAACATTACACCAAGTAAAACGTCTGCTAGGGTTTGAACCCGTTAAGTACAAGCTGTCAAGGCCGTTAGTCCAGCCCGAAATAAACGTAGCTGAATAAATTTGCAAAACCAGTCCATTGAATAGTGCTTCATCTAAATATCATTTAACATTGTTAAGATGGGGACACGACCTAAAATAAAGGTCAAAGTATCAAATCAGCAATTCAGTGTAAAGCGCCACAACTATACGATCTCTTTCATAACTCGTACGAAAGAGCCCCTTATCCGTCAACAACATGTAAATAAGTTCTCAACAATATACATTTTGTAAGCAGAACAGTTTTATGATAATAGTGTCAAAGCAACACAGATTGATTAAATCATTTTCTAGGACAGGCAACTGCTTGTAAGACGTCAGCGTATATTGCCTCTCGGTAAATTAATCTCTTCATAAGTGCAAAATGTGTTCTGCCAATAACATTTCTTAGCTATAAAACGGTAAAGGTACAAAGTATTGACAAATAAACTGCGCTGCGTAGTGGATTTCCGGGGATAAAGGTTTAGTGGCTTCGCGGGTGGCAGTTAAAGTGATAGTTGGGAGAGCCGCAGGGGCAATAAGTCAGTGTGAAGACGTGTGTGGAGGAAGAGGTCTTATGGTGTCTGCGCCGGCTATAACAGTAAATCTGGAGGAGGCTCGGATTTACGGACCGCAGTGCACTGGAGGCCACACTTAATTACCGCCCGCCGAGATTAGTTCCCTAGCGGCGGCGTCGGCACATATGCCCCGCGAGCCCCGCCTGCCCCGCCTCTTGCCTCCCCAACTACTTTTCACTATCATCAACTGTTTACCCCGGTTTCCTCAAAGCTACCAATTAACAGACGCTTTTGTTCTTGTACAACGGTTTCGTTTTACGTCTTATATCATTATCTGTCTGGCTGTGTCGGATTAACTAAATAGCAAGAGTAAAAAACTAAGCCAAGATACCTGTGCCATATGAATTCTATCCGTTTCCAGATTTTCTATTAAAACAATCCAAGCCTATTTATCTCTTGCTACCTAAGGGTCTCGGCGCCTCTTTTAAAAATAATTAAATGCGTTTAAACCGCTATCATTTATAAAGATTTAGGCCCCTTGGTAAAATTTGCTAAGGTCTCCGCGTTGGCTTAGTCCGGCACTACTGCCTGGCTATTCCCAATTACGCTGGGAACTGTTCCAGTCCCGATACTGCTGAATACATATCGAATCTGTAAAGACAGTGAATTACACGACTAGATCACAGGACAGCTTCAATTAAGCAAATAGGAGCCTAACGATGAAAGAAATCTTTCGTTGATCTAATATAATGTAGTCTTCGAGCAAGTCTTTTGTCACCATAATTTCTTATTGCGCTGACATAAAATATATTCGGCATCATTAATATCTCTCTTTATCTCGACCGCCTCTTAGACCACGACGACTCTTACCTACGTCTTTCCCTAATCTGAAGATGTTAAATTATTTATTCTCGCCTTGCTTACAAACGAATCTCCTGAATTGTATTATATCCGTTTTTGTTATAATATAATATGTGATACAGTTTTCGTCATTGGTGCTAACTGTGTAAAAAGAAAAAAATAATTTTATTCTTCAAATATGTATAACCATCAATAGTAATGTTTTGAGATATAAAATTGTACTGTTATCTAATTATTATCAGTTATTAACCCAAATCGTCTGCTAACATAGGGTTATCGTTTAATTAAATAAATTAGTTGGAAAAGAACTTTACAAATCAGACAATTGCTGGGTAAAACCGTTCGGGTTTACCCTGCAATCGTAATGTAAAAATGTAAACATTAAAAACCCACCCCTATATTTATTTCGTAAATTGTACCTACCTCGGCATACTTGTTTCTGTTTGGCTATTCACAGCTGTAGCTATAAATTCACAAGTATAGTGGTAGTCATTTTTGCTATGTACATGGCTGGAGACACTGCAAGGCAGCCTCACCTTCCCGTTGGCAAGAATGAGGAATGATGAATTTACCATGTTGACCGACACACAAGGAGGAGGTTGTAAGTGTAAGTGGTCACTCCTTAGAGCCATATTTCACCGGGACACCCTGGTAGCGCCACTGGTTGCGCCACCGTGGTGTCCTAGTGAAATATAGCAAGACACCAAACAAGACACCAAACAGACACCAGAGCAAAGATTTTATGTATCCTATGGATAATTTAGATTGCCTACGCAGCAAACACACTCTATAGTGTTTTTTATTCTCATTGCCATTAAGTTCATATTGACAAGCAAACGGGGAAAAATGTACTGAAAAAGACAACGAGAAAGGGTCGGTATGTCCCTTTCTTACCCCCATTTGAACTAGGGTAACCATGATTTTACTAAATTAATTGTTATTATTTTTGACACTGCAGCATGTGATATTAATTGATGGTGTATTTTTTTATATCGACAGCAAAGTACCAATATCTCCAAACTGTCTGTGAATCCTGAAAACAAAAAAAATCACTTCGAATTTTACTAAGGCGATTATCACATTGCCACGTTCCACGCAGCGTAGCGCGTAAATGCGTGTACCTATTAACATTGCTTGTAAGTATCTCCATTTGTATGGAAAATAAGCACAGTCCAACATAAAAAAAAAAATCATCCACGCGCGTTCATGCAGATCACACGCCTACATGAGGAGAAACATGCACACACGCGCGTGGGTGCGGGGCGGCACGTAAGGTATGGCACACTGAGTCTCGTAGTGTCATATGATTTGAATGAATTGAGTCAGAGCCAGCGTCAATTTACAAAATGCTCCTACGCGCGTGAGTACGTAAAAAAACCCGCACGATGATGCAGATCTGCATTTCCGCAAGTACGCGCGTTGGTGCGTTAACACGCAACATGCAGCATAATGCGCGGCAGTGGGATAATCGCCTGAAACACGCGGAAAACCCTTTTTAAATTCATAGTGGTAAATGATGATTTTCTTGAAAAGATATTTTTAGGAGGTATTGGTACTTCACGGTCGACAAATATAATATACTAGCATTTGCTCGCGGCTTCGCCCGCGCACATAAAATATAGCCTATGTCACTTAGGAATAAAGCAGCTTTCTATCGGTGAAAAACTTTTTGCGATCGGACCAGTACTTCCAGAGATTACCTAATATGGCTTGTTCGTCAACTCGCTTAAGCAATTCGCGCGGGACCTTCCGATTTCACCTACTTTTTCTGTCGTCATCTCGCATAAACGTATAAAATACAGTCAAATAATTGTTATTAATTGTAATTGTTATTACTATAAATAACTAGCTATTGCCCGCGGATTTAGCTTCACTTTTCTTGGACTGACCGACATTTGACTATTCAAAAGTGCCTGTAAATGGTCTATTTGAAATAAATGCTTTGAATTTGAATTTGATTTTTTCACGCAGGCCATACCGGTTATCTACTTAGATTTCGGGATATTATGTTAAAGGTGAGGAATGAGTTGAGTAGGATGTGACCAATGCAAATGGTACACGATACCCAAGTTATTTTAAAAACATTTTACGTTACTTTTGACTTTCTCATATTACCTGCACCTGTATGGTCCTCACCTCACCAAGGCAAGTTCGGTCGGTTCCTGCATCGGATTCAGACGGAAGTAACGCTCGGGTATCACTATTGTGTGGACCACCCGGAGAACACGGTGGAGCACCCGAAGACATGGTAGAGTTGTGCCTCGCTCGGGCAGAGCACCGCTGTTTCCTCGAGGAGGCAATTTTTGGCAACAACCTTTCACGCAGGGCCCTAGTTCAGACTATGGTCCGGAGCGAGGAGGAATGGCAGGTCGCCTCTTTCTGCGAAGCAGTAATGTTAGCGAAGAAGGAGGCCAAAGGACCATCGGCCGCCGAAATTCCGACCCCGACGACGGACCACGGTAGACGCGGGCTTGCGGACGCCGAGCAATGGGTAGTCCGCTATCCGGCCGTCCGGTAAGTAACCGAACTGAGCTCAGTCGTCAACAGCGCGTGATCGATGTGCTCCTCAAACAGATGACATCAAATCGTAGGAGTCCAGAAGGGCCGATGCCCGCAAGCTAGAACCCCGGCGTATTCCTGAAAAGGAAACCCGTAGTCCTATACAAAGGGCAGCTGAAGGTCACAGGTTAATCATGAAATGGAACGCATCTTAGAAAGATTTTGTTCATCGTGTGGGCGCTCTTGACTTTTTTGACACATACATGACGTATCGATACTGCATATTCACTCACTTACGTGTATTTCTAAGTCTCATTAACTAATATTTGTACGTCAACTTTGGTTGCTTATTGCTGATAATGTTGTGATTTGTTGGTAATTAATAGGTAAATATGCAATATTATATTATTGTAATGTTGATTAATATCTGTCTCATTACCGATAAGTGTTTTATTTTAAAGTCAAGTCGAACACAATTTCTAATACATTTTTAGTGGGTACCTATGTTATAATTTTTTTTTTAGTTTACTGTACATAAATACGTCAGATTTTCAAGTCTGAGCGAGTTGACGACAGAAAAAGTAGGTGAAATCGGAAGTTGCCAGCTTGCTTGGACTCGCGCGTATCGTTTAAGGCCCAAGCGCCCGAAAAGTGCCATAAAACAGTGATTTTCTGAAGTCGACTCCTCGCTAACGGCGTTTGAAAAAAGGTTGCTTGTAAAATTAAAAGCAAAAATATTTATACATTTTTGAAAAAAAAATCTATTTTTTTTTCAATTTGACGTAGTCAATTTGTCGAATATTACCAGAATTTTGTGATAGATTCCATTCATCATGATATGCTCTCTATGCAAATTCTGGCATCCTGTTGCAGTTTTGTGTTGTTGAGAGCTGCAATTTAATCAGCTAGTGTTTATATAACAATAATAATAAATAATTTATTAGTTTGGTGGTGATCACTTGCTAAGCGATCTCCTGCTTGGTGAGCTCCTACATGTTTTCAATAGCGTTCATGTCTGGTGTATTGGTTGGCTAGGGTAAAACATTAATGTTTTTTAGCCAAGTATGCAGTGACACCCTTGGTTTTGTATCACAATGCAGATTATGCAGATTCGGGCATAAAAATGGACTCTTCGTCAATAAGGAACCATTCTTCGAGATGCGGCAGCAGTCCAGTTTCTAGTACTCGCTTGTACTGGTCATGCCTCATGGTCCCTTTCACGATATGTAGACCTTGGCTTGAGATTTAAGACCAAATCATAATACTAATTGGGAATTTAGCTGTCTTCTGTTCTCTTAACACCAGTTTTTATTCTCCAGAGCGTCGTCGGAAAGGAGCATTTTTTGAACGGACAAAAGAGCTTTTGTCAACCAAAACCTGAAACGTCGATTCATCGGAGAAACATGTCTGAAAAATTATATTATTTCATCAGATAATGGCAGTAGTTTATTAACAATGTACTGTAGGTACTATTTAAAGTCTTATTTTTAACCGACTTCAGTCGGAAACAGTCATATTTTGATGTTGTTTGGCCCTGTGCAATAGTCTCTTCTTATTGACCTCGGTGAGGCGTGGTTTTTTGGTAGGCCGATGACCTATCAACTTCTCTTTTGCTTACTCTCGAAGAATTGTCTTATTTTAAACTTCTAGGCTCTCGTAGTTTGTAATCGTGGTAAGGTCTTATCTGTCTAATATACATATTAGTTTTTGATTAGTTGTCTAAAATATAATGTATTAATAACATCTTGAACTTCTTTAGAACACAATGGCTCGTAGTACGAACTAATCTATGGACACACTAGTAGAAAGGGATAGAGAGTGTTCTTGAGTCGCCACACCCAAGAATCTTTTATACTATCTGGATTGATTACGTCAACCTCAAAAATGTACTAAAGAGTACGATACAAGAACGCCCTTTTTTAAATTCTTTTTTATTTTGTTTTTTAGACTATTCCATAATGTGGGATGTCGTTAGATAGGTCTTTCAAAAATATTGCGAGTATGTGAAAACTATTTATCAATTTAGGGATCCTATTGTGAATTATAAATATAGTTTTTACCTAATGTTAGTTTTCAATTGAACCTTATTGAGTTAACAGATGAAAACTAGTTTATTTATTTATTTCCACACTGATAAGGTGTAATTTGTTAAGCTTAAAATAAAGAAAAAACAGGTTAAATAAAGTAACACATAGGTATTTCACCTAGTATGTTTCAGTACATTTGCTATTACTATTTTTGTCTTGGACGGCTTGATATTCTCACTTTACTCAGATTTCTATAAACACACTTGTTTTTCCAATTTACAATGGACTTGGCAGAATAGTCGGAATCGGCTCGACTTGAATAAAGAATACACAAAAAACACTAAAACGATCAAAATAACTTTAATTTCGGAAGTCGATGTTTCTGGTATAATTTGTTATTTAACTGACTGAACTGACTTCCGAATTTAAAGTTATTTGATCGTTTTACAGTTACTGTAAAACAAACATAAGTAACTAATTGTTGTTATAGATAGTTTTTGTTAAAAAACTAACTGTTAGTTTGGTTTGATTCTACAGTTTTGTACCAACTTTATGGTTATATATTTCTGTTAATTTTTTTGTATATTTAATTGGCTATTAAATTGGGACATATTCCCTATGCTATGGCTATTATATTGGTCTTGTTCATCAGTTCAACTTCATCAAATGATACTTTTTGACTGTAGTAGAATGTAGATGAGTATATTATAGACTATGAATATGAATATAGAGACTTCTTGATAAAAACACCAAAATCCCTATAGATATACACACATATATAATCAGCCTTTTTAATGTTCCCACTGCTGGAACTCAGGCCTCCTCTCTAGGAGAGGGAAACGAGCGAAACGGCCCGTGCTTCTCAGAACGCAGACGCGTTCAGCGCGGACTGAGGCTTGAAGATTTTTTTAGAGTTGTTTTATTTCGGTCACAAATCATAAAGTTATTTATGTAAGTTCAAAATAATTAGCTATAGGTGTAGAAGACTATATAAGCTGTGGTATTTTATGATTTTTAAGCTAAAAATGTGCACTGGATTTAGCTTACGCGACCTATTCAAACCCTTGTTTTGTAATTTTCTTGATTAGTGCGTCGGTAAAATTGTATTTAACTATATGGAAATTTTATACAAAACCATAATAATTTTTTTATGCCATCCTAGAGATGAATATGTATATTGTCTTTTATTACATGCCGTGTCATCCTCATAGTTATGATTCGTGGTGCATTATAATGGTACCCGAAAAACCGAGATAGTTGTCTAAAAGGGTCAAAACGTCCTTAATAACATCTTGAACTTCTTTAGAACAGAATGTCTCGTAGTACGAACTAGTCTATAACACTAGTAGAAAGGGATAAAGATTCTTGTATGGTACTTCTTTATTACATCTTTGAGGTTGTCGTAATCAATCCAGATTGTATTGTACAAGATTCTTGGTTCACTGTCACTGACGTTTGACAGTTGGTTAATTATGGTTTTCAAAGGTTAGATTTCCATCTTATCACATACTCTTTGGTGGGGGGCGTGACTGGCGGCCGGACTGGTGTCCGCACTGGTTGCGCCACCAAATTGGTTGCGCTACCAGTGGTGTCCCGGTGAGTAACGCTCTATAGAGCTCTATACATTTTGCTGGTGGCGCAACCAGTTGCGCTACCAGTGGTGTCCCGGTGAAATATGGCCCTTAGCCTCACTACGCAGCAGCACGTGATCGTTTCGTCACCGTCTTTCCTGAAGTCACTCGATGGAGGAACAGAATTCCCACTCAGAGCACCCGCGACCCCGAGTCCTTTCTACCTTAGCTGGCGTAGGTCAGTTCTCATGGTAGACATTGAGCCGCTTACCTTCCCAACACTTCTCCTGCGGGCTTGCGGACGGCGAGCAGTGGGTAGCTCGCTGTCCGACCGTCCGGTAACCGTTCGGACCGAGCCCAAGTCTTCGACGGCGCGTACTGTTCCCGCGCGTGTCAAGGAGTTGTCAGCAACCGTAGGGGCCCAGCAGGGCCGAAGCCTACTGGGGCCAAGGGACTGTTTTCGAAAGGGAGGTTCGGTCCCGGTATGAAAGGTAACGAAGGAACGGGGTTGGTTTTTTAAGTCAGTAAGAGTTTGGCACTATCTCTCGCTCCGCCCAAGACGGAATATTTTTACAAACCGAAAAAAAAAAACGCTGCTCTTCTCCTAGCAGGATCGGCTCTGCCATGACCCCGCTCGGCAATCTCCTTCTGGTCCATCATAGTTTCAGAAGACGCCATTTCAACAAAGAAACAAAAAACTCTGATCGTAATACTCGTAATTCGATATCAAAATTTGTAAAACAGTGGTAGGTATGTGTTACGATAACAAATTGTCTTGGCGTAGTCTTACAGATATCTGAGAGATCTCTTAATATCAACAACGTGATTGAGAGCCGACTCATCTTCAATATATAGCGCGACATAAGCGCACGCGATTAATATATCGCGCGTCACTAGCGCACGCGCTTGTGTGCTCACTCCGCTCTTGTCACATATTGTTAGCATAAATCAGTGGAATTGTGACATTAAAAAAAAGTGATAAAAATAAAAAAATTGGTCAAATACTTAAAATATCTGCAGCGATAGTATTTGTCTAATCTAGGGTATTCGTGTCGATATTTCTAGTTGCGTATGAATTCAGTTGCGTACGCTAACCGGCAAAAATGCGTATTGTTTTCCGTTTGGTGATCATCGGGATTGCCTTCACGGTCGCCACGATCATGATGGTCCACCTCTCGGATGTGGACTCCAGAGCCAAATTGCACCCACGTGTTCGGACTTCCCGAGATGTCGCCGAAGAAATTGAATTAGATAGCATCACGGGACCTGACGACGAGGACACGTTAACCCAAAAACGACGCTATGTTATACAGGTGTGAGGTCATTTTTGTCATATTAACAGTTCAAACTATCATGACCACTGCATGGTGACTACGTCATCATTAATGACGATGTATCGAATTAGCTTTATGTCCCATTGCTGGGCGCAAGCCTTTTCTCCCATTTCCAATGATAATCTTATTCTTAAAATTCCTATTATTAACTCTAATTGTGTTAAAGTTGATAAAGCAATAATTTAAAACAACTATTATTCGTACCTAAATACCTAATCAGCTAAAATAACGGTCTTGACTTTCCTCAAGATAAGTGTGTACGAGGTGAATGTTTCGCTCATTAATATTCAGAAAATCCTATACCTAAGGACGATTTTTCCTGCTTAGCACTAGGGGTCGCGAAGTACCACTATCTTTTTTTTCTGCCCGTATTCCATATTACTTGGAGTCGGAGCAACACGGTTTTTTTTTTCAGTCTGTCCTGTCACTTCATCACTAACTCCCTTTTCTTTCGCATCACTCCTCACTGCATCCATCTTTTCTTTAGGCCCTCTCTCCATCCATGTACATGTATACTCTAACTCGTTTAGTAGCGAAGTGTATCTTTTTTTTCTACCTGCCCTTGTCTCATGTAACTTGGGGTCGGCACGACACGTTTTTTTTCTCTTCATTCTGTCCTGTCACCCGTCACACCATCACTAACTCACTTTTCTTTCATATTACTCCTCAGACAATCCATCTTTGGCCTCCCTCTCCATTCTACATATATACTTTGATTAGCGAAGTGCCACTATCGATTAATATATTTTTTAAATCTCACTATGGCCAATTTAAAGTGTAATTGGTTAAGTCTCCCAGTTTTCCAAGTCACTGGGGACTGGAAGTTTCCCGGTACCTAATAATAATTAATGGCCCGACGAAAGTCCGATATCCTTTCATTAGTGTCCCGTCTCCGCACGGAGCGACCGAGATTAAAACTTGTTCAGTATAAGAGCTTTACGAGCACGCTTTTTGAAAAGACCTCGTTCACGACACGCCTTTGAAATGTGAAATGTGGTCGTAGTTTATGAAAAAATATTTGTTCACATGATCCGGAAAATATTTTCAGTTTCCCGAGGCGATGGTTTGAAGCTAGCCTTTTCATCTTACAACCGAAATTCAAGCAAAGTTAAAACTGCTTCTGAGTTATAGTATTATAGTTGTCTAAACGATATACGTAAGTCGTGAGGCACCCGCCGTCTCATGCATGAAGTTGCAGGTTTGAAACCGGGCAAGTACCAATGTGAATCTTTCAATTAATAGAAAGATACATATATGGTACTTTTCTAAGTTTATCTAGGACATTGTTGATACCTTATGCCTTTGAAAGTACGTAAGGCCATTGGTTCTGATTGTGATTTGTAGATCTTTGGCAATCGTTACAGTGTAGTCAGACACCAAAAAGTCTGAACATCTGTCTATCCAAGGAGTATCGAGTAAAACACGGGTATTCAGCCGCATCCGAATATACGCGTATTCCACGTATTAGCTACAATAAATACTTGTATGAAATGGGCATTTGTGGGGGTTACGCGTGCGGGGCAATCCCGCATGCGCTCGTACGACTGACATTTTAACACGTTATGTTATGGCCTCTGTTAATTTATTAATTTTATCTTCATGCAACACGAAGTACATATACAGACTTAATGCCTTAATAGTTGTACAAAATCTTGAATGCGAAAATAACTTTGTCTATTTTTCCCCAGATGATGTTGCACGCGTGGAACAACTACAAGCTGTACGCTTGGGGCAAGAACGAGCTGAAGCCGATGTCGAAGCGGGCTCACCTGTCCAGCGTGTTCGGCGCTGGCGAGCTCGGCGCCACCATCGTCGACGGGCTGGACACCCTCTACCTCATGGGACTCAACGACGAGTTCCGGGAAGGCCGAGACTGGGTCGCCGATCACTTGCATATTAATGAAATCGTAAGTCAAACAAAGCCAATCACTAGCAAGTACCAAGCCAGAAGCCAGAATCAGTAAAGTATTCACGGAATTAGCAAAGATTTTAATTTACATCACTTGGTCTGTACTTGGAGACGTTGCATTGTTCCTCTTTGAATATTTAGTGGGGATTGTATTTAGGGATGCCCCTTTTATAGAATTTTTTTTTTTTATCCTAGAAGAATTTTAAACAGTAGGTACTTTAGAAAAAATTACAGTTTTTTTATTGTTTAGTTTTTTAAATACATATTTTTACTGCTTTAAACTTCGAATGCCTCATCACAATTATAATTAAAATAAACGAGGAGCTCATTCGACTCGTTCTGAAACTATTATTGTAATCTGTTTTTCGTTCATTGTCTTTATTTGATAAAAAAATAAATTGTGTGTTCGACTACGTCTAACACGAGTAATGAGTATAGTTTTAAGCATTTTGATGCTGAAAACAGTATTTTATATAAGTACTTTATTTTTGTTCAACAGTAAAAAGTATGATGTAGTGAAAAACATAATATAATACTGTTTTTAACGGTATAGTTGGCAACCCTAATTTTATTGTTGGGTAAGAGTCGGTATGGCATGGACTCAGTTTCAGAATGATTATTCGTAATTCTATGTTCTTTATAATACGTAGAATGGAACTTAGAAGTATTACGAGTACCAGGAAGGAAATGGCGGGACAACTTGGATGTCTTCCTGAGGTATAACAAAAAGTATTGCATAACCGGGAACAATGCAAAGGAGAGGCCTTCGCCCGGCACTACAGACTAGCTATAACAATCAATCATGAATAGAGATGTGATTTTTCTACCCGGTAAATACCGGATGAATACCCAATTTGGGTATAAACAGGGTTTTACCCGGTAAATACCCGATGGGTTTTTACCCACCGCCCATCTCTGATCATGAAAAGTTTGTGAGCGTATCTTTGTTACTTCTCCACGCTCGAACAGCTGAATGGATTTAGATGAAACGTTGCTCACAGATAGACCATTTGCAGGAATTATAATCTTTTTAAAGTATGATCTTTTTTATCCCAAAAGAGTATGTTTTATTGGGACAATTTTCTATTTTCACGCAGGAGAAGCCGCTGACAGCAGCTAGTCTTAAAATAATAATAATACTATAGTGACCTCGAGATCCAATTTTAGGTTGAATTTCATTTGTAGTTAATAGAATGAATAATAGGTTTTCCTCATAAAACATATCGGTCCCAACATTATTTTTGGGTTTTTTATATTATTATATTTTAGTAATAATAGGTAGATTACTAATGAGTATATCTATATAAATATATAAAAATGAATAGCTGTTCGTTATTCTCGCTAAAACTTGAGAACTGCTGGGACGATTGGGGTCATTTTGGTCTTGACAAATACTCCTGGGAAGGTTTAAACGGTGAGAAAATATGGAAAAAAAATAAAAAATAAATTCGAATACAACGCCATCTCTAATTAAAATGCCATTTTGAAATGAATAATGCTTGTTCTGGTAATGTCTGTAGATGGCGTTATCTTTTGACATTCTATTAGCCGGTCAATTGTCAACCACCAGGCTGTATGAAGTTTGCCGGGTCAGCTAGTCTTTCATAAAAATGAATCGCTAAATGTGTTGCTAAGCGCAAATCTGGAGAACAGCTGGACCGATTACGCTAATTCTTTTTTTTTTGTTGTGTTTGTTATTGTGAGGAGAAGGTTCTTATGAAAAAAAAAATGAAGGGTAGTGTAAAGTAGAGTAAGGTAGAGTAGGCTTGAATAGGGTAGAGTAAGGCCCGTATTAATAAACGAACCTCAACTCCGTCCTCAAGTGCGATATCATTTGATCCCCGATTATACGATGACAGAAGCTCAAGATCATTGCTAATTAATAAATACATGAGTACAGTACTTCATTTACCAAGATCAGCTCCTCAATGCGCTGTACTCCAACTAAGCTTACGTAGACGATTACATCACATTGACCGAAGTTTAAAATAAATTCCTTTTAATGAGAATATAAAATACCGAAACTTGAACAAATCATCTTTTTTTTTTTCAATATTTACTTGGCAATCCAAAAGGATTTGAAGCATTTCTTACATACATTTTCGATAAACGATATCGCAATGGCAATAAACACTCGTAGTACTTACTATATTTTTAGTAATATTAAATTTTGACTTAGAATATTTACAAACCCTACGTTTCGCGCTACGATAATCACGACCTCAAGTCCCGGTCGGTCTACACTCATGATCTGGCAGCTCAAGTACAGAGATTGTTGTAATCTTAAGTTTCGAGTTTCTTTTGTTAATCAGACAACACTCGGCTGATGTCGTAAACCTAAGCTGTGCTTGAGCTCAAATTTGAGCTTGAGCTTAATCTTGTGAATCTCGTTTATTAATACGATCAAGACCTCAAGCTTGGTATCAAGTACGAGATCTTGGGCTAAGGAACGTTTATTAATACGGGCCTAAGGTATAAAGTCAAAAAAAGTCAAAAGTCAAAAGTTTTTTATTTCACATAGGCCTACATGGGCACTTATAAAACGTCAGAAGCTAGTGCACGGTTCGAAATTGGTCGTTTCCTATGGAGAAGAACCGGCAAGAAACTCCATGGTATAGTAAGGTGGAGTAGGGTATAGTAGGGTGGAGTAGGGTAGAGCTCCAGCGAAGCCGTGGGCAAAAGCTAGTATCTAATAAATATTATATTTTCCTTAGTGATAAGCCTAGTTGTTGAAACTAAAATAACTTTTTTCCTTATTTTTATTAATTCTTAGGTACCTATATTGCTGATAAGTAATAAATAAATATTATATTGTGCAGTGTTGCTGAAACTAACAGGACATTATTTTAATAATATAAATTAGTGCTTGACCGCGATACCAATAACGGTAGGCTATGCAATGATGCAATCGTTGATGGTGAGGCGCACCGGTTTATTTATAGCCTTTACCTTCCTTAATTTTAAATAAGGCGGTTCAATTAAAGTAGATCGAATGCAAAATTAACCTCTGGGTTGGATAACAAGTCTATTAATGGACTCGTCACATGCGGCTAGAACTGACGCATGCGCATGTTGAGATAACAAAGGGCAAGGGAGCTAGATTGCCACATGTCAAATGAAAGTAGGGCACATCTAATATCTAGGTATTCGTGTCAATTAGGAAATATGTCTAATTGATTAGTTTGCAGTGTGCCACTGTGTACTCAAGAATCAGTAATGCAACGTCAGGAGTGAATCAGACGCGGGGGCGTTCCCTTTGAGTCTGGCTTGCCTAGCAGAAACTTATTGATGAAATGCATTGTTTATGTTAAATGTTCTTCTGTAAACATGTTTCGTGATGAGTAGGAACAAACAGAATGTTATTTATTTATAATTGTTTGTATAATTAACAGACACGTTAATTAAAACTAGGCTTGATGAATATAACCCTCTTGAAACCCAGCAAATTGCACAGCGCTATGTTTACGCCCAGTAAAAAGAGTCAAAATAAGAGTAATTAACTATTAATCTGGTTTGACAAAAATATTATTATTTTTAAAACAAATACATTTTGAGCGCAAGGATAACATAATAGATTTGTACAGGAAAAAAAACCAAAAAATTATATTTATTTTATACCTATAAAAATTGAGACAGTTATTTTCACATTTATGAAATGAGTAAATATCATGGATTATTTCATAAAAAAATATATTTTTATTCGCCTTTAGGTGTAGACAGAGAAAAATAGCTAGAAGTTCGGATTTACAGATAATATTTAAGTATATTATTATGTACCTACATAATAGTTTATTCTCTACATCTAAGCATGGTTTTAATTAGCGTAGGGGTTTTGATTATTTTTCTTATTTTGCAAATGTGTGGTTAAAATCACTATAAAAAATGAAAATAAACAAATGAATTTTATTTTTTCTTTTTTTTTAACATTTAATTTTTTTCGTCAGTTTAAATTAGACGTGGCTGGTGGTTTCCTAACTGAGAACCGAAACAAACTCAGAGGTCAAAATCTCAATTAGGTAATGTCCATACAGCTAACATTTAATGTGCAAATCATAAGAGAACCTTGCAGGTTAATGTCTGAAATGATCTTCTGGGCAAAAACCACACAGATTTAAAAGGATCTATCCAGGCAGTGCAAGCATTATTCAGTATTCGTATAATTCAACTCAGGACTACTAAGGAGCTCAATGACTTGACAAACAACCAAAGAAAGGACATTTGGATATGCTACAATACATATATACTGGGTTTATTATTTAACTAGCTGCTGCCAGCGACTTCGTCTGCGTGAAATAAGAAACTTTTTCCAAGGGCTATACCAAGACATAGTCTAAATCTACCAGTTTACTAAATCCGTTCAATCATTCGATCATAAGGAAGTAACAAATATCTCACTCCTGCGGATTTCATCACGCATGCGGAATTGCTCCGCACGCGTAACTCCCACAAAAGTCCTTTTCATACAAGTATTTATTGTAATGCGTGAAATGCGTAGGCAGGATTGAGGGTGATATCGCGCACAAGACCCGCATGAGGAGCATATTCCCCCATGCGGAACAATTCCCACGCGTCACGCAGTTTCAAAATGCAAAAAAGGCGTTCCGCGAATATAAGTTTAATGCGCACGTATTCCACACATTGCAATAAGTATTTGTATAAAATGGACATTTGCAGGGGGTTTACGCGTGCGGGTCAATCTCGCATGCGTGATTAAAACCGCACGATTTCAAAAACACCCTTATAAATTTATAATATTAGTGTTGTCATTTTGATAGTTCCAAACTTTAAAAGGTTTCGTTTGAAATCTACTGTCCCAATACCCTATTAAAACTTGTTACTCGTGGGCAAAAAGTAGCATCCGCTTGACAAGGAAACTTTTTCCTTAAATCAAACCCAACGACCCCCATGGGCATCAATGGTCTTATTGGAGATCGAAACCCAATCAGAAAAGTTAAAATAAAATGAGACGGATTATAATATAATATAACTTTGTTTTCAACCTTTTGTTTAACTTGCCTCGTAATATATCTACAACTAAATTTTAAAACAGATACCCTACTATGAGCTCTTAACGCGATTCAGTTGACGACCTAAACTGAACTGTTAAAAGGATGGAGCTATACACCCCTATTTTTTAATTAGTACAAAATAAATGAGGCATTATTATTTTTGTAGACAAAATTTAAAAAAAAAAAAAAAAAAACGAAATAATAATTTATTCGTCCATGATATAATTTTAGTGATTGTAGTTATTTTGTTTAACTTAATTTTGTTGAATGACAAATTGACATACTCATATTTTATTTCTCTTTTTAATGCTTTTTTTTTAACTGATTGATATAAATTTGTAATTTTTTTTATTTGCTTGAATTTAGATTTTCCCTTAATTTTGTATGTCGTTCTTTTGGAATTAGTGATAGTTTGACGGGTGACAGGACAGAATGGAAGAAAAAAACGTGTTGTGTGGACCCCAAATAATATGGCATAAGGGCAGGAAGAAGAAAATTCTTTTCTCATAACATAGTGCACTTATTTTTCATTTTTATGTACTATATTTTACAAAATAAATGATTGATTGATTGAATTTTTAATCTTTTTCTCAGGATTCCGACCTGTCAGTGTTCGAGACGACGATCCGGTTCGTAGGAGGTTTGCTGTCATGTTACGCGCTAACCGGAGACAGCATGTTCAAAGACAAAGCCGTGGAGGTCGCAGACGCCTTGCTACCAGCCTTCGACACTCCTACAGGACTGCCGTATGCACTCATCAACCCGTCAACTAAGGTAACATAGTAAAAGTGCAAAATTCGGCTTATGCTAAGCGAAGACTTAAGTTTGCGTGCCTTTCGGTGGATGCATTTTAGAGCGTGTGCGCAGGAATTGCATGACTTGATTCCACCATCGAGCAACCCGACGAACAGCGAGTACCTATCCATCCACCTTTACGTTGTGGAAACCTCTACGGTGCGGACCAATCGTTTCGCCTCGTCGTTTATACCGCGTAAACCGAGAGACTGGAACAATTTGCCTGCTGCGGTCTACCTGTCCAATTATAATTTAGGTATCTTCTAGGCTAGAGTGAATAAGCCATTAACGATTGCATCACTGCTTACCATAAGGTGGGATCGTAGCCAAGCACTAGTTTATATCAATAAAAAAAATACAAAACTGTTTTTTTTAATTGATATAAACTAGTGATGTAATCGATGATGGTGAATCGCACTAATTTATTAAGAGTCACTCAGACACCTAAATTATAATCGGAAGGGAAAACCGCTAGAGGCACATTTTCCCAATCCTGCGATGTACGTGGTATAAATGACGAGGCGAAACGCTCAGTCCGGACCGTAGAGACGTTAACAACGTAACTTGCCGTATGACGGGTAGTCGTCCGATGGTAGAAAGGTAATGGCGGACTCAAGTCATGTAATTCCTGCGCACACACTTAATTATACGAATTGTATTTCACATTCAAGTGCAAACAGGAAGCGTCTTTTTTGTGTATTTTTTTGCAAGATGCGATTAAATTAATTGCGCGACCATCTGTACCAACACAAAAATATCGGTAAATATAAAGTGCAAACATACCGCGTCTCAGTCATTGTCGCTCATTTGTGTTGTAAAATTAATTTATTACTGTGCATTATTCAAGCTGCTTATAAAACCCTACGCGTACTTAAACGACAAGCAATTACAGAGACCTTTATCGGTAATTAGACACATTTATGATGAATAGTGTCGTAGAATCTTAAATAGCGATTCAAGCTGACACATTTAACGCGTGGAATAAATGCCTATAACATAATTATTATCGTAGGGCCGGCCGTCCTTCGTGGAACCTGCTAATTTATGGATTTTATTCATATATTTTGTCTACCCACGCACATTAAAAGTAGATTGACTACGATCATTTGATTAGAATATCCACCATGCAGCTAAAGATTCCGTATGATCTGTTGTATGACTCTTTCCAAATTTACTCGCGAGTTCTGCATCAGGTATCTGGCTCGAAGGACCATAAATAAAACTAACAAAACCAATGTTACTAAAATTAAGACATTAACAAAATCAAATCATTACAATCAAGACATTTTAATCAAAATTCGTTCGAGACCCTGAACCCATGAAAGCTCAGTAACGAAACGTAGGTGTTCAAAAGTTGAATGTGAACAGAAACACATTTTGTTGATTTGTTGGAAAAGGAAATTAATTGTATTTTTTAATGCATTGTTTTAATTAAAACCGGTTTAAGGCACATCGGTTAGATGGTTTCAAAGTCTATAACGGATATTGGTAGAATTATTTTTATTTTTGTACTGTCATGTACTGTAGAAGTGTAGATGTTGCCTAAGAAAATTGTTAGGTAATCCGTACTATATGTTAACTTAATCAAAGATCCAATTTCCGTAGCACGTTGACGCTTGTACAGGATGGTTACAATAAATGCAATATCCTGAAAACCTAGTTGGCAGGTTCCGCTCATTAACCGACTTCGTGATGAACTATTTATGTTCTTAAGAAATATCGGAATTTGTAATAACTAGCTTCTGCCAACGGCTTCGCTCGCGTGAAAGTAGTTTTTTCCATACGAACTTTGGACCTACATTTCACCCCTTTAAAGTTGAATTTACAAAAATCCCTTCTTACGTCGCCTACGTCATAAAAGCAAGCCTTGTGCAAAATTTCACATTCGTAGTCCCAGTACTTTCGGCTGTGCGTTGTTATGTCAGTCAATTATAGTAATAATAATTATTATTATTTAATTCAGATAATACAATCCATTATTGTTAGTAAAGACGTACACAACTTATAAGCTAATTGTTACTTGTAGTAGTTTGGGACTAAAATCAATATGATAATAATATGTATTTGTGAACAAATTTTTTTGTATGGTGACGATTCGATTAACGCAGTGTTTGACTGCTGCGCTGTGTCGCGGCTTTGATCCCAACACGGAACAAATATTTGTGAATTCTTAGTGTGAGGCAAAGATTTAATAAAAAGTACCAATATAAATAGATGTTTGAAATGGAGTCGTCACAGAACTAAAATCTAATAGGAATTGGACACGCAACATTATTTTTCATGTTCGTGTGATATTAAAATACGTACATAAGTACATAATATGTAGAAACGTGCATTAATTTTATCTACGGACATAAATATATTGCATTTTTATCGTAAATAACTATTTTGCAGTAAAATATAAAATGAACCTTATATACTGCTTAATACTAATATAATAAAGAGGTAGGTATAATAATTTGTTTTTTTTTTGTTGTATTTATGTTTTTTTGTTTGTAGGAGGTAATCTCTGAAAGTACTGATCCGATTGCTAAAATTATTTCACCGATAGAAAGCTGCTTTATTTCTGACTGACATAAGTTATATTTTGTGTACACGGGAAATGCTGCGGGCAAAAGCTAGTATGTATAATTACTAGCTGATTTTGTAACATTCTAAATTAAATATCTTCAACATTTGCACAATGACACAATTTCAAATTCAACAAAGTCAAGTAAACGTTTAATTATTTCTTTTTTACAATTTTATTTTATTATAACATCGCATTGAATTCGTCTGTAAGGGTGTCATGATATAATTTAATAAATAAGTAAAGCCCGGCAAATCTAAAAAGTATAACGTGAGTACCGTTTGACAGTTCATCATTCAGTTCGATTAAAAATTGTATATGTTGTAATAAAATAAAAACAGCTTCATAATTCAATGGTTTTACGGAAAAGTGTGAGTTACGTCTATACAAAGCTTCTTAGATTTATTGTGATATCATAATATCTATAATTATAATTACTACGCATCCTTTCCACAACCGCAAATTCTAAGCCAAATCCATTAAAATATTCTTTTAATTTGACAGGCGAGTCGTCAGTACCACTGGGCGGGACCCAACAGCATCCTCTCCGAGCTGGGGACCCTCCACCTAGAGTTCACCTACCTCAGTGACGTCACGGGCCGTGATAGTAAGCACATTTGTCATACTCCAATATTATTAACAGCCATTCATCATTCCCTCTTCAAGCGTCCGACGCGCGACGCTCGCGCTTTAGTCTTTTCTTTTGTAAAATATGTATATTTTTAAAAGATACTCCATGGAGCGTGGTCGTGATTTTGTAATGGATAATGTGTACTTAAGGTACTTTGTGATTAGTTCTTGTGGTTTGTATGGGGAATTTGTGTACTCGGACTATTAAGAGAGTTCTCTTTTTAACACGCTTAAATTAGCTTCACCTGTATGTTTGAAACCAACGCCTTTGAGCTCGATTTTGACCTACTTTGGGCGATCAGATTTTCTTCAAACTTTGCACACTCATCAAAGACTGATGACAATACAATAATCCGTTTTTTTTAGTGAAAAATAAAAATATAGTTAAAAAAAAAAACACGCTTTCATAGCATATCAAACTAAAAATTGTAAAATAATTTTCAATATATGTAGAAAATAATAATAATGAACGAAAAATATTAATATCATATTAACATCATTTTTTTGACAATGAATGTCGTAGTTGTGTTCGGCTGTGAATTTGCTGGAGTGGAGTATCTTTTAATCGGATATTTTTGACGTGTAGGCTAACGAAGACGATGATACGATATACATATTTTGAGCTTGATCCAAAGTCCTTTCACATTGTATATTTTTAAAACATAGCCGAATTTTTTTCTTGGACTGACTGATATTTAATTTAATATAGAATCTTTTTTCACCATACTTACCTAAAATTAGTTTTTTTTTAAATAATTCACTATTTGTAAGCGTGTGAAGTCTAGGTCTTCAAGCCTTTCTCTTTCGAAGTATCTGATTTAGCTTTCTTCAAATATTTACAATTGTTCTGCTTCCAGTCTACAGACAGAAGGTGAACCGCATCCGCGAAGTGTTGAACAACATCGACAAGCCAGGCGACCTGTACCCGAACTTCATCAACCCGCGCACCGGACAGTGGGGACAAAGTGAGTTCTTTCATACATTTGATAACCTACATGCTCTTCAGTTTTCATGAACCCCTGGTACAATTTCCCGCCGAAGTATGGCTAAGTACAACAAACCACAAATAATTCTGACTGGCCTGTTGGTCTAGTTGTCAGTGACGCTGACTGCTATGCCGGAGGACGTGGGTTCGATTTTCACTCAGGACAAACGTTTGTGTGAGCATGATCATTTCTTCTGTGTCTGGGTGTAATTTATCTATAATATGTATGTATTTAGAAATATATAAGTATATAACTGTGTGAAAGTTGTGGAATATAAAAAAAACACAATCTATATATGTAGGTACTCATAAAGATTGTGATTTTTTTTATATTGTATTGTATTTATAGCTAAATGGTATAAAAGCGTATTCATTGGGTTTAGAATTTTTGATGGATTTAATTTGAAAATGTTTTATGTCGTTCACACTACCATGTGTGACGGGATAGATATGCAAGTCACGCATATGGAGACAAATCATGCGCCCATCTAAGATCGAAGGTCACCAGCCAATGACCCTTTGAACTGTGGTCAGTTCACCACAGTTCTAGACGGGTCTCAGTCTATTTTACATACAGTCTGAGCTACATGCATGCCAAGTCAAAACGGCCCTGGCCCGGTTGCATAGTTCGAGGCAGTATGAATAGCACCTTTAGCGGCTATTAGTACTTGCTTGCAATGCTAAAGCTAGAACTATATTAGACCAACGCACACGTGTGTAACACGCCTGATTTATACGTAGAACGACGTCGCGTGGCGTGGATCTAGTGTAGCTCTACAAATCTAGTTTCCATATAAAATGTATGGAGACTACCGGCTACTGCTGCCCAGTGTGTGTCACACGTGTGCGCAGTGTACTTCTAGCTTTAATACTGTGACGGGACAGTGTGAACGACGCCTAGTGAACGCACGAATTCTGTCGCGCCGGATAGCAATTGTTATCATCACGATGCCGCTTTTAATAATACCTATCTCTAAACTTGTTTATAATCATTTAAACGGTTTGATTGAATTGGCACAGTTTAACTTGAAACACAAGTTTATTGGGCATAACCTTATCTAATTAAACAAATGTATTTACTTATAACAACCAGTTTACTTCTTACAGTATTGAGGTTATTAAATCCAAGCTGTAAACAAATTTTGTGAGCAATTAAAATAAGGATATTGCGAAATAATAATAGTGTCGCCTCCAGGAAAATTACATAATAATTCTATTATTATATCTTTATCATTAAACGTAACATAAGCAGGGTATTCAATCATTAAACGAACACACAATTTATGAAAAGTTTTAATTAGGCACAATGCAGTATTCCTTGTTGTATTTATAGTGCTGTAACGGCGATGACGTCACATGAATGCCGCAATGAATAGTGAACTTTGCGTATTTTAACAGTTGACCTTTAAGTTACTTGAAAGAAAGACGTATCGTAAAATTGAGCACCCTGTAAACGATTAAAATTCTACGTGTTTGATAGTATGCAGCTTTATTTGACGCGTTTGTCAAACAGTCTACATGTTTGTCCCTACGAAATTTGACTCTCTTGAGAGTGTCGAAATAATATATAAATATACCTAGGTACGTTTTTTTGCAACATAAACTGCCGTATCTTTTTTTCGTTAACTTGCAAGTTTGATTTTTTCACAGCTTCAAGGGACCGTAGACCTGAGTAGTTATATAGTTTTAATTTCAACTCGATACCTCCACGCGTTTCCGGGTCTTGACAGACAAGCAAACAGACGGACGGATAACAAAGTGATCCTATAAGAGTTCCGTTTTTTCCTCTTGAGGTACGGAACCCTAAAAATACATTCAGCCGAACATAGAACCTCCTTCTTTTCGAAGCAGGCTAAAATGGACAAGTGCCTAAATTCTCGCCTTTTTGAAGATCACTTAAATGTAAGATGGACGTTCCTGATACAATTTGTCCGGCCATAATCTAGTTTGTCGTCTTGTTCCGACGGCGTAACCAATTGATGAGATTACTCTGTATTATTGATGTAATTTATCGATTAACTGAACATTATACAAATAACATGAAGGTCGGATAGGTCTTACAAGACCCATTGATTCGTGAACTTGTTTTCTATACGGGGCCCTTCGACCTTTATGTAGTAAAGGGAGATATTTTGGTGATATAAGTAGTTTGGTGATACTATTTCAAACACAAAACCATTGGTTTCCATGCATGATGCGTGATTAGTATAAGGATGGGGATATTTATCCTCCTCGTAACAACTCGCTAGCGTGATCTCAGGAATGTGCTTGGTTGGAACTATGTAGTCTGTTCGAAAAAAAAACAAAAAGACACCAGTTTACTAATATCACCAATATATCTCCCTTTACTCCAAATATGACCATTTGAATAGATCCATGATGCATTCCTTTTCTAAAATAAAAGTAGTTTAAGTTACTCATTATATCTATGAAAACCCCGTCAAAATCGGTCTAGCCATTTCGGAGATTAACCGGAACATACTGACCGACCAAAAAGTTCAAAATTGATTTTTTGCTACATGTATCGACAATACTTTTATAATATATGCATTTACTAAAAAAAAACATTATTTTGATATTATAAACAGACACTTCATTAGGGTTCCGTAGCCAAATGGCAAAAAACGGAACCCTTATAGATTCGTCATGTCTGTCTGTCTGTCTGTCTGTCCGTCCGTATGTCACAGCCACTTTTTTCCGAAACTATAAGAGCTATACTATTGAAACTTTGTAAGTAGATGTATTCTGTGAACCGCATTAAGATTTTCATATAAAAATAGAAAAAAAGCAATAAATTTTGGGGGTCCCCATACTTAGAACTGAAACTCAAAAAAATTTTTTTCATCAAACCCATACGTGTGGGGTATCTATGGATAGGTCTTCAAAAATGATACTGAGGTTTAAACACTAACAACGAAAATTGGTTTGAACGAAATCTAGTAAGTAGTTTTTTTTTATGCGTAATAAATCGAAAAAAACACAGTATTATTAAAACATCGATCAAAGTTACAACACATTACAAGAACTTTTATATTATGTTACTTGCTGCTACGGAACCCTTCATGGGCGAGTCCGACTCGCACTTGGCCGGTTTTTTTATTTTATTTATATCCATCCATAGATTAGTACTACGCGTCTGGTTCAATCTCTTGAATTAATTAATGGATGTAACAAAGCTATTTTAAAACAGTTCCATTGAACTATATTACGTTTGAGTACCATTTGTAAATGTTTTAAGTGGCTCATTGGCCTAGTGCCAAGTGGTTGCAAGCGCGACTGCTGAGCCTGGGGCAGTGTTAGTAAGTTCTTCCATTAGCATTAGGAATCCCTTAAAACGTTGGCTTTGGATTTGTGCCCATACAATGGCAACAGAATTATTTATTTAGGATCCCTAACACAGGATGAAACCTGAGACACCTGTCTAGCATTTTTATGTAAAGATTTTTATGTACAAAATTTCAAAACGATTAACGATTACGAAAAATCACAAAGTAATAATAATAATCTTTATTTCATTTTTTACACAAAATAGTTACATGTAACAGCCACAAGTAAATCTTAAACAATTATGCTGTGTCCAAGTAATAACTACGAGTATCATAATGACTTATCAAATATTTAAACTACAGGAAAATTTACTTTATTAACTAAAAAGGTATAATTGCGACTTGCCCGAGCTAGGTTTATAAAACCTGTGTTTGCTTGCTGAAAACTGCTTGAAAATAAGCTTGTTATGTCAGCAAAAATACATAGTCACCTGGCCATCCAGGTGGGACCAGGGACCGATAGCGCTTTCCTTTTATAGGGTTTTACCCCGGGTTTTGAAGGGCTAGGATATTTTAATTCAATTAAAAACCCCCATGGTTTTGCTGGATAGTTTTTTAGCTAACCTTCTCGAGGGAAACCCATTCATTGACTATCCCAAAAAATTATCTGGGTTTTTGCAGTCGAATACAAAAAGCGCTAACAATTAGCTATCCCATTCTGAAAGGGAAACCCCTTCGTAAGCGCTAACCAATATATTAATTCAAGCGAGTTTGAACCGTATTTTTAGCACAATAAGAGCGATCTGAAGCCAGTAGCAGCACGTGCAGACGAATTCGGCAACTCTAAGGCACACAAAGATAAGCCGACCGATCACCGCGTTTTGCTAAAATATAACTTATGATCTTTCTTTTAAAATCTATCGTGGGCCGTGCGTCAGTGAGTGCAGCGTTGGCGCAGCGCGTGTTTGTGTGCATGATGTTGTGTTTGTTTACTACATACTAATACGTCACGGGCACGGTAATAATATGATATTATTATAGCTATATAATAGCCAAGAAAAGATGCAATGCATAGATATTTTCAGTATGACGAGACAAATAATTCCAACAAATAAATAAAAAGTACCATAACTAAAAAGTGTAAAATAAATAACTTAAATTTCGGAAGTCGGTGTTTCTATAATAGTTTTGTCCCTTCGTTATTTAACATTGACTTCCAAAATTTAAATTATTTTGTACTTTTCAGTGAACATTGAAGTCGGCAAAGATTTTATATATCCTAGAAGTCGGTTATATTTTTTTTTTTGTAAAAAGTTTTTTTTCGATATTTACAGACTACTTTATATAGAACTTTCTGATTACGTTCTTGGATAAATACTCTATAAATAAATGCTCAATATTTTATAATCTATACGGACGCCGGCGTTCGCTTGTTGTCTAACCATAATGGCGCGAAATCACGCGCGATTTGAGTGGGTCCTCTGTCTGCATATGTAATGGTATAATATAATACCTAGGACGGGATGTGAATGTGACGTGCATTATTATTTATTATATACTTTATTGTACATACAAAACATAACAAAGAAAAACTTATATCTAAAACACGTACAATGGGCGGCCTTATTGCATTCCGCGATCTCTTCCAGGCAACCTAGAATAGACAGTAATTGTCAGAACATGATATGGGTCTGTCATAAGTTCAACAATTAGTATAATCTTAAAATTAATTACTTACGTTTATAATAATTATAATTGGTAGATACACAGATACATACATATGCAATATAATACACACATAAATACATACATACCAAATAATAATATATGAGCAATTATAAGAAAGGACGACTTTCGAATAATCACAGCGACAAAAGTCTCTTGAAGGCAGGCAACGATTGAGCGCGTTATTAATAATGCTTAAAAATATATCAAAATAGGTAAGATACAGTTTATAATAGGTACCTACCTAAGTACCTAGTAATAGTAGTTGTAATAGCTTGATGTAGAATAGTACCTAATGATATTTCATTACTATTTTAATGTTTATTTACCCAACTTTATAACGAAACGAATACGGATTGCCTCGTCTTCAGACGTTTTTGAATTTGAGAAAGCGAGAGGGATCATCGGCAACAGTTCCGCAAGTCCACCTTAAGTAGGTACAACAATTGTATAGGAAGGCTCACGGTTCGTTCGCCAAATTCATGGGTTTTGGCCAATAGGCTGGCACAAAGCGTATTTTAGTTGTGTGCGTATTAATATAATAATGTACTAGCTGTGCCCGCGACTTCGTTTGCGTGGACTATGCCTCTGTGTAAAGAAGTGTGATGCGTACACTAGGTACAGGCTATGCTAACTTGTTTTTTAGATTATTTTTCATGGGTGCGGCCAGCGTGAGCACTTTATGAATTCGCTAATAAAAAAAACTTTTGAAATGTATAAAGTACCCCTCAGCCAAACTCATTCATCTCATAACGATTCTAATAATACCAAACACGGTTAGATTACATTAATTTACCTTCTAGCGTCATCATCAGATCAGTTTGATACATCCCCTCCCCTTTTTTTTCAGTCAGTCATCGACTGCAACAAAAATTGCTTTGTATACGACAAAGCAATTTTTGTTGTTACGACAGTTTTGCTGTGATCCTATGAGGAGTTCTGTTCCATATCTTCGAAGTTAATGATCAGATCATAACAATATTTCTATGGAACCAACTTGGAAACATAACCTTTCAATCAAAAAAATAATTATTAAAATCGGTCCACAATTGACCGAGATATCGGTGAACATACATAAAAAAATAAAATATACATTCAGCCGAACATAGAACCTCCTCCATTTCGAAGTCGGTTAAAAATAAGCAAACCATTCCGTTATTCTCTATATAATATAATACCCATAAGGTATAGATATTCACAGGATAAAACCTATGAGGTCAAAGAAGAATTCTAGCCTGCCTACTCCTACTTAAAAGGGATAATTGCTGGCGGAAGAAAATACCCTTTTATTAAGTGGAAAGCAATAAAGCATTTGGACAACCCAATAAAGGCTAGGTTAGCGCTTACCCTTACGATATCGCTTGGGTTTCCTTCTCATTCGGCTTTCCATAGTATTTCGCTAAGTATTCGTACAAGTTTCCCAAATAAAGGGACAGTCAATCGTAAGGGAAACCCCTTGAAAGGGTTTTGAAAATTAATCCGCTCGTCCGGTCCCTGGGTGGGACTGAGGGATAGTTTTGCACTTGCATCCAGCTGTTTGCTGGCGCCTAATGCCCGCTATGCTCTGCCGTGACCTACTTAGTGTCGGTGGTGTCCAACTTGTGATCTTTTTAAATATTTTTGGGAAAAAATATAACATGGTGTAAAAATTTTTGGAATCCATTCAGTTACTGATTCTGAACAAACTATATTCAAGTTTCGCATATAATACTAAAAATAATGTTTTATATCGCTCACCTTGCAATATATTGGCATCTACATTATACACCGCTAAATTTTGATCGTTTTAACGCCGATTACTACCTACAGGACATTGGACTCGCTCAGCTGACGTTTTCTTAAAGAAATTAATTTCGTACATGCGTAAATTAATACGAGTCTTGAAAAAAATATGCTTTATTTTTTAATTTTATCTTTATAAATCGATAGTGTTCCATGTACTGGATAGACCCTCCACGGGATTAAAACGATTAAAATTTAACGGTGTATATGTAGGTTTGTCCATACAAACTTTTGCGTGTTTTATCCCCTTAGAGGGTGAATTTTGAAAAACTCTAGTACCTACTCACTTACGTCATAAAGGAAAACATTGTTCAAAATTTCACGCTCCTTGTCCCAGCAGTTTCGGCTGTGCTTTGATATGTCAGTTCCTCCTTTTATGTATATAATATAGTGTTTGTTTCCCTACTCCTACAATTACAGGCTCTCAAAAACAATTCAAAATGTAGTTAACAAAAATAAAATTACAAATTAATTAATAACAGCACATTAAAACCAAAATATGTGGCTAGTTAATTAATTTGACACTAATCAGGAAATTGATATTGAAAATTGATTTAGGAGTAATAATGGTGATAAAATTGAAATAACCACGAATATTACATAAATTCCAACGAATTTGATTAGATTAATTTTTTAAGCTATTGCATAGCTTCTATCGCGGGCCTTGAGCGTGGAGACCGAATCCAGAAATTCCGTAACGAAAATAACCTAACACCCCCCACTCATTTGTTTTTTGAGCGTGGTGACCGATAAGAAAACAAATGAGTGAACAATCAATCAAAATTCAATTCAATGTGTGAAAGTGTAACTTCAATTAATATCATAGAAAAAAAAAAACAAAGGAAAAAAAATACTGCATAAATAAAATAAATAAGTAATTATAATTGCATACGTTGATAAAAATGCTATGCAATGGCTTTACCGCGGCAGTCCCCGAGTGCCACACGTCTTTTTTATTTTTTATACATTGACAGAGAGTCGCAGATATATAGGGTGACTGGTATACACGTGATTGTACTCATGATAACAGACAACTTTCTCTAAGAAACTTTTTTTTATACTCATTATTTAACTTATATATTACTAGCTTTTGTCCGCGGCTTCCCCGCGTAGCATTAGGGGCATACTTAAAATTCAATTGTTCAAAGTTAAAGCCAAATTTCATCAAAGTCCGTTCAGTCGTTTTTGCGTGATTAAGTAACAAACATCCACACTTTCACATTTATAATATTAGTTAGGGACTTAGGATTTAACCGTAACATGTAGATACCTACACGGATTACATACACCAATGGGTTTGCAAGCGGCGCGGGTGCACTATCACTATTGTAGGTAAAGTACAGGAGACAACAGTGTTACGCAGGTAACAGCTGAGAAGTCGAAGGCGCGCGCCCGCGATTTTTCGCGAACAGCTGTTTTGTTATTGTGATAAAACTAATGAGTATTAAAAAAAGATTTTTTGACAAAGTTGTTTGTAATCATGAATACAATCACTTGTATAAGTATCGGTCACTAATTACCAGTCACCCTATATATATTGTACTTGGGAAAATCATCCAATGACATCTCCACGATATATAAATTACACCCAGACACAGATCAAATGCTCGTGCTCATGACACAAAATTTTTTCTTGGGTGGGAGTCGAACCTACGACCTCCAGCATAGCAGTCAGGGCCACTAACCACTACACCAACAGTCCTGAGTTCTGTTCTGTATTGCTTTGAATAACTTTTATTTTATTTTTCTCTTAGGGCACATGTCTCTGGGCGCTCTAGGCGACTCCTTCTACGAGTACCTGTTGAAGGCGTGGATTGCGTCAGGCGGCTCGGACGAGCAGGCCCGCATCATGTTCGACACGGCCATGCAGGCTGCGCTGGACAAAATGTTGCGCGTCTCACCCTCGGGCCTGGCCTACCTCGCTGAACTCAAGTATGGAAGGATTATTGAAGAGAAGATGGACCATTTGTCTTGTTTTGCTGGTGAGTAACGATTATTTCATGTTTTATTGTTGTGATTGATGGAGATTTTAATTACAATACCTACGTCATAAATATGACCTACATCGAAGTGTTAGACAATGCTCCATAAAGCCGATATTTTCCTTATTTTGCTACTAGGGCGACTGCATAAGTGCCTATTTTACATAAATAGGTTATTTCTTAGAAGGCTAGAAATAAACTTTTTTTTTATTATTATTGATAAGCTCGCGTTCGACCACCATCTCACCTGATAGTAAGCGATAATGTGGTCAACGATGGATCACGCTTGCCTAGAAGTAACCTATTCACTCTGGACTTACTTCCCTAAGTTGTAGTTATCAGGAAACACAGACTCCGGCAGGAAATTCCACTCCTTGGCTGTACGCGCAATTAATGCGTTCCGAAAACGCTTTGTGCAGTTACAGGGTCAGCGTGCTCCATCGTCGACCCATTGTTTACTATCGAGTACGAAAGTGATCAAGCGTGGACCTATCAATGTAATAATATAAAATAAATTACATTATTTTTTATCATGTCTTAGTTTTTTCGCATTTTATTTATTTACTAGCTTTTGCGCGCGGCTTCGCCCGCGTGGCATTAGGTACTTAAGGAATCGGGATAAAAGGTAGCCTATGTTCTTTTCCATATCAAAGGCTATATGCATGCCAAATTTCATCCAAATCCGTTCAGCTGTTTTTGCGTGATTAAGTAACAAACATCCAAACATCCACACTTTGACATTTTTAATATTAGTTAGGATTTATATATATATCCTTTATTGTACACCAAGATAATAAATTTATACATTCGAACCTTTATTTAGAAAAGCAGGTTTTTGAACAGTAGGTAACCTAAGATGCGGGTAAAACCTTGTAAGACAGTTACACAGACAAATATTTTGCTGTGGACGGCTTTAGCCTTTACTAGTAGTTCGATCGACGCCGAACTGAGGCTCAGTCGATATTTAGATCAGTGGCATAGAATTTGAAGACATACCATACATGTTTTTACTGATATATCTTACCGCCCAATGTCGCATATGTACTCACTTACTTAACTGTAGCATTTAGTGGTACACCCTTATATAACACATCCAAGGCTTAGGGGAATATTCGAAAGAGTTACTGCAGTCCTAGAACGAAAAGAGCGACTGAAAGAACACAGTAGGTTCAGAACAGCTTCATCTAATTTCGGATTCAAGCGTTTAATTTTACTGTGACACACTAAGCTCTTGTATCCACTTTTCAATAACTTGTGTCTAGAATTATTAATTTACAGATAAGAGTATATTATTTATATTTCCAGAAATCCTCACTTATATACTAAACTTATACTATAATAATGTTATAAGTTTGTTTCTTTGAACGCTCTCTCAGGAACTACTGAATCGAATTGAAAAAATATGATTCGTGTTAGATAGACCATTTATGAAGGAAGAGGCTGAACGACCAATAGGAGCGTAGCAGTAATTAAAGACACGGTAAAAAGCTCGAGAGACAGTTAGGTCTAAAACTGCATAAAGCGAACGTCCGCGCGGTCCTGTACATAAATACTCCGTATCAGGGAGCCGCGCGGGCATCCGTCGTGGGGCCTGCCTTTTAAAAAGAAACTTTGTGCAAAGGGGAATGAAACTTTTGCCATACATTGCTGACATACAATTTTCTTTCTTTTCACCAAAAATGATACCTAGCCCTATATCTTAGAGGACTGTAAAACGGCCGACACTGTATTACGCGGTCGCCCGCGCAGTCCCATACTACAGTGCTCCGATGATACGACTACATGCATACCGCCCGCATGAACGGGCACGCAGTTTTGGCCCTTAGTCACTTTATTATACTATTTTAGATGTACTAAAACCATATGAATTTGTTTGCAGGTGGTATGTTCGCGCTAGCGTCGACGACGCTGGACAACTCGATGTCGGAGCGCTACATGGACGTGGCGCACAAGCTCACCAACACCTGCCACGAGAGCTACGCGCGCTCCGACACCAAGCTCGGCCCGGAGGCCTTCAGGTATTGTGCTCACTAGTTACTAACTACCACAGATATCCTCGGGGTGACGCTTCGAGCTGATGGCCTCTCAACCCTGGACTCTTCCATAATTATGGCGGTAGGTCCCCCTCTTTAAGTTGTTGCTGAAATGACTTCACGGCGCCCTCAACTTCCACATGACGCAGATTCTCACCAGACATGGTAAGTTCGGGAGGTTCCTGCACCGGATTCGTGCGTAAGAATCGCCACAGGTATCACCACTTTATGGACTGCGTGGAGGACACGGTAGAGCATATCGTAGAGGTGTGCCCCGCTTGGGCAGAGCCCCGCCGTGACCTCGTGGCGGCGATCGGTGGCAAGCCTAAGTCGTCGACGGCGCTTCTGTAGTGTAGGCAACTGCACACTCGCATTGGAAGCGTATAATATAATTCTGCCAAGCCTATTCCATCATCGGACCATCAGACGTATGGCAATTTGCCACCGGTACATGCTGGACATTCCACTAGCACTCAAAACGTTTTGAAAACACATTCATTGTGCGCACAGCTAAAGAGTGGAATTCCCTGCCAGAAACATTTAGGCTCGGCGTTCAAAAGTCAGCGAGTAAATCAAGGCTTTGCCTTTTATATATTTTATACAGATTCGTACATAACGTACTTGTATCAACTATATGGCATAAAAATGCGTGAAGTAGAAACATACCATAAATAATGCGAATGCAATTGCGCAAGGCTAATAAAATTATACTGGCGATTATATAATACTGTTATTACATTCTCAACTGACTCGAGACCAATAAATATTTAAGTGCGAATATATTACTAATGTAAAAGTCGCTCACCACATCTGTCTGTCTGTCTATTCGAGATAAACTGATAAGAGTCAGAAACTACCGAACGGATTTTCTTGTGACGTTCACTGAGAGTTCATGGGCCGACTTCTAGGCCGACTACCACTACTAATACCATAATAGGTTGCAAAGGGCATGTGAAGGAATATAGGTGTGGTTTTACTCTGTAAAAGTCTGACATGCCTGGCCGCTTCGTCGTAGATCAGGAGAAGACATCTAATAACTTCTCACCTTTAAAAAAAGACAATAGACAGAGTAATTTATGAGAAAGATTAAGGTGAATAGTACATTTCTTTATTAATATTTTATTGTACACCATTACACATACAGAAGGAAACTAAAACACATACATGCATGTTTATAGTAAAGAAAAGTCGGGAATTGAAGTACTCCTCTTTCGCCACCAATTGGTATGTTAGATCCATATTCGCTACCGAGATAAAATACCTTATATAAAATATAATTGGTGCTGAAAGAGGAATACTTCCGGGAATTCCGAAGATTTCTAATACCCGTGTGAAGCCAGGGCGTGTAGCTAGTTTATTATTAAATTTCTATTTCAACCTTGCTATATTCATTTTCTTTAGCAGACCGAATGCATGCTCTCATACAAAGAATATGGTTCATTTTATTCTCAAACGAAAAAACAACGCGAGCATTTTTTATATTACATTGCTTTTTAGTACCTACACCGTAATGATGACTTAGAATTAAAACTACAACTATCACACAACGCCGTCTAGTCCCAAGCTAAGTAGACCTTGTGTTATGGGTACTAGACAACTGATAAACATACTTATATATTTCTAAATACAAACATATTAATTATAGATAAATTACACTCAGACACAGAACAAATGATCATGCTCATCACATAAACATTTGTCCTGGGTGGAGATCGAACCCACGACCTCCGGCATAGCAGTCAGGGCCACTAACCTTTAGACCAACAGGCCAACAGTCGAACAGTTATTTACTTGTGTATAAAGCATTTAAAAAGGGGAAGAATTTATTCTTTTAAAACTGTTTTGACCACTCTATCTAGCATCAATTTGCTAGCTTGTCGGTTTCCTATTGGTTGCATTATGGGAAGTGTGCATCGAAATTGCGTATCTTAATTTCCGTCAGACCCAGTCCATCATCGGACCATCAGACGTATGGCGATGCACCACCGGTACATTGTGGACATCTCACTCATACGCACATATAGTTTTGGGAACACATTTATGCGGTGTACAGCTAATGAGTGGAATTCCCTGACAAAGTTTCTGTTACCTTCAACCTTCTCTTCGGTCTTTATGTCAGGAGTGAATAGGTTACTTACTTCTCGACAAGCGTGCTCCATCGTCGGCCACCACATCACTGCTTACCATCTGGTCAGATAGTGGTCAAACACGTGCCTATCAATAATCCAAAAATCTACTTGTTTTTCAAATTCTATTCGGTTCTGCTAGTGCAGTTCGTCACCTGTCATTGCCGGAAGTTATACTGTAGCGACATCTATGGTGCTACATATAAACTAATAACTAGGAAATCCTGCATCGTACAATTGCCTATAGAGATAAAACATAACATCCGCCTGAACGGAGGATTTTGAGGTTTGTGGGATACCAAGAGAATGTATTCCCTACAAAAAATAGTTGGGCAGATTTATTCTCGCATTTGTAATATTATTGAATGTTGTTTTCAGGTTTTCGAACGCGGTAGAAGCGCGGGCACAGAAGAGTAACGAGAAGGTATACCTACTGCGGCCAGAGACGTTCGAGAGCTACTTTATCATGTGGAGACTCACCAAGCAGCAGCGGTACCGCGATTGGGGCTGGGAGGGCGTTCAGGTATGACCTCATAGAGTCATCATCATCTTCATACCTCCCGTACCCTTATTGTAAAGCCACCACTCCACTGGGCGTAGGAGCGAGCGGATTGATCCGCTAGCTCGTGCCGGGTTGGTTCCGGCGGCTTCGGTGTGTAGACACCAATACGTATTACTTTTTTATAAGTTTTTTGCATTTGCTAATTTCATGAAAAAGTCATTCAATAGGGTAAGACAAACGGTCCGTTAATAAATGCGTATTACGGCTGCCAATCATATTTTAATCAATATATAACTTGACGCTGACCTGCAAATTGAGTTCAAACACGTTGTTGTATTACAGGCGTTGGAGAAACATTGCCGCGTGGATGGTGGGTACACAGGGCTGGTGAACGTGTACCATCAGAACCCGCAGGGCGACGACGTGCAGCAGAGCTTCTTCCTTGCTGAGACACTTAAGGTAATGATCTGCTGTCATTAACAAAAGAATCCTTACATATTTATAAATCAAAGTCATCCACCGCGTCTGTCCTTACATATTTATAAAGCAAAGTCCTCCACCGCGTCTGTCCTTGCATATTTATAAAGCAAAGTCCTCCACCGCGTCTGTCCTTACATATTTATAAAGCAAAAACCTTCACCGCGTCTGTCCTTACATATTTATAAAGCAAAGACCTCCACCGCGTCTGTCTAAATGTTCGCGACAAGCTCAAAAATACTGAAGGGATTTTGATGCAGTTTTCATCAATAGACAGAGTGATTATATATCAGGAAGGTTTAGTTGAATAACACGGTGCGATGCGGTGCGGTTTTACCAAGTTTTTTTCTGTCTAACGTTTATTCAAGTAATTTATTAGAAAAACACTTGGTGAAAAAATAAAAATCGAATCTGTTTTTTATTAACTATGTTTTTATTGAAAGTCAATATTTAAAAAGAAGAAATGGTCATTTACATTTTTTTTCTGTAATAAAAAGTAGGAATATGGCTAATGATAGATATGTACAATATGGCACTATGAATATGTGAATTTGTAGATTGAACCACCTCAATTCTTATTCAAAAAACCTCAATCTGAAAAAAATAAGTGATTTGTTACTAACCCAAATAAACAATATTGTTAAAAACACTCGATCTTCTTTGGCACATACTTGCATGACCCACTCTAGAACCACACCTTTATATAATACTCCCCCCCCTCCATAGCTTTGCTCCATTTCCTGGACCCGATAATTTAGTTGCAGTCCATCAATTGTCCTGACCGTAATAACATTTCTGGGTCACAGTGGCGCAAATAGTACGTCATATTCAATGCTCCACACTGAACAAATGTGGACTAATAATAAACAAACAGCATCCTGATAAATAGTTAATGGAAACTACAGAAGTGATACTGAAACGTCCGATTATATAGTTATCTTCAAGGGTAGAGTGATTAGGTTCTTAATAAACTAGTGTGCCTCACCATTAACGATTGCATCACTGCGTACCATCAGGTGGGATCGCAGTCAAAACTCAATAAAAAAAAAGTTTCTTTGGTTTGTTCATCATGTTTTCTTTAACTGCATGCTGTTTATTTTAACACAGTATTTTATACTAAATACTAAACATTTTTTTTTTTCTGAAAACTTCATCAAAATTAGGTCTTAAATACAGCAGCAATTAGTATTTTAAACATTGGAATGCGGAAGAGTGGTGCGTTAGGAACATCTCGCCATCTTTTTAGTACGAGCGCAAACAAATGGCGGTGACGTCACATTTCAGAGCTTCCTTTTTATGTTATTTGACTGTTTCCCGTTCCACCAGATTTGAAAGGTTTTTAACTTACTTAATTTTGATTATTTTAAAAACTGTTACTATTTGCGATGTTTAATGAAATAATTTTTTGTAAATAGTTATAAAAAAAAATTGGTCAAGTACTCGAACGTTGAAGAATGTTTTCGCCACAGTCTTACTGAACTCAAAACTTCAAATACTAAGTAACTTTTCTTTCATTACAGTACCTATACCTGCTATTCGCCGACGACTCATTCATGCCGCTGGACGAGTGGGTGTTCAACACGGAGGCGCATCCTTTCCCGATCAAGGGCAAGAACCCTCTCTACCGCGAGAAACCGAAGCTGCCAGTACCCATCGAAGCTGCAGAGGAGAACAACAGAATATAAACGACGGACTCACAAGTATTATGATTTACTAAATGTTACATTTTGTTAGAACTGCAGTCGACTGAATGATAACTTGGTACGGGAATGCGATCGCAGGAATTAAAACTCAGCGGCTACAGATTCCTTTGCTAATCATATTTGTTCCCGCACTGTATGTGTTGGTACAATATCGCCAGTTATAAAGTAAGGCGTCCATTGACGCGTTTTACTTGTATGAAAGTTTTGACTCTACCATCTCTAGTCATCTCTGTGGTCTGTGGCCGAAATATACAGTTACCCGCATGTCCTTGAAAAGTTTGACTCTGATGAACTGGTTTTTTCGTAACTGCATTTCAAGTGTTTTTACTGAAAGACGGTTAGTAAAATTATTTTCGGGTTTTATTCCGATTCATAAGTCGAAAGCGATTACTACTGGCTGAGCGAGTTGATATGATAACTATCAGTTGTCATGTCATATGTAAAATTTGGTGGATTCAATCAGTAATGAAACGAATGTGAAACCGGAGGCACTGAGTTGGTTCGGCTAGCATCGAATTAAGGCAGCTGCACATTACGATCAGCTCCCCTAGCCAAGTTACAATAGTTTCGCTTGCGCTGAACGCCTCGTGTTGGCAACGCCCCTGATTCTTTTGTTCCGACTACGTGACTGAGCGTTGAGATGCCGTCATTCCCGTACATTTGAAGTTTTCTACTAGCGTTAACGATTATAGATTATCAACTTGGCTAGGGGTATTGATATCATAATCCTATCGACTTACGAATCGACATTTTTTCGAGTTTTTCTGTAACATGGCTCATATTAATCGCGATTGCTTACGTCGATAAAACATAAAGTTATTGGTATCGCGACGTTAATGGCTGGTCCCTTAACCTCGTTAAACTTGTGAAGTACGTACGATGCAGAATTATTTGTGAGTTGCAAGTAATAGATAACATAATATGCGAGTTACTATACTGTTGGCAATTTTTATTCAAATGATTTCTTATGACCATAAATTGGTAAATCCACTTTCGATTATTTTATTTTGACATCTGTTTTGCTATGTCTTTTCTATAAAATACTCTTTGAAATTATGTTTTGAATCCCCAAAATAATTAACAAAAAAAAAATTGTTTGGTTAAATACTTTGGGCGATTCAAGTTTACAGGTGATTTTTTAGTCCTGTATACAAAACTCTATAAACTATCCCTTGTCAATCTTCGTAATACTATAACCTTGTAAATCTAAATGATTTGTTACGACTACACACTCATATGATACCCTACGTATATTCGTCTCTGATTTTTGGTACGTAGTTATAAATTGATATTAAGACGTAGTTGATTCATTCAAATTCTTCAAATACGCAATCTAACGTTAATAAGCGGCTGTTAAAGTAACAACATTTTGGGAGCCAACCTTAGATGTAAAAATTGGGTGAAATTAACCTACTAAAGTTATCCATATCGATATTTAGCATTTAAATAACTAATCAGCAAGTAACAGACAACTAGCCACGATTGCTCGGATCGCCGCGTCCAGCACTACGCTATACAGAGTAGGGTGATGTTGCTCAAGTCAATTAGTGAGGATGTCGACACATTCGTAGTGTAAATACAACGGTATAATATAACCCGCAGTTCAAATGTCCGTGATCTCAATCGCCAACAAAAACTTAGACAAAACACTATTGTCTAATGAGCAATCAGTGTAAAAAGCTTCGATCATTTTGGCGAGAAATATCGATATTTCTCAAGTTTATTTTGATTTCTTATTGTATCACATTTATCCTCTAAATTTAGAATTACACTATTCGAATGAGTACATTTCCCTTAATTATAAATTGATATGTATATTATGATGAATGTTGTTTATTTATGTATTAGCTATGAATACTCACTTTATAGTAAATTCATGTATAGGTCAAATGTTATATTTAACCAAAATTTATTTAAATTTTTGAACATTTTTCTTTGGTTGAGATTAGATATTGATATGAAATTATTATGAATAAAGATCTGATTGTAGATGGAATGGCTCAGTAAGAACGACCAATGTTAACTTATTGCGGGCATTACTATGTAATATGCACAAACATAAAAGTGGGTCTACGCGAGAGGAGCCGAGCACGAGCCGAGCTCAAATTTGTGTCGTGTGGAGCGGGGAGCGGGGGCTCGGGAGCCGAGCACCAGCGACACTACACGAATGTGAGCTCGGCTCGCGCTAGGCTCCTCCAGCGCAGCCCCACCTAAACTTGGTTACACACTTCGCGGTCGTGGCTTCAGGTACCTCTCCTCCTCCTCCTAATTGTTATTTTAATACATATTTTGTAAATATTCTGTTATGCTGACTGTTTCCAGTGATTATCCCGTTCGTTGTTCTGATCAGAATATGTTCGGGTCCAAAACCTCTCATTGAATTGTGTTTCTTCTATGGCAGCATGTAAATGTCAAAATAAATCTCACTACTATTTATCTGATTTTCCCTTCTCTTACTATAACACTGTTACAATGAGAGTTTTGGGAGGTGAACTAGTCTTGGTGATACAGTTAAGATCTACATAGCTTAGGTTTGTCCGAGCTGAGCTGGTAGCCGCGACCGCATACTTTCTATATACTTCGCTTTACTAATGATACCACCGTCGAGGATGACTCGACGGCGACGCAGCTAAGGCACTCCATCCCAAACATTTAACTATAAAAACGCACGTCACGGGTGATTTTAACTAGATATATCTATTGATATGCAATTTAACTGATATTTTAAATAGGAAAAATATTCTTTATTTATTGAAACTTATTATTTACATTTCTATCTTTGATAACAAGAGTTTGATTTGTATCGGATCTCGTATTTATAAAACAATAAATATATTTTCTACTTATTCTTTTTTTTAAAGTTTATCATAATAATTCGGTTTATAACAAACTAACATATCTGCAAATTAAATTTTAGTATATAATGAAGCAAAATAATGAAATGCACTTAAGTAATATTAACATTCATGTAGCCGACCACCTGGTTTATTGGTTCAGTTAAAACTTTGGAGTGATTTACCTGATATTATTTTAAATCATTTTAGGAGCAGTGTATGTACAACTGAGTAGATAAACAATGATTTTACATGGACAAACTTTTCATTATTGAACACAAACATGTCTTCAATGAAATTATGAAGTTTATCTATTCATTTTACAAATAAAAACGACTAGCTTTGTCATTTGTGATTTAATATACAAAGTTACATAGTATATTTTATTATAATTTTCTGCACCTGTTAATAAAGCATTTAAATAAATAATCGTTCTTTGTAATTATTTGTTTAGTAAATTTTATTTGTTCTAAATAAATCCAAAAGCGAAATCTCCACTAAACATTGGATCACTCACTGATATTAGACGAAGTAGTTTGAATAACTGTAAATTGTGTATATAATAGTCATAGACGATAAAATATTTTAGTTTTAAGTTTCTGTGTGTAGACTTACATTGTTATTTTTTAAATTAAGAGTTGTCGATGTGCGTCTGTTGATGTACAGGTTTATGTTTATAATATTTATGTAATTTATATTTTGTACTGCCAAGTTGCGCGGCCGCAGCTCACACCGTCGTACCATCTTAGTAGCAGTTGACGTCTTGTGGATAAGCTGCATGGATATCGATAAAAACGTTAAAGAGTTTTCTACCACAATCGTTTTAGCGGAAATGGTATTACTATCTACAGCAAAATATTACCCTGTAACTGGTGCGCAAGTATTAAGAATATTATCTCCTTATTTGTTGTGCTCAATGTGCTTTAAATGTTAAGAGCATCCGCAAGTTACGTCAATAGTGAGGAAATCTCACGTCACGGTGTAGTTAAAGACTCTTAGTAGAAAATGTACTGAAAAAGAGATGTGCAAGTTGCGAATATTTTCACATGTCTCCACTTAGGTCTAAAGCTAAGCAGCAATATGTGAAAAAATATAACTTGTTGATTGTTCGAGTCGTCTCTCCGCTTGTGGTGGAATTCGGGCTTTAGTCCAAAACCGAAACAAAACATCGCTCCGATTTTAAGAATTAGAACGTATACATCTAAATAAATAATGAATGAATTAAAATTATTGATTAATTATTCAATCGCGTTAATCCCAAAATGGCATAATAATTTATTACTTGACTGTTTGACGTGACTAGTTTTAATTTAGAGCTGGTTTCTTAAGGCCTGTGCACTTCACGTTTTTTTAACGCGCCGTAGACGCGCGTTTGTAGCGGTACAGACGCGATACACACGCGAGTCAGACGTAGCCTGTAGATCTATAACAGGATAAAAGCGCGACGCCGAAGCACATTTCTAAAACGCGCGTCAACGGCGCATTTAAAAAACGCGTTGTTTATAGGCTTTTAAATCTACTTTTAATGTTATGAAGGTAGATATTATCGAATATACATATTCTTGTTATACAAAACTTTTTTATGTGAAAAAAAATGTATCAAAATGTATGTACTGCCTCCTCTGTTTGTTGTCCTAACTGAATCATGTATAGGGTGACACATTCTAACCTTACCTCTAAGATAGTTGTTCTGTATGTACTGCCTGTTATGGATCTGTATGTATGAAGTTGTAGTATTTAAAATAATAATGTACATTTTCAGTTATTAATTAAACATGTTTATAAACATCAGTTTGTTTAGATTTTTTCCTGTTGTCCTCATTCACATTGACGTCGCATGAACAACTATACAAAGGACTACAATCAGCTCCATTCAATTTAAAAAAACGTCCAGTTGTTTATTTATTTATTCATTTATGTACACAAACACTTAAAAATGAAATGGACAAATACAGATTAAAGAGTACAAAGGTACAGTTGCCATCACGGATCTTGAGCGCTCGGCATCAGAGTGGGGATCGCTTTGCGCATTCCATACATTGGCGAGCCAGTCGTCTTCGTTGTTAGATACATGCAGCAACGCAGGAAACGAATTAGGAGTGGCGTCTATGACGCGATGGTGCGGTGAGCCAACCACTGACACTCCCCGCCCCCTCGTCTCACTTTGCACCACTAAAGAGACCGAATATTTGACTTCTGCGCAACTTGAAGCCAGCGCTCAAGATTCGTGCCGGTAATTGTAAGTCTGACCTTCAGTTTAACGAAGGAGTATCGGAGAGGCGCGGCGGCGCCTCCATCGCTCACATGGCCGAGACACGCGCGACTAATGTGGGAGACACCTGAACCAGTGGGCCATATTTATGTAACGCGATAAGGATTCTTCACTCTTGCTCGACAACTCGCTTTTATCCCACCTCTTTATGCACGCTATAGACTGTTTTCCGCACTAGTGCAGAAAAGTGCGCGTACTCTCCCAGCCACAATGTTATTACATTTATCGTATAAGACTGGGAGTGCATCGACCTCCACGAGTCGCCTGTCAATTTTTTTATTCATAGTTTATTCATTTCTTCGTAAGTTAGTATTGAAAAATGTCGTTTGATACACGTTCAAATTTTTCACTGCAGCCCTCGGCTCTGTAACACTCGCCGCCTAAGGTTCGTACGAATTCCACCTCTGTCGCAATAACGAATTTTTTGCACTTATGTATATCAAAATCTTTTCATGTTGTAGTACGTTATGCGCTCGAACGACCAGCAGTTTTCTTTGGGTCTGTTTCATCAGTTACGATTACCTATGCTCTGGTTAACTTATCAGGTCATTTCATAGAAACTGTTCCATTTTTTAATTTATCTAGCAAATAGTGGCCAATGGGACATCGTACAATTGTTTGAAAAATTACATCTCAAAAGGGTAAAAAATAACATGCTGGCAGCTGGGGAAAGTGGTATGTATCAATAACTCAGACTGATTAAATGTGACTCCAACTACAGGTGGCAAATGAATCCGTAATGGTAGATCAATTACGGATTCATTTGGCACCTGTAGTTGGATTAGTTGATAGTGGACCTACAGTAAAAATAAAAATAAAAATTAAATTCGACAAGCCTGTTGGTTTAGTGGTTAGTGACCCTGACTGCTATGCTGACGGTCGTGGCCCGTCGTGGTTTCGATTCCCACCCAGGACAAATGTTTGTGTGATGAGCACGATCACGATAATTTTTGTTCTGTGTCTGGATGTAATTTATCTATAATAAATGTAATGTATGTATGTGTCTAGGTGTATGTATGTATGTATGTATTTAGAAATATAGAAGTAGGTTTATCGGTTGTCTAGTGCTCATACCACTTAGTTTGGGACTAGATGGCGTTGAGTGAAAGTTCAAAACCATCAAGGAAAAAACTAACGACGCCATTTTAACGTCTCCTGAAAATCGAACCCCAAAATTTGGACTTTAGGCATTTCTTGTTATAATACCGGAACGTCTTGTGCCTTACCGAGAGACCATGGCTGTACCGCCAGCTGCCGTAAAACTGTATGTCACGCTAACAACCATATCTACATGTTTTCGGCGTCATGACCTGGCTACGCCGCTATGGTGTCACTTACGGCCTGCAGGTCACTTTAGTCGTAGGAAGCGCGCGGCGTGGCGATCGGACGGCATCGGTAAGTGAAGCGTTTTCGCTATGTGCGGCCACAAAATAAATAGGTACAGAAGTCAATCTACATGCAAAGCGCGTTATAGCAACGCACACGTAGACACCGCTCACGGACACGATATCTCGGAGCGCCTCGGACCACTCGTCGAACAGTTCCGGCTCAAACGCTCATTGGTGTGCCTAGCGCCTAGGTATAAAAAGTGAAGTACATACATGAGATTATCTTCTGTACCTATCTATTTTGTGGTAGAGGAGACCAGACAGTTGCAAACTAGCGTTCCAGCCAAGAGAAAGGTTAAGGCAGTGGTCGCCGACTGGCAATGCCCTCGACTTACGAGTAGTAAGGTCGCTGGTTCAAACCCAGCCAGGCGCATTACTTTGTGTAATTTTATTTCATCACCATTGCTCTCAAAACGATGAAGGAAAACATCATGAGGAAACCGACATGTCCTAGAACCAAAAAATCGAAGACATCCTTGGTGGTTTATATCTATGTATTTATATATTAAATTATTTTAGTGTGTTGAGCCACGAAGACAGGCACATTGAAGCCCTTATAGTTTTATTTCCCAATCGGTTTCGTCGTTTGGTAAAATTTCCTGATTTAGAAAAGGCCTGCTCGCTTCGTGTATAACTTAAGGGCCAAGCGCCAGAAAAGTGCCATAAAACAGTGATTTTCTGAGGTCTATTTCTCCGTAACGGCTTGGTCAATTGGTTTGAAAAAAATATATTCTTATTATAGATTCATGAACAATAATATCAACATTTGATTTTTTCGTGCAATTAATACTTTTGTCAAAAAAAATATTTAGCAATTTCGCAACTTTTCCCTACTCCTTCGAAACGGCTTGGACCTTTAGAAACATTTTTACACATAAAAATTGGTGGTTAAATATTCTTCAAAGTGAACATTGCATATGTAAATCAATCAATATCTCGCAGAGAAAATGGATTTAAAGCGCTTTCCGGGCGCTGCTGGCCGCAAATAAATGCACAGATTTGCGTACTGCCGCCTAGGCGAGTGCGAGAGTTGCGTTCACATAATTTCGGCCTTAATATAGGTACTGGGTGATGATGGGATCTTACTTTATCGCCTTGACTAGTCATGTTGATTATTTAATATTATTTTAGTATGTAAAACAAGCTACAATTTTAAAGTGACAAAATACGTTTGTAACAAAAATTATATATTTGCCTACCTACTGTCTTTCTGTCAAAACTGCCAGAAAAATAATCGCTCTAATCGCTTTCGTCACACCAATTCTAGTTCATGACTCAGTCTAGCTCAAAGAACTTACAAGACTCGAAAAGACTCAAGAGGACTCAAAGGACTCGGGAGTCATGTGATTAACCATTCCTAGTCTTGAAACTCTACTCAAGTCTCGAAATGAAGACTAAAAGACTCGAGTTTCTTACAACACTAATTAAGCTGCTTTGTTCTTGAATGACATAGGTGGGCTATATTTTACGTGGGCGAAGCTGCGAGCAAAACTTGAATTGTAACTGGAAGTATTAAAGGTATAACAAAAAATTTCGTCCTCAGCAACTATAAGTACCAGTTTCACCACGTCTTCAATATCATTACAGAATTTACACTAGTATAAAACATGACCTTTGAATGTAGTGGCTCGCCGCGCGCCGCTGCAAGGTTATGTCGCCAACTATACAAACACGTCCCCTAATTGGATGGCTGCATAAATGTTAGCCCATAGACAATCATGCCGCGGCATTTACGGGGCTTATGGCTTCGTTACCTTTCGTCGCCCCCTTTATAGGCGGGTGGGTTGAGACAGGCGTAACGCAATAATGGGCCTACTTGCACATTATCATTTCACAATTGGATAGGTAATATGCGAAGTTCTTCTGTTTTTGCGTACGTATGACGCATTCGTTTACCTAAGCATTTATTAATTTTGCGAAAAAGTCGTTCTCCATACCACCTGTATTTATCAGTCACCTGGATCACACATGCCAAACTCAAAGTCGCTAGTGGACCGAAAGCATGAAGACCGTAGACTAGGCAGGCCGCAAAATCTAATCCTTAAGACGACATGTTGAAAATCTTTACGAAATAAAGGAGGGTGGAAATCCTGGGCCCACCTGTCAATATGTATGTTACATCGTTGGGTTGGGAATTTCGTAACTGAATAAAATTACTATGGCACCAAGGTACCTAAGTACAAAATAATCTTAGTCCCTTCAAAGTTATTTTGTAGTAGATATACTCATCAAGCTTTACGTCTCTTCCATATCTTCTTATCTGTCTAAATAAAATCTAAAGGTATATACACCTGACAGGTTTGCCTGCACATTAAGGCTTGTGATACCTGTCAGGTAAGCTTGTGTGAAAACCTGCACAGTTGTGCAACGTACACGCTTCGGTTTACCTGTAAAACTCAACTACAGGCAAATCTGTCTGGTATACCCTAGCGTGTAAACGTATCTTAACCTATTTGAAGCCGAATGCAAAAACAAATGAGTAATGGTGCGTCCACACCGAAATGACTAAAACCATATTAGGTTCCTTTAGCTGTCCTTTGCATTCCTGGACCACGGGTTTCCTTTTCGGAAGCTGGGGCCTCCTAACCGTTTTGAGGAACTTATGTAGGTATATCGGAGGCACAATCAACTTTATCTTAGCCAAAGTATCAAAAAAATCGATCTGGCTTCGATCGCTCTTTCATTCTAATTAGTCTTCAATTTTCGAGGTGCTTAGATACATTTTCGAGCTCTACCATATTTTTTGGAAAAGTACTGTTGAAATTCATTATTTATTTTCTCCTATCGTCAGCCTTCGTCGGGCCTTCCCTATTATCGCCTCGGCAAATCTTTACGTACACAACTGGATATGTTACGATATCATTACCATGGGTCACTTGTCTATTTTAATTAGCACTAAAAGTCAACAAAGATTAGAAAAGTGTCATCAGTATTGATAGTTTGTAAAATGTGTAAGACCGGGATGGTTCTTTGACCGCAGACGGCTTGTAAAACCGGACACAAATTTTATTGATTCATTTATTAAAAAGGACAGCCACATCACATATATATATATTTTTTTTTTATTGCTGATAGGTTCGCGCTTGACCGCTATCTCACCTGATGGAAAGCGACGATGCGGGCGATGATGGAACGCGCTTACCTAGCAGAAACCTATTCATATACACCGCTAAATCTTAATCGTTTTAATCCCGTGGAGGGTCGATCTGGTACATGAAAAACTATCGATTCGTAAAGATAAAATCAAAAAAATAAAGTACCGTTTTTTAAAACTTCTAGAAGTGTAACTAAAACTAAAGGGTATTTGAAAATTAAAGAAATACCTAACGAAGATTGACTAGTGAGCAAATTTATCGTCCATCGGCTCCTGAAGGCTACTGAGGTCGATAAAGTTAATTACTATTAAGTTCTAGATTTATGTTCCTACTTTACCTGTCCGAAATTAGACATTTTTGTTACCTGAAAACTTTTACTTAATGAAAAAGTTGATGTCAATTATATATTGGGATTACCTACCAAGAGTAATATTAGTGTGTCAATACAATTTAAATTGATTAAACATCTTTTGTTTTTTATAGCTTTCTCCTATCACTAATCATATGCTTATAATCTTGGCATCCATTACACTCATAACTTAATCATATATGTAACTACATAGTACAACTACCTCTCCAGAAAATGAGATCAGTCATGTCCACATACGATCATGAGTCACATACCAGCGCAGGCCAGTTAACGAGGCGGCTATGAAACCTGCACGACACCTTTCAACCCAACAAATATTGTTTCAATCAGCGCAGTGAAGACAATTTTCTTTATAGCCCGTGGGACGCTCCCTGTCCCCATTCTGCACCACCACGTGAACGGTGGTGGGGTTGCGAGGGGCGCAGCAAGCTTCAGGACTGCTGAAATAGTTGAGCCACTGATAAAGTGACGAGCGTGCCCGCGAAACAGACCGACTACCCATTTAATACAAACTGAATTTCGTACACTTGGTTTTTCATAATTATTTTGTTTTTAATTTTTGGTTTTCGATAATGGAATATTAATTAATGTTTATTTAGTATTTAATCTATCTTGGTTTTATTGCGTAAATGACCTCTAAACGACACTTCGATAGCCTTTCTACTTACTAAATATGATTTGCGTATGAGTTTTATTCAAGTTGGTGGTTTGTAAATAATTGGCAAGAAGGCTGCAACTGCAAGAATGTGGAGGCTGAAGATTTTGCAGTTGGCTGCAGTGGCTGCTGTAGTTTCAGGTACGTCACTATTGATGATTCTTTAGCCATGTAACTATCATTTACTTTGTCGGTTTTTATAAGGTTGTTGCTAATAACTTTTAGGAACTTTTAAAGTTTTAATTTTGATGATTATATCATACGCAGGCATAATCGTGATTTTTTATTAGGTAATCAAATGATAACGTTTTTTCTAATGTTGTGTAGTTATTGACATGAGTCAAAAATGTTTTTAATATGATTTTTTTTTTAATATCACAATAAAATGCAAGATTTAGATGGATAGTGTTCATAAAATTGTTACATTGCCTAAATTCAAGAAACATGACCTGTCGAGTTCATAGGCGTTACTAAATTGTAATAAATTAATCTTAATTAAGATCTGTCGGGTGTTTAGACATGATGTCTATATGAATTAATTCATGTTCTAGAGCAGAGATGTAATGGAGCTCCGCAACTGTAACCTGAAAGAATAGACTATAAATACTTTTATTCGGGACAGACAGCGCAACGGTTTCAAACACAAAGTAGAGTAGAACAAAAGTAGGTACAGAATGCGCTAAGCGTGCCCACACCGAATGTATCGCAATATATCGAAATAAATATTTAGTATCCGTAACTGAAATCGATATCAAAGTTTTGGATAATCTAGGATAAAGTCTCACCGATTTTATCCCTTTATCTTAGGGTGTTTATAATATCGTGCGGATGTCATCACACATGCGGAATCGCTCCGCATATGGGGCTGCTGCCCGTTATCACGTTATCGTTCCCGCGTATTGTATTCCACGCATTACAAACTTGTCTGAAAAGGACATTTGCGGGCTACGCGTGCGGAACAATCCCGCATGCGTGATGAACCCGATATGATGTCCCGTAAGATATTAAAAATATCGTAAAAGTGGCTAATAATTACTTATTATGACTGATTGTAAAAATAAATGATAAAATATAGACTAGAAATCAAATCAAAAATTCAAAAATCAAATCTTAAATTGCTATTTGGAAAACACAAATCTATACTTATAAAATCTGTCTGTCTGTCTGTTTGTTCAGGCATCACGCAAAAACTACCGGTTCGATTACGATGAAACTTGGTATAATTATTCTTTAATACCCTGGGCACCGGCGTGACGCACAGGACCGGTCGCTGTGGCGACGCTTGGGGGAGGCCTATGTCCAACAGTGGACGTCTTTCGGCTGATATGATGATGATGACCCTGGGCACCACACTGGGTACTTTTTATCCCGAAAAAGTATATACAATAATAATAATATAATAATAATATTCCACAAATATCACACAATAAAAAACAAACTTAATCTTGCAGTTCGATCCCTAGACCCGATTACTGTACCAACCGCAAATAATAAGTTTGTCGTAGGTTACGACACCCGCAGTGGAGTTTACTTTAGGGGAGTTCAGTAACCCCCCACAGAAAGGAGAACCGTGTTACCCAGAATTTAACGCGAGCGAAGCCGCGGGCAAAAGCTAGTATATAATATATATTTATATGTATAATTTCTTCTGTCTTCTTCTCACCTCAATCCTCCTAAACGGTTAGAACGATTTGGATGAAATTTTGTGTGTATATTTGAGTAGATTCCTGGTTTGAACATACAATTGGGTCCAGTAGGTGGCGCTGTAATCAAGTTCTCAATTTTTTTTCTTGACGAAAAGCCAGTTTTTGGCTGAGACAACTGGTGGTTCTGTTGGGACCGCTAGTTTAATATAAATAAATAAGCGTAGCTCCCGTATGGAATCGTATTGTTTTATACTATAGGTATTATACACGATTTATATAATTATATATTTAAGATATACACGATATTTTTTATTTGCATAATATAAATAACTAATGACAGACGTCCTATCCGAAACAGAATGTCTGTCGGGACCGCTAGTATAGTTATAAAATTCTGTTATCGGTAACAGAAACTATCCGAAAGTAACGGATAATCCGTATCTGAAACCGGTATAATAGATATTATTCCTTTAGCCACAGATCCGGAATGTCATATCTGCAACATCCCTGATCTAGTAACCTTGCTATCTACTTTATTTAATTGTTGTTTTATTTTGTCCGTCTAGTGGATCAAATGATCTGCAAGGTCGAATATGATATTTTTTCTGGTACCATTCTCTCTCGTCGATCCTCATTTTCCCATTTGAACTCTGTCTGTTGGTTTGATACGTTGTTCCTAAACAATTCTATATAAATAACATTGTATACCGGTGAAATGGGGTAAATAGAGACTTAGGGGTCAATAGAGACAAAACTTTGGTTTAGTTTTTTACTTTTTTACCATAATATCGGCCTAACAAAGCATCGATTTTTTAGAATACCAAATAAATGCAGAAATGCAGAAAATCTCAAACGGCGTAAATATAGTAACCTCATTGGAAGTTATGTGTTTGAGCCTTTTGGGGTTGAAACACTAGGGCCATGGTGTCCGAGCGCTCATCGAGTTGTTCGGGATATCAGCGAACAGTTGGTCGCTCTTCGCGTTGCCATCCAGCATGTCAATGTTGCCAGCGTTCTGGGCACTTTTCCCATTGATGTGGACGAATTTTTTGATGCCCTCCGAGTTTTTCCGTTTTTCAGCCTTTTTTACTCGTTTGTACATTTATTATTTAAAGTTTGTATATATACGTAGTACATAAAAAAAAATCTGATGAATTAATAAATTGATATAGTTGTATGCTGCAAAAAATATTCAAATATCGAGAAAATACTCTTTAAAGTTTCGTCTCTATTCACCCCATTTTACGGTAAGTATTTTTTACACCGCAAGCAGCAGATACGTTTTTAATTTTTATTTCTTGCGCGAAGGCACGGGTAGTAGTTAGTGCGCGATGTTTTTCCCTAACATAATTCATTTACACGTGTTTGTACAAAATTGATGGGTACGAACCGTAGTTAAAGTTTCAGAAAGGCATCCGATGTCAAAAGTGACGCGCGCAACCTTTTGGGTCACTTCCGGTGACAAGTTCCGGTTCACGTCAAGCTCTACTCGCAGCCTAAATTAAGGGCTTGCAGAGACTGGAATGTTGTTTAGAATTGTGATATTTTCTTAACAAGGGCAAAATGAATTTGAAAAAACTTAATAGGCAGATTTTTTTTTTGTTAAATATGCAGGCAAATTCATCATCACCATCCAAAGCCCGACTTCGTTCACTGCTAAGCATAGGCCTTTCTTTCCTTTGCAATCTTCACGTTTCTGTGTCAGTGCCATCCAAGTTTTACCCACGATGGCCTCTTTATCTAGTGCTCAGTGACTGCTATGCTCGTGGGTTCGATTTCCACTCAGGACTAATGTTTGTGTGATATGAGCACAATCATTAGTTCGGTATCTGGGTGTAATTTATCTATAATATATATTATTTGTGTATTTAGAAATATAATAAGTATGTTTATCAGTTGTCTAGTACTTTTACGAAGCAGAATTAGAATAAAATTTATACAAAAACCAATGCCCTTTAATGTAAGCATGACCTAAAAGTTATTTTTAGCCCTGTGACCTTACAAGTCGGTCCTGTAGGTAAATGTCACAAATAACGTAGCTACGTCGGCCGCCTATCTAGAATTTAACACATAAAGGTTAACACACACTTAACCGAGCCGAACTCGTCGAACGATTTGAAAGAAAAACTTTATACGAAATCATAGGAAATTCCACACACCAAACCACGTCGAATCGTCCGAATCTAGAAGAATTCCGGATATTCTAGACGATTTTTTATGCACCAAAGCACTGCATTTTTAAGTTAATGTTATGAACCCACATTCTTGTTACCCTTTGATGTATTTCACTTTCTTCATTTTCTATTATTAATAAAGTACTTAGTGTGCCTAATGACAATAAATACCTCGTCAAGATCCAGCACAATTTACATGTAATTTCAGTGCGACAGGTGTAAAGGAAATAGAAACGATTTCTTATGCGCGGTCGAATCCTGCGGTGCGGATATGTGTGCTAAGCCTTCTGTTCGACGCGTGCGGCCCGGATAAGTGTGCGTTCACCTTTAGGATGAAAGTGCCACGCTAACAAGAGATTATAATCAAAATTTTCTTAATTTTTTTGTTTTTTGCCGGTGTCAAGCTGTAAGTTGATTAAAATACGAGTATGATTTGTGACCGTAATACGTGTTTATTTACGGAATTACGAGTATAATCATTAAAAGCCTCAGTACAACTACCATCCAACCTTCTCAGTTCGTCTAACTAAACCTATTGAATGGCTATTTCTTATAGAAGTCATTCGATAGGGTTAGCTGAACTGGCAGGCATTGAACTGGTGGTATTCAAGATTATAACTCAGTAAAGCCATATCTGATACGGTCGTAAATGATATTTTAATGATCTGGTATCTGGTTGTCAGTCACTGATCTTGCAAGCTTTCCTGGGGGTTCCCCTCCTCCTAACTCATTAACCTATCTGAAAACGGTTCCACGAGCTCTTTAGCGATCTATTTGACGACGTAAACTGAACTATTAATGAGAAGGAGCTTAGATATAGGTTGAATAGCTCCATCCATCTTTCTCGCTCGTATGCTGCTATTGAAGATTGATTCTTCATCTAAAATTAACTGTTAAATAGGTACCTAGTAGATTATTACTGGGGGGCGGTATGTTGAATTCCGAACGAAACGAAGGTTGCTGATTTTAATCCCGAACGTTAGTGAGAGATTTAGATAATTAACTTCCGAGCATTGCGAGGGAGTTAATAAAGAAACCCGAGTGAAGTGAGGAATTCAAGCCACCCAAGACAAAGCTTTATCCCTGTGTTGCATACTCTACTTTTTACACCATTTGTGAGATAATTAAAAGACAATTTGGTCGACCAAATCATATATTAGAGAAATATAAGTATTATATTTACAAGTTCAACAAACAAACAAAATTCACTACTCCAAGACTCTATAGTTTCAATTTTCTATAACGCTCCCGTCAGTAAGCACGTTTTATTCTATTATCTTTTTTTTTGTTAGTGGCCAGTTTGAATTTCGAGTCAACTTGTTCGATGCACGTACATTTTAATTCACAATGTTGGCGATTTTTGATGTTCCAAATTCAAATCTCATTATTCCCTAGGGATCGGCCATACTGCATTATCTCCCTGGGGATAGAATGACTTGCTTTAAGTGAGGTTTGTATGAGGTAGAAAACGACATTATCGAGCAGGTGGTGTAAAAAAAATAATTTTCCCTCCGATCCGTAACCATAAAAAACTGAAAATAGTAGTTTATGTGACTAGGGGATAAAGCAGTGTCTTTAAGTCACGGGCGGCATGTTGAATTCCGAACGAAACGAAGGTTGCTGATATTAATCCCGAACGACAGTGAGGGAATTATAAAATTAACTCCCGAGCATCGCGAGGGAGTTAATAAAGAAACCTGAGTGAAGTGAGGAATTCAAGCCGCCCAAGACAAAGACAGCTTTTTCCCGTGTTGCATACTTTACTTTTTACACCATCTGTGAGATAATTAAAAGATAATTTGGTCAACCAAATCATATACTAGAGAAATATAAGTATTAGAGTCTGTTTAATAAGTTAAACGACTTGGGTAATTATCAGGATTTAATTAAATCTGATGTAGTCAACATGGGTTCAATAATCAAGGTTAATTATGAGTTAGAGATCACTGTTTACTAACAGAAGAACCTTATGAAAAGTATCGAATATAAGTATTTTTTAAATTATTAAATATTATACAAAATTTCCAAGTCGGATGACTTATTGGACAGACTTTATACGAGTATTTACAAGTTCTTCAAACAAACAAAATTTACTTACCTCAAGATTCTATTGTTTCAATTTTCTATAACGCTCCCGTCATTACGCACGTTTTCTTCTATTTTTTTTTTGTTTGTTGCCAGTTTGAATCATAGTGATTACATACTCTTTGGTTTGAATTTCAAGTCAACTTGTTCGATGCGCCTACATTTTAATTCACAATGTTGACGATTTTTAATGTTCCAAATTCAAATCTCATTATTCCCTAGGGATCGGCCATACTGCATTATCTCCCTAGGGATAGAATGACGTGCTTTAAGTGAGGTTTGTATGACGTATAAAACGACATTATCGAGCAGGTGGTGTAAAAAATAATATTTCCCCTCCGATGTCCAGTAGTTGCAAGCGCCACCCCCTGTGGTTGCAAATGTGAATTCCTGAGTTATGTTCCTGAAGAAGTATTTTTTTTTTGTAGTGTTTCATCCAGAAATTCTTGGTAACAGTGCTAGCGAAATGTGGGTATTTTATTTAGTATAGTAAAGTAGAAAAAAATACTGGCATTATATTATATTTTTTACAAAACAGTGAATACGTTATTTACGTTAGTTAGGTTAAAATCTAATTTTGGATTACTTTTCCACACTTAAATTAAAATTGTTAACACGATATCACTCAACGGGGAAATAAATGATGCATTTAAAATAAAGGCCCTGCACTTTAAACCAAACTGCAGCTATAACCGCACCTAGTGGGGATAAAAATAGTTGAGTATTTCATCTGAAAAGGATGCCCATATCTTCGTATCTACCTGTCCTTTTCCGCACAGAAAGAGGCAAAGCAAAGATCCAATAAGGTTATATGACGGGATTTTTTTTCGATTTAAGTCTAGTGGCTGTTCTAATTTATATTATTTGCAAGTGAATATTGAGTTGCAAAATTTATTTTGTGTAGTTTTGTATCTCAAATCTTTACACAACCGGAAAATTTGCTTTCTGGAACCGTAGTTACTCTTTCGAACAATCGTAAATGGAGCTGAGATGTAATATTACCTCTGCGAAACTTAATGAGAATGCTGACTCGAAATATGTAGGTATATTTGCTGCGAAATAGTGCAAAAACATAAGAACGTGTTAACCGCATTCTAATAAAAAATACTGTCATCTGAATCAAAAACTACATAGGTACTCTCAATGTTGTTGAGATTTGAGAAAATTCTCAAATCTCAACACACCTGCTACATGCACGAGCGTGCGAAACCAAAAGAAAAAAGTTACCCAATGATCCGTTTTCATAGTTTTAAAAAGTGTCTTATCATTTAATGTTTAATGGCTAGTTTACTATGCCAGTAACTGAACTATGACGTAAAAAACTACCTTTGTATATGAATCAAAAAAGAACAGTGTCGTTATTTCCCACGATACGTTAATGCGTGTGAGTGGCTCGTCCCAGGGAATAAAAAGAGACAAAACAGGGAGGCTGGAGGCTGTTCGGGTGCGAGCGTGAGAAATACGGGATGCTGACGAGTCCTTTTTATTAGGAGAACATGACATCGTAGGATATTCAAGAATCCGCGAGGAATCTGGCGGGAACACACGAGTCCTTTCAAGTGTTGAAAGGTTTTAAGATCACTTTCGATGACATCGACCGAATGACAGGATGTTTTCCCGATTGTATTTGATAGAACGGATTAGAAAAGTTCTAAAGATTAAGGATATTTCCTCGGGTTTGAAGGGAACGGGTCATAATTAAAAGAGTTACCAACAATTCTCAGTTGCAACATAATTAATTATGATATCAAAGGTCAGGCGCGTTATAAACTTGTTATACTCCATTTCCATGGTCATAGACACTATAGACAGTCTGTAGCTATTGGAAAATGTGCCCCATTCTTTTTATAGCAAGCGCGTAAAGCTGAAAGTCATAACGTACGGGGTGCTTTCTAGGCGCGCCGGGCACTCCCTTGACATTTATCCGTAGACCATAAAAAGAAATATCTACCAGGGTAGCATCGCACGCGGAGGCTCGCTTCGAAAGGCCTCGCCGCGCCCCATAAACTCGTTCCCCTCTAACAACGCCCCACTAACCTGTTTTGTTGTACCTCTTTTCGGTAGGATTTATTTTTAAACTTGTAATTATGTAAATTATTTGTAAATTTTTACCAAGGCCTTTAAAATATATTATGTTATTCGAAAATTAAATATGATAAGAAATGTTTCCCATTTCAGTGTAAGTTTTATAAAGTCACAATGTGGAAAACTGCAAACTCTTTACGACATTAATTTTCTCTTATCAAACTAAAATCATTGACTGTTGTCAATGATTAAAATTTGATAAGAGTCTCTGAAAATCTCTGGAATCTGTTGACTGTTGAAATTGTTCAAATTTCTCTTCATTTAAATCATTCTAAACCAATTTTAATTCGTATCATTGAGTTTTTTTTTTTTTATTAGCCTGTCAAAAGTTTCCTCCATTCTTTTCATATTTCGCAGGCTTCCATGCAGTTGGTTTTATTATCATTTTTATATCTTCATTAAACAGTATCTTTCTTTTTAGTTCTTCTGTTAGCTACGTACTACCTACTTTTAATTCATAAATAACCTACGCACGGGTTCACCCAGGGATACTCTGAATTGAGTCTTCGTGGCCTATTTTGTACCGTGTAAATCTGAATCACAGTTAATTATCCGAAGCAGTTAACCTCAAATTGTGTCATTTATCCAAATAATAGTTTTTGGGAACATAAAGGTGAAAATTAACGATCTAACAAAGATAATTAAGTCGGCAGGGATTAGGGAATCAGGCTAAATCAGAGTATCGCGGTGAGTGGGTGACACGTATTGGGGTCGCGGTCGGTCCTTCGGTTCGGCGGGCCATGGGGCGGGGTGCGGGGGCCGAGGCGGTGACAAATGATGCCCATTGTCTTTCTTTATTACCGAAGGGTTGCGCCTTCATTCTGATGACCCATAAAATCGCCAGCGAGATTGCTCGTAATTAAATTTTGTCGTTTTTGACGCAGCGTTTTGGTAAAATAGGTTTTTTTTCGGATTTGGTCTTTTGGCACGAATTATCTTAATTCATTAAACCCCAAGCGAACGCCGGCGTTCGCGCACCTATTGTCTTTCAATTGTGTCTGTCATTATCACGATTGACAGGTTAATTTGCTATATCCGCATAAACACGGTAATAAGCTTAATTCCATCTAATTCAACATTATTAAACACACTATTGGATGTGAATTTTTGTAAGGATGAGTAGTTTTTTAGTTTGTTGGTTCTCTGACGCCCATTTTTTATTTATTTAATCATTTGAATTTTTCATAGTTTAATATACTATTTTTTTGTTTGTGAAGACAAAGCATGAAGACATTGATTAGAACATCAATGTCTTCATGCTTTGTCTTCACGTTTATATTTTGATAGAGCAGTTTTTCGTAGGATACAATGACATTTTCCGTTGTATTTATTGACCTTCACATAATGTCACACTTTGGTTTGCAGCAAAATACTTACTAATATACTTAGAATACACTTACTAATATACTTACTAATATACTTAATATACTTAGAATGGCTGGAAATAAGAAATCTTACTGTAGGTACTACTTATAACAGCCATGACGATGACATCTACTTTGACTATCTAGTTCATTTAAAAAGCCGAAAGTCGACAAGATTGATACGTAGTCTCATTTCAATAACTTTTTCACATTTATTTACCTCTTTTGGAGGACAGATAAACACGTAACCAACCTACGAGAAACCAGTAATATCATGCGATGTATATGTAATTGAAAAGCTTATTTTTGCTACTTTAACAATTGTTATGGCAGGAAATGCCAAATCGCAATATGGAAAAAATTATGGCACAATAACAATAATATACCGCCATGATATAAAAATCCCTTTACAATACTTACCAATATAGATATATCACGTGTTGGTATTAGTTCTTGGGCTAGACCGCCCGTCATCCTTTAAGTATGTATTTAAATTGATGAGTAGTAATCTCCCAATTATATTGCTATTATTGCAATGTGTGTGCCTGGTATAGTTATTTAACTTGACTTTGGCATCATTTGTTTGTATGACAAGGTTTGAGATTAAAGTCTCTAAAAAACAAAGAGAACAAAAATGATAATTGATTACTCTAATTTCGTTTTAATTGTGTTGTAATGTCATTGTTTTTTTTTTATCTTTTTAATTTAATTGTAGTTATACAGAAAGTTAATTTAAAATGGTAGAACTGAGTCATAATTTGTTCTTACATGACCATCTTTAGATGTGCTTGTGAACCATCTTTGTTTTACATATAATTCTCTACAATCAAGTTCTTAATTTCGAAATTAAAAAATTAGGGCTGATTTTTCAATGGTCATCAATATTTTCAGTGTTTTTTTTTTGGGAGTTTTTTTACTACGTGAGTTTAAGTTTTGCTTTATGTTTCCGTGGACACTAATTGACTTGCCAACGTTTTAAAAATTCTACTCGCTTCTAAAGAAATCCTGTCTTGTAAAACATGAATTCGCACAAAAGCTGTACCTATTACCTACCTAATATGTGGTAAACATCGGCGTGTTCATCCCCTCATCAAAATGCCAGCCGCGCCCGCTGCGGCAAATTGACCAGACAACACTGTTATGGTAATATTCATCATTATGGCAAGTTATGTTATATTATAACGCGGTCAATTTTACCTTTTATAGGGTTAGCTTTTATTCTGAACCGGTGATGCTGATTTTATCTTCCCTTTTAAAGTGCAAAAAATAATAAGGAGTGTTTTTTTGTCACATTTTATTACACCTTGTTGCGCTATAAGCGGGCGCGTGCTCGACAACAGTTGGTTCGCGCTGTCTGTGTTTTGTTTCTGCGAGTAAACTTTACAAAGTGTGGTGCAGCCCCCGCGGTGAATGCACTTGTGCAGTTGCAGCGCACACCGCCTCGGCCGCCTGCGCGCCTGGTCGCGTGGCCGCGCGCCTCAGCCCACCTCGCCGGCCACTTGGCAACCAGACAGACAAACAGACACGGCCGTGGCACACATACCGCACTGACCACTCCGCCAGCCGCTGCCTCCGTCCCTCTTGCAATAATTAGCTACTCATTACGTGGCTAATGAACTCGATAATGGTTTACCTTATCTTCAAGATTTACAGCGTGTCCCAGGATGAGATTGAGTGAAATAGCAAACTGTGTTGTAATAAAATGTCACTTGGCATGCATGAGGAAGAACAAGTTGTTAATGTGGGCATTATTACGTTAACAAGTTTTTTTTAATTGATAGGTATAAACTAGTGCTTGTCAGCGATCCCACCTGATGGTAAGCAGTGATGCAAATCAAATCACCTATTTAGTGCGAATACATTACCATAATGATTTGATGACTGAGGAGCGGGTTGAAAGTAATACTTTTCATCCCTAAGGAGCTCTACTTTCAACTGACAGCTGTCATATTATTAAAAAAAAAAACTAGTTTTATCTTCACATTTCTTTTGAACCATGTTCCAATTTTCCACTAACACAATGTCTGGCGATATAAAATTGAAATAACTTAAACTACTTGTGACTAAAGCGTTTAAGTCGCGGGCGGCATGTTGAATTCCGAACGAAATGAAGGTTGCTGATTTTAATCCCGAACGTTAGTGAGGCATTTATATAATGAACTCCCGAGCATTGTGAGAGAGTTAATAAAGAAACCTGAGTGAAGTGAGGAATTCAAGCCGCTCAAGACAAAGACAGCTTTATTCCCGTGTATGCAACACGTTACGTCACTCTACTTTTTACACCATCTGTGAGATAATTAAAAGACAATTTGGTCTGCCAAATAATATAATAGAGAAATATAAGTATTATATTTACAACTTCATCAAACAAACAAAATTCACTACTCTGAGATTCTATAGTTTGAATTTTCTATAACGCTCCCGTCAGTAAGCTCATTTTATTCTCTTTTCTTTGTTAGTGGCCCGTTTGAATTTCGAGTCAACTTGTTCGATGCACCTACATTTTAATTCACAACGTTGACGATTTTTGATGTTCCAAATTCAAATCTTATTATTCCCTAGGGATCGACTATACTGTATTATCTCCCTAGGGATAGAATCACTTGCTTTAAGTGAGGTTTGTATGACGTATAAAACGAGATTATCGAGCAGGTGATGTAAAAAATAATATTATATTTTTAGGTGACTTAATTGTTCAACTATTTCTTGTACATTGTTACACTAGGGGTGAAAGTAACTCATTTCGTCCCGAGAAGGAGTTGGCGGGCGAGCGCAGCGATGTTGCTAATTCGAGGGGTAAATGGGTTACTTTCACCACGAGGTAAACACTGTGCTTTTCATTACGAATACGAGGAAACTAAAAATAAAATAAAAAATTTGTAAAACGTGAGTCTCGTACCTATGGTTTTAAGTAGGTATCTTTCTTCTGATTTAGGCGGTAAAAGGTATTCCACTACTGCTTTAGCCTCTTTTCTTATAAAATTAGGCGTTAAATCACTATTTTAATCTGATAAACTTAACGTGTTTATACAAATCTCTGTTGTACGAAAATGTAAACATAACTCGAAAAAACCAACGACTGATGGCCACTTTCCCTTCATTTTGTTTTTTTTTTCTTTTCTGCAACCGGCCAGCTGTTCAACCTCGTTAATGAAAAATTAGAAATTTATTGTAATCTTTTAAAAATAAAAAAATTACGACATTCAAAGAGTTAACACGATAAGTTCATCAGATTAACCTTAACTAAATATTACAACCGAAATGGTCATTTTAAATGATTTTCAACCTACAGCAATACTCTTGCCTATCCTAATTATTCCTAATTGAACCAACATAAATAAAATCGCAAATTATAGCGCATTAAAATTCAGCTAACTAACATTTTAGTAGTCAAAACAAAGTTCAATTTTCAGTTGTTAATCCATTGTTGTTAAAATCTTTCAGGAAAGTTCAACAAAAGTTCACTGAACTCAAACTTATTATATCAAGCCCGCCGAGATGAAAGTTTGAACTTTCCTTTTAGACTACACCTCCTACAGTTTATAAGTCACCAGTAGGTGGGCAACACCGTTTCCATAACAACACCCACGCGCGCGCATTTCTCCGCCTACCTTGGGGGATGAAACCATTCACGCTTTCGTATACCCGCTTTTACCTCTGCTGCCCTGGTAGGAGTAGATTGCGAGCTTTCAGGAAGGGAAATGACGTGTCGGATGGCGGCGCTGCACGCATACTTGCCATAGCGACGAACGAGGCCCTTCGCACTCCGAGCCGAGTATGACAACGAAGTCCTTCGTGCCCTTTTGGTCCTTTTGTCGGTAACGCTTCTACCTACAGAATATGTTGTCCTGATACTTCTTTGATCTAATTACGCATATCATTATGTCACTCCCTGTTTATTTTTGTTGTAACAACTCGACGCACATTATTTATTTTTGTTTGGAGGCGTGGTATTATTATTTGTGTTTTTTTATGTTAGCCGTGCCGTCGGTTACGTTCGTTGTACAGATTATGTGCCTATCGTGTATTATGGATTTGATAAATATACCAACCAATTATTATAACCATATATCAAATTTTATTTTCATACCACTTTAATCGTCTGATTAACTGAAATAAAATAAAACTGAAGTAAACTTTTCAAAAGTAAATTAATTTATGGTCTAAACTTTGACGTGTCAGTTTACTGAACTGAAGTTTAACTACTCCTAGCGAAAACTTTCAGATTCGCGCAGGCGCGCTTCAAGCGCCTTAAGTCCCGCCTCACCCTAAATGCATCCATCCCTCACGTTCTCTTTCACCTGCTCCTGAACCAATATACCGTGCTCTATAGCTTCGAACACGTATTAATGGGATATCGATTTCTGGTCAACTGCACTTCTCGACGCCTATGAAGCCTTGGTGCTTTCCGAACGGTTCGACATTATCGGCAATCGCCGATACATTTCCAATAGCCGAAGACCGTAAGAAATATCGATATAATCGTAGAGCCGATGGAGCACCCCTTTATTAAGTAGAATTATAAAAATAATATTTTATTTTTTACTTATCTGAAATCAATTGATTTTGTACATTTATATTAAGAAGTAGGTACTTATTGTAAGTTTGTTGAACTTTTAAATAAATATTATTTATTTTTGCTCTTTACACTTTCATGTCTATACAAAGCTTTACAGGTATTTCTAGATATTTACTCAATGACACTCAGCCACCCGGATATTGATTTTCAGCACTAGACAACGCTAACGCTTTGCCTTCCTGTTATCCTAGCAACTCCTGAAGTGATTTCCGGTTTCAAATCCGTCCACATTCGGATTTCCCCCGGAAACACGGAAGCTGTGAGAAAATTAAATTTTCATAAGTACATAGAACTTAGTTAACGTAATAGTCAGTTTTACTTGAAGAATAATACTAAAATTGGTCATGAACAACAATAAGTATAATAACGTTTTGTTTTTAAAATATAATAAATAACAGCTAGGTATACATTTTATAATGCGGTCTTCCTTCAAGCAACAAACGCCGCCACCGTAGGTAGCATCCATCTTGGTTGTCGAGAGTCGGATCCGCAGCAATAACGCGCATGGGTGTACTAGGCTTGCAGTACAATTCAAGAGTTCGCTCGGATTTTGTAGGTAACGTTTGGAACTGCGTAAATACCTACACCTTGCCCTTTAGTTTAGGGCTTTAAGTAGGTATCGGTATCTAGTATAAAATGTGGCGCTACATTTCCATAAGATACTCCTATGCAGAAGTATCTTAAACCTGTCAAATGAGTCTAATCAAAAAATTATAAAAAATAAATAGTTTTTTATGTAAACTAAATATTTAGTGTTTGGTCAACTATAGATATGGGTTTGGCCAATGATATTATATCATTTGGTTTGGCCTATTTACTAACTTATAAGTACATACTTATATTGTTTAGGACTGTGGGTGATTAATATACTTCAGAACTTCTGTGATCGATCTTTTGTTTGATTGGGAATACCATTAGATATACCTACGAAGGTTAAATGATTGATACGATGATATTAACACTGTTATATATATATATATATATAGGTACTAGGACACTGTTAAACCGATTAATAAAATCCATACATATCCCTATCTATTATACTTATGAAGTTATGATTGATCATCCATTAGGCAGCTATGAAGTTAAAAAAGTTCGTGATTATTTTATTTTATACTTACTTACAAAAAGTAAGTACCTAGGTGCTTTAAAAGTAAAAGCCTACTAGTAAAGCACCTACTTACAATTTTTTTTTACCGTGCAAACCTACAATATCCTAAACAATTCTACTAGTAATAGAGCGAGTTAGTATCAGGGGGTTGAAACACCTCTTTAAACGGCTGGCTTCCGCGTACAATGCACCCCTTGCAACCCTGTCATGGCTGCCATCGCTAAACTAAACTATCACGTATTTGCACACACACATAAAATAACGTGTATTCGTGTAGGATAGGTAACTACTACTTAAACTATATAAAAGGTACTATACACACACATAGATATGGAGTTACTTTGCTCAATATCCATGTGTGTGTATAGTGCCTAATTTTTGTGTGAAGTTCATCGTAATTACCACTGTCAACAGCTTAGAGGCAGCTGCATACACTTACACTACACATACATTTAGAGTTTGTTTATCTATAACACATTCCTATTTTGATACCCGGCGATATTATATTATATGTTTCTATGTACTATATATAAAAAAAAGAACGATGCACTACATTATGCATAACTTCTGAATCGGGATTGCTGTGTACTACATATTTGTGAATAAACATGTAAAATCACATACACAAGACATCCAGACCCGGAACAACTATGTATGAGCCATACAAATATTGGTTCCAAGTGTTAGCAATCGAATCCCCGACACGCAACAACTGTGCCAACCTTGCTAACGTATAATAAATTATTCTAATGGTTCCAAATATTTTAAGTTCTCGGTTTCTTTTAACTATAATTTTAATAAATGCATGTTTTACATCTAAACCTTTATGAATCACTCTGTTTCATGGTGAAAACTGCATGAAAATCAGTTCAGAAGTGTTTGAGTTAATCGTGAACAGACAGACTGACGCGGGGGACTATGTTTTAAAATATAGGCTTGTTGATTGAGAACATCAATTTATTATCGTGTGAAGAGAAGGGATGAAATGCATGTTACTAAAAGAGTTATGATAGTCCAAGATCCCAGGGCCGTCAGACATCAAGTATTTTCCATAAAATCATTGTTTTTGTGTAACTTGATTACCTGATACCTGAAAATTTGCCGTCTAAGCAAGTTAGCAGATAGGCATGCGTTCTTAGTACATACTAACACCACTCAATCGTCCACATTTGTTTCTTCAGAAAATACGTGACGTCTAGTGGCCCTGGGATCTTACTTTATGAGAATGGCATGTGGTCCATCCACATGGAAAGGGAGAGCGAAGCCAAAGAAAAGATGGATGGATTGTGTGAGGAGTGATGTGCAAGAAAGAATTAGTGGTAGCTAAAAACGACCCTAAAACACGGGACAAAGGGCAGGACAGGAAGATGATGACTATAGAACATTAAATAGAAACTAAAATTTTAAGTAAAAATCTATTTCAGTAAATTAAACTAGCAGTCCCGACAGTACCTACCTACCACTAGATGTCCAGTCCGAAAGCTGGCATTTCTTCGGAAAAACATTGAGAACCCGATTGGAGATCGGACCTAATTGTATTTTCAAACCTTCCATTGACCCACTTAAATATACGCACACTTCATCCAAATCGGCAGATAGGTGACAAACAACATAACTACAAAATAATGATATAATATATAGATTATTCAAATATTATACACTAGCCTTTGCCCGCGGCTTCGCCTGCGTATGTAAAATATAGCCTATATGTCACTCAGGAATAAAGCAGCTTTCTATTGGTGAAAAATTTTAGCAATCGAATCAGTACCTACTTTCAGACATTACCTACAAACAAAAAAGCATACTTTACTTACGAAGTAACTATTTAGTAATCTGTGACTTTACCTCTTTAATAATATATATAGTAAGAAGTGTAACAAAATATGTATGTACATCATCGAAAATTATTTGAAGCCCATTAACCATTCAAGTAAACTTATCAAAAAGATAATTAATAATACAATAAAACAATAATAATACAATATTCCACAACTATCACACAACGTCGTCTAGTCCCAAGCTAAGCAGAGCTTGTGTTATGAGTAGGTACTAGACAACTGATAAACATACTTATATATTACACATACAACACATAACGTATACGTAACGTATTAACATACTTTTTTTATATATATTTCTAAATACATACATATTATAGATATGAGTAAATTACACCCAGACACAGAACAAATGATTATGCTCATCACATAAACATTTGTCCTGGGTGGGGATCAAACCTACGACCTCCGGCATAGCAGTCAGGACCACTAACCACTAGACCAACAGGCCTGTCGATTCATCCTGTTTTAGGGAAGGATAGAAATTTATTATCAAATAATTGCTCCTGCTTTGGGCGGATCGACAGGGCGTATCAGAATTTTACTGTCTAAAACCCTCCTGTGTTACTTCTTAGTTTCGATAAGATATAGATATTACTATAGACCTACTATTGTTAGAGATAGACTTATGATAGCACAAGTTTAAAGCTTAATGGTTTAATGGTAATCTTTTGTATAAATGAATAGCTTTTGCCCGCGGCTTCGCTGGCGCACATAAAATATATAAATATAGCCTAAGTCATTCAGAAATAAAGCAGCTTTCTATTGGTGAAAAAATGTTTGCAATCGGACCAGTACTTCCAGAGATTACGTCCTACAAACAAACAAAAAAACAAATACTTAAATAAAAAAAATTACCTCTTTAATAGATTAGTGTAGATAAATAATAAAAACCGGCCAAGAGCGTGTTGAGACACGCTCAGTGAAGGGTTCCGCAGTTTCCCGTCCGTCACAACTAGTGTCGGGTACTTGAATACAATTACAATTTCCCACTGAACTAAATATTCTTATTAAATTTAACAATGAACGAGCAAGAACAAATACCACCAATGGCAACGAGAGACCAACCAAACAATTCGACAATATACCCGTCCCGTGTCCTAGAACCCAACATTCGAAGACTTGTGACATTCACCAACCTGCACTGGCCCGCTTGGTGGTTTACGGTTCATTCCCTCTCTTAAAAAACTTTTTGATGTGGTTAATCCTCACCTGGACACCTCATTCTTGCTCTTTAGTTTTTTAACCCCAAAGTTTTTCGGTAAAGTGCCGTATCCGTATGACATTTTTTTTTCTGAACTTTTCTAATATAATAAAGTGGAACTGTACAGACACAATATTATAGACCAGTAACAATGTTGCCAGTTTTTAACAAGGCATTTCAAAATTTAATGTTAAATCAAATGCTCTAATATCTTTTTAACTTGAATTACATTTTGCACAATAAACTGTATTGTTTCACGAGAGGCCATTGTACAACTGACTCTGGTGTCTCCTTATTAAAATACATTGTAAATGCGTGGGAAGGGCACAATATACTATGGGCATCTTCTACGACCTATTCAAGGCGTTTGTGAACCTAGATAAATATTGTCTATAACCGAATATCATCATAACATGTTGGAAATATACTCCAACTGCAAATGTGCGTGGTATTACGTTTGTATGGAAATTCATCCGTCGCCAGCCCCTTAAGCATTAGGACTACACACATACCAGTTAGTTCAAATACAGGGTGCCAATTTGTCGGGATTAAATGTGAAAATGTGAGTACCCCAAGGTTCTATTTTAGGTCCTTTCGTATTGTTAGTATAAATTGATGTCTTGATGATTTAGCCTATTTATAGCAAAACGAACTTTATTTATTTGGTCTTGTTTGCGAAAGATACAACTCTAATATTTTAGACAAACTTTCGATTACGAAAATGACTAATAATAATCTCGATGACGATAACGTTCACTGCTGATACTTCTGATTCAAAATTAAATTAGATTAAAATTAAAAAAGAAAAGCAAGTGCAACATTTTTCTTACCGAATGCATTGAATTATAAAAACCCCGGGTTTTTGTATATCAATGACTGAATGCCAAAATTCGTCATTGTGATATAGAGTTAACCAAAGAGCAACTAGAAATTATCGATAAAAACGGGTTTCCTCGGGATTACGCATTTTTTTATTTCGTTGATTTTTTTTTAATGGAACGCGAACCTTTATTATTGCTAATGTCATGATCTAGAATTCTAGATGATAACAATAATCGGAAGAAGATATTATGGAAATCTTTGAAGATTTTTTTTCTTTTTTCAGTCAGTGGTTGCAAGCCTCTACACTATTAGCTGTAGACCTAATAGTGTAGAGGCTTGCAACCACTATACTTGTTCAAATTATCTTGCCTCTCTTTCTGTTAAAAGAAATATAAAGAGACATGAAAATCGGTAGGTACGAAAAGGTCTTTGCCAACGTGCGTAACTTCTTGCGTAACACTCCTCGTTCTGATTGGTCGACAAAGCCACGCCCAATGCGTAAACCGAACCGTGAAATTCGACAGGCCCTTAGACGGCCCTTTCGAACTTCTTATACTCTTTGCGTTCCTAGTAATCTGTGTTATATTATAAATAATTTAAAGGGCTCCCCAATATTATTATAATTTGACAACAAACAACTGAATTATAATACGTAAGCGAAAAGATGCACACATTTTATTATTGGAAGTTTCAATAGTATTTTTATCTATGCCACATCCTAACCAAACTCATCGCCTTACAAACATTCATCTCCCACTCATAGAAAATTTTAGACACAGAAACATAATTAACAGTAATTAAATATGCAAATTGTTAAAAAGGGACGCCTAGAGCCCTTGAGAAGGTGTAAATGACAGAAGAGATTTCTTTATAGTAAGAAATAATGGGCATGTCACTCCCAATGACTTTGTGTACCAGGCTCGCATAACTCTGTAGGAGTTGAGCTTACTCAGAAAGGGCTTTCACTAACCTTCTAGGGCCGATCGGACCAAACCACTGATGTTCTTTTGGGCAATAAATTTTATGAAGGGCAGGGATGGTGACCTTTATTGGGGAATGTACCGGTAAAAACAAAAATATTATATTTTTGTATACTAAGTTTAAGTGTTAATTGCTACTTTACTTCTTTTCTTGTTTTCTACACACATTCTCGACATTTCTTTAATCTTTCCGGTCGTAGGTCTGTTGGAAGAAATTTTATTTGAAATAAGCAGTACTCCATTTCCTTTGTACTTTTATGCAGTGTTTTTATGTTTTAATTATTTTATTGCATATCTTTTTGTATAGACATGCGTGTACATAAATATAAATAATTAAAATAATAATAATAATATACGCCTATGTACCACTACTATACATGAAGTTTAAATAAATAAATAAATAATAATATGGCTATGACAGGCCACCAAAAAATCTTGATTTGTGATTTAATTTTAGCAATCGTAATATTTACCGATTTCTGATTATAATTAAATTTAAGAAAAAGTAAACGTGATTTCTGCTGTGGAAAATTGCCTAGCCTTAAACTTCTGTCATAGGCGCGCGGCGTGCCCAAATTATTTTGATATGTACCATATAATGCCACACGTATTAGATTGGTTTGCATTCTCAGGGTATAGTATAAGTCGGCAAAATTAGCAATAGTGTACTTGCTACATTTGGATTTTTTCATTTCAATAAATCACACTTAATGTTACTCTTATTTTACTCCACATAATTTTGAAACGGATGTGGTTTACTGAAAAATGAAGTATTAGGAATATTCAATACCAAGCCTGTTTTTGGTATTTTAATTATACAAAAAAATATTTTTGTTTTTTGTAACATACGTAACGTATTTTTATTTGATTATTTTTTATTTTGTATTTTAAAGAAGTTCCACACACAACCTACCTTACACACATCAAGTATGAATTTTTAATTAAACTATTATTTCTGTTCCTTGGCTACTACTTGCCACCTATCCATCTGTCTCATGTGACATGGGGCGTTCACGCTTCGTGAACCATGGAAAATTGAGAAGGTCAAAGGTGATTTGTATTAAAGTTAAAATTGCCTAAATAAAAGAATTTGTCATAAGTACTGTATTCTATGTATTCAGGAATTCAATGAAATTTCGAAATTTTCTAAAAAACTTGCTCCCCGATTTTGATGGGGTTTTCATTATTCATTTCGTACTGTTCACGAAAGGTTTTAGTAAGTAAGTACTTACGTAACGTATTAGGATCTGATGAAAATTGGCAAGAGACAATAGAACTTTTTCAGAGTGGATCACGCCTCGCCGCGGCGGTACGCTCTGAAGGAGTATGCAGAACAGAATATGCATATTTACTCATATAGTTCACTGTGGTACTACACCTCATGTCACTAACAGCACCAATGTATCGATTGAGTCGTGCATTTTGTCATTCCCCTAAGTTCCTTACCGTGAAAACAAAAAGCGAAATTAAAAAAAAAAGGTTTTTTTACAAAAAATTTAAACAAATTTTAAAAATTAAGAAACTTTGCTTAAAACAAATAATTTCGGTATTGAAAAAACAGCATATACAACAGAACATACCTGCATAATTATAATAATTAGTTATTTTGCTTTTTTTATTTTAATTAGAGAGGAAAAGGAAATCTGTCCAAAATACGTTAAAGGCTTAGTTTTAGTACCCACTTTATAGTATTTTCACAACACTTTTTATGAATAAAGTAGGATTTGTATCCGATGGAACTTTGCAGAAAAAAAAATGTCATATTCAAATTATCCATAACAAATAGCTGAAATACCACAAATTCCTGGGAGCGAAGTTATTTTTCTTTAGTAAGAATTCCGGCAAAGATGGCCTCACTTGAATCCCAAACACCAGGCAAACATAAAGCGACAGCAGCTCTTGGAATGCCGACGAAAACGCGCGGGCTGGGAAAAATGTTGCGAGAAAAGTTTAGAACTAGAAAACGTTGATGAAAAAAAATGAGAAGTTTAAAACTATTTGATACAAAATTATAATTTGCGTCAAGTCGTGTAATTAAAGTAGGTGATGTACAGTACTTACAAAAAAAAATACTCGATAACTCGGTAGGTAGATCTGGTACTGTATGTTATGGAACGGATATTCTACTGTTTATTAATAAATAACAATTTATTTTAAGTAAATACACGTAACACATTAATCGGATGAAAAAAAGAGTTTTATCAAGATGTATCCAAATAAGCAAGATCGTCAGTGTTTTTAAATGACTCCAACGTCCACGAATCAGATTTCTTTAACGGACGCTAATAAGATTTTATGTTACACTATTATGTATAAAATAAATAAAACAAAAGCATATATAACTATTAAAATATAAAAGCATAATAACTTCGATCATCAATGTATACATTGTTGATCGAAGTATAATACTATAAAAATATGACACGAATTTTGAGATGCTTCGAATTGTTCAAATTCCTAGCAACCACTACGAAAATATTGATCCTTGATGACGTCATCCTAGTTAGTTGTTAACACTACAACGTCAGATCAGAGTCAAGACTTCCTTACATATTGTGCGCACGTTTCGTCATGTAGATTTGCACACTCGCCCTTACTCACGCACATTTCCACACCCCTCGCGACAGCTGATCGTGATCACACACTGACGAAGCATATGTGATTTGAATCTCCACCCTTCGTCTGCTACCCTGGTACTTATAGCCCACATGTGCAACCCTTTCCGACACGTGGTCATACCGTACGTGACCCACACACTACCAGCTGTCTAATTAATTTTGCGTGTCATGTCTGTATGTAATTTTAATTAATAGAGTACTTATGTATGTGACCAGTCACAGTGAAATATTATAGTAATATATCTAATTAAGTAGCGTGAGCATATTACTTTTGTTTAGTTTACACATTAAGTATAACCCACATCAAAATAATGTTTGTAGAGGTACTTAACAGAGACCTAAAATATAAACTAAGTAAAATTAAGCCCAAGTACACGTTACACACATGTACGAGTACAACACGCATGTATGATGTAATCTACAACAGACAGACATGATTATTGCTTGACACGTTGTCGCCTCATCGGTGTACCACGTATGAACAGCAAGCACAATGCAAATGTGCTGTCTTCGCTACCACAACACAGAAGCGAAACGGGCAGTCCGCGCCGTCGCACACGCCCCGTGACGCAGTGACATGCGTCAACAGCGAGTATTGCACCAGGCAAGCAGCTGGCCTCAGAGGTGCATTGCCCTTCATTGCACCACCAGCCAGTGTAGCAAGATCTGCAGCTAACTGCACGCGCACCTCCCTCCGTTTCTCTCCAACCAACGCTTGTTGCATTTACTGGGACACGCGTTGGGTGAAAGAGACCAACTGACTTCGGAGGGCTCACAGTATGCTTTACCAACACCATCTCTGTCTTTCACGTTGTTGCTGTATGCATTGGCAGCACGACTGTGTGTTACAAACACATAGATAGTATTTTACTCGTGTAATAATCTCTCTCGTACAAGTTGTACTAATAAAGAAATGTTAACTCATGTATGTTGTTCTGAACTGTCTGTCTGATACAGGATTCACAAGCTAAATTAAAAAAAAAAAAAACATAAGAGCAATAATGATGAGTACAATTTTCACTCTTTGCTACGAGCCTACGACTAGCTACGACGACGTCATAAGTCTAGGACAGAAAAAATATGTAGCTCGTAGCCCTCGTAGAGTTCCGTAAGTCGTAGCTGTAGCAGCCAGCCGAATTTTATTGATAATGTGCTACGAGCATTTCTAGGATTCGTTGTCCTTTGATCACGCTACTCAAAAACAAACTTTTGACAATATTATAAATATCTGAGTTTTGTCTATGTTTTTATTATTTTGTACTTTTTTTTATTATTTAGACAGTTTCGTAAATAAAAATATTCTATCACATCTCAGCTTGGAATAAACACGTTTGTTCTACAAATTCCTAATTTTAAATGATGTTAAAGATGTTTTTGTTTTGATTGGCTCTTCTTTTGTTCTGTGCCTTGGGAGGTAAAGACGATTAACGAAAAGTAGTTTAGAAAGCCTTCCTTTAAAAATTGGAAATAAATAATAAGTAATCAGGTTGGAAAGTGAATTTTTCTACAGTCTGTATAAATAAAAATCAATTGCCTCATGTATGACAGAGCATCAAAACGAAAACGGATCGACGGATTTGGCTGATTTTATTTTTGTTGTATTTTTAATTTGTAACAATGATTTGTAAGGACAAAGTTTATACACGAGTTTTTTTTTTTAATCCATCGGTAAAGCCAGACATTACACCCGTGCTAAGCTGGGCGGAGCGTTAGTATGGACTTCACTTTTTTACAATTGTATTATAATGGTCTAAGATTCCTATCACACAAGTGATATTTTGTTGATAACCGATGCGTCAATAGTAGTTATTTTTTATTTTAAACAAAAAGTACGAATATCTTCAGTTTTAAATGTGATATAGAATCAAAATGTTTGTTGTTATTTTTCATTAGTCAACCCGATTACGAAATGATTAAAACCACATCAGTCAGGAAAAAAAGAAAAACCATTTTCAATCTTCTTGTTTTTATGTAAACCTATTACAACGTGTCTGGTATCTACGCATTTTTATGTCGCAGTTATTTACTTAACACCTTCGTTCAACAATGTGTACATCGTTGATTGAAGACATACCATTGTTTACCATTGAGCACAGTCGGAATGTTTTATATTATTTCAGACCTTTATTGTATCAAAAGTAGTCATTAAAATTAAAATACATTTAACTACTTTATCAGGAAAATACCTACTTTTTACTGATCATCAGTAGGTACCTTGAATTCGTAGTAAGTACTTACGTAAGTTATTATTGGTTAATCATGTATTATATCAAATCTGATTTCTAAGGTCATCCATCAGTCAAGGTAATCTATGATTGTAAGTACCTATTACCTAAATTAACTTTTCAGATGAAATTTAAAAACGAAAAAGTACAATTTCTTTTCTTCTTGATATTTAGCGCCACCTGTAGGCGCTTTCCTAAGTCAGATTTTCCTTCCCGGATGCAGTAACTTTTGCTTGAAGCTACGCGGAATACATAACAAATGTCAAGTATTAGATACCTACGCAATATCTGACGTTTCATTAATACCTTCTCATATGCAATAAGCACCTATTACTCAGGCGGAATAGTAGCCACCTTCTGTCGAGTTAGGTGCTCCTAGTAAACCATCCACCTAAAACGCGAACGGGTTACGTCGTAGTCAACGTAGGTAGTACTCGATTCATCAACCGCTTCCTTGTTTTTTTGCAAGATAATTATATAGAATAGATTCAAGAAGGTAACATTGACAAAGTAAATAATGATTTTTTGATGTCCAATGAATTAGTTTTCTATGTACACGTTGTAGAAATTATTCGTATCAGTTTGTATTGATATATTTAAACCCTGATATGTTAATTAGTTTAGTTAGGTATGTACCTAAGTAAGTAACCTAGTAGGTACATTTTTTTGTAAGTAAATCAATCAAGTTTTATGTTTCGTGACTAGTTAACAGACTTTTAAGCACTTCTAATATTTTCTTATTGATGTATTTTTCTGTAAAATTTATGGTATGGTTGGAAATTGTATTATTTTTTTTTTTTTTAAAAAAAGAAAAAGAACCCTAGATCTGGGTAACAATAAAGAAAACAAATCATTCCAATTTTCAAGGTTCCAAAAAGGATTTTAATATGCTACGAGCAGGGCTACGACTTCAGGCTAGAGTTCGTGACACGACCGAGCAGTAGAATAATAGACCTCCCGCCATTCATAGATAGTTTCATTACCTTCCTTCTTCGAAAGTTGAAAGTGAACTCCACCCGTATTATGAAAACCTAGTTAGAGTTGACGTCATAAGACGTATTAATAAAAATACTGTTACCGTCCGTCCGTACCTGCGTTCGTCTTAGGTTGTTACGTCAACGTTTCTTACACATTTTGAGTAAATTCATTAAAAAAATAACTTTTTTTACATACATTACAGTAGGTAAGTATTTATGAGATGATTTGTGGCATTAATAAATAAAATTTAAGAAGAACTATAATTGATAATGTACATTTTCTTTAGATAATCGGTCATTCTGATTATGAAGGTATTGGAAAACGTTCAAAATGTATTAACTTATCAAGGAGTAGATAACCATTTATTTTGACTTCTTTTCTGCTAGTACTCTCATCATCAATAGAAATCTTGCCCTTGGAGGCGAACAAAATAATAACTATGGTCCTTCTTTTTTTTGTAAGTGCACACACGCACACCCCGTCCGTCCTTGTAAAAGTCTCTCGAATCCCGCCTACACAACACCCCACGCGATGTCATGGCGGTCCTTTCGGAAACAGACATCTCTCTGCAATCCATATTATCCTGGTATAAAAAGGGGGCAAACCATTGTTCTTACGCACACGCATTTTTTTGGAATTCCCTTAATCACTTTAGATGGAAATAAACGATCCTGTACCTATACTCGTATAACGATGACAAACTGAAGATAATTGAGTACTACAAGTTAACTAGAAATTCATAAAATATTTGAAAATCGGTATTTTAAAACAAATAAGTACCTACCATGTTATGTAATTCTATAAAATAAGTCTAGAGGTATATCGAAGAAAAAGTTTATCCGAGTCCTTCATTTATACGTATTACGTTTACAAAGGCAATCATCATGTGAAAGTACATCTTCGTGATCATGACTCCTTGGTAGAAAAGATGGGAAATTCGTTCGTATTAACTCGTTTATTTTCGTTTACTCGGAGATGCAGCCCGAAGTAAGAGAGGTGGAGGGCTTACACGTTACATCAGACCGAGGAACTGATTGCTTGCACTAAGAATATTTATATTATAAAATTTTTCCTTAGCGCATTTATCAAAATTTTATGCATACAAATAGTTTTATACTCGTAGAGTTTATGATGATAGTTCGAGCATTATTGTGTGTAATGTTTTCGCTGGTTATTTTTATTAAAATAAATTAATTATTATATCATTGCATTGTTAAATGAATGGGAGGAAACTTGTATCATGTTCATTTAGGATCAAGTACTCTTTGTATTTGTACTACTTATCATTTTGTAGGCATCATTAAAACTAATCGCCATCAATTAAGAACGAGTCTGGCTGGTCTGGCCATTGTTTTGGCTCTATCGTAGTTTTCAGAGCTAGGATATTGTATAATTATTTAAATGGTGTCTAATTTTCTTAGAGGATTTGAATAGCCATCATCTATATTTTATAGTAATGTTGTCTAGTTGCTACGTTTTGGCAAGTCGACACTTCGACTAGAGAGTCGAGAAAATCTTAACGTAATACTAAAGTATGATATTACACGTACAAGTACATTCAAATAATAATATTTATCTTTATACAAGTAATAAAAAGTTATGTTTGTGGTAGTGCAATTTATCGTTCATTGAGGTGCACCATTATCAATGTAGTAACTACGTAGTCGAGTGAATGGCCGCTACAGTCGCTTGCACTGCGGTCGACCACGGTCGTTGCCTTTTATCCTTGAGTATCCTTGAACAGGACGACGTTCAACTAAACCTCTTATATCTTATGCCAGCCTAGTACTTCGCAGGATATTTCGTCCCTTTGGGAAATACGACAGACATCCTTAAGGGACTTACGTCACGTTAGTAGAATTTCAGTGCAACTAACCACACAAAAGGCGACTGTTATGAACAGTACAGACTGGCGGCATTTACATAAGCAATAATATATTTTGGTTTAGTTCTACTTGATTTATTTAATAGAAGATACGATTTAAAAAAAAAAAACAATAATTTACAAAACTGTATTTTTAATGAAAATAATAGGTCACCGGGATAATTAAAAACTTAAATACCTAAATTAAGTGTAAATTCGGTTTTACTAAATTAATCTTTTATTTTTATCTAGGTATTTATTTTAATCGGATATGTTGCAATTTGACATGACCATTGAAGTACCTAGATAAAATACCTACCTACCCTTTAAATAATGTACCTACTTAATTAAAAAAAAGTGCGATCATAGATAAGCAGGACAATATTGTAAAACAAACCAAGTTAAATGGTAAACTTTTCAGTCTCCTCAAACACATGCCTCCCTGGCCTTTACAGACGTCATTTTAGCCATTTCGGCGTAACAAATTACATACTTCATTTTATCATTCTGACAGATCTCCACCCCCAAGCGTTGAATGAAAGGGAAAGGACAAAACACATCTTCGCGCCTTCTGAAGTCCTGCTAGTTGTTGACGTCATTCCAATAGAATCCACATCCCTTGGGTACCTCTCGAACTTGACCTTAAACTTGGTACGGTGGTACCTGTGCAGTGGATTGTTGCACCAATATCCTTACAAAAAAATAAACACCACTACTTTGTGTAGTTTTGCTTACTATTTATAATTTCGTTATTGTAACAGGTTGTCAGTGTCTTAGTGATTTTAATTTAATATGGCCAACTTTTTATCAAGTAACATCACTCACAAAAATGTTAACTTTTATTATTTTTTCTAAATTCGAATTAAAGCAAAGCTAATTAAGGTACTTTATGACGCTGATGATTCATTCAAACGGGACATTGTATCGTCATATACTACGATCGTATTGTAGCTATAGGATGAAGGTTAGGTAAGACACGCCTCCGACTATAAAAGGACTCCGCGGTCGGGGAACAAAGCTAAAACGGGATGGGGTGTTCCCTTGCCATCCTTGTCACACCCGTGAGCTTTTGAAAGCTTTCTGTCTCTTCAATCTCCTTGGGCTACATGCTGCCCTGGTACAATCCCGCGCTACAAACGCCACTGTCGCTAGCCGCTTTCTCCTTCTGATGAACTTTTTTAGCTATCGCTCGTCGGGAAAGGGACAGCATAGATATCTCGTTCTCTATTACTTGCATGGTTTAATCAAAAGAATGCATTTTCTTACTATAAATAAATTTTTCGGACAGATTACAAGCGCCAGTTATTCAAACCGTTTTAATCATTATTATTAAAAATTATAATTGCCCCGTCATTACGGGGCAATTATAATTTTCTGTAGTACAAGATTAAATAAAGAGCTTTATTTATGCGGAATTTATTGTATGCGCTCTTTTAATTCTAGTATGTCGGGGTGTACGTCTGACACCGCAGTCCCAACAGACCACGACGTCGACGTTCCCTCCTACTATGTCGATGCCGCCGGTGCTGCTGACCATCCTGCAGGAGCAGCCGACTCCGCCGAGCCCGCCCGTCTGCGCTGACGCCACTGACGTCAATAACCCGCTCGGGAGGCTTCGCAGCGCCATGAGGAACTCTATTTACACGCAAATGAACACTTTCTTTGATGCCTTCCTTATTTTCTATAGTGATGAGCATTTGGTAAGATCATTTCTAATGAAATATTAAAAATCATTTTCTATTTTTTTTTTACTAAGATAATGTTTAATGAATCTCATTAATCAATTTACACTTTTTTTTATTACGAGTAAACAAACGAATAGTAGCTTGTAAAAACACTTTTCTTTGCAAATGTACCAAACATTTTGAACTTACTTGTCATTACTGAATTCGTGAATCTATAAAATAGTAGGTAGGCATTAACTCTTTCAATCAAGTCGAAAAATTAATCCTGTGAATTTGCATCAATAATAAATTAATTTAGTTAGGGTCATCTAATGTTTTGACAAAAATATTTGTCTCTTTTCATGAATTATTCTCCTTCAGAGCGAGGAGCCTCTGACGTCAGAGCGGCGCCTGCAGTACATCAGCGGCTGGGACGGCGTGGGCACGGGCGCCGTGCTGGCCGACGGCGGCGCCGCCGTGTGGGTGCCGTCAGGCGACGTGCGGCGCGCTCGCTCTATGCTCACCTGCGCCTGGCTCGTCATCGACGCTGATGATTCTAGACAGCCCACTATCCCGGAATGGATTTCGGTGAGTGCAATAATTGTGTAGTAGGTATCATTTGCAAAAATTGATGACAAGAGAATTCAACAAACTTTTTTTCAGAAAACGAAAAAATATCGGCTTCGCCATACAAATTGTCCAATCAAATTTACATTTTTTTATGGTGAGGCCGGAGGATTTTTTTTTCTTTTCCTGATTCGTCTACCGAGCAAGCAAAGGTTGGGGGGACCTGACCCTTACACCCCGGTATACTTTATTGTAATCCTCATATTATGGACATTTGCAAAAACTAAGCATTTGCAAGTTAATATTTACCGATTTAACGAATTTCACGTCATAGGTACGGTTCAAATACTTCAAATCCTTAACTGTTCTGGGGCTTTATCGTAACGTGATAAAGTTAATGACGACGTAGTGCTTGTGGTAGGGCTTCTGTTCTTTCATTATCTGTTATACTCCACAATACTTGTCATGTGATGAAGCTTGATGCACTTTCCATAGGAGCGGCTAGCTCGCAGCGGGCGCGTGGGCGCGGACGCTCGCCTGACGTCGGTGGGAGAGTGGCAGGTGCTGTCCTCGGACCTGCAGCGCGTGGGGCTGCAGCTGGTGAACAACCCCACACTCGTCGATCAGCTCTGGAACGAAGAGCCCGACCCAGAACTCAGGAGACCCGACTTCCCTAAAACTGTCGCCAAAAATTACGGAATCGAATTTGCTGGTACATACTAATAATCTTTGTGAATTTTATTATATGTACAGTTGTTTACCATATTAAAAGACAATAACATCGAAAATTGTTTTGGTGTTTCTTCTCAGAGCATCAGTTAGGAAACAACAGCCTCATCTATACGTAGTTACGAAAAGATTTACGTGTAAAAGTATTATTTATTTTTCAAAATAAATAGTGTTTCGGAAGGGCACAGAGCTAATAGTAGTAGCTAATAAGGTATCTACACCTAGCAACTTTCACTTGGTTGTGAGATATAGGCAGTGTAACCACTCGCACTGTCACTACCTTAGGCAATAAAGTTAATGGTTAATACATAGGTCCTCAAGAGCTATATCATTTGCGATTTTTTTCAATCACGCACGCACACACACGGGCAAGATATTTTGTGGTTTTTTCAATGCTCAATCACTTCTTATTAGACAAGAAAGTTAATATACAGATCCCAAAGAGATTATATTATTTACTATGGGAAAATTTTAATAGCCTACACAAACAAAGAGACAGACTTAGGTTAATTAATAAAGACGGGGGTGTTCGTCTGTACAAACACTAACTTATTTCAGGTGTAAACTGGCGCGAGAAGGTCAACTTACTCCGCCACGAGTTACGCGCCTCCTCAGTAGACGCCATGATAGTCACCGCTCTAGACGAGGTGGCCTGGCTGCTAAACGTGAGGGGAAGGGACCTGCCGTACGCGAGGCTGCTGAAGGCCTTCGTGGTGGTCAGTCAGCGGGAGGTCAGGGTCTACGTCCCGCCCGGGAAGCTGTCCGTTCACGTGCGAGATGCGCTTGCTGTCTACAACTGTAATAATGAAAACTGTACAAGGTAAATCATTCTTTCTTTGTGTGTGGCACTAACAATATAGCTTTGTCATTAGCTTCGTTCAAGTATCTTTCGGATTTGCTAAAATCCTAATAGGTACCATCGAAGACGCTTCCGCCTGTCCACCGCTAAGTTCATTTTTGTATGCACACGAAACAAAAACTTCAGTTTTAAAGAGATCAGGCAAATATGGTCGCGATGCAAGCAATACAACATATACAAGCCCAATCCTATTTTCTAAGATTCAGTTGAAAACCAGTGTCAGTTAAATGAAGGGTTGTGGGATTGTTTGGAAGAGTTACCGTGGCCCTGGCGTTAAGAGCAACTGAAGGAAAGCTCCCTCTCGCTCCACCTAGAGGGGGAGGAGTTAGTTGAGAAATTACCGCTGAAAAAATAGCAACTACTACGTAATTATCATCTTGCTAAACTGAGCCTATTTGACACAGCCCCGTGACTGAATTCCTTTAGATGCGTTCATGGGCCGCGGTTAGTCTTTGGAATAATTCCCGCAGCTCTATCTAGCATCGCATCCCTTGCTGTTTTGTTTGTAGAAATAATATAAGTATGTTTATCAGTTGTCTAGTACCTACTCATAACACAAACTGCTTAGTTTGGGTCTGCACAGCGGCGCGCCGCGGCGTTGTGTGATAGCTGTGGAATATTATTTAAGAAAAAAAAACTAGCCTCTTACCTAATGTTCTATTAATTATACATCTTTACTTACACAGTTTCATAAATAATATTCTTGTGTACCTATATGTAAGCACAGTCCAAGTAAAAAAATATTTTTCAATACACTTACCTACTCGAAAACCCGCGCTTATACTACCGCTTTCAGGCACGTAATAGACTGTTTTCCGCTCTAGTGCAGAAAAGTGCGTGAGCTCATCCGCCACAATTTTACCGCCACATTTATCGTATCAGGCTGGGCGCGAGTCGACCTCCACGAGTCGCCGGTCAACCCCCGTTTACTCATTTCTTTGTAAGTGTATTGAAAAAAGTCGTTTGATACAAGTGCAAATTTGTCAATGCAGCTCCATGACACACTTGCCTACTGCTCGTGCGAATTCCGCCTCGGACGTAATGACAAACTTTTTGTACTTGTAACAAAATATAGGTACTAATTCATTAGGTACAAAAGCGGTACAGCCTACCACATCAACTGAACAAAACCCTTGCACAGTAACCATCACTTACCTACTCAATTAATACCCAGGGTAAGCGACTACGTCAACATCTACACCGAGATCCGTCGGATACCGGAGTCCAAGGTCCTGATCCCTTCAGCAGGCACATTCCAGCGGGGAGCCTCCGCGGCCATCGCACAGAGCGTTCCTCATGCCAAGAGAGTATTGCAGCTGTCTCCCATCGTCTACCTGAAGGCGCAAAAGAACGAGGCGGAGGTCAAGGGCATGAAGAAGGCGCACCTGAGGGATGCTGTTGCTATGTGCACCTTGCTGAGTTATCTTGAGGTGATGGTCTATTATTTTAGACTGATTTTGTTATTGTCCAACCCCAAAGGTAAAGTATTTCTAATTTTCTATATAGAAAATTTGTAAACTTGTCTCCAATTAATCATCTATTAAATCTCATTGATTATGTTTTAAAGCCTGCTAATTGATATTTTGGAAGTAAGCGGAACAGAGAATAAAATCCCGCAACGCTTCGTTGAAAAGGGAGGTTCTCCCGACCAGACGGATGTCTGGTGGGCAACTGCCCGATAGATGATTTCGAGCTGTCGTACCTATGTATTCAAATCGCGCGGAGAACTTTGATTGCGCGACGCAGGATTAGTTTTTATGTGACGCCATACATTTTAGACAACAGAAAATTTCCTTTACGTCCAGAGTAAATCGGCACAAAGCGAGATGTCGGTGGAGCGCACGACGGACCTGACGCGCGGCTCGCAGGCGGGGTACATCGGGCCCTCCATGCCGACGCGCGTGGCGTACGCCGCCAACGCCGCCGAGCCCGACTACCGCGCCACCAACGCCTCCAACAAGCGCATCTTCAAGAACGCCACTCTGGTTATCCAATCTGGAGGACAGTATGATGGTGATGTATTGCAAATCCTTCATTATTTCCCACAAATACAAACACTATTCCACTAGTTTGATTGTATCTACTAACGTTTTGTTATTGTGAAGGTGGGGACTATGTGGATTACTTTTCCTTTTCTGTCTGTAATTATAACGTTGAGTACTAAAGTTGCCTACCCAAATGTCCTTTCTTTGGTATTGTTCGTCAAGTCAGTTCGTTAGCTTCTTGGTTGTCCTGAGTTGAGCTACACGAATACTGACGAATACTTGCACTGACTGGAAATATTTATTGGGTGGTTATTTTATCATAACACAATCTGAGACACTAATCTGCATTATTCTCATATGATTTGATCATTACATGTTTACTGTATGGAGTTTGAAAGAGACTTTGACAGTTTCGTTGTTTCTTCTCAGGGTAGTTAGCTCGGAAACCCCGGCCTCGTCTAATTTAATCATTTACCATTTGAACAGCTACTTGCTCTCGGTTGCCAAGCTATTGTGGTCTCCAAAATATCATACAGAAAAACCTATACCTAACTACAACATCATATTTACAGAGGGAACAACAATAGTGACCCGCACAGTGCACTTCGGTACTCCATCTCGAGATGAACGGAAGGCGTACACGACTGTGTTGCGCTCACTGGCGGCCATGGCAGTGTTGCGGGCCCCGGTGTTGTTGCCGGCCGCACACATCGACCCCGTAGTGCGGGCTCCGCTGTGGGAAGCCAAGCAAGACTACCCGCACCCTACGGGACATGGGGTTGGCGCTGCATTGAGCCGCAAAGAAGGTAAGAGATAGCAGAGATAGCGAATTTTACAGTAGATATAATCACGAAGTTGGAACACAAGCACACAACTGATGTAGAGCCACGCGCCACCGGTACATGATGGACATCTCACCCATAGGCACAAAACGTTTTGGGAACACATTCATCCTGCGTACAGCTAAGGAGTGAAATTCCCTGCTGGAGAGCGTTTCCTGATAGCTACAACCTGGGGGTCTTTAAGTCAAGAGTGAATAGGTTACTTCTAGGCCAGCTGCTCCATCGTCGTTTTCCATCAGGCGAGATAGTGGTCAAGCGCCTACAACAAATAAAATGACACTTGAACATGACTGAGGTTTAGTTTTGTTTTGACTTTCAGATCCAGTTGTGATCGACTACAGACAAGACACCAATCTCCACCCACTGAAGGAAGGGTACTTTATTAACGCAGGTACGCTTGTAGAACAGAAGAGTAGGTAATAAATACTTTACTACTAAATTGTACATAAAATATATATATATATATATATAATATTTATATTATTTTTTATTTATATATAAAAAGGAAACTCTTGACTGGCTTATCAACGCTTAGGCCGAACCCTGCGAGCGAAAGCCAACATTTTTCACAGGATTTCCTTTTTGATTTATAAAAGGAATGTCTAAGCGCCAACGTTGCGATAAGCGGGCGACCGCGCGTTCCCATACAAAAGTGCTCCATCACAGGCAGCCGCACCCTTTTTGCTACGTAATAATACATTAAAGTTCTCCATCGACACAACTACATGCACAACGTTAAAGTTGAACTAGCGACACTACGCAAGTAATAATCCGGCTACCGCACACGGTACATGCTCGGTACACCCGCTAGCGCGCGGGTACCCGCCGTGTGACGCAGCGTTCGGCCCAGGGCAGGCTATTCCGACCAACAGAGGATATTTTATTTTCTTATACTTGGACTTAAACACACATATTTTAAAAGTATTTAACTTTTTTTTTTGTGGTCAGTTTTCCCACGGGCTAAAGCAAGTATTTTTTTAAACCGTAAGGGTGAGTTGCACCATTTAACTATAACGATAACCAAACCATAACCAGCCGTGAAACTGCCGCCTATTGGTCAATTCGGCGATTTGACAACTATTAGCTTTGTTATCGCTATAGTTACATGGTGTAACTCACCCTAAAATTTTTTTGATTTGAAACTAAATTAAATTTTGTCCTTAGAACCCGGATGGTATGAGCCTGGCAAATATGGCGTGCGTCTTGGAAATATTTTAGAAGTGGTGGCGCGATCGAACGGCTACCTGGGATTCCACGAGGCCACTTTAATACCTTTCGAACCAAAGCTGATTGACAGAACTATGTTAACTGAGTATGAGGTAAGGAGAATATTCTGTAGTAGTACTGCCTGGATAGGTATTAGATACCTCCAGCAAAATTGTATTAAAGTTTTAAAAAATTAAATCCACTTCAACAGTCCTGACGGAGAGCAGTATTAGCTCAGTGGGAACGGTCCTGACTTACGAATTGTAAGTCAAAGGTTCAAAGTCAGCGGCGTATACTTTGTGTAATTTATTTCATCACCACTACACTCTAAATGGTGAAGGATAACAACGTGATGAAATCGGCGCGTCCTAGAACCAAAAATTCAAAGAAAGGTGAAAAGAAAAAGATGACCGTGACATCCACCAACCCGCACTGGGCCTGCGTGATGGATGACGGTCCTTTCCCTCTCCTAGAGAGGAGGCCTGAATGTCAGCAATGGGAATATTATAAGGCTGATTATACTACACTATAATAAATCTAATTGAGGTTGTGGTGGAATATTTCTTAGCCTTATTTTCACTTTATGTAGTACCTACCTGTATGTATAATACCTGCATTTTGTTTCCAGATCAAATGGTTAAACGGCTACAACGACAGAATCAGGAAGGAAGTGGGACCTGAGCTGAAGCAGCAAGAACTAACAGACGTGTACTACTGGATGATGAATAAGACTGTGCCCCTGGAACTGCCTTCCAAAGCCAAGAAGAATATCAGCAACTCAGCTGACCCTTGTGTGAACCTGACCGGCGTTCTTTTGGCGGTGACCATGGCGATGATGCATTCTGTTCTGTCAAATTAGTTATTGTATAGGCCTATTGGGAGATCTTTTACGAAGTGTACAATGTAACCTCATATTGAATCAAACTAAAGACCTGTTTTACTATCAGATATATCTACTTATTCATATCAATATCATACATATCCAAGACTTATCCGGAGGTAGTAAAAGAGGTTTATAGGAGTCAAATTTACCTACGCATTTTTTAACTTTATCATGTAATATTAATGTTTATTAATTTAAAAAATATTTTAGAAACATGTTATTATATTAAATACTTAGCGATTATCGTCGGGTAGATAGCAATTTCTAGTTATACCGTAGTTTCTTAATTGTTACATAGAGTGCCTTTGTGAGTACGAATGTGTTTATCCGAGATGGTGCCTTATACTTACCTATGCGATTTATAGCTATTCTGAATGTTGTTAATTTGCTATTAATGTGCATGTTTTCACTTATTATTTTAGCATTTAGTGGTCACCGGTCCTGGCTTCGCACAGATAAACTTAGTCCTGACAATTCAAAAAGAACAAAAAAAGATTCATCCAAATAGGTACAGCCATTCTTAAGTTATGCACACATTCGGTAATGCTTTTTATATACGGTGCATTGCTTGCTGTATCAAAGACGGTCAGGTTTATTGTGCTAACCTATAGTTTTTCTGTTACATTGATAGTCGGAAATAAATTCAATAACAATGTTTGCGGATTTACCGTATATTCGAAACGTTTACCTACACTTCAAAAGGAGTCTGAGTTCCAAATTCTAGAAGACATGTATTAGTACATTATTTGTAAAATTATGGGTGTTGTACAAGTAGGAACCTATTTTATGTGGTAATTATTTCTAAATTCTAAAAAGAATTTTACGAAAGTAAATCAAGCACCGAGTGCCTTATCGAAATGTAGTCTGTAAAAATGCTTAGTCATACCTATTAGTAGGTCAATATTTTAAGTACATATAAATGTAAATAAGTTACGTAATAAACATAATCTCTAATTGTGTTGTTTTGAGTCGTTGTGACGAAAAAAAAATATCTTAAAAAAATTATATGATTATTGATTTTATATCTAAGGTGTATTTAAAATAAGCAATGTTTTTAATTATCGTATGCACTTTGTATAAGGACTTATAAAGTAACACTAAATTACTCTTCCTAATAGTAGTTTGTTAACCAGTGTCTGTGTAAACCGTGGTTTTATTAGGCGAAAAAATATATTAATCACCCGGAAAGAGTTCCAGAACATTTTTTGTTCTGATTCAATATAACTGCTCAAAGTGATTTGAAGCAAGAAACACTGTCTTTTGTTTTTCAAAAAGACGTGACTCGATTATAGCGCTCTAGATTTGGACAAACTGTGAAGAATAGAGGTGTCATGTTAGGCCTGATGGGCTGATGCCTGCTAGGGCTGCGGAACTGTTGGAAAGAGTTACCATGGCCCTGGAACGTAAAAGCAAGTGAAGGAACACAGGTGGGATTCAGTCAGTAAAAATCTAAAACTCTGTCTCGATCCATTCAGAGCAAAATAAATTAATTGACGATTTCCCACCTAGAAAAGGACGCACGTTATGTTTTGCAAGCACTCAGTGTTGCCACTGTCTCCTAATAAATACCACGGCGTTAATGTTATGTAGGTGTGTGTGAAGTAAATGTACGTATAGTCTCGCTTCACTGCCAACGATGCATATCATAACCATATAATATTGTGCAATAAATAAAACTTTTAATGAATTTAATAAACTTTTTATTCACATTGGTCCGTGTTAGTTGAATCACACATACATAAGACTGCTCTTATATACTAGATGACGTTAATTGCACATTTATATCTAACATTGCAATAGCTGGGACTTTTAAATTAACGTTAGATATTTACCCCCGCATTGTTTTATCTAGTGCAGACAGAATACATTCTAACAATATATAAATTAAATGCAACACTGACTGTGACCTTGCAATTTCAGTCAGTTATAATACTTGTGATTATAACTGACTGAAATTGCAAGGCCAAGTATACGACGGCGACGGCTATGCAGCTTGCAGCACAGAAAATATGAAAGAAGTTAGAAAGGAAATACTTTCCGATTTGTACTACGAGTGTCGCCGCTTGTCTCACACCCTTTAACTCCACTACAGACAATAAACCAATACGAACGCGATTTTCGTAATTAACAGACCACGCACACTTAGACCGCAAGTTTGCTATTGGTCGTTGAACTATGACCATTGCCCTCCTTTGTTGCACGCCTGCCCCGCCCACAAGACCATTCTAAACTCTTTCATCTGTTCTGTAGTTGGCAGATTGATTTCAACCAAAGTATATTTTAAATATTATTTATTACCAATAATACCTGCCATTCAAATAGTTTTACCAAATGCATGATAACTATTACTTGTAGTCGGAATGCAGTCTGTCTGCAGTTACACACATAATTATACGAAAATTAATTATTATTTATACCAATACACATTCAGTCTATAATATAATTAAAATCAGTCTGAGTTTAAATATACCTACACGAAGATTATTTTTATTGGTACAAATAATATCATTTTCTGCATCACTCCCCAACATCACGAATAGGATTACACTTTTACCATTGTATACATTTGTTTATTCGCAATGTGTTACCTACCTTATATTAATATGCAGTAATTAGTAGTTTCATTATACAAAATGGCACGAATAACATCACCCGGAACATTGACACGAATGTGCGCAAAATAATAAATGGTGCAGTCAAACAATTGCACGTGAACAACCGTAATAAATATAATTAAATTTAGATTATCATACAAACGAAACGCGTTACATCCGCTTTGCCTTGTCGTAACACAAAATATTTACAAACCTCGAAAGGACAACAATTTTTTTATAGGACTTAAAGCCTGTTTTCAATTTTGAATGACAAACAAAATAAACAGCTGAGATTACAATATAACAGGAAATAGAACATTCATTGTCATTACAAAATAATATTTTTCAAGACCATGTTGGATCTGATAAATTTACGAGTCGAGAAGACGAGAAATATATAAATATATAAAATCTATTTCACAATAAATTTTAAGCTTCAGTCTTCAGGCTGCGCATATATCACAAAATATAAATATTAGTGTTGTATTCCCTCAATCATAATAGTTCAAGTTAGACGCTATAATCGGCGATTAGAAAGAGACATAAAGTAATTAAATGTATTTGAATCTAAGGCCGCTGTCCCACGAGCATTTGACGAGCGCTGGCGTTTCAGCGACGTCTACGCAGCCACGCAGCTGCGTCGACGTGACGTTAACGTTGCGCAATTCAATGTAACGTTTACGTTACGTATATGCTGCGATTTAAGGCGTACAATCAGAGATAAAAGTGATGGATTGATCGACGAGGAAACTCTACTGTTCGTTTTGCTACTTTAATGAGAATTTCGTAAAAGAAAAAGAAAGTATTATCGTTAATTCTTAATAGTTCAATCCAACAATAAAGTGATATATTTAGCACTGTACCGACTCTAAATGTTTAAGCTGCGTGTGCGCATAACGTTACCGCTGGTCAAACGTTCGATAGATGCGAAGGCTTAAAACACGCCAGTGAGATAGCGGCCTAAAACCCTTATAATTCATTAGTTTTCATATTTCAGCTTGATTCATTGCATAATATTCGATTCTGTTTAGACATGCCGCATGCATGCTTTTAAAGTGAAAACTACGGACTCGACCGTGGCCATATTCTTGTTAGATGGCGTTGACCTCAACCTTATTAAGTACTAGCTGCGGCCCGCAGCTTCGCCCGCGTCGTAACAGAAAATTATCCCAAGGGAACATACTGCCGGGATAAAAGTATCCTATATGCTATTCCAGGAAATTGTCTACCCGTGTAACAAGTTTCACGTTTTTTTTTTCGTTTTTATCGAAATCCGTTCAGTTTTTGCGTGAAAGAGATCGATCAAACGTCTACACCTCCATACAAACACACTTTCGCGTTGATAATACTAGTAGGATAGCGTTACAGTTACACTATGGTTAAAATCATTAACAGTCAGAAATTAAGTGTATTGCGAGGATTTTGATTAAGTTTAATAAAGTGGAATGTTCGGTGGTAACAAATATCATTTACTAGATTTTAACCGCGGCTTCGATCGCGTGAAAAAATTAGCCTATGTTCTTCTCCAGGGTCCCAACTATCTCTGTACCAAAATTCATCAAAATCGGTTTTGCCATTTAGGCGTGAAGACGTAACAAACTAACAAACTCACTTTCGTTTTTATATTATTATAGTAAGAATTGACTTAATAATGCTCCCACACACTAAAAACAAAAATAGAAATAGAGTTCAGCGCCATCTAGCGAGGACACGCTACGCTCGAATTCGTAGCTTTCACTTTAATTAGAAACTTTCCTTAATTTTAAAATATATAATTATAATTCTGCAGTCTCGCTATTTGAACACGAAATATTTATCGATTACTGATGCAGTTAAAAGCACTCGTTTATTTTGTATTACGGAAACGCTAATCTTTCTACTGAACACAAAAATGTAGGATCATTCAGTTTCAATGAATACCACTTCTAACACATTCAGGCAATAATAAATATATTGTTAGAGTAAATTTCCTGTCAATTATTGTGCTGACGAAGACAAATTCTTACGTGACTACAATTTCTACACAAACAGTTATAAAACAAGCAAACATTTATAAGCATAGATTTATTAATTCTTCAAACGAAACAAATAGCCAAATTATTTATTCCTTTCATTGCTGCTTCAACAAATGTATACTCCATTCGCGTTAAGATTAGAAATTGAAACAAACCTTTTTTTACTGTCCGTCCAGCCTATTTTGCCATTTATTCCATTGGCATAAGGATGGCATTAAAAGTAAAAAAAAGTGCTTACAATACCAACTTTACTGCAGCCACCATTTGTTGTTTTAACTAGGCAATAAAAATCAAAATCGGTTGAACGGACAGTAAAAAAAGGTTTGTGTAAATGTCTAATCCTAACGCGATTGAAGTATAATATTAAAAAAAATCTTAACGAGAACAATAATATCTTTATACAACATTATAGGTACTTTAAAGCATCTAAGATATATATTAAATAATATAATCATATCACATTGTCCTCTAATAAAATATAAAATTTATTTTCACACAGTGTTTAGCTACACAAAACTAAGTGATGTGTGACGATAATGCAACAAATAAGGTTATCTTTTATCCTAACTTATAAAATGTCACTCTTGTCATACAAAAGTTAATAAAGGCTTGATTATGCATACTGAACACATGCTTACTACGAGTCAGCTACGAACCACGGAGTAGAAAACGAATGGAGTGCTATTCTGAACAGTAGACTTCTCACACATACACGACAAATGTTAGCGCAAATTTATATCAGTCAGCAGATAATAAAAGTTATTTTTATTTCCCTTTTTGGCATTCCAGGAGTTAAAAAGGTAGCTACTACACATGCCAACATACTAACAACCATAAGTTACTATTCAGTACACAGTGATACTGAGATTCGCAGCAATCGTGCTCCACTTAATGCTCCATTTGCTTGCTACTCCGTGCTTAAAACAACAAACATTAACCCACTATAATTACAGTACAATACACTATCATCTATTCCGAATAATACTTGGTATTGAACAGTATTGGATATGATCCGTAGAAGATAAAGCAAGCAAGTACATGCCAACGTTCATGGCAACCATAGTCATAGAACGTAGGACCCTATTATGACGTCTTCAAACTATTATGAATAGGGTGTTAGAGAGAGAGAGAGACAGAGCTATAAGGGTCGAATTGCACTATCCACTATCCCTTTCTCACGACAGATTCATGATGTCAAATGCACGTCATAGTAGGCACTTCGGACGTCCTATGACCATGACGGCCACGAATGTTGGCGTTTTCATATAAAAAATGCACTACGCGTGAACGCAAGCTTGTGGTGGAAGAGTGAACGAAATGGCTGAAGGGTGGCGTTCATCTTCGAAGGTCGACTATTTGTACCGGCGCTGAGTCGTCCACCCTTATGTGTGTTACGGTCTGGAAAGAAAATATCCAAATAAGGCAACTTCTTTTCTAGGCCTGTCAATCCCCGATAACTTGGAGAGGGTCGCGGGAATCCGATAGATGCGAGACGCACAAGACCGGTCATTGTGGCGACAATTGGGGAAGGCTTATGTCCAGCAGTGGACTTCTTTCGTCTGAAATGTTGATGATGAACTTCTATTCATTATTGACAGTAGGTATTGCGCGACTTTAAATGCAAACAAACTGCTCAAAATCTTTGATAAGTCATGTTGGTACTAATCCAGGCGAACCATATACACGAAACATACAATGAATCGTTTAAGTCCAAATCAAAACAGCGTAATAATATGACATAATATGTTACTTGTTCAGTTAGTATTGTATTAGTTCCTCTTAACTTCACTTTTTTTTGACTGACCGACATTTGACAATTCAAAAGTGCCTATTATTGGTCTATTTAAAATAAACGTTTTTGATTTCTGATTTCTGTTCAACTTATATCCTTACACTATGAGTTACTTTTAGTGAAACTTACGTGGAACAGAGGAGGGTCGTCCGGATGTGGGTGAAAACCGGTTTGTCTACAGTTTGTGATGAACTGCATTCCGTAATCAGGAGTCAACGCAAAGTAACCAGTTCTGTAACATTAAAAAACATGTTAGAAATCAAATAAAATCAATATCCGTCTCTAAGATCACACACACTCACACAAAGGAAATATTAAAGTGTTGGATAGTACTACTTTTGCCAGGAAACACAGAAGGGGCAACATTAAAAAAAAAATACCGCAGGCGAAGGGACGCGCCATCTTTTTGGTTTGGACTCGGTTGCGTGCGAAAGCGCGGGAAACGCTACCAGCCAGCGGTTCGGTGTGATCTGGTATCTCTGTATTTCAATACTCTCTTGTTGATTTCCTCTGATCGTAATATCGCTAATTTTGTTAATTATTCTTATAAAACCCATGTGATTAGTTTTTAGGTAAATAAAACTTTATTTTTCAGAGCATTAGTCGGCCGAATTGTTAGTCGTCGAAAAACAGTATTCGAAAAACGATTGTCGGAAAACGTTTGTCGAAAAACAATTATCGAAATACATCCTCACACATCGAAATAAATCCTGAAGTTCAGTTACTGAGTTTTCATTTTCTTCTGGAATCATCCACCCTGCGCCTGAATACTTTTTTTTTTTTTTTTTTTTTTCGATGGGAAAAATCATCTTATGACAACCCCCGCTCTTGGGCGGAGCGGGAGATAGTGTCAGACTCTTACTGACTAAAAAACCCATCCCGTTCCTTCAAGCCTTCATACCGGGGCTCGAGCGCCCTTTCGGATAACCCTGGCCCCAGTAGGCTTCGACCCGGCTGGGTCCCTGCTGTTGCTGACAACTCCTTGAGGCGCGCGGGAACAGCGCGCGCCGTCGACGACTTGGGCTTGGTCCGGACAGTTACCGGACGGCCGGACAGCGAGCTACCCATTGCACACTGTCCGCAAGCCCGCGCCTACGGTGGCGCCTGAATACTTCACACACAGTGAAATTGATAAGAACAAAGACAACTTACTCATTGTACTTGGGCGCGCAGACAATGGCGATGGCTTCAGGCATCATCAGCTGGTAGGAGCATTGCGTGTGTAGATCCACAGACGATAGGAAAGCCGTCTGGGTTGGATGAGTCTGAAACAATCAAATAATAATTAAATACCGCATGTAAAATCCTATCGTAATACCAACACCTACTGTCCACGGACGCGTAGCTTTAGACGCGTTTAGTCAAAAATCAACGTTCAGAAAACTATAGTAGGCGCCAGATAATACATTGTGGTGAAACATATACCTACTTCAAAGTGAAAAAAGGTTAGCGGCATAGATTAAAAAAAAAACATAAGATGAGGGGAGTCTATGAAAAAGAAGTGAACGTTGTAAAAGTTGAAGAAAATACAGAATTTTATTTAGTTGATAAAAAGGTGTTTCTTTCTGCCACCCCCGTAGCTTTTCCATCCCACATACATATACTAAATCTTAAGAAGTTTTTAGTTGTGCGCGTATCACATAAAATGTACGAAATCGATGTAGATAAATTTTGAATATTAAAATTGTCTGTAATTTGATGTATTACTTAGGATTTGTTTCATAGCAATCGGTTGACTATATCGAAAGACGTAGGTTACTTAACTACATTCATTGACTTTTAGGCGGTACAAAGTTCGCTGGGTCAGCTAGTTTGGAATAAAGTACATTGTCCTATACCTAATATCTCTGCGTAGCTTTCGGGTTAGTTATTTTTCGGGTGCCTACGCGAAGGTACCCGAAAAATAAACAATGAACTATTTTTAATTACTAGAAAATGAAAAGAATCACGCTAGATTTCGATTCAAGGCAGCTTTATGTCTTTAATTCCGCTTTTGAAATTCAGAATGTTAAAAAAATTATGAGGGTATATATTATTCTAAATTTATCTGGCACCTTACTAATATAGTAGTACATTTTCATACAAGTGGATAAAGTTTGTCTTTGCGACTGAGGCGAAAGTCGCCCGAGCCGCAGGCGAAGGTGTTATGGAGCTGAGTGCTGCAGTGACTTTCCAAGTGTATCAAGCGACGTTTTTAATATTCTTACAAAGAAAAAAATAAAAAGGGTGTTGACACGCGACTCGTGCTGGTGGTATTAATAGTATCATACTGACCGCGGTACTACGGTCAGAATAATACGATAAATATAATAAATGGCGGCAGGGCGAGCGCCAGTACTTTTTGCACTAGTGCGATAAACAGTAAATTGCGTGCCTAAAAGCGATAGGAATAAAACCGAATTTTTGAGTTTTACGGTTAGTATTGAAAAATATGAACCGTCCTACTTGCGCTTTTTACGACCTGAATTGCTTTTTGACCAGGTTGTGTTCTAGGGATGTCAACAGCGGTTTAATATCACGTTGTTTCCCACATGTGGCATATCCGGTTATCAGTCCGATGTTTCACTTAGTCAGTCAGCTGATGAGTTTTATCTAATTTAATCTGCCAATTAACACCTACAATGTCTACATACAATCAATATTGTTATGATAATGTACACCATAGATATAGGTATGATATGATAAAGAGTGATTCACATAGTAATAGTGTACTCAACGCATTAGTGGTTGATACCTATTATTTAACTTGTCATAACAGTGACTCAACCTAAACAGAAACTTTAGTCTTTTTAGGGTTCTGTACCCAAAGAGTAAAAACAGGACCTTAATAATAAGACTCCACTGTCTGTCTGTCTATCACGAGTGATGATAACTAAAAAGATTTAATTATCACAGATATTGTTTCACAGATGTTGTTGATTTCTGTTGCCATTATAATATTATTTATTTATTTATTTTATTAGGTATATATGGAAAACTTACAGCTAACAAAAACATGGTAACTTATCATAATAAAACTAAGGCCAATTACAAGTTTTCACTTACAGTAAATGAATATATATGTTTAAACAATCGGTACATTACACTATCTAAATACACAGCTTAAAAACTAAATGAATATCCCCAAAGAAATCGATGTTTTTTTAAATTGCTACTCTGATTCTAGATAAATAGGAACAACAATGAAGATAATAAAAACTTCAAAATTATGGGATGTTTGCGAAAAAATCGTTACAAAGGGCTCGTTTCAATTTACGTATGCTAGTATTAAAAAGATCGATGTCAAATTCCCGGCCGGCCATGTTAAAAGCTCGACTCGCTCTAATCAGATACGAATTTTGCCTGTAGTAGGTTCTCACCACTGGTGTTGCCAATAGTTGCGGTTTGCGTAGATATGCACACGGCACACGTAGTCCTATCTTATTTACCAAATCAGGTACGTCTACCGATCCGTTCATGATTCCGAGCAAGAATGCCAAATCTGCAATTTTTCTGCGCTCATAGAGAGGAAGAATATGAAATTTCTTGCAGCGAGTTACATAATTGGGTAAATATACTAATAACAAATACTAAAAACATTTTTTTTTTTAATATTTGATTTAGCTTTCCCATACAGCAAATATGATTTATCACCAAACAAACATTGGGACACGTGAAACAAAAAAAAAAGGTTGTAATATAGTACATATTTAATGCGCTTTTTAAACAATTATCCAAAGGCCTTGTTGGCACTTCGCGTGACCCAAGGGCTGGCTTTTACCTCGGTCAGAGAATAAGCATTGCCATACAACGTGGCAATGTCGTCAGTCTTTTGGGCACACTTCCAGTCGACAGCGATGCGGAGGAATTTTTTGACGCCATATTTTAGATAAGAGTTATTGTGTATAACTATTTAGTTTTAATTAGATAAGTATTTTTATTCTTTCTATGTTTAAACTGATAATGTTGTTCATGAATCTATAATAAACATTTATTTTAATGTTGTATAGATAGAACCGGGTTCCGTATCATTATCTATACAACATGCGCGAATCCGACTCGCACTTGGCCGATTTTTTATTTAAATTTTTATATATCCCATTTTGATAATAAAATTATTACTTTGTAAAGAGATTAGATTATTTTATTCTGGTGTTACTTTAGGTTAATTACTTCTATTATGAATGACAAATACAACTGTAATAAAATGGTCAGTACACGTGAATTAATTACTTGGCCTGTTTTGTTGGTACTAATTATTCATACGTAGTTTTTCTCATGGCATTTATACTAAAAAGATAATAATTTAAAGAAAGAAAAATCTACTGTAATTATTATTCGTAATAATAATTACAGTAGATTTTTCTGCGCGATTGTTTAAAAACGTTACGGTGCGGTAGTTCTATAACACACAAAGGGCAAATAAAGGAACATAGGTGGGTTTTAGTTATTAAAATTGTGACAAGCCCTCTCGTTCCACCCTAGACCGGAAGAAGTTATTTGATGACCTTAAAAAAAAATATTTTTCAAACAAACGCGCCAAAAAAGTCTAAACGAATTAGGGGGATATTACACCAGCAAATAAATAAAATAAATAAAAAAGATAGTAACAATAATACAAATCCAGTATAAAGTTGTACGAAAATCTAACTAATTATAAATTTTGGTTTTATTTAGTAACACAAACTCAGTCATACATGACAAAGTTCAAATTCCATTACAGCTGAGGGGCAACTCAAGTTTTACGTAAGCACTACAGAGGGATGGGGGGGTCTTTGCTTTGCTTATTTTTGATGACATGGGGTGGGGGGCTCTGGATGGTGATTACATCAACAGTATTTTTTTAGTTTTATAAGAGAATGATTTCGATAATATCAAAGAAAATATTTGCACAAAATTTGCATACGTAACACTATAACGGCCCCTGATTTATTCAAGAATTAATTACAAAGACATTTGTATGAAGTGGAAATATTTATAATATGTAAATGAACAATCTCAAATTTAATTCGAGTAAAATAAGTATAATAATGCTTAATATCTATTGTTATTGTGCTGAAAAATGGTGGATCATATCAAAAATATATGGCGCGATGCTTCTGCTGTTTTAAATTACTTCTTTTTTGTATAATAGAGTTTATTCTATTCTACTATTAATAAATAGGTTCTCACATGAATCCATCCCAAAGTGATAAGGTTGTGCTGGTCCTGGTAGTGGAAGATTTCCTCCTCATTGTTGGTGCTGCAGGAGTCTGGAGTGCCCGTCTGCTTGGGCACAATCACGTGCGTGATCTTCAGCTGGTCGCGCTCCTGAAATGCGACGTTATTTGTTTACTACAGGTTGAAAAAGCTAAAAAACACAAGTAATTACAAGCATTATATATAAATTATCAATAAGTTTCATATCCGTATGAGTCATCATCATCATCACAAGCCTTTTTAATGTTCCCACTGTTGGGACTCAAGCCTCCTCCTCTAGGAGATGGAATCCACCAAGCGGGCCCAGTGCGGTTTGGTGAATGTCACATGTCTTCGAATTTTTGGTCCTAGGATATGCCGGTTTCCTCACGATGTTTTCCTTTACCATTTGGAGAGCAGTGGTGATGAAATAAATTACACAAAATAATGCGCCTGGCTGGGTTTAAACCCGCGACCTAAAGTTCGTAAGTCGGGGCCATTACTTTACCATTGCAACATTAGTTTAAGTATATGTACAAAAAATTTCAACATGGTTTAAAAACTATTGGAATCCGTTCAGTTACTGATTCTGATCGAACTATATTCACATTTCGCATAAACTAAAAATTATGTTGTACAGTCATCAGCCTCAGATGAAGGGCTACTATCCACAGACTCGTAGCCTGTACGGCAGCGTCGTGCTGTCGTGTCGTTGCAGCTTCATCGACAGTTTCACAGTGTTGTGTGTAAGCTGTGAGCAGGCGTTCACGAAGCATAAAATGACGAACACGCGTCTATGAAGCTACGCGTCCGTGGACAGTAGGCCTTAGTGTGGCGGGATAAAGCACAGTTAGAACTCACGAGTATCCCGGCGAGTATGCCGCAGGTTTCGACGTTGTGCGCCGTGTTGGTGGCGGCGAGGCGCAGGAACTTGGAGAGTAGAGCGGCCGGTACAACCACGGTGCGCAGGCGCGCCGCTCCATACAGAGACTCTACGCTCGCGTTGCCACTACATAATGTAACATCATCGTACAATAACGTTTTATTTGATTTTTACTTTGAAGTCAAGAACCTTGCTCACGCCAAAACTAGTCTAAAATTTCCCACTTGTTTAATCTCGAGCTAAATAAATGTAGGTAATAATCTCTTGTTATACAGACTGTATATTTAAACAATGTCATTGTCCTTTATTTTTAGTAGGTATAAAATTAATTGGTACAGTCAGTGTTCTGAATTAACTGAACCCTATTCTCCCCTTCAAGCATTTCTAAAAGATGTTATGCTTGGCATTGACATCAGTCTCATTTTTAGAGGAAGGAAATTACTCATAAAAATTTTTCGTTCAATCCTGTACCAAGATAGTGGAAGTTTGATAAACGCTACTATAGTAAAAAATAAAGAAATGACACTCACACTTGTGGTCGTGAAGGTGGTATGATCGGAGGCACTGGCTGGTAGTGATGCGAGGGCGCGCGCGGGGGCTCGTTCGCGAAGTCGTCGGGGTACAGCACCCCGTCCATCGCCGGCGCTGACGGCGACACGGCCCACTGCTCCTGCAGCACCACGTACACGCACACACATACTAGAGTACACTCTTCAAGATGCATCACTACTAAGTCTTTGGTACTAATTGGTACACGCATTTCCGACACAAAAAAAAATCGAAGGGGAAACACCAAATGCTATCCCAATACTGGCGATGTAAAGCCGGTTACTCCAATAGCGATTGCTTTATCCACGTATCTAATCTCAAGTGTTGCTGATTTCGAATGTGTTTAGTTATTTTCCAAATAATGACTGCTACGATTGTGACGCAAGCTATAAACGTCTAAATAAAACATGATACACATCATCGTTGTCTAATCGATCAATTAGTCGGCTCTCCAACCAAGCGAACAGGAGCGAACCATGGTTTGCTTCTGAACAAACCGAAGTCACACTACAGAACTCGGTTTCTCGTCTGCCTCGTTTATAGTCTGTGCCAGTAGCCTTTTTATGGTCACCTGTACATCTAGTTAAACCTAAACTACGATTCCTTATAAGCGATCTCCATCTGTAGACTTACTGAGTCTACCAAATATAAGAAATTATTGTATGGCTTTGTCAACTACAAGTATAGAGCAAATAAGCTCTAGGAGCACATCGGTCAGTTAGAACAGTCACACACAGCATAGTTGTAGGCAGTGTAGATTCGATACTGACCATAATTATTTAATTACAAATGACAATCAAAACACATCTGATGGAGTTTAGATCACTGATCTTTTAAGAAGCAGTGGATATGTGTGTTACATGAAATAATATCGACGCTACGAAAAATCGGCGAGTCCGCTCACGCTGGCAGCAGAATTCTTTATTGGGTTTATTATTTAAGTGTATTACTGCTTTTTATATGTTTTTTTTCCAAATTATATGCCATGCCTGTCAAAGTCAAAATATTTTATTTCACATAGGCCTATATGGGCTCTTATAAAACATCAGAAGCTAGTGCACAGTTCTAAATTGGTTGTTTCCTATGGAGAAAAACCGGCAAGAAACTCCATGGTTACTCTTTTAAAAAAGTGGTTGTTATTACAATGTTGATAGATATTGTGTAAGAACAGTGTAGATGTAGGCCAGTCAAATATTGTACACAAAAGCACAATAAAAATAATCTTAATAAAAAAAAAAGTAAGCCATAATAGGATGTAGTCTAAGAGTTCGTGGAGTGTTCTCACATATAAAAAAAAAACAGCCATAATATAAAGTCTTTTTTAGTCAGTAAGAGTCTGACACTATCTCCCGCTCCGCCCAAGAGCGGGGGTTGTAATAAGATGATTTTTCCCAACGAAAAAAAAAAATGCCATAATGTTAACAAAATAAATTACTAACAAATTTAAGACAGTTGAATACTAAATAATATTATAAAAAAATTGCAAAAGCAATGTGTCAGAGAAAAAAAGAAATGTAAGTATATAAAATTATTAAAACAAAGGTGGAGCAGTTAATAGACACAATATTGATGATGAATGAGGTAGTCATTGCAATTAAATAAACAGTAAGAATAAGGCGAACTCACAGCATGTAACAGATGTGGTGTTGGGGTATTGGCATCTTTCTTATTCTCATCAGCTTGGAGTCGTTCAGCGAGCTTGGCATCATCTCTCTCTTGCTTTCTCTTCTCCTCCTCTGCTGCACGCCGTTTCTTTTCCTAATGATATAGAAGGAAGTATTAAGTACCAAACTCTTATTTTGCTGTTTTTTCACAGTATTTCAGATAACAAAACATTTTGGACACATCAGTGAATAATCACTGGCTGCAGTTGCTGGTCCATCAGTAGGTTAAGTTATTTAATTAATATCACTCTCTCATTGTCTTTCTATTGTGTCTCTAATTACGGTGTTCGAAAGGTTAATTTATAAGTTGTTACTAATCACTAGACCGACATTGTCTTTATAAATATTATTATTATAAAATATAAAAACCGGCCAAGAGCGTGTCGGGCCACGCTCAGTGTAGGGTTCCGTAGTTTCCCGTCCATCACAATAAAGTGTACCCACTTATGAGTTTAAAAAATGCTTGCTACGATTATACTACAAACTTAGTCCAGAAATTATTTTGTAGAACCCTTTTGTCTTTTTTGTACAAAAACTGTTCTTTCCATCAAGTTCAAAATAATTTTCCTAGAAAGTCCTTATAAAGTTCTACTTCTCAGATTTTTTTCATATTTTCTAAACTTATGGCTCAAAAGTTAGAGGGGGGGGACACATTGTTTTTTACTTTTGGAGCGATTATTTCCGAAATTATTGACATTATCAAAAAATGATTTTAGTAAACCCCTATTCATTTTTAAATACCTATCCAACGATATATCACACGTTAGGGTTGAAATTTAAAAAAAAGTCACTTCCCACTTTACATATAACGGGGCTACAATAATAGAACATTTTTTTCCAATTTTTATTTTACCACTTTGTCGGCGTGATTGATATATTTCTAGTGCTAACGGTCACAGAGATTAAGCGAGGACGGACAGACAGACAGACAGACAGACATGGCGAAACTATAAGGGTTCCTAGTTGACTATGGAACCCTAAAAACAATCTAATAATCGAACATTATGGGATATAAAATTTAAACCTATTTACCTCTTCTTGATAAGCAACATGTTCTTTGGCATACTGGTCAAGAAGCTTCTGTTTAAGTTTCTCTGCTTTGGGCATCACCTCCTTCAACTTGGCCTGGTTCACTGCCTTCACTGAAGGTGGCACCCCTACATACTCCGGATGCTTGCGAATCTTCTCCAAGAATAATGTCATGAACTTAATGTACAAAATGTAAGCATTCTCGAGGCTGCCCTCTGCTAGGTACACATTAGCCATTCTGACCATCTCCAGGCCTGACCTATAATACCTGAAATTGTTTTTAAGAATGTTTTAGCTACGAAGACAACCAACAAATACACACAGAAACACTAAAATACCTTATTTATGCACATCAAAATGAATAATTTTCAATTCAAATTAAAAAATATGAAGAACATAAAGTTATGAACACAGTCATGCTTCCATACAAAATGGACAAACAGAGTAGCCCGGTAGACACTATAGTAACCAAGAGTCAGTACTAGGAAACAGGGACAACCATAAACAAAATGAATGGATCTTAATGGAGTATTAAAGAGGAGAGAGCACAATGGAGTTGGAAATTGCCCATGCCAAAAAGAATTACAGGACATTTTATAATGTTTAAACATTTCTTAATACTAAACATTATACCCAAAATTCTGAAACAAATGGCTTTACTCTTATTATTACAACCTAATTAATTTTAGCAGTTCATTGGCTCCAATATAATATGCCTAAATTATCACTAGCAGCGGCCACTGAGAAGGGTCCTTGGTAATCACTGTATTTGACATTTGGGTCAATTGTAATAAACATGATCATTCACATGACATTAATTAAAGGTAATGAATATACCAACTATGATTTGATCTAATTATAATTCACATATTTATTACAAAGCCTTTACAGGACAACAGCCAGGTTTGCCAGAATATAATTGATGGTCACCCATCAACGAACATTCCTAAGGTGCATAACTTAACATTCAATAGACCCTACTATGATCATTCAACTATAGTCTTAAGAACTTGGTGTACATAATATGATCTAAAGTAGACCTACATATTTGTCCCAATCTTTATGTTTTTCAATACAAAAATGAGTCATCATATTACCTTGAACATGCACGAACTCATTCCTAGTCATTTAATGATTTGTTTAGTATAGTTACCTCCTTGGTGGAACATTTGGATCAACGTCTACGACTGCACCATAGTTGGCTAATTGTTTCACCCTCGCCGTGGGTTCTAAAGAAGCCAAATCAACTGTTGGTTTCGAGCGTTTTTCTTCTGCTTGCATTTTATTGATATCACAGTATTTACTTGTTTACGAAATGAAATGTCCTTCATCCAAACTTGTAATAGTAAAAAATTGGTTACAGGAGAAGCTACAACAGAAATGAATTAAATTACGGATAAAATAGATTGGATACAAAGATTGTAATGGAACCCAATCCACAACAGACAGTTCGTTTTACTGAAAATTACTGCTGTAAAACCAAAACCAACCAATGCAGAACAGTCCACAAACGCCATCAAAAAACTTGACCAAATTGTCAAACTGTCAGTGTCACTGTTTTTTTTAATTTACCTGTAAGGTCCTATAGTCTTCTCATCATATTGCCTAGTCTTACATCCGTGCAGCAACGCGGCAACGTATCCTTGCGTGATTGAAAAAAAATATTGTTAAAATAATGTATTTCGAATTAATCATTAGAATACGGATGTAACACATTCTAATGTTTTTGTAGTATTCGGCAGAAAATCAATGCAATCGAGACAAGACAGCCGTCTCGGTAAACTTCGCTGAGGTATTATAGATAGGTAGTAATAGGTTTCATTTGCAGAGATCGTGCCTGTTTCAAAAATCAACTGAACATATTGTCCAATTATCTAGTTGTGTAAAGTTGTGATATGTTATTAGAGGAGGCACGGATGCTTGCAGTTACTAAAACGTTATGGGGACCCATTCATGAAGAATAGATTCTAAAATGAAAAATTCTATGACAAATATCCATTTTAGTGGCGCGTGTAAGAATTCAAAAAAAAGTTATTTCGAAATACTCAGGTGCGAAGTTTTTTGTTTTGAAACCTATGATGTGATGGCTGTCATGGGAGTGCATTTCACATAAGAAGTTCCTTCACCGTGGCAAGTGTCAAATTTTCAATGTTCCTAACAAAATATACTTGCACGTATCAACAGAATATTAACAGGAACTTTACAACTTAATTTTATGACTCGCCCATTTGCATAAGCCACGCTCAAATTGTCAATTGAAATACATGCATGCATTCTGCATGTAGGTACTTAACTTACCTTGTCCTAATCTGACGCGCTCGAGTTTTTCTGAGGACCCTACCAGTGTTAACATTCGAAATACAAAGCTGCATCAATTTTACACTACCATATCGTCTAGGATTCAATTAGTCACTGATCTTTAGAAAAATTCCAGCCATAAACTTGGGACTTTCTTACCTTAAATTTAAAACGCGGTTGCAAACAAGAAACTATTTTCGTTTCCACCGCCTACATCGAAGGAGAATTTGCCTGTAGCGGTCTTCCCATCCGATTATAAATTTTCAATACACTTACTGGAAAACCTGCACTTACCCTTACCACTTTTATGGTAGTCACACACCTATACTTACAAGGCGTTCCAAATGAGAATAGGATCGACCGCCATGTTGTGATGTCACGATTTACTGTCAAATCGAGGAAAGAAATTTTTATACATTAATTAATTTACGAAAAATTTGAACAAAAAATGAATTTGATTTTTTTTAACTGTGCACAAAAAAAGTTGAATCAGAATCCAGTTCTTCAATTTTACTCATCTCCGAGTTCTTAAATTTTTGCCAAATTTATTCGATTTGACAGTACGACGAGACGTCAAAACGGTCCTATTCTCATTTGGAACGCGTAGTACAGCTGCCATCACGGATATTGAACGCTGGTTTCAAGTTGCACACTCGCAGAAGTCAAAAATTCTCTTCAGGTGGTGCGGCGTGAGACGCGGGGACTGGGAGCGTCCCTGATTGGTTCGCCGCTCATCGCGTTATAGATGTCACTCGTGATTCGTTAATTTCGCCTGCAGCACGTACCTCCCGACGACGACGATTAGCTCGCTAAATGTATGGAATGCGCAAAGCGATCCCCACTCTGACGCCGAGTGTTCAATATCCGTGGTGGCAGCTGCACTTATGTTAAGACGTGCACAAGTATAGGTACTGTAACTTGAGTTGGAAGATAATTGCGCTCTGACTTGTACAAGTTTAAAAAAAAGTTAAAATTTTCTATTCCCAACTTGTGCAAACTTGTGTACCTAATTGCGCAAGTTTACCAGTGTTGGACAAGTTTAAATTCAATTGGCTGTTATAGTCGCCTACACGTACGCATGTTCTACGATCGGTTTCCCGCCAAAATGTGAGCAATTATCTGTTCTAGAACAATCAGTCGGGGCTCGTGGGTATGTATCAAACTTTAATTATATGTATCTCATAATTATTGTGAACCTAGTGAAAGTTTTTAATTATTATTTTATTAGTATGCCATCGAGTTTTTTTTAGGGTTTCGTAACGAAAAAAGAAAAGATACGGCCGTTTATGTTTTTTGTTACATAAATAAAGTCAACGAATGCCAAAGCGCTAGCCATCCCACAAAACAACACCTGGGGTACTCACTTTGTCAGAAATGATATTTGTACCAGCGTACTTGAGCAGTTTGTGGTCACTTTCAATTTGTGCAAGTCTTAACTTGCCCAAGTATACTGTAACATATTGTGTGGCTACCTACAATTAGGCACGTAATTTAAAATTTTCGCACTAGTGCGGAAAAGTGCTCGAGCTCGTCCCGCCTCAATTTATTACACTTATCATAGAACTGGGCGCTAAGCGACCCCACGCGTCGTGCGTCAACTACTGTTTTTTTATATGTATCTTCGAAAGTGTATTGAAAACAACTTTTTAAACAAAATAATACAACCTAAGTTCGGAAGTTTGTGTTAAATAACGTCGTGATGAACACGATTACTCTGCCAAGAGCGAAGCGACCAAGAAGAAAATATTTGTTCTATAGGAAACGTTTGTCATTTTGAATTAGTGAATTGTGTTCGTTCAAGACTTGCGTTGTTGCCTGTTATCATATTTTTATAGGTACCTAACTAGTATATCCGACGATATGCATGAATTTTGTGAGCTCGCTTCACTCGCTACTAACACACAGTTTAGAGCGAACTAAATTAGGTAACAGTGTCACACCAAAGAATAAGGGTCAACTCACAACGAAAGAGCGGTGAAGGGCAGCGAAGCGGAGCGCAGTTTAAGTTTCATATGAATTTTAACTTTATTTTCATTGTCATAATACTTATTATCACATGAGAAACACGAACGAGAGATTCCCCGGAATTCCTGCGGCGCCGCGGGCATCCGCGCGACTCGTTCGAGTGACGTATGACACTGAAACTGCGCTGCCCTTCGCCGCTCTTTCGATGTGAGTTGACCCTAAGGCAGCGAGCGGAGCGAGCTCAAAAATGTTTGTTTCTATGTATGGCGCGATGTGCTGAAGATGCATCTCCTCGAGAACAGTTCTGGTGGCCAGTTTAATTAACTTACAAATGTTCTCTTTAATTTGAGCGAATGGGCGAAAAAATGGTCGATTGGAAATTTTCACAGTGGGGTGATTATTATTTGATATAGTTCGGTTTTCTGTACCATAATAGGTAAATAGTATGAACTTATTTGTGAATCTATAATAGAAAAAATAAGAGTAAGAAGTACATATATTTTCTTACAACTTTATGCACAACATTTACACAATACATTGCAGCACAAATAAGCACAAAAAAGAATTGGACTCCAAAAACATAACGTAAGAAAATAAACAAACATTTTACTAATGGATTTGCAAGCTTTACGACCATTTAAGGACTTCGGCTTTGCCTTCATTGCGTTTAACCACTTAGGATGACATTTAAATTCGGTTGGCCAAACTTCCCGCTCAGTCTTGTTGACCAAGTGTATTAAACACTGTAAACAATTTTGTTTCTGCTGGTTCTCCTTTCTTCTCCTAGCTTTCGCATATTTCTGTTTATTTTCTTTTGGTTGCCTTACCACGACCACCTTACATGGTAACTGTTGCCTTGGTGGAGTGTATCGTAAGGGTCGACGTTTATAGGCACGCCTAAGAGCGGACTCATCGTAAGATGACTTCAGTTCACATGGTGGAATAGTAATACAAGGATCGCAGGCATAATTTGGAGACGGTGTAGCTCCAGGTGCTGGTGGATAATTTTTGGTAGGAGGAGGACGGTTTATTCCACGAATCTGTAATGATTGTTCAAGTGAAGTTTTATTTAGAGCAGGATAGCGCATTGATACACGGTTAAAATCAGGATATGGTTGTCGAACTTCACCCTCAGCTGTACTTTTTTGTGCGTGTCCCGGTGCGTCTGAGTGCTGCTGTAACAATTTACAGGACTGTTTGTCTACGTTTGTTGGACTTTGTATTATGCGTTTTTGATCTGGAAGATTTTGCTGATATATCTCAAATTGCAGATTTGACTGAATTCCCGCGCTCTGTGATATGTTAGGCCTTTGTACTATTTTATGTTCCCTTAGTCGTTTTGTTGTCGCGGTACAACTACACGCGTGTGAAATTAAATGCGATTTTTGAAATTTATTTGTGAATTGATGCAAAATTCTCTTTTTTGCAATTTTTTGTAAGCTATTTGCTACTTCTAGGTAATTGCTATGTTTCAAGCAACGACATTTGTATAACCTTTTACTTACCGACTGAGAATTATATAAAGATGAGCTAAAAGATTTAATAGGTTGTTGGCATGATTGTAGGTGCGTCAACTTGGGCGCAGGTGATTTAAGCGCTAAATGCTGAAAAAGTTTTGATGACTTAACAGTTCTAAATGGAGGTGAATTTCTATTATTTATAGGACGAATAAGTGTAAAATTATGTACATCAGTATTAGGTAATAATATGTTGTTTGAAGAATTTTCTACTATATTATTTTGATTGCCTGCGCATCTACACCTTCCCTGAATGACAGGTTTTATTTTTTTAGCTTCGAGTTGGTGAGGAATTGCCTCAAACTGTGTATTGTTTGATAAATGTTGTTTTATAAATTTTTGTTCTCTTGCGCATCTACACTTTCCGTGAATTATTGACATTCTTTGGTCAACTTTAGGTTGCTGAGGCATTGCATCAAACTGTCTCTTCCCTTTATGTGGTGAGGTAGATGATTTATTTACTTGTTTCTTTATATGAGAATTTTCCGATATTTTATCCGAAATTGATCTTATTTTTTCGACCAATGGTTTCGATTCAAGTCGATTAAATAAAAACGAACGTTTTGACTTGAGAGTATTCGGACCCGGCGGAAGCTCCTGGAGCAGCGCTTGTCTTGTCGTCGGCGTTTGTTGACAGTTCATAAGAGAGGACGAATATTGCGGATCAAACTTTTGTGAGGATTTTATTGGTTCCGATTGCGATTTGGAACGTGGCTTTCTCGTAAACAGCGTTACTATCGATGAATGCTTAGATGGTTTGGATTGCTGACTTATAATACTTCGAGAAACTCGTGGGTTGGCTTTAGTACTTTGGGAGCGACACTCGTGTGATAGAAAAGATGGATGATGAAAAGTTCTTACTTTGTTATGTAGACATGCATATGATTTATCTGCAATCATAGGTTTACGTATGTATCGGTTCTTTTTCGTACACTGTCTCAAAGGGCTTTTATGAATCACGGATGAACAACTACTGTGACTTGAATGCAAAGACAAAGGGTGCGACGGGTTTGATTCGCCATCTAGTATAGATTCCAACATATCATTCATCAAGATATCTCTATTATCTACTTTCTTGGGTTTTTTAACCTGCAAAGATGGAACAATAACCGACGGAGGTTTCGTAGTGGATTTTTTAGATATTTTTGTTTGGTTACTCTTACGGCTCAATAACTTAGAACGTAAACTCATAACTAAACTACTAGCTTTACTTGAATATAGCGATATTCTACTGGATTGAACCCGAGAAGAAGGCTCATTAACGGAACAGGTCCTATTCTCATTTCTTCCACATGACCGGATTACAGACTGTTTTGCAGTTTGCCAATTGACTGGTATATCTGATATGAAACTTATTTTGTTAAGGTAATTTTGGGTGGACGTGCAAGGACAGTCGTTAGGAATATCAATAGAATTGTGTTTGGACTTGTGACCGAAAAAGGATTTCCGAGGACGTTCAAAGGTGCTTTTAGTTTTAGGACCCTGTAGACTTTTAATTAGACAAGTACAATCACTGTGTAAATACTTCTGGGGTGGTGGTTTTGCATGCTCTGATGATTTTTGTAACTTTTTTTTGGAGGGAACTGTACTTAATTTGGTGCTATCTACAGCATCATGCGGACTTTCCGGACACCGTCTGCGAGGCAAAGACTTCGAAGGTCGTGTACGTTCTTTTGATTTTGGAAATTGTGACCGAGGCCTATCAATATTTCTTTTGGAAGGAATTAAGCTTTCTAGTTGCGCACTAGGAATATGCTCTGAAAATTTAGACTTGAGAGGTGGTATAGAGTTGTATTCACATTTATATTCACGTATCATCTCCTGAATGTTAGTCGAGGTTGGCAATGACTTGGTCACAATACGAGTTTTCAGAGGATGAGCCGTTTCAGGGTCAGATGTAAGTTTTTGCGTATTGGTTATAGGTGTTGTTCCACAATCGTGCTGATGTGATTCTTTAGAAACTTTTAGTTGTTTTATTAAAATGTCTTTGTCTGAACTCCTTTTGGCTACAGTTTGTTGATTTGTTTCACAAACACAATCAGGAGCTATAACAAATAACGGTGACGGTGCTTTTGTTAATTTTAAATGTTTGTTTGGGGGCTCTTTTGCTGAACTAGTTTTATAAGAGTATGTGTTTTTACTATCATTCTCCTTTTGTTTCAATTGCTTATCACGTTCATTTTGTTGGGGTGCTTCACTGCAACGGAAGGCTAATGCTATTTTTAACTGCTGGCTATCTGCTTGTTGGTTTGAAACTTGTGTAACTTGGGGGGCTAAACCAAAACGGCAGTCTGAGGCTATTCCCAAAAGTGGACTATTTGCGTGTCGTCGAAATTTTTTGGTAAACTCTTCCATTTTCCTTGTGGATAATGGTTGTGTAGTTGAAATACTGGGAGGTACCTCCGTCGGATTTTGTGCAAATATATTTTCATCTGCCTGGCGTTCAATAAGAAATTCTGTTGCAGTAGCAGCTGGTTTCAGTGTAGTTCTACAACCACGATCAATCATTTTTGTGGGTAAAGGTCGTTTTGGACACTCAGTGTCAATTGTTTTTTCCCAGCTAATAGTTGCATCAGTGTAATCTACATTTTTGTTTGGTGATAAAATTGGTTCTAGAAGAAAAATATCTTTAATTTTATTGTTTTCGTAATCACTGACACAATTTACAGAAGCATCGATCTTATAAGACTGTTTCTGTATAGATTTATCTTGGCTTTTAGAGAGATATTCTGGTGCACTATTTTGATTGCTTGCGGTATCCTTGCCAGTGGTACTTTGAAAGCATGCATGCAATATATCACTGTCGGGAATACTGGTCACACTGTAAGGGTACTTGGTACTTGTTATAATGCCATCTGGTTTATAGTTATAGGCGTGTTCCGATTGTTTGTATTTATAAGGGTAATTCAGAGCTGTATCACCATTAGTCATTGTTGTGATATCAACTGTGTTTGATTGCTTTTGAGTCGCAACAGGTATTTGACCTGGTATATATTTATAAATGGATTCAGATAAATAAATGTCTTGAATGCATTTTGATTCCTTGTCAGCTGTACTTGCAAAACATTTAATTTCTTCACATGGATAACTTACAGCGACGTTACGGTTAGTACTTGTCGTGATATCAGCTGTTCTCGATTGCATTTGTGTTTCAACAGATATTTTATTTGGTTTACGCTTGTAATAATGTTTAGACAGTATATAATTTTCTTTACTGGGACAATTCAAAGCTACATTACGATTGGTACTTGTCATGATATCAGCTGTTCTTGATTGCATTTGTGTTGCAACAGGGATTTTATTTGGTTTACGCTTGTAATCATGTTTAGGCAGTCTATGATTTTCTTTACTTGGAAAATTCAAAGCTACGTTACCATTGGTACTTGTCGTGATGTCAGCTGTTCTCGATTGCATTTGTGTTTCAACAGGGATTTGATTTGGTTTACGCTTGTAATCATGTTTAGACAGTCTATGATTCTCTTTACAAGGACAATTCAAAGCTACGTTACGATTTGTACTTGTCGTGATATGAGCTGTTCTCGATTGCATTTGAGTTTCAACAGGGATTTGATTTGGTTTACGCTTGTAATCATGTTTAGATAGTCCGTGATTCTCTTTACAGTGACCATTCAAAGCTACGTCGCGGTTGGTATTGGTCGTGATATCAGCAGTGCACAGTTGCTTTTGAGTCACAAAAGACATTTGAAGAGGTTTATGTTCGTAACAATCTTTAAATTCTTCATATTTCTTTCCACAAGAGTAATTCAAAGTTATATCCTGTTTGGTCATTGGAGTAATGTCAGCTATGTTCAATAGCATTTTAGTTGCAACAGGGATCAGATCTGGTTTATATTTGTAACTTTGGGTAGACCGCTTTCTTCTATTTTCCAAGGAGTAATTCAAGATTATATTGTGTTTTATACTTGATTTTACTTTAGCCGTGCTTGGTTTTTCTTCGGCTGTACCATAGTTTCTGTTTTTATATTTGAAGTCTTGTTTAGCTGGAAACCGTTTGGCATGACAAACGCATTTTGAGGCCTTATCGGCTTTACATTTTATGGTTTTAGATTTATTTCTAACCTTCTGACATGACATGTGCTCATATGTGTTTTGTGTTTTATGTGCATAGCTTGGTTTGTATGTATTTGTATTCGCTTGTTTAGTCAACGTAGATTGTGATAATGTATTTGTTAAAACAGATTTATTACAGAAGTTAATATTCTTTTGGAAAATACGTGAGTCTTTATTAGTTAATGGCAACTTTTGGTTTTCTGCAAAAGAGCAGTTTAAAACCTTAGTGGTATGTCCTCGTAACTGTAATCTGTTTAATTTACAACTGGGCATGCTTTTTTTATTATGTTTGGAACTAGTAATTCTATGAACACCTGATGCTTTATGAAGAGCATTACCTATTTTGTACTTAGTCCAATATTTAGGAAACTGCCCTTGTAAGCCTTTTAGCAGTACTCTGGAAGTGCATTTTGTAGACATATTAAGAGTTTTACCTGATAAACCCAACTTATTAGCTCTACATGTTTCAAAATTCGTAGTTAGAGGTGGTTTTGCCCCACAGGGGTAATTAAAAACTCGTTCAAATGGCGGAGTCCCATTATTTCGTATGCCGCGATAGTCTTTTGCTAAATCTTTATGGGAAACACTATTGTATATTTCATTTAAATTTAAATTGTTTGGGTTAATAACTTTTTCATTAGTAGAAATTAGTGCTATACCGGACGTTGGGTAACAAAATGCCGACAGAATATTTACCTGTTTTCGTCGATGACGATGTGAGTTTAGTGGCTTAGACGTTGTAGGAAGTTGCGCATATTCATCCCGACAAACATAGCTTGGGCATGGGTCTTTGCTTTGCACTAGATATGCATCCCCTGCTGGCGAGCATTGGTGTCTTAGGTTACTGCAAGTCTCGTGTGCTAGACAATGCACTTTTTTAAATGATGTCATTTTCAAATTTTGACTTCTTGATTTCTGCCGTAATTTTGGTCTAAATTCACAACGCATACTTCGCAATACTCGATTGCTGGCACAAGATCGTGTTCTACGCCGTAACGGTTTCATCACCCAGCCTCTGTTGTCCGCATAGAACAGCTTATATCGTTTCCTCGGGTTAGGATGACATGAAGGCAAAAACGAAGAACTAGCTCCTATTGGCACATTTCTTTTAAATTTTAGCAAAGATACCACTGCATTAAAAGAGTTGACAACAACACCAACTGTGCGTGAGATAAACCTTGCCGTTAACGTCATAAAACTCCTTTTTTTCTCAGGCAAGTAATTTTCAAAACACATTCGCTGGTATTCACAACGTAGGTTATTTTTACGAAGCCTATTCTTGAAAGAATTATTCATCGGAAATGATCTTTTTGTTACGTCAGGTTTTAAAATATTTGTTAATTTCCAAGGAAACATAACAATCCATGCCAGAATTACCGCCAGCAGACATGGAGACCACACCACAGTAAGTAGTCCAAAAAAAACATATTTTATACAGTTTTTTCCTGAAATTTTGTTTTCTGCATAAAAGTCAGTAACGAGCTTAGCAAGTCTTACTCTTGAAAGATATTCATTACATAAAGTGAAAATGAAAAATGATTTTTTAGTTTTTTTACGCTTCTTTTTACACTTTTTTTTTGGGGGGGCAGTACGAGCTGCACATAGTGTACATGGGGTAGGTGCACTGGTTTCCGGGTTCGGTTTCTGGTCACCCTCACTAGTACGCGTAACGTCTTGGAACGTTTGGGATTTTTGAAGTTCACAAGGTAAGCATTGTGAGAAAGCTGTATATGCTGCACACGGGCTAGGTGTACTAGGAAGTAGGCTCGGCTTCTGATTATACTCGTTTGCAACTGTAAAGTTCTGGATTGTGGTGGACTTTTCGAGTACACGAGGTCGGCGATCATAGGAGCCTGCGTAAAGTTCGCCTTGGACGCTTGGACCTGTGCCCGTATCACGTAAGCTCTTGCACACAGGACTGAATAATGACGGTGAAACTTCTACTGTTTTATCTTTGGCCATACAATATGATCGTTCTTTTTTAAATCCCTCTTGGTCACCGTCGCGTTTTTGGTGAGATCTTCGTGGGTGAGGATGGGTACCTAAATTATAATAAATTGGACGACTCCCGATATTTCCGCAAGCAGAATTTAGAACTCTCATTGCGTGATGTTTACAATAGCAATTTGTAACTGGCGATGGCGATGGTGGTTTACGTTTACGGTGAAATCCTATTCTCATTTTTTTAAACGGTAGTTTATCTGTATCAATGAAATTTAAAAAAGACATTTGATATTGATTCATTGATCGATTACTTTTTTGAAAACCGTAAATGTTGTTAGTAGGTTTGGAGTTGCGTGTTTTATTCTCTGCACGTTTTCTACGATATCTAATGAAACTAGGTGTTTCCCGCGCAAATAAAAAGTGTACATCTTCAATCGTCCCTTTCTTTTCCTTTACATTTTCTTCTTTGTAATGTGACTTTGCGTTTCTGTTTCTATTGGGTAAATTTATCGTTCGTTTCTTTTGGTGTGAGTAGGCACTGTTCTGAATCAGTTTTGTAAGACCTATGTCACTCGAATTGATCTTGAGAGCACGTTTTCTCGTTTTTACTGAAAAAATAAAAAAGTGTATGGTTATAAATTGTTGGGGTCCTAGGGTCCAGGATCTCGAGGGGCCGCAGACAACTTTTGAGGCTCGTTAAAAACTCTGTATGGAATAAGATTCCAACCGGCTACCACTGTCTGGAAAATAATGAGGGAAGCGTTTTAATCTTATTTTTTTAATATTCCAGTCCATTCTCACGGACGTGGACATTCTGTTACTTGTCAGACCAGAGAAAAAGATAATACCTAAGCACATTAACGATGTGATGTAGGTACATCATATAAAATTAGGAACTTACTTCTAGATGGAAGTTTAAAAATTTCACTTTTTGTTCTTTGACTTTTCAATGTTCCTAGATGGCTTGTGGACGTGGTGTTATTTAGGTACTTTTCAGATGTCCCAGGAGGACATAATTTGTCACCTTGATATTGTTTCGTTGTCTTCGGTGGAGTTACTTCATCATTTACGTCAATTTTTGTCGACGTTCCAGGTAGATCTGATGTGTCACAAAGGTAATTCTTGAATATTCCCTGATGACTTATTTCTTCACCATATTTTTTTTGCAATTCTGGTGGTCTTATCTTGTCATATAGACTTTGATTTTCGTCTCCAATTTGATCCCTATTTCCAACAGTGCTGGTTTTCCCGTCTTCTTTTTTATCCTCCTCAAGTTGTACATTATTCTTCTTCTCATGTTCTTTTTCTCTTACTGATGTATCAAATCCCACAACTCGCAATCTATGCAAATCCATGCCTTATTAGATAACCTATATTTGCTTAGGCATTTCACGGATCAACAATGCTTTTTATCACGAGACTAGCGGATTAATCATTACTCACATTAAATCGAGACTTAATTATCTAATAAAACAATATAAAATTGTAAATAAATCTTAAAAACTTAAAAAGAAACTATCAAAACTGACGGGTCTTGTAAAGCATGTGACATTTTTTTTCTACAAGTTCTTATTCAGCCAAGAACAAGAAATAAACTGTAGGCTATAGAACCTTGGCCAAGAGAAGGTCTTATTTTACATGTTCTGTGACACCAGAGCGCCACCTCTACAAGCGAGCGTATCGAAGCGATACCATTGTCCAGCCACTTAATTCTATAACGGGGGTCGAAGCCTACCGGGGCCAGGGTTAGTTTCAAAAGACAGCTCGAGCCCCGGTATGAATGGGTTTTTAGTCAGTAAGTGTCTGACACTATCTCCCGCTCCACCCAAGAGCGGAGGTTGTCATTGATGATTATCCCACCAAAAAAAGAACACCCTAGATTCTTCCTTAAAACATACCATCATAAACCAAGGGCACGCCATTATTATGCCTGTAAGTCCTCTCTTCGAGTAAAGGCTGGAAAGGTGTCACGGCGTTCTCACCTTCCGCTTGACGCAGGTCCTCACCGGACATGGTAAGTTCGGGAGGTTCCGAATTCCCAGATTGGGCGGAGCACAGTCATGTCTTCGCGAGCGAGCACGCGTGCATGCTCAGCAGAAAGAAGCAAGTTTTGCCAGCCCTTTAAGGTACTAGCTATTTTGGTTACTCGTTTAAAAGGTTTTTAGATACAATTTTGCCGACAGCTTTCGACGCCACGCCACGGTAGCAAAGTCGGGGGAAAATCTAGCATCTTATCCGATCCGCTTACCCATTCAACACAATGTATCTTCACGTATGCACAGAAGATAGATGACTAATGATAGGGCAAGTTATAACATCCATAAACCTTTGTAACGAGATAAAGGCAAACTCAATCAATACCTGTTCAGTGATATTGCGTACAGAGTACCTTAAGATTCGTACATAAACGGATAACGATCGCACCAAAACTATAAAGGCAAAAGTTTGTGTGTATGTTCTTACTTCTTCACGCTCGAACGGCTTAGCGAATTTTAATGAATTTGACACACAGATAGACCGTCCTAGAATAGCACATAGGATAATTTTGATCACGGCAGTATCATCCCTTTGGGATAGTTTTCTACTTTCACGTAGGCAATGCCGCTGGTAGCAGTTATTGTAGTAGAATATAAGCTGACATCACAAACATTTATTAAGTACATAATTATTTTATATTTCGAAGCATACTTCATTATTTTATAGTTCGTCATGATTTATTAATCAGCACTGATAACAGCAGCAGGAATAACAGCAGCACACCAATGCAAGACACAACAAGCACGGAAACCAAAATATGAAGCCAGCCATTAATGCACAACAATTCCGCATACTTCCACAACATGGCGTCGCAAAAGGTTGTCTAGAAAATGGGTATGACCAAAAGTTAGGACCCATTGCCAAACCATAGCAATCTCCGGCAGCAGTTTGTTGACGGCTGCATCCACAGGGCATTTTACCGTAGCAGTAGTCAAAATTAGTACCCCTGTTACTACATCTTGAACAAACTAGTTCACTGTGATGATTCGCTCCTTTAATTTTGTCAAGATACAACGCACAAAATTCGCCAAATCCACGCTTCTTTCCAAAGAAACATGAATAAACACCGTCGTGAAATTTCCCTAACTTTGAATGTATTTTGTCGATCCACTTCCATTGTTTATCCACACATTTATCAAATGATTTTTCAATTGATTGTTTTTTCTTTATTGGCGTTTTCTTCCTGTCCTTCTTGTGATGTCCTTCTACCTTGTTAGTCGCATCGACAGTTAATTGTAGTTTTTTTCGTGCTCGATTTAATTTATTCGCTGCTTTCAAATCTGCTTTAGCTTTCTTATCTAATTTTTTGTTTAACAGACTTTGTTGTTTCTCTAATTTTTTTTGCAATTGTATCAATTCTTTAGCTAGTTGGTTTAAATATTGTTCTTTCTTGATGAGCTCATCTGCGCGAGGCACCGTCGGATACTTGCCTACCTTTAAATATTGTTCTTTCTCTTGCAGGGGACTTGGGCACGGGCACGGCGGATTCTTACCTTCAGTGAAACTTTGTTCTTTATTACTAAGATCCTCTCGGTACGGGCACGGTGGACACTTGCGCACAATTGAGTTTTGCTCATTCTTTTGGAGAAGCTCTGAGCATGGGCACAGGGGACTTTTACGTACATTGACACTTTGGTTTTTCTTAATGAGAACTTCTGGACATGAGCACGGCGGACTCTTGCGTTTAGTGACACTTTGTTCGTTCTTTTCGAGAAGCTCTGGGTATGGGCACGGTGAACTCCTGCGTACATTGAAACTAATAACTTCTGGGCACGGTGGATTCTTGCGTATGGTGAAACTATAAGTACATTGTATTTTCTTATTGAGAACTTCTGGGCACGGGCACGGTGGACTCTTGCGTACATTGAAACTATAGGTACATTGTACTTTCTTATTGAGATCCTCTGGGCTGGTGCTTCCACCCATTTCGCTTCTCGTTTATGTCCTCCCAATCCTGTGGATTGTTTTAGACGCTCTGCGTCTGCGACATGCAACCGTGACTGTTATTTTTAGCGACATCGAAGAACATACGATAGTTGTATCGATCTTGGGAATAACGATCGGTTGAAAAAGTTTTTTTTTTATTTATAACGGACTTATACGTTTCTGCTTTTACATTTTTTTTTACTATTTTGTTTTATTTAGGTAAATATCGCGTTTCAACTTCTGTTCATTTTAATATGCATTTTATGTTGATATCCAGCTGAACTGTCTCTTTGACAAGTCTTTGGCGGGTTATTATTTTTTTTTTATATCAGTCCCTTGCGCAGAGGGGTATACAAGATCCTTGGCTGCTACCACGGTGCTAGATCGTCAACATCGAGCATGGTTTAAAAGCTTGTTGCTTCATCTAACGTAATCCAACGCGATGTTTGATGAAAAGGCAAACTCCGTTGGAAAACGGTAATTCCGTGGTTTACTCGAATATTTCACACTTAAGATTAAGACCCCTCACTCGTCAATCGTCAACGTGAGCATGGTCTAAAAGCATGTTGTTTTATCCAACGCAATCTAACGCAATATTTGAAGAATTGAAAACGCGAAATCTAATGCAATGTTTGATGAATTGGCAACGCGAAAAAAGAGTAATACCTCCTGAAAAGTGAAAACTCTGTTGGCATTCCGTAATCAAACCTTGTTCCAGGAAATATGTGTTTATTTTTTAAAAAACCTTAAAAGTTTTTTGAAAAAACAACCATCATTCAGAATCTAGATTAAATACACGAAGTTTCTATTTATATATTTTTAAATGAATAAGTACATTATGAGGGGCCAAGCTTCACGCAAAATAGCAGATTCTCAGACGTCTTTACTGGGTTAGTCTTACCATACTACCTACTGTATGATTCCTGTGTTCTGTGGTCTTTATTTATGATTTAATCTCAATAGAAACCTAGATAATATCCACAAGATATCTGCGTTTCCAAAATATCTTGAATTTGTGTCGTTATCACTTAGGAGCAGTTGTATGAAAATGTACCTACCTACCTATATGGAAGGACGCTTTTTCGCAAAACGGCCCTAAGATTTTAAAATGATTTTTTGTCTGATAACTTTCATCTTACGAATAATTTAACAGCCAAATGATGTCAAAAGATATTTAGGTAGTGATGTAGCAGTAAACTTAGCAGAGGGTGTTTTCAGGCTGAAATGACGGTCTTTCGTTGGAAAAACTTGCCTGAGGAGTTAGGACCAAGGATTAATAACTTTACTACCTCCAAGGGAAGTAGCAAGTAACACTTAGGGTCAACTCACACCGAAAGAGCGGCGAAGGGCAGCGAAGCGGAGCGCAGTTTCAGTTTCATATGAATTTTAACTTTATTATCATTACCATAATACTTATTATCGCATGAGAAACTCGAACGAGTCGCGCGGATGCCCGCGGCGCCGCAGGGATTCCGGGGAATTCTCTCGTTCGTGTTTCTCATGCGATAATAAGTATTATAGAAATGAAAATAAAGTTAAAATTCATATGACACTGAAACTGCGCTGCCCTTCGCCGCTCTTTCGGTGTGAGTTGACCCTTAGCATTTTTTTGTTCTAAAGCCGTATCATGAACTCTTAACGAGATCCTTTTGACGACCTAAACTGAACTGTTAAAGGGATGGAGCTATACTACAGAGTGTATAGCCCCATCCCTCTTTCTCGCTCGCACGCTTGACATTTTAAGTAGTCATGGTAGCCTGGTTTCGTTGTAACAACACGAAAAAAGATATGATTTCTTGCGCATTTACGAACACCGTCTGCTAAGGTCAAACGCGAGCCTAAGACCCTGCAAACTTTCGATCCAGCCGATAGTTTAGTTGGTTGCTTAATCAGTATGAAACTGTATGGAAGTGCGCTCACAAAACGATTCAGAATCGGCTGACAAAAAAGTTTCGCTTCGTAGGTACTGACTGCAACCAACCCAAACTATCGGCCGATCGAAAGGCTGCAGTTTGCGGGGTCTCTTAAGATAAAATTTATCTTAATTTAATTAAAAAGGTAGGTATCTATCAGTAGAGTTCTCGTTCCTTAAGTTGTTAAAAAAGGTCAATTAAAATGAAGTCTGCAACACATGCACGGGGTCAGCGGCCATCGTGCCGCGACTGGGAGCGCATGCGCATACTCGGCCGGGCGCGAATTCCCAGCGAGTGTCTCATGCACCCGCCACACGTTTGACGAACAAAGAGGTTTCTATCTCAATCCGCACAAAACAGGCTCCTGTACTGAATTGACTCGAAGCTTGTGATACTGGAACAATAATGCGATAATATCGATGCCTTTACAGCCTTTACACGTGTTTGCTGTATTTGGTGAGAGATTTTTGCCCGCCATGTAAGAGTACGTCAATATCACATCTAAAGTCTGTCTAAAAGTCAAACGACTTGGGAATTTTGTATAAAATTTAAACATTTAAAAATTACTCACATTTGATACTTTTTCTAGGTTTCTTCTATTAGTAAACTATGATCAAGATCTCTTAATCAACCTTGATTATTGAAACAATGTTGACTACATCAGATTTCACTTTGCCCTAATAATTACCCAAGTCGTTTGACGTTTTAGACAGACTCTATAATACTTCTCTATTATAAATCTCTTCAATAAACATTAATAAAATGGAAGAGATTTATTTTACTGCCAGTCGAATTGGAAAATCTTCCTGTATGCGATAGCCAAGTTTATGCCGACTACTACCGTACAGACTACTACCCACGGAAGTGGAGCAGTACCTACCCAAAGACGCAATTGGAAAAAGTCTTTTTGTAGGGGATGAAAGGTTCATGACGAATACTACAGGCTATATTACGAGTATAACATATTGCTATGACCCACGGATACACGGGGAAGTAACCAAAGAAGCGAATAAAACCGCAGGGGACAGGTAATAAAATATCTGCATAAATAGTAGGTATAAAACCATTCACTGTCTACCTTCGTCTGTATTTCTGTTAACTTCTTCTAAACCACTCAACTGATTTTGGTTGGGTTTTCACCACAGTGAGAGCGAGGAGGAAAGTTTGTGTATATAACTAACTGCATCTGTGCGAAACCGGGGTGAATCTCTAGTAAATAAGCATGTTCATCTAGTAGTAAATACTTAGGAACATCGTCAAAATTGATTAAGAGACGAAGCTTAACAAATAAAGATAAAAGCATTGATGTTGAAAAGAGGTAGAGGTCACCAACATGGCATTTTGTGCCCAAAGGCCCTACCACGTACTCTGACGTGACCTATTTGAAACTGAACTGTTAAAGGGAAGGAGTTATATAAAGTGTAATGCTCCATCCATCCCTCTTTCTCGGTCGATCGAGTGACACTTTAACTTGTCATGGTAAGGCCCCTGAACAGTATACGGGTCATACGGGAGTTGAAAAGTTTAGTAAGTACCTACCTGAAGAAGTGTAAAAAAATGTGTAAAACGAGAACTACTGCCGACAAACTGTTTTACAGTTTGGCAGAATTTTGTAGCATGTACCTATACTCTAAGCAAATTTTGAATAAACTATATATATATAAAGTCGTGGGCACATAACTTTCTCTTTATTCTACTTGACTTGTATATCGATCTACTGATACAGTCCGAGACCTATATCTTAAAGAATAAACACAAAGAAAATCAAACGATTGCCTCAGATAAATTATAAACTTACTACAACTAATCAATGCCCTTAACAGTGATGCTGATGAAAACTAACGTTGCTCCTAAAGGTAAAGCCATGTAAACCATTAAACCATCGGTTCACCTTTGCCATATCTACGCGATTTGCGAGTTTAGTGTATTTCCTGCATCAGTGAGGTCAGCGTCTCAGGCTCCCGGCGAGCGGCTCCGCGGCGCGGACACAGTCGCCACTCTTGCGCAGAATACCGCACGGCTCGGGCACAGGCGAACGTCCGGACGGCTATCGGCGCCCGCGCACCTATCACATCGAAACAGTGACAAAAAAACAAAGTGAACATTCAATTGATTTGATCGTGCAAAGTGGTACTTCCCAGCAAAGGCCGGATACCTCGCGACGACTTCCAGGTATTTTTAGAGCAGTCGCCTTCTCATCCAGAACTGGTTTTCTAGTTTTACATCGCGAAAGTGACTCGAATACCTTATTAATACAGACCGGTGTAACTTACATGCAAAATATTTCAGTTTCAAGTTTATAATCTTGTGTATAAATATTATGAAAAATGGTGCGTTAAAGCAGTGGGGGACATGGGTACTACAGGGTAGTACATATAAGATAAACATGATTCTATTATTAGCAGAACGCGTCGGCTTTATTTACGTTTCCAACCAAGTAGCTACAAACATTCTCACATATAACATTCAAAAATATATAAATAGCCAACTGCGTATTATAGAGGTTGATTCCTGAATCGAGAACTGTACAATTTCTAATAGGTCTAATTGTCTCTGTCCGCTTATCACTATCCACCTACGTAATTAGGTATGTGTGTAGTGTGACCGGTGCAGATAAGCGCATACAGTAGCGTTATTAACATGAATATTACAATCGGTTATCTGTTTGCAGGGCAAGTAATGAAATGGCGCGCTACCAACTTCTGTGTGTAATCATCGTCGCCACGATGGGTATGTAATCATTATCATCTATCAAACTAGAATATAAACAAGACATCATTAAAAAAAACCTGTCAAATGCGAGTCGGACTCTCGCACGAAAGGTTTCGTACCATCCGTAGCAAAAAATCACATTTGTTATATGGGTGGGAGCCACCTTAAATATTTACTTTATTGAATATTTTTTAGTATTTGTTGTGGAAATACATCTGTAAAAATTTGAACTGTCTATCACAGTTCATGAGATACAGCCTGATGACAGACGGACAGACATAGAGACGGACGGAGAGCGGAGTCTTGGTAACAGTGATCCGTTTTACCCTTTGGGATCGGAAGCCTAAACATAAGATTACAAAAACTCCAATAATCAGGAACTTGGCACAGAAAACATCACATTTAGCCTCGTCTTGTAGCACATTGGCATGAATGCATAATAACAGCTAACGATATTCAGGATATCTCTACTTAGCTGATGCGTGTTGTTAAGACCAATGCATGAGTGCGCGCAGTTAAGTAGCCACACTGAATGCTCAAACGAAAAGCTGCAAAGGAAGTGAATCAACTTTTCACCACTTACAAAAACTTTCTATGTACTGGTTACGAGCTGCAGAACAAGTTCTGGTTAATTAATGAGCAAACACTAAACAAACCCAGCCAGCCAGTTTTAAATCTTATAATTAATGCAAAGTGTGATCCCTGAAACATGGACTTTATCCACCTTGTTGAAACGATCCCTTATTTTAATTCAATGTAGAAATAATATCAAAGGCATATTTCTTTATATCATTCGACAATTATACACTGTTACGTATCTATGTATCTCTTAGAGCATTAAACCAACTAATGCTCTAAGATGTATCTACATATGTATCCTACACGAAAAGGACATTAAACCTACCACAGTGTTGTCTTTTTTAACCCAAAGGTTGACTGGTAGAGAATGCCTTGTGGCATTAAGTCCGCCTATGTACCACTATTGTACATGAAGTTTAAATAAATAAATAAATTAAACTATATTTGTATTAGTTATAACATGTGTCATACATACTCAAAAAGTTATAACTTTATAATCACGACACATGTGGAATTGTGAATAGATGACGAGGAAAAAACAGGTAAAGTTTTTTTTTTTTTTTTTTATTAATGATAGGCTTGCGTTTGACCACTATCTCACCTGATGGTAAGCGATGATGTGGTCGACGATGAAGCACGCTTGCCTAGAAGAAACCTATTCACTCTCGACTTAAAGACTCCTAAGTTGTAGCTATCAGGAAACACAGATTCCGGCAGGGAATTCCACTCCTTGGCTGTACGCACAATAAATGTGTTCGCAAAACGTTTTGTGCGTATGGGTGGGATGTCTACCATGTACCGGTGGCGCAACGCTGTACGTCGTGTGGTCCGATGATGGAACGGACTTGGCGCAATTAGATTGTGCAATTCCAGTGCACACTCCCCGAAATGTAAACGATAGAAAACCGACAGACTAGCAACTCGGCGGCGATGCTCAAGGCTTTGGAGCTTCGACTCTACAAGTGCATCATTGCCGATGATTCTCTTGGCTCGCCTCTCAATCGACTCCAGCGCATCAAGCTGGTATTTGGCAGATCCATCCCAAAGATGAGAACAGTACTCCATACACGATCGAACTTGGGCTTGATAAAGATTGAGCAGCTGTCCCGGCGTGAAGTACCGTCTCACCTTTGCTAAGATCCCCAATTTTTTGGCAGCCAGTTGAGCCTTTGCATCGATGTATGAGCCGAAATTGACAGTAGATGATAACGTAACTCCAAGAAGCTCAAGGTGGTCGGTTATCGGCACGGTTACACCCCGGAAAGTTGGAGCCGGGTGGAATTGGCTCCGTTTGGCGGAAAAAAGACACGCCTGGGTTTTAGATGCATTGAATTTGACCAGATTGGCGTCGCCCCAATCGGAGACCGCCTTCAAGGACGAGTTCAAGCGTTCAACCATAGCCTCTCGGGATGACTGGATCTGTGTCCCGCTAGCTCGTGCGTCAGATACATATCTCTCAGCAACAGTGCTGTCGTCTGCATACCCAAAGATACCGGGTTTAAGTAGATCATTTATGTGCAGCAAAAACAGCGTCGCCGAGAGCACTGTAACAGTGCACAAGTAAAGTTATATGCAAGTGATATGAAAGCAAAGGGAGCGATAACGTAACGGTTGCAGAATAGAATGCAAAAAAAAAACCATGTTGCACCAACCCCAAATAAAATGGGACAAGGGCAGGATGGTGGTGATGGAACGAAGTCTATGAAACACTGAATCTATCAGGATATCATGAAAGAAGCCTGAACTTGAAGAACTCAACAAACCAGATTGATAACTCAGTCTCTCAAGAAGCACTTAACTTCCGACGATACACTCATTACCGCGGAACTAATGGCGCTTTAATTGTATACAATTTGTTACTCCTAAATACTGAGAAGAATATCATTTACGTAGGAGTGATTCATGATTTCAATGATAAATTTGAGAGTAATGGAAGCGACTCATAAGTTATAAGGAAACCCATTCTTATATATGTAAATATACCTTATATGTGAGATCAGAGATACAAAAAACATGAGTGTCGTCTGTAGTAGTAAGTAGCGTAAAATGATTTACATAGTGATTCATAGCTGGGTATTGGCTTCTCAGGTGGCCGTGAATGAATGAAGTTTGTGTTTAAATCGTTTAAACATTTACCTCATCGTGGCCTTTCTACACAACATCGCGTACTTGGCCTCATATTATTTATCTCACGTTATATTTTAATGGAACCACATGTCGCAAATTTTGATAGCAAAAAAGAGATGAGTTTACACGAAATAGTGTGAACAGATGTGAACTAACATCTGAGGCCTAGATTCAGATAGCAATGGTATCTACAAAAGAAAATGTACAGAGACTTGTTTAAGTCCTGTACCTAATAGAAATAATAGTTGTTAAGCTAAAATACTAACCACGGGTATATAGACGAAACGTGACCAGGCTCAGCTAGAGAAGGGACCCAAGCCCAAGTCAATTATTCCCTTTCCCGGCGCAGGTCACCGGTTCAATGTACATGTACATGCATACAGATTTTATAGTCGAATGGAAGTTTCTGATTTGAATATAACTGACCTTTACTTCCATATATGTGTAAGTGTAAACACATTGACCTGAACAACAGAAACTTATGGAATAAATAGTGCTTATCACGCCTTCTAAAGTAAAATAAGACAAAGCTTCTTAGAACAGTATTAGAAATTGATCGTCTATTGTCGTAAGGTTAAACACCTTTAGGTGTAGCTTCACCCACACTCAATGAGAAAAAACGGTTCGTCTCTTGTAGGCCACCCACTAGTGGGTAGCGTATTGGGTTTCTTTCTAGTCTTAGTCAAATTAGTTTGCTTTGTCAATTGGTCAGCGTTCGGAAGCCCATTAGCCCCGAGTGCATCAGTAAATGTTGACACACTCATGTGATCTTAAGCAGAGCTCATGGAGTTCTCAGGGACTCCTCTACTAACGGCAGCCGAAGTTAGAACAAAAAAAAATTCGTTGCTCAAAGAAATAGTTGCTAAATGAATAAGTTATCAGCATGAACAAAGCATTACTACGACATAATATGATAAAGATACAATTTCAAGAAACATATGACCTACCAAGATACTGAAACAAAAAGTAGGTGAAGCCTAGAGACACATAAAACCTACGTATAATCGTGCAAGATTCCAAATATTTTCGTTTGTTTAGCTTGGAGTTCTGTGGGCAGGCACAGTGGTATGCCACAGAGATAACAGAACGTTTAACCAATTTACTGCCGGACAAAAGGAAGACTCGAATTTTATCTATAATATGTTGATGACTCAATTGGGTAACAAACAGACGCAGCAAAGAACAGTATTCTAGAAGCAAGAACTATTCTAGATCGTATATTATTGACATGATCGACCATTTCACTTACATAACCAGCTCATTATTGCATATTTGGATATCGATTCTACTATTACGCGTGTTTGTTTTAGAGCAAAAGTCTATTTGCTAATTTGCCGAATCAATTTTTTTGTCGATTTCTAAATAAACAGAGGGATATTTTTAACTTATTACTGCACTGCTTGACTATTGTCATTATGATTGTGCAGTAGTAGCCGTATAAATTAATGATTTACACCGAGCATGGTTTTGAATCAATTAATAGTTTTCATGTGAAGTCTTCGTGAGTGCTCGGTGATTATACGCGGAAGCGTTTACCATTCTTCCGGCAAGGGCCGTGAGAATAGCGGCAGTAATACCATTTAAGTCCTTTAGAAACACTATGGAATCAATATTTAAATTAATAGCGGAGCTAGGTAATGTATTTCTGACGGAAACTACCACAATGAACACGACCATTACTGATCAAGATTACTTAATTGCTGGTCCCCAATTAGTTACAGTGACGTACTGCACGGACAAAGTCTTTACTAAGTAAATGTAAAATCTTCAACATGGAACATCAGTGCGGCTGCAAAATACGCGGAATTGAGGAAATACCTAATAACAAACTATAATAATGATTGATTACTGTCTTTGTCAGTGATAAAAAGATTTCTTTGAAAATACGCTGGAAACTCCCGTTCGAAATGATTTATTATTCATCGTTTGTAACTAATAAAAAATAAAAATTGCGACCTACAACGGCACGAGATGAGTCTTACTTTCAACGTAATGTCCCGCCAGCGACGCCTCCGGCTAATATTCTACGTACTAACAAGATCTAGTCAATTTGCTCCGATAAATACTTTCACTTGGAGATACGAGGTTACTTTGAACAATGAGACGACTATGACTGGCTATGAGTCACTGTATCAATTGCTGTATCATTCGAAAATAACATATAAAATATGAGCTCAGACGTTGGTAACCCAGGAAACCGGATTTTAACACCGTTAAGTACACATTAAGTTAAAGCTGCGTCTGACCCACTAATTGTAGTGTTGGTTGGGTGGCGACAAGAATGTTTGCATTTAGATAAGTTTAGAGTCCACTGCAGTTCATACTTTGTTAGCTAACAACTTAACACTGATTATAAATGCACACTTTGAACATGGCGATAACGGTTTTTCGACATTTTCAAATAACTTTCACATGGGCCGTGTTAATTGATTTGTGTTACTTGGCACTTTGTATTAATCTAATAGCCAAAATCTGTGTACAGAACTGATTATCGTATTCCAGATATTAGAATGTGTTACGGCGAGAACTCGGCCATATTGAAGGAACAAGAAAGTACTCTGCCTGAACTCGCTAAGGAGGTGGAGGACAACAGTCGTTACAAAACGCTAGAAGCTAACGCAACTGTACTCAAGCTTTTAGTGGATGATAAAAATGGTGTCAGCAGGTGAGATATGTTTGGATTTATAGCTAACCTTAATAAAGAATCTCATTATTAGAAGTGAGATAGATTTCGAAATTGAAAGTAGATTTTAAAATCCGACTTGAGACAGGAATTGTGTCGAAACACTCGTAACAATGGATAAGAAGATTCTGTATTAAGCTCTACAAACTATTTCTCTCAGACAGCGTCCAACATTTTGTAAACGTTCTTAGAGCCTTTTAAAAAAGACCACTGAGTTTACACAACACTTTTACCATAGTACTAGTAGTAGTTATCTATTTTGATGTTACGAACCAACCATAAACCAACGGATGAGGAATTAATTAAAACAACATTTTCGACAGATCGGAAGTGTTCGACATGCTCCACTCGAGAGACGATAATGACAAGCACGTGGACTTGCCCACCTTCCCCGAAGACGCGGAGGATGCTCGCGCAGAAGTACCTTCAGTGCCCGACTCACAGGCAGAGTTCTTGCAAGGTAGATTTTACTTTACAATCATCAAGATACACTTTAGAAAATTGACCTACTTTTACTTCATGGACTCTTTTTCTCTTTGTAAGTAACGAAAATTAAAGTTACTCAATTTACCACTTATATGTACCATTGAATACAAATAATGTGTAAACGTCGTGTTCAGAAATTGATAACTTTTTTGTTTGTTGAAATGTTAATCCACGTTTGGCCTTCTTCTTTAGACTTTTTATCATCATAGAAATCCTGCATCAATGATATGGCCAAACGAGGATTGACATATCATCAAATGGTAACGTTTAAACGATCTGGCCAGTTTTAGTTGGCCATATCATAAAGTGATCAATTTTTAAGATCTGAGATACAAAAATTACCTTCGCGACTCCGCAGAAGTGATGGAGTTTAAGGCCAACTTAAATGCCAGTTAAATGAGGAAAAATGATTAATATTTATAAACTTTTCTTTACAGTACCTGGCGAAGCGGTTCGCAAAGATTCACAGAAAATACGTTACTCTTCTATCCGAGGAGAGCCGATAGGTGCCGCCGCCGGCATCATGGTCCTGGTGACGTGCAGCATCGTGTGCCTCGCATACACCGCGCTCATCGTGTGGAGGAGAATATACTTGTAAGTATGACGAAATCCCTTCAATAAATCGAGAAAGTAGCTACAAGAAGTAAACGTACAGGAGTCGCGCTTAATATAATATTTATTTGTACGTTCCAAGTTTACGTAAAGCGCCTATTGTGTGGTGTAATACGATATGCGCCTTCCCGAGACCCGGTGCGTAGGAAGCGGTCAACTGGGACGGAAACCGCGTTATGCCAAGTGAATATAACCCTCTCACGACTTCAACGCCGAACAAAGACTTCTCGACAGTTTATTGTTCCTTTTATTGCATTTCGATAGGTACAAACTTCTAAACTCCTTTTGTACGCATTGGAAGCAATACTAAAATATAATTTATGCTCCTTCCAGAAAACGTAACGGACTCAAGCATGAGCTTCTACGGAATGAAGAAAATATTGCCGAAACTAGGATAGAAGTAAGTACATACATAAATATAACATTTTGTCGCCGGCTAGTCCGTGATCCTAATGTCTGCGGGTGAGTCGGCGCGTTAAATAGTAGGTACAGCGTATTCTTAAATGTTTCAATTACAAGAATTAGGCACTTTATAACAGCGAAAAACGACATTTTGGGTAAAAATAGAAGTTAGAAAGCAAGGTAGAATACAAGACTAAGTTGGAGTTGGGCTCGAGGGTCACCAGTTTGAAGGTATGCGGAACAGAGAGTAAAGTCCCGCAAACCTCCGTTGGAAAGGGAGGATCCTCCGACCCAGTACATATCCTTATCTATGCTCCGACCAGACGGGTGTTATGTACGGTGGGTAACTGCCCGGAAGATGATAACGGGCTGTTCTATGTTTAAATCGGAAGGAGAACTTTAATTGCGCGATGCAGGATTAGTTCTTATGTTTCACCATAGATGTCGTTAGGTACATGTCTTGTACAGGGTAAAAAAAAGTCCATGACCCAAAATGTCCACGTCCCAGAATAACCATGTCCATGTAACAAAATAATCATATGAATGTCCTAGATTGGACATTGGAAACCTAAGCAGCCCAAACATTGTCTCTTTCAAACAGTAGTATTCTTCCTAAGACGATCACAATCACATCTAAGTTATATATTTTTTAATGGTTTTAATAATAAATATTCAAATTACAGTATTTCGTATTATACGTAGTAACTATTCAGTAATCTGTGGTATTATCAAGTATTTATTAATTTCAATCAGACTTGTTTTTATTTGCAATCAATGCTACCAATATTTTAAGAACAAGAGCGAACCTAACACGCTTCCTTGTGGAACGCCGTAGTGATTTATTTTTTGTAAATAAAGTTAGTGTTCGTATAATCGTGTATGTTTTACGTTTTCAACGCTTCCCTACTTGATTGTGATACGGTAGGTAGGATTAATTCATTTTCCTAAATACCAAGGGTTTTGACTCAAACCTTTGTTTTGCAACACCAATATTGATTGTTTTTTTTTATTGAGTATTTATCCAATAACGATCTAAGAAGTTTTTAAAAAATATGTAAATATTGAAACAAAGCAAACCTTCCCGTTATTCCCCTACATAATGCGAGGGCTGAAAAGTGAAAGTACCGTGATGGAAATATACGTACCTATTGGGATGTTGATAATATAAATAATATAATATTTTGTATGACTGTTTACAGGCGCCACTCGAATTTGATAATAACAATATTTTTATATTTCAGCTGTGAAAACTATACGAGGAAGAGCCTCCTGAACGCGTTATTCGATTCTCCAGACTATCAGTTCCGGTGGCACTCTCTGAGAAGCTTCAAGACTGAATTACACTAAATTCCGTAGAATTAAACATCATTAGCAACTAAGTAGGCCTTAGAATATGAATAATTTTGCACCCATACGTCAAACAGTTGCGAAGCTAGAACTGCTAATAGTACATCGTTTTCCGTAATGATAAGGTGTTTTATAAACCTCCAAGTTTAATAAAATATGTTTTGGTAAATTTCTGTCTGTAAGATAAATTGGTTCTCATCATAAAAGTACACGCGAAAACGTGTCGCTATCTTTATTGATTTCTTAATCTTATGATCAGGCCGATTGATGCTGATTCTAGTCAAGGCAAAAGGTTTTTCAGCCAGAAATAAATCGCAATCATTGCAGAAATGCTTCTAAAGAATCATCACTATTTTTATATATATATTTCAAGTACAATACTTGTGTTATTCTTATAGTATTTTTAAAGCAACTTTGAAAATATACACTTTCATATTTTTAAACTTTTCTGGTTCCAAGTAAATCTAAATAGTGCCATAACACTTCTTTCTTCAAAAAAACAGTGTTTAATTATTGTAGTCAGAGTAAACATGATATTGTATGTAAACTATTGGCATGTTTAAATATTTATTTATAATTTAAAGTCAGAACATGTCTGTGATGTTTTTATATAAGGCAATTTGGTAATTAAATTTATAAGAAAAATCAAAAATATATTTTCTTTTCCCAAAATTTAACTTAGTATTTTAAAAGGTGTAATGGTTAGTTTAGTGACTATTTGAAACTTGCATAAGTAATTTAAAATAAAATCTCATTTCCAACAATCTAAAATTTTATTGATTCAATTTTATTCAAAATCTAAAAAAAAACTAAGTAAATGTGTTGTTAAATACGTTGACTACCATAAACATAGTCAAGAAAAAAAAACATCAAAAAATGTAACGGAAGTAAACTTAAAATTAATATTTGTTATTATGAGCATGTGTAACTGTGAAATACATAATAATACATATTTAAATACGGTAACAATTTTTGTAATAAATATGATCACAATTTGTTTATCACACTGTTACATATTGTTGTTGTTGCTCACTTGTTCTCCTTGTGCTTGACAACAGCGGGTCCGACGTTGTCGCCAGTGGCCTTGTTGTGGGCGCCGTGAGCGCCGTCGCAATATGGCCACTAGAACAAGAATAAATCATCAACATCATCGTCATCAGCCTTTCTAATGTTCCCACTGCTGGGACTCGGGCCTCCTCTCTAGGAGAGGGAATGGGGCGTAATCCACCACGCGAGACGAGTGCAGATTGGTGGATGTCACATGTCTTCGAATTTTTGGTTTTTGGAACAAGAATATAGAAAAGATCTAATAAATTGCTCGACAGAGATGAAGGAGGATAAAGTTACATTGACTTGTTCCCAAAAAGATGTATAAAATCATTGATAGTGTGTATTTGCTATAGTTATTTATTTACATGCTCCTAATCTGATAACTTCATCAAAGTCAACTGATAACGAGTAATGTAGGCCATAACTTATGAATAAAACTCACAGCAGTTATTACTATTTATCTCCATAATTGAATAACACATTGAATTCATTACTCATTCCATGATGATAACGGAAATGGGTACAGTAACAAATAAGGAAACCAGACCTTTAATAAAGTATAACCTTGTCTAATTGATTTTTATACCAAGTCTCTTTAAAACACTCGCACCAATCACTAGTCTAGTGTCTTGCAAATACAATTCAGAGAAAAATATAAAATATGTTTTGTTTCTATTAGTCATTTGACTTCCAAAACCCATGCATAATATTATAAATATGAAAATAAATCTGTCTATCTGTTACGCATTCACAGTTAACCTTTCAATTGTGATAATTACAGACACAATTGAAAGACAATAGGTGCGCGAACGCCGGTGTTCGCTTGGGGTTTAATGAATTAAACTACTAAATTGATTGATGAACTTTAGTACAGAGCATTTAACCCCAATGAAGGACATTGACAAATTTTCAGTTTTAATCTGCTAATAACCAAGATTCATGTGAATGAAATAGTGGACATAAGCTAGTATGTAAATAAAAATAAATACTTACATTTTTGCTCCTCCAACAACGACACAGGGACACCTTGTCAGTGATGTCTTCAATGTCAATGAAATCAACTACTTTGTTGATATCTTTCCGGACACATTGATTAACTTGACCATTGCCTGCAGCACGAGCTTTCTTAATAGTTTCATAAGAGTAGTACGAGATGCCTCCCACCACTACTGCAGGTGGAATAAGGGAAAGCCAATCCTTTACTGAAAAAGAAAATAATAAGTTAGATTAGTAACTACAGCTGTTACAACTTAGAATAAAACAATTAAAATACAATTTAAATTAATGAATTAATATGAATTGCACGCAATTAGAATCTTATATTTGTCATCAAAGCTAAGACAATTCATTGGATTTGAAAGTATGACATTGAAAGTTTTATGGGAATATCACAAAAACAACCTCAACAATAAAATATGCTATTAAGAATTTTATTTCAAGTACATAAAGTTCAATATCTCATGTGTTATGTTTTATAACTGTATAGTTTTTGTAAGAAACACGTACAGTTGTAGCATTTTTATGCTATAGTCTAACTGGAGCTAGATAATAAATAGAGAATTTTAATTATAGCTAGATCTGGGGCAACAATCGCGGCCTTCACTGGCGATTTTGTCTAAATTTACTTTTTAACAATATTGTATACACATGGTTTTAACAAATTTCTTACCTCCAAGGCGAAACCAACCCCCAATTGAGTCTGGAATGGGCAGTCCAGCCAAGTAGTTTGGTATGGTAACTTTAACTAAGTTCGAGACAATGTACATTTTGATGATTTTCTAGTTAGGTCCTTTGAATTTAATTTTTAGCAACCTGCCTACCGCCGCTGTATGTACTAGTTTTTTGTAATTAACTTCGCTTGCAGTTACACAACCGTAGCTGAGGTGAATTGTTTGCAATGTTCAGCATACTTTTCTTGGAAAATTGAATCTTTAGCATAAAAAGTGGCGGTAGTTTTTCAAATACCCAAACTATTTGAATCTAACATTACAATAACACGGAAGATGCATAGAACTTACGTTTAAATACATTGGTGGATCATAGATATTATTGTTGAAATTTAATTTTATAGAACTGTTTTCTTCCAACAAAGAGAAAAGCGACAACAATTTTTTAAAATTTTACCTACGGTTTGTGTTGATCGACAGCAATTTCTTTTTTTGACACTGACACTACTGACAGACAGAATCGTTTTTTAATTTATTTCTTATCCATGGACACCAACTCTTTCAGTCCAGTTGCGTTCCAGGTTATGTGCGTGGCTTAATAGAATATACTCCGTGTACTGTCTGATCTAATTAAACCTGCCTATAACAAAATTGGACGTGTAAATTAGCAAAGGTAAATAAACTATTTAATCATCACAAGCCTTTTTAATGTTCCCACTGTTGGGACTCAAGCCTCCTCTTTAGGAGACGGAATGGGCCGTAATCCACCACGCGGGCCCAGTGCGTGTTGGTGAATGTCATAATTATGTTTTTGTATTTTTGGTTCTGGGACATGCATGCCTGTTTTCTCACGATGTTTTCTTTCACCGTTTTGAGAGCAGTGGTGGAATAAATTACACAAAGTAATGCACCTGGCTGGGTTCGAACCCGCGACCTACAACTCGCAAGTTTGGGCCGTTACCACTCGGCCACTACTGATATCAAGATTAATTTAATTACCTTTGCTAGATTACACGTGTAATTTTAATCACTATAACCAAAAGTGATTATTAAACTGAAAACTGAAGTGAAACAAAATAATTCTTATATCTTGCTGACGGCGCAAGCAGTACGATTTTCATTTATATAATGCTGATGATAAAGGCTTTTTTTTGTCATTCGGAATTGTGTGACTGTGTCCGCAATAGAGATGTGCTGTTGTCAGCAATATTGCCGTGACGTGGGTATATTAGTGGGAATATTGCCGGGAATATTGGCCGATGTATGAATATTGGTGGCAATATTGCCACCAATATTCTCATGTTGCCAACAACGGCACATCTCTAGTTCGGAACCGTTCGTGCTGCTCATTGCCATATCGGTGTCGCAGGTCGTGCGTGCCGAGAAAGCAATAATCGCCCTACACCAAGAAGAGAATACCATCCAAACAAATCAAACTTCAAAATAATTTTGAATCTGTACCTGTCTTCGCTTTGGTTGGGTGCGCTTGCTTTTTATCGTGTGTTGTAATTATGAATATATTTCGTTTTATAATAGAATAATATCCATTTTAAATAGTCCCTCATGTAGTTTTACTAAAGTGTTAATAGTGAAATCCTTCGGTGGATGCTAATCAATGCTGCTGTACACTGAATATGGCTGACGAAAGACTAGTGGTTCTGAATCGTAGTGACAATTTGGGATTCGGATTCTCTTTGCTTGGTGAAGCCGGTTTGCCACATATTATATACGAGATCGAAGAAAATTCCCCTGCTGCTCGAAGTGGTGAAGTAAGATTTAAATTATTATTTTTAGCACACAATATATTATCATAATATCTACCTACTTTTATGTATAAGTTCGTCAGCTTTTCGTGCTGCCAAACAAAAATTAAGAAGTCGTATCAAAATTACAATGAAACTTTAATAATTAAAAATTCTGTAGTATTTCTTTGTACTGATTCAGTTTGACCACATGAAGTCTTTATTCTATGTACTTACCCATTTTGCTTTTTTTTTGGAATATGTTTACCAATCAAGATTTAATTACTTTTTATGTGAACATAAGCTGTGAAAAATAACTCATAATGCTTATTTAAATCCCAATACAATGGTGAGTAATGGGTAATGTAGTAGTAAACACCCAAAACCATTGTGCTTACATTAATTATGTTTGTCTGGTATGAATCACATACATCTTTGAATGTTGCTAAAAATGTATTCATAGGAATAACAATCTATTGAAATTCCGCATTAAGTATGCAGTAAATTTGCATTTACCTAACTTTATGAGTGCGTGTTTTCTGTTCTTTGATATAAAAAATGATGACATAATTTTATCATATCAAAACACTATGTTATTGATTTATAGCAGTCTGAGTAGATAAAGTTTCTGTTGATGTATTTTTGTGTTAATAATTCTTGTTGTATTCACCAAGGCAAAGTATAGTTTATGTGTATTCTTTTATTAGTTTAGAAACAACTTAATATTTTATCTAGGTACTTCTCTGCAAGTCAACTGGTTAAATGTATTAAATTAGTCATGACTCAATTATTATGGTTTTTTATTGAGTCAGAATACTTAAATAAGTATCAAACAAGTTCAGAATTGTGAATTTGGTATTAATTTCTTATGTTATGACATGTAGCTATGTAAGTAATGTTATTTTATAGTATTGAACAGGAAACAGTTTTATAATTAGGCAGCTCATTATTATTCCAATACTTATGTGTCACTTTTAAATATAAATTGTATCATCAATGCCTACAGACAGCTTTAAAATATTGATTATAACATCATTTAATTCATTAAACCCAAAGCGAACATGCATCTATTGTCTTATTATTGTGTCTTAAATTGACCGTATCTGAAAGGTTAATTATTCAAGTGGTGCATTCAATGGGACTTATTTTTCAAAAATGAGATTTTCTTCTTTTCAAAAATGAGAGATCACTGTTTTATTTTTTAGGAATTTTCAAAAATCTTTTATGTGTGGTATAAAACAAACCGGTGCAAAATCTCAAGCATCACTAAAGTGATTTCAGCTGCACACAACGACTATTTATTCCACTAAAGCTGTTTTAACCTTTCAATAGTGGAAATTACAGACACAATAGAAAGACAATAGGTGTGCGAACACCAGCGTTCGCTTTTTTTTTATGGTGCATTTAAATCATGCATTGACATCCCTCGCTCTTGGGCGGAGCGGGAGATAGTTGCAGACTCTTACTGACTAAACGACCCACACTGTTCCTTCTAGCCTTCATACTGGAGCTCGAGCGCCCTTTCGGATAACCCTGGCCCCAGTAGGCCCTTGGAGTTTAATGAATTAAAACAGTACAGAAATGTCCGTTAATATCTTTTTTATTATATCTGATATGATATGATTTTTGAGTCAAAGAGAAGTTGCTTTTATAAAATCTATTTATCATATTTCTGCCACCTGCATCTGTGTGGCATAACATAATCATCTTATCATTACCTACCTACTTAGTAATTATGGTGTCAAGGTGACTATGTTTAGGTACTTAATTATGCAGGTTATTTGCCTATAATTAATTGTCTACCTGCATAATTTAAATTATTGAAGCAGTGCTAAATATTCCATTCCTTTAAAGTTTACGTACATTTTAACTGGTTTATATTCACCCATAATGACCATAGAGGTTGAAATGTGCCTTTTTTGGCAGCTTGCTGTTGTTTACCCTGAAAGAAAACCTTTAAATGCCGTGTGCTACAAACTTAATGAGATTATCAAGCTCCAATAAGTCCTAATACCTGACTTTAAACATGTTATTGATTAATGATAACCTTTCTGTGTCAACTGCTAAGTGATAGTATGCTAAATTGCTAATTAATTTCAAAATATCATACATTTGCTTAATAGCTTTCATTTGAAAATTTAAGAGAGAGAGAGATAGTTTCAAACAAGCAGTGAATTTTTCAAGTTGTCTTTTTTATGTATCACATTGTCAAAGAAGATTTGTGTTATTAATCATAAACTTGCATGGGCTGCACCTTATGCAAATGATATAGTAGACTCATTCAGATCAGGTAACAGATGACTGAATACTTCAGTGTTATTTTACTTATTATGAACGTAACAGGTACAATCGAGCTACTACCCAGTTGTATACTAGTACTGTACTGCCCTACCTCTTATTGAAACTCGTAATTTTACGACTAGCTTTAACAACAATTTGTACAATAGGACCTGACTATGTTTTGCCAAATGACATCATAGATTGAACATATTGAATTCCAGTGTACCAAATAACTAATAACTCTTTATTAAAAGCGATGAAGCGTCACTGCATTCGGGTTCGCGATACTGCCATGCCGTCACACGCTGGGGCCTGGGTCAAACAGACGACAACCGACGCTAGAATTTAATTCAGTCACAAATTATATATCAAGGCCACTTTAAACATATCTACATGACTGTGTGCCTGTAAATATTTGCATAATGTTCGCAAGTAAACATCGGCGCCAGAATACAAAAAAAAAAAAATAGGAAGAACATTATTTTCTTCATTCAACTTTAGTTACTGTTAAACGAGACTGCTAAGAGATTTTTTATCGACCTGAAGGCCATGCGAGAGTGAAGCTACGAGCTACGGCCAAAAGTAATGAAACCTGTTACTCACGTATGCAGATTATGTTTTAAAGAAACAGTAAAACAACCAGAACATCTGCAGGTTAAAGATTATAAACAAGCATTAGATGCTCAGCACATCATGTGGCTTGCTGAGTCGAAGGCTGATAATAATCAACGTGATAGGTTTCGCCGTTTACCACAGCGATCAACTCGCCACACGTGTTTTGAATTACAACTTTTTACAATGTAAATGTAGGCAAATTAAACGTTATTTGTTTTTCCTTAACAGGTGACCTAGTCATTCATTTTTAGTGGTCGTCGCGTCAATGATGAGGCCTTCTGATTCAATGGCTGAATTGCAGCAGCTCCTAACTTCATAAATTAGATTAACAGACTTGTAGATGTCTAATGACATTCTCAGAAGTCGAGTCATTCACGTACTAGAATGTAGTGCTATCATTCCATACAAGTCTCCTAGTTTTCACTACATAGACGGCATGTAGGCATACTCATGGACACGACCCGTAATCCCACGCAGGCGTGGCAGTCAACTCTCGCTGGTTAACAGTCGTTTGATAGTATTTTTTATTACTCCGGTATAATTTATTCCTAATGCCATATTGGTCGTAATATTATTGTTCTATATCCGGCATTGAAGGATCGTCACTAGTTTGTATTAAGTAATAACATTTTATAACCACATATGATAAACAAATCAAGTTGTGCCTGATGAATAGATGCGTCGAACGGCTAATATTGTTGTTTTATTAGCTTTAAACAGTTTCTTCAAACGCGGTTGCTTATAATATTTCGGAGATCAAATCAATCAAAGATAAATAAAACAATATTGTGACTGAAAAGTGTAATATAAATAGTAATATTGCACTTTTCAGTCACAACGCTTTCGATTTTTCAATCATCGAGTAAATTATTTCCTTCGCTCATGCGACAACCGTAAACTACTCAAAACAAAATAGGACTTACCCTAAGTCAATTATGAATGTTGTTCGAGGATAACTCAATAGGTACCGTAATTATTGTTGAACTGAAGCATTTGATTGTATACATAGACAGGTTTATGAGTCCCTCACAATGTTTCGAGCGACAATTTTAGCGTGGGTAAGTGACGTCGTGGTAATTCCGTAGGTGGATAGCGAAACTTCAAACGGGTGGGTAGAAAAAGCGAAGTGATTGAAAAAACATGCAAATGTTCTCAGTCCCATCCTAAGCGTTGTTGTAAAACGTGACTTACCTTAACAGTTTACTTTAATTTCTGTGTTAATTGTGATATCTGGTTCTCGCCGTCATATGAACATGGAAACCGCAACAAGATCGGTTGCTGTACTTCAAGAGGGAGTCTCAGAGATTTATGGCATGACGTCTCCGTTTGCCGCTGCGAACTATCCGAAAACTCTGTTAGATCATTACTAGGAAACCGGGATTGTGGAGAAGGCCTGAATCAGGAAGAGCTTGAGCCACGACTTCTCAGAAAGACTGTTATATTAGGTTAACTGCAGACCAGAGGTTTTACAAAATTGTCAAATCGTCTATAATCGTCACCATGTCGGAACAAAATGTCACTGATTTCTCAAAGGACCAGAGAGTGCATATGGAGTACAGGCGGCCCCACTCGTACTACCCATAACATTTTTCATCACATGAGGACAGAATAGTGGTGAGAGACAAAGTTTATTCTTCCTATTATTTTGCGTTTCTTTTTCTAATAAGTGTTTTTTATGTGTATTTTATTCAGAACAAGAAACTTTGATTGACTATTTTTACACAATTTCTAAATAGGTATATTTTCGAAACACATCTACTTTTTTGTTTGTTCATCTGTTCTCTCCCACCCCGGAGCAAAGGCCTCCCTCCACTCTACATCATTCGCGGGCCCGCGCTTTCTTTTGCCAGTTCTGGCGAAATCTGTCTAGTTCGTCCCGCGCCCGCATTTCCTCTTGCCAGTTCTGACGAAATCTGTTTAGTTCGTCCCGTGCCCGCACTTCCTCTTGCCAGTTTTGACGAAATCTGCCTAGTCCGACCCGTGCCCGCACTTCCTTTTGCCAGTTCTGACGAAATCTGTCTATTTCGTCCCGTGCGTCCACTTCCTCTTGCCAGTTCTGACGAAATCTGCGTAGTTCGACCCGTGCCCGCACTTCCTTTTGCCAGTACTGACGAAATCTGTCTAGTTCGACCCGTGACCGCACTTCCTCTTGCCAGTTCAGACGAAATCTGTCTAGTTCGACCCGTGCCCGCACTTCCTCCTGCCAGTTCTGACGAAATCTGTCTAGTTCGTCCCGTGCGTGCACTTCCTCTTGCCAGTTCAAACGAAATCTGTTTAGTTCGTCCCGTGCCCGCACTTCCTCTTGCCAGTTTTGACGAAATCTGCCTAGTCCGACCCGTGCCCGCACTTCCTTTTGCCAGTTCTGACGAAATCTGTCTATTTCGTCCCGTGCGTCCACTTCCTCTTGCCAGTTCTGACGAAATCTGCGTAGTTCGACCCGTGCCCGCACTTCCTTTTGCCAGTACTGACGAAATCTGTCTAGTTCGACCCGTGACCGCACTTCCTCTTGCCAGTTCAGACGAAATCTGTCTAGTTCGACCCGTGCCCGCACTTCCTCCTGCCAGTTCTGACGAAATCTGTCTAGTTCGACCCGTGCGTACACTTCCTCTTGCAGTTCTGACGAAATCTGTCTAGTTCGTCCCGTGCCCGCACTTCCTCTTGCCAGTTCAAACGAAATCTGTCTAGTTCGTCTCGTGCTCGCACTGCTTAGTTTAATTCATACTTATTAATTTGTTTGCTGCTTATTCATTTTTTTAAATGACAACATCGTGAATTCAATTTTTTATTTTGAGTAGTTTATTATAATCCGTAGTAGCTAAATAGTCTCGTCATACGTTGCCAGGTCACTTTGCACCGACCACAAACAACGCATAAACTTGTTTACGATTAAGTTCAAATGTCATTACTTAATTTAATACTTTTGATAATAAATGATAATGCAAAAACAATCCGATATACGTTCTTTCACTTTTAATTTTATTACCTAATAGGTATCTGTATGTAATCGATCAATTTGTACACGATAATCTGCAATAGATTAGACAAGCGTTGGCAAAATAATCCATAGCAGTTGGTGTCTCCGAACCGATAATGATGTTTTTGTTACCAACCAAGAGGTGGGATTGGATGTAATGGAACTTGTTTTTCTCCAAAGTTTTCATAAAATCGATATTTTTAAAACGGTTTGCCTTTTCCTTGCTGAAGCGGTATCGTCTACGTATAGCTTCAGAACTTAATTAAGAAAGTAAGGATACTCTGATAATTACCGTTCGCGCCAGAACACAGTTTTTATTAACTTCAGACCAGACGTCATTACAGACGGGCATTGTATTTGATCATAGCGGTTAAGTCTCTGGTTTTCATTTCCACTTCACCTAAGTTTTTCATATTGTGTACCTACATTTCGTAATGGATCGTCTGTTATAACTAACTCTCTGAACTCGTTCCTTCTTTTTAAGCATTTCAATTTTTTAGGTTAATAATCGTTTTTTTTTTTAATTTAAATAAAAATATAGGAATAAAAGAGGTCTTTGTTATCGTAATTTTTCAATTAAACTACTCTTATATCTAGCAATGGCATTGTGTTATCGGGAATATTGTAATCAAGCTGTGTAGTGTATGTTCACAGACACGAACAATTACGGGCGGATCCTAAGCATCGCATAAATTATTAGAAACCTTTTTCCGCTATAAACAGACTGAGGAAACTTAAGTCACAGCTTAATTGGCTTCCTTCGTTTTGAACAACTGAATTTCATAACTACTTAATTATCATTGTTCCTTACTGGTTAACGACTCGGTTTTGATGAATTTGTGTTTCAATCGATTTGTTTGGGTAAAATGCGTAGTTCTGACTTTGAACAGGATTCTCACATCATAATGGAGGGACAGGAACTCTATGAATGCATCTCTTTACCAACACTCATCATTTTCTTGCCCATGTCCCTTGTCATTTGGGATCGGCGCAACACGTTTTTTCTTCCATTCTATCCTGTTACCCGTCATGCTATAACAAACTTCCTTTTCTTTCATATCACTCCACACATAGGCCATCCATCTCTTCATCAACACTATTCACAATTTAAATAACGGTATTCGGTAGTGCTACATATACAGTTATTTTAATTTAGTCGAGGGTAAAATGATTCTTTGCCGGAGGCATCACCTTAAAGCGCAGGCCACACCGCCAGCTAGCGGGCGGGCGGGCTAGGCGGGCGGGCGAAGCGAACGAAGGAAACTATACAAACTACGCGAAATATTGGCGAACTAAACTATGGGGTTCACACCGAAAACTACGGAAAGACGAGCGACCAGCGGAGCGGGCTAAGCGGGCGAAGCGGGCTAAGCGGGCGAAGCGGGCTAAGCGGGCGAAGCTAAACACTGCACTGCTATTCGAAAGACGAGCGTCGACTAGTCTACTCGAAACGGGGAGGACGGGCGAACGAACCGGGCGAGCGGGCTGGCGGGCGAGCTAAGCTAGCGAAGCGCGGGCGCGCCAACGAGGTGAACGAGTAGCTTCGCTGGAATCGTCGGATATTTCGTTAGCTTAGCTCGTTAGGTTCGTCGGTAGCTTGCGGTGTGAACCGAAGTATGTAAAGAGGTGTAACGATGTTCGCACGCCTAGCCCGCCCGCCCGCTAGCTGCCGGTGTGGCCTGCGCTTTAGAGAGTACTTCTCAGTCCGTCTATCATCAACGTGAGCATGATTTGGAAAAGCTTGCTATTTCATCCAATGTTCGATATATATAGATAGATGTGTTATAACGTCATAATCACAGTTCAGAGCGGTTTTTAGGACGTATCACGGGTTGGACGCTCTTAATTGATACTTGATAAGTTGAGACGAGTTTGTGACTTCTGCTTCCTTAAAATGTTTAAGAACCAAAATCTACATCACCTTTCAACCCTCGATCCATGCTTAGTCTTCTGCTTTCGTCCTATATTTGGGGTCGTCGCAACACTTTTTTGGCCATTTTTCTCATGGGGACTGTCTCGCTTATTGACTGCCTTAACTTTAAAATCATTTGCTACATAATCTATTCTTCTTTTCTTACCCGTTCTTCTTTCGTTGTCACTCTTTCAGTTACATGATTGAAAAGTCCGAAAAGAACTAGAACTAATAAAGGTATACGTGCAATAATACTCGTACGTAATGAACAGCACCCATGTCATTTATAATACTGTGTTTAATTATACTAATTAGGTAGCTTGCTAGCTAATTTGTTATAAGTTGACATCATTTAATTGAACTTATACTCCCATGTCAGTTGTTACTATACGTACAGACAGACCTATATTTATTGGTCCCGTTCGATATTTTGTAGGGATCCGTAACCGAGGGCTGCCAACGGGACTATTATTAAGCCTCCTCTGTCCGTTCGTCCGTCTGTCTGTCTATCTGTGTGTCTGTATCTGTCATAAAATGTGTTTTATTGCCGTTACGACAACATAATATAATTAAAAATTAAACGCTTAATTAGGTATAATTTTTGAGTACGACTATGCATGTACGAGAATACATGGCGAGCTTATATCCATAATATTCGCTATATTTAGCGGAATGGAGTAGGTAGAAACCCTTTTCCGCTAAATTTATGTATCTCTTACCTTGAAAACCATGACAGTGTCCGTGAAGCTATTTTTACGTTCTTCTCCATATCATTAATTAGTAATTAGCTACATTATTCTGCCTGACCGCCTTCTTGACAATTCAAAAGTGCCTGTAAATGGTTTATTCGAAATAAATACTTTGATTTTTATGTGGATAGATGGACAAGGTGAGAGAGCCAAAAACGTGTTGTGCCGACTGCAAATAACACGGACCAAGGGCATTAAGATGATAAAATACATTGAGTTTGAATTGATATCAATGAAACACCTTGTCCCTACCGGCACTACATTCAATCCTCTTTTATACCTACACATTTCTAATTCTATCAATTTGTTTACGTGCCAAATAAAAGGACCGTGAAACAACTACAAAAAAGCAAGCAATCTTCTTAGGAGTGTCTATCAAACAACAGTCGGTTGTATGTAAAGCAGCTGTTTGGTGGTAATGTTAACAACGTTTATTCTCTTCCGCATACTTTCGCTTTTCGCATTGATAGACCTTTCACATTTGATGAGACTTGTGTGTAACAGTGTTACTATCATTTAGATGACGTAGGTACGTCCGAATATTTTATGTATGATATGCAACAGTCCGTAAACACCTCTCTACAACAAAAGCTTCTAATAGTATTGTTCCATTGACCACACCTCAAAACCCGTATGATAACTTTTAAGCTTGACTAATTGATCATGTTTTGGTCTTAACCTCAGTCTTATATTCGTAGTCTTCTACGCCTTTAACACGCACATCAAATGCCCGTTGTTTTGAAAATTATAAGCCTGTTGCTTATTTTTTTTTTTCTATTTGTGCTGCTTTATTTAATCCGGATAACAAACAAAGGAAAGCATCTAAAAACATATCGGTCTGCTAAATGAAGTCCAAAGCAAAGATATCTTCATGGGAAATTTGAAGTATCCGACGGAGGGAAGTTTAGTGTCCATTCCAGACTCCAGCCAGACTGATATAGAGCACTTTATTTGAAATAGCATTCCATTTTCCGTCTAGCTCTCTAGCTAGACAGAAAACGGAATGCACACCTATGTGTATGATAGTCATACACATTTTTCCAAGTAAAAAGATCACAACGTCACTACCCTCAGAATTATTGCATACAGTCATGGAAGTTACGACACCTATTACCTAAGTATAAATTAATTGATCGAGCAATTACGTCTCAGTGTTGTTTAAAGAAGCAACAGCCTGCTTGCTTGACTTTGCATAAAATTATATAGTTTGAGAACAAAACTAGTTTATCCTGAAATCGCAGTTGGACCGTAACATTATACGAACGATGTTGTTTTCCCGTAAAATGTTAATGACGGACGTCTGTAACAGCTCATTCAATGATTCCGCGCTATAAATATACACCTTAGTTTACACCTTATTATAATTGGTCCGGGATGACGTGGGATACGAATACGGACATGGTTCGGTAGAGGAAATATCTTACAACAAGTTTCATTTGAATCTATGTTAGGCAGACTTTAGTCCGTGACTAATTCCCAAACAACCTTAGGTTGACAAGTTAATAGTAACTCGATATTGACAGCCGGTGGAAGGAAGTGACCCTCTTTATGAACAGTGTAGGGTAGCATTGGCAACTCGATACACTTAGCACGCTAGCTGGTCGCGGTCCGTTTAAGCTCATTTCACTCTCACAAGCTAGAGATAGTATCATAGTATAACCTAACTAATAATGCGTTTCTTAGGATTCCTTGGTTGGTTGGAGTAACATAGATACGAACAACAAAAACTAGGCGAAGAAGTACTAAAAGCTTGTAGGTGGTACATAAAAGAATTGTCTGAGAGTGGGCGTAGTGGCTGCGGTCGGAGTTACTGGCCCCATGCGCGCCGCTAGACGACTGCAATAAATTCCTGTCTGCAAACACATGCCACATTTTACGTAAGTGTATCATTACACAAGTAAACAAACACTAAAGTTGATTGGAAGTTGGGAGACATCACCACAAATATGCTACGTCAGCATGTCTTGTGATATTATCTAACAAACAAACTAGCTTAGATGCCTTTCATTCAACACTTGTCTAACTGCGTTCATTACTCCTTTGCTATCAGATACAGGCTATGCTATCAGACAAAGAAAAATGCGTCACATAGAAACCGTCCTTAAATGTGCATCAGTCAATAAATATCTCTTTTTATTTTTTAGAAATGTAGAAACATGCAAAATGTACAAGTTGGCCAGATATCCTTCTGCCCTGGTAGAAATATCCGTTCTATAGTTAACTTAAACTCGTTTTGTTCACCACACCACACTTGATGACCCCGATATGTTTACTAACAAATTACAAAAGCAACTGTTTAAAATAAAAGAACAGATGATGTAAACAAGGTGCTAATGTTCTATTTCCAAAGGAGCTTTGTTAGGTCTTATCGAATTAAATGCCGGAACTTCAAAGTTAGTTGTGGCATCCATCGTTGGAGCCCAGCTGCCACATAATTCATATTTCCGCTACGCACTTCTGTAGGAGTTTGATCAAATTTATCTGTAAGCTCAATCCATTAGTGGACCCTCGTGTGATAACGACAAGTTGTCAGTGGGCCGGCGGGCGCGGCGGACGCGACCACAGCCGCACACTCGCTCCTACTCCCCATTAGATAAAGTTATCCATTCCAACGTAATGTGCTTGTACCCGGGAAATCCTGTCCAACTCCAGTGACCACAAACAGCATTGGAATATAAATTGGACCTTAATCAGCAGATAAAAAGAACCGTGTAGTGTGATTGTTTGAGTTTCAAGCTACGAAGTGTTTTTAACAAACCGGTCATGATTAATGGACTGCGCCTCAGTGAATCATTGACATCGCCGCAAGGATGCGGAGATACCGACTGTTAATCGTCAATAAAGTATTGTTTAACGATAGTTTCTGTGTTAATAATATTGTATAGTTTGTGGGTGTGTGACTCTGTATTAGCGTTGAACTAAACTCTACTCACGTATCTGATTGTGACTTGAAATTTAAGGTTTGTATTTGGTACCGTTGCCAAATTTGGATGATAATGTAATGCTACAAGCTCGATTTGATGATACTGTATTTATATGGTTCTGTATTTGATGTCTGTATCTGTCTCTATTTGTTGATCATTAGGGGACGTCACAGATACATTAAGTACCAAATTAAATGCCATTGATGAAAGGTATTTTGCTCAATTTCGAGATACGAAGGTGATCTAATTGAGCCAAACTTATGTACACACACTATCCGGTTCTGTACTGAGACCTTGTTTGATTCTGATCTTTCTCCTGTAACATTTAAAGTCACGTGTTGACTGTTTTTGAAGGCTGCGGTATTCATGCATATGCATGTTTAAAGTACATTATTTTACAATATTGGATCGATTGGCAGTATCGTCACTCCTTGAATCCGCAACTTGGATGTAACAAGCTGGTACCAGCAAGTCACTTTTCATGTTAATCCAATCGACTGTTACTAGACTCCTACCTAGCCAGGAACCCATGCAGCGCATCTCTATATATATAGTATAGATTAGATTCATATGCTGTAGGTAGGCCCAATGTTTTAAGATTTGAAACAAGTAAGTGATTACGCGTGTTGGATTACAGGTCGAGGCGGGAGACGTTTTGCTCAAGGTTAATGGGACTGATGTAAACCGGTTCACTACCCGAGAAGGTAAGGAATTTGCCATTTATCACGCACTTGCCACTTATCTACGAAACATTCTTAACATACAGATAACTGCCAGTGTAATTGAAAATGTTATTTCATCTCGTATGTAAATACTTTCCAACAGCCACTGTTATTAAAAGTAAAAACATTCCTAGTCTGAATGGCGATGGCGGCGGCGGTTCGTCGTCTCGTGCACGGTATAGCTCAATCAAGGAGTTTACGCACGAATATTGAAAGAATAGTTGTGTTATTAAAACGTCAAGTCTGACCGCTATCTTTGAACCGCGTTATGGCCGGCTCGTGCCCGACACGCAACCTCGCAATTCACATTTCACACGTCTACGTACAGACTAACTATAAGAAAACAACCTTTTTAGTCCGCAAAATTGATTTCCTCCGACATGTAATCAAGATGTTATCACAACGTAAATCTATAGCTTGTTCTTTTTCCTATGACATAGTCCTGGCCAAATATATAGTTTTTTATTTATTTAGACCTTGTTTATGTATCTTTAGAGGTGGATATTGATTGTTACAGTTCTAAAATGCTTGCGACTATCGTCGGATCCCGTCACTTTAAGACTGAGAAAGGGTGAGTTTAATATTTTAGCCCAAATATTTTATCAATATATTGGTGGAAATGTGCTATTTGAACTATGACATTCGAGACGGGAATATATCGCGCCAGCTGCAAGTAATAAAATTCGTTTATCCCCGAGTGGTTTGGTCGAGTTTGCGAAGTAAGCCGCTACAAATAAGAGTAGCGATACGCGAAGTAATTTTATAGGTGGTTCTCGGGATCTGGACCGGGATAACTCTCGTTCACAGTGGCTTTGTTCCCCTTAATAATGTAATATCTCGACACGTCGATGTAGATATTGGCCGGCGTTATTTTCCTTGTGAATGGTACATAAGTTGGTAGTTACAGGGCGGTTGGGTGTGCGTGAGATAACAGCTGATAGTCCGATGTGTGCAGACCCACAGATCAAAGCGAGCGTGAGGCGCTACCTGGCCGCGGCGGCCGAGCGTCGCTCTAGCGGCGCGGGCGCACGCACCAACCACGACAAGTGAGTTTCTGTTTTCTGTCGTGATTTTTATACAGATAAGCCCATTGATGCTTGTGAAAGCTTGTATGCTGCTTAAACGGCGATTCTGCTCGCGCTTGTTACTTTCTTTCATACATTTTATAAATTAATCAATACCTACCTACATAACAAGCACATAGTTGTACAGAAATGTTTATATTGTAAAATAGCAGACAGTCTGGAGAACTAATTTGTTCTGATTATGTTTGCTTCTCGAGTGAAGCCTGGTGCATGTGGTAAGTAATCGAAAGCTAACCCCTCTAATAGTGCGACAGCTGATTTCCGACAGCGATAAGTGATTATTGGTGGCATGTGTCGCGACGGGGCCGGAGGGTAGTCAGCACCCTCGCCGTGACGACACCACACCCTGTATTCATGTAGGTATTTTTGGAAACTACCACACTGTGACTGACTTTCATATACATATAAGTAGTCTTATTTAATATTAAACTTACCATTGCTGGCAATGGCCATGATTCAAGTCGTGTTATTCATGTTAGTCTCACATTGGAATCCTTGATAATTAAAATATCTTATACTGGGAAACCTTGAAAGTGCAAACGCTTGGCTTATTTTAGCTTCGAATATTTTATAGCGCGGTTAAGATTTTCCAAAAGCATTACATACCAACAGCTGTTGCCAATTGATGAGATCGATTTAACGACTTTCTAAAACGGAATTGAACATCTAAATATTTTTTTGAACATTGCGTTCTCAGCTGCTTTTTTATACATAGACAATAATGTAGGTACTGTATCGTAAATAGTTATGCCGTTATGAAACCTGCCGCTTTAATTTTTGCATAACTATGATTTTTAACTAAAAGCGGTATAACTGTAGGTACCGCTTTAAGAGCTACTAAAACAAAAGTGTTACACACGCATGAAGCAAAACGACGCGTTTTGTATTATTTTTCAAAACTTAAACGCTGTGACTTCCCATTTGAGAAAAACTGCACGAAGTTCGAAGCTTTTCAATCTTAGCTGTAACTAACAAACCTTTTTTCGTATGTAACTGAACAATGAGGAAATTAATAACCGTTATGTTACAATTAATTAATATTTTATCGCAATACAAGAGAAAGCCAGTTCCTAGCGATACTGTTTACAACAATTGCACAACACAATCCACACTAGTAAAACATTTATTGTTACCAAGTGGCTACATTTTCTTGAGCGAACTCTGCGTCATCTCAAAAACCTTCAGGTTATTTTCATCTAAGTTATCGGGGTGCGTCACAGGTCGCCGATACGTACTGACTAATTTAGTATATTTATCTTTTGCATTACAACTCCTCATGAAACAACACTCTAGTGTGGAAACAGAGTTATTATCTACATAATAATAAAGTGCGGCAAGCATGTAACGTATGAATATTGTACTTATCTCTCGCGTACGCCATGACAATCGCAGACGAAAGTTACTGTGTCGACTGCAGTTAATGTTCTGAAAACAAAGTTTATGGTCCGTAACCTATTTGTAATTGGATCGACTGTAGTTGTGCTCCAGTTGAACTTGTTTACTTAGTTTGTAAACGTGCATAGGTCACAGAAGCTCTATACTATCGAAAGGGTCGGGGCGTTAGACGGGGCACACTCCGACCCATACTTTACCCTGTATAGAGCTCTTATCCAGCTAGCCAGCTATGTTCGAGACTTCAGAGGTTAGTAGAAATTGCGCGCTCCTTCCCTTAACCCGTATTATTATTATTATTTTTCCAAAAATTATAAAAAGATATCAGCCTGTCGGTATCGGGAACGTGGTCCAATTTACGGTAGTCTGGGCTCCAGAGAGAAGAACCTTCTTCTGAATTTTAGTCGCTTAACGAAAACTCCTGAAGTGAGACTCGGGGCTACTAAGCCGTTGGCTGACACAACTATTGGTACAAACCTGAGCTTAAATCACACACGTTGATAACCTCGCGAGCCAAATCTTGATACTTGATTTGCTAGTTTTTCTCAGCTTTTATGAGGTTCTTGTCATACGGAACGGTTATCTGAACATTGCACACCTGTGATGATAGACCGATCCCAAAACGATGTAATGTGGCCATTATCGAGAACTCGGTCGGGCACAGATCCCTGTGTGTGGTGTACCTGTAATACGATTCTATATGTTGTATTTCAGAGTAAGTTTCTGATGAATAATCCTGGCTACATACATGTACTTATACAAATTGTCTCCATTGGTAAGACGAGAAAATTCAGAGATGAAGATCAAATAAACGGAGCCAGGCTTCGGACGATAATTGGTTGACATCAGGTCCATAGCAGGGTCTGAAAAAAGATTCCATGAAATTCCTTATTCTGAAATAACTCCCGATCGTTAGTATGAAGCACTACAGATTTGTCCCCAGTTCTCGCTAGCCAAGGATAATGGGGTGAGGCTCTGGTCCACCGCCACTAGATCTCGAGGCATACCCACGTCGGTAGCTAGTAAATATTCTCTGATACTAAATCTTACCGTCTAAAAAGCCTTGGTCTCCATTACACGGAATGTACAGACAGCCTCATACCGACGACAGTGGGTAATGTAGTCAGCAGTGTGCGAACCCGCTTATCCAGCACGTCAAGGACCGTTTGAGTTCACTTGAGTACCCAGAAAGTGTACAAGAGTACATTGTGTCGTAACCTTATAAGCGGCGCTTCTTGTTTTCATTTGGTAGAAGGCCATTGACTATCAGACGGTCTAAGAAGCTCCTTTATCGATTGCTTCTTTCAATGCTTATTATATAGTCCATGACGGAGCGCGCAATTTTAGCTCTAAACAAAGAATTCCTGTCAGATCGGCATCACCACCATCGAGCAACTCGAACAGCAACTCGTCAAGCAACTCGTCGAGCAACGGCTCGGGTGTGCAGTCGGGGGACAGCTGCGAGGCGCTGGTGGGCGCTGACGACAAGCGTCGGGGGCGCGCCACGCCCAAGTTCGAAGCTTACATGATGACCGGCGACCTCATGCTCAACCTGTCGCGCGTCGAGCATCCGCACCACAACCACCACGCGCCGACACACCGGACACACTACCACAGGTAAGATTCCACTCATCATTAACCCTTTTGCCCACCCCATCGTATATTGGAATGAAGTTACTCGTGAATTCGTGATACACACCAGAATGTGGGTCGTGTAATAATATAGTTGCGGTTTTCCGTCTGCGATAATTTAGTGGAATATTTTTGAAACATTCATTGAGACTTCAGTAGGCATTTGCCACTGTCACAAGTCAGTCAAGGGACGGCACAAGACGCTGCCGACGCATTATATTACAGCCAATGATGCTTATAGGAAGAACGGTACCTTACTATAAGATCTTCCTGAAATACTGATCATCAGAACTATTTTTTTAAAGTTATTAGTTATACAAATTTAAGGCCCGTGTCTCACTGAGACAACCTGCTCATACTGCCAGTTGAAACAACCAAGAAAATGCATGCAGCTCTGTGGCGTGTGTACCTCATCTGGCCACTATTGGTCACGCAGTCAACCATATATTTTTTGACGTCATGAAGGCCCTAAGACGTGACAGATTACAAGGAGGCTGGCGAAACACGTACAATGCGGATGTTAGTAACAAAGTAGATTGGTCATTGTAACTATTACTTACTTACATATTTCTTTGTCAACACTGTTATCAGTTGTTTTAGACCATAAAATATTTTAGCACGCTCCAATTGTTCTTACTTATCACAATAACGTAAACGCCCCTTCAAAGGCCAAATGATGACGCAGCAGGAAATACCAACGTCAATTGAATTGTGTTACGATCCTCTTGGATCTATTTCGGTATTTTTAGACTCAATTTTAGGTGCCTGCAAGTGAAGATGATTGACGTATTCTTCTCCTTGTTTATACACAGACGGCTTAGCCAATTATGAAAACTTCAAATGTATGGGAATGACATCATCTCAACGTTAAGTCACGTGGGCACAATAAAGGAATCGGAAGCGTTACCGACTGTAGAATGAGATTCGGAACAAAATGGCCGTAACTTGGCTGGGCATTCTGGTCATATGTGATCGGCGTAAAATGAGTTTTTCGACATTTTTTTTTCCTGTTACCCGTCTAAAAACGCCTTGAATAAACATCCTGATGAATGCTCGCTCCTTCTCTGTATGAGAAGAGCGCCTTTGTCCACAGTGACACGCTTAGGTACTGCCATTGTATTTCTTTCGTCATCCTCTTCATCCATCAACATTTATTCATGTTGTTGTTTCTTCTGTTCTATTCTGCAGGTACAATTCAACACCAGCATCGCCCAGTGACAACCGCATGTGTGGCCGCGTGGAGCTGGCGCAGAGGCACAACTCCTCGCCCGACACCGGCCTTGTCGGCGACCATGCTAGTAAAATGTAAGGAATTGTTAAACTAATTTATGATCTGGCATGACTTGACATAGTAAAGCAACCAATATCTTCCCTGACTTTTTATTTTTTATAAAGTACTCTAATAAGACAATAAAATATAGCATAGTATAGTCATGACATCGGTCCCCAGTCTAATGTAACGTAACGAATGTAAGAAGTGACTACCAACTAGGGCTTGGGAATTTCCGACAATTTTAAAGTCCTAGGACACGAGACAGCCTAAAATCAAAGTCCCGGGAAAACCCGGGACTTCGAGACTTTTAAGAAACTTTTCTGGATATTTTTATGTTTTAAGAGGAGTAAACATTTTTTGAAGAGAATAATTTTTTGCTACGTATTAAAAAACATTTGTTTTGTTTGTAAAAATCAACATTTAATAAGCTGAAAACTAAAATCTTATTAACTTTAACGTTAATTTCATTCTTAATAATTGCTTTATTTCTTTTAATCACACACAGATTTACTTTTAAGCAGTTAAATCTTATTTTATTATAGCTTATAAAACGAATTTACTAAAAAATCTTATTAATTCGTAATAACTTTACTATTATCTAGTAATTCTAGTCTCTAATCATTTGATTGGTCATACTCACAACATTATTAAACACGCATGTTTCATAATTAAATAATCTAAATATAAATAATACATACTTATTTGCTGATTTAATAAAATAGGTAGGCTTTTAAAAAAATCAGAGTATCAACAGCTTTGTTTGACAATCTGTTTCTAATTTTTGTTGTAACCCCACCGGACAACCTTGTTTTCAACAGATGTCAGTTTAAATTGTGTTTAAAGCTTTATGTTTATTTATTTATTTATGCACATTACACAGTACAAAACACAATACAGTAGTTGTAAACTTTCTGTATGTTTTCCGGTTTTTTTCAAACAACTAAAACTTCTTTTTTAATGTTGTTCTTGTATTTTTCCAAGCAGTAGTAGTCCAAGTAATCATTAAACTAGCAGATAACGCTAGGCTTCTTCAATTATTTAAAAATGAAAATGATTACATAACAATTTTGGCAATCTTGTCTCGTCTCGAGTCTCGACACGATAGTCCCGAAACTCGAGACAACGAAAATTACTAAAAGTCGCGGGACTTCGAGATACGAGACGTCCCGGGATCCAAACCCTACCACCAACTGACTGCTGAACTAGATCACTTTCGTTGAACCTGTGGTATTGGATCTCTTGTTAGAGTATCAACCATCATCATGATTATCATCATCATCAGCTATCATTTTTAATGTCTCCACTGCTGGGTATCAACAGCTACTAGTTAATACTGGTTTCCAAGCTACCAATTGAGAGACCTCAAACTTTAATTTAATCCTACCGAATCTTTCTCCTGTATACCTCTGTAAACAATCCATGTTATGCCATGGTAGACGAAACAAGTGACGATGAAGACGATAACGACGAATTACATGATGTTTGTTGTGTGGTACAGGTTCATATCTCAGCCGGCGTCTCCGGCGGGTGGGGCCGGCGCTGCGGGCGCGGCCAACAACGACGTGTGTGCGCGCGCGCATCACGCCGTGCGCACCTCACGCTCTGAAGACCATCTACAGGTAAGCAGCGCTCTTTATGATAGCTTCATTTGTTGAACAAAATTCATATGATAGCAGTCAACATGTATCTGTTCATATATATAGACATAGAGAATGAGATTGAGCAATACATTCACAAAATTTACAACTGACAGCTAAGAGAGTGTCCGGTCAATACAAGTAGTGATATTCTTTGAAAATCTCTTCATGAAAATTCAAGTGAAGTGTACTGACAACCTCTAGCTTTAGGAAGAATGACAGTTCACTTCACGCACCGTTCATCAACATTTTAGCGAATGAATGTGTACAGAATAAACAGGCTGTTTCTTTTGCGTAGGTCGTAGTGACGAATTATAATTACTTACGTCTGTGACGTGGCCCCAATGGCGAAGCGTAGTGGGGGCGGGATGTGGACCCGTACGACACTTTTAGGGGGCGGTAAAATATCACAATAGATAATAACAATAATATCTTTAAAAATAAATTATTATTTCAGTCACAACAGTGATTCGAATTTTCAATATTATTACTGCACTTCGGGGTTTTAAAACTCTCTCGGCCTAATCAATAAAATTTGTCAATGGCGATGACTTGGCGTCCCTCCTAGTAGAAAATTAGGCAAACCTATTTAAAAAAAAGAAAACTTGTTAAAAAAAGTTTCAAAAACAATCACGAAGAGTACACTTTTGACTAATAATGAAAGTAAAAAGGATGGCGAATTTGCGGTCCACCCCAGGCGCTGAAATCCCATCGCTACAATACTGCGTGACCTACACCGGTTTTCTACAAATATGGACGATGACTGACCGCACGATCTCTATAAATAACACACATTCGCTTCATACCCGGATAGAGAAACTCATTGAGTCAATCAATTCTCTATGTCTATGGAATTGTCCCACACTTCACTATGTGTTTTTTCGGACCAACCCAATTAAGAACTAGGTTGGGTCACACGCTAATATTTTTTGGGCCTGTATATTAAGTGGATTTATTAGAGCATCTCGACTACTTCCATTCCCAATATCGATATAAGTAAACCTAAATTTGTAGACCACCATCTCAATCTCATACCCCTGTGCCAGTACGTTTCCAGCTCTGTAAGCCAGGTACTTCAGCATTATGTAAATACAACAGTGTCGAGTATCGCGGCGTAAGTTCCAGAAGGAGTCTTCACTGAGCGCGGTGGCCGTGGAGATGGAGGAAGACGTGACGTCATCACTCAACACGCTCCTGGACGCGCGGCCGGACTCCGCGACTCCTGGACCGCGGTCCGACTCCGATCCGGAAAGGGACAGGTGACATGCATGCTATTGATGTACAAAGTAATTATAGTATGTGATGGCTAGTGGCGTTTTGGTAAGCCAAAACGATTTTTCGGTCATTTTGGTAGGTAAAGACGGTCGAAAATTAAAATACGACCAATTTACTGTTGGTCGAATTTTGTTTATGTGCGCAAATGGTACACAAATGGTAAGTCCATTGTGCTAACAAAATATCGGTCACGAATATTAAATTGGTCTCTCACTCTACTCTCGAAGTAGTCGTTTTTCTGCTAGTGATACTTTTTATTCAAATTAAATAAACAATGTAGTTGTTCTAATACGCTGCCAGCCATCACGAACTACACCCGTAACAAATCACAATCATCATCAACCAATGTTGTTTTAACCACGCTGCTTCGCGTTAGCATCACTGCTCGGTTTATTTCTGTCACGGCAACTTACGTTCCTTTTTTTTTTCTTATTATATATAGCCGGATTCACCATTTGTTGGTACAAAAACTAACTATTGAACTAATTCTGGCGTGTTTTTAAGGTTTTGAGTTTTGTTAAACTTCATGAAATAGTTTTGAATTTTAGACGAAAAACTGATTCATATGGCTGCCTTCGCATCTGGCGTTGGTTGACGTCATAACGCGACGCCGCATAGACGCTGCGCTAGCGTCACGTAGCCGTGATTATATCAAACTTAGGGTGAAAACAACGGGCCAAAACGACACGTACGACGTGATTTTATATCGCCATCTAAATATAATTTAGGCACTAGTTATCACCACATAGAGTTGATTTTTGAATTAATTGTCTTTGATGATACCCAAAGCCTGGAATATTTTGGATGTTGAATAAAATCAAAAAATAGAAAATCTAAACGAGCGTAAATCCCTCTGAATTGAATCGTGTATGTTTGTTGAAACCGCCCCTTAACACTGCGTAGACGCTGCGTTTGCGTCACGTTTACGTATGCACTATGGGTATACGTCCGATGGACTCCTACGCTAGATGTGATTAGGGTTCCTTTCCAGCGAATGGTGAACCGGTGTGTAAAGTAGTCTGGTAGCTTGGTCTGACGGTTGTGTGTGGTAGGATCGTGTGGACGTACAACGCGCCGGTGTCGTGCGCCTCGGAACGGACGCACTGCAACGGATCGGGCGCCACATCCAACTCAACTTCCATTTCGGACGGCATGTCCCAACGGTAACGTGCCTATTTTTATTAGATTTTCTCTTTTAGTAGGGTAGTTGACTATTTTAAACTATACAAACCCTTCACGGCCATTAAAAAAATATTGAAGTAGGTATTGATATTTGCTCCAAAATACTAAAATGGCAAGGCGTGATAAACTCAATGCTTAAAAATATATTTTTTTCTACTCTCAATCCAATTAATTTCACGATCCGAGTACTAAAAATTTTAAAATAATAAATCTGTAATCGCAAAAAAAAATTGTTTTTTGATTACAGACTTATTGTCCGGTAATAAAGTTGGTAACCGAAAACAAATTTTTGAAATTACCGACTTGCCTTGACTTGAATTGAGGTCGTTAAAAAAAAAACGCGTAAAAACGTTATAGTAGTCAACTACTCTACTGCCGCCTGTATCCAACTATCGGAAACGTTAATTTGTTATCATTTCTCGCTGGTGACGGCATCAAAATACTTTCAATACCGTCTCCGTCTTCCCTATACGCCCTTCTTTTCTTCCGTTCTAGCTAGATACAGGTAGTTTTTTCGTAGTTTTTAAATGAGAATGTTGAGTTTATCAGTTTCAATTTTTATACCGAGGTTAAAAGATAGACATCAGAAATTCAGTCCGCAGCAGTGTTTGTTAACACTAGAGCAATACAGCGTTGATACTGACAAATTAATACAATCCCCTCTTATTTACTAAAACCTGTTTACTTACTTTTGCGATAAACATTATCTTGATTTTTGTTATAGTATCCGGTTTTACGCTATTGCATATTTCGACTGTTATGTCCGATAAGTTGGGGCTGATACAAAAGATACGACGTGATATCGCATCGCTAGTTTTTGCGAATTGAAATTTTGTGTTTTGGTCATTATTGTCGAGACTAGTTTTTGTAGGCAGGGTAACAAGTTGGTGGTAGTAGGTATGTTAGTCGTCTGGCTTACGTAAGCCAGGATCTTACTTACTTGCTTGCTATCCTTATTTTTCAAAATGAAATTATCGTACAGTTACCATCAGGTAGGTTCGCAGTCAAGTACTGTACTCCACTTTCATTAATTAAACGTAAACAATCATGACTAGGTTTTTTTATTTAAAAAAAAATCACATAAAAGAAACACAAAGATTATTTAATTTAGCATCGGTTTAGGTAAATAACTATTTGTAAACATTTCTAGATAAAACTTTTTGACAACTTCTAGATAAAAGACATTCCAAGATTGTTTACATTTAGTTATGTACCTAAAGAAATGGAGAATAGTTTATGTAATAAAAAAAAACATTGAGTTCATTCCGGATGAAGCGAGGGGAAATGTCGCCTGTATTCCTTCCGTTGCCCATTGCGTTTCAGGGCCGTAGTAATTCCTTGAAATAATGCAGCCCTAGTAAGGTTTACTTGTTATCCTACATTCAAAAAATAGTCTCGTATAAACCAAGCATTACTAGCTCCAATCAAGTCAATAAATACCGAAATATGCACATAGTCAAACTGTATAACTTTGCTAGGTCAATGTGTAAGAGCGCTGCTATTTATGTATGTATGTACGTAAAGGGTACGGACAATCCGTACCATTTACGGCTATAGCAGAAATGTCATCTACATATTCAGTTTACGCCATGTCAATGTGTAAAAGTGCTGCTATCGATGGTTCATTGTTTTTACGAGTGCATTGGCCTTAGTACGAGTTTTTTTTTAACGTACTTGCTCGCGTTATAGTAAGTGTTCATTTGTACTAAAACTGTATAAGCGCCGTTTGGTGGTAATAACAGAAAACGTCCTTATTTACATATGTTTTGATAAAAGTGAACGCGATAGAGTACGTTAACTAAAAGCTCGCGCTACGACTTCTGGTGATCAGTGCGTGTACCGCCCGTGCTGCCACCTACCGCTGTAACACTTGTGTGATGTGGGCGTGCAGCTCGTCGTCCCCGGCGTCGCCGACGTCGGCGTCGTCGTCGGTGATGTCGTCGCGCGCGACGCCGCCGCACCGCCAGCTGCCCGCGCATCATCATCATCGACCGCTTAATGGTGAGCCCCACTTGATACTCTCAATTTCAACAGGTATTTAACCTTTCAATCGTGCAGACACAATAGAAAGACAATAGGTCGCGCACCTATTGTCTTACGCCGGCGTTCGCTTGGGGTTTAATGAATTAAAATTACACACTGAGGGTACAGTTCCTGGAGCCGGAACGTCAATTTTAAGGCGTTTGTGGTGCGAGTACTATACAAGGCGCCAGATAAACTTAAAATAAAGTATATTGAACTTTTCCTAATATTTCCAATGTATCGAAGGTACCCGAAAAACCATCAATGAACTGTTTTTCAGAAAAGGTAAAGGATCACGATAAATGTCGTTTCAAGACAGCTTTGTCTTTAATTCCGTTTCTTTAGGAGGATCAATGACCGTTATTCCACGTTCATTTGGCGCCTACCTACGCGAGTATACAGAGGAGCTAAGAGCAACTACTTTCAATTTTGTCAATGTTCAAAACATACACAATCAGATTTTGTGTTGACAGAAATGTACCACCTGTTATGTGGCCCCTTAAAGGGTAAAAAGTCGACGAGCCCTGCCCCACATTTCCGATCGGTGAATATAATGCCAAATTTCAAGTTCGCTATTCTGATTAGATACCAAAACAACAAACATAAGATTAAACAGATAGCTTGACATGAGATTAGACAACAACGTTAAACTGATCGAGCCTCATAGACTGAGAGTTAGTCTTGCTCACCGTCCAATTTGAGCGGCGATTGTTTATATTGTGTAGTGCAAAACCGAGTGTCTTGACATTTCTGGAAAGTATAAACCTGATCTTTTCCTTATTATTTAAAAAAATAAATGGTTACACATTTCAGTTATACATATATTTGGTATCAAGAAAAATGTACAACCAATCATCCACATAGTACAAAAAGCGACGTTAGCTATTAATAGTAAAAAACATAACACTCCTTTTGGTAGTCGTGTAAAAATGATTTACCTTCCTTTTAAATGACTTATCTAGGCAAAAAATGGCATTCAACCTACGAAATGGCATTAAAATTTTCTAAAAATGTTGATTTTATCAGCCTATAACAATAAATATGAAAAAAAAAAATTAGCATTTTCATTTATAAAGAGTCATAATTAAAAGTGGTCCTAAAATGGAGCCCTGAAGCACTCCGAACGTACCGCTCAGTGCTGGAAACCATTTATCGTCACCTCCTGAGTTCTATTAAAAATATATGAAGCAAACTATTCCAAAGGATCGCCACTTATCTTATTTAACACCAGGTAATCAGTAAAGGGCAACCATATCAAAGGCTTTCTGAATGTCCATTTGAACACGAAAGTCCATGTTGTTAAACAGGTAGTCTACAAAAGTTACTAGGCTTGTATTACTTCACCTTCTTTTGACGAATCTAAGTTGTTGGCGTTGGGTGTTGTAATCCAACAGAGGGTATATTTTATTATAAACTAAAACACACTATAGATAAACAATAATAGATATTATTAATAGCCTTAGATCTCAATTTGTAAACAGGGATTATATTTGCAAATACAATAGACAAATTAAATATTGTATGCAAGGCTACACACAAATTAACGGTCAATTAACGATAGACCATCAGATCCTGGCCCTATAAAAGGATCCAATGCCTAGCGAACAGACAATAGAATAGTAAAATTGCCCACACATTAAATTTCAGCAAAACAATTCGTATTTCTTAATTACAGGTGACATGAGTCTATCAGAAGCAGTGTCGAATATTTCAAGTCCCGACTACCAAGATCAGGACGACATGTTCGAGACAGGCCGCGAGTGTCCGCGGATGGAACTGTCCGATCCCTCCGACTCAGACTCGACGATCCTAGTCTCCGAACCTTGCCACAAACGAGCCAAATCCAACTCCTCATACTCAAACGAACACGGAAGTGACGTTACCCTGAACGGAGATCACAACAACGATTACAGAATAGTCATACAAGTCAAAGGTCCTGATAAACAAAATGCGAACGCGACGGAGAATGTAAATAATAATAACAATAGTAATAATTACACACAGAACGGTAAAGAAAACGGACATAATTCACCGGAGAATCAAGGCTATCAGGTAAAGATTATCGCTATGCTAAAAATCTAGTTTATGTTTTTGTCATATTGTTTTCCAATGCTTAATATTTTGGGGATAAGAGATCCGAAAAAGTCGTGTGCATTAATGTAACAGACCTACCACACTCACAAACTTCACCAGTTTTTCCTGCACAAACCAGTGTCAACACAATATGAATTTTACCAATCACATTCACGGGATGTGATGTGATAATATTTATATCCATATACTTACAATCTCGCCTGCGCAGGCAAATCTGGTGAAGCTTGTGCGTGTGGTAAGCTCATAAAATTTATTCCTACGAAATTATTCTTTACAATTATTACAAAAACGCCCATCGGCTAACTTCACTGATACTGACTGTTATTATAGCTAGCCCATACTGTCCCACTGCTGGGCAAAGGCCTCCCTCCATTCTTTCCAACGATCACGGTTCCTCGCTTTCTCAGGAGGTTAATTAAGGAAGCCATCTAGGTCGTCCGGCCATCTTCTTCGTGGTTTGCTTCGATGCCGCGTCACTGTGTCTGGGCACCAATCCTGCGTTTTACGGGCTTACAGCTCGTTAGACATGCGGCAGACATGTCCTGCCTGACCTTATTTATAATGTACTGGTTTTTGTGCTAATCGGTTAGGTCCCAGTCCAGACCCAGTCTATTTCCACGCACTCAATCTTACTAGAATAGCAAGACTAGTCTCATTGTTTACCTGTCCTTAAAGTTGTGTTAACAAAGTAAAACATTACTTATATTGATTTCAGGAACTCGGCAGCGGGTCAGATGGTGGTTCCGACGAAGGCTCCGACGGCGACTCCTTGCACTCATTCCACTACAGCCCCAAAGCAGTCGACATCCCCTCAGCCGAACGCCTCGCCAAGAGACTGTACCACCTCGACGGCTTCAAGAAGTCTGATGTCTCCAGGCATTTAAGTAAAAAGTTAGTATTATATTATTGAATGTAACCTGTCAATAAATTGTCGTTAGATACCGTATCAAGAAGGCTGATACAACCTTCTATAGATCTACGATAATGTAAATAATAGTACGGTTTAATACAAGTGGCGTAAGTATGTCAATGCGACCAAGGCGGCATTTGCCCGAGCCATAGGCGAGTGTGAATTTGAATTTGCACGTGTATCAAACGACGTTTTTCAATACACCTACGAAGACATAAATAAAAGGGAATAGATGCGCGATTCGTGGGGGCCGCGTCATGCCCAGCCTGATACTATAAATGTAATAAACTGGAGAACACAGTAAACCGTATAAATTGCGTGCCTAAAAGCGGTAGGGATAAGAGCGGGTTTTCGAGTAAGTGTATTGAAAAATATATTTTTGCTGGCATTTTAGAGTTTGACCACATTCTCCACTTTAGAATTCCAGAAAACAATTAGGCTATTTTCACAACTCATTCGCTAACGTATTGGTAGCAATATTGTATTTTTTATCACATTTTCATCAAGCATGCCTTGTTTTTTGGTGGGTAAAAGACATTCCCTGCCCTTGGGCGGAGCGGAAGATAGTGTCAGACTCTTACTGGATAAAAATCCTACCCCGTTCTTTTTTGCCTCTCGGACCGGGGCCGAGCTTCCCTTTCGGATAACCCTGGCCCCAGTAGACTTCGACCCAGCTGGGCACCTGCTGTTGCTGACAACTCCTTGAGACGCGCGGGAACTGTGCGCGCCGTCCGCGACTTGGGCTCGGTCCGGACAGTTACCGGACAGCGAGCTACCCATTGCTCGCCGTCCGCAAGCCCGCGCCTACGGTGGCCGGAAATCGAGATTGGAATCCCGTTGGTGGCTGGGGCGTTGTGAGTGCCGTTGCCTGATGCGGCCAGCAAGGAAGCTCGGCGCTTCGCGGGAAATCGTGCGGTACCCCCGCAGCCATCCGTATTGCTATTAACCTCTGGCTTGCGTTCAGTTGGGCCTTCGGTTGCTGACGCAGCAACGGCGCCCACACTGGCGCCCCATAAAGGGCCATGGACCGAACGATTCCTGCGTAGAGCCTCCGGCAGGAGGCGTCTGGACACCCAAGGTTGGGCAGGAGCCGCTTGAGAATCAAGCATGCCTTGGTTTTGTTAGTACCATTGTTATATTCGTTCCGCAGCAACGAGTTCTCCCGCGCGGTGGCCGAGGAGTACGTGCGCCACTTCGAGTTCAGCGGCGCCACGCTGGACGCGGCGCTGCGCACGTTCCTGGCTCGCTTCGCGCTCAGCGGCGAGACGCAGGAGCGCGAGAGGGTGCTCGTGCACTTCTCGCGCCGCTACCTAGAGTGTAACCCCGGCTCCTTCAACTCACAAGGTATGTGTGCGAACTAATACTTCATAAACATTATAACACGGAGGCAACTTCGACAGAGATATAAATAAACCGATATTTTTCTACACTTCAAAAACGATTTAAGATTTATAAAACCTTTAGTTGAGGTTTTCATCATAAATTGGCAAAAGGTACTTGGAGAAAATGTAGGAATAATAGTATAGTGTTTTTTTTTTGTCATATTTATTACCATTGTAATATGGATGTGCATTAGAATGTGTACATCATCATCATGTTTTTGCAGTTTTTGACAGCAAATGTATCAAGTCGGCCTTCTTGGCAAACATCACTGAGGTAATCAACACTATAATACAATTCTCAGTTCCATTTTACCGACATGATGCTTGTTTCAATAGTTCCACATTTTGTCTAGTTGTACAGAAACTTGAGGTATAAAACTACACAAATATCCGCTAGGAAACAGTTTGCGAATAATTGAAATGATTACTGAACTTCACTCGAAGTAACTTATCCTTTAAGTTACTTCGAGTGAAGTTCACCCGCCAAAAAGTCGTGTAATGATTTGTTATTTGGTTCCCTACAGACGCAGTGCACACGCTAACGTGCGCCATTATGCTGCTGAACACGGACCTGCACGGCTGCGGCGGCGGCGGCACCTTCCGCCGCATGTCCTGCGCGGAGTTCATCGACAACCTGGCAGACCTCAACGACGGCGACAACTTCCCGCGCGACACGCTCAAGCAGCTCTACCACGCCATCCGCACGCAGCCGCTGCAGTGGGCGCTGTACGTATCTAACTAACTATACGGTCATCGACCACCTGGCCGACCCAGATGATGACACTCAAGAATACATGTGAGTCCAGAGTTAGTGCAGTTGTAATGTTGTGTACTGTGCAGCGACGCGGAGGCGGCGGCGGGCGGCGCGGCGGGTGCGCGCGCGCTGGTGGGCAGCAACCCGTTCCTGGACGTGCCCGACCAGTCGCGCGCCGTCGAGTACAAGAAGGGCTACGTCATGCGCAAGTGCTGCGTCGACGCCAACGGGAAGAAGAGTCAGTATCGCTACTATACTACCATGTTCTATTCGCGTTAAGATAATAGTGGCACATCAGTGCGACTACAAACTGCAAAAGTTTTAAAAAACTTTAAATTTCTCGGTCTATACTGGCGCTTTCACCTTGCACGGTAGGGTGTAAAAATATTTCTCACATCAACATGTTAGAACTTTTTTTACATTTAATTGTTGTTCAGGAATATATGAGTGAAAAGAATGCTTCATTCAATGCCCAGTACAGCAAGTCTTAAATCATAATAATATTATAATAAAAGCAAAAGTTTGTAAGCGTGAGTATGTGTGTAATTGTTTGTAACTTTTACTCAAACTGCTGAACGGATTTAGATGAAATTTGGCACACGTATAGATCATGTCATTCATGTTCCCTTAGAACAATTTACTATTTACGCGAGTGAAGCCTCTGGCAACAGCTAGTACTAAATAACTGCATTTCTTTCTTTAGCTCCCTTCGGACGTCGAGGTTGGAAAATGTTCTACTGTACGCTTCGAGATTTGGTGCTATATCTACATAAAGACGAACACGGATTCAGGCGCAGTCAGATGTCCGATAATTTACACAACGCTATCAGGTAAAACTCGTTTTGTCCATTACAACACTCGTAAATTGTAGAGTATTTTGGTCCCACAACCAAAATACTCTACAATTCACGAGTGTTTTGTGTGTGAAGTTTTTTTATTATTGATAATATCGTTTTGTAATTCATAGGTCGGGGATTTTTGGGCAGTATTTTTTCGAGTAAAGATGGGTGACCGTTCTAATTATTCGCAAATTGATTTCTAGTGGATATTGTGATACAAAAATACACTAATAGTTTTGTATCTAAAGTGACACAATTGGATAAAATGTAAACTCATTGAAATAAGCATGATCCCGGAAAAATATAGCTGAGAATTTTATTGAAGGATTAACTACCTCTACGAAGCCGAGAAGGCTGACTCAATATATTTTCTTCAAAATATTGCAAAAATATTGGAATGTGTTTTAACTGTATTCTAATGGAACTCAAAATTATGGTAAAAACTAAATACTTTCTAAACTTGACACTAGCTAAATACACAAACCATGCGAAGCAAAAACAATCAGAAGGAAATCAAATACAACTCAGATTTTCCAGATATTGCAGTATAAAACTCATTTCTGTTCCTGAATCCTGCCATACGGGCAGTAGTTGTAAGTATCTAACTTGACTGTTTTCTATTACAGAATACACCATGCATTGGCGACGAAAGCGACCGACTACACGAAAAAGCAGCACGTGTTTAGATTGCAGACTGCAGACCAGGCCGAATACTTATTTCAAACTAGGTAAATCTGAATTCTACTCCTATCTCACTTACTTAGGTCCTAAAAACACGATATAGACTAAGACTCCCTCAATTAAAACATAAAATAATTACAACATACTAATACGTTACGTAATGCGACTGTTTCTGTTGTGAAATTTTAGTTTTTCCTGAATTTCCCTACATGGAGGTATGAAAGTCAGATTACCCTCAAGGGGAATGGCGCAAACTCCACCTCCGCTCGGCCCTGTGGTTATCATCCTTTTGACTTGGACAAACCCCCACCGATAGTAATGGAGTCCCAAGAAATATGGCACCTTCTCCCGATTAAGAAAACTAGGGGATTAGGTGGGGAATTGAGAAAAACAATGTTAAAATCAAATAGGGTTGGAAATCCGTTGGTAATGAGATAAGGAGGGATTATCTACTTTTCTTTTGAGTTATTAATATTATGAGACTGAGATGGCTGCAAAAGGATATATAACACGTGACGCTTTTATTTGCAAATTAAATTATTTTAGAAATTACGTTAATCCCTTTCGCTCGTGCTGGTCCTGACCAATCCTACGGCAAAGGATTGTGAAGCCTCTGCTATTGGATAAGATACATTTCCTTTCAACAATTGACTCCTTATAACGGCCTACTAACGCATCACTAACACAATACAAAACCTAAACAAGCACTACGCATCGTCAATCGGTCGCAGAACTATTTACAGTTGCCTTGCTAGACGTCGAAGTGGATTATCGACACTTCTCACTTTCTTACAGCCCCTAGGTGATGACAACATAACCTACACGCCTAGAGATGTGGCGTTGCCGGCAATATTGCCCGAAGTGGGAATATTGCTGGCAATATTGCTAGGTGTCACATGACCATACCAATATAAACGATTCCTTTTAGACTTTTTAGTCACTGGCACCACTTCTAACTTCTTATATTACACTAATTTTTCAGTTCATCCGTCTTTTTCATAACTCAGCATTCTGACTAATACAGCATCACTGGTCTTATCACGGACATGTAGATTTTACCCTGTAACCAAAAGGGTCTCCATGGCTTGCATGTTGTTTTAGTGACCTGGCGCTATTTCAAACATCCTAAGTTGATTCGGTGCGTTCCATCTCAGCCTACCTGGCCGTCCCCTTGGACAAGCGACCCGAGATACCGGAAACGGTGGTGCCCCGTCAAGGCATAAAACCGATTCGTCCTTTGAAATAGTACTCTTTTTTCTCAGCCGCCTTTCAATAACTTTCTTTCAAGCTATCATAGTTTGTGACAACCAACGGACTGTTGCTCCAATCATCTGGTATGGCTATTTCGCGCAACAACTTATTAAAAAATAAAGCTAACCACGTCCATCCATATATCCGCAATATTTTCCACACTTCAACTGGTATTCCACCTGGACCAACGGCCATTCTTCATTCCATTTACTGCTATTTTGACTTCTTCAATAGCAACAGGTAGCAAATTTTTAGGTTAGTGATAATAACCTAAAAATTTTATTACCTATATTTCTGTTCTTGTAGAAATTTTCTCGTTTTGTTACCACAACTTTTACGTACATCGATGATTTGTTCTCATGTGACGGGTATATACAGTACCTTATTTATTTATACTCTTATTAATTTAATTCATTAAACCCCAAGCGAACGCCGGCGTTCGCGCACTTTCACACACTTGAAAGTGCACTTTATTGTCTTTCAATTGTGTCTGCAATTATCACAATTGAAAGGTTAATACCCTAACATTATTTGAAACAACATTCGTGTTCTATTTGACAGCGACTCAAAAGAATTATGTTCGTGGGTGGAGACGATCAACTTCGTGTGCGCTGCGTACTCGGCGGCGCCGCTGGCGGGCGCGGTGGGCTCGCAGCGCAAGTTCCAGCGCCCGCTGCTGCCCTGCACGCACACCAAGCTCAACATGGTACGCTATCCACACCTTTTTTTTAAGGTGGGAAATCATCAAATGACTTCTCATTCTGGGTCTGAGTAAAATTGCTCGCCGTCCGTAACGTCAACACTCCTGACGCCCATGGCGTCTTCTGCGGCGGTGGCTAGAGCGTGAGGATGTCCATTCCCTCATGGTCTCTGCAATCTCCTTCATTCGCAATACTGCTTAAAAAAAGAAGATGTTTGTTTCCCTTTTTTTAGAAGATGTTTGACGCGAGCAGTAGCCGCCGCCTCACGCCCCCACGAGGTCACGACGGTGCTTGCCTCAAACACCCAGACCACTAGCACTGTATCCTTCGATTGATATATGACGATTGTGATTGTGACATCCGGGCGTTTCTTCCCGAAACATGTCCGGTGAGAATCAGGGTCAGACGGAAAGTGATGACGCCGTGGAAACAATTCGTCTGATTTTATTTTAAACTTCTCCTGCAGCTCAATTTGTATACTCGCACTAGTATTTTAATAACCTTTTTACACCACCTGCTCGATAATGTGGTTTTACACGTCATACAAACCTCACTTAAAGCAAGTCATTATATGCCTAGGGAGATAATGCAGTATGGCCGATCCCTAGGGAATAATGAGATTTGAATGTGGAGCATCAAGAATCGTCAACATTGTGAATTAAAATGTAGGCGTATCGAACAAGTTGACTAGAAATTCAAACCAAGGAGTATGTAATCACTATGATTCAAACTGGCCACTAACAAAAAAAAGAAAATAGAATAAAACGTGCGTACTGACGATACGGGAGCATTATAGAAAATTGAAACTATAGAATCATGGAGTAGTGAATTTTGTTTGTTTGATGAACTTGTAAATTGTCTTTTAATTATCTCACAGATGATGTAAAAAGTAGAGTATGCAACACGGGGATAAAGCTGTCTTTGTCTTGGGCGAGTCTCCCGAGCATTGCGAGGGACGCAATGCTCGGGAGTTAATTTTATGAATCTCTCACTATCGTTCGGGATTAAAATCAGCAACCTTCGCTTTGTTCGGAATTTAACTTGTCGCCCGCGACTTAAAGACACTGCTTTATCCCCTAGTCACATAAACTACTATTGATTTAAACCCTTTGTAATAAACCTGCTAGCAGCGAAATATTGCTGTTTGGAGTATTACTAAAAATATATATTATCTGTGACAGCGCGAGCAGCTGGCGGAGCATGAAGAACGCGCGGCGCGCCTGGAGGAGGAGCTGGCGGCGCTGCGACATGCGCGCGACAACGCGCCGCACGCGCGCGACAAGGAGCACTACCTCGTGTACGAGGTCGGTACCCACACCACCACCGCCGGCTACTGCACATCTGTCTCCGTTACTCTCCTGCTAATGATTGTTTGTATGTGACAGATAAAGAGGTACCGCACGTACGCGTACGTGATGCGGTCGCGCGGCGGCGGCGCGGGCGCGGAGGAGGCGGCGCCGGCGGTGCCCGAGCGGCCGCCCCCCGGGGCGGCGGCGGGCGGCGCGCCGCTGGCCCCGGCGGCGCCGCCCCCCTGACGCGCCATGGCGGTGTTCGCCGCCTGCGTGCTGTGACTGTGCTGCGTGGGCCCGCACGTCGCGCGCGCCCTCTAGTCGTGTCTTCCCGCCGCGCGTGCGGCCCGCCGACCTCCTCCGACTGAGCGAGTGTTACGTTCGGCTGCGGCTCGCCTCGCTAGTGACTGTGCAGTGCGTTGTGTTCCGTGAGTGGCTGGCCGGCCGCTCGGACGCACTGCCACGAGTGAGCGAGCGGTCCGGTGCGCCCGGACGAACCTGGGATCATTTTTATAAATTTCATCATATGATTAGGAAGTTCCGTTGTAACATTTCGCGTCAGCGATGAGGCTGAGCGGTTATACGCTTTAATTATTCTCTTTTACTATCACAAATATTGGCTTAATTAAGGTACTGTAAGTAAAATCATTTATCATTCCATGTAATCTGTATCACTATTCACTAGAGTACAGATTTAAGAAAGTGATAAATTGGCTAGGAGTAGCTGTTGACTCATTCTTATTCCGCATGATATTCACTCGGTATTTTATTTGACAACGGCTGAATTTATTACAATATTGTAAATAGTTTTTAAAATATTGAGACTGATACATGAAGTTATTTATTTCGTTCGTAAATTAACCAGTGTCAAATCTTAGGCATCGATAGTGTATCATTACACCCCTAGGATCTCAGATGTAATTATATTATAGCTATAGAATGAAATGTTTGTGACTGATGTGTATGAAATCTCGTGTTGATCAATCATTTGTACTTGGGGAAATCACGTATTAATGTAATACAAGCTTTATTTAATTTTTTAACAGTCTTATGACATTAGGCAGATAGTGATAGTAGGATATTAAAATCTGAATTATGTAATATTGATGATAAGTGTTGCAGCTTATATGGTAACATAAACATTTGTTTAGTGCTTCACACCAACCAAAACCTTGGTACAACCTCGTCATCTGTCAAATTATTTATTAAATTTTGCGATTAATCATAACTGACAAGTATACAAAGACAACTAATAAGTCTAATTGTTAAAAATTCAGAATATTGTCCGAATTATACTTGTATTTGTATGTTCTGTATTATATTGATTCCAACAAGTACTCTCCCTAGAAAATTTCAAGTGATTTATTAAATTCGCTTTAGATTTAATACCAATTGTTGTAAATAAATCAATATTTTTATGAATTGTTTACATGTTACTTTTATTTTTATATGTTTTACTTAAATGTATAGCTTGGCGAGTTTGTTTTATTTTAATAATAATAATTAAATGTTTGCTACGTGTTTGTGACATTTAACAGCCTGTACGTGATATTTTTATTCCTCTCATAGTATTGTCTCGCTAATCTATCTTTATGAAGCAGAGAAAAAATCCGCATGATGGGATTTATATGTCTGATAAGCATAAATCATTTTGCTCAATCTGAAAAAAAAAATGATAAACTTGCTTATTGATTCATATAATTTCAATAAATTCCGCAGATTTGATCATACCCAAATTTAGTCAACTTGCAAGTATTATAAATTAATCTCTATTGGTAAGTATGGAATTAAAATATTGGCTGTGCCCGAAAATTTAGATTAACAACTTGATTCTGTAAGTAGTTATTCAGATTATTCTAGCTGGTATTATTACGTTGTATGTCGTAAGCCAGCCTGTATCTTCACAGAATTAATAAAGAGATATAAAATGACCAGTCTATACAGCATTTTATGCTTATTCAAAATGTAAATATGATGTGAAATAAACCCTTGGGAGCCTGATAAATATTGATCAACTCTAAAAGTACATAATAAATGTCTAAGTATTTGAAACTATTGTGTAATAAAATAGCATTAGTTTTTTTTTCTTTTATACCAATCATAACCCCTTTTAAGAGCTGAAATAAATATCACAAAAAGGAGTCTCTGTTGTTTGTTTTTACCGTTGCTCTCCGCAAGTCAGAATAATTTGTCATTACTGATGGTAATTCTCTCGACATGAATCTATTTTTTCGCTTGATGACGCTTCGCCATCTGTGCATATCTCCTGCATCGTGTACTCGCGTGCAGTGTGTCAGTTGTCTTCGTTACGTCACTAGGTGCATACGTATCAAAATGGATGAGAAGTTCATTGAAACTGTTAGACAATTGAATCGAGAGATTGAGTGTAACTAAGTGCAAAAATGCGCGATTCCAAAAGTATGCTCCACTCCGCTCTGCTCCGCTCACTGACCACTCACCGCTCTTCATTGCTCCTCTCCGCCCAGCTCCGCTCCTCTCCGCCCAGCTCCGCTCCTCTCCGCCCAGCTCCGCTTCAGTGGAAACACTCACCACTTTTCACCGCTCTTCTCCGCTCCTCTCCGCCCAGCTCCGCGTCAGTGGAAACGCGGCCTAAGGCCCGACGCTGTCGACGGTCCTATACAAAGTGCTCGGTCGCGGTTTTTGGCAAAGGCATCCGTCACAAGCATCTGCGCCCCCGCCCTTTTTGCTAGGTACATAATAGTACATTAAAGTTCTCCATCAATACGACTACATGCACACCGTTAAAGTTGAACTAGCGACACTGCGCAGGTAATAGGTAATCCAGTTTTTCTGTTCTGGCCAAGCTGGGTCAGATTTATATCTCAAAGACGAAGGCACCTAGTGAAAATCTGTTTTCTCCTAAAATTCGCATTTTTAACCAAGTTATAGATTTAGTCTGGTCTTAATTTAGATTATACTAGCTGTGCCCGCGATTTCGTTCGTGTGGACTACAGGATTTTGAATTTATTTTTTCTAAAATAAAAGTAGCATTTGTTACTACTAATTACATCAGCTACCTGCCAAAAAAAGTCCCGTCAAAATCGGTCCAGCTATTTCTGAGATTAGCCCAGACAAACAGACAGACAAAAATTGTAAAAAATGTTATTTTGGTGTATGTACCGTATATATATTCATATGCATATAGTAAAAAACAGTTATTTCGACAATACAAACAGACACTCCAATTTTATTTATATGTATAGACTGTGCCCGCGAATTCGTTCGCGTGGACTACAGGATTTTGAATTTATTTTTTTCTAAAATAAAGTAGCCTATGTTACTCCCTATTACACCAGTTACCTGCCCAAAAAACTCCCGTCTAAATTGGTCCAGCCATTTCAGAGATTAGCCCGGACAATCAGACAGACGTAAAAAAAAATATTTTGGTGTATGTAACATATATATATTTATATGCATGTAGTAAAAGCAGTTATTTCAATATTACAAACAGACACTCGAATTTTATTTATATAACAAGTTACATTTTCGAAAAAGAGTGTAATATTTAGTTTGCGTCATGAATTAAAGTGATAGTTATAGTCAGAGACATGCTCCCTACACTAAAAATAAAAGAAACTAAAAATGTAGAATTTAACCATCTAGTGAGAAGGTGGCCACATTTGGGCCTGTAGCTTTCAATTTATTTAAAAAAAAAACTCCATTTTACTGTGTAATCGTAATATTTTAATACTTAGTTCCAAATGCATAATCTGTATTTTTTTGTAATGGCCTCTGCAAAGGATGGGCAAGAAGTTTAGCAATGCAATCATGGATCTTAGTTGCATTTCTTGATACTTCATAAACATAAGAATAGCCATTATCTAGGTCTTGAAGTGCATCATAGATTTCTTCACATTTGTAGAGTGAACATTCTTCTTCATGTGCCAGCAATATATCTATGTAAAAATATAACTGTTTCTTCAAAAAGTTGAAATATACATCATCTTGTGGAATTGTTGGAATACAACTAGATCTTCCATACATTACAATCATGCGAACAACATAAGAAGGTGGCTGTATGCATTCCCCATCTTTATATTCAGGTATTTCAACTTTCTGCTTTATTAATTGGAAAAGCTTGTTAAAATCAAAAGTTTCAGAATTACACTCCTCGGGATTAATATAGTCAATTGTGTTTACAATATCCTTCAAATTGCTAGTAAAGTTTTGAAGCCAGCATGGCTCTGTACCTTTCAGTACTACTATGGCAAACTCAGTCTTTTTGTTGATAGCGTTTTTCGAATGTAAGAAAAAGTCGAGAACACGCTTCATCATATTTATAGGAGTGAATGTTGTGCCGTCGCCCAGGCGATAAAGTGATTTGTGGTTGTCGTAGCATACATCCAAACAAAGAATTATCTTTTCTGGTACGTTAATATTGGGTACATTGGGTTTTTGAAAATTCGCCATCACTTGCTCTTGTAGCTCCGAGAAGTCTTCATTTTCCGACGAAGGTATGTTGATTGTTGCAGGTCTGTAAAAAAGCAGATTATAAAATTAACATTCCATCAGTTTAATTGGAAAATTATTGTACAAGTTTACACTGAAACGAAACCGAATGCAGATAAGTATGTGGTACTAACCCCGACGTATTAGATTGTTCCGAATCCGATTGAGGGACGTAAGTTGTCAATAAATCTGGGATATCCATTTGGGAGAGTTCGTTTTAGTTTCGTAAGTTAAGGCTATTTTTTGTAAAACAAATAAGCAGGTACTTTTATTTAATAAAAACAAAAATAAACTAAAACTATGCAATGTTTTGTGTTTGATATTTGACGTTTTGTTTGACATAAGATATTGAGACACTGACGTGATAATTGACTCTTTTTAGGGTTCCGTAGCCAAATGGCAAAAAACGGAACCCTTATAGATTCGTCATGTCTGTCTGTCTGTCTGTCTGTCTGTCCGTCCGTATGTCACAGCCACTTATTTCCGAAACTATAAGAGCTATATTGTTGCAACTTTGTAAGTAGATGTATTCTGTGAACCGCATTAAGATTTTCACACAAAAGTAGAAAAAAAGCAATAAATTTTGGGGGTCCTCATACTTAGAACTGAAACTCAAAATTTTTTTTTCATCAAACCCATACGACGTGTGGGGTATCTATGGATAGGTCTTCAAAAATGATACTGAGGTTTCTAAAATATTTTTTTTCTAAACTGAATAGTTTGCGCGAGAGACACTTCCAAAGTGGTAAAATGTGTGTCCGTCCCCCCCTCTAACTTCTAAAATAATAGAATGATAAAACTAAAAAAAATATATGATGTACATTACTATAAAAACTACCAACGAAAATTGGTTTGAACGAAATCTAGTAAGTAGTTTTTTTTAATGCGTCATAAATCGAAAAAAAATACACTATTATTAAAACATCGATCAAAGTTACAACACATTACAAGAACTTTTATATTATGGTACTTGCTGCTACGGAACCCTTCATGGGCGAGTCCGACTCGCACTTGGCCGGTTTTTTTTTATTTAGCTTGGATACAAAGTTTTTAAGTTACGTATGGACAGTAAAATACGGATGTAAAACATTTTAATGTTTTAAAATTGCAGTATTTGGCGACATATGCATCGAAAATTAAATCAACTCAATGTTAAAAGTTCCTTCATTTTTTCGTCTGTGCTTTGGTCTGTGGTTGAAAAGTAGTTCTTTTCTTTGTGGTAACAGACGACTGTCATTTTCCTAGACAGTGACAATAAATTGACAGAAAGATTATTAAAAAAAATGTGTATGTGGGAAAGCAAGTAAAACGTGTTAATATTTAGAAAGAAAAACTAAATAGTAACTATGGATTACCATTATGAGCAAACAAGTGAGGTGGAGGCATTGGACTCTATTTATTATGGAGACATGCAAGGTAAGTTGTGGCTTACTTATCTAATCATTAACTTTTCTGTCCTTTAGTCAATGCAACAAAAGTCGTTTTTTGAGATTTATGTATGTACGCCGGTGGGTGAACTATCATGCACCGGAGACTGTAGGTTTCTTATACTTATTATGATATAAACTGCATAGATCTATCTTTCTTTACACTTTGATTTAATACCATACTCCATTACTTAATTGAACTTTTTATTACAGTGATTGAAACAAAACCTTTTCACAAGTTTAGTATACCAATAAAGTCTGAAGGTTTTGACGAAGGGGAAGGTCTTGCGTGCCAGCTAGTCTTTACATACACAGCTAAGTACCCAGATGAGTTGCCCATCATAGAAATAGAAGATGAAGAAAACTTTGATGACATAGTTGATAAGGATGAATTACTATCACATTTAACTGAACAGGTAATGCAGCTTACTGTTTTCTTTTATAGCTTCTATTATGTCTTAGTCTTTTCCACTTTACAGTTATGTATCTAGTTTTCAATTTGAGGTTACTATATTGCACAGAACCATTCAGTCAAAGTGCTTGGGAAGGCCTACATCCAGCAGTGGATGTCTTTCGGCTGAAATGATGAAAAGCTTTTTTTTTTTAAATTGATATAAACTAGTGCAAATCAAATCAAATCAAAGCATTTATTTCAAATGGACCATTTACAGGCACTTTTGAATAGTCAAATGTCGGTCAGTCCAAGAAAAGTGAAGCTAAATTGCACGTTCCAAAGAGTAGGTCTCTATGGAGAAGAACGTGCAAGAAACTCCATGGACACTCTTTTAAATCATATTATGTGTTACATATAATGCTTGGTTACATATTACTTGTTGCTTCTATCATGTGAGCACAATGTCGATAATAAAATAAAAATGTAAAATAATTAAAAGATAGAAACTGAATTAAGCCACTGGCAGCTAAGAGATGACTAGTCCCATCTGACGGCACCCGTTCACGAGCATGACGCGTGCATCAGCCCCACTCAGCTCAACCATTTTGAAGGGAACTGAACGACCCAATAACACGTGCCACCAACAGCGAGACATTTGAGTGAGCATGACAAACTCTCAACTGCTATGCTCGTAATGTCAAAAATAAAAAAATAAAAAGTTGTAACCTAATAAAAATGCTCCATGGTGCTTCACATTCACAAACTTGGAAAAAGTGCTTCTTCTTCATTATACAATGCAATTGTGTCTTTCAAATTAAAAAATAATAATATTAGTTTCCAACTAATCAACTAATTAGTACGCCCTAGTGGTAGTGGAGCTGGACCAGCATTGAGCCAAGCATTTTTATCTTGAATATAATCCTCCAACTTATAATATGCTTGTCTGCATAGTGTGCGTTTAATACAAGATTTAAATTTCGTTTCATTGAGTTCTAATATGTGGGGAGGTATTTTATTATAACATTTCAAACAGTACCCCATGAAAGAAGAGGCCACTTTAGCCAGTCTGAAACCTGGTTGAACTAATTGATCCCTATTTCTTGTAACATAATTATGTCTATCGCCTCTTTTGCTAAAAAGATGAAGATTTTTTCTAACATACATTATGTTTTCATAGATATATTTACAAGGTACTGTCATTATGTTAATATCTTTAAACAGTTCCCTTAAAGAATCGCACCGGCGGAGATTGTAAATCGCTCTGATGGCTCTTTTCTGTAATATAAAGATTGACTCGATGTCAGCAGCCCGTCCCCATAGTAAGATACCGTACGACATGACACTATGAAAATAACTAAAATAGACTAGTCTAGCGGTATCAACATCCGTAAATTGGCGGATTTTTCTAACAGCATATGCAGCTGAGCTAAGCCGCCCTGCAAGAGAAGTTAAGTGAGGACCCCATTGTAGCCTTGAATCAAGCGTAATCCCCAGGAAAATCGTTTTATCAACAAATTCTAGTTTTTCATTATTCAATACAATGTCACAATCACTACTTTTGACATTCGGTAAGGAAAATCTTATGCATTTAGTTTTTTTCCCATTTAGAACCAGATTATTAGCAGTGAACCAGTTTTGAACCTGCAATAGGGCGCTATTTTCGTTGTCAAGATTGTTAGTATTTCTATTTATCTTAAAAATCAAAGAAGTGTCGTCAGCAAACAACACCATATTAAGTTTATTTTGCAACAAATTGGGTAAATCATTAATATAAACTAAAAACAAAAAAGGACCTAAAATTGAACCTTGGGGCACCCCCATTTCAACATTCAATGCCGACGAATTGACACCGTTTATTTGCACTAATTGTTGTCTATTATTCAAATAAGATTTTAATAAGCTTAACGCTGCATTGCCTAGTCCGTAATGCTTGAGTTTCCGAAGCAATGTTTCATGAACTACACAATCAAACGCCTTAGATAGGTCGCAGAAGATGCCTATAGCATCTTGTGCCTCTTCCCACGCATTAAAAATGTGTTTTAGTAAGGAAACACCCCCGTCAGTTGTACAACGTCCTTTGGTGAAACCATACTGTGCTTGACTGAGATCCTACCTGATGGTAAGCAGTGATGCAATCGTTGATGAAGAAGTGCACTAGTTTATTAAGAGCCTAATCTCTCGCCTTAAAACACACCTTATTAAAATTTGTTCTGTCTTTGATTGTACAAGCATTTGACTGTTTAACCTATCAAATATAGTAATTAGAGACACAATAGAAAGACAATGAGAGTGAATAAAAATTTGAAATCATTCCAAATGGGCATAGAATTTGTCATTGTGGCACCTGGAGGGCTTATGTCCAGTCATAGACATCTTCCAAATAATTTGCAGGGATGGTTTAAGCAAATATGTTTGTCTCAATGCTGAGGGTTGTGACCTCTCTGCTTCATCACTTTAACTTTTATAATATTCCACAAGGAATGGATTAGGAGGGAGGGAGGGAGGGTTTTCGCAAGGAAGAAGGAAGGATATGTCTCTCACCAAGACACTGCTTTCTATGGTGGCTGTATGGGTGTCATGACCTTTGTTGTTAGAGACTGATTGCAAAATATACACCTCAAACAATATCTTATCTTTGTGGTCTCGTTTACGTACTTGTTGGATCATAGTACGTGGGTCATGGCAGTCTTCATTCCAACCATAATGTCAAAGAGCATGTGGTATTTTTTTCTTTGATAATAGCAGTTTTGAAGCTTTTCTTTTTGGTTGATGAAGATGTTTTAATTTATTTTTTCACATTTGTTTACCAGAGCTAAAAAGTATTGAATTTATTAAATAAAAAAATTGTGTACAAATTACTGGTTCCTATTTTTTTCAAAATATTTGTGGGTTTACCTTTCAATCATGTCAATTATAGACAATAGAAAGACAAAGACACTGCAAACGCCGGTTGCTTGAGGTTTAATGGATCAATTTAAATTTAAAAACTATTTGCATTTTATATCTGTATTTTAATAAATGAAGTGTGAATAATTTTTCAGGGAAATGAAAATCTAGGTATGGTCATGGTGTTCACATTAGTATCGGCTGGACAAGAGTGGCTCAATGTGAGATGGGACACAATCAAGAAAGAAAGAGATGAAGAATTACTAGCCAAGAAGAAGGCTGAAGAAGAAGCTGAAATGGTAACTTATGTCATTTTTTGTGATCTGAATATTCTGAATACAAGTACCTATTGGTTAGTTTTCTGCTGCTGAATTTAGGAAATAAATCTAGATGAAGACAAGGGTGATGAGGTCATTTTTGTCACCCTCATACCTTTATCTGAATTTATTTTGAGTTTTGAGCTGGGTTCTTACAGTAACAAAAAGTTTTTCTTTGTTACTGTGAGGACCCAGCTTAAAACTAACAAAGAAGTTTTGAATTACAGTTGAAATGACAGTAACATAGAAGTTTTTTGTTACTCTCATTTCAATACTCAACCTTTCTATTCATGCATTTTTTTTTTTTGAATGATTAATAGCTTAGTGTAGCAATTATACTAAAGAATCTGGTTTGTTTGTTCAATTTAGAGCGAACTTAATTAAAAAAAAAACATGTAGTTGTAGATATCTGTCGCTGTAGGCTTCAAGTTGCGCTGTAGGCTTCAAGTTGCGCAGAAGTCCAATATTCGATCTTTTTAGTGGTACGAAGTGAGACGCGGGGGCGGAGTGTCAGTGATTGGCCTGCCGCGCCATCGCGTCATAGACGTCACTCGTTCCCTGCGCTTACTGCATAACAACGACGACGATTGGCTCGCCAATGTATGGAATTTGCAAAGCGATCCCCACTCTGACGCCGAGCGCTCAATTTTCGTGCCGATACCTGTAGCTTAATATGGGGGCCCGAGCGTGGCCGTCTTCTCGCTAGATGGCGTACAAACTCAACATTTTTAGGGTTCTGTATCCAAAGGGTAAAAAACCCTATTACTAAGACTCCGTTGTCAGTCTGTCTGTCCGTCTGCCACCAGACTGTATCTCATTAACCATGACAGCTAGACAGAAATTATCGCAGATGATGTATTATTGCTACAACAACAAATACTAAAAACGAAATAAAATAAATATTTAAGTGGGCCTTCCTTAAAACAAACTTGTTTTGATTGCCGTATTTTGCTACGGACGGTACGGAATCTTTCGTACTTAAGCCCGACTCGCACTTAGCCGGTTTTTATTTTGTTTTATTTTTAGCGTATAGGATCACTAACTCAAAATAATTGCATTTGCTATAAGTCGTACATTTCACTTTATTGAAGATAGTTAGATTCTTTGCCTTAAAAATCCGAATTTTAATGGTAAAACTACATTGCTCACGTGTGCCACACGCCAATCTGGAGGAATCGGTGACCATACATTTTATATGGAAACTAGCTGTGCCCGCGACTTCGTTCGCGTGGACTACAGGATTTTGAATTAATTTTTTCTAATATAAAAGTAGCCAAGTTACTCCTTATTACATCAGCTACTTGCAAAAAAAAGTCCCGTCAAAATCGGTCCAGCCATTTCAGAGATTAGCCCGGACAAACAGACAGACAGACAAAAATTAAAAAAAAAATGTTATTTTGGTGTATGTACCATATACACCGTGTAATTGACAGGTTGGCAAAAACGAAAAGTATGAATTCAGACTGGTATTGTTAACATTTTGACAGTGAAATATTTTCCCGGAAATGATAGGTGAACGTTTTTCAATTTTCAATTTTATTTCGGCTACGCAATGTATAACGAACATTGCGATAGGTACGCGCGCGACCCTATATTGCGCGCGTATTGCAATGTCCGCGCGTTGTTCATTCATACTAATACACATACACACAAACACACCTATCAAAAAATTCAATACCTATCAAAAATTAAATTTAGTCACTTACCTAAATTAAAGTCTCTCGGTTACGTAGTAACTATTCAGTAATCTGTGCTCTCGGGTCGTATGGCATGGCTCGAGGTGGTTGCCTCTGAGCTGCACGCACAGTTGTGCTCGACGCAGGGTTTCGGCTTGGAGACGAGGCATTTATGGATCCGATATGGACGTTGCTTGTCCTTTCGAAGGACATTGTGCACAGCCCAATGTGAAACCCGGCCGGGGTCCGTTATTACGCCTTACAAGTTTTGCAGCAGTACGGGTTCCCAAACGCGGATTTCGACGAACAACATCTAAAATCGCCTGCTTAGAACGAGCACTGATTGTCTTTCCAGCACCTTCCTGCCGCGGCACAATAAGTTAGGTAAGTTTTCTAAAACACGTTGTTAAGCCCGTTTGATAGTACGACTATTAGCTGGATGTCGTTCATTTGGGTGACTTTGAACATAGAGCCGACTGCTTACGACGCGTTTCCTCTAGCTTCACCCAAGCACATTAACATCTGGCCATATTCGCGAGCACTAAACGATTCATTACGCCGATTCATGACGATACCACACAACACAAAAGCACAAAAACACACAACTCAACTCAACGCACAACACAGTCCCGAACTCCCGACAGTTGAAAGAAAACGAAATAGACGTCCAGAACGCACCAGCAATCGCGGCAAACTGAACTGACGGCTGAGTGAGTGCTGACGGTTTCGTTTGTCGGCAAACTTTTGAGAGTGTGTGTGACACGTGTAGCATAGGGCTGCCCACATGATATGAAATGAAACATTTTATTTCGGTAATATTACTAGATACGTTGGTCGAGGAGCCCATGGCACAGTAGTTACCGTGGTCGACCTGCCATTGAGATAAAGATGAAGAACTAGGTATTGAAAAAGAATCGTATCGTAATCGTATGATAAAGATTGTTATTAACCGCTATCTCTTGTAACTTCTACTCATGGATCTGCTTCTAAGTTTAAACCTAGTACCTGTCAATCCCCAAGCGGCACGCGTGCGATTTCGCGCCATTTTCTAAACACTAAGCAAACGCCCGCGTTCGCATAGATTATAAAATAAGCGTTTTTTATAGGGGATTTGTTCAAGACCGTAAATAAGAAGTTTTTCTTATAATAGTCTGTAAATATCGAAAATAAGCAAACCTTTTCAAAGGCCAGCTTTCGCTCGGGGATTGACAGGGTAAGGAATGTGAATCTGGCAATATTGATGCGATGTTTTTAAGTTTTATGTCCCACTTAATTGTCTAAACCAATTTACATTACTGTAATGCAACGCGTGTGTACAGTTCGGGTGGCTTCGTAATTGATACTGTAGATCAAACTGTTAAGCACCGCGAGGACGCCGGCGTCCTCACACCTATTGTCTTTCTATTGTGTCTCTTATTACGATACTCGAAAGGTTAACGATTTAAAATAAGTTTTTCGGAATTAAGAAAGAATAAATAAGTAATCATACTCCTGAGTATTTAATTATTATAATAAAGCATTTTACATAAATAAAAATAAAATGACAAGTATTAAATTCCATACGCGGTACAACCCTAGCAGTGTCGGCGCGTAAGCAAAGGCGCCGCCGGCGCGCAGCACACAAAGGGAGCGAGCGAGCGAGCGGTATGCTTTCTCTGTCTGTCGTAGGTACTGTCGGAGGCCAGTAAACTTTTAGAGCTAACAGCTGATTCCGCGCGGTATGTATGAATTTTCTTTTTAAATCATTATTATTTACATTGCCGAGTTTAAGTTTTTTGCTTTTTTTCACTAAAATTATGTTTTTAGGGCTGGATTTTGTTGTAACAAATGAATAGAACACAAATCCAGTTGAAAAACGGTCGGAAAATTCGACAATTTTCCTGAAGAAAATTCCAACGTTTTTCAGTCATAAATCATGGTCTGAAGCTACTGTTTCAGTTTTTGCCAACCTGTCAATTACACGGTGTATATATTCATATTCATGTAGTAAAAAGCAGTTATTTCAATATTACAAACAGACACTGCAATTTTATTTATATGTATAGATTAGACTTGTCGAGCTGCATTTGGTCCGCGCCACGCGACGTCGTTCTACGTACAAGTCAGGCGTGTTACACGTGTGCGTCGGTCTAATGTAGTTCCAACTTAATTGTTTATGTCTCTTGTATATGTATAGAACTATAGATATACTAAATAAACTAACAGAATTAGGTGGCTTTCGCCTTAAGTTCTTTATATTTTATCCACATTTTGTTTGTTCTCCTTACAGAAAAGGTTTGAGGGTACCCGAGTCACAGTGGAGTCATTCCTGGCATGGAGGAAACAGTTTGAGATTGACATGGGCATTCCGGCTAAGAGGGAAAAGGAAGCAAAGGATAAGAACAAACTAACTGGCAGAGAGCTCTTCCTGAGGGACACCACCCTCAATGAATCTGACCTTAAATTCCTTGACGATGGTTAGTATTAATGCTCTATAAATTGTGTATAAGATTTACAGATTAACTTTTTACTTAGAATGATCTGTGGATCATTTTAGTGTCTAACTGAATACTTTTTGCACCGTCATGAGTATTAGGGCTGAAACTGCATAAATTAGACGTCCGCGCGGTCCCATACTAAAGTGCTCCGATGCAGGGGAGTCGCGCCCCGCAAACGTTTTGCTTCGTAATAATAAGTTCTTCATCGACATGACTACATGCACACCATTCAAGTTGAACTAGCGTCACTGCGTAGGGTCCTTAGTTCCCTTAGGTAGTTTCCGCGACGGGGACCGTTCGCATAAACACACGCGCTTTATCACGCGACGGGAGCCCGTTGTGGGCGTGTCTTTAAGCAGTTTCAACCCGTAAAGTTCATTCTACAAAAACACAATACTCCACCAATTGGCGCCGCGGACATGTCGCCAGACTTTATATATCTCTAGCCGTAGATATCAACACAACTATATTATACTTATCCTTCACAGGAGATGCAGTCAAAGTCGACGAATCTCTGTTCCAAAACTTGGATGACCTTGAGATATCGGATGATGATGATGCCGACTATGTTCCGGGACAGAGCGGCAGTGAGAGTGATTAGCATACGAAGTGCCCCTCCCCGAGGGGACAGTGAACGAGTGTTCGAACTATACGCCTACTCGGCTGACGCGCGGCCTTCGATCAGATGTGGTTTACCCAGTTACTCAGTTATTGTTCATTAAAACTACTTATATTTACTTGGAGAATATTTTATTTACACTTTGTCACTAAAGTAGGTATGTACAACGGACAAGTGAAATTTCAAAGAAAAGCGATGGGACAACTATCATAAATGGCAGCTCAATAAAAACAAAGCGCGAGACAACCTAGTGTCCCGTGCTGCTTTGCCAATAAAATGGACTTCACATAATACGCAGTACAAACGATTGTAAATAACAAAACGTCATATAGATCAATTGATTTATAATTATATTCGTTCTCCCTAACAATACAGAAAACTAACAATAAATAATGCCGTCCACTCAACATCCCAACGGGCGGCTAGCACCGCGCAAAACGCACGATTCACATCTTTGGTATCTATCAATGGTTTTGGTGCAAAGTTTTTGAACTACACTTAATTTGTTCAGTAATATAGCCAGAAAAAGGTTATCAAGTCTGAGTTGAGCAGACGACATCTGTTATAATACTTGCCATTTCAAATCTATGTAAACACCACAACATTCAAAAACTTAAAAGTTCTTGAGCAACAGAAACAAATCTAACTTGGCTTATTTAACATTACTTAACATTAAGATTTACTAAATTAGACAGACACAGTAATTAATAAAACTGGTACCAAAATATATTCACGATGTGCAGTCTTCCAAACGAATCTGTGACAAATAAGGACAATAACATTTCTAACATTCTAATAATAATTAACCATAGATATGTAAGTTTTGACTAAAGTAAATAAACATAAGTGCAATTAACATAATTACCTTATTCTTACTAATTGCTAGATATGCACTTATGTATAACTTTTTACACAGGTATTACGAGTCAATAAATCAGTTCATTCGCCTCAAAGAAAATGTAGAATTGGAAATTTTCAAAAAAACTGTAAAACACCTAGAACATGGTTATAAATGCAATAGTAATTATACAATGACAACAACATTATTTTATAGATAACACACATTACAACAATGTTCATTGACCTATTCAGAACGCGCTAACACGCACATTATTATAAACTAGACTTTCATTTCAATATCGACTGATGGACAATGGTATTAATTACTTATATACTTTATCTGAAAGAATGCGTGATGTACCTAGGCCGCATGATTGGTAATCTAAACGCAATATGCATCAGTAACCAATCACAACTAAGGTAATAGACAATATTACGTTGTTACTGTGTATAAAATGTAACCCTGTGGCTAGATAAGATTTGTCCACTATGTTTAGAACCAATCAACAACATCAAGAGGTTGTGGTAACTATAAACTATAGGCCAATACATCAAGTCAGCATGATTTCATACGTGAAGTTACAACTATTGTGAAAATATATCATTATCTGTATCTAAAAATATTCCTTTACTTTCCTACAGTGGGATTATGGATTTATTATACATAAGAAATAATTATAAATACACTGTCCGTGTCCATGGTCCCAATGAATCCGATTTATTGTTCGTCTTTCGGCATTGAGACGGTGAATTTGAAACTTTACAAAGTTATCCTATCTACATTAGTGTTAAAAATGTCAGTGGATGGGCGAGTTCGCTGATTATACGCGTAAACTTAGACAGTGTGTGTAAAAAGCCTAAATCGAGCAATTTTCTAAGAAGGACGCCGGCAGAGGACTCCCCTACCTACTCGCGAACAGAAACTGATAAAAGTCCATTAGAAATTATAACTATCTGCTATTAGTCTAACGCAGACAACAGAGAATTCAGAGCATGACGCACTTTCGAGTCTATCGAAATATTCGAATGATACAAATCGTACACGTCGCGCGCAAGTCTAGATTCCGTACAAATCCTTTCGAAATGGTATAGAGCAGAACACAATTTGAAAAAGAACTGCATTAGCGACATCATTTTCATTACTATATTCATTCATGTATAAGGACCAGATAGTTCTAGTCAGCTCGCGTCAGCTGTAAGCAACCGCGGGACTTTAAAACCGCGTGGCTGTAATAACCGCGGAAATATTAGGATGGAGTTTACTTTAGACGTTGAGTGACGTTAGCGAGGGCGACTGCGAAGGCTTGCAGCGCTGAGAATGGGTACTGGAAGTCCAGAGTATAGGCATTGCCGTCGATCCGCCCAAATTGCATTACCTGAGGTATTGAAAATAATTATTATTATCAAGAATTTTAGAATATTTCTAAACATTTTTATAAATGGCTTATGATTAGGGCTTGGTGGTTCTACAGTTTGCGCGATAACCATTGCAACAACTTACTGTTGTTAGATGCCTTTCACCTGTGCACATTAAAATTATTTTGTTTTAAAATTCAAGAAAAGTCCCACCTGTTTCCCATGATATTCGATCTGGAAGTTCTTGGCAGACTCCTGCGTGACCCTGCCGCCGAAGTCGAGCTGGTAGACCTGGCTGTTCTCGTTCCACATGGGCGCCTTGTTGTGCATGACGAGCTGGCGCCGCGCGCCGCCGCCGCGACTGTCGCCGCCGCCCGCGCCCGTCGCCGCGCCACCGGCGCGCTTCAGCTGGGGAATTCAACAGCATGCAATTGAGAAAAAATTGCTCTATTCTAGATGTACTACATGACAAAATCGCCCTAACGGAAAATTGTAGTCATAGGTATATTTTTTAAAACTGTTTCTGCCCATTTCAGTAAACAACTTTCTTGGAATTTAGCCAATACTCAAAAAAGAATTGATTTTCCGTGCAAAGTTATCATCAGCTAATCAAAATTAGAATGGGAAGCACTTTTCTTTTTGGAATAGAATAAGACCTTGAAGAAAATTGTTTAGTTCCATGAAAAGACGCAATCTACACTAATACAAGGTGCACTTTTTAAAGTGATCCTCGACCCAAATAAAAGGGATAGGTAATTTTTTTTCTTTCTTATTTATGGAAATCGGTATGTGTGAACTCCCTTTTTTAAAACGCATCCAGTCTGATACCTCCCTTATAACCGCGCTTTCACACACATACACGCAACGATAGTTTCATATAGCCCCAATCATCTCCCGCACGGCACACCCTAGCCACGCCGCCGCGGCCATCGATCAATCGATCAAGTTTAGTGTAATTGATGTCGCCGGCGTGTTCATACGCTTGCAATATTCGCCCTCAGGTGCACCTTCGGTTAACGGTTGCTGTATCTAGTGATGAAAGATGACAGACCAATACTCCAATGTAGAGTTAGTGGAAATAGTCCGCTTGTAAGCTATCAGTAGAGACAGCGTAACGTCCATATCAAAGGGTAATGCTGGCCCAACACTCCGCGAGTTTTGACGATTCGGCGTTTCCGCTGACGTATGCTGACGGTCGCGACAACGAAGGCCTGCCTGTCGCCTTGCAGGAAAATATCCTGGAATACTTCGAGCGAGAGCCACGGGCCAGCACGCGGGATGCTGGTCGACGGTTTGCTTTCCTCACTACGATCGGAAGTACGTTACGTGAAAAGCTCTTCACTATAGTACAGGATACGGTTAAGAACGACCTTCACCGGTTTGTTTAATGGATAAAACCAATTTTATGATAAAATTAGTATATTAAATAATACAAGGTGTCGTTTTGAAGCTGCAAAATATTTCAGGAGGTAATTATGTTAGTGATTCTCGACCCGAATCAATAATAAAATGAGTTTGTTTTTTTTTTCTTTTTTATGAAAATCGGTTTTCACACATACTAACTCGCAACGATAGTTTCATAAATAATGTATCATCCAATCATCATCCCGCACGCCACACCCTAGCCACGCCCCCGCTGCCATCGATCAATCGAATTAGTTTAGTATAATTAAAAAATAAAATAACAAGTATTACTGATTATTGACCAGGTATCGTTTTTTCACATGATTATTTATGAGTTTTATTACAACCTCCTAAAATATTGTGCAGTTTTAAAACTGCACCTTGTATAACGCGGGTGGTGGGTGGTGGTAGGTGGACTACTAGTGATCAGTGCTTTTGACACTTTAAAAACGAATTTGTGCTACGAAATTAAAAGAAAATCAGCAACGTCGTGCTAGACTACCGTGCCTGCAGTGTGAAGGTGGACACTTTAAACAACACCTACAGGTAACATAAGTACCTACTTAGGTATTTTTTATTGTTTGTTGTACATAAAAAATAATTTTTAAATACGTTGTTAGCCGAATCAATTTGAGTGTGAATAAGTTGATTTAAAAATTTTAACTACGCTAAAAATACCTACCTATCAGGCAAGATAAATTACTTAAAAACCGTATCTACTTAACTAGCACAAATTATCTTGAAGTATTTTTGTCGGTCCTCAGCCCATTAAAAAGTAGGAAGGGGAATTTCACATCCACCAATTTAATCGACAAATAAAAACGAAATTATTACGGAAAACTGACCTTGAGAATAATATTACCTACAGTGCGTCGACTGCGTCTGGTAGGTACGTACATGTAGTACCAGTGCCTACCTAAATCTCACGCACGCGCGCGCTGCTTGATCCCTACGGACGAAGGCACGGACGCCTCATAAGGATTTTATTGATCTCGGTCTAATATTTTATTCATCAGCTGAGACGTAGGTACCTAACGACGCGACGTCAACGTGAAGTTTTAATAGATTTTTACATTGTAATGATGCTTAAAAGTGAGTAATAAAATAGCGAAATTTAAGACATTATGATAACATGTACATTATGATCATCGAATTCGATCTTCATCTAAGGTTAAATTATTAATTTCGTAGAATAAGTGGGCGGAGCCTCGTACAGGTTGATGCACTCACGCACACAGTGACACGGCTTGCGATAAATCGCAACGGGTGATTCTGTTTTTTTTAAGAAGTTTATTTAGAGAGTTATCCTGAAAAACGGTTGCGATAATTTTTTCACCGATATAAAGCTGATTCCTATTCCTTACTGACTTAGCTATATTTTATGTAGGCGGGCAAAGCCGCGGGCAAAAGCCAGTCGTCAATAAGATGGCTGATCGCTATGAAATATTACTTGAAGATTTTTGTGCTTTGTGGTTTTTCAATCAAAATATTGTGCTATTCTATATAGACATTTCACTCAATCGATCGAATTTTTATTTCTATTGATCTTAGTTTCAAATAAGTAAATTCAGTTTTAGCAAATCTCACGAATTTCTAGTGTCAGTCCTAGGGAATCCTAGTGCGACCAGGATTTTATCAAAATAAATAAATAATTTTATTAATATTATAATTTTTTATAAAAAAAAACCTGTAAAACTGTCTTCTATGGCGTCAAACAAGAAAAAAAAAATTCGATATACTGCATCGCATACTTTAAAGTTTTCCGCACCATTTGAACATAATTATACAACAGCCCCAAATCATCAATCGAGCATTTGCCCGGATCAGACGACACTAGTCGGTCGGAGGATCCACCCTTTTTAACGGAGATTTGCGGGATTTTACACCCTTTTCCGCATACTTCTAAACGCTGTATAGTTTTAATAAATCTATTTCTGAAATGCAGTGACGAGTAGGTTTTACCTTATTCCGAAGTTGTGCCTTCTGGAAACTCTCCAGATCTCTATAGTTCCTGCCATTGACCTCGCTGTACCCACCACCGGTCGAGTACTCGTCATCGGAGCTTTCGGACGGCTTCTTGTTTCTTCTTCGATTCAGAAGGGGAGAGTTCAGCAGTTGCCTGGAATTTAAAAGTTATTTATGTATTATTGCAAATGAAATAGTACTTAACGAATCATTGACAAACCAGTTATAACTGGCATTGTTCATCCTTTGACCGTCACAACATAAAGCAGCATTATAACTGATTGAATTTGCGTTGTTCATGTCAATGTCAATACCGAGATACTGGCCTATAATTGCATTGGCAGAATTTGAATGAAAGTTGTTTTGCCAAAATTGAGTGAACAGAGACCTTTAACGTACAGGAGAAATAAGGTGGGACCAAGGACAATACCCTGGGGCACCCTATACGGCACCTGCGCAAAGGGACTCTGGTAGTCATCCAGACAATTATTTAATTTGCGTTCGGAAATATAAAAGGTAAATAAACCATTTCAAAGTAATGCCTCAGATACCTAAGCACTCCGTCTTCTTTATAAGTATGGTTCTGACTTTCTGATACGATATCAAATGCTTTGGTAAGGTCAAGAAAGATGCCGACACACTATTTCCTGTTTGTAAAGCTTACTATTGAAAGTTAGAGAGTCTGTTGACCTGTAATTTCGATAAACGTACCGGTTGGCCAATAACATTTGTTATTTTTGAGAGTGCTTATAGTCTCTTGTTCACCAATTTTTAATAAGTTCTATTTTTTCAGACTAGATTTTTGTTCGTTCGATTTGGCCATAAACATACCCTTTATCGCGTAGTTAAGAATAAAAATTAATAAACAACGTGCAGGTATGAATCTGCAATTTTTTTTATATTCTATTTACGGAAACCAGTAAAAGTGTTTTGTAGAATAAGTGGGCAGCGCCTCATAACGTTGTATACGTACATGAGCAGATTGTCCGACCTGACGGGCGAGGCGGACGAGTACCGGTGTCGGCGCGGCGGCGTGCGCGGCGCGGGCTCGCCGGACAACGCGCCGTGCGCGCGCGCCGGACGCGGCCGCGGAGACGCCGGCGCCGAGCTGCACTCGCGCCCGCCCGACACCTGAGCTTCCGATGCACTGCCAGCTTTGTCCGCACGACGAGACGACCGGGATGCGAGTAAACGCAACGCCAACTGCTCCAACGAACCTGTACATTAAATATTTATTATATTTTCCAAAGCTATGTACAAAGTTTTTGTTCCTCTCTACTCTACCTGTGTCCATGCCTCCTCGTGCCGTCCTAGACTCCTAGACAAGCTTCATGCGTTCTATAGAGAAGCGGGCGGCTACCGGAGTAGAAGCATAGGTGTTGCGTGTCAAGCCCGGAGGGTGTCGCGTCAAGTGGCCGTGCGAGCCAAAACGAGCGGGAGTTAGTGACCATGTACCGGCTGGTGAACTCCGACTAAGATAAAAATCTACCTTTAGGGGTGCAGCCGGGAATAGTAGGAAGCCGTCGAAACTCGAAACGTTACCAGAGAGATCCTGCACGAGCGGTGCGCCGCCGAGGGTGTTCGTGTTCGACGGCGGGTGAAGTAAAGCATCTACTTATCGTACTAACTGTAATACTTGCTGTAGTCGGAGTCGCTGTCGGTGGCGAGGCGCGCAGGCGGCGGCGCGCGCTTGGGCGGCGCGGGCGCGGCGCGGGAGCTGCACGCCACGCACACGTACGTGCGCGCGTCCACGTCGCGCCGGTCGTACGGCGACACCAGGCGGCACGCCGTGCACACGGGGTAGTCGCGTCGCCGCCGACTGCTTTCCGACGCCGAAGTCCCACTATTATCCTCCCCTCCTGTACTATTACACCTGCTACTCGAGTTCGCAGATGTCACGTCCGTCTTCGGTGATACGGAATCCACGCGTGATTGTCGTTTACTTTTGTCTACTGTCAAAGACATCTCGCTAGAATCAAGGCTCCTAGACTTGCCGCATCGTCTTAAGCTCGGTGTTTTGGTGCATTCAGTCTGTTTGGCGTCACTTGTGCGGACGTGGCGCCTCTGTCTTCTGTGTCGCTTGTTGTTAACAAGCACAAGTCTCCTGGGTGGTTCGCCGCGCAAAGCGGTCAGACTCACCTGAGCGTGTAAGACCTGAGGGTCTACTAGATCTAAGTACCCAACACTGCAACTGCGTGTCATCGTGTCGTAAACAGGGACGGTTGCACAGACTGGACTGATAGGCACCACAGTGGTAGTTCTCTGTACCTTACCGGTTACCTCCCTAGCCTTATCAGTGAGATTACTGATGGCAGTATCCACCGGAGTCTCCTCATCAATAAACTTCAAGTCTTCACTTTTTTGTAAATGTTTTATTGTTTCACCACGTTTAGTCAGCGCGTCCGGATGCACTTCATGCTCGTAGTTTTTGTTACACAGTGACTTCAGAATCCTTGTATTCATTTCAAAGGACGCAGATTCGCCTCTGCTGCAGATGTTTTTACGAAGCTTTGACAAACAGTTGTCCGTGACGTGGTTATCACACTTCTTGATTGTGACCTGTCGACTTGGCTCAACACTTAAGTTAAGGTTGAAAGACTGTTGTTCTAAGTTGGATAAGTTTCCTTTGAGCGACACGTTGTCGCCACGGACGCTGTAGTCGGTTCTTCCCCCGCAGAAGTCGCCGCGCCCCCCGCAGGTGACGGTCTGCGGGGAGGGACGTTCGAATATGATGTCTGTGGGCGCGACAGCGTTCTTTGGTGATTGTAAGGTTGGTACCGAGCTCTCGCACCTCAGCGGTGATATAGCATGTCTGTTTGGCACCCCTGCCGGGTTGTTAACTCTCCTCTCAGCCGGCTGACTCGCATGCCTAACTGGTGTCGAGTACACACTTTCAGGTACATTACTGACAGTTTCATTAGTATCAATATACGGGAACTCGTCATAGGACTCGGCCCTCGCAAGCGACGGACTGTTCTGATTGTTATTATTGGCTGTATAACTTTCATTTTGGTTTATATTGTTAGTGTTGTTCATTCTTTCGTTGAGAGTTAACTTTCTTCTGATATTATTATTATTAGTGTGCGACGGAGAATCGTTGGAGTCGTTGGACTGAAAGACTTCTTCTTCATCTTCAGAAAAGATGTTTGGGTTAAAATTAGGGTCGGGACCGACGGGATAGTCATCCCTTAACTCTGTGATCATAAGCGTCATCTGCCTGGGCTGTAGGTGAAGCAAGGAGGTCTTGTACGTGACCTGCCCGAGATTGGCGGGAACATTTTTAGCTAAACCATGCATTTTAAACTTAGTTCCCCAGATATTAGATGTTACTTCTACTAAACGTACGTCCTGCAACAAGAATTTTTGTGAAAAAATATTCTCATTCGTTTTAAAATCAGGGAAATTATTTGTATATGGAGGGTTAAACGCGAAACACAACAAATCTTCTGTAAATCACTGAAATAGATTTAAACTTATTCAAGTTTAAAGCTGAATGTGATTTGTAGTCAAATATGTTAAACAATTAATTTCCCTGACTTGATATCGTATTACAATGAGTCAAAGGTCTGACCACATCAATCATCTACGTGTGTATTTCCCATAGTATCTACTTAAGTGTGCTATCATACCTCTGGCAAGGAGTCAATATAAGCCAGTTCGTCGGGCGGTTCGTCCTTCTCACTGGAGCTTCGTACCTTTCGTCTCTCCCGAGCGCGGCGGCGGCGCTGCAGGCGCGGTGACCCGGAACAACCTGACATTATTCGAACAACTTTAAGACGGGTCCGCTGCGCCGTGTTTTTGTGTTTCCTAGCAAAATAACATTGTTTGCTAACCGAATAGGGGCGTGGCCTAACAGTTTTTGAATGGGTAACATGTTTTGTTACAAAATTGGCGCAGTAGGCTCGGATTTAGAAATTTATATTTGGACATTCTAAAACATATTTACAGTGAGTTGTTATCAATCAATTAATGTATTTATTCCCATAAAGTAATAATAACCTTAATCCGGTTTACATAAGTACGGCTTACTTAATATCTACGATATTATAATAAATAATATTGACATCGTAATACCGTACTGCATGGTTTTTGGCGGATAAAGCTGGCATCAAGAGGCCACATCCCATTGTCGTGATATTTTATAAAACATCTGATCCCAGGAATATTATGCTGCAAAAACAATGTATTGGAGCCTAGGCTAAGTGTTCAGCCAGACGAACAGCGCGGACGTGGGGCAGCCCGATATGCCCAAGCATAAGTGTCCGTAGTGGCCGCGCGGGGGGTGAAGGACGTGGCGCGACCTGCTGGCGAGTAGCGCGCGGGAAACTTACACCATAACTCATTCATATAAGTCCGCAGAATTCATCATCACGGTCCGTTTTCTACATCGTATCACGTGTGCGCTGACTTTTAACGACAGAGGGGTGATAATGTTTCGTACCTTCCTCCCGCTCGGTGTCGGAGGAGGAGGTGTGCGCGGCGTGCGCGGCGGGGCGGGACGCGCGCGGCGTGCGCGGCGCTAGTGGCGAGGCGGCGCCGCCGCTGGACGAGCTGCCGGCGCCGCTGCTGCTGCTGCTGCTGGCGCGCACCACCACGCTGCTTGACACTTGCTCCACTACACGAGTTACTAAATACTTAGAAGAATTCATCACGCAAAAGGTCAATAAACATGAATAATCTAACTTAACGAGAGAAGTTTCCCAAACAATCGAATCGGTGCTAGCATTTAGCCAAACACCACCTCGCCAATCTAATGAAACGTGGTGGCAGCAGATCGAGCTAAACTGAATTTTTAGTGTCATAACATAAGCACAGTTTTGTATCGAGCAAACGAAGGCCACCCATAAACTAAATAGACATCGCGTTTACTGATGAACGATAAGAGAGCAAGGTGAGCTCCCAATTGACAACTAGAAGGAGCAAGTCCATTTTCAAAAAACGAACGAATCAAGTTCGTATGCCCCACGAGAAAGTTGAACGCATTTACCTACCAATGCTTTGTACCTTGCTAAGTGGTTATTCCACTCGTCTTGTTTCTCGTTTGTGTCACCTATGGGCTCGCCTCGCTCACTTATTTGAAGCTTAGGTTGCTGTATACCCTTGTCTTTTGGGACCCCAAATGTAATAAGTCTTGGTTGGTAGCTTGCTCATCGTTTAAGAGTGTCGATATTATGACGTTATTATACATATTTCTCCAGATATTTCGGAAACACATATCTTGTGGACGTTTCTATTGGAATCAAACCATTTTGTGTGATACTATTCTGTAAAGAATTCTGATCTCTGCTAAATGAAATCTGCTATTTTGCGTGAACTTTGGCTCTTCTTATTTTACTCATATATTAAAAAAATATAACTACAGAGTCCTTGTACATTTAATCAAGATTCTAAATGATTTATTTTTCAAAAACTTTTAATGTTTTTAAAAAAATACTTATTTCCTGGAACCAGTTTTTTGAAATAGTCGAGTGAATGACGGAATTACCGATTGCGAACAGATCGTTCAGATGTTGCTCTAGTTTTTTGCATTTTACCTATACCAAACATTGCGTTTGATTGCGTTGGTTAAATCTACAAGCTTTTAAACCATGCTCACGTTGACGATAGACGGAAGGGCCTTCTTAAGCCCCTTACCAACTCGTATGCGCGTTCTATTCATTCGTGACAAGTTTATTTTTTTTAAGTGGTCGATGTTGCTTCAGCTTTTCTATTCGCTTAATTATTCGATTTTTGAGGCTTGTCGTATTCCTGATGATGAAATGAACATTCACGGCACTAATTCCTAGAGACGTTCTAAGTTTGTGTTAGCGCTCGCTGCCGCCGTCGTGACGAAGCATGGAGCATTTCTTTGTAAGAAAAGTAAAATTCTTTGTATGTGATTGTTGAGATTAAGTCCACATACCTTCAGCCTGAGGATCGAAGATAACGAACTCGGGCCTGATCTTGCTGGTCCTGCGTCCCTTGAGCAGCGGCACCAGGCCCCCGAGGTGCTCGAGGTACAGCGTGTAGGCGCCCGCCTCCTCGTCGTCGTGGCGCAGCATGGTGCAGTGCAGGCGCCCGCCGGCCGCCGGGGGCCGGGACACGAACAGCCGGAGCTCGTTCGTTTCGGGGACGTTGCACTAGAATGCGTTTAAAGGTCAGTTTATATAAAATTCATAGAAACATATTTGATTGGTTAAGAAACATGATTGTTTTGCAAACTGACCTACGATTCTTTTCATTTGTCGTGTCATGAAGTCGAAGTGAATTGGCTAATCAATCATGTTTTTCGAATTAGTAGTTTTCGTTTTTGAAAGTTTGGCGCTCTGAACCGCTGTAGTGCCTTATTTTGATACTAAATCGCGATCCGCGCTTTGGACAGCAAGGTTTCTGAGCGGCAAAATTATTACGTTTAAGAAAGAACCTTGAAGAGAAAGGAGAATGCTCCGGCTCCTTAGAAAAAAAAAAAACCAGCTCCGGCGGAAAAAAAAATATCTAAAATTATTTATATTAATAAATATTCCTATAATAACTGCTTATGATCGTTGTTCTTACTGGCTAACAAAAATTGATAGTTTAAATTTTCAGGCGTCGATTTTCATTAGTTTATTGTACATGTACAGTATGGTGTTTGGACGTAAAGAATGGCACCATCCCATCTCTTCCCGTGGGTGTCGTAAAAGGCGACTGAGGGACGTACCAGAAAATGGACAGCAAAATTCTCTGTGCATTTTAACAACCAAACTGCGATCCCCAACACGCTTGCCAAGTGTGGTGATTATGGCAAACTTCCGCAAAACATGAACAGCACAGTAAAAAGAAGGCCCCTAGTGCCCGGCAGTCCGTCTACCTTTGACTCCAGTAGCGATTGTGGCAACGGCAAGGCAAGGGCTGCTAAGAATCAGCGGATAAGATCCGGCTACCCCTTAAAAGAAAAACGAACACCACCTTGGGACTGTTGGTCACCCTCCCGAAAATAGAGCAGATCTTCGAACTTCAGATAATCCTACAATACTCAGATCATCATCATCATTTCAGCCAATAGCCGTCCACTGTTGGACATAGACCTCCCCCAACCGTCGCCACAACGAACAATCATACGTGGTAAAAGGCACATTGAATATCAATATCAAGCTTGAAAGGTCTCGACTGGTGAAGTCTACGCTCTGTCCAGCACAGATCCAGATCCGAAACTCCGAGAGCTTTCAGCTTCAACTCCACAGTCGTTTCGAATGCCTAGGGAGCTCCGTGGATGAATAAAATAATGGGTTCGTGGAAACTGTCCATACGGTCGGGTCAAAATTTTTCAAGACTTATCGTACAAATAATAAGAACAAAAGGCTCCCTCATCCGACTCTAGACCTCATGAAGAGGAGGTGTGTGATGATTCCGCAGTCTTCAGACGATATGTGTAGATACCGGCAACTCAATAGACGGATTTCTAAATCTCTGAAACGTGACGCAACGCCTGCGCCGCCCGCACGCGTGCCAACAGCTGCAGCGGCGCCACGCACAATGGTAATGGCGTATGAATGTTACCCGTATAGTGTGCGCGAAGAGGTTGGCGAGCGCGGGCTGCAGGCGCGGCGGCAACGGCAGGCGCGGCGCCAGGCGAGGGTCGCGCAGCGCCTGCGCCGCCCGCACGCGCGCCAGCAGCTGCAGCGGCGCCACCACGCGCCACACGCGCGCGCAGCACACCGCGCCGCCCGCCGACACGAACAGGCGCCGCGCGCAGTGCCCCCACGTCAGGGCTCGAACCACACCCTGTGGGAAAAATGGCCCTTAATATGAGGGACCAGAGGCCCTACCACGAGCCCGTAAAGCGATCCATTTGACGACCTAAACTGAACTGTTATAGGAATGGAATGGAGCTATATAGGATGTATATTAGCTCTATTTCTCTTTCTCGCTCACACGACTGACACTTTAACACGTCATGGTAAGGCCCCTGATACCTTTACAGTACACTGTTTGTCTACGTTCAGTCAAACTATGGCTCGTACGGACAACGACATGACTAGATTAACACTGTCACTTAGCATATCATGTTTTAGATTTTTTTTTTTTCAAACTTTGCCTTACACTAAGAATCACTCCTGTATCGTGGATGTGTTCACAAACATTTAAAGTCGTGTACAAAAGACACTTAGACTTGAAACAACTATCTGTAAAAATAATTGTTCCATGTGAGAAACGAACCCTCGGCACGCAGCGCTACTCAACCACTGTGCCATTCGTGTCAGCCTTAAAAGGAAAAAGTTTATATTATAATCTGAATTGAACACCCGTTCTACTTTCTTTTAAACTTTTTGCTCAATATTTATTGTTAAACAGGTGGTAAAACTGTTTTTTTTTTCTAACAGATTTTTTTTTATTCTCCTCTTAATGTGAATATTCCTGAATGACATTAGGCTGATATAATTTTCGTTTTTCCTGAAATATCCTACATCAAGGTATGAAGGTTTAGGTTTTCCCTTAGGGGGGAATTGGTTGAGCCACACCTCCGCTCGACCCTGTGGTTTTTCATCCTAGTGATTTAGAATAACCTGTACCGACACAGCTTCAAGTTTCCATAACTTAACAGTTACCAATCACAAAAACAAAACGAAGCTAAAATATTTATTATTATTATGTTAGATATTATAAAGCATTCATAAACATTCCAAAGAACTGACCTGCGTGTAAGGAATAGGGACGGTATAGATGAGAGCCCCCACATCCGAATAGAACTTCACGACGTTCTTGTAAGGAGGCGAGTCTACTGGCTCATCCGCTTCTGGAAATGACAAGAAAAGACAAAAAATTGTCATCAGCAAAAGTATCAAAGCCTCAGACTAAGATATATATACTCTTTATTGTACACCAAAAAATAAAATTACAGTTCTTCTTCTCACTCCTGCCAGAGTGGTCGTGGTCATCGCTGTGAATCACGATGAGAGCGCTATTCATCGCGGACTGCAGTTTTTCGGTTACATTCGTAAACCGAGCGCTTAGTTGTTGCCTTGATCTGGTCTGTCCATCTCATTGGTGATCTACCATGTGGCCTGGTGCTCTCAACTTTGTCCTGCACTACGCTCTATGGAGTTATTACCACGACCAGATACCGAAGAAGTTTACAATTTGTGACTGCATTGTGGATGGTAGGCGCTGTCTGATGCAGAGTTCTTTTAATATGCATACCACCGTATTTCATCTAAATTGCAACTCAGCGAATCGCAGTTACTAAGCCGCCACAGAATCGTTGATACGAAACTCTATCCAAGATGCTCCTAGCATCCGTCTCCAGCATCACATCTACAACGCGTCAACTTTCTTTCTTGTCAGTTTCACGAAGAGTGCATGTCGCCAAAGCATAGTAAAATTACAGTAGGAACTTAAAAATTAATAGGGGCACAATATTTCTAATTTCAAATGTTCACTCGCAACGCTGTCAAATTGTTCAACAACATGTCCAACATTTCGTGAATGAGTTGTAAAATGTTGGAGAGCAAGTTGCGGGGCACTGGGTAACGTTGCAGCGTCACGAAGACTGAGCATTGCGCGTTATGTTGAGGCACATTTTGTCATCTATGTATCTGAAGCTTTATGTTGACGTCTTCCTCACTGAGACTCGAATGCAATGGGACCTCTTTATTAAGAAAAAAAAACTTTACTCCACAATAGGCATTAGTTTTATATCGAGTGACACAAATATTTTGTTAAATCACATACACAAGACCCCCACACTCTGAAAAAAAAAGATCTATAGGCCATACAAATATTTTGTCGTAGTTTTTATACTCGGTTTTAGTGCTTAGTAACTAAAATAGAGCAAAAAAACTACGACAAAATAACGTTACTTTGCTCGGGTACCCTGTATTACCTGTATAAAAATACACTTCTGAAAATTTAAACTCTCTACCTCTTACGGTTTATGAGATACACCTCGCTGAAAGACGGACAGACGGACAGCGAAGGCTTACTGTTCGGGTACGTAGCCCTAAAGAGCGTGTATGAAATATTCTTCAATCGCATTGAAAAAGCTATTTACACACATACATAAGACATAACTTTTAACACAACCCTAAATATATAAAAATGGTTGCACGTAAGCAGCCATTTTTTACAAAGCTTAGCAACTCAAAATATCGGAAATATAGTAACATATTGAAAAGCCTCAGTCCCAAAAGGAATGCGTCGTTTATCAAAACGATAGAAAGGCTCACTCAACACATCAATTTATCAATATCACGTTCTCATAGTACCCATTCGGGGCCGACGCGAATACGCGATAGATATGTAGGTGATGTGCAAAAAGGTGTGCAGTAACGACTAAGTTATCTTTTGTGGGCTGTTTGGATTTCGTATTATGTAGGACTGATTTTGGTACCGTGTCGAGCTTGATGGCAATTGTTAAAGAAAACAGGAACAGTTTTTTTATGGGGGCAATCATTCAATGACTTGTCCCAATTCAGGACGGGGCGGGAGATAGGTACTGTTAGACTTATTGACTAAAACCACACCTATGTTCTTTCTTTGCCCTGCGTTCCTGGCCCTCGCAGTTCCCTTTTGGACTACACCTGGCCCCAGTACGCTTCGGCCCCCTTATTTTTTCGGTGGGTAAAAATCATACAAATGACATCCCCCGCCCTTGGGCGGAGCGGGAGATAATGTCAGACTCTTATTGACTAAAAACCCACCCCGATCCTTCTTGCCTTTCAAACCGAGATCGAGCCTCCCTTTCGAAATTAGACCCTGGCCGCAGTAGGCTTCGACCCAGCTGGGCCCTACTGTTGCTGACAATTAGGTACTTGTGGCGCGCGGGAACAGCAGTAGCCGTCGACAACTTGGGCTCGGTCCGGATAGTTACCGGACGGCCGGACAGCGAGCTACCCATTGCTCGACGTCCGCGGCCCTTTGAGGCGCGCTTGAAACACCACGCGTCGTCGACGACTTAGGCTCGGTCCGGATGATTATCCGGACGGAAAATAGTAAAGGTAAGTTTACTGAATAAAACCCACCTGTGTGTCCTTTAGTTGCCTATTGCATTACAGTACCATTAACAGGACCCCTAAATCTTTATAAAAGTTTTAATTCATAACGAATTGAAACTTATTTTTCAAATAGGCCGTGAAGTCTTTTATTAGCGATGGTTCCATACGCATGTGTTTATGAAAGTTCCTGTCTATAGTTTTTTTATAGTTTCCTTTTTTATTGGATTTGCAGTAAACACTTTTGACTAAGGGCCGAAACTGCGTTAAGCGTCCACCCGCGCGGTCCCACACAAAAGTGCTCCTGCGGTTCACCGCACGGGTACCCGTCGCACCTGTTTTGCTATGTAATCATACAATAAAGTTCTCTATCGACACGACGCATACATACTAGCGACACTGCGCAGGTAATAATCCGGTGTCTGTGATGGGGACCCGGGCACATGATACACGTGCAGGACGCGGACGGTTGCCGGTCGCGGGCTCACGCTTAACCCAGCGTCGACCCTAAGTGGGGCCCGCAGTATTTGCTACTTAAGTTTTGCCTACACAATAAAAAAAAAGCGTGAATTTATGTATGTTGGCTTGTACGCAGAACCAAGCTAGTATAACTACCGTTCAAGTCATAATCTCGTTATCATATCAAAATAAATGTACAGTTGCCACTTACCAGCTATCAGTGTACCCGCGACAGCCAGCAGCTCCCTAGAGTTGGCCCACTCCATGGCCAGCGTGTTACCCCTCAGGCCGGTGGAGACTCTCACAGGACTGACGTCATCGTGGCCTCTCAGCAGCACAATCTCCCCATTACCGAGAGCCACGGCCAGCACATGCCCGCCATTGTTCTCCCCCCCTTCCTCTCCTTCTTCCATTTTGAACTTCTCGCAGGACCACGCCATTGATGTGATCCCACCCTCCGCGACTAATTGAACCTGTAGTTAGGAATAGAACTCTGTTGTAAATTAAATATAACATTAGAAATAGAAGATTTTAAACAAATATGTGATTAAATTCTCGCAATCCCCGTTGCTGTGACCAACATCACACTACACTATTTTCATTTCATCACAAGATTTCTTTTTTTTTTTTTTATTGTTGATAGGTTCGCACTTGACCGCTATCTCACCTGATGGAAAGCGACGATGCGGTCGACGATGGAACGCGCTTACCTAAAAGAAACCTATTCACTCTCGACTTAAAGATTCCCGGGTTGTAGCTATCAGGAAACACAGACTCCGGCAAGGAATTCCACTCCCTAGCCGCACGCACAATGAATGTGTTCCCAAAACGTTTTGTGCGTGTTGGTGGGATATCCACCATATACCGGTGGCGCATAGCCGTACGTCTGGTAGTCCGATGATGAAACGGGCTAGGCGGAATTAGGTTATGCAATTCCGACGCACACTCCCCGAAATGCAACCGGTAGAAAACCGACAGGCTAGCAACTCTGCGTCGATGCTCAAGACTTTGAAGCCTCGACTCGACGAGTGTATCATCGCCAATTATTATCCTTCTGGCTCGCCTCTCAATTGCCTCAAGTGCATCAAGCTGGTATCGGGCAGATCCGTCCCAAAGATGAGAGCAATACTCCATACACGATCGAACTTGCGCTTGATAAAGTTTGAGCAGCTGTTCCGGCGTGAAGTACTGTCTGACCTTTGCGAGAACTCCCAGCTTTTTTGCAGCCAGTTGAGCCTTTGCTTCGATGTATGGCCCAAAGTTGAGTGTTGATGTCAACGTAACACCAAGAAGGTCAAGATGGTCGGTTATCGGCACGGTTACACCCCGGAAAGTTGGAGCAGGACTGAATTGGCTCCTTTTAGCGGAAAATAGACATGCCTGGGTTTTTGCAGCGTTGAACCTGACCAAATTGGCATCGCCCTATTCGGAGACTGCCTCCAAGGACAAGTTCAAGCGCTCAACCATAGCCTCTCGAAGAGACTGGATCTGTGACCCACTAGCTCGCGCGCTGGATATGTAACTCTCAGCAACAGTGCTGTCGTCTGCATACCCAAAGGTACCGGGCTTAAGCAGATCGTTTATGTGCAGCAAGAATAATGTTGCCGAGAGTACTGACCCCGGAGGGACCCCGGCATTAATAGCCATTTGATCAGACGAGCAGCCATCGATAACCACTCGGATGGACCGGTTATTCAGGAAGTCTGCGATCCAAGCACACAATCCAGCGGGTAAACCGAAAGAAGGAAGCTTACTAATAAGGCCTTCGTGCCAAACCCTATCGAAAGCCTTCGAAATATCGAGGGAAAGCCGTATTGACGGTCACTGAGAATATCATTAGCTTCTAGGTATGCCAGGAGCTTAGTGTTGAGTACACGTTCCATAGTCTTACAGAGAATGGACGTTACTGAGATTGGTCGGTAGTTAGCTGGGTCAGCACGACTCCCTTTCTTGGGCACGGGCTGGACATTAGCTTGCTTCCATGCCATCGGCACTTTTCCAGCCTCAAATGAAAGCCTAAATAGGCGTGTCAGGATCGGAGACAGTTCAGGCGCACACGTTCTCAGAACAATTGCTGGTATCCCGTCCGGACCGCTAGCCTTGTTCACGTCAAGGTTACGCAGCATCCTACGGACGTCCTTCTGATGGATGCGGAAATCTGACATACTCGCATCGCAACCATCAGGATGAGCAGGGGGCCGCGCGTTTCCTGGGTCTAGACGCGAAGATTCCGCAAAGAGTGATGCAAACAAATTTGCTTTCTCTTCAGCGGTATGTGCCAGCGACCCGTCGGGTTTCAGCAGTGGCGGTAGTGAGGGGCGGCAGAAGTTCGATTCAACCGACTTAGCCAGGGACCAAAACGCTTTACTACCCGCAGGGTATGAAGCTAGTTTGTTCCCGATGCGGCTAATGTGGTCGAACCGAGACCTCCGCATCACCTTCTTGCAAGACATTTCTTAACACAAAAAAAAAAATATTAATTCAATTTGAGATTTGAGAGAACCACCTCCGATTTATTTCAGCTGGCACCATGGCCAGTTGAATTAAATCGGAGGTGGTTGTCTGACGAGACTGACACCTAGTACTCGTAAATGCTGAGGTACACTTTCGGTAAGTACAAGCACACTCAGCGCATTCTGTACTTTTCTTCTCTTTTAATTAATGTTTATAACCGTTCGTTGTACTGGGTCCCGAATAAAAGATTTTATATTTTATTTATTCTATTATATAAAAATAACGAGGCTAAATTGATCTGTAAGCCAACATGAGTTCTTAGAAATGCTCCTATCCGGTGATAATTATTATTTTATGTTTACAACTACTCAGATGAAATCCAGGACGAAATATTGGTTGCTTTTGTAACAAAGCTTTTGTAAAGTAATTAAAATGAGATTCTAATACTTGTTATCAAGGAATATTGTTAATTGATTTGTCAATAATAATCAAATTACTATTGAAACAAAAGGACTAAGAGCACTGACGTTGTTGTTGTCGTGTCAATGGAGACATTTTAGCGACAGGTGCTATAGCAGAAAATGTATGAATTATATCCGATTGTCGCGTATCATGTGTCGGTTATACAGGATGTTAAAGACAGGACTTTAAGGGCATGCTCAGTAAACGAAAATGTACAAACCGTCAACAAGATCTATATTCCGGATTCGAAAAAAAATAGGCCTACCCCCAACAAAATTATTAACCCCCGCCTTTGTACAGTGTTTACTAGTGCATAAAGTATAAATAAAAATTATAAACTTGATTCAACAGTTTGTAAAGAGGCCGATTTTTTTTTCGCTTCCGAAAAAAATATGTGGAATGTTGTACAGTTTTGTCTACTGAGCAAGTCAAAGTTTGCGGAGAACTGTCCCTCATTACAGCCTTGTATTAAACAGTTCCCAGATTACTTAGTACACCAACCTGTGACACCATAGCTCCATGGACGTCCATGACCACGAGCTGCGCGGAGGCGGTGCCCAGGTACACCTGATTGTCATCAGGCGTCCAGCAGCCGCATGTGATGCGCGCGTCCAGCGACAACATGGACGACCAGTATCGCTGACCTGCCACCGAACCGACTAAGACGAACCCGTCCTACAAAAATATTTACATTAATGCTTGTAAATTCAACAAAAAAATTCTTCATTTTAAATTACAGTTTATATTCTTTGAAAATCGCAAATAGGTAACAACAAGGAAGGTTCCGTAACATCCAACACGTAAATAACGTGTTTCTGTTTGGTAAGTTAAATAGCTCCTCCCGCTCTGGGTGAAACGAGAGAGAGTGTCAGAATTTTTATGACTAAAAGCCATAGTGTTAATTCAGTTGCCCTTTTTGAGAGAGCTACGATAACTCCCTCGAAAGTGCGTAGCCCTGACAAGCGTCGGCTTCAACTAGCCCCGTCAATTTTGCTGATATTTCTTTGAGGCGCGCGTGCAAAACAACTTTCCGTCTACCCAGGTGTCCAAACGCCCTGGCAGGTACTTTTAGTGACTTGGCAGTTATTCGTAGGTTTGTGATAGTCGTGACGACCAGTAAGAACCCCAAAACTCTGACATCCAGTCTTATCAAAGGTCGTGTTATACTTAATGCCCTTTTTTACCTTTTGAAGAAGGAAAGCCTGTCCCGGTTTTGGGTGAAGCGAAAGGGCGTATATCGGGGGCTGGCGGGTTTTTTTTTATGAAAACCCACCAGAGTTCCTTCAGCTGCCCTTAAAATTCCAGGAAGGACCTTGACGGCAACTCTTTCGAATAATTCCACAGCCTAGTCGTATTACTCTGAGTTGTGAATGTTAAGTAAAATATTGGTATTCGGCTGTATCCGAAAGATTACTTATGGAATATTGGCATAGTGCCTCAATCAAGTCAACAATAAATTACCCTGTCTGTACATTTCACATTCAGCCAACTAACACCCACACTCTAAACTATCTTTGTGGGTGTCGCAAAAGGTTACAATGAGATAGGTAATGTCAAGTGTGGTGATGGATTCACTATGTAGGTACCTACTACCTAAAATTAGGCAAAAACCCAGTTATTCGAATAAAAGCAGAATAATTTTGATACTGCAGGTCATATGGAATACTCGGACATTTCTTGGGTGTCAAGGGCATCATGACCATGTTTTTTCACCATAAGCATAGGAATACAAGTCAAATACCTACACAACATTCATGATATCGACGAGTAGATACTAAATACAAGATATTACAATATCTTGACATTTCTCTCTCTCTAACATGCTCGTGCAGCCGAAGTTCGAACACGATTTTGGACTTCTTTCGATTCATAGACATTTTAAGAGCATTCTCTCTTTTCAATTTGATTGATTAATTAAGTTTATTAATTTATTTTATTTTATTCCATTTCGTCTTCGATCAATTCCCGAAAAACAAAATGGCGTAAACCAAATAGTTAAATACTGCACTTCCTCTTTGAAATAAATTTATGCCTTCTAAATTAAAATTAAATTAAACCCTGAAACCAATGTGTACCTAAATAACGCTTAATAGAACACAACATGTTATTCTAAAAGCTCGTTGTTACACTGAACAACCTCGTGTGTACTGAAGTAATTACTGTTCACATTTCATTCGTAATAATACGTAATGAAGGCTTATGAAGGTAACACTACAAGTAAATAATTATTAAGTACTTAATTAAGCGACCATTTAACAGAATGTGTGCCAGCAAATAATGTACGTAATAACGTTAAACGTCATGCTTCTTCGGTAACAGAACTATATTTCTTTTTCAGCATTCCGTTACTATTTTCAATATACGGAATCTAAGCACAACATATTTCTTCGATTGCGTAAAATAAGTAAGAAAGGATGTAACAATAAAGGAAGCCCGTAAACCGAAGAAAATGGTCTATCAATCAACCCGAAAGATTTCATCTCTTATAACGTTCCCGATCACCGAGATGTTATAATAAATTGGATTGGACCCACAACCGCTACAAAGTTTATCGTCCCTAACCGATTTCACAATTTTTATTGTCACCTTGTGCCCGGTAAAAGTTTTCCATCAATACAAGGAGTGTTACCGTGTTGGGTCGCCTCAGTCGCCTGCCAATATTAGCATAAAAAAACCCGGCGAGGAGCTGAGCCAAAAATCATACCGTCAAGGTCTGTGTGTCCTAGTTATTGTAGAACGACCTACTGTAGACAATGAAAGACGTCGCCGTTTGCAAATAATAGCTGTAACATTGCGTACCAATTCATAGTACCGACCTATAGTAACAAGCTCTACGAGTATAATCTAGTCAATATCAGATTTATTTGGCAGATATTTAGAACAAAAATACTCCCACAACAAGATGTTATCTGAAACAGACTGATGGTTATATCGACAGATGCATTACGTAACTTGTGCTAGGCAGTCGCTAGGTCTGGTACGAATAAATTGACGTATTTGTCTGTCTCGTCTGTGAGACAATATGACGAGGAATATCAAGATCGGAGCACGCCCCCGCAAAATCGGCACACCTTTCTTAACACGTTTCACGTTTGTTTGTATTCAGAGGTGTCACGTAACATTCGCGTCTCGGCGTCACGGGGAAGCCTTTTAGCAAATTGCTTGCGACGTTTTGACTGACGGAGGCTTTGCTCCCAATTCACGTGGATGCACATCACGTGGCTGAATTGAACTGACACGTTGTCGATGTATCGGTACTTTGATAGCGAATCGGTCAACTGTGAACGTGAATGTCCTTTCGGTCGAACAAATGTGACAAGTTATTTTAGACTGACATTAACATTTGTCCAGAAATTTGTTGCCTATATCAACGCATTTATGGTTAGTTTTACTTTTTTTTATTGATACTAGTGCTTGACTGTAATCTCACCTGATGGTACCTAAGTATACAATCGTTGATGATGAGGCGCACTAGTTCATCAAGAGCCTTTTCAGTCTAGCCTTTAAGACACCTAAATGATTTAATTATTTATTTAAATTTCATGTACCTACATTAGGCGTACATAGGCAGACTTAATGTAACAAGGCATTCTCTACCAGTCAACCTTTGTGTTAAAAAAGATATGTTGCCTATATCAACGTATTTTTTCTTAGAGTTTTCATTAATTTTAAAGCCTGATATGTTAGTCATTAAATATTCAATGTAGGTAAGTGAAAAGGGTCTTATTTCTTCAATTGCCGAAGCCTTACATTTTTGCAAGCTCGTACTAAAAGCGGTGACGGCTACCGGGCAGCAGAATACATCCAATTTGTTTACATAAGGCACCGCCAAACATTGTTTTATAACGCTCTCACGCTGTAAGGTTTCAGAGCTGTGGGCCAGTTTAGGTAACAGATACCTTCACGACCTCGTTTAGCTCACACATGCCTATTTAACATACAAATTAAGTCTGATTTGCATGTTCATAATATAATTCAGAACTTTAGGTGGGGATTTTAATACGCAGAGGAATTAAATTAAGAATAATATATGATAAGCTTAATTGTGTTCTAAATATATTCACCATCTGTTGGCTCTAATAACTGGGTTATATTAATTATAAGTTGAAGTTTCCTTGGGCTGCAGGATTGTACGCAACTGAAGAAATACAGGGGAGTTTTACTCGGTAAAAGTCTCACACTCCCTCTCACTCCACCTATCGGCAGATTGCCCGAGCAAAAAAAAAATGTTTGGATGAATTAACATTTTTTGGCTTCATATTAAATAATTTAGTGCGCAATATTAAAACAAGCGATTCTTATGAAAAAATCTGACGATCCGTGCAGTTTCAGTTAAATGTAAATCCCTTCATGGGCTTTATAAGAGACAGTTATATAGTCTATATATCTACAGTCTTTTGCATTGCATCATTCATGAAGTAAAGCTTCTTAAAAGATTCTATTACCATCACTGTATTAAAAACCATGTCTAATAATGACAGTTATAAGAATAGATCGTTCTACCTGTTCCCATTACAACTGTTTGTCGTGGCGGCTAGCACGAAGTCGTAAAACGATAAAAATTCGTCAACTCGCGACTAAATCATGTCGACAATTAATTGTGGTTTTCTACTGATGTACAAACGAAAAGTCGGCTGCCGTGAAACGACAAATTTTCGTCGTGATCTAATGGGAACAGCTAGATGAGATGGAAAAATTTGACGACAAATAATTGTTATACTGGGAACTACTAGAGACGATAGTCGACCGACGATAAATTAACCATTACGACATAGTGGGAACGCGGCCTTACAGTTACAGAATATACTAGAATCAGATTATTCAATAATTTCAAACCCAAACCTGATAGCAAATAAGTGCCATCCGACCATCGTGTGACCAAGAGAAGTGGGTAACCGGCGTGCTGCGGTCGTTGATCAGCTCGATGCTCCATCGCCCCTCGTACTTGATCCACACGAATATCACCCCGCTGCTGTCGCACGATGCCAGCTTCTGGTACGGCTCGTTCCATTTGACAAGTATAACCTAAGCACAGAAGAAGAACTAATTAATCAATTGGTAGGTACTTATTGCAATTTAACGATCAATTTTCGGTCGACATTTTTTCTGAAAGGTCATCTGTCAGACATTATTACTATCAGGAGAGATTTATGAAAAGCCATATATGCCTACTCACGTCATTATGCGTAAAGCCGCACACAGTGATATGAAATGAGAAATTAAGTCAAGCCTCACATTTCTTTATTGGCCACGTGATTAAACTTCTCTTTTTATAACTAACTAATGGGAAAATAAGATGACCTAATAAACTAATTCGACATTTTTACAACTCCAACTAAACATTTTTAGTCTAAGAGCGAGCGAAGCGAGCTCGAAAATGTAGGACACTCCGACACGGACAGGTCAGGTTAGAATGCTAAGGCAGGTCCGGAGCGAAGCGGAGCTCTCGCCTTATCCATCTCAGTTATTTTTTTTATAAACACCCAGAAAATGGCTTAGGTATATTTTTTTTTTGTATGGTTGGAAAAATCATCCAATGACAACCCCCGCTCTTGGGTGGAGCGGGAGATAGTGTCAGACTCTTACTGACTAAAAGCCCACCCCGTTCCTTCAAGCCTTCATACCGGGGCTGGAGTTCCCTTTCGTATAACTCTGGCCCTATTAGGCTTCGACCCGGCTGAGCCCCTGCTGTTGCTGACAACTCCTTGAGGCGCGCGGGAACAGTGCGCGCCGTCGACTACTTGGGCTTGATCCGGTTCATCAACAGCCTGATCATCGTTAAATTTGAACTTGGCAGGTTTTCATGCTACACGTAAAACTTGATTAATTGTATAATTACAATTATTATTTATATAATTTAATTAACCTGCCCAGTTACTTTTTGACTTTGACACGTAACCTGCCAAAAAAAGTCCCGTCAAAATGGGTCCAGCCATTTCAGAGATTAGCCGGAACAAACAGACAGACAGATAGACAAAAATGTTATTTTGGTGTATGTTTATATATTCATATGTATGTAGTAAAAAGCGGTTATTTCAATATTACAAACAGACACTCCAATTTTATTTATATGTATGTATAGATGTATAGTTTTTACTAAATGTATGCCTGTATTAACCATTAAATTTTAAAATTCTGTCATTGGTCGTGATGTTTGGCTAATAATTGTAGTCTTTTTTTCATTTCTTTTTTCAGATTTACGGTCCCAAGGTGTAAATAAATACCATTCTGTTACCAAAGCGAAATATTTATTTATTTTAATACATGCAAAATGTATCACAAATATTATGTTATCATTATTTTTATTAATTGCAGCCTTTTCTCTCTTAGGAACATTTAGAATCACAATATAAAATATAAGTAAGTACCTAATATGTATTAAAATAAAGTTCGTAAATTCTACCTAAATTTTAAAAACAATATTTTAACATCCTTCATCACTATATTGCACAAATGTTTAACTTATAAATCGGTTTATAGTCAATTTATAATATTTTACACATAGTTTTACGGAAAACATTTATTTTACGCCTTATATTTTTGGGACAGAAATCAGTCAGTCATACAAAATGGCTTGAAACAAATTATTTAGTATCATTTAATATCAATTTTTTATGGTTAAATTATTAAAAAGCGTATGAATCAATATTCAAATTCGGGCTAAAACCAATAAATAAAATACCACCTTGTTACTCAGTTTACAACTTTGATACCACGTGCTAAATAACAGAATTGTTCAGTAACAAAGTGATAAATATAATATTCCATAAACAATTAATCACAAAATACACTACATAGGAAAAATAATACTTCTGATTTAAAATATTCACTTCATATACTACATAAATATTGTTAAATCATATTAGAAATACTAATTACTTAGACAAAAATATCAATAACAGTGTGATAGCTGAATAAACACACGTAATTCTGTCTACGAAACGTGATCGACTGACTGTGACTGACTGAAATTGCGTTACTCCCCCGTCCCCACGAACTACCAACTCAGAAAGATCCCAGACACTGCGCCAAAGCTATGTTAAGGATAACAGTAGCGCCATCTGTATTTTTGAATCAAAATTACTATAGTAGGTAATAGAGCGTTGATGATTTTCAATGAAGTGCAGGACAAACTAGAAAAATAAAAGAAAATTAATATCAGACTACTTGTTTTTTTAACACATTTAATGTGATTCAACGATGTGTCTATTTAGTTATTCTATTTATTTTTAATTTTCAGTTCCCCAGTAAAACAATTTATTAATGCCACTACACTAACAATTTATTTTAAGTTTATGAACTTTGTATTCGAAGATTTTTTGTTATTTGTTATTAAAAAAATATCTTAAAAAATATCGGACACAGTTACCTGCGATGAATTTAAATTGATCCACATAGAAGATAACTAGTGCCTAAGATAGTATCATTTAGACGCTCGTTAATAGTAATTTAGAAATCAACATTGATTTATAGAGCAAATATGCTATTAAAAAGAACTCTGTTTAATTAGCACCCCTATGAAATTCGATGGCTTTTAAAATCACGATGATTTTTTACTTTTTAGTTACTCTTCAGTACCTATGTATTTAAAATGTTTTAACTGTACTGTACTGTATGTTTTAAATGTTTTTTTTTTAATGTTTTGTTGTTTGTTTTAATGTTTGTTTTGTTTTTTGTTTGTGTGTTTTGTTTTATCTTTGTTCTCTCATCTTATCTAATCAGCAGGCTTACTCTCCAAACTAATTTCAATTTCAATCTAAAGTCAATCCGGTGGCAATGTCAATTTTGACGTTACGTGATTTGGTACTCTTGAAAACAATATTGTCAACATATACGATTTCACTTAGTTCTCAAAATGGTCACGCAATTTTGAACCAATTTGGCGCTAGCATTTAATTCAAGGGTACGAAACGTCACAATCTCAATGTCGACCGATCGGAATTGAACTCAAGAGTAAGCCTGCAGGTGCTCCATAATTTGCCAAAATTTACATATTATTATGCTTGCTAAAAATCCTTTCGGCTAAACCAGTCAAACAAATGTGCAGAAAAAAGAAAAAACGGTATAATTTAAGGTCAAGGATACGTGCGCCGAAGGGATGTGCACAATCACGTCGAATGCAATGTAACGATCATGCAATTGTCAAAGTGTGTCGAGGTCTGTTGATTCTAAATAATGAGAGCTTGTCAACCGCATCGCCTAAGTACCGGATATTTTGCTTGTCATATCTAGTGGTAATTGCCATTTGTAAACCGTATTGTTATTGAGATTTTAAGACAAACCGTGTGAAAGAGCTGCTTTGATTACCAACCACTCGTACTATGAGAATTAGCATTCTCACATTAGCAGTCAGTAATTAGAATTAGTGGCAGTCTTGATCCTAAAACGTGCGAGTAGGTCGGTGAATATTTAATAGAGAAATCCTAAAAACCCTGCACTGACTCCCATGTCATCTTGCTTCAACTTTTTATGCCACAAAAGTTGCCCTAAACTAAAATACTAGAGCGTTTAGCAGTCTTAACTTCTGAAGCTGCTGTCAGTAGTAGGCTAAGTGAGGAAGAGATTAATTACATTACAAATTAACGCACTAATAAATCAGCTTAGATTTGCACTAACCCCAGTTAATTACTACATAACGTAGTTACGCTTGAGAGCTTTCCGAATATACCTGGCTCAATTGGCTCGCCTACACTGGGCGTTCTTCATAAAGTAAATCTAGTTAGCAATTGAAGAGTAATTAAAAGAGAGTAGTTAATATAATAGAGCAATTTTGGTGGTGGGTGGAAGCAGTGGGTGTATCCACTCCTCTACGTTAATTTGTTTTCAATTAGTATATTTTTATTTTCTGCTACAAGGGTCGTATGCTTTACTGAACTATCCTTAACAACCGAAACTTCTTTAGTTAGTTTTTAATGTAAAAATAAGCTCTAACGATGTCAGGTAAAATATAAATGCCACACACGACCCCAAGTTTTTAATTTGTCAACTTGAACATTAACTAGTAGTACATAGCGAAATACGAATACATTCCCTCGTACATCCAGCGCCAAGAATCCACTCTAGTGACAGCTCTAGATTAATTACCGTACGTAGTTTTAATCAAGTAAGGTGCAGTACGAAGTGGAACACTCCTACTTGAGTAATGTATACCGTACTTAGAAATACAGACGGTCTAAGTGTTTCGTTCAGAGGATGGAATTCCAAGAGATCCCTAGAGTTTTCACGATATTAATTCTGTAGTTTACTTAAGACTGAAGTAAACCCACTTATAATTCTAAAGAAATTGAACAAACAATCATTTTGCTTTTCAGACGTTTGAATGAGGTTCAGTTTTCGAGTACATCATGCCGGAGCTCCCCAGTAGTTGGCCGGACGTAATTGATTAGTGCCGGACTCGGCGACGGCGATCCGAGTGGATGCTGGGTTGAGCGATGCGATGCGCCCGCTGCAATCCATCACTACAACTACTCCAGAACAACTCTTTAAACCCAATCACTCATTTCTGAGCTGTGCACGATTTCATGTGTCACTAGCACGTCTATCCTTTATGATTCAACCGCATAAAACTTTCATCAGCTCATAAAAGTAAAGCGTAAACGATAGAACACAATACGACTGTCAAGGACGAAGGTCGGCGCAATAAATTGAAGACTGTATTGCCAGCTTGGCGTATAATACAAAAGCTACTCGTTCAACTTTATTGCTACTAATAGATATCAGCTTTGACTACTCAAGTGGAACAACAAAACAATATTAACATAAAGGAAATTCCTCTTCACTCAATTGGCTGTACAAACGTTGTTGAGCTCCTCAAGGGATGTAGGTACAAAAAAGACTATATTTGAAGATTATACCCGTCGCGTTCAAGACACAATGTTATTACACATTCCACGTGCCCTTCGCTCCATATAAGTTACACCCACTTAGAGAAAACAGCCGGGATGCGAAGGAATCCGCCGTTACACACACTCTGCCAGCTATCACGCGTTTGACACAAGGCTCTCGGCTCCGCACTGAGAGCATTCAATTTATGAGGTCGCCTGTATACATAACAGCGGTGTGCTTCAGTATACTTAGGGTACCTATGTCTGTGCAGCTTCTGCTCACAGACAGCATACAGCTGGCTACGTATATTTAGGATATGAGTCTAACAATGATAACTAACATAGGGTATGGACGAGGTATCAGGCCAAGTCTTAATGTTTCTCAAATAATGACGAGCCGGATTTTTGGCAAGACCGTGCAAAGCCAATTGAAGCAAAACCACACGTTACTTCAAAGTAGCTGCGAGTTAGAAAAAAGGCGATCTGCTGAATAAGAAACAAGTTAGGGTGGGATCTATCGGAGTACTACTTGGCAACAGTCCAGACAGCCGCGAAGGTCCTAAATAAATCCTATTCCCAGTAGTGGAAGGTTGATATCCGTGTATAACGACGAGACCTCCCCAACGTAAAAAAGAGCCCTTTGTGAGCTTACGTTTAGACGTTTACCTACTATCCTAAATCTGGAAGTACGTACCTATGTTCATCCAAAAAGGAAACTTTAAGCTAAGACCCACCGAGCAATAACAGCCTCATGGGGTTTCTGCATTCTAAATTACGAGTATTTTGGGAACTCGTAAAATATTCTTAACCTTAGAATATATTAATTTGTCGAAGTAGGTGCTACAATGCTTGAACTGTTTATTTGGACTCGATAAACAAAAAGTTCCAAGCTCGGTAATTACATTTTTGCCTGTCGGCTGCAGGTGTCGGCACAGCCTATTATTAACAACACGTTGACGCCACCGTTGAACGAATAAATAAGTACAACGCGAGAACCTAAATGTTATTTTTGCAAATATTATGCTTGAATAAATATAAAAGGGCTCCAATGTAGGCCGCGAGTGCCACTTGAACACGATGGGGTGGGGCTTAAAACAAAGTCATGAAAGACGCTCGAGGACTTTGCCTTTTGAATCTAACGAAGTCCACTCATTTCTACACTTTTTTCGTATGCGAGATGTGCAAACAAGACTGTGCAAGCTGTCACACAGTATGCAAAGTAAGCTGGGGATGCGACCCAGCTTACTTTGCATACTGTGTGACTTTTGAAAATCATATCATACGATTTGAGAAATTAGGTTAGTTGCGCAACATAGTTTTGTTATATTTAAATTAAAACTTTAAATTTTAAATAAGTACCTAAGTAATTAAGTTACATTTTCAGGCCACAGCTAGAAGCGTTTCATGCAAGATAGATTCTTTTTAACCGCCTTTATATTGGCCAAATCCATATTTAAACGTATTTTCTCACAACCACCAGTACCGTAAATTAATCTAGGAAGCAGTTTGTCAGATAGATAAAACATTTGTTCGACTTGGCATACTAAAAAATAAACATAAAATACACAAAAGCCCTTATACCAAATAAAAACGAAAAAAAACAGTAATATTCATTATTAAAAAAGACACGTAAAAAAATCAAAGAAATTGACGCTGTGACACAGACAAAATTGTAAGTAGCATCGACAATATTGTGTGCCTAAAAGAAAAATAAAAGCTGGATAGATTATAACCTTTCAATCCTAGGTACACAATAACACAACAGAAAAAAATGAAAATGCTAATGCCGTGTTCTATTGTTTGTGACGAACAACTTGAATGTCCTCAACTGATTGATCCCGCGATTGCTCAATTATGCCACGTGAATACTAGACAATATAATGTCTACTTACAGATGTACAGGACAACAAATAACGAGGACAAAGGAATATCTACTGAGCTATGATATTAAATCACAGTTTTAACATTCAATACAGAAAAGTCTAAATAAGTACAAGGTCTTGTTCCGGGATTCACGAGAATTTATAATGAAGACAATAAGAAAGAGGATGTTCAGCTGTAAAATAAATAGGTATGTTGTATAATGGTTTTATGGTGCAGTGTTTTAAAGACTCAATACGTTTATCTCACTTCAAATCTTTTTTTTTAATTGTTTATAGGTTCGCGCTTGACCACTATCTCGCCTGATGAAAAGCGAAGATACGGTCGACGATGGAACGCGCTTACCTAGAAGAAACCTATTCACTCTCGACTTAAAGATTCCCGGGTTATAGCTATCAGGAAACACAGACTCCGGCAAGGAATTCCACTCCCTAGCTGCACGCACAATGAATGTCTGCTTTTAGCTGACCGCAGGGTTTTTTATTTATTTTGTAAAACATATACGCCAATGCGCAAAGCACGGCTACGAAACTGTTAAAAGCACCTGCCTATCTATAGCCACCACATTTCAGCGAATACAAACTTTCTAACGTGAATAAGTCGCAAATTCACTACGTTCTCAGCTCTGTAATACCGGTAAGGTTTCCTTTTTCAATAAAAAGAGTACCTGTGTCGTAACTCGTTTTTCAATTTTTGGTGCGAAATATTTTTTCTAGTGAGCACGGCCCACTTACTAAAATTATCTTCAGGTAGAATTATTTATGCGCGGATTTTCTCTGGAACCTGTAGTATTCATAGAATGTCATTAGCGTGGCCGCAGAGTCCCAACCTTTTGAGCGAACAAGCTTTCCATCATCTTCAAAAACCAAATGCGAGGAAAACCTTTCAAATGCGTAGGCAGGTAGATAGGAGCCGCTACTTCTTATGTAAGCTATCTTACGTAAGTCCAATCAAATCTATACTTAGATTTTTGCCCTTTTCATGAGATAGCATCACGCGATGGACGCGATGTCACTAACACTGATATGTATCGAGATTAGGCTGTCGCTTTCCTGACAAATCGAAAGGTCACAATAATTTAAGTACCGTTTGCATTATTCATACAGCTCCTGTCATTTTATACTTCAGGAGGGAATTTATTCCAAATGCACAATTATGCGGATTGAAAACAACTCAAATATTACGGCAGTGCAAGTGTAATGTCATTTTATGACATCATATCCAATCGAAAACATTGTCGAGATTGTGACTTGAAATTAAACGTGAATTTACCACGAGTTTCGACGTCCAAACCGTAGACTTTGTTTTGACAAGGACCTCAAATGGATGAAGTACCTAAATTTTTAGGTCAGGGCAGATTCAGGTAGAGTTATATTAAACCCAGACCTAAATAGAAAATCAATAAGTTCCTCTACATGGCTATTGTGAAAAAGCGCTGAAGGGACGGGACCAATATGCTACGAATAAGGTTTCTTCATTTCGCGAAGGAAAATACTATTGAATCAACTGAACTTTGAACTCTTGTGAGATCCGCAGCATTATCCTTTTTTGTAGAAAATATGAATCGTAATAAAAAAGCAAAAGGAATACATACGTCTGATCGGTGTCCCCGCAAATTGTAATTTGTACGCAACGGCAGTTCGTGCGGGCGGCGCGCGTGCGACGATGTGAACGTCACTCCGACCACCCCGCGCACGTTGCCTGTAGCCAGCCAGCCCTCCTGATAGTAGTTGTTGCGGTTCAACTTCCAGCCTTCCTCCTGTGCAAATAAAGCATCTTTTTAATCGAGCCGCAAATTTAACAAGCCCAGCCTCGAATGGGGAGACCTTGGCCTTGCAATAATGAGCAGTGCAGCGAAGAATTGTTGCCTTTAGATTGCAGTTTGACGTTAGTCATGTGAATTGATCACAACGAATATCAAAATACATTCTGTTGTACGGGAATCATTACTAGTAGGTAGGTGATTCAAGTACGTAAAACACAGAAATTATAAAATGGTTTGATATATAATATCTAATAAAGTAAGCACCTATATGCTACTATGGTAGCCTTTTTAGTACGGTGACGCTCAACACAATTTATTTTCAACGTTTCTATTTAGATATGTTTGTTTAGGGCAAACCTTGCAAATTGATTTTGAAACAGATTTGGTTTGAAATTAATTTTGAAATTTTACCCTAAAATTGAGCTGAAATATTAGTATCCTATGTAATTTGTATGATAACATCAATCATATGACACATAGAGCACGCAAAGATTACGTTTTCGAGCGAAATCCATCGTGTTTGAGTTTTTTGGAATGGTCTTGGTGAGTAGCGATAAAAGCTTGTTAGGAAAAAGAGATTTTCATATTCTTGTCTTTTATTTTGTGTTTGTTACCGTTGTGATGAGTCTGTGTCAAATAAACTTTGTATTCAAATCAAATCAAATCAAATCAAAGCATTTATTTCAAATAGACCATTTACAGGCACTTTTGAATAGTCAAATGTCGGTCAGTCCAAGAAAAGTGAAGCTAAATTACTAAGCGTATTGATGTAGCTCTACTCTATTAGATACATAATAATATGTGTTAATTTAGACAAATGTCCGTTAAAATTGTCCAGAGACATTTTACACTAATTATACGAGTACATCTCTACCATACTCGTCTATATAGTTTAGGGTTAATTTCTAATTGCAGTATGTAATTACACCAAATGCTTAAATAAACAAACATTCATACTTAACTATTTTAGGTAACTATACCTACGTTAGTTGAAAGGGGGAGCTAAGTCGAAAGGGTAGTAATAGTAAAGCACCCGCGGTAATTAATAACTTGAGCCGTTCTCCTTGAACTTTGGTTTTAAAAAATCATAACGATATAACATTCACTAACGGAAGTAATTTAACAGTTCTCCGGGACCAGAGTGACTCTACGGATAATTTTACGAGGCTCCTGTTACGGCTTCTAAGAGGGTAGGTAGCAAATTAAATCTTTGAATACTCTCGCTTTCGCAGTTAGCTAACTTCGTTAGAACACATCAAACATTCTCTCCGGGCTAGGTATATCACACATGAGAAATGGTGCCTCTAAAGAAAATGTTAATGCAATCAACTGAAACGTTTCACTAGCATGTTGGAAACTTTGTATTCTTTATTTCCTTTTGCCAGCGACTGCGCCCGTGTGAAAGCAGAAAATTATGCCAAAGGGAACATGCTCTCAGGATAAAAAGTGTCCCATATATTTACTAAACAATATCCTATTTCAGGACATGGTCTACCCAATTTATGGAGCCCGTTGGAGCCGCATGCTAGGGCTGCTGATTGTTCGACAGAGTTACCGTAGTCCTCGCGAAAAGGGCAACTGAAGGAAGACTGAGTTTTCGTTACTAAAACACACTCATTCCCGCTCCACGCAGAGTGGGACAAGTCATTTGTTGATTTCCCATGTAAAAAAGGACACGGAAAACTGGTAGCATTTGCGAAATTTATTCAAATACGTTCCGCCGTTTGAGCGTGAAGGAGTTACAAACATAGAGTAACAATCATAGAGTGAGATGTAAAGCTAAAAGGCTGAGTCATCTGCATATATTGAATAATTAATTTTCAATACTGCTACAAATAGCACGTTCACTCGTACGGGCCGCATTAATAGGAAGCCAGGCAATTAACAGGCACGTAATGGTGCATGCCCGTCCCGACGACGGCGGCAGGCCGGAGATCGAAGGCAAAATTGGCAATTAGCTAGATATTACGATCCAACACCCTTCCCTCCATTAATCCATACGTCGCCCCTCAATTAGGACTCATTTCTTACCAATATCTATACTATTCTGTTGGGAAATCACTCTACTGATTGACAAATTGATACTAAATTTTATTTTGCTGTTCAAAGTTCCATTCTTTTCTTACAAATGCTTTGATTACCTTTGTTATTTGAACTAACAGGGCTTTAACAAATTAATGGGTTTAAAGGGGCTTAACTCGACTTCAAAATCCTTAATTAACACACATAAAGCACTCCTGTAGACCCGTTAAAGTTGAAGACTTTGCTTAATAGCGTTCTCCTAACAATGACAAAATTAATCCGTAGCCAAGGTTCATTAGAACACTTAAAACCATTTTTAGCTAAAGGCGGAAAAAAATAATTAAAGTATTTCTTTACTTATTCTATCTGCCTTAATTAAAAACAGTTGAAAGGGACGATTAAATAACATTGAATTGAGGAAAAAAGAAGATTATTTTATGAAATGTTGAAAAATCTATACAGTGCTCTTAAGGATACTCCTAAGATTCCCAGAGTGCTCTTTAATGTATAACATTATTAAAGAGTGAAATCGGTCGGAAATTTTAAAATGGAGACGCCGCCACTTCATTAAACCAGTTACAAGCGTGGAGCGTGCTCATAGTTCAGTGTCTCCAACTGCCTGTGACTAATGAGGACTCAGAGTCCATTTAAAATATATTTGTGAAAAAGATCCTACGGTGAACTCCTGTGAAAGAAATATCCATTAGTATATAATTATAAATTATCCTTTCACGACTCGATAAGCAAAAATTTAGTATTTAATTATACGAGAGGTACAACCCACACTGAAACATTTTATATTAGGCCCTATATTTAATTACTTTCTTCGACGGTAGACTTCGTGTTGTAGAAAGAAATAGCTGAATAATTTAGCAATATTAGTGTTTTTTACAGACGGATGAATAAATTGAATTTTAATTAGCAAATTAAGACGAATTTAAGTGAAGCTTATAAGTAATACTCGTATATCGGGACATGTTAATAGTGTATGTTTAGTAACTAACGGTGTATCGTAGATAATTATGTACCTAATGCCAGAAAAAGACCATTCCTCAAGTAAGTATAGAAAACAATCAATTCTATTTTTTTGTAATCACCACAAACTTAAATAAAATGGGACAAGGGCAGGAAGAAGAAGAAGAAGAAGACCACAAACTTAAGAATAATATTTAATAATAATATCTAATAATTTAAGGTGAGTATAATTTTCGTGGTAATCACCTCCATAATATCTAGTATTATTAGTACACATGTTGCATGTATCGAGTTCCGATTTTTGTTGCATTTTGTTTTATTGGGTTAAAAGATTTTAAGAGAAAGATCTCTTGTTATCGACGAGATTTGGTTTAAAATGCATATTATCCACAGCTGCCGATGATATGACAGATTACGTGTCAGAAGAACTTAGCAGATCCTGGGAATGTTCCTCAATCTAGCGAGGCTTTTGATACTGTGTGTTTCTATGCTTGTAAACAAATTAGAGGCCATAGGCATAAGAAGAACACTTTCAAAACTTTTTGCTTATTATTTAGACGATCGACATAAATATGTTAGAATAGACAATATTACAAGAGATAAGCAAAAAATTTGTGGATATGGTGTTTCCGCAGGGAAGCATTCTTGGCCCTACCTTATTTCTGGTTCATGTATTGAAGAGAATGCAAAAGTGTTTCATATGCCGGACGAAACAGCTTAATTTTTACCACCAATATCAGTAACGAATTGTACGCTAATGACTAATTGCCTTTAAAGTAATTTACTAACGTTGAACGCTGACAAAACAAAATATACAAGGTGTAAGGGACAGCCTTCCACAAACTTTAAGGGCTTGCTCAGTAGATGAAACTGAACAACCTATAAGTAATTTTTTTTTTCAGGAAACGAAAAAAAAATTCGGCCTCTCCATACAAACTATCCAATCAAGTTTATAATTTTGTATGGTGAGGCGGATTTTTTTTTTCGTTTCCTGAAAACATTTTTTGTGGAAGCTTGTTCAGTTTCGTCTACTGAGCAAGCCCTTAAAGTTTGTGGAGGGCTGTCCCTTACACCTTTTATAAAATATAATCATATTTTTTTTTTGATAAATGATTACTTAAGTACTTACTTTTATATTCACTTTTGCATGCGCAACCCTCAGTTTGACACTACTCTCATCTGTATGCCCATAAATGTGGATTCCGCTCAGCCAAAATATGTGTTTATTCTTGTATCTTTAAAACACGCGACATCAAATATATTGGGGATATAGTAGATGAAACGCTCTCTTTTAGACCACACATTTGACCACACATGGAAAGTCTAGAAGATTGCCCAAAGTCTAGTTGAAAAATTGCGACCGATCACAGATTCAAAATTGGCGACACAAACTCGCTATCACTTCTTGGAGTGGAGCACTTAAAAGTCACCCAATGCGTCTTGAAAGAGCTCAGGCAGCAATTATACGCTAGAACGCACGAATGTCTCATCCAACCAATCCGGTCCGATATGATACATATCCAAATGTCCTAGGCTATGGTCTACCATAGCCTAGGACTATAGTATAGCGTCTCTTTGGGACCGGATTTGTTCCTTGCTAGCCCGAGCACCCATAGATACCAAGCATCAACTGATCGTTGATATGCAGCAAGAAGAGAGTTACAGAGAGAACAGACCCCTGAGGAACACTGGCATTAGTCGATATGGGTTCCGATGAGAATCCGGTGACAACAACTCGGAGAGACCGTTCACTAAGAAAGTCCCAGCTAGTTAGACCAGGCGAAATGCCGTACGCTGGAAGCTTCCTTAAAAGGTCTGCGTGCCATACCCTGTCAAAGGCCTTCGAAACGTCTAACGATATAGCAATCGCTTCCCCATCCTTCTCGAGGGCCTTGCTCCATAAGTAAATGGCACACACTAGTAGGTCTCCAGTAGACAGATTGTGGCAAAACCCGTACTTTCACTGAAGAGATCGTTACCTTCTAGGTATGCTATAAGGCGCGATTTCAATACATGCTCGATAATTTCGCAAAGTATGGAGGTTATTGAAATCGAACGTTAGGTCGTATCGGTACAACTGACCTATCGGATACGGGCTGCACGTTGGCAAGATTAGTCCTAAATGAAAGGCGATACCCACCAGCGGTTCACATCGTCAATACAGGAGACAACTCCACAAACCAAGAGAATAAAAACATATTATGATGACAAAAGCATGCATGATGAAATTTAGAACTGCTTACATCGGAATGAGATCAATTAAGTCTTCAAACAAAGCAGCCGGGTTTCATGCAAACTGCAGTGTCCAAGCTAAAAGTTCAAAACAGATCCATTCCTAAATTGTACCTATATTCATTGGAACGAAAACAACATCCAGACTTCCCTTCTAAAATTACCTATTTATTCCTTTCGATGACAGTCGTAAAAAAAGCAATTTTCTTCCCATTTCCACGGGGCCCATCGCGAGTTACCTACATTGTTGCATTCTTATGGGATGTTTCGCGGCAGCACGACCGAATTACCCCAAGGTGACGAGCAATGCATAGAAATGGAATTAAATAGGCCAAAAGCTGGTAGAGCAGAAAAAAAGGTTAATTGAATGAGACCCCTTAACGCCTTACAGTGACTTCGACAGTTGGGTTCGGCGTCGTTACATAGATTACAGTCCCGAGTGGCTTCTGAACATTTCATAAGGAATCCATCAAACCTATTTCAGTCGCCATAAACAAATTCATGAAAGCAGCCCCGGTTTATGTTACGTTTGTCTAACCAAACAATGAATAATGGAACAATATATCTACGCAGATACAATACAGTACGACACTCTGAGCCTCTATGCGTTTTCCCACGTTATGTAGTGACTGTGTGTACGTAACTTTTGTTTATCGTCCATATTTATGTCTATTCTGGACTTAATGTCTTACTTATCAAAAGCAATTTACATAACTATGGATTAGGAGTTAATGCCAAAAACAGGTAAGTAGATATTTCCTTGAACATTTAATTTCATGTAGGTAGTCATTAGCAATTTAACAATAAATAGATGAATATGACATAAAATATAAATGTAACTCAAATATTGATTTGTAAAATGGCATTGAGCCTAGGTTCCGCACATAATAGCCAAGATCACACACACGTAGGTAGATTCTAAAATTAGTATTACACGTAGCGAAGTTGCGGCGATCGTAGACTCTCTTTTCAGCGAGACCTAGGCAACGCGAGTATTGAAATTAAGAATGTGTTAAACTCACCTCGGGCAGCTCGTCGGGCACCTTTCCCATCCAGGACAGCGACAGAATGGAGCAGTCGCATTTTGCATTAACGTTTCTCTCGAAGTGAAGATGCATTTTCCCTGTTTCAGTTGAGACGTAAACTCAAACGTACAACATCGTCGGTATATTATGCAGACACGCGCGGAACTTGCGAGCCGACTCGCGGACGCTCGAGCTGGCGACTTAGCGCGCACATTTTACGGAATCTAGTGACAAAACATTTGGGAACGGATTATGAAAGATCATTTATGTCGGATTGTGAAGTGGTCGGTGAGAGCGCGTCGCTCGCCACTCGGCTGACGTGACGGAGGGTGACAAGCGAGCCTTCGCACGGCGGCGGACGGCGCAGGTATTGATTGCGCAGGGGGCGCGCGCACCCCACGACCTCTACCGCTGCCACGAAAAACCGGGAAAACCCGTGGAAAGCCCCGCTGAGATGGCGCTGCGATACCTAACACAAGGACCAATTTCAACACCTCCGACACTATAAAATTAAAATAATGAAATACTAGATACTTTTATATGTAGGCACCTCAAGTATCTAAATATTGATAAGAATTAACATACCAAATTAATGAATATGTAAGAAGTATTGATAGTAATCTACTAAATTATTTTCATACTTATTTTAAGGCGGCGATGTCGCGTGTGACAGATTTCTTTGCGTACCTGTATATCAAATTAATAGAATTGTTGCAAATAGTTGTAGAATTGTTAAAAAGAAACACGAAAAGTAAATTAAAGAAGAAAAAAAGAAAAAACTAAAATGGTAACATAGTATGGGTCTCATGTACCTACCTACCTTTTAAGTTTGGCAAATTTCTCACTGCGACTCTATTAACATGCACCCGCGGTTTTTCTTACTTACTTAATTATACATAGTGGACATGAACAAAAGCGGTAAGTGCGCGGTACTCATGTTTTTTCATTTCCTCGAATACCGCGTTGTTTATGAAAGGCTTTTTACCTACATGTTGATGTCGAGTGGATTCGAGTGAGGACTGTTGGCAAATTCGTTTTTAAATGCCGCAATATTTTTAGATAGGTGAATATAGGGTGGCTTACATAACTTTCTATTAGTAACCATTTAAGCGAAACTAGTAAAAAAGCAATACATTACGTTCTATAGTTTATTGCCTATAAAATCGTATTACAATACATTACGAAGGTAAAATATCACGTGAAACGAATAAAATATCACAGAATCCAGACTAAACAATTAAGTAGATAGTTCATGATTAAAACTTGATTTCTTTTAGAGAGCCCCACGTGAGGCCCGACTTGACTTTCACGGGTAGGGGCACTCTGAGCTTGACGGTGTCTTCCATGACTTGTTTCATTATTGTGATGAAGTAGTGTTGGTACTTTTCTGGCACTTCGTAGATGAGTTCGTCGTGCATCTGCAGTATGAGGCGAGGCTTCGGGTCGAGGCTGTCAGTCCTGGTGTCTATGGAACACATTGCCGCCTTCGCGATGTCTGCGGCTGAGCCTTGGATGGTTGTGTTTACTGCTTGGCGCTCCGCCGCACCTGAGTTAAGAGAGGGTTTGAATTACCAAATTATTTCACAACACATGCTAAAGTTAGAATCATTGCTATTTAATACCAATTAATAAATATAAATTTTCTAAATAGATTTGTTGATAAGAAAACTACTTTCATTACAGTTTATGTACCGTAAAGCAGTTCTCTATTAAACTTACTCTTTTTAGCTCCAACCACACTTTTAATCTCGGGCAAATATCTCCTTCGCTTGGTGAGCGTCTCGACGTATCCTTTCGCCCTGCACTCTTCTATAACCGACTGAGTGAACACTTTCACGGCCGGATAGGTTTTGTAGAACGAGTCCATGAACACTGCCGCTTCCATTTCCGATACGTCGAGGACCTGCCCGAGTGTCTTGTTCCCCATCCCATAAATAATCCCGTAACAAAGCTGCTTAGCCTTCTGCCTGAGATCATCGTCTACCTGTTAATAATTCAATGTTTTTCCAATATCGGACGTAAAAAAGCCATAACTTATAAGCTAAATATATGAGAAGCCGAGCTCAGTCAAGTGCTCTTTTATGTAGAGCTTCAAAAGAGCAACAAACAATATATTATTATGATTATACTGAATATAGAGGACTGGCGTCGCAGATTTGAGGTGCCAAATGTTGAATTTTTTTTTTTTCGATACATACCTAGGTAATAAAAGCGGTCAGCAATCGTCAGTGAATTTGTATCATTGCGTAAAGAATTTTCGGCTAAAGACTTTTAACGCTTTGAAAAAGGATGATTTGACTGTGAAACATATCACGTAGGTAGGTACATCAACTAATCAGAAAACAAAACGCTAAACAATACGTCTTCCAAAAATGGATGTTCTAATATTGGTTATCATAATTTATTATTATTTTAAGCTCCCACAAAATATCAAGTTCACACACTGTTTGAACTTCACTGTGGGGGCAGGGCGATAATTATTGAAACCATAAGATAGTTACTTCACAATAAAACCTAATTCATCAAATACGAAATCTTACCTCCTCTTCAGGCAAATTGCCCCAAGACGCCGCAATAGATTTAAAAACATCCATATCAGAATTCATAATGTTCATCAACACCTGATCTTTGCTGAAATGCGTGAGGATCCTCATTTCCAGCTGACAATAGTCTGCCGACACAATGATGTGTCCGGGGGCCGCCTTGAATATGTTCCTACAGTTGAACTCCACAACATCATCACTGGCGACACTGTGCAAGTATTCAGCTGGGATTGAAAAGGTGCGCGGCACATTCTGTAGGTTCGGCTCATGCATACTGATCCTGCCCGTGCAAGTGAACATTGTATACGACGGATTTATTCTGCAAACAAAAAATGTAAGGTTTGCGGCAAGCTCTCACTTTAATTGATCTTCCCATCCTCCGCCTAACCTCCCCCACCATCGCCCGAGGGGCACGTGGATACTGCTTATAATAAAAAACTCTTTTTGCAATTTACACTGCGTACGTATTCTCTTTGAGAGTGACTCCAATTTATTTGACATTAATATTTTTGATTTAAGTGGTCCTTTGTTAGTTTAAATGCATAATAAAATACTTTCAAACGCAAACTGCAAATATAATTGATTTAGATTATCTAGGCTCACTAAGAAAATTATAATATCTACCATCTGCAAAGTTATGCTCTATTACGGACACCGAGAAAGACCGGTTCATTTAATAAATTAATTCAGGTGAATTAATGAATAACGAATGATTTCCAAAATACACTAGGTATAAAGAAAATAAATAAGTATTTGCAAGTAATTCCTTCTGTGCAATCAAGAAACTGGCTATACCTAGGCCCACTCCCGTCATTCGATCTGAAAATCAGACTCAGGCTCAAACAAAGCCAAAATGTATGATTACTCGGGCTAAGGCGAACAAGATTGATAACATAAAGTCTGACACGTCGAAGGTAAAGGCGCGAGTGCTACAAATTGCTCTTCCGTAGTTCCGTACCGCGCCTGCCGCTACTCTACATGTTTAATTAATATTAATAAAGAATTAAACATTTCTGACACAGCATGGATCTGTATCGACCCCTTTCACTTACGAAATAATTCACTGGATTGAGAGCAACCTTCGTTCCGGGAAGGAATGATTAGTAAGTCTCCTGTGAGTTTTGCATAGGAGTACCTAGCCTTTTTAGGCCAGACATTTCACATGTTGATTAAGTATTATTATAATTTTTGTACGACTATTCTACAGGTCTTTTGCCAGTCTGAATGTGTCTATCTAAATTACATAGCAAATGAATATTGCATAGCGACAGAAAGATATGACTTTGTAGTAAATGAAAATTACGTACCTATGTAGCAAGACAAAACTGCGCAGGTATTCATTCTGTAATTAACTACTATTACAGTAATACTGTGTTTACTGTCATTGCTACTTTCGACTCTAAGACATTTTTCGTAAAAGTTTTATTATGGGTGGACTGTATATAAAAGGCAAACTCCTGACTCCCTCACTGACTCATCAACGCCCAGCCCAAAGCCGCTTACAATAGCTAGTGAAGTCTGTCTAAAAAGTCAACCGACTTAGGAATTTTGTAGAATAATTAATTATTTAAAAAATAGTTATAAGTAATCGATACTTTTTATAAGATTCTATTAGTAGTAAACAATGATCAATAACTCTTTAACCTTTCGAATGTCTTAAGTTACACTGTCCGACATAAGGTAATTGTTCTTCTATTGTGTCTTTAATTACGACATTCAAAGAGTTAATCAACCTTGATTATTGAACCAGCGTTGACTACATCAGATTTCATTTTACCCTAACAATTACCAAAGTCGGTTGACAGACCAGGATAGCCTTCAAAAATAATAAATAGTGAAATAAAAAATAGTAGGATGAAACCCATTAGAAAAGGAGGAGAATATTGTAAAAATGAATGGAAAAATAATTTACGAGCGATCTGAGGTCGGGAAGGGGATGGGGGTGAGTTTTAAGGGTAAAAAACAGTTTTATACGGCATAATAAGATGATTTTCTATGACATAAATGAAATTAGCATTAAATAAATGAACTTTTTAATTGAAACAAATTGCAGCAATCACATTTTTTAGATGAAATTATTTGTAACGATTAAAAAAAAAATCGAATTCGAGTTTTTTTTCGATTTTATGCATTTTCTGAGAAGATTTACTATTGTAACATGTTTTTTTTTTCAACTTTGGAAAGTAAAGATTTCAACGAACAGAAAACATACCAACTTTTTGAAAAAAGCTGATATTTTGACGGGTGAATTTTCGATTGAAAATTAGGGTGCTTTTTTGATATTAATTCAAAATAAGGTGAAAAAAGAAATATTTCTTATCAAATAAATTACAGGGTATTTGGGACATAAAAAGGTAAGTTTTCACCAAATTTCGTGATGAAAAAAAAATTTTTTTTTAAAGATAAATATAAAAAACCAATAACTTGGTTTTTTGAAATTTTCACATATGTGGTTATGTGAAAAAAGTGTAAATCCAAAAGTTTTGGATCTTTTTATTACCTACAACTTTGCCATTTGACTTTTTTCCATAGGAGTTTTGCCGGAAATCGAGAAAAACCATTTTTTACCATTAAAAACTCACCCCCATCCCCTTCCCGACCTCAGATCGCCCGTAAATTATTTTTCCTTTCATTTTTATAATATTCTCCTCCTTTTCTATTGGGTTTAATCCTACTATTATTTTTTTTTGGTTTTAAAAATTATTACGACTTATTAGACAGACTTTAACGCTATATAAGTGATATTAACTGCACACTCGAATGAAATTAGAGTATTAATTTTATATATGGAATAATCTTGTTTTATTTCATGAAACATTAAGCGCAGGCCACACCGCCAGCTAGCGGGCGGGCGGGCTAGGCGGGCGGGCGAAGCGAACGAAGGAAACTATACAAACTACGCGAAATATTGGCGAACTAAACTATGGGGTTCACACCGAAAACTACGGAAAGACGAGCGACCAGCGGAGCGGGCTAAGCGGGCGAAGCGGGCTAAGCGGGCGAAGCTAAACACTGCACTGCTATTCGAAAGACGAGCGTCGACTAGTCTACTCGAAACGGCCGGAGAACGGGCGAACGAACCGGGCGAGCGGGCTGGCGGGCGAGCTAAGCTAGCGAAGCGCGGGCGCGCCAACGAGGTGAACGAGTAGCTTCGCTGGAATCGTCGGATATTTCGTTAGCTTGGCTCGTTAGGTTCGTCGGTAGCTCGCGGTGTGAACCGAAGTATGTAAAGAGGTGAAACGATGTTCGCCCGCCTAGCCCGCCCGCCCGCTAGCTGCCGGTGTGGCCTGCGCTTTATATTTCGACACATTATCGTCAACATTGAGACTTCATCTATCGCAATCCAACACGATGTTTGACGAAAAGGCAACGCGAAAAAAGAAAGATGACGCCTTAAAACTCAGTTAGCATTCGGTAATTCCGTGATTTACACAAATATTTTCAAAACATGTTCTAGTAAATACCTACGTGTTTTTCCCCTAAAAGTTCTTGAAAATAAATATCATTTACAATCTTAATAAAATTTGCAAGGCTACTATTGTTATATGTACTTTTTTGAGTTTTTTAATTTTTGAGTAAATTATGAAATGTCAAAGTTCATGCCAAACAGCAGATTTTCAGAGGTTTTTACTGGATTAGTTTTACACAAATTTATAAATTGATTTCAATAGAAGCCTAGATAATATCCACAAGATACTGTGTTTCCAAAATATTTAATGAAAAATGTGTAAAATAACGTCATAATCGCGTAAGAGCGGTTGTATGAAAAACACATTAAGAATGTATTTAAGTCGAACTCTGAGACCTATAAAACCAATCTCTGAGGGTCAGCAAAAGAAAACCAAATGTATTACCTGTCTCCCTCACTGTAGATACAAGCCTTTTCCGTGAGAGGATACAACGTTTTCGTCAATATAGAATTAAGCTTCCTCCAATAAATAACGGTACTTGACAGGGGACTGTTGTGCGAGGTTAGCACACTTTTCTTTGTGCTCACTTTACGTCCGTTGTAAATGCCTAGGACCTGATAAAAACAGAACAATCTTCACAATTGAATATAAAATCTAGGGTCGAGCGTAAATAAAACTAGCTTTAGAAAAAGATTAACACACAAGTGGGGAAAAAGGTGACGCTCTACCAGCAGTGCTACCACGAGCTCTTAACGCGATCCCTTTTACGACCTAAACTGAACTGTTAAACGGATGGAGCTATATAGCTGTCCCTCTTCCTCGCTCGCACGACTGCCACGTCACGTCATGGTAAGTCCCCTGGTCGAGTTTTTTCAAAAAAAAATCTACGTGTCAAATATGAACAATGCAACATTTGATGAAACTACAACAAACGAAACGACATATTGTATGTATTGTGAAACTTATAGGTAGGTACCTTAGCAACGTCTTTCGAAGAGTTAAAGTTGAAATGATATCCGCAAAGTTTGTACGCCTTCTTTTGCAGACTTTCTTGGGAATTTCTTACATCAATCAAAAGTCGAGACGCGAGATCCTTGTCTACGATGATTCCGTAATATTCGCAGTTGGCCAGAATTTTCGCGATTTGATTTTCGATATCTGTCAAACGATCATGAAGTTAATATTGACGGATTTTAATAAAACTTATCATCAAGGGTAAAATTTACTTTTTGCTTTCAATTTTCTATGAAGAAAAAAAACAGTCTCCTGTACGGACAGTAGTAAAACTTTCTGTGAAGGTATTACAATTTAAGCACATGTTAAGTATGTTGTATTCGTAGACATATTTTATAAGAACTTGTAAATTATTTACATACCTATAAGACTTCGAGCCGGCTGTAGAGATGATCGTAAAGCTTGTTCTTGATTCTCAGCGACATTCCAAATTGCCCAAGCCTTCAAGCATAGACCTTCCGATGTATCTAAGTTCTTGAACCTTTTTTGCTGATTGTCGACTTTTAATAACACTTTTGTGAAGTCTATTCCACAATACTTCTTAGTCTAAAATAAGTAAGTAATAACTATTTTAGTTTAGAATGGAAGATGGTATTCAGCTGTATCCAGTTAGACTGGAAGACAACCGCAACCTAGTGGGGGAAACGGCTGAGCAAATTGATATAGGTACCGGCACGAATCTTTAGCGCTCGGCGTCAGAGTGGGGATCGCTTTGCGCATTCCATACATTGGCGAGTCAATCGTCGTCGTTGTAAGATACATACAGCAAGCGCGGGGAACGAGTCACGAGTGACGTCTATGACACGATGACGCGGCGAGCCAATCACTGACATTTTCCGCCCCCGCGTCTCACGTCGCACCACTATAGAGACCCGATATTTTACTTCTGCGAAACTTGAAGCCAACGCTCAAAATCCGTGCCGGTATCTATAAACATGAATTGAAAAGTAAATAACAAGTGTTAGATAAGATAACTTACTAGATATTCGATTTCCGGTATTTTTTCGCTGCTATTTATTAACCATTCAACTAAAGATATATCGGTACAGTTCGTCGATACATTTACGCCAAGCCATCGTTTTAGGTAAACGTTCACCGTTTTCGAACACAACAACTTTAAATTCAACGTGTTTTTATCAATCCAGCTACGTAATATATTCTTGATCGTTTCTAAACTATCTAAAGACGATAAGTCTAAGAAAATACTTGTTCCTAGATTAAAATAAATAACAATCCCTTTTATTGGGCAATCTTCATTTTTTTGTTCGATTTTCCGTACAGGCTTATTAAAACCAGCTATGTTATTACCTATTATTTCATTACTGGTCAAATTAATTTTTTTCAACAGCAAATGGACTGATGCTGTTTGTGCTCTTTGAAATACGTGCAAATTCTCAGTTACATCATTTCCTCTTAAAACATAACAATCCACCTTGTATTGATTAAATTCGATACAAAAGTGTTTTGATAAAGAACTATTTATCTTTGGTGAAATATATGTATTTTCTTTTGTTATCATTTTCATGTCCTCTTGTATTGAAAATTCTCCTTTTTTCTTTTTTATCATTGGTTGCATTTCTTTGAGCGAGTTTATTCGACGTTTAAAAGCCCCAAGATTATTTTTTACTATTGTACTACTTGCAGCTGCAATGCGATTGCTTTCAACCTTTGCAACTTCTCTTTCTATGATGTTACCATCATCATAAATCAATTTTATATCTTCACTTTCATCATCAACATCTTCAGTCTCAACTAGTGTGGATTTAAATGCATTTAAAATTGTGTTAGAATTAATACTAGCATAATCAGAAACCGTTTCTTGCTTCAATAATACAGTTGGTTCTTTGTCAAGCAACTTACTGGGTATAAGGTCTATAGGCAAACTCTCTTCAAATAAACTCGAATTATCTCCATCCGAAGAAAATAAACTGATGTCTTTTGTCGACATATGCGTTGACGAACTTAAAATATCTGACCTGTTGATATTTTCTGAAACAGCAGGTTTTTCTTCAACTTCACCAAAACTAATATTCGGTGAAAACATTTTATCAGAAGTGCGTAACTTTGTTAAATTATCCAAACCAGCTTCAGTAAAATTTAAAGAATCCCATATAATATCGTTCGATAAACTTGGACTGTTATTTTCAGTTTTATTGCCGATATCTTTCGAATCATTGCCACCAGTTTTAGATAATTCATTTTTACCGAAAGTAATCAAAGCTTTGGTATCGCAAATTGGAGTCTTAGTTTGTGTATCTCCATTTAAATAAGCACTTTTATTGTTTTCTGATTTTACTTGATCTTTCGCGATGGGATGATTCGTTTCAACGATTTTGTTAGATGCATTGATTTTTGTTATGGCTTTTTGCGCAATATTAGACTGACTTATTTCTTTCATAACAATTTCCTGATTTTTGAGACTTAATACGTTATTTAGACTACTATTTTTATCTGGAATGTTAGAAGTTTCTAAAGAATCGGAGGGTTTAGATTTCGAATCCCACTTAATTTCAGTAACACCAATTTCAAGGGATAAATATTTTCTAGCTTCCGCTATAAGGTTCTCGGCGGCTTCTTTAGTTGTGATACCACAATAACCCGTTATCCAAATGCTTTTAATTTTATTACGTTTCCTTATATCATCAGTATCGTCGTCATCTCTTTCCTTTTCACTTTGAAAAGGTACTGATTTATGAAGAATATTCTCTATAGTATTTGCATCAGCTGATGCTATACTGGAAATGGATTCGAAGCCTGCATCGAAAAGTGTTCTGGCTCTCATACCATTAAGTGATGGCAATTTCATTAACTCTAGCAGTTCAGAGTGAATCCCAAAATGTAAACGGTCTTGGAATTGTGATATTAACATTTCCATATTTTTCCACCCCAATTGTCGGCAAAAAGCTGTTACCATTCCTAGAAATTAATTACAATTACTTCAAACACAATTTAAGAAAACAGTTGTTTGTGTAAATCTAACAAAAAAATACAATTAATTTTACGGCACGGTTGGTGGCTGCTACGCTGCGTGTCGCGGGTTCGATTCCCGCGATAGAGTTGTTCCGAGTATCTTTTTTATGAACGTATCCCCGATACACAAGAATTACTCTGTATCGTGGATGCGTTCACAAAGGTAGTGTGGGGCAAAGTTGTTTAAAAAAAAATAGAATAGATAACAGTATTTAAAAAAGAAACGGTTTTTGAAAGAAACTGGCATTTCAGCCTTTTGACAATCAAATAAATACACATATAGGCGGCATAGGCTTATAAGCGGGTATCCTTATTGGCATCGAAAAAATACACTCACCAGCGAAAGTCGCAGCTCCTTGTTGAAGACTCTGCAAAAACCCGCGCGCGCATTGGAACTTCATTGCTACCTCGGCCAATGGGACCTCATTTACTAGGTCTTGTAAAGCCAAGGCAGTATAAAACCTTAAATAAAAAATATAATTTGTTAACATAGAATAGGTACACTCTAGCTAGAAATTCATTTTATATTTAAATTGAAGATATACCTTTTGTGTATATTTACTTTATTTTGTATGTTGTTTGGCTTGTTACCACCTCTCAAGCACCTTATTATAAAACTCTCTTGTACACCTACCAGCTCCCCCACCCTCTTCATGGCCTTAGTGAGAGACTCCCAGAGTGTCAACATATGTATCCAATCCATGTTACCCCACTGACTACTCACACTGTAAGGTGTTACTAAATATATGAGGTGCAAATCTGTCTCCAAAACTAAGCACTGGCGAGCCTTCTGCAGCTCACAAAACAAAGACAGTCCATCATTTGGAGCCATTGATGATGAGAGACAAGCTTTTCCTAAAGGAGTAGCAATGAAATGCTCCTCCTCACCTTCAGTTTGGATCCTCACTAACTCAAAATTTTTCAATTCTTCTAAAGTATTTTCTAGGAGACAGTTTTGAGTAGCTGATTTGTCTTGTTGACTGTAAAGCAAAGTGCATTTTGAGTATAAATCTAACTGTTCCTTTGTACACAATACTTGGCTTGCTATCATTTCTAGCACTGCTCTCATATATTTATCTTCACTTTCAATGCAACTCTTAACAGGATCTAAGGTGTCCATCATTAAATCAAACCCTATTTTCTTCTCAGTCTCTGTGCATATCAAAACACTCTCACCTCTAGTGTCCCTGCCCATTCTTCCAGCTCTACCAATCATTTGTTTGTATGTCAAGATATTAATTGGTTGTCTTTGAAACACTGGTGATCGAATGATAACTTTTCTTGCTGGCAGGTTGACCCCAGAACTCAATGTAGATGTGGCAACCAAGACTCTGATGGCCCCAGATTTAAATCCACCTTCAACAATGTCCCTCTCATCAAATGTTAGTCCAGCATGATGGTAAGCAACACCAAATGATATAGTTTTCTTTAGGACTTGGTCTAATCCAACAGGACAATTCTTCAATTGTTCAAGTACTTCTTGAATATTGTCGGACTTAAGCTGACTTCTTAAAACAGAGCCCGCCTCGCTGTCCTCACACCCTAGTTTATAAAATGAAGATGCTACAGACTGTGCTAAACTTTCACACCAATTCTTAGTCATACAGAATATGAGAATAGAACATCCATCTTTGATAGTTTCCAAACATATTTTCAGAACATTATCTCCCTCAGTAGTTAAACTCATGTCTACAGTATTAACACATACTCCTTGTTTATCATAATATTTATTCCCCACCAAACAGTATTCATCAAGAGGGATTGGTCTAAACTGTGTGATAAATAACTCGGCATCCAACCAGTTAGCTAGACTTTCTAAATTGGGTAATGTAGCTGACATACCCACTATTTGTATTTGTACTTCTTCTGAATTTGATGATACATATTTTATTTTGGTCAAAAGTAGTTCTAGGATGTATCCACGACTAGGATCGCCCAGCAGATGCAATTCATCAACAATGATAGCTCCTAACTCTGTAATATTACCTTCATCTAACAGTTTGTTTACAAGACTGTTGGCTTTCTCAATGGTACAAATGGCAACATGAACAGCCTGTAGACCCCCAGGCGGTGACTGAGATCCCATGAACCCCTCCACACGAATACCTGAACTGGACAGTATATCCTGAAGGTAAAACATTTTCTCTCTTACTATTGAAACAAATGGCAAGATTATAATAACCTTCTTCTGGCGTTCTAAAATCGTTTTGATTGTAAGTATTTCTGCAACCAAAGTTTTTCCAGCAGATGTTGGGGCTGAGTAAACTAAGTTGCAGCAATCAAAAAGTACTTTTGAGTTACCCAAGCAAGTAACCTGCCACTCAAACATTTCTGTAATACCTCGCTCTTCATATTTCTTGGCAATTTCTGGAGGTAACCCCCAGTCTCTTAGTTTTTTGTTATTACTCTTTCCTCTTTGTGATATCACACTACAATTTTGTGCAGGCTCTGCTAAAGTTATTGTGGTGCTTTGCGAACAACTAATAAGTTTATTACTTACTTTCCCGCTTCTATTTAATTCTTTATAATTTTGTTCTGTAGCGTGTTCTCTTATAACTTGCAGAGAACTTTGTAATATGAATGAATTATCGAAACAGTTGTCTAAAAAGCCGACGTTTTCAGCTATAAATTGTGTATCAATCACTTCTGTATCCACATTAGCCATTATCAAAGGTAAATCATTGTTTTTATTTTAAAATATCATTTTCATTTTCACAGAAAATCAAAATCAAAAGCAACAGCCATTCAAATTGACAATGACATTTCAGATGACGTTTGATGATAGTATTGTAAACAAAAATAGTGCTGATAACAGAGTTGCCACTACTAAAAAATATGACAACCCCTAGAATAACTAGAGTCTGTGCGGAAAGTAAACCATCGTGGGATTTGAGGGCGCTGCTGTAGATAAATATCGTTTTTGTCATGTAAGCAACATTGTGACGTCATTATAGCGCGACTGTTAAATCTTGATATTTTGAAACTATATTAGACTAGCTTCTTCCAGCGGCTTCACCCTATAATAAAAATTATCCTATTGGCTGAATTTGATCACCTAATGAAACTGCAAATTTATACCATATGTGCTATGTTAATGCAATGTTTATGATTAAGTTCATCTGTCTAGTAGTTTTTGCACGACACATCCGTGCATACGAGTACCTCCATCCATCTTCACAAACTTTTGCATTTATAATATTAGTAGCCTATTTATTGAACTTACTCACGTGATGAAACTTAGCAAAAATATAGGTTGTAAGCTATATTATTGCACCTATCATTAAATTCATCCGTTTATAAGTTTTTGCGTAATGAGTAACAAACCGTTAATTGTGGCGACACCTGGGGGAGGCCTATGTCGAACAGTGGAAGTCTTTCGATTGTTATGATGATGAACATTTAAATGCAAACACGAACCGGTAAAGGAAAATAGCGTGAAGAAACTGCTGTACTGCCTATCTAGGTAGGTTCCACCAACGACCACTTACCCAGTGCCAATGAAAATGGTTCTAACACTTTGACTGGGATCGGTCTATTGTCACTGACTAGAATACTGTAGCTAACAGCAAGTTTATGTTTACCCTAGTTAAATTTAAAGGTAAAAATGGGACACACTACCACTTTCTCGTTGTCTTCCTCGGTACATTTTTCCCTTTTGCTAATCAATGAAAAATATGAACTTAATGACTATGTAAATAAAGTAAACTTCAGAATTTGTAATGTTGCTTCGTAAAAAATCTATTTAGCCTGTAAGCCCATCTCGTATAGAAGATCCTTGGGATCACTTGGTTGTCCGTCTGTTTATCTGTTAAGACCCTTTAACTCGAGAACGCTTGGAGGTATCAAGTTAAAATTAAAACCATACACTCAAATCTGCGGTCTTTTAAAGTTGTGAAAAAATCAGACTTCTGAGTTAACGAAAAAAAAAAGATACGGCCGTTTATATCGCAAAAAAACATATATTTCGATACTCAAGGGAATTAGAGTTCAAAGGGGTGACGTTGACCTAGAATCCTGAAATTTGGCATAAATCAAGGTCTCATAGAACAAGTACAGGGAAAAATCTGAAAATTGTAAATTTGTAGATCCACCACAAAAAAAAAGAAAATTTTGCAATTCGGAAAAATCTTCGAAACTCAATTCGAGCATTGATTTCATAGGTAAATTTGTACGGAATCCTCAGTGCGCGAATCCGACTCGCACTTGCCCTTTTTATTTTAGTTACTGTATCCTTACTCAAGCCTGAAAAAAAATATTCTAAGTTAGTCGAAATGCATTATAAATTTAAAGTATCAATACTTTTTATACAAGCCATCGAAAATATTGACCAAAACAAAATAAACAAATATCGTCATGTTTAAATGAATTTCCGTTTAATTTATTTATATTTGGAGATAACAGGGATAGGAGTTCACCTAGGAAGTATAAAAACATTAAAATAAAAGTGTTACGTACCAATAAAACAGCATACCAATGTTTCCCAAGTTCGTGACTTTGTTTTGATCAATAATGGTGTGATTTGCCATTTGTTATCTTTGGCAAAACTGTAATATATTAAATATTATTTCCCTTACAGCTCAGTGAAATTTTTTATCACATTTATGAAGATTTCAATTAAAAATCACAATAAAATAACATAATAAACAAACATTATATGACGTTTGGCATTTGACGGATGGCTGGGTTGTGTTGCTACTTAAAATCTTTAATGTTGTTTTCACTTTATGCCACGACGGTTCTTTTATCGCACAGACAATAGGGCAAAACTGCTTACAGTGGCGTAGCTAGGTAACCAACGGCCAAAGGGCAAAAAAAGCTGAGGCCCCTTTTTCACGTGGGAAATAATCAATTATAAGGTTTTCTTGTTGTCTGCTCCTGCTAGAGCGGTAGCTACGCCAGTGACTGCTTATTTTCACTACTTTTGCTTATCGCCATTTTATTCCGAAACTCAGCATAACAGATCAAAGTGTATCATGAAAAGCTTTTAAAATCAACATTTCAGCCGAAAGACATCCACTGCTGGATTGCTACGCTAAATAAGTACTACATAATAATGATTTATTTTTGTTCCAGGTTTTTGCACTGTTCTTACCATATTTTGGAATGTTATTGGAAGTCACAGCAAAACCTTTTAGAAGGACATAAAAACTGAAAATGTACAAAACATAAATAACCCAAAAATGAATTAAATATTTTTATTTGCGATCACAGAATATGCCACAAGGCATTATACATAATTATTATATATTATTACAAGGCTCTATTATAAATCTAAAAATTAAACTAGCATTACATTAATAAGTAATAACAACCACTATTTGACTAATTTTAATTTATATGCCAATAAATATGTTTCATAGGTAATTGATATTAATATTACTACCTCGTTTGTAAATATGTTTCATAGGTAATTGATATTAATATTACTATATCGTTCGGTATTTATATTATAATATTTGAGACTGTTTATAATAAGGCAGTTTCATTAGAATTTGATTTAATTGCATAAAATGAGATCAAGGCAAGTTATTGCTTTTTAAATATTTTGACCTGGCTCTTAATATATTCCTACACCTAAATTGGACATTACACTTTTAATTTAGTTAAGATATTAAAACATACAATGGCTAAAGTAATGCTGAAAAACTAATTATTCATGAAGTTGTTCACTCTTTATGAAGAAAATTGGAATAATTATGCTAAAAATAAAGAAATATCATAATGGGATTTTTGTAGCTGTTGGCTCTTTACCTTCTGTCAAGGCTCTTGATTCATGAATAAATGACGCATATGTTATTCCCTGGAAATAAAAATATAAAATTAATAAAACTTGAAGAAAATAAAGTTGAATAAAACACAATTTAATTTTTTATTGAGACATTACCTGTTGCATGGCAGCCCTGACAAATCCTTCGTTTGCTGAAACGGTCAGGGCCTTAATCCTGTGCCCAAAATTAAAAATAATTTTTGATCTTAATCTCACATGACCTCTGACTTTTAAATTCTTTCTTGGATAATCATCTTCACCTGAAAACAAATAAAAACATATCATCAGTTTAATTTCCGACAATATTAATTTATTCTTATTAAAAAAAAAATGGTACTGACTAACATTAAGACTGTAATTATAGTTTTTGACTGGGAAATGTCTTGCCAAAGCATCCCATTGGCTGGGCGTAAACTTGGGCTAAACAGTAAAATTGTTTATTCGATATTAACCCTTTTTGGATATTTTTTTTAATCTGTTATTAACTAGTACCTGACTGCGATCCCGCCTGATGGTAAGCAGTGATGCAATCGTTGATGGCGAGGCGCACTAGTTTATTAAAATATAAATTTCATAATTTTGTTCACTCACCACCATAGTCATCAGGATACACTCTAACCATATTCTTCAGTTCCTGTGTTCTTTTCATCTCTGTTTCACCACCTAAGTTATTAACGATTTTCTCAAAGTCATCCCAGGCTGTCCTGCAGCATACAAGTGTCTTATCTGAAAAAATAAAACAAAATCACATCAACATCTTTAAGTGTCGTGCATTTACGATGAATTTTCTCGGTTAACCAAGTCAGTTTCGGATTCGATTTCAGTTTCGGCCGAAACCGGAACAGAAGTCGAACATTCCGTTAAAGTTTCGGTTTCGGCTGTAAATCGTGTTTCGGTCAGTTACATTGAGAGAAATATGGAAGAAGACATAATTCGGCAAGATTTGAGAAAATTAAAATTAAGAGTACTGCAGCAATGAAAATACACTGCTTGAAACATGTTTTTTTGAAGTGAGTAATTATTATCAAATAACTTTTGCCCGAAGGTCTCCCACAAGGTGGACCGACGACCTGGTAAGTGAGTCGCGTGAATGCGATGGATGCGAGACGCACAGGACCATTCGTTGTGGCGACACTATGAGGATGCTTATATCCAACAGTGGACATCCTTTGGCTGAAATGAGGGTGAACTTTTTCCGCTCTGGATTTTGCGATTTTGTATGTCAGATTTTTACAGACATAAAACCTACCTGTGTTCCTCTTTAGTTGCAATTTGCCTTCCAGAGTCACATAAACTTTTTACATACAACCCTACGTAGGGCTGATGTCTGCTACATCAGCCCTACTTCAGTTTTGCTGGCATTTCTTTGAGTCACTGCTTGAAGATTGAAATAGTTATTCTATCCACTTTACCTTTAAATAATCTCTCCAAAACTGGTTTGACAGGTCTCTCAGCTTCCCAAGCAGATTGCTGAGTGAGAACTTCTTGTTTGAACACATAATTACAATGTCCATTTGTCATGTTGCTCACATATGCCATCATAGCTGTCACATCTAGGTTTAAAGTCTTAATTTCTGGATGCTTTTCAAAACACTCTGACATTTCTTTCAGGGATGATTCTTGGCTACAAATAGCAAAAAATGTCATTTCAATTTTAAACCTTAGCTTTGAAGAACTTTTTGTACTCCTACTACTAACAGTGATTTTCTGAGGCCTACTCCTCCGTAACGGCTAGGTCATAGTAAGATAGTAGATAAGGTTTGAAAAAAATATATGTTTATTATAGATTCATGAACAATAATATCAACATTTTTTTCTCGCAATTAATACTTTTGTCAAAAAAAAATTTTGCTATTTCGCAACTTTTCCCTACTCCTTCGAAACGGCTTGGACCTTTAGAAACATTTTTACACATAAAAACTGGTGGGTAAATATCCTTCAAAGTGAACATTGCATATGTAAATCAATCAATATCTCGCAGAGAAAATGGATTTAAAGCGCTTTCCGGGCGCTGCTGGCCGCAAATAAATGTGATTGATTTGCGTATGATGAATGATTTGCGTACTGCCGCCTAAACGAGTGCGAGAGTTGCGTTCACATAATTTCGGTCAGATGGTTCAAGGGACTATACGCCTTAAACGAAAACTCCCAAGCTGCCAAACACAGAGCTGCATGATGTCGCAACGCGAGAGAGGCGGTGGTGTAGAGCTCGACCGAGACATGACCACGACCACTGTCAAGAGTGTATAATTTAGAAGTTTATTAAACGTTTGTTCCAAGTTTTTAATGTTTTTGATTGGGTTTTCAAACATAAGCTTAAATTTTATGATTTGTGTACAAAATCGAACGGGGAGAGGAGCAGTGCCCTGGGGACCCCAAGCTCGATGGGCAACCAAAACCTGCTTGATTCATTACACCCTAAACAAAGCGAAGACTGGTGTCGCTTGCTCATTGTCTTTCTATTGTGACTCTTATTATGATATTTGAAAGGTTAATTATAATAAACCTCTTACTGAACAAACAAAATCTGTTCTCACCTTGCAAATCTAAATAAGAGACCCAGAGCAGGAGAAGTTATTTGGTGATTTCGTATATAAAATGGGGCCCCATTTTTTGAACGGTCAGGGCCCAGGGCTTTTGGTCACCAAGCTACGCCACTGTTGTTTTATCTTCTAATAACAATATCTAAAATTATTGAAGCACTGGATTTATTACCTGTCTTGAAGGCACTCCTCATCACTGCTGTCTTCATCCCAAGAATCATTACTACTATCCTCACATAGGATAGAATTTGGCAATATTTCTCCCTTCACTATCACACCAACAGCTTTTAATTTATTTGCCAAACTCTCCTCTATGCCACTCATAAATTCAAAAATAATCTAAAATCCATAAAATTAAAAACGTTAATTATATTTTAAAACTCAATATTTTCATTTAAATTGAGTATAATTAAATGATGCAATAAGGTTACATTATGTGAAATGAAACATACTTTGGGAGGTTGATACATGCATGGGTATAGCTTGGCACATTCCAGATAATCCTCGGCTTGGTCCAGTATTGATCGAGCTCCATATGAAGCTTTTCCTGCACTTAGTGCTGATAGAGACTTAGGATTTCTAGCAATAACTGAAACATAAATGTTTAAGAAATTATTAATAATCCTGAATACACTTTTTTACATATTAGAACTAGGTTTCTTTTCTCACCTTTAGTCCACACCCTGCCTTCCTCGCTAATTATATCGATAACTAATTTAGAGGTATCGTTAATGTGAAAGATTTTGCACACAGCAATAACGCCAGGCCTCAGTGCGGAATCCACCATCGCGCCAAGATGACGTAAATTTGAACATGATAGCTGTTCAATCTTTACTTTCTTAGATTTTTGTAGCTAGAACAAACAATTTTTTTTTATAATTTAAAATACCAATACAAAAACAAAGTGTAAAGGGAGCTCGTAATTTCATTACCTTCCTCAAGAACTCAATTTCTTGCCTAATTTTCCTTTGCAATTTCATAACTCCATCTATATCATTTAATCCTTCTAATTGGACGATAAGATTTTCTCCAAAAGCAACTTTTTCATTTAGCAAGGATAAAAGGTCTTCAGGAGTTTCCATTTTATTAAAACGTAAAATATGATTTCATTTATTTACAAAATTTTGTGAAATAATGCATGTCAACTTCAAATGCAATGCTGTCAAACCTAATGTCAAACATCAAGATGACCTGTCACGTTTGACAATAACAATAGTGCTGCACCAGTGAGTGCTGTAGTGGTGGTGTTCACAGTAGTGCGATCAAAAATAACCAGAGTGAATCAGAGTAGTCGAGTAGTGTACTGTAACTGGCCTGCTAAGTGACGTTTACGAAATCCGCTCAAGAGTCGTTTACATTTTTTTTTGTATAAACTTTTTGTACTATGGCGTGCTATTTGACGGGTATTAATATCAGATGGCCGTCTTTTGAGCGTTTGTAATGTTAACTTAAGCGACCTTCAAGCGTAACTGTTCACCTTTGGCCAAAAATCGTTCAACTTTAGAACTGCCATGGTATGATTTTTAGCGATTCAGAAGGAGGCTTGCTTTTGAAAGATATTTTAGGACTCACTGGGAATTGAACGTTTCTATAAGAGGTCATGGTAAGCCCCCAGATTTCATTGAGCTTTGAATACAGTGATGGTACCACCAAATCCTACAAATGAGGTGCAGCCACAGACATGAAAATAGTGCTCTTTTCAAGTTTGTGGGTACAAAACCGTGCAGCCGTGGTGGAGTAAATCCGGAAATCCAAAAAAAATCGCTGCAACCCAAGTCGGTTGACTTTTTAGACAGACTCTAAAGATCTGGTTTTGGTGGCAAATTCTTTTGTTTTAATTACCGAATTATTCTCCACTGGAATATTTTATTAATGCTAGTAAATTTAGCCAGGGCAAAGGCCTTCTTCTCCCTTTCCTATTTTCACACCGTAAGTAGTACTAACTATTTCCATGCAAAAAAAAAACTAAAAACTGACACCAATGGCAATTCAAGCTAGCTATGGGAGTCTAATATAGAAACATTAACCAGACAAATCTTAGATTATATTTAATATTTCAAGATTTATTAATTAAAAAATACTCTACTTAAATTATAAAATTAGCCTAGAAAATGATTAAATTATCACTTGTGATCTTGTAAAATTCTGATTTACCCGCCATCTTTGCGATTCGTTACTGCTGTCACGTGACCATAACCTAAAGCCGCCAATCAAAATTCAATGCGAGTAGCCGACAACCACAATTTTGAGAAATGGCTGACGATAAAGAAGTAGAGAAAACTATTGCGGAGGACTTGGTTGTAACCAAGTACAAACTAGCTGGACAAATTGTTAATCGTAAGTTAATGTGCAAGTGATTATGTTTATTTTGATTTTAAATACATGCCAGTTTTAGAATTTGTGATTGAACCTACGCTACGTAGGTTGGACCGATGGACGCGTGTCATCGCCATGCGGACAATGTGGTGCCGCTATCCGTGCCAAGTTCTTCTCATAAACGGATTCATTTTTAACTCTGCCCTAATATCATTTTACAGGTGTTTTGGAACAGTTAATCGCTAAATGTGTACCTGACGCATCCGCCAGAGAGCTATGCGAGTTTGGCGACAAGCAAATTCTCGACGAGACTTCAAAGGTGTTCAAAAAAGAGAAAGATTCCAAGAAGGGTATTGCATTCTCAACATGCGTTTCGGTGAACAATTGTATATGTCACTTCTCGCCGATACCTAGCGAAAACGATTACATCCTCAAGGAGGGTGACCTGGCCAAGATGTAAGTAATTTCAAGTAGGTAAACTAGTGAACTTTGTTCGAAACTCGTTCATTGCCCGCTTTCTTTGTTTCATAATCAGAATATTATGTATTGTAGGATCTCTACTTTTCAGTCAATTAACCTCATAATGTAATGTAGTTTTGGATAGAGCAAGCTAATTATGAGAATAATTTAATTTTGTTGAAAGTTTTCACCTAGCTTTTATAACCTCACTAGCTGCTGTTCTAATAAGATTGCATACTAATGTAACTTATTTGTTTGTGACCACTTTGTTTTTTAAAATTTGTTACAACTGGTTTTGTACTCCTTTGTAATTTCCATAAATAGATTAGAGGTTAGTGCGCATACTTTGTATATCTATTGCATTTTTTATTTTTTTTCAGAGATCTAGGTGCACACATAGATGGATTTATTGCAGTTGTTGCCCACACGGTTGTTGTTGGTGGTGTGGAGGTGACAGGAAGGGCTGCTGATGTTGTCCTTGCAGCCCATTATGCTAGTGAAGCCGCCTTGAGGTTGTTGCGGCCCGGTAATGAGGTATACTTTAACATTTAGATGTTTTCTTCTTTGTCTTCAGATAAAGACAAAGGATATTTTATTTTTCTGTGTCATATTATCTAAGTTAGCCATTATGAGTGTTTATTTTTGTTAATTTTATTTTTATGCCTCTTGTCAATTGTTTTTGTTGTTGGTATTTAGAGCTTCATGTGTACATTCATTACTATTTTTAATTATAAAAATCTAAGTCAATAAGGAATACATAGTTGTTTGACTACTTGCCAGTTTCATACCACTTGTTGCCATACTTCATGACTATTTGATCCAATAAATCATTTTCTTTTTTTCCTTCAGAACTATGCTATAACTGATGCAGTACAGAAGATCACTGCAGAATATGGCTGCAAGCCTGTTGAGGGCATGCTCTCACACCAACTAAAGCAGTTCAGAATTGATGGTGAGAAGAGCATCATCCAGAACCCTTCCGAGGCACAACGTAAAGAACATGAGAAGGCAACTTTGGAGACTTACGAAGTGTATGCGATGGATGTACTAGTATCAACAGGGGAAGGAGTTGTAAGTATCTGATACTGCTCAAAATGTGAAAATATAAACATTTATATGATTTAGCAAGTAAAGCAATTTGTAAATGTGGGACAAAGATAAACTTATTTACTGAAAAACTTATAAAGTTATAGTGATTATCTGATCCAATTTGTTGTGCAAGGCCCTGTATTCTTTCCAGTCTTTGTACAATACAATTTCTGGCAGTACTCAGGGAATAGAAAGAAGTAAAATTCTAACTGATATGCTTCTATAGCAAATTGGTTTTATCTTACTGACATTTAAACTGTAAAAAAGTTATCATCCCAATGTCCAATAGCTTAATACAACCAGCAAAATTGCCAAAAAAAATGTAATATAATTCATAGGTTCATTTTTGATGTTCAGGGCCGAGAAATGGACACCAGGTGTACGATATACAAGAAAACTGATGAAGTTTATCAATTGAAACTGAAGGCTTCAAGAATGTTCTATAGTGAGGTAGGTGCAATTCTTAGAGTGTAAAAATAAAGTAGTAATTTTTGTTACTGAGTCATTGCACTATTATTTTATGACTTTTATACTCGGATAAGGCCAACAGTGGATGTGTTTCAGCAGAAATGATGACGATGATGATTTTTGTCACTTATGTAAATTATTTTGTTTAATTAATTAAACCCCAAGCAAACGCCGGCGTTCGCTCACCTATTGTCTTTCTATTGTGTCTATGATTTCCACGATTGAAAGGTTAAGCTTGCAAACTTTCCATTACTTGGTTATTTATAAGTAATAATTTCACTAACTCAGATTACCTATGTTTATTTACGTGACAGGTCCGCAATAAACATGGTTCAATGCCCTTCAACCTCCGAAGCTTCGACAAGGAGACTAGTGCGAGATTAGGCGTCGTCGAGTGTGTCAACCACAAACTCATTGAGCCTTTCCAGGTATGAGAAGCTATTATTCAACACACTTATTTGAAAAGAACTCCTGCTCTATAGCTTTTAAATTTGTAATTATATTCTGTCTAAACTACAATAACAAAATTTGCCCACTTGCATTAAAATTTACTATTTTTACTCAACATAGTTCATTTTGATCTGTGAAGTACACAAACCTCCATAAAAGTTAATGACCTCTCATATCTCACCTTAAAGGTAGTAATTTATCTTATCATTTATTTTTAGGTTCTGTATGAACGTCCTGGGGAGCTTGTGGCACAGTTCAAGTTCACCGCCCTACTGTTGCCGAGCGGCACGCATCGTATCACTGGTCTGCCCTTCGATAAAAGTACGTGCAAGAGTGAACGCAGTATCAAGGACCTTGAACTCAATGTAAGTATGATTATATTTCTCAACTGTCACTATTGTAAACATTTTAATTAATTAGTTTGACTTGGCAATAAGTTTAAATCTTCCCCTGTTATCTTTCAAAGCATACTATAACATGGCGTGATTTGAACAAGCACAGGGTATATTAAATGTAACGCTTTTGAGCCGATTTGCGTATCATTCGCATTTCAGTTTGATTAATTACGACATTTCCGTTTTTAAAATATCTATAGATTTGTCAGAAAATCAAATCAGTTTCTAAAACATCACTACTTACAGGCACTCCTCAACTCGTCTGCGAAATCTAACAAGAAGAAGAAAAAGAAAACTGGTGCTGAAGAACCCATGGAAGTCGAAACTGTTGCCTAGCAACGGAAAACATTGCCCAGGACTTTAACGAAATGAAATCTACAGCTTCCCTAAACATACCCTTATATGGATATCTATCCAACAAGCCGACAATCTGACATATTAAAGAAAATGTTAAGCAATATCAAATTTTAACAATCGTGGCTTATGTTACATCTGAAAATAACGTAGAGACCACTTTTAACTTTAAATAATAAAAGCTGCCTTTTATGTGGGATTTGCAATAATGTTACAAAATGGAACTTATGTGTGCTGTTGTACTTTATTAGATAAACTAACAGTATAATTTTCTTTTGCTTTCAATACGTAATTGCTCACTGACTTCTACATCATTGGAAACAACACTTGTACATAAGATTACCTTTCCCACTGACAAAGGTCTTTGACTTTGCACTAATTTATGCTTAATTTGATCAAAATTATTTGTCCAGACCATTCCTAATAAAAAAAAAATATTTTTTAGTGTTTGTAATGTGCACAAAATTTTTATTCCCTATAAATATTAAATTAATTGAAACATCGGCGTGAATATAGTTGATTAATACAGTTAAAGTTGATAGCCATAATTTTTACAGAGATTATATTGCAGAGCTGTTCCCCATCCACACTAACAAATATTTCTTTATGTACATGTTATTGCCAGTTACATTAGTGTATTACCACAACCAAGCTTTCTATCGTTCATTTTAAATAGTTAATGTTATTAAAAGAGAATAATTAGTTAAATGATCGTTTTGTATTAAAATTGTGATGGGCGTTCATGTTTTGTGAAAGTCACGTCTGTGTTGTGTCAACTGCAATATTTGTTGAAGCTTGGAAATGTTTACATGTTTGTGGAGCAGACCCTATTATTAGGTAAAGTTGTAAAATATGTGACACTGCAAGAAGGAATAAATCAAACTGTGCCACAGTTGTGGGCTGTTTTTGTATACTTTGTTTTTATTTTTATCAACCTTACTCCTCTAAAGACTGGGCACGCCACGTTCGCGGCGATAAGGCCCCTCGCCCACGACTACCTGCGCGTAGGTATGCAACATCGATAACAAAATATCGATGTTTTTAAAACTGAAATATCAATGTTTTATTAAATACTAGCAGTATCAGCAAATAAGGCCTTGAAATACAGAGGAAAGGCGTTTTCTTATAAAAAAAAATATTGATATACTAGTTGATTTCATTTTGATAATCATGATTACTGACAAACAACTATTTTTTTTCTCATACTGTATGAGAAAAGAAATGGTCATATGAGTCATACATCACAAAGAGGTGTAATTAAAACATCGTTGTTAATGAAAGATGTATCGATGTTTTCTTCAACATCAATGTTTATGAACGATACCTCGATATTTTAAACATCGATGTATCGTTTTTGCATCCCTACTAAGAAACGTCTTCTGTTTCCTCTACTTAAATAAGATAATACTTACCTATGAGAAATTGGATAATAATACTCACAAGTATAATAATAAATTTGAAGTAGGTACTAACGTTGGTCTACCCTGACTGCTTAGCCGGAGGTCGCGGGTTCAATTCCCACCCAGGGCAAATGTTTGTATGATGAGCATTATCTTTATTATTTGTAAACGTAGAAAAAATGCCACTACAGCATCGCGACTGTATCGATCTGAACGTGCGACAGCATGGCTACAGAAAGTCGCCGTGGGCGAGGGCCCGAAGGACTGGCCGGAGAGGCGCCACAGTGTATGACATTACGAGTTCGGGAAATTACTGATTCAGGCCCGGTACCTATACACCACAGCGGAGAGGAGATATGTTTGAATAAACCAATACGATTGCCCCTGTGCAGAGCATGCTTGGAGGGGGAGGAGACAGTTGCGCATGTGCTCCTAGACTGCACAGGTGTCACTAGACAAACCAATACGATTTCGTTATTTCCACATCTCTTCTTCGCTTAGCTTTGGTGGAAATGGATCGAGTGGAGAGGAGAATGTTTAATTTTTTCCATAGAATTTTGTGCGGCGAGCGAGCAAGCGGCGGCGGCGCGGCAGAGCGACGGGTCTAGTCGGGCGGCCGGACGGCGCACGCGCTCGCGCACCCCGCTGCCTTTTTTGCAAATTCAGATATATAACTCTTGTAACGACATGACGTCTTCCTTTCGTAGTCGTTGGTTTCGATCTCTCACAGCTCACATCTCTCCTACACAAAGCATACCTATATCTCTCTGCTACACTCCTCTCCGCTTTAGTAGGCCTCAGACGAAATGCCTGTTACCATTGTGCGAACCGCCCGGGCGACACGGTAAAGGTGAGCCCCGCTTGGGCGGAGCATCGCAGTGTTCTCGTGGAGAGGCTATCGGTGGATGAGCTTTGTATTAAAAAGTACTCTGTGGTGCTATACCCATGCTTCTTTGCTATAGCTTAGAACTGATGGAAAAGGAAACGCCCGCGACGTGCACCTGTCGCGTGACAAAGCGCGTCGTGTTGTCAGTCGTGTGCGACGGTTCCCGTCGCGGAAACCGGTTTATTACCTGCGCAGTGTCACTAGTCCTAGTCGTGTCGATGGAGAACGGGGGCGCGGGCACAGAATAAGTGCGGGTCCCCCGCTACGGAGCATTAAGCGCAGGCCACACCGGTAGCTAGCGGGCGGGCGGGCTAGGCGGGCGAACATCGTTTCACCTCTTTACATACTTCGGTTCACACCGCGAGCTACCGACGAACCTAACGAGCTAAGCTAACGAAATATCCGACGATTCCAGCGAAGCTACTCGTTCACCTCGTTGGCGCGCCCGCGCTTCGCTAGCTTAGCTCGCCCGGTTCGTTCGCCCGTCCTCCCCGTTTCGAGTAGACTAGTCGACGCTCGTCTTTCGAATAGCAGTGTAGTGTTTAGTTTGGGAACGATGAATATGTCATATATCGACGAAAGTTCTGATGATGACTTAACTACAAATACTACCCCCGCTTCGCCCGCTTAGCCCGCTCCGCTCGTCGCTCGTCTTTCCGTAGTTTTCGGTGTGAACCCCATAGTTTAGTTCGCCAATATTTCGCGTAGTTTGTATAGTTTCCTTCGTTCGCTTCGCCCACCCGCCTAGCCCGCCCGCCTGCTAGCTGGCGGTGTGGCCTGCGCTTTATTGTATAGTACTGCGCGGACGGCCGCTTAAGCAGTTTCGGCCCTAATGATGACATAAGAACCTCGGTTGCAGGCTGCGAATACGGAAGTAGGTACACGCAGCTGGGAGTGATTCTGAGGCTGCCTGCACGTGCTGCCAATCGCAAATCTACGAATCAATCCATTGTGAATGCTATCGGCTCCGAGTAGCGATCATTTCGGACTTATCTAAACAGGTTCGAGTGATGTAATTACGCGCGCATCAACTTGCAGCTACAACACAACTGGCTGCGGCTGCATTCACAGCCGAAACTCAAAAGCGCGTGCAGCCGCAGCCGCGTTCGGAATGGTTTTTACAAAAATCCACACCACTACACAGAAAACCAGTCGTGGAGCTGCAGTCGCCGCACGTACAGGTCGCGCGGTGAATCAAGATCGCTCGGTGAAAGTAGTGGGGGCAATCGGCGCATGTGTACAATTGCGCACAGAAATTCTTAGTATCCTAGGATTTTATTTTTTATTTCGTATGTTTGAACCTTAGTAACATAACTTATAATAACACTAGTTTTTGATTGTAATTTATCTTGTAAGTAGGTAAATTCAAAAAATTAAATTTTTTAAAATAAAACATAAAATTAAAAAAAATAATTTCGTTAGTTTCTTTCTTTAACGTAATAATTCACGTCGTAAACCAGGTTTCTGGCTAGCCGTTTTAAAACTTTATTTTTAACCATTTTTTTTTACGACTACGTATTACTAATACGATAACACAAGCTGTACGCAACAGTACCCAAGTACAACAGTATCCAATGAGAGGCGAGAACGCAACGCGGGAATTGAAGAGCGACTCTATCTACCAATGACGTGTCGCCGACGGCGCAGACCCGCCCGTACGTCGCCAAATAGACCGTAGAATTGAATACTGCGCATGCCCCTTCCACTTTTGCCGAGCGATCTTGATTCATCGCGCGACCTGTACTGCTTACAGCAGAGTTTCGAATGGCACCTTTACTGTTTCATATGATATACCTAAAGGGTAAATACGGGACCCTATTGCTGTCACTCTATATGTCTGTCACCAGGCTGTATCTCATGAACTGTGATGGCTAGATAGTTGAAGTTTTCATAGATGATGTACTTATATTGCCGCTAAAACAACAAATACTAAAAACCGAATAGAATACATATTTAAACGGGGCTTTCATACAAAATATCTGTTTTATTATTTGGTAAAAAATCTAAACATGTCTTTTTGGCAACCACACCACAACCCATTTTTATGTTTTAAAGTTATTATATTGGTCAAGTTTATTGTGTTTGTAAAACATAATGTGGATGAATAAACATATTGTTTCCTAGAAAAAAACAGATCTGTAGAAAAAACTAATCCATTTCATAATCATAAGTGTGATTACCAAAAAAAGGTGAATGACACCCCACAGGTGTGGTTCAGTAGACAATACATGCATTAGGTACTCTTTTAAGTTATAAGTAAAGCTTACTTACTACTCAATAAAAGTAAATATATAATCAACCATTTCTAGGTTTTATTTCACATTAACAATAATCACATTTCGAATAAATACAATTTTCCCTAAATAACTTTATTTGTTTTCTTGTTTCGTAGTCACTGCTTGTTCGCCTGCATCAAGAGCCGAGTTAACATATTCAAAAGCCTTGCTTGCCGCATTACTAGTGTGTGTAGGAAGGTCAACTAAAAAGCTGAATGTTGCCTTCACTCCACTATTCCAATAGTACTTGAACAGGTATGATACTCGATCTTGTGATGGAAGTGGTGGTAGCTACAAATAAAAGTAAAATTGTAATAAATTCAAAAAGTAAATGATTACTGGTTATCTAGCGAATCAATATCGACAGTTACCTCGTATGGTATTTGTTTTTTAAGTTCCCCAACATAAGGTGAAACTCCTTGTTCGAGCTCTTCATATAATGCGGTTGTAGTGGCACTGTCTTTCCAAACTCCCTTGTCAATGGTGTAGTATACCGCCGAACCTAGGACTGCTGATTTTATTCCGAACCTAAAAATAATGTTAAAATTAAAACAATAGGTTCCATAAAGTACCTGAATTCTAAATTGCTGTACCTACTATGTGCTGTGCACATTATAAACATACACAAAGACAACAATTGACTTACTTTATCATTTCTACGGTATATCACTCCTATAAGCACAATTTACTTTTATATTACTTTGTATTATTACTTCAAAAATTATGTAATTTTTGAAGCAACAAACCTATATTTTTCGGATTTTTCGACATTAATGAATGAATTGTTGAATTGACAGTGACAACTGACATTATAGATCCAGTGTAGCCAACAAAGAATTATTATACAACATAATACACATGTACATAAAAAAACTTAATTACTAAATAAACTATTTATACTAAAACCTATGTACATAAATATAATACAAAATGACAAGGTACGCTCAGGCGTCAAAGTACTCCTCCACATCGCTGTCATCCGGAAATGTGCCCAGATAGTACAGGATACGATTAAGAACGACCTTCACCGGTTTGTTTAATGGATGAAACCTATTTTATGATAAATTTAGTAGGTATATTAAATAATATAACGCGGGTGGGTAGCCTAAGAAATTCCTGGCAATCCTGGCCAAGCAATTTTTTTTTTTTTTTGTATATTGCACCGTGAAGCCTTTGGAACATAAATATGTCGGGTTGCCTATTTGTTTCCTGGCTTATCTATGGGTTGTCAGGTATAAACAGGTATGCATAAACAGGTGTGTTTTTTTTTGTTTACAACAAATTCTATATCAAAATAAACGCTGTTTCATTACGAATACAATGTTATAGTGTTGTCTGCAAAAAAATCTGGTATGGATAACGGTTGTGCATTTTTCTAAAAATAAAATAAATTTTCAATTTTTAATTAGTAATAGTCTGGCCAAGAATTTCTTAGGCAACCCACCCGCGTTATATTATTTAATACACTAAATTTATAATAAAATAAGTTTCATCCATTAAACAGACCGGTGAAGGTCGTTCTTAATCGGATCTTAGACTAAGAAGACTGGCAGCATTGCCACGTTGACAGCCCTCTGGTCACGAAAGGTGTCGATCAGACGGTGAAAAATTTCCTTAAAAAGGAGACGCGCATTCGGACCTCATGACCCAAGCGTTTCAACCCCATAGGGCTCAAAACTGTAATTATCAATAAGGTTACAGTATTTGCGCCGTTTAAGGGTCTCAGCAGCTGCAGCGGTAGCGCCAGCACATAATATACTCGTAATATAATAATATAGTTGCCAAATATATAAAGGACGGTAGACACAGAAGACGAACGCGACAAAAGTTTTGTTTTAATTTGTGTTAGGTGATATTCTATTCATTTCATACGAAGACTAAGACTGCAAAGACATGGCTTAAGGGACTTAGTGTCCATGCCAAAAAAAAAAGTCACATTGACGCTATTGACAGATAAGGTCATAGATTATACACATATACTGATAAGGTCATTGACGTTTCTATTTTTGCTTGAATCGAATCTTATTGTCGTTTTGATAATAATTTTTGAAATCGTAACAAGATAGCAAACAGAAACATGATAGAAACTTTCGTAAAATTTGAAGAATGTATAAACAATTGTTTACTTAGCAAACTCCTAAAACCAAGCCATGAGAAGGATTACCACTCTGAATACCAAATAAGAACTAACAAGTTAGAACAGTATCTGCCGGAGTTATTAGATTTAGTAGAAAATGTAGATTTTAGGGAGCAGAAAGATATATGTTCAAGTACACTATATTCTCTATTAATTTTATATATGGAATTAAAAAGTGAAGGTCCATGGAATACAGAAAACATCAAAACAAAGGATTACCCAGCAAAATTGAATCTGGCATTTAAAACTAAATACAATATTACGCTTGAAGAAACATTATTAAAAAATGATATTTTCAATTCACAAGAAGTTTTTGATAAATGCATTAAAGAATTACATCAAAAAATGACATTAGATGATTTTAAGAAGTATCCTAGTCTTGTTGAAGTCTACTGCTTGTTTATTGAGAATCTTCAAGTGAGTATCTAACACTTTGGTGCCAAGGACCCAGCATTAAGTTTGTTTTTTGACATTGTAAACTGCTTATGTAGGCCTCGGTGAAATAAATATTTTATAACTAAGTTAAATTCTACAATCTTTGAAAAATCAAAGACATTTTTAGATTTCTGTCACAAGTCTAAAATAAATATGTTTAACCTTTTAACCGCTTACGTTGGATATATCCGACAGACACTTTTGCATTTATTCCGCTAGGGTCACATATCCACGGCCAAAACTCCATCTTGTTAGTTCTTCTGTCACCTATGGGGATTGAAGAGCTAAACGAGATGGAGTACTCAGTCGCAAAAACACGACCCTGGCGACTAGGTCACGAAAACAGTCGTCGGATCAATCCCCACAGACGCAAGGGGTTAAAGGGTTAACAACAACTTGGTATGCAGGCTGGTGGGTACCTACGCCTTCTTCTTGCCCTTATCCCATATTACTTGGAGTGGGCACAACACATTTTAAATAAACAAATTAATTACTGTCCTTGGTACTGAAACCAATAAATAATATGCATACTTTCTTATCTTCTCTTACATCAAGATGTTTTCTTCCATAAATCTGTGATAGTTTATTCCATACTTTGTAAATTATAAGTCGTCACATATACATTCTTAATTCGCAGGATTACAATCTTACTGTAAATCCAGTAACGGTATTGCCAGTGGCTTTACTCTTGGCTGAAGATTACATAACATCTAATAAAATCAAAGGGTTGCATTGCTGTGTGCTGATAATGCGGTGTTTGGTATGTTTCTTTGTAAAAAACTGTTTATATCTAAGGTATAAAACATTTACAAAACAACTGAAAAGAGAAATTAAGAGTAAAAAATATTTACTTCTAAAAAATTCTATAATTTTTTTAACCATTTTCTTACAGAATTCTAGTAGTTTTACAAAAGGTAATTATTATGAAGTTGTATACATGAGTCTCAAGAAAAATATTTATGAAAAAGATATTGAAGTAACAAAAGCATTATTTCAATGTTTCACAGAATTCTTAAAAAATTTGCCCTTACAAGTGAAGGTAAGAAATTATATTTCATTAGTTAACATAATTATTTTAATAGTCATGATTTGTGGAAATTAGAAATAGCTGTTTCTTTTTTCTTTCAGAAAATAAAGTTGGATGATGTGTATTCAAGTGTCATTGACCAGTTGAACACAGAGACAAACTTATACCGAAAGGCAGTTTGTTTTGATTTCACTACTAAAATAATTGAGATGCATGGTGTCCACTGTATGAAGAAGAAAATCTTCAAAGACATTATCTGTGACAATTTAGAGATGTGTTGTAATGAAGGTGTTTATGAAATACTTATACAACACGTGATGGAGGTGACTGTTATTATTATCTATATATCTTAGCTAGAAGTGTCCCGCTACTGGGGTTATCTCCAGTCTGATAAGCAAAAAAACCCAAATGAATTTATTTTTTTTTTGTTTCTGTGTCTGTTATTTTTATCCATATTTTTTTTTTACTATGTAAATTATTTTAAAAGATAACATTGAAGCATCTATCTACTGGGGTTATCTCTAGTGTGATAAGTAAAAAAATCCAAGTGAATTTACAATTTTTTGTTTCAGTGTCTTCTAATGTGGATCAGATACTGTTGGTGCATTTGGAAGTTATCTACAGACCAAAAGATACTGGCTGCACTTATCAAAACTCTTTATGTGGCCAAAGATGATACAACAATATTACAAATCCAAAATTTGATTATAGTCTTAATACATTTGTGTAGTAAAGAAGAACAGAAGCAAATATGTAGCAATCTAGAAACAGTTCCAAAAGGGTTAAATGATGATTTTTTAATAAGGATTAATTTAATAAAAGAAAGTATTAGTATTTAAAATAGATGTTATATTTAAAAATATGTATAAGTTGGGGTAATAAAACCCTCTTAAAAATATCAATAGCACATTTTATGTCGAAATTATATAATTATAAAATATTTCATTTTATAAACAAATTTTAAGAGCTATTTAGTTACTTTACAGTATTTGATATCATTGTAAACTAAGGGCACTTGACTGTTTGCCATTTATTGCATTTATAGTTTGTAGTAGATAAAATATTACTTTCTTACTTCATTAGTTTATTTAAAATATCACAAACTTCATCAATAGAAGGCCTTTTATTTTTGAGATGTTCTAAACACCGCTGAGCTAATATGAACACATTCTGAGCTTGTGGCCAAGGGCCAACTACACTGTCTAAAAGACTTGTTATATCTCCATCTAGACAGTTATCTTCAACATAATTTTTAATGTTGTTATTCTCACCATTAGCTATTATAATTGGTTTCAAACCAGTCAATAATTCCAGCAGTACAATACCAAAACTAAAGATATCGTTTTTCTGTGTGACTGTACCATTAAAACCTTCAGGTGCCATGTATGCAGTGGTTCCCATAGGCCTGGTGTCAATAAATGTTGTCTCCAGTTGTTTAGCCAAGCCAAAGTCACATAGCTGCAAAAATAATAATTTATGATAGTAATAAACAGTTAAAATTTATAAAATAACCTGATGTTTATTAATATTTTTACATAAAATATAGCCTATGTCACTCAAGAATAAAGCAGCTTTCTATCAGTGAAAAATTTTTAGCAATCGGACCAGTACTTCCAGAGATTACCTCCTATAAACAAAAAAACAAACTTTACCTCTTTATTATTTCATTAAACCCCAAGCAAATGCTACCTATTGTCTTTCTATTGTGTCTAATTTCTACAATTGAAAGGTTATATTAGTGTAGATAGTGTACATGATAATTTGTCTTAATACCTTTGGCACACAGTCTTGAGTCAGCAATATGTTAGCACTTTTAACATCTCCATGGAGAAAATAACTTTTCCTGGCAGATACAGTTTCAGACAGATTTCCACTTTCGTCATACTGTGGTGGCCTCTCACTGTGATGGATATACTTCAGTCCTTCAGCAGTTCCTGTCATTATAGCCATTCTTTGTTTAACTGATAGTACCTTTGCAGCAATTTTCTCTAGCAAGGACCCACCATCAATATATTTGCACACTATACATGGGGTTGGCCCATCTATGGAGTACCCAAATATAGGGACAATGTTTTCATGTCTCAGATGAGATAGTGATTTTACTTCAGTGTTAAATACTTTCATTGCTACTTCACAGCTTACTTGGAATTGAGTTTTCACTCTCTTTACAGCCAGAGACCCATGTTTAGCATGTGTGCCAACATATACATCTCCAAAGCCCCCACTTCCTATTTTTCCAATTGGTCCCACTGGCTTATCAACAAAGGAATCAGAAAATTTATTTGTTAGAGTTTCCAGTTCTTTATAATCAAAATGAACTAGTTTCTTGTCTTCTAATATAGCATTGTCTATTATGCTGAATATGTTTCGTACTGATGACAAGTTACCACCTCCAGCATACTGAAAAAGTTCACTTTGAGGTGTCATGTCTACCTGAGATGATTCACTCTCGGTAGAAGTTGATGCAGTTGTTAGGGTATTCATTGTTTTTGGATCAGTACCATTAGTTTTAGGTATCAGAGCACTGAAGTCGGGAAACTCCCCTGAAGTCATAACATTTGAGCCAGTGACGTTGATAAGCTTTGATTGTTCTTCAATTACAGCAGTGCTTTTATTATCAAAAGTTTGTAAAGCACTCAAATTAGGTATATCCTTGCTTTGTATGGTTTCAGAAAACACAATGAGGTTACTTGGATCTTTGAGTTGTCTTGTAGTGCGATTACAAGCCACTTGATCATGGCTTGAGTGATGAAGATTTTCACTTTCTATTGTGGCCATTGAGTTTAATCTCTGTTCCACACTTTCATCATTTAGAAGGTCTGTCAAGTTGATTGGAATGGGAGCTCCTGGGCCATCAGATGGCCTTTGTGGTTGTTCTGAAACATAAAAATTACTGTTTCTCTAATAAACATACGATTGTTAAGCTGGGCACCATAATTATGGAGGTAAATCCCCTCTTTGAGGCATGGCTGAAAAGACCTCACAGCGTCCTCAACTTCCGCATGACCTAGGTTCTCACCAGACATGGTAAGCTTTAGGGATTCCTGCACCGGATTTGTGCAGAAGGGATGCCCGGGTGTCACCATTGTGTGGACAGCCCGTAGCGCACGATGGAGCAGACGGTAGACGTGTGCCCAGCTTGGGCAAAGCACCGTGTCCTCGTAAGGGCGATCGTCGGCAACGATCTGTCTCGCCGGGCCCTGTCACAGGGCATAGTTGGCTGAGATACAGTAATGCTAGCAAAGGAGGACGCACGCCCCAGTAGCCGCAGGGATTCCAATCCCGACGACACTATCTCCAGCTCTAAACAAAGGGCGCGGATATGTCATGGATGATTGCTCTAACTACAAAAAAAAATGGTAACTACGTAGTTATAACATTAGAAATCCTTTGCCTACCTCCTAGCATGCGAGCAATTTCATCAGCAGCTCTGAATATTTGGGCTTTGTATAAGATATTCATGAGAACTTCTAAAGTTGGCCTGACTTTGCCTGAAGTTCCCCATTCGTCGAACAACACTTCGGCACATTTTCTATTTGTATTTTTCGCATGTTCTTCCATTAACCTGTTGAATAGACCAAAAACTAAGAAAAATAACATTCTTGAAAGGTTTTATTTTTAGATAAAGCTTATACAATAGGAATTACTTACCTCATATGTTCATAGTTGTATTTAGGTTCAAACTTATCACTTTGAGTTTGCAAGTCTTTCGGTATAAAGGGAACAACTCTTTGCCAGTCGTTGTTAATCTCTAAAATAGTAGCCAAGTTATACAGAGTAGCTGAGGGCAATTTCCGTAACTCTATGTTCCGCTGCATTGTAGGAGAATTAATCATGTTTAACTCTCTTATCACCTCACTGTTGTAAAACTTTAAAACAAAAAATAACTTCTTCAGTTTTCCTGTATTGACTCATTGACATTTGACTTTTGTTGGTGCCAACTGCCAACATAAACAAACAACCAACTAGCGATGATAAAATAACTTGACTTGCCGTCAAGTTATTTTAATCGATTAATCAGAACAAACAACAATCGAGTCAACTCAAGTTGCTTTTTCCTTCAACTCTAATTGACTTTGTCGGTAATAAACTAATTCAGTATGCGGTAGTGGCTCTGCAAGACGTCGTTGCAAGGCAAATCGGTAAAAAGGAGGCAAGACGGCGCGAGTCGCAAGTCGACTCGCTATGCCAAATGATTTAAAAAAAGTTAATAAAGTTAAGTTTTAAAAAACTAATCCCATTTTTTGTATTTATAAACTTGATTGATATGAATACGTAACTAAATAAACCATTTTAAATTCGCTTATTACACATTTATTTTGCGTACAGCCAAGGAGTGGAATTCCCTGCCGGAGTCTGTTTCCTGATAGCTACAAGCTACAACTTATGGGTCTTTAAGTCAAGAGTGAATAGGTTACTTCTAGGCAAGCGTGCTCCATCGTTGACCACATCCGCTTACCATCACGTGAGCTGGTGGTCAAACGCAAGCCCATCAATAATAGATAAAAAAAAATTAACGAAGTAGCAGCTAAAGTGTTAAACGATTGAAAATAGAAAATTTCACTTGGTAGCCTTACGAATCGAAAAAGTTACATCTAATTCAAGTTGATCTGACTGAAGTGTTTGATCGACGCTCATTTATTCGTTATCGAATTGACTTAGCGGACTGTCAACTCGTTCCGCCAAGTCAGTTGACTTCGAGTTGAGTCGGCAGACCGAGGCAATTGACTACGAGTTGAGTCGCCAGACCGAGTTGACTCAGCAAGTCGCGACTTGTCTGCCGTGTCAACTCGAGTTGACACGGCAGACTCAGTTGATTCAACATAACGAATAGACATGGTCGTCCGAGCTGCGGCCGTATTATGACATCTTAAAACCATCATGTTTTCTGTGTGAGAAAAGGATAGTGCTATTCGTCTTGTATAGCTCCGTCTCTTTTTCACACCGAAAACATGATGGTTTTAGGAGGTCATAATACGGCCCCTGGATTTGAACGGAGTCAAATTGGAATTTTCGGGAATTGCATAACTTAATTCGTCTTCTATACTAATATAATAAAGACGTAAAGTTTGTTTTTTTTTTGTTTGTAGAAGGTAATTTCTGGAAGTAGGTACCTACTAGCAAGGTACGATAGGTAAACAATTTTCACCAATAGAAAGCTGCTTTATTCCTGAGTGACATAAGGCTGACAAAAGCTAGTCAATTGACCTTTACATTGTTGATACTTCTACAGTTCGAAGGATTGGAACAATTTGCCTGCTACGGTCTATGCGTCCAATTATAATTTAGATGTCTTCAAAGCTAGAGTGAATAGGCTTTTAATAAACTAGTGCGCCTCACCATCAACGATTGCATCATTACTGCTTACCATCAGATGGGATCGCAGTTAAGCACTGGTTTATATCCTTAAAAAAAAATTGAAACGCAAGTCAGCCACAGTTTCAGCTCGAGTGATCGAGGAAAATGCGAATTGGCCCACAAACTGTCCGTAGCTACCAGCAACACTATGTTGTCAGTGTCATTTTAATTTGTATTTTTTTGATGTATTTGGCTTGGATGCTTGGCTTTTAAGCCATATCTCTGTAATGAATATAGGATGTATGACATCGGAAGTGTCTTAGCGGAAGCGGAAACGGAAACGAAAGTGCTATGAAGATCTTTTTTTTTAATTTGTTTAAATTATTAATATTTGTACTTTTAATACTCGAAATTAAAAAAAGGTATATTATATTTCATTAAAAGTAGTTTCGCCGCATTTACACCTTTCAGCCTGTTTCTGTGTTCTTCATATATTAGACCAGCTCCGCTTAACAATTGCTCAGCTACACAGCTGGGGGGAGCTGGGGGTATTGTTGGCATTGATTTTCCACCACATAAGTGGATCCTCATGAAGAGGCAGCCTTTTCTCCTTTTTGTACTCCCGAAGTTGCGAACAAAACTAACACTTATAAGCAAACGTCCACGCGCCCCACGCTCATCGCTGTACGCTTCCGCTTAGAGTTCCGTTATAATTTTGCAGAAGCAGAAACGGAAACAGAAGTGAAAAAGTTTGCGGAACTTCAGAAGCGGAAGCGGAAGCAGAGTTCTGTTGCAACACTAATCCTAATGTTTTCTAGTATTTGGCATCAAATGAATCGAGTCAATCTTTTCGGAAAACTTTGCTAAAGTAGTCAACTGAAGTCTGCTGCAAGAAACATTTTAAATAAGCAGTACCTTTGTGCTCTGGATTTGTTTTTTTTTTCATTTTTAATTGTTTGTGTATACATAAATTAATAAAATAAAATAAAAAGTAGAGGTATCCTTTTAAAGAAAGTACAAAAGGTTTTAAATAAATAATATATTGATTTTTACATTATTTAACAAATTGATTTATTCATATATTTTTCGCGCCTAATTTAAATTAAACCGACCTTCCCGATACAAGCTAAGTTTATTGAACAGTTGCTCTTTGCAAAACTATTTCATTTACATATATTTACATCGCAGACTTGATTAAAAATCTAGGCTTTCTTTTGTAAAATTGGGAGGTAGGTGTGCGAGAACATCCCTGATTTGTGTGAGCTTGTGTTTGGCGGTGATGCGTCGCCATAGGACTGGACACTCGGTATTGTAGCACTCGGAGGATAGACCGTGACCGCAGCATGACGCGCAAATCTGTAAACAATCATCATCATCATATCAGCCGAAAGACGTCCACTGTTGGACATAGACTTCCCCCAAGCGTCGCCACAACGACCGGTCCTGTGCATCACGCATCATGTAAACAATAGTCTCTATGATTTATTAATTTGGAATAAATGTAGATACTAAGATATAATCGCAGTATTTATATATATTTTCAGAACCTCGAAACAAAACAAAAGGCATGTAAAACTCATTATGAAACATTTCACGTACACCATGCGTTTCCTTTCTAAACTTCCAGAGACATATACCTATTAAGGTCCAGATATTGTAAATTTTCCAAAGATTTGTCGTTTATAAGTATACTCACGGCAGCACAATATTGTGCATGTTCGCTGGCAGTCCCTAGGCGCAGTAGTAGCGTTGCGGCGGAGCGCTGCTCGTGCGTGGGCTCCGCGCAGTCCCCGCACAGCGCGGCGCGCGCGCTCCGTGCGCCGCACACCGCGCAGCGCTCGCGCCACATGTAGCGCGCGATGCCGAGCCCGCCGGCACGACGAGATGACACTTGTTGGATCTCTCGACTGTATCCTACTTCATTCCACCTGAAATGTGGAAGGTGGATGTATGCATAGATCAGAAGAATACGGTTAGAAGTCGTAAATAGGAGGGGCGCGCGTACCCCGAGTTTTGCGGAGTACCACGTATGCTGTATTACGTTCGCCACGGTCATAGTAACTAGATAAAAAAATATTACTGTGCTCTTTTATAGTACAGTAGAACCATGAATTTATCAAATGATGGTATATCCTATTATTGATTAATCCTAGTAAATTTTATTTTGATTATTTATGAAAAACATGATCTTATAACTGTTGTACCAGTATTTTATTTATGCTTAAAATTATTTGATTTAATGACACGCTAGAATGATTTTATTATTTTATGAAAATATTTGCATGCCTATGTCCAGGGCAAGCATGACGATTTATCTTGTATTGTAACAACTTTTGCATGCTGACAATTTACTTTGTGATGTATGTATTGTACTCATGTTTGTGCAAATAAATAATTATCTTATCTTATAAAATAACCGGCCAAGAGCGTGTCGGGCCACGCTCAGTGTAGGGTTCCGTAGTTTCCCGTCCGTCACAATAAAGTGTACCCACTTATGAGTTTAAAAAAAATGCTTGCTACGATTATACTACAAACTTAGTCCAGAAATTATTTTGTAGAACCCTTTTGTCTTTTTTGTACAAAAACTGTTCTTTCCATCAAGTTCAAAATAATTTTCTTAGAAAGTCCTTATAAAGTTCTACTTCTCAGATTTTTTTCATATTTTCTAAACTTATGGTTCAAAAGTTAGAGGTGTCCCCCCCACACATTGTTTTTTACTTTTGGAGCGATTATTTCTGAAATTATTGACATTATCAAAAAATGATTTTAGTAAACCCCTATTCATTCTAAAAATTCAAAAATCACTTCCCACTTTACATATAGGGGGGCTACCCTAATAAAACATTTTTTTCCAATTTTTATTTTACCACTTTGTCGGCGTGATTGATATACATATTGGTACCAAATTTCAGCTTTCTAGTGCTAACGGTCACAGAGATTAAGCGAGGACGGACAGACAGACAGACAGACGGACAGACAGACATGGCGAAACTATAAGGGTTCCTAGTTGACTACGGAACCCTAAAAAAGAAACAATTAGAAATTTATTTTATTTAGTGCCACATAGAGTCTACTTTCTTTTGAAGCCAAAAAATATTCTAGAACATTAGCCAGCTGTTTAATTAGCGATTACCATTATCGATATTGTAAAGTTATAATGTTGTTTGTTGTATCGGGAAAAAAATACCCAAGTGACTCGACAAAATTATAAACGCACAATATTGTTTGTTAATTTAGCTAAATAACTCAAAAATAAAACGTAAACAGGTTTAAGCTTTCCATGGGTTCAAAATGTAGTTTTCGTGTTATTTTGTGATTACAGATTTCCTTAAAAACTAGAAAGAACAAAAAATGGATGCAGCTAGAAGGCAGAGTGGGTTTCCTGCAAAAATTAGTACAAGGACCAGATTTTTTTTTTACTTATAAGCGGAAAGAAATATCTTACCGACATGGCCACACAGCAGTGCCAAAACTTAATGTTATACATATTCAAGTAATTATATTTTTATTTATTTTTTATTTGGACCGATCGAAATACAGGGTGGCCCAGAAAGAAATGCACTTTTAAAAATTCAAGGAAAAAAAACCTGTATGATTTTCAAGAACTTTATTTATTTCAATGCAAAGAAAATTAAATGAAATTTATTTTTAAATTTACTTTATAAAAATTACATCGTCTAAGTGATTTCCTTGGCGGTTACAACGTTCATCCAATGTGGTGTCCAAATTTTGGAAAACTTTTGTTGGACTTATCCTCGAACTGGATTCCATTTCTTGCCGGACATTCAACTCCAGTTGCTGCAAGGTGGTTGGGCTATCAGGATGTACTCTTTTTTTAAGGTAATCCCGCATAAAGAAGACTGCTGGAGTGAGATCGGGGCTTTTTGGTAGCCAGGAGATGTTAACCCTGCCTAAAATTATTTTTTGTGGAGACTTGCGCATTTCATTTACAAATCTCAATCTCGATTCGAAGTGTGATGCCTTTAGTTCCTGTACCAACCGTATATTATATGGATGTTATTTCAAATCAAGCCGTAAAATTCGCTGCAATGTCGATCTAAACAATCACAAAGTTGATGAACTTTGCGCTCCAGCATTCGCGTACAAATTCACGAACTCACTAAATGTTTTCCTCGGCCCGTGATACTCTTTAACGACCGCGAGGCTACATTTTTTTGCGTCGATCTTGTCCTTTCAAATCACTCAATCCATTGCTTAATTAAATTAGTGCTTGGACATTCACTGATGCGCCGCAATTTGAATTATGCACAGTAGAGTCGTCGAAAAGTCACATAAGATCGAGCATTGTCATAAAATGCGCGGATTCAAAACGCGCGCAGCGCTATAGTGTAACAACCTATGGTAACAAAAATTATAAAGTCCGCGCTTTGTACTGACACAACTCCCGCCCGCCACCATTTTGTTGTTTAAAAATGCGCGCAAAATCAAAAGTGCATTTCTCTCTGGGCCACCCTGTATAAGTCATTTCAAAGGATAGGTGAAAAATAGGCCTCAATTCCGAATAAATTTGAACACCAATGTGATATACCTTATGAAAAAGGACATTTCAATTAGACATGGCTACTTTTTGTCCGTCTTCGACTTCGCCTCTGCAATAACTAACGCGGAGGAAGCTGCTGGCAGAACCTAGTAGGAATATTAGAAGGGGGCCAATATACCTGCAGTGGCCAAATTGCCACCTCTTATTACATCTGACATGAATGGCATTGTTATTTGTTTGCATTTTTTGTGAGCCTATGATGAAAGAAAAAATGTTTTAGGCTGAACGCTGCGTTACGCGGGTGCCGCGTAAAATTGTCCTGTACGGAGCCGCGCCCCGCGCCCGTTTTACTACGAAACAACACATTAAAGTTTTTCAACGACGCGACTATATGCGTACCGTTTAAGTTGAACTAGCGACACTGCGCAGGTAATAACCCGGTTTCTGCAACGGGGACCGCCGCACATGACACATGCGCAACATCACGCGACGGGTGCACGCGCGGGCTCCCGCTTAATGCAGCGTTCGCCCTTATGGTGGTGTATGTGACTGTGTGTAACTGTGTACTGTTACTTTTTTTTTGTCAACTTACCATTTAAAAACATCAACACCAAGGAGCGACAGACATCGATGTAGCGGTGGTAACAACACTCTAGCCGCGTAGTAAGTCTTGTGTGCTTGTAAGGTGGGGTCTCGCACCAGCTCTGAGGGCGTGCGGGCCAGGCGCACCAGCGGAGCCCCGGGAGCTCCGGCCGTCACCTGCCACGCCACGCGCCAGCCTGACCTGGGAGCTGCGCGACGGTCGTGGGAAATAATACGTCTGCAATAAATAAAAATATCTCTAGATTTTTTTTTAGTTTATTCATCGAGCGGAGCAGGGGGCCCCAGGTAGGTACTCAGCAGTGCTGTGGTACTCTCACGTAAAAAACAACTTGTATTACGGCAGACTACCATCAAATACTTGAGATAACGTGGTCCTTACATCAGTGAGCGTTTCTCTCGCAGCAATCAAAATTGTACCCAAAGCCCGAAGTTAACATTCAACACGAATACCGACTTCTCATTGAAATATTCTATAACTAGATATGTTTCCTATTATCCAATAAAAGATTCCGTCGATTTTAGAACATAGTTACTAGATAATTTAGACACTTACTTAGCAATTTCATTAGGTGGTGCAGAAGCCCCAGGCCTGTACCCGGCAGCACCATGGTACTCTCGAGTGAAGAACAAGTCCTGTGGTGGTAGAGTGCCGTCCGCTAGTCGAGACAATGTCGCCATCACTGAGCGCTTCACTCGGGACATGTCGCCGGTATCAAATAACTCGCATAGGGCGCGCTGGAGGAGCTTTGAAACGAAAAAACAAAACATTGTTTTTACTGAAGTAAGAAGGTAACTTCAATTTGGCAGCTTCTAGCTTAAATTATAGGAATATTTTTTTTTGTTGAAACTTTAAAAATGTCAGTTAAAAATCGCAGTAAGTATGAAATTGTAAATTTTTAACCTCCAAATGAAGCTGAAGAAAGACAAGCAATTAATTCATCATAAACAGCATACACTTTATAACATATTGCCAGTCAGTGAAAGAACTTAGCGAGAGAAAGTTCAACATCAAACCCCCTTTCAAATAAGTGTTTATATTAAAATAATTAAGACAATGTTTAAGACAAACTTGTATGGCGATAATTATTTTTGCTTATGTGGCTTAATTATTTGTTCTTGTATCATTTTTTTAATGATAGTTTTTTATTATTTGATACTATGTTGATTTCTATACTGTTACTGCTCTCACTCATTTATAGTGAAATTCTTCATTTTTAGGGTTCCGTAGCCAAATGGCAAAAAACGGAACCCTTATAGATTCGTCATGTCTGTCTGTCTGTCTGTCTGTCCGTCCGTCCGTATGTCACAGCCACTTTATTCCGAAACTATAAGAGCTATACTGTTGAAACTTTGTAAGTAGATGTATTCTGTGAACCGCATCAAGATTTTTACACAAAAATAGAAAAAAAGCAATAAATTTTGGGGGTCCCCATACATAGAACTGAAACTCAAAATTTTTTTTTTCATCAAACCCATGAGTGTGGGGTATCTATGGATAGGTCTTCAAAAATGATACTGAGGTTTCTAATATCATTTTTTTCTAAACTGAATAGTTTGCGCGAGAGACACTTCCAAAGTGGTAAAATGTGTCCCCCCCCCCTCTAACTTCTAAGATAAGAGAATGATAAAACTAAAAAAAATATATGATGTACATTACTATAAAAAGTACCAACGAAAATTGGTTTGAACAAAATCCAGTAAGTAGTTTTTTTTTAATGCGTCATAAACCGAAAAAAATACACTATTATTAAAACATCGATCAAAGTTACAATACATTACAAGAACTTTTATATTATGTTACTTGCTGCTACGGAACCCTTCATGGGCGAGTCCGACTCGCACTTGCCCGGTTTTTTAAAAGTGTTACTGTATTGAAAGAGCTAATTGGAACCATCTATTAGTTTCTGATGTTTAAGTGCCCATGTAATTTGAGTTTTAAAGCAAACTGTTCAGCATGCTTCGGCTTACCTTCACCCCGGCCGGGCATCCATCCCTCCTCACTGTTTCGATTCCCTTTGCTTCATATACAGGTTTCTGCTGTTCCGCACTCTCGTACATGTAGCCAACATAGCGTTTTTTGGTTTGTAGGATACAAGGTTGGTAAACCTGTTAATGTAATTTAAGTATATGTATATTATGACTTACTAGATGCTGCCAGCGGTTTCGTCCGCGCGACTGTAGAATATTATCCCAAATTAACATACTCTCAGGATAAAAGTGTCCTATTCTGTAAGTGTATTTCAGGAAATGGTCTACTAATGTACCAAGTTTCATGGAAATCCGTCCAGTCGTTCGAGCGTGAAGAAGTGACAAATATACACACACATACAAACTTTCGCCTTTATGATATTAGTGTGATTAGTTTATTGTTAAAAAAACTAGCTTAATATACACTTTCGCCACACTATTGATTGATCATTATTATGAATTTCGTGTTAAGCATTTTGAAAAATATTCATTTAAAATTAATTTTAGTAAGTACTTTATTAATTTTGAACCAGTAATTTGATAATTTGATGGGTGATTAGATTACTATCGGTCCCATCTGCCCCAATTAGGGGACATAGGATTTTAAGTCAACGAAGTTAAGCTACCTTCTCAAGTTTGAGTGCGACTGGCGAGGGGTTGTCTGCGGTGACGGCGTCTGCGATCTGCTGCCCGATCTCGAAAGCCTCGGCGCGAGTTCCACCCGGCACCAGCACGAACATTGAATCTGTGTCTCCGTAGATTACCTGGGGTCATTTATCACTTGTTTTTAAGACTGTGGTAGATTATAGAACGTATTTACTCCCCAAAAATGTAAACATTTTATGTGTGAGCGTGAAAGATAACTGTAAGTGTCAAAATATGACGCGATGAGAAACGTCTCACAAATCGCCGTGGACTCGTGAGTAGCTAAGGAAATCCGGTTTCTCCATTTATGCGCACTTTAGCACCTTATCGTGTCTTTGTGCGAACTGATTCTAATATTCTCCATAAAACTTAACGACTTTAAATTCATAAAAATAAATTAAGAGGTTTCGTAATTTAATTTCAAAATTAAAAGAATAAAAGCTTCAATATTACAGATTTTTAACAATACTAGTCATTCTCACACAAGCATAAAATTGATATTTATATTAATGACGATAACATTACTTTGAAATTCAGTTAGCCTACATACTTTAGCATTCCATTGCGTGCTCTCTCGAACCATCTTGATGGCTCGCTCCAACGTCTCGCGGCCTTTAGACACGACGCTGTCGCCGACCTCGACGCAAGGCATGCGACCGCTAAAGTTAGCTGCAGTATACCCGTATGTTACATTAGCGATCAACTTTAGACCTGCAAAGAAGTAATTAGATTAAATTAATTCAGGTGTAACATTTTTTTTAAAGAAGGAACAAACACCAACATTTTGAATCTATTGCACCAGGTAATATCTAATTTCCTCAGTAGGTAACGTGTGCCACTCGTTTAAAATACTGTTACGTACGTGGGTAATCAAATGCCGATTTACTGACGAGAGAACTTTATTTACCACAAACAATAACAAATTAGTCCAGTCAACAATAATCCGAATCGCAATTAACACTAGAGTACCGTTACACTATCGCCTAAGTCGTTGGTAAAAATCACTTCGAGTACTAGGGTAGTTCGCTCTTGATCGCAGTCGAAATCACAACTGACTCGCTTCCGGCCGGGGGCCCGTATTTATATGCGGAGCCAAGAAAATTCTAGATACCGACGTCCCCGGATCTATCCAGAATTCCAGAACAATTGAATCGCTTCTCGAAGTCATAAATCATTTTTATTTCTCGTAATAATAAAAGTCACGTTCATGCGAATTTCGACTCTATTGTTAACGTCGGAGAGTACAAATTCCCTTACGGTTAGATGATACCTATTACTACATGTACCTTGGTAGGTAGGTACCTTGTGGATGTTTCGAGATTTTTCCAAGTCTGTCTAAGCAAAACTACTCTAGACCTTTCGAACAGCAATGCGTTTTAATTATTACGTGCCACTCGTTATTTTCTCGGAGATATGGCGTGTTTAGTGGCGTAACAGTGCCCCCCTCTTAGTCATGCTCGTCCCGAGCATTATTAGATCCGTGATACGGCGCCAATCTATCCACATGAACAACCTTGGGTTTCCCTCTTAGCCCTTTCTTGATGCGGTAGGTCACGTCATTAATCCTTTTTAACACGGTGTAAGGTCCCTCCCATCGAGCTTGGAGTTTCGGCGACTTCCCTTTCCGTCGAAGCGGGTTGTGGAGCCAGACCAGTGTACCTTCCTCAAATCCCTTGGCATTGGCATTACGGTCGTATCTAGTTTTCATTTTTACGCTGGTGTTCATGCTATTCTCACGAACTCGTTTATGCACTTCGTCCAATTGATCTTGAAGGTCACTTACGTAATCTGTTACTGGCTTAGTCTTGTCAGGTGGCACGCCAGTTATGGCATCGACCGGGAGTCTCATCTCTCTGCCGAAATTCACTCTTGCTGGGGTATGTCCCGTGCTATCATGCACTGCCGATCGGTAAGACATCAGAAATAGTGGAATATACCGGTCCCAGTCCTTCTGATGGTCGTCGACAACCTTAGCCAGGTGATTCTCCAGGGTTTGGTTAAACCTTTCCACCATTCCGTCCGACTGAGGATGCGCAGGTGTTGTGCGTGTCTTATAAATTCCCAGAAGAGTACACATTTCCTGGAACAGCGCAGATTCGAAGTTACGGCCTTGATCGGAATGGATTTCCAAAGGTGCGCCATACCGACATACTACTTCTTCGACCACCTTCTTCGCCACTGTCGTCGCTTCCTGATTGGGTATGGCGAAGACTTCGGGCCACTTTGTGAAATAGTCCTGGATCACCACTATGTACTTGTTTCCGTCATTTGTAACTGGAAAAGGTCCAGCGACGTCGACAGCGATGCGTTCCCATGGGGCTCCCACATTGTACAGCTGAAGCCTGCCCCTGCTCCTAGTCTGTGGTCCTTTCACAGATGCGCACGCTGTACATTTCCGACACCATTGCTCTATGTCATCTCTACAATTGAGCCAGTAATACCGCTGTCTCACTTTCAGTAGAGTTTTCTTGATGCCCAGGTGTCCTCCAGAAGCACCATCGTGTATTTCCTGTAGCAGGGGGACTACTTCACATCGTGGTACTATCACTTGTGTGGTCACCTCCTTGCCGTCGTTCGATTCCCATTTTCTACAAAGCACATCATTTTCTAGGACTAGACTGTCCCACTGTGCCCAGTAGCTCTTAGTGACGGGACTATGTGACGATACTTCACTCCACTGGGGCCTAGTTCCGCTACGCTTCCAGTCCAGTACAGGTCGAATATCGTCATCTTCTTCCTGGGACTTCTTGAAGTTGCTTTCAGCCCTAATTAAATTGACGCGTTCTCGGGCTTCATTCTGCTGGCAGTGTCTGCAGTCATCATTACATGGACGTCGCGACAGGGCGTCAGCATTGTTATGCCCTTTTCCACTACGATGTTCTGTCACAAAGTTAAATTCCTGCAGCTGCTCGAGCCATCTTGCAACTTGGCCTTCAGGGTTTTTAAATTGTAGAAGCCATTTCAATGCAGCGTGATCCGTCCTCAACGTAAATTGTCTTCCTATGAGGTACTTGTGGAAATGCTGCAAGGTTTTAACCACAGCCAGCAGTTCTCGTCGAGTCACGCAGTAGTTCCTTTCCGGCTTTGAAAGTGCCTTACTGAAGTAAGCGATTACGACCTGTCTGTCGCCCTGCACCTGTGACAACACTCCACCAATTCCCGTGTTGCTGGCATCGGTATCAACGACAAATCTTCCGTCTCTGCTCGGGTACCCCAGTATAGGTGCTTCACACAGCCGTTGCTTTAGCGCGTCGAATGCTGACTCACAGTCCTCGTCCCAGATAAAATCTCGTTTATCCTCAGTCAGCTGATGTAAAGGTTTTGCAATGTCCGAAAAATTCTTGACAAACCGCCTGTAGTATGTGCATAACCCTAGAAATGCACGTACTTCCGTTTTGTTCTTTGGCACCGGCCACTGTTGGACTGCCTTTATCTTCTCAGGGTCGGTTCTCACCCCGTCGGCGGAAATAACATGTCCTAGGTAGCTGACCTCCTTCTTGAATAGGGCACACTTCTTTGGGCTTAGTTTTAAGTTAGCCCCTCGTATCCTGGTGAACACTTTCTCCATATTCCTCAGGTTTTCCTTAAATGTGCGACCCATTATAATGACGTCATCCAAATATACCAGACAGACGTCACCAAGAAGGCCCACCATGACTCTCTCCATGAGGCGTTCAAACGTCGCTGGAGCGTTGCATAACCCAAAAGGCATGACGTTAAATTGCCACAGGCCGCTGCCAATACCCGTACTGAACGCTGTCTTTTCTTTATCTTTCTCGCTGATTTCCACTTGCCAGTAGCCACTTTTCAAATCAATGGTTGAAAACCACTTCATGCCACTCAGCATATCCAGCGTATCGTCTATCCTTGGTAAGGGATAACTGTCCTTCTTCGTCACATTATTCAGCATTCTGTAGTCCACGCAGAATCTGGTGCTGCCGTCCTTCTTCTTCACCAGAACGACTGGAGAAGACCATGGACTCGTAGAAGGCTCAATTATTCCATTATCAGCCATGTCCTTTACCATTTCTGCTACCTCAGATTCCTTAGCCCAGGGTATGCGGCGCGGTCTCTGTTTAATTGGTCTCGCATCACCTGTATCTATCTCATGCTTGACGAGACCTGTTCTCCCGCAGTCTTTTCCCGTTGCAAAGATATCTCGAAACCGTAGCAGAAATTCCCTTGCTTGCTGTAGTTCCGAAGTCGATAAGTTGCTCTTAGAATTTTCCAGAAGTTGCTGGATGTGATCAGTTTCGACTTTGGTCGTGTCTTGCTTTTCTGGAGATTTATTGATTTGACGGAGATACTGAACTTCTTCACATCTCCCAACAACACTGTTTTTCTTCAGTTGGACCTCTTCTTTCCCAAGGTTCACAATCCTGACCTTGGATTTCCCTGTCGTCATAACTAATGTTCTGGCAGTGATGAGCTCCGGGTGCCGGCCAATATCTTCAACCATTACACATCTTCGTTGCCTGATTTTCTTTGGGAATTTTACTTCAACTAAGGTTTCTGTTCTCGGAGCCAGTGTGGTATTCTTTAAACAATAGAGGTTGCATGACTTAATTCCTCGCAGGAAGACTTCTTGATCTGGGAATTTCAATACTCCCCTGTCGATATCTAAAATACATCGGTTATTCCGCAAGAAGTCGAGACCCAGTATGCAATCGTCGGTAATATTCGCAATTAACGCAGGATGGGTATACACTTGATCACCGATTTTGAATTCAATTTCTGTATCACCGAGGACGGAGACTGGCTGGCCGGTTGCTGTCTGAAGTCGGCAGGATGGAGACTCTCTTTGCCACAAGATGGTGCGTTTCAGCAACTCAGGTCTTATAACAGTCCGTGACGCCCCCGTGTCAACGGTGAAATTGCAAGCACGATTATTCAGCGTCCCTTCGATGATCAAACTATTTCCGTTCTGAACTTGATTGATGGTGATGGTTGGGGCCTTCAGTTGACCAGCCAGCACCCGCCCCGCGGCCCTGGCGACATTTAGTTTAACGACTCCTCGTTAACTTGAGTTCCGGAGTCCACACTTCCCCTCTTCCTCTTGGGGCAATCGGTACGAATGTGCCCTTTTTCTCCGCAACCGTAACACGTCGGAATATAGCGGGATTTTGCCGAAGAAGAAGCCACCACTTCTCGGTGACGTGGTTGCGCTGAAGGCGAGGCCACCACTTCCCTAACTCTATGCGTACGTGAGTCTTGTCGTACGGCTTCTACTTCCAGAGCGTGAGCCATCGCACTCTTCAGAGTTTGGTGGTGTCCGAGTCGCACCGTAGCTCTGACTTCAGTATCCCGTAGGCCGTCGATGAATGCTTGCACCAGATTTACTTCCACCATCTCTGGTGTCATTGACATGTACGCACGCCGGACCAGCCGTTCAACCTCAACTCCCCATTGCTGGAGACTCTCGTTAGACCTCTGCGTTCTCTCGCGTAACTGCGCGCGGAAAACGTGCTCGAGGTGCTTGTTTCCATAACGAGTGTCCAGTCCCTCCATGAGACGCTCCAATGTCCTGCCGTCCGCAGGGAGGTTCTCTAGAACCAGCAGGGCGTCCCCTCGTAGAGCCAAAGTTAATGCCGCGAAAGACTGTTCATCATCCCAGCGGTTCGTCTTAACCAATGTTTCGAATTGATATTTGAATGCCGTCCAGGAAGACGTGCCATCAAAACGCGGCACATCAAATTTTGCGGCTGATGCACAGTGGGTGTGCGATGGTGAGCCAACGGCAACGGGTTCGCGTGCTTCGAGCTTGACGATTTTTTTGTTGATGTCCAGCAGGCGATTTTCGTGGCCATCAATCCTTGTTTCGAGGCTATCAGCTCGGGCGGAAACCTCCTTGACCTCCAAGGTGAGATTCTTTACCTTCTCACCCAACGTGACGAGGCCGTGGTCGATTTTATCGAGGATCAGGTTCTGCTTAGCCTCCTGATCGCGGCGAGCGGCTTCCTGTTCGCGGCGAGCTTCTTCCTGGTTCGCTGCGATTAGGTCCTGAAGCTTACGCTGGTTGGCCTCCTGATCGCGGCGAGCGGCTTCCTGTTCGCGGCGAGCGGCTTCCTGTTCGCGGCGAGCTTCTTCCTGGTTCGCTGCGATTAGGTCCTGAAGCTTACGCTGGTTGGCCTCTTGTTCGCGGCGAGCGGCTTCCTGGTCGCGGCGGACAGCTTCCATACTAGCTTGCATGGCGGCCAACACCGCAGCGAGGTTCAATTCCGAGGATGGTCCTGTTGGCACCTCAGCAGCTGCCGTTGCTTCCATGCCAGCCTGATCTTCCTCCTCCATACGATGACGCGCAGCATCCATCTCCATTTGCCTTCTTGTTCGTGGTCGCTGTTCGTCGTCTCTCGGTGTTAATGGCATTTCACTTCTGACACCAGTTGTTACGTACGTGGGTAATCAAATGCCGATTTACTGACGAGAGAACTTTATTTACCACAAACAATAACAAATTAGTCCAGTCAACAATAATCCGAATCGCAATTAACACTAGAGTACCGTTACACTATCGCCTAAGTCGTTGGTAAAAATCACTTCGAGTACTAGGGTAGTTCGCTCTTGATCGCAGTCGAAATCACAACTGACTCGCTTCCGGCCGGGGGCCCGTATTTATATGCGGAGCCAAGAAAATTCTAGATACCGACGTCCCCGGATCTATCCAGAATTCCAGAACAATTGAATCGCTTCTCGAAGTCATAAATCATTTTTATTTCTCGTAATAATAAAAGTCACGTTCATGCGAATTTCGACTCTATTGTTAACGTCGGAGAGTACAAATTCCCTTACGGTTAGATGATACCTATTACTACATGTACCTTGGTAGGTAGGTACCTTGTGGATGTTTCGAGATTTTTCCAAGTCTGTCTAAGCAAAACTACTCTAGACCTTTCGAACAGCAATGCGTTTTAATTATTACGTGCCACTCGTTATTTTCTCGGAGATATGGCGTGTTTAGTGGCGTAACAATACATTAACTATAAAAAGTAAAATAAACTTGTATTGCATATTATGACGAATAAAAATATATATCTTCTTCTTCCTGGCCTTGTCCCGTTTTATTTGGGGTCGGCGCAACACGTTTTTTTCTTCCATTCTGTCCAGTCACTCGTCACGCTATCACTAACTCCCTTTTCTTTCATATCACTTCTCACACAATCCATCCATCTTTTCTTGGGCCTCCCTCTCCCTCTCCATCCATCCACATATAAATTCATAACTCTTTTAGCAACATGCTTTTCATCTCTCCTCTCCTAATTAAACTAACCAGATCGGTCCAAATAAGCACCATATTTTAAATGCGTGCCTGGGGTCTATATGCCTGGTTTACCATAACGACCTTTTTGCTGTGAGCGGTAGCTAAGCTAAATGTTTGAAACATGCCACGAGACGTCGCTCATAGCACCGCGCGCCCACTTAGCGATGCCGCCCCGCTCGCCGCGCCGCTAGCATCGAGGTCCCTTAAGGTGTTTTACCTAATTGCCTGGAATGCATAGCCTTTTTTACAGCTTCGTCAGTCTGCACTTTCATATTCTTCTTGACGGCTTGTCTTGCAGCTAAGATTCTTCTCAGTAGCGCAGGGAGGACGCCTCGACGCACGGACGCCTTGACAAACCCGACTCCTACGGGTGACCAATGAACAAGGCCTTTTTTCACCAATGCTTCTAGTTTAGCTTTTGGTATTCTAAGTCGCCAAGCTCCAAATTCGTATGCTGCTTCACTGGAGAACAAAGAAGAAGGAAATTCAAATGTCACAATGAAGAAAGGTATAACATAGGTTAGAACAGGCTAGGAGTTAAACTAGCCGTAACTAGCCTGCATCATAAGTACATTAAAATTTAATAGGACTTTACAATACTGTCACATAACAGGTAAGTGATTCCATGATTATAATAATGAAATAAATAACTTCTTTCGAAAAAGCCCGCCAAAAAAATCCGAACAATTTACATAGGAGACTCTGTCATAGACAATATAGAAGCGGAGCTAGTCCATAGTCTGTTTATGTTTCGGATTTGACGATAGTCCAAAAAAATAAGTTTTCAATATAGGTTAATTTCATAATTGGAACCTATACTCGTACTACATGTAAGAGTAAATTAATTAAATTATATACGTTAAACTTACCCATTTATATTTTGCACCCGACCAATGCACGTGGAAAAGCAGTAGTTGTATGCAATCATCATCGATGGATACAGGCTTTGAAAGTCCAGAACAATAACTGGATCAGTGTAGAAACGAGATTCTGGCGACACAAATGATTATAGTTTATTACTAACTTTTGCCAGCTTCACCCGTGTGAAATTACTACTAAAGCTAATATTTCATCACTTGTAAAAGGATTTTAGGATACCTGGTTCAAAAATAAGTGGTAGACATTCAGGAGCCTTCATAGCGGCTCTTTGCTTCACAGTAGGTGACAACGCCACCAGGTTGAGAGGCCTGGCTGCTCGCAGCATCAGGGACTCGACGCGGAACTGGGAGCCTCGAGACAGCACCTCCCACCACTGTAGCCCGAACAGACGAGCTAGTTCTGACGTTCGATCTATGGAAACAGAAAATTTATAAAGAAGGCACAGCTGGAGCTGGCACAACATTTTTGTAGTTTTTAATTATTAAAGTTGTCATCAAATAAGAGAAAAAATTAGTAACAATAAATCATCAAAAAATGGCGTAATGAGTGCTGTCATGTCTTGTGATCATGGCATTGCCTATCAATTTGACTATATTTATGTAGAAAAACTTACTTACAGTAGGTCAACTTTCAAGGCAGTGTTAAAAATTGAGTCAATTAATAAATACTTACTTATAATATCAAGTTTCTCTAACATCCTCACAGTTCCTGACAGCCTGGTCAGGTAGTGCTCTACCGGAATCCATCTCAATATCCTGGTATCATCGCGCCACCACTTCGACAACTGCGCATAGCTGAACTTAGGAACTCTTTCCTTCAACACCTCATACATGCAGTTTTCAAAACTGTAGCTTGATAATGCCATCTCATGGCGAAACAAACGCCAAACGTTCAACATTATCCTTCCAATAATCCGTCCTTCAAAATCATTCTCCTCCCCTCTCCAACGTTTTTGTCGATACTTCTCTGTTATTCTCGAAATTTCTTTGACAATCTCGAGTCCTAAATTTTGTGCTCTTTCTAAGATGTATCCCCAAGAATTCGTTTCTATTTCGTATCCGCACAATATGTCTGGATCATGTTTCATTACTAATTCGATCACTTTATCTAGAAGTTCAGTTTCATTGTCGACGTAAGTTACATCGACGTTGAAGATGCACCTATCTAAATATCTGACTGGTGTGAATGTCTCAACGACTATGATTTTTGTGATAGTTTTCTCTAAGCGATGCCCTGGTGGACAGTCATTTGTTACTGTTAGGAATAATACTTCGATAGGATCAATCGCAGGATCGGGATACAAGTCTCCTCTCACTGCTGTGTGAACTTCAGCCACCATGACTGTTAGAAAATTGACCTGAATAACAACATTTATGAATTAAAAGAAGACTAACAATTACTAGAGAGTTTAGTATAGTATTGCTTTGTTTTCATAAGTTATTGATACCTGATATTAATACTCACTTCAACTAAAGAGCCCTCAGGCGCAGAACTGCTTTCTGGCCTATTTTCTGAACTACCAAAGCATAGAAATGAACCATCAGGTTGCATGGTTACTTGAAGACTATTATTTAAATTGGTTTTGTCCTGAAAAAAATAAAATAAAGAATTTGATTTACAAGAGTTTTTGATTATTACAGAGTGGTTATATATATGTTGTTTTCTTACCTTATCATCAACTTCTAAACTAATACTGTTATCAATTTCATATTTTAGACCTAAAGCTTGGGAATTTTCCAACTCATCTATATTTTTGCTAATATCGTCGTCATTGGCAGTATTGTCTTCTTGTTTCACCTCACTATCTTTACTTAACAACCACTTTTTAATTTCATTTCTGGTCGGCGGTTTTTTTATTGGTTCTAAAATGCATTTTCTGTTACCTGCCAGTAGTATTTTCAAGGCATCTGGCTTTGAAGATTCTTGAGACATCTCATTGGTTTGCAGAAAAAGTAACTGACGCAATTCCTCTATACTTGTCTTATCTAGCACTTTTTCGAAAGGTTTCTGATCTCTCGATAGTTTACTGTTAACTTTCAACACCATTTGCCCTATCTCTACTTTATCTCCTACATCTTTGTGATCTGAATAGTACGGCTCACAGTTTCTTACTTTAGGTATACCATACTGTTGTAAATTAGAGCACACATAGCTCTTAGTAGGAGGTTTTATTTTAGGTGTTAATATTTTTGAATCTTTTCTTTCAAATAAACTAATGTTTTGTTCAATTTTGAGGTTCCTTTCCTTAATTGCTACACCAGTATCCACCTGTACTTCAGAATTACTATCTTCTAAAATTTCACGTTTTTCTATAAACATTGGTTCAAAGATTTCCGCTCTAACAGATTCTTGAGGTTCACTAACAACTTTATTAGTATCTTCTAGAGACAGAGACATATCAAATATTTTAGATTTATCATAAAAACTAATAATACCTAATCTGTTATTTTCAGGAGAAGATTCTATTTCATTATCACTGTAATTGAATGTTTGATTGAATGAATTATTAGCTTTAATATTTGAAGGCCCTGCTTTAGGTTCAAATTGGTTTTGTAAATCATAAGCTTCTGCAACCACTGGCTGCAAACGTTCCTTTGGTTTTGATACTTTATTGACTAAATCCACGATTGATTCATTTTTTACTTTGCATTGTACTACATCAACTTCATCAGGTTGTATAGATTTATCTAAAATACTTTCAGGTTCAGGTTTTACAACTTTTCTTAGATGAGAATCTGTAATATCTTCTATAGTTTCTCTTGAAATATTTATTTCGTCCATTTGACTTATATCTGTTGTAGATTCTGATTTGTCGTCAAATTCATTACTGGTTTTCTTTTTAGATTTAGGTCTAGATAAGCCAAGTTTAAATGGTCTCATTTTTCTTTTTCTAACCTTCTTTGTATCTAGAAAGTTAACTGATCATTAATGGTTTGTAAAGTGGTTATAGAATGTATAGTAAGTCGGCTATCTTTATTGGCTTATTGAAGATGTTTTTAAAGGAAACAACGATATTGTACTTACGATCTTCGTCACACGTTCCGTCCAGCTGTGGAATACTAGCGCCATCCCAAAACGAATCATTCCATGAGGGAGAGCTCTCGCTTTCATCACCTTTACTAAAATAAACATCACTGTAGTGTACTAAAATATAAATGCCAGTATTCATGGAAATAGTCACGAGTACCTACCTCTTATCTTGATCAAGAATGATGGTATCGTCATCAAATATTCGGGAATATTCAGCATCATCAGAGTCAATGTCTCCATTTTGCTCCAAATTAGCTGGTGTTCCCATAATGCTGTCATCTTCTATTGGTTTCTCATCCATATCTTGTAACATGTCTACTAGCTCTAAATCTTCATTATTTACTAAAATAAAATTAGAAATTGAATGAGCAATTGTGTTAAATTAAGAAATGGTATGAATTTTTTTCTTAAATAATAAATACATACATATAATTTGACTATAATGTAGAGACAGACTGCTGTTTAAAGCTAAACTTTCATCAACAAGTGTATTATCAAAATCTTCACTGTTGGAAAAGTTCCCTCTCAATGTTTTATTGAAACCTGCGCCCAAAGAACTATCGGGTAAATGAACACTAACATCCACTGCATTAAACAGTTGTGTTCCTTCCATACTCTCTGCTGGATATTGTGCTACTTCTAGAGGTTTACTTTCATTCTCAGTTATTACAGGTTTATCAACTAAGTTGGACATTTTAATCAAAAACATTTGTTCAAACTTGTAATGTGATTCTGTCTCCTCAGCCTTTATCCTGCCCTGTGATAGTGACTTTGAAGCCAGAGAAATATTTAACTGTTTTCGCCTTTCGGATTCTTGATTCCATACTTCTTCTAAGCCTGGGTTTTCAATTCCATCTCCTTTGCCTATTCTCTGGCGATTTATGATATGAGATGCAGCACAATCTGCTTCATAGTAGCAAGAACTTTCAGGTTTGAGTCCAAATTCATTTGGGCTTTGTGCTTCACTGCTGTTCTGTGATATTCCAGCTTTACGAAACTTGACAGTCTGTAAATCTATGTTGCTCATTCCAAATAAGTTGAAGTCTATGAAAAATTGTAATGTGAAATTCAAATGTGACTCATGAGGTTGGAATGCTTGGCCTAAAATAGCGCCATTACTGCAGAGTTCCACGGCTTGTTTGATTAAACCAGGACTGTATAAAAATACTTTAAGATATAGATGTTCCTTGTCATGGAATCCATAGAAGGGTCTGTAAAATTAAAAAATATAATGACTTCTAAAGTACCGATAAAATATATTGTGGTAGTTTTGATAGTACTTACAATCCTTTTACTAAAGTTATTTTGTAAACATGTTGGTTTGAAGATGTTGCTTGCTTTAGTGCAATATTAAGTGCTTTATCCAAACTAGCCGCAATCTGCAAATGCCCAGTAAAAGTTAGATCTACAGTTCAAGGAAATAATTTATTCTAGTTAAAACTTACATCTAAATTTTAACTGTCTTTAAGCTGTGAGTGATGTTATTACCTGATATAAAAATTGTGGTTGCGGGTTTGATGTTGGACAAGGTATGTAGAAATATGGAAATACTCCGTGTATGTGGAGACATGCTTTGTGACCATCAGGGGTCGGCCCAAATATTCGGAAAATTGGCACCTGAAACATGTTATTTATGTGTTGAATTGTGTTAAAAACAACTTTGGAGCAAGTGAGGGGCCAATGTTATCATTATTTAAAAATATATTCTAACTTGTTGAAATTGTCTCAACTCATAACTTAATATTTCTTCCTAAAAAGTAATAAGAGTTTAGTAACATGAAAAACTGCCCTAAAAATAACTTGGGTAGGATTGACAGAAGTCCCCTGCGGGGACCTCCTATTCCTGTCTGCAGGATTTAAAGTTATCTAACATGAAGAGGATTACAGTGAGAAGATTCTCTGTGGACTGGTCAATGGAGCCCTGCTTTGCAAATCTTCTACTTTGGGTGGTTTAAAAAAATATAACCACAAAGGGTTAAACCTAAATTTCTAGCCTAAGCTATCCATATTGAGGTGGCATAAAGTTCCGAGCTCACTTTGCTCGCTCTTGGACTGGTTATTCTAATTAATTATGGGTGTAAATTATAGGTAATTAGTTAAGTATTCATGTGGATTTTGTCTTAAATGAAAAAAGTGTTTTTTTTTTTTTTTTCTAAAAGGCTATAAAGTTTATAGTCTACTTTACATAATTATTTGTATGACATAAACATTTTCAACAAAAAATTATGAGCGTCCAACTTACTGTCTTGTATATTACAGTTTAGTCTAGAAATGTGACTTAACGACTTACCTGCTTGATATCTGCTCCTCGAAAATCTGAATAAATCACATCTATTCCAGGAGTTGGCTTACTCAAGTAATGATCACAGACTACAATTCTAACTGAAAATTCAGGATTGGCGCGACTGCTATCTGGAATTAAGCATGTTGTTCAAAATTCAACCGAGTCGGTAAGTTTAAAAAGTTCAACTTTTACTTACTATCCAAAGCGCTCATGCTTGGAGCGCTATGAACATATAAAAATGTAAGATATAAACCGTGTAAACTTTCAAAACTTCGGCCTCGTAATTTATTCAATTTCAATTTTCATGTTACAACTTGTTCTTGTGTCAATATTCGCAATAACAACAAATCAACACAAACTTCGACTCCGTACGAAAATGTGACAAACTGACAATGTTTACAATTTTTGACAGTCAGTAAGATGTGACACTAATGACAGTGACAGGAGCAAACCAAATTTTTTTATGATGTTTTTGACCTGGATGCTAAGTTTTTTAGGTCATCAGTAGCCTTCTGGCAAAATAGTACTTTGTGTCACTCGTAATCGTATTATCGTAACCGTAGGGTATACGAGTACTAGTTCCTTGACGGTAACGTATATTCATATGCATATGTGTGTTTATTCGTATGCATATTCTAGTGCTTTTATCAAGAGGGTGCCAAAGAATGTTGTCGTTGGTTCATTTGCGAATTGCGATCAATCTGCTTTAAAACTTATCCCGACCACCTGGTTTTTTGTCTAATCGGATGTTTAGACTTGTTGCCCAAAGCAACTCAATATCTGCTTATTTCTGATGCAGACACCTTGTGGGGAAAAATGGAATGAAAACCGAAATTTCGGTTTTCATTATCCTTTTCCCAGCGTATTTACGGGCGCACCAACATACAGAAAATTAACAGCAAAGCAATGACAGTGAAGTTGACAGCATCATCATCATTCAGTTCGTTTCATTCACTCATTTCAAATTGGTCGTGTTTTTATTACATTCACAATTCCATTTCATTGCGTTGCGTGCTACTTTTAAAACAAATTTTAAAATAATAATTGTCGTTGTTGAATCTCTTTTTTTATTTGTGTGTGGTGAACCTAAAATTCTACGTGTTGTGAATAGTGTGGTGTTTTGTTTATTGTAATAAACAGAAAAATGTAATGTTTTTTGAAAATGAATTACTATTTCAATGATAGACTCAGCAACGAAATAACAATATTTGTTAAAAGATAAGAATTATACATAAACGGGACGATGGATGATGATGAGGCAGACTTACGTGAACAGATATTCCACAACAACGTGAGGGAGCAAATCGTGAGTATTGAAACAAAGGCTATTATTGTATTCCCCAATCTAAACAAGATACGAGCGACTCCCAATTCGCATATAATCAAGTTTATTTATTCTTGTTCATCAACCTAGATTCATAGTGTGTCGAGCAGGAATAGGATATACCTAGGTACGTTATAACGTTACATGCGTTCTAGTTCTCGGCGCCATTCAGGCAAGACCTAACGTTTTCTTTAAACAATTCGACTGGTTTTCTGTGTCATCACTTTGGTGCCAAATGGCTTGAGTGACCATGACAATACTGTTATCAAATCTAACTTCTTCAAGGTTAGTCCTAGTCGATGAATAGCCTCTGAATATAAAATAAGTAATTGGTTTAAAGAAAGATTCATAATATAAACAAACAGAGAAGATAAATACTTAGCTAATACAAAAAAAAAAAAATAATATAAAATTTTTATGATGAGAGTTTAAAAGGACGAGAAACAGTGCTGGCTGTAACAAGTTTAGTTATAAGAACATATAAAATTCAACTATCTTTTAACACATTATCAATAGTGTGTAATACATCTTGCTGGTCCCTCAACACTACTCCATAGAACTTGACCTTATATTCTTTGCAATGTAATAACTCCTAGAAGCTAGGGTCTATAATAGAAGGCTTTATTGGTTCAGTTTGATTCCCACATTGAAACAAATATTTGTATGAGGTACATACAGATAGTTGTTTCAGGCCTGGGTGTCTTGTACAAGTATACGTGTTTATGAATGCACCCATAATATAGAAGTAATTTTTAAGATGAGATAAGAGTCTTTAAAATATATAGCAATGAATTTTAAATATTATACAAATCTGTTTTTATTAGTTCATTAAACCCTAAGTGAACGCCGGCATTCGCACATCTATTGTCTTACTATTGTGTCTCAAATTGACGGTATCTGAAAGGTTAATAGAAGTGACAACTAGGTCCATCCATACTTAATAAGAAAGCCTGATAAGAATTCAATTCCATCATACAATACATTACTTAATTGATGTACTTAAACATTAATAGGAAGTAATAACTTAGTAGAAAATATAAAAATGAGTTTTTACATTAACAATTTAAAGATTAATTACAAAAATAAATTGATATTAATGTATTAACTTGAAGCTATGTCGGTCAAGGAGAAATTCTTTATTTAAAATTCTAGCAAGAAGCTAAACAATTTAATAATAAGTAATACTAGTTTTTTTTTTTTATCTAAGCTAGGTCTTGGCAATCCAAGATTATTGTTTAGTATTCAACAATGCCGGTGTCAACTTTGATAATACAATAAATTTCAATTATAAAAAAAAAATAAGAATCTTATTTTGAAAGAAAAGAAAGGAAGGCCTCCCACAACGTGGACCAATACCTGGTGAGAGTCGTAGGAATCCGATGGATGTGAGACGCACATAACAAGTTGTTATGGCAACTCTTTGTGGAGGCCTATGTCCAGTGGATGTCTTGGCTGAAATATTGATGATAGTGATAAAAGAAAGAAAGTAAATATTTGTTACTCACACTGGATAAACAACAATCACAATAAATTTTTTGTTTACAGATCTTCCTACTACTATTCATCCTACTATACCTCGTGTCATTTATGTTGATCGAGAAGTTCAGACGTCGAGACAGCGAGGATTATTTCACGGGAGATGAAGATGAGGTTAAAGTTTACCGAATCAGTCTGTGGCTGTGTACGTTTGCACTAGCCGTGTCACTTGGGTCTGCCCTCTTACTGCCAGTCTCTATAGTCAGCAATGAAGTGCTCATACTATACCCAAACAGTTATTATGTCAAATGGCTCAACAGCTCTCTTATACAGGGTGAGTTTTATTTTTCACTTAAAATAATAATAATGTAAATAAAATATCAAAAATAATCACCACTTCCTAAAAAGGAAAAAACAATCTTGTGATCTTGAATCTTTCAAATTCCCACTAAAAGTACTCTACTACAAAAGTAGATTGTAAACAGGTTTAATTACGTAAAAGCCCCTTTGCTAATTTTTACCCTATTTATTTTTACATGTGCCTACAGATTAAGGAAACTTTATATTATAATTTTGGGATACAGTTCAAATTGCAATTGCATACTTTTGTTAGGTGTTAGGTATCTACCTGGTACCTGGTTGGATAAACAGACAAAAATTGTTGAAATTGAGCAAATATTTACACAATAGAAATTGTGTAGTCTGATGTAATGGTATTGCGTAATAAATCGATAGTTAAAAAACAAACCACTAGACCTACATGTGAGTAGTTTTAGAAATATTTACTTCTCATAGTGTATTTTTCCTTAGCAACTCGCCTGAATAGGTAGGTGGTTGAAAGCGTAACTGGCGAGCGTTCGGGATTCAATTCAGTTCAGATATATGGGGGCGTCCATAAATTACGTGAGGTGTTTAAGGGGGGGAGGGGGTCGAGTCAAATCTCATCTAATCTTACGTTGGAGAGAGGGGGGGTCTCGGCAAATATCACGCAATTTTTTTTCTGATTGAAACAAAAAAAAAATTATACTATTTTGGTCCATTTAATCCAGATTGTACATGCATATGATTTAATCTTAAGCGTAATCGTAATACGATAAAGATCATTCACTAATTCGTTCAATAGAAAATAATTTCATTCATACTTCGACGTTATACATTTACTTACTGTCAAACCACCATATTTGTTTTATACCAAATAGCTCAACAATCCAACACGTTTACGTAAGAAACTCACATTTTGAAAAATCTCACGTGAGATTGGGAGATGGGGGAGGGGGTTGAATAAAATCTCACGACATCTCACCAGGGGGGGAGGGAGGGGCAGAAAATTAAAAAAAACACCTCACGTAATTTATGGACGCCCCCTATGGTATTACCACAAAATAGATAGGTAGTAAGTCAATCTCATGTATGTACTTCACTTTTTATACTTACGCTAGGCGACCGCGCTAGGGTCAGCGCGATGCGCTGAACTGTACGATTGAGCCGAAATATCGTGTCCGTATGCGGTGTCTATGTGTGCGTTGCTCGAGCGCTCTTTGTATGTAAATTGTCTTCTGTATGTATCTATTTTGTGGTATTACACAGACTTGCTGCTAAAACGTTTTAAAATACGACTTTTAGGCCTATTCTCTGGGGTAATCCAACCGTGAAATACTCGTCGGTACCTAATGGAGTGTCGCGAGGGGGACAAGATTGATATTATAATCGATGTCACCTGTTACGAGTACGCCACGAATGGAGGGCCATTCTACGATGCGATGAATTCAAAAGCCGAATAAATCATTTAGTGACGTTACCAGATTTTTTTTACCGCATAATCAATATGCACGGTAAAGAGAAACCTCTCCGAAACTCGTAACTTTTCTTGTTCTGTACACAAAACTTTTGCACAAAGACGTTTTGGACACACAAGCGACTTACAAGGTGTGTCCCAAACTAACTATGACTTGAATGAACATCACACTAATATTATAAAGGTGAAAGTTTGAGTGTGTGTGTGTGTTTGTTACTTCTTCACGCTCTAACGGTTGAACGGTTTTCGATGAAACTTAGTACACGGATAGACCATGTCCTAGGAATTTTTATTCCGAAAGTGGGTATGTTCCCTTGGAATAGTTTTCTACTATCACATGAGCTGAGCCACTGGCAGTTGCTATAGTCTGTCTAAAAAGTCAACCGACTTGGGAATTTTGTATAACATTTAATTATCCTTTCAATCGTGGAAATTACAGACACAATAGAAAGACAATAGGTGCGCGAATGCCAGCATTCGCTTGGGGTTTAATGAATTAAAAAATACTTATATTCGATACTTTTGATAAGGTTCTTCTATTAGTACCTAAACAATGATCAGTATCTCTTAATCAACCTTGATTATTAAACCAGCATTGACTACATCAAATTTCATTTTACCTTAATAATTACCTAAGTCGGTTGATTTATTAGACAGACTCTAGTTATAATATGAGTACAAAGGTACTGCGTATATCTAATCAGATTTCCAGCAGGTACCTAACCTATCGTGCGAAATTGCGAAAGGGATTAAAAAAAAAATTGACAATAGTGTGTATAAAACTAAAGTATGTGAAATCTTAAAGTATTAAAGAAACTTACACATCTAAACTAAAGAAAAGAAAGATTTGTTTGTTTTTGTTTGTATGTTACGATTTAACTCAAAAACTAATTGACCAATTCCAAAAAATCTTTCACCATTAGAAAGTTACATCTTTACTGAGTTACAGGCTATTTATTTTCTACTTTCATATGGGCGAAGTCGCTGGCAGACGCTAGTATTAAATAAACTTCACATATAATTTAAAATTGATGTTATGTTAGATGTAACCAACCTTACCAACCCGCACTGGGCCCGCGGGATAACGGCCTATTCCCTCTCCTAGAGAGGAGGCCTGAGTCCTAGCAGTGGGAACATTAAAAGGCTGATTATGCATATGCTAGGTGTACCTCAATTGTGAACTTGTTCCAGGGTTATGGAACCACGTGTTCCTTTTCTCAAACCTGTCAATGTTCGTGTTCCTGCCGTTCGCGTACCTGTTCTCCGAGTCGTCCGGCTTCCCTGGGTGTAGGGGGCTGAGGGGCAGGGTGTATGAGACCTTCATAGTCCTCGCGCTACTTGGTGTTGCCATGCTGGGCCTGGCGTACGTCATCTCGGCGTGGTTGGAAGGAGACCGTTCCAGTATTGATGCTCTGCTAAGTGAGTACCTATAACATTTGAATTCTTACCAAAAACAAGACTCGGAGCCTACTGAGGCCATGGGTTTTGCGAAAGTGAACCCTGGAGCCTTGGAACGAAGGCAAAAAAAGAACATAGGAGTGGGTTTTAGTCTGTAAAAGTCTGACACGCCCTCTCGCTCCACCTTAGGGCGGGAGAAGTCATTGGATGATTTCCCACCTAAAAACAAAAAATAAACAAAACCAAGTAAAATACACTTAATGAGACACATTGCTTAATTTTAATAAAAAAAGTAAAGTAGATAATGATTTCTGCCAGCCCTAAATGCAAAAATATACAGATGCAGACGTGAAATACGCCTAGAGAAATTTTCGCAACATTGGGAGTCATTTTCGCTATTATAATGCAATAAAATTGGATTGAAAGATACTCGTTTCTAAATAAATAATATGAAGACTGCGAATTTGTGTGACTTCCAATATCGTTTCATGTAAACTACATCGCATTTTGTGATTTACAAATGGTCGTAGTCAGCATAAACAATATTCATGTCCGCCGTGTTCAATTGAGTGTGAAGAAAGCGAGTGCACAGTAATTGTTCGGCCACAGTCAATATTAATGGAACTGGAAACTGTGCTACTTACTGAGACACTGAATTTTTTAAATATTTATATAGTCTGACTCAAACATACAATTTCAAAGAATATAATATCTGTTTGTTACACGGTTTAGGTATTTTTTTGATTAGGGTTGCCAGGTCTTTAAACCGAAAAGCCGGACAAGCCAGCCAATATAGTCGGACATTTGAGTAAAATATCCGACATTTTTTTTACATGTCAAAGTCTACTTTTTTATTATTGACCATATTATACATATTTTTTAATTCTTGTTGTTTCATCAACAATTAAATTGGCTGCTATAATTGCCATTCCGCTTCGCTTACGCCAGCGATACAAAACAAAGTAGAAGACATGGTAAATCTAAAAAAAAATGACTAATTTAATAGCCTAACAAAAACCGGACAGACTGGACTCCGCCTAATTTGGCCGGACACGCAACTAAAAAGCCTGTCTCTGTCCGGCTTTAGTCTGAAGCCTGGCAAAGATACTTTTGATCATAAAATGCTATGTGCAGTGATTGTCTCTCATTTGCTGCTTGCTTCACAAATTTTGCACCATTTTCACATCCTACTAAACTAGACTATGTAAAATTCTTCTATTTAAAATGCTACACTATGATTTAACAGCACATTCGTTGCTACAAGCACCGTCGCGGATAAATTGCTGTCCTGATTGCTGTGCCCGCCGTAACACATCAGTACCCCGGCCCTGACAATCAAACCTACGACGCGTATCAAATGTATTGTATGTAAAATTGTATTAACATGTTTCCATTGTTTGCTCACAGATTTGTGGACATACCTCCCATTCCTGTATTCCTGTGTGTCGTTCGTGGGAGTCCTAATGTTACTAGGTGAGTCATAAACATTCTCTCTTATCGACGGTAAATTATTGTATAATTAAGCATGTCTGTACTGACTTTAACTGCTTATCAATAGATCGGTCGTTAGCCTGTCTACTTTCTTTATTGTAAAAACTGGCTACGCATAGACAGGTTCTATGCAACTTTTCTATCAAATTGCACATGCTCACAGCGAGAGTTTACAGCGAACAATGTTCTATTGCATGCCTCAGTCGCATGTGTATGCGCTGCATGCTATGTTCCTAAGAATCCTACGAATGTCTCAAAGGCCTATCGAAGCTTTAAGTTAGGTGACGTCACGAGGCGGCACTCGCAGACATTGACCTCTAATTATTACATTCTGTTTATTTCGTTGAGAGTCGTTAGTGAAGGTAGAGTGCATCGAACTCGGGGTTAAATTGGATTTTTTCAATACGGTCGAACAATACCAATATTAAAATAACTTTTCTGGTTTGTGACGTGAATAGTTATAGTTACGTTGGTTCAATCATATCGATTACTGTGAATTATAGCAATTGTATTGTTTATCGATATGTCTGCACTGATAAAAGGCATATTTTAATCAGCTGTAATCTTTCAGAACCAATAAAACTTTATTAGCTAAGTGTACACGTGAATACATAAATAAAGTATGGCGATGGCTACCGTGTCCTATCATCCTCCGGCAACATGCCCATTTTGAAATTATGAAAAAAAAAGTAAATAACATAATAACTGAAAAAAAAAAACTATCAATAAAATGCACACAGCTAACTTTTTAAAGTATTTAAGTCCTATTAATTTTCTTGCTCTTCTTCTTTTTCATAATATTCTACTTTCCTATCAAGAAAGTCTATGATAAGATCTTTGTGCTGCGGAAACATTTCGTCCAATTCCTTCCTCGACTCCTGAAGCTTGTCCAAGTCTTCAAGCTCTTTATACGCTTTAGTTGTGTAGAGGCGAGCCTTGAAGCTGTTCTCGTTGAGCCGAAGCGCCAGATCACAGTCTTCGAACACCTGTAGGTAAGAAGAGCAGCATGACTTGAACTTTGCGAATACTGACAAATGTTTGCACTGACTGGACAGGTCCACTCAAATTTGTATGGTTCTTTTTCAATAGACCATCTCAGACAAATCTGCATGGTTCTCATGTGATTTTGACCATTACATATTTATTATGTGGACTTTAAAAGAGACTTTGACCCCTGAGTTTGTTTCGGTGTTTCCTTTCAGAGTAATCAGCTAGGAAACACCGGCCTCATCTAGTTTAAACTGACGAAAAAAAATTATCATTTTCATAATTCATTTATTTATCATTTAGCACAATGCACTTTTTATCTGTATATTATTTTATACCTGCATAAGTAGAAAGGTGATGAGCTGGCAAGCTGTCAAGAGTGGAATTTTATCTATTTATGCCAAGTGCGGTTTCAATTTATACTATGGCACTTATATCATTCGGCCTATTACTAGTTATCAGTACATTACTTCTTGTCCAACAAAAATATTACTTGCGTCTTTATTGCGGAATGAATTGATCGTTTACGTGCAATGAATGTGACCGCCATACAATATTTGTTCAGTTTGTATGATGTTAGAGTTACTGGTTATTGCGTACACCGCGAGAAGAAGGATTTAGGTAACGCTATGAAAGGCTTGTCAAGCAAATACCAACAGATTTTTTAACAAAACTCTTGAAAATAAATGTTACGAGGCAGCGAAGAACACGAAATTAAAATTTTCTTAAGTTTTTTTTACATTGTGCATTTTGTCAAATATGTGCGAGTATGTTGCGTATGTTGATTCAAATATTATTTGCGACTTTGACGAAATTATTATCATTAAATATCAATACAACCTCTTTCAGTCCATACTCTATTGGATGGCTGTTATGTTAGTCATCCAATAGGAAATCGTGTTACGGTCATAAATCATGATTATTTAAACCAACATAGAACTTCACAAGGTCTTGCAAAATGCAAATATCTTTTAAACATTTGAATTTATTGGGTAACCCTACACTTTCGCCTCAAGTGATACGATAAAGTGGACGACAGGCCTAAAAACACTGTAAATAAACTTGTGCAAATATGGATCCTCAACTAACGTAAAACATGTGTCTACCAAGTCGCTACCTTTTAACGAACCCAGTTCACGATAAAGGCATACATAATTGATTAATGCCACACAGATAATCGTCGATAAGTTTGTATTTAACAAACGTGCGAGAGCCATAGACATGTTATATGTATCTTGAATTTTAATCTGTTAGTGTTTACAAAGCTTCATTGAAAAGGATTCTTAGTAACACAGATACTGGACTCATTTTAATAACAATAAACGACAAAAAGGGCTTTAGAACTTGCTAGCGTTGTGGGATTGTTTGAAATAGTTACCGTGGCCCCGAAACGCTAGAGACAACTGAAGGATTAGGGGGTTTAAAAAGTCTGTAAAAGTCTTATCCTACCTCTCGCTCCACCCAAAGCGATTCCCCACGTTAAAAAAGGCTCTAGAACTTTTTGTATCCCAAATTATCTTCTTAATTTCCGAAAAACATATAACTCTTTATTTGTGCAATAATCGTCCTTTCCAATCTAATGCGCATTATCTTTTGAAGCGGTTTTTGTGTGTAACCATGTAGATAATAAGTATTATTTTGCAGATTAAAGTCTCGTTTTTATCCTAATTACTTATCACTATCTTTTGTCGTCAATACAACAGTCACCTTCGGTCGGATTTGTGGATCCGGCACAATGGTTACATCCGCAAAAGGTACTGACGAAGTTGGTGCGAGAACGAACACCATTCCACTCCAACGGTGCATTAAGATGGCAATAAAATCTAAATTACAATATCTAGTTTCGATATTGAATCCATAATTATTAAACTGTTATAGCTCTGGGAATAAACTGGTCACGTTAATGAACTTTGACCTATCCTAAATGGTGATAACGTACTTGTTCATACTGTGATGTCTAGCACTGACCTTGTCGAATTTTCCTAGCTTGATTTTAGTGAGTGCTCGGTCACAGTACAGCATAGGGTCATCTCGGATTTGTTCAATAGCTCGGTTGTAGCATGAGAGTGCCCTGTCATATTCTTGTCGACGGAACGCCTTGATGGCTTGAGTCTTCAGAGTGTCAGCTCGTTCGCGCCGTACCTTCTTATCCTGGTAGCGCTTTTCTGCATCCTTGCTCACTTCTGCCATCCAAACCTCTTTATCCATCTCGTCCTGGTCATTTGAAAATACATGAATAAGAAATTAATCACATATAACTAATCTACATTTAAGGTACCAGCTGTGAAGGACGTAGACTTCGATCGTTTATTCATTATTTATAATGTTGTGTTACAGAATTGTAGGTACCTAGATATATACTTATTTTATTCATTTATCAAGAGTGGAGATAGTACTAAATAAATTCTGTTACTACCTCAAAGGCACTTCTATCACATAATATAGATTTAGTTGTTATATCGCGATGATGATTGGGTAAGAATTAGTCCTTGTCTCTCCCCAGGAGTAAATCATCATCTTCAGTAACCATTAGCCAAAGTGAAAGCGCCAGGGTTTCCAGCGAAATTCTTATTAATTTTATATGTATGTTGATTAAAATATGATGTGCGGCATCATTCATGCAATCATTTTGAAGTTATTCAGTAGGGTTAAACAAACAAAGGGAGTTGTATGGATGATTTTAATCGACACCGACTAAGACATGCAAAATGCAAAAAAAAAATGTAAACTCTGCGGATTGCCTTGGAGCATTAGTCGTAAATATTTGTCAGGAATAAAGAACATAAGTCAATATTTCAAGCATTCTGTGCACGTACAAAAATATCCTATCACTAACATTACAGCACAACCACTCGTTGAAATTGTGGAGGTCTCTATCATACAACAAGATAAATTGTTAGTAAACTGTGCTACTAAGTTCTTGCCAAGTTCTCAAAATATTTGACGAATGGTTAGCACCTACTTTGTAGTGATTGATAAAGTAATTAACATTGTTTTATGACAGTCTTGATTTCGGTCAGTCACGTCATGCCCTATTGACCGATTTGCCTAAACGGTTATTCTGAAACCTGTTTTTGACATTGTTTGTATATAACTATAGATATATGTAGCGCCAAAAGAAAGATCCACTCTGTTTATTTACAAAACAGATCTCGTGTACGTAAATTTGGGTATAACCGCAGAGGAAATCATTTTCCTCTTGTTTTTGTGGCAGCAATAAAGTCGTTGGCGTTTGATAAAAAATAGACAGGATGTACTTATATTGAATTAAGTTTTTGACTCCATTACTGTTATTGTCTTTCGAGGCCGAACATGTAATTTTGTTTTAGAGATCAATACTAAGGCAGCGAAGACGCCTCGTAATCGTAATGTATGTAAACAGTAAACATGAATATTTCTGTCCGCACTGCGAATAGAAAAGAACAACAGTATCTACACGAGGTAGATGTTTATTTATAGAGAAACGCGAGCCAAATTGCTTTCACTGATAATATAATGCGATACGTGCACTTACTCAAATCTTGGAGGTCTATGAAAGTGCATCGCATGCCGATAGAAATATATGCAGCAGCCGAAGCCGTACAGGTGTGCTCAATAAACCATCCGCGATAAGTGTAGATTATCATCCGAATCTATGTTCAGCGCGATTCACGGTCTCGGCCCCAATAATTACATGATCAGATCAGACCCAGATAAATCTATTAAGAGTTTTGACGACCCAATTATAAACCCACGTGTTAACTGGTACCTATGTAGTTAAATATAACGCTTTGGCATGTTATTGTGCTGTCGTCGTTCGCAAATATGTACATAAATATTTATGCATGCCACTGGTGCCACCTACGTAAGTGATTTTTGCCACTAATCAATGCATGTCTGGGTAGTAACACTTGTATGTGTGGCTCGAAGTGGTTTACACGTTCGGTACATGGAGTACAAACCCAGGTGTACTTCTGATAACCTAGTTTCGTTATGTATTGAGTAATACAATTAACCGTATCGAATGCTTCTGTTAATTCCATTTTCAGAATTAGATTAGGAACGCAAACTATGTCATGGAATTTTCTGATATTGTGTAATATAGAAATTATTATTTGTCTTTAAAACAGGATCGTTAGCATACCTTCTAAAGAGCTCAACATCTAAACCTGTTTATTCTCGTTTCCCCTACACTATCCTTAAACTAAACATCGAAGCTATATAGGAGTTTGTTTTATTTTCAATAAGTTTACGCACGAAGGGTGTCATAAACAGGATACTGCTTCTGTTATTAATTCTTACCCCTCGGGGAAAATATGCGTGGTTTTATGCGTCGGTATTAATCAGAAACAATATTTAGGGAAGCCTACAAATCTGCTGCTTACCGCATCTGTATTTACAGTTTTGAATGCTTTCTCATTGATCACAGTGCGATTTTGCTTCACTGTCAGCTTGAGGTCTTCGTCAAGTATAACTTTTCCATCCAAATATTGGTCAGCAAGGAGCTTAGCAGCCTCTGCTTTCTCTTTGTCACCGCTACCCATGTCCTTGACTAGATTAGATACTTCAGTGACGCGCAGCATGAAGTTGTTGAATTCTTCATCTAACTCGATCGATTTGGTATCCCTTATGGCTGGATTGTTAGCAATACTCATTGTCGCAGTTTACGGTAAAATTAATTATAATTACAGAAAATCGTTTTCAACTTGCTTGTTTACAAACTGTCTGCATTGACGTAATAGTTCACATAGCAACCGTTGTCAAGTTAAACAAAAACCAATGTGTTTTACTATAGAAGTTAGTTTGTCTATTTTTATCTGGTAACGGCCAGTATATTATTGTGTTTAAAGAGAACGTCATTCAACAGTTAATTGATGTTTGTAAGTTACAGCTGCTCTCGAGATTTTTTTATGTTCTAGTCGAATCTATATTTAAGTCAAGGTGAGTTAGAAATGTTTCCGAGTGGTAAATATATAATACACGTGCACTCGATTTAAACTTAGGTGAATATGCTTTCTCGTATTATCTTATTCTTCAATGTCAATGATGTAATGGATGATATGGCATGGCATACAAAATAGTGGAGTTTGTGCGTAGTTGTAACAAAAACAATTGACATTTGACTCGACACAAATTAATATGCTGTTTGTAGATGCGATACTACAACTTTTTGTTAGTTCTGAAACCAGAATAAAAAGTTATTTACCTATACTACGTAGGTATTGAGACACTACTTTTTCATCCGACATTTCAAATAGTCCCACTCAAACACCAATCATCGAAATATGCGTGGATCGTCGGAAGTCATGTCGAAGATAAAAATATAGATGATACAAGACATCGTTCATTCATTAATCAATTGAGATATTTAGATCGACGATACTCAAGTCTAATAACAATGTTTGGGAACGAAGAGGAATTAGTCTCACGTTACATTAAAGACACTTGGTGAATGAGAGCTAGGCTGAACAAGTGTAAAGTTCGGGCCACATAACTTTGTTGTGTCTTGAAAATAAGAAGTTTGCGGAACACTGCCTAACTGGTACACCTCGATCATAGGTTGTGCGAAAGTGAACGCTGGGGCCCTAGAACGAAGGCAACGAAGGAACATGAGTGGGTTTTAGTCAGTAAAAGTCTGATACTCCCTCGCGCTCTGTCCAAGGGCGGGAGATGTCATTGGATGATTTTTTTTACTTATTATGGATAGGCTCGCGTTTGACATCTATCTCACCTGATGGTAAGCGATGACGTGGCCGACGATGGGACATGCTTGCTTAGAAGCAATCTATTCACTCTTGACTTAAAGACCCCAAAGGTTATAGCTGTCAGGGAACACAGACTCCAGTAGGGAATTCCACTCCTTAGCTGTACTCATAATGAATGTGTTCCCAAAACGCTTTGTACGTATGGGTGGGAAGTCTAACATTGATTTGCCACCTAAAAAAAAAACACGTCGACACATTGATGTGAACCTAGCTTTACATTAAGACACATTTGTTTTCACATAATAATTTTGTTTGTGCAGTATTCACTCCGCTGGGCTTCGTGCGCCTGTTCGGCGTGGTCGGCGGGGTGCTGGTCAAGCCGCAGTTCCTCAGGGACCTCAACGAGGAGTACTATGTGTACTCGTTTGAAGAGGAGACCATAAGGAGGCGGATCAATAATGCTGTCTCTACAGGTAAAGATAACAGCTGAAACTAGATGTTTTTTTTTATTGTTAATAGGTTCGCGCTTGACCGCTATCTCACCTGATGGAAAGCGACGATGCGGTCGACGATGGACCGCGCTTACCTAGAAGAAACCTATTCACTCTCGACTTAAAGATTCCCGGGTTGTAGCTATCAGGAAACACAGACTCCGGCAAGGAATTCCACTCCTTAGCTGCACGCACAATAAATGTGTTTGCAAAACGTTTTATGCGTGTAGGTGGGATGTACTTTATATTCAGGTCCCATGTTATAGGTAAGGGAAGAGCGAATATCTTGAAATCACACCTTTATTCCCTTGAAACGGTAAACGGAAGGTAAAAATAACAGGACTAATGAGAGTTGAGGGGTCTCGTGAGTATAAAACTGCTAAAAGCACCCACGTGATCCACATGTTTGTTTATCCGTTAATTCCTCCTAAAGCACGCAACGGATCTGCACCTGTACGAAGCCAGGATGGGTTACTAGTGAAGGATAAATAATTAAATAAACTGTAAGCCTCTTCAACTAACATTTTGCTGAGTCAGTTTAAGTACATATTGTAGAATGCAATAGAAAACATGTGAAGATCTTATTTTACAAGGCACAGAGACCTTTGATTATACAAAAGAGTCACTGCGACCCGGGAACGCAAAGAGCTCCTAAAAGAATATGGTTAGAGGTCTCCGTAAAAATATACCCAAAGATCAAGCTCATTAGCTTCGACTAACATGACTTTGAGCAAAATTTTAAATCGGAAGATGCTCGCGTAGATAAAATAAGTGCGTACGAAAGTGTTTTGATCGAGACTGTACCACAGACCGAGATAAAAAAAGTTAACAGTTACATCCTAATCATTTATGCTATCAGCTAGGCAGAAGGTTAACTAAACAATGTAGTAGCCAAAACCTCTTACGTTCACAAGGATACAGAGTTACAGACGTAATCGCAAATGATACTGCGTTTGCTTCCTATTAGAGGTGGGCTGACTAGACGACTAGTCGGCATTCAACGGCCGACTAGTTGCCGACTGTAACTGTGGCCGGATAGTCTGTTCTACCGACTAGTCGGTGGCTAGTTGTATTCTAACTTTTTTTATGAAAAGCTATCTACTATGGATTTTTTTTTTCTATCTTCGCAAATGGACGATTATAATCAATAGTCGAAACACAAACTTTCGCGTTTATAATAGTTGTATAATTAAAGTGTTAAATGAATTTATAAACTGTAAATTTTGGCAAATCTGCCCTTTAATAGTCTTATTGGTATCTCAATTAATTATGGTCTTTAATATCTAGTTTAATGGAACGCTCTAGACTTAAAAAAACTAAATTTAAAACTAAATTTTACTGAAATGTAAAACTCAAAAAAATAGTAAGTGCAACGATTTCTTAATTTTATTTCCTGTTTTCCTGTAGTTCGCTAAGTGCCAACTAATTACCGCCTAGTTGCCGACTGCAAGTATGGCCTACTAGCCGGGCTTTCCCAGCCGGTCGTTCCGTCGCTTACTATCTGTGTGACGTGACTCTAACCTTACGAACTGGCGATGGCGAGACGACCTTCCCAACGCATTACGTTTTAAAATCGCATTGCACGTGCCATTTATGTAGGCGGGAAAAAAGCATTTGTTCATTAGTGTTATTTATATTTGTACTAGTGTAATAGTAGAGTTCCAAGAGTTGTAAATTGAACAAGATGGGTCGATCTTTTACCTATTGTTTTATTTTTATTCGTGTGTAATTTTAGGGCTAGATAATTGTGTACTTTCTGTGTTTCTTTTAGTACCTACAATATTTTATCTACAATTAACACTAAAATTAAATCTATTTCTAAAAATAGCATCTAAATTGGTTTTTAAATGACACAGCAATTAGCATTTCTCAAATATTGGTAAGGTGGGGGTAAAAGTGGGGGCGTGGCGGGAACATCTCGCTGTTTTGTACACGCATACTAATAGCGGTGACGTCACAATTCAAATTGTGCTCTCTTTTTATGTTATTTAACAGTTTCCCCTTCAACTATATTTGTAAGATTTTGATCTAAATTAATTTCGAAAAAAAAAAAACATTTTATTATAAAATGTATTTTTGTGTTAATAAAGAAATACGTGATAATAAAAAATTATCCCAAGGGAACATACTCCCGTGATAAAAAGTATCCTTTCTGCTATTCCAGGACATGGTTTACCCGCGTACCAAGTTTCATCATTTCGATGAAACTTGGTACACGGGTACCATTATGTAGTTTTTGCTTGAAAGAGTAAAAAAAATCCATACATATTATATTAGTAGAATGTTATAACATTACGGGTTGTAATATTTCTGGGATTTAAAGTCGTGAAAATGACGTTATTTTCTAGTTAACGGTATAGGCCGTGACCCCACCAGCATCACAGGTCAAAGATTACAAAGTGGCACACTCCTTGGCTCGTGTATCATGGCTTTATACTAAAACGATAGTGCAGAATTATCTTCCTTCAAATCTATGATCGCATACAAGCTGTAAAAATACACTAACTTCTACCAGCGATTTCGCCCGTTTGAAAGTTTTTTATTTTATTACAAACAAGTTAAATATTACAACAACACAATATTAATATAACATTGTATTTATCTTAGAGATCATCAATAGTATAGACTCATGTATAGTAAGAATCTTTTGAGTTTTATTTTAAAAGGGCTAGAGTATATAGCACTTTTTAAATCTAAAGGCAGTTTATTAAATTAAATAACCGATTGATATCTGGGACAGTGCTTCACACTATTTAAATTAGGCTGTGTCTTGTGAAGTTTCATATCTTGCATAAGTAAGTTTCTCTATACATTTGGAGGCCCGTTTCATTCGCTTACTGGGAAAATTTTGTTTTCACCTAGTTCCAATAGCCTGATTTCATTACGTGAATCGGGCTACAATAGCTTCGGTTGTGAGTTGATGTGCCCAGTTTCTCCTCTTATATTTATAGATTAATTTATTAATCAGTTGGTAAGTCCATTTATGTTTAGTTTGTTTATATTATTTTATTCTTAACATACTGTATGTTTTCGATGATTCAAACCCAGTTAGCACGTGAAGATTTTAGCGTGATATAAATGTTACATCGTACTAGAGTAGGTATGGTTAAAAAAATTAAAGTTAAATTCGCACGTATGACTCAGTTACCTAATTATGATTCTATTAACACAAATTATACCGCTTATACAATGAGTTGTTGTTTTTTTTCTGATAGGTAGGAATTTGTGAGGTATCATCTGTTTGATGTTCAATAATGTGTTTGTATTTCTGCTCCGTCTATTTTAGGCGGTAGAGATGTTTAAAAATGTCCGTACATAAAGCTAGGAGTATTATTCCGAGTTGCATAAGCTTGCACACTTTGAGTAACTCTTCCGTAGAGTGGTGATTATACCATTATCGCCTAAGTTCGGCGGATTGTTAATTTCCCACGCCATATACTACATTAGTTTTAGTATATGCAAAACCCGAAACACGCGTCTAGTAATTTTATGTAAAGAATATCTGTACAAAATTTCATAACTGCATCATGAAAAATCACAAAGTTATGTCAGCAAAAATACATAGTCACCGGGCCATCCAGGCAACTGAGGGGTTGTTTTGTACTTAAACCCAGCTGTTTGCTGGCACCTCATGCCCGCTATGACCCGCCGTGACCTGTGTTGTGTTTAGTGTCGGTGGTATCCAACTTGTGACCTTTTTAATTATTTTTGGGAAAAAATATAACATGGTGTGAAAAATATTGGAATCCATTCGGTTACTGATTCTGAACAAATTATATTCAGATTTCGTATAAACTAATAATAATGTTGTATACAGAGCTATCTGTGAAACGTTTGCGGGTAGGAATCGTAAACAAGTAGTGATCAAAACATACGCTACCTATGTTATGAAATGAGTCTCATCAGCCTATTAGATATTTGCGACATGACAACGAGTCCTCAATGCCGATTCGGGTGCGCCTAATCGACGTGTAATGTTTCATCAACTACATTCCATCGTTTGACGTCTGAATATTTTTATGACTCGAAAATTAAATGAGCCGAGTCTCCTGAGTTCTGACAGTAACGACAGCATAAATTGCTGCAGTTGGTGTAATTTTGTACTACGTACTGCTATTCTGGTTTTACGAGTATTTTTGATAATGAGGATTTTAAATGTGCGGTCTCTGGCAGAGAATAGAATCGTTTCATATCGTAGGTGTTGTTAGACGGTAGTAAGACTATTTTGTTGTACTATTTTGTCTACTCCGAGAACAGTCATAACTCACACAACACACGACCTATGAAGTAGGTAGTGTTAAAGTCTAACGAAACGATAAAAGCATTTGAGTATTTAGATAAATTCCCGTAAATAATATCTATATCATGACCCGTTTGATCGAATCGACCATCTGGTCGACAACTATTATAGCTTAATCTAAAATGGAATCATTAATGGCAAACGATTATTATTCCACTCCTAAATTCTAGAGAACTTATACGCCAGATGCGCTTATTTTCGGTTGTGGAGGTCTGATATTCAGTCGGTCCATGTAAAATACAAATATTCAGCCGCATCTTCTTAGACTGGAAGCCGACCCCAAGCTAGTTGGATATTTTTTTTAAAATTGATATTAACTAGTGACTGCAATCCTACCTGATGGTAAGCAGTGATGTAATAGCTGATGGTGAGGCGCACTAGTTTATTAAGAGCCTATTCACTCTAGTCTTGAAGACACCCAATTTATAATCGGATGGGAAGACCGCAGCAAGCAAATTGTTCCAGTCCTTCGATGTATCCGGTATAAAACATGAGGCAAAACGCTTAGTCCAGACCGTAGAGGTTTCAACAACGTAAGGGTAGACACTCGCCGTACGTAGGGTTGTCCGATGGTAGAAATGAGGTAGTGGAATCAAGTCATGCAATTACCGCGCACACTCTCTAAAATGCAAAAATATTCCCCAGGAATGTTATTATGATGAACTCAATGACAAGTCAACAATCAGCATAACTGCACCGTGTCGTAAGATAAGTGCCAACGCGGGAGCGAGCGCCCTATCCCACAATAGTCAATACTCATGTTTACAAACATGGTCCTCACTTCCTACCTATTGCTAGGTAGGTTATAGAATGGCTTTTGATGTTGATATATTATTGGATTTTCTGTTTATGTTTTTAATAGATCAGATTATCTCCAACTACACTTTTCACGTCGAGATTCTTAATCAGTCTTCGTTCATCAAAAATTAAGTTCATAAGTGACGTGTTTTTTTGTTGAGGTGGTATATCGTCCAATGAAATGTCTTGCTCTACGGTGGAGTATGAGGTCGTGTCTGACTTTTGCTAACTAAAACCACACACACTCACACCTGTGTCCTTCATTTGCCTTGTGTGGTGGTGATGTGGTGCGTCGATAACATATTACTAAGTTGAGGAGGTGTCAAGCTTAGAGAAAACTTATGACAAAAAAGAGAGTATATTATCTCTCTGTAGTAGTAGGAGATAGAATTAGATGAGATTTCTCTGAAAATAAGGAGTATGTTACATAATTCAGAAAAGTGTAAGTGTAACTCGTTCCTGTAATTTCACTAATCCGAAACACTTAACAACGAATGCACGTTACCACGAAGAACGCCATAGCCATTTTTTTTTTGGTCTTAGGGCTCTATGGACCGGGACCGCGGTCCCAAATGCCACCTATAAAAATAATATATATTTTTTTACGTAGTATCTTGGGACCACAAGGAAAAAGAGCATTAAAGTACAGTTACCAAAAAAAAAAAATTTTTTTTCGACCACTATTTCGAACATCCCCCAGATAGAGGTATACGGTTTTTATTTTTGAAGCCTAATAACCGTTTAATTAATGGAAAAATTTGATAAATTGAAAACTTATTTGTAAAATTCATTTTAAATGCACAGTGTTACACCTACTATATTTAAAACTAAAAATACATTTGGTCAGACGATTGTATCATAATTATACTGTTTGTTATCACACATCGGTTTTATTAATCATGTTCGTTTTACCAATACCGTTTTAAACATTGATATTGCATTGCAACGGAGCTCACGTTTTTATTTACTTATCTACGAGCTATGTTAACTGTGGCACTAATATAACAATGACAATCCACTTATTGGTATTAGGCAGTACTTTCTAGCAATCATTGTGAAGTTATAGAATAGAATAGAATTTATTAGAAACAGAGACACAAAGCAACAAACACGAAGTAAAAGAGAAAAATAGTACTACAGAATGTTACAGTAAAAGTGTGCCGTGTGAGGCCGAACCGAAAGGGTTTGTTAATACCTAGGCTAAAGGTGACACCACGCAGTAACGCACGCAAGTTCATTTTCACTCTGAAAGGACCTGCCCTTTATGAAATTACCGTTTATAATATACTCACTAATACAGTCTAGGGCGTAGTACCAGTGGTTCCCAAAGTTGACTAGATCGCGATCCACTTAATAAAAAACTTCTCAAATCGCGACTCACCTTTTAGACTTACGAATGAACTGTTTGAATAAGAAATCCATACGATTAGCTTACTAGCTTTCAAAAGCTTCATTTCAATGGAAAGGCTTTTGTAACTTAGGCATCAAATTTTAGAGCGCATCCAATACTCGCTCCAAAACTTCCTGCAGCTAAACATTTCTGTATTGCGAAATTCTTTTCTTTATTGTGAAGCCTTGTAGAAATCTGCAGAGGTTATCACAATCACACCAGTACATTGTCTCGACAAGGGATGGGTTGACGACCGTGGCGTGATGAGTTGTGCAAGTGTAAGGCCAAAACAAACTGTAACATTTGCAATTTTTGTTTATTTTGAAAGGTTTTATGTATCTAGCTGTTTGATCTGATGATCTTCTCTTTAAAACAAGTAATTACTTACGACCGTAATTAGCTGCATTTAACTGATAAATGTCTGGCGAAGAACCATACTAGTAGGTATATTTATAGATCTCAGAAGAATTGAAAAAAAAAATATCGTGAGGAAACCGGCGTGTCCTAGAAACAAAAATACGGAGACATGTGACTTCCCCTAACCTGCAGTGCACCAAGCCATTCCCTCACCTACAGAAGAGGCTTGAGTCCCTGCAGTGGGAACATTATAAGGCTGATTATGCAACTATGCAGCAGAATTGTATGCATTCAAGTCCTGACTACTCCTTGAACCTGACACATCGTAGATTTTTGTCCTGCGGGATTCTTAGAAAAAGTAACCGCGGAACGCAAATACCAACTGAAGGAAACAGGTGGGAATCGGTAGGATTTAGTCAGTAAAATGTAACACTCCCTCTGGCTCCACCCAAAGTGGTGATAATTAGGTTGATAATTTCTCACCCAAAAAAAGTAACTTACAATTCTTTGGATCATAGAAACTATGCTACTGCTATCTTTTATACACCTGTGCGAAATTGACCAACATAACCTTACTTTGTATTGTTACGCCATTAAACGTGAACACGCCATATCTCCGAGAAAATAACAAATAGCACATAATAATTAAAACGCATTGCTGTTCGAAAGGTCTAGAATGGTTGGACGTACCCACTTAGAAAAATCTCGAAACATCCACAAAGCCAGTACCACTAGTAGTTAGGTATTTTATGTACCGATACGGGAAATGGTACTTTCCGTCTTTAACAATAGAGTCGAAATTCGCGTGAAAGTGACTCTTATTACCACGAGCAATAAAAATGATTTATGACTTCGAGAAGCGATTCAATTGTTCTGGAATTCTGGATAGATCCGGGGACGTCGGTATCTAGAATTTTCTTGGCTCCACATATAAATACGGGCCCCCGGCCGGAAGCGAGTCAGTTGTGATTTCGACTGCGATCAAGAGCGAACTATCCTAGTACTTGAAGTGATTTTTCTTAATGACCTAAGCGATAGTGTAACGGTACTCTAGTGTTAATTGCGATTCGGATTATTGTTGACTGGACTAATTTGTTATTGTTTGTGGTGAATAAAGTTGTCTGTTAGTAAATCGGCATTTGATTACCCACGTACGTAACAGTATATTACTGTACCTACATAAACCCATGTTCTCTCTCTCTCTCCAGGAGTGGGCTACATATCTCCCGAGCCCATGTATCCTGACCGCGGCGATATCTCGGCGCCTCTAGACGCTGACGTGTCGATATCGAAGGACATCCAGCATGCCTCGGTGCGTCTGGGCAAGGAGACGCCTTTGCTGCGGCTGAGAAACGGCGCTTTGCAGGCTGGACTCAACGAGAGACTGCATAGGGTCGTGGCTATGAGAAAGGTAAAGAACTAGAACATAGCAGTTGGTATTGTCTGCGGCGATACATCGGGCCCCCTCTAGACGCTTCTATATCGAAGAACGGCCAGTTTGCTTTAATACATCTGAGCAAGGAGGCGCTTTTGCTGCACTTGAGAAACAGTGCTATGCAGGTTGGACTCAGCGAGAGATTGCATAGAGTCATGGCTATGAGAATAGTCAAGAACTACGATATTGTAGAAATTATAAACAGAGAAAAAAGAGCCAAAACGGTCGTTGCATACCGAAACTATGCATTGTGGTGTGGTAGACCGACAACCTGGCTGTGGAAGACTCCCGTTATGACAGAGTCGAGTATATTCTAGCTTTGGTCGGTTTTGGGCTACCGAAGACCGTGCAGAATTAATCATTAACTTTTTACTATCTGTTTAAAAATTCTTTGATCATTTTTAAACAGGTAGTAAAAAGTTAATGATTGGGATAAGAAGGGGTGGGGGTAGGAGGGTAAAAAGTAGCCTACGATCTATTCTAAGACATACGAAATATGTATAAAAATCAAATATTACATTTTTTAAAATTAGTCAACGATATATTCAAGAATCTTCTACAATAAATTAATTTCCACATTTGTCACCTCTGTAACTAACTTCACGTTCCTCTTTTCCATCAGGAAGTAGAAAGCCAGCGCAAGACGTCCTCCCTGCAGCGCAACGTGGTGTACCCGCTGGCGATGCTGCTGCTGCTGGCTCTGACTACCATCACCGTGCTCATGGTGCTGCAGAACACCCTTGAACTGCTCATCGGGATCAAAGCTCTGCCGCTTAGCACACGGGTTGGTACACTATGCTCCTGGTAGTTATATAATTCTGAAAATAATTGACCCAGCGAACTTCGTACCGCCTAACAGTCAATGAATGTAGTATGTTTCGATATAGTCAACCGATAGCGATAAAACAAAGCCTAAGTAATATATCAAGTTATACACAATGTTAATGTATAAAAGTTATCTATACCGATTTCATACATTTACGTGAAGCGCGCTATAAACTTCTACAGATGTATTATATGTATAGATTTATTTAATTTTATAGAAGGCCTACAGACTAATTGAAAAAATGATATAAAGAGATATAAAGATTAACAAATAGCTAATTACAAGCCACATAGATACAAAAAATATATCGATAAAAAGAGAGTACACAAAAGCCAATTAATAGAAAGTTAATCATCGACAGTTTGTTATCGAAGTTAATTACTCATCAAAAAAATTCTGTGCCATTTGCCGACCATCGGGTCGCCACATTGGGGCCGAACAAGTCTATATCAAGATCCCTAGTTAACCTATTAAAATCAAATGCATTTCTTATTGAAAAAAACATTTGTCCTTTCGTGTTGACCAACTACCAACCTATTATGTTGGTAGTTGGTCGACACGAAAGGTATAGTGAGTTGGGGTAAGATCGGTATTGGGGTAAGAACGTATAAATATAAATTATACCACTTATTTAGCTTTATTTTTAATGCTAGTCATATTGCGTGCCACGTCATTATGTTCCACCTTGCCCAGCAATGTGGCTGGCATTAAAAATAAAGCTAAACAAGTGATCTATTGATTTATACGTTCTTACCCCAATGCCGATCTTCTCCCAACCTACCTAAACCTACCTTACACTTAAGGTAAGAACTACACTGCTCACACGTGTGCCACACATGCTGTTCTGGGCGTATCGGTCTCCATACACTTTAGGGCGCCGTCAAATTAGCCGCAAAGTATAGCCCTTATATGGAAACTAGACTTGTAGAGCTACGCTTGATACACGCCATGCGTCGTCGTTCTACGTACAAATCAGCTTTAATGTTGGTAGCTGACGTAATTCCATTAGGTTCGAGCGTAATGTTACATTATCAACGAGTTCAGGACAATCAATGTGGAATCAAATACAAGGTAACTTTCCCTAGAAGTGGCGCTACAAAAGTGGAGACAATGAGGGATTAGTTGGAGAAACATGACACAGACCCTGACCAGTGTCGTTATCGGATATCACTTGAGTTTACTTTTGTTATGATGTCAGGTGAAAATTCCAGTTACACTCTAACAATGCTAAAATGACTAAAATTTCTTTGTACCAGAAGTTCAATGATCCGTAACTTGTTTATTTAATACTTTCGGTTCTATGCTACAGTCTTGAACCATTGACCCTCTTTTACAAAGTTTAGGCACTTTAGCAATGGTAAAGTACCTCTTTTAGTTTTACCATGACTGAATACCGATATTCATCACACGCAGTAATTTAATAGGTAAGTAACTTGGTACTGGTACTGGTAACTGTCTGCGAAGTTTGATTTACCATATAAATAGATATTTTTATAAAAGGTAAAAAGATTTGCAGACATAATTTTGGTCATTATCGGGTTGAGTGATTTGAATTCTTACCCAGAACTGTTCTAACCACATGTTTATCATATTAACGAGTGAGGCATTTCTTGTTCCAGCAATTCACATTGGGCATAGCATCGCTTTCAAAGCTGGGGTGCGCGGGCGCGGTGCTGGAGGCGTTCCTGATCGTGTACCTGTACGCGGCGTCGCTGACGGGGCTGGGCACGCCGCTGCGCGCGCTGCGCGTGCTGCCCCGCGCGCGCCGCACGCCGCTCGCGCGCATCATCGCGCACTGCACGCTGCTGCTCGCCTACTCAACCGCGCATCCGCTGCTTGTCAAGATGTTGGGTTAGTTCTAAACTACTTTTTAGGGTTCTGTACCCGAAGGGTGTCAACGGCACCCTATTTCTAAGCCTCTTCTGTCGTTTTTGCGTTTGTCTATCAGCAGGCTGTATCTCATAAACCATAAGGGGCAGAGAATTGGAATTTTCACAGATGCGTAATTTCTATTACCGCTAATACAACAAATAATAAAGTTAAAATTAATGGCGGTTCATAAAGAAACATTATATGTATTGTCGGCATTTTTATTTTTGTCAATTTTAATATTTATGTATTTTTTCTATGGGCCTCCGATGCCTGAAAATAATGGTTACTATTTCTCTTTTTTAATGCCAAGAGATTTGCCGCTAAGCACAATATGAGTTACGGATCAGTTGGACCATTATTATAGAAGATAGACAAATACATAGTTGCTTCGCCTTAACAGAAACGAACTAGAACAGCATACGTGTAAACAAGAAAAAAAATATTTGTCTGACGAGTTTCGTATGGGCATTCTCGTTTGGTCGAACAATTCGCTTCATTTAACTGGATTTCAATTTCTCCCACTCAAACCATGCATAATAACTAACAAAATAGTATGCAGTATTAATAATGATATATTTAATTTCCACCAGGTATAACGAACTTCGATTTGTTGGGCGAGTTCGGCCGCATCGAATGGTTGGGAAACTTCAAGCTCGTTCTGTTATACAATGCCATATTCGCGGGCACGGTGACACTGTGCCTCGTCAGCAAGTTCACGGCCAGCGTGCGCCGCGAGCTCTACAACAGGTTGGTGGAAAACGTCAACACGGTCGCGCACTGCGTCTCTTTCCTCAACAACTGATAACCGCGGCGGCGTGCGTCTACCAACAACCTTTGTTCCCAAGTTTCCATACAAAGCCGCGCTCCTATAGCAGCTACGTCTACCCTGTATGGCTGCTGAACTTTTAAACCATATGTCATAAGAAATTGTATGGTTTTTTTTTGTATTAGTATTTTAGAAATATATTTCATAGATCTGGTTCATCATACTGTATTATCATTATCAATAGCGCAGAGAACAAATTTAGTTTATGGCCAGTTCATTCAATTCTAATAAAATACAATTAAGCATGGAGATACTGTGCTCTGGTAATGTCTCCTCTTCTGATATAGAGTTGAAACTTTGGAACTGTTGAAGTTTTAATAATAAATGACAATTTAATAGGTATTATTAATGATTAAATTACTAGATATTTGTTTAAATAATTAATTACAAACATGTATTGATAAGTGTTCACTACAGAAAACGACAAAGATATAAAAATAGTAAAAACAACAATAAAATGATTAACTAACAAACAAGGTAGACATGGTAAGATTATTGCATTTATTTTCTACCAACTTATTTATATTTATTCGGTTCCTATTTAGTATTTTATTGTTTACAAATTGTGTCATAATTACTATCTGTAAATTATAATATTGTAAAGTTTTTGAGGAAAGACTCGCTAGAATAAATTTGAATTTTTTATTACCAATGAGACTGAATTTGTTAAAGTTATGATTAGGAACAGGAGATTATTTATTTTATTTCGTTACATCTATGTAATTACTAAATGTGACTGGTGAATGAATTACAATAATTAGTTTTATTATAATTTAAATTAAACAATTGTGTAAGATTATTATTGCCATGAAATTATAAATGTACTGTAGTGGTGTTCTTTTATAATATAGAGCCACGTTTTATCTTGTCTCAATTTCTTTTAGTTTGCGCTGTGCATACATTATATCACACAGTGATTTTAAATTTATAAAAGACATTGAAGACTGTTTTTATTCTAGAATAACTTATAGATTTATGTAAGCTTTTGTTGCTCAATTTTACATCACACAAATACCCTGCAATGGTGATGAATTAATACTGTTTTTATTTCTTGTGGTTTACTTGTTGAGGCTAACTGATGCGACATTCTAGTCTTCTCAGATCTCTTCCACAGGGACTCTTTATGAGCTTCAGCACACAAAATGTTAACATTTTCGAACAACTAACCCATTTCGAAGAATTCATCAGCTATCATTATTTATCTACTTACTAGTAACGCGCAAACTTGCAGGCTACTTTAGGAGAGTTAGATCACACATAATAAATGTAGTGCTTAAAATGTTAAATGTATAAAGTTGACGAAATAATGCCAGTGGTGCTATAATTTATCATTAAAATAGACTAGAACTCACCACAAGAATAAAATATGTAATGTTATTCTGTAATGTACTTAGAACAAGCATGTTAGGGCGCTTATGTAAGTCTTGTGTGTGAATCTCGATTGTTTGTGAGTAGATTAATTATATTTAGTGTGCGGATTTTATACATTTTGTATTATCTTGTACCAAACGTTGAGATTGCATTTGAAATAATACATTATAAAAATTGATATGGTCCTTTTATTTATGTCCACTTATGTAAATACATACTGGCTTCTGGCAGCGGTTTCGTCCGCGGGAAAACGTCTATACTTTCGGGATAAAAAGTATCCTATGCGCTAATCTGGGTCCTGGGACAGCCGTTTGAGCATTAAGGAGTAAGGGTCAACTCACACCGAAAGAGCGGCGAAGGGCAGCGGATGCCCGTGGCGCCGCAGGAATTCCGGGGAATTCTATCCGCGCGACTCGTTCAAGTTTCTCATGCGATAATAAGTATTATGGTAATGATAATAAAGTTAAAATTCATATGAAACTGAAACTGCGCTCCGCTTCGCTGCCCTTCGCCGCTTTTTCGGTGTGAGTTGACCCTAATACAATCTTTCGCTTTTATAATATTAGTATGATTCCCTAATAGTGTCAGCCATTGAACATCACCATAACATGCTTAGCATTTTATCACGTCGCTTTTCCCTGGACGCAAAGCTTCAACATGTTGCTTGAGCTTGTAATACCCTTGCTTTTAAAAGTCTTTTATTCAGTCTCATTAGGTTCCCTTAGAAGTGTATGTTTAAAATCGAATGTTACTTTGATTTAGATTCAGATGGGTAGCAGATGGGTTCACATTCCCAGAGGAAAAGAAGACGAAAGCGACTTTAAACGCAACACGAGTGACGGCGGAGAATTCTCCTGCTGCTGAGAAGGTGGAAAAAGATAATGCGGAATATTCAAAATCAGAATAAAATGGCAATAGAGAGTAGTGCAGGGAAATGCAGAACAAACCCAAAGTATTGCTTTAAAAACTTAGGTAGGTGTTTAAAATTAAATGTTCAGCTTTAAAAAATGGAATCAATCTAGACAACATTCAGAACAATAAAAAACAGTAGCATGTCCCAAGGGCCCCGTTGCGACGTGCGCAAAAATTCGTAACATGTTATCTGCAATCTTATATTGATATGAGACTACTAGTGAATAAATAATAATAATAATGATCTAATAATTTATAGCTAGCTCCGCTCGTTCTAGCATTTTCTACATAAGATCACAATACCTACCCTAGTCCAGAATACTGAAGTAAAAAAGCTCAAAAAAAAAAGTTTGATACGGGGCCCTTCAAGGCCTAGCTACTCTGATGAATGGAGGCCTCTATGAATCAAACTAGTGATCGCACACTACTTTGGTTTTCACTGCCTAACTATTTAATGCAGTGTGCCTTACAATCCAAAAATAAGTCTATCCAAGTTCATTAATTTTAATACATTCTGATTTATATTACTTTGTTTTTATGAATGAGTGGTAACAGCCTAGCTGCACAAATTTTTGATATTTTTGTATTATGATTATTTATTATTTGAATTACTTGTAAATTATATCAAGCAAGTAAAAGGTGTAATATTTCAACTTTTTTTTAGAACTAAGCATCTAACAAATTAAATCTCTTTACTGTACGGGAATTAATTGACTGAAATCATAATAGGTATGCATAAAGATGCTATGATTGTCTTATTTATTATTTAAGGATACTAGGCTCAAATGCTATGGTATCTAATTTTATCATATTGAGGGATAAGATTCGAAACCCACTGTTATCTGTCTGTGATGAATAATCAATAAATATTGTTTAATGTACAAATTAAGATAATATTGTAAATAGGGTCAGTTTATAATAAATAATAATGCAACTTAATCTTCAGACATTTTATTGACTGTTTCACTTATTGACTCGACTAGCATGTAGTGTTTACCACTCTTCCTGCCTTCTGCTTTCAGGATGACTCTTCTAGTGTTGTTCCTCACTACTTCGAGGCTCTCATTACTGTTAAGCCCAAATATAAATCCTAAGTTGATAACATCATGTACATCTCTTACTTGCATGTAATTCTCGGCCCCACTAGTAATGATAATATTCCTCGACTTCCCCACAGCATGGTAGTTGTGAGCAGTACTGATGATGTTTTTCCTGGATGTTGAATCTCTTATGGCAGGCGAGTACATTAACTCAAAGAATATACCCCTCTCCACAGCTTGTGAGTATAGTTTCCGACTTATTTTGAAAGGTATTTTACTTTCTGGCTCAAATGTTATTATATCTACATCCATAGTTCCACAAGCATACTGAAATGCTTGTAAAGTTTTAGGTATAACCGCAATAATGTCATACTTCTTTAAATTCTCTGATTGATTCACTTTATGAGCTACACTCGAGTCGGAGAATTCAATAGTGACCCTTTGTAAAATATTAAGCTTAGTGTGAAGATCTTTTGGAATATCTATTGGCGAAGGCACATAGTCTTTTTTGTCCCTGGTTTCTCCTTTCTTTTTCTTCTTCTTGGGTTCATCAGATGGTTCTTCAACGTGTGTATTAATAGCTACTGTATTAAAACCAAGTTTTTCTAAGAGATGTAAATTCTCAAAATCATAATTCTTGCTGATGAATAAGTCACAAAAACCCCAGTTGCGGCAAGACATGTTTATATAAGCGATTGTTTTTATTGTAGAATTGTATCTACAATACTACAAAAACTAACCTGCAAACTGCAATGCGAGCAAAACAAATCAAATCAACAAAGCTGATTAGCTGACAGATGACGTCATTTTTTTCATAATTGAAAGTCGAGGGGTGCGTTCGAAATCACTGAACGTCAGCAAATATCGCAGTAGTTTCGAACAAAGTAGGTATAAGTTTCGGACAGGTTAACCTGTCCAGTTCCAGCATTCTCCATCTACAGCTAGTTTTAGCTCACTCAGTCTCACTCGGTGCGTCGTGTATTAATAGATTTGCGTGTTGCGTTATTATAGTACGTAAACGTCAGGCAGAATTGTTCGAATAAGAAAATTGAACGCACCTCGCATAACTGACAGCTTTGGTTTCGTTTAGAATTTTTCTCGAAATCGATTAAAAGCTTTCGATTTCTAGTCGATGATGATAAGTTTTTAATAAATCGAATACATTGCAAAAAAATACTTTTTACTGTGTATTGCTTGTTGTTTAACTAAACTTTCAAAAACTAGTTGCAAAAGTTACATGAACGTTACAGGCTGATTTTTTTTTTTCATAAAATTAACGAAAATTGTCACTATTTGTTTGGCATGTTGTCAACAGTGGTCAACAGTTGAATTTTTCGCCAAAATTGTGGTGTCTCTTCCACAAAGGCCATTAAATAAAAGTTGAAGTTGACATTTTCGCCTAATTCATTGTGTAACTATGGGATTTAGAATTGTAATTGCTGGTGAGGCTCAATGCGGTGCATACGCAGAAACCGTTCTTCTAGCAGATTATCTTTCACAACAACTTCCAAACTTTTCCTATAATTGTATACAAAAGTCGGTGCGAGATTGGAAAGTAAGTTATTAACATAAAATAACAAATAACAGCTAATAAAAACAGGATTACCAGGTGTTGCGTGAATGACCACCATTTACCTTACAGCCTTACTGTCGTCACCGTCTTGTATTGACCAGCCGCGAATAAAATTGTAAATGTTTCAGACTTGGTTATGCAAGCTTAACATGAAAAACAAATGGCATCATTTGGAGTCACCTATCGTTTGGAAAGAGCTGTTAATGAAGGGCAGTAAGCCTCATTATATAGGTGGGGCTTCAGAATTTCTGGATTATTGTTATTCGTATTACAATTTCGATACTTTATTTGCGTCTGAGAAATACGACGGATTGTTGGACAATATTCTTCAATTTAAAAGAAAGGTTCATTCAGAAAACGTTTTACTCAAGACAGTTGAAGATAAAACTCCGGAAAATACTTTACCTAAGAATCATTTTGTGGTTACAATTTCTGGTGCTCGTCACTCGTTAGCTATGCATTTAATTTCGGGGTTCTTGGATCCTCAGTACACACGCGGTGATAAAGTAATAAGTAAATTATACCTCTATGATGACTGCTGTTCCAAAACATTCATGAATTATATAAAAAAAGAATGTTCTTATATTCAGACTGATAATCCAGGCAGAGTTGTAAGATTTGTTGACAAAATTGGAATAGCACTTACAAGTACGGATATGCTAATAGTCCTCGACCATGAACCGTTTGAGTAAGTAGAAAAGTTGTAATTTACAGGCATAACTACCTAAGTGTCTCTGCTGCCTTATTATATTATTAATAATATATGCATATGCATTTTTTTAGCGAAAAAAAAACAATCGGAGAATGGTTGTTTGAGAACAGAAAGAAAATGGAAGTCTTAGCCTACATGATTAATGCTTCAGGGCCGCGTAACTTAAACATTCTTTTTCCTAATTTAGGGCCAGCATGTTATAACGCCACATTTCTAAGAAATCACGTTAACACTGACAAAAGTAACATAGTTGTCGCAACTTCTGACTTAGGAATGGAGATTTTACCAATAATAGCAAAAATCGCTGAAGTGCCAATGAGAAATATATTTTGTCCACCTGTGTGGGGATTTGTTGGCATAAATCAATTGGTGGATGTTAGAACAACTGTGCATAAGTACAACAGTTTCGAACCTTATAGGAGATATACTAGAGTGAAGAATTCAACTCTGAACATTGGATCGATTACTCCAGAAATGAGGACTTTATACTATTTAATGCATTTTGATGATACCTTGTGGACAAAAGTAGCTGAAATGAAAGTAAGTACCAATTTAAAGTCAATTTAATACGTAACAATGGATTTTGTGTAATTACAACGATTTTTTTCAGAAAATGTACGGTCAGGGACCGGAAGCTGAGACAAGATTGAACAAAGCAAATGCAGTTATAAGTTTAGTGAATATGTGGCTTTTGCATCCCAGTCCCGATAACATAGTGTGCTTGGGAATTAGCTGCAATGGTAATTATACATATATAATGCTTATTTTTATACTAATGTTTTATTATAATATCTGGCATTATTCTTGATTTAACAGGATCTTTTGGATTAACTTTTAAAGGAATATTTTCCCAACCTGCAAGATTTGTTAATGGACATTGGAAACCTGCAAACGATTTCTTAATGCCATTAGATCGCGAAATGAAGTTACTTTACTTAGAAAAAATAGCAGAATTTGTAATGCACATTAAACCTAATGAACTGCCACCAATTGAACCATATTATCCTTGCTCATGCAAAAAAAAAATATACAGTCTTTAAAAGAATCTATTTCCTGTTATTTTTTACTAAGTTATTTTCTGAAATCGATTATTTAATCGATTTATAAATTGTCACTCGTTTCTGAACGTCAAATTCGAGCGAGAGAAGTAGTCAACTGTCAACACAACTAGACTGTACACAAGGTGAAGGTAGTCGAGTTTCATATGAGCTAGTGGTAACAGAGTCGTTGTTGTAGATTGTTTCGTAATTCGCAAGCAAAGGAATGTTATGACGTGCAGTAACTGTCTTTGTTTGAATAATACTCGTTTTAGTCTTTACTCGAGAATTGTAGAATAATGTGATAGATTGAGCTCGATAATGTGCTAGTAAACGGTTATATTGCGACATGATTTTTTCCAAAGTATGATCGTTCCAGTAGAAGTTATTAGTATAGTTAGGCTTTCGTATTGGTTAAGTTGTGTGAATATTGTGCCAATAATGAGATAGTGGAGTGTTGTGATGTGGTTGTGGGACATGTGGGGGGTGCTGTGGGCTGTGGCAGCGGTGGTGCAGCTGACGGTGTTGGCGACTCCGCTGGACCCCGCGCCGCCGATCCCGCAAGGTGAGCCGAGAGGAACCTTGCCGCCCACGCTCCTCTCTACCTAGCTCCGACTAAGTTGTGCTTTGCATGGCTTACTGCATGTTTATGTCACACAAGCTTGTTTTATTACTTTGTTTACTTTCAATTTGTTGATGTTGTCTTTATTAAAACCAATCTGTTTAAAAATCTGTCTACTTTTTATTAAGTTAACTTTTGAGCATGATTACAATAAACTTTCCAAAAGTTTGAGAGTTAATACTTTTTGAAGCAAAGTAACTTTTGCTGCCTAAGCTTAACAAATGTCAAAAATGTTATTTTTGAGTGTAGAGCAGGATAGTTCAAATGACTAAATTTTTATGAAAGAAATCGTAGTAAACAACTAAATTGTTGACTCTAGCTTCTCTTTTTCTGTTGTTATTAAATGATTTGACTCTGAATAAAGCTTTTCATATTGGATAAGTGTTGGCGAATTATAGAAAACTTACCAATGTCAACAAAACTACATCAATTGTTCACACTTTATGTTTAAGCAACCTTCTTTCATCACACCATTAAGCTATGGCTGAGGATTCATCGGTGATGAGCCACATTGTAATTGGTTATTAAGTTTTCTAAAGAAAATGTCTTCTTATGTTAACTTTTTTTTTTTTTGAAATTGTTACCCAATATAACTGACAAAATAAAAAAATGAAAAGATAACTACCTGTATATAAATATTATTGGAGCAGATAAAACAACATCAAAAATATACAAAGTAAAAAAAAGCAACATAAAAATTAGGATACAGTTTGACTAACTTATGTTAGTACAAGTATTAATTCATTAGACCCCAAGCAAACGCCGGCATTCGCGCACCTATTGTTTCTATTGTGTCTGTAATTTCCACGATTGAAAGGTTAAATGTACCAACAAATAAATATTACCAATGTTATTATGAGTTTTCCAAGGGTATTTTAATGGTTGTGGGTCTCTTTGGACCGGGACCGTGGTCCCAACCTCCACCTACAAAAATAAAAATTTTTTGGTACCTCAAATAAAATATAATAACTTTAATTTTAGTACTTTATGCCTTTATCCTTGCGATCCCAAAATATTACAAAAAATTGGGTCCTGGTCCAAAGAGTCCACAATTCATTTTTAACTTTTCATTTGTGTTAATTAGAGACACAATAGAAAGAATATGGGTGCGAAACGCAAATTCACTTGGGGTTTAACAAATTAAAGGTCCATATTTTTTTATTAAAATTGTTTGTTATTAATGCAAATGATAACTTTTTGAATGAAACAATGAATTAACATGCTCTCTATAATCACACACATGTTTAATAAATTAAATTGAATAATTATTAAAGTTTTAAATTTAGCTTTACTCATATATCTTTCATAATATTTTTTATGAAGTAACTTTTATTAGCCCCAATCAAAAATGCTGAGGCTTATAACTAATGCACCACAGTACATCTCTATTGATAACTTGCATCGGGATTTAAAGATAACTAACTTAAAGGAAGAAATCACGCACATAGAGCTTACAAGAATACCAACCCGTTGTAATAAACTGGCATCAAATTTTATGAAAACCAAGACTCAGGAGGCTTAAAACGCTTAGCCCACGAGACTTGATACTAAGACAGCAGAATATCATAAATCGGAATGATGTGGGTGCACTCAAAGTCAAAAGTTTTTTACACGCCGCGGGATGACTTTTTTGGAACAAATCAGGCGTGTTACAAGTGTGTATCTAATGTAAGTTTAACTTTAATCCCTGTAATGTGGGCCTGGGCCATCATATATGAACCCCATAAACACCTAAACTCACATACAAATGATATCCAGACCCGAAATGCCTATGTGTAGGCCATACAAATATTTGTTCCGTGTGAGAATTGAGTCCGAACACACAGCTTGGCAGTCAATTGCTCAATCATTAAAATGGCTAATAGTGTATAAAGATGATATGAGACAAATGATTTAAATATTTTTAGTTATGCCCACTAAATGTTCTATATTATTATGTAAATGTTCTATATATTTTTAGGAAGCCAATTCAAACTTCAATTTAGTTCAATTGAATATTTGAAGATAGATTTACTGAATCTAAATTATAATTCTAACTGTTCTATGTAAAATAGCTATACCCATTTTTGCTAACAATAGCCGACATTTCAATGTTAAAACATACCTAATAATATTTTTGCACACCAGAAAACTTTTATTTAGACACTCAACGTTTCCTAGTGCTAGTGAAAATATCGATTTATTCCATTCTAATACCACTGGTATTTGTTTAAACCCATTAGAATTTTATATATCCAACGAATACCATTGTTTAAATGAATACTAAAATAAATACTAAGATTCTAGTTGCTGTTTGTATATTAAATTATTTAAAGAGTGGTCATTGATCAGAATAAAAAATAAATAAGTGTTCAAAGAAATACCAGTGATATTAGTTATTTGGTATTAAAATGGAATAAATCAAAATATCTGTGGTATAATATTACCGATTTAGTCATCCAAAGTCCGCACTTGAATGCCGTATTTTATACAAAACTAGCTTTTGCCCGCGGCTTCGCTCCCGCTGTTCCCTACTTCAGCCTACTATACCCTACTATACCCTACTCTACCCTACCCTACTCTACCCTACTCTACCCTACTCTACCCTACTCTACCCTACCCTACTCTACTCTACTCTACCCTACTCTATCCTACTCTACCCTACTCTACCCTACTCTACCCTACTCTACCCTACTCTACCCTACTCTACTCTACTCTACCCTACTCTACCCTACTATACCCTACTCTACCCTACCCTACTCTACTCTACCCTACCCTACTCTACTCTACTCTACTCTACCTTAAAAAAAAAAAAAGTATCCTATGTCCTTCTCCTGGTTCTTAGCTACCTCCCCACCAATTTTCATCCAAATCTGTTCTGCCGTTCTTGAGTTATAAGTGGTGTAACTAACACGACTTTCTTTTATATATATAGATTATACAACAAGTAAGAACTTTCCCTCTCAAATTATTTACTGTCTAATGAAGGGCGACTATTTTTTTACTCTGTTGAGATCTACGGCAAATCCCCACAAATTGCTCCGTGAGTCGATAATCTGGCAGCGAGGGGGGGACTGGCTCTCAGTCTCGCCAGAGGACGGCGTTCCCGACACCACGACACGCGCATTAGTAGGTGCTGCACGGAGAAATGTTCTCATTTTCTTTCACTTGCACTACGCGTAAGTATTTTGAGGAGATCGATTATAAGGGCTGAGGAAACTGGTGATTGACGCGGCTGCTCTTTGTCTAGCTGGTAATTGTACATGATGGGTGATGAAACAAGAGTTGGTGATGAAGAGGTGGGTGTAATACCGACCACCATATCTCTGGTTGGAAATGAATACGAGTGTCTTAGCCAATCCCATAGTTTTTATTTTTTGTAAATGGTCGAGGTATGCATGACTATATTGAAATAAATACTTTACCTAGGGACTAGAAGTAGAACGTCCGGTGTTACCATAAAAGTGGTATCGGCTGTCGATTGAAGGGAATTAATAAGTTTACTTTTAGCCTCATTAGTAAATTCTTTGAAAAGTGAAAAGTCGATTCGTGACTGACTTTTAGCACACATAGAATTAAGTGACCTTTATTGTAGCGTACGCTATCCTACTAAAATTCCTAAAAAAAAAAAAAATATAAAAGATAACGGGCAAACTAACTTACACATGACATCAAAGTTCTAAAATGAAGAAAATATAAAATACAATTACGCCAGAGAGATGTAAGTAAAATAAATCAGTTTGTCCACGGGTCTCGATTAGGTGTAATTGTTTAACTAAAAACATTGATTGGACAACGGTGTTTCTTCTCAGGGTAGTCAGCTAGGAAACACCGGCCTCATCTAGCATTAATTGACGAAAAAAAAAAAAAATTACGTTTAAAAGTGTTTTTATAAAACCTACTTGCAAAATAAAGATCATTTATCATTTACTGCCCCTACCGAAGACCCGTGGTCCAACTGCTTGTACAAAATAGGTAGTAGGACCACGACCCCTAAACGTAAAATGCGAGTTTAGAGTGCGTCTACTGAAAGCGTAACCAGGAGTTTTTTTTTTAAATTAAATTGGCAACATTGTTTTGCCGAAAAAAAACACGTCAAAGTCTATGGTTGCCATTGTCAGTTTTTGGAAACTGATATTTATTTTTCAAGAATAATTGCTTAATTGTGGGAAAAACAATAAACAGTAACTTGCAGAAACTGCTACACACTATGGTTAATAAATTCAAGCAAAAACAAGAAGAGAAAGAAGGTGTTTTCAATGAAAACCAACATTGTTTACATACGATTTCTGATTTTTAAGTTAGTATGACGTTATAATCTTGATCCTTGTCGACTAATATTATTAGATAGTTATAAGGATATAATGATATTTTTTTTCTTATATTTTTAAATAATCTGACATATTGCGAATTTCATAATGGACAAAAACATCGAACAAAGAAGGCTTTTGGTGAATTGAGTTAATCAAAAACACATGCTAGTGAGTGGTAAAATGCGTTCAAAAGCAGTTGAGATGTAATGAAAGATTTGTCTCACTCTGTCTGGTAGTGCATGAAAGTCTGCAACTGAAGTTAAAATCGCGAAAATCCTAGTTCAAGTTTGAGAGAGATGCTGCTGCAGCAGCTGCTGAACTTTTTGTGTCTCAAGAGTCGATCCGTATCATTTGAAACAATCAATGGAGTATAAAACACGTTCCCACTTGACTAATCCCAAAAGATCTGAATTTTCTCTATGCAAAAACGAATCGATTCCAACCCAACAATCTTGAAACACATTAATAGTGTTGGCGAGACGTGATGAAGTTGAAATCATATTGACTATTTTATTTGAATATCACGGTGTTGTGCACTTTGTATTCTTGCCAGAACGCCAAATGGAAAAATAAAAAGAATATTTTTTAAATATTATATAGCGACATTTGAGAGATCAGATAAAATAAAATAATTTGGAATACTATCTAACATTTTGTGTGTTATTGACATTTACCATACACCCACCAAATAATTAAGTCTACACACATGTTTTTGACTAGGATTTAAGTTCTTGTACAACTATTCTAAAATTGTCATAAATACAAAAAATACTCTAGTATCAAAACTTTTTCTCCTATTATTTCAATAATACCACATTCAAAATTTTTGGTTGTAATCTCCTTTTCTCAGGTCACGCTTTCATTAGACGGACTTTAGAGTCGGTTAACGTTAACATCAAAACAAACAATTATTTCTCTTGTCTGTCTGGCTGTGGAAGAAAGAAAGAAAAATAGTTATTTTGGCGCACAAAACATTGTAGACAACAAAAACTTAACACAAAACAGAAAAAAAATAAAAACTAACATTGTATGTCTCACGTTTGCGCCAAAAAAGGTCCAGTTCAGCGAAAATGTCAGGCAACTAAGAGGTAGTTGTTGTCTGACAGACATTCGGTAGGAAGAAGAAAGTACAGAAATTAAAATATTACTTGTGATGTTTGCGAACTGTCGTGTTCATGTGCGTATGGATTGAATGCCCCCAAGTGCCCCAAACATGATTATAAGAAATTATTCAAATGAGTCCCAATTTTTACCACACTGGGTTCCTAATTTCCTGCGGCCGTATTATGACATCTTAAAACCATCATGTTTTCTGTGTGAGAAAAGGATAGTGCTATTCGTCCTGTATAGCTCCGTGTCTTTTTTACACCGAAAACATGATGGTTTTAAGAGGTCATAATACGGCCCCTGTTTGTGGTGATATCTAATGAAAAGCAGGTATCGGTGTTTGATCATAATCCCTTACTCTACAAAAAATACCGAATTTATAAACTATTTTTATGTGGGAAGTCACCAAATATTTTCTGTTCTGGGTGAAGCGAGAAGAAATGTCAGATTTACTGATTAACCTTTCGAATACCGTAATTAGAGAGCGAACGAAGAAAATGAGAGAGCGAACGCCGGCGTTCGCTTGGGGTTTAATAAACTAAAACCCACCTGCCCTGGAATACGAAGGGTAACTGAAGAAACACTCTTTCAGTTGCCCTTTGTGTCACAGGTAACTCTTTCGAGTTACCCCGCAGACGAATTTACAAATCGATCAGACACAGATCGAATCGAAAATATGTCTGGGCATTGTACTTCAAAATTTTTTTTGGGGTATCACGAGGAACCAGAAAATCCAGAACTAGTAGCTAGAATCCTTCAAAATTTGAATTTAGAAGTCATGTAGGTTCTTTGACACCATGGTCTGAATAAAGTGAATAATAATGTGTTATATCGGACCATCGGACCCATTGTAGCAAAGCGAGGTGCGCACCTCAACCACACTGATGTAGAAAATTTGACAGTTTGGAGGTATTCGGAAAAGAGAGTAAAGTCCCACATACCACCGTTGAAATAGGAGGATCCTCTGACCAGACAGGTGTTATGGCCTGGTGGGCTACTGCCCGATAGACGAGTTCTTTACATGGGTCATCGATGTGCGGTTTACAGAATACATCTACTCACTAAGTTTGATGAAACTATAGCTCTTATAGTTTCGGAATTAAGTGGCTGTGACATACGGACGGACAGACAGACAAAAATGTCGAATCTATAAGGGTTCCGTTTTTTGCCATTTGGCTACGGAATCCTAAAAAGAATTGTTAAAAGCAACAAAAAACTGTTTTTAAACCAGGATTGAGGGCTAGACCTTCAATCCTTACAAAGGTAATAGGTAGTTTGTACGCAACGCCGACACTTACTTACGGGTCATTGGACTCGCTCAGCTGACGTTTTCTTAAAGAAATTAATTTCGTACATGCGTAAATTAATACGAACTTTGAAAAAAAGGTACTTTATTTATTAATTTTATCTTGACAAATCGATAGTGTTTCATGTACCGGATCGACCTTCCACGGGTTAAAACGATTAAAATTTAACGGGGTATATTTGCTAAAAGATCTACGAATAAGGCTAAACGTAAAATGATTCGTTCCTTTTCAATCGACAGCTGATAACACTTATGGTAACACCGGATGTTCGCTTCCATCTATTTATTCCAATTTAGTCAAGCTTGGTTCTTTTGAAAAAAAAAAAATACAATATGGGATCGGCTGAGGTATTTCGTGCCTCGTGTTTAAGGTACGTATACGTACCTACTTACTTATTCCAATAATTTCTGTACACAAAAGCACCCCATAAAAGGCAAAAACTAACGAAAAGTTCATGAATCATGATAGGTACTTATGCCAGAAATATTCAGAATCTAAGATTGTTGAATAAGAATGAATATAAACTTCAGTGTAGTGGTAGCGCTAGATTTTAACAGTTGATAAAATGTAAGCGAAGTTGACCTTATGCTTGCTGTAACTTTACAATGTTCCTCTATCTAGTGTTTGTTCAAAGTTTATGTTTTGTTTTTGGGTTTTAAGACAGAGATGTCTTCGAATTTAAACTTGAAATATGAAACAAGTCGTTTGCAAAAGTAGCAATGGCCAATGCAGTTGGCGAATAAATTAAATTAGTTAACGGTGAGTTTTGAAGTAATTGTATTATAAAAGTAATATCGTTGTGTGCGCATGCGCGGACGGCGCGCCGCCGACGCACGATCCGCGTCGGTGCGGCAAACGAGGGACACATCAGTTGCATAACAAGCGGGCGCTGCGGCATCCGGCTAACGGGACTGTGGCGCGAGGGAGCTCCACCTCCGACTCTAGACGTGCTATCGCGATCGTGTCAGATTCGACACCACAGATACTATTTCCAGCCACTCACACCGATAAGTGTTTTAGCAATTTTTCTACCACATCTAGATGATGCGATAGTAACGCGCTGCGGACTCTCACGAAACTTCCTCGTTTCGTCATTTCTCATCACGAAATATGACTGTGAAACATGATCGCGGACCGTCCGATAGAGCGAGCTTATTCGTGCGATCATGAACGAGACCGTGACTGATCGGACACAATGGCCCTGGCGGACGCAATGATGCCAAGTAGCTTTTTAAATGAGAAATAAGGTCAGTTGATCACAACTCCACTTTAAAAGCACATATTAAAAGCACAATGTATTGTTTGTTTATCTAAATTGACTATTTTAATGTGTTCATGTAATTGGTTCGTAATCGTCGAGTACGGAAGGCGCAGACCGCGAATCCTGTTTGTGTCCGCGCGTCCATCGAACTGGTTTGCAGAGGGCAATGAGTCTCATTACATGGCAAATGACTTCGCTAGCTCCCAGAGGCTCGTTACATTTACGTATTAGCTCGTTTACATTATACAGGGATTAAAGGCTGGTCAGGTTCAGTAAGAAACGCCTTTAATGGGCTCTTATAACTTGTTCGAAGATAAAAACCTAGAAGGCAAGAAGGAACTAAAGCGTCTGAGGTTTTAAAAGACTTTTAATTGCCTATGAATTAGACTTCCTACCACAGACAGATACCTAGTCGTTCAAGTTAAATCTTAATCATCCATTTCTTGGAGGTTGCAGTAAGCAATCACAGCAATCCAAATAATCAGTACTATCCAGGATATCTGTGACATATATATCTAATTGAAACTGTACATAAAGTGCGCAATTGAAACAATTTATCGTTCGACGACCAACCATTGTTAAATTGACGTTAACAATAAAATGGGAAACCAATTGGGGAACCGTTATTAAAATGTCACAGCGTAAAGAAATACCTCGTTTGATGTTGCGTTGCCTTTGTTCCTTATAACGAGCTATCAAAGAAGCTGCGCCCCGACTCGGCTCGAATAAAACGAGTGTTAAAGGCCGCCACTTGGAATGTTTTGCTAAAAGGTACGAGTACTAGAGAAATATTTTACAGCTATAAAGGATTTCAGGGTCTTAGAACCGCAAGCAGTTCAGTCTTAGACGGTTTTTTGGGGATCTTTCCTGATGAAGCCATAAAAAGTTTCACCCAAAAACTCCTGTTAATAACTGAGTCACCTAACTGGTATCCATCCTATCAAAAATCACCACAATCCATATAAGTACCTTATATTTAAACCACATCTGAATTGCAATTTGGTCTTTGTGATAAATATTATTATGTTTTAAGAAACCCATTGAAGGCACGTAACAATGGGGGCTATAGTATTCCTTCACAACCTTTAAAATGAACAATACTCATTCTCAAGAAATACGAAGAATTCTTCAATCTTGATAGCTTTTAACCTGTGGGTAAGCAACATAATAAGATTACAACACAATTATCAATGATGCGAACATTGCGACAGGATTTGTCGTCGGCTCTCGCTCTCCGCTGCGATTGTGTTGGCAAGGCCGCTGTGTTTAAATTGCCATGAGTGCTAATGGTATATAAATTGTACTGTAAACACTTGACATCTAAGCTCTTTATCGTCTTTCAGTTTTAGTAACCTGCTTCTTAGTCTTGCCTTATTTTCCACTTAATTTCCTATTCATTGACTTGCAGTGGTATACTCTCACGTCTCAAACTATTTAGCGTGCCAAAAGGTTCACAAAGAGAATTTTAACCCAACCTTAAGTTGCTATTCTGGGAAGAAGATTGCTACATGTGCTCAATTTCTACCCCGCCCCGTTCCGTTAGGTTTTAGAAGTGCACCGTTATTTTTACGTCAAGGTGTTCTAAAATATAGTAGGTATTACAATATATAAAGCGTATAAATATATTTCGCCTCTCAGTATCCGAACAATTCGTAGGTAGTACCGTTCGGAGCCATAGGATCGCTGTTATTTTTCTAACGAACAAAATATTGAACATACGGACAGAACGTTTCGAGGGCAAAAAATAATAACCTGCGTTTGTCTGCGCCACGAACTCGTAAACCAATAGCGAGGAATCTCTTTAACTGTCCTTGTACAAATTGGCTTGCCATAAACAGCCTCGTTTTATGGAGAGTCAATTCTGTATTTACTTGTCCATGCCTTTCAGATGTTTGGTGTGCTTAGAGATAGACGAGTAGAGCTTTATTTACTTACAGAGACTTCGCAAAGCTTATTATAGCTCGTGTTTGTAGTTTGGGTTAGCAAGGAAGAGTTTCGCAGTCCGGAGACTTATTTCACAAGTGAACATGTTGCAAGTCCCCTTGAGGACAGACCTTTACTCCGCTTGTGTGAAAGGTCCATCGGGATTCTGGTCAAACTTGAACTGTTTGGAGAAAAATCCTTATTTGTTTTTATACTTTACCTTTAAACACTTTCGTAACTGTTGGATTTAGGGCGTCAATGCAAGAAGCTGCTGTACTACTGTATCTGTTAGGTTAAGGAAGTATCCTTAATTGTATCATCTGTAACGTTGCCTCCAGCAAACAAGTTAAAACATCTTTTGATTTGCGTTAAGAGGAAACAAAAGCACAAGAAGTATCTAGAAGATAGCGCCGTGATTATTAACATGTCTGACGCTGGTCACGACGTACCTACCTACTAGGAGAAGCTGGTATACCTCTGAGGAGTATTAATTTCTTAATATATTATCTATTGGCTCAGCGCGACTAGATAGACTGGGAATCTAGCAGGGCCGACCGGTTGTTGAGCAATCATTTTATATGTATATGTGCGCAGGAGCTAAAATGATCCAACCTGTTCTGTCTATGCACTGACCTTTACTAAATAACGTCTTCGTCACTACTTTTAATGTTCATAATAGGACAGCCTTGGTCGCCGAAAACTTGTTTTCGTTGTGTGTCATCTGCAAAAAATACAATGGAAACTTATTTGAGGATGACTCTTTTATGTTTAATGATACGTGATCTTTGATTGGTTCTTCTTACCCAGAAATCTTGATGTATAGCCGATTCCTGGTTACGATAATATCTAGTATTTCTATACCTACCTAATAAACAGGTACCTACGTAGTTACGGTATTTTTACGATTACAACTATAGTAGTTAACTATTAAATAATACCCATAGCATTCTAGTCATTTCTCCAATATAAAAAAGGCCCGAAACTGTAATATTAAAAAGTATAAGTACCTATGAAGTTCTGATTGCAAAATAGCGTGTATAGATAGATGTTATGCGTAAATCTAATCACTTGTTTTTTATTCATGCACATGTAACATTCTCGTCGCCACAAGCAAAATTAATTAAAATAAAAAGCAAACCGTTGTTTCTTTTGTAACGGCGCTGCTCGTGCTAAAAACTGACTAGCTATTAAAGAAGCAATTTCTTTTTTGTATGCGCCATGTTTGTCTTTTTGAGATAACTTTTTGTGGTCATCAAAATTACGCTTTAAATTGAAATTCGGTGCTTTTGTTTGTCTTTTATTCTGAAAAGTAAAATTAATTTTCAAAGGTAATGTTTGCAATCATTATATCCAAACATGCATTATGTTTTTACATTGAGGTATACTTAGGCCCCTTAAAACTTGCCAAAGTCCGCTTGATGCTTTTATATGTACTTGATAGAGTTTCGTACAGATACGATAGGATGGAGAGTTTTTCGTTAAGTAAGAAACCGTAATTTATCAGTCGACCCATCTCAAAGCTTATAAACATGGGTACCTAACTAATATTAATCAGCTCATAATTACTGGCGAGATTCAGGCCTCTTCTCTTGGAGATTGAATGCGCTGCTGACCACGCGAGCCCAGTGCGGGTTGCTAGATGTCTAAAGGTTTTCTCAGTTTTTGATTTCCTCACGATGTTTTCATTTACCAATTTGAGAGCAGTTATGATGGAATAATTAACACGAAGTAAAGCGCCCGCCTGGGTGTGAATTTGAACCCTCGACTTCAGGCCACCACAACTTATTATTCAAATCCTATTAGGTAAGTCTTATACTTATCTTCAATTAGTGAAAAACATAACACGTTAGAGTTGTGTGTCAACGGAAGCCGGAAGGTAGCCGCAAGGTCGCGCGCTGTCGCCTTGCCCCCTCAACCCTCCGGTAATTATTTCGACACAAGCCAATTAATGGCCGCGTGCCTTGTGGATATAAGCCATAATTAAATTTTGATTATTATCTACTCAACGGGTTTATTCTGTTGGAGTATGCCTAATGGCGTGGTTTTCGGCAACGTGAAGATTGCGTGCGGTTACATTAGCTGTTCATGATGAGTTATATAAGGTTTAATACTGCGGTGCGGACGCGCTGTGGCTGTCTGCAGTCAGCTGTGGGGACCGGTTGTCGCGTGGACCGTCACGTACTTGATTACAGAAATCTAGAGTTCAACATGCTCTAACTGGAGCTTTATTAGAAAGGAGTTCGATGGTCAAACCAACTTAAGATCTATCTCTATACATCCCTACTTTTTAATTAGTACCTACACAAAAAAATGGGGCTGTATCTGTACCCGTTACTGACCATATTTTTGTATTCAAAAGTAGAAAAAACCGAAATCCTAAAATTGACCATCATACATAATAATTGCTAGTAGAAAATACTGCGGGCAGTGTTTTTCCATTTTAATCGTCATTTATTCATTCATAATCAATAGCCTGCACAATATTTCCATAAATTGAGAGACATTTTGGGATAAACACAAACGCTAATAACTTAGCCGTTTATGAGTATTATTTATTTACACTTTACTTAAATAATAACAAGGGCTTTTCTAATAAGCCCTTTAAGTATTTGTACTAATTAAAAATTAGTGGTGTATAGAAGGAGAAACTGATTGACTGATTTATCAACACACTGTCGAAACTACTGGGTCTTGACGTAGCCGTGCGCTAAGAAGGGATTTTTAGAAATTTAACTTGGCGTTTAACAGGGTTCCAAAGTTTGTATAGAGAAATCTACTTACACACGAGCGAAGTCGCTGGCAGAAGCTATACAAGTTGCCAGATAAACTTAAAGTACATTGATCTTTTCCTAATATCTCCCCATATATCGAAGGTACCCGAAAAACCATCAATGAACTGTTTTTCAGCAAAGGTAAAGGATCACCATAGATGTCGATTCAAGACAGCTTTATGTCTTTAATTACGTTTTTTAAATTAAGAATGTCAATAAATGTGGGAGGGTCAATGATAAGTTATTCCACTTTTATTTGGAGCTTAGTTTATTCATATAACACTTGTGAATAAGTTTTCTGCCCACCTATCGCATTCAGTAGACCGAAAAAACATTAACGTTATAAAAGCACCTAGAGAACACATTTACTTGGCTAGAACCCAGTCTAGACAATGTGTGGGCGTTAGGCATGTATCTAGAAATGTTTTAGATTTAGTTTGAAAATTATTAATTCTGTGCGAGTAGGTAAAATTTAGTGAGGTTAGCATGTCTTTGGCAAGGTCAAAGGACAGTCCTCATGCAATAAAAAGATAATAAAGTTATTACCTTATTTAAAAAGCAACATAACCTGTTTATTACTTTAATATGTACCTATAGCTTGTACCTTTAAGGAGATGTCAGCAACCGTAGGGGCCCAGCAGGGTCGAAGTTACTGGGGCCATGGGTGATGCGAAAGAAAATACCGGGGCCTTGGAACGAAGACAAAGAAGGAACAAGAGTGGGTTTTAGTCAGTAAAAGTCTGACACGAAAAGGGCGGGATATGTCATTAGATGATTGCCTACCTAATAAAAAAATTGTTTGTATCTTTCATTTTGTTAATCCATTGTTAGACATCTTAAATGTATTATTGCTGTGTTGCTTTTAGCTTAAATGATTACTTAACATTTGGAATTACTTTTAGTGGTCTGTTTTATGGTACCTACTTGGAAATAACTGGTATACACTTAACCAAAACGTTCGTAGGTGTAAACCTAAAATTAGCTAATAAGACAACAACCGATGTCACTCTTGGAAACAATGTGGTTTATCCATAGCAACGAGGCTCGACGGCATATACGTAATAGTTTGTGAGCAGATAGGGCTTAGATATTTATTAATTACCTAGTAGCTTTCGTCTGCGGCTTTGATCTCGTGAAGGTCGAAAGTTATCACACAGGAACGTACTACCGGGAAAAACTATAATGTTCTAAGCCAGGTCTAAATACTCAAATCGGTTTAAATGTTGAAGTCCAATTGATTATATCTAACATTGAATTCAAAATTGAAATCAATTTTTTTTCAAGAAATTGCAGATTTTCTTTCAATTGAAATGACATACGTAGTTAATTTGTATGCTATATACCTATCGAGAATTTTGAAGAGAGCTTTTAATTAACTCCATCAACGATTGCATCACTGCTTACCGCCAGGTGGGATTGCATTCAAGCTTTAGTTTATATAAAATAAAAAAATAAAAATTCAAAACAAAGGGAAACTGAACGAACCCATCTGGATTCCTTCATGGGTTTTAGTGAGTAAAAGTTTAACACTCCCTCTCGTTCCACAAAAAGCCCGAGAAGTCATTTGATGAACAGTTTGTTGCATCCTCTCGCACATAGCTGCCTAAGCGACAGTGCAGCGACGTCAAAACCTAACTAACTGCCAAGGTTCTGCAAAATACTAAAGTTGAACAAATGAATACTAAGAGGCTGTTGCGCTGAGCTCCGAATGTGTTTAGGTGTTTACATGTCGAGGTGAAGTCATCGATGGAGCACGCGTGACGTCAGCTCGTCATCCTTGTCGGATGCCGGATGCAGGTATTATGATAGGAAAAGAATTGGGTTTAAAAAAAGATCGTGGTCGTGACTCGTGATGAATTATTCTATTTTGTGATCTGGAAGTTAGTCTGAAAAACACTTTTGGAGATAAAAATATTAAGTTAATTGTCTGGCCATTCAATATTGAATTTCTGGGAAATTATACAACGTTCTTATTGAATGAGAATGATCGTAAGAAACCGGAGGATAGATATCTCAGTACCGCATTGTATTCGATCCTGAGAGAGCTCAAGCAATGCCTATTTTTGGTGAGCTCACCGAGATGTCGGAACAATAAAAACGAAAATTTCTTCGAAGTTGTTGTACGATTGACGATTTCACGCCAAAAATGGATACACTGGGTTAAACAGGTGCAGAGAGTAGGTTGAAATATGTGGGCGAAACATGTTATTTTATTAAATTATCATAGAGTAAAATGTGGTGTGTTGTAGTGGAAAAAAACAAAAAACACTTCGCTGATAAATCATAGGCACAAGGGAAGGAGGGGAGTAGGTCGTGCCTACCTACCTACCATACCTACGTCAATTTTGATAATAATCAAACCCAATCTGTACTTAATGTAACGTATGTACCTACTTAAATGAAATATCTGAAATGTTATGCGATGAATCCTAAGAATTTTGACATTTTGTCAATCCCTATCGCCTAAAGAATGTCACACAAATGATCCACACGATAGGCACGCGTCATTAGTGTTGTACAATAACAAGTATTACTATGTGTGGGTGTAGGTGATTGTCCTTTGTTTTGTTTAAAAAAGGAAAAACCTGTAGGTTTAGGTCTTTACAAAAATAAATTTAGGAATTTTAGTAAAGCTTGCACATTTACAGTTTTACCTTATAGTTGTTTTTCCTATACTAATATTTTGGGGTAGCTAGGTACCTACCTGAACACAGTAAATTAATGCATGTTATGCGGCTGTTATACTCGTACCTACCCTATGTCTCTTATAAATTATACTAATATTATAAGGCTTAAGAGTTGTTTGTTTGTTTAATCTCAGGGACTACTGATTCGAATTGGAAAATTATTTCAGTTTTGGTTAGGCCATTTATCGAGAAAGGCTATTAAGCTACGTACCAAACAGTATCCAAAGAAGCAGGTGGACCACGGAGGATACAGCGCTCAGGCATGAATAAGCTTTTACACCATGCTCAAGTTGACTGTACATGGATCAGGAGGGACCCTCTTAAAAATCACATATTATAATTGAAGCAAAATCACATATTTATCCTAAAATTATCCTTCACTTAGGTTTTGGGTCGGCTTCCCCAAGTAATTATTATAGCAAAACAGGTAAATCTGAAAAAAAAAACCCTTTTAACGACTACCAAACTTAAATTACTATCTAGTTTTTTCCTTGTCACGTAAGAACTAATCAGCAATGCCATATTCAAATGCGGAAAAATCAAAAAAACTACCTAGTTATTGAAACCATTATTTTGCATAGTAATCATAAATCTGGAAACAGCCGTGTACCTATTTAGATGTTCGGATTTCCGCGTATAAATTAGTTTGCAACGTGTAATAAGCAGATAATATAAGAAGCCGAGATCCGCGCACTGGCACTAATAGCTAAGATTAATGTTATTTACAGTAATCGGGATGTAACTGTGCATGTTCCTTATTTGGCGAGACGAGTTGGGCGTAACACATTTTTTATATTCTAGCCGTTAGAAAGGTCAGGCCACAGTTGCTCCGGGCACCACGGACTCGCCTACCTATCAAATTGTTTTTGTGAAGAAGAATAATGTTCTATCCGAATGATGAATAAAATAAGAACGTTATTTAATTCTTAAAGAAGATTGAGTTTTTTATTAGATTGTTTTTTTTTTTTAAACATACACGGTCGTAAATTGCGAATTCAGCTTTGAATAACTAACCTATATGGAAGGCGTGATAACTTAATAAGGAAGTTTCCTTAAGCAATTAAAATTATACCTAAATTATTTATATCAGCACAATTATTACCGCAAAATATTAATAAAAAAGATTTTGTTTCCCGAAACATAATTATTGAATTATAAAAGAGATGTAATATTTTTATAAGCACTTGCTTGGCGCAGATTGTTCCCGAGGGAAATTATTTTTGGAGTCGCTCTTCTTTTTTGTTGTATTTTGGTTTCTTGCAACACCAGTTGATTTATGGCAATACCATCGTTCGGATCGAAATTCAAAATAATTTTCTTTCGTATAGGCTAATGGGCACATAAAAAACGTCAGAAGCTAATGCACGGTTCCACGTTGGTCGTTTTCTATGGAGAAGAACCGGTAAGAAACTCCTTGGCATGGCGCGGGTCTAGCCTATTGCCCGTGGCAGCAAGGCGGACTTAAGCCCAAGAACGCAGCTTAGTTATTGGATCTAACATTACTAAGGATTCTGCAAGACGGGAAATGTAATAACTATTGCTAACAGATTGTAGTATTAGAAGCAGTTATAGATAGCAGGTTCTGGCTGTGGTTAGAGGCCAAGTGTCCGTAACGGTCGATACTACATTAATAATGAAGCTTTCAGCCAATAAGAATAATACAAGTTAAAAATAAAATAATAGAACTGTGTAGTGGCTACGTTCAGTTGTAAAGTATAGGTACGAGGCCAGATTGAAAAGTACTCGTCCTGAACTCTTGAAACGTCATCTTATCTTCAGTCATTTCTTAAAATTAAAAGTATTCATATTATTTAATTCATTTGAGACTTGAACTGTATGAATTAAACAACATCGGCGTGAATTAAATAACTTATATTATTAATAAACAAGTCAGCATTTGTCGGATTTGACGAGATTTATCACAAATAGACTAAACTAGGCATTACAATTTTTTGAAATTGAAGGAAGATGTTTTTTTTTCAAACGTTCTGAGCGCTTTTTTAGGGGAGAATGGAGAAGTGTTTTAAACGTTATGGTGGTTTATACATAGAAAATAAAAATAGAATGAAAAATAACAATTTAAATGAATTTATTTTCCTGTTCAGGTCAAATAATTTCCAATCTAATTTCATTATATGAACATGTTTTTTTACTTTCTTTTTTTTCATTCTCGTATTACCTACGTGTTCCTGCATCAGCATACCCATTTTTTCGGGTTGAGAAGTCGTCGAATAAATTGGCCCGCTCCCGCAGTTGGAGCGAGAAGGCGTGTCAGACTTTTACTGACTAAAAGTCACAAGTAGTTACCCTACTCTTGCTCTAGAAGACATCGCCTCTACTACTCTTCGGTTTTGCTGACATCTTTGAGGCGTGCGCGGTGCGACTCTCCACACCCTGGCATCTCCTGCGGCGGTGGCTGTGGTGCAAAGATATCCTCTCCATCACAGTTTCGACCTCCTCTTTCGCCCTCTTCTACTTCGCAGAAAGAGGCGACCGCTTTCCATTCTCTTTCGTTCCGGACCATGGCCAACAGCTGCCGATCGCCTCGTCATGGCGGTGCTCAGCGGGCACACTTCTACCATGTCCTCTGGGCAATCTGCAAAGTGGTGACACGTGGGCTATCCTATGTATCCTGATACCTGCATTCGGGAAGATCTAACACCATCCTGCCTAGATAAAGTAATATGTGCCTTTAACACGATAGAGGATTTTTACCACTAAGGTGGTCAAAGAGAGAGATAAGTTCGTAGTCGTACTTATTTAGAGATCTAAAGCAGGCTTTTTATAAAACATGATCTTTTCTACGTTCACTGTTGGTAGAAACGACCATGTTTTAACAACGAAACATTTTATTTCGGCCTACAGGAACCAATTAAGTAAAAAATATTATCAAGTTCCAATCCGATCAAAAGTTTCAAATATAAATTGGAGCCAATTACGATTTACTTTTTAACCTGATCGAATATTTATTTAATAAAAAGTACTTATATAGTATTTTCAAAATAACAAATTATTAAATAGAGCCGTTTCCAATAATACACTGGGAAGCAAAAATCTGGATCACTAATGAAAATTGTGTTGTTTCTTATCTTCGCGTCTTCCTGACTGTCTTTCTGTCGCGATATATTCGAAAACTACTAAACGCATGGAAATCTGCGGTTTTCAACAATAGACAGAGTGAGTGAAGTTGCGGATGTTCTGTAATCAGTTTTGAGCCATTTGCTGGTCTATTAGGCTGTGTATACATCCACTTTACGAGGTCGTCGCAGGATCGTGTCATAACTGATAGTGTTATGGTGAATTTCTTGAAGGTTTTGCAACTTGGCTTGTCATTTTCTTTAGATCGTAAATAAAGGTACAGTTTCTAATATTCTAGTATTATGACACTGACTTCTTCCTTCTATTCTATATCTTCTTCAATTGTAACTCTTTTATTAGTTATGATGTTACATTCAATAGAATAATCATTTTAAGAAATTGCAGCTTGGTTTGAAACGAAGCGAAAAAATACTCTTTTCCCAATTTACAATTTTGTTATTTTTCAAAATTCAGAAAGTGGTTTTTTATGCTGTAACTTGTACCAATGAAACTACTTTAGAGATTTATAAAGTATTGCTAATCTGCTCATAAATTCGTAAAACAAATTATGTAAACGAGCGATATAATAATATGGTATAGTATGGTATGTTTGGTGTGATAAGGTATAATGTGATATGGTGAACTATTTTGGTGTACAATAAAGTTTATTCTATTATATTCTATGTACATAAAGATTTCCGCAGCTTTTCTATATGACCCGTTATTTTTGCGGCCCAGTGTATTAGCGTACTGCTCGTCGTATTTTTCTTCCATCACTCCCATGCTCGTTCAACGTAGTCAGAGTTGGGAAAAAAATATTAATATTCATCCTTATTGGACTTTTATTTAATGAAAATTTATTTTGTTTCAGGTACGTGATAATTATATCTACTACTATCTCTCGAAAGTCCAATTTGGTAAAAGTGTAAGTATTGAGACTTTGTTCAAAATGTAACTTCGGTTGAAGTTACAGAAACAAAGGAAATTATTTCTAGACAGAAGAAAAACAAAGTTCCTAATTCGCTGTTACTAATTTTTTTCGTCTCCTCCAACAAGTTAGCTAATTGTACTCGCTTGATTGTAGGCGTGGGTCGAGCACGGCCTACTTTCGGAAATCGTTAAACAAGTCCAAACGACGTTGGTAAAAAATACCGTAACGTTAAGTTTATTCGTTTATTGGAATAATGTTTCAATTTAACACGAGTACGTGCCTCATCTAGACAGAACTGAACCAGGCCTCATTTCCGCGCTGTCTAATTCTACCCAGCTACCCTAAGTTCACGTAGGCCGCTGAAATTTCGAAGTCAACCATAATTACTCAATTAATTTCATCGGAGTCGCGCTCTGCGGTTTAGTTCGTGTTCATTTCATTGCATAACCCGTTATTAGCCCGCTCTTGTTTGCAGGCGCACTGTTCTCACAGATTTACAACACACTTACACGGACCAAATAAAAACAACTGTGGGAAATTTTACACAGTGTGTTTAAACATATGGCTCTAGTGCCGACGTAATTGGCGAACGGTTGCACTGAATAATTTAGTGGAATAAGTATTACGCCGATGTAATATTCAACGAGGTTCGGTTTAACCGTACTGCTATGTACATTTGTAAACAAATATGTGGTCGATGAGCATCTTCGCACTACCATCATATTTGTGTCAAGTCCGTTTTGCTTCGTTAACATTCACGCATGGTTTTAAATAGCGGTCGTCGCCGTGGCAATCAAGTAATTTATATATAAATGGAAAAATATGAATGGATAATACCTAATAATTACCTAAGATAATCATGGGGAAATGCTTGGTTGAAAGTTTTGTATGAGCTTAGATAACATTACGTTCAGAACGTAAACGGTCACGAAGAGGCCTCGTTTGAGCATTGTTCATTTTCCCATTATGGAGAAATTTGAAACGGACGTAATTTCGATTAAACAGTAAACAAGTATACCTGAGTGACGCGTTTGTATTCCTAAGTTTAGGTGAAAATTTTCAACAAAAGTAATTATTTGTTCGAAAATTGCGGCGGCGCGCGCGCTCCCGCGTCCTGAACATTTCCCCACTGCATACTGCTGACAACCTAATTGTTTAGGGAAACAGCTTTCAATTATACCTCGAATTACTGGCGAGTTTAAATCGAGCACTCGAAGAACCTGCGTCGTGCCTAAATAACGGCGCCGATCTGTGAGCCCGAAAGGGGATAGAAATAACGCTTGCTTGCGGTCTCGTCCCTTCCCTTCTCCGAATTTTGGCATTTTAAGTGTCTCATTAAAGTCTTATTAATTTGACTCCTGTAATTGTATTGCCCATGTAGCGTGTCTTCATTTATACATGGAGGAAGTTTCGCTGTCGGCGTCTCGTCTTTACGAAGTTATGGTGGTTAATTATGAAGAGGCGCCCCTGATGACTTCCTGTATCAGAGGTTTCAAATTCTTTACATAAAACCACGATTATCTAGAGTGGAAGTCGCGTGTTAATTTGTTTTTAATATCAAAGTAGGTAATTTGAATTTATGATTAGCGCTTTAATTATAAATTCTGAACGTGTGTAATGTTGTCAGCGTGATGAGTCGCGACGACAGTGCGTCGCCGCGTCGTGTCACGTCGGCTTAGCTTATGAGCTGCCGGGACACTGCGGATACGTGAGCGTGAATCAACACCACGACTGAAATTGTTGATAAACGTTGTTTTGATGAATAATAGTGCAGACTAACATAATCTGAACTAAAGAGTATCAAAAGCTGGGCGGTATTGATCAAAAAAGTTACCAATAGAACTGCAATGCAAAGGGCATTTGAAGGAACACAGTGAGGATTTAGTCAGTATTAGTGAGTCGCCCTCTCGCTCCACCCGGAGTGGGAGAAAGTTCGACAACAACAAAAAGTTAGCATACTCAGTCAACTACCGTAACTACAGGTTATTTTTTTAACAGTAAAGCCTAACCTTTAACTTTTTAAGCACAATATTTTTGTGGACGCTGAAACGCTTTTGTCTCATAACTTCATGCGACTCTTTGACTTTACATAAAGATAAAAGAAAACACGTCCTAGGAATTTTTGGCGAGTTTTTGACGAGTAAAATTTTAATAGCGTTTTTTTTTTTTAAAAAATATGTTGGTCCGTTCACAAACATGTAAAACTCGCATAAGTAACACACCGAGATAAAATTTGATACTTCCACGCATTCTCGAGATTTATTGATTTAGGTATTGGTCTTGAAAGACAGACAGATAGACAACAAAGTGGTCCTATACGGGTTCTGTTTTTCTTTTTGAGGTTTGAAACCCTAAAAATGGATGGACGAAATTTCCAAATGTCGTTACAATTAAGGCTTAAATACATAGATCGTGAATAAGAAGCAACCTCTTGACATTCAAGTTTCATTACCACATCATTATCTGTTCAAAGTATATTGTACAGTTTCGACCGTCAAGTGGTCTTAATTGGTTTGGATCAATTTAATTGAGTCGGTAATCCGTTCCGTGTTATTAGGATTTCTAAAATTAACCTGAACCAATTGACACTCATGTAGTCTTTTTTGTGGAAACCAGAAACGTTGAGTTTCTACGAATGTTTTATAGGCAAGACCTAAATGTGGACTGGTTTAACACTAGAAGCGCTTGCGTTCCATTGTTGACCCATTCCTATGTTCTTTCTGAGCTAGTTTTGTTATGCGTAGAATAGTAAATTACACCAAAATATGTGTAATCTACTCTAATATAATAAAGAGGTAAAGTTTGTTTTTTGTTCTTTTATTTGTAGGAGGTAATCTTTGGAAGTACTGGTCCGATAGCTACATTTTTTTCACCGATAGAAAGCTGCTTTATTCCTGAGTGACATAGGCTATATTATAAGTACGCGAGCGAAGCCGCTGGCCAAAGCTAGTACTTATTAAAAACATTGTATTATCAGTTATCAGTTTCATTTGTTTACTATCTCTGCATATTAATGTAGCAAAAATAAAATGGCCAAAGTTGTTTACAGTCCGCGCTTGTACTGGTAAGTATTCTAGTTGGTAGTTCGCCAATTACTTTTACTATCGCACGTTTCCAGTTTTTGATGAAGACACTGTGTTGTCTATGATGAATCCTGCCTGTTATTTCTGTGTATTTGTTTGATAAATTCGCCGACCCTGATGTGTAGTGTTCTGAATGAGCGCGGACATAGACAAACATGCAACATTTTATGCCGCGGACGCTAACATGTGGTTGTGGTTTTTGTCTGTCAGCCCAACGTGAAACGGTAGGCCTCATATTAATTTAAGTCAGTATGTAATAAGGTCAGAGATAATCGTGGCATTTGTTTTTCTGTTTGCGGTGGAGAAATGTGGCCATCATTTTGTTTGTTCTTCTTTTTTCGTAGTGATTGTCTGGCTTTCTTTCTCTCTAGGCCTTTGTGGTTTATAGCTCCATTTTCATTTGTCTTATGTTGGTTCGATAGTATGGTTCTGTCTCGTATCCGTTCTAATAAACAAGTAAAAGCTACAACAAGTTGATTAACTTGTTCTTTTCTCAGTATTAGATCGAGTAGAGCAGTACTTTTATCGTGTGTACGTCAGCCGGCACTTATCTTGTAGATCGCAAGGTCGGTCCGCGCCCATACGTGTGACAGAGTGACATTGTACAACTGGATCGGAAGAGGTGTGGAAAGTTTAAAATGCGCATACCTTTGGGACACGTGCACCAGTCACGACAGTGTTTCCGTCAAGGTTACTATTTCTGAAGCTTTGCCCCATTTAACGACAAATACGGAACCCTTTCTGTGACGTATTTTTTTTTTATTGATTTAAACCAGTGCTTGACTGCGATCCCACCTAATGGTAAGCAGTGATGCAATCATTGATGGTGAGGCGCACTAGTTTATTAAGAGCCTCATCACTCTTGTCTGGAGGATATGTTGTCTTATGCTAAGCCCGCAAGATCTATTCAGTAAAAGTCTGATACTCCCTCTTGCTCCATCCAGAGCGGGAGAAGCTATTTGACGATTTCCCACTTAAAAAAGGGCTATGCTACACACACACACACAACACCAAGGCTCTCGGACATGGTTTTATTGGATAAATGGTTGACATTGACGTGATCTTTCGCTTCCCTGTCAACATTGAGCGAGGAATAGCTTCCCCATGTTAAGCAATATGGTCGATTCGTTTCTCGGATGATTCTTACATTGAACCTCCCATTCGCCTAAAGTTACGTTCTCTCCGATATGTCATCACGTCTATAGAAAAGGGATAACGCCGAGTTTCGTCACTTTATCAAGTAAAAAGCTTCTTATTGTTGTTACCTTATTCTTGTGACGTTGTCTTACACAAAGTAAGCAAACATTCTTATTTATTGCGTGTAATAACGACACTTAAGTCTGCCTTAAGTACGTACTTAGGAGCTACAATTATAGAGATTTCCAAAAGGATATTGCTGTCGCGTTGTTCCAACTTGGGCCATAAAATCATTTTTAAATGTCTAGAATACAGTTACAGTATAAATCCGCTAAATTATGTAATTTGCATAAGAAATAAAACAAACATCAGTGATTTTGTTAAACTTTATTACAGCAGCTATTCGTGGAATGGGTCCGCTCGCGACACAGTTTCAACAAGGGCTACAGCTACAGTACAGTTCCGTCCATTTTCCGAAAGCTTTCTCTTATTTACTCACACTAGTGCGTCCTCCACAGTGAAATTGTTAGCTGCCGTAATAGCGTTTACATCCCCATCAACTTACATTTCTTAAATGAATTCAGCCTTATTGAAATGTTCTAGGGGATTGTTATTCACCGTGGGTCGTCGGTGCGGTCGTGTCTATAGTTACGTACGCCTTATTACCTCCATAGCACTTGGCATGATTTATGTGAGGATCATTTGCGAGTGCATCGTCCTTCCGTCTGAATCACGGATCGTTAACCCACTTCCTCCCACGTGTGTGATTTAAAACCACATAAAAAAATGTTAGCTTGTTTAATCTGAGTAATGTTTTGAATACGTGTCCGTAGTGGAATCGTTTAAATAACAAAAAGTGTGGGCGTGTCAGGGACCTTTGTGTGTGCCGTATGACGCGTGAATATTTAACTGTTACGGGTTTTTGTCCTCGAATTAGCATTTAACAATTAGAATACACATGTAGCTCAGTGTGCCGTGACGTTTGTTTAAACTCTTTTTGTCAGGATATTTGAGTAGCTTCTCGAAGCAGTTTTTAAATGGAAACAGTGACGAGAGTGACAGACAACCATGCTGATCGTCTGTCTCAAAACTGAGATCACGTCTGGGCAGACAATACAAAATTTAAACACATCACGTACCCTATAGTCGTAGATAAAGGATTCCCAGTCCTTGGTACAACATCGATCTCAGAGGTCCCTCAGACTGTCCTCCAATTTGTACGCCACCAGCTATTGGACAACGACTTATAAAAGCTGGTTCCTATAAATACGAGGTTTTCTTCGGACGAAATGGATTATTTTGCGAACAATTGAACTACGGTCGTCCCTTGATCAATTTTGGATAAGGTATTTTGTTGGGAAACCCTTGCGTAGTAAAAAACGTGTTAGAAATGAGAATTAGAGAAGGGGAATGTTTTTATGTCAAAGGTTAACCTGAAGGGATTACATTATTACTTGGAAAACTTCGAAGACTAGAGAAGACCATTATTTATTGACTAGTTCCTCTAACTATTGTGAAATTAACGAGAAGGATTTAAATCCGGATGTTTCGCGGAATATTTCCCAAGTTTGCGGTGACGACAATATAGATTGAATACAGGATCCTTCGATTCTGATGCAAAACGACCGCAAGCCCTAGTTGCGATTGCGGTCATCTGAACACACCGCACCGCACTATGACGGCCTGTTGTTTTTGGAAAATAGATTGTCAAACCGAACTGTCCTGCGTCGCCAATGTTTGAGTCATTTTGGTGGACCTTATGAATCGATTTGGCGTGTATGCCGTATGAACTGTTTGAAAGTTACTTCTCGATTTTAATTTACCTTTACTGATGACGGCTTATCAATTACGTCCAGCCCATTCTCTACCGGCTATTAGGACCACATTATTACATAGAAAAGAAATATAAAGTCGCGAAAATGGCCTATTGAATCCCTAATCGCTTCATCACCGGCTCGCCATTAATCATTGTCATGCAGGTATAAAAAAATCTTGCTTTTACGAGTTTCACGTAACAATACAGAAACAGCCGCGGGCTAAAGACTGAACGAATTAATGTTTAGTAACTATTAGGTTTAAGTCAAAACACAAAGTAACTTTGAAATGTATAAAGTTGTTGTTGATTTAGGTTCAGCGCGGTATGAAGGTGACCCGTATTATGACGTCTGTAAACTTAAGACTGGTCTAGACCGTAACACTTAAAGTCGTGTAATATAATATTACGTCAAAGATAAAATTACGACTTCATTCGATGGTTCATTATAAATAAAAATAACTTTACTGACATCTCACGCCTCGGGCGTTTTATTAAAACACAGAATGATTCTATCTGAATACAAAAGCAATTCAAACAGTTATATTAGAGGTAAAATAAATTCTAGTCAAATTTTCATTTCTTGGGAAATATATTCGAGTAGAACCAGTATTATAAAGAAGTTTTTTTTTGTAAAAGATTGATTATTTAATTCATATTCAACTAGACTAACAATAAAAACGTGAACTAAATATACGTTTGTAAAGCCAATAAATTATTTATTTAGCGTCCATATGTGACTCATGCATTTGAAGCGGAAATATTTTTTACTTCAATATTCAATGTAAGGTTTCGTAATTACAGTATTCGAAAAAGTTTGTTTTATTTTTTGTGCATTTTGCGCAGTTTAGTGTGTTGTCTCATGAAACATTCAGTTTAATCCTCTCCATATAATTCGTACGTCAACATGGCTCTTCGGATTCATGGGATTCATGTATTTTATCGATTCCCTTTGAGCTGTCAATTTGCAAGTACATGTTAGTGAGTGCAAACAATAGCGAGTAATGGAAAACTACTTGAAGAAAAATGGTTCCAGTGTGCACTGCACTACGGTCTGTGTATTAGTGCTACAATAAGAAAGTTCTTAAGTTTTAGTCTGGGTTAACTGTTTGCTACTGAAGATTGCGCAGCAAAAGGTACCTGCTTTAAAAATATAAAGTTTTCTTTATAAGATGTAAGTATATTTTACCTGTAGTACGAGTATAATACTGGAGCGGCAAATAAAGGAACATAAGTAGGTTTTAATAGGTAAAAGTATGGTACCTCCTGCTCCTCCATAGAGCGAGAGAAGTTATTTGATGATTTTCCTCCTCGAAAACATAAATAATAGTGTACCTAATACTGTGTACAAACGACGTATCATCAACTAGGAAGTCGATATTATCATTAATATTCTAGTGATACTAATGGGTATCGTCAATGGAAATTGTCTTGAACGACTTTCGGCCATATTTCCTAACTAGCTGCTATCAGCTGCTTCGCCCGCGGTAAAATAAGAAATTATCCCAAGGGAACGAAGTCGAGATGCAGTGGGAATTATAGCATCATCAGCCTTTTTAATGTTCCCATTGCTGGGATTTAGATCGCTCTAGGAGAGGGAATGCGCCGTAATCCACCACACGAACCCAGTTCGGGTTGGTGAATGTCACATGTCTTCGAATTTTTGGTTCTAGGACATTTTCTCACAATGTTTTCCTTCACCGTTTTGAGAGCAGTGGTGATGAAATAAATAACACAAAGTAATTAGCCTGGCAGGCTTTGAACCCGCGACCTACAACTCGTAGGTTAGGGCCGTTACCACCGGCTACCACTGTTCTGTGATGCATAGGACTAATCATTATGGCGACACTTGGGGTAGACCTACTTCCAACAAAAGAAATTTTTCGGCTGAAATAATATTTTTGTTTGTGGTTAAAAATCATCCAAATGACAACCCCCGCCCTTGGGCGGAGCAGGAGATAGTGTCAGACTCTTACTGACTAAAAAACCCACCCCGTTTCTTTCTGCCTTTCATACCGGGGCCGAGCTACCTTTCGGAGTTAACCCTGACCTCATTAGGCTTCGACTCAGCTGGGCTCCTGTTGTTGCTGACATCTCCTTGAGGCGCGCGAGAAGAATGCGCGTCTTCGACGACTTGAGCCCGGTCCGGACAGTTACCGGACGGTCGGACAGCGAGCTACCCATTGCTTGCCGTCCGCAAGCCCGCGCCTACGGTGGCCGGAAATCGGGATCGGAATCCCAGCAGCGACATTGCCTGATGCGGTCGGCCTCCTCCTTTGCTAGCATTACTGCTTCGCAGAAGGAGGCGTCCGCCTGTCACTCCTCCTCGCTCCGGACCATGGCCCGTATCAAGGCCCGGCGCGAGAGATCGCCGCCGCCGATCACCCCCACGATCGGCTGTAATCATGATGATGATGCTGGTTCGAACATGAAGAAGTAACAAACCTAAAAACCGGCCAAGTGCGAGTCGGACTCGCCCATGAAGGGTTCCGTAGCAGCAAGTAACATAATATAAAAGTTCTTGTAATGTGTTGTAACTTTGATCGATGTTTTAATAATAGTGTATTTTTTTTCGATTTATGACGCATTAAAAAAAAACTACTTACTAGATTTCGTTCAAACTAATTTTCGTTGGTAGTTTTTATAGTATATTATCATCATATATTTTTTTTAGTTTTATCATTCTCTTATTTTAGAAGTTAGAGGGGGGGGGGACACATTTTACCACTTTGGAAGTGTCTCTCGCGCAAACTATTCAGTTTAGAAAAAAATTATATTAGAAACCTCAGTATCATTTTTGATACCCCACACGTATGGGTTTGATGAAAAAAAAATGTTTGTGTTTCAGTTCTATGTATGGGGATCCCCAAAATTTATTGCTTTTTTTCTATTTTTGTGTGAAAATCTTATTGCGGTTCACAGAATACATCTACTTACAAAGTTTCAAATGTATAGCTCTTATAGTTTCGGAAAAAAGTGGCTGTGACATACTGACGGACGGACAGACAGACAGACAGACAGACATGACGAATCTATAAGGGTTCCGTTTTTTGCCATTTGGCTACGGAACCCTAAAAACGTTCTAATAGTTTCGTAATAACGTTTACAATAACAGTATTTATGCCTAGTCCATAGCCCTCTAAGTTCATTCATTTCTCCTCTAAAGCTGGGCCAATATAACCCTCTCCACTCAATTTATTCCTTCTATCGGATTTCCTCTACGGAGTTCGCGTGAATATTTATGAAGTTAACTTTTACTATAGAGCTTTTTAAACAATATCCGTCTGCTAAAGTTATTGATTCAAAATTATAATTTTAGGGTGACAAAGTATTGAAACGGGTTCATTGTATTTTGTGTAATTTAAAGCTATTTTAATATTCATAATTGATATGGACCTATGTATTTCCTTTTGGTCTTATTAAATTACTAGCTGTGCCCGCGTCTTCGTTCGCGTGGACCACAGGATTTTGAATTTATTTTTTCTAAAATAAAGGTAGCCTATGTTACTCCTTATTACATCTTTCAAAATCACAATTTGCACCTGCCAAAAAAAGGCCCGTCAAAATCGCGCCAGCTATTTCAGAGATTAGCCCAGACAAACAGACAGACAGACAAAAATTGTAACATAAAATATTTTGGTATATGTACCGTATATACACTGCTAAATTTTAATCCTTTTAATCCCGTGGAGGGTCGATCCGGTACATGAAACACTATCGATTTGTAAAGATAAAATTAAAATGTAAAGGACCTCTTTTTCAAAGCTCGTATTAATTCACGCATGTACGAAATTAGTATCTTTAAGAAAACGTCAGCTTAGCGAGTTCAATGACCTGTAGTTAATAGTCGGTGTTGCGTACAAAGTACCTACAGGTCATTGAACTGGCTGAGCTGACTTTTTCTTAAATAAATTAATTTATTTTTATTCTTAAGGATCGATATTAGTAGTGTTAGTAACAATATTTTTAAGATCTATGCTTTGTAATACACATCTAAACCTTCCTCAAGAATTTTCTTTTTTTTTGTGGTAGGAAAACATCTAATGACTTCTCCCGCTCTAGGGTGGAGCAGGAGGGCGTGTCAGACTTTTACTGACAAAACCACACCTACGTTCCTTCATTGTGTCTCGTCTCCCTCAATATTGACATTGTAGAATAAATTAAGCTGTGTCTAGACGATATTTAATAACAAGCGACGACTTCTATGTTCCCAGTAAATCAAATACCAATGACTATTTAAAATAAGGAAGATGAACACCAATTTTAATGTGCGTTCTTTTGAATGACATTGATATAATCACTTCTGGAATGGACGAAATCCAAAATTGGTTGCCAGAAGAAAAAACAAAAACAGCCTTGCATAAATTTTTCAATTTGAAGAGAACTTATATGAACATTCTACACCAAGATTACAATTTACAAAAAGGAAATCTAACAATAAAAATATATAAATGATGGCCTTAACGCGTTCGGCGATTACTTCCAGGCAACCTGAAATAGACAGAGGTTACCTGGATACAAAATGAGGTTGCACTTTGTGCTCACATAATAAAAAGCGACAAAAATATGGAAACAACATTTATGTAACTCATAACATAATTTAGAAGAGTGTCCATGGAGTTTCTTGCACGCATAGAGATCTACGCTTTGGAACGTGCAACTTAGCTTCCCTTTTTTTTTGATTGACCGACATTTTGAGAATTCAAAAGTGCCGGTTATTGGTCTATTTGCAATAAAATTTCTGATTTAAAACATAAAAGTAATAATAGCTCTATAACAGATACCTATTTGAAGTCTTATCATGTCTCAAATATGTTTGGAGACTTAGTTCAAGTTTTGAGACATGTCTGCGTTTAGAGGATCACTAATAATAATATGTTCTCAATGTCACCTCACTAGCTGGCACTTGGCACATACAGCCTTGACATTATCTGTATTGGCGAGACATCTTTATTCGCAGATTCGCAATAAACTTGACTACACAGTTGACTCACACTCCTAATGGCATTTTTCTGTAGATAAATACTTATTAGAGATCCTAGGAATGCTAATAAAATTATTCTTAGTATTTTCTATCTATTTGCAGGATTGGTTTCTTCAAATAGTTGAAGCTCTAATCTAGAGTTAGCACGATGGTTCTTCTGCATGTGATGCTTTCAAGCTATTGGATTTGAAAAGTGCTGCGCTTTATGTAGCGATTGCTTTTGTAAAAGCTTTACTTTGATCTTATTCCTTTGGTGTCGTGTCCTTTTGCGATTTAGCGGTTGTAAACGATATTATATAACCTAAACTACAACTGAGTTAGTCTCCCTCTTAGATAACTATTAAGTAATCAATGACAAATCAAAACTGTATCGGTAACTTGACCTTTACATAAATGTCAAATACTGCGTGGTTAGTTAATTAGGATACGATTATATCGGAGACCAGTTGCTGCCAGCGGCTACGCCCGCGTTAAAAGTCCCTATTTTAGAATAACACAATTACAACAATTAATTGTGGTAAATTAACATGACATAAATTGGTACATTACAATTAAATTAAAAAAAAAAACATTTGAAGCTTTTCTATTTATCCAAGTAAACATACTCCCGGGATAAAAACTAGGTATGTACGTACCTACCTGTACGCCAAATTTTTTCTTAAGCAGCATTTCAAGTGTGAAAAGGTAACAAACATACACACAAACTTTCGTCTTTATATTATTATTGGGATACATAATATTGTCATCCCAAGAAGTGTCCATGACCAGCCATATTATCGGACTCTTGTTTATTTATCAAAATATATGATGATTAAAACCACGTAATTTTTTTACATCGCGTGTTCTCTCTTGCGCGTTGTGACGTAGACTCGTAGAACATAAATAAACGTTAGCAAGAAATAATCATCTCCATTTTCCATTCACTATGCTTTACCGATATTATTGCAAATATACGACTTAATTAAGTTTTGAAGCTCACTGTTAGTTATTAAAATAATATGAGTATTGCTTTCATATGTGAATTTATATCGTAATATTCGTAATGGCGTGATTATGAAATGTATTGCACTCCGGTCTGCTCGTAATTTTGCATGGTTTATGTGCCAATATGGTATTGAGATGTCATGCAATTTGTTTATCTTACGTAAACATGTACAGGGAAGGGAACGGCGAGGGACGTCTTGACCTGTAATTTTAGACAGGGTATTCTCCGTATATTGATTGACGAACATGGACGGGTTTTGATTACTCCGCTCTACATACAACGGAGCATCTTGAAGCTCTGAGATATTATAACTACGTAAGACCACCTCGCTTGTCGAGTACATTGCCGCCGCCATTTACCTGATAGGCATAATGTTTTATGGAAACATTGATTGATTACTAACTCACGTCTAAGAGCGGAAGTATGTCGAGACAACCGCAGGCAATCAAATATCTTCTATTGATTTATGATGTTAAATCGTCCATTAAATATCCCGTAAGTTAAGTTGGAAAATATAACTGCAAGTGCAGTAAAAATCATGTTATTAATAGCTCAGTCAATCGCAACGCTAACGGATATGAACGTTCGATGTTCGGCAGTTCATTCATACTGTATAGAGTGAACATCCGCAACGAACGAATGATTAAGTGAATGGTATCGCACGCTCCATATAGCAGTGTCGCTATAGGTATATCATGATATGCGCACCGCCCTATAACTGTCGCCCAACGGTGCGCTACACATTTGTATTGTGATTTTCAATATGTAACCACTATCAGTGTTTACATTGTTCATTTACCAATATGTTGAATCTGGGCTCGGTTTAGAGAGTTATGTAGTGCAAATAATGTTTTCAGTTCGTGTTTGTTTATCGCCATAATAGCAATGATTTTCATTTATTTCCATAGTGCATGTTTGAAACGACATATTGCAAAAACGGGGTTTGTAATTGGCATAAATATTTTTAGCTGTCCCCCAGAGTTTCACCCGCGTCTTTAGTGCGGTGAAGGTTTCGTTCCTTTTGGTCGTACTGTGATGTTTATGTAGCATACAGTCTTCCTCAATAATTGAGCTATTCAATCTTGAGTTTAGTTCCTGAGATTAGCGCATTCAAATAAACAAACTCTTTAGCTTTATAATATTAAGTATAGGTTTATACAGAAATCTAAATAAAATCATTGGTCGCTATCTTCAGTAGGTACTGCTTGAGGAGACAAGGAAGTATACTCTATCTAGATACATAGAATAACCTGGGAAGATCCTTTATAGTCTCCCCAGGGTTGTGCCCTAGCAGACGTGGCACGGAGGGGGTTCCGGGTCGTCTATCAAAAGCTCACGAGACGCCTTTCACATGTGCTGATGGTGATCACCGGGGTGGTTTTATTGAGCCAAAAATCTCACAGATCCTGGTCTTCCAAAAGTCCAGACATATTTTGAAGGTATCTCTCCGATAGCAAAAAAAGGCATAGGTAGAAGAATAACCTCGTCTATGCATCTACCGACTCTAACATGACTCGTGAAGCAAATGCAATCTGTTAGAAGTACGACGTTGAAAATGGGTGTATTTGTAAACTCCATACATTTTACCGAAATCGAAACCGCTGGTAGTGGCGCTGTTGATCAAGCGCGGTGGCGCTGGCGCTGAGAGGCGCGATTTATTCCCCGAAGTGTATTCATACAACACAGCCGTCACGTTAGACGCTCGTGATAGTCGTAAATAAGAATCCCCACCAACTGTACGGTATTGGACTATCGAATAACAATCGGTTCGAGCAATAACAATAATTCAGGCCCAGTAATACGACAACAGTCGACAAGACGGATGTAGTACATAAGGTGCGTTGAATGCGCTTGGAACGAAAGCATCATGTAAATACGTCACTATGCACGAGTATGATATGTAGTGCAACAATATAATTGTATGACATATTCTCACGCAGTAACGCGTGCAATAAATGAGCGTGTAATTACACTGTTTAGCTGTGTTTGTAACGCACAATAGTTCCAGTCAAGCACTCTTTCATCCGTCTTGTATCGGACCATCTTGAGGAGAAAAGACCTTTTCTTGCCCTACATTATATGTAGGTCTATGAGAAATTGTAATCCCGTGATATGAAAGTCGATTTCGCAGAAATAAATCGGATCTTATTTCCTGAAATACATTTTCGGCGATGTGATTGGTATATCGCATGAATGTTCCACGTGTTATGAACGGTACTCGTGTATTTCGCTTCTCTGTTTTAATTCATTACGAGTCGGTTTACCTACGTCTCTTTTTAAAAGTCTCCCACAAAGCTTTGTCGTGTTTAAGCGAGGACTTAATGAAAGTCTGGTAAGGAGGCGTAGCGGACCAAATCCCCCTTTAGCTGAGGCCCGCGAGGGCACAGATTTATAAGGATTTTCTTTCGTCGACTTCGTAACACTTTCATACGTCTTCCTGTATTGAAAAATTATATTCGCTTATAAAGTGATCTGCAAAGGAATTGCTTCTGTTGGAGTTTAGGGTTCTTTATTACAGAAATCGGTTTCATATCGTTTAATTTATTTCGTTCACGTCCGTTATTATTTGTTTGTACGTCGAGCCCGGACCGAGGGTTCGATATTCGTGGTTTCATTTAGGTATTTGTGGTTCGGAGCGTCGGTTGTAATATAAAGTTACATCGGTAGTCCTCTAATTCGAAATAATGAATGTATCATACGGATTTTGGGTAGTTTGCAAACAAAACTCGGCTGTCACACTAATATTATAACGGCATTTTGTGCGTGGGTGTATTTGTTTGTTTGTTACTTCTTCTTGCTCGAATGGCTTATAATGATTTGAATGGAAGTTGACACGTCCTGGAATAACTTTTTATCCTGGGAGTTCAAGTTCTCTTGGGATTTTTTCTAATTTCACGCGCGCATAAGGACTGGCAGAAGTTAGTATGCAATATAAATGTGGTTGAGTAAGCAACCGAAAATCTATTTTTGGGACAAATCCGAACACAATTATCATCGTAATAACCCGAAACAAAACAACTTCTGTACCAAATATAGGCTTTCAAATAGCCCGCTACCGGATCCATATGTTCATATATTGTGCGCACTCAACTGCTAGCCGGGCGGGTGTGTTGGGACAGGGGCAGACTGAGCATCGCCTCTGATTAACGAGTTCCGAGGGCGGTAACGTGACGTCATCGCGTGAAATTGGATGCTAACGCATATCACTGTTTGCACAAACTTTGAACGTTTCAAACATACACTTAACAAACAAGTTGCACAACTAGCTTCGAGAGGAATATTTACAGCAAATACGCGTACCCACGGCAGCCAGGAGTCTCGTATTTGTCGCTTATGTTTGACTTGCTTTTACACACATTTGTGCCACTTAATTTAAGCTTCTTTTTAAATGTTTACTGTTCACATTGCATTAGAAGTGTTCTAGGAAAATTGTGTGTACTGCTTACCACACATATCTCTTCCTGCCCTTGTTCCATTTGACTTGGGGTCGGCGGAACACGTTTTTTCCTTCCATTCAATTAAATTTTTCATACATCTCTCCACACAATCCATCCACCTTTTCTTTGGCCTTCCTCTCTATCCGCACACATGTGTACTCATAACTATTTTGGTTACATGCGTTCCATCTACTCAACACACATAACTATAATAAAATTAATCCTATGGCATCTAGTCGCGTGCTCAGTCATAATTATAAATTGAGCAGTAACCTTCTAGGCAGCACGCTTTTACTAAAGAATATTTTTATTATTTTTTCTTGACCTTTTCTGTTCCTGACTTTGAAAATTGAAAAAAGGATATTTAATTATTAAAACACAAAGAGAAAAGTTAGGAAAAGTGTTTTTTTTTGTCTTAGAAAATTCCTTTTAAGTTTCTACTACAATAAGGTTAAAGAATCAGGTCAAATACAATTGTGGGAACAAAATAGCTCCTTATTGCCCAATCCCATCAGTGTAGCTCGTAACACGGGGAACTGCAATCTTTCTTAACGCTAAAAACCTCTAAATCGCTGCTTTTAACACAAATAGCTGAATGGGAGGCATTACGCTTCGCCGGATGACGTTCTAAGAAGAAAACAGCACTCGATTAAGCTTGAGATTTGTCTACATTAAAAAAATGTGTCTGAGATATTCTTGAGTGGCCGCGTTACTTTTCTTTTCTCGGCGGGATACTCGTCTTTAAATTGTGCAGGTGTTGCGGTAGGGAAATGTTGACGTTACTTGATTATATCTCAAAAATATGCAATCATCTCATCTTGTGTCCAGACAGATCATAGAGATTTCTGTTCGTTCCAGGTAGCATGAACAAGATCGCAGAATGTGATAAGTCTGCTAATTGTATGTCTTTTTAGTGTGAGTTTGTCACGATATTGTTTATAATGTTGGTGTACAATATAGTATACGTATAAATACATAATTATAACTGTACTATTCATATTAAAAAAAACGCGTAGACGTATGTAGTAAAAACTATAATTTTTTGAGATTTCTTAAGTAAGCTGCCAAGCCTTATATTGATTTTAAAAAGTCATTTAATAGTAGGTATTAGTAATAATAATAATATTCCACAACTGTCACACAACGCCATCTACTCTCAAGCTAAGCAGAGCTTGTGTTATGAGTACTAGATAACTGATAAACATACTTATATATTTCTAAATACATACATATTATAGATAAATCACACCCAGACACAGAACAAATGATCGTGCTTATCACACAAATATTTGTCCTGGGTGGGAATCGAACCCGCGATCTCTGGCATAGCAGTCAGGGTCACTAACCACTAGACCAACAGGCCCGTCTAATATATTATTAGTTAAACTGAGTATTGATGAATTTTATTATTAATTTCGTAAATATTGTACTTTTGTGACACGATTTGCCTCCGTAGGCAAATCGTGTTTAAGTAACATGATACTGATTAGCAAAACGCTAAAAAAAAGATAAATTTTAATTTAGGGTATGTTATTTGCGTTTAATTTTATTACAGACTAGCTTCTATCAGCTTCTTTGTGTTGTTTGGTTATTGAGTTTATTCATTACAAACAAAAAAAATACAATATTAGTATAGATGTTGTTTATTCAGAAAAACAAAACCTAAAGAAAAGAAAATAATAAAGAATTTTAATACAGGAATGACATGGCTTTTTGAACTTAGAATTATAAGTTCAAACAGTAAACAGTTATAACAGTTCGGAGTTTCATAAAACGACAATTTCATAGGTGAATACTTATTACTTAATCCAAACGGAGATAACATGATAATTTCCGGCACAAAATAAAGGTTCACATGCGAATGAGACGTTGTAGCGTGTGTGGCGGGCCCGGCTCACGGCTGGCGGCGCGTCCTCGGCGACCACCGCTCAGTAAAGAAGTCATTTATCTGTGGAAACGGTTGTAAGTAGCGGCGGTCATCAGTATGCGCGCTGGGCGCCGCCGGCACGTTAATCAGTCCTCAATGCAAGACACTTTAATGAGATTTCTTTTGGGAATCAACTGTTCACTGTTCCGTATTTCTCCTTGGAGGCTTTATTGCTAGAAGTTTTTGTACGAGAGAATTTGAAAACACCCGTGACTGCCGCTATAATTGAATCTTTTGCCGACGCCAGCCGAACTTTGTTATTTTGTTCCCTATCAATGCTTTGTGTGAATGGCAGTTCTTAGAATGTAAATAATGTTTACTTTTATTTCTTTTGTATGTGTTCGACGATTGGGAGGCGGTTCGAATGAGTACGAACGGCAATTGAATAATAAAACCGTTGTACTTCATTCCCGTAATCCGTATATATTGAGTCAACAGTTCGACGCTCCCGCATCATTCGAGCACATATTTATTTAGTGAATCGAAAACTGATTTAAACCCTAATTTAATTAAACTCATTTTCAACAAATTATGGATAATTTATTAGCGGCACGGGATTATCTGTGTGCTTAATGACATTATTGTTAAAATTGAAATATTGGAGCGGGGAAGTGGAGAAATGCAATATTTATTATTAAAGAGTAAAATCAAACAGTTGTGTAAAGTAAGGTTCGTAATATCTGATTTGATTTAAACTGAGTTATGCATTTAATCCGTTATTTTAATGTATCCGACAAGTTGGTGGGAACAGCCGCGTAGCGCGCGCTACGGAGTTACGAGCTCTCGTAGCGCTACGAGCGGCGCCGTAGACGAGGAGAAGATTTCAACGCTATCCTCTATGCTACGAAGCGGTGTTGAGAAAATATTTTCATTACGTACACATAATATTTCCTACTTATAGCTATTTATAACTTGTGCTTAGTTTTGTAAAGCTTAGTTTATAACTAAACACGTAAAACGTTAATTAGTTTTGTGTAGTGGTAATAAAAAAGTTACTACTTAAAAGGCGTAGTCGTTAAAAATAAGTGATAAAATTCTGTTTGTATTTTTTTGCATGACTGAACTCTGTAGCTAAAAGACACGGTTCACGAAATCTTTTCCGATCCTTGGTGTTCCCAAACCAGATGACAATAAACAGTTGTTCCTATTTACCGTTTACTAAACAACGTTTTAAAAGGGTAACTTTGTTGTGTAGGCGACGCGCGCCTAAGTAAACTTAGACTACCATTTTACGGGCCAAAAAATATAATGAGCACGAGTAACAAATTCGGTAAGGGTGGGCCTTGCTCACCGAAACGTTAGAGATTTTTCGTTCCAAAATTATGAAACAATTTCACCCTTGGAAATAAGGCATCAACTTAATTTAAGAAATGACTCTGTAATTTATTTTCTTTTTGGTATACTTTTTTTTTAGAACTCTTATTTTCGTCGAGATAGTTGAATAAGCTCGTGATTTAGAGAAAATACGCCTCATTAGCTCTTTAGAGCTGAGTTTTTAGGTACGAGTTTGTTCTTTTTTAGTTTTTGTGATTTAAACCTTTTAATCTCACGGGTAAGATACATTGGATGAAAATATAAGTAGCTACTGATAAAAACCTGGTGTAAGTACATAATAAATCTGTTCATTATACAAGCGGGCGTCGCTCCAAGTTTGATTAACTTAATTTTTCATCAGGCAAATGGCGTCGTGTGGAAACTTGGAGTATTAATGTTTTACAGCCGCCGACACGTATGCGCTTGTCCCGGGGAACTGCTCCGTGATGTTATGGTTACGTCAGCTCACTATGAAAACTCAACTTTGTAAAAGGAATTTAGAAAGTCAACAAGTTTAGCTTTATGAAAAATTCATTCAGGAGTGAGTGTTGTTAAACTGAAGTGGCTAAAAAAACGGTGGTTACATTCGTTATTTCCGAACTGTACTGATTTTAAATGCAAATATGAAGTTGTGGAATAGGTACGGTGCAGTAATGAGGAATCTTTATTTATGTATTTTGTCGTGTAGTTATAAGCATTAGTATCTAAGACCTGTATTGAGCTATTATTGGATTATTATTAAACATATTGTAGAAGCGATTAAATCCTTCATTCTCGCTTACAATTTATTTTGATTAACCAACAATTGTTTACACATCACAATTACAAATTGTTACATTTATTAGTGTAACAATTAACTGTAGGCTAACACCACATGCATTATTTGTGGATATACATACTCGTAATTATTATTATTAAAACCATATCTATTAATTAAGATATGAGTTTATTTTTACGATAACAATTAACAAACTTGATAAACAAATAATATTTCATTACTGAAACCGAACCGATTAAAATTAAATTATGTTAGTAATGAATTGATTGATAAAATAAATTAATCCACATTTTCCTCACATTTAATTGAATAAATCACATCAATAAATCAAATTGGAGCAGAAATCATCGAATATAAGGACAATGCTCTGTAATTTGTGAAACTTTACTTACTACTGGCATGAACATAGTTACTATTATTAATAGGCATTATTATAAACTAGGGCTGCCATCCACCTTTCTACATTGTTTTGGTGATGCAGTTAACATACTTTTCAGGTCAATTAAAAAAGCTATCCCCTTCAGGCTAATAGTGACTGACTAAGGACCTTAAAATAGGGCCAATCCTGCACATTAAGTTGCACGATGACGTCACACGATTATCACCACTAGCGTAGCTATCAAAGGACTTGGACTTGGGGACCCTATAAACCTGATAGGCGAAAATTCTCGTACCTTTGAAATCTATGTAAAATAATCATGGCAACTCGTTTTGGTCAGTCAAAATCTTATAATCCCTCCTGTTCCACCAAGAACAGGAGAAGTTATTTGATAATTTTGCACGTAAAAAAGGGGCCTCTCATTTTTTTGCCTCAGGGCTGTTAGGTCATCTAGCTACGTCTCTGATTGTCACAAAACAGTCGCCATGTTGTTTCGTCTGGCGGCACAGTAGCGTCTTTTGAGCGACTCGTATGAACTGTTTCCGCATGGCTGCGTCCATCTCTGTGAGCCTAAAACTTCACTTTACTCTTTATAGCGCTCACGGAATGGGATTTAGTGATGTGTTAATTCAATGATTGTAGTGTTGTTTTTTACTTTGAAGTTGGGCACGTTTTATGTTGTGTTGAGCCACTGTTGTAACTCAAACGGTTCCTTTTTTCCGGGATGGGAAAATAAACTTGGCCATTATTTCCGTGTCGCTAATAGATGTCGTCGTGTAAGTTGCGTAAATACATAAGATAAATTCACGAAGAAGGTGTTGTAGAGGGTTGAATAATACATAAAAGAAAATACACATCTTAAAAAATCGCACAATGACGCGGCGTCTCGGCAAACCACGAAGGAGATGGCAGGACGAATTACATGTTGTTAAGAAGTGGCTTAGAACCGGTACCAAAGGACGGAATGGAGGGCATTTACCCAGCGATGGGACAGCATATACATAATATTAAAAAAAAAACACTTTCAACTTGAGACGAAAACAGTAAAAAAAGAAGTTTTGCTATATAAATTATAGAAGAGACATTTCTATTATAAATAGACCGACGTAGGCGTGAGAAAATTAACAAGAACAATATTTAAAGGTAATATTTCAAGGTCTACGTTTCCCTGTACCCATAAGCTTCTGTAACAAAGGTACCTTATTGACTTCAAAATTTTCCTCTCAGTTACTGAAAGCTTTAATTAAACAACGTATAAATATGTAAAAAGAAATTGTATTTAATTGGAGTCTTTATTCTCATTTGTACCAACATTCCAATTACAGTAATAAGGAGACGCTTTTGTATAACAAAATATAATTAATATACATCGAACGAATGAATAACGAACGGAATACATTTAGTTAACAAATTCTAACAGTAATAATATTTGTGTCGGTAATGTTTGCGCAATAAATAATTAATGTTTTAGTCAAAACAATATAGTTATTACGAGTGCGCTAGTGTATGTGACATTGTTATAATGGAGTGAAATATTTGCGTCGTTTCAGCTAATATTTCAACATAAAATACAGGCTGTTCGTGAAAACAATAGATTTGTTAGTGAAATGTGTGCGGTAGTTTATTGGACACTATTTTAAGTACAGTTTTTATCGAATTGTACACTAAATTAATAACAATTATTTTTTTAATAATTTAAAAAAAAAAAAATGTTACTTATTTTTAGCAAGTGAAACTAAAGGTATTTTCCCAATGAATGAACTCGGCTCTCAGCTTGAACGATAGTTCAAACGCGTTTAATGATTGAACGCTAACTTGTTCTATCAAGCTGTGTATTTACACAGAAAATGGCCGTTCGAGTAGCCTTACTAATCAACGTTTATTTAATTTACCAAAATCAACGATCAAAGCCGAATTGCCAGAGTTTGGATTGATGTTCTCACTTGTTGTTAATATAGTAAATAAACCCCAGGTTTCTGCGTTAACAATTTCACATTGAGCATATTTTCACTTTATTTCTGAAAACATCAAAATTTTGTCAATATTGCATGGTTTGACACGTTCGTAACTAAATTCTAAATTTTTAAATCGACTACTAGCTACTTTTCATTTTTTTCGTTCGTACGTTTTTTTATTATTGTGATGCTTAATTTTTAATTTAACTTTTGTTTGTATAATCTGGAACAATATCTATAAGTGTATTTGTTTTGAATTAGGCGTTGATAGCAGCGCCACAGTATTTTACTTTTGTCGCTATCTTCGTTCTTCCTGTGTAATCTGTAAACTTAAATTGTTTCAAATAAACTTCATTATTATTAAACTTTACCAATATTATTCGCATCTTAGAAATATCACAGAATATAAAGAGTATATAAATAAAAATCTAGCAATATTTTTTTATAATCTCTTTTATTTAAGGGATTTTCGTACACTAATGCGGCGATGTCAATTTCATCGTACCTACTATTATCTTCACTTTAATCGCAATAAAATAACCTGTTTTCTTAAATCTGTATAAAATAGTAACATTTGCTTCACTACAGTTAGGAGCAAAATTTTGAAGTTTTCATTTTGAACCCGAGTACCTATAGAAACGATATGCAAATAGGAGGTTAGTAAACTCAAAAATAGATGAGTAAACATGGACATCTAAAAGGGTATCTGCTAAATGAAGGTGACCCCTGGCGGAGGCGTCACCCGACCGCGCCTGAGCCGGCGACGTGCCGCCGTAATGAGACGGCATAAATATATAAAGTGGCAACACATGTCGTACTTGGTATTCACTTATTATATTCAGCCCTTAAATGTTTCTGTGTTCTCTTGAGGTGAACACTAGGAATGTTTATTTATTAAAGTCTGGCCGAAACTATTGTCGTGAGGACAGACTTGGCGCACGCTGAAAGTGTTTTTAGTATTCCACGAGAACTTACTGTCAGAATGAAAATGATGGAAGCAAAGTGAAAAAGGTAATGGCATATTTCACAAAATTAGGAAATTATCTTATATTGTGTATTTTTAATATGTCATATTTTTATGTCACACACATTTTTAGTTAATGCAATTACTATTAGAAAAACGCAAAATTGCAGATAACTTACTAGGAGTGGCGATCTGTGACAGTTTAATGACGTGATTAATTGAAGAATCACAAAGGATCGATTTTATGAATCTACCTCAGAATATTAGAATTGAGATTCGATTTTTTGCAACTATAATTTAAAAAAACGTGTGTCTTAAACATTTTCCTTTATAGGTATGTTATGTTAATTTTTATGTGAATGTTATACCTACACCCGATTACTTACCAGTCATAAAACACGTGTGCATTATAGGATCACCTGTGTCGTGATTTCAGGACTCTACTTGCAGGGTAACTAACGCATCGATCTTTAGGAACTCGATTGTAATCGATTCAAAAATGTATCCGCTTTACCAAGAATTGTCAGCCCTATGGTCCGTCCAAAAATAAGAACCTATCTGATTTCTAATCCAGATAGTCACAGCATAGCCTATCTTTGTAACATTTTACATTAAAATCCTATTAGCGATTTGAATAAAAAAAAAAAAAAACGAAACATGCAGTTAAACATATTGTTGAATCATTTCATTTATTTGCATACCACAATGTGATTAGGGATGTTATATTAAGCTTAAAGCTAGGGCACATTTATGGACCTTGTAAAGGCACAACAACATAGGTAAAAATAAATAATTAAATCATTAATACAAAAGAAGAATCTGTAATATTGTGACTTGTTGACCACTTCCATCTGAGTAGTCTGGGAGCACAGAGTCAGCTGGCCCTCAGCGTTATTAAGCTCTTCAAGAAATGCCTTTTGTCTATTTAACACAATAGCGATCCGATTCTTATTTGCCGGTTTTTCTACGACAGTTGTCGACAAAAGTTTTATTTACGACAGTCTCATCCTTTTCACTAAATACCTAATGAGACGGTCTCAACAAAAGATAGTTCTACTTCATTCATTTAAATAATTTCTGATCCTTCATGATTATTCATGAATAATCAATCATCTGTTGTGTTGAATTCTTTTACTGTTCATTGGAATTTACTGATCGGATATTCTGAGAAATTAATACGGTTTTTTACATGTCCGTGCACAACAAAATTTTATTTGGAGCTCTTTCCTGCTAACTTTCATCATCATCTTCCTGCCTTTGTCCCGTGTTACTTGGCGTCGGCGCAACACGTTTTCTTCCTCCTAAATTCAAATGATTTTTATTTCACATAGGCCTACATGGGCACTTATAAAACGTCAGAATCTAGTGCATAGTTTCAAATTGGTCGTTTCCAATGGAGAAGAACAGGCTAGAAACTCCATGGTTATTCTTTAAAAAACAAGTGGTTGATGTTACAATATTTCTATTCTTCTATTCTGTTAGCAATCACGCTATCACTGAATCCGTTTTCTTTCATATAACTCCTCACACAATCCATTCATCAATCTTTTATATTGGCCTCCCTTCTCTTCCTACTTTACTACCTACTCCTTTCTTACTTTATCGATTCTCGTCACTCTATACATGCATCTCAATATTTTAAATGACATTGATTTATAAAAGTGCTGTCCACTAAGTTGCATCGCGTTCTTTTTCAATCCTTTCCTTTTCATATTTCATTAAACTTATTGCCTCTTTAAAATAGATTAGGGAAACCCATTTCCTAGTGACATCTACGGCCACTCAGTAAACCAACTACCATTACTCAATTTTCTATTTCGTGAAATCACCTCAAAGTTTAAAGCCCCCGCGAGTCGGGACCGGTCCACTGGTAATCCAGTATCCCACTTGCACAGTGGTCGAAACGAAATCAAAGCACTATCAAGAAGCCCTCTTTACTGCAAATTGGGTTAGAGAACAAGAGGAAGCCACTACACGCCACTCTGGGCCCTCCGCCTCGCTCTCCACTCTAACTGCGCGACGATATGTAGGCGGGCTCTTTGAGACAACATTAATTTATGTGAGAGTCCTTTAGCACGAAAATCGGTTGTTGATTCTCTGGTATAGTGCAGTGGCGTGCACATTGTTCATGAAAATATGACTTGTGTTCTATACAGCCAGGAGCAAACACATGTTCACATTAAATAGTGAATTAAAAAAGAACTATTATCTTATATAAATATAGAGGCATGGGAATATATGCATTTTTAAGTAGGATTAATACAAAAGATATCTTTCTGTATCAATTTTCAAAAAATAAACCAATATATGGTAAATAACTCGTGCATTTTGAAAAATCACTGCAATAAACTGCGTTTTGCAAAATAATTATGTCGTTGTCTGTACAGAGATACAGTGCACATAAACGTGTAATCAAACATTGAACCCGCTTGATTCGTATACAGCAGTTAAATGCCCATCGAACGTTTGGCAAATAAATATGCTGTGTGCAAAATGTTTTATCTATATGAACGTGGTGCCGGTAATGCTCTTTTGATTAGAGCCGCATTGCGCACTATTTTGAATCGGCTTTAGGTGTGCACTAAATAAATTATTTATCAATCAACTATATGCTTAATTTTATGTTTTATGCAACAGCCTGGATTTGGGTATTTTTTGCTAAACCCGGCTTTGTTAGCATAAATTGAACCGCAAAAAAATATAATTAGAATCGGCAATCGTGATCGGCATTTTATTAATGAAAACAAAATCTGAGTGGTGTTTTCATTGATGGAAACAACACAGTTTAATTTTCGAACGATTTCGACTCAATTGTCTAGTCTCCAAAAGTCGCGGCGCTCTCTCTGTTCAGTGCTATTTTTAGGGTTCCGTAGCCAAATGGCAAAAAAACGGAACCCTTATAGATTCGTCATGTCTGTCTGTCTGTCTGTCTGTCCGTCCGTCCGTATGTCACAGCCACTTTTTTCCGAAACTATAAGAGCTATACTGTTGAAACTTTGTAAGTAGATGTATTCTGTGAACCGCATTAAGATTTTCACACAAAAATAGAAAAAAAGCAATAAATTTTGGGGGTCCCCATACATAGAACTGAAACTCAAAATATTTTTTTTTTATTAAACCCATGCGTGTGGGGTATGTATGGATAGGTCTTCAAAAATGATACTGAGGTTTCTAATATCATTTTTTTCTAAACTGAACAGTTTGCGCGAGAGACACTTCCAAAGTGGTAAAATGTGTGTCCCCCCCCTCTAACTTCTGAGATAAGAAAACGATAAAACTAAAAAAAATATATGATGTACATTACTTTAAAAACTACCAACGAAAATTGGTTTGAACGAAATCCAGTAAGTATTTTTTTTTTAATGCGTCATAAACCGAAAAAAATACACTATTATTAAAACATCGATCAAAGTTACAACACATTACAAGAACTTTTATATTATGTTACTTGCTGCTACGGAACCCTTCATGGGCGAGTCCGACTCGCACTTGGCCGGTTTTTTGCGTTCGGGAGGGATCTGTCGCCTAGTGTTACCACTTAAACACTTAGCGCTGAATGAGATTGCTGTGCGGGCGACCCAGCTGCGCTCTCATACACACTTTAATCTTAATGACTATTTACACCGATCGTGTGGCAGTTATATGAATACTAATGTTCTGAAAACGTTCATAGGCAAGTGTTATAAGGTAACAGAGGTATATAACAGCTTTAAAACAGCTGACTTAAGTTGGTAAGTTAATGTTTGCTCAGACTTATGAGTAACGCTGATGCCTCGGCGGCGGCGTTTTGTTTAGACATAAGATAAGGGATGAGGGTTTGATTCCCCTCCCTACAACAGCGAAAATCTATTAGGCATTGTGCCAAGTTTGGTCTAAGTAGTCCGTATAATTCACGTTCTGTAATGGCATCTACATTAAATGAATCGCCCTGAACATTATAACTTTTAAGTCTCCTATTTATTTTCTTAATTCTATTGTAAAGGGCTACCAATTTAAATTCAAAAGATTACCAAAGGTCAAAGTGCAATTTACGTTTGCAACTTTGACTGTAATTTCCAATTATTATTCTAAAATCTTAAGTTTTATTATATTGCCTATAGCTTAAATATATTATTTAAACTTTAATAGGACGCGGCGTTGTTGCGACTTCATAATTAGCTGTTTACTATTTAGATTTGTTTAAGTGCGTTGACATTAAGGATTAAGTTTCGTATAATGGTTTTAAGTATAAAATGAACTCACACCGCTGTTCGAGAGCGACGGAGCACTTGCGAGATATAACGAGTGTTTCCAACTTGCGGTAATGGAAAGACCGAATCGTCGAGGTGTGAATCGTTACGGTTCGGTGTGATAGGCGGCGACCGCAGGCACCTCGTAAAGGCGAACTAAAACAGTGGGTTCATTACTTTCATTGGCGAAGTTCTCTACTCCCTCATGCATTACTGGGGCTTTAAATTGAACTGTTTATGTATTCTGTTGCTACCTTCCACCGGGGACCGCGCTCCGAACCTCACTGAATTATGTGCCGTGTTATTACTGGCTCTCGAGATTGTTTTAAACAGTACATGCTTTATGGTATCGAGCGGCTGTCATAATTATTTCTGACTGGGTGAGTGAGTGGTGCTACTGGAATGAAACCCATTTACTATTAACTACTGACAGTTTTTGTTTCGTTCAGGTTTATCAGGTATTTTTCACGTTGTGATGACAAAATTACCTGTTCTGTGTTTTTACAATTGAGTTTAATTCACCAGCTTAATTGGCCCGTGAAATGCCTGATAATTTTAATTCAAAATAAACTGTAATTCGTTTGTTATTAATTATGACACGAAGCCACCAGCCAATCAGCACTGGCCTTCTAGTTCTGACCATAATATCTAAAGAAACAAAAAGGTGAGAAATTATGGTTTTTGTTGTGCAACGTTCATTGTTCTTTTGCGGTTCAAGTAATGTTTTAATCAGAATATTGCCACAATGAAAATTACAAGTTATAAGACAAACAAAACCGCAACGTGAAAATGGCAGATCATTATTAAACTCGTAATGAAATGTTTAAGGTACCCATATTAAACAGTGAACACGTATTACAGTGGTATATTCAGAGTGTACCTATTAGTGAAGGACGTGAGCACGGGAGAATTACAAGTTCTTAGTTTTGTTTTACAGTGTTGTTTTATGAGCGGAGAAGTTTTGTTTGTAACTACGCCGTGATCAGAGTCCGTGGTCCAACGCAACAAAACGTCCGTGATATTAACGTAATATCGTGCGGATTTTTACACACGCGTAACTCTGCAAATGTCCTTTTCATACAAATATTTATTACAATGGTGGAATACGCACGCGGGATGCCCGCAATTCCGCATGCGTGATGAAATCCGCACGATATTAAAACACCGTAAGCCAATTACTGGCAGCATGCGCCCTTTTACTAGCAGTTCGGCTTTTTGTACCTTTATTTACTTTTCTATACAAACCTAATTATTCATGGCTGTATAGAAATCGAAACCCAATTTGCGTACATTCCCGATGCCATGAGCCCGCGCGACTTTCTCTCGGCACGCTACAGTGGGCGCGCTCTGTCCACGCACCGCGAGTCAATGACTTGGACATTTGTTTTTGTTATTACGTTCGCACAACTAGCGCAAATCGTAAATTACAGCATTCACAAGTCGGCTTTGACACAGTAAATTATTCTGACCGAGATAATTTGGGAACACGAATATATTATCCCCAAAGCAACGCAAATTCGCAACTGCATAACAGATGGTTCAAAGAACCGTGCCTGATTTACTGACTCCTGCGACACTCACTAATTCATACTATTCTGTTTGTAGTTTGTAGCGTATGCTTGATAAATTATTTTGCTCACATGCAAATGTCAGTACGCGGAGGTTAGCACATTAAGTAGAATTTCCTATTCGCGCTTCAACATTTTTGCAGAAGCAGTGCCACTTCTGAGGGACAATTCTAAAGCAATTAAGACTGGAGTCGTTGTAAGTTTCTCCGAACGCAAAGTGTTTACTAAACATTCAGCCACAAAACAACTTTGCACTAACGTCCGACCCATTAACCTGGGCTTAACTATTTATCACACAGGTGACCTCTTTTCCAAGTCGTCCCAAAGATAATTTAGGCAGCGTTCCTCGGCACCTTTAGGGTCAAAGTGTTACGAAATTGACTCGGCGAGAGCCCTCCGGGAAAAAGCCCATTTCGAGGTCACCGAACATTTTTGCCACGTATCCTCGTGAATATTATAAAGGGCAGCCGCATTTCACACGTTCCGGTGACGCTCGAAACGTTCAGTTGTAGCCACGGTAAGCTTTATTGGTGACGCGGTTCAAGCATTACGTTTATCCCGACCCTTGGGAACATGTCGCATTATCTTTGCTTAGCAACGAAAATAGCGAACTATGCATCCAATCTGACTTTTTATTTCGTGTAAGCACTATCCAACTTAATGGTTTTGTTTCCATTCTGGATTCTGTGAAAACGAACGAATTTTCCAACACAAAAGAAAAGTAATGATAGCTACATATACTCGTATATTAGATCAAAGAAAAAAAAAATAGAAATTGTCTTACTGTAAAAAGCGAGAGGCTTTTATATTAGGACTAGATCAAACGCTGGGTTTTTCCTAGTTTTAGTCCTAGACATATCAGAAAAGACTGAAATCAGAAAACTGATTGAGAAGGACAAAAATTGTTTGATGAATTTCATCAAACAAAGGGATCCCGATCGTCATTCCTAAAATTCCTTCCGGAATATTTAATCAGCACTGAGCAGTGACCACGTCTAGCGCCCTTGGTAGTAGCGTTAATTGGATTGCGTGTCAAACACGAAATTGAAAAGTTAAATAAATCAAGAAAGCCATTAAGTGTGTCTGAATATGCGTGTATAGCCTCCTAATGTACGGCAGCAACTGTTTCCAAGCAGTAAATTCATTCCCATCAAAGGCTCTGCAGTAATCAAGTTATTGGGAAATATTTATTGACTTCCTCAGCGCTCCCTTACGTACCCCATATATCTTGTATAGGAAACATGTTTTTGGTCCGCTAGTAATTTGTTGGCGCTCTGCGCTATTTTTGTTGCGGATTTTATTGTTGTTTAGGATCCAAACGCGGCCATACTTCATCCCTGTCTCCCCAGCCGCGACATGGGCTCGAATGGGAAAGGGTCACCGATATGGGGTTCTGTTTGGGCTGGCGTTGTATTTTCGCAGACAGCGAGGGCCAGCCATTTTATTAGCACAGTGATCTGACTTTATGAGTCATGTTTACTGTAATAAACTCGTTCGTTCTCTTCGAAATGAGCTTCAATATTGAAACTTATGCGCTGCCAATATCCGAGCGGCGAGGTTGACATAAACTGTCTTTTATAGTACCTATTTAAATTTTATATTTAATTTATTCTACAATCAACACCGGCTTGATTAAGAACTTGATGGTAGTATTATGTCGATTGCTTCGCAATAATAGCCTTTTATGTGCTCGAGTACCCATATAATATTCGTTTATTATGTGTGCGTGTAACATAGACTTTGAATAAGTTGCATAAGGCTGATAATACATAGAGAGCATTTTGTTTGCAATAATATCTTTGTTCAAATGATTCACGTCAGCGGTAGATGAGGCTGCCAGCAAAGACATTTTGCATTATGGTTATTAGTCATCGCTTCGCAGGAATTCCTTCAGTCCCGAAGGTAATAAGACCGGTTCGCTTCAAACACATTACTTCGATATAAAGCAATTTAGTGGATGTTCCCCCGTCAGTCACACGTCTTAGAAAGTGTCCCCGCATGCCTAGTTAGGCGCGCGGCGCACCGCAGTTATCTGCGTAGGGTCGCCGCCCTGGCGGACAGCGCCGCACTTGCCACAATTAATCAGCAGCGCCGCAGGAATAAGCAACGAGCGAAAGGCGATTAACTCCACCGTCAATTTGTTAGCCTTGTAATATAAATTTTTATCATATTTTATGCCTCTTTTTATTTGTACCGCTAAAAAGTTGAGTTATCTGCCACGTTTTACGACCTTTATAAAAACTTTTGGCTGCTGTCTGGCATGTTGGGCACTTCATAAAAACTTTTTCAAACATTTAATTTAGTAATTTGGCTTCATCAGTACTTCACATCAGCATTTTCTGATTAGGAACGTTTCAGTTTTTGTTGGGGTCTGCAAGCATATCTAGTTTTCAAAACGCAGATTTGTCTACATACCTAAAACGGTATTTTTACATCAGAACGCAATCGTGATCCATCATGCAGGTAATTGTAGTGTTCAGTGGCCTAATGCTCGGGCATGCACCTTTTGGTTAATGACAGGTTAGCGAGGATCCCGCCGCGCTCTCGTCCCGGGGCCGGGTGCTGCGAGAGTCAGGTGCCGCATGACTGATGGCCGCATCGACGTGATCAAGGGCTCTGACCAGGCCGCCGCACACCCGTCCCGCTAATGCGGCAAAGGATTAATCAACAATTAATTTGCTTCATTTGCCCACAGCGCTGTGCCTGGTTACATAGGTATTTACTAATTACTATGTAATATTCTCTAATTATGTGCGCCTATGTATGTAGGTCGTGGCGAAAGCCTACAACAGTTGCGCTGTAAGTTCAGCTATTATGATGAGTAGGTTTTGTGCTCCTCGTCCGCGTTGCGATCCCCAGGCGTGAGTGGTGCGCGTTTCATCGTTGCGGATTCGTAATTGCACCGTAGGGCCGCCTTATTTTACAGAAAGCAAGGCTACAATGTTATGTGAGCTACAATCTCAGTTTTATTTTTTATTCAAATTAACCCTCAGCTTCAGTGTTTTGATGTTTTAATGAAACTTGTAAAGCAAAGTATGTAAATTAAATCTTGCTTGAAAATTGTGTTACTACTCTACATGTTGCTGCGTTGGTCGCCTGCTCTCAAATTATTCAAATGAGCTGCGCCAAAGGTCACGGCGCTAAGTCGACAGGAACAACACCCTTGAGAGCTTATTGTCCCTAGCACATAATGATTCCTCTTGTGACCTCTTTTGTGAGTGACCTGCTTAGAACTTACCAGTCAAAGTGTGTGACGTATGGCCAAAACATGACCTTTTAACGCTCCAACTGGATCAGCGAAACCGTACAGAAATAGAACAGAGACTAAGATATCGTGGCCTTATTAGAAACCTTTCAACATTCGGTTCGTTTAAGTCTCCTTATTGTCTCAAAGTATCGAGGTATAAACAAAGAAATGTCTCGAACGAAAATGCCGAAACAAAAAAGTCGATATAGAGGCTCGTTTGTATCAATTCATTTGCATTTATTTGGTGGCAACACAGCGAAGTGGGAACATTTGGTGGCGCAGTTGTCCGCAGGCCGGTCGTTGAGTGTCGCGGCGGCGTCGTAGCCACACGTCCACGACTGCGCCCGCTCCACGCTACCGTCGAGATGCGAAAATTATGCGGTTACCGGACGACGCTATAAACGTCTGCCTCCACCACATACTTACGCGAACAGTAGGTGGCTACCTAAATTTTTATGAACATCATTACTAAAGGGCGACAGAATAACATTGTTGGAATAAAGGTTTAAATGAAAATTTGTGGTTCAAACGATGATGGTTGGTTTTTCAATTGGAAGCATCGAAAAATTGCCAACTAACGCAGCAAACGAAATAAATCGACAGTTGCAAATATTGATTGTTAACGAGTACAAAGCAAACATAGTATGGAATCACGTTTTGTTTGCAAAAAGATATGTAGGTGTAGACAAGACGCTGTGGGTGTTTGTATTGTGTAACACGGCCGATAACTTTCATCTGGGAAGCCCTTGTTACGTTTGCTCTCGACGGACTGACAAACAAATGGCGCTTGCTTTTTTAAAGTTCATTGATTGACTAACAAAAGTACCTTTTAGAAATACTTGTAACTATCATTTTTGGCAGCTGCCACATTATTAAGATACGCGTTAAGTTCAGATCTTTTCTGCGGTAAATTTATACTAAACTGGCGACCCGCCTTAACTTCCCAAGTTTCGGCTTTTATTTACTATATTCCTTTACTTTATTCATGAAACACTATAACTATTGATGAAAACCAGATGAAAAACCTTTCTGTAGTTTTTGAGTATATCGCGACGCAGTGGAGGACTTTGTTTTATAATATGTGAGGTACTCAAAACTGCGAAATAAATCCACAATAGACGAAAAAAACATTGCAATATTAAAAGATGTTTATGTAAACAAACTTTTGGATTTGTTTATTTTGAAACGCAATTTATGTATTGGTTTCAACTCGTTTTAGTTTACAAGAAACTTGCTAAATTGCTTTTTTAGATAGATTTCGGGCATGAATATTATCTCAAAGAAACTCAAAGTAATAAAAAGTAAACTACGGCTTTGTAATGTCAACAAGATAGCTTTATAGACGGGTTAAGTAAAGTACCTTTAGACTCAAGCTTATTACTGAGTTTAGGATGGTTTCTACTAGATTTATTTCGTATCTTATCTACTCAAAAGGACCCGTGCGTAAATTGTCTTATGTTTGTTTCCAACGAATGGGAGTTTATTTAAATAAGAGAAACGAGTAGAATTGCGGCCGGTTGGTTGATCTCGCTCGACGAAATAGGCACTTAGACTTGGTAGAAGCTGAACGGTCCTTAAATATATCGCGTCGGGTTAGTCCATTTACCTCGGGGGATCTTAAAAACTTGTTTGGGATTTTACATAGTCAAAGTTTAAGAATTATTTTTGAGCACGTGAGATATTCTTACTTAATGTATCTGAAGGAAGGGAGGATCGTAACTTTGGAGTGGATTTGTTACGGACTTCTTTATGTTTTCTTTCTCGGTCCAGTTAATATTATACTTCCAAGTCTTATAATTACTTGATTTTTAGACTATAAACAACTAAAGTTCATTTCAGTGAATATGATGAATATAGTCAAATCAGTGCATATGTCCCTATACACGGGGAAACTAAATAGTATCATTGTTTTTGTGACGGAACGATTAGCGTAGTAGCGGACTCAAAATGTAACAACAAACAAAATATACATGTTCAACGATCAAATATTAAAAGTGGTTCAATTCTGTGAACTATTAGAGCTGTAGAACTTTTGCATACATTTATTTATTACAATATGCACATGGGGCTAAATGCATGTTAGTTTTATATTTGTTTATTTTAATGTTTATTTGATTTTAATATTGTAGATGTATGTACTATGTCTGAACTATTACTAATGAATTGAGTCTAATATAATAATCTGATAATATCTTTAGATTTAGGAATGAAACAAGAAGAAAATCCTCAATTTATTTTATAATTTTTACATTACGCTCATGTATTTGAGTTCGAAATTCAAGGAAGAAACAACACGGCTGATGTCTAACTCAATACATTTTTAAAATGAACAGCTTTTGTTGTTAATATCGTGTTTCAGTTGCTTCTGCCATGTGTTCGAAACTTGTATTTATGATCTAAAGTTGTAGACGTAAACTATAACAAAACTCTTGCGCCATATGCCGCGGCACATTCTAGAAAGGCGCGTTCCTTGTTACTTACTTCATAAAAGTTACCGTCGAGTGTAACATCTCATTACACTTATAGCTTTAACATGGATACGGCACTTTTATGTGCGAACTTTCTTTTTATTTTAGCATTTTTTTTAGAGGTAGGTACAGGAACTCGTAACACAATACTGTTCGCGGTACTAAGGACGTTAATGCACAAGCATGTTACATTTCTTTCAATATCGCTGTGAGCAATGGTTGGTGCCTTTTTACGAAATTGCTTTGATGTAAACGTAAGGAATGGCTGCCTGTGAAAATGTTGGGTATCATTACTGCGTTCGCGTCATTCCCTAATTGCTTGATGTTTTCAAAAAGGTCTTCATAAAGCTGGGGTCATATTACTGTGGTGTGTCGTATTTTGGCGCCTTCTTGCGCAATTGACTGGGCTAGGCTAGAATAGTTTTATTTGATTGGTAGATTCCGACACAACTCGACACAATAATGTGAACCTAGCTTTGTCCGTGTTTAAAATATTGCACGATTATTGAATCGAAATAGAAATAATTCATAGATATTTCATAAAAAAGCACATTAAAAGAGGAGTTCGTGATGATTAAATAATTATTTTCAAAATCTTAATTGATCCTGAGTAATCGGCTTAACTTAGATGATTAAATTTAAAACCCGTTTCTTGGCGAGGAATATCAGTCAGACTTTTATTGAGGCTTAAACCCGTGCTTAAACCTGTATAATTGTACCTTATTTTAAACATTTAAACACTGAGAACTAAGTACACAAATCAAAACAGTGTATCATGAATGATCCGCCATAACTTTCAGACAAATGTGTACTAACTGTTGAAACGTCGTCGTAAATGAATTCAGAGTAAATTTTAACTGGCTTCCTCCTACACACTTAACGAGTTGATGTTAATTTAACGCAAGTTTCTAATGGCACATATTAGAAGGCGTTCTGTTAGCACATAATGGGCTCTGACTGTAGTTGTCATATGAAACGAACGGTAATTGGGCACCACGTAGTGCGTACTTAGTTAGGCGCAGGTCCTACCGTCGGCGAAGCGACTAGCTTTTATCTATTTTGTGGCTCAATATGAGAAAAAAGTTTGTAAAAGACATACGTAGTAATTTATTATTTAGCGCTGTTATTTAGCGACATCGAAATACCAAAATCTAAGGGACCGACTCGATCCTGATAGAAGTCCATTTCGTCTAAAGCCCGAGACTCGACAAAGAAAAACTCAGCAACACTTGCTCGTCAGCTTGTTTCTGGTTACTGGTTTTACTCGCTTGTCGCTAATCGTCGACGGTGAGACAGTTGCCTTAGGCACTGACTCAACCCTAATGTTCTTTTATTTCAATGGATTTAGGCAGTTACGCTTCATCTGCATTCGTGTGACAGTTTCTTTTTTTATTTGGCTGCCCTGTTCTCGTAGCTTTGGCAGTTAGAATAGTTATTTAAATAATGAATGGTAGTTTAGTTTGCAATGTTGGCAATTGAGCACGAAAAAACTATACTGTTTCCGTGACTCGTTATAGGTATAGTAATTAAGTATCGCTTAACTCAATGACAGAAACACCTTAAACCGTTTAACTTTATTGAACGTTTAAGTAACTTGACTATTTATATTAGTAGCTCATTATGAGCTAATGGTATATAGTATACTCATAAAATGTTCCCACCGCTACACCTAGTCATTGAATTCCCAGAGCGGTTCAGAAAACATGGAGTTATATAAAGCTCTTGATGTAACTTAATGTGTATACTGATAGATATGGGTTTAGTTCAATATAACTACTAGGTAAAATAAATCACGAATGTCTTCTGTGTGTTTATCATTCCATCTATTGTATTGCGTCTTGTACGCTCTTCATTTGTCCGTCTCCATTTTGTATTCTCTTACATCTTTACCATAAATTACTTAACTCTTTCACCCCTCGTATTTTTTAAACTTTCATCTTTTTCACTCGAATCATGTTTCACAGCTATCATTCATCTTTACATTTCAATCACTATCTTTTTAATATTAATAAGTGGAAAGATTTGTATTATTTTTGTATATTTATTTGGCTACATTAATATAATAAAGAGGTAAAGTTTTTGTTTGTTTGTAGGAGGCAATCTCTGGAAGAAATGGTCCGATTGCTAAAATTTTTTCACCGATAGAAAGCTGCTTTATTCCTGAGTGACATAGGCTATATTCAATGTACGCGGGCGAAGTCGCATGCAAAAGCTATTAATGAATAAAGTCAAAAACTACTGGAACGATTTTCAAAATTCTTTGATTAGTAGTATGCTACTTTATCAGTGAGTGACAAAGGCTATGTATTTTGTACTTTCACATGGCGAAGCTGATAGCAGAAGATATCTCATAAAATCTTTTGTTTATACACCCTAGATTTTGATTATAATAAAATATGTTGAAAGTGGCATTTAGTATTTCAAGTCTTTAATTCATGTCGCATGTATGTTTTAATTTACAAAGCTCACGCCTTTATTATACATGAAGTAGATAATGTTCGTGATGTAAAAACTTGATATTTCAGTCATATTTATTTACCAAAAATAAACTGTAAATACAACTAAATACACAATTGACCATAGCAGGCATTCCAATTAAATTAATAACGCAACCCTTTCTGGATGTGACCAAGTATTCCATTTTAAGCCGAGGGAACCGATCCGATTGAATTTAAAAGGGACTTAGCTATTGAGCCCTTCTCAGAATCTGCAATATCAAATGACTGGAGCAAGAGGAATTTAATCATACAAGAGTTGTAGACAACACACCGTGTTTTGATGTGGTTTGTGTACAATGTTGCAAGTTTACAAGAATGTTTTTGATAGTTTTCAAGACTGCCGGAACGGATTACGGAATTTGAAGACGCGACGCTGTTGTATACGTAACTCTTGTATCAAAATATTACATCTATGTGAATGCAGAACCGGTATTGGTTCTTTTATATTATGCAAATGCACAACTGAATTCGCTTCCAAATGACAAGCAACAGTAAAAACGTTTTCGAAACACGACATATTGAAAAACATTACATTCTTATAAAGTTTACGTGTCCAAATGGTCAAAATATGTGCAGGTTTATTGCGGGTAATATTTTGTGAACTAATAAAGAACATTGAATCACATCGCTTTAAATGCTTTTCCAATATTTCCACGAACTCTTTGTGTTAATATAAATATACTGGCATAAATGTTTTGTTCTGCAATTACTGACATACCTTAACGGTCAAATTTACTACGAAACACCGGTAAAGCAGTCTTTATTTTGTAACCGTATTGATTAAGCTTTTAACTTTTATTAATATTTACTTTTGAGCGAGCGTTCGTTGCGACAGCTGGATAGCAAAAGCTCTGATTTGTACTTAATTGTGTATATCTCGTTTTATGTCGTCGTAGACCGTTATTTTTTTAACATTTTTCTTTTTCTTATAGATCCACCTTGTATTTAAAACTTATAAGTGATTTTATTTTAATATGTATTAAGTGAATATTATAACGGTCGAGATTCCGAAAGCTGGTACAGACTTTAAACTCTTCTGAAAACTACATTTTTCAGATCTAATAGGGCTGTCCTGCATACATTTACGAATTTTTATTCTTTAAAAAAAAACATTTTGGTAAAATTCCCGGTTCTCTTCGTATATTTTTGCAGGTTTATTTCAAAGACTCAATTTCGTTCGTGTCGCCTGTTGATATAGTAAATTGATATTTAGTTAGGACTTCTAAGAAAGAGCTCTATCAAAAATAAACTCAAGTTGTTTTTACTTCGTTGATATTTCGGCTGGTCCATTAAAGTATATTTTGTTTTTGAGTTGTATAAAAGTAATGGCCTAGTATTTGTCTGTGTGTAAAATAAATACCATTTTGAATTGATAACCGACTGGGCCGGTCGCAGACCACTGCAGAGAGACCTTTCTCGTTTAATGATGTCTGAGCGTTCATTGTTTTCACTTACCGTTGAAAAGAATTATATGCGACTAAGTTTTGCCCACGTCTTCGCCCGCGTACATAAAATATAGCCTATGCCACTCAGCAATAAAGCAGCTTTCTATCGGCGAAAAAATGTAGCAATCGGATCAGTACTTGCAGAGATTATATCCTACAAAAAAAAAAAAAAACTTTACCTCTTATAATATTAGTGTAGATTGATACTAACTTGAATACGTTTCCACAAGGACAATGACCCCACTTTCAGCGACACCGAGGCCTAAACGCTAGCAATGTATTCTGTGTGATAATTGCTATCACTAATTAGTGGCGAACACGCATTAAAACATAATCACGTCATTGTAATAACCGAACATGATCAATAAATTAATGATAACAGACCACAGACTGGAGGCGCGCTTTCATGTGCAGGCTCGGATAATGCTCTGTTAGATTTAACAGCTAATGTTGCGAATATGATGATGCTTTGTTCCTGAATATTTGTTACCTGACTGCGCCAAAACGACGGTTATAGTTTTCGAGTGAATGTAGATTATGTATATTTCTTTGACACGACCTAGGGCTTAAACGAATTGTTGGAGATTAGCTTGAGAGGTGTCGTTACATTTGTCTTAAAATTAGTTATAAGAATGACATTAGGTCAGGACAACAAAATTATAAAAGAACGCCAAATTGTAATTAAAAAAAAAAAATAGTCGATTCAAAAGTATTACTCCCTAAAATGGAAGAAATAAAAAAGTTTACGTATCAAAAAACCTGATTGCAAAAATCGACTAAAAAGTTAAGCTGTCTGATGCAGTTGATGGTTATATTATAGTTCAATCATAGGTTTGACGCTTTTCATCGGGATTTTTGACACTTGTCAACTTTTTTTATATAAAATGTTTATTTATTTTTTTATGTACACACAAACACTTAAAATCGAAAAGAACAAGTAAGGATAAAAGAGTACAAAGGACCTACTTATTTCAAAAAAAAATTTTTTTTTCTAGCAGTTGTTGTTAGATGATGAAGAAGACTTGTATTAAAAACTTTATCAGCCTCTTAAAAATAACGTTAAAATATATGTCAAGTCTTCGCGTTTAAACTGAGAATTACTTGTGAGGCGAAACGGCAATAAACTGCTTTATAGTCTCAAGCGCAGCTGTGTCGGTGGAAAATAATTATATAGCGGGCTTTCAACGTTATTTTCAGTGTAAGCATTGGGTTTGAAAAGCCGGTGACGAGCCGTGGCCGGTAATGGAGGTGCCGGTGCCGAGGGCCCTCGCCGGCTATATTGTGCAGTGGCCGCTGACAAGCCATTGTGGCCCATTGTGGCTCACGTGACCGTGTGCGCATCTGTTACCGCTCGACCGTTTTATTCGGCCAGTGTGCACGACATTGTCACTGCTGAGTGTGCTGGGTGGAGATCTGATGGCCCATAGCGGTATTTTAGTGACAAAGGCGCTGTTGTTGGTGAATATTGATGGAAAGTAAGAAAATAGTACGCATGCGTTTTGTAATAAACCATCTTTTAAGAGCTTGTCAATAGATATGGACATCATGAAGCAGTAATATCAATGTTAACATAGATTGTGGAAGGTTGTCGACATGTGATATGTCGATAAATGTTTTCCGTTTTTATACAGACTTGATAAACTAAATATTTTTCAGCGAATTGCCGCCCAATTTAAAGCTCTTGTTTTTGTTGTGTAGTTTATGTTCGAAACATAAATATGTAGTTGGAGTTATTTTCATTGAATTAATTAAAAGTTACTCACAACAGTAGTTCGGCTGGAATTGTATTCTCTTTGAGTAATCATTAAACAGCCAAGCGTAACGCGAACACAATATCACAATATTAATTACCTATTAATTAAATTGTGTGCAAACTACTGTTTCATATTAATTAATCGCCCTGATATTTATAAATATACAGAGGGGTTTGTTGGACTGCAACTGGAGTTTATAATTGATTGGATTTGTGGATGTATCTTTTTGTCCATTTCGTTGACGGCATCTAGAATATTATTTTCACAGTTGGGTTTACACAATTCAACAGTTCGTTTTGTGACGATGAAAGTGTGTTGTACGCAAATGTCGTACTAAATCCACCCAGGACATTTTAGACACAGAGCCTAGCAAAGAGATGTTTCATTCACACACGAGTGAAAACTGACTGTGGGTATCTACATAGTTTATGTCGTGTAGGGAGCAGAGAATATTTACTGTTTATTAGTCCCAGGCTGGGCGCCAGGATGCAGCGGCGTCCCCGGTGCGTTGTTTACGCGTCACGCCGCTCCGCCGATCGATACCGAGACTCACTCGCTTCGATATTGAATTTTAATGAACCACACCAACTTAAATAACCATACCTACCTACCCGGAGTTCCCGAATTCCCCAAGTGCGTTAAAACTCGGCGCTTGAACTTCTCGCGCACTTCAAACGGTTCTGATACGACTTTCAACTGTCAGAGCTCATGCTCATCTTATATGCTTACTGAGTAAATGGATTTTACTGGAGTCGAGTTGAGTGTATTTTCGTTTAGCAAATCCTTTCAATATTTATGCGAAATAATTTATTGTGTTAATTTTTAAAAACGTGAATTGCGAAACAGGTGCGCGCTGTAAATTATATGTAGTTGTCTGTTATTGTCCATAAAGTGGTTAGTTAATATTAAAAAGAAAGACAGAAAGAAAAATATTTTATTTGGCACTCAAAGATATACACAAAGTAGGAAAAAAATGACACAAATACGTATAAATTGGTTAAAGAGTCAAAATTAGCAAGTACAATATTTCATAGTACATCTGATGTAACCTCCAAACTAGGCCGAGAGGCCGTATTATGGTGGTCCATCGTTCAGCCATGAAGTTCATCTAGGAAGTACCTACATACTTAGAGAGTATCGCTATACTGGCACTTGTTTTGGCCTAGACAACATTTAGAAACTAAAAAATCAATTTGATAAAAATGCCAGATTACGCAATAGTTACTAAAGAGAAAAAAATAACAGTTTTAATTAATAGTGATCCTAATAAATAAATAACATCCAGAAAGTTTAACCATTTAAGCAAGCTTGAAAAGAAGCTATTCAAAATATATAAAAAAAAGAAACGAATAAAATAGCCCATTGTGTGTTACACAGATGGCTGGTTAAAGAATAAAAGAAGCGAAAATAAAAAGTTCAACGCAGCGTTCCATTTTTGAAAAATGATTAAAAGCAGGTTAAACCGTTGACCCGTTCTAAACGCACGAACAACATAGCTACCGCTTACATAAATGTTGCCAGTAAAAAAACAATACTCTCTAACCCGATAGGCCCACCGAATCAGATTTAATATCTGCGGATATGGAAAGCAAATGCGATGCCCTCGTTGGAATATTAGGAATCGATATGGTATTATCGAAGGATGTAAAAGTCGTAGTATGTTATTATCAACGTAATCGCAACCTGGCACGAGAGCACTGCCCCTTTGACCTTCAAACTATATGGTATTTTTATAATTGCTTATACGAGAATACTGTCAAGGTACTTGAGGGGCGTACATCGAAGGACTGGAACCATTTGACTGCTGCGGTCTTTCCGTCCAATTATAATTTAGGTGTCTTCAAAGCTAGAGTTAATAGGCCCTTAATAAACTAGTGCGCCTCACCATCAAAACGTCAAGTTTCAAAGAATCTATCTATCTATCAACCATTGCGTCACTGCATAACATCAGGTGGGATCGCAGTCAAGGATTGGTTTATAAAATTAAAAAAAAAATATTGATAATTATTTCTAGAAATTTCATGGACTTTAAAATAATCAAACAAAGAAGGCAACACTGTGTTTGGTACTTACAAAAACGTTTTTTTTTTTCTGAAAACAAAGGAAAAAAAAGGATTGACTGTATAAAAGCCTGGCTTTGTGAGGACGTCATCCCCCCATAACGTCGTCTGTAGGTACTCCAGTACTCTGTAGGGTTTAATGATTGTAAATGTGATAGCAGGAGGATTGTGGAGTGCATTCAAACGAGAGAGATACAGAGGGCAAGAGTCCCATAAAGCAGGGGTCACTGCGGATTGCGGATGGATACCAGTTATTGAACTTTTCAATGGACGTTTTTCATCTTTGTGTTTGTGAATATCCACAGCGGATGGTTTCGATGAGATCCCGTTCGACTATTGATCAGTGCTCAAACTATAAATAGTTCTTTAGATTAAATTAATCTTTAACTCAGATTTTTACAGAAATACTGTCACGTAGTACGTTTAAATTAGTAGTACGTTTACGTTTTGGAACGTGCAAATTAAATTCACTTTTTTGACTAACCAATTTGATAATTCAAAAATGTCTGTAAATGGTTTATCTACACAATATAATAAATCTGTAGAAATGTTTAAAGTGCGCGCATCACGTACAGTGTATGAAATCGATGTAGAACTTTTATATGTTAAAATTGTGTGTAACTTGATATGTTACTTAGGCTTTGTTTCATCGCAATCGGTTGACTATAACGAAAGATATAATACTTTCATTGACTGTTAGGCGGTAAAGTTCACCGGGTAAGCTGGTTACAAATAAATGTTTCTGATTTCTTTAAAACAGTGGACTTTTACCTTAAACAAGCCAAAGCCAACAAATGGCTCGCTCAAAAGTCACGGCTCCACGAATTTCGAATCAATTTTAAGCACAGCATCTTCTTCTAAAATCAGAAAAAGCTAAAAACTTATTGAGTCAGAATTGATTAGGGCGAAAATCGTCGGCACTCGCGAGGTACCTAAATCTCGACAGAGTCTGTTCATAGCAGTTTAATCTACAACAACGGGCGAAATTTCAAACTTCGAGAATCATGGCACTTACGTATTCTTTGCAGCTTTTTGTTATTAATTTCGAATCGCGTTATATTACAAGGATATTAGGCACTTCGGGGAATATAAGTATTATTAAGTATTCTTTTAGAATAGAATACACGTGGAGCTTATATGAAATGTTTGCAGAGAGCAATATAACATGAACAAAAGCTGTCACATCTGTTGTCACTCTTGTGTCTGACTGTCCGTCTCGACAAAGCGTTGTATAAAATACATATGCAATAAATCTAATAAAATGCTTCTCAAATGGTTCCATTTTATACGTTTAGTGCTCTTTAACAACGATTATAGTGCGGCTCGCTTAACGGAATTCTATTCAAAGGATTATATGACTCTAAGAATCATTTTACGTTTTATTGTTAAAAAAAGACATTCTTTCGCTTTCCGAGCCTTTTGCTGCGTACTTGGTCACGCTACACCCTGCCCACCCATCCGTGACCAATAGCATTATAAAGGAACCATTCGAAAGAATGATGTCCGTATAAATATAAAGAAAATATTAAACGTTCTTCTATTGGCGCAATTACAATTGTGTTCTTGCGTCTGGGCGCGATTACCTCACTTAGCTCAGCTGTAGAGGTTGCCATCTTCCCCGCTCCCACCTAGAGTGGCTCTACACCCGAGCGAGCATGCCACCTTCACTCTTTTTATTTTTACGCTCCCCTTCAGCGCAGAGGTTCGTTTAATTGCATTAAAAAACTTATTATTCCATGCTGAGTTTTTGCTTTATGATGTTCTGTATGTAAATTGGAAAATTCTTGTCTAAAAAACAACGTCTCTTTGCGACTAAAATTATTATCGTCTTTCTTTTTTCCTAGTTTACTTATTTCTTTCCGTTTATTTTTATAAAATAAATTGGAACTTTATTAATTTTAGGGTGCTGTTGTCTTAACTCGGCTATAGATGTAAAACTTTGCTTCCATTTCCGTCTGTCTTGGGAAAACGGTTACATATTTTTTTAGGCTTCCACCGCACTCGACACAGCGGAAATAAAACAGATAATCCTCATCAAGAAGCGCACAAGCTTCGCGTTGCCGTAACCTTTTTCTTTCTCCCAGTTCTCAAGATTTCTTTGTAGCTCCGTAAAGACAATAACGCTATAAGTTAAAAGCAAGACGTTCAGCAGGGAACCAAAACAAAGCTTCGAAGGAAGCACACAAGAAGCCATTTGTACGTAAGAGTTGACTGAATATGACCATTTAACCTGCGCCGTTCCCCTTCGAGTTGTTAAAATTAAAGCATTTTTCAGAGCGCTGGGTGCGCGGCCGGGTGCAATTTGTGCTACCCGCCGCTGGCATAGCTGCTTGAATACAATCGCGGAATGTTACCGTTAAATTACGCGAAAATGTTATTTATTCACGGGACGACGGATCGATTCAAGTTTGTGATCCGAACGTCTCCCGAATGCTTTGAATTTCCTCTCACTATAAATTGTTTTCTTTGTGAAATATTTTGCTTAGTTCGTTCCTTTTAATAGAATTTGTGTGTACCTACTCTGTGCTATTGATATTATTGGCTGTGTATTCGGTTTGTGGAATTCTTTCACACACATTATTCGAGGTGCAATAAACACTAATGTTTTGTTTGGCTACTAGCTGATCCGACACCGACAGACAGCGTTCTTTCAAAAGCTTTTGTAATTGACAGCTATCCTCAGTATTGACAGCTAGTCACAGTTTGAATGTAATAAAGAAAACGGACGGTTTTCCGTGCCATTTTTCCAATTTACTCTTCATACGAACTATCTTGAGACTTCAACAAATAGAAAAAAAAGTTTATCTGAATTGATCCAGTCATTCTTAAGTTTGGCGTTTAGCAACGTTTTTACACATAATTATTATTTATATATATTGAGACAAATAGTTGTAAAAAAATTCATATAAAGTGAAATCACAAGACTTAAAATGCAACAAAAACTTGCAGTAGAAATGAATCAGTAAGGAATCCGTTTTTCAAGGTTCAGAAAAAACTGGTCGTACCGTGTATAGCAGACAAGTTGGAGCACGCGAAGCTAACCGCGGGATAAAGTAACGGTAGTGTATTTTAAATCAATACATGTTTTTATATCACGTACGTATGTTTTTCGAGTTCTTTTTCCGAAGCGAGGCGTGTAGCTGATTCCTAAATACATTTGTTTGCAGAAACAGTTGTCTCCTCGGAGTTGTTTACTGACGAAGAGCAAAGTTCCGAGAGCAAACTAAAACTGCTGACGCGTTATGATTTTTTCCAGTTCTTTTCGTGTGTCTTCAGATCTTGTGTGTTGTTTTGTATTCGTTCCCAATTTATAGAAAAAAAAAAAAAAAAAATTGTCATGTGCGATGATTCTGGGATTTACGTGTCTTGGAAATGATGTGAAGCGCTAAATTAAGCTGCAGTCTTTTTAGTTACGCATGTCTGATCAAACAAACGGGAACGACGAGCAACGAAGACTTATTTATGGTAATTACAACACGTTTATCCTAATTTAATCTCATTATCATATCAAAAGTCCGGAGCGAGTCATTTGTCAACGCAACAATAATCCGGCCGAGGACGTGGATTTTCTTCGCAGCTCTTTCAAACCCGTAATATTACTCAGAGCTTGCTCCATCCCGACCAACCCTTTTTTGTGTGGAGCTCGTATTTTTCAGTGGCGAGCGAATGGAACGCAATTTGTATAACTCGCAGCATTCCCTCTTGTTATGCTTGTACTGCCTCCGAGAAACGGATGTGTCGGCGCGCCAATATTTCTGTAATGATGCATTTTATACTTTATTTGACGCTAGCGAACTGACTGCTTTGAATTTATAATTGCTTTCAAAGAAATACGATAGTACCTACGAGTTTGCAAGACTCTAGAGCCAGATCTATTGATGTTTATCAAGCTGCCAATTGTTGTTAAATGCCACATCTAAGTGCGGATTGTCATAGAGTTCTTATTATAAATTGAACAAATGTACTTCAAAGTGAAGTTTAGAGTGTCGATAACGAGCGGCGACAGTCGACAAATTGTCCCAAGTGCAATTTATTGCTTCAGATAAAGTACGCCCTGAGCCCTGCGCCGGCCGCCGCAGACTCCGCTGACTTTGATGTACTACCCAATCTTCAATCACACTTTACGATGAATCGTGGCGCACTAATTGATTAATTTGTTTATCAAGTCCTCTTATCCTCCATCGTGGAAGTATTGCGCGTCTATTATTTCCATATTAGTCAGCTGGCTCAGTGGCGGTTGTCACGCGCGGAACGACTTCTCGCATTTCATTAGGGGTGTTGTTATTGCTATTAGTACGTGCAGCGCGCGGGCGGCAGGCTGTGTCTAAGCACCCGAATACGTTATCTCTGGCGTGGGAGAAGATTAATTTAGTTTATTGTGGTGCGCGTGTATTGAACCCCGCGACGCGGTGAGGTCGCGCGGTTCGTTGGCCGCTCCGCAACATCACGCTGATTTGCATGTTTCTTACCGATTTCATGCTCTCCTTGTTTCTTTGTTCGTTTATTTCTTTCTCGGAATCGTGACAAACCGAATTCGTTGCATGACGCTGACGATGAGCCGATATCGTTAATATTTTTATTAAAGTGCACCTTTTGTCTCAGAGCTGTGAGTGCACGTCGGCATGCGTCTCGTGGTGATAATGAATTCAACAACATGGAACATTTAATAGAAAATGAGCGTTCGTGTCCGCAAGGTTTCGTTCCGAGAACTGTTAAAAAACCAACACGGTGCATAATGTTGGAGTGATACGAGTGAAGTGCTCGGTGGAGTGGAACGGGCGCGCCCTGAGATCGTGTTCGCGGTTGTTGGCGCCTGATTACATCTGTCGGGTGCAAGTGCGGCGACATGCGGTCACCGCGACGACCTCCACCGCACCGCCGCATCGCCGCACCGGTCCGCAACTCCCTCGCTGAAATCAGACGCCGTGCACGCCTTACTCGCTTGATTTAATAATGATGTCCAGTTTCTAGAGACGAAAACCAACATGTTTGTATAAACGTGCCCGGTGCACCGGAGCATTGATTTAGAGTGCTAACAGAACAGATATGTATGTAGAACTAGTGCTCCCCAGTTGCGTAGTTTACTGTCCGAATAAATATTCGCGAGCGTGGGCGAGTGTGCAGTTGAATTAAATTTTTCACAAAACTGAGCAACGACGGCAATAAAACGTCCAGGAGCTCTCCGAGCGACGCGCGTCGGGCGCCGGGCGTCACAAACTATCTGTGCGCACCCGCCTGCATAAAACTTCCTAATTAACATACCCACCAGTGTACCACATTTAAATGTTTAATGGCTTTCCTAAGGGTATGCGGGTAAAAGTGCCGATGACGATTTTTTATTCATGCGATTGAGCTGAAACGATTTATTCTATTAAGGCATTGGAAAATGCCTATCATTTTTATTTTGGAGGGAGGGCGACGCGGAGCGGTGAGCGGAACGCAAATTTCGCTGAATTTCGTTATTATTATTTGGCACCGGCGAAGATTCACGATAGCGTGAGCTTGTGAAAAATCTAATAAAACAGGAGTGCGGGCGTGAGATTGGAAATATCGCGGTCGCGGCGGGACCGCAGCGTGGCGGCTGCGGCGCCGCCACCAACACGGCACAATTATTTCGGACACAATGCCGGCTCTACGTGGCCGCATCACTTATCACGATTTGATTCACTTACTTTTTGCTCATTTATCAGATATCGGGTTTCCCCTCTTATTGTAGATTTGATTCAATTTTTCGATTAAAAAATAATATTTAGGAAACGCTTTCAATTGGAGTTAACTGGACTGAAATGAATTAATTTGTTTGTATGAAATATGGGATTAACGTGAAGTTTGATGAACAATTCATGGAATAACACTTTATGTTATTAATATATTCGTGCTTAAGTTTGCTTATCGCGCACGCACGGGGCGCGGGGCGGAGACAAAATGTTTGTTCAGAAACGTTAGCGTGTCTAGTTAATACTCGCTCAGTGTTAGGTTAGTGATTCCTTATTAATTGCACAAACTATGGCATACTTAGTGCTGCTTTGGAGCTAACATATTATTTAGTGTCGCAGAGATTCTGAGCTTGAATTCTTGCTTACAGTAAATCACCCCAGATCGGAAAACGAGGGTGTTTTTTCTTGCGACAATGCTGTAGGAGTAAGTTTTAAACTACATACAGCTCTCATGGAACCAAACCTTAAGAACCGTATACTCTACGGTACAAAATTTACCTTTTATCAGTGATAGAATGTTCACAATCAGGCCAGGACTTAACCCTTTTTGTGGATTCATCATCAAATCTCCCACTCTCCAAGAGTGAGAGAAGTGACAGACTTTTGTCGACTAAAACCCACCCGTCTTCCTTCCAATAAAATAAAATATTTTTAATTCGGTTTAGTGACAGCAACCCGGGGCCCTGGGACGAAGGCAAAGAAGGAACAGGAGTGGGTTGCATTTTGATTTTGTTTGCATGCTTAGCAAATCCGCATGCGTAAAGAATTCCGCACGTTATAAAAAACCGGCCAAGTGCGAGTCGGACTCGCCCATGAAGGGTTCCGTAGCAGCAAGTAACATAATTTAAAAGTTCTTGTTATGTGTTGTAACTTTGATCGATGTTTTAATAATAGTGTATTTTTTTCGGTTTATGACGCATTAAAAAGAAACTACTTACTGGATTTTGTTCAAACCAATTTTCGTTGGTAGTTTTTATAGTAATATATATCATATATTTTTTTTAGTTTTATCTTTCTCTTATCTTAGAAGTTAGAGGGGGGGGACACACACATTTTACGACTTTGGAAGTGTCTCTCGCGCAAACTATTCAGTTTAGAAAAAAATGATACTAGAAACCTCAGTATCATTTTTGAAGACCTATCCATAGATACCCCACACGCATGGATTTAAAGAAAAAAAAAAATTTTGAGTTTCAGTTCTATGTATGGGGACCCCCAAAATTTATTGCTTTTTTTCCATTTTTGGGTGAAAATCTTAATGCGGTTCACAGAATACATCTACTTACAAAGTTTCAACAGTATAGCTCTTATAGTTTCGGAAAAAAGTGGCTGGGACATACGGACGGACAGACAGACAGACAGACAGACATGACGAATCTATAAGGGTTCCGTTTTTTGCCATTTGGCTACGGAACCCTAAAAATCCCCTACGGTTTATGACATACATCTTGATGACAGACGGACGGGCAGACAGCAGAGGTTTAGTAATAGGGTCCTGTTGGCACCCTCCATGTACGGAACCCTAGAAAGAGTTGGTAAGCGATCAGCCACTTGCACTTTCAACACTTGATTGCAAGTCTGAGTTATTGCCGGCTATGTGTCTCGTGTGACCCAATTCCCAACTGGGTGCTCTGTTTACCCTGTTACGGATGCAGGTGCTAAGACTCATATCCAGTGAAATATTGTGGGGATGTGTGTGTGTGGAGCGCGCCGGTGCCGATATCCGCAAATGTTACAAATGGACTATCATCTATGAATGTGCACTAAGCTTTTTACAGCAGCCGTGTGAAAATTTGCAATCTACATCTGCCTACACTAATATTATAAGGAGATTTAGAGTTTGTTTTTGTTTGTTTGTAGGAGGTAATCTCTAAAAGTACTGGTCCGATTGCTAAAATTTTTTCTGTGTGTTCTTTTCTGAGTGACTGATATTTTATGTACACGGGTGAAACCACGAGCGAAAGCTAGGAAATAATACAATCAATCATGCAATTCGTCACCCTCCCAGCTAACTGTCTTAACTAGTATATAATTGATATTTTTCCAGGGCAACCGTTTTTCGGTCGGGCGTTACTATCATGTTCTTGTTGTTGCGTTAGCTGTAGCTTTATTAATAAATTCACAAGTTTTTTTTATATTGCTCTTGGCTTATTCTTTAAGTTAGTAGTGGCCCTAAAGCGCTAAGGTTAAGGTACGAAGGTAGTGAGGATATTTTTTCCCTGCTTTTGTACTTACGCAAAACAAAATACGTGATTATCGTCTAAACGGTAAACGACAGAGATACGACAATTATATAATTACAGAGAACTTATTCGCCATAATGTTATGAACACTTAGGTAATGTCAGTGCAGATACGCCAGTTTGTGAGATAGAATTATCCCAGGGACAGTAAAAACAACCCTAGGTCCTTAGGTCTCATAGCTTACACGTATTTCAATTTTGTTTCGTCTATTTTCTAGCCCTCGACCTTAATCTCGCTTGATGGAAAGCGAAAACAAACGAATTTGTATACAATTTTGTTTCGAGCCTAACTTTCGCATTACCTAAAACAGGCAACTTTTACAAAGCCAGGTGCCGGGAGATTTCCAGAAACTAGTTAATTATAATGTTGCTTCAGGCATGTTATTTTTCATAATAATCTGTAGAGCCTTCATATGTTACCCGGGGCTCTTGACTCGAGCACGCTTGTGCTCCAGGGCGGGCGCTACTTTTTAATTTTCGTGATAAATTACATTTAATATCAAGTGTCGAGCTTTGTATGCGCGTAGATTTTCCTACGGAACCCTTTTGCATGGTTTTATTTGCAAGGATAGCGGCTTCGCTCTATTTTATTTCTCTAGACTAGATAAGAGTTACTAAAAAGAAACTTAGTATGTTGTATTATTGTAATCATCGACTTATCTGTACATATAATATATAATATAATATAATAATATTTCCACAACTATCACACAACGCCGTCTAGTCCCAAGCTAAGCAGAGCTTGTGTTATGGGTACCAGACAACTGATAAACATACTTATATATTTCTAAATGCATACATATTATAGATAAATTACACCCAGACACAGAACAAATGATTATGCTCATCACACAAACATTTGTCCTGGGTGGGAATCGAACCCACGACCTCCGGCATAGCAGTCAGGGTCACTAACCACTAGACCAACAGGCCTGTCAAATAATAATGTTGCTTCAGGCATGTTATTTTTCATAATAATATATATCGATGATTGTAATGTTTTCGATTGTTTTGATAATTTTCTAATTTGATTACAATTTTCATTTACATATTTGTATAATTAATGTAGGTGTCAGTCAACTTGTGACGTTCTCAGCATATTTCCACTTCCATTTTGATGAGTCTCTTATTTATGAAAACTCAACACACAATTTAGGTAAAAGGTACGTAATCAATGTATGAGCCTTACCGTCGTTGTTTTAATCAAATTTAGAACAGGAATTTAACCACGAATTTTGATTTAAATTATTAATGACAACTGTAAAAAATATAGTGAACCCCAATTGTTAACACCAGTGAAAAATAACATTGAACCACTATGTAAAAATATCTATTGGAATATTTCCACAATAGATGTAGACGAAGTTGAAAGTAAAGAAAGATTCCAGGGCGGACTATAAAAGCCTCTTACCGTTCGTCATAGTCTGAATATATTAAAGCTATATATTATGTGCAGAGGTTTATCCGGTGAAGCAAACGCCGTAAATGTCTCTAGTATCAATATCTCCCGGGCTCCCTGTGTACCTTACAATATTTTGTGTGTTTTATGTTTATGTGTGTTCCCGTCGCCAATATTTTGAGTGCGAAAGTACTTTACGGGACTTCTTTTATACGTGGAATGTTTGATCAAAATCCAGTGTTTTATCTGCGAACCCGGCGACAGATTGTCTTTTATTTACATTGACTTTGCACATGAGCGTTGTTCCAATTCAAACTTCAGTTATTTCTACAAGATTTTATTTTAAATGCAAAGCACAGCAGTTTTAATAATTGCTTATAATACTTTTCTTCAAGTAAAACTTAGTTTTTGTTTAATTTTGAAAGGCTACTAGTTAGCAAGTTCTCTTAAAGAGAGGATTACATTACTTTATGAAACTTCTCCTTTGTATAACTATTTAAATAAAAGCTTAACGTTTGTATAATTAAAAGCTCAATTTTTACGCCTAGATGGAAAAAATTAAAGCGTTCAAAGAGTTAAAAATAAATTAATTTAGAAGTTGTGAAGCCAGTCTGGTGTGCCGTTATTTGTGTTTCTTAATTACATCGTAAAAATGAATACCTTTGAGTAAATAACTGGGAGCGAAATTCTTTGGACTCGGTATTCTACATAGCGCTCACTGGAAAGAAATGTGATTGGTGGCTTCGTGGAGTGAATTGATCCTTGAACGAGCTCCATCTGAGTCACCAGCCTCCAGTCGCCGCGGCCCGACAGCCACAGTCCTAACCGACATACAATTCAATTCCAAACTTAAATTGTTATGCATGACTTTCCAATTTGTGAGAATCGTTTCTCAGCACAAGTTAACTACATATTTATGAGGTCTGTGTAAGTTGGGGTTGGTGGAGAAAATTAGAATCTGGGGTGGTTTTGAATATATTCTCATATGCATATACTTTGTAAAAAATCTCCGGGTAAAGGCGCGAACGGTGGAGCTCGCGAGGGGTCGGTCCCGCGAGCCTGCGGGCGCGCGCCGCCGGCTGCGCCAACTACTTCGCTAACTAAACTTGAGAGCGAACCATCTGAACGGTGTTCGTTTCACTGCGATCATTTTCTTCTTCATAAACCTTATTTAATTACTTTTGTTATACGTTCAGAAATGGTAGATAGTGTTGTTGTTCATTATGAATTTCTTTATTTAATTAGTACTAAAATGGATCTAAGACTTGTAGCCTACCTTCCGTGAGGAAGGCTTCTAAGGGGTTTTAGAATTTCTTATTCGATTTTTTCTAATTGACTCAATCAAACTGACAGGAATAGCTTATTAACTAAATAGCGGTTCTGGAGCGTAAAGGGCAACTGTAGGAAGATAGGTGAGTTTTAGTCAATAGGTAAACTTATTTCATTTAAACAGAAAGGCCGGCTATTTAAACAGTTCTCCTTTTCACTACACACAGAGTGAAAGAAGTTATTTGATAATTTTTCACCTAAAAAGAAAGGTATAGCACACCCAATTAATAAATAAATAAATAGCTTGTCAATAATTGACATTAATCGAAGACTTTTTTCCATTATCATGGCGTCGGTTTCCATAATCATAGTCATTGAAGTGAAGGAAGTTTTCTTCAAAAGGACTTAGAATATAGCTTTAGGTGATAATTGACCAAAATTTAAAACCATCGCAATAATTTAGCCAAACATCATTTACCGTGACCGCCCATTTAAGGGCCCCTTTACTTAGCTAGATAAATGGGCTTAATGTGTCGTGGGTGGCAAATGAATATGCGCACACGTCGCGTCACCACGAGTTCGTTCACTCGCACTCCCACGCCGGCTGCGTCCGCGCAGCTATCCGGGAAGCGACGTTCAGCGAACACAATTATGAACCTATTGTATTGGACACGCTACGTATTTTATAATTATAGATATCGTGCAAACCTGCAACCGTGAAATAAATAACCTGACATTGACAGTCAACTATTACTTTAATTCTAGTTTTTTTACAACAATTGTTCTATTTCCTACTAACTAGATAACAACTAAACTTTGTTTTGAGTATCTTCTGCGGCCTGCCCAAATGCTGACCATTGCTTGCACTGACTGGAAAAGTCCACTCAAATTTGTACAGTTCTTTCCTCAGAATACCATCTCAGACATCAATCTCCATGGCCCACATGTAACTTGACCATTACATGTTTAACCCCTGATTTTTTTCGGTGTTTCTTCTCAGGGTAGCTAGGAAACACCGGCTTCATTTAGTTTAATTCATTAAACATATAATTTCCACGACTGAAAGGATAAACTGACAAAAAAAAATTGACTTTTAAAAATTTTTTTTTTTTTTGATATATATAATTCATCATTTACAATAATTGAACATAATACGGCTTTAGCCATGGCTTGTGTAAGTTAAGTCGTCACGACCAAACGGTAACACGCTAGTAAGCCAGATCTTATTGAATATCGCCCCGTCTCCCGACTGAGTCGTCTCGCTCAACATAATGCATCACTCTCCAAACTCGCCATCAATCATTCGGCACTGACTGACTACTGACGGTTACAAACAATGCTGTATTATCGTAAATGCCGTTATGTCATGCCGCATGACATTACTTGCCCGTATTACGTACTTACATATTGAAAGCAGGAAATTGAGCCACGATAAAAAGCGTTGTATTGCCGATTTTAACATTATTCTCATGATAAAAGAGCACTGCTGCATTTCCGCTTATTCTGTTCACATTTTCATGTATTACCTATTTTGTTACCGTTCAATATGCCAACGGCTACAAAATATTCGATTCAAAATCGCAACAGAACGCCCTCTGGTAAGTGACACATCGACGGCAAAGAAACGTCCATACTTCTTGAAATTCGACAGAGACATATAGAGGCAAGAACCTATAGACTGGATAGAACATACGTCAAAATAACCCAACTAGAAAGGTTTTTCAGATATGACGTGAAAAATTGGGTTGTTTGTCCCATATTCATAGCGGCGACCGCGATAAAGCCACCAGAATTGATGGCCGTCGAAATTGGCCTATTGACAAGTGACGTCATCGATTCCGGAGCGGCGGTGACGTTGGCACGTCTACACTCGATGCCGGTCCCGTGATGAATGTCGTTTTACTGAGGGTTGATCGTGATCGTTCCAGCCAGCGTTCCTACGCACGCGACCTATTTTCTATCGGAATGCCCACGTGCTAACACAAATCACTCGACGTAAGCACTCGTAAACATATAGGCAGGATCGATGGGTGTGGATGCCGGAATTAAACCCCGCCCCTATTAAGACAATCGAAACGTTATCTTAACGAGTGCTCGTCCTATACGAAGGTAGATAATGGGGTCGATCGAGTCTCGTTTTCAGCAAACGAAGATTAAACACCCGTATCTTTAATGTTCGTACTCGCAGCAATGCCATTTGATGTCATGAGATGTAGAAGCGCTTTCTTATTGCGTTACATAAATCCGTTAAAGCACTTTTCTGGTGAGCCACCCTGGAGCTGAAAAGCAGTAAGCTTTTCCCATATTAAATCCTGAAAAGGACAGAAAACACGAAGGAGCACGTTTTATACGTAAATCTACGTTGTTAAAAGAATATGGCGGAATATTTTTAAATAACTGTTTTTTTTAAGGACATCGGAAATTTTCGGCACTTGTGACAACAGCTCGTTCTAGATGTTCAATATTCTTCTCCTTCTAGTTATTGTATAACTTGTAGAAGTAAACGTTCGTATTTCATAAATCAACTCTGACGGCTAGTTAGCGATTATTCCCCTGTCAATTTGTATTGTCTTGCGTAGAAAGTTAATATTTTTGATCGATGTGTTTCTGGTTGTTCGGCGCCATTTTTCTTAATTGAAAGACTGGCTCAAAAAACAGAAGCGAAGGCATAAAGTTTAAACGCGAAAACAATACAATGTCAATATGATAGATCGTTCTGAAATTATAAATTTCATTGAGTAATGTACATGCAAAAAAAGTATGCAAGAGCATATTTCGAAAGTTCACTCACGAGTAGTTTCGATATTTACAGCGGATGCTCTTACTTATTCAATATACGGTGTGTTCCAATATGTATTTTAAACTTTGTAGGTCAACTCCGCTCACAATAATCTTTCATGAATTAAGTTTTGTACACTTTATATCAAAATCCTTGCACCATATTAACTAACGCACTTTTATCAAGTTCAAGTAAAGATTCTTGAGACTACGATACCGGTATCTGCAAAATTACTCATTCTGTATAATATTCTGTTGGTAAATCCAAAAGACTATACCTGGGGCTTTCTTCTTTTCTGTCGATAACCTAATATTCAATACTGCACATGAAGTTAAAATAAATAAATAAATATTCTGTCACGAAAACAAAAACAAAGTATACCACAAGTATAATATGTATTTACTAGCAGTACACCGTAAACTACCCGTAGACCATTCTAAGGTTGTCTGGTATCTGGTTATCGCTGTTTGTATCCATAGACTTAAGTTTCTGTAAAATGGTTTTGGTGTACAATAAAGTTTATCCTACCTATTCTTTATGTACGAGTATTATCCAAGTTAAAGCGTTTGCATAAACTCATGTCTTTACATAGATTATAAGTCTGTGTGTATTTACTTACAACAAAAGCGAATTGAGGCACCTAAATATTTTAGCAGAAATATCTACGATATTTGAATTAGTTTTTCTAAGGTTTTTATTTACCCCTCATATTCAAACGTCGTATTCTGTATTTGCATGTAGTACTCTTTGATAACATTCCACTTCACCAGCAACGCGAAACATCACCTAGTGCGAGTTCATTTCAAACCGTTTAAAGTCTTGAATGTCAACTAAACAAGGCAATAAATACTTTATAGGATTCCTGTGAGGCACAAAGGCGAATAGCGTCGCAGTCGCATTTTATTGCACCGTCGCTGCCCGTACGGCGATGAAGCCGCCTCACAAAGTAAAGATGACAAAGAGACGTGAAATGTCATTTAACCTTTGTCGTGCATAGACGTCGTGACTCTTTACTTACGTAACTATAATGAGGTTTTAATACAACCGTACTGTAATAGATCGAAACTTGTTGGGTAATCGATTGCTATACTTTTCGTGATGTACTTGGGTGTTAGACCTTAGAAGTAAAAAATAATAACTGGTAAAGTGCGAGTCGACCTCGCATGCGAAGGGTTTCATACTACGATGTCAAAATTGAGAAAAAGAAGCCAACAAAATAACGTTTCTTGTATGGGAACCCCCTTTAATTTTGACGTGACAACGTCTTAAATTAGGTTGCGGCTGGGAGTCACTTATGAAAAAGTGTAACGCTCGGTAACGTTACGATGAGTCACCGAACGAGAGAGAGGCCCGCCGAATGCCTTGCGTCTCTCTCCCACTCAACTATGATCGGTCTGCCGCGCGCGCAGCACTAGAGAATTAGGCGCATTGAATCGGCGCATGCTTGTGTCTCTGTCTTTGTCTTTCTCGAACGTTCTTGGCGTTGGAAAAAAAAAGACGTTGTCACGTAAAATCTTCGCCCGTAAAACCGACTTTACAGGCAACCATTTTTTTAACTTTTTTTTTGTTGTAACGGCAACAGAAATATACATTCTGTAGAAATTTCAACTGTCTACCTCTAATTTTATTACTCTAGATTTATTAGGCTGACAAATTGACGGCGAAGGCTTAGTAGGTAATAGGGTCTCGTTGGCACCCTTGGGGTACAGAATCCTAAAATTGTTGAGAGGGACATGTACTTACGCAACTTGTAGAAATCATGCGGCTACCAGCTTACCATGGTATGCAGCGCTACCACAAGCTCTTAGACAAACTGAATTTTTAAATGGAGCTCTACACCGCTAAATTTTAATAGTTTTAATCCCGTGGAGGGTCGGTCCGGTACATGAAACACTATCGATTTGTTAAGATAAAACTAAAAAATAAAGTACCTTTTTTTTAAAACTCGTATTAATTTACGCATATACGAAATTCATTTCTTTAAGAAAACTTCAACTGAGCGAGTTCAATAACCTGTAGGTTATGGACTATTAACTGGTTATGGACTATTAACTACAGGTCATTGAACTCACTGACGTTTTCTTAAAGAAATTAATTTCGTACACGCGTGAATTAATACGAGTTTTGAAAAAAAGGTACTTTATTTTTTAATTTTTATCTTTACAAATCGATAATGTTTCATGTACCAGATCGACCCTCCACGGGATTAAAACGATTAGAATTTAACGGTGTATAGTGTGCACTCCATCTCTCTTTCTCGCTCGTACGACTGACATTTTAGCACGTCATTGTTGCTCAACTTGTGAAAATCAATTCTGTGGTTACTAGCTTGTTATAGTCTATGTTAATAACCTATGTATGACACACACTCGTGACTTGTACCCATTTGCGATAATATACACCTGGGACAGCATCGGAAACTTCCTCAGCCAAGTAGCTATCAAAAATGTAAAACAGCTTTGAAGATTAAGCGAAGTTTTGATTAAATTAATTAAGCTAGTGAGAACGATATTTTATACTGTAATCTAATAAATACTTTCTTGTTGTTTCAGGTAAATTTAAGGACAAAGAAGGGGTTGTGAGGGCGTGTATGGTGTACCGCATCCAGGTACAATATTCATTAGTGTAGGCGTTTGCTTACGAACGATGAGTAATTGGTAGCTCGCTGTCCGGTCGTCCGCTAGAACCGAGCCCGATGTCAGCAACACCGTAGTTTTCCGTAGGGGAAGCGGCCGAAGCCTAGTGAGGCCATAGGATGTCTTCAGTAACGGAAATCTGGGGTTCTGGAACGCAACGGCAAATATTTAACATGGTTGTGGTTTTAGTCAGTAAAAGTCTGGGAGTTTCTTGAGCGGGAACAGTCATTAAATAATTTCCTACCTTAAGGCTTATAGTTCCTTGAACCATCTGGCCGAAATTAAATGGTCACTACTCTCCCGTCTAGGCGACAGTATGACTAGGTGCATTTGTTTGCGGCCAGCTCCGCCTGTACAGAGCCCCGCTGACTTTTAAATCCATTTTCTTTGCGAAATATTGATTGATTTATATAGGCTATGTTCTTCACTAATTTATTAAGAGCCAATTCGCTCTAGCCTTCGAAGACACCTAAATTGTAATCGGACGAGAAGACTGCAGCAGGCAAATTGTTCCAATCCTTCATGCTTTTGTACGCGGTATAAACAACGAAGCGTATAAATTGGCGAATAGCCGTTTTTTTGTTAAAGTAAAACCATAAATAAATAAATAAATAAAATAAAACATAATGGTTATTTATTGTTAAGGAAAATACACGATTACACCAGATACTTCACTGGTCTCCACACTAGGATTCCCTGTGTCATGGAAACCAGTCTCTTTCATCTTGGTTCAAAAATACGACGTCACACATACATTATGTAGAACATATTATAAGTTTCATTAAACCCCAAGCGAACGCCGGCGTTCGCGCACCTATTGTCTTTCACTTGTGTCTGTAATTTCCACGATTGAAAGGTTAAGGCTTATAGTACCTTGAACCATCTGGCCGAAATTAAATGGACGCAACTCTCGCATCCGCCTAGGTGGCAGTACGCATATCTGTGCATTTATTTGCGGCTAGCTGCGCCCGAAAAGCGCGCGGCTGAACTTTAAATCCATTTTCTTTACGAAATAGTGATTGATTTACATATGCTATGTTCACTTTGAAGAATATTTAACCACCAATTTTTATGCGTAAAACTGTTTCTAACGATCCAAACCGTTTCGAAAGAGCAGGGAAAAGTTGCGAAATTCTTATATATTTTTTTTAGACAAAAGTACCTAATAATAGCACGAAAAAATCAAATGTTGATAATGTTGTTCATGAATTTATAATAAACATATATTTTTTTTAAACTTAAAAACCTGGCCGTTACCAAGGAGTAGGTTTCAGAAAGTCACTGTTTTGTGGCACTTTTCGGGTGCTTGGGCCTTAAATTTAAAATCAGAAAAGGGATATACTCGTACATTCAGAATTGCTATTTATAATTATATTCTGATTAAATATTACTGTCGTTTAATTTTGTTAATATCCATTCATATCATGCTTATTAGACATAACCTTCAGTACAGGGCGTCGCGGGCCTAATAAATGTAAACCGAAAATAGAAATCGTCGATACTCGTCAAAGTGAAAGGGTATGCTACTGCTACCAGAAAAATGGCTTAACAAAATCAGTTCCCGAGATATCTTCGGAGTGATGGATGCGGTGGGCGAGTCAGCTTAATTGCGAGCCTTCATCATTTATATTGTAGTCGTTTAATCACTGCGCGACTGGACGCTAGAAGGGCCACGATAGCGCCCGGACAGACATTTACCATTATATTTATTGGTGTCACAAATTGTGGACGCTTAGCGACCAGCGCCGCTGCTATCACAAATAAGACGGCAATTAAGTAGTATTGGGTGTCTGGCGGGCGCTTTCGACCAGACGCCTTTTTCTAAATTAGGTAATTATTAATTTACTATTTCCGCCCCGAGTGGAGTGAGAGGGTGTGCCAGACTAATTCTGACTTAAACCCACTTGTGTTCGGTCAGTTTCGATTTCTCTTTGAGTCGCGTGTGGAACACAACGCGCTTTCGACTCTGGTTTGGTTCTTACCGAAGTGAGAAATTATGAAATAACTTCTCCTGCCCCGAGGGAAGTGAGAGGGTGTCAGAAATTTACTATTAAAACCTGGGTACCTTTAGTTTTGCTGATATCTCTTTGAGGCGTACGTGGAACAAGGCGTCGTCGACTAGGTTTGGTTTTTTATCAGACGGCTGGACTACGAGCTACCTATTGCTTGCCCTGCGACTCTTGACGCCCGAGACATCTGCGGTTGCGGATGGAGCATAGAGATTTGTTTTCACTCACGATTTTCGACCTTCAGACGTCTTCTACTCAGTGTTATTTATAGTGTAGCTAGCCTCTAGTCTCTCTAGACTGACCTTTAGCCTATGCTGTTACGCTTCACTAACTACACCTTTCGAAGTACTTAAGGTGACTGAACTACTCAATACTCAATGACTTACTAATTGAGTCTGACGTCATTCAATTTACCCGTTTATCATGTTCTGTATTTGGTTACATCAAAACAACATATATTGACGTCTAAAAATATCTTACCTATGTCTGTTCTTTAAATCGTTAATTACGCAGTTTAGACTTCCCACACGTTGTCTTATTTATATGAATAATTAAGAAAATTAAGTTGACCATCTTAACTAACCTTGAGGTATGAATACCGGAATATGTCCTTCTTTTATGAATATATAAGGCATTAAGTCCGCCTTTGTATATTTTTTCTTACTAGTGCATAAAATTTTAATAAATAAATATCTACCTACCTATATATTATAACGATATCCACGAAGCAGATTTAATATTTTAATCATCTCTATGAATCGTTATGACATGATTATCATGGTATGGCGTCTTAGTTAATCATCTTAGCAGTAATGTTAGCGAAGGAGGTGGACGCACGCGTGAGGGAACGGACTTCCTCATGCCCCAGCCTTCACGATCCCGACCCCGATTTTCTACCACCGTAGGCGACGTGGGCTTACGAACGGCGAGCAAAGGGTAGCTCGCCGTCCAGTTGTCCGGTAACCGTCCGGCTCGAGCCCGAATCGTCGACGGCGCGTAGTGTTCCGCGCGAGCTTCAAGAAGGTGTCAGCAAAACTGTACGGGCTCAGCAGAGTCGAAACTTACTGAGGCCATGGTTTACACTAAAGAGAACCCCGGGGTCCTGGAACGAAGGCCTGGAAGGAACTTAGGAGTAGGCTTTAGTCAGTAAAAGTCTGACCCTCGATGATGACGATGGATGATTTCCCACCTAAAATAAAAAAGATGAGCAACGTTCGAAAGATTTATCACAAAGGGCAATTGAAGGAATACAGGCGAGATTTAAACTGAAACTCTGTCTCGCTCCACCCAGAACGGAAGAAGTTATTTGTTGATATCCCACCTAAAAAGTCCAAAGTCCATCATCAGTCCTTTTTTCAAATCAAGAAACAAAAATCGTTAGTGAGAAAAAATATTACCCTTTACGTATTAGTTTTCTAGCTCGAATATTTCCATTTGTTCCCGTGCATCCTATTTATCAAGTGCGCCCTAGTCCTGGTGACGTCTTTTATGTGTGACGGGGGACTCGTAACTTTTTACCATTTTATATTATGCTCGAGAGGACATTGTCATCACTACTTACTAACAATATTTGTTAACTCTATAACGTACGTAAATGTATTACGTACATAACGTTCTCGTAGTCAACAGTAGACATTCATAAATCTTTGATGTTAAATTAATTTTGTTGAAGTAACAGCGTCTGAAAGCTTTTTAAATCCCGAAGACTAACAAAGGCTTAGGTTGTATCTGACTTTCATTAAATCATGTTTTGTCGGCAAGTTTCGCATACATAAACAAATTGAAATAAGTTCTTGAAACAACCATTATGCCCTTAATTAGATCGCTATTGTGTGAAAATGACTGCGCAAACCGTTCTAACCCATACCTACATTAACCGTCATATCTGGTCCTTCAGTACGCGGTCGGAAAATGAAGCTTTCAAATTAATTATTGCAAAATCTAACGAGGTGCTCTCGTATATTTGTTAAGGACGGGTTTTATTCCGAGAGATTAAAACAGTAGCAATTAACGTGAGGTACGGTGGCCACCATAATATCTTCTTACAGAAGTTTATAGGACCCTCGCGGACCGTTATAAAATAGGAAATTGTGTATATCACACGCGAGGGAATTGGATCCAGCTTTTAGTGAAGGAGAACTATTAGTTTTATTTTATTAGTGTTTAAAGGTTAAACAGTCAGAGCGGGGTGGCCAAGAATCCACGAAGTGTAGTGGCTTACAAAATTAGATTAACATTTCAATTATTGTGCGCTTAACCATTTATCTATTTATTATGTTGTTAAGCAGCAATAACAATTATACCAAAGTACAATTAAATTGTAAAAACTAAGAACTTACACACAAACAAAAAAGAAATTAATACAAAAGTAAGTGAAAGTAAAAAAGCTTAGAAAAAAAAAAATAGTACCATAGTTCGGTGTGCATCTCAATGTTGCACCTAATAGGAGTCCAGCTTAAGCTTAGCATGTGCCACACAAATATACCTGACGCTGATATATGCTGCAGAATATCATCATGACATTATGATAACACATGCGCTTCTGCAAGTTGAATATTTCCTTCCTTCTGTTTCCCCTGTCGAGTGAAAACGACAAGATAGGAAATCACACTCAATTATACTTCGTGTGGACAGGTATGTAAACTTGCTAGCTATCACAATATTCCACCGTGACGTAATGGAAAGACAACATTTATGTAATTTTAATACAAAAGTCGTCAAAGTCGCGGAATGTTTAAGTTGGCGGCGCTCGCGGCAAAAGCTCGAGAATTAATTAGACTGTATGTTTCTTCAAGCTAAATTAGAAGGTGTTCGTGTCACATTTTGTCACACTACTTTTGTAATTCTACAGTTCTTTGTTATGATATAGGTGCTTCACAGTAACTCGCTAAAAGGGTAGGGGTCATGTGTCTCGTGTTGTGTATAATATATTCCCCAATATACTCTGTTACCCTTGTCGGGATTCTGCACCTACATACTATGACAAAGTGTTTACGAAGATTGAACAGACAAGTACCTATCTAGATTTTTTGCTCGACAAATAACCTTGTAAAAATATAGAGGTCTTTACTCAAGTAGCTTTCGTGGTTTCTGAAAGAAAACTCAAGTAGCAAACATAAACATTTTGAAAAGGGCCTTTACTCGTGTAGGCGTTCCTGCCTACTGAAATAATTTCATGGTAGCAAAACTCGTTTCAAACTTAATATATTCATTCCTTGTTCACCACCTAACTAGAATTAGCGGAATACGTAGAAACGTTAACGTTACAAATATGTGAGGCCATTTCCGAAGGCGGCAACCACGCGACACCCCGGACCCGAGCACCGTGCAGCTCCGCTCATATAGGTCGTAGTGGTAGTGGCGTGCGAGCAAAACTGGCCAAGTCAGTTATTTAAATTAAATTTGCATAATTCAGCACAGCCAAAGCTTTCACATTAGCCGGGATTCCGTGGGACAGCTCCACGCAGTTTTATTTGCCCCAACATATAGAACGAAGAGCTTGGCTTACGTAATTTATTGAAGTACATAAAATTACCTGTTGTAAAAGTCACAGTAAAAACCTTTAACCGGGCAAAAGTACTTTTATCTGACACTGCACGGGTTGATCAATAGTAGCTTAATAGTACTTGCTTCCCACTCTACTACTTAAAGCGGTTTTAAGCTTCTGGTCAAAACTACTTTTAACCACTAGAATTGGTCAGAAATATTTTGGATTGGTTAAAACTAGTCCAAAATATTACACTTTACTTTCTTGACTTTAAAAAAAAAAAAAACTCGAAAAATTTTTGCAGTAGGTAATTCTTGCTTTAAAAAGACAAGACGTTTCATATATTTTTATTAATAAATCGAACGCGTTTTGATTTGATTAGGATTTTGACAGTAGCCAGTTAAAACTACATTTAACTAGCTTCATTGGGCAATAATACCTTTGACTGTTATTTCAACCAAAAGTATTATTGCCGAAAGTTTGCGGTCAAAAGTATTTTTTATTGATTTTGCTAATTAAGTCCGATAAGATTTTTGACAGTAACATAAATATATATTTAAACAGTCATCCAATATTAAATGGCTTTAATGCCGTCACGATCCACCAGGGTCGCAGGATTTACTGAGAAGAATTTCGGGAAATGTCAAAGTAATGTGCCACGTATTACTGTACGTTTCATACGGAAACTAAGTGAATGGCGAGTCCAGACTACATTAGTCCATATGTCCCAGTCCTCTTGACATTTAGAATATTAATCTTATGAGCGAAGAAACTAAAACTGGTTTATACGATTCTTTTTTTACATGCCTTTCCGTATTCTAGTCATAATTTTTAATGTAATGAATAACCATTTACATTTTCCTAGCTTTCAGAAAAAATATGAACGCAAAAAACTTGGGCCCTTCTGCGATAAGGAAACCTCATCACATTGTACTGTATTTCACAGGATGCAAAAAACATTCCCTCGGACCCTATAAATGGATTTATAATAATATAGAAATGTCTTTTCTTGTACATTTTCATTTTCTGGTAAGACGCACAAGTAATTTTCTCGGTTGCCCCCTGTCTCACAGAATCAAACTGAAACAAATGATCGGTAATCCCTCTTAAGCCTAAAGGGAATTCTTGAGAATCAATGAAAATTCCCGCCCGCTGTAGGTGACCTTATCGCGCGCTCCCCACCCAATCTCTTGTCAATTTTCTTATTATCGGAATATGAAATCGAAGTCGTTGCTTAGATAACCTCCGGGATGGAAGGTATTTACTCACTCAATGCGGACCCATGATCTGTATTTTCTACCCGAGCTACTAAAAGGCTTTTCGAAGACTATAGAATTTCCTCTACTCACATGAATATTATTCAGTTTCAACATATGTACGTGTTTTTGTAACATACTTCCCAGAGTATCAATTTCTCACACGTATCAAATTTGAGCGCTTATTGATAGAATATGAGACTTTCATAATTTCCAAAGCAATATCTGTAATGTGTTATCGAATTTAGTTGGGGAAGCGTACAACATACGTGAATTTCTTCGACATCCCTTAGGACGTCCGGGCTCTCTCTGGGATAATGGAATCCTGGGCCTTTAATATTGCGCTAAACGTAAACCTGTCTGATGTACAGACGAACCTTTTAGATTTGGTATTTTTTCTATCTAACTATTACGTAAAAGACTGCTTTGAAAAAAGCTATAGGTGCGTTTAAATATTTAAACTTACTCAATAATCTTTAATGTTTAAGCAGGGAAACTACAGTGTGAATATTAAACGATAGTGAAAATGGGAGCTCTCATTATAGATAGTTCATCTTAGTTGTCCACTTTCCACTGGTCCTTTCCTCCGGCACAATCTCGCTCTAATTTGCCGTGACATTGCGGTGTAAATACGTTTGAAAGTAGTTACCTCGCAATTTAAATAAAAGTTCAATTTTACATTGAAACTCTTTATTGGAGATCTCTCTACAATTCATTGACTTTGCCATTTCTCTTTCCATGCAGATTAGTTCATCAAAATTCAGAATGGTCCGTGATCCTTTGCGCCCCGACTGACACGCATGACCGCACATACATTATAACGCTTTATAATTAGCTCTATTTTATTTAGAAAAGTGAAGTTAGTGTAATCGACATTTTAGGGGTCCGGGTCGAGTTTGTTTAGGACTGGACGTAACCTCTCCGAATATTGGGAGCGTGATTGGGCGCGCGAGTGGGCCTATATTTATTGTGTACATAAATCTTTAAGAAAAAGGTAAATACGGGAGATGAAGACGTTATATTTCTCCGAGACATGTTCAGTGGAAAGTAAACTCGTATTTGTTCAACCTCTCTATATTTATCCGTTAAGTCCAGGATTTATGTGATGTAGTTTGTGCTGAAGCGTAATCTCTGCATTAGCACATTGGAACAGATCCTAGTAAATAGTTGTATTATTTCGTTGCTGAAATATGTATCCGGTTGGTTCTTGTAGTACACAAACACATCGTCTAGGGTTGCCATGTATTATTTTTAGAAACTCAGAACTTCTTAAAATAAAAGAAAGCAATGGTGTACAATAAAAATCAAAAGACTAAAAAAAATCAGAATGTTTTTACTTTAAGTTATGTGCAAGATTTGCGTTGATCGTTTTTCGATTCCTAAAGCGAATTAGAAAATTATATTTAGATTTGTTATAATTTTTTTGGTTTGAATAACTAAAATATTATAAACATGTAAATGCGGGACATAATATATGACCCGGTGTGCATTGAATAAAAACTGCTGTTTCACGGGACATCCTGCCTAAATGGCATCTGGCAACCCTGGCAGTACTCGCTATCTTCGGATTGACTTCATTATCAGTGGGTAGGCATGTATTAAATTGCATTGCCGTAGACTTCCGCAATAAGATTTATGATCCCAGCAGATAGTTTTTTGCTTCAAATATCCTTTGCATGGTACCTACGTATGTTACAAAAGCCCATCAATTCAGAGTATATATATTTGTTTCTATTACTGTTGCTCTGGTGCAGTAATAAAGGTCTGAGCCTCCACGTTATTGCCTATTCTCACCACTTGCGTGAGAATAAAAATAAAAATAACTTCCCTCATTCCAGCCAATAAACGGTACGCACGACAATGACCCAGTCTCCACTTAATAAAACCTCATGGAGTCAAGCACTGGTAAAAAAAAGATATTTTGTTGAATTTTCCAACGTGTTGTCGCCATGCGCCCTCCTCTGTTATGAACTTACTAAATTACATCGAAAATTCGAAATAGCCGAAATTGTTGTCGTAAGTTCCATCGCATCGTTCGGTTTATGCGTTATAAATTAATAAGGAATTACATTCTGACGGCCGAGCGGCATAATTGCCAGGTGGATGAGGCGAGCTTTGTGGACTAACTACACTTGTTATTGAATAGTTTCAGTCAACAATGCGCCCTGAACAAAGGAAACATTTCGGGGCTTTGGTCAGATACTTCCTTATTTATATCGCAACTTCACAGCAACGGAGTTTCGAGTTTTCTTTTGTTGTATGTTTGTGGGTAGTTCAACATTCGCGGTTCTGCAAGCTCATCAGAATTTTTTTTTTGTGTTGTGAAGTCTCTTATTCTTTTTCACGTATCATTATTGTAGGTACTTGTGGTACACTCTCTTCTTTTATTTTTTTTTATTCTTGGTAGTGTTATTTGGTCCTTGGTTCTTAACAATAATTCTTTAAGTCAAAAGAGTTAGGGGTACTAGGAACTAAATAAGAATCTAGTTCCGTATTTCTCATCTTCACTGCTGTCAAGAGATAAACATTTATTGAAAAACCAAAATAGTAAAATTCTAACAAGAGATAAAATAATTTATATCATAACATCGCTGGTTTAAAAAGCCGTTCGTTAGTTCCTTTTGTCTGCTGTTTTCAATGGGCGAGTCTATTTCACCGAAGTTAAGACATCTAAAAGCCTTAAAACGGCACTTTTAAAACTCGTGGCTTTCACGTTTAAAATAAAAGCAAGGGAAATTGAACACATTTGTTAGAACGAACACCAAAATATTTTATATTCCCGAGGACGGGAGTTTGTCGCAGAAGACCCTTCCTCTGTTCACTCCCACGCCTAGTTAGATTACTTACATGTTCTTGAAACAACCGGGTAAACCACTAGCATAATTTTACGGCCCATTAACTTCGTAATGCCTCAGAGTATATATAAATCAACAACGCAATGTGGTCCTGTAAAGAGTTGCTAAAACTTTGTACGCAAGGGGTGAACGCCAACAGTACCAGCACCAGAGCGAGTTCAGTCGAGTCGATCTCTTTATTTCCTCTCCGGAGCCCGACAGCTGAAGGGATTCTCAGGAAAACTTTATGATTCAAGATTTCAACGTTGTCGAGCGTATAAATAACCTAGTTCTGTTATTGTGTCTGCGCGGACGACATTTCTGTTGTGTCTACTCGAATAATTACTGTTTTATGCTTCTCTCTGGTGCCGCGCACTACCCGCCCTGCTCTCTATGACACATAAATATATTATGTTACAAGAACACTTCGGGTGACAATAAAAATAACGATTGTTCCAGAAACTTTGTCCCAGTTAAAGCTCCTCTTCCATTTCTCAAATGACTCGTACAAATCTTGTTTTTGCTTTTTCTGCGAGTTACTACGACAAGGAAGCTTTTTATCTTCCTCATATATGCGATGTTTTTATTCATACTTATTACGAGAGTTGCAACATCTTTCAGAGTTGCAGCTACATAGCTTCGCAGAAATAAATGAATTTAATTTCACTTGAGATAGCCCGCTATTGTTGTCTTTTGGTATTTTTAAAATACTGTAGCGCCAGTTATGACAAATGTGGACAAGTATCGCTATTGTGATACAGTTTGTGGTGTTCTATGCAATAATAACAATGTAGAATATTACTTGTTTGTACTAAAAACACAGTGCTGTATGTGGGTGGTGTTCGTCGTCGCACCGCCCGGGCGCTCGCCCGGCGCCCGCGGCCCGCGCCGCCCCGGGCGCGATCCGATCAGCCGGTGACGCCTATTAAACCCGCCGAGTGGGAACTCGTGTTAACCTGAGTTTGCTTTTGTCTTAACAACGGGGAGTAGGTGGCAACTCAATAGTTGAGCTGTTATAATGCAATCGTTCGTTTACGTTTTTATTCTTCGAAATCGAAGCATTGACGTTATACAAAGCCTTTGTGTAACAAAATTGTTTTTAGAAAGTAAAACATTAATTAAGACATTATGTTTTCAGTTGCCTGAAAGCTAAACACGACGGGATTTAGATTAAACGTGTTTTTTTCCTCAAAACAAAGGGAGTCTGCGTTTTGTTAGAGGCGTGCCGTTTACGAGGGTCGGTATTCAAGCGTCGGACCACAGCATGTGTTTACTGCGGTGACCGTTAACGCTAGCTTTATAACCTCTACAACTGTCTCCACAAATGTTCGCGCAGAATGCGACTCAAAAGAGCGTCGTAAAGACTAAATTCAAGTGCCCTGTTCGGCTAATTAATCCGCGCGGAATAGCCGCTCTCCCCCGCACAACTATTTTATGTCACGCTGAAATGATGACGTAAAGTTTTTCGATATGGCTCCACCGTCTCCCACAACTAAACTCTGAGTCTTCGTGAATTCGTGAAAAGTCCCATCTACGAGAAACCTATCTTTTGTCCTTTGTATTGAATGAGAAGTTTCATATTTGTCCGTGACTGAAAAACTTTTTGTCGCACCAGAAATCGCCTGTTTCCTACTGAATCTTTTCGGGGTAAAACTAAGTCAATCGAGAAACTCATTTTGTTCGCGCAGTTCCGATAAGTTCTCATGTAGTGAACCTTGTGAAATATGTATAGCAGACCTGCCTCTGTCGTTAACGAACTTGCTTTTTGCTTCCTTTTACTTGACCGTTACAATATTTTACGTAATGTGTTTTCCGCAGTATTTTCGTTCTGGACCTTGGCAAGAAAATAACTGCAAATGGAAATAACAATATCCTATTCATGGATGTAGGTTAATTCCTACTCGCATGAGATTAATCAAATGTACATAGTTTCATTCAAGCTTGGCCTTTATATTTTTGGCTGGCAGCTTACTGTTTGTTCTCATTTATTGGGTCAATGTCGCACCATGGACTGGCGAGCATCCAGCATCCATGAAGGTCACTTTAGAAATTTTGCGTAACCTTTAAATGTTCTCTTTCCCATGTATAAGTTGGTCGGTTACCAAACGAAAAAGAAATGTTGACAGTTAATGTAAGTGTTAAGTCAAGGTCGCGAGAAAGTAGCGGGTCAGTGGGGCGCTTGTTTAAACCACTTTTATTGTTATTATAAACTGTAAAGTAGGACGAAAACAGAATTCTATGAATACGTAATTTACTTCGTTGTATATTGATATGGTTGCTATTTTCAATACTCATCAATCGGCCTTAATATTTTTTTATTATTGGTAGACTCCTGCTTGACCAGTATTTTACCTGATGGAAAGCGACGATGGAGCACACTTGCCTAGAAATAATCTATTCATTTTTGACTTATAAAAGTTTTTAACAAAAGACATTTTTAGGAATTATAATTATTTTTCGTGATACTGTTTAAACAGGTATCTATATAATTAATTAATCAGGATATCTCTGTAAATAAAAAAAATTACAGCACGTAATCAGAAGTGAAGAATTTGTATTAGAAAATTACAATTTAATCAGTACACATGTGGGCAATTTTCCGTGTCGCTAAGTGTAATTGGCACAGGTGGCGTAGCCTGCCGCTGCGAGGTGTCACCGCTCCAATTTCCTGAACACCCTATTCCCCCCTACGACTGTTATTGGATTTTTTTGCAATATCCCTCATTGCGTATCGACGCGAATGCGAGTGTACTCGAATTACTTGCCAACACGCACTTGAGAACCCCGCGACGCTTTTTGATTCCCCACCTCCCTGTATAATATGATCTCCTAGAATTTCTTTTAGCTACAATTCTTACGTTACAAAAGGATATCTGTAGCCAACCCAAGTTTCGTGATATTCCTTTGTGGTTTAGACGGTAATGCGGGATTTAACGACCTGCGATCAATCTTCCAATTCTATTTGAACTAAATACGGAGTATTGGTTTCCGTTGAAATAATAGAGATCAGTCATTTACCTACGATAATTATTTTCTCTTGAGGTATGTAGATTCTACAGAAACTAGGTTACTTACTACTGAAATGTTAGTAAATATTTTGTGTTCATAATCAATTAGTTACGGTGGATGGCGTGTCGAATAAGCGCAGCATGATGTTTATTACAATTTTTGCAAGTTGTAAAGGTCAGTAGGTTAATTTAGTGATAGTGTCACTTTAATTAATGGATAAAATAAAAGCTTAAGATTGCATTAATTAAGACGACGAAATGTAACATTTGCGAAATTACATAATATTTGCACTTTAATATAAAATTTGCATTGCATTTTAATTTATTTGTTCATTTTATATCAAAGTCTGAAATCTCAATATTTGTGTCATATATATAATATCACTGACGTTATCTGATATTTTAAAAAGTACTTACTTTTGTTTATCTACATTAAAATATATTTACCTAGGTTAAAACGTATATTGTTAGGTATACTGATAGGGTTTTCCCGCCTTTCTACCTGGGATTTTGATACCTACCACTTATATTTTATCTGCGCGAGGTATACATATTCCCTCAAACACTGCCCATTCATTAGATGCCTATCTGCTCTGTCTACTGTTTATACAGGCGCTACAATGTATAGCCTTCTTTCCCTTTTTCTGTTTATTTCTTTTATGTTAACGTAAATTACAAAAGCTTTTACAATGCTTCTCCTTTATTATTGTGATTATTAGTAATTGCTGCCATCTTCAAAATCTCATCAGAGCTAATAAAAACCATTTTAAGGGAATTACTTTCCTTCAAATATCCTTTTTTTTATGCCTTCATATCCAAATGGTCCGATTCTTGTACGTGATAAAGTCTAAATATTTAATGAACAGTCAGTGTTTATATCGTCTCGATTGTTGGAAAGCATTTCCATGAAATCTTTATTTCGTCCCTTATCTTTATCCCTTTTGTATCGGCGTCAGTGATAGCAAGAGCGTCGTAAATCTTAATGACCGAGGATCGTCAGATTGCTCACTCGTATAAACAGATAACAGCTTTGTGTCTATGGTAATTTTTAGTCAAGTCACTCATTAAACGCAACCTTGTTTGTAGCAGGCTGTAGATGTGATTTCCTTTGCTTCGTGGAGGGGAAAAGTGGAAATTGAATGTTGCATGGCCAATTTAAGAATGTTGGGCGGGAAACGTGACAGTAGAATGTTGTTCATGGAATGTTGCTTCTTGATTTAATGCAGAAATGTGGCTAATGAACGGAATTATTCTAATTTCAATGCACTAATAAATGTGCATTAATTATGTATAATCCGACGCATTGTTGTTGTGTTCCACTGCGCTAAACTTATCGTTGTTACGACATAAACTTGTAGGCGCACTTTGGAATAACATACTAAGTAGAAATAATTATTTTATTATACTCAATCTCCTGGTTGATACTTCGCGTGACCCAAGGGCTGGCTTTTACCTCGGTCAAAGATTAAGCATTGCCATACAACGTGGCAATGCCGTCAGTCTTTTGGGCACACATCTAGTCGACACCGAATTTTTTTAAACATAATTTAGTTAGGGAGTTATTGTCTTTAGTGTACTTAAATAATAGTTAGTTTTCTTGTTCTATCTATGTAAAACAGATAATACAAACATTTATGGATCTTTAATCAAGTCATGGAAGAATATCCAATTTAACAGATACTAAGCCGATTCCTGTCTTAGCCTCGCATTATGTAATTTACAAGCTAATTTTCCTGTTCAAAAGTAAGAGACAAACAGTTATCGCGATTCAAAGGTCTGAACAAAAATAGAACAGGACAAAGGATTTTCCTTTAATTAAACAAACCGTTTTGTTACTGTGTTTACATTCATTAGAAAATAAGATTTGAAACAAAACAAGAAACGCGTGGAATTGAACACGCGAGTTTTCCGCATTTATCTGATGGAGAGGACTTTATATTTTATTATGGCTGGTATCAAGGATCTTTATTGCTTGACAAGTATGAGAATTTGGTCAATCTGTCAAGAACAGTTTCCTGTTATCACTACAAGTTAGTAAGAACGCACAAAATGCAGGTAGTCTACATACCTATCGCGATGAAAATGCATAGTAACGGATTAACTCTCTCATTAGGAAAAATTACTTGATGTAGTTGCATACCTAGTATGCAATAAGTTATTGGAAATAGCAGTTACTGCCTCAACTTAGAGACAATTTAAAAGTCGTAGTTGCGATGACTTTAATTGGCACCCGGAGACTTGAAGGCCAATTCTCTTACATAAATAAAGTTAAAATCTTGTTGCAATATCATCGCAATTGTATAGTTCGTTTCGAGTAAGAATTTCCTTCACCGTAATGTTGGCTCCTCTGTCTGTCTAAAGAAAAAGGAAAAGAAAAGAGTTGCCTACTCTAGCAAAATCATTGCACGAAACGCAACACTTATTGGAGAATTATGAGGGAAATGGATAAAATAATGTTTAAAAATAATGTCAAAATGTAGTGAAATTAGAGGTGGGTTTACAGATTGCGAATATTATTATATGCGAATATTCCTAAAAAAATAGAGATTAATTCATGTTACAGAAAACTACATTCTGTTAAAAACACTTTTTTTTTATCTGTTATAAACTAGTACCTACTTGACTGCGATCCCGCCTGATGGTAAGCAGTGATGCAATCGTTGATGGTGAGGCGCACTAGTTTATTAAGAAAAAATACCACCAAGGATCGTGTACCTGAATAAAAGTTACAATAAACCTACCGGTTTTTAATACAGCAATGTACAGACTAAAATGTACTTACTACTTCCATGGATCACCAATTCGTTTGACACCGCGGGTATTTTATGGTCGAAAATTTAGCTAGCCTTCCACCATATGGGTCAGCTTGATAAAATATAAAATAAAAACAGGGATGATAATCCTTCACCGTAATTAAGCACTTCAGCTACATTAGTGGCATAACTACATTACTTGCATCATTATTCATCCACTAATTAGGTCGCTCTCTTATTGTCCTGGACCGTTCATGTACGGAGATTGATTACCCTACAATAGGGCTATGATTTGATTCATTAACGGTTACAGGCGATCTCAGGTGATAGGTATTATGGGTTGAATAGTACGTGGTGTGTTATGTGTAAACTGCATTAATTAATTAATCTAGCTTCTATGAAAAGAAAACATTACACCTGTAAATAATGATTAAAGTATGTTATGTTGTTAATTGCTTTACCTGAATATCACGGTAATGCTCTAGTTGTGTGAATGGGGTGGGGTGGCATTAGGTACTTAAGGAATCGGGATAAAAGGTAGCCTATGTTCTTTTCCATGTCAAAGGCTATATGCATGCCAAACTTCATCCAAATCCGTTCAGTCGTTTTTGCGTGATTAAGTAACAAACATCCAAACATCCACACTTTTACGTTTATAATATTAGTTATGATTTACTTGTACAACATTACAGCCTAAACTAATGCGTTGTACAGAAACTAAAAAATAAAGAAAAAAACAAATACATTACCACTGTAATGCACTGATTTCATACAGCGATAGAATGAAGTGGATATGCCTCAAATCACGAGATAAATTGAGAGAGCAGATTTTTTTTATGACACTATGACAAACATTGCAGAAAAAAAAAATCTACTTGCATTAATGACGAGAAGGAGGAGGTGTATAAATTGGTTAACCTCACCTCGATTGACGTAGAGAGATTTTTTTCAATGAATAATACTAATAAAAATTGTACTGTGTACTACCTATTTGTTGTATTTGTCTTATCTATCTCTGAGATTGTTATTTTTATTTATTTGTAATATTGTTGGGCACACGGGATTTTTCATTAGAAATCCCGGAAGATCCATATTAATATCAACACTTCGCTACAAGTACAATAGTACATGAATAACTCTACCTAATTCCAAACTAATAAGTGGAAATCTGTTTAACTGTTTCAAAATTAAGAGGGGTGAAGGGCTTGATTCGTACTTTACCTACATTAAAAAATTGTTTTATTTATACCAAAAGTATTTCTCTACTCAGTAGGTATATTTTAGGATCTATATATATTCAATTGTATGATAAATGAAAATCGGTTTAAGTACAGTTGCCATAATGGATCTTGAGCGGTTGCGCAGAAGTCAAATATTCGGTCTCTTTAGTGGTGCGAAGTGAGACGCGGGGGCGGGGAGTGTCAGTGATTGACTCACCGCGCCATCGCGTCATAGACGTCACTCCTCATTCGTTCCCTGTGTTGCTGCATGTATCTAACAATGAAGACGATTGGCTCGCCAATGTATGGAATGCGCAAAGCGATCCCCACTCTTGACGCCGAGCGCTCAAGATCCCTCGTGTCTACTGTATATGAATATTATAAGGGGTGAAAGAGCTTGATTCGTACTGGACATTAAAAAAAAAAGTTCAATCTATAAAGTATTGTCTCCTCAGTAAGTTAAGTATTTAATTCCAGTAATGGAGATAAGATACAAAGTGTTTAACGTTATTTTACTAACTGCGGACACTTGAGAGAGTAACAAAGCCTGAAACAATAGCTAGCGAAAATATGACACAAAAATGGTTGTAGTCCTTATTTCCAAAGTCTAGTCTACAAAGAGATAACAGCGAGTCGTTTAAACATCTTTGTTTTCAAACAATATTCAATTTCTTAGCGCTAGGTAATTGGCTTTGTAAAAAATCCTAGCAGTTATTCAGTACTTACACAGTTCTGCTGGCGTTGGTTTATTATATTTCTTTACGATTCGCCTGATAGAATCCAATTTGTTTACTTGTGTGTGAATTTATTTTATGCGGCAATAAAATTTAAATTAATAGGAGCTGTTATGAAGATTATCTTTTAAGCTCCGCGCCTACATACGAGTAACTTGACTTATTGACCTTAATTTTTTACTTAATCGAAAACCTGTCCTTATCTCTACTGTATAGGTTTATCTCTACTGCTTTTAGGCACTCAATTTATTGTTTTTCGTACTAGTGCGGAAAAGTGCGCGAGCTTTCCTCTGCCACCATTTATTACATTATCGCATAAGTAGAGCTAAGAAGAGAGAGAATAAATAATAAGTGTTTGATACACGTGGAAATTTGTCACAACAGCACTCGGCTCCGTAACACCCTCACCTACGGCTCGTAAAACTTTCTCAGCTTAAAATTTACTATTTTTCTTCTAACTTTTTTGGGTTACTAAATAGCTTTCGCTTTTTTGGACTATTTACTATAGGACCTAGGTACTTAGTTTAGCCGAGTAGTAATTTATATTCAGTTAGTGTCTGCAGGCACTATTTTAGGTTGTCTAACGAGCATGTCCTTCGTTAAAGTCATTTGGAGCCAATATTTTCAGCTTATCTCTTATATTTTACAAAGATAGGGACCTTGGGCCAAAGTCTGCTATTTTTATAAATTCGTCATTCAACACGATCCCATTGTCATTTTGTTGAAAGTTCATAATCTGCTAATTCGTAATTATCGATCATTGATCGGTTAATGGTCTCGTAATAGTGTTGTAACAAATTAAAAGAAATTAAGTTTTAATGGTAGGTCACTGATCAAAGGAAGTGTCAAAATTTTAGCAGACTACCAAATAGACAAATTCGGACGAGTAATCTGTATGTGTTTGTCTATTGGGACGAATAGACAATTTACCAGACAGGCTTGTTGGTCTAGCCCCTAAGTCCCCAAGCATTTAAATAGGTTTATTACGGATAAATAGAAAAGATTGCTTATTTTCGAAATTTGCAGACTACTTTATGAAGAATTTCTTATTTACATTCTTAGATACATAAACAATAAATAAGCCCTCAAAATTTCAATAATCTACGTGGACTTTTAATAATATTAGTGTTCAACTAAATGACGTGCGAACTCCCGCGTTCGCTTGGGGTTTCAGAGGCGTAGTTAGTGGCCCTGACTGCCGGAGGTCGTGGGTTCGATTCCCACCCAGGACAAGTATTTGTGTGATGAGCACGATCACTTGTTCCGTGTCTGGGTGTAATTTGTTTATCTATAATATGTATGTATTTAGAAATATATGTATAAGTATGTTTATCAATTGTCTAGTACTCCTAACACTTGCACTCTGCTTAGCTTGAGACTAGACGGCGTTGTGTGATAGTTGTGACATATTATTGTTATTATTATGAACAAGATTACAATTCTATGCCATTTCTTTCAACGGAGTTTCAGTGGTTGACCATTGGAAAATCATAATGACGCCATTATATTAGTAGATAACCAAAACTCGTCAAAATCAACAATTGTGAAATCAATGATAGACCATTCTGACACTATTGTAATAGCAGACTTGAGGACCAGTCGTGCTACATTATTCAACAATGTTATCTCTCAAACAACTCGTGTATTTCAGTACTAGAAACTATTTTTATCAACAAAAAGTCGAAATACTTTGTGGGGATTCCGTCGGTGGAATCTCGACTTACACGCAAAATTTCAAAGAAAAGTCAAAGGAAAGTTTTTGAATACATAGTTTGAAACAAATCTTTCTGCGGCCTTCATTCACAATTGTACTCTCATAACACGTAGTACGAAATTTTATAGGTTTCATATATATACAATATTAGTTTTAATATGCAAAACCCGAAACACTTATCTAATATTTTTGCGCAAAGAATCTATGTACAAATTTTCATAACTGTATCATGAAAAATCATAAAGTTATAAGCTTATTGTATCAGCAAAAATCCCTCAGTCACTCACCGGGCCACCCGTGTGACTGAGGGGTTGTTTTGCTTCCGAAAGTGGCTGGACGCCGGCGCCTAAAGCCCGCTATGACCTGCCGTGACCTGTTTTGTACTTACAAGGAGAAGGGTGTCAAATGAAATCCTCAAAACGAACGGAGGTTCCGCCATTAAATAAAAAAACTCCAAAATTTTGAAAAAAAAAAAAAAATTCTACTTAGATTTTTTTTTGTCAGAATGTCGAAATTAAAGAACTTCCTGGCCCCTCTGTAAGTGAAGATATAATTCCAGAATTTTTTGTCGATTTAACAGTATTCACCCCTTAAGACAAGAAAACAGGTGTCTAAAGCTTGTTTAAAGAAACCTACTTTCACGCAGACGAAGCCGCCGGCAGCAGCCAGTCTTTCACGAATATGGGCTTTCAGCTGTAAAGTTTACTGCTATCGTAAAATAAATTATTATTATCATTTACCGCAGTTCACAGTTCAACATTAACCTCTTTCAAAAAGAATGTATGGAACCAATAAGTACCGTAGTAAATTCTACTTTATTATAGGCGTTGATGTCATATCTAGGCCCGGAACCATTAATCCGAGATATGACATTACTGGAACTTGGCGGTATAGAAAAGTGATTGAGAAAAATATCTGCATTTTTACATCATAAAACTTGTTATTGCCAATAAAGTTATAGAGGCTACTGCAATACGCTTATTGGCAATTCGTTTTGTTGGGTTTCCCGATGTTTTTTCCTTAGAGGGAGGAGGTCTTTGTCCAGCAGTGGGGCAGTAATGGCAAGAAAAAAAAACCGGCCAAGTGCGAGTCGGACTCGCCCATGGAGGGTTCCGTAGCAGCAAGTAACATAATATAAAAGTTCTTGTTTTCATCTTCATTGTAACTTTGATCGATGTTTTAATAATAGTGTATTTTTTAGATTTATGACGTATTAAAAAAAAACTACTTACTAGATCTCGTTCAAACCAATTTTCGTTGGTAGTTTACATGGCAATGTACATCATATATTTTTTTTAGTTTTATCATTCTCTTATTTTAGAAGTTACAGGGGGGGCGACACACATTTTACCACTTTGGAAGTGTCTCTCGCGTAAACTATTCAAGTTAGAAAAAAATGAAATTAGAAACATCAATATCATTTTTGAAGACCTATCCATAGATACCCCATACGTATGGGATTGATGAAAAAAACATTTTAGGTTTCAGTTCTAAGTATGGGGCCCCCCAAAATTTATTGCTCTTTTTCTATTTTTGTGTGAAAATCTTAAAGCGGTTCATAGAAAACATCTACTTATTAAGTTTCAACAGTATAGCTCTTACAGTTTCGGAAAAAAGTGGCTGTGACATACGGACGGACAGACAGACAGACAGACATAACGAATCTATAAAGGTTCCGTTTTTGCCATTTGGCTACGGAACCCTAAAAATGGTTATACTTACTAATTTAAAATTTTGTAAACTGTACTAATACGGATTCTTTCGTTTCACCATTATTTACCAATACCAATATTTGTATGTCCAACAAGGCCACACATGGTCAGTCGAGATTTTATAATTAACGCCATGCACTATACTTACATACATTATACCTATACGTAACAAATAAACCTATGTGACTTTGACTTTGAAATATGCGCTAAATTCTCTACCGTGAGAAACGTATTTTGGCTTGCCCGGAGATCATAATATTACCGACATGAAATAATATAATTTTATCAATTTCCTACACATAACAAGCCACAAACCAAGCTCAGTAAAATACAAGTTTATCACGAGCGCCAGACAGGAGCAGGGAAGTAAAACATTTTCTATCAGAATTTCCCACGCGGATCGCAGGTGCGCTGCGGTGTGGTGCTAACCAATAAATAACCCAACGTTAGCTTCCCTGATCAGTGTAATCTAACTAGACGTGATATACTTAGATAGGAGGCGCTCAGGTACATTGCACCGCAGCCTAGGATCGTAGGTATCAGGGCGAGGCGCCATACGACTCTATTATTATATTTGACAGGCCTGTTGGTCTAGTGGTTAGTGACCCTGACTGCTATGCTGGAGGTCGTGGGTTCGATTCCCACCCAGGACAAATGTTTGTGTGATGGGCGCAGTCATTTGTTCTGTGTCTGGGTGTAATTTATCTATAATATGTATGTATTTAGAAATATATAAGTATGTTTATCAGTTGTCTAGTACCCATAACACAAGCTCTGCTTAGCTTGGGACTAGACGGCGTGGTGTGATAGTTGTGGAATATTATTATTACCTACCCTTCGGAAGTTTGTGACATAGTTACAAGATTTATTTTTTTGGCAATAACGCCATAATCATTTCAGCAGAAGGACGTCTAATATTGGCCTCCCTCAAGTGTCGCCACAGTGAACGGTTCTGTACGTCTCGCATCCATCGCATTCCCGCGACTCTCATCAGGGCATCGGTCCACATTGTGGGAGGCCTTCCAACGCTGCGTCTTCCGGTTCGCGTTCGCTACTCCAGAACCTTTCGGCCCCACCGACCTTCCTTTCTACGAACAAGGTACCCTGCCCATTGTCACTTAGGTTTGGTCATTCGTCGGGCTATGTCGGGGACCTTGGTTCTTCTGCGAGTAACATTTTCGGATAATATTCTCAAAAATAAATGAAGGCTAGATCTGTCTTGATAAGCAATTTTTTCATCGTCATTCCGTTTTTGTAAAACTGAGTCCCTGCTTTCTGGAAAGTATACTACTCCACAGTCTAGGAAAATATTGTAACTTGTTGGTGCCTCAAGAGTGGCTCGGCGTATGCTGCATGAAAGCGAGAGTGAAGCCAAGCCTTATCTATCATGTAGCGTAACTTATATATTATTAGAATTTATCCACATAAACCCTGAAAGCTCTTTTCAAAACAAGGTAGGTACTGATTTTGATGTTGAGATTATAAACTTACGTAAGCTTTCTTAAAAGAAGCTATGAATATTACAGAAGTTCCTAGAAATGCACCTTGCTATCAGATTGAACGAGAACTTTGCGAAGATTATGTAAGCAAAGAAAAAGTTGCCCGCATTTTGTTTTTACTGAAAACTTTTGGCTCGGTTTTTAATAAAAACAGGTTCAGTGTCATACGTCCTCATACCAATTGCCAATTCTACTGAACTCGATAGCAATACAGTATAGTGAGCGTTCTAAAAACAAAACCAACTAAAATACACCATCGACACTGGCTGTATAGCAGAATTTACTGGAATAGCCTACCTCTCTTTTCAAAGTGCCATACACCTTGCAATAATAGACAGGTACCTACGTCTGTTCATTCCCATATTCTTCATCAGCTGACTATTAAAATCATTATTGAAGCAGTGGTGGCCGAGTGGTAACGGCCTCGACTTGAGAGGAGACCAGAGTCCTAGCAGTGGGAACATAAAAGGTTGATTATGCTTATGCTTAACCTGATAGATATCCACTGTATATAGGCCTCCCACAAGAGTCCCCGTGTCAACACATCGACAGGTAATTTTATAACTGAACAAACGTAAATATGTATGTAATGTATGTTAATGTAAGTAGCGTTCCCAACATAATCCTTAATTCCTACCTTAACATAAATAAGTAGACGAGTCGGCGCCACAAGGTCGCGCCTTGTTTTCCCGTTTTTCCCCTCCACAATACGTATGGATGGAATCAAAAGCCCGTCGAATACAACTGTTCCCAATTATCGAAGTAGCCTCGTATCCAACGACCATTCATTATTTATGTTCTTCTTATTAATATTATAACGAATGCATGTCTCAACGAGATAGTGATTCAGCATTTGCAGGGAACATAAGTATTTATTTTGGTCTTTAGAGTATCAATAATTGAAGGGTATTGTTGTTAGCTTTACGATGCTCATTTATCAAGCCGAGCCGCTATGTTTAACAGAAAATAATTACAGCGGTCATTATCGGGAATGTTGTGCGTACAATATAAATACAGACTGAATAAACGAATACATGGACAATATTATTCAATTGAATGAACCAAAAAAGACTCGAATTTTTGCTCTGAATATTGGAGTCTTTTTTGGTTCATTCAATCAATTCAATTAAGCAAATATTGTTTAGATAAACATCAGATGTTATAATATTTTAAAAACCAATGTCGAAAGTCGTGCGATGAAATGAATGTTGCCTTTACACGTATTTCTGAAATATCTGACACAATATGTGTTGGCAAGCTCACATAATGGCGACCGATTCTATTGAGTCTCTTTACTTTAAAGGCGTTTTCTTGCCTCATATCTGTCTTCTTCACACTTGTTATGTTACCCATAAGTTGGAACGAAAACGGGGATCCCATAAGATAGTCGAGCACAATGTTTTGAAGATCTGGACACAATAGCGACCTCGAACGGTTGTGTTACAAGGCCGAGCGATTTGGAGATGATCCAAAAGAGGAGGTTTCTTATTATCGGAGCGTTGATTTAAATAAAGTAAAGAGAGATATCCGTAACAGGAAAATTCTCGACAGGGATGAAGGTTGATGAGAGTCTTCCCAATAGGTTTTCAGATGGGGTTATACATTGAGGTACTTGCCATGGTAATTGGAAGGTATGCACCCTTCTTATTTACATGTACATAATTACAACATTAATATGCAATATCCAAAAAAAAAAATCGTTTTTATATCAAATGAAAGCGATTGACTAAAAAATTGACAAGCATAGCAATAAGATCAAATAAGTATATAAGCTGTAGGGAATTATTTTCATCTATGGATGGAATACTGAAAAATGATATCCAATTATGTCCAGTCACATTCAAGGTTTATCATACCTCACCTAGACCTTCGCCAAATTGAAATCACATTGAAGAACATTGATTTTTAAAGTTTCAAGTTCATTCTTAAGTACTAATCAAGCCCGTATTACCATAATTCGCAGTAGCAAACGTAACATGTTCGTGCACAGTGCGCGTCGCCTCGTTACACAGTGATGCACGCAAGCGAAGGTTGGGCTCCTTCCGCTTTTACAAAACCTTGGCGAAGGTTCCGCTGATTATAGTCTTGGATTACGGATGACACCTCGTTACCTTCGGCTTGCTATGGTCCATGGTTGGGGTCGCGAGTTTCAACGATCACTGTTCGTGAACCATAATTGATTCGAAATGTTGACTCCTTTAAAAAGAGATCAGGGGCCTTACCACTGAACAGATGAAAGAGGTTAGATTAGCCTTATGGGCGGGGCAGGCGTGCCACAAAGTAAGGCAATGCTCATAGTTCAACGACCAATAGCAAACTTGGGAGTTACGTGTGCGTGGTCGGTTAGTTCAGCGTTCGTAGTGATTTATTGCCTGTAATTGAGTTAAAGGGTGTGAGACAAGCGACGATACTCGTTTATTGCAAATCGGAAAGTGTTTCCTTTCTAAACTTTCATCTTTTCTGTGGGCCTTACCATGACGTTAACGTATCTATTAAAATGTCAGGTGTGCGAGCGAAAAAGAGAAATGGAGTTATACACTCTATATAACTCCAACACTTTTAAAGTTCAGTTTAGCTCGTTGGTAGAGCATCTGATCTATTGATTAAAACTCCTATAGTTCAAAGTTAAACCCTCAAATATATTTCTGCCAAAGATTTTACAAGTAACAAGGAGAACTTACAAAAGAGGGAAGCTACAATTGCCTGTGGTACAACAATTAGCATCGCGTAAAAGTTGAAAGAAATTACGCTTCGTTTCAACACTCGTAATGAACGTACTTGTTCGTAATTTTCACGTGTATTTACAAAATTCGTTACATTTATATAACTCGACCTTATAACCCAGTCAGCTGCACACATAACATGTAGTGCGTGAATGTTGTGAATGACGACGCTAATCTCATCAACCGACAACATTATTTGCAGTTAATACACACTTTATTTCTACGGACGAAGAGCTAAATTTGCTCGGCTGGAGCTTTTTTAAAGTTTGTAAATAAGAAACGTAGCAGAGTCGCATTTCATTCAGTAGTTGACGCCAGTTGCGTGGAGCGTACGAGACGAGAATACTAATCTTTGAAGTCTGCACTGTTGGAAGGTCGGCTCCCACCCCTCCTCGCTTATTGAAGGTGATCGCCGGCTGCTGGGAAACAATCAACTGGATTTCTTAGGAGTCTTAACCAATAAACATTTGTCTACTAGCTTCGGGAAATGGAAGTTTCACTGAGTGGTAGGATCATTTTAAATTACACACGAGCTTTAAACGCTTTTCACCTTATGTTTGTGTGTGCTGCTAGTAGATATGGCAAGTTCTTGACAAAGTTTCATTACTGTAAAGTTCTGAGAGTTTCATAAAATGCACAAAGGATCCTTATGCAATAGCTATGTTATGTGCTGCATAAAAGTGTTTCCATGCAAGAGCAGACAGTTACATAATGGAGTTACCACCTTGCAGGCTCCTAAATGTAGTCAATTTACCGACACACCGCCAAACGCTTGCGGCTTACCTGTCAAACCTAATCTAGCGAATTCTATTAACGTTCCAATTGTACGATGACCCAGTTTCCGATTGTCTCCACAATTCGGACACGCATTTCGAGTAATGTATTCGGTATTTGGTATTCGGAACGCACCTGAGATGGCATAAATGAGTCATTGATGTGTTTATATTAGCAGATGTTCATGATACCGTGACGAAGGCCGTCTCGCTTGTTCACAGTTTTGCGGAAGCATTTCTTTGAATCAACTATCTGATTGGCCAATAAAGAGAACGAACGTGAAACAGGTTTTATCAGAACAAGTACTATTGTTTATGAATAAAATACTCGCTAATATTGCAAATCGAGCTCAGAATTCGTACATTTGAAATGAGTTCCATAGAGCGACATGTAAATAATTAAAGTTCCAAGTATAAAGCTGTATGAGTTGTCCTGCAATATTTAAATTTCAAATTAAAATACTTGAACATAATAAATACGAGTTCGGTATTTTCCTGTTCAAATGGTGTCTCGGTGTTTACAGCGCGTCTGCCGGTGTCCCAAATTGTTTGACAAAATAAATAACGTTCCTTATCTTTGCGCTTTTATTCATGTTTATATCTTTTTATTTTGACTTAACAATGTAAGCGTGCTCTGCAATATGTCAACGCGAGGCTTAGTTTTATAGCATTTTCATCTCATGTTTTTATTTTCTTGAATAATTTTATGATCCATTTTCGTTTTAGCACCTTGTTCGGGTCTATTTCAGCTTGAATTTGACACATTGGCGAGTATTTGAACTATTTTACTTTCGCTATTATTATATCAGAATTCGTAGTATTGACTCCATAACATCGTTAGGTACTCCATTTTGTTTGCTTATCGTGATATTGAGTATCAACAAAGTAAGCCTGCACATACAAATGTAGAATGTTTCAGTTGAGTGTGTTTGAGTAATCCTGTTTACACTGTAGCAAATGAATGCATCACTCGGAGCCTAGAGGCGGTGCTTACCTCTGTCTGCAAACACAGAACTGCACTATATGTGCCTTAACTCACGTGGTAATATCTCGGGCTTCAGGAAAACTATGCCATCAGCTATTTTTATTTTACGGTCGAATGAAAATGGTTGATCGCTCAAACAGAAAAGAAAAATAAGCCTCAAAGTAAACAATATAGAATTTCACGTCGCTATGAGTTTTGAATTCTGCCAAACTGGAGTTGTGTTTACTGAGCGAGTTGACGTGTATATTTACCCTTGTACCGGAAACTTTAATCAGGAAGGAACAGTTAATTAATAATAACAAACTGGTTTATTTTAGCTTTAACAAAGTTGTATAGCTCGCGTTTATTTTCTCAACACTTACAGTTTTCTACTAAAGTGGTTTCTACTGAGGCATTTTGCTGGAGGTATCTTTTAGTTTTCTATTAGTCCAGTAATTTGGCTCTAAAACCTTAAGCTCAAGGCTCCAGAGCAACCTGATTTTAAGAGAAGGTCTCAGATACCACACGTCTTGTTTCGGAATTCGTAACGGTAGACTACAATATTTAAAACCACCAAAAATTAAACCACTTTAAATTGTTAGTTATTGTTTGTGTTATTTTACCCATAAATTTAAATTTGTATATAAGCTGTGTTACTTTTTGATGTACAATAAAGTTAATTCTATTCTATTTGACTTTCTACTCCTTCACAATCCACCCAAGACGGATTCTTCTTCCAAATTGCGAGGAAATCGACAGTTGAAGCTCTGGTAGATAGACTCCATAATATTTATGAAACGCTTCCCACACGTCTTAAGGAGCCCTTGCATCGTAAAGAGACCAACACATTCAAGAGCAGTCCATGTACCGTCACATGTCTGAGTCATGTGGGGGTATGTGCCTGGTCACTACATGTTACATACTCAACCCCAAGTGCCTACCGGGTTGAGCTCGACGAGGATACAGCGAGTGCCGAGCATTCATCTCGATCAATGACACTTGATTACCTGCCTCCACTCAACCTGCAATGGAATGCCAGTTGGGTCCTCCTTTTCGATTATTGCCTTGTGCGAATAGCTACCATAGTTTTCAAAAGGTTGGGGTGGTGGAAATACATAGCTGAATAACTTATCTATCTATACATATCATTAAAATTGGAGTGTCTGTTTGTAATATTGAAATAACTGCTTTTTACTACATGCATATGAATATACGAATATACGGTACATACACCAAAATATTTTTTTTACAATTTTTGTCTGTCTGTCTGTTTGTCCGGGCCAATCTCTGAAATGGCTGGACCACGCGGACGAAGTCGCGGACACAGCTAGTTTAATATAATGTTGGTTGACTGTCTGTAAAGATACCTGAAATGAGTACCCTTGAGTCGATTGCACGATTGTACAACTTGAATGACCTTGAAAACGCTTAATTGTAGTACTGTACACACGAGTGTACGAAATTTTCGATCGAAAAAAAATTCTACGTCTTCGTTTTTCCTGGAAAAAAAAAAGAAAAAGTTTGTGTGATTTTACTAAAGAACCCGCGATTACGTAATATTAATACCCCCGCGCGCGAAGGGTTAAAAATACATCCCAAATTCTTCAAAATAAACTTATGCTGACTTATTCCGATCCTATTTATTAATTAAAATTCAAGATTTGTTCTAAGTCCCGCTCTGAATTCGGGATTTAGAAGGCTTTACTGTTAAAACATGTATGTATACAAGGAGTTTTGTATTAAACTCAAGTGATTGCTTGTCTCCTGTTTTATCTTCAAGTACGAGAGGCTCTAGAAAGACACGTTTTACAAACAAAAATAGACACGTAAAGGGAAAGGAGAAGTGTAGCGATATTCGGAGGACACGATGAATAAACAACAGATGTTTATGTCACTCTCCCCGAAGGGACCGACACTGCATGGGCCGAATTTATAAATAATCAATCCCACTATGCTTTACTTACGTACATGTTTCTCTGTAAGTGGATACAGGGGTTTATTTCAAGAGGAACGCCATCTTTTACATGTACCTCCTACCTACTCCCTGAAAATGTTTCAGTAATCTATTTATTTATGCACCCATTGTCCGGTGCATAGCATTAATAAGGCAATGGTAGAAACTAGTGCCCGGCCGAACTTCTGTTTTCGGCCTAATTTCGGCAAAAAAACGAGTTTCTGTTTAATCTCGAGCCGAGAGTGAATCTAAATTCTGCTACGAACAGACACGTTAAGTTACATCTTATTTATTAGGTAAAAGGTACCATAAATATCTGAGAATGAATGATTAGTATAAAAAAGACCGATTGATAAAAATTGACTATTTTTCTTCGCAAGAACATGACCTTTACCTAAATGTTTTTTTTTTAATAATTGGAAATCATCCAATGACTTCTACCGCTCAAGGGCACAACGGGTTTCAGACTTGCTGAGTAAAACCAAACCTATATTTCTTCTTTCCTCTTTGCGTTCCAAGAGCTCAGGTTTCCTTTTTGGAAGTTAACCCATGGCCCCAGACCTGTACGGTAATACCGGTTTCGGCCAAAACTGATGCCAAAATCAAAAATCGGTTTCGGCCGTGAAAACTACTTTTGGTCGGACACTAGTTGAAACATTAGTTGCTTATTTAACGAAATATTGTTTCAATTACAATTCTCGTTAGTTTTGCAATGTTAGCAAGCCCGTAGCCAATTAAAATTATTCGCATATTCATTGTATTTTAATTGTTAGGTACTAGATTTAATTTCAACCTGCTCCACCAACTATTTCCAAGTACTCATATATCGTGGGCAGATAAGTACCCTACTTAGAAAGTCTAACGTTTAAACATGTTTAGAATTACCATATTTTGTTTAGGGTTAATCGAAAGTTTTAACCATGTTAATGTTTAATTGTTTGAAATATGAAAAGGCTTCTGAAATTCTCGGAATCTTTATTATACAAAGGCTGGGTTTTAAACTACTACTTTTAACATGATAAATGTTTAGAAGGTATTAAAATGTTATTTTTTTTTTTTTTTAGGGTTCCCTACCTCAAAAGGAAAAACGGAACCCTTATAGGATCACTTTGTTGTCCGTCCGTCTGTCTGTCAAGACCCTTTATCTCGAGAACGCGTAGAGGTATCGAAGTGAAATTAAAACTATGTCCTACTCAAGTCTATGGTCTCTTCAAGCTGTGAAAAATCAAACTTCTAAGTTAACGAATAAAAAAGATACGGCCGTTTATGTCGCAAAAAACTTGTATTTCGGTACTCTCAAAGATCGAAATTTATACTTTGACCCGAATCCTGAAATTTGGAACAAAGTGAGGTCTTATAGCACAGGTATAGGAATAAATCTGAAAACAGTAAATATGTTGTTACATACATGAAACTTTTTTTTGCAATTCGGAAAAATCTTCGAGAATCTTATTCGGGAATTGTAATTTGCACGGAACTCTCAGTGCGCAAGTCCGACTCGCACTTGCCCAGTTTTTTGGCATGAAGTTGGTGTGTATACAGTGAGGGTAATTAAGCAGATCCACTCCTATGAAATACAGTTTTAATGAAACAGTTGAACGTCGCACTGACGGCCGAGCTCGGAACTTAAATTGGATTAAGCGCAGCACGAGTGGTCCATAAAAAGCGATGCTCCGACCATTCGGCGAACTACGTAGCTATTCGAAACTATACTGGGGGTCTTGAACATTTTGCTAACAGCCATTGAATGGCGAATGTTGGAGCCAGTCGAGCTATCGGCTTTAGATGCGGTCGAACAAGTGACAAACTGCTGCATACAGGTGTACGAGGAGTTATCTGTCTTCTGTGTAGCAAGCAACGTTTTCGATGTAGTTGTGCATGGTTGCATAGAACACTATGTTCCGTGCTTTGATACGAGTTGTGTCAAAGGACAATGTCCTTTAAATGATAAATGATCTTTATTTTGCAAATAGGTTTTATAAAAACACTTTTACACGTCAATTTTTTTTTTTTCGTCAATTAATGCTAGATGAGGCCGGTGTTTCCGAGCTGACTACCCTGAGAAGAAACACCGACACAAACTCAGGGGTCAAAGTCTCTTTTAAATTCCATACAGCAAAACATGAGAACCATGCAGATTGAGCCTGAGATGGACTTTTGAGGAAAGAACCACACAGTTCTAAGTGGACCTGTCCAGTCAGTGCAAGCATTTGTCGGTATGCGTGTAGCTCAACTCAGGACTACTAAGGAGCTCAACGACTTGACGAACAATGCCAAAGAAAGGACATTTGGATAGGCCACATCAAATACTCAAAACTGCCAGACATCATGTGAAAATAAAAGAAAAGGAAAGAGTAATCCACATAGTTCTCACATTCACAAATTTTACTAGTTACATATTCATTAAAACCCAGATGACAATACCTATGTGTAAAAATTATAGTAAGTGGATGTATATTGATAATATTAGTAATTTGGTGATATTTTTTTCAAACACAATACCATATAGTTTTCTATGTAAAATAAGTTACTAGTATGAAGATATTTATTCTCCTTATGCTCGTAACAACTTACTAGCGGTGTCTCTTGAATTTGCTTGCTTAGAACTGTGTGATATTCTGTTTATAAAAAAAAAAACACCAATACACGTCCCTTTACTGGGCTTTGATCTGATATGTTTGCAAGAAATAGTCTTTTTAATATTATTATATACTAGCTTCTGCCAGCGGTATCGGCTGTGTGAAAGTTGAAAATTATCTCAAGAAAATTACTTCGGGGATAAATATAGAAGAAAGAAGAAGGTACTGTGTGTAATTTCAAAACCTGATCCACTCGTATAGGTACCAAATTTTATACAAATCCTCTCAGTCGCTTTAGAGTGACGGAGTAACTAACATACATGCACACACATACAAACATTCAATACCATAAATATTTAAAAGTTTCGATCTGATTTCTTTCCTCGCTCAATTCTTAGAACACTTTCAGAAAACAGCGTACGAAGCAATCTGTTAAGAGCTTAAAGCCCCCGCGTTCAATATTTCCTGAAACCTGAATTTTCTATAAATGAACCGAATGATTCTAATAACATTTTCCCTCGTTCAGAAGTATTAGAAACACGTCGATCGCTATTACTTCGCTTATCTGTAACGCCGCACGGGATTCTCGGTAGGAATGCGCCAGCTAACTGCCGAATTCGAAATGCTATCCGGGAGAATTGAAACCCGTGGAGCGACTGTACGAGGACGGTACAAGTTGCTAAGGAGGTGATACTCAATTATTCTTACTGCGTAAGTTCTCTCTTTGAAATTTAACGTTTTTACATACTTAATAAGTTCCGCGTTCAATATTGGTAAAATTGCCATAAATATCAAAATATGAAAATATCAAAAGCGACGAGAAAGGTGTATCTAAAACATTCATAATGTAATTAATTTTGAAGAAAAGCTTCCGTAAACATGTATCTACGCACAATTTTCTTTCAACTCTAAAGGTTAATAATATACGCTAGCTAATATACGCTAAGGTATACGGAAACCTGCACATGTATGTACAACTCACGCCCCGGTTTACCTGTAAAACTCAACTGTAGAGGCAAACCATTGACTTTAACTATAAGATAAAAAACCATTGACTTTAATACTTCGCCAAGCAAAAAAAGATTCAGATGAAATACGATATGCTACTCCGAAATCAACACACAATGGTTAGTCCAGGTGGTCCGCTATACCCACACAACATACCATTACTGATTATCAACAACTAATTGCACACTAGCTTACGAGACACGTGTAGTTGATGGGTTAACGATCACAGCAATGCGTGGGACGTGGGTTGCTGGGTTGCTCACCCGGCCTTCGAGCCAGGTTAGTCACCCCTTTCCTTAAAGAAGACGATAACGACAAGAATAATTTCCTTTAGAAGCCTACACACAAATGTTAAGCACTTTTTAGATGACTATATTTAGATCGGATTGTGTTTTCTAGGAACGAGTGAAATCGTATTTTTTGCTTATTTTTTTAAGCAACATCAAGATAGAGTCTAAGTTATAAATAGAACCAAAAGAATATTTTAGCTTCAGTCAGATATACTGTACGTACGTCGGCCATATTTTCCTGATTAGGAGATGTTTATTAGATTGATACAGACCATTTTTGATGCAAATTTTTGAACATTGCTTTTGTAAAAAATAAATCTGGGTAGGTTTTTCTTCAGATGGTCGGTGGGGCTGAGAAGTTCTGGGGTTACCGGGGCCAGGGTTATTTTCGAAAGAAAGGTCGAGCCCCTGTATGAAGGCTTGAAGGAACGGAGTGGGTTTTTAGTCAGTAAGAGTCTGACACTATCTCCCGATCCGGTCTAGAGCGAGGGTTGTCATTGATGATTTTCCTACCATAGCAGTGGACGTCTTTCAGTTAAATGATAATGATGACGATATTTTTCTTACAATAACAGAAGTGGAAATAGTAAATTTTGATACATGTGCAGAAAGTTTTTCATTGCAACGACGTAGGCGGAATTCGCACGAGCCGTATAGATACCGGCACGGATCTTGAGCGCTGACTTGAACTTGAAATCCCTCAGACTTGAATGAGAAGTGAAGTATTGGGTCTCTTTACTGGTATGAAGTGAGCCGCGGGAGCTGGGAGTACATCTTTGTAGTTACAGTGATTGGCTCGACGATGTGTACGATGCGCAAATTGATCCTCAATCTTTCGCCAAGCGTTCAAGATTCGTGCCGCGCATAATAGGCCATAATAGGTGTTATGGATCCGAAGGCTGCAGTGACAATTTTGCACGTGTATCAGACCACTTTTTTCAATACACTTACGAAGAAATGAATAAACTAGGGTTGGCCAGCAACTCCTGGGGGTCGACGCGCGCTCAGCCTGATACGATAAATGTAATAACATAGTGGTGGAGGAGAGCATGCGCATTTTTCTGCACTAGTGCGGAAAACAGTTTATTGCGTGCCTAAAAGCGGTGGGATAAGAGCGAGTTTTCTAGTAAGTGTATTAAAAAAAAATTAAAGCCTTTGAACAAGAGAGCTGCAAACAAAACTTCTGCCTTAGACCCACACTACAATAACGTCTTAAGCTTTCCTTTTACAAGGAAATCTACCTACGCAATAAACAATAAGTTGAAAAGCTAAACGTGAAAGGAAATACTAGGGAGGAAATAGCGCAGATACGATAAGACTCAGGCAATAGTTCACATACGAGGGTTCATCGAGCCGACTTGCTTGACGCAATGTATCACGGAGCCGCGGAATATTATTGTTTTATAGTACCTTCACGGTAGTACAATACAATGACTCACTTTACTATGGAAATGTTTTTCTTTTACTGAACTGTTTGGCTATTTTCTGCTGCATTTCACGGTTTTAGAAACATGACGAAGAACTCTTTGGCATTAGTACGAGTTTTTAAAGTACTCAAAGCTGTAAAAGTGCTAACTGGTGAAAACAACTAAAAAGTTTTTATCTATATTTAAAAAAAATCAATGCCACTTTTCGTTGTAATTTTATAACTCAAGAACGGCCTCACCTATCCAAACCAAATGATTAGGCTTTGTTCGGACTATTTAGTACTTAGATGGTTTATGTGAAGTTTGGTAGGTTAGAGTAAGGTATAGTAGGGTCTCTAGTGTAGAGTAGAGTATTGTAGAGTAGGATAGGGTAGGGTTGGGTAGAGTAGGGTGGAGTAGGGAAGAGCGGGAGCAAAGCCGCGCGGGCAAAAGCTAGTTCTGCTATAAAATATGATTTAACATGCAAACGTAACGAAAGCTTGCACTAGAATGAGGACGAGATATCAGTAAACAGACAGGGCTCGCTAGGGCTTTCCAGGGCTGCGGGTTCATCCATAATGGTCACCATGTCTTTGGAACGCAAAGTGAAGGACACAGGTGGAATTTAGTCAGTAAAAGCCTGACATTCCCTGCAAAATTACCACGGCTAATTACCGGGCCGGTACAGCGATTGCTCGATTGGCGTTGATGATCGCGCCACGCGTCGGCTGAGGTTTTTTTTTCATCGGAGTTTTGTAGGTACTAAGTTATTTTATAGTTTTATCGTTTTACCCAATGTGGCACAAATTTTATTTTATAATATTGCGTTATTATTGATCATATAGTTATTTATGTATTTTATTTCAATAAAATTTTAAACCCTTAGATACACTACATCAATATTGATCACTTGTATGTGTATTTCAATTACACATACGAGTATTATAAATATATATGCTTTACCCTAGTCCGTGCGTCACTGCGGGGTGCCAACTGAAAATCAGCGCTGTGTGTCTAACACCCAGCAAATGCTGAGGTGGCCACCCTTTCGGTGCGGGCACGCTCGGTGTACTTTGTACTTTTATTCTTGTTTACTTTTTATACTCCTATAACCGTTGTGTTGTCTGTACCGAATAAAAGTATTTCTATTCTATTCTATTAAATTCCCTGTCGCACTGAACAAAAAGACAGCCCTCTGACTATAAACCTACATTTAATACATGCTTCTAAATAAAACAGAGCCAGGATTATAATAGACTTACTGTACGTGCCTAAGAGCAGTTAGCATTACTTACCCACATACCCGTAAATCCAAGACAGACAAGTTCGTTAAACTGTTAATGAACCTAATCACGACCGACGCCAATAAATTAGAGGCTCACCATTATTACAAGTTACAACGTAATTTTCATACTTATTCGAGGATTGAATAAAATTAATATAAAGTACGATATTCATAAACGCTACCGTAATTCAATTAGTAATAAATTCGGTCTCGCTTCGTCGTTAATACTTTATTACTCGCCCAGTAATTTACAGAGGCTTACTCCATCGATTAACTTATAAAGATCCTGTTTTAAAATTGAATATACCTGCTAATGTAATACAGCACTGTAATTGGGTTGAAAAACCTTTACTTAAAAATTTGTTATAGCAGGAAGGAAAGAAAATTAATTGCTGTAAATATACCCATTATAGCTTTCAGAAAAGCAATTATGTTTACAGCAAAACTCTCATGTTTTTATTTAGCGGAATTTGCGTTAAATATTTTTTACAACAAAATACAGTTTCAAAGGCCTCCGGATGCTGAGATGTACTGGGGATGCTCTTCAATAAGGTCCCGGAGTGTATATTCAAAACCAGTGCTCCATAGCTCCGCCTGGCGTCGTGTTCTTTCTATTGGCAGGCACTGTATCTAATGGAAATGCATTTATGTGGAACCGTAGCAATCCGGATGCACTACCGCTACCTTAATAAGATCTCTTATGCCGCTCAGCGCAGTAACTAAATATTTATAATACTGGCAATATATAAAACTATAATATAATAAAACTGGGAACCAAAGAACTGATAGCTCATTTAGATTCGATAGACATTAAACTCTAAAACCGTCGTGTATTCTTTTGCAAAGCTCTAGGTACTTAAAATTCATGATTGCTAACGTTTAAAGAAAGATTTCTTTTTTTTCATAAAGATTATTCAAATCAATGCAAGACAGAGTCGCCAGACCGATAAATTCCCAAATGAATATGGCATTACAAATTTAATTTAATTTTATACGTGAGTTGGCTGTGTCATTGACCGTTGTAATAAATAAATAAGTAGGTATGCAAATACTGCGGGAACACAAAGGGCAAGTGAAGAGACACAGGTGGGTTTTGGTCAGTAAAAGTCTGACACTCCCTCTCGCATCATCCAGAGCGAAAGGGGAGAAGCTATTTGATGACCTGCCACCCTCAACAAAAATAGGTTCAGTTGGCAGTCGCCAATAAAATATATGTTTTTCAATAGCAGTTTAACTAACCCCTTTCTGCCAACAAACTCTTTAAGTACTGACGGATTGTTGTAACGACAAAGTGAATGTGTTTCGGTCGTAAATAACAAAGACTTAATTAAGATAACAATAAAAGGCTGTTAAAAACATTACTCACTGCGAGAAACCACGCTAACAAAATGAAGCGAAACAACGTCAAAGAAATACTCTACATTTTTCGAGTTCGAAACAATCAAAGTGAAAAATGACAGCAATATAATGTTCGACAACAATCGCTTGTTCAACAAAAGCTAGCGCCAGCTACAAAGTCATCTGCCGCCAGATCAACCCTTTGATACTTGATGCGGAAGCATTTTTCATCTGTCCCTGACAGACCGGAGATATGAGGGCCGCTGCTTGTATTAATCACTGGCACTAATCTGAAATATGCCACGGCAGACTGCCGCCACAGAATCCGATTTTTCATTAAACCTTTCTTGGACTGAGCGAAGCTAATAAGCATTCAAGCAGCCTTCATTAAGCCACGCCAGAGGGAGACGCTATTGATTTTATTCAGCTCTAATAAAGGTAATTCTTCACAAAACGAGTCTCAGTCAGGTTTCAAAAGACGCTTCGCTAGAGGTGCTCTTTGTCGAGACTTTGCGGAGACTTGCGACGTAAGCCGCAATTAATAAAGCTTAGCATTACAATCTATGCAACCTCATATACGAATGTGTGTTCCTTGAGTTTGTTTATTATTTTCACACGTAATAACGTTAAATTTATCATCATCTTCCTGCCCTTGTCCCATGTTACATGGGGTCGGCGCAACACGTTTTCTTCTTCCATTCTGGCCCGTCAACCGTCACGCTATCACTGGCCGTCTTTTCATTCATATCACTTTTCATAAAATCTATCCATCTTTTCTTTATGTGTGTGACATTTAATTTACTTATAAATTAAAACTATACCGTCAAATTAGGTGTATCAAACTTTTAAATAGCATCGTAAAGTTAAATGTGAACATGTCCATATTAATACTTGAAAGTTAATTGAAAATGGAACCTGCTCATAAAGGCATGACCAAGCGCACGTTAGTAAAAAAATATCAAACAGATATTTTTAATAGTACGACATGGTTATTTTTCGAAAATACAGTGCAATATTTCAATTGAAACATTTATTGCCTCGCGGATATGTAAACTGAATCCCTATAAAGTAAACCAACATGTTACACATTTCACATAACGTAAAGTGCTTGTTTCATCCGCGCTGGCTTCACCTGCAGCTCTGCAGCGCTTTGCAGTATTTATTTCGCGATAAAGTAAGCGTCAGTGCAAAGCAGGGGTGCTATGGCAACTGGAATTTCCCAATTTCCCCCTAAAAGCTGGTTGTTGTCAAAAGTTTTGTAGGTACGCTTGTTATCTTGAATATTTAGAAGGGAAGATTGACATGCTTAATGAATTTTCGTTAACTAAAATGTGATAGGCTTGATAGAATTTTGTTTGTGAGCAACAGTTTGAAATTACTTCATATAGAACAAGGAATGTTTCTGTAGAAACAACGTATTAATTTCTTGTGTTACCTACTCATATATCTCTGATATAACACATGAAATCCTACAATGGTTGAGGCCGTTATCAGAAACGAAGATATTAGAAGGTGTTATAACCATAGACATCTTTTCCCTGGATGCGACGTCAATGTGAGAAGTTCTATAATAACATCGCTTTATCATAGATAGGTACCGAACGCGCTATGCCCACTGGTATTTTGACTTGACAATAGCTCAGAGATACTAAGATAAGAGAAAGTTAATATGTAACGTTTGATTGCTACACCACGGAACTATGAGTCCAATAATATTGAATACAATGCTTCTAGTGATGTCTGAATGTTGTACCATAAATCACGGTTCTACGTGTAACTATGTTGATTAGCAGATAAAATAGGTGTCTACATCTACATCGTCATGGATATAAAACATTCCTCCATCTCTGTCAACAAAATGAAAAGGCCCTGTATGTAAACAATTTCCCTACACAAAAACGTCAATGGAGGAAAAGAGACGTTTGTAAGCCTGAAATGACCCACCCTGTCCTCTTTCCAATTCCGAAGAATGTTTACGTCCCCGAAATCGGAAAAGTGTGAATAAAAGATCCTTCAATAGACCTAGACGACAGGGAATTAAACAAACTCAAACTCTATTTACATCCAAGACCCATCTTATTGGCTCTATTGAGAATCGGAAGTATGCACAGACTGCTAATTTTCAGAAACTTGAACAATTTTATCAGTGTCGCAGTAAAGAATTTCTGTTTTTTTTTTTTTGTTTTGGGTTTGTGAACTGTTCAGCTGACTTCATTCGTAAACAAATAAAGAACTTGAAAATTAAGTAACTTGTACATACTTCCGCGAAGTTTGGCATACTATATAATGTATTAGAGTGTTGGGTAGTCAGCAAAGGTGGAGTCACGTTCGTCCGCGCCAGCGCGGCCGCGCCATCTACTGCACGTCCCACACTCATTGGCAAATGGCGCGAAAAATTATACACTTTGCATTCACTATGAGACTGGAATACTAGTGCATTACACTTGCCAATATTTTCAGAGTGCCTTCATATTATTTAAATAAACTTTCTGTATTCTGGTCTAGTTTTCTATTTTACCACTTTCGCGATGACAATCGCAGTTGGTTTTACGTTTAAATAAGTCTTAAAGTTATATATCTCTAACAAACCGACAAAATGTGGGGATTCTACGTGCTTAGATTTTAGAAGTCAATGGAACTTTTTTTTAAGATAAGACATCATCAAATATCTCTTCGTGCTCAAGGTGGAGCAAAAAGGAGTATCAGACTTTTACTGACTAAACCTACCGTTACCCTGATTCCTTCAGTTAACCTTAATGTTCCAGGGCCACAATAAATCTTTCAAACATTCCCGCAGTTTGACTGTTTGCCTTGAAAGTTACTTAAATCGAGGAACTCGCTACTCGCTTGTTGAATAAACCCGGCCAATATCATAAGTCATAACTCTAATACACAGTAGCCGACCATCTCTCGGACATACGTAGTTTAGCTAGTGCACAGCTCCAATAAATCCCGTTTCGATCCTGCCCCTGCTAATCTAGGCTAACTTCTGAATCCTAGACGCGTGTAAATCCTCGGCAAGTCTCGGGGGAAGCCGGGTTAGGAAATATATTGCACTTGATTTTCCAATTACGTCGGTGGCGAGACTCATATTTCCGTTTGAAATGATAAATGGCAGCGTTAGCTATCTGATAGCGATCCGGTTAAATTGTATACGTCTCTTCATTAATTCGTGTCCGTCGATTTATTTATTAGGATCTCCAACAAAGGTATAAATCATTAGGCATGGGGTCCTTCAACGTGTGCTCCTTCAGTTACAGGAGACCACAGCATGCACATATAACTAGTTGAAAAATAGAAAAAAAAAAATAATTTTACAAAAAAAAAAAATCAAACAGATTCGACAAAAAACACATTCCAATAAATCATGTCAAATTAAAACTTTAAAATAGGGTCAAGATACAAAGGTCAAAAGGGATACATTAGTCAATGGTCAATTTGATTTAATATTATGGTATTATTAATTAATTATTAGTAACAATTATTAAAGTCAAAGCTTATAAATTAATAATTAGAATTAAATAAGAATAATAAAAAATTCAAAATTAAACTTAAGAAGATTAATTATATTATTATTACAATCACTGTTATTTTGCGGTGGTCAGGCTTTTTTGTACTTTTTTTTGTATTTATCAATATAAGTTGTATTGCGATTGTATATGTTACTGGATTAATCTTAAATTTTGACGAGATTTTTTTTAGAAATTTGTTTTTTTATTCGTCAATAAAATAAGACGGATACAGCTCAATCGAAGTTAGTTTAATTCATCTTTATCAAGGCCAACGTTACCTAACCGTCAAATATAAAAAAAAACTATATTTCAATGTTAATATAGTTAATCAAAATTTCAATATTAACTAACTATTTATGACCTAACTACGTATATTATACGGTATATTATATAGACACAAAAACAAAATACACGCAAGCGTCGAAGTAGGTCCTTCTCCACTTCAGTATCATCTGGACTATGGCCTGTCAGAAATGTGTCCAGGTGAATTCCATCAATTCTTTTAATTAATCAATAAACAAATAAACATTTTCGTTCGTTTACTAAACCATTTTGCTTATAGATGGAAAATTTTAAACAATATTTTCAACTAAAATGCCGTCAATCATAATGATTTATCAGACGTGTATCGCTGCGAAAATTTTAATTAAAAAACCGTTACAGGGCTGCGTTTTAACGATACTTTTATGTAAATGTACATCACACCTGTCATGTCGGCAATGAATTGATTATGTATCGGTGGAGGACATTAAAAATGTTACAATTAAAAGTCCAAAATTGTGAAATTATATTATATTAATGAAAGTTAAATGAAAATGTTTTTGAATGAGCCTTTTTCTCATAAATAACTAATTAGAACACTGAATTGGGTAATTTAAAATAGATACTACATAAAAGGGTTGAGAATATAATGTGCCTACATATTATTTTGTTTATTGTGTTAGACATATGTTTGACCGTCTGTGTATTTGTTCAACCCCACGGTGACAGGTCATTGCCTAACAAAAACATCTAAATATTTAATTTGAGGGCAACCAGAATGATTTACATTTATTTATTCAAATAATAAGTAATTAGCTAGAATTGCGCCCATTAATTTAATCATCATAGGTATGCTAGGTATGCGTGAGCTTTCGCAAGTTTGCAACTAAATATTCTGCTACTTCGAATTTAATGTTATTGGAATTCAATTCCATTTCATTCATGTCAATAACACGATAAATCTGAATGCAGGAGACCCTTCTACCTCTCCAAATTCAACTCATTTCTATAAAGTTGACACTTATCAGCCGACCACGTAGAAAATTTCACAGGAAAACGCTAGGCTTGCTGAAATTGAAAAATGTTTCATAGAATCTTTTATTCCTTTGCAAACATGGGTACTTACCTAACTTAATGGGTAAATACAGAGATTGGAGATAAAAAGTAAAGAAAGTATGATTGATTGTGTGAGGATTGTCATGAAAGAACAATGACGTTGATGTTGATGACGATGATGACTGTTGATGGGAGAATGAAAAAGAAAACGTGTTCAAGAACCGTAAGTAACATGTGGCAAGGACTAGGCCTACGAGATTGTTCTAAACAGTTATCGTGACCTTAGAACGCTTAGCGAAGTCACATAGGTGGATTATAGTCAATAAGTCTGGACCCCTTAAGTATTCTCTTGATTAAGGCATTTAATGATTTCCGATAAAAAAAAACAGCTCCAAAATGTCGAAAGATCTCCATCTCATATTCTTCAAGAAAAACTATAACTAAGCTGATAGGTTGTGTTAACTTTTCTGATGTTCGATCTCCTTGTTCCAGGGTTGTCGCTGTCACCATTCGTGCGGCACTGGCAACCAGCGGCGTACGCGCACGTGGGGACACATCGGCTCAAGCGCGCCGCTCTTCCGCCGCCCGAGCCCCCGCCACCTCCTTTGCGACTGTCCTTCCACGCTCATAACAAGTAAGTAGAAGACCTCATTACTTATATGAAGTTTGGATCGGAGGATTGTACAGTAAACATCAACTCCGAAGGTTTCGGCAGATTAATTGAAGGGAAATGGGTGGGTTTTAGTTAGAAAAAGTTTCACACCCCCTCTCGCTCCAGCCAAAGTAGGGGAAATTAATTTGATGTCTTGGCAGGACCACAACAATAAAGGGTTTGGCCTATGGCACATGCACATTTCACCAGCAAAGTTAAAGTCCCGTGTAATTTGTAATGGAATGCGAGTACATCGACATTAACAAACCACAAGATGGAAAAACTCATTGTCCAACCCGGAAATCACAACCAGGACCTTATGTTCACCAGTAGCGCTTGCATCACTCAACTAACGAGAAGGGTCAAACGAATTTTGATTGGTCTACGGGAGTCATATTTATAGGCTTAGTCTGGACAGAATGGTTTATACTTAGGCTTCCAAACTACGTCCCCATGGCTACAGGAAAAAAAGAGATACCGTGGCAAAAGAACGCAAAGGGCAAATGAAGGAACGGAACATAGGTAGGTGTTATTTAGAAAGAGTCTGACACGCCCTCTCGTTCCACCTTTGTGCGAGAAAGGACTTTTGAAGGCATACCAACACAAAAAAAAAACATGGCTTTCTTTCCATAAGAAACCAGATTATGTTTAAATAGGTACTTTGTCTAGTTATCTATGTCTTCGTTTAAGGTTTTTTTTACTATCCTAGATAAATATCTGCTCTCAAAGTACATTTTTAGCACTAGCACAAAAGTACATAACTCCAAAACCAATGCGGAGCAAATTGTATGTCACGAAATTCATTAAAACGGTGAAGTAGATATGTGACTGGGCAGGTTGACTAATGACTCATGACGACTAAGTGATTTCCAGAGCTGATCGATTACTCAATGTTAGATTGTATCGTAAAAATTGAATCAATATTTTTTTATGGTCCCGGAGGCCAATGTCTTATGAGTTATGTGACATCATGGCTAGCCATGACGAGTTTTTTGTTGTTGACCGTTAATCTCTTGTGTGTTTACTATTTGTATCGTAAATTATTTAAATGGTTTTATTTTGTTTACTTGTATCTGAATTAGACAAATTGTGCGTTACTAAGAAACCTGTTATTAAAGGCTTTTTATAAAACATTTGCTGTCGATAAAAACGAATAGCAAAATATTTTTTGTTAAATTATAAAGTAGTATCGTGACTCAATAAAAACTTATCCTTTAACAAAGTATCACCGGACTCGATTATATACCGTAATTCAGTCTAAAAATACTTTCCTACCTCAAGAAAAGTTGAAATGGCTTGCTAAAGTAAAATTCTTGAAAATTCTTTTAGCTTTTGTAGTGAGATAAAAAATATAAGCTGAAGTTTACGACGCTAAGAGTTTGGCACTCGGCAAACTGCGCCTAATTCCGTACGTTAAAAATTAGTGAAGTCCCTGGTTTTATAGCTTAAGTAAAACTTAGCTGAACTTTAGTACATACTTATTTCACTTGAAAAAAGGTAATGTCTGTACAGAGCACACAGAAGTTTAAATAAACACAGAAAACTCCTCTGCTCTTATTCAATATTGTGGAAAAGTTGATGCAGAAATTCGACTTAGCTTCAATTATGTATCACAAATTTTTGCACACAGCTTTTTGTTTTCTTTTCTTCCTTGCTTTATTTTATGAAAGAAGATACAAATACAAATGTGTATTTGCTATAAACACACAACTCAACCGTCTCTTTGTTTATCTGAATACATATTGAATCAAATGGTTCCTATATACACACAAAGTAATTATAACAAATAGTATTTTTATTTATTTCGTCATCTTACAGGTTTTTTTTATCCCCAATGCGATAAATGCGCTTATCCTAACTTAATTATACTAACATTATCGCTAATTATAAATTTAGTATTCCTTGTGAATTCACCCAGAGTACAACAAAATAAGTCCGTCTCATTAGTTATCAGGTTGAGCGTGCGAAGTGCGCGCGTAAGCGGCGCCTGCCTTAAAAGGTTGGTCCATTAATATCCCGTCTAGGATAAGCATAGCAAAACATAATCAGCCCTTACTGTTCTCAATGCTGGGACTCCGGCCTCCTCTCTAGGAGAGGGAATTGGCCCAGTGCAGGTTGGTGGATGTCACATGTCTTCAAATTTTTCGTTCTAGGACATACCGGTGTCCTCACAATGTTTTTCTTCACCGTTTTGAGAGCAGAGGTGATAAAATGAATTACACAGAGTGATTTCTTTCATATAATACACCTCGTTTAGTTATAAATAAACAAATACTCCGTATCTTAAGTTCCTCGATTATCTTCTAATCCTGCCTGTATTAGAATTACCAGGGGTTAATACACTACAACTTAGCACATGACTGAAATGAATAATTAATACATCTCCTTGTATGTCGTGTTCAAAGCGGGTGGCCATTGTACATGAGTAATGGCAGCTCACATCCAATTAAATGATCATTAAGGCATGCCATTATATCTGTGTGTATTAGGACGATCGTAATACCGGGATACGTGTTGTTTACCAAATATAGACATAAGCTTAACATTGAAAGCTGCTTGGATGTATTAGTTAAATGTTGGTTTTGGCAACTCAACATTGAACGTATCGAAATATTATTTGTTTACAGATCTGTGGTCATTTAGCTAAAGTATCTAAATAGAAACGTTTAGTTCAAAAGAATCAATTTCGGGTGATGAAATATTTATTTATTAAAGCTTATGCACACATAACTGTACAAAGGCGGATTTAATGCCTTAGGCATTATATGCCAGTAGAAAAAAAAAAAATCTATCTCCTGATGCTAGAGATGCGAGAGGTTAGGAGATTGCATAAAGGTTTTCCGGGAGAGATTAGGATTCCTATAGTGAAAAAACAGTCAAGAACGAGCCGGAGTCGCGCACATAATCACTGTTCCAAGGCGTAGCATACCTATAAGTAAGTATTGATGCCTCCACGCATCCTGAGAAAAACAGAAAACAAAATGATCCTTTATGGCTTCCGTTTTTATCGATTGAGGTACTGAAACAATTGTTACAGTCACGAGGTTTTACGTAGACAAACTTAGTTTCCGCTTGTAATCACAGCAAACCCGCAAAATATTTGTGTACACTCAAATCAGGAGTTGAAAAGGAAGCTCGCACTCGGCACAGCAGTTCACCGCTTCAGATAAGCTAATTGAACGTGTTTCAGACTAATCCATTTGTAAGTTGTGTACGGCGAGCGTGCACATCAACCGTTGGCCGCTCCATTCCCTTAATTAAACCGTTCCTACGCCAATATAGTGAAACGTGCCCTTTATACCCACGATTCTAGATTATCTTTGGTGACGATCGCGTATGTTCAATGATACCGCTCTATGATAAGCGATGGTCACAAAGTTGATTCGCTGCACTCAATTTGTTGATTCAACTAAATAACTGTTATCTGAAACTATTCGTGGACATTCTGAATTGGATGGGCCAACTAAAACGTTAATGTTTGTGCAATTATTGAGGGAGAGAGTATTAATTATCTATTTCAATTACAGCTGTACTAATATGAATGGTTATAGCTTACTGTTATTGCAAACCATTATTGGATCGAGGTTACTAAAACTAGTTTTATTCACAGGTGTTTTAATTAACATGTAGGTACGTGATGTAAGTGGCTATAATGTAGTTAAAATTGACAAAGAGTACTCCAAAACTCATTGCAGGCCTACTTACACCGTGATATGCGTGTTATTGAGCACTTCCTCTATAGAAGTGGTTCTCAACCTGTCCTGTCCTTGTCTGCGGACCACTTGTGGTCCGGAAAAGCCAAAATATGGTCCGCAAAAGGTTTCTAATTACAATTTTTCCAATTGAAAAGTACCCAACATTGATACGAATTGATTAGAACTGTTGTGGTTTCTGTTACATGATCGATACTGTTGGTTTTTAAGAATAGGAATGCTACAAGTTTCAAATTCATAATATTTTTTTTTTCATTTCAGTTATTAAATAACATAATTAGTTAGATTTCTTTTTTGTCTGCTAACAACAAAGGAACTATAAAAAAAAATCCGGCCAAAAACAATTTGGGAACCTCTGCTCTATAGTCTATGCTCCTTGATCATGCCAACAACAAAGCGGCGTTCTACTTCCACTTCCCTCTTACCATTCCCTGAAGAGCATCGCGAAGTAAATAAATAGTGACATAAGAGTTGCGTGTCTATCAATATTGTTCGTCTGAGAGGCATCAGGGCCTCTTCAGACCACTCCAATAATATTTGAGTTACGTCTACGGTCTAGGCGATATTGGTGGACCTCTCACTTGTATTGAAGATGGACAATATGGGAGTAACGGTCGGTAGTTATATTTATTACTATGGCATGATTTTCAGGACGTTATCTTAGCTTTTATTAGTTTCGCGATCACAAAAACTAGTCTTTGACTGGTATCTATCTAGGTAAATTTTTGCTTTCTTTTTTGGCACCTATTGACTTAGAATGAATCAATAGGTGCCAAATGAATGATGAATGAATGATGATGAATGATTGAGTGATGAAGCAGGGAGGTCACGACCCTCAGCATTGAGGAATACGACGCTAGGAGGAGGAGGGATTGACTTAGAAACCATCAAATAATACCTTCCCTCTGGTTAAAGTGTCAGATTTTTATGACTAAGGGCTCCTATGTTCCTTTGTGTTCTAGGGTACCCTAGTTCCCACCAGCTCTTTTGAACATTACCGCAGCCTTGGCTTTTATCATCTTACGCTTGTAATCTGGGTGACTAGTTCCAGATATTATTTGAGTCGTGTCTCTGTGGGCGATGATTGACAATTTGTCGCCATAACGTTGTTGCGTAGGATTAATCAGTGTGAACAAAGGGTCCCTAGACACTTCCATGTACACTTCACTACCTACACACTGTTCAATATCGTTGGCAAGCAGAGATAGCTCGATGGAGCTAGATAACTTTTAATCTTGAAAAAAACCAACTTCGAGGTTACAGCTAAAGGATACAAAATATTTCCAAGATCTGAAATTGAGTTTTTTTTTTCCGATAGATAATACCTGAAGCTTCACAAAGCCAGGTTGGCTTTAGCTGTTCTACAAATATTTCTGACAGTAACTCCAGAAATCGAAATGATTTTGGTCAACATGAGCTGTTTCTTCATCATTGGAAAAGAAACGCCAAATAAAATTAAACCATTTTATAAATTATAAAAATTTTAATATTTTTAAAATACTTATATAAATTTAAATTAAAGCTTATCCCTTAAAATATAAAATTATTTTAATAAATAAATTAACTGGCCTGTTGGTCTAGTGGTTAGTGACCCTGACTGCTATACCGGAGGTCGTGGGTTCGATTCCCACCCAGGACAAATGTTTGTGTGATGAGCATAATCATTTGTTCTGTGTCTGGGTGTAATTTATCTATAATATGTATGTATTTAGAAATATATAAGTAAGTTTATCAGTTGTCTAGTACCCATAACACAAGCTCTGCTAAGCTTGGGACTAGACGGCGTTGTGTGTTAGTTGTGAAATATATATTATTATTATTATTTATTTTATAAATAAGCACTTTTGAGTTGTCAAGAAGTCGGCCACTCAAAAAATAAAGTACATTCCAAAACCTAGATGTCTATGGAGAAGAACATGCAAGAAACTTCATGGTCTTGAAATCAAATGCTACGGAAAATGCCTACTTAATGCATTATAGCATTGAAACTAGCAACTCTTATCTGTACCTACCACCGTGGCGTGCCTAAATGCGTGCATGTATTGCAAAGGAAATCCTCATTGCACGTCATGTTTTTCACAACAGGAATCGGCTTTTATGTTTTGAATTTGTTAACGAAATGATTGGTTGTCAATCTGTTCAAATAGGAAGAGGGACAAGTAGGATACAGCCGATTGCAATTGATGTTAACAACTTTATTCTTGTGTTCGGCGCAGTCGTGAGTGATGTCAATTTAAATTGTTACCAGCTATGATTGTTGATTGCTGTATACTAGTTCGGGTTTTTTCGATTCGTCATGTTTATTTTTTTTGTAGATTGAATTTCGATTGCATCCTTTTAAGTTTTTAGTGTATGCACCCATTTAATGTATTCCATTTTTATTAACACCAACTGTAAAATGTTATTTAGGTCCGTTCATTTTTGAAACAACAATCATACTTACCTTTTTTTGAAGTAGCTAGTCATCATATAATCAACTACTCTCTACTTTGGGTGGAGCAAGAGGGCATGTAAGACTGTTACTGATTAGCACCCACCTGTATTCCTCCAGTTGTCCTTTGCGTTCCAGAGCCACGGTAACTCTTTTGTACAATCCCGCAAACAACAATCATACCCAGACCAGAGATTTTAAACCGCTTTAACCGAAGCCGGTTAATAGAATCATTTGAAGTAACGACACGCATAGCTTGCCGTTACACCGAAACTCCATTTAAATCGTATTACGGTCCAATTGTACGGCAGTGGCCTGTGGTCCACATCACGAATTGCAATGATCACATAATGTTATGGTCGCGTCCACGCCACTGCTGGAATCACGGACTGGACCGGTCCAGCGACGTCGGGCTAAGAATAACCACCACTTAACTCAATGGAGTATCGACTGGCTTAAACGTTACGCGCGGTAAAGTCTTGTATACTGGATATTCGGTTCTACGCAGCTTAAATTGAAGTTCGATAATGCTGTTGACAAGGATAGAACCGAATAATGACAGTTTAAACATTCCGATAATCTTTGTATGTAATGGTGGAAAATTTACTTGTTTGTAGCCAATTATCCATTTTTCCATCTAGAACACTTAAAATTTAGAAAAACATAGAATACCTAATACACTCAACGTTTTACTGCCTTTATCCCGTCTTATTTGACGTCGGCGCAACATGTTACTTTCTTCTATAATGTTTAGTCAACCATCACGCTATCATTATAATATAATATATAATATTCCACAACTATCACACAACGCCGTCTAGTCTCAAGCTAAGCAGAGCATGGGTTATGGGTACTAGACAACTGATAAACATACTTATATATTTCTAAATACATACAGATTATAGATAAATTACACCCAGACACAGAACAAATGATTATGCTCATCACACAAACATTTGTCCTGGGTGGAAATCAAACCCACGACCTCCGGCATAGCAGTCAGGGCCACTAACCGCTAGACCAACAGGCCAGTCGACTCCTTTTACCATCACGCTTTCCTTACACAATCTATTACCTGTATACTCACAACTCTATTAATGAAATACGTTTCATCCCTCCTCTTCACATGATCATACCAAGACAAACGATTCCCTTTCAACTTTTCAGTCACTGGCGCTACTTACAAACTTCCTCTAATATACTCATTTCTCACTTTATCCATTTTCGCAAGAGCGTTCTATGCTACTACCGATTAAATCGCAGCCTGAAATACTCTATCACAAAGTTATGCTTGACTTTAGTCATTAGAATAATGCTCGCAACACCTGCGTCTATGGCAACAAGTAATGTTGCCTACTCTATTAGACTAACTTCGTCGATAAACAGTTAGTCCTCGACCTAGAAAGGAATAAATAGGTTGGTTTAAGTAAATGCTAAGTAATTATTTGTAAAGTGATTGGGTTTGACACGTGCTATAAAGGTAATGAACTCAATAAAGCAAGGGCGTAGATATATATTAAGCACTAGCTGACCCGGCAAAATTTGTTCTGCCTTATAAAGTAATGAAAGAAAAAACGGGGGATGGAGTTCCCTTCCACCGATGGTAAAAAATAGCCTACCTATTCTCAAACCTACCAAAAATACACAAAAAAATCGGTCAAGCCGTTTCGGAAGTGTTCGATAACTACACTGCGACCCGGCAGACGTCTTTATGTCAAAAGCTATCAATTTTTTTTACGGTTTCCCATACAATTATTTCAATTTCCTTCATAAGAACTTTCCTAACACAAATAAGTAGTTTAAAAATAAGTTCATCCAAATCGGTCTAGTCATTCTCGAGTTTTATGCTTAGCATCTATAAACTCGTTTCCAGCATTTCTATTACAACTCCATTACCCTTAATTAAACTTTTGCTTTCTAATTTGCTTAACGAGTAAAAGTCAACTTATTTGTTTACACGCCAATTTATCATACTGAATGGTCGAGAAAAACACGACGTGAGATTAAACTTGAGATAACAAAGTTCATTTTAATTTTCGTTGCGAAGTGTAATATCTGCTAGATTTTATCTGATGTTGTTGCACTAGGGACGTGGCCGCGGCGCCGTGTACTGGGACTGTATCCAAATGCTAACCAACTGTTCCACCGGTGTGCACATGCTCATCTAGTCTGACGTTCCTGATTATTCAACACAACAAACCCTGTGGCAGCGGTAAAAGTCTGCGGAGAGTTTTACCCAACTACGACAAAATAGACTATGATTTTAGCTGTCTATTTATGTATGTCTGTATGGTATTTACGAGTGCCGTAGCACTAACCAATAGCTCCGTTATAATGATCCAGGTGACATCACATTAATACAAGGCGTAAGTTTGTTACTTGTTCACGCTCGATCGGTTGAATGGATTTCGATGAAACTTGGTACACGGGTACACCATGTCCTGGAATAGCACATAGGATACTTTTTATCCCGGGAGTATGTTCCCTTGTGATAGTTTTCAACTATCGCACGGGCGAAGCCGCTGGCAGCAGCTAGTATATTCTAAATACTCTTTTCTTTTACTTTTATACGTCAAAATATCGTAGCTGCTTTGGATGGAACTTGGTCCATAAAGAGAGCTAGAATAGAAAATAATTATGACTTTTTTAACCCGAGAATATGATCCCTTGGGATAATTTAATCATTTCTTTTTGACTCACGCAACGTCTCATTCCTACTACCATTACAGTGTTTTCAAGTCAAGAGTAAATAAGTTAATTACTGACCTATAGAATATGTATTAGTTTTAATTACGTTGCCGTAAAGTTAATCAAGCTTAAAAACCACAAAAAAAAATAAGTTTAAAAACTGTAACCTTTCTACGGTAAAATAATAGTGTTCTAAAAAGTACGAAACAAGAATTTTTTTTTTTGGTAGTTTTTATAGTAATGTACATCATATATTTTTTTTAGTTTTATCATTCTCTTATCTTGGAAGTTAGAGGGGGGACACACACATTTTACCACTTTGGAAGTGTCTCTCGCGCAAACTATTCAGTTTAGAAAAAAATGATATTAGAAACCTCAGTATCATTTTTGAAGACCTATCCATAGATACCCCACACGCATGGGTTTGATGAAAAAAAAATTTTTGAGTTTCAGTTCTATGTATGGAGACCCCCAAAATTTATTGCTTTTTTTCTATTTTTGTGTGAAAATCTTAATGCGGTTCACAGAATACATCTACTTACAAAGTTTCAACAGTACAGCTCTTATAGTTTCGGAAAAAAGTGGCTGTGACATACGGACGGACGGACAGACAGACAGACAGACAGACAGACATGACGAATCTATAAGGGTTCCGTTTTTTGCCATTTGGCTACGGAACCCTAAAAATGTATTGTTTCTATTTGCCGGAAACTGAAATAAGTTCGGGCTTTTATATTAATATATTTAATTTCCTATAGCCTATGTAGTACCTATAAGATAATTTTATCATCTATGAAAGTAGGTATTGTTTTACTTATAATATACATATTTAGGTATGTTTTCGTAAATCGTACACTGATGTCAGATAATTCTATTTGTGTACAGGAAATCCTGTAGATACCTACTATTGCGGTCGATTGACTTAGTATTAGAGACGGACGTCACAGTTTGAAGAAGTCTGAGACGATCCACCCAAGATGAGGTTTTAAACCTCAAGAAATACTGAACGTAAAAGGAATTTACCTCTGCCTGGTGTATTTAAATTAGCTTTCTGCCTCCCTACCATTTCTCCCTTTGCTCGCGGTAAGAAAATGTGGCGTGACGACCCAAACAACGTGTCTCATTATAAGTATATTTTGCAAGAAGAATATTGTTAAACATGTTTGAGAAGCTACGGCTGAAATAGTTTTCTATTCAAGAAGTTAATTAAATGAGCAATATTCCTTGAAAAAATTATAAACAGCCGGCTCCAGCTACAAAAACCAAATATCCCGAATCGTACCCAACTTTAAGTTAAAAAATAGTTCTCAAAACAATGTTTAAGTTGAAGTTAAGTTAAAGAACAAAAATGATGAAACTTGGATGTGTAAATAAAATGCTGTGGCTGCAGAATTAGTTACATAAGACGTCGTGATAAGGTACCAACGCATTGAGCCGCGTTGAAGCTTGAAATTGGAGCAAGCCATCGACTCGCAACGAGAGTCGCCACAAACGGAGACAAAAGTACAGAAAGGTGTTTAAATTTAAATTACACTTCACAGGTAACATCAAAGAGATTAATGTAATGCGGCACATCCGACCACAAAAATACGCTGTACATTTTATATAAATAAGCGTGAAAACCGTCAGACATGTGATTATTGATTTTTCGTTAAATAAACTGGTAGACTGAGCACGCGTGTCTACTGAAATCCTAAATCATGTTGTGATGTTTGACAAACACACACCTGTACATATAAGGTGGGGCAGGGAGGAATATTTTATGTTTTTCCTGTGTCTTTTAATCAAATTAAACGCTAGAGCTACGCTACGCTTTTTTCGTATATTGGGCACGGATTTATGTGATAGGATTTTACGTAGGTAAGCTAGGTAATATATTACGTTTCAGTAATAAAATTGTTTTTTTTGAAAACAGAGGTTTATTTATATAAAACTACCAAAACCTACTAAATGTCAACTTCAACTTCAACATTTAATTAATGGCCTTTGTGGAAGAGACACCACAATTTTGCCAATAACACGTGCGGGCTGTTAATAAACCATTAAACGTTGGAGAGTATTTAGCGTGAATTAATAGTAAAAAATTATATCTTTCTTATTAATGAATTAATGAAAGTAGAAAATAAAAGAATTTCTTCGCAGATACAGACTGACAAGTGACCACAGATTAGAGAGAGTAGTACAAGTGACAAGTCCTATGACCACAGATTATGACCAGTACGTCTACTAAATGTCTATCTTTCGTTTAACAACATGACAATTATGAAGTATGTCGATATATTTTTCTCATTTCAAAAATGAGTGTCTATGACTGAAACATTTCGTGGCTGTACCACACGCATCATAAACTATTGGCTCATAGCTCACGTTTCAACCACAGTCTGTTTACACTCGAATTACAAACTTTTCGGTCATAATACGTTTTGCATATTTTAATATGGTAATAGTAACGCAACGCAGTGCGTATTGTGTGCACAGCATGAAACGCGACAGGCGTGGACACACCGCAGCAAAATTTAGTGTTAGTTTGTAACAATTACGTGACTTGTTTTACAACTGGATTTACACATAATACCGTTCTGCACCTACTGTTTATGGAACACTTTACTTTTTTTGTCACTATGTTTCATCCGCTTTTATTCGTTTAGAATTTACCTAGATTTATTTTTAACCCACTTCAAAAAAGAATTAAGTTCTTAATTCGCCTGAATGTTTTTTTCACCGTATCTCTGCAACGATATTTTCGTCAATTGTTATCCGATTTTGATGGTTCTATTTTTGTTATGAAGATTATTTTCCCAAGGTGATCCCGTTAAAGGTTAAGATCTGATGAAGAATTTTGGACAGACAATGGGACTCGTCAATTAGGTTCTCGTAATTTATTAACCAAAAATCTCATGGAATAAATGCGTCGTTTATTTATTTTTTCCATAAATTCTTAACATATCATCACGCCGGTACGTTCTGTGGGGTCCACAGGTGTGCAAAGTTCATCCTGGTATATCTACTCATTACAGCAATTTATGTTCAAATATCATGTAAATGGGATTATCTATACAGGCGTATATTTTGGGTTAAGTTATAGCTCCGTTGAAGTCTTTTGAACCATGGCATTGCACTTCGAAGATACTCCAATGTACTCTTCAAACTCAAATGATTTTAATAGGAAATATAATGTAGTAATTAAGATATTGTTAGGTTCATGCAAGTCCCAAAGCAAGGTTTAACTAACTCTATCCGTATGTATGTACACTAGACTGGACTTGAACTACGAAGGTACAGAACGAAATTCCGTATCGACAAACAATGTGTAGATTTTGTCATTATGCATTAGGTACATCAAAACCTTACCTACCATTTGCTTCCTATTTAGTATTAGTCATAGGCTACTTCTAAAATAAGAGAAACATTAAAAAAAATACAATCGACTTCCACTAAATACACTGACAACTTCAGAAATCAGTGTCAAATAATTATTTTTGGAAATTACGAACAAGACTAAAAACACCGGCTTCCGAAAATAAAGTTACTTATCTTGCAATTTTTTGTGTTAATTATTTGAGTCTGTAATAAATTATTTTACAAAAGATAATTAAAGAACTGTGGCATGAAAGTTTTTTTTGCTAACGGTGCCTAATCAAATCAACAAGTCTTAGCTGGACGTAAGTTTACATTTAATGTACTACACGAAATGGATATTTACGATCATGCAATATTACTTAAGTTAAATGTTTACAAACAACTGCAGTTAGTTAGGAATTAATAGTGTAACAGAGTGTTATAGAGCAAGAGGAAATAAACGTAGCGTGGCCGGCTGCGCAGGGCGGCACTAAATGGAACATAAAGCTGAAGACCATGTGATTTGCGGCCTGCCCAAGTGTACTTGCTAGTACGGTCAGCAGCCCCAGCTACACTACTACGAAAACCACCCTTGCTGCTACGTTATAAAGGCATTGCTAACATGGACATGTGGTTGACTGTACGAGCGCAGCACTCAACAGTGAAATATGTGCTCAATTTAGAGGCAAACTGTTATGACTATTTTTTTAATAGAACGATGAACTAGTTGTGTGTCATTCCGGCGACAAATAGCCAAAACACCTAACTACATATTTGTTTTAAGCAGTAGCTGCGAAAAAGAATCTATGAAAACGAAATTTCGTTTATTTTTTTTTACAAACTACCCTTACTTAATTAAAAGCTAATCTCGGAAAATTGGCTATAAATATATTTTTTGTCCGCGTAAGCGTTGTGTCATCGAGCGTACCTTCATCACGGTGGGTAAACCTGCGCAACGTATACCGCCATCTAATCTCAAAAGCTCTGGATTCTGAGTCCTATTAAAATTTTAATATAGAAATGAACAGCCCCCGCGGCCGCTTTATCCCACCTAACTTTTATAACGAGACCCAGTTTATTTGTAGATTATTCAAATTATACTTTAGTAAGTTTCCAAAATTAATTAATTAAACGTTAACGTAAATATCGCGACGATTATCAAGGTCGAAATTAGACTGGAATTTTGAGGCCATGTTATTTAGCAGCTGTAGGTATAAATTATATTTCTGAATAATATTGTCTATACTAATATTATAAAGAGGAAAGATTTGTTTTTTGTTTATCAAACAAAAGACAAAGAAAATGTCTACACTATAATATTATAAAGAGGTGAAGTTTGTTTTTTTTTTTGTTTGTAGGTTATAATCTCTGAAAGTACTGGTCCGACTCCGATTGCTAAAATTTTTTCACCGATAGAAAGCTGCTTTATTCCTGAGTGACATGCTATATTTTACGTATGCGGGCGAAGCCACGGACAAAAGCTAGTAATGAATAGGCTCAGAAACTGCTGGACTGATTTAGTGCGATTCGCTAGGCGAGCTACGCGAGACGCAGTGCTGCGCGCGGCTCGAGTGCGACGTGGCTTAAGTACTGATGACCTTGGTATAAATGGGCCGGCGCTTCGAGTTTACGTTAACGAACGTCTAACACGAACAAACCGCCAGTTATTCTATAACGCTCGCCAGGCCGGCAGTCAACACAGATGGAAGTACGTGTGGACTAGGGATGGGAAGATCTACGCTCGCAAAGAAGACAACATAAAAGCTGAACGAGTCAGATATGAAGATGATATCTGTAGGATTTTTGGTTAATAACCGGTTTGTCCTGCATCCAAAGTTGTTATATAACTTTATTTTATTTGATAGTTGCGCCTATGGATGCTATGATGTTACTAGTATGTTTTGCAGGTTGCAATGTTTTGTTATTTAAATTAATTTGTTTTGTTTTTGTCTACACTATTAATATTGCCATGGGGTGGTGTGTGCTTCCTGCGGTGTCGAATGGGAAACAACTCGGATCGCATGAGCGGTCACTATCTCGCTCGCAGCGGCATGGGACCACAACAAACATACATAATTCTAAGTTTATCGGTCACTTCAGCAAGTTCTGGACAAGTAGTGAATCGCTTATGGTGGATTTGTTTTTGCTTAATCCTGACACAGAGTTGGTACTGTTTTCATGCACAGCTTATTTAATTTTTAAAACACATATAAATATTGCTTACGATTTGGATAATTTTTGTAATTTTAATACGCATGTTTTTTTTTACTATTTCATAGTGGTGAAAATGAATCTACAATTATTATATACAAACAATTATGCACAAATATTTTATACAATAACTTATATACAATTATTATTTACAAATATTTTTATTGGGAAATTAATTATAATTATGTCAACTGAATTATTTTTTACATATTTTATTATTTACAATGGTGTTTTTAAGTTGGTAGTGTTTTCATGTATAGCTTATTCAATTTTCAAAACACGCACAAATAACAATGACTTGGTCAGTATTTATAATTTTAATACATGTTTCTATTTTCGCTATTTCATGGTAGTAAAAATGAATCTGCAATTATTATATATTAAAAATTATACACAAATATTTCATACAATAACTTTTATACAATTAATTCAAATCATACTTACTAAATTATCTTATACATGTTTTATCATTCACAATGTTGTTTTACTGTTTACACATCAATCCACAGTATGTTCATCTTTAACCTTTAATTATATTTGTTTTTATCAATTGCGATATTTGTGTTGGGTTATACTTTGCAATTTTAGATTGAATAGGATAGTTTCAACATTTCATGACTACGAAATTAGGTCTCTATACTTTCGTATAATTTATACAGTTAATTATGCTTGAAAAATACCTTAAACTTGGTTTGTTGAACGTGGGTTCTCTTAGCACTAATCACGATGATTTTATAGCTGCAGTTGAAACCCATTCTTTCGATGTAATGGCGATCAACGAAACTTGGTTGCAGGCCGGACAGGAGGCGCGCGCGCCCACTGTGCCGGGTTACCGCCTACGTCACACGCCGCGGCCGCTGACTGTACACGGAGGTCGCGGGGGTGGTGTAGGGTTTTATGTAAAACGCGGTTTGAGCGTTCGTACCTGGTCCACTCCAGGTGACCCAAGATACGACACCGTTGAACAAATGTGGATTACCTTAACCTTAAATGGAAATAAAATCGCAATAGGTACAGCGTATCGTCCTCCACGATTTGACTTGGACCTCTTTCTCGATGCCATGACTGACTCCATTAGTTCCTTAGTAAAATGTGACCATTACATACTACTAGGCGATTTTAATGTCAACTTATTAAATGCTAACGGGCAAACTAAAAGAGTATCCGAGTTCCTGAATAGTTTGAGCTTAAAACAACTTGTAAGTTCTCCTACCCATTTTACAGACCATAGTGAAACTTTGATCGACCTAGTATGTTCCAATATCAATCACAAAAGTGTATCAGTTGAGCCCTATGGCTCAATTAATGGTCACTCGCTTGTCGTCTGTGAACTTAATATTAAGCGTAGTAGATACAAACCCCATACAATAAGGTACAGGCCGATTAAGAACATTAACGGTGAAATTTTTGACAATGACTTATCGAATGTACAATGGGACAACATTTGTAGTATGCATAATATAAATGACATGGTTGAGGAATTTAATAAAAACATTTTGAAATTGTACGATGCGCACGCTCCTGTGAAGACATGCTTGATAAAGGAACCGTCATATCCTTGGATTACTGAGACTATCAAGCTTATGATGCTCTTACGAAATGACGCTCTAACCAAGTATCGCAAGACGAGGTCAGACTCTAAAAGGGCATACTATAAACAGCTGAAATCGTTAGTGGTTAGTTCTATATTTAGGGAAAAAGTCGCTTACTTTAAATATAATATTAATAATAAAATAAAAGACCCTAAAACTTTATGGAACAACTTAAAAAACACGATTCTACCAAGTAAACAAGCTGAAGACCTACCAGCTCACTTTAGAGATCCAGAACAAATAAATAATCACTTTTTAAATGTCCCTGGCAACCACGTCTGCAATGCTGAGCAAAAAACCTTCTTTGAGTCCCATCGTTTCGGTGACGATAGCTATTCATTCGCATTGAAACCAGTTACCGCCAATCAAATCTTGAAATACTTTCACGAACTTAAGTCTAATGCTGAAGGCTGTGATATGATTACCTTGAATATGCTTATATCTACCCTTCCATATACGCTTAACACCATAACAGATATTATAAACTATTCGATCGGCTCAGCAACGTTCCCTGACATCTGGAAGATTGCAATCGTTAGACCATTACCTAAAAAAACGGATCCAACAGATTTGAAGGACCTCAGGCCCATCAGTATTCTGCCCTGCCTATCCAAGATAGCCGAGAGGGCCGTGTGCCAGCAGTTGACACAATATTTAGAAAAGCAAAAAATACTCCCAGAACTACAGTCAGGTTTTCGAAAACAGCATGGTACTGCTACGGCTCTTTTGGATGTTACAGATAACATTTTGGCGGCACAGGATAAGGGCATGTGTACACTGCTGGTGCTACTCGATTTCTCGCGAGCCTTTGACTGCATTAATATTGACTTGTTCCTCTCAAAACTGAATTATTACGGATTTGACCAAAATGCGATAAACTGGTTCCGAAGTTACCTTACTAACCGTAAGCAGCGTGTGGAAATCCGTTTGAGCAATGGCTCATCCCTTGAGTCGTCACTCACCCCGGTTAAAAGAGGCGTTCCGCAAGGCTCTATACTGGGCCCCATAATATTTATTTTGTATTGCGCAGACATTATAAAGTCTCTGAAGCGATGTAGGTATCATGTTTACGCTGATGACGTGCAAGTATATATTTCTTTTAAGCCTAGTGACTATGGCAGCGCGTTAAAGGATCTCAACGATGATCTCAACAGTATAGCATGTTGGGCTGAGAACAATGGTTTGGTACTTAATCCGACCAAAACTAAATACTTGCTCTTCGGAACCAAGTGCCAAATCAATTTAGTACCGGCAACACTTAACGTTACTCTACTGGGTGAGACGGTCAGTCGAGTCAGTGAAGCACGTAATCTGGGACTGATTATGGACACGGACTTGAGGTACGAAGCGCACGTGGCAACAGCGGTGCGCACTTGTTTCTATCGGTTGAAGGTTCTTTATAAAATAAGGTCTTACCTATCCGAGGAGCTGCGAATTCAACTAGTTGAGTCGCTCGTACTCTCAAATTTAAATTACGCGGACACCGTTATTGGTCCCAGATTGTTGGCAAGAACGGAACGTTTGGTTCAGAGAGTGCAAAACGCCTGCGCCCGTTTCTGTTTTAAAATTCCACCAAGAACTCACGTGACACCGTTTTTAAATAAGCACTCAATCCTGAAGATGAAGTCGCGTCGTAAGCTGCACTTGGCTTGCCTACTTTTTGGAGTCATAAAGTACAAGCAACCGACCTACTTGTACGCTAAACTAAGTTGGATCGCTAGTAGAAGAGAATGCGCCAGCAGACAGTGCTCGCAGCAACTTTCTACGCTACCTCACAAGACAGCGGCTTTTAGGGGCAGTTTTAGGTACGCCGCTTCTAAATGTTGGAACAATATTCCCCCGCCAATAAGGAACATAAAATGTCTCAATACCTTCAGGATTCGATTACGGCAGTTTCTAATTGCCTCGCAAAAGGAACAAGGCATGGCTGTTTCGAACACGTCCATTATATAGCTCGTTAGCGTGTTTTTATGTTTCCAAGTCATTCTTCTTGACGTAATTTGTGCCGCATACTAAATCTGTTAAATTGTGAGTATACTTAACGCAACTTTCTGTACACACCACACTTTACACATAACACACACATAGTCTTTTTTGACAGACTCAGCTCGACGTCAGTATGCCACTACAGGGACCCAGCAGAATACCAGCGTCAGGTATATTTGCCTGACACATGCTGAGTTGGGCTCCCATTTGATGCATCCGTGAAGCACACACCGCAATATGCATTTTTTGTTTGTTTGCCACATAAAACTTTTTAGCTTTACTTTTTTTTTTTGGATTTTATTACTTTTTAATTTTTTAAATTTTTTTTTTTATGCATGTAATTCAATGTATCTATATCTGTGATAGTTTACATTTTCTATTTATTTATTTTTTGTTAATTTATGTTTTTAGGTTTATGTTTGTAATTTTATTGTGCTTTTGTGTATTGTGTGTTAACTTTGTTGCATCAAATAAATGTTTTATCTATCTATCTATCTATCTATCTATCTATTTAAAAAATTCTTTTTCCTGTAAGATGCTCGAAAATCTGGCAAAAATAGGACTCACAAAATCTCGCCCTTGGGGTGGGTTTTTGAATTGAGGAGGTATTTTGACAGGTTTTCAGGCTAAACTTAACTTCAAATGCATGTATTTTCATTTTCACACGAGCAAAGCCGTTGGCAGAAGCTAGTAATTAATATTTAGAGTGAAAACATCGTAGAGGTATGTTGGTGAGTTTACACAGTGTACCTCGATGTTGTCTAGCTAACCGCATGTTGCCTTAGCTTTTAGATTATAATTTTGATTTAGGTTGAATTTCATGTCTGGTACCTAGGCTTTCCTTAGAAAGCCACAACTCATTAGTTTGACCTCGGCAGAACGGTAGCCTGGATTTACATGTATTTTGTGTGTGATTTATATTATTTTGTGTAAAGTAAAAAAAAACTCATTTTTTTAAACGGACTTTATGAATTACCTAATGTGGATGTACGCGCCCAGATCGATGTGTGTGCAATGTAGAATTGCACACACATCGATCTGGACGCGTGGTCCACGCGACGCGACGCCACGTGTCGTCGTTCTACGTACAAATCAGGCGTGATACATGTGGGCGTCGGTCTAATGTAGTTCCAGCTTTACTTCATGTATACTCACACACATAAGACACCCAGACCCGGAACAACTATCTGTAGGCCATACAAATATTTTTACCGTGCGGAAATCGAAACTGCGCACGCAGCGAAACAACCAAATTCACGCAAAAACGGCTGAACGGATTTGGATGAAATTTGGCATGCATATAGCCTTTGATATGGAAAAGAACATAGGCTACCTTTTATCCGATTCCTTCAGTACCTACTTAATGCCACGCGAGCGAAGCCGCAAGCAAAAGCTAGTAATATATACATAATTACCCAGTAAAATCAGGTAGGTACTACATTTTTTATAATGGACTGGTTGATAAAATTTTAGTTTTCAAACATTTCTAGCCCCCTTTTGCAGGAAGTATGAAAAAGGTAAAATTAAAGATTTGAATTTGCTTTTATAACCGTATTGGAATCCCCTCTAACAACTGTCGACCTGACCGCAAGTTTAATTGTGTTTCTCAAACGAGGTATTGACCATCCGAAACTTTCAACAATCCCAAGAACTTTTCATTAGGCGAAAGACAATAAAACTTTTCTTTTTCACAAATTGATGAATCCTTGTTGATACGGTTCTTGTACGCTAGTACATATTATTTTATATTAGACTAACTTCTGCCAGCGGCTTCGCTTGCGTGAAAGTAGGATTCTCCATACAAACTTTGAACCCCCATTTCATCCCAAGTGGAAAACGACACAGAGGGAAGACCATTTACAAGATGGGCGGATGACATTTTGAAAAAGGCTGGTTCTAACTGGATGGCTACAGCACAAGATAGGGAAAGATGGAGTTCTTTAGAAGAGGCCTTCACCTGCGAAGGAGTTCTTTATGCAAGAACCCCTCCGCAAATAATTCTATCTCTCCCTTCTATAAGCAAATAATAATATATTAGGATTAATTTTTTTACAACTTATTTATATGATATAGGTTTAACTTAGATTTATATTTTACTTTGTTATCTTTAATTGCAGGAAATGAAAGGCTTGTGTATTTATTTTATTTTATTATTCATCCCTTTAGGAGGTGAATTTTTGAAAATCCTTTTAGTGTTCGCTTACGTCATACAAAGAACCTTTGTGCAAACTTTCATGTTCCTAGTCTCGGTAGTTTCGGCTGTGCGTTGATGTGTTAGCCAGTTTCTCCTTTTATACAAGGTGTAAGGGACAGCCCTCCACAAACTTTAAGGGCTTGCTCAGTAGACGAAACTGAACAACCTTCCACAAAAATTTTTTTCAGGTTTATCATCTGTCAAATCAAGTTTATCATTTTCTATGGTGAGGCGGATTTTTTTTTCGTTTCCTGAAAAAAAAAAAAATTGTGGAAGGTTGTTCAGTTTCATCTACTGAGCAAGCCCTTAAAGTTTGTGGAGGGCTGTCCCTTACACCTTGTATATAGATACACACCCTCAACAATTTATAGGTCGAATGTTACGAAATCATGTCGGTAAGTTTTCGTTTTTCTATCGCACTCCATTTGAAATTCGATTCAAATGGTACAAGAGCAATCGAAGTAAGGCTAATGTTTTTTGCGCAATAAATGATTACTTAAGTACTTTAGTGTAACAGAGTACCTACCAATGTACAAGTAAATACAGTCACACTAAAAAATATTATAAAGGGGAAAGTTTGTATTACCTATGTAGTGTTGTGTGTACGGCAGTCTTATAAAAGGCGCCAGATAAACATATATGGAAGGTACCCGAAAACCATCAATGAACTGTTTTTCAAAAAAGGTAAAGGATCACGATAGACGTCGATTCAAGACAGCTTTATGTCTTTCATTCCGTTTTGGAAAATAAAAATGTCTATAAATGTAGTCCGAGGGTTTTTTTTTTTTTTTTTTATCGTTATTCCTCGTTTGTTTCGCACCTACTCTAGAAGGATAAACGCAATTAGATGTTTGCCACACGGGTAGACTATGCCTTGGAATAGGACAATTTCGCAGAGTGACATAGGTACCTACATATTTTCTGCATTAACGCGGACGAAGCCGCTGGCACAAGCTCGTTTGCCAATATGCTCACCCTTCTACACACATCGTGTATATCAGGGACCTGTAATAACACACCCTACGTTACATGGAACCTATTTTGAGAAGACAAGATTAGGCTTCAGTTCAATTACAGCGGCGAACGTACGTGAAACCACTTCCCCGTGACGTCGTCACTTAATATTCGCGAGCTCGGGTTTCCACAATTACACTGCGAGGAAGCCTCCAGGCCGCTTCCAAGCCTGTTTGTTACCAGAAATGAGTAATGGCTCCTGGAAATTGCCTTCGCTAATAACTTCTTACAGAGTTTTCAGGTCTGATCTACCCTCAACAAATAGGGATGGACGAGCACTGATGTACACCAACTTCTTAATAAAAGTTAAGGCGGAATTTTCGCTGTCACTTTGTTTTGACTTAAACGCCTTGTTTATTAATCATTGTCGACTCCGTTTTGAAGATGTGAAAACGTGAAGAAATTTTACTTCATTTTCTTTTCGTCCTGTTCTTAAGCCAACCAACTGAATAATGTTCGCTGGCGCCATTTATTTAGGAAGCTACGTATAAAAAGTTATTAGTAAAGAAGAAATTAACAACTAATAAAAGCTCTAGTTGTTAATAAAAAAGAAAATAACAACTAACGAAGCTTGTATGAAAAAAAATCGTTTACGTATTTTTTACTCTTTACTATTCATTCCGTTATTTCTATTCAGATTATATAGATATTTTCTTTTTAATTGGGACTTTTTCCGTCCGTACCTCGCTGCCGTATACAATTCAATAATAATGCACTAGCTTCTGCCAGTCGCGTGAAAATAGAAAATTGTATAGTAAGGCTATAAAGTAATCAAAAAGAGAAAATAAATGAAAAGTAAAGAGAAGTGATAAAGCAACATTGACATTTCCCTTATATTTCTGCGTGCCCGAAAAACCAACAATGAACTGTTTTTCATTAAAATGTAAAGGATCACTATAGATTCAGGACAGCTGTATGTTTTCCGTTTTTGAAATTAAGGATAAGTCTATCGTTTATCGACAAAAAGCAGTAAAAGGTTCGATGACCGCTATAGCTTTATATCTGGCTCCTATCATAGATACTTCATGGACTGAAGACGAGTCGCCGCCAACTCAATAACCCGCCGCAGTAATCTCGTTACAGCACCAAGTCCCTAAACCCCAGCAAATATAAGTTGTCGACTTATTAATATTTACTCAAGACCCAGTTAAATATTACTCCTCAGACTATTTCAAGTTAATTTCGCGGGACCAATGGAATTACTCAGGTAATTAATTCGTTAATCAAGTTAGAAATCCGGTTGGTAAACAATAGACCTGGCGAAATTCCGACGCGCTCACTCAATTCCGAAATGAAAAAGTTATTTTTATGCCTCGTTAGCCATTTTCTATACTGGCCTTTACATAAATATCTCTCTAATTACTAAGGGGGTAATTGCTCCTGGGTAGATTGGTACTTAAACTTCAAATGATATTGTTTGCGTCAGCAAAGTTGGAACTTTCTTACAGGTCTTTTAAGTTAAGTAAGCATTTCTCCAACGTAATAACTACTATTAAAGTAACCTTTGAATATATTTGAATGTAAATAATAAAAACCCTTGGACGGTAATACGTATGTACGCTGTGTAGAAGAGATTTCCGATGTTGAAAAAATGTTTCCTTTTATATTTTATCGCTGAACAAGGTATGAGTTTCGTATACTTACTTAAAATCTACTATCTTACTCCATCTACAAGAAAACCAACTTCTAAGCTACGAAACTTTCCGCTTTTAATTGAGATTAATAAGCATCGTGATTGATGAACTAGCTAGGAAGCAGACATTTATTCAGGTTTATTTTTTCTTAAATCCGACACATTGTAACGCTTCCAGCAGTAGGTATCAACGCACCACATAATATTAATGTCGCATGTCGCTTGAAATTCCTCACGTCGACGGGCAAAGGTAAAAATCGTGCTGAAAATAATGATCACCCACACCACTGTGAATACACCTTCGTTCCGCCGTCGAGAGGAACACTTCATCGGTTTTGTTGGATTGGAATCAGAGCAAGTTTTCCTATAACGAAGTTAGATCAGACAAACAGGAGCGACATCCGACCGTCTACTCGTCTAACATCATTAGATACCGCTCGTTAGTGCCGCTTCTGACGTCCAATCTGGGAGAATTGTGAAAATTTTATTGAGTTACAGACGCCCTACATCTTCGAATCTGCCTCGTAAATAGTGATGCGATTACGATACCTCGACTGTCGACAGTTCTACAGAGAATATATTATTATTGCGTTGATTCCATTGCGGATCTAGTTTTTGCCGTATTGAATTTAACTTTGAATAGAGGAACCAACACTACTTGTTCAATGTTGTCCTCTTACTCATTCCTCGGTCTCTGTAAATAACTAGACGCAATTTTGTCAGTTAGATACAGTTGGAATTAAATCTAAAAGCTTTTTATGTTGACTTCGTCTACAAATAGCGATAAAATCACTTGAGAGATACAAATAAATGTTTCATGTCGCTTCACTAAGAATAAATGTATTTGGAGAGAGTCCTTTGTAGGATAACAATACTATCATGAGACGTTATTGTATTCAGAGTCATGTTACAGTATAAGGGAATTGCTTTTGCGGTAACTTGTCAAAGCGACTCGTGACTCCTCTGGGGATTGTTTAACAAATCCTTCAATCTTAATCTTCTTGGTTTTATTAGATTACTCGCCTTTGTTCTTTTAATCTATGAAAATTAAGCTAGACATTTGTAAGCTAAACCATGAACAGTAATCCTCTATAATGAACACGTTTTCCTCGTCAGACGCTTAACATTAATTAAAGCGGTCCCTGAAAAGTGTCCCTCTGCTTTCTCACATCACTATGGGATGTACTCGTAGGTTCTTTAATCAATCCAACTGTCGCATCCTCGTCCAACAACTAACATTATTTCAGTCCGGAAATTTGATTTCAGCTCGATCCCCTGGACAGGTTTATGTGTCATTAAAATTCAAGCATACAGACTTTATTATCCGGTGTAACGACTGACACGTCCGAGACTGCGCTAGCCCTTACCTTCACATTATTAAAACGTACCTTAAATAAAAGTTACCCAACTAAAAACATTAAAAGGGCACGAGACCCAGTATATCAGAATTATACGTCTGATTTATTAGCCATTACACTGGTGCTCTACATTTTAATACGAACAGTTTGAACTCAGTGTGAATAGCATTAAATCATAATTAGTTGTACGTGCTGTATGAACATAATATGAGGTCGGACGTATTACGTGAAATAGCGAAACTTTGCGCACTTCACCTCGGCGAGCTTAATGCTGCGACGATATAGAGCACTTTGCATTAACACTGAGAGTCGTTGCTCTTGAATCTTGATTAATGGACCAAAGTATCTGTAAATCTTCATCTTATAATGATCCTGTTACCTGAGACCGTTTGCTTGCTAGGTTTTTTTTTTTATTTTGCTCGGACCTAAGAAACTGCAGAGGCTAGCGTTGGCTGTGTTGTCGGCTTATGCCTGTATTCATCCTTCTTAGTTCGCGCTTTTATGGTCCCTTTGTGGGTCTTTCTTCAGGAAATCTGTAATATATTCTATGATGTTTCTGGTCATATATGTGCGTTTTACTAGGTACTGAAAACTATTGTCAAATCCTCGCACCATTCACATCTGTACATTACATACTATAAAACAAAGTCACTTATCGCGTCTGTCTGTTTCTCCGCTCACATCTTCTAAACCACGCTACGGATTTCGAAGCGGAAAAGAATAGAAAAAGCGATAAACGAGGAAGGAATATAGTATACCCCTTGCAAACCATTATGATTTGCACCAATGTAAAGCCGAAGCGAGACGCTATAGACCAGTGTCGATAATTTTTAAAACAAAAAATACGAATAGTAGGATGAAACCCATCACAAAAGGAGGAGAATATTATAAAAATGAAAGGAAAAATAATTTACGGGCGATCTGAGGTCGGGAAGGGGGTGGGGGTGACTTTTTAAGGGGGAAAAACGGTTTTTCTCGATTTCCGGCAAAACTAAAAGTCCTATGGAAAAAAGTCAAATGGCAAAGTTGTAGGTAATAAAAAGATCTAAAACTTTTGTATTAACACTTTTTTCACATAACCTCAAAATTTATGTGAAAAATTCAAAATATATTTTATCTAAAATATATTTTAAACATATATATTTCATATATTTTATCTAAAATATATGAAATATATATGAAAATAGGCCATAAGTTAGTTAGTAAAAATATATTTACGATGTGTATTTTATATATCATATGGGAGTAACTAAGTTTGTTTGTGCAAAATAAAGGAGATTATTATTTTTTTAATCTTCTTAGTTTTTTTGTAAACTTGTCACAATTATCTTCAAGAAACTCAACGTGCACGTGTATTTTTTTAAACGATGTTGTATACTATACTGTATTTCGAATACTGGCTAGGCTAACGGTTGTTACAGCTGCTACGAAATAATATATTAGGTATGTATGTAGTAAGACCCGGACCCGCCTAGCCCCTTCCCCACTCCTCTATGAAATACCTTTTGATGGGCTAAAATTTTTCGTAGGTCACTCAGATAAATATAAGTTATCTAAAAATAGTTATAAATAGGCATCTACGCATATAACTTAAAGAAGATTCGACTCCTTTCTCCAAATATTGTAGACGTCTTATTAAGTATTAATTTTATCAACTTATTTGTTTGTTAATTATAGTACTATATTTTGATTTGCAATTTTTTTTGTTATCTATGTAACATGTAATTTTACGTTTTTCGAGTAATTAAAGTGTAAATTTTAATAAATAGCTCTACATTCAATATAATAATTGAAAAAAATTTCGAATTCGAGTTTTTTTCGGTTTTTTGCATTTGCTGAGAAGATTTACTATGGTAACATATATATTTTTTTTCACCATCGGAAAGTAGAGATTTCAACGAACAGACACCATATAAACTTTTTGAAAAAAAAAGATATTTTGACGGGTGATTTTTCGATTGAAAATTAGGGTGATTTTTCGATATTTATTCAAAATAAGGTGAAAAAATAAATATTTCTAATCAAATAAATTACAGCGTATTTGGGACATAAAAAGGTAAGTTTTCACCAAATTTCGTGATAAAATATTGTTTTTTGAAAGAGATAAAAATAAAAAACCAAAAACATGGTTTTTTGAATTTTTCACATAAATTTTGAGGTTATGTGAAAAAAGTGTTGATACAAAAGTTTTAGATCTTTTTATTACCTACAACTTTGCCATTTGACTTTTTTCCATAGGACTTTTAGTTTTGCCGGAAATCGAGAAAAACCGTTTTTTCCCCTTAAAAAGTCACCCCCACCCCCTTCCCGACCTCAGATCGCCCGTAAATTATTTTTCCTTTCATTTTTATAATATTCTCCTCCTTTTGTGATGGGTTTCATCCTACTATTATTATTTTTCACTTTTTATTATTTTTGAAGGCATCTACCCTGGTCTACTAGTTCTATCTAAGAATGAAATGTTTTCGTCAAACTCATTTATTATAACCAGCCCTTTTTCTAATATTACAGGGAGTTCAAGCTGGTACTAAGACCGGACCCCAGCTCGGTATTCGCAGACGGCGTCCAGTTCCATTCTACGGGCGGTGAGGTGGACTTTAATCCTGCCAAGGTCTACTCAGGGAAGCTGGAAGGTTGGTTTTTAAAGATAAAGCTACCTAGAATAATTAATCATCCCATTTACTCATACTATGCTCTTTCGAAGGTCAGACTAAAATAATTATGGTGTAAGAATCTGTGAATACATATAAAAGTCAAAGTCCCGACTCACTGACTCATCAACGCCCAGCTTAAACTCTTGGGCCTAGAACGCTGAAATTTTGCACTTTGGAGGTCTTGTATGGTTTAGTAATATTTATTGAGAAACTAACACGCGTGCGAAGCCGCTGGCAAAAGCTAGTCTCTCAATAATCGTAGGGGCCCAGCAGGATCGAACGAAGCCTACTGGGGCCAAAGATCTGCTTCTGAAAGGATGAAGGATTCGGCCCAGTTCGAAAGGCTACTAAGGAATAGCAGTGTGTTTTTAGTTAGTAAAAGTCTGACGCTATCTTTCACTCCGCCCTAGAGCGGGGTGTTATTGGATGATTTTCCCACATAAAAAAGGCTCTCAATAATATTAGTTAAGTCTGACAGCCACCACAGACGACGGTTTTTTTTTATGAAATAAGTAAAGTGTGAGAACGCAAAGTTGCTTCACATCTCGCACAAATTATAATTATTTATAATCTGTGTGGGGAAATTAGCTATTGTGGTGCAGTAGTTAACTTGTCATATTAATGAACGGGATTGTATCATTTTAACGTAACATTAACGCTACAAGCCACGTTTTTTCGATGTATTTAACTCGATGGAAAATTCTCTTACGGAGAGCTGGGACATAAGTAATTGTAATTTCAATACCAGCTACGTATAATTGTATCTATATATAAAGTAGACGAAAGTTTACATGTTTGTGAGCCTCCACACTTCAAATTCCTAAATTATTTCGTCGAAACTGCTATTAACATATATATTAACGATAGAATTTAGTTCTGGATCTCAATCACACATGCACGAAGTCATACAATACTCTTATCAGCTTAACTAACTTAAATACCCTTATCGTGTCAAAAGTTTGCTCCAAAGCCGGCTATTATTTCCAGGCTATTTCTCTTTATAAAATTCCTCTTCCCAGAAGAAATGTTCCCTTACTTTTTGTAAAAATGAACGTTAGATGTAAGATATGTGCTTAAATTTATAGCGCAAAGTTCAGTCTAGCCTAAAAGTTTCTCCTGATATGATGTAACCTGTTAAACGTGAAAGTGAGCGGTATTTTATATTAGAGATTTTACGGGCCATTTAATTCTAATTTACGTTCAGGTCAGCTTGATAACACAAAGTATAAGGGTCTGATTGTAATTTAATTTCACCAGAGAGTGAGCATTTACTCGTAGCTGTCTACTAACTTATATTACTTTTTTAGTCTAGCGTGTATCCAGGTCGAATCAATCGCCTCTACGTTACGTCAAAAAGCATAATTAAATGTAATGGACTCTTACTAAATATATTCCATTATTGCTGTTAAATCTTACCAACCGACCCAGTAATTAAAATACGATTTCGATATTATAATAGCAGTCGAGGAACCAAAGTAATTGGCGCGTTAAATACACAGAGATGTAGCGATGAACACAATAAAACATCACATAATCTAGCCGCGGCATCAGATAAGCATTAGTGATGTAATCCCGGGGCTTAGCCAAGAGAGATGTCTGCGTAGGGTTGACTGTACCATAACAATAGAATCTTATCGATACCTATATTTTTACCACTAGGAAAATCGAGATTACGTTCATTTATTTTCCTTTCTCAGTTAGGCCTTACCAAATATAATTAAAAAATTGAATTAAAATGACACAGATCCTATCTTAATAACAGTTTCATTACCGCGTTTTTTGCAGCTTTATGATGATTCTCGATATTTTTTATAACCTAATTAAGAGAGCTTCGGTTCAAGTTCTTTAAAAGTGGATATCTGCAAAAACTTAGGAGCCTTTTCAAATTCAATTATCATTCAAGGGTTTTAACAAAATATACGAATGATAGAAAGTAAAAACCAAGTTGGTAGTTTTTGGAGAAACAAAAAGAGGTTATCTGTACTCATCATTGTTATAAGTGACATTTCGTCAACCCTACACAATGAGGAACTGTAGCAAAGGCAGTCACGTGCGAGCGACTCGTTTGTGCCAATTCATGCAGGCTCCTAATACATGATGTGAGGCAGGGCTGTGCTCTTAATACTTTACCGAATTCCACGGACATACCCGAGCTTGTCGAGCCAATTCGTGGTGAAGGTATATTGCATCGTTAGCATACTACTCGAGAGGTATTTAGGTGGCTCAACCGATGTTAAGTGCCTTCATAATTTATTGGAAGATGCAGTAAGATTAGTACTTGTCAACGGTTAGGCTAACATTCATACATATTTAAGGGCCAAGCGCCCGAAAAGTGCCATAAAACAGTGATTTCTGAGGCCTACTCCTCCGTAACAGCTAAGCCAATTGGTTTGAAAAAAATATATGTTTATTATAGATTCATGAGCAATAATATCAACATTTGATTTTTTCGTGCAATTGATACTTTTGTAAAAAAAAAATTTTTACAGTTTCGCAACTTTTCCCTACTCCTTCGAAACGGCTTGGACCTTTAGAAACATTTTTACACATAAAACTTGATGGTTAAATATCCTTCAAAGTGAACATTGCATATGTAAATCAATATCTCGTAGAGAAAATGGATTTAAAGCGCTTTCCGGGCGCTGCTGGCCGCAAATAAATGCACAGATTTGCGTACTGCCGCCTAGGCGAGTGCGAGAGTTGCGTTCACATAATTTCGGTCAGATGGTTCAAGGGACTATACGCCTTAAATTAAAAATGGTATGAAATAAAAACCATTACAACTGACTAAATGGTAAACACGAACCTTTCTGCTACACAGTTTCTTTACAATTACAAATTACGGTATATCAACTAGGCCAGTATTACGAAACGTTTCAGTTGCGCAGTTGCTATAAAACCCTTTATTTGTCAATAAACTATCCACTTGTTATTGCGATACACTTTTAAATTGAAAAATATTAATAAAATAGAATTAACAATTTTTTGCCTTCCTTTCGGATAGGTTTGGCAAAAATTTATATAATATTTTCAAACTATCTTCTGCCATCGACTTCGCTCGCGTGAATGCACAAAATATAGCCTATGTTACCCAGTGATAAAATAACATTATGCTGGTAAAAGAATGATTAAATTCGGTCTAGTTATTTTTGAGTTAATAATTACAACTAAAATTGCAAATCTTATCTGTTTATAACTTTAGTATATAATACTCGTAAAATAAAATAATCAATAAATAACGTTCCGCGAAGCATCTCTACATAAATAACTTTTCATTCAAATCGACAATTCGCAAAAACTCGCCGCAGATTTGTAAATTTCCATCATTGCAGTTCAGAAAATTCGTTTTTATTCCTACCCAACATTAATTGGTCGGCGGGCTGCGGAATCAAATTGTTTTCCTTAAACGAATTACTCCTTTGTACGAGGTTACTTTTAATTATGAGCGAAAATACCTACTGTTAAAATTACTTTGTCGTTATTCAGTTAACTGAAATCGCTGATGGGTGCCTTAACCTGGCAAATGAACGGCGGGCCGTAAGTCTGTCCTAACTACAATCTAAGAAAGTTAAATAGATATTAAATAGCCTTGTAAAGAGTATGCGTCTCAATGGTATCCAATTTGAAAAAACAAACAAAAAGATTACTGAAACACCATGTAATAAACAAATCAGTCGCCTGTAACTTCATTACAAAATTTCGGTTTGCTTTAATTAAAATATAATTTAGTTGAGTACCAGACATACTCCAACCCTTCACTTATTTCTTAAGTCTTTGAAACAACCAATTAAACATGAGCCCAACAAACTTCTACATTCTGTGACTAACTTAATAAAAGGAAATTATGTGCTGCGACCCATCTGGAACGCCGGAGACAAAGTGAATTTTGAACAAATTACTTCATAAGTTTAATGAAGTATGTTTCGCGCAAATTCGTATTTTTGTTTAGGTAGGTTTATTTAATAAAATTATGAAATACCTAGAATTCATCATGAAGGTCTAGGGAAAAATAACAACAACAAAATTCCAAACAAAAAAAGTTCTGGCTCATAAATCACGAGCCCTTCAAAAATGTTATCCAATTATTAAAATTCTTCGCTTTTAAATTATTTGCCCTTTGTTCGTTGTATTCGAACAAAGATCAAAATCCCATAAGAATTGGGGCAGGTGGCTTCCGTTAAATTACGCATCACCATTACTCAAAATCTTGATCCAGCGATTCGGCCGCGCGTAATAATGCAGCCTTTGATTTTATCCCTGAAGACATCAGACCTCATTAAAAACATTTATCAGAAGGTACATCAGGTCCATTACAGGCTTACGCGGTTGTTTTACAAACCGATTTTTGCCTATTACCCGTTGCCGGAAAATGAAGGAGAAATGGAGTGTAGGTGAGAGCAGTAATTACCGTTATTTATGAGCGGTTTCAATCCCTCCCCCACTGCGACTGCAAGTTGTGATTTTAATTCATTCAGAGTCCCGAGGCTCTTTGCACCTCGAATTAGTTTACATAAAATATCGTCTGCCATTTATTTGAGTGTCCCAAGTTGTTTGTATTTCAAAAGCTTACTTTGAGATCCTGAAGTCTTTGTGTTAAAAGTCTCCATTCATTTGAAACTATTAATTATGTAATGTAAAAACTTAATTAATTATGAAAAATTGTAATTTTACTTTTGTTTAGATGACGAATCCTCTCACGTCTACGGTGTTATCACAGCTGATGGTCTCTTCGACGGAACGATTTGGACTACTACAGAAGAATATTACGTGGAGCCTATATCTCGGTACAACATCGACCATCCCTCCATGCATAGTGTTGTTTATCGAAGATCAGACGTCGAGCACCCATATGATAAAAGTGAGGGGGCACCATGTGCATCACATCTACTCCATATGAAGAGAACTTCTGGACAAGAAGTTGAATTATTTAATTTTACCGATCAACGAAACATTAAAGACTCATCCCTTAACAATTTTACTGAAGATCTCCGTAGCGAAATACATAGACGAAAGAAAAGATGGCTCCCTGAAGATGAAATGCAAGACGACGAGCCAAAGAAGAATCCTGAATTACCTTTAGACTTAGACTTTCCATATACCAGCAACAATGAGCCGGGTGATAAGTTAAGCACTAGAAAACCTAAAACCAAAATCGATAAAAGTAACCTCATAACTAAGGTGCGACTCGATTCGGAAGAATCGAGACCAAAGCCAAAGACGCACGTCGAACTGATAAAAACGAAAGCGGGAGTTGTAACTGTTAGTAAGGACATAGTAAAGAAGGAACCAGTGGGGTACACAGTGTTGTCGGCGAATGCGAGTGACGACGGTCGACATGTGAACAAGAGAGCGACAGTAGATCCGAGGAAAACTACGTGTCTCGTGTACTTGCAGGCCGATCACATGTTCTATCAAAGATACGGCTCAGAGGAGGCGTGTATCGAAGTCATGACGCGGCATGTCCAGAAAGTTAACGCAATATACAAAGTGACAGGTAATATTTTAGCTTCACCCAACCATGATACGCCGACTTCATTATATTTTCCGTACTAATGGTAAAACTTGTTTCAGACTTCAACCAAGATGGAAAACCAGATAACATCACATTTATGATCAAAAGAATTAAAGTCCACACGTTAGACGCACTCAAAGATCCTGCCTATAGGTTTCCGAATAACTACGGAGTAGAAAAATATTTGGAACTTTTTTCAGGTTGACCTTTTTTCATCAATATTCAATTATTTAATAAGAACGGCCGTCTCTCCGGAGGGCTATTCCTCAAAGTTAAGCTATTACACTAATAAATTACAAGTGCTTAAAAGCGGAAGGCTTGTTTCATTTTTTTTATAGATGAATTAATTGTTGAATATTAATGATTTATTTTCTTTCAGAGGAAGATTATGATGCCTTCTGTTTGGCGTACATGTTTACTTATCGAGATTTCGAAATGGGAACACTTGGGCTGGCTTGGACGGGGGATTTGAAAAATGCCGGTGGCGTCTGTGAGAAGAATGGGGTGAGTGTGACTTTGACGGATAGCTTTAAGGTTAATTTTGTTTTATTATATATTTTGATTTGTTCGGTAGCATTACCGCGGCAGCATGAAATCGTTGAACACCGGTATCGTGACGCTGCTGAACTACGGCAAGCACGTGCCGCCGGCCGTCAGCCACGTGACCCTCGCTCACGAGATCGGACACAACTTCGGATCACCGGTAATTATTGGCTTTTAACTTTCAACATAACTGAAAACCTTGCAATTCTCTTTCAAGGTTTTCAGTTATAATGAAAGTATTAGTTTGTACAAATCAAGTTGCAGGGTTAATGTCGTTTTATTTGTCAATATCTTACTGAAATATTAGGTGCTTCTAGAACTTTAATTAATATTTGCCTGCATCCTTGCGTTAAATTACTACTAACTTTATTCAAGGCACATAGTTTACTAAGAACTGCACTTCGTATCGTATGAAGTTTGCTTCGGTACCATTCTTGGAAATACAGAAATGTAGAAGGTAACTAAATTATTTCGAATTTACATGTAGTTTTGCGCAATAGCCGGCGTTTGGTAGTTCCCTTGCTCAGTACCAGCGCTGATATTATTATGAAAGCCAGGAAAAAAATCAATAAGAAATTAGTTTATAACTGATCACGGTATAGTACATCTACTTTTCTCTTGTTATGTCCTACTTTAGGCCGCTTGTATGCACAACATGTTTTTTGACGTGACACTGTTGTTTCGCAGTGTAGATACGGTCGTTAGTGTGTGAAAGCATGTTGATGAAAAAAAGTACATAAACCGCTGTGGAGTTATCGTAACGGAGACAAAACGTATATGAACAACTACGCTGCACACGGTCAAAAACGTGTGGGTACACTCAGTCTATTATAATTACTAAAGTCATGGTTGCTTTTCGTGGACCCCTATGAAGGCAGGTATAAGAATCCTTAGGCCCATATTCCAAATCCGTTTGATGGACTACCGGTTGACTGCCAATTTGATCATTCGACGTACAGTGAAGCTGAAGTACTCAGATGTAGGCCCCACACTCCACTCTATAATCCCTTCGCGTTAAGAAAATAGTGATTCATCAGTGCAACTGCAAAATAAAGGCGTATTCACTGGGGTAAAAATTAGACCATTCATATGAAAGCAAACTTTTCACAACACAGTATTTTCATATGATAATGTTTCGTAATTGTTTTAAAATTCAATCAAAATTTTCACTTTTTTTTACAAATACTGAGGTATTAATTTTTCAAATAGACAAAACCGCGTCCGTACTGTTAGAAAGGCTTTTTTCAACTAGTAATAGTGAACATGGCTTACTATTTTACTATGATCTAACTGGTCGAGGGGCGTGGAAGCTGAGTGACAACGATGAGTCACTATTTTCTTAACGCGATTACGCTTTCCCTAATTCTAGTTATTTAATCTCATATTAGTAAATTATGAAATATTTGTTCTTCCAGCACGACCCAGAGGTTTGCACTCCATTCGGTGAAGACGGTAACTATATCATGTTCGCTAGAGCAACCAGCGGTGATAGGAAGAATAACAACAAGTTCTCTCCGTGCTCGCTCAGAGCTATCGACCCGGTGCTCAACAACAAGGCGAGATCTCCGAAGGGATGCTTCACTGGTAAGACCTTCTTTCATCCAGAATCCAGAAGTGCTAAGTTGTCATGATATAACTACTGATGTAGCAGGCACGTCACTGGTATGTGATACTTTCTGATCTTACTGGACGTCGATCGCCTTAATTTGAGCTTTAGGTCAGAGAAATCTAGAACTGTGAGAATGTTAAAGGTTCAGGAATGTTCGAAAAAGTTACAGTGGCTCTGGGCAACTGAAGGAATACAGCTACTCTGTAGTCAGTAAAAATCTGATACACCTTCCTACTCCACCTATATCGAGAGAAGATATTTTATGTTACCACCTCAAAAACAAAAATCCTCTTAGATCTGTGTTCCTTCTGAAGTGAAGAGAAATTAATTCAAATAACACCAGGTAATTTAACGATTACAGAGGAGATGAGAGACTCGATGTGAATTTTGTGACCAATGTGATTAGTTCAGTTCTCAGAACCTACACAACTCCGACATAATGGAATCGCTCCCTATGACTAAGAAAACTCTAGGTTGCAAGACTACTTGGTACCAATTTCTCATGAATTTAAAATATTTTTCAGAACCACAACCAGCGATCTGTGGTAACGGCGTGGTGGAAGAAGGCGAAGAATGCGACTGTGGCTGGGCCAGTGAGTGCACGGACGTGTGCTGTCGCCCGCAAGCTGCCCGGCCGCAGTACAAGCCGTGCACGCTCACTGAACATAGCGTTTGCAGTCCTAGTCAGGTAATTATTAAATGCTTTACATAATAAATGCTAACTACATACAAAGGGAATTAAACGTCACGCTAAGAAAATTACGATAGCCATAGCTCGGACTCATGAATATAAAAATCTGAAGCTATTCTATGACGTACCATATACCTACTATATGGCCCAGCATTTTATTGTTATTTCATACTAGCTGTCCCCTCCGGTTTCGTCTGCGTCTTTGGTTACTGCTCTGTTTCTGTGGGTCGTAGCGTGACGTTATGTAGCCTATACTATACATACGTCATCAACCTGGCTATCTTTTTATTATTATTTATTTATTTAACATTTTATGTACACATATTATTAAAAGAAAAGATGAAAATAAACAGAAGAATGCTACAAAAGTGGTTCTATCTCTTCCAAAAACATTTTTCCAATCTGACTGATAGTTCTAACTAATTCTAATGATGAGCGCGTTAAAATAAACAAAGTAAAGCTTTTGGTTTATTATATTCTTATTATATTAGTATAGATTAGACTTAGCGCTTAAATTTGTAATTTTTACAAAATGAATGTAGAGATGAAATAAATGAAGAAATCGCTCACAATTTCTTTGCATAATGCGCGGACTCTATTTATATTAGTATTGAACACAGATTAGCAATTATTATGATTAAACCTTTCGTATGCCGTAAATAGAGACACAATTAAAAAGTTATTTGGTCTCACGTGGATCCGCGTTCGGACATACAACGGGTTAAATGCGCGTTAGCATCCAAAATAAATAAAAATAATCTCAATTTTAATAAATAACATGAACGTTTCAGGGTCCATGCTGCACTGCGTCGTGCACCCTCAAGTTCGGCGACAAGTGTCGCTCTGACAACGGTTGTCGCGACGCCGCCTTCTGCGACGGCAAGCGAGCTAACTGCCCTCAGAGCCGACACAAGCCTAACAGAACGCGGTGCGATAAGGAACTCGTCTGTTATATGGGTGTAAGTATGAGGTGTTTAATAACAACATTGGTCTTTAAAGAATAATCTCCAACTGAATTTCGATTACGGGGGCTAATTTTAAAAGAGATTAGCCTAGTGTACATAAGTTTGTGTGCAGACACAGATGCACTATCTGCTCCTATACTCTCATAAGCCGATTGGATATCAATCCAATATGACCGGAGAGAGCTGTTCTGTGCCTCGGACAGCAAGAGGTTGTCTCACGTTGTTTTCACGAATGTGGAGCGTGCATCGTGACTATATTTTATCCAAGTGTTTACCAAACGCACAACCGTATGGGTATGAAAGCAAATTATCCTTTCTTTTATTACCACACGCGCTCACGACACAATCGTCTTAGTATATTGTTAAGAATAAAATCGACTGTCCCTAGGTAAACTGTCGCATGTGAAAAAGCTTACTTTGCAGGAAAGCTATTTGAAGTTTATTTTATGGATGACTTTGTCATTAATGACTATATCTGTATACAGGGACCGATAGCGCTTTCCTTTTATAGGGTTTTACCCCGGGTTTTGAAGGGCTAGGATATTTTAATTCAATTAAAAACCCCCATGGTTTTGCTGGATAGTTTTTTAGCTAACCTTCTCGAGGGAAACCCATTCATTGACTATCCCAAAAAATTATCCGGGTTTTTACAGTCGAATACAAAAAGCGCTAACAATCAGCTATCCCATTCTGAAAGGGAAACCCCTTCGTAAGCGCTAACCAATATATTAATTCAAGCAAGTTTGAACCGTATTTTTAGCACAATAAGAGCGATCTGAAGCCAGTAGCAGCACGTGCAGATGAATTCGGCAACTCTAAGGCACACAAAGATACGCCTCCCGATCACCGCGTTATGCTAAAATATAACTTATTTTCGTTGCTTTAAAATTTATCGTGTGCCGTGCGTCGTGTAAGTGAGTGCAGCGTTGATGCAGCGCGTGTTTGTGTGCATGATGTTGTGTTTGTTTACTAATAATACGTCACGGGAACGGTAATAATATGATATTATTACCGTGTCACGGGCGTACAGCCATTTTTGCGAGAGGCGAAAGCATTCGTAATCAGTACCTACTATTTACCGCATAGGTACGAATTACGATGCGCTCGCTCTAATTTATGCCGATAAGGTTACTTATTTTTATAGTGTTAGTGCAGTGACTAATTCATAAATAATGCCTCAGCCAAGAAAAGATGCAGTGCATAGATATTTTCAGTTTGACGAGACAAATAATTGCAGCAAATGAAAAATTTGTGAAAAAAATATGAGCTCACCGAAAAACAAATTAATTTTTTACTTAGTGTACGCATCACACTTCTACGATATACAGAGGCGTAGCGTGAACTAATTTAGACGTTGTGCATCAGAGAGGCCTTTTCTTTCATAAATTCGAAACAAGACAGCGACTGTCGCAAATTAGCGTTCGACCACATCGTCGCTTACCATCAGGTGAAATAGTGGTCAAACACGAGTCTAGAAACCAAACTCTCGTTGTTAAAGAGCTCTTGCACACGTGAGGCCTGGTACACATTTGGTTCGAGGCTGAAGGCGGGGGCCCTTTCTAGGTATACATCATTATATTAATACGCACACAACTAAAGTACGCACACAACTAAAATACGCTTCGTGCCAGCCTATTGGCCAGGCGCATGAATTTGGTGAACTAACCGTGAGCCTTCCTAGACAATTGTTGTACACTACACCTTTCAATCGTGGAAATCACAGACACAATAGAAAGACAATAGGTGCGCGAACGCCAGCGTTCGCTTGGGGTTTAATGAATTAGGTGGACTTTTCAAAAACGTCTGACGACTAGGCAATTCGTATACGTTTTACTAAAAAGTTGGGTAAATAAAAATTAAAATAGTAATGAAATATCATTAGGTATATAGCTTGATGTAGAATCCAAAGTACTTAGGTACCTATTGTAAAAAACGTAATATTATACATTTTATATATTTTTAAGCATTATTAATAATGTACGTCACATTCACATCTCGTCATATATTACGTATTATATTATATCTGTATCTGTAGTATGCAGACAGAGACCCCAAACAAATCGCGCATGATTTCGCGCCATTACGGTTAAACAACAAGCGAACGCTGGCGTCCGTATAGATTATAAAATATTGAGCATTTATTTATAGGGTATTTATCCAAGAACGTAAACAAGAAGTTCTTTAAAAAGTAGTCTGTAAATATCGAAAAAAAACCTTTTACAAAAAAGAATAAATAACCAACTACAGTACAAAATAACTTAAATTTTGGAAGTGGGTGTTTCTATAATAGTCTTGTCCCTTCGTTATTTAACACTGACTTCCGAAATTTAAATTATTTTGTACTTTTCAGTGAACTTTGAAGTCGGTTATATTTTTTTTTTCTAAAAAGTTTATTTTACACTTTTTAGTTATGGCACCACCATTAAAAGTACCCCTCAGCCAAACTCATTCATCTCATAACGATTCCAATAATCCCAAACACGGTTAGAATACATTAATTTACTTTCTAGCTTCATCATCAGATCAGTTCGATGCATCTCCTCCCCTTTTTCTTTCAATCAGTCATCGACTACACGTATAAACAAACCAATTTTTCTTGTTACATCAGTTCTGCTGTGATCCTATGAGAAGTTATGTTCCATATCTTCGAAGTTCATGATCAGATCATAACAATATTTTTATGGGACCAACTTGGAAGCATAACCTTTCAATCAATATTTTTTTGATTAAAAGGTTATGCTTCCAAGTTGATTTTTAAATTCGGTCCTCAATTGTCCAAGATATTGGTGAACATACATAAAAAAAAAACATACATACAGCCGAACGTAGAACCTCCTCCTTTTCGAAGTCGGTTAAAAATAAGCAAACCTTTCCGTTATTCTCTATATAATATATACCTATAGGTATAGATATCCACAGGATAAAACCAATGAGGTCAAAGAAGAAGAATTCTAGCCTGTCTACTCCTACATAAAAGGGATAATTGCTGGCGGAACAAAATACCCTTTTATTAAGTGGAAAGCAATAAAGCATTTGGGTAACCCAATAAAGGCTAGGTTAGCGCTTACCCTTACGATATCGCTTGGGTTTCCTTCTCATTCGGCTTTCCATAGTATTTCGCTAAGTATTCGTACAAGTTTCCCAAATAAAGGGACAGTCAATCGTAAGGGAAACCCCTTGAAAGGGTTTTGAAAATTAATCCGCTCGTCCGGTCCCTGTCTGTATATACCAAAATTTTGTTTCTTAGGTTGGGTTTAAGAGAAGAGAAAGAGAAAAAACGTTTATTCGTGCCTCACACAATCATATAAACTAAAAATACACAATGAAAGAAAAAATAAAGATATAATCAGTGCGAGGCCAAAAAAGGGACCTAACTCAGCATATGTTATTTGAAAAGATAAATAACGAAAGAATCGTTAAAGGAAAATATTTTTTAGTACCTAAGCTTTAAACTTTTATTAAGCTTCAAACAGACGAAAAACGCAAATTTTCAGATTCGAGAATTTACGTAGGGACAGTCGAAATATTTGTATTAACCTCGTTGTTTTGTCAATTTGCAGGAATGCACAGGATCCATCTGCCTGGCGTACGGGCTGGAGTCGTGCCAGTGCGCGCCGCGCAAGGACGACCCGCGCTCGGCGTGCGAGCTGTGCTGCCGCAAGCCGGGCGGGGACTGCAAGTCCTCCTTCAACTGGAACACCTCGCCCTACGATGTGCCTGACATGTATGCCAAGCCGGGGACGCCCTGCAACGATTATAATGGGTGAGTTAGTTGAGATACTGCTAAGACATTGCTAATTACAATTTAAGATACAATCTATAATGTCATCAGTGTTTTTAAAAGACTAAGATTCAGATAAGTTAACTCAAGCATCTGAACTAAGAATTTATATTTGAGCATGTCTAGCTGTATTTTATTATTAATATAATAATTAAATCTTACCTATAATTCCAGGTACTGCGACGTGTTCCAACGCTGCCGTGAGGTGGACCCTTCAGGTCCGTTAGCGACGCTGCGCAAGCTGCTGCTGTCAGACGAAAGTATCGCGGGCTTCAAGCGATGGGTGCTCAAGCACTGGTATGCGGTACTGCTTATATTGCTGGCAGTCATTGCACTTCTGGTGAGTCATTTATTTCTTGATACTTATATTTAAATTATAAACATATGAGTAAGTACCATACGATAAGGTGGTGAAATACATGCCTATAACTGACACAAAGCATGCAAATAGCTTGTATACCCGAGAACTATGCCTGAAACTGCGTTACGGCCCATTCATGACCTTGCCGCTGCGAGCACGCCACTAGACGCCGCTTATAGTGCCCGGCGCCCGCTTACCGATGCCGCCGCACTCGTCGCGCCGCTCGTCACTAAGACCGAAGTCGTGAACAGGACGTTAAACGAACGCTCACGACGTGTTGCACGGGAGTGGGCACTGGAGCGCGGACGCAGGCCCCGCCTCCACGCGACGGATGCCCGCGCGACTCCCCGCGACGGAGCACTTTTGAAGGGGACCGCGTGGGCGCCCGCTTTACGCAGTTTCAAGTCACGAATTCTGATTGGTGGATGTCACTATGACATGCTAGCTACTTGCATACTTTAGTGCAAGTTACAGGCACGTGTATTTAGACCTTTATGTTTTTAACCATAGGTGTAAAATTTTTTCCCTAACTAAATAATCCTGATTTTTTGTGTGCTCAAAACCCTGAGCTGTGAAGACAATACTATATGAACCGTCACTCAACAAAGATTTAGACAAACAAAAGTTGGGTAGTTTTAACTTAAAGTCAACTAAATTAATACAGAACCTAAAAATATAAATGTTTTTTTGTTCAGCGCTGCTGCAACGCTCTTGATGTTGCGATAGAAATAGACACTAAATGTTAGTGTCTAGCTTAAGTATAACTCCTCTGGGAAGGTATACAACTGAAAACTTTATTTTAGTAGGCTAGAATATACCCACCTACACCAGTATGTACAGAGTAGGACTAATAAGCTAGATATGAACGTGTATAATGAGACGAGCTAGATAAATTTGCCATGGCGGTTATTGACCCACTTTTTTTTTTGACATTTTTAGTTTCAAAAACGGAAATAAAGACAAACCTGTCTTGAATCGACATCTATTGTGATTCTATACAATGCAAAAAACAAAAAATTCTCTGTTTTTTGGGTACTCAGATATAATAGGAAAAGGTCAATGTACTTTATTGCAAATTTATCTAACGCCTACCACAGTGAATATAATTTTATTTAAAGTTATTGCTAGACATTGATCGTATTCATTAGATTGTAAATCAATAATCATGTTTTCCTCACAAAAACAGTATAGAGCTACTTATACCTATCTACATACTAAAAAAATATCTTCCTACTTAATTTTATGTGCTCTCAGGTGGCAAGTACGCGTTTCCTGGGCCGCCACGGCAAAAAGCTGAAGTCTGTGACCATCATCCACTCGTCTACGACCGAGACCGTCCGCCTGCCTGACGCTGCTGACCAGGGCCTGATCGTTCATACGGCTGTCAGGTATTTACACAACTAGATTTACTTGCAAACGCTTTAGATATTTAGCAGCCTTACATTTTCAAGGTGTGATGGAAATTATTGCTATTTGTCGATAAAATACAGCAATTGGTGAAATAAGTGTGCTGTATTCTTTATGTGCCTTTTGCTATTTTACAATCTTTATGATAGTATAAAGTAAAGTCGCTTTCCGCGTCTGTTTGTTTATCCATTATCTCCTCCTGAACCACGCAAAGGGTTTTGATGCGGTTTTTAAAATCTAAATATAAATAAAGAGGAAATGAGGAAAGTTATACTTTGAACTTGTGCGAAGTTGAGGCGGGTCACTAGTTACATCAATTAGATATAACCTAATTCTAATTCTCTTTAGCCAAACAGATTCTCTGTGTAAGATTGTTTAGTACTAAACGTGTTCTTCTACTACTGGGGAGCCATCTCTCAATTCACTTCACTTTTCTAATTTCCATCCATTTTTTAACCGACTTCAAAAAAGGAGGAGGTTCTCAATTCGACCGTATATATGTTTTTTCTTCATGGAAAGTTTTCCCATCCCATTAACCCCGTAAACTTTTCTTAAGGCACGTTTTAAGATGTACAGATTGCAATGTGTAGCCCAGTTCTGCGTCACTCTGATAGTAATAATGCATACTAGTGATGTATATAATTATATAACCAGGCAAAAAAATTGTTACCGGCTACTTTAACTACTAACATTTCTGGCTAAATTAATTACTATACCAAGTATAAATATTCTTGATGCTTTTTCCCTATCTATTTACTCTTCATGGTGTGGTATTAGTCATAATCGTGATCATTGTCATACTCATGTTCAGTTCAACTTCAAAGCTTGCTTTGCTTATTATTATTCAAGCATTCGTCGCAAATCTTAGATTTAACATGCTCATCTACATACTAAGCCAACAAAGAACTTGGGTGTTTGTAACCACATTGTGCGTCATTTATACCCAAGCTTACTACATTTTTTTTTACAAATCGTAACCGACCGCATGCATGTTGTCAAATATATATATATTTTTTTTATAATAACAACAAACGTTAATAGAATTATTATTTAACAAACGCAATGATTAATATTTACTAACGAATGCTACTTAATACAATCACAACTTTAAAAGGAGCCACGCTGCATTAAAGCTTTTAAAATCACATTCAGAATCCATAACTCTCATCATTTTTGGTTTGGTTGGTTGGTTGTAGTCGTTACAACTAACTACTTACCGTATAATGTTCCAGGTCAAAATTACCTCTTAAGAAGAAAGTAGCTCTGCGAACGAGAGCTTATCGCAATAAGAAAGATCACAAAAAGTTAGGAGACAAAGCCTCTCCGCTACACAGTGCCAATAAAAAGAGGGTAAGTTACCATTAAAAAAAAATGTTACCAATATTTAAATCAGTAAACAATGTTTGAGGTCTAATACTTTTAAATGTTTTTTTTTTTACAGAAGCCGTCGAATAGTCAAGCAAAATTAGAAGAAGTTCCTAAAATAGCAAAAGAAAATACAGTCATCGTCACAAACGCCGAAGGCAAGTCACCAAAACATGTGATACTCTCTAAACACAAAGGTAAAGTAAAGAAACGAAAGGCGAAAATGAAGAAGGAAATAATAGACTACAGTGCTATGCAGAAACACCCCGCTTCTCCGATCAAAGACACCGAAGCTTTGAGTAAGGTGCAGAGGTGGCTGCTCAGCTCACCGCAACCGGCTGCCATACCTAAATCTAAATCCATACCTCTTGGTCTCACAGAAAGGACACATAGACAAGTACAGAAAGGCTCGAGAAAAACTAGACCGTCCAAGAGCGCCACCAACTTGTTGTCCGGCGAGAAAGCCAGACTGCAAGTCGTGTTCAAACCACCATTTAGATTCAGTGTCAAAATATGCAAAAGTGATAAGACAAAAGTCGTTCTAGACAAATCTTCTAAGCCCGACGTAGACAGAAAACGTCACGAAGTTGTACCTCAACCAGCGCCTGCGGATGTTGCGAAAGCCAATCCATCCAGTAAAGCCCCTAAGCTCTCTAACTCCACGAGGATTGCAGACAATGCTGCAACTCCCAGTGCTCCTAAAATAGAAAAAATACAAAACCAAGAAAACAAAACACATGGTTATGCTAATTTACTACCTCGAAGTGCCAGTGACTGTAAGTTAACTAAAAAATTACCGGAAGTTAAGGTTCGTAATGGACATAAAAAGAGTAACTCCGTTGGCCAAAAGAATGAGACTACTGAGAGCCGCCAAAATCTTATTTCACAAGAAGATAGTGAAAACGCTCACGTTTATGAAAATGTAGTAATGTCACAAGACGCTTTCGTTCCTAAGAGTTGCAGCATGCCACGACGGCAGACCAGTGTCGGCGCTGGGATAGCTCGACAGAGCAGCTACGGTCATTTACCTAGAGCTCAAATCCGCCCACATAGACATAGTACAAACAATATAAGCAGAACCAGAAATAACAGCACCTCCGAGCTGGAACACTTCTACAATGTTATCGAATCGTTACGACGAAATAACGTCAATGATGTAAATACTTGTAACACAAATACTAGCAGTTCATCAGGTAGCAGTCGACACGACAGTGCGCTCCTCAAGCACAGTTCGAGTTCCAGGCAAGGAGGCAGCCGAACTTCGCGTCAAAACAGTCTAGTCGATAAGCCGTCGCGGTCCAGTCCGACCGAGTCTTCGAAACTTAAGAGACAGCTAAGTGAGGTGGAGCTGGCCAAGTCACACGGTGACAGTGGGCTCCGGGGCTTCCAGCTAGTCGTGGGGAAGGATAAGTTAAAGCGACAGTTAAGTGATAATGAGTTGTGTAAGTCCCTGGTGCAGCTGGCGATGCCGATGTCGGCGGGCGCGGAGCCGCGGCAGGCGTTCTGCTGGAGCCGCGCCGACGCCGCGCCGGCGCCGCCCGCGCCCAGGCTCAACAATTCTAGGAATAAGAAGCGAACGACTTATACTTTCGGTGAACTCAAGAACACCGTCCCTAACGCGACCGACACATCGCCTCCCGAAGACGTCCACATCTCCCCCGAGGAGTTCTTAAACATAATTGATAATTAAGTATTACTGGGGACTCATAAACGTATTATAACCTCAAGTGGTTATTTAAAATATGAACAAATAATTAACGTGTATATTAGATACCTATTTGCAAGATGTACTATTGTCGGCTGGTGTAAATATTGTAATTTGCTTTTAATATTAGTACTAATGTAACCTGCCACTGAAACAGACCATTGCTCAGTTTGTCTCTCTCACAGTACATACTCACAATATAATAAAAAGTACATACGTAAATAAAAATATTCTTTAGAAGTACATTAATTTTAGTTAAGATTATTTTGAGAGCAGTATCTTATTACGCCATAAAATGCGTTTTCAATTTATGGAATACTTATTTTAGCTACGAAAGTTATTGGAATCTCTCTCTTCATGTTTTCGAATTATTTTCTTGTTTGGCGTAGTAGTACTTGCAACTGGCAATGATCTAGTTTCACTGAACGATCTCTATAAAATGAATCTCTATTTTTTCTACATGCTATGTATTGTACAAATTTACTCAAACCTATGTAAAGTGTTCATATAAGATTATTTAATTACTTTAAAAATACTTTACATTATTCGATTTTATTTTATCTTTTCCATTTTTCTAACGTTTGGTTTAGATAGCTGTCAATTAGCATGTCAATCTGTTAACAAAATAGTTATCTAAGAATTTTGCCTGTACATCATAATATTCAAAATACAAAGTAACTTTAACTTAATTTAATAATCAAGGCTGACATAGGGTTCTATTATAAGATTACTTAATAAATTGCGATACCTTATGAAAATTACGTAACTTTGTTCGTAAAACGCATTTGCATCAGTTTCTATTCATTCTTACCAAATAAAGCAAATTAATGTGTACAGGGCCGGTTTGCCAGTCGTTTATGCTAATCACAGTGTCATCAAGTAAGAAATAGTACATTATGGTATAAGTGTGTAATGTTAGTGATTACCGTCGAGGCGGTATTTAGACCCGAACCACGGCGAGGGTCTTAAGAGAACCGAGATCGGTAATCAGTAATTACTCACGTGTATCATACGTTTTTTTTTTCAATACACTTGTGAAGAAAATAGCTGTAAAACTAGTAAAATTTGTGGCGGTAAAAATCTGTTTTTATATGCGCGCCCATTTTTTTTTCTTTTCCACGCGCGCCCATCCTGATACGATAAATGTAACAAAATTATGGCGGGGAAGAGGTTAAACAAAAAGGTTTTAACTACATTATAGCACTCATTTATTCATTTATTCAATTTAAAACTAGTGCGTAATGGTAATCAAAATGTCACAGTTTGGTAACAAGTGCCATTATATACCTGAGTGCAGTGCAATAATTGTAAGAGTCACTTTATGAGCAAGTGTATTGAAAATAATATTTCTGTTTACCTGCGTCTTTTTAGTACCTACCTAAGTTTTAACATTTTGAAGGATTCTGCTTCAAGTTCATATTTCAATGGCCATAGGCACAATAATTGAAAAATTCAATAAGCTTGTAAAATCTCAGCAACCTATTAAAAACTGGAAATTCTCCGTAGGTACCTGAAACATGATAGAATCCTATGAAATCCTGATGTATAAAACAATAAATAAAACGAACGTAAAACGGTTTTATTGATAAAAATATTTTTCTATACGTATTGGATTATTGAACTAATAACAGACTTGTACGTAAGCGAACTCGTGGCTGTAACTTTGTTCTTTACGCTTTTTGTTCTGCAATATCTGGGATGGAATGTAATTTTGTTAATTCACGTATTAGTATGACAATATCGTAGTGCATAATGTAAGTAAATAATAACTCTTCGAAATATTGTACTTGTTAATAATGCTGTCTAGTTGTAGGTACAAAAATGTTTTGTTTTTTTATAAGTTCCCGCCTAAATTAGGTCTTGTGATAAATAAATTTTGTCTATGATTTTTTTATCCAAAGAAGGTTGGGTAAGTAATTATATATTACTTTATTTTAAAAAAAAACAGGTCTGAATACGACTGCCATATGCCATAAAGCGATTCAATTATATATTGCAATAAAATAACTGCTACCGAATAATCCTTAATTATATTTGAGTTATATGAGAGATAATAAAGACTTATTTATCAATTCCCATTTATTTAGGGTACGTTATTTTATTGCGATTGGAGTTTGGTAATAAACCTACCACAGATACAACGACTATAATGACATAATGCTGACCCAGCAAAATACAATCCAGCAAACAAAATAAATTATTAGGTATATTAGGTACAGCGAAGGTGTATATATTTTATGATGGTTTTATTTCTATCTCAGATATTAATCAGAATGTGTTCCAGTATTTTCGTGAGTCGTGCGAAAGCTTAGCGGCTGTGGCACAGCGTTTATGAGCTTCGACGTAGGGAGGTAAGGGTAAAACGTAAAAGCTATTGTATTGTATAGGAACTGATTTCTAAGAAGATCCTAAAGTACCTATTGGAAATGTTACAAATTTGTATTTTATAAAAATACTAATGTGGATAATGTGAGGATATCTACAAGCAAGTGGCCACTTCTGCTGGATTATTGACTACAGCTTGTACCTAGATATTTGCATGTATCCATACCTTTAAACATATTTATTCTAGAAATCTATTCGTCTTGAGTGAGTTTGTTTTATCTTGTATAAGTCTATTAACTCTTCCTTAATAAAAAGTTCGATTTAAGTACATGTTAATTGTGAATTTGATATTATATAATTAAATGTGACTAGATTCTATACATCTATTTAATGGTTTTATAGTTGGTACAATTTCCGTAATGGATTATAAGACAAACTTTATTCTAACCAAAACTATCTTTACTTTACTTACAATACAGATCTTTGTGATGTTATTTGATATTTACGCATCTGACTATAATCTCACTGTATTTGTTCCAAGTGCCTTATGAACAAATCATTACATTCCTAACTTACATTCCAAATTGTATGCCTATCTATTATAAGTTTTAACTCCCTCGTTTCTATGAATTAAAATAATATAAGTAGGTCCGCTTAAAATATTTATTTAAATTAGGTACTCCAAAATTATGGGCTGATTGCAACAAAAATTGTATACCTAATGCATTATATATCTAACATTCAACTTTTGTGTACTTAATTAGTCTGTGATAGATACATACGTTTATACAATTCTTCATACTATAAGTTGTTCTTCAATCATTGTTAATTTAGTACCTATATTTACCTACCGTTAACATTATTTGAAGTATCCTCTATGAATACAAATTTGTAATAAATTCATTTTCTAACATTTTACTATTTTTTTCTGCATTTTTAATGGATTAAAAAGACTCCAACAATAATAAATGTCCATTATTGTATTCTTCTTCCTACCTAAACCCACCTTTATTTTTTATTGTACACAAAGACATAATTATGAAGATAGGTACCTACAGACTGTTCACGTACAAATGCGAGTTTAACTCACCAATGAGTTTTCTCCCAGCAAACCTTTGAGTAATAGAGGGCGCCGACTTTTAGAAAACCTCATGACTGCTCGTGCTCATTTGATGAATCGAATAAATAGCGAAGTGTGAGAAGAGAAATGCTCACTAATCGACCGACAAATATAAGTAGGTACATTTTGATACAAGTGGGGAAAGTTTGTCATTGCAACCGAGGCGAAATTCACCCGAGCCGTAGAGGCGAGGTGTTATGGGGCCGAGTGCTGCAGTGACGAATCTGCACGTGTATGAAACGACGTTTTTCAATACACTTACGAAGAAAAATACTTACTTTTTGTTCACTTTGCACTGAAGAAAATTTTTCAGTTGCCATACATTTTAGTTTTGATTACATGGCAGTAGACTATCATCCATCTAAAGAATTCTCTTCAAATCTTAAATTCAATTTTTTTTGTTCACAATTTTCACAAATAAAAAATAATATTATAATAGGTACATAATAATATGTATGTATGTACTATATAGTAGACTTTTTTCCCGCGCTTTACTTTTGCAAGTTGGAAGAAGAAGCAAAGGTATCAAACAGTTTACATCCTACTTAATATTAAAAATAGAAATACAAATATTTTTGAATTTATAATTATACACAGAAAATTTATAATTTGTTGATATTAACAAATTATTGTGTAAAAAATCTTATTTATTCATGATCTATATGTTTTTTTTATAGAGTCTGTCTTATAAGTTAAACGACTTGGGTAATTATTAGGATTTAATTAAATCTGGTGTAGTCAACACGGGTTCAATAATAAGGTTGATTAAGAGATAGAGATCATTATTTACTAACAGAAGAACCTTATAAAAAGTACCGAATATTTGTATTTTTTAAATGATTAAAAATTATACAAAATTCCCAAGTCGGTTTACTTATTAGACAAACTATAAACATAAACATTTTAATTTTCATTAAATATTAAAACCTTAAACATATCCGCCACTCTGCTTTAAAAAAAAAACACGGTTCACCGTGACGAAATAGGAATGAAAGAAGCCCTTGTTATATAAATTAAAAAAAAAACACGAGGGTAATAAACATGTCATTTTGAACCTATTTGTAGTGCAGTTTTCGAGTAGAGCCAGTTTTCGAGTAAGTGAATGCACAAAAATAAATGTCCTACTTACCTACATACTGCGTACTTAATTAGGTACTAATATGAGTGCCTTGCAGCGTCTCAACCGGCGCTTTGAAAATCTTTTAAAATCTATATTGAAAGGAGAAACTTGCTGACTGACATCAACGCAAAGCCGGAATTAGTAGGACTAGGTACGTGAACTTTTGAACAAGGCTTCCTAATAAGACTTAAGGTCACAACTCATTAGAGCCACCCGGCACCAGCCCAGCACCGCCTCGTCGCACGGCGTCTACTCGTTGTCGACCGGTGGTCCACGGGTGGACGCCGTGTTATCACCAATAAATGTCGCGCGGTCAACCAGTGGACACGCGCGTGGGCAGTGCGCAGTCAACGCAAGGCAAGTTGTCACCGAGTGGTACACCCGCCGTCCGAGGCGATCCGGTGACGCTACGGAGTTGATATAGTGAGCACATTCCCATATAAGTCCATATAAAAAATACTAGCCGCAGGAGGCGAGGCGGTGTGGAGAGGGTACCGGGTGGCTCTAATGAGTTGTGTGACCTATATACTTTGATCACACGTACCGAGTAAAACGGCGAGACAGTAAAATTTTGCTCGGCCGAGACGGTGATGTAAGCGAGTTGTAGAGATGAATGGTAGACCGTGCACTCAGCGCTGTGTTTACACGTACCGAGTACTCGGCCGAGAGTACTGTCTCGCCCGTATGATCAAAGCATTAGGCGAGCACTAAGAAGGAGTTTTGTAAACTCAACTTTTAAAGGGGGGGAGCCGTCTCGCCATCCGGTAACCGTCCGGAGCGAGCTCGAGTCGTCGATAACGCGTGGTGTTTCACACGCGCTTCAAGGATATGCCTGTAAAACCGTTGTGACCCAGCAGGGTCGAAGCCTAGGGGCCATGAGTGGTGCGAAAGAAAACCCCGGGACCCTGGAACGAAGGCAAAGAAGGAACAGGATTGGGTTTTAGTCAGTAAAAGTCTGACTTACCTTCAATCAATCATCATCATCATACCAGCCGAAAGACATCCACTGTTGGATGCCTCCACAAAGGCGAAAACACCCTCGAAAACCATGAAAACGACACCCATGACGGAAAATTTGATAATTCCTTGCAGCCGCCATCTTGGATTTATATTTTGACAGTACCATCGGTTTCTACACCCTCGAAAACCATGAAAACGACACCCATGACGAAAAAGTTGATAATTTCTTGCAGCCACCATCTTGGATTTACATTTTGACAGTACTATCGGTTTCAACACCCTCGAAAAACATGAAAAGCACACCCATATAAAAAAAAAAATTTGCAGCCGCCATCTTGGATTTATATTTTTACAGTACTATCGGTTTCAACACCCTCGAAAACCATGAAAACGACACCCATATCGAAAAAGTTGATAATTTATTGCAGCCGCCATCTTGAATTTTCATTAATAGATAAATATTTAGTTTCCAAGCCAAAAACATTTAAAAAAAATAGATTGTTCATGAATTTATTGTGATCGATCCTATATGGACATAAAATTTTATTCGAATACAATAATAAATTATTATAACCTTTTAAAATCAGCAGGAAATTTAAAAAATGATAGCTGCGGTTTTGAGTTCAATCAAGCATTTTAATAAAGTTCCGGAAATTAATTTATACGTGACCACTCGTCTTGATGCGACACTCGCTACTGACCTGACAGCACCGCGAGATCCCCTCGCTGGTCTCGTCGATGCATATGTTTGTGTGAGTGTGTTGTTTCGAGCGTTTGTAGGCAGTTTTCGTACTGTACATATTTATACTGTGCCCAAGAGCTGGAGAGTTCGTTGGATGATTTCCCTTATAAAAATAAATCACTATTGTCTGTGCGATAAAAGAACCGTCGTGGCGTAAAGTGAAAACAACATTAAAGATTTTAAGTAGCAACACAACCCAGCCATCCGTCAAATGACAAACGTCATATCAGGTTTGTTTATTGTGTTATTTTATTGTGATTTTTAATTGAAATCTTCAGAAATGTGATAAAAAATTTCACTGAGCTGTAAGGGAAATAATATTTAATATATTACAGTTTTGCCAAAGATAACAAATGGCAAATGACACCATAATTGATCAAAACAAAGTCACGAACTTGGGAAACATTGGTATGCTGTGTTTTTGGTACGTAACACTTTTATTTTAATGTTTTTAGACTTCCTAGGTGAACTCCTGTCCCTGTTATCCCCAAATATATATAAATTAAACGGAAGTTCATTAAAACATGACGATATTTGTTTATTTTATTTTTGTCAATATTTTCGATGGCTAGTATAAAGAGTATTGATACTTTAAATTTATATTGCATTTCGACTAACTTAAAATATTTCTTTTCAGGCTTGAGTGAGGATACAGAAACTAAAATAAAAAAGGGCAAGTGCGAGTCGGACTCGCGCACTGAAGAGTCTGTACAAATTTACCGAAATCAATTCCCGAATTGAGTTACAAAAATTTTTTCGAATTGCAAACAATTTTTTTTTTTTGTTTTGATCTGATCTACAAATTTACAGTTTTCTGATTTTTCCCTGTACTTGTTCTATGAGACCTTGTTTTATGCCAAATTTCAGGTTTCTAGGTCAACGAGATTCACCCTATGAACTTTGATTCCCTTGAGTATCGAAATATATGTTTTTTGCGACATAAACGGCCGTATCTTTTTTTTTTCGTTAACTCAGAAGTTTGATTTTTTCACAACTTCAAAAGACCGCAGACTTGTGTGTATGGTTTTAATTTTAACTCGATACCTCCAAGCGTTCTCGAGTTAAAGGGTCTTAACAGATAAACAGACGGACAACCAAGTGATCCCAAGGTTCCTATATGCGAGATGGTCCCTTACAGGCTAAATAGATTTTTTACGAAGCAACATTACAAATTGTGAAGTGTACTTTATTTTTATAGTCATTAAGTTCATATTTTTCATTGATTAGCTAAAGGCAAAAGTGTACTAAGAAAGATAACGAGTAAGTGGTACTGTGTCCCATTTTTACCTTTATATTTAACAAACATAAACTTGCTGCTAGCTACAATATTCCAGTCAGTGATAATAGACCAATCCCAGTCAAAGTGATGGAACCATTTTCGTTGGAACTTGGTAAGTGGTCGTTGGTGGAACCTACCTCGATAGTCGATAGGCAGTACAGCATTTCCTTCACGCTATTTTCCTTTACCGGTTCGTGTTTGCATTTAAATGTTCATCATCGTTGCAATCGAAAGATGTCCACTGTTCGACATAGGCTTCCCCCAGGTGTCACTACAACGGCATTACGCAAAAACTTATAAACGGATGAATTTAATGATAAACGTTGCTATAATGTAGCTTATAACCTATATTTTTGCTAAGTTTCATCACGTGAGCAAGTTCAATAAATGGGCTACTAATATTATAAATGCGAAAGTTTGTGAAGGTAGATCTATGTACTCGTATGTATGGATGTGTCGCGCAAAAACTACTAGACAAATGAACTTAATTATAAACATTTCAATAATATAGCACATAAGCTATAACTTTGCAGTTTCATTAGGTGAGCAAATTCAGAATAGGATAATTTTTATTATAGAGTGAAGCCGCTGGGAGAAGCTAGTCTAACATAGTTTAAAAATATCAAGATTTAACAGTCGCTCTATAATGACGTCACAATGTTGCTTACATAACGAAAACGATATTTATCTACAGCAGCGCCCTCAAATCCCACGACGGTTTACTTTCCGCACAGACTCTAACATAAATATTTAGATTTTTCCGAAATCTCTCTAACAGGACAAAAGAGGGTTAAAGTATGCAATACCAACACCATTAATTTTTTTTTTAAGTGTTTGTCTCATAGTCTCATAATTTAAAACCTCTTTATACCGGGCATAAACACGTTCTTTTTTAATAATTTTTAAACGACATTCAACTATTTTTTCGATCGTCTTTTTTCATAATTCTATCAAAATATTGACGTGTTTCCTAGAGAACGTCTTGTTGTGAAGAATTGTGATGAAAATTTTGTTGGAGTAACTTGAAATGGCTCCGATACGGTACAGTCTCCATTATGAAGATTATTCTGAGCATTTGATGTCGAGATTTGGTAAACTCTTACAAATGCAGGCTTTAGTCGACATGACGCTAATGTGTAGCTCTCACACTTTGCGTGTTCACAAAGCCGTGCTTGCTGCGAGCAGTGCTTACTTCCAGGTATAAAAATACCATTTTATAAAAGTATATTGAAAGTTAGTGTTGACTTAATTTTTACCTTACATTTTCCTTCTACAAAAACCTCTTTCACGGATCCAACATCGACAGACGTGGATATCAAATAAGTTGCACGCGGAATGATCAATTGTATAATTATACTAGATTGCCGCCAAAACTGCTGAAATTTTTCCTTTTTAAATTTCCACTGACAATTAATTTTTAAAGAATACAAATAGGTCTAACTATTCTATATACGACTTTTTTTTTAGGAAGTTCTACAAAAGCAAGCAGGAGAACCCCTAATAATATTAAAAATGCGCTTCAGTGTATTGAAATGTTTAGTGGAATTTATGTACTGTGGAAAAACTCAGTGCTTGGAAGAGAATTTAGATGAACTGGTGTCTGCGGCACAGTTCCTAAAGATTAAAGGACTATCGAAAGTCACTAAGGAAGGTCTGGGCATTGCTAACAACAGTAAGTTTATATAGATCATTTTTTATTGTCCATAATTATATTTTTATCGACCCCAAATAAAATGGGACAAGGGCAGGAAGAAGAAGAAGAAGAAGAAGAATTATATTTTTATCCTTTGAATATATTAATTAGAGACACAATAGAAAGACAATGAGAGAGCGAACGCCGACGTTCGCTTGGGTTTTCATGAATTAAATAGATAGTACCAATTATTACTATGCTTTAATACTATCTCGTAGTTAAAATGTTAAAAAATTCTAGGTGAAATGCCTATCTTCACCCCACCGGTTGTGATAAACAGACCTCCTCAATCACTTATTGATTTGCATTCTCAGGTAACTCTAATCTCTAATCTATTTATGTTGATTCTATATTTTTGTTAGTTTGGTAAAATATCTACTTTCCACAGTATTTTTCCAGATTCGTAGCCACGTAGATTTGTTGTGTTAACATACCTACATATACGCCGTACGAATTCGGTTCGGCGGACCAAATCTGTTTTCATTATAGACGACCAGAATGGGCCGTTGCTTTACGTATGACATCATACGTATCTTGGAAATCGTTCTTTATGAAAACAATTTATCAGGTACTGAATCGATTCTTTGACTTCATTTGAATCGATTCAATAATCGTTGGTGAAGCCAGACTATACGTACCTACCTACTGATTTCATCAATATCCTTACGAAACATATTCTTACCGGACCTTGAGAGACTCGAATAATAATACTTAAGTTATGGTCGCCAGACCACTGTATATAGACCAAATTCGAGCGTGGGTTAAGGGCCGCCGCATACGAGACACCAGCCGCAACCACAAAACGCCGCTACCAGCATATTTCCTGTGTTTTCCTTAATATGGACTTGCTGCTGCGTTGTTACTAAATGCTGAAAACGCCGCCACATGCCACTCGCGTAATTAAACCTTCTTCGTCAGAGTCCAATAAAATACTGCGCGCATGAGTTAAAAGAACAGAGAGAGCAGCCACTGGATACAAGTGGCTGTCGAGCACTTAGCTACATTTGTGGTTGCTTCTAGCTTCTTGTGCGGGTTTTTTGGTGGTCACTTGTGGCCCATGTGCAGATACCCTAAAACAATCAGAGCCATAGGTATCTAAGTTTTACTAATTAGTGTAGGTACTAAAGTACCAAGATAACGTTGACAAAAAATAGGAAAGTAACTGTTCCATTGCAACACAATCATGAGCATAGAAAGTATTAACTAGCATACAAAAAGCAGTACCTAATGTAGGCTTGCTGCGCGCCTTTGTTCGATGAAAGCTTTAATAATTTTTAACAATAATTTTCAAGGACAGTGACAATAAGACGCCGCAGTCTTCGCAGCTTTCACCAGCGACTAGCACTAGCCAGCCGGTGGACAGCAGAATGGGTAATAACAAGGTTTGAAATAAACACATATATATGTTATATAGATACTTTTAGGTATTACTATGCAGGCTAAAACTGGATGAGTGTTGACTTATGGGAAACAGGGAAAAATGCAGGATAATCTCAATCTTAGAACTGTCATCTACTTGCCAACTATCGGTGATACAGGATACTGAGAATGTAGTGCCATCCTGATGCAGATTTGATAGTGATGCAGATTTTTGATAAGAAATATATTACTATTGGCTTATGTTAGTGTACCTATAATTAACACCTTTTTCCCCTTTGCATCACGTTTTCTACAGGACATGGTAGTTCGTATTCCTTTCGACATTGAGAACGGGGGCAGTACTCCTGCAGTGGACTATTCAGATGTCCCACGAGCCATCAAGCCACGTCGTGGAAGACCGAGTGTCAGGGTAAGTGGAGAAAAATATCAAGAAGTAAATAACTCGGCTGCAAGCCACACGTAGCACATTAACCGGATGGCGCAGTTCCCCATCATTTAAATTGTCATCATCGATGATTGTTCTTTCCTTACTTACAGCGTTCAGGAGCATGGGAAGGCGGCACTGGGGCACTGGGTCGCGCGGCTGAACGCGCGCTCTTGCGTCGCGAACAGGACTCGCGCAAAGCGATACACCAGCTCAAACATTTGCAGACTCGCCATATGCAGGTAAGATACTAAACTAGTCAATGGTAACTTCTGCAGACACCGTAAACTACTATGTCTTCTGCCTATCATCAAGCAAGCAAGTTAGAAACGTGCTTATTAAATCTAACCTGATACAACTTAAGATTTGACCTCTTCTAATATGTAGATACTGTACAGTGTAGGTACTTATCATATAAATAATTCAAAGTATGAATGTTTATTACAGGACTACATGGACAGAGTGACTCTCTCGCAAGCCGTCAACAGCATCTGTGGCCCGGAATCGTCTACCAACTATATGAACATAGACAACGACCTCATGTATATGGACCAGACGGTCTCTTCCAACGTCCTCGATCCCACCATCGCCTACAACAAAGAACATTCCATAGGAAACGAAACCATCACCAGCTACTCGAACACCAACCCTATCAGTTCCGTCGACTCCTCCACGGGAGGTATCAGCACTGCCATGTCTCAGTATGTTAACGCACTAAAAAGCGCCGGGCTCCCCACCGACCTACCCATACTTTTTGAATCCGGTGATGGCTCGTACATAAATGTCAATGAACAAGTACTACTGGACATGGTACAAAGCAGTGAAATACAATACGAAGTCATAGAGCAACCCAATATTATTGAAAAAGTAGCAGACCCAAGTGAAATCAAGAGCATCGATGATCTATCAAAATCTATAGAAAGAGGAGAAATGCTCCTAGGTGGTAATAAAGGTTACAGCTCCAATTCTGATTACGATAAAGATTCCTCGCAGTACAACCGCACTGAGGACGCTATAAACAGCCTCAACGCAATTCTTCCGGACAACTTGGAATCTTTTGAAGAGCAGCAAAACTATGTGGTATTAGATCCGCGCTTACAAGAAAACAATAATTCAATGGATCACGAAAATGCTCACGACTTTTCCTGTATCGATGGTGACATGCAATTCTTCACGAAATCTATGAGTGATGACGTAAAGAAATATTACGAAGATCAACAGTTACACGACTCTCGAGTTATTGAACAATTATGCCCAACAAGCACTTCCTTGGATACTAATTTCAGTATTTCGTTACTTGACACCAAAAGTTCTCATTTGAGTTCTAATTTAAGTCAACAATATAATTCTCTTAACCCTGAAGACCTGAGACGAAACGAAGACTGTTATGACTTTGGGCTGCAACTTCCACAAAGTGCCGTTTTTAAAGAAGACGCTCTCGATTGTCTTATGGCGACGCCGAAACGTACTGTTGATGACGAGCATAATAATTACGAAGACAGTACACAACTTGATCAACGAGCACAGGAGAGAGATGAAATCATTAAAGATTTAATGAATATTGAAAACAAAATGAATATGGCTCAACAACATAATTCAACTGCTAATGATGATCAAGATAACCTTAACTCTAATTCTGATTGTAACGTTCAAAATTATAATGTAAATCCTCTAAACGATTCAAGTGTGTTCGATAACGATACTGACAATATGCATATAAAAGAAGAATTGGACACTTCAAAAAACAGCAATGGAGATTTATCAGCAACGTTAAACTCGAGTGAGTTACAGTGGGGTAATCTAGATATGAATATTAAGGTATCCGGTGAAAATAACGCTGATGTGAGCAGCGAACATCAAACTACTAATGAAAGTCAGATTGATGATGCAATGGAGTCAGAATCTCAATTTGGACCTTCAGTGATAGATTTGACTAGGTCTGTAAATCACAAGACTGAGCAATGGGGAGACCTTATGAATGAAAGCGACGTTCAGAATAAAGAAAACGAAGAACCTGATACAAATGTTGACGCTATTAATTCCTCGATAGAAAACGATATACCGTACGCAGTGGGACTGCTTCCTTTAAAACAGGTGCCACCGATGGAAGAGGGGAGTTTATTGAAACGGAAGAACTCGATTGGTGTTGATTTACTAGATAATGTAGATGCGCAATGTTTAAAACGTAAGGTAAAATACAAGAAATTGTGATAATGTTAACATTTTAAAATAATAATAAAAAAATTAAATCTTTCGCTGTTGTATAATTTACTAGAGGCCCGTCCCGGCTTCGCACGAGCAATAAATAAAGCCTTAGGTATATTATTCAAGACGAATGTAGCTTTCCAATGGTATTAATCGGCACAGTAGTTTTTGAGTTTATTCATTACAAACACAAAAATATATTAGTGTAGATCACAGCACAATCTGGGTTAATCATCAATGTAATATAAATCCCTATTTTCCTTTGGTTTAAAAGGGCTCCAGAAGTGGCGGATTCGCCGCGAAACATTCCGCGCGAATGTTCAATCGCGCGTTGACGAGATACCGGTACGGTACATCATTACACATCGCGCATCGAGATAATAAAAAACAGAGAAACGCCTGTTGGGCCCAGAATCCAAAGCGATCGCGACCGCTTTGTTCAATTCCATGTTGTTTCCTTCTGGCTAAAGCCATGTAGGTAGGTACATATGTACCTATTCACTGAGAAACAATTGTTTATAAACTCTGTTTCAGAAACAAAATTACGAGTTTCTGGAACAAATTATTTTAATATTATTGAAAATTGGCCGATCCAAGAGAAAACAAGAGCATTGATGAAATATCAAAACCTATAGAAAGAGGAGAATGCTACTAGGTGGTAATAAAGGAGGAGTATTTTAATGTATTTGGAACTTGTTTTAATAGAACAATAAAAAGTCTATGAAAAAAAACCACAGAGGTGTCTATGAAAAAGAATCTGAGTGTTTAGGGGTCTGTAAGGATAGCAGGTGATCCCCCCAATCGACCATTTTAATTTGGCACACGATGCACCAAACACCCTGTACATTTAACGGTCCGAACAGTTACCGGACGATCGGACAGCGAGCTACCCATTGCTCGCCGTCCGCAAGCCCGCGCCTACAGTAACCGAAAATCGGGATCGGAATCCCGGCGGCGGCTGGGGCGCTGAGAGCGCGGTTGCGTGATGCGGTTGTGTGTGTAAGGACAGTCCTTATTTCTTTATGTACATCCAGATTTTGGCATAAAAATGCCTAATCTGAACAGGTTCATCGTATCTACAGAAAATCTGTCCTGTAAATCAGTCCACTGACAGATAGCTTAAAGCTATAGCTATAGGGAATATTAAACAGTCCTCCGAAAATATTCGTTTCGTTTCTGATTAAGACTCATAATAATTATACTAAGTACCTAGTCAGCTAGCTCTTGTCTCGAAAACTAATTTGTGACCATCCAACGTCCATCATATCTTTAAGAGCATCTGATCAAAATAAAAATTAAAGGTAGCATTTTTGTATTCCCCTGCCGGCGGGGGAATTCATGCGATAATAAGTATTATAGAAATGAAAATAAAGTTAAAATTCATATGACACTGAAACTGCGCTGCCCTTCGCCGCTCTTTCGGTGTGAGTTGACCCTAAGACGCACCAGTTTATTAAGAACCTATAAACTCTACCCTTGAAAGACACCTAAATTATAATCGGACGGGAAGACTGCAGCAGGCAATTTGTATCAATGTAGCACTGCCCTAGGCCATCGCGCTCTCGAGATGAGAGCTCAAAATATTTAGTTAGATATAAATTAAATAAAACACAATCGTTTTCTTTACATTTTTACTGGAAACAAATACATATTATTACAATGATAATTTTAACATTTATAAGGCATTTCATATCTTTTTAAATCTAGTACACTACAACAATAATCGGAAATATTGAGATTCATTTAGCAGGCATACGGTAGGCGGGATTAGTGTACTATTTTTATCCATAATAAGGTTAGAGTTTTGATTTCCTATGACGAATTTTGTTCACTTGAATTTAAAGTAATTAAGCAAAAAAGGCCCAAATTATGCCTCAGACGAATGAAGTGATATCGACATTCTAATATTTTTTAAATAGATGAAATAATTAATATAATTAATTTCTATAGCCTTTAACGTCATCGGTAAACCATTTAAAAATTAAAATGTCATGTTTTATACTTTTACCTAATCTTGTATTTGAACACTTGTATAAATATAAAAATAAAGCTTATATTAAAAAATAAATCAGATCAATGATATAATGGCTCGGATTGGTGGTAGCTACATTACAAATAGCTTAACAAAATATTTTATTCTTAATCTATCTTATGTGATATGAACCTAATTATTGAAGAATTTCATATAAAATTCTGTTATTAAATAAGTAATATCAAATGTTACTAACTTACTTATTGTCAATAAAAATTGACAGCACAATACATATTGTAAAAATAGAAGAATATACATATTATGAGAAGATGTAAAAATACATTATAATTGGTATCAATAACCGTTATGAACTATCTACAACTAGCGCGACATTATATTGACCTGTTTAACAGAAAAGTCGTATTCCTGGAAGTAAATGATAAAGTCGCAGTGTTTTGTGCTACTGAGATAGAGCAGTGAGAAGTCTTTTAGCATACCAAAAAAAAAAAAAAACAGTCCAGTTACTATAGCTGCCGACAACACAGTCAAACAAGTTACTTACTTACAACCCTAGAAAGTTACTTATTAAGGAATTTTCAAATTCATTTAAATAAAAAATTAATAAAATATCATTATTCGAGTTCTGAGTGAAAGTAATGGCCGGATGCGTATCACAACCTAAAATCAGTTACCAAAAATAAAACTGGATACTTTAACATTCATAAAAATACATAATTATATAAAATCTTATGTGTTATGCGTACATCACGAAATTACCCATTTACGGGAGATACATAAAAGAAAAGACATAAAGAATAGTAAAAAAGTTTGTACATGTGGTTTATGGGCGGAGCTTCTAGCGGAATACCCGTAGGAGTCTGTGTGATAGTCGCCCATTTGGAAGGTGATGGCAGGCGAGGACATTCTGCCGTCGCCTCCGTTGGAGTAGGCGAGCACTCGCAGGTTGTAAGACTTGCCTGGAGTGAGGTTCATGACGTACGCCTCCAGTTTTTGCTCCACCAGTATTATCGTGTCGTTCGCGGTGCTCATGTCTTGGTCTATCTCCCATACTCGTACCTGAAAATGGTCCATAATGTTAGTACAGTAACTAATATGACATTATAGCTATCGGCACGAATATTGAGCGCTCGGCGTCAGAGCGGGGATCGTTTTGCGCATTCCATAGATTGGCGAGCCAATCGTCATCGTTGTTAGATACATGCAGCAAGCGCAGGGAACGAATCACGAGTGACGTCTATGACACGATGGCGCGGCGAGCCAATTACCGACATTCCCCGCCCCCGCGTCTCACGTCGCACCACTAAAGAGACCGAATATTTGACTTCTGCGCAACTTGAAGCCAGCGCTCAATATTCGTGTCGACAACTATACGCACGTTCGTGGCGATCGATAATTTCAGTCAACGAAGTTGATACAGCTGATTCGGTGCTGATGCCGTGGTGGCCCAGTGGTAAGGACTCGACTTATAAGTTGTACGTTGTGAGTTTAAACCTAAGCAGGCAATTTACTTGGTGTAATTTATTTCATCACCACAGCTCTATAAACTGTGAAGAGAAACTTCGTGAGGAAACCAAGTTCTAGAACCAAAGTGGGCACGAGTGGTGAATTACGGCACATTAGGTACTGCCTGTTCCCTTTTCTATAAAGGTCTTAGTCCCAGTAGTGTATACATTACAAGGCTGACTGACTATCTATCTGCTTTTACACTAATTAGACACAAGCTGGCAATTCATATAATTGATTTTCGTGTTGCAATCCGACTGTAAACTACAGCACAATGCTAAGCAAGTCATGTAGAAAAATCTCGAACTCAGCCGAAAACCATTCGCAATACGACGGCACGATTGGCTTAGTGGTTGAGCGGTTGGCTGCTGCGTTGCGTGTCGTGTGTTCGATTCCTACACGGAACAAATATTTGTATAGTCTATAGATAGGGTGTTCTCAGTCCAGGTGTCTTGTGTATGTGATTTTACATATTTGTGAATGCACCCACGATACAGGAGCCAGCCACTTGTGGGGTAACATTTTTTTAAACAACAAATACGATTCTACTGGTACAATGCGGAGTAGTTTCCTGGGTGTCTCCAGTCATATGATCCAGTTAAATAATTTACCTTATATCCAAGTAATGGTTCCTCCTCATCTGTGGGCTGCACATAACGCCACACGACGCGCACGGTGGTCGGGTTGTAGGCCCACACGTTGACGGAGGCCGGGGGCTTCTGTGGCGCCTTTCGGAACGTTCGCTCCAGATATCGCTCACTCTCCGGTCCCTCGCCCGCAGAGTTGAAGGCCATTACCTATACAAAAATATACCGGATAAGTTAGTAAGTACAGATAAGATAAAAACTTGGTAAAGATAAGCTGTTTACTCTTAAAGTTCAGTGATAAAGTTGGATAACAATATTTGTTTTTCTTATTTTTGTAGTCAACAAGTTACCGCATTGGTAACTTTTAAATTGTCAATTATAATGTTTTATTATTAGTTATTTTAATATTATGAACAGAAATATTACCTTAACAAAATAGTAAGTGTCAGGTTGCAGACCAACAATAAGAGCCCAATTGCGCGTCGTTCTGGACAGGTAATAGATGCATTCCTCTTCTTTATTCGCTTGCTTCCAGTACTTCAGACGATGGCCGATGAGCTTTCCGCGCAGCCTCTCGCGCGACTGGTCGATGGGATTCCACGTCACGTTCAATGACGTCGAGTTGAACGACCTCGCGTACACCATCTGAGGAGCTATCTGCGGCATGTCCTCCGCAGAGTATATCGTCGCCACCTCGCTCTCCGGGCCAGCGCCGATGTCGTTGAAAGCTTGCACCTTCACGTCATATGGCGTATAGAAATAAGTTGTCGATATATGAACTACATACGTGCCGATGTTGCCGTACTTCTTCAGACTCAAAGACTGAAACTCGACCTCGGTTCCATTACGACGCCAGAATATCTTGTAGTAAATACCTGGTCCATTTTGTAAAGAGGATGGCAAGGGGTTCCAAGTAATAGTGAGATCGCCAGTTTTTCCTCCGCCGCCTCCCACGTTAGCAGGCGCTTCATATGGCTTATCAGCAGGAGTTGAGAATTGTGGACTAGGCGCGGAGGGTTTTCCAGCTCCCAGAAGGTTTACCGCTTGGACCCTAAATTCATAAATCGACCATGGCATTAGGGTCGTGGTAATAGTGGCACGTTTACGACCATTGTACCGGTCGATCTCGATCACGTTGGCTACATTCTCGCTTATCATGTACCACGTAGAGTTCCAGTGTGTGCGACCAGTGACCTTGTAGCTAGTGATAGCACGACCATTTGAGTTACTGTCAGTCCATTCAAGCGTGACTGAGGAGCGCTGAATGTTAAGCGTCTGCAGGCCGCCAGGCGGGCCGGGCGGGCCTTCGATACGCAGCTGAGTGTGAGATGAGATGCGGCCGATGGCAGATTTTACTATACACTCGTAGTCTCCGACGTCTGATAAACTAACGTTTAAAATAGTAAGTTCACCTCCTTCGATTTTGATCCTCTTATCAGCATACAGATCAGCTGCTTCCTTCATGCGAATGCCGTTATGATTCCAGAGGTAAGCTGTGTCTAACATGGGATCTATTTCAGCGTTACAATGCAAGAATACAACTGAATTAACTTGTGTTGTAATGCGCGGAGGGAGTCGCTCTAGGAAACGTGGAGCGCGCAACACAATTAATCGTCCTCTGCTTTCATCGGTTCCATATTGGTTTTTAGCAACGCATGTGTAGACGCCTTCGTCATCTCTCGACAGCTGTCGAATTATAAGGTTTCCAGTTTCAGCAATAAATCTCTTGCCTCCAGCGCCAATTACAATATTATCTTTCTTCCAAGTAAATGTTGGTTTAGGTGCCGCCTCAGGGTTGCATTTCAGTGTAACATTACCACCCTCCGAGCCATATGTCTCAGATTCAAGAGGACGCTTCTTGAATGATGGCTTCAAAGACAACACTCTTAACTGTCCTGTTGAATAGCTTGCTTTCAGTTGATTTTTAGCTTCACACTGGAACATGCCTGGATCTCTAGTTGGATCTAAGTATTTTATTATCAATACATTATCTTGGATGATATAGCGATCTCTGTCTTCTGGTTCTAATAAATCCATGGAGAGTTTTTGCCCATTTTTCCACCAAGTATAGTTAACATCAGGTATACCAAAAGCTTCACAATTCCAATGTAACTCGCCTTTATTATCTACATGTTTATTTGCCAGCGGAATTGTAAAGTTGGGCATGGCTTGCACCTTTAAGAATACACTATTAGATATGTGTGCCCGATCATTCTTCACATCACACAGGTACTCTCCTTCATCTTCTACTCCAACGTTTGGTATTGTTAATACTCGATCATAGTTGCTCAAATGTGCTTTTCTTGGCACACTACCACCCCTTCTTGTCCAATTGTAAGCAGGCACTGGATAACCAAAGGAAACACATTCAAGGCGAACTTCCTGTCCTACGACTGGTGCTTCAGGGAACACTTTTGGGAAATTATTCGGAAACTTAAGTTGCTGATAGTCAGAATGTGGATAAACATAAAGTGGGAAGAATGGTCCATTGCGGCCTGCATCAGAAACTTTGCTCATGACATTACAACTGTAGTTGCCCCGGTCAATAGTCTCTAAAGCAGAGAAGTAGAGGCCTCCGTCATAGGACACAAACACTCGCTTGTCTTCTTCCACAAGATTAGGGAAGTAGTTCCGGGCCCACAAGAAGTTTACTGCTGGATAGTAAGATGGTGGATCACAGTACATTACTTTGCCCCAATATTGTTTACCACTTTCAACAGACCTCTTTTGATTAAATTCTCTAATAAAACCAAATGATAATCGCACAGACTCTGATCTAATTGTACCAAATTTATTGGAAGCAGTACAGTGGTACCTAGCATTGTCTTTGTCAGTATCTGGACCATAAATCATGAGAGTTCCACCACTAAGAACAAATCTGGTATCATGTAGAGGATCAATTTCAGTGTAAATAGGGCTGTCAACTTGATAGTCTTCTCTGTACCACTTGTACACCGGTGCAGGATAGCCACCTGCCAGGCATGTCAGCTGAACATGATAGTTTCTCATTGGATCATAGACTGTGTCTACTGGCTCCTTTATAAAGTAAGGTCCTCTGGGAATTCTCTCGGGGTCAAAAGTATCCAATCCATATGTAAATGACCTTTCTTCTTCAATAAGATAATGCAGTCTTTGTGTCTGTCCTTCACAGATGAAGTGATAATATTGTGTACCTTCCACAGGAGACAAGCCCCAGCGCCCATCAGGGTGGGAGAACTTGTACACCAAGTAATCACGAGGCAATAGGTTATAGCTTGTGTATATTTGTGAATGATCATTGAAAAATGCATTTTCCAATCCAGACAACTGTGAACCATCTGCATCATTGGACCAATACCCAGGAGATTGTTGGTGAGCACCAATATACCACGATCCTTTCTGAGGGTCTAATTTCATTAAATTTGTTATGAGAAATCCGTGTTCTTCAGGGCTATTGACGGCCACCAGGTCGGCTTCATAAGCCAGACAAATTTTCCGAGCCTCATTTCTAGGGCGATCCGGCGACTTAGTGAAGCGGTAACAAGATTCCCGGAATCTGATCCAATTTGGCGGACACCTGTATCTTTCCTCGTAGTCCAAGCCGGCGTAATATGTCGCCGTGTTTTGTGGATCAACCTCATTGTCGTTGGGACCGTAGATATCCGAATTAAAGTTATCTTGGTAAAACGAGCTCTGACCAGAATTGTAGTCGTTACCGTTTACAGTTAAGCTGCCGTATGGTACCTGTGAGTTAGGACGGTACAGACTGCCATTCTGGTTGTTGTCTTGGTATGTTTGTTGAGGATAGTTTGGATTAAACGTACCACTGGAATCAGGCAGTTGACTGCTCACAAAACTCGTCCATGCGAGTAAAAACAAAACACACTTCATTTTATGTTACAAAACAAAGCAATCACCGCATATTATTTTCATGTCACGGACAGAAATTATTTTTGTGATGATCAACACTTGTTTTCAAGCTTATTTTATCACAGTTTCATATTGAAATTCGTTTCTAATTTGAAAAAACTTGATGATGACAAACACCTTGAAATGATGCCTCGCCCAGTTTGAAGTCTCGAACGAAATAAAATAAATTCATTCAAGCCATTCGAGGAAGGAGCATTCATTCACCTTTACCCCTCGTTCCGAATTGCGTCAAAATCGATCATATCGCGAATCCGACTAACACGCAACGTCACATTAATAGTACTAAATAGTCCTTATATTTAGCGACTATTAAATTTGGTCGGTTTCGCGATTTAATCGCTTTTGACGTAATTCGGAACTAAAAGTTAGTGATGCCGGTGATGTCAATTTGACATTTTAGGTGTTCAAGTATTATTTGTATATTGCAACCCCGTAACCGTAACACGGTGTATGTAAAGCCGCATCAACACATTCGCGCGAGTGATTATTGACTGTGAGGCGAATTCGAATGGCGAGCAAGCATGTGTTTGTAAACAGCACTTTTGGTATTCGCGTGCTCGCGCTAGTAGCGGTTTTTCAAATCGAGAAGAAGCAAAACCGGCCAAGAGCGTGTCGGGCCACGCTCAGTGTAGGGTTCCGTAGTTTCCCAACCGTCACAATAAGTGTACCCACTTATGAGTTTAAAAAAATGCTTGCATATACGATTACACTACAAACTTAGTCCAGAAATTATTTTGTAAAACCCTTTTGTCTTTTTTGTACAAAAACTGTTCTTTCCATCAAGTTCAAAATAATTTTCCTAGAAAGTTCTTACAAAGTTCTAATTTTCAGATTTTTTTCATATTTTCTAAACTTATGGTTCAAAAGTTAGAGGGGGGGACACATTGTTTTTTACTTTTGGAGCGATTATTTCCGAAATTATTGACATTATCAAAAAATGATTGTAGTAAACCCCTATTCATTTTTAAATACCTATCCAACGATATATCACACGTTAGAGTTGAAATTAAAAAAAAAATCACTTCCCACTTTACATATAGGGGGGCTACCCTAATAAAACATTTTTTTCAAATTTTTATTTTTCCACTTTGTCGGCGTGATTGAAATACATGTTGTTACTAAATTTCAGCTTTCTAGTGCTAACGGTCACAGAGATTAAGCGAGGACGAACAGACAGACGGACAGACAGACATGGCGAAACTATAAGGGTTCCTAGTTGACTACGGAACCCTAAAAAAGATGTGGAACGCCGCCGCGCCGCGTGAGTGTTTGTGTTCGGCGGCGTTCTACATGGGTGATATAAAGCGATTGCGATTGTTTCACGTAAATTCAACGCAATGTGACGGCACTGTCCTACATGTACATGAAGTTTAGCCGCCAATCATATAAAACAAGTCACCAAACCGCAAGTCAAATATCAAACCAACTGAATGCAATTGCTTCGCTTCGTTTATCGCCTCACCGCACCCAGTGCGATTGTTCGCAGTGCAACGTATACGCCACGTCGCTTGGTGATCGCGATCGCGTTGCTTACACTACAAGACATCGTATCGTAACGTAGTGTAAGCGCTAATGTGACGTCGAATGACCAGGCGAATAGTGGGTGCGAATGCGTGTGTTCGCGGTGATGAGGTATTACGCCTCACTATTAAAGATTGCATCGCTACTTACCATCAGGTGGGATCGTCAAGCAAAAAAAATGTAGTTACTGCTCTGGTTGACAGTGATATGAGGGTTTTGTGTATTTTTAATTTTCTTTGACTTATCCAAGGCATTATGGACACTATCTCTGTCCACATATTGCTAACTAAATTAGAAAGGACAGAAGCTAACTTGGCCAATTTGCTAATCTGCAATCGTTAACGCCTGTAGAAAGCTTCAAATATACGGGAATGACGTCATCTCAACGCTCAGTCACGTGGTCAGAACAAAAGAATTGGCGGCGCGACCAACTCGAACCGTACGGCGCAAGCGAAACGGTTGTAACTTGGCTAGGGGGGTTGCACTGAATATTTTCGAAAGTTACCTCTCTGAGCGGACCTAATGCGTCAAAATTTGGGGTTCCGCTAGCTGGATTTTAGGTCCTACCTTAATATATGTGACCTATGTTATATAATAATAATATAAGCTATCCCCATGCTCATCACCTACAGGGAAGACGACCTTCCTCTATATGCTTTACAGATTATAGTAATTTGACACTATATTCCATAGTGCAATTTAGTGAGCTCCACGGATATCTATGGTGAGCTCTATCAAGTCAAGGAATAAACAGTGAATTGATGGAAACATGCAATAAGAGTGAGGATAGATTAAAATCAATAAGTATGGCTCAGCCTTTAGAATTGGAAGAGGAGTGAAGATATTTGAACACCCTGCGGTCAAATATCCCCCAAGGTTTTTATTTCTCCAAAGAAGTCAGAGCACTAGACTGGGAAGCCATAGGATAAACAAACATATATAGCCACCATCTGTCGCGCTTCGAAGATTACATAGTACCCACGGCTTTCAGAGGAGCCAAAAGAAATGGAGTACATTATAGAGTCACTCAGCAGAAAGCAGAAAAGTAAGTCTAGAAATCAACCGCAATTACAAATAGTTAAAATAACCGCTAAGGTCAGATTCAATAGAAGTTGAATACGTCACTAACGACATCTAGGGCGTCACATAGGAACTAAACTACGAAATCCTGGGATTTTAAAATACATCTTTATTTTTCTGAATATAGTTTGTTCAGAATCAGACAAAAAAGTTATTGGAATTGATTCAGTTAGAATCGATTTCAATAATTTTTAATATTTATTTTTTCTTAAATTATTTCAAAAAAGTTAACATGTTGGACACCACCGTCATAAAGTACAAAATAGGTCACGGCAGGTCATAACGGGCATCCTAATGCCCGTTACCAGCGCACAGCTGGGTGCTAAAGCAAAACCACCCCTCATTCGCCCGGGTGGCCCAGTGACCATGTACTTATGTCGCCAACCAGGCACCCTAACTAGCTTATTTTGTGATTTTTCATCACTGACCTTTATACAAGGTGTAAGGGACTCCACAAACTTTAAGGGCTTGCTCAGTAGACGTAACTGAACAACCTACCACAATTATTTTTTTTCAGGAAACGAAAAAAAAAATCGGCCTCGCCATACAAATTGTCCAATCAAGTTTATCATTTTGTATGGTGAGGCTGATTTTTTTTTTTTGGTTTCCTGAAAAACAATATTTTGTGGACGGTTGTTCACAAAATTGTTTATCAGGAACTGAGCAAGCCCTTAAAGTTTGTGTAGGGTTGTCCCATACACCTTTTATAATTTTCATAATACAGTTTTGTATAGATACATAGAATCTTTACATAAAAATACTAAACAGGTGTTTCAGGTTCCGCATAAAGATACTAAAAATAAGATGGTCTAAAACAGCCCAAAATCACCTACCGTGCAGTTGCCCGCATCAGACTCAACACCCATATGGTCGGAGGATTCTCCTTTTTCAACGGAGATTGAAGTTGTGGTCATATTCTTTAAACAACTGCGAACTTGCACACTATTTAGATTGAGTTTAAGCCATTGTTAAGACCCTGATGCTTCACAAGGTCTATGGTTAAGTTTCAGGTAGGTATACTGAGCATATGCTGCACAGCTTAAAGAGTAAGGTGTAGATACGGTCAACAGCCACAACGTGTTTGTAGCATCACTATAGAATAGAATATGGGTGGGAAATAAAATACGTATTTTCATTGTTCACGGTTTTATTTTCCATGTTATCAACAAGAAATAAGAGTCAATAATTATAGTAATACTTATACTGTAGGTATAGCTAAAACAGATAAAACATTACACGATTTCGATACCATTCAGAAAAGTAAGTTTACAATTCTGTATAAATCGTTAGTTACATTTACTCCAAAAATTATCATTATTTTTCATACCATTTTTCCGCGCGCAAGATAATTCTCCTAATAATATTTCATCACAGATTAATAATGTACTTCTTCGTTTCGTGTTTTCACAAAGAAATAAATAGCTAGGGCGGAACATGGCCTGACTACTGCACATAAACCTGCTACCTACGTTCGTACAGAGTCCCAAAATATTATACAGAAGTTTGTGTGCTGCACTAAATAATGCCACGTGAATAAAACAGTTCATTGCCATTACTTAGCTCAGATATTTGCCGCTCCAAAATAAGTTAAAAAATAATTTGTTTACAGTTTTATCTTATTTACATTGTTAATTTATTTTTTGCGATATGCGTAATATGATTTAATAAATTTTCCTAATTTTTTACAGGACTGTTTAGGTAGGTATAAATATAAAAACGTAACTCATTTAATAATTAAAGTAAAATATTGTACAATATTAATAAAAATATTTTGGGGAGACAATATTAGCAAACATAACAAAGAACAAAAAATGCCATATTAAAAATTAAAATTGATAAAGAAGTTACTAGCATAATCTCAAAACATGACATGATTGTAACAGTTCATAGGTGATGTATAGATAACGAAACATTAACTGGCAACCCAGAGAGAAGAGCTAGCGGAGGGGCGCACGTAACAGTTACTTGGTACAATCTACTTGCATACGATCTGTATGGTCCGCGCCCGAGGAGCCGATCACTTAAGTACAACAGTCGCGTGCGTAAGGCCATCCAACCCTGTGACTTGATATACCTTCACTCCGAATACATAATAAAAACATCTACATGTTCAAAGATAACCACGTATACTATTGCACACACAGTATAAGATTATGCTAACGCCTTACAATTAACAGTGTGGTAACTACATGTCGTTAATTTCCTAATATTATTTAATATAATATAATTACACTAATCATCTCGCCTCGTTCATTACTTATTCACCTATCTACCCATTATACCGTACACCAACGTTAAATAGCACCCATGAGAATATCGAACATTTAAAGCAACATCTATACGCACTAACTAAAACTAAACTTTTTACAATATTTACACGAGTTGTTCTCTAGTATACACAACATCTCACAAGCCAGACTTTAAGGTGAGACAAAATTAATTGATTATGAAATGGCTGCCTTAAAATACACAGTCTCATAAAACGAATATGTTTATAATATTGTTCTTAAATGAGATACATGTTACGTTACAATAATCAGTCAAGCTTGGTATTAAGATCTCGTTATTGAGCCGTCTCCAATCAAACGCGTGTATTATGTGTTTATTTAAAAACAATGTTATATGTATCTATGGCATGAAACGTTAAGTATCATGTCAGAACTGAATCCAATTGCTCTCCTGCAGCAAGAATAATTTAAATAATTAGAGATATAATAGTAGCGTCTTAAATACAGGCGCTAAATTAATTGCTAAATAAGACGTTAGAGAATCACATTAAAAAACAATTTGGTAATGACGTCATCCAATCATTAAAAAAAATGTTTTTGAAACAAACGAGGGTAATGTGTTCTTTCTCGTCGGCCTCTCCTCCGTTACAGAGGGTGCTGGTTATTTGATCGTCGCGGCCTGAGTTGCCGTCCTGATGCATTTTTAAAGCTATCGTCGCGAGAATACGCTGTCGTGTTCACTTGTTCGGGTTCATCAATCAAATTATCGCGACGATCGCTTTCTATCAGGACAGCGGGTGGTATGCACTAGTGTCAGCTAACCAATACGGTCTCGATCTTAAGCAGTTGCCTGAGCTTGTCGGTGACCCTGACGAGGGCCACTTTGGAAGCCCTTACGTTGACCTTCTCTCCGGCACCCAAGAGCTGATGACATTGCGCTCGCTCCAGGAATTCTTGCGTACGAATTTCACGCAACAACTCTTTGGGCGATCCTGAACCGCAGTGGATCTGCTTTAGTAGACTGTCCTTTGATTTGATCTGGAAGTTGAGAAAAAATTTAATTAGTAACATGCCAGTGTTGTGTGTTACCCTATTCAACTCATGGACTCTTAAATTGGGTCCGAACCCCGTGCACGGTATTCCATTAACAATTACTCTAAAGAGGCTCTCCACCTAAGCTATAAAGATGTTATATTATGTGATGCACCAGTTGCGAAAATGTTACAAAAAGTCGTCTGAGTTATATAACTCAGACGCAAATGGACTATTTTTTATTACCTGTAAACAATTAGTAATATCCTGCAGCAAGCACCACAGCCCATCCGCCGGCTGACCAGTGGGGGTCCTCAGGCTGTAGAAGGGCGGCAGTGGAGCCTCGGTGCACTGGATCTCGATCATGGAGTCCGGGGGCGGCGGAGGAGACGCAGGCGGCGGGGACGATAGCGCGTCGCAACCCATCTCCTCGCGGTCTAGAAGGAGAGCGTATTGATATTAAGATTATATTTTGGTCGAAATATGTTTCCATGTTTACATTGGATCGGAATAGAGAAAGATCGGTCGTTGAACTAACTATTGCGGAGACCTATGTTCAGCATTGGATCTTGTCTTTTTACTTTTTACACAAATTAAGATGATGATAAAAACTTTTCGAATGTAAAATTTGTAGCTCGAAAGGTGTGTGCTACATTAACAACAAGCAATCACAAAAACAAGAATTAGCATACTGCAAAATTGAGTCATTAGCTAATTGTATGCGTTCCCAGTTCCCACAAGTGGAAAATACTACACATAACTCTTTCTTACCTATCAATTCAGTAGGTGGAGGGAATCGCCAGGGTTCAATAGCTTTCCCCTGAACATCAGCAATGTGTAATCTCAGTAGTAAGGTAGCGGGTCCTTCGGTCAGTTCTTCAGGAGTTTGACCCGCATAGGTGCCGAGTAGAGGATCGGCGCCGTACGCAAGAAGTAGACGAATAACTTCCACGTGGCTGTTCTCACAAGCTTCATGTAATGGTCTGGAAATATATTATCTTACATTAGCTGGATCTAGATAGGCTAAATCGAGATTTTATTGCAATGAAATCCAAAGAAACGGTCGGATTCGGAAAGAAGATATTTTGAAGATAATGATATGAATTTATGGATGAACATCCAGGCCATGCTACTGCCTAAGAAGATCGAGAAGAAGGCTTGTTAATGAACGTACATATATATATCTATTATGAAAACAGAAAATCGGTTGCTAATGCGATAATTTTCAAAATTACAACGTACCTGATTCCACCTTGAGCAGCCGCGGACACGTTTGCGCCGTATTGGAGCAGTAGTCGAGCTATCCTGACATGACCCTTGGCGGCTGCGACATGCAATGGCGTGAAGCCTGCATTATCTTTTGCTGACGGATCTAATTCCAACTTCTCCAAACAATATGCGACGCAATCCTGTAAATGATATACCGTCATTAGTCATATTATTCAACAATGTTAATAGTTTCGATGTCTTTGTACGGTATTGATAACGAGATACTTACCGTGTATCCCAACCTGGCAGCTCTGTGGAGGTGTGTTTCTCCTATACTCTTATTGATGAACCAGCTCTTGATCTCTTTTTTAATATCGTGAACTGATTCGGGACTTGGCTTGACAGCTGGTCTACGAATTTTAGTGGCATTTTCATCTCTTCGAATTATTTTCTTCTTTTTCCGAATATAATCAAATCCAGAACTAAATTTCCTCCTCCCAAATAATCGCTTTAAGCGTCTTTTTGTAGTTACTCCTTCGGCTGAAGCCAAAGAGCTACCTTCAACTTTCGGTTTGTCTTTATCATCTTGAGAAGAATTTTCATTTTTATGTTTATTTGCTGATAATTCTTTTGTTCTTTTGTGATTCATTGATTTCATTATGCTATTTCTTTTTTTTAAACGCATGAGTCGCCCTTTTGCATCATTCCTTTTCAGTGACTTAGTGCTTCGTAATCCATCTCTTATCGAACTGGATCTTCTTTTTAGTTTGTCTTTTACTATCTTTCTAGGCTTGAACTTAGGCTTTGATTCTGGTTCTTTTTTTATTTCCACAACTTTTGTTTCTTTTTCTTCAGGTATCTCTTCTTCTCGACAAGAAGTCGGAGGCGCAGAAGCCGGCCGTTCATCACCAAACACTTCTTTAATCGTTGCTCGTTGTTTAAGCACTCTACTTTCTGTTCTGGTCCTGGATTTAAGAACGACAGGCGCGAACTCTTCAGTAGCACCAATTAGACCATCTGTGTCTTTAATAAATGAATTTCTGAACGCAGTTACAGTCTCTTTTCTAAAAGCTCCTAAATAAAATATATCTTCCATCAATTTTTCTTTCTTTACACTGTAACTGCCTTTATTTCCGTTTTTTACCAGCCCTAAGCTAGGTGTCGGAAGCAATTCACTCGATGATTTTTTTGGAATAATTTTCGGTGTTTTATCGTCTTTCTCTTTACATTTATTTTTCTTTTCTTTTTTACTGTCTTCCTTTTTGCCACATTTTTGAATCAAAACATCAACAATAGAACTACTTTTCTTTTTATTAATTCTTGAAGATAACACAGTGGAAGTTGATGCCTCTGAGTCATAATGCAACTTATTTGGTGTAGAATAACTAGAATTTGAATCCAAATCACTATCAAGGGTAAGTTTATCAGGACGTCGTGGGTACAAATCGTCAGTAGCTGCTGATGGTGCCGAAGAAGGAGCCGGGGAGAGAGGCGCGGGATCCAGATCAGGTAGAGAAGTGGAACCTCGTGTAAAAATTGCACCTGACCCTCCAACAAATGGCCCACCGGAACGCCCTCGTGGTATTGCAATAAGTCTAGTCGGCATTCGAAGGGATCGTTTATATTTATACAATTCTTCTTCCCAGCCCGGATGAAAGTATGAGCTATCGCCGAATGTTGGTTTGCGTACTGGCGTAGAACTGTTACTTGCACTACTGCTATCTTGTTTCTTCACGGGAGATTTTATTGGAGTCTTTGAGTTAGATATAGTTTTATTCTCCTCCGTTTTTGTATTTTTACGCGTACGTAGTCTTCTCGCTACGCCAAGATCATCATCATCGCTATCAGAGCTTGAATCTTGTTTCTCATTTTTGTTACTATCGATAGGCAATTTACCCTTGGATCTTGACATTTGTCTTGATACTTTTCCTTTGCCTTGTTTTTCTTCTTTGTCTTTTGATATTGTAGAATCCAGTGATTTTCTAGTATTTTTGTTTACATCTACATCACAACACTCAAGTTTAACATATGCAGATTTCTCTGACAAGTCCTTTAATAGCTGATATTTGAGACGATCACTTTTTTCCTTCTCTTTTAGAATCTTACTCTTTATAAGTGGTTCATCATCATCTGTAGATTCACATTCTTCTTTTATCACAGTTTTGATTGGTATCTGTTCTTTTGTTTCCTTTTTAGATGACGATGAAGACGAATTTTCAGGTTTTTCAATTTTAATTTTTGCTTTAGCCCTAAGTTTGGGCCTATCACTTTCTTTTTGTTTCTCATTCTTTTTATCATTTTTGTGTTTTTCACTTTTATTGGACTGCTTTTCTTCAGGAACTGGTCCTAGCATAAGTGCCATTTCAGATTCACTTCTGTTGTCTTCCTCATCTATTGGTTCTTGTTTTATAACTATCGGTGGAATTACCATTTCCATAGGTTGAGTAGTTTCTGCCGCAATTTTTATGGTCTCCTCAACAGGTTTTATGGTTTCTGCAACGGTTTTTGTGGTTTCTGCTATAGGATTTGTAATCTCTGCTGCAGGTTTTATTGTATCTCCTGTAGATTGAGCAATCTGTCCCGAAGGTGAGGCGGTATTTATTACAGATGGGACTTCCGACAGAGACGCTGTTATTTCATCTACCGGTTTATGCAAACTAGACTCAACAGGGCCTATGCTTAGAGACTTATCGACCTTACTTTCATTTTCATTCTCAGGTGTATCAATACGTCTTTTATTTACTTTCTTTTTGTGACAACCAGCCTTCAACTGTTCCATAAAACTATCACAAGCAATTGCCCAATCTAAGTCTTCAACAGGAGCTTCATTGACTTCATTTATACTAACCGGTTCTAAACTTTCTAAAATATTTTCCGTTTTGATGGATATTTCAGCGTCTTTTTCAATTTCTTCAATGTTCATTGGCTCTGTTTTAACTTCAGCTATAATTGAAATAGGTGGTTCTTCATTTTTGATTACAGATTCAAGCCTTAAATTATCTTCCCTTATTTGATTAAATAAATGAGTTTTTCTAGGAAGTAATTTTAACTTTTCATTTTCAGGTGGTGTAATCTGCTTTGTTTCAGCCTTCGCCATGCTATCTTGTGATGGTGGCATTACTTTTAATTCTGCTTTTGTTCTTATTCGCGACGCCACATCGTTTTCGGGTGATATTGGTTTTGGATCCGGGCTATTGTGGTAATCCGAGTCGCGTGGTAATGAATCAACAGCTTTAGGCATTTGAATGTGTTGATGTAAGTTAGGAGTAATGTGATTAGAAGAAAGTTTCGGGAAATGTTTGGATGCCACTTCTGAGTCATTATCCTTTGTTAGATCAGTGATATCTATCACAGAATCTTCTGCATCATCAATCACGATGAGGTCTGGAACCTGCTTGGCTTGTCTAGGCGGCTCTACAAAGCCTGTATGTTTTGTTTCTAAACTGTTTCTTAGTATACTTAGCACCATTTTTTTATCAGCAGGCATACCACTGGAGGTATCAAAATGGTGCGAATGAATATCTCTATGGCTCGGAATTTTTTGTATAACGTGATGACGGCTATTAACAGACGGATTTCTATCATGATAGTGGGCATGATAATCACTCGTTTCACGAGCTATTTCAGGATAATATGGATTATTTGAGTATCTACGGTTTGCTTGACTATGATGTTCCCGGTAGACGCCAGGAATGGCTGGACGTTTTTGTTCGTTTTGGTAGGTTTCCAATTGTTGTTTATATCTACTATAGCTATAAACAGGCTGTTTCATAAGTTCACGTTGTTCTCGAGCCGACTGATTTATATGGTCTATCCGACTATCTGCTGTCCAGGTCTCATAACGAACTATCTTCTCCGGAATGTTACTAACAATGGGCCCTGCTGGACGTTTTCTCTCTTCTATAATAAAGTGTCGGTCATCGCGAACTCTATTATCAGGATGACGTTGCTCGCCATGAGGTCTTGTAAGATCAATTTTAGGAACGTAATCAGCTCTCACTGGAACACTGCGTTCTTGGTAAGGATGCGGAGATTCGACAGGATAGGCTTCAGCCACGGGTCTCACTGGACGCGTTTCATATGAGCCATTGTAACGCATTGAGGGATGTGCAGGTTGAGACTGTGCCGGATATCCATGAGCAGCAGCCCTCTCCCCGTATTGGGTAAAATTTGGTGCGAAATCTACTTTATGAGATGCAACATAGCTTGTGGTTGGTAAATGTGGGTGGCGGCTACTGGACGAAGACGGCCGATGAGGCAATGCAATCATTTTATTTTCTGCCGCTGAATCTACTGCATCATCTTGGGTTGTCGACGAATCAGCTGAATTTTTGACAGTTTTTACAGATAAATCTAACGGTGATTCTCGTTTCTGCTTACTCTGACTGACCTGCGTTACTGCAACAGGCGGTTCTTGCTTTTGTTTAGTTTGATTCATTTGATTTACTAGTGATGTTACAGAAACCGTCATACGAGCCTGGTTAGGGTAACCAGGTTTAACCGTCGACCGCGCGGGGGACGTTTGGACGGGAGCAGGAGCATACTCATAACTAGTTTTAGGTGCAGCTGCTGGACGATAAACAGATCTTGATTGTGTTGAGTTTGGAACAACCGGAACAGGTGCACTAGATCCATACCTAGACGTTGATGTTGAAGGTGTCGGATAGTGGTAACCGCTTCTAGCATCGACAGGTCTACTCATATTAGGATAGTCAGCACGTGGTGGCAAGCGAGTAGCGTCATGTGGGTGCGGTGGGATTGGCACTGGCGATCGTTCTTGTGGTCGAGGTGAGTAATGTGCATTCATTACATCTATTGGTGCGTGCTTATACTGAATTTGGTGGTGTGTATCTACACGGTGACTCTGAACAGGCTGTGCGACCGGTGCAGGTCGATAACTCGGATATGCTTGCTGAGGATCATATTTGCGCTGCGGAACCACAGGATGTCTGTCATAATGTGACGTGCCTCGACCGTACGGCGATGGATCGCGACGTTGCTGCAGCGATGCGTATTGCATTTGTGCTGATCTGCTATCAGCAGAGTGCCTCTGTGCCGGAGGCACCGGCTGCGGATGATGAATTGGTGGAACACGATCGTTGGGTGGGGGCGGCGGTTGCGCAGGCTGCATTTGGTATCGTTGTGTAGGTGGACTTTGTGCAGCTACATCGCGCATTCTCGCTGTGTGTTGCGGCATCGATCCTGACAACCTTGCATACGTTTGTGGGCTTTGACGCGAGTGTGTCGAAGGCTGAGGTGAAGCTACCGGCCCGTGAGAATTTCGGCTGCCTTCTGTCATGTTTGCATCATAATGATACCGGCCGTAAGGTTCTGGAGGACGTGACGTGGGATACGGATCTGGTGGCCGACCCGGAGCATAGTGGTCAGGTTGCCTAGCAGTCGGTGTTTGAACCCGATGTACAGGTTGCCGGTACTGTGCAGGAAGCTCTAGCTGAGACTCTGGTGCTGCTGGGGCCTGCAGCAGCGTGGCTGAGGGTGGCCGCGCTGGAGAAGGGCACGGAGCGGCCGGGGCAGGCGCGGGTGAGGGCAGCGCGCGTGGGGGCTTGCGGATGATGTGCGACGGAGGTGAGAGTGTACCCACTGCCTCTTCATCGTCTTCAATCTCGGGCTGCTCCCGTCGCTTCTCTGCCGCCTCGCGCATTACAGTAGCTTTGTGGATGATGTGCGGTTCAGGCTCAATAGGTTCTGAGGGCGGACGGGGAGGTGCTGCGACAGGGGTAGAACTCGGGACGGATGGCGGGGCTGCGGCGGCAGAAGGCGGACGTGACGAAGGCGCCGGGACCCCTGACTGCGCTGGAGCTCCTTCTTCTGGTGGGGCACTCTGTGGCCATAAGGGCTGACCGGAGCCGTCTGCCTGCGCTTGTTTCGGCACCCCCATAAAGTACTGGCGCGTCCCTTCCAGTACATTGTTAAAAGACACGTCCATACTCCGTCTCCTCTAGTCACAACCTGAAACAAAATTTAAAAAAAAATATATAAATGCTGTAAGTTATAAATTGAAAAGGTCCCGTGTTATAACAAGAGACAAGTGCTTGGTAATATAATCACAATACGAATAAAAGCGATATTCATCAATCATCGCAGTGAGCGAGTAAATGCCGATATCGATATTGAGCGCACGACTTGTCGAAGGTGCGTGGTTGGGTACTTGGGTCGTTACCCGCCGGCTGCCCTTGAGCGTACTTCGCCCCCACACACACACTTACACACGCACGTATAGATTCGCGATAATTATTACACACACACAGCACTAACTTCCGCATGAATATTTTACTTAAAGTTAAATGACCTTCATTCCACTGAATGTCAAAGATCCCATTTAATTAATTAGCGATTCTTTTATGAGGACTTACCTACGTTATGTATAAATAATTATCCAACGTGTTGCCTGATATTAGAAAAAAAAAAAAAACAATAAGTTAAGTAGATACCTACTTAACTCATTGTTTTTTTTTGTTAGGTTATACTAGAAATAATTAGAATATGAAAAAAAAACGATTTAATCCCAGTGCCATATCCAGAGATATATATATTTCTTTCTGTCATACCTGTTTGGAACGTAAAGACTTCTGGCATTTTTCTCGCAACGAAGAATACCTCATTACACCTAACTATTGTTTTACGTTCTGTAAAGAAATATGTTATGAGCCCAAGTAATTGGCAGCTCATACCCATATGGGAGTCGGCAATTAACGATTATTCTTATGTGTAACCTTCGTTATTGACGTTTTTCTTTAATTATCTGTAATTATAACTTATCGAGGAATAACGAATGTTAATTAGCTGTCAGCAACTGGCATCAACATTCTTTATTTGCATTTCCCTCTACCTACATTATACGACTACTTATATGTGGACTGTTAGGGTTCAACACAAGTATTAAATTAAGGCAGAATGACCCTGAATTAAATTATGTCTGTTTACCGAAGAGCCTTGGAAATGTTTGTAGATATTCGACACTCCTGATTTTCTGAAAAACTGACATCTCTAACCCCCACGAGAAAGTTCGAAAAGGTACGTTATATCTTGTAGAAAAAATTAAGATCCCAAGAAAAGATATTAATAAAATATCATGTTCCGCTTGTTTACGCCTTGTCTAAGTCTGAAAACATCCGGAAAATAAAACTGTTGATAGGTATTATATTTTTTCTTCGATCCGCCCGAATAACAAGGAAATTGTTTTTGTCTAAGCTCCAACTTCCAGTTTTATTGTTTAAGTTCTGACGTTTATTTACCAAGTATTAAAATTGGTACAAGTACAATAAAACATTGAACTTGTACAGATTCTCAAAAATAAACTGCCATCGTTGGTAAACCCTTTATGTCTGTGTCAGTGTTTGTTGTTGTTATTGTAGCTACTAAGTATATTTGTGCAGCTTCCCGGACGGAAGCTGGTCTCCAGGCGACGTCCCTCGATCGATTGTAGCGGGCCCTGGCAACAGTGACGGATGGGCCGCAACACGCGACTTGCAAGCCTCGGTCAAACTATCCGAAGCATCGACTACAAGTCAAATAGGTACCTAGCACTTTGTTTGAATTGAACGTTTCATTGTCAATCGGCCATAGAGGAAATTTCAAATATAAAATCTGTGGTTAGTTTACAATTTAATTCTATTTGTATAGATAGGTACGAAAGTCGCATATCTTTTTTGTAAACATATATATTTTATGTCGTAGCCAGATCTTAGAAATAATATAATTTCATAATATTGCCAAGTAAAACTAGCCAGTACCCCTAGCCAAACTGCTGATCTGCAATCGTTAACGCTTGCAGAAAGCTTCAAATGTACGGGAATGACGTCATCTGAACACTCAGTCACGTGGTCAGAACAAAAGAATTGGCGGCGCGGCTAACTCGAAGCGTTCGGCGCAAGCGAAACGGTTGTAATTTGGCTAGGGGGCAGATCGTATTAAACGTTAGTTTGATGATATCTCAATCTTCGACCTTTCTACTTTCTTTGGACCTTTTATTATCATTGAATTCCTACAGCAATGATATGGCCAAACGAGGATTGACTGTACCTATATCATCAAATTTTAACGTTTAAACAGATCACGCCAGTTTCAGTTGGCCATACCATGAAGCGATCAATTCTAAGTACTGGCCACGACATATACAAGACAAAGTCCTGACTGACTCAATACTCAACCACCTCCAAACCCTTAGACCTAGAAATCTGAAATTTGAAACAGAGGTTCCTTTTATGATATATACAATGAATAAGAAAGGATGTTCAAAATTGCCTCATAAGGGCATCAAACGGAAGTCCATTTGTATGGAACCTACATTCACGCGAGCAAAGCCTCTGGCCAAAGCTATTTTCAGATTCACCCCTAGCACAAACCCTTAGACCTAGAACGCTAAAATTCCCTTTATGATGTATGCAAAGAATTAGAAAGGATTTTCCAAAAGTCACCTCCTAAGTAAGAGAATGAAACGCGAGTCCATTTGTATGGAACCTACATTCACGCGGGCAAAGCCGCTGGCAAAAGCTAGGTGGTAATCAAAAGATAAACATAGATTCTATATTAATAATATGCTTAGGCTTATAGGTATCTACTTACGAAAGTAAATGAGCTATTGTTTTTGTTACACGAACAAAAAGAAAACTAGGTACGGCTGTAACAATTTGATTGTTTTTCTAGTTTAAAAATATACATTTGGGTCTCTTTGATTACGGTTACTAAAAATACACCAGTTATGTAACCTTTCTACCATCTACAAATATAAAAAGGAAAAAAATATTTTTATAAAGACGCATAGACGTCAAATACAGTCTGCAGTCAGCAATATTTAAGAGTTAAGAAATCATCAAATAAGTTTTCCCAGTCTGGGCAGAGCGGGAATGTCAGACTTTAACTGACTAAAACCCACCTGAGTTCCTTCGGTTGCATTTTGCATTCCAGGGCCGCGAACTTTTTCGAGCAATGCCGCTGACAGAATTTGTATAAACACGAAACGATTAAAAGTAGTCTGCAGACAGTAGGTAATATTAATTTATATACCTATCTTAAGGTCCAATTATGTTAGTAGATCATTAAGGTAGGTCTACACTTAGGGATTAGGGAGCCGAAGAAGAGCGGAGTACGAGCCGAGCATAAATTCGAGTAGTATCGCTCGTACTCGGCTCCTTTAAAGTTGGTCCACACTACACGAATAATATGCTCGGCTCGAGCTCCGCTTGTGCTCGACTCCTCTAGCGTAGAACAACCTTTAGAGTGTTTTCTGAAAGACCGATCGATCCCTCTAGTCTATTTACGATTTCGCGAAAGGTCAATGTCACCTACCCGACCGTCTGTAAGATACGGGGTTAATGAACCCGCGACTCATATTATTTACCTATCGCACGTACACTATCAACGCACTAAACACGTCACACATACAAGTGGAAATAATAATATCATAGATAACGAAATTCTTGGACACTGTTAATACTTATGTATTTATTTGAAACATACATTTTTGCCGATCTCAAAATTCAATTAGCCTTTTCAAAGAGATAACTAACGTGAAATATTATGCTTTCTATCTTATCTATAATATGTTTTAACTGATAATAAATACTATAAAAATTATGGAGATAAGTTTGAAAAACGTTTAATGTGGAGATAGAGCTCAAGTTCATTTTCACCAGCATTTCATCAATAAAATGGGGTGAATACAAACAAAACTTCAAAGAGTATTTTCTCGATATTTAAATATTTTTTGCAGCATTTAACTATATCAATTTATTAATGAATTGTTATTCTAAAAAGCTGATGTTTTGTTAGAGGCTGATAATATGGTATCAAAGTGTAAAACCGAACAAAAGTTTGGTTTCTATTCAACCCGTTTTACGGTACGTAAGTTATGTAAAAATACCATTTTAATTTATAAGTAAGTATAAAATAAGAGGGGTAGGTAATATTTTTATTCAGAAAGGTTTCTATAAAACTTATTGAAAATATTTAAGCGTTGTAAATGGAGTTGAAATTATATTCAAAGGCAAAATGTAAACAGAAAGAAAACTTCTAACTGCGAACTGAACTAAGTAAGTAAACTGTTGAAACTCTATCCTTTCTCTTTACTTTTGATTCCGTAATCTATACATAGAAATAAAATTGGAGTTTGTTTGTAAAATTGAAATAACTGCTTTTTACTACATGCATATATATATATTGTACATACACCAAAATAACATTTTTTACAATTTTTGTCTGTCTGTTTGTCCGGGCTAATCTCTGAAATGGCTGGACCGATTTTGACGGGACTTTTTTTGACAGGTAGCTGATGTAATAAGGAGTAACATAGGCTACTTTTATTTTAGAAAAAAATAAATTCAAAATCCTGTAGTCCACGCGAACGAAGTCGCGGGCACAGCTAGTTACAAATTTCCGCAGTGATATTCTTTAAGAAAACAACCTTGTAAAATAGCCTTGCCAAATAGGTTTATTGATTTAGGAACAATCGAATGTATCTACTTGGATTTTGTCGCTGCGGCCAGCGCTGCGCTCAAGGCTGTTTTCTTACAGAATGGCACTAGTGATCTCCGGGACCCTGAAACTGGGTAACACGCACGATTACACGATACGCCTCCCTCCGTCAGAATCTCTGCTCAGAATTGTCTGTATGTAAAGTCTGTGGCCACCTATCCGCGGGCCTAGCCGGCTGCTTAAGAGGCTGCTTTTCCACTAGCCTATCGTCAATCGTCAACATCGAACATGGCTTAAAAGCTTGTAACTTTATCTAACGTAATCCAATGCGATGTTTGACGAAGAGGGAACGCGTGAAAACTCTGTTAGCATTCGTAACTGCGTGATTTACTCGAAAATTTCACAAAACTTGTTCCAGGATATACGTCCATTTTTAACCCTTAAAAGTTTTTGAAAAAGAAATTATTGTCGTTCAGAATCTTGATTAAATTTTCAAGGCACTATACACATGGACTTTTTAAATTTTTGAATAAATTATGAAGTGTCAAAGTTCATGCAAAATAGCAGATTGTTTGATGTTTTTACTGAATTAGTTTCACACAAGTTTATAAATTGATTTCAATAGAAGCCTAGATAATATCCACAAGATACTGTGTTTTCAAAATATCTAATGAAAAACTGTATAATAACGTCATAATAGCGTAAGAGCGGTTGTATGACACGACACACACAGTAAAAATGTATATCGATTTGGACCTTAACTTAAAGATCAATGCATTCTGCTATTATGAACTTAGCTACAAGCTCCTCTCCTACAAAGTTAAAGAGAAACAGAGGTAAAATCGTTGTTTTAAAGTGAAATAATTGCACGTGTGCATCGGTGCGTTGCAAGATGCAATTACGCGGGGCGCACTTATGCGGATTCCGTTATGAGACCGCCTCACTGGAAAATATACTTAGCTATGTAATAGATAGATACCGGAATTTGTTATACATAACGGGTTTTTAGCCCTCGCTTTATTAATACTTATAATCCATGGAATATTACACCTACGTAAGTCTTACTTATCAACTGCTTATCAACTGTTGCAAGATGTAGTTGCAGATTCTATTTCGTAACTTTTATCTGTATGTGATGATCCTGAGGTCCATGTCGTACTACATACTATTTATTTAACTTATTAAAATTACTCAATCATTAACATTATTTTAATGGGCATTTGCCTGTGTAAAAACCATTCAAATTGGTTATTAAATGAAGAATTTCAGTTATTGTTATGAGGAAGAGAGATGGTCTCGCTAACTATTTTGTATACACACATGTAAGTTTAGGGCGGTGACGTCATATTTCAGTATGTGCATCCTTACTCTGTTATTTGACAGCTTCTCCTTCCACCAGATATGAAATTTCTGCCATACTTAGTGTTGAAAGAATTTGAAAAAAGAAAAAATCTATTTGCGATTTTGGGTCAGAAAAGAAGCACTAACAGCTACATTTGATACAAATAATACAAAATTGAGTGATAAGAAAAAAAAAACACAAATTGTTATCTAACCAGTTTAACAACAAATATACAAAAATAGAATAGGTACGAGCTGTGAAAATAATCAAAATTGGTATAAAAGCAAACAAGTTAAAGTCGCCAAGACACCATTTTCTAAGGCGGACTTCTATATTTATTAGAAATTCTGAAGCTTTATAACTTAGTTGTTAAATGAAGATATTTTAAATATTCTTTTATATTTTGTTACTAGACCTAAAAATTATATAATTATGCAAATAAAAAATTGCTCTCAAATGAAATAATTTGTGTATAAAAAACTGTGGATTAACCGATGTTAATGTTTTAATTAACTCGATACGACCTAATTTCATTAACAGATCAAGTCTGCAATACAAGTTTTGGTCTTTTAAGTCTAAACCATTACCATCCCATATTAAATTCCATATTTGGTTTAGTTTTTTTTCTCATTTATGAATTTGTTTACTAAGATAGTTTCTATAAGTTATTATATGACACTATCAAACTCGCATAATTAAAGAAATACACATTAAAATAAAAAGATTTTATTATTGTTACCTATTTAATCTGTATAGAATTTGTAATAATTCTGGACCGAATTATATTCTATTTTTCCTTAAATGACATCAGAACATTCAGAACTAAATAATAAAATACGTAAACAAATACGATTTTAGTGATCTCGATGATTTCAGTCTGTAGTCAAGCGGAATAGAATATGATGCTTAGAGATCAGATCACTGTATTCTAAGTAACGTTACGAGGACCAACGACGAGCCATTTCAGGAATTAGGTACCTAAATATATTTATGAAAAGTTTATGGTTACATCATTGAATATTTTTACTATTCACCAAGTTACACTACTACTTGCAATTTAAACAATATACATCTCAATATAATAATTATCAATAATGAGTTCTCCCACTCTGGGTTCATCAAATTCTTTCTTCTGGGACAAAAGAAAGTTGATACTAATTGTTGTTGCTAGTTTCTTCTATTCTTCTTTTTGCCCCACGCAGTATCTACGGTTCTGATAACTATCTATTTATTGACTAAATTCTTCACGATCATTGAAAACCTGTCTCCAACAGAGCTGAGGCAATCGTCCCCAAGTGTTATTTATTCTATACTCAATAATTTGACACATTACATTAAATTAAGAAGTAACTTACGTGATATAATGGCGGCTACCCTGCTTGATGAGAGTGGCGACCCCTAGGCGCGTTCATGTCTTCGGCTTCTCTGCTAGCAAGACCTGAAACGAAGGAAAGTGTCCTTAAGTTACTTTTATACCTATATAACCTGTCCCGGTATGTACCTGTCTAGTACCTACTGAACAGGTACTTCGCGCCTACAGAGGTCAACGGCTCTATCATCATAATAATAAAAATAAATCATTTGCAGGATTCATGAAGTCATGATGTGTATAGCAATGACAGGTAGGTATAGTATTAAGTCACATGGTATAAAATCGCACTAGAATACATGATATCCTCAGGAGAACCAAGGTTACCGGCATAGTCCGAAGAATCGCCAAAATTAAGTGGCAGTAGTTAGGGCACATACACATTGCTCGCAGAAAAGATGGTCGATGGGGCCGAAAGGTTCAGAAGTGGCGACCGCGTACCGAAAGACGCAGCGTTGGATGGCCTCCGACAAGGAGAACCGATGGCCTGGTGACAACCTGGTGAGGATCGTGGGAATTCGATGGATGCGAGACCCACAAGACCGTTCGTTGTGGCAGACACTAGGGGAGGCCATGTCTAACAGTGGATCAATACAACAATGATCTACAATAACAGTGACAGTGACAGTAAGTTAGTATGAGAACGCCTTTAATTTTATGAAAATGTTCGAAACACTATCAGTGATACATATTCATAGAGGCTAGTGAAGAATGAGTCAAAAATCAAAATATCAAGTAAAACGTATTTACATTGATGAAAATAATATATATACGTCCACGTAACGTGATGATGATGAGTTCACGATTCGTCCCATATTTTCTTGCTGCAAATGATATACGAGACCCTACCCCCATTAACCAAACGCAAAATAAACAAGGTAGGTACTTATTTTGCTACTGCTTATAAACCTAGGTATTCGGTCGACATTTTGAGGGTATTCTTTAAAGGCCCTAAACGATAGCATACGACATTTGAGGGGTGAAAGTCCCAGGTACATTAAGGGACAAAATGTCTCTCAACATGACGCGCAACGCTCAATCTACGTGATGCTGCAACGTTGCTAAGTGTCCCGCAACTTGCCCTCCCAATACTTTATTACTCATTCGTTATTTGGATCATTCAATTTGGGTTCACTTTTTTGACTAATCGACTTTTTGACAATTCAAAAAAATAATGGTCTATATGTAAATCAACTTTTCTAATTTCTGACTTTTGAATAACGTGAAGCGAGACATGTTGTTGGACATTTTACAGTGTTATCCGTCATGTTGAGGGACATTTTGTCCCCTAATGTATCTTAGGCTTAATGCGTCGTAAATAATTGAGGGCAAGTGTGTGTTGTGTGACACTGGGCAACGTTGCAGCGTAGATTGAGCGTTGCGCATCATGTTGTGGGACACTAACATTTTGTCCCTAAGGTATCAGTTTTTTTTTCGTTGGTTAAAAATCACCCAGATGACATTCCCCGCCCTTGGGCGAAGTGGGAGATAGTGTCAGACTTTTACTAACTAAAAAACCCACCCCGTTCCTTCGTTACCTTTCATACCGGGGCCGAACCTTCCTTTCAGAAGCAGACCCTTGACCCCAGTAGGCTTCAACCCTGCCGGACCCCTACAATCTCTTAAGTATCTAAGGTTTTAAACCAAAACAGGTACTGACCGAGTGGTGTTCAAGAAGTGGAGGCAGAGATGTTAATCGTCCAGCAGCGAGATGCGCGGACGATATTGTTATCATCGTGGACAGAACTTAGAAAGAAAGAAGAAAAGAAAGAAAAAGAGTTTATTTACGACAAACATGCCACATACCTTAAAAAAAAAAACAATAATAAAGCTATACAATAGTGTGAGTTATGCGACACATGCGCGCAAAACGATCAGCGTTCAGCAAAATGCTGGGCTTGGAATTTGGATGAAACTCGCACAGAATCGTGGAAATTGAGAGAGCCAAGAAAAGAGAGGCTTAGTTAGGCGAAGTCAAGCTATGGATGATGATGATCAAAGAGAATTATGGTCATTAACGAAGAGAAGCTTCTAGCAACAGCATGCCGAGCAGCAAGCCTGGACTCTATCGTTAAGCTACAACTTCATCAGCTGGGACTCAGGCCCCCTCTCTAGGCGAGGGAATGAGCTGTAATCCACCACGCGGGCCCAGTGCGGATTGGTGAATGTCACATGTTTTCGAATTTTTTAGTTCTAGGTCATGCCGGTTTCCTCACGATGTTTTCCTTCACCGTTTTGAGAACAGTGGTAATGAAATAAATTACACAAAATAATGCGTCTGGCAGGGTTTGAACCAGCGACCTACAAACTCGTAAGTCGGAGTTATTACCACTCGGCCACCACAGCTACAGCTTATTCAAGGTTATTCAAGTGCAAATATTATGTGTATAGTAAGGTCTAGGAACGATTACGTCATTTATAAAAACAATCGTGTTATTTTAATTGAATAGGTGACACGAGTATTGAGAGCACCTTTATTTGATTGTAAGTTGTCCTCATCTTAAATGTACTTAAAGAAAAGTAGAAATAAAATAATAGAAAATCAGAAGATTCTTTAGATCTAAGAAAGATGTCGTATATCTCTAAAGAAGTAATACTCGCAATACGCAGTAACTTGAACACGATAAATCAAATAAATTATCGCCGCAAACTATTGATAAGATGTTCTATAAACACACATTAGTTGCTTTATCAATAGTTGACACATACTACATCACACATAGATAGGTAGGCAAGTGTTGCACCGAATGGACATTGACCTACATCCAACATCCGTCGACAAGCGATTCAGCACATCATGCGAATTGACTTTTAAATTCGTTTTTGTTGAATAAAAAATACGCAATAAGTGTGTTCTGATTTCGAATGACGCGTTTTGTTTTGTGCATCGTATGTGTACGATTATGTAAAAAACCCGTGCGAGTCGGAATTGTACACGAAGGGTAAAAAAACACGTTTGCTGTGTGAGAGCCCCTGGCCCATATGTGGCTGCAGTACTCAACACACGATCAGACCTGCGCTTTGTATAACATTGAAGCTGTCCTGATGTGCAGTACCGCCGGACCTTTTCAAGAACCATTGCAGCTACTTTTGGGTTTGAATGGTCTGAGGAAATTTCTACTCCCAAGAGCTGAAGACGGTCGGTGCACTCGAGGGATACGTTCTAAAAAGCAGGGTACAAGGTGAAAGGGCTCCTTTTGACGGTGAACAGACGCGCTTATGTTTTGGAGGTGTTGAATCCCACCAGATTCGCTTCGCCCCACTTGGAGATTGCCTAAAGTGACATATTCGTACGCCCTCCCATAGTGTCTCTTTGGGACTGGATTAGCGCCTCACTAGCTCGAACATTTGGCATGTATCCTATACTCCAAACTGTGCTATTATCTGCATACTCATAGAACATCATAGGGCATCAGCACATCGTTGATATTCAGCATTAACAAAGTTGGAGAGAGAACAGACCCCTGAGGAACTCCGGCATTATTCGCCATTTTACTCATCAGAGCATCCGTCGACAACAACTCGAAGAGACCGTTCACTTAAGACGTCTTTTACTCAGCTAATCAGGCCAGGAGAAACACCATACGCTATAAGCTTACTTAAAGACTGCATGGCATATCCTGTCGCAGGCCTTCGAGGCGTCTAAGGAGACAGCAATCGCTTCCTCATTCTTCTCGAGAAATTCGTCCCACAAATAGGTGGCGTAAACTAGTAGATCCTCAGTAGATCGATTAGGGCAAAATCCGTGCCTACTATCGGTTACTGAGGATATCGTTTCCTTACAGGTCTGCCATGAGGCGCGACTTCAACTTTATTGAAGCAGACAGTTACCATGGCGTTATAAAACAACTTGTTTCTAAAATAAACGATGTGCAGTACTACAATAAGTACCTTCTTTATAACAATAACACAGGATTATCGGTGAATCCTAATAGTTCAGAGAAATTGTTACAACAAAATACAAAAACTCTGTCACATCCAGTAGTCAGCACAATCGAACATGTAAAACTACCACTTAAAGGGACTATTCCTTATTACTTTTCTAAAGTTGTTAATCCACAAATTTTACCTATAAACACTCTCACGGAAAATGTTGTGGCAAGTGAAGAACCATTTTTTCGTAACTAATAAAAAACATAGTAAAAGTCGTAAGCAATATGGTAGAAGTAACTTTTCAGTTATGCACCAAAACATTGCAGGAGCTTTAAACAAATTACAAGACATCGATTTAACTATTAATGAAATGCATGATTCTGATCTAAATATTGACGTTTTATGTCTGAGCGAGCATTTTGTTATAAGAGGGGAAGAAAAATACCTTAAACTCAATGATTTTTATGTTGGCGCAATCTATTCACGACCTGATCAGCGAAGAGGGGGTACATGTATACTATGCAAAAACCATCTTCAAAGCACTAACTTAAAAGAAGTAACAGAATTTTGCATTGATAAACATTTTGAGATTTGTGGCCTTGAAATAAAATCTATACGTGCGATCATATTATGTATATACAGAACACCTTCATCTGATTTAAATATATTTTTTGAAAATCTACATAAAACCTTGCTTAAATTACAAAATAAAAAAAGCAAAATAATAATAGCTGGAGATTTTAATATTAACTTTCTAAGTAATGACAATAATTGCAAAAAATTTAAGGAACTCATTTCTAATTATGGTATGCGGTGTCACATTCAAGAGGCCACTAGGTTGAACACGTGTATAGACAATATCATTAGTAATATTCCAAACATAATAGGTAGAATTCATAATGTTTTTTTATCCGATCATAACACTGCACAGGTTGTAAACTTCGAATACAATCAAAAACCCATATCGGGTTATTACTTCATGACCGTTAATGACCTTAGTAAAGACAACGTTGAAAAATTCGTCAAACACATAAGCAATTTGTCTTTTTCCGATGTTTACAACATTTCAGACACGAATAATGCTTTTGATTTGTTTCACGAAACTATAACCCTATTTTATAAACTTTGCTTCCCTCTCATTCAAGTTAAAAAACAGTACAAAAATAGTATATTAAAATGGATAACAAAAGGAATTAAAACCAGTAGTAGTACTAAACGAACATTAAGATATAAATATTATTTAAACAGAACAAACGAAAACAAAACTAGATTTAAGGTGTACTCTAAAATATTTAAGAAATGTATTCATAATATGAAATCCTTATGTAATCTTAAGCACATTGCTTATTCCAAGAATAAAGGTAAAGCTTCTTGGGATATTGTTAAGCGTTGTACTGGTAATGAACGCTCTCATGAATATATTACTAGTATAACAGATAATGGTGTTATCGCTACATCAGGATCAGAAATAGCAAATTTATTTAATAACTTTTTTATTGATATTGTTGAAAATAGAGCAACCTTACAGAATAACACCTATAAGCAAGATTTTAAAAGCAATGACAATAGCATATTCCTAAATCCTACAAACCCTGAGGAAATATTTAGCATATTAAAGACATTAAATAACACAAAATCCACCGGTTACGATGACATTTCTACAGATCTATTGAAACGAGTATCCCCATTCATTGCAGAACCTCTTTCATATATTATAAACTTATCTCTAGAACAAGGTTGCTTCCCAGATAAACTCAAAATATCTGTAATAAAACCACTGCATAAAAAAGGGTCTAAGTCAGACAAAAATAACTACCGACCCATTGCTCTTATTCCAATTCTATCCAAGGTCTTTGAAAGAGTTATGTACAAAAGAGTTCACTCCTTTTTAGAAAAATATAATATACTTGCCAAAGAACAGTTCGGTTTTAGAAAAAAGAAATCCACTTCACTAGCAGCATATAACTTAGTAAAATCCATAATGAATAACATAAACTCTAAAAATGTAACTTCAGCTCTATTTTTAGACCTTAGTAAAGCGTTCGACTTCGTAAATCATTCCATTCTTATCGATAAATTATATAAAATTGGAATTAGGGGCCCAGCACTGGAATGGTTCAAATCATATTTAACGAATAGAACTCAGATCACGAGAATTACGAAATTTGATGACAAAATGAACAGTCTCATCAACTTTAACTCCCAGCCTCGACAAAATTTCTATGGAGTTCCACAGGGAAGTATTTTGGGACCACCATTATTCCTTGTGTACGTTAATGATCTTCCGCTAACAATAGATCAAGATTGTGTTTTGTTTGCTGACGATACAACAATAATCTTAGATGGTAAAAATAAAGAATCACACGAGTCTAATATAAATGCTAGTTTGGATAAAATAATTACATGGCTAGATAGAAACGCCTTGAAAGTTAACGTGGAAAAAACTAAAATATTAAATTTTAAAACACAAAAGAGTAAACATACTCATCTTAAAGTAGCACATAGGGATCAAATAGTGGAACAGATACATAAAACAAAATTTCTTGGTCTAACTCTTGATGAACATTTCACGTGGAGGGAACATATTGATGAAGTATGTATGAAAATAAATAGATTTGTTTTTGCTTTAAAAAAGGTTAAAAATGAGACATCACGACCGACCGCATTAATGGTATATCATGCGTATGTTTGCTCTGTCATCCGATATGGTATCATTCTTTGGGGATACTCCTCTGACATCTCTAGAGTCTTACTAGCACAAAAAAAATGCATTCGTGCAATCTTCAACATGGAGTGGACTGATTCTTGCAGACCAGTGTATAAATCACACAACCTTCTCACAGTTCCTTGTATTTATATATATGAAATCGCTAAGTTTGTTAAAACCAATTCCTCAATATTTGAAACAAACAACAATAATAAAAAACGAAAAGTTACGCACTACCATTTGCAATTGCCAGTACCAAAAATTGAATTATTTAGACGTAGTTGTGTGTACATGGCTCCACTTATTTATAACTCGATACCAAATTTTATAACTGACCTTCCTTACGGAAAATTTTGCAAAGTACTGAAAAAGTGGCTCATCTCACATAGTTTTTATTCTTTGACCGAATTTCTCAAAAAAGGTTCTTGTCAATCCTATCATTACAGAAACGTGTTGTAGATCGTTTTGGTAGGTACTGTTTTGGTGTTGCAGGACCCACTGCATTTTTATATTTTTATGTTGTTATTAAGCCAAATTGCGTCTAATTTAAATTGTTGTGTTATATTTTAAAGTCTGTTATTTAATTTTGTGATAGTTTATAAACATAATAGGTATTTGTTTAAAATAATTCTAATTATTAAATTGTATAAAGTTTTTGTTTCTGTAATAGAAACAATATTTAAAAAAATAATATTTTACAGTCCATTAGGTTTAATATTTTTCTTAAAAGGAAATTTCGTGTGAAATACTGTAGTTTTGCTTACTATGAGCATCACATAACGTATTTTAATATTTGCATGCCAACTCATGGCAAAATGTGTCTGCACTATTATAATAAGTTACCATCTCCTGTACCGCATTTAATGCAAATAAATGGCTTTGACTTTGACTTTGACTTTGACTTTGACTTTCAATACCCGCTCTGTAATCTTGCAGAGTATGAAGGTTAAAACTAACTAACTGGGTCTCTAAAACATCTAAGTACTTTGGTATTATTACAAATATGCAGCGACGAAAAGATATCTATTCTATCCAATTCAAATCCTTTGCAAGTTGATATTTTTTCATTTTCAAAAGAAGTTGGAAGCCAAAGATATGCGTATCTGATGTTGGAAATTAATTTCCCTTTACAGTAGAGTAGGTTCTTATACAATATGAATGAATAATCTCTTTCCAATTAATTAATAAAATCATCTTTGAGATGCTTGGCCGATGTGAGAAATTATAGGTAAGTACTGGAACTAGTAAATCAATATATCTATGTAAGTATTCGATTTAGTAGATCTACAGATCAGTGAGTCAATACGGATTGATATTCATGATACCGTCCGTCACGTAGCTTGAAAATTTAAATCAGGATTAACGTTAAAAATTTAAATTCATAACATACGACGATCGATCGATAAACTTTGTATAATTTACGTTATTATTTATAACTGCACTAGTGAAGATCCAAGATTACAGATGGACATAAAGCGATCTGTATAGCCACCATTGACGTACCTATGTAAACGTCAAAAAACTTTAAATTTTCTTGAACAACAGCGCGCGTGTGTGAAACACTATTTACGTACACAGGCGCGCTACAGCTGTGCTGGGTCGTTGCCCCCGCGAGTCGCGCGAAACAAGGTGAATCGTAATGTCTGTACTTTTTGTCTCCTTCATTATTGAAATGAGACTCCGAAACGTTTTTCTACCTACAGTTTCGTAATTTCTATTAATAATAATGACATGAGATCACTAGACGAGTGGTGTTACAATGTAGGAGTCAGGTAACCGACGCAACGAGTCATCGTGTGGCCCCGTGGTTACTTAGATACAGTAAGCTGATTTTAACGAGGAGCTCTGAGAATTTTCTTTGCTCTTAATGGTTTTCAGTTAAGCAAGCAGCAATAATATTGAAAGCTCTCATTTTCCGCTTCCCACTCGCTGCAATGCAGCTCATGATTAAAAAGACGAGTGATTCATCATATTATTACTACTTTATAGTAGCCAATAATTTTGTTTATTTAACTGAATTTGTAATATGGATATTCTATGGGTTTATTTTTTGCGTATTTGTTTAAGATAACCATAGGTTTCCTCGTACTTTCGTGAAAATTAATTTGAAACGCGATGCGAGTATAATCGCGAAAAACGCTCAGTAATGCACACATGTTGCATTCTTAAATTCCATCAGCAATAAAAATGTCGTAAAATAAAGGCACCAAACTCATTTCGGAGTCAATTAATCTTCCCCACACCCTGGTACGTCACGTTCGTGTACAAATCATACAGAATGCCACACCGTGCACTCCCCACGGAACCAAGGCAAATAATGGCCAAAGGGGATTCGTAGGGGAATGGAAATTACACGAACTCTCTCTCCATTTTACACCATAGACCCCTATAGGGCTCTTTTTAATTGATTCCCTGAACAAATACCTTAACCTATATTTCTTAGTCATTAGCTTTTAAAACAATACAAATTATGATTTGTAGATAAAAGATACTACCCGATTTATGACTTCTGTTCATTTTCAAGGTATTTCAGCAATGATTTTGAAATTTGTTCTTGCATAGGTACCTATCAACAAGATGCTATCCGTAATGTTGTTAACATTTCCCAATTGTTATTTGCACAGCGTATAATATCGCATACAACAGTAGCAACACTGTCACCATTCATTAGAGGTTGATAAGATACAAAATAGCAACATTAAAACTTCTAGTATGAAAATTTCACAATAACATGTACTTACAAACAAAGCAAGTTCTACAGGTCTTGAAAATCCAAAATCTACAACAAGAACACTTCATTTTAATTTCACGGAGTTGGCTGCTAATCCTTTCATTTTATTTGTTTCTGGCAACATTCGGATCAAATTAAAAAGACATTGTCTGCGAAGAGCTGCGTGTCCACGTTTTTCTAATTAACTATTTGGAGATTAGAATAGATCACAAAGGACCTCGGTGGTCGGCAGCCAGCCCAGCACAGTGAATCGTATCGGTTGTGGCGCGGGAGCGGCTGTGGCCCACATAACGTGTTCTATTTTTCATCGGTGTTGCTAGCGCCCTCTATTATTAGATCCGCATTGTTTATGGCCGTCGACCGACTAACATCAAGCAGTTTCAATTACCTTTACTTCCTGTATTTGTTTCTATTTCTGTTATGAAATCTGGTGTTTTTATCTTCACTGATCAATCAAGATACTAAGTACCCTATGAATAGGATCGTAGGATCAGGAGGTTTACCTATAAAAATTGTATGCTCGTATTTAAAAATTACCTACATAGATTCTTATATTCCATATCTTATGTCACCTGCGGACTGCGGATCTAGACTTTTTACTACCTTATTTGCATATCTAGTTCATTCACTACCTAGGTATTTCAATTCGACAGTAGTCCAATGAAGGTTGAGGTTAATGTTTACTAAAAAAGAACAAAGAAAATAAAAATAAGTTGGCGTTTTGCGTGTATTATCTTCTATATGGAACGACGCTGGTACTTCTAACAATTTTCGGGCCCAGTTTATTTACTCATACGCCAGTATGTGGCAATGTTAATTATTATGATAAAGTATCTAAACAGAATCAGCGCCTTTTAATAAAACAATACATAAAGTGGAATTACATGACATAACACAATAAACGTAGTTTAGTCACAACGGGGGTGCCCAATAATTTTGTTTATGTTGTAAATACGGAAAATTATAGCTCGCCAGTACCTACTACAATGAATGCGTAATAGGTACTGTACTATACATATAAACTGACTGTATTTGAGTACCTATTCGTCTACAGGAATTCCGATTTCATCGTAAAATGAGTCAAGACCAAAACAAAAATAAATAACGAAGTTATTTGTATTATATTTCTCGGAAGAAACCTCTTTGACGAACGTAATCTTACAACTGAGGGTAGGCTTTAGAGAAAACATTGAAAATTTCGCAAATAAAAACAAGTATCATAACAATGCAATCAAACAGAGTAAATTAAAAACGTAAACTTCTAATTCCGCTTTGTTTGGCCAGTTAAACCCGATCGTTTAACAGTTGCATTGCAATTTCTCATTAAGATTCGATGTACAGGAGCGAACAGCTGTGTGTTCTCATAAATAGGTTGAGATAAAATACCTACAGGGTCTATTTTAAGAGTTGTAACAAGTAGAGCTCGACGATTTGGAGTGTCTCCAACATTCACTAACAATATAAAGATCGCGCGATCGTTCTTTTGTCTTCGTCTGCCTATGATAAACTACAACAAGGAAATGATACGAGTTTCGGAAACTTCGCACTAAGTTTCAGAATTGTTTGTTTGTGTTTTTTTCTCGGTCGTAAGTTGATTCGAATAGTCCGATTTACATGAACGTATTGTTATCGAAATCTTATGTGGAAAATAACTTTGACATTGTTGCTTTTTTTGCCAAAAGCTGTAAGGAATATCTAAGTAAAATTTTAAATAAAATATAGCACACGCTGCCGTGAATATCGTTTTCTTTTTCTCAGTTTCTCCATAACTTCATTAAAGCGATCGCGTGGTGTTTCAAGTTGCACGTCTAGTAGTTAGATTATGTCTTTCTAATTACAATGAATTTACTTTATTTATACGAGTATTATCTAATAAGGAGTTCTAAGATCCTGGGTAAGTGGCGTCAGTTTCCACGTACTTATATTTAACATTCAATTAATTATTGGACATCCATGTCAGTATGAATAATATTTATTATTTAACGTTAGGTACCACAGACACGTTATAACACAAACGTAGAACGCGTTCAGTACACATACACATTATTTAATAATAACAGAGCGTCATTGTAAACAGTAATTGTATTTAAAATCATTTAAATTTGTGTCAGCTATCGTCCTGCCCTGTCTAGAGCGCGCTGGGTTGTGGGAAACGCTTTATGGAATAATTTTTCGCACGACCTCGTGTTTCTCATAATTGTCATCGCTTCGTCTGTTGCCATGTTACAAATAGTAGGTATAGTCGTCAAAGGATGTGTTAATTGGTAAGACGAATCTAATTGTCACACCGCAAACCATGTGATGCGCTACATAAGCGCCGCAGAACGGTGCTAAGCTAAGATGTGTCTATAGATACTCTACGATAAATATGCTAGAGATCGTATCTCTATCATATTTAGTCAATGTTACCAGGCACTTGGTTGGTAGTCCCAATTATTTACTAAGTAGGGAATAATTTATTTAGTACCCTGTGATTTTGAACTATCCGAAATCTTTAAAACAAATGTGAGATTAGAAAATAACATAAACAGCGACAGTTAAATTTCGAAATAAATTTAACTATGAAGATACCCAGATATGGTTTTAATTAATATTATTTAAAATTCTTATCGACTATCGTAAACGAAAGTAATCTCGATAGTTACGTCGGCAGGTCGATTGTGACACTCAACTAAGTTGTTTTCCTTCAGTTAGTGTGTCAGTGGGTCAATAGTTGGCTGCAACCGTACGATTCGCAAACAACTCACGAACCTGCCCACTGCTCACTATTATAAAAGAAAAGAGCAGCTTCATAAATCACAATGACCTATTTAAAAGACAATATTTTTAAAATTATAATTAGCTTTAAATTATACATATTTTTTTAGGTTGAATGAAACGTAAAAAAAAATTGTGCCAACGATGTCTATGACCAGAACGAACGATTATCCAACAATGTGTTGTGTTTCCTGCTTGCAATAGAATTGTACATAATTCAGCACATATTGTTGCGGTTACATAACTCGTGTCTGTGATAATCTTCGCACGATTTTATAGCGTTAGCAATACATTCGATGGCAAATGTAGTGATGTGTGTACCGAGTTTAACACTGCTCAGTTGTGCAAACGAATGGCAGTCGAAGGAACTTCACTATCGGTCACCGGGCCAATGTCACGGCACCAGTTCTATTCTACTCCACTTGTTTTTTGTTATATGACTATGATACAAAAATTGCAAGAATTTTAAGATACGAGGGAGAAATATGGTTGATTTAATCTCTGAGCAATCCACCTTAAAATTTCCAACGCTATTTTATGTAAATGGAAAACTTTGGTTAATTGTAACCAAAGTTTTCCATTTACATAAAATAAAAAAAACATTCCACCATTTACATAAAAAAGAGAACCTTATTGAAGGTTCTCTTTTTTTTTAATTGAGATTTCTTGATCTAAAATTTGGAAGCTCGAGCTGTAGTTCACAATAAAAGCAAAATAAATAATGATTCATGGGTATTAGGTAAACGACTTATCTATATTCGCGGGAACTCTAGCAAATCAACTTGAAATACCAAGAATTTAACATATCGCTCGTACCTACGTTAAAACTTGTTTGTAATATTTACGTTTTTGAGCGAGTAGGCACCATTTATGTCACCCGTAGAGCCCATAGGAATACAGGGTATACGAATAGGAAGCGCGTGCGCTATCATAGTAGATAACCTTTGTCGCGTAGTGTATGATATCAGTGCTTGGTTACGCGTTTATTGATAAAACAATTTAACAAACAGAATGTATTGTAAATGTAGATAGACGTCACAACCGAAAGATGATAGTCATCCTGAAGCAAGTAATGTCATCTAGAAATGTTCCAGAAATTAGCATATTAAAATTAATCAAACATTAATGCTTAGAACGCGGCTCGTTCATCTACTTCAAAGTTGAAACTGTCACAGAATACTAAAAAAAGAGTTGTCATGTGAATAAAACAAGAATGTTAAAAATTGGAACACCCGCGTGATTCAAACCTGCTAACTCGCTACATAGCATAAAACGACCATAAAAATGTTGCAATATGCAATAATAATCTGTATAAATGAGCGCCAATGAGCGGTTCCAAGCAACGCGGAAATAGAGGTGAAAGTGGGGTGAAAGCTGTGCGCAACGTTTACCTAATCGCATTGGCGCGGCGCGTCGGCGCGGGCGCAGCGGCGGCCGTTACATCAGCACCACACGACACAAATGTGAAAGTCAATGTTACATTCGATAATCGTGCTTCTCGAGACACACATGATGACTGGCAGACGGAATTCGCGAACTCACCGTTACTTTGTACCGTTAAATCTGTTTGAGCAAGCGGTTACTAGTTCTTGCCTCAGCTCAAAATGAATCTTCTCGCATTACGCAAAATAAAATTACAGTTTTTCCTCCGCCAGTAGCTCTTGTGAGTTAAATATTGTAAAATAGATGAAAAATACTGCCATAGCGATCAGTTTAAGAACGATGATAAACATCACATTGACGAAATAGTTGACTTAGAAATAAAAACAAGGCTAAAGAATTACGAAAATGAAACAGTTGTAAAGGTTAGAAAAAGCACTGATATTATGGACAAAGTCAATGTGGATACAAAATTAGCAGCAACGTACTAAGTAAACAACCACGAGGACGAGGTATTTCACGAAATGGAGCGTGCAGAGAAAGTGGTCGGACGTTATCGTAACGGTAAGTGATAGTCCGTATCTAAGTGGGTCGGAGCTCGGCGCAAATGTTAACTAGTGCAAACTGCTGTTATCTGCTAAATACGTACTTAGCTCTGTTTATATACACAACAAATAGTCAAATGCTCATTTGCAAATCTCAACAATAATATTTCTGAAAGGAAAGCGGTCTATGATTGTTATCGATGTAGGTGACAGTAATTGAGTTTATCTATGAAATCCTTGACCCAAAATGATCAAGTGGCTCCTAACAAAGCAGTATATTATGTCTAAATTGAAGTACCAATTTAGAAATTGCCAATTTCACAACTCATTCAGTAATGAGAGCATATACACATTTCGCATTCAATGAATTCATCATGTTTGTCGTTAGCATTGCTGTTGCTAGATTTTATATTGACAAACACAAAAACGTGTTTTCTTAGAACAGTACTTCCAAGAATCTATATGCAATGTTAAAATTCAGACTGGAAATATTTGAAACTACAATTGACTCTTTATCGCCCAATCAGTTTACGGACGTTAATTCGTCGTAAACAGTTAATATCAGTGGCAGAGGTTGTTTTAAAGTGCGAATAACGAGTGCCTTCCTTGTAGTGTCGTCAGTGTTTGCGACGGCTCGGCGAGTAGGAAACGCCAGCCGCCCGCGAGCGTGCCTTGACCCACTTTATATACCTCTTCATGAGCGCCAACCGAGTTTTCGCTACCACATGTCTGCGAAGCAATACTTTAAAACTTCGAGTTTAATTTACTCGACTAGCCCATAATAACAAAGAAACTTGAAGAAATTTAACCAGTTCAGGCATGTACAATTTTAAGAGAATTGACTGTAGAGCAATTTTTTTTTTTTTTTTTGTAAATACGCACAGGATTATAGGTTTCCAAGGAAAATCAGATCATACCAAAGTAAGTGGGAAATACATAGTTAAGCATTACAGCTTTATATGGGTGGTAAACAGCGATTAAACATTTGAACAAGCATCAACCATTGGGAGCACAGAATGTCAACTGTGTTCTAAATTTAGTGAACTTGCTCACGAGGTCGCGATGCGCGTCAGTCAAATCGTAAAGATGGCGCCCGTATATTCGCAATCTCGATGTCTCATTAGCTTTGCAGCCTTGCTCAACAATTCACAATGAGTAATTTATACATGTAGCAAATAGATTCAGAAGGCCAGCATAGCTAGCGAGCGTGAGAATTCGTAGAATGTTCACTGCACCTGCCTGAACTCTCCGAATCACAATTTATTGCTGACAGAAAAAAATCTTGGGTTCGACGAAACTGACTGGTTGACTTTTTATTCCAATTCATTTTGTTTTGTGGATATCAGGCAATTGATTTACTTCCACTGCATTATGTAAGCTATTGATATTATATCCGTATTTCTTTTCGTTATTGAAATTTAATAATTATAGAGAAGCTGTAATATGCGCTCCGCTTTGTTGAAAATTTTTGCTTTTTTGTTACGCTATTCTATATTGATGACATACTGGTTTTATTTTACGTGTGCTTGGTCCAGAATTACATGCAGCACAAGGTAAAAAAAAATATTTATGAGAACTGACCTTGTGGAGATTACTATGCATAATAATAAAATATTATACCGTGATAATAACTTCAGATGCGTAGGCAGACATCGTTATAAAAATGAGTTTGACATAAAAGTAGATAAAGAAAAACACTTACAATGGCCATTTAGCTGCTGAGAATCCAAACAGATAACAATCCAATAATGACACAAATCACTTGTTTACAGAGCATAACAATCAGAGAACTGTCGAAGAAGTGTACACTGCACTTTTTATAAATCAATTAGCTCCGATACAATTCTGTCGTTGTACACACACTGAACATATAATTCACGAACTCCACTGTGAGTTTCTTCAATAACCGTATAAATAAGGTTACATAAAACCACACACACCGTATCTGGGTTCACACCCAGTTCCAAGTAGGTACCTGTAACAAGACAAAGCGGTAGTAAGTGTTATGAGTTTAGATTATAATTACCTAAGATAAAACTGCGTCCTTAAATTCAGAGCGATTTGATAAGACACGTGTCACTTACTAGATTTGTGTGAGTTTTAACATGAGCACAAAATTAACTATGACGTAAAGAAGTGAGTAGTAGCGGAGCCGCGGAACGTACAGTCTATCCGCCGACCAAACGCTGACTGGCTGGCGCAATGGAGGGGCGCTGGGGGAGGGGGGAACAGGCAGACGGAGGACAAAGCGAGGGAGGGAGAGCGTCTGGTCGACTGGTTGGTCGACCTATTGGCTTGACACACACACAGCAGCAATGTCAGACAGAAGATTGTAGGCTGTTTTATGCAGTGCGACACTATACTTATGGTTTCGAACCGATAGGAGTTTCTTATGCAGCTGCACGAGCAGAGCTGTTTTTACTAGAGATACATTGATGTCTCTTGTAAAATTGTTAAACCAAGAGATAAATCTTTTCAAGTCATTAACTGAGCGGCCATCCATCCGAGAAGTATACGCAACCTTCAGAATTTCTCATGGTCAGGCGCCCGAGCGTAAAGGTCATCGCATAGTTACTACCTACAGCAAATAACAATGCTTGTCGAATTGCTTAACTTAAACTGTAAACGACTACAAAATTATTTAGAATATTGCCTCGTGGAAATATCGATAGCTATCCATAAGTTATCGGTGGCAAGTGAAGAACTTGCTGCAATGAGATAACTGCTGATAAGTGCCGATAAAATGTAAACTGAGGTTGTAAGGGCCATGGAAACAATCTTTGGCTTTAAATGTTTCCTCTTCGTCCATTTATTCATCGTCTGTTAGCTCGAATACGGCTATATTAACATTTGTGGTTTCTGAGAAGCCTTCGTTTTCTTTTTAATTATTTTTGGTAGGTATATGTTTATTTAAGTGACAACTACATAGCAAGATGCATGCATTATACTCCTAGAATGTCAGACAATGTCGCTGAATAAATTATCAGCTGTAACAAGGTTAACAGCCTGAAATAAGTTCCATGTTGGAAAATATGCTTAGCAGATTCTAATAGAGCTAGGAGAACGAGTCATTATGATGGTGACAAAACGAAATAAACACAAACCGGTCCAGATAATTTTACATGCAAACTAATTACAAACCTATTTGAACCACGATAAGCCACGAAGGCCTGTTGGGACGCTAATAACTCGTTTATCTCCTGAACACAACGTCCATGGCGATTATATAAAGAGGGAATTAGGGCTTAGGTTATTACAACATTATCTAACATACTGAAGCCACCTTCAGTGCAGCAAGCTGGTGACTAATGAATTTGAATTCTGTTACGCTTGAGGAAACAAAACCGGTAACGGGCTTGAATACATTTGAAATTGTAATAACGAGAATTTAAACATTAAAGTTCTATTTAATAAACATGATGTATGCGATGTATATCCTCATGCAGCAGCGCTCGCTCGGACCGCTATACGCACAGAGATAAATAAAAATAAATACGCAGATAATCTTCGTGGGGGTAACGCACTTGTTTGGTTCTATATACCTCTCTCTGTCTCGCGCTTCGATCGTTTTTTTTTTCATTCCTATGCCAAGTCATTGCCTTACCAGTTTATTTATTTTTAATAGCAGCAATTTTACTTGTGGCAAAAACGAACCTTTCACTAGTACTACTGTTGGGTGCTTTTGTAATTGCAAATTTTATATCAACGACACTGTGGTTGAATTTTTACCGCTTTTAAAAAGATTCAGGCCTGGAATAACATGCTCTTTAATATAATATACATACTTATTATGTCCGGGATCCCGAATACAAACAATCTTTAGCTTTATGGAAGCTTTAAGATTTTCCATCAACCTAGATTTTTTTTGCCATATGCCACTTCTACAAGCTCTATACTTAGTCTTTGCATTTTGCAGTAACAATCGAATAGACGATAGTGTAGCGATAATAAAGAAGCTGTTGTAACTTCTTTTCGTATTGTAAAATGTAGGTCGAGTATTTATTAGTTTCAGTTTTGAATTCTTTTTTCCAATAGGTAGAAGTAACGGGACTCGAAATTATTCCTCGCCAACACAATATTTTGCAAAGCATCCGAACAGAGAATTTACAATGTACCGTATCTACGAGTTGGGCAATGTAAAAATGTTGGATTCGATCCGCTCAGAGATAGATTCGGTTATATTGCAAAATCGTCATCTTATTGCAAAACCGACAAGGTCAATAAATCTTATATGGTAAAGCCACACACGCACAGTTTACCTCAGGCTCAGCACTTTAGCATTGTAAGCAACCGGTCAGGCGCATATCACGTATTTCACAATTTTCAAGTTTATTTGCACTGTTCGTGTCGGTGGAGTGGTGTCGATGCGTGTGAGCACGTACCTCCGCGGTCGGATCAAGACTGGGACCTGTTCTAGAGAAAGTGACCGTTGCCAAGCGAATACTTTCCAAGTGATCGTTGAGTTTCGGTGAGTCGTACGCGCCGCGCTGTTGAGGCTCTGGCGGAGTATCGTTACCCAGTTTTTGCGTAACGAGGTCGCGTTTTAAGTTCGTCATATCTCCGTTACGGTTAGCAACAAAATTTCACTTATTTCGACCAGTTGCGCAATTGATGAATGACACGTATGGAAAGAAAAACGAAAAATGTCACGATGTCACGTCACTTGCACGCGATAGATGTCGATTTTAATGATAGAAAATTCGCAACACGCGGAAGTGTAATGCTATCGTAAAACTTCCGCATGTTTTTGAGGACAGACATTTGAATTTTACTATCCGTACCGTAGTTGTATTTATAGGCATATAGGTCATACATGTGATTGGAATTATGTCTAATTTTATTTATTGCTATCTAATCAAAGCTACACGCAGCTGCATAATAGGCTCCATACTCAACTTCAGTCAGTTACAGACAGATAGATCATAGAAGATTATTAAAAGATAAAATGATTTAAAACCAATAAGATTTTCCTACCGCACTCGCGGATTTCCGGGAAGCTACATTTTGGAGAAACTAATCGAGAATTTGACAGAGTACAACAAAACAAAAGTGTTTCGCTTTAGTGTTGTGCAGTATAAATACGGAGTTGTGTGTGCTGGTATTCGTTTTCCGTTATTCGGAACGGTCTCTGAGAGCCGCTACGATACGCGTTGTTACGTTATACGGGTCAGGCAGCTTACAAACTTATAAAATTACGGTCGCCCCGTGAGGTGGTGAGGTGTCACACAATTGAGTTACACGGCTTTACACGTGCGAACTCAAACTTTGTGTTGACGTCACTTCGCTGCGTCATTAGGAATGTCGTTGTTTTGCCTTTGACAGATGCTGCAACCGATATCAATGTGTGTGAAGTAGTTAATTACCTAATCGTACTGATATGACACGCTAGAGACATGCGTGAGATAAGTGTTTAGGTTTAAAGGTCACTCTTCAGTTTACAAACACGGTCTACGTAGCGTAGGTTAGCTACAGTCGTATCTGCGGTGGTTACTGATTTTAAATTATATTCGGTCATCTTTACACAGTTGGAACCTAGTAGATGTATTATTTACGGGTTCGTAGAAACGTTACCGAGTCTATGATCTTGCATTCACTTGTACATATACATGTTACCTATTTGGTAACATGTATAATGTATATGTAAGTGCGAATAGTCTACTAACACCATTTTAAGTAAGCTAATAGTATTTTGAACTAAATAATTAATTAAGCACACGATGAGTTCTAAATTTCTTGTGCCTGCGGCCTACTCATATCATATATCGTTTATGTCACATGTCTAATTGCACTATGTTTGAGTAGTCGCTCTCCGAGCTCGGTCTGTATTTTTGTAACAATTGTGTACAATTCCAATATTTACTAAAAATACGATATCGTTTGTGAATAGTGTTGCCAAGTCTTAAAACCGAAAAGTCGGATAGACTTTTAAACACAATGCACAAGCAACTTTTGACAGCAATTTAGCTTCACTTTTCTTGGACTGACCGACTTTTGACTATTCAAAAGTGGCTGCAAATGGTCTATTTGAAATAAATGCTTTGAGTTTGAATATCTTATTTAGCCGGACATTTGATCAAAAAGGCCGACTTTTTTTTAAGTCTATCATGACTTATTAATGACTTTTTAAATTCTAATGAAGTTACAATAAAATTGAGTGATATAATTGCTAGACTAATTGCATGTCCGCTCTGCTTGTGCTAGCGAGACAAGATAAGGCAGAACTCAAATGACAGTTCTAAACAAAGGTTTTAGTCAGTAAAAGTCTGACAGTCTCATTCCTCTCAGAGCGGGAGAAGTTGCTTGACGATTTTCTTTTTCCCCCCGAAAGAGAAAAAGAAGACTTGATTGAATAACAGAAACCTAAACCTTTCATTAGGCATGTTGTTGTGGACATGTATGCATATCCACAACAACATGCCAAATGGAACGCCTGCGCCTACGTCATCAAAACTCACTGGCTACATTATAAATTAAAGTGGGCTGCCGCGTGTATCAGTCTGTTTGCGGTAAACTCAAGAAATACCAATGATTCTCAAACGATTTTCATCAATGAGCGGAATGATTCATGAGAATGGTTTAGGTATGGGTATTTAAATTCATTGACGTACTGTGTAATTTGAAAAATTATTATGGTTGTAGTAGAAAGCGTTTTGAGAGCATAAACGGACGCTGCGTAAATAGTTAAGACATGAATATAGATGATGATGGAAAACTTCCTGTCGAAAAGCCTATAACAGACTTATTTCGAAAAAAGTCGCCTATCTGTTCGAGATCTGTTAATATCATTTAGCCAGTCCTTACGAGGAGTTACGAGTCCAGACTTACGAGACGTAGGCAGTGCCGTAACTAGGGCGGTGCCCACGGTACCCAGGCACAGGGCGCAGTCCCCGGAGGGGCACAAAAATATCTAATAGTCCTTTTTGTTCGTATTGTACTCTTTTCTAGGGGCGCAGTTAAAGAAACTCGCACCGGGCGTAAAATTCTAGTTACGCTACTGGATGTAGGTGGCGGGTTCAAACCCAACTTAACCAAACCAGGCGCATTACTTTGTGTAATTTATTTCATCATCATTGCTCTCAAAACGGTGAAGGAAAACATTGAGAACACAACTGGCATGTCCTAGAACTAAAACATCGAAGACATGTGACATTCACCTGCACTGGGCCCGCGTGATGGATTATGGCCCATTCCCTCTTTTAGCAAGGAGGCCTTAGTCCCAGCAGTGGGAACATAAAAAGGGTGAGTATTTTTGTTAGCGGATAAGTGAACAAGTGCCCGTATAGAATAGATCAGTAATGCAGAATGCTCGTATGACACACAAACCTTTAAAGCCTTGTTCACAGTTGGCTTCACTTAATCAACATTAACAGAGATAATAAATTAGCATTATCTTTAAGTAAATAACGTTCAATGACACTTCCTTATCAAATTACTGTATTCGTTTGCTATTTACTTTATCAAAATGGTCACGATAAATGAGTTTGTAACGACGCGGCCTAAATGTCACTGATTACCTTGATTATAATGAGTAGGAGTCGCCCCTGACTTTGGGTGTTAACGCCTTAATAACTTCAAGTTGAATATGATCACGTTTTAGAATTAATTGACATTGGTTTTGATTTCCACTATCTTCTTGGTAAGCAAAGGCTTAGCATATCATTAAAAAAAAAACCGGCCAAGAGCGTGTCGGGCCACGCTCAGTGTAGGGTTCCGTAGTTTCCCGTCCGTCACAATAAGTGTACCCACTTATGAGTTTAAAAAAATCACTTCCCACTTTGCATATAGGGGGGCTACCATCATAAAACATATTTTTCAAATTTTTATTTTACCACTTTGTTGGCGTGATTAATATACATATTGGTACCAAATTTCAGCTTTCTAGTGCTAACGGTCACAGAGATTAAGCGAGGACGGACAGACGGACAGACAGACATGGCGAAACTATAAGTGTTCCTAGTTGATTACGGAACCCTGAAAAACCGGCCAAGTGCGGATCAGACTCTCGCACTGAGGGTTCCGTACACACTTTCTTATGCAAAAACATAAATTAATTTACGAATGTATTCTCGGAGATTTTTCCGAATCTCAAATAAAAGTTTTATACGAAATAATATTAAGTAACGTAACGTAGTGGATTACGGCCCATTCCCTCTCTTAGAGAGCATGCCTGAGTCCCAGCAGTAGGAACATTAAAAAGGCTGACGATAATGAATAGAAGTAATTATAATTTGTTGTTACGTCTGAAACAAAACTTTCAGACGTAACAACAAATTATATAATACCTGTGCTTTATGTGGAATTTCAGGATTCTGGGTCAACAGAAACTTCATTGTAATGGACCTTTTAAGGCTTATGGTATTAAGAATATAGATTCGAATATGACAGAAGTCGTCAATTAAGTAAAATATATGAATATAATTTTATATGTTAACATAATTTAAGGCTCATTCAATATAATTTAGTACATTTAAACATAAAGCCTTTCATTGGCGTCTCCCCACGTCACAGTACCTACCCTAAGAATTTTGATTCCCTTGAGAGTGTCGAATTACTCGAAATATTTGTTTGTTGTGAGTATATGGTTTTAATTACAACTCAATACCTCTACGCGTTCCCGATATAATCATTAAAGGTCAGACAAACAGACAGGAAACAAAGTATAAGAGTTTCGTTTTTTGTTTTTGAGATACCTGCGGAACCCTAAAATTTTGTCTATGAACATTCCATCTGACAGAATATAAGTCTATTTGACGATCTAACATTGACAGCCAGTGATCCGAAAACTGCCTCTCTGTTACGAGGAGAAATGGACTTCGCAAAATGGCAACAGATTTGTAATTGTGTTTCAGTTTCATACGAGAGTGGAGAGACGTAAATCTGTTTCGAAGTTTGTTGTCAACATATCTGTCTAACTTTTAGTTGATAGCGACTAGAGGCGGAATTTCATTTTAACATTTTGTTTACCTACCGTTTATTATCGCATTACAATCATTTTTAAGGCTCCGCTTTCCCTATTATTTAAACAAGTTTTTTACCTCTATACATGACAGGATAAAGTGCTAGTTATATAGTCTCACTAATGGTTTATTTTTTGTTAAGTAGTTATCTCTACTAGTTGTTAAAAACCAGAACATAGCTGATTATTTAATTACGCAAAAATATTAAGTAGCTGGATAATTAGGTATATATTTTCTTCTTCTTCGTTCTTGACTTGATCTTGACTTTGACTAATAGTCTAAAAGTAAATATCTAGTAGTCTAACTAACAATTGATTGAATAAAGTTTTTTTTTACTAGTTTTTCTTTTTAACTAATGGTTGTTATAATTCGAATAAAAAAAATCGCCCTTTGTCCAACTAAACAGTAAAAATTTCTTGTCCTAGAAGTCTACATTTATTGAAGTAGGCACTTTAAAATATTATAGACTAGCTTTTGCCAGCGGCTTCGCCCGCGTGAAAATAAAAAATATAGGCCTATGTTAGTCAGTGATGAAGTACTTAGTTTTCTACTGGTGAAAGAATGTTGAAAATCGGTTCAGTAGTTTTTGAGTTACATACAAACAAACAAAAAAATCAAATCTTTTGTCTTTATAATATTAGTTATAGATAGAAGTAGGCGATCGAGTTTAGTGGTCGGTATAAAAGTGATTACAAGCGAACAAGAGCGCGGGCTGACCTTGCTTCGCTCATGGACACCACAATTAGGTCACTAGGTCAGCAATTTTGCGCTTTTTCGCGCTCTGCGTTCCCCAACAAATGACAGACACGTTTTTTTTTTAATGTTGCAATGGAAACTAAACAATATTCTTTGACAAAAAGTGTAACCAACCTTTTTTCTATTTGAATTAAGAACCCATTTTTTTGCGATTTGTTTCGACCCAAAACTGAATACTGATAAGCTTGTACGATATTCTCAACAGATGATTGACCTAGAAGGTGAAAATAAATGTATTGAATTACGTAAGTAGGTACCTATTACATTTTCTTCATATTAAATGCAAGTTTCTCGACTAAAACCTTGAAGAAGGTCAGGGAACGTGTATATGAAAAATACTTATATTATAAGTGTTTGCTAAACATTCGCATAATACTTTGTTTCATTACATTTACATTTTAACGTCGAACCTTGTTCCGTTTCCGTCGCTAGAACCTAATTTAATCATTACCTATTATCTATTCAATTGTTTTTGTTTGGTAATCGATAGAGCGTGGAATAATATCACAAGTTTGTCCAACAATTGTTGGAAATGTTAAATTCGTTAATTATTTATTATCTGAAGTAGGTATTGCATGAAGGTGAAAAGTTTATTGCGAATAGATAGGTACAGTCATACCTACAGCTATTAATGGAGTTATACATATACATGTATACATCAATTGTTCGCAACTCGCTCTTTGGACAGTGATTAACTTACTGATTAATAGTGCAGTCAGTGACCGACCGAAAAACGATTTTGCAGTTGAAACTGAAACCGTAAAGGAAGCCGAAACTGACGTGGTAACAGAAAAAGTACCAAAAAATAAAAATAATCTTTCGATACACGTTATTCCTAATCCTAACTATAAATATGTAATAGCTAAACTGTAAAATAACTAACTGTAATAACTAAACTAACCATATGATGATGATGAGTTGTGTTATATTGTCTGAATCTCCGCCCAATTGATGGCAAATTGGCATATAGCTCGCCTCCTGTGACTTGGGATGTGGTTTTTATACCAAATCTGGGTAGCAGTACCAGAACAACCTTATCATGAATTCATGACCTTATTCATTTTCCGTAAATTCTTATCATAACACCTTGGCAGTCTATTTTTTACCTAGTTATTTGTTGAGAGCTGGAAACTCGATGTTATTTTGTAGGTGTTCGGACCGTTTCCAGTGAATTCAACAGATTCTTATCTCCCAGGAAAATATCGTCAATGGTAAATAAGTAAAAGAAGGTAAATTCCAGATATAACAATGGCAATATTTATAAACATATTTCATTTTAAATTCCTATCAATGGAGATCAGAAATTACAGTCAAGTTGGCACGAAGAAATAACACTGCATTCCATCAGCTAATGGTACCTATCTGTGCATTAGCCAAGTTAACTCAATTTTCCGCGAAGGCATCAGTTCTACAGTTTTCACTGAAACCATAGACACGCTAGATGAGGTTGGCGGGAAACAAAGCAAGATGCAATTTGTAAATTAAGTGCCTAGCTTTCAAGAATAATTAGTTGGAGTACATTGTCATTGAAACTGCAAATTGTATATAAACCACCTTATAATGTTCCCACGGCTGGTACTCAGGTTTCCTCTCTAAGAGAAAGGAAATGGGCCGTAAGCCACCGTGCAAGCCCTGTGCGTGATGGTGGCCGTCACATATCTTCGAATTTTTTGGTTCTAGGACGATTTCCTGACGATGTTTTCCTTCACCGCATTAAGAGCATACTCGTAGCATAAGCATAATCAACCTATTTTTAATGTTCCCACCGCTGGGATTCAGGTCTCCTCTCTAAGACAGGGAATGGGGCATTGAGAGCAGTGGTGATGAAATAAATTACACTAAGTAATACGCCTAGCTGTTACCGTGTGTCGACGCTGTTACCATTGTGTCACTATTGTTAAAAAAAAACTGCAAAGGTAAAGATAGAAATTCGTATCAAACACTAAATCTTTGCAAAGGAAGTTAGTGTGAATATAAGTAACACAATACCAGCTACGTTTGCGTTTGAGTTACGTAATAAACAATCGTTAGTGTCTAATTACATGCCTACTGTGCTAACAATCTTAATAAAACTGTGTGTCAATGACCAGCAAAAAAAAACAACACGCTGATATTATGACGAATCGATTTTGCGACGTCGTCGCCATCGTCCATTGTGAATGATTGTAATTAAATATGTGTTTCGTGGTAAAACTAATAGTTAATTAGTTCATTTCTGAGATCTATGTTGTGTGACTTGTGTGAGACGCCTAACGTACCATTCAGGCATCTAAGCGCGGCGAGCGGTAAGAACCAAAGTATGATTTTTTTTGAAGCCGCCCCGCTCGCCGCGCCTCCGCCGCTCGCCTAGACCGAAGTCGTGAACTGAACAGCGTAATCGTGGGCTGCGAGCTCAGGCTGTAAGAATATTTGAAGGTTTACCGGGGCGTTGAAACGAAAAGCGTAACTGAAGGAATGCAGGATTTTACTCAGTTAAAGTCTGACATCAACAAATCTCGCTCCACGAAAGTGGGAGAAGCTATTTGATAATATCCCACCTCAAAAAGAAGAAACGCCTACACGTTTCTTCTTTTTGAGGTGGGATATTAGAATCTGTTCTGTGTTCTGAGGACGCCTATAGGTGGTACTTATAAAGCGGTAAGATATTATTTTAGATTTTTCTAAAGTTTTATACTAGACCTTGGTACTTACCTAGGTATTTCATGTGAAAATGATAATCATGTGACCGGTAAGTACCCATGGTGAAATAGTCGAGTAATTGTGATTGTGTGAAATGTTTTCTTAATGATGGTAGATCCTACTGAATGCTGACTCTTGGGAATGTTAGAAATCACCTTTTTGGCAAGGACGGACGTACATGTGATTGCAGTATTCAACCAAAATAAATAGGTACTCATAAATGACGTCAAATGATGTAGAGCCGTGGTAGAAGTAAATTAATCGCCATTTCAACCTTTCAAATACCGTAATTAGAGACACAATAGAAAGAGCGAACGTCAGCTTTCGCTTGGGGTTTAGTAAGATAAGATAAGATAACATTTTATTTCGCAAATATGGGTTAATGAATTGAAAAACTTTCTTTGACAACACATTACAAATATAAGTATACAAGTAGGTACCTATTTAAATAGAATTACTAGAAGACTTCCTATTGAGTCTTTGTATATTAAACTATGTAGATCTTAGATACACAGATTACGCATAGATAGTTATGTTGCTTGCTGTGTGATACTGTTCATAAAAAAGGTTGCTAGTGAAAGAGCGTGACCACAGTTTAGTCGACCCACTACCGGGTTTTATTGTTTTATAAAACGATGAAGTACAAAGATATTTGTAGAATCTGTAGACAAACGTACGTTTTCCTCGGATCCCACTTCCGTGCCATTCATTTATCTGGCCTTCGCGTCCAACCTTCGGCTAGACTTCCACTCGATTACAGTTTTCATTGCGAATTCATATAAATGGCACTCGAGGCTACGTCGCCCAACATCAATGTTTTTTGACGATTAGAAAATTCGAATCGGTAGGTACTTAAATAATCAGATAGATACCGTGGGAAACACCTCACCTAGGTACATAATTATATCGATAACATCCGTCAGAATTTAAAAAATAAATACGATAACTAGTAATATTGCTCGAAAAAGAATTACAAGGAATTTTCTTGATACGATCGAATAAAATAAAACTGTAAAGTTTTGCAATGTTGAAAGCACTCAGAGAATTCTTATAAGCGATCTTTAATCAAACAAACCTGTGGAGTGCAGAGTCAGGCGCTGCGTTTAATAATAGAACGCCAACGACAACTTTTTTCAATAAGTTTTTTTTTTTTGTGAAATATCTACGACATGCGTTGGAAAGGTCCTTCGTTATTACATTATTCGTGATCGCAGACACAGCAGGTAGTTTGACTTCTCGTTTACACAGGTCTAGGGAAGGGATGTCAGTATTTTTTGTTCCCTTACAAAAAAAAAAACTATACAATCTTTTGCCCTTTTGTAGTATCGCTGGTGATTTACTATTGATAGAATAAAAACTGGGGTTAAGTGAAGTTACGTCATATGAATACCGAGACATCACTATTTTAAAGATTATAATAATTATACTTTTATTAATTTGTTAGTATTGGGGATTTTTTTTCAAAAGCAAAATAATCCATCATTATGGTTAAAACATTTTGATATTAAACACTACTTAGTCAGATTAGCCAACACAAATGGCAAACCCGTATTTCTGATCATCAACAAACAATCAATAACGTGTACAATAGCGCGCCCACGATAAGTTCAACACAATGTAGCGAGGGCGTGAGGATAAAGCTAGATTTACACTGCTCAGTTTACGTATCCCCGTGAGCTATCCCTCTAAATATAAGTGTTGAAAAACGAAAGAAAACTGCGGCTTTCCCGTTACGCGAGTAATAAATCGTTGAATGCGTCACGCACTCGCGCTTGTGTACCCCCCACGTTTCGGTATGTAGTGAGGTGTAACACGCGTCACGGTATACGCTGTGCGGAGCCACGTTGCGTGAACATGACACGCCACACGCTGTACAATGACTTTGTCATTGCTCGTTTCTTCCCCCACCGACTCTCAAGCTACTACATTAGACCGAGACACACGTGTAACACGCCTGATTTGTACGTAGAACGATGTCGCGTGGCGTGGTTCAAGTGTAGCTCTATGCAAGTCTAGTTGCCATATAAAATGTATGGAGACCGACGCGCCCAGACGGGAGTACGTGTGTGTCACACGTGTGCAGTGTACAGCTAGAACTACATTAGACCGACGCATACGTGTAGTGTACACACCCATATTTTGTACATAGAACGACGTCGGGTGGAGTGGATCAAGTGTAGTTCCACAAGTCTAGTTTCCATATAAAATGTAGGTATGAAGGAAGACCGACGCGCCCAGACACCCAGAGTGTGTGCCACACGTGTGCGCAGTTCAGTTCTAACTTCACTTTGTCATTGCACGTTTTGTCTCCACCGACTCTCAATCTTACAATTTGAGCCCCATCATCATCCCTATTCCAAAGAGTTATTCATTAAGTTTTTTGTATCTTGACTTGACTAACGTAGTATAGCCAGTTGGGCACAGATGTTGCACAAATGGAAGAACGCTCGCGCTAGTCGCCGGCTACTTTGTAGGTATTGTTTACCTAAATTTTTCATATTTTTTGTGTAATCAAATCATGATTAGCAACATGTGACTTTCGTGTATTTACAGATTTACTTAAATTTCATGTACAGGTAGGACGGCAAGGTATTCTCTACCAGTCAACCTTTGGGTTAAAAAAGACCACACTGTGGTAGCCTGGTAGGTGTGCACCATAAATATCTAAGACATATTTAAAAATAGAATGTAGGTAGGTACACAATCATCACGTTTGAAAAAACTGAGTGTTGATCCTTCAGATCTCTTTAAAATAATAATCTTTTAACACAATGTAACTTCTTAACATTATTTAAATAGCAGAAATGCCAAAATTGTCCCTAAACTAATCTTGGTAATCGCCCAAATTATTTGAACGAACAGGTTAGGGGAGATGATAAATGAACCCATACAAGATATCGAAAGGGGACAGTCCCATTGCGCGCATCGATACGTGCTCCGATACGAAACACTAGTCGTAGTCCCGGGGTTGGTTCACAAATAATAATAACTCGCAGCGATTACAAGCGAGTCATCGACCTTCGAAAAATCTGACCTGCGCCGCGCGCCGCAAGGTTGCGAGCACGCCACTCGCTCGCTCGCTCGCCAGCGCCTGCCCGCCATCGCCACTCGATTCAACTTCAATATTTTAAACATGCTTCCTTACCCACTACTTTGTGCTCGCATCTAAATCACTTAACAATTTCCATTAGCAATTAAATACCTTCAGTGTACTGAACCTGGTATAACATCCTCAACGTGTTATCGTGCATTCGCTCGCCAACTTATCCTGTCTTATTTTGATTACGAACAACAAACCATATTTCGCTGTCATTGAGTGACCTTTATTGGCGGAATTGGTAAAGCCAAGGTGTTCGATTCGATTTGCAAAAAGTGCAGAAACTCGTCTTTCTTGAAAATAAATTAATTTGTCGGGGTCACAAAATGTCAACAAACTGTGAAGGTGATGGAGGTGGGTTTGTATAAACGATTGTGTAAACAGTATAATTAAACACTGAATAAAAGTTTAAACTGTCTGTACAGCTCATGCATTGTTATCTATAACGACTATTTAAACTATGTACCTACCTGCTTAGGTACATAGTTTATTTCGCTATGCTATTTGTTTGAATATGGTAATGCCTCAGGGCTGAAGTTTGCGATTCAGTAGCCAAGGCGGACCCATAGCAACAGCATAACCCGTATCCGCAGGTGACTTGTAAAACCTCTACAATATGCATTTATTGCTCTACTATTCAATATCAAATCGTACACACGCCCACTTCTCAATCATCTCATTTAAACACGGTATAAACGAAACTATGCTTATTAACACTGAGCAGTAAGACAAGAGAGTAAACAATGTCGGTCTGGTACGGTATTTACAAAAACAGGTACGTGAACGAGCGGGCACCGCGGACACACGTGTTTCATTTTGTTTAGCCCCAGTCGTCTGCGCAGGTCACCGTGACGAAAAAGCCAATTTTCTTGTGTAAATACTTGAACGGGACCTCTCCGGCCGCGACAAGATGTGTAATCACCCGCTCGAGATCCATGTCGGTGTCGCAAACTATTACGAAGGCGCTGTTATTATAACTGACATGTACCGATAACGTTCTAATGTAGTTCTACTTGATTGTGGACAAAGTTATCGGCTTTCAGATTTCGAGCCATGCAAAGAAAACTCAGATACGCATCAATCTATCTACGTATGTAACCACACAAAACAATAGTCATTGTGCAGCTATGTATAGTTAGTAAACAATCACAGACAATGTATTAAAGTTAAACATCTGGCACGACCAATAGGAACTTTATTTTTAGAACGTTCATTATAAAAGTAATCGAGTTGTGATTACTGTGCAGAATACGTCAATTTACCTAATCGTGTAGTACAATACGCAGCGAATGAGGTCGTGGAAGGTGAACACCCCTCCAAGGAAAACCGTTGACCCCCTCGGCCACATCCGTGTGTACAAAGCCGAGCCATTCGGCCATCGTGCTCTTAAATATAGTTTTTTGAGATTTGTAAATCACTACTAATAGAATTATCATTAACATACCATTTATTGTTATTTGCGCACTCTCCAAAATCAGGTATTATACTTACTTGCTAGGAATTTTAAATCAATATCCGATATAGGCCTCAAAAAACATTTAAATCTGTTGACCTTGGCAATGAGCCAACCGCCAACATTGCTGACATCAGTGACTGCATTTCCTTGCCGTATTCTAATACGTGTTACTTGGAAATAATCTTTAAAATGGTTATTTGCTTGGCTAATGATCCAATTCAAGAGTTGTCTTGTAAAGTCATTACGAGGTGACACGTTTGGAATTTGAAGACGTATACGAGAGACAAGTGATTGTAATGAACCCTGATCGATCTTTGTTTGTTTCTTCTTCGTCGGTTGCGAGTACTTTTTATTTGTCCAAAAGCAATTCCCAGTAGGTAGCTGGTGCGTTGTTTGCCTCTAACAGGTCTCACAGTTTGCTTACAGGTGTAACGGACAGGTCGGCTGATGCGATATTGTTTGGTTGGGGAGAAGGATCTCATTCGCAATACGTTTTATTTGTTGTCTGAACCTCATCTTAATTTGTATTACCGCTGTCACCATGAACCCCGTGCGATACCCTACAAGCAATAATCAATTAGGCTGTTTATAATTTTCAACATCTATAGAATTGTAATGAAAGCATCTGAAAACCCACGCAGGCAATTATAAAGAAAATTAATTATCTTCTTCGCAACTTTTCTGAGAAGTTTTTCAACAAAGACTCCAGTACAAACAGTAGATTAATAAGTCAGAAACGTATCCAATGAAGCGAATGAGTGAAGGGAAATTGATGATGATCAAATCGTTGCGTAATTTGATTTTTTACACATACAATGAGCGCGTGTTTATCAACATGTTTCATTGGTAGTAATCAATTTGATCAACAGAATTGAGAACAGTACTAGAATTATTTGCTCGGGCGCATTTTTTCTACACACCCACTTTATGAGTACAACGACCTAAGCAGGTAGAGATGGTTTATGTTTCGCAAATGTATACGAAAGCAAATAAATGGAATGGAAACACATCTCGTCAAATGACTATGTAGACGGAAGAATGTAAATACGTCCCAAATATATCATGTCACACACATATCATCAAATATTGAATTTGGTCTATTGACCATCTATAGAAATTTGTATTAGATAAAACAAACTACATATTATTAGAATATTGATGTTGGCAAAACTAGATATGTGACTAAACATACAACATTCCTAATAAAATTATCACGTTTCTATATAAAAGCCACAAAATATTTATAGCGAAGACATGTTTACTATTAATGACGAGAGAGTATATTCACTGAAATCAAACAATACTCATTGAACAATTCGTTTCTCGTTATTTCCAAATATTCAGAATTTAGAAAAGAGCACGTGAAATAAATAGGGTATACCAGACAGAGTATTAGAAAAGATAGCTTGTTCGAAATATTAAAAAGTAATCAGAATGGTTTATTTCTAAATGCTCATTGTTTAAAAAAAAAAAGATAAGTTGACAACACGAAGCAGTAGTTATGCAAGGCACTGAGCGACGAGCGTACGTCATTACCAGTGGCAGCGATTGGAAATGCAGGATACCGTTGTTAACTCCCGCTACAGAAAATTGACGTATACATATCACTTTTCCCTTCCTGGTAGATGGAAACGAGCTCTACTCACGGACTCGTGGTACTAAGCCAAGTGTTGTTGTTCCATACTCGCTAATAGCTGCCGGCGACAGGCCTTGAACTTTGTTTGTAATATCTCCGCAAACGTTTTAATTAACTTGCAAGTTCAATAATTCATTGGCTACAATGGTATCTTTCATATTTTTGTCCCGAATGCTCAAGGCTGTCTAGAAAACAAAGTTTTCTGAATATTGGCACTCTGTTTTACAATAAAAAAAAAAATTGTAAAGTGCGGTGTTCATGAGTTTATGAGGCACGCTCTGGGTGGATTTTTCTTCAATATAGTTGCTAACTTGATGTCCATTATTATAAGACAGTAATCGGCGACGTAGCAACGCGCGAGTGATTGATGAGCGCTATTTAAGAATAAAAACTTACTGAATTTCGCGAACATTTAAGATTTACAACATTTGACGTAAAATAATATCCTTGAACATGATTGTCTGTATCATTAGAGTTTTCATGATGTCTAGATTAAATTCCAATGCGTTGTTTCAGAGTAATATGTATCTTCAAAGTCTTTTCCTATATTGCAGCTATGGAAATAGATTTAGTCGTACTTATTACATATATACATTCATAATTCAAATGACTCTACATCTACATAGTTTCAAAATTACAGTTTTCGACTCAAAAAAGCTGTGAAAAAAACATTTTTAGAACGGCCGGAAAGCAAGACGTGCGTGAGGACAAAAAACATGAAATAACTTTCGACTATTTTCGGCATTCGGTGTTACGAAACCATTTGCGAAAGCGATTATTGCGACATCCGTGCCGGATCGAGCTGCGTCAAGTTTTGACAGTTGTCTATAACTACGCCACCTCAATATATATACTCTACCATCGACAACAATCTGTTGATCATTTTCAGTTTTTGTAATACTGGCCGCACACGATCGCATTCTGAATTCAAATAATTAATCTTATTTTTTGTTCTGAAGTTGTAAATAATAATAAAATCGTGACTGATGTCTCTGTTCAATTTGAGACGCTTTGTTTAGTGAATGTCATTGTCATTGTCAAGATGACTATTATGTATCACGTGTCACATTTGTTTCATCGTGCTTATTTCCCATGTGGCTTGGATAAGCTGAATATTAATGTAAGTAAACTTGTTCTATGCCATGCCGATCTAATATTATCTTGGTGAATTTGCTTAGGGGTGGTAAAGGCGAATTAATAATTAAGCCTGGTAAAAGGGAAAACGATATAGCCAGGCTAACGTTTAGTTTTATAGCTTACTCTCATATTTCTGTGGAGTCTAAAAATAAAATAATATGGCTTTGTTCTAGAAAAGTGAAGCCAGTTCAAATGTAAAGCGAGGATACTTCATCTGGTTTCACTTTTAAAGTTTCTACGAAAGACTTGTGATTGTTCTAAAGTGGACTAATTTAACCAGAACGTGGGGAGGTGCTAATAGGTCTCAGGTTGAGGTATACATTTGCAGAATGTACTAAGGAGAATGTTCGGGCAGGTAGGTACTTGGTGTAAACTAGATAGAGATGACGGTAAGCTACATGTAGAACTGGTTCAGGCGGGCTGGGGGCCGCACGGCGGGGGCTGCGGGCCCAGACGCGGGGCGTCATTGACCTGCGCCCCACCCCCCGCGCCGCGCTCCTCCCCCCACCGACCCCCGGCACCAGCCCGGGCGCGAGTCGCGACACCACGACACCGTAACTTCATTGTGTCGCTGCACTGCGAATCAAATTCGATGTAGCGGACACTTTTTTCATAACCCATTTCTGTAAATTCGTACCCCCCACGCCTCCGACATCAAGAATTAGGGTTTTATAAGATATAATAAGTTAGCATTATGTGGGAACTTTCGGAGATATTTTTTTTAAACATGCCTCGCTGCTGTACCCGTCGCATCGACGAAGTTCGCGGAAACTGTTCATTGTTAATCAATGGATATTTATTTTTCGATAAGCCTCTGAATATTTAATAAAGTTCAGTCACCTTGTAGCTTATTTTTGCTGAGAGAGGTGACCTGGCTTGCAGGTTTTGTTCTTTTTTACCTAGGTACTGATTTACGAACAAATAATACTGAAGTAGTTGACATTCATTGCACAGGTCTTTTCCAGAGATAGTAGGTAACTACCGCTCCACCCTTGTACCAACAAAGTTCAAAGGTCTTTGAATAAATACACTAAATATTTATTTAAAGATCTTTGAACTTTGTTAGTTCTAAGTCTTTCAAGCCTTATTGCCTGAACCGGTCGTTTACACAGGGACTTGTACTATTATGGACACAAATCTTTATGTTACCTATTTAGTAAGTATGTAAATCAGAAATCGGAAACGTTTATTTCAAATGGACCATTTACAGGCATTTTTGAATTTAGAAAATGTCTGTTAGTCAAAAAAAGTTAAGCTAAATTGCACGTTCCAAAACGTAGATTTCTGTCTGGAGAAGAACCGGCAAGAAACTCCATAGACTCTCTATTAAATCATAATTATGGGTTGCATATAATCTTGGTTTCATAATTATTTTTTGTCGCTTCTATTATGTGTGCACAATGTAGATAAAAAATCACAAAGTAGTACAAAGTAAAAAATAAAAATATGGCCCTGACGATTTTACACTTAATCTCTCTTAATTCAAAGAAATTCGATTACCAAACACACTTCCGTAGACTCTAATTGTTTACCAGACTGAAGCAGAAGTCGTATAAACAGTTGGGTAACAATAAGTTCACCGAAAATCGTTCAGTTCGGGAGCAAATCGTACAAATGTAACAAAAACTTTTTCGAAGGTCGTCCGGGCGACACAAGTGAGCTTGCCGCCGCCCGACCCATTGGGTCAAGTTCATTATTTGAGGATGAATAGATACACAGAGGGAGAATTTCAAGCGTTAATACCCTTCACAAGAACGCCTTTAGAAAAATGTCAAGGTGATCACATAAATAACTCAATTTTAAAAGTTTTTTAACATTTATCTCATTAATTTTTATATAAAGTTATTATTAACCCTTTAACCTCGTTTTGGTGTCCTATTCGCCAGGGTCGTGGTATTGCGACTGGATACTGTCTCTGGTTTAGCTCTTCAATCCCTATAGGTGTGAAAAGAGGTGACAAGATGGAGTAAATATTTGGTCGTGGATGTGCGACACTGGTGAAATAAACACGAGTTTCTGTCGGATATATCCGACGTAAGCAGTGAAAGGGTTAAAATCCAGACGGTTTGACTTGTTAACTTGTATGTAACTCAATATCGCGTGAATATTATTTGAGAATATCTGTTAGTACCTAGACCTACTGAATTCCCGAGAAACTACGGATCCGTAGGCAGTAAAAGGGTTAAAATCCAGACAGATTGACTTGTTAACTTGTACGTAACTCAATATCACAATGTGATAATTATTTGAGAATATCTGTTAGTACCTAGACCAACTGAATACCCGAGAAACTACGAATCCGTAGGCAGTAAAAGGGTTAAAATCCAGACGGTTTGACTTGTTAACTTGTATGTAACTCAATATCGCAATGTGAATATTATTTGAGAATATCTGTTAGTACCTAGACCTACTGAATTCCCGAGAAACTGCGAATCACATCAAACGTTGATAGTACGCATCGTCGACTATCAAGGTGTCGCACTATCTGCCGATTGGCATCGTATCTCGTAGATTAGGACCGTATCTGATGAACACTACAGTTCAATGGTTCCTTATCCTACTTTCGCGTACCTATTCTTTAAATATAATAGAACAGCAATACTGTCCGATTTGTCCTACAACCAGTGTCGCCGCTTGTCCACCCTTTGACTCCATTACAGGCAATAAACCAATACGCAACTAACAGACCACGCAAGTTTGCTATTGGTAGTTGAACTATGAGCATTGCCCTACTTTGTGGCACGCCTGCCCCGCCCACAAAGCTATTCTAACCTCTTTCATCTGTTCTGTGGTTTATACCATAACTAGCTTCCAACCGCGGCTTCGCCCGCGTGAAAAAATTAGCCTATAATAATATCCGTCTCAAGGGTCCCAACTATCTTTGTACCAAAATTCATCAAAATCGGTTTTGCCATTTAGGCGTGAAGACGTAACAAATAAACAAACAAACTCACTTTCGCTTTTATAATATTAGTAAGGATGAGCAAGAAAAAAACAGAAAAAGATATTAATTTGCCATTTCACAAGTACAATTTTCTACAAGACATTCTACAAAGTCAACAAGCAAACGTTCTTTACTCGAAAATAACATACCTAATATTATAAGAATTAACTCTCATGAAAACAATAGAAGGCTATTTAGAAATAAAACAATAGAACATTTGACCGGATGCACTAATTAAAGAAATCGCAGGTGCTTCAACCAATCACAATCGTGTGTCGAATCTCTAAGATTCTATTACTATTTTTAAATATCATCAGTTGTTCCTCGCGGATACACGTGTCTTTAGTTACTGCTCCGCCTCTTTTGGTCGTACCGTGATGGTATATAATCTATAGCCTTTCTCAATGAATGGCCTATCCAACAATATAAGATTTTTTCAATTCACACCGGTAGTTCCTGAGAATAGCGAATTAATTTATAATATTATAAGTATAGAAACACAGTACTTAGTATACATTATAAATGTTTTGTTTTTTTTTTATTTCAAATAAAGCTAACTTTTTTAACAAGCGTTATTTTGTTTAGTAACAAAACCAAAACTACATACTTAAGACAATAAAAATTTAAAAGTAGATTGTTTTCACCAGATACGTTATGTACATTTTCTATCTACGGTTCGCCAATAAAACAAAAGACAGTGTGCCTTATGTGTATACGAGTGGTCTTAAAACATAATGCTAACGCAAAACCGGGTAATCGTAATACGTTATGGTTATTTTAGAATGTAGGTAAACAGATTCCAATATGAATTTCAGATGGGTAACAGTCTTACTAAATATTAATACGAAAACCAAATATGTTGGCTATAAGCAGAGGCTGGCTTTATAATATATGCGGGTCGGACAGATAACCTTCTATTTTGTGAAGTTGGGGAAAAATTGGGTCGAGCGCTGGCACGTTTACCTACATTACCCACATGATTTAATAATCTTGTTTGTATACACAGTCCCGATTATACATTTACTTAATCAGTTCATTGGATTTCCTATAATCTCGGAAAATACATAAATGCAACAAAGTGACTGAATATATGCAATCGGCATGATAAACATTATAATGGCCGAGGGTGTTCACAATTCCACAGAGCAATCGACCTCATTTCCTAATTGTTGATTGATGACGACAGTAAAAATAAAGCAATAAACTCACTTTCTTTCGAATCCAACTTCGTCATAAAAATCATAAGCAGAACCGCGGCACAATGACATGTTTACAAAATATAAATAAACGAAGGTGACGCCAGATGTCAGTGGCACTTTATCTGTGGGCGTACGTTTTCGTCGCGTTCACATTAAAAAAAAGAACTCGGACTTAATATTATCGTCACCAACGAAAATAAAGCTATAGTTAACTAGCTACAGCAGTTTTTCTGCGTTCCAAATGGCCATGAATTTTAATGCTGCAAACTTTTCTAGTCAGGTTACGATCGTTTTACGACGACGGCTCTAGACTATTTCATAAAATAAATATAGATATAACCTAGGCACATAATATTATAGATAATCGAACCTCGTGTCGCAGGTATGAAGTTGGAGTCGTGGAGTTTGAAATGAGTACGTAATTTAACCGATCATTTTCAATTTGTAAAGCTTAATGTAAACAACATTTTTCTCCCAAAAGCAAAAGATAAAGTACTGACGGTCTAACAGGATCATGCCAGTACTACCATGAAAAACCGTAATTTAAAGCATGTTAAAAGAAATAAACTAAATGAAACTCTATAAATGAAATTAAGAAAACAAAACACTTTATAAGGAAGACACAAACAAACGTGAAGTACGTAAAAATACTACCATCGTAGAATTTAAAGAAAAATCTTAGGACGGGAAATCAAGCAGCTTAGCCCGTTCATAAATTTCTGACGGTGTATTTGTAAACGGGCAGAAGACAATGTAGATAACTGCTTGGTATAAAAAAAGGAGAACAACAAAACTTTTTTGGCTTCCGCATATCGGAGGCTTGGACCGACGTCGTAATCGTAAAGCTATTGTTTGCACGTAGTAAAAGCTTTCTACGGACACTTTGTCCTGTGAACACAACGGCCATTGTTGCGACAGCCTTGCTTGTCGAAATGTTGCCGACGACCAGACGACAGACATGGACAACCGTAAACAGCTGATAGATGAAACACGTGTTACGAGGGTTTCCAACGAGAATGCAATGGATACAAACATAAAACTCACGAGATTTTTACCATTTTATTAATGCTCCTAATAAATCCAAACCAGTTTAATCTAGTTCTAGTTCGTACTGTAGAACTTTTAAACTGATGCTATATTTATTTTTCTTTTAAAACTGGGTTCGAGGTTCTTCGAGGAATTTTTGGACGGATAAAATTTCTAATACACGTACGAATGTTTAACATGTATCACGGCAAAACGACTGAGCATCTGGCATTCGAGGTCACAACATTCTTTTTTACGAAACGAATTTGAGCAATTGCCACGACTCGCGGTTCTAACGAAAAACTTGGAAAGTTATGTAAGTTACTGAAGTTGCAAACTATTCATTTAAAGAACCGAAAAGTTAGTCTTAAACTCGACAAGTAAACATAATTATGTCCTTTTGAAAGTTCAGGTTTACTATTTAGTTTATTAAAATAGTTAGTTAACGATAATTATTTATTAATGATAATGAACATTCAGGTCTTGAAGGTCAGTTGTCGAAGTTATTTATAAGCATCCGTCATAGTCAATTTAAACGGTTGATTTTCTGATAAAGTTGATTATAGACACTGACTTGAATTCAAAATATACCGTCTAGTTAAATTTTATTTCGGCTTACCTTGTTCTGGCAATAATGATGCGGTAAATTAGTGGCTAATCTGCAACAAAAAAAAAACATGATGTTAATATTGGATGATTATACATATTACTAAACAAAATAATTCTTGTCTTCGCGCTACTAGAATAATATGACTTCACAGCGTCTAAACTGCTTAGAAAATGCTAAAGGTCTACGCGGCACTTACAAGGCATTTATCGTGTAGTTTAAGGCCTACGCCACACAAATGATTTGCTAACGCCGCACCTACGATTGACCTACGCCGCGTGTACAGCTGGCCTATGCTGCGCCTACGAATTGCCTACGCGCCGCACCTACGATTGGTCTACGCCGTGTCTACAACTGGCCTACGCTGCGCCTACGAATTGCCTACGCGCCGCACCTACGATTGACCTACGCTGTGTCTACGACTGGCCTACGCTGTGCTTACGAATTGCCTACGCGCCGCACCTACGATTGACCTACGCCGCGTCTACGACTGGCCTACGCTGCGCCTACGAATTGCCTACGCCGCATCTACGATTGGTGTACTCCGTGCCTACGATATGCCTGTCTTGTCGGCTACGCAGTGTAAGCCTACAAATACTATATGCATAGCCGCATAGGCACTGCTCTACGAAATGTTATCAAGTCAACTTGTTGAGTTAGCAAATTGATATAGCTCCCATAAATAAAAGACAATGACTATCACAAATCAAATTATCCTACATCGTAATATGAAAGTAGATTTAGGTTTTTATTAACGACGCGACGCGACGTCAACGACCATCCTTTCGCCTTTTTTCTTTAATGTCTGAGAATTAAGGACGCTTAAGGTTTTTCTAAGAAACGTTTTAGCGAGATCTTGTTGAAGAATATTGTGGAATTTGTCTATTCTATTGGCTAGTATGTTTGTTACAATTATTACCGTCTAGAACTGTTCTGAAAAAACATTTTGTACCTAGTCGTTGATTCTTATTATAATTTGCTGATTAAATCTGCTTTCCTTTTCCAATTTACAACTCATTCATCTGGCTGACATGTGGCACAGAAATAATGAAATACCACAGTTTTTATGGTAAGTGGGAGTCGTGCCAACTGCCGAGAATTGGATTGGGGATCGTATGTTTTCATAATAACGTTATTATCTTGAATGTATATGTCTATCTAGCACATATTGTAGGTACACGAATCTTATATACACCTAACAAAGTCAGCCTTTTTAAATATGAAGTGTTTTAGGTTTGGCATTGTACGATTTTTTATAGATATCTGAACAATGTTGTAAAGAATTTGCAAATACAATGATACCTAGATCATTGTATTTGCAAATTCTTGCGAGTGTTAAGATAAAATTTAGTTCTTTAGGTACTATGAGGTATTCTAAGGTAAAATAGTTAGATTGTCAATGGTTGAATCTTGCAAATTTTTTTTAAAGGCAATAGGGGGCGTCCATAAATTACGTGAGGTGTTTTTTTTAATTTTCTGCCCCTCCCTCCCCCCCTGGTGAGATGTCGTGAGATTTTATTCAACCCCCTCCCCCATCTCCCAATCTCACGTGAGATTTTTCAAAATGTGAGTTTCTTACGTAAACGTGTTGGATTGTTGAGCTATTTGGTATAAAACAAATATGGTGGTTTGACAGTAAGTAAATGTATAACGTCGAAGTATGATTGAAATTATTTTCTATTGAACGAATTAGTGAATGATCTTTATCGTATTACGATTACGCTTAAGATTAAATCATATGCATGTACAATCTGGATTAAATGGACCAAAATAGTATAATTTTTTTTTGTTTCAATCAGAAAAAAAATTGCGTGATATTTGCCGAGACCCCCCCTCTCTCCAACGTAAGATTAGATGAGATTTGACTCGACCCCCTCCCCCCCTTAAACACCTCACGTAATTTATGGACGCCCCCATATCGATTTTAATAATTTATATTTCTTTTGAAGCAAGTCAACGCTCCTTTTATTGAATACTACAATATGCCAGTGGGGGTTACGGCAGGTATGTTATAAATAGCGATCAAAATGAATATATGGCATGGGAACTAGCCACCTCCTTCTGCGAAGCAGTAATGCGAGCGGAGGAGGTGGCTAGAGTGAGGAAGAGACAATTCTCTTGCCATGGCCGTCGCAGGAAAAGCACAAGGTGTTGGGAGTCGTAGAGTTATTCTCGGCCGACGTGAGCAACGGGTAGCTCGCCATCCAATAAGGACCAGGCCAAGATAGACGCCGCGTTTGTGCTCCACTCGCTCTTCAACGAAAGGTCAGTCAGCGTGATAGTCAAGGGCCCGCTAAGGCGCAAGTCTTTAAGGCGCAGCTAGTCAAGGGCCCGCTAAGGCGCAAGTCTTTAAGGCGCAGCGTTGGCAAGCATCTGCTGGCCAGGGTTGAGCGATACTTCGAAAGAGTCACCGCGGCCCTGGAAGGAACAAAGGGCAACTGAAGGTGCTCGGGTGAATTATATTCAGTAAAAGTCTGACAGGGAGTGTTATGGCCTAGGCCGACACGAGTTATTTGTTGATTACACACCCCACAAAAAAAGTTTACGTAAGTACTTAAATAAAATGTATATTGCCTATTAGCTCAATAAAATAACAATATTTAACATTTCAGGTTATGTAACGGTATGCGTATTCATTGCCTTTGAAAGATAATAATTGTTTGATTAATTATGATGAATTAACAAGTTTTATTTAATCGTGTCTATTATGATATCACTATTATTTTAACAATGGATAAAATCCAAACAGAGTAAGTACGTATTATAGTAAAGGTACTTTATCTGTTACAATTTAAAAGCAGGTGAGTTACCGATAGCAATGTTGATTATGTTGTATTACAACCGTGAGGAAAGATAGTAGCGTAGCTAAGCCTGGACGAAGTGGGTCCTCACCCACGGCCTTGCACCAACAACAGGGCCGTCAAGCGACGGCTCTTTAAGACCCAAGCGCCCGAAAAGTGCCATAAAACAGTGACTTTCTGAAGCCCACTCCTCGGTAACGGCCAAGTTAATTATAGATTTGAAAAAAAAAATGTTTTTTATTGATTCACGAACAACATTATCGATTAATACTTTTGTCTATAAAAGTATTTAGCAATTTCAAGTTTTCCCTTCTCTTTCGGATGTTTATATACAGTTTTATAAATAAAAAATGGTGGTTAAATATTCTTTTAAGTGAACATAGCACATGTGAATCAATCAATATTTGGCAAAGAAAATGGATTTAAAGGTCAGCGGGGCTCTATACGGGCGCAGCTTTCCGCAATTAAATAAATGCACAGATATGCGTACTGCCGCCTAGGCGAGTCCAAATGTTGTGTCCATTTAATTTCGGCCAGATATTCAAGGGACTATAAGCCTTATGAACGAAGGATTTTTTATAATATTGATAATCTCGCATTTTACCACTATTTCACCTGATAGTAAGTGACGATATGGTCGAACACTGTGTTACAAGTTTACAACGGTCGCTGTCCCATTTTCGCATTTATGAAAAAGAAAATGGCCTCGCTGATATGTCTTCGCCCACGTCCTAAATTAATTTATGCTACGCCTCTGAGGAGAGAAGGACCAAAGATAACGATGTTATATGAGCCTTACACGTGGCGGGGAAGGATACAACGTACAACATAACTTTGCATCGCATATTATTTGAACCGTTTAGCTGAAAATAGACTGCCGCAATGCTTCCCTGGGATTTGAAACCGATACACGTGTTAATATTATACATAATATATTGATGGGCGACCTTGATGAAGATACCGCTTCATTTCGCCTTATGTACTGATTAGATAATATTGCGGTCATGTGTAATTATCAATAAAGGGATATCCCGGCGGTCGGAGATGCAGGATTGTTCGAGAGTCACCGTGGCCTTGGAACGCAAAGGGCAACTGAAAGAATACAGGTGGGTTTTAGTCAGCAAAAGTCGGACATTGCCTATCGCCCGTGTAGCGAGAGAAGTTTAAAAAAAAAAGATATTCTGCGGATTTAAGGAAAAATCCTCTAAATTTATAACCGGTTTTCCGGAATTAATTTCAAGGTAAGTACTAAACTCAATTTGATTACAATTTCAGAGGGTTATTTTTACTGCAAAATGTACCTAATGCTTTTTCAGGAAAATAGCAAAAATCTCTAAGAATCGTAATATCTTCGGTGAAAGCAACATTTTCTTGGAAATGTAAGTTATTGTGTCTACATCTCTACAGGATTTAATTCCCTTTGAAGGCTAATAAATGTTTTATAAAGACGCTAAAAATGTTAAAGTGGAATTCTTGTTTATTCAACCGTTGTTAAGAAACTAAAAAAGATGGAAAGCTAATTGATTTTCAGTTGTAAACGCTTTAAGCTTTTATTGATTCAATGAAAACTGTTCTAAAACAAGCAAGACCCATTTTTTTTTAAACTAGCCACCTGCCCTACTTTAGTATTGTTAGACGTCTTTGAAATTCTCGGCTTTGATTTTTTTTTATTGATATAAAGTAGTGCTTGACTGCGATCCCACCTGATGGATAATGATTCACTATTATAAAATGCTATAATACGTATAATATTAATCGTTCAGCGTGAATGGCTGTCTATTAGTTTTTTCGCGAACAGACAGACGCAGAGTCTTTGTTTTTTATTATGATAGATTTATAAAAGCTAGGATAGGATAAAAAATAATGAAACGCGGAACTTAGAAACGTATAAATTCAATGTTTTCTTGGCTATAACGCAAAGACGTCATCATAGTCGTAATAGAACACAACGAGAAGTACTAATTCCAGTAGATCACCTAACATATCATTGATTCTTAATAAACGGCACAAGATACTCAACGATCCTCAACAGAGACGTGAATGCGTAAATTAAATGTATCATCTTTCGCAACCGACTGTCAATATGAAATGAAACAGCTTTCGTTGATCGAAATTATATAAATAGCGAGTTAACCGCAGCGTAAATGTTTGAAGCACTTGGCGAACATAACACAGTAACCACATGGCACATATTAACCCACTGGCACTGGGAACAGTGGAATGCAGCCCTTCCATAACTGACACAGAGGTTTTCTTTATCTCGGAGTATCACCGTATAAGCTTGTATGTCCATTAAGGGATATAAGTCTCAGACATATGTCGCTAAACGATGAGCCTTCTGCCTTAAGAGGTTAAGAGAGCGTGCCAGCAACACTCCTGATCACGATCCTAGATTGCATTGTACGACATCAGGTTTTAGCGGTTAATGTGGTAGACTTCTTGAAAAAACAGGATTTGAAAATTCTTGGCACGGCGGAAAAGACTCGTAAAAATCTGGAAGGTAAAACGTCCAGAGTTTGGTCCTAGCTAGTTAAAAGTGGCCAAAGGGCTTCGGACCAATTTCCATATGAGTCATAAGCTGAGTCGTACTTTCGTAGTCAACTGCTCTCATTGATAAAGATTAGCATGGAGTATGAACTCTGCCTTGAATTGGTGGTACAGAGGTACGGCTACAATATTTAACACGTATAATCCTGAGAAATCAGTTCAATACTGACTAACACGAAGATATGGATATGATGAGCTGATAAGAAGAAAAGATATAACAGATAGACTACTCAATGAAGACACTTGTGAGAAGATCTTGATAAATTTCTCATGGAATTTCATAATACAGGTAATCAAAAGCCGTGCCAAGACCCAGACATGTGTTTTATGATTTTCCTGAAGCTGTGACGTTCATGACGTCACGAGCAACAATAGTCGTGCCAATTCGTCAATGAACGGCGCAGGCGCACAACAAGATGGCGGCGGTGAAAGTGGCCGGTGGCCGATGGTCGCTGCCGTCGGCGTCGCCTCGTTAAATCTTTGCACAACCTGTTCTAACTGTTATAACTAATACTAGGCTAATTGCTCGCTTTTGAAGCTCCAGTATGTCTGAGGAGGCCAGTTTGAAGCTAGTTTTATTTTAACGCTGTTTTATTTGGAATTATTTATATCTGCTATTGAAATATTTTAGATTTTCTTCCTTCATTTCCATAAATTTCATCAAACTGGACCAATACAACTGCCGTTACTACTTTTCTATCTCATTTAACAACTTGGCCTAAATTATGACCTACTTACTAAAATTGTATATTGCGAGAGTGAAATATAAAGATAAATCAATTTTGGCAACGAAGAATCATTCAAGGATAAATACGAGCCAATGTCAACGAATATTGTTTGATAATGCAATCCATAACGCTGACCCTGATCGTAGATTGAGGCCGCTGACGGTTTCGCAACGCGAGCCCGCGTAGCGCATCCGGAACTTGCGTCGCTCCGAACTGTATCACCTACATACACATGATCACGCGAACTATTGTTACATGCAGAATTAGTTTCCTGTTTAGTAATATTATTATAGTGCATTATATAAAGTCTATAACTATCAATATTATAGAAATGTTTATTATTCAAAATGGTTCTAATCATGGGCCTGATATTAAAGCTGTTGATATGGAAACAAGGAAGACGAGGTAACGTTACGTAGCTGCTCAATTATATGTGCATATAAAGCAGTGTAATAAATATGCAACAAGTATTTAGCCAATAAAACTCGGTGGAAGCTGCCAGTAACACTTTCATTTGTTTGGAAGTTATAACTGTGAATATATAGACGAATGACAGTATGTCGTAGTGTGTGAATGACAACTGCAAACAGAGCGATGCGGATAATTGTGTTATACACACATTAGTGAGTACAAACTGCGTCTTTAACGTGATTATCTACATGCCTTTGTACTCATTTAAAATGGCCAATCAATTTACCTTTACAAAATAGAAGAACTGCTGAAGTTGCGGTCAGGGCACAATTAGTAACAAAGCTGTTTGTAAAATACACACAATATTGAGTTAAGTCTGGTCTTTAACATCGCCTAACATCGGTAACTTAGTTGCTCCCGGCGACGGCAAACGTTAAAGGTACTCTGTTAAGTGCGTCTAATAGAATTCCGAAAGATTACTTTTTTAATAGCCTTTTATAAATTTTCTGTGCGCTCCGATCGACGTCAAAGAGTTCGATAATTGCCTTTACTGTTATAAAACAAGTTCAATTTTTATTTAAAAGTTAGTTGTAACTTGTATTTTCAATGTATCGTCAATGAGGATTTAATATAACACTGTTAATTTATTCATTGGCTTTCCAATTGGACAAGATAGACATAAGTTAGTACGTCTCTGTCCTATGACTCGATAAATCGAAAAACTTCCCATTAAAAAAATACGGTATGTTGAAACTTGTATGTATTTTCCGAATTCTTGATAAAGTCAGGTGTTACCCAAAGGTCAACCTTTAGTTCATTTCTATTGAATTTATAGCTTTTAGCTTTATCACAACAAAAGCACTGGATACTCCCAGAAAAATTGGAGATTGATTCAATAAAATGTTGAATGATTATGATCCCGAGTGAAACAATGGAGTGTCGATCCAAGTTGATTGACTCCTTATTATGCGGGAATCATCTTGACAATCAAAACAATTACCATATGAATGTATGACGCGTATCATAAACATTGAACATTACTGTCTTTGGAACTGTGTCTGTTATTAAATTCAGAAAGGGTTGTTTGTTTCAGTAGCAAATAATTTTTTTCAAGCATTTTACGAGACAAAACCCAGAATCCTCGAGACTTGCGAATTAATGGATATAAATCAGACAAACCGTCAGTTCTTGCGATGAATTATTATGAATCATGGACGCGTGTAAGGCAATCTTGCTCAATTACTGCCGAACGCCTAACCTTGCCTGTTGGTGAGGATATGACGTCATGGGCCCCGATATCACAATGTCTGTTTCCTTTTACACTGTGACTATTGATTACCGTACTAGCGCCAATTTTACAATATTTGGACATTTGACTGCAGCAATTTACATCAAGGTTAAGATTTTATGAAGACTGTCTTCAATTTCAGCTAAGTACTACCGAAATTTTAAATTCAAGGTCAATGACAAATAACTCGTGCTACAATATTGTAACATCATCGGATTATATTTTCCTTGTTTGAGCCTCCATCAAAGTAGTTAGATAATGTAGGATCTCATCAATAGAACTCTTTATATCCTATCACATTTCATCACTGCTTTAGGTCCAAGCGTTCGTAAACGAAGGCACGGCATCGTTCAACCGATTCGAATCTGTGGTATCAAAAAATAATCCGATAACCCATCGACCTAACTCAGTATGGAACAGGACGATACGAGCGTGAGCACCGAGACAAAGTCGAGGCCATTAACCTCCGGCTATCAGCTGACGACATCGGTCCAACCACAAGAAATTATCTTTCACGCCATATTTCGGTCGTTCACTGCCGCCCTTCGTCACGGAAAGTCGGAAACAAATGACATTCTGCCAACTACAACTAAGGGCCACCCAACTATATTACCAGCCATCGACTTTCTCATGAATTTCATCTTTGGACCCCAGTCAACTATTATTTGATTCACTTCATCAAAATTAGCATTATATGAACTCTTTGTTTTAAATAAGCGTCCAGCACATTTCATAACATGAAGAACAGTACCTAATTAAAATTCAGACATCGAACTGCAAGAGTGATTCACAAAAACTTCCGGTTGCTCACGTTATTTCGGTTGTTTGACCCGTTTATTCGGGAGCATTCTTCGAAATTCATCTCCGATAACCAAGATTAATCCGACATTCCTTCGCATTTGAGGGACTTATTCTAATATTTCAACATTTACTACTAATAAATCTTGTCAGAATGGAGCCAATTTATCATGACTGATGTGGGGCTTGTTTTTATTGCTTTGAGATTGAGGTGGCCTATTTAGTATAAGTTTTTTCACGTCCTTCGTGCAGTGTCATTGACTACGCGCCGCTTGCGCATGTTCAGGTACGCGCGCAAATATCGCGACCTAGTTAGTTGGCGCAGACCGACCGCCCCAGCTCATCGCGCATGGCATCCTTCTATTAATAGATGTTATGTTGAGAAAGCACGACCAACATCATATCATGTCGTTCTTTCGTCGCCTCTCTGTCTAATGCTTTTGTCTATAATACATCGGTCCTAAGTTCCAAATTGTGTGTTACATTTACCGGTTCCCTCGATCCAATCTTAATTGGAAACAGTATAGTCGTCATCTTTTTATCAAAGTTGTCATGAGTATGTAACATATAAAGCTGATTTTCCTGTTAATTTACATAGAAAATCATGTTTCCTAGTCTCACATACTTCAAACTTCAAAACTTAAATGCCAAGATTTATTTATTTTTTATCAGAAGTTAATATAATAAACTAGCTTTTGCCCGCGCGGCTTCGCTCCCGCTCTTCCCTACTTCAGCTTACTATACCCTACTCTACCCTACTCTACCCTACTCTACTCTACTCTACCCTACTCTACCCTACTCTACCCTACTCTACCCTACTCTACTCTACCCTACTCTACTCTACCCTACTCTACTCTACCCTACTCTACCCTACTCTACCCTACTCTACCCTACCCTACTCTACTCTACCCTACTCTACCCTCCTCTACACTCCTCTACCTTACTCTACCCTACACTACCCTACTCTACCCTACACTACCATAATATTCATTTTTTTTCCATAAGAACCTTCTCCTCATAATAATGAACACAACAAAAAAATTAGCGAAATCGGTCCAGGCGTTGTTGAGTTATGCGCTTACCAACACATTTTGCGATTCATTTTTATATTATAGATAAATCCATATTATGTTACTCATCTCATCCATTCAAATTATTAGAAAGTTTTTTGTGTGTAGTGTTAAGTGCAGTATTTTGAGCAATTGTTCCATCATTGCCGCCTACTTCAACTTTTTCATCGAGGTGTGGTGTTGGCTGCACCAGCAAAAAATTTAAACTGTGTTTATTTATTGCTGGAACACATTTGTGAAGATGTATTTTTTTCGTATTGGTTGTCGGGCAAATGGTTAACAGATTGAACAGAATCGTGAGAGCTCGAGTGTCTGGTGACCCAACGCTCGTCTGCGATGTCGAAACTTCTCAAGTGGGCACACTCGTAGAGCACGATTTAAAAACCCGTCCCCGAGAGCCTTGAAGCACTTGGCCACTTGCCACGCCCATTTGTAGAGCTGACTACCATTTCAACCCGAACAGTTTTGTCAAATTAACTTCCTAATTAGAAAATGGTGTTCTCATTATTTAATCACTTCCTGCAGCCTTATCCATCTTCTATTCGGTACTTCACATTCCATATTTCATAATTTTCTATCTAACAAAGGCCAGATGTTCAACACTCGCTGATTAAGGAACAATAAAGTTGCTCATCGCCGTTTCCGCATACGTAACCGTCTTTATCAAGATAATGGCATTGAAACATGCTAACACGGTAAACATTTCCTTATATTAAGTCAGGCAGCGGCTCCGATCACCTATTTCAGATCATCAGAGATCGTAGCATAGCACAGGCCCATTGCTGTCTTAACTTTTGATAAAGTTTGCACTACCAGGAGACGCAGTAAGGAAAGCCTCCGCGGGTACCGGGCAGGCATCGACCGCGACGTCGGCTAACGGTACACGTCTTTCGAACTACGTTCAGTTCCGTGCCAATCGTGGCGAGAAGCGAATCCAATTACTTTGCACTAACTTTTTTTAAGAAATAGATTTCTTTAAAAGCACGACACCGCAATCCGGTTTCTGTCCACGTATGCGCTCTCCTCAGAGGAGTCTCGGCATTACCTCGCGAGAGTCGGCGGGACGACGCCAACTCAGGCACGACGACGGACGTAGCGCGACCAGCTACAATTCATTGTCACCGATTCACCACTAAACAAACTTTAGTCACTTCGATAGCGCTCCTGCGAAGCGTATCATCCAGTTTTTATAATAACTTCCAAGAGTTTTTAAGGTTATTCAAAGAGAACACACGAATTAAGAGACGGCCAAAATCGCTCTAGCGAGGGACAAGACGTCCACACACGGGCGAGGCTCGAGGTAGACTGAGTCAAGTAGGTACTGTCCCCGGGCGGGTAGAGGGGGGGCGAGGTCTCATTCGCTCTCGCAATCACGTCCAAGCAGGGGACGCGAGCGAGTCGCGAGGCAGGCCGAAAGGTAACGAAACGAGCCGAAGAGCACCCGCTAATCCCGCTATCACCGCTATGGCATGACGGGAGATCGCAGGGGCGTGCACGTGCGTGCAGCACAGACACGGGCTCGGCTGCGACCACCAGTGCACCAGGACCTGTGGCGCAAAAGGACATTGACACATATTTCGTGTGACTTTACCAAAAACCAACCAAGTTTAATCTATTGCGGAAAATACTGAGACTGTTATATACCAGCCAGCATTGTTAACAATACAATATTTAACAACAACAGTATCCTGCAACATTGTTTTGCGAAAATTTTCTTTTTCGGCAGAAAGTTTTCCTCGACAAGAAAGAAAAGTTGTGGCCGTTATTTTGTACGGTAGAGTTAGTAGGTACCGTATTATGGCTGCTCTTTCAACTGTTTGTTAAGCGAGCTGTTTTAAGAATTGTCGTTGTGTTACATTGTTCTTTTTATCATTTGAAATTGCTTTTTTATTGAAATATAATCGGATCGTAAGTTTTTTTTTTGTTATTGATAGGCTCGTGTTTGACCACCATCTCACCTGATGGTAAGCGATGATGTGGTTGACGATGGAGCACGCTTGCCTAGAAGTAACCTATTCACTCTTGACTTAGACCCCTAAGTTGAGTTGTAGCTATCAGGAAATACAAAAAAGTCCAATTATATATTATTTTTGTACTCTTGACTGTAGATTGGCTATTGATATATAAGTAGTATTTGGTTCCAATTTAGTTAAGAGTTACAGTATGTTTTAGATACTAAAGCAACATATCTTCAACAGTAAAGCGTACAGTATAAAAACAAATCCGTTATGTAGCAATCGAACACGCAACAAAAACTTGTACATGAAGCAAATTTCTCTGCGCGCTGCGTTTTTGCACAGTTCACGGTTGAATCGCGTTCCGCGGTATTGCCAGGAAACTCGTTACTTATCCCTCTCGGGCCTGAGCACGCTGAGCACGCTGAGCTAGAGGGTGACGGACTGCCACTCGCGTATAGCGTCAACTCTTTTTAACACTTAATAAAATCGCGGCGACGGTTGATGTATTCCGTCGACTTTCTTCGCTATCGTCGCGTTCGCACAACTTTCCGATGTCATTGTTCTCTGAACACGTGGGAAGGTTTTGTTTTTGTTCCACTTCCATTTGATTTTCTGGTCTTTATGACTAACTTGCGCTCTTGTTAAATATTTAATCAAAACAGTTGACGCCTTTTGTCCTGTATTTAAAGCGACGTAGGTACAACATTTTTTTATTTTGTAATATTGTTGTAGGTACTTAAAGGGTGTTTCATATCTTTAGCAAAATTCAGTTAAGAGGACTTGTTAATTTAGGATTTATATTGTGGGGGAAAAAAGGTGACTGTGGACACCAAAGGATAACCTGTTTTAAGGATTTTAATAATAACTATTAATTATTCTTTTCACTTTGAATATAATGCAAGGTGTGTTTTACTAAGCCTGAGACGAGTGATCCCAAACCCAAACTAAAAGTGGCGATAGGTTCGGATCGATAAAAACAATTTTTAGGTGAAAGAAAGCGAAAAACCACTTATATTGTGCTATGCAGCGTTCTATCTTTGTTTTAGGAAAAACTAGAAGCCAATAAATACAAAAAAATTACGAATAACAGAGGTCCGGCGCATACTTTTACAACAAATGCGGATATGAAAAAGAAACACACTGCTAGAGAAACCGGTGCAATACTACGAACCAGTTTTCGAGTAATAAATACTATGTTGAAAATGGCGTCAGTTGTATAGAAAAGAATAATATACGTAATTTGCAAAGTTATTGCAGTTTATAAATACAGTTAACAGTAACACTGATTTTTCGATAGACTGACAATAAATGACTGCACTATAGTTCAATATAAAAGAAAATACGTGTAATTGTAGTACATCTAAAGAGACACATACAATGACATACCTAAAGTAACAGAGGATACATTAGAATACCAGAAGAGAAAGTAACGGTAAAATAAATTGAATTTCGAACCCATTTAAATGGAATGTGAGCTGAATTTAAACTAAAAACTTCGACACACCTCCGTAAACTCTACGAGAGTCTATAGATAAGTAAAGAATTACGTCATCATTTATCCTAACGTTTGTAATCGTAAATCACGAGTTCACAACAATACAATATGAACGAGGAAAGCCACGTGACGAGTTTGTATACACAATACGAGTAACCACTGACGATTGTGATACCCACACGAAAAATTTTACACAGAAAATATAATCAAGTATTTTCCTTATTTATCTTTATATAAGGGGAAACTGACTGACTGCCATAGCAACGCCAGCCGGTCTAGGAACGTGAATTTTTGCACAAGGTTACGTTTTATGACGTAGGCGAGCATTAGAGAGGTTTTTCTAAATTCACCCCATTATGGCATGGAACGAGGGCCCAAAGTTTACAATTACCGGTACGGATCTTGAGCGCTTGTTGTTAGAGTGGGGATCGCTTTGCGCATTCCATACATTGGCGAGCCAATCGTCTTCGTTGTTAGTAACATGCAGCAACGCAGTGAAAGAATCAAGAGTGACGTCTATGACACGATGGCGCGGCTAGACAATCACTGACACTCCCCGCCCCCGCGTCTCACTTCGCACCACTAAAGAGACCGAATATTTGACTTCTGCGCAACTTGAAGCCGCTGGCAGAGGATAGTTCACAAATATTGTAGATGCTTAACAAGACGTGATTTGGCCCAGTGGCGTAGCTAGTTGACTAATAATATCTAATAGGTAGTCCTGGGGCAAAATCTGTACCCGTTACTGATCATATTTTTGTATTCAAAAGTAAGAAAAACCGAAATCCTAAAATTGACCACGAAAAGGTAAATATATCATAGATTCAATCATACATAACAAATGCTAGTAGAAAATATTGCGGGCAATGTTTTTCCATTTTAATCGTCATATAATCATTCATAATCAATAGCCTGCACAATATTTCCATAAATTGAGAGACATTTTGGGATAAACAACAAACGCTAATAACTTTGCTGTTTATGAATATTATTTATTGAGACTTTACTTAAATAATAACAAGGGCTTTTCTAATAAGCCCTTTAATTATTTGTACTAATAAAAAATTAGTGGTGTACTTAAGTATATTAGTAGTTTTGGGGGTCACCGAGCTTGGGACCTCCAAAACCCTTCGGTAGCTACGCCAGAGGATTGGTCCTGCCTGGTCCTAAAATACGAAAATAAATATGCGTAGGAGCTTAAAGACAGCAACCTGCAATACCGCGTCATGACTATTGACAGGTTATTAACCCATTACTCAGTAGTGCGATAAGGACTTGCTTACAATACAGAAATAAAACCAACAGGCAAATGGTAAATAAACGCGAAAATCAACGTTCAGACGGTTTATGAAGATATTTTCTGAGAACTGTTCTCGGAGAAATATAGATCACGACCTTGTGACTGGCCTGGCCTATTTAATTAGCAACGAGTCGCCATAGCTCTGTTTATGTTATTCAGAGATACATTTCGCAACGAAAGAAATTATAAATAAATATTAATGACGTTAATCTTCAGGAATTTGTTTGCAGTTTCTTCCTGAAGATTCGTCCTTCGCGATATTTGGCGAAACATTTGCAAATCAGTGCCATCGCTAGCATCGTTTAAATGCCTAACTGTGTTATTTGCTGAAAAGATAGCCGCTTACGGTAAGTTTTTGTCGTTGCTAACATTTAACAGAAACAGTTGTGAAAAGTAAATTGTCACGACTGACGATTGTCAAACATGAGTTTGTGAAACACGAATTCGAAATTTTATTTAACACATTTTTATTGGTATAGGATAACAAAACATGCTGCGACCGCGGGAACGGTCGAAGCTGCGGGAACGTTTGAAGCTGCAGGAACATTCGAAGCTTTTTTTATTTATGGTGGGAAAAAACATGCATTGACATCCCCCGCTCTTGGGCGGAGTGGGAGATAGTGTCAGACTCTTACTGACTAAAAGACCCCCCCGTTCCTTCTAGCCTTCATATCGGGGTTCGAGCGCCCTTTCGGAAAACCCTGGCCCCAGTAGGCTTCTACACGGCTGGATCCCTGCTGTTGCTGACAACTCCTTGAGGTGCGCGGGAACAGTGCGCGCCGTCGACGACTTGGGCTTGGTCCAGACAGTTACCGGACGGCCGAACAGTGAGCTACCCATTGCTCACTGTCCGCAAGCCCGCGCCTACGGTGGCCGGAAATCGGGATCAGAATCCCGGCGGCGGCGGCGGCGATAACGCCGTTGCCTGATGCGTTCGGCCTCCTCCTCTGCGAGCATTACTGCTTCGCAGAAGTCGGCGACCGCCTGCCACTCCTTCTCGCTCCGGACCATGGCCTCAACCAAGAGGTCTCCGCCGCCGATGCCCTCGTGGGGCACGGCGATGCTCCGCCCAAGCAGGGCACACGTCGACTGTGTGCTCTACCGTGTCCTCCGGGCGTGCCACACAGTGGCGACACCCGGGCGTCACTTCCGCGTGAATCTGAACCATGTCCGGTGAGGACCTGCGTCATGCGGAAGGTAAGGACACCGTGAGGTCTTTCCAGCCACGCCTCAAGAGGGGACTTACCGCCATGATTGTGGCGTGCCCAGCACTGGGTTGCGATAGTCGTTGACGCCATTTCACCATGAGATCCCGCCGGAGCTATGTCCGTCATGCCGTGACCTGTCGCGGCAGCGGACTTTCACCCCGGCGTTGCATCTCCACGCGCATATCGTGCATGAACATTCGGAGCTGCGGAAACGTTTGAAGCTGCGGGAACATTCAAAGTTGCGGGAATATTCGAAGCTGCGGAAACGTTTGAAGCTGCGGAAACATTCGAAGCTGCGGGAAAATTCGAAGTTGCGGTAACGTTCGAAGCTGCGGGAACATTCGAAGCTGCAGAAACGTTTGAAGCTGCGGAAACATTCGAAGCTGTGGGAACATTCGAAGCAGCGGGAACGTTCGAAGCTGCGGGAACGTTCGAAGCTGCGGGAATATTCGAAGCTGAGGGAACGTTTGAAGCTGTAGGATTGTATGAATCTACGGGAACGTTTAAAGCTCCAGGAACGTTTTAACTGCGAGACTAAAATAATATTTTAAAGGGTTACCATGGCCCTAGAATGGACATGACAAATAAAAGAGAATAAGTGAATTTTAGTCAGTAAAAGTCTGGTACACCCTCTAGCTCCACCCTATAGAGGAAAAACTCATTTGATTCCCCCTTCAAAAAAAGGATAGCAAATAGATAAAAATAATGAGCTGTCGATGCTATAACAATCGAAGTTACTGTATTATTTTAGTGATTATAGCTAAACATAAGTTTTATTACCAATTTGTAATTTTATTTTATTTACACTTATAAACAACTTAATAACTATAATTACAGTAAATTACAAAATAAATAAATAATAAAACCCTACGCTAAAATACACTAACTAAAATATGGCGTCAAAAAACTCTTCCACATCGCTGTCGACTGGTAATGTGCCCAAAAGACTGGCGGCATTGCCACGTTGTATGGCAATGCTTATCCTCTTTTAGTGATTATTTTACTTCAAACATGTCAGATGGCGCCACCTACCACCGTTACATTACACACATTTAGAATTTATTATCACTGCGTCACTTTCGTCAACGAGCTTTTCTTCACATTTCCTCATAGTACTTATATTATCATATGAAAGACATTATATCGAAAAGGTTTCTTAGGAATTGACGTTTTTATACCCATATTCGAAGTACCGTTTACTTATTATGTTTATTATGCTATGTGATCACAAAGAGATGATATCGTTAAGTGATATGATAATGGAGCCAGATATGCGTAAGAAATACATAGAGTGAAAACATATCCCACTAAACAGTTTATATTCGCACTTGGCACAGTTTTGCGGTGTGTGGAATGTGGACTATGACAACATGTTATTGTATAGCACAATAGCAGTCCATAATATAGAAGAAAACATTACGCGCAAATCTATCTTATCTGAAAATATGTACGTACAAACTAAAGGTCAATAACCTTTGCGTTGTTTTTCCATAAAAGTTACAACATGACGAAAGATAGGTAGATAATCATTTAACAAAACACATAGCATAAGTATAATCCGCCTTTCTATGTTCCCACTGCTGGGACTCAGGCCTCTCGAGGAGAGGGAATAGGCCGTAATCCGCAGGCCCAGTGAGGGTTGGTGAATGTCACATGTCTTCGAATTTTTGGTCCTAAGACATGCCGGTTTCCTCACGATGTTTTCCAACACCGTTTTGAGAGCAGTGGTCATGAAATAAATTACACAAAGTAATGCGCCTGGCTGGGTTTGAGTTTGAAACTTTGAACCCGCGACCTACAGCTCGTAAATCGGGGCCGTTACCACACTCGGCTGCCACTGCTCTCAATTATAGTTTATATAGGCCTCCATACAGTCGGAAGAAATAAAGCACATATAAACCGATACTAAACAAGCATCAGTACCCAGCCAAAAAAATCCTTCTAAGTATCTTAATTAAGAAAAATCAAAGTAGGTCCTCTTCGTGGAAATCAGCTGTGATGTGATGTGTCATGTCTGAATCATTTTATTAAAATGATTAGTCAGACTTCAGACAGTAGACTAAACTTAGTTCCCATCGATCCCAGACGCGTTCCTTATGGACAGATATTACTCGTATATTGATCCAAACACAAGTTAGTCCTCTGATATACAATCGTAGGGGCCCAGCAGGGTCGAAGCCTAGGGGCCATGGGTGATGCGAAAGAGATTCCCGGGGCCCTGAAACAATGGCAAAGAAGAAACAGGAGTGGATTTTTAGTCAGTAAAGTCTGACACTATCTCTCACTCCGCTCAAGAGCGGAGGATATCATTAGATGATATTCCCACCTAAAAAAAAGTCCTCTGATACGAAAAGAACAGTAAAAAAATGAACCTCGTGATACTGTGATATATTATTACAACAAGCCACATTTCCTGCCTATCTGATAATCTTGTCAAGTGCGACTTGGCTCTGCAAGGCCGCGCGGTCAATTGGAATACATCGCGATTGCTTGCTATTTCCTGTTTAAAAGACCTGCCACACAATTATGTAACTGCTATAGATAAATAAATCACAGCTGGTAGACTTTATGAATAGATATAAATATTTACGCGACTACGAGAATATGAGTGTACAAATAAAAGTTTAGTGACCATAGAGATCGCTTTGAACTTTGACCTCCTTTCTCTTCTTTCTTTTTTTTGGTTTCGATTTACGAATTGTTTTGAATGATTATTATTGTTGACTGTTATTGTACTGTACAGCTTACTTAATGATTTTTTTTAAATAATGTTCTAAATATGACTAGCGCATTTTTACGGATTGTTTTAAAAGATATCATTATAGCGGATACTTCGCTATTGTACAATAAAGTTTACTATTTTAAAATGAAGTTACATATGACCAGCGACTTTTACTACTATACTGTTTCATAATTTCATATTACATCTGGAAATCAGAAATACCTCCGTGCGTGCGTGATAAACTCTAGAATTTATGACTAAACTTTTACCCCACTTATTTTAATGAAAGTATTGTGCTAAAGCTAAATGTACTGAATAATAACTGAATGGTTGAACGTTTGTAAATATTAAACAGTTTCACTATACACATCAGTATTTGACCAACAGATTTTACATCGTTTTCACACGTTACATTTTACAGAATTAAGTATGTTTATTATTATCTCTGATATCTCTAGCTAATGTTTTATCTCTGTCAAAGTAAACAGAGCCACAAGAGACACCTCTGAAAGATTATTCGCCCACTACAATCATAATAACCCATTTCTCAAAGTCATTCACAATTTGCGTGGGAAGAAAAATGACCGGCCTTTCATTTTTATTTTTATTCCACTAACCTAACATTATTTAATTTATTACTCGTCTGTATATGGCCGTGATTGTCTATCCTAAATTTTAATTCATAGACTAAGACCAAGGTAAGGATTTTTTACTTTCTGCGAAACGAAACCTCTTTACATTGATTTATTATTCAACAGTCAAGTCGAAGTTATCCTTGTTCCGTGAATTAGGTGACCTAACACACAATCTAGACCTATTACAGTACCAGCGTAATCGTAGCTCGTAAGTTAAGGATATTTAGGTTATCGTGCTGTGTGTAAACAATACGAACTACGTGAATAGGAAGGTAATGTGGCCATAGCGTTTTCGTGGCTTACTTGACCTAGAAAACAGGTTGTGTGTAAATTGTTCCATAAAAAGCATACCTACTGCATATCTCGGAAAATAATTATGTTATTATTTAGAACAAGACATGAGTGTGGGTTTCTAAAACGGTATTTAACTTAATCACCTTCTCCGGTAACTGCCGCTTAAAGCAAATTATACTTACCTAGACGCAATTAGTATAGCAAAGATTCATAAAAGAGATTATGGTTCATTTAAATAACTTCATTAATAAGTTGATCATTATGAATATTAATAAGGTTGTTTATAATAATTATTATGATGAAAAAAAACAAATAAAAATGGTTGCCTGTAAAGTCGGTTTTACGGGCGAAGATTTTACGTGACAACGTCTTTTTCTCGGTAGAATATTTATTGATATGAATATAATTAAATTGCACAATAGGAACAAGGAATTGAATGAAAATAGTTGAGTGGGAGAGAGACGCAAGGCATTCGGCGGGCCTCTCTCTCGTTCGGTGACTCATCGTAACGTTACCGAGCGTTACACTTTTTCATAAGTGACTCCCAGCCGCAACCTAATTTAAGACGTTGTCACGTCAATAATGAAATAAGAAATAATAAATGCAAACACGGACAGCCGTTTAATGAGTGTCGGCGGTAATCTAATTGTACAATTAATTAGGCTACGGCAGCTTTATAATTACTTAGGTACAATTAAGAAAAAAAGGAAAATATAACTTTTCAATATTTATATTTCCGTATTCGTAGCGATAATGTCGTAGCCATAGAAATATAAAAAAAAAACAGGTCGTAGCGCATAGGCCTACGAAGGCTAAAATATATATTTTTGAACACAATCTCTTCTGTTTTCCATAAAATGGTTTGATGAATGACTCTTGTGATATTTAAACGACCCCCAAAACTAGCAACACAAGTTATTCGACTTCTAGAAAATATTTCGCGAAAAGAGAAATCGTAACCAGTTCTGTGCAAGTACAACAACTTTTAAAGTTCCAGTAGATAAGAAGTATCTGGAAGTAAAATCTAATAGATCTCTTGGAGAATAGAATAGAGTAATTATTTTTATATAACGTGCAAGTTCGCACATCTGTGCATTGTGTGTGCTGTGATGCAACGGTTGTGAAAGCCGATACCTCTGGAATTGGGTTAGCATTGCGCGCGAGTCGCTCGCACCAAGCGTGCGCTGTGTGAGACACGGCGTCTGTATTTTTGTTAATTTATTTAAGTATCCATAAATGTTATTTATGGTTGTTATTATTTGGGGTTATATGACAGATGTATGTGTGTAGGTTATAGTTATAACTAGGTAGGTATACTTGATTGCAGTGGTGTAGGTAACTATAGGATTACAAGGCTGGCAAAATGCCCGATGCACGGGCCTCAGGCCCGATGGGGCCCCCGGTCTAAGAGACCACGAGCTCAGAAGAAATAACCCAAAATATAAAAAAAAAAATTATAACGTGACGTAATTTTTCGGGGGCCCTATCTAATGAATTTGCCCTCAGATGATAGTTACGCTGAAATTGACACTGATACTGAAAAATAATTCTTATTTTACTTGAATTCTAGATTTGTCTCCCTTATAACAAAATTTAGATGATGGGGTCCATGTAGAATTGAGATGACTCCTCAAATATTACTGGCATAGTTCATCAAGACTAGCATTTGCAATCAGAAATTTTCACTTAAACATTAAGTGAAAATGTGGAACTTCTGAAGAACAGGATAGATCATAAATTGCCAAAGGAACTACACAAACTTACAGATTTATAGTATGCTATGCACACCAACCACTCGCTTATTAAATAATATAATCACTAATACAATTTACGGTTTAGATATCCTGTGCAAAATCTCTGTCATTTACTAGCACATATATCTATGTTAACAGGTGTGCACAACATTCACAGTAGATCTTATTAATTTATTATACATAATGAGAGCTCTCTCAAGATCTCAAGACTATGATGAAACAAATATAAATGAATCTGATAAAAAATTGCATGGAGCTGATGAGACTATAAATATTTTTTCTGTGTCTGTCTTGTGCAAGAAATAAAAGCCAACCTAGAAAAAGATACACCCAACAAACAGTAATTCAATAACACGTATGCGACTACTAAGTAACCCGGAAAACTTTACCCACACTGCAGTTAAGATTAAGGCCCTTGATACCATTCAGTCCAAACAGTGACTTTCTGAAGCCTTGTCTTTGAAAAAAAGAAGATATATTTAGGTATTATAGATTTTATATCAATATCTGTTTTTCTCGCATGCTTACTAAATTTTTTAACCTTTGCAAAAAAAAAAAATTAACAACATGGTATTTATTTCGTTTGTTTTTTACTTCTTTCAAACGGCTTTGATCTGTAGAAATATGTTTACACAAAAAATATCAGAATGTAAATCAATCAATATTTTGCAAAAAAAAAATGGGTTTAAACTTTAAACCCATTTTTTTAAACTTTAAAGGTCAGCGGGGTACTATTACGATTATGTGCCTGTGCATGTAACTCCGGGTAGAGGTTCAAGGGACAATACGCCTTAATAATCTTTCTTAGCTAATCGCCTTTCAAGTTGAAATCACGGAATAATGATGATTTCTTGCATAATTTTGCGGTTATACAACACGCTGGCCTGTTCCGGTTAGGTATGAAAGCCGGCGGTACAAGGTCGGCCACGTAGCGAATGGCCACTTGAAAGGTGGATCTTGGAAAGAAAGTTTGGCTGGTTGAAAATGTCTTGGTCTTTAGGTATAGACATGAGATTGCTACTAAAGGACCCTTTCCTTTTATGCCAGCACGTTATCCTTTGTTCTGTGGCCTTTCTTTGGGGTCTCATCATCACATCTCCCAGTCTAGAGTAGAGCGAGAGGGTGAGTCACACATTTACTGACTAAAACCCAACTGTGTTTATTCCCACCGTAGTCGCGAGCTTGCGAACGGCGAGAGATGGGTAGCTCGCCGTCCGACCGTCTGGACCGAGCCCAAGTCGTCGAAGGCGCGTAGTGTTCTACGCGCGCCTCAAGGAGATACGTCAGCAAACTGTAGGGACCCAGTAGGTTCGAAGACTACTGGGGCCTAGGGTCCTGGGGCCCTGAAACTAAGACAAAGAAGGAACAGGAGAAGGCCAGTTTTAGTTGACCACAACATGAAGTGATCAAATCTAAGATTCGGCCACGACGTAATTCTTACTTCTCCATTGTCGGTATGACTCTTGACAGAGTGGTCGTGGTCAACACTGCAGGTCTTGGTGGCAAGCTTCACAACACGCCGCCTCTCCATTCTGATGGCCACCTTCCTAGTGCATTCGTGTAGTGAAAAAACAGCGTTATTTTGATATACAATTTATTTATTAACGAAACTAGGGTACTACTAGTATTGACATATCTGTTTATTCCTGGCAACCCAAAGTTATGCCAGGAAACAAATAGGCAACCCATCGTTTTTATGTTCTAAAGGCTTCATACTTTCGGTTTGTATTAAATTTATTCGTTTAACAAACAAACAACAAAAAAAAAGTTCGGCCAGGAATTTCTTAGGCAACCCACCCGCGTTATACTATTTATTATACTAAAACTAGGTTTCCTTATCTACATAAGTTTATAGGAAGGAGGAATAGACAGAAACATTGTTTATTTAAAATGGAATAAGACTTTCAATAGCGAAAGTAAATTGGTTGTTTAACAAAAACAATCTAAATATGTATAACCTAAATCTAATCGCGTCATTGAACTCAATATACTACCTTGCGATATACTAGAATGCTTAAAAAGTGTCAATTTCATAATATTATGCAAGTTAGTCAAAAGTTACTCATCTGAATTAACATAACAGCAGTTTTCCGATTTGTCTATGTGTGGAAAAGTGATGTATCAGGCATTTTTTACTTTGGTCTAGAAAAAAATACTTTGCACCCTTATAGTTTCGCCATGTCTGTCTGTCCGTCTGTCTGTCCTCGCTTAATCTCTGTGACCGCTAGCACTAGAAAGCTGAAATTTGGTACTAATATGTATATCATGATTGATAAATCCGACAAAGTGGTAAAATAAAAATTCGAAAAAGATGTTTTATTGGGGTAGAGCCCCCCTATATGTAAAGTGGGAAGTGATTTTTTTTTTAATTTCAATCCTAACGTGTGATATATTGTTGGATAGATATTTAAAAATGAATAGGGGTTTACTACAATCATTTTTTGATAATGTCAATAATTTCGGAAATAATCGCTCCAAAAGTAAAAAACAATGTGTGTGTGTCCCCCCCCCTCTAACTTTTGAACCGTAAGTTTAGAAAATATGACAAAAATCTGAAAAGTAGAACTTTATAAGGACTTTCTAGGAAAATTATTTTGAACTTGATGGAAAGAACAGTTTTTGTACAAAAAAGACAAAAAGGTTCTATAAAATAATTTCTGGACTAAGTTTGTAGTGTAATCGTATATGCAAGCATTTTTTTAAACTCATTAGTGGGTAAACTTATTTTGACGGACGGGAAACTACGGAACCCTACACTGAGCGTGGCCCGACACGCTCTTGGCCGGTTTTTTTATATATATGTATAGATTTAAATAATATGTTGAAAAAGATATTTAAACGGAATAATAATAAACTCATTTATTTCAGCTTGGAATATCCCATAGTTTAAATAATATAAAATTACATTTCATTTCGTTTACCTACAATTTAAAGACGATAAAATAATTAATAATTTATAGGAAATATTAAAATATTAGTATAAGTTTAGATGGAATTTGCAAAGTAAATATTATTTATCTATAACGACAATAATGTCATAGCCGGATCCGACGCTTGATCGAGACCGGCTACGGCGGCTATTACATAAAACGTCTGTGCCTGCGAAACAGAGGAAAACCTTCCATTAGGAAGGCTATTAAATAATTTATTAGCAAGTAGCGCGGAAATTATAGAAGGGTCGTCGCCGTCACCGCCATCGCGACGTTACTTCGTGAATCCTAGCGTGGTACAACAAGGTATATCATCAGCCTTATTAATGTTCCCACTGCTGGGACTCAGGCCTCCTGTCTAGGAGAGGGAATGGGCCGTAATCCACCACGCGGGCCCAGTGCGGCTTGGTGAATGTCACATGTCTTCGAATTTTTGGCTCCAGGACATGCCGGTTTCCTCACGATGTTTTCCTTCACCGTTTTGAGAGTAGTAGTAATGAAATAAATTACACAAAGTAATGCGCCTGGCAGGGTTTGATTGAACCCGCGACCTACAACTCGTAAGTCGGAGCCAACTACCACTCGGCTACCACCGCTCTCGCTATAAGGTACATTGTACTAATATTCTTAGGGCCGATTTTTCAGTCTTCTGATAAACAACCAGATAGTCTTTATTCGATAGATAGCAAGATTTTGAGTTTTTCAATAGTCAGATCGTAGTCAGATCGTCGTGAGGGAACGGATATCCTCACACCACAGCCGCCGCCGCCGGCACGAAAGACGCGTCGGGAAGTCGCAGGGCCGACGCGAGCATGCGGATGTCGAGCAATGGTTAATTCGCCGTCCGGCTTTTCGATAAGGACCGAGCCCGAGTTGTGAATGGCGCGTAGTGCTCCAGAAAAATCGTAAAGGCCCAGTAAGAGCGACGCCTGCTAGGGCCACAGGGAATTCTGAAAGGGAAGCCGTGTTTCCACCTTAGAGTGGGATTATTAGATGATATCCCACTTAAAAAAAAACCGGCCAAGTGCGAGTCGGACTCGCCAATGAAGGGTTCCGTAGCAGCAAGTAACATAATATAAAGGTTCTTATAGTTCGTTGTAACTTTGATCGATGTTTTAATAATAGTGTATTTTTTAGATTTATGACGTATTAAAAAAAAAACTACTTACTCGATCTCGTTGAAACCAATTTTCGTTGGCAGTTTGCATGGTAATGTACATCATATATTTATTTTAGTTTTATCAGTCCCTTATTTTAGAAGTTACAAGGGGGGGGCACACATTTTACCACTTTGGAAGTGTCTCACGCGCAAACTGTTCAGTTTAGAAAAAAAATATATTAGAAACCTTAATATCATTTTTGAAGACCTATCCATAGATACCCCACGCGTATGGGTTTGATGGAAAACAAAGTTTGAGTTTCAGTTCTAAGTATGGGGACCCCCAAAATTTATTGCTTTTTATCTATTTTTCTATGAAAATCTTAATGCGGTTCACAGAATGCATGTACTTACTAAGTATCAACAGTATAGCTCTTATAGTTTCGGAAAAAAGTGGCTGTGACATACGGACGGACAGACAGACAGATAGACAAACAGACAGACAGACATGATGAATCTATAAGGGTTCCGTTTTTTGCCATTTGACTACGGAATCCTAAAAAGATACTCTCATGAAGTCATGACATGCCTGTACCACCACAGGTGTATTTCGTCACAATTGGAGTCTAAAAAAAAATGCGGTCTTTCCGTCCGATTATTAAATGTCTTCAAGGCTAGAGTGAATAGGCTCTTAATAAACTAGTGCGCCTCGCCATCACTTCTTACCAACAGGTGGAATCGCAGTCAAGCGCTACTTTACATTAATTAAAAAAAAAAACTGTAGGTCATCATGCTTTAACCATAAACCCGTGTAAACCGAATAAAAGGAAGCAACAGGGTACAGCCAGTGATTAGAGTAAATTGCATCAGTCGGTGCGCAGGCGCAGTGCCGGTGCATCACGACAATCGTGCGACACAAACAGCTGATTCCGTGCACTCGACATGCACTGGATTGGAACAACCTTGTGTGACGATATCCTTGCGATTCTTATCTCGATACAAACGTAGATATATAAAGCTCAAACGACACGATTTTTTTGATAGATAGAAACGAACCCCAGGCCATGCCAGAAGTACTTAATACAATCCATTTGACTTCCAAAACTGAACTGTTGAAGGTCTACACAGGGTGTATATTAATTAAACGTCATAATATGAATTCTTCTCTTCAATCTCTATCTGCAAAATAAAGTAGACGAATAATTTATATGACCTTACCATGATGTGTTAAAATCTCAGGCGTGTGAGCAAGGGATGAACCTGTACAGCCTAATTATATAAAGGCTTTAAGGGACAGCCTTCCACAAACTTTAAGGGCTTGCTCAGTAGACGAAACTAAACAACCTTCCACAAAAGCTTTTACGCATACAAACTGTCCAATCAAATTTATAATTTTGTACGGTGAGGCTGATTTTTTTTTTCGATTCCTGAAAAAATGTCTTGTGGAAGGTTGATCAGTTTCGTCTACAGAGCAAGCCCTTAAAGTTTGTGGAGGGCTGTCCCTTACACCTTGTATAGCTCCATCCCTTTAACTGTAATTTAATAATATTTAATTTAATAGTGATTGATTAATATTTTATTTTTTCTCTAGTGTAATTTAATTTAATAATAATGTGGTTGACATATTAATCATTTAATTTAATTTAAGATCTAATTTGATAATATTGTGATTATAATTTAAATTTAATTTTAATTTATTTTAATTTGGGACATAGCTTATTAATCACACCTGTAAGTGACTTTTTTACACACCTCATAGGTACATTCATTATAAATTATTTAAATTACATTATAAATAAGTCGTTGGTGTGCCTTTGCAAATAAATAAATAAATAAATACACATTTCAGATTAGAACTGGAACTCGTGCTAGGACCTCTGGTTCCTGAATTGAGAAGTTCAGAACTTTTCAAATGATAAAAAGTCGTTTGACAATTCAAGTTCTCAATTCAGAAACGAGGTAACTTATGAGAATACAAAATTTTGGTTGTCGTACTCTAAAGTCATGAAAAAGATATTGAAAAACTACACATGATCAACCTTCAGTCGTATAAACTTCAAAAAGTTGCACAAATGTATTTAGCGTATGTAAGTGCACTGAACTATTAATTATGCATCGTCGTTTGTTGGCCGGTAAACAACTGCGCCACGTGGATACGTCCGTGCCAAAAATTTATGTAAGCACCTACTCAAATCGAAACAACTGCATAAATAACGCAGTCAAGGTACGTTATATTTGGCGTTTTATGCAGATATAAGCGACTGTTGCTAGTTAACACTCAATACAAACGTCCGCGGTCATTAATCTCGAGGCTCGGGTAAATTCCGCATCGGCAGAAGGCGAGGGTGTTATGCAACACTTGGCTCTATAAAACCCTCTCCTGTGGCTCGGGCGAATTCCGCCACAAAATGTACTATTTCTGTTAGCACTCCCGCCAAACGCTAAGTTGTAGGAAATGTATTAAAAAGACCTGTCACGTCACTTTTCGTTGGACCTTCGCGTCACTGGTGATGTCGAATAGTCATCACCTGCGGAAAAGTAAATAAAAATTAATAATAAATCATTAAAATTATGCTGGGGCTATCATTGATACACAGAGGAGAACACTTTGCAAATATAAAAAAAGAACGATGAAAGTTCCGACAAAGGTCAAGGCACAAAGTACACAAAAAAACTTTACAGGACTTAAAACTTATCAAAAAACCAAGTCCAAACCGACATTATTATTCCGGCCGGCTAGGCAGCGACATGGCTTTGACCCACACGGATTTGGGTCAAGAGGAATCGATTTATAACAACCAAGTTTGCATCTATTCGTCTGATCCAATGAATTATTAAGTGGCATCAAACTGAAGTGGTATTAGGGGGCGCCGGATTTAGGCGTAACTTTAAATTATTTGGAAGGGATTGACGTCACCACTGACAAGTTTAAAGTGGATCGAACTGCGAGTCCGTTGGTACTATCTTGTGTTGAATTTGTATGTTGGTATTGGTACACTGTTTGTTTTTGGAGGTTGGAGGAAAATAGAACTTTTCATTTATGAACAGGGGGTTTATTTATTTTTTTCGGTGGATTGGGCGGAGCGGGAGATAGTGTCAGACTCGTACTGACTAAAAAACCCACCTCCTGTCTTCGTGCCTACATACCGAGGCTGGGCTGCTTTTCGAAGCTAACCCTGGCCTCAGTATGCTTCGACCCAGCTGGGTCACTGCTATGAACTGGGGTCGGGTTAAAAATGTCAGTCGTGCGAGCGAGAGAGTGATGGCGGTATACACCCTATATCAGTTCTGTTTGGGTCGCCGAATGGCTCGCGTTTAGAGCTTGTGGTACGGCCTCATGGGTTTTACCATATCGTTTCAAAATAACAGTCATGCGAGCGAGAAAGAGGCTGCTGAGTTATACACGCTATACACCGCTAAATTTTGATCGTTTTAATCCCGTGGAGGGTCGATCCAGTACATAAAACACTATCGATTTGTAAAGATATAATTAAAAAATAAAGTATCTTTTTTTTAAAACTCGTATTAATTTATGCATGTACGAAATTAATTTCTTTAAGAAGACGTCAGCTGAGCGAGTCCAATGACTTGTAGGTAGTTTGTACGCAACGACGACTACTACCTACAGGACATTGAAATCGCTCAGCTAGCTAGTGTTTCGTATACCGGATCGACCCTCTACGGGATTAAAACGATCAAAATTTAAGGGTGTAAAACTCCATCCCTTTAACAATTCAGATTAGGTCGGCAAACGGATCGCCTCAAGAGCTCGTGGTAGGACTTCAGAGCTTTTAGGGATTCTTTTAATGTAGATGGGAAATTATCTCCGCGTGATCACTACATTTACCATTGACAGATGAACCATTGAGTAAATGACAGTGAATTGGCCGTAGTTGTTAACCGAGATGGATAGAACGTGTGATCATAGTCTATTTTTCTTGTAGACAAGAGGATGCTTCCCCACAGTTCAGTCGATATAACTGAAATTCATATAAGTAATATTGAAGGCACGGTTGGCGCAGTGGATGAGCAATTAGCTGTTGCGCTGCGTGTCGTGGGTTTGATTCTTGTATGGAACAATTATTTGTATGGCCTCCTGCACAGACCACAGATAGTTCTTCCGGGTATGAGTGTCTTGTGGTTTACATGTGTTCACGCACCCAGAGTGGTAGAGAGATGCACTAGTGGTGACCCCGGTGGCACAATGGTCACGAATTCAAGCCCTTCCGTACATATATGAAGATAAGTAATAAAAATTAAATTGAAGAAGTCACTGGTAGCTAAGAGATGACCAGGCTCTCTCAACCGACAGCGCTCGTTCACGAGCATGACGCGTGCATCAGCCCCACTCAGCTCAAACATTTTGAAGGGAGCCAAATGACCCAATAACACGTGCCACCATCAGTGAGACATTTTAGTGAGCATGACAATATCTCAACTGCCATGCTCGTAGTGTGAAACAAGTTGTAACCTAATAAAAATGCTCCATGCACAAATTCACAAAATTGAAAAAAAAGGAAGACCTCAGTCCCAGCAGTGGGAACATTATAAGGCTGATTATATGCTATGCTATAAACGCACACACGTTACAGGAGTAATTACTAGGGTAGGGCAATTTTTAAAAATCCGGCCAAGTGCGAGTTAGACTGGTTCCGCGCACGATTGGTTCCGTACCGTCCGAAGCAAAAAATGGCAAAAAAATCACATTTGTTGTATAAGTATTAATGCCCCACTAAAATATATATTTTAGTCTATTTTTAGTATTTGTGGTTACAGCGGCAACAGAAATACACCATCTGTGAAAATTTCATCTGTCTAGCTAACACGGTTCATGAGATACAGCCTGGTGATAGACGGATAGACAGAGTAAGACTCCGCTGTAAAGGATACCGATTTGCCTTTCGGATACGGAACCTTAAAAACTAAAAAAAATAGACAAACAAGTATTACCTCCGAGTGAGGTCAAGGTGTGTCATTTGATTAGATGAGTTGCTTAAATTCAACAGTCAAGCGACAAGCCTACAGACCAATTTAAGACAAAGCCATTTAAAATCTGTATTGACCTTGATTTTAAGCACAAAAGGAAATAATTTGCGTAAACACTCTAATCTAAAGGTTATCGTGCTCAGAAAACGAGATTTTCCATATTTTTTTCCTTCTCGACTCTACTATACACTTAGCTCGTAATTATTAGGAAGGTTGATGACTTATGTTTATGATATTTAAACAAGTGAGGTTACATCTTTTTTTTTAATACCCTGACTAGATTACCCTGGCTTTGCCCATATTGTGATTAAATATATATCTACACTATTTATATCTTCAGATAATTATATCATTCCTCTGTGCTTGCGTTTGCCTCCTAAATCCTCCTAAACGTCTTGACCGATTTGGACGAAGTTTCTGAAAGGTTTGAAAATACAATTGGATCGAGTGCGCTGCACTTGGGCACAGATTATGTAATAGTACATTTTTTTCTTAATTCGGACAGGTCATCTGTCGAGACCGCTAGTATATATATTATATATATTTATATTACAAAGCTAAAGTGTTTGTTTGGAATTGAAAAAATATTATTTTAGTTTGAATCTCATTATTTTATGCGGCTTAAATCGTGCGGGACAGCGAGTACCTATAGATACTCGGACATATTATTTAGCAGAATTTTTTAAATATTTTGCAGCTTACTTTAAATGCTCTGCTTAACTAGTGGTGGGAACTTCATGCATTATTCTACGTAGGGGTTACACTGCTGTTTCACTGGATTTTGAAGTTGGATGGGTCGATAATACAACTTTGCCTAACCAAACAACGGCAGACAAGTAAATAGTACTAGGAACTTTTGCCCGCGGCTTCGCCCCTGTACTTAAAATATAGCTTATGACACTCAGGAATTGGTAAAGCTGCTTTCCATTGGTATAAAAATTTTAGCAATCGGATCAGTAATTTCAGAGGTTGTAGGACAAACAAAAAAACAATGAAACAAAAAGCAAACTTTACCTCGTTATAATATTATTATTTGGAATTTGAAATAACATGGAACTTTAAGATGATACTTAAGTACCTGCTCTGACGAAAAATGTTTGTACAGGTAGAAGGTACTTTACATTTATAATTGAAGAGCTCTCTTTTTATTGAAAAACCGCAGAATCAATACGGTTATACCACAGGGTACTTTACAAGGTAAACCCCCACTAATCTCAGAAATCAAAACGACTCGAACAACTTTACCTCTACACACATGACTATGGGAATTCGTATGCGTCACTTGAGTTTAATGACTCAGTCCAAAGCTGTCGACCTTACTTAATGACATTGTGTTCCGAGAAATAGGTGTTAATTGTCATCGTAATCGCAATTAAAGAAAGAGAAAACGTTGAAATGAATTTGTTTATTTTGGTACAAAACAGACCAAACCAATTACGATGATATTTACTTTCTTTGAATTAAGAAAATAGTTTTACAATAGCATAGCATTGTCGGCTTTATAATGTTCCCACTGCTGGGAAAGCGGCCTCTCTAGGAGGGCCATAATCCACCACGCAGGCCCAGTGCAGGATGTCACATGTCTTCAAATTTTTGGTTCTAGGACAACCTTACGATATTTTCTTTCACCGTTTTGAAAGCAGTGGTGATGAAATAAATTACACAAAGTAATGTGCCTGGCTGGGTTTGAAGTTTGAACCCGCGACCTACAACTCATAAATCGGAGCCGTTACCACTCGGCCACCACAGTTCGTTTCACAGTTCCACATTGCGATCTTTTAAACTCTATTCTGAAAAACTATAAAATATCAACAATTCAGTAACACCACAGAGATAAAAGCAATTATTCAGATAGATATGACAGATATAAATGTGCGTTAAATGAGTAGATAGTAAATCAAAGAACAATCGTCACGCTTCTTTAATGTTCTCAAAGATCTAATAAAACTGTTAGTTTTATAATTAAAGATCGCCGTACGTGGGCCACCGTCCACAACCACAAAACGCCGCCACCGGCCATATTTCCTGTAGGTTTCATACATTTTATATGTATTCGTAGCACACGGTTGACGTCGGAAGCCGCCACACGCTACAAAACGCCTCTACTCGCTTCTTGTGGCCCACACTGGCCTCTAAACACCATTCGCGTATTAAGCCTTCTGCGACAGAGTCTATTATACTACTGCTCACATGGGTTAAAAATGTAGTAGCCACTGGCTACAATAAGTGGCTTGTGGTCGCTTCCAGCTTCTCGTGGCGGCGTTGGTGGCTGTGGCAAGAGGCCCCTTATTATTTTTTTTTTTTTTGTTTTGTGTTTGTCTTAAGTTTTTGTTGTCTAAAATGTTTTTTTGCGCCAAAATAAATACTTTTCTTTCTTTATTTCTTTCTTTCCCCTAAGCGGCGACACTAACTGGACTGTCGACAATACGACGAAGACAAACACCTTCGCCGTATTGTCTATCGCAATTATTGCATTGTAGTATAGGTACTGATGTCTATCTAATAAGTCAACCGACTTGGGAATTTTGTATACTATTTAATCATTTAAAAAAATTATTATATTCGGTACTTTTTATAAGGTTCTTCTGTTAGTAAACAATGATCTCTATCTTTTAATCAACCTTGATTATTGAACCCGTGTTGACTACATGAGATTTCATTAAATCCTAATAATTACCCAAATCGTTTAACTTCTTAGACAGACTCTACCTACTTTATTTTCACATGACACACGCTCGGGTCAATCGTATCTGTTGAGTGATACAGTGACAATGCGATAATTGCCTTTATCTGTGTACTCTGTCATTGTGAGCTTATACATAAGTATGTGTAATAACAAGTAGGTAGTAAATATTTACTTCTACGTCTTGTGAACTATCTGCTCTTATTGTAACTTCTACGTGGCTATTTATTTGTATGTTATTGTATTTTTAGAAAAGAGTCAAACTAAATAATAAACAGATAGTTCGCAACAAGTAAGTAGAAGTAAATATGTACTTCTACTTCTTGTGTATCTGTATCTATATTTTTGTAACTTCCTCGTAGGTACATACATATTTGTCTGTATATTTTTGTATTTTTACAGTATACTTAAAAAGAGTCAATTTAAATACACAACGTTTTATGGCGACCTACCCAATCCCGTTTTCCTTATCCTCATAACATATGTATGAGGATGTATGATTTTATTATTACTAGGTAGATACCTACCTACCGAAATATGATTGTATATTATTTATTGTGTATGACACAATAAGATTAACAAGGTAAACCGTGAAACAATACTAATAATAATAAATACCTACTAAGTTTAATATTTGATTGAAGACTGCAATTTTAGCGAACGTATGCTCGCACCGTTGTACGATGTCGTGCTGATATCACAAAAAGTACTTGCAACCGGTTTCGATACCAAGCCTCGACATCATTGAATACACGCGACCATCAGAAACTCCGTACTGTCTATACCATCACTCTCCATTTTTATTATTAGCTTTAACGTAAATAGAATTGAACCGGCTAAGGCTTGCGATACGGTTAATATTCAATTTGCATAACCTTAACCTATATAGCTTTGTACAGAGCTTTTTTGGAAAAGTTCAATGTTTGATTTATTTTCAATTACCAAGCAGACAAATTATAGTTCTCGATGATATATTGAAAATATCTACAATTAGCAGCGACATTATATAATTACATAGTTTGGTGTTCCGCGGGAATCATTATGAGACCAAGTCTATTTGACTTCTTGTTTCTACATAGCAAACAATATCTATTTTTGTGCTATTGATGTGGCGCTAAGTAATAATTGGTAGACTGAATCGTTCGTACTAACTATTTAATATTATTTAAGTAAAATTAAGTCAAGTAATGTTATAAATGAAAGATCCCACAGTTCCCATGGGTACACTAAGCTACAATTCGCATGTCGTGATACAGCCGATTGTACCTCAGGAAGAGTGATTTACCGAGGCCCGCCTACGGCTCAGCTCCGCTCATTATATCGATTAACAAACACTATAATTACACGAACATCAGCATTTATTATCGTGCTCTCCGGAAATTAACGGGCTGTTTGAAGAACAGATTAATGAAAGATACGGGAAAGCTTCAGAATAAGTAGCTACGTAACTCCATTTAATAATTAAATCATTTAATTTTTATGGAAGAAAATAAATTCATCTGTACAGTATCTATATCTATGCATCTAAGAAGAAACTTTACTCCAATACAACTACAATATTTTCAAATTTTAAAATTTTGTACAACAAAAAAATAATTTAATTAATTTTATCAGAACAGTAAACATGTCGACATTATGTTTCTATTTCAATGGAAGTTTGCCCATAAAACGAAGTCGCAGAGAGATAACGTTGTTTGTGAGACCACCGCGTTTTATTGACATGTGAACGATTTTCACTTGTTTATCTGAAACAACAACAAACCGAGCGACCACACGATCTGAGTAAACATTTCGCCTTATCTGATTATCCTAGTAATACGATAAATTTTATAACAATGTCTAACTCTTACAATATTGTAGAGTGCAAAAGTCCGTCATCTTTTTCCACAATTGTTCGAAGACTAGTTGTTATATTAGTTTACTTAAGTGTCGCCACACATGGGCCACATGCCGCAAACGCCGCCACGAGTGTTGTGGTTGTGGCCGGTGACTGCTACTTGTTTTAACCCATACCTACGCGCAGTTTCATAATGGACTTTGATGAAAGTTTAAATGCGCTAGTGGCTTGTGACGTCGTTTTGTATCAGCGTTTACTTTGTGGCCAGTGCGGGCCACATGGAGCAAGCAGCGCCGTTTTGTAGCGTGTGACGGCCACCGGCGTCAACCGTGTGTAGCGGATCCATATAAGATGTATGAAACCGACAGGAAATATACCGCTGGCGGCTTTTTGTGGTCATGCACAGGTGCCTACGAAATTGTTCACCACAGTAGATATTTCACGTAGATTTGATTTCGTACGAGTTAGGTAGGTTCGATGTGTCTGATTTCTATCTAGGAATCATTGTCATTATTAAATACTACACTTACTAACAACAGCCTCTAACTTGAGTGGCAGTTGATTGATATAAATCTTTAATCAAATCAGTTCGATAAATGAACAGTAAATTGTTTGATTGTCCTCATTCTGTAGGTATCGATGGAGCACGTCACTAAAGCGAAGGTTGGGCCGTTGCCCGTTCGTATCGAGCGTTGAAACGAGATATCGATATGGAGGGTGGTACGTTTATCTCTGTCGCATTGTCGTGGTCGTGGCTATCGGTCGGCGGCGCTCGGTGCTCGGTGGTGGTTGCGCAAGCGCCGGCGCGAGGCGGTCAGGCGCGCGAGGCCGCCACTCGGCCTCATTCTCGTTAGGTACGCAAATGTCAGGATCAAGGCCGCTGTATGAACATTCAAGAATTTATTCAATCTTATTCTTGTCTAATATTTTGTTTTCAATACTTGAAATTTGTAAAATCTAGAAATAAAAATAACGAAAAATCTTGCAAATACTACTCTTTATCTTTAACCTTCTCAGTATAGTTTACAAATAAACTGTACAATAAAGGAATTCGCTAACATTTATTTATTCCGTCGACTCTCTTTCGTGTGAAAGGTCAACCGTTAATCCAATTAGAGAGCTATTGTTTTGTTTTTCCCCTGGAAACAACAGGAAGTTCTTTTCTGCACTGTTACATTACATCCGATTTCATTATATTATTATTTGGGGAATTATAAAACTTATTATTTTCACATAGTTATATCTGGATAGATAAACGAAGACAACAACCATCCGTCACTTTATATTCCTGGTATTATTTTACTATAGAATAATATTTACGCCTTACGAAGAAAACAAGTTCTTTGAATTTTTCCAAAGTTTTTTCTTTCAAAATTTGTCAGATAGAGATAAGTGAAGTTGATGGTAAGCACATTATATATAGTTACTTCCTTTTAAAGTCTGTAAAAAGTCACAAAAATTACTTGTTTCTAACAGAATAAACACACGACATTAAGTCATTATTATTATGCGGACAGTCAAAGTCATGGAACTCTTCGTCAGCGTCTGTATTGTGTATCAGTAGGTCACCATCTACACTAATATTTATAAAGAGGTTTTTTTTTTCTGAGTTACCTATGTTTTTTTGGTTTGTAGGAGATTGGTTCGGCGCACCAAACGTTTCGCCTAGTCGTTTATACCGCGTACCTACTTCGAAGGACTGGTACAATTTTGCTGCTGCGGTCTTCCCGTCAGATTATAATTTAGGTCTCTTCAAGGCTAGAGTGAGTAGGCTCCACCATCAGAGATTGCATCACTGCTTACCATCAAGTGGAATCGCAGTCAAGCACTAGGTAGGTTATATCAATTAAAAAAAAAAATCTGTGAAGTACCTACTAGTCCGTCCGATTGATAAATTTTTTTCACCGATAGAAAACTGCTAATAGAGCAGCTTTCTGAGTAACATAGGCTACGCGGGCGATCCTGTGGGCAAAAGCTATTCACTTATAAGTGAATTTTTTATTTGTCTAAAATGTTGGTAAAAACACCGTTAAAATTATTAATTTTCGCCCAGGACAAATTCCGCTATACATAGTATCTAGTATATCAAAAATATTACATTGTACATAAAACTGCGCATCGTTACCTACCTACACAAAGTTAGCAATTATAAGTACATAGACTGGCGACTCGCCCAAACTTCACACGGGCGTAACAAATCTTTGAAATTGTCTGCTTTTTACCACTATTATGATAATCGTAATCTTTCTTATGAATCACTCCGTCTATTGGAGAAAACCGCATAAAAATCTGTAGAATAGTTTTTGAGTTCACCACGATCAGACAGCTACCGAGTTATAAATTAATGGTGCCATAGCCTATATGTGGCACCATTTATAACTCGCCTGCTGTATCTAAACTATTATTTTCTGGGACACGGTAGCTAATTCAAAGTATGAATAATTAACTTTGCTGTGAATTGATTCTGGTTTATATTTAAATAATGGTGTTAGTATTTAAATTTTAGTCTATAGATACAGTACAATTCACGAATGATGGCGGCCGTGAAGTTAGCCTGCGAACGTTCGCGCATACTACACTCTTCTCGCACACGCACGTCGCCATTTGGTTCTTAAAACACGTTACTGCGCAGCCTTCTGCGCAAACTTCACGACCGCCATCATTCGTGAATTGTACTGTATGTATTATAAGTAGGTACATTCGTTATTTTCTACATTTTTTTTGTTTTTAAATGCAACAGATATATAACCATAAGTGTTATATTTGAAGGCTCTTTAATTCGAATTTGATTGTACCTATAAAAATTCTATCACGATTCTTGGTGGCATCTTAGTAGAGCTTCTCGAAAGCTAGTAAGAACATGGCACTGATGGTTTTTTTTTTAATGTGTATTTCCAAAGTAATTATTTTAATTGAATAGACTTTATTTTGGGCAATTTTTTAACATCCAGTTTAGCATGTAGAATCAAAAATACAACCAACCTTAGGTATAGGTAATCAATCGGTAGCTAGGTTATTGTGTAGATATATTATGTATTTTATGTTTTTTTTTGACGTGACAACGTCTTATAAATTGGTTTGCCGGGTGACACTTCAAGAAACTGCGTTACGCTCCGCTCACGTTATGCGCTCACAATGAGAGCGAGTGAGAGGCACGCGTCCCTTCCACTCGGGCATGGTTAGCCCGCCTAAGAGCGAGAGAGACAGACATAAAAAGTGAAATAATTCTTTGTATAAATAAATGTTTTAAATTGTTACTATTATTTCATCCTTCTTCCTACTATACGAATGAATATTCACATTAAAATTATTTTACCACTCAAAGTCGTTGTCACGTAAAACTTTCGCCCGTATACCGACTTTACAGGCAACCAATTTTTTTTATTATTTTAAGTCTTAAAAATGTCACGTATTACGGACTTCAAAAAAAACAGAATCATATTCGGTATGCATAATAATTATAATAAACTCCTCAATAGCCACTCTGTTGCATTAAGCAGAAACGGGGTGGGTTTTATTCAATAAGAGTCTGACACTATCTCCCGCTCCGCCCAAGGGCGGGGGATGTCATTTGGATGATTTTTAAACACAAAAAAAAAATGTTCTGTTGTATGACTGAAGACTCGTATTATTGATAAAAATAAAATAATTAAAGTCTTTATTAAGCGAGTTGTAGGTATATGTATTTCATGCCAATTATATCACTTGAATAAGTACGAGAGGTCAGACCTCTTGTGGGCTGTCTTGTTCCATCGTAGGTGCACCTTTATCGATCACATCATACCTACCTATATAAATATATTTTTCCAATAGGTTTAATGGCGGCAAAGTGCGAGCTTACGAATAATAATAAAAATAAGACCTAGCGACCTTTCCATAAGATACGAAACGCTACAGAATAATTAAAAAAATCTTTTATAATAAGTACTAATTTTATTCTTGGTAGCGGCTATCGTGCAAAGCCGGCAGGACGAGACATCTAGTCTTTTGTTGATCAATCAATATTACATTATCATGTAGAGCAGCTCCATTTAAATTGGTATCACGCCACGTTCTAACTGGCAACATCTGTATTCGTTTTTCAATTTGGCGGAGACGTACTAACGCTTTTATAGGTCGTAAAGCTTACCATCTTATTGCCTACACAGCTTTGTTCGTACATTTGTAGTTTAAACAAAGTAGACCAAAACAATTGTAATGGATAATTACTTTTTCCTGACGATAGAGCCGTTAGACAGTGATGGCTACTTACCTAACCGATTTGAAAGGCACATCAGCACAAACGTCAACAAACACGTTGTCATAATTATTATCAATGTAAACTGTTTCGATTGACAGCAAAGTGACCAATCAATCAATCCACTATTATTTAAGGTTTTACAGCGAATTAATTCTTGGAATTGGTGGGAATGTGGAAGGAATGAGCTTTTTGGAAATAAAACTAGAATAAAATATGTAGCAAATCTCATTTATTCGATCTATAAGCCTTTAGTGGTTTCTTAAATTCGGTACAATATCTTTTAAAGCTGTAAACAATTGTTTGGACATAACATTATTGTATTCCAGTCAGAACTACCGGTGCGTATCGTTCACAAAATCGTAATAGTCCAATTCACACGTACGCTATTTATGCAAGTCATATTTATAAGGTTTTTCCCGGAGCAGAGGTAAAACATTGTTACATTATTATCTACTTTTAAAAAGAAAGTTAGCAATGCGCGGTAGCATTTACAAATTTCCGCTTACCTGAGAAGCTTAACAAACTCCGTACAAATAGATTCTTGAGCTATTTCACGCCTATTTTCCGCCATCTCAAAAGTGATTAAAAAGTTTCCCTCAGTAAAAAGCGACGTGTGAATCAGGCTTTACAACCAACTGTCGACTGACCCGACACTGCCGTAATACAAACAATTTCTTACCGAAATAGCTGCAACGATCATCGAGCTTTATCATAAAAAAAAACAAGCGTTTAATTAACATCTACTTGAGCTATTTAATAATGCCTGATTTTATAATCGCCATCCAAATAATTTTCAGGCATTATCTGAACAAAGACAGGACTTATGCTAGAACCCCATTTTTAAAAAAAAACAGATATTTTGTTTTTTCTTTTTGGTAACGCATTAGCCAGTTTCAAGTTTAGAACGCGTTTCGTTTTTGATAGTAGACAGTAATTTTGATTCCCATTAGAATTGAGTTGTTATCATGTAAGACATTCCAATGTCTTTACAGTATCTACTATTTGGCAGCCAATTTATCGAATCGGCCGTTTCGGCAAGCTTTACTGAGGTAATCAATGCCTCAATAAAATCCTTAGTTCCGTTTACCGAGATCGTGCTCGTTTCAATGATTCCACACATTGTCCAGTTGTGTAGGCAATTGAGATACAAAACTACACCAATTTAACATCGATTTGTTTAATAGGAATCAATTTGCGAATAATAATTAAAACAGGCACTCAACTTTAATCGAAAAAATCCTGCCAAAACCCATTCTGTACTTTTTAAGTTAGCTGTAGGTACTGTAACTACTGGAAACCACAATTCTTTTTTTGAAAAACTTTGGATGGCGATTTAAAAAACTGGCAGTATAGTATTTTAACATTCAGACTTTAAATGCAATTATGTAAACGTGAAATATAAAGTGGTACGGAAGGACTGCCGGCGCAGCGCTCCAGCGGGCAATAAAATAAAACTAACCTTTAATTAGTTCCAATTACCGCGGGCGTCTTGATGGCCGCCGTTATTTATTGTATAGCGTCCATAATACTTTAAATAATAACTTAAGTTCTTCAGTTACAACGTACACGAGTCTGCTGGTTAGATATTTGCACAAAGTAAACAAGTTTCAGAATGCCTAGTGCGAGTTTCGATCGACACGATTTTGACGTTCACTTCTCCGATTGGCCCGCTCCAAACTCTTAACCAATCACAGAGCCAGACGCGGCAGAAAACAAACTCCCACTAGGCACTCAGCCCTGCGTTCAAAAATATCCAGAGTAACGTAGAGTTGCAACCCAGGGTCGTTCTTTTATAAATCGACTACCCTAGAGTTAACCCCACTAACTCTTAGCAGGATAGGTTGAACTCGTTCGCGTTCAAAAATGCAAGGGTAGAGTAATTTACCCTATGACGTCATTACAGTTATCTCTAAACTCTTTGAACGCAGGGCTGTACGGAACTTCGACTTGTCTGGCAGAAGTGATTGACCCTCAGTAGTCTCAGTTAATCTAAACATCTTGAATGTTAGCGTTAACAATAGATAATTTATTCTAATGAAAGTTCTAAACTTAATTTACCTACAAAGCTTTTTGTTCGTAAGCAATAATAACAAATTGTTTACTCTAAACGTCAAAATAGATGTTTCAGTGCGACCTCGGCCTCAATTGATCTTTAAAGTTATACTTACTCATTAATTGGCACATCTTTCAATGTTTGAATAACACTTATAAAGCCCTGAAAAACATGTTTTGCTAGCGACTTTAGCGCAACAAGGCCGCTGTTATTGATTAAACTTTTTTCAGACAGAAACCTAGGTCGCGTCCAATTTGAACAGTTTCAATTTTAATTGTCTGTAATACCTAAGCACGACTAGCCATACTCCGAACAGTAATTTAATTACACACGCAAACACAACGTACTAAACTGTACCTACTCAATAAAAATGTCAACATCGGTCATTATGATTAATTTTAGTAAATACTCATATCGTTATTCAAAATTACGACCTATAAAACACTAACAAAACTCTACATTCATAAATTCTTCGTTATTATAACTCTATTGACCTGTTTCACGACCTATTCATAAGTTCTGGTTAACTTATCTGGCAGATAATCTTTCACATTACTATATTTTTTTTATTTATCTATAAGTATACAATCATATATGACGATTGACGACACAGTTAGCTTGTGGTTCAGCGATTGGCTGTTGCACTTATGACGGGTTTGATACTTGAGCGGAACAAATATTTGTACCGGGTCTGAATATCTAAGATATAACAGAATTCCTAGTGTGGGGCATCGTTTCATTAAAAAAAAAAATCTAACTGGACAGCACTACGACCTTGTGAAACAGGCTTTATGTATCGTAATTTTCTATAAAATTCGTACGGATTTTCGTTAAAAAGTAAGTGGTTTTTGTCCCATCTATCAATGACAGATACCAATGTGCGTTACCTCTAGATCGGCTACAAAATTATCTAAGTGCCGTTGGCTACTTCAAAATAAGTTGGGCGTTGCGTGGGCTAACTTACGCCTACACTGAGTAACTGAATTAATTTAACCATAAATTAGTCATCCCCGAAATAGATATCTGCCACGTCGGTATCTTTTCGCATATCGTAAAAAATGGATATGCTTTTTAGTACATAACTTAGGCAACTTTTTTATCTCAGAATCAGTAGCTTCTCCGACATCGAATAATGAATATATTTATTCGTTCACTAAGCATAAAATATGGCAGTGGAGTATATCAAACAGTCTACTTTATTTTTACTGTTAACATACCATAAATACGAGTATAAATAAAGTAAAATAAATCAATAGATTTTAGGTCTATGGTGCATTCAATGGACTTCAATCTATAGACCTACAAAATATGGACACTGTCATAGACTTTTAAAGTGAAGGAGCCTTACCATCGAGCGAGGAAGAGGGATGGAACTATACCCCGTTAAATTTTGAACGTTTTAATCCCGTGGAGGGTCGATCCGGTACATGAAATACTATCGATTTGTAAAGATAAAATTAAAAAATAAAGTACCTTTTTTTTCAGGTCATTGGACTCGCTCAGTTGACGTTTTCTTAAAGAAATTAATTTCGTTCGTGCGTAAATTAATACGAGTTTTGGAAAAAGGTACTTTCACGATCAAAATTTAACGGGGTAAAAGCTGTATAGCTCCATCCCTTTAACAATTCAGTTTAGGTCGTCAAATGGATTGCGTTAACAGCTCGTAGTAGGACCCAGGTATACGTTTCCTTCACCTATAGGTAAGAAAAGCCATTTTATTCCCTTCCATAGACGCGTAAATAGCAGACAGTTGACTGTCTGCTATATCAGCAAATGCTTGAGCATTTTCACGTTATTTATCGCTCTCATGAATATACCTCGTTGAAACACATGATATGATATTGGCATCTTTATTTTCAGTACTCTATCTAAAAATAAAAACGTCAATATCAGGTCTCATGAAGGGTATTCAGGACTCACGTTTGAACGGCCGTGTTTGTTTAGGATTATGTAGATTTATATTATACACCTAGGTCTTTTATTTGAAGTTTTATATCGGTTATGTTTTCGGTAATTTATGTATGAAATCTTTCAGGCAGAAAAAAATGTCTGGATCAAAGATATTCAGTAGCAACACTATAAAGAACTCTCTCAGCAAACGCCTAGAATTCATCTTCAATACATTTTCGCTGTGTCGGTTAAAACTGAATCCTATAGTGATGTGTGCGTTTGTTATCTTTCGCAGACTCTGCAGACCTTCTCCTAGCAGCTGCATACACCGCCAACTTGGAGGGTGAAGGCAGGCTGGAGTCTCTAGGACGGACTAGGGACTCCCGGGACTCGGCTGCAGGCAGGGAGGCGGATGTCGGCACGGAGGGCAGCTTGCGAACTGTGTCGTATGGTAGGGGTGAGCTTCGTGATGCAGTTGATGCGATCGAGCCGGACCCATCTGAGTCCTGAAACAATTTATTCCTTTAGAGTAAGTCTTCACAAATGTTAAAGACCACTAAATGAGTGGCAGGGGGCAGTCTGCTATCTAGAGTCGCAAGAAGTCAGAGTCCGAGACACGTGTCATCGGTGTAATGTTTAGAACTATCACACGTGGTTCTCAAGAGATATCTTTGGACGTGACGTAATCTTTCTGAGTAAAAAAAACGCAGCAAATTCTAACGGGGCTACGCCAAACAATCAGCTGGCCGTCCTCTAAGGACTCGTAAGTGTAAAACCACGGACGAAATCCAGATAAAACACTCTAACTAAAACCTTATCTACAAACCTGGTATGTGTGTCATCTAAACCAGAGAACGGTGAAAACTGGAGGAAACTAACACTATTCCAATTCAGCTTCTGAATAATGCACTCGTTATCTGGAACAATGTACCGACAATACCTACGGCTAACATTATAAAGCGATAAATTATAATCATGTTGTTACCATAAAGCGGCCTTGGCTTAATACAGGGCATTGACATCAATATACGCAGCGAGCTTTAGCGAACTAAATATAGTTCTGACTTCGACAAAACTAGGAAAGATTTGTAATTTTATTATAGTTTTAAATAGAATAAATCTTTATTTTAGCCTAAACGTTGTGATTGAACTAAAAATAGAAAAGACCAGAGTAACTGTCGTCACAGCTATAAATAAAAATATTGATGGTTTTGTGAAAGCATTATAAGTACCTAGTTAATGGATTGTTGCAGTTTAGTTCATTTGAAGTCGTTCATCATTCGTAATTGAGTGAAGAAATTGACCTATCGTTCACCTGTCGGGACTCTGTGGTCATAGTAGGTACAAAGTACACATTCAGGCGAGACTCTCTAATCACCCACCTGGAAACTACTTAGGTACCTACTACGTGAACATCGCTTCCACTTTAATGACTTACTTAGCGACTATAAACTAGCCAAGCGACTCGAAGTGTTCTTGGTAATATGAGTCGTCTACAATATGACAAGCAATTTTAGCGTGCCTGATCCATCAATTGAAAATTGATCCGTGCGAAATCTAAACTTAATAGTTCTAAACTCTCAATTAAAATTTTACTTTTTACTTAGATTCCAAAGCAAATTAAATAAAAAATATATAAAATGAATAAATAATTAATTATTTTATTATTTATTCAAATAAATGAGAGGAGAATTAAATAAAAGGGAAACCTAACCAAATTGCAAAGTAGAGCAAATATTTTTTTAATTTTTTCGTGAAGTATGTACGTATTTATTACTACGAGTAGGGTGTACCTACTAAGTTTATTGTTGCAGACAGTATGTAACTCATCTTAGATGTATTTCCATAGATCAATAAAAGAATCTACCCCATGAAAAATTCTATTATTTTTCATGGGGTAGATTCTTAGAATACTAGATTCTTTGTTACATTTCACTTGGGGCCTGAAGTAAAATGAAGTAGGTATTAGGAATATAATGACCAACAACTAATGGCAAAAGCAGTATCTATAAATACGAAAAAAAAAATCTGGGGGCTACGGTGAAATCACGAAAAAATTCAACTGCTCCATTTTATGTTTGTTTTGTAAGTAAGTTCCTAGTTTTTAACTGAAGAGCGATTTATTTAATGAGTTGTTTTCATTTATTGTACTTACTTAGTATTGTCGTCTCTACACATTGTATGTTGCAGTAGCAATAGATATTGTCCGATGCAATTACATAACCTTGGTCTGAACAAGCATCGACGGCGGAACCATTGGTGCATGGTGCAGCTGCCCTAAATTCGTATCTCGTAGACTTGTACTACTAAGCCTATTGTCCACGGACGCGTAGCTTCATAGACGCGTATTCGTCATTATACGCTTGTTGTACGACTGCGTGAAGCTTAGGTAAGGTGGGTTGGGGGAAGATCGGCATTGGGGTAAGAACGTATAAATCAATATGTCACTTATTTAGCTTTATTTTTAATGCCAGTACATAATGACGCGGAACGCAATATGACTAGCATTAAAATAAAGCTAAATAAGTGGTATAATTTATATTTACACGGTCTTACCCCAATTCCGATCTTACCCCAACGCACTTTACTTACGTACCGTAAAACGGGGTGAACGGAAACGCAGGGGTGAATAGAAACAAAACTTTGGTTTTGTTTTTCACTTTGATACCATATTATCGGCTTCTAACAAAGCATTCATTCATAAATTCATAATTCATTCATTAATAAATTGATTTAGTTAAATGCTGCAAAAAATATTCAAATATCGTAAAAATACCCATACAAGTTGAAGTTTTGTTTCTATTAGCCTCTGAGTTTCTATTCACCCCATTTTGCCGTACCTAAACAACAATGAAACTGTCGAGGAAGCGGCTACGACACGACTCGCGCACGATATTGCAGTTTTGTACGCAAACTTCACGCCACGCAGGCGTACCGCACACTAAGCGTATGACTGATACTGCGTACATGAAGCTACGCGTCCTAAACAGTAGGACTTACTTATTCTATGGCCGTAGACATCCTTCGAAAATAAATCTAATCAATGTAATACTACGTAGGTACGTAAGAAAATAAATCTAATCAATGTTATTATTAGTACGTACGTAGTTTACGATACGTAAATATTTTTACTTGTATGTTATTAGGATATATTCCCCATTCGCAGTCAGCCAAAAACCCACCATAACAAAAATCCCCTATCAACAGAGGCAAAATTAACTTGTTGCGACGGATATAGGGAAAACTAGGTAGGTATAATTAGAGGGTAATTTTCCGGCTGGCAACAATGAGGATAATCACAATAACTTCCCTTACCTACTAGATTTATTTCGGTAGCGTTGAGGGGTTTTACGTAAATAGTTAGAGCAGGTAAATACTTTTATTTAAGTATTTGGAAAAAAAGACGAACAAATGTATAAAAAATATAACATACTACGAAAAGCTGGTTATGTGAGGAAACCTGTTCTAGATATCCAGTTCATTGAGTCATAGCTGTGAAGAGTTTATTGCTCATGAACGACTTCAGTGCTATTCTTATTAGACAAGGCATTGAAGTTAGTTAGAATTGGGTTCAGGATGAATAGTTGGCCCCTTAAAGCCATTACTGTTGTTAGTTACTTATTTTAATACGCTCTTTAAAAGTAAAACTACATAAGGCACGCGCAGGCCACGTACCTAGTACCTATGCCGTCTGGGTGCGTCGCGAAGCTTCCAGATCCGGCATCGTATCATCGGATCTGGAAGCCTACCGACCCGTCGGTCTCCATAAATTTTATATGGCTACTAGACTTGTAAAGCTACATTAGATCCACGCCACGCGACGATACTATGTAAAAATCAGGCGTGACCCACGTGTGATGATCTAATGTAATTCCCGCTTAAGAGTTTTTCTGAAACATCTTACCTTACGAGCATCCCTATGTTCCAAGCGGTCGTATCTGGTATTCCTGGCGGAAGGTTTCCGGGGCGGGCGTGGTAGGGCGGAGGGCGGGGGCGGCAGGCTGGAGGAGCGCGTCTGCTGCGAGGCGCGGCCCTGGCGCTCCAGCAGCAGCGCCTCTTCGCCGCGCCCGCCACCGCCCCGCGCGCCCACGGTGCCCAGCCCAGGGAAGCAGCAAAGACCACGCTGAGGAGGGAAGCAAGTTATTACAATGTTACAATCGATGCGAGTAAGGACTATTGACCTCATATCTCGTGGTTGTTGACATTAAGAGGTCTCACAACCCTAGTTAATTGACTTATTACCAAACTAGCTTCTGCCAGCGGCTTCGCCTGCGTGAAATTTGGAAAATCCCTTCTTAGTACTTGCATACTTACGTCATAAAAGGAAACTGCTATATTTCATACCCCTATTCCTAGTAGTTTTGGGCACGCGTTGATATGTCAGTCAGTTTCTCCTTTTATCTACACCTAAAGTTTGATCGTTTTAATCCCGTGGAAGGTCGATCCGGTACACGAAACACTATCGATTTGTAAAGATAAAATTAAAAAATATAGTATAATATATTTTTTTTCAAAACTCGTATTAATTACACATGTACGAAATTAATTTCTTTAAGAAAACGTCAGCTGAACGAGTCCAATGAATTGTAGGTAGTTAGTACGCAACACCGACTACTACCAACAGGTCATTGGACTTTTTGTCTTAAAGAGTCCAATAAATGTAGGAGATATCTCCAGAGATACCTACAAACATAAAAACACATATAAACATACTTTACCTCTTTATAATATTGGTGTAGTATATAGATATAGTTCTCCTATCTACCTATCAACTAATAAGTGGTTCGACATTACTGTTCCAGTTAGTTATTGATTGTTTTCCATTGGAGTAGTTTTTAAACTGGTGATCAAAATTGTGTTCATAGTAAAACGTACCGGTATGTAAGTACCGACTACTGACGGCAGATTTAACTGTTGTGACCTAAAAACTGAAATACTACAAACATAGTAGACCCCAATTGTAAATTACACTATGTTTGTAATGGCCTTGACATTTTATTAGATTGATTATATGGCTCTGGCGAGGTTTTTGCGACTATAAATTGAGAGGAAACAAGACCACAAGGTAGATGAGTATCTTCCTTGTTTTTTTTTTTTTCGGTGGGTAAAACATCCAATGAAATTCCCCGCTCTTGGGCGGAGCGGGAGATAGTGTCAGACTCTTACTGGCTAAAAACCCACGCCAGTCCTTCGTGCCTTCGAACCGGGGCTGAGCTATCTTTCGGAACTAACCCTAGTCCCAGTAGGGTAGTCTTGTTTCCTCTCTAGTAAGGTCTTTTTTATATAACATGGGTAGGATGACTACAGAGCGAAAATATGCATCTTTAAGATGACAGAAAAGGATAAATAGCTACAATGTATGAATCTAACAGCCGTCCGTTGCGTCACAACCACAGGTTCAGTTGAAAACCAGCGTCAGGCTTTATTTGTCTGGCATTCATGCTGAACTGGAGCTATTTTGGTGCACAACAACTGTATTTTTTTTTGCCTCTTTTATTTTTGATACGTGTTACTTATTGTAGATTTTGTGTTTGCGCCTTGTGCTGTATCAAATAAATTATTTTTCTTTCTTTCTGTCACCCGCACCATCTTATAAGCAACAATTTTAATATCTTCTACACTACAACAGTAACTTCATAAAAATATTGTGCTGAAATGTGGCGAATTGGGGCACTGATGGTTATTATGATATTTTCCAAAAACTCACTCTCGAAGGGAATAAAATTTGAATCGAGAATCCTATTGTCACGTGGCAAGAACCACGCCCCCTGATGACGCAACTAAAGCATCCGTTGCTCTGTTTACCTACTATTATCTAGCGCTATAACAACATCATTAAAATACCTCACACATTCCACGAACAGAAAATCTTGTATAACTAACTCCCTTAAATGATGATCAAAATTAAATTGGGTTCAGGTGTTGTAACACTGGCACTGTTATCGAGTTAATGAACTGGCACAATAGAACAATACAGACAAACGCCAATAATTAGTGATTCTTACCTCATTGCGGAAGCGGCGCTGCCCGAAGAAACTTACAACGTGACCGCTCTAGTAGGACCACTCCAATAAATAAATAAAGAATTAATCTTTTAACTGCCAAGTCGGATATATTCGACAAACACTTGCGTTTATTTCATCAGGGTCGCACATCCACGACCAAATACTTCATTTCATCATTTCTTCTGTCACCTATGAGGATTGAAGAACTAAACGAGATGAAGTACTCAGTACCAAATACACGACCCTGGCGAGAAGGACACAAAAACCCTCGTCGGACCAATCCGACGCAAGAGGTTAAGGTTATAATTCATTCCAAATTATTGGCCAAGTAAAATCCTCTACTATCGAGTCGGCCAAATAAATGATTAGGTTGTATAAATTCTCTGCAACAATATAGTTTTACACGGCTATTGTGTGACCCGAAGTTATCAGTCAAATAACACTTGATAAAAATGTGAAAGGATTATCAGTGTTAGGTTTATGTAGGTACCTACTCGTGTGCGATTGAAAGTGGCCTATTTAGAGCAGTCTTGTTATAACAACAGTGTCAGTAGGCTATCACTGCAACACTCCAAACAAAAGCGAATATATTAATGTTAATAATTACGACGAGCCAAATTGTTCGTTGTTCATTTTCTTCTTTTAATCAGGGCAACATATTACACCCGGTTTCTTGAAAGGTCAACAATGTCCTAAATAATTTATGTTACATCAAATCTCATGTTAAATGCAGAGATTTGTGGCTGGAAGTATCTACAGTCTAATCACACTCCAAAATATCTGACAGCAAATGAATATTTGAATAACCTTTCAGAAACGAGGGGTTAACTGCCAAGCCTCTAGTGTTAGGAACAGCCATTAAAACCACAACAAACAAAACATGATGTTTATTCTAAAACATGCTTCTAAAAATATGATTAATATTACATCGAATACATCTTACAAAAATATATCTGTATACAATTCCTTAGCACTTATATAATAAAGCCTCGGGAATATCGGCGAATATAAATTCATATGCAGTTTTCATCGCTGTAAGGCTATATAATAATAATAATACACTCTCTGAGGAAAACAATACACAAACATGTGTTAATTTGTCTCTGACAGTGGTGTCTATTTTCATTCCTTTTTACAATCTGATTAAACTTTGCGTCGTAAATTGGCTGTATTTTTATTTTCTAAATGGTCACAAGCACCTGTAATTCTATATTATTTTTTTACATTGGTAATAATAACAATAGGCATTCAATATTTAAACAAATGAGATTTACAATAGGAAAACAATTTCCCGTTAACTATAGCTGCACATTTTTTAGCCTATTCATATTACTCAGCTTAAAAAAGTCATGAGCAGCAGTGAAGGTAGAAGAAAGATCATCCTAATCAACGCTTTACAATTATAAAATTATGTTAGGTTAATCTCTCAGTAATCACGCGGTTTTTAGTACGCTACACCGTCTTGAGACAATTTAAAAGTGACGATACTACAAAATACTCTAAAGATACAATAAGACTTATCGTGCTCGGTTATAGGAACAAAAACTAACTTGTTAACCTATAATCAAAACAACTATAATTTCAAATCCCTTAGTAAGTTTTTTAAACCAAAATAAATACAAAAATAACGTAATTCTTATTACTATGTTCATTTTAAGGAGTACATTTCATAAATGGGCCGAAAAAAAATAATATAATAGGTACTAACTTTGGCATATTTTTGTGACCAATGCCTCTGTTTTACTTCTATATAAAATCAGAATCACACGAATATCATATGAAGTAATTATCATTAAGTTGTTACCTTTCACCTTGTACGATGTCTGTTACAAAAAGAGAACGCTATGATTCTGATAAGAATATGTTACCTCCACAGAGTACGGAAACGCCTCTAGAAACATCATTTCAACACTTTATGCTTAAGACGAAAAACGGTTCGCATTTTCAACGCCACGAATTTAAAAAATGGGTACTCGACTAATTTTTTTTTAACTAACTCCTGACTGCAATCTCACCTGATACACCTGCGCGTACACAAGATTAGCGAGATGTAATCATAATCATAATCGTTTATTTGCTAATATGGGTAATTATGTAAAGATATTGAAAATATAGCACAGTCCAACCATATTACACCTTGAGGCATGCAAATCACAAGCTAACAACCCACCACGCGCCAACTTTTAGCAGCTTCATTTTTTAACCAATTTCGATCCGATCATCCGAAAAAAAAAACATCAGTACAAAAATAAAAACAGGCAAGTATCAAACTGCACTGTATACTCTCTGTATACTGTCGGCACAGAGATTCCGTACTCTGTGGTTCCCACTGTATTGAATTGTTGAATGGATATAGATATGACATCATTATTTTGGCAATTATACTTCTTTACGGTAGAGCTTGCACTAATAAGTCTATACTTTCCAACAGTAAAGTTTCACAGTGGTAGTTCTAAATGTACCATATTCATAATGTTCTCTATTTTTAAGACTCTTCCTCTAGTCTTATCCTTTTTACAGATTTAGTTGCAACATTGAAAGTAGTTTATTAATACAAACTCGACATTATAGTAACTTAAAATACCTTTACAATTATTCTTATAAGACTAGGTTGATACTAGTGGAGTGTAAGAAAACAGTTGTAAATATAATTTACGGAGATTCTTATACGCTATGTGGCACCGACACACTCATGGTTAAGACACGGTTAAAGGCACATTATTTAACTAATGTTCAGACTTCTACTGTCTTTGATCAGCAGCCTAATATATTGCGCAACGCACTAGTGATAATTTAATCTCTTCCAAATGGACTTTAATAAAGACTAAGTTAAGGTCATTATCGAATGGAAAGGTATTGTCACTTGTAGTGTTTTACACAATTTTATTAGGCTGCAGGTTAGGGTTAGGTAAACACTTGGAATAAAATCACACGGAACACAAAAACGAAGCGTAGTTCGTGATCATTTGTACATCGCCGGAATGTTTGTGTGAGTAAGCGAAATCCTACGAGTTTAGGAATGTTCTCATTAGTCAGAAAGTTTACTGAATTTCGATAAAAAATGCTTAGTTCGAGAGATTTGTTGAAAAATCGATTCGATTTAAATTTCGAGACAATTATCGATTTTTTAAAAATAAATTATGTCGGTTATTCGTTTTCGGATATTATTTGATTAATCTGATAGTGCCCCTATCATTAAAAGGGGTCAACCTTCAAAGGGGAAGCCTTGGCCGAATCTAATCCCTTCTTTTGTCTGAATAAATTTGTTTTTTTTTTATTCTGTGACTCCAGCTGATTTGAGATTAGTCAGCTGATTTAATGCTTGCACACATTGGGACGAGTTAAAAAAAGGTAGTGCAGTGCAAAAATAACTTTCGTACAATGTAGTATCTCTAACTACTGTACGGGTACACCGGGCTTTATTGCTTGGTAATGTGATGCACTGCAGCCCAATATTACTATAATATGCGCTAACCTTCACTGAACAGAGACTGTACTACAAAGTGCCAATGTTATGATGATTCTGTTGTGAGAACGGGATACTGCTATTCGCCCTGTATCTGCCGTCTCTCTTTCAAATATATTATTAGGGATCGAAGGCGTCATAGTAGGTGTGAAGTGATAGTGTGGTATGTTTGGTGTGTGTGGCATGGAGGAGGTCAGTAGTAGTCGCGGGCGGCATGCGCGCTGAGGTCGGGCGACATGTAACTCACGGCGGGCACGGGCGGCCGCTCCAGGCGCGACTCCAGCGCCGCCAGCTGCTCGTCCAGCCGCAGCGACGTGCTGTCGAAGCCGCACCCTGAGGGACAACCACTCATGTTACCATAATTACTTTACATCTATCGGACTCTGATTTCTGCACTTAGGCTCAATTTATACCGTCGCGGAATGGAATGGAATGGAAGTGTCAATTCCGCCTCATGACGCGTGTATTCTAGGGGAATTCGCACTAGAAGAATTCTCGAGAATGTGCGAGGATTCCCCGGAAGACGCGGAATATATTATACAATTGACATAAAGTTCAATAAGCTAAGTACAATTTCGTAGAGTGCGTCTACTGAAAGCGTAACCTGGAGTTTTTTTTTTAAATTAAATTGGCAACATTGTTTTGCCGAAAAAATCACGTCAAAGTCTATGGTTGCAATTGTCAGTTTTTGTAAACAGATATTTATTTTTCTATAATAATTGCTTAATTATGGGAAAAACAATAAACAGTAACGTGCGAAATCTGCTACACACTATGGTTAATAAATTCAAACAAAAACAAGAAGAGAAAGAAGGCGTTTTCAATAAAAACCAACAGTGTTTATATACGATTTCTGAATTTTTAAGTTAGTATGACGTTATATTCTTGATCCTTGTTGACAAATATTATTAGATATATTTACGATATAACAATTTTTTTTTTTTGTTATATTTTTAGATAATCTGGCATATTGTAAATTTCGTAATTGACATAAACATCGAACAAAGAAGACTTTTAGTGAATCGACTTAATCAAAAACATGCTAATGAGTAGTAGAATGCGTTCAAAAGTGGCTGAGATGTAATGAAAAATTTGCCTCAGTCTGTCTGGTAGTGCATCAAAGTCTTCAACTGAAGTTAAAATCGCGAAAGTGAAGGAAATAGTGACTGAAATCCTAGTTCAAGTTTGAAAGAGATAGCTGCTGAACTTTCTGTGGCTCACGAGTCGAATGAAATGGTAAATAAAGAGTATTATTTGAATATTATGTAGCGACATTTGAAATAACAGATAAAATAAAATAATTTGGAATAATAACTAACATTTTGTGTGTTATTGACCTTTACCATACACCCACCAATAATTAAAGGTAGAACTATACTGCTCACACGTGTGCTACACACGCCGATCTCGGAGCGTCGGTCTCCATACATTTCATATGGAAAATAGACTGAAAGGCCCGTATTAATAAACGATGCTCAACTCCAACCTCAAGTGTGATATCATTTGATCCCCGATTATACGATGACAGAAGCTCAAGATCTTTGCTAATTAATAAACACATGAGTACAGGATCTCAATTACCAAGATCAGCTCCTCAATGCGTACTCAAGCTTTGCTTACGTGAACGATTACCTACGTCATATTGGCCGAAGTTTAAAATAAAATGCCTTTTAATAGAAATATAAAATATCGAATCTTGATCAAATCTGATTTTTTTTTATTTACTTGGCAATCCAAAAGGATTTGAAGCATTTCTTACATACATTTTTGATAAAAGATATCGCAAAGGCCATAAAATAGCATAAAAGTACTCTCTATTTAGTCGTAATGCCTAATTAATTCGACTCAAAATATTTACAAACTCCATGTTTTCAGACAACACTCGGCTGATGCCGTAAACCTAAGCTGAGCTTGAGCTCGAACTTGAGCTTGAGCTTAAGCTTGTGAATCTCGTTTATTAATACGATCAATACCTCAAGCTTGGTAATAAGTACGAGATCTTGGGCTGAGAAACGTTTATTAATACGGGCCTTAGAGCTACACTTGATCCACGCCACGCCAAGCGGCGCTACGTCCGCGACGCGGACACATCGGTCCCAGAAATTTTAGAGGAAGGTGGGCGGGGCTATCCACGCGTCTGATCGTGGTGGTCAGGCGGAAGTGTAAATGGATGGTAAATGAAAAAGCAAGCTGGATCTGTTTTTAATCCTCTGATGAAATCAAAGGCATCACATGTGTTGCGCGTTGCGTCGGTGTAGTGTGCACACCTGCCGCACACGTCTGAGACGTCTCACACGTGTGCGTCGGTGTAGTGTAGTTCTAGCTTAAGTCTACACACACCTTTTTGACTAAAATTTAAGTTCCTATACAACTATTATACAATTGTCATAAATACAAAAAATACTCAAGTATCAAAACTTTTTTCTCCTACTATTTCAATAATACCACATACAAAATTTTTGGTTTTAACCTCCTTTTCTCAGGTCACGCTTTCGTTAGACGGACTCTAGCAAAAAGTCGCTTCCATTCAATTTCAGGGCCTTAGTCCATGCGGACAATGGTGTGAGTGCCACACTCACTTTTTAAAAAATCTGGTTAAACGCTGCGTACAGATCACCGATATTAACTTTTATTTATTCATTATTGTCACACCATATTAAAATCTCGACACTGGTATGTATGCCTATTACAGGTATAAAAGGCTGACACTATATAAGGTACAACATTGTTATGGTATGAGATACAAATTATTACCACAAAATAAAAACTGAAAAGAAAAAAAACAATATTAACTCACGTGCGAACTGCGATAAATGATAAGAGATTTTACTTAACGACCCCTGCGTTAGTTAAACGGATCTTAGTGCATAGTGATTGGGTTTTGTTGTGTCAAAAATTTATTATTGATTGTGGTAAATAAAGTTTACCTGTAAATCGGCATTTGTTTACCCACGTAAATAACAAAAATTGGTGTCAGAAGTGGGATGTGGGATTTGCTAGTTCTTGATACGTACTTCGGTTCCAGAACCTTCGCTCAGCAATGAGTTTTAATTATTATTTGACGCTACTCTTGATTTTGACGGAGATATAACTTGCTATACGCAACAGTATCCAATGAGACGCGTGAACACAACGCGGGAATTGAAGAGCGGTTGACCAATGACGTGTCGCCGACGGCGCACACCCGCCCGCACGTCGCCAAATAGACCTCAGAATTGAATACTGCGCATGCCCCTTGCACTTTTGCCGAGCGATCTTAATTCACCGTGCGACCTGTACAGTCACACGTGCTAAAATGATAACTTCTACATTTAATTTTGTTGCTAAAAGCTACTTACCGCTTGAGTTATCATTATGTGGGGAGTAGTTTCTGCGCGCGAGATGTCGGTAGCGGCCAGACACGCTGCCGCCACCCACGCCCTCCGCGCTCGAGAACGATGCCCCGGAGGATAGACCCACTGGAACAACACAAACTCATTATTATAAAGTGAAAACACATTTTCACTTTACTATTTTGGTGTACAATAAAGTTTATTCTATTCTATTTTAAAGGTCAACGACTGTATTTGGGAAATGCCTAAAATAAGTGACAATGGTCACACGTGGACAACTTATTAACACACAATCAGTGATTTGGGATAAGAATATACAAAGTACCTAAATTGTAAAGCAATTAAGGTGGATTGTTATTGGTGGTAATAGTCTGACACGCTCTGTCGCTCCATTCCAAAGCGGGAGCAGTCATATAATGATTTCCCGCCTCAAAATAAAAGGGAGCTGCGGATTGTTCGAAAGAGTCAACAGACCCACCCTGGTTTTAGTCAGTAAAAGTCTGACACTCTACTTAGGGCAGCAGAACTTCTTTGATGGTTTACCACCCAAGATAAAAAATAACTTTTTTTAGTATGGTGGGCACTAATTGGCGCGTCATATAAAATAAAGTAAGTTACCAAGTTCCTCGCGACTGGAGTTGTTCCTCAGTGAAGCGCCGCTATCGTACGCAGCGCTCGTGTGCTTCTGCAGAACTTTGATCATCGCGTCGCGCTCAGCCACTTTAGATTCCAGCTCCTTTACTCTGAGAAAATAAACATAATATTTTTGTTATTGCTTTTAAAACGTAAGCACTTCTTACTGTAGCTGTAATTTGGCTAGATTACAAGTCGACTTCAACCTATTCAAGAATATTATCATCGCAATCTGCATGGTTCTCATATGATTTGACCATTACATGTATGGGCTTTAAAAGAGACTTTGACCCCTGAGTTTGTTTCGGTGCTTCTTCTCAAGGTAGTCAGTTAGGAAACACCGTCCTCGCCTCGTTTAAATTGACGTGTAAATGTTTATTTTTTTAACTTTTTTGCAAAATAAATATCATTTATCAGATGAGATAGTGGTCAAGCGCGCTAGCCTATAAATAATAATAAAATATATCACATTATTGTATAGGCTTTTTTAATCTACTTTTAGTGTAACCTACATTGAAAGGCTCGCGTATGACGACTCTCTCAAGGCATGTTATAAATCCCCACCTGCCCTCCAGGTCAGCCAGCTTCTTCTGCGCCGAGTGCAGCTCGTCCATGTGGCGTATCTTCTCGTTGCGCGCCTCGGCCATGAGGCGCTCGGACTCGGCCGACGTCTTCTCCAACGCCGCGATCTTGGCGTCCCTGAAAACGGAACTGTTTTGAGTTACAATGGTACTTCTGTTAAGGTTAGAAGCGATGGTAAAGGAATAATTTTTATAAGAATGAGAAAAATAAAGCTTTTTTTTAAATTGATGTACCTAAACTAGTGCTTGACTGCGATGCCACCTGATGGTAAGCAGTGATACAATCGTTGATGGTGAGATGGACTAATTTGTTAAGTCTATTCACTCTCCACCGAAATTATAATCGGACGGGAAGACCACAGTTAAAGTTAAGACTTTTATTTTACTTCATTCGCTTATTATGTTCCATGATTTAGATGTTAGGTGTTATGTATTTTTACATAAAAACCGGGCTTATTTGCTTGTTTTGCTCGCACGTCCCAATCCGGAACAACTCATTTAATGCTTGTTACTACTCATTTACCCACAAAATAGAGTCGATCATCATCCTAAATCGCCATACAGATGTACTAGCTACTGACTTGGGTATAGAGGCGGCGGACACGGCAGCCTGCCGTAACGCAGCCTCCTCCAGGTAGCGCTGCTCCCACTTGGCGCACTCTCCCTCGAGAGCGAGCAGCCTCTCGTCTCGCTCCCTCACTTGTCTCCTTAATTCCGCTTCGCCTCCTCCCGGACCGCCAGCAGCGCTTGCACCACCACAGTTGCACTCTCGCTTCCTACAAAGATAAAAGATACATTCGTCAAGTCGAAAAGATAATATCCTATACCCAAAAATAGGAGAACTAATCCATTTCATCTGCGATGGCAAACATTTAGTTTGATATACTGTCAACAAAGATGTCGATAAAGATGAAAGAGCATCTATCATCTAGGATATTTTATGCCAAGTTTCACCACCAGTGACGCTAGCAGCATAAAAGGTAAAATAAACATTTTTGACCGTGAATGAACAACAAAATACTTACTTTTCACCAAATTATATAATAATTAGTGTGATTAATAAACACAATACCTGAGAGTCTGCAACTCTTTCTCAAGCTGAGCCCGTAGTTTCCTCTCGGTGTGTTCTCGTCTGTCGGACGCCTGCTGCAGCGACGCGAGCGCGCGCTGTAAGCCCATCACACGCTCCACGTATCCGCTGGCGTGACGACACTGCCGATACAAACGGACGATTTAGAAATTCCTACAATAGCGCACCAAAGCAATCGTGATTCTGTTGTGATAAGGGGTTGGTGCTATGCGTCTTCTGTCTCTCACACCATACCTAAGTCGGCAAAAACGTCGCGAGGAGGTATAAAGTTGAAATAAATATCAAATACTGATCAGGACTGTTACCCCAAATACTGATCAGGATCAGAAAAAATCTAACTTCTAAAGCCTTACTCTCCACAGACGCGCAGCTTTAGAGATATATATAGTATTCATCTTTATACGCTTGGTTAGGGCTGTAACGGAACTTCGCATCCGCTTCCGTTACTGCGGAAGTTTCGTAAGATACCGTAATTCTCCACCTCAGCTAAGATGGCCTCCGTTTTCAACCCCACGCTTGGTGTACGCCTGCTTACTGAATCCACCTGAATCACTCTGTCTATCGTTGAAAATCGAATGAAAATCAGTTCGGTAACTATTTAATAGTAGTTTAAGTTTATCGCAAACAGACAGACGCGATGGTGGCACTTGTTTTATAATATGTATATAAATAGTGTTGTAACTCACATCTTCCTCCAGTCGCACGACGTTGGCTTGTGCGTTAGTGAGTGCAGTGTCCAGTATGTCGATGTGCGTGCGCTGTTCCTGCAGCGTGGCGCGCTGGGCCGCCATCTCGATCTCCTGACGTTCTTTAGCACATGCCAACTCTTTATCTGCAAAGAAATGGTGCGTTATGGTCAGTTTGAAATAATAACTGTGTATGTTTAAGCGATGTCTGTCTATTAGCAGAGTCAAAATCGAACCGCTAACGACGACGCATATTTGTTTTTTTTTATTTATTTTATTACATGATATAACTATGATCCCACTTGATGGTAAACAGTGATTCTTCATCGTTTCGATTAGATGGTGATTTCTTTAAACTGTTTAGACCCAGTAGGTAGGTACATTATTAGCAGCATCGGTGGCACTCATCAAATCCTCCAAATTGCAGGTGTATGCTATACCATCTGAGGCCCTTGGCAAAATCATTGCATGGGGCCCCAGGAAAATCGACAACTTTGTAATTTAGTTTGGTTAAATCACTGAAGTATAGACATAAAATTTTCTTTATCACTAATAAATCGGCAAGTTCTCTAATACACGAGGACTTATATTTTCGTATCTGAAGGTGGGCTTCCCAACGAATTTTAGAGGTGGTAAGGCTGGCAAAATACCATGGGAAATTGATCGTATTCTTATGAATGCGTTTAATAAATCTAAAAAATTTACTTGAATTTTTACTTTTCTTTAGAGTTTAAGCTTCTTGGACCAGGGCCCCACTATGCCAGGGGCCCGTGGCATTTTGCGAGCCTTGCCACCTTGTAGTTACGCCACTGTGTATGGGCACTTGGGGCTTTCTAATGCGTGGCTCATATTTTGAACTGAAGCACCGCACTCACATTGTAAACAGTGATGCAATCGTCGATGGTGAATCGCTCTAGTTTATTAAGAGCCTATTCACTCTAGCCTTGAAGACATCTAAATTATATAAAAGACGAGAAGACTGCTGGGTGTTATATATGTGAGTTTTAATGTTATTAATGCACCTATAAAACAGGAATAATTCCTTGTACAGGGCAACATTTAAACAAAAACAACCTGGGAATCTTTTAATCAAGAGTAAATAGGTTACTTCTGAGGTAAGCGCGCTCCATCGTCGACCGCATCATCGCTTTCAAACAAGTGAGATAGCGGTCAAGCGCGAACCTATCAACAATGAAGAAATATTATTATATATAAATTCTTACTTTGTGTGATGAGTTGTGCGATGAGCATCTCTCTGTTCTGCAACTCCTTGCGCAACGCCTCCGCATTGCTCTCGTTTTCAGTGCGCACCCCTTGTGATACCAACTCCACCTAAACGCAACATTTAAGTTAAAAACTACTCAATTGTAGATGGCAAAAAATTTGATGAAAATCTTATTCCATTGCGAAAAAAGGATATCAGTATCGTAAATCCTGAATAGTTTTACCTCGAATTTGAACAATAATTAAAATTGTGAATTATTAAATTCTTCTTAAAAAAATACACTTTTTTGCAAAGCATTCATAAAAGGATGAATTTTTTTTTAGCTAGAATGCATGGAAATATAATGCGTTTCAAATAAGAAGAGGATCGATTTTGCGCCATGTTGTTATAGCTATCAAATCAAAGAAATTGGGTAAGGTGAGCCAAACAAGAAGTTTTTGAAATTAAACTTTACGAATCATGAACAAAATAGGTTTAATCAGAATTTAGTTTCCTAATTCTGTTCATTTCTGTGTCACTGTGTGTAGAGTCGGAGTAGTGGCAAATGGAAGAAGGCGAATTGTTGCTAAGAATGAAAATAAGTAGTAATAAAAAAATAATTATTACTTACAAAAATATAAAGGTACTTTTAAATTAAACAATAACGTTTTTACTTCACCAAGATTTAACTAAGACTCAGTAAAGGTAGAGGATTACTCAGACAAGGTAAAAAAACCCTTAATTATATGCAAATTAGTTTTCTTTGCAAACCTTACTTTTCAATTAAAATTTGTCAGATCGAGGTCATTGACTGTCCTATTCTTATTTGAAACACATTATACAACATCGTAGTAACAGAAGAGCACCTGTTGTTTGAGCGCGCGGTTGAGATCGTGCAGGCGGCGACAGTCAGCTTGCAGGCGCACGCGCGCCGCTCGCTCCAGCCGCTCCCGGCGCTCGCACGACCCCACCAGCTCTTCGTGAGCCGTGCGGACCTTCTCCACTTCTTCTTCGAGCTAAGAGTAACGTTATTTCGTTCAAACAGCTGGACGGGAAAATATTAGACAAGACCATTTAGCAGAGATTTTGCTGTCTTAAAACCTCTATAGACCATGATTTTTTATTTATTTATTTAAAATATTAAAAAATAGTATTTGACTGCGATCCCACCTGACTGTAAGCAGTGATGCAATTGTTGACGGTGAGGCACACTAGTTTATTAAGAGCCTATTCACTCTAGCATTGAAGATACTTAAATTTATTGGACGGGAAGACCGCAGCAGGAAAATTGATTCAGTCCTTCGATGTACGCAACAAATTAAATACGACAAATTTATAGACAGTTGAGTGGCGGGACCGCCCAGACTTCTCGCAAAAAATTGAAAAAATATATTTTAATATAATTAATCGGGTAACACCGGAGCGTAAAGAAAAAAATAGTAAGATCATAACAGTATACGGGAGTGTCTCATTGACATTTATAAGTTTAGTATTAAAGCGAGGCAAATTCGTGGGCGCGTGCGACCCACGTCCTGCTATTTCGATTTTTATGATGCCAGTCATCCGGTGTATTATTAAAAAAACATGTATCTGTGCGAAATTACGTAATGTGTGAAATGCACTATTCACGGTCACATACATATATAATAGACCTGAATGATGACCAACTGGGCATTCATGTGTTTACTTTTGTACAATATTTTATATAAAACCACAAATGACACTAAAATTAGTTCTTTTTCGGAAAACAACAATAAATAACGCAGCAATTAGCATTTCAAATAATGGTAAAATTTAAACATGTCAAATATTGGTAATATTTTAAATTGGTAATATTTGCTGCGTTATTTATTGTTGTTTTCCGAAAAAGAACTAATTTTAGTGTCGTAACTAATGAGGAAGAGGGGGTTGAGGTAGAAACATTTCGCTATCTCTTTTGCACGCGCTTATGAACATATTTTTTCTGTTGCGTTCAAATTAGCTGCCAAGTGTCGTACTGTAGCGCTGCCGCCGCGCTGCAACTGCTAGGGTCGAGCATTATAATGTTGTTGAGCAGATGCGCGGGGAACAGAACCGCTTTGCGTTTATTTTATTTATATGAAATTACAAAGTAGCGCGGCGGCAGCTCTGCAATCGCGCTGCCACCGTTCGGCACTTTGCTGCAAATTTGATGGCGGCTTACTTGACAGATTCCCCTTCCACCAGATTTGAAAGGTTTCTAACTTCCTTTTTTTTATGGTGGGAAAAATCATCTAATGACAACCCCCGCTTTTGGGCAGAACGGGAGATAATGTCAGAACTGACTAAAAGCCCACCCCGTTCCTTCTAGCCTTTATACCGGGGCTCAAGTTCCCTTTCGGATAACCCTGGCCCCAGTAGGTTTCGACCCGGCTGGGCCCCTGCTGTTGCTGACAACACCTTGAGGCGCGTGGGAACAGTGCGCGCCGTCGACGACTTGGACTTGGTCCGGACAGTTACCGAAGGGCCGGACAGCGAGCTACCCATTGCTCACTGTCAACTGTTAAAAAGTCACCATTTGAATTTAAACATGGTCGCACATCCCTCGAAGATGACTCACGAGAAAGAAGGCCGAAAACTGCTCCAACTCCAGAAACTATCGACAAAGTGTATCTTACTGTATTGGATGACAGACAAATGAAGGTGAGTGAGATAGCTGAGAGTATGGGGATCTCGGAGAAATGGGTGTGAAACATTCGGCAAAAAGAAATAGGGTTACAAAACCTTTGTGCAATATAGGGGCCGCATTTGCTGAAAGCCGACCAAAAACAAATACGGAAAAGTTTTCGCAACAATCTTTGGAGCGTTTCAAAAGGGATCCGACTGATTTTGTGCAGTGATTTGTAATAATGGATGAGACATGGGACCACCACTTTACGCTAAAATTTAAAAAGCAGTCCAAGCAGTGGGTGGAAGCCAGTGGTGCAGCGTCAAAGAAAGCGAAGACGATCGCACTTGCTTGAAAGCTTATTGTCAGTGTGTTACGGGATTCGAAAGGGATGCTTCCTTTTTAATTGCATCAGGTTAATTGATTTTCTTGTAAAAGAGAAAACAATTACAGGTGAATATTATTTCAACTTTCTGGACCAGCTGGATGCCAAAATTCACCAGAAAAGACCTAGCTTGAAGAAGAAGAAAATCATCTTTCATCAGGACAGCGCACAGGTGCGTTGGCGATAGGAAAACTTCGAGATTTGGGGTTTGATTTGCTTGGCCATCCCCCTATTCTCTTGATTGGGCATCATCTGACTTCTATCTGTTCCCAAACATGAAGAATTTTCTTTCTGGGAAGCGCTTCACATAAAATGAAAAAGTGGAGAGGCCCATAGATGACCTTTTTCATAACCTTTCTGATTCACACTCCCAGAAAGGAATAAAAATTAAAGAAACGACTAAGTAGAAAAATAAAATCACATCTTAACTGAAATTTGTAGTCTTTCGATATCAGGCCGAGAACTATTCACCCCGCCTAGTATGGATTTAAAAGATTCTTTCAATTTGCGATTGTGGATAAACTTATTTTTTGATACTAATTATTTTATAAAAAATAGTCAATTACCCACGTTATTGAATTTCATCATTATTCTATCAACTTGGAATCACGAATTGCTAGGTGCCTATATGCCTCCTTTTTCCGGTCTCAAGTCTCCCTCATCTATTTCGTCGCCCCCTGACGTACGTGCTAGTGCGTGCTATGACCTAACCTTGGTCATCACTCTGTAACTACTTTATCATATTTTTTTTTAATTAGAATAACATAGTTACATTTTCTTCTGAACGACTGGTCTCTGCTAACCACAAATAATTCGAAGTGTTCCCTGGATAAAAAGAAAAGGTTGAAATCCAATGGTTTAAAGCAACTAATGCAGTTCGTTTTAATTAATCGGCAAAGCCAATCAGCCTATCACACTTTCTCTGCTTCGTGCCTTTCAAAAATAGAATAATTTCAAAGATAAAAACATAATATAGATATAGATAATTTGATGGACTAACCTTATTCGTCTTAGCGACTCGTTCGCAGGCATCAGCAAGCTGCCTCTTCAATTGGTGGTTCTCAGCAGCGAGCGCGTCGAGCACAGCAGTGAAAGCATCGTCTGGTTCCTCTAGTTCGCCTTCTCCGCCGCTGCACCAGCCACTAGACTCTGACCCGCCTGGCACAGCGCGGACCCCAACGCTAAGTATGGAGAATGAAGGTCAAATAAGATTGGAATAAATGTCCATCAGTTCACGTTACATGCTCTTTACAGGAACTGATGGAAGCTACTCATGGCACCCAACTCGCAGCAGTCTTGGTTCTACCTTAATAAAACCCTCACCAAAAGCCTAGAGACAGTCTGCGCCTGGTGGCGGGGCCATCACCGAACACTGTTCTCTGAACAAACTCCGCACAATAGGAACTACAAATCGTCCCCTATACAGAGCATACTTACAGAAGGAGACAATAGGGTAGTTTCCAGGGTCAAAATAATTACATTTTATTAAGTCCGTATTTTAAATTATAAAAAAATATTGGACACGTATTTTTTCTTTTTTTGTTTAACCTTTCAATTGTGATAATGACAGACACAATTGAAAGACAATAGGTGCGCGAACGCCGGCGTTCGCTTGGGGTTTAATGAATTAAACAAAAAATAAAGATATATATATAACCCATTACAGTTACGTGTGACGTCACTCCGTGCAAAAAAATGCAGCAAAGCGTGACGTTACACGTAACTCTAATGGGCTATATCTTGTAATTTTTAGTTTAATTTACAAATAAAACAATACGTGTCCCTTATTTTTGAATAATCTAAAAGACGGACTAATTACATTTTTTACGGCAACTAGCCTATTGCGCATGATTGTGCTCCTTGACTACGCAGTGGTCACTGATATATAAACCCTAGGATCCCTGAATTCTCCTACAGACGCCATAAAGAATCTGGGAGGCGTAATCTAGTTTAGGAGATCATGGATGGAACAAGCCTACCAAATAGTTATTTTAGTGCGGAAACCGAACTCAGATAGATAGTCCTCTTGCTTATTTTAAAGGATTTTTTGCTATTGCTTTGTTTTCTTTTTATAGTTTAGTTTGTATGATACATTCATGTTTACATCGAGTGCGAACCGCGACATGAACAGGTCATGAAGCCTGGTCGTTTCGTGGCTTTTACGCAAAATAATCAATGAGTGATCCTGATGCTTTGTAAATTACTGCAATAGATATCAATAAAAAATACCTGTCAGCAAACTTGGAGTAGTTTCCACATTCAAACAAAAATTTATAAGCCGTGCAGGCCATTCGCTGGCTATTGAGGACAAACCTGTGAACTAAGGCTCTCATTCATCATTAGCATTTATCTAATCTAACTAGTTCTTATGTCCCAGTGTTAAGTAAAGAGCTCATACTCCCTTTTCTAAATACATCTGTACTCTGGGCGTTGCTGGTTCTTTCCATAGGAATGAAATATACACTTTCATTTTCAAGTACCATGTTGGTTTACTCACCTAGTAAGATCAGGCTGTGACCTCGAAAGATTCAGTTTCTCTTTACTAAGCTTATCTTTAGAACATTTGCCCTTAGCTTTTCTGGAGTCGTCGCGAGGAGGCGCCGGGGCGCGGGGAGACGCGGGCGGTGTGGGCCCGCGAGGGGTGGGCGACTGCGCCACTTCCTTGGCTAGGTGCTTCAACACTGATGACTGGTTGAGGAAGTCGTCGGGGATTTCTGTTATTTCCTGTTTGATAGAAAGACGATTAACCCCCAATTACTGAATGTGAAGTTGCGATTTTGTCAGTTGTATAATTTTGTAGTTGTATTAGTATAATTTTGGTGGTAAGTAGTAAGGTATTTTGGGTAGTTAGTAGTATGGATATCTATTACAATTTATAGTATAACCACGGTATTAATATCATACAGTAATGTAACTCGCTCGTATATTTTAAATAAATGCCTACAGCCGCGCGGTACGTAAACATGTGATAGGGCTGCTCGCCTCCAGCATTCTAATAACATTTGCCTACTTTGTGTTTCCATTTAGTTTTGTGATTGTAAATATACTTTTTTATATAAACAAATAAAATACTGTTACGCCATATCTCCGAGAAAATAACGAGTAGCACGTAATAATTAAAACGCATTGCTGTTCGAAAGATCTAGAATAGTGGTACGTAGCCAGGCTCAGAAAAATCTCGAAACATCCACAAATTAAGTACCACTAGTAGTTAGGTATGTATCTACCGATAAGGGAAATGGTACTCTCCGACATTAACAATGGAGTCGAAATTAGCATGTTATTGTTTGTGGTGAATAAAGTTCTCTTTTAGTAAATCGGCATTTGATTACCCACGTACGTAACAATACTTTGTGAATTGAATAGGAAGTTTTCAATAAAAATGCGTGTTGTTTTTTTCCATTTGGCTACGGGACCCTAAAAACGATTTTTAGTGGTATATGTTCTTATAGCAGCAACAGAAATACTTAATTTGAGAAAATTTTAACTATCTAGTGACAGACAGACGGTCAAATTTACTTTTTCTAGTCTTATTCATACGCACAGTGCAATAAACAACTATTATTAATAATAAAATACCACTTTACTTTGAATTATACAAACTAACAAAACAAAACACATGCCCCGAGGTTCTAACATAAGCGTACCTACCGTATACATGATTCATGAAACGCCTCTGCCTACCTATTTCACTCGTGTCAATCACTTTCCTTTACTCTATTCACTTTATTTATTAATCCAGAAATCTTTTTTTCGGGACATAAAAGGAAATGCTTATCCATTAAAAAGACATACAGACTTACTAGTTAGTACAAGTACATTACAGAGTTTCCAGGTAATCTAAAATAGTTATCTCTGGATGCGTTATTGATGAATTCATGCAACCAAAAACAGCACAATATATTCTACTCGTCATATTAAATATGTACTTGAACTTATTTTTAGTGAAAAAATCGCACAGTTATTGTTAAAAAAACAACACACCGTCCAATCGTCACTGCGGCACAGTCGCGTAGGTTTAGCTCGCGTTTCGTCCGTTTGTATGAAGTTGGATTACTGTAGATATTATTACCGTGGTATAACTTTGGCGTTAGTAATTCCAAATTCTCGGTATCAACAAATTGTCGCAAATTCTGATTATTTCTTGTTATTTAAAAGAAGATTAAGTAGGAATTAAGTTCACATTTTCACTGTAGCGACACGGAATTCCGATCCCGATTTCCGGCCACCGTAGGAGCCCAAGTCGTCGACGGCGCGTTTCTGCGCGCTTCAAGGAATTGTCAGCAACAGTAGGGGCCCAGCTGGGTCGAAGCCTACCGGGGCCAGGGTTAGTTTCGAAAGACAGGCCGAGCCTCGATATGAAGGCTTGAAAGAACGAGGTGGGTTTTTAGCCAGTAAGAGTCTGACACTATCTCTCGCTCCACCCAAGAGCGGGGGTTGTCATTGATGATTTTCTTACCATAAAAAAAAATATCAAAAAGTATAAATAAGTAACTATTCCACGACAGGTCCCAAAAACAAAATCGTAGGTATCGAAAAACAGGAGGAAATGTATTTCATTACATATTCGTATTGTAGGTATCTACATACTAAAACCTATATGGCACTATTTTTACTTTTGAAATAACCAGTCGAAAACTATCTCATCATTTACATAGAGCTTCAAAATCGTAAATCTATAATTTTTCATTCACGATGCTGTTCTTGGGACCCGCGGCGTCGCTGAATGTTTAACATACCTGAACACCATGGTCCGGTGGGCTCGTATAAATCCTCTGGCCTCCAATATCGATGTAGTTGGCAGTGGTGGTCACATTCTGTTCCTTATGCATCTTAGGAACAGGAATCCCACTAGGTTTCTTCATACCTTCACTCTTCTTCAGCGTGTGATACGGTGACGATTGTGTGGTTGAGTGTTTCACTTCACTGCTGGTTCTTTCGTGTTCTCTGTTGAAGGGAAATTTTCTTAGTGTCATTATGGTGTGTCCAGACCTGGCAAATGCGCGCTCGCGAGCCCCTTGCTAACGGCACGCGTGTGTGGCTCAATTTAACAGCCGCGGAATGGAATAGAAGCGACTTTTTGCAACGAAATTGTACATAACATAATGAACTTTATGTCAATTGTGTAATATACAAATTAAATACGAGCAAAAAAATGGTAGCGCGTCTTCCGGGGAATCTGCAGCGGTATAAATTGAGCCTATATCGTAGTACTCGGCCCCTGCGCCGCGCGCACTTTGTACGAACATGAAATGCACGTACGTAGTTCGCAAGCTGCTCGCGAACGGCTCGCAAGCGGCGCATTCGCCAGATTTGGACACACCTTTAGGCACTGAATTCTTGGGTGGGACTATTTTTATGAAACTAGCTTCCGCCAGCAACTTCTTCTGCGTGAATTAGACCTTTCCAAAATAACTTTGGACCGCAGTGGCCCAAAGTTAGTTTATCGCCCTTAGGGGGTAAATATTAGTTTTTATTTTCTTAACGCCTGCCTAAAGCTAGAACTACATTAGACCGACGCACACGCCTGATTTGTACGGAGAACGACGTCGCGTGGCGTGGATCTAGTGTAGTCTCTACAAGTCTAGTTTCCATATAAAATGTATGGAGACCGACGCGCCCAGATCGGCGTGTGTGGCACACGTGTGCGCAGTGTAGTTCTAGCATAAGTCAATAAGTATCTGCGTGCCAAAATTCATCGCAATCTGCTCAGTGGTTTGAGCTGTATGTTGAGTCATATGATTTGGTAGTACAATCAAATCTCTACACATAAACTATACCGTGTCGGGGATATTCGCGGACGCGCGCGTTCCGGATTTCGGCACGATGCTGATACTGCGAATCCTTTCACTGATAGGTCGCATGCACGACATCCCCAATAGCCTCGTGGTTACTATTGCCGGCAGGGTGGCTACCAGTGACCTTGACTGATTCAGTTTGTAGTACCGGCCAGATTCGGTGGTACCGCCATCCAGACACAATTAGGCCAATTGTGTCTCACTGGATGGCGGTACACGGTACACAGACCGTAATTCAGATATGTGATATAAGCGCATTAAAGATTGCTAAGTTCGTACGGTTCAGAGCGCGAGTCCGACTCGCACAAGCCCAGTTTTTTTTTTTTAGATTCGAATACTGCCCTGAAATCCTAAAAGCGGTAACTCAATCAAAACGAATTTTGAGAACTTTTTTTTCTCTCAATTTTGTAGAAAAATGATTCCGTCATCATAGTGACCAATTTTTAAAAATAGCTTCTGCTCGCGATCCGGCCGCGTGCAAAGTTGAAAAAGAGTAGCCTGAAGTGTTTTTTCAGGTCCAAGGCAATGTCTATGTTAAATATTTAGATTGGTTTAGAGGCTAAGACGTACCTACTTTCGAAAGAGATGAACAGAGTTACTTTCGCTTTTTTTATAAAATTAAAAAAACATGAAGTTTTTCCAATAAAGTTACAGGTTTCCCTTTTTTACAGATTTCTCTTGACGAACCTACCTGATGCCGTACTGTATGGTCTGAACTTAAAGAATAGCACCATCCCCCAACAACCACACTACGACTAACACTAACCCACTTGCCAAGCCTGGCGATTATAGAAAACCAGCGGTTTACTGTAATCACTGTTAGTTTGATATAATTTGGAGAAGGCCTAGGCCAATAGAGGACGTATTTCAGCTAAAATGATGTCGATGAAGCTTCCCGATGCAAAACCCAATTTTCGAAAATTATTTATACCTCTTTAGAATCTTGAAGGCAGAAATAAAGACTATTAATACAACTGTCGATATAAAATTAAGTTCTTACCTGATAGGTGTAGGTCGGGGAGGCCAGGAGTCATCCTGATTGTGTATGATGAGAGTGTTGTATGAAGATGAGGACACATCTAGGGAACTTCGGTTGCTGTTCCCGCCGCCTACCGAGTCTTTGAGAGAGTTGCGATTGCTCCCTGTTACACTTTCCTAAAAAAGGATAAATGTTAGAATTCACTATGAACTTAAAAGCAAATTATTTAGCCTACATTCTCAAGTTGCCCGTGATTTACAAATAACCCTATATATGTATAGCTGTAAGATAACTAGAATATTAACCTGATGTGTTTCTAAATGTGGATCCACGCGAGACACAATGGCTTTTTAATTCATTAAACCCAAAGCGAACGCCGGCGGTTCGTGCACCTATTGTCTTTCTATTGTCTTATTATATATATCTAGTGTCTGTAATTTCCACGATTGAAAGGTTAATTGTGTCTCTAATTAAGGCACACAACAGGTTAATCGATTTTTTTTTTTTTCATTTTGAGTTTTCAGTACTCTAGCTTACTACAACAGCCTCATAAGACTGAGCATACTGTGGCTCAGATACTAGCCTGCTGAGTGTTGTGATTGCTAAGTTAGCCTCATAAATACAAAACAAAATCAACAACAACTCATGATATCAACTGCTTTGCACTGACATATTTTTAATCTACTTATACACTAATCTAAGAATTTGGTTACCACACCCACTTCAAGGTGGGCCATTGTATATGACATCTCATACATTTATTTATTATATTCCTATAATAGCATATTATCAAAGATGTAACTGACCCAGAATTGAGTTCTGTGTCAGCATCTTCAGTGTTTATAAAATGTTTTAGTATTAAAGTGATATTCTACCTTGAGGGAATTTCGGTTATTGTTGTTAGGCTGAGCATGGTTTTCCTGTCCCTGAGGTTCTACACGGGCTGTGTGTCGCACAACATAGCGCTCTTCTCGTGACAGGTTCTCATTTGATGTTGACACATCCGTCTCACTGCCTGATAAACTTTGAGGAAACCCGCTAGGCACTAAACAAAGGTGAAAGGTTAAAAGAAATTTAAGCTTAGGATAACAACATTATTTACAGAATTAAACATTTGTTTTTTTTTTATTTTGTATATCAACATATTGATGAAGTACATATATTAAGGTTTCTAAAAATTAAACTGCCTAACTACTAATTATTTAGTAAGGTTTGAACAGCAAAGTAACAATTTTACACCAAAGAAATTAATAAATATTATTATGATGTACTGTATGCAAAAAACAATAATAATTTATTTTTACAAATTTATTCTGTTTACAAATGAAGTGAATGACACGATTTTGACATACATAATCTGTAATAGTATTTGCAATAACAAACAAGGACAAATGAACCTATGATTCATAACTTAGGTATGTGGTAAGTTTATCAACAAGTTAAAGTTACATATTCACCAGATTGTTTCTGTGTCCTTTGGATGTTGTTGGCGAACGATAGGAACCTCCCCGTCGGTCGCATGGACCCCATATTTGCTAACGTAATGATCTGATGGATTTCAACATGAAACCATTGCACACCACTGTTCAACTACACTCGCACACTCCTGTATGTTATGCGTATAGCATCTGGAAGTAAGATAAGTTACTCATGTTTATTGATACTGTCATACTGCTGTTCCGCGTAGAAATAGAACACAATAAAATCACAAGGTATCGAGGATCTACCGAGTTTCGACATGAAGATTCACCCGTATCATAAAACAAGTACAGATATATATTCAATTGGATAAATAACCAAGACACAAACACTTACAACTTATAAGGAGATGTAAATTACGAAAAATTAAAAATATTTTTGCACAAGCTTGAACGCTTTTGATGGATGGGGTCAGCTGTCAAAATTGGAAATACCACTGTCAAAATTTGAATTGCCACCTGATAAAAAGCAGTCTCTAATAATAATAACCTTTGATTTTATGACTTTATTATTATTATTATGAGCCCGTTGTGTCCCACTGCAGGGCAAAGGCCTCCCTTTCGTTATTTCACTCTTTTCTGTCCTTAGCCACTTCTGGCCAATCCTTAAGGTAGGAGTCCAAATCGTCACGCCATCTCCACCTGGGCCTACCGCGTCGCCGGCTCCTGTTGTTCTGTTTAGGACTTTGGAAATGGTTAATTTCTAGCATTAAAACATATTTCCCGATCTAATAATTAAAAACAACAAACCTACAGAAGCTGGCGTAAACTGGCTCTAAAAAAAAACAAAAAGTCTCCTTAGAGTCTGTCTAATAAGTCAAACGACTTGGGCAATTACCCAAGTTACTTAAGTTACTTGGGTAATTAATTATTAGGCCCGCCCGTTATATTATTTTAAAGTCTGCATAGTAAGTCAACCGACTTGGGAATTTTGTATAATATTTAATTATTCGTGATAATGACAGACACAATTGAAAGACAATAGGTGCGCGAACGCCGGCGTTCGCTTGGGGTTTAATGAATTAAAAAAATACTTATATTCGATACTTTTCATAAGGTTCTTCTGTTATTTTATCAAACAATGATTTCTATCTCATATTCAACCTTGATTATTGAACCCGTTAAATCTTAATAATTACCCAAGTAGTTTAACTTTTTATACAGACTCTATCTTTGGAACGCACCCATTGTCACCAATTTTATTGTCAATGTCAATAATATGTATTGACTGTAGTTCCAATTTTCATTCATCAATCAAATCAAAAAGTGTAAAATCGAAAAATATTTAATATTGTTAATTAGCGAAAAATTTCAAGAAGTTAATACATAAATCAGAGAAGTGCTTTTAAACTTTGAAAATTTTTCTTTAGTCAAAATAATAAAACTGAATAATATTTGCAAAAAATGTTGGCACTAGCACGGGTAATTCGCCGGATTCTTCCGACGTCTCCTTGTCAAACGATAAGAGCAGCGGGAACTATAAATATAAGAAAATGTTTGAAAAGATTTAATATACCTTGTAAGTACAGGATTAAAGGCGGTTTGACTTGCTGGCGCGATTTCTCACGGGGCTACAAATAATCTTAATAACAATTGTACATTACTTTTAGGTATTTTTAGATATGCTCCATCTTCACACTTACCAAGCATCAATGTAGTGCGTTCATACTCAGTTCAAGTAAATCTTGATGAGTTGACTGTTGACTATGAGTATGTCAAGCAGGCTACAGCAAAGAGCAGTACTCTAATAGTTGATGTTAGAGAACCTCATGAAATCGAAGAACATGGCAAGATTCCAAACAGTGTCAACATCCCATGTAAGTACTTATGTTATTCCAAAATGTTTCCCTTCGCCAAGATACTACCTTTAAAAAAAACCTCATTGAGCCTGTGGTTGTATGTCCCACTGCAGTTTAAAGACCTCTCTTTCCTGGTGTTGTAGGGTTGGTTCTAGCTAGTCCTTTGAGATGTAAGGAAGGTCTTACGTGGCAAAATTGATAATTTGATATTGTGTCTATACAATTATTTCATTGTTTACAGTGGGCAATGTGTCACCAGTACTAGGCACAATGCCTGACAAAGACTTTCAAGAAGCCTACAAAAGGCCAAAGCCAGCAGAAGATACTGAGATTATCTTCTATTGTATGATTGGAAAGAGGTCTGGCATGGCACAACAAAATGCTATCAACTTAGGATTCAAAAAGTAAGTTATAATCCATATTTATTTAACCGTTTAATCATGGAAATTACAGACACAATAGAAAGACAATAGGTGCGCGAACGCCGGCGTTAATTCATTAAACCCCAAGCAACCACCTTCGTACACTCTCATTGCCTACCTATTGTGTCTCTAATTACAGCATTTGAAAGTTTAACCTTTCAATTGTGATAATTGCAGACACAATTGAAAGACAATAGGTGCGCGAACGCCGGCGTTCGCTTGGGGTTTAATGAATTAATGTAAAAATTGTTAAAAGAACAACTACCAATTTTACCATAGTACATATTTAACGCTGGCTCTCTATACATACTTCATCTATTAATTTATTAAACCCCAAGCAAAGGCTAGCATTTATGCACCTATTGTCTTACTTTTGTGTCTCTAATTACCACGATTAAAAGGTTAATATAAATATAAATTAATAATTATTTAATAATAAATCTCATTTGTAAGTCTTGAAACCATCCCTATCAATATCTAATACAAAATGGAGATTCATTTTTTATTATTGATTGAGAGTGAATACATTTATATATGAAAAGTGTAGTTCCAGTATAAGATAATATATTTACATCTAATAATTATAAGAAAACAAGTTAACCCTTATTGTGCTTACAATCTGTCTTACAGAACTAAAGATGAGAATTCTATTGAGAATATGTACTAAGAAACTTATTGAGAAAATCTATACTAAAGAATTGAGCTTAAATTCTACAAGAGAATGAAAAATAAGATTTCAATTTAGATGATATTAATTCAACCATTATTTTGTTTCATTGCAGTACAAAGAACTACCTTGGAAGTTTTACCGACTGGGCCAGCAAATCACAATAAACAACTGATAGCCAGTGTATCTTCTTGTTGGTAATTGTTCATTTGTCCTTGACATTAGACTGACGCTTGTTTTGGTTCTGTTAAATTTTAAATGATGTTATTTTATTTGTAATAAAAAATGTATTTTATTTCTATTATCGATTTTCAGTCTACATTATTATCACGGTCTGTGGTTTTCATGACTGACTGACTACAGCCATTATCTTATTGTGGTAGTGTGGTTTTCTTTCATTATCTGGGTAGGTACTTCTCGTACCCATATATTATATTTAGATATTAGTGGGGTAACTTACAATGACGGGGTCGCGGCAGACTAAGGAGATGGCGGGGCGACTTTGATGTCTTCCTTGGGAATTGGAAAGAAGTGGCTCAGAACCGGGAACTTTGGAAGGAGTGGAGGGAGGCCTTTGCCCAGCAGTTGGACAGTATGGGCTAGATATAATAATAATAATAATTGGTAGGTAGTTCTTCATTTATTTTTTAAAAACATTGCAACACTGACACTAAGAAATAACAGTGTATCATGTATTCACAAAACAACATACTTATGACAGCCAGACCTGAAACATCTATCTATAGGCCACACAAATATTTGTTCTGTGGGCTAATTGAACCCATGACCCATAACAGCCAGTCGGTCGCTCAAGCACTGCGCCAACCGTGACGTCAATGAAGATTAAAGAACATAGATTGACAGACAATCTAGTACGAAATAAAAGACAGAAAATAGAAATGAATAACACCATTTATTATCCTGTTAATCTTATAATTTATAAATATAATTTATTTTTTCCTGCTTTTTCCCACTCTGAGCTCCCCAAATAATTTTTAGACCTATAATTTAAAAATATAATTTATTTTTTCCTGCTTTCCCACTCGGACCAGCTTCCCAAATAATTTTTAGACCTGAAAATAAACAAAAAAGTTTCACTCACAGCCTGTTTTTCCAAGCTTTGTGCTGGGTTATCAATTTCACGATAAACACACCTACAATTACCGGTACGGATCTTGAGCGCTCGGCGTCAGAGTGGGGATCGCTTTGCGCATTTCATACATTGGTTTAGCCAATCGTCGTCGTTGTTAGATACATGCAGCAAGCGCAGGGAACGAATTAGGAGTGACGTCTATGACGCGATGGCGCGGCGAGCCAATTACTGAAACTCCCCGCCCCCGCGTCTCATTTCGCACTACTAAAGAGACCGAATATTTGACTTCTGCTCAACTTGAAGCAAGCGCTCAAGATCCGTGCCGGTAATTGTACTCTGCGTTACAAGTGACAATATCGCGAATGTAACTAACGCGCGACGTTACAATTACTCAATAGACCTTATTTATTTGAATACTTTGGTCGAATTCGCGAATTATATCGCGAATTCGACCAAACAAACCAAAACCACTTTTATCGCAATTCGGAACGCTGGGCTAGTACCCTCATAATAAGATAAAAAAAAAACTCGCGTACTACTGAACTATGACGAGCTATTATAGGTAAGTACGTTTTTATGTGTGTAGCACAGACTATTGCAATAGATTGGCAATTTCGAGATCTCGCTCAACGAGTCGAGATCCGGTGAGATTTCGATAAAAAAATTATTTTCATACCTAGTCTAATCAAAACTCAAGGAAAAATAACCTGGTATCTATAACCCTTTTTTACTTTGAAGTGAGAAATCATCAAACAACTTCTTTCTCTGCGCCCGTCTACTCGGGCTTGCTACAAGTATCAGACAGCCAGACGCCGAGCTACCTGTTGCTCACCGTCCGCAAGCGCCTACGATGGCCAAAAATAGTCTTACGATTCTCAATGCCCTTGGAACGCTGGGCGTTACCGACAGCGGCGACTGGGGCGTAAGAATGCTCTCTTAGAATTTCAGCCACCTCCTTCGCTAGCTCACTGTATCGCAGGAAGTGATTGCTTCCCAAACCCTCTCGCCCAGAACGATGGTCTGAATCTGAACTAGGGCCGAACGCAGGTGATCTCCGTTGATCGTCATCACGACGACACGGCGCGCCGTGCCGCCGCGGCTGTGCTCCACTTAGTGGGGCAGACTCATCGTATGCTCCACCATGACTATCGGGTGATGCGCACAATGGTGAGACTTGACCATTCCAAAGGTGATTAAAACTAACAAATTTATTTTACGCCTAGCAACCCGCCTACTCACGATACACAAACCTTCTTCGGTTATCTTATCAGTTACCTACTAAAATATGTTGGCCATTGAAGTTAGGCGTTCCGAATTACTTATGCGCCGAAAAAATACGCATTCACCATAATTATATAATTCGAATATACTATATATTCGCAATATTAATTATCAGTCTTTATAAGTGAATATATGTTGCCTGTCTCTTACGGTGGTCACTAATATCATGCCGCTTGATCAAGCCAAACTGTGAGTGGGGAGAAATTTTGAAGACATTACTTGTCAATTTTAACATTATTTTGGTACAATTATAAGAAGGTAGGATTGATTTGTGAAAACTGTGATTTAAGGTACCAAAATATGAAAATTAAATCCTTATGGCCGATTTTTCAGTCACCAGATAACTTTTATTTGAAGAATATATTTGACGTTTTGACATATTTATTCCTCAGATAGAAGTAAAACTGATAATTGAAAAATCGGCCCTTGGTTAAGTACCTAAACCTATACAGGGTGTAAGGGACAGCCCCCCACAAACTTTAAGGTCTTGCTCAGTAGTCAAAACTGAACAACCTTCCACAAGGCTCTTTATCAGGAAAAAAAAAATCGACCTCTCCATATAAACTGACCAATCAAGTTTTTAATTTTGTATGGTGAGGTTGATTTTTTTTTTCGTTTCCTGAAAAAAAGTCTTGTGAAATGTTGTTGAGCTTCGTCTATATTATTTTGCAACCTACTTTTTAAATCCCAAATTTAAAGCTTTGTCCATGGCTTCAGTAGCCCGTTTGCCGGACCGGCAGTAAAAGATAATTTCATCATCAGTCGTCGGCTTCTCGCGATTGAAACGGCGCCTGAAGTCTTCCTCTGACATGCTCTCTAATGTCCCGTGAACGCTTTGCACTGTAACAAAGTTATTTTTGTAATAGAAAATGCTTCTTACAAACTTAGGGTCAACTCACACCGAAAGAGCGGCGAAGGGCAGCGCAGTTTCAGTGTCATATGAATTTTAACTTTATTTTCATTTCTATAATACTTATTATCGCGACCCGTATACCGTTTATAGAATTCGCCGGAATTCCCGCGGCCCCGCGGGCATCCGCGCGACTCGTTCGAGTTTCTCATGCGATAATAAGTATTATAATAATGAAAATAAAGTTAAAATTCATATGACACAAACTGCGCTGCGCTTCCCTGCCCTTCGCTGCTCTTTCGGTGTGAGTTGACCCTTAGGGCTGAAACTGCGTTAAGCGGACGCCCGCGACGGACAAATGGCCGCGTGACAAAGCTCGTGTGTCGTGTGCGACGGTCGCCGTCGCGGAAACCGGATTATTACGTGCGCATTGTCACTAGTTCCACTTTAACGGTGTGCATGTAGTCGTGTTGATTGACAACTTAATATTTATTAGTTTATTACTTACGTAGCAAAATGAGACCGGCTGCCTGTGACGTATCCCCGCGCGGGCATCCACCTAACTTTGTTAAGGCCCTTATTGCATATTTGGAGGTATGCGGAACATAAAGTACCACAAGTCTCCATTGAAAAGGGAGGATCCTCCGACCAGACAGGTGTTAAAGTCTGGGGGGCTACTGCCCGATAGATGATTTCGGGCTGTCGTACCTACTTATATGTTCAAATCGCGTGGAGAACTTTGATTGCGCGATGCAGGATTTCGTATTTTCTTCGTAGTTCTTATGTGGCGCCATAGATGTCGCTACACATAGATAAAAGGCGTTTACTGCCAAACAAATAACAACCTTATGCAATTTTATAAAAATGATTAGAAAAACACACACATTGACCATTGAGCCTCCTCCTCGCCTGATGATGGACGATGCCACAAAGGCCTAACTGGGAAGAGGTGGCGAGATGACCTTGATAGGTGGGATATTGAAAGAAAAAAAAAAATTACATGGTATATTAATGCTGGATGGTATCTTGCCAGTGCTGGCCACCTCATCAGGCTCGCGGACATCAATGATGACCTTCTTTGGTTCTTGGATCACTTGCAACATATCTTCGTAGCTCAATACTCTACTGGGGTCCACCATTTTATTTGTATTGTTTTTTTTCTGGTAATGTGTATTTGTTCTGCCTGCTATACAAATGTACAATGAGTCTGTAAATAAAGGACAACGGATATAAAAACAAATAATAGCTAGAGGGTTAAGACTACTGTGTAAATTAGTACAAGTTAATGAAGGCCAAAGTAAAACTTAAAGCATATGATAAATATTATTTCAATGTGTTCATCTTAATTTACAAATTACTAGAAATCTTCCCCAGGTGCAATTTATTAATAAAATCTTTCTCATTTCTTACTCTCTATTTTGATGCATCCAAAGCATTAAGTCTTACCATAGCGATTCGAGTAAACTTTGATTTTTTAAGTGTAAAATAAACATTACGGTTTCATGTTGCATCCATCTGATACTGTGGTTTTAAACTGATTAAGTATTGATTACATAACGCAAATACATCGGTTGATAGGATTTTCACAAATTACTTACCTCTAACATAATTTACAATTACAATAATGTTTCTCCTAAAAAAAAATGCACTTTTTGCTTTACAACCTTATGCATGGGAGGTGTTGATTTATGAAAACTGTATGAAAATTAATTGCATGGTTCAGAAGAGTTAAGCAGAGAAACAAACAGAGAGAGGAACACAAGTTTTACTTACTTATATTATATGCATAAGGATGTTAAGTATTTGTTCACACAAACCTTTATCTATACCTATATATATATCTAATCTACTGACTGCAGGTACTTAACCTGCAGTCAGTAGATTAATGTTACATTAGTTCGCACTGTGCAAAACATGTGAAACAATACATTTACACTTGGTTTTATGAATGTTTATCCTGTGCTCAGTGTTCAAGAAAGAATATAATATATAATAAATATGTAAATAACACAACACTACTACACCACACTACCATTAATAAGCACTATATTTATAGCTAGCTACAAAATTATGTACCGCTTACCTATTTAGTAATAAATATTATTAAAAACTGGTAAAAACATTTGTGTATACAACTGTGCAGAGAGAGGCGCAAGACGTAATAGTGTATTAATGTACTTGGCAGAATTTATTCCATGATTACAGACTCGTGCAACTTAACACTGAATCTTTACTACCTACTTTATTGACCAAAAGCAAATCATAAACTGTTAGAGCTTAGGGTTCAGTGCTATTCATATGAACATAACTATTCTAATGACGCATTGTTGTGAATAATAACGCTTGACTGGTAGTAAATTAGTATGACAAAGGCGATTCATGCATTATTAAGAAGTGAAGTAATTTTTTTAGTGAAATAAAATATACATGATGTTTGGAAGCACTGTTTGCTCTGATACGTACGTATAGTCGGCTTAGGAACAGCATTTCGAAAAGAAACTAGGGATGAAGGGAATGAAAACATCATGCAATCTCTAAATTCCTTCACCCATCGTCTAGAAATATGAAATAGCAGAAATTAATCAACAATAATCTCTATAAAACAAATATTGATTACAATAAAAAACAATATTATACCTTACCGCCGCTAGTTTAGATAAAATTTCTCTACTGGTATAAAACCAGTGTTGCCTGAACAAAATCTCAAATTCCAAGAAATAAGAGTAAAAAAAAACAGGAGACACTCTTCTGACAGTGATCATAGTATGACCGATCATAATTATTCAATAAAAATTTGAATAAAAGTTTTAAATGTTATTTTATTTTTCTGATTTAAAGTTGGTCGAACATCTCCATTTTATATTTTAGAAATTACAGGTAGATTTATTTTTCACTAATAGGTATGACCTTAGCAGTATGGACATCAAATGGTACCTATTATATTAAAAAAACATTCTATTAAAACATTTTGTTTCTTATCTAACTATTCGAGTAGGTACCTAGTTAATAAAATGAAAGTAAATGAACTTTAAATTATTTCCCCTGATTTCCCCATATTTAACTGTGGCAACATTATGTCGCGCGAATACAGCGCTGCGTCTGCGGGACTTCTTTCGTGAAATGGACTCTACTCTGTGATCGGCCTAAACAATTAAAATATGGCACGTCGGGAACATGTCGGGAACACTTGCTGTCAACGTCAATGGTCGTTGCGTCATGTGTGACATGTGTCATGTTTGAATCAGATCAAGAGACAAAGGTTTATCGTTCAAGTTCAATTGTCGCTAGTCATCAACTCGTCACTAATAGTCGTCAGTTCATCAATAAACAGAATAAATCGCACAGACTTGCTTCACATTTCAGTCGTCGTAGTTAGGTGTTTGGGGGCGTCACCTAAATGGTATAAATAAAGAGTTGTGGTAACCACCGCACACCTATGCGATGGCATCAGACAGTAATATAAAGAAAGGCAAGCCTTTATATGACCAGTCTCGTGAAATAGTTTATAATGTGTTTAAGTATTTTCAAACTGAAGCTGAACGATTTAAATATAATAGCGAAAGTGAATATTTTAAAAAGATTCAAGAACGTGTTGCAGAGGCTACGGGAGTTTCAAGAAGGACGGTCAACCGAATATTAAACGAAGTTGATAAAAATGAAGCATTATCTTTACCCAAATTCGTTACTCCGAAAAAAGGAAGGCCAAAAAGTAAACACAAAAATCCCGAATTACAAATCGAAATAGAAATAAAACAAGAACCTACTGAAGGAGACCCTCTCCTCAAAATTGAACCACCTTCACCTTAGCAAACTGCAAAGTGCAAGTGCACGAGTAGGTAGATGAGCAAAATCCTCCCAAGATAAAAATAAAACTAATCCAGAGAGAATGTTAAATAAACAAACCCAATTTTACAAAATTCTTGGCTGGTATTTGCATCCAGTATCATTACCCATAGCTGGATATAGATTATAGACCAAGACGTGTCGCTCCAACAACCGATCCTGCGCTTCTCGTATCCAGCAAAGTTCCCGGGCCTCCACCAGTGCGTCGATCCACTATATGCGAGGTCCTCCAATGTTATGCTTTAGTTTAAAGTAGTGGATGAAAATATGAATATTCAAAGACGACAAGAAGTTGCATTGGCGGCGTACCTACCTAGTAGTAGTATTGTCGAAGTGGCAACGATGGATTGTGGAATGCAAGGATATGGTGATTAGGCAAAGAAGTTTAATATGATGCCATTTCACCTGTCTCCTTTTCAATCTTGTGACTAATGAGCGTGGGGGTCCCGGGTGGGATTCCCAGGATATTTGCAATGGAACTATCCACATATTATTAGTTATACCATTTTAAACTTTCAGTATCATCTCAGATATTGGACGTAAGAGGTGTGACACCTCTGTGCCTGATGATCCTGTTTGTTGTGGCGCCAGATATCTCTCTCGGGTCGTATCAAATTGTCGTTCTACCGGACAGGAAGTGAAGTAACATAGAGGGCACCTTTGTTCATTGTGGGTTTTATTAGCTAAATGTACTCTGTTTTGATTTTTTTTTTCGAATACAGTTTGTCATTAATAATGCTTATTCTTTGTTTTAATTTTTTTGGTATCGAAATTTCGGGTATAGGTACCTTATACTATTAAGGCGTATAGTCCCTTGAACCATCTGGCCGAAATCATGTGAACGCATCTCTCGCACTCGCCTAGGCGGCAGTACGCAAATCTGTGCATTTATTTGCGGCCAGCAGCGCCTGGAAAGCGCTTTAAATCCATTTACTCTGCGAGATATTGATTGATTTACATATGCAATGTTCACTTTGAAGAATATTTAACCACCAATTTTTATGTGTAAAAATGTTTCTAAAGGTTCAAGCCAATTTTTTTTTTTTGACATAATTATTAATTGCACGAAAAAATCAAATGTTGATATTATCGTTCATGTATCTATAATAAACATATATTTTTTCCAAACCAATTGAGCAAGCCGTTACGGAGGAGTAGGCCACAGAAAATTACTGTTTTATGGCACTTTTCGGGCGCTTGGCCCTTAAGTACATAAAAATAAAATAGTACTCTGTGACTTAAAAGGATTATCTACCTTCCTATAAATACCGGCTAAATTATCCAAAGTAGTTAGATTATATAGGTGGGTACCTATCTACTTACTTTTTATTGTTGCCTTGTAAATACCTACTAAAGTACAAATTAAACTGATGTTGATTACATTTACGCACCAATTTAAATTAATTATATTTGATATACTAGGTACTTTTTTTACCATGGTATTAGATTTTAAATGGTTTTAACCACTCTATGTAAATATTCCACTGGCAGATACTGTGACAGACGGAGAGCGAGTACAGGCAGAATTTTGTTATCAATCGATAAAGTTTTTCTTTATTTGCTCCAAGTTTCATGCCATTCATTGATTGATTAGACTCGAGCTGAAATTAGCTGCACATTTCACCTATACATATAAATAAAATTGGAGTGTCTGTTTATAATATTGAAATAACTGCTTTTTGCTACATGCATATGAATATGTTTACGGTACATATACCAAAATAACATTTTTACAATTTTTGTATGTCTGTCTGTCTGTTTGTCCGGGCTAATCTCTGAAATGGCTGGACTGATTTTGACGGGACTTTTTTTGGCAGGTAGCTGAAATGTAATAAGGAGTAAGTAACATAGGCTACTTACTTTTATTCTAGTAAAAATAAATTCAAAATCCTGTAGTCCACTCGAACGAAGTCGTGGGCACAGCTAGTGTGTCATATAATTACCTCGAAAGAGGCAATGGTTGCTTGTTAGTTGTTTATTATAATGTTATGGACGACTCCTTAGGCAATAAGAGATACAATGTAAAATTAATATCTTTGAACATTGATATGACCTAATAATATGAGTCTAATAACCTAACTTAGAGCTACCTAAAGATGGTGCGAATATTTTGCGACTGGTTGAAGGTAGTGGAAAATAATATTTCCCGAAATCATCTCCATTTTTAAAACAATGTTTTTTGAAAAGGTACCTACATACTTACATAGTGCAAGGTAATTGAACTGACAAGTTACCCGAAAACTATGCCCGAAAAGTATCTTTGGACTTATCACTCACTCTTTCGGATAGGGTTAGCCTTAGAATAATATGGTTTAGCCAATATCTCAGTATGGTTCAGAAATAAGTTAAGTTCTGATAGGGATGTTGCGAATATTTGCATCCGCAAATGCGGAGCTTCCGCATTGATTTAGACATCCGCAATAATCAATGCGGATGTTTATGCGGATACGGATGTTTATGCAGATGCGGATGTTTATGCGGATGCGGATGTTTATGCGGATGCGGATGTCATACTTACAAGTTGCGACAAGAAAGAAATTGGATGGGGCCGGCGAATGGCACGTGCCGTTCGCACGTGACAATGACCAATGGAAACGAAGAAATTGGTGACAAGATCCGACGCGTTCGTTGTAGTGCTGCACTGTGCATTAGGTAGGTAGGTACTTACTTACCGTATAGATAGATATTTTGAGTGAGTGTTGTTGTGATACAGGGATCATTGTGTAAATTTGCTATTTATAGTCGTTTGTGGAAAAAATTTACATTAGCTAGACTATATTAGTATGACTAATATAGTCTAACTAATATAAAGCTCAGCTTATTAAAAGCGCTAGGTAAATTCCATTACTACGCATTTCAAATGAGAATGGGACCGATTCCTATGTTTTGACGTCTCTTCGTACTGTCAAATCGAAGAAATTTTTGCAAAATTGAAGAACTCAGAGATGAGTAAAATTGAAGAACTGGATTCTGATTAAATGTTTTTCGTTCACAGTTCATAAATAAATTAAAATTTTCGTAAATTACTAATTGTTTAAAAATTTCTTACCTCGATTTGACATTAAATCGTGACGTCATAACATGGCGGGCGATCCTATTCTCATTTGGAACGCATTGTACGTATGTTTACTCCGGTAATACGTTTTATGGTAGGTAAAATTTATCGTTTTATAACAAAATTACTTATTTTTCCGGCGTGGTTCCCGTTAATCCGCATCCGCGGAAGTGAAAAAATCGGCATCCGCAACATCCCTAGTAGGTATGTTTAAAAATAAAATACTTTATACTTTTAATCAATTTATTTGGAAATTTTGTTTTTATAAAAATAATCTTATTTTATCGTTCTGATACTGTGCTTATCCACTATCTATTTGATACGCCTACATCCATATAAAAGTTATTTACCAAAGTCATAGGAAATCTCAAATTAAGTATTCAGTCTTGTCTAATAGTGATGTTAAAATCATATTATGGTGATGTGATTATTGACAAGGAAGATAGACTTTACTTCTAACTTTGTAGTATTTTATTATTGTATATTTATTTAATTCATTACAGCTTATCTTTAAGTACCTATCTATACCTAATTATTAACACAGATGTTTAATTTCAATATATTGATACCTTTATTTAACATTAGGTATTTTTTCTTTATTGTATAAAATGAATCAATGACCATATGATGGAAATAATTTCCTATAATTGTTAAAAAAAATCCTTGGGGATTCTCAAATTTTTGGGTTGATTATGAAATTTTTCTGAAACCAGGTTTCAAAATGATTTTAGCTAACTTAGAATTTGTGATATCAGTATAAAAATGTTGATAAATCAGTAGTGTGTTAATTTTTCAATACCAAGAGCAGTGCTATCCTAAGATACCATTTAATTTTTTGCCACTTTTTCAAAATACTTCTTCTTTTCATCTGGGTTTGGTATTATCTGTAAATGATAAAATAATATTTAACATTAAGTATAACTTATCTCTAAACACTTCAAAGTGAATATAGATAAAAAGTATACTAATTAAAATGTTATCTAGAATTATTATCAATTTTGTTGATACCCACCGTATCTTGCCCTGGTTTCCAGCCAGCAGGGCACACTTCACCATGCTTATCTGTATACTGGAATGCTTGCACTAGCCTTAAAGTCTCATCAACTGATCTTCCCACAGGCAAGTCATTCATCGTAATCTGCCTCAATATACCTTTGTCATCAATAATAAATAGACCTCTCAAAGTATGACCAACATCTTCTAGGTAAACACCATAGTCCTTAGCAATGGAATGAGTTAGGTCACTCAACAGTGGAATTTTTATTTTTCCAAGGCCTCCTTCTTTGCGTGGGGTATTTATCCACGCTAGATGTGTAAAATGAGAGTCAACAGAGCATGCCACCACTTCTGTGTTAATTTTTCTGAATTCTTCAACTCTTTCAGAAAATGCCAATATTTCTGTTGGGCATACAAAGGTGCTGAAACAAAATTAACTTTATTTTCAAATTATCTACTTTTTACTTTGGTTTTTTTTTTTGTTGAATAAAATAGAATAAAATGTATTGTACACCAAAAAAGTGAATTATTTATAGTCTGTTGATTAATAAATTGAATAAAATAATTTAAGTAATTAAGTAAATATGTATGTACAAGTTCTATGATTTTTTAAGTGTTTAACAGGTAGGTTAATTTAACAAACAAAAAAAAAATACTTACAAGTCTAATGGATAGAAAAAGAACACCAAATATTTTCCTTTAAAGCTTGATAAAGAAAGTTGAGTAATTTCTCCATTTACTACTGCCGTAGCTTCCCATTCCGGTGCCGGCTTTGAGACTGTAAATTGTGAGAAAACGTTGAGGAATTAAACAGTTTGCTATCATTATTATTTACGGATATACTAATATACGGATTAGTTACATAAATACTTACTCATTGCTTTAGTAAATTGTAGTTTGTGATCAATCTTTCTTGCACCGCCGGGGAAAACATTGCCGCTGCCGAATGAATAGCAAGAATCGCTTTCGAATAGTGAAGATTCACATGATATGCTGAAGACCAGCACAAGTATTATTGAAACCAAGTTATATTTCATGGTTTCAGATTTATAATTAAAGTGCAGTGTTAAGTTTTAATGATTTAACTGACACGTATCGTAATAGACACCCACCAACAAACAAGTTAGTGAAGTCAACCAACTCTGTCACTGTGTCTGTGAATGTGTGAATCTACACACATCTATAGCCCTTGAAAACAATATCGACAATATCTCAAAAAAAAAAAAAAACGCAAACACGTCAGCAACCAGGCTGCGTTCCATTTCCCTAAATGAGATAAAATTCAGCTATTTATTATTTTTTAATTTTTATTTTTAACTAATAAACCACATAAAAGCCGGCTTCATACGTTTCTTAAATATTTTTCGCAAAATACAACCATCGTTAATTTTTTTTTTCTTGTTTTGTTTGTAAGCGATTATTGGCCACAAGCCTAAGTGTGTGAAGCAGGCATAAGAATTACACTAGAAATCGAATTGTAATTGTTGAATCGATTTGATTTTCGTTTCACCTGATCATAATCGGTTTATCGGTTTATACTAGTTGGGGTGGCATGACATCACTATTATGCGCTTCGTTTCGTTCGCGTTTCGCGAGTCGTATAATTTTTCTGTTTTTGTGTTTTCAATGTAACTTTAAATAGAAAAATGATTTTATTACCGTTTATAAGTTTTCTTTCCTAAATTTGACAAGTTTTGAGTCCATCGCAGCGTGTTGCGGTAAGTTTGGAAGTTTACTTTGGAATACACTTGTCGTTCTCGTTCATTATGGCGGTCTCATTACTTCGATTCGATGCTAGTTGTAAATAATTTCGTCATAACCACAAAACATTTACAAATAGTGGAGTGTATCGAATCTGTGATCCAATATTTCCACATTTCAGATGGACGTACAGGACGATAACGTTTTGGACGTTGATTTGCTAGCTGACGATGGGTCTGAAGAGGAAGGCGAAGCCCCGCCGTCGTCAGGTAATTTTAACAATGCCTTATTCTAAATTGTTCACTAGTTATTAGTGGTTGGTGTCCCTAATATAAACAAACAAATATGTATTCTGTATTAAAGTGTATCTTGATAATGTTTGTAAATCACACTGTGCTCTATGGACCTTAGTCCTTCCTTGTTTGGTTCCCTTAGTCCTATAAAACCTACAATATTAAAATGATTCAGCTTGTAAGATACCTAGATTGTTTGGTGATATTAAAAATGTTTGTTTTGTATGAAATATGCACAAGCAGTGTATATTTTTTTGTGGTAAAATTGTTTTTATATATATGTCAATGTTTTAATTGTCTGCTAAATTTAATATTGTAGTACTTAATTTAATTTGTCAGGAAATAATTTAATATTGTAGCAAATATATTTTAGATTTCTATATTGGACCTGGATCGACACCAACATCATGTGCATCATCACCTCGGGGCGAGGAACCAGCTTCTCCCCATGGAGGAGTGTCACAACCTGCCTTCTTCCATCACCAGTCTTATACACGGCCATTCTTCACTTCTGGCCGGAGGGGACCAGGGCGACCTAGAAAGGAAGGTCCTAAGTTGGTTAGAGAAGGAAAGATAGTTAGAAGGTAAATAAAGTGCTGTTGTATTACTGTAGCTTTTTAATATTCAAATAAATTTTTAATTTCTTAATATTTTTTAAACAAAAAATCATGCAATTGCTCTCACATTAACTTTCCACTTTTTAACCTTTCAATCGTGGAAATCACAGACACAATAGAAAGACAATAGTGCGCGAACGCCAGCGTTCGCTTGGGGTTTAATGAATTAATACTGTATTAATTAAGAAGTATTTTTAAAGGTATTACTGATTTTTGGTCAAAACACCCAACTATTTTGGGGAAAATAGGAAATTAATAATCTTATCAACATAAACCCAAATCTGAGAATAAGTTCAGAACTATTATAATAAAATTATAATCCAAAGGGCTCTATTTTCTCACCAAACTTTCATAAAATATTTCTAACAACAATTTACATAAATGTATGTGTAATGTAAATTACAGTTTATTTGTTTCCAAGCTCCTTAGCTATATGTTATCTGTGTATTTAACCATTGAATTAAGATATAGTAGTTTCTAATTGAACTTTGGATTTAGTGGGTGTGGACACCATTTTATTCAAGTGGTTTTTAAATTATATCAACGCATCAAGCAAAAATCAAGTTATTTCGAACCTTTTGTCTATAAACTTAGTGTTCACTTCACATTTTGTGCTTTGTCTTTTATATATCCAAGCAATATCATGTGTAAATAACACAAGGAGTTAAGGATATAATAATATATTTAGATATAAGGTGTAAACTAGGTGACAGGGATCTCTTCTAATCAACCCAAATGAATTACTTTTAAAATTAATAATGTCATTGGGGTTGATTAGAATAACGATTTTATCTGCCCCAATTCTGCCTTTTAGTTAAATAATTTCTATTAATTATAATTTTTTTTTCTTAGTAAAAGCATTATTAGGTTTGGTTAATAAAATGCTTTTATACAGTATAAAAAAAGTTATCTCTTTCATGAAATCATCTGTATATAACCAATGCTGAGTAAAGGTCTCCTCCAATCCATCCCACTGTCTTCTTTAAAACATCTCGTATTTTGTTAACAGGTATAGAGGAGGGAATGCAGGTTCACTCAGAGGAGCTAAGCGGCACCGGGGTAGCCGTGATGATTCCTTAGAAGATATGATGGATGATGACGATTTCTCCATTCCACCCATACCAGAAGAACCACCTTATATGCCGGAGAAATGGTATGCTAAACTAAAATTGCTGAGCTAGAGTCTGTGTGATGGTTTTAGGATATGCAGTCCCTAATTAGTAGAATTTGAACTCCTTATATGTCATTTAATTGGTATTGGTATTTGTTAATTGGTATAGGAGCAGTGGTGGCTGAATCGTAATGGCCCCAACTTATGAGTTTGGATGCAGCCAGGCGCATTACGTTGTGTAATTTACTTCATTACCACTGCTTTCAAAATGGTGAAGGAAATCATCGTGAGGAAACAGCATGTCTTAGAACCGAAAATATGAAGACTGAGCCCGCGTGGTGGATTGCGGCCCATTCCCTCTCTTAGAGAGGAGGCCTGAGTCCCAGCAGTGGGAACATTGAAAAGAATGATGATGATAAGTGTTGATTATAATGATTCCCCAAATTTTTACTTATTTTATATGTTAGTAAGTATTTTAGTTCTGCAGTATTTTTTAGTACTGACAGTCTTTTGGATGAACACTTTTTTTTAAAAACGGTTATGCTGGAATTAACCCATTGACTGCCGGAACGCAGATCTACGCGAGACACAATGGCTTTTTAATTGTGTCTCTAATCACGGCATTCGAGAGGTTAATTGTTTTCTACCAAGTAAAATGCTATAATTGTAATTTCCGTATCTAGGCCAGGAAAACTTTGCGCCCTCTGCAACCTAAGCGAGCGCAGTCAACTGGGGCAGGGCGAGATGCGACAAATACCTTGCAAGTTAGGCGAAGGTGACGGCAGCACCACCCCAGCGATATGTAACTCCGGGGGGGCGACCCCCACTAACGCGACCACGCCGTCGAGTACTCCCAGCACACCTGTGACCCCCGGTCTCGTGTCCCCGCCTCCTGAACTTGTGGACCCCAATCAACACCCCCTAGCGCTGCCCCTGAGCAGGCGTCAGAAGGCTTTCAATAAGTGCAAGTAAGTTATCCTGAGTTAAACAAATAGTTTGTGTTATTTAGCCAACTTTAAAAAAAGCAGGAACTTCTCAATTTGACTATTATAATATTTTTCAAAGAAACTAAACCAGGATCATGGACTTTTGAATTTAAAATTATTTTGCACTTTTACTTTTTGTTTTACTTAATTTTTTATGACTTTATTATTAATAGTTTGCTTTATTACTAGCTTTAGTAGTATAAAGTAGGCTTTTGTTAGAGAAGGAACAAGAATATGCATAGAAAGGTATCTACGAGGTATTTATGGTATTTTGGGAAATTATGAGTTTCCACTTCCCTTAAACTTCTAATTTTATTAACTATATACATACATAATTGACTCATCAGGAAGATATGTTGTTCACTAAAGTGCATTGATAATATAACAGGAAGTAGATAGCAATATGGTTAATCATTATCCAAACTGTTCAAGTTCTTCTTGACGATGACGTCGTTCACAATGATTTTATAAATATAAAACGGTATTACCAAATTTATTAATTCTTGATCTATGGTAGGATGGATGAGACGACTTTGATGTCAATCCCTACTACACCAAAAGCTATCATAATCCGGACGATGTCGATAAATGTCAATCAATGTCGTCAATTGATGATCGCAACATTATCTCTCTTAATACTTTTTAAATCAGAATAACATAGTTCCAACGTGAGAAAGACAAAGGATTTATAACTGTCAGATGCACCGGATCTTCCCTCTGGGATTAAAACGATTAAAATTTATATTTTATTTTTCTCAGGACTCCTTTATACAACATGGAACATACAGATGAATTATCCATCATTGGCTATGGAGAAGTTATAGAGTTATCAGGGGTAGTATCATCCGGAGCGCTGCATGTCCATCGGTGTTGCCTCGAGTTCAGCCCGCCTTTCCAAGATCATGTGTTTGCAACATCAACTTCTGACGAGGATAAAGATCAGTTGGAAGAAGCGAGGGTCAAGGGGATCGTGTCAACTGCTCTGTCGAGGAAATGTGCCTTTTGTAGCAGACATGGTGCAAGCATACCTTGTAAAGTGAGTTTTACTATATTTCTACACAACCCATTTACTGAAACATTATTTTTAAAGGCAGAAGAAAGCCTTTGCCCTGGTTCAAAACAGACCTGATAGAGGGTCCAGATATATTGAGCGCATATTTTGCCACATTATGATTGGTGCCACGAACATTTTATTTCTATAAATCTGTGCGCTGAGTGCGAGTTGTTTGTACGTTAACACGATCGAAACGTTTACCGCGTTTGGCTCTCTGATTGGTTAAGAGCTTGGAGCGGGCCCATTGAAGCGACGAACGTCTTAAACGTGACGATCGCGTTAACGTAAAACAAACTCGCACTAGTCTCTCTGGTCGACGCCGCGCAAGACAATTGGTTTGAGTCGACCGCGTAAGATGTACAATGATGTGACGTCATGATTTACTGTCAAATCGAGGAAAGAAACTAATTCATTTACGAAAAATGTAATTTATTTACGAATTGTGAACGAAAAAAGTTTAATCAGAATCCAGTTCTTAAATTTTATTCATATCTGAGTTCTTCAATTTTGACAAAATTTCTTTAATTTGACACTACGACGTGACGTCACAACATGGCAATCGATCCTATTTTCATTTGGAACGCATAGTACTCAGTATGTTCGGATCCTAAAGATTCTGTGAGCATGAGGATACTTTTAATATAATTGTTGTAATATCTTGTTACAGATGAGCTGCAGCAAATATTTTCATCTGCCATGTGTTCTTGCTTCTGGAGGATTCATGGATTTCCAAACCAAGTCCTCCTTTTGCAAGGACCATCTTTACCAAGTGCCTCTTATTTGTAAGTGTTTCACTAGTCTTTCAAAAGCTGCAAAAAAAAAAAAAAAAACAATATCTATGTAACATAATGACATTACATGGGTTTTTTTTAATGACCAACCAGCCTTATTCCAAGATTAGATACAAATCAAAAACATGATCTGGGAAAAAACAAATTAAAAAAAAGCTGGTCAATACAGGCACAAGCATTAAGATATATCAAAACCAACCCAACCATCAACTAGCTGGCTTATTAGAACCATATTCATACACATAATTCTTGAAGAGCAGAAGTTAAGGTAGATTGAAAATGTGACAATGTATAAAGGGTTATTTGCAAAACACTAGCAACCTCCCAGAATTTTGTTGCTAACATCATAAATAACAACTTATGTTAATGATTTATAAAATGTACCTATCATCTTTTAGTTCGTCACATTTTCATACAAAAATAAAAATATTTAAATTCTAAATATTACGAAGTCTTTGCGAATCAAGCGATAGTACAATAGCGGAGGGGAGGGATCCTACGGCGGGGGTGCTTGATGCGCTTGTGTCGCGTCGTACAGACGTAGGTAGGTATATCAAAATACAGAGTTGAAATGTGTTAGATAGAACAACGAAATGTTGAAGGTTTGTTTTTGGTAAATGAATTATGTTTTGTAAAAAGTCATAGAACAAAAGTTGTTGTTTAAGATGTTAGTAACACAGTCCTTCAAGGTTATTAGTGTTCTGCAAATAACCCAGCATATCTTATTGCTAGTGTTACACAAAATGTAACACTAGCAATAAGATATAGAAACAGTAAAAAAAAAAAAACATAAAATCGTAGTTTTCCTTGTAATGCCTTATTATCTGGAATGAAATTGGCTGGTCAGTAAAAAGTACCCTTAAAACTCGCTACGTACAAATATGTATCTATAAAAGGCCAGTATATATGTGAGACGTGTTTACAGGTACCGCAGACATAGACTGTAGGACGTGTAGAACAATTGGCGATATCGCTAATTTGATGACTTGTGTCACTTGTGGGGCCCACTACCACGGGACATGTGTCGGTCTCGCACAGTTACCAGGTACGAAACATTATATTAATAATTATTTTTTACATTCCAAACAGGCGATGTTGCAGCAAAAGAGTCTGACCAAGCCCACAAAATTCTGTACAATTTTAATTGTAATTAAATTGTAAATGTATCCTTAAATTAGGATACATTTACAATTTAATTGGTGGGTGGCGACGTAGTTGTCTTAGCTAACTAGCTCAAATTTGCCATTCAGTTAAAGCCTACCTTTTTTGCTAAACAGCACCATTCAATTAGCTGCTAGAATGATATACAACCAGTCAATCAAACAGCTAGACTTAGATCGACAACGTTTAATTACTTGCCTAGTTCAGACATACAAAAGAGGCTGTAGCAAGTCATATAGTACATTGTTACACTAGGGGTGAAAGTAACTCATTTCGTCCCGAGAAGGAGTTGGCGGGCGAGCGAAGCGAGGTCGCTAATTCGAGGGGTTAAATAGGTTACTTTCACCCCGAGGTAAACACTGTGCTTTTCATTACGAATACGAGGAAACTAAAAATTAAATAAAAAGTTTGTAAAACCTGAGTCGTCGTACCTATGATTTTAAGTAGGTATCTTTCTTCTGATTTAGGCGGTAAAGGTATTCCACTACTGCTTTAGCCTCTTCTCTTAGGAAATTAGGCGTTAAATCACTATTTTAATCTGATAAACATAACGTGTTAATACAAATCTCTGTTGTACGGAAATGTAAACAAAACTCGAAAAAACCAACGACTGATTGCCACTTTCCCGCCATTTTGTTTTTTTTTCTGCGGGCAGCCATGCAGCTATTCAGCCTCATTAATGAAAAATTTGAAATTAATTGTAATCTTTTAAAAATAAAGTATTTTAAAGAAATAGTTGAACAAATAAATCAATAACATTATTTAATTAATACTTGTCTTTAAGTTATTTCAATTTTATATCGTGCTGTGATTGACTGGCTGTATGGAAAATTGGAACATGGTTCAATAGAAATGTGAAGATAGAACTAGTTTTTTTTTTATAATTTGACAGCTGTCAGTTGTAAAGTAAAACTCCCTAGGGATGAAAAGTATCACTTTCAGCCCGCTCCTCAGGCAACTTCAGACCTATTTTCAGAGTATGAGTAATGAAAAAATTATTTTCGAGTTAACTTCAACTGATAATGATATTTTATTTTTATTTATTTATTTATTAGAGGAACCTACCGTGAAGGAGATGACGGAGGCTTCGTTGGCTTGCTTTGCTCGCTTACTTTAGCCCCCCCATCTTCACACCAAAACTGTTTGTGTTGATTTTGGAAAAGATACTTTAATACATTCACATACAAGTTCAGTTTGTGCTACAGCTTTTATGACTCCTAGTACTTATAATTCTAAAATGAACATTATAAAGATTTGAATATGTAATAAATGAACCCAGGCGTCCGGTCCGGCTGGTCGTGCCGCTCGTGCCGCACGTGCCAGGTGTGCCGCGGCGAGACGGGCGCGGCGGGGCTGCCGGGCGCCGCGCACGACACGCGCGCCGTCACGTGCGAGCACTGCGACAAGGTGTACCACGCCACCTGTCTCCGCCCCGTCATGGCCACCGTGCCCAAGTACGGCTGGAAGTGTAAAGTTAGTATACTACGATTACATTTTACTTAACACTATTTTATGCTCATATTAGTATTTACTACAGGAAAAAATATAATTTTCAAGGAGAGGTCAAAAATGGGCCTCTATTCCGAAGAAATTTGAACACTACTGTGATATACCTTATAAGAAAGCTTATTTATTACGCAACACAATCATAGTTAAATGTACGGGATTAAATATAATGACCACCATAAAAAGCTTTGGTACCCTTAGTTCTTTTGTCAAAAATATATTACTTGACACCAAAAAAATGAAATCCTAAAGTTACAATAGTATTTTAGTTACGACTGTACTTTAAATTGTTTTTATTTTATTTTATTTATTTATTTATTTATTTATTAATCCTCTTTACATCTATCTTTACAGGTCTTATAACCTAATGCGACAGTGTAGCTAACAATTATACTTAACCCTAAACATAAGTTTATGAAAAAATGTTAAAATAATAAAAACATGTATATAATCTATTCAAAACAAAACTTTAACATAAATAATACTTACATTGTCTTACACATAACTAACTATATTTAATAAAACTCTTGCGAATTCACCCAAAGTGCACGAGAATATATCCACTCGCTCATGAACTTCGTATTCGAACACCAAATGTAGTAAATGATAACCAAATCTTAGCGAGCAAATTAATGCGCTCTTTTTAGCCCCGTAGAGCAAGATGATACTTTGTCTAATCAACAATCTATCTTAGTGGAATTTTAGGGCACCCCGGGTCGGATAGATTTAGGTTAGAAGAAGGTGGCGGGGTCGTAGTGAGCGAGCGAAGCGAGCGAACACAGACCCCGTCACCTTCTTCGAGGTTATTTTTTTTTAAACCACCCAGAAGTAGGAGCCCCGCGTAGCGGGGCTCCGTCGAGCTGCTGCTTGGCAGGTAGTTAACCTAACCTCAAAATTTTAACTACTGATATCTCCGTAACCATGGGGTTCTGCCGATGCTTTATTTGGATTCATTTTGCTTAAATAGGATAGCGAGATGTTAAAACTGGTTATAATTTTACATTAAAATGTAGGTTTAATTTTGGTGATCATTTACTATTTTTGTCTTTTATATGTTACTATATCTGGTGGTAAGTTAAACATAAGCCTATTATTTTTCAGGTACCCGTTTTTGTAAAAAAAAAAAAATGATTAAAAACAAAACGTAAATACATAATTCTCCTTCGCATTTATTTGTTTCTTTGCACTATAGTTATTTTAAATGTAGCTATAATTGCGGTTTCTATTAAATATTTGAAATAAATTTTAATTTTTGCTGAAACTTTGTGCAATAACAACTAAACATTTATTAATGATTAGCATTTGCCCGCGCTACTTCGCTCCCGCTCTTCCCTACTCCACCCTACTATACCCTATTCCATCCTACTCTACCCTACTCCACCCTACTCCACCCTACTCCACCCTACTCTACCCTACTAATACCCTACTCCACCCTATTATACCCTACTCCACCCTACTCTATCCTACTCCACCCTACTATACCCTACTCTACCCTACTCCACCCTACTCTACCCTACTCCACCCTATTCTATCCTACACTACCCTACTCTACTCTGCCCTAAACTAATTTTCATGTTTTTTTTTTATAAGAACCTCCTCACAATAACGAAGACAAAAAAAAAGCGAAATCGGTCCAGCCGCTCACGCGTGATTGCGTGACCAAGGAAATAGGGATTCATTTTTATTCACCGTTATTTAATCGTTTTAATCCCGTGGAGGGTCGATCCGGCGCGCTAACATCGATGTTATCGTGAGTCGGGACGTAGGGTACAGATTTATTGTCACATCAAATGCCGCAGGGTTGTGCTCACACAACATAAGTAAAGCTAAATTGTTTGTGGGCAGTGCTGCCGCGTGTGTTCGGATTGCGGGTCGCGATCACCGGGAGCGGGCCCGTCGTCGCGCTGGCACGCGCACTACACGGTGTGCGACTCGTGCTACCAGCAGCGCAACAAGGGTTCCTGCTGCCCGCTGTGCCGCAGGGCCTACCGCGCCGCCGCCTACCGGGACATGATACGTTGTATACTTTGTAAAAGGTCAGTCTCTCATCACCGTCGCGTGGCACGCGCACTACACTGTGTGCGACTCGTGCTACCAGCAGCGCAACAAGGGCTCGTAGTGTATATTTTGTAAAAGGTCATAATAGTCATTCGGCCTTCTGGGCGTAACTCATGATACTTGAGTAAATAAAAGGATGTAAGTAGTACATCTATCGTTTTTTTGTTTTTTTTAAATGACAAGACTGATTTTAATTCTAACTACGCAACATAACGCGCATGGAAAAGCAACGAAGTTTGCTATCCGCATGCGGGGAGCTCTCACATGGTTTAGAATGCGGGTATTTCCCGCATACTGAAAGATCAGACTGTTTAAAGTAAGAAAAAAATCTTTTTCTTTATGTACTGCTGTAATTCGTATATTTAATACTGTAGTATTTTTTGGTGTAGATACGTGCATGGAATGTGCGACCCCGACGCGGAACCTCAGCAATACAGACTGAAGAAGGAACAGAATCCATCATACGAGTACAGCTGTCCAATTTGCAAAGCACAGATGCAGCTGACTGGCTCAAAAACTGGATGTAAGTATATATATTATAAATTACCCCTACAGTTGAACGTGTATTTCAGGAGCGCGCGTCAATCATCACTATTAAACCTATACAACATTCGTTTGAAAGTAATATGTATGTAAAGAATTTATATAAAAAATCTTAATTGTATCATAAAAAATCACAAAGTTAGTAGAAAATTATCTTACACACATACTCACAGACTTTCGCCTTTATAATATTACTAACTAAGCTTGTTACCTTACCTGGTGCTCCGTAAAAACACATGGTCACTGGGCCATCCGGGCGACTAAGGGGTTCTTTTTCCCGCACCCAGATGTGCGCTGGCGCCTAATACCCGCTGTGTCCTGCCGTGACCTGTGTTATACTTAGTATTGATGGTGTCCAACTTGTGACTTTTTTAAAAATATTTTTGGGAAAAAAAATTAAACATAGTATAAAAATTATTGGCATCGATTCAGTTACCGATTCTGAACAAACTATATTCATGTTTTGCATTAAAAAAAATGTTGTAGAGTAATATGATACTTTTAGCATTTCAAGAGCGTGCCTAAGACATTGCAATTTAGAGTCTATGACAACGTTATTAAGTCACAAATGAAATGCGTTCCATATTTCGACGTCATAAAAAATAAATTTGAGATTACCGCTTTATTGTCCGGCAGTAAAGTCGATAATTGAAAAACAAATTTTTGCATTTACAGAATTATTGCCCGGGAAAATAAAAATGTAGGGGGTGTCGATTTTTTTTTTTTAAATTTGAAGACTTATTTTCTTATTCTTGTCACTTTTAACAGCTTTCGATGAAGACACTGTTGCCTCAACATCTCAAGACTCGTCGTTCGGTGATGAGAATTCGCAGCAAGAACAGGATCCTCTTGCTATAGAACCAAAGGTAATATTTTATCTTACAATACTTTTCATTTGTATGTACTTTAAAAATTTTTGTTATTTGCTTGAATTCGTGTGAGAAGTGATGACAATACTTTTCATTTGTATGTACTTTAAAAAATTTGTTATTTGCTTGAATTCGTGTGAGAAGTGATATGAAAGAAAAAAGAGTTAATGATAGCATGACGAGTGACAGGACAGAATGGAAGAAAAAAACGTGTTGCGCCGACCCCGAATAATACGGGACAAAGACATGGGGCTGATTCGCTTATTATTTATGTTAGAAAGCAAAATGGCAGTATACAAGGCTGTCCTCAAACCTGTTTGGACATACGGTATTGAGCTCTGGGGAACTGCAAGTAACAGCAACATAGACATTCTGGAAAGGTTCTAAAATAAGGCTATGAGCATGTTCAACATACTAAAAAGAATCAATAACAAATATATCCTACAAGATCTTAGGTTAAAGACTGTTAAAGAAGAAATTTCCAAAAGGGTTGCAAAATACCAGAAAAAGCTATCCAAGCATGTAAGTGCCCTGGCCTTTAAGCTGTCTGGATCTGGAAGTATCGAATTCTCAAGACTGAGGAGAAATAGTGTGCCTAGCCTCATAGACCGATTCATCAGCTAGTTTGAAGAGAAACTCTTTGGATGTTTCTCTTCAATACAATCTGCCATAATCCAGACAATAAGTCAGACACAGAAGCGGCTAATAGAATAGAATAGAATAGACTTTATTGTACACCAAAAAGTAATACAGCTTATACAAAAACTTCAATTTGTGGGCACAAATTTTTTGGTTTTGGCGGTCTTATCGCTGAAAGCGATATCTTCCACACAACCTTAGGATGGATAAGAGCTAAATGTTTATTCAACAGATTGCTGCGATGCAGAATACAAAACAGAATATGTTAGAAATTTTTAATTTCTCAGTTTCTTTTTTAATTTCTTTTCTATTATAAAATGTTTTTATTATACGCCTAAACCTTTCTCATGAATCGCTCAACGGATTTTCATGTGGTTTTTACTAATAAACGGATCAATTGGCAAAAACTGTGTAAATCCGTGTAGTAGTTTTTGAGTAATTCATAAACATACAGACAGATGCAATAGAGGACTTTGTTTTTATAGTATCTAGTAGCTTTTGCCCGCGGCTTCGCCCGCGTGGCATTAGGTACTTAAGGAATCGGGACAAAAGGTAGCCTATGTTCTTTTCCATGTCAAAGGCTATATGCATGCCAAATTTTATCCAAATCCGTTCAGCCGTTTTTGCGTGATTAAGTAACAAACATCCAGACTTTCACATTTATAATATTAGTTAAAAGCTGCTGTTTTGACACGGAATTCTTTAAAACAGTTCCTATAACTTAATACTCAATGAAGCTACCTATGATAGGAACATTAATAAATTATTCTTTTTTTTCTTTCAGCCCGACGTCGGTCTTGGTAAAGGCAAGCCATTCACAGTGTCAGCGAAGGTAGCGAAAAAGAAAATAGGTGGATACAAGCTAAAGGGCGGGTTTCCTCCGTCTGGTAAACTGGGTTTCCAGAAGCGACAAAGGTCTGTTCTAGACTTTGGGCGGAAGAGAGGATCTAAACCAAAGATGAGGGGAGTGTTTGGAGTACCGGGACTGGGCTTGCAGAGGCCCCAAGCTCCTGATAATAAAACTCCTGAAGATGATCCAGGTACAGTATTCTGATTCTGTCAGTGTCGTTAAAGATTAGGTATTGAGTGAAGCTAGTTGTGTCAGTGCTGACTAACTGGTCTTATCGTCTTAAATATGACGTATCGGTCTTTAGAGTCACTCTGGTTACATTGATAAAGATAGTATTCTACATAACTAAACCTTGTCTGAAATTTAATGGGCGATATTTTGCAGCCAGGTAGAGTAAATTCTTTTTCGGTTGAACTACATTACATACCAGGTCAACAATCCTTTTCCGTCAAATAGGACAAGAAAGAGAGCGGCATGTTGATTCCGCCGTGGCGGACCTAAGTTGTAAATGCTATCGTACTGTGAAAGTGCGTTTCGGAGCGACCAGATGTAGTTGAAGTTCAACACTAAGTTATTGGAACTGTTTTCTTTTGTTTTAGGTGTGGAGAATAAATTAGTACTATGTTCAAGCAAAGACAAGTTCGTTCTAACGCAAGACCTGTGCGTTATGTGCGGCGCTATCGGAACTGACTCTGAAGGGTGCCTTATTGCCTGTGCGCAGTGCGGACAGACGTATCATCCTTATTGTGTTAATATTAAGGTGAGTTGTTCATTGTTAACAATTAGATGTCATATATTATGTTTAATAGGGAGCCTTTATGTCATGATGACATCTTCGTTTTCCGTTAAATTAGTTGTTTTCTATTGTAATTTGTATAGTGGAATATTTTAAGTTGATCAGCATGCTATTTACACTACTATCCAAAAGTTTGAAGACAGCCAGGTAAAATAAAAAAAGAAGACAAAGCAACAGGCCTACTTTTCACATATGGGCAAAAATTTATAGTGACTTTGATAATTGGGGCTGAGGGCTGAAAAAAAAATTGTAATTCCTCGGATTAAAACTTAACTCGTACCAAATGTCATCAAAATAGCTTCAGTAGTTTAACTGTGAAAGCATAACAGACTGACAAAGTTACTTTCACATTTATAATATTAGTATGTATTATTGTTGTATACAGGTATCTCAAGTAATCGTAACGCAAGGCTGGCGTTGCTTAGACTGCACAGTGTGCGAGGGTTGCGGCGCGCGCGGCGACGAGACGCTGCTGCTGCTGTGCGACGACTGCGACACCACGTGGCACACGTACTGCGCGCGCCCGCCGCTGGCCGACGTGCCGCGCGGGCCCTGGCGCTGCGAGCGCTGTCGCCGCTGCCTCGTGTGCGGCACGAGGCACACGCTCCAGTGGTGCGACAACTATACAGGTACTCAACTGTTTATTACCAATAAGGCTGCGTTTCCCCTGAAGCGAAACTAGGCGGAGTGGGGCGGACAAAAGCACTAAAAAGTGTCAAGTGTTTCTATAACGGCCTGGTCACGACTTCACTCATAGCGGTTCGCGGTGCGGCAAGCTGGGCGATCAATTTTCAGTCCAGCCTGTCCTATACTGTTCTCCCTTCAGCGAGAACCTAAGTGGACTATAATTTATCATCTATTAATACTTGAGATAACGTTTTGTTTTAATGACAGTTATTTTTTTCTGTAGAATGTGCTCCGTGCGCGTCGCTAGTGATGTGCTGCGTGTGCTCGGAGCCGTACTCGGACGGCGAGCTCATCATACAATGCGAGGGCTGCCGGCGCTGGCTACATGCGTCTTGCGACTCCATACGCAGCGAGAACGACGCTGAAGTGTGTTGTCGTGCTGGGTAAATATATTATAAATATTATTTTAAAACCTATGTCTTCTTAGGTTATTAAATGTCCTGAAAGAAACATCATTACTGGCATAGTCACTCGCGAGGAGCGCGTCCCTCAGAAATAAATTCAAACTAATCAATATACATAATCTGCCTTCTCTTTGTATCATAGAAAACATTTTGTATGTTCGTAAAAACTTAGACTCTTTAAAATTAGAAACGATTGTGACAACAAAAATACGCATAGTAAACACAAAATTGTATTACACAAATGGAGATTAGCTAAGACTAGCAAGTCATTCTTTGTAAACAGCAATCGCTTTTATAATGTTACGTACGTGGGTAATCAAATGCCGATTTACTGACGAGAGAACTTTATTCACCACAAACAATAACAAATTAGTCCAGTCAACAATAATCCGAATCGCAATTAACACTAGAGTACCGTTACACTATCGCTTAGGTCGTTAAGTAAAATCACTTCAAGTACTTGGGTAGTTCGCTCTTGATCGCAGTCGAAATCACAACTGACTCGCTTCCAGCCGGGGGCTCGAATTTATATGCGGAGCCAAGAAAATTCTAGATACCGACGTCCCCGGATCTATCCAGAATGCCAGAACAATTGAATCGCTTCTCGAAGTCTTAAATCATTTTTATTGCTCGTGGTAATAAGAGTCACTTTCATGCGAATTTCGACTCTATTGTTAAAGACGGAAAGTATCATTTCCCTTATCGGTACATAGAATACCTAACTACTAGTGGTACTGGCTGTGTGGATGTTTCGAGATTTTTCTAAGCCTGTCTACGTCCAACCATTCTAGACCTTTCGAATAGCAATGCGTTTTAATTATTACGTGCTACTCTTTATTTTCTCGGAGATATGGCGTGTTCACGTTTAATGGCGTAACAATAACAAGCTGCCAAGGGTGGTGACTGAACTTAGCCAGTGAAAATTCAAAACTCATATCATATTACAAGGTTAAAGACTATGTCGAAGATACGCTTGTTTGACAATGACTATTTCTGTACATGTGGCTCCCTGGTAACTCATTAATATTGTGTCTATTAACTGTTCTATTTTGTTTTAATATCATAATTATACATTTTTTTTACAAAATTCTTTGCTGATTTATTTTGTTGATATTTTTTATTATAGTTGTAATTATTTATATTCTTTTTGTTTTTCTTTAAATAGCCTTTTTTTTTTATTATGTGAATGTCAAAAAACTGTAGAGATTATGAATTTTTAGATTATTTCTCATTACAACTTACTTTTTTATTATGATATTTTTGTGTATAATATTGACTGGTCTACAGTGTTCTTACATAATATCTATTATTGTTGTAATATCGAAATATTGTAATAATAGCCACTTTTTTAAAAGAGTAACCCATGGTGTTTCTTGTTGGTTCTTTTCCATAGGAAATGATCAATTTGGAACCGTGCTATTAGCTTCTGAAGTTTTATAAGTGACCATGTAGGCCTATGTGAAACAAAAATATTACAATTTTGAATCATAGTATGGTTCCTTTCCTCTTAGCTACAAGTGCATACTGTGTCGCGGGCGTGAGCTGCCCCCGCCGCACCTGGCGCGCGCCATCACGGCGGGCGCGCCGCCCCCCAGCGCCGCCCCCGCGCCGCGCCCGCTGCCGCGCCCCACGCCGCAGTCGCTGGGGCTGGCGGGCGAGTACTACGTCGACGACGTGTGCCTCTCGCAGCGCGGTGCGCATCACATGAAGCAGCTCGAGGCCGAGATGGGCATCACGCACACCAGGCGCAAACGGAGGTTCAACAAGAATGACAACACAGAAAAAGACGCAGGTGATTATGCATCAGTGTTGTTCGTGAGTGCTTTCAAAGCTTCGCATGCTTTTATCGTAGTTATTTTAGTTTCTTATATTATCGTATGCTTTTTATAAACCCTTTTATGCTGTATTACCCAATGCCAGGGAAAGAATGATACCTCTTCCTCTATCTATGCCTAATATTTTATCATTGCTTTATGTAGTTATATATAAATATATTTATTTAGTACATGTAAGAGGTGTATCTAACATGAGTTTTTGTATGTTCGACGCTGGCATTGTGGATTAGAAATAATGGCATCTATTGAAACAGTGGTTCAGAATGCAGACGTCGAGATGGGCGACGACTCCAAGCCAGACAGCACGGCCGAAGTTAAGGAGGAACCTGGTGAGTCATTTGACAACTTTTTATAAAGAAAATCCAAGCAGGTTTTAACATTATCGATACATAGCTCTCATATAGTTAGTAGAGAAAGCAAACATTAAAAAAAGAATGTTAAAAAATATATAAAGAAAAAATATATCAATAAAGTTTATTTTATTCTATAATAAAATGAAATACATATTTTCTCGAATGTCAATTTAGAATGCGTTTACACCGAATAATCGTCAAGATTCATTCACACAGTTAATAAAAAAAAATTCTTACACTCAAACTTGATATATCTTTTTATTTAAAATAAATCGTATTAAAGACATACAAAGATTACTTAAATTTAGTCAATTACCTAATCAGTTTAGGTAAATACCTAGTTGTAAATTTTTTTACATAAAATTCTTAGACAATTTTTTAGATTAAAGACATTTTAAGATTGTTTACATTTAGTTAACTATCTAAATCTATGGAATATAGTTCAAGCAAAACAAGAACAAATTAAAATACTGTTTAATATAATATATTCTCAAAACAAAACAGTTCCTCAACATAAAACTTGGTGAAAACGTAGCTTCACTATTGAACTTTTCATCAAACAGGTGTACCCAACACGAATTTCAAGGAAGGCATTCTATGGAACGTGGCAAACGACGGCCCGCCTCCTGAAGGCTTCACGATATACACCACCGACTCAGGACTTACGGTACTGCGTAGAAAGAGACAGAGGAACTTGAACAAGCTCGGCATCGGCGGGTTCGTTGTTAGACAGAGACAGACCACGGCTAAGGCGCAGGCCGATGACGAGAAAGAGGGAGATGGAACACAAGCTTCTGGAGGTGAGACATAGTTTTGTTAAGGGTATTATGATCGTGAAACCACAAATTGGTAGGAAAGAGACGAATATTAGGACTTGTCAATAGTTTCCTTGTTTTTTTTTTATATAAATAGGCAATATCCAAACATGCTCACTTAATGTTGTAATTGTAACTTGTATGTAGATAGAGGTGTCTCCATCCATAAGGCTGTGATGGATTTAGGATCCATGTTTTGACCAAACTCGTGAATAAAATGTTATGGGGTTGAACGGAAAGTGCTATATTCAGCACGTGACGTTAAGAAGTCAAAATCAAATAAACCATTTACAGGCACTTTTGAAATGTAAAGAAGTAAGTAAGAAAAAAAAATGATGCTAATTGCACATTCCAAAGCACAGATTTCTATGGGAAAGAATGTGCAAGAAATTCCACGAACACTCTTTTCAAACATGTTAAACAGTTGTGCAACATACACGCTCCGGTTTACCTGTAAAACTCAACTGTACAGGCAAACCTGTCAGATATACCCTACCGTGTATGGCTTTACAAATATCTCGGTTATATGTAGCCAGAGAAGAAACAAGGGATTGAATAGTTATTTGTTTATATAGAATCGCCGAGCAACAAGCGCAAACCGCGTCGGAAGCCGCGGTCTAAACTGATGGAGCAGTTCCCGTCATACATGCAAGAAGCATTTTTCGGCAAAGACTTACTGGAACCGACTAAACCTGCTGTCACTTCTACTGGTAAGAACACCATGTCTATTAGTTAAACAATAGTATATTATGATATAAGTGTGTAATGTTAGTGATTACTGTCGAGGCGGTATTTAGACCCGAGCCGTGGCGAGGGCCTTAATAATAATAATAATAATTTATTTAATTCAGACAATACAATCCAATCAATCAATCTTAAGGGAGCCGAGAACGGTTCATTAATTACTCACGTGTATCATACGACGTTTTTCAATACACTTGTGAAGAAAATAACTGTAAAAATCACAGAACAGAGGAATGTAGATAGAAATCGCATAGCACTTTATTTGTATCGGGACCAGCGTGCCCAAACTCACACAAAGACAGGTATATCATATTTCATAACACTTAAACTGCATTCTTTCAATTAATATTAAAATGCCCAATCACATTAAGGATTTCTTTTAAGTGTTATGAAATATGATATGTGTTATGGAATAAATAGCATAAAGTCAACTTCTATTTGTTTCTTTTTTTAAGATCTTATTTTTCAAAAATAATCAAAATAAAATAAACCAGGGCTAACCGATGATAGGATATAACAATATTTGATACATTCTTGGTTCTTCTGTCGTGTTTGCACTTCAAAACAGCACAGATGGGCATTTTTATATTTTTTTATCTAGTTATTATCGCCGTGGCGACCGTAACTAGACTGATGTACGCGGCGCATGCGTAATGTAGCATAAGCGGTACTCCGCAAAACTCGAGGTACGCACGCTCCGCCTACTTACTCTTTCTATCTACTGAATGATTCCTATGTTCTGTGGTAAAAATAGTACTTAAACTTTTGTGGCGGTAAAAATCTGTTTTCATATGCGCGCCCATATTTTTTTTTAAATTTACCTTTCAATACACTCATTGAAAAGAATAACCGGGGATTGACTGGCGACTCGTGGGACACGACCTGAGCCCAGCCTGATACGATACATGTAAAGATGCAGGTTTGAAACTGCAAAAAGTTTCAGGAGTTAATTATGTTAGTGATTCTCGACCCGAATCAATAATAAAATGAGTAGGTGAAGCCAAGTGGGGTGAAGCCAATCTAGTGGGATTCAACGCCGCCAAAACACAAGCGTGTCTTTTCACTGCCAAAAGGAGCCCGTGCACCTTGGTTCCTACTTTTCGGAATTTATCCCTGGAGTACACCGACCGCCTTCAGCTCTTGGGGATTGAAATTCCTTCAGACCTTAACTTTGGGCGGTTCATTGAGTCCAAAGCCAAGGTAGCTGCTAGGAAGCTGGGCGTTCTTGCAAAGGTCCGGCGGTACTTCACACCGGGACAGCTTTTAATGTTATACAAAGCACAGGTCCGTTCGTGTGTGGAGTACTGCAGTCACATATGGGCTGGTGCTGCAAAATGCCACCTGGCAGCTTTGGACTCGGTGGAAAGGCGTGCAAAGAGGCTAATTGGTGATCCAGATTTGGTTAAGTCCAACCTTCAAAGCCTTGAGCATAGGCGTAGGGTAGCCAGCCTTTCGGTGTTTTACAGGATGCATTTTGGAGAGTGTGCGCAGGAATTGCATGACTTGATTCTGCCATCGCAATTCTACCATCGGACAACCCGACGTACGGCGAATATTCACCCTTACGTTGTTGAAACCTCTACGGTCCGGACTAAGCGTTTCGCCTCGTCGTTTATACCGCGTACGTCGAAGGACTGGAACAGTCTGCCTTCTGCGGTCTTCCCGTCCGATTATAATTTGGGTGTCTTCAAGGCTAGAGTGAATAGGCTCTTAATAAACTAGTGCGCCTCACCATCAAAGATTGCATCGCTACTTACCATCAGGTGGGATCGCAGTCAAGCACTAGTTTATCTCAATTAAAAAAAAAAAAAAAAGGTATTTTTTATTTTATTTTCTTATTTATGGAAATCGGTATGTGTGAACTACCTTTGTTAAAACGCAACCAGTCTGATACGTGCCTTATAACCGCGCTTTCACACACACAAACACGCAATTATAGTTCCACAAAGCACCTATCATCGTCCCGCACGGAACACCCTAGTCACGCCCCCACGGCCATCGATCAATCGATTTACTTTAGTGTAATTGATGTCGCCGGCGTGTGCATGCATACGCGTGCACTTTCTGCCTTCGGTTAACGGTTACGTACGCGGTGTCTAGTGCTAAAAAATGACCGCTGCGGTGGTCCAGTGGATTGGCCTCCGCGTTCTCCGGATCCAACACTCCTTGACTTTTATTTGTGGGGAAATGTAAAAAGACTAGTGTACGCAGAGGAAATCACCAGTGTTACACAATTACGTCAAAAGGTGATCAGTGCTTTCGAAACTTTGAAAACAAATGTGTTTGTGCTACGTAAATTAAAAGAAAATCAACAACGTCATGCTAGACTCTGCCTGGATTGTGAAGGTGGACACTTTGAACAATACCTCCAGGTAACATAAGTACATATTCTTCGTGTTTTAATCAAAGACTACGATTTGACAATACGAATGTTGCATGTTTTTTCCATTTCATAAATAGTGAGGTACCGCAACCGATACTAACCAAAAAACCGAAAAAAATTCGTAAAAATAATTTCGTTTTTAATGCAACTAATTATGATCAGCTTTTGTATTTCCTGAAAGTAATTTGGTAGACGCAAATACTCATAAAATAAATTATAATTTAAGCTTAAGAATTGAAAGACTAGCTAAAGCTGTGTTATTTTATTTTTTCGTCTCGATTTGGTTATGAGGAAAATATATAACTATTCAAGCTAATATTTTTGCTGAAATATTATATTATAACTTAACGAATAGGTACTATTAATAATGACTTCGGTTTGAAAACTAATAATAAATAATTGTAAAAACATACCTAAGTCCTCTTCGTGTACTATTTTCGTGCGGGTCGCTTAAAAATTGTAGCAATAAAAACGAATTATGTGTCGGTTTCTTACAATGTAGACATTTGTATTTAGAGCTTAACGACCAATGAGGATAACTTTTTTAATTCTAAAGCATACAAGGCAGCTACCTAAAAATGTGGGTCTACGTTTATTCATGCAGTCCAGTTGACTATGATCAGATAGGTTGCAGTAAATAAAACTTTTGGTGGGTTAAAGCCACTGCCTTAATTCTCGTTAGTCATACAGTACATTTATAGGGTCATCAGGACCGTCACTTTCATTAGGCTTGAATACATTGGCAAGATGAGCGAGGAGGAGTGGCAGGCGGACGCCTCCTTCTGCGAAGCAGTAATGCTAGCAAAGGAGGAGGCCGACCGCACTAAGCAACGACAGTCATACCCCAGCCGCTGCCGGGATTCCGATCTGAAGATTTGATCCGGACTGAGCCCAAGACGTCGACGGCGCGAACTGTTCCTGAGCGTTTCAAGGAGTTATCACCAGAAAAAGCTTGGTGGGTGAAAATCGAAAGACGGGCATTTAATTATCAGTCGAGCTCTGAACCGCCATGGACACACACCAGAAACGAGCTGTTGCGTTATTACTTATTTCACAGAAGAATTAAAAACAGCTTTACAACAGCTTTAAAAACGGCTTTTATGGCTCTGGATGCATCGGATTTCCCTGCCCGCTGAAGGCAACTGTGGGCGCTAACCGACCTCAAAGCGTGCGGGCGCTACCCACCGAGGCTGCGGGTGACCGAAGCTCGCGCGATTCTACTAGTTCCTTGTCATTGCAGTGGGAGCCGCAAACAACTGCGCGCACCACGGCCGTAAAGCGCGTCGTGAAACGTGTTTTAATTTTTTACATATATATCTCTAGCATTCTACAGAAGTGAAAACCGCTTCGTGAGTTCTTAGCCTAAGTAAAAGGCGGAGTGTTAAAAAATATGGTTATATTTTTGATTATTTTAGTTTTCAATTCATATTAGACAAACACATACAGTATCTTAGTCCTATTTTCCATAAAGGTTCTAATGTTAAAAAACCGGTATGAAAAATCGAATTTGGAGACATCACTTTTACTAAAAATCTGGCAACATATTTTCAGAAATTGACATTTGCACATGTCAAATCATAGTCTTTGATTAAAAAATGAACGATAGGTACTTAGGTAATTTATTTATTTTATTTGTGAACATAAAAAAATAATTTCTAAATAAGTTGTTAGCCAAATCAATTTGATTCGTGTAAATCAGTTGATTTAAAATTTTTAACTACGCCAAAAATACCTACCTATCTGCCGAGATAAATTATTATAAACCCTATCTACCTACTTAATTAGCACAAATTATCTTGAAGTATTTTTGTCGGTTCTCAGCCCGTTAAAAAGTAGGTAGAGAAATTTTACATCAATCAATTTAATCCACAAATAAAAACGAAATTACTACGGAAAACTGACCTTGACAATGAATTAAGTACCTACAACGCGCCGACTGCTATTGCATGTAGGTAGGTATGTACATATCTACCTACTACTTACTAGACGCCGTCGTCCGTTTTGTTTAGTGCCTAACCCACACGCGCGCGCACGCTTTCATCATACCGACAGGTCATGTCAACATCTTGTAGTTACAACAAAATACTAACATTATGCGTCTCAGTCACGGTATCAGTAATAAAGCAAAACTAAGGCTAACATAAATAAACATTATTTTGGCTAAGCTATGTTCCGTCTAACTTGCAATCCAAGTTTCAAAGTTATCCAGCAGGGACACGAATATTGCGTACGTGCTATGTAATGGTGCCTTTACACGTGGAACCAGCTTCGGCCAATCGCAATCCCTAGCCATTGTGTAAATGGGGTCTTGGTCATCCCCCGCTCTTGGGCGGAGCGCGAGATAGTGTTACACTTTTACTGACTAAAAACCCACTCCTGTTCCTTCTTGCCTTTCGTACCGGGACCGAGCTTGCCTTTCGGTTAACCCTGGCCCCAGTAGGCTTCGACCCGGCTGGGCCCCTGCTGCTGCTGACAACACCTTGAGGCGCGCGGGAACAGTGCGCGCCGTCGACGACTTGGGCTGGGTCCGGACAGATACCGGACTGTCGGATAGCGAGCTACCCATTGCTCGCCGTCCGCAAGCCCGCGCCTACCGTGGCCGGAAATCGGGATCGGAATCCCGGCGGTGGCTGGGGCGCTGTGAGCGCCGCCGTTGCCTGATGCGGTCGGCATCCTCCTTTGCTAGCATTACACAATGGCTAGGGATGGCGGTTGACCGAGGTTGGGCTCACGTGTAAACGCTTAAAAATTTGTTAATTAACGAAATTACTTTCATCATCGAAATTGAACTAGGACCATCTAAGGTTAAATTATTCATTTCGTAGAATAAGTGGGCGGAGCGTCGTACAGGTTGACGCCCTCACACACAGTGACATGACGTACGATAAATCGCAACGGGTGATTCTGTTTTTTTAGGAAGTGTATTTAGAGAGTTATTCTGAAAAACGGTTAAAATTAAATAAAAGTAAAATAGCAAGTATTACTGATTATTGACCAGGTTTCGTATTTTTACATGATTATTTATAAGTTTTATTACCACCTCCTGAAATATTGTGCAGTTTTAAAACTGCACCTTGTATAATTATGGCGGTGAGAGGTTGAACAATAAGGTTTTAACTACATTATAGCACTAGTGCGTAATGGTAATCAAAATGTCACAGTTTGGTCACAAGGGCCATTATGTACCTAAGTGCAGTGCAATAAGAGTCACTTTCTGAGCAAGTGTATTGAAAACAGTTTTTACATTATTTTAACATCTGAGGCACCAGTGTACCAAATACGGTACACCTTATACCAGCTAATTTAAATCTGCCAAGAGTACCGAATTCGGTACACTTGTGCCTGAGAGGTTAATTAAGCTAAGTGAGAATACCGGGAGTCCCATTACAACAAAATTTATTGTGTTTCGTTATTATTTAAAGCTCGACAAGATAAAACCGTACCTTAGTGAAATAATAACCCTTCCTTGGCTTTGTCATTGTTAGACTGGAATTTATGCAGTAAAGATGTTACAGGTCTATTTTATTTGCATCACATGTGCTTTCAAATTTGGTATGTACCTGGTATTTAGAGGATACTAATTTCTTTTCCTTCCTCAGCAAATCCAGCAGAAAGTCCAGGTGGTACTCTACGTCCCGCCACACCGGAGGGGTCCCGTGAACTGCGCGATTTCAAGTGGGAAGTCGACAACTCTGACAGTGACGGTGAAGATGTACTCGCTGCGTTGACATCCTTCAATGATCATGACGTGTCTGTCACTATATCATTGAATACGGTAAGTTTAAATTTAGATGCAGCAATGGTTTAAAGAAAATTATAGCCTATTCACGTTATGAAAATAAGAATAAAAATTAAAATGTTCATATTGGCAAAAACTTTTTAATAGTAGTATTTTTAGATATCAATAAATTAAGTAATTTTATTAAGATTAATCGGAATCGTCAGTTTTGACTTTAATTTTTATGAACAGGTGAGGTATTAATTTTTAAAATTGATAAAGGACGCGTCCTTTCTGTGTCTGAAGGTCTTGCTTCAACTGGTCAATGTAAACACGGCTTTCTAATTTACTATGTTCTAATTGGCCAAGTGGCTAAGCTGAATGACAATGATGAATCACTATTGTCTTAACGTGAATACACTATAGTAAATACAATGGTATAATTAAACACACCTCTTTTTAGAAGTTTGTCAAATGTCATCGTATTATCAAGATTAGACTACGGGAATTGCTGAGAAGCACGATTATAACAATATTCTTCTTACTATAATTTATAGTACCTACTTCTATAAAGTTTGGGTTTCTTATAAAAGCGTTACAAGCAGCAGTCAAATCTGAAAGTAAAGTCGTAAACGTCATTGTCATAAGTTATTCCATTGCGTTTTAATATATTTTTATTCAAGGCGAAAACCCCAGGGTACCCCTTAAAGTTCAAATTTTCTAAAGTTTTTTGCATTTTGCACTTGCAAAATTTAACCTAACACTGACCTCAATGACCTCAGGTAACCGGACTTAGGTTGTATGTCGATTAAAATATGATTGGCCGCCGTAACACATATTTATTTACAAAATTATAATAATTAAAATCATTAATACAACACTTTCAGTTTGTTTTAATTTGAATTTCGCGGGCTATCTTAGAGCATTATCCTCCTTTGACTGGAAAAAACCTAAACTGTTCTAAAAATACTTTAAATTTTCTCTCACAGGATGAAGTAGACATCCTAAACTCCCTAAAACCCAAAGACGAGAAGGAGAATTCTTCGTCCAACGCAGACGGCACAATGAAGATAAAGACAGAGATAGATGACGGACAGCTGAAACACACCGAAGACTCGACCGCGTTGAAGAACGCGATACTGGGCCCGCAGCCCGCGGAGGCTGAGCAACCGCCGACAGTGGCTACTGAGAGTATACCCACTGTGCATAGTACGAAGACTGAGGCCATTAGTGGTAAGTTTACAGATTATCATCCTTCCTCCAACATTTTGATGAAATGATACTTCGACTCGACTTTTTTGTGTCCACTCGACTTCATGTCGTCAAGTCTTTATTTTGTCATAGAGAATACATCATTATCAGTTCGCATCAATGTAAATTTTCAAGTAGAAAGTTTGCAATTTTTAGGCCTTTCGTGGACTTTATTTTGATTCTTGTGAATCACCACTGGACTACAAGTTGTGAAACACTAATATATTTGATAGATTTATAGTCTCAAGTAAGAACTTAAAATTAATAAGGAATATTAGTGAGAAGACCACTCACAATGCTAAAGGCGATTTTTTTTTGCAGACAATCTTTACCTTTTTTATTTTTACAATGATAAAGATCTACATTACGATAACTTTTATTGTAGAAACAGGTGGCTCATCGCAAGCATCGACGATATCTCCCAAAGACGACCTGTCACTGCTAGGTGTGAATCTGGACGCGATGGTGCGCGACGGTCTACCTGACATGGACAGCAATGATGTGGATGAAATATTCAAAGGAGTTCTTACTGATGATTCGCAGGTTAGTGTTTATTTTTACAGACAACGATTATTCTATTTTACATTGATATTCCAGTAACTTATCCACATTTAGTATTTTGTGTGTTTTTTTTGTTATTTAGTGTTTTGAATTTCTGACGACACTTTAATCTTATGAATGCGCACTACTTTGACATTCCCAGTGTGTAACCGTTCCTGTGATTTTTTTTATTAAATATACTAATGACTTAAATACCAAAATACGTCCAAATTCGAACAGAGTGCCGACTGCGAGTTGTTTTTACGTTAATGCGATCGAAACGTTTACCGCGTTTGGGTCTCTGATTGTTAAGAGCTTGGAGCGAGCCAATTGGAGCACCGAACTTATTGTGTCAATCGCGTTAACGTAAAATAAACTCGCACTAGGCACTCAGATCTTCTATTTCAATGGTATTGTAGTATATTTGTGTTGATGATAGCATCCCAATAAATTGTATCGTGTCCAGGAGTCGCAAGAGTCATCGGTATCGTATGTGAACTCCATGGCAAGCACGCCGTACTCACAACAACGGCAACAGCTTCAGAGCCCCATGGAATACACGTCGCCATATCCTGAGTTTGGAGGCAGCAGGTTAGTTTACAATATAAGTAACATTTGATTTTATACAGTTTAAATTTAAAAAAAAGTATAGATAAAAAAAGGCAAAATCTGACGAAAAATGCCACCACTAGGGATCCAGAATCATGTACTGGATCCATGGTATTCGTCGCGTCGATGTCTGACACATCATGTAGCATCTGGTAAACTGAATAAAAATACGTTTTTTTTTACCGAAAAACCAGTATAATGCTTCATTCTAATATAAAAAAAAACCGGCCACGCTCAGTGTAGGGTTCCGTAGTTTTCTGTCCGTCACAATAAGTGTCCCCACTTAAGTTACTTAAACACAATTATTCCCACTATACTTACCAAATATTCTTATTAATAACAATGAACGACAGATAACGAGCAATAACAAATACCACCAATGCCAACGAGAGACCAACTGAACAATTCGACAATATAATACCGACCCCATCAACTTAGGAAAAATTTTAACAACGCGAAGTAGCCCAAAGTACAGCGCCACATCTCGAGAAATTGGGTTACTAATTTGTACAAACTACGACGGGGACGGAAAGATGAGCTATGTTTTCTTTATTCTTTGTTGTACACATCATTTAGACTTACAATTACAAAATTTACATTTGATGTACATAGGCGAGCTTAACCCACGAATGGGTATTCTGACAGCAAACGAAACAATGAAGAATGAAATGTATGTTGGGTTTTCGGTGGTAATTTTGGATTGCGTAAACCGATTTTAATAATTCTTTTTTTTTTTTTAAAGAAGGATACTATTATATAATATGTAAACTAAGTTTAATAAAATTCTTGCATATACGGTTAAATTACAAACTTAGTTCAGAAATTATTTTGTACAAATTTTCAAAAACTGTTCTTTTTCCAATGTTCAAAGTATAACTTTAAAGTTCTACTTTTTCATATTTTCACATTGTTTTTTATTGTTGGAGCCATTATTTCCAAAAATATTGGCATTATCAAAAAATAATCGTAGTAAACCTCTACTCATTTTTAAATACCTATCCAACAATATATCACACGTTAGGGATGAAATGAAAAAAAAAAACTCTTCCCACTTTACGTGTAAAGGCTATTAATTCTTTTCTATTTCACTTTTTATTTTACCACTTTGTCGGCGTGATTGATATACATATTGGTACCAAATTTCTGCTTTCTAGTGCTAACGGTCACAGAGATTATCCGCGGACGGACATATAGACATGGCAAAACTATAAGGGTTCCTAGTTGACTAGGTAACCCTAAAAAATGTAATAAATCTTCAAAAGAATCTGGTGCCAAATTGAAACGTATCTGAGATAGGATTCCTTGCAACACTGCGGGTTGTGAAATAGTATAAAATGGTACAAAAAAGTGAAATCTTCATAACATTTAGATAGTACCGGTTACCAGTTAACGGTCGAATTAAAAATAAAAAAATAATTCTAAATGTATACAAGGGTTATATTTTATTGTTGTAGTAGTAACAGTGCGATGAGCCCAATCTTCGAGAGCGGCAACGGCAACACGTGGCCCGACGCTGCGCAGGCGCCGCCACCCACTTACAACCAGCGCAGCGCCGACAAGATGAGAGCTGATGAGAGTACGTATTTGCACACACAATTGCATCCACATAAGTATATAGAAAATGAAAAGAAAATTGCACACACGGCCACAGTAAAGCCTGTTGTCCATGGACGCGTACGCCACAGTATTACAAATATTCCCTACAGTAGCGCGACGAATGTACTTGCGCAAAGCAACGGAGGAGAACTCGCGGGGTGTCGGGCGACGCGGGCAGCGTACCGCAAACACGCTTAGTTTGCGGTACCGAGCGCGAAGGGCAAACGCGGCCGTGTTTTTTGTGTAATAATTATGCTTATATATTCTATAATGGTGCACACAAACTGTTCTGTGTACGGATGGAAATCGACATCGAAATCCCAGAAGGACTTAAAGTTTCATAGATTTCCCCGCGACGAGAGGTAGGGTTTTTCATTTGTGTACCATAAACTAATGGAATATTCTAGTCGCCCCGCCTTTAAGACAAAACTGTGACTTGTGCACACAATTTTGGCCACTTTTCCTTGTATTTTTATGTCTGGTAGGCTGGCAGGTACGTAATAGTTGTCACTGATTGCGTGTGGAGTAGTAAAGTAGCCATTGGAGTAATTAAATATTTCAAAATGTAATTGATTATGAAATTAAGCTTATGACAGCGAACGCTGGCGTTTGCTGTCTTTCTATTGTGTCGCTGTAATAATAACAATTATTTTGAATGTACATATGAATAAATGATTCCACCATAATAGTAATAATCACAATTGTTTTTAATTCCCATTTTTTGACAACCCTTGCATATTTGCTTGTGACAACGTAAGTACCTACACTGGCGGCAGCATCGCGCGTCATCAAAGGCTTTGCGCTTCTGTAGGGAATTTAATACTGTGGCTTAGCTTCTCGCAGCTTACATACCAAAATATCGACACAGCGGCATCGACATGAAGGCACGACATTGCAGCTTCGTCGACAGTTTTATATGTAAGCTTCACGCAGGCGTACACAAAGCATATAAAGACCAGATACGCGTCTATGAAGCTACGCGGCCATGGACAGTAGGCCTTAGGAATAATTTATTACGCAAAAAATATCTCGCATAGCAGTGTCTCAAAATATTTAACATTATAATAAAAAATAAATAAAAAACAAAACATCAATGTATCAGTTTTTGCGGGTTGACATGTCAGCTTACAGCATATTTTTTTTTTTTTTGTTTATTACCGGTTGCTCAGTGAAGTTAGTGATTTATTGTAATTTGATCTTCTATCTCCAGCTAAAACTTCGCAATTTACTAATTCACCACTTAAATAGGTCTAGGTTCAGCTGCAACAATATCAGCCGTCTTATACGCCAACACGAACCATCCGGAATGGAAAACAGAGTTCCCCAACTGGGTGGACCGATGTAAGCAAATACTGAAGAAATGGCGCGCCTTACCGTCCGATCAGAAAGCGCCATACTTACAGCGCGCCAGGGACAACCGCAGCGCCATCCGCATGAAGAAGGCTCAGCAGGTATGTCCGCTTGTGTGTCACTAGATGTGGTGTGTGCTAACCCAACTCACTTACCACCGTGTTTATACTGTGTGTCATTCACACCGGGTCGCTAGAACGGCCACACTGAACCACTATTCAGTATCGCCCTGCTAGTTACCTTCAGTATTTCACTGTGCGTTGAAAAACGTACCATTGTTTAGAATAATTGTTTAGTAAAATATCAGTCTTTGATTTGTCTCTCTCACGGTCGTCTTAGGAAGTATTATCTGTTGTTAATACCACGGTTGCTGTAGATTCTGTCGCCTGTCTCAACGCTAGCACAAGTGTACATAACGCGGCTTTAGGATTCACGTAGCTCACATTAGTAGTTCTATGTTTTGTATAAACAATGTGAATTTTTTACTACTATAGCAGTTGAACAACGAAGTGAGAGGATCTACAGTATTTGCCACTAAAGTTTAGTCATTACTCCTTTTGGGGAAACCTTGTGTTAACGAACTTGGTAGTTATTTTTATGGTCTCTAGAATCTGAATACTTAGTCTTCTAGTGCTGGTACTTATATTCAAACTTGTATTCTATTACATAATTCATGGGTTAAGCATACGGGCTCGATTACCACTGTTTTATTCATTCATATATTATATCTTCGTACGAGCCAGGATGTTATCGTGCACGCATTAATAAAACACATTATAATATTTGCTACGTCGGTTCAGGGCCTCCATTTTTGTCACGACGATCATTTGTTTACTGTTTGCTAGTACACCTCAATATCATTATCATTTCTCACATGAGGGTATGTTAAAGATTTGCGAACCCTCCGCGTAGCCAGATACACTATCGAACCCTTTCCGACAAATCGACCCACCCTATCCAACTGTCGCGCGTCTGTGCGACGAGGTCCGACAGACCCTTTAACCCGGGGAGTGACTCGACGGAAGCGTGCGACCACGAGATCTCGCCCGGGACACTGAATTATTACTAAGAAGTGAAATGGGGCGCGACAGAGCTCGAGTAGCGGCGCCTGCGACATGGACAGCGGCGCAGCGGCCGCCGGCGCCGCCAGCCCGGCCCCCGCACCTCCCCCCGCCGCCGCGCCGCCGCCGCCCAGCGCGCCCGCGCCCAGCGCCGCCGGGGTGCGCGCGCCCAACGTCACGGTGACGGCGGGCGGGCTCCTGGAGGCCGACGCGCACATCCGCGTGCTCACTCCCTCCGAGATCATGCGCACGCTGCCGCGCCTCGCGCACGGGACCCACACGGTACCGCGACACGCGATTCGCGATCTCTCGCATATACACTACACACCCACCACACGACACGGGACACATGACGCACGACACGACGACCACGAACATTTACCAACACACTTTACACTCGACTGTTACACTTACATCGTATTCCAACTGTACGGCATATATTATACTGTTATCAAAATTAGAATCAATAATAGCCATGAAACCCACTTCGACACTCATCTTCACGACATAACTAACACAGAATACACCCCGTGTGGCGTGTATATGCGAGCTACGTTTCGATTTGTTGGGTGATCGCGCGACGTCGCACCACGCGATCCTAAGCACCTCCGATTTTATTTAAATTCAGTCATCACCCAACAATAATCTTGGCTGTTTAATGGCGTTGGACGCTGTGTGATTATTTTGTTAATTTTCTTTAAAGCTTTTTTTATTCGAGACCATTACCCTCCCGTCGATTCCCGAAAGCCTCCCGGACTCGTGTCCCCTGTTTCCGTAATGTTGATTTTATTATTTTCGCTTTGCCTTGGTAGTGTTGGCTTTAACATTGGACGCTGTTGGTGGCTGGTTGTGGTGTGCTAACAATTCTAACACAGTTCGATGTAGTTCACAGTTTATTTGCGTCGTTCGCTCTTGTAAAAAGCTTTGTGATGTAGTTTGTAAGTTCACAGGTATAGATGTTAAGTGGTTTCTGTTCAACTCTATACTATGCAAGTAATCTACTAGGATTAGATTTTATTTTACAGATAAAGCTGTTTCAATAAATTCTGTACAAATCATAGTTACTATTAGGTATCAGTATTTTATTTTTGGTATTGTGTATAGTAAAAGTATTAACATTACGTAACATTATCATTGTGGGATCATAAATTGGTATCTATTAAGTTTACAAGGTTATAAAAATACAAGTAATATTCAAAGATATATTTCTATTATTTAAACTTAATGTATACTAACTATGCATCTCATAGTTCGGCATTATTTTTATTAACACATAAGCATGGATATTCCTTAATTTGAAGCATTGTATACTAATAGACATGTTAATTAAAAAAGAAATAAATAATAATGTTATTTTGTTAGAAGTAGTCTGGATTTGAATTGATTGACTGAATAGTTATGTTAGAACTATTAACTGTAGACAGTTATAGCAAGCCCATGTCTAACACAAGAAATGTATGTGCTAAAATGAACAGCATTGATAATTAATAGAACATTCGTATAAAATAAATAGCAGTAGTTGAGAAAATATCCTAAATAATGTTCCAGTAATGTAAATAGAATCTAAACAATCATTTAAAATATTTAACTTCATCTCAAACAATGTAAATTGCCATAAGATAGAGTTACAATAAACTTGCCTGCGTAGTGACAGCATGTTATATTAATAGACAACAAGTACACGGAACTGATTGTCATTGTATAGGTTGCAATTAATATTATACTTAGTGGTGCGGCGTTAATATTAAAATATTTAAAATTAATATTCAGTATTCTCTTAGGAGCTTCACGCACCGAGCGCAGTCTGGCGCGAGGGTGCCATGCAGAAGGAATTGGATGATGCATTTCATGTGGATTTGGACTGCGTGCGTTGTTTCAAATATATAATAAACTTATCGCACTGAATGACGCTCTATGTGCAGAACGCGTAAACTTAATTGCTCTAAGATCTGTCTTCAGCTCAATGTTAATCAATAAACAATTTTGCTGCCTTGCGTCTTGAACGCAGAACGAAAGTTTTGCGTCCTGCTCTGTGAAATTTCTTATTGGTAAAAAACCTCAGCTGGAATGACCATTCTTAGATCACTAAATTTAATGTTTTAAAATAGCTTTGTTTAAATCAGACGTTTATCGAAGACGTCTGTTTGTCCTTATACAATGACAATTGACTACCGTGTAGTTACAAGCGGTGTCGTGTTAACCGGTGTGGTGTGACGTAGGAGCAAGAGCGCGCGTGCAATCAACAGCGCAGTGCGCGCGAGGCCGAGCAGGAGCGACAGTGGAAGCACCTGCAGCAGCAGCGCCAGCAGCAGACGCAGCAGCAGCAGCAGATCATACATGATCAGAGGATGCAAGGTAACTTTTACTGTGAGTCAATCTTTCTTCAGGTGTCCCCATCCGACTTGCGAATTCAAGGATTTGAATCATGCATAATAATACTGATTTGGATAAAACTTGGTACATGGGAAGACACATGGTCTTGGATTGGACATATATTTTTTTTTAATGATATATACCCATGCTTGACTGCGATCCCACCTGATGGTAAGCAGTGATGCAATCTTTGATAATGAGGCTCACTAGTTTATTAAGAGCCTATTCACTCTAGCCTTGAAGACACCTAAGTTATAATTGGACGGGAAGACCGCAGCAGGCAAATTGAAATTATACTTTTCTATCTCGGGAGTGTTTTCTTTGGATACTTTCTATCTTTATGCTTGTAAAGTTGATGGCAAAAGCTAGTGATGTAATAAACTTAATAATAAGTTTGTGCCACGGAAACGCTCGAGTTGCCGTGGTCCTAAAGTTGCAAAGGGCAAATTACTCCACCTAAGAGTGGAAGAAGTCATTTGATGATTGCCCACCTTGAAAAGAACTCTTTTGAAGTTTGAGAATTCGTTTTACAAGCTATGCCTGTCTGTCTGGTTGTAGTTATAGTTCCAGATGCCAAGGCTGCGTGCGTTCCAGCAAAAGTTACTAAAAGACCTATAGTGTTTTAGTGTACATAAATTGTAAAACAAATAGTTACAGTTACCTGGTGAGTCGATAGGTACTGCTTGTGACCATATGCGTGTTTTCTACAAAAAAGCCATGATTTTAACTTCATAAACACTAACAATGCCAACTTCTAAGAATTAAAGTTGCGATGAGATATTTAAATCATCTGCTAACTGACACGTAAATTCTGACCCGAAAGCAGCCATGCAGCGGTTACGCGCGCCCGACGGTAGCTCTCCCCCGGGCGCAGGGGCCGGCGTGGCCATGGCCGGGGGCCCCATGTCCGCGGGCCCCATGTCTGCGGGCCCGCCGCCCTCGCCCGCACCCACAGCGGAGGCCCCGCGCAGTGCATTCCCCGCGCAACGCTTTCCACTGCATTACGGGAACAATGACGATATCAATAGGCAGCTTAGGGATCTGCTGCAGAGACACCCAGAGAAGATGTGGCCGGGACGTAAGTTCTATTCATCGTTGTTTTATTTAAACTAATTTATTTCGGCTAAATTTGTTGCCAGATATGTTCGTTGATTATAAAGATTAAGATTAAAAAATCATACATGCTCAAATGGCCATGCTACAGAGAAACTGATATTATTTGAAGAAACTTAATTTCTCCTGCCGGCTTTATGATTTTTATTGGTTAATTTTTTTAAGATTTGTATAAAATTTATGTACCTATGATGAGTTTCAATGGTTTCCAATATCCGAAATTGACCTCATTTTTTTACCGTATTATATAGTACCTTGAAATCGATAGTATTTGCCCCAGAACAACATAGCGAGGCATCGTCGCCGTCGCCCGGTGTGGGAGAGGGGCAGCCGTTCCGTCAGCCCCTACCAGTCACGCTGCGTGCGCGAGCGCCTCTCATGCACGCTAACCGACCTGACCACCACTGTAAGTACCACACCATTAACACCGATAGAGTTAAGCATGAATTAATTCTCTACATACTTGTGAGATAAAATCAATCAATCGAAATAAATAGTACAAAAATATATTTAAATAATTATTTTTTTGTTCGTTTTAGCGACTTTTTGCAGCAATTAAATTATGATGTAGAGAGAGATACAGTCGTCCACCGTTCCGTTTACTTTTTGCTAACTCTATTCTAATCGCATTATATGTATGTAAAAGCTCTTAATGTTAAATCCATTACATATTTTATATTGTAACCTTTTAAGCTTTTGGTCGTTTAAGCTTACAGGTTTTATTAATTCTTTGCTTTATTTCAGTAACTATGCAGCAACGTTTAGTATCTGCAGAAAACGCTCAACATCAACAGAACGTCCAGAATAACGCCGCTCAACATATGGTTGAGCAACAGAAACAAAACGCCGCCCAAAACAATGGTAAACAAATATTTATGTATTTTTTTTGGCTTTTTAACATAATTTTAATCTCCACAAACGTTCTGCAAGTTGACTTAAGACATCATCGACTTGTTTTTATGATGGAGTACATTATTTGGTTATTTGTATGATATAAATCTTTGTCCGAACGAAAGTTAATCTACTTTGGCATTGATTTCAATACGTTATTACCTACACTTTTACCAAACATCTTTGTATTTGTCTAAGGCATTGTAGCTCCTAAATGCATAAATCCATTTTGATGAACAAAAAAACTTGTTTTGAAGGAAAGAAAGTATTGGAAAATATGAATAAATCTAATATTAAACGTCCTTTCCAGCTCCTAGTAATGAAAACAAGCAAGAGTCTAATCAAGAACAAGGAACAGATGAGATGGACATGGGAGATATGGACAAACTCGAACAGGATGGGTCCAATATTGGCGAGGTAACTCAACTCTTCACTTTACGTCTTTATTCTAAAAAGAAAACCTGTGTCAAACTTTTATATATTATAACTTAGTTTGGCTTATATTGTAAATTCAGTATTCGTAAAAAAACTAAACAAAAATACATCTTTTTATTGTGAGTTGACAGTTTTCCTTTCCAGCAGATTTTAAAGGTTTCAGACTTAGATTCTGTAAATCTAAGTCTGAAACCTTTGATAAAATAATAGATATTATATTCAATTTCTTTATTTTTTTTATTTTTGATCGGCTCACGTTTGACCACCATCTCACCTGATGGTAAGCAATGATAAAAAATAAAACGATCAACATTATTCCCTAGCTTAGACAAGAGGTAAAATGTACAATTTTAATAAAAAAAAAATTCATTATCTCTAAGTTTTGCAATTTGCATAAAACTTTCGAAAGTTAAATTACTTTGCAGGCTACCCTAGAGTATTGACCTTATACAATTCCCGACCCTAACTAAACCTCAACTATTCTTCTAGGTAGGAGACATCCTAACTGGACTCAACGGCGAGGACGACGAAGTGTTGTTCGAGACGTTGACAGCAGAGATAGGCGAACAGTTCAATATACTGGAGTACGCTGACCCGGAGCTCGCAGCACTCAACGATGCGGAACACATTCTGGATGGCTTGGACTTAGCTGATGATGGCTTGCCTGAAAGACATGCTAAGAGGGAGCCAGAGTAAGTCACTTTTATGTAACGATCTAGCTATCAAAGTAAATATTAATTGTTCTAGTTTTAAGTGTGTGTTTGTCTGAAAACAAAATAAATCGACCAAGTGCGTGTCGGACTTCAACAAAAACTCAGGCAGAGGAAATATTTTCGGGATGGTTCGAAAAAGTTCCCGTGGCCCTCGTAAGGGCAATTGAAGGGGGATTTTTGTGCTTATACTCAATGATACTTGAAATAAAAATTATTATTATTACTGTGGGTTTAAGTCAATTAAAAGTCTGTAACACTCCTCGCTTCATTTTTTTTTTTAATTGACTTAAACTAGTGCTCGACTGCGATCCCACTTGATAGTAAGCAGTGATGCAATCGTTGATGTTGAGGCGCACTAGTTTATTAAGAGCCTATTCACTCTTGCCTTGAAAACACCTAAATTATAATCGGACGGGAAGACCGCTGCAGGCAAATTGATTTGATAATTTGCTACGTAAAAAGAGGCGGAGGAAATATTAATCTCAGTCTATGTCTCTCTTAATAACAAGATTGCCCAAATTATTATTCTCCACCTATCTTTTCAGAGATGAACACGAACAGGGTCAAGACAATAAGATGTACAATGACTTACAAAAGGCTGTCAAAAACATAGAGTCTAAGCCAGAAGTGAAGTCAGAAATCGAAGACATAAAGCCGGAAGTGAAGTTAGAAGCGCCGGCGACGCCCGCTCCTCAGCAAATGTATACAGACCCCGTGCAGAGGGTTATTACCCAGAACCAGCAGATGGCGCTACAGGCTAGTATTTATGTAATTGACCACATTTTTTTTTATTGGTTTTATGTAAATTAAGTGTTTTTCTGGGTTATCTCTTTTGTGTTTTTTTTTTAGTTCTGAATAGTTACTTGTTTATTTTATTTAGTTAATGAAATTTATCATTGTTGCCAATCATAATGAAGATTTGCGTTGTAAAAAGATTTACTTTGTGTAATATATTTCGTTATGATTGCTCCCAAATCGTTGAAGGAAAACATCGTAGGGAAACCGGCATACCCTAGAACAAATACATTTTAAGACATGTGACATCCCGAAACCCGCCAACCAATTTTAAACTCAATATTGAATAAAACAAACATAGAAATAAACGATTCTATTCTATTATTTGAAACAGAACGCAATGCAAGCCATCAAATCCGAAGTGAAACTAGAAAACGAAGAAAACAAACCGCAGCGACCAGTTTTCACGCAAATGTTCACGAATGCTCCGCAGCGTTTACAGCTTTATCATCAGGTACTTTTTTTTCTTTAAATTTTAAGATAACTATAAATTTATATGTCAAAATATAGGTATACATGCAGTTTTAGCATGCAGGTAGTTACAAAATCAATGTTTTATCCGTAAATGTTTCACCCGTAAAAAAAAAAGTTAACAAAAGCTAATTATATTATTATGCAATGATTCATTATCTTACCTTTACGTTAACGCGATCGACATGTTTATGATGTTACTGCATTCCGATTGGCTCGCTCCAAGCTCTTAACCGATCAGAGAACCAAACTCGGTGAACGTTTAGATCGTATTAACGTAAAAACAACTCGCACTTAGCGGACACTCACAGTTGGATTCTCAACCGAGGGCTCTGACCCGAGCGCAAAAAATTCAATAGTCTAATGATAGCCTAGGATAAATAGTCTCTTATTAATGTATGCGCAGGGCCGTATACAGGGCCTCGAGATCAAATTTGGAACGGGTTACCCAGGAAACATTTTCATCGTATCCTATCGCGACTCAGTCTTACTGTCTCTATGCTCGTAAGGTCTACTTAAAATAAAAAAACAAAATAAACCCTCGATTATTTTTGATCTACCTGAGCCCCTTAGAGACTAGCTACCCCTCATTTTTAGCTACTACGTTGAATTGCTAAGAGCCGCCGCTGCGTGTCGCGGGCGGGCGCGCGGTCCCGTAACAAAGTGCTCAGCCGCGCACCCGTCGCGGGCAGCCGCGCCCTGCGCACGTTTTGTTACATAATAATTGTATTAAAGTTCTCCGTCGACATGATTACATCCACACCGTTCAAGTTGAACTAGTGATACTGCGCAGGAAATAAAACGGTTACAGCAACGGAGACCGCCGCACACGACACACTCGAGACGTCGTTGGCTCTAAGTGAAATTTAGAAAACTACAGATACATTATAACAAATGATTGTTTGTTTGTAGCAACAGCGTCCACAACAGTTCCAACCTGGACAGCAGGTGATGAGTCAACAAGTCGTACAGCGACCGCAAGTACAATTCACTGCCGCCCAACACATGCATTACGCTCAGGTACGTCCAGTAAATAATTAGTTGCTAAACCTGTCTGATTAAAAAAGATCAGGCCAAGTGCAAGTCGGACGAAGACACGCAGGGTTCCGTTATTCCATACTATAATATTAAAATCGAGCAAAAAACGCTTCTTTAATTTTATACTTTTATTACAAAGAAAAAAAAAATAAATTAAAATTTCATCTGTACCTCTTACGGATTATGAGATACAGCTCGTTGACAGACGGACCAACAGACAGACGACGGACGGACGGCGTAGTCTTAGTAATAGTAAGTTAGGGTCTCATTGCCACCCGTTGGCGCCCATCGGGTATGGAACCCTAACAGCAGTAAACCAGTCAAAAGTAAAACCATAGGCCTACAGTTTAACGTGGAAGCTACGAGCCTGAGCGTGGAAGCTGCACTAAATGAACAGTCAGAATTAGATGGATATTGAGGATATAATTGACTGAATTCAATAAAGCGAAATGATCGATTTTGGCAAATACCTTTTATATATACCTAAAGAGGAAGCGCCAAGTTGGCCCGTGAATTTCATTTATCTTTCTAAGTGTACTTACGATAATCATAGTAGGTAATGATAAAATTTTATTTTCAAACCGTTATTTAATTTCTATCGAAAACTAAATGTACCTGCTTCTATGAACCTCTTTTGTCTAATTTAGAAGTGAATGAAATATAAGTTATAATCATTACAATCATCAATGTTGTATTGATGATTGTAATGACCTCTCTTCTTTTAGTTAGATTGTTTTACTGTTCATTATGGCACGCCGTTGTCTAGTGCAGGTCATGCTGTTATTTATTTATTTAATCTTCATGCAACACAAAGTACATAGGCGGACTTAATGCCTTAGGCATTCTCTACCAGTCAACCTAGGGTGGTGAAGAGACAATATGGTAAAAAATTTTGGTAATAAAACTTTTTACAAAAAAATATAACCGACTTACTAAAAAAACACTAAAACCATCAAAATAACTTTCGGAAATTTCGGAAGTCGGTGTTAAATAACGAAGAGGCAAAACTATTATAGAAACAACGACTTCCGAAATTAATATTAATATAAATAAAAAGTTTTTTATTTCACACTTTTTAGTTGCCAATTGACAATTCGAATTAACTCAAACCTTGCTAGGATACATTGTTTTATTATGAAGTTCCCGTGTCTACCTTCCGGCTCCATCATCATCATCAGATCAGTTCGATAGTACCTTATAGCCAAAGTGCATCTCATGACAATTCTAATAAGCCCAAACACGGCTAGGATACATTGATTAATTACGGAGTTCCGGTGCCTACCTTCCGGCTCCATCATCATCATCATCAGATCACATTTCAACATACCTATTCAGAACTATTCATTTATTTGTAACTATATTCATTGGGAGATCTGTGTGAGTATGAACTTCCGTTGGCCATTTCTGGTCTTCTTCACCAGTTCCACATCATCAAATGTCATGTTTTGACTATAAATGCTTAAGTTTTTAATGACAATACCAAAAGAACTATATGGTTGCCTATAATTTTTGAGAAGTTCCCTCGATTTCGCCAAGATTCCATCACCAGATCTCGACTTGGTGACTATGGGACCATTTGGGAAGTATACCCTTTCTAACAAAAAAATAATTTTTCAAATCGATTGGCAAGTGACGAAGTTATGCGCGAACATACATAAAAAAAAAATACAAACACCCGAATTGAGAACCTATATAAAAAAAAAATACAAACATCCGAATTGAGAACCTCCTCCTTTTTTAGAAGTCGGTTAAAAACACGAGTAACTGTGTTGCTGTGTTAGTAATTGCGGACACTGCTGAATACCGACATTGATGTTCCACCAAATTTGTAGGGAGGCAAATCAGGCGGAGCGACCCCCGTGGGTCCGGGGGCCGCCAGCAGCGCCAGCAGCATCGTGAGCGCCATGACGGCGCAGGTGAACGCGGCGCTGGCGGCCGGGCGCCACATCGCCGCCGGCACCAAGCTGGTGGCGGCCGACGGCTCCGTGGGCGTCGTGCGCGCCGACCGCACCGTCGAGCTCAAGCACCTGCCCTACGCCGGTCAGTACCATGCCTACATCCTACATTCTGTCGTGAGCGCCATGACGGCGCAGGTGAACGCGGCGCTGGCGGCCGGGCGCCACATCGCCGCCGGCACCAAGCTGGTGGCGGCCGACGGCTCCGTGGGCGTCGTGCGCGCCGACCGCACCGTCGAGCTCAAGCACCTGCCCTACGCCGGTCAGTACCATGCCTACATCCTACATTCTGTCGTGAGCGCCATGACGGCGCAGGTGAACGCGGCGCTGGCGGCCGGCCGAACATTGACCGTCAAATTTTTATTTTTTCAGATTTTTTTGTGTGTAGGTAAGGTATTCATTTTTAAAATTAACAAATGACGCGTCCATACTGTATAAAGGACAGGGATGTGGCCACGCTTAGCTAAAACGATGAGTCATTATGTTCTTGACGCGAATACACTATATATCCGGTTATGTACCACTACTGTACATACACTTCAGGTGCTATTTTGTAATTTCTACCCACAGTCATGAGAATAAGGCATGAGTTTATGTATATATGTTAAAGGCACAAGGTTTGATATTTGTTTAGATTTTCACTTATGCGTATATATTCGCAAATACAACAGTGATATATAACTTTACACTGATGTAAATTATCTTGGTTTTATGTTATAACTACCTAGTTATAACATACAAGACACATACCTACCTACCTATAGGTGTTGTGTAACACACCTATGTTAGATAATAAAAATCGGATGCCCTTATAGTTAAGGGATGAGATACTGTACAGGCTTACATGCACCATGCTGTACTTTATATCGAACATTTGCTTAACCCTAGGCCATGTGAACATGTCATGAATGTGATAGTGAAGAATAAGTTTTCCCACAGCCACGATAGCAGGCGGGCAAGTGGGGCAAGTGAGCCAGGTGGGGCAGGTTGGGCAGGTGGGGCAAGTGGGGCAGCTGGCGGGCGCGGCGGGCGGCGGCGTGCGCCCCCCTCCGCCGCCGCCCTACCCCGGCACGCTGCGCGCGCCGCAGCCGCCGCCGCCGCCCTACCCACAGGTAGGTCCACCACACGACCCGCCCACGCACACACCGGCTCTTGACGTGACACCTATTCATGTGCTTTAATAACCGCCCTTAATCATTTACTGAAGATCTTTCATCTCCTTTCTTGATTAATTTGAAATTTAAAGACTGAAATTGTCGTAAAATACTAGCAAACAATAAAAAAAACTACAAGTTTCCAGCTTTTTAAATCATTTACTCAACGAAATTAATTGTACATTTACGTTAACCAACTAAAAGCCTTCTTATCATACTTACGTGTCACGTCAAAAACCGCCTAATAATGATTTACTTGCCAGATCTCAGATACAATTAATAAAAACTTACAAAATTGAATGAATACTTTGACTAAGTAATCATACTAATTAAATATTTTGATAGTCTTGGAGGATTTTTGGATACATTGTCGTGCATGCGTAATATTTTTTATCTACGTGTTTTTGTATGAATTTGTTTCGATACAGCGACGGTGTCGAAGTAAATTCATTGGCTTTAAATGTATGCAGTAAGCTTGGGTTCACATTTACGAGTCACTGTCGGTTGTCACTGGACTGTCTCACAAAAGTTGCAATAAATGTGAACTAGTAACAATATCATCAGTCGCTTCGATATTTGATCGCATCGCAGACAATGTGAAGTTGAACGAGCGCAATCATATCCAAAGCAATATTAATTTGTCTATGCGTTGGTGGCGGATCCTTTCCACTGTAAATATACGCTGACATGAAAAACGTCGCTTGTTTAATTCGTTACAAGCTTAGAGAACTAATATTGCATGGGTATGCCATCGCTTACAATTCATACGACCATGCAGAGAAACATTTGCCACTTTTAACTTCAGAAAAACCCTAATATTTAGGCTTTTCTAAAATTAAAAGATAAAGAAAATAAAAGACATCATTATTTCCTTTTGTAAAAAATTAATGTATCCAAAAAATGTGTCGTATGAGTTGGTTAAGCGCGTGTAGGCTGACTGGACGGCGGAGTACAGGCGGTGTTTATTGCATGTCGGTGGTTGATGGTTGTTGGCGCGGGCAGGTGCCCTATGAGGCGGCCGACTGGGGCGACTGGCTGCACCGCCGCCCGCTGCTGCTGCAGGTCAGGCCCATCTCCTCACCCCACACCCCACACCCGCACGCAGGAGCACTCCCACCGAGATATAAGTCCTTCACTCCTTGATAGCACGACAAGTTAGGGGCTTTTGTTAAGTCATGTTACTGTGATAGACAGTAAGAGTACAAACATACTTTGTACTATATTATATTCCAGTTGTTTTGGGGTGACCTTTAGCACTTAAACCATATTCCTTGGGGAAACCCTGAATACAATCATCCATATTTGGTCCAACAACTCATAGCGAAGTGTCTAGTCACTGGCGCGCGTGGGCACAGTCGTGTTGCGTTACTTTTTTCTCACTTCACCCCGAAGCATTGTGTCGTCTTGAAGTCCAATACATTAGTCTTGCACCGAATTCTAATTTCTAATTATAATTTATTGAACTTACTGGTGCCACACACGTGACTTAGCAAAGATTCTCTATTCTTGTTCGAAACTATATCACAGATTAAATACTATACAGAGTTCTCGACTTCCTATGTTGGTCTTATTCTATTGTTATCTAACACACTTGTTTGTTTCCTTCGTTACCGAAAACTTTCCACCTTGTAAAAATAAACGAATTTAAAATAAGTGATACTGTTAAGTCAATAGATAAGTCTGTAAATGTATTCAAGTCTATTATCTCCTCTTCCCTTTATCCTGAACTTTAGTTTTCCTTTCCTTAGTCTCTAGAGGGTCCGGGTCTCATTAGAGGGCCTTGTCACCGCTAACCACCTTGTTCGTGTCTGTTTTAATGCTTGTTACTAGGCTTGCTCGCGGCACGCATGCGTACTGACTACTAACCTTTGTACCTTTTCAGCATCCTTCCTAACACAAAAACACTAACGTTCTTAACAAACTAGCACTAAAAATAAACAAAATGTTTAATTAAATATTTATTTATCATTTATTTTTTTACACAGATAGTGTAGAGTTTAGGATTGGATTACCTGTCTCATCTTGTTTTAATGAAATAGTGGTGGTGGAAATTCGATTTCAATTGGTTGTGGGCCGGTCGCTTTGTGTAGTAAATTATGATGCATAAGGCGGGTCAGGACTAAATATTGACAAATAAAGCATGACAATATTATGTAGTTTTCGAAGATGAAATAAAAGAGTAACGCCAGCATAAAAGCTCATGGTACAGGCAGATCTATATATCGATATTCAAACAAGACCTTTATCTTTACATAGAAATCAACAAAGTCGCTTTCTTTCTCGCGAGTTCTTCTGTTCCATCCGCAAACTCCCAATCCACACGGATAAAGAAACGGATTTTGATGCAATTTTCACTAATAGAAAGAGGACGATACGAGGGAAGTTGGATAAACCTTCTTTTTTGCACCCAAAAAAATCAAAAATTATCATTTGCACCCGTGCACAGCCGGGGCAGATTACTATTTATCAATAAGTCAGTAAGCTTGAACCTCCAACTGCTGCTATAGAAATACGGTCATAATATACTTTTAACAGCCCCAAAACATTAACTCTCGCAGTAGAAAATTGCTTGCACATTTAAATATAAAATATACAAGACTAGGTAATCAGGCTAACATGTAGCATTTGTTTACAATAACAAATCATTTATAGCAATATTTGACATTTTAAAACATTCATATAAATTACACAGACACAAAATTTCTAGATGACTTTTAGTTTTAAATAGACTTCTGTTAATTAGATTGTTGCTAATATAAAAGTACTATTTTTAAATGTACTTAGTTTATGGGCACTGCGTTGTAATCTCACATTTGTTATTTTTTACCAACAGTCTATCGATAGAGTATGCGCACTGAACTATTAGCTGACCTAACTTTTAAGTTACATCTACTAGTTTAAATTGTTATGAAGTTATTTTTCACTTCACAAGTAGTTTCATTTTTCAAAATTTGCTAGTAATTCACTCGTCGAGCCGACTGAAAGTAATGTAGACTGTTAGTTGTAATCAAAGATCTCCAAGAGTTTTAATTTTATATAAAAATATTCAAGAATGCCTCATTTGCTTTTAATAACTGTTTCATTCGGCTCAACACTCAAGATGAGATGGGTAACATTAAAATTTATAAACCGGCCACAAACTGTTCATGTAGCATCGATACTAGTATTGAATGGCGCATCGTACGCACCGAGCTCGATTCACAAAACGTGACGCTAGGTGACAAACTAGGAACCCTAGGAAACTAGCATCGCGACCGGTGACGAAGCTAACGGTGGCGGGCGACGGCGAAGGCCGGGCGTCGTCAACAGGCTTACTTTAACCGTCAGAACGTAAACCAGGAGCAACCGTTGCTTCTCGAGGAGCTCCTGGAGCAGGAGAAGCGAGAGCAGGAGCGCGAGGGCGGCGAGTGGGCGCCCGGCGCGGCGCCGGCGCCCGCGGCCCCCGCGCCGCCGGCGCCGCCCGCCATCCCGCTGTACGGCGGCACGGCGCCGCCCGCGCCGCCCGCGCCCAGCGAGCGCGAGCCCGACGCGCACCAGCGCCTGCTGTACGAGCAGTGGCTCAAGCAGTACAACGCCTTCGCCGCCGACCAGCAGCGCTACTACGAGGTCGAGGTTCAGAAGCTGAGGAAGATCCGCAAGGTGAGCCGCAGTAGTGCGCTTTCGTGTTCGTGAGCTTAGTAGTGGCGTGCCGTCCTCCCGGCCGCTGTATAGAACTTTTCAGGTGGCGTCTCCGGGCTCGTGGTAACTGAACGAACCTGTGACTAACTCGGGGGCTTTGACACTGGGTTTTGGCCCGATTTTACACTTGAGGCTTTCCGATTTGCAGTCGCTGAACAGCAAGCAGCGTCAGCTGCGTAAGTCGGGCAACGAGCTGATGCCCAACGACGCCGCCGAACTGCAACGTGTCTCAACTGAACAACAGGCGCTCCAGAAGCATCTCGAAGCTGCGCGCAAGCAAGCTCGTCAACACAGCATGCTTATGCAGGTATATTAGATAACCACGTATTATGTAAGTAACGTAATAGCTAGTAAAATTGATAAAGGCATCTCTAACATCCCATAAGGGGGGTACACGATAATATTTGTAAACTATCTAAATGCAAGAAAAGAGGTTAAAATCGAATATTTTAATTTTTGTCCTAGGAATACGAGACAAAACAACGTCAACAAAATCCCCAGTTGGCGCAACAAACTGTCATAAACCAGCAACAGATCACGTCAAATCAGACGGTATTTGGTCAGAATCAGAACATAAATCAAGGGCAGCAAGTGCAACAGCAGGCCACAATCAACCGGCCGATGCAACTGGGGTTACAAGGGGCTACTATACAGCAACAACAGACACTTATTCGCACCCAGCAAACTGTGATCGGTGCGGATGGACAGCCAATATCTCAACAAAGGATAGGTCTTGTGACGTCACCGCTAAACACACAAGGAAGACTGCTTCAAGGGGGTCGTACTCTCGTCATAGAACAATCTGGTGCACCACAGCAGCAACTGGTTAGACAACTGTCAGGAGTTCAGGAAAGGCCGCAGTCGGTAGGCGGGATGGTGCAATTTGGGCAACAGCAGATGGGTGGAGTTAGAACATCTATGCAACAAGGACCTCAAACGCCAAGAACGCCCGGAGCGCGTCCAGCTATGTCACCTTTACATGTGCAATCACCGCATTCCCAATCTCCGCTACATTCGTTAGCACCACAGTCTCCGCTGCATCATCTGACATCACCGATGCAGTCACCGTTGCATTCTCAACAGTCTCCATTACATCATACATCTCAATCTCCCTTGCATCCATCGACTCAGTCGCCGCATCATACGCAGCAGTCACCGTTGCACTCACAACAGTCGCCAATGCATGTGCAGCAGACAAACATGCCGCAGCAGTCGCCGATGCACCAGTCACCGATGCATCAGTCCCCGATGCATCCGCAGCAGTCCCCGATGCATCAATCCCAGATGCATTCGCAGCAATCTCCGATGCATCAACAATCACCTCTCCACGCGCCACAAACTCAGATGTCTCAGCATTCGCCGATGCCGCAACAGTCGCCAATGCATTCTCAGCAGTCGCCAATGCATATGCAGCAATCGCCAATGCATACGCAGCAATCTCCTATGCAGACTTCGATGTCGCCACAACACTTCCTGCAGCAACTACAAGCTCAGAGGACCAGTCCTCAATTACCAACGCCTAGTCGTAGTCCTCAGGTAAGTTGGCCTTATTTATGAGAAATTATAGTGATTTTTTGAAAACTAAAATGGATATTAAACACGTGTTTTCCTTTGCAGATATATCAACAATCTCAAATTCAGAGTCCAGTAGCATCACACTCACCTCAAATGCAAAATGTAAGGCCGATTCAACAATGAAACAGTATGGTTTCTTAGTTTTCTCTCATGTGTATAAACTAATATCTTAATGATTTGTTTAAGGTTGACTACGCAACGGGTAGATTTTCTAGACCTGCACCCGGTTGTTCACCTTTACCGACACGATTTGCTAGACCACCACACCACCAACAAGGTACTTCAGGTTCCCTCACATAATAACGCAATTATTACGATTTCATGAAGATGAATTAATTTTTAACACATTCGTTTTTTTTCTTCTAAAGGAATAAGAGTGGGAGGTCCGTTTGGAGGGCGCCAACAGACTTCACCACTTGGAAGTCCACAGCCTTTACCCTCGCCCGGAAATCCTGCTAATGAGATGGCGGTAAGTAAACTTGTATGTTTAAATTGGTCACTCGAAAATCTATTTAGACTATACTTGAATTCGAAATCAATTACAAATATTTATACAGGTGTATTTGTAAAACACTAATAACCTTTCAGGATTGTATTACTAACATCATAAACACACTTTTGTACTATGACTTTTTACAAAACATAACACAATAAACAAAAACAAATCTTTAAGATTTCGTAGTAGAACTACGAAATCTTAAAGATTTGTTTTCTAACACACTTCAACTCTGTATTAATCTGTGTCAACTTACGGCTCCCGTGCACTGTTCTCGTAATAATACTCGTAAGAAGCAGGCTTCCGAAATATTGTAATTACACCTAGCAAGCATTCGCACCATTTCCGTGTACTCGACATTAGAATATTGATACACCATCATGTAAAGATAATTACGTCCACACTGCCAAATTTCACTACAAGAACACGTGTGACGCGACGCAAGCGCATCAACCGACTAGTGAGGGTCGCCCGTAAATAGGTCAAGTTCATGTTCAGCTACCCTCCCCTATTGTATTAACGCTTGCTTTGCATAGCCTTCGTAATATTTAGAACGTTCAATTTAAATATATTTGTATTTTTGTGTGAAAATCTGATAAACTAAAATATGATAAATTTTTAAAAGTCATAAAACAAAAGTTGTTGTTTATGATGTTACCTCCTAACCTACCCAACCCCCCCCTCCCTACCTGCCTAAGAGATTGCTGGTGTTCTACAAATACCCTAAATTATTGTATGACTAAACAAATTTCCAATTGCAGTGCAAGCCATATTTTATTAGGGAGTTTTTAATACTAGTGGTCATTTGTAAACTTAACTATAACTACACTATGCTCAAGTCGATACTTGAGTTGATGGCGATGTTTAACTATTATTTATTTCATAAATCAGCGTCAACAAATGCTCCAACGCCAGCAATACAGTCCCATGGGCGGGGCCCCCGCGTCACCGTCAGTGGCGCGCTCCCCGCACGTGGCGCGCACGCCCACGCCCTCGGCGTCGCCGGCCGCGTCCCCCGCGCCTGGAGGCCTGCACGAGCATGGCGGCGGCCTGCACGGGCCGCACGCGCCTCACGACCACGGCGGTGGACTACACGGGCCGCACGTGCCTCACGAGCACGGCGGTGGGCTACACGGGCCGCACGCGGCGGCGCCGCTGCCTCCCGGCTACCGATACTTTAAGCCTGGTCTATTCGGAGGAGCCCCCGGCTGGCCACCTCGCGACGACGATCGTCGCCGCCCCGCACACTTAACCAAAGTATCCATACTCAAACGTCGTACACCACCACGCCCGCGTCTACTTAACACGCCATCCCATCATGCAGAAGAAATCGTTGACCCAAACAATTCTCCCAGCGCATCCGATGCGCGAAGCTACGTAGTATACACCCCCGATGCGTTAGACTACGGACAACGCAGTTCTCGCAGCGATGAACCGCGTTTATCGCTTACTCGCTCTGACGACGATGACGATGTTGAAGAGTTAGTAGAACATTTAGATGATGATGACATAGTACTGGTTGAACCTGACGCAATATCTCCTGAAGAACGTATCGCTACCGAAGAAGATTTCGAGGAATTAATTGACAGTGGCAAACCTGATGATGAAGTTGAAGATGAAACAATAGAACGTGCACCTACACGTACTGAGACTACGACTAAGACTGTAGCAGTTATTAGCTTATCTACAGGCAAGCAACCTGCCAGCGTACAGCAATACAAAATCCTTAATCCAGGTGCTAACCCACGGGCACGCTTACCTTTACTAAGCGCTACCATGCTATCTCCACATAGCAACACAAAAATCCTTGACGAAGTATCACAGGCCACAGTCGCTTCCGTATCTATAGCCAATCAAACAATCTCAGTACCGGTACTAAAAAATCTTTCAGTGCCTATTTCTAGCGTGGCAAGTCATGTGGGTGGAGTTAATAAGTCACAGATTAAGAAAGTACCCTTGAATTTATCCAATCCACCGCTTACGATAAATATGTCGACGCCGCCTCTGTCGAAACCGATCAGTTCAGTTATAAGCGTAATTTCTTCAAACGTACCAAAAGTGACAAATATAAACCCTCCACGAGTACCTGTGTCTATATTGACACAACATCAAGTAAAACAAAAGATAGTCAAAACAATAGAGAAACCAATGATGCTGGCCTTATCTAACTCCAAGCTGTCCAGTTTGTCGGTAACGCATGACGCGACGCTTCCTGCTAAGATATTCCAAGACGATGCTGCGTCACCTGATAGTACGGTTTCGTCGGATAATCAAGACAAGGACATGAACACAAATCCTATGACGTCAACATCACAGCAGTTATCAGGAATGAGTTCTCAAGGCACTTCACAAATGGACCAGAGACCAGGACTGTTCAAGGAGCCCAATAAAGACATTGACATAGAGTCTGAAATAAGTCAGCAGACGGAACTACCTCACACATTATGCCTCAATGATAGAACTCCTTTGCTCTTAGGAAAGGCCGACATAAAGAGTCCAGATCCCATTCCAGAAAAGATTCCTGACAATATTATGGAGGGAGATGACGAGGATAAGCCGGAAGATAACATACCGAGTAACTTACTACTAGCTTATAATAAGAGCATATCGGAACCGCCGCCTCCGCCTCCCATGTCCGATAAATCAGAAGAAAATGTAGTAAAGACAATAAAAGCAATTGCTAATCAAACTAAAGAAATGGTAATAGATTCAAACATGCAAATAACTTCAGACATGGCACAGGATTCAGTTCAAATCTCTATACCGTCTCCTACACCATCTCAAGAGCGATATTTAAATGACATTACTATGCAAGAACATCACGAAACTGCTGAAAACACTAAACACGTGGAGACTTTCGAAGACATGCTTTGTATACTTGAAAACATTGGCGATGACGCCAAGACGTATGGCATGAAACAGCCTAACCCTAAACAAGCTAATCCGAACATACAAAATCCTAATGTTAATCTTCAGAAACCGGAACAAAAGGAAACTCAAGAACAATCAACTTTTGCTAAGAGGGAACCGGAAAGGATTGCAATACAATCGGCAACGGTTCCGCAGCTATCACCGCTATCTCAACCAGCGGAATTAACGTCAAATATGGCGAATGTATCGCAACAGTTGCGAACTATAATGTCGTCACTTAACCCAAACACTTCTAAAGTAGACACACAACCTGTTATGAGGAAAAATAGTGATGCTACAACGCCAACACAGGTGAACTTTGAAAATTTATTACCGTCTTCGAAAGTTGAAGTGGCTGTGTCAAGACCGTCGCCTATTCAAAGAATTGAAAAACCTGCACCAGCTATTCCAAGCTCGGATAGTATCTCAATGAGTGCCGCAATCGGTTCGAGAGTCAACACACTCTCATCTATGGGACAAATGAGAAAGTCCCCTAATGTCTCTCCTATAAACTCGCCAGTAAGCCTACAAAACTCTTTAATGAAATCCCCCGCCCCTATGATCTCAAATCCATCATTCTCTCCTATGGATGATTCAGGTCCGACCTCAGTCGCCTCTCAAATCATTCAAATGCCAGCTTTGTCTAAAATTCATAGTTCAACCGTACCTGGTACTATGATACACTCAAGTAACACTATCACTACAAGCATGAGTGGATTCCAGAAGAATCAGTCTCTGCCTACGAGTATACTAGGTCATACATTGTTACAGCCTTCGAGACAAATAAATGCGAGTAATTTGCCATTCAACCAGCAAAGTATTAGTACTAGTCAGCCGCCGGCTTTAGTCATGACGTCTAGACCCATGATGGGGAATAAAGAACCAGCGCCACCGAATGTAACTGTGCGGACACATAGCATTGTTAGTCCAGGGATCAACCAGATCCAAGCGAAGCCGGCTCCACCTGGCTCTATCAACTTTATAACATCATCGAAACTCCTTCATACACAACTGACCTCGCCTCTAAAGCGGTCAAAGTCTACAGATGAACCAAAGAGTGAGGTCATCGTTGGTCACATACAACCCACGAAGAGACATAGTGTTGAAGCGGTAGTGGTAAAGTCTGAGCCTATGGAAACAGATGAGCCTAATACGTCGACAGCAAACAGTGATGCAGGAAATAAGCAACAGCATACCATGCAACAGTCGACGTCTAGCCAGAATAAGAATGATGAGTCTCAGAATGTGTTGTTGAAGCAATTGTTACAAACCACGACTACGGCGGCTACGGTCGTGCCTCAACGTACTTTGACTATACAGAGAACTGCGCCCGCATTAGGCACTATACCATCTCTAGAAGCTCAGTTAGCGAGACCTTCGATTCCACCACCTACGTTATCATTAACGCAAGAAGTAGAAATACCAAAGAATTCACCACGACACAATATTATGACTAGCAACATAGTGAACTCTCCCTTCAATACACGTCCCATACAAACGATCCCAACTTCTACGATATCTCCTCTTACACAAACGTCAACACAATCCTTGATGGATGTCCGCAAGCCACCTATAAAGATGATAAACAAAGAGGACACCACTCCAATGCCTGAAAGTTCACCCACAATGAAATCGATGCAAATGTATCCAATGAGTATTGAAAATCAGCAGCTGCAACAAGCTATAAAAAAGGAAATAGCTCCTCCGCAACAAAGTCCCGTACATAGACCATTTACTCCAATGGATGTTAAAAAAGAACTGCTTGATGAGAGCTCTCAACAATCCGCGACATCTGGGGTTTCAACCGCATCTGATCAAGGTAAGCTTGACCAGCCAATGAAAGAAGAATTCCCCGAGAGCGTCAATATGGACACGTCATCTGAGGCCAATGCTCCAGAAACACCATCCGAAGCTAAAAAACGTAAGCGACGTGAATATCAGCAGAAGAAGCGGAAGCAGTTGCAAATGAACATGAAAGCGGCTGCTGAAAACAATCTGAATGCTTCTAACGCGAAGAAGAGACCTCGCAAGGGTTCCCGGTATGAAGAGGACTATGACACGTTTATCGACAACCTCATGGCACAGTTACGGCTATTGCCAGCCATGCAAATACAAGAACCTGCTCTAACTACAAACTTCGCCGTTTGTCCTCTATTCGGTTCGGGAGACCTAACAAAACTAAAAAATAAAGACTACGACGTATTGAAGGGTGATTTGATAGGTGAATTTGGTAATGCCAAAATACCAAACGTTGGAGATTATTATAATACGAAACCATTCGGAGAAGAAGAACCTTTGCCGGAGAAACCGCCAGCGTCAACACAAAGAGGGTTCTATGACCAAGAATTCCAGCCTATCCTATTCGATGATGACCCAGAAGATAAGAAACTGGACTTCGTATGTAAAGAGCGCGACACCGATACACCTGACAGCATTGTTAGTTGTTCAAGTCCTGAGTGTCTCGATACAGAACCTCCAAACCGATTCCCGGGTCTCAGACTCATTGACGATGAAGAGGAAGATGAAGATAGTGACTCAGCATCCGGTAGGATATCACCGGTCATTCCGATCATAGCACCTGTGCCAATCAGAGTGAAACCCATTTCATTGTACCAATCGAAGGATGACGAAGACAACCAAAAGGCATTGAAGACTCTCGATACAGATGCAGCTAAGGTCAAGGGTGGAGATTCACCAGGTAGTACAGAAACTAATGAAAATGTCACTGTTACCCTTACCCTAACATCTGGAGCTGCTGAAGATATTCTTGGCGTCCTCAAAGAGCTCGCCGGAATCTTACACATACCGCCACCAACCTCATATCAGATCATTGAAAGAACTGCAACTCCACCTTCTCACAAGCTTGGTTTATACAGATCTAAAGGCAAGGATGGTAAAGAAGGGACGCCTATTGATATCCAGAGTATTCTAAACGGGGCGGCGAAATTCTGCCGCCATTGTGACGTAGTTATCTTAGATTCAGTTGTAAGAGCTAAAGCGTCAGAGTTCCCATTACTATCAGCAAACAAAGGCAACGCAGAAGAAATTCTCTGCGACAGTGAATCAGAACTATACTTCTGTAGCACGCAGTGTTACGAAAGCTTCGCGTGGCGTCCTACAAACATCATTCTCGATGGAAAAACAAAAACTACTGTCAAAGAGGATAACAAGTCTGATGTTGATACCAACTTGTCCAAAGAACGTGATGATTTCGATACTGCTTCAACCGAGAGCATGGAAACTGACGATTTGGACATAAAACCAGACATCAAAGATGAGAAAATGGACTTATCATTCATGGATTCCCTTGATAACGATGAATTGATGAAGGAAGTCGGTGATGACGTCAGCGCGCTAGACGAAGACCTAAAGAGTGAGCAAGACGACAAAAGTAACCAAAGCACTGCCGAGAGGGAGAAGTATAGAGGCATACGATATAAGGCGTGGTCACCAGGATGTATTGGACCCCCAGTCAAGTACAAGCGCCCAACCGACAGGGAGCTGACTGAACTAGTATTCCGAACTGGCGTTGCTATAATGCCAGTAACAAATGAAGACTCGAGACGTTGCGAATTATGCGGTATACAAGGCGATGGAGTAGCTGATGGAGTATCAAGACTATTAAACTGTGATGTAGATCGATGGGTGCACTTGAATTGTGCACTATGGTCAGAAGGTGTGTACGAAACAGTTAGCGGTGCCCTTATGAATGTGGAGACGGCGCTTGCAGCTGGTTCTAACGCCACGTGTGCCGTGTGCCGCCGCCTCGGAGCCACTGTACGATGCTTCAAGGTGCGGTGTGGCAGTGTCTACCATCTGGGATGCGCTGTCAAGGATAATTGCGTGTTTTATAAGAATAAGACTGCGTTCTGCGCTTCTCATGCTCCTAAGGTGAGTCGTTATATTGTTAATATTCCTTTAGACTCAACTCTCAGTGGCGTAGAGTCGAAGCGCCGAAGCGCCTCGACATGCGATTCAATGTACATTAATGATGGAAAAATAAAATTGAGTTCAAAATGCTTTAGACGTAAAATATGGCGGTTCATTGTGGTTCAACTCTGCGCCAGTGTGAGGTGAAACTTCCATTCATATTCGTGTTGTGAATTTTTAACAAAAATTAAGAAAACTTTTTTTTTAATGTGATTCTAACGTTAAATCGGTTCCAATTATCCACATATTGGGGTAATATTATTTGTTTCAGTTTTTCAGTAAAAATACATACTATTCGTTCCATTTCTTGGCAAATCATCATAAATTCTTAATTTCAATACAGAATGAAAAAGACAACGAGCTAACAACATTAAGCGTACAGCGGCGCGTCTACATATCTCGCGATGAACAGCGTCAAGTGGCCTCGGTGATGCTGCACTCCGACACCAATCATCTAATAAGAGTAGGAGGACTGATCTTCTTGAGTCCTGGACATCTACTGCCACATCAACTTGCGGCGTTCCATACGCCGAATTATATCTACCCTATTGGGTATAAGATTGTAAGTACCGAGTAAAGGGGAGTAACTTTGGCCCTGGGGTATAACTTTTCAAAAGCTTATTAACCAATAGGAACACGAGAAATTGTGATTACTGTGTTTCTATGGGTCAAAGTTATACTTCAGGGCCCCTTTATAGTTTCGTTGTTGAATTGCGTCAATTTAGCAAATAAAAAAATTTAATGCATATTCTTTATTCAAAATACGACGATGTATTCCAGCTAGAACTGACATAAAATAGACATTATTTCCAGGTTGGAATCTGGTATAACTGTGTGTTACGACATTTTTTAGTAAATACATTAAATTTTGTCACAGGTGCGATTTTACTGGTCGATGTCCCGCGCGAACTGTCGCTGCCGCTACCTGTGCTGGATCACGGAGGAGGCCGGCAAGCCGCGCTTCCACGTGCGCGCGCAGGACGAGCCGCGCGACGAGTGCGCCGCGCCCACTCCGCGCGCCGCCTGGGCTAACGTAACTATACACAACTACATAGCTACTCATTTACACTATCTATCTTGGCTTTCATCATCATCGTCATTTCACCCGAAAGACGTCCACTGTTGGTCATAGGCCTCCCCCAAGCGTCTTGGCTTTATCTTGGCACAATTTTTGTAATGACTACTTACACATTATACACAATTTCATACTACATAGTCATGCTTTTAATGTTTTTGTAGAAAGAAAAGTGATGGTAGATGAGCTAAATACAAAAGCCAATACGTCGTTTGGGAAAGCAATGCACTAGTGTTCATCTCTTCTTTTTGTTAACCAGTAATTTTGAGAATCTCTCTATCCTCGAAATTTTATAAAGGAAAGTGATTTTTGGCAGGATTCCTTCGAGTGAAGTTCAATGGTTAATTATTTGCAAATTGATTCCTAATGGTAATTGTCATGTAGATTGATATAGTTTTGTATCTTAAGTGTCTGCGCAACTGGATAATATGTGGAATCATTGAAACAGGCGCGATCTCGGTAAATTGGAGCTGAGAATTTTATTGTTGTGTAGGGTCGTAGGTACTTGCCTACTCCTACGCTACACGGGAATCTAACCCGTATAGCTATGTAGATACGTCATTCATTACGATCATTGTACCATCAATCATATCATCGATCATTGTACAATGATCGACTGACTTTGCCATTTAAGTCCTATGTCCGTAGTTAGTATATAGTAATCCCTCCCTAGTATTATTGATATAGGCGATTGTGACCTTAAACATTTTGATGTCTTCTTCTTTTCGAATCGATGAAAAATTCGAGTTTTGAGCCGAGTACGTGGTTACGTTAACTGCAACACGGTGGCACTCATTAAATCCTCCAAGGTGCAGGTGTATGGGCACTTGGGCACTAACGTGTGACTCATGTTTTGAACTGAGGCACTGCACTGATGGAGTTTATAGAGAAACCCCATTTTCTCAAAGTTGTATTTGCAGCGACCTATTTGGGTGCACAACCGATTTAGTGCTTTCCCTATAAACCACTGCAATTCTCGCCTAGGCGGGAGATGTTCCTGGGATTTCAAGAAACCCGATGGTGGTAGGCGATGTTTTTCCATTTTGATATATTTTATCTAATATTTTTTCATAGGTATTAGACGCAGTAGCAGCATTGCGAGAAGGCCGAAGTGAGGATGGAGTTCTCAAGTTGTGGCCGAACTACGTGACGGGAGAAGACCTGTTCGGTTTAACCGAGCCCGCCGTAGTGAGAGTACTTGAAAGTTTACCCGGTAAGTGCATTGATTGAAGACAACGCCGCCCGCCGCTGCTAGCCGTTCCAGTTGCTAGGACCAATCTTCTTGCCAAAACGCCATTGACCCGTGCAATTGGAATTATTAACCAGCTTCACGTAAATATTGATATATTTACATGTAGCTCGAGTGAATTCGCAAAAATGCTATTGTTTATTTTATGTTATAGGGTTGATTAGAGTAGGCTATACGTATATTTTTGTATATTTTAAGTGTTTTGATTTTAAGTTTTATATTATATTAAGTAATTTTAAGACCGCACTATCGCATTAGGTAACTAATTTTTCACTAGTTACCATAGCACGTAACTTGGCAAGGATTTGGCGTAACTTACACCCAAGTTCGTGTATGTTAAACTTAGCGTTGAAAATTCCGGAAAAAAACAATTGTTTCTTTCCATGAAAAAAACATTGTGGTTTTTTCCGTTTTTTTTCACATGTTGCATTGAAATTTTGCGGAAAAAATCGTTTTGGTATAAAACAGAAATCTTTCGAATGTTATTTTAATTGTTTCGGTTAATTTCATGAAAAATTGATAAAAAAAAAAAAATAGACGTGTGGCACTCGGGGACTGTCGCGGTAAAGCTATTTATTGCATAGCATTTTTTATCAACTTATTATAATTATTTATTTATTTTATTTATGCAGTATTTTTTTTCTTTGATTTTGATTGAAATTGCACTTTTTGAGCGTGCTGACCGATATTAAGCAACAATAAATTTAAGATTATTTTAATTAACTGGCTAAAGTCAATGGACTACACTGATGTAGAAAATTTAATAAAAATAACATAATCCATTTTAAACCGCACTGTTATACACACAGCTCCACTCACAAAAGTCATCATGTGCATACGTACACATTTATATATTACACGCCCACGCATGCATAAACACGCTCACCTAAATAAACACACTAATATACACAAACTCACTCACAGACACACTCATAGCAGCATGTTTGTCCACTTTTAATTTAATTGTTTTTTATATATATATTTTTTTGTTTTGTTTCTTTTTCTTTTTCAATTAACTAACACACTCTGTTTGACGTAAAATTAATGTCACTTTATTGTAGGGAAGACACTAACACTGCAGGTGTTCAACACAGTTCTACTAGCGCAGGCGTTAGGGAATCCTATAATACAAATTGTAAATTATGTCAATAAAGAATTATTATTATTATAATTATTAAACAAATGAGTGGGGGATGTTAGGTTTTTTTCGTTACGGAATTTCTGGATTCGGTCTCCACGCTCAAGGCCCGCGATAGAAGCTATGCAATAGCTTAAAAACAAGTTTTATTGAAATTTATTTTTAATATAATGGGGGCGTCCATAAATTACGTGAGGTGTTTTTTTTAATTTTCTGCCCCTCCCTCCCCCCCTGGTGAGATGTCGTGAGATTGTATTCAACCCCCTCCCCCATCTCCCAATCTCACGTGAGATTTTTCAAAATGTGAGTTTCTTACGTAAACGTGTTGGATTGTTATTGTAAAAAGAAAAAAACAAATTTGCTTCTTGCTTTTATTTACGACTAGTTATGACTAGTAATCAATGTTGCTGAGAGTTTAATTATAAGTGTAATAAAAATTTAACAATAGAATACTTAAATCGTAACTACTTAGATTAAAAAAGAGTATCTACTCTAATTCAGTCCATGGAGAATCATGCACGGTCTCAAGAGAGACTATTGGAACCAACATGTCCATATGATTTTCAGTAAAATCATCTGATCCTTCAACTTCGTTCTGATCTAGCCACTCTAAGCCATTGGCACTTGCACAAAATAATTCATTAGCTCGTCTTGTGACAATCCGTGTGGGTCGCACTTTTCGGAACATACGCGCTTGCTTAGCTGGTGCAATGTGGGCTGATCGTCTGTGCTCTGCAGCTCTTGTGCTAGATGCAAAGTAAATACCGCATGTACTGCAGCATCTTTTCTCTAAATCATCACGTACACTTGGGCAATAGAGATCATAAGGCGTGCTGATGAAGGCATTCAGCGGTTGAATCGGTAGGCAGTGGCGTATTAGAAATGGAGCAAATGACTTTCCGTCATGCTCTTTAAAGTCCGGAATTGTCAAATGTCCATCAACTTGAGTGATAGGGTACGGAGGTGGCAGAAAACGGTCGTGAAGAATCATATGCAGAACACTCCGGCGTGGGCTGCAGCACTTCTGGTCATCGCATTTTACAACCTAGAAAAAATTAATAACAATTTCCCGTTGTAACTCTTAATAAAAATTTGTTAATATTCGTGCTCGTTAAAAAATAAAAAAAAAATGAAATAGGCACGCATAAAAATTTGATATAAACCAACTGCCAATGTACCTGGAGTAAATATTGGCTCTCTCTAACGTGCTCAGTGTACCATTCTTCGCCTGGCAGGTCTGGAACGCTGGAAGTTGACACTTCTTTATTCGGGTCTATATATTCAGCAACAACTTCGTGCCCGTCAATGCAAACTGCAGACCATATTTCAGCCAAAATATCCCCTGCCTTTTTGAAATTATCCTTTTCCAGACTTTTGTCTAATGTTCTGCCGCTGGAGTCAAGATGTGTCCCAAAAGAATCATGGGGAAGAACAACGCCTGTTAGTTCTCGACTAAGTGGAGCCATGCGTCTCTCTACTCTGTTGAATGCGCTCCTGCCAGGGGCATTAGTCACAATAAATACTGCGTCCAAATCATATTGTTTAAAATGCTCTATGGCGTGTGCGATCACTTTGCGATATCGCGGATTCTCGTCAGGCCCACCGTCACTTGAAATTATAAGAACAGGTTTAACTTTGCTGTCTAAATTCTTTGTAAATTTGGAAAAAGACTCAGTTGTTAAAAGAGTGTCCAAGTCTTGAGCGTGACTAGTTGCAGTTGACGAAGAGTGCTTGCCACTTCGTATTGCTATGTAAGTTGGTCCACTATATGAAACAGCTTCTGGTCGTCCCATCTCATTAGGTTTCACTTCACACAAAGCATACACGCTTGGAATTAATTTGTGCCTCGAAGCAATCACAAAGTCGTGATTCTAAAAATTCTAAAAATGTATAGAGAGGGTCTGTTCTTTTTGTTTATAATTGTAAGTTGATGTGTGTAATAATGAATACTACAGTTCTTTTTGTTAAATATGGTTTTGTTTTATAAATATGACGAATTTTGTACACAAAACTAGGAAATAGTCCATCACACTACTTTCAAATTCAAATTAGTAGTACATTACAAAGTGAATCTACGCAAAACCCTACATAATCAGATAGCTTATTTTATACCAATTTCACTAATGTAAAGTTCGTTGAGCTAGGATGCGTATTTTCTGAGATATCGTCGTTTTAGTGAACGCGGGAAAGTCGGGTCGCAGTGTCGGGTTTCGGTACGACCGCCGGGCATTTGCGCGGCCCAGGTGCGCAACCGTTGACCGGTTATGCATGTACAATCTGGATTAAATGGACCAAAATAGTATAATTTTTTTTTTGTTTCAATCAGAAAAAAAATTGCGTGATATTTGCTGAGACCCCCCCTCTCTTCAACGTAAGATTAGATGAGATTTGACTCGACCCCCTCCCCCCCTTAAACACCTCACGTAATTTATGGACGCCCCCAATATATATAATATATTTTTCAATAAAACTTGTTTTTTGGGCAAAATACAAAAAAAAAGAAAATGTACGAATGGCAAATACAAATATTAGATAGATCTAGCTTTGCTCGAGCTCCCCAAACCTCCCCCAAGTGTCGCTATTAGGTGCTATAATGACTTGTTGGACATAGTCTCCCCTCGCTATAATGACCTATGCCCAGTTTTGGACTGGACATAAGTCTCCTCAAAGTGTCGCCATTTAGGCGCTATAATGACTGATGCCCGCTGTTGGATATAAGTTTCTCCCTCACTATAATGGTCTATGCCCACAATTGGGCACAAGCCTCCCCCAAGTGTCGCCACCTAGGCGCTATAATGATTTATGCCCACTGTTGGACATAAGCCTCCCCTCGCTATGATGACCTATTCCCACAGTTGGGCATAAGACTCCCCAAGTGTCGCCACCTAGGCGTTATAATAATTGATGCCCACTGTTGGACATATGCCTCTCCTCGCTATTATGACCTATGCCCACTGTTGGGCATAAGCCTCCCCCAAGTGTCGCCACCTAGGCGCTATAATGACCTATGCCCACTGTTGGGCATAAGCCTCCCGCAAGTGTACCACCTAGGCGCTATAATGATTGATGCCCACTGTTGTACATAAGCCTCCCCCAAGTGTCGTCATTTAGGCGCTATAATGACTGCTGTCCACTGTTGGACATAGGCCCCCTCGCTATAGTGACCGAAGTCCTCTGTTGGACTGTCCAGGCGCACTAGTTTATGACCCTATGTCCAACTTGGACACAGGCTCATAAACTAGTGCCCCTCACCATCAGATTGCATCACTGCTTACCATCAGGTAGGATCGCAGTCAAGCGCTAGTTTAAATTGATTATTAGAAAAAAGTATGCATTTGAAAATTAAACATGAAGTTTTCGGTTCTTTTCATATTTTTAGTTTTTTCGGTTTTATTGGAAAAATACATGAAATTAATGCTTTATAAATTTAAAGTTTCGAATGTTACATTGAATAAAACAACAGTATTGGAAAGAAACGGGAATTTTCCCTACTTTTTTCAACGGTAGTTACACTGTGTAACAAAAAAAAAAAAAATTCAATCGCTTTTATGGCCATTATTCTATAGTTATTGACGTAATTTATTTTTAATAGAATACAATAGGTGCGCGAACGGCGTTCGCTTGGGGTTTCATGAATTATATAACTTTGAAAACACTACCCTTGTTGTAATTTTCGAGACTCGTTGTAAGTTGTAATGACTGTTAAGGATTAACAAATTGATTTAGATTGAAATACTCGGTATACAATGGAACTATTATAATTTTTATCATGTGTCTGATGCAGGCATAGAAACCCTAACAGACTACCGCTTCAAGTTCGGTCGGTCGGCCCTCCTGGAGGGCGGGCTGGCCGTGAACCCGTCGGGCTGCGCGCGCAGCGAGGCGCGCGCGCGCTCGTCGTGGCGCCGCACGGGCACGCGCTCGCTGCTGCCGGCCGCGCCCGCGCCTCCTCCCGCGGCAGACCACCCCGCCTGCCCCTACTCCAAGCAGTTCGTGCACACCAAGAGCTCGCAGTACAAGAAGATGAAGAGCGAGTGGCGCAACAACGTCTACCTCGCCAGGTAACTGCTGCCACACAGGTATATTGACAACGGCAAAGGTAACTGTATCCGTTGACCTATAGCGACACTTGAGAGCCAAACCACATGATACGGTGAGACGCCGCACCTCTAATATTTCAACGAATCGAAAAGCAGGCACACGAGTGACGCCATCCCGCTCATACGGCGTACTGACGTACACGACGGCTGCCGCTGATCGTCATTTGTTGGAATGTCAACTTCCGCCGTCGAGCGTCAACAACTGCAACAACAACAGCTGCCAACGTGTTGACGGCTGCACTTATCATCGCCGTTGGTAACATGCCGCTGAAGACCACTATTACATACTACTCACTACATGGACTTCCAAGCTACAAAAAAAATACCAACCTATTTAAATGGGACCTTACAGATTTTCTGTACCTGTTTCTATTTTGTGTGTTGTCCGCATAAACATTCTTGGTCGTCTTCTTGGCACTGGCACGACTGTACATTAAATTTTGATAGTACCCATTACGCCGTGGAAGGTGCGAAAGTTTTGGAACTGTGACGTCATCGGTGACAGCGCATCTCAAAAACTTAAGGCCCAGATACATGCACTGTGATATGAGACACCTTTAAAAATCGCGCATATATTTGTATAACTGGAACCTTATGAAATATAAATAAAATGTAATCAATCTCAGCCAGCAAGTTACGCAGACACTACAAGCAGTAGCCGTAGAACAGGACTCAAAGTCTAACCTCTGCCATATTAAAAGACAAGAAACGAGCCAATTCAACACGTGACGTCATCGTTTGCTCACATCTAGGAAGCATGGCGAATGTACAGTTCATAACATACAGTATTAAATATATATCTCAATCCATTTCAACACCATACGGTAAGAATGAAAAAAGGAAACAAAATTATTGTCTAGGTTTAAGGAATTAAAGCATGTTGTTGCCTACAAAACAAGCAATTTCGCTTGCTTGATCTTATAGATGATTGTTCAAATATCTAATTTTTTTAGTTATTTCTCTTGAAGATCACCACTTCACTGGTAAAATTTGATAGAAATGTTACAAGTAGATCGTAGATTGTGACTAGTGGAAGGTCAACATCGTAAAGTTACACAATAAAGTCGATACAACAATAAAGTCCTCAGAGTAATTGCCCCGATACATGTTATTATATTATTTATTTATTCTACATATTGTCCAGTTAAAACAGTCAGTGAACTTCACTCAAGAAAAGATGACACTATCGAATGGTGTAATAATAACAACGTGTTTGTTTTTATTAACTGGTTTGATTCCTGGCTAGGAATATTGATTTGTGAAAAATCCACTGATTCAGTTTCAATTGTATCAAAATCGACTCCGACTCAGGTGAGATGGTGGTCAAACGCAAGCCTATCAAAGACTGCTTTATTTTTCGCTATTTTTACTCCTCATAGTTTCGGATTCACCCTGTATTTGTGAATGGCTCACTAATAGATCAACACAAAACAAGTTTTTACTCGACTGCGCGCCGTAAGAAAGGGTAATTGGGTTTACAAATGTATTTTTGCGAAACTGCAAAAGAGAAGTCCGTCTGAAATCGAAGTTCTTATATCTTGTTCGGAATTAAAACAACAGTGACGCCGCTGCGCTGTCGCCATAAGAAAATAAAAAAAAGTGTACATCAATAAAAAATAGCGGCTGTTTTTCATACATTAACGATCAGAGAAGGGCTAAAGTAAAGTAAATCACTTCAATAATGACAATGTTACTGTCATTATAGATATGCTTGCAATATGGACATCACTGACACAAATTCACTAAAATGAAAGTATAATTATTAACCAATCGAATTTATTTCTAGATCGAAAATCCAGGGGTTGGGTCTGTACGCAGCTAAGGATTTGGAGAAACACACCATGGTCATAGAGTACATAGGAGAGATCATTCGCTCCGAACTATCGGAGATACGGGAGAAACAGTACGAGGCTAAGGTAAATTTTTTATCAAGTCATGTGTCTCTAATTACGGTTTTTTTTGAAGTGAAAACTTCTTTAGCGGCGTTGAGCGCTTTTTCTGTAATGGGTATAAAATCTTAAACTGCGTCATCTTAAGCGTCAGGACACGTGACCATCGAAAAAGCGTAAGACGGATGGAGAGTATTTAATGTAAAATAATTGTAATAGTTTTAAAGTGTTAAATTTTTAATGTAATATATATTGTCATGTTTGTGTACGATAGCGCAATAAATGAATATTGTATTCTACCACGTAAATGATAACCATTCCAAAATATCAAACATGCTCAACGTTAATAATCAAGTTTTCACTTCTGCCGGCACTCCCGGAGTGCAACCCGTCTTTTTTCTCGTCTCGTCTTTTTGAATGTATTATAATGCATTTTTTATTTTGGGTGAGTTTTTCCATTTAACTATAACGATAACAAAGCCGTTAACAGTTGTCAAATCGTCGAATTGACCAATAGGCGGCCGTTTCACGGCTGGTTATGGTTTGGTTATCGTTATAGTTAAATGGTGCAACTCACCCTTAGTGTCTCACTCTGTATTAATTATATATCGACTCGGTGCGTGTGTTCTGCTGAGTTTTCTTCCAAAATTTCCACATGGTAATTTAAGTCAAATGGTGATACAGTGGACGACTAATAAAAAAAAAAGAAATATACGACACCCTCGATTCTTGTCATATAATGTTTTTTATGTCTTTTCAATGTTACTAGTCGTTCTGAAATTAAGTTAATTGAAACTAATGTTCCTGGTTTTCAACAGAATCTGGATATATTTTATATTTTAACTCCGACTCCACCAATGACATTGACACATAATTAGTTTGGAACACCTTCTGCTCAGTTAATGTAACATAATGTGCAATACGAGTGATGTGTTCTGTTTGCAGAACCGCGGCATCTACATGTTCCGTCTGGACGAGCGGCGCGTGGTGGACGCGACGCTGTCGGGCGGGCTGGCGCGCTACATCAACCACTCGTGCCAGCCCAACTGCGTCGCCGAGACCGTCGAGGTCGACCGACATCTCAGGATCATCATCTTCGCCAAGCGCCGCATCGCGCGCGGGGAAGAGGTAACTACCCATTTTTTATCTCTAATGCTACACATCAAGTTTGAGTAATTGGCCGCTGAAGTACATCGTCGGCATGACACCAAAAAGTTTGCGTCATGTATGTTTGCCACTCTAAGGCCCATTGCCCATGGCGGCTTTTTGTAGCGACGCTGTAGCGCGTTGGCATTTTTTCTAAGAAAAGAAAAGAAAGAAAAGTATTTATTTTGGCTCAAAAAAACATTGTAGACAACAAAAACTTAAGACAAACACCAAACAATAAAAAAAATAATAAAAAAGTAACACTGTCACACGTTTGCGCCAAAAAAGGTTCAGTTCAGCAATTTTCTATAGCGCTTGTAAATACGACTAACGCGCGTTAGTAGCGATGTTATCGCGCGCTTATGAAACGCGCGACAGCTTCGCTACAAAAAGTCGTGGGCCTAAGGCCTACTGTCCACGGACGCGTATTTTCATAGACACGCATTCGTCATTATACGCTTGGTGTACGTCTGCGTGAAGCTTGCATACGAAACTATGAAACTGACGACGAAGCAGCAGCGTCGTCGTGCCGTCGTGTTATTGCCGCTTCGTCGACACAGTTTCATTATCCGAATGACTGCAGTAGTCGACATGATTATTATATGCAATAGCAAAATAGCAGCGTACGATGCTATGAGCTGGAAAAGCTTAGATAGATAGTGAATGACTAACTCACGAAATGCGAACTGTACATTTTATTCAATACGTCATTTTGGGACTCTAACCTAAGAATCAAATCAACATTTATTTTATACAGACCGTTATTGTTGACCTAAACACAAATAAAATTTTTATTTACACACATATGAACATAGACATTGATCGAATTATATCTATGTATTTTATTTTTAGTTGGCATACGATTACAAGTTCGACATTGAAGACGACGCTCACAAGATAATGTGCATGTGCGGCGCTCCAAACTGTCGCAAGTGGATGAACTGAATACCAGATACCGGATTGGACTATATCGAGCACCGGAGACTGAACGAGAAGACGAAGACCCAGCGTGCTGCAGCAGCACCTTCGTACAGGCTGTATCTTCATGTGTACACGTCAATATTGCCACATTTACCTTTACTACACATGAACATACAACTACACCTGACTTTCATTTTTAGCGTAGGAAAGGCTATGATAACTAGTTTTATGTACCAAAGTGATGTAAGTAAATAAATCATATTAGACTTATTTAAGATTTCACTCTGATAAAGCTGACGTGTGATCATCTACGAATAAGACAATATCAAAATAGTTTTACCGGTAATCTTCAATTTTATAACTATATTTAACCGGCGCGGTAATCAATCGGAAACTTTTTTTTTTGTAAATAATATTAAATCGATATAAAGTTGTTATTGAATTTAAATGTTTTAGACGTGAACGTTTTACGAGAGTAGTGTAGGCTAAGGTTATAATTTTATTATGTTAAATGTATTTTATAGATGTTTTGTGTCGCTGTTTTAAATGACTTTTATTAATTAACATTTATTTCAGAATTATCGCACCTAAGTCACGTATATCGAAAGTATACTTGAAAATCTCAGCAGTGACTAATTGTTAGGTTAAGTTACCAAATAGACGAGTCTGCATTTAGTATGCATAGAGCACAATTTAATTAGCGATGTAAATATCCTCTTTATTAGAAATTATGTAGGGCCCAATGTTCGGCGACACGCGTTTCTTGAGACAGGGTAGTAATATAATAATTTCTAATGGAGCGGCACGAGACGCCACGATGTGCCTGACCCGTTGTTGTTTAACGTCGTAGCTTAGATCTACGGATACCACATCGCGCCTTCCGACGGTGGACGAACGAGAACGTATACCTGTTGGCTGTGTGAATCTATGTATGACTGTCCGCGTGCGTGCTTTTATTCACATGGTTTATAACATACACACATTCAGTTAGACAAACGCTACGAAAGTATATATATTTTCGAGAGAGGACATGACATTTAGTGATGAAATTATTTTACGAATATTTACTCAAAGTAATGGTTTAGACATAGTTCCACCGTCTCAAATAAATGGTGTGAATAAAACAACGTGCACATAGTAGTTAGTGTAATTATTTATGTAATAAATTAAATAAATAGTCCCAAATGTGATATTACCTCACATAATTTCGCGTGAACTTCACTAAGTAGTGGCCATTATAACCTATTAGGTTAGCTTGTTGCGTTACCGCTACGCATACGAGTTGTTGTAATCAATGGAATGCGTTCAAGACGCTTGTAAGATCTGGTTATAGAGAAAATATTAAATAATGTATGTATGTAGCACAAGAAATCATTGTAACGCAGGTTGCCGTCTACCAATGTTATGAATTCATGCAATCTAATTTTAAGTGTTAAATGTGCAATATCATATCTTGAGTACAGATTGTAAATATGACAGTAGCGCAGCGAACGAGTGATCGACAGTTTTAATGTAATCATGGATTAGGAACGTTTTATGCATTGTTTGTAATCAGATATACACCTCTCATTAATAAATCCATCGATTTTATTTAAAGCATTCCCATACTTTTTGCACTAGTTTGACTCAAATTTTTATTTTCATGAGAGAACATTTTGAAAGTTGTAAAATTATGTACTTTAGTAATATTCTATACATTAGTATTTTTATTGCATTATTTTCCTATAATTAAAATTTTAATTAGTATAAATCTGCTTTTTATTTTGACTCTTTTGTATTCATCTATATGCTGATTGGTACCACCTCGTTTGTTTAGTGGAGGATACCTTTGAATCGGTGGAAAGGAATCAAACTGTCGATTCGATAACCACGGAATCCTTTGAGTCTTTCATTTTTCTATCGTAAACAATGCCATCAAGCGACGAGTGGCGGTACTTGGTAGTCCAAAATGTATTTCTTTCTTGTTTTTGTCAATTTGATTTATGTACTGTTGATATTAAAGTTGCCTTTCGTATAGGTAATATTTTTTTTGCATTTCGTTTACGCCGTTTTTCTTTTTAGCCAATCGTATTTTTGGGTTTGCAGTAAATCGTAAATGTATGAGTTTGGCGACACCGGTTTAGGGATTAACATTTTCTCAAACTAGGTACTTCCACTGTTTTTACTGTTCTGTGGATAAGATTATGATAGTTTATTTATTTTAAATTGTAGGGAATCCACTACATGATTAACCTTTTGAACGCCAATCACTTGTATACAAGTTCGAGATTTTCGTGCAAAAGGGATAGGTTAGCTTTACTTACTTAGGTTACTTATATTACTTAGAATTTGAACAGAAATAGAATAGGAGTAAGTTTGGCGATTTATGTTAACACTGTTAAGATTCCTGCTTGGGATAAGTTAGATTTTCTTTTGACCACTGGAAAAAAACTTCGAGACAAGGGTTCTGTCCAGATATAACGGAAATTTTCTGTTGGAAACTCAATGCTGTGTGGGGCCTTAGCCCTCGCAGTCCTGGTGCCCTGTATCACTAAGGCACTAACACAGCCATACGCAGAGTTGATCATATGACTTTACAGGTTTCATTTTATAGCTCTAATTACGCTCTAGGGGGCAGACTGAGCGGGCGTGTCAGACTCACTAACATCGTCCTTCAGTTACCCTTTGTTCTAGGATCACGGTTTCCCTTTCAGAAATTCCCCGTGGTCCTAGCGGGCTTCAGCTTCGCTGACGTGACATCTTTTGGAAGGCGCACGATAATCTCGGTAGTAGAGAATTATTGATCGAAGGCGAATCTCCTTACTAAATGCTGTATCGTTTCAAATCGGCTTTTGTAGTCATCAGTTTGGCTTCACGAAAGAAAGTTTTGACCAGGAAGGTCCGACGGTTGCAGAAGTAAAACTCATCCGTTACACTTTAGGAATCCTAGAAGACTTTTCAGGATGCTATTGGCATATTCTGTGATCTGTCAAAAGCGTTCGACTACGTTGACCATAATCTGTAAATTAAATCATTACGCAATTCGCGGACAGCTTGTCCGCTGATCTTGTTATTTCCTATTTAGCTTAGGCATCAAAAAGTTATCGTTAGTGAGGCGACGTCCTCGGGGTATTTAGTAAAGACTAGCGTGCCTCAGAGTTCAATTCTTGGCTTTCCTTTTTCTAGTTTATATTAATGATCTTCCATAACAGCATACGCTCCTATAAACAGCAGCCTTAACGTACCGTTTAAAGATATTTATTTCTCAAAAAAGTTATTCTAAATTAATTAGTTTGTCATCGCGTATGTAAATTGTTGAACTCATCCAATGCATTCAGTCTCTAAATAGATATTTAATTATTATTGCTTTTTACATATTGTGCAAGTTGGTTCTTGAATGCATTGAATGAGCGTACATTTTTTGTAACTCGGGGTTTTTTGTTGTAAAACTGTGCTCCTTCAATTTTTTTTTTCCGAACTTAGTTCTCATCTTTGGTAAGACCAGAAAACTAGCCCGGCAACTGCTATGTTGTTTACTCTCTACCATTCACTCTTCTGACGTTTTATAAGTGCCCGTGTAGCTCTTTGGGAAATAAAAATATTTTGAATGGTAATAATATGTAGTAGTCAGCGTTACGTACTAATTACCTACAGGTCATTGAACTCGCTCAGCTGGCGTTTTCTTAAAGAAATTAAATTCGTACATGCGTAAATTAATACGAGTTTAAAAAAAAGTTCTTTATTTTTTAAATTTTATCTTTATAAATCGATAGTGTTTCATGTAAAGGATCGACCCTCCACGGGATTAAAACGATTAAACTTTAACGGTGTATAATAGCGACATTATCGGATCGTGTAATAACACTGTTTTATTTTTTAACCTCTCAAGGACCGCCATTATTTACGTCAACCAATTATATAATCAGTAAAATATTATCTGCCGTCGAGAACATTCGTTCAGAAACGATTTTAAGACTTATCTTTACTACAAACACAGTTTTAAATCGGCGGGTTTACTGGCACGTTTTTGTGCCGCTGGGGCTCTAGAGGTTAAGGGCCGAGACTGCGTTAAGCGGACGCCCGTGCGGTCTCATACAAAAGCGCTCGCTCAGTCGCGGGGAGCCGGGCACCGCGCCCCCTTTTTATTATTACGTAATGTTTATTAAGTACTCTATCGACACGACTACATGCACACCGTTCAAGTTGAACTAGCGACTCTGTGCAGGTTTCCGCGGGCTTGTTCGATTCCTGGCTAGGAAAATTGTTTTAAGCTATTGCATAGCTTCTATCGCGGTCCTTGAGCGTGGAGACCGAATCCAGAAATTCCGTAACGAAATAACCTAACACCCTCCACTCATTTGTTTTTTGAGCGTGGTGACCGATAAGAAAACAAATGAGTGAACAATCAATCAAAATTCAATTGAAAGTGTAACTTCAATTAAAATCAAAGAAAAAAAAAACGGGAAAAAAAAATTTGCATAAATAAAATAAATAAATAATTATAATCGCATAAGTTGATAAAAATGCTACGCAATAGCTTTACCGCGGCAGTCCCCGAGTGCCACACGTCTTTTTTTTTTCACTATTTTTTATAATTTCGGATTTAGCCATCATCGCCCACTCGATATATTCATCTAGTATAGATATTGCTCTGTTTAGTATACAAAATAAAACATCCCATTATTTCATATAAATTTTATTACAAACTTTTTTTTTACTTAAACTGCAAATAATATACCAAAGAACATTGTCTAAGTAAAGCTGGAGATCCAGCACACGTTGATCGCAACAAAGTTATGATTGGAAACGGCTTGTCTAGCGACACGACCGACGGGCGCCGCCGGGCCGCGGCACAAGCAGTCGAGAGCTTCACGTGAGTTCACTGAACACATCAGAAAACATCAACACAATATCTCTTACTGATGTGATGCTTAATATCTGATCTCAACAAATACAAGTTTTATAATGATCAAATTGATTGCGCTTGAAAACAAACTGAAATGATCAAATACTGTTATAGTTTCCATTTTATTGCACCGTCGATTAGTATTAATGGAAGATATTTGTATACTATAAACCTTAACTGAGTAAGTATTAAAATTCATTTCATGTCTCAGCTACCACTAACATAGACTAGCCGTTTCTTTAAAATTGTCTATTTAAAGTTAAACATTCCGAAAAATTCAAATGATTGAAATAATTTACAAAAATATAACATTCGTCACTTTTAACACATACAACACAATGAGCTTTACTTGATAAATACATAATCGAGTCAATATTATCACTCAAGTTGGAATGAGAATAAGAAAAATAAATATTATAATTTCAATTAAAATTGTATCTTACACTCGACTCGAGCGCGACTCGACGAGCCGGAGACTGTCTGTAGCGCTTCGTAACTAGATTAGAGGACATAAGAGGCGACAAAGCTGCTTGTACAGATTAGTGCGGCTTTGTCTCAAGAAATTAAGATATTTGGCGATGAAATCATACATAATACCAAAATTACCATGCTTTGCACCATTACCTTATTTATATAGACACAAATTTATATGGTTTCACAAACCAAGAACTTTGAAGAAACCCCTGACGCAATCATTAGACTTACGTAAAATTATAATTGTTGTTTCAGTAGTTTACAGCCAAAAACAAAAATCACTGAACAATACAGCTAGCAGCTACTCGTAGCTGAGATATCGTAGAACCGCATCACATACAAATCGCTGACTAGTAATGCTGGCGCCACCGGCTCGCCTACACTTACATTTTGTACTTTTACACTAGTATTGCTAGTAACTAAGTACTTCAATATTGCATCCTTAATGGAAGCAGCAGTTAGAATCTCATTGTATAATATACAGAGAATGCATCCCCAACTCCGACACTGCCCAATTAGTTACTTAACCTAGGAAAAAGAGGCAGCATTACAAATTATTATTTTATTGAAGTTGATCCTTAAAATAACATAAGGACTCGTTTAATAAAACTCTAGTCTCGATATCGAGATTTTGAAAACATTATTATAAAGCATTACTAGTGAGCGATTGTCAGGCTGCTTACAAACTGGCGCGTTCTGAGCATATATACATCTTTGAAACGTAGCCGCTCACTGCTCTCTAGCTATACCATCGCCTCATGAACATGAAACGAAATTACCGTAACGAGTATAAGTTACTGACAGTTCAGAGACCAAAGATTCGTCAAAGGTGAAATATTAGTTAAAAAAGCATCAGTCATTAAAATATGTACAGAAGAATCAAGTTCAGTTCATATTTAAATTGTTGTTTGTTTAAAATACAAGACAATTTATAGTAAATAATAGACAGGCACAGAGTATATTATTGCTTTTGGGCGGCTACGTTTTGACATTTATATGAGAAGCATACGCAAGTGGAAGCGAGCCGAGCGTGCGCGAGCGTGCGCGGGCGCTGCTCAGTCGATGTACTGCGCCAGCCAGCGGAAGCCCTCGCCGTAGCCCTGGCGTTTCAGCACCGAGCACATGAACAGCTCCAGGGGCCGCCCGGGCAGCTCTGATCTGGATACCTTGCCCTGCAACAATAAACACATTATTAAGCAATTTATAACTGATTCTCTCGTAGATTTTGGACGGCCTTAAATAATGCTGTACTGTTAATAATATCCCTATCTCAAGACATTTTCAAGTATTAGTTACATCTCAAGGTTTGTGTACAAAATGAATTTTAATAGTAATAGTAGATGACCTCGAATTCAAAACTGTGAGGAATAGCCAAAAATACTCAAAGGAGCCTCAGGTTCGATTTGATGAAAACTGAAACCACATATTTATTAAGATTTTTGAAAACTCAATGCTTCTAGCTAAGAATCGAACCTTTTGATTATGAAAACAAAAAAATTAACACGCTTTTCGCATTACACCTTCCGATAGTGTCGCCAATCAGTATGAAATTCTAGCCATTTCTAGTATTTTTCGCTATTCCTCATAGTTTCAAATTAGGTCAATTAGAGCCACTTGAACATACCAACCTGTATAGGATATAAATAAGGGAGTATATTATTATTAAAGTCGTACACTTGTTTTGTATGTACAATATTTACTGGGACTATGGGTTAAATACTTACACATTATAAATATCTATCAGTTTGTAGACATATCCGTCAATAACTCGAGTTTATAAACATTTGCACAAGTAAATATACCTACGGCATGACTGCATGCCAACAGAATGGTATCTGGTATATATTGCAATATGCTAATATCAATAAAAGTAGTAGTAAATGCAATATCATGGTAAGTTATAATGAATAATAAATAATTGATCAGTTACAGGTTGCTGGGTGATATTTATCATGTTATTGAACCAATAAAATAAAGTTGCATTGCTGTTTATGTCTTTCCAAGCAAATTTATTTTTTTGATTATTTACGATTGTAATATAAGTATCAATTTTATATCATAACTAGTATCTGCTCAGTGGCTTCGATCGCGTGAAGTTCGAAAATGAACTCAAGTTTACTTTGTCCTATACTCTGTGCTAATCCAGAACAGGACCATGTTCCAAATTCCATCTAAATCTGTTCAGCTGTACGAGTGTGAAGGAGTAACAAACATACATACATACAAACTTTCGTCGTAGCGTTTATCTGAATTACGTACATGTTAAAAACAACCTTATTTCGCACGTTAATATTACATGTTTAAAAATAACCAGTTCATAAATAAATAGTGAACATGCTTGTACGATGCGATAAATGTACTAATAAATAAATAGTAGATAATTCGAGGGGACAAGGTCTACAGTGGCACTTCGTTATGGTAGGAAAGATAGTATCACTACATTGACAGCTGACTGATATGGATATCTTTATCTGTATGACTACTGACTATGGTAAAATTAGAATGTTGCACCATTAAGATTAACCTCTTTGGCATATAAGAGAGAGAGAGAAATCGATTGAAATAATAATAAATGTTTTATTATCACAAAAGGGTTACATTAGTTTGTACATAATGGTGGTATATATAGCAACTATTTGAAATTCAGCAATTGTAACCATAAAGTTTATGAACCCTGCCTCTCAATATCAGCTGAATACCCTAGATGCTTAAACAATAGGTTTAATTATTTATTTTTTTGTTTATTTTTGCATTTGGTCTATGGAGATAAGCATTCGTTGGATTAAAACTTGTTTACAAGACAATATATTCAAATCCTAACGTAAGGTAAGAGCTACAGTTAGGCAAAATTAACAGAAACTTCAATTGGCGTCGGTCGCAGAATAATATAAAAACTACAATGATAAGAATACTGAAAACTAGGTCACTTATTTAAAACAGAATGATAGTGTGGAGTAATAAATTACGAAGCATTGGTTTTTTTATGTATAGTCAACGAAATTACTTATAGACTGCTTTATTTCTTAAGTAGGCTAAAATTTTGTAAGATATTCGTTGTGGACTCAGGTTTATATATTTTTTATATCCATAGTCCAGTATTCGAGGTAAATAACTAGACCTAATGCATTCAATAGTGTTGTCTATTTGAAGATGAACAAAAAGTTACAAAAATAAAGTTGATTCAGGAAAATCTCACTAAGATAACTTTTCCAATCAATCAATAAATATCGACGCTTGAAATGCAAAAAATACTAAGCGAAATTGAGTAAACTTTACAGGAGAGAGATTTAAAGTTAAATGACGAAATAGTCGAATTATTCGGAACTTTTTTTTTATTAACATGTTTTTTTCAATTTAACTTTAAATCACTTTCAGAAGTTAAAGTCAATATCGCTTAGTAATTTTTGCCTTTCAAGCGTCGATATTATCTTAACAACCAGGCTTAACTGAACCAACAAAGAATATGAATGGCTCACCTTTCCAGTAGTCTGTTGGTACAAGTTGAAGAACTGACGGAGCTCATCTTCACTGGCGGCGCCGGGTTTGTCGATCTTGTTGCCCAGGATGAGCACGGGGCAGTTGCTGAGCGTCTCGTCGGTGAGGAGCGAGTCCAGCTCGGCCTTGGACTCGGGCAGGCGCGCGCGGTCGCAGGCGTCCACGAGGAACACGATGGCGTCTACCGCGGGGAAGTAGTCGCGCCACACCCGCCGCGCCTGCTGATGCCCGCCGAGATCGAACGTCGTGAAGCGCATACTGCCTATTGACAGCTCTTCCGACGCTGTGGAACGATGAATATGTTCATGTAGATATTGATAGTAATAATTTATTTCCAAGAAAACTTAGTACTATGTGTATTACATTTATAAACTAGCAATTGAATCGTGCATCTGTAACCGAATTAGGCAAGGCAAAGCCTGTATTTCAGTTATCAGCGCGCGCGCCTCAAGGAGTTGTCAGCAACAGCAGGGACCCAGCCGGGTCGAAGCCTACTGGGGCCAGGGTTATCCGGAAGGGCGCTCGAGCCCCGGTATGAAGGCTAGAAGGAAAGGAGTGGGTCTTTTAGTCAGTAAGACACACTATCTCCCGCTCCGCCCAAGGGCGGGGGATGTCAATGCATGATTTTTTCCCACCATAAAAAAAAAGAAAGTTATCAGCGCGAAATCCCCTCGTTTTAGAGTAGCCCACAGAAAAATGTAGAATAATTTTATTGTACTATGAGTCAAAGCATTTTTTATGGAAGATGACGTCTAGCTAGACATAGGAGTCTTGCTTGTGAGTTTACAGGGCAGAACTACACTGCGCACACGTGTGACACACACACACGCCGATCAGGGCGCGTCGGTCTCCGTACATTTTATATGGCAACTAGACTTGTAAAGCTACACTTGATCCACGCGATGCGGCGTCGCGTTCTACGTACAAATCAGGCGTGGTCATCGTGTGCGTCGGTCTAATGTAGTTCTAGCTTTAATGTTTGTGGATGCACATACGATACAGGATTAATATCTAACATTACAAATACCGGCACGGATCTTGAGCGCTCGGCGTCAGAGTGGGGATCGCTTTGTGCATGCCATACATTGACGAGCCAATCGTCGTCATTGTTAGATACAGGCTGCAGCGCAAGAAACGAATCACGAGTGTCGTCTATGACAGGATGGCGTGGCGAGCCAATCACTGACATTCCCCACTCCCGCTTCTCACTTCGCACCACTAAAGAGACCGAATATTTGACTTCTGCACAACTTGAAGCCAGCGCTCAAGATCCGTTCCGGTAATTGTAAGTAACGATTTAAAAAAGTATTAACAAAATGGCATGGTTACCGGGGTCGCCAGCAACATCTTGCTACGAGTTGAGGAGTTAAATAGCATAATTATAGTTATAGCCGTTAGAGCTAGCGCGCACTGGTGACTTTTGTCAGGGTGACAATCATTTTTATGACATTTTTTTTTTACTCAACTGACGTGTTCAAGTGCACGCACCACATGTTGGGTTCATTAGCACGGTGACAGTAAACAAAGTCACGGTGACAAAAGTCAACAGTGCGCGCCAGCTCTTATTACGCAGAAGACGGCTATAAAATAGTCTTGGTAATAATAGACCATATCGTACCATGTAGGAGCTAAAGTACCTCAACGTTGTAACGTTTTCGACCCTTGATCTCTATAGCAACTTGTAATTTTTTAGGTGTGTAAATTACCTTAAGTGATCCGCCCACGCCCCGTACTTTTAATTCTAAATGAGGCTTCTAAGTCGCATTGAAGGATATTAGTTCAGTACAGATAAAACAAAAATACTTTTTTTCGTTTTTTATTATTATTATTATTGATAGGCTCGCGTTTGACCACCATCTCACCTTTTTTTTATGGTGGGAAAAAATCATCCAATGACATCCCCCGCTCTTGGGCGGAGCGGGAGATAGTGTCAGACTCTTACTGACTAAAAGACCCACCCCATTCCTTCTAGCCGGTCTCACCTGATGGTAAGCGATGATGTGGCCAACGATGGAGCACGCTTGCCTAGAAGTAACTTATTCACTCTTGTTTTAAAGACCCTAAGGGTCAGCGCACACCAAGAGCAAAGCAGAGCATTTTCTGAGATTATTGAAAAAAATGTTTCTGATTATTATCATACATCACAAAATTTAATACACGCCCAAATTTGATCTACTTTGGTCGACTATGCGCGAGCATTTTGCAGTTCGGTCTGCGCTGACCCTAAGTTGTAGCTATCAGGAAACAACGTACGTAAAGTCTTTGAGCCTTTTTGTGAAGAAATCCGCAGGGATACCCTCCGTTTTTGGTGAATGATTTGAGACTAACTGTTTTAATGACACCAGTTGACTTCAAACCATGTTAGAAATAAAGTCGTAAATTTCGATTTAATACAAATATTTTATTTATTTTTTATTAGCATGCAACAGTAATAATTCTATTTTGTTTTACAGTTTAAGACCTACTCGCTTTCCAGTTTATTGTGATGTTTGCTTGCTTCTTATTGTCACTTTATCATTTAATACTTGATGTTAATTAATTACAAGTAGTGAATTAAGTACCAAGTTTTCCATGATAACAGACACTCGGGGGCAGAAATTTAATGCAATATTTACTTTATCAAGTAGGATGCTAGTTTGTAACAGCCAGGAAATCGATAAAAACACTGATGTGTGTTTTAATTATTTGAGTGGATACTGCTATTTATGTGTTATATTTGTTTGTCTGCTGCGGTCTTGCCGACCGATTATAATTTGTCTTGTCTAATTTGTAAGCGTCTTCAAGGCTAGAGTGAATAGGCTCATAGTATAAACTAGCGCGATTTATAATCAACGATTGCATCGCTGCTTATCATCAGGTGGGAACGCAGTCAAGCACTGGATTATATTATTAAAAAAAAATATATATATTTTATGAAATAACGCCATTTCACGAAATGGCCTGAAATCGTAGAATTAGTTCATTTTAATAAAGTAGCCGTTTTATAAAACGGATATTTCTATGATTTGCCAACGACATATAATAATTCTTGCAATTTACGTAATACATAATTTAAACGTCATTATTATGCTGGTCAGCATGAGGCCACCATTAATATCAGATTAAATAATAGATTCCAAACAGGAAATTGGACAGCTCGGTAACCTTGAGAGCACCTTCATTATACTTAATATAAATTGAAGAGCACTTTTCTGGCAGATTAAAACTTGTTTGGTATTAAGAATAAACATTATTATTTTAACCGTAGTATTTTTGTAAAACAATTCATGGGTAATTGGGTATTGCACATTTGTACAAGTAAAATATATGGGAAACTGTAAATTGCAAATGTATAAGACAGGCCTGTTGGTCTAGTGGTTAGTGACCCTGACCGCTATGCCGGAGGTCGTGGGTTCGATTCCCACTCGGGACAAATGTTTGTGTGATGAGCACCATCATTTGGTCTGTGTCTGGTTATAATTTATCTATAATATGTATGTATTTAGAAAAATATATAAGTATGTTTATCAGTTTTCTAGTACCCATAACACAAGCTCTGCTTCGCTTGGGACTAGACGGCGCTGTGTGATAGTTGTGGATTATTATTATTATATTTTTGTTATTAAAAAAAACGTCTTCCCACACTAGGAAGGAATTACTCCTGTATCGTCAGTGCACTCACACACACAAGACACCCAGATCTAGAACACCCTTTTGTAGGACATACACCATGCCATCAAAAATATTAGTATTTATTGCATTGTCATAATTAGTTTAATAAACTTACTATAGAGCTAGAGCATTATTACTATTTAATTCTCATAAATAAATAATTTTATTACATAAAGATTCATTTCTCAATGATGAACTTAGAATTCATTAATGCACAAGGTCCTTTAGCCAGTTTTATTTTGCAATGTACCATCACCATTGCGACTATATTATCAGTTCTTAAAACTGTTGAAGTCACAAATGATAAAGAACAGCAAAATTTTGGAGTTAGTGGAATACATAAAAAGTTTCAACAAATATTTTTATCTTAAATTAACTCTTTGAATGCCGTAATTAGAGACACAATAGAAAGACAATTGCTTATGTCGAACTGTGTAACATAAGACATTCAAAAGGTTAATTAACAAAACGATAACCTGAAAGCTAATTTAAGACCTATTTTGTGTGTTCTTTTTGTATAATTTATCTATGTTGTCCCACACTAACAATTACTCTAGTATTATGGACATGTTCGTAATCCTATTAACTTACATATTCAAGACACTCAGGACTCTCACTTTTCAAATTACCCATAAGAATATTTGTTCTGTGTGGTAATTGAACCACTGAACCATTAATATTAAATTTACTATTAACACATTCAAAGCAAGGAACATACAATAATTTGCCTGCAACTCGTCCAAAAGTTTTATTTCACTTTTTGGCAACTGAGCCGGTGTCAACTATTCTACATGGTATGTCTTCCATTCCTCTCTCCTAATCTTATCCAAATTATATTTTAATATCTATGTTTATCTGTGTCCAAAAGTGATTGTGTTGTAGTTGTTTATGCCCAGTACTCAACTAGAAAGTACAACTCCAAGTGTTAGTACACTTTTAGATTTTTCAATAACTAGCTTTTGACCGTGGCTTCACCCGCATACGTAAAATATAACCTACTAGGTTATGCCCGCTGCTTCAGCCTCATACATTAAATATAGCCAGCTAGCTTTTGCTCGCAACTTCACCCGCATACATGAAATATAGCCTACTAGCTTTTCTGTATAAAAAATATATATTATGTCACTCAGGAATAAATGAGCTTTCTATTGGTAAAATAATTTTTGCAATTAGACAAATACTTTCTGAGATTACATCCTACAAACAAAAAAAAAAAACTTTACGTCTTTATAATATTAGTATAGATGTAGATTGCTTAACCAGGGTATCGGGCACTGAATGTGTTAACTTATTTCTTCACTAGTAAACAAGCAATTTCTAAAGTTTTGAAACCTTTTGATGACGCACACCTGTTATTTTAGTGATGTATAGCTCTGTAACGGCAACACGCATCAATGAGCCTGTAATACAAGTCTAACAGGTCCAAATACTTACTGGGATGCAATGTGGGAACATGCTGCGCCAATCTGTCATCCTTTAGCATGTGCAGGAGTGTGGTCTTGCCAGCATTGTCCAAGCCCAAGAACAGTAACTTGCCTGATTTCTTCCACAAACCTGTTGGACAACCAACCTCATTAGTTCATGCTCATTGTTTATGGTTAATTATCTAAATACAATAATTAATTAGTTTCTATCATTGTTCTCTGTCACTTATCAATACATAATAAATAATTGCTGATTCATGACTAAAAATGCCTTAAATTTCAGTTCAAGTTCTATTATTATTTATTATATCCGCTTAAAAGTACTTAGGATTGTTTTTGGGTCAGCGTGTCAAGCTCACTACTAAGTAATAACCTTCACATTTTCATCACTTAGTAATAGTAAATTTATTTGTAGTTCAATTGTCTTTGGATTGTTTACTATTGCTGCAAGTTTCTGTTTAAAGCTGTAATTCAGCTGCTAACATGTAATAAACAGATTATTTATTTAATGCATATGTTTTTTTTTTTGTTTATTAGTAATTTAAGTTAGGTAGTAAACAAGTTTTCTTATAATTTAACTGTGCAACATTGTGCCTCTAGTATTTATGTTTACTACTAGATAATCAAATCAGTTATCCTTTAAAATTATGACTATAATAAACCACTGCCAGGGAAAATAAAGTAACTTTTGTTTCCCAATAAGAATAACAGGACCATCAAACTTTGAGTAGCTTTAATTACTGGGATTGTTATCTAATGAAATTCTTTGTTACGTTACTTACTAGTAACCAGACTGGTATTCCATTAACTATAGTCTTTTTATCATATTGTTAGAATCCTGGTTTATGACCATTTGAATACATCATAAAAGTCTAAGAAGTATTAAGTCTACGTATTACTCACCAAGGAATCCAAGAACGCCAGTGAACCAATCCAAGATAAACATTTTGAATCTGGAACGTAGGGAATGAGATTATTTCAGAACATCTCCACCTTCATCACAAAGAAGAACGTATCAGCGTATGGGATGAGTAATGACTTGCAAATCTTTTTGTTATCAATTACGTCGTAATAACCAGCAACGGAATATCACCGAGCAATGCCACAACACATCACACATGCCGTCAAAGTCGTCGAGACATCGAAAACGTAGTAAGAATACAATATTGAATTGAGTAACATGAATGACAGAACGTCATTCGCGTACTTGAAACTTCGAACTTGAATTACACAAAAACGCAAATGAAATACTCACTTATTAAAATTGAACTAGTTTAACTAATGCTAAAAGGAAGTTTATCACAATATTTCACACTTATTTGCAATATGTTACGTCGCTAAAACCGACGATTTTTCTCGGCAACGAATATGCGATGAAATATGAATCTGTTGGCAATGACGTACGCTATTTCCGGATGTTGTCACATTGCTATATGGGTACGATCATAATTATTTTATATTAAAAAATCTACTAAAAAATCTTTCTATTAATACTAATGTCATTATAACTTTTTTAGTATCCGACCGAATCTGATTTTTTAACTTAAACCGAATTTTGGCGATAGTCTCAGTTTCGGCCGAAACCGAAACTAAAACTTCTTTGGAGATACAAGCTTACAAGGATCATGTTTTGAGAGAAAAATAAAGAAAAGAAATGTTATTTTGGGTATTTGTAGTCGTTGACCATCATGAATTTGACTGCACTCGATTTTAGTTTGGGAGTAGGTAAAACGAATCTATTGCAAACACAAGCTAGTCACGACATGGTTAGACACGTGGACATAGCAAACTGTCTTCGTTGCTTACTTGCTTAGAAGGAATTTAACGCGCAAAACATGACCGATCACAGCGCGAGAACTCTCGAGTGCAGTTTCGGTTTCGCTCGTAGTTTCTGCAGGTTTGCCACCGAAAATGAAACTCGTTTTTTGCCAAAACTCGACCAAATCCAAAACCGAAACCGGACATTCGGTTGGACATCAAACTTTTTCTAAAATAAGTAATGGCCTATTGAATGTCATATACTAGGACGTAAATTACCATTCTCACCAAAACTGATTAACTGACTAACTGGACCTGTGGCTCGCCGAGTGTAGGATATCCTTTTTAATTTTTGAATTTGCCATTCGTTTGATTTTGTTTTAAAGTGGAAATGATGATGATAATAATAGAAGGGAATTACTTTGCATTGACGTATTTTTAACTATTATGAACGCAGATTTAATATTGTTGCCATGCTTTTTACAAAAAGTAGGGCGGTAACTTTGTTAAGGAAAAAACTACTATTTCTTTTAGATAATTTGTATATGTAAAAAAGAAATTATTTCACTCATATAAAATGCTAATATAACTGTTTATCTCATATTATTATTATTAAAATGTTTTGAATATTTTCTGCTTTTAAAGTGAAATTGTTGTTTTCACAGCTGAATGCTGGCAACATTCGTATCCGGATTTCTTTCTAGTTTTTGACAGCTTTCAAAGCAAAGGTATCTTCAAGTTTTATTTAAAAATGTTATAATTTAAGCGATTTATAGAGAAATAATCCCTTTGACGAATGGTTAAATCCCTCCCATAATATCTAGTTCTATCTACGTGACAAACAGTGTTTGGATTACTCTGATATTTAAGGTTACAAAAGTGGTTCTGAAGACAGTGTTATTTTCAGGCTGAACCATGGCACCGAGGAAAAACAAAGTAGCGAAAGAGGAGGTCCAGGTAACTCTGGGCCCGCAGCACTTGGTGGGCGAGACAGTGTTTGGTGTGGCTCACATTTTTGCCTCTTTCAACGACACATTCGTACACGTTACCGACTTGTCTGGCCGGGAAACCATCGCCCGTGTCACTGGTGGCATGAAGGTGAAGGCTGACCGTGACGAGGCTTCTCCCTACGCCGCTATGTTGGCCGCTCAGGTTTGTTTACCATTCTCAATTTATGATAGCACTTTAATTTGTGAAAACATTTTGAGGTTATGTCAGTATTTGGGTGTTTAGAATCGTTCAAACAATGTAGTTTATCTATACTCGTGTATCCATGATTGTCTAAAAATTAATAAAACTGCATCAAGTGAGCGTCGAGACTGTTTAACACTAGCATTCAAGAATCACCACAAGTCTAAATTGAATTTTTTTTCCAAATGTACTTAACTAAAAAGTTTCACCATCATTTAAAACTACTCCCAATAAAATGACCTAACGGTGGCTTTAGATAGTGAACTGATTTTATTTATACAAATAAACTTATTCTTTTATTGGATGTGACCAACTCCTACTTCTCACTGTGGTTTGTTTCAAACTCTGTATAAACAAAGTTGTGTTGCTAACTTCTTTCATTATGTATTTTCCAGGATGTTGCTGAGAAGTGCAAGACTCTTGGCATCACCGCCCTGCACATCAAACTCCGTGCCACTGGTGGCAACAAGACCAAGACACCTGGGCCTGGTGCTCAGTCAGCACTCCGTGCTCTTGCTCGTTCCAGCATGAAGATTGGCCGCATTGAGGATGTTACCCCCGTGCCCTCAGACTCTACTCGCAGGAAGGGTGGCCGAAGAGGTCGCAGGTTGTAATCTGTTAGTTGTTTAAGCTTACTGTGGACTTTAAATAAAGGAGTTTGCGGTATTTTGTTTTTTTTTCTAGTAAAATTATATGCCATACCCCCAGTAACCCATCAAAACCATCCACCAATCAACTATTTTGCTGTTTTAGAAACAGAATATTTAACATATAATTAAATACAATCTGTACCAAAAAAAAAAAATACAGCAACAAACAACTATTAACTGAATTATGGATTGTTGTTGAACATCTCCCCAGCAAAACCAGAAAAAAATTTGTGTAAGGTAATGTCACACTACATGACTTTTCCTTTACTAATAAAATCACTTTCCTAATATACCCTACACTACCCTTATTTTCATTTTCTTTTTCTTAAGAAACTTCTCACAATAACAAACAAAAAAAAAACCGTTCACGCGTAATGGCGTGACCAAGGAAATATGGATTCATTTTTATATAGATTACTTATTGTCAATATCCATCAAATTATTAATTGCAAAAACCTAGTACTGCTTCCACCAATCCCATAATATTAGGAGCTTACAAGTCTAATATGTTAAGTCCATGATTGTTCATCACCAATCGTATCATAATTTACTAAAAAAAATTGGTAGGTACCTATTAATTAGTAACCAAACAATAGTAGGTGCCTAGGTGTGTGACGCGACAGTAACCACCGCGTTCCCGTCCGCAGATCACCATGAACGACGAAAACAAAATTATAAAAAAAAAATAGGTACATATGTAATTCAATAGCAAAATAATAAGCGACCACATCATCGCTTACCATCAGGTGAGATGGTGGTCAAAAAGTAACCTATCAATATTAATAATAAAAAAAAAAAAAAAAACGAAACTGTGTCTGCTAATCTGCTCTAATAAAAAAAAACTTATTTTTCCATTTTTTGATACTCACAACTACTACTCATCATCATCACCTTCTTCTTCTTCTTCTTCCTGCCCTTGTCCCATTTTATTTGGGGTCGGCGCAACACGTTTGTTTCTTCCATTTTGTCCTGTCACTCGTCACGCTATCACTAACTCCCTTTTCTTTCATATCACTTCTCACACAATCCATCCATCTTTTCTTTGGTCTCCCTCTACCTCTCCATCCATCCACATGTAAATTCATAACTCTTTTAGTTACATGCTTTTCATCTCTCCTCTTTACATGACCATACCAAGACAAACGATTTCCTTTCAACCTTTCAGTCACTGGCGCCACTTTCAAACTTCCTCTAATATACTCATTTCTCACTTTATCCATTCTCGTCACACCACACATCCATCTTAGCATTCTCATCTCCGCTACATGCAATCTTTTTTCATCCGTCTTTTTCACAGCCCAACATTCTGATCCATACAGTATGACAGGCCTTATCACGGACTTGTAGATTTTACCCTTCAACTTGAGGGGCATCCGTGGGTCACAAGTTGTTCCCGTGACCTGTCGCCATTTCATCCATCCTGCGTTGATCCGATGTGTTACGTCCCGGTCTACCTCACCATCCCCTTGGACGAGCGACCCGAGGTACCGAAAGTCGGAACAGATCGGTATGGGCGTTCCGGCGAGAGCTAATGGCACAGGATTGGAGAGACCGCCGAAATCGCAGAACAAGTACTCCGTTTTGGTTCTACTCAATTTCAGGCCAACACTGTCCAATCTGTGCCACCACACCTCATCATCATGATCATCAGTCTTTAATGTTCCCGCTGTTGGGACTCAAGCCACCTCTCTAGGAGAGGGAATGGGCCGTAATCCACCACACGGGACGAGTGCAGGTTGGTGAATGTCACATTTCTTCGAATAGTTCTAGGACATGCCGGTTTCCTCACGATGTTTTCCTTCACCGTTTTAAGAGCAGTGGTGATCAAATAAATTACATAAATGCGCCTAGCTGGGTTCGAATCCGCTACTTACAACTGGAAGTCGGGGCCGTTACCACTCTGCCACCACCACTGCTCTACTACTAAAAAATAAACAGAAAGTTCTCTGGTTAGGTATTACCTAATAATGGAAAATAAGTACTCCTAATTGTTCATCAAATTACACATTCCAAGGAGTCGAGCTTACCCAACACAATGTTTACAAGTTCCGTGCCACTAATACAAAAAAAAAAAAATATCACAAACTCCCTTTTCTTTCATTTCACTCCTCACACAATCCATCCATATTTGCTTTGGCGTCCCTCTCTCCATCTATCTACATGTATACTCAGAACTCTTTTAATAACATACTTTTCATCCCTTTTCTCTTCACATGACCATACCAAGATAAAGGATTTCCTTTAAATTTTTCAATGACTGGCGCCACTTTCAAACTTCCTCTAATATACTATTTTTTCACTTTATTCTTTCTCGTCACACCACACATCCATCTCAACATTTTGATCCATACAGTATGACAGGTCTTATCACGGACTTGTAAATTTTACCCTTCAACTTGAACCACGGATGCTCCAGGTACTAATACTATCAGGGCGTCCGATTTTATCAGGACTTCCTGATAGCTGAATTATAAGTAGTAAAAGAATTTATTTCTTCTCTTACCGCCTTGGCGTCTGCCAATTCCTTTTAAACATTCTTCCCCCGCACCGTTTCAAACCAGTCCTCACAGTGCGCATCTTTATCATTCTACGAGGGGGTACTTAGGCTACTTTTATTTTAAACTAGCTTTTGCCCGCGCGGCTTCGCTCCCGCTCTTCCCTACTTCAGCCTAGTATACCCTACTCTATCCTACCCTACCCTAATTTTCATTTTTTTTTTCCATATGAACCTTCTCCTCATAATAACAAAAACAACAAAAAAAAAAAATTTGCGAAATCAGTCCAGGCGTTGTTGAGTTATGCGCTTACCAACACATTTTGCTATTCATTTTTATATTATTGAAGATAGCTACAGGTGAAGCTAATATTTAAAGCGTGTTAAAAGGGAATTAGATTTCACCAGCTAGTCCAAAATGAAAACTTAACAGGGAAAGGTATAATGAAAACAAATGAGTGTGAGAACATTGTATGTTATTTAACCATATATTAATATTTCAGATAAATTAATAGTTACTGTTTTGAAATATACACACTACGTATTTCTACCATAAACACTTTATAATACATACGAACTTATAATTTAGAAGTGTGTTATGTCCGTATATAAAACTCCTGGTACATATATGTATTTTTATATAAAATTATTGCACTAAGATGTTGCGGACTGGCCTGAGGGAGACCTGGTCCGCATCTACACTGTTCGTGTAGAGATTTTAACGTGTTAATAAAACATACCGTAACTCTAAAAAACCCTTTACACTTCAAGTAGCTGTTTTATATCACACAAACACTTTGTTTCTGTTGCTATTTCTGTTTCCATAATTTTTACTGAATTTTTTTTTAAAGCTTTTCCGAAACGTGCCATGGACACAGAAATATTAGTGATTGAATAGATATGAGCACTCTTGAAATCAGCTTTCTGCTAAATTTCATAAATGAGATCAATAGTACATTATAGTATATTAGCACATCTTGAAAACATTGCTCCATGAGCACTCCACTCATCTACCATTAGGATGGTCTTCATGACATACCAAAACAATATTTATTTTGTCTTTATAAACATTTACAGTAAAATCTATATTTTTGCTAAATAAATATTTAAATCCAAAAATTAGGATCTTTAAACATTATACAGACTTCCAATTTTATTTTTAAACGATAAAAATTGACATAAAAAACATTATGCTATATAACACAAAAATTTAGTTCATTCAGTCAACATAATCACGAGAAGTATTTGTTATCAGTAATGAAAGTTTAGGTTACAACACTAGCTCACAGTAGTTTATACCTCATGCCATTAAAAATATTTCTATCAATAATAAATCATAATAAAATAAAATAAAAAGTTTCATAGCAGCTGTCTAAACTCGTCCGGTGGCAAGTCGCAGTCCGCAGTCGGGGACTATATCCTAAGCGTTACGAGACAATATCCTAACTAGAGCAAGAGTAACGAGATAAGATCACACATAATTTTTAATGGCATAAGTTACCGACTGGCGTTCGCTGCCCCCGCACTGATCGAGCAACTAACTAGCGGCTGGGCAAGTCGCCCGGCGCCTCATGCGCTATTTTTGATTTATTACCAAAAGTGTGAATCGTTTTATGGTAATACTCGGATTAATACAAAAGTATCCAGTCTGTATCCAAGCTGAGCGTCGTCGGACGGCTGCGTCAGTCGCTAGCGGCGTGTGCGGGCCTCGGGCGGGGGGCGCGCTACATGGCGGTCTTGAGGCGGATCTTCTTGAGGTGCGGCGGCGCGGGCGCCGGGAACGAGCGGCGCTTGCCGGGCGCGTGCGCGTCGGCGCCGCCAGCGCCCGCGTCGTCCCAGGCGCCGCCCAGCAAGTCGTCGGACGACGACGACGCCATGGCGCGGCAGCGCGGCGCGCGCGGCGCCACAGTGCGCAGGTGCTGCGTGCGCGAGTAGCTGCGCTTGCTGAGCTTGGCGGACATGACGGAGCCGCGAGGTCCCTCCGTGTCGTCCGCGGAGCGCCGGCTCACCTTGGCCTTGACGACGCCGCCCGGCACCTGCGTCTTGCTCGAGTTCGGTTTCCGTATAGCGAGAATGTTCCTTCGTTTCGTGGATAAAGTTTTGGGTTTGGGTTCGTTCTCGCTGAGGTACTTGGTGCGGGAGGTGGTCTTGACGGGCTCGTTCTTCTTGCTGAACTTCATGCTGAGGTTCATGATCTCGTGTCCGGAGCGCGGCGCCAGCACGGGCGGGCTGCGCTTGCGCTCCGAGTCGGTCTTGGCGCCGACGTAGGTGTTCTCCTTGCGCTCCTCGGTGACCTTGCCCTTGGAGCGCGCGTACAGCGGCATGCGCACCGGGGACGACGTCTTGGGCCGCAGACGAGACATCGTCAGCTAGAAACACACGTCAGCATTTACGATAATGTGGCATTTATTATTCACAAATGGCTGATGATAACAAAGAATCGAATACTACTAAATCTCCACTCCGTAATTTTAGTATTACAATCTAGTGTATGTTAAGTGATCAGATCGACAACACACTTCCACTCCCAAAACTATATTCTTACCACGACTAGTACAAAACGCTTGTTGTGTTTAGTAGTTTAACACTGAAAATTAAAGACGTAGTGTTACCAACAGAAAATTATGTATAGTATTGAAGCGTGCAGAATACTCAAAAGTGTTCAGCATACGAGTCATTTGCGATGATGACGTGTATTAATTACGTCGGTTCCTGATTGATCGTTAGGGCTCCGCATTGCTGCAACGCGTCCGTATACATATTCCTTAATTTTGACATGACAGAGTTATTTACGTGGAAGACTCGAAGACAATCTCTTAAAATAAATTTTATTTATACCAAAATAGTAATAATAATTAATCAGTTTCGGGGCGAGATCTACACAGCGCACGTAGACTCACGTAGACAAAAGTTTCATACGAATATGAATATTACTTGTATGAAATAAATGGTAGCCGAACCTGAACATTATAAACATACACATAAGGTTCATATTTTGGATCCCTTATAATGGACCATCATTCAAAACTTAAACATGAACATATGTACCAACTCAAGTATGTACTAGAAATGGTGAATATTATGAGGATCTTTACTGTAAAGGTAGCCATACACGCTAGGGTACACCTGACAAGTTTGCCTGAACAGTCGACTTTTACAAGTAAAACGGGGTGTGTATGTTGAAAAACTGCAAGTTTCCATACAAACTTACCTGATAGATATAATTGTGCAGGCAAACCTGTCAGGTATACCCTAGCGAGTATGGCTATACACTCATATACAATCTATTTACCGATATTATGCAAATAAACTATTTGAATTGAATTTGAAGTAATGCTGGCTTTAGTTATAGATAAAGCAATAAAATTGCTTTAAATCCGAATTACGGGCCAGCCCGCTCGTCGAGTCAAACTCGACGACGCACCGATCATTCAGAAACCGTCATCCGTTAGCTGATGTTCACCCGATCTAGGAGACGTACCTGCGGCCGCATGGTGCGCGTGTGCGCCCGCAGCCACTCGCGCACGGCCGACAGGTTGCGGTGCTCGGAGCACGGGATGCGCGAGTTGGGGTGCTGTCCGGTCAGGTCCAGGATTGACGCGCCGAGAGAACGACCCACCTACACAGATGAACATTACTACTACTTTGACGACCCAGTTAAACAATGCAATTCTGTTTTAGGTGTTCAGTGTATTAAAAAGTTTGACAAAGTCTAAAAATTTCAAAAAAAAGACAACTTCTGACGGAGTAAACAGTATCTGGTAATCAGACATTTGTCAGGCTTTTATAAGACAGGGAAAATGTAGTTATAGACACAAATGTATTATAAGTGTGCATTATATTCACAATGTTGTTAAACTTCTTTATATTAGTTTACAAATTTATACATTATCTCTTGTACAAGTAATAAGTTTGCTTGTTTCTACACAATAATGGCGCAAAAACAAAGACATACTTACGGTAAGATTTCATTTTCTATATAGACTTTATCTATATAAAGTTATATAGAGTTTATCAAAAACGACAGTTTATTTGTGCACATATGTACAATTTAAATGACATTAGAAAAGTATATTATAAAAGTAAAATATATTTATAAGTGTCTCTGTGTTCTGCCACAGTTAGTGGCAGTGGGTATACAAATATTAACACTATCGTTTACTTACATACGTTTGTAATCATGGAAGTCATCTGACGTAAGACGACCAATCAAAAGACGTAAGTAATATGTGTTTTAAAAAGCAGCAAGTGTCAAATATCTGGAGATTTCTGAAGAGGTATTTTACAAAGCATGTATGAATGAAAGCAATACTCAAACTACTTGACTGTAAGCAAATACATGTGGGCAAATACTATATAGTTTACGTTTATAGTGTTACCGGACAACCTCGATTTTAGAGTGAACTATATTCGCCTAGGCCAAACCAGTTGTATTTACAAGCGCGGAGCTGGGCTCGTATTTTTGGATGGTTATTAAAAGAATAACCAAGAAGCCTAAGGCGGGAGCTCCGCTCCGTTTTAGCCTAGGCCTTCTAACCTAACTTGACATGTCGAGGCGAATTTCGAGCTCGCTTCGTTTGCTCTTGGACTAATATCGCAGGTTTGGCTTAGGCAAAACTAGTTCATACTAAAATCAGGTTTGGCCAGCAACAATAATATTTTACAAATACTACGTATAGTATGATTCAAACTGAATGGCGCTTCGAAACAAGACGCGAGTCGCTGCGCGGTAACAAATTCTTGTGGCAGCTGAAGTGAGGGGTGCGGTAGTGCGCAGCGAGTAGCGCGCTTCAGAGCCGCCATAATGTTTGATGCTTACTGTACTAACGTTAACAAGGTTTAAGACAAACCTCGTAGGGTTGTATCTCTTCGAAAACCTCCAGATTCTTTGGACGACTCATTCTTATCTGAAATGTTTTTACATTCTTAGGACCATATTAATAAACCTTAAGAATGAAGAGTTGTTAAAAATAACTAAGACTAAAAAAAACCTATGCAGAAAAATATAACACATTTAATAAAGATATCTCAGAGGTGAATTTATGATTGGTTTATTAATACAGGCCTAAGTTTGTTTTGTCTGTGTGTTTCTAAAATATAATTTACGATGTCACTCTAAAGATACAAAATTGATACATCGACACTGCGAGCGAGCGTAGGTTAGTAGGTAATAATAACATAACACGGAGAAATGGTACTAGACCATCTGATAGCCTATAGAAACTTAAACAGATAGAATATGCTTTATTATGCACCAAAATAACGATAGGATTAAAATTTCCCATAACATGTAAATTACAGTCATAAAAAATTGGGTACCCAACTCATTTTTTTTCTTGTATTACCTACTAGCTGTTCCTCCGACTTCGTTCGCGTCGACTACTGTAGATTTTGAATTTATTTTTTCTAAAATAAATGTAACCTATGTTACTCCTTATTACATTAGCTACCTGCTAAAAAAATTGCCGTCAAAACCGGTCCAGCCATTTAAGAGATTAGCCCGGACAAACATAAAGACAGACAAAAATTTTAAAAAATGTTATTTTGGTGTATGTATCGTATATAATATTCATATGCATGTAGTAAAAAGCAGTTATTTCAATATTACGAACAGACAGTCTAATTTTATTTATATGTATATATTTATGAAAAAAAGTAACTTTATCTAAAAAAATCACAAGTAGAGAGAATTGTTCAAATCTGTTCAAATAAATTAAATTAGAAACCTTTTAAACCTGGTGGAAGGGGTAACTTTAACTGAAAAAGGATGCACAAGCTACAATGTGACGTCACCGCCATTTACGCACGTAGAAAAGAGATGGTGAGATGTTCCCGCCTAATCTAAAATTCTCAAAATATGTATTTGTAAAAAGATTTTTTACTTTTTTAGGTCCATTTCCGTACAATAAATTAAATAGAACATGAAGTATCTACAAAAATAAATAAATATGTGTCTGTAAAAAGATGATTTTTCAATATTTCCTAAGCATATCTTATACTGAGACAGAAGACCTACTTACTGTTTGTAAATAAAACACGCCGTATCTTTAAATATCTGTAGATTTATTTAAGTTCTTAATTTAGCTATATTTTTAGTGTTAATTTATTTTCTTTGTATCTAAGCACTGTTTAGCCTGAAGCACAGGTTCACCCTAGTTTAGGCAAATAAGCAACTGCGTTCTTTATAGTATTTAATCAACTTTATTGTAAATGTGCTCTATGTTATAAATAAACGATTTATTATTTATATTATTATTTAAGTACAAAATATTGTGCAAGTACCCAATTAAAATGGAAATCGAGAAGCACCCAGTCTCCTCTCAGTGCCGACGCAAACCAACGCTTCGCAACATCTACCTAGCTGACGTGCGGCGCACAAACCTGGAAGGGGTTTACCTCTTCGAAGATGTGGGGCGTGTACTTGGGCGGCAGGGGGGCGGGCGGCGCCAGCGGGATGGCCCCGGGGCCTTCGCGCACGGTGGGCGGCAGCACGTTGACCAGGCGGCCCGTGTTGTAGTTGCACTCCAGCGTGTACGAGCGCACGAGCCCCGTGGCCTTGAACACCGCCACGCGGCCCGAGCCTTCCCGAGACATGCCGTCGCGGCGGTCCCTGATATATTGGTATATTAGAGCATACGATTTGATAAATGATACTTATTTAAAAATTAAAGGAAGAATGAAAGGAAAAATATTCGGCACACAACGAAGGTTTAGTTGATAACCAGCGTCAGGCAACTACGACGTATGTGCTGAATTGGACCTATTTGGCAACGCCGTGAAACACAATGTTAGTTATCTTATTTAATCTTATGTTTCTTATTAAATTAATTTTTTTGTAACACTACACCGTCAGTTTCGTACTTTAAAATTGGACAAATTTGAATTTAAATTAAATTTGTAAATTAAATTTATCCAGTTCTAAAGTGTCTCTCTTTATTTAATTTCATAAAATGTAGATAATGATAGCGTGACGGGTGACAGGACAGAAAGAAGAAAAAAAAATGTGTTGCGCTGTTGACTACAAATAACACAAGACAAGGGACACAATTTACTACTCACTTGAGATACATATTCCGTTCAGTAAAGTTGCAGGAAGAGAAGTGGAAGTGTAGGTTGTTCATGGACATGATGCGAGGCAGCAGCATGCATTCCACGCAGCTCTCCAAGTCCTCGAAGTGATTGCCGTACATGAATATACCTTGGAAAAGTGTGAATTTTGTCAAGTCAAATGTCAAAATATTTTATTTTATATAGGCCTACAATTTTTTTTTTTATCTGTTATAAACTAGTACTTGACTGCGATCCTGCCTGATGGTAAGCAGTGATGCAATCGTTGATGGTGAGGCGCACTAGTTTATTAAGAGCCTATTCACTCTAGCCTTGAAGACACCCAAATTATAATCGGACGGGAAAACCGCAGCAGGCAGACTGTGAATGCGTTTCACTTTCAGAGGTTCCTTCGCCGTATTGTTGGCTCCCCTGTCTGTCTACAGAAAAAGCAGGGAAAAAGAAAAGAGTTGCCTACTCTACCAAAATTTTTGCACGAAATGTGAAACGAAATCGATTTTAACGGTAGTTGCTAATAATTATTAAACCTAACTGTAACTATTTCATTAATATTTGTATGCCACTTACAGAGAACACAGAGACATGTAGAAATATTTTGTAACAACTTAATACCTGTGTGCACAAATAAAATTTTTGTATTTGTATTTGCACCACTTTATGGAGAATTATGAGGGGAATGGGATTTTGTTAAAAAAAAAAGGAAGGAGGGTCTAAAAGGAAGTTGTTAATAGGGAGGTACGATATTGTGGCGTGGCGTTCTCGGTATTTGAAAGAACTGCAGAACAATCGAAATGGAGCCCAGTGTCCTATATTTTATTCAAGAACTAGTTTTTACAGTTTTCAAAAGAAAAATAAAACTAAATTATAAGACAATTGTTAAAAGTAATGAAATATCAGTTAATCTCCCTAATTTTAAGTAATTTCACTGCTCAAAATATAGCAACACTGTTTTTCCGTATTGCCAACATTACGGCGAAGGAACTTCTTAAGTGAAATGCACTGTACATGGGCATTTATAAAACGTCAGAAAAATTTACAATCAAATACTCCATCTCGTTAGCTCTCCTGTTGACAAGTGACTTCGAATTCAAGAGTTGCCCAAATGAACACGACTTGTATTAATTTATGCATTCGCTATCTGTTAAAGCGAATGCATAAATTAATACAAGTCGGTTGTCGGAGCTGGTCGAACTTTGAACAATTTTCTACAAAGAAGTCACATGATTCTCTTACCTTTCTTGGAAGCATGTCCATGCAAGTCTATGTACAAGTAGAGGCCAGAGTCAGGCTCTTTAGGCGGGCCCAGAGCGGTGGAGACTTTCGCAGGCGCGCTGTTGGCACTGTTGTTGGCCGGCGCGACCTTCTTCTTGGCGTGCTTCGGGGGCGCTGACTTCGGCTTCTCTTGTTTTATTGGTGGGCTGAAAGGCTGAAATGAGTTTTGTTACTAAGTACCAATGAAAATGCAACCAAACGGCCATCGACCTCCGTCAACTAACACGTGATAGATGTTGTGACATGGTTACATCTGAAGAGGTCGCACACGGCTATGGCTATGTTTCTTGCCAACTGGCAAAATAATTATACTATATAGGCTGATGAACTCCCTCGCAGTGCTCGGGAGTTAATTACATATTCCCTCACTGGGACTAGAAACGTGAAATTTTTGCACAACGCTTCCTGTTATGACGTAGGCGAGCACTGAGAGAAGTTTTCCCAAAATTCACCCCTAAAGAGATGACACAAGGGACCAAAGTTTTGTATGGAAAAACTTACTTTCATGCAGACGAAGCCGCAGGCAAAAGCTAGTAGCGTATATTCTATTTACGTATACTCACGACGAGCGGCGCGATGTCCCCGGCGCTGCCGGCGGCCACGGAGCTGGAGTCTGTGTCACAACGTTGCTCCGCGCTGTCGTCCGCCGACACCGCTACACTCTGCGTCGACACCCCGGCGCTTATCTTCTGTAGCAAGAGACACACGTCTTGAAGAGGCTTCACGATACCGGAGCAAGGTTCGGCTCATTTCAAGACCGGAGGAAGTTGAATTGCACGATCGATCCTTTGACCAAGCTTTGTTTAAGGTTAGGGTCGCGCTTCATTGACGAATAAAGTCTATACACCGCTAAATTATAATCGTTTTAATCCCGTGGAGGGACGATCCGGTACATGAAACAGTATCAATTTATAAAGATAAAATAAAATACCTTTTTTTGAAAACTCGTATTAATTTACGCATGTACGAAATTAATTTCTCTTTAAAAACGACAGCTGAGCGAGCCCAATGACATATAGGTAGTTTGTACGCAACGCCCACTACTACCTACGGGTCATTGGACTCGCTCAGCTGTGTTAATTTTATCTTTATAAATTGATACTGTTTCATGTACCGGATCGACCCTCTACGGGATTAAAACGATCAAAATTTAAGGGTGTATAAGACGAAGCATGTATATTTAGAATGTTTAATACATAAAAACAAACAGTTTGATAATGTCTTATTCCCCGGAACACTTCATACTTTGACAGGAACCAAAGATCAGTGGATTGAATAATTGACTTGTTCTGACATTTTTTTCCTCCCTCCTTGCATCGTATTCTTCAATGCTGATTCATTCGTGACCCTGCTCAATCACTTTAACATTTACGATATTCCTCCATCTGTTTTTGTCTCTGAAAATTTTATAGGTACTTATTTGAGCTTAACTTGGGACTAGGCGGCGTTGTGTGATAGTTGTGAAATATTATATTATATATTCCAAATATCCGCAGGAGAACCAAGGTTACCGACGTAGCTCGAAGAATCGCCAAACTTAAGTGGCAATGGGCAGGACACATTGCACGCAGAACGGATGTGTCGATGGGGACGAAAGGTTCTGGAGTGGCGACCACGTACCGGAAGACGCAGCGTTGGACGGCCTCCAACAAGGTGGACCGATGACCTGGTCAGGGTCGCGGGAATCCGATGGATGCGTGATGCACAGGACCGGTCGTTGTGGCGACGCTTGGGGGAGGCCTATGTCCAACAGTGGACGTCTTTCGGCTGATATGATGATGATGATGATGATATTCCAAATATGATTTTTGCCATCCTTTTGGGGCTATAAGTAAACACTTACGATTTCTTCATTGGACTCCGTGATCACGTATCTCTTGAAGCAGTTGGTACAGAAATGGATGTTTTCTTCTTTGGCCAGGCAATCCGCGTCCTGTGACTGTGGACCAATGTCATAAAATATTTAACATTATTTATCAAGTGACATAAGAAATAGTGTCTATAAACTGATTCTGCACACGTCTCATTCGTACACATTAACAGTTTTTTTTAATTCTAATAAACTGTAATTGCATTACATGGGTGTTATTCGGCTGTGAAGAAAATAAAATAATGGTCTCAAATTCATTTACTGAGAGATAATAGCGTAGGTAATAGGTTACCTACGCTATTATCTCTCAGTACCATTAATTAACTGGGTCCAAAACTTAGAAAGTTTTGTTTAATAGTTTTAATTTTTGAAAACAAGTTTCAATTAAAGTCTGCTGTTCTACCAATAGCTGCTTGTCCCCTCGAAATACCTATAAGTAACGTAAACGTCGTCGTATTAACGTTTGTAATTTTTATATCTCTTTTTTCAATTCTCTTCTCAATTCTAGGGTTCCAAGATTGTATGGAAGTTCGTAATTTTTGCTGCGTTTTGGATCGTTTGTATACAAGTCTATTTTATATTTATAGAGCATATATTATTATAGAGCAATACTCACAAAGGTTAACAGATTCATTAGTACCTTCTTGGACTGATCGTCGATCTGTTGTTTCTGGTGTTGTCTGTACTCGTCTATGGAGGCGTGGTAAGTTGTGTGCTCTCGGTTCTGGGTGGGACAAGGGAGAAGGTTGGATAGGGTGCTGGGATTGTTGGGCTTCCTCAGACTACTTGGATTAGGGTTCTGCTGGTTGGAGTATAGTCGGTTGCATAACAATAGCAGGGGCCTTACCATGACGCGGTAAAATGTCTGGCGTGCGAGCCAAAAAGAGGACAGAGCTATACACCTTATATAGCTGCATCCCTTTAACAGTTCAGTTTAGGTCGTCAAATAGATCGCGTTAAGAGCTCGTGGTAGGGCATCTGAACTAAGATTAAAATAGTTAAGGGAATTTATGAGTATCAAATCTGTACATAGTTTGAGATTTTCTGTTATCTGTTATGCGAGCTGTTAAATATGTCTAATATCGTCACCCTCCCTGCTAACTGTCCTAACTAGCAATTGATATTTTTCCAGGGCAACCGTTTTTCGGTCGGGTGTTACAATTATGTTAAGCGAACATTATACGGTAGGTTTTGCTGTCAGTTTTGCCACAGTTAAAGCTTTGATTGACGAAAAACCTACCGTCTAATGTGATGATTGACGGTTTTTAGTACTGATTGACGAATACCATCATTCATGGTTAATGGAATTAATTGACGCTTGCATGACCGTGTAATGGTCGCCTTAGAAAGCAGACCGCTGCCGCTCTTTGCTAAGACCGAAGTCGTGAATAGGCCGTAATTTTTCTTCAAGACTACTTACCATATTATATCCAGGTACCATGCTGGTGATGCCGGGCATGGTGTCCTCTAGCTTGGACACGGCCAGCCGGCACTCCTGGCACCAGCCAATCTTCAAGTTGGATAGCCGAGAGTCCTTGCCGCCGATTAGACTGTCACTGAGAACGAATTGTTAAGATTAATAATATTGATGTAATCGTTGCAGGTTGCGAAAAAAGGCGAGTTTATGTAGTGAAGAATGCATAAAAGAAAGTAAAAAAAAAAAACTATTTTGCATGCCTGACGGTAGGATGTACTGGATCCTTCTTTTACTCAACACCATATTTTTGTACCTACATTCTTGTAAATAAATCATCATTTCGTTTCAATGAAAGATAGTTTTTGGCTATCATTATCACGATTAAAAGTCTTTAACCAACATCAGTCCCAGTTTTGCTATATCGGATTTATACATAACCTTCGATTAGAGACGTCTTACAGGCCGAGCGGCGCTAGCTAAATATCTCTTTGCCGTGCTTGAGCACCTGAGTAGCTTCGAATTCGATACCGCCTACAAATACTGGCATTGATCTTGAGCGCTTGGTTTCAGAGTGGGGATCGCTTTGCGCATTCCATACATTGGAGAGCCAATTGTCGTCGTCGGGAGGTACGTGCTGCAAGCGCAATGAACGAATTACGAGTGGCGTCTATGACGCGATGCGCGGCGAGCCAATCACTGACGTTTCCCGCCATCGCGTCTCACGTCGCACCACTAAAGAGACCCGATATTTGACATCTGCGCAACTTGAAGCCAGCGCTCAATATCCGTGCCCGTATTTGTACATTGTAGTCCTCTACAACTCAAATAGTTACGTTGGCCAGGACCAAATTGGTAAATATGATCAATGTAAAGCGGTATCTTAGACCATGTTACCACTTGTTTTTTTTTTCTATAGCCATTTATTTTATTTTTCAAATAAAACGAACCGAAAGTACGGGAAACTTGAGCCAGTTGTCCTCCTAAATGAAACCGTAAATCGATTTACTAATGTCATTCGTATGAAAACTTAGAAAAGCAAATGTAGAAAATATTTACCCAGTAACACTGGAAGTGGACTCCATAAGCAGACTGATGCTGTTCTTCAGCGTGTCTCGCAGCGGCCGCAGCGGGTTGGGCGCCTGGAAGTTGAGCTCGTCGCTCGTGCTCACGTGCACCGTGGAACCCAAACACGTCCGCAGCATGGTGTCGTTGAGCAGCGAGCCGCCGTCCTCGTTCGAGTGCTTGGACGATGAGTCGCTCGTTTGTGACGGCTGCTCATGGAGTTTCATGTCGTATACCTGGGGGAGAAGGGAAGACTTTGGTCAAGCTAGATACAGTAAGTAAGCTTTTTTTTTTAGGAGTGGTAACGGCCTCGACTTACGAGTTGTAAGTCGCGGGTTCAAACCCAGCCAGTCGCATTACTTTGTGTAATTTATTTCATCACTACTGCTCTCAAAGCGGTGAAGGAAAACATCGTGAGGATATCGGCATGTCCTCAATCCAAAAATTCGAAGATATGTGACACCCGTTACGGTCCACTCCCTCTCCTAGAGAGGAGGCCTAAGTCCCAACAGTGGGAACATTATAAGGCCGACTATGCTATACTATGCTAAGCATTTTACACTGTAATATGAACCTTATTTTGTAGTAAGTAATTTATTTTTTTGATCAAGTGTTTTATACGAGTATCAACATTATTCATATCAGAGAAGAACAAGACATTTAGACATTTAAATGAGTAATCATGGAGCTTCTAGCCGGTTCTTCTTCATAGGAAACGATCAATTGGAACCGTGCGCTAGCTTCGGATTGGCCGCGTCGCCGAATCTTTTGTGCTAACCACGTGACTGAGCGTTGAGATGACGTCATTCCTGTACATTTGAAGCTTTCTGCAAGCGTTAACGATTGCAGATTAGCAACTTGGCTAGGGGTACTGATCTGTACGTAGAAAGACGTCGCGTGGGGTGTATAAAGTGTAGCTCTACAGGTCTAATTTCCATATAAAATGTATGGAGACCGACGCACCCAGTTCGGCTTGTGTAGCACACGTGTGAGCAGTGTAGTTCTGCCTTTACGCTACGCATTGGCCTCATATCGAATCCGGACCATAATAAAGTAATCCAGAGCCAACTTTTGAACGTACCGGTCGGGTTTATATTTTAAAATCATTTGCAAGATAAAAGTTCTGCGTCCTAATAATCCAGGTCATGGTTTATCCGTAGGCTCAGTTTCACTGGAATCCGATCAACTTTGAAACGTGATTGATTAACCTAACTTTGACATTTATGAGTAGGATTTTATCCTAAACCCAGTAAACGAAAAGGTTACCATTCGACAAAAGGTTAAACCGATCTCGTTTTAATTATGAATATAAATGAGAGGATATGAAAGCTCACTAGATAATCCGCATCAGTGTCGCTTCGCTGACTCGATTCCCAATTGAGCCGATAAGCTTCACGATTTATTAATTCGTGAACTTTTACGGATCGCTTGAAACGAAATTAATTATTGAGAAGGATTAAGTTGAATTTCAGAACGTGTTCAAATTATTTGGCGGTAATCCTTCACGTTTCTGATATAATAGTATGTATGTAAAGCAGCATGTAGGCATAAGAAACCTTTTATTTTTTTTTGTTAGTAAATGAAGTAAATTGTTCAGTTTGCAGGTTATTAAGATTAATCCGACACAAAAAAAAAAACTTACACAATCAAGAGATTTTTTGATTGTGTTACGGTGTTTTTAATATCATACGGTTTTCATCACGTATGCGGGATTGCCCCGCGCATTACAATAACTACTTGTAGTTCATTTGCGGGTATTACGCATGCGGAGCAAATCCGCAATAGTAAAAGTAGACCAGGATCTATTCTACTGGAGGTCAGAGCTCCAGAAAGAGGAACCTCCTAACAATATGAGCCGCCTCCAGGAGTACTGCTTTATTTATTTACTAGCTTTTGCCCGCGGCTTCGCCCGCGTACATAAAAGACCTTCCCTCTTTCTCCCCCTTTTCTCACTTTCTTCTTTTATAAAAAAAATTTGTCTATGTCCAAAACTAATTCATCAAAATTAGTTTTGCCATTTAGGCGTGAAGACGTAACAAACAAACAAAACCACTTTCGCTTTTATAATATTAGTAAGGATTATGTTCTAATTCGATTCATAAAGCCGCTATCATATATATAGGCTGACTGGTAATTAGTGACCGATACATAAACACGTGGTTGTACTCATGACTACAAACAACTTTCCCAAAGAAACTTTATGCAATATGTTAGTCTTAAGTTTGCGCCTTTTCCTACAAATAAAAAGTTTTTATTTCTTTATTTTCATTCGTTATAACACAATAACAAAACAGATGTTTGAAATAAGCAAACGCGCGCTGCGATCGTTCAACTGTTAGCGAGTTTTGTTATTGTGATAAAACATAAAACGAATGAGTTTCTTTGGGAAGCTGTAAGTAATCATAAGTACAACCACGTCTTTAAGTATCGGTCACTTATTACCAGTCACCCTAAATACTATTTAAAAAGCTAGAAATTATATGCAAGTTACAGAAACGAATCGTTTTCAGACAACTTTTAGAGTGCAGCGGTTATTTAATCCAAAACTTTCTTTTATTTCATCATAAATATATTTGAAACGTTAATGTATATTGCGCACGAAATAAGATTACTTTAGCAAAACAAAAATTAGGCAGTCATTGTACTATTTATTGCCAAAAACCACTCCAAACATAATTTAAAAGTTATTTCTGTGTTATATTGTTATTATAGACGAGTGCCATTGGACTACAGGAATTGAAAGAATGTACTACATAGCTATGTAGAAATATTGTCTACAGAAGTGTTCTATTTAAGCTTTAAATAGAACTGTTCTGTAGAAAATATTTTGTTAAAATAATTACAACTCGTTAGCGTTTCTGACGCGAGCCAAATATTTATTGAAAATGTTTTTAGCAGAATCTTTAGGTCATACAAAATGTCCTAGAATAAACAATGGAGTGACAACTTGGAAACGATATACTGCAACCCTATTACCATCAAGCGAAAACTCATTTTACCAAAGCCCTTACTGTTGATGTAAATTAAAAAAAAAATCGGCCAAGTGCGAGTCGGACTCGCCCATGAAGGGTTCCGTAGCAGCAAGTAACATAATATTAAAGTTCTTGTAATGTGTTGTAACGTTGATCGATGTTTTAATAATAGTGTATTTTTTTCGATTTATGACGCATTAAAAAAAAAACTACTTACTAGATTTCGTTCAGACCAATTTTCGTTGGTAGTTTTTATAGTAATGTACATCATATATTTTTTTTAGTTTTATCATTATTATTTTAGAAGTTAGAGGGGGGGGACACACATTTTACCACTTTGGAAGTGTCCCTCGCGCAAATTATTCAGTTAGAAAAAAATTATATTAGAAACCTCAGTATCATTTTTAAAGACCTATCCATAGATACCCCACACGTATGGGTTTGATGAAAAAAAAATTTTCGAGTTTCAGTTTTAAGTATGGGGACCCCCAAAATTTATTGCTTTTTTTTCTATTTTTATGTGATAATCTTAATGCGGTTCACAGAATACATCTACTTACAAAGTTTCAACAGTATAGCTCTTATAGTTTCGGAAAAAAGTGGCTGTGACATACGGACGGACAGACAGACAGACAGACAGACAGACAAGACGAATCTATAAGGGTTCCGTTTTTTGCCATTTGGCTACGGAACCCTAAAAATCATGTGACTTTTAAATAATATATAACCCTAAAGTTTTTCAGGTCAAAGACGTCTACTGCTTGACATGGGCCTCCCTCAGACGTCACTACGAATATTCATCACACTCTTGCTACTATCACCAAGTCAACCGTCCAGGTGGGATGCCTTACTACCCTGCGTCTTCCGACTCGCGATCGCCACCTGAGAACTTACCCCATCGACCGTCTGTTCTACAGGAAAATGCTCAGCACACTGCCACTTAAGTGTGACGATTCTTCGGGCTACGACAGTAACCTTGGTTTTCCTGCGCATACCTTCCTGATGCGATTACTTAAGGAAACCAACTCCGAACATAGCACTTTCCATTGTCGGTTGAGTGACTTTAAGCTTTATCTGTGGCAGCCTTAAGACTCAAATTACAACAACCGACATGATACAATTTCTATACTAACTTGTTCAGCCAAATTGGCGGCTTCCCCACTAAGCGTCTTGAAGGTCTTGGAGTTATCAGATGACGTTGAGGGTGCCTTGATGGTGGTAGACGACTTGTTGGTGGTCAGCGGTTTGGCAGACTTATCTCGCTTGTAATAGTCGCCGCTTTTGAACCTTTCGTTGGCTGCTTTCTTCTTTGATTTGCCGTCTAGGAGCTGTGGACAAGTGATAGAGATACTATCTCAATTTTTATTGTTTTCTCTTTCGTCAAATGACAAATGCTTAAAAAAAGAGTATTATTATGCGAACTTATTGCTTTTTTTTTGTGGGCGCTTCTAGCTTTTTTTTTGTGGCCGCTTCTAGCTTTTTTTTTTTGTGGCCGCTTCAAGCTTTTTTTTTTGTAGCGGCTCTTATTGTGCGGGGACACTAAATGGAATGGAGGATCTGCCGACGACTATCCCTGAGGCCTTACCATGACGTGTTAAAATGTATAGCTCGCGAGCGAGAAAGAGGGATGGAGCCATCAACCTTATATAGCTGCATCTCTTTAGCAGTTTAGGTTAGGTCTTCAAATGGATTGCGATAAGAGCTCGTGCTAGTGCGTCTATATCTATTCACTATGCAAATGCCATGGCTTTCTTTATTGCCACAACGCGTTGCGGCTACTTTTTTAGTGCCACGACGCGACATTCGCGTCGAGAGATTTTGAAAGAAGCCACAACGCTCTGTGAGCAATTTTTTTTAGCTTATTGATTACGGTCTTTGAGAGTAACATACAAGGTGTAAGGGACAGCCCTCCACAAACTTTAAGGGCTTGCTCAGTAGACGAAACTGAACAACCTTCCACAATTTTTGTTTTCAGGAAACAAAAAAAAAAAATCAGCCTCGCCATACAAAATTATAAACTTGATTGGACAATTTCTATGGAGAGGACGAATTTTTTTTTCGTTTCCTGAAAAAAAATTTTGTTGTAGGTTGTTCAGTTTCGTCTACTTAGCAAGCCCTTAAAGTTTGTGGAGGGCTGTCCCTTACACCTTGTATACATTTCTAGAATAACTAACAGACTAAAGTGATTATTTACATGATGCTTCCTTAAAAAATTCTTGATTGATCGTACCTCGGCACTCTCACTGATATTCTGAATACTTCTCGACGTCAGACTCTTGCTGTCATCATACACGTCTTCCTTTTCACAACCATAGTGATAGTACCTATAGAAGAATTGCACATAATTATTTAATTGTTACCGGATCATTAATTAACTCTTTGAATGTCGTAATTAGAAACACAATAGAAAGACAATTACCTTATGTCGGACAGTGTAACTTAAGACATTCGAAAGATTAATTTAATTCATTAAACCCCAAGCGAACGCCGGCGTTCGCGCACCTATTGTCTTTCAATTGTGTCTGTAATTATTACGATTGAAAGGTTAATAAAAAAAATTAATTGAAATCGATTTTTTTTTTTTTGGATTATTTCGTTTAAAGCTTTTTTAAAAAACTCAAGTCTCTTTTCGAGCCCATACAGCAAACATGTAATGGTCAAATCATGACAACTATGTAGATTGATGTCTGAGATGGTCTTTTGAAGAAAGAACCATTCTTATTTGAGGGAACCTGTCCAGTCAGTGCAAACATTTGTCAGTATTCTTAAAGCTTAACTCTAGGACTACTAAAAAGTTCAACGACTTGATGAACAATACGAAGGAAAGGACATTTGGGTAGGCCACAGAAAATACTCAAATTGCCAGAAGAAGTAGTTTAGAAATGTGTCACAGATTTAACTATAGTAGCCGAAATTCCTACAGAACTAAAAAAAATGCCGAAAATTAAACAATTGACTATTTAATTGGCAAATCTAAGAAGTACTTTAGTTCATGTTAATTTGTTGATTAATAATTGTATAGGTTGTGTTGAATTAAAAGCGCTTCATAATATACAAAGCCATTTTATAGACGTAACCCAAGGGCTGGCTTTTACCTCGGACAGAGGATAAGCATTGCCATACAGCGTGGCCATGCCGCCAGCCTTTTGGGCACATTACCAGTCGACAGCGATGTGGAAAAGTTTTTTGACGCCATATTTTAGTTTGATTTTAGTTAGTTGTAATTAGCGTAGGGTTTTATTATTATTTTAATTTACTGTAATTTTATAGAAAAGTGTGAAAAGTCAAACGGTACTTCTTAAATTAGCCAGGCTTTAGAAGATGTAAAGGTTCACGACAGATGTCATTTCTAGACAGCTTTGTCATAACAAATAAAAACAACTTACCTAATCAACGCCCTAGAAGCGTACACAGTAGGATGCAGATGTATCGAGGGGTTCAAATATACCCTGTTCAAGTTAACCCCCCTGGTGTCTGTCCTATAGTGTCCCCGGGCCACTCCGTCAGGATTGAGGAAGGGAACCATCTTGAATACGTAGAGCCTCCTCAGTTGTATCGCAATGGGGTCGTTCCGGGTTAGCAAAAGGTTGAGAAAACCGTTGAAGACGAAGCTTGATGGTGTTTCGCCTGGATGTACTCGCGCAGATATGAAGATTACCTTCGAAATAGTGAAATGTTGTTAGAATTCTTGCCTGCACTATTTTGTAGCAAAATTTATGAGAACTAAAAAATCAATATCCTGCATCGCGGTATCAGAGTTCCTTACGTAATTAACTATCGGGCATTAGCCCGGATTAGACACAACATCCGTTTGGTCGGATGATCTTCCCTTTTCATTGGAGGATGGCGAGAACTTACAGAAAAAAATACGTCAAAATATCTAATCGTGAACGGCCTGAGATGTTGTTTATTTGCATGTTTTCATAGCAAAATAAGTTTCGATCACAATCAAAACAAATTCGTAATATCGAGTGCGATGTTTATTTTAGGCTATCGTATGGTTGTAAGAAAAATATTGACATTATCTTAATACTAGCACACAGCTTGATAATCTTACGTAAGTAATCAATAGGAATCATACTAATATTATAAAAGCTAAAGTTTGAATGTATGTGTGTTATTACTCCTTCACGCTCTAACGGCTGAACGGAATTGGATGAAGCGTGAGACAAGGGTTGACTATTCGTGGGGGCGATCGGCGACAGCGATCTCTGTGCCGGGCCTTGATACAGGGCATGGTCCGTAGCGAGGAGTAGCAGGCGGTCGCCACCTTCAGTGAAGCAGTAGGTAATGCAAAGGTAACGACCGCACTCGCGAAGGAACGCCTCACACGCCCCAGCCGCCGGGAAACCGATCCCACTTTCTAGCCACCGTAGGCGTGGGATTGCGGACGGTGAGCAAGGGGTAACTCGCCGTTCGACCGTCCGGACCGAGCCCAAGTCGCCAACGGCGCGTAGTGACACGCACGCATCAAGAAGTCTGCTAAATGTAGGGGCCCAGCAGGGCCATGGGTTGTGCGAAAGTGACCCTCGGGGCCCCGGCCTAAAAAAAAAACAGTTTGACCATACATGTCCTGAAACATTTTATCCCTGGAGTCTGCTCCCTTGGTACAATTTTCTATTTTTACGTGGACGAAGCCACTGGTAGAACTTAGTAGTAGCTATTGACGAATCGCGAAGCGTCTTTATATCACGAACCGACTGCGACTAAACAATAAGGGGGAATGGAATTTATAGCCATCTTTACTAAAAGGATATTTGAACTTGCAAATATTTGGATCGTTATTAAAAAAGCAATGCAGCTTTTGTTGCTTTAATTTACTGTTATTGTCTACATTTCCTTCTTTTTCGTTATTTATTAGTCTCATAATATATATTGCGGTAATATCTCATGAAAATATTTTGTGGCTATAGTTTATATCATGATTATTGATTTTTGTGCATATCAATTGGTTTGCGATGGAAAGTAATGTCGGACCAGCGTATGCCGTATTTTCGATAACCTTTTCCATGGCTATAAAACCTTACCTCGAACCATCGTAAAATCTGCAGGGCTCAGATTAACGAGGCCTTGCAAAAAATCGGTCGATATGCGTCTTTCGTATTTCTGTATTGCTATGGTATTGAAAATGAAGGGTTCGGATAACCTGCTAAGTGATTTTAAAACTTAAACTACATGTTTCTATGGTGCTTCGATAGGGATGCTCCATCTTTGTTTGGATAGGAACGGCGAGCTAACCATTATCATAATTCTCGTTAAAAGCTATTCAATTGCCCAGCTAACTAAGCTAAAGGTGCAGGTTAAAACTTTTATTATTAGGCATCACTTCATCTCATTTCTACTACCTATTAACTCGAATATTAGACTCGACTCAGTTGGAATCTCGTAATAGAATCGGTTAGTGAGTACAAAATCGCTTCCTCCTGACTTCTATACCGGAATCGAGTCCGGCGTACTCGAAACAAAATCAATTGGTACTCGAATAAAAGCAGGAATCGAGTCTGACTCAAATCAAGCCGTACTCGGCGGTTTAGCCTACGTGAAAGTAAGTTTCTCCATACTAACTTTGGACCCCCATTTCATCCCTTTAGGGGGTGTATTTAAAAAAAATTCCTCTTAGTGTTCAGCAACGTCAAAAAGTATTTGTTGGTGCAAAATTTCACGCTTCCAGTCCTAGTATTTTCCGTTTCTCGTCTTCGTGGAAGATAAGTTGACTATGCTTATTAGAAAAACTTTTATAAAAGAAATATGCTCACTTTCTTATTTTGGAACTTGAATGGCCTCTCCTGGCTGTCGGGGAACAAGTTCCGAAGCCTTTCCTCTCTCTCCGTTGTGATCCCGTGGTGTGAAGTGATTGTCAGTAGATCCACTCGCCTCCCTAGATAAATTAACAAATCACTTATACTTTAAATAAGATTAGATATTTAAACAAACCTTTTTACTGTCCGTGCAATCGATTTTGACTTCTATTATTATTATTTATTATAATCTTTATTGTCGATCTTTATTGTTGATTATTACGTAGACATAAGGATGGAATTAAAAGCAAAAAAGTAGTCACAGTACCAATCATTTACTGCAACCACCGTTTCTCATGCCACCAACAAAATAAAAGTCATAATCGGTTGAACGGACAGTAAATAAGGTTTGTTTAAATGAGTAATCTTATTGCGAACGTAGTCTGAAAATGTCATGCTGGTAAAATTATAAACATGTCTGGCGAGTTTCTCAGCTTTGTTTTCTTTTGTAAAGTAGACGTCTTTGACAACATTCTTATATTGGACCTAATAGTTATAACATTCATAGTATAGATTGGGAGGTGGTATTCTATAGGTACTTGTAGAGAATTTTGACCACGGTAATAATAATACAACTAGGAAAAATGCGAAGGCTTAGCCATACTCTGAGGTTTGCATTTATTCATATCCCCAAATTATTTGTCATTAAAATCTCGACGGCTAATTGTCTTAAACAGATAAACGTTGTCGTCATCGTCTTGGTCGTCTTACTACATTAAGAGGAAACTGTTCTTTACACAAACAAAAGTAAACCTTACCTTCTAGAGAATAAATAAGACATTCCCTCATATAGTAGATATCGTCCGCAGACTGCGGGGGAGGAAGGGGCAGCATCTTCAAGTCGATGGAGTTGAGAGCTATCTGCAGCTCAGCGAACGAGAACGGGTAGGTGAACGCGAAGAATGTTGTAGCTTTCAAATTTTCCGGTGTTCGGTACTTGAAGCTCAGTGTGAAGGTGTTGTCATCCGTCTGTAAGAGAAAACTTACTGATATTAATAGCACTACAATTACCGTCACGGATCTTGAGCGCTCGGCGTCAGAGTGGGGATCGCTTTGCGCATTTCATACATTAGCGAACCAATCGTCGTCGTTGTTAGATTCATGCAGCAAGGCAGGGAACGAATCATGAGTGACGTCTATGACGCGATGGAGCGGCGATCCAATCACTGACACTCCCCGCCCCCGCGTCTCACTTCGCACCACTAAAGAGACCGAATATTTGACTTTTGCGTAACTTGAAGCCAGCGCTCAAGATCTGAGCCGGCAATTGTACAGGGATTTTTTAGTAGCAATAAGGTAGAACTATACTACGGACAAATATGGCACGTAGGTACGCCGATCAGTAGCCTGATTCACGTAAAATCAAACAAGTCAAATATCGTTGAAGTTTTATAGTCGTTCGATCGAAGTCCTATCCAAAAGCGGTATTCACGATCTATCGACGCATTTCCAGTTACATTAATAAGTATTCTACCAGGATAATGTACACAGATTTTTTTTAAATCGCGAATTTCAAACGACTTTAAATTCGGTGTCGTTCAAACTCGATTGATGGATGTGAATACGGAAATGGTCTAAACGACTAAATCGCTACGATATCGTTACGGTTTTCATTACGTGAATCGGGCTACTGGGCGCGTCGGCCATTTTATATGGACTTGTAGATCCACACTACGTGACGTGTGTCGGACTAATGTACTTAGTACTTTCTTCTAGATTTAGGCTATTTTGCTGTACTAAATACATGTTAATCCTTTCACTCTGCCTTTTCACAAATAGGGATAATATAATCATCGTTAACTGCTACATTCTATGAAAAATTTTTAAGGGGCCTCCACAAGCTGGCTTGATCCTAGAAGATTTGATCCCGAAGAATTTATCTAGTTTCGGATATTTCGGGTTTATTTACGGGAGCCTCTCATATCAATTTATTGATATGAGAGGCTTATGTGGTGTCAGCTACACATATAAAATACAGGTAAGAATATCACTTTAGAGAGACAGGGAACTGAACAAATTTTTTACATACTGAATGTACAGGACGATCCCTGATCCTTTCCCACTGAGGCTTGCCCGGCAGTGTCCGTGTTACCGGTGCCATGCCTTGGTTGTACATCTTGCCTTGCTTATTTAAGTTTATGAGATTCAACCGCACCTGTTAACAGAATTTGAAACTTAATTACAAACAAATACATGTTAAAATAGCAAAAAATGAAGCTTTTTTATAGGTAACTATGGCTTCAAGGATTGTAAGGTTAGTATTGACCCTTTTATTGTTCCTAGTTTTAATGTACAATATTACTGCTTCTCCAAGTCTACAAGTTATGTAAAATTAAAGTCTATTGTTGACATAACATGTAGGAATGTGAAGTATGACATGGTCATAATAATAATGATTCCAAGCCAATCATAAGTAATCAATATTAAGGCGTATAGTTCCATGAACCATCTGGCGGAAGTTATGTGAACGCAACTCTCGCACTCGCCTAGGCGGCACTACGCAAATCTGTGCATTTATTTGCGGCCAGCGGTGCCCGGAAAGCGCTTTAAATCCATTTTCTCTGCGAGATATTGATTGATTTACATATGCAATGTTCACTTTGAAGAATATTTAACCACCAATTTTTATGTGTAAAAATGTTTCTAAAGGTCCAAGCCGTTTCGAAGGAGTAGGGAAAAGTTGCGAAAAGTTGCGAAATTGCTAAATATTTTTTTTTGACAAAAGTATTGATTGCACGAAAGAATCAAATGTTGATATTATTGTTCATGAATCTATAATAAACATATATTTTTTTTCAAACCAATTGACCCAGCCGTTACGGAGGAGTAGGCCTCAGAAAATCACTGTTTTATGGCAATTTTCAGGCGCTTGACCCTTAATATAGAAACTTAAAATATCTTTTGTTTACTCCTTTGAAAATAAAATTGACAATGAGACATATCTACATTTTCTGTATTCATATTAAAAAAAAAAAAAAATTTTTAAAATATAATTGTTTTAGAAAAAAAATTAAAACTTTTATTTTATTACTTAAACAATTTTATAAAAATTTAGTTACCAATATTCCAGATTCACTGGCTTGCACTCCGAAATAGAACCAGGTACGGTTCCCATTCTCAAACTCTGTGCCTGCACAGTCAGGTCGAGTCCACAAGTTGAATTCATAGTCCGGGATTTCTGTGACACTAGTCTTCGGGTTCACAGCGGGAGCTAAGATACAACAAATATTATTTATTCACTTAGTGCATTATCATACACACATACTAATAAAGTTTGGATATAAGAATAAGTGAAAGGTGTTGATATTTATTTATTTTCTGTTTACTTTTTAAATTACATTGTATAAAATGCTGTTTTCATTTTGTTAAATAAGCAAGTTCGAGCATTTTGTATGATGCTACAGACCAAATAATTTCTTATGGGACTCTAATAAACAAGTTTAGTGGAAAATTCCATTTGATTAAATTAACTTTCTTTGCTGTGCTGTCAGTACATCTTATCTGTGTCAAGTCAATATTGAATGATTTGGTGCACCAGGGCACTTGTAAATGCATCGAATTGTCCTCAAATCTATTTCGAGCACTCAACAATAACAAAAAGTCCGTGAAAAGGGCATTCAATTGGCAACTACTCCCGAAATTAATGCAGGTCTTTTGGACTTGCGATTTCTTAATAAAATATCGAAATATGCGCTTACCTATTAGCTCCGTAGGTACACGTTCTACATGTCCGAGATTTCCAGAGTCAAAATTATGTATAAAATAAAATCCACCGCACTCAATAATATTGTTGTGATCCATAACTAAAATATTACAGCGGACTACATTATACAAAAAATCACAGTCGCCAAACTTGTTAGTCGCTGGGTGTACATTACTTTATCAATTTGTCCATTGAAACATAGATCCGATCTTCATGTTTGATTATTTCAAAATGACACTAAAAAAACGGAGGCTGCACTGTTTTTCTAAACAAAATTATGTAATTTTGTTGACATCGATTGACGGATAACAGCTGATTTGTTTTATTGGTGATCTTTTTAATTTTTTGAAGTGTTTAAAACCAGTTGGAATTATCAATTTTTAGTTTATAAATATGCAATTTTTTATGGTAAGATTTAACTATTTCCTCGATTGCTATATTTGCTATCACTTGATATTTGGAAAGACACATGCCATTATGAAATTTGATTCAAGATGGCCGACATTTCAACTCACTGGACTGGAGCTGTTCGACTTGCGTACAAAGAAAACAAAAAATGCCAGTTTTAAAAAATATTTTTGCTTTTGAACTTCTTTTTGTATTCATTATTTCTGCAGGCTAACTGGACTACGTTACAATGTGAAAGTGGCAAGTAAGCTAGCCATTTTCAGCTTTATATAGTTTGCCTTTCCGACCTTATCTGTCCCTGTTCCAATTCAGTGAACTTTATGAGCTTTTGTGCACGTTAAATCTAAAGCACATGATTACCCAATTATTAATTAATTTTCCATTTGTCACGATTACGTTTTCGTTGATAAAGAAAACAATATTAATCAATAAATTCTTCATTATGGCAACACCTATAATTCTACTTTAAAAACTGGGGCGTTTCCGTCCGGTTATTTGAGTTAAATGTAATCTTCACGCCCCCGATATCCGTAATGACGTAAGCAGGGTCCTACTAAACTTATAATTCCAGGTATTAAATTACCTACCAATTGTTAAGTACATAATTTATCTTAGTTGATCAGTTCAGTTCAGAGCTGTGATTGTAGGTGCAAAACCTAAACCACTGCGTAACTTTGTGCAGCAAACACAAAGGGGGACTTGTTTTGCCACTGTTGATAGTACGGGCGGCCATATGGGGATTTTCCACGATACTCGAGCGCTTCAGAAAATCATATGGGGAGAAACCATGCACCCTGTAATGTACCCCTACTACATAGACTCATAATATACGTACTGGAGTGCGTTGAGGACAGCCCGTCAGATTATTAAAAAAAAAACCTCGGAAAAACTCCGCCTCAGATACTCTTTGAATGCCGTAATTAGAGACACAATAGAAAGACAATTGCTTATGTCGAACTGTGTAACATAAGACATTCAAAAGGACAAGGCAAGATAAATTAGTACATGCAGAAAAGTGTATATTTCACTAGTCTGACAATTTGAGTGTGGCCTATACAAACGGGCGAGTCATAAAGTTAGGTGTTGTAAGGTTTCTTGCTGTATGTATTTGCTGAAAAGTGCGTATTTTTTACCGTAGTTTGGTAAAATATTTTTTTAGGAACGTTGAAAATTGTACACTTTGGTTTGGTTTTAGCTACATCGCCCCATGAAAACTTATAGTTTTTCGTAATCCTGACAGAATTACCATCAAAATTATAAAAAAAAAACAATCGCGCTCGAGTATTTCTAGATAACGTTTTTATTTAAATTTTTGTACATTCTTTCTCCGGGGCACTAGAATAGTAACTTGTCACAGACTTTTTTTCGTTTTAGAACCTAATCTTCCCAATCCAATAGGTTCCCACGACGCTTTAGTAACTGCAAAAGCATCCCGGCCTCCCCTACTATTATTTACTTTTATCCATAATGATTATTGAAGTCACCACCTAATTCCAGATTAACAGAATGACGTCAGGACTCAGGAACAGGTAAACACGTACAGGTGTTTTCTCGAGTACCTAGGTAGTTCTCTTATGAGAGCAATAGTTCGGAACGTCAACTTCAGACCTTTTTGACCGTTTCTACGTAGGTAGATCTATTGTAATATATAAATCTCCGCTTGTTACCTGGCGTAGGAAGAGCGCAGGATTTTATACCAGAAAAAATATATCAATCCCTTTAGAATAACACAAAATGACAGGCATTTTAGGTTAGGTTCACTTGTTTATTTTAGGTAGGATTTAACCAGGGGCGTAGTTAACGCGATTATATCAAAGGTACGGGGCCTCTGCGCTACAAGAGACTAAAGTAAAATGTTATACATAACCTTGATTTTTCTGATACGAGGCCAGTAGTGAATGAATAACAAATGACTAAAAAAATCAAAATCAATCTAACGATGATTGTAAATTCCAATTTCATAGTTCACTCCGCTCGATTATTCTCTACTTATGATTACAATAGAAACGTATCTTTTCCAGTCCAGAATTCTCCAATAAACGAGCTCATTTTCAGTCGAGACCTGTCCTATCTCAGTCAGTGTAGTCCTATTTTTGCAGTCGGTTTTTTCCACCAAAACCATTTCTACCATTTATTTTACTACGCCCACACATTTTCTAGTCCGTATAGGCTTTAGACGTAACCTATAAGTTTATCCGATTATTTTGTTGTCTATCAAGACCCCGTCATGCTTGTTAGGGTATTAGTGTTGTGCTAGTTTTAAAAACTTGCACTTGACCAGTTTTTTTTTTAATTTAGACCCTCTAAATAAAAAAAAACTGGGCAAGTGCGAGTCAGACTAGCGCCCTGAGGGTTCCGTACAAAAAAACCTATGAAAACAGTTCAACTTCCAAATTAAGTTACGAAGATATTGCCGAATCGCAAAAAAGTTTTTTTATTGTAACGTACATAACTACAAACTTACAGTTTTCAGATTTTTTCCTTTACTTGCGATATAAGACCTTGCTTCATACCAAATTTCAGGATTCTAGGTCAATGGGAAGTACCTACACTATGAATCTTGATTCCCTTGGAGAGTGTTGAAATATAAGTTTTTTGCGACTTATACGGCTTTATCTTTTCTTGAAGCAAAAAATGAAGCAGGAAGTAGCATTTAAATTATTTGTTTATGAAAATTTATCGTTTAATTCTTTCTATTTGCGCTTTTGGGTAAAGTCTCTTTTTGATGGAAAAGAAGAAAATCAAAATTAAAAGAAAAGAACTCGATTTTAACTCAAGTTTGTATTTTCACGTTTTCATCCTTACAATTATAACAATATTAAATAGCTTATTTTAAGTATACAATACAATATTATAATAGATTATTTAGGCGTGGCACTTACCTACGGATTATAAAAAAATTACATTCCTTATAATTTCGAATAACTTGGCCAATAAATGCCTTCATCACAAAACTTATAACTCGATCAAGTACCTAATATGTACGCACCAACCTAAATTATAGACGTGGACTACAACTTTTACCTACATCCTCGTTTCCTATACAATTGTCTTTTCTGAGCACAATTAATTTAATTTAGTGTGAAAACAAACGATCATACGAGACACATGGACGCGACGAACTTTATTTTGGCATCTTCCTTTTGGCTCATACACCAAAACAATGATTCTTATGATTAAACGAAATTGGGAGGTAAGTAAATACATACAAAATGATTTCAAATTACATTGATCATGCTAACCGCAGAAAACATTAGAAAACTCTTCTTTGATTAAACTTTTTTTCTCTGCTGCGGCCGCAACCGCAATTGCATTCAATTTGCATTCAAGTCAAAAGAATAAAATAAAAAAAATATATCACAATCGGAACTATAACTAGGGCACGTGTTTTGTATGTACTCTTACACAATACTTACACTAATATTACGTGTAAACGAATGTAATGGACAATTTCCTACAAATATTATTTAATATAAGGAACGGTAATCCTACTGAGCCAATACATTTCCTCTACCGCGTACATATATATGAGTAAGGTATATATTACACCAACAAAATATAAGATAACGATACGACTAGAATGCCGACACAATGAGCACGGGGATAATCAATAGACTTGCCTTATTTATGTGATACTTTGGGCTTTAGACAGACTGAGTTCCAATAGGACTACTTTATCCAAGTAGATGCTTATACTACAGATTTACTTCATACATGTATAAAAATGTTCAGTTCAGTTGATATAGCACGTAGGCGCTTGGATATCGAAGTTATTTTTTTAGATGGTCACAAAGAGACGCCAATCAATTGTTGAGTCATCGTCGACCTCTTTTGTATCACATAAATAAGACAATTTTAACCTAACATGCATAATGTAAAATGAACGAAATGCTCTGCTCAGTTCAAAGTAAATGGAAGCTAACATTTAAACATTTCACCATTTATAAACATTTGACATTCTTATTCCAATCTCTCTTTACACTTATGATATTTGGCGCAATATATTGCTAATAAAGACTGTGATATTTCTAATCTAGGGTAAAACATCCAACTCGAAGTCTTAGATTTGACTGTTATGAATATTAGGGAAAACAATGGTCCTTTGTAATCGGAACAAACACGACCCAGAGTTGACCATGACACCCTATTTGTGTAATAACAGTAAATTAATTGCATTAGGTAAATGAAAATTCTGCACAAACTTAAATGCAGCAACTTATGTGTCAAATAAAGATGACTGTGATCAATTTCGAGGTGTCCGATCAAGTGAGCAGTAGCGGAAGACAAATCGTGATTGTTTGAGCAGACAAAAGTTAAGAAACAATAACATTGTGGTCCTTAAAATAAAACTATATAATGTACATCGTTTTTGTCAGGGTGCGGCCACACTAGGCGTATCGTGGCTGTCCGGGGCTCACGACTTACAACACTGAGCATAAAACTAGTAGGTAATACACACATACGCCCAATTTGGTCGTCGCCAACCTTACGCCAAATATTCCGAATAGCGCATTCCAGCTCACTTTGAACAATATTAATTAAAAAATTGTCTAATCTAAAACGTGTCGTTAACCTTTCCCCTCGTCAGGTATCGTTATAGAAACTGTGTTGGGTCTGGTCTGTCTGTTGTCACTGTGTGCACTGGCACCGGCGTGGTGCGGGAGACCGCGGTGCAGCTCGTCGGTGGTGGTGAGCTTGCACTCCACGACGCGGTAGTTGCACGTCGGGGAACCGCAGTCGAAGTCTGGACGTATGATCACGGCGTTCGGTATGTCCTCCAGGCATTTCGGCTCTTCCTTGAATGGTGGACAACTGTAAATAAAATAATGATGTGTTAGTTTTGCTACCACATGGGGTAGTTGCCAACCTGTTTGAATGCGCATAATTCGTAGAATTCAGGACCGGAACGGTATTATGCCTTCTTTTTTAGTGGTGAGAAATCATTAAAGGATTTCTGCCGCTCTAGATTGAGACGTCGTGCCAAAATAAAATATACCAATTATGTTCCTTGATATGTCCTTAGCATGCTAGAGCCACGGTAACTCCTTTAAACTTTCCGGCAGCCCACCCGTATTATACCTAAGCCTTGACAGCTTACATTTAGTGCTATACAGTCTAAATTTTACACTTCGGTAATGTATTGACAGGGCAGGCACTCAGGCAGACAAAGTTTCTCAAAAGAATCTATCTGTTGAATTTTTGATGCAGTAAGTTTTACCACTTATCAGCCGTGGTTATAAGGGCTGAAACATAATTTGATGATTTATTTAAAATTTGTGTGCAGTATTAATATATCAAGCGTGCTGGTGTGCGACCATCCCTTTGGCAGTTTAGTTTAGATTGTCAAATGAATCGCGTTATGAGCTCGTGGTAGGTCCTCTGGTCTGAAAATCTCGTAATCGACGTTAATTCTATTGTAGAATATTTACCTCAATGGTGGCGGTGTCGGCGAGCGCGACAGAGGGAAGCTGGCGACCTCCCGCGATATCGCGAGGGATTTGATGGAGCCAAACGTCTGTTCCGGACTGAGAGGAGCTCCAAGCACCGACGCCATGCCTCTGTAAAGGTAAAACATGTTTATTAGAAAAAAAAAACAAAGTCTAAATTTAAAGGTACAAGTATACAAGGTGTAAGGGACAGCCCTCCACAAACTTTAAGGTATTGCTCAGTAGACGAAACTGAACAACCTATTACAAAATTTATTTTCAGGAAACGAAATAAAAATTCTGCCTCTCCATACAAACTGTCCAATCAAGTTTATAATTTTGTAAGCCGGATTTTTTTTTTCGTTTCCTGAAAAAATCTAACGAAGCAGCTCTTAAAGTTTGCGGAGGGCTGTCCCTTACACCTTGTATAGAATGCACTTCAACTAGGACAGTTTAGCCGTATCGACGGTACTAAAGAAATCCTTCTGGAATCCACTAGTCAACTATTCACAGTGTATTCGTATTAGTTTGACATGATCTCTTGGTTGACCTTAGTTGGACCCATAAGGATGACCAACGACTATGTGAAAGTCGCTGGAATGCGTCGATTCGGAATAATAGGCTGGTTCATGATAGTGATTGAAAAATAGTCTATCTTTCCTTATCCAGCCGTGGATGAGTAAAATAATGATGTTATTGATTGGTGTCCCATCACTAAATTTTGGCAAAAGCACCAGGCAAAGGATATTTTTCCTGGTGCCTTTGGTAGTTCCATGGGCTAACATACTAAGGCTTTTATCCTAAGAATGCCTAAGAGGGACCAAAATAAGATTTTGGCAAGACCAAAATAAACCAAAATAAGATTTCTGCTTAACAAGCTTCATAACTCATGACTGATGATGATAGTTAAAAGGGTTTAAAAATACTTACACAACAGAATCCGATGGCACCAAGAAAGGTAAAGGCGGGGGACACGGCGCATCAGCGCGCGCCGGTGAGGCGGGCTCAGTCGAGCGGGGGCAGCGCGCCGCCTCGCCTTCCTCGATCAGCCCCAACCAGCTGCGCATCCAGCGCCACAAGCCTGACGGAGTGCCTGCAACACCCATCACTACTTCTTAGCATACACAAATACATACATGATAAGAATCCTGAGAATTGGCGAAGAACAAGTAGGTATAAAAGACAGCCTCCCAAATTGATTACTCTTCACCATTTTCCAGTTCTTATATAACAATAGCATGCACGAATATTTTATTTATTTTTATTTTTTATTTTATTTATTTGGGACAAAAAACAGTTATACAATACAGAATCAATTTACAGTAGTTTTCACAGGAGTAAAAAAAAGTATAACCCACACCATTGTCCACGGAATAATACGTGAAGTAGGATAACGAACGCGTGTCAAGAGTTAAAGTATTATAAAGGAATATACTCTTACAATATTATAAGAAAGAAAAACAAATACATATGACTCCACCTTAAGGGCGGTGAGCCAGCAGATGACAAGCCATTCTTCTAAATTTAGATTGAGAAAGCGCGAAAATATCTAAATCTATAAAATGTGAGTTATATGTTGCCACCAGTTGGCGGAGAGGCGCCCGTACCCCAGCATTCGTCCTACAACGTGCAGTGTAGAACAATCGAGGTACGCGTACCTCCCGCCGGACAATAGTTCTAGGTACTACATAACATAACTCGTTGGAGAGTTCAATACAGTTGAACTTATTGTTACATATACCATATAGCATCATAACCATGATTAATGAACGTCTAGAATCCAAGCTTAATATTTTGTAATGCTTCAACAAATCTGTATAAGATAATTTTGTGCGGAAACACTTGTAGTGGGTGGCACGAAACCTCTTCTGTACCATTTCTATAGCACTCTTATATTTTTCGTAAAAGGGACACAAAATGGGTACCGCGTATTCTAATTGGGAACGGATTAGCGTTTTGTATAGGAAGAGAAATGTGGAAGGTTTCTTGAATTCCCTGCATGACCGCATGACAAAACCATACATCTGAAAGGCTTTATTAATTCTATTGTCGACATGGGTATCCAAATGTAATTTGCAGTCTAGTAATACGCCAAGGTCATGCGTGCACTCAGTTTTATTTAATTTTATATCGTTCAGAGTGTACTGGTAATCTATTTGTTTTTTGTTTTTAGTAAACGATATAAAACAACATTTAGGAAGACTAAGATGAAGTTTATTATCAAGACAATACTGTGAAAGCCTGCATAAGTCCTCTTGCAGTAGCAAGCAATCTTGAACGGTCGTACAGGCCTTATAGATTTTAATGTCATCGGCATACATTAAGAATTTAGAATTAATTATACAAGATTTTATGTCGTTTATAAATAATATAAAAAGTAATGGGCCTAAGACAGATCCCTGAGGCACACCTGACTCGACTATATCGACTCGAATATGTACATACTTATGGTAAGTAAGAGAGACTGAGAATTGTAGATAGTCCTAAATTGATTGCCCTTCGTCACTTTCTAGAGGTAGCTGATAAAAGTAGTGTATCGATCGAATTCAATAATCAGTCTTTCAGTTCAGTCTATTCCAAATTTTCTCCAAGACGAGTTTCTTGTCTCTAAAGTATTTTTCTTTTCTTTTTTTTTGGGGGAAGTCGTCAAATGATCCTCCAACTCTAGGTGGAGCAAGTATCAGACTTTTACTTAGACTAACATCAACCCGTGTTACTTCAGATACTCTTCGTGTTTCAGGGCCACGGTAACGAACAATCCCGCAGCCCTATGTCAAAAGTCCGATGGTTTAATTGATGCTAAGGCACCTAGTAATGGTAAGTCTTAAAAATATAATTATAACTGCAGTTGTTTCCTACTACTTGAAGTAGTTAATTCTATGAAATATGGCATAAATAGAACTTGACGAAGTAAAGTTCAAAAGCATTAGAAGCTTCTGAAAACAAACACTTTCCTATAGTATCGCATTCAAAGCTAGTATAAGTACTTACGAGAATATTTTCTGCTGTTCTGTGGGCTAAGTGGGTAGAAGTCTCCATGAATGGGACAGTGGAACGCCAGCCTTCGTTGCCGACGTTGGGCCGCCCGCATTAATATGCATAACATGATACCTGGAATAGACAATACATTCATTTTATTTAGCTGTGGTGTTAGCCAGTATTATGGTGTCAATACGTCAAATGAGGTCCCTTTACAGCGTTTTTATGGTGTCGTTTGATGTCTTTGGGAGAGGTCTTTGTCCAGTGAATCAGTAATCAATTATTATTTATTGGTATAGCGTCGTTTTTTTTTAAATATTATGACTGGATTCACTGGTTTATTGTCGACTGTAGACTGGAAAAAAAATAAAAAATAGTAGTATGGTATTATATTTGAGACTAGAGATAGTTTAGTACTGCTAAATGGGAATCCTAACATTATTTAAAATCAAAGTCCCCATCGCGTCTGTCTGTTCGCGATTAACTAAAACCAAATGAACGGATTTCCATGCGGTTTTCACCAATAGACAGAGTGATTGATGAGGAAGGCTCACACATGCACATTATAAGAGAACAGCCGAGAATTTCAAAGATCCGTAACATCCGTAAAGCATCTCTGTCTACCCTTTCTTGATTGTCACGATGCGATGTTATGATCTATTGAAATTTCGTCTCATTACGTAAATACGGGACTAATTCTCCTCGAAGCATTTAGACTACGCTCGAACAAGTTAATTACAATCACAAACGCAGAAACCTAAACATAGATTATTAGCACATGGCTCTAAAGCATTTACACATGTTAATCATTGCTTTAATAATAATATGTGTTTGTGAATGCTTGTCATCTCGTCTACGTACTCGTCTAAGTTCAAACAGCATAATGCGATCGATATCTGATGTGCGAGTTGTATGACCCTTTAGGTTCGTTGTGACCTACTCTTTGAGAGCTTTTAAACCTACAGGGCCGCGACCCTTTGTTAAAATATAAAGTTTGTAGAGTAAACTTAGAGAAGAAGTTTTTGTTGTTTGAATCTGTCCCGACCCACTCATATTGAAAATACGATCCTACCTACTTAAATTTATCCAATGGAATAGGTAATACAAAGTCCCTGTGTAATAAAAATGGGGGCCCCTTTCATATATGATTATGACAAACCCGAAAAGTGATATTGTTAAACGACATTTTTATTACAAAATAGGCCCAACCAAATAGCACTGAATTGTCACGCTAGGCTATAATAAGAGAGCCTCTCATTAAAAATAATTTGAGTTTGTGGACAACGTTTTACGATTTTATGGTTCTAAACATCGGGGCCCCTGAAACCTGAGAGACCCCGTATAATTGACAGGTACGCTTGATACGGCGAAAGCTACGCCTCTGAACGTAATTGTACAAATGTACCTATATTGTTTACAGTAGGGACACTCCTGCACGCTACTTCTGGACATAAAAGCGTAATGTTGCGATCATTTTGATAAATTGAAAATTACGATTTTAAAATTTCATGTGCTGTCATTTTCGTTCCAGCAATTACCTATACGAAAATGGATTACTTAGATATGCGTGACGCAAGCGCAATCACTAACATTTCAGCCAATAAACTCTGTCAATCTGAAACCGTTTGACGTCACGTATGACGTTGACGTATAGTCTCGGCGTAGCGTATAATCAAGACTACTCTGTCGTAAATGATTGCCATAATCACTGGCTTCCGTTAATTAACTCTTACAAGCAGTCAGTGTTTCCTGCACGAATCTCTCATTTAGTTTCACTCTCGTTGGTCCTTGTAATAATAATACCAACCTACGTACCTATATAATAATCTCTCATGTTTTTTTTTAGATGAGAAATCATCCAATGACTTCTCCCGGTCTAGGGTGCAGCGAAAGAGCGTGTCAAACTTTTAAAGACTAAAACCACGCCAGTTGCCATAAGCATTCTAGGACCACAGGGCTTGTTTATCAGATATTCCGCAATCCTAGCGGGCATCGGCCCTGTTGGTCCCTACGGTTTTGACACCTCTTTGAGCCGTGCGTGATGGAATACTACGCTGTCGAAGACTTAGTAAATGCTTCTTTTCATACAGAGATGGCACGAGCATTATAATAACTTTTCTTTAGTCATTTTTGGCTGATTATTTCTTGAAAATGCCAGAGCATGTAAGTATAAAGGTAAAACTACACTGGGCACACGTGTGCCGATCTAGGGGCGACGGTCTCCATACATTTTATATGGAAACTAGTTTGGTAGAGCTAACTACACTAGATCCACGCCATGCTACGTTGTTCTACGTACAAATCAGGCGTGGTCAGTTCTAGCTTAATGCATTTGAAAATATGAATATGGTTCATTAACGATTTATTCAGTCTCGTCATCAAAGCATTCAGTGCCCTCTTATCGATCCCTCGCTCTTACTTGAGCAAATGCAATCAAATCCATGGGTATCTTTGACTATGATTAATTTTGGTATAAGAGTTATACGGAATCAAGAAGATGATTAATAGAGAAACAGGAGCAAAGGCTAAGTTGCATCGACCCTAAATATTTATTTTTATTATGGGTAGGTTCGCGTTTGACCACTATTTCACCTGATGGTAAGCGATGATGTAACCAGTGATGGAGCACGCATGCCTATTCACTCTTAACTTAAATACCACTAGGTTGTAGTTATCAGGAAACACAGACTCTGGTAGGGAATTAAGCTCCTTACATTTTTTTGTATTGATTTACTTAAACTAGTGCGTGACTGCAATCCACCTGATGGTAAGTACTTAGTGATTCAATGGTTGATGGTGAGATGGTGAGCACTAGTTACATTACCTCAGGCCTTTAATTGGAATAAAAGTAAAAAAAAGATGCGATGACCATAAGATAAGCAAGTACATACCAGCAATAGTCATAAGAGCTCCAGCGACGATACACACGGGGCCCAGCACTCTCGAGTTGCCTGTGAAAGCGATGCGGGCTGCGTAGTGGTCAGGCTCTTCGTTCTCACCGCAACCACGATATGATGCCGCTGTAATAGAATTGTAGTGTCAGTTTACGTGTCCAGCAGAGCTGTCAAAACTTTTAACGCGATCGATTTTATGACCATAACTGAAATACAGCCCGATTTACTGAGAAGCATAACATAAGCGTAACATAATCAGTCTTATAATGTTCTCACTGTTGGGACTCAGATCTCCTCTCTATCTAGGAGAAAGAATGGGCCGGTATCCACCACGCGGGCCCAGTGCGGGTTGGTGGGAAGTGTATTTAAAGATTGGATATTCAGATTAAGCCATGCACGTGCGAGCCGCGGCGGCCACATGCCCGAAATTACTGTCATAAACCTCTTAAACATAACCAATTTCATGCAAACATTTTTCTGTTCTTTATTTCAATTTAAAGTTCTCCGCCTCTTAAAACATCCTGTATATAATCGCTGTAAAATATTGATTTTTTGAACATCTGACTCAAGAGAACTACACTGCCATCACGTCTTATTTGACACTCTCATCTTTCGTCACCACGTCGTGAAAATATATTCAGGAGATCGTGAGGTGGACCGTTTATGCGACGACATTGAGTTTATTACGTTTTGTTATTTACTGTGATATTATGATTTTGGTAGTGCGAAGACTAGCAAAGATGCCTGCAGCTAATATTATGTTAATAACATGGTTGCTAAGAAATAAACAACAGTTGTACGCAGCTATATCCGTGAGGAGGCTAGGTCACGTGAAAATACTACGGGAAGCGTGCCTACTGTTTATGTTCCTGTCATAACGTTCTGACACCTTATTGATGTAAAACACGTCATGTTTGCCTGTATTGAACGCAAAAATGTAGCGAAAACTTTCTTAATGGCCCTGAAATACCGAGAAGTTACGAGTATGTCAAAATTGAGGAAAATTCTGGCAGACCCCGTGTCTAAATTTATTGATTCATTATTTGTATAGATACCTTTATATGGACGGACCTGGGATGGGCGTGGGAGCCGGGTCACGAGTACGTTATGGACATCTATTTTCAGTTTATATTTTCTAGTTCGTTAGATATTGTGTCTACAGTCTGATGGACTAAAATATCTAAGTGTAGACGAAGCTGCATTTTTAAATTTAGTTATGAGATCAAATAAAAGCTTCTGTTTTGTTTCGATTTTAGTCTAGCCTCGGCCCTGAAGAAACGGAAATCGAAAAATTTATAACTACATTGTGTTTGAAAGCATTTTTTTTCGTTTCTTTTCGATGTCTACGAAAAAATTCGAAGTTATTTCCTCAGATACCTACCTATTTGTAATTGATCATCGAAGTGTAGCATTATTTTTTGGTTTACTCATGTTCAGGTTCACTATGACATGATTAATACATAATAACTTTATAAATTAAACGATATTAAACACTTCGTTATACAAGAAAAATGCTTCTGTAATGAAAACTGTTTTAGTTGTTAGGTTTTGGCTTTACTTTGGGCAGACTATTTTCGCCTATTTATGAAGAGGTAGAAAATATTTCTTTGTCTCGTGTCGTTCAAAGCATTTTGGAGTTAATAATGTACGGATGGAGCGATGTTTTTCGAATCTAGCAGGTTGTAAAGACTGCGATGCCTTTAATAGTGAACTGTTGAGCCTTATAGGGTGTAAAGCTCCATTCCTGTTTCTCACTCGCCTGGAATTTTAACACATCATAGCAAGGCCACAGGTCTCTATTTTACATCAAAAACTGAAGGTCGTAAAATGGATCGCGTTAAGAGCTCGTGGTAGGCCTCTGTTCTTTTTTTGTAAAGGGTAGATATTGGTTGGTGTTGTCACTAGCATAGCTCTTTCTAAAATGCTATCGAGTGAGACACTTCTCCAGTGGGTATTGATATTTACCAGTTAACACACATCCGACGAGCATAAACAGGAATCCAAATATTGGCAGTACTATCTGGCAGTTGGCTGCGACTACGACGCCAGCGACGGCTAGCCCTCCTTCCACCTTTTCCACACGGAGACGAGATATGGCGGGCGGGCATCTTGGCTTGCCCACCGGGGCCCGCACCAACGGCTCCCCGGGAGGTGACGTAGTCCTGTCAACAAAGAAAAAAAAGAATATAGTGAAGTTCGATTTTCAAAAAATTTGTGCCCGTCTATGGATGCTAATGTCAAAACATAAACAAAAAAAAAAAACAAACAATGCGAACAAAGATTTTAAGCAGCATGATCAAGGACGTTGGCTGAACTGCTTTTGATTAATTAATTTGTTTTCTAGTAAATGTAGTTGTAAACATAATTACATAATTTCCAACACTCACATGTTAATTCAGTACAATTTAAACCAGCACACTTAATTGTCAACACACACGAGTGCGCTATTTACTGTTCTATTTATCTGGCGAAAACAATGGATCAACGCTGTGCCGCCGCTACTTATTAAAAAGCAAATATTTTGTTGGCGCTGTTATAGTATCTAATATAATCTTGGCTCAACCTTGAAGGGTCAACGTATACCAGGGCCCATGTTATTTCTGTCACCGTCCTGTGATAATTACTTTCTTTGCTCATTATAGTTTCGAGTCTGTTTTGTTTAGCTATCGCTATACTTCAATCTTATGGAATATTCCGCAAAAGAGATTTTCATTAATGGATAAATACACATGTCAGTAGTAACTTTACTACTGACATATGTATTTAACTAGATTAAGTACTAATGTCAGGAAACAAAACACTATTAATAACACCTAATCGGTAAACGTACGGTATGCGAGTACTATTCGGTCACCGGTTGCACTTTTGGGATGTCAAATAATTGTCTCATCATAATCAGCCTTTTTAATGTTCCCACTGCTGGGACTCAGGCCTCCTCTCCAGGAGAGGGAATGGAACATAATCGCGGGCATGCGGGCCCAGTGCGGGTTGGTGAATGTCACATGTCTTCCAATTTTTGGTTCTAGGTCATGCCTAGCAGTAGTTATAAAATAAATTACACAAAGTAATACGCCTGGTAGGGTTTGAACCCGCGACCTACAACTCATAAGTCGGAGCCATTACTACCCGGCCACCACTGCTCTTTATCTACAAATAACCATTGAAATTGTCAAAGTCAAAACGTTTATTGCAAATCACGTGTACAATGATGACATTATACCTATTAGTTTAGTAGCCTTTTTCAAGCATTGCAATAATTTATGATACGCTTGCCCTTATCATCTCAATTTAACATGCATTAAAAATGAGATACTTTCCCTTAATTATTTTATATTATTACAAATGAATTAAAAAAAAAAAAACATATACTTATGTCAAAATTACATGTCAAAGATAATGGACCAATTATTTGTTACAATTAATGTCATAGAAGTTATAATTAAAATGTAGCAGATATCATCGAAAGGAAAGTGTGTGCTTTAGATGAAAAGGTACCTAATCCTTTTTAGAATGAAGAAACAATCTCTAAAGATAATACTGATAAGTAAGATGACGTTTGTAACAGTATCATTGAATAACAACATACTTATTTAAACAAACTTTTAGATATTTTGAGTCTAATTTCGGTAAGGCTTTGGTCACTATCAGAATCTTTTATGAAAAAGTAGACTTATACTTTAAACAATGTATGACTATTGTATATGTATGTCTATTGGATTACAAAGTAACTTAATAAAAAGTCAGATATTTTACGGAGATTAGTCAGTTGAATGCTATTCAATGACATAAAACGTTACCTAAAACAAAAAGAACCAACGGTATTTTAAAAACGACAAAAAACAGTTAAACCGCTAATCTATCAACATTCGGTTTTTACGAGGCTGAGCGAATCGTAAACCATGGCCAGATGCAATGAAGACGTTAATAAAAAAAACTTGTAAAAACTCATTAAAGTCGAAGCAACAGAAAGCAGCCAGAGAATTGGTCGGGTAATGAGCCAGCGCTGGAGCGGTTTGTTGCGCGAGTCATATCATCACCTACGCAAATTGTCAGACTAACTATCTGTTAAGAGTACCTTGCGCCACAATGATGCTAGATATTAGAATGATACGTAAGCTAGCTGTAGTTACTTCATCATGATTAACTTTTTTAAATCTCTGTAGTCTTAATGCAAAACGAATTGCACATCTATAAATCTTCCTATTGATTGGAGATTCTGATTTATTAAACGGTCATTAAATTATATAAACAGAATAAAGTAGACTAAATGGTTTTATTCAGTTTGCCACAGTCTACGTAATCATTTTCACCAATATTAGTTTCTCCTAGCCCAAAACCACCTAATCCAAGGATAGTGTCAGATTATTCATGTTGAGAAATGAGCGCAGTTTAGCCGGGCCTAACCTCGACGCCCGAAACATTAAGTTTTGAGGTTACCAACATGAAAACATTAATCATTTGGCTTTGCAGAAACTCTGCCAGATTTTAGCAAATATTATGATATTATTATAACGAAATATTTGAGATGATTCTCAAGATGGTAAAAACTAAATCTGCATGTATGTAGGTATACCTACATGATAAATGAAATATGAATATTAAAACTCTCTACGTTCACTGAAAGCTTAGGCGTGATGTTGTCATGCTAATAGCCTGTGAGTATTATTATGACTCATTTATCGCTTTATAATATAAAATAATACTAAAATAATTCTTTAGATCCAATTACGTAAGCCAGTTCTAAATATTGTACAATTTTGTTCAGTAATAAACAATCTCTCCCACTCATTGCTAGGTCTAAAATTAGTAAAGTTATCTTCCAAGAATACTGCATTTTCTGTATTGTGAAGACAACTAGTGTTATAAATACTGTTATCGCCGGCTAACGTAATGGCATTTTAAGTATGCTCTTCGTTTTTAAATTATATGTAAGAAGACATTTTAGAAATTGCTCTCACAAATGTTTATGTTGGCTTGATAAATATGTTGGATGTAATTAGCAATTGGGATTTTTTCTTATCTCTTCTTGTACATCAATACGTAAGTAGTCAAAGAACAAGTTTAATTTGACATCCTAATAAATCCGCTCAACATTATGTCTACATTTAAAATATTTCCGTTATATTTGAAAACATTTTGAATTTACCACCAGCAGGGTTATTATTATGGCTAGGTTTAGCCGCTACTTCAGCCAGACACATTTTAATGGCATCAACAGGTGATCAATCACACAATTTTAGCACAAAAAGTGCTTCATTAATTTCTGGACACACGTGACTCGCAACGTGGATAGTTCTATTATAGAAACGCGAGTTTGGCACTGAACTCGTGTCGTATAGCTCATGTCGTGTTATACGACTATTGGCCAATATAACGGTCCATATGTGTCACTGTTAAGGGTTTACTACGATTTTCCAAGGAGTTGCTATTTGCTGAAGTAATTTTGTAAAGTGCAAACAATAATTTCGGTTCGTTTCTGTTTACATAGACAAGGAACGTCATCGAACGTGCTTTTTTGATTGATTTTTACGTGAATATCTAATTTGAGAAGTCTGTTTTGAGTTATTTAAATGGAATTGAAAATGGGTAGATAAGATATGCTACATGAAAAACAAAAAAAATGAAAAAATCCATTTTTTTTTCTCTACTTTTTCACATATTTTCTTCAAATTATTTTATAATTTCGGTAATTGAAAAATGAGATAACGCGTTTCGAAAATGTGATGGAATACATCACATTTTCGAAACACATATTATATCATTTTTCAATTACTCTAGCCAATATTGTATATTTCAAAACAAAGCGACGTACAATTACCTCTGAAATAATATTTTTTATATATGATACTGACGTGGGTTAATTACATTAAATTGAAGCTGAAAATTTTATTCGTCATATCTACTATTCCAAATGGTTTATATCGGTTCATGTAACCTATTTGGGGTTATTAAAAAGGGGTATGGTGTCATTCAAGGTTTGAGAGAAGATAAGTATCTAACTAATCAATTAATATATAAAATATGCATATCCATAAAATTATGGGAGTACGTATTGTCTAGCTTGAATATAAGTCTCTTTGATTAACATTACGATTAGCTCTTACTTTCTAAATGGATATCATTGAATGACTACTTAACATACAATGGTTTAATATGATATAGGAAGCATTCAAGTTATATCTTTGTCTACTTTATGCTGCTGTTGAATCTATACGTCTTTAAGTTAAGAGTGAATAGATTACTTCTAGGCAAGCATGCTCCATCGTAGGCTACATCATCGCTCACCATCAAGCAAGATACTGGTCAAATGCGAGCCTATTCACAAAAAATAAAATAAAAAAATACGAGACTTGTATGTTTTTGAAGAGTTCAATCAACTATATAATATTTTATGGATTTGGTGTTAGATGATTCAAACGACGATAAAGTTAACATCGTACGAGGATATTGAACAGCTACCCTTATCATACCAATAGATCTAATTCAATTAACGAATTAGGGAACGCCACTGTAGCTTGGATTCAAGGTGTGGTCTGAACGAGAGTTGGCAAAAGAAATAATATAAAAACCACAGACATATTGTACGTCACCAGCGGGTCGCACAGCCATAATTAATTGTTCCCTTTGTACATTCTTTGTCGTCTGCAGCGATATTAGGTTGTAGCCTTGGTACAGATAGAGGTACCTTTTGCTCCCTACCGATTTGGAGAACAATACTTGTGTAGGACGCTAAATTATGTTATACCCACTGGGCGTCACTTCCGTCCTGAGTCTGTTTAAAATGCGACTCATATATTCTAAAATAAACAAATTATACAGCTATATGCGTTGAATGATGTGTCTGGTCCTCTGCCGTTGACTGGAACTCGCTATTTTCGGTTATTGACGCAGTTATCTTGTGAAATTCTTCCAAGTTTTCCACACGACCTTTTGACTGTGTGACCCTAAGACGTAAAGCTGTCTTAAGCCCTGCTAGCACGTCCCTAACCTAAATATACACACCCAATAAATTGTGATTTACCGTTGACACGACAGAAAGGATTTGGGAAGCAAATGGGGATGTTATTTTGTTTTTTCGTTGGTGTTTTCGATGTTTGGCTTTGTTATTAGGTCGTAACTTTGTTTCCTGAAATTATAATTAATTCGCGCGTAAAGTAATTAATTATAATACATAAATCTTTAGACGCTATTACTTCCCTTTCATAGAGGAGACCAGAGATCTAGCAGCGGGAACATTTTATAAGGCTGATTTATGCTAAACCTCATAACTAATTTATGAACTTACATAGTTATTTAATTTGTATTATTTTAAAGTGGATTATGTAAATGTACTTACGATTTACGTATACCGTATACGTAATCTTCTAATCATTTATATATTAATCAAATTGATTGTTGTATCTATTGACATTTTTTACAAATTACTTAAAATTATGAATGATTTTTTTTTGTAAAAGTAAGAATTTTAAATGAATCACAGCTTAATCAATAGATATGTCCATATATTTGTTAAGTAGTCGTAAAGAGAAAATCCGACAAGTTTCTGCTGCGTCCAGTTTCCAGAATTCCTTTTATAACTAATCAATTGGCGGCCATGATGGTAACATGACAAGAGAATAATGGCGGGAACTTAACGGTGGTTCCGGTTCGGCGGCGGCAATTAACCGTGGTTTCCGATCCACTGGCCGTGGACAAAGTTACTGTTTTCTATTATGATGGATTGTGTACATGTTTGGCGATATTACGTGTTGCAGCGGAATTTGAATATTTTCTATTTTTACACCGTTCAGTAAAGAGGTTTTTAGGTTATTTTTATAATGCTTTGAAGCTATTTATGATGACAAATTTATGGTAAGACTAAGTTATTTTTGTACACGTTAAAATTTACATAAATATGCAAAATAAACGGTTGACATGTTCCATCAAAAGTGCCATTAAAATCAACAGTTCCAGTAGCTATTACTAGATTATTTCGATTTAGATTAAATACAGATAAATTTAATTGTTGTCCACTGTCTACTAGCTCGTGTGGTTACACGCAACGTTTATTTCAGTGAGTTTATTCTGGTAGACGCAGGCAGGGGGCAATTTGCCGTCATTAGCTGTTCAAAAATAGTCACAGTCCCCCCACACAATAAGCGATGGAGGACGTGACGGACGAGTGTATCCTGTAGGTAGAATATACGACCACCAATGAGAAAGTAGTTTTGATTCAGAAAAAAACTGATTGACATTTCCGGTGTAGTCTTCCGATTGAATTTAGAATCTTCATGAATCATGATCTTCATGATCTTGATGAGATCGGAGTGAGACGAAGAAAATTAAGTAGGTAATGGAAAAAAATCTGAAAAGACTAGGGGGACTTTGCCCAGCAGTGACGATAATGACTATAAAAAACAAACTCACAGACTAGATACAACATTACTAGTTACCTATGTAATTAAGATTTTATAAGAGGACAAAACAGTCAATTAAGGTTATTGACTCTCAGTACATGTTTTTCGAAGCTATATTAATAACGATTGCAATACAAATTCAAGAAAATACAATGATATTATGTTTTCCGAAATTGGACACAGCGTCATAGCTGTCCTTTTTCTGGAAAATATCCATTTAAATAGATTTCCACTTCGGTAAAAATCGTTGGTTCTCGTCGTGAGTGGCGGCCGTGACGCACATTACTCACACATACCGGGAGAGTTCTTGTGAATATTTGAGTATATTTAGTTTATTTTTACGTAGGTAGGTACATACGCAAACGTAGTGATTGCTTTAAAAGTGTCTTCTGTGAAACAGTTTTCTTCCAATAAACTTTACGACTTACATCCGCCCCTTTTATTGAAAAAAAATCTTGTAGTAAAACTATAATTTATGGTTCGAGATTGCACAAAACCAAATAATAAATTATAGCATTTACGGAAGTTTGAAAGAAGTTGTTTATTTTTAAATCTACGAAAAAGAAAATTAGACACATCGCGTGGAATTCATTGCGATTAGTAATGCGGTAATCTTCATCAGTTGTTGTGATAAGGATAACATTAAGATTCATTGCTTTTTAAACGGCCAATTTTGTTATTGAAGTATCATGATTCTTTACCAACCACGTGTTTCGTATTATCTAAACAAATGGCATGATATAATGTTGTTTTAATATCCAACATTTGCATATGGATCTACTTCCGAATGCCACTTTTCATCGCAATCAAGTTTTGTAGCACACATTCTAATTTTTATTTTCTAATCCGTTTTAGAAGCCAGGTCATATCGACAACAAGTTCGTTCTATTGGACAGATGAATCGTTCAAAGCTGTGTGACGACTCGTATGATTGGACGTATCGTTTATTCGACGCTTCCGACCTACTCGACACGCACGGATCAAATCACGTTCACACAGACGCAGTTCCATACTCAAGCGAGTTGATTGACAAAGGGCTGTCACATCTAAACGCTGAAACCGAAACAAGACGTAAAACAAACGAATTTTCAAAAGGAAATGAGAAAGTTCCTGTTCCACAAAGCCTTAAAGTCGTTTTATATTAAAGCGACACCTCAAGGCTGTTTGCTAAGGATAAAAGATAAACACATGAGAATAAAATATATTTATATATATTTTCTAAAACAAAATGAGGCACAACAACGAGGTCGGCTGGAGCTTTAGTAAGAAGATTACAGTTTAAGGCTCGTCTTATGTTCCAATCCTGAAGCTTAAGACAGAAAGAAGAGCTGCCTTAAATATACAATGGCCTCACGTAACCGTCGGAAGCTAAAATTACATCAGAAAAGACATTCCAATTAGTACAGGAATGCCGCAATGGAATTAGTTTCAAATTATGGGAAAAGATGGAACAATAAGGAGAAATGATGGGAAGAGCAATTTGGTCCCACGTCAGAGACAGTTCATGCTTTGATCCCTCGGATCCTTTAATTATTGGGATAACTTAGAACTTCAAAGCACTTGGTAGACATTTGGGTTCGTGCGCAACATGACCATCCTATAAAATTATGTGGCTTTGGATTGGTCGAATAGTTTTGTCACGTGTAAGCTTTGAGCACTTGAGAAGTTTCCGAGCAATGTCAAGTGGAAAACAGAAGCATTAATTCCGTAAATTATGCTCACCATTTTATAGCCAGAAGTTATTATATCAACAAATGATAGCATAGTCTAATATTGTAATGTTTCTTACGTATATCGCTAGCATTACGTAAATGTTTTCTGATATAGACAGGTTTGTTACATAGGTAGAGTTCACGATCTTTTTGTGTGTGATGCCGGGACGAACTCTGCTTGACTAACGAGCAGATTAACCCCGACTAGTGCCAGACTGAAAGGAGTAAAAGAAATCATATACAGCAGCATGCCCCTATTTTGCCTCAGACAGAAAATAAGAACTGTTAGACGGGAGTTATTTGCCCAGAAGGGGAAAATAGAGTCTTGAGATATTTGTTGCTTAAATATCTGTGGGACGTGTGTAAGTAATCAGTGAGGTTTGCGACTTTTCGTTTTAAATAAACGATAGGTAATAATAACTTTCTTATTTTATGAATGAAATGTTATTTAGGTTGTTAAAGTGGATAATAAAATTAAACTGTTATCTATTGTTTTTTTTTTTTTAAATCTGGAGAAACATGCTAGCATTAAAACATTAAGCTAAGTCTCTATCTACCACCTCTTTGGATCAGCCGTAGTTTTGGTGGTAGTGGTATAGTACCTCGGCTATGTGAAGATTGACTGGAAAAGAGAAACAGTCATGATACTAATAAAGAAATTAAAAAACGGAACAACTTCAAAGTTCAACTAACGGTCTTCCTGCAACTAGCCACAAACGATGAGGAAGCAGAGAAGCAATTAAACACAATTCACTTGAAACGGAACACACAATAGAATTGTACTACAGAGTACAGATTTCCTTTCGGAGCGGAACTTTCTGCGTTATCTGAATACTAATGGGAACGAGCTCCGCCCACCGATCGATGGGTCTGAGTAAAGGCGAGTACACGTACACAGAAAAATAACAAAATTCGTCTAGTCAACACTTTAAGGGTGTAAAGCCCAAGTACAGCCTATGGGATCTGCTGACATATAGAAAAAAAATATCTGCTGTTTCTTACTATATGCAACTTAAGAGATTACCTATGACTTTTTTTGGCTTTGATCCCTAGTATAAGTTGTCTAGGTATATCCTTATTGTGTTGTAAATTATAAAGCCTTAAAAAAAAAGGTGACAGAGATAAGGGTAAAAGGAGACAGACGGATGGAAGTGGCCAATCATGCTGCGCCGACCCCAGATATATTATGTTGCTTTGGGAGTTCCGGGGTGACTCCTAGCCACCGTGGGCATGAGCTTGCGAAGGATAAATAATGGGTGGCCTACCAAGCCCTAGTCGATGGTGCGAGATGCCTGCTAGAGGGTGCTAGAGGGAGAGTTTGAAAGAGTTACCATGGCCCTGAAACGTAAAGGGTAATGAGTTTTTAGGCAGCAAAATTGTCGCACTTTCTCACTGTACCAGGAAAAGTTATTTGTCGATTTTCCACCTCAACAAAAATATTGAGTGAAAGAAGTTCCAATCTAAAAAAAGATACATTGGGTAGGTAGGTGTTGGTGATAAGAAAATAATTATTATTCTGATCTCCTGAAGGACAGACTAAGAATTTAAATTAAGTAAGTGTATTCAGAATGCCATGTACAAGTTTCGTAGTAAGATTGCTCTGTAAAATACATATAAATGTAAGAGCGTGAGCGAGTGTTTAGTCTGAGTGCGTGATTAGTGATTATTCTCCGGATGCGGTCGCCGTTCGGCTTCTACAAAGACTTCTTCGTTTTGGTATGCGGTAAATTTTTAACGCTTATGAGCATGAACAGGATGGAAGAGACGGGATACCTATTCATATGATGATCGTTAGGTTATAAACTGTACTTTTGGTCTGAGAAGGAATGTGCTATGATCTCTATTTTATAGTTTTTTTCCCTTTGGCAATTGAGCTGGGCCTCAAGTCAGCTATTACAATAGTGTCAGAATGGTTTAGCATTGATTTTATACTAAGATTTGGTAATCTACTAATATAAGGGCGACGTTTTGACTTTCCAATGGTCCACCAATGACACTCCATTTAAGAAATGGCATAGAATGGTAATCTCGATAGTGAAAAATAAATGTCTGACGTATGCGGCAGTCTGCTAAAATTCTGACCGTTCCTTTGAGAACGTCATTGTGCAGTTATTACTTTTAATTTGTTACGAGACAGATCGATATTTTCTTTCTACCACAACACTATTATTACAAGACCATTAACCGATTAATGATCGATCATTATGAATTAGCAGATTAAGAACTTTTAGCGAAATGGCAATGGGATCTGAATGACGAATTTATAAAAATAGCAGACTTGGGCCCGTCTCGACTGTTCGGCCAGAGTCAGGTGGTGAAAATATTCTATAGTTATTTTGGTTCAAAATAGCAGTAGCAGTCATTGTATTGGTCATGTGTGTGTTGCTCTTCATAAGAATCCAAACAATATCTATGTAGTTATCATCTATCATGATCTTCTACTCTACCTACTTCTTCTTTTCGTGTCGATGCTCTCAAACTATACTTTTTTAGACCAATATTTGGCAACCTGCTCGGCTCTATTGTTGGTCTTGTATAGATACTGAAAACTGCAGGTGGTTATGTAGGCAGCACAGCAGGTGGCACACGTCATATCCTATCAAGATCTATGAGGTACGTGTTAGATTTCGATTTTGGACACCTTCGTCGACGTCTTTATTTTTTAAATTTAATTACTAAATGTTATACTATGCTAAAGTTACATAGTCATTACTAAAGTCTATGTCCTTGCTTTTAACTTCTTTCGTCTGAATTCCCCTTTAGATTTGAACTGAATCGTGATTTGGTTTTTATCATAAAACAGCTGCTGTTAAAATAATTTAAAAGCGCTTAAACTGTTGCATTTTCAAATAGTTTCGAAGCACTAAGTTTTGATGAGCCGTTTTGAGGACGTTCAATGGAACTGCAGCTGTTACTTGGAAATATTTTATCATAATAATATCTGAAGTTTATTATAAACTATAAATTATCTTTGGCATACCTTTATGTGCTGTTAAAGTTTTAATATGGTTGTAACGTTTATGCAACATCCACAACATTACATAGGAACTAACGATTAAGTAATGGGTCACATGAAAGTCGTATCGCGTTATCTTCTAATAACAAGATTTTGTCTTATCTCTGTTATATTATCTTATAAGAATAGAATTTTTTTTAAGGTTTTTGTAGATTAGCTAACTTTAAACTTGTTTAATCTGAACTATCTTATCTTTTATTAGGAAAGTGCCACTGTTTGGTTTATTATTTCGGGTTTGTATTTCGAAGGCGGCCATCTTGCTATTTATTTATATATTTATGGTAGCAACACTAGCAACTAACTGCCAGACAGCCTCGGTACCTGTTAGTGCTATGGTATGTCGGCTAATGGTTAAATTATCAAGCTGATAAGTTATATTAAAGGCAAACTTACAGTTAATAAGTAGCTGTATTTGAATTGCAATTTCATTTAAATGTGTTACTAATTGGCTGCTTATATTGTGGCACATAACGGCTCAAAGTACAATCATATTTGCATTATAAAGACGAATTCATAGCAATTATGAAGGGCGTAGCTGAGGCGTGTACACAAATAGCTGTACATATGAAGTTATTATTGTAGGTAATATATGAAAATGTTATATAAAATATAGGTAAGTTCACATTTAATTACTTTTATACTCTCACAGGAGGAAAATTCCTATTTAACTTTACGGCTTCATCTCAGTTGATATTTTTTTACCAATCTCGCTTCATTAATGTTCCATCAGGTGTGAATTACGTTCCGACGACTCGATGTAACATGTAACATCGAGATGATTATCGGGTGCGGCAGGTGAATAAACAGTGGCAACACTGACAACGTGCGGAAGCGGCGGACTGGAAACCAGACCGGGTTCAATGTCCCCGGTCCCAGAGCAGCGCCCGCGCTTGGTTACTGGCAACACCTTATAAATACAAATATTATGCACTTATACAGGATATGGAATAAACAAAGGCTAGACGGTACCGACGCCGACGAGACAGTTCCTGAGGAAGCTATTTTAAATATTCAAAAGTAAACTAGTAAAGTTCAAAGACGGCACTGTCTGCAACTGTGAGCCTGACAAGTAAACTAAAAACTGTTTAGATGACATTTTAAATTAGCAGTTACAACATTGTTTTGGTAACGTGTTGCTTGCGTTTAAGGAAATGGTTTATACGTTCTATAGTCATAATTCTGCTAATACGAGTACAGGGAACACAAAAAATCTTATGGAACAATCGACCAAACGACAAAAAAAATTAAAATGTACAAATAGTAGACAAAATAACAGTATAAGTTATAAAAAAAATCTAATTACCACTTGCCGCCTAAAATTAATTTATCGGCGCAATCAAAATGGCGCCCATTTACAATGAAGGAAAATTCTTTTCAAATGTAAACGGGGTTACATAAGAATCCACGCGTATTGTAGGTAATGTCAAGGGTAACCTAGCTAAATGACAGGTATTTTCATAAATGGAATGTTTAAAATGAAAAGGGCTGTTAGAATGAAATTTTATAAGACAGATGATGGGCAGGTGGATGGAATATTTATGATTGTGTCCAGAAGCATTTTTACTCATAATATGAGTTTAATTAAAATGTTGAATTTGTTAAATATAAGGTTCTCTCAGCGGTTTCACTCGCTTCACAGTACAGAGAGATATTATTATCTATGGTCTATGCGTGGGCTAAATTTTATCTAAATTCGTTCAGCTGTTTTAACAAATATGTACAATGGTACCTACAGTTTTATGTAATATAATTATTATCCTATATTTTAAATCTCATTAGTCATTGTATTTTGAGTTGATGAGTTTTTTATTTACATTTAATTTAAATATTTATGTGATATTAATATACCGTAGGTACCTAACATATATATTTTGTATTTTTTGTTTATTATTTATTTACCACAAGCAGTAAAGGACTTTTAAAATATAAGAATGTGCTATTAAATTAACTATCAATTTATAACCAATGTGGTCACTTTTTTTTTGTTTCGTGAAATTATCTGGTTTTTTGTAGATAAAGTTGGAGAAAATAAATATTTGGAAGGAAGCAGTTCAGTTATATCTGGCTTGTAAACTTCAGGAAGCCTATAAATAAAACTAAGAAAAGTTTGTAGTTGATGTGAAAATATAAATATTTGTCCAATTGCCATTTTTAAATAGATAAAAGAATTTGTTAGTTCTGAATGTTCGAAATACAATAAACAGTAAGAGTAATGAAACGTTTTTAATAATGTGTCTGCAGAACATAAATTGTGACGTCATACCACATGCCTTTCCCATTATTTCCCGATAAATGTGTTCTTGATTGACGCCGATGTTCGTATTCATGCGATTAAACCATTTTTCAGACCTAGTGATTGGCTTCTAGCCAATTATTTATCAATCTCAATAATTCATTATATTTACAATTATTTTAACAGAACTAGTGTACCAATACTTTAATTAAACATGATGTTATGAAGGATGTTATATTAGAAATGAGAACCTTTGTACAACGATATTAGTAGGTAATAAGGATTTAATTAGTACGATCTCAATTTTCAGTCACCTTTGGGATATCTGAAAATTCACAGTTGAGATGTGGGGTAAAGGAGTCTTACAAGGATTTCTTGGAAAATATTATGTGTGACATAATATTGTATGTCGAGATTAAAGGTATACGAATATTATTGCTTTATAAAATTTACTTGATGAGAAAAGCATTTAGAGCGGAACTTGATTAATGAAATGGGAACCTACCGGTTTATTTTCCTTCAAGGCCAAAAAGAGTAAGGAATGAATTCAGAAACATAGGTAGGTATAAACTTCGTATCCGAACAATATGTAAAGGCAAACAAGGCCTAACTAATGTCTTATTTAATCAAATAAAGTTCTGACAAAAGAACAGCCGTCATAGCCTGAATAGACGTATATTACCATAATAGTCCCCTTTCCTGAACCTTGATTTCGATAGCTATTGTGTAAGAACTAAGCGAACAAAGAAACGTCAATAATTGAATTATAAGAAAAGGTGAGGCAGGGACATGGAACACTGTAAAGAAAAGCCGATGCCTAATGGCGGGAAAATAAACTGTCGTTATCTTTTGGGAGTTTATAGAGAGATTTAAAAGTTGTACAAGAGGATGTGAAAGATAAAATATTTATCGCATATTTACAGATGAAATCCATAACTTCCGAAGAAAAAAAAATAGCCTTCTTTATGGAGTTGTGGTTACGAGCCATAAAACATACTGACTGGTGATACATGTATTTTGAATAAAGAACAAAAATAAATAAAATGATACGTCCTCCTTCACTTCCCCAGAACTGGTATCCAACATGGCAGGCAGACACGTTACACAACTACGTATAGTATTTCCCACGTTATGGGTCATGGAATACATTCGAGGAGCTACAAAACTCATTACAATAAGTAGTGAGTAGCGAAACGGCAGGACCTTTCCACCTTTATTACTTTTTTACATGAAAAGTAAACGTTCTTAGAGAAAACTGGAACATTCTTTTACTCTCTCAGTAAAATGGTAGAAAATTTTATGTTTGACCGTTACGTCTTTGGAGCCATTGTGAGATAAAATTTGAAAAAACCTTTAGCGTTTTTCTTACGTCATTGTTTGGTGAGATAAAGCTTACGAGTCTCGAATTCTATACGCCTGGTTACAAGGGTTTTAGCTAAATATCTTATATGAATGGCCGCAGGGTTTCGATTGCTCGTAAATTTAACTGTTTTGGGCGAAGGTCACTGTTTGGTCAGCCTTTAAAAGAGCTGGGTTTTGTTCAAATACATGGTCATGATTTTCAGCGTTGATCAGAAAAAGTCTTGAGTCGAAATATAATACGTATGACGTAGGCTGATATCTGTTTTTGTTTGTAACGAATTACCTAACTCAAAAGCTACTGTATAAACTTTAAAAAGCAAAATTCGTCATTAGAATGCTACTTGATCATGGGGTGACATGAGCTTGAGTATATATAGGGTGTAAAGAATAAGTCTTCGTAACCTTTAAGGGCTTGCTCAGTAGACGAAACTGAACATACTTCCACAAGATTTGTTTTCAGGAAACGAAAAAAAAAATCGGTCCCTCCATACAGAATTATAAACTTGATTTGACATTTTGTATGGAGGCCAAAAAAAAATCTTGAGGAAGGTTGTTTAGTTTCGTCTACTGTGCAAACCCTTATAGTTTGTGGAGACCTGTTCCATTACTTCCTGTATTTTTGCATGAGCGAAGCCGCTGACAAAAGCTAGTTAGTCATAAATTGGTACAATCAACACCGCCCAATCTTCTCGTGCATATCACGTTGTCAAACGAGAATTATTGTTTAACGTTCACGTGTGAAAATTACACTAACGCATGCAAATTAGGTTCCAGTTTCAGCCAGTTCAATATGAGTTACGTTCGTATTATGATTCGTAATAATGTTAGTTTCAGTAATCCGAAAATAAACCATACTAAATTGGATTAAATAGAAAACTCACGTGTTGGGACACGGTCTATAGTACCGCATTTGTTCACTAAATAGGTAATTCACGATCCAATTAGCTAGCACGAGTAAACGTAATATACTAATGCCAGACACCCCCCCCCCCGCTTTGGATTAGAGTAAAAAATCATTAAAATTTTCGGCTTCTCTAGATACTATAAATGAGTTTTCCTTTTCGATCAGTCTGCCTAATAGTGAATATAGCACATTTGGCGTTCAGATTTTGAGTTTTGACTGGCCTCTTGTTAGTCTTGGTCTAGTGGTTAGTGGCTCTGACTGCTATGCCAGGTGGGATCCGATTCCCACCCAAGACAAATGTTTGTGTGATGAGCATGATCATTTGTTCTGTGTCTGGGTGTAATTTATCTATTGTTATGCATGTATTGAGAAATATATATGTACGATTATTAGTTGTCTAGTAGTCATAACACAAGTTCTGCTTAGTTTGGGACTGGATGGCGTCGTGTGAAAGTTGTAGGATAATATTAGTTTGTCGCTAACAGACGCGGTATAGGACTTAGTTTTATAATATGTAAGGATGAGGATAAGGTGCGCGCCGCAAGCCGGGATACTGATCCCGATTTCCGGCTACCGTAGGCGCGGGCTTGCGGACAGTAAGCAATGGGTAGCTCGCTGTCCGGCGGTCCGGTAACTGTCCGGACCAAGCCCAAGTCGTCAACGGCGCGCGCTGTTCCCACGCGCCTCAAGGAGTTGTCAGCGACAGCAGGGGCCCAGTCGGGTCGAAGCCTTCTGGGGCCAGGGTTATCCAAAAGGGCTCTCAAGCCCCGCTATGAAGGCTTGAAGGAACGGGATGGGTTTTTTAGTCAGTAACAGTCTGACACTATTTCCCGTTCCGCCCAAGAGCGGGGGTTGTCATAGGATGATTTTTCCCATCGGAAAAAAATGGGTTAGGTGCGCGAAATTTGTATAATTCGATTAATTTAAATCACTCGAGATGGTATGGAATCGACTGAAATATTAAATAATAGGTAGTCAGTTACGAGAGATTTTATTACAAAAATCTGATATGACTGGCTGAGTGTGTCGTAAATTTGTTATAGCTTTAGTGGAATATATTGAGTTTGTTTCGTTCCGCATTAAGGGCATTTATGGCGCGATTCGATTATCAGGAGGCTGTCACGATAACCTTTTCGAATCGGTTCTGACTTTTTTTGCCTCCTTTTTGTCAGCTTAACTGGGAGAAAAAAAGTGTACTTATCTATATTTGACATCTATATTAAATATATGAATATTTTCTTGCTAAAGCATTTTTGTATAATTGTATATGGATCCAACTAATATTTTACGAAGTTAGTGCACTCTTTCATTATAGTAATATAGTTTATAGGTATAAAAGAGTAACAAAGTAGGTACTTAAGCTATGATTGTACTAATATATACGCGGGAAGCTGGGTTGTAACAAAAACACCGAAAAAAAGTACCCATTGATTGCAATGTCCATTGCAATTATTAGGTACTTTTTTAACTTTTTCTTTCTATTTGAACTTTGTCTCAAACAACATAGAGTGTTATTCCATTTGATATTGATCTCGTATTCTTAATTCAAAATATAGGTAAGTACCTACTTACTTTTCTAAAATTATTACCTCGGTACTCCTGTGAGGGAGGGATTTGTCGTTGGCCAATTATTGGCATATGAATACAATATGTAGTAGCATTGTACCACAGACCTAATGTAAACAGTTAACGAGTAAATCAATCCGGGGCTAATATTTGCTAAGCTTTATAGGCAAGGCTGGCTGGATAGAATGTCAGGTCAATATACCGAGGCGCCGAACTTAGGACACATAAATAACTAAGTAGGTAAAATAATCGACGTGAAGAAAAGAATCACAGAAAATCTCCATGTTTTTTTGTAGATTCTCAATTATTGACTTCATGGCTAACAAATAAATGTTTTTATAGACAGCCTGTAGGTAGCATCTGATATAGAAGGTTTTTGTCTTGGATTTTGGTTCCGATAATTTTCCCAATGAATTAACAGAGGTTTTTTTTTTTTTTAAACCTTAAGCCTTCTAGCTAGACGTATTTAAATAAGTGCCGTTAATTGTTTAAACAGCCTGTGAAGGTACACACAGTATGTATCTATTGGTATTAATTTTCAGAATAATTGTTCAATAGTGTCACGTGTAAGTACTTACTAAGTAAATTGACGTACGTCGCACCGACAATTTACGCCAATGGCCGATAAACTGTCAATTAATATTTTTAATAACAAAAAAAGATAGCTTCTATTGTTACTTTGAAGAGGGCTGTCCAATGTCACCTGTGTTCTATTTATAGTCGTACTTGACGTTCACGTTCCGACCCGACTATACATACGAGTCTTTTACTCGTTCTTCTTTTGTTACTGTCATGAAGTTCCGTCAAGATGGCTGTCTTTGTGGAGAAGACACTGTATAATATAAATGTAAATTATAAACGTTGACAAGCCTTGGCAGCAAAAACTGGAAGTATTCCGAAATTTGTTTATTATTAGGGCAATTAAGTTTCCTGCAAAAAACACAAGTTTACATACAAACACACAATTTTTTTAACGTGTTTTTGGCGGGATTCCTAGTTTCAGTGGCTGTTTTTTTTTGTTGTCTTGTTGTTTTTTTTTACACTTATTTTTTGGAAATGATTGTCCTGTATTTCTTTCTAATGCGGTGTACAATAAATAATATAATATAATAATTTTAGTGGTTTTTTATTGTCTATGAAATTGTAATGGAGCGAATTCGGAATGTGTGTTAAGCACCATTTTTTTTTTAATTTCTTGTCATCTGTTCCACCACCGTCAATTGAACACCAAGGGCAAGGGCTTAATTGACCATGCCATGGAATATTCCACAGATACCCACGGCTCATCTAGAATGATACTACAGCATTTATCCATTAATATAAAGTGCTCATCCCGCGCTAATCACACCTTCCGGTTCATTAAACGGTGGTCGAGTCAGATGATTGGCGTTGACGACCATTGTCAATTATTTGTAATGGCAACATTATTATCTACATACGGTGAAATAAAGAAAAAATTAGATGGGCAGTGATTTTTTAAATTTGAAAAAAGAACCGAGCTGCTGTTTTGGTGAGACCTCTAAGAAAAAAGAAGAGTTCTGTTTTTAAATTAAATTGAGCAAAAAAAATCGCTGTAGGTACTACAGCGAAAATAATTCAATTCATACGATGCATTTTGCAATTCGGAATATCACTCAGAATTGTTTGCACACATATAAGTGTACACATTCAAATTGTATTGCGAACATGTCAGCGCATTCAAATGAGCCAGTAAATACGTCAATAGTAAATCCTCTTAGCTTGTTAAGCGTGTTTAATACTGTTCATGTATTGTGGTAGTTCATTATGGGGCTTACTTACCGGAGCCCTGAAACCCTACAGGGTTACGGCCGAGGTCGCGGAGTGCCTTACTAACGCGTGACCACATTCATTTGATTAATGTTGCCAGTTAGAAAATATCGTTTCTGAGGAGGTTGTTAGTATAGAGTGTTAGTTAGTTAGTTGGCGTTTTTTTATTGGATAATTAACACGTGGTGTTCGTGTTTTTCTTAAGGTCATGCCGATAAATATTTTTTTGTTACCTATGTTCATAGGGTTCAATATTGGAAAAATGTTTATGTATTTATTTGTTAACACGCTGGATATTGGACATGCGTTAAAATTTCATGACAGAGTCGGTGTAGATATATAATTGTAGGTAACTTGTAAAATCACTGCAAATTTTACATATCAAATTATGCATACCTACATACTTAAATAATATTATATTGTTTCTAATTATTATAATTGAAACGGGAACTGGAAACTACGGGAAAAAAATTACGTAGCTTATAATTTAGTTGACTGACAGTATTTATCTGCTTAATTAAGTTTTGACCTTTTCCGTTTAAAAAAATGTGATTCGTAATTCAGATATAAAAACCAGTGCGAAGAAAACGACCCAAAAATTAAAAAAAAACTGATATAATCGTGCCTCATGTTCCCGGCGTGATAGGTGATAGAATAGAATCTACATACTTTTTAATCTTGATAAGCAGAATTATGCATCATAACATTTAGTTTATGATAACAATAGACATGAGTAGATATACGAAGATTGATTGTGTGTTTACTTTATGTCAAATTTTTAGGAAGCTAAATTCATGTACTTACGTTAGTTTTGTTCCACCGTTGAATCATGTTAGTTACCCGACGATTTTTAAAGGCAGCCGAGAAAAAATTCAAAGATTCATGATTCAAAGATTCAAAGTATTTTATTTTAAATAGACCATTTATAGGCACTTTTGAAATGTCAAAAAGTCAGTCTGTCTGAAAAAATGATGCTAACTGCACATTCCAAAGCATAGATCTCTATGGAGAAAAATGTGCAAGAAACTCCATGGACACTCTTAAACTTGCATTGCGTTTCAATATTATTAGGTGATATTGTTATCAGACATTACCCTGACTACTAGCTCAATGAACTTCCAAGCCAGATAAAACTAGAGCTCTGACTGCGAGTTGTTTTTACGTTAACACGATCGAAACGTTTACTCTCTGATTGGTTAAGAGCTTGGCACGGGCCAATTGGAGCACCGAACGTCATAAACGTGTCGAACTCGCACGAGGCATTCAGTGTGTCACGTTTAAACTTCCCTAGCCATTGTTGGTTCATAACTTTCTATCATTTTTAAACTTCGAATTAGCTCATTCTATTGTCCTTGTTTAGCACTTTCATTATACGCATTACGTTGAATCATAAATATGTGTCATAAAACAATTAAATTTAAAATAAGACTTTTCAAATCCCTTTGCATCAGAGAATGATGCAGCCAAGACAAATGATTGATGATGCTTGCACTGAAACAAAATATTGTCCTAATAAAATTATAAATAATTCTGGCATCTCTCAGGGTCGAAATGTAGGGCAGAGTCTATTTAAAATTAAAATGTAGGGCAAACCACGAAACTGCAGTCAGTGGGCAGTTGAATCCGTTCACTTTATTTAGATCCAGGTGACGTCACAGTTATATAAATAGATTACATTATGCGAATGTTTGGATGCAGAAGGCAGGCTTAGCATGCAAATCTTGGTAAAATCGATAAGCTTTGCTGTTGAACTTGCTATACTTGTGCTTTCGACTTGAATTTAAAATTCGAAACAACTGCAACTTAACGCTAACAGCGCAAGTTTCAACTTTAGCGTCCTGTGCTAATATTTGAGTGATTATTTATATAAAAGAGCCCTTCAAAGTATGGGTTGCAATGGAAATCGAACTGTTTTATGCAAGACCATAGAGTTTTAATTTAATTTTTACAAATTATCTTAAATTTTTAATTTGAAATTATAAAAAAAAAACTTGTATTTAAAAGAAGAACAAAAATAAAACATTAAAAAAAAGAATGCTGATTGAATGAATGTGTGCAGTTTGTTCTTGAATCCAATCAATCTCACTTTAAAGTGAGCGCATTATTTGGCAGATGTCTTGATAACCTGATTAACCTTCATATCCTGTCTTCGCTTGAAACGATTTTATTAGTGAGTAAGTAATTTCTTTTAACGAAGCCGGCAATTTAAGTAATCTACAGAAGAGTTGAAAGTGACTAGTGAAAATACTGTTCATGCCAAAATGTTGATTAATACGTCCATACACCTACTTATCATTTCACTAGCTAAGATTTATAATATCTAGACTAGACTAGTTTATTAATTCACACATTCATGACTCCCCCACATAAATCAGACGATATCTGATCAAAGAAAAGAAACAATTTAGAAAAGAAACGATAAAGTGGTTAGAAAAATAAATGTAGTGAGACGTAGGCCATTTATATTTTGCTGAAAAATATTACAATAATATCAATAACTCTATCATATAAGAAGAAACATGCAAGAAAAAATACTTCTTAATCTATGGTAACATTGTAAATATGTAAAAATTTTTGTACGTTTAAAAAAAAGTATATCTATACCATCCCTGGGTGTCAAAACTCAGGATACTTTATAAGAGAAAACTGCACGGCTTCTGAAGTACAGTCCGGAAAAAGCCAGTATTACGTAAAACACAGAAAAACCTTGACTAGGTCAATCAGATAATTGTGACGAACACAAGATGCTCATTTATCATCCTGTCTAGAACTTGCTTTATCATGCTTCAGTAGACGATTAATAAATTAAGTAAGAAAGCTCCAAGCTTACGCGAACACGTTCAGCAATGTTCCTCAGGGTCACGGCTTTCGTGATTACATCTTATTAGAACTTAGTAGGCAATCGATTACTACGAGCTTACGATTATAGAGCAAAAAAACATGTTTTTTTCAAATAAGTCTACGGAGAACGGTCCTACGGCGCGGCGCTACGTCGTAGCTCTAGTTTGACTATGCCTTGAGTTTTTTTTTAAGAATTTGTTTTAAATATAGAACGGTATTTTCTTTCAAAACAAGACACGTGTTTTGTGTGGTAAGTTTCAGTAGGTAAGGTTAGTTGAGTAGGTAATAATATTGCAGTTGATTTAGTTACTTGCAAGAAAAGTTTTCAAATTGCTCTAGAATCTAAAATATCAAATAGAACAACGGGTAACTATTGTTTTAGTTAAATTTTCTTACTATTAGAACTTTGAAAAGATGCATTTTGCTAAAACACGTATTTTATTAGCACATTCCTTGAAAACGTAAACTAATAAAAGAACAAATAATTCTCTTGAGTAAAAATAGGTTGACCGGGCTACAACCTAGTTACAGCGGTTCTGTATTTTATTCTGGAGGCGAAAAAGCCACATCTGCTGACCGTAATGTAAACATTTTTCTTTCAAAGACATACTAACTTCGAGTTTCAGTAGTAGAAGTACGCGACGTATTTCGTGTTAAGCAGATATAATACGGTAAATTGTTGGTGTTGTGGCGTGTTGAAGGAACAGGTTTGAATTGTGGGTCTCCTGAAATTAACCGTTTAGCGTGAAAGCCATGACCCTCGAGTTGCGAAGGTCGGTGCCGTGGCAGTCAGAGACGTAGCCTTTTACAACTGAAACACGGAGACTTCGTGTCAACCTCTTTTACATGCGCCTTAGATGTTCGTTTCATAATAATATTTACATTAAAGTAACTTATTATGCAGCCGCATTGTTTAATGTTTCACGTGGTTGAAACTTTAAATTGAAATATAAATGTAGTGACAATTTGACATAGTTTTAGCACGTGTCTTATTTTTTAGTCTGAGTTAAGAAAAACAATGAACAAAAATGAGATTTGCAAAATTTACCAGACTAAGATTAAATAAAAGTGAATTAAATGCATTCACAACGGATATAGCAGTAATATCTGGGTTAACAGCCAATGGTGTTAACATTACAGTAAAATAAAATAGGCCGCCATAACACTCAATGTTTTCCTGTTTTATTACTAACGTTACTAAGATTGCAGGCAGTATTTGTATCAAGATTTTTTTTTTACTGTGAGAGTATTAAATTTTTTCATTACTACCTGCAAATCTAGTGAGAGAATAGGTTACCGTATCATCGCTTACTATTAGGTGACATTGAGGTCAACGCGACGCGACTGTTTCGTTCATTTCACAAAAAGTACTATTGAGTTTTTCTACTAAGAATTAATCTTGGAGTTTCGTAGTTGGTGGTGTGACACCTCCGTGCCTCTGAAAGCACGTGCAATGCGTTCCAAATGAGAATAGGATCGATTGCCATGTTGTGACGTCACGATTTACTGTCAAATCGAGAAAGACTTTTTAGACTTTAATCAGAAACCAATTCTTCAATTTTACTCATCTCTGAGTTCTTCAATTTTGCCAAAATTTCTTCGATTTGACAGTACGACGTGACGTTACAACATGGCAGTTGATCCTATTCTCATTTGGAACGCATAGTAAAGCTGTTGGTCCTGTGCCTGATCTCTCTCGGTCATGTCGGATAGCTGTCCCACCGGACTATGAGTAAATGAACAGAGAGTGACCTGTGTTTGCTTGCGTACATACTTGTGCACAGTAGTCTCCTGCGTACTTGGCTAATCTCTGTGGAGATTGGACCATGATTGAAATTCGGTCGGGAGGATTATTAATTTTGCAAACTAGTTATAGTAGGTACAGAAATTGACTTATGATGACCCCTTGTCCATGTATATTTGGCAAAGATCAATTTGAACAAACGGATGTTTATCTGCGAATAAACCGCTATTACTTTGATGATTTGATTACTGCTGCCGTTCCAATCTTCCAATATCTTTAGCGGAAACGAAGCGAGGTGAATAAATATTTGGGAGTTCAAACTTCAATTGATATGTACTCTCGAAGAATTCATGGTATGCGCACGGAATTTAAATATAGTGGCTTTAGAAACACGTGATTCTCCTGCTAATAAGTAGGTCTGGTCATGATTATACGGGTTTTAATAGATATCGCTATCTAAAACCAAAGCTTATTATAATGGAAATGAAATTTTATCAAAATACAGAAGACAGCGATTGGGACATAAAGAACGACGATAATTTGACCTGTCATTTCAACATTATTATACTAAAACTAAAGCTCCACAATAATAATAAAAGAAAACAACTGAACAAAGAGAAAGCCGCAATAACTATACCAGAAAACGTCCAGATAGAAATTGTACAATAAGATCTGAAAGGAATTCATTTGCATTTAATTAACATTTTTGTTTTTTATGCAAATTGGATCAGTCCGCAAAACGATGCTTAGCCCTGCAAAGGGCAGATTTCACCGCGTTCGGTTGAACACGCGATTCTCGTTTAATGTTTTCCCGGCGATTTTCTCACACGCATACTTCCTAATCACCAAATTACTAAGAAACAAAACACGTCAGATTTAAAATGATCGATGGAAGTGAAAACATGTTTGAAGATGTTCGTAGAAGTAGCTAGAATTGAGTTTAAAAGGTGAAGCAACCTGAAAATAACATTGTTTTCATTTCGTTGTTTACAACTTTTACCTTAAACACGTTAGCACTGATGTTTTATTCCGGTGTGTATCAATATTTTATAACATGTGTAAAAACACTCGTTTCGGCGATGCGTGTATCGTGGGTGGGTGATTCACTGACGTTCTGGTTCAGCCTTCACAGTAAGGAAAAGCAAGTTGCATCGTGTCTGTAATTCCATTTGCGGTTAACTAGTAGATATAATAAATCACGTTCAAGATAAGCTGAAGTCTAGCCTGTTCTTTCTAATCGTTCAATACATTCTCGGCGCGTTATTTCATGGCCAACTTATCTAGTTGACGCTAACCATAAACTTCCGTAGACATTACGTAGGTGCCTATAACGACTCGTATTTAACCAAATTCGTATGATTATTTCTTTGACGACATTTTTATTTTAAATCAAATCTATATTTAATTTAATTTTAAAAAGCACGAGAAACAAAACAATGTCTATTAAAAGTCTTTATAAATTAAGCGTAGTTAGTTGTCTATTAAGTTCTAAATATAGCGTTTATTGGTCGTGGGGGACTCTGCCCCAGAATATGTCATAAGTAACTTGTAATTGGAATGAACTTTGGCTTAATTCTGATTTAAACTTTGACTATAAATTATACATTACCGTGTGAATCAGTTCAGTAGCCACATATGGATTCATAATAGGCACGAAAGTAAGAATATAACAAGAATATTGACTAGTTTATACCTAAATACAAAGTGGTATAATATTAGGTTAGATAACTACTTCTATATTGAAATGTCTGTCCTGATTCCATTAAAACAAATAGTTACTTTTCATTTAGTGGTTAGTGGTTTATTTGAAGGAGTCGTTAAATTATTTATTTTATTCGATACTTAGCATTATTTGTACAAAAACCTACATTTATTTATCTATAAGATTACCTACCAGCTCATTAGTACTTCGACATTGATCGATTATAGAGTTTAAATTTATCAAAATCATTGCCTGATCTCTGAATTATTTTCTAAATGTTTTCCAAATAAACAAAGTAAGATGTTATCTATTGTATTGGACAGATAATTAAATGGAAGAAACTTGTTTTGGCAGGAGTTATGGCGACGGTAGCGTGTCTGCCAGCACTACAGCGGCTCTTCCTACTTCATATTTCTCAAGCTTATTGTGGGCGAGTGCAAAGTTGCTTCAGGTCTTACGTAATACGCTTTATTACATTTGAACTGTATATTAAGGCTACAGTAATTATGTTTTAAAATTATCTTTACGTAGTGTTTGATGTTTTATGTTTTTTTTTTTTTGTGAATATCATGGGAAATCGACAAATAACTTCTCTCGCTTTGACTGAGTGAAACGGAGTGTCTTTTACTGACTGAAACCTTTGTTCCTTCGGTTGCCTTTTGTGTTTCAGGGCCACGACTCTTTGGAACAAACCCGCAGCCCCAGAGAAGACATAGCTGTGTAATAAACGATTCTTCGAGTTTTTAACCACTGTGATGATGTTTAGGGGCTACGACTACGACATGATTACGCATTCGACGACCGTATTAAATTTTATGTAATTGGTTTAGAGAAAACCATAGATAATAAACGGTGGAAATAGAGATCTATAGAAGAAGATATGGACGTTGATCTGATCGAAAATAAATTAGGATACCTTAGTGCAGTTGATGATAAAGTTTTAAGTTATGTATTTTTGGCCCTTGCAAACTTTCAAATCGTATTACAAAAGTTCGATCACATTCACTGACCCGTATGATAATTATCTTATTGCTTCCGCGGAGTTAAGGCCGTTGAACTGAAACAAATTACTCTCAACAGAGCTAATAATTCGTTATTATAACATTTTAATAATTTATCTAACGATACTTTTAAATGTAGCGAGTGTCAAGTATAGGGAATCCAATCCCGTATCAAAATCGCGAACCCACATGCCTACGGGATTGAAGTCAGCAACCCCGCGGGTCCCGCTGGAATTGCGGGATTGGGATTTTTAATGTCTTTTTTGTTATAAGTAGTAAGTAATAAACATATAAAACCGTTGAAGTGCGAATCGGACTTCACACCGAGGGTTGCTTATTTTACCCACATATGTAAATAGTTTGATTCCCGAATCTAATTTTGAAGATTTTCCGGATAGCAAATAAAATATTATTTTGTAGTGTTTTACGATTTTCATGTATAGAAAATCAGCTGCTTTTATGGAACAATATAATAAAATATTTAACGGACCTTCATCTTTTGGGAAAGTAAATCACGTGTTTTGGGGAATCCCTGGCCTAGAGTACCTAAACTGACGTTGATTACCTACGTTCCGTTCCAAAATTGATTTAGAACTCACACAACACTAAATAGAAATTCAAAAATTATTTAGCAAGGTAAAATCGAAAAGAAAATAATTGTTTTCTATACAAATTCTATAGTTCCATGTAAAGGGGTTTCTACACTTTTAATGAGGATAATCTAAGTCTAATAAATAAATAATTGAAATGGCGGCAGGTTGTCAGAATCTAATTTTCTTATAAAAAACTTCAATCCCGCAGACGTGCGGGATCCCGCATAAGTAATCCCGCAGAAAAAGTGCGGGATCCCGCGCTTGCGTGATTTTATTTAAGATAGTAAGCATGCCCCACTCTTTATTTAAAACTTTTGCCAGCCGGTTGCTGCCACTAAGACAAAAAAAATATAAAACGTGATTTGACGCCGCCAAAAATAGTTCATTGAACTCGGCCGTGGATGATTGTCTGATAGACTATGCAAGTTTTAGTGCCTATTCCATTAGTAACAGATACCAGTTTTTATTTTTTTATAGTTTATCAAAAATTTTATATGAAGTTATTCTATCTTTTTTATTAGTCGAGTTTTATAAACATTTGTACTTACATCTGACTTGATAAACTTCTACTATGTAAATAAACATTTTCATTTTAATATTTTTTTTTTCATTTTAAGAATTTGATGAAACGTTGTTCAGTGTATGAAAATAAATATAACAAACTGATTTAAATCAAACAATTAGTAAGCTACAATAAATCACAATATTTATGGGTTGATATAATATAATATTAAATCTTATACTAATAACTGTACCTAACTAAGTAAATAACAGTTACAAAAAACTGTTATTTTATTGAACCTGTTACGAAATACTGAAGCTTCACGAAATGGGAGCAGGTGGCCAAACAAATTTAATTTCCATTGGATCTGTAAGTAATGTGGGGATGTCAGCAGGTGTTGAACAAACAAGCATTATTTATTTACTGCGGGTACCCTCAATTTGTATTGTTTTGTATTCATTGGAAGGAACCACGTACGGTTCTGAGGATACTTTAAATAACATCTGAAAACAGATACATTTAGATACATCTGGAAACACGTTTCAATTATACTTTTGCGATACGTATATTGGCAATTTAGGGTATACCTACTCGTATAGGTAGGTTTCTGGTTTCAGGCTTCTGCATGTATGTAGGTACCAATCACATAAAACTTGATGAAACCGAAATGAATATATATTATATTTTCGCAAATCAAATAGAGAAACTCAACAACAACAACAACTCAACAACATTTCTTAAGAAATTTCTACATATTTCAATAGTCAGTTAATTGGCCTGTCGACTCAAATAATACATTATCAAACCGCGTCATGCTAAAAAATAAAATGACCCAGAAATCTCAATCAGCGCGTCAGTTTTCGGCTCAGTGCGAATTTTATTACACATGTAACGGTAACTCGTTTGAAGACGCGAAGTTCATAAACAGCATTAAGCTATGGTACACTGGCTGACTACAAAACCGTGTTCGACCTAACAGATATTAAATACGTTTTATGCACCATTACGGTTTTACATCGATATGAAATTCGATGATAGATTTGTAAGCAGTAATGGACTGCAAATTGAGGCCCAACCTATTTATCGTTTGTGTAGTTTAGACATCACTACAATGATTCATGGAAATTGTGTACTGTTGTCTCGACACGTAATTTAGCTTACTGACCTGTACTAATTTCTTTGTAAAACATTGTATGTTTTCTTTTTAAGTAAATTAGCTAAAAACAGCGAATCTCTTTATCATGACTCTCATTTTTTAAAGCCTTTGTTTTCTCTTTGATGGTAGACATTATTCAATTTCAATTATCGACAAATCGGCTTCGAATTTCGAATTCGATATCCTATAAATCTCGGATACTCAACCAATAAATTCGATGTCTGCTCAGTGTCAACGAACGTGAAGGAAATATTCATTATTTTGTTGTATTTCAAGATTCATGACATGTATTTGTGATTGTGACCATATGGCTGACGTTCACGGCCCACATTTCCTATAGATACACTTTCGATTTAGGAATTCAAGAGTTTTGCGCGAGAAAGAAGTTGACACTATCTCGTTCGTTCATTACTTTCTCACGCGTGTGGGAAGTAAATTTCAATTAGAGACAGATTTGTGACAGTAGGTAGGTTAGAGGAACAGCTTTTTATTACTCATATCTTAGTCCATTGATCTTATTAGTCTAAAATTAAGTCTATTACTAAGGTTGGAACACCGCCCTGACCGTCCTACTCTAATTGGCGAATATTAGCCCCAGATTCCATCAGTACTGTTACAAATGATAGCCTAGTTCCTAGTTCAATGGATCATAATTACACTAATAAATTCTTAGGGTCATACGAGACTACTTCTACCTACATTGTGCGTATGAACCATTATAAACTCTTTAAATTACGGTGAACTGATGGGAAACAACGGTAGCGTTAGATTAGGGACGGAATATAAAAATATAATGAATATATTATCTACAAAGTGGATTGAAGTCTTTTATTAGAGCCAAGGTAATTATAAAAGACACTTAAATATCCTCATTACTATGTTTAAAACATGATTTTTAGAAAAGGCTTTTATTGAAATTAAGGTACAACTTTAGCAATTGGGTATTCGTACTAACGTATGCTATTATGATTAATAACTAACCTCCTTATTAGTATGTTAACTTGGTTTATTGATCGCTTGAATATATAATAATAATATATATAGAGTAAATAAGTAATTCTAATGAAGTAGGTATCTACGTGATTATATATATGATTACGCACATACGGTTAAATCAACAGATTCATTAAACAGACACAACGATAATGGAACGATGTTTTTTGTAATTGGAACATGAAGTCGTTCAATTTTGAATGAATGATGAATGTGATTTAAGGAACTGACCTATGCTATGTGCATGCAAATAGAAGCGGCATGATAAAACATAATATTCGCCAGGCAGCTAACACCTGGTAGAAGGCATTGTTTACTTTGAGCGCATAGGAAGGCTGGCTCTAGCCTCTAACATTTAAATAGCATTTAGGTATTGTTTAAACGTACCGATCATTGTTTATTTGAATCATAAGACCAATTCTCATATTTAAGAAAACGAACAAATTGATGTCGCAATATCGTCAGTCTCAGTGGCCTTTTTGACAGATTGCGATTGTTATGCTAATGTGAAATTATTTATTACCAGAATTCCTTCTCTAGTTCTAGAATTTCAGGAGTTTTTAAAAGATTCTGCCTAAATTAAGTTTTAGTGCCGCATTTTACTTTGCTTTTGATGCAGCCTTAAAAACAGTAAACACATTTTTTCACGAAGGCATTGTTATCTTTCATTTTTAATACTAAACTACTAAATATATTTGTATGTCCTTGCAAAGTTACGACAGCGACAAATCCTCCAGTAAATTATTCTGTTAGAGATAGGTATTTGTGTATCCAAAAGTTCTGATTATCTCATTCATTTCATTCGTTCTCTGTTCGTTCAACCGATTAATTGAATGAATATTTTATGGTTAGTTATAGAGTTTCTTTATCCATTCATGTGGGATTGGTACTTACAGTTCAATAACCTACAAGGACATACACATTTTATCGATACGTAATTAGTTTTATAGCTTGATGATGCACAGTTAGTTGTGGCGTTATGGAAAATTAATACAAATTTATTTAGTAGTAATACCATTAGGTATAGTTTCAACGATAAAACAAAAAATTACTAAATGTACGTAGTAAATAAATATTTGCACAATAATTAAAGAAAGAAGTTATGTTTGGTATTTATTAATCAGTCAAGATGTTCTTATTTCTCTTTGCTTCAGAATGTTGTATTGCTTTTAAGATTAAGTGCACATCGTGCGCTCTACATACCGAAGTTTATTTGTTAAGAATTCTCGTCGAAGTGGTATTTTACATAAATCATTGGAAGAGAAGTGTTTCGGGAGTAAGATACCTATATTACAATTTACATTAGACAATCTACGTCATTTCTTGTCATCTTCTCTACTTTCTTTACAATTTTTGGTACCTATTGTAAAAGTATAGTTTATTAGAAATTACTTTAACGTTTCCATATTAAGCTTAGCTTTTCTATAGTACTTATTAATTTGTAACCATAAAAAGTTAATTCCTACACTACAATACTGTCCCATTACCAAATTACAAAATAGCTAAAAAATTCAGCTGCATATCCAAGCGGGAATTTATTGAAATATCGTTTTATTACCAGGAATAGTACTATTATTAAAATTCCCGGGAAAATGGCCTACATGCACTAGAACATTAGCATGTATATGGAAATATATGTCAAGGAAAGCGGTCACGACCTACTATCGTGACGTTGACCCCTAGTTTGGATTACAAACTTGAGAAGTTCTAAATGCTTACCTGGAACTATTTGTATCATTGATCGATAGACACTTTCTTTTATTTAGGACAGGAGATGCATGAATTAGCTCAGGGTTAGAATATCTACTTAGTAGCTATATTTATGAATGACGTTGCATGATATGGCAGATATGATGAATAATTTAAGAATTAGAATGGCTAGAGTTACAGAAGCTAAGTAAACAATAGCGCAATCTGTAAAAGATAATATAGCTAGAAAGGAGGTCATTACAAAGTTAGTATCGAAAAGAGATGAGAACGCTATAATAATAAAGAAGGGGACTTCTTACGCTGATAAACATATGAGTTAAGGAGAGGCTGGAAAATGATACAATGCAACTATAGTATGCGAACGAGTCCAGGGTTAAAATGTATACTAGTTGTAATTAAAGACTACACTTCCATTGACATACATTAGCAAAATAGGTTGATACGAGAGAAATCAACGTAATGACAGAGTGGGTTGATAGTAATAATGACAAGACTTTGCTTGTCATCATTTCTGATGAGGCTGATTGAAAAATGAGTAACCATGCTAGATGAAGATTCTATTAAAGCGAGAGAACTCGAACACTGAACTAACAATGCAACGATGCAATTAGATATGTCTATTTTTATTGCGGTAAAAGATGAAGAATACCTACTTTTACTAGAAGATGCAATAAAAAAACGGCAGGAAGTGAAATGAGGATGACAATTAATAACAAAAAAGACAAAGGTGATACAGAAGACTAGATTTACAGAACTGTTTGAAAGGGTCACCGCGGCTATGCAAAGGGCAATTGAAGGAATATGGAAGGGTTTTAGACTGTTAAAGTCTGACACACCTCGCTTCATCTAAAGCGGAAAAAGTTAGCTGATTATTTTTCATCACAACAAAAAAACGAAAAAAGGTGTCACTGATGAAATTATGAAGCTGGACTTGTAGGCTATTTAGATTAAACTTTTCTCAACGTATGATTATTAACGATTACACATTAGATTAGGTACCGATATCCTTAATATCAAAAATGCTGCTGAACTTTTAACATGACCATACTGAGATAATGATCGTTTATATTCCATGGCGGTCTTTTGCGAAAAATAAATCGTGGTTACTGTAGATTTATCGTCGATATGAAAATCTGCGTTTGTTTTAGTACCACAACTCGGTCATTGCACCTTTCATTGTTTCGCAAAAAAACATGAAAAAAGAGAATTTCTTTTGTCGTTCTGTGGAAGGTTTTATTAGTCATTTTCTAGGGGGATTGGTCTTATCAAAGTGCCTCGACCTCAGATTAAGAATAGCTGACAATATGAGAGACCACACAGTTTACTGTAGGATTATTTATTTCATTTTGTGCTCCTAAGCCACCATCAATAGAAATTACAGAGGTCACGATCTAAAGAAACTTTCGGTGATACAAAAGATCGTTATGGCGGAAAATATTATTTGTAAGACGTTCGTGGCTATTTCCTTGTTGGCAGGGAGAGATAGGGAAGAAATACGAATTTATCCGCAAAGCTTATTGAGGGTGACATCTTTGACAAGTCACGTTGTTTTTTATATTTCTGTTTTTCCTTTTTCTTTTCTTTTGTTATGTGCGACATACACACTTTTGATTAAAGAGGTCCTAACACACACAATCACAAAGTTTTGTTAAATTCGAGGTTTTTTTTGCTGATTTCACCATCTTTCCTCATCCCTGCTCTCTCCTTTTTTGGATCCTTTATCTCACTAGTCTCTCCATGTTCCCTCCTTCTTTCCACTACACTTGTAGCTTAGCCTACAACATTCCAGCCAGCCGACGTCATCTCTATCATACTGGTTTATATTCGAAGTGTTAACGTTATTATAACTTTAAGTTAATTAGGGTCTCGCCGCGATGATGTCTAGCTTTGCCGTCTATTCACTTAGCACGAGACGACTCCCGAGCCTTCCAAAATATTGCAGTAATATTAAAAAGGCAATAATGTATGTGTGTGTATGTTTTTTGCTTCTTTCTGCTTAAACGGCTGAATTGTACACGGATAGATTGACTTATAGGGTAGGTTTTTGAATTGAGTAGATATTTTAGACTTAAAATATCTCAAACTCTACTTAAACGCCAAATTTTGGCAGCTATTCTTGCTCTCAGGCTAAAGTAGTAGTAAGTAGAGTTTGATAAATACTCTCTAATACGTCTAGTCATGTGCTTGCACGTATGATACTTTTTATCCCTTGGGTATATTAACTTATACATACTACTTTCACGCGGACGAAGCCGCTGGCAGAAGGTAGTTGTTAATATTTATATCCTTAGTTATTTATATTCCGTTTTGGTTACAAAGCAGTGTTGAGAGTTCAATGTGGCCTCAACTTTGCCCTTTGCATTTGTTATGAATTGATGATATAACTGGCCTGGGGCTCGTTCCATTGTTTGTTATTAAGATCGAGTAGTTTTTGTTGTTTGGTGGGCAATGGCAGAAGGGTACGAAAATAAAATATGGACAAATGTAATAGTTACGTCCCTAAACTATTTTTATGATTATATTTAGAGGGGACGAATTACAAAAGGGACCGGTTTATGGTTCCTTACATAAAACTTTAAGAATCAGGAGTTAATGCCAATAAAGATTAGGGTGTGTAATGGGCCTAAAACCCTTCTTTATATCTTTGTTAAAACGACTCGTATTCAGCTTGCAACACTTTAAATTGTCCATTGCGTAACAGTAGAATGTCACAAGCACGATGTGAACAATGGGCAGTGTTCGTCGACAACTTTAATGAGACTCTGCCGAGAAAGGGTTCGCTACAATGCCCCCTTCCTGTACCATCTGATGATGACGAATGACAATTACATAAAGGAATTTTAGATTACATTTCGTATATCGAACTGAATAAGTTTTTCGAATGAATCAGTGGAACCAGTTTTGAATTTGAATTAAGAACGTTTAATTTTTAAAACAATTTAATTATTTATAAAATCTCTGTGGTTAGTCTACATTGCCAGACATATAAATAGGATACATTCTTATCAACAAAAAATCTTTTTTGTCTGTGAGCGCGGCAATCCAATTTGGAATCCCTCCCTAGATATTCCTATTTTGTTCTTCTTTTATAGTGTCCTTTGTGACGCATAGGTTAACACACGGTTCATGGCCACATACTCGTATATCTCGTGGATGCCATTCAAATCGTAAAGGAATGTCGATAAGGGATCGGGTGACATGGGACTTTGGAACAAGTACAATGGAGATTAAAAAAAAAAGGTTAAATTGAAAGTATTAAAGTAATTCCCTTCCAGTCTTTGTGATCTAAAGTAAGGCTCTTTATGTTACCAAGTATAAGGTTAGACAAAACATGTTTTTTGAAGATTAAAGAACAGAAAAAGGTTTAGAGGACTTGTGGATAGCTAAAACAGGAAAAGATTTTAGCAACGTTGAAATGTTACAAAATGGTTTTTGTTTTTCTTAGTTGACTAAAAAAACAACTAAGGTATTATGGACCCAAGTTCAGTTATAAATACCGTAGTATTGTATCGGTTTTTTCGCGGTGGGGAAATCATCTAATGACATCCCCCGCTCTTAGGCGGAGTGGGAGATAGTGTCAGACTTTTACTGACTAAAACACATTCCTGTTCCTTCTTTGCCTTTCGTACCGGGGCTGAGCTATCTTTCGAACCCTGGGCCCATTAGGCTTCGACCCAGCTGGGCCCCTGCTGTTGCTGACAACTCTTTGAGGCGCTCTGGAACAGTGCGCGCTGTCGACGACTTGGGCTCGGTCTGAACAGTTAACGGACGGTCGGACAGCGAGCTAGCTATTGCTCGCCGTCTGCAAGCCCGCACCTACGGTGGCCGGAAATTGGGATCGGAATGCCGGCGGACTGTTGTATCGGTTGTAAATTTTACAAAATATGCGTAGGTACAGACAAATTCGATTAGTTTACAACAAATGAGTTTAACCTCCCGATTCCATGGCATTTTATCGCCAGAGCATTTTACTTTAGTATGCGAAACAGTTCAGAAATGTTTAGCGTAACTTTGACGTAGTTGAAACGAAAGTAAGAGATGTTGGCAAGAGTGCAAGTTTGGTACGAACAGACTTACAAATGTCTGACGGATTTATTTGTAACAACACCAGAACAGCTGATGGATAAACGATTTATTTTTGAAAACTGTTATCGTTTACAGAGCTCGACCGCTGTTACGTCAGACACTGTTTTTCATATTAAACTGCTGTTTAACTGGCTTTTAGCAAAATTTTGATTACTTGTTATTCTTCTATAATACTCTAGGCATTAGCTTTTTTTACAAAACTTTTTCAAGGTTAGCACAGCATGCCTTTTAATGTCCTCTCTACTGGGACCTCCTTCTTTCTAGAAGAGGGAGGCCTCCTAGAAAAGAGAGGAGAGTGGGGGTCTTGAAAGTTAATGGACATCCCTCCTGGACTGCAACATTGCTCGAAAGAGCCACCGTGGCACTGGATGCACACGGGTAGACTTTAGTCAGTAATTGTCTCACTGAGCGAGCGAAGTAATTTGATGATATCTAATACAAAAAAACGGGACATCCCTACTGTCGTTACCGTCACCAACAAGATGCAAAAACCACATGTCACGAATATTAAACAAGCGTAACAGACAATACATGACCAAATCACTGTTACAAGGAAAATAAGATAAACTAAATATAGTTTGCACGCTACATTAATTTCTCAAGATTTACATCGATATGTAGCAAATATGGATTATGTTGCATTTATTGTTTCAATTCAATTTGGTTTGTAAAGGCAACGTGATAACCGTCAATATCACGTGACAATATTGTGTAGATCTACTCGTGAGTCGTGACCACAGCACCACAAGGTCTAGAGATAGATCTGTAGATGGCACATGTAAGAGGCACGTGTTTGTCCTATGGCTCTGTTTACCTTTCGGGTTCTGATTTATTGCTAGTTATTATATAATTGAGATGGTTGTCCCAAGACACGTGTTAAAGTAGATACACAATATCTACTTTAACACGTGTCACATGGTTCAATTGAAGGGTTCCCCAAGGATCTATCCTTGGACCAGATTGAATTCCATTCAGAATACCCAGCTTTAAATTAATCAACCGTAACATTTTTCTATTTCGAGTTCCCAAGTAATGTTCAAGTTTATTTTTATAGCGCTATAACGTACAAAACATAACAGTTCGTTGTATTCTATAAACAGAATTTTGTAACACAAAAGAATTTGAGTGAATCAATTGAAAGAGTTACTATTGGGTTTCCCATACAATACATTCCTCAATTTAACTCGAGATTTATAATAAACAGTAGGGTTTAAAACTGCCGCATGCCGTGAACATAATATTGTGAATGCAAAGCTGAGTCCACGTGTCCCCAAAAATTTGCATACGTTTCAATTAAGAACTTGCGTGAATTTAAATGGACAGAACATTGAATAAGACTGTGTTTCGGGTTTAACCAGGTAAAATTTGCAAACTGGTGTTTTAGTAATGTGACAATCGCGAAAGTTAACTGAGAGATTGGGTTGTAGCACGTGAAGATGGACATTGACCTGACTATACGTGAATCAGAAATCATTGTTTACTTTTGTATTGTAGGTTACCATAGTGTACTCTCGCCTATGCTTTCTGCTCTTAAATATAATAGACCTTATCTTTTACCGACAATTGATCTGTAAAAAAAAGTGTGATGGAGACGTATTTCGCCCAGACTGTCATGCAAAAAAAGTATATGACTTTGAATAATATTAAAATTCAAGCGTAAATACGATATTTATATATATATATATATATATATATATATATATATATTTATTTTTTATGGGAAAAAGTGAAAAGTCTTATAACAATTTACGCCTTCATTTTAAGTCGGTTTGAAGAACCTCCACTCCAATCAGTCGTCTAGACGACGTCAGCAACCCTCGTTAAAGATATTTTAAAACAAGCAATAACTCTTATATTAATTGTTAAGTGTAGAAGAAATGTCTTTAAATATTGGGGTTAAGGAACTTATACTAAAAAGAAGAATGGAAGTGCTTGAGAGCTGTCAGTTGCTATTTAAGTTAGAAATTACTCTTGAACTTTGAAGACAAAATATAATTGAATTACTTTGAGACAATCCAGATCAGTGAGATCTGTCTGTCCGCTTCAATGAAATTAAATCAGAACCAATTTGAATTGAGAAGTAGAATTAGATTGGATAGATTTTCGACAAACATATTTCATCTAGTTCAGGAAAGGAATATTCTAATATATGGATTTCCTTATCACTGTCCCATATTATGATATAAGCCTTGTCTCACGAATTCCCTACCAAATTACCCAGTTAATTAAAAACAAACACACATTAAGATATGGAAGTCATGTTCGTTAAAGTAAAGAAATATAATCCACAGACTTATCTCTATGTAATAAGTAAACACCTTGCCATCATTTATTTCTTGTTATGAAGCCAGTAACACTAAGTTTGATAACATTCTTAAATTTATTGTAAACGTAGTAATTTAACATTATCATTAGGATAATTGAAAACACGGTAGATTTAGGTGTAGGAAAAGATAATAACTATAAAACTAATTCATAACAAGCTGCACCTACTTTTCAATCGAGAAATGATTTAAGCGGGAAGCAGGGGTAGGAAGCCTCATCATGAACTACACTCAATAAACGTCGCAAAAAATTATTATTATGCCACATCAAAGACGAATAAATTCAAACTAATCAAAGAGAGTGACCGTATAATTCGATTACATTCAACACCTATAGTATCGAACGTTAAAACAAACGATGTTATTATACAAATACTCGAAGCGAAATATGACAAGAATATTAACGATCTCGTAAAACCAATTTTATAAAAGTGTCTTTTACATGCTGGTGCTCGGCTTTGTAATTGTAACCGTATCCATTGTTAACCGCACATTATGTAGAGCCACTAATGAAACTCCCAACATTTGACATCAACGTGTCTGCAATTATGTAATGTTGCTAAGAAATAAAAAGCTTCACATAAATGTTGCGTGACCAATAAGAAAGAGGTGCCGAATAAACACAAACAAAATCTTTAACGATGTGATCCAAATACAAGTTATGATACAGCTTCCTTGTTCTAAAGATGAGCAAAAATAAAAAAAGCAACACTCTATCTGCGAACGATGGACAAACAAATAATGGTCTTAGCTAAGGGCTTTCTATTCTACGTGAGTGTGGATCGGGAGGAGATCTCACCAAACCGGTTGGCCCTTCATGCCGGCAGTTGTCCGTTCGAGTGAGAGTAGAGCACGCAAGTGCATCTCTCCTTTCAGCTACGCGCACAAATCAACGCATACCATTTTTGGCTGCAGCAAATTTCACCGGTCATCTTCGTTATCAAACACAGCACATGTTCCAAAAAACAGATCTCACACCAATATCGTCAGTTTAATAAACGGAGCACCCGCGAACGCGTCCCGACCGCGCCGTGGCTTACGGACGACTAACCGCCGAGCTCAGCCAGCGAGTACACCCATCTCGCTACGGAAAAATAAACGGGATTGTGCGCAGTGTGTATAGGACTTAAATCGAAAAAGAACAAACCAATATGAACTCTACGATGAAGAAGATAGAGATGATGAAGAAGATTTAACTAAAAAAACATGTGTTGTTATGATCAGGCATAGAACTGGTGATTGTAGCCAAAGCCCGCTAGTTGCAGTGGAAAGAAAGTAGGTGCATTTCCCCGTGTTGGATGCTGCAGGCTGCGAACCGAAATGCGGTCAGTGTCGTTGCTGTTTCATGATTCAATAATGTGACACAGAGTAAAGCCGCCGCCCTCATTGATTTTGCTAAGGCCGTAAGCAAACGTGAAGTCAACATCTCGCATATAAACTACTCCATTCTTCATTCATCTCATTTTTTTCAGTAACGACTCCATTTTTAAAACTGGTGCTCATAACCACAAACCTTGTTCCAGTATAAATATTTTTGTTTTGAAAGATAATGTTCTAGTTACCGAAATACGTTGCAGAAGCGTGGAATATTTACCTGTAAACAAAACAGAATAAAGATAAGTTGATTATCATATTAATACTTTGATTCTTAGTGAGGAAGTAAATTCAAATAAAAAGGAAAGTTGATCTATTGGAACCATTGAACCGGTTCTAAGCGACTTGGTGGTGGTGGTACTGCATGTTTAGGTTTAGTGGTAGGCCGAGCCATTGCAGCTGTGCAGCTGTCTCAACATTAACAACATTCATTCGACAGACCATTGAACTAATATTAAACATTGGTATTACAGAAATAGTACAGTTTTCTGTGCTATCGATTCCTTTTGAGTTATTCTGATTTTGACGCAAACATAAATATGAAAACAAACTTTCTACACAAATGCTACACATCACCGTCTTATTTTGCTTTGTCTACAATACGGTCGAGGTTATCACTACTATGGTTCCGATTAGATGTTCACTTCGATTGCTTTGTTCTGTAATTTTGATTGGACTTTCTGATTTCAGGACTAATTTGGAATATGAAAAAAATTTAGAGCTGCTTGTTTAATGAAGAATCACAAATAATTTCTTAAAGTTTTAGCCGAAGAAATCCTCAAACTATGAAAGAATTTTTTGAATATCCAACATTAAACAAAGACACCAACAATGTCTCGACAGTCATAAAAGCAACCTTTTCCAGAAAGATACAAACAAAACGCATACTTGTATTCTTATACCTTAATATTTTAAAGTATATGCCACAATATTGTGTACTGTTTGTCTTAGTACAATATGTTTGTCTTTCTCTAATGAGATGAAGCGCAAAACATGAGGAAGATAGTTTACAAAACTTTAGTCATATACCAACAGATGCCTTCAGTCGTGCTCCAGTCAATTGTGTCGGCGCTGACAGAGTGATTGAACACATCCCAAACATTTGTATTATGACCATCTTTCAACATTTCTTTAAAGTAAGGTAAATTTGAACGGTAGCCTAAACATGATTATGATTAGATTTTATCCTGTGCTGTTCACCTCAATGTAGGTATATCATCACGATTTTTGGCCATATCCATATTTTTGTTTTGAATCTGATTGTCGACAATAGCTCCAAAAGTTTACATCTCATACGAACGTGATCTATGTTAAAAAAATATTCTTTGGAATTTGAACCTACTAGAGACCTAAGTGACTAAAGCAGGCTTTAAAAAAACAAGAATATCTTGACAAAGACTCTTATTGTTGAGACACGTATTTATCAATCATAAACATATCTCATCCATTATAGTTCCAATATGTAACACAAATATGAATTGTCCTATTTAAACGACTTCGTACCTATCTATGAATTTATCAGGGCAGTTCATTAGCAGAACTTAACATGACTATAACAGGCCATGGTAAGTTTGTTGACCTAGAAATGACGATATGCGAATCAATGCTAAAAACTCCATATTTTTCTTTCACGGTTAAGTTAACATTGGATTATAAAACAAACAATAATATATGAGCACATGAACCTAATTTAACAAAATTTATCTTCTATTTCATATGCTATTTTTGATTACAAAATAAACGTGGAATATTTTGTATAATTAGCGTTTAAGCCCTTTGATTTTTATGATTAATATATACTCATTATGTAAATCTCCTAACGTACTGATAAAACTCTGATGTTGAACTGAAAATTTCGGATAAATTAATGTGTATGATTACGTATTGTGCGTCACTGTTTTATACAGTACATTTTTAGGTATAGTGCTACTTTTTGTTGATAATGGTTGTTTTTGCTAATAAAAATTATCTTTGAGTTGTACAAGCTATAGTACTTTGATCATGCTAGGATCGGTTGACTCTTGTTCCGGCAAATTGTTTGATGGTATTCTTGTTTTATTACACGTGATGATTTCTTGTACATCTTTTTGCTTTATTAGAGTAGTTGAATAATCAGATATGCTTAATTATTTTATGTTTATAAGCTTTTGTAGCCATACAATCATGTCTCTCCGATTAATTGGGTAGAAGTAATTAGGGCTGTTGACCCTAAAGTATTGGAAATATCGTTCTTTATATAACGGCCTAAAAAGTTAAGACTTTGTAAAGTACTAAGTTCATTGTTGTTGACATCATGCAACCGTTTTTCTCTATGAACCTGATAATAACGTGCACAGATAACCTTTATTCACAGGCAGGCACGGAAACCAAATTACTATGCCAATAACCTAAGCTAATCGACAAAAAAGAGGCCATGTCGTAAAGCAAATTTTGTCTCTGTCAACAGAGTTTAAAGAAGCGTAAAAAATGAATGCAGTAGTATCTTTATCCGTCTGTACCTCACGCGATGGTTTACAAATACAGAAGAAAGAGAGGTCGTAACTTGTGACACGTGATACGAATGACAGGCTGTTACCATGTGTTTCTTTGTCTTTAACAATGTGTTTGGTGCACTGCACATGTCCATACTGCACCGCAGCGAAATGTAATTAGTTATATCGTAAATTAACCGTCTTGAGCGTATTATTTATTTTTGTTGAAAAACAACGGTTATAAAAAGCAATATGTTCAAACGTCATGCTTCATGATCTATTGGTTTGTGGCTTTCTGTTTTGTTTTCATGAGACAGACGTCATACCTTTCTGCTATAAAATTTAGTGTTGTGTTTTGCCTATTCATTTGTTGTTTTTATTAAAATCTGCAGAATATTGACGGCTGCCTTTTTTATTTGTTCTAAAAGTATATCCTAACTGGTTTTAATTTTGAATATACTCACATTTCACGCGGTACCTTGAAAGATTCAGCGTAAGGATAGACAATGATAAATTGTGTTTTTATCTCTCATTATAATCGCCTCCACAGTGCCAGTGCTTAACAGGTCTAGAGGTCTATTTTTAACTTTAGCTCATAGGAGCTAATTTAACTGTCCTTGAAAGTGTCAGACTGTAAAGACGACCTTGGGACATGAGAGATGATCCTTGTAAGGTCATCTATTCTTATATCCTATCTGAAAAGTTAAATCTGGAAAGACTAAAATATCTTGTAATATGGCATTCAAATCAGCTAAATGGAAGGCTTGTTAAAATTATTTTTCTTCGACTTGTGCATCACGAAAGAGATTTTCTGCAGTTCTTAAATGTCTACCACGATTGTATAACAGAATATTTTTTTGTAGATATGTCGATGATATTGATGTTATGCTGATGTTGATTCCCTCTCTTAGAGGAGACCTGAGTCCCAGTAGTGAGACATTTAAAGGCTGGTTATGTATGTATGTTGATGATATTCGCTTAATAAATAAATGTAATTATAACAAAATATGTACATGAATGAATAAAATATTAAATAACGATGATTATTTACAAGTAAACAACGTACATATTATCTAAATACAAAATCAATACACTTAGGTCTCGCATTGACTTTGAAGTACTACTCCACACTGTTATCTGGACACACCAGAAACCTGCTCAGAAGACTGACATAAACTAAAATTTAACAAATGTTTAAGGATAACCTGCTACAAGCGAATATTATTGGTGAAAATCTACAGACCATTCAATGACTAACAAAACATTACGTTCATTGTGCCACATGAAATTTCACGCGGATCACTTTCAGTGTGCAAACAATGTAACAATAGATACCTTTCTGCACGAGTGTGTGTGCACGTTTCATTTCGATATTGAGTTTACAAATTATTGACGATATACCTACAGTTACATAATCAACATCATATCCATTTTAATTTCGAATCGAATCGATACGACCGTGATTCCTTAAGGCTTTGCTCTTTGCTCTTATATAAATGTTTGTTGTTCGGAAATCTTTTTTTTTCTACATATATAACATGATTAGGTTATATCTACGTAGATTCTAAATCGTTTTTCAAAAGACAATAACTTCCCACGTAAAGGAAGATTTGTGTTTGATACAAAAAAAGAGGTGTTTAAATCAATTAGGTTTAAATATCTTGTTTCACCAGTTTTCATGTGAATTAGTCATTTTTGTTTCCAAAGTTTGAATGCGTCCTAAGAAGTTTTCATGATTGTTGCTGTGATTTCATTAGTGACTACTATAATAGAAATGTGGTCTGAATTTTGAGCTTAGAAACCGGGTTGTTTGAGTGTTAATTATACTGGTAACTTTTATTATAGCTGTTACCTAGATTTCGAAATTAGAAGCAGGACTCTTAGTACTAATTTTCAAGTTAATATGGGGTAAAGCAACAAAAGTGATTTCATTTTCAATTCGTTCATTAAATAGTTCGTTATAATAATGGATACATACATAATTACTTTAGTTTATTAAATATTTCTCAAATCGTATTCTTTAAATAGTTTACATGAATTACACCAGTCGTAAAAAAATCTTGATGAATCCGCATTTAGTCCAAAACGTAGACGTATTTTTATAATAAAACTGACCCTATTGTCATTGGCGGAAATAGCACTGTCAGGAACATCGCGATCCACGAAATGAAGTTAACGAATTTGTCGCTGTTCCGAGTAAAATAAAAAATATGAGGGTGTTTTAGAGCGTCGAGCAATTTCCCGGTTCGACGCCTAAGGGCCTGGACAGGAACGTACCAACGAAATTCCACGAAAATGTCGCAAAATCTGTGAGAATCCATTCGACGAATGTTTGGCAAACGCCGGCGGCGATGGACACGTATTGAGTTCCGATTCGGAAGTGGATTTTGATGTGATGGCATTCGTATCAAACGCGCTATATCGTTTTCGAATCGGAACGTTTTCAGCTTTACAGCATTTCCTTTCATGGTTGCTTTATAGGTATTTGAATTTTATTAGTTAGCTAGTTTGACGACACTGTTATTACTTATGCTTAATTCTTAGAAATTAAGTAATAAAGTAAAGAATTTTATCTCTGAAAAGCATTAAACGACTTTGTTTCTTAGCCGATTAACACCCTAAGTCTAATCCATTGTTCAGGTAAAAGTGAACCCCGGGGCCCTGGAACAGGAGTGGGTTATAGTCAGTAAAATTCTGACACGTCCTCTCGCTCTGCCCAAGAATACGAGCAGTCATTAGATGATTTTCCACCATAAAAAAAACCCCCAAGACTTAATACAAAATGGTACAAAATCGCCCAAGGGACTACACATTCGCTTATAGGAGCACCAAAGAACCGGATCATGTAACTGGCAACAAAGATCGAAATAAAATTAAATTGCGCTAAAAGAGAGGTACAATTTTCTTGTGAGCCGATAGCTACTCGTAATTGACGAAACTTTTGTCACAAAACATTGCCATGTTTCGAGACCAAAAGCTATTAAATAAGAAGATAACAAAGTACATTAATAAAGTTAAACAGATCATTACTTGGGGGCAATGACTGGTAGATGGAAAAGCTCTATAGAAAATCTTTCAGGCGAATCAAATAATAAGCGATTTCAAATGTCGTTAACAGAGAGATGGTCTTTTAAATTGAATGAAAGTGTCATTGACGTTTTTGTAAAGAAACTTTGGCCAGAAGCGTACTTAGTGCTGAAATAGACTTTTGAGTGACTAATATTAGCTTTGTCGTGGGCGCTTGGGGAGTGTCGCAATCAGTATAACGTTAAAATAAACTGTGTCATTGAAGTGCTCTTTGCATTCATAGCCAAGATGTAGCTATTACAAACTGCATTACAAGAGAAAGAAAAAGTTTTTCGCTTTCTAATTGAACAATCGATTAATTTAAAAACAAGATTTCCAAATTCTAATTTGTGAACATTCGTCTGAAGATAAGATAAGATAAGATAAGATAAGATTTATTTCGCAAATATGGGTACATGTGATGGTGGTACAATGTTTTAACAAAGGAGAACAAGCCATATTTTGCCAATAACAAGGCATGCAAAAGTACAAAAGGTTACCCCACATAATTATGTAGGTACATGATACATATTTTTTTATAATTAATTACAAATAAACTATTTAATTCCTATTCCATACAATAAATAAAAATATATTTAGTTCATTAGTCAAATAATTAAATGTCATGGCTATTCTATACATTCCATAAATAATATAATTCTAATAATCAGTCAATAAAATAATCAATGTAACATATTCTCATTGTTGATTAAATACAAAATAAAAATTGTCAATTAATGTCTTTGTCCAATAAAAAATCTGCAACACTGTAATACACTTTGTCAACTAAAAAGTTCCTTAGTCTTTTTTTAAATAATGATACGCTATAGTCTTTCCAACTACTGGGTATTTTATTATATATAACCGGTGCCATGCAGCAGACACTCCTGCGCATCAGTGTTGTTTTAGCACTATGGATACACAGCTTACTTTTGTCACGCCTATTCCGAGGGAATACATCAGACATTCGCGCGAAGCGATCCGGGTTTAATTTTACAAATGTTGCCATTTCCATAATGTATATGCATGGTAGGGTTAATAGTTTATATTTTTTGAAGTATGGCACGCAGCTATCGGTACTTTGCAATTTAAAAATAGACCGTATACATCTTTTTTGTGCCTTAAATGCAGTTTCTTTTTCTGTTGAGTTGCCCCAAAAAATTATTCCGTATCGTATATGGCATTCGACTATACCATAATACGCAGTGAGGAGTGCGTCCAAATTTACAACACCCGTTAATGCATGTAGAGCGTATGCAGATGTACTAAGTTTCTTGCAAAGTAACTCAATGTGTTGTTTCCAGCTAAGCTTTTTATCTATTTCTAACCCTAAAAATTTAGTACTATCTGCCTCGTTAATTTTATTATTATTATATTCCACATTTATATTATCCATATCTGACATGCGTTGATTAAATTGGATTATTTTTGTTTTACTTAAATTTATTCTTAAATTATTTTGCTCTAACCATTTTATAATCAATTTTAAAGAATTATTAATGTCACTTTGGTATGTATCTACACTTTTCAAAGGTATTGTCACGGTACTGTCATCTGCAAATAGGGTCAATGGTTGTGAAAGCTCCAGTTAAAACATTTTGATTTTATGAACAGATTTTTAAACTATCTATATTGATAAAATGTCAGACGATTGAATTAATAATATACTCGTATGTTGCATTATTATTATTATCGAAGTATTCAAAATAAGCATTTTATGTGTCCCTTCCTTGGTCATAATCAAAGAGATACTGTGCATAAGCCTTCTCCCCTAATGTTCTCCTTCGTATTTCCACAAACAGTGCCGCAACCGCAGCTATCCTCTAAATTAAATGAATTATTAATATGGTGCGCCAACTCGCATTCCAGTGTGGCGCTACATTTTACATAGGCGCAACGTTGCACGGACTATAATTCAAAATTAAAGTAAATAGTCTAGTTATAGTAGGCACTTTATTTAGGAATTGTTAGTTTATAAACAAATCTGAACTAAATTGTGTACCTACCTGACTCGCCTTGAAATAATTTAGTTTAAAAATAAGGCTTTGGCACTCATAGCGTCATATAATTTATTTTATTACAAAAAAGTTTACGTAAAATTTTGTTAAATTTTAACTCGAATAGCTACGGTGTTTAAAATAAGTAGCTCTGATAGCCAAAATACAGGTTTTGCCTAGGTTTGTTACAGGTGCTATTATAACTTAGCCTCACAACACTGTTCGTGTGTAAAAAATACTCAACTTTTTTGTGAAATGAACATGTATAATATAATCCTTTAAAAGCCTTTTTCTAAAGCTTGACTACTCAAATATTTGCGACTGGGCTTTTAAAGAGCAGACAGTCTCTTTTCTTTTATAACCATCCTTATCGAAAAGCTTGTCTCCATTAAGATTCAATCTGTCATCGAATTTTACTGTCTGTTTGAAAATGTTGAAGATGTCGAAGATATCAACGATTTGTGAAGAGACAGCGGTAAAGGCGGGTTTATCGTCAAGAGGGCTTGACAGCCCCCGGTCCCGCGAAGAGCACTTACGATCTTTGAGACAGGAGAGCATTGTTCAGGAAGTTCCAACACCACAATGTAAGAGCTTCACCGGAGATAATGTCTGAGTTATATTATCCCGAACATTGCATAATGGAAGTTCAATTTAATCTTCACCAATATTATAAAGAGGTAAAGTTTTTTTTTGTTTGTTTGTTGGAGGTAAAATAAAAATACTGGTCCGATTGCTATTTTTCCACCTATAGAAAACTGCTTTCCGAGTGACATAAGATATAATTATTTTATGTATGCAAAAAGCTAATCGTACACAACTTCAAATGAACGTTCTTTTTAACGGAGATTTTTGAATATTTGTGGTCTGATATTCTGAAACACTAGAATTTGAAAAAGTTGCAATTCCTTGCAATGTTCACGTCAATTGGCACCTATACGTTACTCTGTCTGCCTACACAGTGTGCGGTTGACACAGCAGTATAGACGTAACAATTAACATATGTGCATATTGAAATGTGGACTACATATGTATTTGGCGTTGACACACTCTTCTCGATTTTTTTTTTTACTTTTTACAGAATTTTCTTCTTTTGATTTTGGCATGTATGTTAGTAACCGAGTCTTATGTAACTTAAATAGTCCCAAAATTTAGCCATCAGGTTAAACTAATTCCCGTAAGGAATTCTTAGCTATACCGAAGAACAGCGGAAGTATATAGCTACTTCCAAAATACTCATTTTTCTGCCCTTGTTCGATCGGCGCGTGTTTTTTTCTGTCCTGTCACCCATCATGCTATCACTTACTTCATTTTCTTTCGTATTGCTCCTCACACAATTCATCTAAGTATCTTTTCTTTGACCTCTCTCTCCCTCTCCACCCATCCAAAGTATTTCCAAAATGTTTTGAGTTCCTATATAGGTTTCTATTCTCATCCATATTATTCAAACATTATGGGATTCTGTCCACTACGTAATCTTTATCATAAACCACCAAGACATTTAACAAATATAGGAAAAGCTTTCTCTATTCAGGATAGCTACTTGTATATTCACCATTCTGTTATAGATAAATAGGAAATACCTCACGTAGCTCCGGTCACAGTTCTAAAGATTGAAATATCTCTGAAACCCGGTAGAAATACATTAGCATTACGCAAGCCAGCAACAGCCAACAAGGGCCGTCTGTTCCGGGCCAGTATCGGTTATATAAACTGGTGAACGTTTGGGGACGGGACGCGAATAAACTCACGGTTTCTCATATCTCCCACCGCCATATTTTTCTTTGTAATGTTGGTACACGTTTTATGGGAAACGTGCTTATAATTTCATTTAAAAAGGGGTTGTTACGTAGCTATAAATTTACTGTAAAGGGCAACGTTTTTGTGTTTGTTTTTCAGTTGGGCATTTGGTTAGCTTCTGATTGTTCGTAAAATAAAAACGTTTTTGTATTGTAAACATGAATTTATATTCAAACAATTTTGCTCTAAATGGATCACACAACAGTTCACATTTAACGAGGCTCAATTTGGTCATGGTACAGAGTCGGTATTTTATTTACCGTGGTCAAAACGTAAGAAAGAGTTGAAAGGTAAAGAATTGAAACGCAATGGACTACTGATGTAACCAGGTTAGTCAGTAAAACTCTGATACTTCCTCTTTCTCGACCCAGAACGGGACAAGTTATTTCAAGATTCCCCAACGACAAAATAAAGATAGCATCAGTAATTTCGATATGGTACATTTATCTGAGTATGGCATAATACAAGACATATCTTTTTATGTAGTCCCCAATGTATCGTATAACAAATGACGATACAGTCCAAAACTAAACCGATATTTAAAATTAGTATTCTGAGAAATGAATCAGTTTATCAGAGATATATGGCGTAGGATGACTCTGAGTCAAGAACATTATAATTTCACATAAAACGTTCAATATTAAACTTCACTACCACTAGATTCACCAGATTATCAAGCAGTGATTATCATTATTTATTTGACTCATTTATGTTTATGCGTCATAGTCTATTTGGCCTAAATTAATATGATCAATGCTTATAAAATCAAATTGTATCGAGATGTTCTTGATTATAATTTTTATTATCATGTTCGAATTGTGGGAATCTCTTTTAATGGGAGTTGTTTTTTTGTAGGTTTCGTTGTTCTAAGTTTTGGTCAGGTCTGCGGCCTTATCGTAATGTGTTTTGGTCAGATCTGCAGCCTTATTATAATCACTACACACATGTATAGATTTGCAGTACTGTCAAAGCTTTCACATATCAATTCAATGTAATCTGAGACACCTCATAATCTATCATACAAGTTGACCTAGTTCAGGGGTTTAGAGTTTAGACCTTCATCACCATCATTTCAGCCGAAAGACGTCCACTGTTGGACAAAGGTCTCCTCCAAGCCTCGCCATATCGACCGGTCCTGTCGGGATTAGGCCACAATGGTGTAACGTTTACTAAAGTTGTAGAAATAAATTGTTACATTGTTATAAAATCATTCAGGCCATTTGGCCTGGCAGTCTTCCTAAAAGTAGCCATGCACGCTAGGATATACCTGACAGGTTTGCCTGCACAGTTTATACCTGTCAGGTGAGCTTGTATGGAAACCTGCACAGGTGTGTAACATACACGCTCCGGTCACCTGTACAGGCACACCTATCAGGTATACCTTAGCGTGTCGGCGGGTATCTGACAATAATTTATTATTTTGACTTAAAATTCTATTTATTAGAGTGAGTTGCACCATTTAACTATAACGATAACCAAACCTTAACCAGCCGTGAAACGGCCGCCTATTGGTCAATTCGACGATTTGACAACTGTTAACGGCTTTGTTATCGTTATAGTTAAATGATGCAATTCATCCTTAGTGTTCGTCTTATTTATAATGTGCCATTACTTCTAAACTCTCTAAGGAGGTTCTCATGAAGGAGTATCTACAGTAAGACTTTTTCAATTTTTCTTAACCCCGGGCCCCGGGGTATTCTTTATAATCCTATGAAAACTCCCCCATTCCTTTGTTTTCTTCATTAAAGAAACAAAAGAAAACAGCCCAAGGTGCCATATCTTTGTTGCTTTTGTTTTACTTGTTATAAATTATTATTATATCTGCCATTTTTATGAAATTCTTTATTTCATAAGTTTGTTTTGGGAATATCTTCGGCTTTTTTCTCGGTCCCTCGTGGTTTAAGTGGTTGCGATTGTTCCGGTTTTTCATTTCGAGGTCTGCAAAATTTATTAAGCCTTCCGAAAAAGATTTGGTCGGTTGATTATACATTTTACTTTGGGGAATAAAGACATGATTTTTATAATCTATTTGTTTTTCTAGCAAACCGTAGGGGCCTAGCCATCAAGCTAGGCCCCTACAGCAGGCATCAGCCTGCTAGGGCCATGGGAAAAAGATACTCGTAAATTCGTGATCCTAGAACACAAAAGGCGACTGAAAACACATAGGTGTGGTTTTATTCTGTACAATTTTGACACGTTCTCTCGCTCCATCCTAGAGTGGGAGAAGGGGAGAAGTCGTTTGATATTTCCCATTTTTATGTATTTTGTACTAAACAGTTCACATTAGAGAATGATTTTTGTAATCTATTTGTTTTTGCATTGTGTTCATGATTCATCCACTTCAAAAACTACGTTTTATAAATATATATCAGGCCTATCTAATCATGGTGTATTAGTCCAGATTCTGGCAACGTAAATAGTATATCTATAAACATGTTTTCAACTTGAAATCTATGATTAGAGTAACCATTTATCGTGTCCTGGAAAAGAAATAAGTAATTAAACCGCTTTTTGTCGATATCGTTATGAGACCTAGCATAACTACTTTTATTAGGACCCCTGTCCTAATAACAGTACTTATGCTAGCAAGGCCTAGGCCTTACCATGATGATGTTCACATGACAGTCGTGCGAGCGAGAAATAGGGAAAGATCTATACTACCTAGCTATACATCCTATACAGTATACAATATTAGTTTTACGAAACACGCAACACCGGTCTAGTATTTTATGTAAAAAATCTATGTAATCACTTTATTGCAAGTTATACATAGATAGTGTTCAAAATTGACATACATCAATATGGACCCGACAGCACAGCAAAATTAGAGGAGAGGAAGAGGGCTAAGTGGCAATTCACGGAATTCAATAGTATTGTTGTTGTTTGTGTTGTTGTTGTTGACGGCGTTGTGTGATAGTTGTGGAATATTATATTATTATTGTAGATCTAATGTGAAGCGTTTAATTCACCATAACAATTATGTCAGGTATTTTTGTTTATTATATGTCGTCATTATTCAAATAAAATTATGTATGCATGTTATTTTATAATTGTGTGTATTAAAATAGGTAGATTATGTTAAGTATTTTTTATGGTCTTTATTATTTAAATTATTAATTTCATAACTATATCATGAAAAACAAAGCTGGTTTATATGTTACCCTAGTTACGTTAAACTTGCATACAATAAAAATATGTTACTCCATCCCTTTAACAGTTCAGTTTAGGTTGTAAAATGGATCGTATTAAGAGCTCCTGGTAGGGCGTCTGGCTATATAGCCATTATTACAATAAGTAGTCAGTATATACCGGCTACTTATTGTAATAATTATATCATTAGGAATGGGAGTAAGTGTATCGTTATACTGGCCACCTTTACCGACCTCCCGATGGCGTTCAGTTATGTACAGTTGCCAAAACAGATCTTGAGCGCTCGGCGTCAGAGTGGGGATCGCTTTGCGCATTCCATACATTGGCGAGCCAATCGTTTTCGTTGTTAGATAAGTGCAGCAGCGCAGGGAACGAATCAGGAGTGACGTCTATGATGCGATGGCGCGGCGAGCCAATCACTGACACTCTCCCGCCCCCACGTCTCACTTCGCACCACTAAAGAGACCGAATATTTGACTTCTGCGCAACCGCTTAAGATTCGTGATGGCAACTGTACAGATTGTAAGGTTCTTCGCCCACGGCGACTTTTTGTAGTGATGTTGTAGCGCGTTCGCATCGATACAGTCGCGATGCTGAAGCGCGTTAGTAACGCGTTGGCATCTTTTCTTTAGCGCTTGCAAGTGCGACTAACGCGCGTTAGTAGCGATGCTGTCGCGCACTTACGAAACGCGCGACATTATCGCTACAAAAAGCGCCGTGGGAGAGGGGCCCAAGTCGATAATTGGATAGGTGACCGTGTCATCTCGTCTTTCTGTTGTATACTCGAAACTACTCGAGACTTGATTCCAATAATATTGAGACTCGATGACTGAATTTTCGTTTGTTAATTAACGGAACAATACAGACCTTTATTATGTTTTTGTTATTGGAAATTCAATGTTAACAATGTTTTTCAACAGTTTCGACAGTAAACCGGAAATATGAAAGATACTAGCTGTTGCTAACGGTTTCGACTGCGTGAAAGTAGAAAATAGTCCCAAGGGAATATACCTACTCCCGGGATATGAAGTATCCTATTTGTTATTCCAAGAAATGATCTACCCGAGTACCCAGTTTTATCGAAATCCGTTCAGCTGTTTGAGTGTGAAGAAGTAACATACACACTCAGAAACTTTCAACTTTATAATATTAGTGCGATTATGTGTAAGTATATTTATGTAGCTAGGTTACTTATTTAGTTATGGGCATATTCAACTGTCATGATGGAAGAAATTTGTCAAAAAAAAAAACTCTAGGGCAAGGCAAAAGAAGAGAATTTGTTCTGAAATTTTGATGAATAAAGAAACATGTACATGTACATACAATAAAAAAAAAAATGACACAACATGATTGTATATACCTATCTACATATACAAATTTTTAAATATATTCGGAAACGGTTTCTCCACAAAGCTTAAACTAAACTTTAATTTAAAAAGCTCTGCACGTTTTTACATATAAAAACTATTTGAAACGTACCTACTATACTGCATAAAATTCTTACGAATTTTTAAAGTTCAACGACCTCAAAACGTGTCGCAGGAACAGCGTATTTATAAACGAGAGGATGTATCGTGTCTTGTGTTTCGTAAGTTCTGTAACTTGGTGCTGAGTATTGATGGAAAGATAAATTCGTAAATAAACAGGACTCCCACTTTCCTCTGTACAATATTATACATATATTTGAATAAAATTAATACCATGACACCAATATTTTAATAAATGTATATACTTAATTGTATGTTGTCACTGTGGGGCGCTACCAGTAAACCAGCGCTGGGTGTCTGACGCCCATTAAATGCTTAGGTCTACCTTTCCAGGATTCGGGCACTCTCAGCGCAATTGCGTTATATCAATATTTATTTATTTATTAACACTTCTTGCACAAAAAACTGTACAAAGGCGGACTTAATGCCTTATGCAATATGTACTATTGTTGTCTTTTTCTTTGTTTTTATTTGCTGCTTTTGTACTGTGGCACAGACACTGCAATATATATTTTTCTATCCAACTTATTATATTCTTTATCAGCTGGATCATCCGCTTTTGACTTGTCTGTAGTATAAACTGGCGGGTGTTTTGGAAGTCTAGAAGATTATATCCAGCACAACAGAAGTTTTATCTTGAAGTAAGTATAGCCAGTTATTAGATTATGTTAATCAAAGAAATGTCAGCATAATTGAGGGTATTGTTCAAAAGAGTTACCGTGGCTTTGGAACATAAAGGGTAACTGAAAGCACATGGGTGTGACACACCCCCTGAAAGTACCTACTAGGGTGTAACACACCCTTTTTGTTCACTCAGAGAGAGAGAGGGAAATAATTTGTTTTTTTTTTTATTTCTACCCCAAAACAAAAAAAGTATTATAGTTATGTAAATCTCTATACTCTAAGATACTTTAGTGAACTGGTAATAAAATGAGAGTTGCTGTTATCGCCATTTGCATGCGAAACACTAAAACGTGAACATAAAACGTCTCCTAACCTACCTGCAGTTTTATTGAATATGTTCCGTCGCAGTAAACAGCGATACTAAAACGAGTGTCAATCTTTATTTGATATCGTTTATAAAATGGGACTGGTGTCCGTTGCACTTTCATTTAGACTATTAAATACGCGTGAAAGCTCTTTTTTAGAAATAACAACCCGTAATTCTGCTACTTATACCTACATCATTATTTTTAGTATAATTATGCGAAACTTGAATATAGTTTGTTCAGAATCAGTATTTGAATGATTCCAATTACACCATGTTATATTTTTTCTCATAAAATACTAGCGGACCCGACAGACGTTGTCCTGTCTACACGTCTTTAATTTGAAAATTTCAAACTCTTTTTAATAAAAAAAAAAAATTGTGAATCTAAACCATTCTCAGATCCCCTTGAACACACACAAAAAATTTCATCAAAATCGGTCCAGTCGTTTGAGAGAAGTTCAGTGACATACACACTCACAGAAGAATTATATATATAAAGATTTAAAAATGGTCACCAGTTAAACAGCACCGACACTATGTACAACACAGGTCACTGCAGGTCATAGCGGGCATTAGGAGCCATCGCACAGCTGGGTACGGAAGCAAAACAACCCCTCGCCTGAATAGTCCGGTGACCATGTGTTTGTGTGGACAATCAGGTAAGATAACAAGCTTATAACTTTATGATTTTATGATACAGAAAATATTGTTACTAGATTCTTGTTTATACTAAACCTAATGTTGTTGTATACATAAATGACAACACACAATTATATGTATACGACGCAGGCAAAGAGTATTAGTTTGAGCATTTCAGACTGTTGGTAGATACGAATGAGAGCGGTGGTGGCTCGGTAGTACCGGCCCCGACTTGCGAGTTGTAGTAGGTCACGGGTTTAAACCCAGCCAGGCTTGAGTCATTTAATTCATCACCACTACTCACAAGACAGTGAAGGAAAACATCATAGAGAAACCGGAAAACTAACCTATAACCAAAAATTCGAAGAGAATCATTAGGTCCACGTGGTGGATTACGCTTACGACCCATTCTCTCTCATAGAGAGGAGGCCTGAGTCAGCAGTAGGAACATTATAGGGCTGAGTATTCTTATTTTTATGTTAGGTCCTGGTGGAACTATGACCCTTAGATATTCTATTCTTAATCCATGACCTCCGTAGGGGCCCAGCAGGGTCGAAGCCTACTGGGGCCATAGTTGATGCGAAAGAGAACCCCAGGTCCCTGGAGTGAAGGTAAAGAAGAAACAGGTGTGGGTTTATAATCGGTAAAAGTCTGATACGCCCTCGCACCCCACCCAAGGGTGGGAGATATCATTGGATGATTTCCAACTTAAAAAAATCCTTAACCTCAAAAATAACAGTTCTCGACTATCCATGGATCCACTTTAAGCCTTTGTTTTCGATTTTGTCCCTGGAGGTCAAAATAAAATGTTCATAGTCACAAAACACCTACCTACATCAAGATTCGTCATCCAATTAAATGTCTTCGCTACTATAAGACTATAAGGAAAACTTAGAGTGGTCTTTGCGTCACTCTAATATTATTAAAAAAAAAAAAACGCACTGTTTTGATATTCACTGTCATCAACAATGAATGGATGAGTCAGATTTGTCATCAGATAGAACTTCTGGAATTCTGACGACGTATACTAAAATAGTCCGCGACGAGAAATTCAACTGTTTGGGATTCCTTTCCACAGAAATGATATTCTGGAGTATTGAAATCTCCCAGAAATTTGTTGTGAAACACTTCAAATGATTTAGTGTAAGCGATTAACAGAAAAATAAGTCACTCTACCGAATTTAAAACATGGAGTTATGGCCATTAAATATCTATTTTCGTGATATTGACTACGGGAACAGCAACACAACGCATGCTCGAAACGTTACGGCAAAACAACAAAATTATTCAAAAATTGCCTAAAGAACAGGTAAACCATTTCTATAAAAATAATAATAATATTTGACAACTATCACACAACGTCGTCTAGTCCCAAGCTAAGCAGTTTGTACTATGAGTACTAGACAACTGATAAACATACTTATATATTTCTAAATACATACATATTATAGATAAATAACACCCAGACACAGAACAAATGATCATTCTCATCACATAAACATTTGTCCTGGGTGGGAATCGAACCCACGACCTCCGGCATAGAAGTCAGGGCCACTAACCACTAGACTAATAGGCCTGTAAAATACGTTGTCGCATCTTTGTTGCACAAAAAATAATTGGTTCATATTAACATTTGTATTTTGACTACCAAGCGGCTTGTCCGATGTAGTGTAGCTACTACTAAAATAACTACCTACTACACCGGACTTCTAATTAATAATTTTATTGTTTCTTTCAGTTTCGATCCAACATTATAAGGTTTTTCTCAAATGTCAAAACGGGCATTTTATTTTTAAACGAGTTTATCTACAAGAGCTATAACAGGGCTATATAGGGCAGAGCTATATAGGGTATCTAGTTGTCAGGGTCAAAATAATTACATTTTATTTAGTCCGTATTTTAGTTTATAAAAAAAATATTTGTCACGTATTTTTTTCTTTTTTCGATTAAACAAAAAATAACAAAGTGTGACGTCACCCCGTGCGAAAAAATGTAGCACGGCGTGATGTTACATGTAACTTTAATGGGCTATATCTTTGTCATTTTTGGTTTAATTAACAAATAAAAAAAATACGTGTCCCTTATTTTTGAATAATGTAAAAGACGGATTAATTACATTTTTTAAGGCAAGTAGCCTATTATATTGTTGTAGTTTTTTCCATATTGTTGTATATTTGACGCTTACATTTTTCTCTGAACGTAACCAATATGAAAATCTCTTACAAAACTAACCGAGACACACAATAGAAAAACTACTTACCTACATATATTCGTAAAATGGCCCGAATAACATAAATAAACCTCTTCACATTCCATTTCGGCGACGTGTCTCGAATAAAACTGTCTAACCTGCACATCTCGAGTTTTCCTGACGTTTGAAAACTTACAGAATGAAGTACGGAATGCAGAATATGCAATTTGGATGCCTGCGACTACTGTCACCTACTTTCAAGAGCAACTAAAGACAGGGAATGTGACAGGAGACTGTTGGAGGCAAGTTAGACGAGAGTTACATACGATTTTAAACGAATTAGAAACAAAGAAGTTCCGGATTCTAGATTTGCCTCCTTTTTTATTTGAGGCGAAAAATCTTACTTAAAAAATAAACTTAACACCCGTCTATTTTTTTTAGGTGAGAAAATCATCTCATGACACCTCCCGTTCTTAGGCGGAGCGGAAGGCTGTGTCAGATTTTTGCTGCCTAAATACCGAATCCTGTTTCTTCTTTGCCTTACATACCAGGGTCGGGTTTTCCTTTCAGAAGCGAACTCATGGCCCCAGTAACACACACGTACATTACATTAACGCCAAGGAGACAGTGACAATACTGTGTGCTTGCAAAACATAAAATGAAGTCTTTTTAATTGGGAAATCATCCAGTAAGGTTTTCGGCTTTATCTGAGTGAGCGTATAAGAGTTTTGCAGACTAAAACACATCTGTGTTCCTTCATGCCATGGTAATTTTTTCAAACATTCCCTCATCGGCCCTACTAGGCCCCTTCAGTTTTGCTGACCTCTCTATAAGGCTAGATTTACCCCTTAAGAGGTAATGACATACGTATGTGGTTAGTAGTGAGCCTTAGGTACACTTCTGCCTATCACTTCGAGCAATACAGACGTGAGATGTTGTTCTATGGAAGATAAAAGAAAGTGATTCTCAAATAATAGGCACATCTTGAATTATCTTGTACTCTAGAGTTTTTCGTATCTATAGTGCTTTCTAAGTAGAATCGCTTTTCTAATAAAATGATTTATGGCGAACCTTATCAAACACTTTTCAGCTCGTTAACCTTTTGATATTTAACAAAATTAAATAACGTTACTAAAAGTTCCTCACAAGTAACCTTAGCCACTGAAAAACTTACTTAATTCTAATTCTTTCTAATCTAATTTTCTGCGTCATCCTCTATTGGGTAGGATTCATTAGTCTGCGTTCAGACAGCTTAGCTGTAACTTTAGAACCGACCATAGAGCAACGAAACTCTTCAACCGTCATTGCCATAAAGACGGTATTGTCAAACATCTACAAAAAAAAAAAACAATCATGTCAGAGAGTGTCACTGGTTAGTAATACAAAATGACAGCCAGTGACAATTCTGACTTGGCGATGATGGCTTCAGACAAAGAAATATCATTGATTATCATCAGTTCAGCTGAAAGACGTCCACTGCCGGACATTGGCATCACCTGCCATAATGACCGGTCCAGTGTGCATCCATCGGATTTTACATATACGGAAACCCTGAGCATAAAAGAATCTCCTCTCCTCTCTATATGTGCCAATCTATGACTGGCACATATAATTTATCTTAGCTATGATAGACGAAAATTGTGCACATCTCAAATGCGTAAAGAGCTATCCAGCTTGTGTCTCTAGTTGTTGCGTCGGCGACGCAGCGTTCTCTGCTCTATGGAACCAACTTATTAGGCAGTAAGTACAATTTACGCAGCTTTTCTCACTTAGTACTGAGGTCAGCGTACTTTACGGCCTTAGAATGGCGATCGAGGATTTAAAAGGCTTAAGTGAGAAGCATTCACCCTATCATGTTCGATGAAAAGCCTTTGTAAAGGTTCAGAAGCTCTGTTATTATGTGATACTTGCTGAAAAGGCTCGTAAATATAGGAATATCTATATCAGAGATATTTGTAAAGGAACCTAATGCCTTCGTTTATGGCTCAGAAAATTTCAGTGTATCACTTTAATTAGGTTTTTTTTTTCATGTGTGTTGGTGGGTCAGCCCCTAAAGTATTATATGTGAGCTGATCTGAATAGGCTACTTATTTTAAAACTTGGTATTAAATAGGGAGATTATGGGGTTATAATAGGAGGAGCGGAAACATCGCTTAATATTGTTATTGTTATACTAAAACCATTAGTTGTTTGGCATTCAGATGAATTAAACCCATTTAGGGCAGCTGTGAGGCATGCTAAGAAATTGATTAAAAAATCACAACTATTGGTTTTATTTAATTACAATAAATGAATAAATATAACTAAATAATAATTAAATACTTTTATGGAATGTGTCATGTTAAACAACACAAACCTAATTTAAATTAGCCATATTTATAAAAACTAAATCCAAATACAAAAATTACGTCGAAGTCTTCTACGTCGTTGTTATCCAGAAACGTGGCCAGTTGATTGGCAGCATTACTTTTATGAGTGGTCTCTTGCAAGTTAATTTTTGCCATCTGCTTAATCTAGCCTTGTCTGTTACGACTTTAATAAAATTGTAGTGTCCAGCCAGGACTTACAAAAAAAAAAAATCTAAACTAAACGACTAGAGCTAGCGCAAGATAAGTTGGCGCGTGGCCGAAATTGGAAACAAATCGTTTGACGTTTATGTCATGTTAAATTACTATAATGTAAAATTATTATACGCTAAGGGATTACCCGTGTGTATCGGCTTAGGATATCACTGAGGAGGACAGCAAGGGGTTGGCTGGATCAAGTATTGGCAGGCAGCATTGACATGTTAATTTGGTTTTTGTATGTTTTAAAAATGAACTTTCACTTTCCTTAAATGTGTTCCTATATTATGTGTAAAATAATAAATTATAATTTAATATGAAGAAACCTGAAATAATAAAAAGACTGCTGGAATCAATCTTTGAATTATAAGTCACACTCTGTCATTATACTTTAACCTTTGATAGCCATGGTCTCCACGTGTCAATGAAACGTGTTTGTTATTTTAATTCAATGGTAATTGATTATACCGGTAATTAGTAGTCAACTCTGCCTTAAATGATGGTTCTAAACTTTTTACGATATTTATTGTCCCCGAACACGGGCCACAAAACACGCCGCTTCAAGCTTTTGTTTGAGGCGGCCTTTTTTGTGGCTCGTGTGCAGCGGTGCCACTATAAAAAAACGCTTGAAGTGGCTTCAAGTCTATGACACAATGGCGTGGCGAGCCAATCACTGACATCCCCCGCCCCCGCGTCTCACTGACATCCCCCGCCCCCACGTCTCAATTTGCACCATTAAAGAGACCGAATATTTGACTTCTGCGCAACTTGAAGCCAGCGCTCACGATTCGTTCCTGTAATTGTAGGTATGGTTTTAGTCAGTAAAAGACTGACACGCCCTCTCGCTCCACCCGAAAGCGGGAGAAGTCATTAGATCATTTCCTACCTTCAAAAAAGCTCTGGCAGTAGGCATCGGCGATAACTGGCCTTACTGGCCCCGTCTGTTTTACTGATACAGTTAGGTACTGCGTAATACTGTTAGTAAATGGAAGCTTCCTTTATTATTTTTGTACTGTGTGTGAGTGTTAAACTATTAATATTGTACGCACGTTTTAGCAGGCGTGCGTAAATGTTCGTATATTTACACTAGTATTAATGGAATGTGCTACGATCAAAGAGTGAATTGTCATCGGCGCCATTATTATGATAACGGCGTCTAATTAATATTATACATTATAATGCGTTTGTTTGTCGGTCTACGCTTGTACGCCTTTACAAAGAATCCGCAGGAGAACCAAGGTTACCGACATAACCCAAAGAATCGCCAAACCTAAGTGGTAGTGGCCAAGACACATAGCTTACAGAAGAGATTGTCGATGGGGGCGAAAAGCCTCCCACAAGGGGGACCGATGACTTGGTGAGACTCGCGAGAATCCGATGGATGCGAGACGCATTGGACCGGTCATTATGGCGACTATTGAGGGAGGCCTATGTCCAAAAGTGGATGTCTTTCGGTTGAAATGATGACGATGATGATACACGCCTTTATTATTTGCCTAACCTATTTCATTGGTCTTGCAGTTGCAAGAGCAGCTTCTGAGCGTGAGCTGATGAAAACTAGGATAGGTTTGATTCTAGGGACAGGCAACATGTGCTATTTTTCATTAGAAAAGCCTTTATGTTGCCCGGAGTTTTGCAAGCTGGTGGTAGGACATCCTCGTGTCTCAGAAAATACGTAAGTATAGGCGTTATAGTCCTGCACCCGTTCTCTCTCCGGTCTTGTCGGATTGTCGTCCCATCGGACTATGAGAGGCACAGAGACCACATGTGTTTGCGCACACACTAGTGCGCAATAATATCTTCTACGTACTTGGCTAATCTCCGTTGAGATTCGGTCGTAAGAATTATATTTATATTTGATTTTTTTTATTCTATTGTTCATTATGAAATTTCGAACACAGCATAAGAATATAGGTTACTTCGTGACAAAAAAGAGAAAAAAATAACGCATACAAATCCGCGTACAAAAGCTAGTATACGTATAAATTTATGCGTCTCTTTATAGATGTTATGGGTGAATTAATTAACATATCTGGCATGTGGATTGGTATTCATACTATGAGAATTGTAATACCGACATAGTGACATAATTACTAGGTACATCGACACTTCCTACTGTGATTAGTCAACTGCTTATCAAATATCTTGGATACCAGTATCTTTTCTTAGGATTTAATTTTGTGTAATAGCAATAAAAGTGACTATTTATTTATGTTTGTTCATACTAAACTGTGAACTGACTGAAAGTTTACATAACACATTATTGTCTTCTTGAAAACATGGTAACAGTGTGCAGTGATTTTATAGGATGGAAGGGTTTTTTTTTCGGTGGAAAAGTCATCTAATGACATCCCCCGCTCTGGGCGGAGCGGGAGATAGTGTCAGACTTTTACTGACTAAAAACCCACTCCTGTTCCTTCGATGCCTTTCGTACCGAGGCAGAGCTACCTTTCGGAGCTAACCCTGGCCCCAGTAGGCTTCGGTCCAGCTGGGCCCCTGCTGTTGCTGACAACTCCTTGAGGCGTGCGGGAACAGTGCGCGCCGTCGATGACTTGGGCCTGGACAGTTACCGGAGGTCGGACAACGAGCTACCCATTGCTCGCCGTCCGCAAGTCCGCGCCTACCGGGGCCGGAAATCGGGATCGAAATCCCGGCGGAGGCTGGGGCGCTGTGAGCGCCGTTGCCTGTTACAGTCGGCCTCCTCCTTTGTAGGATGGAAGAGTAGGATATATGGTCTTAGAATTAATGTTTTGAAGGCACAAAATTATAAAAATATTTGGTATGTTTGGCGAAAACAACAAACACATCTCAAGACAAAATGCAATAAGCCATTTACACCCTAGGGCGTGCCAAAGAAATATATATATATTAAATAATTAAGTGCATACGTTTATATCTCGTAAATTTAAGGACTAAAATAATTTGCGGTCTTTCTGTCTGTTTATAATTGTAATAGCTAGAGTGAATAGGCCAGTGGAATCGCAGTCAAGCACTAGCCTTATATATCATTTTGACTGGCCTGTTGGTCTAGTGGTTAGTGGCCCTGACTGCTATGCTGAAGGTCGTGGGTTCGATTCCCACCCAGGACAAATGTTTGTGTATTGAGCATGATCATTTGTTCTGTGTCTGGGTTTATTTTGTCTATAATATTTTACTATAGTATTTAGAAATATAGTATGTTTATCAGTTGTCTAGGACTTGTTTTCACACAAGCTCTGCTTAGCTAGGGACTTGACGGCGGCGTTATGTGATAGTTACGGATTAAGTATGTTGAAAACCGTAAGCCTCTTTCTGCCATAGTCGGGTAAAAATGTATGGGGACTTGGGGAGTACAATTTCTCATAATTTTACTCTCGATACATTTTTACATTTTTTTTTATTATAAATGTGTATCTATTTATTTTGAAAATTGAAGGTAAATATAAATATATAGTAGGGATCGCATTACTGTATTGTAGCTGTTATGTTTTCATTTACGACACTTAAAATGAACAAATAAATAAAACGTGACAAACATTACTCACTCACGTCAATAAAAACTAAAGTAAGACTCGAATTAACGTCTAAAAAGTTCGCATAGTTTCGTAACATTACGAATATTTGAACAAAGAGCATGATTAACATTTGAGTAACGCGTTCGACTCACGCGCACCCTCAACGGAGATGTGATTCAGAGCTGTAAAGCTGGCTTTTCACTATAGAATATAATATACTTTATTGAGATATAATATTTTATCGTTTGTCAATTGTCATACATTTTATATGAGACCGTTTACACTGTGCTATAATATATGTTACATTCTCTTTTTTTTTGGTTGGGAAAATCATCCAATGACAACCCCCGCTCTTGGGCGGAGCGGCAGATAGTGTCAGACTCTTACTGACTAAAAACCCCACCCTGTTCCTTCTAGCCTTCATACCGAAGCTCGAGTTCCCTTTCGTATAATCCTTCCCCCAGTAGGCTTCGACCCGGCTGGGCCCCTGCTGTTGCTGACAACTCCTTTTGGCGCGCGGGAACAGTGCGCGTCGTGGACGACTTGGGTCTGGTCCGGACAATTACCGGACGGTCGAGCTACACATTGCTCACTGTCCGCAAGCCCGCGGTATATTTTACATCCTAAACTATATTTTTTCCGCCAACTTAACGATATTTATATCTAACACTAGCTTTTGCCTCAGCTTTGCTTTTGTATCTACATAAAATATAGCCTGTCACTCAGAAATAAAGTAGCTTTCTATCAGTGAAAAAATTTTAGCAATCGGACCAGTACTTTCAGAGATTACCTCCTACAACCAAAAAAATTAACAACCTTTTTATAATATTAGTGTAGAAGTGTAGATCAAAATTTCCAAATGGATGTGACCAAGAATTCAAAGATATGTGACATTCACTGGGCCCGTGTGGTGGATTACGGCCCATTCCCTCTCCTAAATAGGAGGCCTGAGTCCCAGCAGTGGCTGATGATGATGATGAGAAGTGTAGATGTCGCAGTAAGATAGATAAAGCCGTAATATAGTTATATCCCTAGGGATATAATTATATACCGTAACATAGTTATACGAAAGCGATTCTTTACTATCTCACTAGGAATATAGTTATAAAACCGTCGAAGTTTAGTGATATACTTAAATTACTAGATTAAGTTCAGTGTTATAAATATATTAGGGTTTGTCTCAAAAAAGTCATATTGTATGAGATGGCTCAAGATGTAATTTATATTACATCTTATAGTGAAAGGCCGGCTTTACGGCTTTCGTCCACACTTCTGGTTGAGAGCCAAACAAATGCACTGATAATGAGAAATGTATTAACTAACATCGCGAACGTTCTTAGAATCTTAGTCAATGATGCGAACAATTTTCTTATAATTACTTTGTTTTAGTGTTCTCCGTATCGAAAGAGTTATTTCATCTTTGACTGAAAATAACCACTTGTTAATCGGTAGTGAATAAATCAAGATTCTTCTACGTAGGTACCGCAATCATAGTTTATTTTTTTAATATCTGTGGTCCTATGTGCTATGGATTTTTATAGGGTCTCAATGCTCAGTTTTCAAACTCAATTTCACAATAAGATGACACAATTTATAAAATGGGGCTAGTTGTAGATGGTAATTAAAAACATCACAAACTATTATCTTGTAATTAAATTCTAATTTAATTTTTAATATAATATGTATTTATTATAAATAGGTATTTATTATTTAAGTTTGAAATCTATTATCTAGTAGTTACTCATTTAAATTGAACTTTATTTAATTTCATTTAATTTTTAATTTTTCTGTTTTAATTATTGCATAGCACCATGTAGGTATATAGGAAGAAGAAACTAACTCCTAAAATACAAGTATGTCCAGCTCAGGAGTCAGGGCTTTATTAGTTTATATAAATGAAACCAATACTTATTATAAAAAGGAAAAGTTTTTTTTTTAAGTCTCTGATAGTACTGGTCTGATTGTGAGAATTTTTCACCGATCAAAAGCTGCTTTATTCCTGAGTGACATAGACTGTCTTTCATGTAGGCTGCCGAAGCTGCGGGCAAAAGCTAGTATGAAATGCAGAAAGAATATCTGATAAACAAAATTCTGAAATACGGCCCATTGAATAATTTCATATTAATTCAGATCGCCACATTTTTTCGGTCACTGATCGTAATACCTATTTAAGTTCATTGCACGTGACAGTTCACGTTGGAGGACTCCCGGCTTTGCTCACGCTCGTATTTCGGACTCAAGTCTTTATTCATGAGCTCTCGAGGCGCTCAGCGAGGTCGCCGGTCGACCTCGGCTTGAGAGAAGCCACACGCTTGTAAACTTCCTGGCTTTACACGAAAATCGCTGTTTGAAAACTTCAGGGAAATCTTTTGTACTTTAGAAACTGGTACTGTATTGCTTGCCTTTTTACGGACTTTTAGATTTAGTGAAACTGCTGTGTTGCGTCTACTCAAATAAAAATCAGATGCGTCAATTTCCTCTTTCCTTTCGAAACAATTCATTTCAACAACAGCATACAATACAACAACATATTATTAATTTAAATTATTAGTTATTTATCTTATTCACATATAATTTCCATTATTGAATATTTCTTAAAAATAATATTAAAAAGACACTTTAAACTATAAACAAGTGCGAGTCGGACTCGCCCATGAAGGGTTCCGTAGCAGCAAGTAACATAATATACAAGTTCTTGTTATGTGTTGTAACTTTGATCGATGTTTTAACAATAGTGTATTTTTTTCGGTTTATGACGTATTAAAAAAAAACTACTTACTGGATTTCGTTCAAACCAATTTTCGTTGGTAGTTTTTATAGTAATGTATATCATATATTTTTTTTAGTTTTATCATTCTCTTATCTTAGAAGTTAGAGGGGGGGGGACACACATTTTACCACTTTGGAAGTGTCTCTCGCGCAAACTATTCAGTTTAGAATAAATTGATATTAGAAACCTCAGTATCATTTTTGAAGACCTATCCATAGATACCCCACACGCATGGGTTGGATGAAAAAAAAAATTTTGAGTTTCAGTTCTATGTATGGGGACCCCCAAAATTTATTGCTTTTTTTCTATTTTTGTGTGAAAATCTTAATGCGGTTCACAGAATACATCTACTTACAAAGTTTCAACAGTATAGCTCTTATAGTTTCGGAAAAAAGTGGCTGTGACATACGGACGGACAGACAGACAGACAGACAGACAGACAGACAGACAGACATGACGAATCTATAAGGGTTCCGTTTTTTGCCATTTGGCTACGGAACCCTAAAAAAGATTATTACCTATTATGTTACAGTTTTCATTATTATACAATCTGCACCTTTGGCCCCATCACAACAGTGCGATAAAGTTATGAATATTGTAAATAATACTAAGTAAGTCATGTAGGTACCTGCCTCGTTCTCTCATTCGGTAACGTACTAAAAACTTAACCCATATTGTGCTCCATCAGAGTTGGGTAATAAAACTAGGCGATGTTTACAAGTTTTAAGTAAAAATGATTGCGCTGATAATCCCAAACGGATGTGATATGACACTGTACCTAATTATGGGAATGTATCATTGGTTTCTCCCCCTGTTGGTTTGATAACATTGTACTGCCCAGAAATTGGTTTTTTTTCTGCTAGAACCACCCATGTTTTCTAGCACAATAAAACATCGTGACGAAGCAGGTGTGTCCTAAAACCAAAAACTCGAAGACACGTGACATGGACCTAGACCATGAGGTTTAAAGTAAGATTGTTTTAATCTTGTTTCGGTGTGGGTAAGAGAGAGCTATACAGGTTGTCTAGCGCCATCTCTTACCCACACTGAAACAAGATTAAAACAATCTTACTTTGAACGTCATGGTTACGCCGATGGTACTAATCCGTATTGGACCCGCGTGGTGGATTACGGCCGATGTCCTCTCCTAGAGAGGAGTCCTGAGTCTAAGCAGTGGGAGCATTTTAACCTTTCAATTGTGATAATTGCAGACACAATTGAAAGACAATAGGTGCGCGAACGCCGGCGTTCGCTTGGGGTTTAATGAATTAAGGCTGATAATACAATGCTATGTTATACTAATATACTAGTATGTACTACTGCTGTACATAATATCTATCAGCTAGTGGCTATTAGTAATAATTTATCAAGAGCAGTTCCAATCTCGACCTTCCTCTTCCTATTAATTTGAACATTAAAATAAATACGAAGTAAATTCGGCCAGTAATAAATAATTTACAGGTTTTTCAGAAATGAGGTTACAGGAAAACCAGATTCATTTTTATTAAGTAGTCATGTTCATGAAATTCAGGAATCGTCTGTTCGGTAAACCATGTTTCCGGTAAAAATAAGATTTCCTTGAATTTGTTGAGAAGAGTGTCGAATGAGTCAGTGTTATACATGAAGGTAATCGGTTTATTCGATAATACAAAGTAGTTGATTGTGGCAGTTGATCTTGATAGTGTAAAATTAAAATTATTTTGCCGTTTTTTATTTAGAATTTAAGCTTGAGAATCTGAAGTTAAAAAGTTTTTTGTTATTTAAAAAAACTGGCCAAGAGCATGTCGGGCCACGCTCAGTTTAGGGTTCCGTCGTTTCCCGTCCATCACAATAAGTGTACCCACTTATGAAGTTAAAAAAATGCTTGCATATACACTTATATAAATTATTTTGTAGTACCCTGTTGTCTTTTTTGTACAAAAACTGTTCTTTCCATCAAGTTCAAAATAATTTTCCTAGAAAGTCCTTATAAAGTTCTACTTTTCAGATTTTTTTCATATTTTCTAAACTTATGGTTCAAAAGTTAGAGGGAGCACACATTGTTTTTTACTTTTGAAGCGATTATTTCCGAAATTATTGACATTATCAAAAAATGATTTTAGTAAACCCCTATTCATTTTTAAATACCTATCCAACGATATATCACACGTTAGGGTTGAAATTAAAAAAAAATCTCAATCTACTACCCTAATAAAACATTTTTTTCTAATTTTTATTTTTACCACTTTGTCGGCGTGATTGATATACATATTGGTACCAAATTTCAGCTTTCTAGTGCTAACGGTCACAGAGATTAAGCGAGGACGGACAGACAGACAGACGGACAGACGGACAGACAGACATGGCGAAACTATAAGGGTTCCTAGTTGACTACGGAACCCTAAAAAGACCGTTGTGTTACTTTTTGGTGTACAATAAAGTTTATTCTATTTTATTCTACTCTATTTGTGCCTTTTAAGCAACAAATAAATTAGTTAGTTAAAAGTAAACAATGAAATGCATATCATTTTATTTTCATATTTATATATGACATAGGTAGGTTGTGATGAATATTTTATTTGTATTATTTTAAAATTATACACTGGAAAGAGAAATTGGACTGTAGGGCCACCTGTTTGAGCTGCGGGAATATTCGAAAGATTTACCGTGGCCCTGGAGCGCAAAGGGCAACCGAAGGCACACAGGTGGGTTTTAGTCAGTTAACACCCTCTCGCCTTACCCAGAGCAGGAGAAGATATTTTATGATTTCTCATTTTAAAAGAGGGGTAGTTCGAATGAGTGATAGAATTATATTCGTTACGTACATTCTCCGAATATAATTTTACCACTTATTACTAACACTTATTATTCAAATATAGATCTCTGGGAGCGCTGCGGTGAAACCTCGATAGACCAGCAGATCAAACGCCGCAAATGTAACTGGATCGGCCACACGCTTCGAAGGGATCCTGAACATATACCAAGGAAGCCCTAGATTGGAACCCTCAAGGAAAGCGTAAACGTGGTAGCCCTAAGCAGACCTGGCGACGAACGGTCATCGCAGAGGCGAAGAACATTGGGAAGACCTGAAGCGAAATGAAATGCGAAGCTCAAGACCGAACGGGATGGCGGCGCACTGTGGACGCCCTCTGACACATCTAAGGGACACAGGAACTTAAGTCAGACCTACATTCTCCTGATATAGAAAATCTATTTATTTATTTATTTATTTATACTTCATGCACATAAAAGTACAGAGGCGGACTTAATGCCTTAGGCATTTTCTTCCAGTCAACCTTTGGGTGGTGCAGAGAAAAACAGTGGTAGGTGCAATAAAAAAAAAAAGAAAGAGATAAGGTGATTCCAAGAATTGATATACTATTAAACCATAAATATTAAAATACACTTACAATAATATAATATATACATACTCAAATTAATAAACTACATACATATAATATACCCTAATATAATCAAACAATTGGTTCAAATCGACAATTGGAAAACTTTAACGCTGTGATGATACTACTGCCAACCTCTTGCGAATTATCTCGCGAACTTTAGCTTTGAATGCTAATCGGTTTGAAATCCCCGCTTGTCCGGCTTTGATTATCTAACCATTATGATACGTACATGATGCTGTGTAACATATAGGTATAGTTTCCCGTTTTTATAGTGTTTCACAATATTATTCCAGAGTTGTTTGTTCCAATTTTTGTGGGAAAAACCCGTATGAAGTAATGTGATTAAATTTTTTGGAATAACAAAACTTCATGATTCATCAGTGAATTATGGTTAACCTTTTGAATGTCTTATGTTACACAGTTCGACATAAGCAATTGTCTTTCTATTTTGTCTCTAATTACGGCATTCAAAGTGTTAACTAGCTTTTGCTCTTGACAGTGACTGAAAAGTTGAAAGGGAATCGTTTGTCTTGGTACGGTCATGTGAAAAGGAGGGATGAAACGCATGTTGCTAAAAAAGTTATGAGTTTACATGTGGATGGATGGAGGGGAAGAGGGAGGCCAAAGAAAAGATGGATGGATTGTGTGAGAAGCGATATGAAAGAAAAGGGAGTTAGTGATAGCGTGACGAGTGACAGGACAGAATGGAAGAAAAAAAACGTGTTGCGCCGACCCCAAATAAAACGGGACTAGGGCAGGAAGATGATGATGGTCGGTTATTCCGGATGCGAAGTCGAAGTCGAAGCCAGATGATAAGTAGTCTTTTTTAGGCGGGAAAATCATCCAATGACATCCCCCGCTCTTGGGCGGAGCGGGAGATAGAGGGCAACAGGGCTCTGGGAATCTCTTTCGCATCACCCACGGTCCCAGTAAGGCTTCGATCCTGCTGGGCTCCTATCGTTTCTAACAACTCCTTGAGGCGCGCGTGGAAAACTACGAGCCTTCGAAGACTTGGACTCGGTCCGGACGTTTACCGGATGGTGGGACAATTGGTCCGCAATTCCGCAAAGTGAAAAGTAGTCTAATTTTATGAAAATCGGTTCAAAGTGGTGTAATTGTGAAAGCGTTTGATAGAAAGTGGATAGACAGAATACCACATTTATAATATTAGTCCTATATTAGATAAGTGTTTTTAAGATCTCCCTATAATCTTTGTAAAAACAAATGGAGATCCTACTTATTTCTAGTTCATAATATCTAACGATATTCAAAGAGATTTCTCGAAATAATCTGTTGTTTGCGTTTAGAACAAAACCTTATATTTAGATGTTTGAACTTTTATTTTTTTCAGTACACTAAACTCTACCGTTGCAGTAAATAAACTCGCAAATGGACCGCAGTAACGAGGTTTTCTTTTTTGAGGTGGAGCGAAAGGGCGGGTTAGAGTTATTTTACTGACTAAAACCCAGCCGTATCGTTTAGTTGCCCTTGGCGGTTCAGGACTACGGTAATATGACTTAAAAGAGTGTCCATGGAGTTTCTTGCTCATTCTTCTCCATAGAGATTTACGCTTTGGTACGATAAAAGCTTGTAATAAAAATTATAAATATTATTACAAGCTTTTATTTAGGTTTCACCTGTCCTGATGTTTGTCGGTAATCGAATCTTCTAAATTAAATTTGATCCACTTTCCGGTTAACGATTGAGCTGAAATGCATGCATTTGTAAATCATATGACAATGCAAAATTATTATAACAAGGAGCTGATCTGATGATGGAACCGGAAGGTGGCTATAGGAACTTGGTAAATACAAGACAACCCCATAGAGTTTGGCCTCGTATGATTCGTCTTGACGAGTATTAATTATATAGGTATATCGAGTTATAAAAGCTTGCCATGAAAAAATGATTTTCATTAAAAGCTAGTTTTTTTTTTGACTGACCGACCTTTTGACAATTCATAAGTGCCTGTAATTGATCCATTTGAAAAAACATTTCTGATTTCTTTTGATTACTGGTATCTCTTTAAAAAATTCCCGTAGTATTAGCTGGCATCGGCCCTCCTAGGCCTCTATACGGTTTTGGTGATACCTCCCCTCTTTGAGGCGCGTAAAACATTATGCTCGGTTGATGACTCGGGCACGGTCGTTACCGGATAGCTGGACGGCGAGCTACCCATTGCTTGTCATCCGCATGCTGTACAGTTACAAGATTCTTAATGGTAGACAACGAACTTACTGCATATAAATTATTGGTATTCAGCTGATCCTATTAGGTATTGTTAAAAAAGGTTCATCTTCAATCACGGTCGATATCAAAATTGGACAATACTTAGACCATTTTAAACACAATACCCTCAAATTGAGGCATCGACTTACTATAATTATCAGGTCGTGAGGTCACACTATAGTTTGTCTCCAATTGGGAACACATTTTAGAACTCCTAGGTAATTATGGAGGCAATTACTAGTGAGTTTAAATTATGGAGTAAATTACTAGTGAGTTTAAATTATTCTTTGTCGATAAATTAATTGCCGTGGCACAATAATTCTGTTGTTTTATTAATAGTTTCGTGCCGGAAGAAGCGAGCTTTGGAAAACAATCACCCACAAGGGGGACTGATGATCTAGTTAGGGTCGCAGGAATCCCGATGTATATGTCGCAGCCATCTGGTTAAATTAGCCATCCATTTGGGCGCCTAGGACGTTCGTTAAACGCTTAAAGATTGCATTGATACCTACTGAAAGGTAGGTATTTCTCTATAAACCACTTACTATCAATGCCAGACAATATAGTTATTATTTTAACGGTTTCCCACTGAAAAAACAAAAATATTTTGTGTGGGATCGAGTATTTCTGTAGTTTGTATATTGCGCAATAGATGGCGCTACTACATAACTACAAACAAACATTATTTTAACAATATCGTTAAACAATAGAAGCTAGTACCCGCAGAACCAATATCTAAGTGGTATTGTATTGTTATTTAATAGCTAGCGTCGTGGTTTGGCTGTATACAGCAGTGGTCACTGCCTTGCCGCCATTTGGCAAGCCACCAATGTTACATGTTGTGCTAAAAGTCGCTACACACTGTGGTGTAACTGAAAATTATGTTCGGTTCAGTGGTGCAAGGATTATCTTGCAGTTTATTGTTTAAGCTCCAGTTATTGGTATTGAGCCACCAAGCGTAGTATTCATTCGCCTAGTGAATGAATTTAAAAGGCAGAAAAGCGTTAGTTTTAGATTCAAAATAGATGTATTCTATACTTTTAGAGCATGCTTTATTTTTGTTAACTGGCTTATTTTTGTATACGTACATGAGAAAAATATTAATAAACTTTATCAAAGAAAGAAAAGAGAAAGAAAAGAAAGAAAACATGTTTATTCTGCCCGTATGGACACACAAATAATTACAAAATAAAAACTAATAAAAGAAAAACAAAATAAAAATAAAAATTAGTTGCCATAACGACAAGTGTAGACCAGGCCTAACAGATTGGAACCATAGACAACTATTGTTGTCTAGGTTGTCTATTAAAACACGCGTAATAATAATATATAATTTGTCTTTTATTAATGTGTGTGATATATAATATATATCACACACATTAATAAAAATTATCACATCGAATTTGGCACATACAATCTCAATATTATAATATGTAATTGGATTGTTAAAATTTAACAATCGTACCAGTACTTTCAGAGAATACCTACCTCCTACAAACAAAAAAATAAAAAACCAAATTTACCTCTTCACAATATTAGTGTAGAAGTGTAGATAAAAACATTTTGAGCTTTTTTAATCTCTCTTGGAACTTCTTTCTATTTTTACGGCAGCGGCGGTAAAACCATTGGTAAAAGTTAGTACTATATTACATATTCCGCCTTTTTCCCATGGGGAGAGGCAGGTTATAGAAACTGCTTTACCTGATAGAATCCGTACTTAAACTCATACTGTTAATTTTTGCTAGAAAATCTCCACCAGTTTGGTCTGCATTTGAAAAGAAATGTCATTTCCGTAAACAACATTAGGTAATATAAAACGGTAAACGCTTTAAAGACCAAAGCTGAAAACTCCGACCTTGGTTAAAAAGCTCAGTGCAAACTCGTGTACCTGTCACCCAATTAAATTGGACAATAACTTTGATTCCGCAGCCTGACTATAAATGCAAAACGTGATGTCCACGTTGCACTGCAGTGGAAACCTGGCCTTAATTTATCGTAGTAAAGCGAGAACTACACTAGACCGACGCACACGTGGACGATGCCTGATGTATACGTAGAATGACGTCGCTAAGTTTCCATATAAAATGTATGGAGACCGACGCGCCCAGATCGGGTGTGTGACACACGTCTAAGCAGCGTAGTTGTTCTACCTTAATTTACAGTAGTAAAGCGAAAACTACTTGTACCTACGTAGCGGCGCGGGACGTGGCGTCGCGGGGCATGGGTCTAATGTACAATTACCGGCACGGATCTTGAGCGCCGAAGTCAAAGTTGCAATATTAGCTGTGCTAGTCTAGCTGCTATATGTATAGAGACCTACGCGTCCAGATCGGTGTACGTCACTCACGTGTGCGCAATGTAGCACCACCTTTAGTGTCACACTAGTGTACTGCGAGTACACGTGAACAGACACGTGTGGTATTATGTAAGGGGTCGCGCTGTCTGTTGTTCGGACTTTGATCTATAAAATTACTACTAACACTTTGCTAGCGACTTTGTTCGCGAGAATATTTTCATAGAAAGTTTTGAAAAAGAATTGATGGCAGTTGTTATTATTTATTTTGATGGTCGTTGTAATTTAAGAGTTTGTATTTATCTAAATGTAATTCAAGAAATTCGTTAAGGTTCTTCCAATCAGAAATCTTGAAACGATGCTCGGTGGGAGCATCGTTTAGAGTTTTAGAGCAATTCATTGTATTTATCGTATCAAGCTGGGCGCTATCCCCCACGACGCGCGTCAACCCCGTTTATTTCTTTAGAAGTATATTAAAAAACGAGAAGTATTCCGCATCGGTCGCAAGACAAATTTACCCACTTGTATCAAAATATACTATTTGTGTACGATTTGACATAAATAACAGTTATGTAGAAGTAAACGTAAATAAAAGTGAACTCTATCAAGTGCGTTAAAAACTCGCTTTAAGCCTTCTCAATTTTTTAATAAATGTTTTCATCAAACTATAATTAATTAATAGGAGATTAAGCATTGACATACAACGTGGCAATTCCGCCAATCTTTTGGGCACGCTTCCAGTCGACATCGATATGATCGATGATTTTGACGCCCCATTTAATAGAATAGTTTTAATTAGTAAAGTGTCTTTATTTTTCATGTTCTATCTATTTCTAAATAAAAATACTTATATAGGTATTAATAGGAGTGGACTACATTATAGCTGTTTCCAAGTTATTATAAATGAATGTTACAGACTGGCTTTATGAAAGTGAAGCGTCTTTCATAATATTTATCAGACGGTGTGATATTTGAAAGATGAAAAGTAATGCCTGTCATCGGTCACCTTACGTCTGTAGGTTACGCAAATAAAAAGAGCGATTAGTGATTGAATTCGTTTGTAATTTTAAGTAATAAACGCATTTTCGTATCTAATGGTGACCTACTGTTTACTTGTAAGTAAATCACAGTCAGTATTTAAGTTTGTAGTCAAATCCATTTATAGAAATCAACAGAAAAACCCTCGATTAAGTCAATCTACACCAATATTATAAATAGGGATTTTTTTTATTTTTATGTGTATGTTTGTAGTAAATAAACTCAAAAACTACTGTGCCGATTTTAAAAATTCTTTCACCATTGAAAAGCTACATTCACCCTGAGTAACATAGGCTTTAAATAAATATAGCTAATAATGTCCGTGCGAAGCCGGGACAGGCCGCTAGTAAATGATAATTTCTCTGAGCCGAGTCGAGAAAATGGCTTAGAATGTCCCGAAATGACTTTTTTTTATCGCTAAATCTTGTGTTTTAACACTATCTCGATATTACGAGTATACGACACAATTTACGACTTTAATTAAGCTTTCGAATACCATAATTGAGACACAATTGAGAGAAAATGAGAGAGCAAACGCTTTCGCTTGGGGTTTAAAGAATTAAATTAAATTTGAGTCACAAAAATCAGCTCCCTTAATAGAACGGAACCTATTAATTCCATGTACGGGATAAAATCCAACATGATTTCGCTCGCAAGCCAGCCCAAGTTAAATTGTCTGTCGTGTCGGCTATCAGGAATTTAACAGGATTTCATCACAACTCCGTCCAATACGTTCCTTGTGATTACTATTCATGTAATTTGCATACAGTTATGTAACATCCTATTCATCAGTTAATCTATCAGCAATAACTGGTAATATATTCGTTATGATGAATATCATAAGCTTACAGTTTAATGGCCTGGAAGGTTTTATACGGAGAATATATACTTATAACTACAAACATGGCAGACTACAAAGAAGATCGCGGGACGAGCTGGATGGCTTCCTTAAAAATAGGAATGACAAAGCAAGGAACTCTGATAATTGGAAAGAATGAAAAAAAAAAGAAAGAAAGAAAAACGTTTATTGGAATGGAGGGAAAGCTTTGCCCAGCAATGAGACAATATAGCTAGTTATAATAATAATAATATTAGTCTGGGCTCATAAGCCTACGACAGCATTTAAAATAAAAATTGTATTGATCACTAGATGTCTCCCTACCAGTAGGCCTGTCAAGTGCAAGATAGACATGTTCTTTTTTTTCGATTGATATCTTTTTCCGCTTTGGGTAGAGCGAGAGGGAGTGTCATACTTTTACTGACTTAAACCTACCTGTTTTCCTACATTTACCCTTTGCGTTTCAGGGCCTAAGTTTATTTTAATATTCCATCTGATCCGGCTCATAGACAAGGTGGTGAATATCATCCCGATAAACGACAACTTACGTTGTTCTAGTAACCCTGGAAAGCTTAGACCTAAGCTTACCAGGGCCACCAGAACAACGGAAGTTGTAAGCTTGTCAGGGTCACCAGAACAACGGAAGTTGTAAGCTTGTCAGGGTCACCAGAACAATGTAAGTTGGAAGCTTGTCAGGGTCACCAGAACAACGTAAGTTGTAAGCTTGTCAGGGTCACCAGATCAACGTAAGTTGTAAGCTTGTCAGGGTCACCAGAACAACGTAAGTTGTAAGCTTTCCAGGGTCACCAGAACAACGTAAGTTGTAAGCTTGTCAGGGTCACCAGAACAACTTAGTTGTAAGCTTGTCAGGGTCACCAGAACAACGTAAGTTGTAAGCTTGTCAGGGTCACCAGAACAACGTAAGTTGTAAGCTTTCCAGGGTCACCAGAACAACGTAAGCTGTAAGCTTGTCAGGGTCACCAGAACAACGTAAGTTGTAAGCTTGTCAGGGTCACCTGAACAACGTAAGTTGTAAACTTGTCAGGGTCACCAGAACAACGTAAGTTGTAAGCTTGTTAGGGTCACCAGAACAACGTAAGTTGTAAGCTTGTCAGGGTCACCAGAACAACGTAAGTTGTAAGCTTGTCAGGGTCACCAGAACAACGTAAGTTGTAAGCTTGTCAGGGTCACCAGAACAACGTAAGTTGTAAGCTTTCCAGGGTCACCAGAACAACGTAAGTTGTAAGCTTGTCAGGGTCACCAGAACAACGTAAGTTGTAAGCTTTCCAGGGTCACCAGACCAACGTAAGTTGTAAGCTTGTCAGGGTCACCAGAACAACGTAAGTTGTAAGCTTTCCAGGGTCACCAGACCAACGTTAGTTGTAAGCTTTCCAGGGTCACCAGACCAACGTAAGTTGTAAGCTTGTCTGTGTCACCAGAACAACGTAAGTGGTCGTTTATCGGGATGATATTCACCATCTTGTCTATGAGCCAGGTATGTATGTCCAGCTGTGAACTTCCATCAAACGAAATGGAAGAATGACTTTTGTACATCCTAACAGAAAGGTAAAAACAAAAAGAAAGGAAAGAAAAAGTTTTCCTTTTCTTATTATTTTTCTTTTTTGTCCCTTTTACTTGCTTTATGAAAAGTACAAACCTACATCTACGACGTATGACCGACTGCTAAGTGCCTAAATCCAATCCACTTACGTCACTAAGGATCACAAACACTCATGACATGAGACATCTATTTATAAGTCAACATGACTCATTATTACATTTAGCATGTAAAATAGACCACTCGCATCAACCAGTCGTACGAACTGCATCTATTTGTACGACTGCATTCAATATTTGTCTATGTATGATAGTAAAATGTAGAGCCATTCATTTCCCTTTGCATTAAAGTCGGGTATTCGTTAGGAAACATCACCATCATCAGCCTTTTTAATGTTCCCACTGCTGGGACTCAGGCCTCTTCTCCAGGAGAGGGAATGGGCCGTAATCCACCACGCGGGCCCAGTGCGGGTTGGTGAATGTCACATGTCTTCGAATTTTTGGTTCTAGGACACGCCGGTTTCCTCACGATGTTTAACGTTTTGAGAGCAGTTGTGATGAAATAAAATTACACAAAATAATGCGCCGGGCTGGGTTTAAACCCGCGACCTACAGCTTGTTAGGAAACAATTGTTAATAATTGTTAGTAATTTCATTCATTAATTCATTTCAGCTGAAAGACGTCCACTGTTGGACATAGGCCTCCTCCAAGCGTCGCCACAACGACAGATCCTGTGCGTCTCGCATCCACCGCATTCCCGCGGCTCTCACCAGCTGGGTTACCATGATGTTTCTTATTCTAGTGTGGGTAAGAGACAGAGCTATACAGGTTGTCTAGCGCCATCTCTTACCCACACTGGAATAAGAATGAAACCATATTACTTTTTACGTCATAGTGAGGTACCAGGACGTCGGTATAATAATTTACCGGTACGGTACCGGTCGGCATTTTAATTTATTTTGGGGAATAATAATTTACCAATCATCTAACACTGCTGGGCAAATCCAAATTATGTTTATTTCTTAGCAAAAAGATAGGCTCTCAATTTACATAGGCACTTAAGCTAGGTTGCGGTTCCATTGTGGGTTTTCAGGAAAATTGACACCACACACAGGATCTTAAATGGGACAGGGCAGGACATGATGTCTAACGAGCTGTGGGCGCATAAAACGCTGGAGTGGTGCCCTGACACAGCAACGCGGCGTCGCGGCAGACCACGAAGGAGATGGCGGGACGACCTGGATGGCTTCTTTAAGAACTGGAATGAGAAAGCGAGGAACCGTGATCGTTGGAAGAAGTGGAGAGAGGTCTTTACCCAGCAGTGGGACAATGGGCAAACTATAAATAAAATAAATAAAGTTGGCGCCACTTAGCCGACAGGTCTTCTACTTTTAAAAACGTGTACATGACGTTGATGTCAATTTAATTAATCTCATTAACTTTAGCGTTTTCTCTCCCAAATTAGTTAACATATTAGCAACTTTTTTAAATGAAAATGATTTAAAATTCTAATTGCTTACTAACATCTACCACGAATGTAAATCTCGACGGTGGACCTTTTCCAGTCGCCGTCTCAACACGACACTGGCAGAATAGTCGCTATCGGCACAATTGCCATTAAAAAAAACTTTAGCGTTTTGAGAGGTGCCTGGACCTGATCACTCAGTGTTGCCACCTGATGAACGCCATTTTAAAAACCCCTCTTTAGTCGTTTCCTCTAGAAGAACCGAAAAGAAACTCCACGGCAAAAACTATTTGGTTTCTGGTAAAAACAACAATATTGAATATTTACTTTAAAAAATGATATATTTGACCACCAGCGACCCTAAATAGATAAGGTTTCTACTTATTTATCTAAAAAAAAATACTTTCATTATTTTATTATTTTATCTTATCGCTCGCTCCGCTAATGGTCATGATTATCACCATTGAAACATGTTTTATAAAATAAATATTTCATTCACTTATCCTTTGTACAATGACATAAAGCCCTACCACGAGCTCTTAACGCGATCCATTTTACGACCTAAAGTGAACTGTTAAAGGGATGGAGCTACAGGGTTATTTGTAAAACTAACAACTTTTAGCACTTATATTATTAACATCACAAACAATAACTTTTGTTCTAAGACTTTTTACAAAACATAATTAACTTTCCAAGAACAAAACCTCAAGATTTCGTTGTTTTATCTAACACATTTTAACTCTGTATTTTGCTACATCTATCGACGCAAGCGCCCCCCGCCGCTCGATACTCGCTCCCTTCCGCTATTGTACTATCGCTTGCTTCGCATAGACTTGTAGTATAAAGTCATAGAACAAAAGCTGTTGTTTATGATGTTAGTAACATAGTATTGAGAGGTTGCTAGTATTTTACAAATAATCCCTTAAAGGGTGTACCTATAGCTCTATCCTTCTTTCTCCTTCGCACGACTGAAATTTTAACACGGCTTTATTTTTATTTTATAGGGGACAAAAAACAGATACATGCCAAAGAAAATACAAAGAAAACCATGAGGCCCAAGCGCCCGAAAAGTGCCATAAAACAGTGACTTTCTGAAGCTTACTCCTCGGTAACGGCCAGGTTGATTCATGAACAACATTATCAACATTTAATTTTTTCGTGCTATTAATACTTTTGTCTAAAAAAAATGTTTAGCAATTTCGCAACTTTTCGCAACTTTTCCCTACTCCTTCGAAACGGCTTGGATCTTTAGAAATATTTTCAAACATAAAAATTGGTGGTTAAATATTCTTCAAAGTGAACATAGCATATGTAAATCAATCAATATTTCGCAAAGAAAATCGATGTAAAGCGCTTTCCGGGCGCTGCTGGGCGCAAATAAATGCACAGATTTGCGTACTGCCGCCTAGGCGGGTGCGAGAGTTGCGTCCACATAATTTCGGCCAGATGGTTTAAGGGACTATAAGCCTTAAAACTGGATGCACAAACACGTAACCCACTCCAATGTCCACATATTAATTAACATTTGAATAACATAAATGAAGGACTGTGGTAAGAGTTAAGAGTTTACAGAATACAGTGCCTTCTGTGAAAGCTTCATGTAAAACCAAATTATTAATTATTTATATAATCATAACATTTAAAAATTTAATTTAATTATTCTTAATTTTATTTAATTTTCATCAATATTTTAAATTCTAGGCTTTGTAAGGAATCTGAATGAAAACTAAACTAATTTATATGTGCATCGTTTGTGACCTTGTTGTACATAATGGCGACTTAATTTTGTTGGCACACCTTTTGAAAGTTGTAGACAAAGAGCTTGGCAACTAGGCAGCTGACACATTCTTCATTATTTTCTCAAAGTTCACATTGATCGTTGGTGGATGATTTCTTTATTACTTCACTAGGCGTTCCCTGCGGCTCTACCTGCGTTTTTGGTTACTGTTCTGCTCCTGTGGGTAATAACGTGATGTTATACAGCATAATAACAGCTTTTCCCGATATATGGGCTTTCTAACATATTTCAATACGAACCAATAATTCCTGAGATTAGCACATAAAAACAAACACTTTAGCTTTATAATAAATACTAGCTTTTGCCAGCGGCTTCGTCCGCGTAAATGTTGCGGATGCGAAGTCGAAGACGGATAAAAAGTAGCCTCTGTCCATTCTTGAAGTTCAAACTTCCTCCTTAAAATCAGTTTAGTAGTTAGTTTATTACTAAAGTGTAACAGACAGACATAGTTCACATTTATAATATTAGTGTGGAAGTATGGATTATGTTGTAATTATATATCGTTGTAGTTACAGATACTTATACATGATCATTTTGTTGAAAAAGAGCAAAAAGACAAAAAAGGAAAAGCTTTATGATGCCTAAAAATTTTTATAAGTATTTTTTTTTTTACATTAGATAAACTAGTGCTTGACTGCGATCCCACCTGATGGTAAGTAGGTAGCGATGCAATCTTTGATGGTGAGGCGCACTAGTTTATTAAGAGCCTATTCACTCTAGCCTTGAAGACACCCAATGTAATGTTCTACAATAGTGTAATAAATAATTCCATTATATTATAAACATCTCATTTCGACCTCTCAACCCTCTAGAGAATAAACATCAAGACACCTTACCTAAGAAACTAATCCATTAATTTATCCAAACAAGCACCGCCGACAGACATAGTTTAATTAATGGAGGACTATTCGCCACGTTTCTATCATTCCCTTGGCCAACGTGCCGACCTAAATAACCATTAGGATGGTACCTAATATTGAACAGTAAGGATAACAGACTTGCCTGGGGGGAAATATCCAGTGGTGTAGTTAAGCCTGGGCGAAGTGGGCCCTAGACCACGGCTTCGCAACCAAAGGGACTTTTTTTTTACAAAACTTTCACACAACGCCGTCTAGTCCTAAGCCAAGCAGAGCGTGATATGAGTCCTAGACAACTGATAAAAGTATTTATATGTTTCTAAAGAATATTTAGAAATACATATGTATAAAATAGAGAAATATATACGGTGAGAAACACACCAACGACCTCCGGCATAGGAGTCAAGGCCATTATTCCCCTAACCACTTGACCAACAGGCCAGTCATTTACAAAGTGCGGGCTTTTTAAGAACAAATGTTTTTTTTTTATAATGGATAGTCTCATCTTCGATCACTATTGCACCTGATGGTAAGCGAAGTGGTCGAACACTGGGCTGCGACAGTCGCTGTCTCGTCTTCGAATTTATAAAAAAAAAAGGCCTCTCTGCTGTACCTTCACCCACACCTAAAGTCCACGCTACGCCTCTGAAAATATCCCAAGTTCTATCTACGTTCTACTCAAACGATTTTGCACGAATTACGATCGTTTCAAACGCTACGAGGTCGAGCCAGGGGACTGATGATGATAGAGAACTGATAACAGGATGGAGGATGATCGATACGCATCAAAATTCAAGGGAAATGTGGGCCTGTGTTTACGAGATCCAATTAGTTTGAGTGAGGCCTTCAGAGATGATCCTTTAACTGCCTTTGAGTGTGGGAAAGCTAAAATGCGTGCGAAAATGAATACAAACTAATTTTTTTATGTTTTTTTCGTTTAATTTTGTTACCAATAAAGGATGATGCTTGATATTGCCCTTATTAATTTGCAAACTGGCTTCATGATATTTTTTAAGGCTTATGCTTTATATAGAATAGGCATTCGAATTTGATAGGAAGAAAAGGAGATGTTCTTCTAATGTCAGTTAGACTTTCTGTTGTAAGTATCTAAGAGTTCGACCTTTAAAATTACTATTTATAGCTCTCACGAAAACGTAACCATACATAGAAATTTCATCTTGCAACTAGTGTCCTACCGAAACCAAAATATAGATAGCTAGCTGGTGAAGAAACATTGACTTAAACTCAAGGAAATAAGAAACGCACCTATCGATTTCCAAACACAAATTCAACCCCTACTATGAAATCTGAGGGCAAAATTCGATTAACAGTTTAACCAGTGTTGACACTGAAACCAATCTCATAGCCATTGCTTCTGACCTTTCCATGTCCATAATTAATTATGGGTTAAAATAGAACTTGCCACCGCTTTAAATTTAAATTTTAAAAGCCTGGTTTGTATATCGAGGGTGTGCAAGCCGACTCATTAACAAGTTGAACCCGACCTACTTTTGAACGATTCAGGTTGCTGTTGACACAACCCAGTTCTTGCTTTCTTGCACCAAGTCTCATTCCGGACGTCAAAAGCTGTTTGAGAGTGTGTTTGTTGGTTTGTATGTAATTATAAGCGAATAAATTCATTGGAATCCGATGTATGAGTGACGCATAGAACTGATCAATATGGCAACATTTTGGTCAGCCTTATGTCCCATAGTGAACGTCTTTCGGCTGAAATAATGATGATGATGTTATGAAATTCATAGGTTTTGTATTTTTTTTTATTATTATTGATAGGCTCGCCCTTGACGACTATCTCACCTGACGGTAAGCGATGATGTGGTCGACGATGGTGCCACGCTAGCCTAGAAGTAACTTATACACTCTTGATTTAAATGTGTTTTAACTTTACAGTCCAGAGATATGGAAATCATCAAGGCTATCAGTCAGATTCAGGTGGAAGAAACGGCCTGAAGTCCAGTGAGGACCTGTGTTAGGAGGAAATTGACAACGCCAGTATTCAAACTTGTAATATAGATATTATAGGTAGGTAAATACAAGAAATAACGGAAAGGTTTGCTTATTTTCGTATGAAGAACTTCTCTATGAACTTATTATTTTCTTGGATAAATACCCTATAAATAAATGCTTCAATATTTTATAATCTATGTGGACGCCGGCGTTCGCTTGATGTTTAACCAAATGGCGCGGAATCATGCGCGAACGATAGAATAGGGTTCGAGTGATGAACGCCATCCTAATCAACTTTACAGTACCCTGGAGTTTTATTTTGAATTTCTTCCAGAATAAAAAATGTAATAGATACATTTGCAGGTTTATCCAAAAAATACGTCTCATTGGGTAAATGGCACATCCTCGGGGACCTAGATTAATTGCGTAGTCCGGAATAAATCGGACAAAAAACGTAATTAGGATTATCCGTTTGATAAAACTTAAATGATGGCCTGGGATTGGAATTACATTTGATAAATTGAGATAGACGATATGAGAAACTGAAGAAATATTCTTTTGATTCTATATGAAATAATTCTTTTGGCTTTGTAGAATCCCAACAATGTGGTTATTTATGTATACGTACATTGAATAAATTACCAAATTTATAGTGCTAAATTGCAGACGATTTGAAATTGAATTGTATAACTGGGTGTATGAAAATTATTTTTATCGTAATATGAATTTCCCGAGTAGGTAGAAACTGTAACGAAGCACGCAAAATTTTATTGTCAACAATGTAATTTTGCGTGCTTTTTTTAAGCAAAACATGTTTGACCTCATTTTGTATTGTAACTCCTTTTTATAACATAGTTTCTTTTTTTGCAAATAAATATTATTATTAATAATACTAGCTCATTCTTCTGGCTTCTTTCCTATAATCTAACCTATAGGTACCGTGTGATTTTTGGGGCTACTAGTCTATGGCTTTCAGAGATACTGAAGCTTTCCATCAGTGAAGGATTGAGTTTAGATTTTGCTTCTTATATTTATAAACTGACGTCTGCTAGTAGCTTCACCCTCATGGAAGTAACAAATTGGACGAAGGAAACGTACTTACGGGAGCATTTATTAAACTGCTCTAAAAAGAAAGACAATCATTTTTTAAATTAAATTAAAAGCAATAACTTATAATATGTTACTTACAATCTCGCGACAAGCTTTAAAATCATAAAAACGCGTTTTATTAAATGTTTCTTTTATATTAATGAATCTTATACGAACATGTGCCCTTTTGATTGACACAATATCGTTGGTAATTAAAAAGGTGCACAAAAACACTACCCGTGTGCCACAGATTTCGTCCAAATCCGTTCAGCTGTTTAAGCTTATAGGAGTAGCAATCACATAAAAATTCATGCTAGATTGACATACGACAGAATATTAGTGTAAAGTGTTGGTTATTGGGTCAAACTTTTTACCAGACCATCTACTCCACTCAAGAGTTCCTGATACCAATTTTACCCAACAGATTACTTGATGATCTTCATCCCATTGTGTATAAGTAAGGTGACGATTGTAACATCCTGTAGTACAAGTAGAGCGACCTTGGGGCCTCCAATCCGCTTTGCTGCCGGGACCGAGGCCCCCCCGTGCACTTGTGAGTCATCTAAAGATAGACTCGGTATTACATGGAGATTTGTTGCTTTATTTTTGTTTGTGTCATTGAGTATAAAGCTGGGAAGACCTTGAGTTTATAGTGGCAGGGAAATACGTATGTCTATGGGTTGTTCAAAGGAGTTACCTAGCTAGCAAAGGGCAACTGAAAGAATATACCAAGTGTTTACATGTCTGACACTCTCAAAGTTATTTGATGAATTCTCATCTTATAAATAAAAAAAAACTGCTTTCAAAGATTGAGCAATGTCCTTTGGAAAGGAATAATCATATATTTTTTTTTTATAAATTTGTATTCGGCCAAATTGTCATAAAATGTTAATTCAACAATTACAACTTGTTAATTCGGCACGTAAAAAAGGAATATACGTGTGTTATATAAGTATTTATTTGTCTCTGAAAGCGCTAGTCGCTACGGGTAATCAAATGTTAAATCATTTGATAACCAGCCTTATTTTAAGGGGTATCGTGTTACCAGGCTACTTTTTTTTTTTTTTTTTTTTTTTATGGTGGGAAAAAAATCATGCATTGACATCCCCCGCTCTTGGGCGGAGCGGGAGATAGTGTCAGACTCTTACTGACTAAAAGACCCACCCCGTTCCTTCTAGCCTTCACACCGGGGCTTGAGCGCCCTTTCGGATAACCCTGGCCCCAGTAGGCTTCGACCCGGCTGGGTCCCTGCTGTTGCTGACAACTCCTTGAGGCGCGCGGGAACAGTGCGCGCCGTCGACGACTTGGGCTTGGTCCGGAAAGTTACCGGACGGCCGGACAGTGAGCTACCCATTGCTCACTGTCCGCAAGCCCGCGCCTACGGTGGCCGGAAATCGGGATCAGAATCCCGGTTGCGGCGGCGGCGGCGATAACGCCGTTGCCTGATGCGTTCGGCCTCCTCCTTTGCGAGCATTACTGCTTCGCAGAAGTCGGCGACCGCCTGCCACTCCTCCTCGCTCCGGACCATGGCCTCAACCAAGGCCCGGCGCGAGAGGTCTCCGCCGCCGATCGCCCCCACGAGGGCACGGCGATGCTCCGCCCAAGCAGGGCACACCTCGACCGTGTCCTCCACCGTGTCCTCCGGGCGTTCCGCACAGTGGCGACACCCGGGCGTCACTTCCGCATGAATCCGGTGCAGGAAACTCCCGAACGAACCATGTCCGGTGAGGACCTGCGTCATGCGAAAGGTAAGGACGCCGTGAGGTCTTTCCAGCCACGCCTCAAAGAGGGGACTTACCGCCATGATTGTGGCGTGCCCAGCACTGGGTTGCGATAGTCGTTGACGCCATTTCACCATGAGATCCCGCCGGAGCTCTGTCCGCCATGCCGCAACCTGTCGCGGCAGTGGACTTTCACCCCGGCGTTGCATCTCCACGCGCATATCGTGCATGTGTGCAAGGACTGTTGCCTCCAGATCCCACGGTGGTAGGCCAGCCAGAAGGCTCGCCGCTTCGCGGGAGACCGTGCAGTATCCCCGCACCATCCTTATTGCCATGACCCTCTGGCAGGCGTTCAGTATGGCCGCCGGTTGCTTTTTCAGCGACGGCGCCCACACCGGCGCCCCGTAGAGGGCCATGGACCGAACGATCCCCGCGTAGAGCCTCCGGCAGGAGGCGTCTGGACCCCCAAGGTTGGGCAGGAGCCGCTTGAGAGCGGCCCCAGTCCGGTTGAGTTTGGGAGCCAGACGTCGGAAATGCTCCACGAAATTCCACCGGCTGTCGAGGACGAGTCCCAGGTACTTCATCGTTGACCCGACACCGATGTGAACTCCTCCTACCGTTAGTTGAGAACTCAATGGCGGCGCGTTCCGAGGGCGGCGACCGTGGAAACACATAGCCTCGGATTTGTGAAGCGCCACCTCGAGTCCCAACTCCTGGATCCTATCAACGACCATCGCAACCCCGCGTGTCGCTAGAGCGACCGCCGCCTGGTACGACTCTCCCTGCGCTAGAACCAGCGTGTCGTCTGCGTAGCAAACCACGCTGACCCCGTCAGGGAAGTCGCCGCGCAGCACGTAGTCGTACCCGATGTTCCACAAGGGTGGCCCTAGTACCGACCCCTGCGGAACACCGCACGACATCTCTCGACGTTTCCAGTCTCCCTGGTGACCGGGGTAGACTATAAATCTATCCGACAGATAGGCCTCGACCACTTGACAGAGATATTCGGGCACCCGGTGGTACCGGAGTGCCCTCCGGATCGTACTCCAGGGCAGGGAGTTGAAGGCGTTGGCAATGTCCAAGGACACTGCCACGACACACCTGCCCCGGGACACCGCAGCCCCCGTCGTGAGGACTCGCACGCGCATGATGGCGTCCACCGTAGAGCGCATCCTGCGAAAGCCGAATTGTCCGTCCGAAAGGTCCGGCCCCACCCGTGTTAGGCGCCCGACGAGGCGGTTTGCAATGACTCTCTCAAAGAGCTTGCCCACCTCGTCGAGCAGCACAATGGGCCGGTACGCGGACGGAGAGTCCGCAGGGCGCCCGTGTTACCAGGCTACTGGGCAATGGCGGTCAGATAGACTGTGGCTTCATGTTAAATACTCCTATTTAGATAGACACACAGGATACCTAACCCGAACTGACTGTAGCATTTTTTTAAACGATTTTAATATTATGTGCTTTTGCGTTGAGGAAGTGATGAAACAAAATAATAACCTAGGCTCTAGAATGCAAAAGACAACTGAAAAACACAGGATGGTTCTATTTAGTGAAAGTCCGATACGCCCTCTCACTCTACCTCGAAAAAAAAAGTGCTTTCGCAGATTGAGCAATGTCCTTTGGACAGACACATTTGTCTATTATATCTTTCATTACTTAACTTGGCCCAAGCTTTCATAAAGAGATTTTTTCTGCCGGATCCCATTCTTATTGAATTATTTCCATTAAGCCGAGTACAGACAGACTGCTGCATGTTACGCGTGCAATGTAACACTAAGAAAGAATTTGTCGACCAAATTGTCGCATTGTAACACAATTTCCATAGTGTGGACGTCTTGCGCGCGCGAACAGAGAGAGCATTTCAACAATGTGAGTTCGTCCCTAAAATTGTTGCGTGTCCATTCCTTTGATCAACTTTCCAAAGCAGGTTACGATTCAAGAAGTAAAAAATCGTAATATGCATTCTGCTGGACAACGATTATATAAAAACAGTACTAATTTTCCCGCAGTCCAATCGCGTAGTCCATCACTCACCCACATGCTCGGTTTGTGCTCGCGCTGCGTTCACACTTATGAAATGCTCTTTTCATGTTACGTTACAGCTGTTTGTACCTGTCTTTACAATATCAATGGCCATTTCCAAAGCAAGAGGTCGGTTCGAGAAACCATTAACTCAGGTACAAGTCATAAATTCAGTATTCTCTTGTCTAGGGAGGCACTTACAGATATTGATCGTCGTAATAAAATAGCCTATGATGATATTTCTTTAGCGAGTTAGGAATTAATTTAGTGTTAGACCGGTGTCTTATAAGGTGCAACAGGACATTGCACAACGACATCAATTACAGTAAATTATATTGTAGGTACGTCGGGGAATCTCTATTATGTGAATAATAGTATGACATTATTATTGTCGTTTATACCATTTTATTCCTATTCTATAGTTAGATATTGTAGTTACTATTTTAACAATATATAATTGTTTTCATTATTTGTTTTTCAATAATACGTTTTTTTAGCGTTTTGGGAACATATTATACGTACAGCTAATTAGTGGAATTCCCTGCCGAAGCCTGTGTTTCCTGATAGCTATAACCTACGGGTCTTTAAGTCAAGAGTGATTAGATTGCTTCTAGGCAAGCGTGCTCCATCGTCGGGCACATCATCGGTTACCATCAGGTGAGATAGTGGTCAAACGCGAGCCTTTCAATAATAAAAAAGATCTACCCCCCTAAGACAAATTAGGGTATGTTAATGATTGTATAAAAGATTCTTATTTCTAGTATTTATGAACTTGAAACATAACACGAGACGTACTACCTACCCTCAAGGGACGGGGTGAAAACATTTTCTCGAGAGAAGACGCGAGCAAAGTGCTAGTCTTTTTATACAATCTTATATCCTAAAATACCTTCACATTACAGTGACATGAAAGACCTTAATATTATGTACAACTTTATGTGCCAAATAATATTATAGCACGTCTTTTGAAGATACTTTTACAAGTACCTAAATGTGTTTGATTTTATTCGTTGTAAATGCGTCGTGTCATGATATCTCTTTGAAGTTACGCTCGTTCTCAGGGAAATAAAATACATGTGCTTTTAAAGGAATATGTTATTCATAAATAAGAAGGAACATGTAGGTACCAGTAGGTATCTTATATCGTATTATATTATATAAAAAATAAAAATAAAAAATCTTCGGTCTACTAATAATCGTCTTCTACGATGTCCCTCACATCGCTCTGGGCTTATCCACTCTTCCTTTTTCGTCCAGGCGATATCTCTTTGGAATGCGCTCCCTCTGAATATCAGGATGGCAACAAGCCGATTTTCTTTTAAGGTGAAGGCACGTGAGCATATTCGCAAGATGTTGGTAGAATCATCACCGAGCTAATTTGTTGGATTTGTTTTCTCACAACAGCATTGTTTTTGTTATATGTATGTATCTAAGTATGTATTTACTATTGTATATATTTGTTTCTCTTCTGTTTTGTCTGTTTATTAAGTTGCACCTGCCATGTTTTGTTTCTGCACCACCCTAAGGTCGACTGGCAGATAATGCCTAAGGTATTAAGTCCGCCTTTGTACAGTTTTTGTGCATAAAGCTTTAAATAAATAAATAAATATTATATATCGTATAAAAATATCTTAGAAAAGTATTTCTAAGGTGTTTCTGTGAAATAAACTTCATGATGTTTTTAAGACTATTTTTTTTACACCTTTGCCATTCTCTCATTCACCTGTCCTTCTGCTACTTTATTGAGGGTTGAAGCAATGTATCATTGGGAAGTACTTGTCCTTCGATTCAACACTCCACACGCTTTCACAGAATATGAAGAAGAAAATTCACCGAGTACCACTATTGTTAGAACTAAGCGTCAGTTGTTCTGCAGGACTTCGAAAGAGTTATCACGAGCGTGAAAGTTGGAATGCAAGACAACTGAAGGAACATAAATAAATATTATGTTGTGTTGTTGTTGTTGTGTTTTGTTATTAATATTGTGTTGTTATGTTGTTGTTGTTATGTTGTAATTGTTGTTGTGTGTGTGTGATATTTTTTTGTAAGAGGTTTAGCTAAGCGAGGTAACGTGGCATGGGCAATAGGGTTTTCGTAAGATTTGGTTATAGCGTGCATTCGTTGCTACATATAGCAATCTTACGGGTGTGTTCGATGTTACACTTTTTGTCATGTAACACTCTCTCCTTGGTGATCTTTAACCTAAGTTCAATAAACCACTGCTAACTATTCATAAGCTTTCTCTTCAAAATCGAGCATCAAAATAACATAAAAAAAATAAACACAACAAAACAACATCCCCACTATTTTCTTTTACGACTTTTTGACATCGAAACTGACAATAGTCATAGAAGTATTGGCAGCTTGCCAAGCCCCTGAAATTAACAGCCCGTCCGCATTCACACCGAAACGAGCGAGTGACGAATCTCCAGCACGTCGTAAGTTCGCAGCGTTTCATTAAAATGGTAATGACAGCGCGAAGGATTCCCTTGAGTGTAATTAAAGACAGAACTCCATCTCGCTTGATATTTTTGGCAGGATTTATTTGTCTGAAATTTGGCTTTACTGTGTGAGGAGAATTCTAACTAAAGCCCGGAAAATCTAAGAAGTACCGTTTGACAGTTCTACACGAAGTACATTTTAATTTGTTGATTAAAACTTGTATTTGTTGTGATAAAATAAAAATAGCTTCATAATTAAATGGTTTTACGGAAAAGTAAAATAGAAATAGTGCGAGTTACGCATAAACAAAGCGATTTTTATAGAAAAGTGTGAAACGTCAAACGGTACTTCTTAGATTGGTTGTGATTTATTAATGAAGTTTATGGCTGATGTTACTCTTCGGTAACATTGTAGCCTATATTTTTTGTTGTGTACTGTGATCCACGTTGAATTGCCAAATGTATATAGAAGCCATAAAGTGCGGGGATTATCGTAAGTCTTGTAAGTAGCGACAGGTGATTAGCTAACTTCCTCGTTTTTTATGACAACGGAGAATATTTATGTGTTGTGTTTTTCTTCTTAGTCTAACCGACAGTATTATTTATTGTGTGTACAGCTAAGGAGTAAAATTGCCCTGCTGTAGTGCGTGGTTCCTGATAACTACTTATCAATTTAGAGGTATGCGGAACAGAGGCTAATGTCTCGCAAATCTACGTTAATAAAAAAAAGAAATTTAAAAAATTTTAAGTTAGAAAGGGAGACCCGAAGATTGATTCTGGACTTGTTGAATTTATGTATGTTCACTGCTCACAGAACAGTGAAGCAAAACGTCGTGAGGAAACCGGCATGTCCTAAAACCAAAAATACGAAGACGCGTGCTGGATTACGGCCTATTCCCTCTCTTAGAGAGGAAGCCTGAATCCCAGCAGTGGGAACATTAAAAGGCTAATCATATTAGACCGCTATTCAGCTAGCTTATAGTTATGATAAGGTAGGCTTAAAGTTTGGGTAAGCTTACGTTCACACAAAATGTCTCTCATTTACAAAATGTTTTCGCAGTCAGTCAGCTATCAATTTAGTGGATAATATTGGGCATGTCTTGTTTTTTGTTTTTTTTTTTAACTGATATAAACTAGTGCTTGACTGCGATCCCACCTGATGGTAAGGTCACTCATGCCATAAAGACACCTAAATTATAATCAGACGGGTAGACCGCAGCAGGCAAATTGTTCCAGTCCCTCGATGTACGTGACGATATCTAACTTAAATATGATCATTCAACAAATTCTGGACCTAACGTTTCTTACTCCTGTACGGTTCGAAAAAATCCACTGTGAATAACGGGCAACTGAAGAATCAAGGGTGGGTTTAGCCAGTAAAAGTCTGATACTCCACCCAGAGCGTAAGAAGTTATTTCATATAATAAAGCTAAGCTGATCCTTATTTTTCTCACAGCACGTAGCATGCACAGCTTATCCGCAATAACTGCAGCTTAAAGCCATCTATAAAACATTTCTGCGCCACTGCGCTCCACAATAGGGGACTTACTATAACGTGTTAAAATAACTTATTTTATTTATTTATTTTCCGTTTCAAGTATTTGTTAACTGTTTATTGTGCAAACCTACCACAGTGATGTCTTTTTAACCCATAGGTTGACTGGGAGAGAATGGCTTGTAGCATTAAGTCCGCCTATGTACCACTATTGTACATGAAGTTTAAATAGATAAGTAAAATGGCAGTCGTGCGAGTGAGAAAAAGGGATGGAGATTTACATCCCATATAACAATGGTTTAGAGTGAAAACCTCGGATATGCAATTTTAGGTAATTTTATTTTGTTACATTTCTGAAAAAAAAGCACGTAACGCACAATTTTGTAAAACTCAAAATTTTGATTTTAATTTTTTTTTTAATTAGATTTTGTGGCGCCATCTACGATGTTGCATGCATATCTTGCTCAAGTCAGTTTCCTGTGATCACCTCGCGACGGAGCGGCAAAACATAAAATTAAAAACAAGAGAAACAAGCGTTTGAAATAAACCAATAGTTTTAAATATTTGAATGAAACACGTATAAGCATATTAAAATTGCACGATAATAAAGTTCGATTTTGGATTTACGAAGTACTCACTCTAAGCCATCGATAACTCCATCTCTATATTCATAAACCCCAAGCGAACAACGGCGTTTGCTCTCTCATTGTCTTTCAATTGTATCTCTAGTTACGGTATTCAACAGTTCAGTTTAGATCGTAAAATGGATCGCGTTAAGAGCTCTTGGCGGCACTGGGTGGAGTCATAGCATTACATCTCGCAAACAAGTCACTTGCACAACTGTGACTGATAAACAGCTGCATTAGGTTATTTTTAGAACTGATATCGCTAAGTGTATTGTTGCATTTGGAAAGTTTTATTTATGTTTAGAATATTCATATTTTATCTCTCTTGTTTTTAGATAAGATTCGAGCTCAAGCATTTGAACTATGTAAGTGGGTACATGCTTGGCTCGTGCGCGCGCTGCGTAAACACTTTGAAATGCTCATTTCATGTTACATTTCTAAATATATATTTCATCAAAAAAGTATACTTAGAAATGTAACATGCAATGTTAGTATTTTAGGGTATATTTTATTAAACAGCTAGCTTTTGACGGGGCTTCGCCTGCTTACATAATAAATTATAGCTTATGTCACTCAGAAATAAAGCAGCTTTCTATCGGTGACAAAAATTTCGCATTCGGATCAGAACTTTCATAAATTACCTCCTACAAACAAAAAAACATAAAAACAAACTTTATCCTTTATATTATACAGTTATAAGTACTTATAGATTATGTACTATACATATAATGACTATGTAGTACATAACTGTTCAATAAAAGTCTATTTTGTTGTTTGTTCCGACAAAATAAATGAGCTTGAAGATTTCGCTGTAAACAATGTTACAGGAAATTATGATGATTTATTTCGAACAACACAGCTGACAGTCAAAGTCTCGTTCCTTTTTTAACGGGATATTTTGTTGGTATGAAAGTTCATTTTGCAGTAGTAATAATAGAAATGCCACTTATCTCTGCCTTCAAAACGGTGAAGGAAAATATTGTGAGGAAACCGGCATGTCCTAGAACCAAAAATTCGTAGACATGTGACATTCACCAACCCGGCCAACTGGGATCGCGTGGTGGATTACGACCCATTCTCTCTCTTAGAGAGGAGGCGAAGAACATTGTCAAGACCTGGAGCGGAATGAAACGCGAAGCTCAAGACCGAACGGGATGGCGGCGCACTGTGGACGCCCTCTGCCCCATCTAGGGGGCACAGGAACTTAAGTCAAGTAAGTCAGAGAGGAGGCTTGAAGTCCCAGCAGTGGGAAAGTTTAAGACTGATTATGCTATACTAGAAGCACAGGCGTCCCGACCCATTCTTATATTCTTCCTGCTCTTTTTTTTCCACTTTTATTATGCGTAGAATCGCAAAGTGCCTACACCAAAATATGTGGAAGTACCTTAAGTAAAGAGTGAATAAGTTACTTCTAGGCAAGCGTGCTCCATCGTCGGCCACATTAATTATCGCTTACCATCATTCGAGATAGTGGGCAAACGCGAGCCTATCAATAATAAAAAAACCTGATACATAATCAGATATTACAATATTTCTATCTCTCCATAGGAACTGTAGCAAAAAAATTAATGTCCAAAATTGATAACCCGCCATTCTAGTGTTGAAAAAAGAAATGTTAGTGATATTGAACAACTAACGAGGTGGCGAGAAGAAAATTAATGGAAATAATACTTGTCCCCTGACTGACAGTCGCAGGAACGTTCATTGTGGCGACACTTGGGGGAGGTTGGACGACTTACGGCTGAAATGATGATAATGATTTGTTCCATGCCAGTTTGTAAACATTTCAAAAGGACTTTAAGAAATGCACATTAATTGTTCATTGCAGACGTTTTGAGTCCGCACCTGTGTTGTTCAGGCACGTTTAAACAAAAGCTGCTAAAGTGGAAAATGGCGGAAAATTAACATTTAACTACGTGCAGTTTCACGTTGTTAAAAGTTAATTTTCCGCTGAAATTATTAAGTTTTCTGAAAAAATGCTTCCGTTAAAAAGAGTTTCATATTTTTTAATGCTATTTTAATTATCAAGCAGGCAGCGTAGACAGAATTACTTTTTTTACGTGGAAAACTATTAAGTGACTTCTCCCAAATTTGACTGGCCTGTTGGTCAAGTGGTTAGTGGCCCTGAGTGCTATACCGTGGGTCATGGGTTCGTTTCCCACCCAGGACAAATGTTTGTGTGAAGATTACGATCATTTAGCTTGTCTGGGTGTAATTTATCTATAATATGTATGTATTTAATAATATATAAGTATGTTTATCAGTTGTCTAGTACTCATAACAAAAGCTCTACTAAGCTTGGGACTAGACGGCGTTGTGATAGTTGTGTAATATTATTATTAACTAGCTGTGCCCGCGACTTCATTCGTACTATAGGATTTTGATTTTTTTTTAATAAAAGTAGCCTAATTTACTCCTTATTACATCAGCTACCTGCCAAAAGTTCGATCTAAATCGGTCCAGCCAATTCAGAGATTAGTCGGAACAAACAGATAGACAGACAAAATTTAAAAAAAATGTTGTTTTGGTGTGTGTACCGTATATATATTCATAATATGCATGTAGTAAAAAGTGGTTATTACGTATTACAAACAGACACTCCAATTTTATTTATATGTATAGATGTCAGACTTTTACTGACTAAAACCTACAGTATTGCCCTTTGCGAGGGTCACCTTGACTCTTCTCTATGGCAAATTTGGTTCCGAAAGTGACCGCTAGAGGCGCTGTAAAATTTGCCATTCAAAATATTTACGTAGTCGGTATCGAGTATCGACAAATACTGCTTTAAAAACAGTCTCATGGTAGAGGTACTGGTTTTGGCTACTTCGATAGTTGATTTCGTGCTGTTGTTTATGTTCTAATCGAGCGGAAAATTCTAACATGGCGATGGAGAATTTTTTACTTTTAGTTCCTTTGTGACGCCATAGATGTCGCTACATGTTTGATAATTCCTGTCCTTCGATAAACAATGTACATTGTTGATCGAAGTTCCTACCGGGCGCTAAGCGACCCCACGAGCCGGGGAGCCAGCGTTTTTTTTTAAATGTTGTGTGATACACGTGGAAATTGGTCACTACAGCACTCACAGCTCAGTGTCTCAGTTAAATACTATGTATTTTTTTTATCTGTTATAAACTAGTACTTGACTGCGATCCCGCCTGATGGTAAGCAGTGGTGCAATCGTTGATGGTGAGGCGCACTAGTTTATTAAGAGCCTATTCACTCTAGCCTTGAAGACACCCAAATTATAATCGGACGGGAAGACCGCAGCAGGCAGACTGTTCCAGTCCTTCGAAGTACGCGGTATAAATGACGAATGTATATGTTATTCTTAGATTTATTGAGTTGGTACATAAAGTCATGAATATTTTAGCACGTAATACTTACTATTGTTTATTGTGAAAACAATCTCGGATAAATGTAGAATGTTTAATGTAATTTCTGACTTCTGTTTCGAGGAAACTTCCATCGACATTCGCTACAACTCATTTTTTCATGTTTATAGTGTTGCTGTAGATTTAAAGCTTCCTATCGACATCGATCAAGATTTATTGGTACTAATGGATATTTTCTTATATATATAAATGTATTGTATCAACTAGCTAGTGATAAATATTACTTATATAATAATACTAGCGGTCCCGGCGGAAATTGTCCAGCCCGAGAGCTAACTTTAAAAAAAGATTAAGAACCCGTATGCAGCGCCACCCCCAATTGTATTTTCAAATCTTTTTGGGATCCACTCAAATGTAGACACAAACTTTTATTCTATAACGATTTAGAAAGAGTTACTATTTTTTTATAATTTCTGTTTTCAATTATGACGTTTTTTTTTGCCAGACTTTAACTGGCTGTTAATTTGATTTGATAAAACTTAGTAAATTATTTCGTAGGTATCTAGCATAGTGCCTTATGTGGACCCTTGATACAACAATTTCCTCGTCCTTGTTCTTTGCCGTTTGTCCTACACTGTTTTGGCCAAGTATTTATCCCACATTCTGATTGCGTGCGTGCCCCCAGAGTTTATCACAGTAGCTCTTTATTTAGCACATAGACGTAATGTGCCGTCAAATACTTATCGCACTTGCGTACGATGTAAGAATTACGATGATGGTTGTATAAACAACAGTTGTATGGCCATTTTGATGATTGGTAAGGACCGGCTGGGTATTATAAGGTATATTTGCAATTTAACTGTTTATATTTACCGTTAACGATGAATAATTGCTATGTTATTGCCACTACTCATCACTCATAATCATATATTGTTATTCACATGTTTTCTTTTGAGCTGGGAAATCATTACATGACTTCTCTCGCCTCTAGAGTAGAGCAAGAGGGCATGTCAGACTTAGTAACTAAAACCGACCTCTGTACTTCAATTGCCCTTAGCGTTCAAGGGCGACGGTATCACTTTTAAATATTGCCGTGGTCGTTTTGTAGCCTAAATGTCTGTGTGAGTGTTTTCTGAAACCTAAAACCTAAGGGTCTTTACGTCAAGAGTGAATAGGTTACTTCTAGGCAAGCGTGCTCCATCATCAACCACAATTCATACAAGTTTCTATTGCGTTAAAGATTTTAATGAACTTCTGATATAATGTCCATAGATTTTTTTATTTTAAAGTCTGCTGTAAAATTTGCTCGCTGGACGATTGACCACTAAAAAGTAGTATTCGGCGAGTAACCTTCGATTTTAGGATTCTGGTATAAGGCAGAACTACACTGCGCACACGTGTGGCACACGCCGGTCTGGGCGCGTCGGTCTCCATACATTTTATATGGAAATTAGACTTGTAGAGCTACACTAGATCCACGCCACGCGACGTCGTTTTACGTACCCCGCCCGATTCACGTAATGAAAACCGTAACGATATCGTAGCGATTTAGTCGATTAGACCATTTCTGTAATCACATCCACCAATCAAGTTTGAACGACACCGATTTTAAAGTCGTTTGAAATTCTTCGATTTAAAGAAAAAAACAGTATTTATTATCCTGGTAGAACACTTATCAATGTAACTGGAAATAAGTCGATAGATCGTGAATACCGCTTTATATACCGCGGATAGGACTTCGATCGAACGACTTCAACGATATTTGGCTTGTTTGATTTTACGTGAATCAGGCTACAGGCGTGTTACACGTGAGCGTCGGTTTAAGTTCGCTTTAAGTTCGACTTATTCAGAGATGAAGCTGAAAAAGCTCATTCGTTACAAAGGAACGAGTCCTAACCTAATTGTATGGATCTCAGTGAAACAGCCACACGAGAGTAATACACTTTGTTTGTAGGTTACATACAGGCGGAATGCAATGAAACGTAACACACGTCCCAGGCCAACCTAATGCGTTTGTTATGTAAGTAGATTTACTACTTGGTTAAATGGAACTTTTTTCTCACCTCAGCGGCTGAACATAGGTTTTGCTTCATGGAAACAGTGCGCCAAATGCGATTTTGCTCTTGTGTGAGACAGGACAGTACGTCGGGAGCTGCTTTGTTATAAAATTTATAACAAAGCAGCTCTCAATAAAATTGTAGAAAAGTAATGGGATTAAATATAATGACCACCATAAAACGCTTTGGTACCCTTAGTTCTTTTGTCAAAAATATATTACTTGACACCAAAAAAATGAAATCCTAAAGTTACAATAGTATTTTAGTTACGACTGTACTTTAAATTGTATTCGAACACCAAATGTAGTAAATGATAACCAAATCTTAGCGAGCAAATTAATGCGCTCTTTTTAGCCCCGTAGAGCAAGATGATACTTTGTCTAATCAACAATCTATCTTAGTGGAATTTTAGGGCAGCCCAGGTCGGATAGATTTAGGTTAGAAGAAGGTGGCGGGGTCGTAGTGAGCGAGCGAAGCGAGCGAACACAGACCCCGTCACCTTCTTCGAGGTTATTTTTTTTTAAACCACCCAGAAGTAGGAGCCCCGCGTAGCGGGGCTCCGTCGAGCTGCTGCTTGGCAGGTAATTAACCTAACCTCAAAATTTTAACTACTGATATCTCCGTAACCATGGGGTTCTGCCGATGCTTTATTTGGATTCATTTTGCTTAAATAGGATAGCGAGATGTTAAAACTGGTTATAATTTTACATTAAAATGTAGGTTTAATTTTGGTGATCATTTACTATTTTTGTCTTTTATATGTTACTATATCTGGTGGTAAGTTAAACATAAGCCAAAAGTAATATTATCTAATGTGAACTGGTTATACACGTGCTGCCGTCTGCGATGGCTTGGTGGTATATTTATTCAAATATAGAAGTTCTGTTCTGCACTACATTGTTTTATTAGAGGTTATGAGCCCAGAAAATTAATAAAAAGTTGTATTTTTAACAAGAATTTTGTTACGTTAAGAGTGTTAAAAAGACTTAGACCCGCGTTTTACGCGTGTTGTGAAAATTGGTTGGACATTCGTGAAATAAAAGTATTTTATTCCAAATTACGATGGCGGCCAACTATTTGTAAATGTACCTACCCAAATTACGCGGACGAGAAAATTACAGCAAGTGGTACTTCGCAGCATAGAATTTCCTAATCCTTGAAGGCATGAAACATTGTTTTATTAGATCAATGATGAATGATATTTATTGTTTAAGTAGGTTTAAAAACTTTTTTACATTTTTTTTGTCAGTTTAACTAGATGAGGCCAGTGTTTCCTAGCTGACTACCTTGAGAAGAAACAACGAAACGAACTTAGGGGTTAGTACAGTAAATATGTAATAGTCAAATCTCATGAGAACCATGCAGATTTGTCTGAGACGGTCTTTTGCAGAAAGAACCATACAGATTTGAGTGGACCTGTCTAATCAGCTGTATACCGCGGACTTGATACCTGCACGGAATAGATATTTTTATGACTTATACTTCCAGAGATTACCTCCTACAAACTAAAAAAATAAAAAAAAAACTTTACCGCTTTATTATATTAGTGTAGATTAGTGTTATTTTTTATTATTGAGGGAATGAAATCCGTTAGTCCCTCTAACACCTACATCCGTAGACTCATAGCAAGGTTCAGTTGAAAACCAGCGTCAGGCAACTGCTACGTAGTGGCCTGGCATGATGCTGAACTGGACCTATTTGGTGCAGCCGTGGGACATACAATATAGATATATTTTAAGTTTAAGATCCAAATAAACGTATTTTCTTTCTTTCTTTCTTTCTTTCTCTATGCTCTAGTTTCGTTACGCCCGATTCTAAATGATGAAAATATTGCTCATCCAAGTAGCGATAGTATTATATCTTTGTCGAAACTGATTGATGATTAGGTAGGTACTTTCTATGCTGACCGTACTTAAAATGCCGAACTGAGTTATGATCACACTTTACCGCAGGACATTACCGCCCTAAAATTGTTATGGACGCTAAAAGCGCTCCCGTGGGCTATTTCAGGGTACATTAGGTAAAGGGCAAGCCTAGATGAAAGGAAGCATATTTGGAATACTGAAGGTTATTTGGAATACCTACTTACATATCTCAGCAAATGATACTGGACCAGGCAAGGAATTTATTTAACACGTCGAAGGCCGATTGTACACACGTCTGTACGAAATTAATTTCTTTAAGAAAACGTCAACTGAGCGAGTACAATGACATGTCGGTATTTAGTACGCAACGCCGACTACGACCTACGGGTCATTGGACTCGCTCAGCTAACTTTACATAAATTACAAGCTTTTATTTAGTTTCACCTGTCCCGATGCTTGTAACAATTATGTCTATTAATCAAATCTTGCAAATTAAATTTCATCCATATCCGGGTTACCTATTGAGCTGAAATTTTGCATGCATGTGTAAATCAGATGATAATACAAAATTATTATGACATGGAGCTGATCTGATGATGGAACCGGAAGGTAAGAAAGGTATAACTCCTTCTAGTTTGGGCTCGTAAGATTCGTCTGTCGAATATTAATTATACAGGTATACTGCGCTATAAAAGCTTGCTATGAAAATATGATTTTCAATAAAAAACTTGTTTTCCACTTTCATGCGGGCGAAGCTGCAGGCAGAAGTTAGCTATAAAGTTTGACGTAATCAACGTATCTATTACGTCTGACCACTCAGGTTTCCATCGCGTTTCCTCTCTCTCTGAATTATATTGAAAACAGCAATCCCAGTAGTATTGACGTGCTCAAAGCTTGCAATATGTATTGGAGTGCTTGCTGGCTCCATGCCTAGCTGTAGCTTGTAACCTACTTTCTCACAATCAACTTTCACGTAGGTAAGCAGATTTCTGGATAATCCAGGGCCAGATAAGTATTGGCAAAGAAAGCCGTAGGTCTTATGCGCTTAGAAGTAGGTTGTACCTGCCTTAACACGTTAAAGGTATTCCTTAAGAAATACCTCTTACAGTTTCCAATTTTTTTTTAAATACTCCGCCCTGAATTGCGCAAAAATATCCTTAATTTCGAGAAAAAAAATTGTTCAAAGTTCGAGTATCTGAGCATTTAATTGCGACCAGACGCTGACCTTTAAATCCATTTCCTTTGCGAAATTTTGATTGATTTGTTTATGCACTTTGAAGAATACTTAACCACCAATTTTTATGTGTAAAAATGTTTCAAAGATCCAAACCGTTTTGAAGGAGTAGGGAAAAATGAAATTGCAAAATATTTTTTTAGACAAAAGTATCAGATAATCGTAGGTACGATTAATACTTTTGATTAATAATTTGTCGAAAAATCAAAAAAGAAGTTTATTTGTGTTTGGAAGAAGTGACCTAACCATTTTAGTATTAGGCGCTGCGCAAACGGAGTGGCTCTTTCTTCTTGTTACCAACACTGAACACTTTTTGATCATCATGAGTATGTGTTAAGTGGAAAAAACTAGACACAGCCAATGTTTACGCATGCGCAGCGAGTGGATGTTTTTATACCGGTTCTATAAATCATACAATCATCGGTAGCTTGTATCTGACACAAGTGACAAGCCACACGTTTGCGCTCTGCTTAAATGCAAAAATAGGCTAGTGGCTGTAAAAAATGTAATTAGTCCGTCTTTTAGATTATTCAAAAATAAGGGACACGTACTTTTTTATTTGTAAATTAAACCAAAAATGATAAATATATAGCCCATTAAAGTTACGTGTAACGTCATGCCGTGCTACGTTTTTTCACACGGGGTGATGGTAATGTCTTTCACGTAATTTTAATGAGCTATAATATCTATGTTATTTTTTGTTTAATCGAAAAAAGAAAAAATACGTGTCCAATATTTTTTTATAATCTAAACAATTACATTTTATTTAGTCCGTATAAATGAAATGTAATTATTTTGACCCTGGACACTACCCTATTACTATCTAAGTACATCATAAATTATAACTTCATGTGATAACAGACTACTTAATTTTAATTGATCAAAGTAAATAGGATATCGCGTTTTATTATAATTACTAACAGAACCTTTTGCCCTAGGTATATCCTCCGGCTAGCAGTTTTACAACCTAAATAATCTAGAAAGTTTTGTAGCAGAAACTTTATGTCCTATGGATGAAATGTGGACGAAAAGCGTTTAGGGTGCCGGGTTTTACGAGACAGTTCTGATGAGCTGCCTCCTCAGCCGGGGCTAAACGATTTATATCAAAAGATAAAAAAAGATTTGTCTCATCTTGTGCCTGGATCCTATCCAACTGCTGCTCATTATCTCTGAATAAAATTATCGTGAATATTGACTTGTAACCATAGATGTAAAGAAGTTATAGTTCGCCATTTAGGCGAACATTACACGGTGGGTTTTGTTGTCAGTTTTGCCATATTCAAAGTCTTGATTGACGAAAAACCTACCGTCTAATGCGATGATTGACGTTGTTTAGTATTGATTACAGCCCATTCCCTGTCCTAGAGAAGAGGCCTGAGTTCCAGCAGTGGGAACATTATAAGGCTGGTTATGCTAGTAGGTACTGATTGACGAAAACCATCATTCATGATTGATAAAATTGATTGACGCTAGCATGACCGTGTAATAGTCGCCTTAGTCGTTCAGACCAGAGGCCATAATCCATGAAGTGTTAAAAACTTAAAATGTCAGGAGTGCGAGCGAGTGAGAGGAATGGAGGATGGAATAGGGTATCTAAGTCCTCAACAGGATCGCGTAAAGAGCTCGTGGGAGGGCTTCAGCCCAGGCCAGCTTCGACGGCGTGGTCTGTATCACGCTTGTAGAGATGTGAGCAAGCTAGACTTTGCCAGTTACGGCCGATGCCTGCTTGGTTTCAGTCAGTAAAAGTCTGATACTCACTCTCGCTTCACCTAGAGCGTGAGAAGTTATTTGATAATTTCCCACGTAAAAAAAATGTTTGTGTTACGTGATGCTGCGCTGTATTATACTGTTGTACTCTATGCTTCACAAATTCACTTTTTTTTGGCCTTTACTTTTCATGAGAAATAATGGCTTACTTACGAAGCGATTTTAAGCAATACAGCATTAATATTTATCCAATTAAGTGCCTAAAAACATTGTGTATTTAATATAGATCAATATGACCCTTTACAGCATGTCATTTTCGAAGGTATTACAGATTTAAAATGCAGGGACATAGCGGTTGCGGTGGTATCAGCATTCCACTCGTGCGTAGCCGGGGCGGATCTCTAGTTTTTATATAAAAAACGCATTTTGAACTTACGAAAACCTCAGTTTGTATACACAGGAACCCGGTGTTGGTACTGAACATAATTTCTACCTTAAATTGCGCAAGCTGTAAACTTAGAAAGAGGTTAATGACGCTCATAAACAAAATGTTTGTTACAATGTTTTCTAACACGATGTTGTGGTTTACTTACTATAACATGTTGAATTTAGTTTTATGACGATTATATAACTCTGGTTTCATAATAAGTTACTTACTCTAAACATAATGTACCTATGAAAACCTTTTGTTTTGTGTTTGAGGTGGAAAAAGTATCGATTTCTTCCACAATGGGTGAAGTGAAATGTACAAAAAACCATTAGTGTTTTTTTCAATGGGTAAAAACATCCAGATGACATCCCCCACCCTTAGGCGGAGCGGGAGATAGTGTCAGACTTTTACTGACTAAAAAGCCCACCCCGTTCCTTCGTTGTCTTTCATACCTGGGCCGAGCCTCCCTTTCAGAAATAGACTCTTGGCCCCAGTAGGCTTCGGACCTGCTGGGCCCCTACAAAAACCACTAGTGTTCCTTTATTTACCATTTTCGTTCTAGGGCCGTGGTAACTCTTTCGAACAATTCCGCAGCCCTAGCAGAGATGCTATAGACTTTAGTCAGTTAGAGTATAAAATTTAGTCACAATGAAGGCATAGAAGCTGATAATTTCGCCTCTGCCAGTGAAAATAGGTTTCTCAACACAAATTTTGGACACCCTTTCAGTCCCTTAGGCGGTGAATTAAAAAAAAAATCCTCCCTTAGTGCTTGCCTACGTCATAAAAAGAAGCTTTCTTTCTTTTCAAACGCGAACGAGTTCAACTGTCAATGTCCAAGCATATGGCCTCTTACAAACCTACGGAGATAGAGTTACCCTTAGTTCCGAATTACGTCAAAAGCGATTACATCGCGAATCCGATCGAATTTAATAGTCACAAAATATAAGGACTATTGAGTACTGTTTGTGACGTTGCGCTTTTGACGCAATTCGGAACGCGGGGTATGTTGGGCTAACTCTAGGGTAGCTACTCGAGTTTTAAAAGAACGACTCTGGGTTGCAACTCTACGTTACTCTGGTTATTTTTGAACGCATGGTTGAGAGGTTACCAGTGTTTAACAAATAACCCAGTATAATGAGAGGTCATGGAACTTTTGATACAGAGCAGCTCTTGGTTGTCTGTCGCCGCCTTAATCTGGGTCACGTGATTATCTCCACGTCAGCAGGGCTTAATTCTGGAATGAGGTGCGCGTATGATGAGATTGTGTCGTAACTCGTAAAATAGGGAATTTACGAGCCTGTGCGGATCGTACAGCCGTACCTAGAGGTATGTTTGTTGGATATGAGGTCCTTGAAAGATATTGATGTACCTATATGTACTAACGTTATGGAAAGTAGGTTTTTAATTCGGTTTTTCAAAGGTCTACATGGATATGTGTTTAATATTTCTTGATGTTTAAAAAGTTTTTTTTAATAATAGATATAAACTAATGCTTGACTGCGTCCCACCTGATGGCAAGTAGTGATGCAATCGTTGATGGTTGCATTGACTCAGCCCAATTTTGTTTGTTTATCAATTTGGATTTGTTACAGTAAATCGTCTCTGTGTATTATCTGTTAGGCTTTCACGGTTAAACTACTGAACCGATTTTGATGAAATTTAGTACGGAGCAAGCTTAAACTCCAACAATGGACAATTGGACATAGGCTACTTTTTATGTGTCTTCGACTTCGCGTCCCCAATAACCAACATTCTAGTGGATGAAACCGTAAAGAGGAGCTAATTAATTGTAGGTTAGATTGATTGAATAGGAATTATGTACCTACCTACTTCAAAATACAGTACGCTACACAGTGTGCACAAAATAGATAGGTACAGAAGACAATCTCATGAATGTACTTCACTTTTTATACCTACGGTCAGTGGAAAACCGGAAGAAGGGCCTAGGTGCTCCGAGATATCGTGTCGGTGAGCGGTGTCTGTGTGTGTTGCTCGAGCGCGCTTTGTATGTAGATTGACTTCTGTACCTAGGTATACATTTTGTCAGTCTGGCCCGTACACGCGTAGTCTAGTTTATAATCACAATGTATAGAAGTACCTATTGCACAATAGTTCCGCTGTGCATGTCCCAATGTTAACAAATAAAATAACTGATAAACTGATAGATAAGAAACGCTACAATTAATGATATATTTTATTGTTTTAAAATTATGCACCAATATTGCACCATGAATACTATTTCATACATATGTACCTACCTATAAACACAAGAGAATTAAATATTGAAGTCCTGTTTTATAAACAAATCTATACATATGTATAATAATAAATTCGTAGAAGTTTTTAGTTGTGCGCGAATCACGTAAAATGTACAGAATCGATGTACTTGATAACTTTTAAACATTTACATTTTGTGAACTTAGAACTTAGGCTTATTAGGTACTTAGGCTTTGTTTCATCGCAATCGGTTGACTATATCTAAATGTCTAAAGATATACCTATAGGTACCTACTATATACATTAATTGACTGTGAGGCGGTACGAAGAAGACAGCTTCATTTTTGAGGTTCCCACCTAGTCATCAAGTTACTCCCACTTTGCTTGGAGCGAGTGGGAATGTCAGAAAACTCATTTGTGTTCTTTCAGTTACCCTTTGGGTTTCAGGGTTACGGTAACTTTTTCGAGAAATCCCGCTGGTCAGTTGAATAGGTCTCCAATGACTTCTCCCGCTCTAAGACGGAGCGGGAAGGCGTGTCAGACTTTTACTAACTATAACCACACCTATGTTGCCCTTTTCGTCATAGTACGAAGAGTAACCCTTTCAGAAGTTGGCTCATGGCGCCAGTAGGCTTCAGCACTGCTGGGCCCCTACGGTTTGACTGGGTTATGTCTTTCAGGCGCGTGTGGAAAATTACGCGCCGTCGACGACTTGGGCTCGGCCCGGATCATTGCCGGACGCGTCTACCATGGCTAGTACAGTAGGCACAACGGATCTTGAGCGCTCGGCGTCAGAGTGGGGATCGCTTTGCGCATTCCATACATTGGCGAGCCAATCGTCTTCGTTGTTAAATACATGCAGTAACGCAGGGATCGAATGATGAGTGACGTCTACGCGATGGCGCGGCAAGCCAATCACTGACTTTCCCCGCCCCCGCGTCTCACTTCGTACCACTAAAGAGACCGAATATTTGACTTCTGCGCAACCGCTCAAGATCCGTTACGGCAACTGTAGTCGGGGTTGGGGTCTTGGCGGCTGGGGCATGAGGATGTCCGTTCCCTCATGTGTGCTGCCGATTCTTTCGCTAGCACAGCTGCTTTGCAATGAGACGATCGCCGTCCATTCTCCCTCGCTCTGGACCATGGCTTATAACAAAACCCAGTGGTAAAAGTAGTCGTATAGGTCTAACGACGACAGATCGACAGACCGCGATCGTGGTGACGCTTGGGGGAGGCCTATGTCCAACAGTGGACGTATATCGGCTGAAATGCTGATAATGATGATGATGATGACCGCGATCCCACCTGATGGTAAGCAATGATGCAATCATTGATGTCGTTGATGTTGAATAGCACTAGTTTGTTAAGAACCACTATAGCCTTACTAACTACCTAACTGTTTCACTATAGCCTTGAAGACACAAGTTTACAAGAATCTCAAGCATGGCGATACAGTCGGATAACTATTTACCTGCTAACGTCACTTGTCAAGTAGGAGACCTATTGTTCAATCAGCCCTCGCATAGAAAATAGGGCAAACTGCTAAGTTTTGAACAATTCAGGCCGATAAGATCGAACTAAGTTCTTCTACCCGCCTTTGTTCGCAACTTTAGAAGTACTTAACGTAGGTACCCAAAGTCACACAATTTATTGACCTGCTCTGAAAACAGAAGTTTGGATGTCATTAAGGTCATCAGCTTGTCAAATGATTATTGGAAACTTAGCCGGTTTGTGCGTAATAGTGTAATAGTCCCAGTTTGGGGATCTAGATAAGTTTGTGCTAGTATTTCGATAAGCTATTTAAGGTCAGGTTCTACTCATTTTTACTTTTTGAACCTTTTTTGAACCTTTGGAAATCCACAAATATAAAAAAGAATACCTACCACGAAAAATTATTTTATTAAAATTTACCATATTATCAACCGCTGGGTAAAAATCCAAAACATGATATTTTGTTAGCTCGATAAAAAAAATCTCGAATCTGACACTAACTTATGACTACAAACGTGTATATCTACGAGATAACGTAACGGCAATATTTGAAAGTTACATAAAATAATTTAAGCTGGTTTTTAAAAGAGTCTAGCAAAAACAAAAATCTTGAATAGTAACTATGTTTTTTTTTTATAACAATAAAATCACACACATGTCACAGCCACACGGGGTCTATATGGTGAGCGGAATTCATTCTAAAATACTCTGTGACTACAACCGGCTCTTAAAGTAAATGGTGTGTTCCCCTTTTTATTAAGAGGCTGATTTTATTTTTTGTTTACGTAAAATATTAGAGATCCTTGGAACTAGGCCATAAAAGGAATTTGTCCCAGTTTGTTGAGTTTTAAACTTTAAAGTATGTCGCCCTAGTTTTCAGTAGTGAATTATAAACTGTAGTTAGCTTTAATGTTGTAATTTTGTAGAAATAGAAAGTAGCATTACCTACTTATAACCTAGTGGAGGTGATATCTTCATCTAAGCTAATAAATACTAACAAAAACGAAGTCTTTTTTTTAGGTTAGAAATTATCTAATGACATTTCGTTTCAGACTTCTACTGACTAAAAGCCACTCCTAGCTTCGACCCTGCTGGGCCCCGACAGTTTGCTGACATCACCATGAGCCGCTCGTGGAACACTACGCGCCCTGACATAGTCTAACTTTGACTAACAAAGGCTAATAAAGAGACTAACATACTAACAAAGAATATCAAAGACTGACAAAGGAATCTAAATCACAACTACTCAATGTAAACATATTATAAATAAAGCTTAACTCGATAATAGAAAACATCTTGTGGAAATAGAAAGAAATCTGAAGATCCACCACACTACCTTGCCACCCACATTTGACCCGGTGGTACCCGGTGGACCCAATGGTAAGGTGGATCAAGGACCGAAGGACCTAGTACAAAATAGATAGGTACAGAAGACAATCTCATGTATGTACTTCACTTTATATACCAACGCTCGGTGGACGCACACTAATGAGCGTTTGAGCCGGAACTGTTCGACGAGTGATCCGAGACGCGACCGAGAAATCGTGTCCGTGAGCGGTGTCTATGTGTGCGTTGCTCGAGCGCGCTGTGTATGTAGATTGACTTCTGTACCTATCTATTTTGTGCTTAAGTGTTGGGAACTTGGGATACATAAAATCATACCGATTTTTTTTTTATTGCTATAAACTAGCACTTGACTGTATCCCACCTGATGGTTAGCAGCCGTGGTAGCAGTGATGCAATCGTTGATCGTAATTATAATCGGACGGGAAGACCGCAGTAGGCAAACTACTCCACTCCTTCGATGTACGGGGTATAAACGACGAGAAAAACGTTTAGTGCGGACCGTAGAGGTTTCAACAACATAAGGGTGGATACTCGCTGTCTTTGGTTCAATTTTCAAAGCTGAATAGCCCACGTTTTTGGAAATTTGTAACATGTGACAAATAAACAGGTCCGTCATTGGAACGTGCCCAAAACTGTTATCACAGTGATAAGAAAAGCTTATCTATTGATTATGTTGATATAGGCATGGCTCACGAATGAACGAGAAACTTATCAATTGATTATTTTCGGGTAATATCAAGAGGTTTAAATCACAATATTCGATCCTTCTGTGAAGAAGTAATGTGAGTGAAGGAGGTGGCTAAAACGACGAGAGAGAAGGCATCCTCAAACCCTGGGTGTCGGGAGTCCCAGGGCCATTTTTAGCCACCGTAAGCGCGGGTTTACGGACGGTGAACAATGGGTCGCTCATGTACGGTATAGACTAAACCCAAGTCAACCGCGACGGCAAGTTATTTTCCACGCGCTACTGAAAAAAATATCAGCAAACTGTAGGGGTCCAAAAAGGCCGATGCCCTCTAGGGCCACGGGGAATTTCCAAAAGTGAAGCCGTGGTCTCTGAAAGGGTAACGGAAGAAACACAGGTGGGACACACCATCTCGCTTCACCCAGAGCGAAAAATTATTTGATGATTCACCGACCGATTCGACTTCAAAATAAACAACAATAAAAAAATATAGGTAAAGAAAGTGTGTTTTTGTAGACTGTTGCTAAACATATTGATGCTATGAGGGATCTAAATATATCTAGACACAACAATTTTAAAGTAAATTAATAGACAAGTGCAGATGTACAAGTATGTAAACATTCTCCTATGTAGCCACAACAAGTCTTGATGCTTTTGATAATATTTTGATGGTAACAGATAACATCTTCAAATAATCATTTATCTCAAAAACTTCCATTGTTCTATAAAATAAAGTGTGTGTATTTTTTTAATTTTATTTATCTTGCGTCATTTATTATGTTTTACAGCCAAGAAGTGGAATTCTCTGCCAGAGTCTGCGTTTCCTGAAAGCTACAACTTAGGGTTCTTTACGTAAAGAGTAAGCGTGCTCCATCGTCAAGCACATCATCGTTTACCATCAGGTGAGATGGTGGTCAAACGCAAGCCTATCAATAATAATAGTAAAAAATCTATTTATGTACCTACATGCAAACATATATATAAATGAAATACAGGTACAGGTAGAAGAACACTATAAGGTACTGCTTATATTAAATGCAATTTCTTTCAGCAGACTTTAGTTTTGTTTATAGTTTTATTGATACTTGTAGGACATATCAAACTCATTGTTCTAAAGTATCAAAAAAAAAAAGAAAAATCTACATATACAACATTCATTTACTAACAACCTAATAAGTATCTTACAACTTTATTGGCTACTTCATCATCTTTATCTACCAATCCGCACTGGGCTCGCCCATTTCCTCTCCGAGAGAGGAGGCTTAAGTCCCACCAGCAGTGGGGACATTATAAGCCTGCTTATGCTAGAGGGCTACTGAGGGAGTCAGTGTTACAGCTGCGATACCGGAAGAGCTAAAGCTCGCTGAAGGATTCCTATACCCATCCTATTATTATAAAACTTTCTCATCACCGGCTCGTCCAATTCTTTCGTACTTATCACCATCGTTTGTTTCAGTCGAAAGACACCACTGCTGGTAACCTTCCTATAAGTTTTCTTGCTCGGGTTGAGGTCAACTCCCTCTCAATGTCAGACTTTTACTGACATAAATCTACTGTGTTACTTGAGGTGCCCTTCTTACGAGGGTTACAGAAACTCCTTCGAATATTCCGCAGTTCTGACAGGCGTCGGCCATAGCTGGATCCGAAGAGGCATGGATTGAATAGTTTATCATATAATGTTCGGGAGAGTTCTTTGAATCAGAATATAATTACTATCTCGTATGATTGTTATCTAAAGAGATCATAGTTAATAGCATATAATCAAAGGTAAATAACATATTATTACTCTGTTTGTGTGCTCCTGTATGTTTCCACTGAAGTCGTTAATTGATTTAGATAAGAGCCGTCTGTTTTTAGTTCGCTGAGTGAAAATTGTAGGTTTTTTGTCGCTGTTATGTATTTGGTTTGTTAAAATGTTATGTAATCAATCCAGGTTTCGAAAACAAATGGTAAGTGTTCAATTTATGGGTGGTTTGGTAACCGTCCGGACCAAGCCGTTGATGACGCGTGTTGTTCAGAGCGCGCCTCAAGGAAATGTCAGTAAACCATAGGGGCCCAGCAAGGTCGAAGCCTACTGGGGCCACGGGTAGTATGAAAGTGAAGTCCGGGTCCCTGGAACGAAGGCAAGGAACAGGAGTGAGTTTTAGTCACAAATGTCTGACACGCCCTCTCGCTCCGTCCAAGGGCGGGAGATGTCATTAGATGATTTCCCACCTAAAAAAAAACCACATAGAACTGGAAAATTAATTGAATTTCTCGCTTCAGAGAAAACAGAGAGCTGACATAATAAGATCGGCTTGAAGTCCGTCTCTGATTAGCCTGTTGCACCGAGTGGAGGCGTCACAATGAAGTTGTGCCACGTCATCGACACTCAAAGCAACACGTGGCAAATAACCTTTTTGACCTAAGGGTGTGGCTACACGAGGGCAGTGCGACCAAACGTTCATACTATCATAATATCATCTTCTTGTCTACACTACGTATTGCATTACTGCATTAGTCATAGTGATTCAACAAAAATGCGTCGCATTTTCTTTATAACATTGTTGCACACAGCGCATACGATTTCGATTATGAATGAATAAACTTTTAAAACTCTTGACTTTTAAAATTTATTTCAATTGATTTCATTTTAATTTAATTTATTGTTAATGTTTTCATCTGACTTCAATTTATTTGCATTCGATTCGTCTAATGACTTGTTTGATATTAATATTTAAGTTTTTTTTTGTGTTATTTTGTCTTAATCTGATTATACAGTGAGTTTATGTTATAGTTTTTAAGGCAGCAAAATTGTTGCAATATGTACGCAATGTATGGTACATAAGTTATTTTGTTTTGAGATCATCTTGTTAATGTGGCTGTACTTGATTGAAATAAATAAATGGCGATCAAAAAAAAAAAAACAAATGCACGTAGTATTTTCTTGTACCAATTGTTATGGATGATTTATTCAATTATGAATTTACTAATTATGACAAAATCGTGGACAATTTTGGGATTTTGATTTTTTTTTCTTTTGTCTACGCAAATATACTTAATCAGTAAGTAACGGGTACGGATAGAGCCCTTTTTTTTTGTACTATTTTAAAAATAGTGATGTATAGGTATGAACTCTTTTGTCAGAAATTGGTCAAATATCAACAGCATTAGGATTACGTTCAGCAGCCGGCTTGTTCCTCCTTCCAGCTCGTTCGTACATGCTGTAATGTGGAAATTGAAAGTTCACTGAGCACGCTGATTGGAAGCCGGGCTTCCGTTTGCTAAATATAGGCTTGAAAAACATGTAAGGGTTGCTGCCTAAAGGCCAGCCAAGCTTTTAAAAGTTTATGTTGTCAAGTAAGTTTTTTAAATGGGTACCTATAATATTGTCTTTGGGCATAGATTAGAATTTAAGCTGCTGCAGATCAACGACCCCGGGTCGCGTTTCGCTGGTCCGAAACCCGAAATCGCATTTTTCATTAAAAAATATACCTTTTTATGGATGATATTCGAAGAACAATTTCTTACACACTTACGGTGGAAAATCATCAATCTCGTTCTAGGTGAAGCGAGAGGGAATGTCAAATTGTACTGACTAAAACCTACTAGTGTGATAATACATGCGCTATTGGATCAGGTGAGGGTCAAACGGCGAGCTACGAGCTACGCGTTACTCGTCATCCACAATCTAGCGCCTGCGGTGGCAAGCCGTCTTCTGCGGAGTCCTGGGCGTGAGGGTGTCTCCTCTTCACGTTTTCCCAAGTTGATGGGGAGTTTGACAATAAATCTAAGACCGGATTTATTGTCCAACTCCCCATCAACTTGGGAAAACGTGATGAACGTGAACTGCGTCAATAAATTTCACAACACGTTATATAAGGCTGCCTAAAGTAAATGAAACTTAATTAATTGGCACGTAACCAATATTCAACTTACATAAACTTGTACCTTTATCATTCATTAGATAACAGCCTACGCACGAATGTTCCAACGGAAATCTACCTACAACAACGGAGGCCAGAACGTACTATTACTACTACTTTAGACAGTTTACTTTCAAAGAAACCACTAAAGTGCTTGTTGTATAATTGAGTAACTTCATAATTATAGTAAACTGTTCATAAATATAAGACAAAGGATTTATTAGCCAGGTAACTGTCAGACTTGTATTGAAAAAAAATTGTAAGCTAGATGGAATAAAGTGAACTGTACAATCTAGTAAGATTTATTTCATTTTATTACCAAAAACGCATAACCCTTGTATTTAAAAAAATAAGGTTTTTATTTCCCACTCCAAACGAATACCATCAACTTGAATTTGGTATAGTCAGCTTAGTCAAACGTAACTAAAATAATAAAAACAAATAATTAAAAAATTAAAAACATGACTACAAGTAAAAGCAGTAACTCATTGATTAAACACGGAATCTCGGAAACCACTTGGTCTACAAAACTGAAATTTTCTTCGCAGTCGGGGGACTTTTTATACTCTTGGAAAGTATTAAGCCGTCGAACAAAGCGGCTTCTGCCAACAGCCAGTAGGTATTGGATACATTACGGAGGTCCACAGGCATATCCCATCTTTCAGTATTTTGAGTTAAAAACATCTCTAGCCGTACGTGAAAGGCAAATATTGACAGATTTTCAGGCTAGAGTTTGAGAAATACCTACTCAACTTCAAATCCTTAAATAAGAAATCGTAAGCGTAAAAAAGAAAGAAAAAAAAAAGTTCTTCAACTACTGGCCGTTTTCAGCATCGTGCGTTTAATTTTAAGCTCCGATATTTCCATGAAAAGAGTTCATTAAAAATGCACGCTGAACGTGAAACACTAGCGCTGGTTTCAAATGAGAAATGTACTAATAACTTTCAAAAAACGTTCAGTAGAGTTCTGTTGATTACTTTGACTTTAATTTTTATCGCGTATGCTTTTCAGCATTCAGTTTTAGTTCTGAATTTGTTCCTCTTAATGAAGACATCAAAGGTAGCATTTTGTGTGACATTTTACAACGTAATTATGTTATGTCAAACGTATTTCGTAAAAAAAAACAGCCAAAAGAAAGATAGAATCTAAACCTGTTTCTCGATATTATCTAAAAAGAGAATATAAGGTTAACAATCGGATAAGGTTTATCTAGCTTATATTTTTAGCTTGGATACCAAGGCTTTTTAGCCATGGTAAGCAAGGAATAGTTTTTTTGAGTGCCATTAGAATGCGGATGTGTAACACTTTTTAATGTTTTTGCAGTATTTAGCAGTAAATGCATCAAGTCTGTATTCGCGGTTCGTAATATTTTAATCAGGTGATTACGGTATTGATCTCACCAATAACAGTAAGTATTGAAAAAAATCGGTATTTAAAAGGCCTAGTCGGACTGGTGCTCGTCTAATGCGCGTATTTTGCGTACGGTTGGGTCAAATATGTCATTTGATCAACCCTTGGTCCTCAAGAAAGTGTAGTGTGGTATTTGTGTTATTTTATCTTTTATGTTCTTTATATATGTTCTTGTCTAGTCAGTGTACACATTTACATTGATTTTGTCATTCTGGTTAAATAAATAAATGATGTGGACACTTTGTATGCACATGATTGTAATATTTATACGATAGAGGTACATACAAACACGCATCTACTGCATACAGCGCCATTTATGATATTAATTACCTACAGTTAATTTAATTAAAAATATGACTTACCTATGTAGTTGTTATCACTGATGTATTAACAATGATAAGAATATACTTTGTTTCATAACTACTGTAGTGGAATAAAAATAAACGGGTTTCACCACTACACTTATAATTTTATAGTTGGTTTAAATTTAAAATAAAAAATATAAATATTTTTTTAAAAAGTTTAAAGAAATCAAACAAATAATATAATTGGGAACTGGTAAGTGTAAGTGCACCAGAAATACTACGTAAATAAAAAAATATTATTTCCCAATTATTCTGTTTAATTTCTATAAACCTTTTATAAATATTTTTATAATAATTTTGTGTTTTAAACAGCTACTAATAAAATTATACTTTCAGTGGTAAACCAGTTTATTTTTATTTCGCTTCAAAATGGCGTTCTTTTTTATTTTTTTTATATTCATGTAAAAGAGAAAAGGCTAAGTTGATTGATTTAATTACCTGTATATTAATAAGCAATAAAGCAACATAATTATGTTTTTTATAACACAGCTAATAAGCAAATATAAATTGAGAGAAGTGGTGGCCGACTGGTAATGGCTCCGACTTACGAGTTGCAGGTCGTAAGTTCAAACCCTGCCAGCGCATTATTATGTAATTTATTTCATTACCACTGCTCTCAAAACGGTGAAGGAAAACACCGTGAGGAAACCGGCATGACCTAGAACCAAAAATTGGAAGACATGTGACATTCACCAACCCGCACTGGGCCCGCATGCCCGCGATTACGGCCCATTCCCTCTCCTGGAGAGGAAGCCTGAGTCCCAGCAGTGGGAACATTAAAAAGGCTGATGATGACTGAGCAAATACGTATAGGTCTTAGGTATATAACACATACACGTGCCGTAATGCACGCTGTAGATACGTACCAACTTATATCTATCAAGGCATGTGTCGTGTCAAAGTGCGAATGAACTGATGACAACGGCTCAAGGATTTTATGCACAATAAACTTAAACTTGAAACTTCGAGTAGGTACTAAGATGGGCTCTGACTTGAAGTATAGGACGGTTTATTTACTCATGTGGTATAGGCTCCTAGAACTGGTTATTATGAAGATACACGTAGTTTACAAAATTTCCGCCCCGCCTTAGCTTTGCACGGGTTTTAGAAATCTTTGGAATTCTTGGTTTTCCTCTAATATACACTTATACTTTCCTTATGAATCACTTGTTTACAGGAAAAACTGCTTGAACATCCGAGCAGTAGTTTTTGGGCATAAGTAACTCGTTTGTAAAGGCGGGAACGAAGTGGGTCGTGACTCGTGGGGGACTTGGTTTGTTTGTTTGTTCGCGAGATGGCCATTGGGTCCGAAAGGTTCTGGAGTGACGACCGCGTGCCGGAAAACCCAGCGTTGTAAGGCCTACAAGGTGGACCGATGACCTGGTGAAGGTTGCGGGAATCCGACGGATGCGAAGGATCATTCACTGTGGCGACACTTGGGGGAGACCTATGTCCAACAGTGGACGTCTATTGGCTGATGATGACGATGATGATGAACTCCGCGGTTCGAAATGAAAATTATTTAAGTGAGGAAGACTTATAGGCTATTAAATTAGTACTGTAAGCTATTGGATTAAGGCTATAGGCTATTTAAATGAGAAAGACTATAGTCTTAGCCATAGTAGTCTTAGCCACCTAGCTAGCTAGGCCTACGTGCTACGACCAATAGTACAATTGCCGTCACGAATACTGAGCGCTGGCTTCGAGTTGCGCAGAAGTCAAATATTCGGTCTCTTTAGTGACGCGAAGTGAGACGCGGGGGCTACGAGTGTCAGTGATTGCTCGCCGCGCCATCGCGTCATAGACGTCACTCCTGATTCGTTCATTGCGTTGCAGCATGTATCTAACAACGAAGACAATTGGCTCGCCAATGTATGGAATGCGCAAAGCGATCCCCACTCTGACGCCGTGCGTTCAAGATCCGTGATGTTAACTGCACCACTAAAACCTATCTACTTTATAATTTCGGCATCATACTACCACGCCATTCAGGCATAAAAAAGGTAGGTATAGTAATTGTTAATTTAGGGAAGAAAATTCGTTACGAAATTACGAAATAAAAATTACGAAAATACGAAAGCAATATCTGATTCTTTAGTTGACCTTTGCTTACAAATTATTATCTATCTATTATATTGCCGCTAAACCAATTAACAAAACCACTTGCTGGTAATAATAATATAAACGTGTGCTAGTAAGTGTCACGTTTACGCCAGCGTATGAACAATAGCTAATTATATCTATGCTGGGCCTTCATAGAGATGGTATAATGATCGAGGCTGCGGAAAAAATCTCGTTTGCCCCTTTTTTTTTGTGTGGGTAAAAATCATCCAAATGATATCCCCACGCCCTTGGGCGGAGCTTATAATAGTGTCAAACCATTATTGACTTTTTTAACCAGTTAGACACTTTCTCCAGTTAACCCACCCTGCTCCTTCTTGCTTTTCATACCGGGGCCGAGTTACCTTTCGGAGCTAACCCTGGCGCCAGTAGACTTCGACACCTGCTTCCTTCTTTGCCCGAGCCTCTTCTCGTTACGCGGGGTCCGCTTTCTTAATCATACGGTGTAATTAATTCATTTCGCTGATAAGTATCCTCATCCGTAAGACTAAGCTTTTGCATGGTCTTGTGATAATAATAATAATAAATTCTTGGAAAATTCACAAATTTCACACAACGCCATCTAGTACCATACTAAGCAGAGCCAAGGTATACGTTTGTTTGATAAACTCTATCATTTGGAAAGCTGTATAAATATTTTTATCATATTATAGATAAATTACACCAAGACACAGAACAAATGATCGTGTTCATCAAACAAACGTATGCCTTGGGTGGAAGTTGAACCCACGACCTCCAACCTAGCAGTCAGGGCCACTATAGGTACTAACCATTAGACCAACAGGCCAGTCATAATGTTGATGTTTTGAATAAAAGTACATTTTTTTATCATTGGTAAACTTGCGTTTCCTCACTTTTCAGTGCTACCACGAGCTCTTAACGCTATCCATTTTACGACCTAAATTGAACTGTTAAATAAGCTACTTAAATTATAGCTCCATTCCACTTTCTCGTTCGCACGACTGACATTTTATCGCGTTATGGTAAGTCCCCATGACTACAAAAGAGAAAAATACTTTGGGTCTGATTTATAAGGTATTCATCATCATCATTTCAGCCGATAGACGTCCACTGTTGGACATAAACCTTCTCCAAGTGTCGCCATAATGAACGGTCCCATCGGATTCCCGCAACCTTCACCAGGTCATCAGTCCACCTCGTAGGAGGCCTTCCGATGCTGCGTCTTCCAGTATGCGGGAAGGAAGTGAGAAGTAGTCATCATTTCAGCCGACAGACCTCCACTGCTGGACATAGGCCTCCCCCAAGCGTCGCCACAACGAACGATCATGTGAGTCCCGCATCCATCGGATTCCCGCTACCTTCACCAGGTCGTCAGTCCACCTTGTAGGAGGCCGTCCAACGCTAAAGTAACGCTAATTAGTGGAAATAGGTAAATAAGTAGGTAGGTTTCCTGGGTTTGAACCTATCGTAAAAGTCTACCTTCTTGTGAAGCAACGAGAGCACCGGCAGAGCTCTTTAGTATAAAAAAAGTCTACAAAATACATGAAGAGTTATCAAACTTTATAAGCAACTACGCAGTTCAAGAAGGCTTAAGTAAAAAGCTAACGATAAATCGAATTATTCCATTTTCTCGCCATTTTCTTTTATGAAAGGCGAGTAACGCAAAAACACAATTTAGTCTACTAAAAAATTGTGGCCATCCAATATTCTGACGAAATCGTGCCCTGAGGAAAAGTCGTAACTTTTTTTTCTTAGACTTTATTCTAGAAAAACTGTCTGCCAAGCTAAGTTTACGAGTTTATTGGGCCTAGGCTACTGTTAGTACTCAGTATATCCAGTTATTCAAGTACTATATCATCATCATTTCAGCTCGCTGTGCCCTCGTGAGGGCATTCGGCGGATCTCTCGCGCCGGGCCTTGGTACAGGCCATGGTCCGGAGCGAGGAGGAGTGGCAGGCGGTCGCCTCCTTCTGCGAAGCAGTAATGCTAGTAAAGGAGGAGGTCGACCGCATCAGCCAACGGCGGCGCTCACAGTGCCCAAGCCGCCGTCGGGATTCCGATCCCGGTTTCCGGGCCACGGTAGGCGCGGGTTTGCGGACGGCAAGCAATGGGTAGCTCGCTGTTCGACCGTCTGGTAACTGTCCGGACCGAGCCCAAGTCGTCGACGGCGCGCACTGTTCCCGCGCGCCTCAAGGAGCTGTTAGCAACCGTAGGGGCCCAACTGGGTCGAAGCCTACTGGGGCCAGGGTTAGTTTCGAAAGATAGCTCAGCCCCGGTACGAAAGGCAACGAGGGAACAGGAGTAGGTTTTTAGTCAGTAAATGTCTGACACCATCCCCGCTCCGCCCATGAACGGGGGATGTCATTAGACGATTTTACCACCGGAAAAAAAAAATCGTCATTTCAGCCATAAGGTGTCCACTGCTTTAGGTAGGCCTCCTCTATTAGTGTTACCACAACTAACAGTCCTGTGCATCTGGTATCCATCGGATTTTCGCGACCCTACCCAGGTCATCAATCCACCTTGTTGGATGCCTACGAACGCTGCGTATTCTGGTATTCAGTCGTCACTCCTCATGCTCAACTCATTGTGACAGACCATATTTCAGAGTATTATGAATCTAATCAGAGTATTATGAGCAGTGGTGGGCGAGTGGTAATAGCCCCGGCCTACGAGTTATAGGTCGAGGGATCAAACCCATTCAGGCACATTACTTTGTGTAATTTATTTCACCACAGCTCTCAAAACGGTGAAGGAAAACATCGTGAGGAAACCGGCATGTCCTAGAACCAAAATTTCGAAGACATGTAACATTCACCAAACCGCACTGGGCCCGCGTGGTGGATTACGGCCCATAACCGCCCCTAGAGAGGAGGCCTGACTCCCAGCAGTGGGAACATTTTCAAGTGAAAGACGTCCGCTGTTGAACATAGACCTCCCCCAAGGGTCGACACAACTACCAGTTTTGTACATCTCGTTACACCCATCGGATTTCCGCGACCCTAGCCAAGTCATCGCTCCTCTTTACAGGACTCCTTCTAACGCTGCGACTTCTGAAACGCAATTGCCACTTCAAATTTTCAGAACCTTTCAGTCCCATCGACCATCTATTCTGCGAGCAAATGTGCTAATTACTGCCACTCAGTTTGACGATTCTTCAGGCTATGTTGGTAATCTTTGGCTCTTTTTTATCTGATATAAACTAGTGCTTGACTGCGATCCCTCCTGATGGTAAGCAGTGATGCAATCGCAAAGGGTTCTCCTGCGGATGTCTTCATTTGTGACTTGATAACGCAAGGAGACTTGAAACCTAAGTTATCCTCCTCATTACCTTGCGTGAGTAAGCAGTTTGATGAGGCCCAGTGTGAGAGACCAATTCAGTGTATTTTGTATCTAAAGTCCAATACTGTTGTTAAATCAATCATTAAGTTTTGTTTTTATCAATAATCGTGCTTTTTGTTTCATACTGACAGTTGATTGCTGAACTGATTATTTTCAAGGTTAGTTATCATTAGTTATCTAATCAAAGCTTAACAAAGTATAATTAAGAGGTGTGACTGATTAGTATTAGTAACTATATCAAGGTTTTCTGATTAAAATGAACATAAACAGTTTATTTAATGTTTACAATACCAATTAAATCAATAAATACAAAAGAATTAACATTGTTTACAATTAATTAATTATTATAATTTCAAAGAAATTTCTCACCGACTGACGATACTTTGCGTGATACCTATGGTCACGGTGGTGAAAGGACCTGGCATTTATTAATTATGGTATAATAAATGTGAAAACGTGGCGAGTTTGCGCAGGAATTGCTTGAGTTAATTCCGCCATCTCATTTCTACTATCGAACAAAGTCGAAGGTCTGGAACAATTTGCCTGCTGCGGTCTTCCCGTCCGATTATAATTTGATTGTCTTCAAGTCATGAGTAAATAGACACATACACTAGTGTATCGCCATCAGAGATTGCACGAGTTAAATATCAATTTAAAAAAAAGTCTTGATTATTCAAAAAGCTAGCGCTAGAGCTAGTACACTAATATTACCAACTAATACTACTATGCTTGATCTGACTGCACCTCGATTCTTGAACATGGCCGTCATCACTAATCTATAGTGCATTACTCACCTATCAAGTTACTAGTAAACACAAAGTGAATAACTACTACCTGGTACTTATTCACGTTTTACTTAATCTAAACTTACATATTATAAACCAAGTTCCCTAATGCGTCTGTCTGTCTGTTCACGGTAAAATCAAAACCTACTCGACAGATTTTCATGAGCTTTTCACCTTTAGACCGAGTGATTCATGAGTACCTATGGATTCAGTGTATATTAGATGCATATTATAAGAAAACTGAAAAGCCGTACGAATCTGAAGTAAGTCGCTAGTTTTGTTAATATTTGTAAAAGGTAATCTTTAAAGATTTGATTTAATTTAGAAAATTCTTTCTTTTTTTTTCTGAGCACTATATTCTATTCAATAAGTAGTATTTTTTATTAATAGCAAGTAAAGCCGATGTCGACTATTCTGCCAATGTCTAAATCCATATTCAAGTAATTTATTTCCGAGAACAAATCACGGATCCTTTTTACGTAACATATGAGAGCGAAATCACAAAACAAAGCTAGTGCTTTAAGGTTAGTAAGACGACACGCATTTTTTAGTAACTAACTGATACCCGCGACTTCGTCCACGTCAGGTTCGTAAAACACAACAGTAAATAATAATGTTGTGCTTGCCATTTACACCGAAAGCAACTAATTCATTTATTTTTCTATCTTATAAGACAGTTATAAGTAAAAACGCCAATTACCTTGTGAACGTAAACGAAGCAAAAGGAATATGTAAGGCAGTTGGCGATCTAAATAACTATTTACACAAGCAACTGCTTACTCCACGGGAAAAGTCGTTAGGTTATGTAGGTTTCCATTTTATATTATTAGTTCTATCATCACTCTTGCGCACTTCAACCGTCTTTTGTTCAAACACTGACATTCGCCTTTTGTTGATTTTCAAAATGGCATATCAATTGTGACAGTTTGTCAATGAAGATGTTTTTCAATGAACGCGTCGTGATTCAATACGTTTCAAGGCAAAAACGGTTGTTTTTCTCATTTGAATGATCGACGTTTTGTAAATAATTCAAAACAAGATTATTTTCTTGTTTGTGTCATTCGGAGATTAACGAGATGATATTGACTCGAATATTTGACAGCGTTTAGTACCTAATTTAGGGTCAATGTCCATCTGCCGTGTTCCTAGAATTACTACAAACAGCTTCCTATCAAACCATCATAATCTCCGTGTGAGAAAGAGACAGCACTAACACTAGGCAGACTTCAATCGTGTCTCCACAAATGGTGATATCTGGGTGTTTCCTCCTGCGCCGAATCCGTCAAGGAACAATCTGAAACTATTGTGTCTAGAGAGGACCTGTATTAGGCGCGAAGTGAGGACGCTGTAGCGCTTCAGTAGTCACTCTTAAAGATAGGCCTATGGACGAAAACTGGGCAAGTGCTAGTCGGAGTCACGCACTGAGGGTTCCGTACAAACTTACCAATGAAAACAGTTCAATTGAACATTTTTCAGAATCGCATAAAACATTGTGACGTAATTACAAAATTTACAATTTTCAGATTTTTCCCATACCTTGACTGTTGACCTAGAATCATGATTAGTTGATGCCAAATATCAAGGGTCAGGTCAACGGAAAATACCCTATGAATTTTGATTCCCTTTAAGAGGGTCGAAATACACGTTTTTTTGCGACACAAACGGCCGTATCCTTTTATTTCGTTAACTCGAAGTTTGATTTCTTCGCAGTTAAAAGGAGCCGCAGGCCTCTTTCAACTCGATACCTCCAAAAGTTCCTGAGATAAAGGGTCTTGGTAGACAGACGGACTACAAAATGATCCTAGAAGGGTTCCATTTTCCACTTTTAAGGTACGGAACCATAAAATACACATTCGGTAACCAATCAAACCTTTCTTGTTGCTTAGTACTAACTTATTATTTAACAGTGGGTAGGTAAAATTCGTCGAGCCACTAGTATGTTACCTTTTGTGAGATGACATTAACTTTGCCAATTCATTTCCCACAACTTTCCCCCTGTCCCAAGCTATTCTGGTCTGTTGCCACGCCAGCTTTATTACCAACAATAAGTTTTCTTTTCCCTTGCCAAGTAACCTCAAAAGTTCTTGAAGGTTACAAATATTTTTCCCGAATGACTAGGCAAACAAGTCGTCCTTCATTTGAATAAAGATAGGACGAATGTAATAAAACTGACGTCAATGAAAGCATCTTTTCGGCATTCGGTCTTTATTTTTTGTTTTGGACCAAGTAAATAAGGAGAATGTGAAAAAACATTTTTTTTAATGTATATAAAGTGGTGCTTTGTTGTGATTCCGCCTGAAGGTAAGCAGTGATGCAAACGTTGATGGTGAGGCGAACTAGCTTATTAAGAGCCTCTCTTCGGACGGGAAGACAGCAGCGATTCAAATTGTTCTGGTCCTTCGATGTACGCGGTATAAACGACTAGGCGAAACGCTTAGGCCGGAAGGTAGAGGTTTTAACAACGTAAGGGTGGGTCGCCGTACGTCTGGTTGTCCGATGGTAGAGAGGAGATGGCGGAATTAAGCCTTGCAATTCCCGCGCACACTCTCCAAAATACACCCATTTTCCTGTTTCTACTACAAGGCTTTTTTTTTAGGTGCGTTACCATCAAATAAGTCCCCTCTCTTTGGACGAAGCAAAAGGGAGTCTCAGACTTTTACTGATTAAAATCCACCCTTGTTCCTTAAGGTTTCCTTTTGCTTGCAATAGACGGTTACTTAGTTACCCATCCACAAACTGACCTCGGCATGGGTAGCTTAACTTCGAAGTTCGATCCGTGCAGAAACAAGCTATCATTAACTACATTCCTTTAGCGCAGTAAAATGTAGGCAAGTATTTCTTTTGTTGGAAAATAACAAAGAATTACGGAAGTAAATAACGTCGAAGGCATTACACATTTATGTTACGTAGGACTGATTTGTAAACAAAAATGATAAGATACCTAGTACCTACGTACTACGCATTATTCTATAGGCATTACGCATACAGTGATTTTAGAACAGGTTTCCTATTTTCTATAGGTTTAATTATTTTCCTAGAAGTAGGTACTACTTTTTAAAGCTCACGCACACGTGTAACACGCCTGATTTGTAAGTAGAACGACGTCGCGTTGCGTGGATCTAGTGTAGCTCTACAAGTCTAGTTTCCATATAAAATTATATATTACGGAATTAAATGAACACAAGACTGGTACCTGCCTAGGCGGCAGTATGAGTATTTGTGCATTTAATTGCGGCCAGTTACGCCCGGATAGAGCGTCGTATTCTTTGCGAAATATCGATTAAGTTACATGCTATGTTCACTTTGAAGTATATTTAACCACCGATTTTTATGTGTAAAAAAACGTTTCTAAAAATCAAAGCCGTTTCGAAGGAGTAGGGAAAAATTGCGTAACTAAAAGTATTAATCGCACGAAAAAATCAATAGTTCATGAATCTATAATATACATGTATTTTTTTCAAACCTATTAACCTGGCCGTTACCAATTAGTAGGCTTCAGAAAGTCACTGTTTTATGTCACTGATCGAGAGCTTGGGCCTTAATGTTCCGTACATAGTATATAATTGAGTTTCCTCATGGCAAATGTCAGTTACACGATTGCATCATGATATTTTTAGATAGGTATGGATTTATGGATCGCAAACTCTCTAACTGTAGTTATAATGATGAAGGCTTTTTTGCATTTGTGTGCTCAGTTTTTTTTTATAATTTAACTAGCTTCTGCCAGCGGCTTCGCCCGCGTGAAAATATGTTTCTTTATACAAACTTTGGACCCCCGTTTCAACCCCTTTATTTTTTTTAGGTTCGAAAATCATCCAATAACATCTCCCGCTCTTGGGCGGAGCGGTAGGGTGTGACAGACTTTTACTTTAATTCTCACTCCTGTTCCTTCGTTGCCTTTCATTCAAGACCAAGTTTTCCTTTCAAAAGTTTCATCCCCTTACGAAGTGAATTTTGGATAATCCTCTCTTATTGTAGCTTTGTGCATAAAGATCTAAGCATACATACGGACAGACAGGCGGGAAACGAGTTTGTTTAATACTATGTACTGACTGTGCTTTGGTGTACCTACTACCAAAGACACTTCCGCGTGAACACAGCTTAGTTTATTTTTTCTTGCATTCGAAACAAAAACTTCAAAGGGTTTGGTTTGGCACCGCGCCGCAGGATTCAAGCGAATTTTTTTTTAAATGATCGGGCAGGAATGACCGCGATGGTATGTTTTGTGTTGTGATAAATAAATGCTTTATCTATCCATCTAATAAAAAAGTTCCCACAACCCTGGACCGCAGAGTTACTAAAGGAATACAGGTGGGTTTTAGTCAGTAAAAATCTGACATGCTTCTGTCGCTACATCCAGAGCAGAGAGATGAGTTATTTGATAATTTTTCGCAAAAAATGTGATTAAGGATAAAGCAGACTGAAAGGTTAGATACCTACTTACTTTCATACTGTGTGTTACTCCAATCTAAAGCTAAAGGCTACCAATATCAAAAAGAGGTATCCTGTAGTTAGATAGGTACCAGCCCATATGGTTTCTTTTATAGGTAGTAATGCGATATATCTTTTTCCTTGTGCACTTTTATTATTTAGAGGTGGTGAGGAAAACATGTTTTTAATTACTTATAGTAAGCATAAAAAAGTAACGACGACAACAAAAACCTAATTGAAAAGTGAAGATGATTTGACGGATTTTTAAAGTGTCTGACACGGTTATTTACAAATTACCTACAATAATAAGAAGTACAGTTATAATCACATGGGTGCTTCAATAATCCAGTTTAGAACCTCTTTCTCAAATGGCCAAGTGGGAGGTTGTTTATAAACGTCGGCCCCTAAATTATTGTCCTGTTAAACCGTGGACATTCTTAAACAGTGAGTAAGGTCTGTTAAACCTGATATATGCAAAACTCGTTGAAATGTTCCTACCATAATAATTTGAATACACACCGTAGGATGCAGGTAGCAACCTGAACTTATCTCTTAATATATTATATTACTTACTTGAAACAATAAATAAAATAGGTACCTTACTAGTTCATTATATTGAATAATGAAAAATATCTGCAGTTTTTTTTTGTTATAAATAATGCTGGCTGAAAATAAAATTACAAAAAAAAAAACATAAACAAAAACAATTTGAAAACTCACCCAATATCTCTAGTCTCCAAAGAGTTATTAGAGGACCTGGGCACCAGGGGCCGGTAGCTAGACCTGGTCATGATGATAACCTGTCACCTGTCACCACCTTAGTTCACAACACATCACTATCACGATACAGTTAATTGAGCGATCGACGCGCCTGACGGAGCGAGCACCATGCAACAGACTGATTAGACTCAGTGTTTATACGGCTCTTTGATAACTTATCTATACATCGAGGACATATCCCTCATATCGACGACTCAAATGATAATAAACACGCCGAATACGGCTGTGTATTTTATTTACTGTTGCTTTGGTACTCTCACCAGCGATCAATAATGCTTTAGCTAGGGTGAAAGCTCTTTGAACCACGCCTCAGGGGGCCGGTTTCGCGAGCTTTTGTTTTATTTAGTATAGTGCCATCTATCGGTGGGCTCTTGAACTTAACTTTCATGGGGTGAATGCCTGAATGAGTCTATTGTAATCACGCGGAGTTTTCCAGCTAAGTATTGATTCTGCGGCCAGCTGAGTAGTTTAAAAATAGAACCAAGCTCTGTTTTTTTTTTTTTCTGGGTCTATTTTTGAACTGCCAGGACGATTTTTATCTTAGATATGACATAACTGTAAATATTGTATTAGATAATTACTTACCACTTTACTTTTATTTATTTATGATTACATTTTTTATTATTGTAAATACTTAAATCTATTTTTAACAATAGGTACCTGTTAAAAGTAATGATTAATTTCTAAGGAAATCATGAGTCATTTATCTAGGTGCCTAAGTATCATAAAACTTTACAATTAGTTACTCACTGTGATGAGTAAGTGAGACAATTCTCTTTTTGTCGGAGACAGCTGCTGAAACTGACCTACAGTTGACATTGACAAACAAACAGCAACATGTGAACAGAGTTTATTACGACAAGATCCATACCATCGACACGTATGTGACTTGACACTGCGCCGCTCTTCTTTGATGAATGCCACTTCACTGCGCACATGAGGTTAAAAACTAGCCGAATCTTAAGTAATAGTGCTCTATTGGTGTAATTGCTGCAAGGCGTTTCGATGTGAGGATAAATAAATAAATAGATAGGTTTTAATTACATTAATCTATGAAACATCTCTTTGGGGGACCATAGGTTTATGTACTGTTATGTTGGCGGGATGAACTTTAATATAAAGAAGATTATTTTTCTTCTAAATATGCAGGTAGGTAGGTTTCTGAAAAGTTCCGGTATCTACTACTAGTACAACTTACGTAGGTACCTGAATACTAATTACTTACCCACGGAAAATATTTTAAAAAATCACGGACTCTATAAAATCGGTTTTATCCGTAAGAATTAGGGATGCGAATGCGGATGCGGAGTTTTGAAGGCTCACGTCCACGGATGCGGATGCGGATGCGGATGTTTAAATACTTTACAATCAGTTTTATCATGATCTTCTATATTTGGTTCAAAATAATTCCATGTCTATTTCTTTCTGTCAGTGGTGACATTGTTAAATAACTAGTTAGATAATATAATCTACCAATAACGGGAACCACGCTGGAAAAATAAAGAATTTTGTTATAAAACGATAAACTTTATCTACAATAAAACGTATTACCGGAGTAAACATACCTAATGGAATTTACCTGGCGCTTTTAATAAGCTTAGTTAGGACTAATATAGTTTAACTGATACAAAGTTTTCCCATAAACGACTATTTACATACAATGATCACGGTACGTATGACAACAACAGTCACTCAAAATTTCTATCTATTCTAAATTTCTAGGTATTCATTTACAAGAAACAAATGATGCACCACAACGAACGCATCAGATTTTGTCACCAATCGTTTCCATTGGTCATTGTCACGTGCGAATGGTGCGTGCCATTCGCCGGCCCCGTCCAATTTCTTTCTTGTCGCAACTTGTATGACATTCGCATCAGCATGAAAATCCGCATGATTAGGTATTGCGGATGCGGATGCGGATGTCAATCAATGCGGAAGCTCCGCATTTGCGGATGCGGATGCGAATATTCGCAACATCCCTGGTAAGATTTCTCAGTTAGGTTTATTTTAATACGTCAGTGCGAGAGAAATTTACTTTTAAGATTTAGATTGAACTCAGTTCGACCACTATTGATATTGGTATACAAATCTGGTTTGTGCGATAACTGTACCAAAGAATACATCAGTATTATGTTATCTACTTATACCACTGCAGGTAATTCTGTTATATAATTATGTTATATACGAGTATAATCAAACTTATAATGTTCCCACTGCTGTGATTCAGGCCTCCTCTCCAGGGGAGAGAATGGACCACGCAAGTCCAGTGCGGTTTGGTTGATATCATATGTCTTTGGACTTTTGGTTCTAGGCATGACCTAGACAGTTGACAGTTTCCTTATGGTGTTTTTCCTTCACCGTTTTTAAAGAATTGGCGATGAAGTAAATTACACAAAGTACCTAATGCGCCTAACTGGGTTCGACTCGGAACCGTTACTATAGTAACACTGGGCCATCACTGCTAAGTGCTTACTAATTAAGCAACTTCATACGTTTCCTCAATAATACCTACAATACAATATTTACAGACTCCAAGCCTGCCTTATTTAACGTTCTCCATTAACACATTTTCACACTAACTGAGCCGTCAAAATACTCATGCAGTCACTAATTATAATTAAATACCCATCACCATATAGGAAGTGCATATATGTGTCCCCAACTAAACCTGGTGGACTGTGAACCACGAAGGGAATCCAACCGTGAACCACTGAACCCAGCTGAACGAAAATCTGTGCACTGCATGACTGACTCCCGAATCAATTTAGAGATTGTGTTGTGTAAGCTCAGAGGCGTAACGTACACTAATTTAGAAGTGGGCGAAGGCGCATCAGTGGGGCCTTTTTTTTCATAAATTCTAAAACAATGACAGCGATTGTCGCAACCCAGTGTTCGATTACATCGTCGTCTACCATCTAGTGAAAAAGTGGTCAAACACAAGCCTATCCATTTATTATTAAAAAAACTGGGCAAGTGTGAGTTGGACTCACGCACTGAGGGTTCTGTACAAATTTTTCTATGTCAATAGTTCAATTCCCGAATGGAGTCTCGAAGATTGATTCGATCCAATTTTTTTTTTTGTGTTTATTCCTACATTTGTGCTATAAAACCTTGCTTTATGCCAAATTTCAGGATTCTAGATCAACGGGAAGCACCCTATGAATTATGATTTGCTTAAGAGTGTTTTTCGTTAAAATAGAAGTTACATTTTTTCCACAGCTCAAGGGACTGCAGATCTGAGTACCTATATAGTTTAAATTTCAACACAATACCTCCACGCGTTCTCGAGATAAAGGGTCTTGACAAACAAACCGACAGACAGACAGACGGAAGGACAACAAAGTGATCCTATAAAGAGTTCTGTTTTTTTCTTTAGAGGTACGAACCCTAAAAACCCCGCACAACCATATCTTTAAGAACGACTTAAAGATATGGTTGTGCGGGGCCCCTTTGCGTACGAGGTTTTAGATGAGGGGCCCTTCCGCCCCCACCTAGCCACGCTACTGTGTAAGCTCGTAAACTGAATGCATAGCATACATACCTATGTACACATTGTACACTAGGTAAATGGAATACAGGACCGCATGTAAACAAAACTTTGATTAGGATTTTAACTAATTTCTTTTAATATTGGTTTCCAGAAAAGCATTCATTACTTTTGTATTATAGATTTTGCCAGTGGCTTCGTCCACGTGAAAAAAATTCTCTCTTAGAACTCGCCGCATGCAGCAAATGTTTACAACTTGTGTTTCTACTGCTTTATTTATTAAAGATCATAGCATAACATAGCATAGTGGGCCTTATAATCGTCCCACTGTTGGGACTCACGCCTCCTCTCTAGGAGAGGGAATGCGCAAAATCCACCACGCGGGCCCAGTGCGGGTTGGTTGATGTAACATGTCTTCGAATTTTTGGTTTTAAGACATGCCGATTTCCTCACGATGTTTTCTTTCACCATTTTTAAGAGCAGTGTTGATGAAATAAATTACACAGAGCAATGCGCCTGGCTAGGTTTGAACCCGCGACCAACTTGTAAGTCGGGGCCGTGACTCAGTCTCCACTGCTCTTCTATAGTAGAAATCGTTTAAAATGAATTCTCGATAAGTTTTGGGTTGATGGTCTCATTTAGTAAAAATATGAAATGCACTTTTTTCATTCGATAATAGTTTTAATCAAACTTAGAGTTTAAAAAAAAAAAATAACAGCTATATCCTACTGTGTAAGAAAATAAATCATTGATGTTACATGTTAATTGTTATTACTAGTATTATATAAAAAAGCTCAAAAAGAAGACTGCCAGCCTCTTAACCTTTTGACCGTCTACGTCGGAAATATTCGACAAACACTCTCGCCTTTATTCCGTCACGGACGCACATCCTCGAAAAACTACTCCATCTCGTCAGTTCTTCTGTCACCTATGGGGATTGAAGAGCTAAACGAGATGAAATACCCAGTCGCAAACACGACCCTAAAGAATAAGAATACGAAAACACTCGTCGAACAAATCCGACACAAGCGGTCAAAAGGTTAATCTAAAAAAAAAAAACAAAAAACATCGCTTGCGAAAATACAAAAACTTCAGATTTTTTTCTAATAATTTAACTAAATTGTGATTAAGGTTTTTAAAACAGCATTAATATAATAAAAATCTATTTACTAGGAAATATTACATATGAAGTTACCGTTTTAAAAATGGGCCACCTTAAGCTGTGATAACTTCGGATTGACTTGGAATTTTTGTTCATCGTCATCATCAAGTTCTTTTCCGAAATTAGATCAACATTGATTTGTTTCTTTCGGTCACGTATTTTTCCCTAATAACACTATAAGTATTATTATTATTATATTATTGTATTCATTTTTGTATCAAATATAAGCAAATCTTTTTGGCCTTGCACAGATTTTAATGTTATTTTTCGATACCTTCGTTACTTCTCTTTTTTTAATATAGTTATTAGTATCTACATGTTGTTACTAAATTGTGTGTATTACGAATGTGTATGTCAAATAAAATAGTTTTCTTTCTTTCTCTGTATTTATTTTTACTGTATGTGTGAGGTACGAATAAACGTTTTTTCTTTATTTCTTTCTTTCAAAGTTTTATTTTCGAATATGTAGCTTGTAGGTGGTACCTATTTATTAACGTGGAAACAATACACTTTAGCCAGTATGCAATATTAATACCATAGACTGACTAAAATTGGAACTGTTAACGATTGAGCAATATAATTTTTTAACCACCTAAAAAAAGAAGGAGACTCCCAACTTAGCATAACAATTATGGTATTTTTATCAAGAATTATAAAGCACAAATGCTTAATACTGTAAACATTCAGAAAGTGTAGGAACAATCGACCTACAGAAAGTAGCACTTGATGAAGTGAAACTGATAAAGAAGAATACTACAGATGGCCAACGGAACTTCACAACAACATAGATTAGCGTAGTTAAAGGACTTTGACGAAACAAATTTAAATAATCTAAATATTTTCATCTTTCAGATGAAAATATTACCATCATACTAATCTGATGACGAAGCAGGAATGTGGGTACCGGGACTCCGAGCCCAATATGGCTTATTAGAATTGCCATGAAATGCACTCTCTTTGGCTATAAGAAACCATCAAACGGATCTGATGATTAATCCGGTAAATATACTCGTAGTAAAAAAATATATAATTTAAACGTATAATTCGAAGTCCCAAGTGTGCAGTTTCATAAAACGGCAATTTCATAGGTAGTAACTTAATACACCGTATCGATTTCATATAACCCTGAAAACAAAACATAGGTACCTCCTCAGTTTCTATATTTTATTATTAAATAGTTTTCTTGTCTTCCTCGATGGCAGGTGGTGTTTCACATTTTTCAGTGTCAGGCTTGTTTTCTTTCGGTTCGTCTTTTATATCTGTAATATTTTTTTCATCCATTTCTTTAGTCCACTCTTCCAGTTCCTTGTCAGCGTTTCTTATGTCTTCCTCTGTTACGTTTAGATCGGGATACCGCCTCTGTGAATTGTTGTGATTCATCATTAGTTTTTGTGGTAGATATAATCTTCTATTATATTTGAGGAAGGACACAGGATAGGTGAATTGACACCAAAATTACGAGGTCTATACCCAATATAGCTAGTGAAGTCTGGATGTGGATTATTATTTTAATAATCTACCACTCGTATATGATCTAATATATTTTTTAGAAATAAAACTAAAACTTCATGTTCAGCTACGGACGAGAAGAATTTCTATAAGTGCCTTACGACATTACTTACAAATCAGTACATGAAAACTGCCCTAATATACTAAAGCATTAACTCATTTGAGACAAATAAGAAACTTCTTTCTTGTAGTAAGCCGACGAAATATAACTTACTAGATTTCCTAAAAAAAACATCTACTGCTTCGATAATTTGAAATAATCACCCTGGTGACTCCCCAAGGTCAATCCAAACATATACACTCTGTTGCTAACTGAATAATTATTAAATACACAAACCTTTCTATGATTGATTACACCAATCAGAATAATAATTTATTATCAATCATAGTAATTCCATAACATGAACAAACATAGGTAGCTCAAGTTTCGGAAGACTCATTGGCGAACGAACGAAAACAAAAACCAGAAAATAAACAAGATTTCATGTGAAATAATAAACTGTAATCAATATTTGTTTAAGTGAACGTTGACTATAGAGTGATAATATGAGGACAAATATTAGGAGTGTAAAAGTAAATACTCGGTTTATTCTACGGAAGTATAATATTATAATGAATAATAAGACTATACGAGGTAGAAATTAAATAATATGTGATGGTAATGATGCCATCTAGTCGATTTCGGCCAAAGAGACCATATTCCTTGGCACTTCATGGTGGATGTTAGCTCTGATCTCGTAAATATTTACAAATGAATATCTTACTTATGCGGTAATCTGCAAAAATTCCATGTTCCTCCAATTGCCCTTTATCTTCCAGGGCCATAACTCCTTTGAACGTTTTCGCAGAACATTTTACTTAAAATCTGGTTCAAGTGAACAGTTTTAACAGATGCCGTTCCAGAAAATGTCTAAGTATTTACGTTAAATACGTAGAGCGTTGGAAGGCCTACCACAAGGTGGATCTGATAAGAGTCACGGGAATGCGGTGGATGGGAGACGCATTTGGTCGGTTGTTGTGGACGCCTTTTGACTGAAATGATCATCATTGTCTCTACATCATCATCAGATAATGATGATGATGTAAACAAAAAACGAAACGACCATACTTGATCGATAGCAGCTAGGTTTAACAAATCTATTACCTTAAAAGCTATGTAGCCAATGCCTCCTTTGTTCGTGGAATTGAGGACAAAGAATAAGGCAGTTAAAGCACATGGCAACAGTACTGCTGAAGATAAAGTTGTTGTTCTCTACTGAGAGTACTCTCTCAGAAAGTAAAGTAATCCTCCTGATCAGGGGCGGATCGTGAATTTGTGGAGCCCTAGGCTATCACTACTAGGGAGGGCATAAAATAAGGATACACGAGCTATCTTGAAAGTTTAAGTAGATATTATATTCCTCGTGTTAGTTTTTCTTTTATCTTATGAGCAAAAGTGACTAAGAATCATAAAAAAACATATTTAAACCGTTCCACTTATGATATAAGTGATCTGCCATATTAGCAACGTTGTGATACGACTGTCCCTTTCCCCAAATTAATCAGAAGTCCACTTATTATTTCGAAGTTTTTGTATTTGACAAAGCCTAAAGCATAAATATTTTAATGGGCAATTTCACGAGGCCTTGGGCTGTAGTCCGTTTAACCATTAGATAGATTCGACCATGCTCCTGATTGTTATATTACGCTGAACTAGAAATAAGAGTAAAAGTTTAATTCAGACCCTATAAAAATTAAATCGCACTTACCTGAAACTCCTCCAAGGTAGCCTGTATATTCTCTTGCTGCGTCCTCAACCTCCTTGGCAACGAGAACACAGCATTGAACAGCCTCAACATGATCCATCCTAACACCGTCAGGACTCCATACATAGCCATAGCCTTCAGCATCGCCCAGTAATCTACGCTAACTTGCTGTTGCTTCATATTGTCGTAGAGTATTGGACCAAAAAAGCTGAAGAGCGGAATTTTGACTGCCTTTGGTTTTCTGGTTCCAAATTCAAATTTTTTCGCGGGTATTTTTAGTTTGTATTTGGAATACGTTATCTGCTCAAAGAAAGTGGTTTATGTCGTGACCATCTAATAGCCACGTGAGTAATGGACAGAAAGAAACGGCTGTGTTTATGACAGTGACCCATTTCACTATCGATTCTATGTAGACGTGTGGCCTCACGAATAATTGATGCAGTCAGACGTTGTCAACTTTGATACCCATAAACCCCCAAAGATATAAAGTTAATAGTTTTTAACTTTTTACCCGACTGTGTCCGAAGGAACCCTATTATCATTATTATTATTTTTCTGTAGGTACGTGAGCTTATTACCAAAGAGCTCAAATACATAAACGCGTTACGATGACGTACAGTGCCACGGCACGGTAACGAGCAACGTAAATAATCACGTCACGACGACGCAACGTGCCACGTTGAATGACGTCGTATTGACGGTGGCATTTGTAGAATTGCCGCAGTTAATTTCGAGAAATAGATCACACTAGACGTGTTCTCCTCCTGCTAATATTAAGAAGACGGATAAAGAAGAAACAAATACAAAGAAAATACTGGATCCATCCATATCTTTCCGTAACGTGGCACGTTGCGTTGTCGTAACGTGATTATTTACGTTACGACGACGCAACGTGCCACGTCACGTCATCGTCATCGTAACATGTTTATGTGTTTGAGTTCTTACTCTTTCTAAACGTCTTGACTGATTTGTGTGTGGGTCTCTGGATGGTTTGAAAATGCAATTGAGTCGGTATTTTCCTTTTTTCTGAAAAAATGCTTTGCAGCTTTCGGACAGGACAAAGTCTGCCAGGATCGCAATGTTTGTATATTACTTTGACAAGACCTAGAATCTAAACGGTTAGTTGCTAAATACGCACTAAAGGTGTTCCCCTGTGGGGAACGGGCTTCGGCTTAGAGAGTAGCTGAGGAGAACAGCTATGGAGGGGCTGGATCGAATACTGACAGTGTTCGCTCACGTCTTAATTATTTGTTAATTTTACCTACTTATTGCCTTTATTTCAGCACAATATTTGACTAGCTTAGTTAGTAGGCACTATTGCCTCTGAAACGCCATAAACAAGACTTAGTTCATCTTCACAGAATTACAGCCAGACTTTATCCCTTTCGAAGAATAATGCCTAACAAAAGTACTTATTGTTTTACGACATAAAGATGTTTACTGTCCTCCTTACAGTTGGTAAAGTCTAGGACCTCTTAACTTATCTGAACTGGAAGTCTGTTTGCGAGGTCGACGCCCGATAAGAGGCTTTGGTCTGATTCCGACGACCATTATCGTCATCTCGTAAAGTTCTTAAAATAGAGCCAACTGCGTGTTTGTGGAAATAGTTTTTGGCGTCTCGTTGTTATGGCACCTATAACCAAATTACTAAAGACATTTACACATTAGTTATGAAAAAGTTTGACTTCAGAAGTTAAGGTTAAAAAAAATAAGCTTTTGAAACAGCGTCCACCAAATCGTATTTTTTTTGACGTACGTAGTTTTATTTAGTATTCTGCTCAGTACACACATATCATGAGGGTGCATAAAAATACCCAACTAGCCCGCCGCACGCTGTAGATTTCCAACACCATTGCTCTATGTCATCTCTACAATTGAGCCAGTATAATACCGCTAGCAGGGGGACCACTTCACATCGTGGTACTATCACTTGTGTGGTCACCTCCTTGCCATCGTTCGATTCCCTTTTACTACAAAGCACATCATTTTCTAGGACTAAACCACTGCGCGCCTTTTTTAGGAGAGCATTATAGGATTTAGAAAGTCGTCACTCGATTGTTTTTCATACTGAAGCCCAAAGCTTCTGCCACCTGACGTCTTAGGTATTGTTACTTTATTTAGATGGTTATCTTATTAGATTATAAGTAAATATGTTTGAGAAAGGTTACTCAGATGATACACTTGGCTTCTAAGTTCATTGCTCTTCGACTAAATAGATGCTAAGGTATTCAAAGCATCTCAAGTGCCAACTATGAAAAACGATGCAAAACGAGACCGAACATAGGTGGCTAGGTATTTGTACCGGAGATAGTGATCTAATAATAGCATGCAGCGTTAGGCCGGGGCTTTGAAATAATTTGCAAGAGCCGAACCGGACATTCTTTGAATTGTTTTGGTGGGCTTGAATTACGACTTGAGGGATTTTGGATAATATCCAAGTTAGGTGTGTAAATCATAGTTGCCAAAACTAGTTACTTAACTTCTGCAGACAGATTTAGACGGCCTTCGTCGAGCCTATCTATCTAAGCTGACGTTTGTATCATAATTAATGTTAATTATTGGTATTATTATTATTAAAATTGTATACAATTTTTGTATAAAAGTAGAACTACATAGCAGCACGTGGGCAACGTATGCCGATCTGGGCACGTCTCGGTCTCCGTACATTTTTATGGCAACTGGACTTGTAGAGCTGCATTAGATCCACGCCGCACGATGTCATGCGACGTCAGATTTGTACGTAGAAACAAATCTGGCGTGGCCCACGTGTGCGTTGGTCTAATGTTGTTCAGCTTTAGTCACTAGTTTCTGCCAGCGGCTTCATCCTCTTTTAGTGCTCATCTATGTCATAAAAGTAACTTTCGTGCAAAATTACACACTCTCCTACATGACTTAGATTTCAATAACGTGTTATTGAAATTGCGATATTCTTTATGCATCGCAGTAAAGAACTTTGGCAACGATGAACGTCGCGATAGTAAACTTTCGCAGTAGTAACGTACAATGCGGTAATAAACTTTGCAATCTTGATTCGGTATACATTTTCACACAAAGTTTTGCTTTACAGAGCTTGTTCGACGAACTACACTGCGCATACGTGTACATTTTATATGGAAACTAGACTTGTAGAGCTACACTAGATCCACGCCACGCGACGTCGTTCTACGTGTGCGTCGGTCAAATGTAGTTTTAGGTTTAATCTATTTGCATGTACTTGGAAATTACACAGCTTTGATCCAGTCACCCGTGTGGCTGGTGCACTGAACAGAACCAGTAGATGCGGTTCAAAATCATCCCACGAGTCTCACCCACGCAACCCTCGCTCGCTGGTTCAGATGAACAACATCAAAGTGTAAAATTAGCACCTACTAGGTATATTAGGCTAACAAAGATTTTTCGGCAAACTCTGTACGTCATTAGGATGCTTTCGAATTATGTGTTTTTTGACGGCTGCGGTGCGTAAGTCGTGCGTACAGTACAAACAACCGTATTTTTCATACAAAGCGCACGATGCGGCAACCGTGCTACGGCGAATAGTCCACGACAGGACGGCAACGTCACAAGCACCACGTGTTCAATTCCGTGTTGAACAGTGCGGTGTTGAATAGCGTATCACTGGCATACAAACGCACGGTAGTAAGATACTTTTTCAATTTAGGCGCTTGTTGTCGGAATGCTAACGTACTGCACCCGGCCGGTTGCGGCACGGTAAACATACGGCAGCCCCCCTTTCACTGAAGAGTAGGGAATCCTACAGTACCCTGGCTGGTGCCGGTTCTTCTGGCTGCTGATACGTGTTTATGGACACAAATCGGTAAAAATAAACTGGGCAAGTGCGAATTGGACTCGCGCCCTAAGGGTTTTACTTATACCCTATATATCTATATTATTTCCTATACCTCTGCTATTAGACCTTGCTTTATGCCAAGTTTTATTCTGGGTTATCGGGAATTACCTTCTGAATTTTGATTCCCTTGTGAGTATCGAAACATACTATTTTGCGACATAAACGACCGTTAGCGTATATATTTTTTTCGTGTTTTTTTCACAAATTCAAGGGACTGCAGACCTGAGATTTGTTTAATAATGTTAGATTTATTATTAATACCTACAATCCTATTAAGCGACTACATTTCGTAGTCTACACTTTTAATTTATTCAAATCCCTCACAGTAACTAGTACCTAAGTAAGTATGTATGTATATTCTCTATCGCAATAGACTTAATCTTAAAATCTTCATGTTTCACAATACTTACCGAGTGGCACAATATCGTCCAACGACATCTCCTCACCTTGCAAAGACAAATAGATGTTTCTCAGTGTAGAAAACAAATAAAATTGTTACTACGTAATGATTTTATTAGGGGCTATAGGTATTTTTTATCAAATCCTTGAAATTATCATTGAATTGATAAGTTACAGGCGTGACAGCACCACTGTTTAGTATATTTGGATCAAAACTGTGTCAAGGAGTGAGATTATACTGAAAAAGTATTGACATTTTTTTTAAATCGACTATGTATAAATAATCACTTTGTTTTCCGTTTCTTCAAGACTCAAGACTCTTTTTCTCAGAGAGTCTACGAGCTCATAATGCGATCCATTGTACGACTTAAACTGAACAGTTAAAGGGATGGACCTATAAAGGGTGTACCTATGCTTCATCTCGGAAGTAAGTCCCCAGGTCTGCTACGCCTTGGGGCAATGAATAAGTACCTATATCTAGGCCCTAGAGGACTTCTCGATGACCTAAAGTCCGCTTATAAACCTTTATGTTACTTAAAGATTAAATACTTACATCATATATATGTTCTCGAGATAAAGGGTCTTGGCAGATAGACAGACGGAAAACAAAGTGATCCAATAAGTTTTCCGTTGATTCCTTTTGAGGAAACGAAACACTAAAAATATATCAAGTTATTTTTACTACAAGCTATAATAAGGTAGGTACTTACTTCTTCTAACATACAAGTGTTGTGTTCACGGAGTGATGCTCCGGGGTTGGACCCCAGGCTAGACTGCAACCGCTCGATTGCTCTTCAATGAAGAAACAGAGTAGATACATTAAAAGCTGTGTTTGTATGGATTTTGTGTCGTATGGAGGAAAATAGAGAAATATTAAAATATTATCACAATGTATCGTAGATGAAACACCTCTCTAGTATTTTTACGTAAAAAATCTACGTACAAAATTTCAAACCGTATCATGAAAAATCATAAAGTTATAAGCTTGTTATGTCAGCAAAAATACATAGTCACCGAGCCATCCAAGCCATGAGGGGTTGTTTTGCATTTGCACCCAACTGTTTGCTAGTGTCTAATGCCCGCTATGACCTGACGTGACCTGTGTTGTACTTAGTGTCGGTGGTGTCCAACTTGTGACCTTTTAAATATTTTTGGAAAAAATATAACATGGTATAAAAACTATTGGAATCCATTCAGTTACTGATTCTGAACAAACTATTTTCAGGTTTCGTAAATTACTAAAAATAATGTTGTAACAAAGATGATGAATTTGTTTGAACGCTTTAATCTCAGGAACTACTGGTTCTAATTGAAAATTATTTTAATATTGGATAGACTGTAGTCTATAGCCTTCCTAACATCACGCTACGATCTACGGGAGCAGATTAGTACCAAAAGACGGGTGACAACTATAGAAAATCAGCTAGTAGGTACTCTGATAGAATGATATATTTTGCAGGAACATATCTAATACGAAAGACGCCATTTCGACCGAATTAAACTTTGTTTTCGTCTAAAAGGTTCAAAGAAATTACCTTCAATCGCACATAAAAATGTTACGAGCACATGGAATCGATAAATCAATACGTAAACCACCGTTGGCGGGCAATTACCAGCGTGTGAAACCACTGGTCGGTACTAACTGTGCCATATGGTGGAATACGTTCCAACAATTATTTTAAACCAAGACCGCATAAGCATAACATTCATATTTCATCTGTCTATATAGGGTTATTTGTAAAACACTAACAACCTTGCAGGAGTGTTTTTAATACAGTCATCATATACAACAACTTCAGTTTAACTTACGACTTTTTACAAAACAATTAATTTAGATACCAAAAATAAACCTTCAAGATTTCGTTTTTCTATCTAACACATTTCAACTCTGTATTTTGCTATATCTGCACTGATATACTATCCCCCTCCCTTCTGCTATTGTACTATCGCTTGGACTTAACATTTCAGTTTAGGTCGTCAAAAGGCCGAGTTAAGAGCTAGTGGTAGGATCTCAGGGCTTTCCTATGTCTTAATCATCATCATCATCATCATCATCATCATCATCATTATCCTGTCTTGCTTCGAGGAAACTAACTGCAAACTGTAACGTCTACTGTAAGGTCTACTTGGACTAGGTATAAAGATACCTAGTCTCTCGACTCATTTCATTCAAAATCACGCAAGGCACTACGAGACTCAGTGTGCCAAACCTACCTTGCGTGTCGCCCCGCACCCACGAGCGTGTGCTCATGTTTCTCCGCTTGTAGGCACGTGCATCTGCATGAACGCGCGTGGATGTATTTTCAGTGTGTTGGACTGTGCATGTTTTCTACATAAACGGAAATACAAGCACCGTTAAAACACGCATTCAGACGCTACGCTGCGTGGCGCGTGGCAGTGTGTTAATCGCCTTAGTACTTATTCAGTTACAGTAATAAATACATGACAGTACCAGGAGTGGCTGAGCGATATGTCCGTCATCATTTTGATTCAGTGGTACTGGGTTCATTTCGATGGGACTTTTATAGTAGGTACATTATGATATAAGTGTAATGTTAGTTATTATTACCGTTCTCGGCTCTCATAAGACCCTCGCTATGGCTCGGGTTAATACCACCTCGACGGTAATCACTAATTACTCACGTGTATCATACGACGTTTTTCAAAACACTTGTGAAGAAAATAACTGTAAAACTAGTAAACTTTTGTGGCTGCAAAAATCTGTTTTCATATGCGCGCCCATATTTTTTTGCTTTGCTAGCATTACCTACTAATTCGCAGAAGTAGGCAACTTAAAAGATGGACTACGGTCTAAAATAAACCTATTTTGCTACTGTCCCCGTGCCCCCCAAGTCCTTCAGGACATTCTTTGATTGATAAAGTTCGGGCAGCTGTTCGGAGTAAAGTAGGTAGGAACTTATCATTTCATTTTATTTAGGGCCGATTTTACAGATAATATCTACAGCACAGTACCTATATTTTTCTTTACATCAACCTACCTATAAATTATGTTTTTTTAGTTTGATACTGAACAAACATTTATCGAGTCTACGTCCTTATCAAAGATAAAATATATAAATGTATTATTATTACTCTATTATTGTTTTCGTCTCAAATAACGATTACCTATCTGCAATTGATAGCAGTCAGTAAAACCTTACTAAGTTTCCATTCAGTAACTCCTTATCAACGCAAACAATAAAACTAGAACTACACTGCGCAAACGCCGATCTGGGGGCGTCGGTCTCCATACATTTTATATATGGAAACAAGATATGTAGATCTACACTTGATCCACGCCACGCTGAAACTTGGTAAACGGGTAGACTTCTTCTTCTTCTTTTTCCTGCCCTTGTCCCATCTTATTTGGGTTATCTTTCATATCGCTCTTCACAAAATCCATCCATCTTTTCTTTGGCCTCCCCCTCCCTCTCCACCCATCCACATGTATACTCATTACTCTTTTAGTTGCATGCATTTCATCCCCTCTTTGTATGACCATACCAAGACACGTGTAGACCATGTTTTGGAAAAACACGTAAACATATTATACTTTTTTTATCCCAGGAGTATATTCATATATTGCAGGTGGGCGAAGCCACTGGCAGGAGCTAGTGAAAAATATGGAGAAGTTTGGAAGTAAGAAGATTTAAAAACGATTAAAGACACAAATATAATAAAAAGTGTTCACGTTTATTAAACTGATTCATTGATACTTCAAAAATAAACAACATAAATTAAACATAGTTAACGCAGCGTTATAACATTTACAATATTTCTTTACAGTAGTTTTACTTACCATGTCTGATTTGGTAAACAGTGAAAGATACGATTTAGCTTCTGGATATTTGTAAAATTTCATTTGGTAGGTATAAGGCTTTTTATCGACAATAGCTTTAAATCGCTAGTCCCTTTGATTTTATTTTTAATGACATAAATTAATGCTTGATTGCTATTCCACCTGATAATGCAGTGATGCATTCGTGAAATCGTGCAATCGTTGATTGTGGAGCGCACTAGTTTATAAGAGCCTTTTCACTCCAGCTTTGACGCTTCTTCTTCCTGCCCATATCCCTATTACTTGTGGTCAGAGCAATTATGTAATTTATAATAATCGGATGGGACATAGCTTGATATTTTTAAGTTTCTCAATTATTTTTAATTTCAAGTTTAAAGTAAAATAAACACATACTTAAAGGTTTTAAGTTGGATAATACATTTTTTATTTTATTTAAATTAGTGTGAATTGTAATTAGGACGGAATACACCTTCGTTACAATTTTTTGTACTATCTATTGTCGATAAAAAGAATGATTCACGAATTAAATCAACATCAGTTTCAAATTGACTTGGAAATTAAATTCATACCTCAGTACGCCATATTTGTTTACCATATTAGACAAGTACTAAAAGAAAAATAAACTGTACTCGATATAAATTATATCCGATTCCATTTTTACAATCACAGATGAGTATTAAACTTTTGAGATAGACGACAGATTTACATTTAATTTACAAAAATAATATACCAAGAAATAATTTAGTAGGTAAATAATATTTCAAACAACTTTTTAGTACGAAGCTGCATTTTATAATTTGATAGGAATTTCCTGCAGCCGACACAGAAAGTTCTAGCAATTCTCGAATTATATTATAACTATGGCAAAAGTCTTCAGTCAAATCAAATCAAACGTTAAAACTATGTAGAAAGTTATTTTTTTAATTTCAAATTTTGTGACAATAATACACATAAAGCCTGCCTGTCCATGGACGCGTAGCTTCATAGACGCGTATTAAGACACTGATGTTCCTCACTAACGCATAAATCAGTAGAATGTCAACAAGATCTACAATAGAAAGAAAAAAAAAATATATTTGCACGTTTGTATGCAAAAACTGAAAAATCAAAATTTTAGAAAAAAAAAAAACAGAAAAAACGCTCTCACGGCTGCGCCAAATAGGTCCAGCAAAAATGCCAGACAAGCACTGACTATAGTAGTAGTTGTCAGACGCTGGTTTTCAACTGAACCTTAATGAGAGTGAATGGCAGATATTTATCCCAATAATGTTATGTTATGTATTTTTTTGGATACAATAAATTTATTATTACAGGTACGTCATTAAACGGCACGATGTTGTCATGTTGCCGCTTCGCCGACAAATTCATAGTTTTGTATGTAAGTAAGCTGCGAGCAGGCTACACCAAGCGTATAATGACGAGTACGCGTCTATGAAGCTACGCGTCCGTGGGTGGTAGCACTAACAGAGACTAGTTTATCAATATACATTTTATAACTTTATACACCTTTGGTTTCTGGTTATCAGAAGAATTATGTTAGATTTGAATTTAAGTACTTTATTTTTTACAAAATTTTCTCAAGCTGAAACGCACTGCGCAGAGGCTGCTGATTACGAAAATTCGTTTCACTTCTCTACACGTCAGGTAACTCGCTACTAGCCTCTAGGTACTGAAACGCAAAAAGCAACTGAAGGATCATTTTTTTTAGGTGGGAAAATCATTCAGTGAAATATCCCGCACTTGGTGCGATAGGGCGTGTCAGATTTTTACTGACTAAAACTCACTCCTGTTCCTTCTTTGCCTTCGTCCCAGGGTTCCGGGCTTCACTTTCGCACTACCCGTGTAAATGGATTGATTTCTAGTCAGTAAAAGTCTCTTTCTCGCTCCACACAGAGCGAGAGAAGCTACTTGATGATGTTTTACCCAAAGAAAAAGCTCTAAACTCCATTCGCAATAAGATTACACATTTAAACAAACCTTTTTTACCGCCTGTTCAACCGATTTTGACTTTTATTGCGTTGGTGGCATGACTAATAGCGGCTGCAGTAAATAGTTGGTATTGTAACCAGTTTTTTGCTTTTAATGCAATCTTTATTTTTACGGAATTAAAAAAAGTCAAAATCGGTTGAACAGACTTAAAAAAGGTTTGTTTAATTGACTAATCTTATTAGGAATGGTTATAGGTGCTAAGCCTCAACCAGTGCGTTTTCAGCCTTAGAATATGCGAAAAGATGATCAAATAGAATAATTTGAACAGGACTCGATTACCTAGATTTGTTTGGCGTGTTATACCGAAACGACATTTGGGACATATTGCCAGAGGCGTAACGTGGACTAATTGAGACGTGGGCGAAGACGTATCAGCGAGGCCATTTTTTTTTTATAATTTCAATAACGAGCAGCAACCTTCGATTACATCGTTGCTTACCATCAGATGAAATTGTAATCAAACGCTAGCCTATCAATTATCAAAAGACCCCTCGTTCTTAACCTTTCGATCATAATTAGAGACCAATTAGAAAGACAATGAGAGAGCGAACGCTGGCTTTGCTTGTGGTTCAATGAATTAAAGAGCCCTCGCCTGTGCCCCCTGGGTCCTGAGAGCCCTGACGCCCTGTTTAGCTACGCCACTGCACATTGCATTGATTTGGGACATGCAATATCAAAAAAGGGACAAATAGAAATTGGTAACAATCATTATGAAATATATCTTTAGATTTGTTATCGAGGTAATTATGAGTTTCTTGACCGAGATACTTGATAAGAAGGAATTGCGCATTTTGTTTTGCTTTATCTGCTTGAGCCATTTTATTTGATGCAATCTTTGGGTTTATATTATGGAAACCAGAAGATACTTAAGGTAAATAAGTTTTTTTTTTACATTTAAAACGATTGTGTATAGGCACACATAGATAGCTAGGTATTTGTCTTTGTCTAACACTTAGGTAAAAGGCATACTAATAGGTTTTTCGAAACTGTTCCGATTCACAATGTGATAGTGGTGGGACGCAAAGAGCATCTGAAGGAGCAAGTTTTAGTCAGTAAAAGTCTGATACTTCCTCCCATTTCACCCAGAGCGGAAAAAGTTATTTGATTTTCAAACTTAAAAAAAAATAGATTGAATTGCTTAGTGTACTTAAACATTTTCTATTGGCTCTTTGTGATTCGGACAGTTTCGGAAAACTTCGGACGTTCGGCGCAAACGCATCGTTTTGTGCCGAATCTCATTGGCCCCTAGAACTCAAATATACCTTATTTGAACATTTAGGTGTTACATATTTAGTAATAATGGTATGAGAAAAGAATGGATGTGTTCGGTAGATCCGACAAATATTATTTATATCTTTATTTTATATGAATACATTAATATTGATATGGAATGGGTATGATGTATTAATATTTATTCAAATATATAAATTAGATGTTTTTACAATTTTTAAACATTGACTGAAATCTCAAAAACAAAACTATATAAATAATAAAAATAATTAATTTCGATGTAATAATACAATAATCAAGTGATTTGATTACAATAATGATTGCAGTCACAATTCTAAGACACAGTAAAAAAATACTACAGGACTTATTTTTAGTCATCGATTTTTTCTTTTACAAATGAGTATAAGCAACATAATTATCAAGAGATAAAAATATGATAAACATGAATTGTTTTTGAAACTGAGTAAGTTTGTAACTGACTACTTTCCCGGTATATTTAGCTGCAAATAACGGCACGAATCTTGAGCGCTCGTCGAAAGATTCAGGATCAATTTCCTATCGTACACATCGTCGAGCCAATCACTGTAACTACAAAGAATTACACCCAGCTCCCGCGTCTCACTTCATACCACTAAAGAGACCCAATACTTCACTTAGCATTCAAGTCTGCGCGATTTCAAGTTCAAGTCAGCGCTCAAGATCCGTGCCGGTATTTGTACCACTATCTTCCTTAGATACCGATGTATCTCAAAGAGCTCTCAGCAAAATGGACGGCATCAGTAGCCGATGCCTGCTAGGACTTCGGGATTGTTCGTAAGTTATCGTGGCCCTGGAACACAGGTACAACCCGAGATACGTTTCCATACAACCGCTGTTACGTGATTATGACGTTATTACACATCTTTCTGTAGATATTTATTTTAGAAACAGTTAACTTGTGGATATTATCTAAGTTTCTATTGAATTCACTACTCAAAGTAAAGCTAATCCAATAAAGACCTCTAAAACATGTTATTTTGCATGAACTTTGGCTCTTAATAATGTACTACATAAATAAAAGTAAAGACAATAATAATCTATAAAAAATTTGCACATTTTATCGAGATTCCGAATAAAGAATTTTTTTTTTCAAAACCTTTTACGGTTTTTAATAAAACAAAGACTTTACTATTTACTCTTTACTTTTCTTCTTGGAACAAGTTTTGTGAAATATTCAAGTGAGTGATGTGAGCGAGTTACAGAATGCTAACAGAGCGTTTAGTGGTTGTATCTTTTTACACGTGGCCTCTTTACCAAACACTATCGGCCCGTCCCGGCTTCGCACGGGCAATAAATATAGCCTATGTTACTCAGGGTGAATATAGCTTTCCAATGGCGAAAGAATTTTTTAGTAGTAGTTTTTGAGTTTATTCATTACAAACATGCACACAAAAATACAAATTTTCCCTCTTTATAATATTAGTGCAGATTGCATTGGATTGCGTTGGATGAAACAAGCTTTTAAACCAAGATCACGTTGACGATAGATGGATCGAAAAGGGCCCTCTTAACCCTATAACCACTAATGTTAGATTGGTCCGACGAGTGTTTTCGTGACGCCAGGGTCTACGACTGGGTACTCCATCTCGTTTAGCTCTTCAATCCCTATAGGTGACAGAAGAGCTGACGAGATGGAGTATTTGGTCGTGGAGATGCGACCTTGGCTGGCGGTATAAACGCGAGATTGTTTTTCGGTTATATTCGACGTAGTACAGTACAATTCACGAATGATGGCGGCCGTGAAGTTAGCCTTTGCGAACGTTCGCGCATACTACACTCTTCTCGCACAGGCGCGTCGCCATTTGGTTCCTAAAACACGTTACTGCGCTGCCTTCTGCGCAAACTTCACGGCCGCCATCATTTGTGAATTGTACTGTAGTTATGTCAAGGCCACTGGCCGGTCCTACATTTTTCAGTAGTAGTACATTCTTAGTCAGTTTCGTAACGAAAAAGTTTAACTTACAAAGTGAGATAGAAAAGTGGTAAGACTAACTAACATACAGCACGTAGGTACATTTGGTATAAAAACAGCTGGGCAGGCTTACGGCATGTTCTGAAGACATTCTTTGATCTGTGTCCATGCTTGTAGGTTCTGGAAAACAAAAACGTTTGTGTCAATACTCTACGTAAATTAATCTTACAAAGAAAGGTTGGATATTTTGGCGGGATATCTTCGAAGTTGACTAGCTGTTTTAATTATTCGCGAATTGATTCCTAGTAGATATTGTGGATGTGCACAACCGCATTCATGCCTTCGAGATGTGTTGAAAGAAGATGCTTGGGATTCCCTGGACTGCTTTCCGTACAAATCTCTCTATCTTACATGAACTGAACATCAAGATTAGAGTGTCAACTACCTGCATGCGCAGATTACTGGAGTTCTTTGTCCACATTGCTAGAAAAAATGGCATGGTATGGCATAGTTGATGGGAAACGACTAAGAGGCCGGAGCCCATAAAGATGGACAGATCATGTCCGCTTTACACTAGACACCCAATGGCACGTTGCACTTCTTGATACTAAGAACCAACACAGATGGATCTTCACAACCCTCAGTAATGTTCCTCATTGGTAAACAAATTAAATATTCATATGAAAATTGGGCTTAACACTAGAAGTGCGGACGTCCCAAATTTGACCTATTTCGATAACGGCGTTATCGCCGCCGCCGTCGCCGGGATTCTGATTCCGATTTCCGGCCAACGTAGACGCGGGCTTGCGGACAGTGAGCAATGGGTAGCTCGCTGTCCGGACCAAGCCCAAGTCGTCGACGGCGCGCACTGTTCCCGCGCGCCTCAAGGAGTTGTCAGCAACAGCAGGGACCCAGCCGGGTCGAAGCCTACTGGGGCCAGGGTTATCCGAAAGGGCGCTCGAGCCCCGGTATGAAGGCTAGAAGGAACGGGGTGGGTCTTTTAGTCAGTAAGAGTCTGACACTATCTCCCGCTCCGCCCAAGGGTGGGGGATGTCAATGCATGATTTTTCCCACCATAAAAAAAACCTATTTCGATGTACTCCCTGCTCTAGTTAATGTTTTATTGTGCGTAGAATCGTATTTTTAACGACTTTTTAAACATATAAAATAATTTGAGTTGACTAACCTTTTTCGCCGCCTTCACCTGCAGAGTAATAAAGCTAACGAGTGATTCGTGGAGATCCTTATCTTTTTGTTTTTGGAAATATTCTATCTCTACTTGCGCCTTCTTGGTGAATTCTCTGTAAAAAAAATGCTCTATTAATAAAAAAAAGAAAACCCTATCAGCGGGGTAAATATTGTTATGAAGTACATTTTCGAGGTGTTTAGACAGCCACAGGAGTATTTCTGGAAAAGAAACCTAATGGTTCTAGACCGCAAAGAGCAACTGAAGGAACAAAGGTGGATTTACCCACCCTAGAGCGAGAGAATCCTAAGAGCTCACATATATTTGTTATTTATTGGGATTGACCTGCTCCAATACCTACTAACTATAATTGTTATCATTTGAATGTTTTTTTGTTTTAACTGCCTTTTTTTATTGACGATTGTTGTTGTTTTACAATTATGATATTGTATATACAAGGTGTCGTTTTGAAGATGCAAAATATTTCAGGAGGTTGTAATACAACTCATAATTAATCATGTGAAAAAACGATACCTGGTCAATAATCAGTAATACTTGTTATTTTATTCTTTAATTATACTAAACTAATTCGATTGATCGATGGCAGCGGGGGCGTGGCTAGGGTGTGGCGTGCGGGATGATGATTGGATGATACATTATTTATGAAACTATCGTTGCGAGTTAGTGTGTGTAAAAACGCCCTTTATTTTTCCGTGTTTGTGTGTGTGAAAGAAAGCGCGGTTATAAGGCAGGTATCAGACTGGCTGCTTTTTAAGAAACGTAGTTCACACATATCGATTTTAATAAAAAAAAAAAAACAAAAAAAATTGGTTGCCTGTAAAGTCGGTATACGGGCGAAAGTTTTACGTGACAACGACTTTGAGTGGTAAAACATAGTTGAGTGGGAGAGAGACGCAAGGCATTCGGCGGGCCTCTCTCTCGTTCGGTGACTCATCGTAACGTTACCGAGCGTTACACTTTTTCATAAGTGACTCCCAGCCGCAACCTAATTTAAGACGTTGTCACGTCAAAAAATCCTACTCATTTTATTATTGATTCGGGTCGAGAATCACTAACATAATTACCTCCTGAAATATTTTGTATCTTCAAAACGACACCTTGTATGTATATATATATATATATTTTATTATTTTTTTCAATTATGTCATGTTTATTTTTACTATTTGACTGAATTTTTTTATATACTTTTTTTTTTCAATTTGCAATATTTGCATTTTTGTAAATTTTATTATTGTGAATGTGAGAACTATGTGGATTACTCTTTCCTTTTCTTTTATTTTCACATGATGTCTGGCAGTTTTGAGTATTTGATGTGGCCTACCCAAATGTCCTTTCTTTGGCATTGTTCGTCAAGTCGTTGAGCTCCTTAGTAGTCCTGAGTTGAGCTACACGCATATTGACAAATGCTTGCACTGACTGGACAGGTCCACTTAAATCTGTATGGTTCTTTTTCAATAGACCATCTCAGACAAATCTGCAGGGTTCTCATGTGATTTTGACCATTACATATTTACTATTTGGACTTTAAAAGAGACTTTGACCCCTGAGTTTGTTTCGGTGTTTCTTCTCAGGGTAGTCAGTTAGGAAACACAGGCCTCATCTAGCATTAATTGAGAAAAGAAAAAAAAATTGACGTGTAAAAGTGTTTTTTATAAAACCTACTTGCAAAATAAAGATCATTTATCATTTATACGTGCGGCATGTTGACAACAACAGAGGTAACTTCAACCGTCGACCTAGTAGCACTTGTCACACAGAACGGCTGCCGCTGATCTTCAAAGTTGGAATGTCGCAGTCACCTCTGCCGTTGGCAACATGCCCCTCGTGTGTATCAGCTCTTTTTTTTATTAATATAAACTAGTGCTTAACTGCGATCCCATGCTGATGGTAAGCAATGATGCAATGGCTGATGGTGTGGTACACTCATTTATTAAGAGCCTATTCACTCTAGCCTTGAAGACACCTAAATTAAAATTGGACGGGAAGGCCGCAGCAGGCAAATTTTTCCGATCCTTTGATGTACGTGGTATAAACGACGAAGTGAAACGCTTAGTCCGGACTGTAGTGGTTTTAATAATGAAAGGGGGAATACTCGCCGTACGTCGGGTTGTCCGATGGTTGAAATGAGATGACGGAATCAAGTCACGCAAGATGAATTCCCACCTGCCAAGAAAATGGTGTGATTATATTGTTTCTTACTCTAGATCCGTCTTGGCCTTCTCGATGGCGTCCTTGTCGGCGAGGATCTTGCCGTCGAGCGCGCGCGTGGCGTGGTCGCGCACGATGTCGGGCTCCGTGGTGCCGAACAGACGCGACATAATGCCCGACTTGCCCGCCGCCGCGCGACTGCGCTCTGATATCCTGGCCGAAGATAAAAAGAAATGTTGTAATATATCTGTGAAATTATTTTAATATTAATAATCCACAGTTAATTATTCTCCACCCAAAGGGCAATGGAAAGGACTATGCTCGGAGTTCCCTTGCGTGATTGAATGAGAATTGAAGATATCCGCATGAGAACCAACCGAGGTTGCCGATATAGCACGAAGAATCGCCAAACTTAATGCGGCAGGGCATTGCTCGTCAGTAAAAATATGACACACTATCCTATTTGACTGGCCTGTTGGTCTAGTGGTTATTGACCCTGACTGCTACGCCGGAGGTCATGGGTTCGATTCCCACCCAGGACAAATGTTTATGTGATGAGCATGATCATTTGTTCTGCGTCTGGGTGTAATTTATCTATAATATGTATGTATTTAGAAATATATAAGTATGTTTATCAGTTGTCTAGTACCCATAACACAAGCTCTGCTTAGCTTGGGACTAGACGGCGTTGTGTGATAGTTATGGAATATTATTATTATTATCCGTCCAGGGCGTGAAAAATAATTTGAAGATATCCCACTTCAATAAACATGTATGCTACCTGTTATTAAGCGTGTCCTGTGCATTCTCTAACGTTCGCTGCAACGTTTCGTGGTTGCTGCACAGTTGCTGCAACGCGCTCGCGTAGAAGAGGTACTCTTTTAATTGATCCGCTAGCTGCTCTTCGTCTTCTGCTACTGAGTCTATGCTGTCTGCTATTGAGTCTGCGGAAGAAGATTAATTTTAGAGGTGTGTGTTTCTCCTCATCGTTTACACCATGTACATTGAAGGACTGGAACTATTTGTCTGCTGCAATCTTCCCTTCCGATATATTCAAGACAGTAAATAGGCTCTTAATAAACTAGTGCGTTACACCATCAACGATTTCATCACTGCTTATCATCAGATCAAGATATAATTATAGCATCTTTGGTTACTGCTGTGCTTCCGTGGGTCGTAGCGTGATGTTATAAAGGGTGTAAGGGACAGACCTCCACAAACTTTAAGGACTTGCTCAGTAGATGAAACTGAACAACCTTCCACAACACTTTTTTTCAGGAAACGAAAAAAAAAAATCTGCCTCACCATACAAAATTATAAATTTGATTGGACAGTTTGTATGGAGAGGCCGATTTTTTTCGTTTCCTGAAAAAAAAATTTGAGGAATGTTGTTCAGTTTCGTCTACTGACCAAGCCCTTAAAGTTTGTGGAGGGCTGTCCCTTACACCTTGTATAGGCGTTATAATAGATTATGTTGTCAGCATTATATTCTTGCCCTTATCCCATATTACTTTGGGTCAGCGCAATGTTTTTTTCTTCTATTTTGTCCTGTTAACATTCTTTTTCTTTTATATCACTCCTCACACAACCCATCCATCTTTTCTTCGGCGTTCCTCTCTCTCTCCATCCATCTACATGTATACTCATTACTCTTTTAGTAACTTACGTTTCATCCCTCCTCACTCCCTTGACCATACTAACAAAAAATCAATTTCAAGTAAAGTACCAAAGTAATGTCCCGCCTTCTGCAGTCCATCTCCCATCTCCTTCTCGATGACGCTCCACTCACTGAACAGTTTGCCGTAGTTCGCGTGTAGCTTACATAAGGCATAATTCTTTTCTATTATTTTTGATCTGAAATGTTAAAACATACAATTATGACACAATTGGCGCAGTAATTGAGCGATTGATTCCTGCGCTGTGTATCGAGGTTTCGATTGATTCGATTTCATCATGAACAAACATAATGTATTAGCTTTTGCCCGCGACTTCGCCAACGTACAAAAAATGTCACTCAGGAATAAAGCAGCTTTCTATCGGTGAAAAAATTTTAGCATTCGTACTTCCAGAGATTACCTCCTACAAACTTTACCTCTTTATTATATTAAGTACTAGCAGCCCGTCCCGGCTTCGCACGGGCAATAAATATAGCCTATGTTACTCAGGGTGAATGTAGCTTTCCAATGGTGAAAGAATTTTAGAAATCGGCACAGTAGTTTTTGAGTTTATTAATTACAAACAAAAATACAAATTTTCCCTCTTTAAAATATTAGTATTAAGTTTATATGACCTACAGATAGTTTTTCCAGGTCGAGATGACTTAATTATGTGAGTTAACGTGTTTGTGAACGCACACACAATACAAGAGTAATTCTTAGTATTGGGTTGTATATAAAATGTCACAGCCCTGGAATGCAAACGGCTGAAGGAATATGGGTGGGATTTAGTCAGTAAAAGCACAAAATATACACGTACAGAAGTCAATCTACATACAAACCGCGCTACACCGCTCACGGACACGATTTCTCGGAGCGCCTCGGCCCGAACGTCGAACAGTTGCGGCTCAAACGCTCATTAGTGTGCGTCCACCGAGCGTAGGTATAAAAAGTGAAGTACATACATGAGTCTTCTGTACCTATCTATTTTGTGGTAAAAGGCACTACCTTATGATCCATTCAACTTAAAAAAAAAGTGAGGCTAACTCACCTAGTATAGAGAAAATTTCCTAGATTAGTCTCTAATTGTTTCCCATAATTTTTTACACTCTCGATTTCTGGATCGGGCTTTTTTAGTCTGATCGAAACTGACAACGATTTGATCTTGTTTTCCGCTTGTAGTATGTAACCTGAAATCAATAGCATAAGTTATTAAAATATCCCGCTAGGGATCAGGGGATTTTTGAAAAAGGTACACCATGTTCTTCAAAGAGGAAGAAGGGTTTTAGTCATAGCAAAGGGCTAACACGCCCTTTCACCTTACTATTGAGAGGGAGGAGTCATTTGATGATATCCTACCTCAAAAAAAGTTGTTAAAATATAATCTAACTGATTGTATTGTCTCACTACACGATAAGTTTCTTCATCTTGTATAACAATAAATTGCAAATACATGTCTATGTACCCATAGATTTAAGTTTCTGTGAAATTGTTACTATTTTGGTGTACAATACAGTTTATTCTATTCTATTTTTTCGATTTTGGTTTTCGAAGAAGTTACTTTTAGATACAATTAATAAAATATCTCTGTGGGAGATAACCAATAACACTACGGTTTCCGATGGTAACCTGGGTATCGAAACAAAAACTACAATATTCAGTTAAGTCATTGAATTTGGGCCATCTTAAAGTCCAGCTGAAGCCTGGAGTTGAATTTTTTTAGAGAAGGGAGGATCCAGGAAACAGACCTCCGACAGACAGACAGGTCCTCCGACCATACGGGCGTTGTGTGTTGTGTCTGGTCCAAGCAACTGCCTGATAGTTGATTTTAGAACTCTTATACCGCGATGTAGAAATTTAAATTTTTAGTTCATATGTGGCGGTAAATATTTCGCTACAGTTACTTTGATTATCAACTGTCGGCATTGAGAATCCAACACAGAGATGCCCAGTACTTAAAGTATACATATAGTTTTTAAGCACAGCTCACCACTATCAGTAATAGTTTCCCGCCAACCATGCTCCTGCTGCAGGAAGTTGATGAACTGGTCGTCAAAGCAGAGTCGAGGGTGAGACGCGACTCGCAGCAGGAAGTTCTCCAATCCAGCGCGTCTTCTCTCTACGAACTCGGGGTCTGTGGTGTCTGACTTCCTCCAAGCATATAGGACCTGAGAAATTATAATAAGTTTATTTAGGAGCAAAGTCCTTAAGAAATCTTAAAAAGGCATTTAAAGTTTTCAAAACTAAAAATACCTACATCACACTGAATTAAAAAAATTATAATAATGAAGAACCTAAATAGATGTGCCAGCCAACAGTTTCACTGTGAGATATTTGCAAACCTATTTTTAAATTCGATTTTTTTCGAACTTAAATAAATAAAAAAAAAGATTGATTTAGCTGTTTTTGAGAGACGCAAACAATTTTATTTTTCTTACTTTTTCAATAAGTTGTGACTTTCTTTTGTATTTTAACTTTACCATTATCTAAATATAGTTTTGACAGGCATATTCATTACACCAACCTGATAAGAGGAGTTAAAATCAGTGTTTACAAATATATTTTGTATATACAAACAAAGTATGAGTATAGTATACTTTGGCAAAATGTCTGGGCCGCTATTTTGTTGTTGGAAGCTTTTTTTACAAGTTATGTTTTTGATGGGTTATAACTTACCAGCAGTTAATTATTATTTAGCTTTATATTTCACTATCTACCTAAATTTCAAATAAAAACACTTTCCACTTTAAGTCTAGTACCATTTAAATTTATTTATTTTTCCTAAATAAATTGTTAAAATTAATAGGTATATGCCAATTGCATCAAACCTAAATAGAGATAAGGAAAATGACAAACTTTACTTATAAATACTTTGTTTCAGACTACTGAAATTGCTGATTCACACAGATCCATTTACTAAGAATATGCAAAGGAACTTTACACCTTTGATGACAAATATTCATGACACAGTATTTCCCTGTACTGTTGAAATATGTAATACTACTTACTTTTTTTACCTTAAACTAACAAGATCTATAGTGCAGTAAAAATATAAGGCTCATTAAGTAACTGCTTATGGTTAATGGGTATTTATTATCGTTACATCTATCCTATACTGTCCCACTTTTATTTATAATAACTAGCTGACCCGGCAAACGTTGTTTTGCCACATAAATAATTTTAAAATTAAAGTAAAATGTTAAGGGTGGACAACCCTTATCACTAAGGGGTATGAAAAATAGATGTTGGCTGATTCTCAGACCTACTCAATATGCTCACAAAATTTCATGAGAATCGGTCAAGCCGTTTCGGAGGAGTACGGGAACGAACATTGTGACACGAGAATTTTATATATAAGTTAATTTAAACTAGTGCTTGACTGCAATTCCAACTGATAGTAAACACTACCATGCTAGGTAATGGCTTCTTTGGTCTTACTTAATTCTTTCCACTGTTATTGGTTAACAGGCTATATATTAGGTCACTGGTTGTTGAGGGTGATCCTTCTTAATTCATGAAACCCCAAGCAAACGCCGGCGTTCGCGCACCTATTGTCTTTCTATTGTGTCTGTAATTTCCACGATTGAAAGGTTAAATGGACATTGATGACTTTCAGTATTTTACATAGATTAACTACTTACCTGACCTCGACAAGCCAGTAACTGGGTAACACAACATCTCTCATCTAGATTAGTGTAGAGTATTAGATAAATGGTGTAATAAAACAAACATAAAACTCACTCTCTTCTCCGGTAGAGGCGGTATGATAACGTGCGGGTATGTAACTAGTAAGTAGTCGTGAATCTGTTCAAACTCTGTGTACCGTCTCCATATTGTACTGATCTTTGATGACACTAGTCTGTAATCTGGGTCCGTTACTCTGGAAAACATGAATGACCAATCCTAAATAACATAAATATAATAAGGGTGTAATTTATCTACAATATGTACGTATTTAGAAATATACAAGTATGTTTATCAGTTGTCTAGTACCCATAAGACAAGCTCTACTTAGCTTGGGACTAGACGGCGTTATGTGATAGTCGTGGAATATTATTATTATTATAAATAAAATTTGGTGGCATTAAATTATCAAAGGCAGTGCTTGTTTTGATCAAGTTATAGACGTATCTACTAACTTACAAGGTGTAGCAAGCTTGCTAATATTTTATATTATGTTTGTTATCAACAGGTTTATCATAACAGTATCAGTTGTTATTTAGAGGATTTCTGCAGTAAATAAATGACATAATATTTAGCGTCTTGATTATAATTTAGTTCTGCATAGGAAACAACAGAAAGAGAAAGCAAGTTACCATGCTATTTGATAAGGATATGACCTCATTAGCTTTGGCATCTTAATCACGGCCGTTTCTACGGTTGCAAGAGTAGTGGGCGCGAGTAATGGGGCTAATTGGCGCATAATAGATAACTAATTTGCTAAAAAAACAATAGAACAGAATCACTTACTTCAGATCGATTAGATATACCGTGTAATGATCACGAACGTGCAAAGTCCCATTAGCGCGCTTTTCTGATTCCACTATTGATATATCAACGTGTTTTAACAGCGTATCCTGGAAAAAACACAAGGATAAATAGAATTTATAGCCTAAATAAAGAAAAGTAGGCGTAGTATCATCAAAATACCTGATTGTCAAAATCTTCCGCTGTTTCAATAACGCTTGGCGATCTTGACGCCTTGACCGGCGAATTTTGTGCTGACATTGCGATTTAAATCTTTCTAAAATTAACGAGGTATTTATTAGAAAATTATTTAAAATTTCCAGACAAGAAAACAGTGACAAACTGACAAATGCTAATGACAACACAAATATCAAAATTGATAACAGATTATAAATTAATACTGTTAAGACAACAGGACAGCTATACTAATTTTCAATTAGAGTAAAAGAGAAAACGTATTTGCTGCGTCAAACGAAATTTTAGTCGTGGAACAGGGCGTTTTAGCGTTCCATCTCTGTATCAGTACAATATTCCAAGCATTGAAGGAGAATGGTCAGTGCTAGTGATGTGCCGTTGCCGGCAATATTGCCATCAATATTCATACTTCGGGCAATATTTTCGGCAAGATTTTTTTTTAAGGGTCTTGGTGATACATATCAAAAATGTGATTATAGGATCTATATTGTTTACGTACTGATAATCATAATCAATAAGCTCAATCGATGGGTAATATTCATTCATAATGATTAACAAGAGTCTGATGATAGAAGACTCACAAAGTTTGGACATAAAAACACTGAATATGTATCAACCTTAACAACCATAAATCGAGTAGAAAAAACTGGTCAAGTGCGAGTTGAGACCGTCCGAGAGATTCCGTACCGTCCTTATGAACATTCGGAAAAAAAATCGCGTTTGTTATAAGGGAGCCTCCCTTAAATATTTATTTTATTTTATATTTATTATTTGTTGTTATAGCGGCAACAGAAATACATAATGAAAATTTCAACTGTCTAGCTATTGAGGTTCTTGAGATACAGCCTGGTGACAGACAGACGGACAGACCGCGAAGTCTTAGTAAATAGGGTTCCGTTTTTACCCTTTGGGTACGGAACCCTAACAAAGAGGTCCGGGTGCCTACGTATTACTTCAAGGTCTTATGCGATGGGTCTCAATTTCGTCGAAGTCTTTGTCTGAAATTACCGTTCTTAATTTGTACCTGCCGATGGTATAGGTGACTGTAGATAGATACCGAGCATTACCCGGTATACAAAATAGTAACCACTTATTAACCTTATTTGGCTCAATGACATTTTCACAAGAAACTTATAGATATAATGAAAATTGCCAAGGAGGATTCTTGTTGCAGTGTAAATAAGTACTCAGCGCGCACTAACTGCATTGCACGCCATGCTTAATTTTGTAGGTATATCTAGGTTTTTTTTAGGTGGGATATTTTCCCATGACTTCTCACGCCCTTGGGCGGAGCGAGAAGGCAGACTTTTACTGAATAAAACTCAATCCCATGTTTCTTTTTTGCCTTGCGTTCCAGGGCCCAGTATTAGTATAATTATCATAGTCAAACGAATTGGACATTTTTAAACGAATTAAAAAATGTGTTATATAAATTAATGACATACAATACTTTTTTTATAAGATTCTATTAGTATCTAAACAATGAAAAACATTTTTTTTTTATTGTATCAGATTTCAATAATTTGGATTTTGATTCGATTTCCCAAGTCGTCTGACTTTTTAGACAGACCCTAACTTACAGTCTGCCGAATAACTGAAGTCTAATTTTACTCAATCAAATAACTAATGGAGCAGAATCTAAAATTATTTGCTAAACTTAGGTATTGAGCACTGAGCACGTCTGGCAGTTTCAAGAGGCATGTTTGACTAGGTACCTACTGTTTCTTGGTTTGGGTATGTCTCTGATACCTAGATAGTTTACTTATAGAGAGCCTGGCAACTTATCCGACAGTTGGTAGCGAACTAAGTATCTAATTTACGACCTACCCTAGTCAGACTACAGTCCATTTATTACTTAATCTTTTGTTGGTTTAGACATTTATACAGCCTTATTATTCTTTAAAAGATTATGCGATAGTCTATGCCAAGTTTTTAGCTTGCAGGTTTAGTACCGGTTGCATTTCGGGGAGTGTGCGTGAGATATACGTACGGCGATGCGCCATCGGTAGGTACATGGTGAATATCCCACCCAAAGATAATATCCCACCTATACGCACAAAACGTTTTGGAAGAACTACTGACCTACACTACTCACACGTGTGCCACACACGCCGATCTGGGCACGTCGGTCTCCATACGTTATATGGAAACTAGACTTGTAGAGCTACACTTGATACGTACAAATCCAGCGTGTTACACATGAGCGTCGGTCTAATTTATAGGTAGTTCAAGCTTAATTGCGTGCCAGTTATGGAGTGTAATTCCCTGACAAAGTCTGTGTTTCTTGGTAACTACAACCCTACCTAGAGAGAGAATCGATTACTTCTAGACAAGCGGGGTCCATCGTCGCTTTTCCTTCAGGAGAGTGTTCAAGGTCGACACAATCAAGAGTAAAAAGAAAAATGCCTGCGTAAGGTAGGCACTTACGAAAATAATCTAAGTAGATACAAATTAGGACTAAATAGGTGGTTGTAGGCCTAAATGGAGTGTTCTTGCTCTCTCTTGACTTTGTAGAGATAATAAGATTCAGACTTAATTTTAGTCCCTTAAGCCTAATTAAGTTTCACCTCTAGCACTTCTCATAATGATGTTTTGTTTTGATTATAAATTTAATTTAATTTTCTTGTGAAAGATATTTTGGTAAACACTTAGTTATTTTTTCATTGCTGAAGTTTTGGTTTTTCTATTGTAATTAACGATAATCTTTTACACGCAGTAATATTGTTCTTGTCCCTCGTTTTCTCGTCTAGGTTACCTCTACACTTACACTGTTATCGGTTTATAATTCAAATTTCAATCTTCAATCAAGTGTGGGACGCTACCTGTGTCGATACTCTTGCGCCATCTCATCTTCCTAGCTCATCGTGCTGTGCTGGTGCTGTCGTGGCGGCTGCAGAGAACCTCAAGCGGCGGAAATATAACAGCATTGAAACTCTTGGGCCGTGGGGTCCGAGTGCTCATATGCTTTTTAAAGACTTATCAAAACGTTTAGTTGACTCTTCGCGTGACCCAAGGGCTGGCTTCTACCTCGGTCAGACAAGCATTGCCATACAACGTGGCAATGCTGACAGTCTTTTGAGCACACTTCCAGTCAACAGCGATGCGGAGGAGTTTTATGACGTCATCTTTAGCTAGTTAGATGTATATTATTTATAATTATTTAAGTGTATTTTATTGTTTAATTTCTTTAATAATTATTTATTATTCATCAATTTAATTTAAACTTAAATAAAATTATTATAATTTAAAAAAAAGTTACTGTCGAAATATTTATTTTAAGAACTTTTCTGTGAAAAGTTCTTATTTAATTGATATTATTATTACTTACGCTCCTGCAAGAATCATTGATGCTGCTTTTAGCAAGTTTTATATAGTTTCGCAATGACAGGCTTTTATTTAATGTGTCATACTTTGGCCTTTAGCTCTTCTAAGTTTTCAATAAATTGTATCTACGTTAATAATCATAATAAATATGAGTACTTATTGTGTTGCAGAGCAAAAGAAATAAGTAAAATTTATAACAGCGATTTATTTGAAAAATATATTTATATAGACGTTATATGAAGTTATATGAGGTAGGTTTTGATGATTCGTTGATAAATATTATATCAAAACGTAGTCCTTAGTATTTTAACCATATATATTTATAAAGGAGTTTTTATATTTCTATGCTCTGAACCATAGACAACTTCTGGCCAGCCTTTATTTTTCATAATGTTCCTCTCCGAAATAAGGCATGCGTTATTTCCACTAAGATTCCCAAGGGAATACTTAGGCGACCTATTCACCCCAGCAGTGTAATTCGTAGCGATAATAAATATGTTACGGTGTCTCGGAGGCGTTTAATATTTTAGAGAGACAACGTAGAATGCGATCTCTCTCGAGATTGTGGAGTGTGCTTTATGTGGGGATTGTGGGATTATTCTGTTCGGCCGCCGCAGTTGCGAGGCAAGCTATAAAACTTTAAAGCACTCACTTCACTCGATTGTTTTACTCCTACCAGATTTAAAAGGGAACACGACATAATAAATATTACATGTGAGACGCCATGCATGAGTATTTTCATTCACGTGTGCTTCTGTTTTTCCTGTGTGCTACTACTTAAACCTAACTAGTTTTATTTTTTATGTTATAAGTGTAAGTATTTCGTAAATTGTTTTCTAGAGTCTGTCTAATAAGTCAACCGACTTGTGTAATTATTAGAGTAAAATTAACTCTGATGTAGTCAACGCTGGTTCAATAATCAAGGTTGATTAAGAGATATGGATCATTGTTTACTACTAGAAGAACCATATAAAAAGTATCGAAAATAAGTATTTTTAAAATAATTAAATATTATACAAAATTCCCAAGTCGGTTGACTTTTTATAGAGACTATAGAGTCCGTCTAATGAAAGCGTGACCTGAGAAAAGGAGGTTACAACCAAAAATTTTGAATGTGGTATTATTGAAATAGTAGGAGAAAAAAGTTTTGATACTAGAGTATTTTTTGTATTTAAGACAATTTTAGAATAGCTGTACAAGAACTTAAATCCTAGTCAAAAACATGTGTGTAGACTTAATTATTTGGTGGCTGTATGGTAAATTTCAATAACACACAAAATGTAAGATAGTATTCCAAATTATTTTATTTTATCTGATCTCTCAAAAGTCGCTATATAATATTTAAATAATATTCTTTATTTTCCATTTGGCGTTCTGGCAAGAATGCCAAGTGCACAAAACCGTGATAGTCAAACAAAATAATCAACATGATTTCAACTTCATCACGTCTCGCCAACACTATTAATGTGTTTCAAGATTGTTGGGTTGGAATCGATTCGTTTTAGATTAAAGAAAATTCAGATCTTTTGGGATTAGTCAAGTGGGAACATGTTTAATACTCCAATGATTGTTTCAAATGATACGGATCGACTCGTGAGACACAAAAAGTTCAGCAGCTGCTGCAGTAGCATCTCTCTCAAACTTGAACTAGGATTTTCGCAATTTTAACTTCAGTTGCAGACTTTCATGCACTACCAGACAGAGTGAGGCAAATCTTTCATTACATCTCAACTACTTTTCAACGCATTCTACCACTCACTAGCATGTGTTTTTGATTAAGTCGATTTACCAAAAGCCTTCGTTCTTCGATGTTTTTGTCCATTATGAAATTCGCAATATGCCAGATTATCTAAAAATATAAAAACATCCTTAATATAACTATCTAATAATATTAGTCGACAAGGATCAAGATTATAACGTCATACTAACTTAAAAATCAAAAATCGTATGTAAACAATGTTGGTTTTCATTGAAAACACCTTCTTTCTCTTCTTGTTTTTGTTTGAACTTATTAACCATAGTGTGTAGCAGTTTTTGCTCGTTACTGTTTATTGTTTTTCCCACAATTTAGCAATTATTCTTGAAAAATAAATATCTGTTTACAAAAACTGACAATTGCAACCATAGACTTTGACGTGATTTTTTTTGGCAAAACAATGTTGCCAATTTAATTTAAAAAAAAAAACTCCAGGTTACGCTTTCAGTAGACGCACTCTATCTACACTAATATCTAGGTACACTAATATTTTAAAGAGGTAAAGTTTTTTTTTTTTATTTGTAGAAAAGTTAATTTAGACGTAAATAAGTAAAAAGGATTAAAGCTGTATAATATACAACTGGTAAATTTTCACAAAAAAAAAGTGTTAGCCATTTACTGCCAAAAAAATAAAAAGACACTCTAATGGCCTCCACATGATTTTTTTGTAAGCTAACGGCCAGTTTCTGTCGATTCCATTACCAGTGAAATGTGTGCAACCTTTTTGCTGAATTTTTATTTGGTCAATTCTGAAAGAAATTGTATATATTTCAGAGTACCTACTTACAGTTGAATTATAAGATTTGCGTCTTCGTACTTTACATTCAAATCATTTTGCCTACAATAGAAGTCTAGACGTCATAATTATACCTGAAGTACATATCAGTCTATCCCACTAAATTTAGTGAATAATATATTCAAAGAATGTATGTCCTTTTTATTGAATTTTTACTTAAGATCTACGATATTTTTACGTAAAGTACCTATTCTATTTGTAGAAAATTCTAAATTATGTCGTCCATCAAAAGCACCGTCGAATAAATACCTAGACAGATCTATTTTATATAATTGTGCTGGTATACTTACACCTGTAGGTAGACCTTATTTTATGGGCGTAAGCTTTTAGAAAACCTCATGGGTGCTCATGCTCATTTGATGACTCGAAAAAGTGGCAGAGTGTGAGAAGAGAAATGCACAATGATCGACTGACAAATAAATAAATGTCCTACTTACATACTGCGTACATAAATACTAATTATGTAACAATCAACAAACGTTTGTGTTGGTGCTGGAATCAAACCTTCCACCCTTGCGTTTCAAAAGGTGCTCTAAACCACTGCGCAACACGGGTCGTCGGGTAATGAAAAAACGTCCATCATATTTCTTGATGTCTATTCTCAGGAGTGCTCGGTACCCTCTGTTTATATCTCGTGGGGCCCCCCGAGCCCCTGAGCCCCCGAGCACCCACGAAGTCGGCGCCCCTGCCCATACTGGATTATTTGTATCTTGGGTACATAATAAGTAGGTACCGAATATTGAAACATATTCAAAGAACCAGTTGGCAATGAAAGGCGAGAGACTGCGTGGGTGCTATTTTCAATACCGAGCTAACCAAATATCGGTAGATTATAGAAATCTAGCTAATGTCGTATAGTCGTACCTATCTACCAATAGGTAGCTCCTGAAAGTAGCGAGATCTTTTATAGAATGGTTGTGCGGCTCATGCAAATTCGAATTTCAAATACTAGGTTCAAATTATCTATCCATCTAGGGAGATGGGTATGTTCTTGCGCAAGGGTTTTTTCTATCTGTCATCTAACGAGAGGAGGAAAAAAATTGGTGAAAATTCAATATCTCAGTTGAACACGTCCAGTACTGTTTACTGCAGGTATATCTATTTAAGTATAGTTTTTTTTGTTGAGAAAATCATCCAATGACATCTCCCGCTGGTGTTGTGTCAGACTTTTACTGGACTAAAAACCCATTCCTTTGCCCTTCATACCAGGGCCGGGTTTTTATTTCAGAAGCGAATCCATTTTCTCAGTAGACTTCGACCCTGCTGGGTACATAAATTCGGTCTTTTTTAGGGTTCTGTACCCAAAGGACCCTTTTATTATGACTCCGCTGTCCGTTTGTCTGTCTATCCGTTTGTCCCAGGCATGCTCATGAACTGTGATGGTTAGACAGTTGAAATATTTCTATTGCCGCTATAACAAACAATACTAAAAAAAAACAGAATAAAATAAATATATATATATTTTTTTATTGCGGTTATTATAGATAATGGTACGGAACTCTTCGTGCGCGAGTCCGACTCGCACTTGGCCGGTTTATAAAATAATGGTCAAACATATTTAATAAGTTTTTTTTTTATCAACAGAGTACAAAGAGGAAAAGTATTGCTTATTATTCAGCCACTCCCTTAAGTACCTACCTTCCTTCCCAATGTTCCTGCAACCTATTAGCTTCTGTTTGACGTAAAAAGCCGTGACAGGAATGTCAGAGTTATTATACACAGCAAACATGCTAATGGCGGTGTTCCCGTCACGGGAAATAGGGATACATTGTTCGATATAAGTGGTTTTTGACATGACGCCTTCACCAGCAGATGTTTATAAACTGTATCTAGGCAACAGTATCTTAAACGTAAGTGTAGGTACTTGACAGATTTGACAAATGAACTGTAAAGGCTGTATGTGATGTTGCTTTTGCCTTATAGAATATTTTGTGAGTTATAGTTTTGGTTACCTCAGCATTTGCCGAGAAGGCAAACTTGGTACATCTGTTGCCAAATTACTTTCTTACAACTACCTACTACTTCCTTACAAACTACTAAAAACATTAGAATGCGTACATTCATATCGTAATGATAAACAAATGAACTATTTATACGAAGACATGGCTTATAGGACTTAGTATCCAAGCCAAAACCGCTAACAAAAAAAAAACAAATATTTTGTGCCTCAAAGTATTTTGGCGGGATTTTTTAAGTGGCATTTAGGGCTTGTTTCATTATTCGCAAATTGATTTCTAGTGTATTCACTACAAATCAGTTTTGAGATGTAAATTGGTGTAGTTTTGAATAATTGGATCAAGCGCTATCTCGGTAAAAAAAAACCTGCCAAATGCTACAAAAAACATTAGAATATCCGTATTTTAACGAAACAAAAAAGTGACTTTAATAACGAAATACTTTCTAAACTTGAAACTGGCTAAATGCACAAACCGTAAAAACTAAAACAAAAAAATGTGTTTTCCGTGTCATAAATAAAGTCGTTATCAGCTATTGAAAAATGATGAGAACCCTATTAAGTAAGGGCTTTTGCCACATCATACTACCATCAAGCAGTACCTACGTACACAAGTGTTGCTAGAAAAGTGTTCCTGATTTAACGATTGAAGCTGTTGAAGGAAAAATAACAGGTAATACTAATATATATGTATAGTATCTCATTCTTATTTATAGTCTGTCTAAAAAGTCAAACGACTTGGGAATTTTGTATAATATTAAATCATTTAAAAAATACTTATATTCGATACTTTTTATAAGGTTCTTCTATTAGTATACAATAATCAAGATCTCTTAATCAACTTTGATTATTGAACCAGAGCGTTGACTACATCATTTTTCATTTTACCTTAATAATTACCCAAGTCGTTTGACTTTTTAGACAGACTCTAACTGCTGTTAACGGTTTCACTCGCGTGGCAGTAAAAAATTGTCCTAAGGGAACATACAGTTACCGGAACGGGTCTTGAGCGCTGGCTTCAAGTTGCGCACAAGTCAAATATTTGGTCTCTTTAGTGGAGCGAAGTGAGACGCGGGGGCGGGGAATATCAATGATTGGCTTGCCGCGCCATTGTGTCATAGACGTCATTCATGATTCGTTCCCTGCTATTACTGCATGTATCTAACAACAACGACGATTGGCTCACCAGCGTATGGAATGCGCAAAGCGATCCCCACTCTGACGCCGAGCACTCAATATTCGTGCCGGTAGTTGTACTCCTGGGATAAAATGTGTGCCCTATGTGCTATTGCAGGATCTACCTGTGAGCCAAATATCATCCAAATCCGTTGAGCCTTTACCTTTACTCAAAATCTTTTTCTTTCTTTGAATCTGTTGCGAAATAAAAATAAAGGAACTGCTACTATACCTATAATTTCGTTTGTAAGATGGTACCCGAACAGGGGCACCATCTTAAAATTAGTTGAAAATATAATGCTAAACATTTTATTTTAAAAACCTCTATTTCAGAAAATAAAGATGGGGTAAAATAAGGATATGGTATCTGTTTGTGTATTGGTGATTATAAATACTAAAGATTTTTATGGATGAAGGTTTTACCAGTGCTTCTGTCTCGTCATAAGAAAAATTTTAATTATGTTTTTACATTTTTATATATTTTGGGAGTGGATGTCTAGCTTTTGGTGCATTTTGTTGTAGATGCGTGTGGGTTTGTGTGTGATTAGTAAATTAGAATAGATCACTTACTGTGATAAAAACACAGACACCCAATTCCGTATTCCCTAGTATTGGAATTCCAATTCCTACTAGAACAAGATTTTCCCAAGAACAATGTTTTTCAAATATATTCTGTGGGCGTCGATTTACGCGAGCAGGGAAGCGAATAAGATGCCTATTCCGTTGTTCAATAAGCCTGTAAATGCCTGTAAACACGAGATATGCAACGTAACGTGAAATAATGATCCTGAATATCAGAGGAACCTATTATTTATGAATAAAGGTGAATGTTCTGTTATTTTTTAGTTTATGGCGCCAATATTTTGACGTGTAATGTGATGTAGATTTTTTGGGGTTCCGTACGTTGGTATGTCATGTTATGTTCTTGCCAGTTTTTCTACCAGTTGATCTTAGGATCCACCCTGACTGGTAGAAAATACCCAAAGTATTAAAAGTCCTGCTGCACTTTTATCTTTAAGGACCTAAAAACCGCCATTGACGCTACTGTTAAATTCTCATATGCCAAAAAAATTATATAATTTCTCTTCTTCCCTCGATATTGATAACGGTTGAATTAGAGTTTACTTCGAACTGAGCTAGGTACAGCTTAAGTTTCAAATGTCATTGGCTTATACATCCCACGCCTGATATAGATGAAATGACCTTTATCGAAACTTAGAACCCTATTAGGTGGGTTCATCTTAAATTATAAGGTTTATTGCAGTTTTCTTTTACTCAAAATGAGTAAGAGCTTTAGGTGAAGGAAAACATCGCGAGGAAACCGGCATGTGCTGAAACCCAAAAATTTGAGCACTGGGCCCGCGTGGTTGATTACGGCCCATTATTATTTTGTTTTATTTTTTATTGTTGATAGGTGCGCGCTTGACCGCTATCTCACCTGATGGAGAGCGATGATGCGGTCGACGATGGAACGCGCTTACCTAGAAGAAACCTATTCACTCTCGACTTAAAGATTACCGGGTTGTAGCAATCAGGAAACACAGACTCCGGCAAGGAATTCCACTCCCTAGCTGCACGCACAATGAATGTGTACTATGTTGTGTATCCTAGAGGGGAGGCCTGAGTCCCAGCATTGGAAACATTGAAAGGCTGATTAAGCTATGCTATGCAGATAGTTGTTCGGTGTCTGGGTATCTTGTGTATGTCATTAATCCATTAAACCCCAAGCCTATTGTCTTTCTATTGTGTCTCTAATTACCATGATTAAAAGGTTAAACAAGTTTTACAAATTGGTAATTCACTCACGATACTAATTGAGTAATTCCTAAAGTGGGACAACTTTTTAATTTTTTATGGCTATAAATCTACAATAAGACGATTCCTTGTAGATTAACAACTTTGAAAACTCTAAATTATCATAGTCTGGAACATGGCAAAGTTGTCGAACATAGTTGAGAAAAAGTTGCTCCCAACTGTCTGGAACATTGGCCCACGCGATCCACCCACGTCGAAACTCGATCAGCTGATAACAAATGTTTAGAAGCACCCTTGGATTATCATCAAGTTAAGTTAGGCCGGAATTTGAATGAATTGACGTCATAAAATATGAATAGAAAAGACTAGTTAAAAAATAAAAAATCTGTTTTGACATTTGAGGAAAACCCTACAATATAACTTGGAACGAACCTGAAAGAAACAATAAAATAATAATTAGGAGTCCGGTGTAGTAGTAACTACGTTGGCGATCTACCCTAAGATCCGCGACGGAATTTCCGCCAAGTGTGGCGAAGGCCTTACTCGTCGATCGCAAATTCGCGCTTACGGTGGTTGGTAGTCGGAGTCGGGGTCTCGGCGGCTGGGGCGTGAGGATGATTTATCAACTCATTTAGAATATAATAATCTACACTAATATAATAAAGAGGTAAAGTTTGTTTTTTTGTTTGTAAGAGGTAATCTCTGGAAGTACTGTGCCCCTAGCTCAGTTGCTAATCTGCAATCGTTAATGCAAGTAAAAAGCTTCAAATGTACGGGTATGACGTCATCTCAACGCTCAGTCATGTGGTCAGAACAAAAGAATTGCGGGCGTGGCCAACTTGGAGCGTTCGACGCAAGCGAAACGCTTGTAACTTGTCTAGGGGGGCTGGTCCGATTGCTAAAATTTTTTCACCGATAGAAGGCTGCTTTAGGGCCAGGCCACACGGTGCGGTGCGGCTCCGGCGCGGCGCCTGAGCGACGAATCGGCGGGCCGTACGAGCGGGGTGGCGTCACTCGTGTGCCCGCTGATTCGTCAATCAGGCGCCGCGCCGGAGCCGCATCGCAACGTGTGGCCTGGCCCTTATTCCTGAGTGATATTTTATGTACACGGCCGAAGCTGCGGGCAAAAGCTAGTATACGAGTATAATAAAGTCAGCTACAAACTTTGAACCGGGGGTGCATTCCCTTAAGGGGTGAATTTTAGAACATCATCTCTTAGGGCTAGCTTTAAAAAAAAGGCCATAAAAGAAAACCTTGTGCAAAATTTTACGCTCAGTACCAGTACCTCAATTTCGAACCGTGCACTTCCAATTTCGAACCGTGCACTACCTTCTGACGTTTTATAAGTGCCCATGTAGGCCTATGTGAAATAAAAAACTTTTGAGTTGACTTTTCTGTCAGTCAGTCAGTTTCTCTTTTTATTTACATAGATTATTTGAACGAGAGTAAAGCAAATATTCACACAAACACATTTACAAAGAGTTTACAATATTCAAATGATATTTTACTCCAAGGGCTTCATTTGAGTGTTTCTAATACCCTAAACCCTGGATTTCTGTCTGTCATCCTAAAACCCACATAAGAATTGTAAATGGGGAAAACAAAAAGAAATGAGTACGTATGTGGAAATAATTTAAAAGAACGGTATACCTTGATACCTTTACAATAATTTTATTTGCGGTTTCTTTAATAAAATGGATGCCGATATCTCGATAGGTGCAAAATGAAAAACTTATCTACATGTTGAAATTTTAATAATAATTGCGGGAATTACCTATTAAAAGTATCACATTCCACAAAATTACATTATTGGTAGATATTAAAACAAACACAGCGGCGTATTGACGATGTCCCTTTTGTATGTGGTTTTTACTTTTCTAAGCCGCTTTGATGATTGCGAACTGCGTAGACAATGCAGTGTACTTTGTTTCAGCCGAATTGAAATCTGGTTGAAGGTAATTACGGCGACCGTTCCTGCGCCTGCTTGTAATACAGCTGCCACATATACCCTATGCTAAACTTATACTATGCCGTTGCCCTTTTAAACATGATGATTTCAAAAAAGTATGTGTTTGAAAAGGGAGCTCTTTATTCCTCTTCAATTTTACGCAAGTTGAGTTTTATTACCGATACCGATTTGTACATCTACTGTTACATTTTGTTTTGCTTCTTTTTCTAACGTAACTACCACCTTAAGATGTTTATCATTAATTTCAGAAAATAATATATCCGTGTTGTCGGTACTATAACCCGGTATGTTGATACATACAAAAGCTAAAGTCGACTCCGGTCCAATTTTCTGAAAAAATAAAATAAGAATACGGTTTATACCTTTAGATCTAAGGGATTATCCTAGGTTATCTATCCTATTCTAGGTATTATCTATACAGTCATATAATAAATTTGTAGACGCAAAAATTTTCAAAGAAGAACGGTCACGTCCCATATAAAAAAAACCCAGACCCGACAGAAAAGTGACATATCTCAGTTTTTTTGTTATTATTTATATAATCATATTATATAGTTTTTATATTCGAAATCAATGGCTAACACCAAAATATTGCCTTATGTTTTTGTTCAGGGTTTACACTAAAAAAATACAAAATGCCTACTTATCTACACAATTCGTAATGTATGTAACTAAATGACGATAAATAGTTATGGGATGTATCCAGGAGACCTGAAGATACAGCTGTATTATATAATTTTTGAACTCCGAGTACAACATTTAACTTAAGATTTTTTTTTAAGGTGGTTTAAAATCACCTAATGACATCTCTCGCCCTTGGGTGGAGCGAGAGGGCGTGTCAGACTCTTACTGACTAAAAAATTCCACCCCGTTCCTTTTTGCCTCTGGTACTGGGGTCAACGAATTAGTGGAATAATCCGATCTGAATCATCGAATATGACGATTTTAATTAATCCTAAGTTGAGGGCGAATCCAGATGGGCAGAGGGGCTCTAGAAGGGCTCTGACCCCAGTACCAGAGGCAAAAAGGAACGGGGTGGAATTTTTTAGTCAGTAAGAGTCTGACACGCCCTCTCGCTCCACCCAAGGGCGAGAGATGTCATTAGGTGATTTTAAACCACCTTAAAAAAAATCTTAAGTTAAATGTTGTACTCGGAGTTCAAAAATTATATAATACAGCTGTATCTTCAGGTCTCCTGGATACATCCCATAACTATTTATCGTCATTTAGTTACATACATTACGAATTGTGTAGATAAGTAGGCATTTTGTATTTTTTTAGTGTAAACCCTGAACAAAAACATAAGGCAATATTTTGGTGTTAGCCATTGATTTCGAATATAAAAACTATATAATATGATTATATAAATAATAACAAAAAAACTGAGATATGTCACTTTTCTGTCGGGTCTGGGTTTTTTTTGCCTGTTCTTCTTTGAAGATTATTTTGGCTATGTCGGTCTTGGATACCCTTGGGATTGGTGCTAAGTCGTGGCCACTGACCAGTGACCAGACGGTAAGCTATGGGTAGCTCACCTTAGCTTCTGCCAGCGGCTTCGCATAATAGTAGAAAACCTTATCTCAAGGGAACACTCCTGGGATTAAAAACATCCTATATGTTAATCCAGGATATAGTCTACCCGTGCTATCCGTAAGTTTCACCGAAGTCCATTCAGCCGTTCGTTCGTGAAAAAAGAACAAACATATATATATTATTGGTGTGATATGTAGTTCTACCGTGTCTCTGCAGACGGAACGTGACCGTTTTAAGTTATAAGTGAACTATGGATCACTTTAATCTTTAAAATACCGTCAATTAGAGACACAATAGTAAGACAATAGCAGCGTGAACGCCGGCGTTCGCTTGGGGTTTTATTGGAGCTCAATCAATGTACCTACTTACCGGCAGAGTAATAGTCAAACGTGCGGACCCTTTGGGTATAATATTCTTCTGAACAATATGTTGTATAGACGGATCTGATAGACGTTGACCTGAAAACAAAAAATAGTACAGTATTACCCTAGGGGTGAAAGTAGATAACTTATTTCGTCCCGAGAAGGAGTTGGCAGGCGAGCCGCGACTGATTAGAGACGGCGCAGGAGAAGAAGGTTTGGAAGGAGTTTGGGGAGGCATTTGCCCAGCTGTAGGACAGTAAGGACTAGATACAAAGAAACTCTCTTACCTATATTAGTTTAATTGTATTATTATTTGTGATTTTAGTTGCCTGATAATAAAGAAAAAAAAATATTATAGAGGGCTACCTGCCCGCTATAATAATAATATTTTTTCGATTCTTTTCTAAAGCATTATGAACAACAAGTCTATGACAAGTGCGTGCTGCCAGTGATTACGTATGGTGCCGAAACGTGGTTGCTCTCAATGGTCGTCATCAGAAGGCTTAAAGTCACCCAAAGGGCAATGGAAAGGGTTATGCTCGGAGTTTCCTTGCGTGATCGAATCAGAAATGAAGATATCCGCAGGAGAACCAAGGTTGTCGACATAGCACGAAGAATCGCCAAACTCAAGTGGCAATGGGCAGAGCTCATTGCTCGCAGAACAGATGGCCGTTGGGGCCGAAAGGTTCTGGAGTGGCGAAGACACAGCGTCAGAAGGCCTCCTACAAGATGGACCGATGACCTGGTGAAGGTGGCGGGAATCCGATGGATGCGGGACTCTCAGGATCGATCATTGTGGCGGCACTTTGGGGCTAACGTATATCCAACAGTGGACATCTGTCGGCTGAAATAATAAGCAACAACAAGACCTATAAATGGAGCAAGCAGGTAATGTTATGGTACCCAAAGATGACGTAAGAAAACAGGGTCACCCAATGAGAAGATAGTGGAATACGACATCCGCTCGTGGAACACTACGCGCCTTCGACGAGGGGGAGACCTATGTCCAACAGTGGACGTCTATCGGCTGAAATGATGATGATGAACAACCATCTTATTTTAAAATATCTGGCAGTTATACTGACATAGGTATAAGTTTTGTTTCGGTATAATATTAATCCGAATTAAATATTTCTTTATGAACGTGGACTAAATGGATTATGGATTATCCAATGGATTATGAAACTGATTTGTGAATAAGACATCATAAAGAACTTTGAAGATAGTTGAATTACTTACCATACGAGTAGGTACATTGTGGATCATTTATAGCTAACGTTACTGAAGTCAATATAGCCAGAACTAGTGGGAATATTAAATTCGCCATGTTTTTTCATTCAACGTATTTCAACGCGCGCACTTAACATATAACGGTAATGATCTGCCACTGAAATGTTTTTATAACTATCTTAATAACATAACAAAACCGTTAAGTTAATATTGTTATAATAATCGATTTTATGTTACTAATTAGACTATTATTACATTGTTAGTTAGTTATAATTCAAATTCGACAAGCTATAAAACATGTAACTTAACGAACTCAATACTGAAAGTTGTATGAATTTTCAGAATCGCCTACTGATTCGATTTTAGCTAGCTTTAAAATAGGTATCTTCTTTTGGAATCTGGATTCTGTACTTAAGTTAGAACTGGCCACTGGCCTGTTGGTCTAGTGGTTAGTGGCCCTGACGGCTAAGCCGGAGGTCGTGGTTTCGATTCCCACCCAGGACAAATGTTTGTGTGATGAGCACGATCGTTTGTTCTGTGCCTGGGTGTAATTTATCTATTTAGAAATATATAAGTATGTTTATCAGTTGTCAAGTATTCATAACACAAGCTCTGCTTAGCTTGAGACTAGACGGCGTTGTGTGATAGTTGTGGAATATTATTGACGCCAAGTTGCTGGCCTGTCGGTTTTCTATCGATTCCATTTCGGGGAGTGTGCGATGTAATTGCACAATTAAATTTCGCCAAGTCCGTTCCATCATCGGACTACTAGACTTGCGGCATTGCGCTATTGGTACATGGTGAACATCCCACTCATAGGCTTTAAATACAAAACGTTTTGGGAACACTTTCATTATGCGTACAGCTAGCAGTCGAATTCTCTGGGAGTGTCTTCTGATACTTACAACCTAGGGGTCTTTAAGTCAAGAGTGTATAAGTTACTTCTAGCGTACTCCATCGTCGGCTACATTATCGCTTACCATCAGGAGAGCAAAACAAAAGTTAGTCAGTTTATGGAACTCATTTTTAAATCACAATTTAAAAAAAAAACAATCGTTTGTAGTGCTTATACCTCTTGATAATATCGTTGCTCCCAACACACATGGGCTCCAGATAACTGGAATGAAAGCTGCAATACCGACAAGAATCAATTCAATCACAATGGGTACTGATTGTGCGCGACACAATATCTAGGCACATATATTTACGTCCGATATATAAAGGACTGCATACTGCGATGACCGTAATGTCAGAAGTCATATTTAATTTGTAGAAACAGAAAAGCTGAACCCGGTTCTATCTTTTTTTAGGTGGGAAATCATTCAATGACATCTCCCAACCTTGGGCGGAGCGAAAGGGCGTTTCAGACTTTTACTGACAAAAAAATGTGAGTATGAAATTTTGCATACACACATTTTTTAGTCAGTAAAAGACCTCAGCAAAGGGCAAAAACCTAAACAAATTTAGCTTAGCTCAATGTTTGCAATTTGGTTCAACGTTTTTTTTATTTCTTTTTATCCATTGTTTTTATAAGAATCATAAATGATAATGGACTTATTTCTCGGTATAGTTATTTGGGTCGTGAGGCTCTTATACCGTAACCGCGGTCCCAACTTCCACCTATACAAATAAATAATATTAATATTTTTGTTTTAGTGGTAGTTTGGGACCACAAGGAAAAAGGTACTAAAAAGAGGTATTTTTTTATATTTGAGGTCCCAAAATACTACAATACAGGTGGATGTTGTGACCGCCATCCTAGTCTAAAAAGTTACGACCTAGTAATAACTGGGTCGTTGCTCTTTGGACCAGTAAAAACTGGGTCGTTGGATAAGCGGAGTTGATCGGAACTGAGCGGAGACTTGAAGTAATCGCAGATGAGACGAGAGATGTATTACAAAATCCTGATTCCGCCTAAGGTTTCGTTCCGCATGTATCCTTTTCTGAGTAAAATAACCAGGTAAAAAATAAATGCTGTAATCCTTCTGCAGTACCTGCACTATGACAGATAGAAAGCAGAGCTACAGATGATACCAATTTTACGCCAGTCCTACTGAAAAATAGTGAAGTAGTCTTGGAAAGTATTGGCTCGGCGATTTGAAGTTCTCACATATTGTGCCCGATCTGACTTCCTTTTATCAATCGCGTTTAAATTACAGTTTATTCGAGGCGTGTGCGATGTTCGTTTTTTAGTTTTTGAGTTTTCAATTTTGTTCTGTATATCTATTATTGTGCGTTCGTGAATTCAAATGAAGAAAAAGTACTTTGGAATCATTTAATTGATTGTTTTAGAAACAATATCCAATTATTTCTTATGGTTAAAAATATAGGTCGACAACTTAAAAAAAACAATAAAGTAAAAAATAAAAATATGTATTGTTGAAAAAATCAATCCTTTTTTTGACTTTTTTTATTTTGATTTGCAAATCGAAATACATTTTAACTGTATTTATTTTTTTTGCAAGTAGAAACGTTTGTTTTACAATTAGATACACAATTACAAGGCTGAAACAACTGTTCTGGCCATGGACACTTGGTCAGTTATCGGCGATATTTACCATCTTAATATTTTATAAACAGTCGTTTTCATTTTGTGAGGAAACTAGCATGTCCTAGAACCAAAATATCGAAGATATGTGACATCCGCCAATCCGCACTGGGCTCGCGTGATGTGTTTTCTTTACGCAGGCCCATTGCGGAATGGTCCTTTGGCCCTTTCTCTCTCCTAGAGAGGAGGCCTGGGTCCCAGCAGTGGTGTTACCACTGCTGGGACCATAAGAAGGGTGATTATGCTATGGTATGCTTATGTTATATATCACATTCCAGTTACAAAGAAATAAGACGATCCTTTGATAGTATCTTTGATAAATAATAGTAACTAAATGGAGGCAGACAACGGAAATAGGCAATATTTGTCTAGCCAAGATTTTATTTATAGATAAAGGACTAAGAATGGTGGGGAACGGTAAATAGTTCACTTACCTAATTTGATTAGTGAAATTGCTCATTATTCGGGAATAGAATTAAGTTTCAAAGCGTGATGACAGATTAGAACCGCTTTTGTGTTAATACGCTTGACTGGAATCCTTTTGTGAATTAGAACGTTGTTATTAACCTTTAAACCACCCACGTTTGATATATTTGACTAATACTCTCGCCTTTATTCTGTGAGGGCCGCACATCTACGAGCAAATACTCTCTTCAGCTCTTCTGTCACTTATGGGGATTGAAGGCAAGAAGAAACTGGGTGAGTTTTATGAGTCTGACACTATCTTCCGTTCCGCCTAAGGGCAGGTCATTTGGATAATTTTACCCATCGGAAAAAAAGCTTATGGGGATTGAAGAGCTAAATGAAATGGAGTACCCAGTTCCAAATACACGATCCTGAAGACGTAAGCAGTTAAAGGGTTAATTAATTTATTTCTATGAAAATCATGCAACGCAAAGGTACAAAGGCGGACTTAACGCCTTATGCACTGTCTACCAGTCAACCTAGGGTGGTCAAGAGGAACTAGTTACATAATTTGTCTGCTTTATCAGTCCAAATACATAGATATGTACATTAACGTAGCCATCGTCAAAATCGTCAGATGTGATCAATCTTTCGACGATTCAATCAAATTCAATCTTTATTGTAAATCACATTTTTTATAAAATCTCAAGTAAGGCTTCAATAAAAAAAAAAACAAAATCTCTCTCAAACTATTGTGTTTATTATACTTAAGTAAAATAAACTAGCTGCTGCCAGCGTCTTCACCCGTGTTATAGTAGAGAATTATCCAAAGGGAACACACTCACGGTATAAAAGTATCCAGCTTTTACCGAAAACCTTTCAATGTTAATAAGAAAACGCTTTACGTTTTCTGATGATGTGATGATTAATAATATGATAAATTAAATCCAATCTAATAATCATACTAAACGTTCCTCCGCCATCTTGTCGTCTTGATTACATCAACAATGCAATAAAAGTCGCAGCGATACAACCCCTTGACCCAAATATCCATTGACCAGCAGACATTGATGCACCGAACCAAAATTAAGTTCAGCTATACGTATTAAGTACGCAGTGAACGTCAAACATGAAATATAGTCTCTATTAACTTTATGGAGATAGGGGACGAAATAAAAGATTCTTCAAAGTTGAATCTTAATAAAAGATTGCTTAATTTATTCTATTTTAGTAAAGTTTCAAGTTTACCAGGTTTTCTAATTAGCTGATTTGAAAGTTTAATTTTTTTTTTAAGAAAAAAAAAAATAGTATTTTGGTTGAAGGAACGCGCAAGTGCAAAGCTTTAATGAGATTTTAAATTAACTGGATGTTTTGTTTAAGCGGACCTTTAAGCTTTTTAAATCAAGTCAAACAAGCCCTTTTAACAGTGAAATTCTGCATGTGTGATTCAAAGAATGATGATTATTTTTTTCCAAAACAATTTGTTGTAGAATATCTTACTAATATCCTATGTACGTATGGATGTTAGTTAAACATTCACTCAAAAACTACTCAATGTATTTCGATGCAACTTGGTACACGTTAGACCATGCCCTGGAATAATAGATAAAATAAGTATTTATTTCGCGATAGTTTTCTACTTTTACGAGTTCGAAGCCCCTGACAGAAGCCTATTGGGGTCTACTGGGGTCAGGGTCTAGTTCCGAAAGGGTAGCTCGGCCCCGGTATGAAAGGCAAGAAGGAACAGGGTGGGTTTTTTAGTCAGTAAGAGTCTGACACTATCTCCCGCTCCGCTCAAGGGCGGGGGATGTCATTTGGATGATTTTTACCCACCAAAAAAGAAGCCGCGATGTATAAACCTTTCAAACTCACAGCTTGCACACTCTATTTTATTTTCTACGCTGTGAGAACGAAACCAAGAGACCACCGCGGCGTGTTCCCAGCTTTAAAGACGCAACAGGAAGCACAAATTCGTTTACCTCTGCCAAACCGTGTGCTCCTCGCCTAGTTTAATTATGTTCGAACAAGCTTGTAAGGGCGGTTGCTCACACAATTATTACGTGACGTCACGCTGCCAAGCTCTTCTAATTAACTTGAAATCAACGTATGTTTATAAAACCGGCCAAGTGCGAGTAGCAAGAGGGTTCCGTTTAGCTCGCCGTCCGACCGGTACGGTTACCGGACGTTACCGCCCGGACCGAGCCCAAGTGATTGACGGCGCGTATTGTTTCATGCACGCCTTAAAGAGATGTCAGCACACCGTAAGGGTCCAGCAGGGTCGAAGCCTACTGGGGCCACGGGTAGTGTGAAAGTAAAACCTGGAGCCCTGGGACGAAGTCAAAGAAGATAGAGGAATCGGTTTTTGGTCAGTAAAAGTCTGACTCACCCTCTCGTTCCGCACAAGAGTGGGAGTGGGTTGAATGATTCTTCCACCTAAAAAAAAGGAGGGTTCTCTACTATCTGTAGCAGAAAATGGCAAAAATATCACGTTTGATGTATGGGAGCCCCACTTAAATATTTATTTTATTCCTTTTTTAATGTTGTGATAGCTGCAACAGAAATGCATTAACTTAAATGAAAATTTCGCCGGGTCGAAGCCTACTGGGGCCAGAAAACTAGAAGGAACGGGGTGGGTCTTTTAGTCAGTGAGAGTCTGACACTATCTCCCGCTCCACCCTGGAGCGGGGGATGTCGTTGGATGATTTTTTCCTACCATAAAAAAAAGCCTGGTAACAGCTGTCTGTTACCCTTACCAATAGGGTCCCGTTTTTACCCTTTGGGTACGGAACCCTGATAAGGGTAAATAATAAATTTAATATTGGAGTCTGTATGTTTGTAATTGTGTTAACGAGAGGCTCTTGATTAATTGATATTAAGCGCTAATTGAGAAGTTGACTGTTCAATATCAGGCCTTGCTTAAACCTAGAAACAAGGTCGTCTACAAAGCATTGTTTTATTTAAATGTTTTCGTTACCACCTATAAGTGTAATGTCGAAATTTCCGAAATTACGTATTTTCTGTATGGACTATAAAAGAGACTTTGACCCCTAAGTTTGTGAGCATTGGGTAGCTCGCTGTCTGACCGTTCAGTAACTGTCCGGACCATGCCCAAGTCGTCGACGGCGCGCAATGTTCCTGCGCGCCTCAAGGAGTTGTCAGCAACAGCAGGGGCCCAGCTGGGTCGAAGCCTACTAGGGCCGGGGTTATCCGAAAGGAAACTCGAGCCCCAGTACGAAGTCTAGAAGGAACGGGGTGGGTTTTTAGTCAGTAAGAGTCTGACACTATCTCCCACTCCGCCCAAGAGCGGGGGATGTCATTGGATGATTTTCCCCACCAAAAAAAAAACCCTTGAGTTTATTTCGTGTCTCTTCTCAGGGTAGTCAGCTAGGAAATACTGGCCTCATCTTGTTTAAACTGACGAAAAAAAAGATAAAAAAAAGATTATTACGCTGGACAGCCGGAAGCCAATTATGGTAAAGACAGGAGAATAATGCCATAGGAAATCTACCTTACTAAAACCCCCTATGTGTTCATTCAGTTGCCCTTTTCAACTTTAGGTACCCTTTACATACCCTAACGACCCGAGAATGTGAGGGTCGAATTCTACTCAAGCCCAAAATGGCAGAATATTCATATCTGATCTCAATTTCTCAAATCCAATTAATAAGAAAATACCGATATCGCTATAATCATATTGAGGGCTTTTAACTGCGTATTGCGACCGTCTCCGTAACTAAAACTAACATTTGGATGTACTAACCTAACTTTGGGTATTAGATAAATATATAAACTATTCGTACTTCGTATGCCTTAAGGGATATAGCTGTTCATAAGACATTTATTAACACCAGCTGTATTATGTACAGTTTCCTGTGTCCCACAATAAAGATTAATTGAATTGAACTTTCTGTACTTGTATCAAAATGTACTATTATTAGTACATTTTGATACTTGTACTTCCAATCCGATCAACTGAACCGATCAACTGGTTGATCAGATTGGAACTCGATCGGATCACCTTTCTGTACTTCCAATCCGATCAACTGAACCGACCAACTAGTTGTGCGGAGTGGAACTCAATCGTATCACCTATTTTTCAACAAGTACAGAAAGTTTGTCATTACGACCGAGGCAGACTTCGCACGAGCCGTAGGCGTGTGTGATATGGAGCCTAGGTCTGCAGTGACTACGCATGTGTGTCCAAACGACATTTTTCAATACACTTATGACTCGTGGGTATTGACGTGCGCCTCGTGGGGATGCCCACCCTGATACGATAAAGAAATTTATTACAATAAATTTGTTGGGGTGAGCATGCGCACTTTTCTGCACTAGTGCGGCATGCCTAAAAGCGGTGAGATAAGAACGGGTTTTCGATTAAGTGTATAGAAAAATATATATCATAGTATCACGCCTGTACGTCTCGCAGAGTGAAGCAGAGGTTGGGCCGTGAGATCGTTCGAAAGAGTTATCGTGTTCCGCGTTAGTGCTGACTTGTCTGATCCAGACCCGGTGACTTAGGTCTTAGCGACGAGTGGGGCGGCATTGGTAAGCGGGCTTCCGGCGTTATGAGGGGCGTGCGCCATACATTTTCATGCTTTTGATCATACCGCTCACCATCCCATGCTGAGCCCCCCGTTCACAATGGCAAAGACGTGAACGGCAAAAAATTAGCTTATGCTTGCGGCTTCGCCCATGTGAAGTTACAAAATTGCCCTAAGGAAACATAATTTCGTGATAAAAAGTAACCTATATACTATTCGAGCACTTGGTCTACCCGTGTCACAAATGTCATCCAAATCCCTTCAGCTGTTTTGGCTTCAAGGAGTAACAAATTTAAACATAAACACACACATTCATAAACTTTTTGCCTTTATATAATAGAGCGATAGTTTTTTTTTACCATGGCTTTGCTTTAGTGGTCTAACCCGAAATAATCGTGCTATTTCAAAGTTTTTGAACGTGCCAAATCTTACTTTAAAGCAATAATGATTTTCCACATCGATATATATGTACTATTTCCAAGTTTAATGGCTGGAAAATACTTAATTTTAAAATGTTAATTCAGAAATGGGTGGCACTCACAAATAGTGAAAAATTTCCTGCGTTAACTTTTTCCAATATATGAACAGACAATTTCTTCAGCCTCTTTACATAATGGCGTAAGTAGAAGGCTAAAACAAAGGGCCTGTCGACACCACGTTCTTTAAACGCGCCGTTGACGCGCGTTTGTAGCGATACAGAAGCGATACGCACGCGAGTCTGAAGTTGACTGTAGATTTTAGCCATAAAAGCGCGCTGTCGACGTTTCTAAAACTCGCGTCAGAGGCGCGTTTAAAAACATGGTGTGAAGAGCCTCCCTAGCCTAATTACAACCGTTTTTCTTGCGTCGAACGCCTCAAGTTGGCCACACCCCCGTTTCTTTTGTTCTGACCACGAACGTTGAGATGACGTTATTCCCGTACATTTGAAGTTTTCTACTAGCGTTTGCGATTGCAGATTATCAACTTGGCTAGGGGTACAGACCCTTTCTATTCCTGCTATTCCCACAGGTCCATTGTGCTACGTTCTTCGCCGGTCACCCGTAGCACGGTTACGGCGTAGCCTGACCTTTGCTACGGCGTAGCACGCTAGCTACGATTTCTTTGTCTTCGTTATTTTTGGATTCTTCTTTTATTTGAAACTATCTTCTGTAAGTGGCTTCATCCGCATGAAAGTTAAAATTATCAAAAAAAAAGACGGGTTGCACTCCGGGAGTGCCGGCAGAAGTGAAAACTTGATTATTAACGTTGAGCATGTTTGATATTTTGGAATGGTTAGGGAATAATTTTGCACCAATTGCTTTATCAGTATAAAAGTACTATCATTTATGCGGTAGAATACAATATTCATTTATTGCGCTATCGTACACAAACATGACAATTTATATTACATTAAAAATTTAACACATTAAAACTATTACAATTATTTTACATTAAAAAGTTTATCTCTCCGAAAAATCAACTTTCATCCATCTTAGGCTTTTTCGATCAGGTCACGTGTCCTGACGCGAGTTTAAGATTTTATACCCATTACAGAAAAAGTGCTCAACGCCGCTAAAGAAGTTTTCACTTCAAAAAAAAAAAAATAGAAAAATTAAATAGATAAATACCAAGATAATTAATTTTAGGTCACTTTCTGAACCTAACTTCATTACTTATTATGAATCTTTTAGGAACATATTCACGTCCCATTTCTTTCATTTAAAAAACATGATGTTTTTCCTTTTAGCTGGTAGAAAACTCCTAAAACACACGTGCTCATAAATACGCTTAAGGGTGATTGTGCGAGGTCGGCGCCGTTTCAATTTCCTATGGGACCGCTTTGCTGGCGCTTCATGTCCGACATGTACATTGATGAATTTCCAACTTTTTGGACATCAATTCGTACTTATATAATGACTTCTAGAGAAGGTTACATAAGCTTAACAAGTTTATGCCATTTTTACCGTGTTGGGTTGGTATAGTCTGTCTAAAAAGTCAAACAACTTTGTATTTATAATTTTTTACACCACCTGCTTTTTTTTTTTTCGATGTGAAAAATCATCTTATGACAACCCCCGCTCTTGGGCGGAGCGGGAGATAGTGTCAGACTCTTACTGACTAAAAAACCCATCCCGTTCCTTCTAGCCTTCGTTCGATAATGTCGTTTTATACACACCTCACTTAAAGCAAGTCATTCTATCTCTAGGGAGATAATGCAGTATGTATTGACTTATATTCTAGTGATAGACAAGCCCCTTTCATGGAAACTATTTGTCAAAATATTGAAAAGTTAAAACGAAAATCTGCTGCAGCGCTACATTGGCATTATGTCGTCTAACAGAACTATTAAAATATAAAGCGCTGATAGCTTTTAGAGGATACTTTTTCCGCGAATAAAACGTGCGCCATGAATTTCGTAGCATTTAGTTCAACATAGTGTAACGACATGTTTTCCATATAGATTTTAATACCGCAGAAGTGACACAGTTTTTTGCCTACAATACTTCATTACAATAAAACTCTATTTCAAAATTTCACCAATACACGTTGGACGTTAGTGTAAGTTCAAAAAACCACATCTACTACTTTAGTAAATAAGTGAATTCAAAATTGTGTATAATAATGAAACCATTTATTGTAATCATCATTCTAAAGAACAGCTATCTTTAGTGAATGATGGTCCGGACTGCGCTGCTAATATTTAGTAACAAAACATACAACAACCAAAACTATAGCATGATCCTCTTTTTTGTTCCCACTACTGGGTCTCAAGCCTTCTCTCAAGGAGAGGGAATGGGCTGTAAGCCACCACGCCGGCCCAGTGCGTGTTGGTGAATGTCGCATGTCTTCGAAATATGCCGGTTTCCTCACGATGTTTTCCTTCACCGTTTTGAGAGCATAAATAAAAAATATATTTTCAACTTAATTTTTCGGGGCGAATCAAAAATTGATTCGGAATCAGAAATTTGCACTTGATTTAATGATGTAGGGGAAAGCTATACATGTTTGAAAGTACATTCTGAAGGAATAGCATTGCTGCAAGGAATAGCCGACTCATTAGAAAACGTTTTCCAGCTTTAGTATCATCAGTTTGAAAGTGTGCAGAGCAGATAAACGGATATTTTGTAGGAAGCCACGTATTTTCACGTCTATCCTCTTGAAGATATTTTATCATTTTTTCTCTTTGCGGCTGACCAGAGTGAACAAACTTGAAATACATATAATAACAGTAATTATCACTTAGTGATGTATCACTTATATAACACATAGGACTACATATTCAACTGAACCTAATTTATATTTGAATACTAACAAGAACAAGAAAAATAAAAACACTTAACTACTTAAAACTACATATAATATACACAGTAACTCCTGCCGAAAATATAGCGTAAAAAATTCTTCGGCATCGCTCTTGACTGGAAGTGTGTCCAAAAGACTGGCGACATTGCCACCATTTACTCATTTGTTTCAGCCTCGGCATTTTGCTTGTTGATATAGGTACTAAATATTGTAAAAGATAATAAGTTTCTACGTATGGGTAATCTCTGAAATTTTAAGGGTAATATGAAATTCAATTATTTTACAATATGTATAATCTGTTCTGTTTTAAGTGGAAAATCATCCAATGACATTTTACAGACTAAAACCCACTCCTATTTCCTTCGTTGCTTTTCATTCCAGGACCGGGTTTTCCTTACAGAAGCGAACCCATGGCCCCAGTAAACTTCGACCCTGCTAGGCCCCTGCGGTTTTGCTGACATCTCATTGAGTCGCGTATGGCACATAACGCGCCGACGACGACTCGACTGTGACTCGGTCCGGACGGTCGGACGGCGAGCTACCCATTGCTCGCTGCCTGCAAGCCCGCACCTACATTGGCCGGAAGTTTTACTAATACGTAGCTACGATATCTTTAAGTACGGCTATCAAAAATTTTCATACCACGGAAAAGTATTTGAACCTCTATGATTCGTCATAGCTTTCCAAAGGTCCAGGACCTAGGGACCTAGGGATCTGAGTTAAATAATTCCATAAAATTAAAAAAAAAATCAATAAACAATTTATTTCGGTCATAAACCATGGATGCATTAAACTTTAATGTTAGTACACATGTAAACACGACTTCACATAAATAATAATAGGACAATTAAATTTGCTCACAATGATATTCGGGAGACTGGTCACACTGCTCCTAACCCTTGGCAGCAATAAAACAGCTTACGACTGATCGCGGGGAAGACACACACAACTACAACATCTTCTCGACTCCATTCAGAAATTGAACTATTTACGGTAAATTTGTACGGAACCCTCAGAGCTCGAGTCCGACTCGCACTTACCCAGTTTTTTTTTATATGATATAAGGTAGTACTGAGCTCCTACCTGCTGGTAATCAGTGATGTAATCGTTGATGGTCAAGGCGGAAGTGACGCCTGGGTGCCGCCACTGTGCGGAACGCCCGGCGGACACGGTGGAGCACACAATCGCGGTGTGCCCTGCTTGGGCGGAGCATCGCCGTGCCCTCGTGGGGTGATCGGCGGCGGAGACCTCTCGCGCCGGGCCTTGGTCGAGGCTATGGTCCGGAGCGAGGAGGAGTGGCAAACGGTCGCCGACTTCTGCGAAGCAGTAATGCTCGCTAAGGAGGAGGCAGACCGCATCAGGCAACGGCGCTCTCGCCGCCGCCGGGATTCCGATCCCGATTTCCAGCCACCGTAAGCGCGGGCTTGCGGACAGTGAGCAATGGGTAGCTCGCTGTCCGGCCGTCCGGTAACTGTCCGGACCAAGCCCAAGTCGTCGACGGCGCGCGCTGTTCCCGCGCGTCTCAAGGAGTTGTCAGCAACAGCAGGGGCCCAGCCGGGTCGAAGCCTACTGGGGCCAGGGTTATCCGAAAGGCCGCTCGAGCCCTGGTATGAAGGCTTGAAGGAACGGGATGGGTTTTTTAGTCAGTAAGAGTCTGACACTATCTCCCGCTCCGCCCAAGAGCGGGGGTTGTCATAAGATGATTTTTCCCATCGAAAAAAAAAAAATCGTTGATGGTGAATCGCACTAGTAAGTAGTAATTAAAAGCCTAATCATTATTATTGTCTTGAAGACACCAAAATGATAATAATTTACAGAAAATCTGCTCTCTCTCATATAAAAATCATTAGCATGTGTTGAAGACTACTATGCGATTTTGGATTAGGTATACTTTAGTAAAGTATACTTTTAGTGCACCAAATGTCGACAATGTAGTACTATCGTCGAGTATACGACCAAGTAGTAAAATTCGGTTGAATGATGACGTAGTGTTTTAAACTTACACTGTTGGTAAAGACCGTTTTTAGGGTTCCGTTCATCTTACTGTGACTGTACTGTCCGCTTGTCTATCTGTCTATCACCAGGCTGTATCTTATAATTGTTATAGCTAGATAATTGAAATTTTAACTAATGATATATTTCTGTTGCCGCTATAACAACGAATAAAAAAAAAGAAAAAATAACAGAATAAAATAAATATTTCACTGTGGCATAAAGCAAACTGATTTTTTTTTTCGTTTTTTTGCTCGATCTTGATAAAAGCAAGTGGTAGATGCTTGAAATATTCACAGAATATTTAGTTGTACTTTAAAAATATATAATTAAATTAAAATTATAAAAATATTGAAGGGGTTTCAAATATAATATTGCGTTGTTATTTATCAAATAGTTATTTGTGTATATTATTTCAATAAAATTTTACACCCGTAGGTACACTACATCAATATTTATTATATATAATATGCTTTACCCTAGTCCGTGCGTCACTGCGGGGTGCCAACTGAAAATCAGCGCTAGGTGTCTAACGCCCAGCAAATGCTGAGGTGGTCACACTTTCGGTACGGGCACGCTCGGCGTACTTTGTACTTTTATTTTTGTTTACTTTGTCTAAGTAACCGTTGTGCTGTGTCTGTACCGAATTAAAGTATTTCTATTCTATTCTATTCTATATAATCAAAAAATAAATCAAAAATGTTGTTTTATTGTATGTAGATGTATAATATTGTATAGATGTATTGGTATGGTACGGAACCCGTCTCGAGAGTCTGCTCGCACTTTATCGGTTTTATATTATCAAATTTTGACATCATCTGTGAGTATAGGTTACAATGTAGCTGTGTTCAATGTATTGTTAAGTAATTTACGAGGAGTTACCAGTGCGTGGCTTTATATAAGAAGTAATATGACTCGGTTTACTGGTTTGTGAAGGTTTGGCAAGCTGTCGCTCTATGTTAAGCGCGGATCCGCCGTTTATTTATTTATTTAATGTCGTACGCACAACAGAGTACAGAGGCGGACTTATTAGCCCTGTTCCCGTAAACAGTGCGGTACCGCACCGAGTAGTCCGAACATGCTGATGTGTCCTGGCGTACTATTCTCTGAGAAAAGAGCCTTGAGTTCAGCGCTGGCCGCAGCGTCGAACTCCAAATACGTACATAGAATTAACAATCCAATAAACCTATACATTGGATTGTATATGTGTGATGTACGTTTGTTGATTGTGAAAAACTATAGCTACCGTTAATGGTGGCTAGTTTATCGTTTTCCGACACAGTTGAATACTCGTTACTAAGCTGATTATCTTATAATTACTGAGTTCAAACTAATAAGCCACCTAATAGGTGCGACCTTGTAATTCTTTCATGGTCATACATAATACACGCCAATTAATCACAATTGTTGCGAACGTCACTTGTTATAACTACCGCTGGTTTTTCTCATTGTTGTCACTTGATGGCTTTATCATTAGTGAGCGGTGAAGAGTTTAGTATTACTTTTATAACTTGGTGGGTTTTATTTCTGTGTAAATTAAATAGGGCTTATATTCATTTTGTTGGATAGTTACGAGAAAAGCGTTTTACTCAGTAGAAAGACGTTGCAGATTTAGAAAGATTTTTTAATTTTTTATTCCACAACTATCACACAATGTCATCTAGTCCCAAGCTAAGCAGAGCTGGTGGAATGAGTACTAGACAACTGATGAACATAACAACAATGAAATTTTAAAACTATCGTTTACCAGATATAGGAACTTTTGCAATAAGCAGATAAAAAAAAGCCAAAATAGAGTATGATAAACAAGAAATACGCAATGCGGGGCAAAACTCTAAACAACTATGGACGGTTATTAATAAAATAACTAATAGATGCAAAAAGAAAGAGGACAATTTACACCTACTTACATTATCTTCAACTCCACATACATCTGTAAATGAAATTAATAACTTCTTCGCTGATATCGGAAGAAACTTAGCAGAAAAAATAGTGAACACAGAGGATGATCTCACGGACAAAACCACTTACAAAAATATTGACTCTATGACTATGTTGCCCACTGATGAAGCTGAGGTGGAAACAGTAATTGGTGATCATGTTCATCACATAAATATTTGTCCTGGGTGGGGATCGAACCCACGACCTACGGTCTGTCAAAATAAGTCCTACACGCAACGCGTAGGTACAATACCTACGCATTGTGATTGTTGACTAATAATGACAACTGACTCACTCGTCAGTATTATAAGTGAAATTGTTAAACTTAAGACATTAGCATAGAAGTGAAAATGTGAAAAAGTATATTTATTTATTTATTTATTTAGGATCTCCAACATTACAGGCACTGGGAATTTACATAGGTAATCATTTTATAAACTATTCAAGTGCTGCAACACTTACAGACAGTCACTACATTAATAGAGAACATCAGATTTGAACATCAGATTGAAAACACATAAACATATAAAATTAGTAAATAAGTTTCATTCTTTTTTTATTGCTTATGAATGTACAGTGGTTTGTTTACTTCTACAATAATGTTCAACGATTTTGCCTACATTCTCGCACGAGTCTATTGTTATTAGTCAACAATTAACTCAGCCTATCGCAGTCTGCTGCTTTGCATCGCTACTCATAGTTGTAAAGGAGTATATCTACTAAAAGTCTGGAAGGCTTGAAGGAACGGGGTGGGTTTTTAGTCAGTAAGAGTCTGACTCTATTTCCCGCCCCTCCCAAAAGCGAGAGTTGTCATTGATGATCCCACCATAAAAAAAACGCACGCAAGTAAATAATTCAGGGTAACTCACGAAATTCAAAATTCCATACGTTTTTTGGTAATTACAGTTCAGTATCTGATAGTACGGTAGCAAAAATTATATTTGTTAAAGTGACATGTATGTATTAACACAGTTATACTCATTAAAATCATCATGATAACTGAAATTATAACTTAAAAAAATATGTATCATTTTGATAAAAAACTTGACTTACAGTGCTGCGGTTAATTTTTTCGAACTTTGATCCTGGAGCAAAGGCACTGGATAAAGTAGATGTAAATGTTTCGCTACTTTCTTCACTGTTATTACCCATCTTCCTCATATTTGTAAAGGCTTTGTAAGCTTGCATACTCGTGCATGTTACACGGTGTATCGTTTATTATAATATTTCGACCGAGCGGAGCGCGTCTTGTGTTAATATAACTTGTGCAGCTCAAGCTACGAGTAACAACACAGCATTACTGAATACCTGCGATCTTGGGTTACAAGTAAATCCTTTGGGGATAGAAACCGTACCAAAATGTTTGTGAAATATTCTAAGAAGGAAGGGAAACTATGGATGGCGACAAAGGAAGAAGATGAACGGTATAATTCCGGATCATCATTTGAGGTTCAAGAGTGGTGACCACGTACCAGAAGACGCATCGCTAGAAGGCCTCCCACAAGGAGAACCGACCACCTGATGAAGGTCGCGGGAACCTGATGAATGCGAGACCTACAGGACCGGTCATTGTGGCGAAACTTGGTTAGGCCAATGTTCAGCAGTGGATGTTTTTCGGCTGAAATGGGGATTCATCGTCATCATGTACATTTCATGATAGACTCTGTGACAGTAACCTCTTATCTGTAGTAAACTAATGTCCTTTAGGACATTGAGCTATCTGTGTGCTAAAATTTTTACAAATCCGTTAGGTAGTTCAAGCATGAAGAAGAAATAAACAGAAAGAAAGAAAATTGCGTTAATTTGCATTACAAAAACTTTAAAATTAAACAAAAAAACGTAGTAACTACTAACTAACAAAAGGGCCGCATACACACACACATACACACACACACACAAACTTTCACCTTTATAATATTAGAATAAAATAGAATAGAATAAACTTTATTGTACACCAAAAGTAAAATGACATAAACATAAACTTAAATCTATGGGTACAATCAGGCGGTCTCATCGCTTATAGCGATTTCTACCAGACAACCTTAGTATATTAATGTGATTAATATATTATTATATTTTTTTTTAGAATGATATTGTCATAAACACTTTTTAGTTCTGGAAGAGAAAGCCCATTCTTGCAAAAAACACATAGTCGTTTACGATAATCTTCCTACAAAGGCTTAATATTAAGGTATGTATAACTATCTACATAATTTTCACATAACAGTCAAAGCAAATGATCCAGTACCCAATACCTTGCAGACCAATATCCCATTTCAATTAAGCATCCCGTCTAAATAGTCTAAGCTAAAACCGAGTGAATCGATTAATACCAATTTGCGAGCGTCCTCGGCCTAACATTAATTTGCATGCAAGTAATTCGGCGTGCTCAGCGTGCTAGACGTGCTACAGTCAATCCTGTCTCACTACAAACTGGCTTCTCTGTTTGTGAATCCATAATTCATAGGTTTATTGGTACTCAATTGCGCCTAAACGTGTGAGGCAAAATGTTAACCTTATCGCAATTACGACGTAGAGATTTACATATTTAAGGAGCCGTTCCGAGGGCGTTGGCCTTAAGACCTCATAATACTCGTATGACCCTAGTTACGTTTTTCAAGCCTTTGTTTGGTAGCTTTATGCTACTAAATACAATATAATTATATTGACTCAGCAAAATATTAAATCATTAAATCTTCCATTATCTGTGAGCCTAAAATAAATGATCGACCATTGCATTTTTGAAGCTTTATTTTTTTATCTTATCACATAGCTATTTTTCAGAGGTTATAAATTACTAGATATATATTTTTTTTTGCAGTAAATTGTAGAATACTGATTTAGTCACGTTTTGCTCAACTTGACAAAGATAATGTCTGCTGCAGAGCCATGGAGGGTGAATATTTAAAGTTATGATTGAAGTAGTTTGGAGAAACCGTAAATACCTAAACTTATTTTAATTAAAGCAAGGACGTTGGTAAAAGGAGAAGTTAGAATACAACTCATTTATTTTCATGCTTAATGCATTCTTTCATATTTGTTTAGCTTTTACCAGCGGCTTCGACTATGTGGGAACAGACATTATGTATTTCTGTGGGTTTAGCCAAGTTGAAACTACAATTGTTTACGGTAGTAGAAAACTTCAAATGTTTGGGAATGACAATATCATCTCAACGTTAAGTCGCATTGGTTGAGGTCATGGTCCGGAGCGAGGAGGAGTGGCAGGCGGTCCCCGACTTCTGCGAAGCAGTAATGCTCACAAAGGAGGAGGCCGAACGCATCAGGCAACGGCGTTCTTGCAGCCGCCGCCGAGATTCTGATCCCGATTTCCGGCACCGTAGGCGCGGGCTTGCGGACAGTGAGCAATGGGTAGCTCGCTGTCCGGCCGTCCGGTAAATGTCCGGACCAAGCTCAAGTCGTCGACGGCGCGCACTGGTCTCGTGCGCCTTAAGGAGTTGTCAGCAACAGCAGGGGCCCAGCCGGGTCGAAGCCTACTGGGGCCAGGGTTATCCGGAAGGGAACTCGAGCCCCGGTATGAAGGCTTGAAGGAACGGGGTGGGCTTTTAGTCAGTAAGAGTCTGACACTGTCTCCCGCTCTGCCCAAGAGCGGGGGTTGTCATTGATGATTATCCCACAAAAAAAAAAACTTGTCAGAACAAAGGAATCGGAAGCGTTACTGCAGAAAGAGATTCGAAACGAATCGGTCGTAACTTGGCTAGGTATGCAGAAGTAAAAGAGATTCTGTGCTGTTTCAAGACAAGTCTACAGCCGTGTAAAAATCTATATAAATTCAGACGTTTGAGTGTGAATGAGTAATAAACACTTACAAACACATTACTTATTCATACAAACTCTCAGCCTTCATAATATTAGTGTAATATTATTATTAGAAAACATGTTATTTACCAACTTAATGTTTTTAATGTTATTTAATTTGGATTTTTTATTTTGTTTGTAATTTATTATTATTATTTCTGCTTTCTACTACAACTTAATTCTTTTCTGCACCGACTCTTATAAATTACACAATTGTGCTGTGTGTGTCAAAAGTTAAAAACTTGTAATCTGTCAACTGGGCTACCAAGACGAACCCAGCTTAAGAGTTGCAGGTCGCGGGTTCAAACCCAACCAGGCGCATTACTTTGTGTAATTTATTGCATCACCACTGCTTTCAAAATGGTGAGGGAAAACATCGTGAGGAAACCGGCATGTCTTAGAACCAAAAAGTTGAAGATATGTTTTTTTTTTTTAATTGTTGATAGGTTCGCACTTGACCGCTATCTCGCATGTGACATCCATCAACCTGCAATGGGCCCGCGTGATGGATTATGGGCCATTCCCTCTCCTAGAGAGGAGGCCTGAGTCTTAACAGTGGGAAAATTTTATGGCCGACTATGCTATGAGCCACCAAGATAGGCTGTGCTTAGTTTAGGGCCCATAGCCACCTCTAAAGTGCTTTTTTTTTTTAATTGTACATTATTCTATTTTCCTTTTATGATTGTGTGTGTCAATGAAAAAAATATTATTATTATTACTTCCTTCAGTTTATATTTTATTCTTCTTCTTCTTTTCGTGTCGATGTACTCTCATTAATTTTTTTCTGACCAGTATTTGGCAACCTTCACGGCTCTGTTATTGGCCTCGTATAAATTCTGAAAACTGTAGATGGTTGTATTTTTCCATCTGAAGTTTATTTCTTTTATTCATTACAAAAAAATATAACAGACTTTAAAGTAAAATAACATTGATTTCGGAAGTCGGTTTTTCTATAAATACAATAGCTTTGTCTCTTCGTTATTTAAAACTTCCGAAATTAAATTTATTTAGTATTTGTTTTTACTTTGAAATCGGTTATTTTTTTTTCTTTTCAGAATTCTTAAATCAAAGTTCCAGAATTAATTCAAGTAATCTTCGTATCTTTGTAAAATTTTATCATATAATTTTTAATTTTTCTTGTAAACTTTATCATAACGACTGGATCTAATTACTTAAGTAAATTGCATAATTAAAAAGACTACTAAGCAACGTAAACCAACGAAGTACTTCTAAATTTTCGCATCTAATTAATTTTGTAGTACTTTACTGATAGAAGACTTGATTATAATAATCTAGTTTTAGGGGTTCATTTACTTTTTTTGCAGACTAGCACTTTGCTCACGACTTTGTTCGCAAATGTTTTGCTTAAGGCCCAAGCGCCCGAAAAGTGCCATCAAACAGTGACTTTCTGAAGCCTACTCTTCGGTAACGGCCTGGTTAACAGGTTTGAAAAAAAAAATGTTTATTATAGATTCATTAACAACATTATCAACATTTGATTTTTTCGTGCTACAAATACATTTGTCTAAAAAAAATATTTAGCATTTTCGCAACTTTTCGCAACTTTTCCCTACTCCTTCGAAACGGCTTGGAACTTTAGAAACATTTTTACATATAAAAGTTAGTGGTCAAATATTCTTCTAAGTGAACATTCCTCAGGTAAATCAATCAATATTTCGCAAAGAAAATGGATTTAAAGGTCAGCCGCGCGCTTTCCGGGCGCTGTTGATCGCAAATAAATGCACAGATTTGCATACTGCCGCTTAGGCGGGTGCGAGAGGTGCGTCCACATAATTTTGGCCAGATGGTTCAAGGAGCTATAAACCTTAAATACATAGTTTAATACTAAGGAGTGTTAAAGTATGCATGTATTTTACTGCTTTAACAACTAAGGAGTGTTAAAATTGTAGTTCTGTAGGTAGTTTTTAATAACTAATAAAGACAGTTTTGTTTCTCATTTTGGTTGGAATTTGTGTTAAGTTTTAAGTTTATAAACGCAAGAAATATGTACAATCTTCGCAAACAAACCCCCTAAATTGTTTTACTGGGTACCGCTTAGATATTATTATACTCGTATTTTAATATTATGATATTATCATTAGATATTATTTGCGCTAACTTTTAAGTAAGTATATTGCAGCACTGAATGAGATTTTTCATATTATAAACGATATTTTCCCTTTTCTCCCCTCATGGTTTGCATTTACAAAAATCATCAATGACTCTCAGAAAAATGGTGCAATAACCTAGGAGTCCACAATTAAATATATTAGAATAAAAAATAGCAGAAGAGTAAGAAAATTTTATTTTTTTATTTCTGCTCTTATCAAGCATGAGAAAGGACAGAGATAAGCCAATAGACCCGATGCCTGCTAGGGCTGCGGGCTTATTCAAAACTGATTCACCGCAACCCTGGAACGCAAACGCAAACTAATGCAATACGGGTGGGTTTTGGTCAGTAGCAGTACCTATGACACTCCTTCTCGCTCTACCCAGAGTGGTAGGAATTATATGATGAATACCCACCTAAAATATACCAATTGACATAGAAGGAGGATGTCATGTGGAATAAGCCCGAGTCGCCAAGTACCTACCACGGATTAAAATTGACGCCCATTTATGTCTGCCTATTTAAAACATCAATAGGATATAATTCACGTATAAAGCCCTATATAAACGCAAATAAACTACCTTAAGTAAACTAGCTGCCTATCTCCTAAAATGTCACGGTCTCGCCTACCCTTAACCCACATCATCGAAGTATCAACAGAGCAGGTTATACGCTACCCTACCCACTACTTCCACCCTTCTGTTGTTTAAGCTACGTATAAAAAGATACAATTTTCCTCCGACATCACTTTATCCAACCAAGTGTTATGTAAAGGGAAAGCCTCAGGAAAAGATATATTCGACGTATCCGATTGTGCGAAACCTAAATGGAAAGGTAAACTATTTATCCAAAAAAGCACCTTATGTGTAGAAAATAAAGTTTAGTTTAGGTTGAAAGAGGTTACCGAAATACGGGGTCAAGAACGATTGTAACCTACGAAATGTATCATGTTTAAAGGTTTTTAATAACAATGGATTTTGTGGTTATGTCAGGGTTCAAAGGTATTTATTTGGAGCAACATTTGTGTCATGGATACGTATTTATTAAAAAAGAAAAACTTATTTAGGACCTTCAACTTGGAAACGCGAATATTGGGGGAATATAGAAGGTCAACTGAAAATTACAAATGAGTTTTTCTAAAATAAAGGAATTGTATCTAGGCATAATTATTTTTGAAAATGGAACTACGTACAGGTGGAAATGGTCTGCGGGAACGCTGACAAGAAGAAGTTTACCGTAACTGTAGAATGCAGAGGCAAAAAAAAAATATACTAGCTTTTGCCCGCATGTCTTCGCTCCCGCTCTTCCCTACTCCACCCTACTCTACCCTACTCTACACTACCCTACACTACCCTACTCTATCCTACTCTACATTACTCTACCCTACACTACACTACCCTACTCTACTCTACTCTAATTTTTACTTTTTCCATAAGAACCTTCGCCTCACAATAACGAATACAACAAAAAAACAATTAGCGAAATCAGTCCAACCGTTCACGCGTGACCAAGGAAATAAGGATTCATTTAAATATATATATTACATTTATTTTACTCTTTTTTGGCTAAATAATATTTTAATTTCATCTTTCGCACGTTTGCAGGATATTTTTTTTTTTTTTTGAAATAAAGAGTACAAAGGTACTGTAAGACATCTGTCATCATATGTCTTCTTCTGTTATCTGTTTACAAAATAAAATAGACACATATTTTTTTTAAATATATTTTGGTTTGTGAAAGTCTGACACACTCTCTCACCCTGCCTTAAGTAGAGCGAGTGAGTCATATATGATATCCCACCTCAAAACAAGGATTAAATTGTACCTACTTATACAGAGGGTTTAATAAAGATAAGCATAAACTTTACTGTCATTATCTACATTGGCATAACGAAATTCAGCATAATGATCATTACGCATAAATGTTTTCCCATACTGCTATACTGCTATTTCACACTTTTCAATCCCTTTCTTCTTACTTTATTTAGGACATTACTGACTCCCCGTGCATTGCAAATCACGTAAAGCCTTTATAAACCTAACTTAACCTAACCTTTGCACTATGCCAAAGTATTATTATGCAGCAGTATTATTATGCGAAAACGTTACGTCAAAGTATATTATGCCTTAAAATGTTATGCCAACAAGGGATCTTGACTTTCTTTACTATGTAAAAAAAGAACTATTCCTATCTTCGGATCAAGTTTATTAGAAGACAGAAGCTTCATGACCAACACTTCAATTTACATAAGCACCTACCCTCGGTTCGAATATTTCTTCGCTCTAGACGTGACTTGTGAGTTAATTTTTTTTTTTAAGGTCCCAGATATCTGTTCCATTCGCGCCGCGTCGCCCCATCAAACCGTGTAATGGTACAGAAAGTAAATAAATTTAGTCTATCCTTCGTAAAATGGCGAACTTATATATATTTTTTTTTCGATAGAAGTTAAAATTATTCATTATTCAGATCAAGTTTCGACACTGAACGGCTCCACTTAGACAAGGATTTGGCTGTGAACGACTAAATCCCTCGAGGGTAAAGAAGACTATTATAATTTATTATGTAGTGTGGTTTCGCTGGTCTCATGGTCGCAAGTGTGATTACTGAGCTTGAGGTCCTGGGTTTGATTCCCAAAAAGTGCTATTGGATTTTTTCCATTACGTAGGGCTCTGTGGGCTCTGTAGCAGCCTAGACTTTTAAAATGGTGGTGTGCCACCCCCGTGCCTCGGAAAGCACATAAAACGGTTACTCCTGTGCTGGATCTTTCTCTGGTCGTGTCAGATTTCTACAGGATAATGAGAGTATAGGAACAGAGATTACAGAGAGTGCACATATGTTTGCTCACTTGTGCATTTTAATATCTCCTGCGTACTTCGATCTCTCTTGAGATTGGCTACCGTGATCGATACCAGTATGATGCAGTGTTTTTGTCTGCCAAAACTGTGAGATTATTCAAAAAAGGTTTCGTAGTTGGCCCCGGAACACAAAATGCGAAAATAGCGTGAGGAAACCAGCATGTCTTAGAACCAAACATTCGAAGATATGTGACATCCACCAATACGCACTGTATCCACGTCGTGGATTACGGCCGATTCCCCCTCTTCTAGAAAGAAAGGCCGACTTTCAACAGTAGTCAGGCCGACTTTCAACAGTGAGTGTATATTATTAAGTGTTTTTAACAGCAAACTACACTGTTCGTTTCCACGGCCTGATCACGAGTTCGATCTTAGCAGTGTGTAGCGCGGCGGGGGTTGCGGCATCGGTAAGTTGTGCGTGCGTTTTCGCTTTCGTGGCATGCTTGCCATGAGGCACACGACAACTGTATTTTTTATTTTTATTTTATTGCTTTTTTTTTGTTTTGTTTTTGTTTATCTTTGTGTTTGGGCCTTGTGCTGTACCAAATAAATTATTTTTCTTTCTTTCTTTCTTTCTTCTATAATTTTCACATTTTTGATCTTACCGCTTCCCGCCCCGTGCTTAGCTACTGCTCACACCGGCAAGCTCGTGAACAGGCCGTAAGGGACCACTCACACTTATTCAGCTCTATTTAGCTAATGTCCATAGAAAACAACGATTTTATATGGAGACGCGTACGCATCCATTCAGCTTTCCGCGTTTATGGTATTATTAAAGTAATCGTTATAATAATATAATATTATTAATAGTAATAATTATCTAAAGCATTAGATAGATATAGAAGTAGAACTGTATAAGTGTGACCAAAATCGTTAAGCGAAACGCGAATAGAGCTGAATAAGTGCGCGTAGTCCCTAAGTCTACAAGTTCATTGCCATAAAAAAGAGATTATAAAAATATGCGCCAGCCAACTTTTTAGCGCCAGATCTACGAGCGAAAGGACTTAATTAGTTTACTTTAAAAAGTTCCAAATGAATTTAGGGTCTTTTACTAAAACTGTGTTAAGCCTCACAAAGAGGCACAAAGGTTATTATGGCCTTATAATGAACGTGTGAGGCAAGGTAATAGTCTCGAAATGTTTGCTCCTCTTAAGGGGAGGTATATTAGTGGTTTTTGTTTCATTTGGCAAAGCTGATTTAGATCCGTATACTCAAAGTAAGGTACAGTAGGAAACCAGTGTCAAAAAACTTGCAGGAAGGTCTGAAAGAGTGACCGTGGCTCAAGAACGTATAGGGAGTTACACTTTAAAGACACAAGTGTTACCCCCTTAAAGCAGTATTTTTTTTATTGATATAAACTAGTCCTTGATTGCGATCCAATCTGATGGTAAGCAGTGATGCAATCTCTGATGGTGAGGCGCTCTAGTTTAAGAGCCTATTCACTCTAGTTTTGAAGACACCCAAATTATAATCGGGAGGGAAAACCGCAGCAGGCAAATTGTTCCTGTTATTCGACGTACGCGGTATAAACGACTAGGTGAAACGCTTAGTTCGGACCGTAAAGGTTTCAACAACGTATGGCTCGTCGTACGTCGGGTTGTCTGATGGTAGAATAGAGATGGCGGAATCAAGTCTTGCTATTCCTGCCAAATATCAAATTTCGAATTCAAGCTCAATACAATCTAAAGATAAGGCCGCTAATGATCCGTTCAGGTGGTTATTTTGACACTCGTTAGAAAATCAAACCCTGTAGGGTAATTTCCGTTTACTTAAAACCCTGAAATTTATCATGAAGTAATCTCACTGCACAAGTAAAGAAAAAAGTCTAAAAATAGTAAAGGTCAGTGGTCACAATAAAATTTGTTTTTTTTTGCGATTTGGAAAAATCTTGAAGAATCGATTCGGACACTGAAGTAATTACAGAGATAAGTTTGCACGGAATACTCGGTCTACGAGTCCGACTACTCAGGGTACTAGGGAGTGTCAGATTTTTTACTTCCTAAAACCTGTGTTCCTGAAGCTGGCCTTTGCTTCTAGAGCCGTGGTAACTATCGATCAATCTTTGGCTTGGCTTCATAGCTCTCAGGCAAACCAATAAGGGAATAAATAAAGCTAGTTAACTATCCACATATAACTAACCAGCGGCCCGTCTCGGCTTCGCATGGACAATAAATATAGCCTATGTTACTCAGGCAAATGAATGAATGTAGCTTTCCGATGTTGAAAGAATTTTTGTAATCGGTACAGTAGTTTTTGAGTTTATTCATTACAAACATATACACAAAAATATAAATTTTCCTTCTTTATAATATTAATGTCAAAAAAACTTGCGAAAATTCGAACACCATGAAGTAAGCGCATTCGCCTTAAATAAAAATATAACTAGCTGAACTTACAGTCTTCTTTGAAGCGAGTGTACAAAATTACTAAGGAAAGTGAAGTACTAATGGATTTTTCTTCGTGTGGTTGGCGGTTCGTATATTCTGTTCATGATAAGCAATTTTTACTAGTGTTTTGAAAAGTTGAGGAGATGGAAGTGCTTTTGCTGTTAATAAAAGCTAAACTAAATCTTTATTTTTTTCTCTTTATGGTGTCATCGTGCCAGTGAAGCATTTGAAGATGCCCATGGAGACCGTAAGGGGTGTCTCCAGAGCCTCATTGTGCACGACAGCACATGATCACTGTACCACCTTCTTTCCTGAAGTCAATCGGTGGGCGGACAGTCTCCTGATTCCGTGACCCCTAAGTTCCTTTAAATGTTGCAAGAGGGGTTTGGGCGTTTCAGGCATCGAGTTAGTTGGCCCTCTGACGCCTCCATCTACGAGCGGAATCGGCGCTCTCTCGATCGCTTTTGGGGAGGTCCCCGAGGGCGATCGAGAGAGAGCGTGACAGTCCAGAAGGAGGCCCTTCTGGACTATCATGCTTTCACAGAAGGAGGCCATTTCCATTAAATTTTCTGCTTCAATCAGCATAGCCCTCACTACTGCCGGCAGAGACAGATCTTACACGATCCTGGCGACCAGATCTGCAGCTCAACGTACTTAGATACTTTCCTAACTAATTTTAGTAAATAGTTAATCCCGTAGAATTAGATAGAATGGAATTTAGACGTTAATGGAAGTCTGTTTTACTTAACCACATTGTCGCCCTCAAATCGAGATTCGGAGAGCATTAAGTACGTAGGTACTAATTATTTTAATTTGGTAGTAGGTACATTCGTGGTTTTCATTTCCTTCTAATTATTTTGTTTACAGGTCTGATGTCGATTGAGTACAGGTAACATTTGGCGGTTTACAAATTCTGGCAAGAGTTGTTTGAGACAAAACGTAAATAGAATAGAAAGTATGCCACGTGATTTTACTATTTCCTGAAGAAAGACGGTAAGTTAACAATAGCCCGTAATTTCTGAATTATTTGAAATTGAATATTTCTAAAACTCTTTAGCCTTTCCTTTAGCAAGGGCGTTTTAAATTTATGCATCTTTTGACGGCCTACTGCGCTGCAGATGCGATGCGATAGTCGTACTGCGTACGGACGATCATATCTTTCATACAAAGCGCATGATGCGGCAACCGTGCGGCGAACGATCATGTCCGTTTGCCTGGCACGGCCCCACAGAATCTGCGTTTTAGGTGTGCACCAAAGCAATGTATGTTTATGTGTATTTTATGGCGACAACAGGACGGCAACGTCACATGCACTACGTGTTGGATATGGTGTTGAATAGCTACACGAAACTCGCAAGGAAATTAAAACTATAAGCCAAGTACTTTCTTTCTCTTTTTGATCTAGAACCCTGAAATATGGCAAGAACCAAGCTCTTATAGCACATATACAGAAAAAAATCGGAATACTGAAGTCACAGCACAAAATAATTACATGTTACGATTTAGAATCCATAAATAAGTTTGTACGGAACTTTCGGTGCGCGAGTCCGACTTTCACACTTGACAGTATGTTTTTTTTTTAAATACATGCTTTGAGTTTTACTTTTGCAAGCGAGAAACAAGGTTATGCTTACGTTAGCATAAGCATAGCATAATTAGCCTTTTAATGTTACCACTGCTGTGATTCAGGTCTCCTTTCTAAGAGAGGGAATGGGCAGCAATCCACCATGTGGGCCTAGCGCGGATTGGTGGAAGTCACATGTCTTTGAATTTTTTGTTCTAGGACATACCGGTTTCCTGACGATGTTTTCCTTCACCGTTTTCTAGAAAAGAAAATCTCTTAGGAAAGAATAATTTGCTCCACTAACTTGTAAAACATTATTAGATTCAGTCTCACATCTTTATTAATGAAATGAAAACACTCAGTGTGTCGAGAGCAGGGTATCCATAGAGCTGTGCTATGTAAAGATACATTTTGTTTTTATTCAATTCTGAGTTCTTCGTTCTCCCCTATCGACCTTTTCTTAGCTCAGCGGTTATTTACGACATGATAGCAACACCTCGCTGACTGGCTTATATCTGCACCATGTCATAAACTATTTCTGTAATACTGTTAGAGCTTTTCAGGTATCATATACTTCCAGGGTTATCCGAAAGGGAGCTCGAGCCCCGGTATGAAGGCTGAGGGAACGGGGTGGGTCTTTTAGTCAGTAAGGGTCTGACACTATCTCCCGCTCCGCCCAAGAGCGGGGGTTGTCATTGGATGATTTTTTCCAACAATAAGAAAAAAGTACCATATACTTGTTTTCTGTATATTTCTGTCATGTGTATTTTATGGCTACTAACATAGTTTTTAAATAAATTTTGTTATTTTGTTACTATCCCTTTTACTAGTGCAAGCTCGAAATAAAATGATTAGTAAGTAATAATATTATCTAAAAACTAACATTGCCCGCAACTTTGCCCGCGTACATAAAATATCTATGTCACAGGAACAAACCACCTTTCAATCGGTGAAAAAATTTTAGCAATCGGACCAGTACTTTCACAGATTACTTCCTACAAACAAAAAAACAAACTTTACCTCTTTATAATATTAGTACCTATAGAAAAACAGTCTTGACTCAGTCACTGACCTATCAACGCTCAGCCAAAACCCTTAGACCTAGAATGCTGAAATTTTGCACAGAGGTTTTTTTTTATAATGTTTACAAAGTATATGAAAGAATTTTGTAACATTCATGCCCTGGGGAATGAAACGGGCCGTAATCCACCATGCAGGCTTGATGAATGTCACGACTACTTCGAATAAAAGATACCTAAAACTTGTAAAAAGGCTAGGCAGATAGACAGATAAACCTTCTTCCCCTTATCAGATTTCAGAACTTTAATTACTTTATTCTGGGCACAATAAAAATCTTCCGTTTACTAAAATTCTACGATGTCTCTCACACCGCTCTGGGCTTATCCACTCTTCCTTTTTCGTGCAGGCGATATCTCTTTGTAATGCACTCGCTCTGAATATTAGATTGGCAACTAGCCGATTTTCCTGAAGGCACGTGAGCATATTCGCAAGATGTTGGTAGAATCATCACATCACTGATTGGTTGGATTTTGTTTTCACTACAACACTATTTATTTATATGTATGTATCTAAGTATGTATTTACTGCGGTCCAGTGCCTGTCTGAACCAAGCCCAAGTTCCTGCGCGCCTCAGGTTGTCAGCAACAGTAGGGGCCCAGCTGGGTCGAAGCCTACCGGGGCCAGGGTTAGTTTTGAAAGCAGCTCGAGCCCCGGTATGAACGCTTGAAGGAACGGGGTGGGTTTTTAGTCAGTAAGAGTCTGACACTAACTCCCGCTTCACCCAAGAGCGAGGGTTGTCATTAATGATTTTCCCACCATAAAAAAAGTATGTTTTTAATACTGTATTTGTTTCTCTTCTCTTTGTCTACTTATTAAGTTGCACCTGCCATGTTATGTTTCTGCACCACCCTAAGGTCGACTGGCAGATAATACCTAAGGCATTAAGTCCGCCTTTGTACGGTTTTTTGTGCATAAAGCTTTATAGCATAAAGAAAATAAAAAAGCATAAAGCTTATACCTCAAAAGAAGATTATATTTAGGTACCTACTTATCTAGTCATAATCCTGCATTTCGAGGAAGTACAGGAAGGAAGTCTTGTCAAATTGTATCATTTCTTATCCAGTTTCTAGAAACAAGTTAGTCTGGCATTTTTCCAAAGAATAAACAAACTTCAACATTTTCTCCACACGTATATTCTAAGAAGTCATCGGCAACTTCAGCTATGTTCGTGTCCAATTTTCTGCCACTAAGATATTCAACTAGAAAGAGATTTCAAGAAAATAATATCCTTTTTGTTTAATGGAAATCTATCGAAACATATTCAGAGGGTAACTGAAGGAACATGGTGGGATTGTAGCGACATCTATGGCACTACCTAGAAACTAAAAAAATCGGATTTATGCATCGCAATTAGAGTTGTCCGCATGATTTGAATGTATACATACGACATCCCGAAATCATCTATCAAGTAGTTCCCCAGATTAGATAAAACACCCATCTGGTCGAAGGATTCTCCCTTTTCAACGAAGGTATATTGGACTTGTTCCGCATACATCTAAAGATTTTCGTCAGTGAAAGTCTGAAAAACCCTCTCGCCCCACTCAAAGTAGAAAACTATAAGTTATTTAATTATTAACCACTTCAAAAAAGGGGAGATGAGGATATCAGGTACTTTTAATTTTATGTAAAACTATATGAAATTTGGCCAGGTACTGTAAAATAAAAACCTACGTTTTATATTATTCTGCTGACAGTGGTATTAACCTGATATAAAAGCCTCAGTGAAAATTGCACACATAAAATTAGTATGCTACTAAAAATAAAAGCTGAGGCTAAATATGAGCTGCTCTAAACGCGACTAACTCGCTTATTCAAATTTGCACGGTATAAAATAATATGGTGGCGAGCAGCAGAGGTGTGGTGGGAAATAATTTAGACATGGGCGAAGGCGCATCAGCAAGGTCAGCGGGCTTGCGGAAGGCGAGCAATTGATAGCTCACCGTGCGACCGTCGGGACTGAGCCTAAGTCGTCGACGGCGCGTAGTGTTCCTGCACGCCTTAAGGAGTTGTCTGGCCCAGCAGGGTCAAAGCCTACTGGGGCCATGGGCGATGCGAAAGAGATACTAAGGGTCCTGGAACAATGGCAAGAAGGAACAGGAGTGGGTTTTTAGTCAGTAAAAGTCTGACACTCTCTGACGCTCTGACCAAGAGCAGGCGATGGTTTTCCCACCTAAAAACAGTCTTATAATTAGCAAGGTCTTTTTCTTTTCTATATTCGAAAACGAGACAGCGACTGTCTCAACCCAGTGTTTGACCACATCGTCGCTTACCATTAGATGAAATAGTGGTCAAATGGAATTTAAAAAAAGAAAAAACTCCTGTTCGCGAAGCCCGTTTGAGTGTGTGGCTGTGGGTGAGGGCCCACTTCGCCCATGCTTAGCTACGCTACTGCCAAGCAGCAACGGGGTAGACCGCAGTATTGTAGAATAACTATGTCAAACCGGGCTACATAAATATTACCGGGTTTAGTGAATGAACATTGCTAATCCTACATCGTGATAAATAGCGCATATTAAACGTTGCTGAATGAGTTTGTTAATTAGCAGTATGTCTCAATGTGTACAATGAATGACATTGTACACACTTCAAATATAACATACCGTACTATTCGATACTTCTTTTTATCTTACTATCCACTAGAAAATTAGAATTCCTTCCTTTTTTTAGGTAAGAAATCATCTATTGACTTCTTCTGCTCTAGGGCGGAATAGGAGGGTGACTCAGAATACTGATTAAAACTACACCTATGTTCCTTCCATTGATTTGAGTTCTTGGACCATAAGTTTTTCATTCGGAAGTCGATCCATAGCCCCAGTAGGCTTCGGATCCTACCCTGGAGTATACACATGGTAATATGGCCAGGCTCAAACATGCTTGTGATAGGTTCGTTTGCGTATTCCGTTCCAAACAAAGGATCAAAACTAACGATACATGGAACGGTTGCAAATAGTTCTCCACAATCGTCACGCACATTGTCGGCTGAAACAATTGCATTCAATTGGTCGGTAATACTCCAAAATGTTTCGACTAGTGATGTATTGTCTGTTGTACTTGGAAAGACTACTTAATTACGTTGTAAGCATGCTTGTTCAATGTATGTATTGTGATGTAATTAATTAAATTTAATTATGTAAACTGAATAAGTATTATTTATTACTGTATTTTGTCAACACTATCTTATTAGGTTTGGCATAATAGCTGTCTATGTTCGTAATTAATAATAAATGTGTTTGATCCATTTGAATCATCAACCTTTAAAACATATTTTTTGACTAAAGTAGACGCCAAATAGCGGTGTAACGGTCATTGACCCTCCTACATTTATTGACATTCTTAGAGTGAGTTGCACCATTAAACTATAACGATAACCAAACCATAACTAGCCGTGAAACGGCCGCCTATTGGTCAATTCGACGATTTGACAACTGTTAACGGCTTTATCGTTATAGTACAATGGTGCAACTCACCCTTAATTTCAAAAACGAAATTAAAGACACAAAGCTGTCTTGATTCGACATCTATTCTATCGTGATCCTTTACGTTTTCTGAGAAACAGTTCGTCGATGGTTTTTCGGGTACCTTCGATGTATTGGAGATACTAGGAAAAGGTCAATGTACTTTATTTTAACGCCTTGTATAATCTATGCGAGAGCAGTGGTGGCCGAGTGGTAACGGCCCCGACTTACGAGTTGTAAGTTGCGGGTTCGAACCCAGCCAGGCGCATTACTTTGTGTAATTTATTTCATCACCACTGCTCTCAAAACGGTGAAGAAAAACATCGTGAGGAAACCGGCATGTCCCAGAACCAAAAATTCGAAGACATGTGACATTCACCAACACGCACTGGGCCCGCGTGGTGGATTACGGCCCATTCCCTCACTTAGAGAGGAGGCTTGAGTCCCAACAGTGGGAACATTAAAAAGGCTGGTGATGATAATCTATGCTGTCCCGTTGTCAGGCAAAAACCATAGGCGGGTGATTCTTTGAAACTAGCTTTTGTACTATCTACATATTTTGTGTCGTAGCCACTGGGCGCAAATGGGTGCCTTTGATACATTTAGTGATCGGGAAAAACTAATATGCAAATAAAAATATCAAATTGTAAAGAAAAAACTGGGCCAGAAGAATGAGACACCCTCTCGGTGTCAACGAACCACCCAGGCTGCGTTTACACTTGCAAGTAAATTGCATGCTAGTTGATTTACATTAAAATATCGTACCTTTCAATGTAATGCAATTTCTTTTTTTTTTGTAGGAAATTATCTGATGACACGACTGATGATTCCACATTGGGTAGAGCCACATATATAGTATCACTCTTGTCTTGATGAAAAAAATGTAATTTTCTTTCAGGTGGAAACGTGACCTTCGTTTACTTCGTAAGTGGTCAGTCAACAAGCCAACCTGACTTCAATGTCGTCCTGCCAAATGTTTTTAGACCGGCTTTGGCAGAAATACACAGGTAGGTAAACAAAAACTCAAAGATATGAGACACCAAGCCGCACTGGGTTTGTATTTTAGATTACAGCTCGCTTGCACTCACAGAAAGTTTCCCAAGTAGTAGGGCCATGGACCGATAATGTTACAAAGGGAATTTTAAATTTTATTTTCGTTCCATCGTCGCGGTCAAACGCGAACCTATCGACAATAAAAAAAAGAATTCAATATCCGCCTCAGGCTTGTACAGGTGTTAATAATCTTTAAAATTCTTGGCTTTACTTTCCATAAAATTGGGCAAGTGCGAGTCCGACTCGCGCCCTGACGATTTCGTATAAACTTACTTATGTAAAAAGTTCATTTCACGATGGGATACCAGATCATGGAGACGTTAGTGGAACACGACATTCACCAGTGGAACACTACGCGCCATTGACGACCAGGGCTCGGTCCAGACACTTACCGGACGATCGGACGACGAGCATTGCTCGCTATCCGCAAGCCCACGTTTACGGTGGTTGGAAATCGGCGTCGTGATCCCGGGCAGCTAGGGTGTGAGGAAGTCCGGTCCCTTTTCGCAGAAGAAGGCGACCGCCTGCCATTCCTCCTCACCCCAGTGCATGGCCTGTACCAGAGCCCAATGTAAGAGATCGTTGCCGCCTGACTTGACCTTGGGTCCATACTGGATAAGAGTAGCAGCGGGCGGAGTCCAATGGTAGCAGTTGGAGGAGGCCTATGCCAAAAGGCACTCTGAACTGAGAGATATACTCCAACTGAGAAGAGAATTTATACCCTTAGTCTATAGTTCGGAAAAAAATAACTATTTGATATATTAAAGGATAGCAAAAATAATACGAAAGCACGTACCAAAGAATGACGGACAAAATATCAGAAGCTTCATAATAATATCAGACCAGTTTTCTTTCGAAAAAACAATAGTCTGGATAATGGAAAACTGACATTCTTACTTACAAGCCTTAGGGTCGTCGCACACGGGCAATCGGCCACAACCACAAAACATCGCCACCGACATATTATCTATAGTTTTCATACATTTTATGGATTCGCTACATACGGTTGATGTCGGTAGCCGCTTCACGCTACAAATCGCCGCTGTTCGCTTCTTGTGGCCAGCACTGACCACTAAATGCTGATACAAAATGCCGTCCCACGTCCCACGCCACTCGCGCATTTAAACCTTTTTCGTCAGATTTCTTTACTTATTTATTTACAATTACAGTCTAAACTAATACGTTGTACAGAAACAAGAAATAAAAGAAGAAACCAAAAATAAAAAGAAGAAAACATATACATCACCACTAATATAAAATAAAATATCCCACAACACTTATAAACAACTTAATAACTATAATTACAGTAAATTACAAAATAAATAAATAATAAAACCCTACGCTAAAATACACTATCTAAAATATGGCGTCAAAAAACTCTTCCACATCGCTGTCGACTGGTAATGTGCCCAAAAGACTGGCGGCATTGCCACGTTGTATGGCAATGCTTATCCTCTGTCCGAGGTAAAAGCCAGCCTTTGGGTCACACCAAATAACACAACGTTTACCTATTATTATGATACTGCACGTATTAGTTAAAAAAGTATCAGCTACCAGCCACAAGTGACTGTCGCGCGCTTCAGCTACTTTTGTAGCCGCTTCTAGCTTCTCGTGGCGGCGATTGTGGCTGGCATGTGGCCCGTGTTTCACCCATCCTATGTTGCCGTCAACTTGGCAACTTGACAAGTGCAATAAATCTAAGGATGCCATTCTAAGAGCCGGAGAAAGATGTCTATGGATACATCAATCTTAATTACGTGGTCCGGCAAACAGGAAAACAGTGATTAATTCATGTCAGCTAATGAAGCCGGTTATATTAAAGTTGGTAAAAAAGGAAGCTTGACGATATCTACTATGCTAGAATTCTTCATAAACTGCTATAATATAATACCCAAGCTTTACGAAAAAAATACGTATTTTTATTAATTGATTTTTAGAACCTTTTTTAAGCTATTGCATAGATTCTATCGCGGGCCTTGAGCGTGGAGACCGAATCTAGAAATTCCGTAACGAAAATAACTTAACACCCCCCAATCATTTGTTTTTTGAGCGTGGTGACCGATAAGAAAACAAATAAGTGAACAATCAATCAAAATTCAATTCAATGTGTGAAATAGTAATTTCAATTAATATCAAAGAAAAAAAAACAAAGGAAAAAATTTCTGCATAAATAAAATAAATAAATAATTGTAATTGCATAAGTTTATAACAATGTTATGCAATAGCTTTACCGCGGCAGTCCCCGAGTGCCACACGTCTTTTTTTTATTAAAAATCATTATGGTTCGCACACTATATGGACTATGGACTCCTCTGAATTGTCACACGGTACAGTTTGAAAAACTGTGTTTTGTTTTCTGATTTAAAACTAGCTGTACTTAGCAGTTTTACTTGCATCTATCGGTAAAGCTCCGCTCTCGTGGGTTGTATCGTGATGTATGTTAAGACAAACGCAAAAAAAACATGTGTAATTTTTCGTGAGCATCTTCATTTTGATGAGACGCCCAACAATTTCCTATACGAGTTAGTCGAGTTAATAGATTTTTTTTCCGGTGGAAAAATCGTCCAATGACATCCCCCGCTTTTGGGCGGAGCGGGAGATAGTGTCAGACTTTTACTGACTAAAAACCCACTCCTGTTCCTTCGTTGCCTTTTGTACCAGGGCTGAGCTATCTTTCGAAACTAATCCGGCCCCAGTAGAGTTACTTTTGCACAAATGGACCATAGATCCTGAACTATCAGGGCTAACTCTTAAAAAAAAATCCCAAAAGTTACAAACAAGCTCATGTAGGTACTATACGATAAACGTGGTTATATAATGTAATTACATATAATATAGTTAGTACTTCCATTAAGAACTGAGCATTTATTTTCTTTCATTTAGGCGCGAGCGTACAAATGAGTCGTGCTTACGAATGCCTAGAATTCTGTCTGCTTATTCGTCATTACCGCCAGATGCCTACTTAATTAAGTTGAGTGTTGTTGCTCTCATTTGGAACTAGCTATCTCCCGCGGTTTCACCCGCGTCTTTAGTTACTACTCCGCTCCTATTGATCCTAGTTAGTTAGCCTATTTTGTCCCACTGTTGGGCGAAGGCAAAGACATTAAATATGGCGAAGGCCTTCCTCTCCCTTTTCCACAGACGTCTGTCCTCGGCCATTGCGGGCCAGTTCCTCCGGTAGTTGTCCAGCTCATATCTCCACCATCGCCTTGGTCTGCCGCGATGTCACCTTGCGTTTAATAAGAGGCTCTTTTAGTCCACAACTAATCCGACATTGATCATTTAGACTGGCCTGTTGGTCTAGTGGTTAGTGACCCTGACTGCTATACTGGAGGTCGTGGGTTCGATTCCCACCCAGGACAAATGTTTGTGTGATGAGTATGAACATTTGTTCTGTGTCTGGGTGTAATTTATCTATATATGTATGTATTTAGAAATATATAAGTATATTTATCAGTTGTCTAGTACTCATAACACAAGCTCTGCTTAGCTTGGGACTAGACAACGTTGTGTGATAGTTGTGGAATATTATTATTATTATTGTGGAATATTATTATCATAGCGTTAATTTATAACATCACTAGCTTCTGCCAGTGGTTTGGCCCGTGTGGTGGTAGGTTTCTTCATACAACTAGAGCCTCGTTTCATTCCCCTGGGAGCTGAATTTTGAAAAATCCCTTCTTAGTGCTCGCCTACGTCATAACGTCGCCTTGTGCAAAACGCTTCTAGTCTCAGTAGATTCCGCTGTGTGTTGTTATGTCAGTTAGTTTCTCCTTTTATGTATAGATTTCTTATTGCCAGGCGGTGTTAGGCAAATATCTGCGTAAGAACTTTTTGTTTTTACTGTTCTTTATGCTTTCACGTGTATAGTAGCTCTCGTGTGTTTTCATAGGTTCTTGTAATCACCACAGAACTTTTTCTTTGACCCAGAAATTGGGTTTATGACATTTTGAATATAGCGTGGCGATTAGGTTATGAGATTTGTTATGATCATCGTATCAACCTCCCCAAAGTGTCGCCACAATGAACGATCCAGTGCGTTCCGCATCCATCGGATTCCCGTCACCTTCACCAGGTCATTGGTCCACCTTGAAGGATGCCTTTCGTGCTGCGTCTCCCGGTACGCTGTCACACCTTTCGTTCCACGTTACCACTCCAAAGCCTTTCGGGGTTCTGGACTGGTAACGTGGATCGAAAGGATCTGAAGTGGTGACCACGTACCAGAAGACGCTATGAAAAGTCGCTCACAAAGTGGCGCGATGACCTGGTAAAGATTGTGGAAATCCGATGGTTGTGAGACACACAGGCTCGTTCATTGTAGCAACAATGGCCAAGAGAAATGGTGATGATGACTAAAATTAAGAATATTCTTTTTTTCGAACAAAATAAATAGCTTCGTAGTTGGCATACAGTAACTCATCCTTTGTAATATTATTTTACTGACCTGTAAAGCTCTCATAGAGATTCATACTATACACCGTTAAATTGATCGTTTTAATCCCGTAGAGGGTCGATCCGGTACATGAAACACGATCGATTTGTAAAGATAAAATTAAAAAATAAAGTACCTTTTTTTTAAAAACTCGTATTAATTTACGCATGTACGAAATTCATGTCTTTAAGAAAACGTCAATTGAGCGAGTCCAATGACCTGTAGGTAGTTTGTACGCAACGCCGACTACTATCTACGTGTCATTGAATTCGCTCAGCTGACGTTCTTTACTAGTGTTTCATGTACCGGATCGACCCTCCACGGGATTAAAACGATCAAAATTTAACGGGATATAATTCATACAATATACTACAATCATTAACGTTAAGAGCGAACTTAACATATTTCCAATGGCTTATATGGTATCCAACTACGAAGGTCCCTTATCCTTCCAAACCTCTTTGTCTTGGGCGATCTCTGTCCAAGATTAGTACCTAACTTAAAACTAAAAAAAAAATACAATAAACACAAAAAAAAATTAAAGACTTGGGCGAGGCTAAAAAGGCTTTTATCTCAGCGTAAGAAAAAAATTGGGCGAATATTGTGACGGTCTAGTGAGTTGAATCTGAAAGTTGGAATGTTTGTGAACGTACATTTTTAATTGAAGGAACGCACAACGCACCGACGATACAGGAATAATATCTAGTGCGGAGCATTTTTTTTTTGGTGGGGAAATTCATCCAGCCCCGGTCTTGAGCGGAGCAGGAGATAGTGTCAGAATCTCACGGACTAAAAAACCCACCCCGTTCCTTCAAGCCTTCATACCGGGGATCTAGAGTGGAGCAAAGATTCTTCTTAAAATGAAAAAAACTTATCATAGGTATTTTAGCTCGAAATTACCAATAACATACCTCATGAAAACAACACCACTAAATGGGTTACATCACAAATTAAAGGCCGTTGCTAGGTGTCTATGTGAATACGGAACAAATCACGGACGTAAAGTTAAATTGACTTTAAACCTTAAATTGCTTTCGGCCAAGCTCGAGTTTCAGAAACCGCAACTGTATAAATCCAGCTACGTTCTAAAATGTTTAGTACACGATTGCACGATTTCCTTAGCAGCTATTTTCCTGGCTAAAACACTTTGTGGCTTTACTAAACTGAAGAGTACCGCTTTAGTATTGAAGGGCCGATTGAGGGTCAAAAGTCAAAGTTCCTTCGACGTTCGTTACTTGAACACTTGGAAACTGGTCACGCAATCTTTGAAGGGTTCAATAGAGGTGAACATTCTTTTGAGTTACAATCTAATGATAGATTTAGGCCACAGATAAAATCAAGATAACATTTTACTAATGTAAAGGCATTAACTACTTAAGAGGCTAGACTACATAACCTCAAACGAGGTTACTCTCGGACATACAAAAGAAAGAGACGCGAAGACAAAATTCTTAAACATATTAACGAAAAATCTAGTACAGATTTGAGTATAAAATAAAATTAAAACGCTATAACGGTAAATCGAATAATAAAAATTATATTAGATAAATTGACAAACAATCAGAAAGATTGCATGATTATTTTCGGTCTTCTTAGGTTTTTTTTTAACATACAAAATTAGTTGTATTTTGATTTGAACACACATAATGGTAAATGTCCCAAAATGGCCTTAGGCAATAAAGAGTATCGGAATACACGATGATTAATTGTCTTTTTAAGGTTCCGTAGCCAAATGGCAAAAAACGGAACCCTTATAGATTCGTCATGTCTGTCTGTCTGTCGGTCTGTCTTTGTTAAAATCTGCAGAACAGGAACACTCTGATTGCTGTATATATTTTCCCATTGCTATTGTTATTTCAATTTAAAGAATGCTGGAATAGCAACCTGAACCGCTGCAATAACATTCTGTAAACAGTTTATCAGAAATTGCTACAAACAATAGTTGTGAAATAATGCACCCGCATTTCTGTTGTTTGAAACAACTACAGCGGAATTCTATGTCGGGGTATTATTTTCATGCTAATCTCAAAGTTTCCAAGCTATAACCTTGTATTGCTTGCAAACTATATTTATTTATTACATTTTTCCGTACTAGTAAGTACTAGTTGGTAAATAACACTGTGTACAGTCGAACTTAATGCCTTAGACATTTTCCAGACGACCTCAGGGTGGTGCAGAATTAACGTGGCAAATGTTTTGTGCCTAAACGTGGATCCACGCGAGACACAATGGCTTTTTAATTGTGTCTCTAATGACGGCACACAACAGGTTAATAAATAGACAAAAAGAAAAAAAAAGTACAATAAAAAATACATTCTTGCGTTCTGACAAGAAGGAATTTTTTAAAATTTTGACCAATAAAACACGTACAAATTCCCCGTGAATTAATTCACAACTTTGATTAGACCAACAACAATACAAGAACACTAATAACGACAACACTGCTGATTATAGTCGGCGTCCACAACAATATAGATTGAGTTCGTGATCAGAATATGTAAGTTAACTACTTTTATGAACCAACTTGGGAACGGATTGAGGAATATTGTCTCTGTTGTACCGTCTTATGATTTCTTGGTAAGGTGATTTTGGTATTTGTATTTTGGGTTAGTGTGCAACTCCACTACTAAAGCTAGAACTTACATTGAGCACATGTGTGCCACACACGCCGATTTGTCGCGTCGGTCTCCATACGTTTTATATGGCAACTAGACTTGTAGAGCCAACTACAATAGGCTAGTTGCCGTAAAAAAATAATTAGTGCATCTTTTAGATTATCCAAAAACAAGGGACACGTATTTTTTATTTGTAAATTAAACCAAAAATGACAAAGATATAGCCCATTAAAGTTACGTGTAACGTCACGACATGCTGCATTTTTTCGCACGTAGTGACGTCATACGTAACTTTAATGGGCTATATCTTTGTTTTTTTTTTTTTGTTTAATCGAAAAAATAAAAATACGTGTCCAATATTTTTTTTATAATCTAAAATACGGACTAAATAAAATGTTATTATTTTTACCCTGGAAACTTCCCTATTATACTTGATCCACGGCACGCGAAGCCACGCGACGTCGTTCTACGTAGGTACAAATCAGGCGTGAAACACATGTGCGTCGATCTAATATAATCCTAGCATAAAGCGCGTATTTTATTTTTATTCCACACTTATCACACAACGCCTTCTAATCCTAAGCTAAGCAGAGCTTGTGTTATGAGTACTAGACAACTGATAAATATACTTATATATTGCTAAATACAGACATATTACAGATATTATACCCAGACACAGAACAAATGGTCACACTCATCACACAAACATTTGTCCTGGGTGGAAATCGAACCCACGACCTCCGGCATAGCAGTCAGGGACACAAACCACTAGGCAAACAGGCCAGTCAAAAAAATTTACAAACGTATGGATGGGACAAATGTGTCAATCGATCCACCCCAGCTCCTCAAGGAAGGCCAGCAGTGCCTTGGTGTTACTGACCATTTCAACAAAGGTTTCCTGGGTTTCCGAAGTACTTTGCCTGGTCCTCAGTGACCACAGGGCAGTTTAGAAGTAGATGTGCTGCTGTCTCGTCCTCCTGCATGCAGGCTCTGCAGAGAGTAACTTCTATGACCGATAGGTGCTTATTAAAGGTCCTGTAGCCACTGGTAACGGCTGTGGTAAAGTGCCTGGGTTTGAACTTACGACCACACTATACAACTCGTAAGTCGATGTCGTTACCCCTGGGTCACCACAGCGATTACTCGGTAGTGAAACACAAAAAAAAAAAGAAACACGAAAGATGGAAGTGTCCTTTGCATACTTGTAAAAAGAACATTCTTATCCTTATAAGCACATACTTATATTGATTTTTAAACCCAGACGCACAAGTACGTATGAGAAAAATATTTCTACGCACAATATAGCATTGTGACGTAAATAACACAGCCTATAAATAAATCAATCAGCTGTGAGGTCAATAAACTCGAGATATTCGACTTAGAAGAACTTTTATGATGAACTCTCAAGGTAGTTAATTGAAGTTATTTGTTAGACTGTTAGTTTTTGTGCATTAATATTATTTAACTCAGTAACATTATTGTATTTTATTTACACTAATATTACAAAGAGGTAAAGTTTGTTTTTTGTTTGACCGGTTGTTATAGCGATACTTGGGGGAGGCCTATGTCTTGCAGTGGACGTCTTCCAGTTGAAATGATGATGATTTTGTATAGCGATGGATCGAAACACGATTTACGATTGAAACCGAAACCGTAACGAATATTCGGCCAAAATACTGAGTATCGAATACATTGGCTTTGGACGGGCAATAAATATAGCCTATGTTCCTCAGGGTGAATGCAGCTTTCCAATGGTGAAAGATTTTTTAAAATCGGCACAGTAGTTTTTGAGTTTATTCATTACAAACATACACACGTGGGAATCCAATGGATGCGTGATGCACGGGATCGGTCGTTGTGGCGACGCTTGGGGGAGGCCTATGTCCAACAGTGGACGTCTTTCGGCTGATATGATGATGATGACACATACAAAAATACAAACTCTTTTTAATATTAGTGTAGATAATAATATAACATAGGAGGTACCTACAAAGAAAATCGAGTCAGTCAGTTTTTAGATATCTATCATAACCGTTTGTGTCCAATATTCGGACTCTTTTTGGGCGAAACCGAAACTTTAGCCGAAACTATTATATTATATATTTTTTGTTTTTGGCCGAATCTGGAAACCTTTTATACTTATTTGTTTAAAATGTATGTGTACTTAGGACCTACAACTTCTGCTCAAAGTATGGCGAAGGCAGGCGTGAAGTTATTTTATTATTATTCCCTTTATTTATTTTGTATCATTTTATAATATTTTTATTATTATATATAATATATTCTTTATTGAACACCACATAAAAATACAGGGTTACTATTACTACTCGTACTTAGTACTGCTACACTTACTTTATCTTAATAAGAGTGACCTTCAGTTCAAAGAAAGGTTTGTATGTAAAAGGTAACCGATTCAAGTAACCGGAAACGAGACGGTTTCTCTTAACCCATACTCAATCTTGACACCGGGAAGGCATAATTCTCGAGACAGGAAAAGGTCGCAACGAGTAATTTATCAGTAAAAAGTGACAAATCCCTGTTTCTCACATTCCTACAGGAATGGTTTTATTATGGGGACTTCGGTACATACTAAGGCCGTAACCACACATGCAGGGGCCTGCTATTACCATAGTGTCAGACTGGTCTATCATTGATTTTATAATTGTTGATTTTGAGTAAGTTTGGTAATCTACTAATATAATGGCGTCATTATGACTTTCCAATGAAAATTGAAAGAAGTGAGATAGAATGGTAATCTCGTACATTCGTTTTATAAACCGTTACTGCAACTGCAAAAAGTACAGACATACAATAGTATGTCTATTCATATTCATATAGTCATTGCTTTTAATAAGCTCGATATTGTCATTTTATCGCCACTCTATTACGAGACCATTGACCGATCAATGATTGATCATTATGATTTAGCAGATTAGGAACTTTTAGCAAAATGGCAATGGGATCTTGTTGGAATGACGAATATAGAATAATAGCAGACGCATGAGATGCACGCAGAGAGCATGGTTTAAAAGCTTGTTGCTTCACCCAGCGCAATCCAACGCGATGTGTGATGAAGAAGCAATGTGAAAAAAGAGAGATAAAGCCTAAAAACGCTGTCGGCATTCGGTAATTCCGTGATTTACGCGAATATAACACAAAACTTATTCTAGGAGAAACGTGTTTTATTTTAAAAAACCCGTAATAGTTTTTGAGAAAGATTGAAAATTTTTCGTCATTCAGAATCTCGATTAAATGTGCAAAGCTTCTATAGATAAAGGTTTTTATATTTTTAATTTAAGAGTAGGTTATGGAGGGCCAAAGTTTACGTGAAATAGGAAAATATTTATAGGTCTTTTCTGGATTAGTTTTACACAAATTTATGTTTTGATTTATATATATCTTACCATCAGGTGAGATAGTGATCAAACGCGAGCCTATCAATAATAATAAAACAAAAAATATGCCTAGATAATATTCACAAGATATCTGTGTATCCAAAATATCTGGAGAAATATGTTTAATAACATCACACTCACGTAAGAGCGGTTGTATGAAAATGTACCCAGACCTAAAGCGTAAGAAGTCATTAGATGATTACCCACTTAAAAAAAAAGCTCCTCTCCATACCCAACAACAGTAACTACAGTTGAATCTCCATTTTATGAAACTCGGGTTTCCACAGGACTGATCTCAGTAAAATTTCTAGCAGTGTGTCTACCGCCTAATGGAACCTTAGTATAATGTAAGGATCGGTTTGCTTCATAAGGCAAGACAGGTGTCTTCCGAAACGGAATAGGATCGTTCCGAAGCCTAGATAAGGAAAACAAAAAGGTTATAGTACCGAATGTTAGCCATGTGGTGTCGATTTTTGTGCACGGTTTGTATTTGTTTTTCTACTACGTAGATTTTTGAAGCTGACATCAGGGGAATTTATAAAAGAAGATTTGGTGTTGTCTTAAAATCATTGTAACCTTTTCCCAACTAGCTTTTTTTATGGTGGGAAAAATCATCCATTGACAACCCCCGCTCTTAGGCGGTACGGGAGATAGTGTCAGACTCTTACTGACTAAAAGCCCACCCCGTTTCTTCTAGCCTTCATACCGGGGCTCGAGGTCCCTTTCGGATAACCCTGGCCCCAGTAGGCTTTGACCCGGCTGGGCCCCTGCTATTGCTGACTACTTCTTGAGCCACGCGGGAACAGTGCGCGCCGTCAGCGACTTGGGCTCCGTCCGAACCTTTACCGGACATCGAGCTACCCATATTGCTCACTGTCCATAAGCCCGCGCCTACGATGGCCGGAAATCGGGATCGGAATCCCGGCAGCGGCGGCGGCTTCCCAACTAGCTTGGGGTCGGCTTCTAGTCTAACCGGATGTTACCGCGTGCCGGCAACTAAAGAACAGATGGGTAAAAGTTTGATAATCTTCGATCCACCCCAAAGTTGGATATTATTTAATGATTTCCCACTACAAAAAAGGGATGAATGAAAACGGACTCAATATTACGTTCTCATACTTTTTGTCAGAGATGTTACGGAGGTTCGATTCTAATTCAGAGAGTTGATTCAGCATTTTCAATTCCGATTTCTGTTCCGATAAATTTTAAACGAAACTAATATGTATATTGGAGGTACAGTCAAACTCCTTCTTTCTTGCTTTTTGTTCAATAGTCTTGCACTTGTTGTTTTATTTTTTATTTGGAATGTTGCAAGTTTTTTATTAGTTTTAGCAGTGTTTTTTTCGAAGTTTCTGCCTTTTTCTCCAGTTCCAAAATAATCTAATTTAAAAACTCTGGTTCCGAATTCGGTTCCTATTATAATCATTTCTTATACACGATCAACGACATAGGTAAAATCTTGGTCATACCTAGACATAAGTCACTTTTCACGCCGATAAAATAAGATTTATATAAAAATAAAATATTATTCAAACTACTACAAACGGTTTACAAGACCGGCATTCAATTTACAAAATTCATTTATTTGAACAGCCGGTATGAACCAGCAAAGATACGGTAATGAAACGTCTAGCGCAATGCATAATGTCCTTTTGTACTACCATGGACGAATATTAAAAGCTATTATAGTTAATGGCTTGTCTACCTGCCAGTTTTATTTCTGTCAAGTTTCTGCCTTGAGTACAGGCGTAGGGTAGCCTTTCGGTGTTTTACAGATTGCATTTTGGAGAGTGTGCGCAGTAATTGCATGACTTGATTCCGCCATCTCATTTCTACTACCGACGCACGGTGAGTATCCACCCTTACGTTGTTGAAACATCTACGGCCCGGACTAAACGTTTTGTCTCGTCATTTATACCGCGTACATCGAAGGACTGGAACAGTTTGCCTGCTGCGGTCTTCGCGTCTGATTATAATATAAGTGGTGGTGGCGGTGTATAGGTGGTGGCTTAATAAACAAGTGCGCCCTAGTGCGCCTCACCATCAACGATTGCATCACTGCTTACCATCAGGCGGGATCGCAGTCAAGTACTAGTTTATAACAGATAAAATAAAATAAATAAATAAAAAAATCATAACCAAGCCGGGTTCGTCGATCGTTAGGTAATGGTAATAACTCTTTGGTAATATATACCGGCGGTGCAACTTGACTTCTCATTTAGGTAGGTAACTTAACAGTTTTCAAGCTGTCTGAAAATTAGTGGATCGGGTGAACCAAGTTGCTTGGAAAGAGATCTTCTTAGACACTTTGAAGTTGTCTTTGATGTTTGGTTTTTGAGATTTTCTTTGGTTTGATTTCTTATTGCTGTACCATCGCTGTCATTTCTGTCTAATCACTTTAAAAAAATTTGCTTGAATCCTTTTTTCCTGAATATGGGTACCCTGTCTTATGGGATACGATTTTATGTCAGGATAAATATAACTATAACTCTCGGCAATCAGTAGTTTTTCCAAAGCCCACTTTTCATCTAGTGCCAAATGTTCAGTCAACTGTACACGAGAGAACTAAGGGCCCTCGACCACGGCGACTTTTTGTAGCGATGCTGTCGCGCGTTTCGCAAACGCATGACAGTATCGCTACTAACGCGCGTTAGTCGCATTGTTGCATAAGCGATACTAACGCGCTACAGCATCACTACTGTATCGATGCAAATGCGCGACCGCGTTGGGTGTGATCGGGGAGAGAACGGAGGGTGGCGCGTAAGTTCTTAATTCTTTATTGTACACAAATACATTACATAACATAGAGATACAGAAAATTAATGTACAAATGCCAGCTTAACTCAGCATGAGTTTTGTCCCAGCAAACCTTTGAGTAACAGAGAAAGAGCATATTTGAGAGTAGGATCAGCAAGGAAGCATTCTATAAATAATAATTGTGTTGTTACTGAATAGCGTTTGTATCGCGACAGGACAGAAGCACGACCGTATCGAGTTTGTATCGCGACTGATAACCGTGCTGTGGGCGTGGGCAAACAGCCAGTGACCGCATCGCGACTGTATCGGTGCGAACGCGCGACAGCATCGCGACTGTATCGGTGCGAACGCGGGACAGCATCGCGACTGTATCGGTGCGAACGCAGGACAGCATCGCGACTGTATTGGTGCGAACGCGGGACAGCATCGCGACTGTATCGGTGCGAACGCGGGACAGCATCGCGACTGTATCGGTGCGAACGCAGGACAGCATCGCGACTGTATTGGTGCGAACGCGCGACAGCATCGCGACTGTATCGGTGCGAACGCAGGACAGCATCGCGACTGTATTGGTGCGAACGCAGGACAGCATCGCGACTGTATTGGTGCGAACGCGCGACAGCATCGCGACTGTATCGGTGCGAACGCAGGACAGCATCGCGACTGTATTGGTGCGAACGCGCGACAGCATCGCGACTGTATCGGTGCGAACGTGCGACAGCACCGCGACTGTATCGGTGCGAAAGCGGGACAGCATCGCTACAAAAAGCGTGAGCGAGGGCCTTTAATGGCTGTGTCAGCAAACGGTGTTTTGTTGTCGATGAATATTTCAACTAAACCATTTAACTTTGGCAGCGATTGTCATCGATACGCTAAGAGGAAAAAGTAACTAGTAGTTTATGCTTTCATAGGACAAAGGTTAGTAAATTACCGGATGATCAAAAATAATTGACTTTGATAGATGCGTAAAAAAATAACAAATACTCGGGTTCATTTGTTCTGTATCTGGGTGTAATTTATCAATACCAAATATGTATATTTAGAAATATATAATTAACAGTTGCCTGCTACTTAAAGAACAAGCTATGCTTAGTATGGGACTAGATAGCGTTGTGAGAAAGCAGTGGAATATTATTGTTATTTAATTATTTATATTATTTTATTTATTTAAACAACTATTTTTTATTAGACTCTTAACTTATTTATTTATTACTGTGCTGGCGTATTCGTTCGCGTGGTTGTCAAAATCTAAAATGCATCCCTTAGATATCTAAGAGTTCAGTCAATATCAAATAAAACCTAACTACTATAGAAACTTAGGATAGGGTAATGCAAGACGCTGAATGTTCAAAAATAAAACAAAAAAAAAAACCGATTTGAAAACCTCCTCATTTTTAATGATGATAAAAGATTATTTAGTAAATGGGCGGATAGTTAGGAAATCATATACACATATAAACTTTTAAAAAAATGCTAGAAACTGCGATTCCGTACTCTGCGAACATGCCTAATAATACTATGTGAGCTCTGGTGTCCTAATTAATAACGCTGCGTTTGGGTATGACGTCATTCATTAGTTTATGGCCGACAAAGGGCACGTGTTGCCGTGCCTGCCGTGTCAACGTGTCATGTCATTAACAAATGTAATCTGATTGGGTGCACCCTTTGGGTATGGAAAGGCGACCGTATGCTAGAAAACGCAGCATTGGAAGGCCCCCAATCACCTGGTGGCTGACTGATGACCTGGTGAGAGTCGCGGAAATGCGATGGATGCGAGACGCATAGGATCGATCATTGTGTGACTCAAAGGGTAAAATGGGACCTTATTATTAAGACTGCGCTGTTCGTTCGTTTGTCTGTCTGTCCGTCCATCCGCCTGTCCGTCTGTCACTAGGCTGTATCTCATGGATCTTGATAATTGACAGTTTTTTTTTTTATGGTGGGAAAACCATGCATTGACATCCCCCGCCCTTGGGCGGAGCGGGAGATAGTGTCAGACTCTTACTGACTAAAAGACCCACCCCGTTCCTTCTAGCCTTCATACCGGGGCTCGAGCGCCCTTTCGGATAACCCTGGCCCCAGTAGGCTTCGACCCGGCTGGGTCCCTGCTGTTGCTGACAACTTCTTGAGGCGCGCGGGAACAGTGCGCGCCGTCGACGACTTGGGCTTGGTCCGGACAGTTACCGGATGGCCGGACAGCGAGCTACCCATTGCTCACTGTCCGCAAGCCCGCGTCTACGTTGGCCGGAAATCGGGATCAGAATCCCGGCGACGGCGGCGGCGATAACGCCGTTGCCTGATGCGTTCGGCCTCCTCCTTTGCGAGCATTACTGCTTCGCAGAAGTCGGCGACCGCCTGCCACTCCTCCTCGCTCCGGACCATGGCCTCAACCAAGGTCCGGCGCGAGAGGTCTCCGCCGCCGATCGCCTCCACGAGGGCACGATAATTGACAGTTGAAATTTTAACATTATGATGTATTGCTGTTGCTGCTATAAGAACGAATCCTAAAAATAAATCAGAATAAAATAAATATTTAAAGTGGCTCCCATACAACAAACGTGATTTTTTTTTGCTACGGATGGCACGTGCGCAAGTCTGACTCGCACTTGGCCGGTTTTTTATTTTCAATTTTGCCCCACACTTGGATTGACTCCTGTATCGTAGGTGCGTTTACAAACATGTAACTTACACAAGACACCCCGACCTAAAACATCTTTCTTCAATTTTCCGTTCCAGTAAGAGTCTGACACTATCTCCCGCTCAAGCCCAAGAGCGGGGGTTGTCATAGGATGATTTTCCCATCGGAAAAAAAAGTATGCTGGAAGAGATTTCTTTAGAAATAAGCGTCACTTTTTTCTATTCCATTCCAACCATGTACGGGGCACTTTTAAAATGTCAAGAAGTCAGTCAGTCACAAAAAGAAATAAAGATAATTGTAATAATGTCCTGCATATTGAATTTGCATGATTTCGAACAAAAAACCCTGCATTTTCCAATTTTTTGGGTTATTTTCAAATTTTCTTTTCATATGAAAATACTATGTATTTAAAAAAAAGCTATTAAAAATTTTGAAAATAAAGTCATAATTATTTCATTTATTTTGGACGTAGTCCATAAGTATATTCGAAACAAATTTAAAAACAAATAAACCTCTTAAAAATAAACATTAAAATGAAATATAAATGAAAATAATTAGAATAACATTTAATTTATACTTGTTGTTAGATACGTTTATTATGTAGATTGAAGATTAACAATGGTATATTGTATCTACTAACTTCAATATTGAGAGCACATTTGGTAAACAACGATAGAATTCCAGTAGATATTACTAAACAAGTGCTTGTGTATTTAAAATTCTGAAAGTTTTTAATTAAAAGTCTGTTTAAATATGTTGGTGAAGTAAATTTTATTGTTTAAACTTTCAATGTAATTTACGAATTATTTGTGTTTTTAATTGAATTTTGATTATTAATGGCTGAGTAGTTACATCAATTATTAGCTTTTGCCAGCGGATTTGTTTGAGTAAAAGTAGAAAAAATATGCCTATGTCAATAAATACTGATAAAACAATATTTAAAATCGATCTAGTAGTTTTTGAGCTAATTATTCACAAATAAAAACATAAACATACTAATCTTTTTAATATTATAGCATTGAATACCATTCTACATCTGCGTATTTACGTTAATTCTAAGATTAAATTTTCAGTTTAAATCAAGCGCTTGTTGCATGTTTAAATGAACCATGTTATAATCACAATTAATCACAACACCAAAAAATTTAAATTAGATTAGGGAACTAGATAGCTAAGAACATTTCCAAATCCATTTTTTACAAAAAAAATATATATATATAAAAACCATCAAGATATATTCTTAAGTATTTAAGGAGAAAAAAAAAATATATATTTTATAAATATTTATATTAAAGAACGTTGTATTAATTTGAGTTGGGAGTTTTTGATGGAATTTCAAAGAGTTGCAGTGGCTGTTTTAATTTTATTTGCAATCAATTTGCAAATAATTTTAATTACAAATAATTTGATTTGCATATTGATGCCTAATGGATATTGTAATATAAAATTTATGTAGTTTTGTATCTTAAGTGTTTGTGCTTCTGGACAGTATGTGTAAATTAAATTTTTCAATGATATCATTGAAAAATTTGCAATCTCGGTAAAATGGAGCTGTGAATTTTAATGTAGTATTACTATCTCAGCGAAGTTTGTCGAGAAGGCTGACTCAATACATTTACTGCCAAATACTGCAAAATTATATTTATATATGTACATTATAAATATATAAATATATTAGAATGTGTTATACCCACATTGTAATGGAACTCTGAGTTATTCATAAAAATATAGTTTTTAATTGACGTAAGTCTAGGCAATATGGTGGAATAACTATAACATAAGGCTTGCATTAAATACGACTACAAAGAAAATTGTGTTAAAAAAATTGGTAAAACCATCGTGAAAAAAAATATGTTAAGTACGTTGGTATCATTGATGTACGAGTATTTAACTAAGAGCTTTAAGCTCCGAAAACTTGACTTCGCGTATCGATTGTGTAAAGTTGTTGAAAGTGTTAAAGAGAAAAGTTGGTCGCGGAAGTTGTTCCAAGGACATTCTTGCAGATGTCGAATCAAATCAGTATTTCCATTACTCTTATTGAAGGTATTGAAGGAAATAGATTTCAGTGAACACTTTACCTACTATCGCATTGTTTGCGTAATCTACATTAATATTACAAAGAGGTAAAGTTTTACTGTTTTGTTTGTGGGAAGTAATCTCTGGAAAAACTGGTCCGATTGCTAAACTTTTTCACCGATAAAAAGCTGCTTTATTCCTGAGTGACATATTTAAAATATAAACAAACTAGCTTTTGTTTGCGTGGCTTTGCAGCCGCTCTTCCCTACTATACCCTACTCTACTCTACAATTAAATACTCTACACTACTCTATACTACTCTACACTACTCTACACTACTCTACCCTACTATACCCTACTATATCCTACCAAACTTCACATAAACCATCTACTAAATAGTCCAAACAAAGCCTAAACATTCGGTTTGGATGGGTGTCCCCGTTCTTGAGTTATAAAATTACAACGAAAAGTGGCATTGATTTTTATATATATAGATGTAGCAGATGTCGGAAAAAAACAGTCAGACTGAAGTGAGACTCGACTCGACAGGAAAAAAAGAAAATTACACGCACGACAAGAAGATGCGCCAGAGATCAACATAATTTTTTTTATGTTGATCTCTGGCACCTCACACTCCTTGTGAGGACACTTAAGAGAGACTCATGTCCAGCCTTGGAAGTATTTTGGATGAAACGATGATGATGAAGTTTGACATACGTGGTTCTAAGAGTTTTGTTTCTAAAATACTGTTATTCATTAATCATTCCAGCTCCCCTAGCCAAGTTACAACAGTTTCGCTTGCGCCGAACGCTTCGAGTTGGTCGCGCCGCCAATTCTTTTGTTTTGACCACGTGACTAAGCGTTGAAACGTCGTCATTCCCGTACATTTGAAGCTTTCTGCTAACGTTAACTATTGCAGATTAGCAACTTGGCTTGGTTACAGGAATAATGATAGAGGACAGAAATGAATGGACAAGGGAGATAGGACTTTGCAAAATAGTAGGACATAACAGGTTAATTCGAGAGACTATGGATTTCAAGGATACACCTTTAATATCTGACGTGTTGCGATAATTCGGATCATTAATGGCTAAACCACTTTATTATTATTAGTGAAACCCAAAAACGTGTATGTAAAGAATATATGAACAAAAAAAAAACAATCTCATGAAAAATCACAAAGTAATAAGCTTGTTATGTTACCAGTACCCCTAGCCAAGTTGCTAATCTGCAATAGTTAACGCTAGTAACAAGCTAATGTACGGGAATGACGTCTTCTCAACGCTCAGTCACGTGGTCAGAACAAAAGAATTGGCGGCAAGGTCAACACGAACCGTTTGACGCAAGCGAAACGTTGGTAACTTGGCTAGGGGGGCTGGTTGTCCGCACAAATACATTGGCCATCTGGGCGGCTGAAGAGTTGTTTTACTCCCGCTCCCAGCTGTGCGCTTTCGCTTAATGCCCGCTATGACTTGCCGTGACTTGTGTTGTACTTAGTGTCAGTGGTGGCCAATTCGTGACCAAAAATATCTAATTATGATTTTGAATAAACTAGATTCAGTTTCAATAATCTACAGTACTATTATAAAGAGGTAAATTTTGTGTTTTTTTATTTTTTGTTTGTGGAAGGTAATCTCTGAAAGTACTGGTCTGGTAAATAATAAGCTGCTAAAGTAGAAATAAATTCCTGAGTGGCATGAGCTATATTTTATGTACGTGAGCAAAGCCGCGGGCAAAAGTTAGTGTTGTATAAGTAGGTAGCTTAATGAAGATAAAGTACTACTGGACTTGTAAGATAATCTTCCCAACCCTATAGCTGCATTGAAATCGAAGCGAGACGGATATCCCTTCACAATTCGGCGCCCTAAGAACATCGGTGTCAATGGGAACCGGGTATTGATTGGGAACCCTAATAATGAAGACCTTTGTTTAAAAGTTCCCTTCATTAATCGGGAATTATTGTGGATAGAAGTTGGGAATCTAACAAAATCCTTTGGGGGAATAAGCTATAGAAATGATTATTCTCCCTTTAAATTTAATTACTGAACAAGCTAACACGACTTTTCGAAAAGTTTTCTCAAAGTACCGGATTAGTCGAAGCGAAAAATTAATTGTCAACGAAAGCAGGCCACATATAAAATATAATTAACACTTTATGCCACTTTAATGCAATTTTCTCGTGAAACAAATTCTAAATGGCACGAATATTCAGTTCTGGCAACACAAATGTGAGTGTGCTCGAATTTAATTGGTTTGGCTGTAAAACGAATTAACTGGACTGTGTGAGATGTCAATGTCCCGTGTTTTTAATTAGAATTATCTCGGAATGGAAGTTTTGGGAAAAAGGTTGTTGTTCATTATTAGCATTTTTGAGATAAAGTTTTAGTCTTTACTTGCACTGTAGTATAATCCTAGTTTATTAACAGATTACTTTATGAAGAACTTTCTTTCGTTTTTGGATAAAAACCCTATAAATAAAACGCTCAATATTTTATAATCTATGCGGACGCTTGGTGTTTAACTAAAATGGCGCGAAATCACGTGCGAACGGTGTTTGCTTGGGGTGCATTTGATGTCAATAAAATTGGGAAAGATTTATTTATTTAACAATTTATGTAAACACAATAATAAAAGAACAGAAGAATAATACAAAGGTGATGCTTATTTTTAAAGAAATCTATTTAGTAAAAGCCTTCAGTTTGCAGGGTTGTCGAAGATTGCGAACTTTTGCAATTTGGCTAGCGCTGTGGATGTGACAAACCCCAGATAAAATAGATCAGAACGACTTTTTCATTAAAAGGAAAGTTTGTATATACCCGATTATTTGAGGCACATACAAAAAAAATTACAATTTAACCCAACAGTTTTCACTTGTTCGTATTCCGTATACACACATTTTTCCTATTCGACAAATGCGAAAGTTTGCGGTAACATTTTCAGAAAATTATTGTTATGTCTTGTATAACTTGGTGGGGGTAAGAAAAAAAAGAAAAAGAATTTATTTGATAAAGCAAAAGATACGGACGCAATATTTAAGTAACACGAAACAAAAGAGAAGCAAAAAATACAGTTATATACTTCACGGCTGTAACAAAATAGGTCCAGTTGCCGGCCAACTAAAAATGTAAAACAGTTTTGGAGTGTAATAAATACAGGGTTATTCGTAAAACACTAACAACATTGCAGGACTGTATTACTGACTTTTTATAAAACATAACACATTTACCAAAAACAAACCTTCAAGATTTCGTTGTTCTATCTAACACATTTCAAGTCTGTATTTTGCTGTATCTACTTACGGCTCCGTTTTCGTAATAATAGTACCTAAGCAGGCTTCCGAAAAATTGTAATTACACCTAGCAAGCATTCGCACCATTTCCATGTACTCGACATTAGAATATTGATACACTATCATGTAAAGATCCACTCTGCCAAATTTCGCTACAAGAACACGTATGACGCGACGCAAGCGCATCAATTCGACTGACCGACTAGTGAGGTTCGCCCGTAAATAGGTCAAGTTCATGTTCAGCTACCCTCCGCTATTGTACTATCGCTTGCTTCGCATAGACTTCTTAATATTTAGAACTCTCAATTTAAATATCTTTATGTTTGTTTGAAAATCTGTTGAACCAAAATATGATACATTTTTAAAAGTCATAGAACAAATGTTGTTATTTATGATGTTCTTAACTAGCACTTTAGAGGTTGGTAGTGTTTTACAAATAACCCTGTTTAAAACACTATTAACACCTCAAACACACAGACACACACACAAACATGGTAGGGGTTTTAGTTTTTCGTAATAGATTGGTTTTTAGGGACCGTTAAACTAGTGCGTCTCAAAAAATCATGAAAAGGTACTAAATTAGCAATGCCATGAGGCGTCCTAACGTTGTTATATAAATCTATCCCGAAAAAAGGTATTAAGTTTTTTTTTTTATATTTTACAAGCAAGCAATGTGTACGTAGGATTTCAGTGTTGTTAAATAAATCTCAATGTTATAAAAAAAGTAATACATCAAGTTGATTTAAAGATTTTATTGGAATAAAAAGCTTCAGCGAGTGATTTACTTAAATATCTTTAAAAGATAAATCAAATAAACACATTCCACTTAAATTAAAAAAAAAACTACAAAAAAATCTTTCTTCAAATAAAATCGCATTTGATAAGTTTTTTTTATGGTGAGAAAAATCATGCCTTGACATCCCCCGCCCTTGGGCAGAGCGGGAGATAGTGTCAGACTTTTACTGACTAAAAGACCCACCCCGTTCCTTCTAGCCTTCATACCGAGGCTCGAGCGCCCTTTCGGATAACCCTGGCCCCAGTAGGCTTCGACCCGGCTGGGTCCCTGCTGTTGCTAACAACTCCTTGAGGTGCGCGGGAACAGTGCGCGCCGTCGACGACTTGTGCTTGGTCCGGACAGTTACCGGACGGCCGGACAGTGAGCTACCCATTGCTCACCGTCCGCAAGCCCGCGCCAACGTTGGCCAGAAATCGGGATCAGAATCCCGGCGGCGGCGGCGATAACGCCGTTGCCTGATGCGTTCGGCCTCCTCCTTTGCGAGCATTACTGCTTCGCAGAGCATTTGGTAAGTGCATTTATGGAACGAAACGTGTGTTTCATTACAGTTCCCTTCAAATTGTTTGAGCTGAGTGGTGCTACACGCGTCATGTTTGTGAACGGGCGCCGTTAGTTGAGATCGACATCTTTTAATTGCCATTGGCTTAATTTAATCTTTATATTTATTTATATTGTTCTCACATAAAAGAAGCAAAATAAAATCAAGAGATAATGTTACCAGTATTTTTGTAATACATACAATGGACGTCTATAAGGTACTGGGTAACCCTGACTTGAATAAAGGTAGTTGCTCCAAAGGGATACCGGCAATTGAGTCTTGAGCGCTTGAACCGTCTTAGATCTTTACTTGCCTAAATCTAGTATACCTAGAAGGTAAAAAGTTTCTCAGTACGGAAAGCCATACTAAGAAAGTTGGAATCAATGAAGATCGGTCAGTTCAGATTCTTCTAGTGCATGCCATTCATGTCTGGAGAGAAGATATCGACAAGCACAGAGAAGCACTTGCTGTCTTCCTCGATTTCTCAAAGGCTTGTAAGCTGTTTTCCTTCGGTCTACTTACCGGACTATGTGCTAAGATGGATGTCTTCTTGAAAAATCAGTATACATTCAGTCAAAAAAGTATCGGGAATAGATGATTTGTTTATGGTTCTAAATTGAAATTTCAGATTTTTTTATTGTTGCTAGATTGGCACACCTGCTTTCCATTTTGGCGCGTAGTTTGAGTTGCATCTGTTGTTTATATTAAATACAGTGCTGTTTTTAGTTATATCATTTCTAGTGTGTATTGCGAATTTCATAATGGACCAAAACATCGAACAAAGAGTTTGTCTTAATAGACCAGTGTCGATAATTTTTAAAACCAAAAAAACGAATAGTAGGATGAAACCGATCACAAAAGGAGGAGAATATTATAAAAATTAAAGGAAAAATAATTTACGGGCGATCTGAGGTCGGGAAGGGGGTGGGGGTGACTTTTTAAGGGGAAAAAACGGTTTTTCTCGATTTCCGGCAAAACTAAAAGTCCTATGGAAAAAAGTCAAATGGCAAAGTTGTAGGTAATAAAAAGATCTAAAACTTTTGCATTAACACTTTTTTCACATAACCTCAAAATTTATGTGAAAAATTCAAAAAACCATGTTTTTGGTTTTTTATTTTTATCTCTTTCAAAAAACAATATTTTATCACGAAATTTGGTGAAAACTTACCTTTTTATGTCCCAAATACGCTGTAATTTATTTGATTAGAAATATTTATTTTTTCACCTTATTTTGAATAAATATCGAAAAATCACCCTAATTTTCAATCGAAAATTCACCCGTCAAAATATCTTTTTTTTTCAAAAAGTTTATATGGTGTCTGTTCGTTGAAATCTCTAGTTTCCGATGGTGAAAAAAAATATATATGTTACCATAGTAAATCTTCTCAGCAAATGCAAAAAACCGAAAAAAACTCGACTTCGAAATTTTTTTTCAATTATTATATTGAATATAGAGCTATTTATTAAAATTTACACTTTAATTACTCGAAAAACGTAAAATTACATGTTACATAGATAACAAAAAAAATTGCAAATCAAAATATAGTACTATAATTAACAAACAAATAAGTTAATAAAATTAATCTATACTATAATGTTATAAAGCTGAAGAGTTTGTTTGTTTGTTTGTTTGTTTGTTTGTTTGTTTGTTTGTTTGTTTGTTTGTTTGTTTGAACGCGCTAATCTCTGGAACTACTGATCCGATTTGAATGATTCTTTCAGTGTTGGGTAGTACATTTATCGAGGAAGGCTATAGGCTATGTTTTATTTTTTTCAAAATTAGGGATCCGTAATAAAATTGCTATTTTGTAACACAAGGTGTAAAATCGAAAACCTATTTTTGCGTGCGCTGCAAAAACTATTGACAACAGAACAAAATGATGTACTACGGGTTTGTAGATCCCATTAAGACCTACAAAAAAGTCCGCGAGAACATATATCTAGCTATCATGGTTTAATCACAATAACCGATTTTGTGTTCAAAATAATTATTAAATCGTCTGAAGGAAAAAAACTACGTTAAATATGTATCGTAATATTAATCTTTATCGAAATTAAGCATTATGTTATCAAGAGTATTTATGTAGAAGTAAAATACTTTTTGTTTCATCTCAATCGGATATTTCGTTTAAAAGTTATCACGTGTGTAAGATGTTAAGAGTTGGTACCTATTAATGAGTTATGGGCCATGGAGTTTTTTATCAACATAAAATCCTGTAATAATCTTTTTCGAAATATATTTGTTGATGATTGTAAGTATAAGATCTTTGAAGAGTATAATAAATACATTTATGAACGCGGTAATTTTGGGAAATACTGATCTGATATGAAAACTGTTTAAATATTAAATAGTCCATTTATTGAGGGAGGCAATTATAGGCAATATTTTATCTCGGTATTTCCACGGAAACGAGAAAAACGCGGGTGAAACCGCGGGGCACAGCTAGTACTTAATAAGACGTCTACAATATTTGGAGAAAGGAGTCGAATCTTCTTTAAGTTATATGCGTAGATGCCTATATAATTACGATACATATATAACGTAGTTTTTTTTCTTCAGACGATTTAATAATTATTTTGAACACAAAATCGGTTATTGTGATTAAACCATGATAGCTAGATATATGTTCTCGCGGACTTTTTTGTAGGTCTTAATGGGATCTACCAACCCGTAGTACATCATTTTGTTCTATTGTCAATAGTTTTTGCAGCGCACGCAAAAATAGGTTTTCAATTTTACACCTTGTGTTACAAAATAGCAATTTTATTACGGATCCCCAATTTTGAAAAAAATAAAACATAGCCTATAGCCTTCCTCGATAAATGGACTACCCAACACTGAAAGAATCATTCAAATCGGATCAGTAGTTCCAGAGATTAGCGCGTTCAAACAAACAAACAAACAAACAAACAAACAAACAAACTCTGCAGCTTTATAATATTATAGTATAGATTAATTTTATCAACTTATTTGTTTGTTAATTATAGTACTATATTTTGATTTGCAATTTTTTTTTGTTATCTATGTAACATGTAATTTTACGTTTTTCGAGTAATTAAAGTGTAAATTTTAATGAATAGCTCTACATTCAATATAATAATTGAAAAAAAATTTCGAATTCGAGTTTTTTTCGGTTTTTTGCATTTGCTGAGAAGATTTACTATAGTAACATATATATTTTTTTTCACCATCGGAAACTAGAGATTTCAACGAACAGACACCATATAAACTTTTTGAGAAAAAAAGATATTTTGACGGGTGAATTTTCGATTGAAAATTAGGGTGATTTTTCGATATTTATTCAAAATAAGGTGAAAAAATAAATATTTCTAATCAAATAAATTACAGCGTATTTGGGACATAAAAACGTAAGTTTTCACCAAATTTCGTGATAAAATATTGTTTTTTGAAAGAGATAAAAATAAAAAACCAAAAACATGGTTTTTTGAATTTTTCATATACATTTTGAAGTTATGTGAAAAAAGTGTTAATGCAAAAGTTTTAGATCTTTTTATTACCTACAACTTTGCCGTTTGACTTTTTTCCATAGGACTTTTAGTTTTGCCGGAAATCGAGAAAAACCGTTTTTTTCCCCTTAAAAAGTCACCCCCACCCCCTTCCCGACCTCAGATCGCCCGTAAATTATTTTTCCTTTAATTTTTATAATATTCTCCTCCTTTTGTGATGGGTTTCATCCTACTATTATTATTTTTCACTTTTTATTATTTTTGAAGGCATCTACCCTGGTCTATAAATTTTGCATCGCCAATGGAATTTGGTGTTCGCAGTCACTGAAAATGTTGCAGAAGGCTTACGGTGAATCGACATTATCAAAAACACGTGCCTATGAGTGGTACAAAGCATTCAAAAGCGGTCGAGATGTGATGGAAGATTTGCCTCGCTCTGGTGAACCATCAACTTCTGCAACTGAAGTTAACATCGCAAAAGTGAAGGAAATAGTGACTGAAAATCCTCATTCAAGTTTGAGAGAGATAGCCGCCGAACTTTCTGTATCTCACGAGTCGATCTGTACCATTTTAACTAATCATTTGGGTATGAAACATGTTGCCTCTCGGCTAGTCCCAAAAGACCTGAATTTTCTCCAAAAACTCCAATTCCGACCCAACATTCATGAAATGCATTGTTACTGGCGACGAGACGTGGGTTTACGAGTTTGACATGCAAACATATCAACAAGCTTCGGAGTGGCGCCTTCCAATTGAACCAAAACCGAAAAAAACACGCCAAAGTCGATCAAAAATCAAAGTCATGTTGACTGTTTTCTTTGACTATCGCGGTGTTGTGCACTGGAAATTCTTACCGGAAGGTCAAACGGTAAATAAAGAATATTATTTGAGCGCAATGTGGCATTTAAGAGAGCAAATTCGACGTCGAGTCAATTCGAGTTATTTTGACCAAACACTCAACAAATACCATCGAGCAGCCACCGTATTTGCCAGATATGACGCTCCAGCCGACTTCTATCTTTTTCCTAAACTCAAGTAGAAGACATAAAGAAGAATTCGCGGCGAGAACTGAACTCAATTTCGGAAACAGCGTTTAAAAAATGTTTTGATGATTGGATTATTCGTTGGCGTAAGTGTATCGTTTCTGAAGGGGCTTACTTTGAAGGTGATAAAATAAATTTGGATGTATAACAAAAATTTTGTGTATTATTGATCTTTTCCCGGTACTTTCTTAACAGAGTAGTATATCCTAAGTATGTATCCTATCTCTAATCTAAGGTGCAAGAAAAAAAAAATGGCATCAAGCATTCGTGTGAGTAAACGCGTATATCGATATACATGACACCCAACTATTAGTGTCAAGTATACCGATACACGCGTTTATTCTGATACATCAATAACGAATTATTGACAGTTGAAATATTGACATTATGATCGCCACTGCGCGTGGTCTATTTTAAAGTATGGTTCCATATTACACCGGGTCAGTTTATGGCGAATGTAGTATAGGAGTATGAATAATAAATCTACACAATCTAATATTAGAGTATAATATAGTACAACGGGCTGTTTTCCGCAACTCCACGATCAAAGCGCGTAATTTGCGTACGGGCTACACTAATATTATAAAGTTTTTTTGTTTTTTTTTTTCGTAGAAGGCAATCACTGAAAGTACTGGTTCGAATACAAAATTTCTTTCATTTATAGAAAGCTGCTTTATTCCTGAATGACATAAGCTATATTTTATGTAGTACGCGGGTGAAACTGCGGGCAAAACCTAGTCAATAACAAATATTTCTAACCGGCGTCTGTGTTCTCTTATGCCAACATTTTTAATTTTTTGGGGTAAGTGAACAGGTTGCTTCTAGTCACATAATAATATGCTCCTATTTTGACAATTGAACGTATTATGACCACGGTCCGTATAGACCATGCCTTACCTACTGTTTGGTGAGATAACGGTCAATCACGATCCTATCAATAATACAAAAAAAAAACTTGAACTGATTAATTGTAGGTATTCCTTATTTAGAGTCGGAAGCGCTAATACCAAATTATTAATTGAAACAAATTAATTTGTTTAAACGACGGCTTAAGGAATTTCTAACCAATCTTGTTGATTTACTAGATATTACATGATTAATTCTTTTACATTAATATAAATGCTATGTCAAATATTCTTTGGGTCCCAGATGTTCTTCTATAAGACAGTGTAAATGCGGCCAGGGTGCAAATGAACTGAATGACGTAATTTAATGTCACCGCATTTGGGCCACCAGCCATAGCCATAAACGTCACTACGAGCTAGCTAGAAGCGGTCACAATGGAAGCAGAAGGATGTGACAGCCACTTGTGGCCGGGTGGCTGCTACTTTTGTTTTAACCCATACGCGTAGTATCATATTGGACTGTGACGGAGAAGATGTATGACGGCGTTTTGTATCGGCGTTTGGAGGCCAGTCCAGGCTACAAGAAACGAACAGCGGCGATTTATAGCATGTGGTGGCCACCGGCGTCGAAACTGTGTGCGGCGAATCTATATAAAATGTATGAGAACTATGAACTATAGGAAATATGGACGCGACCCTTAAATTCTCCAAAAAACTACGATTTGTTATGTGGCAAAAAATAAATTAGATTCAGTTAAAATGAATTAGGACTTTTTGTTATTTTTCAGGCCATATATTTCAGTGGCGACGCTTGGGGGCCTATGTCCAACAGTGGACGTGTATCGGCTGAAATGATAAAGATGATGATGATATTTCAGTGGCCAATCTTGGCGAGTTTGTCGATGAATATAGTGAAACTGGTTTTTAAAAATCTTATTTCTACTACCCAGAAATTAAAAAACTTTATTTGTATAATACAAGGTAAAGTAAATAAGAATAATTAATTAAATGACAATCACAGGGAAAACAGTAGCTTTGTTTTTTTTTTGTACCAATTATTTCGAAGCCAAAGTTTTAATTACCTATTTGTTTGGAAGTCACAGTTTTTATACATTTAATTTACCTGCTTGGCAATGGAATTTAGAATAGGAATAAGTACCTACTTGCCCGAGTATTTTTTTTTACTTATGTAGGCATTTCTCTCAATGGACTATTCTGAGTCAGACAGAAACGTGTTCTGGGTCAGCCTGTATATTATAGAAACTAGCTTCAGCTAACAGCTTTGCTCTCGTGAAAGTAATACCCTTTATTTTAACTAAAGAAAGTAGGTCAAACGAGGTTGACAAATCATCAAATGATGGCGGTCAAACGCAAGCCTATCAATAATAATAAAAAAAAAACTTTAACTTTTCAAACGATCCAGTTTTAGTTGGCCATTTCATGAAGTAATCAATTTCTAACATTAATCTCGACATCAACATGCATTTTGGGGAATTTCACGAAAAGCGAACAACTAGAAAAGTTGATTTTTCCGATCAAATTTTTTCAGCTGCATACTTCACGTGAAATGAGCCTTCGTGTATTAATAAAATGCACTTTCTGAAAGAAGTATATACTCTAGATCGGTGATTATATCAATTTCAGATATTTTAATAGGTTATTTTCTTATTCTAAAATAACCAAGGATTATTTCAGGATGAAAAATTACCTATTAAGTTAATTTTTTGATAAATCTTGATTACGTCACTGACGTCTTTGTGTACTAATAAATACGGGTGTGTCTTTCCCGTATTAAGTTATTTCCTTTTTTTTTAATACCGGACACAAAATAGAATAAACTAGCTTTTGCTTGTGCTTTCGCTCGCGTAAATAAAGTATAGCCGGTGTCACCTGAGCGACTTTTTAAATTTTCAGCAATCGGATCAGTACTTTCATAGATTACCTCCTACAAACAAAAAAAACATATAAAACAAAAACAGACTTTACCTCTTTATAAAATTCGAGTAGACGTCGATATAGATGTGAAATATACTTTTGATATAATTATTTTACATAGAATAATTAGGTGTATAACTAATAATATACTCTGAAACTTGCTTTGTATAAAATCAAACTGTATCTAAATTAAGTTATTATATCACGTAAATATTACAGGTTTTGTAATTCTATCATAGATAAGATAATATAAGATAAGATAAGATTTATTTCGCAAATATGGGTACATGTGATGGTGGTACAATGTTTTAACAAAAGAGAACAAGCCATATTTTGCCAATAACAAGGCATGCAAAAGTACAAAAGATTACCCCACATAATTATGTAGGTACATGATACATGTTTTTTTTATAATTAATTGCAAAGAAACTATTTAATTACTATTCCATACAATAAATAAAAATAAATTTAGTTCATTAGTCAAATAATTAAATGTCATGGCTATTCTATACATTCCATAAATAATTCTAATAATCAGTCAATAAAATAATCAATATAACATATTCTCATTGTTGATTAAATACAAAATAAAAATTGTCAATTAATGTCTTTGTCCAATAAAAAATCTGCAACACTGTAATACACTTTGTCAACTAAAAAGTTCCTTAGTCTTTTTTTAAATAATGATACGCTATAGTCTTTCCAACTACTGGGTATTTTATTATACATAACCGGTGCCATGCAGCAGACAGTCCTACGCATCAGTGTTGTTTTAGCACTATGGATACACAGCTTACTCTTGTCACGCTTATTCCGAGGGAATACATCAGACATTCGCGCGAAGCGATCCGGGTTTAATTTTACAAATATTGCCATTTCCAAAATGTATATGCATGGTAGGGTTAATGGTTTATATTTTTTGAAGTATGGCACGCAGCTATCGGTACTTTGCAATTTAAAAATAGACCGTATACATCTTTTTTGTGTCTTAAACGCAGTTTCTTTTTCTGTTGAGTTGCCCCAAAAAATAATTCCGTATTGTATATGGCATTCGACTATAACATAATACGCAGTGAGGAGTGCGTCCAAATTTACAACACCCGTTAATGCATGTAGAGCGTATGCAGATGTACTAAGTTTCTTGCAAAGTAACTCAATGTGTTGTTTCCAGCTAAGCTTTTTATCTATTTCTAACCCTAAAAATTTAGTACTATCTACCTCGTTAATTTTATTATTATTATTTTTCATATTTATAGTATCCATATCTGACATGCGTTGATTAAATTGGATTATTTTTGTTTTACTTAAATTTTTTCTTAAATTATTTTGCTCTACCCATTTTATAATCAATTTTAAAGAATTATTAATGTCAATTAGGTATGTATCTACACTTTTCAAAGGTATTGTCACGGTACTATCATCTGCAAATAGGGTCAATGGTTGTTCAATCCATTCTGATAAGTCATTAATGTATATTAAGAAAAGCAATGGACCCAACACACTACCTTGCGGTACCCCATAACAAAATTTTCGCTCTTCTGATCTAAATATCTCGTCATGATTGTTTCTCAAATTAATCCTATTAATTTCAGTTATTTGTCGTCTATTGTGTAAATAAGATTGAAATAAGTCTAACACATTACCCCTTATACCATAAGCTTCCAGTTTTTTCAAAAGTGTAGGATGGTGGACATAATCAAACGCCTGCGTCATATCACAAAAAATGGCGCAGACTGGGTTTCGTTTATCCACATTCTTTATAACGTTATATATAAAATCATAAATTGCCATATTTATTGTTTTTCTCGGTCTAAATCCTTTTTGCTGCTCACACAGAATATCGAATTTTTCAAGGTATTTGAATAGCTCTTTGTGTATATATTTTTCAAATATTTTTGAAATTACAGGGATTAGTGAGATTGGCCTATAATTTTGCACTAGCTCTCTATTTTCTTTTTTAAATAGTGGTTTTACAATAGCAATTTTCAAAGCATCTGGGTATATGCCAGCACCTATACAAAGATTTAGTATATAACTTAAATGAACACATAGTTCCTTAACTACAGATTTAATAATATTTGTGGCGATGCCATCGTTACCAACGCTATTTGTATTTTTCAATGACAGAATTATTTTACATAAGTCATTTGGTACACTAGGCGCCATGAACATTGACTTACTTTTTGTCAATAATTTACGATTTGGTTTAGGTGGGGTACCTTCCTTTAATTTGGGCTGTATTTTGTCAATAAAGTAGTTGTTAAACGCATCAGAAATGTCTTTAGGATCTAATATAATATTATTACCAACTTTAATTTTATCAATTTGGTGGTTGGGAGTATTATATTTCTTTCGGTTTATTATTTGCCAAGTAGTTTTTGTTTTATTTGTAGCTGTCATCATATACTTTTATTACTTGACTGGCCTGTTGGTCTAGTGATTAGTGACCCTGACTGCTATGCCGGAGGTCATGGGTTCGATTCCCACCCAGGACAAATGTTTGTGTGATGAGCATGATCATTTGTTCTGTGTCTGGGTGTAATTTATCCATAATATGTATGTATTTAGAAATATATAAGTATGTTTATCAGTTGTCTAGTACTCATAACACAAGCTCTGCTTAGCTTGGGACTAGACGGCGCTGTGTGACAGTTGTGGAATACTATATTATTTCTAAGGTATTGGTATCTAATGAAATTGTGTCTATGGGGTAAGATACCATTTCAATAGATACCAATACCTATGCACTACTAATGTAGTGTGTCGATCCCCGTGTTATTTGCCTACAATTAGGATAACTTATTTCTTTTAAAAACACTGTCTCTGTGTATTTTAGAAACATTTTTGGGCTTAAAATACGATTATAACTTATGTAAATGCTTAATTAGGGTGCATAAAGTATTCCAGTTGTATAATAATAATTTTGAGTAAAGGATAATATTAACATTAGTAATGTAGACATTAAAACGTTCAAATCATCAGTCTTGTGCCTACCGAGGAAAAAAAAAACACAGGAAATATCTAAGATGGATGATGTGTTCGAAACGCGAGACGCGTTATACGACAAAATATATAGTTTTGCATAAAGACCTTTTTTATGGTGGGAAAAATCGTGCATTGACATCCCCCGCCCTTGGGCGGAGCGGTAGATAGTGTCAGACTCTTACTGACTAAAAGACCCACCCTGTTCCTTCTAGCCTTCATACCGGGGCTCGAGCGCCCTTTCGGATAACCCTGGCCCCAGTAGGCTTCGATCCGGCTTCGATACGTTGGCCGGAAATAGGGATAAGAATCCCGGTGGCGGCGGCGGCGATAACGCCGTTGCCTGATGCGTTCGGCTTCCTCCTTTGCGAGCATTACTGCTTCGCAGAATTTGGCGCCCGTCTGCCACTCCTCCTCGCTCCGGACCATGGCTTCAACCAAGGCCCGGCGCGTGAGATCTCCGCCGATAATATAGATTACGGTTATCGACATTGAATAAGACGGGCTTCTAATAATGCGAAGGTTAAGAAAGTAGAACAGAAATAAAATTACGTCTATAAGCGAAATATAATGTGTAGGTTATAAATAGGGACCGGATCATATGCATTTGCATCTTTGCATATGCATTAGTATATTTAAGCCGTTCTCAGCGGTAAATGCATATTTTATTTAAGATCTAGTTATGATGCATATTATCGGTACATTTACAATATTTTTTCGAGTGTAGTGCACTCACCCTGCATTGTGAAATGTGCTAACAGTGATCATATCGCGAATCCGAAGACATAATCTTACCATTGAACATTTGGAACAATACTTGTTTACGTTTACAAAAATGTTAAATAATTTTATTGTCTTGTAATGTTCGCCTTCTAAAGAATAATTTATTAATTGTAAGCTGATTTTGAAAAAAAAAATTGAAACTTACTTTTCTTTTTTTTTAAGTTCTTATTTATCATTAATTTCGCATAATCTGCCAATTTACGCGCAAATTTTAAGCATTTTTTGCATATGACAAGCTTTTTATGTTGCATATAATCCGGTCTCATACTCCATTTATTTACTAAACGTAAACAATCTTGATATGTCTTTTTATTTAAAAAAAAATCGTTCAAAATACATAGGTACAATAAAGTTATTTAAATTTAGATAATTACCTAACTTCGGTTTAGATATACCTAAATAACTAATTGTAACAGATAAAAAATTTAGAGAAGTTTTTAGATAAAAGACATGTTAAAAGATTGTTCACGTTTAATCAAGTACCTAAATAGTAGTTGATTTACAGCTATTTTTTTTTATGGTGGGAAAAAATCATCCAATGACATCCCTTGACATCTCTTGGGCGGAGCAGGATGCCGTAGATGCCTATTTACTCTAGCCGAAGCGATATAAACGACGAGGTGAAATGCTTAGTCCGGACCGTAGGGGCGTTAAGAACGTAAGGGTGGACACACACCAAACGTCGGGTTAGCTTATGGTTGAATACGCTTGTGCTCCATGTGTTACAGTTATTATGTAGTTACAAAAGCTACACTTGATTGCATTACCCTAGAACCATTTCGTGAAGACATGTCATGTCTATTTGGAAATAACATATAAAAGAAAAATGGATTACAAATGGTTTTATGTTGATAAATTGAATTCAACTTGAGTTAACACTTTTATCGAAAAGCTACAGAAAAATATTAGAAGACGTAAGTACAAATAACTAAACGTAATAACATGACGAGGGTCAGGGAGCGGTCGACTTATAGAGAGGTCGTGAGTTGGAGACTCGACAGATACTCTAGTAATATTAGCGTAACAAGCTATTTTCACCTGTTTAATGCTATTCATTTTGGTACTAACGATATTTCATAGTTTTTAGGGGCCTGTACCCAAAGACTTAAACAGGACTCCGCTGTCCGACCGTTTGTCTGTCCGTCTGTCACCAGGCTGTATATTCAGGGTTATTTGTAAAATACTAGCAACCTCTTAGGTGCTAGTTAAGAAAATCATAAACAACAACTTTTGTTCTATGACTTTTAAAAATGAATCATATTTTCGTTCATCAGATTTTCACACAAAAATAAAAATATTTAAATTGAACGTTCTAAATATTACGAAGTCTATGCGAAGCAAGAGATAATACAATAGCGGAGGGTAGCCGAACATGAACTACACGGGCGACCCTCACTAGTCGGTTAGTAGTAATGATGCGCTTGCGTCGCATCATACGTGTTCTTGTAGCGAAATTCGGTAGTGCGGATTTTTACAGGATGGTGTATCAATATTCCAAGGGCGAGAACACGGATATGGCGCGAATGTTTGCTAGGTGTAATGACAATGTTTCGAAAACCTCCTTATTATTACTACGAGAACAGTGCGTGGGAGCCATAAGTAGATACAGCAAAATAAAGAGTTGAAATGCGTTAGATAGAACAACAAAATCTTGAAGGTTTGTTTTTAGTAAATGTGTTATGTTTTGTAAAAAGTCGTAGAACAAAACTTGTTATATATGATGTTCCTAACTAGCACCTAAAAGGATGCTAGTGTTTTACAAATAACCCTGTATATTTATTTATTTATTTAATTTTTTGCTGACATGTCAAACACTGGATATTGAGCATGCATTAAAATTTCATAACACAGTATTAACATGCACTCCGGAAGGGTATTGTAAATATATATAAAAGTATTAAATTACATTATATTATATTAATTCTAATTAATATTTATTTATCTCAAGACCCTGAGGTCCTGGACCTTTTGAAGAAGTAAATACGAGGAATACGAGGAGCCAATTCCAACTCGCAGAGGCCCTTTTAGATGCTATTAATGGGACGTGGTACCAACCGGTGATTATCCCTGCATGCGCTATGCTATTGCACCCAAGGACAACTCCCGGTTGAAGGGAAACTATTGCAACATGTGGAAAACTAATATAAGTCTAAGGTTTTTGGAGTCTTAAGTGGACTGGTTACTAGGAACTATGTTAAGACTATGGCCCCTGCCTGAACAATGTTTATAATTTCCATCGATAAAAAGGCAGGGGGTGACTTGCACACTCAAGGAATGGGCCCCCAAAACGGACGCTAGCACAAAGTGACGTAGCAACAAGAGGGCAACATATCCTGGCGTGCAAGAGTGGAGAGGTATACCACGGCTATCAAGATAATCCCGGAAGTACAGTCAAGATCCCAGCACCAGCACCTTACTGGATTATTAATATCCTTCTCCAGAGCGCATTTGCTCTTGCGCCAAGCCCCACCACGACTTCAACGTAGAGATACGGCGATGCGGAATAATTAATATTATTATTACAAGTTATTAAATTATGCTAAACATTAGTCAATACTTAATTAGATCTTTAAATTAAATTAATTTAAATAATTGTCAATTAATTAATTCTTTCAAATCGTATTAGAAATGTAGCATTAGTCATATATTTGTTACATATTAAAATCTCGTGAACCGTAACAGTTAAACTTTTGCAATTTTCATAGATGATGTATATGTATATACTTTCATATGTACTTGGTAAAAACGATATATTTTGATATTACAAACAGAGACGTCGATTTTATTTACATCTATCTATAGATTTTTCACCCAAAAAATAGAATATAGAATTCTTAGAACATTTCATATTAATTGGCTAATTTTATATCTGTCAGGGACCATAAAAAGTTTCAAGGAAACTATCAAAAGAAGTTAGATCCTCAAGACTTCCGAACATACTTCAGTTACAAACTTTTCCTTACAAAGCGCTCTGATGAATTTAAAATTAATCAAATATTTTCAGAACGAGTGATCGGAATATTGAAAATTAGGGCACGTTTATGGAGACGCGGCTTTTTTTTCTTATTTTTTTTTTGGTGGGAATTCATCCAATTACTTCTTCCACTTTAGGGCGGAGCGTGAAGGCTTGTCAGACTTTTACTGATTAAAACCACACCTTCAGTTGCTTTTTGCGTTTTAAGACTACGAGTATACCTTTTATACTTTTCCCTATGGTCCTAACAGACTTGCTAACATCTTTTTCATTCATCGACGGCGCACCGTTTGCAAAACAGTTTGGAAAAGTTTTGTGATATATTCGAGTAAATCACGGAATTATCGGATGCTAACAGAGTTTTCAGGCGTTATCTCTCTTTTTTCACATAGCCTCTTCGTTAAACATCGCGTTGGATTGCGTTAGATGAAGCAACAAGCTCGATGTTGAGGCGAGTGGAAAAGGATCCTTTTAAGGGGCTGCATCTCGACATACATTTTCACTGTTTTTCATACAACCGCTCTTACGCGATTATGACGTTATTACATATTTTTAATCACATATTTTGGAAACAAAGTATCTTGTGGATATTATATAAGCTTCTATGAAAATCAATTTATAAATTTGTGTAAAACTAATCCAGTTAAGACTTCTGAAAATCTGCTATTTTGCGTGAACTTTGACACTTCATAGTTTACTAAAAATTTAAAAAAATACAACATACAAGCCTAGCAAATTTTATCAAGATATATAACGACAATGTTTTTCAAAACTTTTAAGTGTTTAAAAAAAACACGTATTTCCTGGAACAAGTTTTGTAAAATATTCGAGTAAATCACGGAATTACTGAATGCCAACAAAATTTTCAGGTATTATCACTTTTTTTTTCGTAAACATCGCGTTGGATTGCGTCAGATAAAGCAACGACCTTTTAAACCATGCTCGATGTCGAGGCGAGTGGAAAAGAAGCCTCTTAAGAGCCGTTGACCCCACCTTATCTAGACACACACTTAACCTTTTGAATGTCTTATGTTACACAGTTCGACATAAGCAATTGTCTTTCTATTGTGTCTCTAATTACGGCATTCAAAGAGTTTTTCTTTCTTAAGTTTTGCTGGCCCTAGCCAATTTCTTTGATTTGACAGTTATAACTTCACAACATGGCGCAAAATCAATCCTGTTCTAAATTGAAACGCATTGCGTGCCTTCACGCACCACTGCATGACAATGCTGAACCACGGACGGTGTAGCAGACAAGCTCCGAGATCTACCACGTGCCACCACGCCGCCACCACATATCAATCAAATGCTTCCGCATGATCGCTCTTATACGCTAGTCAAACGTTTAATTATGCAGAAGGGTAATGCAATCTTGGGCCGTAGGATGCGGTTAGCACCCTGATAATGGTAGGAAACCGGCTAGGCTTTGTTGGTGAACCACTGCTGCAAGGTTTTAGGTAGGCCTTGCTGATGTCATGTTTTTTCTTGTACCTTATACCTAATACCTAAGTTTTATACCTAAGTTTAAGCCTTATACCTAAGTTTGTATGTAAGAAATATAAAAAAAAAATATTTGTTTATTTATTTATTATAATTTTTATTGTACACCAAATAAACAAAAATACAGGACAAACATTTAAAAGCTTATGTGCACAATGGGCGGTCTTATCGCACAGAGCGATCTCTTACAGACAACCTTTTGATGAATATTATTAAGACTATTAAGTCTTGTTATTTGAGAATAAATCATTAATCAATCTATAATTATTAGATACTAGCTGTGCCCGCGACTTCGTTCCCGTGGCCTACAGGATTTTGAATTTATTTTTTCTAAAATAAAAGCAGCGTATGTTAATCTTTATTAAGTACATCAGCTACCTGCAAAAAAAAGTCTCGTCAAAATTGGTCTAGTCATTTCATAGATTAGTCTGGACAAAGAAACAGACAGATAGACAGAAAAAAAATGTAAAAATGTCGTTTTGGTGTATGTACCGTATTTATATTTATATGCATGTAGTAAAAAGCAGTTATTTCAATATTACAAACAGACGCTCCAATTTTATTTATAAAGATAGATGTATATAAAAGGAGAAGCTGACTGCTGGACATAAATGTACTGCTCAATCTACCAGTTTTGAATTTTTCCACAAGAAAAAGTGTTTAGAAATTTTTTAAAGAATAAAAAAGGCGATTTTGATGTGTGTTTGTATTGTTAAATTCGTATTTTACTTCGTATAAAATAATAGTTACCTAAGTATTTAGGGACAGGGAGGGGTCTGTTACCCGACGTATGTTGTGTCTAGTCTGGACAACTGACCGATAGCTGTTTTGCAAACGGTTGCTTAAAATTTAGTCGCGCGGAGAACTCTGATACCACGATTTAGGATTTTGCATTTAGTTCCTATGTGGTTATCATTAATCGTTTTTCTAAACTAGGAGGTGTTATAGATTATTATTATTCACGTAACGCGACGCGAATCGCACCGCGTCTCTATAAACGACTCCTAAGCTGAAAGTCTGAAACATTTCCCGTTGATTGCCACAGACACGTTTGGGCCAGATGTATTAATTGATTTGGATGGATTCGTTTTACTTTAACAAAATACGCCGCTATATTTTTTTACAAACTTTTATCTCTTTGTTTAGGGCGTATCTTGCAAATGGATTTAGAACCAGTTTTTTCTAAACGATTGAGCTGAAATTTGGTATACCTATGTAATTGATGATAATGCACTAATAATCATCAGAATCAGAGGTGGTCTTAAGAGCTATTGAGCATAGGTATTGAGATAATGAGTGTTGCATATTGAGTTGTATTAAGTTTATGTTATGTTACTTTTTGGTGTACAATAAAGTCTAATATATTCTAATCTTACCGTTTTTAAGCTGATTGCTTTGGAATGGTCTAGATCAGTTTTCTTCTATTCACATTGTTTCGAGTACCGAACGCGGCGGATGGTCAGCCAGTACTATGAATTTGATCTCTATGTGTATCTAAGTAAGGTTGAGTATAAATTGAAACAACTGAGTACTAGATACTGATCTAATTTTTATTCTCATTATGAACTTTATTAACAGGACCCTAACCAGATGGCGGAGAATCTTAACATCGACTTCTAATTTGACGTCAAAGCCATCTAGTTTAGAGTCCGTAACTAATACATTTTAGAACTTAAATCTCGTTCTAAACACATGGTATGCGTAATAGTTTGTTATGAAAAAATGATTTTCATTGTTTGTTTCTAAAAAAACAACATGGCTTGGTTATTTTTATTAATTTTGTTGAAAACTGTACAGGGTAGAATTTTAGTGTTTATTTAGTTTAGTGTGTAGTCTGGGTTTTTTCAATGATAAAACCAGTGGTTGAATGCGATCCCACCTGATGGTAAGCAGTGATGCAATCGTTGATGGTGGATCGCACTAGTTTATTAAGAGATTAATTGAATAATTTGCAAATTAATTCTTTGGTAGTTTATTAATAGTTATATATAAATAGGATTTTGTTTAAATATTATTGTGTTAAAAGAAAATGTAATTATAGTGTAGGGTATTATTTTATCAGATTTTAATCCTGTCATATTCGAAGACTTATCAGCTTACGAAACCTACCAAAATATTCAAATATGTAAATGGTATATTTTAATTGTATTATATGCTTTAACATGATTAATTAGGGTTGGTCTGCTCTACTGTCCTTTTTCAACAATTAATCGCAAACCGTACAATAAACTGTTCATTTATAAACCTTTGTTTTACGAAGTCGCTATCAAGGCGTGATTCTTTGGATTGATTGATGTGTACGACTGTACCTCTCGACCATCCTAAGAAGAGCTTCACAAACCTTAAGGCCCTAGCGCCCGTGCTGTGCCATAAAACTGTGACTTTCTGAAGCCTACTCCTCAGTAATTTCTTTTTTTTATTTATTCGGTCAGCCGACAACTGCTTATACAATACATTGACATTGAATATTATTTTGGAACATCTTTCAGTGCCAATTCATTATAGGCTAACACCACGTGTACTTTTTATGGTTATACATAATAATTCCTAATGTATAATTATTGCCTTTTTCTCACTCTTTTATTGCACCTACCACTACTTTTTCTCTGCATTACCCAAATTATGTTTATTGTAAATTCATGTTCAACATCATCAACATATAATTTGTTCGAATTATACCGCCAAAAAAAAAATATGTTATTCGCTTGTTTTCCTTACTCCTTTCTTTGATCTGTAGAAATATGTTTATACAAAAAAATGCTGGTTAAATGTTCTTCAGAATGTACATAGCATATGTAAATTAATCAATATTTCACAAAAAAAAAAACGTCAGTGGGACTTTATGTGGGCGCAGGCGGCAGTAGGTACTACTTCTTGTACTGTATTAGGTGTGTGTTTAACTCTGACCAAATGTTCGAAGGGGCGCCTTAATTTAACCACTGTAGTTTTACTTCAAAGGTCAAAATAAAATGGTCTATCTCGGAAAGTAATTACAGTGTCACAAGAAAATCTAGCTGGCTTTGAAAATCGCGATATATTGGCTAAAATTATGTCTTCTTACTGTAGTTTGTTTCCTTCTGAGTATACTGGGAAACGAATGGGGTTATTAGTACGAAGTGTACTTTAGATCGAATTTAAAAAAAAAAAAAGGAATGCTTCATGAGAGAAATACATTTACATGTTATGTACTTTTATTCTAGTATGTCTGTTGCATTGTTTTAATACATCGTAAAGCCGTCTTCTTTGATCGCTTTCTTATTAGCTAAGATTGTGTCTCACAACTGGGCGCTTCTCCCTTCCCCTTCTAAACCTTTCTAACTTGGGAGATCTCTGATCAAGTTTACCCCGCAAACATGATCCTTAATCCACCTTTACTGCGGTCGACCTCGACGGCGTCGTCCTCCCTTAAAGTGCTTTTCGCCTGACGAAGAGCCAGGAAAAGTAGAGCGGAGAAGAAAAGTGAAAAGTTTAGAGTTGGGCTACCCTCCGCTTCGTGCTCTTCACTCGATTCACTCGGTAAAACAGTTTGATCGACTCCGTTCTGTCCGGCTCGGGGCTGCATATTCATTCGTATTGATAGTCCTTTCAGCTCCACTCCAGTCTGCTCCTACTGTTTCCACTGATACGGAGTAGAGACTTCATGGATCACAATTGGCCAATTTAATGTTCGGCAACTAAAGAAGCGCGGGCACGGCACGGCAATCTCAAACATATGAATTTCGTGTGTGTCGATAGTGGTTAGCGCGGGAAGTGGTGCGGACTGCTCAACGCAGGACGCGAGCGGGCACCTCACGCCTTAGCTTGTGCTTCACACGGGAGTGGATATTTCAAACTAGTTCGGGCCATGCTATGGCAACCGCCGCTCCCCATATCGCGCTGCCAGTGTAGTCAAGCCACAGAACAGAATTTCTTTATTCCGTGGGTCAAGTAAATGGCGCGTGTTCCCGCTCCCGCGCTGCCAGTGTGGTTAAGCTAATCGCGCGTGTTACCGCTCCCGCACCGCTACCCGTACTGTGCTGCCTGTGCGGCTGAGCACTTGAGTCTGCTCCTCTCCACTTCGCTCAGCTCCGCTACAGTTGAATGTCACCCTCAGGCGTCCTTATCATCATTATCTTGCCCTTATTCCTATTTACTTCGAGTAAGTGCAATAGTTATTCTCTTTCCATATTTTTTTACTAGCTGCTGCCCGCGACGTCGTCTGCGTGAAGCCTCTACAGCACTAAAAATACCTAAGGTGCCAGAGTCGCTATAGCATTATAAATAAACAACTTTTAAAATAGTATTATAATATAAGTTTTTTTCACAAACGAAGCTAGTGAAGAGAGTTATATGGGAATCCTGCTGAGTTCAGTCATAAGATGTGAATGAAGGAAATAGAGAAAATAATGCAGGAATACATTCCAGGACACAAAAGAGTAAAAATAAGTATAAAGGTATCATACCTTACAAGACTTCCCTATAAACTACGTTGGTACGGATACTGCCAGGAGCCAAAATGTAAAGAGAGTCAGGACTGGTGGCGCGGGAGCAAGTGACGTACAGTTGCCCGTGTGAGAAGCAACTCGTCCTGAGGTTGACACCCGCTGCCCTCAGTGTCTGCCCCTGCGACTTATTGATGGTCATCGCGAAGCAAACACACACGGGGAACTGTACGCGCTTGAACTGGAACGGGAAGTTATGGGGTATGAGGGGAATGCGTGGTATAAATACTGCCTCGCTGACGCCACAACCCGTAAGAATTTCCGCCTTAATGGTGTGTCTGTGTGGAGCGAGATGACTTTGAGGCGGGTCCCGTCACAACTTCGAAGCATAATCGGGATACCGACCTTCAGCTTGATGGTATGCGCCGGAAGTCCTCTTGCTGACAGGGAGTTCAGAAATTCCACGGAATAACGTGTGACATCATCATGCTCGACAACAGTGTTTATCGAGGTGTTCTTTCACACTTCATTCTTCTCAATCTCCGAGAGTATGCATTCGTTAATTGCTGCAGCCTGATCATTTTTGGGCGTCAAGTCAAAATGGCCCGCTCACACACCCAAGAATTCTGCTGATGCGGTATACGACTGATGTCCCCGTACACACAGTGAATGAGTTTTTCTAAGCTGGATACCACTCTACCGAGAGACTCTGGAAGTACCACCTGTCCACCTCTCTCTTCTGGTAGAGTGCCTTCGTCAAGACTTAGAAGGACATCGGAGAATTATTGAGCACGTGCATTGCCGCCGAGCCGAGCTCTCATATTAATGGTCAAGAGCGCAGTGTACGAACTCGTGACCACAACGAAGATCGTTTCGACGAAGCATTCATCTCGTCAGCCCTCGATCCCCGCGTCACCTCGGGAAGTGTTTGCCGGAAATCGCCACTGAACAGAACTGTGACACCATCCATCAAATGTTAGTTCCTGCGGATGTCCTGCAGGGTTCTGTCTACGACCTCAATTGCCTTCCTATTGGCCATCGTACACTCATCATCAGAGAGCAATCCTTGAGCACGTGTCCCTTATCGCTGTTACGTGACACACCACAAACAGGCGTTTCGGCGCCCTCTAAATCGATGGGAATTTTTAACATGGCATGTGCTGTCTTGCCTTCCGGAAGCAGTGCGGCAGCGATTCCCGACGACGCTACAGCAATAGCAATTTTGCCTTGGCTCCTGATCTCTGCAAGTATGCCAGTGGTAACAAATGTTTTTCCTGTTCTACCAGGAGCATCCTAGAAAAACATTTTACCCTAGTTTTGCCCAACGCTTTCAAGGACGTCATAAATTTGTTTTTGCTCTCAAGAGAACAAAGCGACATGGTAATTGCGTATGGTGGTTATTTCGCCCGGATCGTAATTTGTCTCAGCGTTATACTCCCGATTTCCACGGTCTTGATGTGGTGATGATTGGAGAGCTGGTCACCCATATTCAATCAGTGGATTGCCGCCGATAGAAATGACCACATCTTGAAGTGAACTGAGACAGGTGTTCAGCACGCGTTCATCAGTTACTTCGACTTCGTCTCTAGTAGCATGCCTCAAAGCTCGTAGAAAATCTTCAGACAGAAGATGGCGTTACTTCTCTCACAAAGATACCAGGTTCGCGACTCCACAAAACACAAAGATGACGGCAAGCAGATGACGCATGTGGGTAGGACTGTCACTGACGCTTGCCTCCACGAGGGTGTCATCCCAATTAAGCAAAAGGCTGAGCAGTAAGTGGGATACTCCACGCCATCAAATTTCCTCAGAAAAGCGAAAGACGTTGAGCCTGGGACAGTGTGATGTAACAACCGCAGAAAATAGCATTCGCCACTATTCGGGTGCACGGTATAAACCCTACCCAATGCGGTGTCCTTGAAAATTCCTGGAAAACCTTCCACAGCACCTCCTCGTCGATTTTGGTTGAATATACCCCTTTGCTTGTCGTACGTGCAATATGAAGGCACCTCGTCATACGTAAGGGATTTCGCAAACTGGTCGACTTCACAGAGTCTGAGAAATGCCACCATGTAATACCTAACACCGCATTTTTTTTAAATTGTGTTCCTCAACTCTGCTCAAGATTTTGAGGGTTTTGTTGGAACTTGAATTTGTCAAAACGAACTATAATATGAAGAAAAAGCACATTACCATCTATGAATTTTAAGAATAACTAACAACTAACCTCGTCAACATGATCAAATTTAAATGATTAATTTCCAAAAACTGTTAACATAAACTTGATTTGATTTTGAGGAAATCTCATAGATGGCGCTGCTTTAAAATTGTGTTTATACTACTAACATTCATTAAACTATGTTTCTCTGCCCAAGTTACTTTAATGGCGTAGTTTTTATAGTGTAAAGCTAGATAATAGCATGACTTACTCAAAAACAACATTTAAATATGCGTCGTTAGATTACACGCTGGCACAGAATGCGTAAGAAAAATAAAGATTCACAGCTCCTCCCCCGTAGGTGATAGCGTGATAATATGTAGCCTATATGTTGACCCGACCTCTTAGTAATATTCATGCAAAATTTGAAGTAAATCCATGCAGTACTTTTTGAGTTTATCCCGGACATACATACAGACAAACAGACAAACAGACAAACAGACAAACAGACAAACAGACAAAAATTCTAAAAACTATATTTTTGGCTTCGGTATCGATTGTAGATCACGCCCCAAGTATTCTTTTAAAAAAATATTCAATGTACAGTTTTGACTTTCCTACGATTTTATTATATGTATAGATTAGTCATAATCTCAATAGACATAATTGTTATCAATAATATCCTTCCGCCCTGCGAAACTGCTAGCTAGAAGGAACGGGGTGGGTCTTTTAGTCAGTAATAGTCTGACACTATCTCCCGCTCCGCCCAAGGGCGGGGGATGTCAATGCATGATTTTTCCCACCATAAAAAAAGGTATTTAAAAACTTTTTATATCAAGGAGGTCCACCCGTAGCGGGTAAAGTTATTTAATAATTTACCACCACAAAAAAGTACCTTTAAACGGTCACCCGTCACCATAGGTGTACTGGCAACACTGGCTTTCACAATTATAAAGCTTTGAAGAATTTTACACCATTCTTATCAATCCGAATCCTCCACACTTTATTTTAATAATTTTATACTTTCTTAATTATTTATTTATTTATCATATTTTATAGGCGGCTTTATCACGTTCTGAGATCTCTTTCAGGCTACTGCAGTCTTCTCGTCATATTATAATTAGGTCTTGAAGGGTAGAGTGAATAGGTTTTTAATAAACTAGTGCGCTTCACCATCAACGATTGAATCACTGCTTACCATCAGGTGGTATCGCAGTTAAGTCCTAGTAATATTCTATAAAATAGATACAGGCAATCGTTTGTCTTGGTATGGCCATGTGTAGTTGTGGATGGATGGAGGAGGAGAGGGAGCCCAAAGAAAAAATGGATGGATTGTGTGAGAAGTGATATGAAAGAAAAGGGAGTTAGTGATAGCGTGACCAGTGACAGGACAGAGTGGAAGAAAAAAACGTGTTTCGCCGACCGTAAATAAAACGGGACAAGGGCAGTAAGATGTTGATGAATAGATACAGGCAATAAAAATAAAAGCTGGCTATCAATAATCACAGCGACAAGGAGTGTACCTAAGTCTCCATTTACTGAGTTAATTTTCCTTAATAGTATTGTAATCCACAGAAATTAGTCTGTACAGTACTCTAGAGGTTTATTGGTCTCCCACAAAACGTTGATGGCTGGGTGTGCCAAATTACTTCGGCTAATCCACAGATATCTTTAAAGGTCATAAAACGCAAGTCATGAACTGATTGTAAATGATATTAACCTTTTATTGTGAAGATGGTCACAAAATATATAGGTACAGAAGACAATCTACATACAGAGTGCGCTGGAGCGACGCACACATAGACATCGCTCACGGACATGATATCTCGGAGCGCTTCGGCCAGCTCGTCGAACAGTTCCGGCTCAAACGCTCATTAGTGTGCGCCCACCGAGCGTAGGTATAAAAAGTGAAGTACATACATGAGATTGTCTTCTGTACCTATCTATTTTATGAGATGGTGGAGAAAGCTTGGCTAATCTATGAGTAAACTCTCTATGTATAGGTAAGTATAGATTTGTTTATTTAAGGTGTAACTGAAGTAATGCACATCCTTTAAGGTAAACCCCAATTGCCAAATTGCAAAAGGAGGCCGAGTGAGCAGTGGTGGCCGAGTGGTAACGGCCCCGACTTACGAGTTGTAAATCGTGGGTTCGAACCCAGCCAGACGCATTACTTTGTGTAATTTATTTTATCACCACTGCTCTCAAAACGGTGAAGGAAAACATCGTGAGGAAACCAAAAATTCGAAGACATGTTACATTCAATAAACCGCACTGAGCCTGCGTGGTGGATTACGGCTCATTCCTTCTCCTAGAGAAGAGACCTTAGTCCCAGCAGTGGGAACATTAAAAAGGCTGATGATGATGTTGATGATGACACCCTAATTAAAAAATTAAGTTACAATCATAATTGGAGCAATGAATTTTTTTTAGATGTAGGTACTTTAGGAGTCTACACTAATCTCGTAAAAAAAAGAAAAGTTTGTTTTCTTTTGTTTGTAGGAGGCAAACTCTGAAAGTACCAGTACCCCTAGCCAACTTGCTAATCTGCAATAGTTAACGCTTGTAGAAAGCTTCAAATGTACGGGAACGACGTTGTTGTAACGCTCAGTCACGTGGTCAGAACAAAATAATTGGCGGCAAGGTCAACTCGAAGCGTTCGGCGCAAGCGAAACAGTTGTAACTTGGCTAAGGGGCAGTTCAGTTGCAAAATTTTTTTCATCGATGGAACGAAATTAGTTGTCCTAATTGAGAGCAAACAATATGGGAATCAATGCACTACACTGGTAGCGCATAATAGAAAGCGGGGACCGTCGATTTTCTATTGTGTGTTGTGAAGGCTTTTAATGGTAAAACGCCATTTTAAAATAAAAGAAACGATTATTTGTTGGCAACTAGTGGTCTTTGTATTAAAAGGTTTTTTCTCTGCTAAAAGGGCTTATTCAGAGTCATCGTCATAGTAGTTTTAAATGTTTTTTTTTAAGAAATATAAAAAAAATAGTTTATTGGTAATGGATTCTTACAAGTCTTATATAGAATGTTAGAATCAGTCAATATGTTTACATATAATGTCAAACATAAAAGAAACTACTAAAAAAATACAAATAAATAGGAGTCAAATCTTAAATTAAAATAAATTATAATGAAAGTCAATATATTCAGTCTAAATCAATCGTCAAAGTATCAAACAGAATGTTGTTAATTCGCCGCAAAATGAACCACCTCAATAAGTCCTAGGCCCAAGGGTGTATCCTAGAAAATGTACTATAGACTAACATATGAAACTGTTCATCCTCAATTCTTTGGACTTTTTAAAAAGGCAATGCCGACAAAATTCTATGAATAAAGTAACAGTGTAATCTCCAGAGAACAGCTGCAGATACCGCTCTTTTGTAAGAACTGCCAAAGTTTAGCTTGTCTGGTTTTGGATGACTACTACTAGGTACCAGAATATTTCGCCTTCGCCAGTCGTCAGAACCACAAAATAGATAGGTACAGAAGACAATCTACAAACAAAGCGCGCTCGAGCAACGCACACATAGACACCGCTCACGGACACGATATCTCGGCTCAATCGCCCGGTCGCACTCGTACAGTTCCGGCTCAAACGCTCATTAGTGTGCGCGATGTTATGTGCGAATACCTAGCTTAGGTATAAAAAATGAAATACATACATGAGATTGACTTCTGTATATATCTATTTTGTGCCAGAACTCTGCAAAATTAAACTTTCTTAGTACTTGCTCCGCGGTTCCAATTAAAACTACTTACTACGAGTAAATGACTGTGTAAGATTCTCAGTGTACATTTCACATAGTTATTATGTAAAATTATGTGCTTAATTGTGTTGAACTTCAAATGTCGGGTCGAAAAACTTTATAATGTAATCTAGACTTATGACAATCATACTTAGTACAAGATAATTATGGTTTTGTATAATGACCGGATTTGTTACACGACTGCCCAAAAAAAGGAGCGGGAACTTATTTATTATTATTATTTATCATATTCTTTTTTGTACACCACATAAATAAAAAAATACAGGACCAAAATCATTAAAAATACAATACAATGGGCGAAAGAAAGTATGATTGTTCCCCCGACAGCGATCAAAACTTTTGTTTAAATCAAGCAGTTTTCAAGACATTGTGTTTAATCAGTGAGTGAATGAGTGTCTACTTTCATTTTTATTTATACTAATATCTTATTTTTTCCTTTTTAGTTAATTGTTTTGACTTGGCAGCCGTGTTTTTTTTTGGTTAATGTAGCTTTTATGATTATCATTAATTCAGCAGAACTGGATTATAGGCTTCCCCTACATGTCACCATATTGACCGGCCCTGTGCGTGTCACATCCATCGGATTACTAAAACTTCAACAACTTGGTCCGCCTTATCAGAAGCCTACCTATGCTGCGTCTTCCAGTATACAGTCGTCTCTCCAGAACCTTTCGGCCCCATCGACCCTCAGTTCTGCGAGCAATGCGCTCTACCCACCGCTACTTTTGTACGACGATTCTTCGGGTATGTCGGGAAGACTTGGTTTTCCTGTAGATATATTGGTTTTTGATTCAATCAAGCAAGGATATTCCGAGCATATGCCCTTCTACTGCCCTTTGGGTGACTGAAAGCCTTCTTTTGATATCCATTGTGGGCCACCAGGTTTAGCCTCAAGGAATTGTCAGCAACAGCAGGGGCCTAGCCGGGTCGAAGCCTGCTGGGGCTAGGGTTATCCGAAATCCCTTTCGGATAACCCTAGCCCCAGCAGGCTTCGACCCGGCCCGGCTTCGACTCGGCCCGACCGGTATGAAGGCTTGAAGGAACGGGATGGGTTTTTTAGTCAGTAAGAGTCTGACACTATATCCTGCTCCGCCCAAGAGCGAGGGTTGTCATTAGATGAATTTTCCAATCGAAAAAAAAAGCCACCACGTTTAAGACCCATATGTCATCACTGGCAACACGCGCTGGTAGTGATGTATTTTCGTCTTGAGACACTGTTGTACGTCGGGCGATAAAATACCGCGCAGTTTCTTCAGCCATTTGTAACACTACTAGGCAAAGTCTTCACCTAACTTCTTCTCAAGGCTCGATCTAAGGGGGGGAGGGGGGGCAATCCGAGCATTTGCCCAGAGCGGCAAAATATGAGAGGCAGCAAAATTGACTTAGATATTCGTATCTTTCAACCTAACAATCTCTACTGAAGTTTGGCAGGGTAAGAATTTTATGTGCCACCTTTCAATCTACTTCAGGTTGGATAGTGAAAATATTTAAGACTCATGACTTATATGGTTTTGTGTATGTAAAGGATAGCGAAAATTATCTTTGGTCGGAGCGGCTATATAGCTACTCGACTCTTGGGTAAAATCGGATTCAATTAGATTGCAAGTATATTATCGCATAACAGTACAGTCGTCCTAACGGCCCTCACGCCCCAGGCGCGTGGATCCCAATCCCGATTTCCGACCACCGTAGGCATGGGCTTGTGGACGACGAGCAATTGGTAGCTCGCCGTTCGATCGTTCGGTAACCTTCCGGACCAAGCCTGAGTCGTCGAACGACGGAGCGTAGTGTTCCATGCGCGTTTCAAGGAGATGTCAAACCGTAGGGGCCCAACAGGGTCGAAGCCTGATGGAGCCAAGGATTCGCCTCTGAAAGGAAAATCCCCGTTCCAGTATCATTTTCAACTACAGGAAGCCTACAAATATACCACGAATACTTTTGTTCGTGTAAAAACGAAAATCAAAACACTACATTTTCATCGAAACACGTAACATTGACCTACCTACGAGCTACACATAAATTCCTATAAATCATACAATACAATATACGGAAGGCCGCAGCTATGCGGCTGTTTCATGAACACGACTGCACACACAAAGGGATAGCCCGGTAATAATTAAATCAGACAATTTGTGACGTGAAATGCGGAACAACCGAGAGAACACATTATGATGCAGATAGATCGATCCCAAATGCTTTTACTATTGTAAGAATGGTTTACCACTAAAGTCTTGCGAGATACCGAGGTTGTGCAAAGATGTGTAGGGACCCTGTGTCAGTAGCGAAGCTGTGATATGGTGTGTAAATTACCACTCATTTCTAGCTTGCTTCACACAACACACTTTGTTCGCTCGTATCCCAAGCACACATCTCTTAGGTTTTTGTGTGTACAAATACCTAGAATTGCTGGTTTTTACGGATCCGTATCCAAATGGTAAAACAGATCCCTATTATTAAGGCTCCATCTTTCTGTCCGTCTGTCACCAGGCTGTATCTCACGAACTGTGATAGTTAGACAGTTGAAATTTTCACAGAAAATGTATTGGTGTTGCCGCTATAACACCAAATATTAAAAATGAAAACATAATAAAATAAATGTTTAAGGGGGCTCTCATACAACAAACGTGAGATTTTTGCCGTTTAATGTTACGGACGGTACGGAAATCTTCGCGATTCCGACTCGCACTTGCCCAGTTTTTTTTCTACTAGAGCTTTTTTTTATGGTGGGAAAACTCATCCAATGTCAACTCCAGCTCTTGGGCGGAGCGGGAGATAGTGTCAGACTCTTACTGACTAAAAGCCCACCCCGTTCCTTCTAGCCTTCATATCGGAGCTCGAGTTTCCTTGTGCTAGCGTGCTATCCATGGCTCACTGTCCGCAAGCCCGCGCCTACGGTGGCCGGAAATCGGGATCAGAATCCCGGCGGCGGCGGGGAAAACGTCGTTGCCTGATGCGGTCGGCGTCCTCCTTTGCGAGCATTACTGCTTCGCAAAAGTCGGCGACCGCCTGCCACTCCTCCTCGCTCCGGACCATGGCCTCAACCAAGGCCCGGTGCAAGAGGTCTCCGCCGCTGATCACCTCCACGAGGGCACCTCGACTGTGTGCTCCACCGTGTCCTCCGGGCATTCCGCACTATGATGACACACATGCGTCTCTTCTACACGAATCCAGTGCAGGAACCTCCCAAACGTCCCATGTCTGATGAGGACCTGCGTCATACGGAAGATAAGGACGCCGTGAGGTCTTTCCAACCACGCCTCAAAGTGGGGACATGCCGCCATAATTGTGGCGTGCCCATACTAGAGCTGAGCTAAGCTAGGCTAGGAAAAAGGAGTGATCCTATTGGTGGATTTTATTCTCGCACGACTTGGAAAACAATCCTAATACAACACTACTTATCACTTGATATACGCCGACTGTTGGTAAAGTGCTTCTTAAATAACAATATTTAGTACGTGTTGAAATACAGTCAAGGTCGCATCGTATTGAGAAAAATTGCTCGCTCACATTAAAAATGAATGTCGTAAATCGATTCGTTTTTGACACATACAATTTTGTACAGAAGTTACGAGTGAAAGTAAAACTAAATCAACCGAAAAGTGACGAGATTGGGACGATACTATGTGACCTTTATAAATCTAGGTAGAATAAATATTCAGATACTAATATTAAAAACTGAAGATTTTGTTTGTTTCTTTGAACGCGCTAATTTCAGGAACTATTCAACTGAATTAGTACATTTTGATTTGTCATAGCGACCAAGGCGGAATTCACCTGAGCAGCAGGCGAGGGTACTATGGAGCCGAGTACTGTAGTGACAAACCTCGTGTATCGAACGACGTTTTTCAATACAATTACGAAGAAATAAATAAGTAGGGGTTCACCAGCGACTCGTGCGGGTTGTTTAGCGACTAGTCTGATGCGATAAACACAATAAATTGTAGTGAGATTCATGCACTTTTTCGCACTAGTGCGGAAAACAGTAAATTGTTGGCCCAAAAACAGTATGAATATGGAGCGGGTATTCGAGTAAGTTTATTGAAAAACCAATTTATCGAGAAAGGTTAGGTGTATATTATATGTATTGGCTATATTCTTCTTTCTGTATAAACAACATATTGCGACAAATACGAGCAGATCAGTAAACAAATTCGCAGATGAGACCGCGCGGGACAGCTAGTTTTAAAATATACGTCTTTTGTGTCTGGAAATTAAATTACCGCATAATCAATGTGACAAATAGGTAGTCAAATTTACGTTTACCTGCTGTGTTACGGTTGAATAAATTTGCTAAAGTTATTCGTGTCCTTTTGACTTAGTTACAGGTGATTTGTAACGCGTCGATAAATCTTTTTGTAAAAGAAAGTCGTGTTAGTTACACTATTTACAACTTAAGAATGGCTGAACCGATTTGGCTGAAAATTTGTGGAGATATAGCTTAGAACCAGTAATCAGACTTAAGAAACTTTTTATACGAAAATCTTTTTGAATATCTTTAATCTATTTCCGCGTCCGTTATAGAACAGAAAAAATCATTGGATGATTTACCCTGAAAAGAAGATAAAAATTATCTATCTACAGTAGGGTTGCCATTCGTCCCGATACGTCGGGACATGTCACCGTTATCCCGGTGTCCCGACGTCCCGACAAGCTATAAAATGTTCCGATAAACATAGTCGAGCGCTGAGTTAAAAATTTTCGACATAGACGAATAGAATATAATTAAATTAACGAAAAGAAAATAAAACGAGATAATAGAATCGCTTGGGAGTCGTCAACTCGACACCGTGTAAGTTAATCTTTAATATAAACACACATTTTAATTGTTTAATTAAATTAATCTATGTTTACATCTATGTGTTCGTCTCGCGTAATTAGGTTTTCGAACAAACTGCCTACGTCAATTGTTAAATTCCCGAATGGATTTTCAAAGATTTTTACTAATCGACATTTTTTTTTACAGTTTCAGATTTATTTCTATACCTGTGCTATGTCTGTGGTCCTGTAAGTGTTCTGTTTTTTTCCTTATGAGGTACGGAACTCTAAAATTAATAAATTAAATTAAATAATTTCTGACAACTTGAGATTAAAATCATAGATACATTTTATACTGCAGTGTAACTGAATTTGTCATACAGAAAGTTCGCGTTCGGACGCGTGATGCGGAAGCGAATGGACAAACTTTTTCAGGTTTAACCAACCCTGAAATAGGTTTGTTTGTTGTACCCGCATTGCAATCAGAATGCGAAATTATTTTGTTTTTCTCTTGAACGTCGTTAAACTTTAACCAACGAGGTTAAATTTTAGGAATTCAGTGTTTTGTTACATCATTATTTTTATTTGGATTCAAATACACTAATAGTCAGAATTTTTTTTTATTCTTGAACTTTATATTTTTTTGTTAGATGAAAATCATCCAAATACTTCTCCTGCTTTAGGGCAGAGCGGGAGGGTGTGTCAGAATTTACTGACTAAAACTCATTCTTATGGTCCATCTTTGCCTTGCGCTACGGGACCTCAGCTGTCTCTTTTTTCCCATTTAGGGTGGTGGGGATCCGTTAGTAGTGGGATACATGGAACTGGTCGATGTGGCGACAAGCTTGGGAGAGGCTTTTCTCCAGTCGTGGACGACTGTTGGCAGAATTAATGATGATAATGACTTCTTAATATTGGTATCGGCTGTCATTTGTAGATTTTTGACAGTCGTTATGGATAGTCAGAAGGAATCTGCAACTAGTCTCGCTAAAGCATACCGCCTTACCCAATTACTGGATTGTTGGAGATAGTGCCTACGTATTACAGGCATTTAGCTGTATCTGGTTAGACTGAAGGCCGACTATAGGCCAATATAGTTAGGAAAGCGACCGTAGACGAGCAATAGGTATCTCGCCGTCCAGTCTTCCGATAACCGTCCTGATCGACGGGTGCGGGATGGTCCAAGGGCGGGGGATGTCATTTGGATGATTTTGACGCGCGCCATAATGATATGTCAGCAAAATTGTAGGGGCCCAGCAGAGCCGAAGCAGTAGGCTTTGGCTCTGCTGTGTGGTGTTTTGCCGGGAGGCTAAAGGTTGACTTTCGTATTGGAAACTTGGTGCCCAAAAATTTGAATTTTTGTTTGTGTCTGTAGGCTATACAAGGTGTAAGGGACAGCCCTCCACAAACTTGAAGGGCTTGCTCAGCAGACGAAACTGAACAACCTTCCACCAATTGTCCAATCAAGTTTATCATTTTGTATGGCGAGGCTGATGTTTTGTTTCGTTTCCTGAAAACAAATTTTGTGGAAGGTGGTTCAGTTTCGTCTACTAAGCAAGCCCTTAAAGTTTGTGGAGGGCTGTCCCTTACACCTTTTATAATTCCTACATTCACGCTAGCGAGCCCGCTGGCAGAAGCTAGTGCCAAATATCTATACATATAATAAAATCGTAGGAAAGTCAAAACTGTACATTGAATATTTTTTTAAAAGAATACTTGGGGCGTGATCTACAATCGATACCGAAGCCAAAAATATAGTTTTTAGAATTTTTGTCTGTTTGTCTGTTTGTCTGTTTGTCTGTTTGTCTGTTTGTCTGTATGTATGTCCGGGATAAACTCAAAAAGTACTGCATGGATTTACTTCAAATTTTGCATGAATATTACTAAGAGGTCGGGTCAACATATAGGCTACATATTATCACGCTATCACCTACGGGGGAGGAGCTGTGAATCTTTATTTTTCTTACGCATTCTGTGCCAGCGTGTAATCTAACGACGCATATTTAAATGTTGTTTTTGAGTAAGTCATGCTATTATCTAGCTTTACACTATAAAAACTACGCCATTAAAGTAACTTGGGCAGAGAAACATAGTTTAATGAATGTTAGTAGTATAAACACAATTTTAAAGCAGCGCCATCTATGAGATTTCCTCAAAATCAAATCAAGTTTATGTTAACAGTTTTTGGAAATTAATCATTTAAATTTGATCATGTTGACGAGGTTAGTTGTTAGTTATTCTTAAAATTCATAGATGGTAATGTGCTTTTTCTTCATATTATAGTTCGTTTTGACAAATTCAAGTTCCAACAAAACCCTCAAAATCTTGAGCAGAGTTGAGGAACACAATTTAAAAAAAATGCGGTGTTAGGTATTACATGGTGGCATTTCTCAGACTCTGTGAAGTCGACCAGTTTGCGAAATCCCTTACGTATGACGAGGTGCCTTCATATTGCACGTACGACAAGCAAAGGGGTATATTCAACCAAAATCGACGAGGAGGTGCTGTGGAAGGTTTTCCAGGAATTTTCAAGGACACCGCATTGGGTAGGGTTTATACCGTGCACCCGAATAGTGGCGAATGCTATTTTCTGCGGTTGTTACATCACACTGTCCCAGGCTCAACGTCTTTCGCTTTTCTGAGGAAATTTGATGGCGTGGAGTATCCCACTTACTGCTCAGCCTTTTGCTTAATTGGGATGACACCCTCGTGGAGGCAAGCGTCAGTGACAGTCCTACCCACATGCGTCATCTGCTTGCCGTCATCTTTGTGTTTTGTGGAGTCGCGAACCTGGTATCTTTGTGAGAGAAGTAACGCCATCTTCTGTCTGAAGATTTTCTACGAGCTTTGAGGCATGCTACTAGAGACGAAGTCGAAGTAACTGATGAACGCGTGCTGAACACCTGTCTCAGTTCACTTCAAGATGTGGTCATTTCTATCGGCGGCAATCCACTGATTGAATATGGGTGACCAGCTCTCCAATCATCACCACATCAAGACCGTGGAAATCGGGAGTATAACGCTGAGACAAATTACGATCCGGGCGAAATAACCACCATACGCAATTACCATGTCGCTTTGTTCTCTTGAGAGCAAAAACAAATTTATGACGTCCTTGAAAGCGTTGGGCAAAACTAGGGTAAAATGTTTTTCTAGGATGCTCCTGGTAGAACAGGAAAAACATTTGTTACCACTGGCATACTTGCAGAGATCAGGAGCCAAGGCAAAATTGCTATTGCTGTAGCGTCGTCGGGAATCGCTGCCGCACTGCTTCCGGAAGGCAAGACAGCACATGCCATGTTAAAAATTCCCATCGATTTAGAGGGCGCCGAAACGCCTGTTTGTGGTGTGTCACGTAACAGCGATAAGGGACACGTGCTCAAGGATTGCTCTCTGATGATGAGTGTACGATGGCCAATAGGAAGGCAATTGAGGTCGTAGACAGAACCCTGCAGGACATCCGCAGGAACTAACATTTGATGGATGGTGTCACAGTTCTGTTCAGTGGCGATTTCCGGCAAACACTTCCCGAGGTGACGCGGGGATCGAGGGCTGACGAGATGAATGCTTCGTCGAAACGATCTTCGTTGTGGTCACGAGTTCGTACACTGCGCTCTTGACCATTAATATGAGAGCTCGGCTCGGCGGCAATGCACGTGCTCAATAATTCTCCGATGTCCTTCTAAGTCTTGACGAAGGCACTCTACCAGAAGAGAGAGGTGGACAGGTGGTACTTCCAGAGTCTCTCGGTAGAGTGGTATCCAGCTTAGAAAAACTCATTCACTGTGTGTACGGGGACATCAGTCGTATACCGCATCAGCAGAATTCTTGGGTGTGTGAGCGGGCCATTTTGACTTGACGCCCAAAAATGATCAGGCTGCAGCAATTAACGAATGCATACTCTCGGAGATTGAGAAGAATGAAGTGTGAAAGAACACCTCGATAAACACTGTTGTCGAGCATGATGATGTCACACGTTATTCCGTGGAATTTCTGAACTCCCTGTCAGCAAGAGGACTTCCGGCGCATACCATCAAGCTGAAGGTCGGTATCCCGATTATGCTTCGAAGTTGTGACGGGACCCGCCTCAAAGTCATCTCGCTCCACACAGACACACCATTAAGGCGGAAATTCTTACGGGTTGTGGCGTCAGCGAGGCAGTATTTATACCACGCATTCCCCTCATACCCCATAACTTCCCGTTCCAGTTCAAGCGCGTACAGTTCCCCGTGTGTGTTTGCTTCGCGATGACCATCAATAAGTCGCAGGGGCAGACACTGAGGGCAGCGGGTGTCAACCTCAGGACGAGTTGCTTCTCACACGGGCAACTGTACGTCACTTGCTCCCGCGCCACCAGTCCTGACTCTCTTTACATTTTGGCTCCTGGCAGTATCCGTACCAACGTAGTTTATAGGGAAGTCTTGTAAGGTATGATACCTTTATACTTATTTTTACTCTTTTGTGTCCTGGAATGTATTCCTGCATTATTTTCTCTATTTCCTTCATTCACATCTTATGACTGAACTCAGCAGGATTCCCATATAACTCTCTTCACTAGCTTCGTTTGTGAAAAAAACTTATATTATAATACTATTTTAAAAGTTGTTTATTTATAATGCTATAGCGACTCTGGCACCTTAGGTATTTTTAGTGCTGTAGAGGCTTCACGCAGACGACGTCGCGGGCAGCAGCTAGTTCTTAATAAATATCTCACTTTTCGCAAATATTGAAACTTTGTGCCCACACTGTTGTATAATGAAAATATTGTAGATTTCCGAGAATTTAAATATAAGAGGCAAATAGGCTTATAAATATAATTGAAGTATTGGATACAGAGAAATATTTGCTGTAATTTTTACCTGTTCTACGTTGTAGATTGATTGTTAAAAAAGGGTTCATCAAGTAGCACAAAATTTACAAGTCAAGATTTTTTAAATTTTAAACTGTGCTAGGCGCTGTAGTAGAATGTTTTAACTTTTTGATTGTCGTAATTAGAGACACAATAGAAAGACAATTACCTTATGTCGGACAGTGTAACTTAAGACATTCGAAAGGATAACGATAAGCATAAATCATCATCATCATATCAGCCGAAAGACGTCCACTGTTGGACATAGGCGTCCCCCAGGCGTCGCCACAACGACCGGTCCTGTGCATCGCGCACCCATCGGATTCCCGATTAGCATCGAATACATAGAAAGAAATGTTTAGTAACATTACATTAATTTCTTTTTTTCGGTAGGAAATCTTCAAATAACTTTTCTCGCTCTGGATGAAGCGAGGACTGTCAGACTTATGCCGTCAAAAACGCACCTGCGTTTTTTCAGTTGTCCTTTGCTTTCTAGGGCAACGGTAACTCTTTCGAACTATTTCAAAGCCCAAGCTATTTTTCTCAATTGCGCAAGTGTACGTAAGTGTTGCCCCCAAAAAAACCGTGCCCAAAAATAGTTTAAACATGTTGTGAATGTTCGTCAATTATTACTTCTTTAATTGATGTAACTATTACCGTTTTAATTAATAACACAGGTATATTTACAAAAGATGGCACCAGATAACCGTGGAATAAAGTACATTGACCTTTTCCTAATATATCTGCGTAGGTTCCCGAAAAACAAACAATGAATTGCTTTTCATTACTAGATCATGTAAAGGATCACGATAAATGTCGATTCAAGACAGCTTTATGTCTTTACTTCCGTTTTTGAAATTAAGATGTCAACAAATGTAGGAGGGTCAATGACCCTTATTCCACATTTACCTGGCACCTACCTTATTACATATACAGTACAATTCACGAATGATGGCGGCCTTGAAGTTAGCCTTTGCGAATATTCGCGCATACTACACTCTTCTCGCACACGCACGTCGCCATTTGGTTCCTAAAACACGTTACTGACTGATGATTTGATTTGAGTTCTTCCTCTTGAATATCTCTCACTGCGTGGGCTCTACGAGATTTAGAGAAAAGAACAACCGACAAAACCACAACTCGTGTATCTTCGTTCCATTTCGGGTGTTATGATTGGTGTCCAGTGCCCTGCACATAACGACAGCGCGCTAGTTTATCACCAACCATTCACATTAAGTACGTCGTTCTCGCAAACGACTAAAGCTTACGCGGAAAACGGGAATCCATATTTCTCAATCGCTTTTAGATCAGAGCGTGAGAAACATTCGAAGTGATGTAGTTTTTTCAAAAGTGGTGTCGTTAGTTAGTTAGCACTTTTATGTTCCACTGCTGGGCGATGGCCTTCCTCTCCCCTTTTCACACACGTCTTTCTTCGGCCATTGCGGCCCAGTTCCTCTGGTAGTTATCAAGCTCATCTCTCCACCTTCACCTTGGTTTTGGTCTGTCTTGGTCTTGGGCTGCTTGGTTTTTTCGCTTGGTCTTGGTCTGTCGTAATTGAGAAAATGTTTTAAATAAAGCGGGAACTACATTAGACCGAAGCACACGTGGGCCTCGCCTGATTTGTACGTAGAGTCGCGGATCTAATGTACTCGTAGCTCCACAAGTCTAGGTGCCATATAAAATGTACAGAGGCCAACTCACCTAGATTGGCGTACGTGGACCACGTATGCCCAATGTAGTTCTACCTTTAAAGTTTCATATAAACCAATGATTTATATCTTTTTTTTTTTTTTTTTTTAAGGTGGGAAAAAATCATGCATTGACATCCCCCGCTCTTGGGCGGAGCGGGAGATAGTGTCAGACTCTTACTGACTAAAAGACCCACCCCGTTCCTTCTAGCCTTCATACCGGGGCTTGAGCGCCCTTTCGGATAACCCTGGCCCCAGTAGGCTTCGACCCGGCTGGGTCCCTGCTGTTGCTGACAACTCCTTGAGGCGCGCGGGAACAGTGCGCGCCGTCGACGACTTGGGCTTGGTCCGGAAAGTTACCGGACGGCCGGACAGTGAGCTACCCATTGCTCACTGTCCGCAAGCCCGCGCCTACGGTGGCCGGAAATCGGGATCAGAATCCCGGTTGCGGCGGCGGCGGCGATAACGCCGTTGCCTGATGCGTTCGGCCTCCTCCTTTGCGAGCATTACTGCTTCGCAGAAGTCGGCGACCGCCTGCCACTCCTCCTCGCTCCGGACCATGGCCTCAACCAAGGCCCGGCGCGAGAGGTCTCCGCCGCCGATCGCCCCCACGAGGGCACGGCGATGCTCCGCCCAAGCAGGGCACACCTCGACTGTGTGCTCCACCGTGTCCTCCGGGCGTTCCGCACAGTGGCGACACCCGGGCGTCACTTCAGCATGAATTCGGTGCAGGAAACTCCCGAACGAACCATGTCCGGTGAGGACCTGCGTCATACGGAAGGTAAGGACGCCGTGAGGTCTTTCCAGCCACGCCTCAAAGAGGGGACTTACCGCCATGATTGTGGCGTGCCCAGCACTGGGTTGCGATAGTCGTTGACGCCATTTCACCATGAGATCCCGCCGGAGCTCTGTCCGCCATGCCGCAACTTGTCGCGGCAGTGGACTTTCACCCCGGCGTTGCATCTCCACGCGCATATCGTGCATGTGTGCAAGGACTGTTGCCTCCAGATCCCACGGTGGTAGGCCAGCCAGAAGGCTCGCCGCTTCGCGGGAGACCGTGCAGTATCCCCGCACCATCCTTATTGCCATGACCCTCCCCTGGCAGGCGTTCAGTATGGCCGCCGGTTGCTTTTTCAGCGACGGCGCCCACACCGAATGATTTATATCTGACCAATGGTCGACGATGAATACCGCTTGCCTAAAAGCAACCTAGTCACTCTTGACTTAAAGGCCCCAATGTTGTAGCTATCAGAAAATATTTTTTCTGATAGCTACAACATTGGGGCCTTTTGATAGCTACAAATTTGGGGACTCCGATTGGGAATTCTACTACTTAGCTGTACGCACCAACGAATGTGTTCCAATTTAATCTGTTTTGATTTTTCAATCACGTAATGTAAATACGGCATGCTGAAGGTATTTGCGGAAAAGCTGGATGGGCCTTCAATAGGCAAGGTCGAGTATTTTAATTTTCAGATGCCTGCTGTTTTTGCGATGACTTACTAATAACTTTATTTTAAAAGTGTCAGTACTAAGGCCTTGATGTCAGATTAAAAAAGGTTTTTTTTTTTTAAATAATGCTCTAATAAAGTTTCCCGTAAACTTGACGATATTACCTGTTTGCTCAACTTAATCCGTTTATTGCACCACACCATAATGGGATTTTCAATTTTATGGAGATAATATTTCCTGGAATAGCTTAGACTTTGGGCTCGTAAAGCGGTCAGCGTTAGTACCACATCGATTTTATAAGCCAATTTGCTCGAGAGTTTCATAAACATCGGGTTCGCCTAATTGGTTTTAGGCAAGGGCGTTTTGTTTTTGAAGACAAAACTTCTTCGGGTTGAGCACTTCGTTTTGTGAGTATTAATTGAGACTAAGCCGTCACAGACTATGTTCGGAGTTTCCTTGCGTAATATCTGGAATTAAGTTAACCGCAAGGGAACCAAGGTTACCGACAAAGCCCGAAGACCAAACTTAATTGGCAGTGGGCAAGGCACATTGCTCGTAGAACGGATGGCCGATGGGGCCGAGTTTTCTAGAGTGGCAATCACGCACCGAAAAACGCAGCGTTAGAAGGTCTCCCACAAGGTGGACGAAGACCTGGTGAGGGTCGCGGGAATCCGATGGATGAGCACAGGACCGTTCGTTGTAGCACATTGGTTCGGGTAACGTCAGCTCGAGTCGGCCGACGTTCGATTTTGTATTATTTATCTCTTCTTGATAAATTTTCACTTCTGTCGAGTTGTCATACCGGTCCTTATTTTTCAAACGAGTTGTCTAGATTTTTAGCTGACAACTACATATTATGTCATTTTTATGCCCTCTGCTAAACATAGGCTTCCCCTAAGAGTCTCCATAACGACCGGTAAGTTCGTATCCACCGGATGACTGATTTTCCATGTCCTTCACCAAGTCCTCAGACCATCTTATCAGATGCCTCCACTCGGCCAGTGAGGTAGATTAATACCAAAATTTCAGTCTTATTATATTGCTGAAAAAAACATTAAATTGCGGTTTTCAAGTTTAGTGTGTGACAAAATCGATCAATATAAATTATTTTAACGTGGGTCCAGTTAACTAATAAAAATACATTAAATAAATTGTGTGGTCAAGTGGACCCGCGGTACAAAAATCGAGCGGGTCCAATTGCCTACAGATTCAACTACTTGAAAAAGAAGATAGAAAAAAAATAGCGCTTCAAGTAGAAAAAAAATGTTAATTCCGTTTTACTCCAGAGACGAAAAACTTTCCTAGATTAACATAAACCGTGAATTTATCAACATAAATTACATAACAATCTGCGTCACCAGACTTCGCAGCTTGTGACACCGACTTTCAAAAGTCGAAGTCGCGGTCAGTCAAATTGAAGGAAGTTTTATCTTGAGTGGATAACCTTATCTTAATCATAGTCGTTATGTCGCCCTTCACAAGCAAATCCGTCATAAGACCCAGATTTTGAAAACATATTGTAGGTTTATTTTTCTGGAATTTTTTCCGGCGGAATGGAATATTGATAGATAGTAAATTTTGAAACAAGTGGAGAAAGTTTATCATTGTGACCGATACGAATTTTTCCCGAGCCTCATGCGATAGGGTTGGCGAGTGCTGCAATGACTTTACACGTGTATCTTACGACATTTTTCAATACAATTACGAAAAATTAAATAAAATGGGGTTGACGCGCGACTCGTGGGGGCCGTTTAGCGACCAATAATACGATAAACAATAAATAGTGGCGGGACTAACCCGCGCACTTTTCCGCACTGGTGCGGAAAATTATTAAATTCCGTGCCTAAAAGCGTTAGGGATAAGTCCGAGTTTTGAAGTGAGTGTATTAAAAAAGTCTTATAAATGTGGAATTATTCATCAATTTCTGCACTGACAGTTATAGGCACGATTTTAGTCATGCGTAAAGGGAATGTCTACCATTGTAGGCGCGAGCTTACAGACGATGAGCAAGAGGTAGCTCACCATCCAATAAGGACCTGGCCTGGGTCGATGGCGCGTTGTGTTCTATGCCCGCCTTAAAGAGATGTCAGTATAATTAGCAGGGTCTGCTAGTACCAATGCCTGCACGGATTCTAGAGTTGGACTCATCGCGGCCCTAGAATGCAAAGGGACTGAAAATACACGTGGGTTTTAGACAGTTAAAATTCTCGCTCGCTCTACCCAGAGTGGGGTCTAATTTGACGATTTCCCAACACAAAAAAAGGCCGAAGGGGACCAGCAGGGACGAAGCTCACTGAGGCAATGGGTTCGCTTCTGAAAAGAAAACCCAACCCTGAAATGTAAGGCAACAAGGGAACATAGGAGTGGGTTTTAGAGTGGCTTTTACGTCGGACCGACAGTTTTATCGGGCCGACAAAAGTGTCGGATCAATAATGGAATATGTATTTTAATAGCGCCGTTCACATATGGGCGACCCGAAAAAATTAACAGACCCGACACTTTTACCGGTCGTTCAGCCAAAATTTCTGTCGGATTGGCATAATATTGGCGTACTGGCAAGTATAGCGCCGTTCGAAGCGTCCATCGTTTACAAAAGCCAACACACGACTGACTGCTTCGTGACGATCTGGACAGTAAAACGACCGTGCCGACAGTGGTGTTCACATTAGGTCGGGTCGGCAGCGTTTAGTGTGAACAGCAACAACCGACAGTCGTTCAACGGTAAACTGTCGGTCCGACCTAATGTGAACCGGCTCTTAGTCAGTAACAGTCTGACACACCCTTCCGATCTACCCAAGGGCAGAAGATTTCATTAGATGATTACCTAAAAAAAAAAAACACAAAATAGGGAATATTTGCGTTTCTTTCAAAGTGCACTTTAAGCAAAAATTCCCTGAATCAATTATGAAGTTCATCTCCAAAGTGTCGACTCATCATTATTCCGAAGTAAATTGGAAAAAAAACGTCGATGACCGTAATCTCCTTCATTAAAAAAAACACTTAAAGAGATTTGAACATTCTTCTATAAATACCTCAGACTTAAAAGTGCTCTTTTGTAGACATTTTTATTGAAACAAAAGTGTAAAGGCGCCTTCAATTCAGACGTTTCATGTCGGACCGCTGCCGCATGTTTACCGTGCCGCAGCCGGGCGATTGCAGTACGTTAGCAGTCCGACAACAAGCGCCTAAATTGAAAACGTATCTGGCTGCCGAACGTTTGTACGCCAGTGATGCGCTATTCGACACCAATTTGAATATGCGGTGGTTGTGGCGCTGCCATCCTGCTGTCGACCGGTTGCCGCATAGCATTTTAAATATTGGTTTGAGGAGAGAGTGGGGGCATGGTGGGAATATCTCGCTATCTCTCTTGAACACACGTCAACTAATGACGATGACGTCACATTTCAATATGTGCATCCTTATGCTGTTATTTGGTTGTTCCTTTTATTGTAACTTTACTAATAGGAAACACTTAACAACGAATCCATGCTACCACGAAAAACCGGACACTGTGGTCATTCTGTAGTCATCACTCGAATAACCAAATCTTTTAATTACCATTTCGAATCATTTAACAAAAAATGTACAATTTTCATGCGAGGCCTGGGCGAAGGCCCATTTTGCCCATACCTAGTTATAGACACGTCTAGCAAAGAATGACAAGGAGAGCCAATCCCAAAAATAATGATATATACCTACCAAGACTATTCGTAGCTAATATCTGATTATTTAGGATCGGCTTACAAAGAGATTGTTACATAAATTGCGTCGTTATTTGAGCATAACTCGTTCTACCCTTTGGGTGACTTTAGTTTTAACCTTTCAATCGTGGAAATTACAGACACAATAGAAAGACAATAGGTGCGCAAACGCCGGCTTTAACTCTTTAATTAATGAGTTTTATTTTTCATATGATCAATTTTGTTACAGTTTACTTAATTCAATAAACACCAAGCGAACGCCTATTGTCTTTCTATTGTGTCTGTAATTTCCACGATTGAAAGGTTAAAATGAAATACAAAGAGCTTATATTTTAGTAATCGTAATATTTGCATCTGGCCTTGTCGACGTCATAGGGTTCTTTAATTAATTTGTAAATTATCCAATGACTTCACGCTCTCTCGCCCCACTCTAGGGCGGAAGAGCGTGCCAGACTTTTACTTACTTAATAATACTCTTCCTTCCTTTTTTGCGTTGCTTTCGAGGACCCCGCGGGTTTCCCTGTTGGAAGTGGCCCCAGATGACTTGAGCCCTGCCGGACCCTTACGGTTTTGATGACATCTCTTTGAGATGTGCCTGGAACACTAAGGGTCGGGGCAGACAGAGAGGAATGATTCTCGCGTGGTCTCGGGCATTTTCTGACGGAAGGTGTATGTCGAAGATACGCTGCCTGCGTACACATGGTCACATTTGGTCAGGTTTAAGCAAGCACTTTATCCTAATAAAATTAAAGTTGATTTTTGAGTGCCTTAATAAAATCCTCTCCGCTGCGCTGCTCTCTGTCTGCGCTGACCCTAAGTGTCGTCGACGACTCGGGCTCAGTCCTAACGGATACTGGACGGCCGGACAGCGAGGTACCCTTTACTCGCCGTCCGTAAGCCTACGCCTACGGTGGGAACACATATGGTACATACCTATTTACTAACATGTTTTTAAAGTTTTACTACTGTGATCTATATTAATATAGCAAGTTGGTAAACCTTTAGTTTGGACTTTTGAATTTTACTAGTTTTGTTTTATGATTATTCTATAAATATCCAATGGAAAAACGTAAACATTAATATTATATTAAAATACTTCAAAACGAAAATAACTATTGTGCCTGTACGAACAATATTCCTACTAAGCATTTTGTATAACTTTGGAGTATGTTAGACAATTGGAAACTTGGAACAGTAAGAGCACGTGGAAACTATTCGAAAATCAATTCTGAAATATGTCGGTTATTTTCAAGCAAACAAATGTTTACATTTAAAAAAAGCATTTAACCGATGTATTTAACTATATATATATATATATTACTATCACACAACGTTGTCTAGTCCCAAGCTAAGCAGAGCTAAATTACACCCGGGCCTGTCAAAAATTATGTAAATAATGCTAGTTAGTTATATTCATTAATAAATAAGTTACAACTATTTTTTTTAAATGGGAATGTTGTGTAAATAAAGGAAATAATAATAAGTCTACGAGAGAAAATGAACGAAATAATTCCGAAGAAACCTCACAGAAAAAATAATAATGCTATAAAGTGTTAACAACGCAGATTGACTTCCTACGGACAGAAGTTTAATTATACCTACAGAGATATACGTTCATGAAATAATATTTCAGCATTCCTTTTTGTTCTATTCAAAACGCAACCCAAAACGATCCCCTGTGATTTAACATAACAAACTTCACAAAGTTGCCTAAATCTGGCCAGAAATTTTAAATAATTTGCAGTACATCGTCCGGAACAAAATGCTGACGACCCAGGGGTACCCAGGGGTACCCAGGCTTGTCCGAAGCACTTTACTCCTCCCTAGCCCTCATTAAGTCAGGGCAGTAATCAAATTTGTCACGTTAGACACGGCTATGTCGCTTGACAGATTAATGAAGTTCTCTTGATAAAAACAATGTTTATACGAGTTATTGTTAAGTCACATTAATGAGGGTAGAATTATGTCGGGTTCAGATTTTGAGGGTTGCTTGTAACATGTTAATTTGTGTTCGGAAACTTTGATTTATCTGCATGGGTGATTTTGCAAACTGAAATCTGAAACGGGCACACTCAAGGCCAAATATAAGGGTTTTTTTTTTGTGTGGGCATCGAAACCGCAGCACGTAACGCAGAAGCCAATCATTTTCAATTTCAGTTCTGAACAAAGAAAAAATATGGGCTATCTGGTGGGCAACTGCCCAATAGATGATTTCGAGCTGTTCTATATGTTCTAATCGCGCGGAGAACTGTAATTTCGCGATGCAGGATTAGTTCATATGTGACGCCATAGATGTCGCTACCTACATATATGTAATTATAGGTAATTTATCAAAGCTTAGGGGTGTCTGGCGGGGATAGCAACCGTCATAAATGTCTGGCAATGGATGACGAGATTTCTAAAGCTATCCCAAAGAAAATGTAAAAAAAAATTGAGCTTTATACTTTAATGAAAGTAAGGTACTATTATATACACCTTTACTGCTTGATATCTGCCAAAGTGATTACTTGGGCAGATATCCCAAACTCCATAGTCGCTGGTCGTTCTTACCTGTACAGGGGACATGCACAAAAAAACTTTCAGGTTTTATAAAATAACGAAGGTCTGGCCGTCGTGGGCTCTTGCTCTATTGAGTACGTGAGTTTAAATGGAACGCTGAACAATACAGGAGTGATTCTCAGTGTGGGGCAACGTCAATGGGTTGTGCGGAATAGAACCCCGGGGCCCTGAAACGAACGCGAAGAAGGAACAGTACCCCTAGCCAAGTTGCTAATCTGCAATAGTTGACGCTTGTAGAAAGCTTTAAATGTACATGAATGATGTCGTCTAAACGCTGTCACGTGGTCAGAACAAAAGAATTGGCGGCAAGGTCAACTCGAAGCGTTCGGCGCAAGTAAAATGTTTGTAACTTGGCTAGGGGGGCAGGAGTGGGGTTTAGTCAGTTAAAGTCTTGAACGGAGAGGGAAGAGCCCCGCCCAAGAGCGGGAAATGTCATCGGATAATTTCTCACATAAAAAAAAACACGTGCGGGGCAAAGTTTTTAAATAAAAATAAAAAAAAATCTTAAGCCTATGTCAAAAGAGTGAATAGGCTCTTTGATAAACTAGTGCGTCTCACCCTCAACGATTGCATCACTGCTTACCATCAAGTGGGACCACAGTCAAGCAGTAGTTTATATCAATTAAAAATATATATTTTTTGAATAAGAACTAAGACTCTTCCAAACTAACCAAACTAATTTCTAATTTTACAAATTGCGGTGAAATCTATCTTCGTTACTTTGACTAGTCACGTTTTTTAGTAAAACTTCGTCGAGTAGAATTAATTAATTTCACTGCGAAACAATCAAAATAGGTGACACTTTCATAATTCCAAGAATTCTGAAATAACCCTTTTATAATTAAATTAATTTTCTTTGATTTAGTTGCACTAAGTTAATTAACGATACATAAACGAAATCTTAAAAGTTTCAGCTAGTCTGAATAATTTAATTACGCTTGAAGAAGTGTGAATTCTATAGTCATTCTCAAAAATCCATTCATCTGGTAAAAGTTCATCAGATGAAAATCAACCATATGAATTATTTACCAGATGAATGAGCGTAGAGTTAAATGGCCACTGAACTAAACTAGTTAGTTAATTATTTTTCAAAACAAATTAAGTCGAGATTATCATTGAGCCCCTTTCAAGTTTCGTTTTTGTTCTTGAAAGTGGGACGATGGGTTTTAACTTTAAATATTGTTTGCTAATTAGTGCTCCTTCCAGTAGACAATTTCTTAGGATTAGGAGTTTACAGTAAGTTTATATACTATTTATTATAAAGCACTTCTTAAAAGTTGAACTAAAATCGAAATTAAATACTCTTTGTTTAACATAAAGCTCTTTAAATAAGCTACTGACAAATCTATTGTCTTTGTTACATTAATTTGCCATGTAGCGCTACCAAGCCACATTGTAACAAACTTGGTGTAATGTTTGGGTCACCAAGATACAGGCTATGCCTAGTTTAGGACCCATTGTTAACTTACATGGTCATTGGTTAGTATTAAAGTGTCATAAAAAAATGAAGAATCGGTCTAATCACACTACTACATAATGACGAAAGTATGTGAGTGTGTTTGTATGTTTGTTTCTTTTTGATGCTGGAATGGCTGAATAGATTTGGATTAAATGTTGTTGTTGTAGTTGTTATTATAAAGGCAAAAGTTTGTATGTATTTGTTATTCTACACGCTCAAATTGCTTAACAGATTTTCATGTTTCAAACACGATTTGACCACAACCTAGAATAAGATCATCATTATCATCTTCCTGCCCTTGTCCCGTTTTATTTGTGGTCGGCGCAACACGTTTTTTTCTTCCATTAACCTGGAATAGAATAAAGTATACTTTTCCGGGATGTTTTTTCCTTGGAATAATTTTCACCACCAATAATTGGCACCGCTATGTCCTCGTGGGGGCGATTGGTAGCAACAACCTCTCTCGCCGGGCCCTGGTAAGGCGAATTACCACACTGCCACGCATCACGCTGTATGTTGCGTGTCGATGCATCTACGGGCGTACTTACAGGAGTGCAGATCTGCATCATCGCGCGGGTTTTTTACGCACTCACGCGTGTAGGTGCGTTTTGAAAATTCACGCAGACTCCGACTCATTTCATACAAAATCACGCACGGCACGCATGTTTTTCCGCATTTAGACGCGTTATCAGCATGAACGCGGGTGCATGCGTTTTCTGTGTGTTGAACTGTGCGTATTTGTATACTAACGGAGATACTTACAAACAACGTTAAAACACGCATCACACTGCCACGCATTACACTGATATCACATTGTGTGTGCGTGATGATCGCCTTAAGGTTTTGGTCCGGAGCGAGAAGGAATGGCAGGCGATTGCGTTCTTCTCAGAAGCAGTAATTATAGCGAGGAAGGCGGTCGGAAGCGTGAAGAAACAGACTTAATCAAGTGGATGATTGATTTTCTCACCTAAAAAAATATCACTAAATAGAAATCTATAAAGCATGTAGGCGATGCTCGTCCCAGCAAACATAATAAGTTTACTAAGTTCTCTTCGGGAAGAGAAAGATCTTGTCGATTTAATAGCAATATGACAAATATAGACTTCCATCGTGTAAGTAGTTAGTAAACAATGTAACCAGTGAACTGAGAGAGTTCCTTGTTTAGAAAGTACTTGTACCTCTTCTCGCAGGATACTTAGAACTCTTGAAATCGTACACGTTGACAGAAGATGCCACGTGTTTTGTGGTAAAGAGGCGTTGTAATAGAATATTGTTAGAAGTAGATAACGACGTCATAGCTAGTAGACGTCTAGTAATAGGCGATGCAGGTCTGTCAACACGTATGACTTATAGATCCGATGTAGGTCGCGACAGAATCATTTCCAAATAGTCTTGAAATAGTCTTCTAGTCCGCCCCTCGTATATCGGCTAGTTGACATAATTTGATTTTGGTGCGCTAGTCTAAGCATGAGGCGTCTAGTGGCTATAAGGTCGTTAAAAGTAGATTTTAGGCTGACCCCACATTAGGAGTGCGCGATCCTCGGGCGTGTGAGTAGCGCGCGTGCCGCGATGACGCTGCGTGAGCGTCGCGTTTTGCTGCCCTGCGGCGTGTGTAGAGTACACGCGGCGCTCGAGTCGCGGTCTGCCCCCGCTATCAGATTTAGGCTGACCCCACATTAAGCGTGCGCGATCCTCGGGCGTGTGAGAAGCGTGGGCGCCGTTGCTGTCCTGCAGCGTGTGTGGACAGAGCACGCGGCGCGCACTCTCTTAAGAGGTTAAACGCCAAGGCGAACGCCGCGTGCGCGGCGCGCGCTCAGTGCATACTAATAGAATTTACAGATTACTTAAAAAAATATGTGTATGGATAAAATGAGAGTAACTACCAAGCAATCCTTGGTTTCAGAAAGCAGCTATTTAACTATAAAAATAATAATATGTGAAAAAATAAATCAAACTTATAAAACCAATGCCCATAAAATGATATTAATATGACAGTAAGCAAAAGAGGATCTCCAATCTCCACAATATGACCATGTATGATTTGGCTTGGTGCCCTGTCTATTGTATACTAAGGGAATGTGCCCACTACACTGAAGGTATATAACGCTACGGTGATGGTCGCGTATCGAAACAGTCTATTCTCAAACCTTTCAAGACAAAGAATATGTTTTGACTTAAGGGGCACCTATTAGCCAACCTTGAATTTTTTTCCTGATAGCTACCACCCGGGAATCTTTAAGTCGAGAGTGAATAGGTTTCTTCCAGGTAAGCGCGTTCCATCGTCGACCACATCGTCGCTTTCCATCAGGTGAGATAGCGGTCAAGCGCGAACCTATCAACAATAAAAAAGGCCCTTAAAATGTTCCAGTTTTTCGAGGTGGAAAATCATTAAATATAGCTCTGAGTGAACAAGGTGGACCGATGACTTGTTGGTTGCGGGAATCCGATGGATGCGAGACGCACAGGACCGTACATTGGGGCGACACTTGGCGGAGGCCTATGACCAATAGTGGACGTCTTTTGGCTGAAATGATGATGATGTATTACAATAAAAAAGAACCCCTATCTCGGTTTTTGACGCCTGAACGGATTTGGCTCAGTGTTCAGATACACTACATTCTCTCAGCCCTATTAGGGCCCGTCCAATTTTACCGGCATCGCTTCGATTTGGGTTTATTTCTTACCGGACGGCCGGACGGTGAGCTTGGTTACATTGCTTACCGTCCACAAGCCTGTGTCTACGGTAACTCCCAAAACCCGTGGGCTTTATAATATGTTCCTAGTACGGTCTATATACATGGAAAGATTCGGTGTAGTGAGCAACATACTTAAATGTCTACTTATTGACACAGGCAAACAGCCAGAAAAACATTCTCGCCTTTTATAGGTTGATATAAATGTTAGACAAATATATTAAAATGTGTGAATACATGTAAACATGGTACGCTGTTTCACTATGCTTTTAGGCAAACACAAGGGATTTATGTTGAGTTTGCATTTTGTATACACGGTGTAAGGGACAGCCCTCCACAAACTTTAAGGGCTTGCTCAGTAGACGAAACTGAACAACCTTCCATAATTTTTTTTTTCTGGAAACGAAAAAAACAAACGGCCTCGCCATACAAATTGTCCAATCAAGTTTATCATTTTGTATGGTGAGGCTGATATTTTTTTCTTTTTTCGTTTCCTGAATAAAAATTTTGTGGAAGGTTGTTTAGTTTCGTCTACTGAGCAAGCCCTTAAAGTTTGTGGAGGGCTATCCCTTACGCCTTTTATATGTTTAGTGAATGAGGATTTTTTTTGTGAGGATCGAACTTGCACTTATTAAGACATTTACGAGTCGTCGGGAAAACAGCTGAAGTTATTAGGAGTAACTTAGAGAAGTGGCCTAAGTGGCTACTTGTAACGGCAGTTATCTCTATGCTAAGAAAACTTTAATATGTATTATGAAAAATGGTTTATTTATTTAAATTAATGTCAATGTATTCATTTCGGTGAAAAGAAAAGAAACAAATGTAATATTATTTGTGCGTTTTTATGAGGTTGACATGAACGCGAAAGTAGTCGCCGGCAACAATTTTTTTTTTTTTTTTTTTGTCTCTATAAATACAAATCAATCAACTTCCACATTAAGGTTTGATTGAAAGAGTATTTGCCGGAGCGGCTTGACAAACAAAAACAGACAACACAACAAACAACACATAAACATATTCAAAAACAAGACAAAACATAAACAAACATCAATCGCAAACAACATAAACATTAACAAACAATCAACAACATCGAAAACAATCATAAACATTAATCGAGTATTTCAATTATTTATTTGTGGGTTGCAACACTCAGTTTTGATACTGAAATTATTTTATATTTGTGGCGACCAAAGATTACAGTGAATATAAAACGGAGCGATTTGTTTAGATTCCTTCAGCTACAGACGACAAAGGAGGACTCGAGTCACATTATATTACGTTACAGTAATAAAATATTTGGTCAAGTATTTGCGTATAAAATTCTTTCATTTACAACATTAAGTTTAGATTACCTAAGAATATTGCTCTTTATTCTTAACCTAAAGAGATGAGCTTCTCATAAAGTTTAACAGATTCAAGGTACACGAGACCAGAAGTAAATTATCTAGTATTTACACCTTGTTACACTTTACCAAGCAAATACCTACCTCGCGAACTTTGCAAATGAACTTGCTAAACTTCACACTGGCAATATTATTTAATACCATAGCCCTGATAAATATTTCATCAGCAACTTAGCTTAATGAGACAAAGGCCCGACTCATTAGAAGCTCCTAACTAAACATACTAATTAGTGGTAGTGTAATGAAGTATGTTGTTTATAGTCTACAGTCTACAAGGGCAGAGAATATATGACTATTGAAGTACAGGGCTAAGATCTAGATAAACTATAGCAACAATATGTAAAACAGAGAGAAGAGAAGAGAAGAGAAGAGAGGAGGAGATGGTCAGCAGCCAAAGGTCAACCCCTTAAAGAGTGCTTGTATAATCACCTACAGTCGTCGCCTATGATTGTAGCTGTAAGTATGTGTGAAATATGTATATATATATTTATTTATTTTATTTATGTAGCCTTTATTGTACACCAAGATAATAAATTACCTTTTATTTATTTTTATTTGAGCCTTATATTTAGAACATACAATTGGCCGCCATATCGCATTCCGCGATCTCTTCCAGGCAACCTGGTATGGAAAGAAATTGACTGGATATAAAATGGGGTTGCACATGGTGCATTACAAAACAAGTTAAACAATTATTGGTGAAGAAAAAAAAAACTTAGTATTTATACTTAGTAGTAGTAGTTGATTGTTGTTTGTTTGTTAGTGTTATGTTCTGTGTAGTTATGAATCTTAGTTACTTACCTAAATAAATTATATTAGCATACCACCGACGTTGTGTGGAGATCGATACGGTGAGCGTTGGATTTTGAAATGAACTCATGCATAGTTTAAACACAAACGAAATCTGAAATTGACTGGCCTGTCGGTCTAGTGGTTAGTGACCCTGACTGCTACGCCGGAGGTCGTGGGTTCGATTCCCACCTAGGACAAATGTTTGTGTGATGAGCATAATCATTAGTTCTGTGTGTAATTTATCTATAATATGTATGTATTTAGAAATATATAAGTACGTTTATCAGTTGTCTAGTACACATAACACAAGCTCTGCTTAGCTTAGGACTAGACGGCGTTGTGTTTTAGTTGTGGAATATATTATTATTAATTATATTTACAGAATGTATCAACGTTTATAACACAACTTAAAATGTGACTCGAGTTTTGTTTGCCGTCTACAGCTGTGTAGTAAGACAAATCTAAAAAAATAAGCTGTTATCTACATACTTACTCGCCACAGAAGATCTACACTAATATTATAAAAAGGTAAAGTTTTTTTTTGTTCGTAAGAGGTAATCTCTGAAAGTACCGGTCAGATTGCCAAAATTACCGATAGAAAGCTTGTTTATTCCTGACAGTTACAGACTATATTTTATGTGCGCGGGTAAAAGCTAGTATAAAATAAATAATTCAGTACCAAAAATAATAATAATAAGTCACAAATAATAGTACATTATGATATAAGTGTGTAATGTTAGTGATTACCGTCGAGGCGGTATTTAGACCCGAGCCGTGGCGAGGGTCTTAAGAGGAAGGTAATCATTAATTACTCACGTTTATCATACGACGTTTTTCAATACACTTGTGAAGAAAATAACTAAAACTAGTAAAATTGGCGCGCCCATATTTTTTTTTATTTACCTTTCAATACACTTACTGAAATGAATAAAAGGAGGTTGACCGGTGACTCGTGGGGGACGACGCGCGCTTAGCCTGATACGATACATGAAATAAAATTAAAGTTGGGGGAGGTTGAACAATAAGGTTTTAACTACATTATAGCACTAGTGCGTAATGGTAATCAAAATGTCACAGTTTGATAACAAGATTATGTACCTAAGTGCAGTTCAATAAGAGTCACTGTCTGAGCAAGTGTATTAAAAATTAAATTAGATGGTCAATTATTGTATATGCTAACAAAGAATCCTAAAAATATTCAAACAAATTTAATTTTAAAAATTCACGCTTTTTGTGAAGTTACTTTAAAATACTTCGGTCGCGGTGCCGCTTCACACGTCTCAACTTTGGTGGTTTCAAGGCTTAAATAATGTATGTAAATTAAATGGCGGGATCATTTTAGGCTTGTTATCTTTGAACATAAGACGTGTAGTAACACTGGCGGTATCTTGCTGTTAATTACTGACGCCACGGTTGGTAAAGTGGTTGAGCAATTTGGCTGCTGCGTTGCGTTTCGTGGATTCGATTCCCGTTCTGAAAAATACTTTAGTAAGGCCTACAGGAAACGTTCCGAATCGTGTATGTTTGTTACTTCTTCACGGCTGAAAAGATTTCGATAAAACTTGTTATACGGGTAGACCGTATCCTGGAATAGTACATTTTTATTTCAAGAAGAAGAAGAAGTATGTTTCCTTTTGATAACTTTCAATAATTACGTGGGTAAGCTAGTATGTACATTTATATACTTGATACCTAATATTTAAAAAGATTAAGTAAATACTATTTATTTTTTATTACTTTTTACCTTTACATATACTTATTGATGTTGTGTTGTGGCTGATACATTTTTTGTATAGTAAAATTGGCTCCGCGTGCTAGTATTCATTTTGGGTGCTACGGCGTAGTAGGTGCTACGCAGGTTATATTCGTAGCAAGCGTAGCAAACGTGTCGAGTCGTGGTGGATTTAATTAGCATACATTTTTATTATATACAGAAGATAATTATGTATATCACCGATCAATTGCAGGAATTATGTTGGGTTGGCAACCGTCAGGTACCTTTTTTTTTTCAATAATCATGCTGATGGAATGGAAACCCAAATTATGGGAAGAATTTAGTCGATCCCAGTTGGAAAAAGACTAAGAAAAAAATGATACATAAAATTATACAAAGACAAGGTACGTAAACAAAAAACAGTACGGTATTAGTGAATCACTAAATATTCCAAACGACACCGAATAAGGAAAACACAAGGCATTTGTATAAGCGAAGGTAGTTCAATATTAGTAGATTTTATATGTAAACATCCAAATTCCTGGAGCCATATGTACGCAAGGTGACGTATCAAGCCATACATTTCCAGTATAATCTGACCTTATACTATATAAATTTCCTCTAAAATGCCAGAACCAGAAGAAGTGTTTTATCCTTACAGGAAGTAAATTTGAATAAGATGACTTTAAACAACTTAAGATAATGTTAGTTTTGTGTCGTCACTCTTGCATTGAAACGAAACTGAAAGAAAGAATAACATAATTATTAATTACATAAAGTTTTTTAATGTAATAACATAGTTACATAGTGTAATATACACGGTTACATAACGTCAATAATAAAAACGTCAAAACAGACCTTTTATGTTTTGACAACTTTAATACTGCGTTATTAGGGTACACGCGAAAAGGTAGGGTTCCTATCTACTACGCCCAAATGCGAATTGGGTAAGTTACTTCTAAATTCAGATACATATGACCTGCGGCTATTTTCCCGACGAGGTTGCGGTCAGTTTGTATTATGAATAAATTCGACTGGTCTTCATAATTGAACACGGCCTTTCAACCTGACTTCCAGGAAAAAATATCATAAATTCAAACTCAAAGATCGACTTTATCATCGCTTAGTCAAAGACATTATTCCCAAAAAATGGACAGAGGAGTAAAGGAAAACATCATGACTATTTTGGAAAACATTGTCCATGTATCAATTATATAGCATATGTATAAATCTGAGTATCTATTATCCATACTATAATATTATAAATGGGAAAGTGTGTGTGTGTGTGTGTGTGTCTGTTTGTCCGTCTTTCACGGCAAAATGGAGCGACGAATTGGCGTGATTTTTTAAGTGAAGATATTTGAAGGGATGGAGAGTGACATAGGCTAACGTCATTAGATGATTGTCATTAGATGATTTGCCCACAAAAAAAAAAAAAAAACGCGAGCGAAGCCGCAGGCAAAAGCTAAAGATTGGCCTACCACAACGACCGGTCCTGCGCGTCTCGCATCCATCAGATCCATCGCAACCCTCACCAGGTCATTAGTTCACCTTGTGGGAGGTCTACCAACGTTGCGCCGCATTGTAAAAAGGTGGACTTAATAGCCTTAGGCTCTATAAGTTGGCCTCATATTAGTTCGAAATTCAAATTTTTCTTCATGACGGTTTTTATCAAGAAAAATTACTCCAATATTACCGAGAACATTACAATGAATATTATAAAAACTGGGCAAGTGCAGGTCGGTCTCTCGCACTAAGGGTTCCGTACAAACTTCCGGAATTGAACTATTTATGTACTACGAGTTCCAAATGAGAATAGGAACGATTCCTATGTTTTGACGTCTCGTCGTACTGTCAAATCGAATAAATTTTGGTATTGGAAAGAACTTATAGATGATTAAAATTGAAGAACTGGATTCTGATTAAACTTATTTTGTTCACAGTTCATAAATAAATTGAAGTTTTCGTAAATTAATTACTTTCTTCGATTTGACAGTAAATCGTGACATCACAACATGGCGGGTGATCCTATTCTCATTTGGAACGCATTGTACATAGATAATGTAAATAGTTAAATTCCAGAATGGAGTCAGGAAGATTATTCCGTGTCGCAAAAAAGTTTTTTTTTTAAGTGATGTAACAACAAATTTAGACCTAGCTTTATACTAATATTTAGGATTCTGGGTCAAAAGAAAGTACCCTATGTATTTTAATTCCCTTGAGAGTGTCTATGTATCTTCTTTTTTCCTTAACTTAGAAGTTTGGTTTTTCACAGCTTCAAAGGACGCAGACCTGACTAACGGTTTTAATTTTAACTCAATACCTCTACGCGTTGCCGAGGTGATCCTATGAGGTTTCCGTTTTTGAGGTAGGTACGGAACTCTAAAAAACAAACTATAAGTCGTCTTCAAGTGAGATTGTGAGTGTGTATAAATAGGTTTGTATTTCTTCACGCCCGAACGGCTGAATGAATTTGGATAAAATTTAACACATAGATAGACCATGTCCTGGAATAGCTTACAGAATACTTTTTATCATGCGTGTATGTTTCCTCGGGACATTTTCCCACCAAAACACGGGCGAAGTCACTGGCAGCAGCTAGTAATACATGATCTAAAGCCGACGTAAACTTAACCCTCTAAATCTATTTCAATAGTAACAGTAATACCCTACTACGGATGGCTTCTTCTATGTAAGTAGCTATTAGTCTCCGAGTAAAGTTCTAGCTAGTCAGACGTCCCACAATGGCGGGTTTTAGTCTAACAATACTATTGCCTGTACTTGCAGCTGTATTAAACTAGTCCGGATTCAGCTTTGACGGTAATATTGCTGGCTAGGGTTCGAGTTGTTCTGAAGAGTTACCGTGGTCCTGTAGCGCAAGGGGCAACTGAAAGAACATAAATTGGTTTTAATCTGTAAAATCTGGCAGTCCTTCTTGCTCCATTCAGAGCTGGAGGTTGTGTGACGATTCCTCACAGAAAAAAATACTTTTTCTTTTTTGTCCAACGGTGGATGTCCTTCGGCTGAAATAATGATAATTATTATTATCAAACTAAAATGAGTATTTACAATGATTGGCTAATTTGTATTGAATGTTGTACAATTTGTTTGTGTTTGGTACAATTTGTAAGTTCTGTAACGGCCAGGTGGCTAAGCGTGGGGCGGCGAGCGGTAAGATCAAAAATATGCAAATGTTTATTTATTTATTTAACATTTAAAAGGGCTCATCAACGGCAGAAGTAATTACAGCCGTCGGCACGTCGGCGGCAGTTTTTAACGCGTCGATGACAGCCGTTGACATTTAACAATTCATGTACACACTTAACTTTTATAAGTAAAGAAGACAGAAACAGAAAAATAGGTACATAGGTGATGCTTATTTCTAACGAAATCTCTTCCAGCATACCCGCTAAAGTAGAATTGGAAAAAAAGAGAAGTAGACACCGTTTGAAGCACGCCCCGAGACGCCACTCATAGTGCCCCGCGCCCACTTGACGAAGTCACCCCGCTTGCCGCGCACCCCGCCGCGCTGCTCGCCGCTGAGACCGAAGTCACGACCAGGCCACAAAATATATAGGTACAGTAGTCAATCTACATACAAAGCGTGCTCGAGTAACGCACACATAAGCACCGCTCACGGACACAATATCTTGAAGCGCCTTGAACTCACAACAGTTCCGGCTCAAACGCTCATTAGTGTGCGTCCACTGAGCGTAGGTATAAAAAGTGAAGTATAGACATGAGATTGTCTTCTGTACCTATATATCTTGTGACCAGGCCCCATCCGTAGTGGTGTGTTTGTAAGAGATTATATTTTCTCGAAATTACGTTTATTCACGAAACTATAAGAAGCGTCACTAAATATCCTTGAGTGCCATCGGCAGCTTTTTATTCTGAAAAACTACACAGGTGTTGTATCCGGCCTAGGGACTAGGCTAACAAACAATTATAATATAAAATTTATTCAAGTCTCAATATAAAACAAAAAAAGTAAAGTAATATTTACTCTGGAGGCTAAAAAACTTTTATGAGAAAATATTTTTAGGACGGTAACTAAAAATATAAATCAGTGTTGCTTTTTTAGCTGAACAGATTGGAGTGGCTGTATTTTTCATGAATGTTAATATTTGTTTCTCACAAAATAAAAATGCTAATTAAAAAAAAAGCGGTTATAAAACTGTCTGGAGGATACATACAGTAGAGGTGTGCCCGCCTTGAGTGGAGCACTGCCATGTTCTAGTGGAGGCGATCGGTGGTAGTGATACCTTTCGCGCCTTGGTTCAGGCCAGGGTCCAACAAGACGAAATGAGAGGCAGTCATCTATTTCTGCGAAGTAGTAATAATAGCGAAGGAGATGGCTGCAACTGTGAAGGATCGGAAATCCTCACACTCTAGTCACCGACTTATAGAGATGCCATGGGCATTGGGAGTCGCAGGGCAATCCCCAGTAACCGCAGGCGCAAGCTTGTGGACGACAAGCAAAGGATTATCAATTCGCCATCTGCGAAGCAGTAATGCTAGCAAAGGAGAAGGCCGCATGCGTGAGGCAACGGCGCTCACGCTCCAGCTGCCGCCGGGATTCTGATCCCGATTTTACGGCCACTGTAGGCGTGGGCTTGCGGACGGTGACACGGACGGCGGCATCTGACCGAGCCCAAAACGTGAAAGGCGCGTATTGTCCTACGCGCGCCTCAAAGAGTTGTCAGCAAACCACTAGGGCTCTGCAGGATGACGAAGCCGATTGGAGCCAAGCATCTGTTTCTGATAGGAAGATTCGGTCGCAGTCGAAAGGCAACGAAGGAACAGGAGGAGGAGGGTTTTCAGTCAGTCAAAGTCTGACACTATCTTCCGCTCCAACCAAGAGCGGGGGATGTCATTGGATGATTTTGCTACCTAAAAAAAGGGTCATCGATGGCGCGTTGTATTCTACGCGAACCTCAAAGAGATGTCAGCACAACCGTATCTAAGGGCCAAGCAGAGCCGATGTCCTCTAGACCCAAGGGGATGCAAAAAGCAACTGAAGGACAGATTGGTCTAGTCAGTAAAATCTAGAGCAAGAGAAGTAAAAAAAGAGTAATAGTGGTAATGTCACCCAACTCACGAGTTGTATACATCGCTAAATTTTGATCATTTTAATCCCGTGGAGGGTCGATCCGGTACATGGAACACTATCGATTTGTAACGATAAAATTAAAAAATAAAGTACCTTTTTTAAACTACTATTAATTTACGAATGTACGAAATTAATTTCTTTAAGAAAACATCAGCTGAGCGTTGCGCACTAACTACCTAGTTAGTGTGCAACGCCGACTACAGGAAACTTAACGGTGTATTGTAGGTTTAAATACGAGCCGGCGCTTCACTTTGTGAAACTGTTTTTCTTCGTCACTTCACTTCGTTCTCAATGAAGGAAAACATCGTCAGGAAATCGGATAAATAATCCATCTACTCGCATGGGCTCACCGCGGTGTTAGGTTTATCACATCTCTTAAAGTACAGGTCAGAGTCCCTACGGTGGGAACTTTACAAAGCCGGTTATGTTCATGCAGTTGGAAGGAAGGAAGTGGGTTCGTTCCATAATGAAGACGCATTACATTAATGTAGTTAGTGTTTGTAGTTGTAGGTTGTAGAAAAGGGAGTTAGTGATAGTTTGACGGGTGACAGAACAGAATAGAAGAAAAAAATGTGTTGCACCGACCCCAAGTAATATGAGATAAGGGCAGGAAGAAAAAGAAGAGTTTGTAGTTGTAGGTATCTAATGTTTTTATACCAGGTTAAGTTCGAATGTGTTTTGTTTGCAAGTAACAGTGGCGTAGCTAGGGCAATACCAGCGGTGCTCAGGCACAGGGCGAAGATCATGGAGGGGCGCAGAAATTATCAATCTAGGGCCAAGTTTTGGTAGTTTATAACTGCATAGGTCTATATTATTGAACGTGTGCATAAAAAAAATCGGTTGTAAACGTGCCCTGCCGGGATTGTCGCGTCTGTACGTGTTTGAAGCTCTACATCGGTACACAAAATATATGCTTTAGTCATAGAGTTGCGGATAACAGCCCGATATATGTATAATACAATACAAGGCTCTAGCACACATAAGAGGTAAATAGGGGGTAGTGCTAATGGGTGTTGTGTTTGAAGCACTACGTCACGCCTATTTTTCATCCAGTCATGTTTTCGGCGGCGGAGACCTCTCGCGCCGGGCCCTGTTCGAGGCCATGATCCGGAGCCAGGAAGAGTGGCAGGCGGTTGCCGACTTCTGCGAAGCAGTAATGCTCGCTAAGGAGGAGGCCGACCGCATCAGACAACGGCGCTCTCGCCGCCGCCGCCGGGATTCCGATCCCGATTTCCAGCCACCGTAGGCGCGGGCTTGCGGACAGTGAGCAATAGGTAGCTCGCTGTCCGGCCGTCCGGTAACCGTCCGGACCAAGCCCAAGTCGTCGACGGCGCGCGCTGTTCCCGCGCGCCTCAAGGAGTTGTCAGCAACAGCAGGGGCCCAGCCGGGTCGAAGCCTACTGGGGCCAGGGTTATCCGAAAGGGCGCTCGAGCCCCGGTACGAAGGCTAGAAGGAACGGGATGGGTTTTTTAGTCAGTAAGAGTCTGACACTATCTTCCGCTCCGCGCAAGAGCGGAGGTTGTCATAAGATGATTTTTCCCATCGAAAAAAAAAAAAAATCCAGTCATGTTTCTTTCTATTACTTGAACCAGGTAACATTAAAATGGGAAGGGGGGCGTTGTACAACCTAGCACCGTGCGTTTAAAAGACTACTTACGGCACTGGTAAGCAATATATTATCAGGAGAACTTTGAGATCACAGTATAATAAACAAAGTTTCTAGCATCACACGGTATACCGTGTGGTTTACAGTGTGTTCTAGAAACTTTCAACTTTGTTCATAAATATGCATCGCTACTGATACAGTTACTGTAGCTTATGCTTAACTAAACTGAACCTTTTTTTATGATTTTATTTACTGGCAAACTTTGAACACAAATAGTTGTGAAAATAAACTGAAGAAAGACTCCTTGAGAGACTCATAAGATGATAGGTAAGCATAGGAACATAAAACAAAGCAAGGAATACGAAATATAAGTTAGACAGCCGAAATAAAAGGGCGTGGTGTTCCGTCGCATCCACGGACAGGTGCCACAAAATAGCACGAAGTTTTAAGGCCGTGGTGTCCTTCGCTTCCACGAGCAATGTGTTGCAAATGTTACTAAGGGCCTGTGCACACAACGTTTTTTAAACTCGACGTTGACTCGCGTTTCAGAAACGCCTATTAAAGGTTTTCAGGCTACGTCTGACTCGCATGCGAATCGCGTCAGTATCACTAAAAACGCGCGTCAACGGCGCGTTTAAAAACGTGATGTGCACAGGCCCTAAAATAGTCCTGAGTGTTATTTACTGACAATAAGTTAAATTTGATTTATACACGTTAGGCTGTAAATGTATGCCTGAAAATAAATTATTTATCTTGTGAATTAAAAGCCAGCCACGTATTAGATACATTCTTTCTCGTTGTATCGTTAACCTTATTATTCTTCTCTAAAAAAACACAGCAAATCTAGATTGTATTTGGTTTAAAATGAAGCAAAAATAAAAAGCTGCTCTTAAAATGTCTGGTGGAACCCGTGGCTCAAAGACTGCGGGTACAGACATTCCATTACTATTCTATTTTAAGAAGGCTAAAGTACTGAGCTAGTACAAAAAACTCTCAATGTTTAGCGTTCCGTACTTCAAAAGGAAGAAACGGAAGTCTTATAGGATTACTTTGTTGTCTGTTTGTCTGTCTGTCTGTCGGTCAAGACCCTTGAGTTTGGTATCAAGTAAGGTTTTATAGCACAGTTAGGTTTAGAAATAAATGGTAAAACTAAAATTTCTAGTTACCTAAGAATATGTCACAAACAAAAACTTTTTTTGTACTACTTTGGGCATTCTCTTTTGGCATAAAGTGAGGTATATATAGTACAGGTGCAGGAATTAATCTGAAAACAGTTAAGTTGTTACGTCACAAAAAAAACTCGCGATTCGAAAAATTCATCGAGACTTCATTCGGTAACTGAATTATTTATATAAGTTAGTTTGTAAGAAAAGAGAATTAGCGATAATTTGACGGGTGATAGGAATGAATGGAAGAAAAAAACATGTTGCGCCGACCACAAGTAATAAGGGATAAGGGCAGGAAGAAGAAGACAGGTTAGTTTGTACGGAACCCTCAATGTTCTAGTCCGACTCGCACTAGCTTAGTTTTTTAAAACCGTCTAGTAGATTATCCAACGAAATAAATAACCAGTTGCTTTTTTAGACTTAACATTTTAAAAGCGTAGATTTGTAGCGAAAACATATTCAAATGTGATTTGAAGCGACTACAGATTATATTCAGGGGTGAAAAGCCTCAATTTGAAAAAATCTGAATTAACATCTCGTTTGTATTCCTCTGAGGTTTAGATAGGCAGATGTTAGAATTTGGATAAGCAAAACTATGTGCAAGATATATTTTTTTGCCTAAGAGCTGTGTAAATGGTGTTTTTTTTAGGTGGAAAATCTACATTCCAGGACTACGGAGGTTCATTTGCACTTAACCCATGACCCCAGTAGGCTTCGACTCTGCTGAGCCCTACGATTTTCTGACATCCTGAGGCGCGTGTGGAACACAATGTGCCATCGACGACTTGGGCTCGGTCCAGACGACCGAACATCGTGATATTCATTGCTCGCCGTCCGCCAGCCTGCGCTTACCGTGGCTTGAAATTGGGATCGGGTTCCCGGCGGCTGGGGCGTGAGAGCCATACCCTCGCGCATGCATTGCCTATTTAGTAGTAATACTGCTTCGAAGAAGGAAGCAACAGCTTGCCATTCCTTGTCACTCCGGCCCATAGCCTGTATCAGGGCCTGCCGTGAGAGGTCGTTGTTAACGATTGCCCCTATGACGACATGGTGGTGCTCTGCCCAACCAGGATACACCTCCGCCGTATAGTTCAGCGTGTTCTCCGGGTGGTCAACACAGGGGTGACACTTAGGCGTTTCTTCCGCACGAACCCGGTGCAGGAACCTCCTGAACTTACCATATCCGGTGAGAACCTGCGTCATGTGTAAGGTGAGGACGCTGTGTTGTCTTTCCAGGCACTCTTCAAAGTGGGGAATTACCACCATAATTATGGCGTGCCCAATAGAGCACCCAAAATGGGATGTAGACTTATCCTAGATCAACCGCCAGAAAAGGTAGATCTACTTTCAATCAGCCTTTTTGAAAATCCAAATACAGTATAGAAAGTTAATCTAAAAAAGAGCAACATAACTATATCCTGATGCAATGAGTGTTCACGGAACTTTCAGTCAAAGTGGATGAAATTGGAAATTCAAATTTTTGGAAGCTTTTACATGTTAATGTCCAACTATGGAAGTTTGTGTAGTAGTTTGTTAGAACAAGATATTTATGCTCTTTTGACGTTACACTGACCTGAACTGGACTTGTACCTACCGTTTTAATTAATTACTATGAATATGTCAAATAATCGTCTGACACCACCGAACGCTACTGTGACGTGACGCGACGAGTCGTATGACGTCACGCTGTCGTTAGATGGGAGGGTATTTTACTATCGGAGCTCGCACCGCGTAGACTTGTTTGTTCGAAAACAATTTTGATTTGGAATCTTGCTATTTGCAATAAAATAAGTTGAGGCGGCAGCTCAGGTGGTGTGGACATGTCTCTAGGATGCCCGGACAGAGACTAACGAAGCGTATCTTCCATTCTGAACTCCAGCAAGGAAAATGAAGTCGTGGTGGATAGTTTCTACGTTTTAAGGATGTTCAGAATAGACCCGAAGAAAGAGCGAAATTGACCCCACGATTTGGGAGACACAATCTTAAAATCGGCCTGAGTGGAGACTTTATGTGCAGCGGCACGTACAGGCCATTGAGAATTAAAGGAGGTTGGAGTTAGACGAAAAACACGACGAACTCAAAGCTAGACCACCAAAAACTATAGTAAACTATAATAAACTATTACTACTACTACTACTACTATAATAACTATAGTAAACTATAGTTTTTGGTGGTCACATCGTTAATGGTTTTCTGATATGTACGCTCCGTGCTTGGAGTTTTTCGGCCAAGTTTGGATATACAAGCCACATGAGGGCACATAACAGAACAGCACATTTGAGCTCATAACCACCGTGGGGAGCTAATGAATGCGGTTGGTTTGACTGAAATCGGCTAGATAACATCACCATCATTGTTATACAATAATACATTATTCAGCAGTTTCACTTTTTCGTTATTAAAATAAAATCCTTGGATACCACATTATAAAACTGGCTTATAGGACAGAATGGAATAGAAAACGTGTTGCGCTGACCCCAAATAATATGGGACAAAGGCGACAAGATGGCGAAAATTGTTAGGCAGTGGCGTAACTATAGGGTGGCAAGACTTGCAAAATGCCATGGGCCCCTGGCCTGGTGGGCCCCCGATCCGACAGGTCACGAGCTCAAAAGAAGTGACCTAACATTAGAAAAAAAAATTATAATAGTAATTAAAGTCCAAATAAATTATTAACATATTCATAAGAAAAATATCAATTTCCACGTTGAAAGACGAAATAGTAAAGTCTTCGCGTACCTATTATAGAACTTGCTGGTTTATTAATAATAAAGAATTATTTCAGTACTCCAGTGATTTATCCAAAATAAATTACAACGTTACCATTTTCTGGGGCCCTATTGAATTATTTTGCCACGGGCCTGAGATGGTATAGTTACGCCACTGTTCTTAGGTAGGTATACTTATAAAGCAATAATGTTATTGTATCTTGAAGTAATAATTTACTTTCATTGACATACTACAACATATCCATTTTTAATTTCTGCCAAAAAGTTGCCGACGTAAGGGCACACAGCCTACATCCAGCGGATTCCCTTGACCCCGTCCATGTTATGAATGAAAAACCTACCCTGTCTTCCATTACGTCATCACCACCCTGGATCTTTTCCGCACTAACAGGAACACATTATAAAAGATAAGTGTCATAAAATTTTAACCACAGAGGATAAAAAAATATACAAGGTCTTTATCGCTGACTAAGGACATGAAAAGAGCGGAACCATTGATCTATTTTTGGGTCCCCGTTAAAACCCTTCACCAAAATAGTTTACAATAAAGTAGCCCTCAATTTGCGAAAGATTTAGGGTTCAATAAGGTGCGTGTACAGAATATTGTAATATAAATTCCTATCTGAAAATAGATCGTCCCATTCTCCATTGAAGCTGAAATGTTAACAGTTTTAGTTTGATTTTAGAGATAGCAGACACACTTGTGATAAAAGCCACACTACCACATCACTTTGATAAATGAATCAAAGTTAATTATAGGGCAATTCTTCGAATTCCAGTTTACATTTATTAGATACTAGCACTTGCCCACGGCTTTACTCGCGGACATAAAATATAGCCTATGTCACTTGAGAATAAAGCAGCTTTCTATCGGTGAAAAAAATTTTATTACTTTCGGAGTTTACCTCCTATTTTTGTTAGCCTGTTCTGTCCCACTCCTGGTCAAAAGCCTTTCTACACTCCTTCCATATTGTGCGCGCCCAGGCTTCTTCTTGCCGGTTCTGGTGGAATCTATATCGTCGCATCATCTCCTTCGTGGTCTGCCGCGACTCCGTCTTACTGTTTCAGGCCACCAACTTTGTACTACCTACAGTATGTCAGACATACGACAGACATGTCATGCCCAGTCCCATTTCAGTTTGGCGGCCTTTAGAGCTAGAGTCTGTCTAGAAAGTCAAACGACTTGGGTAATTATTAGGATTTAATGAAATCTGATATAATCAACACTGGTTCAATAAACAAGGTTGATTAAGAGACATTGATCATTGTTTACTAACAGAAAGACCTTATAAAAAGTATCGAATATAAGTATTTTTTAAATAATTAAATAGTATACAAAATTCCCAATTCGGTTAACTTTTTAGACAGACTATACATCAACTATTTTGGTTTCGGAGCGCAGTCTATTGTTACAAACTCGGTCACCTCCTATAAACAAAAATAAAAATTAAAACAATCTTTACATCTTTATAATATTAGTGTAGATTATGTGCGTTTAATAATAAATTGGATTTCTTATGAACAGGTGACGCAGCAGACAACAATTAATGCTTCGCAAGGCTTTTTTTATCTTCGTCCATTTCAGGTAATTACGTACTACGACAGTTTACTGTTTACTTCGCCGTCGTAAGTAGGACATCGGCCTCTATCTGATTTCTGGTCAGGCCAGGTTTTTTTTTAACTTTTATAACGCATTTTATGTCACAGAGCGATAAGATTACTACGTGTCAGTTTCATGCCTCTATTTTCAGTTAAGTTTAAAATAATGTGGGGTTTACGCAGAGGCTATTTTATGGTACTTAATTGCATTAATAGATGTGTTTTATTTAGTACTAGCTTCTGCCAGCGGCTTTGCCTGCATGGAAGTGGAAAATAAATAGCTTATGTTACTCAGTGAAGATGTAGCTTTCGTTTTGAGCGATTGTACACACGTTTGTACGAAATTTATTTGGTCAAAAATTTTAGTTTCTAGATCTTTAGACGTAACAACTTTATTGTTTTCAGAATTATTTCTGTACCTGTACTTTATGGCAAATTTTAGAATTCTAGATCAAAGGGAAGTACACTCGAGAGCAAAAAAATCGCACATGGGTTGTAATTTTGTTTAATACTGTTTTTTTCTTAAATCTAAAGATATTGAGTACAAATTATTAAGCAAAATTGAAGTATACAAAGTTAGCATTATAAAAACACAAAATTAAGATCATTGACCTTCATGTAACTCACAAAAACCAGCGGTATACCGAATTCCGCAAATTCGCCCATTTGCATTTCACTACTTGCACCTTTACCTGGAGCTACAAAAAAGGTGCTGTTTTGGAGTTTAATCAGTTTCCGTTAACGTTATAACGTCTCTATAAGAAACAGACGGATTTACTGGAAAAATATGGATACCACGCCTGCAGAAGCCTTTCAAGTTGTTGCCTTGCCCAAAGCAGGCCATAAACCAAATGAAGTCGCTCGACAGCTAAATTTCAGCAGCTTCCCTGTTTGTCTGGTATACCAGAGGTTTTAAGAGACCCGTGGGTATATTCGGCGACCAGGATATGGCCGGTGGCGCGTAGGATCAGGGCGTGATTATCGCTTTTCTGTAACAAGTACTTTGAGAAATCGGCCACTGAACAAGATTGAAGTGACACAAAAGCTTCAAGAGGTTCCCAATGTCAGTACAAATCAGTAGACGATTAGGAAAAAACTGGATGAAGCGGGCCTGAATACAGATCACTCAGCAAATGGAACCAAATTGACCACAGCTCACCGACAAGCACGGCAATAATTTGCCACGAAACACTTAAATTGGATGTTTACCTAATGGCAGGCTGTTGTGTTTTTAATAAGTGCAGAATGACTTAGATAACCATGATGGATGCTGTAGGATCTACAGAAGGTCATCAGGGCAATTTTAACAATACTGCATAAGCGAACAAGTGGGTTTTGGAGGCGTGTTGGGGTGGCATAATTTTTGACACTAAAACTGGCATTGTATTCATCACTGGGCCATTACTGGCCTGATATCGAGAGGGTTGACGGCTTTATGATACATCAAAAAATGCTCGAAGAATATGTGAAGCCACTTGTGTGGCCTGTGGTAGATTTTTTTTCCCTAATGCAGAACAACACCAGATCACATGTCGCTAGAACAGTTTGCGACTACATGTAAGACGTTGGAATCATTGCGATAGAGAGGAAAGCTCGTAGTTCTGATTTTAATCCAATTGAGCATATCTGGAATGACCTTGAAAGAAGACTTAGTGCAAAAAGCCTGGCTCTCCACGCCTCCAAGAGCTTCAATTGGTCATTGACTAGAAGTGGGACGTTATATCCTAAGATTTCATGATAAAATTAATACGGTTGATGAAAAATCGAGTTACAGCTGTAAATAAGGCTAAGGGGAGGGAAAACACTTTATTGACAATCATGATGACCAAAAATTTTAAGTTTGACTCTCATTCTTTCTTAAGTGGAATTTGGTAATTATTCCCATTTGTTGGATTTTGTGCTCTAAACCGTTTCAAGGATATTTTTTCACACTGTATTTCATATCATTGGAAAGGTAATTGAATAGGCTTTCAATTAGTACACGACATGTTTTCAGTTTCTATTCACATACATGACAAGAAGTGATTTAACAAAAATATGATGTGCGATTTTTTTGCTCTCGAGTGTATAATATATGAATATGAATTTTGATTCTCTTGAGAGTATCGAAATATACATACGTTATTCGCGACATAAACGACCGTGTTTTTTTTTCGTTAACTTAGAAGTTTGATTTTTTTACAGCTTCAAGGGACTCCGCGCGTTCCCGAGATAAATCATCTAACAGACTGACAGACGGACATCAAAATGATCCCAAAAGTGTTCCGTTTTTTATTTTGAGGTATGGAACCCTAAAAAAGATTTGTAAATTCGAAAATATAGTTTTGTTGCCATAGACATTGTTAAAATAAAACAAAGCCCTTTTCAAGAATGGAAAGTAAAACACAAATAATTGGATATTGAAAATACTCGTAGCTAGCTAGGCTTCTAAAAATTCGAAATAATAAAACAAGTCTGTTTAATATTTCGAATAAAATTTGAGAATTACGTAAAAGACAGTCATATTTTAGTCGAACGACATTCGTTATCGGGTCCCTAAAAGTAAATTGACCTAAATCAGAAACCATTGAATCGTCCCTAACTATTGTTTAACATCAACAGACAAGATAAATATTATGTTTAACAAAGATAAAATATTTTAGTGAAGAAGATATTTCGCGTAAAGAAAATTCCTTTTTTAATTAAGACACCTTGTAAAATGGAAATTCTGTATAAATTTTACCTCGATACCTTTCTGGTGAGTTGCGCAGCACTAGTTTGGAACTTTTAATTATACAATGCAAATGGTAGGTATACCTTTAGATTTAAAGCTTTGACTTATCTTTATCTTTTTAGAATACTCCTGTACGTGTGTTTGTCACAAATTCCTCTTAAACGGCTTGACTGATTTGGATGAAATTTTGTGTAAATGTTTTGTTTGTGTGGGTCTCTGGATAGTTTGCAAATACAATTGGAACCGGTAGGTGGCGCTACAATCGTTTTTTTTTTTAACAAACGATAGCTTACGTGCAGGAGAACGTCTGCTGGGATGGCTAGTTTGTATTTATAATTCTTACATGTGTTTGTCAACTTATTCCTCCTAAACTGCTTGACTGATTTGGAAGAAATTGTATGTATATTTGAGTGGGTGGGTCTCTGGACGGTTTAAAAACACATTTGGACCTGGCAGATGGTGCTGCAATCGAGTTCTTGTTTTTTTTTCTGACGTAATGGCAGCTTTCGTCAGAAAAACGTTATATTTTTGTGTATATATTTGATTGTACTTTTGTTTTCTAATTGATATAAACTAGTGCTTGACTGTTCATTCATTCAATTCATAGTGGTTCTGAAATTATATTACAGAAAGTAATATGATTTAAGTGCTTGGATTATGGTTACAGCTTCATTTTGTATAGGCTTATATATAAAATTCTTGTGTCACAGTTTTCGTTGCCATACTCCTCCGAAACGGCTTGACCGATTCTCATGAAATTTTGTGAGCATATTGAGTAGGTCTGAGAATCGGCCAACATCTATTTTTCATAATAATAAAAAAAAAATAGGCGGTACGAAGTTCGCGGACACAGCTAGTATATAATATATAATGAATCGCAGTTTTTAACAGTTTTACTTATAGATAATGGTGCAAATTTTTTTATTTAACTTTCTACGAAGAAATATCAAGGTAAGTAATACTTATATGTAGGTACTTAATAGATAGGTATGAGTAGATATCGTAATTAATATAACACAAAGAAATACTGACAGTCGTTTATACCACATAAATCGAAGGACTGGAATAATTATCCTGCTGGGGTCTTCCCATACAATTATTATTTTCGTAGGCGAGGGCTTGCAGACAGCGAGCAATGAGTAGTTCGCCTCCCGACCGGTTGTAACCGATCGAGCCTAAGTCGTCGACGGTGCGTAGTCTTCTACGCGCGCCTCAAGGAGTTGTCAGCAACTGTAGAGGCCCAGCAGGGTTGAAGACTACTGGGCCATGGGTGGAGAAAGAGGTCCCCGGGGCCCCGGAAAAATGGCAAAGAAGGAACAGGAGTGGGTTTTTAGTCAGTAAAAGTTTTACACCATCTCCCGCTTCCCCAAGGGCGTGAGATGTCGTTTAGATGATTTTCCAAACAGACCGACTGCATCTGGACTGCGTCATACCCACCCGCCCGCACGCTCCGCCCTCCCGCGCATGGTGCAGTTCGGATGCAGTCGGTATGCAGTTCACACGACTGCACGTTTGATTTGCAGTTCTATTGCAGTAGTGTTTGCAGTTCTATTGCAGTCGTGTCAACTGCATTCAAACTACACTTAAACTGCAATTTGCAGTTGAAATGCGGTCCGTCTGTTTAGACCCTTAGGTGTCTTCAAGGCTAGAATAGGCTCTTTAACTAGTGTACTTCACCATCGCTATTGCATGTGTGTCTATTTTTTAGGGTTCCGTAGCCAAATGGCAAAAAAATGGAACCCTTATAGATTCGTCATGTCTGTCTGTCTGTCTGTCTGTCTGTCCGTCCGTATGTCACAGCCACTTTTTTCCGAAACTATAAGAGCTATACTGTTGAAAATTTGTAAGTAGATGTATTCTGTGAACCGCATTTAAGATTTTCACACAAAAATACAAAAAAGCAATAAATTTTGGGGGTAGCCCATACATAGAAATGAAACTCAAAAATTTTTTTTTTCATCAAACCCATGCGTGTGGGGTATCTATGGATAGGTCTTCAAAAATGATACTGAGGTTTCTAATATCATTTTTTTCTAAAATGAATAGTTTGCGCGAGAGACACTTCCAAAGTGGTAAAATGTGTGTCCCCCTCCCTCTAACTTTTAAATAAGAGAATGATAAAACTAAAAAAAATATATGATGTACATTACTATAAAAACTACCAACGAAAATTGGTTTGAACGAAATCTAGTAAATAGTTTTTTTTTAATGCTTCATAAATCGAAAAAAATACACTATTAATAAAACATCGATCAAAGTTACAACACATTACAAGAACTTTTATATTATGTTACTTGCTGCTACGGAACCCTTCATGGGCGAGACCGACTCTCTTTTGGCCAGTTTTTTGGATCACTACTTACCGTCAGGTCAAATACTAGTTTTTATCAATAAAAAAAGTTGAATTATACAAAAAATCATACATCCCTGTAGAATTAAAACGAGACCGTAATTTAGACTCATTAGTTAAAACGTGTGCCAAATTTGTTTCAACCGTGTTTCAGAACTGCTTCAGCAAATGTTTCAAGCGCTTAAGTTTTGGCGTGCTTTTCAAATTACATTTGCATATGGCTGACCACAAAAAATATGTGTTCCTATTATTATTTTTTGTTGTACTTTTGGGTACAAAGTTGACCAGTTTACGCTGTGCTCTCTATTGTAATGTACATTTTACAATCAATTATTTTTTTAAAGAGTAACCTAAGGTTCTTTTCCATAAGAAATGAGCAATTGAAACCGTGTGCTAGCTTCTGATGTATAAGTGCCCATGCTGGCCTGTGTGAAATAAAATTAATAAAATAGACTTTGACCCCCTTTTTTTGGTGAGAAAAACATCCAATGATAACCCCCGCTCTTGGGCGGAGCGGGAGATAGTGTCAGACTCTTACTGACTAAAAAACCCACCCCGTTCCTTCAAGGCTTCATACCGGGGCTCAAGTTCCCTTTCGGATAACCCTTGCCCCAGTACGCTTCCACCCGACTGAGCCCCTGCTGTTGCTGACAACTCCTTAAGGCGCGCGGAAACAGTGCACGCCGTCAGCGACTTGGGGACTTTGACGCCTGAGTTTGTTTCGGTGATTCTTCTCAGGATAGTCAGCTAGGAAACACCGACCTCATCTAGTTTAAATTGTCGAAAAAATTGATGTGCAAACGTGTTTTTAAAAAACCTTTTTTGCAAAATAAATGTCATTTAAATAATTTTGAGTGCGAGTTTGAAGTACGAGTATACTCGTACTTCAAACTCGTAGCTAGCTGCTAACTGTGATTTGTCCCCCTTGAATTTAGATTTTTTTCTAAGGCAACAAACTCCTGTGATAAATATACACAGGGTCATTTGTTAAACACCGGCAACCTCTCAGTGCTAATTTACTGACATCATAAACAACAACTATTGTTCTAAGACTTTTAAAAATTCATCACATTTTAGGTCATCAGATTTTCATACCAAAATAAAAATATTTAAATCGAACATTCTAAATATTACAAAGACTAAGCGAAGCAAGCGATAGCACAATAGCGGAGGGAAACGGGTACCGGGCGGCAGGGGTGCTTGGTGTGCTTGCGTAGCATCATACAACCTTAAGTAGTATACCTACCAAAATACCGAGTTGAAATGTATTAGATAGTACAACGAAATCTTGAAACTTTGTTTTGGTAAATGAATCATGCTGTATAAAAAGTCATAGAACAAAAGTTGTTGTGTATGATAATAGTGATACAGTTCTGATATGTTGTTAGCGTTTTACAAATAACCGTGTATTGGTATTCTATGTGCCATTTCAGAACATGGTCTATCCGTGTACCTAGTTTCATCGAAACCCCATCAGTCGTTCGAGCGTGAAGAGGTGAAAAACAAACACATACTTATAAACGTTTTTCATTATAATATTATGGTGATTGCGTGCTTGGTATAATTATGAAATTTTTTTGTATGGCGAGTCTAATTACTCACCAAATTATAGACCCTTGCTTTTTATGGAACTCTTAATGTAGTTTTTGATATCAGTTAATATTTATTAATATCAGTAAAAAGCTATACCGTGTACATAATGTGGATCGCAACTCATAGACTTTATTCAAGTACTCTTTATAACAGATATCAATATTTTTTTTTTCAAATCATGCCGCTTTTCCATTATCAGATTAATACCTTTATCATTTTAATAATAAGAAGATAAAACTCATTTATAATTACTAAAATATATTAAAGTTCAATATCAGTTAGTAAACACCGTTTATTGGGAACGGATAAAACTCATTTAATTCAAACAAGAAGTATTGTAGCGAGCAATTACTTAGTTTTATTATTCTTTGATTTTTTAGCCCATTTTACCGGAACTTTGGATCTTCCCTCAATTCGTGCCTATTAGAGCACAAATATGAACTTTTACAAGCCTTTTTAATTTTATTATCTTATCTTTCTTTTTTTCTACACTGTGATTTATTCTATACCCTATTCGAGCTGAGAATAGAAAAAAGAAGCCCTTTTTTACTGTCTGTTCAACCGTTTTTGACTTTTATTACTTTGGTGATAATATAACAAAAAGTTTCCATTTTCTAATGTTATTTTGAACAAAGTGTAATTTTATTGTGTACTAGCTTTTATCAGCGGCTTTGCTCGCGTGAAAATAAAATATATAGGCTTATGTTAAGTGATAAAGTAGCTTTTTATTGGTGAAATAGTTGTGAAAATCGATCCAATAGTTTTTAATTTAATCCGAACATACAAACAAACAAATGAAATTTTTTCTCTTTATTATATTAGTACCTAAAGAAACATTTTAGTTGATAAACATACAGATAGTACCTTTATTACTAAAGACTGTCACCAAAATCTTTTCAATTTGTTTAGAACTAAATGGGGCATTGTAATTTATAAAAGAAATAAACACTAATTCGAGTTTTTTTCAGTAAGAAATATTCAGACAGCTGTCATGCCGAAATAGTATATTACTTTAAGGTTTTTTAGGATTCCGTGCCTATTTTTATGGTGGGAAAAAATCATCCAATGACAACCCCGCTTTTGGGCGGAGCGGGAGATAGTGTCAGACTCTTACTGACTAAAAGACCCACCTCGTTCCTTCTAGCCTTCATACCGGGACTCGAGCTCCCTTTCGGATAACCCTGGCCCCAGTAGGCTTCGACCCGTCTGGGTCCCTGCTGTTGCTGACAACTCCTTGAGGCGCGCGGAAATAGTGCGCGCCGTCGTCGACTTGGGCTTGGTCCCGACAGCTACCAGACGGCCGGACAGCGAGTTACCCATTGCTCACTGTCCGCAAGCCCTCGCCTACGGTGGCCGGAAATTGGGATCAGAATCGATGGTTTTTTTCCCTTAAAGTTTTTGGGCCCAGCAGGTTGCCACGTTTATAAAGGCGTCAGTAGCGTTTTTTTTGTCCTCAGGTGAAATTAATATTAAAGACTCAGGCCTCCTGCCCTTTGGTTCAGTGAAATATTAAATTGTTCTGTTCTGGCGTATATTTCCCGTGGCAAAAAAACAAATAAGTAACATAAATACCACAAGTACATCATCATCATCGTTTCAGCCGAAAGACGTCAACAGTTGGACATACGCCTCCCTCAACTCCACTACAACTAACGGTTCTTGTACCTCTTGCATCAAACAGATTTCCGCGAATTTCACCAGGTCATCGGTCTACCTTGTGGGAGGTTTTCCATCGCTGCGTCTTTAGGTGCGCGGTCGCCAATTTGATGTTACAACGCAGATTTTTTTTTTTGTAATTCGGCAAAAAGAAATCGAGACTTTGGATTCGTGAATCAAAGTATTTTTAAACGACAAGGAAACTAGGATTTTTTTTGTCGGATTTCTAACTTTTGTAAAGTTTTAATAATTTTAAATATTTAAGGTTTGATTAAGAATTTTTGTATGGATCATTATTCATCCTGCTCGAAGGACAAAGGGTTTTTTGTATACAGCCTAATAAGCATATAAGTATAATCAGCCTTTTAATGTTCCCACAGCTGGGACTCAGGCCTCCTCTCTAGAAGAGGGAAGGAAGCATTTGCATACAAAGTATGATTTACACTTTTAGGTAAATATTTTATACCTCGTAGTACCCTCAGTACGTCGTCTTCGTCTCTAGAATATGATTTTTTTTCATGTACCACTGTGTTAATTAATGCAATTAAACAAAACTATACATTGCAGCTATTTAATTAGGGTGCCGAGCCAAAAGAAATTATCAGCAGTTGATTCGTTATTTTTAATTAACTCATAAATCCCCAAATACATATTGCAGCGGGTCCAATAAGGTTCTGCCACTAATTAATTATAGTGCCTTATTTATTGTTATAAGGAACAGTTACATTTGCATTAAAAGGTTATTAAAATTATGTAATTTAACTAAACCGTAAATAAACACAATAGAAAGACAATGAGAGAGCGAACGCCAGCGTTCGCTTGGGGTTTAATGAATTAATTATTAGGTAGGATTGGTCTACATGTATGTAAAGTTAGCGATTATATACAGGGTTATTTGAAAAACACTAGCAATTTCTTAGGTATTAGTTAAAAAATCATAAACAACAACTTTTGTTCTATGACTTTTAAAAATGTATCATATTTTTGTTAATCAGATTTTCATACAAAAATACAAATATTTAAAGTGAACGTTCTAAATATTACGAAGTCTATGCGAAGCAAGCGATAGTACAATAGCGGAGAGTAGCTGAACAGAAACTTGATCTATTTACGGGAGACCCGCACTAGTCGATCAGTCGCATTGCGCTTGCGTCACGTTATACGTGTTCTTGTAGCGAAATTTGGCAGTGCGGATCTTTACATGATGGTTTATCAATATTCTAATGTCGAGTACACGGAAATGGTGCGAATGCTTGCTAGGTGTACTTAATTATAATGTTTCGGAAGCCTGCTTACTATTATTACGAGAACAGTGCGCGAGAACCGTAAGTAGATACAGCAAAATACAGAGTTGAAATGCGTAAGATAGAACAACGACATTTTAAGGGTTTGTTTTTAGTAAATGTGTTATGTTTTGTAAAAAGTCATAGAATAAAAATTGTTGTTTATTATGTTCTTAACTAGCACCTAAGAGATTGCTAGTGTTTTGCAAATAACCCTGTATAGTTAAAAACATTTAAGATGCTTTGCAGATTATTTAAATAGACAGAAAATAGAATAGAAAATATGCTATTTGAGAATTTACATTTAGATGAGTTGAATTCCTGAAATTTACCATCAGGATTCACGTCTTGAGATTCGGACTTTCAATTATATTTAGTGCTATAATAGGTACGCATTTTATCTTACTTTCTTATTTTATTAAAAAAACTTAAAACTTAACTAAACTGTTATTATTACTATTATTATATATTATTATACTTGTTTATTCAGATATATGTACATATAAATGATATATTTATATATTCAATAGAAAATAAAAAACAATTAAAAATAAAAAAAAATAGTAGCCCACCGGTATCGGGAACGGGGTCCAAGCTACCGGCGGTCAGGGCTCCAGAGAAAGGAACCTCCTGACTATACGAGCCGTGTCCAGCAATACCGTTTTCTGAACTGTCCAAATCCAGCCGCCTAACGAGAGCCTCCTAAGGTGTGGTACCTTGATCGCAAAAGAAAGAGTTACCGTGGGGTAATTTTTTTTTCCACCTCTCCTTTCACATATCGCACCACCTATCCCTTTTGCAGAGAACGTACCCAAAATACCCGTAGCTACATTTTGTGTTCTATGATTGAGACATGAGGTAAACTAATTCAAAATAACGCCACGAAGTTTAGCGAAAATTTATTTGGACTTTCCTACGTATCAAATGCTTGGGCGAGATTCAAGACGATCAACATCGCTTACTATTAGGTGAGCTAGTGGTCAAACGGAAGTCTATCTACGCTAATACTATAATGAGGTAAAGCTTGTTTTTTTTTTGTTTGTAGGAAGTTATCTCTGAAAGTACTGATCCGATTGTTAAAATTTTTTCATCGACTGAAAGCTGCCATATTCTTGAGTGACACAGGCTATATTTTATGTAAGCGGACGAAGTCGCGGACAAAAGCTAGTCAATAATAAAAAAAGATGCCTGTCTTTGATCTAGGTTGATGGTTATGAAATCGGTTAAGTTAGTTAGGTAGTGTATTTTCTGTGAAGGTGTCAACGTAAAAAAATATTTATTGATTATTAGATTTTTTTTTTGATTTATGCGAAGTTGTTCGTTAAAAACACAGTGAGAGTATAAATCATTTATAGACTAATTCTACAGATAGCTTACTTCGACGCGAACATTTTAACGCACCGAGTATTATTTTGTATTGAAGAGTATATTACACGACATTATTTTTAGTTTATGCGAACCTGAATATAGTTTGTTCAGAATCAATAACTGAATGGATTCCAATTGTTTTTACACCATGTTATATTTTTGCCTAAATATATTTAAAAAGGACACAAGTTGGACACCACCGACACTAAGTACCAACACAGGTCATGACAGGTCATAGCAGGTTTTAGGCGAAATCAAACAGCCAGCTGTTTGCAAGTGCAAAACAACTTCTCAATCGCCTGGATGGCCCGGTGACCTTGTATTTTTCAGTTATGAAATTTTGTATATATGTAGATTCTTTACATAAAAATACAGGACACGTTTTTAGGGTTCCGCATATACTAAAACTAATATTGTAGGTATAATGAAACTTATTCCTGCAGCCTTGTCCCCTTCCGAATGTTGATGATGTATTTTGACTTAATAAAAAGTAGTTTATGACACATTGAGAATCTGGTTATCAGTGAAAGAATTTTTGCTGTAGGATAAATTAATAGAGATCAGCAGTTTCAGGGCCACATGATTGTTTGAAAAAGTCAAAATAGCCTTGGAACGCAAAAGGCCACTCAAAAAAACAGATGTGAGATTTAGTCGATGAAAGTCTGACGATCCATCTCCCAAGAAAAAGAGATTAACACCTGCAAATAAATAATTTTATTATGTAAGTTGAGGTATGGATTTTTAAAAGTAACAGTTACATAACTGTATAACATAAATATATACAAGGTTATTTGTATAACACTAACAATCTTGCCGGACTCTACTACTAATGTCATAACCAACAACTTTAGTTACAAGTGAAATACATTAAGCGTTCTATTTATTATATTCATACTCAAAGGTTTTGTTTAGTCGTTAGAGCTAGCAAAAAGGTTTTGGCTTTTACAGAGCTTAGTCTGCAGAAAACTGGGCTGAAAGACTGGCAAAATTTTTTTTCATTGACATTATCCTGAATTTTCTTAAAAATTTCTTACTTTAGGAGTTTTTTTGCGGTGTGTAATTAGAATAACAAACATATTTTTTGGAAACTATATGCTGTTTAATAACATGATAGAATCTACTTGCGGCAACACTCGCTTATTTTTCATAGGGACACCATAGCGGCGCAACTAGTCGCCGCTACTAACAATATGTATGCAGCTCAATAGAGAGTTGCTTACCACTCCATTTGGTTGCGCCACGAATATGGTGGCGCGATTCCCGATTTGTACAACGAGTGTCGCCGCTGGTATCACACCCTTTAATTCCACTACAGGCAATGCACCAATAAGAACGCGCATTACGCAATTAACAGACCACGCACAATTAATCAACATAGCAAATAAGCATCTGTATTCCTTTTAATATTTAAAATACTTTATTGTAAATGTGCTCTATGCTATAAATAAAAGATGTTATTATTATTTTTATTATAATTAGATCGCAAGTTTGCTATTGGTAGTTGAACTATGAGCATTGCCCTACTTTTTGCACGCCTGCTCCCCCCATAATGCCATTCTAACCTCTTTCATCAGTTCTGTGATCGCATGTATAGCTCTCTCTGTAGATGGCCGTTGGGGCCGAAAGGTTCTGGAGTGGCGATCGCATACCAGAAGATGCAGCGTTGGAAGGCCTCCTACAAGGTGGACCGATGACCTGGTGAAGGTAGCGGAAAACCCACGGATGCGGGACGCACAGGAAAGTTCTATGTGGCGACGCTTGGGGGAGGCCTATGTCCAACAATGGACGTGTATCGGCTGAAATGATGATGATGATGATGTATAACTCTCTTGCCCTTATACTCACTAGTGCCAACAAGGCATTAAAACATCACAATACCACACCTGACCTTTTTGAAGGACACCAATAAGGTCACACTTTGTCCCTCGACGTCCCAAACCCGAGGGAATAACTTCCGTCTAACAAATTCCTTTTACTAATCGCCTTTCAAACATGACCAGAGCCGAATGAATATTGTATGATGTTTATACTTTTCTGAATAAATACGTTATGAATTGGATACAAAAATATTATCTTCACGGGAGGGAAAAAAAACACACAATCAGTTCTTAATTTACGTACGAAATTCTTTGATCCTTCGGCTGTACAGTGTTGTATAATTATTATGGATGAAGATAATATAGCACAAAGCGAATGCCTGCCATACACGCTAGGCTATACCTGACGGGTTTGTCTGTATAGGTGAGTGTTACAGGTAAATATGAGCGTGTATTTTGCAATTTTTTTTTATTATTTTTTATAAACTAGTACTTGACTGCGATCCCGCCTGATGGTAAGCAGTGATGCGGAGCAAGGAGCAAGATAACCGTAGAATAAAGGTCATTGACCCTCCTACATTCATTGTCATTTTTATTTTAAAAAATGGAAATATCTAGTAATTTACATGATCTAGTAATGAAAAGCTGTTCATTGTTTGTTTTTCGGATGCCTATGCAGAGATATTAGGAAAAGGTCAATGTACTTTAGGTATTCCACAGTTATCTAGTGCCTTCTATAGTATTTTTTTTTAATTGATATAAACTAGTGCTTGACTGCGATCCCACCCGATGGTACGTAGCGATGCAATCTTTGATAGTGAGGCGCACTAGTTTATGAGCCTATTCACTCTAGCCTTGAAGACACCCAAATTATAATCGGACGGGAAGACCTCAGTAGGTAGACCGTTCCAGTCTTTCGAAGTACGCGGTATAAATGACGAGGCGAAACGCTTAGTCCGGACCGTAGATGTTTCAACAACGTAAGGGTGGATACTCGCCGTCCGTCGGTTTGTCTGATGATAGAAATAGAAAATTGTGCAGGTTTCCCATACAAGCATAACTGACAGGTGTAACTGTACAGACAAACCAAGAAATACCATAACGTGTATGGCTTCCTTAAGTCGATCTCCAGAAACAGACATTTTGTTTACATATGACAGCACGGCATTCTACTGTATGTGTGAGGTACGAATAAAAGTTTTTTCTTTCTTTTCTTTCTTCTTTCTTTCACGGTTAGCGCAGTAGTTGAGCCATTGACTACTGTGCTGTGTTTCACGAGTTCGATTCCCGCACGGAACAAAAATATCAATATGGCTTACAGATATATGTACCGGGTCTGGGTGCAATGTAAATGCGAGTTAACATGTTGTGAATGCACCCACTACACAGAACCACTAATAAGGGGCAAAATGAAAAAAAAAAACGAAATTGATCAGACTTTGGTAAGTGTTTGTATCACTTTGCATAGAGTTTTATGGGTAGAAAATCATCAAATAAATTCTCTCACTCCGGGTAAAGTAAGTGTTTCATACTTTTAAGGGGCCGGCGACGGATAAATTTTCATACAAACGTAATACCACGATCATTTGCAGTTGGAACATATTTCCCTACGTCTTTCTTTTTAAAAAAAAAACAAAAAGAAATTTAAGCGAATTTTATTTCGCACTTTTTTACAGGCTTTGGCTTTTCCTGTATTAAAAATAACAATATTTCTAATATTCTCGACGTAGGGACCTAGATAAATGTTGTCTATAACTAAATATCATCATAATATGTTGGAAATATGCTCCAATTACAAATGAGCGTGGTATTACGTTTGTATGGAAATTCATCCGTCGCCGGCCCCTTAAAAGTATGAAACATTGATCAAAAGATAAAACGTGTGACGTCAACATGTAATAAAACGCAGAAATCACGCGACGACAAGGACATAATCATATTATAGGTAGATAACGTTTGTTTTGTAAAAAAATGTCTCAAAAGGTGAGCCATCCGCTGCCGTTAAATGGGCCGAAATAGCGAGCGAACATTCGAGAGTTATAGACGACAAACACAGGGGTGACAAATTGAAGGAATCGTCTAAAAATACGACCGAGTTTAGGAAGTTTTTGCACGTTCTTCTCCATAAAGATTTACGCTTTGGAACGTGCAACTTAGCTTCTGGGGCAATGGCCTGTTTTTCGATGCCGATTTCCAGCCACTGTAGACGCGGCTTTGCTGATGGTGAGCAATGGGTGGCTCGCTTTCCGACCGTCCAGACTGAGCCTAAGTTGTCGACAGCGCGTACTGTTCTCACGCGCCTCAAGAAGTTGTCAACAACCGTAGGGGCTTAGCTGGGTCGAAGCCTACTTGGGTCAAGGGTCTGCTTCAGAAAAGAAGGCTCGGCCCCGGTATGAAAGGATCGGGGTGAGTTTTTTAGTCAGTAAAAGTCTGACACTATCCGCTCCGCCCAAGTGGGGGGAAGTCATCTGGATTATTTTAACCCAAAGAAAACAAAAATAGTATGACGTTTCCATTTCTTTAACAGTTCAGTTTCGGTCGTCAAATGGATAGCGATAAGAGCTCGTGGTAGAGTCTCTGTTTAAACAACTTTCTAACAATTCTTTCTAAAATGTGAATATAAAATTTATATGCACATTTTAGAAAGAATTGTTAGAAAGTTGTTTATGGTTTCATTGAAATACAGCTATATACACCGGTTTTGAGTTTGAGTCGCTCAAAGTACAGAGCTTGTCTTTTATTTTCTTTCACTTGTTTCACATACTTTAGGAGCGCTTCAGAAGTTTCTAACAAAATGTCTACTTACTAAATATAATATTATGGAAGCGTGTTGTTTCTATTTCTCAAGGGGTTTAGATTCTAATAAACCCCGTGAGAAATAGAGGCAACAAACTCTTAAACATTTTCTGGTTTTGTAGTTAATTCCATATAATAAGAAGTGACCTTATATCTACTAAAATATTATGTCATTCCAGGGCCGTAACTTTCTTAAAATATTCCTCAGCTCTGGCCAAAGCCAGTTGTTTTCAGGTTTCTGTATGTGAAGCCCCCCTTCCCATACAGAACTTTAAAAACAACTAGATATATAGTATAGATAAATAAAGAAAAAGAAAGTAAAAGTAAACTCACATAATCCCCAAACTCAAAACTCATGTGATTTAAAAGAGTGTGCATGGAGGTTCTTGCACGTTCTTCTCCCTAAAGATCTACGCTTTGAAACGTGCAATTTAGCATCAATTATAGACGTCAAATTTTTTTGACTGACCGACATTTTGACAATTCAAAAGTTTCTGTATATGGTCTATTTGAAATGTTTCTGATTTCTGTACGTTTATCAACAGTTTACACTAGTTTTCACAATTATTAATCCTCCCGTGAGAAATTACTACTATCTTACCTACCTTAGCCACTAAGGGCTACTTTCAGAGAGTCATAAACGGTTTACTACGCGTTAACTATCCTCTAACTTAACAGGAAGTTATTACTGCGAAAGAGGACGTGTTATATACCTCTACCTCTTAACAGCCAGGAAATATCTAAGTACTTATGAGTTTTATTAGTCCATTATTCGAATTGCCAATCTGGTGTAAGATAATTTCTCACCTCTGTGTTTTTCTGTCAGAAGTATAGAATTCTGGTTTGGTCCCACAACTATAATTTTTTGTGATGGGAAATTGTTGATTAATCCCGCCTTAGAGTAGCGCGAGGTCTGTCAGACTTTGAGATGTGCCGTTGCGGGCAATATGGGAATATTGCTGGCGATATTGTCACCAATATTAATATTTTGGGCAATATTTCCGACAATATTCCTACCAATATTCCGACTTCACGGCAATATTGCCGACACTTCTCTAGTCAGACTTATACTGTAAGTATTTTAGTTGTTTTTAGCGTTCCAGGGTCACGGTAACTCTTTCAAACGTTCCCGTACCAATGCGCTAATTGACTGGGTCTCGGTCTTTAGCGGATGGTTGGACGGCGAGTTCCCATTGCCACTCGCAATCTCGTGCCTATAAAGACCATTGATTGCCCCGCGAGTCCCAATGCTCGGGACATTTCTTGTCACAGCGGCTGGGGTGTGAGGATGTCCGTTCCCTAATGTTTGCGACCATCTCTGTTGCTAGCGTTACAGCTTCACAGAACGAGGTGACCGCATCACTTTTGCTCTCGCTCCGGATCATGGCCTAAACCAGGGATTGCTCGTATCACTGCTTCGTAGAAGCGATCACTTCGCAGTCCTCTTTGCTTCGGCTGGATCCGAAATAGGAACCTCTCGAACTGAAAGCTGAGGACTCTGTGGCACCTCTCTAGCCACTACTTAAAAAGAGAACTTACCGCCATGATTGAGGCGTGCCTAGTGCTAGTTTGTGACAGTCGCTATCTCCGGCCATGAGATCTTCAAAAGCGTTTACCTAAGTGGTTGATTTCGTGTTGAAACCACAAGAAATCAAATTAATATTTTGCTAAACTGAGTTCGGTTTCTGCGTAGGCGTAGACGTCACGTCTGCGCCGCGTAATTGCGTGGGTATAACTGCATAGAAATTATGATGCTTTAACGTTATTAGTTTTGACAATTATTGTACACGTTCGAAGAAAATCACCGAAATAAAATAATTGCTGACGATTCGGACGCAAAGTCCAAATCGATACATTTTATTTATCTGACTGTACTAAACAGTGTGTCCAAATATATTGTGTCCGAATCGGCAGTAACTCACAGAAATGAGGCCTTTTATTTAATTTGATTTAATTTTTCATATTATTGGAATAAAAAACAGAAATCAGATGTAAGCCCACGCGGTTACGGTATGAAAAGTGTATGTGGATTCGAATATTTTAAATTTTTATAAAATTGAGGATGCACTTTACCTTTCGTATACTCGTATCGCTTTCCCTCCGGTAACCTAACGTAACTACGATTACTGAAATCCAGGCGTAGATACTGAAAAATGGATCCTGTATTTATTGCTATTCTTCTTACCTACATAACTATCGCTACTAATTTGGTAGAAAGATCAATGACCAGACCTTTATTGTATCTTTCGTCTGACAGTAACTTAAATTTCTTCACTGGGTAGTTCGATAGTTAGTATAACCTCTTCATATAACATTATAAAAAAAAACCACGTCGATAAATTATTCAAATTCTTCTTTTTCTCAACAAGTGACAACCCTAAACGCTTGCCTCACTGAAGGGCAAACAGAATCGTGTCGAAATTCGGCCTTCCCTCTTACAAATGGTTTTTCAAGTTTATCCAAATTTTTTATCCGTCTAAGTGGGGTCATGGTAGATAATTAGGTACTTATTTCACTATCTGGGCCCTGCGTGCGAGCACTGGGCTGTTGAAGGTCGATGGGGCGTGACTTTAGAGCCCACGCAAATAAGGCTTAACTTAATGAGGAAGATAGAGCCTCTACGGTTTTTATGGGCAAGTACAATTGATGGTAAGGCTTTGCTTATAATAGGTCTTTAACTATAAAATTGTCGTTTTTAAAATGGGTTGTCTTGAAGTGCTATCTTTGGATTGACTTGGAATTATAAGTTCAAATATACTTTATAGTAAAGATTAGTTATTTTTTTCCCAATTAGGTATTTACTGGTTTCTTTGTGTTTTGTATTTTCTGTAATATCGCAGTACTATTATCCTATCCTACCTTTTTATTATTTGACTTTTTTGTTATATAAAAAAAGTTTATGGTAACTATAACTTTCTGTACCCAGTTAATCCACAAAAAATAGCGTGATATGTAACACTGCATAAAACAACACTTTTATTTACGGTGGGTTAAGTGTAATAATTTATCGTAATAAACTTTAATGAGAGTTGTTATTTACCCGGTTTTTACAAATAAACGACCAATAAATGAGTAGAAAAAATCAAAATAAGTGAGTTCGTCCCTCAATGTTGTTTACGAAAATAAAAATACAAATTCAACAAATATTTAGTAAACTCAAAAAGCGCTTCATCATCTAAAGTAAACTATGGCGATCAATCAATGCTTTGAAAGATTTTGCCTGATATTGAAATTTAATCTGGTATTTGGATTAATCGGCCGAATCTAGGCAAGCAATTCTTTAATTCGAATTGAAATCTAGTGAAGTTGATAGGTTTTTAATTACATGACAGGTTGACGAATCTCGCTGTATTAATTAACGAACATAGATCATCCATGCCTTAGCAGCTGCTTGTAAAGTAAGAAAAACAGGAAAAAAATGCAAAAAGAAAATTATAAACACAAAATCAATACGTTAAAAGTTATAAACGAGAAAAAAAAAATCCGAAAAAAAAATTGCTTAAAACTAACGTTGAAACGACGGATGTGAAAAGCGTCATTGTACTACTTAATATGGACAACTTTTCTTCTGCAACCAGCCCTTTTTTTATGGTGGGAAAAAATCATCCAATGACATCCCCCGCTCTTGGGCGGAGCAAGAGATAGTGTCAGACTCTTACTGACTAAAAGATCCACCCCGTTCCTTCTAACCTTCATACAGGGGCTCGAGCTCCCTTTCGGATAACCCTGGCCCCAGTAGGCTTCGACTCAGCTGGGTCCCTGCTGTTGCTGACAACTCCTTGAGGCGCGGGAACAGTGCACGCCGTCGACGACTTGAGCTTGGTCCGGACAGTTACCGGAAGGCCGGTCTGCAACCAGCCCTGAAATGACGAAAAAAACTTGGCTGCTCCATATATTTTCAAAAGTTATGTGAACATAAATATGAAGTAGCGGATAAATTTTTTCGAGATTTTGATTTAGGGATGGTCTCATATTAAAAATCTGTGATTCTTGATAGCTCACTACAACCTAGGGGTGTTTAAGTCAATAACGCACGCTAGGTGTATTGTCGACCGAGACAGTGGCCAAAGGCAAGCAGCACTTGCCTTTCGGTGATACCAGCTTGATGCACTTGAGGCAATTGAGAGGCGAGCCAGAAGGATGATACACTCGTCGAGTCGAGGCTTCAAAGTCTTGAGCATCGACGCAGAGTTGCTAGCCTGTCGGTTTTCTATCGGTTGCATTTCGGGGAGTGTAATCGGAATTGCATAACCTGCCCCAGTTGAGTTGACCATGCCGCCAATTCTTTTATTCTGACCACGTGACTGAGCGTTAAGACGACGACATTCCCGTACATTTGAAGCTTTCTACAAGCGTTAACTATTGCAGATAAGCAACTTAGTTTGCGGTACTGACCCTATTTAAAACGATTTATTTTAACTGAAAAGGGCGTTATTTTGTAATTGATTTGACATGAAAATGACGAGGCTAGACGTACCAATTATAAATGGTATCTAAAATCAAGGGGCGAATAGTAACGTACTATTTTTCTTACGTTTCCAGTAATTACTTGTATAATTGTATTTTTGTGTACGTAACCTATTATTATGTTAATTATTACAACGTATTAATTATTAGATTTTGCCCACGTCTTCACCCACGTACATAAAATATTCTTAGTTTATTTCACTCAGGAATAAAGCAGCTTTTTATTGGTAAAAAAAAATAGCAATCGGACCATTACTTATTACACTCAAACAAAAAAAAAAAAACAAAAAAATGTGTAGATCTAGATCTAGTGTAGGGCATGAGGGACACTTCCTCTCGCATCACCCTGAGCAAGAAGAAATTTAATGATTTTCCATGAAAAAAAAGGTATGTACTAATTACCTTTAAAGAAAATAAGTTTTTTGGTCTTCAAATAACGCATAACTACATATTATATAGCGACATCAAAAAATATGTGGCATTCAACATTGTTTTTTGAAGGGAGAAATTATTCAATGACTTTTCTTGCTCCGGGGTGAAGCGACAGAGTGCGCCAGACTTAATGCTGACTAAAACCTATCTGTGTCTTGCAGTTGCCCTTTGCATTCCATAACTACGGTATCTTTTTCAGAGTTTCCTCGTGGCCCTAGTGGCCACTAGCTCTAAGGGGTCTTTACAGTTTTGCTGACATCTCTTTGGGGTACGCTTTGTACCTACTCCATGTGCCGACGACGACTCGGGGGATTGAATAGTGTTAGTATGTATATATATTTTTCCCCATAGAGATCTACGCTTTGGAATGTACAATTAGCATAATTTTTCTGACCTGACTTTTTGACAGTTCAAAAGTGTCCGTAAATACTTTGACAACACACGTCACGCTATGACGCTAGCTTGTGTCGACGGTTACAAAACTTTGTGAAGTTTTTGCCTACTAACTTCACGAAAGTTTAAGTAATTTTTCGCTTATCGCCACCAAGTCATCACTAGTCAAGTTTATGTCACTACATTTACAAGTTTACGAGGAAGGTTTTCAAATATTTGTCTTTAGATCAGTAATGGAAATAAATCGTAGACTTAATGTGGTGGTTTGCAAGCTGATAAACTCGTTCGTTATCTCTCTTTCTTCCTTATCTATGTTGCCCGTGACCGAGGTACGAGTTTATAAAGAAAGCTACAGTCAACTCTCGTTAATTCGAAACTCAAGGGACTTTTAAAATATTACGAATTATCGAGTGTTCGAAATATCAAATGGTTCGAGAAATAATGGTTCGAACTTAATTTTAACTAACCCAATTCGTGTGACAGTGTGTGTCAGATCAATCATTACAAACACAAAGGCTTGTGGATCATGATACAAGTTTGAACTCGTCTCAAAATGTACATACTTCATATCTATGCAAGTTCTGAAATCTTTTTTCTCTGCAACTTTGAATTGCCGAATGTTTGATGCCGATGAGTTCTTTGTTAGGTAGCGATATTTTTTTCATTCGAACTATCAAGTGCATAAAAATGTGTTTAATGTTTTAATTCGAAAAAAAAAAACTTTCTAGGGAAGTCGTGTTAACTTAAAATTTATATAGAGTGGTTCTTATTATCGCAGGTTTGAATTAACAAGACTCGACTGCTGTATCATTTATTTACTTAAAACTTAAAATATGTACTTTAAAGGAGAATCTAATTGACTGCTATCCTGATGTTCAGAGCTAGCATTATAGAGAAATCACCAGGACAGAAGTGGACTGGACAAACCCAGAGCGATATGAGAGATTACGTTGAAGGTTAAGACATTTAAGCGACTCTTTTTATGAGAAATCCCTTTAGCTATTATACGAAGGACGTCTCTTTCAAATTTTCAACCCTAGGACCGTTGGTAAATAAAGCCGATATTGACTTTTTTTATTAACTAGTCAAATGCCCTGGCTTCGCAAATGTGCAGATTATACACCACAAATTGATTAGTACAAAAATCCTGTTATTTTATTTAAGTCATCATCATTATCATCTTACTGCCCTTGTCCCGTTTTATATGGGGTCGCCGTAACAATTTTTTTGCTTGTGTGCTGCATTGCCTATCGAGAGTCCGATTCCTGCACGGAACAAATTCTCGTAGGGCCTATATATAGTTTTCGGGTCTCAGTGTCTTATTTATAAATTTTTCGCTTAGATACAAAATGTTTAGTTGGTAACAAAGCATCGATTTATTTAAATCACAATTCATTAAAGATCACGTTAAATGCCTCAAACAATATTATAATAACAAAAAATACCCTTCAAAGTTTATCCCGTTTAAAAGTAAAGTAAAGTAATCCGGTTTCTATTAAAAAAAACTAAAACTGTTTTGTTTCAGTGTTGCAATACTCACTATAGTTCGTAACTACCAAAAGAAAAGGCAACTTATTATTCAAACATCCCATTTCTTACCCTCGAAAACCATAAAAATGAGCAAGAAATATAAAAATGGAGGCACATATTTCACAAAATATACGAATTTTGTGCGTCACCTGACGACATTATTCTTGCCTCACGAGGTGAGGTGCTAATAGGCACAATAAATAAACAAGTTTACAAGACTCATAAAAAGTAGGCCCGACACACACTCCCAACTACTGAGCTTCGACACGAACTCGTAAATTTGTGAAACTACCCTTAATTCTAACTACTGAATTAATTTATATTGGAGGGTCGTTAACAAGCATATATTCTGGGTACTATCGAGACAAAATTTTGCTTCTTTTTTTAATGTTGTTTATATCATTAACCTTTCGAATACCGTAATTAGAGACAGAATAGAGAGACAATGATAGAGCAAACGCCGGCGGTCGCTTGGTTTTTTTTTATAGGTTCGGGCTTGACCTGATGGAAAACGACGATGTCGTCGACGATGGAACGCGCTTACCTAGAAGAAACCTATTGTACTCTTGACTTTTTTTTTCTTTACTTTTTTTCTCTTGACTTTTTTCTTTTTTTTATCCGGGGTTGTAGCCCATCACCACCACATGGACTGCGGGGTTTAATTAATTAAAGAAAAAATTGATATTCAACACTCAATACACAATTATTTATTGCATTGCACAATGTACATGCATAGACGGTATGTGAAAAATTTGACACAATTGTGGACCCTGTCGGGCACAGCAAAAGACAATATTAACCTCTCAAGGAACGCCATTATTTACGTCAACCAATATTATTAATCAGTAAAATACTAGCTGCCGTCGAGAACATTCGTTCAGAAACGATTTTAAGACTTATCTTTACTACAAATACAGTTTTAAATCGGCGGGTTTGGTGGCACAAATTTGTGCCAGCGGGGCTCAACGGTAATACTTGTTTACTGGCACGTTTTTGTGCCGCTGGGGCTCTAGAGGTTAAATAGGATGAAAAGAATTTATAGACTAACTTATTCTAAGTATAATTACATAAAATATTCATTACATTATATTAAACATTAATTTCATTACATTAAACATTATTGCAATATATATTAAAATATATATATATATATATATATTATTTTATTTTAAATTCTTATTCGAGCTTTATGATTCAAAACTGTTGCTGTTTTAACAATTGCATGTGTACTGTAAACACCTTTTTTTCAGCTGGGAAATCTGGTGGCTAAAGACTTCTCCTGTTGTAGGATGGAGCGAAGGTGTGTTAGACTAAAATGACACCTGTGTCGTTCAGTTCACATTTTGCGTTCAAGGGGTTGCATTTTAGAAATTCCCGAGATTCTAGTAGGTATCCGCCCTCGTCACCTTTTTCACGACGCAGGTCCTCACCAAACATAAGAGAGGTACCTGCTCCTAATTCGTGCGGGAGAAATGCCCAGTTAACTATTCTGTAGACCGCCCGAAAACACCGATACTTGTGTCCTCGTGGATGTGATCGGTGGCAGGGACCTCTCGCGTCGGGTTCTGTTACAGATCATGGTCCAGAACGAGGAAGAATGGCAGGCGAGAGACTTCGACATTCAGCTACCGTAGGCGTGGAATTGTGGACGAAGAGCCATATTTTCTTCATGCCTGTTCACTATTCTGTCTACCTGTCTCAGTCTTCATGATACTTACATGTATAATGTTACCCATGGGCAGGTTATGGGCGATACTTCTTCACTTCGAAATAATGAAGCTTCGTTAAACTGGTAATAAACAGCGTGTTATAAGCGTTTATGTATTATCAGTTTACAGTCTAGATTTACAGCTAGAACCGGTTGTTTCTTCATAATTTTAACCAATATATTCATAACAGTCTTGCTTCATAGTAGAACTTTGAAAGGAAGTATTCATTTTCATTCGTTTGGTGGTATTCATTAACGATACTAAGGGTGAGTTGCACCATTTAACTATAACGATAACCAAACCATAACCAGCCGTGAAACGGTCGCCTATTGGTCAATTCGACGATTTGACAACTGTTAAGGGCTTTGTTATCCTTATAGTTAAATGGTGCAACTCACCCTAAAGTTAGCTTGTTGAGACAATAAGTATAGTTTATTTTAACCTTTCAATTGTGATAATTACAGACACAATTGAAAGACAATAGGTGCGCGAACGCCGGCGTTCGCTTGGGGTTTAATGAATTAATTTAATTTAAGTGATTTTATAATCTGTTCAGAATAACATTTTATTAACTTTCAGGGTTTTTCAGTGAGATCTCCAACACTTGTTTACAATTCCAAGCAATTCAATTCAGTGAGGACTGTAGGACGACTTGAATGTGTGAAGTGAGCGAGGCGGACTGCGAGAGGTCAAGCTGAAAGAATTTAAATGGCGCATTTACAGATTCAGGAGGTACTTGTATCGATTGTACAGGCGATGAAAATAGTGTTACGAAAAAAATAGGAATAAATCCCAACGCTCCGGTACTCGCAGGAGATGCCCTGGGCGTCAGGAGTCGCAGGGCGATTTATGGTCACTAGCAGCACACTGATGACTTGGTGAGAGTCGCGGAAATGCGGTGGATGTGAGACGCGCATCGGTCATGGTGGCGATGCTTGGAGGAGGCCTGGGTTCAACAGTGGACGTCTTTCGGCTGAATGATGATCGTAGCAGACCAAGGCGAAGGTGGAGAGATGAGCTTATGATAACCAAGGTCAGACGTGTGTGGAAAACGGAGCGGGGGGCCTTCGTTCAGCAGTGGGACATAAATGGGCTAACTAAATAACATAGGTGTAAGCTTGCGGATGGCGACCCATGCGTAGCTCGCCCTCCGATAAAGACCAGGGGTGCTATTCAAATACATTGAATTAACAAACCAATGTAAAGGGGCATTGGGTTGTTAATTCAATGTACTGCGCTGACGACTCGTCGCTGTGCCAGCGCTGCGTTTTCTTAGAGAATAGCACCCCAGTATTGGATCGACGACGCATTGTGTTTCACATGCGCCTTAAAGCCAATAAAGACCAGCCCCCCTAGCCAAGTTACAACCGTTTCGCTTGCGTCGAACGCTTCGAGTTGACTTTACCGCCAATTCTTTTGTTCTGACCACGTAACTGAGCGTTGAGATGACGTCATTCGTGTACATTTGATTCTTTCTACTAGCGTTAACTATTGCAGATTTGCAACTTGGCTACGACTGCGTTCTATAAGAGATATCAGTATGATTGCTGAGGCATGTTAGGACCGACGTCTGCCAGGGCTGTAGAATTTTTAATAGAATTACCTGTATTACTTCGAAAACAAAACTGGTGTATTAAAAACTCTAACACTCCGTCCAAAGAGCGTGAGAAGTTATTTGATGAATTTCCACTTAATAATTTGCTTTTTTTTTAATTCTAAAAGGCTTTTATTTTTATTTTGTAAGTTAGTTTTAATTGTCTATGTATATATCACGTTATAATTACTTAAGTATTTTTTATTTTTTCTTGATCTATCTATATTAAAATAAATCTTAGTTAATCATAACAAGAAATTTTAGAAGAATGCAAGAGTACCTTAATTAATCAGCCAGGGTTATCCGAAAGGGAGGCTCGGTCCCGGTACGAAAGGCACGAAGGAACGGGGTGGGCTTTTAGCCACTATGAGTCTGATACCATCTCCCGCTCCGCCCAAGAGCGGTGGTTGTCATTGGATGATTTTTCCCACCAAAAAAAAACCTAAATTAATCAAGAACTTAAAAACTATACTAAAGGCAATATCTACGAGTATATAATAGATAGTCTCAAGTGAGGTATATTACAAATGTAAGCCATTTGTTTTTTTGTTCATTTTCTTTTTCCATGTTGTAATGATGTTTGTATGTAGGTAATTATTTTGGTGAATAAAATTTATTATCATTATTATATACAGGGTGTCTTTGACATCGACGTTCAAACGAATACCATGCATCCAGTATGTGATATTGAACCCCCAGTGGTGGAATTTTTCGTCGGTTTTTCAATTTATTTTTTTAAATCTTTACTGTTTTTTTTTAAACGGTATAAAATCGTTTTCCTATCACTTTTAGTGAAAAAAATAACATGAATGCATTCATTGACTATTAAGCGGTAGGTACGAAGTTTGCCGAGTCAACTAGTCTATATTACATATTAGTAAATCTGTAGAAGTTTTTAATCGTGCATCACGTAAAATGTACGAAATCGATGTTGATAACTTTTACTTTTATACAACTTTTATACATTAAAATGGTGTTTAACTTATATATAATTTAGGCTTTGTTTCATCGCGATCGATTGATTATATCGAAAGATATACTACATTTATTTGACTGGCCTGTTGGTCTAGTGGTTAGTGACGCTGACTGCTATGCCGGAGGTCGTGGGTTCGATTCTCACCCAGGACAAATGTTTATGTGATGAGCATAATCATTTGTTCAGTGTCTGGGTGTAATTTATCTATAATATGTATGTGTTTTGAAATATATCAGTATGTTTATCAGTTGTCTAGTACTCATAACACAAGCCCTGCTTAGCTTGGGACTAGACGGCGTTGTGTGATAGTTGTGGAATATTATTATTATTCCATTTATTATATATATATACATATTATTTACATTTTTAAATATTTCTTAAAAAGTACATAAAAAAAAACATTTAAAAATATAAAAAATAGTAGCCCACCGGCATCGGGAACAGGGTCCAAGCTGCCGGTGGTCAGGGCTCTTGAGAGAGGAATCTCCTAACTATACGCGCCGTGTCCAGGAGTACTGCTTTCTGGATCAGGCCCTTGATCCAGCTGCCCAACGAGAGCCTCCTTAGATGTTGTTCGAGGCTCTTAGCTATTAAGCCATTGGCCGTTACGACTATCGGCACAATGATTGCTCTATCCACTTCCCACATGTCGACAACCTCGCGAGCTAAGTCAAGATATTTAATCTGCTTATCTTTCTCAGCTTTCACAAGGTTCTCGTCATGAGGGACTGCTATATCAACAATCATTGTGCGACGCTCTAGTCGATCTATCACCACTATATCAGGTTTATTGGCAACAATAGTCCTGTCAGTGATGATAGATCGGTCCCAATATAACGTGATACTGCCATTGTCGAGAACTGGGTCGGGCACATACCTGTAGTACGGTACTTCTGATTCTACAAGATTGTATTTAAGAGCAAGTTGCTGGTGAATAATCCTGGCTACGAGGTTGTGTCTATGCAAATAGTCTCCGTTAGCCAGACGAGAACACCCAGAAATAATGTGACGGATTGATTCTCCGGGCCGGTGGCATGCCCGACAGATGTCAACCGTACCATTCTTCACAATGTATTTCCAGTAATTGTTCGTCATCATAACTTCGTCCATAATTGCAAAGACAAAACCTTCGGTTTCCCCGAAGAGCTCACCGAAACGTAGCCAAGATACGGACGCTAATAGGTCTACATCGGGCCCATGTAAGGCCCGGTAAAAGTGTCCGTGAAGCTCCTTGCCCTGCCATACTTCCCTGCGGTCATTAGTATCCATTACTAAAGGTTTGCGCCAGTTCTCGTTAGCTAAGGAGAGCGGGGTGAGGCCCTTGTCCACCGCCACCACATCTCGGTGCATACCCACGTCGACGGCTAGGAAATATTCCCTGAGACTGCATACCTCGCGGTTGTGCAGGGACTTAGCATTTAAGAAGCCACGACCCCCACACTTCCGCGGGATATACAGTCTCATCACCGATGACCGTGGGTGATGCATCCGATTTACGGTAAGTAGTGTACGGACCCTCCTATCCAGGGCGTCAAGTTCTGTCTGAGTCCATTTGAGTATGCCGAAAGAATACATCAATACTGGCATGACCCAACCGTTGAAAGCGCGCACCTTGTTTCCGCCTGACAAAAGACTATTCAGTACTTTATTCAGGCGGCCAAAGAAGCGCTCCTTCAACGATTGTTTCACGTCATCAGTATTGATGCCTAACGCTTCCGACATACCCAAATACTTGTATGTTTCGGTTGAACTGAGGGATCTAAGGTGTATGGAATCCGAGAGTTGAATTCCCTCGGATTCCATAATCTCTCCTCGCTTTACATGTATGACTGCACATTTGTCCACACCAAAGTCCATCCTGATGGCACTACTGAAGGTTTCAGTTACCTTCAGTAGCTCCATCAGTTGCAAGTGGTTGGGGGCAAAGAGTTTCAGATCATCCATGTAAAGAAGGTGAGATATGACCTGACCGCCTCTTTTCAACCGGTAACCTAAGCCAGAACCCTCCAGCAGTGTGCTGAGAGGGTTCAAAGCCAGGCAAAACCACAGTGGACTCAGACTGTCACCCTGGAATATGCCACGCTCAATCCTTATCGGTTCGCTGTTCTCCCAAATCTGTCGACATCCCGGATAGTGAAGGACTGTTCTCCACTGCCCCATACATGACATCAGGAAGGTGCGCAAAGTTGCATCAACTTTATACAGTTCTAACACCCTCATGAGCCATGTATGAGGAACAGAGTCATAGGCCTTCTTATAATCTATCCAGCATGCCGACCGATTCTTTCGAGAACGTCGAACCTGTTGGCTAATGGCAATATCGATGAGGAGCAGCTCCTTAGTACCGCGGGACCCGTTCCTACATCCATTCTGAGAGACAGACATGATAGAATTTGTTTCAATATGACTATTGATTTTAGCTCTCAGAATGGATGTAAGAACTTTATAGACCGTCGGCAAACACGTAATAGGTCTATAATTTTTGGGTTCCGCAGTACTACCTGATTTATGGAGCAGGTGGGTTATTCCTGTTGTTAGAAACTGGGGCAGCGACCCTGACTCTAAGGCAGATTGGAACTGAGATGCCAAGCGAGCGTGCGACCCTTGAAACTATTTGAGCCAGAAATTGTGCAGCCCGTCCGGCCCTGGAGATTTCCAGTTCGGTAACGGACGAACTGCACGGGCTACATCTTGGGGGCTGATGGTTATTGCCCCCATTTCTGGTAAAAGATCGCATGCGCGCTCGACCTCTCGAATCCAATCACCCTCGGTGTGACTGACAGGCGCCGACCAAATGCTGCGCCAAAATGAACACATGGCGTCATCATCCGGCAGGCGCAGTCACACCTTGGTCCGGTCGCATAAACCCACCTTTCATTGCTTTGGAATGTACGATTCTGAGTGTACCGTTCCACTCGCCGCTTGTACCTACGAATACGGTTTGCCCATGCATAGATCTTCTGCTTCGGGAAGTCGATACGCTCTGTGACGCAGGGCAGCTAATCTCGAGGACTAATATCAGTCCCCGAGAATGCCCGCTTCACAAAGCGCATCACCCTAGGGCGAGTGTTGCCCTCCCTGAAGCAGATAAGCTTGCCGATGAGTGCTCTAGCCTCACCGATACGCCGCTCTATCCTGCACTGCCAAGCAGGCACAGCTGGTCGTGTAGCTCTGTTACAATTAGGAAATTTAACGTGAGCTACACGACATGCTGCTACAGCCGCACAGTACAAGATCGAGTGGGTATCAGCGAGGTTTTCGCTGCTATCAAAACAAATTGATAGCTGCGAATCTAAAGCACACACCAGCGCCCGATTTCTCTTGTGCATGGGCAAACGGGGTAGGCGAGGTCTAAGCTATGGAGCGGTATTCCCGAAATGCGTCTTCCAAAGCGACCCTCAATCGTTCATTACATTGGGTACTCACAGATATTGCCGCGTCATCATCGGCTTCACCAACGTGGTCGGGTCGCGGTGCAGCACTGGGTTGACGTTGCGCCGTGGCCGATGGTGTAGCGGCTGAAACACGGCAACTCTGTGATTCCAGGCGCAGTCTATCAAGTACGGCGTCATCCAACATACGATTACGCTGGATGACCCGCACCTGATCCGATAGTCGTTGGACCGAAACGTTGACAGCTGGCTCAAACACCTGAAACAGAGTTATTATTATTATTATTATTATTATTCATTGACAGTTAAGCGGTACAAAGTTCGCTGGGTCAGCTAGTCTTGAATTTTGATGCATATTGTTTACTTTGTTTTATATTACACACAGATTTGAATTAGTAGAAGCAAGATTGCAAACCAAACAGCTGAACTATCAAGCGATGTAAACAGCGTTATGTTAGCCCAACTATAAAACAAGCCGGTATTATTCCACGCTGGTAGCGTAGCTTGCGTTTAGCTCGCGCAATAAGCTGTAAATGAACCTAGCGACCTCAAAAGCCCATCAAACAAGTCAGCTTTGTATTTTATTAAACGATAGCTAAGCTTGATAACAAGCTAATTATAATATAATAATAATTTATTTCAGTACCTACTTGTACAAAGAAAATACATAAAATAAACTTAGTTACCTAATTATACAAAACTAGTTTAATTCACTCATGTTAATAATGACCTATTGTTATAATATGTTAGTACTGCCATTAAAGCTTGTAGCGAATTGCCTGAACTAGGTTAATAAAAACCTGTGTTTCAGGCCATCACTAGACTAAGCGTTTGTTTCTAATTGTTCTATTAGAGAGAAAGCCTTCACAATAAAGGTACTAGCTACTGCTAGTGACTTTGTCCGAGTAAAAGTTGTTGGAGACTGAACCAACTAATTCCATACTTGGATGTCTTTGATGTATGAGCTACAGAGTAATTTAATTACTGTCACTGTCTATGTGTATGACGTATACTGTTCCCCGTGATTCTGTGTAAGATTGTCGAAATATAAAATCCGATCCTTTTACTTTACTTTGATATCCACTGCGCCCCATAACCCATCAAAAGTAAACAGCTAACCTAAGGAAACTTTTTCAGGACATGATCTGTAAGTGTACTCATCCAAATTCATTCTGCTGTTTCAGCGTGAAGGAGTATCAAACATACAGACACACATACATGTAAAAATTACACATTAACAATTATTAAAAAAAAAATAACGATGGAATTACCGAAAATCAACAGAGTTTTCATGCGTTATCTTTCTCTTTTCGCATTGCGCCTTCATCAAATATTGCGTTGTATGAGAAAACAAGCTTTTAAACCATGCTCGACTTGATGATAGATGAGTAGGTAAGGGCCCTCTCAAGTTACACCTGCCATAATATTTTGGCTCTTCACCACCCTATGGTTGAGTGGCAGAGGTATTTACCTATGGGATTAAATCCAACTTTAGTCGCTGTTTAGAATTGTTTTTTTTTATTATTGTTCATAAGGTTCGGTTTGCCGACGACATAGTAGTGCTGGCTGAGACTATGGAGGAACTCAGCATAATGCTAAATGACATTAGTATTGCTTCCGAAAGAGTGGGTCTTAAAATGAACATAGATAAAACCAAAATCATGATTAACAACCATGTAGTGCCCACTCCTATCAAGGTCGGAGACTTTAAACTCGAAGTTGTGGACGATTACGTCTACCTCGGACAGACAGTCCAGTTGGGTAGGTCTAACTTCGAGAAAGAGATCAACCGTCGAATCCAACTCGGCTGGGCAGCGTTCGGGAAGCTACGCGGTCTCTTCTCGTTCAATATTCCAGTGTCTCAAGACCAAAGTCTATGACCAGTGCGTGTTGCCAATGATGACATAATATGGCTCCGAAACGTGGTCGCTCACAATGGGCTTCATCAGAAGGGTTAAAGTTACCAAAAGAGCAATGGAAAGGGCTATGCTCGGGGTTTCCTTGCATGATCAAATAAAAAATGTAGATATCCGCAAAAGAACCAAGGTTACCGACATAGCACGAAGAATCGCCAAACTTAAGTGGCAATAGGCAGGGCACATTGCTCGCAGAACAGATGGCCGTTGGGGCCGAAAGGTTCTGGAATGGCGACCACGTACCGGAAGAGGTAGCTTTGAAAGGCCTCCTACAAGGTGGACCGATGACTTGGTAAGGGTTTCGGGAATCCAATGGATGCGAGACGCACAGGAAAATTTATTGTGGCGACACTTAGGGAAGGCTTATGTTCAAAAGAGGACGTCTTTCGGCTGAAATGATGATGATGATGGGGTATAAAGTTTCATTAATTTAAATGGTACTAGACCTGTAAAAACCATCTTAAAAGGTTAAGAGGTGATAAAAAACAGAACATCTTTTATATTCACTTAAATATTTTTCTTTCTAATTATCTAGGAACACTTAAAGCGTGTAGAAGCGTTTTCCAATAACTGACAATATTGTTTTTACTTTGTTGTACTAACGGGACTGGAGCAGTAAACAAGTGCTCACGGACTTTGTAAACGAGCTTCCGATAACTCAAGCTGATCTACTTATTTAACGGAAGTACGAAAAGCATGTGCTGAGAAACTTTAAGATTAATCATACAAGCTAGTGCCCGTGATTTTGTCCGCGTCAAATTTGTAAAACAGCACAATGCCATTTGGTTACAATTAAGAAGTGTTTATTTTTGTGCAATTATTTTTCTTTTAATAGAAGTAATCTAAATTACTCCGCTATCTTTTAGTGAAATTTTCAGCAAAATCGTAAATCCATTCGAACATATGTAACGCAACAAATACTCACAAATATAAAATACTTACACAAACTTAGGTACACATATGCAATATTAGTGTAATAGCTTAGCTCGCTCCCTAAATATCGTCTTGGAACAAAAATCAAGATGTATTCCATTTTCTACACTACAGTACAACTAAAGCTGACATTCTGTAGAGTCTAAACTCGAAAATGTAGCTTTGAACGCGGCGCTTCACAGGTAAGAGGCTATTCAGATAGCCATTTTAAGTTTATACAGTTGTATTGCTTGCTTATTGTTAACTTAAATGGGTCAACTGGCGACAGGAGTAGGTAACTTTATTAGAAAGGGAAGGGCAGTTATAACACCCGCTAAGTTCATTTTTGCTTGCACTCGAAACGAAAACTTCAAAAGAATTGGTTTGGCGTCGCGCCGCAGGATTCAAAAAGTTATCAGTAGCCTGATTCACGTAATCAAAACCGTAACAATATTGTAGCGATTTAGTCGTTTAGATCATTTCCGTATTCATATCCCTCAATCGAGTTTGAACGACACCGATTTTAAAGTCGTTTGGTCGAAGATTTAAAAAAAAAACTTTACTTATTGATGTAACTGGAAATTAGTCGCCGATAGATCGTTTAGTTTCGAGCCAGTTGAGTTGTCGTACTATCCAATCCCGATTAAGGAACACGTGAATACCTCTTTTGGATAGGACTTCGATCGAACGACTATAAAACTTCAACGATATTTGGCTTGTTTGATTCTACGTGAATAAGGCTACTGACAGAAATGATCGCTATGGTACCTATAGTCCCTTGAACATCTGGATGGCGTCAAAAGTGCAGACAGATCTCCGCTGACCTTTAAATCCATTGTCTTTGCGAAATATTTTGATTTACATGTACATTCTAAAGAATACTTAACGAGCTGTTTTTTTGTGTAAACATATTTCTAAAGATCAAAGCTGTTTGAAAAGAGTAGAGAAAACAAGCGAAAAAATTATGTTGTTATATGTATTTTTTTAGACATAAGTATTGATTGTACGAAAAAATCATTATGTATTTATATCTATAATATATTTTTTTATCTATTAATAACCGTTACAGAGGAGTAGACTTTAGAAAGTCACTGTTTTATGGCACTATACGGGCGCTAGTGGCGCTAGATAGCTTATGTCAATTAAGAATAAAGCAGCTTTCTATCATTGAGAAAATTTTAGCAATCGGATCGGTGATAACCTCCAGAGATTTTCTCCTACAAAGAAAGCAAACACAAAAACCAAAGAAACAGTCAAACTTTACCTCTTTATAATAAAAGTGCAGATTGTTATTTTTGAGTTCATTTTAAAACATTTTCAATGCATTTTTATATATATATATATGATTGTAATATTATTATGTATATTTCTACGCCGTTGACGGCAACACATAGCATTAATTTTAATTGACATAGGTAACGTCTATATTATTTTGTTTACCTACTTAAGTTTTATAAATGAAAATATCAGTATGTTATTTTATTTTAACAATTTTCAGGTTCTGAAATCTGAAAATTTTTAAAGTCTGATAAAAATGAGAATGTATTAGGTAAAATTATGGTATGGCATTAAAATTGAGCACGAGCTGGTCCAATGTAGTAACATCGTTTGTGCCGATGCCAGCGAATCCAAAGTCAGATAAATCTGTTCAGCCAACCTACAGTCAGGTTTTCATCAGGTATCAGGACAATACTCGGAAATTACAGTACCTACAATTGGTGACACAGTAAGTGGACCTAGTACGTGCCATTCGGCACGAAAGGTATAATTGAATCGGAATGAAGATATTTCACATTAAAAAAAACACATTACATTTTCGCCCGTAGCAACAAAGTAGGTCAATTGAAGATCCGTAGAAAAATCAAGTACTAAAAACTCTCAGATCGTAAAGTTCCAATTATGAAATCAAATCACCATCTATAGCAAAACAATGTTTAAATAACTTTTCGACACACTTGCTCAGAAAGTGACTATAATTGCACTACACTTGGGTATATAACTTAGCTTGTATGTAACCAAACTGTGACGTTTTGATTACCATTATGCACAAGTGTGATAATGTAGTGATAACCTTTTTTGTTAAACCTCTGTTCTCAAATCAAACATTAAATTCGAAAAAAAAAAATTAGGTATTGCTTTCAATAGCACAAATTAGTGTCTTGCTTGCTTATTTTATGCTAATTAGTGTTTAAATAAACTATTTTAACTTTTACATGTTTAATAAATAAAACCCTTCATAAAATTAAAAATATTTTTTCTGTTTATAAACATATGCAACCTCATTCTTATTTTTATTCAAACAGCCTAGGTACAGTAGCTAGTCTATGGCAGCCATTTCGGATGCGCGCGCATAAGAAGAAAGAACAAATTTTTGCCACCATACTAAAAAAAAAAACTGTTTTGCTTTTAAAGCAATAATTAATTAATTTGTAATTTTTTTCTTCTCAAGTGTGTCGAAAAACGTCGTATGATACCCGTAAATATTGACGATTACCGTCCCCGGCTCTCTTAAGATCTAAATACTCCTCAGCGGTAATCACCAACATTATACACTTGTATCCTAATGTACTATTTTATATCTAGTAAGATACAGCTCAACCATAAAGTTTTCAAAAAAATATGAAGCGGTGCTAATCTATTAGATATGAAATTAAAGCTAACTTAGATTGTAAATATGTATTTTTTTTATATCCGTTTCTATGTATACGATTGTTGGTTGGCCAATAAAAATAAATAAAATTTACTTGAAGCTGTCGAAAAAATAATTAAATTTCATAACTTATTACGATTATTTATTCCAACAATAGATAATAATAATAGCCTATGCAGGAATAAAGCAGACACGTGTACCGATAGAAAATCGGTGAAAACATTTTTGCAATCGGACAAGTACTTTCACAGATTATCTCCTAAAAAGAAAAAAACAAACTACACATCTTTATAATATTAATGTAGATGACCGCTATCACAAACTAGACGGTTCTGTTAGACATATCAGCATCGGGTCGATCAGATCTGATTATATTTCAATTTTCATGAAGCAAACGATATCCATAAATACAGCACAATACATCGCTATTGCTTGCAGAACAAATGGTCGTTGGTACCAAAAGGTTCTGGATTGGCGACCGCGTACCGGAAGACGCAGCGTGGTGGACCGATGACCTGGTGAAGGTTGCGGAAATCCGATGCATGCGGGACACACAGAATAGTTCATTGATGCGACGCTTGGGGGAGGCCGATGTCCAACAGTGGGCGCCAATCGGCTGAATTGTTGATGATGTTGATGAAACGCAATCCTGCAATCCAATTACTGGAAAACTACACACCTTTCAGGTTCTTAATTAATTGGTAAGACTCTCGTAAAATATCGACAGTTCAATCAGCTCTTAAAACCTTCATGTGTGGTAATTGGTCCGACATCCTTGAATAACTCCAATAATATTTTGTAGTGATAATATTCGTATTTCCGTTGTTCTTGTGCCCCATTCAATATTCTTAAATCAATTTTTTGTCACTAAAAAATTGCAAGCTATTTTACAGGGCGTTTAGAGCCACAGAGAGAAACCTGGCCATCGTAAGCACGGGCTTTTTTTTTATGGTGGGAAAAATCATGCATTGACATCCCCCGCCTTTGGGCGGAGCGGGAGATAGTGTCAGACTCTTACTGACTAAAAGACCCACCCCGTTCCTTCTAGCCTTCATACCGGGGCTCGAGCGCCCTTTCGGATAACCCTGGCATCGTAAGCACGGCCTTGCGGGTGGCGAGTAATAGGTAAGTCGCCGTTCAATAGGATCAAGCCCGGATCGACGCGTTCTGTTCCATGTGTGCCTCAAAGATCTGATTGCAACACTGACAGGGTTCATTAAAGCTTCTACTTCTAGAGTTGCAGGATTGTACGAAAAAAAAAATACCACGCCCCTGAAATGCAAAGGGCATCTGAACGAACACAGGAGGGTTTCAGTCAGTGAAAATTCTGACACATTGTCAGAAGGAACTCACTTCTCTCACAACGGGACGTAATGGGGATTATTTAATGAACTAAAAAAAGCTATTATTATATAACAATCGATTACTAACGTAAACACTAAGATTTTCTTGTCAAAATACTGAAAAACCAATTAGTCAGACCTTAATACTGTACCTAATAGCACAAACACTTTGGCTGTTACTGGGTAGCAAGTAGCAACCTTATATAAAGAAAATAGACAATCCGAAAACTAATTTAGCTTTCTTATCAACTGAAATTGTTTTCTCGTAATGAAAATGATTGTTTATTATTAGCACGAAACAGGGTACGTATCTACTCTACCCAGTTTTATAAATGAAATAAGTAGATTAATTAATGTTAAAAATAATCCTTAAGGGTCGCCACATACGGGCCACGTGCCACCGCCGCAAACGCCCCCACGACAAGATAGATGCGGCCACAAATTCAGCTGGGCTTGCGGACAGTGAGCAATGGGTAGCTTGCTGTCCGGCCGTCCGGTAACAGTCAGGACCAAGCCCAAGTCGTCGACGGCGCGCGCTGTTCCCGCGCGCCTCAAGGAGTTGTCAGCAACAGTAGTGACCCAACCGGGTCGAAGCCTACTGGGGCCAGGGTTATCCGAAAGGGCGCTCGAGCCCCGGTATGAAGGCTTGAAGGAACGGGATGAGTTTTTTAGTCAGTAAGAGTCTGACACTATCTCCCGCTCCGCCCAAGAGCGGGGGTTGTCATAAGATGATTTTTCCAATCGAAAAAAAAAAAGCCACAAATTCAGCTGAAGCGCGCGACAGCCACTTGTGGCTGGTACAATTGCCGAAACGGATCTTGAGCGCTCGGCGTCAGAATGGGAATCGCTTTGCGCATTCATATATACATTGGCGAGCCAATCATCGTCATTGTTAGATACATGCTGCAAGCGCAGAGAACGAATCATGAGTGACGTCTATGACGCGACGGCGTGGCGAGCCAATCACTGACACTTCCTGCCCCCGCGTCTCACTTTGCACGACTAAAGAGACCGAATATTTGATTTCTGCGCAACTTGAAGCCAGCGCACAAGATCCGTGACGGCAATTGTAACTGCTGCTTTTTTTAACACATATTTAAGCGGAGTATCATAATGGACTTTGACGAAAAGGTTTAAATGCGAGAGTGGCATGTGACGGCGTTTTGTATTGGCGTTTATTGTCCAGTGCGGGCCACAAGAAGCAAACAGCGGCCATTTGTAGCGTGTGGCGGCCACCGGCGTCAACTGTGTGGCGAATCCATATAAAATATTCATATTCATATTCTTTATTGTACACATGATTTTAAACATACAGTAAAAATAGGACAGCTGATGTTCACAGGCGAGCTTAACCCACAACTAGGTGAAATGTATTAAAATTATAGGAAATTAGCTTTTGCTCGCGGCTTCGCCCGCGTACATAAGATATAGCCTATGTCACTCAAAAATAAATCTGCTTTCTATCGGTGAAAAAATTTTTGCAATCGGACCAGTACTTCCAGAGATTACGTCCTACATATAAAAGAAAAACATAAAAACAAAAAATATAGTCTAAAAAAACTAAAACTAAAATATTAATATCATTGTGAAAAAAGCGTGAAGCGCTTTGTACCATATTTTTCGTAAATCGAACACCCCACGCTTTTTTCAGAATGATATAAATATTTTTCGTTCATTATTATTATTTTCTACCTATACTGAAAATTATTTTACACTTTTTAGTTTGATATGCTATTTAAGCGTGTTGTTTTGTTTTTTTAGACTATATTTTTATTTATCATAAAAAAAAAACTTTAGGAATTATTGTATTGTCATCAAGTCTTTGATGGGTATGCAAAGTTTGAAGAAAATCTGATCGCCCAAAGTAGGTCAAAATCGAGCTTCAAGGCGTTGGTTACAAACATGCAGGTGAAGCTAATATAAGCGTGTTAAAAAAAAAAAACAAATTTTACCTTGTATCATATTAGTGTAGATAATATGCCGGTGGCTGCGGCGGCGTTTTGTGGTTGTGGGCGGTGGCCTGTGTGCGGCAACTCTTATCATTTGCTTTATTTCGAGGAAAATCATCTGGGTTATGTTTTTGGAGAAATTTTAATTAAACTGAAGCAGGAAAAAACATCGTAATCTTCAAAACTTCAAAAGGTTTCGTTATCAAACAGAGAATTAACCGCCCATTCCTAAATGAAAAAAAAATAAAATGAAATTTATTTATTTGCTAGAATATAGGTACACATAGGTATTAACATGTTGAAATATTTTTAAGACTCACTATATTCGACTTAACAGTCGTGCAAATATTTTAAAGCATGCACAAAAGTACAACAATGTCATGAAATTTCATCACTGTCATTAGTCACATTAATCAAGAATAATAAAATTTACAGTCAATAATATTAATTTGGCACATACATTATAAAATATATTAAAATTTGTGTAGAATTATCTGATTGATTAGAAAATTTATAAATAATGTCAATAATTATAATTTTAATAAATGTGCGTAGGTCATAATTATTACATAGTAATATATCAAGTCTGTTTAAAATTTAAATAACCATCTATTGAATAAAAACATCTATCACAAAGCCAATTTTTCAAAGTTTTATTAAATTTAATATCTATACTAAGTCAGGAGTGTCCACTTTTGAGACCCTGTGGGGATCTGTTTGTTTAGCATAACTTTATATAAGCATTTAATTAACCGACTTCGAAAGGGAGGAGGTTCTATATTCGGCTGAATGTATGGTTTTTTTTTTGTTTGTAGGTTCACCGATATCTCAGTCAATATTGTGGACCGATATTGAACATTATTTCTTTGATTGAAAGGTTATGCTTCCAAGTTTGTCCCATAGACATATTGTTATGATTTGATCATGAACTTTGATGATATAGAACAGAACTCCTCATAGGATCACAGCAGAATAAATTGTTATAACAAGTAAAATTGCTCGGTTTATACGTGCGAGGCGATGACTGACCGAAAGAAAAGGGGCGGGGGGGGGGGGGATGTATCGAACCGATCTGGTGATGAACTGGAAGGTAAATAAATGTAATCTAACCATGTGTTTGGGATTATTAGAATTGTTAAGAGATGCACTCTGGCTATAAGGTATTTAAGTTTGGCTAAGGGGTTTTTTTTTTTTTTTTTTTTTTTTCGATGGGAAAAATCATGCATTGACATCCCCCGCCCTTAGGCGGAGCGGGAGATAGTGTCAGACTCTTACTGACTAAAAAACCCATCCCGTTCCTTCTAGCCTTCGTACCGGGGCTCGAGCGCCCTTTCGGGTAAGGGGTAATTTTTAGTGGTAATAGGTATAATTAAAAAGTGAAAAATAAAAAAGGTTGTTACAAAAACAAAAAAATTAAACCGACTTCAATGTGTTTCTACAACAGAACGTTTTGTCTCGTCGTTATTTAACACCGACTTTGAGATTAAAGTTATTTTGTACTTTTCAGTGTTTTTTTACATAGAAATCGGTTCGATTTTTTTTTTGTATAAAGTTTTTATGCTGACAAGGTCGCCTATGTGAAAGTTTAGTTTCACGAATAGGTAGAGTAATTAACTAGGAAGGTTTTGAGGTACATATTATATAAATAGTGTTTTGACTGGCCTGTTGGTCTAGTGGTTAGTGGCCCTGAGTGCTATGCCGGAGCTCGTGGATTAGATTCCCACCCACGACAAATGTTTGTGTGATGAGCACAATCATTGTGTCTGGGTGTAATCTATAATATAAAAATGAATCGCAAAATGTGTTGGTAAGCGCATAACTCAACAACGCCTGGACCGATTTCACTAATTTTTTTTTTGTTGTGTTCTTTATTATGAGGAGAAGGTTCTTATGGAAAAAAAATAAAATTAGGGTAGTGTAGGGTAGAGTAGAGTAGTGTAGGGTAGTGTAGGGTAGAGTAAGGTAGAGGAGGGTAGAGTAGGGTAGAGTAGATTAGAGTAGAGTAGGGTAGGGTAGAGTAGGGTAGAGTAGGGTAGAGTAGGGTAGAGTAGGGTAGAGTAGGGTAGAGTAGGGTAGAGTAGGGTAGAGTAGGGTAGAGTAGGGTAGAGTAGGGTAGAGTAGGGTAGAGTAGGGTAGAGTAGGGTAGAGTAGAGTAGAGTAGGGTAGGGTAGAGTAGGGTAGAGTAGGGTAGAGTAGGGTATAGTAGGCTGAAGTAGGGAAGAGCGGGAGCGAAGCCGCGCGGGCAAAAGCTAGTTTATAATAATAACATAATATAATATTCCACAACTATCACACAACGCCGTCTAGTCCCAAGCTAAGCAGAGCTTGTGTTATGGGTACTAGACAACTGATAAACATACTTATATATTTCTAAATACTATAATAGATAAATTACACCCAGACACAGATCAAATGATTATGCTCATCACACAAACATTTGTCCTAGGTGGAAATCGAACTTATATATAATATGTATGTATTTAGAATTAGAAATATATAAGTATGTTTATCAGTTGTCTAGTACTCATAACACAAGCTCTGCTTAGTTTAGGACTAGATGGCAGTTGCGTGGTAGTTGTGGAATAATATTATTTATTAGCCGAAAATTTTAAAGATTTTAAACATCCTTACGAGGCTGGGGCTGGTTGCTACTCAAAAATAAAGGACATTATGTTTCAAAAATTTCTTAACTGCGTAGAAAATATAAACATAATTATTAAAGAATTTAAGTTAATAATGATTGGCTTAGGTCGAGCATGCTACCTTGCTCATAATATAAATTGTTAAAGTTTACCCTCACTAGGGGTGCTTGTTACGATGGAAACCGGAAATTTACGGTAAAAACCGAACTTTTCAACTTTTTTATGTTCAGGTTACAATAAATATACATTCATACCTACCTACCAGTAGACTTTTTCAGGTATAATTTTTATTTATATTTAATGACTGAAAGCAAATTATTTTTAAAAATATATATGCAAAAAATAACATAAATAATAAGAAAAATAATTAAATGAAAGTGCGGAAGCTAAAATTGAATACCTAAGCGTTTATAAATATTATTTGTCTCACCAAAAGCGCTTTACAAAGCCTAGTTTTAAATTCTCACAGTCACTGTCAGTGTTTGTTTGACATTCAAACTTTTTGGACAAAACTTTTTAGGTTCCAAAGCGTTTATAATACATTTTGGCTACCAACGCGCTTATATTTTATTCGAATCCAACAAACTTTTGTGTAGGATTAAACATTTCAGGACTTTTCATGCGGAAACCTCTATTTGATATGTTTATGGTATCTACCATTACTCATACTCATATACATATGAACTTTGATTAAACAAATACTGTTTAGGTACCGATGTTCTTTCTTTGCCCTTTACGTTCCAGGAACACGGGTTCCTCTTTCAGAAGTCAATCCATGGCCCCAGAAGGCTTCGGCCCTGCTGGGCCCCTACGACTTTGCTGAAACTACTCAACCAGTACTAAAAATTCTTTTACTAAAATGTTGCTGCTCTAGTATCCAGCTATTCTACCGCTATTTGATTATAAATTTCCTACTTTCACACAGTCGAAGCCTCTGGCAGGAGATAGCAATAATCACGCTACTAAATGCGAAGACGATAATCGCTAAACTATAAATCATCATCATCGTCACCATCTGAGCCGAAAGACGTCCACTGCTGGACTTAGGTCTTCCCCAAGCGTCGCCATAAAGACCGGTCCTGTGCATCTCGCATCCATTGGATTCCCGCGACCTTTACAAGGTCATCGGTCCACCCGCAAAATAAACCATAAAATAAGTTTATATTATTGTGAACTACGAGTAGCTTTTGCCCGCGTGGCTTCGCTCCCGCGCTTCCCTACTCTACCCTACACTACTCTAATTTTCATTTTTAAACTATTGCATAGCGAAATAACCTAACACCCCCCACTCATTTGTTTTTTAAGCGTGGTGACCGATAAGAAAACAAATGAGTGAACAATCAATCAAAATTCAATTCAATGTTTGAAAGTGTAACTTCAATTAATATCAAAGAAAAAAAAAACAAAGGAAAAAAAATACTGCTCAAATAAAACAAATAAATAATTACAATTGCATAAGTTGATAAAAATGCTATGTAATAGCTTTACCGTGGCAGTCCCCGAGTGCCACACGTCTTTTTTTTTCATAAGAACTTTCCCCTCACAATAACGAACACAACAAAAAACGAATTAGAGAAATCGGTTCAGCCGTTCACTCGTGATGGCGTGACCAAGGAAATAGGAAATATATATATTTATTATATAGATCAGATTTTACGTAATTACGGTTAACAAACTAATCGACCATGGCAGTAATAAGATTAAAAACTTAACCCACTAAGTTTACTATTCCACCCACACATTAGTAGATACGTGATCTCGGGGACACGATTCGTTTTACCAGATTGTTCCTAACACTTGCAAAGTGAATAATGGACTCCTGAGGACTTTTCGAGGAGTAATAATAAAATACCGCATTTTTTTAGTATATAAGCGTTATATTTTATCCCAAAAATATTTAAAAAGGTTACAAGTTGGACACCACCGACACTAAGCACAACATAGATCTCGGCAAGTCATAGCGAACATAAGGCGCCAGCGCACAGCGGAGAGGTCTGGGATCAAATCAACCCCTCAGTCGCCGGGATGGCCTGGTGACCATGTATTTGTGCGGATAACCAGGTAACGTAACAAGCTTTTAGCTTTGTGTATTTTCATGATAGTATTTAATTTTTTTTTCTAAGATTTTTGTTAATACATAAAATGTAAAAAAAATTAGAATATTTTTATAAACGTAACTTATTTCATTATTAATTCATCAATGCTTGCTATACTTACAGTATTCACCAAAACGTATCGGAATCCAACAATCTACGAACTAAAAAAAATTATACAAACATTACACAAATACTTTTCTTTCTTTCTTTCTTTTCTTTCATTTATAATTTCTTTACTGTTATATAACTCCTCCTACTCATTGTCACACAACGCCACACTCCGTCGTCCCCGCTCGCTCCCTCCTCTAAACATGTGACGTACCTAATTTATGGGTGATCCCTGAACGGCAAAAATCTATACATCTACTAGCTGACCCGGCCACGCGTTGCTGTGGCTAAAGTTTTTGTAAGATTTATATGTATTAAGCAGCGCCATCTATTGATTACTTACTCAACCCAGTCGAAAGGTATCGACATCTGTTAGAACCATTTGGAGTTAACAGATAATTGTGACTGTCAAATAATAACAGACAAATAATTAGCAATAAATTAAAATTGTGACTATAATTTGAGATTTAAACTATCCTATCTCTCAAGTTGGATCGAACTGCACATGGTGTGCGAATTTTATTATAATCGGTTAACTGGTTTAGGAGTCCATTGAGGACAAACATTGTGACACGAGATTTATATATATTAAGATAAATATATATAAAATTGGAGTGTCCGTTTGTATTCGTAATATTGAAATAACCACTTTTTACTACATGCATATGAATACGGCACATACACCAAAATATTTTTGTCTGTCTGTCTGTTTGTTCCGGCTAATCTCTGAAATGGCTGGACCGATTTTGACGGGACTTTTATTGGTAGGTAGCTGATATAATAAGAAGTAACTTAGGCTACTTTTGTTAAAAAAAAATTAATTCAAAATCCTGTAGTCCACGCAAACGAAGTCGCGGGCACAGCTAGTCTGGAATATTACAAGTCAAAAAGCAGTAGTGTCAACTAACTCCTCAAAGCCGAACCTCGTTTTTCCGGCATAAACAATTCAGTTTGCTTCCACGCTTGCCGAATGGACTGTGTAACGAGCTGTTTATGATAATCTCAGGGTCGTGACGCAGTTGCTAACCTTCACAACAGTTAGGTGACTCCTACTTTATAAAAAAATTATTAACAAAAACTTGGTGTTAAGGGTATGAACAGCCTTGTACTATTCGTACACACACACTTGTGCTCTACAGAACAAATGCTTAGCATAGTTGGCCTTATAATGTTCCCAATGTTGGGACTCAGGCCTCTTCTCTAGGAGAGGGAATGGGCCGTAATCCACCGCGCGCCCAGTGCGGGTTGGCGGATGTCACACGTCTTCGAATTTTTGGTTCTAGGACATGCTGGTTTGCTCACGATGTTTTCCTTCACCGCTTTGAGACCAGTGGTGATGAAATAAATTACACAAAGTAATGTGCCTGGCTGTGTTTGAACCTGTGACCCGTGCTCAGTCGGGGCCTTCGTCCTAGAACCAAAAAATCGAAGACATGTGACATTCATCAAATCGAAGACATGTGACATACTTGTTTATTGTTTTGCTTGACATTATTATTACAATCTTATCACTATTGTTAGACTGTTATTTTCAATTCATTTATTTTGATTACTATTTGGCATTTCAACAATATAATTTTACAAGATTTTTTTGTGTTTTGTGAACATAATAATTTGCATGCCCATGCGATGGAGGGGCTTAATATAATTATAAGAAAACCCCTATGTGTCCATCACCCATATTTGCAAACCAATAAATGATTTATGATTTATGATCAACCCGTGCTGGATCAGCGTGGTAAATTGCGGCCCATTCCCTCTCCGAAAGAGGAAGCCTGAGTCTCAGCAGTGGGAACATTAGCAAGACTGATGATGATGATGAAGATGAAGCAAAAATACTATACTTTCCTCTTTAAATTAGTATAGATACACTATATTATGTAAAACACTAGCAACCACTCAGGACAATGTTACTAACATCATAAACAACCACTTTTGTTCTATGACTTTTAAAAATGTATCATATTTTAATTCATAACATTTTCATACAAAAATAATTAACTTGAACGTTTTAAATATTACGAAGTCTATGCGAAGCAAGCGATAGTACAATAGCAGAGGGGAGCGGGGATCTTGTGGCGTCATACAGACAGAGTTGAAATGTGTTTAAATAGATCAACTAAATCTTGAAGGTTTGTTTTTGGCAAATTAATCATGTTTTGTAAAAAGTCATAGAACAAAAGTTGTTGTTTTTGATTTTAGTAATACAGTCCGTCAAGGTTGTTAGTATTTTACAAATAATCCTGTATAATCAAAAAAAAAAGTACTGTAAAGTAAATAAAACCAACCATTGATGGAGATGTCTAAACAGGGTAAAATATTTTAGAAGTAGATCGTAACGAACCGCAAAACTACTTTTCCATGGAAATTTTCCGCATTAGTTGAAAACAAAATAAAAATCCCTTTACTGCTTTTAAACTTATAAAAGCTTTGCCCTTTTTTCTAAGCCACGTATTTGCCATTGTCATTTATGTCTTGGGATAATAAATAAGAAGGTATACGTACTCGTACGTGAGTGATCTCATCTTTTTATAGACCTTACAATAGATATAGCGATCACGGAATTAGATCGTAGGTATTACAATAATAATAATTATATAATATAATATTCCACAATTATCACACAACGCCATCTAGTCCCAAGCTAAGCAGAGCTTGTGTTATGAGTACTAGACAACTGATTACCTTATGTCGGACAGTGTAACTTAAGACATTCGAAAGGTTAAATATTTCTAAATACATATATATTATAGATAAATTACACCCAGACACAGAACAAAAAATGATCTTGCTCATCACACAAACATTTGTCTTGGGTGGGAATCGAACCCACGATCTCCGGCTTAGCAGTCAGGGCCACTAACCACTAGACTAACAGGCCAGTCTAAATGTTTTGCATTTGGACTTTTGTGTTCCTAAATCATCAATCTCGTCTCATTGAGTTCGACTGGCCTGTTGGTCTACTGGTTAGTGGCCCTGACTGCTATGCCGGAGGTCGTGGGTTCGATTCCCACTCAGGACAAATGTTTGTATGATGAGCATGATCATTTTGTTCTGTGTCTGGGTGTAATTTATCTATAATATGTATGTATTTAGAAATATATAAGTATGTTTATCAGTTGTTTAGTACTCATAACACAAGCTCTGCTTAGCTTGGGACTAGACAGCGTAGTGTGACAATTAAAAAAAACGTTTTTTATAAATAATATAAACTAGTGTTTGACGAGAGAAGTGGTGACCGAGTGGTTACGGCCCTGACTTACGAGTTGTAGGTCGCGGGTTGAAACCCAGCCTGGCGCATTACTTTGTGTAATTTATTTCATTAAGTACCGCTGCACTCAAAACGGTGAAGGAAAACATTGTGAGGAAATCGGCATGTCCTAGAACCAAACAATTCGAAGACAGAGTGATATTCACCAACCCGCACTGGGCCCGCGTGGTGGATTACGGCCCATTCCCCCTCCTGAAGAGGAGGCCTGAGTCAGAGCAGTGGGAACATTGAAAAGCTGTTTATGCTAATATGCCTGTGCTTGACTGCGATCCCACCTAATGGTAAACAGTGATGTAATCGTTGATGTTGAAGCGTACTAGTTTATTAAAGGCCTAGCCTTCAAGACGCCTAAATTATACTCGGAAGGGACGCTCGCAGCAGGCAAATTGTTCCAGTTCTTCGATGTACGCGGTATAAACGATGAGGCGAAACGCTTAGTCCGGATCGTGGAGGTGTTAACAATGTAAGAGTGAAAACTCACCGGACGTCCGATTGTACGATGGTAGAAAAACGATGGTGGAAATAATTCATGTAATTCCCGCGCACCCTCTCCAAAAAGCATCCTATAAAATACCTAAAGGCTGGCTACCCTACTACTACTAGTTCCGTACAATTACTGGCACGGATCTTGAGCGCTGGCTTCAAGTTGCGCCGAAGTAAAATATTCGGTCTCTGTTTAGTGGTGCGAAGTGAGACGCGTGGGCGGGGATTGTCAGTGATTGGCTCGCCACGCCATCGTGTCATAGACGTCACTTCTGATTCGTTTCCTGCGTTGCTGCATGTATTTAACAACGAAGACGATTGGCTCGTCAATGTATGGAATACGCAAAGCGATCCCCACTCTGACGCCGAGCGCTCAAGGTCCATTCCGGTAATTGTACTATTATTTGTAATAAACTGGCTGGGTTCCGCACAACAATATTAAAATAAAGCCAAAAACGCTGGCAAAATAACGTTATTTGTAGATATATATTTTTTTTAAGTGCGATATCATCAAGTGACTTCTCTCGCTCTAGGTCGAAGCTCCCAGGGAGTGACAGTATTTTACTGACTAAAGCCACACTTATCTTCCTTCACTTGCTTTTTGCGTTCAGGGACCACAGGTAACCTTTTCAAAAGACCCTATACCCTATACGCGTTAAGAATAGAAATTTAAAGAAACTATTTTTACCGTCTGTTTAACCGATTTTAACTTCTTTTTCATAAGCATAAGGATGGCATTAAAAGCAAAAAAGTGGTTACAATACGAACTATTTATTGCCGCCGCCATTTTTGTCATGCAACCAACGTAATAAAAGTCAAAATTGGTTGAATGGACAGTAATAAAAAGTTTTCATTTTCTAATTTTATTTTGAACAGGATATAGTTAATTAGAGATAAACTTAATAGACCTTCAGAAGTTCGAGTTGATTGACTAAACTTTATTTAAGGGACCATTAGCGCAATCACCACAAATTTAAATGCATTCAAGAGCAGAGTGTCAATATTTCATAACAATGATGACACTGAAGACTTGATCATAGTTCGGAAGCACTGATAACGTTCACTCTTCGGTAAAATTGGCCCTACTCCAAGTCAAATTCTCTGATTAGACTCTACATCTAATCATGGGATTGACAGTTACAATTTGACATTGATCGATAGCTTTTTCCGTTGTCATAGCATATAGGCCTAAGTGTCTATCATAAAGATAATAACAAAAGAATTAAAAGTGCTGTTTACTATTAATTGAAGCTTCAAAATTCTGTTTATACCGTCAATCACCTCAGCAGAGATAAAATAAACAATAAACAACCTATGAGCAGACATTATTGGTTTCTTCGTTGGTGGAGACCCTGATCGACGATGTTTTAATATCATCCTTTCCTTTGATCGATTGCAATTTTAGGGTCAGCATACACTGAGACACGACGCTGCACGACTTTTTAAAGTAGTGATACGAAGAACTTTATTTGCTACTTAAAAGATACATTTTAGCGAGTGAATTCGAATACACCCCGCATATTTTAAAATTCGATAGATAGATAAATAAATATGTTCTTTAATGTTCATACACCAATAATTTAACTACAATAGAACCTGTAGATGAATAGATGAATAGACCTGTACGCAAAGAAATTAAAAAGGTTTAAAAAAGCTCAAGTCGTAGACACTAGACTAGCAAAAAAAATATTAATATGTAGTATTAGGGTGCAAAGGGAACAATGACCAAGAAATAAGTGTTTTCATTCTGGGTGTCTTGTTTAAGTGACTTCACATATTTGTGAACCGACTTACGATAAAGCCCCCCCTAGCCAAGTTACCGTTCTCTAATCGGTAACGCCTCGGGGACAGCAAGTGTAGAATACGATAAGTTGGTAGCCATGTTGATGCGCCTGAATCGGCCGCTCGTTCTACAATGTAGCGTTTGTATAACAAAAGATGTAGCGTTAAATATTGTAGAAATGATTTTGAACGATGTGAACTTGGCTACGAATTGTCTATTCGTTTGTTCTGACCACGTGACTTTACGTTGAGATGACGTCATTCCCATACGTTTCATCACTTTTCGACAGCGTTAACGATTGTAGAATAACAACTTGGCTAAGTATGCGGAATAGTGATGTAACGAATATTCGCATTCGCACTCGCGAATATCCGCAGAATACACAAGAAACATGCGAATATTCGGCAATTTTTTTGACAAACAAAAAGGTATTTAAGTATTGATTGAACGGAATTAGAAAGATAATACAACTGATGTTGAAATATTGAAAAAATTGCAAAATAGGTATTCGCATGTTTCTTGTGAATTCGAATGCGCGCGAATAGTCACAATGTGTGACTATTCTCGATTGCGAATATTCGTTACATCACTAATACAGAAGTCACCTTGTGTGATGCAGCGTTAAAAAAAAGAAATGTTACGTATCAGTGTAAGCAGAACCTTAATATAAATGTTTACAAATAAATAAATAACCAACTTTTAACATTCGAGTCATGTCCTCTATTCTCTTTATAAAAGTTTTTGGCAAGGTAAAGTGTGTCAGTTTTGACACACTTTACCTTGGGCTAAACGTCAGCCCCTACATCAAATGCTTGGGGGTCAAAGTTTCAAGTGATTGGCAGTTTATAAAGTTTTCTATTGTTGTGATAAAGGAACATCCCTTATGTTTGGCTTCGACGTGTTTAAAGTTGGAGTGCTTTGTATTTTTTTGAGTAGTTTAGTTTCGATTTTTTTGGTTTTTATAAAAGTAGATAGTTCGGTAAAATACTTTGTTTTTTACAAGTTTTTTTTATTAAAAATCACATTGTAATGAACCCAGTACCACTGAATCAAAATGATGACTGTCATATCGCTTAGCCACTTCTGGCGCCGTCATGTATAAACTTGGAATAATACAAACATTTGAAGTATATTGTACACCAAATTAGTAAGAATTTTAAAGAAATTTAAATCTTTGGGTACAATGGTAATCTTATCGCTGTCAGCGATATCTACCAGAGATGATGTTGTTCTGCTGAAATGATGATGACTCAAATTAATATTTCAAAACCCGGAACAAAGTCAAGAAGAACGACGGTTCGATTTATTACGATTTTTCCTTCCTCAACAGTTCTATCTTCCAAGAAAGGGGAAAAAATCACATTTTCGATCTAAATGTTCTAACCTCAAACAAACATTTGAAGAAGTCAAAAGCAAAATTTTTTATCATTAGATTCCTTTGAGAACACAGCTACTCAGAATTATTATATTTGCTGCCGTAAAATAATTATGGAGACGCGGTTTATTTCAATTCTGTTTTCTAATTACACGGTAACATTATGATACGAGTACACCTGAGAAAATATATTATGGCATATTTACTAATTAGTGTAACGACTTCTATGACACCAAATTGAAACAAAATTTTGCTTAAATACATCATAATCATCATCAGCATTTTAGCCGATTGACGTCCACTGTTGGACATAGGCCTCCCCCAAGCGTCACCACAACGAACGATCATGGGCGTCCCGCATCCATTGGATTCCCGCTACCTTCACCAGGTCGTCAGTCTACCTTGTAGGAGGCCGGCCAACGCTGCGTCTTCTGGTACGCGGTCGCCACTCCAGAATCTGTCGGCCTTAACGGCTATCTGTTCTGCGAGCAACATTCCCTGCCCATTGTCACTTAAGTTTGGCGATTCTTTGTGCTATGTTGGCAACCTTGGTTCTCCTGCGGATATCTTCATTTCGAATTCGATCACGCAAAGAAATTCCGAGCCTTTTCCATTGCTCTTTGGATGATTTTAAGTCTTCTGATGAGGCCCATTGTGAGCGAGCTCGTTTCGGATCCATATGTCATCACTGGCAACACACATTGGTCATAGACTTTCGTCTTGAGGCAGGTATGTTGGATGAGAAGATTCCGCGTAGCTTCCCGAACGCTGCCCAGCCGGCTCGAATTCGACGGTTGACCTCTTTCTCGGAATTAGATCTACCCAACTGGACTGTCTGCCCGAAGTAGACGTAATCGTCCACAACTTCGAGTATAGAGTCTCCGATCTTGATAGGAGTGGATGCTACATGGTTGTTTATCATGACTTTAATTTTGTCCTTGTTCATTATAAAACCCACTCTTTCGGAAGCTCTACTGAAGTCATTGGGCATTGTACTGAGCTCTTCTGTATTCTCAGCCATGACTACGTCGGCAAACTGAAGGTGAGTGATGTACTCGCCATTGACATTAATGCCTAGTCTACTCCACTCCAGAAGTCTTTAAGACATCCTCCATTGCGGCCGCGGACAGTATCAGACAAATGACGCCTCCCTGCCTCACACCTCGCTGCAGGAGGATAGGTTTCGAGGTCTGATCCTGAAGTCAGACTGACATAGTGGCGTTTTCGTACAAACACTTCAGCACCTCGATGTACCGACAGTCAATCTGGCACCGTTGGAGAGACTGCAGTACAGCCCAAGTCTCGATCGAATCAAGGGCTTTCTCGTAGTCCACAAACGCTAGGCGGAGAGGCAGATTATACTTCTCGGTCTTCTGTATAACCTTTCGTAGCGTATGTATGTGGTGTACGGTACTAAAGCCTTTTCAGAATCCGGCTTGTTCGGGAGGCTGGAAGTCGTCGAACCTGCGCGCGAGACGACTCTGGAAAAAAGCTTGTAGAATGGCTCAAAAGTGAGATGGGCCTATAATTCTAGAATAGGGCCTTGTCGCCCTTCTTAAAGAATAGTGCCACAACGCCTCCGTTCCATGCCTGTGGCGTTTTTCCCTCGAGTATGACGGAATCAAACGGCTTCTGAAGGGCCTTAATTCAAGTCAACAAACAACTTATGACAGGGGCTCGCTACTGTTTGTTTTAAACACAAAAGCTACCTCGTAACCTATCTAGAAGAGCTGTATTCCACCCACTAACTAGTCTAAATAAACATGTGGCTGTGTAACCCAAGATTGTAGCTAAGCTAGTTCTTTCGTCATGTTATTATTATTTGTTGGATTACGGGTGAATTTTGGCCAGTAAAAGTGTGACACTTCTCACTTCAGTCTCTAAATTCACTCAGTTATTTTTAGTATAATGCGAAATCAGAATATAGTTTGTTCAGAATCATGTTAGATTGCTTCCCAAAAATATTTAAAAAATGTCGCATATTAGAAACCACCGACACTAAGGACAATACAGGTCACGGCAGATCATAGGTGGCATTAGGTGTCAGCGCGTTGCTGGATGCAAAAACAAAACAACCCCTCAGTTGTCCGTATAGCCCGGTGACCATGTATTTGTGCGGACAATTTAGTAACATAACAAGCTTATAACTTTGTGATGTTTCATGATACAGTTATGAAATTTTGTACGTGACTGTACATAAAAATACATTTAATATTAAAACTAATGTTTTATATAGCATGTTTTCTGTAGAGGCGACGAAGCCACGAGTACAGCTAAATATAATATTCAATTGTAATGCCATTTTATCTCCGCAATCCAGATTTAAACAATCATTCGTAAAATAGCTGTCATTAAAAGTATCTTCATTATTCTCAATTACTCAAACTTCCAACCCAGAAATCAACAACACTAAGCACAGAATTGAAAGACGTTTCCCTAAATTGAAACATAAATAGCCGTGACTTGATAATTCGATTTGCGAGTAAATGTTTCGGAAATGATGCCATTTATATTTCGCCTTGATTTTATTAATAAATCTACGAATGACTAGCTTTTGTCAGTGGCTTCGCCGGCGTGATAGTCGGTCTAGGTTGACTGGTAGAGAATGCCTAAGGCATTAAGTCCGACTATGTACTTTGTGTTGCACGAAGATTAAATAAATAAATAAATAGTAGGAAATTATATTATAGGACAAACCGATGTACGGCGAGTTTCACTTTGGAGAGTGTGCGCAGAAATTGCATGACTTGATTCCACCATCTCATTTTTACCATCGAAAAAATGATGCACGGCGAGTATAATCCATCCTTACGTCGTTGAAACCACTACGGTCCGGACTAAGCGTTTTACCTCGTCATTTATACCACGTATATTGAAGGACTGGAACAATTTGCCTGCTGCGGTCTTCCCGTCCGATTATAATATCTAGGTGTCTTCAAGGCTAGAATGAATAGGCTCTTAATAAACTAGTGCACCTCACTATCAGAGATTGCATCACTGCTTACTATCAGGTGGAAACGCAGTCAAGCACTAATTTATATAAATAAAAAAAATCTATTCGAAAAACTAAAAAAAAAATAGCCCAGATGAATGAGACATAATATATACTAATAACTAATTTACTCTCGGTTACAAAAAATCACTCTGTTACAGGACATGGTCTGCCCGTGTGCCAAATTCTATCAGCCGATTGAGAGTGAAAGAGTAACAAACATGGACCGCGGGAATTTCAGAAAGAGTTACCATGGCTATAGAACTCAAAGGGCAACTGAAGGACACATGTGAGTTTCAGTCAGTAAGTCTGACTAACCTTTGCTCCACCCAAAACGATCATTAATGTCTTCCCACCTAAAAAAGGAGTAATAAACAAACAAATATACACACTCATAAACGTTCACCTTTATAATAATTATTAGTGTGATTTTAGCGTTTACAAGGTAAAACGTTGATTCGTTTTGTCTTCAAGGAAAATGAATTTCCGCAATCTCGTCGGAATTTGGAGATGGCAGTTTCGAAACCTCTATCTGAACGTTTTATGAGCCCGCAAGGCGACATACTGTTAGCTAAATTCACGTTTATGTTAATGGCTGCAGTTTTAGTGTTCTCTTACGTTTGTTGTAATTCGTTTCCGTAGGTTTTGTGATGGTTCCCTATATCGTAGGTGAGCCTGTTAAAACAAAGTGTATTAGTTCTGCCAGCTCTGTTATTTACTTAGAGAAGTAGGTTAAGTCTATGATTATCCGAACGAGTGTGTTGTGATCTTTTTTTTTGGTTCGATTATGAACCTTATTCTATTTTTGCACAGGAACTGTATAATAATATCATGAAATATTATGGGTATAGAGACTTTTAGCAGTGGACCTCATCAGATGGCTTAAAGGCACCCAAAGGGCAATTGACAGGCTGTGTTTGAAGTTTCCTTGCGTTAGAATACCAAGGTTACCGACATAGTTCAGAGTCAAAAAACTTAAGTGGTCAACTGGCAGGGCATAATGTCCGCAGAACAGATGGTCGATGGGGACAAAAAGGAATTTGGAATTTGAATCTGATGGACGCGGGAAGCACAGAACTGGTCGTTGTGGCAATACTTAGGGGAGGCCTATGTTCAGTAGTGGACGTCTTTCATCTAAAATGGTACTAGGTACTGGGTTTTTTTTTTTTTTTTTTTTTTTCGATTGGAAAAATCATCTTATGACAACCCCCGCTCTTGGGCGGAGCGGGAGATAGTGTCAGACTCTTACTGACTAAAAAACCCATCCCGTTCCTTCAAGCCTTCATACCGGGGCTCGAGCGCCCTTTCGGATAACCCTGGCCCCAGTAGGCTTCGACCCGGCTGGGCCCCTGCTGTTGCTGACAACTCCTTGAGGCGCGCGGGAACAGCGCGCGCCGTCGACGACTTGGGCTTGGTCCGGACTGTTACCGGACGGCCGGACAGCGAGCTACCCATTGCTAACTGTCCGCAAGCCCGCGCCTACGGTGGCTGGAAATCGGGATCGGAATCCCGGCGGCGGCGGCGAGAGCGCCGTTGCCTGATGCGGTCGGCCTCCTCCTTAGCGAGCATTACTGCTTCGCAGAAGTCGGCGACCGCCTGCCACTCCTCCTCGCTCCGGACCATGGCCTCGACCAAGGCCCGGCGCGAGAGGTCTCCGCCGCCGATCACCCCCACGAGGGCACGGCGATGCTCCGTCCAAGCAGGGCACACCGCGATTGTGTGCTCCACCGTGTCCTCCGGGCGTTCCGCACAGTGGCGACACCCGGGCGTCACTTCCGCTTTAATTCGGAACAGGAACCTCCCGAACTTGCCATTTCCGGTGAGGACCTGTGTCATGCGGAAGGTAAGGACGCCGTGAGGTCTTTCCAGCCACGCCTCAAAGAGGGGACTTATCGCCATAATTGTGGCGTGCCCATGACGGGGTTGCGATAGTCGCTGATGCCATTCCACCATGAGATCCCGCCGGAGGTCTGTCCGCCATGCCGCGACCTGTCGCGGCAGCGGACTTTCACCCCGGCGTTGCATCTCCACGCGCATGTCGTGCATGTGTGCAAGGACTGTTGCCTCCAGATCCCACGGTGGTAGGCCAGCCAGAAGGCTCGCCGCTTCGCGGGAAATCGTGCGGTATCCCCGTACCATCCGAATTGCCATGACCCTCTGGCAGGCGTTCAGAATGGCTGCCGGTCGCTTTTGCAGCGATGGCGCCCACACCGGCGCCCCGTAGAGGGCCATGGACCGAACGATCCCCGCGTAGAGCCTCCGGCAGGAGGCGTCTGGACCCCCAAGGTTGGGCAGGAGCCGCTTGAGAGCGGCCCCAGTCCGGTTGAGTTTGGGAGCCAGACGTCGGAAATGCTCCACGAAATTCCACCGGCTGTCGAGGACGAGTCCCAGGTACTTCATCGTCGACCCGACACCGATGTGAACTCCTCCTACCGTTAGTTGGGAACTCATTGGCGGCGCGTTCCGAGAGCGGCGACCGTGAAAGCACATCGCCTCGGACTTGTGAAGCGCCACCTCGAGTCCCAACTCCTGGATCCTATCAACGACCATCGCAACCCCGCGTGTCGCTAGAGCGACCGCCGCCTGGTACGACTCTCCCTGCGCTAGAACCAGCGTGTCGTCTGCGTAGCAGACCACGCTGACCCCGTCAGGGAGGTCGCCCCGCAGCACGTAATCGTACCCGATGTTCCACAAGGGTGGCCCTAGTACCGACCCCTGAGGAACACCGCACGACATCTCCCGACGTTTCCAGTCTCCCTGGTGACCGGGGTAGACAATATACCTGTCCGACAAGTAGGCCTCGACTACTCGACAGAGGTATTCGGGCACCCGGTGGTACCGGAGTGCCCTCCGGATCGTACTCCAGGGCAGGGAATTGAAAGCGTTGGCAATGTCCAAGGACACTGCCACGACACACCTACCCTGGGACACCGCATCCCCCGTCGTGAGGGCTCGCACGCGCATGATGGCGTCCACCGTCGAGCGCATCCTGCGAAAGCCGAACTGTCCGTCCGAAAGGTCCGGCCCCACCCGTGAAAGGCGCGCGACGAGGCGGCTCGCAATCACTCTTTCAAAGAGCTTGCCCACCTCGTCGAGCAGCACAATGGGCCGGTACGCGGACGGAGAGTCCGCAGGGCGCCCTGGCTTTGCGATGAGGACCAGTTTCCCTGTCTTCCAGCGAAGTGGGAACTGGCCCCTCTCCAAACATGCGCTGAAGAGCCCTCTTAGTCGAGGCCCGAGAGCCTCCATGGCCAGGACCCAGGCTTTCCCAGGCAAGCCATCGGGTCCTGGGGCGGCGTTCTTGGCACTCAGCCTTTGCACCGCCACTCTCATCTCTACCTCGGTCACCTCTGGAGCATTGTCGTCGTCGTCGCTATTGCGGTCCGCGTCAGACACCGCTGGCGGAGGCGGAGCCATGGGCGGGGGGGAGTGTTCCCCTCGCGCAGGGAACAGAACGCTTACCACACCCTCCACGAGTTGGGGCCGGAGACTCTGAGTCAACGGGGGAGCCCAGGGGCGCAGTTTCTCCCGTACCAATTTGTACGGGCGCCCCCACGGGTCCGCGTTCAGAGACCCCAGCCACACGTTGCGGGCCTCGAGTTTGGCCCGCTTAATCTCCGCTCGGAGGGTGTGTTTTGCCTCTCTGTAACCCTCGTACAGCTCCGCCTCTCTGGCCTCCGCATCCGGCGGGCGGATGCGGCGCCTGCAGTATCTGGCGTACCGGCGTCGCGCGTGATTGCACGTGTTGCGCAGTGCAGCGATCTCCGGCGACCACCAGTACACCTGGCGCTTAGCACGTCCTGGACGGACTCGGGGCATTGCCGCATCGCAAATTTGCGACATGGCCTCCCGGAACCACTCCGCCTCGACGTCGATGTCGACCGGCCTGTCCGGTGCTTGCACCCAGGCCTGTACCGTCGCGGCTTCCAGGAGGAGCTCCCGGTCCATCTGCTTAAGCGCCCACCACGGACCGCAAGGGCTCTGTCGGACCGGCGCGGCCGAGGTTTCGGCGGAGACGTCCAACCGGATGTACCGGTGGTCGGAGTACGTCTCCACCTCCTCCATAACGCGCCAGTCGACGATACGTGGCGACAGAGCGGGGCTGGCGAACGAAAGGTCCACCACTGATTCACCCCGCCTCCGCACCAACGTGGGGACAGAACCCCGGTTCAGGACGACCAGGCCCAGCTCCAAGGCCCAGTCCTCCACCATCCGACCCCGTGTGTTCGTGCGCCGGGAATCCCAAGCCGTGTTCCAGGCGTTGAAGTCCCCGCAAACGACCACGGGGAGGGTACCAAACCCAGCGACGACGGCACTTAGCTCTATAAGGGAGACATAGAGTTCGTCGGGAGTTCTGGTCGGGGACAGGTAGACGCCTACCACTGCAATGTCCCCGACCCGTGCTGCCACGCAACCCCGTCCCATCGCAACAGCCTCGAGGGGCGGGGTACCGGCGGCGGCCGACGAAATTAGCGTCACCGAGCCGTCTAGGTCCTGAACCCAGCGGGGATGGACGTAGTACGGCTCGGAGACGACGGCAACATTGATCGACCACTGCGCCATGCTCTGGAGCAACAGATCCTGAGCGGGGGCGCAGTGGTTGATGTTCGCCTGGAGGAGACGTAATGGTGTCGTTATTGACATTCCATTACAGTCTCCTCCTGAGCCCCCTGTGAGGGCACTGTCACGACGGGAGCGGCGGCGACAGCGGCGGCAGCCAAGGTGGTGGCTGCGGCGGTGAGGACGTCAGGGTGGATGGGCCTGATCTTGCCCTTGGCCTTGGCGGGGGGATCGCAGGACCTGCCCCCAGCCCGGTGGTCGGCCGGCTTTCAACTGCCTTGTGCCCGGGCTGTCCGCACTGGTGGCAGCGGTCACTGCGGTCCTCTGCGGCGCAATAGGCCCCCACGTGGTGCCCCACGTGACAGCGGTAGCACCGCAGAGGTTTGGGTTCCAGCATCTTGACTTGGGCTGAAACCCAACCCACCAATAGCCTTCGGCCCTCGGTCGTGATGGCCTTGGCCGCCGACACGGGTCAGCTCACTGTAACGGCTCGCAAGCCCGTGCTGTCAGCGCGGATGGTGCCCGCCCGGACCTGATCGGTGGTGCACCCTCCCGCTCTGACGATGGCGGCCACCACTTCCTCCACCCTAACGGAGTCGTCCAGACCCATAATGCGCATGTCGATGCACTTGGTGGGTCTGGACACTCGGGCTTCCTCGACATCTAAGGATGCCCTAATCCTTTCGGCCAGGGCGTCAGCGAGCTCTCCGCTGTCTGCCCCAGGGACCTCCAACATTCGGGCCCCGGTCGCGGTACGCCTCATTCGGAAGCCCCCGGAGGCACCGAACTCGTCGAGGTGGCCCACCACCGCCTGTTTCGCCTTCGCCATGACTACATCGTAGTTCACGCCCTTCTTTTCCGCAGCTGGCTGTAGTGTGATCACTACAGCTGCGGAAGTCGGGGCGCGAAGACGAGCAGCCATGGCCCGCTTCTTGCGCTCCTGTCGCCGCCTGCGCTTTTTGGCCGCCCTCGCCGCCTTGCTCGCCTTCTTCTTGGCGCCGACGACCGTCCACTCGGCGCCAGCCGAGGGGTCTTCGGGCGGAGAAGGCGGCAGGCGCGACCTAGTCGCCGCCGTGGCGGGAGGACCCGCCGGTTTGGTGGCAGCCGCCACCCTGCTCTTTGAGGGAGGGGCAGGCTTCCCCAGCCGCTGCTGTTGCTTGGCCGCCGGGACCGACCCCGCAGGCTCCGACGCCGCAGCCACGCGACCTGCTTGCTCCGAGGGGCCAGCCCTGGGTTTTGCAGCCGTCGTGGCCGCGGCGACGGTGGCATACGACGCCGTCCTCTTCTGGCCGGAAGCCGCGAGAGGGGGTCGCAGGACGATGCCCTCCAGGACGGAAAGCTGGCGCTGGATGTGCCCCTGAAACTGCTGCTGCTGCTGCTGTTGCTGCTCCCTAAAGGCAGCCAGCTCCTGCCGCAGCAGAGACACCACCTCCTCACTATCCGCCTGGGGCGAGGGCCGGGATCGGCCCTGCTCCTCCCTGCTCCTCCCTTCGGGACGAGAGGCCTGGAGAGTGGCCACGGCTGCCTCGAGTCGGCCAAACCTCCCGCTAAGGGTGCGCTCGTAGGGCTCGAAGACGAGCCCCAGCGCCTCCTCAATCGCAGTGTTGGCCAGCTCGATGGAGCGTTTTTTGGCCACTCTCTCCCTCTTATTAGCCACACTCGTGATGGCGGCTGCCACGACCGCTCTGAACTTGGCCATCGCCTCCTCCATTCCTTCTGGCAAGTCCTCAGGAATCTTCGGTACCAAGGCGCTGGCCTGGCGTCCCTCACTGGCGGTCTCAGTGGGGAGCCCTCTCCCTCTGCCCGACTTTCGGGCCGCACCCCGCCCCGACGACGAGATTTTCCGGGCAGGTCCCGTCTCGTCGTCGGACGCGGAGCGCATGGCGCGCATGAACGCCCTCCTTCCGTTGGATGTGGATTCTTCCACCTCCATCGAAAGGAGGGGCCCCCGCACCTCCTCCTCCACCTCCTTCCCGTCTGAGTTGAGTGAAGACGCGGCATCTGAGTCCGACGCCGCGTCTTCACTCACCCCTCTGAGGCCGAACCTACGCCCGGCCTCCACCGGCGTCGCGGACGTGCTGGGAACTGGTCCCAGGGACTCCGCGCTGCCGAATCGTGAGCCACCCTGGCTCTGTGCGTCCACGGAGGACGGAACAGGGTCCGAAGACCCGAGGCGATGATTGCCTCCCCCAGAATACGAGGGGCGGCCCGAGCTCTGCTCGGGGAGGGATTCTCCTGCACGCAGGTACCCTCCTGGGGTAGTTAATTTTTTATCATTCGCGCTCATGGTGGTGCTGGACACAGCGTTGCCTTTTTGTTTTAAATGGGGTGGGGTCCCCATTGCACGTTCGCCATCCAGGTCATGTCTGCTGAGCAGACACGTACCGGAGGCGAACCCTATCTCCCCGACATCGCTATCCAGAAGGCGCCAACTGCTGTTGTGCCAGCGCTTCTGGACAGCGCACCCTCCGGGCGGTCCGACTGGACTCCGCCGTATGTTCCACTTGGTCTGGTCTCTCGCTTGAGGCCTTCCGGCATGAGTAGCTCTACCGGCATAGCCCTCAAGGTCACTGAGACACGCAAGCCCCACCACGACGACAACGTGGGAACACAGTTGGTGGGGTACTAGGTACTGGGTCATTCTTTAAAAATAATGTATTATTTAATGTATCTATATATGTAAAAATCAATCCCTATTTCCTTGGTCACGCCATCACGCGTGAACGGCTGGACCGATTTCGCTAATTCTTTTTTTTGGTGTTCGTTATTGTGACGAGAAGGTTCTTGTGGAAAAAAAATGAAAATTAGGATAGTGTAGGTAAGAGTAGAGTAGGGTAGAGTAGTGTAGTGTAGGGTAGTGTAGGGTAGAGTAAGGTAGAGTAGGGTAGAGTAGAGTGGAGCAGGGAAGAGCGGGAGCGAAGCCGCGCGGGCAAAAGCTAGTTATTATATAAGTATCGTATTTCCGTTTGATATTTTTAAGATTCAGAATTCTTTTTTATTTTAAGTTTTTAGAAAATTATATTCTATATTATCCAAGAAATTCGATAGTAATATTTTTGCGCGACAAAGTGTACGAAACATACCACCGTTACACTGTTTTGTACTGATCGATTGTCGCTAAAAACAAAAAACATCCCAAATATAACGACTAAAAAAATTCAATGTTTACCTACGTCATTATGTATCATACTGTTCCCTTGGGAATTTCATAAAAATTCAGGTAGTAAGACAAGATTTATGGGGTGTATAAAAATGCGTAAGACAATGATGTATGTTTCAATTATGAAATACGTATGTGAGACGCCAGGCAATAACAATTTAGGATGGAAATTGAAAAATAATATTACCGTCTCGTCTGTGCTCATTATTATTTTTTAATATTGAATAGAATCTTCGAAGCTGTTATTTTTAGGTAAACGACCAGTCCACCTAATTACAGAGTGAGTATATCTGTATTATTGCAGGTAATGTATTTGGCTTGCTCAGCCATAATTACTCCCTAATCTCAGCTGACATAACGCTCCCATTCGACCACAGACTATAACGTTCTGCCATATAATAATGTATTATATATATATTATTCATCATCATTTCAGCTGATAGACAACCACTGTTGGACATAGGCCTCCCTCAAGTGCATGAAGCATGATCCTGCGCGTCCTGCACCTTCACCAGGTCTGTAGTCCAGCTTGTAGGTGGCTTTCCAATATATTCTTATATTTTATTACTATTATTGATAGGCTCGCGTTTGACCACCATCTCACCTGATGGTAAGCGATGATGTGGTCGACGAAGGAGCACGCTTGCCTAGAAAGTAACCTATTCACTCTTGACTTAAAGACCTCTAGGTCGTAGCTATCAGGAAACACAGACTCTGGCAGAGAATTCTACTCCTGAGCTCTACGCACAATAAATGTGATATGATGTCTACTGCATAAATTGTCAAAGAAAAAAGGTGAGTAAAGAGATAGCTTACGACTTACTCTCAGGCCTGCCAAATATAGTACATAAAAAAAACAGCATGTTAGCATTTCCAATATCTAAATAATCGCATATTTCATTCACATTTCCTATACTCAAGTACTACAGAACCCTCACTTTGAGGACAGGACACTTATTGTGGCTATCAGCAAATGTGTAAGCCAGTTCAGACCCTGTCACTTTAAAATTAAGGTTCAAACTTGTGTGAAATATTTTCAAATGATAACCAACCATGCCGGGTGCACTTAATAGGTTCTTTGGTTTTACGGTCCCTTTGATGTCAAAGGTCCTAATAACGGCATTCTGTGAATAATTGACCGACATTCACTAAGTTTGAATTAATGTAATAAAGAATTATAATTGTTTGAAAGCTAGAGGAAATTAAAGAAAGAAAAAAGTGGGATTAGGATTGTTAGAATATGGGTTTGAGAGCAGTGTGAAATTCATGCTGCGAAAATGTAGCCTCCATGGCTTTGGAATGCAATGGGCCACTAAATAACTGAAGGAACACAGTAAAACTCTGAAAAGTCTTCTTGCTACACCCACAGTGGAAGAAGTTATTTTATGATGTTCCACCTGATAAAAAAAACTGGGCAAGTGCGAGTCGGACTTGCGCACTGAGGGTCCCGTGCAAACTACGCTTCCTGAATGGAGTCTCGAAGATTTTTCCGAATTGCAATTTTTTTTTGTGACGTAGGTAACAAAAAATGTACTGTTTTCAGTTTTTCATTCTATACCTGTGCTATAAGACCTTGCTTTGTGCCAAATTTCAGGATACACAATGGAAAGTAGCCAATGAATTTCGATCTTCGAGAGTATGAAAATATACGTTATTTTTGAGACATAAACGTCTTTTTTAGTCGTTAACTTAGAAGTTTGATTTTTCACGGCTTGAGGGACCGCAGACTTGAGTATATGGTTTTAATTTCAACTCGATACCGCAACGCGTTCTCGAGATAACAGGTCTTGACAGGCAGACAGACGGACGGACAACAAAGTGATCTTATAAGGGTTCCGTTTTTCCTTTTGAGGTACGGAACCCTAAAAGAAAAACATCTGTAAAATTTATCATCAACTCTCTCAAAATAAACTGAAAAAAAAAGATCTAATTCTAATAAAACAAAAATATATTTCGTACAAACTGCACAACATTAACCTTATTACAAGCACTCTAGCACTTTCTTTTTAATAAAAACTGTGCAATGTATCCTCCTAGCGACATTTTCTCGTAGATTTTCATTAGAAAGATCGATGGATAGTATATGTTTAGTTTCAATATCGGGTCCCGACCAACTATGAATTATGTATTAACTGAAAACGTTATGTGGGGGCCGAAATAATCAAACTTGTAGTTCTAGGAAAGACTGGAGGGAAAAGTAACAACATCTTAGAGCTTCTGTAAAGTTGTTAGGAAAGTGGTCGACTTCATAAGATTGTAGGTTTTTCTTTTGTATTTTTTGGGTTCTATTATTACTATTGTCAGGATTTATTTATACCAGGTAAATTTAGTAAGTATTAAGCTCACTCAATTGTATATTTTATAGCAAAAATCTGTGACTGAAATGTTTACAGGACACAAGTAGACTCAAGTGGATACAAATGAACACAAGTGGAGACAAGTGGACATACCTAAATGGACAGAAGTGAATAAAGTACTGTAGACGGAAGATAATGCACAATTTACTATTATTTAGAAAATTCATTGTATAAGAGTGTATTCATTCACAGAAGATTCTAGTCACACATGTGTGCTTAACTTAAACGACCTTATAATGTTCCCACTACTGAGACTCAGGCCTTCTCTCTAAGCAAGCGAATGGCCTGTAGTCCACAACGGGGGCAGTGCAAATTGGTAGATGTAATGGCTTCGAATTTTTAGTTCTAGGACATGTCAGTTTAATCACGTTTTACTTTACTGTTTTTGAGAGCCATGGTTATAATATAAATTATACAAAATAAAGACTTTCTGGATTCAAACCAAGGACGTACATCTCGTAAGTCCGGTGCTATACCATTGAATCACCACTGTTCTTAATATCAATCGTTATACATATTGTAATAAAGTTACTATAACTGTAACTAGTTTCTGTGATATTGTTACTATTTTGGTGTACAATAAAGTTTATTCTATTCTATTCTATTCTGTTCTATTCTATTCTATTCTATTCTATTCTATTCTATTCTATTCTATTCTATTCTATTCTATTCTATACTATTCTATTCTATTCTATACTATTCTATTCTATTCTATTCTATTCTATTCTATTCTATTCTATTCTATTGTATGGCTTACAGATAGGTGTTCCGGGTTTGGGTGTCTTGTGTATATAAGTTTACATATTTATGAACACACTCACGATACAGTAGTAATTGCTAGTATAGAGCAAACTATTCTAATGAAATTCAAACAAATGTAAATTGGATACCATTGTAAAAATTAACAAAGCACTTGTCAAAAGTTAGCGTGACTCACGAAGTTAGCATTAATAATATTAAGTGCTCATCCCATTAACGTTACTAACTTTGTACGTCAAATTTTACCAGCTGTTATGTGAGAATTAGTTTTTTTGGTACAAACTTATGAAATATTTGTGTGGGGATTAATGATAATTTATTTTGCAATTAGATTTAAAAAAAACACTTGCACATCAATTTTGTTTTCAGTCAGTTGAGGCCAGACTTTTCTAGCTCACTACCCTAAGAAGAAACACTGAAATAAACTCAGAGGAAACTGTTTAGTCAGAACTTATTTATTTTCAAGTTTTCAAATATTCATATACAGACAGGCCTGTTGGTCAAGTGGTTAGTGACCCTGACTGCTATGCCGGAGGTCGTGGGTTCGATTCCCACCCAGGGCAAATGTTTGTGTGATGAGCACGATCATTTGTTCTGTGTCTGGGTGTAATTTATCTATAATATATACGTATTTAGAAATATATATTTATCAGTTGTCTAGTACCCATAACACCAGCTCTGCTTAGTTTGGGACTAGACGGCATTGTGTGATAGTTGTGGAATATTATTATTATTATTCTCTTTATTTATATTTAAAAAGAGGGGTCCGAGATCTCATGGACTTTTTAGGAACTTTCAAAACGTCTTGTTGACATTTTGCGTGACCCAATGGCTGGCTTTTACCTTAGACAAAGGATAAGTATTGCCTTACGCTGCCAGTCTGTTGGATACATTACCAGTTGACAGAGATGCGGAGGACTGTTTTCGACGCCATAATTTAGATTACTTTTTCTTAGTTTTTAGGCCTTTTATTTTATTTACTAGGACACTAATTTTATTTATATAATAATAAAAAATCTGTTTTGATACTTAAGCGAGACTTACGAGAGTAAATGGCTTGCTATCAATTGACCATTTCCCTTTTCAGGTTACGGAACCCATATAGGATTATTTTTTTGTCCGTCTTTCCATTTGGGTTTGCTACCCTTTGAAGCAGTGGAAAAACCAAACTTCTTAGTCAACGCAAACTAAATATTATAATGCCGTTCATACGCACATTTTGACACTAACTAGGAAACAAAAACCTTTACTACGGGTACTTTCCCGTTCTATCTGGATTAAAAGAAAACCATAAGAGAAGAAATCAACAACATCCTACTCAACTCCTTGAGGTGCCTTTTCATTAATGTCAGAGATCGCTTTGAAGATCGCTAGAGCCGCGAAGAACGACATTTGAATAATGTTATTTACCTAAAGTAATTTTCCCATTTCTTTACTTTCTGCGTTTGTAAATTTACGTGTATGTAAATTATTTATTTATTTATCAAAAGATTTATGCATACAAAAGTAGAGAGGTGGACTTAATATCTTAGGTATTTTTTACCAGTCAATCTGTATACTTATGTCTTTTTTTCTACCAGATAACTTTTATACTATAACAAACGTTAAAGTATGAAGTTTTACAATTTATACTTTCTCGTTTTAACCACTATGTTATTAGTTAGTGGTGATGGTAGTCGCTAGCGAAGTATGCTTGCCTAGTAGGCAAGCATACTTCGCTAGCGACATGCCGATTAAAAACACCTAAGTCATAGCTATTAGAAAACTTACTTCAACTGATATTTCCACTCTTTATTACGTACAATTAACGTAATCTTAAAGAGATAATTATATAATTATCTGTAAAAAAAGTTACCAAGACATTACCCGTCGAGGCGCGCACTATTCCCGCGCGCCTCAAGGAGTTGTCAGCAAGAGCAGGGGCTCAGCCGGGTCGAAGCCTACAGGGGTCAGGGTTATCCGAAAGGGAACTCGAGCCCCGGTATGAAGCCTACAAGGAACGGGGTGGGTCTTTTAGTCAGTAAGAGTCTGACACTATCACCCGCTCCACCCACGAGCGGGGTTTGTCATTGGATGATTTTTCCCAACATAAAAAAAGACCTTACCCGTAAGTCTTGACACAGGTCATCATTATCATCATTTCAGCCGAGAGACGTCCTCTGTTGAACATAGGCCTCCACCAATTAACGCCACAATGAACGGTGTTGTGCGTCTTACAACCATTTCATTTTCAGCCGATTTCTGCTACCCTCTCCAGGCCGTCAGTCCACCATGTGGGAGGCCTTTCAACGCTGCATCTTCAAACAGGCTACAAGTATCAATGGTTGTAAATACCATCTAAAGAATTAAAACCCATCGCGTATAAACACAGCAGTACATGGTAATGAGGTGCAGACAGTTACTGAGACTTGCATTGTTCCCAGATACGTCATCACTAATTCAGAACTCCGCCACTCCTTTGTCAGTAAACGGGCCAGATGAATGAGCTTTGGAGCCAGAATAATGAGCTAGTAGTGCGCTTTGCTGGTCCATCTGGTATGTTTGAAAAATGGCGTACTGGAAATTGTATTCAAAATACGAAAAACACATACTTAGGATTTCTTTTATCTAAGTTCACTGTATTTGGAGCTCTGATGGCGGAGTAGTAATATCCCCGACTTACGAGTTGTAGTAACCGTAGAAATTATCAAAAAGGTTAGAAAGGAAATACTTTCCAATTTGCACTACATCGAGTGTCGCCGCTTGTCTCACACCCTTTAATTACACTACAGGCAATAAACCAATACGAACGCGCGTTACGCAACTAACAGACCACGCACACTTAGATCGCAAGTTAGATTTATTTTTTTTACAACTCTCACACAACGCCGTCTAGTCCCTATCTAATCAGAGCTTGTGTTATGGGCACTAGACAACTAATAAACATACTTATAAATTTCTAAATACATACACATTATAGATAAATTATTATTACACCCAGACACAGAACAAACGAAAAAAGACATCACACATACATTAAATTTGTCCTATTGCTATTGGTAGTTGAACTATGAGTATTACCCTACTTTGTGGCTCGCCTGCCCCACCCTTAAGGACATTCTAACCTCTTTTATCCGTTCTGTGATTCAAACCCAGCCAGGCGCATTATTTTGTGTAATTTATTTCATAACCACTGCTCTCTAAACGGAGAAGGAAACATCTTGAGGAAACTGGCATGTCTTAGAACCAAAAATTCGAAGATATGTGACATTCACCAACCCGCACTGGGCTTGTGGTGGATTACAGCCCCATTCCCTCTCCTAGAGAGGATGCCTGATTACCAGCAGTGAGAATATTAAAAGGCTGATTTTACTATGCTATGCTATGTTCACTGTATTTACAACTAGGTCCTCATTTTAATAGTGTCGTTATTGTGATATCGAAAACATACCTTGTTAGCTTTCAGGTTGGTCGGTTAAATCTACTTTTAAAAGCTTGTGCCAATAGAATAGAATTTGAATTCGAAATTGTGTTGGTTTATTTGAGTTAAAATATTTTTTTTGATAACGATGTGGAGATACACTTGGAGTAGGTACTCAGACAGACTCAGGCATGTAACGATCTGGAAGGTGGTGTCTCTTAGCGTATATACAGGGTGATTTGAAAAACACTGGCAACCTTTTCGGACTGTGTTACTAACATCATAAACAACAACTTTTGTTCTATGACTTTAAAAAATTGATCATATTTTAGTTCATCAGATTTTCATACAAAAATAAAAATATTTAAACTGAACGTTCTAAATATTACGAAGTCTATGCGAAGCAAGTGACTGTACAATAGCGGAAGGTAGTGGGATCGGTATGATGTGAGATCGCTTACGTCGCGTCATGCAGTCGTAGATAGGTATAACAAAATACAGAGTTAAAATGTGCTAGATAGATTAATCAAATCTTGAAGGCATGTTTTTGGCAAATGTTGCTGTGTGGTGTGTGTTGTTGTTGTTGTGTTGCTTTTTAAAAAGTCATAAAACAAAAGTTGTTGTTTATGATGATAGTAATCTGTCTTGCAAGGTTGTTAATGTTTTACAAATAAGCCTGTATATTACGTTGGTGGTGGTAAAGTCTGTAATGTAACCAGAGGCCCGACTCCCATTCACCCACAGTCAGTAGGCCATTTTATCAGTAAAAAAAATCAAATGACTCATTCCGCTTTGAGTGAAGCGAGAGAGAGAAAGTAAGACTTTTACTATCAAAACTCACCAGTGTTCCTTCAGTTGCCCTTTGCAATCCAAGGCTTCGGTAACTCAAGCGAACATTCCCGTCACCTTATCAGGGAATCGTTGACCCTGGATCTAGATTGTTGGTGACCACATAACTTTACAAATCAAAAGTCGATTGACAATAAATACTTACTGACTTAGAACTATTCACGAGTTTTGTAATTTTCAAAATTTACCAAACAGTAATAGAAATACTTCATCTATTACTTTGAACCTAAATTCGTAAGAGCTAATGTAAAGTTGGTTAACGGGACAAAGTATTTCACGTTCATGTCTGCAATACTTCAATCACACTGCCTCGTTGGCCTTATGGTCGCAAGCGAGACTCTAAAGCCTGGGCCCGGGTTGGTTGGGTGAGTTGTGCCACTTTTTAGGGTTCTGTACCTAAAAAGGCAAAACGAAAGCCTTATAGGATCACTTTGATGTCCGCCCGTCGGTCTGTCTGTCGGTCTGTCTGTCAAAAACACGTGGAGTTATCGAGTTGAAATTATAAGCATAGTACAAAATTCTTATGAATTTTATATAGTAGGTACTTCAACGTTAGGCCCTAGTACAGGCTATGGTCCGGAGAGAGGAAGAATAGCAGGCGGTCGCCGCCTTCTGCGAAGCAGTAATGTTAGCGAAGGAATGGGCTGCACGTCTGTGGGAACGGATTTAGTCCGCCTGGACCCAGATCCCGATTTCCAGTCATCCTAGGCGTAAGTCGTCGACGGCACGCACTGTTCCCGCGCGCCTCAAGGAGTTGTCAACAACAGCAGGGACCCAGCCGGGTCGAAGCCTACTGGGGCCAGGGTTATCCGAAAGGGCGCTCGAGCCCCGGTATGAAGGCTAGAAGGAACGGGGTGGGTCTTTTAGTCAGTAAGAGTCTGATACTACCTTCCGCAATTTTGAACAAAGAAACAACGCGAAAAAAGAAATATTACGGCAGAACGTTCAGTTAGAATTCAGTGATTTCGTCACTCGGTCGGAATATTTCACAAAACTTTTTCTAGATTTTTTTTTTCAAACCTTATGCGTTTGGAAAAAAAAATCGTTATTCTGAATCTTGAATAAAAGCAAGGCTTCCATAAATACATAAATTTTCTTCATTTCTATTTTTATATTTCCTACACGCACAAAACGTTTTGGGAACCCATTCATTGTGCGTGCAGCTAGGGAGTAGAATTCCTTGCCGGAGTCTGTGTTTCCTGATAGCTACAACTCGGGAATCTTTAAGTCGAGAGTGAATATGTTTCTTCTAGGTAAGCGCGTTTCATCGTCGACCGCATCGTCGCTTTCCACCAGGTAAGATAGCGGTCAAGCGCGAACCTATCAACAATAAAAAAAAATTATAAATAACATTATGATCAAAGTTCACGCGGATTTTCAGGTCTTTACTGGACTATTTTTACATAAATTTGTTTTGGTTTCAATATAAACCTAGATAATATCCACAAAATTCTAGAGAAAGATGTGTGATAAAATCATAATCACGTAAGAGATGTATGGAAATGTATTTTAGGTTGGACGCTCTGAAGAGAGTGTCGTGACAGTGGGTGGGTAGCATTTTTGCTACCGCTAATGCATAAGCATAGCATAACTGGGACTGGGACCTTCTCTCTAGTAGAGGGTATCGGCCGTAATCCACCACTCGGGCCCAGTGCGGGTTGTGGATGACACATATCTTCGAATTTATAATTCTAGGGCATGCTGGTTTCCTCACGATGTTTTCCTTCACCGTTTTGAGAGCAGTGGTGATGAAATATATTACACAAATTAATGCTAAAAACTAATGTTAAAATTAGAAATACATATATTAAAATATATATTGGTTTTCAAAAAAATTATAATTGTTTAAACGACTATGTTTGCAATTTCTTCTTGATAGTTTAAACTAGAATTATTACATTCAATGCGTATTACAAAAGAGATTGACACAATATAATTTTTGGCAACGAAAAAGGTTTTATTCAACCCCAAAAGAAATAAATCCAGAGATTCTTCAATTGTCAAAAGAATTCTTTGTTTCTCAATAAAATCATTTCAGAAATTATGGTTTTACCTCAAAACAAATATTCTTTGAAGTGATTTCTGACATTCTTAGGTACAATCGTGTGTTCAATTGAAAAACACTTCGCTAAATTGAAGAACAATTTATTTATTCGGGTTTATTGAGGTTGTACATATTTTTTTTTCACGTGTGCTTTATTTCGAGTGTTGAATTGTGCTAAAGATTCGAATAAGTGTCAAAAAGAGATTGTTTTCTTCTGCTACGAATTGTTGGTTGAAAAAACAATCACTTAGTTTGTAGTAACTTGTTTTTGCACGTGACTTTACTTACTTCTTATTTCTTTATTAGCTACTGCCCGCGACTTTGTTAGTGTTAACTCAAAAAGTAAAACAGCTCATTTGGTCACAATTTTAAAAAGTTTTTTTTTTTTTTTTTGTGCGGGACCTTAATTTTTTTTCTAAAATAAAAATAGCCTTAGTTACTCTTTTAAAAATCATCCATTGAACGTCTCGACAAAATCGGTTAGCCGTTTCGGAGATTAACCGGAACAAATAGACAGACAAACAATTTAAAAAGTTATATTATTATTGTTTATATACACTAAATAGCTATATAATATATTTTTTTATGTATATATAGTCTAGTATGTGTTTTTAATGTAGAATACTTTATTAATTTTCAGTACACCGCAGACTAACCCCTTTTTATTTTTTAAGTTCTTACAATACATCCTAAGGTTGTCTGGTAGATATTACTGTTAGCGGTAATAGCGCCATTGTATCCATAAATTTTAAATATTAAGAGTTTAGTTACTGCTTTGGTGTACAATAAAGTTTATTGTATTCTATTGATTATAGTAAAAGAAATAGCTATTACAAACAGACAGTTTCATTTTTATTTTATGTCAGTAGTATGTAGATGAGAATCGCAATCTACTGCCATAGTTATTTTTATAGTCTATATTCTACGAAGCTGCAGTTAACTTATACTACAGTATAAAGTCTTCCGTTTTATAGTACCTATACCACCAACATATGATGACAAATATTCACAAAGACAATCTGCACTTATCATCACGCTTGTACCTTATGTCCTAAAATTAATTTTAGGGAATTCTAATGAGACTGTTACTGGTTTACGTATTCATTAACTTTTTAAAATTCGTGAGCATATACAGCACTAATTTTTAATTAGTATAAATACTTTAAGGGCTCATTAGAAAAGGCCTTCTTATTATTTAAGTAAAGTTTCAATACATAATATTCACACACAGCAAAATTATTAGCGTTTGTTTGTATCCCAAAATGTCACTCAATTCATCGAAATATTGTGTAGGCTATTGATTTTGAATTAATTAATGACGATCAGAATGTGAAAACAAATACACTAGCGCATTGCGTGTAGTACTTTCTAGGAGCAATCGTTATAAATGATTGATTCAATTATGAATTTACCAATTATGTGAAAAATGTTCGTGTACAATTTGAGGATTCGTTTTTTTTTTTTACTTTTGACTACACAAATATGACCGGTAAAGGGTACGGAGAGAGCCCTATTTTTTTGTACCAATAAAAAATAGGAGTGTATATTTCCCACCAACCAAGGTCACATATTGACGATCAAGCACAGTCTGTGAACTAGTTATTATTTTTGAGGATAATGGGCTATGTATCACCCGTAGTGTAGGTAGGGGATGTAGTCACTGCGACCTAAATGATCTATTGTGGCTCGCCTACTGTGAACTAGTTAACGCCTACTGTCCACGGACGCGTAGCTTTATAGATGCGTATTCGTCACTTAACGCTGGGTGTATGCCTTCGTGAAGCTTACGTCCGTTCGTACGTGCTTACCAACGTCAGGCCTTCGTGTCGTTGCAGCTTCGTCGACAAAGTTTCATAGCTTTGTATGTAAGCTTTGCGCAGGCGTAGACCCAGCGTATAATGACAAATACGCGTCTATGAAGCTACGCGTCCGACGACAACAAATTTGCAACAAAGAATTCATAACATCAGCCTTAGTTCCTTGGTGGCACTGGGCAGGACACATTGCTCACAGAGTGAGCCTGTGAGAAGACATGGTCGACGGGACCGAAAGGTTCTGAAATGGTGACCGCGTACCAGAAGATGCAACGTTGAAAAGTTTCCTACAAGGTGGAGTGATAATCTAGTTGCGGGAATCCGATGGATGCGAGACGATGGATCTTTGTGGTGACGTTTCGGGAAAGCTTTTGTCGAGCTGTGGACGTTTTTCAGCTGAAATTTCAAATTACCAAAATCATTAAGTAAGCGAAAATTACGCCATAGATTTTTGCACAAATAAAATGGACAAAATTCTGAAAAAGGTATAACTGTGCTGGAAAAGTTTCTCGTTGGTTGCATTTTTTAGTCTTCAGGGAAATCAACAAGTTAATATTTTCAGAAAAGTAGGAGTTTCTCGCTGCTGCACTATCCATCCTTGTAAATGTCGCGATGTAAATGATTGAATTTGATGAATCAATGTAATCCTTCGACGTGAAAAATGAAAATTTGTAGAAGTAAAGTAAATCACGGAAATTATATAATCAATTCAAAAAAATATTCTGTATTCTTTATTGTGCACAAAAACATCCAAAAATAGGACCTTTGATGTGCATAGGCGAGCTTAACCCACAACTGGGTTTTCTTACAGCAAACCTTTAAATTATTTTACTGAGAAAGCAAAACTGTTTCCAAAAAGCGTAAGGTGTTTAATGATTTGCCAAAAACTGCAAGTTTTTGATAGGTCAGTCGTTCAACCCTGGCATAGTATTCAATAATGTACAGCTGATTGTAATTTAGTTGTCTTTAAGGCAACAGTGAATAGGCTCTTAATAAACTAGTGCGCCTCACCAAACATTGCATCACTGCTTACCATCAGGTGAGATTGCAGTCAAGCACTAGTTTATACCAATTAATAAATAAAAAAATTAACTTTAAATACTGCGGAAAGACGTGCGAATAGACTAATCGGGGATATAGATTTAGTTATGATCAATCTACATAATATACATAGCTTATTTTACATATATACATGGTTCGAAGAATCGCCAAACTAAGTAGTAAGGGCACATTGCTGGCCAGATGTTCAACGGGGATAAAAGGTTCTGGAGTGGCGTACCGGAAGAGGCAGCGTTGGAAGGCCACAATGTGAACCGATGACCTGGTGAGGGTCGCGGGAATCTGATGGATGCGAGACCCATAGGACCGGTCGTACCATAATGGTCGCACAATAACGGTGACGGCCTATGTCCAACAGTGGACGTGTTTCGGCTGAAATGATGGAAATGATAGTATAAATTATAGTTGCTCGTTTTAAATCCTATCCACATACATACAAGATACACTAAAAACTAGAGATGTTATCGAGGTTCGGTTCCGATTTTGATTTCGGGTCCGATAATTTTTTTTCGGGCCTTATTTATACTTTCCGCTTAGGGAATCTTCCTTCCATTCCTCCCTTACAATCACTTTTCTCACACTTATTGTTATGTTTTGTTTCTAAAATACATACTTGTCCGAGTCATCCCCTGAGACGCCAAGGTTAATGACCAATAAAATTTCCGTTTTTACGTAAATCACCAAAACAATTTATTAAAAAATACTTTTTCGGAATTTTTCTAGGAAAAACAAAAATATAGAAACCAAAATCGTACAATCGGGTGTACAAAACGAAAATTTAGAGTTTTTTAAGGTTATTCAAGTTGTACAGACTTATGTACAATCGGCGCTCAACGGGACTTCTGCGTTCGCCTCCAATTTTGATAAAATAACTCCTGTTCCAAATTCGGTTCCATGTTCGTTTACAAAAGTGGTTGTATCCTATGTAACATCCGTATTAAAAACCCTGCAAGCACATATGTCGACAACCAATTATAATCTTTATTATACACTACATAAACAAAAAAAAATACAGGACAAACATTATTCAAAATAAGTGTACAATGGGCGTTCTTATCGCACAGGGCGATCTCTTACAGACAACCTTTGGATTGACTGAAACAAAGGTGAAAGATTTGGCCAATCTACGTTTAATACTTATCTTTAGCTTCTCTGTAAAATGTATTAAAAAATGCTTGTCAGATTACAAACTCCACTGGCTTAGATCCTACCAACGACTATCGCAACCCCGCGTGTCGCTAGAGCGACCGCCACCTGGTACGACTCTCCCTGCGCTAGGACCAGCGTGTCGTCTGCGTAGCAAACCACGCTGACCCCGTCAGGAAAGTCGCCGCGTAGCACGTAGTCGTACCCGATGTTCCACAAGGGTGGCCCTAGTACCGACCCCTGCGGAACACCGCACAACATCTCTCGACGTATAAGTTCTGAATTTTAGGTCTTTGAAGTAGGAATCCAATCACACTTTCGCATTTTTAATGTTATTACTTTCCATTCAAAAATTAATCAAAAATAGAATGGAGGTCTTTTACTATTTGCATATACACGAATAGCTATCAAAATGACTAGACCCAGGGTTTGAAATGAATGTAACTGCAGTGAGTAAATACAGCAGAATCACAGACCACCAAGACACCTCAGACGCAATAAACTTACTGCTACAAAAGAAATTTCACTACCAGGGCTGCGAGAATGTGCGACAGCTTCGTACCGCTCAAGATTCGTGCCGCTATCTGTAACTAGCTTCTGCCAGCGGCTTCAATAGCATGTAAGTTTTAAAACCTACTTTGGAACCCCGTTTCATCCCCTTAGGAGATGAATTAACGAAAATCCTCTTTTCGCGTACGTCATTAAAGGAAACTTTGTGCAAAAGGAGGATGCCAGAATTGTATGGGCACCGTCTCCACCCTCCAACAGACATAAGACAGGTGTCATTCGAAGCGTCTAGTTAAATAGAGTATTTTTTATTATGGCAATAAACCAATAGGTGACATCTGTTATAGTCCTGCTGCAGGGGCCGGTCCGGTGATTCCTTGCTCTCTGGTCAGCGACAATTTAATAAAACGGGTTGTAGACATTGCTAAGTAAATTGAAGTTTAATTTCATAGACAATTTAAAGCGCCTTCACAGAACCGAAGCATTTACTTGCCAAACAGTTGTTTAACATATTGTTTAACCAGATAATGAAAATTTGATTTATAGTATCTACTTGCTGACCCAAAGAACTTCATACCGCCTAGTAGTCAATGAATGTAGTATATCTTTCGATATAGTTGACTGATTACGATGAAATAAAGCCTAAGTAATATATCAAGTTACACACAATTTTAATGTATAAAAGTTATCTATATCGGCTTCATACATTTTACCTATTGCAACAACAAAATCAAAATCATTTATTTCAAATAGACCATTTGCAGGCACTTTTGAATAGTCAAATGTCGGTCAGTCCAAGAAAAGTGAAGCCAACTAAACATTTCTACAGATTTATTATATGTAACCCGATGGATGCGTGACGCACAGGACCGGTCGTTGTGGCGACGCTTGGGGGAGGCCTATGTCCAACAGTGGACGTCTTTCGGCTGATATGATGATGATGATGATGATTATATGTATATGTATAAGACAATTTGTAGTCGTTTTTTTAGGAACTGCAATTAAAATATTATGTTGCTCTGTAAATCAAAGTTTATTTTATGGTTACACACATAATCACTTTAGGTATTCTTCTATTTTACACATGGATTATACTAGCTTACCTGTAAATCAAAGAAACGACAATTAACACTATTATTTAAAATTGCCAATTCCTTTTAGAAGTGATCTCTTTAAGTAAATCATCATCATAGCCATTTCGGCCAAATAACGTCCACAGCTGAGCATAGCCCTCCAATCAGGGTTTTGCCATAACGTCCGGTCATGTAAGTTTCGCATCCATCAAATTCCCTCGACCCTCATCAAGTTATTCGGCCACTGTGGGAGGGTTGCCAACGCTTTCCTGGTATGTGGTCGATACTTCAGCAACCTTCCGGAACCATTGACTATCTATTTCGCGAGCGAGTTTGGCAATTCTTCGAGCTATGTCACTAACTTGCTAAACACACATATATGTCTTCGAATTTTGGTTCTAGAATAGTTGCCTCACAATGTTTTCCTTCGCCGCTTTGAAAGCGGTGTTGAAGAAATAAATTCCATAAGTAGGGAATCTGATTAGGTTTGCACCCACGACCTAGACCTGGTAGGTCGGAAACGTTACCATTGGGCCGCAACTACTCCCTCTAGTGTTTTAGTGCTAACAGAATTACTAAGTGGCAATTATTATTGTACGAAAGATATCTAAGCCAAAAACAGTCCAATTCAAGATGCTTCTGAGATATTTACTGACCACCTGTTGCCAAAACTGCGTACTTCTTTTGAATTATGACAGAAATTTCTTTTATGGCAATTTCCTTCGAATTTTTTATCTAAATCTATTTCTTTATTTTATATTTTATTTATGTAACGTTTCGTGAGGGTATTCGTGGCATCGCTTCGGCCTCTAATAAATTAACACAGTTGTATTTATGCATCGTAATGGTAGACTTTATATTCTAAGTTAGACTCTTTTTTGGCCTCGCACAGACTTTTATTTTAAGTTCATTTTTTTTTATAATATTTATTTTTACTTTTTATTAGGTGCGTGGGGCATAAATAAACATTTTTTATTTCTTTTTAACAAATTAAGTAACAAAATGCAGCTGATACAAAGATTTTTAGCGACCAAGCCTGATAGAAAACAACATGGAAATGAGATTGCAAGCAACACGCTAGGGACAGTAAAACAGCATGTAGATGTAGAACCTACAATTTGATGATTAAAATAAAATGTGATGAGGAGTATTATAGGATGTTTGTATTTCTTTCTTCTTTCTTATTTTTGTTTGTGAATAAACTCAAAAACTAATGAATCGAATTAAAAAATAGTTTAACCTGTTTATTGCTACTTTACACTAAGCGACTTATGTTTTCTACTTTTACTCGGGCGAAGTTGGTTGCAGGAAATACGTAACAATAAAAAATAACGCATTATTAATATTCTGACGAAAGAGAAACAGACTATTTTTTTATCGGTTGGTAAAAATCATGTTATAACATCCCCCGCGCTTAGGCAGAGCGGAAAATAGTGTCAGACTTTTACTGACTAAAAAACCCACCCCGGTGCTTCATTGCCTATCAGGGCCGAGTCTTCCTTTCAGAAGCAGACCCCTGGCCTAGGTAGGCTTCGACTCTGCTGGTCCTGACAACTCCTTGAAGCGCGTAGGAACAGTACGCGCCTCAAGGAGCCTCGGTCTGAAGAAACAGGGTATTTAGATTACTTGCTTTATCTATGTAATAAATTCCATCATAGAGTCACACATTAGCGGATGCAAGTTTCGATAATATCCACTTAATTCCACTTTAACCGAAATTTGAAACAAATATTGGAAATACATTTTCATTGCTCGACACCGAGAACTCTACAGTTTCTATTTTCACAGAATGCTCATACGTGCGAACAACGAGCTGGTACTTACTTTCTAATTAATTAATTTTGCTTGTTTGTATTTTCATTACAAGTTAATTTGCCTAATTCTGGTGATGTTATTAAAGGAGGTAGTTTTTAAGAAATAAATGTTACATACATATCTCGGTTGTTTTACAATTTTTCAGTAATAGCAAGATATAAGGTGGATATTTGAAATGGGTCAGTTAGGGCTGGTACTTTAACCGTTATAGTTACAGGAAAACGTTCTTAGGAGACAATTAACTCTTTGAATGTCGTAATTAGAGACACAATAGAAAGACAATTGCTTATGTCGAACTGTGTAACATAAGACATTCAAAAGGATAATGACTCTTTAAGATATCCTGAACTGTATTTATAGATTTTGGAAAAAAAAAATAGTGTGCAAAAACGATAAAATATTTAAAAAAAAAAAACGCGTATTACTTTTACTACTAAGTCCAAAAGTTCGCGACAAGAAGACATTAATTTTTTTGTGTCTGTTCATAAATTGCAATAAAACAATATCTGTGATTGCTGTTCAGCTCCCAGTAACGTTTTCCTATAACTAGAGTTAAGATACCTGACCTTACTTACCTGCCTCAAAAATCCACCCTGTATAGTTTAAGATTGATCGACAAAGAAATGGAGTCTGTCCAAAATCATTTTTAGATCTGAAGTTACAAGGGAAAATGCTGAAGGTTTTTCGTCTATCAACGAAAAGGATCGAAACACATGTCACACGAACCGGCATTTCACGTATTATCTTGTAAGTATACGTATAGTACGTATTATGATGGAATTGACTTTCTCTCCTTTTTCACTGGCACGTGAATGTGTAGGCATCTCCATAAACACTAACATAATCAAAACTTTCACTTCAAACTAGTACTTTGAATAACCCAAATAGGGTATATCCATTAAGTACTTAAACAGGTTTCCTAAAGTAAACTATTTTGTAAACAAACAACCAAATGTTGGTATAGGATAAGTTTGGTTTACCTAGTTCATTGGAGGACTCTGCTTAACGAGTTACCTAAGTGCTTCCGATTGAGGCCCCGAACGAGTTTCCTGGACGAACAAAAACTGGGAACAAGACAAACGTTTCCGACGAGGAAAGGGTTTTGTTTTTCGTTTGGCAACTGTTCGAGTGGTTACCGGTTTGACGCAACTCTACAGTCGTTCGTGCTAGATAAATACTTTCGGTAGTACAGAGTGAACTGTTGTAGATTTGTGGAAGATACAAGAAAGTTAATTGATAAATATAAAGAGCCGTGGAAGGGCCAAACCCGAATCTACAGCGTGTAGTGTGCTACGCGCACTTTATAAAGATATCAGCAAATCTGAAGGGGCCTAGTAGGTCCGATACCTACTAGGGTTTCGTGAACTAACGAGCGAAGCGGTTATGACACCAGATTACTGAATTCAGTGAAAGATTCAGCCTGATGGTGTAAAAAGTAGAGTATCCAACAAGGGAATAAAGCTGTCTTTGTCTTGGGCGGCTTGACTTCCTTACTTCACTTAGGTTTCTTTATTAGGTAACTTCCTCGCGATGTTTGGAACTTAATTATAAAAATTCCTCACTAACGTTCGGGATTAAAATTAGTAATCTTCATTTCGTTCGGAATTAAACATGCCGCCCGCGACCTGAAGACACTGCTTTATCTCCCAGTCACATAATCTACTATTATTGACCAGCGGGATATAATGAAATTTAGTACAAAATTATTACCTGGTTACAAAGGTGCACCTCCGGGTCAACGCCGGGTAGCAGCAATAATTTACTTTAGATTAGGTTTGCATGAAATATAGTTGGACATTTTCAGGCAGGTAGATAGTGTAAACACAATTTGATTTTAGTAAGACAGATGATAAGTTATACAATTTACATACGGGAGTCGGGGAGTCAAATCTGAAAGTTTCGTTCAAAAAATACCCTCAAAATGTATGTACATCCGATTTCTGAGAGCTAATAAATGTGGCCTAGTGGAGCCTCGGACCCAGCTCATGTCATCTTTATCTGAGTCGTTTATCACAGGCCAAATAATGTCGGGCCAATTTATATCATTGAAATCGGACCGGTTGTTCCATAAGCTATCGTGGCGTGGTTCCGGTGATGCACGATGGTATTAGTGTCAGTTTACTGGTATTGGATTGGAATTATTTTAAGCGACTAAAAACGGTTCTTTCTAAAAATGTAACGGGTTAGCTTTTTAAATAAAAATCGCCAAACTTAAGTGGCAATAGGCAGAACACATTGCGCGAAGAACTGAAAGTCAATAAGGCCGAAGGATTCTGGGGTAGTAATCACGTACCGAAAGAAGCAATGTTGGGAGGCCTCTTCTAAGATGGACAGATGATCTGGTGAGGATTGCGGGAATCCGATGGATGCGAGAGGCACAGATCCGGTCGTTGTGGTGGTACTTGGGGGAAGGCTATGTCCAGCTGTGGACGTCATTTGACTGAAATAATGATGATGAAGTAGTTAAAAGCATCAGCTGACAGGATGGAATGGTAGAAGGAAATATTTCGTGCTGATCCGAAATCATAAGTCTTTATGAATTCTTACATAAGTTGTGTAATTATTATTTTATGGCGTCAAAATTTTTCTTTTTTATATTGTTGATAGTTTCGCGTTTGACTACAACCTCATCTAATGGAAAGCGAAGATGTGGTCTTCGATGAAGTACGCTTGCCTGGAAGTAATCTATTCACCCTTGACTTAAAGAACCCCAGGTTGTACTTAATTGGAAACAGACTCCGGTAGGGAATTCCATTCCTTAGCTGTACGTACAATAAATGTGTTCCCAAAACGTTTTGCACGCATTTTAATGTGAACTAGTTTTTGCCTACGATGTCGCCCGCGTACATAAAATATAGCTTATGTCTCTCAGAAATAAAGCAGCTTTCTATCATCGGTAAAAAAAAAATACCAATCGGACCAGTACTTGCAGAGAATTACCTCCTACAAACAAAAAGAACGGTCCGCACTAAGCGTTTCGCCTCGTCATTTATACCGCGTACTTCGAAGGACTGGAACAGTTTACCTGCTGCGGTCTTTCCGTCTGATTATAATTTGGGTGTCTTCAAGGCTAGAGTGAATAGGCTCTTAATAAACTAGTGCGCCTCACCATCAACGATTGCATCACTGCTTACCATCAGGCGGGATCGCAGTCAAGTACTAGTTTAGAACAGATAAAAGAACAAAGTTACCTCTTTATAATATTAGTAGAGATAAGTGCTGTTTTCTTGAGACTTAAAATCCAGCCACATTCTAAGAAAACAAAGGAAAATCTAATCCGTTACCAAATAAACTGAACATTTCACCGCACGACTGCCATCAGCCGTCGGTACGAGCCGCGAACATTTTTACGTCCCCCCGTCGACATATGGGTCGCCGTGACGACCCAATAAAATGCGGAATCTTCGGCCATATTGCAAAGTTAGTGTTCCGTCGATATTGTGTTCCCGGAAAGTGCATTCTGATGCAGTTACTTTTTGTTCGTATGTTAAAACTGATCGTATTTCTTTATTTCTCCTCTGGATTGGATTGGTGAAGTTTGATGTGATTTTTGTTCTAGTTATTTTAAGTAGCCTGATTGTACTCTGACTTGTGAATCAACAAATCAATTTAAGGAAAGTAGACCAGGGTCATATTGGTGGGTTATGTTTGAAACCAAAACAAAAACATTGTAAGATGAAATCCATTGCAAAAGGAAGAGAATGTAACAGAAATGAAAGGAAAAATATTTTACGGGCGATCTGAGGTCGGGAACTGAATGGGTGTGCATTTTTAAGAGTAGAAAATGGTTTATCTCGATTTCCGGAAAAAATACAAGTCCTGTGGAAAAAGTTTAATGGCAGTTGTAAGTAATAAAAAGATCTACAACTTTTGTGTTTACACATTTTTAACATAGCCTCAAAATGTAAACAATTCAAATAATCTAGTTTCTGATTTTCTACGCATACAATTAAGAAAATTCTACAAGAAGAAGATTCTATAAGTCTCTTAGAGTCTCCCTTTTGCAATAGGTTTCATACTACTATGAATTTTTTTTTACTTTTTACTTTTTACAAAGGCTTCAGCCCTGCCCCCCTAGCCAAGTTACAAACGTTTCACTTGCATCGAACGCTTCGAGTTGACCTTGCCGCCAATTTTTTTGTTCTGACCACGTGACTGAGCGTTGAGGCGACGTCATTCTATACAAGCGTTAACTATTGCAGATTAGCAACTTGGCTAGGGGTATTGGTATAAAACAGTATCCACAAAGGATAGACCAATGCTTTCAATATTGAAGTAACCATCTACTGTCACTTTTATTACTTGCCGCTATCTTACGATGGTAAGTGATAGTGTAGTCGAAGGTAGAGTACGCTTATCTAGAAGTAACCTATTCACTCTTGATTTAAAGAGGTCTAGGGATAGGTAAGATTTGGAGAAAGAAAAATAATCGTATTTCTACTTACTTAAGTCAGTATTGTTATTTGTTTTTTATTGGTTTGCGCCATGTTTGAAGCAAATAAACTGTTTTTCTTTCTTTCTTTTCCTTCGTATTTTTTAAAAGAAGAAAACAACCTTCAATTAAATCAAGCTCATCAATTTATCACATTATTCAATTTATTTGATTTAAAAGCTTTTCGCATTTTGTCGATTAAATAAATAAACAATCTCCCTTAATCTAGGCTAGGAGTAACAATTTCAAAGTTCATTAGCAAGTTTTGCCCTAAATAAACATATAAACATTGAAAGCGAAAAAAGGTCAGAACATGGAAGGATTCTCTCCTTCCATTTTCTGTGGTTCGATGTAGGTAATATGGCACAAAGACAGGAAGATGATGGTAACATTTGCATAGACTCTAACTTTACAAGATAATCTAAAATAAAAAGAAACAAAACCTAATACAATAAAATAAAACAAATTATTAACTAACTGTAATAACTGACTAAAATTAAAGGAACAACATAAAAAACTGATCAAGTGCGATTTGAAGTCACGCATCGTGGGCTTCATACAAATTTACATAAGTAAGTAGTTCGATTCCTGGATAGAAAATGGATAAGTCAAAGTCAAAGTCAAAGTCAAAAATATCGACTCACTATGCGTTGCCTTGCTGAGCATACAAATATTGTTTACCAAATGGCGAACTAAAAAAAACTATGTTACAACAGTTTATAAGATATAACACATTACAACTTATAATTATCGTAGAACATGGTGTTAGGCACGGTTTGTTATTTGTCTTCTAAATATTCGTTAATACTATAATATGCTTTTTGTAGTAAGAATTTGTGAAGTGTTTTTTTGAAGAAGCTTAGATCTTTTGTAGTTATTATAGATTTAGGTAATTTGTTAAATATTTTTGGAGCCATTCCTAAAAAACTTTTAGAAAAAAGGGCGGTTTGATGGGTTTTTGATTTAAGTGCTCCTTGATGGCGTTTGGATTTTCCGAATTGCAGAAAGGTTAGTATTTGGTGATGTAACCACAAAGCGGTTTTCAAACTTTTTACTGTATTTGTGCTACGCGTTCTTTGAGAAAAAGGTGACAAGTGATTCTAAAAAAAAAACGGGCAAGTGCGAGTCGGACTCGCCCATGAAGGGTTCCGTAGCAGCAAGTAACATACACACCACACACCCGTTTCAGTTAACACAACAGTTTCAGTTCTAAGCATGGGGACCCCCAAAATTGATTGCTTTTTTTCTATTTGTATGAAAATCTTAATGCGTGTCACAGAATACATCTACTTACAAAGTTTCAACAGTATAGCTCTTATAGTTTCGGAAAAAAGTGGCTGTGACATACGGACAGGCAGACAGACAGAGAGACATTACGAATCTATAAGGGTTCCGTTTTTTGCCATTTGGCTACGGAACCCTAAAAAACCTGTGTGAGGTCAGGTTCCTAATATCTTAATAAATACTGCGATATTTAAAAAAAAAAATAGGTAAAAAAACTTTTTAAGTTAAACGGTTTTATGTTAAACATACATTACATTGCAACGTTTAAGATAAATGTACTAAAAAACAAAAAATAATAAAATAGATACAGTCGTGGGAATTATAAACATATGCATAGACTAGACTAAAATAAAACCGTGGGGCACGTCAATTGTCTACAATCGTTGATTAAAATGTTTAGCTAGCTAAAACCGTTTAAAAAATGCAGTGCTGGTATTCTGATTCGTGTGTGACCACGGACACACGGAACACATACTGAAGAAAATAGATAAAAAAACATAAATTAAAAGCAATATATAACCATTAAGCGTCCTACGTGATCGATAAATGCTTATCAAAGAACAATTCGTAACACATATCGTAAGAGGTACGTTCATAAATTGTAGAAAAATAGTAGTTTAGTATTCTAGGCCTTATCCGATGCCCGTCTAATATATTGTATAATACTAGAATTTCGAGTATTAGTAGCGTTTACAACGTAATCGTGTTTCGTTTGTAGAATAACCCCAAAGATCGTATTACTATTCTTTCTGAAAAATCTATGGCAGGCACAATATTTAATAACATGTTTGGACTTTTATTATATTCACCTGCTGCGGTCTTCCCGTCCGATTGTAATTTTGGTGTCTTCAAGGCTAGAGTAAATAGGTTTGCAGGAATAGGATCGCATCATTGCTTATCATCAGGTGGGATCGCAAAAAAAAGAGAGGGAGGGAGAGAGGGGGGAGGGAGTGGGTGGGAGAGCTGAAAGCCTATGGTTATTTTTTCCAATATGGTACATCCTAAACCATTTTTTTGGGTGGAGCAATGAGGTGGTCAGAATACTAAGAGAGAGAGAGCTGATGACAACTTGAGCTCGGTCCTTATTGGACGGCTGGACGGTAAGCTACCCATTACTCGTCGTCCGCAAGCCACTCTCGATGCCTTTAACGTCCCCTGTAAAGGTTGCTGGGGCGTGAGGATGTTCATACCAACACGGTAGCGGCCAGCTTCTTCACTCGCGGCTGACTTTTTATGTGAAGCAGTATTTGCTTCATAGAAGAAGGCACCCGCTTCCCATTCCTTCTCATCACCATCACGTTCACTGTTGGACATAGGCCTTCCCCAAGCGTCGCCACAACGAACGTTCCTGTGCGTCTCGGATCCATCGGTTCATTCCTTCTGTCTTTAATATAATTAAACACAATTAAACTACCTAATTTATAGCCAATCTGAAAAACATTTATCAGAACTAACCTGCCCTAGCCAAGTTGCTAATCTGTAATAGTTAACGCTTGTAAAAAGCTTCAAATGTACGGGAGTGACGTCGTCTTATCGCTCAGTCACGTGGTCAGAACAAAAGAAACTCGAAGCGTTCGGCGCAAGCGAAACGGTTGTAACTTGGCTAGGGGGGCTGGTATAATATATACAATGGGATTGATTAGAATAACGGTTTAGAAAATACAAAACACATTTTTTCTTCAACTAGGAGTCCAGAATCATGTACTACGGAGGCATGGTACACGTTCGTACGTCGATGTCTGAGATACGCTAAATATGAGATGTAAGTAAAACAATAGAATGAAGATAATTTGGTGGATCTTCGCCAGTATGCACACTTTCTTTGTACGACTGTCACAAACAAGATGCTCCTACCACACAACTGTAAGCAACACAAACGTACTCAGCTCTTCAGATCCTCTCAGCGAGTTTGTGTGGTAGACGTAACTTTAATTAAATCTTAAGAGACGTTAAGAGATACCGTATGTCTTTAGTAATGCAGCTCTTGGCTCGTTATCTAGTGAAGGGGTGTTAGGGTCTGTTTAGACGTGACACAACGACGTGACAGCGGCAAAATGTCACTGAAAAGTGGATCGTATGAACAGTGCTACTTCAGTCAATCTATTATTTGGCCTCCAGATACCGTAAAACAGGTGGAGAGTTTTGTCAATACATCTGTATACAAAATCTAATGTGGTGTCATTTACCTACACTTTGCCATTTATACTTTAAACGGAGACACAAACAAGTTGGTGTATTTAAGTCATGTCTATCATTTGGTAGGACCATTCGATATGCAGTACTCAGTATCTTCATCCCAAATCAAAAAGAAAAAATTATCTACGTTAACAGTATAGCGAAACAAAAAATTTCGTAAATAGAGTTGGTTAAATCTATGGAATTACTCAACCGATTTTATAAATTATTTCATCAGTAGAAAGCTCCATTATCCCTAAGTAGCATAGACCACTTTGTGGTTAATTATAGTTTTTACACCACGACGTCCATTTTTTTAGGTGGGTAGTTATCTAATACCTTCTCCCGTCCTTGGGCAGAGCGAGAGGTCGCGTCAGAATTTTACTGACTAAAACTCACTCCTAGTTCCTTTGTTGCCTTGCATTCCAGGGCTGGGTTTTCCTTTCAGAAGCGACCCATGGCCCCAGTAAGCTTCGACACTGCTGGGCCCTACGGTTTGCTGATATCACACCGTGATGTCTAGATTAAGCAATCGTGGCGCAAGTGGAACACTATAAGCTGTCGATGACTTTGGGTTGGTTTGGACAGTTACCGGACGGCCGGACGGTGAGCTACCCATTGCTCGTTGATCGAAAACCTACGCCTAACCATTACCCTTAGCCAAGTTGCTAATCTGCAATAGTTAACGCTTGTAGAAAGCTCCAAATGTACAGGAATGACGTCATCTTAACGCTCAGTCACGTGGTCAAAACAAAAAAATTGGTGGCAAGGTCAACTCGAAGCGTTCGGCGCAAGCGAAACGGTTGTAACTTGGCTAGGGGGGCAGTAGTGTGTGATGGACAAAAAGCAACAGTCGTTGATCGAGACTGCAATGCATAAATAAAACCAAACTAATATTTACATAAGATCTTCTTTTTGACCAGTCTTTGTAATAGTGTCACGTCTGAACAGGCCCTTAGCAAACTAATTGTGATATGATATATCTTTCTTCAAACTAACTTAACTCGAGCAATGCTTTTCCTTTGAGCTATAATTATGGCACTAAGTTATGAGATTGTAGGAAATATTTTTAGTTTTCAGGTCAAAGACACGTTTTTATCGTTGTAGAAAGGATATATTAATAAACCACCTAGGTGTAAATGCTAGTCTCACTTTTCGTCATCAGTTCAGCCGGAATACATCCACTGTTGGATATAGGCCTCCCCCTAATGTCGTCACAGTGAACGATCCTGTGCGTCTCGTATATAACTTTGTTCCAAAGTTGTTTAAATTTAACTTAAGTGATATAACCTATAGTTATAACATTATTTTTAGTATATGCGAAACCTGAATATAATATGTTCAGAATCAGCAACTGAATTGATTCCAGTAATATTTACATGTTATATTTTTTCCAAAAATATTTAAAAAAGGTCACAATTTGAACACCTCCAATACACACACTACACAGGTCATGGCAGGTCATAGCGGGCATCAGGCACCAACACACAGCTGGGTACGGGAGCAAAACAATCCCTCTGTTGCCTCTGTTGAGAAAATAGGCTAGTTACTCTTCTAAACCAATCTGAACTTCTACGAGTAAATCAATGTTTTTTGATTATGTATGAAAAGCTGGTTGAAAGGCGATGACATTCAATTCCACGCCCAGTATAATCACCACAACATTACTTGTCGGTCCTACTTCAATGGGCAGACCTCAAACAGTGTGCTTAGTGCGAGTTTGTTTTGTTTTATATTTTTTAAGCTATTGCATAGCTTCTATCGCGGGCCTTGAGCGTGGAGACCGAATCCAGAAATTCTTTAACGAAAATAACCTAACACCCCCCACTAAGTTGTTTTTTGAGCGTGGTGACCGATAAGAAAACAAATGAGTGAACAAACAATCAAAATTCAATTCAATGTGTGAAAGTGTAACTTCAATTAATATAAAAAAAAAGCAAAAAAAATACTGCATAAATAAAATAAATAAATAATTATAATTGCATAAGTTGATAAAAATGCTATGCAATAGCTGTACCGCGGCAGTCCCCGAGTGCCACATGTCTTTTTTTAAATCTTTTATAAACTAGTACTTGACTGCGATCCCACCTGATGGTAAGCAGTGATGAAATCGTTGATGGTGATGGTTGACGTTGATTAACGCGATCGACACGTTTATATCGTTCGATGCTCCGATTGGCCCACTCCAAGTTATCAACCAATCAGAGAGCCAAACGCAGTAAACGTTTCGATCGTGTTATTGTTAAAACAACTCACACTCAACGAACAGACTTCCACGATATAATCTTTCAAAACGAAAAAAAAACATCGAGTTGATGATTTAACGTTGGATTAGATGTTTTGAGTTCTTTTTACAAATATTCTGATAAAGTTTTAGGAAAATTCAAAGAGAAGACTCAATATTAATAATACTTACAAGCTTAAAATAAACCATGATATTACCAAACTTTATCCGGCTTCCTCCTTCACAAATCTTCTTAAAACAGTTTACAAAGGAAAACAGATAAAGGCAAAGAGCGTTAAAAATAGAATACTTCCCACATATTGTAAAGCAGATAAAAATGTACTCCACAGCTGGGATTAATACTGCTGAGGTAATTAATAAGGAAAAGACATAAAATCCAAGTTAAGAACACCGCACTAGTGATGTGGCTTTGATACTCATAATGAGTTCAAAGTATCGATAGTCACATCGAAACTCGTGTCCGTGTTCTATCGTAAGCGATTTTCTGATGAATAAGTGATTTAATACCCGTACAATTGAGCATAATTAGTTTACTTTTTTTGCTGTTGGAAATATTCGAATATTTTTTCCTGCTCTCGATTGGAGTGGGAGTTTTACTGACTAAACTTACGTGTGTTTTTCATTTTTTTTTGCATTCCAAGGCCACGGTAACTCTTTTGAACCGCTCCTTTTGTGGATCATTATTAGAATACTGGATCAAAGTGTTTTAACCAATGCCGTACCTAATTGTTCGTGTCATTAATCAGCCCATAAATCAGGTAAAATGCCTTTATTTAGAGGGTGCGTGGTTTAGCAGTAACAAGAGTTGGGTAACTATTACATATAATCTTCTCATCCGTGCCCTGGATTGTATATCAGGTTATTTTCCTAACATTCGAAGATCATAGACTGTCGTACACAGCCAGTCTTATCAATTGGTGTTATAGTAACCTGTTACTAGATTATAAAAGTTGGAAATCCATCCATCGAAGATTGGTAGTCCACCTCGTTTATAAATTGTTCGACAACTGATTGAGTTTCTTATGAAATTATGAAGTACAAATATATCTATTATTTTATAAAAATAATATATCGTAACCAAACTATCGATACCACCCGAGTATTGATATGTTTGATTCACTACACTACATGCTATGGTCGCAGTCCCTAAGTTTATTAATGTGAGGTCCATTCAATTGAACGGTTGCCTAGACCACAGGAAGAACATAGAGAAATTATCAGATCGGATTAGATTTAATATACCTATTCAGTCTTGGCTTTGTTCAGGTAATTCATCGCTTCAGATTAATACGAGTTAAATTATTGATTCATAGACGTTTGAATTAGTATTATAATAGATTTTGGTGATTTATTTTAGAATTAGCCTTTGCTCTAGGCTTCAACCGCGTACAAAAAATATAGCCTATGTCACTCAGAAACAAAGCAGCTTTCTAACAGGAAAAAAAAATCGCAATCAGTACTTTTAGAGATTACTTCCTACAAACAAAAAAAAAACTTTTACCTCTTTATAATATTAGTGTAGATAAGCCAATTTTGTTTACATCACTATTTTGATTTAATAATAATAATGCTAATCTATAATTATCAAGCTACTAAGGCTCATAGACAAAATACACAAATAATCTTCTATGTATATATCTATACATAATTATAATAAATCTGAAAACGTTTTTAGTTGTGCGCACCTCACATTTAATATACAAAATCGATGTAGATATGTAACTTTTATAATTATTAAAATTATGTGTAACTTGATATACTTAGGCTTTGTTCCGGCAAAATTAAAACCATCAGGAAGTTAAACAGCATATTAAGAGATTTCTGCCTCGAATAATCTTATTATTTATTATATTATTTTAAGTTTTTTTTTTTTATTTTTTCTAGTACCTGTGTAGGTTTCTCTTTATTCTTTCGCACTGCTTTGTTGCACAGACTGAATTTACACAGAAAAATCTACATAAATCTGTTCTAAGTTTGTAACGTGTGGACTGGACGCACCAAACGGAGAATGCATACTTCATTGAATGTCCCAATTATACTTACTGTAGTTGTTCCCTCAATATCGCTCGCATAAATTTTGTATTTATTACACTCAACTCAGAAAAGTGGTTTTAACTCATTTAGATGAGTCAAAACAAACATTATGCAAACCAATAAGTGATTCTAGATACCTAAGTGCACTACCGTCAGACAAACACATAAATGTACATCTCAAAGTTATGTAAGGGTAATAAATTTATGTAAATAAGTGTGGCATTAAATCATAAACGAAAATCTTTATTCCTATCTATTATGACATATTTCAAAGAATCTATAAGTGAATGTTTACGGAAGATTTTAAAATGAAAATACATATTTTCTGCCGTACATTTTTCTGCGAAAATACAGTCATAATGTATTGGATTATACACGGTACGGTTAGATAAACAAGCAGATGTTAGAACAGAATTACTGGAGCTAGAATCAATCTTCAGTTATAGCTTACAAACATTTATGTAAATAACCTATGTAAATAAAACGTGGTACCTATCTTGTTTACGGCTCAACCTCGTGTGTATAAGATACTTATTAGATTATAAAGGTAAATATTGTGATGTTACTGAGGTGGAGTCAGGAATCGATGTGTCAATTTCGCGCTGTATTGAAAGATTTGTTTGTTGGGTCACACGTGTCATCGCCACGAGTAAAGAAAAATATAAATCACAGCCATTTTATGTTCGAAGGAGGCGTCCACACGCGTGAGGTAACGGATGTCCTAACGCCGCAGCTACCGGGATCCCGATCTCGATTTCCAAACCACAATAGGCGTGGGCATTTTTTTGTAGGTGCGAAAAACATCTAAATTACACATTTTCATTGGATGAGAGCTGATCTACGCCTACAGTGGCTGGAAATAAAGGTCAGAAAATCTGGCAGCTGGGCCGTGAGGGCCGTTCCCTCTGGTCCGTTCCACTGCTTCGCAGAAAGAGACGACCGCGCGCCATTCCTTCTCGCTCCAGACCATGGCCTGTACCAGGGCACAGCTCGAGAAGTCGTCGCCGATCGTCCTCACGGGGACACGGTAGTACTCTGGAATGCAAAGGACAACTGAAAGAACACAGCTAGTGGGTGGGTGGGTATAGTTATTTTATGATTTCCCACCAGATTTTTTCTTGCTTTATTTATGAATTTTTAGATATATTCGTTGCTGTCCTTTTTACCCGACAACCCCAAATGGATTTTTTTTGCCTAAGATTGAAGTAAAATAATTGCCCAACAGATTCCTTGACAATGGTTTTTGTTTACAACTTTTTAGCTCTTGTTTTGCGGGTTTTTTTTTTAAATAAACAATAATAATGTAAGTCAAATAAATGGTGTATTTTTTTTTTTTTTTTTTTTAATTGAGATAAACTAGTGCTTGACTGCGATCCCACCTGATGGTAAGTAGCGATGCAATCTTTGATGGTGAGGCGCACTAGTTTATTAAGAGCCTATTCACTCTAGCCTTGAAGACACCCAAATTATAATCGGACGGGAAGACCGCAGAAGGCAGACTGTTCCAGTCCTTCGACGTACGCGGTATAAACGACGAGGCGAAACGCTTAGTCCGGACTGTAGAGGTTTCAACAACGTAAGGGTGAATATTCGCCGTACGTCGGGTTGTCCGATGGTAGAATTGCGATGGCGGAATCAAGTCATGCAATTCCTGCGCACACTCTCCAAAATGCATCCTGTAAAACACCGAAAGGCTGGCTACCCTACGCCTATGCTCAAGGCTTTGAAGGTTGGACTTAACCAAATCTGGATCACCAATTAGCCTCTTTGCACGCCTTTCCACCGAGTCCAAAGCTGCCAGGTGGCATTTTGCAGCACCAGCCCATATGTGACTGCAGTACTCCACACACGAACGGACCTGTGCTTTGTATAACATTAAAAGCTGTCCCGGTGTGAAGTACCGCCGGACCTTTGCAAGAACGCCCAGCTTCCTAGCAGCTACCTTGGCTTTGGACTCAATGAACCGCCCAAAGTTAAGGTCTGAGGGAATTTCAACCCCCAAGAGCTGAAGGCGGTCGGTGTACTCCAGGGATAAATTCCGAAAAGTAGGAACCAAGGTGCACGGGCTCCTTTTGGCAGTGAAAAGACACGCTTGTGTTTTGGCGGCGTTGAATCCCACTAGATTGGCTTCACCCCACTTGGAGACTGCCTGAAGTGAGATATTCGTTCGCTCTACCATAGCCTCTCTTTCAGACCGGATTAGTTCCTTACTAGCCCGAGCACTGGGCAGGTATCTCTCTACAACTGTGCTATCATCTGCATACCCATAGATACCGGGCACCAGCAGATCGTTGATATGCAACAGGAAGAGAGTTGCAGAGAGAACAGACCCCTGAGGAACTCCGGCATTAATCGTCATGGGCTCTGATGAGCATCCGTCGACAACAACTCGGAGAGACCGTTCACTCAGGAAGTCTTTTACCCAGTTAATCAGACCAGGGGAAATGCCGTACGCTGGAAGCTTACTCAATAGGCTAGCGTGCCATACCCTGTCGAAGGCCTTCGAGACGTCTAAGGAAACGGCAATCGCTTCCCCATTCCTCTCGAGGGCCTCGCCCCACAAGTGGGTGGCATAAACCAGTAGGTCCCCAGTAGACCGCTTGCGGCGAAACCTGTACTGTCGGTCACTGAGGAGATCGTTACCTTCCAGGTATGCCATGAGGCGCGAGTTCAATACACGCTCCATAATCTTGCAGAGTATGGAGGTTACCGAAATTGGCCGATAGTTGGCAGGATCGGCACGACTGCCCTTTTTGGGCACGGGTTGCACGTTGGCAAGCTTCCAGGACTTGGGCACTATACCAGTCCTAAATGAGAGGCGATACAAGCGCGTCAATACAGGAGACAACTCGGGCGCACAAGCCTTTAGAACAATCGCTGGTATGCCATCTGGTCCACTGGCTTTATTCACGTCTAGACGACGCAGCTCTCTCAGAACTTCTCTGTTCCTCATGTGAACCTCCTGCATTGAAGAGTTACAATGAGGCAGAGTCGGTGGAGCAGCATTGCTAGTGTCAAGACGAGAATTGTGGGCAAAGAGAGATGCAAAGAGTCCTGCTTTCTCTCTTGCCGTATGAGCCAGTGTTCCATCAGGCTTTACCAGCGGAGGCAAAGTGGGCCGACAGAAGTTCGCCTCGACCGACTTGGCAAGAGACCAGAATGCTCTGCTACCGGACGGCTGTGCAGAGAGTTTTTTGCCAATATGGGTTATGCGGTCGAAGCGAGCCTTCTTTAGTGCTTTTTTGTAGGACTTGGCAGCATGGTTGAAGGCTCTCTTCTTAGAATTCAGATCCGGAGCTTTGCAGTCACGAGCGTCAACCCAGGCGAGAAACGCCGAATGCTTACGCTCTTCAGCCTGAACGCAATCGGCGTTGAACCACGGGTGAGCTGAGCCACCGATGCGTACATCGCTATAAGGGATAAAATACTCCATAGCTTGGCGTATCACATCGGTTACAGCATCCGCACAGCTCGACGGATTTTCAGAAGAGAAGCAGACCTGCTGCCAAGGATAAGACGCAAAGAAATGCCGCATCTCATCCCAATCTGCCGACCTGTATCGCCACAATCGCCGTTCGCCACGTGAGTCGCGGTCAGGTGGGGAGAAGGACGATACAGACTTCACCAGACAGTGATCTGAAGTTCCAAGTGGTGAGGAAACTGTTACGACACATCTGTCCGGATCGGTGGTCAGCAGTAGGTCCAGACAATTGGCAGTATGACCAACTACATCAGGCACCCTCGTCGCTTGCTTTACCAACTGGGAGAGGCCCAGCGACACTGCAAAGTTTCGAGTTTCCCTTCCAGCGTGGTCGGTCCTCTGGTATGGGAAAAGCCAGTCTTGATGGCAGGCGTTAAAATCCCCCAGAGCGACAAACTGCGCATCAGGGTGCCGATGCAGAGCCTCATCGGCGCCCTCACTGAGGTGGCCAAACAGCCGAGTCGTCTCCTGGTCGCCACTGTGCGACCGGTAAACACAGGTGTAGACAATTTTGTCCACACCGGTGTCCACCAGTAACCATAAACATGAAAAACTAGGGTCTTCAAGGTGACGGAGACGCTGGCAGCAGATGTCATTGCGAACGTATACACAGACCCCGGCACGCTGCACGAAATGGTGCTCCAATGAGTATCCCGGGTATTCGAGATACGCCGCATCAGACGGACATCTGATCTGCGTCTCCGTCAAGAAAAGTAAGTGGGGCTTGTCAGTCTCGAGGTGGTGGTGGACTGCATCGAGATTGGAGTGCAGTCCTCGTATATTTGAGAGGTGCACATGGAACGAGAGGACGTGCATCCGCTGTACACACTTACTTTTCCTTTTATTAATTTTCATGAGTTTAATTTGAGTGAATAGGGCTGGTGGAAGATGGCAGTTGAGCGAGGTGATGCGATGTCAAACCCAACAACACAACCAGAGCTGCTGCGCCAATGGAGGGCTGATTTGGAGACTGCGGGGACGCCCGAACCCCCCCAGAGATCGCCATCGGGTCCTCTCGCCCGGTCGCCAACCGGCACGATGGGGCCACCCTGGGATTTTTCGCAGTTGGCGGGGCAGCCTTTCGTGTGTGGCTGGCACACTACTTGGGCCCCCAACTATCTGCGGTCGGCCAGCGGAGCACCGTGCTTCGGATCCCGCTACCCTCCATGATCAACCCTCCGACACAACAGCAACTGGTGCATCATACCCGGCGTACATCGCAACACAACTATTCAGACCCATCCTCCACCTTACGGCTTCACCAGATAACATGCCGGAACACGACGGATCGCTTGGCGGCATGACTATATCTGGTGGGTGGTAACCTTTAAGCCGGCAGCCGATGTTATGGCCTACCACCGTATTTACTGCTCGTTTAGCACTACCCAGGGGACACGTGTAGGGTGATCAAGAGTCAAGTAAATCCTACGGACGCGAGCAGTTCATCCCCCGAAAGTATTAAAGTATTCTCAGCTTGTTTAATACCTACTTCATTTAAATGTTTTTCATTCTCTGATAGTGGTATCTACAGAACTACCTGATAGTTAACAATAGTTACAACGAGTTAATGAACACCATTGTTTTCGTTCCACAATTATTATTATGTTATAGAAACAAAAATTAATTGTTTACCTCTCTTGACAAACTTTTCTCAGAAAATTCAGTCTCAGCGATATTAAAACGATAGTACTCGCATTAAGAATTGCGTCTTCAACCACCAATAATCAGTAGCAGTAACAATGTGCGATGCTTTGCGTCTTATTGATAGGCTGCAACCCACTCATACAAGCTTCTTAAGTGCAAGCAAGACTGACGACAAACAACATCGATTTATGTCCCGACAACTCAGTTTTTATGAGTTATATTTCACCGGGACACCATAGTGGCGCGACCAGATACGCCGCCATGGCGTCCCCATGAAATATTGCCCTAAGCTACCAAACTAGACACCATACATACACCATAGTCGCCACACGTCCGAGCTGGTCGCGCAACCAAACGGCACGGACACCAGATGAGTAACTCTCTATAGAATGCAAGCCTATCATAATAATAAAAAAAAAAAATAGCTGTATACATTTTGTTGGTAGCGGCGACTGGTCGAGCCGCCATGGTGTCTCGGTGAAATATAGCCCTAAGGCGGCGACTTTAAGTATCTGTCATATATATAAGTATCTGTCATATAGATAGGTATCTGTCATATAGAAAAATATAGGTATGTACCTCATTGTTTATGCCCATTTTTTTATGGTGGGAAATCTTCCAATTACTGGGGCGTGAAGACGTCCATTTTGCTTACGCATGCGGCCGCCTTTGCTAACATTACTGCTTTGCAGAAGAAGGTGACCGCGCCCGCCATTCCTTCTCTCTGCTCTGGACCATGACCCAGGGCCCGGCATGAGTCGTCGCTGCCGCCAAACACCCCCATATGGACACGGTGGTCCTCTGCCTAAGCGAGCACACCAGGGCGTTCTCCCGAACGAATCAGGATCATCCCGAACTTACCGTAGGTATTTGATAAGGATCTGCGTATGGGGAAGGTTAGGATGACGTAAAGTCTTTCCAGCCACTCTTCAAAGAATGGATTTATCGCCACGATTATGGAGTGCTAGTGACATTTACCCTTAAGGTGAAAAACAATTTATTTCGCTTAATGTATCTTGACATAATATATTATATACAGGTTGCTATTAAATCCCCGAAAGCCACTGCCAAGGTGACTGGTATCACTTTTGTGTATCTTTTTTATTTCAGAGTGCAACATAAAAAGTTTTATGGTAAAAGCTCTCATATGTTTTTCGTTTATCGTCTTCAAGTAGCTAAATTTACTGGTGTCAAGCACCTATTGGCTATTTTAATATACTTACTATAAAATTGTGCTCCTATTGTGTAGATATTAAGAACCACTACACCTACTCTAAACTATCGCTAAGTATTATTTAAAATTTCTAGCACGTAAGTTAATAATTAACTTACACAATTGTATTACTTTTCAAGATGTTGTAAATTGATGACCCTGCCTGCTGGGTGCCTGGATTTTTGAGGATAGACCAGGGAGTTTGGGATTGTTACCTCACTAAAACCATCAGCTCATGGAATGGGTTCGCGTCACCTCCTTTAAGACTTTCTGTGTATCAGTTTTTAGGGCACATCCCTAACAAAACTGTAAAGGGTTTTCCCTGATCTTGTGCATAGCATGGGATTTTTGTTTTCCCTGGAATTAAAATTACGCTACATATAAAAAGCGTTAATCATTTTCAATCGTCAGTTGATAATCTAGCTACCGAACTTTTTTTTTCTGGTAGCAAAAAAACATCCAATGACAACCCTCGCCCTTGGGCGAAGCGGGGGATAGCGCCAGAGTTTTACTGACTAAAAGACCCACCCCGTTCCTTCTAGCCTTCATACCGTGGCTGGAGCTGTCTTTCGAAACTAACCCCTAGGCCCCAGTAGGCTTCGACCCGACTGGGTCCCTGCTGTTGCTGACAACTCCTTGAGGCACGCGGGAACAGTGCGCGCCGTCGACGACTTGGGCTTGCTACCGCACTTAATGGCAACCATTGTACCTCGGCCATAGCAGCCAACCTTTGATGGTTTTATTCCAACTGGTCTATACACCTGTCTCCAATAACTGATTAGGCCTCCCAAGTCTCTGTTCAGGGATCCTTGTGTTCTTATACGAGTACTCATTAGTGATACCTGAGACAAAGTGTGTTACTAGAAGATACTTATAAAAAAAAACGGAAATTTGGTGGACTACTCCACTACAATTTGGCAGTATCATAAATTCACAGAAACTATTGAAGAATTTGTAACTCGCCATTAACTCAAACTTGCATCAAAACTGAACCCATTTACCTACAGTAAAACGTCTCTACTGAAGCATAATTACAGCTCTACATTATCTATACATATAATAAAATCGTAGGAAAGTCAAAACTGTACATTGAATATTTTTTTAAAAGAATACTTGGGGCGTGATCTACAATCGATACCGAAGCCAAAAATATAGTTTTTAGAATTTTTGTCTGTTTGTCTGTTTGTCTGTTTGTCTGTTTGTCTGTATGTATGTCCGGGATAAACTCAAAAAGTACTGCATGGATTTACTTCAAATTTTGCATGAATATTACTAAGAGGTCGGGTCAACATATAGGCTACATATTATCACGCTATCACCTACGGGGGAGGAGCTGTGAATCTTTATTTTTCTTACGCATTCTGTGACAGCGTGTGATCTAACGACGCATGTGGTTTTTGAGTAAGTCATGCAATTATCTAGCTTTACACCATAAAAACTACGCCATTTAAGTAACTTGGGCAGAGAAACATAGTTTAATGAATTTTAGTAGTATAAAGACAATTTTAAAGCAGCGCCATCTATGAGATTCCATAAAAATCAAATCAAGTTACATGTTAACACTTTTTGGAAATTAATAATTTAAATTTGATCATGTAGTTAGTTATTCGTAAAATTCATAGATGGTGATGTGATGTTGCATTTTCTTCATAAAAGTTGTATCATATAGTTCGTTTTGACAAATATAATTTCCAACAAAACCCTGAAAAACTTAAGTAGAGTTGAGGAAGACAATTAAAAAAAAAGATGCGGTGTTAAGTATTACATTTGTGGTGTGAGAGGTGGCATTTTTCAGCTCTGTGAAGTCGACCAGTTTGCGAGATTCCTTACGTGTGACGAGGTGCCTTCATATTACACGTACGACCAGCAAAGGGGTGTATTTAACTGACATCGACGAGGAGGTGCTGTGGAAGGTTTTCCGAGAATTTTCAAGGACGCCGCATTGGGTAGGGTTTATACCGTGCATCCGAATAATGGCGAATGCTATTTTCTGCGGTTGTTACTTCACACTGTCCGAGGCCCAACGTCTTTCGCTTTTCTGAGGACATTTGATGGCTTCTAGACGGTGACCAAAATTGGAATCCTCGTGGAGGCGAGCGTCAGTAACAGTTCCAGCCGCATGCGTCATCTTTTTGCCGTCATCTTGGTGTTTTGTGGAGTCGCGAACCCGGTAGCTTTGGGGGAGAAGTATCGCCATCATCTGTCTGATGGGCACGCCACAATCATGGCGGTAAGTCCCCTCTTTGAGACGTGGCTGGAAAGACCTTTTTTTTTTTTTTTTTTTTTTTATGGTGGGAAAAAATCATGCATTGACATCCCCCGCTCTTGGGCGGAGCGGGAGATAGTGTCAGACTCTTACTGACTAAAAGACCCACCCCGTTCCTTCTAGCCTTCACACCGGGGCTTGAGCGCCCTTTCGGATAACCCTGGCCCCAGTAGGCTTCGACCCGGCTGGGTCCCTGCTGTTGCTGACAACTCCTTGAGGCGCGCGGGAACAGTGCGCGCCGTCGACGACTTGGGCTTGGTCCGGAAAGTTACCGGACGGCCGGACAGTGAGCTACCCATTGCTCACTGTCCGCAAGCCCGCGCCTACGGTGGCCGGAAATCGGGATCAGAATCCCGGTTGCGGCGGCGGCGGCGATAACGCCGTTGCCTGATGCGTTCGGCCTCCTCCTTTGCGAGCATTACTGCTTCGCAGAAGTCGGCGACCGCCTGCCACTCCTCCTCGCTCCGGACCATGGCCTCAACCAAGGCCCGGCGCGAGAGGTCTCCGCCGCCGATCGCCCCCACGAGGGCACGGCGATGCTCCGCCCAAGCAGGGCACACCTCGACCGTGTGCTCCACCGTGTCCTCCGGGCGTTCCGCACAGTGGCGACACCCGGGCGTCACTTCCGCATGAATCCGGTGCAGGAAACTCCCGAACGAACCATGTCCGGTGAGGACCTGCGTCATGCGAAAGGTAAGGACGCCGTGAGGTCTTTCCAGCCACGCCTCAAAGAGGGGACTTACCGCCATGATTGTGGCGTGCCCAGCACTGGGTTGCGATAGTCGTTGACGCCATTTCACCATGAGATCCCGCCGGAGCTCTGTCCGCCATGCCGCAACCTGTCGCGGCAGTGGACTTTCACCCCGGCGTTGCATCTCCACGCGCATATCGTGCATGTGTGCAAGGACTGTTGCCTCCAGATCCCACGGTGGTAGGCCAGCCAGAAGGCTCGCCGCTTCGCGGGAGACCGTGCAGTATCCCCGCACCATCCTTATTGCCATGACCCTCTGGCAGGCGTTCAGTATGGCCGCCGGTTGCTTTTTCAGCGACGGCGCCCACACCGGCGCCCCGTAGAGGGCCATGGACCGAACGATCCCCGCGTATGGCTGGAAAGACCTCACGACGTCCTTACCTTCCGCAAGACGCAAGTACTCACCGGACATGGTTCGTTCGGGAGTTTCCTGCACTCGATTCATGCGGAAGTGACGCCCGGGTGTCGCCACTGTGCGGAACACACACACAGTCGAGGTGTGCCTTGCTTGGGCGGAGCATCGCCGTGCCCTCGTGGGGGCGATCGGCGGCGGAGACCTCTCGCGCCGGGCCTTGGTTGAGGCCATGGTCCAGAGCGAGGAGGAATGGCAGGCGGTCGCCGACTTCTGCGAAGCAACAACCAACGTAGACGCGGGCTTGCGGACAGTGAGCAATGGGTAGCTCACTGTCCGGCCGTCCGGTAACTGTCCGGACCAAGCCCAAGTCGTCGACGGCGCGCACTGTTCCCGTGCGCCTCAAGGAGTTGTCTGCAACAGCAAGGACCCAGCCAGGTCGAAGCCTACTGGGGCCAAGGTTATCCGAAAGGGCGCTCGAGCCCCGGTATGGAGGCTAGAAGGAACGGGGTGGGTCTTTTAGTCAGTAAGAGTCTGACACTATCTCCCGCTCCGCCCAAGGACGGGGGATGTCAATGCAAGATTTTTCCCACCATAAAAAAAAAAATCATCTGTCTGAAGATTTTCTACGAGCTTTGAGGCGTTCTACTGGAGACGAAGTCGAAGTAACTGATGAACGCGTGCTGAACACCTGTCTCAGTTCACTTCAAGATGTGGTCATTTCTATGGCGGCAATCCGCTGATCGAATATGAGTTACCAGCTCCCCAATCATCACCGCATCAAGGCCGTGGAAATCGGGATTATAACGCTAAGACAAATTACGAGCCGGGCGAAATTACCACCATACGAAATGACCATGTCACCGTCTTCTCTTCAGAGCAAAATCCAATGACACCGTTCTTGAAAGCGTTGGGCAAAACCAGGGTAAAATGTTTTTCATGGATGCTCCTGGTAGAACAGGAAAAACATTTGTTAGCACTGGCATGCTTGCAGAGGTCAGGAGGCAAGGCAAAATTGCTATTGCTGTAGCGTCGTCGGGAATCGCTGCCATACTGCTTCCGGGTGGCAAGACAGCACATGCCATGTTTAAAATTTCCATCGATTTAAAGAGCGCCGAAACGCCTGTTTGTGGTATGTCACGTAACAGCGATAAGCGACACGTGCTCAAGGATTGCTCTCTGATCGTATGGGATGAGTGTACGATGGCCAATAGGCAGGCAGTTGAGACTGTGGACAGAACCCTGCAGGACAAACGCAAAAACTAACATTTGATGGGTGGTGTCACATTTCTGTTCAGTGGCGATATCCAGCAAACACTTCCCGTAGCGACGTGGGGATCGAGGACTGACGAGGTGAATGCTTCATTGAAACGATCTTCGTTGTGGTCACGAGTTCGTACCCTGCGCTTGACCATTAATATGAGAACTCGGCTCGGCGGCAATGCACGTGCATTGCAAGAATTCTCCGATGTCCTTCTAAGTCTCGGTGAAGGCACTCTGACAGGTGGTGCTTCCAGAGTCTCTCGGTAGAGTGGTATCCAGCTTAGAAGAACTCATTTGCTGTGTGTACGGGGACAACAGTCGTATACTGCACCAGCTTCTTCGGTGTGTGAGCGATAACGCCGACGGCCAAAAATGATCAGGCTGCTGCAAATAACGAATGCATTCTCTCGGAAATTGAGGGGAATGAAGTGGTCTACACCTCGATAAACACTGTTGTCGAGCAAGATGACGCCACACATTATCCCGTGGAATTTTTGAACTCTCTGTTAGCAAGTGGACTTCCAGCGCATACCATCAAGCTGATGGTCGGTGTCCCGATTATGCTTCTTCGGAACCTATCTCTTCCGAAGTTGTGTAATGGAACCCGCCTTAAAGTCATCTCGCTCCACAGACACATCATTGAGGCGGAAATTCTTACGGGTTGTGGCGTCGGTGAGGCAGTATTTATACCATTCTCCTCATACCTCACAACTTCCCGTTCCAGTTCAAGCGCGTACAGTTCCCCGTGAGTGTTTGCTTCGCGGTGACCATCAATAAGTCGCAGGGGCAGACACTGAGGGCAGCGGGTATCGACCTCAGGACGAGTTGCTTCTCACACGGGCAATTGTACGTCGGTTACTCCCGCGTCACCAGTACTGGCTTTTTTTACATTTTAGCTCATGGCAGCATAAATGCTAACGTAGTTTATAGGGAAGTGTTGTAAGGTATGATAATACCTTTGTACGTATTTTTACTCTTTTGTGTCCTGGAATGTATTCCTGCATTATTTTCTCTATTTCCTTCAGTCTCATCTTATGACTGAACTCAGCAGGTTTCCCATATAACTCCCTTCACTTGCTTCGTTTGAAAAAAAAAAACTTATATTTTAATGCAATTTTAAAAGTTGTTAACTTATTATACTATAGCGACACTGGCATCTTAGGTATTTTTGGTGCTGTAGAGCCTTCACGCAGACGATGTCGCGGGCAGCAGCTAGTAAACAATAATTCTGTTGGGCAATTATAGAAATTCAATGGTTTCTCGGAACAGAACCGGAAACTAAATTATCGGTAACCACAGTACCGCTCTCATGAGATACCAAGTAAATAAAGTACCAAATGGCCAAGTTCACAACTTGTATTGACTGGTTTGCAACTAATTCTAACTTCCCTTGTTATATACAGAGATGACTAAAATACATCCATTCACCATAGAACACTTTTTTTTTTCAATCTTATTATACACAGTATATATGTATGGTTGACTCTCAAAGTGAATAGGTGACTCAGTCTTTATTTATTTTTTTATTGGTTTCAAAAAGTATTTTTTTCCAAAATCACAAATAAAGAGAATTTTAAAAATCTATTCAAAATGAAGTTAACTTGTTAATTAAAAAATAAAAGATCCCGTTTTGACATTTGAGCCATATGTAACTTGAAACGAAAATAAAAGAAAAACAATAAAAAATAATTACATAGTGGCGCGTTAAATGATATGACAGAATATACCTACCTATTGCGAGTATTCTTTTTTAAGTTAATATACACCTTTTAAATCTAGTGGAAGGAAAAACTGTCAAATAACAGAAAATATGCACAAATTGAAATGTGACGTCACTGCTATTAGATTACGCGCGTACAAAAGAGATAGAGAGATGTTCCCACCACGCCACCACTCTTCCTTATGCCAATATTTAAAATGCTAATTGCTGATTAATTTAATAACAATTTCGATTCTATTTTCAGGAATATTTTTGTGTTACTTGTATAAAAATAGTATGCAAAAATAAATGCAGGACAATACTCAATATTGTTATTAAAATATCTGACGCAGAAACAAAGAGAAACAGATTTGATTCGATATTTTTCGGGTTATTATCTTGCCCACGCAAAAACTGGACTGTGGGCCAGAAGTCAACTTTTTAAAATGAGCATTAACAGTAGATATCTGGCCCGTTTTACTAAACTGGGTCGGCGAATCTACCCATGCTCATTTTAAAAAGTTGACATCTGGCCCACACGCCAGTTGTCTCGTGGGCGAGGTGCCATAACCCTATTTTTCAGTATAGCCTGTTTACTAAACGGGTTTTTACTTTGATTTCAGCTTGACATTTGGTGGAATGACGCTATTTTAACCTTTGTTTTCAAGTGATCATACATAGCTTTCCATGTAGTGGTTTGTTGAGTGCGGCGAGCGCTCACCCACGCTCACCTGATGTAAAGCACCAATGCCGTTAGGATGGAGCGCGCTTAAAGTAACCTACTCACTTTTGACTTAAAGATCCCCAGGTTGTTGCCATCAGGAAACACAGCCGTTGCCTGATGCGGTCGGCCTCCTCCTTTGCGAGCATAACTGCTTCGCAGAAGTCGGCGACCGCCTGCCACTCCTCCTCGCTCCGGACCATGGCCTCAACCAAGGCCCGGCGCGAGAGGTCTCCACGAGGGCACGGCGATGCTTCGCCCAAGCAGGGCACACCTCGACTGTGTGCTCCACCGTGTCCTCCGGGCGTCGACGACGCTCGGTCCAGAGGAATAGCAGCCCTGAATTTGGATTCTTGATGACAATAATCCCTAGTAAATAGGACTTAAAACTACCTGGAGAAGTGTGCCTGTACCCCACTGCCTTCTTCAAGTAATATAAGTGTGCAAGATAGACTAATTCTTAAATTGTTAATTGTCATTTAGTCACTATTTTGATACAAGTGGATACAATCTTTGTCATTGCAACCGAGTTGAAAGCTGAAGATGAGGTTGTAATGGAGCCGAAACTGCTATGAAAAATGCTCATGTGTATCAAACGACATTTTTTTAACAAAAGCATCACGTTTTTTTATGAAATGGTTTTAAAGAAACATGTATTTCCTAGAAAAAGTTTTGCGAAATGTTCGATTAAGTCAGGAAATTATCGATAACAGAGTTTTCAGGCGTTATATCTCTTTTTTGCATTGCCTATTCACCCAAACATCACGTTGGATTGCGTTAGATGAAGCAACAAGCTTTTTAAACCATGCTCGATATTGACGGTTGACGATAGGCGGGTGGAAAAGGATCCTCTTACTTTTCTTCAGGGCAAAGTTAATGTAAACACGTCTCCGAAATGGTGTACATTTTATTTCATGATAGCGTCCTTTTTTCATTTGGAGCATATTAAGCGTACGGTTTGGAAGTCTTGACGGGAACCCACGAAAAGGGTCAAGCATACTTTAACAGTTAGGCATCTTGAATCCAAGATGCTTGATTTAATCATTTTGATACGATGCTCTTCAAAAAAATTAAGATATTATGGATCTTAAGCACTGGACAAGGTCTGCAGCCATTTTTTACATTACTATTTTTATCTGTAATTTGTTGTTATGTGTGTTTTTTTTGTAAATACTTAGTCTTATATTATAATGCTTATAGAATTATATAAAAAAAGAATGATGCAAGGGTTTCTATGAAATCTGGGCCCTCCATCAAATAGTTATGCAATAAAAGTTACTATGGTACCAAATTCCAAATCTTACTCCGTTCATACCTACTCAAATGCTTCTTTTTTACAAATAATAATAATAATATATAATAATATATTATTCCACACAACTGTCACACAACGCCATCTAGTCCCAAGCTAAGCAGAGCTTGTGTTATGGGTACTAGACAACTGATAAACATACATATATATTTCTAAATACATACATATTATAGATAAATTACACCCAGACACAGAACAAATGATCATGCTCATCACACAAACATTTGTCCTGGGTGGGAATCGAACCCACGACCTCCGGCATAGCAGTCAGGGTCACTAACCACTAGACCAACAGGCCAGTCAAATAAAACTATGATACCTAATATTTTGTTATTAATTGGATTTTTTTCACTCGCTTTTTTATAAAGACATGAAAGATATACAGTGGAGAGCAGGTCGAGTGTTTCCGATTGTACTCGTATAGTTAACCCTGTACAAAAAAAAAAATGATACTTTGTCTCAAGCATCCGCATTACCAGCACAAAGAGATCAAGAAAAACCTCGCTGGTCGCTGAAAATGAAAATGCGATTTTACTCACTGTTTACACGCAGCAAAACCTAACCACAAATGAACACTAAAGGTTAGTATCTACACACTACATGTGTTCAACACAAAAACGTGTTCACCTATAATAAAATATAAATAGCTCTGCCTTGGTACTTGCATGTTAAAGAAAGAATAACTTTGAGGAAACCTCTCAGGATTTGGATGAAGAAAGAGGAAGCTTTTGCCCAGCAATGGGACTCACAGTGTTTAGAACACGATTCAAATTCAAAAATGTGTTAGTTACGGATTCCTAACTAGATGGCGTTGACAGTCAAATTAGAAGTCGCTATTAAGATTCTCCGCCATCTGGTTAGGGTCCTGCTAATAAAGTTCAATATGAGAATAAAAATTAGTTCAGTATCTAGTACTATGTTGTTTCATTTTATACTCAACTTTACTTAGATACACATAAAGATCAAACTCATAGTACTGAGGCTGACCATCCGCCGCGTTCGGTACTCGACATTGGTCCTTCGAGCCGGATAAATAACCGTTTTTGAGTTCGCGCGCGGCCCGGTCCGCTTGCCCGTGTACTCGCAGTGGATTGCTGCAGCAAGAGTACTCGGTCCCCTGCATCGGCAGCATCAGCTCTGTCCAGCAGTGTTGTGGACGAGCTCGGCAACAGCGGCAGGAGGAAAGTGGTGACCAGAGGGCGCCACTTGCAACCAGATCAAACGGAAGGTGATCGTACACGTCACCTCCGCAGTTCATCGTGTCATCACAAGGACGTCACACCCCCCAGTTCAACGTGACGTTAGAAGACTGACGTCACATCCAAAAGTTCATCTTGTCGCCACCAGGGCGCACCAGGAACATCGTGTTTGTAAGTGAAGTGCAAATTGTGAGTACATTTTACATCATATACAAAGGAAGTTAATGACAAACAATTTTGAACTTTATTTCTTCCAAGAGTTTAACTTAGACATTTTTTCAAGAATTTTGGACTTGTAGAATTTTAAGTAAATTTTAAGACTTAGAATATTTCCCTTAGATTTGTGTTGTATTGTATAAGTTTAGTTAAGGACTTAGAATAGTTTTAAAAAAAACGACGGAACGGGGAACCTATGCCCGATTTCCGACAGATTTTAGTTATATTTTAAACACTTGTAAAATTTTACGCAACTCTTTAGGACATAGAATAATTTCGTCAATATTATATTTGTATTTATGTCAAGTATTTGAATTGTTTTTTCGTTAAACTGTCTCAAAGATGGAGGGATTAATTAACGTAATAAAAGGCTCCCAAAATGTTATTATTAAAGGATTATCAAATTTCAAAAAAAGCCCTAAAGAAAGATTAACGATCGAATACATTGAAACTAGGCAAGAATTGTTAGAAAAGGATTGGGATTCGTTTAAAGAAACCAATACCAAAATTTATCAAAACTTTAAATTAGATGATAGTACAGATCAAAAGGTTGCTGACATTTATGATACAACCGAAGACACTTATATAATGTATAAAAGTTTGTTAAAAACAACACTTAATAAAATTAGGCCAAAGGAACCAGTACAACCCAGTGATCATTCTTCTAACAGTTCATTTAAGTCAGCAAGTTCATTCGTTAAATTACCAAAGATCACCATTCCAATATTCTCTGGAAAATATGAAGAATGGACAACATTTCGTGATCTGTTTATCTCATTAGTGCACAAAAATGAATCGTTAGATAACGTACAAAAGCTACACTATTTAAAAAGTCATCTTTCGGGTGAAGCTGATCAGTTAATACGGAATACACCAATAACGGATGCAAATTATAGTCAATGCTGGGATTTATTAGACAAGAGGTATAGCAACAAAAGATATCTCGCCAATTGCATATTGAAAAGGTTATTTGGAATAAAACGTATGCAAACTGAGTCAGCAACTTCATTAAAAGAGATCTTAGATACCACCACTGATTGTTTAAATGCGTTGTCAAATTTAGGCATAAATGTGAGTACATGGGATGTTATCATTATACACATCGTGACGTTTAAATTAGATATTGAAACGCGTAAACAATGGGAATTATGCGTTAGTGGTAGCATTTCTAATGATTTTCCCACCATTGATCAGTTCAAATTATTCTTGGAACAACGATTCCGCGCATTTGAGTTTATAGAACCAAAAAAGGGTTCATTTCACCAGAACAAAAATAGCAGTTCAAACCATACGCCTAAGACAATGCTTGCCACAAACTCATCATCACCAATGAAATGCGAATTCTGTTCAGAATTCCACAAGCTTTGTTTTTGTAAAAAGTTTGCAAACCAGTCGCTTGATGCTAGACGTGAATTTGTACGTAAAAACAGAATATGCTTTAACTGCTTAGGTAGCAATCACACAGTTACAAGCTGTAAAAAGGACACTAGTTGTAAAATTTGCCAAAAGCGCCACCATTCACTGTTACATATTAACCAAGACCAAAACCCTGAAGCAATGCCAGCTGCTGATAGTGTTGGTCCTTCGACTAGTACTAATCAGATAGTTACTTGCTTGTCAACAGGGAAGGTACCCAAGCCCAGACAAGTTTTATTAGCCACAGCGTTAATAAAAGCTGAGTCAAAGACGGGTGGATACCAAACAGTACGAGCCTTACTTGATCAAGGTTCGCAAGCTTGTTTCGTTACAGAAGCAGCAGTTCAACTTCTCAACCTGAAAAAGATTCCAATTCAAGGGTCTGTTTTAGGATTAGGAGACAATAGGTCAACCATGACAAAGTACATGGTACAAATAACGATTAAGTCTCGCGTCGAATTTAGTTTTAAGTTTACGTTTAATGCTTACGTTTTAAGCAAGATCACCTCTTACTTACCAGAACGAAGCTTAAACAAAGAAGCTTTCGACTGGTTAGAGGTCAACAATCTGTTTTTAGCAGATCCAGAATTCAACACACCCAACAAAATCGACATTCTGTTGGGTGCCGATGTTTATAGCTGTATTATTAAGGAAGGTCTAGTTAAGAGTCCTTCTGGCAGTCTTATAGCACAGAATACTAGATTAGGTTGGGTCCTGTCAGGTGCAGTGAGCCCTGAAAGTAAAAGCACAAATAAAATTAGCGTAATGCATTGCATGGTACATAGAGATGATATGTTAAAGAAATTTTGGGAAATTGAAGAGCATATTAGTACTAAAAAGATATTTACACCAGAGGAGAATAAATGCAAAGAGCTTTATAGTGAAACTACTAAGAGAGATAGCGATGGTAGATATATAGTCAGGTTACCTTTTCGAGACGAAGATCCTCCTTGCAAGTCTGGAAATTCACGTGGCATAGCTAAATCAAGATTTCAAGCATTAGAGAGAAGATTAGCAAAGAACAAAGAGTTAAAAGAAAAATACACAGAAGTAATACATGAATATTTACAGTTAGGTCATATGAGGCATGTGAAGAAAGATGATAGCAAAAGGGAAGAAGCAGTATATCTACCACATCACGCAGTCATTAGGGAAGACAAGACCACGACTAAAGTAAAGACTAAAGTTCGTGTTGTTTTCAACGCCTCTGAAAAGGACAAAACAAGAGAACAAATAAAAATACAGAACAATGAACTAGAGAAGATAGAACACAAAGAAGAGAAAGGGTTAGAAATCAAATTAGATAGTACAATAAAAATTTTAGGACTTACCTGTAACCGCAACGAAGATACCTTCCAGTACTCGGTGAATCTTCCGCCTCTGACGACTGCACCTGTAACTAAAAGGACAATTATTTCGGACATAGCTCGATTGTTCGACCCACTAGGTTGGTTAGCTCCTAGCGTGGTTTTAGCAAAAACATTCATCCAAAAATTATGGCTTGCAGGTGTTAGTTGGGATGAAGAACTGAATATTGACCTAATAAAAGAATGGGTTTCTTACCGTGAAGAGCTGTCACTGCTTAGCAAAGTTCGGATACCTCGTTGGCTTGGAACGAAGTCACACGACGATCTTGAGCTGCATGGCTTCAGTGACGCCTCCAAAACCGCGTACTCAGCCGTGATTTATTTGTGGCTAGTAGATGTGGTAGGCAATGTTCATATTTCGTTGTTGGTTGCAAAAACTAGAGTAGCGCCCGTCAAACAAATTAGTATACCTCGTCTAGAGTTATGTGGAGCAGTTCTACTGTCAAATCTTTTAATAGAAACAGCAGATGTTCTGAATATTTCTAGGGATAAAATCAAGGCCTGGACAGACTCCACTGTCGTGTTGGCTTGGCTTAACAGCCATCCAAGCAGATGGAAGACGTTTGTGGCAAATCGCACCTCGGAAATATTGACCACGATGAAAGCATCTCAATGGTTTCATGTAAAAACCAAGGACAACCCAGCAGACTGCGCCTCACGAGGTATCTTACCTAGTGCATTGATAGACAATCGTTTATGGTTTTCCGGACCATCATTTCTAACTGAAAGATCAATAGTCTATGAAAGGCCAAATGATTTGAATATCGACTTAGAGCAAATAACAAAAACACACATTGCTGTAGTGCCAGAGCTTTCAATGTTCACGCGGTATTCGTCATTACAAAAATTAGTTAGGGTAATCGCCTATTGCAGATGGTTTTTAAGGAATAACACCTTAAAACATAGTTATTTACAAAAGTTAGAACTAGAAGCATCGCTAGAATGTTGTATAAGACAAACACAAAAGGATATATTTACAGTAGAATATTTACAATTACAGGACAAAAGTTATTTACAATTAAAATTTAGTAAGCTCAACTCACTCTGTCCATATCTGGACGATACAGGCTTTATCAGAGTTCAAGGTAGACTTTAGAAAGCTTCTTTGAGTGAAGACGATTGGACGCCAAGTCGTTGGATGTTAGGTCGCGTATTAGAGAAGCATCCCGATAACATAACGTGCTGATAACATCACCCGTGTAGTCACATTACGCACTAAATCCTCTATCATTAAGAGGCTAACATCCAAACTTTGTATTTTACCAGTTGCAGATCACTGAATTTATTTATGTTTGTTATGTCACATTGTTATTTTAGTAGTTTAGCCAAATAAGTAGTTTAAGGTTTTCAAATGTTAGATATTAAGATTTATTGTAGTACATGTTTTTAATTTAAGACTTTAGATCAAACCTGAGATCAAATACATGTCAGATCCAGGCTTTAGTTCAAGAAGGACATTCCTTCAGTAACGTCCTTGGTGGGCGGTATGTTTAGAACACGATTCAAATTCAAAAATGTGTTAGTTACGGATTCCTAACTAGATGGCGTTGACAGTCAAATTAGAAGTCGCTATTAAGATTCTCCGCCATCTGGTTAGGGTCCTGCTAATAAAGTTCAATATGAGAATAAAAATTAGTTCAGTATCTAGTACTATGTTGTTTCATTTTATACTCAACTTTACTTAGATACACATAGAGGTCAAATTCATAGTACTGGCTGACCATCCGCCGCGTTCGGAACTCGACACACAGTAAGCCATAAAAAAATCCGTACTTGAATAAAATTGATAATTTTTATGGACAGAAGCAGTATTTCAAATACGACCACACATTTGCATTACACTCTTTAGATATAACTTCTATCTTATCACTGTAAGTTTTAACTTCCTCTATAACCAACGGATGTGTTATCAGTGTCCATATAATTCTCGTTAGCCTTCTGAAAAGCAAGCACTGAACTAAAGCAGTTCTGCTGACGTCATCCTCATTAAGGCTTTGTGGGTTCGTTCGGAAAACTTGTGCAGAACACGAAATAGTCCATTATCATGAGGATGGTAGATTTAACCGATTTACTGTAGTTTTAAAGCTCATAATTGTACTAATTGGTATGATGTGCAAGTGTAAGTCACTTAGATTGTTAACAGTATTATCACAAAATAGATAGGTACAGAAGTCAATCTACATACAAAGCGCGCTCGAGCAACGCACACATAGACACCGCTCACGGACACGATATCACGGAGCGCCTCGGCCCGCTCGTCGAACAGTTCCGGCTCAATCTCTCTCATTAGTGTGCGTCCACCGAGCGTAGGTATAAAAACGGGCCAAGTGCGAGTCGGACTCGCCCATGAAGGGTTCCGTAGCAGCAAGTAACATAATATAAAAGTTCTTGTAATGTGTTGTAACTTTGATCGATGTTTTAATAATAGTGTATTTTTTTCGATTTATGATGCATTAAAAAAAAACTACTTACTAGATTTCGTTCAAACCAATTTTCGTTGGTAGTTTTTATAGTAATGTACATCATAAATTTTTTTTAGTTTTATCATTCCCTTATTTTAGAAGTTAGAGGGGGGGACACACATTTTACCACTTTGGAAGAGTCTCTCACGCAAACTATTCAGTTTAGAAAAAAATTATATTAGAAACCTCAGTATCATTTTTGAAGACCTATCCATAGATACCCCACAAGCATGGGTTTGATGAAAAAAAAAATTTTGAGATTCAGTTCTATGTATGGGGACCCCCAAAATTTATTGCTTTTTTTCTATTTTTGTGTGAAAATCTTAATGCGGTTCACAGAATACATCTACTTACAAAGTTTCAACAGTATAGCTCTTATAGTTTCGGAAAAAAGTGGCTGTGACATGCGGACGGACAGACAGACAGACAGACATGACGAATCTATAAGGGTTCCGTTTTTTGCCATTTGGCTACGGAACCCTAAAAAGTGAAGTACATACATAAGATTGTCTTCTGTATCTATCTATTGTGTGCTATTATTATAAAGATGAAAGTTTGTGAGTGTGTGTGATGTTTGTTACTTCGAGTTTGAACGGCTAAATGTATTTCGATAAAACTTGACACACTAGTAGACTATGCCCTTGAATAGCACATAGGGTAAACCCTTTATTCCCAATAGTTAAAGCCTCGAATTACGAGATGTAGGTCGTGGGTACCCAGCCACGCGCATTACTTTGTGTATTTTATTTCATCACCTCTGCTCTCAAAATGTTGAAGGAAAACATCGTGAGAAAACCGGCATGTCCTAGAACCAATATTCCAAGACATGTGACACCCACTAACCCGCACTGGGCCCGCGTGGTGAATTACGGCCCATTCCCTTCCTAGAGAGGAGGCCTGAGTCTTTTTTTTAAATTAATGATAGGCTTGCGTTTGACCACCATCTCACCTGATGGTAAGCGATGATGTGGTCGACGGTCGGTCACAGCATTGGGAAGATTATAAGGTTGATTATGATATGTTTATATGTCTACAGCTTAATTTTACACTATAGCCAAAAAAAATGTGTTTTAGGCCCTGTATTTCCGGCCAACGTAGGTGCGGGCTTGCGGACAGTGAGCAATGGGTAGCTCACTGTCCGGCCGTCCGGTAACTGTCCGGACCAAGCCCAAGTCGTCTACGGCGCGCACTGTTCCCGCGCGCCTCAAGGAATTGTCAGCAACAGCAGGGACCCAGCCGGGTCGAAGCCTACTGGGGCCAGGGTTATCCGAAAGGACGCTCGAGCTCCGGTATGAAGGCTAAAAGGAACGGGGTGGGTCTTTTAGTCAGTAAGAGTCTGACACTATCTCCCGCTCCGCCCAAAGGCGGGGAAATCAATGCATGATTTTTCCCACCATAAAAAAAGGCCTGTATAGTAAACAACACACATCTCTTAATAGTACTGTACCATTGACATAGCACAATATACTTAATCTAATTGACGAACCCAATATACCCGTCCAATAATGTGGGAATCGATGGAATTAACTAAATAAAGTCAGGTGGTGCGTCTGTGTTGGTTCAGTCGGCAAACACGCTCGCTAACAGAGGGTGAGCTGTAATATGAACTGTTTAGACTTACATTAGAAGTAGGTATGTAAAGACGAGTATATATAGGGTTATTCGTAAAACACTGGCAACTTCTCAGGACTATATTACTTATTTATTTATTTAAGGACAACCAACAAAGCATACACCATTATACATGCTAAAGATTCAACATTCTTACATTATACACCCCTAGTTTTTAATTAGTACACAAAAAAGGGGCTCTATCTGTACCCGTTATTGATCATATTTTTGTAGTCAAAAGTAGAAAAAACCGAAATCCTAAAATTGACCACGAAAAAGTAAATTCATCATAGAATCAATCATACATAACAATTGCTAGTAGAAATTACTGCAGGCAGTGTTTTTCTATTTATTCATTAATCAATAGCCTGTAATTATTTATAATATATTTCCATTAATTGAGTGACATTTTGGGACGAAATCAACGCTAATAACTTTGCTGTTTAAGAATATTATTTATTGAGATTTTACTTAAAAAATAACAAGGGCTTTTCTAATAAGCCCTTTATGTATTTGTAATAATTAAAAATTTGTGTTGTATAGTGTAGCCTTAATTAAAGGCTACCACGGCATGCAATAAACATAGGAGGAGATAGGAACTAACTTATCTAGTAAGTATAGTAGTATCTAGTAAAAGTTTGCATGCCTAATTTAAGGTAGATTGTATCAGGATCAGAACTCTTTGTCAACACCTTAAGCAAATAAACGATTATTATTATTATTAACATTTTGATCGACGTTAAGCCAATCAATAAAAAAAGAAGTAGATATGACAATTAAAACAAATTATAAATATTTGAACAACAACAGTTTATATTTATTTATTTATTTGTTCATTTCTGAAAATTACTAATATCATAAACAACAAATTTTTGTTATATGACTTTTAAAAATTTATCATTATTTGGTTCATCAGATTTTTATACAAAAATTAAAATGTTTAAATTAACGTTCTAAATATTACGAAGTCGTACGATAGTAGAATAGTTGAGACGTCGACGTTTCAGACGTCGGCTCCAGACGTCATACAGACGTAGGTAGGTAAAGCAAAACACAGAGTAAAATGTGTTAGATAAAACAACAAAATCTTGAAGTTTTGTTTTTGGCAAATTAAGTTTTGTAAAAAGACAAAAAACAAAGGTTGTTGTTTACGATGATAGTTAGACAGTCCTGCAAGGTTGTTAGTAAAAATAAAACTGTATAGTATAGTAATAGAAAGCTTTTATTCAGTAAAAGATTTTAATAAAGAAAAGTTCATGTTGTTACATTTTTCTTTAAAGGGCCTAATAGCCCTAATAGGAAATAATAGATATTTATAATAAAGAGCATAGTATTACGTTTGTATGGACATTCATCTGTCGCCGGCCCCTTAAAGATGCATTGATATTTTAATTTTTATCTATTTCGCCGCTGTAATTATAATTAGTAATGTAAACAACAAATGCGTTTAGTCAATTTTCATTTATTTATAAATACAAATCTTCTTCTTAGTTGGGCACTCTTGTCAGAGTGGTCATGGCAGTTGATGAACAGGACGGCGGCGGCCGTTGGCTAGGTCTGTACTAGATGACAGTGGCGATTACAGGTGGCCGCATTTGACCGATTACTGGACTCGGCAGAGTGACTTTGGTAGCCAATTGGCCACTATGTACTTACTAATGGCAATTCTGACGTTATAATATAACGTCAATGGATTGGTCGTATTATGGAAGTTTGAAATGACATGCCTACCTTTAGCATGCTTATATGCTAGGTTCACTGTAAAATGTGTACAGTGTTAAATTGAAAACTGAGCAAATGCGAGTCGGATTCGCGCACTGAGGGTTCCGTATGAACGTACCTTTGTATGTAATTAATTCAATTTCCGGATGGACTCACGAAAATTTTTCGAATCGAAAGAAGTTTTTTTTTGTGACGTAGCTAGGTACTGTTTAATGTTTTCAGATTTATTCCTATACCTGTGCTATAAAACCTGGTTACATGCAAAATTTCAGGATTCTGGGCCAACGGAAAGTACCCTATGAATTTTAATTTCTTTGAGAGTGTCAAAATAAACATTTTGCGACATAAACAGCTCTATCTTTTTTTTCGTTAACTTAGAAATTTAAATTTTTCACAGCTTCAAAAGGGACCTATTTCAACTCGATACCTCCACGCGTTCCCGAGGTAAAGGATCTTGACACACAGACAAACAGACAGACAGACGGACAACAAAGTGATCCTATAAGGGTTCCGTTTTTTCTTTTTGATGTACGGAACCCTAAAGAATATACAAAGATACTAGTTTTGCGAAATATGCCTACTTCTACTAACATCTGTTGTTTTATCTTTCAGTATATAACAGAACCGCGAGTTAGAGAAAATAATAGTGAACGCCGCGATGTTTTATGTTCGGACATTTTATAGGCTATCAATAAATCAACATTGATTTATTGGAGAAAAGAATGTTAGTATCTAAAAAATTCTCGCTAAATATGAGGTACTATATCGAAAATAGAGAAATCAAAATCATCCCCTACCTCTTCTCTTTTTTTGGAGGTGGGAGGTGGTAAACCATCCAATGACTTCTGCTCTAGGCTAGAGTAAGAGGGCGTGTCAGATTTTTACTGACTAAAACCACACTTGTGTCTTTCAGTTGCGTTCTAGGCGTTCTAGGACTACGGGTTTCTTTTTCAGATAATCTCCGTCGCCTAGCTCTTTGAGAGATGCGTGGATCACTACGCGCTGTCGACGACTGAGGTGCGGTACGGTCGACTACCGGACTGCCGGAGAAAGAGCTACCCATTGCTTGACGTCCGCAAGTCTGCGTCTACCGTGACTGGCAGTCGGGGTCGGGGTCGGGGTCTCGGCGGCTGGGGCGTGAATATGTTGGTTCCCTCATGCGTGCGACCTCCTCCCAGACCTGGAACAGTCATTGGATGGTCCCATTAAAAAAAAAATCCTAACTAGTCCCAGGCTGTCCTTGGCAAGTCCTGTCACCTCCAGAGTGTCGTCGTCATCGTTGGTCGCGGCGTCAAAAAGCTATTAGGTCAAAAAGCAAATCAGCACCAGCATTACTATTAGCAATTAACATTTTATTTGCATGTGCCCGAGGTGGTAGTAGGTAAAGTTTTGTTTCAGTAGTAATGGCCCTATGCCACTTTTCTCTTTTATTGTAAGCACTAGAGCTTAACATGAGCCTAATAATGTTACGACCGACGATATCATATAAAGTGTTATGTGATTTAGTTTCATAAATGGAAGTCTGGCGTGATTCCAGTAACGCCATTACCGCCACATATGTAAGTAGTATATTTTTTATGATTCGGTTGGGATTCGGTGTTCAACAAAAAATAAAAGATAGGGATAATCCCTCTTATTTTTTAAGGTCTACGGAAATGTTAAAAACAGAACTGCAAAGGGAAAAGTGCAACTAAAGCAACACGGGAAGGTTTTAGTCAGTAAAAGTCTGACTCTCTCCCTTCTCCCAGAAAGAGAGGAGTCGTTTGATAATTTTCTACTGAAAAAAGGCTTTCCACAAGGTGGATTTGTGAACTGACGAGAACTGCTGGATTCTGTTTCAAACGAGATGCACACGGACTGTCATACCGGTCAATATGGTTTCACTTGCAACTTGCCGTATGCGGTGTATTACGAGTAGGTACATGGGTAATTCAACGCGAACAAGATCGCAAAGCGATCTACGCGACGCGGCGGCTATGTCCTGCGTTTGCGTAAAATCGCAGCTAAAGACGTAACTTATTTGAAACAAGCCACCGTACCGCTGAAGTATACGCAAAAATATCAAACTAACATAGCGGCCACTTTGCTTTCACCGCAGCTAAACCGCACGCACGGTCGATTAGTCACGTAGGCCACCGCAATGGAGAATCAATGGTTTGTTTCTATCGCGCCGCTTCGATTTGAAATCGCTATCGCGTTAACGTTTACCGTTTAAAGCCGGTTACATACTGTTGTAACGTAACATGCAGCGTAACACGAAAGGAACATTTCATAAGTGTAGATGCAACGCGCACGAACCGAACATGTTGTACCTACTCACATAGTTGAATCGCTTTGCTCGCGCGCGTAGTGAGTACGATACGCCAGCGCAAGGCATCCACATTCTGATACATCGCGACAATTTGGACGGCAAATTCTTTCATTGCATGTTACATTGTATGTTACGAGTATATTATAAGAGTTTGTAGGTACCCAGCAGCCCAGCAGATGATATATTTCGGAAAAATGAGGATGATGACGAAAAACTGTGTCTACATGCTAGCTAACTTTTCAACGAAACCTTTACATTACAGTTTAGTTTCAGTTAAGACTCATATAGGTAACAATATTAAATTTACGATACCACATATAAAATACGGTTAACCGAAGGTATATGTGTCGTAAACGAGATAAGTACGGTTTATTTCATTTGGACCATGCAAATATGGTAACAAAGTCTGGTCATCACTCATAAAATGTTTGACAATTTTGTTACGGCTCTGATGGTATGATGTAATGCTTATAGGTAGGTATGTATGAAGGTTATAAAAATATTATAGGGTTAAGCTAAGATGGAGGATCAAGGTTCTTGATGGCATCCCATGGGATGTTAGCTAGGGCTTTGAGTTACTGAACACGGGTGGGTTTTGAAGTTTGAGATCGTTTATTCCCATAAGAATTACATGAATTTACTTACATGAGAATTATAAAACGAAATATAATCAATTAAATCAATTTTGTTTGACGTATTACAAAACTAGACATCGACTATAAAATGTTTTGAGGGTAGATTAAAAAAATGTCAAAAAAAAGATTGTTCGTTACGCTGCGTTTAAACAAAGATATAGATTTGAGCGTAATTGGAATTGAATCGTCACTATGTGAGGGATTGTGAGTGTTTCAATATAAAATGTTTGTGTAAGTTTTTAAAATAATTTTTAGATTTAGATTCTTTGAAGTCTGTTGGTGATTTATTAAATAATTTGTTTTTTTTTTTGTCAGTTAAAGTCGATAACTTACTCCCTCTTGCTCCACCCAGAGCGGCAGAAAGATTCATACCAACATATATCTATTTTTACCAATATACGTATGCTACCATGTTGGGATTTATGCAAATACTGAAGGGTAGAAAAAGTGCGAGTATAATATGTAGAAATATATTATGTCTTTGCTGTAGAAATGGAAATGGAGAGCAGTGGTAGCCGAGTGGTAACGGCCCTGACTTACGAGTAGTAAGCTCGCGGGTTCAAACCCAGCCAGGCACATTACTTAGTGTAATTTATTTCATCACCACTGCTCTTAAAACGGTGAAGGAAAACATCTTGAGGAAACCGGCATGTACTAGAACCGAAGAACAGAGAGTATTCGAAGACATGTGATATCCACTAACCCGTAGTGGGCCTGCATGGGGGATTACAGCCCATTCCCTCTGAGTCTGAGAGGAGGAGCGGAGGTCTGAGTCCTAACAGTGGGAACATTATAAGGCCTCTGCTAGGCTATGTAAAAATGGCAAATTTAAACCTAGATTTTCCTAGAGGAGGCGATCGGCGGTGGTGACCTCTCGCTTTGGATCCTGGTTAAAGCTATGATCTGGAGCGTAGTAGTGGAATTCTCTGCCGGAGTCTGTGTTTCCTGATAGCTACAACTTAGGGATCTTTAGGTCGAGACTGAATAGGTACTTCTAGGCAAGCCTGCTCCATTGTCGACCACGTCATCGCTTACCATCAGGTGAGATGGTGGTCAAACGCGAAGCTATCAATAACCATAAAAAAATATAAAAAGAGCGGGGGGGTGGGGGAGTTTGATAATTAATTTCCACGGAAAAAAACGCATGCCAAAGTGTATCGCGTTATTAATTGGGTTGTGGAGATCAGATAGGTAATCGCATAATATAATACCACAATACTATTAGAAAAAAACTGGGCGCGCACTGATGGTTCCGTGCAAACTCCAATTCCCGAATGAAGTCTCGAAGATTTTTCCGAATTGCAAAAAAGTACTTTTTTTCGTGACGTAGGTAACAACATTTTTACTATTTTCAGATTTATACCTGTGCTATAAGACCTTGCCTTATGCTAAATTTCAGGATTCTAAATCAAAGGGAAGTACTTTTTGAATTTTGATCTTTGAGAGTAACAAAATATACGTTTTTTTTTGCAATATAAACGACCGTATCTTTTTTTCACGGCTTGAAAAGACTGTCGACCAGAGTTAAATTCAACTCGATACCTTCACGCGTTCTCGAGATAAAGGGTCTTAACAGACAGACAGATAGACGGACGGACAACAAAGTGATCCTATAAGGGTTCCGTTTATTCCTTTTGAGGTACGGAACCCTAAAAACAAGGCAGATTGATTTGGTATCTAACACTTTTTTTTTCCAAGTACTTATTTAGAAACTTTATTTATAAGATAAGAACTGTCTCTAAGGTCAGAGACCGTTCGGCAGGAGAACTTGCGCAGAAGTTAGAAATTAATAATGAGATATTTAAGTTTGAAAAACTTTTTAATACTTTTTCTTAATTTGTTATAATAATATCTTAAGTTAATTTTGATAGGACTTTTCGTAATTAAGAGTCTTTAGAAGAAATTAAATTTTTTACTTGTTTTTTTCTGGCCTGTTTTAAGTCAAATATATATTTTAGGTAGAAGACCTCTGTTGCTATGAAATAATTTTATCGGTAGAAGTCTGCTAAAAAGTCAAACAACTTGGGTAATCTAATGAAATAAACAAATTCTTGAAATCTGATGTAGGCAACACTAGTTGAACAATCGAGGTTGCAACAAAGACAGATCATTGTTAACTAAGGATGAGTTGTACCATTTAACTATAACGATAACAAAGCCGTTAACAGTTGCCAAATCGTCGAATTGACCAATAGGCGGCCGTTTCACGGCTGGTTATGGTTTGAATATCGTTATAGTTAAATGGTGCAACTCACCCTAAGAATCTTATAAAAAGTATTATAGCGCTCACAGATACTCCGTGGAAGTCGCGAAGTTGGTTTTGTATCTCAATGGAGGTAAGGTGACGATTTCTCAAGCTGGTCGTCACGATGAATCGATCCTGCCTTTCAGTTGTGACCCGAGATCGTGGCCTTCTTTGGCGACGAACAAAACCGCCAGTCTCTAGGTACCTCCGATAAACATTTCGGACCGCAGATGGACTTAAATTAAGTTGAGCACTCATGTTTCTTTGGCTGTGTCCGGCCTGAATAAGTGCCACAGCTTGGGCGGTGACTTCAGGTGAAGTATCCATAGATTATTGATAGAACCTCACCTTAATGTTAAGAATAAGTAATGTTTGTTGCAAAACCAAAGATATCAATCACTTTTTCAAGAATTAAATCCAAGTAAACCAATAAATCCAAGTTTTCTTAGTATTCGATTGTTTGATATCAACAAACAGGCTCCAAATTGTCTTTTGTTTCTTTAAATTCTGTGTTCGAAATTAAAAAAAAGACTATTGAATGAAATTGTGAATGTGCCAGGATCAAAACTGCATAAAAACTTTTTGCTCGACCTAATATAAAATTTTAGCTAGGACCAAACGAAACTGAAAATACAAGGTGGGCCAATAGATGTGTCCAGAAGTGTATGTAATACAGTATATATATAACAGATTTTTTAATTTGTTTAAAAATTTTCAAGTCGTTTGAGTTTTTAGACAGACTTATATGAGTTCTTTGATAGATTGTCAAGACTTTAGATGCGCGTCCCGGCTGTCACTTTTAGAATTTTCATCATTACCGATACGTTACGTTTTATCCAGTAATCTGTCTCCGCACACGGGCCACAAAAAAACGCCGCTTCACGCTTTTTGAGGCGGTCTTTTTTGTGGCTCGTGTGCGGTGGTGCCGCCATAAAAAAACGCTTGAAGTGGCTTCAAGCTTCTCCGAACACAAGGTGTCGCACGCTTTAGCTGTTTTTTGCGGCCGCTTCTAGCTTTTTTTGTGGCCGCAGTTAGGTTGTGGATGTCACATTAATAGGCATCCATAACATAAGCATAGCTTAATCAGCCTTAGAATGATCCTACTGATAGAACTCACGCCTTCTCTCTATAAGAGGGAATGGTCAACAACGCGGGCCCTATATTATTATTTTTTGTTTTCGGGGTAAACCTTCAAAAGGCTTCTGGCCTTTTGGGGGAAAAGACCAGGGAGTGTGGGATTCTTACCTCACTAAAACCACTCCGGTGATCACCATCAGTACATGGAAGAGGGCTTGTGACCTTTTAAAAGACCACCCCTGAACCTTTTCTGTACAACGCCTGTTATGACACATCCCTGAGAAGACTGTTTGGTGTCTCCCCTGAACCTCGTTGCCAGCACATCACTGTGCCATCGTCTTTTCTGCAGTCACTTGGTGGTCGGACAGATTCCCCACTCAGAAAGCTCGTGACTTAGGATTCCCGCAAACGGGCTCAGGCCTAATCTCTATGAGAGGAAATGGGACCACCACGCGGGCCTAGTACGAGTTGTTTTTCCAAGTTTTAGTTTTGGCAGTTTCCTCACGATATTTTTTTACAGTTTTGAGGACATTAGTGATGAAATAAATAACTTAAATTAATTAGTCTGGGATGACGATGCTGACCAGAAAAACTAAATTGGTATAGGAAAGTAGACATCGAGTTATTCTTTCATACATTAGTATGAAATCATCATCATCAACATATCAGCCGAAAGACGTCCACTGTTGGACATAGATCTCCCCCAAGCGTCGCCACAACGACCGGTCTTACGCGTCACGCATTCATCTGATCCCCGCGAATGCTAATCAATGCTGAGAAAAAAAGTGAAGAAAAAAGGCAGGTCTGTAGTTCTTTGAAAGTTCTATCAAAGATAGCCATTGGCAATCGAAATGAAAAAGTAACCGCGCTATGCACTCAGTTATGTCAAAGCGAATGTTCTAGTTAAATACTTTTTCAATTCGAAACCAAGTTCTGACAGGGTGTGCAGAATGGAGTGACTCACACATACCTGAAAGACCCGACCAAGATCAAGACCCGACCCGACCATTACATTCATATATTTTACGTTTTTTCTTCATGAATGACACTGTTTATTGGTGAGAACTGCATGAATGTCCTTTCAGTTGGTTTTTGGTTTACCGCGTTCATACAGATAGACATATGCGGTGGGGGACTTAGTTTTGTAATATGTCAGGGTAGGTAGAAATAAAACGTAAGGTGAACGCCACAACCTACCTTGGCACCTAAACTGTCTAAGGGTGCATTTCCACTGACGCCCCAAGCTGTGTGAAGTGGAGAGTAGTGAGTCCTAGTGTTTGAAACCTCCACTCCACAGATCTGTGGAAACAGTCTAAGGGCATGTGCACACCACGTTTTTTAAATTCACCGTTGACGCGAGTTTAAGTAACGTACGTCGAACGTGCGCTTTCGTCCTATTAAATGTCTACAGGCTGCGTCTGACTCTCGTGTGTATCGCTACAAACGAGTGTCAACTGCGAGCTTAATCTTTCGAATATCGTCAATTAGAGACAAAATAGATAGACAATGAGAGAGCAAACGGCGTTCACTTGGGGCTTAATTAATTAAAAAATGTGGTGTGCACAGGCCCTAAGTAAAGCGGAGTGGAGCTGAGCGGACTTTGAAATAAAACATAGGACCATGTGGCTCCTAGCCGAGTAGGCATGGTGCCGAGCGAAGGGTATCTAACTTAACTCCACTCCACCACGTTCAAAGGAAACACAAGTTGCCACCTTCTCTTTTTTTATTATTGATATGCTCGTGTTTGGCCCTATCTTACCTGATGGTAAGCGATGATGTGGCCGACGATGGAGCATGCTTGCCTAGAAGTAACCTATTCAATTTTGACTTAAAAAGACCTCTAGGTTCTTTTCCTGCTCTTTTTCTACTCTACCTAGTTCTACTTCATTGAAAATACTCTCTAAATCTGGTAGCATCAAAGTAGCAAGTCTGAGTTGCTACTCGACGGCATGGGTAGTGTTAACAGAGGCCAGTCCCACAGCGTCGTTTGATGTGCTAGCGTGAGTCCGACAAGTCGAGTGTGGTTTGGACGAGCGCCAACGTTTATTTCATTTACGTACTACGAACTGGCGCGCGGATCAACTGAGTGGTTTAGTGCCGGCTCTAACACTGAGGACGCTCTTTTGTTTTTTAGGCTGTTGTTTTTTCTCTCTCGCATCGGGACAAATTAGCTACGCGGATTGAAATTGTTTGTGGCGTAGAAAAAACCGGTTAGTCATACTATAGGCTCTGTATATTTTAACTTTGTGAGTAACTAGTTCAGATCCCGTAACAATTGTCTAAATTTTCCCCGATCGCAAAAATGCTATTATTTTGTGATTTAACTACAAATGAATGGTTTTCAGACTTATACTACGAGTATGTTACTTTGCTACTTTCCAAATTACAGGATTCTAGGTTAACGAAAAGTAACCGGTCTTGATTTATTTACCAGTAAGCAAGGTGGTAAATTAAAGAGCTAGGATACGTCGATGGTATAGATAGAAATGGTTCTATATGGTTATATTTTACCTTTCAGAGACTATCACTTTGAGACACAATAGTAGAACAATAGATGCGCGGACGCCGGCGTTCGCTTGTGGTTTATTAATAATATTAATAATAAACATTTATTTCGGACGTTTCAACAAAATGTTTAAACAACACACACAGTATTAATACAACACACAACGAAAACAAAAATAAAAATAAACCTTGTTTACAATACACAAACAAAAAGAAACACATACAATAAAAAGAAACAAAACACTAAATGAACTAAAATAAATATTGGCCAATGGGGATGCAATGGGCGAGTTTTAGAGAATAAAGTAAATAATGTATACATACAAATGACAGGAGCTACAAAATCCGTGCTTTTCACCCTCAAAAACGCGAGACAAGGGTAGGAAGGTTACTTATATGACGAAACCTTATTGACTCAATTTGGTGTAGGTACCTACGCGACTTTAATTATCTTTTACTAAAAGAGAGTCACAATATAAAATAGGGCAAGTGCGAGTCGGACTCGCGCCCTGAGAGTTCCGTACAATCTTGCCTATGTAAATAGTTCAATTCCAGAAAGGAGTGTCGGAAGAATTTTAATATAAACAATTTAATTTTAAAAAATTGCGATGTAACAACTTTATAGTTCTCAGATACCTTGCTTTATGCCATATTTAGGATTCTTAGTCAACGGGAAATACTCGAATATTGATTTCCCCAAGAGTATCGAAATGTACGTTTGTTTTGCCTTAAAGATTTTTTTTTTATCGTTAGCTAGTTTGATTTTTTTACAGCTTCAAAAGTCCGCAAACCTGAATATACGGTTTAATTTCAACTCTATACCTCCAATCGTTTCCGAGATAAAGGGTCTTGACAGACAGACGGACGGACGGATCGACGGACAACAAAGCCGTCCTGTAAAGTTTCTGTTTTTTTCCTTTTGAGGTACGGAACTCTATAAAATAAGAGCGTTTTGTTTATTGAAAAAAGTATTTTGGGTGGATGACAATGAAATGTCACTTTATTTATGGCATATCAAGTTCCAAGGTATATTAAGTAAGTATTTTTAATACAGAGATATTAACCTTTTTGAGAATCCAACTTACAATAACCTTTGGGAAATCTCAGTCATTTTATTATATTAAGTCCTTATTTTTATTACAAGTCCATAGAGTTTCACAGCAGGACAAAGGCCTGTCATCCGTCTTTACATTTTTTTCTATCTTGGGCAATCTAGCAACTAGCTCTCAGCCATTATTTTATTAGAAAACGATTCTGTCTGCAGTTATTTATGGCTCTAACAATGACAAGCAAAAGATTTAATAAGAAGTTTTACTAAAGAGATTTATACTAGTAAGGTTTCAACGTTTCATCCACAAAGAGTCTGGGGACAAACTCGAGAAAATAATCTTTGTTATTTTCACAATACAATCTGATATTGTGATTTTAATCTAAAAGCTATAAGGGTCAGTTCACACTGAGACGCGACGTGTTGCAATGCTGCGCACACTTAATATAATTAGCGTTATAATTTTAACAATATTTTATTTAGAAACACAAAATTACCCTACTTATGAATGACAAAGAATTCGAATACGGAATGTATTTTTAATGATTTAAATATCGAATTTAGTGGTAAAATCATCCAATGACATTCTTTTGGGTGGAGCGCGAGATAGCGTCAGATTTTTACTGACTGTGATAAATGATAAATGATATTTATTTTGTAAATAGGTTTAAAAACACTTTTACACGTCAATTTTTTTTTTTCGTCAGTTTATGCTAGATGAGGCCTGTGTTTCCTATCTGACTACCCTGAGAAGAAACACCGAAACAAACTCAGGGGTCAAAGTCTCTTTTAAAGTCCATACAGTAAATATGTAATGGTCAAATCACATGAGAACCATGCAGAATTGTTTGAGATGGTCTTTTGAAGAAAGAACCATACAAATTTGAGTGAACCTTGTCAAAGAAAATAAAAAAAAATACTTTAAGTACTTAAAATGTATACATGTCATTTTGTAAAATAAAAATAATCTCCAATGTCAAATTGTTTAAAAAATAAATAAAATAAAAAGGAAAAGCACATTTAAAAATAAAAATAATTAAAAAAATACAAAAGAAGAAAAATAAAAATGACAACAGTTGTAGTAGGTACTGGAGCAGGTCAATCCCAAGCCTTTTCGTCCTGAATATAGTCTTTTACAGTGTAAAACGCCTTTTGACAAAGTTTACGTTTTACAAATGATTTGAACTTATTAAGGCTTAGTCGTTGAATACAGCTAGGAAGTTTATTATAGAAGTGTATACATTGGCATCTAAATGAGCCCCCTACTTTTTTGAGCCTGGTTGCAGGAACTACAAATTTATGTTTGTTTCTTGTATTAAAATTATGAATATCTGACTGAAAACTCACTCCGGTTGCTTCGTTGCATTTCATACCGGGGCCAAATCTTCCACTCTGAAACAATCCGGGTCGAAACCTACTAGGCCCCTACGGTTCGCTGACAACTCTTTGAGGCGCCCGTGGACCCTCTCCCTGTCATGCGGATTTCATCCTATTATTTCACACATGTTTTCAGTCTGGTCCGCGCGCATTCTCCCGAAAGCGGACGTTATTTTTTCTACGTTGTTATTTTTACTGTCAGACGCACAGTCTTAGAGCAATGAAAAAAGTAACGACTGATTCAGAGAGCATTATTTTTGCGACATGTTTTTGAAATATTTTATAGTGCGTGCAGCGCTTCGCCTCTCGATGTGAACTGACCCTAAGCTATGGCACGGTAATATAGGTTTTTATTCGTAGAATAAACAAAAATCGTTGAATATGATCTCATCGGCTTTCAGTTTACCAACAAGAATATCTTATATCACAACAAAACTGAAAGGTATATTGTTCCTTTTATCAGAAAATATTATGGAATATAACAATGTTATTATATGTTACAGGAACAATGAAAATATCGTGTTCATATCTTACGTTGAGGGATTATTGACCTCACTTTATTTACAACAAAGAAGCTTAAACAATATAAAGTACCCATTAATTTTACAATATCTACTCACTTATCGTAGATCTGAAGAAGATGTCTTTCGTATTCTGAAAATAATAGAAACTCTATTCGAGACGCTGAATGTGAAAAAAAATAAAGCTACAATATGAGGCAGACTTCAATTTAAAACTTTGAAACTGTAATAAACCTGAAAGAAATGCCTTGCCTACTTTTTTCCCAACTGTATTAGGGGCTTCCGGTTTAATTGAAGCATTTGACTACCAGTTTTCAGCTTCTTTTCTTATTGATATGATCTCTTTTGATCACTATCTCACCTAATATTAAGCGATGATGTGCACGTTTGGCTAGAAGTAACCTATGCAACCTTGACTAAGACCCCAAAGTTGTAGCTATCAGAAAACACAGACTTTGGCAGGGAATTCCACTTCTTATCTGTCTACACTCAAAGCATGTGTTTTCAAAACGTTTTGAGCATATGGAAGAGATGTATATCATACTTTACTGAGGGCGCACTGCCGTATAAGTCTGGTGGGTCATTGACGGAACTGGCTTGGTGATTATAGGCAACTTTTTTTTATTATTATTGATAGGCTTTTTTTTTTCGATGGGAAAAATCATGCATTGACATCCCCCGCCCTTGGGCGGAGCGGGAGATAGTGTCAGACTCTTACTGACTAAAAAACCCATCCCGTTCCTTCTAGCCTTCGTACCGGGGCTCGAGCGCCCTTTCGAATAACCCTGGCCCCAGTAGGCTTCGACCCGGCTGGGCCCCTGCTGTTGCTGACAACTCCTTGAGGCGCGCGGGAACAGTGCGCGCCGTTGACGACTTGGGCTTTGTCCGGACGGTTACCGGACGGCCGGACAGCGAGCTACCCATTGCTCACAGTCCGCAAGCCCGCACCTACGGTGGCTGGAAATCGGGATTATTGATAGGCTCGCGTTTGACCAATCTCACCTGATAGTAAGTGATGATGTAGCCGACGATGGAGCACGCTTGCCTAGAAGTAACCTATTCACTCTCGACTTAAAGACTCCTAGGTCTAACCTAGGAGTCCTAGGTGTCTAGGTAACTAAATCTACAAGCAATAAATGAGTAACTTAAAAAGATCAGCTTCAGCCAGCGACTTTTCTATATAAAAACTTTGGACTTCCATTTCCCATTCCTATTGTAATACTTTCTTATTCTTTTGTATACATCATAAAATTAACCTCTGTACAAAATTTCAGTGTTCTAGGTCCAAAGGTTTGGGGTTGGTTTTGATGAGTCATTAAGTGCGTCAGGGCTTTACCTTTCATGTGTACAGACAGATTAGTAGACAGCAAATTGCCTCGTTAGTGTAGTAGTCTCTGGAACTATTAATGAGTATCATTCAGGGTCACTTGGGTCGAAAAAACCCTTTTTCCTTAGTTTTTTCTCATTAATGCTTTTGTAGTAGAGTCTGGATTAATGTCTGGTTGATGGCAATCAGCTCACCCTTATAATACGGGACTTAAACACATCTGGCAAAAGTAAGAACCTTGAGTAGTTAGATAGGGATTTAATATGTGATGCAAATAAATCATTTGGTACCATTGACTTATATTGTACATATATATCTATGTTTAATACCTACTCTCTCTGTATTCTCACTTCAAGAATTTACACAATTACAATAGGTAGCTAATCTATTATTTATCGTAGCAACAAAAGAACACACTGCTTAGGTCATCGCTAAGAATAAAAAATCGGCAATGGCCCGCGCGTTTAATTACGACCCGTTCCCTCTACTAGAGAGGAGGCCTGAGTCCCAGCAGTGGGAACATTAAAAGTCTGATTATTCTTTGATTTTTATTAGACACATAGACTAAAAAGAAAATAAAATAAGAAGTGAGTCAAATAACAAAAGAAGGCATCAGGAAGATCTCAATCATATCGAAAACACTTGGGTAAACTCGAGTTTGTGAAAAAGAATCGAGTTACTAAGAAAATAAACATACAGTTGCAAATAAGGAACGGACCCACTTTGGAGGACTCCTAGACGGTACAAGGAAGTAGTGCCGAGTGCGTTAAAATAAGATTGTGGGTTTACGATAAATTGTTGGCATTAGATATACTCGTACAGAATTTATCAGTGACTGCCGGAAAAAAGGGATTTCGTGGAAGAATAAAAGTTATTGTTGTGTTGTATTTATTTATTGTGATTTTAATTTTAGTTTTGATTTATTTATTCTGATTTTATTTTTAATTCTTATTTTGTTTTAATATTAATTTAAATAGATTTGTGTTCTGATAATAAATGTTTGTTATTTTAAAGAGGTGAAGTTTGTATTTTTGGTTGTAGGAGGTTATCTCTGAAAGTACTGGTCCAAAAAATGATTTCACCGATAGAAAGCTGCTTTATTCCTGAGTGACATAGGCTATATTTTATGTATGCGGGCGAAGCTGTGGGAAAAAGCTAGTATCCAATAAAATGTTAAAAATATCTACATTAAAATAATACTCAGTACCAAATTATTACGAGAAATGATTTGCGGATTTTTTTCATGCGCCTAGAGAAGGGTTGTCTCGCAACCAAAGTGAAACAATAATAAGGTGTGGGCTAAGCGCCACCACGCCGCACCTTTCCGCACGAGTGTAAAATACACTTGCACACCTTAAAATGGTAGGAGAAGGAGTTTTTCAGTAAAAGTGTTGAAAAAAAAAAACATTTTTTTTTTATAAAATTTGATTAATTATTGCATTTGAACATTCAATAATGACTTTACAGAAGCAAGTATTTCAGAGAGATACTCAGGCTTTGGTTCTGGTTTAACTGTTTTCACACGAACTTTATTGTTTTAAGTTCGTTTTCAACGTCTGAAAAGTCAAAATAACAAAAGAAAGATTACCACAACTTTACAAAAGAAGACTCAAATTTTCTTTGTCATGTTTTCATAATAAAGCAAATACGAAATCGTGATGCCTCTCAATGTAAGTACCTAGTTAAAGAGATGATGAATAAGCCGCACTTACCTACTTTTTTTTTTGGTAACGTTTACTGAGCTCGGTCTCGTGGAATGAAAAGATAATTATGCAACTTCCTACTCTCACTTGAAATGTAATGATTTATGAAGATACTTGTTGCTGTCAGCTGTTTCACCTGACAACAGCAAGCCCATACTCCAGATATAATATAATAATAATCCTGTCTATCTATATGATACACCCGTCGAGTCGAGGCTTCAAAGTCTTGAGTATCGACGCCGAGTTGCTAGCCTGTCGGTTTTCTACTGGTTGCATTTCGGGCAGTATGCGTTGGAATTGCATAACCTAATTCCGCCTAGCACGTTCCACCAGTACATGGATATCCCACCTACACGCAAAAAACTTTTTGGGAACAAATTAACTGTGCGTGCAGTTATGGAGTGGCATTCCTTGGCGGAGTCTCTGATTCCTGATAGCTACAACCTGGGAATCGTTAAGTCGAGAGTAGAATAGGTTTCTTTTAGGTAAGCGCGTTTCATCGTCGACCGGTATTGTCGCTTTCCATCAGGTGATATAGCGATCAAGCACAAACCTATCAACTATAAAAAAAAAATATCACACAATGCTGTCTAGTTCGAAGCTAAGCAGAGCTTGTGTTATGAGTACTAGACAACTGATAAACATTCTTATATTTCTAAATACATACAATATACATCAAAACACAGAACGATCGTGCTCATCACACAAATGTGGTGGGAATAGAATCCACGACCTGCAGCATAGCAGTTCGGCCACTAACCACCAGACAAACAGGTCAATCATTCGATTAAAATTTATCTTCCTTGACTGCATTTCTAAGTGCGAAAACCCAGTAAACGTCTGAGGCTGGAAAACAAATACCCGAACATTTCTTGTTTCCCGGTTCTAGACATTTACCTAGTTCACATTTTCGAACCGGAATCATGACTACCGGTTTGAGAACAGAGTTAAACTTTCGAATACTCCCGGCCCAGTTCCATTTTAGACGCAATGCTCTGCCCTCTGCATATTGGACCCTCGTCTCCGCGTAAATCAACCAAGAGACATTTCCTTTTAGAGAACTTAAAAGGTCGAACACTGATATATTTCGATTGTGCAGATATTTGTTGATTGCTGTTTTGCTTTTTTGTTTTTATTTATTTTTGAACGACTTCGGATGGGTTTTGTATAAACTTACACATGTAAACAATATTATACACCGTTAAATTTTAATCGTTTTAATCCCGTGGAGGGTCGATCCGGTACATGAAACACTATCGATTTGTAAAGATAAAATTAAAAAAAAAAAGTAATATTTTTTCAAAACTCATATTAATTTACGCATGTACGAAAATTATATCTTTAAGAAAACGTCAGCTGAGCGAGTTCAATGACCTGCAGGTAGTTTGTACGTAACTCGCTACGGTGATTGAACTCGCTCAACGGTGTATATATTTTTATAAGAAGGGAAAATCATCTAAATGACATTTCCGGCCCTTGAACGGTGTGGGAGATACTCTTAGACTTTTACTGAAAAACTCACTCCTGTTCCTTCTTTGCTATTGTTCCAGGGCCCTGGAGATCTCTTTTGCATCACCCATGGCCCCGGTAGGCTTCGACCCTACTGGGCCCCTACGTTTGCAGACAAATCCATGAGGCGTGTGTGGTACACTACGCGCCGTCGATGACTTGAGCTCGATTCGGACGGTTGGCGGACGGTCGTACGGCGAGCTATACAAATGTAAATTATGTAGTACGTTTCCGAATTGCAAAAAAAAAAAATAATTATCTTGTGACATAACTACTTTATAGTTTTCAAGCCTTTACTTTTATTTGGGCAATGAATGAACCTTGTTTCTTCAGTTTCTTGCCAAATTTCAAGGTTCTAGGCCAACGAAAAGTACCCTATATGTTATGATTGTCTTACGAGCGTCAAAATTATACGCCATAAACTGAGCATAAACGGCCCTATCTTTAAATTGTGTTGATTTACATGAAATGTTGTCGTTCGTAGACTTGAGATTTTGATATTAATTTCAGCTCACCTAAAAAAAATAGTCTTGACAGACGGACAAACAAACAGATTGACCACAAAGATAATTCTATAAGGGTTCTAGTTTTGCCGACTGTGGTACGTATGGTACCCAAAAAAAAGAGAGTCTCGATTCAATAGAATATTATCTCTTTGTATCATATTTATCTGCGGCTACTTTTTTGAGTCTTGTTCTAGCGACATCTTAGCCAAATCTTAACCCGATTTAGTTTTTTTTTTTGTGTTAGTAAGAATATTTTCCATTTTGTTTTCTTGTTAGGTGATCCTATTAAAAATTGGTGCAGCACTGATGTAGAACATCGGAGATAGACCATGGAACTTTTAAATAAACGATAGCAAAACTACTAAGATTGTGGTAAATACATGTCTGGTTATTGTTAGCACTATTTCATAACATTCAGGTCCATCTAACATATCCAAATGTATAAATCTTCACTATGATACACCCTCATTCCACCAATTGCGTTCCACGTTATCAGGGTTCCCAATTCGCGAATAACTTCTTTGTTCATGAACCGATCTTGTTGATTCTTTTTGAAGTGGTATAATTTACAACTCCGTGGTAGTCTCACTTACTAGTAAAATACGTATTATTTCACTGGAAATCTACACTGAATTAGTTTGGGTGAAAACTAGACACACAAACCGTCTTCATTTATTGTTCTTTGCAAAAACTTTTTCAGTTCATTTAAAATACAACTCATAGAAAGATAGAAGTAGACGCTCACGTGTAACACGCCTGACTTGTACGTAGAACAACGTCGCGTGGCGTGGATCAAGTGTAGCTCTACAAGTCTTGTTCCACATAAAATGTATGGAGACCGACGCGCCCAGTAGCTTGATTCACGTAAAATCAAACAAGCCAAATATCGTTGAAGTTTTATAGTCGTTCGATCGAAGTCCTATCCAAAAGCGGTATTTATTATTATATTATAACCAGTATAATGAAATACAGATTTATTTTTTAAATCGATTCTTCGACCACACGACTTTAAAATCGTTGTCGTTCAAACTCGATTGATGGATGTGAATACGGAAATGGTCTAAACGATACGATATCGTTACGGTTTTGATTACGTGTATCGGGCTACAGATCATTTGTGCGCAATGTAGTTTTAGGTTGCACTTCAATCGAAATGTAAGTATGGTAGTTTAATCATTCACCCACTTTTTCAGTCTATTTATAAAGCGATCGACTTAATCTTATAATAGTGACGAAAAATGGCAAAAAAAACATTACAAAATAAAAACGGTCCAACCCGACGTTCGACAGTAAAATTCCAATTGACTTTACCGGAGTTCATTTAAAACAGCTTTACTCGATTTCCAATCGGCATTCATGCTCATATGATCGTTGTTTACCACTTATAGGTACTAAAGCTGGTTTTCTGTAATAATCCTGATAAAAAAATTAAATAGCTTATAGGTTATCATACAAATTTATTTTTTAGGATCCAGTCTAGTACATACTCAGGCCTCCTTTAAAGTAAGGCAATAGGCCGTAATCCACTCTACAGGTTCAATACGGATTGGTGAAAGTCACATGTTTACTGTTTTCTAAGATGCTGGTTTTTGAGGGCAGTGGTGTTGAAATAAGTTACATAAATTAATCCACCTGGCTGGGTTTGAACTCGCAACCTACAACTCGTACGTCGGGCTGTTAGCACAGCACTAATTGCTGCGATCTTGTATTTAGGAATAATATATTTGGCCAAATTTTTGATAATTTTATATCAAACACCATCTTGATGCCCTGGAGTCGATTGAGAGGCGAGCCAAGAGAATCATCGGCAATGATGAACTTATAAAGTCGTAACTCCAAAATCATGAGCATCGCCGCCGAGTTGCTAGTCTATCGGTTTTCTATCGTTTACATTTCGGGGAGTGTGCACTGGAATTGCACAATGCACAATCTAATTCCGCCAAGTTCGTTCTATCACCGGACCATAAGACGAACGGCATTGTGCCACCAGTACATGTTAGACATCCCACCCATACGCACAAAACGTTTTAGGAAAAAAAAATATTGTGCGTACAGCTAAGGAGTGGAATTCTCTGCCGAAGTCTGTGTTTCCTGATAGCTACAACTTAGTGGTTTTTAATTCAAGAGTGAATAGGTTACGTCTAGCATGATCCATCGTCGATCACATCATCGCTTACCATCAAGTGAGATGGTGGTCAACGAGCCTATCAATAATAAAAAAGAGTCTATGTTGCGTATAATAAAAGAAAGCAGGTCAGATGTCAATTGTCTCAATGATCTCTCCAGTAACAAACTAGATTCTATTCTTGCTCAATCATCTAATAGAATAATTTTCGTGAGACAAGTAGGGATCGAATATAGGCCGCGAATCAAGTGGATAGAGGTGATATGAAATATATTAGTATTGTAGTAGCAAGGAGCATATTTCGATGTATCAAAAATAACTAAGGGTGACGGTGCGGCCGTAGTTATAAAGTTTATTAGGGCCAAAACTGCGTTAAGCGGGCGTCCGTTTGGTCTCATGCAAAAGTGCTCCGTCGCGGTAACCCGCGCGGGCATCGACCCTTTTGCTAAGTTATAGTTGATTAAAGTTATCTATCGGCACACCGTTAAAGTTAAAATAGTGAGACAGTGCAGTTAATAATTCGGTTTCCGCTACGGGGACTGCCGCACACGACACATGCGCATATACCGCGCGGGCGCTCGCACGTTCTCCCTTTAACGCAGCGTTGACCCTTAGGCTTACTGTCCACGGATAAGTAGTTTTATAGACGCATACTCGTCACTATATGCCTGCTCATAACTAACATAAGATAAACGCCTCATAAATAATATCAGAAACGTACTTTATCACATTAAATAATCACCGCAATAACGATCTAATATCGATATAATATTACTCAGAAAAAGAGAATTAACACATTTTTAAACACACAAAAAGCGAGGAATGCATTTAAGTACCTCTCGCACAATTTGTGGTTACAAAACGGAGTGTTTGCGACAGTTATTTCCATATCAATTACATAAAAACTCCTTTAAAAGACCGTTTAATTTTTACAGTCGGCCAGACATTTAAACCTTCATAATCAACCTTAATTACCGACCATTATGAACATCCGCTAATGTGATACCGCGATCTTTTGCGGTGCCAAAGAATAAACCTTTTGTATGAGAAACTTGTGAATGAAGATATCTTCTCCATTGATTTTTAGCTGAGTCGTGAACGATAGTACCTGTTTTTTTTTTATTGTTGCTTAGTTTATCGTTTTATGGATTTTTAGTCTCTTTCTTTTTTTTTGCTTTCTTGGTCTCTGTTCCATATTTTCTTTCTTTCAATTCATCTCCCTGTTTTTTTCCTAACTAGATCGGGATCGGCTTCCAGTCAAACCGGAGGTATCTGAATACTTTTGTTTTACATGGAAGCAGTTAGCCTATCATACCTTCACAAGCCAGTTACAGAGCAATGCAATACTCCTTAGATACTAATGGTCAGACTATCTTGCACCTATCTACTAGCCTACCCAGGTCTACGAATACCACACGGGACCAAAAGCTTTACGTGCTTATGGGGTGTCAGTAATGTCCTAGACAAACCTAGAAAAGTCATCATCATCATTTCAGCAGAAAGACGTCCACTGTTGGACATAGTCGTCGCCAGAGACCTCCCTCAAGTGTCACCATAATGACCGGTCCTGTGCGTCTCGTATCCATCGGATGCCCGCGACCCTCACCAGGTCTTCGGTCTACCTTGTGGGAAGCCTTCCAACGCGCGTCTTCCGGTACTAAAAAAATACTTTCATTCAATTATATTTTGTATTTCACCATCATAATCATCATATCAGCCGAAAGACGTCCACTGTTGGACATAGGCCTCCCCCACGCGTCGCCACAACGACCGGTCCTGTGCAATGCGCGGCGATGGATGGAGCGTGGCGATTATGGCAACCCCCCCCCCCCCCCCCCATGAAGAACACAACTATTTTGCATTTGGTTGAATTAAACATAATTTGTAGTAAGGTTATCACGACGAGCCTGACTCTGTAGGCATTTGGAATGCATTCTGTGTAGGTATTCGTAACTATACGAAATATAAGTCTTAATCTAAGCTCATGAAAGCGGGCTGTGAGAATGTTTCCCGCTGCGACCGTTTGATGTCTAAATAGCGTCGGAAGTAATAACCCAACGCGTAATATGTTTACTGATAGGTGTGACTGTGGCGAGTATGGTAATGGCTGCTAGGGGAATAGTGAAGGTGGTTATGATAACACTAGGGGCTTTATAAAACAACTCTCGGCTTATTTTTGTACACATTTTCTGCTTTGTAGAGTTCGTGATATTAAATGTGCGTTATGTGGTAGAAGTTATTTGTATTCCTTGTCTATTTTAGGAGGTGGAATTACTCATGAATATAAACAAGTTTATAACAAAACTAGCTCTTGCCCGCTACTTCACCAGCTTACACAATATGCTTATGTCATTCAAGAATAAATACTAAGGGCTACTTCCTACTAAAATATGGCGTCATAAAACTCCTCCGCATCGCTGTCAACTGGAAGTGTGCCCAAGAGGCTGGCGGCATTGCCACGTTGAATGGCAATGCTTAATCTCTGACCGAGATAAAAACCAGCCCTTGGGTCACGCGAAGTGTCAACTAAACGTCTTGACAGCTCTTTAAACAGTATATGAGCACTCGGACCCCACGGCCCAAGAGTTTCAACCCCAAACGGCTCAAAAATATAACTGCCGACAAGGTTGTTATATTTCCGTCGCTTGAGGTTCTCCGCAGCCGCAGCGGCAGCACCAGCACAGCACGATGAACTAGGAAGATGGGATGGCGCAAGAGTGTCGACACAGGTAGCGTCCCACACTAAAGGTCTACCCAACTTCCATGGAAATAAAGACATACCGTCCGGTCTCTTACCATCGTCGCGTGCCAGGCCATGAGGTTCCAAAACAGCCGGAACGCCGACGGTGACAAGGGCTCGTCGGATAATGTCGTTAATATTCGCGTGCCGCGCTATGCGTCCCGCACTTCGACTGCATGACAGGCCGTGGTGGCCGAGGCTGTTGACAGCTTCGCCACAGTGACAGCGATGAGGAGAACAACAAGGAGCGCCAAGGCGTAGGGCAACAGCTAGGCGGAAAGTAGTATCGTCGAACAAGGTGCCAATGTTCGACGACGGCAGTGCGTGAAGCCAAAGACCTGACTCCCAATTTCTCACAGCCAGCAGGCGTGCCCGCTCCGCAGTCGTAGCAGATGTTAGAATTAGGTTTTCCTGAACTACTCTGCAGAGCGGCTCGTCCCACCGTCTCTGGGAAGCCGGGTTATCGGGCGGATTTGTATTCGGGCAAGCAAGTCTCCAGGCATCTATAGCCTCGATGAAGCACGGCACATTGAAATCAATCAGTGAGGGAGATAGGATATTCCTGATTAATTTCTCAGTACCGTGAACCGAGGATATAAAAGCTGGTAAACTAATACTAGAAATTTTGCGGACGCCGAGGCCTCCCATACGGATGGGAAGGGTAGCTTGAGCCCAGGCTCGGTCATCCATGGCCACGTTTAAAATTGTCGTAAGGGTATGCCGAATAATTTGGTCCATTTTTTCCAAAAGATGGTGATGTTTCCAAAGATGAGAAGCACGGAGAAAATATGTTAATTTAGGGCCGAAACAGCAGAAACGAATTAAAGTGATGGCCGAATGCATTTTAATTTCTAGCAATCGAATATCATTAAATTTTTGAATTTTTTCCTCAACGAAATTTGGGAAGGAATCTTCGAAAATAGGAGACCCAAGGAGGCGAAGAGTGCTTCTTTCAATAATTTTTATCTCCGGGGCTATTGTGTTAAATTTTGAAATAGTCAGTTGTCTGTCAGTACTGACAGATAAGAATAACTCACATTTAGAAAAGTTGAGGTCAAGACCTATTAAATGGAGTTGATTTTTCAGGAAATGTAAATCATTCAAAACCGTGTCTGAATCGCCTCCCAGGGTTCCGTCATCGAGATACCAAACGTTGAATTTATGTATGTATAGTTAGGTTAAGCATACTTAAATATTTTAATTTTAGTTTATTATGTATATATTTTGTTGCTAAGAATAAATCAGTTTTCTGACGGTGAAAATTTCAGCAATCGGACCAGTACGTTGAATTTATGTATAGTTAGGTTAAGCATACTTAAATATTTTAATTTTAGTATATTATGTATATATTTTGTTGCTAAGAATAAATCAGTTTTCTGACGGTGAAAATTTCAGCAATCGGACCAGTACTTTTAGAGATTACCTCCTACAAAAAAAATGTTAAAACAAATTTTATCTCTTTATAATATTTGTACAAAATAAGCTATAAAATATAAAATTGTGCCGACACTTAGGAGAAGCCCATGGCCAACAGTGAACGTGTTTTGGCTGAAATGATGATGAAGACCGCTGTAAAAATTTTACATACTTTTGGGTTTCCAACCCTTTAAAAGATTGCTCGTTCCACTAAAATCCTCTAAACCAGTCCTTAAGGGGACTATACAGCACTCAATATTCGGTTTTTAAGAACAAAAAGCATTTGCGACATGTGCGTGCACACTATGTTTTTTAAACCCGCCGTTAACACGCTTTTTAGAAACGTACATTAACGGCGCGCTTTTATCCCATTAAAGGTCTACTGGCTGCGTCCGAGACGCGTCTGTAACGCTACACGCGCGGCAACAGCGCGTTTAAAAAACATGGTGTGCACCGGCCCTAATATATGCTATTTCTTTTAAATAAAAAAGCCACCTACTAAATATTAATATATTACTAACGTAATAAATAATTAATGAACTTGATTTTAAATTAAAGTACGATAGACTTTTTTTTTTGGTGATAAAAAATCATGCATTGACATCCCCTGCTCTTGGGCGGAGCGGGAGATAGTGTCAGACTCTTACTGACTAAAAGACCCACCCAGTTCCTTCTCACCTTCATACCGGGGCTCGAGCGCCCTTTCGGATAACCCTGGCCCCAGTAGGCTTCGACCCGGCTGGGTCCCTGCTGTTAAGTACGATAGACTGACGAAAAGCCAAACAACAAAAAATAAAATACATATTTCAAAAGCGAATTCTGTTTCACTATGAATTTCTGCAGACTCATGAACTGGTTTCCAAACGGTTGCTTTGAGCAGTAACCTCCAATGTCTAGAGGCTAACATTAGTTACAGTAAACTGAAGTCTAAGCTATGTTTACAAGTATACTACCTCGATCTTGTACCGCCTCGAGTAAATCTTGTAAGAGTTTTAGTTGAGCTTGCTATTTGATGGAACTTTATAGTAATAATAACTTTATTCATGACTTATATTGTACATAGCATAGTCGACCTTATGATGTTCCCACTGTTGGAACTCTGGCGTGCCAACAAAAGTTTGAAGACATGTGATGTCCATCAACACGCACTGGGCCCGCGTGGTGGACTACGGCGCATTCCCTCTCCTAGAGAGGAGGCCTGCGGTGCTATGCTCTAAGAATACGTTCTTGCACAGCGCTGGCCCCAGCGACAAACTCCAAATAGGTACATTGGATTAACAACCCAATAGACCTATACATTAGATTGTTTATTCAATGTACTGCGCTGTCGACTAGTCGCTGCGGCCAGCGCTGCGCTCAAGGCTGTTTTCTAAAGGGAATAGGCCTCCTCTCTAGGAGAGGGAATGCGCCGTAATCCACCACGCGGGCTCAGAGCGGGTTGATGGATGTCACATGTCTTCAAACTTTTGGTTCTAGAACATGCCTGTTTCGTCACGATGTTTCTCTTCACCGTTTTGACAGGAGAGGTGATGAAACAAATTGCACAAATTAATGCTCCTGGATACTTTTGAACCCGTGGTCTAAAAGTTTTAATTGATCATTACCACTCAGGCACCACTGCTCTCACGATACTATTGTTCATAGTAACAGGTCTCCTGACTCCTAAAATAAACTTATCGTCAGTGACTTGGAAGTCAGTTTCTCTAGAAATACGAATTCCCATAAATACGCTTAAAAAATTACAAATGACAACGTGATGGTTGGTTCCAATAATAGCAGTGTGGGTTAGCGTATGCGTATTTGCGTGTGTGTTTGTTTTAAGTACCATGCGACGCCATGCACACGTCCACCCTTACGGTTGACAACTCTACTTTCCCAACAAAGCGTTTCGCCTCGTCGTTTGTACCGGGTATATTGAAGGACTGGAACAATTTTGTCTCACTGACCCATTTTCAAGGTTAGAGTGAATAGGCTCTTAATAAACTAGTGTGCTTCACCATCAAAGATTGCATCACTGCTTACCATCAGGTGGGATCGTAGTAAAGATAAAAAAATCGTTAGAAAAAAAAAATATTAGCCAGTTGCTAAGCAAATTTAATACATAATATGATGTTTCTTATAAACAAGTCTACCTGTACTAACCTACTTGTCATAATACGATATGACAAGTAGGTACGAAGACGTAACTAGTTTTCCAAGTACCAAGAATGTTACGAAATATACCGAGCTCTTGTGTGCGCCCTTATTGCTGTTAACTCGAGTAGAGCAATTTTGTTATGTAGATAATGATACTCAGACCCCTTATATGTTACATTCTTTGTCCATAAGACTGTGAAATTAAAACATTCTTCTATTATAGTGTTGGACTTGTAACGAAATATTGGCACTTAGAGTTTTGTGAATGAGTTCATCTCTAAAAATTTAATTCAAATATTCAAAGCATTTGATTTCAAACTAGCTGTGCCCGCGACTTCGTTCGGGTGGACTACAGGATTTTGAATTTATTTTTTTGTTACTCCTTAGTACAGGCTACCTGCCAAAAAAAAAGTCGTGTCAAAATCGGTCCAGTCATTTCAGAGATTAACCCGGACAAACAGACAGACAGACAAAAATTGTAAAAAAAATATATTGTGGTGTGTGTACCGTATATATATTCATATGCATGTAGTAAAAAGCGGTCGTTTTAATATTACAAACAGACACTCCAATTTTATTTATATGTATAGATAAACGATTAACAGGCACTATTGAAATGTCAAGAAGTTAGTCAATCAGAAAAATTATGCTAATGGCACATTCCAGAGCGTAGATCTCTATGGAGAAGAATGTGCACGGAACTCCATGGTCTGGATGGTCATCAGACGGCAAGCTACCCATTGCTCGTTGTCCACTAGTCCACGCCTATGGTGGCTGGAAATCATTGTTGGGATCCCAGCGGCTGGGGAGTGAGGAAGTGCTCCATCGTCGACTACATCATCGCTTGCATGCTTACATGGAGGTCAAACGCAAGCCAAGAAAAAGAAAAGTCCGTTCCCTCACACATACGGCCGCCGCCTTCTTCGCTTCCATAGTACCTTAAAATCAACAAAGAAATTAATATTCCTTGTAACAGTACTAGACGTGTATAGGTACTTATTTAATTACTTTTGTTATTAGCAATTAATATTGTTTGTCCTTAAAGTTTATTTCTCAGTATTGTATCATAATGACAGACTGTTCTTCAAGCTTTGAACACGTCTAATCAAATTAAAAAAATAATTTTGTTCATAAGAAAAACGGTGGAGTAGGTGTGTGTGTTGTATGTATTTTTTTTAATGATTTAGACTATGTGTGTTACTGCGATCCCACCTAACTTTTGTCTTGTTTTAGTCAATTACAAGTTTCTGCCACCAGATTCTCTCGTATGATAGGGGAAAATAAATTATCCGAAAGGAACGTATGTTCATTTGGATTCATCATCATCATCCATCTTTTCAGCTATTGGACTTAGGCCTCCCTACTGGGGCCAGGGTTATCCGAAAGGGCGCTCGAACCCCGGTATCAAGGCTCGAAGGAACGGGATGGGTTTTTTAGTCAGTAAGAATCTGACACTATCTCCCGCTCTTCGCTATTTTTCCCATCGAAAAAAAAAAAACATAGGCCTCCCTCAAGTGTCGCAACAACGAGCGGTCCTGTGCGTCTCGTTTTCATCGCATTATCCTTTGGAGTATTCCCGGATAAAAAGTATTCTATATGTTATTGACATGGTCTACCTGTGTACAAAATGTCATCGAAATTACATTTACCCACCCAGGACAAATGTTTGTGTGATGAGCATAATTAATTGTTCTGTGTCTGGGTGTAATTATTCTATATGTATTTAGAAATATATAAGTATGTTTATCAGTTATCTAGTACCCATAACACAAGCTCTGCTTAGCTTGGGACTAGACGGCGTTGTGTGATAGTTGCGGAATATTATATTATTATTATAATTTAGCCGTTCATGTATGAAGAAGTAACACACACACACACACAAACTTTAACCTTTACAATATTTTGTTCAAAAGAAAAGCAGTAGAGTAGTTCATTGTGATATACGCGTATCACGTAATTCTTTTACTCAATTACAAAGTATATCGCATTAATTTAGCGAGTTTCGCGGTCAAAGCCAAATAACGCGCCAAAGGAATTTAATTACGACACATTTTTCTAGATTCCGCCATTTTTTAAAACGCCTGCCTATATTAAAAAGGTCGCTGAAACCATTTATTTGATCGCAACCGGTCTTTGTCTTTCCTCCCACTGTTTTTCCTGAATTATTGCATGGATCATTTATTTTTTAGACGAAGTTGGAAGAAAGTTTCTTGACCCGGAAAAAGAAGTTTTAATGTGGATCCAAATCGTATTACTGTTGTAGCTGTGATTTTAAAACCGGTGTACCTAGAAGTTGTTTTAATTGATTTAGGTTAGTAAAAGGTATGTAATTGTTTTCTAAGCAAATATAGGAGTTACCTCAAAAACCTCTATCGATTAAGTTATATAAATATTTTTATAATTATATATTTTTATTAAAATTTATATTGAATACTAGCTTTTCCACTAGCTTTTATGTAGATGGATGGACAGGGAGAGGAAGGCCGAAAAAAAGATGGATGGATTGTGTGAGAAATTATATGAAAGAAAAGGGAGTTAGTGATAGTTTGACGTGTTGCGCCGACCCCAAGTAATATGGGATAAGGGAAGAAAGAATAAGACTAGCTTTTCCCAGCAGCTTTGCTTTCGTTACAGTACACAATACTTGGCCTATGTCACTAAATGATAAAGTAGCATTCTAGCGGAGACAGGTAGTTCAAATACTCATCACAAATAAAACTACAAAACTCTTTATAATAGATATTAGTAAAAATCCATGTAGGTAGGTATATTTTTCTTAACAATACTTTTTTTTGGTACTTTTTTATGTTCTTCCACCAGTATCTCTGGAAGACTAATAAAGAACGCCTCAGGCATTAAGCCTTTGTATTTTATTGATGCATGAAGTGTTTTTGAATAAATAAATAAATGATTAAAGGTATTTTTTTCTCAAGCTAACTCGAACCAAACCCTGCGTTTGGCATCTAGGTCATCTCGCCTCTTCTTCCCAGGTCTGCGTTGGCGTGTAAGTTATACAAAAGTGGGTATATATTATTGAAGAACCTGCGATACGCAGCGCAGGAACTAAATCGCTCCACCACTACACCAACAGTGCTATCTTTAAAGGTTACTCATGGGTTAGTAATTATATATCAAGACAAAAAGGACACATAGGCTTCCTTCAGTCTTCATATTTAAAGGTTATTAGGTCCATGTTTGACCTTCACAATCCTTTGATGCTCCAACAAAGATGGGTATAACTTAACAACGGCAAGTGGTTCTAAAGCTCTTTGTAAAGGAATTCCTCCAAGGAGTACCTTCTCGTCGAAAAGCAGCTTTGAAGGGTACCGGGAAGTAGAATGCGTAGGGAAGGTCAGAATATTTCGAATACCATTTTGTTTGTCCTGAATATGTCGAAGATAAAACAGGGTGGCTTGTTACAAATTGCTTTGATTCACAGAATAATTAAATAACTTTAATAATACGAGAGAGAGCAGTGCCCGAGTGGTAACGGCTCTAGCTAACGAGTTGCAGGCTGCATTCGTTTTTGTAATTTAAATTTCATCGCCACTGCTCTCAATACGGTGAAGGAAAACATACTGAGGAAACCAAATGTATGTCCTTGAATCAAAATTCGAAGACATGTAATATTCACCAACTCACACTAGGCCTGCGTTGCGGTTTACGGCCGATTACCTCTCCTAGAGAGGAGGGTTGAGTCCCAGCAGTGGGAACATTATAAGGCTGATCATGCTATTTTGCTAATAATACAAAGAATCAAACAGATTGTAAAGTCAAAACCCACTTAAAATGTTAATGCATCAAAAACAAATTTATACTTAAGAACTCAGTGTTCTTACTTACATCGGGAGTCGCAGAGCGATTCACAACTACCGCAGGCGCGGACTTGCCTATTATGAGCAATCAGTAGCTCGCCATCCGTCTGTCCGATATGGACCAACCCCGAGACTACGGCACGTTATGTTCCACGCACACAGAGGCCAGAGCTGCAGAATGGTTTTAGTTATCGTGGCTCTTGAAAAGAGCAACTGAAAGAACTTTGTTAATTTTAGTCAGTAAAAGTTCCACCGTAGGCGCGGGCTTGCGGACAGTGAGCAATGGGTAGCTCGCTATCCGGCCGTCTGGTAAATGTCCGGACCAAGCCCAAGTCGTCGACGGCGCGCACTGTTCCTGCGCGCCTCAGGAGTTGTCGGAAACAGCAGGCCCAGCCGGGTCGAAGCCTACTGGGGCCAGGGTTATCCGGAAGGGAACTCGAGCCCCGGTATGAAGGCTAGAAGGAACGGGGTGGGCTTTTAGTTAGTAAGAGTCTGACACTATCTCCCGCTCAGCCCAAGAGCGGGGGTTGTCATTGGATGATTTTTCCCACCATAAAAAAGAGTCGGTAAAAGTTCGACAGTTCGAAAGAATTCATTTGATGATTTCTCACACAAAAAATACTGTTCTCACTTAAATGCACGTGTTGGCAAATTTAAAAATACTATATTTAACCTTTCGTATGCCGTAATTAGAGACACAATTAAAAAGTTATTGTGTCTCGCGTGGATCCACGTTCCGGACACACAAAGGGTTAATCATTAAAACCAAAGCGAACGCCGGCGTTCGCGCACCCATTGTCCTTCTATTGTGTCTCTAATTCTCACGATTGAAAGGTTAAAAGGTTTTTTTTTTCTACAGGCCTATACCCTATACACACCAAAGCCGGGGTTTCAGGGCCCGGCGGTTTCACCCAGTGGGTTATAACCACCAGAAGCTCTGATACGATACACGCAAAACCACCCCGACGGTATAACCCGCCAGGTAAAACTGCCGGTGCTGGAGCTTTGGTGTATAGAGGTAAAAATCAAATAGTTGTACTATTATTAGGTTAGCTAATCTCAACAATAGCAAACAACTCAACAGAAATCCGTTCAGAATAATGAAATTACCCTAATGGGGAAAATGGAGTAACATAACAATACGGTCACATTCACGACGAGGCACGCGCGCGTGACATCGAATACGTAAACGGAGTGAAGTAATATATTTGTTACGAGAATCTTTTATTGAATGAAGAAAAAAGATAATAACATGTGGAAATATGTTTGTGATTAGTTTTTGATTGGTTCAGAATAAAAAAAACAAGTCAATGGAAAAGAAGAGAAATGTAATGAAATAATAATAATATTTCACAACCATCACACAACGCCATACAGTTCCAACCTAAGCAGAGTTTGTGCTATGAGCATTAGACAACTGATACATATTCTTATATGTTTCTAAACACATTTAACTCGTACTACAGATCGATCACGCATAAACCCAATGATCATGCTAATCACACAAATATTTGTCTGGGGTATCAAACCCACGACCTCCGGCATAGCAGTCAGAGCCACTAACCACTACACCAAAAGGCCAGTCAAATGAAAACGGAGAACATTACAGCATGAGTATAGCATAATCAGCCTTATATTGTTCCCATTGTAGGGACCTCAGCATCCTCTCTATGAAAGGATCCTAACCTCGAATGTTCTCTCTCAGTAACTCAAAGGTTTGCTGGGAGAAAACTCATTGCTGAGTTAAACTCGCCTTTGTACATTAAATGTTTGTTTCACCGTGTACTATGTTATATTTTTGAGTACAATATTATATATATATATAGTAGAAAAAAAGTACAATAAATAATTAAGAATTATATTCGGAGTTTATTTGAGTGATCAAAAGAAGATATCCGTAAGAGAACCAAGGTTACTGACAGAGCCTAAATAAATGCCAAAATTAAGTAGGCAGGGCACATTGCTTGCAGAACAGATGGAATTTTTGTTTTTTGATTGGAATTTACGCAGAGGTTCAGTGATTGGCTAAAACGTACAACAAACAAACACAAATAACACAACAATACCTAATTTTAATAATATTCATTTATAGGTTAATAAGTATAGATCTTATTTTTTTTTTAAATAAAATAACACACTAATATTGAAACTGATAGCTTACTTAATGGGCTCAGGTCACACAGGTGTATGTGTGTGGGAGTTTAAATGTTTGTAAAAGCACCCACAGTACAAGAGAAGTTTCTAAATAAAAATTAGGTTTTCTATATATTACGCCAAGATGAAATAGTAGTTTATGTGACTAGGGGATAAAGCATGTTTTTAAGTAGCGGGCGGCATGTTGGCCTATGTCTAGCAGTGGACGTCTGTCGGCTGAAATGATGATGATGATGATGAGGCATGTTGAATCCCGAACGTAATGAAGGTTGCTGATTTTAATCCCGAAAGTGAGGGATTCATAAAATTAACTCCCGAGCACTGGAGCGAGGGAGTTAATTTTTGGTGTTCCAAATTCAAATGTCATTATTCCCTAGGGATCGGCCATACTGCATTATCTCCCTAGGAATAGAATAACTTGCTTTAAGTGAGGTTTGTATAACGTAAAAAAACGACATTATCGAGCAAGTGGTGTCAAAATATATTTAAAATATTTTTTGAACCCTCAAACTCTTTTCTTAAGTAAGCTACACCTACGTTTGCATTTATTGAATACGAATAAATTTTATAAAACAATGTTCAAAGTCAAAAGTGCACTTCAAAAATTGCTCAGGAACGTGTAGCGAAGCAAAAATTTCAATTAAAATTTTCTCAGAAATTCTTTAAGGAGAATTCGTGTGATGGATCCTTATAAGTACAGTTCTGAGTACCGACATAGTACTAACACAAAATATATAGGTACAGAAGTACAAAGTACAAAGCGCGCTCGAGCAACACACTCGTAGACACCGCTCACGGACACGACATCTCGGAGCGCCTCGGCCCGCTCGTCGAACAGTTCCGGCTCAAACGCTCTAATGAGCGTTAATGAACTCGGTGCGGTACACCAAGCGTAGGTATAAAAAGTGAAGTACATACATGAGATTGTCTTCTGTACTCATCTATTTCGTGGTACTAGTAAGTCGATTTAAGATGTTTTCAATATGAAGTTATACAAAACCAACTGCTGCTAGGGCTTCGCCTGCTTGAAAGTAGAAAAATATCCCGAAGGGTCATTATTATTACATTCTTTATTATACACCATTTATGACAAAAATACAAGACAAACATGAACAAATATAAATGTACAATGGGCGGTGTTATCACTCAGCATTCTTCTGGAATAAAAAGTATAATTATTCTATTCCAGAACATAATCTACCCGAATGCCATATTTCGTCCAAACCCGTTCGAGCATAAAGAAATAACAAACATCAACAATACTCACAAATTTTTGACTTAATATTATATTAGTGTGATATAAAAATAATCTACTAGCTTTTGCAGACAGCTTTGTCTACTTATAAATAAAAAATATGCCAAGAAAATAAAGAAAGAAAAACAGTTTAATTAAAAAATTAATTATGTTATTTATTTATTATTTGTCCAATGGGTGTTTTACAATGTTCGTATTTAATTATTTATTATTTTATTTTATTTATTTATTTTTTTTGTTTCGATACCAATATTAATTATATTGAACCTCCGTGAATGTGACCGGTGGCATCACCGCGGGCCCTAACAGAATACCAGCGCTGCGTTATTTATCTTTTTAAATATCGCAGCATATGCTGAGTTAGGCGCCCTTTTGGCCTTGCACAGATTTTAAAGTGTTTCCTATTATTTATATTATCGGATTCTACTGTATGTGTGAGGTACGAATAAAAGTTTTTTCTTTCTTTCTTTCTTTAATTACTCGAAAAAGACGCAATCTTAAAACTAGCTAACAAACATAACATAACTACAATTCAAACCCACACAAAACATTCTCCTGTATCCTATGTATTAGTATATTTCAGGACATGGTCTGATAGTGAACGCATGTGAATTTCATTCAAATCCGTTCATCTATTTGAGCGTGAGTTACAAACACATGGACAAATTTTCGTCTTTATAATATCAGTGTTAGGGAATTATGAAACAAATTGAAGTTTATATTAGACAGAAGCCTAAAAACCGTTTGTAAAATTATATAATACAATTTTACTTTAATCTCTGTTTTAGTATGGTACTCTATCATAATAAGTACTAAAGTATCGGAGAAAAAATGCTATGAATGTTTTTATGAAGCCGCCTAGAATCTTTTATCCACATTCTCGGCTTAGAGTGTATTACAACTTCATGTAAAAACTATCGGCTGGTTTTAATGGAAAAACCCGGGAGAGCCAATAACATTGATTTATTTGATCGTCGACTGAAATGGTAGAAAATAAAACTGTAGGTAATAGTGGAGTGGTAATAGTGATAGTATCCAGCTAGTCGTAGTAGTAGCTAGTGGTAATAGTGTAATTTTATTACAGAACGACTGGTTACATGTTGTTTATCTATAGAAACAAAGAAAACATTTATTTGAGACTCGCACAGGACAAACAATAATAAAATAAAAAAATAATCTTAATCTAAAAATACTTAAAATAAAAGAAAACAATATTAAAAGATTATGGGACTGGAATAATTTGCCTGCCACGATCTTCCCGTGCGATTATAATTTAGGTGTCTTCAAGACTAGAGTGAATAGACTCTTAATAAATTAGTGCACCTCACTATCAACGATTGCATGATCACTACTTACCGTCAAGTGGGATCGCAGTCAAGCACTAGAGTATACCAAAAAAAAAAGAAAAAAAAAAGAAATAAGAAAGAGGCTCCTATCTCAGCATACGCTGCGATATTTAACCAAAAAACTAAAATAACGCAGCGCTGGTATTGGGATAGGGCTTGGTGATGCCACGGACACACTCACGGAACACAGAGATGAAGAAGATAATAAAAAGATAAAATAAAATATGCTATTAATACTAAACATTTAAAAAATATGTAGGTACATTGTACAACATGTAACTGGAAAAATGCTCATCCTTACACACCCTAATTTAATATTTATTTATTCACTAGCTTTTGCCCGCGTGACTTCGCTTCCGCTCTTCCCTGGTCCACCCTACACTACCCTACTCTACCCTTCTCAACCCTACTATACTCTACTCTTCCTTACTCTACCCTACACTACTCTACACTACCCTACTCTACCCTACACTACCCTATTTTTTTTTCCTTATGAACCTCACTTCTCACAATAACGAACACAATAAAAAAAAAATTAACGAAATCGGTCTAACCGTTCACGCGTGATGGCGTGACCAAGGAAATAGGAAGTCATTTCTATATATATATATATAGATTTATTCATTCTTTATTCATTTGTGTACACACATACACTCTTAAAAATGAAATTAACAAATACAGATAGAGGAGTACAAAGGTACTGCTTATTTCTAATGAAATTTCTTCCAGCAGACCTGCGACAGGAGAGTTGGATTAGTTAGAAAATAGAAATTATTTTACAATTACATTATGTTAGCACGAAAATTTTACATGAATGCGCTTAGGTAGTGTTTTTTTAACTGAGTTATCATATTAGTAGACAAATAATTTGGGCATCATCGCACTACGTTGATAGTGCATCTGTATCGACGCACTCGCACACTCAAACACCCTAATGACGCAAACAAGAATTTATCAAAATAGTTAATTTTTTTATCCTAAAATAATCAAGAGTTTACTGACATGCTACTTTTAGGATGTGCGTTTATTATGTTCAATTATATACATATAATTCTTCTGTACGTGTGTTGGTCACCTAACTCTTCCTAAAAGGCTTCACCGATTTGAATAACATTTTGTATGTATTTATAAAAAAAATGCGAAAAACAGTTAAACAAAATTGTTAATTTTGTATGAAAATCGCATCTAGAAGATGAAGAAATACTACACACGGACAAAGCCACGGGCGGCAGCTAGTTAATAATAAATCAAAATAAATCCATCTGTTTTGATAGGTGCACACTGATGAAGTGTTAATGGATTGCCCGTTTTTTCCCACGATTTGGTTTCTGCGGTCAATACCACAGGAACCATGATTTTTTCCGGCATATAAAATATAAACAATTAATTTAACGGCCATCTTAGCACGAGCATATGGCACGGGTGTAAAAGATATAGTGACATGAAAGACAACACGGCGTCCTCACCTTCCGTATGACGCTGGCTCTAACCGGATGTGGTAAGTTCGGAAGATTCGTGCGGAAGAATGGGTGTCACCTATATATGGACCCCCTGGAGGACACTCTAGAGCATACGGTAGAGGTATGTGCTCTGCTTGGGCAGAGCACCGCCGTGTCCTCGTGAGGCGATCGGCGGCAACGACCTCTCGCGCCGGACATAGGTGCAGGCCCTGGTCCGGAGCGACGAGGAATGGCAGGCAAGAGATATCATTGGATGATATCCCACCTAAAAAAAACGAATAGATTCTCGTATAGGTAAAAGGTAGGTAGGCTCTTTAAAATAGTGACTACCAACTTCATCAGGAATGAAGATATTCGCAGAAAAATCTAAGTTAACGATACAGCAAGAAGAATTGCCAAGCTTAAATGGCAATGGATAGGGCTCATTACTCACAGAATAGATGGTCGATGGATCGGAAAGATTCTAGACTGCCGACTGCTTTTAGAAGTCGTAGCGTTGAATAGCCTGGCCTTGTGGGACAAGGTAGACCAGTGACCTGCTGAGGGTCGCAGGAACCCGATGGGGCGAGACGCTCAAGACCTGTCATTATGACTGTAGTTGGGTGAGGGTTATGCACATTAGTATAAAGAAAAAGAAAAGAAAACACGTTTATTTGGCACATAAAACACACAATGAAATAACAATTATGGAAACACATAATTTAAAAAATACATACATATTGTGTGTCTCACGGCTGCGCCAAATAGGTCCAGTTCAGTATAGTGCCAGGCCACTACGTAGCAGTTGCCTGACGCTGGTTTTCAACTGAACCTTACTATGAGTCCACGGATGCTAATCAGTTTGTTAGGTGTGAGATAAATAAATATATGTTTATTAATAAGTGTAGGTATAAATAAAAATTAGTGTGTAGTAAATTATAAATAACAGGTGTTTAGAGATAGATATATATATATACATGTATATATGTGCAATAATAAAAATAAAGTTTCAAATAATAATAACGCCTCTTCCGCTGACGACGTCGACGTCTTTCGGCTGAAATGATGGTAATAATTTGTGACAGGTGCTTCAAAATCCTTTGTAGGGTTTAAGAGGAGTTTGTGTACAAAGTAATGGTAAAGATTTTAAATAGAACCTGAAGTCAGAGGGGTTCTAAGGTACAACTTAGATTGGGGTCTTATGTAACTTCTCCCGCTTTGGCTGGAGTCAGAGGAAGTGTCACACTGTCACTGCCTAAAACTCACCAGTGTTCTTTTAGCTGTTATTTGCATTACAGGGCCACGGTAAAGCTTTCTATCAATCCCGCAGACAAATGCACCAACTCGTTCCCCAATTGAAGAGGCCACTGATGTCCCCGAATCGAAAGACCTTAAACCTTTTTAAGGGGATTGCAGACGGTGTTACACCTACAATAACCCACGAACCTCCTCACAAAAATATACAGGGTTATTTGTGAAACACTGACAACCTTGCAGGACTGTATTACTAACATCATAAACAACAACTTTTGTTCTATAACTTTTTACAAAACATGCCTTGCCAGGCTTTTTACCAAAAACAAACCTGCAAGATTTCTTTGTTCTATCTAACACATTTCAAGTCTGTACTTTGCTATACCTACCTACGTCTGTATGATGCGACGCACCCGATCCCCACTCCCTTCCGCTATTGTACTATCGCTTGCTTTGCATAAACTTCATAATATTTAGGAAGTTCAATTTAAATATTTTTATTTTTGTATAAAAACCCGATGAACTAGAATGTGACAAATTTTTAAAATTCTTAGAACAAAAGTTGTTGTTTATGATGTTAGTAACATACTATATCTAGTTCTGAGGTGTGTATATACACATGGTTATTTGTAAAACACTGGTAATATTCAGCAGGATATCTAGCTTCATTTTATAACAAAGTTAGCGAGAAATTTCTAACGTTGTATAAAGCACCGGGAGGCAATAATAATAGTTTATAAATTAATGAAGTATGATGCTGACAATATCAATAGTGTATTGGTTCTGCGCCCGTGTGAACGGCAAAGTTTACCGTTTCATCGCCGTTCATTGCATTCGCCGACGGTAGAGTATGCTATGAATTTAATTTTAACGTTATAGGAAATATAGCGCTCATGCCAGTGTTGTATTTTCCGAAAGAGTTACATCTTACAAGTGAGAAAATACCGTGGGTTTTGTTGAGTAAAAGTCTAATACTCCCCTCTCGATCCACACAGAGGGGCAGAAGTCATTTGGTGATTTCACACATAAAAAATAAATATACAAAGCGAAGAAGGAGACAATTTGTGACAGAATATCAATTACTGGTGTAAGGTCTACGCATGTATGTATTATTGTGTTACGTCAGCGGTTACTGACAGTCGCTCGCTAGCCACCATAAGTGCCAGTCGGATAATAAATACAATATACATACTAAATAAATAGACAGACATTTTATTTACCAGCCCTCAGGAAGAGTACTTAAACTTGCATATTGTGCTTAGCCCATTCATTAGTTTAACAGTTCGTCGAATAAAACTCAAAATACATTATTTTTATCGAGTTTACCAGTTACTTAATGGTTTTTGTATTTTTGCTGATGTTATTGTTAGGTAAGCTTCTTAAATTTTTTTGACAGTTCGAGCTTTCCATTTATTTAAGAAATACTTAAATAATTAACAATAATTAAACAAATTAAACAGTAACTTAAATAATTAATTTAAATTACAATTTAGCTTCTTAAATGGTTTTCAACTTATTAATTGTCTGGAATCTCTGTAATCTATAGATTCTGTCTAAGTCACGCATAGCTATCAGATAAATATGATTCTAGTAAAATAAGAAGCCTCTTCATTGAAAATGTGGACCTGAAAATGGCTCCTAAATCGACATAATACGTAGTAAAGATTTTCTTAGCACATTCAATTGCTATTTAATTACTTAATTAACACTTTATTTACCGTAAAGCTCCTTTTATCAAGCAATTTTCCTGACAAGTTAAATTAACTTAAGCCAAGGTTTAATTACACGTTTATATGAGTATAAAATATTTGACGAGATTTCGTATTAAGTAAATAATAATAATAATAAGACTACGTCGAATGAAGGTAATTTCTAATAAGTAAGGTACTAACTATTAATTTATTACTTGTTATAATATCATACCTCACATGAGTAACGATACCTGTCTCTCTTTTATATTTACATATATAAATATTATTAAATTAACCCAACCTAGCAGTCTACTAGTCTTCTGGTATTACTAAAGATGAAAACAAAGTTCGGCAAAAAATAATAATTAAGGAGCACAATTTTACAACAAAATGGCCAGTTATAAAAAATATACGCTTATTCAAAGCATTCAAGAACCAACTAGTACAATATGTAAAAAACAATTATAAAATATCTACATACATTTAGGCTAACGGCATTAAATTAATCGGATCTTGAGCGCTGGCTTTAAGTTAAATATTCAAATATTCGGTAGAAGTCAAATATTCGGTCTCTTTAGTGGTGTGAAGTGAGAGGCGGGGGCGGGGAGTGTCAATGATTGGTTCGCCGCGCCATCGTGTCACAGACGTCACACGTGCTTCGATCTCTGCGCTGCTGTATGTATCTAACAACGATGACGATTGTTTCGCCAATGTATGGAAGGCGCAAAGCGATCCCCATTGTGACGCCGAGCGCTACTAAATAGCCGATACTAAATTATTCATTATATAGTATATGGAATAATTTAGTATATGGAAAAGTTGTTCTTAAGTGACTTTGTCTTTTTTGAGAAATAAATACCTTTAAACCAAAACCGAATAAAAATAAAAGGCACATTATGCAGCTAATCTCGGGAACGACTGGATCGATTTTGATGAACTTATTTTTCATCTTTTTATTGGAGTCTCAGTAAAGTTTCAGATACCATTGGAGTAATTGTATAGAAAACCATAAATAATACAATTTCTCTATTACATTCAAGCTATCCCAACCATGAATACTGCAATACTAAAATAGTTTTGAAGACCTTTCTTACTAACAATACTAACATAGATTTTAAGAGCTTTGTTACAAACAGTAAATATGGACATTGTTTTAGTCTTTTTTTATTGATTTAAATTAGTAATTGACTGCGATCCCACCTAATGGTAAGCAGTGATGCAGTCTTTGATGGTGAGGCACAGTAGTTTATGAGCCCGTTCACTCTTGCCTTGAAGGTACTCAAATTACAATCGGACGGGAAGGCAGCAGGCAGATTGTTCCAGTCCTTCGACGTACGCGGTTTACACGACGAGGTAAAACGCTTAGTCCGCACCGTAGAGGTTTCAACGATATATGGGTGGATACTTGTCAATGGATAGTCTGTATTTTTTTTTTCTTTTTATTTATGCCTTGTTAGTTTCGCTGCCGCAAGCGCGACTACTGAGCGTGGCCTCCTGAAGAAAAAAGGAAGTGTAATTGTGTAAGGCGCGGGCCACAGAAGAGACTAGGACGCGTCGCGGACGGGGCGGAGACGACACGCGAACGCGACTTTTTAAATTATATAGAAGAGACGGGGCGGAGACGCGAAACAGTCGCGCAGTCAGCATTCAACAGTCTGATTGAGTGAGACCGCTCGCTGGCGCGGCGCGGCTGGCATACGACCCCGCGCCCCGTCTTCACCCCCGCCGCATCCCGTCCTCGTCTCCGCCGCATCCCGTCCTCGTCTCCGCCGTGTCCGCGCCCCGTCTCTCCTGTGTGTTTTGAACAAAGGGCGCTGACGTAAAAGCGCTGCTCCCGCGCCCCGTCTCTTCAGTATGTTTTGCGTCGCAACGCTTCTATACATTTTGTATGAAAGGGACGCGGTAGAGACAAATGTCCGCGTCCCATCTGCGTCTTATGTCTCTTCTGTCTGGTCCGCGCCTAAAGCGCTATCGCAACGTCGACGTCTCGTCGAGTCTTATTGCGAGAGCCTCATAGATATTGTTGAATTTTTTATAGGTCCTTGACTACAGTTTAATAACCACGTAGATGAAGGCGCGGATAAAACAGTCCCGCAGTAAAAAGAAACTTTCTAATCTTCAATTAACCCAAATGTTTAATTTACAAAGTGCAACAAACAAAGGTAAGTAATTAATTTTCCACTAGTGTGTAATTGTGTTTGTAACACAGTTGTAGCCAATGACCGTGTGCACAACGAAGTATAAATACATTTAGCTTAGTTAAGTAAGAATTGGCAATTGTTCTAATTTTTAATTTAGTGCTTTTAATCAAACAAAACTATTTCTTAACTCTTTGAATGTCGTAATTAGAGACACAACAGAAAGACAATTGCTTATGTCGAACTGTGTAACATAAGACATTCAAAAGGTTAAACTAGATTTATTTAAAATGCAGACTATTAGATAACAGTCTGCATTTCAAAAATAACTAACACACGTAAACTTTGTTGCTAGCTTTACAAAACCTGAAATAAATCTTCAAATTTTCAAATCTGCACTATTAAAATAAAGAGGTAAAGTTTTGTTTTTGTTTGTAGGTAGTAAACTCCGAACGTAATGGTTCGATTACTAAAATTTTTTCTCCGATAGAAAGCCGCTTTATTCTTGACTGACATAGGGTATATTTTATATACCTATGTGGGCGAAGCTACGGGCAAAAGCTAGTAAATAATATTGTGTTTAGTTTTGAACTTTGTAAAATTTTTATTTTATTCTCATCGTCTCCCAAACCTTTTGCCAATTTAGTATGGAGTCAGCTTTCAGTCTGACTGCAGTCAAGCACTACTTAATATCAATTAAAAATAAACAAGGAACAAGGAGACCCGACCCCAGCTAAACTGAGAAGAGGGATGGACAAAGAAGGAGGAGCAATAACCAAATCCGACTGAATATCTATGTTTTTTATATGAAGCAACTGCCTATTACAATTCTACAGCCCAGTTACTGGGTAACAATATACTCCTTAGATATCTACACTGAAGATCAGACTTTCTGACATCTGACTACCTTTAACGACTGTCAAAGATCTTTGAATGACAACCGGGACCAGCGGCTTTGCGTGCTTTCCCAGGCACAGGGTGACAGTAATGTCCTAAATAAACTTAGAAAAGTACATTATTCTTCTTCCTGCCTTTATCCTATATAACTTAGGGTCGTCTCAACACTTTTTTCTCTGTCCTGTCACTGAAACTTAGAAAAAAACATATTACTTGCCCGGTTGGTTCGTTTGTTATATTACTTTCATCATCTTCCTGCCCTAGTCCCATTTTATTTGGGGTCGACGCAACACGTATTTTTCTTCCATTCTGTTCTGTCACTCGTCACGCTATCACTAACTCCCTTTTCTTTCATATCGCTTCTCACACAATCCATCCATCTTTTCTTTGGCCTCCCTCTCCCCCTCCATCCATCCACATGTAAACTCATAACTTTTTTAGCAACATGCATTTCGTCCCTCCTTTTCACATGACCATACCAAGACAAAGGATTCCCTTTCAACTTTTCAGTCACTGGCGCCACTTTCAAACTTCCCCTAATATATTCATTTCTCACTTTATCCATTCTCGTCATACCACACATCCATCTTAACATTGTTTGTAATATTACTTTACAATGTTTGTTATACATATAACTTTACCATACAATAATATTTACAAAACATCTAATGAAAACCACATCGAATAAAAGCAAAATTACGTCTAGACAAATCAACTTGTATTTACGAGTATCAGATAAGAAAAATCGTAAAATGCAAATGCACACTTTTATGTTGATTAGTTTAAAATATTGCATCAACATCTAATCAATCTGAGCAGGTAGTTAGAACTAATACAGATTATAGATCTTTAGATGTAACTAATAAAACTGTAAGTGTAGGTGTAGTGTAGGTGTTTTTAATAAAACTTCGCTACGGTGGACTAATTCATCGCATACGGGGATTTTCCGAAATGAAAACCTGTAGTAGATAATGCTACTGGCAACTGAGAGGACCTCAACACCGATTTCCAGCCACTGCAGGCGTGGACTTGCGAACGACGCGTTAAGCTTATAGTGGTAGTGGGTGTCTGGTAGCCGTCCAGCACCTCTACCATGAGTTTAAAGCAATAGTATTTGTCGATACTCGATACCGACTATGTAAATATTTTGTATGGCAAATTTTACAGCGCCTCTGGCGGTCACTTACGGAAGTAAAATTACTATATTTTAAACTCATGGTAGAGGTACAAAACGAATCCGAGTCGTCTACGGTAAATAGTTCCTCGTGTGCTTCAAAGAGATATCAGCAAGACCATAGGGGCAAGCAGGGTCAAAGACTATTGGGGTCATGGGTTGACTTTCTATAAGAGAAAAACTGAGGTCCTGGAACGCGAGGGTAAAGAAGAAACATAGGTGTCTGACACGCTCTCTCACTCCGCCCTAGAAAAGGATGATAATGTACCTTGTCGTCTTACAACCTACCTACTTGTAACTACATCGGTAATATTTAATTGCCCATGTTTTCTTACTTAGATTTTATTTATTTGAACATAATTTTGTCTAAACTCTCTGACTACATTTCACTGAAGACAGTTTACATTTGTTAATGTAAGTGGTAAATGATTTATGTGCTATTTATCATCCCCTCGGAATAACTCAGTAGGAACGTGAATTGATATTCAAATATTCCGAATCTAATATTTTTTTAAGTATGATATCTGTCATTTCAGAAATCCACGAGATTTTGTGTGTAAGAAATCATTAGATTTAAGACTATATTTCACTGGGACACCATAGCGGCGCGAACAGTTGCGCAGTGAAATATAGCCCTAAGCATACAGACACCAGAGTCGCCACACGTCCGAGCTGGTCGCGCCACCAATTTGGTTGCGCAACCAAACGGACACCAGGTGAGTGAACTCTCTATAGAGCTGTGTACATTTTACTGACAGCGGTGACTGGTCGCGCCGCCATGGTGTCACGGTGAAATATAGCCCTTTGTGTAGCAGGAAAGCTCTTAGCGAATGAAGCGTTTTTACAACACTAAATGATTCTCTCTTAATTTTGACTTTACCTGTATTGTAAAAAACTGGGCAAGTACGAGTTGGACTGAAGGTTCTGTTCAAAATTACATATGGAAATAATTCAATTCCCGAATGGAGTCTCGAAGATTTTTTCGAATCGCTATACCTGTGCTATAAGACCTTCCCAAATTTCAGGATTTTGGGTCAACAGAAAATATCTCTTGATAAAAAAGGGAGACAAAAAATTATTAAATAATTCATAATTCGTAATTTCGTATGGGAATTGTCTCTTAAGGTTCAACTCAAGCGCTGATTGCTCTAGGTAGATGTGCTATGGGCGAAAAACATTTGTGTTGGCCCAATTTTTTGTAGGGTAAGAAGTTAATAAATAGCTTATCCCGCTTTGGGTGGAGCGAGAGAGTGACTTCAAGAGTTGACTTCAAAGTAAACAAAAAAAAAGTAAAGTCTCAAGAGAGAGACTTTAACTGCAATCCGCTCATGTGCCTTCAATTACCCTTTGTGTAGGTATCAGGGTCGCAGTTTTCATCATCATTTTAATCGAAAGTTTACTGTTAGACATAGCCTCAATTGTCGCCACGATGACCAATCCTATGCATCCTCACCAGGTTTTCGGTCCATTTTTGGGAGGGGCCTCCAACGCTGCGTTTTCGTGTACGCCATCACCATTCGAGAAACAGGATCTGTGATTCTTGCAAACTATTTTGCAGGCGTGGTAGGTAAGTGCTTAATTAAAATCCGTTAAGTACTTAGTTCCCATTTTTATTTTTAAAGTCAATATTTGCTGTTTCAATTAATTTACTACATCATCATCATCATCATTTCAGCCGAAAGACGTCCACTGCTGGACATAGCACTAAGTGTGGGCATAAGGACCGGTCCTGTGCGTCCCGCATCCATCGGATTCCCGCGACCCTCACCAGGTCTCCGGTCCACCATGCGGGAGGCCTTCCAACGCTGCGTCTTCCGTTACGTGATCGCCATTTCAGAATCTTCCATCCCCATCGACCATCTATTCTGCGAGCAATTTACCCTGCCTACTGCCACTTAAGTTTGGCGATTATTTTGGCTATGTCTGCAACCTTGTTACATAATATACCTAATTTATAGCTCTTATTCAAATATGTAATGGTTTCTAGTTAGTAAACAGACTCCTCACTATTTATTATATGTATAAAACATTTTTTGAAATGGTTCATTAGCTTAATAAATACATCGTTAACATTATTTGGGTACACAAATTGCTCAATCATCTATTTATCTTCTATCTTATTTTGATTCTTATGTAGGTTTGATGTTTAATAAATGTTTTTATTCCTATATTTTTATGGATACGTTAAATAAAAATAATTTGGGGCCCAACAGAGCCGACGCCCTACAGAGCTGCGGGCATTTTCTGAAAAAGAAACCACAAGTGTTTTTAGAAAATGCCCGTGCATAGGTTTCTTAGAACGCAAAGGATAAATGAAGGACACTAGTATGGTTTTAGTCAGTAGAAGTCTGCCATACCCTTCCGCACCACCCAGAGCATTTAGTCATTGGATGATATCCCAACTTTAGAAAACAAATAAAAGTAATAAGAAACTTTTTTTAATAGGCTTCGCTCACGTAGTACTAGCACATCACATCTTTGAGCTCAACTGACACTGGCGTAGAAATGAAGTGTCGCTTCCCGTTACGCGTGGGCATAGTGATTGGGACATTTGCATCTGAATCACTGAGTAAACAGTGTTCCAGTGTTCCAATGGTTCCAAATGATGCATACATTACAGATGTTCCAGTCATTCGGAACACTAGTATGTTTTGGAACCGTGAGTCGGTTCAGTAAAGAGTTACACATGCCTACTTCGCGTTTTGTTTTTCAACTGCAACGCGTCGTGACACGCATCGTCACCACGACTCTAACATTATCGTGCCTGTACCACACAGCTGCAGACCTAGCCAAGTTACGACCGTTTCGTTTCGTTTCTCTTTCATCGATTACCTTTAGTTGGCCACGCTTCCGATTCCTTTGTTCTGACATCATCTAAATGCTCAATCACGTGGTTAGAAAAAAAGAAACGGAGGCGTTGCCGACTCGAGGCGATCGAGGAAAGAGAATCGAAATGAAAGGATCGTAACTTAGCTGGCGTGCTGTGCTGTGGCCTCCACATGACGTGTTAAAATGTCAAGCGTGCGTGCGAAAAAGAGGGATGGGACTATAATCCCAATCTATAGTAATCTAAGGTGTATATACCTTAGATTACTCCATCCTTCTACCAGTTCAGGTTAGGTCAGTAAATGGATAGCGTTAAGAACTAGAATCTTGGTGTTGCCTTTGGACCAGCTCAGAAAAGTTTCAACTTACTTGAATGACGATCGTGCTCATGACTGTGCAGGCGCTTTACTACGCTTTAGTAACGCACACACACGACGACGCACAAGCTTACTCGTCTTTGTAAGTATATTCAATATACATTTGTGTACAAATTTACAGGGTGATTTATAAAACACTGGTAACCTCTCAGGGGCCCAAGTCTGCTAATTTTATAAATTCGTTATTCCAACACGAACCCATCGTCATTTTGCTAAAAGTTCGTAATCTGCTAATTTATAATGATCGGTCATTGATCAGTCAATGGTCTCGTAATAGAATTGTGGTAAAATGACAAAACCGAGCTTATTAAAAGCAATGACGTTCTAACCCGACTACGACAAAAAAACGAGACTGAAAAAGTATGAAATAAGATTTTCAGAATGCTGAAATAAACAAGGTAACTGGAAAAACAAAAACAGAACAAATAGAAAAGCCGTAGTCACACGTTATTAAATGGTAGGTCAATGGTCAGGGAACTGTCAAAATTTTTGCAGATTACCGCATACGTAAGACATTCATTTGTAAACATGTACGAGATTACCATTCTATCCCACTTCTTTCAATGGAGTGTCAGTGGTTGATCATTGGAAAGTCACAATGACGCCATTATATTGATTACCAAACTTACTCAAAATCAACAAACATAAAATGAAAATGATGGACCATTCTGACACTATTGTAATACCAGACTTGGGGCCCAGGTCTATGTTACTGACATCATAAACAACAACTTATGTTCTATGATTTTCAAACAAAAATAAAAATATTTAAATTGAACGCTCTAAATATTACGAAGTCTACACAAAACAAGCGATTCGAATTGATGCTCTTGCGTCGCGTCATACAGACGTAGGTAGATATAGCAAAATACAGAGTTGAAATGTTTTAGATAGAACAACGAAATCTTGAATGTTTATTTTTAGTAAATGAATAATGTTTTGTAAAAAGTCATAGAACAACGTTGTTGTTTATGATGTTAGTAATACAGCCCTGTAAAGTTGTTAGTGTTTTACAAATAACCCTATAAATAGAGTAATATTCACATCTACACTAATATACTATAGAGGTAAAGTTAGTTTTTTTTTGTTTATAGGAGCTAATCTCTGAAAGTACTGGTCCGATTGCTAAAATTTTTTCACCGACAGAAAGCTGCTTTATTTCTGAATGACATATATTTTATGTACGCGGGCGAAGCCGAGGGCAAAAGCTAGTTTACAATATATTATATTCTAAGCCCAAAATACTACAAAGCAAGACACTCCTGTACCCATTGTGCCATATACCTATAATACACAAAGGTAACGATGGAATGAACTTAATGGGGCAAATATGGACAACACTGGCTCCTTGCCTTTGTGCGTATATTCCATTCGAGTATATTTGCCTCTTACACGACACTATGGTCTTGTAAGCAGGTATATAAATAGATTTATGACTAGGAAAACGAGCGAGTTTTATATAAAAAAAAAAAAACAAATCAGAACCCTTGAAAAATGTGTGATTTTTTTCATCATGTTATAGGCATGTGAATGAGCTGGTATATACGCATACGAATAACTACTAGAAACGGTATTAAGACGAGCATAGCATAGCCAGCTTTATAATGTTCCCACTGTTGGGACTCAGGCCTCTTCTCTAGGAGAGGGAATGGGCCGTAATCCACCACGCGGGCCACGTGCGGGTTGGTGGATGTCACATGTCTTCGAATTTTTGGTTCTAGGACATACCGGTTTCCTCACGATGTTTTCCTTCACTGTTTTGAGAGCAGTGGTGATGATATAAATTACACAAAGTAATGCACCTGGCAGGGTTTGAACCCATGACCTACAACTCGTAAGTCGGAGCCGTTACCACTCGGCCACCACTGCTCGGTTTAAGACTAGGGCTTCTTCAATTTTCCCATGGGAAATCATTAAATATCTTCCTCCACTCTGGGTGGAGCAAGAATAACTGTCACATTTTACTGACTAAAATTCGGTGTTCCTTCAGTTACACTTTGCGGAAATCATTATAACTCTTTCAAACAATCCGCAGTCCTTGCTGGCATCGGCCCAAACTGGTCTCGTCAATCTTGCTGACATTTCTTTGAGGCGCGTGTAGACACAACGCTCCGTTAACCCTGGCTTGATCCATACTGATCGGCTTAACGGTGAACTACTCATTGCTTGCCGTCCGCAGACTAGGGCTGCAGTATGGTAGCCACTGCGGACCTGGAATGCAAAAGGCAATAATGTGGGCAGTCTGACTTTCGCTCCACCCAGACTGGGAGAAGTTATTTGTTGATTTTTCCCCCTCGAAAAAAGTGGAGATTAGGTGAAAAGAGATTAGATCTTTGTCTTCAAAAGCTATTAAATAAATGGTAATGGCGTTTAGGACTATATCTCAAATCTTATTTTATAGGATTAAAAAGAAAGAAAAATAATGAATGTTCATCATCTTGAAGAGAGAAAAAATGGCGATGGTTTTACTGCACCAAATCAGTTTAATGTTTTTCCAATGGTCTGAAATGCGATGAAAGAGGAAAGACATTAATATTATTATTTAAAAAACAATGCTCGACTAAGCATTATTTGATCTAGTTTCTATGAACACATCTCATAATCCGGTTTTCCTGTAAAGTGATAATATTCGCAAGAAGTTGGTAGAATCATCAGAGCATTGACTAGCTGACCCGATGCACTTTGAATCGCCTAACAGTCAATTAATGTAGTGTATATTTCGATTTAGTAAACAGATTGCGATGAACAACACCTAATGATATTATCCAGTTACACACAATTTTAATGCATTTATATTAGTAGTTTTTACACCACCTGCTCGATAATGTCGTTTTATACGTCATACAAACTTCACTTAAAGTAAGTCATTCTATCTATAGGGAGATAATGCAGTATGGCCGATCCTTAGGGAATAATGAGATTTAAATTTGGAACACCAAAAATCGACAACATTTTGAATTAAAATGTACGTGCATCGCACAAGTTGACTCGAAATTCAAACTGGCCACTAACACAAAAAGAAAATAGAATAAAACGTGTTTACAAAAAATTTATAGAATCTTTGGGTAGTGAATTTTGTTTGTTTGATGAATTTGTAAATATAATACTTATATTTCTTTCTTATATGATTTGGTCGACCAAATTGGTTTTTAATTATCTCACAGATGGTGTAAAAAGTAGAGTATGCGACACGGGGATAAAGCTGTCTTTGTCTTGGGCGGCTTGAAATCCTCACTTCACTCAGGTTTCTTTATTAACTCCTAGTCGACCAAATTGTTTTTTAATAATCTCACAGATGGTGTAAAAATTCTTTTTTTGTTAGTAGCCAGTTAGAATTTCGAGTCAACTTGTGCGATGCACGATGCACGTACATTTTAATTCCCAATGTTGACGATTTTTGCTGTTTCAAATTCAAATCTCATTATTCCCTAGGGATCGGCCATAGTGCATTATCTCCCTAGGTGTGAGGTTTGTATGACGTATAAAACGACATTATCGAGCAGAAGGTGTAAAATAGTTATTAGGTACATCGCCACAACTAAAAACTTCTTCAGATTAAGTATATTTATAGATTGGCTGGATTTGTTTTTTCACAATAACACTGCTTATTTATACGTACGTGTACGTGTGTACCTATTTGTGTATCTAAGTACAAATATTTATAATAATTGTACTTATTTCTTTTTTGTTTGTCTTTCTAGTAAGTTGTACCTGTATGTTTCTGCATTACTTTATGGTTGAGTGGTCGAAAATGCCTAAGGTACAGGGTTTTTTACTAGTGCGTAGTGTTTTAATAAAAGTACACTAATATTATAGAGTAAAGTTTTGTTTTTTTCTTTTTGTTTGTAGGAGGCAATCTCTGAAAGCACTGGTCCGATTGCTAAAATTGTTTTCACTAATGGAAACCTGCTTTATTGCCAATGCCGCGGGCAAAAGCTTGTAAATAATATAGGTAAGTATCTATTTGATCCGGACTGTTGCATTCTCTAGTGTAACAAGAATTATAATATGGCCAGCAATCGAGTGTTGACATACGCGGTGTTATCTTATCTATGCCCATAAGTGTACTTGCAAGGTAATCAAGAGAGCGTTAAAATTAATCAAATCCTTTGCTGCAATTTATTGATTAATTTTCAAAGTAATTTAATAGTTATATAAGTTTATTTTTAGTAGGTATATGCGAACCCTGAAAGTAGTTTGTTTAGAATCAGTAGCTAAATCGATTCCAATACATTTACACCATGTTATATTTTTTCTAAAAATGTTTAAAATTTCGCAAGCTGGACACCACTAACATTAAGTATCTACAAAAAAAATCACGGCAAGTCATAGCGAGCATAAGGCGCCAGCAAACAGCTGGTTGCAAGTGCAAAACAACCCCTTAGTCGGCTGGATGGCCCGGTGACTATGTATTATTGCTATGATATGACAAGCTTAAAACTTTGTGATTTTTCATGATACACTTATGAAATTTTGTACATAGATTCTTTACATAAAAATACGAGACACCCTTTTCAGGTTTCGCATATACCAAAATTAATTTTGTATAACAGAGAAGTTATACATTTTGTAAGAGGAGGAGGGACGGAACGCATTTAAATGAAAGAGTTATGAGTAGACCGTGAGGATGGATGGAGAGAGAGACCACAGAAAAGATGGATGGGTAGCGTGAGGAGTAAAAATAAAGAAAAGGGAGTTTGCTTGACAGGATAGAATGGAAGAAAAAACATGTTGCATGGACCCCAAATAACATGAGACAATAGCAAAAAGATGATAAAAGATAGAGAAGTAATAATAATGACAATATTCCATAACTATCACATAACGCCATCTAGTCTCAAACTAAGCAGAGCTTGTGCTATGAGTACTAGACAACTGATAAAGATACTTAAATATTTCTAAATACTTACATATTATAGATAATTACAGCCAGACACAAAACAAAATGACCATGCTCATCACATAAACATTTGTCCTGTGTAGGAATCGAACCCACGATCTCTGGCTTAGCAGTACGAGCCACTAACCACTTCACTAAAAGGCCCACAGAAAAGATGAAAGAGGTTAGAAAGGAAATACTTTCCGATTTTTACTACAAGTGTCGCCGCTTGTATCATACGGCATACCCTTTAACTCCACTACAGGCAATAAACCAATACGAACGCGCATTACGCAACTAACAGACCACGCACACTTCGATCGCAAGTTTGCCATTGGTAGTTGAACTATGAGCATTGTCCTACTTTGTGGCACAGCTGCCCCGCCCACAAGGCCATTCTAACCACTTTTATCTGTTCTGTGAACAGGACAGTCCAGTCAGTAGTAATTTATCTTGTGAGCTTATTAAAATAAAACTGTGGCAACCTTGACATATTTGAGTTATGAAGGTACAATTTAAGTTCTCGTGCCAAAACACTAGAAAATAAGAACGGCTAATACTTAGCTAACACCGTTCTCGACTCTCTTAGGACCCTCGCCACAGGTCGGGTCTAAATACCTCCTCGACTGTAATCACTAATTTACACACTTACATCATAATGTACTATTATTAAATAGTTAGTGAATTAGTTCATTAAACCCCAAGCGAACGCCGGCGTTCGCGCATCTATTGTGTCTCAAATTGACGGTATCTGAAATGTTAAATCTTAAATTCAGCAGCACTAATGTTGTTCATTTTCAAGACTAACATTCTAAGGAAGTGGACATGCCATGGTCCGAAGAAGGAGTGGCAGGTGGTCGCCTACTTCTACTACTTCTGCGACGCAGTAATGCTAGCAAAGACGGAGGGCGACACGTGAGGTAACTGGTGGCCGTCCGACCGTCCGGTATCCGTCCGGATCCGGATTGAGCCCAAGACGTCGACGGCGCGTGTTGTTCCACGCGCGCCTCAAGGAGTTGTCAGGAAACCAAGGACAATCATAAGTTATGATATTGTGCACAGTAAAACACTAAGTTACTAAGCTGCAGACACGTTAATAATTGCGTCAAAAAACGCCACGCACAACATGAGAACTTTATTTTAGGTGTATTTCGCTCTTGGTGGAGCGAGCGTGTCAGACTTTTACTAACTTAAAACTACCCGTGTTCTTTCAGCTGCCCTTTGTGGTCCAAGGCTACGGGAACTCTTTAAAATAATCATTTTTGGGCAATTTAACTCGATACATTAAGGCGAGAAGTAGTCTACCGTAGCCGCAGGCTTGCATACGGGGAGCAATGGGAAGCTCGCCGTCCGACCGTCTGGTGACCGTTCGGACCGAGCACAAGTCGTCGACGCCGACGGCGCGTAGTATCCTACGCGCGCCTCAAGGACTCAACAAGGTCGAAAGGTGATTAGGTGATGCAAAACTCCGCGGGTCTGGAACGAAGGCAAAAAAGGACAGGAGTTAGTTTTAGTCAGAAAAAGTCTGAAAAGCCCTCGCGCCCCACTCAAGGACGGGAGATATCATTAGGTGATTTCCCACTAAAAAAAAAAAAAAGCGAGAAGTATAGTAATTCAGTAATCCGTTTTTGGTTCAGACATTTATCTAGGAGGTAGCTAAGTCTGGTATTACAAACACTGACACCATTTTTCTACAAAACCGATCCCTGAACCATCTTTCAAGATTAATGCGAAAGAAATAGAATTAATGAAAAATCCACTGGCTATCGACAAATCTGTTGAAATATTAATCTTAGTTGCGGCGCCATTTTGATCAAAAGTTGTCAGCATCTTATACCAGCACAAAGATGAATGAAAAGGCCACTGAGCTTTTGACACACAGTCTTTTTTTTGTTATAGGAGTTCATGGCTAAGTTATAAAAGCCACAGTCGCGGGCTCGATTCACGCATGGAACAAATATTTGTATGGTTTACATATAGATGTTTCGGGTCTAAGTGTCTTGTGTATGTGTGCGCGGGCAGTTAGTAAAACCGTGGCCTATCCTATCTTATCTTATCCTTTGCCCAGCAGTGGGACAGTATAGGCTAGATATAATAATAATAATGTTATATTCCAGGACGTAGTCTACGTGTATATCCATTTAATTCATAACCATTATGCCATTTGAACTTGACTGAGCTACGATCTTGCACACACATATCTCATGCATATTTTTCACTTTTAAAATATTCGTTTTTAAAATAGATAGCAGTACGTTAGATTCAGTTCAAATATCTGCTGGTAGGATTTATTATTTAATGCTTTATGCACACAAAAGTACAGAGGTGGACTTAATGCCTTAGGCATTTTTTACCAGTCAACCTTTAGGTGATGCAGAGAAAAATAGTGGTAGCTGCAATCAATTAGAGAGAGAAGAGGAATACAAGAATAGACATAAGTACTTTTATATCATAAGTATATAGATATATAATAAAATTATACAATACATACTCAAATTAATAAACTACACACTTAACTAATATAGTCAAACAATTGGTCCAGATCGACAATTGGAAAACATTAACGTTGTGATGATACTATTGCCAACTCCTTACAAATTAGCTCTCAAACTTTACTTTTGAATGCTAATCGTCTTTTATTTGTCAAGATTTGCACATACCACAGGATACCTGGAACAAAGATGTTTTATTTACGCGGGTAAAGCCGCAGGCAAAAGCGAGTTAGACATATTCTTAAACAAAACTTTCGGTTTTTACTCGAAATTTACATTTTGATACGTTATTTGCTAATAACTCCCGTTCCGTATGATCGATTCGGTCCGGTTTTTTTTTCGTCATACAGCATTCCATGTCTATTGTGCGTGTGCATGCCTTAAAATTAACCCTTCATGGGGAAATTTTTTACCCTAAAGTATAAAACATTTAATTTTTCAGAATCTAATACTCTACATAATGTTAGATTAAAAATACGAAGTCATTTATAACGTATTAACTGTAAAATAAATCACTTTTACACAAACAAGCGATTTTATACGATACACACACGATTTATGTAAAAGAAAATCTGTTACTCAAACAAGAACATTCACAAACAAAAACCATAAATTCCGCAAACTTCTAAAGAAAATCCTGATATTCTTGTTAGTCGATACGCTCCACACTTCACGAAGGAACCAATAAAATTATCATAATTGAGTCGATATACCTGAATCTTTCGTAGGAAGAGGTTTAACTTGCTCCCTATTGAAAAAAAAAAAACCTCTTCATGTGGGGGAATAGCTTGACTTCATTAACTTTATTTTCCTTTTTTATTTAGAAAAAAAGTACTGATACTAAAAAGTATTAAGAAATAAGGCGGTCTATGAAAGTCTGTTTTATAAAAATAAAAACACATTTTTTCACTGCCTACCTATTTTAGGTTTTGAATTTAAATTAACGGTTAAATAATGTAAATTATGGTCGTTAGCGATTCCAAACATTTTACGTGAAATTACGAAATAAGTCCAGAACGACAATAGTTCAACTTGTTAAATCTAATACGTTATCTCATTATAATAATTTATCATAATCTTTTGTTATCTGACTCCCAAAGATTAACAGTCGTGAAGGTTACGTTTTGACGTTTGCGCGAATCCGCGTTGGGAACTCAAATCGCGATCGGAGAGCGTCAGGTCAGCAGTGTCACTCCGACATAGCACTCACGAACACGGGTCGAACGGCGCGGCTGGCTGAACGCACTTATCGTAACATTAGAAAAAGTTTAATATTAAAAAAAAAACTCTTCATTATCTGTGGTATGTATTATAGCGCGAATTAAATTTACGAATTGTGTATGACAATGTGAAAACTTTTTGTGAGCAAAAGTTTATTTTTTAATAGTTTCAAAGTGTTTTTAAAATAGTATTCTCGCTGAAATAAATAAAGTACTAGTACTAATTAGTTACTTAAATAAATTAGGAGCTATTTAATAAATAATTTAGCTTCTTAGTTCATTAAAAATGATTAATTTACAAGTTTTAATGAAGACATAGTGGCTGAAACTTAATAAAAGTGACAGTGAACTTCATAAACGCTACAGAAAATTGGGTTCCTCGTCGACACTGGTAAGTTTGTTGTAATTTTTATTGGTATATATTGATTAGCAAAATCGTTACTGCTACGTTATTGTGATAATAATATAATTGAAAAAGACTCCTTAAAGTCTTTATTATTAATGACTATCTAAGGATTAAGTTAAATTTTCGGAAGATAAGATTTTCAGAATTTTCATAAGCTCATATACTTGCTTATAACTTTTATTGTTCGCCCGTAATAATTTTAAAAATATTTATAAATTGTTTCGCCAACACTATTTTAGCACTAACTAACATAATTATCTGATTATTGATCATACATAAAATTAATGGTCAATTAATTTTATCGCTTTAATAGTGGTTATCGGCATTTTGAAACGCCAGTATATGAAAAACACTGGGTTTACGTGACGCCAATTGTGGCAGTGAAGCTCTTTAATATTTATACGAAATAAATGTTAAAAAATAAAAAGAAATTAACAATACTGCATATACTCGAAGAAGCAACATAGAGATTATGTTTCTAAATTGTTTAGAAAAAATTCGTCAACATAATAAATACTGGCAGTAACTGAAAAATTCAAGAAAAAAGTTTACAATCGCTTTCAAATATTTTTTTTTATAATAATTCTTATTATATTTTTTTAATTCTAAATCAGACCATTGTTGTTTCAATAGAATTACTTTATTTATGACACATCTTTTAAATTAATGAGTTGATTCAACTTAAAAATATAAAAAGTAAAAAACTAATACCCAATTTTTTTTGTTCTGTTCTGTTTTTCCAGTTACCTTGTTTATTTTAGTATCTTGAAAATTTGGTTTCATACGTTTTCAGCGTCGTTTTTGTTTGTCGTAGTGGGGTATTGGTTTTTTTTTTATTATATAAACAATTTTACAGTTAAATCTTCAATACTATTTACTTGTAGAAGCTAAAATATCAAATTAAGAAACAGGTAATTAATATAAAATTTCCGTTCCTTAATGAAGCAGTGAAATAGCTGCGTTGAATCTGAAGCTCTTTCAAATGATACTCGTACCAAACACGACGTATTTATCTTATTTTTTTAACACAAAACTTTTTCTTCACTAGAGAACGCAACATTGAATTTTGATAATATTTTTTTATGAGTACCGGTGAAGCCTGATCAAATGATATCAAACACGGTGTATTTATCTTAATTTTTTTTTTAACACATTACCTTTTGGCCGGAAAAGGGCGTCATTTTAAATTTGGGCAATATTTTGGAAATGTACAAGTGAATCCCTTTCAAATGATACCAAAAATGGCTAGAACTCTTTTTTTTATTTTAAACATATTACTTTTTGTCCTGTAGAGGGCGCCATATCGAGTTTTATGACACTTCACGTAGCCTATGTTCAGCGGACGATTAAGACAGTTTTAACGATACCTCATATGTCGAGTTCCGATAAAAAGATTAGGAGCTATGAAGGAACAGATGAACATACTCACATACATACATAGCCTGTCAAAATCATAACCCTCTTTTGGCTTTGCCGTAGTCGGGTAAAAATCACATTTAAAACAATTAGATTTATAATAACGAATAAAGTCCAAAGCTTCAGAAACCGGATTATCCACAGCCGGATTAAACCGGATTCCGCAAACATACGTTACAATATCGAGGGTTTAATTCCTGTTTTCCTTTGTATAAGAGTGAAGGTGAGAACAAAGAAAGTGTGACATAAAGGAAGATATGAGGAAAATGCAAGTCTAGGTCGCGATGAAAATGCTGCAAATGCGAGATTGTGAGTGCTAGTCTTTGAGACATTTAGACCGTGAATGCTTTCGGCTTCTTTTCCTTTTTGTAACGTCTTGCACCTGAGATTTGTTAGCTTTTTCCAGCTGTCGAGGTAAAAAGTAAACGTCATAACCAGTTTTTCATGTCTTGCATCGAAATTTTATATTATTAAGGATCTTGTCGCGATATCAAATAATAATAAAAACCACAGAGATGGATAAAACAAATATAACAAAGATAATTAACTTACAATTTTACTACTAGATATTTTCTATTGAATTAGATCTCTCTACGGCAGCTGAAGGGAACAAATAAGGGTTAACAAATTTATATTCTTACTCCTCCTCGTCATTAATGCAGGAAGAATTTTTTCTACTGTATTTCTGACAGCTGCCCTTTAAAATTAATTTCGGGGTTTAAGGCATATCCACTTTGTTCTTTCGCTGTATGAAATCAGTATAAGTACATACATAACTCTACCTAATTCCGACTTCTGGTCATAACTGAATAGTTTTTTTTTTACTGGCATAAATAAAAATGGCAACGATAGAAATGGATTTGAAAACTGGATTCTTTTGTTTGTGTTTCGTGACAACTTCGAATATTTCGATTTTTCAGTTCGAAATAGGCGTAGAAAAATGTCGCCTATTTCCTTTACTAAATTGGATATTCGGAATACAAACGCAGAGCATGTCCCTAGCTCGATAACACCGGACTTTTTGTCAGCTGTATTTTGTACAGGTAATATTGAACATAGATGCGGGCCAAAAAATGAACACTCGACTAAAAATATTTGCTAGTTTATAAATGCTCCATTAGAAAAAAGTTGGTGAAATACTGTTTTCGGGTTGGTGTCTAAAACTTATTTGAAGTTTAAAAAATATGTAGAAAACTAATGCGGCTTCATTTGAATTTCTAATGGCCGCGCTACGATTTTTCTAATATTTAATATGAGTTGCTGAAAGGAACTTTATCTTGCTAGGTTTTTGGCATAATAGGTGTGTTCAGAGTTTTGTTGGAGTGTAAGTGTATTTACGATATTGACTAGCCTGTTGGTCTAGTGGTTAGTGGTCCTGACTGCTATGCCGGAGGTTGTGCATTCGATTCCCACCCAGGACAAATGTTTGTGTACGATAATTGGTTCTGTGTCGGTGAATGATTTATCTATGTATTATATGTATGTATTTAGAAATATATAAGTATGTTTCTCAGTTATTTAGTGCCCATAACACAAGCTCTGCTTAGTTTGGGACTAGACATTGTTGTGCGATAATCGTAGAATATTAGGTATATTATATAATTATACACGTCCCTAAAAAGAATCGAAAAAAAAAATCTTTAGTTGGTATTTGAAATTAGAAAATTAATCTATACTTCTGGACTAATTCTACCACGTTGTTCTACTAAATAAATCGGCTCCTAGAAACAAAATTTCGAAGATTTGCGACATTCACTAACCCGCATTGGGCTCGCGCGCTATATTAATAAACAGGCCTTTACAATCAAAATTATAATTAACACAACAATAAAATTATAAACAAAAAATAAATTAGTTCCTAATAGCTTGATTAGCTATTTAAATAGATAAATAGCTAATCAAGCTATTTATTTTATCTGCGCTTTCAAAATTCATAACCATTTCTTATGACGTCATACCATCAAACGCTGCCATGTTTTCTGCACAAAGTTGAAAGTAAAATGTTGATATTTTCCGTCACATGTCAGCAATATCAAGCAAGCAAGCAAGTTATAAGTTGGCAGAAGTGACAGTTGAGTTATGAGACTTATGAGCGTCAACCCCTTTGAGGATTGTGGGGCGTGAATGCTTCCGTCTCGCCCTTTTCCGCCTTATTTCATGTATAACGGATGTTTGCTTCTCACTACTTGCACTATAATAATAAATAATGCAAAGAGTAATATACCAAGCCTCTGATATAATAATTAGAAAAGGTAATGTAGTGAACTATTTTTTTTTTCCTTTGACATTACCACTCGCATAATGTGGTACAAAAAATGTGATCTGACTTTATTTTATAATCATTATTTCAGCTGAAAGACGTTCATTGCTCTAGCAATACTTTACATCTATATAAGCCTCCACAGACCGAACCCGTACTTCTTGCATCCATGTGATTCCCACAATCTTCACCTGTCATGGCTCCACTTTGTAGGAGGCCTTCCAACGCTACGTCTTCCGAGACCTGGTCGCCACTCCAGAATTTATCAGCCCCATCGATCTATTCTGCGAGTAATCGGCTATGTCAGGAACCTTGGATTTCCTGCATAGGTATATTTTCATGCCTGATCCAATCACGTAACGAAACTCAGAGCAGGCTACTCTCCAATACCCATTGCCCCTGAAGATGAGGATTTTATTTATTTTGCCAAAACTTCACATAGATACATCAGAACACTTATAGGATCACTTTGTTGTCCGTCCGTCAGTCTGTCTGTCTATCAAGACCCTTTATCTCGAGAACGCGTGGACGTATCGAGTTGAAATAAAAACCACTACGGTCTGCGGTCCTTTCAAGCTGTGAAAAAATCAAACTTCTAAGTTAACCAATAAAAAAGATACGGCCGTTAATGTCGCAAAAAACGTATATTTTGATATTCTCAAAGATTGAAATTCATAAGGTACTTCTCTTTAACCCAGAATCCTGTTTGGCAAAAAGCAAGTTCTTATAGCACAGGTATAGGAAAAATCTGAAAACAGTAAATTTGTTGTAACCTAGGTCACAAAAAAAAAACAAAATTTGCAATTCAGAAAAATCTTCGAGTTTCCATTCGGGAATTATAGTTTGCACGGAACCCTCAGTGCACGAGTCCGACTCACACTTGCCCAGTTTTTTTTTTTTTTTCAATCAGTAGTAGGTAAGTAGGTACCTACTGGACCAATTGGTAAAAAGTTTTCACCGATAGAAAGCTACTTTACTCCTGAGTGACATAGACAACATTTTATGTACACAAGCAAAGCCGCGGGCAAAAGCTAGTCATTTATGTAATTCACAACCTGTACATGTAATATCGCCGAAGGAGACGACCCGGGCGTCGGAATTCGCAGGGCGATTTCCGGCCACCGCAGGCATAGGTTTGCGGACGACAAGCAATGGGTATCTTGCCGCCCGCCCGTCATGTTAGCTCGAGTCAGCGGCGCGTAGTATTAAACGCGCGCCCATTCGAGGCAGGCATCGACCTGCTGCGTTTGCAGAAACGTTTAAAAGAGTGACCTACGCAAGGTGCAATAAGCTAGCTGCCGTAAAAAATGTAATTAGTCCGTCTATAAGGGACACGTATTTTTTTATTTGTAAATTAAACCAAAAATGACAAAAATATAGCCCATTAAAGTAATGTGTAACGTCACGCCGTGCTGCATTTTTTCGCACGGGGTGACGTCACACGTAACTTTAATGGGCTATATATTTGTTATTTCTTGTTTAATCGAAAAAAGAAAAAAATACGTGTCCAATATTTTTTATAACCTAAAATACGGACTAAATAAAATGTAATGGGTGTCCAAATAGACGGAGGCTTGCGTTGGGAAAAACAGGTTGACGCCATTTCCACTAGATGTATCAAACTTTTGCATGTTTTCAAATCCCTCAGGAACTCGGCCGCGCCCGAAACCCTGAAGATGGTGTACTATGCATTATGTCAATCAGTTATTGGATATTGCATCACAGTATGGGGTGGTGCCAATATGACTATTCTTCTGAAAGTTGAAAGAGCGCAGAGAGCCGAACTGAAGGTGATGTCGCGTAAACCCTTTCGCTATCCGACTACGCAACTATACGCAGATTGCAAAGTACTTTCAGTGCGCCAGCTTTTTGTACTCCAGTCTACTATTAAAAAACATGCTAGCGTTCCTCTAGCTGACCCCACAAAGAGAAAGAAACTTCCGATAGGTACCCCTCACAAAACCACCTTTGCTCGACACCAGTACTACACATTAAGTACACATATCTACAAACAAGTTCACAAGAAATTAAATATTGTCAATCTGAATAAATTTGAAATAAAGTCTAAATTAACCGCATGGCTACTAGAGAGTAACTATCTAGAAACAGAGTCCTTACTTAAGTACATCACCTAACTGCCTACTTATATCTCCAAACACACACACCCACATACGTCACACAAAGCACCCATTATACATATTCTCACTATATATATAAACATACACACATACATACATACATACATACATACCTACATACATACAAACGTATCATCACACACATACATCATCACACACATACACACTCATGTAAGAAATTTAAATTTACTTTTATTAATATTAATTAATTATATTTTATATGGTCTTTATTATCATCAATCATTCGGGTAGATCGGCACAGTCCACTATTGTATACCTATGGCATCTCATTCAAAGCTGAATCACTGTCTCTCAAGATACAGGTTCCACCCTAGTTTGAGAGGCAGGGTTTTCTATTATTGTGTACAGATTACAGTCCATATATTGTATTGTATTGTGTTTCTACCAAAAGCTCACACAGGTTGTTTTTATTTTAATTTAAAACATGTCAAATCTGTATTTTTATGAAATAAAGATATATTATTATTATTAAAAAAATATTTTGACCCTGGAAAATACCCTATTAAATACACTGGTGGGTTTAGTCAGTAAAGGCCAGACAAGACCTCTCGCTCCACCCTAGAACAGGAGAAGTCTATGATGATATCATGCCACCTTAAAAAAAAGATCACACAACCTTACATAGTCACAACTCAAGATCCACCAGATTCACACACACGAAATCACACAAAGGGAATCAATTCATGAGGTCCTAGGACCCATGAACATAAATTAAATCTTCTTTGGTAACCAGAATTCATTACAAATAATTCTGACACTTAGTGTTGTTTCTCTCTGTGTCTTTATCTTTTTTGCTTTTACATATTGGTTTTGTCTAACAAAGTGTTATTTATTTATACTGATGACGGCGCCAGGAGTGGCTGAGCGATATGACAGTCATCATTTTGATTCAGTGGTACTGGGTTTTTTTTTTGTTTTCGATGGGAAAAATCATACCAGCCTTCATACCGGGGATCGAGCGCCCTTTCGGATAACCCTGGCCCTAGTAGGCTTCGACCCGGTTGGGTCCCTGCTGTTGCTGACAACTCCTTGAGGCGCGCGGGAACAGCGCACGCCGTCGACGACTTGGGCTTGGTCCGGACAGTAACCGGACGGCCGGACAGCGAGCTACCCATTGCTCACTGTCCGCAAGCCCGCGCCTACGGTGGCTGGAAATCGGGATCGGAATCGGCGGCGAGAACGCCGTTGCCTGATGCGGTCGGCCTCCTCCTTTGCGAGCATTACTGCTTCGCAGAAGTCGGCGACCGCCTGCCACTCCTCCTCGCTTCGTGGTACTGTGTTCATTTTGATGGAATTTAATAACTATGCACTTGAGTTTTCCAGTTGCCTATAATGTCGGTTTCACAATTCACATATTTGTCATAATTTTACGAAAGGGATTCCGGTAATTCTTCCACGCAAACTTAGCATGGATATAACTTCATTATTTGATGGAGTAATTTCAAAATAAAACTGATTTCGATTTATTTCGTCATTATCTAATCCTGTATGCAGACAAAATAGTAAAACCATAACTTTGAAGTTGTGTGTCGAAACTTTTATAGTTAGTTTTCACTAATTTGTGCATCTTTTGGCGTAAATAAATAATTTAGAAAGGATTAATTATTTATTTATGCAAAAAAAAACTAATTTTAAACATCTAATTGAACAGGGTTTTTCATAATATCTAGACTATTCTAGACGCCCAAAGATCCAACTTTTATTATAATTATTATTATATATTCTTTATTGTACACCACATATACAAAAATTACAGGACAAACATTAAAAAAATTAAGTGTACAATGGGCGGCCTTATCGCACAGGGCAATTTCTTACAGACAACCTTTAGATGGACTGAAAGAAAGGAGAAAGATTTTAAGGTTGTCAGTGTACAACAACAGAAAAAAGAATAATATTATTGATAATAAATAACAACACAAATACCTACATATATACACAAATAAAATATACTAATAAATATCAAATATATAATTAAGCCAGGAGAAGGAAAAACAAAAAAAAAAAACAAAAAAATCAAAGTGAAAGGTAATGTTCCTTCACCATTTTTTTTCATCATAAAACTTACTCGCTCATTTCGTTATAAATCATCGTGTATGTTGTGGGAGTGTGCATCCGTGCGTGCTCTAGCTTCTTATTGCTCATCAAAGCAATTCTAACTGTAACACATGGCGTTAGATGAGAATATTAGCATATACCTATTTTAACGTCACCCATTACTGAGTTCAAGCCACCGACTAGTGCAACCTTAAAAGCAAGCAACGCGAACAAATTAATGTTGATAATCACTCACAGCAATTTCGAGTGTTTATTTTAAATATTCAAACAGAGTAAAAACTTGTTCTTTTTGTTAGTTTAGTAATGGTTATGACATTAGGTTAAAAGTTTTTTTTTTAACATCAGACTGGTCTTGTTAAGCGTCGTGTTTTGGAACAGTCGTAGAATCTAATTTGGTAGTTCTGTATTTTTTTAGCTGTTTTCCGTATTCTTTATGTAAGGAACTTTGTCAAAAGGGCCTGATTTTGTGAAAGAATATTTAAGAAGTGCTTACAATCAGGCAGTTTATTTTTAGCTTACTGCGCCAAAAGAACTGTTTTTTATTTTGGTGGGTAAACATCATTCAAATGACATCCCTCACCCTTGGGCGTAGTGGGAGATCTTACTGACTAAAAAACCCACCCTATTCCTTCTTGCCTTTCGTACCAGGGCCGAGCTTCCCTTTCGGGTAACCCTGGCGCTAGAATATTCTTTGGCACGCTCTAGAGCCTAAACGATTCGTTGACATCTACACCAATATAATAAAGGGGTAAAGTTTGTTTTTTTGTTTGTAGGAGGTAATCTCTGAAAGTGCTGATCCGATTGCTAAAATTATTTTAGCGATAGAAAGCTGCTTTATTCCTGAGTGACAAAGGCTATATTTTATGTGTTTTATGTGTTACATGCAAAAGCTAGTACACAATATGTTTTTCACCATCACGCGAGCGAAGCGCGTAGCAGAAGCTAGTATAATAATGTCTTGCAAGGAATACATTTAATGAACTGTCAGTCATTGTGGCGCGGGATGTTCTTCCATGCAACAGCTGGCGTTTGCGCCACAATAAGCTTTCCCCATTCAAATAAGACCTTATGAGAATAGAATAATAAGCATAATATGCAAATACCAACCCTGATTTGGTTCAATAACAATAAATGTTTATGATGCGGATTTCTCGTATGTACTGTGAGGTAGTTTGCAATTTCATTATACTTAGATGGTGGTGGAGAGTAGTTCAAAAGCCAGGTGCATTTCTTTGTGTATTTTACTTCATCACTACCGTTTCCAAAATAGTGAGGAAAAATATCAAGAGATATATAGATAAAAATACAAAGTCATGTGACATATACACCAACCCGCATTAGACCCGCAAAGTGGATAACGGCCCGTTCCCTCTCCAAAAGAATTGGCTTGAGTCATAACAGGGGGAACATTATAAGTCTGATAAAAAAAGTAATTGTAGATTTTATCGAGAATATCAACAGCCTCGTTTCCTAATTTTCTAACAACCTACTCTTTTCACAAATACATTAGATGCTCTCGTATGCAAGACTAAGGTGTTTTAGAAACGGTTTAAAATTTTATTCATTTGAAGTAAAAGTTCCCAACCCGTTTATTATCTTGAACCTCTTTGGATTATTTTATGTTAACAGGGGCAAGATGTCTAAAATGAAATTACTTTTGAAAAGTTATTTTTTCTATTTTATTTTAGTTGTGTTCGTGTTCGAGTGCTCGAGCCCCGGTATGAAGGCTAGAAGGAACGGGGTGGGTCTTTTAGTCAGTAAGAGTCTGACACTATCTCCCGCTTCGCCCAAGAGTGGGGTTGTCATTGGATGATTCTTTCCTACCATAAAAAAGGTGGGAAATCGCCACCCTTTCGTGTCAGACTTTTACTGACAAAACCCACTCCTAGTTCCTTCGTTGCCTTTCATTCCAGGGCCGGGTTTTCCTTTCAGAAGCAAACCCATGGCCTTAGTAGGCTTCGACCCCGAAGTAAATAACTTTCGCACATTAAAACTTTGTGTTACTTGATATATTACTTAGGCTTTGTTTTTTTTGCAATCTGTTGACTATATCAAAAGACATATTACATTCATTGCCTGTTAGGCAGTTATAAGTTCGCCTGGTCAACTAGTCTGAAATAAAGACGTAAATGAATCAATCTTTGAAATGTATTGATAGCTCAATTAAACAATAATTGGTAGTTAGAGCTCTAGATATTTATCAAGACAATCACACCCAGGTCGTATAAAACATACCCAATATCGTCGTTTAATTGAATAAGAATGACAACATCATAAAGAGAAATGATCGTATTCTTTTACAGCGAAACTTCTATTTCTAAAGTATAATTAAAGCAAGGCAAAAAAAAAAACAAAAAGCAAGGCAAAAAAAAACAAAAAGCAAAGCAAAAAAAAAAGGCATTAAGTCCGCCTCTGTACTTCTAAGTGCATGAAGTATAAATAAATAAATAAATTATTGTTTATGGGGCCGGCGACGGATGAATTTCGATACAAACGTAATACCACGCTCATTTGCAGTTGGAGCATATTTCCAACATATTAGATGATATTCGGTTACAGACAATATTTATCTAGGTTCCTACGTGACTGACCACGTGACTGATAACGTGGTCAGAACAAAAAATTCGTCGACGTGGCCAACTCGAAGCGTTCGATGCAAGCAAAACGGTTGTAACTTAGCTAGGGGGGCAGTTCGCGTTCAGATTTCGTTAGTCATACACACTCAAAACCAAAACCATATAATATTAGCATTACCAATTTACCTGTCTTGTAACTTAGTATTTTCCTTACAATTCGAGACTTTAACTTTTCACACACCACTATCCTATCATCAATACGAGAAAAGTAATTTAATTTATCATATAAAGAGAAGAAAGTTTGGAAGGACTTGTGGAAGGCCATTGCCCAGCAGTGGGACAGTAATGCCTAGTTAAATAAAAAAGTGCAGTGGGAATGCCGAGTTAAATAAATAAGTGATCACAACTTTATTATAATTGTATTTATTGCTGTGTACTGTGCGCCTGTAAGTGATGAATTCACTACAACATTTCTTCTTCATTAGAATTTTAATGATGAAAATTACAAAAAAAATAATAATGATGAATGAGACGTTGGTGTGTCAATTTATAATAAATAAATAAGAAGAGTGTTAACGCTCCATAGCGATAACCATAGCATACACAACTATTTACATGACCCTGGTAATCCAGTCCCAATATTCAAATAAGAGGGTAGTCTAACATAAAACTGTTATAAACTCCACAAGTGGTCTATAACAGGGCAGTAAATATTATATAATAACAGTTCTGTTATGGCTTATTTGCTGAATCTGTTGATTCGGAAAAACTCTAGGACGACATTTTCGTTTATTGTGTCTACCTACAACTTCGTTAGGCACCTTTCAATTATTGGTAGATATTGTTCTGAACATCTCAGGCAAATTATTGTATTCTATACTTCTTGTCAATAAAATCAGTTATTGTGTTACAAGAACTGTTTGCTCGACATTGACCTTTTAAATAAGGTTGAAAGCAAAGAGAATTTGGTGCCTAGATACTTAAAGACTAACTTCAGAACGCTATAAATGAATTCAATAATTGGAAAACCTAAAGTACCTGCCTACGTATCTAGTAACTGTCTGTCTGTGTGTAGTCCTTAACCTTTGAATAAATCAAATTCGACGCCACTATGACTCCTTTGTCTTCGCGTGCAGTTAGCCCCGCATTTAACTCATTGAATGTCGTAATTAGAGACACAATAGAAAGACAATTGCTTATGTCGAACTGTGTAACTTAAGACATTCAAAAGGTATGAGTTGCAAAGTGCCGCGCGTTACCCTATATAAATACAAAACGCGCGACTGCTGCGCTACACTGCCTGCCGTCGCGCTGCAATATGACAATACTTTAAATTAGTGGTTCCTAGAGGTACTGTAGTTCGCGGACGCTTGGTACAGTAGATGAGAGATTGGGCGGAGTTATTTGATGAATTGGTTCTGCAAAATGGCATTTAATGGCTTTGGATTCCGTGGAGAGGCGTGCGAAGAGGCTAATTGGTGATGTAGATTACTACAGAACATAGAGCACAGGAGTAGGGTAGGTAGGGTAGCCAGCATTTTGGTGTTATATAGAATGCATTTTGGAAAGAGTGCACGGGAATTACATGACTTGATTCCGCTATCGCCTTTCTACCATCGGACAACTCGACGTACGGTGAGTGTCCACCCTTACATTGATGACACTTCTACGGTCGTAGTAAAAGCGTTTCCTTCGGAGTTTATTCCACGTATATTGAAGGACTAGAATAATTTGCCAACTGCGTTCTTTCCGACCAATTATAATTTAGGTGTCTTCATTGCTAGAGTGAAAAGGCTCTTAATAAACTAGTGCGCTTCACCATCAAAGATTGCATTACTGCTTACCAACAGGTGGGATCGCAGTCACGAAATAGATAGGTACAGACAATCTAAATACAAAATGCGCTCGAGCAACGCACACATAAACACCGCTCACGGACACGATATCTCACGATAATCGCCCGGTCGCACTCGTACAGTTCGGCGCAACGCGCTGACCCTAGCGCGATCGCCTAGTGTACGTATAAAAATGAAGTATTTATTAGATTGATATCTGTACCTATATATTTTGTGTCGCAGTCAAGCGCTAATTTATATCAATTAAAAAAATACCCACACTCAAAAAAGGCTGATAAAGTTATTAATAGTTCCTAATTACCTATAGCTATTGTTATCGTAATAAAAATCGTTGTTTGGACATTATGTAACGCTGTTTTAAAAACCAAATCCGATAGATGATTTTGAGCAGATCACTTTCATGAGTTGCGATTATTCTTTGTCATGATATACAGAACAGATTAATAATGTACCAGCAGCACAAACATAGATTAATGATGAATGCAGATCGATTTGCTAGCCAAGACACGCATCATACATATACACCGTTAAATTTTAATCGTTTTAATCCCGTGGAGGGTCGATCCGGTACATGAAACACTATCGATTTGTAAAGATAAAATTAAAAAATAAAGTAACTTTTTTTCAATAATCGTATTATATTACGCATGTACGAAATTAATTTCTATAAGAAAACGTTAGTTAAGCGAGTCCAATGACTTGTAGGTAGTAGTCGGCGTTGCGTACAAACTACCTACAGGTCATTGGATTCGCTCAGCTAACGTTTTCTTAACCTCGACCCACCACTGGATTAAAACGATTAAAATTTAACGGTGCATAAAAAGACTATGTGTATTATGTTATTGCGAAATCTCGGACTACGGTAAAGCTAAAATTACATTAGACCGCCACACACATGTAACACGCCTGATTTGTAAGTAGAACGACGTCGCGTGGCGTGGGTCAAGTGTAGCTCTACAAGTCTAGTTTCCATACAAAATGTATGGAGACCGATGCGCCCAGATCGGCGTATGTGGTACTTGGGGGTGGGTCTTTTAGTCAGTAAGAGTCTGACACTATCTCCCGCTCCGCCCAAGGGTGGGGGTTGTCAATGCATGATTTTTCACACCATAAAAAAAAAGATCGGCGTATGTGGTACTTGTGTGCACTGTCTTAAAATTTACCACTAATTATTTTTGAGGTGGGAAATAATCAAACAAATTCTATTTTTTAATACTTGACCCGAACTCCGACTCACCTGATAGAAAGCTCGACGATAGAGTACATTTGCATAAAGGTAACCTATTCATTTTTGACTTAAAGATCTCCAGGTTGTAGGCATCAGAAAAAACAGACTCTGGATGGGAATTCTACTGCTTAGCTGTGCGCACAATGAAAGTATTCCCAAAACCCTTTTTCCATATGGATGGCATGCCTGTCAAAACCTCTTTTAAAGTCCATACCTACAGTAAAATATATATAATGGTCAAATCAAATGAGCACCATGCAGATTTGTCTGAGATGTTCTTTTGAAGAAAGAACCACACAGTTCTGAGTGGACCTGACTAGTCAGTGCAAACATTCGTCAGTATTCGCAAAGCTCAACTCAGGCCTCAGCAGCTCAACAAAAAGTAACACATAGACATAATATATCTAAATCTATACATAGTGAGATAAGCAAACAAGAATAGTCGTTGTAGTACAATATTTGCTTAATCTAAACATTACTAGGAGTTTCCTTGACTAGGCCTTGACTTACTGCTATCTATGAAGATCTAGTATTCTAGTAAATTGATTTACTGATGCAGACAGACTTGAACATATATACATACTGCCTCAGGTAAATACTCGTATATCGTCGATTTGCAGCTGAAAATATAATATGGAATCTGTAAAAGCACCAATAAATTAAATTTACAATATTCGTAATATTCGTACAAAATATATTTTCAGGCCTTTACATTTGCAGATTTTCTTTCATGAATATTTCTGAAAATTTAAAGTATGTTATTACATTTATTTTTTTATTGAAATTCTATTATTGTAATTTGCAATTGGATCGCATACCATTTTTGAGGTTTGAGATGTTTTTTTTTTCATAGGAATTTTAATTCATTTACATGAGAAAACCTACGACTTAATTTGCAAACATTATTATTACCTACCAATAATAATGCCTCTCTGTGTTGGTGGAACGAGAGTGTCAGACTTATAATGACTAAACCCCACCTGTGTTCCTTCGGTTCCCCTTTTCATTCGAGGGCCACGGTAACCCTTTTTAACAATCCTGTGGCCCATCCAGGCATCGGGCCTAGTGGGGTGAATCACATAACTGACATTTTCTTGAGGGGAAACCCGTAGTCTTAGAACGCAAAAGGCAGCTGAATGACACAGGTATTTTTTTAGTCAGTAAAAGTCTGACACGCCCTCCTGCACCACCCAGAGTGAGAGAAATCGTTGAATGATTTTCCACGTTAAAAAAAAATCTGACAACTTAATACCCTTTCAAATAAGATATTTTGCAATAAAAATGCTCTAACTTCAACTTAGAATTCCTATAAACATAATTTATGTACCTATAGTTTGCGTTTGAAAACTCTTTCACTTATACAAAGAACACGATATCAGATCGTAATCTTATCTGAACGCCTCTTCATATCTTTATTTATGGTTGCAATACTATTTATATTCGTTTATCTTTGTTTATTTCTGTTTTTGTAACGTTTCGAACACTGCATAATACATACAAAATTATTTTTAGTTTATGGCCTTCCTGAATATAGTTTGTCCAGAATCAGTAACTGAATGGACTCCAACAGTTTTACACCATCTTATATTTTTTCTTAGGTTACAAGTTGGACACTACCGACACTAAACTGCACTGAACTGTCAGTAACTAAACTGGACTTTGAGAGTTGAGCAGCTGGAGCCGCGCCATAACACTAACTTCAAGTCGTTTGTGGTGCGAGTGCCAACTCAACATTTGGAGACCTTCCTCAAAGGAGAGTTTTGGCCGAAGGGTGAAGGCCGAAGGGCGAAGGGTGTCGTGTATCGACGATTTCGTGGAAGGATACCGACCTTGCAGCGGAACACGACGCCGGCACTTCGTGTGCAATAGTTTATAGTTTAATAATGATCAGTTGTATCTTTTTATGTATTAGTTTATTATTTTGTAAGATTATTTTTGTATTTTATCTATGGGCCTTAGATGCCTGATAATAAAAGATTATTATAATTATTATTATTACTAAATACAACACAGGTCACAGCAGAACATAGTAGGCATTAGAAGGTCAGCAAACTGCTGGGTGCAAGTGCAAAACAACCCCTCAGTCGCCTGGATGGCCCGGTGACCATGTATTTTTGCTGACATAACAAGCTTATAACTTTGTGATTTTTCATGTTATGAAACTTTGTACATAGATTCTTTACATAGAAATACTAGACACGTGTTTCGAGTTTCGCATGTACTAAAAGTAATGTTGTATATGTAAATCATAATCGTATATGCCTACTCGAATATGTGGAACCTAAATTTTCGTGCGCTGATTAGAGAGAATGAGGTCTCTTCTTTGGTCTAATTTGCACATATTATTCTCTTGTGTTTGTTAGTCTGTAAGTACAACACCAGTGGTGGCACAGTGAGACTTGCCCTTTTTTCCGATGGGAAAAATCATCCTATGACAACCCCCCCCCCCCCAAGAGGGCGGAGCGGGAGATAGTGTCAGACTCTTACTGACTAAAAAACCCATCCCGTTTCTTCAAGCCTTCATACCGGGCCCTTTCGGATAACCCTGGCCCCAGTAGGCTTCGACCCGGCTGGGCCCCTGCTGTTACTGACAACTTCTTGAGACGCGTGGGAAAAGTGCGCGCCGTCGAGGACTTGGGCTTGATCCGGATAGTTACCGGACGGCCGGACAGCGAGCTACCCATTGCTCTCTGTCCGCAGTGAGACTTGCCCTGAATTTCGACTTGTAAACCCAGCCAGGCGCATCACTTAGTGAAATTTATTTCATCACCACTGTTCTCAGAACGGTGAAGGAAAACAGTTAGGAAACGGCATGTCCCAGAACTGAAAATTTAAAGATGTGTATAATCAACCACCTTAGGACCAGTAGTGGATTGCGGTCCAGTTCCTCTCCTAGAGAGCAGGCCTGAGTACCTGTAGTTAGAACATTAAAAAGCTGATTATAAAGGTAGCAGGTAGGATACCCGTTAAGATCTACCAGACAAGTTGGTCTGTACAGTTATATCTGTCATGTAAATGAAACCTGCACAGTTGTATAACATACACGCTCCGGTTTACCTGTAAAACTGAACTGTTTTAGATTTAGTATGATTTAGATTTTGTACTTACATAAGGTAGCAGGAATACAAATGTTCTTCGGAATTCTTAAATTGGTCGTTAAAAACAGCCTTATACCAGATGACAGATGGGGTATTTTTATTAAAATCTTGCGACCTCCTCCAGTTTCAGACAAGTGTTACAAATCTTAGCTTTTCTATCGTATGAACGAGCCGTGCGCGAAATGCTTGAGCGCCGTTCGCAAGCGGCTCGCGAGCGGCTCGCGAACGGCTCGCGAACGGCTCGCGAACGGCTCGCGAACGGCTCGCGAACGGCTCGCGAACGGCTCGCGAACGGTTTGAGAGCGGCGCATTCGCCAGATCTGGATACACCATTACATAATGCATTTATTATGCACCTAAACCCTCTTCTTAAATCACTTTATTAATGAAAACCATATGATTACCCATTCAGATTTTTTAGAGTTTATCGGGAACATAACAGACGCGGTAACCTAGTATTTTTTTTTTAATTATGTAAAATCTCGTGTTACTGAGTTTGTTATGTGTACGGTACATGTACAGGCAAATAGCTAACACAGTAACCTAATTTCACTACTCGTTTTATTTATTTTCATACTTTTCCTTTATTTTGGTAGGTAAAAATCATCCAAATGACATCCCCCGCCTTTGGGCAGAGCGGGAGATGGTGTTAGATTCTTACTGACTAAAAAACTCACCCCGTTCCTTCTTGCCTTTCATACTGGGGCCGAGCTACCTTTCGGCGCTAACCCTGGCCCTAGTAAGCTTCGACCCAGCTGGGCAACTACTGTTGCTGACAACTCCTGAGGCGTGTGGGAACAGTGCGCGCCGTCGACGAATAGCTGCCGTAACGCTATTACCGCTGATTAGCATTTAACATAACATATAGTTAGTAACTTTTTTTTTCCGATATAAACTAATGCTAGACTGCGATCCCACCTGATAATAAGCAGTGATGTATCGTTTTTGGTGAAGTGTACTAGTTTATTAAGATCCTATTCACTCTAACCTTAAAGATACCCAAATTATAATCGAATGGGAAGACCGACGCAGGCAAATTTTTCTTTTAAGAATAAACATGAATTCAGTGGTTTTCGTCAACTCACATCTGACAACTCAACTGTAAGTAATCAGCTACCTCTGAGCCATACATGAAAGAGGTCCTTCAAGCCGGATAACATGTTATAAGTACGTATTGTCTATATTAACTCAACTCAAATCGGTCTAACTGGTGTCACACAAGAGCAGATCGCGTAAATAGGGTGCCAACGTACTTAACCAAAACCTGCAGAACATCGCATTTTTTTTTTAATCTTGTAAATTTAGGGACTTTTGCCCACAGTACGACCATGCCAGCCCCATCGTAACCTATAACAACTCAAGCTACTCAAGTAAACTTATCAACTTTTTTATTTCTTCGCAATTTATTAGGCAGTATATGGTATACGGAATTATTTGTAATACACTAACAACCTTACAGCTGTATTGCTCACAGCAACTTTTGTTCTTAGACTTTTTACAAAGCATAATTAATTTACCAAAAACAAACCTTCAAGATTTCAATGTTCTATCTAACAAACAACTCTGTATTTTATTACATCTATCTACATCAGTATAACGCGTCGTCAAGCACTTCCACCGGTCGATCCCAGCTTCCCTCCGCTATTATACTATCGCTTGCTTCGCATAGACTTCGTAATATTTAGAACTTCCAATTTAAATGTTTAAATTTTTAAAAGTCCTAAGAGATTGCCAGTGTTTTGCAATTCACTATGTATAATTTTATGTATGGTTTATTTTTTATATATTTTCTTTGTGTCCGCCATTTTTTCTCTGTTATTTTATTTTACTTACCACTACTTTTCCCTGCATCATTCATTGATTGACTGGTAGAAAATACCTACGGCGATAATTTTGCATCTGTACTTTTGTATGTATAAAGTGTTAAATAAGATAATTGGTTTTATTTAAGATTTCACTAACTCTTCTTTACTTATTTTTGCACACTACTGTCTACATCTCTTCTAATCTTTCCTTTCACAAGTCTGCTGGAAGAAATTTCTTTGTGAAATAAGCAGTACCTTTGTACAAAGTTTTTTGATATGTTATCTTCTTTTGTATTTTTGTGAATATATAAATTATAAAATAAATAATTAAAAACTCGATTAGGTACTATTAAGGTGGCTTCAAGGCTAGAGTGAATAGGCTCTTAAGAAACTAGTACGTCTCACCATCAACGATAGCATCACTGCTTACCATCAGGTGGGATTACAGTCAAGCAATAGTTTATACCAAATAAAAAATATAACGCGAGTAAAATACTCCTAACTAGTAAATATGCATGGGATGCACTTTGCTGATAAACGTTATCTTCTCAGTACAACTTTTAAATACATTTTATTTATAACTGACATACATAATGATGATTAATTCTAGCCTGTTAATTAACATTATTTTTAAAATAAGTATATACTAATGTGCATAAACAGCTGCTGATAAAAAATAATGACCTACCCACATAAAAGTAATAATATAAAATGCTGGGTTTTCCCGACTATTGTACGAGTATTTTGTTACTTTATCATTGCGTTGATTCTTATGGGGAAATCTGCACTATAATAAGATGTAAAGTTTGTTGTTTTGTTAATAGGAGGTAATATCTGAAAGTATCTACTGGTCCGATTGCGAATTTTTTTTATCACTGATAGAAAGCTGCTATATTCCTCAGTTACATAGGCTATTATTGTATGTACGTGAGCAAAGCCGCGGGCAAAAGCTAGTTGTTAAATAAAAGAAAAAGAGTGCACATAGAGAAATGTTACGTCACATACGGAATCCGCCCCGTGCTCTTCTTAATATCAATATTTAAATTGCTAATTACTGATTCATTGAAGTTATTAAATGAAGCAATAATTAGCATCATTTAATAAATTGAATGAAGCAGTATTTCTTTAGAAAACGGAAGAAGGAACCGAAATCTTTTGTGAAAAAAGCTAAAATTTAATCATTTTAGAAGTTATTTTCACAGAAAGATTGTTTCTATTTAGATTAGTAAAAAAATGTTTACAAAAATGTATGAATACAGGCAAAATGTATACAGGCAAATAACTAATTCCCTGCCGAAGTCTGTGTTTACCAATAGCTATTACAAGCCAACTCCGCACCGCTCTTGACTCTACGATGTACAATGCCCTTCACACCACCAGAAACAGAAACAGATGGAGGAACATCATAAAGGTTAAAGTGATGAAGCAGGGAGGTCACGACCCTCAGCCAGATTACAAGCCAACGTGCTTCACCGTCGGCATTATCCCGTCTCTTAGATAAAAAATAGTGGTCAAAATTGATTCAGACAATAAAAATGCGATTTTTGTTTGCCATAGCACTTGCACAAATCATTAGGACTATTTAAGCTACTCGGTTTTGCATTGTGCAAAGTGTACTAAAAAAAAAAAAGTTTTTCTTGACTAAATATTATGATATGATAATTGCGAACCGTACGCGTGTTTTTCGCGCACAGCTCGTTCAAGGCTACAGGCCGTAATAAATGTAATTAGTCCGTCTTTTAGATTATTCAAAAATAAGGGACGCGTATTTTTTATTTGTAAATTAAACCAAAAATGACAAAGATATAGCCCATTAAAGTTACGTGTAACATCACGCCGTGCTACATTTTTCGCACGGGGTGACGTCACACGTAATTGTAATGGGCTATATCTTTGTTATTTTTTGTTTAACCGAAAAAAGAAAAATACGTGTCCAATATTTTTTTATAATCTAAAATACGGGCTAAATAAAATGTAATTATTTTGACCCTGGACACTACCCTATTGTCTCGTAAAATGCCCGGTTTTAATACAGATACATGTAATAAATCTGTAGAAGTTTTTAGTTTTTCGCGCATCACGTAAAATGTACGAAATCGATGTAGATAACTTTTTTACATTAATATTGTATGTAACTTGATATTATTTGGGCTTTGTTTCATCGCAATCGATTGACTATATCGAAAGCTATACTACATTCTATCATTGACAGCGGTACAAAGTTCGCTGGGTCAGCTATTACAAAATAAGGTTCTATGGTAGAGGCTCTTTATACTAATGATGAATTTACAAACATCTTACAAAGCCGTTATCATCTTGTTATTTCACATTTTGATATGCATAGCTCGGAGCCATTTCCTCCGAAAGCGTCACGTATTTAAGCTGTATTTATCTTGTATATTAATTGTACCTAACAAAGCGTTAACGGTGGTATTATTAACACATGAGAAATACTCACGAAACAGATCACTTCTCTGTTCAAGATGGTACGCACGATTAATTTGTTGTTTTCATTGACAAGTTTATAACAGTCATGAATTTGATTATGTTTAACGTGATATATCTTTATTGGTGTGCTACTACATTAGACTAACGCACCCGTGAGCCACGCCGGATTTGTACGCAAAGTCGCATGACGTGGTGTCGCGTGGCGTGATGTCGCATGGCGTGACGTCGTGTGGCGTGGTGTCGCGTGGCGTGACGTCGCGTGGCGTTGCGTCGCGTGGGGTGGAGTCACATGGCGTGTATCAAGTGTAGCCCTACGAGTCTAGTTGCCATATAAAATGTATGGAAACCGACGCGTTCAGATCGGCGTAAATAGTCCACATGTGCGCAGTGTAGTACCTTAAAGTTTGCCTTTTTTTTGTTATGTGGCACTAGTTGTATCTTTGTGCCAACTTCGAATTACGTTATAGGTCTCATGCAGATGTAATCGGGGGCAAAAGTTGTAATACAACTAAACAAAGTTGAGATTAGTTGCAATCTCCTATTCAGAATTTTCAATTCTGTAAATTATTCGTCGACACCACGAAACTGGGTCTTCTCGTAACATATTTGATTTTATATTAAGCAGAGTATGGCAACGCAGTTATAAATTGTTCTATTGAATAATGGACAAAGTTTGTCCCTATTTGGGTCGGATTTTATGACCTTATTTTGCGCGGTAAATATTATTGTTGAATTAAAGCCATTTTTTGCATAATGTCTGGGTCGATAGAGGACGTTATACGTCGTAAAAACAAGCTAAAAACGTATCCCGGACCATAGACAAAAAAAAACGTCGTTGCTTTTATGGGCCCTTTATAGAATAACTACGAGATAATTGTTGATGAAATTATTAAGTGTCCACATGTCACCATGGAATATACCGGTGAAATAATTTATTGATTTGTATCCAATCAAGCTCATGGCCAGTCTAAGCAACACAAAATCGTCATAATTGGCAAGCAAAGCAGCAAAATTTTGTTCGAAAATTTGCTATCACTGTTTGACGGTACGATTTTCAAAGTGACTCCAATGCGGCATGTCACGGGTTAGATTCCCGCACGAAAGTAATTTCTATATACATAAATTCTGTTCTAAGTGTCTTGTTTATGTGTGTTTACAGGTTACGTAATGACCCCTATGTAGCTATAGGAGTAATTCCTAGAGTTGAGCAACGCAATTTTATTTATTATTTGTTGTTATAGTGGCAGAATAAATAAACACAAATAATGGAAAAGATTCTCAGAAAATTTTCAGAAGTCAATATTTTACCAAAAACGGAAACGAAACGGTTTCTGTCTACGGTACGCGTAACCTACATGCATGTCCGACTCGCACTTGGCCGGTTTTTTTTATATACACCTTTGACCAATGAATTGAGTAAGAACATTACACAAACAAATCCCTTCTTTAGTTAGACAAATCCGTAATGTTCCACCTTCTGAAGAAAATAACTAGGACAACTAAATATTTGGACAGACAGACACAAAATGTTTTCCATTTGTCGAGGCAGTAAGATATAGGGTACATTGTAATTTCCATCCCATTGGCCTAATTCTTATTGCTACGCTTCCTCACACTAATCCAAGGAAAGGTACGTTTGAGGAGATTTGTGAAGTAGGAAGAGTGCCAGAAAACGATAATGTAAACGTATATTTTTGTTACAATTTTCTGGCAGTATTTCTACTACCTAATCTTTTTTTTTAGTTGGGAAATCATCTAATGACATCTCACGCCCTTGGGCGAAGCGTGAGGGCGTGTCAAACTTTTATTGACCAAAACTCACTTTTGTTCCTTCATTGCCTTCGGTGCAAGGGCCCAGGGTTCACTTTCACACAACCCATGACCCCAGCAGGCTTCGACCTTTTTTTTATGGTGGGAAAAAATCATCCAATGACAGCCCCCGCTCTTGGGCGGAGCGGGAGATAGTGTCAGACTCTTAATGACTAAAAGATCCACCCCGTTCCTTCTTGCCTTCATACCGGGACTCGAGCTGTCTTTCGAAACTAACCCTGGCCCCAGTAGGATTCGACCCGGTTGGGTCCCTACTGTTGCTAACAACTCGTTGAGGCGCGCGGGAACAGCGCGCGCTGTCGACGACTTGGGCTTGGTCCGGACAGTTACCGGAAGGCCGAACAGCGAACTACCCATTGCTCAATGTCGAAGCCTACCTTCGACCTTGCTGGGCCTCTAACGGTTTACTGAAATCTAGAGGGGCGCGTGGAACACTAGGCGCCAACGACAACTTGGCCTCGGTCCGGACGGTTACTGAACCACTACCTACTCTATGACCGTTATATTGGAGAAAATCTATGTAATATCGGGATCAAAAATGCAGCTGTGCTTTAAAGTGGAGGCAGCCTGTGGTGTCTAAAATGTCTTTATAGAAGAGTGATGAAAGTGGGAGAATCTAAAATATTAAATTTAAAAGTAACAGTAAGTATTTAACTTTTATGCATCAATGCGTAAAAGATCTGCGTCCCTGGTGAGCAGGATGCTGGCCAGTTCCAACTGAACCCTGGGCATGATTAGTGATAGGCTGGACTGCTATGTTGTGAACCGTTGCTCCAGTATCCTGACTTAAGTGGGAAGGACACATTGCTCGCAGAATAGATGAGCGATGGGGACAAAATTTTCTGGAGTGGAAACCACGTATCGGATGCAGAACGCAGCGTTGGAAGACCTCACACAAAAAGGACTAATGAATTGGTGAGAGTCGCGGGAATCCGATGGATACGAGACGCATAAGACTGGTCATTGTGGCGACACTTGGGGGAGGCCTTTGTCCAACAGTGAACGTCTTTGGACTGAAATGATGAATGATGATGAGTGTCCTACGACAAACAATGTAGAACTATCATGGCAAGAAATTCATCCGTCTTGAATGAGAACATGGCAAAATAATTTTTTTTAATAGTAAATGTTAGCAGACCCTCATCACTATAAAGAGGATCAACTTCATTCGAGTGTACAGTTAAAGGGTTATATCAACCTTGACTATAAACATACATTTAACTGTGCATTAAAATTTGGCATCTTGGAATTTACAATGTTTCCGGCTTGGGGAGATACTTACGCCTATCGTCAACATCGAGCTTGGTTTAAAAGCTTGTTGCTTCTTCTAACGCAATCCAACGTGATGTTCGATGAAGAATTAATGCAAAAAAAGAGAGATAACGTCTGAAAACTCTGTTGGTATTCGGTAAATAGGTTAACTGGTAGAGAATGCCTAAGGCATTAAGTCCGCCTTTGTACCTTTGTGTTGCATGAAGTTGTAATAAATAAATAGGCTCTTAATACACTAGTGCGCCTCATCATCAACGATTGCATCACTGCTTACCATCAGGTGGAATCTCAGTCTAGCACTGGTTGCGGAGACCTCTCGCGCCGCCGCCGCCGGGATCCCGATCCCGCTTTCCGGCCACCGTAGGTGCGGGCTTGCGGACAGTGAGCAATGGGTAGCCCGCTGTCCGACCGTCCGGTAACTGTCCGGACCGAGCCCAAGTCGTCCACGACGCGCACTGCCTCAAGGAGGTGTCAGCAACAGCAGGGTCCCAGATAGGTCGAAGCCTACTGGGGCCAGGGTTGTCCGAAAGGGAACTCAAGCCCCGGAATGAAGGCTAGAAGGAGCAGTGTGGGTCGTTTATTCAGTAAGAGTCTGACGCTTTCTCCCGCTCCGCCCAAGAGCGGGGGTTGTCATTGGATGATTTTCCCACCATAAAATAAAGTCAAGCACTGGTTTATATCATTAAAAAAAAACTCGATTAAACTTGTTTCAGGAAATACGTGTTTTTAATTTTAATTAATACGTGTGTAAAAGGTTCACAATTTTGGTTTAAAATAGACTCTCATCTTATGTCAAACCACCGCATGGGTTTGAGGACGTTTTAGATGATTGTAAGAAAGAGAAACTTGGGCACTTGGAACGCTAGGTAAAAAAGGAACATAGGTGTGGTTTTAGTCATTAAAAGTCTGACATGCCCTCCCGCTCCGCCCAAGCCCAGGAGATGTAATTAGTTGATTTCCCACTTAGAAAACAAGACAAGCAACCTGCAGTGCACCAAAACAAACTTTTTGGTATAGATATCCATTGTCAAAATATACAACACACTTTTTCCAGCTATCTGCACAGTGTAACACAGTGTCAGTGCGAGTGGCACTCGTACGTACAGTTGGGTGGGCAGTGTACGATTGTTAAGCGAACTTAATGTTATAAGCCGATGCATCCGCCTGTGACGTCGATACGCGACGTCATATGATATTCGCCTATGTTTTGTGAAGCTTCGCATTTAGGTATTTAAAAATTTACTATAGTAGGCGCCAGATAATTGGAATACCTGAAGTACATTGACCTTTTCCTAATATCTCTGCATAGGTATCGGAAAAACAAACAATGAACTGCTTTTCATTACTAGATCATGTAAAGGATCACGATAATGTCGATTCAAGACAGCTTTATGTCTCTATTTCCGTTTTTTTAAATAAAAATGACAATGAATGTAGGAGGTTCAATGACCCTTATTCCACGGTTATCTGGCTCCTACCTTAGTCTCATCAACAACCGCTCTTACGTGGTTATGACGTCATTATAAATCTTTCTCTAGATATTTTGGATAAACAGCTTCTTCATCTTGGATATTATCTAGGCTAGGAGAATCAAAACATTGAGTAAAACTAATCTAGTAAAGACCTCTAAAGATATTTTATTTTACGTGAAATTTGGCCCTTCATAATGAAGTACTCGTATATTAAAAAAATAATAAAGTACATCCGTGCCTTGCACATGTAATCGAGATTCTGAATGAAGAAAATTTAATTGAAAAACTTTTAGGGTTTTAATACACGTATTTCCTGAAATAATTTTATTGAAATAGTCGAGTATTTACTCGTATTTTTCACGGAATTACGGTTCGATAATTGAATGAAATCCGCGCCAACAGAGTTTTCAGGCATTTTATCTCTTTTTTCGCTTTGCCTCTTCTTCAAACATCGCGTTGGATTGCGTTAGACGAAGCCACAAGCTTTTTACAACATTAACAATAGGTGAGCGAGGAAGGGGCCCTCTTAACTCTTAAATATTACAAAACTAATTCTGTTAAATCTGTAGAGACATCTATGACCCCATTAATACTAACAATACAAAATCCTACATGGCAGTATCACAGTTCGATTAGAACATATACAACTACCCCCGACCTGACGCAACACCCGTCTGGTCGAAAGATACTTCCTTTTCAACAGAACTTGTCGGGATTTTACATCATATTCTGGATATTCTACAAAAATCTATAAACTTATGTTACAATGTTTACAGGGCACCACGTAATAATATTATGTTAAAGTTCCCTGTTTGTGCCTAACCTAATCGTATGTATTTACTATAGGTACTTACTATTAAAGTAAGTACAGTTAGACTGAATTATATGTAGATATAATTTAAGACACTTACAATAAAGTTTTATTTACTTAATCGTATTCAGGTATAATTTATCCCACCAAAAACATACCTGTTAAAAAGGGGGCCAAGTTCCTATCAGCTAATTGTTCGCCTAAAAAAGGGTTGAAATCCAATCCAATGCCAAGTTTAGATGCACTTTAAAATCGATCATAATCATCTTCATCAACTGCCTGACCCACTGGTAAACATTTGCCATTCCCAAGACTCGCCACCACACCCAGTCCTCCGCCCTCCGCTTCCAGCCACTACCCGCCACCGTATTCACGTCAACAGATCATCTGGCCGAAATTCATTTTACCATACACCCAACTTAAAATATAGTATAGTTGTGAAAATATGTAGGTACTTGGTTAAAAATATCTAAAATTATAAAACTTCTAAATTTGAAATTGGCATACTGCTTTAGTACTAGTATATAATTACGTAGGTACAATTTTATCTCTGTACTTGCAATAGGCACTGAACTACAGGGGGTCAAAAGTGGGTCGAAACGGTTCGTGTAAGTAGAGCACGGCATGCGCGCGGCCTGTTGCTGGAACTTGGCCTGCGCACTACCGTGCGCTTAGATAGAAACAATACAATCAAATGTAAAAAACTAAACAGGCCAGTTAAATTTCATTGTACATTAATTTGCGGAACAATTTTTGTAATTGAGTTTGCATACAAGTCTTCTAAATCACTGCAACTATTAACAAGTTAACCTCCCAGTTCTCGAGAACAGTTCATCATGCTGGGGAGTAGAAAAGAGTAATAGTACCCCAGGGGTATATAGGTAAAGCTACGGAATCTGATTTTACCGAATAATTGCTCTCAATTCCACAACAGTATATTTTGTTTCGCAAGATTTGAATTAAAGCTTGATCTATTTTCATCCTACAAGAGTAATAAACAGCTACGCCAATAATAATTTTCGGTCTTGTTCCAAGCAACAACTTAAGAATAAAATTGTCTTGTTTTTAAATAATGAAAACAAACTTAATTTACTCATCCATTCATTACCATTTCAATAAATTATTATTATTTCAGTTAACAGACGCCCACTACTCTTTTTCGAATTGAAAGGCCTCCCCCAAACCTTGCCATAACTACTGATTCTGTGTTTATCTATTTATTAATCAAAACACTAAATTCAACATAAAAGTACAAAAGCGGTCATTAATACCTTAGGCATTCTTTGCCAGTCAACCAAGGGTGGTGAAGAGAAAACATGGCTGGTGCATAAAAAAAAAACAAAAGGAACCAAAATTATGTACAAATACATACCTATCAGGTCCTAATATTAAAAAAAAGGTTCTCAGGACCTACCACGTTCTACCTGGTCATCTTTAAGTTTGTCTGAATGTTCATCTTGAGACGCTGTGGTATGTGAAATGGAAAGGTACCACACGATTTCCCGAACGATGCCCAGCCGAATCGACATCAACGAAGGACCAAAGCGGTCAATGTAATTCGACGTACCTACTCGTAGCTGAACCATTTGTTCAATACGTTAAATACCTCATCTTCGCCAGTCTACAAAAACGTCAAACTTCATTGCAGCTGTAAATAGTATAAGAAAAATGACGTCTCTCTGCCTTAGAGCCCCGCTGCAGGAGAATAGGTTTCGAAGTCTAATTCTGATTGAAGTCGGACTGCCATAGAGCCGTTTTGTACAAAATACTTTAGCACGTCGATGTACCGATACTCAATCCGACACCGTTAAAGAGACTGCAGTAGAGCCGAAATCTCAAACAAATTGAAGGCTTTCTTGTAATCTACAAACGCTAAAAGAAGAGGTAGGTAATACTTTTCGTACATCTTACATCTCTCTTCATTTACTTCCGTGAAGTAATTTAAGTTTTTTTTTTTTTAAAGGCTGCACCAGCACACTCTCCCTTACTCATTGTTTACTTTATAGAACAACACCATACCTAACATAAGGTACATATGAAATACAGGTATCACTAAATGAAAACCCAGCACAATATAATTATGTCTCTCAAAATACTTCGCACTTTGACAAAGTTATATCACGTTACGGATAATAAACGAGACACAGCTCTTAGGACATACGCCATTCTCTGTATTATCCTGCTTCCAACTTTTGTTTTACCTGCGTCATATTCTCCTCAAGACTATCTACTCTACTCTAAGAAACGAAGTTTCTTCAAGAAAGCAAAATCTAGTAAAAGCTCACTCAATCACTGTACAGACAGAAATATAAAATGGAGTTAAATTGAGAAAATGTCATTGGTGTAAAAATTCTATTCGACTTAGACGGCTAGAATCTGACTGACTGGTAGAGAATGCCTAAGGCATTAAGTCCGCCTTTGTACCTGTGCGTTGCATCAAGATGTAATAAATAAATAAATAAATAAAAGAAAATGCACTTAAAGATATTTTAAAATTCAGCCACTGTTTAAATATCTAAGTATGAAAAAAGAGGACCAATGTTGTTAAAAGCAAAGATTTTGTACCTACGTTTACAAACATGCGATCAGGTTCAAATAGGGTGTCAAATAAATTATGTTAGATTTTTTTCCTAAGCAGTAATGTCCCACTGCTAGGCAAATGCCTTCCCCAAGTTTTTCCTTCTTGTAAATGTTTATAAATTGTGCAGATAGGTTTTTAAAAAACACTTTTACACGTCAAGTTTTTCTTCAATTTAAATCAGATAAGGCCGGACCTCGATCTTCCTGGTTGATCTCGATGACGCTTTTCACCACTGTTCGAAAAGTTTTGCCCGAAGTCATTGTGTGTATGACTTGTAAATGCTTAGCTATTTAATAGTATAATTTGACACCAGTGGAGAAAGTTTGACATTGCGACCGAGGAGAAATTCACTCGCTAGAGAGGGTGTTTTGGAACTTCCTGCAGCAGTGTGCTGCAGTGATTTTCCATATGTAACAAACGACATCTTTCAATACAATTACGAAGGAAAGAAATTAATGGAGGTTAATGCATAACTCTTGTGAGTCGCTTAGAGCCCAGTGTGATATGATAAATACAATTGGTAGTGGCGGCGATCCCATGCATTTTTCCGCACTAGTTCGGAAAACAGTAAATTTCGTGCCTAAAAGCGGAGACCGAGTTTTCAAGTAAGTAAGATTATTGGAAAAGAATTAATTGCATTCTTTCATACACCATGTAATCTTTAGTCAAATAAAAAACGATTGGCCTGGACATAATCTTTTACGATTCAAAAGAATTGCTGCTCAAAATCGAAATAAAATCTAACAAAAAGCGCTATGTAGTTAGCTGTGTGAAAACTCGATACTAAATCAATGGTGACAGCTGGAACCCGGGCTGGACAAAGTGAGCCGACGTTTATATAGATTGTATTAGTACCTATGTATGCTATAGGTACCTATTGCAGCTCAGCTAGTGGAGAATCGCGGATATTTGGATTTCAAATTGATATCGAGACTAAAGATGGAATGGATGTATGTATGTATGATGGAATGGATGTGTGTGTAATGTATTACGATTAAAATTACATCCCATGCTTTCCCAACATAATAAACCAGCTTTTGCCCGCGGCTTCCCTCGCGTACATAAAGTATAGCCTATGTCACTCAGGAATAAAGCAGCTTTCTATAGGTGAAAAAAAATTCGCAATCGGACCAGTACTTTCAGAGATTACCTCCCACAAACAAAAATTTTCTCCATAATATTATTAAAAAAAATAGCAATTAATTGAAGGTGACGTAATGCAAATGCATCATAAATAAAAATGTGTAATTGCGTCTTATGTAACTAAGCCGAGCCTGTATTTCAGGACGCTACAATACCATACTAATATTATAATTATAATAGTAGTACTGCTCAAACAAATGAAAGTATTTAAATGACCTTTGGCACATGGGTAGACCATACCCTGGAAACATCAACATCATCATTTCAGCCGAAAGACCATCGCTGTTGGACATAGGCCTTCCTCAAGTGTCACTACAATGAACGGTCCTGTGTGTCTCGCATTCATCGGATTCCTGCAACCCTTATCAGATCATTGGGCCACCTTGTAGGAGGCCTTTCAACACTGAACCTTCCGGTACGTGGTAGCCATTTCAGAACCTTTCAGCCCCAACTGCCTCCGCCAATCTGTTCTGCGAGTTGGTACTTAAGTTTGGCGGCTCCTTCGGATTTTTTCATTCCTGATTCGTTCGTACGAGGAAACTCCAGGCCTTTCCATTGCCCTTTCGGTGACTTAAAGCCTTCTGATGAGACCCATTTTGAGCGACTGGAATAGACCATTAAATTTTTGTCGAGCGTATCTATCTCTTTGAGATTTTATTAATATCACGCGAAAAATTGAACTTGTATTGATAAATGAAATTTTGATTGATTATGAAAAGAATTTTCCAATATACAGTAAAAATGTAAAATCTCACAAATATATGGTAATTACTGTATACATATCTTTTGATTTATTCAGAAAGTTCCATTTATTTGTACTGGTTCGTCATTGCAATCAAAAGTTGTTACAAAGAGTACAATCAAGTCGTAGAGATTGAAAATTAATACAATAAATAAAACGATTTCTGGTTTATTTCGAAGCTTTGTTTACTTAAATATCAATGTATGGAGGCACATCGACGGATATGGAACATCCTGCAAGCTACGAAGCAATATATTCAATGAAATTTATTATTTAATTTTTATGTTCATACATTTGAATACGTGGGATGTGTATTGTGGTACACAGGGCTGCTTCTTTTTTGGAAGGTGTGAATTCATCTAATGAGTTTTCCCGCTTTTGGATGGAGCAAGAGGGTGTGACATGCTTTTACTGACTAAAACCCAGTATATACCTTTAGTTACCCTTTGCGTTCAGAACTTCCCCGTGGCCTTAACATCGGTCCCTCTGAGGCTCTACGTTTTCCTGACATCTTTTTGAGGCGAGCATGGAGTACTGTGCGGCGTCAACGACTGAGCTCGGCCCTTACCGGACGCCTGGACAGCGAGCTACCCATTGCTCGGCATCCACAAGCCCGCGCCTATGGCGGCTGGAGCTCACTCTGCGACTCCTGAAGCCCGGGGCGTCTCTAGTCGCGGTGGCTGGGACGAGAGGATGTACTTTCCGTCATTCTTACGACCGTCTTCTTTGCTAGAATTAAATATTACGGACTTGCAGGAGGTGACCGCATCTGTTGCGGGATTGTTGGGCTGCTGGCCACTGGAACGCAAAACATTGTTAGCCACTGGGAAGCAAAGGGCAAATGAAGGAACACAGGTGGATAATCCACCTGTCGTCGCCAGTCGTCGTAAAATCTGACTCTCTTACACCATCCAGAGAAGGTATTCGAAGTTTTCCCAACAAAAAAAAAACAATGCCAATGGTTTTGTCGGATATCAATTAGAATTGAGTTTAATCTATAAAATTACAAAAAAAAAAAAATAGTTTTTAATTGTAGAAACGGTACTAAAATTGACCCATTTTGACATAATTATGTATTTTGACTAACTAGCAGCTTGTCCGGTGTGATGTAGCTACTAAAATAGCTACAATAGCTTTAATACTACCTACACCGGGCCCCTTAATATTTTATTGTTTCTTTAAGTTTCGTTCCAAGTTAGATTCTAGGATAGGTATTTCTCAAATGCCAAAGCGGTCCTTTTAATTTTTAACGAGTTTATACCTAAGGGTACAGGAAACCCTAGCGAAGTTGCTAATCTGCAATAGTTAACGCTTGTAGAAAGCTTCAAATGTACGGGAATGACGTCGTCTTATCGCTCAGTCACGTGGTCAGAACAAAAGAATTGGCGGCAACGTCAACTCGAAGCGTTCGACGCAAGCGAAACGGTTGTAACTTGGCTAGGGGGGTTGAGTTGATATTCAGAAACATACAATGTTAGTTTTTTTTTGGTTTTGAAACTTAAGGTAACGATATCTTAAGTTTTTTTTTTTGTTTTCTTCAATGTTTTGTGAACCAAAATAAATGTTTTTCTATATTTCTTTCTTTCTATATTATACGAATGAATTTGGAAAATCGCGGAGGCACGTTTTTTAATTTATTTTATAAATTCTTGATTCAAAAAACTAATAAGATATTATATTTTTTCCTCAACCCACAGAAGCTTTAACAAACTTGTCATGTTTTTTTTAATAACGACGTTCATAAACCATCGCCATTATCTTGATCGACATTTCCTTATGTTTCACTGTAAAACTACGAAACGCTACGACGTTCAAAATTATGATATCAAAATAAATTTGTGATTTATAACGCACTTGTTTGAAATATTATTACGGAACTCACCGGGTACACATTGCATAAACAAATTCTAAAAATAGTTTTTTGATATAAACGTATACGAAACCAAATGTTTTACCAGTTTATTAGTTTTAGACTTCAATTTCTGACTGCCTCGTTAATCTTGTACTTGCAAGCGTGATTGCTAAGCGCGGGGTCCCAGATTCAGGCAATAACTGCTTTAGTATTTTTCCATTAGGAATTACTTTGTAGCTGCCCGGAATTTAGAAGTTGGTGGTATGAGACACCCGTTTTTTAGAAAGCAAGTAAAACCATTGGTCCTGTGCCTGATGCACAGAACAGAGGAATCTTCTGTTTTGTGGCCTGATGTGTTTGCGGTCAAGTCGGATTGCCGACTGATCGGACTATGAGAGTGAAAGAACAAGAGTGCATCTGTATTTCCGCACATACTTGTGTACTATAATACCTCCTCCTTACTTCGCTAATCTCTGTTGATATTGGCCACCACGATCGAAATTCGGTCGGGAGGATTATAGTTTCAGACTTATCGTTGTTATTCGCTCAAGCGTTTTGGAATATCAATCTGCCGAACATAGTCCCAACTCTATTGTGTATGGCTTCGAGGCATACTTACTGCATCCGTTTAGGAGACAGCTGAATCAATGTACCTAAGTACTTGGAGCGGCTGGAATTGATTTGGCTCACAAGTTAATATGTGGGATGTTGACTCGGCGCAATGATCGCCGGTAGTCATGTCAGTCAATTGCTTAAGGCCACGAGCTTTGACTAACATCTCAAGATGCTCACATTAGGCGGCCATGTGCTTGAGCCTCTTCTTTTTCTTCTGTTGATCATTATTAAAGCACTTGCGACACAGTTAAATGGATAAGGAGAAATGTAATGTATAATGATGCTTTTATACAGTCATCATCATTCCAGCCGATACACGTCCACTGTTGGACATAGGCCTCCCCCAAGCGTCGCCACATCGAACGTTCCTGTGCGTCCCGCATCCATCGGTTTCCCGCTACCTTCACCAGGTCATCATCGTTTTTATACAGTGTTATTCGTAAAACACTAGCAACCTCTTAAGACCATGAACATCATAGACAACATCTATTGTTTCGTAACTTCTAAAAATGTATCATATCTTATCTAATCAGATTTTCAAACAAAAATAAAAATATTTAAATTGAACGTTCTAAATATTATGAAGTCTATGCAAAGCAAGCGATAGTACAATAGCGAAGGGTAGCTAAACATGAACTTGACCTATTTACGGGCGACTCTCACTAGTCAGTCGGTCGCCTTGTTGTGATTGCGTCGCGCCATAAATTTTCTTGAAGTGAAAATCGGCAGTGCCGACGTAGTTAACTTTACATGATGGTGTATCAATATTCTAAAGTCGAATACACGGAAATGGTGCGAATGCTTGCTAGGTGTGGTTACAATGTTTCGGAAGCCTGCTTTCTGTTAATTACGAGAACAGTGCACGGAAGCCGTAAGTAGATACAGCAAAATACAGAGTTGAAATGTTTTAGATAGAACAACGAAATCTTGAAGGTTTGTTTATGGTAAATGTGTTAGGTTTTGTAAAAAGTCATAGAACAAAAGTTGTTGTTTATGATGTTAGTATCTAATATTATTAAAGTCATGCAAGGTTGTAAGTGTTTTAAAAATAATGCTGTATATTTGTACGTTTTCGTACAATACCTTTTTTTATGGTGGGAAAAAATCATCCAATTACAACCCCCGCTCTTGGGCGGAGCGGTAGATAGTGTCAGACTCTTACTGACTAAAAGACCGACCCCGTTCCTTCTAGCCTTCATACCGGGGCTCGAGTTCCCTTTCGGATAACCCTGGCCCCAGTAGGCTTCGACCCGGCTGGGTCCCTGCTGTTGCTGACAACTCCTTGAGGCGCGCGGGAACAGCTAGCGCCGTTTCGTCCAATACCTGATGTTAGGATTTCACGCGGACAACGTGACAATAATAACTTTCACGCGGCAATTTAAACTAGTAAATTAGGTTTTTGGCACAAAGTTAAACGTCTAAATTAGAATGACACGTGTTTGTTGATTAACGTTTTTTGCTCAGACCGTGATGATTTACGTGACAGAGGATAGACTAAACCGTTTTTTACGTGACTGGCGTCATGTTTTGATTCATGTCCAAAATTATGTGGAACTAGCCAAATGTATGGAAAATCTCGGATATATATTTTTTTTGTCTTGGATAGGTAACTTAGCGAAACTTATATTATAGATCTCATGATTTCTGTATCCCTAATCATCATCATCATAATTTCAGCCGAAAGACGTCTATTGCTGCACAGAGGCCTCCTCCAAACGTCGCCATAGCGACCGATCCTGTGCGTATCGCATCCACAGCATCTCCACGACCCTCACCAGGTCATCGATCCACCTTGTGAGCCTACCAATGCTGCGTTTTTCGGTGCGCGGTCACCACTCTAGAACATTTCAGCCCCATTGACCATCTTTTCTACGAGTAATGTGCCCTGCCCACTGTTCCTTTAGTTTGACGATTCTTCCGGCTATGTCAGCGATCTGTAGCTCTAATCCCTATATAGGGTGACTGGTAATTAGTGACCGATACTTAAACACGTGATTGTACTCATGATTATAGACAAATTTCACAAAAAAAACTTTTTTTTATACTCATTAGCTTTATCACAATAACAAAACAGCTCATTCATGCTCGCGCATGCGACCTCTGAGCTGTTAACCGCGTAACGCCGTTGTCTCATGTACCTCATCTACAATAGTGATGTTCCCGCCCCGCTTGCAAACCCATCGATGTCAGTGTGGATTACATGTTCCGTTTAAATAATATAAGTTAAATAATGAGTATATAAAAAAGTTTCTTTGGGAAACTTGTCTGTAATCATGAGTTCAATCACGTGTATAAGTATCGGCCACTAATTACCAGTCACCCTATATATTCGTTACAAAAATATCTTTCGATCACGGTGATACAGACAGTTCATGTACAAAAGATTCGGCTAGACTTCTAAAGTGGTTGCCCATACGTCAGCGCAGAGAGCAAAGGGCGCTCACCACTTTATTTTCGTTTCTTGATTCTCCTAATTCCCCCAGTTATTTAGCCCCTCACTTTCAGTACATTTGCGCTAACCACAATAGAAATCTGCGCTCATCTCATAACCGCCTTCTCCATTGTCCCACTCATCGGACTGACTTTCTTCACTATTCCTTCTTTATTCAAGCTATTTCTTTGTGGAATGCGCTTCCTCAGGAGATCAGGATGGTAACAAGCAGATTTACATTCAAAATCAAAGTTCGCGAGTTGATTTGTAAAAGGTTGGCAGTAGTTTCATCACAGCGTTAATGTTTTTCTATTGTCGATTTGGACCAATTATTTGACTATTGTAGTGTATTAATTTGAGTATATATTGTATAGTTGTATATATTTATTTTATGGTTTATTAGTATATCTATTCTATGGTCTATTAGTGTCTCAATCCTTGTATTTGCCTTTTTCTCACTCTTTTATTGCACTTACCACTACTTTTTCTCCGCATCACCCAAAGGTTGACTGGAAGAGAATGCCTAAGGCATTAAGTCCGCCTCTGTGCCCATGTGCATAAAGTGTTAAATAAATGAAAGCGAGCTTAATTCAGCAATGAGTTTTCACCCAGCAATGTTTTGAGTTATTAAGTTTGATTAATTATGAAACAATCTGCCACCATTTTAAACTAACAACTGTTCAACTAGGTCAAACACAAAAGACATTCAAGTACTTACCTATTGAAATAACACCTTTCTAATTAGGTACACTTCTGTACTTACTGGAGGTACTTATTAAAATGTCAGATTTGTAACGCAAATAATATTACTGAAGTTTTTTTTATATTTCAATGCTGACCGACACGCTACTCGGTACCTACTGAGACCTCAACTATATAACATTACAACCACAAACGTTACATTTGAAAATATGCGGTAGTTTTACGTTTTATATGGCTTACCTATATTATTTTTGTTTGGTAATAAACATGCTTTTCTGAACAGAGAATAAAGCAAGAACTAAGTACATTAGACCGATACACACGTGTTACACGCCTGATTTGTACATAGAATGACGTCGCGTGGCTTCGCATGGCGTATATCAAGTGTAGCTCTACAAGTCAGATTTCCATATAAAATCGTTGGAAACCGACGTGCTCAGATAAGCGTACGTGGTACACGTGTGAGCAGTGTACTATTAGAAGGAGGCGGTACGGCGTGGTCGTGTCGAATCTTAAGAGGGCTTTTTTACGCGGTAAATCATCAAGAGTCTAAAACTTTCACTGACAAAAACCCAAAATGTTCCTTTAGTCGCCCTTTTTGCGGAAGCGGTAAACTCTTCAAATTTTCTGCAGGTCTCGCAAGCATCGACCTCGCCCTGTTCATTTTGTTAACATCTCTTTACGGGAGAGAAGAACTAGGGTTACCAACGTGACACAGCCCAAAAACACGCCAAACTTAAGTGGCAGTGGGTAGGGCACATTGCTCGCAGAACAGAATGATGACAATGAAGTTTTTCTTTTTTTCCCACAACTATCACACAACGCCGTCTAGCCCCAAGCTGAGCAGAGCTTGTGTTATGAGTACTAGACAACTTATATACTCACTTATATATTTCTAAATACATACATACTACAGATAAACTACACCCAGACATAGAATAATATGATTGTGCTCATCACACAAACATTTGTCCTGGGTGAGAATCGAACCCACGACCTCTGGCATAGTAGTCAGGGCCACTAACCACTAGACCAACATGCCAGTCAAAGTCAGTTGAAACTTTCAACTGACCTTTCAACTTGAAAGGTACTGAAGTAGGCTAAAGGTGGATTGATGACGTAGTGAGGATCGCTGGAATCTAATAAATGCGAGACTGATAAGACTGTTCGTTGTGGTGACATTTGGAGAGGCCAATGACAACAAGTTTTTCTGCATCATCAGATAAATGATGATGCTGATGATCCAAATTTGTGCCAATGAGAAGACACGATTCAAAAACAAATATTAAAACATCTAAACGTATAGACTAACATTGAAAATATTACTGAAATAGGTTTCATTAAACGCTACGACATAACTCACACTGTAATGCATGATCCAGAGGGATTATTACCTTGAATTATTATGTTAAAATGCTGAATATGTATGTTAGTTTACATAGTATTATTACGTAACATCGTTGTAACAATGGTGAGCTAATTTACTTATTTAAACGTAGGAGAGTTATGCTATATAACATAATCAACCTTATAATGTTTCTACTGCTGGGACTCAGGTCTTCTCCTGATTCATCCGACTTTTGCGAAGCAGTAATGCTCGCTAAGGAGGTGGCCGACCGCATCAGACAACGGCGCTCTCGCCGCCGCCGCCGGGATTCTGATCCCGATTTCCAGCCACCGTAGGCGCGGGCTTGCGGACAGTAAGCAATGGGTAGCTTGCTGTCCGGCCGTCCGGTAACCGTCCGGACCAAGCCCAAGTCGTCGACGGCGCGCGCTGTTCCCGCGCGCTTCAAGGAGTTGTCAGCAACAGCAGGGGCCCAGCCGGGTCGAAGCCTACTGGGGCCAGGGTTATCCGAAAGGGCGCTCGAGCCCCGGTATGAAGGCTAGAAGGAACGGGGTGGGTCTTTTAGTCAGTAAGAGTCTGACACTATCTCCCGCTCCGCCCAAGGGCGGAGATGTCAATGCATGATTTTTTCCCACCATAAAAAAAAAGGTCTTCTCCTGATAATGTTGTCCTTCACCGTTTTAAGGGCAGTGGTGATTGTTGTGAGAGTTAATTAACTTATTTAAACTTAACATAGCATAACATAATCAGCCTTATGATGTTTCTGCTGCTGGCACTCAAGATTTCTCTTTAGGAACCTGAGTCCAATATACACCGTTAAATTTTAATCGTTTTAATCCCGTGGAGGGTCGATCCGGTACATGCAACACTATCGATTTGTAAGTTAATAGTCGGCGTTGCGTACAAACTACCTACAGGTCATTGAACTCGCTCAGCTGACGTTTTCTTAAAGAAATTAATTTCATACATGCGTAAATTAATACGAGTTTTGAAAAAAAAGGTACTTTATTTTTTTTATTTTATCTTTACAAATTACAACTAAAATTTAGCGATGTATATCACATACTTACTACATCGAATTGTCGGTTCTAGGACATTCCTGTTTCCTGTTGATGTTGTCCTTTACCATTTCGAGAGCAGTTATGATGAGACAAATTATATTATAGTAATGCGTGGACTCAGAGATCTGAGCCGTTATCTACTAATGGGGCCACTTCTCCCTTACACTTTTAGCTAAGACATCAATACATTGCCTTCTCATAACATATTTTTATATTTCAATTAGCTAGTGCCCGCGACTTCTTCCATGTCAGGCTTTTAAAATAGCACAATGTCATTTGGTAACGATTTCCAGGAGTTTTTTTTTTTATATTGATCGGAACTTAATTCGTTTTACAAAATCGTTTTCTAAAATAAAAGTAAATTAACTTACTCCTTATAACATCAACTATCAAATCTTCTTTGACGAAACTTTCAGTGGTAATGAAGATCTTTTCAAAATCTGTCCAGCCGTTTCGGAGATTAACTGGAACAAACAGACAGGCAGACATTAACAAAAAGTTTAAAAATTATATTTTTGTTATTAATATAGATTTTTTCTTACCAAACTATGCTTCTTTTTTTTAAATTAAATTACTTTTTTATCGAAAGCATCTGAAAATATTTTTATATTTGGTAAAAAAAGTAATTTTCATATAACAAACAGGCCTTTCATAAAAATAAATATCGGACACATCTGGCCTAAATAAATAACGGACACTAAAAACCACCAAATTATTTACATTGGTGCGAGTGTAAATAGTTCGGTATTTTTGTCGGGCCCCATTATTATTTCAGCATAACGAGCCTACATATATTAAAACCCTACTACACAGACCGACCCCGCAACGCTAACTCCATTTGATTACTGTTCCCCTGTTTATAACCGACAGGCCTATCTACTGGAATATCTTATATCGCGCCTAACGATGATATGAGGGCGTACTTACTTACTTAATGTCGATAACCCTTCATACATGAACATATAAGCATCATAGACACTAATAGATGGAGACATTAGGCTCTAAGTACTTAGACATTACGTCCCAATAAAGCGTAACTTTATCATTACATCGTATGAAACAAAGTCGCTCTTCATGTCAGTCTGTGTGCATTCACGAAAATACGTATATATTGTGGTCCAGATTTGACATTCTTGACCACAATATATAATACAACCTACAGCAAATTTTTTTCCAGGAATCGAATAAAAAACCGCCTCACCATAGAAAATTATAAACTTGATTGGACAGTTTATATGGAGAGGCCGATTTTTATTTTCGTTTCCTGCAAAAAAAAAATAGTGGAAGGTTGTTCAGTTTCGTCTACTGAGCAAACCCTTAAAGTTTGTGGAGGGCTGTCCCTTCAACCTTGTTTACTACCAATTAAATCTCTTTGTTGACCGTGGACATAAATGAGCATGGCAGTTGAGAGTTTGTCATGCTCACTAAAATGTCTCACTGAAGGTGGCGTGTGTGTAGGATCATTCGGTTTCCTTTAAAATGGTTAAGACGTCATGTCCGTGAACGGGTGCTGTCAGTTGAGACTGGTCATCTCTTAGCTGCCAGTGGTTATTTTAATATCTATGTTTAATTTTTATTTTTACTTTATTTACATTGTTCTCACATAATACGACACTTGAGGGAGGCCTATGTCCAACAGTGGACGTCTGTCTGCTGAAATGATGATGATGATGATGACGAATCGACTTTAATCAAACAGCCTTTTGAAAAAATGAAAACTGGAAAATACGACGAAACGAGCTTCGGTTCGATAAAATTGCAATATCTGTGAGCCGGTTGCATTTTTCCTTTGATTATTTTTTTACTTTATAACTGGAAAAGTTTTCAAATTCACCCGGACTTTCTCGATTATTCTGTGGCTGATTGGTTCGGAGACTTCCACTGGGGAAACCGTAAGTACAGAAAATGGCATTACTACACTTTACATTTATCTACATTTATCGATAACTTCTCTTTATATTTTTTTTCAACATAATAAGACTAATGTTCTGGGACTCAACCTCCTCTCTAGAAGAGGGAATGGGTCGGGCCAGTGCAGGTTGGTGTCATGTCACATGTTTTCAAATTGTTGGTTCTAGGACATGGCGGTTTCCTCACGATGTTTTTAAGCTATTGCATAGCTTCTATCGCGGGCCTTGAGCGTGGAGACTGAATCCAGAAATTCCGTAACGAAAATAATCTAACACCCCCCACTCATTTGTTTTCTTATCAGACACCACGCTCAAAAAGTGTAACTTCAATTAACTAATATCAAAGAAAAAAAAACAAAGGAAAAAAAATACTGCATAAATAAAATAAATAAATAATTTTAATTGCATAAGTTGTTCCAAAATGCTATGCAATAGCTTTACCACGGCAGTCCCCGAGTGCCACACGTCTTTTTTTTCTTTACCCTTTTGTGAGCTGTGGCGATGAAATAAATTACACAAAGTAATGTATCTGGCTAGGATTGAAATCGCGACCTACAATTCGTAAGTCGGGATAGTTAATAGCGGGCTACCCCTGCTCTTTTATAATTTTTACTTCAAATGAAAGAAAAAATGAAGTACTTGGAAAATATTCTCTCTACTTTAATGAGCAAAACTAAATTACGTACCTACTTCTTAATTAGCCTTAATTACTATATTAAATGCTCGTTCTATATTAATTACCTTGCTATCAGACTTGTATAATAAGACCTACGTAAATTACTTTAGTTTCCAAGGTACACAATTAAAAGAAATCACAAAAGGCTCAAACTCTAAGAAACCATAGGAAAGAAACGAATTTTACGACAAAGCTTTCTTTTTTATTGCAATAAAACGATCATAAAACAGTCAAAGTAAAAGTAGGTTAGTAAATTTACCTGCGTTATAATTTTAATGTCTAATACCACCTGTGTTCCTTCAGTTGCTCTTTGTGAGGGTCACGGAAACTTTCGAACAATCAGCAGTCCTAATAAGCATCGTCCCCAACTGGCGCGAGGGAATGGCCCTAGATATTTCCTCCGTATACCGATTCTGATTTCCGGCCACAGTAGGCGACAGCTTGCGGACGGCGAGCAATGGGTAGCTCGCCGTCTGACTGTTCGGTAAACGTCAGGACCAAGCCCAAGTCATCAATGGCGCGTAGTGTTCCACGCGTGTATTCGAATTTTTGGTTCTAGGACATGCCAGTTTCCTCACGATGTTTTCCTTCACTGTTTTGCATGCCTGGGTTAGAACCCGCGACCCGAGAACTCGTAAGTCCTGATTTATGAGTTGTAGGTCGCGCCGTTACAACTTGGCTACCACTGCACTCAAAAAGTTTTTTTACATAGATAATATTAGTAAAATAAGTTTCGTTGAACCATCGTAACTCATACTGTAATACACGATCCTGAAGTACTATTACTTTGAATTATTATCAACTAGTATAAGCCAACGACTTAGCCCGCATGAAAATATAAACGTTCGAACTGTCAAACGCAAGAACGATAAACAGACGTTAAGTTTTCTGAATATTCCAGTTCTCCGCATTTTTTTTATTTTTGGTCCTTCTCCAAAGTAATAAAAAACTTAAAAAAAAAATTAAGAAATCGGTAAAATCGTTCTCAAGTTATAATGTGACCAAGAGAAATAGGGTTTAATTTTTATTCACGGTTTCTATGACATTGAGATTCAGACGACTACCACGGATGCAGGACATGATTCTGGACCTGTAAATGGAAGAACACTGTAGACTCCACGAATTCTTAGATTACTTCATATTTTGACTCACTTTTTTTAAATGATTATTTTTATTGTGCTTTTGAGTGCAATATAGACCGGTTCACACTGTTCTTAAATAATACCTTTTAATACTGTTATATGTAAATATTGTACATAAGTACAACCATTTTTTTAAAAGAGTAACCATGGAGTTTCTTGCCGGTTCTTCTCCATAGGAAACGACCAATTTCGAACCGTGCACTAGCTTCTGACGTTTTATAAGTGCCCTTGTAGGCCTATGTGAAATAAAAAACTTTTGACTTTTGACTTGACCCCCCCCCAGTGGTAGATTTTTTCGTCTGTTGTTTGTGCCGAATTCATAGCCTAGGGATGAATTTTAAAAGTGACGAAGATACAAACCACTTGACTGTACTTGCTCTAAGTGATGAAGTATGGTCATAAAATGGCGGAGCCGTATCACCCAATTACCTTTTAATTTATTACTGAACCTATCAAGTGTATTGACGCACCCTTTCGCAGCATGTATAAACGTTTAGTCATATTACTATAATGCAAATGAGTTTGTCTGTTTGTTCGCCAGTTACACAGCTACGGCGAATCTATTGACCTGAATGAATTGAGTTTGTACAGAGATAGTAATAATAGCAAAAGTAATTTTCAATCACGTTTAACTCCAGAAAGCTCCTATATGAGCATTTTGTCGCATTAAGCCAACTAACGATATTTTTTCATTGATTTCGAAAATAAAATCGATCTATAGAATTTCTTTCTTCAAGTCGCTTTTTTTCTAAAACTTTACATAGGCTCAATTAAATGAATTTTAATATGGCCGGCAAAATGCTCCCTGCGTGACTACTCAAGTTATATAATTATAAAGGGTACTGTAGGGTTTTTTTTTTCGATGGGAAAAATCTCTACTTTAGCGTTAAATTTATCAATCAATCTAACTTGTCTTGTAAACTATAGTAGTCTATTTTAAGTTTTTTTTTAACTTATTTAAACAAGCTGTATCTACATTTTTCACCTAACTTTCCTGTCGGAGGTCTGCTGGAACTTTCTTATGAATTAAGCATCACGTTTGTTTTATTCTAGCTGTATTTGTTATTTCCTTTTTTAAGTTTGTGTGTGCATAAATATATATATAAATATTTTCTATCTAAAGTTTTCATTTTCTCCATTTGGAATAGAATAGAATAGAATAGCATTTATTCGGCGCAAGCAACACAATATACCACAACATAAAATAATAATAATAAAAAAGAGTACAGACATACAATACTGTTGCAGTGACTGTGCCTGAACCGAAAGGGTCGCCAACTCGACAATTGCTGGACTGTCAAACACCCAGCGCTGGTTTTGAGCTGGCACCCCACAATGACGCACGGATGATGGTAAATAAAACATACTTAAAGAAATAAATATAGCCTATATAACTATAAAAACTTTCATTTAAATAAAAAACAGACTACAAAATATATCTACACTAACTAAAGGGCCACCCACTTCAAGATTTATTTCAACACTATCACCCCAAGCCAAAAGAAGGCTTTATCTAGCGGTCCGACACGTAACATCGCTATATTTTTAAAGGATGACCCTTTTTATTTTATTTCTTTTATTTATAAGCTGTAAAAAGCCAACAGTCTAAAGCCGCCTGTAAAAGCATACAGCATAAATAAATGCCGACCAATATATGAAAAAGAAACTTGTTTCCATTTTGTACATTGGATATGAATTTTGGAAGTTGAAAGGTCTTTTTTGATAGATTGATAAATCATTTATTTATTACAACGCAAAGTACCTACTCTTTTGATGTATATTATATAACCCAATTGAATTGTTAAAGAAAAAAATTTAATGAAAACGATCACAAATGTCAAAATAATAATAATTCTATTAAATTATTATTTACTATTGGACTATTTGTTGCAAATGTGATTGATTTTCGCGTTTATAAACGTGTTTTGTTTTGAGTTTACTTGTGGATGGATGGAGGTGGAATGAAAAATAATGAAAAAATGATGGATGGAAGGCCAAACAAAAGATGGATAGATTGTGTGAGAAGTAATATGAAAGAAAAGGGTGTTATTTATTTATTTATTATTTATTATAATCTTTATTGTACACCAAATAAACAAAAATACAGGACAAACATTTAAAAGAATAAGTGCACAACGGGCGGTTAGTGATAACGTGACGAGTGACAAGACAGAATAGAAGAAAAAAAACGTGTTGCGCTGACCCCAAATAAAACGGGACAAGGCCAGGAAGATGATGATGATGATGAAAAGTGTTTTTTGTGCCTTAATCCAAAACAGGAACCTCTCGTACTTTCCATACCCAAAAAGATATATATAAAAATTGAGGAGTGTCAGGTGGAAAGAGGGGACGCCGTACTACTCCTCAAAAAGGGGACTAATCGCCGCAATTGTAGCGTACCCATATCGCATTAAAACCATCATAATTATAGTGTGAGAGCAAGACGAAGCTTTATAGGATTACTAGCTTAGCTTTTGCCCGCAGCTTCGCCCGTGTACATAAAATATAGCCTATGTTTCTCAGGAATAAAGCAGCTTTCTATCGGTGAAAAAATTTTAGCAATCGGACCAGTACTTCCAGAAATTATCTTCTACAAACAAAAAAAAAAAAAATAAACAAACTATTATTAGATATAATTATTGTAGAAGTGTAGATAATGCCTTTCTCACTCCATAATTATGACGGATTATAGACGTCAAGGTAAGTACTCAACCGTTGGCTGATCAAATTATAAGAATTCTTTTACTGAAAGAAAACTAGAAATACTTTTGGATTAATAGTCTGCTTTAAGAACTATTTCCTAAAAGGGAGTCACGAAAACGCTAATGATTGGTATAACTACCGCCGAAGGAGACGCCCTGGGCGTCGGTAGTCCCAAAGCAATTTCCGGACACCGTAGACACAGGCTTGTGGGCGATTAGCAACAGACGTTCGGTCATGCGGACCAACCCCGTGTATCACCAAAGACGTGTAGTATTCTATGTGCGTTTTAAATAGGTAGATGCCAGAAAAACTGAGAGGGCCCAGCAGGAGTTGTCAGCAGCAGCAGGGCCCAGCCAGGTCGAAGCCTACTGGGGCTAGGATTATCCGAAAAGGAAGCTCGGCCCCGGTACGAAAGGCAACAAGGAAGGGGGTGGGTTTTTTAGTCAGTAAGAGTTTAAAATTATCTCCAGCGCCACGCTGATTTTAACACACCAAAAAAAAAAAACCTTCACGCGGGCAAAGCAATCTATAAAGGACGAAAGTACTTTTACCCGGAGCCACAAGCGGCAGTTACTAAACTTTAAACCGATTACTGACTAGTTAGAAATCAAACTTTGCAAACGAGTTACCTAAATCACTAAGTTAAGTTAAACTTGTCAACAGGCTTCGTTCCAACATGGCTGCTTGGAAAGTCGACTGATCCATATTTACTGTATTATTATGGTGAGTCATTAGTTGAAAACTTGTATCGTGTAACGGAAAGATGAGGTCATATATTTACCCGACTGTGGCAGAAGAAGGGTTAAGTTTTTCTAGTTTATGTTTGTAGGTCGACCACATCGCTTACCATCAGGTGAGATGGTGGATACGAGCCTGTTAATAAAAAATAAAATGTATACATCAACACTAATAAAATTGGTATAAAGTATATTTTTAAGCTATTGCATAGCTTCTATCGCGGGCCTTGAGCGTGAAGACCGAATCCAGAAATTCCGTAACGAAAATAACCTAACACCCCCCACTCATTTGTTTTCTGAGCGTGGTGATCGATAAGAAAACAAATGAGTGAACAATCAATCAAAATTCAATTCAATGTGTGAAAGTGTAACTTAAATTAATATCAAAGAAAAAAAAACAAAGGAAAAAAAATACTGCATAAATAAAATAAATAAAAATTATAATTGCATGAGTTGATAAAAATGCTATGCAATAGCTTTACCGCGGCAGTTCCCGAGTGCCACACGTCTTTTTTTTTATTTGTAGTAGGTAATCTCTAAAAGTACTGATTCGATTGCTAAAATTATTTCACCGATAGAAAGCTGCTTTGCTCCTGCGTGACCTAGGCTATATTTTATGTACGTGGGTGAAGCCGCGGGCAAAAGCTAGTATTTTTAATACAAAGAGTTTTAAGGTCTACACTGCGCCCACGTGTGCCACGCACGCCGATCGGGGCGCGTCGGTCTCCATACATTTTATATGGAAACTAGACTTGTAGAGCTACATTAGATCCACTTCGTTCTACGTACAAATCAGGCGTGGTCCGTGTGTGCGTCGGTCTAATGTAGTTCTAGCTTTAGCTTGGGAGGTGTCGTTGGATTTATCCTAGTTGTAAGAGTGACACTGATAACAAAATTATGGAAACAAAAAAATGAAATGAAAACATACGGGGTTACCATGACGTTCAAAGTAAGATTGTTTTAATCTTGTTTCAGTGTGGGTAAGAGATGGCGCTAGACAACTCCTATAGCTCTATCTCTTACCCACACTGAAACAAGATTAAAACAATCTTACTTTAAACGTCATGGTCCAGGTCCATGTTTAAAAAATTGTATAATCGTGTCAGTTATGTAAGGTATTACAATGAGACTGTTCTAAAATAAAGTTCACCAAGCGTCAGCACTGAGGCGTCAGGTCTAGGCAATGGTCAAAACGCTTATTTTAATGATATTAGTTAGACGTCAACGTCAAACGTTAGACGTCAATGTCAAGTATTCGTTTTCAAAGGAAAAGACCTGACGGCTAAGTGGTGCCAACTGGTGGTATGAATTTTCCTAAACACCCTCATTGAAGCGCTCTATAAAATGATTTCAAAAGTGTATTCAATCTCCCAGGGGACTTAAAATCACGTGTTAAAATGTTAGTCGTGAAAGAGAGATGGACCTATTATAAAGCTCCATCTCTTTAACAATTCAGTTTAGGTCGTAAAATGGAAAGTTATCTACACAAATGTTGTACATTTTACGTGATACGAACACAACATACCTATATTACTTCTACAGATTGACATGTATAGATTAAAACTTTGTGCAGAAACACTGTACAAAGGTGGACTTAATGTCTTAGGCATTTTCTACCAGTCAACCTTATAAAATAACTTCTCTAGCTCTAAGTAAGGCAATAAGGAATGTCAGATATTTACTGACTAAAACCAGCCTGTGTTTCTCCAGTTGCTCTTTGCGTTTCAAGGCCTCGGTAATGTGTGGTGCATTTTAGCTTCACTTTTTCGACGTACCGATATTTTGATAATTCAAAAGTGCCTGTTTATTTGAAATGAACATTTCTGATTTCTGTAACTCTTTCAAACAATCCCGTAGAAGATCCCTAACATATGCGGGAAAGATATGTAGGCGTGTGACGTCAAATGGATCTCTCATTCAATAAATCTTCGACTATGAAAGACTGCCCAACTTATGAATAAACTATTTTGTATTACATTATGTTTATTAGGAATACATTTACATCAGATTTCCACACCATGTTGGCAATATTCTGTATCCTATTTGTGATAATCACCGTTTTCTGTGGCAGTTTATTGATCGTAGAGATAATTAATATGTTTGTACATTCACACCATGATCACATGTACCGAGTAAAACGGCGAGACAGTAAAATGTTGCTCGGCCGAGACAGTGATGTAAGCGAGTTGTAGAGATAAATGGTAGGCCGAGCACTCGGCGCTGTATTTACACGTACCGAGTACTCGGCCGAGAGTTCTCGGTACGTGTGATCAAGGCATTAGTTGGCCATAAAGGTAGAACTACACTGCGCACATGCGTGCCCCATACGCCTATTTGGGTGCGTTGGTTTTTTGGTGTGTGGCCTCTCGCAGGTCAACCTATGAGGTTGTCGTCTGCTTAACTGGACTGGACTGTGGCGGCCTCGATACGAGAATCATAGCCTTCCAGCCATGCTTGGGCGCATTGGTCTAGTTTCCATACATTTTATATGGAAGCAACCCATTGCTCGACGTTCGCAAGCCCGCGCCTACTGTGGCTGGTAGTCGGTGTCGGAATTCTGGCGCCTGGTGCGTGATGACCTTCGTTCCTTCACGCATGCCGCCTCCTCCTTCGTTAAAATTACTGCTTCGCGAAAGGAGGCGACCTCCCGCTGTTCTTCGTCGCTCCGACCACAGTTTTTTTTTTTATGGTGGGATAAATCATCCAATGACAACCCGGGGATTGTTAACTGTTAGTGTTTTACTAATAACCCTGTATATTTGTACGTTTTCGTACAATACTTTTTTTATGGTGGGAAAAAATCATCCAATGACAACCCCCGCTCTTGGGCGAAGCGGAAGATAGTGTCAGACTCTTACTGACTAAAAGACCCACCCCGTTCCTTCTAGCCTTCATACTGGGGCTCGAGTTCCCTTTCGGATAACCTTGGCCCCAGAAGGCTTCGACCCGGCTGTGTTCCTGCTGTTGCTGACAACTCCTTGAGGCGCGCGGGAACAGTGCGCACTGTCGATGACTTGGGCTTGGTCCGTGCACTTACCGGACGGCCGGACAGCGAGCTACCCATTGCTCACTGTCCGCAAGCCCGCGCCTACGGTGGCCGGAAATCGGGATCGGAATCCCGGTGGCGGCGGCGAGAACGCCGTTGCCTGATGCGGTCGGCCTCCTCCTTCGCGAGCATTACTGCTTCGCAGACTGGACCATAGCCTGAACCAGGGCCCGACGCGATATGTCGTTGCCGCCAGACTTGTAGAGCTACATTCGATCCACGCTACACGACGTCGTTCTACATACAAGTCAGACATGTTACATGTGTGTCGGTGTGTGCGTCGGTCTAATGTAATTGTAGCTTTACGTTTTCTGTACTGTCTTTAGTATTCGTGGTCGTGTTTAGTGAAATGTACTGAGGCCCGGAATTTGGACCGAATTTTGCGATATATTTTTTTTTATTTGAGATAAACTAGTGCTTGACTGCGGTCCCGCCTGATGATAAGTAGCTATGCAATATTTGATGGTGAGGCGCACGAGTTTATTAAGAACCTATTCACTCTAGCCTTGAAGACACCCAAATTAAAATCGGACGGGAAGACCGCAGCAGGCAAAGTGACGTACGCGGTATAAACGACGAGGCAAAACGCTTAGTCCGGACCGTAGAGGTTTCAACAACGTAAGGATGAATATTCGCCGTACGTCGGGCATTAAAAATCAGGAAATCGGGTATATTAAATTAATGTGACCTTTAATCGCGTCTGTTGCCATAATTTGTTCAATGAATAATAAACAGACAGCCGCATTACTTAATTTGCGTTTAATTTGTGATTATGGTAAACGTCAAATTAATTTAGAATAATGTACATTGACCTTTTCTAAAGTGTCACGATAGTTGATGTCGTTTCAAGACAGTTTAGTGTCTTTATTTCCGAAGAATCCTGACTGCTAAGCCGGGGGTAGTGGGTTTGATTCCCACTCAGGATAAATGTTTGTGTGTTAAGCACGAGCATTTGTTTTGTGTCTGGGTGTAATTTATCTATATTATACATATATGTATATAGAAATATATAAAGTATATTTATCAGTTGCCTAGTACCCATAACACAATTTTGGAGAGTGTGCACAGAGGCATTTCATGACTTGATTCTTGATTCTACCGTCAGACAACCTGACGTAGGGCGTGTGTCCATCCTTACATTGTCGATACCTCTGCGATTTGGACTACCTACGCATTTCACCTCGTCATTAAGACGTGTAGTCCCTTGAACCATCTGACCGAAATTATGTGAACGCAACTCTCGCACTCGCCTAGGCGGCAGAACGCAAATCTGTGCATTTATGCGGCCAGCAGCGCCCGGAAAGCGCTTTAAATCCATTTTCTCTGCGAGATATTGATTGATTTACTTTGAAGAATATTTAACCACCAATTTTTATGAGTAAAAATGTTTCTGAAGGTCCAAGCCGTTTCGAAGGAGTAGGGAAAAGTTGCGAAAAGTTGTAGTATAAAGTATCATCTAATACATACAGTTTAGGTATGTAAAGTTAAAGCTGTGATTTCCCCAAAGAGAAAGTAGCGTGTTTAATGGGATGGAATGCAGGAATGTTCGAGAGAGTATCTGTAGTCCTGGAACACAATGGGCAACTGAAGAAAGATAAATAATTTTTAGTCAATAAAAATCTGACACTCTTTTTCGCGTCTACTAAAACGGGAGAATACATTACAATTCCTCTTATCACTAAGATTTTATTTGATAACTAGCTGTGCCCGCGATTTCATTCGCGTGGACTACAGGATTTTGAATTTATTTTTCTAAAATAAAAGTAGCATATGTTACTCTTTATTACATCAGCTACCTGCCAAAAAAGTCTCGTCAAAATCGGTCCAGCCATTTCAGAGATTAGCCCGAACAAAAGACAGACAAAAATTTTTAAAAAATATTATTTTATTTATTTATTTATTTATTCATTTATGTACACAAACGCTTATTATTATATTTTGGTGTACTTATGTACCGTATATATCTTCATATGCATGTAGTAAAAAGCGGTTATTTCAATATTACAAACAGACACTCCAATTTTATTTATATGTCAAAGTCAAAGTCAAAGTCAAAGTCAAAAATATTTTTATTTCACATAGGCCTACATGGGCACTTATAAAACGTCAGAAGTTAGTGCACGGTTCCAAATTGGTCGTTTCCTATGGAGAAGAACCGGCAAGAAACTCCATGGTTACTCTTTTAAAAAGTGGTTGTTTTACAATATTGATAAATGTTATGTAAGAACAGTGTAGACCAGTCAAATATTGTATACAAAAGCACAATCAAAATTTTCTCAGTAAAAAACAAAGTAAGTCGTAATAGGAAGTAGTCTAAGAGTTCGTGGAGTATACAGTGTTCAAACATTTACAATACAAAAAGAGGCTATATATAAAAAAAAAAAAAACAGGAATAATATAATAATTACAACTATCAATAAAATATTAACAAAATAAATTACTAACAAATTTATGACAGTTGAAATAAAAATAAAAATATTGCAAAAGCAATGTGTCAGAGAAAAAAAAAAATGTATATATAATTATTAAAACAAAGGTGGAGCAGTTAATAGACAAAATATTGATGATTTACCAGGGGGCCACATGTGCAGAGGTAGTCATTGCCAAACAAGCGTGTCCTCGACATAGTCTTTAACCTTGTAATATGCTTTTTCGGTTAGGACACGCTTGATATGACTTTTGAATTTTCCCTCACTAAGTTCTGTTACCGCCTTTGGCAGCTTATTATAAAAGCGAACGCTGTTAACTAAGAATGACTTGCTAGTCTTAGCTAGTCTCCATTTGGGTAAGACAATTTCGTGTTTACTACGTGTATTTTTGTTGTGAAAATCGCTTCTGATTTTAAAGAGTCCTAAGTTTTTACGTACATACAAAATGCTTTCCAAGATGTAAAGAGAAGGCAGAGTAAGTATATCGATTTCTTTGAATTTATTTCTGAGGGACTCGCGAGGGCCCATTTTATAAATAGCCCGGAATATGTATGTATAGATTTCTCACCATAAAGAAGAAGGTTACTAAGTAAAATTAATAGTAAAATATAGTTCAGATTCAGATTTATTTATTGTTTGTCACAGGTGGAAATACAGGTCTTAAAATTATTGTCATAACAAGTATCACTGTAACATACCCATGGGGTGTACAATCTTTGAAATTTACAGTCACACATCAAAATAAAAGGAAACCTTTACAGTACACAAAATAACAAAGGCAACATGATATTAATTACCACTAGAGAAAAAAAAAATAGGTGTACTGTATATCAATTGTTGAGTTATAATGTAATATAATATAATATTCCACACAACTATCACTCAACGCCGTCTAGTCCCAAGCTAAGCAGAGCTTGTGTTATGGGTACTAGGCAACTGATAAAATTACATATATATTTCTAAATACATACATATTATAGATAAATTACACCCAGACACAGAACAAATGATCATGCTCATCACACAAACATTTGTCCTGGGTGGGAATCGAACCCACGACCTCCGGCATAGCAGTCAGGGTCACTAACCACTAGTCCAACAGGCCAGTTATTAGTTATATCACCATCATCATCATTATGATGATGTAGGAGTACTAAACCCATTTTTCTCTGCTATAAAAAAGAATGCAAATAACTGATATTTGTTAGAGGCAAATATAAATGACTATTCTAATACTGCACTGGCAAAGGCTGCTATCGCAATATTCCAGTCAGTTTGGCATCCGCAAATATTTGTAAAGCCATAAATATCCGATAGGTCAAATACCTATAAACTTGACCGCTTGATATTTGCCCATGAATATTCTTAATGCATTTTCGTTGAATGAAAACTTTAAGATTCTAACTCGCATTTGAAGTTGAGTAAATCTCAATATTTACTTTAGCGTGAAAACCTATCAAAAGTAAGGTCTGCATTTTTTTTTCTACAACTATCACACAACGCCGTCTAGTCCCAAGCTAAGCAGAGCTGGTGTTATGAGTACTAGACAACTGATAAACATATTTTATATTTCTAAATACAAAAAAAATACTAAATTATACTAAATTCTAAAATACACCCCGGGGGTTGTCATAAGATGATTTTTCCCATGGAAAAAAAAAACCCAGACAGAACAAATGATCATGCTCATTAAACAAACATTTGTCCTGGGTGGGAATCCAACTCACGACTACGATTAACCACTAGACGGACAGGCTAGTCAAAATTATTATTAGCAAAAACTTTTATACACTAGCTTCTGACGTTTTATTAGTCATGACCATGTTTTTTTCTCGAAATTAAAGAAATGTTGGCACATCTATTTAGGTTCTTCATTCTTAATTTTTTTATGTAATTCGGTGCGGTGTATTTATAGAAATTTTGAAAACTGTTAGAGGTGTTTCATAGGGACTCTTACAATTCAAAAACCTGCAAGACTCAGAAAGAATGCAACCTTACCAATGAAATTGGCAGTTGACACGTGCCCACCCGCTACAAAGAAGAATATATTTGAGACAGGTTTCTCCTTTTATTTTACTGTTAGCCGATACTCTGTACGTACCATTACGCAAAATATAAGAAATATTTTTTTTTTATTTGTTGGAAAAAAAGGAAATTTGCAATTTTTTGTAAAGGTTTTTTGAAAAGTTTAATATCGTCTTCCCATTATTGCTTTTCTTATGAAACCTGATACAGGGTACATCATTTGAATGATTTAAAAGTCTATTGCGCAAGTAGAAATAATTTTATGTTTTATACACATACTGACACAATGCCCCCGACTTTGTTCATGAGAAAGTTTTCATAAAACTTAAATACCCCAATGAGGGTGTTCCGGAAAATTCAGAGCACCAATTGGCACCACTTCGCCGTCAGGTCTTTTCCTTTGAAAACGTATGCTTGACATTGACATCTAACGTTTGAAGTTGACGTTGATGTCTAAGTAATGTCATTAATATAGGCGTTTTGACAGGTACCTGGACCATACGCCTCAGTGCTGCTGGTGAACTTGGTTTTAGAACACCCTCATTCAATCATACTTTGACGGTAGTTTTGAAAAAACTGAGGATTGACATATTATCAAATGTTAACGTATAAACGATCTGGCCAGTTTTAATTGGCCATATCATGAAGTGATCAATTCTATGATCTGGCAAGACATATACACCGCTAAATTTTGATCGTTTTAATCCTGTGGAGGATCGATCAGGTACATGAAACACTATCGATTTATAACGATAAAATTAAAAAATAAAGTACCTTTTTTTAAACTCGTATTAATTTACGCATGTACGAAATTAATTTCTTTAAGAAAACGTCAGCTAAGCGAGTTCAATGACCTGTAGGTAGTTAGTACGCAACGCCAAATACTACGTACAGGTCATTGAACTCGCTCAGCTGACGTTTTCATGTACCGGATCGATCCTCCACGGGATTAAAACGATCAAAATTTAGCGGTGTATAAGCAAAAATATAATGTTAAAGCGACGAATGAGCTGCTTGGATTTCAATGAAGAAAATTCCCCAGTAACTTAAAAACTACTCGAGCAACAGAAACTGAATTTTCAAAGACGATCCTTAAACTTATTTTTCTTGGACAGAGTAGAAAACTTCCTGCTACAAAATCCACTGAGCACATTATATTGAATTAATAACTTTGAAAACTCTGACCGCTGAAATAGTTTTGTAAATATTTAATACGAAATAGTTCTGTTCGGTATAAAACTAATAAGTGCCTGTCGAAATTCCCTTCTAACATATTACATAATAACAAACTATCCGATATAAAGTTAATGTTTGAAACAGAAACTGTATTACTTATAAACGGTATTATTTATCTTTTCTTTATAAATAGCGGAAAAAATATAGCTATCATAAAATAATTCAGACGACAATGTTGATATATCTTAATCTCGCCTTTATTAATTTTTTTTTTTAGTATTGAGCCATGTTTTTTGAAGACTTATTTTTTAAAGCTTGGGTGTTATTTAAATTTTATTTATAACGGTCTCCATACTTGAATTATTTTACCGCGTCATTTTATCCGGTATAATTTAGATACCATTTTGGAGTTGGAACACCTACGTTTTGGATCATAGAACAGAAAATATTCCGTGTTTTGGATCAAAAAGAACTACCTATCCCTAAATATCAACACAACCCTTACCGTCCCTTCCCTTAATATTCCATGCACACACATTTGTATTAAAATCTGTAAAAGGCTGATGAACCTGTTTCAAACGAATGTCAAAATTAAGAGTGGTTTCTTTTTTATACAGTCTATAGGGCTTCCGGACTTCTCCCCTGCTTCACGCCAAGGGCAATTTGTCATTCTATTATGTTGGCAGCCGTGGGCAAGTGACCTGTCATTACCTTCCCTTCAGTTGGTACACGTCAAAGTAAACGTGTTGACATTGCGGAGAGCTTTTCTTTTGCAGCGTGGAAAAAGTGTGAAAAGACATTGAATGAAAAATAAAAAAAAAAGATCTGAAGTTGACGTTTTTGGATTGAGGTATTCATTTCAGTTCTGTTTTATTTTATTCTTAAAAGTCTTCTGACATTCCGACCGTAATTTTTGCATTAAATGGCCAACTTTGGCGTTCGACTTGACGGAAAGAATTTTGTCAATCGTATTCAGAAACAATTGGAAATGATGCGTAAATGATTCGATACATAAGTAAGTATAGACATATTATATGTGATAAGGCCTTCAATGATATGTTTTTATTGTATCACTTATTATCTTGGTGTACAATAAAGTTAACGAGTATATTAATAAATTAATATAATAAACACACCGTTTCTCAAACATCGACTTTTTTTTAATCGAATGAATTTCATCGAATTATTTATCATGGAACTTTTTTTTTTGGTGGTTAGAAATCATCCAAATGACATCCCCCGCCCTTGGGTGGAGTGGCAGATATTATCAGACTCTTTATCATCATCATCATCATATCAGCCGAAAGACGTCCCCTGTTAGACATAGGACTTCCCCAAACGTCGCCACAACGACCGGTCCTGTGCGTTACACATCCATCGGAGTCTTACTGACTAAAAAATTGAATTTTTTCATCAGCATTTCTCTAATTTCCAGGTTCTTGACTATTCTTCATATAACGTTGTATAGGCTATACTAACTATACACCGTAGATAATAACACCCTGAATAAAAACAAACGGGGAATAGCTAGTTTGATTACTGAACACGCACTATTGTATCTTTTTTAATTTCTCTACTAATATAACATTTTATGCTTCAATTTCTGACTTATTCCATTTTTAAAAAGCTATACTTATGCACTTTATACGGCCAGTGACATTCATAAAAGAAACTTGACAAAGATAAACCAGTAATAAAACCCATTTTGTTTCCGGCTAAAATGCAAATACCGCTCCAGGATAAATCACTGCATTCTCTGCTACTGCAACACAATGGCTTTAATAAATAATACGCTACAAAATATAACAGGAAACTTGGCTTATATTAAATTCAAGAGACAGTATACAAATAGGGTGCTCCACCTCAAGAAAATCTAAGTCGGCTATTAAACATTGCTGGGACGAACAGTGGCCATAGATTAATAGTACAGGAGACGCTTATTGTAATTAATGGTCCTCAGACCACCTGAATCCACTATTAAAGACAAATGATTGGATTCTTTGATGAAAGTAAGACAGAATGACTGTTACGGTTGATAGAGATCGTGAAAGTTAATTTTTATTATCATCATTTTTTTTGAAGTGAAAACTTCTTTAGCGGCGTTGAGCACTTTTTCTGTAATGGGTATAAATCTTAAACTCGCGTCAGGACACGTGACCTGATCGAAAAAGCATAAGACGGATGGAGAGTAGACAGCTATCCCCTCTCTACGGCGCGGCGAAAATGTATGCCTGGGCCTACTGTTTCAAATATATAGATATATTATATATATATATATATATATATATATATATATATAATATATCTATATACGTATATATATTTATATACATATATATATTTCAACGTTAATAATCAAGTTTTCACTTCTGCCGGCACTCCCGGAGTGCAACCCGTCTTTTTTTTTTTACTATATTGTCCATGTGTGTGCTGTCAGTACTAGTAGCTATATAACATTTATTCATCATCATCATCATCAGCTTTTTTAATGTGCCCACAGCTGGGACTCAGGCCTCCTCACTGGAGGCCTGAGTGGCCTCCTCACTGGGAGAGGGAATGGACCGTAATCCACCACGCAGGCCCAGTGCGTGTTGTTGAATGTCACATGTCTTCGAATTTTTAAATAAATTTATTATTTAATTTTATAAGGGATTAAATATAATGACCACCATAAAACGCTTTGGTACCCTTAGTTCTTTTGTCAAAAATATATTACTTGACACCAAAAAAAATGAAATCCTAAAGTTACAAAAGTATTTTAGTTACGACTGTACTTTAAATTGTATTCGAACACCAAATGTAGTAAATGATAACCAAATCTTAGCGAGCAAATTAATGCGCTCTTTTTAGCCCCGTAGAGCAGGATGATACTTTAACTAATCAACAATCTATCTTAGTGGATTTTTAGGGCACCCCGGGTCGTATAGATTTAGGTTAGAAGAAGTCGTAGTGAGCGAGCGAAGCGAGCGAACACAGACCCCGTCACCTTCTTCGAGGTTTTTTTTTTAAACCACCCAGAAGTAGGAGCCCCGCGTAGCGGGGCTCCGTCGAGCTGTCTTGGCAGGTAGTTAACCTAATCTCAAAATTTTAACTATTGATATCTCCGTAACCATGGGGTTCTGCCGATGCTTTATTTGGATTCATTTTGCTTAAATAGGATAGCGAGATGTTAAAACTGGTTATAATTTTACATTAAAATGTAGGTTTAATTTTGGTGATCATTTACTATTTTTGTCTTTTATATGTTACTATATCTGGTGGTAAGTTAAACATAAGCCATTTTAAAATACAATAATGTGGCAATTAAGTAACCGGGACACAAAAATAAAAACAAAAATCATCCATCGATGTAGGCGTCTGAGCTAAGATGCAATAATATTGCACGTCGCACTTCATGACGTCAAAAACCGACAATATCAAAAAGAAGCTAATCCAGCGGGTACTTCACGACCCTTAGAATTTATATGTTTATTGTATTCTTTATTGTACACCACATAAACAAAAAATACAGAACAAATGTTATTAAAAATACTTATTTTTAATAACTTGTACAATGGACGGTCTTATCGCATAGGGCAATTTCTTACAGACAAACTTTGGATGGACTGAATGAACGGAGAAAGATCGAAAGAAGGAGTAATGAGGAATACAACTCGAAGAGGAGGAGGTAGTCTGCAATAAAACCATTGGTATACTAATGGCAGTGCTATCGATTGTCAAGCATCGACCAATATTAATGATACTGCACTGCAAGACGACAAGAGTAATGATACAAAAAGGTCACAAGATTTACTATTGGTTACATGAAAACTGATTCACATTCCTCTTATATGAAACTCGCTTTAGCTAGCGTCCATCATCATCATCATCATTTCAGCCGATATACGTCCACTGTTGGACATAGGCCTCCCCCAAGTGTAATGAACGATCCTGTGCGTCTCGCATCCATCGGTTTCCCGCAACCTTCACCAGGTCATCGGTCCACCTTGTAGGATGCTATCCAATGCTGCGTTTTCCAGTCTTCACCCGTATACAAGCAGAAAATTGTCCCCAAAGAAAATAATCCCGGAATAAAAAGTATCCTGTCCTATTTCAGAATATGGTCTACAGAGGCGTAGTGTGGATTAATTTAGAGGTGGGCGAAGGCACATCAGTGAGGCTTTTTTCTTTCATAAATTCGAAAACGAGTCAGCGACTGCCGCAACCCCGCGATCACATCGTCGCTTACCATCAAGTGAAACAGTGGTTTAGCGCTAGCCTATCTAAACTAATACTATAAAGAAATTGTTTGTAATCTAAATGGAGGTAATCTCTGAAAGTACTGGTCCGATTGCTAATTTTTTTTCACCGATAGCTACTTTTTTACTGATTGACATAGGCTATATTTTGTACAAGCGGGCAAAGCCGTAGGCAAAAGTAGTAGTAAGTATAAAGCAAAACCCTGGTTGTTAAAAAGTCCGTACACGCGAAGTCGGCAAGGTTGCTGTTGTCACCCACGCCTAGCTACGGCACTGATATATAGTATTTCTGTGTGCCAAGTTTCATTTACACAACCAAGAGAGTTCTATGATTGGAATCAGGCAGCCAGCACCTGATGGTGAGCACCATAAACCGACACTGCTCACTTGTAAATACTTTTGGTACCACGGATAGTTCTTGAGCAGAGCACGCATAGAAATGCGCACGCTCAAATAGTCTACCATGCACGAAGCGCTGCAGCTCAGTAATGAAACATTTCCGCATCTGTGAAAAATTCCCACAGCAATGGAACATTATTTCAGCTAGTTTCTAAATAATTTTAATTTTCCGACTGTGTGATTTGACTTCTTGACGTACATTGTGACCGATGTACACAAGATAATTAAATATAAATAAATATCGGCTCACTAGTTCACGCACTATGTGTTCACTTTCTGACAGCCGTCAGTATCACGTTTCACGGCGTGACACGACCAGCACCCACGTCGATACATGCAGCCAATACTAATAATATTGTAAGGATAAACTGTTTAATGATAAATACAAATAAATTATATTTTATTACATATTTACTAATTGTCTATGTATGTATATGCCTGCACTACAATATATCTATCTATGTCATGGCCAAATCGTTTAAATATTAACATTTGATGATATGTCAATCCTCGTTTGACCATATAATTGATATAAGATTTGTTTGACAATAAAAGGTCTAAAAAAAGTAGGTCAAACGAGGATTGACTTATCATCAAAGTTTATCGTTTAAAACGATCCGGCTAGTTTTAGCTAGCCATTTCATGAAGTAATTTATTTCTAAGATCTGGCCACGACATCTATATTAATGTGCTTATCAATAGTTTAATTAAAATAGATGGTTTTATATTAAGTTTGACGCAGAGGCTCCGAACGATACATTTGTAATTCGTGCTTAACAATGTGTGCATTTGATTTTGCTGTCTTATGGAACCGTCCTTATTTATTTATCACACTAATATTATAAATGTGAAATGATTTATCATTTGTATATCTGCGTATGCCTAGTGTATATCTATCTATTTATTGAAGTTTGGGTTCAGTGAGGAAATGTTCGATTACTGCAGAAAATGTTCCATTGCTGCGAGAATGTTTCATTGCTACAGTAATGTTCCATTGCTCAGTGCTCAGAAATGTTCCAAATCTGTCAGAAATTTTAATTGATGCAGAAATGTTTAATTACTGCGGGAATATTCGATTTCTGCGGGGAGGTTCGGTTGTTGCAGGAATCTTCCATTGTAGCAGGAAATGTTCGATTACTGCAGAAAAGATAGAGTTATCGTGGCTCTAGAATACAAATTGCAAATGAAGGTACATATATATTATAATGTGCGTTTTAGGCAGTAAACATCTGACACGCCCTTTCGCTCTACCTTAGGGCGAGAAAAGTAATTTAATGATATCCCACAACAAAAAAAAAAACATTCCATCTATATTAGCCCAGAAGAGCTGTAGGATATTTTGAAAGAGTCACACGAGTGGCACTGATAGGTTTTAGTGGGTAAAAGTCAGATAAACTCTGTCAATCTACTCAAAGTGGGAGTATGTATACTGTGCCTAGACGTACGATTACTTATGCGAGAATGCAGTCGTATTATTCATAAAAACTTCATATTGCGGGATGTTCCAGTAAAAAAGAATTTTCATAGGTTTTCACTGAAATTAAAATCGCGCTCTGCATTTCTATGAAACGTATTATTTACGTTTATAATAATAGTCCAAGATCCCAGAGCCTGTCTGACGTAACTTATTTTATTATTTATTTAATAGAATCTTTATTGTACACCGCATAGACAAAAATACAGGGCAAACATTTAAAAGAATAAGTGCGTGTCTTATTTTCACATGGATGAAACCTTAGGTTGTCAGTAGCATCTTATGTGCTTTGAATACCTATGTGCTTGTGGAGCTCCTCCTTGGGGAATCTTGGCAGGCACCAGGTGTGAATGGGAACTAAAAATAACTTATTTAACTTACATTTTTATGGCTGCTTTTTATGTTTTGTAGAATATTATTTTAAAGTAGTATCATAAGTGTCAGACAAGTGTAAGAATGACGCCTGAATCACACCGCTCAACTCGACCATTTTTAAAAACAAATGAATGACCCAACAAAAAGTAAGTTATATAGGTAACAAGTACAGAGCCAGAATATAATAAAATTATAACAAAGAAATCGTCAAAAAATTCACAATTCATTATTCGGTGCAACAATCATCAAAAACATAAAAAATGTACCTACTCTATTGACGCGACCAAAATTTCACTTATCATCAATAAGCTTCTGTTTATCAACAATAAACGATAAATTTAAACCCAATTTCATCGACACATTCACGCTATTTCGAATGTTATCGTGAGTATTGACTAACATCTACTATATCAGTATTAATCCAATCTGCATTCATGTCAGGAACAACGTGTTGCCACAATTTAACATTTAAAGTTAGGCTGCGCTAGTTCGGTCGCGTGCATTTGCGAAAAGCTTCACTGTACCATGGGTATGTAGAATGTCATTCAGTTGGCAGTAATTAGTGATCGGGAGGACGAAGTATAGGTCTTTAATTGAATTGGTTGAAGTAACATCATTAGCATGAAGTTTGTATAGCGACTTAATTGAATTCCTGTTGAGACACACATGGTGTGGCATCCAAGGTCACATGCTGTTTTTATATCACCATGAAATAAAAAGCTGTACTTAACTTACTTATAGACTGCATGTATTGTTTCTATTTGACGTGAATTGTTTTCCGGTACATGTAACCACGAAGCTGTTTCTTTTCTTTATATTGTTTTTATTTCTTTCCTTAACGCGGTACATAAACCATTTATTACTAACGCAAAAAGAATTGCTCTCGTTAACTGTTTCTGTGATTTAAGATACTGTAGGCTGATTGTTAGTGGAGCGGTCGTGTGTAATGTCATTAGATAGTTTAAGCAATTTTAGAGGGTCGTAATCCGAAGTTATTACTTTAATATGACGAAGATTTCGGCAAACTGGTGAGACAGGAATAGCTTAACGCGAGGCCATCACCGAACACTATTATTTTGAAACGTGCTCTTTCCTAAAAAGGCATTTTAAGGGGATATACCTTAAATACTTATTCGTCGAGAATCTTAATGAATGTCAAAATGAGTAAGGTCTATCATAATGTTTTGAAATCCATTTTGCAGTACTTAATTTTAATTAGGTTATTGGTACTGGTTTGTGTCTTTGGCATAGACTAACTCAGTGGTCTTGTGTTCGGTGCACTTTTAAGCGAGATCCTTTTCGTTTTTTTTTTTTTTTTTGATATCTGATATCATCTGGCCTCAAAACTGACTACCACCTATATTCCCCCAATTGCTCTTTGCGTTCCAGTGTTGAGAAAACTCTTTCGAATATTCGCGTGAGCGTGAGTCCTAGGCAAGTTTTTATGTTATAGAATTTTTCAATTAAGAATGTTTATAAAGTATGACGGGTTTCTAGAAAACAATTTTTGAAGTACAAACTTCAAAAATTGTTTTGTAGAAACCCGTCAAGGTCTTGAAGACTGTATTTTATAACCATGTTGTTTCACTAGATAAGAGTTTTGAAACTAAATAAAAATTGAAAATACTTGCGTCATTTTGTCATCCAAAGTAACTCGTAGAAGTTCTGTCAAGAAAAATAGGTCACAGTTAAATCTTAAACTCGTGTAATAGAATATTCATGGGGAGATATTTTGGCATGCAAATCGCAACATTGGGACACAACAAAAAATAATGCAAACAGGAAGGAATAAAAACTTTTGTCGCAGTATTCATGATATAATTTGTTAGACTGTTGTGGAAGTCATAAATAAATAAAATATTAAGTAATTAACGATTTAGCTATGTTCTGAAACATTGTTTTATTCACATTTTTATTGAATTTTGTTTTATTTATTCAAACTTTATTTTTAGAAATTCTGAAATCTGAAAATTTGTAGTTACGTCACAAAAAAAGATCTTTTTTTGATTCGGAAAAATCGAATTCTATTCGGGAATATAACTATTTTCCTATGTAGGTAAGTTAATAAGGATATTAACCCATTTTTTTTTTCGATGGTATTAATCATCTTATGACAACCCCCGCTCTTGGGCGGAGCGGGAGATAGTGTCAGACACTTACTGACTAAAAAACCCTTCCCGTTCCTTCAAGCCTTCATACCGGGGCTCGAGCGCCCTTTCGGATAACCCTGGCCCCAGTAGGCTTCGACCCGGCTGGGCCCCTGCTGTTGCTGACAACTCCTTGAGGCGCGCGGGAACAGCGCGCGCCGTTGACGACTTGGGCTTGGTCCGGACAGTTACCGGACAGCCGGACAGCGAGCTACCCATTGCTCACTGTCCACAAGCCCGCGCCTACGGTGGCTGGAAATCGGGATCGGAATCCCGGCGGCGGCGAGAGCGCCGTTGTCTGATGCGGTCGGCTTCCTCCTTAGAGAGCATTACTGCTTCGCAGAAGTCGGCGACCGCCTGCCACTCCTCCTCGCTCCGGACCATGGCCTCGACCAAAGCCTGACGCGAGAGGTCTCCGCCGCCGATTACCCCCACGAGGGCACGGCGATGCTCCGCCCAAGCAGGGCACACCGCGATTGTGTGCTCCACCGTGTCCTCCAGGCGTTCCGCACAGTGGCGACACCCGGGCGTCACTTCCGCTTTAATTCGGAACACTTCCATTCCATCCTCCCGAACTTGCCATTTCCGGTGAGGACCTGATGTGCGAGTCCGACTCGCACTTGTCCGCTTTTTTAAATAATGCAATACACAAATGGAATCGTTATTTCCTCGGCAAACTTCGCCGCAGTTAATCAGCGTCAAAACCCGCGGTTTTACTGTACAGGAAGCTTAAATAGCTTTCAGTGTTAGTTATGTTTCTGAATTATTCATCTCGCATTTAACTGCATCTTTTCCGAGTTCATTAAACTAATATTATAAGGAAAATTTGAAAGCTTGATACATTTTTTTTAGATGGGAAAATCATCACTAATAACATCTCCCGTCCTTGGGTGGAGCGAGATGGTATGCCAGACTTTTACTGAATAAAAACCCATTCCTGTTCCTTCTTTGCCATCGTTCCAGCATCCCAGCAATTTCTTTCGCATCAGCCATGGCACCAGTTGGTTTGCCCAGCTCGGTACGTCGACGACTTGGACTCGGGCCGGACTGTTCGGTGGTCCGCAAGCCGCTTTCGGTGGCCGATGAAACCCGGTACACGGGTAGCTAGCTAAAATAGCGCAAAGGATCAGGCATCTAATAGTAGAATATCTCGGAGCATAATTTTCTACTATCACGTGAGCGAAGCCGATGACAGCAGCTAGTATTAATTTTTAAATAAAGACTTTGTTCGATCTTTAGCAGCACAAGATGCTTGGCAGTGTTGCAAGATTATTCAAAAAAATCACCGCGGTCTGGAAACGCAAAAACGTCACGAATTTACGGGTGGTAAAAACTGATAGAATTTTAGAGTGGATTTTAGTCAGTACTTAAAAGTTTGATACTCCCTGTCACTTCGCCTGAAGCGGGATAAATTATTTCTCAATTAAAAAAAAATCAACTAAAAATATATTTACTGATAGAAAGATAGTTCATCGCCAAATTAATGCTTTATGATACATTTTATAATAATAAGTATTTATTTCACAAAAACATAGCGCTTTGCACTGTATACATTGTTTAGAAATTATTTTTTACAATAATATGCAATAATAGACTATCTTTTAAACTAGGACTAGCCTGTATCTCAAAAGATAGGGTTCAACCAATGAACTATGTTAATATTAACACTCAAAAACAAGTGAAGACAGTGTCAATGATATAGGTATACTATATTTTAAAATAATGATTTCAAAATATTCTGTGCTGTGTTACTATGGGATATTCTGAAGGAACGAAGCCGCGGGAATATTATACGTGATTCGAATACAAGTTTTGAGGAATACCTATTAAGAACGCTCAATTAGCCACAGCTCTGTTAACATTTGACCTTCTGCACAACGACCGATTTCCTCTACTTGACTATTACAAATTGCCTACGATGACAAGCAGCAAATCAGCTCTAATTCCTTCTAGCCCAACCAATGGCAATTTAAAATCGACATTTTGTATAAAAAGAGAAGGCCTGACTCATCTATGCTCAATCTAAATGGCTGGACCTAGGTTTTTTTTTGTATGTGAGAAAATTATCTAATAACATCTCCGCCCACTTGGGCGGAGCGGGATATAGTGTCAGACTTTACTGACTAAAAACCCACTCCAGTACCCCTAGCCAAGTTACTAACCTGCAATAGTTAACGTTAGTAGAAAGCTTCAAATTTACGGGAATGACGTCATCTCAACGCTCAGTCACGTGGCCAGAACAAAAGATTCGACGACGCGGCCAACTCGAAGCGTTCGACGCAAGCAAAATGGTTGTAACTTGGCTAGGGGGGCTGTTCTTTCGTTACCTTTCGTTCTGGGGCCGAATCTGGCTTTCAGAAGCAGACTCTTGGCCCCAGTAGGCTTTGACCTTGCTAGCACCTACGGTTTGCTAACAACTCCATGAGGCGCGTGTGGAACAATACGCGCCGTCGACGTCTTGGGCTTGGTCCGGACGGTTACAAGACGATCGGATGGCGAGCTAATCATTGCTCCCCGTCCGCAAGCCTGCGCCTACGTTGGTCGGAAATCGGGATCGGAATTCCGGCGGCGGCTGGGGTGTCAGGGTATTTTAAGATATAATCATGGAATTAGGACGGGTTTTTACGAAATTCAACCCTTAATGGGTTGAAACAGAAGTCGGTCATTGTTTTAATAAAAGTACAGTAAATTTAATGTGAACGAAATTGCGGGTCACTAAAGTGGCCAAACTAAAGAATTTTTTGGCGGGTTACATTGCTCGCAGAACAGATGGTCGATAGGACCGAAAAATCCTGGAATGGCAACCGCGTACTAGAAGACGCCTTGTTGGTAGATCTCCCACATAGTGGACCAATGGATGTAAGACGCGGCGACACTTCGGGGATGTTCAATAGTGGACATTTTTTAGCTAGAATAATAAAACCGCGTCAAAAAGTCAAATAATCGTTTTCTTCTGTGTTCCTCACACCGCTCTGGGCTTATCCACTCCTCCTTTTTTGTCCTGGCAATATCTCTTTGGAATGCGCTCCCTCTGGATTATTCGCAAGAAGTTTCATCACATCACTGATTGGTTAGATTTGTTTTTTCAAAACAACATTGTTTATTTACATATATGTATTTACTATTGTAGTGTCTCTCTTTTTTTGGTCTATATATTAAGTTGCAACTGCCATGTGGTTTCTGCACTACCGAACAGCCTGGCCACACGATGCGTTGCGGCGCCGCACCGCAAATATTTTAACGAATCGGTGGGCACACAAGTGACGCCATCCCGCTCGTACGGCCCGCTGATTCGTCGAAATATTTGCGGTGCGGCGCCGCAACGCATCGTGTGGCCCGGTCCTTGAGGTCGACTGGTAGAAAATGCCTATGGCTTCATTAAACCCCAAGCGAACGCCGTTCGCGCATCTGTTGTCTTACTGTGGTGTCTCAAATTGACGGTATCTGAAAGGTTAAGTCCGCTTTTGTAGTGTTATGTGCATAAAGCTTTAGTAAATAAATAAAAAGCCAGTCTCTATATAAAAACAAAACGCTTCTACAGACAGATCCGATACGACAAAAGCAGACTATTTTTGATAGACATTGTTTTACGAGTACCTAGTATTCGAACAGTAGTGTATCGTATCATTCAATAAAACCGCTTCAATTTCGAGCGTCGAATTGACATCGACACGTTTCGCAAATCAATTTGGCTCGTCGATGGCGCCCACAAAATGTTACGCACATGACTTTTTTTCGTTTTATTGCTGTAGCAACTATACCACGTCCATACCAAATAAATGGAAGCTTTCAATAATCGCATCGTTCTTATTATTGTCGCCTTTACGCTTATTTTTCTACCTTTTCTTGGAGAAGTGGTCGCCCTGTGGTAACAGCCTCGACTTACGAGGAACTTCGTGGGTTTCAACCCAGCCAGGCAATTGACTTTTTATTTTACCACCACTGCTCTCAAAACGGCAAAGGAAAATATCGTGTGGAAAACAGCATGTTCTAGAACAAAAAAAAAAAATTGAATTCATGTGTGGCACACACCCATTCACACTCGGCCTGTTTAGTTGATTACGGGCATTTCTTTCTCCTAGAGAGGAGTCCTGAATCCCAACCGTGGAAACATTATAACAGGGCAGAGCGAGAGGGCTCAAACTTTTACTGACTAAAATCACACCTATATTCCTTTTGTTGCCTTTGCGTTCTAGAACCACGGGTAACCTTTTCAGACGTCAACCGATTCCTCTGACCTCTGACCCTGATTGGACCCTACGGTTTAATGGACATCTTTTGGAGACGCGCGTGGAACATTACAAGCCGTCGACGGCTCGCGCCCGGATCTTACCGGATGACCAGACAGCGTGCTACCTATTGCTCGTCGTCTTGCGGATGCCTTCAGTGGTAGTCAGGGTAGAGGTCGGGGTTGTCGAGGATGTTCGTACACTCACGCATGCGGCCTTCTACTTAGCTAGCATTACTGCTTTGCAGATGGAGCCGACTGCCGCTCATTCACTCCCATCACTCTGGACCATGGCCCGTACCAGAGCCTAGCGCGTGAGGTCGCCACCAATAGGACCATGATCTGCGTCAACATATCGGATCGACTTATCCTAACAGAACTATAATGCGGGCGAAGTCGTAAGACCAAGTATTGCTAGGTTTAAAGAGAACGTTCGAAATAGTTACTTTTGTCTTGGAACGCAAAGTGCTACTTTAGTAACACTGGTGGGCTTTTAGTCAAAAGTCTGACACTCCACCCAGAGCTGAAGAAATTACTTAATAATTGCCCAAGTAAAAATAACAAACTGGGCAAGTGCGAGTCAGACTCGCACTCTAAGGATTCCGTGCAAACTATAATTCCCGAATAGAGTCTCGAAGATTTTTCCGAAAATGATTTTTTTGTTTTGTTGTTACCTACATTACAATTAGTAACGTAGGTTACGTTACTAATTGTAATGTAGGTAACAACAAATTTACTTTTTTTCCTTTTTTTTCCAATACCTGTGCTATAAGACCATGCTTTGTGCGAAATTTCAGGATTCTGGGTGAACGGGAAGTACCTACCCTATGAATTTCGATCTTTGAGAATATCAAAATATATGTACGTGTTTTTGCTACATTAACGGCCGTATCTTTTTTATTCGTTAACTTAGAAGTTTGATTTTTTCACAGCTTAAAGAGACCGTATATGCTTTTAATTTCAACTCGATATCTAAACGCGTTCTCGCGATAAAGGGTCTTGACAGACAGAGACGGACGGACAACAAGGTGAAGGATCACTTTGTTGTCCGTCCGTTTGTAAAAGGAAAAAGCGGAAGCCTTATAGGAATAAGGCTTCCGCTTTTTCCTTTTGAGGTACGAAACCCTAAAATAAATAAAATATAATTTATTTTTGAACTATGAGTGAAACGCAAAAACTTTTAATACAAGAAATCAAATAAAGAAATCAGTTGTAAGCTTGTATATTCCATCGCTTTAGGTAGTTAACTACAGGTAAACAATCTTGATCTGTCTTTTTACTTTAAATAAATCGTTTATAAGACATATAAAGATTATTTAAATTTAGTTAATTACCTAACATCGATTTATGTAAATACCTAATTGTAAACATGTTTAGAAAATTTTTTTAGACAATTTTTTCGATAAAAGACATGTTATAATTGTTTACATTTAGTTACTAAACCGTACTACTAATACTACCTAAACCGACAGAGTAGGATAGTTTTAAATATAGAAGCCATGTTTACATAGTAAATTGAAGTTGAAAGAATTACATTTTTCAATGAATCCATTTATATTATTCTCAGAAACGAACTGAAAGAACCGGATTCTTAATATCTCTATCTGACAGCTTTTAGTAAATTCTCAGATATGACGGTTAACTACTAGGAAATGGAAGCATTAATTTTATTATTATAATGTTTTTAACGTTAGGGGCTTAATTATAAGACCTGAAACATGGACAATATAGCACTGCACACAAATAGTAAGTACCTATTCATCATCATCATCAGCCTTTTTTAATGTTCCCACTGCTGGGACTCGTGCCTCCTCTCTAGGAGAGGAAATGGGCCGTAATCCACCACACGGGCCCAGTGCGGGTCGGTGAATGTCACATGTCTTCGAATGAAACGAAATAAATTACACAAAGTAATGCGCCTGGCTGGCCTCGAACCCGCGACTTACAACTCGTAATTCGAGGACATTACCACCACTTCTCACCTTAGTACCTTTTAAATAATAATAATGTTTATTGTTCATTGTCACAATAAATACCTTAAAACTACCACATAATCATTAATATTGTTTGTAACTAAATTAGCAATTACATATACATATTTTTGGATGGTGGTCCCCAAACTAGATAGAGACTTGAGTTAAAATAACATTTTATACACCGCTAAATTTTAATCGTTTTAATCCCGTGGTGGATCGATCCGGTACATGAAACACTATCGATTTGTAAAGATAAAATTAAAAAATAAAGTACCTTTTTTTCAAAACTCGCATCAATTTACGCATGTACGAAATTAATTTCTTTAAGAAAACGTCAGCTGAGCGACTTCAATGACCTGTAGGTAGTTTGTACGCAACGCCGACTATTACCTAAAGGTCATTGAACTCGCTCAGCTGATGTTTATCTTTACAAATCGATAGTGTAACGGTAACGGTGTATATCATTGTGTCGGGCGGTCAAGTAGAAAGAATAATGCCCATATTAGTATAGAGCCATTCCCCAGTCCCCAGACCACAATACCCAGAATGCAGAAACTTTCTGCTAAAATAAAAACATCATCATCTCATCATCAGCCTTTTTAATGTTACCACTGCTGCAACTCAGGCGTCATCACGTAAAGGGCCGTAATCCATCCAGTGCGGGTTGGTGAATGTCACAAGTCTTCGAAGTTTTGGTTCTAGGACATGCCAGTTTCCTCACAATGTTTTCCTTCAACTTTTCGAGAGCAGTGGTAATGAAATAAATTACATAAAGTAATGCACACCTGGCAGGGTTTGAACCCGCGACCTACAACTCGTAAGCCGGAGCCATTACCACTCGACAACCACTGCTGCAAATAAAAGCATCGTGTGTTTGAATCGAGGTGAGGATTAAACACGATAAGGATCAACCCGTGCGCTTAGTTTTCCATGTTGGTTCGCTTACAGGGCTACTAAAGTAGCGGGTGGCCAATTTTATGTGACCCGGAGTGTGATCGAGTTTAGTAGCTAGCTAATAGAAGTTTAGTTTATTTAGAGCTACTTCTGAGTAGAAGTGTACATATTAGGCTGCCATCACACGGACTGCATCGCAGCAACCGCACGCAACCCATAATATTCAACTGCATGCAGTTTGATTTGACTCTGCACAGTTGGCGCCACGCATCTAGCCCAGCAGCGTAGTGTATGATTTGATCTTTAAGTGCCTCAAAATAAAGTTGACAACGTCAATATGCGTTTGTAATTAACTGCACACTGACTGTATGCGTCGACACTACACGACTGTAGCCGACCGCGTAAAGTTGAAGGCACGTTTGCATGCAGTTGATATTGACTTCACTCGACTGCAGCCGACCGCGTGCAGTTGATATCATGGCTGCGCGAAGTCGAACGAACTGCATGCAGTTAAATATATCGACCGCGTGGTCGCTGCGATGCAGTCCGTCTGAGTGCAGCCTTACAGTCTAGGTTGTTACTGGTTTTATTTGACTTGGCTCCTGTCCAGAGCTTGACGAGGATTACAAATATTAATTACTTAGCTGCATACCAAAAACAGCTAGTAAGCTGAAGTTGTACTAACTACAGTGTTGTATAATTATGTTGTAGTATTAAATGAAATAACTTAGTGTTTGTTTAGCTAATTTTTTATCATGTGAACGGTATTTTTTGTTCTAAAAGGTGACTGAAAAAAAGGAGAAAATTCGTGATCGTGTTTATATATGGGTATGATTTTCTATTTTGCTGTCAGTTGTGGACCGATTTATTGAACTCATAAAAACTTTGAAGAATTTGATCCTTATTGGTATATTGGCTATTGAATGCTGCTGTCTAGTCTGCTTCTTTTTTCTAAAACCGGTAGGAACAATTTCTGTCGAAAAAGGTTGATTTTTAAAAAATCAAATATTGTTATAGTTTACATTCGAATCGGATCAAGATTTTTTTTTAATTTACCCTGTATACAATGTCAAAACTAACCTTTTAAACGCCGGTATGAGCTTCATCATAACTGCACCTCTAGAAAAAAGTAGGTACAATGATTATAAACAAAAAGGACTATATATATAATTTTTGTGCCTCGTTAGGGACTACGCCTTGTACGTAGGCATTGCTTGTATATGAAAAGTGTGATCTTTCCCTGAGGAATCGCTGTAATGGGAAAAAATGGTCCACACATAAACGATGAAAAACATGTCTTTCAATAAATGTTTCCCGAAAAATAACGAGGGATTGAATTTTAAATAAGTAATGATAGTCCAGGTGTGTGCGGTCTTCCCACGGTGAACTTGATTTTTCATAAGGATACATATTTGAATTTTCGGGAAATTTGAAACATTGTTGTCTAGTTCTCCCTTTTAATCATAAGAAGCGTGTCATGTTGAAACTTACACATTTACAAACTAAGGCTAGCAAACGGCAAAGAAGTAAATTCTAAAATAAACAAAATAAAATATTTCACTAAATAAAAATTTCAGTTTCCAATTTGCTCGAAAAACCATATTGAAATAAATAACTTATGCATTGCACATCATCCTCCTATTAACGAGAATAAAAAAAAAATCTCCATTATTACAGCAGCGCTATTGAAATTACATTTTGGCAACCCTGTAATATTTCGCAGTCATTAAAAATTCAAAAATCGAATACCCGTTTGGCTTTAATTGAACATACGGAAGTGCCAACTGAAGTTTTACATTCATTTCGCGATTCAATGTGGCTGTCTCTTGTTTCAAATGTTTTATGACAAAATATACGGTAATGTAAGCCTTGATAGTCAGGCATTTTATAGTGTACTAGTTACAACTAACTCGATTATAGAAAACTACCTTTTGCCTGCGACTTTGCCCGTGCACATCTAATGTAGCCTATGTCACTCAGAAATAACGCAGCTTTCAATCGGTATAAAAAACCGGCCAAGAGCGTGTCGGGCCACGCTCAGTGTAGGGTTCCGTAGTTTCCCGTCCGTCACAATAAGTGTACCCACTTATGAGTTTAAAAAAATGCTTGCATATGATTCTAACTAATGATTATAGTTACTTAGTCCAGAAATTATTTTGTAGAACCCTTTTTTCTTTTTTGTACAAAAACTGTTCTTTCCATCAAGTTCAAAATAATTTTCCTAGAAAGGTCTTATAAAGTTCTACTTTTCAGATTTTTTTCATATTTTCTAAACTTGTGGTTCAAAAGTTAGAGGGGGGGGGACACATTGTTTTTTTACTTTTGGAGCGATTATTTCCGAAATTATTGACATTATCAAAAAATGATTGTAGTAAACCCCTATTCATTTTTAAATACCTATCCAACGATATATCACACGTTGGGGTTGAAATTAAAAAAAAATCACTTCTCACTTTACATACAGGAAAAGTTTTTAACCAGTGCGCAAATTTTGTCATGATAAACTTGAATATATTTTAATAAACACGTATTTTTTATTTTGATATGTGTTAATAGTAAAAAATAAAGTTATCGCTTACGAGACTTATTTACATAGAAATTTATTTTATGGTCGCTTGCCAGTCGGGCGCCCGGTTGACCGACTCACGCGTCGACTGGTCGCCCGACCGGCAAGCTGTATCAGCTGAGTTGTAGGTAAGTACTTATGTGCGATCGCTCGATGCGACGGCGCCGACGTAAGTACCTACGCGGTGCGGTTACTGACCGCAATTTCGTGCTACTTTTTAAGTTTAGGTAATTCCAATTTTTCCTTCATACTTTCATGGGCTTAGGACCATCAAAATGCAGAAAATAAATCAAGTAATAATTTTTACATTCAAATTAAAACATTTATGTATGATAATTACTCATGATAAAATTTGAATTGAAAAAATTGCATTCTGGCGTATTTAAAAAATTGGAATCAACTACCTATTTACAACAATGTCCAATCAAAAAGAACCTAACACACTAAGATTGTTTATAATTTCTTACCTCTACATTTCGTTAATCACAGTATTTAAGGTATTGTTCGAAGTGACCTCCTCCTTTTTCCAGGCATAAACGTGCACGTTTAAAATAAGTTTGCATTTAGTTTGTTTAGGTCACTAGTATCACTTTTCACTTCATTGAAAGCGTTATTTATTTTTTGTTTGCCAGTCGAGGTCTGCCAGACCCTAGTGCATGGCTCGGGGTTCTGAACTGGCCGTGATCAAGCAGCCTTTGATTTGCTGCAAGAATTGTCCTTTCATTAGGTACCGTAGGATTACGGATCCCTTGGGCTCGCATACGAGGTACGCTCTCCCTCTCATATCTTCTTCGTGCTGCTCGTAAATTTTCGTGGCTAAGTAGATACACTCGCACCATTTCGTAGTATTCGCGGTGAGTAAAGTTCGACATCGTGACGACACGAGTACGCGGCACACACGCGCGCAGGGATGAATATGAGCGAACGTCCGAACCCCGCTTCCGCAAGTGACGTACTGCAGTCTATCCGCACATCAAAGGCCGCCGCCGGCGCCGCATACCCCCGCCCCCTTCCCCCCGCACCCCCGTCTCGTACAACGGGCGGCGCGGCGGCCAGCGCGTTTTCATTCATAGTATTTAATAGTATTACGATTAAATTATGTCCATGTTATGCTTATTTCAAAATGGGACAAGGTGGAAAAATGTGAAAAAAAAGTTATAAACTAAAAATGGAAATGTGTTCTATTACTTACACTGAGCCACCAAAAAAAATTTACGCAGTGGTTAAAAACTTTTCCTGTATAGGGGGGCTACCCTGATAAAACATTTTTTTCCAATTTTTATTTTACCACTTTGTTGGCGTGATTGATATACATATTGGTACTAAATTTCAGCTTTCTAGTGCTAACGGTCACAGAGATTAAGCGAGGACGGACAGACAGACAGACAGATATGGCGAAACTATAAGGGTTCCTAGTTGACTACGGAACCCTAAAAATGTTAGAAATCGAAACAAAACTCTTACAAACAAAAAACCAACTACCTCTTTAGTGTGTATTATCCCTAAGAAACATACTCCCAGCATAAAAACACAACGGGTTTTAACCAATAAAACTCTGAAACTCCCTCGCGCTCCATCCAGATTAGGAGAAGTCATTTGATAATTTCCCACGTAAAACAAAAAGGCGAATGATAGGTATGTCTTTGGGTGACTTTAAGCGACTTTAATAAGGCCCATTGTGAGCGACCGCGTTTTAGAGCCATATTTTATCACTACCGTCGTCAATGTCGAACTTAGTTAAGTATCGTCGCATCGACGGTACCAACAATAATACATTTTGTTACTTATATTAGCATAATTAGCCTTATAATGTTCCCACTGCTGGGACTCAAGCCTCCACTCTAGGAGAGCGAATAGGCTGTACTACACCACGCGGGCTCAGTGCGGGGTTTTAAATGTCACATGTCTTCGAATGGTTTGGTTCTAGGACATGCCGGTTTCCTCACGATATTTTCCTTCAACGTTTTGAGAGCAGTGGTAATGAAAATAAATTACACAAGGTAATGCGCCTGGCTGGGTTCAAACCCGCGATGACAACTCGTATGTCGGGGTCGGTAAATAATATATTTTGTAACATCGTAATAATTGCTGAATACTGAGTAAATGTGGGTGTGAAATTACCTAACAAATAAAGTCACAAACAAAAGAAGGTATTATAAAAGTAAATAATATAATCGTTACCGTTGGCTGTGTTACAATTCAAAGGAAAGAGGCAATCTTCGTTCTCCACAAAGCTGAAATTCCCGAAAGCCCTACAATGCGGTTTAACATTAAACGTATTTGACGACGGCTTATTTTGTTCAACTTTTATTCTATTTTACTTTGGCTTCATACTTAGTGTTTAGGCATATTAAAATTTTATGTTACGCATATGACATTTGCTTAGGACTACTCGGGGGAGAGAGTTTCTAAGGTTATACGTCGTACAATTTTTGATACAATCCTAAATAAAGAGACTTTAACAAAGATCTAGAATAAGGAAATAGGCTAGTTGCTGTAAAAATGTAATCAGTCCGTCTTTTAGATTATTCAAAAATAAGGGACACGTATTTTTTCTTTTTTCGATTAAACAAAAAATAACAAAGATATAGCCCATTAAAGTTTCATGTGACGTCACGCCTTCAATATTTTTTTATAATCTAAAATACGGACTAATTAAAATGTAATTATTTTGACCCTTGAAACTACTCTATTCAGTCAATATGAATAAATATTCTTATAACTCAGCCAGTTTGGCCTGTGACAAGTTTGGTTGAGCGATTGGCTGCAGCTTCGATTGTGTTGCAGTTTCGATTCCTACATAGAACAAGTACCTATACCTTATAGATGGCTGTTCCGGGTCTGGGTGTCTTGTTTATGTGAGTTTTAATATTTGTGAGCGGAGCTACGATATAGGAGTTATTCCTAATGTGGAGCGAAGTTTTATAAACATGAAAAAAAAATAAGTGGAAGTTCTGAAAAATATAATAAATAATAATAATCTTTTTATTTCTGAAAAATAATTCAATAAAACCAAAAATTTTGTTAGCATCATAATAACTTATAAAACTATGTTAGTAAACAAATACAAATACACAGATGTTAGTAATATAAAACTTAACAACTATGTTAGTAGGCAGTATTTACAGGAGCATGTAGTCGGCTAAATAAATAAAAAAAAATATGCTAGTAATTTATGTAAATAGGCTATGTATGTGTAGAAGGTATATGTAAATATGCTAGTAATGGTTTTTTTTGTTCCTTTTTATTTCATATCGATTAATATGTGTTTATTGTCAAAAAGATGTATGAAAAGGATTGCATTATAGTAGAGATGAGAAATGTGAGATGGACATGTAAAGGAAGTGACGAGAATAGATAAATTGAGAAACGAATGTTACAGAGGAAGTCTCAAAGTGGCGCCAGTGACCGAAAAGTTGAAAGGGATTCATAACAATGTTTTAAAATTAATCCTTAAGTATGTCTGTGGCATTACAACAACCCTGTCAGAGTACCAGAGCTGCGCTATTTATCTATAGATTTAAATATCGCAGTTTAAACTATGTTTCTAGAGCCGTGGTGGCAGAATGATAACGGCCCCGACTTACGAGTTGTAGGTCACGTCGCAGGTTCAAACCCAGCCAGGCGCATTACTTTATGTAATTTATTTCATTACCACTGCTCTCAAAACGGTGAAGAAAAACATCGTGAAGAAACTGGCATGTCCTAGAACCAAAACTCAAAGACATGTGACATTCACCAACCCGCACTGGGTTCTCATAGTGGCCCATTCCCTCTCCTAGAGAGGAGGCCTGAGTCCCAGCTGTGGGAACATTAAAAAAGGCTGATTATGCTTTGCTATGGTATTCTATTGTGTTTTTTTTACTTCGTACTTATGTATATTTTTGTTACAAGTTCTTATTTAACTTGCTATGTTTGCGTAGGTTATATTTGTTTAGGGCAAATCCTGCAAATGGATTTTGAAACAGTGCTGAATGTATACCTATGTGACGTGAATGACAATACATTTAATATGGTACTATGTAGCTAATCTGACGATGGAGTCGAATCGTGGTCGTATTACCTACTGATTTCAACAAGATAACCCCAAAACTGAACGAACATAGATTTTAGTAAGTAAAAGTATGACACACCTTCCCACTCCACCCTAGAGCGGGAGAAGTTATTAGATGATTTTCCATCTTCTAAAAGAAAAGTAAAACCATATTTGAGCATTTTAAAATGCACCCCTGATGAATACCGTGCTATAATCCAAACTCCAAACTAATATTATAAATGCGAAAGTAACTCGGTCTGTCTGTCTGTCTGTCTTTGCTTCACGCCTAAACTACTGAACCGATTTGTGTGAAATTTGGTACAGAGATAGTTTGGAACTTGAGAAAGGACATAGGATAGTTTTTATTGCAAAAAATAAAATAAAAAATAAAATAAAAAATAAAATTTATTCTGGACATACAGCGCCATCTATTGGTCAAGAGTCGGCATCACTTCAGTACTGAAATTTCCGGAAGTCACTATTCCATGCGAACGAAGTCGCGGGAAAAAGCTAGTAGTACATAAAAAAAAAACATTTTTATTTGAATGTACAATTTATATAATAAATGTTTTTTTTTAATTAAATAAATCGTTTGTACATGTTAAAATGGTCAAAATTATATGAAATAAGTAAGTTAGACAGTAATAAATACCATTGAACGCAATAACTTATGTGAAACTTTTTCGTACACAAAATTGGTTTTGCGAACAAAGGGGTTGAACAAAAAGGTTTTAACTACATTATAGCACTAGTGCGTAATGGTAATCAAAATGTCACAGTTTGATAATAAGCGCCTTTATATACCTAAGTGTAGTGTAATAAGAGTCACTTTCTGAGCAAGTGTATTAAAAAAGTTTATTATCAAAAATGTAGGAATTGTCTGTAAAAAAGATTTGTAGGAACGTTTTTTTAGTATTGTAGGTTTAGTTAATGATTTATAGGAATAAGGATAAGTACAGTTCAAAAACCAAATTCTCTCCCACTTATTTCGTTCTGTTACTCAGCTAATTATGTGTCACGAACCTTTTAGTGGCTGAGCAATTTATTTTATCAGTCATTTCTTAGAACTTGGTAACTATTAACGAAAAAGCTTTTGAATTCTGAGTCTGTCAGAAAATAGTTGTTAACTAATTTATTTTTACAAACCTTTTAGGTATAAACTATTTAATTTTGTAGATCAAAGTAAGGAATTACCTAACCTCAGGTAGGTTAGGTAATTCCTTACTTTGTATTATCTTTATATATATAATTCTTCTGTGAGTGTGTATGTCACTGAACTTCTCTCAAACGACTGGACCGATTTTGATGAAATTTTTTGTGTGTGTTCAAGGGGATCTGGGAATGGTTTAGATTCACAATTTGGTAGGGTAGAGTAGGGTAGGGTAGAGTAGTTTAGGATATAGTAGGGTATGGTAGAGTAGGGTAGGGTAGAGTAGGGTAGAGTAGGGTAGAGTAGGGTAGAGTAGGGTAGAGTAGGGTAGAGTAGGGTAGAGTAGGGTAGAGTAGGGTAGAGTAGGGTAGAGTAGGGTAGAGTAGGGTAGAGTAGGGTAGAGTAGGTAGAGTTGACAGCTTAGATAAAAGGTAACTATTTGGCGGTACGAAGTTTGCCGGGTCAGCTAGTGTATCTATATAATAACACATTATTTTTTGAAGTAGAGAAATCTACAAACGACTTTTCCCACCTAGTGATCTAAGATCCGATAAAAGAAATCTCTTTCCTCATCTGTTAATTGATTATGATAAATATCATGTGCTAGACATTCCGAATAGGTTGCCTAGCTAAATCTAGTGCCAATGATGTCAAACAATAAAATAATGTCCCTCACACCGCTCTGGGCTTATCCACTCTTCCTTTTTCGTCCAGGCGATATCTCTTTGGAATGTGCTCCCTCTGAATATCAGGATGGCAACAAGCCGATTTTCTTTTAAGGTGAAGGCACGTGAGCATATTCGCAAGATGTTGGTAGAATCATCACCGAGCTAACTGGTTGGATTTGTTTTTTCACAACAGCATTGTTTTTGTTATATGTATGTATCTAAGTATGTATTTACTATTGTATATTTTTGTTTCTCTTCTGTTTTGTCTATTTATTAAGTTGCACCTGCCATGTTTTGTTTCTGCACCACCCTAAGGTCGACTGGCAGATAATGCCTAAGGCATTAAGTCCGCCTTTGTACAGTTTTTGTGCATAAAGCTATAAATAAATAAATAAATAAATGTCTGAGATCGCGAAAATTTCATAATTTTCGACTTTATCCAAATACTTACACATTGAGTTCCATCGTTACTAATAGCTTCTATTAGACTAAAAACAATAATTAACATGAAAAAAAAAATCAATTAAATAAAAGATGAGGGTAAATTATGGCTACTCGCATATTTATGCGAGGCTACCCTCCTATTTGCACCATAAAAAAGGAGGCAACTCATAGTTTTTCAGTTCCTTGGAGCACATTTTTTCAGCAACTTTTTTTGTAGATTCGCAATCATTCAATCACTTCTCCTGGTTTTAGGCGAAACGGGAGGGCGTGTCAGACTTTTACTAACTAAAACCCACTCCTGTTCCTTCTTTGCCTTTGTTCCAGGGCCCCGGGGTTTTCTTTCGCAAACCCATGGCCCCAGTAGGTTTGGATCCTGCTGAGCACCTACGGTTTGCTGACATCTTTTTGAGGCTCATGTTTAACGCGACTCGAGCTTGGACTGGACAGTTACCGGATGGCTTCAGTTGCCTTTTTCGCTTCATGGCCGCGGTAACTCTTTTGAATAATCCTACAGCTCTGGCAGATCGCCTGCATTCAACCTTGGTTGGTCTTTAGGTATGGGACGATGAGCTATCCATTGCTTGCTGTCCGGAAACTCACACTAAAGTGAAGCCAAGAATTTCCCTACGAATACCAACGCCTGAGAAGTTTCCTACACATTTATGTGCCCTTGTACCTACGTTTATTTGATAGTAGGTACCAAACACATTACTGAGAACCAATTTCTGTTTATTTTTTTTAACATAATCTATAAAATCGCCATAACATTTTTACAGTTTCAGCTACAATATATTAAACGCGTGGAGGTGATAATAAAAACAAACACGGTGACGTCATTTTCACAACTTCTGGTGTTTAATTTTTTATAAATAGAGAAGCGAACAGTGCTGAAATGTTTGTGGCGAGGATAAAATACAGCTTTATTGCTAGCACATTATTGCCGGATTTGGATGTATCCGCATTGAATCGCCACAAAATGAATGCAGCTCAATTGCGGGTAGAACGCTGCCTGATGATTTATAAGTACCTACTAAATAGATTTTTTTTTTTAGCCCACGTTGTCCCACTGCTGAGCAAAGATTTTTATTTATTTAATTATTTATGTACACACATGGCATACAAGAAAAGAGGATGGAAACAGAAAAATAGTACAAAGATGTTACTTATTTCTTATGAAATCTCTTCCAGCATACCTACCAAGGAAAATTAGTATACACAAAATACATAGTTAACAATGAAATAGTATAAGAAACATAATAGTTAAAGATATACATACTGCTATAATTATAAACATACACATAATAAAATAAATATCACACAAATACATACTAAATAATAGGTACCTAAAATAAAATAATACATACCTATTATATATATATCATAACTATGATGAAATTTTTCTTCTTTTAAAAACTGCAAGAGTTTGGCAGCTCCTTTTATTAAGGGCTATGTAGTTTTTGTCTTTACTATTAAGGGTGTTGGTAACAAAATTATTTTCAACTAGCCGACCCGGTGAACTTCGTTCCGCTTAACATTCAATTAATGTAGTAGGTAGATATGTATATCTTTTTTAGGGTTCCGTAGTCAACTAGGAGACTAGAAGTTAAGAAAATATGAAAAAAATCTGAAAAGTAGAACTTTATAAGGACTTTCTAGGAAAATAATTTTGAACTTGATGAAAAGAACAGTTTTTGTACAAAAAAGACAAAAAGGATCTACAAAATAATTTCTGGACTAAGTTTGTAGTATAATCGTTCAAGCAAGTATTTTTTTAAACTCATAAGTGGGTAAACATATTGTGACGGACGGGAAACTACGGAACCCTACACTGAGCGTGGCCCGACACGCTCTTGGCCGGTTTTTTTAAGGTAAAACTACACTGGGCACACGTGTGCCACGTATGCCGATCTGGGCGTGTCGATCTCCATACATTTTAAATGGATACTTGACGTGTTAGGCGCGGGCTTGCGGACAGTAAGCAATGGGTAGCTCGCTGTCCGGCCGTCCGGTAACTGTCCGGACCAAGCCCAAGTCGTCGACGGCGCGCGCTGTTCCCGCGCGCCTCAAGGAGTTGTCAGCAACAGCAGGGGCCCAGCCGGGTCGAAGCCTACTGGTGCCAGGGTTATCCGAAAGGGCGCTCAAGCCCCGGTATGAAGGCTTGAAGGAACGGGATGGGTTTTTTAGTCAGTAACAGTCTGACACAATCTCCCGCTCCGCCCAAGAGCGGGGTTTGTCATAGGATGATTTTTCCCACCGGAAAAAAAGGCGTGTAGAGCTAGACTAGATCCACGCCATGCGACGTCGTACAACGTACAAATCAGGCGTGGTCCACATGCGTCGGTCTAATGTACTTCTAGCTTTATTATTCGTCAAAGGCATGTATTTTGTGTTATTAGACAATCGTTGGGTCTATGCCTTGAACATCGGACTTTCCAAAAGCCAATAGGTCACTTGCCAAACCTATTTATTCCCTGCCAATATTTGTTCGTGAGTGACGCCATAGCCGGTGTAATATATTTGGCGTCTATTTGCAGGCCCCGTTCACACTATACGAAATTAACAGTAACTGTCGAACATTCAATGATAGGGGGTTTCACACTTAATTGGATTCTGGCCATTTAATTGGTTGAGTGATGGATGGCATGACCGTCATAAGTTACCTTTTTTGTGGTTAGTACTGTATGCCGTATTCGTAGATTGAAATTGATTGGTCAGACGTGTAAATTGGAACTGAATGACTACTGTATACTTATAACCGACTTCGAAAAGGAGGAGGTTCTCTGTTCGGCTGAATGTATGTTTATTTTTTCATGTATGTTCACCGATATCTCGGTCCATTGTGGATCGATTTTGAAAATTCTTTTTTTGATTGAAAGGTTCCAAGTCGATTGTATTTTTTTTTTTTGTAAAAAGTTTTTTTTCATTCATTAAACCCCAAGCGAACGCCGGCGTTCGCGCACCTATTGTCTTTCAATTGTGTCTGTAATTATCACAATTAAAAGGTTAAGTAGGAAATTATCTAATGACTTCTCTCGCTCTAAAGCGCAGCAGTTAAAACTAAACTTTTGTTCCTTCAGTTGCCCTTGCGTTCGAGCTGGGCACACTTCCCCTGTGCGCTCCACCGTGTAACGTAACGTAAACACAGTGGTGACACCCTGGTGCTTCTTTCACCTGAGGAGTACAGTATACTTGAGATAGTAATGAATAAAATCACAATATTATAGAAGCGAAAGTTTTTTATTATGTGTGTAAGTTTATTACTTCTTCATGCTCGAACGGCTGAACAGATAGCGATGAAACTTGGTAAACGTGAAGACACACACTGACACAGTCTAGATAGATAAAAAGTTCCTATGTGCTAACATAGTAGATACATTTTTGTCACGTCGTACAGATGTAGGTAGGCATAGAAAAAAAAGGAGTTGAAATGTATTAGAACAACGAAATCATGAAGGTTTGTTTTTGGTAAATTAGTTATGTTTTGTAAAAAGCCATAGAAAAAAAGTAGTTGTTTATGATGTTAGTAACATAGTCCTTTTTTTTAATGGTGGGAAAAAATCATCCAGTGACAACCCCCGCTCTTGGGCGGAGCGGGAGACAGTGTCAGACTCTTACTGACTCAAAGACCCACCCCGTTCCTTCTAGCCTTCATACCGGGGCTCGAGCTGTCTTTCGAAACTAACACTGACCCCAGTAGGCTTAGACCCAGCTGGGTCCCTGCTGTTGCTGACAATTCCTTGAGGCGCGCGGGAACAGTGCGCGCCGTCGACGACTTGGGCTTGCTCCGGACAGTTACCGGACGGCCTGACAGCGAGCTACCCATTGCTTAGTAACATAGTCTTGAAGGTTGCCTGTGTTTTAAAAATTACCTTGCTTACAAGATAGCTTAGGTAGTTTGCTTAGGTATCAGCTGTAACACTTAAATACAAGTACCACTAATAAAAACCTCTCAGTCTATTTTATTATACTTTGTAAACTTGAAGGTGTAAATTAATCTTATTTATTTATTCAACTACTCTATTTTAAAATATGATTTTTCTTTTCAGATCGCTGTACAATAACAACTTGGTTGTTTGAAGAAACTCTAAAAGGGTGAGTGATTTGTAATTGCTTAGTAACGTAAGATAAAATTGAGATAAAGAAACATTTTAAACGTGCATACATTTTAATGTTAGTCCTTGAAAAGGTGTTGAATAGTTTAGAGCCGGATTCTAAATAGCCATCTGGAAAATGGCTACCGCATGTTGCAGAATTAGCCTATTGTGGTGAGAGATATTGACGGTTACAGCTGGATAAAAATGACTAAGCGGCGCCTAAAAATAATAATACTAGTTCAAAAAACGTGGTAGACCCCTTCTTATTTGGATGCCTGTAATTAGCAACAACAGAAAGCCCAAGTGACAAAGTCGACGGCCCAGAATCGAAATATCTGGCGAAAAATGACGAGGAGAGCCGACCCCAAATGAAATGGGATAAGGGTAGGCAAAGAGAGATATAAAAATAATAATAATAGCAATTTATATGACTAGGGGATAAAGCAGTGACTTAAAGTCGCTGACGGCATGTTGAATTCCGAACGAAACGAAGGTTGCTAAGTTTTAATCCCGAACATTAGTGAGGGATCCATATAGTTAATTTCCGAGCAGTGCGAGGAAGTTAATATAAAAACTTGAGTGAAGTAAGGAGTTCAAACTGCTTAAGACAAAGACACTTTAAGCTTTATCTCTGTGTTGGATACTACATGGAAACCGGGCAAGAACTAATGTGATTTTTTCAATTTATATGTATAGATACCGGTACGCGCTGGCTTCAAGTTGCGCAGAAATCAAATATTCGGTCTCTTTAGTGGTACAAAGTGAGACGCGGGGGCGGGGAGTGTCAGTGATTGGCTCGCCGCGCCATCGTGTCATAGACGTCACTCGTGATTCGTTCCCTGCGCCTGCTGCGTGTATCTAACGACGACGATTGGCTCGCCAATGTATGGAATGCGCAAAGCGATCCCCACTCTGACGCCGAGCGCTCAAGATTCGTGCCGGTACCTATACCTACTTTTTTAAGTTTATTTAAGACACCCTGTGCTTTAGAAAGCACGTAAAGCTGTTGGCCCTAATGGTCTTTTGTAGAACTTTGATAGTCATTACAGGCTTTTACATTACATAAGAAAGTCTGAGTATTAATTTATCCAAGGAGTGTCGTGTTGCTTCGGGCCTCAAGTCTGCTATTACAATAGTGTCAGAATGGTCTATCATTGATTTCATAATTGTTGATTTTGAGAAGTTTTGGTAATATAATTTCGTCATTATGGCTTTCCAATGGTCAATCATTGATACTTCATGGAAAGAAATGGCATAGAATGGTAATCTCGTACATAATGACAAATGAATATCTGACGTATGCGGTAATCTGCAAAAATTTTGACAGTTCCTTTGATCAGTGACCTACCATTACGACATCATTGCGCAATTAGTGCTTTTAATAAGCTCGATATCGACATTCTACCACAATTCTTTTACAAGACCATTGACCGATTAATGATCGATCATTATGAATTAGCAGATTACAAACTTTTAACAAAATGACAATGGGATCGTGTTGGAATAACGAATTTGTAAAAATAGTAGACTTAGGCCCCAGTATCCACAACCCAGTGGTTTTGGAGGTCTGATATGCAGTCGCACCATGCAAAACAGGGGTATTCAAGCGCATCCGGTTAAACTGGGAGCCGACTCCAAGTTATTTGGGATAATAATAATAATAGCTAATTTTGTTTTTAGTCAGTAAAAGTCTGACACTATCCCCCGCTCCGCCCAAGAGGTCATTGGATGATTTTCCCATCTAAAAATAACTAGTTGTGAATATGCTAAGGATATGATGATTTCAGTATAAAGAGTTAAAGACAAGGCAATTCAAATTCAAAATCATTTATTTCAAATAGACAATTCGCAGGCACTTTTGAATAGTCAAATGTCGGTCAGTCCAAGAAAATTGAAGCTAAATTGCACGTTCCAAAGCATAGATTTCTATGGAGAACAACGTGCAAGAAACTCCATGGACACTCTTTTAAATTCACAATTTGACTTGATCGGTCTTTCAATAAAAAAATAAGAGAACTCGAATGATTTGTTGTTTAATAGCAAATAAAACAGTTCACGTAAAAAAATATTGTTTCTTTTACCATAATTGAACGAGTCCCGTATTGCGTAGGTTTACTATCCATTAGAACTGAAATATTCATAAAATATAATGGTCCGAAATCCCTTTTTTACAGACCTCTAATCTGTTTCTTATTATGGACCAATAAAAGTAATCTGAAAGGACAATATTCATTTTTCAGGCCGAAAATATTGCGACTACGAAAACAAACTATAATTCTTTTGAGGTTATCAAATTTTCCGCTAGAGTCTCTCTAATAAGTTAAATGACTTGGGTAATTATTAGTATTTAATGAAATCTGACGCAGTCAACACGGGTTCAATAATCAAAGTTGATTAAGAGATAGAGATCATTGTTTACTAACAGAAGAACCTTAAGAAAAGTATCGAATATAAGTATTTTTTAAATCTTATGTATAAAATTGTCGTCACAATGTTCGTTCCCGTACTCCTCCGAAACGGCTTGACCGATTCTTATGAAATTTTGTGAGCATATTGAGTAGGTCTGAGAATCAGCCAACATCTATTTTTCATACCCCTTAGTGATAAGGGTTGTCGACCCTTAACATTTAAAACGCAAAACAACGTTTGCCGGGTCAGCTAGTGATAAAATATTATAGAAAATTCCCAATTCGGTTGACTTATTAGACTCGATTTATTTAAGACATCAGATTTTACAAGCGTATTTTCACGGAAATATTTTAACCGATTCTGAGAAATAGTTAGAAAGCTTTCATGATTTTCAGGGTTATTTACCTAAATCCTTTTCTTACATTTACAATACCTCGATAAGATGAGAAGTTCTTCGGAACTAAGTAAATATTTATGAAAGCAATCAAAATTTGTTTTCTGAACCATATTGAAGAATAACTCTCTAATCTGATGAATTTGAGTAGTTTTGAGCTTAAGCTCGTAAGTACCTACTCGTTTTAAGTTAGAAAATGAGAACACCAGAAAATAGGTAGGGTAGTACCTACCTACCTACTTCAGAATAATCATTTTGTTCAGTAAGTTTTCAATTTTAAATCAGACAAGAACAACGAGATACGAAATATAATACCTTATTCGCGTGTACAATCGTTTAATACAACGAACAAACGTAAGTCAGAGTGAACTGTGTGAGAGAATGACAATAGAGTCAAGGTAATAGTTATAGCTGTAATTTGAAGATTATAAAAAGCAAAATTGCTCCGACTTAAGAGTTGTAGGTTGCGGGTTCAAACCCTGCTAGGCGCATCGCTTTCTATAATTTATTTCATTACCACTGCTCTCAAAACGGTGAAGGAAAACATCGTGAGGAAACCAGCATGTGCTAGAATAAAAAATTTGAAGACATGTGACATTCAACAACCCGCACTGGGCCTGCGTGATGGATTACGGCCCATTTACTCTCTCTCCTAGAAAGGAGGCCTGAGTCCCAGCAGTGGGAACATTAAAAAGGCTGATGGCGAAGCTTTTTTATTAATATTATATACCTATGTACATAAATAAATATTTAATGTCCTGATTTTCAAGCATGCAAGGTCAAATGGCATTTTATTTTATACCGCACCTACGCGCATGCCTGAATCTTGATACTGATGCGGCAGTCATAAATCTTAAATGTATCATTAAATATTAGGTTTCATAAAAGTTAGACTCCACCGATTTATATGGTAATGAGTTTTTAATAAAATTATTTAATATGCTATGAAAAAGGTTCTATGTTGAGTACTTATCAATCATATTTCGTTCATTATAATATTATATATTTTTTATTTTACGGCTTAGGCAGCGCATAACAATATAACTCTCGGAGAAAGGATTTTTTTAACTACTTCATATTATCGTATTACTATGGCCAAATTACACACAATCTTTATAAATGATAGCCCATGTGTTATTCTGATATATAACTTATGTAACTGTAAAGTGTCATCAAAATCTGTTCTATAGTTTGCCGTGAAGAATAGCAAACATTTATTCGTCTTCGCAAACTGTCGTAGTTATAATTGTTTGTTAGAACTTTATGAAGCAAAAATTTCATGAAAATACGACACAAAGCTATAATACTACGCTACGCATTTCTGTGAAAGACCTTGCTGCCGAGCCTCGGCTGCGAGTGCTGCCGCGCCTCGGCTGCGAGTACTGCCGCAACCTGCAGCCGCAGCCGCGTTCGGAATATTTTCACAGAAATCTATACATAAAAAAACCGTTTTGCAGGCGTAGCCTGCTTCGTGCAGCCACCGCATGTGCTGCCTGCATCCGCAGACTGCAGCCGAAGTTCGAATAGCACCTTTAGACTCGCTTTCCTCACAAAATTGCCAAACCTGAGAAATACAATAAATTAAAAAAATATTTTGATTTATTTATTCTTTATGCACATAAAACCTCAAAAGGTTGATCTAATTTTTTAGGCATCTTTATGTGATGCAGACACAAACTGGTAGGTGATATCTGGTAATTTACATTCGATAAATAAGACAATGTCATTTTTTACCGTATCTAGTTTGCCACCTATGCTATACTAGCTGCTACCATAGACTTCGCCTGCGTGACAGTAGAAAACTATTCCAAGGCATCATTACTCCCGGGATAAAAATTATTTTCTATGCTTTTTAGGCCATGGTCTATCCGCGTGTCAAGTTTTATCTAAAACCGTTCTGCCGTTTCAGCGTGAAGAAGTAACAAACATACTCACAAACTTTTGCCTTTATGATATTAACCTAGATGACAGCTATATATAGATAAGTATCGCCACTTAAATGCAAAACAGGTTTTGCTAAGACAATATTAATGCAAACTAAACTATACAAACGTTGTGAAGCATATCAGCTCAAGTTCGTGTTTGCTTTGATGAAGATTGCTGAAGATAGTCAAGAATTGGATGCTGCAGACATTGTTCAAGGTAGTACAAGACTACCTTGAACAATCTAGGTAGTCTGATGATAGTAGTTTTTCTTACTACGATCATACGGCTTTGTATCCCTTATTAGGAGAATCCTATCGCAGGTCTGCTGGAAGAAATTTCTCTTGAAATAAGTAGTACCTTTGTACTCTTCTATCTGTAATTGTTTTTTTTTTTTTCATTTTTAAGGCGTATAGTCCCTTGAACCATCTGGCCGAAATTATGTGAACGCAACACTCGCACTCGCCTAGGCGGCAGTACGTAAATCTGTGCATTTATTTGCGGCCAGCAGCGCCCGGAAAGTGCTTTAAATCCGTTTTCTCTGCGAGATATTGATTGATTTACATATGCAATGTTCACTTTGAAGAATATTTAACCACCAATTTTTATGTGTAAAAATGTTTCTATAGGTCCAAGCCGTTTCGAAGGAGTTGGGAAAAGTTGCGAAAAGTTGCGAAATTGCTAATTTTTTTTTTTTTGACAAAAGTATTAATTGCACGAAAAAATCAAATGTTGATATTATTGTTCATGAATCTATAATAAACATATTTTTTTTAAACCAATTGACCTAGCCGTTACGGAGGAGTAGGCCTCAGAAAATCACTGTTTTATGGCACTTTTCGGGCGCTTGGCCCTTAAGTGGTTATGTGTACCAATAAAGACACTTCCGCCTGACCACCGATAAGTTAATTTTCGTTTGCACTTAGAACGAAAACTTCAAAGGAATCAAGCGATTTTATAAACTTGATTGGATAGTTTGTATGGAGAGGCCGTTTTTTTTTTTTCGTTTCCTGAAATAATTTTTGTGGAAGGTTCTTCAGTTTCATCTACTAAGCAAGCCCTTAAAGTTTGTAGAGGGCTGTCTCTTACACCCTTTATACAAAAACACAAAATGCACTTAGACGTCGAAGAACTCCACCGCATTGCTGTCATACGGAAAAATGCCCAGAAAACTGGCAGCATTGCCACGCTGAATATTAATGCTAATAATTTGAATAAAGAACGAAGCGATCCACAACCAAAAATTGTCAGCAATAGTTCTTAGTGTAAGTTTGTCTCTAATTTTTTGCTTGTGGTGAGAAATAAACGATTTCTTTTTCCAGATCCACTCTTTTGAACATTCTGTCAGCCACAGCCACAGCAATTGATGTAGGATTTAATTTGTTTCCACCAGCATTTTATCTTCATTTATTTCTTATACTGTGTCACATTTTCTTTGATTAAAACAAATATCATTATTTCTGATATATTTTGGGACATACCTTTGTTTTTCACACCTTTGTCCTCGTCGTCGTTCTGTAAGCCGACAGAGTTTCTCCAGTAACAAAATAAAACATTGTTTATTTTATGTAAAGAAACCATGTATTTCAAATTAATTATACCTACTTAGAGAACATCTGAAATATCATAATAGATTTCCACGACGCTTAATTTTTGGTACAACCAGTGATATAAATATAATATTCTATACCTATTATTATGATATCATAACAATAATACCTATTATCATGGTATCATAACACATATCTAATTATTTTGAGTTACATTGTACGTGCCAACATTAAAAGCAACCTGGCGTAATAAAATCAAAGCTTATTTATTTCACCTTTCTATATCTATAGGTATTCAAAGGAAACAACGAAAGGTTTGCTTATTTTCGTTAATTACAAACTACTTTATGAAGAATTTCTTATTTACGTTCTTGGATAAATAGCCTATATAAAAAAAAAACGCTCAATATTTTATAATCTATGCTTTCGCTTGGTATTTAACCGAAATGGCGCGAAATCGCGCGCGAACCCGATTTGCTTGGGGCTTGAGTAGACATAAGTAACAAATTCCACAGTTATGATTTTACATAAAAATTTAATCAAGCTACCCACAGAGAAATTTCAGTTACTATACATATTCAACTAGAAAAAAAAAACAATATCTAAAATCTTGCAGCTTTGGACTCAGTGGAAAGGAATGCGAAGAAGCTTGTAGCGACATCTATGGCGTCACATAAGAACTAAACTACAAAATCCAGTTCTCCGCACGACTTGAACATAATACAACAGCCCGATATCATCTATCGGGTGGTTGCCTAAACCAGACATAACCAGTCAAAAGGATTCTCCCTTATTAACGGCGGTTTATGGAACTTTACCCTCTGTTTCGCATACCTCCAAAGGCTGTGGCCGCCTCTTTCTGTGAAGCAGTAATGCTAGCAAAGGAGACGGCTGCACTCGCGAGACAACAGGCCTCATGGCCTAACCCGAATACCGATCCCGATTTCCGGCCACCGTAGACCCGGGCTTGCGACGTGCTCGCGATAACTCGCCGTCCGACCGTTTAGTTGTAGCATTCTCAATTTTTGTGACTTTCCTGATAGTTTTATTACGAACTCTATCAGGGTTCTTTTTAATTTACACCTACTGAATACACATACCTTGCGAAGCCAAAAGAAGATATAAAGATCTAGATACTAATACTAAGTTCCTTCAAACTTATCTGGCTTCCCTGCCAAGACTAAAGTATCTAGTACCCTGTTAGCACCTAGGTAAACAAATCTTACAAAAATCACATTACCGACACTAATTTTAATTTATTGTTTTGTTTTGTCTTAAAGTTTCTCCATGTTAGGTATCGTGGTTTCGTCTGTGGTTTTTAAACAATTAATTCTTGCTTGTGTCAGGTTGTTTTTGACAGTGATTTATTACGTAGTTCAAAACTTTTAAATCAAAGTTGGTACCTTTTTTTATGGTGGGAAAAAATCATGCATTGACATAGTGAGATAGTGTCAGACTCTAACTGACTAAAAGACCCAACCCCTTTCTTCTAGCCTTCATACCGGGGCTCGAGCGCCCTTTCGGATAACCCTGGCCCCAGTAGGCTTCGACCCGGCTGGGTCCCTGCTGTTGCTGACAATTCCTTGTACCTGATTTAGTATTCTATTATTACTTTTACATCTCTACTTAGAACTGTGTGATTCTTTCTTCAAAAGACCATCTCAGGCTCAATCTGCATGGTTCTCATATGATTTGACCATTACATGTTTTGCTGTATGGACTTTAAAAGAGACTTTGACCCCTGAGTTTGTTTCGGTGTTTCTTCTCAGGGTAGTCTGCTAGGAAACACCACAAAAACAATTGATGTGTAAAAGTGTTTTTATAAAACCTACTTGCAAAATAAAGATCATTTATCATTCTCTTTTTTTTTTGTGTGGAAAATCATCAATTAACTTTGCTTGCTCTGGATAGAGCAGGTGGGAGTGTCAGACTATTACTAACTAAAACTCACGGTGTTTCTTCAGTTGCCTTTCACAACGAGGGCTGCGGTAACTCCTTCAAACAATTGGCAGTCCTAGCAGGTGTCACACCTAACTGGGTACTACAATTTAGCTTTCATCTTTTTGAAGCGCGCGTGGAACACAACATGCTGACGTCTCGGGCTTGATCCTTACCAGACGATCGGACGACGCCGATTGTGGTTGGTAGACGTCGTCCTGCGACTCCAGGGTCTCCTACGGGCGGCAGGACGTGAGCCTTATCTCAGAGTGAGGGCATGTACTGTACCATTGCTCAGTAAAAGACTCCCTTCATTCCTTCCATACATTGGTCCCATCTCTAGGTCACTTCTTGCCAAATCCCAAGGAAGACATCTACGAGTAAATCCTTCAGCCATCTACATCGTGGACTGCTTTGACTCGCCGCCCGTGTGATTTCAGGGCATCAATTATGTGTTTTATGAATCCACCCCTCGATCAGCACGCAGCATTCTGTTATATAAATCGAGAAATCGGTTGATAAAAGACATTATTAATACATATATCACCGTATAGGTAATAACATAGGCCATTGTCTTAACACAGTACTTAGGCCTTCCAAAACCATTGCATCTTTGTTTATCATATGGGACAAACGAGGGAATTTTTAGTATTAGATTATAGTCCTTAGGTTTAGGTACTAACTTCCATGAAAACCACGTTCCATGAAAAGTGTCTAAAAGGCCTCTGCGAATTGGCTTATGTGCCTCGTACGCCTTGCTCCCAGACCCATCTGAGTCCCCATCATCATTTCAGCCGATATACGTCCACTGTTGGACATAGACCTCCCCCAAGCGTCGCCACAACGAACGTTCCTGTGCGTCCCGCATCCACCGAATTCTCGCAACCTTCACCAGGTCATCGGTCCACTTTGTAGGAGGCCTTCCAACGCTGCGTCTTCCGGTGCGCCGTGCTACTCCAGAACCTTTCGGCCCCAACGGCCATCTGTTCTGTGAGCAATGTGCCCTGCCCATTGCCACATAACTTTGACGAGGCAGGTGTTGCAATACAATAAAAGAAATTTCTCATATATCATCTCTAAGTTAAAAAATTTCTGACTTCAAGCGCTAACAAAGTACAACGTCTGTTTCGGTCTTCTAGATAAATATCTAATAAATAAATCGAAATTACGTCAATAAAATGCTTGTCAAAAGAAATAAAATTGCCATCCTTCACGCATGATTCCATAGAAGAAATATATTATCAATAAAGGTTCGAGAAAATATGAAGCGATGTCCTTTATCAAAAATAGTTTGTAGGTCGCGATTTAATATTTTCAATTCGCGTAGAATTGTTTTCGCACTGACAGCCGTTCAGAAACGAAGCAAATATTTAGACACGGCTTGCCCTTTGATTCTTGTTTAGAATAATCAAAATTTTAAACCTTTGTTATTCGTTCCCAAAATTTTAAAGCTTTATTTATTAAACAAACAAAAACATTTATAGACTTTTCGATATTATCATTTCAAACAGGGACCCAAACTGTAACCGTAATAATGTGTTTCAACACTATTTTTTAAAACGGTTTCAACAGAAAAAAACTTTTAAATAACAGATACAATAATGTTACCGAATCAAACTGTAACCTGTTAAATGTGTTAATAAGTGTTAATATGTGTAATTGAAATAATCACTTTTAGTATAGCTTTAGGTATAAATAATTGCACAGTACCATAATTAAGTAAATTGTAACTTTGGCAACGCTACGTTTACCTGTTACACTTATATTAACACTGTTAACACTTTTATATCTGTTACAAATATTTTACGGTTACACTTTTTTGAGTGTTTTGGGTTAACACATTGAAAACACATAGATAAGTGTTACATTTTTGGTTCTGTTACCAATTCAACATGTAACATTTATAATTCTGTAACCTTTATGAAGGTGTTTTTAAGTCCCTGTTTCAAAGGCAGCGTTTGAGGTAAATTAAAATAATCATTTATTGCGCAAAAGGCCTCCTACAAGGTGAACCAATGAAATGGTAACGGTTTTTCTTTTATGGTGGGAAATCAGACGACTTGAGCTCGGTCCGGATGGTTACCGGACGACCGGACGGGGTATTACCCATAGCTCGCAGTCCGCAAGCTTACCCTGGTAAGGGTTACGGGAATCGGTTAGATGCGAGACGCACTGCACCGTTTATTCTGGCGACTCTTGGAGGAGGCTTATAATCAGAATCAGAAACGTTTATTTCAAATAGACCAGTTACAGGCACTTTTGAATTGTCAAAATGTCGGTCAGTCAGACAAGTGAAGCTAAATAACACGTACCAAAGCGTAGATCTCTATGGAGAAGAACGTGCAAGAAACTCTATGGACACTCTTTTAAGGATTCGACATTCCTAGGTTCAACAATGGACGTCTTTCGGCTGAAATGATGATGATGATGATGATTGCGCAATAAGATGAGCCTTTAGGTAACATCAGCGATAAAATTAAAAAAAAATAGGACTGGCTATTTCACATAAATATGACCACATTCCCAAAAACTTGGACACATTCCTACATCTTGAATTGTAAGTATCCACCAATCTTTGAAACATGAAAACAATCATGTCAAATTAAATTAATAATTCGACTCACAATTGGCGCAGAATGTCGCGGGTTCGATTCCTACGCGATACAAATATTTGTATGGCATACAGTTAATTGACTGTTTCTGGTCTCTTGACTGAGAATTTGCATATTTGTGAACTCACCCACGATATAGGAGTAATTCTAGCTCACCGGTTTTGGTTTTTTTAGGGTTCCGTAGCCAAATGGCAAAAAACGGAACCCTTTCAGATTCGTCATGTCTGTCTGTCTGTCTGCCCGTCCGTATGTCACAGCCACTTTCTTCCGTAACTATATGAGCTATAATAATGAAACTTAGTGAGTAAATGTATTCTGTAAACCGCATCAAGATTTTCATGCAAAAAAGAAAAAAAAACAACAAATTTTGGGGGTCCCCATACATAGAACTAAAACTCAATTTTTTTTTTTTATCTATCCCACGCTTGTGTGGTATCTATGGATAGGTCTTCAAAAATGATATTAAGGTTTCTAATATCATATTTTTCTAAACCGAATAGTTTGCGCGACAGACACTTCCAAAGTGGTTAAATGTGTCCCCCGCCTGTAACTTCTAAAATAAGAGAATGATAAAACTAAAAAAAAAAAATATGATGTACATTACCATGCAAACCGCTAACGAAAATTGGTTTGAACGAGATCTAGTAAGTAGTTTTTTTTAATACGTCATAAATCTAAAAAAAATACACAATTATTAAAACATCGATCAAAGTTACAACGAACTACAAGAACTTTTATATTATGTTACTTGCTGCTACGGAACTCTTTATGGGCGAGTCCAACTCGCACTTGGCTGGTTTTTTTAAATAATAATAAAATATTTGAGATCCTGTGCCATATTTGGAATGCGTCACAAAACTTTATCATTCTTCAAATATATCACACGGAACACGCTTTGTAACAAAACTTTCAAACGGATTCGAATAAATTTTCTATATGAGACGGATCCTGAAAAATTGAGGAAGTTTAGTTTAGTGTCACTCAGAGCAAGGTTTGTTTTCATATCGCTGTTTTAAAGATTTTCCGCTGTTATGCAAGCAAGTATAAACTTTCAGTCTACATATTTTAATTTTATTATATTTTAACCAATTGAAGTTACGTGAAGAAAAACATCGTGAGAAAATCGGCATGCACAGTCCTCCCAAAAGTCGAAGACATAATATGTGACATCCACCAATTCACACTAGGCCCGCTTGGTTTACAGCCCATTCACTCTGAGAGGTGTGAGTCCCAGCAGTGGGAATATTACTAGGCCGATTATGCTTGTTTATAAATCAATTTTTTTCAACAAAAATCCAATACCAGTCATATCAAATGTAAACTTAACCAATATAAGTACTATTTAGTTCATTTAACCCTAAGCAAACCGGCGTTCGCGCACATGTTGTCTTTCTATTGTGTCTCTAATTACCACGATTGAAAGGTTAAAAATGTTCTTACTTATTTAAAGACCTAAAGATTTTGTAAATCCTTATAGAAAACAACGTAGACATATAAAAAACTAATCACCTGTCTAATATCGTAATTAGAGACACAATAAAAAGACTATGAGACTGATCGTTTCGATATTGAGTTAGATTTATGTTAGCACAAGTTTAAACCAAAATGTTTTTTTTTACTATTTTACATAGATAATTTTGTATTCTTTTGTATAAATGATAAATAAATAATTAAAAAAAAAAACGTAACTCTAGAGGTAAAAGAATAAATGTTTAAACACCATTACTCGTAAGTCGTTAAGAAAAGCTATAACAATAATGTAACATCGATTAAATTTCACCCTGGTAACACGAGAGGCGATCGTTAAGGAGAAAAATAACAGCATTAACAACCCTGTAATTGATCCTTGAGCTTTAAAACAACCATAAAGCGCAATCGATCAAGTATACCAGCCCCCCTAGCCAAGTTACAAACGTTTCGATTGTGTCGAACGCTTCGAGTTGACCTTGCCGCCAATTCTTTTGTTCTGACCACGTGACTGAGCGTCGAGGCGACGTCATTCCCGTACATTTGAAGCTTTCTACAAGCGTTAACTATTGCAGATTAGCAACTTGGCTAGGAGTACAGAAAATAATTACTAATAGAATCGAATGAAAACCAAACAAACGGTAAACGTACCGTTTTGAAAGCTATTGCATAGCTTCTATCGCGGGCCTTGAGCGTGGAGACCGAATCCAGAAATTCCGCAACGAAAATAACCTAACACCCCCCACTCATTTGTTTTTTGAGCGTGGTGACCGATAAGAAAACAAATGAGTGAACAATCAATCAAAATTCAATTCAATGTGTGAAAGTGTAACTTCAATTAATATCAAAGAAAAAAAAACAAAGGAAAAAAAATACTACATAAATAAATAATTACAATTGCATAAGTTAATAAAAATGCTATGCAATACCTTTACCGCGGCAGTGCCCGAGTGCCACACGTCTTTTTTATTTCTTTTACTCCTTGAATCACCTACGTCTGATATATCTGACAATCACTCTCGCATTTATTTCACCAGATTCACACCTCAATGATATCATCATCATCACCAGCCTTTTTAATATTCCCACTGTTGGGATTCAGGCCTCCTCTCTAGAAGAGGGAATGGACCGTAATCCAGCACGTGGACCCAGTGCGTGTTGGTGAATGTCACATGTCTACGAATTTTTGGTTCTAGTACATGCCTGTTTCTTCACGATGTTTTCCTTCACGGTTTTGAGAGCAGTGGTGATTAATTAAATAACACAAAGTAATGTGCCTGGCTGTGTTCAAACCCGCGACCTACAACTCGCAAGTCGGGGCTGTTACCACTCGGCCACCACTGCTCTCCAACAACGACATAATTGTATTTAATGTATCTTAGCCATGTTTGGGCTTAAAAGAGTTATCATAACACTTTGGCTATATGTTACTCTCGAAATTATCTGATGATGGAGCCGGAAGGTAAACATGGGAACTTCATAATAAAAAGAGACGTGTGGCACTCAGGGACTGCCGCGGTAAAGCTATTGCATAGCATTTTTATCAACTTATGCAATTATAATTATTTATTTATTTTATTTATGCAGTACTTTTTTTCCTTTGTTTTTTTTTCTTCCACACAAAAATTTTTTTAATCACATTTTTGGGTTCGTTGTCGGTCTAGTAACACCCCATGTCATTTATTTTTTTGATATTTTCAATGTACAGAATTTTCACTTCTACAGATTTATTAAAAGTATAGATAGATTACCATATTCATTTAATCATAGGTCATTGTCATGCCCGTTTCTTTAGTTCCTTCAATTAAAATTATGTTGTAGTTGTCATTGAACAGTGCGACTTTGCAAGTTGTTTCCCACCAACTTGAAATACTATATCATTATGTACAATTTAGTCAAATGTGTATCAACTTACCAAGTCACGCCGTACAGTAACAAAAGCTCTCGTTTATGTTTTTGGTGGAATATCGTTACTTTTTGTCAAGCATGCGTGTTTTCTGGTTCCAGTCCATTCTCAATAGTACAGGATACGTTTAAGAACGACCTTCACCGGTTTGTTTAATGGATGAAACCTATATTATGATAAATTTAGTATATTAAATAATATAACGCGGGTGGGTTGCCTGAGAAATTCCTGGCCAAAAACTTATCAAAATCGACAACTATGAAATCAATGATAGACCATTCTGACACTATTGTAATAACAGACTTGAGACCCTGGTTTTTTTAGGTGGTAAATCATCCAATGCGCTCTAGAGTGGGAGTAGAAGCATGAGGGTGCGTCAGACTTTTACTGACTAAAATCCACTCCTGTGTTCTTTCTTTGTCTGGTTTTCCAGGACCTTGGGATGAAATTGTAGAATTCCTTCACGTCCTGATGATGTAACACAAAGTTTATTATGTTTTCACCTGTTTCTGTACTAAATCAATCGCCGTCGGCTTAGTTTGAAGGACAACTCAAACTTGACTTACAAAGCAAATATAACTAACAAACATTTGAACGCAACTTTAACGTTTCCAGCTACAGTTTTGTGAATAAACCAGTTTTGTGAAACGCCTACACAACAAACCTACCTGCTGGTAAAAAACAAAGTTGACGTAAAACGTTTTGATCAATAGTGAGTTCTTCGTAAAAGTTTTTTTTATTTCATGTTTTCCAAGAAACAGTTTTGACACTTGAGACTTGTGAAACTTGTTTGTGTTTACGAATTTTTTTCATCTCTTTGAGATTGGAACTTTTAAGCTATACATTCGTTGTTTTGTGTGAAATACTTTAAATTATTTATTTTTTAATTTATTATTCTTAATACTAGCTAATTCATACACTTCATCCATGCTTCGCCAGGCCTGAAATATTTTTGAAAAAAAAAACTAATTAAAATCAAATGTTCTCTTCGTAATCTTCGAGAAAGAGGTCAACCGTTGAATCCAACTCGGTTGGGCAGCGTTCGGGAAGCTACGCGGTATTTTGTCGTCCAACATACCACAGTGTCTCAAGACGAAAGTCTTTGACCAGTGCGTGATGCCAGTGATAACATATGGCTCCGAAACGTAGTCGCTCACAATGGGCCTCATCAGAAGGCTTAGTCACCCAAAGAGGAATGGAAAGGGCTATGCTTGGGGTTTCCTTGCGTGATCGAATAAAAAATGAAGTTATCCGCAGGAAAACTAAGGTAGCCGACATAGCACGAAGAATTGCCAAACTTAAGTGGCAATGGGCAGGGCACATTGCTCGCAGAACAGTCGATGAGAACCAAAAGATTCTGGAGAGGTGACCACGTATTGGAAGACGCCGTGTGGGAAGACCTTTCGCAAGGTGGGCCAGTGACTTGGTGAGGGTCGCAAGAATCCAATGGATGCGAGACGCACAGGACCGGTTTTTATAGCGACACTTGGTGGAGGCCTGTGTCCAACAAAAATGATGATGATGATGATGATGTATAGCTCCAATTCTTCTTTCTCACTCGTACGCCTGATATTTTAACACGTCATGATCAGGCCTCAGCCTCACGGGTGCTCGAAATAGGCTCCTTATCGCTACTAACATAAGTAGGTAATATTGTTAGTAACTACTAACACTAGTGAACCCCCATTTTAGGGAGATACAAGTAACGTTATACCCAATATTAACATAATTATGTAGACACTTTCAAACACATATAGGTAGACATTATTTGATGAGCATGTGAAAACAATGTACCTACTTTAAGAGTAGTGTTGCCAGGTGCGATTGTAGTAAAATCGGGACTGATGGTAAAACAAGTCGGAATTTAGGGTTTCAAACCGGGACGAATTTAAAATAAATTTTTTTTTTTGGGCTGAGTAATCATTCAATGACTCTCGCCCTAGGTCGGACTATGTTCTTCAGTTGCCCTTTGCGATCCAGGGCTACAATAACTCTAGATGTGCCGTGTGTCATTTTAACGCACATAACATTTGTGACAATGATGCGAATACTACTGATATACGTTACTTTGTAATATGTTATTATAATGGCTTTTAACTAATTTATTGATAAATCGGGACATTTAGCGTCCCGATCAGGCGCAAATCGGGACGCGTCTCCAGACCCCTCAAAATCGGGACTCCTGGCCTCCTCCTACTTAAGAGCGTCCATTTCGAGGTACAATTTCACACAACCGATCTTATGTGATTATGATGTTATTACACATCTTTCTCTAGATATTTTGAATATACAGCTATCTTGTGGATATTAACTATCTAGGCTTCTATAGAAATCAAAACATAATTTTGTGTGAAGCTAATCTAGTTATGACCTCTGAAAATCTGCTATTTACGTGAACTTTGGCCCTCCATAATGTACTCATACTATATTAAATAGAAGAATTAAATATTAAAAACAAGACCACATTTAATCGAGATTCTGAATGACAATAATTTTTTCTCAAAAACTTTTAAGAGTTTTTTTTTGGTAGGTAAAAATCATCTAAATGACATGCCCTTGGGCGGAACGGAAGATAGTGTCATACTCTTACTGACGAAAAAATCCACCTCGTTCCTTCTTGCCTTTCATACCGGAGCCGAGCCACCCTTTCGGAAAAAGACCCTAGCCCCATTAGGCAGGTTTTTTTTTCCTATTAAGGGTCAAAAAAACCTACTTCCTGGATCAAGTTTTGTGAAATATTCGAGTATATCACGGAATTACCGATTACCAACCGAGTTTTCAGGTCTCTCTTTTTTGCCTCTTCGTCGAACATCGCATTGGATTGCGTTAGATGAAGCAACAAGCTTTTAAACCACGCTCGATGTTGGCGATACGCGAAAGGAAAAGTCCCTCTTAATCTTCGAAATTAATTGTGAGAAACCAGACTGCAGATAGGTATATATCAACTAGCTGTTGTCAGCGGCGGCGCCCGTGAGATAGTAGAACATTGTCCAAAAAGAACTTACTCCCAGAATAAAGAAATCTATTCTGTGTTATTCCAGAACATAATCTAACCGAGTTTCATCGAAATCTGTTCAGCCGTTCGAGAGTGAAATAGTAACAAACATACACACAAGACTATGTCCTGGAATAGAACATAGGATACTTTTTGCGGGCGAAGCTGCTAACAGCAGCTAGTCATGTATATGGCAAGTGCGAGTCGAGGTCGCCCACTGACAGTTCCATACTAACTTACCTATGAAAACAGTTCAATAGCCGTATCGAGTTATGAAGATTTTTTCGAATGGCAAATAAGGTTTTTTTTTTCGTTAACTTAGAAGTTTGGTTTCACAGCTTCAAAGGAACGCAGACCTGAGTATAATGGTTTGAATTTTAATTCGATACCTCTACGCGTTATCGAGTTAAAGGGTCTTGACATACTGGCAGACAGACAGATAGACAGACCGATAACAGAGTGACGGAACGGAACCCCATATAGGATGGGTTCCGTTTCTTTCTTTTGAATTACGGAACACTAAAAACAGTAATGAGTGATGCAATCTACTCACCTGTTTTTCTAAAAGGTGGCCTATAAATTAACTAAAGGTAAAGAAAATAAATGGCTCTCTAACGTATATTTTTGTTTTACTACCCGCACCGAGTGAGTTAATTCGAATTAGTTAACTGCCAATTTTCTTCGTTAATTCTCACTTAACGACCGACACGTGTCGAACAGCCGCGACCAATTCTATTAACACACTTGCTTTTTTTTCTCCGTAGCGTTTTTCCTTAGGTAACTTATTTAGTTAAGTTTTCTCTGTCCTTGATTCAAAGTTATCAGGTATAGGAAAATTTATGAAACCAGTTTTTTATCGCGTTTAACCTTAAGCCCTGTATTTTTTTGTTTATTTATCGTAAAAGTTATTCTAGATTTATAAACATTAAATCTACACTAATATCATAAAAGAGATAAAATTTGTTTTTTTTTGTTTGAAAGTAGGTACTGGTCCTATTGCGAAAAATTTTTCACCGATAGACTTGCTGCTTAATTCCTGAGTGACATAGGCTATATTTTATGTACGCAGGTGAAGCTGCGGGAAATTGCTAGTTACTTATATGGATAATTTTAGTTTTATATAAAAGCTCTTCTCACTCCATCCCTAAGAATGAGGGGTTGATGATTTCCTAAGTAAAAAAGATCAAATGCGAGTCGTACTTGACGTGACTTCAAGGGTCAATAAACCTGAGTATTACACATTAAATTCAGCTTCATACCTTCACGCGTTCCTGAAAAAAAAATGTCTTGACAGACAGGCAGACCAATAGACAAATAGATGGACAACAAAGTGATCCTTCAAGGCTAAAAAAAGCATACCTAGTTACCTATATTTGTAGGTAACGATGCATTTTGAGCATTCTGTACCTCAATATATAAGGTGTAAGGGACAGCCCTCCACAAACTTTAACGGCTGGCTCAGTAGACGAAACTGAACAACCTTCCACAAAAATTTTTTTCAGGAAACGAAAAAAAAATCCGCCTCACTATACAAAATTATAAACTTGATTGGACAGTTTGTATGGAGAGGCCGATTTTTTTTTTTTCATTTCCTGAAAATAAATTTTGTGGAAGGTTGTTTAGTTTCGTCTACTGAGCAAGCTCTTAAAGTTTGTGGCTGTTCCTTACACTTTTTATACAGCACTACATCAGGTACAACATAATTTGTTCACATAATAGCAGAATAAGGAGTCAACTGCTTGACATCAGCATAAAATTGTGAACAGTACTTGTTTACTTAAGTTATGCGTGACGCGCTCGGTGGAGGGGGACGAATTTTCATAGACGCTTGCTTATAAAATACATGTTTAGTTCGTAATGTGACAAGGGAGAGCATAAGATGCTAGCAATTTGGAGGGCAATGATGAACGCTGGGATTCTGATCCCGATTTCCGGCCACCGTAGGCGCGACAGTGAGCAATGGGTGGCTCGCTGTCCGGCCGTCCGGTAACTTTCCGGAACTATGTGAATGGCCAGGGTTATCCGAAAGGGACCTCGAGCCCCGGTATGAAGGCTAGAAGGAACGGGGTGGGTCATTTAGTCAGTAAGATCCTGACACTATCTCCCGATCCGCCCAAGAGCGGGGGTTGTCATTGGATGATTTTTTCCCACTATAAAAATAAGACAATGATGAAATAATTGATCATCGATATTATAGTAACAAATAAAAATAAACGGTGATTCTTTTTTTATGGGTGAAACACTTGCACTTGTAAGTTTGGTAGAACAAGGTATCCATATTTGATTGACATTATAATAAAAAGGGAAATCCATAACCATGTCAGTCAAAATTCTCTTTTTTTTACATAAATAAAAATTATGACAACGACGTTATTTTTGAAAAGATAGATAATAATCGCTATGTAAAGTATTTTAAAATTTGTAAAGTCGGCGCGCGATTTGTAAAGCATGTATTTGTATGTAGGCAAATAAAGAAAATAAATGTATGTATAATAAAAAAAATATATGTATTTTTTATAATATATGTATAATTAAATTGCTGTCGTGACTATTTCATTAAAACAGCAATGCACGTAATTCCAAATATTTGCATGACTTTCTCTCAATATAAATGTTTATGGGGTCTTTGACTGCGCGTGCTTTTTAATCCAATTAATTACATTAATTAAAAGAACATTTACACGCGCGGAACATTAAAACCTTTAAATTCTTGTAATCCACTACACGCCATGCCTAAAGCCATATTCGCTAACTCTTATCACTTCCACCATCTTAATTATACCTAGTGACGTCACGCTCCATTGTTTTAAGTCTCATCTCAAAAACCGTCATGACAATGGTCTCCTTATCTTCCGCCTTGTAACTACCTTATGAGATACTCATTATAGAAGAAGATCATTATAGAAGTACTTAATTGAAGCACTGACTACGAACTGAGAGCGAACCACAGCTAGCGTTAGTGGTAAAACTGTGGAGTAGGTAAATTTAAACCAATTTAAACTAACTCTTGTTTGTAACTTCGTTCATAAATAAACAGGTTTGTAGGTTTAGAAATATTAGAAACAGTATAAAGTCCCGGAAACTTCTGTTGGAAAAGGAGGATCCTCCGACCAGACGAGTGTTTTGCCTATTATGGGCCTTTTATTAACCGACTTCTAAAAAGGAGGAGGTTCTCAATTCGGATGTTTGTTTTTTTTTTTTTTTATCTACGATTTGAAAAAATATTTTTTTTTTAGTTCATACTCACACAGATATCACAATGAACATAGTTATGCGACTACGATAATACAAATAAATGAATAAATGAAAATTCTGAATAGGTATGTTGAAAATAGTATCATCGAAGTGACCTAAGTGATCTTACTTTCGCTTGTGGGTACGTTATTAGTTAGACATAAGTTTTCAATTAGGACTACTAAACGTCAAAATTATTTGCTGAAACATTTAAATCATTGCAATGAATGGAAATATTAACTTTCTAGCTTTAGCCCGCAGCTTCGCGCTCGTACATAAAATATAATCTGCACCTTTCTATCGGTGAAAAAATTTTAGCAATCGGAGCAGTACTTGCAGATATTACCTCCCAGAAACAAAAAAAAAATACCTCTTTATATTATTAAATAAGATATATAAAATGTAAAAACTATACAAAAACAACTACATTTAAACGTCGAATTACTCGTCCACATCACTATTATTTGGGCACGTCATAAAATGTGCCCAAAAGTTTGCCACTTTGAATGGCAATGCCAATTCTTTGGCCAAAGAACGAGCCAGGTCGCTAGACAGACTCTAAACATATTTAAGTACCTACCTATATAAGTCTCAGTACCATTACTAAGACCTAGCAAAAGGCCAGCTGTCCTCACCGGGATGCTCTTTATATTTAATTTAAATGCATAATGCATAGAGCTCTTCTTATAAATATGGCACTGAATGTAACTATCGTGAGAGAGTTGGAAAGGAGACAGCTTTTAGCTGTGCAGAGTCAGACAGATTCTTAGGGCGCCTTCAAATTAGCCGAAGTGCCGCGCGACGGCAGCGCTGCGCCGTACTGCTTTCTTATTCCACGTAAATAACTAAATAGCATGCAGCGCAGGTGTAACGCAGCAGTCGCGCGTTAAGTTTGCGTTCCAAATAAGAATAGGACCGATTGCCATGTTGTGGCGTCAGGTCATACTGTCACTGGCCGGCCGTCCGGTAACCGTCCGGACCAAGCCCAAGTCGTCGACGGTGCGCACAGCTGGGTCGAAGCCTACTGGGGCCAGGGTTATCCGAAAGGGTGCTCGAGCCCCGGTATGAAGGCTAGAAGGAACGGGGTGGGTCTTTTAGTCAGTCAGAGTCTGATACTATCTTCCGCTCCGCCTAAGAGCGGGGGATATCATTGGATGATTCTTTCCCACCATAAAAAAGGTCATACTGTCAAATAGCAAAAAATTCGGAAAAAATGAAGACCTCGGCGATGAGAAAGTTGAAGAACTGGATTCTAATTAAACTTTTTTCGTTCACAGTTCGTGAATAATTTTTTTTTTTCTAGCTTGTCATATTAATTTTTCGATTTGACAGTAAGACGTGACGTCACAACATGGCGATCGATCCTATTATTATATGGAAAGCATTGTACTGTCCTTATATATCTACGTATATATCAATGTGTACTAATGGGAATAGGCCAGTCCTAAATAAAATCACATAAAGCAATAACCGAGTTCATAATTAGTATTATTATCAGATGTTTCCAGTAATTTAGATACTGCTAATGACTTAATTATGTCCAGAAACAGGCCGTTATCCTTTAGGGAATAACCGAATAAAAGCCATAATTTTGATAAATGTCTGACAAAATATTAGGTAAATTAACAAAATTATGAAACAAAATACGAGTATTTTAACGTTGGCACGTATATTTACAATACCTACATCATTAATGACAAAATGAGGTTTCGGAGCAAAGATCATGATAAAATCCCCTGTCTTATTTAGGCATAGCTACACGTTTGGGAACGCCACAATCATGGTGGTAAGTCCCTTCTTTGAGGAGTTGCTGGTGAGGCGCTACGGTATCTTCACCTTTCTCCTGACGCTCCTCGAAGACCATGGCCAGTTCGGTAATTTCTGTTTTTAGATACAGGCAGAGGAAACACCAGTATGTGTTACTATTGTGTGAACCACCCAAAAGTCACGATGGAGCATTCGGTGGAGGTATACCCCACTAGGGAGAAGTTCCACCGACTTTTCGTCTAGGTGATCGAAGGCGGCAACCTCTTGCGGCTGGCTCTGGTTCAGGCCATGGTCCGGAGCAAGAGAGAATAAGTAATTCAGGGAACGCCCCGGGCGTCGGGTGTCGCTGGGCAATTTCCGGCCACCATAGGCGTGGGCTTGCGGACGATGAGCAATGGGTAGCTCATCATCCGCCCGTCCAGTAAGTACTAAACCGGAGTATACGGTGCGTATTGTTCCATGTTGATGTAAGCAAAGCTGAAGGGGCCCAGAAGGGCCGATGCGTGCTAGAGCGGCGGTAACATTTGAAAGAGTGACCGTGGCTCTAAAACTTAAAGGGCAACTGAAAGACACAGTTGTGATTTAATCAGTAAAGTCTGAAATACTAACGCTCCACCCTACAGCTAGATATGTTATTGGATGATTTTCGACCTCGAGAAAAGGCATAAAGAGCTAATCGTTACCAAGGAAGATAAAGGTCCGAACCTTATGGAAAAATTACCCGTGACATAGCCAGCCAGCAACATTAAGTTATGTGGGACAACATAACAAATTAATTTATCGTTTCCAGAATCTCTAATATGCTGGAAACCAATAAAATCTACTGTTTAGATCGTAGGATGTGATTTTATGTTCAGCCATAAGCTATAACCGAATTTCTTGGTATTCTGCCTTAATTTTATTAAGGTCACACCACACGTCATGGTACCTATCCCTGAGGAGTAAATTAGAGCGGTATTATAGCACGCGTATATGTATTTTTGTAACCGGTAAAAATACTCAGGAGTATTACTGTAACCTTAAACTTATCCAAATATTTTGGCTAAAGTTACAATCGAACTCAATATCTCACGTTCACTTTTTCATTCTAGTTAATGTTTACATAATCGGGAATCCAAGGGTATTTTTTGTAACCGATAAAAATACTCAGGAGTATTACTGTAACTTTAAATTTATCCAAATATTTTGGCTAAAGTTACAATCGAAATCTTACGCTTACTTTTCCATTCTAGTTATAGTTAACAAAATCGGGAATTCCATATTTCCATTCACGTACAACAAGTAAAAATATTACCACAAAATCGCTACTTTCAGAAGGTAATCATCGTATGAGCTCTTTAAAGTCTATTCTCAATTTTTATCTAAATCACACAAGATGAAACGATACGAAAAATCAATAAACAGATTCAATTAGGCAACTGATGAATCACTCTGTCATTAATTCCCCGAATCAATTAAGACAAATGGATCACTCTACTGATGATCATGCAACATATAGGATGTTCAACTTAATAGAATATCGTAAACCAATATACATTGTTATTTGGCTTTTAGCTTTATTAATAGGCCCAACGTAAAAGCTTGAGAGGAACCAATTTCCACGAACATTGTCGTACTTAATGGGTTTTTATGAAGTTGCACAGAGTTTCATTGTAAAACTTCGCGGTGCATCAAAATAGATTAAAGTTTATAATTTAAAAAGATGCTGGGAGACTGCCTAGGCGGTTTAATAATCCATTTACTGAACAATATCTTCCTGAGAAGATAAGGAAACTGTTCACAAGGAATCTGTGTGGTTTCTTTTCAAAGTAAGGTCGTGTTTTACTTTTGCCCCAACATTTGTTCAAACTTTGTATGCGGGTTAAAGTTTGCAATGCCATACAGGGTGATACAGAAGTTTATTGGAAAATGGAACATGATCGTAACAAGATGTTGGTAATTGAATTGTAATGTAATACATAAACATAACATAATGTTGGGCTGTGAGAAAGACGGACAAAAAAGATTGCATGTAGGGGAAATGAGAATGATGAGTTGTAAGTGTGGTGTGATGAAAATGACTAGAGTGAGAAATTAGTACATGATAAGAGACATTTTTTAAGTAGCGCTAGTGACTGAAAAGTCGAAAGGAAATCGTATATCTTGATACAGTTATGTGAAGAGAAGGAATGAAACGGCTGTTACTAAAAAAGTTATGAATATATTAGAGGATGGATGGGGAGGGAGAGGGAAGCCATAAAAAGATGGATGGATTGCGTGGGGAGTGGTATGAAAGAAAAGGGAGTTACTGATAATGTGACGGGTGATAGAACAAACTCACCCAGTAATTGGGTAAACTCTTTGACCGGACTGGTATTTACTGGTTTCTGATGATCCGTAACAGCTGTCCAAGACCCACAAATTAGCGACAGGACCATCAGCTTAACGTGCTTTTTACTACTAGTGCGCCTCACCATCAACGATTATTTCACTGTTTACCATCAGATGGGATCGCAGTCAAGCACTAGTATACATTATTTTTAAAAAATAGTCACCTGTACACAAAATGGCGTCGGTAAATATTGCTTAACCTTGAACATCAACCCCAACCCGTGGGCTATTCTTATTTTAGCCACGGACTCTTTTGCTTACACTCAGAGTAAAGTGAATTTGTTAAAAAAATATATGTTCCATTATGTTGAATGGATTTCAGAATATGTGAAAAGCACATCAGGAGTGAAATTCTTATTTAACACTAAATAATATTTAGTGCTGCTTTTTGAAATTGCTACATTTTTTTTTTTTCAAATTTTACAATTTTACAAATCGATAGTGTTTCATGTACCGGATCGACCCTCCACGGGATTAAAACGATTAAAATTTAGCGGTGTATAATTCAAATTACACTAACTTAAATAACTAAAAAGATTGACAGAGAATCATTAATTAGATGTCCTTGCTAAACTATTTAACCTTTTCCTAACTGCTATTTAGGACTTGCCAAAATTATTCGTACTAAATTGCTAGATAAATACTAAAGTGTGAAAATTTGAACATGAATATTTTATTAATATCACCTTGGAGAACATTTTCGTGTAAACATTTAAGAAATAGTGAAAGTGTTCGAATTCCGTTCAGTTTAATATTAAAGCGCTCGTCGTAGCTCAGACCGGGCACGTTCCTGAACGTAGGCAATATTGAATGAGGGAACCTTTTTATTTCTTAGCGATATTCTCTCTCATAATGGAATAGTTTTGATTTTTACAGACACGTTGGATTTTTAAAATCACACGTGTGTGTTATCCCTAGATCTAAAAAATCTTTATCTTTTGCTCTAAACCTCGGTTGAAACATTCTAATGGTCTTAAACAGACGGACTGCATTTCAACTGCAATCCAACTGCAAATTGCAGTTTAAATGCAGTTTGAATGCAGTTGACACGACTGCAATATAACTGCAAACACGACTGCATCCGAACTGCATCATACCCACCCGCCCGCACGCTCCGCTCTCTCACGCATGGTGCAGTTCGGATGCAGTCGGTGTGCAGTTCACACGACTGCAATCGGACCGCACGCTTGGTTTGCAGTTCTATTGCAGTCGTGTTTGCTGTTCCATTGCAGGCGTGTCAACTGCATTCAAACTGCAATTTGTAGTTGGATTGCAGTTGAAATGCGGTCCGTCTGTTTAGACCCTAAGGACGAGTTTGAAACAAAAAGTTTCAAACGATCTAGGTAGAAGGATTAGTGATTAACGCCAACTTTATTTAGCATTAATTTTAGTTACTTTTAAATAACAATCTCATACATAAAAATTTCTTGTCAGTGTTTGTTATCGAACTTGTTTAAAGCGAGTGATATTTTTTTTTTAATGTGCCTTTGTTAGGCACTTTGACCTACTCTCAAAGTCGTAGGCTACTTTTTATATGCGTAGGTGATAAAAGTTTCTAGTCAGCTAGTATTTATAAGTATTTACGTAAAAAGGTAGCCTGTAACAATTGTAAATAAATAATTTTACAATTGTTTGAAAAAATAATAAATAAAAAATAAATTGTTGATTGTTTCGAATTAAACTTTGTGCACAAATAAAGTTATTTGCTTTGATTTATCCCAATCCCTTCAGCTGTTTGAGTATGACGTAGTATCTTACAATTAAACACACACACAGAAACTTTTACATTTATTAAACATAACGAAAACGACAGGACATAAAATAGTATCAGACCCTAATCTAATCATCCCCTCAAATAAAAGAATATAAAACCTTTATTTAAAATATTCTTTCAGTTTGAGCAGTAGCTCCCCGACTTCAGTAACAATCGTAAGATACCTAGATTGTCGTAATAATAATCGATTTCTACCCAGACCTTTCAGACTTCAATTAAGAAATAACTGCTAAAGAAGCCAGATAGCACTGTCTTTTTGTCTGAATTTAAGATCATTGCTAAATTCTTATACTATTTTCGATTCGGTATAGTAATACCGGTCATTAACCTATCTACCTACATTATTTACAAAAAACAAAAACGGTTATGAAATATTATCCGCTGAAAAAGTGTAATAAGTAATTAACAAGCTTTTAATGAAAATATTTTTTTCATAGCAAGCTTTATAGCTCGTTATAATAATATAATTAATACTCGTCAAGAGACGAATCATACGAGCCCAAACTCGATGGGGTTGTGTCGTTTAACTACCAAGTTCCTATAGACACCTTCCGGTTCCATCATCAGATCAGCTCCTTGTCACAATCATTTTGCATTGTCATCTGATTTACACATGCATTCAAAATTTCAGCTCAATCGGTAACCGGGAAGTGGGTCAAATTTAATTTACAAGATTTGATGACAGACAAACATCGGGACAGCTGAAACTAAATAAAAGCTTGTAAAAAGGCATCGACTCAATAATAAATACATACTTAGATACTACGTACAAATTAACCTGCTGGAGGTACAGAAAACCTCAAACGGCATAAATATAGGTAATAACGTTATCGGAAGTTATATGTTTGAGCGTATAGCCACTACACAGCATATCACTTTTAACACGTTTTTTCATTCCGTCAAGAAATAATAAAGCTGACAGTTCTAAAAAGAACTTTTGTAACGTTTTCGACCAACTCCATTGAAATAGGAAACACGCAGCCATTGTACAACAAATCGCCGCGTGCCAGCTCAACAAATCGCCACGTGCGAGTACAACAGCGGACTGCCCGAGCAAAAAGGCATTCACCCACCAAGGACAGCGCGCCCTGTACACGTTGCTAACGACCTCTCGCGGAACGCGCGTGAAACAGTTACTGCACTGCGATTGGACAAGACCACCTGTAGCCACTACAAGCCGTTTGGGGATTAAACACAAGGGCTATGAGGCCCGAGCGCTCATCGAGTGCGTGATATCAACAAACAGCTGGTTGACTCTTCATGTGACCTGGCCTGGCTGGGCTTTTCTTCGATCAAGCCGGTCTCCGCCTTAAAACACGAGAAGATATTGGATGATTTTTCACCTTAAAATAAGACCCAATTAAAACTGTCATGATTCTACCAGCTTCTTAAGAGGCTGCTTTTCCATTCGCCTATCGTAAACATCAAGCATGGTTTAAAAGCTTGTTGCTTCATCAACGGTATCTAACGTGATGTTTGACGAAAAGGCAATGTGTAAAAAGAGTGATAATACCTGAATACTCTGTTGGCATTTAGTAACTCCGTAATTAACTCGAAAATTTTACAAAACTTGTTCCAGGAAATGTGTGTCTTTTTTAAACTCTTAAAAGTTTTTGAAAAACATTGTTATTATTTAGAATCTTGATAAAATTTGCTAGGCTTGTATGTTGAACAAAAAAGTACAACATACAAGACTTTTTATTATTTTTGAGTAAATTACGAAGTGTCAAAGTTCATGCCAAATAGCATAGCGTCGCCGGGATTCTGATCCCGATTTCCGGCCAACGTAGACGCGGGCTTGCGGACAGTGAGCAATGGGTAGCTCGCTGTCCGGCCGTCCGGTAACTGTCCGGACCAAGCCCAAGTCGTCGACGGCGCGCACTGTTTCCGCGCGCCTCAAGGAGTTGTCAGCAACAGCAGGGACCCAGCCGGGTCGAAGCCTACTGGGGCCAGGGTTATCCGAAAGGGCGCTCGAGCCCCGGTATGAAGGCTAGAAGGAACGGGGTGGGTCTTTTAGTCAGTAAGAGTCTGACACTATCTCCCGCTCCGCCCAAGGGCGGGGGATGTCAATGCATGATTTTTCCCACCATAAAAAAAAAAAATGCCAAATAGCAGATTTTTAGAGGTCTTAACTGGATAAGTTTTACACAAATTTATACATTAATTTATATAGAAGCCTAGATAACATCCATAAGATACTGTATTTCCAAAATATCTAATGAAAAATGTGTAATGACGTCATAATCGTGTAAGAGCGGTTGTATGAAAAACAGTGAAAATATATGTCGAGATGCATACCCTTAAGAATGTGTTCCCATCACTTTAAAGGAGAATCGAGTGGATTTTTTTTTAAATAAAGTATTTGGTATTGAATTACTCTATAAGTGAGACAATATAAATGGCTGCTACAAATGTAATATGTCAGGGATGGCGAACCTATGTCATGCATGCCAGTAGTGGCACTTTACAATGAAATTCGGGCACACCAATAGAAAATTATCTAGCATCAAAATAATTTGCAACAACAGAAATCACACTGACTTTTACTTATCTAAAAAATATATCTACAGCACTGTTGACATTACGACTGCTTTACGAATTTTGAAAAAGTTAAATAGTTAAATGAACAGCGTCTAGCTAGTCAATAAAACACCAAAAAAATATGGCTATGCTTTTGTTTATTTCTTTTTTTAATAGATAGTTAATGGCACGATCATCAATAAAGGTTCGCCATCCCTGGAATATGTGTTTACTTTAGAAATATTTTCACAGAAATGAAATATTTCATATAGCGATAAAATACACAAACGCAATTTGTAATAATGGAACCTGAAATCCAATTTGATATCTGGCTGTAAAGCGATTAAACACATTCCAATCTGAATCGAAATATTAATCAAAGACAGAACCAAATTGTCTATGCAGGTACAGACAAGAACAAACAATATAAACACAGACACCGAAATCGTCTGCCTAGGCTACGGGATTGACTGAAACAGTTACCATGACTCTGGAACAAAAGGGCACCTGACGAAACCCGGGAAAATTCATTCAATTGTAGCGACATCTATGGCGCCCCATAAGAACTACGAAGAAAGTACGAAATCCTGCATCGCGCAATCAAAGTTCTCCGCGCGATTTGAACATATACGACAGCCCGAAATCATCTATCGGGCAGTCGCCCACCAGACTATAACACCTGTCTGGTCGGAGGATCCTCCCTTTTCAAAGGAGGCATGTGGGACTTTACTCTCTGTTCCGCATACCTCCAAACAATAAAAATCTGCCACCCCCTCTCGCCCTGATCAGTAGCCCAATTCACATAATCAAAACCGTAACGATATTGTAGCGATGCAGTCGTTTAGACCATTGCCGTATTCACATTCATCAATTGAGTTTGAACGACAGCGATTTTAAAGTCTTTTGGTCGAAAAATCGATTAAAAAAAAAAAACTATATTACATTATCCTGGTAGAATACATAATAATGTAACTGGAAATAAGTCGTCGATAGATCGTTTAGTTTCGAGCCAGTTGAGTTGTCGTTCTATCCATGCCCGATTAAGGAACACGTGAATACCGCTTTTGGATAGGACTTCGATCGAACGACTATAAAACTTCAACGATATTTGGCTTGTTTGTATATATATATAAGATGCCAGCGCGCAGCATCCCGTCAAGTTCGGCGTCGATGCGCTCCCGCAGTGCGTATGGCAGCGGGCGCGCACGGTGGAAAACGGGCGCCGCGCCCTCTCGGACGCGGAGCGTCGCCTTGCCACCCGTGTACCGTCCCAGCCTGCCGTCGAACACTTCTTTATACCTGTCGAGCAGTTTACATATTTCGGTATCCAAGTGAACTATGTCCTGTTTTATAAGATTGCAATGAAATTTGGGTATTTCTATCTGTAATTCAGCTAGCCACTGCCGACCAATTAACGATGTAGTGCCTTTCTCTATAACAAATAACTCTAATTGTTTTTCTATTTTATTATAACCGACTACAGGCTTAATTATACCTAACGGCTTAATTTTTGAACCATCATAAAATTTCAAAATTGTGTTGTTACTTTCTATAGGTATGTGGTCAAAATTTAAATCGTAAACCGTTTTACTTATACAAGAAATTGCGGTACCTGTATCTAATTCCATGTCTATCACAATATTATCCACCAAAATAGGTAAGCTTACCGCCTTATAACTGTTTAACGACAAAAGGTTCATATCCTCGATGTCGTCATCCTCATCAGTACTACTGTACCGGAGATCACCGAAATGGAATTCACGCCTTGCCGTTCGATTCCGGTCATTCTTTTCCTGTGGCCTCTGCCCCTTACGCTCCGGGCACATTCGCCGCAGATGACCTACTCGCTGACATTTACTGCATACGAAGTTCCGATAACGGCAATTAGCGTACTGGTGGTTCGTAGCTCCGCATGCCGCACACGTACTCACACCTTCCGCCGCCCCGGCTCGCGTCGATGTCTCCGCGCCGGCAGACCACGCGCGGCCTGCAGTTGCCGCCACCGCAGGTCCCGCTTCACCGCCGCCAACTCGCCGCCCGCGTCCGCGCCCTGTGCGGCCCGTACCCGACGTTAGTGCGTGTACTGGGCAGGCACTTCTTGCTTCCACTGCGGTTGTCGATCCGTCGACCACTGCTGCATTCCTCTCCGCCGCCTCCAGAGAACAAGCCAATTTGACCGCTTCCGCAAAAGTAATTGCATCGTTCTCTGCGAACAAACGTTGCCGAATCACGTCGCTTCGCAGACCACACACAAACTGATCGCGCAAGTTTTCATTCAAGTTTGCGTTAAATTTGCAATTGCGTGACAATTTTTTTAGTTCCGCAACGTAAGCCGAGACATCTTCCGTAGTACTCTGTCGTTTTTGCCTAAAACGGTATCTTTCTGCTAACAAAGATGGCGCCGGTTGTAAATGTAGGCTCAATAGTTCGCAGGCTTCTTTAAATGACAGTTCCATCGGCTTCTTGGGACTGGCGAGATTGACGAGCAATTCATAAGCTTCGTCCCCCATGCTAGCAATTAGAGTTGGTAACCGTAAATCATCCTGCACTTTATTCACTAAAAAGTACATGTCGAGTCTGTCCACATACGACGACCACAATCCCGACCGCACTTGAAATTCTTTGATCTGACCCACCGACATTGTTTGTTTGTATTTTTTTTTTTTTTTTTTGGAGTTTCCGTTAATCATGCACACAAGAATACGTTTACCACGTCCAGTTTTACTCGTCGCCAATATAATATTTGAGAGTACAAAGAAAAAGCAGCAGCGTTTATAGACGTTTATTGAAAAGGTGACAGGTGACACATCAGTCCATCAGACTATAGATAAAATAGTATTAACCAAGGAGGTACTACACTACAGTTTGATTTTACGTTAATCAGAAGAAGTCATTCGATGAAACCCTGCGTAAATAAAAAAAGTATCCTACAATAAGTTCCTAACTATATCTTTATTTGCATTTTATAATATTTATTAAAAACAATAATCTTATAATGCAATGGCTTAAAGCTATAAAACGAGTACAGTAAATAATCGTGTCTCGTCGCAGAAACCTTTGGCATTGCACATCGTGAGGAAATCGGCATGTCCTATAACCAGAAATTCAAAGATTTGTAACATTCACCAACTCGCTCTGGGCCCACGTGGTTAATCAAGTTCCATTCCCTCTTCAAGAAAGGAGGCGTGGCACCCAGCTTTGGGAACATTATTAGGCAGATTATGCATACTATGTCAAAATAAAAATTAGAGATGAAACGGATAGTGGTTAGGCCGGATACCGGATACCGAATATTCGGCAAGCTACGAGGCCGGAGCGCTGGATATCCGGCTACCGTTACCAAAATATGCGGAAAATTTGGTATTCATTCACCACAATTTACCAATTGTTAATTTTGAATACTAAACTAATTAATAAAAGAAACATTTTTGACGTGGGATTATATAAATAATCGGTGTCCATAATCTATTGTGACGATTTGCATGGTGTAAAGTAAAGAGAATTGTTTGAATTTTACAATTTCGATTCAGTATCCGGCCGGATACTGAATTACTATCCGGTATCCAGCCAGATAATCAAAACAAGGCCGATTAGGCCGGATACCGGATAGTTACCGGATATCCGTTTCATCTCTAATAAAAATGCTGACGAAATTGAATGTTGTGTTTTTATTTATTATGTTTTATGTGCCTAAGTTTTACTACTAACTTAGCTTTTAACCCCTCGAGCGCCGATTGTACATACGTCTGTACAACTTGAATACCTTAAAAAACGCTTAATTTTCTTTTTGTACACACGTCTGTAAGAAACTTATTTGGCCGAAAATTTTAGTTTCTATATTATTATTTGTTTTTCCTAGAAAAAAAAAAACAAAAAAAAAATTTTTTTATTTATTTATTTATTTTATTGGTGATTTACGTAAACACGGCAATTTTCCGGGTCATTAAACTCTGGCGCTCGAGGGGTTAAGTCGTTTTGGTAATACTAACACCCTATATATTACCCTATATATTTATGTATTTTATTATTTTTTTTTTTTTTATGGGCCTACGATGCCTGAGAATAAACGATTTTTATTATTTACTAGCTGACCCGCACGAACTTTGCACCGCCTACCAGTCAATGAATATAGTATGTATATATTTCGATATAGTCAACTAATTGTGATGAAACAAAGACTAAGTAATATATCAAGTTTTACACAATTTTAGTGTATAAAAGTTGTCTACACCGATTTCTTACATTTTACGTAAAGCGGGCACAATTAAAAACTTCTACAGATTTATTTTATTTGTTGATTATGCACAGTAAAAGTAACAAAATAACCCTAGTTCCACCTAATCAAGTAGGTAAATTCACCGGAAGGATGCTATTCCCTCTTCCACCGACCAGATATATTTCTGCCTTTGACTGTACTGAATGATCTGCACAAGACTGCAGGTACAGAAACGTCTACAGATGGTCACAGTCGTCTCTGCATTGTTTCCGAGAGATAAGACCCGTCTTCGTCGGACTTCAATAACAGACATACCGAACTGGTACTAATGAAAATCGCTACCTTGAATCCAGGAATGCCAATACTGTAAATTATTTTACCTGTGTATTTGGTAAATGAGAAATTATATTTATTTTGTAAATAGGTTTTAAAAAATACTTTTGCACGCCAATTTTTTTTACATCAATTTAAACTAGATGAGGCCGGTGTTTCTTAGCTAACACCGAAACAAACTCAGGGGTCAGTCTCTTTTAAAGTCCATACAGTAAATATGTATTGGTCAAAATCACATGAGAATCATGCAGATTTATCTGAGATGGTCTTTTGAAAAAAGAACCATACAAATTTGAGTGGACCTGTCCAGTCAGTGCAAGCATTTGTCAGTATTCGCAAAGCTCAACTCAGGACTGCTAAGGAGCTCAACGACTTGACGAACAATACCAAGGAAAATAAGATAATGGTGGTTTCATCTGTTTGATTCTAGTTATAGAAACATATTTTTTTTAAATAATTTACTAAGGCTACCACTTTGCCAGCCATTTCGAGCACGTGAATATTTGTGCTACATTTTTGTCGAGAGATAAGAGTTTTCCATACAATCTTTATTACCCTTTAAATCTTCTTGATTAGTTTTAGTCAATACTACCCAAAGTATTGACTAAAACTAATCACGTAAAAATAACGACAAACTTTTATTAATTACTTTTTTTTATGGTGAGAAAAAATCATCCAATGACAAGCCAAGCAAGCAACCTGCTTTAAAATATACTGGTGATTGAATTTTTTGTCACTTCCTTGAAGGCCAAAAACAGCTTTGAATGATATACACTTGCAAACTTTTACTTTCATAATATTAGTGTTTTTTTCTTTTGAGGACGTAATCAAGCAAACAACTTTGATTGTGGGTGTTGGCACGTGTTTGTCAGTCTGTAAGTACTTATATAGCTGTGGGTGTACGTTTACCGCAATTTGTTTAAGATTTACCAAGCCAAACAAAAAATTATAAATAGAATAATTACGTTACATTTATTTTTGTACAGGAAAAATATGATTTAATTAAAATACATTCAATATGGTTCTTTGAAGATGAATGAGTAAGCCGCAATAAATATAGAAAAAATGATGAATTAAAATATCAGATCGGAATTACTTTTCCTAAGGTTTCTTTTTCACAGCCACAGCGATGAAGTTCACTCTCATTGGAAAGGTCAGATAAAATCAATGTTTTTGTGAAAGAACAAATTAATCAGAACCGACTACTTTTCATTCAATGCAAGTCGTGTTTAAGGGAAATTGATTGCTTTTAGTCACTGGACAACCTATTGCTTCGATCACGCTATTTCTGGCTATGTTTATTGAAGCAAACTTGCTGAAAGACTAGGAAACCTAAAATTCATCTAGATATAGTTTATACAAAACCTAACATAAAAATAAACGCACATCTTGACAGCCCTGCTAGGACCGCGGGGATTTTCTGAAAACGAAATCCGTAGTCCTAGAACGCAAATGGAAACTGGTGGAGTTTTGATGAGTAAAAGTCTGTCAAAACCTAGGAGGAACCCACCAAACCCGAAGCCCACTGAGGCCACCGAAAAGCTGCCGAAAACCCGGGTTCCCGCCGGGTTTCCGTTTCGGAAGGCAGCTTCCTCGTGGTCTTACAATGCAAAGGCATAGAAGGGATATAGGTGTGGACGTTTCGATCTTGAGGATTTAAGTAGGTATAAATATAGATTAATGAAACGGTTGCTTATTTTCGATGTTTACAGACTACTTTATGAAAAACTTCTTATTTACATTCTCAGATATATACCCTATAAATAAAACGCTCTATCTTAGTGTTAACCGAATGGCGCGAAATTACGCGTGAACGCTGCCGGAGTTCGCTTGGGGTTTGAGGGGTTTTGAGAATTTGTAAAAGTCGTAAAGTGAGGGAAGTAATTACTTTTAAAAAATTATACCAAATAAAAATAAAAATAATTTTGAAATAAAATTAATGAAACTGATTCTGAACATACTACTTTCAGGATGTTTTTAAGTTAGGAAATCATTCAATGACTTTAACGCTCTGCGTGGAATGAATGCCCAGCCGGGTCGAAGCCTACTGGGGCCACGGTTATCCGAAAGGGAACTCGAGCCCCGGTATGAAGGCTTGAAGGAATGGGGTGGATTTTTTAGTCAGTAAGATCCTGACACTATCTCCCACTCCGCCCAAGAGCGGGGGTTGTCATTGGACGATATTCCCCACCAAAAAAAAAGAGTGCGTGGCAGAATTTTACTGACTAAAACCCCCGTGTGTTCTTTTAGTTGCTCTTCGCATTTCAGGGCCACGATAACTCTTTCGAACAATCACGCAGTTCAAGCAAGCCCCCTTCAAGTTAATTTAAAGGCCTGTTGGTCTAGTGGTTAGTGACCCTGACTGCTATGCCGGAGGTCGTGGGTTTGATACCCACCCAGGACAAATGTTTGTGTGATGAGCACGATAATTTGTTCTGTGTCTAGGTGTAATTTATTTATAATAATGTATGTATTTAGAAATATATAAGTATGTTTATCAGTTGTCTAGTACCCATAACACAAGCACTGCTTAGCTTGGGACTAGACGGCGCTGTGTGATAGTTGTGGAATATTACATATTATTTATACAAACAATTTGTCTTCACGTTTCTTTTAGCGGATATTTATGGCTTTACCTAAAGTTTAGGTAATTTTTTTTTCTCAAAAAGATTCACTTTGATGCGTAAAGCTGAAAATCATTTATCAGCACCCAAAAGTCAGGCAAAGAAAGTTGACAGCAATCGTATAAAGTAAGGCTGGAGGAAAAGTTTCACTTCCTTCAACCAGGTTTTAGGGTTCCGTACTCAAATGGTAAAAATAGTACCCTATTATTATTAAGACTTCACTGTCTGTCCGTCTGTCACCAGGCTGCAGGTAGCTCAAGAACCTCGAAATTTTCACAAATTATGTATTTTTGTTGCCGCTATAACGATCTATACATATAAATAAAATTTGAGTGTCTGTTTGTAATATTGAAATAACTGCTTTTTACTACATGCATATGAATATACGTTACATAAACCAAAATATTTTTTTGACAAGTTTTTGTCTGTCTGTCTGTTTGTCCAGGTTAATCTCTGAAATCGCTGGACCGATTTTGACGGGACTTTTTTTGGCAGGTATCTAATGTAATAAGCAGAAACATAGACTACTTTTATTTTAGAAAAAATAAATTGAAAATCCTGTAGTCCACGCGAACAAAGTCGAGGGCACAGCTAGTAAATACTAAAAACTAAATAAAATAAATGTTTAAGGGGAGCTCTCATACAACAAACACTATTTTTTTACCAAATATTCCAAAGGACGGTACGGAACTATTCCTGCGCAAGTCCAACTCGCACTTGGCCAGTTTTTTTTTTTCCTTCTGTTCTTGTAAATGTAAGGAAATCCATTTTAAATAACAATCCCGTTCCCCCTTGTCAGGTTTTTACATTTAAATGCGCTGGATGTCGCCGCACCGCTGAGGTAAAAGGAATTTCATCCAGTTACGTGAAAGCAATAAAAATTCTGAGAGGATACCGCGGTACAGCTTCACTAATATTAATGTGAAAGTGAGTCTGTTTATCCAAATGGTACAAAAGAACTGTGAAATGTTTCAATATTCTTTTTACACACAACCTCCCACAGAAATCATTATTTACATTATTCACACGTAATAGTAGCGACAAGAATCAGCCGAGATAATTGTAATAATTGTATTAGATGATCAAAATAGTGTCCATGAAGTTTCTTGCACATTCTTCTCCGTAGAGATCTGCGCTTTGGAATTAACATCATTTTTCGCACGGACCGTCCGGTAACTGTCCGGACCGAGCCAAAGTTGTCGACGGCGTACACTGTTCCCACGCGCCTCAAGGAGTTGTCAGCAACAGCAGGGGCCCAGATTGGTCGAAGCTTGCCGAGGCCATGGTTAGTTTTGAAAGTTAGCTCGAGCCCCGGTATGAAGACTTGAAGAAAAAGGGTGGGCTTTTAGTAAGTAAGAGTCTGATACTATCTCCCACTCCGCCCAAGAGCGGGGGTTGTCATTGGTGATTTTCCTACCATAAAAAAATAACATCATTTTTCTGGCTGACTGACTTTTTGACATTTCAAAAATGTCTGTAAATGGTTTATTTGAAATAAAATTCTTTGAATATCTGGATCCAGGTTTTTCTGTACCTACATCCTGGCAGATATGAAATTCATGTTGAAATTCGAGACAACTCCCGAAATTACCAATAGTTCTGTCATCATCGTCACCATTTTTTCAACCGAAAGACGTCCCCTATAGGATAGGCCTCCCCCAAGTGTCGCCACAACGACCGGTCCTGTGCATCTCACACCCATTGGATTTCAGCTGCTCTCTTTAGGTCATCGGTCAACTTTGTGGGAGGCCTTTCAGCGCTGACTTTTCTAGTACGCGGTCGCAACTCAAGAACATGTTGGACTCATCGAACGTCTGTTCTGCGAGTACCTTGCCCACTGCCACAGCAGTTTTTTTTTTCTGCGGATATCTTGTTAACAATTTTAATAATATACTTCACTCTTTCACCACGCTTTTGCAATCAAACAAAGATGCATGTTAATCAGAATAAAACATTTGATAAAGGTAGGTGGTAATATTCTGAAAAATGGCAAATATGACATCCGCTTTCCTATGAAAAAAGTAATGAAGATATTACTGAGATTCTCAGAACTACCAATACTCCATTTTGTATACACTTACGTATTAATAGAACTAACAATTTCGTAACTATAGAGACTAACAAAGATAGAATCTGTTTTTTTTCGAGGTCAACCATATGGTATGGCATATTATTACGTAGCTAGACTCATTTGCTATGATATTTATTAGAAAATCACAGACCAGGACATCAAGCGGACGATTTTATCTATTGACAATGAGGTTAAACGATGTTTTTTTATGTGAATTGTTCTTCCTCAACCTATTGTGACCGTATAATCGGAATCAGGCATCTCAAAAACATAATAAACCCTCAGATTTAGACCCTTAAAAGTTCTGAATGAACTCATAAAGGACAAAAGTTCTACGTCCGCAAACAATAGCGAAAAACGGGCTGTTACGTAAATAAATTCCCAACTTACTTAATATTCAGGGACACTGGTAAATATACAGACAATATCATCTTCCATTATGCCCATTAACTCGCCATCAATAAATGTTGTAAACGGCAAATAGAACGATATTACTCTTTTATTACGAAGACGACATTATTTTTCTGTCATGTTTTTTCTTTTTTTGCGGTATTATTTTATTTTTGCTTGTCGAGTGTAACTCAGTCTGCTCTTAAATATAGCTTTTCGACAACTATTGGGATATTATTAGTTATCAATCAAACGAAAAATCTATACCAATATTTTAAGAAGTTAAAATTTGGAAGTTTGTATCTTTGAAACTACTGAACCGATTCTAAAAATTCTTTAACCAGTAAAATGCTACTTTATCACTGATTGACTTACGCATATTTTCTACTTACATGAAAGTGATGCTGCTAGCAGGTATAAGTATATTTTATATTTATGTTTGACTTTGATCCTTCTACCTAGATTAAAATAGGAGCATCCTAAACCGGTAGTTGTAATAGTCAGCATGGTTATCAATGCTCTTACATTCTCCAAATGTGAAGAGGCTACAACAGTAGAAAAAATACTGGTCCATTTTACTTATAGAATACACGTACGATGTGATTTTAGTTTCTTCAAATGTTCTTTAAAATAATATTGTGATTCTCCAATGAAGAAACACCACGTTAACATATTAAACAGACATCCACTGCTTATTGTTCTGTGTCGATTGCAAGAATCGACTGTGTTAAATAAACTCGCATTCTGACAAGTCATGTCGCCACATCTGGCATTTGCAGAGATGTGATTGACAGAAACCTTTATAATAACAATTTAACATGTTCATTAAACAAATCAAACGGTGCTTCTGTGGCAACATTGATTGTTTTGTAACATCACATACACGATGAAAACCTCCGGGCTCTGTTTTTTATCGCGTTCTAAATTCAATATTCAAAAGTTCTAAATTCAAAGATGTGCCGTATTGAATCTTGCACGTGTGCGTTATGACATTATTATACGGTTCAACCAAATTGATTCACTTTGATTGAAGGGCGCGGAAATTAAAGGAGTGGCCAACATTGGTTGGATCACTTTTATATTTATTCAATTTGGTTGATTCATCCAAATTGAACAGCGTAACAGAACTGTGAAATGTGGTCTTTATATGAACTTTTGCCGTAACTGCATACAGAAATTTAACTCGCCATAAACTGTATTTTTAGATTTTTTTTGAAAGCTAGACTTTGTGCGAAGTTTTAAGTTTACTAACCACAGAAATAAGATTCTTCCATATAATCAAATACATCGAAATAAGTAGCACCTTGTGCTCTTTTATTTGTATTTGTTCATTTAATTTTGAAATGTTAGTTTGTAAACAATAAAATAACTTAAAAAATAACATATATTGTTCTATTGGGAGTTGTTTTGAAAAATAAATAATGACTACCTATATAATTTACTAGGTTCGCCCACGTACATAAAAGCCTATGTCACTAAGGAATAAAGCAGCTTTCTATTGGTGAAATGATTTTTTTTTTTTGTATTGCTAAAATTTTAATCTCTATTACCTTATACAAATAAAAAAAAGCAAACCTAACCTCTTTATTATTTTGGTGTAGACTTAGGTTAATATTTGTGCTAATTTTCAAACATATACATACAGAATGGAATTTTACATACAAAACAAAAATTTTCCCTTTCATCCCTAAAGAGTGAACTTCCAAAAACCCTTCTTATTTCTCATCTACGTCTTAAAAATAAACCTTGAGCCAAATTTCAGTAATCCCAGTAGTTTTGGCTAAACGTTGATATGTCAGTCAGTCAGTTTCTCTTTTTGATAACTGAGATGTAACACTACTGTTTATCTTAACTGAAATATCTTCTGACCAATATTTGACGCTCTTAAACCTACACTGTATATTTTTCTTCAGAATCAGTTTACACAGATAGGTATGCGTATCTAAAATATTTTGTTGTTTCAATATTTCTGACTAAACGCCGCTATAAAAATGTGTATGAAACGATCTTGGTGATCTTACAATAATATTCGTTGAATAAAGATAACATAGTCGTATTTGTTTAAAATGAGATTATATCATCAGTTTTATGATTCCTAATATGTAACAGACATAAATGAATCAGCTGTAGTTTCATGATTCAGGTAACTAAACTGGTTCCTAGGTAGACAGAGGGCTGTCTGTAATAAAAAAATTGTTATATTATTGTTAATATCTAAACAATATTTGAGTATTGGTAACGGCCTGGCCTCGAGTTACAAATTGTAGGTCGCAGCCAAACGCATTATTTTTTGTAATATATTTCATCACCAATGCTCTCAAAACGGTGAAGAAAAACATCGTGAGGACACCGGCAGGTCATGGACCAACAATTCGAAGACGTGACATCCGCTCTGGGTCCATGTGGTGGATTCCGTCCCTTTGGCCCTTTCCTCTCCTAGAAAGGAAGCTTGAGTCTTAGCTGTGGACACATTATAAGGCTGATCATGTATGTATACTATAAATAAAACCTTGAGTAGAAGCTTTCTGAACAGCCCCTCTAGCCAAGTTATAACCAGTTTGTGTCGAATTCCGTTTTCTAATCGGTAACGCCTCGGTGACAGCAATTGTAGAAAACGATAAGTTGGTAGCCATGTTGACGCGCCTGAGTCGGCCGCTCGTTCTACAATGTAGCGTTTGTATAACAAAGGATGTAGCGTTAAACATTGTAGAAACGATTTTGAACGATGTGAACTTGGCTACGAATTGTCTATTCGTTTGTTCTGACCACGCGACTTTACGTTGAGATGACGTCATTCCCATACGTTTCATCACTTTTCGACAGCGTTAACGATTGCAGAATAACAACTTGGCTAGGCGTGCAGGTTGCCTGCTCACTTGTCTGCGTCATGAGAGGAAACCTTACGCAAAATTACAGTTTCAAAGTCCCTTTAGTTTTGACTGCGCGTTGAAACGTCAGTTAGTTTATCGTTTTATATAATGCTAGCCTTTGTCCGCGGCTTCACCCACGTACGTAAAATATAACCTAAAAATAAACAAACTTTACTTCTTTATTAAGCTATTGCATAGCTTCTATCGCGGGCCTTGAGCGTGGAGACCGAATCCAGAAATTCCGTAACGAAAATAACCTAACACCCCCCACTCATTTGTTTTTTGAGCATGGTGACCGATAAGAAAACAAATGAGTGAACATCAATCAAAATTCAATTCAATGTGTGAAAGTGTAAAATTAATATCAAAGAAAAAAAAACAAAGGAAAAAAAATACTGCATAAATAAAACAAATAAATAATTATAATTGCATAAGTTGATAAAAATGCTATGCAATAGCTTTACCGCGGCAGTCCCCGAGGGCCACACGTCTTTTTTTATTAGTGTAGATATAGATGATAGCATATAGGATTCAAATACGTCTGCTAAACAGATACTCCTATGTCCATAATAACAAAACGTAAAACATATACGTCACCAGGGTAGGTTAGTAACCTTCAGTATGTAAGCATGACGTCAGCCATATTTTTTTTCACATAGCCCATTTATGGCAAACATAACGCTCGTACAGCCAATAACGTTATGGTGTGTCAACACTGTCTCTGTTTTCAGAGCGCGTGCTGATTACATGAGGATGGCGAATACGGCGTATAATATTTCTATTACTTTTTTTTTATTGGGTGGTTTCATTGGCTATCGGCGGCCACCTGGTACCTACTTACTTAATGGTCGGTCGTCAATTTCTGTCTATAGACAATTCGTTTCTACCTAGGTCTTAAATTGGGACTAATAGTATTAAAGTCCTGTTCTAGGTCATGATTTACTGCTTTTTTGAGGTGGGGAAGCATCCAATCACTTCGAACGATTTATGGTGGGGCGTATCAGGTTTTTGAAAAACCCACTTGTGGGTTTTATTTGCCCTTTTAGGGAGAGGGTCATGATAACTAATTCAAATAATCCACAGTCCTAGTAGGAAGTAATAGAGACTGACACGTAGTTTTTGACCACTTGCTTCTTTTTGTGGCGTAAATATTTTTTTATCGATATCTTGACCGAACTATGTCATGAGGACAATATAAGTTGTTTATTATATATATATTTCCGCTCTTGGGCGGAGCGGGAGATAGTTTCAGACTCTTACTGACTAAAAACCCACCCCGTTCCTTCAAGCTTTCATACTGGAGCTCGAGCTATGTTTCGAAAATAACCCTGGCCCCAGTAGACTTCGACCCAGCTGGGCCCCTGCTGTTGCGGACAACTCCTTTAGGCGCATGGGAACAGTGCGCGCCGTCAACGACTTGAGCTCGGTCCGGACAGTTACCGGACGGTCGGACAGCGAGCTACCCATAGCCGTCGTTAGTGGTAACGGCCTTGACTTACGAGTTACGTTCTAGAACCACAATATCCCTTTCAGAAATTCGCCATCTACCGGTTTCATTTATATTTTCCAACTAACCAGGGGCCCACAAAATTACACAAAATTTTATTCAACTCGGTCATGCCGTTTTGGAGGAGTCGGGTGATAAAAACACGTACGGAAGGATTTATTTCAAAAGATGTCACCGACACGAATCCATACATACGATTCCATTTTGGACGTTTATAGAATAATTATCAAAGAATATCATTTAGTCTGATAAATAAGCTTCTTAGAATTTATTTCTTTAATAGTAGCATTATTTAGTTTTTCATAACTTAAACTTTGATCTTAAACTTCACGCTAACGCTCGCTTAAAGTGAGCGTTAAATTGTGTCGACGCTAAGTGCATCAGTGTCCCTCGTGTCTGGAGTTCTAAAGCCTAGTCTTCAAGTGCTAAATTTATATTTTATTGGAACTTTAACAAAGTAATTTTTTTACTTGAGGATGGTAGAAAACTGGTTATATTGCATGTCCAAGTTTGTAAAATTGTTTTAATTTCTTCTATTCATTTAAAAGGAAAGACTGCCTAAATGGCATTTCAACGCACAGCCAAAACTATTAGGACTAATGCATTGATCACACGTACCGAGTAAAAGGGCGAGGCAGTAAAATGTTGCTCGGCCGAGACAGTGATGTAAGTGAGTTGTAGAGGTAAGTCGTCGTAGGTACATACCTACTGTTTCTATTGAAATATGCAGTACCTTTGTGTTCTTCTGTCTTTATATATTTTTCAATACACTTACTCAAAAACCGGAGTTTTTCGCACTAGTACGGAAAAGTGTGCGTGCTCGCTCCCACTACAATTTTATTACATTCATCGTATCAAGCTGGGCGCTAAGCGACCCCCACGAATCACGCGTCAGTCCCCGTATATTTACTTTCGTAAGTCTATTGAAAAACGTCGTTTGATACACGTGGATATTAGTCACTGCAGTCCTCAACTCCATAAACCCCTCGCCTACTGCTCGGGAAAATGCCGCCTCGATGGCAATAACAAACTTTTTATTCTTGTTTCAAAATGTATTGTAAGTACTATTTCTTTATTAAGTGTATTGTGTGTACGTAAATAAATATTTTTCATTCCATCCGAGTCGGTAGGCACATAACTCGTATATAAGTGACTACACCTGGTTCTGCAATTTACTTTGCTTTCAAATTCGTTTAAAATTAAATGGCATCGTTACAAATTGTATATTTCAATATTTTTAATCCGGGCTCCAATTTAAAATATTGAATGTCGCATTGTTCCAATCACACGGAATTCGAATTTTAAATTGAATTTCGAAGAAGACTTTTATTGACGACGTTGAGCGCTTTATGCAGCCTGTCAAAAAGAGTTTTGGGATGTTGACAGGTAGAAATTCGAATTTCGAAACTTCTTTTTAAATTTGCACGTCAGTGTTAAGCTGCAGAGTGAGTAATAATGATTAAAATATAATTGACGAGCGCAATACGTACGTATTTATTTACAAAATTATAATCATTAAATTCATCAATATAACCCTCTCAATTCGTATTACCCTATTAAATGGCTTTTTCATAAAAAGTCAATAGTTTAGGGCTATATTTAACCGGATACCATGGCGGCGCGACCAGTACCTATAGAGAGTTACTCACATGGTGTTCGTTTGCAACCGCAACCAATTTAGTGGCGCGACCAGCTCGGCCGGGGGCGACTCTGGTGTCTGTATGGTGTCTAGATTGATAGCTTAGAGCTATATTTCACCGGGACACCATAGCCATGCGGACACCAGTGAGTAACTCTCTATATAGCTGTATACAATTTCTTGGTAGCGGCGACTGGTCGCGCCGCCATGGTGTCTCGATGAAATATGGCTCTAAGACGAACTGAGTGAGGTTTTTTGATTATTTCAACGATTTGTTACGTCCGCAAATCGTATTTAACATAGAACCTGACATTGACCTATAAAATGCGAAAATATTGGTAACATTTTTTTTTTTTATCTAAACAACTAGTGCATGAATGTTATCCCACCTGATGGTAAGCTGTGATACAATCATTGATGGTGAATCGCAATAATTTATGAAACCCCGAACGAGCGTTCGCTCTCTCATTGTTTTTCTATTGCGTGTCTAATTACGGTAATCGAAAGGTTAAGAGCCTAATCAAGTGTGAGCGTGAGCCTTGAAGTCACCTATATTATAATCAGATGATATTTTAAAAAAATCTTCTTACCCTGCTAAAAATATTTTCTTTATATTTCAGGTAAGTTCCAGATCACAAACGAAGCGAACCTAGACCTACTTCAATGTTCAAACGAACTTCGGAAACCGTATGATAGTAAGTGATAGTAATAGGGAATATGCGTGTCATTATCATTTTTTTAAGTTCAGTAAACAAACATGAAAGAATGTTTAAAATATCTTCATCAACATCGAAGTTAAAAAGCTTCAAAGTTCCTGATTTTTTTAAATTTATATAAACTAGTGCTGGACTGCGATCCTGCCTGACGGTAGGTAGTGATGCAATCGTTGACAGTGAGACATCTAGATCATTAAGAGCCTATCCACTGTAGCCTTGAAGACACCTAAATTTTAATCGGACGGGAAAGACCGCAGCAAGCAAATTATTCCAGTCCTATCGAAGGACTGGAGTACGCGGTATAAACGACGAGGCGAAACGCTTAATCCGAACCCTATAGGTTTCAAAAACGTAATGGTGGATACTCTCTGTAACGTACAGGGTGATCCGATGATAGAAAGAAGATGGCGGAATTAAGTCATGCAATTCCTACGCACTCTCTTCAAAATGTATCCTGTAAAATATTATACCGAAAGGCTGGCTAGTATTCCAGGCTATGTAGATTGGACTTAACCAAATCTGGATTACCAGTTAACCTCTTCGCACACCTTTCCACTGAGCTTAAAGCTACCAGATAGGATTTAGCAGCACCAGCCCATTTAAATGGTAGTTCGGTAATTTTACCTTAAAAGTTTCACTTTTTCATCTGACCTCTTTAGAATATACGAAGGCCTCAACAGTGTAGCCAATAATGGGTTATAAGGTCAACAACTGATGTCTCATGTCGTGGATATGATTAATGGCACTTCGATCAGCTCCTCCCACGCCCATACACTTCATTTAGTTCACTGAATGTTACTGCTACGTTCCATCATAATGGAACCGCTGTTTGTCATCGCGTCTTAACGATTTTCACGGGTGTTTGGTTACAAATGGTTAAAAAGATTTTTGTAGGAGTTACAAAAATGATTAAAAAAAATTTTGTTGACGTGATTAATCTTCCTGATTTAATTTTTGTTGTTTGGTGTTTCACGACAACTATTGTTGTAATTTTTTGATGACAATCCTATTTTTGGGCAGCCTAGGTGAATTTATTGGCGATCTGCGCTAGATTCTGACGTTTTATAAGTGGCCATGTAGGCCTCTGTCAAATAAATATATATTTTTTAAGTGGGGAATTATCCAAAGACTTCTTTAGGGCGTTTTGAGTTGAGTTGAGAAATCGAACCGATTTTGATCGATCAAGACAATTCAATTCGTTCAAATAAAAAATCGGATATGGTTAAAGAGTAGTTACACGTGTACTCTCAAGAGACTACAAAACTTCGGTCCCAATGAAAAAACCAAAAATTAATAAAAAACCTAATAACTAAATGGACCTAAAAAACTTTCCAAGTCCCAAAGGAGGGACCCGGAATGAAAATGTGAAAATTTTCGCCAGTGGTAAAGCATTCGTGGGACCCTTAATGAAGTATGAATAAAATGTTATAAAAATATATATTATAATCCTTCTAACCAAAACTCGGCCGCGGTGGTCAATGCCATCAAAGTTTATAAACATACTCAATACACAAAATACCCAGACCCGTAACAAATATATCTGTAGGTTTCTTAGGTTTTGCGAAAGTGAGCCCTGAGGCTCAACTGGAGTGGATTTTAGCCAGTAAAAGTCTGAAACGACCTCACGCTCCACCCTAGGGCGGGAGATGTCATTGGATACCATTAAAAAAAAAATCTGTAAAGAATTTTTTTTTCGTTCGAGAAACGAACCCGCGACACGTAGTGCAGTAGCCAATGACTCAACCATGTGTTTCCTGATAGCTATAACCTAGGGGTCTTTAAGTCAAGAGACAATAGATTGCTTTTAGGCAAGCTTGTTCCATCGTTGGCCACATCATCGCTTACCATCAGGTGAGATAGTGGCCAAACGCGAGCGTATCCCTAATAAAAAAAAAACACAATATACGTCTTTAATATTGTCCGAATAAAACTTTTTTTTTATATTATTTTAACTAAAAATATCCATTCTAACATCATAACAAAACATTATTACAAACAAAAATAAAATTCTTCATCGGGATCCAGCAAACAGGTGTTGATAACCTACTATTCGATTCCCCAAATTCCTTTCAATAAGCAGTCACGTGCGCGACGTGTAACCCGGACAAGCATAGTAAATAATATTAAGAAAAGAAAAATTCTATAGCAATAACGTGAGGCTTACGTCACACGCAAAGGCCGAATCGAATTTGAGGATATACGTTTAGCGACATCTATTTCGCCAAATAGAAACTAAACTGCCAAATGCTAATTGCTTGTTTGCCCGTCCGATTATAATAAGTATAATCGAACGAAAAAATCGCAGCAGCCAAACTGGAAGACACTTAAATTATTTAGTCAGTTCTACAGCGAATAAGCTCTTAGTGTGCTCCTAATAAACTAGTGCGCCTCCCCATTAACGATTGCATCACTGCTAACCATCAAGTCAGATCGCAGTCAAAACTATAAAACCCTACATCGCAGCTCTAGAGTTCTAGAGAAAAAGAAACTTACAACGGAGGTATGAGGGGACTTAACATCCAGTTCCTCATACCTCTAAATACGTCTGCTAGTACAAACTAAATGCATGGAAACGAAACGGTGACTAATCAGTTTCAATCATTAGCTTCTAAGGCCTATGACCAGCAGTGGTTCTTCAGCTGAAATGATGATGAAGATAAATATACGCGTATGCAATTGTCAAAAGTCCACGTTCCATGTAATATGTTTGTTTCTTTTAGGGTTTCGTACCCAAAAGGTTAAAATGGGACCCTATTGCTAAGACTTCACTGCCCGTCTGTTTTTCACCAGGCTGTATCTCATGATGATTAATTTATATACACCTAGGAAAATAAAAAATAAATAAAAAAAAGTAATTCATTAAGCCCAGCCGGGTCGAAGCCTACTGGGGTCAGGGTTATCCGAAAGAGAACTTGAGCCCCGGTTCCAACGACCCACCCTGTTCCTTCTAGCCTTCATAGGCTAGAAGGAACAGGGTGGGTCGTTTAGTCAGTGTATTAGTGAGAGTCTGACACTATCTCCCGCTCCGCGCAAGAACGGGGGTTGTCATTGGTTGATTTTTCCCACCGTAAAAAAAGCCCCAAGAGTTCGCGCTGTCATTGATTTTCTATTAATTTGCGAGACTAAAACTACTAAAATCTGGCATAGTTTTTTTTTGGTTTCTATTAGGTACCTTACTACTGTTGCCTTGTGTTATGCCAAATAAATTCATTGTCTTTCTTTTCTTTCTATCTTTTGTTCAGAATTGTCTGTCTGTCAGTTCTGAAAAAATTGGCTGTCGGCGCCTTTTGATAAAGGCAAACCTAGACCACGATCATACCAATACCAAAAAAAGGTTTGGATAAAAACAAATACATAAACACGTATCCAGGGAGGAATCAATTACGTAAGTAAGGCTGTCTACCCTCCACCAAGCCCTAATCTATATTCAGTGTCGTAACTTGAACACTATTCTCACGTATACGGTTTTCCATCAGAAATGTGCGAGGAACTAGACAGTACGTTTTTTTTTTTCGATGGGTATAAAACATTTTTGGTTTAAAATCGATTTGGGCTCGATTCGAATGGTTACCGGACGGTCGGACAGCGAGCTTCCCATTGCTGGCTGTCCGCAAGCCCGAGCCTGCGGTGGCCAGAAATCGAGATCAAAATCCCGGCGGCGGGTAGGACGACTTTGCTAGCATTACTGCTTCGCAGAAGGAGGCGACCAACTATACAGTACGTAATTAAAAGATCTACCAATAGAATAATTTTATTTTTCTAGCCTGACACAGCTCTGGTAGTAAAGGGCAAGTAACACTAGCCTAGTAAGTTATACATGCTAACAATCGAGAGATGAACGGAGCTAGAAATTAGAGTAAGTAATGTTGACGAGGGTCCTCTACATATCTTCGCACCATGTTTTTTTCATTTGTTTGGTTCATTATAAATTGCACTTTTTTTTTTTTATATCTAACACATAACACGTATTAACATAATTTCACCCTATTTACCAATGTTATTTATTTATTATTTGTCCAATGGGTGTTTTACAATGTTCGTATTTAATTATTTATTATTTTATTTTATTTTTTTTTGTTTCGATACCAATATTAATTATATTGAACCTCCGTGAATGTGACCGTGGCATCACCGCGGGCCCTAACAGAATACCAGCGCTGCGTTATTTATCTTTTTAAATATCGCAGCATATGCTGAGTTAGGCGCCCTTTTGGCCTTGCACAGATTTTAAAGTGTTTCCTATTATTTATATTATCGGATTCTACTGTATGTGTGACGTACGAATAAAAGATTTTTCTTTCTTGCTTTCTTTCTTTTAGGAGGAAAATCATTAAATAACTTCTGTTCTAGTTGAAACAAGAGGGAATGTGTTTCCATGTTTCTTTAGTTGATTTTTGTGGTCCAGAATCCAGAGCCACTGTAACTCTTTTCAACAATCTAGGAGTCCTGTCAGGCATCGGCCCTACTTGGTCTTACAACCTCCCAAGAATGACCTACACACTATTTCACAGCTTACCTACGCACTTACTTAAGTACCCGCAAGCTCAACTTGCAAGTGTCAGGCAAAAATAACTTTTCAATCAGGCGTACAGCTTCTTACTCAATACCTAATCTAATAAACCAGATACCTGTAGACATCAGATGCTTAATTAATACCAAAAACTTAAGTTGAAGGAGTATCTAATTGGACCTTGACAGTATAAAGCGCGTTGACCAGATTTCACGCTTAGACAGACCCCAGGGGTCTAATTGTGTACCTTTTTCTAAACTTAAAGAAAACCCTTGATTTTATAAAATAAATTAATAATAAATCGCACATTTTCGCAGCGCCACTACATATCTTCGCACCGCTTAACTACCTCGCACATCTTTGATAGTATGAAATGTTCTAATCTTGGCATTGTTTAGTATTTACCAAAAAACAAGAACGAACATTGCGAGCCTAAATCCCGCACTAGATTAGAATCCAAGATGTTTGCTTGGCTTTGTGGATAATATAACATTGGATAATGTTTTTGCTACTTTAGCGGTCTTGTTTCAGTAGGCACACCTATTGTTCTATTGATAAGGGTCTTATGTCTCATGTATTTGAGCACAGATGTTTTTTGTTAGTTGGAAACATACCAAAGTTCTTTAGAGAGATGGTTTGAGTGTAGGTATTATGTAAATGTACATGACGCAGTAGGAGCATCGAACATTAGTCGGAAGAGACGTAAAATAAATGTCAATGATAAAAAAAAAGCAGGGGCATTACTTTGTGTAATTTATTTATATCAAAACGGTAAAGGAAAACATCGTGAGGATACCGGCATGTCCTAGAAACAAAAATTCGAAGACATGTGACATCGACCAACCCGCACTGAGCTTGTGAGTGGATTACGGCCCATTCCCTCTTCTAAAGAGAGTCCCAGCAGTGGGAAAATGAAAAAGACTGATTATGCTATTATATTCCTTCCTGAAAGCCTTCCATAAGTGAATTAACTACCTGGTGTGGGAATCCGATGGATGCGAGACGCACAAGACTGGTTTGTGGTGACATTTGAGGGAGGCCTATGTCCAGCCATAGACGTCTTTCGACTGAAGTGATGATGATGACGTAGAAGAAACTAAATTATTCTTAGAGTTTTTGAGTACATTGAAAGGAAGATTCGGCCCTGGTACGAAAGGCAACGAAAGAACAGAGTGGGTGAGAGGGTGGAGCGGGAAATAGTGTGTTGCGGGGGATGTCATTGGATAATTTTCCCATCTAAAAAAACATCATTTGGTTCAGTGTTCATATTCTTTTCATTTAACCTTTCAATCGTGGAAATTACAGACACAATTGAAAGACAAGATGCAACGCCACATAAATTTTCACTGTTTTTCACACAACCGCTGTTACGCAATTATGACGTTATTACACATTTTTCATCAAATAATTTGGAAACACAGTATCTTGTGGATATTATCTAGGCTTCTATGGCAATCAATTCATAAATTTGTGTAAAACGAATCCAGTCAAAACCTCTGAAAATCTGCTATTTTGCATGAAGTGTCAAAGTTCATGCACACTTACAATAATATAATACATACATACTTAAATTAATAAACTACATACATATATACCCTAATATAATCAAACAATTGGTTCAAATCGACAATTGGAAAACTTTAACGCTGTGATGATACTAGTGCCAACCTCTTGCGAATTATCTCGCGAACTTTAGTTTTGAATGCTAATCGGTTTGTTGCCATCCTATTCTTCTATTAGTAAACAATGACCAAGATCTCTTAATCAACCTTGATTATTGAACTAGTTGTGATTACATCAGATTTCATTTTATTCTAATAATTACCCAAGTCGTTTGACTTTTTAGACAGACTCTACTCTCCACTTCATGATTATACAAAATCGAATATACGTCAAATAAGCATGCCAATATTACCACTACTAAAAATGTGTACACAGATAAAATTGAAAGTTACTAACCTCTTTTCTTTAGGTGGAAAATTCATCCAACAACATCCCCCGCACTTGGGCAGAGAAGGAGATAGAGTTACTAACCTCTAGTGAACCCTTTCAATATCTAAAAGCATTGTGACATCAAAAGTTTTACAGTTAAGACATAATAGAACTTCAAACAAAGATTTTCATCCATGAACGTCTTAGAGCTTTAATAACATAACAATATTAACGAGCTTCACAATGCACGTCACTTCATTGTAATCCATATTGGATATAGAGAGATATAGTAGGTATATTGGTCTATTTTTGTTTTGAAGTATTGTTATTGTTAGTATTGTTAGCTTTGTAGCTAACAATACTATTTTATTATAGCCAATGGCCCATTGTTGCTAAAACCTGACGGCTGAAGTGGGTATATTATGGATGACCGTCAGAATTTATATCTGAACGAAATGTACGTACGCACTTGTTTTGTGTAAATATTATATGTACGGGAGCCTGTTTTCACTGCCATAATTTATTAGGCATCCTTGATTTTTTGTAGTGTTCCGTAAGTACCTTGAAACGAAAAAACGGAACCCTTATAGGATCATTTTGTTATCCGTCTGTCTTCAAGACCTTTTATCTCGGGAACGCGTGAAGGTACCGAGTTGAAATCAAAACCATATAATTTAAGCTAGGAATCAATTTACGTGTAACTAAGGCTGCCATCAGACGGATAGCACCTTGTATAAATAAAGTAATATAAGTTTCACTTTACTGGATATTATCAAAAGTGATGAAAGACTAACTCTCAGGGAACTACCTTTCCTAAGAGGTGGCCTGTGACGCCATTTAATATCAACACAACACTGAAAATGTCAGCACAACATCAATACAGCTCAACGTAATGCTTTAAACTTTGAAGCATTTCCATTAGTTGAATAATAAACGGTCGCTTTGATCAAACTTCTCAAATAGTTAATAATTTAAACAAATTGAAAGAGCCAATTAAATTAAAATGTCAGTAAGTTATTGGTGCCGGCTGGTGCTAAAGGATAAATTAATCAAATTGAATCAAAGACTCAAACTTCCGTAATATTTCACACATTTTTACCTTTCAATCGTGGAAATTACAGACACAATAGAAAGACAATAGGTGCGCGAACGCTGGCATTCACTTGGGGTTTAATGAATTAAAAGTGATCTTTTCAAAACCTTTCTAAAGTAGGTAGTTTCTTGAAAACAACAATAGGTAATATAGATCCTAATTTGTCATTACCTCTTTAGATTAGGGTTTAAAACTAAAAGCACGTTAAGGCCTATAGTCCCTTGAACCATCTGGCCGAAATTAAATGGACGTTACTCTCGCACCCGCCTAGGCGGCAGTACGCAAATCTGTGCATTTATTTGCGACTAGCAGCGCCCGGAAAGCGCGCGGCTGACCTTTAAATCCATTTTCTTTGCGAAATGAATAAAATACACTTTCAAAAATATTTAACCACCAATTTTTAAGTGAAAAAAATGTTTTTAAAGATCGTTTCGAAGGAGTAGAAAAAAAGGTGCAAAAAGTTACGAAATTGCTAAATATTTTTTTAGACAAAAGTATTAATAGCACGAAAAACTCAAATGTTGATAATGTTGTTCAAGAATCTATAATAAACATAATAATATATTTTTTATTCAAACCTTTAAACCTAGCCGTTACCGAAGAGTAGGCTTCAGAAAGTCACTGTTTTATGGCATTTTTCGGGCGCTTGGGCTTTAAGTAAACTAATATTATAAAGAGGTAAAGATTCTTTTTTTTTTTTTTGTTTTCTTGGAGGTAATCTCTGAAAGTATTACCATAAGAGATTGCATCACTGCTTCATTGCTGCATCAGGCGGGATCGCAGTCAAGCACTAGACTATATAAATAAAAAAAAAGTAGATACTGATCCGATTGCTAAAATTGTTTCACCGATAGAAAACTGCTTTATTCCTGACCTAGGCTATATTTTATTTTATAGCAAAAGCTATTTATATAATAAGATAGTTTATGTACGATTTTGTACATTAGTATGTTTATTTTATAAATGAAAAAAAAGGAACCAAGAAACGCTACCAAAGTTCAAAAAAATGGTGAAGGAGCACTACCACTCACTGTCATTTTAATTGGTCTTCTCCTTTCCCTATTGTATATTTTAATATTTATTAGTTTATTTTTGGTAATTTATTTATGTATTATATGTATTCTATTGTATTATATACATAAATACATACACTATTTATGTTGTTATACACTGACAACAACAAATCTTTTCTTCCCGTTCAGTCCATCCAAAGGTTGTCTGGTAGAAATTGCCCTGTGCAATAAGACCGCCTATTGTACACTTATTCTTTTTGTAAATATTTGTCCTTTATTTACAACTTAAAGCAACAAAATATATACATAATAAACTAAAATTAAAATATTTAAGTATGCTTAACCTAACTATACACACTAAGGGCTACTTCCTACTAAAATATGGCGTCATAAAACTCCTCCGCATCGCTGTCAACTGGAAGTGTGCCCAAGAGGCTGGCGGCATTGCCACGTTGAATGGCAATGCTTAATCTCTGACCGAGATAAAAACCAGCCCTTGGGTCACGCGAAGTGTCAACTAAACGTCTTGACAGCTCTTTAAACAGTATATGAGCACTCGGACCCCACGGCCTAAGAGTTTCAACCCCAAACGGCTCAAAAATATAACTGCCAACAAGTCCTTTAATGAGCTAAGGTGTGTTCTATATTCTTACATTCTGACCAAGTATAAACGAAATAAATATAGTTTTTGTGAACATTTATGACATTTAAAACGACCGTCGCCATACCGACTTAATGAGATGGCCGACCGTCAAGCTGTTGTTTCGAACCAACTGAATAAGTAGGTTTACCAGTCGTCCGGTTAAGTACTCTATAAATAATAAATAAAGAAATAAACCAATCACAACATCAAAACAGTTTCATTTCTATAATTCTAAGTCAAATGAAACGCAAGAAACTGTAACAAAGCTTTGTTCTTTTCAGCAAGAAACCTTCGTTCACTACCCCTTTATGTACGACTTCAATAAGCAATGGACTCACTTTTATTCATTTTTACGTAATTTGGATTTCGATCTTCATTTCTGATGCGATCATGCTTTCCCATTTCCTTACTTCACTATAATTGGGCTGCGCGATTGTTTAATGGATTTACCTTGGCCTTGGAACGCAAATAGCAACTGAAGAAACATACATGGGTTTTAATCAGTAAAATTTTGGCACGCCCTCTTGTTCCACCTAGGGCGGGAGTTTTTTTTTTTATAAAGGAGTGTAAAGTCTCTGTTTAACCGTGTGGTCATTTTGATGACCAAGCAAGCGAAAGATTCTAAAATTGAATCCCGAACGTTAGCGAGAGAATTAAAAGAGCACCAGGTGAAAAATCTTTGCATTCAAGTGGAACACGTAACTTTTCATCCTACCTCAGCGAGGAAATGCAAAAACTACACCAAGAAGATACAGAGTCAGAGTTTTAAACAAAAAAAAAGTTGTATGACAAATGTGACACCTATATACCTCCATAGGTTTAATGATGTTTTGAATTCACAAACTTAGTACGCGATGTTCTAAATTCTATTTACTTTATCCTCTAGCTAACGGATACAAACGGCTTTTGCACACAGATATCGAAGAGCAAAAATACTCTTTCCGAGATGGGGTAATAAATTTTTTTTAAGTTAATATCTTAGGGTGAGTTGCACCATTTAACTATAACGATAACAAAGCCGTTAACCGGTGTCAAATCGTCGAATTGACCAATAGGCGGCCGTTTTACGGCTGGTTATGGTTTGGTTATCGTTATAGTTAAATGGTGCAACTCATCCTTAATAATCACTTTCTTGCCATACTATTCATGCAGTCTATCGATAGTTTTTTTCGTCACATTTTTTCTTTCCTCTATTAATTTTCGTTAGCCTACTTATTACGTGTATTAAATACTCACCTACATTGAATATGTAAATGAGTTAGGTAGGTCTCTACGCAAACTCTGACGTCAGCAACAAGTCAGGGTTCGTTTTGTTTTCATTATGAATGAATTTTTATGTTACGATGGCGCTTCACCGAGCTAATGTTTTGTTTAATCAGACATCCAACGAAACGCGGCCTCCAGTTAATATCGTGGAATAATATCGCTTTGATACTCGTTATCTTTGCTATTTTCGAGAGAACTTTTGAATTTCGAATAGATATTTAAATTTATTTAGAGTTGGGATGAATTTAAGTGAGCAGATTGATCCGACTTCCGTGGTCCATGACGCCTATTTTCAAAATATAATAATATTTGTTATATAATATTTGTTATTATGTATTTGTTTATTGTAAACCTACCACAGTGTGGTCTTTTTTAACCCAAAGGTTGACTGGTAGAGATTGCATTAAGTCCGCCTATGTACCACTATTGTACAGGAAGTTTAAATAAATAAATAAAATATACAGGGTCATTTGTGAAACACTAATAACCTTGCGGGACTGGATTACTAACATCATAAACAACAACTTTTGTTTGATGACTTTTTAAATCCTAACTAATATTATAAATGTGAAAGTGACCAGTCAGTATGCATTTAAGCGAAAGTTGCGGCATTACTTCCAGAACAATTAGCGGAGTCGTCTCAAAAACCCCCCTTCTTTTACTTTATATAAATATATATGTAGGTATACATTATAATAAATATATATTTATTACTATATATTTATATATATACATAATATACATACATTTGTACCCTTATTAATCTTTTTTATTTCTCTCTTTTTTTATGCACCTGCCATGTTTTCTCCTCACCACTCTAGGTTGACTGGTAAAGAATGCCTAAGGCATTAAGTTCGCCTTTGTACATTTGTGTTGCATTAAGTTCTAATAAATAAATAAATAAAGTGTGGATGTTTCGATGTTTGTTACTTAATCACGCAAAAACGGCGGATATAGATGAAATTTGGCATACATATAGCCTTTGACATGGAAAAGAACATAGGCTACTTTTTATCCCGGAAAAACATCGTTTTCCCACGGGAAAACACGTTTAGAGTGCGATAACCGAAGTACACGCGGACGAAGTCGCGGGCGGACAGCTGGTAAAACATAATTAATTTACCAAAAAACAAACCTTCAAGATTTCGTTGTTATAGTCATCATTTCAACTCTGTATTTTGCTATACCTACCTACGTCTGTATGCCGCGACGCAAGCGCATCAAGCACCCATGCCACCCGATATCCGTTCCTCTCCGCTATTGTATTAGCACTTGCTTCGCACAGACTTCATAATATTAAGAACATTAACTTTAAATACTTTTATTTTTGTATGAAAATCTGATGAAATAAAATATGATAATTTTTTAAAAGTCATAGAACAAAAGTTTTTGTTTATGATGTTATTAACATAATCTTCAGAGGTTACCAGTGTTTTACAAATAACACTTTATAAAAGAAACTGATGGACTGACATATCAACACACAGTCGAAACCACTGGAGCTAGGAACCTGAAAGGGGATTGCCCAGCCTCTATGGTGTTCCAGGCCAAAGACGGACATCAAATATCTATAATATAAAAATGAATCACTAAAAGTGTTGCTAAGCGCAAATCTCGAGAACAGCTGAACCGATTTCGCTAATCCTTTTTTTGTTGTATTTGTTAGTGTGAGGAGAATGTTCTTACGGATAAAAAAAAAATAGGGTAGAGTAGGGTAGTGTAGGTTAGTGTAGGGCAGTGTAGGGTAGTGTAGGGTAGAGTAGGGTAGGGTAAGGTAGAGTAGGGTAAAATAAGAGTGAGGTAAAGTAGGATAGAGTAAGATATAGTAGAGTGGAGTAGGGTAGAGCGGGAGCGAAGCCGCGGGCAAAAGCTAGTATATAATAAAACTATTGTTTTTTTCCATAAAGTTACTTTTTATTTACCACTTATTGTTTATTATAGTGGCGCTCATTTGGAACTACGGGAGTACATCTTTTTTATGGCAAAGTTAATGAACATAGTATTTTTTCTCTAGTCATTTGTCCGCTCATGGCCTCAAATGGGCAATCCCCTTTTGCACAAGGTTTTTTTAAATGGAGGTTTGTGGAACTTTACACCCTGTTCCGCCTGTCAAACCACGTTTGAAAACCACGGTAACACAAACTTACAGTTGCCATCACGGATCTTGAGCGGTTGCGCAGAAGCCAAATATTCGGTTTATTTAGTGGTGCGAAGTGAGACGCGGGGGCGGAGAGTCTCAGTGATTGGCTCGCCGCGCCATCGCGTCATAGACGTCACTCCTAATTCGTTCTCTGCGTTGCTGCATGTAGCTAACAACGAAGACGATTGGCTCGCCAATGTATAGAATGCACAAAGCGATCCCCACTCTGGCGCCGAGCGCTCGAGATCCGTGATGGCAACTGTACAAAAAATCCGACTGCTTTAGCAGCTAGAGCTATCTACAGTATTTTTCTGAACTACAAAGTGAAGACAATCTGATCTAAAGTGCACCGTTTTACGTTATCTACAAAATTAGTTTTCTCTCTGTAAGGAAAGTAATTTACATTATACTCCTGTTATGTAAGTAGAGTAATCCCTACTGTGAATTAATGCATTTTTTTCACGTTCAATCGGATCGGAATACTGTATAAATAGGTTCTTTAAAAAAGTCCGTTAGATTTGAATTCACGATTTTATGTATAGGACATTGGTTTTTCTAACCAAATAGTAGTCGTTAGTGTTGGCATTGGGTGTTATAAGATCGGTTCCTCTCGGCCTGAATACAAAAGAAAGAGATGTACACATTGTACACAAACACATTGCTTGTAAATATGAAGCATCCTAACGATAAATTACTAAAAATGTACAAATGTAATTTAAAATTAAAGCACTGTAACGATAAAACGTTTTTGCTTGCAAATATGAAGCATTTTAGCGATAAATTTTACTAATAATTTACAGATTTAATTATAAAATTAAAGCACTGTAACGATAAAACGTTTTTTGCTTGCAAATATGATGCATTTAAGCGATAAATTTTAATAATAATTTACAGATTTAATTATTCAATTAAAACACTGTAACGATAAAACGTTGCTTAAAGAACAATTTAATTAATGCGTGTATTAGACTAATATTTAATCAATTAAAAGTATTTTTAGAGGCATCTCACATGTTTTTTTTTTCTATTGGACTAAATTGGCTATTATTATGTTTTGAACACACTATCTATATCGAAATTCTAGATTATAGCTAGATAGATATGCTGAAAAATAACATATTTTTCTGATTCTGTTTACTGCAGTGGATCATATACTTTTACGCAATATAAAACTCGTGTCACCTCATCTGTAAGCGATGATGCGGTCCAAAATTGAGCACGTTTACGTAGACGCTTACCTATTTACTTTTAACTTGAAGATTTTTCGAACGGGATCGGCCGTCGCCCTACTCACGATTCCGCTCAGCGACTTTTTAGACCAATATTTTGGTCTGACATATTTTTAGTCAGATAATAAAGAAACCGGTTATATCTTTTTAGCTCTAATAATAATTATAACCTTTTTAAAGTGGGAAATCTTCAAATTATTTCTCCCACTCTGTATAGAGCGAGAGAGTGTCATACTTTTACTGACTAAAAAACCTTATGTTGCTTCAATTGCCCTTTACGAAAGCCACAGTAACTCTTTGGACAAAACTAAGGGCGTTTTCAATTTAGACGTTTCATGTCGGACTGCCACCGTACGTTTACCGTGCCGCAGCCGGCCGATTGTAGTACGTTAGCAGTCCGACAAGCGCTTAAATTGCAAACCTATCTAGCTGCCGTGCGTTTACAACACGTGGTGCTTGGGCTGTCGCCGTCACCGTCGCCACACGGTTGCCGCATCGCACGCTTTGTATGAAAAAAACGATCGTTCGTATACAATACGACTAACGCATCGCATCCGCATCACAGCAGGCCGTCAAAAGACGCATAAATTGAAAGCGCCCTTATACTCGCAAATTGTTTTGTTAGAATTCTGCCTGCCTCTTCAAAAACTACTTTTGTGTTGTTACGTATTCAGATTGCCAGATAGGTAGTAGCTTCCTCTGTTTAAAATCGTATCTCTTGTGTCGGATTTAGAATAAGATCGTAGATCTTAGACAAACATCCGAAGCTTGAAGTATTCTAAATAGTTTGTTGGCATTCGGCTTAGCTTCGGCAATGCTTCATTGAGCTCGTGTTATTTATGCATTTGATTTTATTTATACACCTGGGAATTTATTATTTGAATCGATATTTGAATTATTGTGCTATATATTAAGGCCGTGTCAAAATACTTGCAATTTATTACAAAATATGACGAATTTTATTGATGTACTTACTGAATTATGAACTGGCTTGTTTAAAAACTAAAGCAACCAACTTTTGCATTTAGAAATGATGTATTAACATACGAGAAACCTATCCTATTCTTCATTGAGTTTCAAAAGTAGTGCAACTCAGATTCTGCTGATTTCACTTGCAAAACAAGAACGCAAGAAGAAGAGGAAATAATGTTTGTGGGATGAACAACTCATTTGTTCTGTGTCTGAATGTATCAGGATTATGCATGTTTATATAAATATTTAAGTAGCTAGTACTCATACGCGTGGTCTTGCGGACAGTGAGCAATGGATAGCTCGCTGTCCGACCGTCCGGTAACTGTCCGGACCAAGCCGAAGTCGTCACCGGCGCACACTGTTCCCGCGCGCCTCAAGGAGTTGTCAGCAACAGTAGGGGCCCAGCCGGGTCGAAGCCTACTGGGGCCAGGATTATCCGAAAAGGAACTTTAGCCCCGGTATGAAGGCTTGAAGGAACGGGGTGGGTTTTTTAGTCATTAAGAGTCTGACACTATCTCCCGCTCCGCCCAAGAGCGGGAGTTGTCATTGGATGATTTTCCCCACCAAAAAAAAAAGCTAGTACCTACTCATACCAAGCCCTAGTTTGGGACTAGATGACGTCACGCTTATGCAAATCCTCAGTAAGGTTTTTATGACATAAAAAAATAGAGAATTTGGTCCGAAAAACCGTTGAAAGCACATTTTTCTTAGTACATTCGAACTGGTCCTAGCTGTCAAAATTAAGGTTAACTATCAATCCTTCGTAGGGTATACAAGATCCTTGTACTTTATCCGTAGATTTGACATTTTTTTCTTTTTATGAGATCACGTTTGACTTTGACTGAACGACGTCTCGGGTTCGAAGAACTTATTAATATTTCCACAACTATCACTATCACACAACGCCGTCTAGTCCCAAGCTAAGCAGAGCTTGTGTTATGGGTACCAGACAACTGATAAACATACTTATATATTTCTAAATACATACATATTATAGATAAATTACACCCAGACACAGAACAAATGATTATGCTCATTACACAAACATTTGTCCTGGGTGGGAATCGAACCCACGACCTCCGGCATAGCAGTCAGGGTCACTAACCACTAGACCAACAGGCCAGTCAATAATATTAATGCGTAGTAGCTATATAAGTTCCTTGGCCGGGTCAGCTAGTGAATTAATGGATCCCAGATTTTTATTAAAAAGGTAGTCTTTTCCAGTGATGATTAACGCTAGTCGTTTAAAATGAACAATTCGACTAGTGGTTCACAATTTTCTCTGTACAATTTTTAAAGACACTGTTTAGTTTTTAAGGGATATTATGCACTTACGGTAATTATTTTATAACTACGACACGTTAAGTAGGTATTCGGAGTAATACAACCGAACAGCTCAGCACATTTACTTTAGTGCTATTTCATGAAACCAGCTAAACTGCAGCTAGACTTGACAATCCTGTTGGTCTAGTGGGCCCTGACTGCTATGCCGGAGGTCGTGCGTTCGATTCCCACTAAGGACAAATATTTGTGTGTCGAGCATGATCATTTGTTCTGTGCCTGGGTGTAATGTAGTTATAATATGTGTGCATTTAGAAATATATAAGTACCTATGTTTATCAGTTGTCTAGTACTCATAACACAAGCTCTGCTTAGCTTGAAACTTGCCGGCGTTGTGTCATAGTTGTGGAAAAAAAAATCAAACCAGACCAAAAACCATCAACCATCAAATCATCTTTTAGATTTAATGAACTTGGCTTTATTTACTTAGAAATATTTAATTGTCTAAACAACCAACTATAGTCATATTATTTAACGAAACCATTGAATAAACCAAAAATACCGAAATATCAATAAATCCAGAAGGATTAATATTTTGGTAATTGATATATTCATTATATACCAAAATATCAATCAGTGCCTGTGGTTTTGGAAGTTAATATTCCGCAAATAGATTTCTACAGTAGATAATAATGTTCTTTGTCAAACTGTACTAGATATATTTTATTTCATATCCCTTTCTTATCTTTTTTTAAATAAACTCTGTAAAAAATCCCGCTAACATCGAATTTTAAATTCTGAGTATGGGCAAACAATCGCAGTCTTTAATTAAAAATAGTATTCTAACTAAATTTATAAAGTTTCAAATAGATTGGTTTTACAGAGTGGGTGTGGAAAGATTTATTTTTGGACTATCGGCTGCTGTAGCCCATGTGTGCAGGTACTACGGACTTAAATGATTACTGTCTTATACATTCACCGTTGTTTCTTACATTTTCTATCTCGTCTCGGATTTAATATTTGCTTTTATTTTTCGTGGCTGTAACTGATTTATGAAATACTAGCTGTCCGCTCGCAACTTCGTCCGTGTGTACTTCGGTTATCGCAATCTAAACGTGTTTTCCCGTAGGAATAAGATGTTTTTCCGGGATAAAAAGTAGCCTATGTTCTTTTCCATGTCAAAGGCTATATGCATGCCAAATTTCATCCAAATCCGTTCATCCGTTTTTGCGTGATTAAGTAACAAACATCCAAACATCCACACTTTCACATTTATAATATTAGTTAGGACTGTAGTCTATTCGCACTTAGAAAATAATGATTCATCAATGCTCGTACGTGTACTATGTGTGAGTAGGTATAGTTAATATGTAAAATTCTCTGCAGGAGTTTGTGTTTCCTGATAACTACAACGTAGGGGTATTAAATACAAGAGTAAATAGATTACTTCTAGGCTTCTGGGCTTTGCTCCATTGTCAGCCATAAAAAGAATCATATTCATTTGACGGAAATGCGCAAAAGGATTAACAAATTATAAATACATATAATGAAATGTATACGCCACTTCTGAGCAAAACGGCCAAACACTGCATAATGCTGTGACCGCACGCAAAAAGCAACGAGTCTACGGCGCTGGTTTTCAGCTTGGGCCGATTAGGGTTTTTTTTGGAGGGGAAAATCATCCGATGACAATCCCCGCTCTTGGGCGGAGCAGGAGATAGTGTCAGACTCTTACTGACTAAAAAACCCAGTTCCTTCAAGCCTTCGTACCGGGGCTCGAGTTCCCTTTCGGATAACCGTGGCCCCAGTAGGCTTCGACCCGGCTAAATGCTGTTGCTGACAATTCCTTGAGGCGCGCGGGAATAATGCGCGCCGTCGACGACTTGGACTTGGTCCGGACAGTTACCGGTCGATCGGACAGCGAGCTACCGGTAAGTGCTCACTGTCCGCAAGCCCGCGCCTACGGTATACATAAAAAAAAAATTATGGAAAGAAAAATAAAACAGAAAAAAAAGCAATAATGAATAAATAAAAAGGAAACACCAGGTGTGTGATCATCGTTCGACATCAGGTGTGATAATTATAAAAAAAATAAATGATAATAATAAAACAAAGCTAATGTATAGTATTGGTAGCACATTTTGACTGGGGTAAAAATTAAAAAATACAAACACACACTGACAACATTCACAAACTTTCGCTATTAAAATAAAACATAATTATAGTCTGTCTAATAAGTCAACCGATTAGGGAATTATGTATAATATTTAATCATTTAAAAAATACTTATATTCGATACTTTATATAAGGTTCTTCTGTTAGTAAACAATGATCTCTATCTCTTAATCAAACTTGATAATTGAACCCGTGTTGACTACATCAGATTTAATTAAATCCTAATAATTACCCAAATTGTTTAACTAATTAGACAGAATAACGCCCAGAACGATCGTCATATACATATATATATATATATTTATATATATATATATATTCTACAACTATCACACAAGGCCGTCTAGTCCCAAGCTAAGCAGAGCTTGTGTTATGGGTACTAGACAACTGATAAACATACTTATATATTTCTCAATGCATACATATTATAAATAAATTACACCCAGACACAGAACAAATGATCATGCTCAACACACAAACATTTGTCCTGGGTGGGAATCGAACCCACGAGCTCCGGCATAGCAGTCAGGCTCACTAACCACTAGACCAACAGGCCAGTCAAGATCGTCATTTAATTGAGAGTTAAGCGGGCCATACAAACCGTAGGTAGCCTTTCACTCTGTAATAAAAACCATAAACCTAAATGGCGATACATAACAATTAGTTACACTGGCCATCTAATCTCATTGTTCTGTCATCATTCAATGATTATGTCATTTCCCGGCGACATGAGAACACAAACAGTTAACTCAAACAACTGGTCATTAATTTGTTTATTAACTGGAACCGCGTCAATTTACACTTCATTTGCACCAAGGCTGAAATTATTTTACCATTTTGTATTAAAACGTCTATGGTTACGAAATTTTTTTATTAAGGATTTTTCTTTGAGGTGGGAAATCATCCAATGACTTTCCCGCTTAAGGCCCAAGCGCCCTAAAAGTACTATAAAACAGTGACTTTCTGAAGCCTACTCCTCGGTAATAGCCAGGTTTATAGCTTTGAAAAACATATATGTTTATTATAGATTCATTTACAACATTATCAACATTTGGATTTTTTCGTGCTATTACATAATACTTTTGTCTAAAAAAAATATTTAGCAATTTTGCAACTTTTCGCATCTTTTCCCTACTCCTTCGAAACAGCTTGGATCTTTAGAAAAATTTTTACACATCTAAATTGGTGGTTAAATATTCTTCAAAGTGAACATTGCATATGTAAATCAATCAATATTTCTCAAAGAAAATGGATTTAAAGGTCAGCCGCGCGCTTTCCGGGTTCTGTTAGCCGCAAATAAATGCAAAGATTTGCGTACTGCCGCCTTGGCGCGTACGAGAGGTGCGTCCACATAATTTTGGCCAGGTGGTTCAAGGGACTATAAGCCTTAAAGGTGGAGTGAAAGCGCGTATCAGACTTTTATGAACTAAAACCGCGGTGGAAAACTCTTTGCGCGATACATAATTTCGTAGTTTAGTACCTATGTGGCGCCGTAGATGTCGCTACAGCTTGTAATTTTTTTTTTTTTCATCAATTGAAGAATATTCATTAATGATATCTTTGTAGTTATGCAACATCATATTTCAACATCATTATTCTAGATGAAAGACATCTACTGTTGGACATAGACCTCCCTCAAGTTACACCTTTACAAACGGTCCTGTGCATCTCGATTCCCGCGACCATCACCAAGTCCCCGGTACACCTTGTGGGAGGTCTACCAACGCTGCGTCTTCTAGTACGCGGTCACCACTTCAGAACGTTTCAGCCAAATTTGCACATTTATCCCTTGCTAATTATACAAGAACTCGTCTTTCTTTTTGTATATGCATTTTACAAAACCTGCACGAGGCCTCTTGCTGTCGATAAGGCCCAGATTTAAAACCAATTTAAAGAATAACCGACTCGACGGAAGAGTCAAGTATATAATATTAATAATCCATCGATCTTAGCATATCTACAATCAGCTTAAACTTCTAAGCCGTCCGCAGATTAGAATCAACGTCTCTTGGGAGAGATTTATTTCTTTAGACGAAATATTTCCAAAATCTAATCATAATCAATCTTCAGTTTATGTTTCTTGTTTTTGAACTTTGATTTGTTTATGAGCCCAAAACAAGAAGTAATTGACGCCTTTTATCTCAAACAATAAAATAAAACGAAGAGATAGCTCAATAACAAAATACCATTAAATTAACAAGTAACAAGGCATTTATATAAAAGGTTTATAGTTGCCTTCACAAAGGCACAATAGACGAAAAGTTTGGACAAAGAATATTATGTCATTAAACCTTGGAAACGACTTGAAATAACGTGGTAAAATACTTACAGTTATTACGGACAAAGACGATTTCTTTCCTAAAAATAAAAGTAATGATCATATAAAGTAAGCATACAAAGTAAAATTGCCTAAATCATATCCCTAACAAATTGTGTTTGGTGATGCAAAAGAATTTGTTCGTAAAACAGTCAAGACAAGTCTAAGTTATTTTGGTCTGTTAGCACTTTTGCCGATAGAACGGCTTTTTATGTTCAATAAAAGCTACGCATCATTCTAGGTAATAAAGTTTTGTGAATCTCATCTTGTCTCGATTCTAATTTCAATTCTAATCGAGAAAGAAAAATTTATATTAAAAAAGACTTTAAGATTTTTTACACGAATAATTTATATTTAAAAAATACTTAACTATAATAATTACAGTTAAATAAAAATAATAGTAATAAAAACCCTACACCCTTAACAACTAACTAAACGCATGTCCCGCTATGCGACCCACACTTCGGCTGCATGACGGACCGTGGTGTCCGAGGCTGTTAATGACTACGCCACAGTGGCAGCGATGAGAAGAAAGAATGACGCACGTAAGGCGACAGCGAGGTGGAAAGTATTATCAAGGTACCTATGTTCGACGACAACAGTGCGTTAAGCCTGAGACTCGACTCTCAACTTCCCATCAGGTTTTCCTGAACCACTTTATAGAGCGGCTCATCCCAGTGTCTGGGATGATGCCAAACTTTAAGTAAAAATATGTTTTATTAATGTGGATGAATCACATTGTGGTTGACTAAAAGTTTGGCGCGGAAAATAAAATACGCCAAATCTTTGGCAACAGATTTGGCGATACTACACTGGTACTATACTGGTGACAGTCTTGGGGAACCTGTTACCTGAAAAGTGAAAGACGCTGGCGCCTGTCTAATGGAATTGCAGACGTATAGATCTAGAAATTTTTGCGAGGGTAGTGTGACAAAATGCACGAGCACTGCGTCAAATTCCGGCCAAAAGAGTAGCTGCAGAACATCGTGTGGTTTTAGTCAGTAAGCGTTCGTCATACAAAAGAGGGATAAGGCCTTCCACACGTGAAAAAAAGAAAATAGAGTGAAGGACCAAAAAAAAAAGAATGCCGAAGTTGCAACTTTTTATTTTATGCTCCGTTGTAAAAATAGGCTATAAAATACCATCGTTGCTGGTTGTATAAGCATCATTTGTCATTCTCATTAACAAAAACCACGTAGGTATATAATATACAATGCATATTTTTGCAACTTTGCACGTTATTATTCAGATTTATTCACAAGTAAAGTCAGCGGAATATACGAAACAGTGCGTTGGGCTTCGGAACTGAACAAAGATTCAGGAAGGTTTTTTTCGTACAGGAAAAAAAAACTAGGTTAAGATGCTAGATGTTACATGTCGGTGAAATAAATAGTACGGAAGAGTCGTCGAAGTCAAATCAGATGCATAGATATACAGATATACTCTTTATTGTAATTTTAATAGCAACTCAATCAGCTTGACAACGAGACGTCAGTGGATACGTCACACCGCTAGACAGAATCTGGGCTGGCGTTCGTGCGAGCCGAGCAGATGAAAGTTCCAAAAGCAGAGAAGCGGGGCTCTTTTCTCTGTCGGCAGTCTTGTGAACAACATCTAGTCCCAGACTAGATGTTGACTGTCGTGAGACTGTCTCACGGCTCGTTGTGAAGTGAATACCGAATAAAGCTTAATTCATAATAAATCACTTGCGTGGACTGGAATAGTTTGTTTATTGCTCTTTACCCATTCATCGCCCACAAAATAGAGTCTCTGTAAAGGTCTACCATTGTGATCGGTATCCTGTACAAACATTATTATGTATGAAGCTACATCTAGGGTTGCCAGGTATTAAAACCAAAAACACTGACCGTGTCCGGCTTTATCCGAATCCAAACGCTGGCGAAATTTAATTCTGCATCCGAAAGTGTCCTGATATTTGGACGCCAATGTAGCTTTTATCTCTTCTGAGAAGTAAAAAAATCATATATTTCCTGGAAAGAAAAATTCCAGACTTTACAGACAGTAGCATCCGATTAGACTAGAAGAGCCAACATTATTGATAAAGGGCTGACCTTCAAACTGTTCTTAAAATAATTTGTAAATGTATACAGATAAATCGCAAGGCACACAAATTCTTATATCTACAGATTTTTGGATTGTTTACACGAAATCCCTAAAATAATAACGAAAGCTCAAATAAACGGCTCCGTTGTTTATTGAAATGTTGCCAACTCGAACATCCAATAGATTGCGTACTTCCAAGTATTTATTATCTGCAGTGTAGTTATTGATACCACTTCTTGTAATTACAGTTCTGTGCATTGTATATGTGACAGTGTAGAGGAAGCATCTATGAATAAGTTAAAGCAGTTTTTTTTCATCATCATCAGCCTTTTTAATGTTCCCACTGTTGGGACTCAGGCCTCCTCTCTAGGAGAGGTAATGGGCCGTAATCTACCACGCAGGCCTAGTGCGGGTTGGTGGGTGTCACATGTCTTCGAATTTTTGGGTTCTAGGACATTCCGATTTCCTCACGATGTTTTCCTTCACCTTTTTGAGAGCAGTGGTAATGAAATAAATTACACAACGTAATGCGCCTGACAGGGTTTGAACCCGCGACCTACAACTCGTAAGTCGGAGCCATTACCACTCGGCTCGGCCACCACTGCTCTCTAAAGTTTTTTTTCGGTGGGCAAAAATCATCCAAATTACATCCCGCGTTCTTGGGTGGAGCAGGAGATAGTGTCAGACTTTTACTGACTAAAAAACCCACCCTGTTCCTTCGTTGCCTTTCATACCGGGGCTGAGGCTTCCTTTCAAAAGCACTCTTGCCAGTAGGCTTTCACCCTGCTGGGCCCCTACGGTTGCTGACAACTCCTTGAGGCGCGTGGGAACAGTAGGCGTAGTAGACGACTTAGGCTCGGTCCGGACGGTTACCACAGCGAGCTACCCATTGCTCGCTGCCCAGAAGCCCGCGACTGCGGTGGCCGGAAATCGGGATCGGAATTTCGACTGGGGTGTGAGCGCCGTTGCCCCATGCAGTCAGCCTCCTACTTTGCTAGCATTACAGGTCTGTAGAAAAGTTAAAGTAGTTATCATTTCAGCTGAAAGACGTCCCCTGTCGTAGTCATAGGCGTCCCCCGAGTATCGCTATGCCACCGTAGGCGCGGGCTTACGGACAGTGAGCAATGGGTAGCTCGCTGTCCGGCCGTCCGGTAACTGTCCTGACCAAGCCCAAGTCGTCGACGGCGCGCACTGTTCCCGCGCGCCTCAAGGAGTTGTCAGCAACAGCAGGGACCCAGCTGGGTCGAAGCCTACTGGGGCCAGGGTTATCCGAAAGGGCGCTCGAGCCCCGGTATGAAGGCTAGAAGGAACGGGGTGGGTTTTTTTATTCAGTAAGAGTCTGACACTATCTCCCGCTCCGCCCAAGAGCGGGGGTCGTCATTGGATGATTTTTTCCTACCAAAAAAAAACGTATCGCCATAATGACCGGTCCTATGCGTCTCCTGTGCATTGGATTTCCAATCCACCCTTTGGGAGACCTTTCAACGCTACGTCTTCCGGTAGACTCGTGAATGAAAATTTGCAAATGATTTGATTGCAAAAAAGATAAAGAATATTTAAATTTTCCGGATTACTGTTACCAATAAAGAAGTTAATAATACTTATCTAAATTTTTGAAGAGATTCATGAATAAAGACTGGCAAATGACTTGATCGTATAAAAGTAAAAAAAATATTTAAATTTTTCGTCCTACAAATCACATTTTTAATCCTATTCCTTTTCTTTTTATGCCATACGTTTATAGAACTCACTTCCATCTAAAGATGTGCGGTTGCCGGCAATATGGGAATATTGGTAATATATAACCCGGGAATCTTTTAAACGAGAGTGAATATGCTTCTTCTAGGTAAGCGCGTTCCATCGTCGACCGCATCGTCGCTTTCCATCAGGTGAGATAGCGGTCAAGCGCGAACCTATCAACAATAAAAATTAAAAAAAAAACCACCAATATTCACACTTCATAGCAATATTGCCGACAACGGCACATCACTACTTCCATCTAACATCCGCGACGCTAAAAATATATCTGTCTTGAAAAAGCTAGTGAAATAACATTACCTCTCTATAGGATGTTTCGTATTGTGAGGAAATAAAAATGATTCATTTCCAGACTTTTCTCAGGTTTGAAGTCTCAAGTATCCGTCACAAAAAAACGCTGCCACAAAAAAAAGCTAGAAGCGACTTTAAAAAAAGCTAGAAGCGGTCACAAGAAAAGCTGAAGTGCGCCCCAAAAAAACGCCGCCTCAAAAAGAAGCTTGAAGCAGCTTTTTTTGTAGCCCATGTGCCACAATATAGGTAATTTTAAATCAATTATCCTACACATATTGTTAACAATTTGAATAATTTTACGCATCACAGGTAGTGAGCTTGTTCGAAAGAGTCGCTGTGACGCAGGGCAACTAAAGAAACTTAGGAGCGTTTTAGTTAGTGAAAGTCTGTTACAGGGTGTTGCTCCGTCCAGAGCGGAAGTTGTCTAATGATTCTCGACACAAAAAAAGTAATAACAAATAAAGTTTATAACAGTTTTTTTAAGGCCCTAACTCCCGAACAGTGACTTTCATAAGTCAGTAAGTTGAAAAAAAAAAATGTTTATTATAGATTCATGTACACTTTTATCAATATATTTTTTTTTCACAAGACTAATACTTTTGCAAAAAAAAAATAACAACCATGACATGTTTTCGCTTTGTTTCCCTACTTCTTTTAAACGGCTTTGATCTTTAGAAATATGTTTACATAAAAAGATGCTGGTTATGTGTTATTCATAATGTACAAAGCATATGTAAATCGATCAATTTTTCGCAAATAAAATGGATTTAAAGGCCAGTAGTAAGTGTGTTAACCCCACCTCAGTTGACGTAGAAAAATCTAGAACGACCCTTATGGATCCGTGCACTAGCTTCAGACATTTTATAAGTACCCATGTAGGCCTATGTGCAAATAAAAATATTTAGATTATTTTTTTTTAAACTTTCTCAATGAAAAATACTAATAAAGATTGTAAGTTTATCTTATCTTTGGTTTATTTGTCTTTTCTATCTCCGAGGTTTTTATTATTATTTATTCGTAATATTAGTGGCTATACGGGATTTTTCATTAGAAATTCTGGGAAGATCCATATTAATATCAACATTTCGATGCAAGTACACGACTAACTCTACCTAATTCCGACCTCTGATTAATAATCTATGTAGCCGTATGATTGCTTACAGTAATCATAGCATCATAAATCTTTTAACGATTAATAGCATAATCTTCATCATGCCTCGACGATATATTGATTACCACACTAACATACTATATCTGTTTTATTTCGTTCAACAGTTTTAAATAACTTAATATTTGTCAAGCAATTTCTTATTCGGAGAAAAACTAATTAGTTTTTTTTTTAATAGGTCTTTACAGTTAACATTTCCCGGACCTTTTATAATTGAAAGAAAAAATAAATCTTAAATAGCCTTCAAATTAAAAAAAGAGTCTTTTACTAAGTAGGTACTTTTATGGATCCGTGCCTCAACTTCTGTTGAGGTTGGTTCTCCAAATGGAAATCAATTACAATACTAAGCCTTACTTTACTGTCCGTCCGTCCGTCTTAGTCAGCCGTCTATAACTCATGAACTGTAATAAAAACCAGCCAAGAGCGTGTCGGGCCACGCTCAGTGTAGGGTTCCGTAGTTTCCCGTCCGTCACAATAAGTGTTCCCACTTATGAGTTTAAAAAAAGGCTAATTGTTATGTTAACATACTTAGTACGGAATTCTAATAAATACGGAACCCTAAGAACGGGCCCACAAAGGACGGTGATAACTAAAACAGTATGCAAGTAGTAGAAATTTCAGCGATTGTGCACTCGTAAAATTACGAATATATTTAAGAAGCAACGATTTTTTACTATGGTAGGTCATGAAAAATATAAAGCAACGCCATCTAGCGAACCATTTATGAACTGGTTTTTATCTTAACATTTTGATAGATGACGTTAAAAATGAATTTTAATTTTGTTCTAAATTGCTTTTGCATGTTCCTGATAGAAGTTTTATGTTGTTATAAGATAATACCGCCAATGCCAAGGAGAGACCAATCGAACAATTCGATAATACCCGACCCCATCAACTCAGGAAAATCCTAACAGCGCGAACGCGAAATAGCCCAGCGTCATCTTTCGGGGAATTGGGTTATTAATTAACCTTAAAAGAAGTTTTCGGTGGTAATTTTGGATTGCGAGAACCGATTTTAATCATTCTTTTTTTGTTTGAAAGAAGATACGTTCGGGATAATAAAACATGTAAACGAAGTTAAAAAAAAATGCTTGCGTATACGATTATACTACAAACTTTGTCCAGAAATTATTTTGTAGAACCTTTTTGTCTTTTTTGTAAAAAAACTGTTCTTTCCATAAATTTCAAAATAATTTTCCTAAAAAGTCCTAATAAATTTGACTTTCTAGGAAAATCGATGCGAGTCGCACAGGAATATGTGGAAAAATTACTTTATAAAAACACGCCTCAAAAATTGTGTTTTTAATTTTTTGTCTAATGTACCTTTTCCCAGAGATGCTACTGCTAGTATTGCGATGCTATTAGGTATTGGACCTAACTGGATCAGTCAAATTTGATGACATCTCTTAGAGATATGCGTGGAATAACGCGCTGTCAAACCGGCCGGCGGCCCGTCCGGCCGTTCGTTAAGGATCAACCTTAACGGACGGCCGGACGGCGATCTAGCCATTGCTCGAAATCCGCAAGCCCGTAACTACATCACAAAATTGAAGAATCATTAGCGAATAATTAAAACAGCCACTATACTTCGATTTTATTATTCCATTTTAATAACGCTCAACTAATACTACTGGTTTTTCTTAGAACTCGTGTTTATTTTCCATTACGAATGGATACCGTTAACTAATACTAAATGAAAGGCAAGAAGGAACGGGGTGAGTTTTTAGTCACTATTGATTTTTACCAAACCATAGGATCGAAAGGACAGTCAGCAAAAATGCTTTGTATAGGACATTCAACTGAAATAATAGTATTTATTTATTTTAACATATTATTATGTCCAGTTTAATAACAAAATATGGCTAATCAACTTTGTTATAACTTTAGTAACAGTTCTTCTTTTATACCAAAGTCGACCAAGATCTTCATTACTTGGTTATCTAACTACTGGGTTAACATCCGTACCCCTTTGGCAGGATTTATCGTCGTATTTCCGAGTACTCGTACCGACTATCATAGATCTACAAATGACAGCAGAGATTGACGGTTTCCCGTGACAAAGAGCATAGATGTAAAATATTTGTATATTTCATCCGCAATTTCAAGACTCCTTGACGTCTCTCAGATGTAAAGCTAGCCGTAAAATCCTGGAAGTGGCAGAGTCATACATCATCCAAGATGTAACATAAACACAAGTGCGCCCATCAAAAAGCCACAACTCCGCACATAGCACAAATATCTCTCACTCCTGAAGTTTACAAGTGCATTATTTCTACATGTTTATTATAAAAACAATTCATACGGAATAGTATTATTTATTTTGAAAGTGGTAAATCTTCGGCAAATATAGAATGATGAATTTATTACTTAGATAAAAATCTTGTAGTTAAACTATACGGTAAAGTACTAGGTACAAACCCAATCGACCAGGTATCGGCATTGTTCATTTCTTACTTAAAAAAAAAAAAAAAACTGTAGAACTTTATTTTGATTTTTTTTTTATCATTGCCATCTTTATTACTATTGAAGTACTAATACTTACTATGTACAGTTGCCATCACAGATCTTGAACGTTCGGCGTCTTTGATATTGGGTTCTCTTAGGATCTAAACATTGGTTCAGTGCACGGACGCTACATGGTGGGACCAAGTGACGCTTAGCGTATGTCTCCAGAGTCTCAGTTCCTGTGCGTCAATCTTGCGACGGTTTCGTATCCTCAGCGTCCACGCCTCAGCTCCATATACAAATATTGGCAAGACCAAGTACTTCATCAGTTAAACCTTTGTCTTGCATGCACTTATTTTTTTTACTGACTGACATTTGAACAGTTCGAAAGCACCTGTTCATTAAACCCCAAGCGAACGCTGGCGATCGCGCACCCATTGTCTTTCTATTGTGTCTCTAATTACCACGATTGAAAGGTTAATGGTCAATTTGAAATAAAGTTTCTGTTTCTGATTTCTGCGGTCTTTCTAAATTGTGGCATTTTCCACTGAGGATCTCGTCACAGTGTGCGTCTCCAACTCATCATCATATTCATCATTTCAGCCGAAAGATATCCATTATTGGACATAAGCCTCCCCCAAGTGTCGCCACAATGAACGGACGCTCAGGACGTCCCGCATACATTGGATTCCCGCAACCCTTACCAGGTCATCGGTCCACATATCCTTGTAACTTTTTTTGGTGGGGAAAATCATCTAATGACACCTCTTGGGCGGAACGGAAGATAGTGTCAGACCTCTTACTGACTAAAAACCCACCCCGTTCCTTCTAGCCTTCATACCGGGGCTCGAGCTCCCTTTCGGACAACACTGGCCCCAGTAGACTTCGACCTGACTGGGCCCCTGCTGTTGCTGACAACTCCTCCTTTAATCTGGAACAGGAACTTCCTGAACTTGACATGTCCGGTAAGGACCTGTGTCATGTGAAAGGCAAGGACGCCGTGAGGTCTTTCCAGCCACGCCTCAAAGAGGGGACTTACCGCCATAATTGTGGCGTGCCCAACTTATCCTTTTACCTCGTCTCCAACAAATATATATATTTTTTTTATTTAAATGTCTAAACCCAAATTAATTTGTTAACATCAATGCCAATCGTCTCAATAATGAAGGATAAATGAACAAGCCGCTGCAAGCACACAAAATCAATTGTGGACGATGTTGCGTTCCAGTTGCAGCCGAACATGGCCTCGAACGCTTCCGGTCTAGTTTCGACTAGTTTCCAAACTTCGCCTGGTAGCGGGAGATAAGTGATCGATGGAAACACCTGAAATTTATTTGTTGCGTTAATGTAAATGGAAGGAAATTGAAATAAAACAGAGACTGTGATAAAGTAGGTATATTAACACAAAAAAACATTGAATCAGTGCCGTCACGGTGCGACTTTAGAAGTACCTTCAAGGTTTTGTTGTTCTATCCAAAACATTTCAACTCTGTATTTTGCTATACCTACATATACATACGTTTGAATGACGCGACGCGAGGGCATCAAGCACAAGCCGCCGCCAGCTCCCTGCTCTCCTCCGCTATTGTACTATCGCTTGCTTCGCATAGCCTTCGTAACATTTAATATTTTTATTTTTGTATGAAAATCTGAAGAACTAAAATACGATTTTCTTTTAAGTCATAGAACGGAAGTTGTTGTTTATGATGTTAGTAACCTAGTCTTATGAGGTTACCAGTGTTTTACAAATAGGCCTGTAAAATGCTATCAAGATTTCTGAACAAACGCTGTAAGAAGTTTGACATGACATTAATCCAAGCATGTCAAACTGGCTACGATCCAAAGCCCTGACCCTAATTGTTTACATACAATACTGTTTACCTTTACAAAATGAAATTATCCGTTGATAGATTGCGAGTGACGGATGTCGAGACGGTTCAGTGATGTTACAGTTTGTCTATGGCCACCCTTTCATCGTAGCCGGTGCAAATGTTTGCAGCCAAAGTAAACAGCACAAAGAGTTGTAAAGCTGAGTCCAGACTTGTGTTACTGCATTAAATATTCCACAAATACCACACAACGCCATCTAGCCAAACTAAGCAGAGTTTGTGTTATAATATTAATAGTACTGGACAACTGACAAGATAATATTAAAGGAGGAGAAGGAGAGTCAAATAAGACAGTAAAATAGAACAGAGAGTGTACTTGTGTCGTACACATTCGTGTACCTACATATATATCCTACCTACTTGGCTAATCTCTGTTGAGATTGGCCACTGTGATCGGAATTCGGTTGGGAGGATTTTTATACTCGCATCGTTGGACATAACGATGTGAGTATAATTCGGTTCTTTTTTCAATTACATAATTTGTTACACATGACACGGTTTCAAAGAGATTTCTCAAAACTAGAAGGGCCCAGCAGGGTCGAAGCCTACGGGGACCATAGGTGATGCGAAAGAGAACTCTGGGACCCTGGAACGAAGGCAAAGAAGAAATAGGAGTGGGTTTTAGTCAAATAAAGTCTTACACAAGACAACTACAACAATTTAAGTCTGACAGTATGACAAAAAATGGATAAGAGATGTCGTTAGATGATTTCGCACCTACCCCTCAAATCCCAAGCGAAAGCCCGCGTAGATTATTAAAATTTTGAGCGTTTTATTTATTGGTTATGTATCTAAGAATGTAACTATGAAATTTCTTCATGGTCTGTAAATTTCGAAAATAAGGAACCTTTCAATTTTTCCCGTATTTATACCTATTTAAATGCTTGGGGTGGGGTCTCAGGGGTTAAAAAAACTCTTTTAGTAACTTGCGTTTGATTTCTCCTCTTCCTAATTTCTCATTTTAACCATTCCCGTCACATCAATTTCAAAATTCTCATCTCAGTTACATGCAATAAATCAAATGTTTTTATTTCTTCTTTCATTTACATCATTCTTCGAACATGACACGGTTACAAATTCCAGTCAAGAGTGGATGCAGCTTAACAAGTTCCAGTTACAAACACGATTTACTTTTTTAATTCACACTCAAGTAAACAAACTGGCGGTTACCGAAACATTCCGTGGCATTGGGAAACATCGGACGTAAAAAGAGTTGTAAACATTTCGCATCTTAATTAGATTCGGAGATGGAATTATTAAAGGCGGAAAAAAATTGCGTAAAATAACATACAGCTTGTTGTAATATCAAACAGAAGCCGAAGATTGATAAATGATAAATGATCTTTATTTTGCAAGTAGGTTTTATAAAAAAACTTCCACGTAATTTTTTTTTTTTTAAGCTTTTGCATAGCTTCTATTGCGGGCCTTGAGCGTGGAGACCGAATCCAGAAATTTCGTAACGAAAATAACCTAACACCCCCCACTCATTTGTTTTCTTATCGGTAAAACCACGCTTTTTATTTATGCAGTACTTTTTAAGCTATTGCATAGCTTCTATCGCGGGCTTTGAGCGTGGAGACCGAATCCAGAAATTCCGTAACGAAAATAGCCTCCCCACACTCATTTGTTTTTTGAGCGTGGTGACCGATAAGAAAACAAATGAGTGAACAATCAATCAAAATTCAATTCAATGTGTGAAAGTGTAACTTCAATTAATATAAAAAAAAAACAAAGGAAAAAAAATACTGCATAAACAATATAAATAAATAATTATAATTGCATAAGTTGATAAAAATGCTATGCAATAGCTTTACCGCGGCAGTCCCACAAGTCTGACCTTCGCTCGATCCATGGTGGGGAAATTTATTTGAAACCCTCAAATAAATTTACCCTCTTTAAAAAAGAAAAAGAATAATTTCCATTGAAGTTATTTTTATTCTGTAATCTTTAATGTATTTTTTATATAAGAAAATAATCTAACGTGTTGCGCCGACCCCAAATAAAATGGGACAAGGGCAGGAAGAAGATGAAGAAGATATAAGAAAATAATCTAAGACAATAATCTCGGTTTTTTTTCCGGCAGGAAAATCAATTAATAACATCCCCCGCTCTTGAGCGGAGCGGGAGACAGTGTCAGACTTTTACTGACTAAAACTCACTCCTGTTCCTTCTTGTCTTTTGTACCGGTACCGAGCTTCCCTTTCGAATAACCCTGGCCCCAATAGAGTAAAAACGAGATTTTTCACACACGGTCACATTTTTTGTTATCGTACTTCTTCGAAACAGCTTGATCGTTTTTTATGTTTTTTTTTTTTGCTCATATTTGTTAGGTCTGAGAATAAATCGTAGGCTATTATTTATCCTTTTAAACCCACCTCCATTTTTTTTCTGTGTTAATTTATATGGCCGAACAACGTTTGCCCAGTCTGCTAGTAATTCTGGCTTCGCAAGGTTTGTGCAATTGCACAAGTGTCAGAGTATAAGTATACTCTGTTTGAGAGCAGTGGTGGCCGAGTGGTGATTGCTCCGACTCACGAGTTGTAGGTCGCGGGTTCAAACCCTGTCAGGCGCATTACTTTGTGTAATTTATTTCATTACCACTGCTCTCAAAACGGTGAAGGAAAACATCGTGAGAAAACCGGCATGTCCTAGAACCAAAAATTCGTCCAAAGACATGTGACGTTCACTAACCCGCACTGGGCTCGCGTGATGGATTACAGCCCATTCCCTTTCCTAGAGAGGAGACCTGAGTCCCAGCAGTGGGAACATTAAGAAGACTGATGATGATGACGACTCTGTTCAAAATAAATTTAGTTTTTTTTTTAAACCCTTTATTACTGTCCGTTCAACCGATTTTGACTTTTATTACGTTGGTGTAATCAGTGATTCACATATTAGGATTCCATGCCAAAACGGTAAAAAGTACCCATAAAAGTATAGGTAATGCAAACCTTAGTCTGTCTTAGTAAAACTTACTAAGACAAACAGCTCCTACGAACAAACAGCAATTTGAGCACATTATATTATTAACTGAGAATCATCCTCCAATCACCAGAATATCCGCAACTTCTCAAGCGACGAGTCTTTATGACCTACACGGTTAGTCCTAGGACTGTTTTCGCACAGCACATGTTTTATGTTTAGCCACATTTATAATAAAGTAGCCAAAATATGTGACATTAAAACCAACAGAATAAACGCTGTCAACAAGATTGTCCGAAATTGCCTGCTAACGCAATCGTACTGTGAAACTGAATCCTTCATAAGAATACTTACGTAGGACGCTGGGTAGGCCAACTTCACACATACTCACATCCATACACACACACCCATAATACCTACGTACATTGTGCAGCAAGTTTGTATTTGTTCCTTATTCCGATGTCTTTTATGCTTTCTATTTTTAAATTACAATTAGTCTTTAGTTTATGTACACAACGGCGATTATTGCTTGTAACATAACATTATAGTCAAATACTATTCTATTCTACCTCACTACGCGTTCTCTTGGTAACCACACTCACGGACACCACGAGACAGGCTCGATCTAGTGTGGAGTTCAACAGTAATTTTCTGTTTTCTTTGTGTACTTTTAATATATTTATGTATTTGTAAACCTAGACATAAATAGGATGTAAAGGAAATGTAAAACACATGTTTTGTTTTTCTCTGGCAAATAAATCATATTATTATTATTAGATATCCCTACCATATCTAAAGCATACGTAAACGTACAAAAAACACCCCAAAACTTCGTCCATCACGTACTCTCCATTAGTCAACCGACAAATAAAACATGGCCGTACTGTACCGGCTCCAATAACAGAGATTTGTTCCCGTCCGGATCAATTTGCTAAACGCCGATCGGATAAATTGTCTCAAGCTCGGTTTACGCAACAAAATTGATTCCATCACGAATGGTTAACACGACCTAATATAACTCAGGGGCCCTACCATGGCTTGTTACAGCCAGGGGCTTAAGTCTGCTATTTTTATAAATCCGTCCGTCCAACACGATCCCATTGTCATTTTGCTAAAAGTTTGTAATCTGCTAATTCATAATGATCGATCATTGATCGGTCAATGGTCTTGTAATAGAATTTTAGTAGAACGACCATACCGAGCTTGCGCAATGACGTCGTGATGGTAGGCCACTGATCAAAGGAACTGTCAAAATTTTTGCAGACTACCGCATACGTCAGATATTCATTTGTGTATGTACGAGATTACCATTCCATGCCATTTCTTTCAATAGAGTGTCAGTGGTTGACCATCGGAAAGTCATAATGACGCCATTATATTAGTAGATTACCAAAACTTGTCAAAATCAACAATTATGAAATCAATGATAGACCATTCTGACACTATTTTATTAGCAGACTTGGTTCCCTTGGCGAGCAGGACGGCATCAGTAAGATAGCGTAGAGCCAGAAAATAGATAGCATGGAAGTCAATCTCATATGTATGTACTTCACTTTTTATACCTACAGAAGACGATCGCACACGCGTCAGCGCATTGCTCCAAACTGTATGAGCGCGACCGGGCGATTGAGCCGAGATATCGTGTCCGTATGCGATGTCTACAATTACCGGCACGGATCTTGAGCGCTGGCTGCAAGTTGCGCAGAAGTCAAATATTCGGTCTCTTTAGTGGTGCGAAGTGAGACGCGGGGGCGGGGAGTGTCAGTGATTGGCTCGCCGCGCCATCGTGCCATAGACGTCACTCCGGATTCGTTCCCTGCGTTGCTGCATGCATCTAACAACTAAGACGATTGGCTCGCCAATGTATGGAATGCGTAAAGCGATCCCCACTCTGACGCCGAGCGTTCAAAATCCGTTCGGCAATTGAAGGTATTGGTGTATGTAGATATTGTCTTCTGTACCTATCTATTTTGTAGTGGGGCACTACGAGCGGTGCGGCCGTCTAGTGGCATGCTTCAAACATTTTCATACTTTTAATCTTACCGCTCGACGCTTCACGCTTAGCTCACAGCGGCAAAGTCGTGAACGAGCCGTTTAAATGTCAAGCGCGTGAGCGAGAAAGGGGGATGGATTTATACACCCCATATTGACAGGTCTGTTGGTCTAGTGGTTAGTGACCCTGACTGCTATGCCGGAGGTCGTGGGTTCGATTCCCACCCAGGACAAATGTTTGTGTGATGAGCATAATCATTTGTTCTGTGTCTGGGTGTAATTTATCTATAATATGTATGTATTTAGAAATATATAAGTATGTTTATCAGTTGTCTTGTACCCATAACACAAGCTCTGCTTAGCTTGGGACTAGACGGCGCTGTGTGATAGTTGTGGAATATATTATTATATTATATAGCTCCATCTCTTTAACAGTTTAGTTTAGGTTGGCAAATCGATCGCGTTAAGAGCTCGTGGTAGGGACTCGGGTCATAATATAAGTAACAAGTTCACTCGATTTAGCTCCTTCAAGATCAATTAGAGAAGTTATGAAACGGTTTTAGAAGCATATTTGGGTAGATTACACAAGTTTTGAAACAATAATTTGTAAAAATGTGACCATTTTAATAACTGAACTGTATTTTAGAATCAATCATCAAATGACTTCTCTCGCACTAGCAGCACAAAGGCCTGTCAGAGTTTTATGAACTAAAACAACACCTGTGACCTTCAGTTGTCCTTGGCGTTCTAGGACCTTGGCCTTGGCGGGTATTGGCCCTGCTGAGCCTCTACGGTTTTGATGACATCTCTGGCGCGTGTTTTTAACGACTTCGTCAGCTTCTAATTCATTCTAAACCTCAGCATCCAAAGGTACCATAAAAGAAGCGATATCGCGGCATTAATTAAAGTAATTATATCACCTAACTACTGATAACAGCAAACTGCAGACTCCATACTATTAAGCGTTATGTTACGGTTATGATTCTGTTCTACCAACTCTGTTCAACTGATTTGGCTGCTGGAGACGTTTACAACCTGATAGTATTTAATCTGTTCATTCTTTTAACGGGAATACCACAGGGTTAACCGACAATTTCAAATTTTCAAAAGTGTCGCAGTTGGCAGGTCAGTGTCAGGTTCTTATCATCATCGTCATCAGGCCTCCCCCAAGTGTAGTCACAACGATCGGTCCAGTGCGTCTCGTATCCATCGCATTCCCGTGACTCTTCTCTGATTCAAATATGATTTGTGATCGTAACAAAAATGCTTCGCTCACATACATAAATTATCGAATACCTATGTCACTCAGGATTAAAGCAGCTTTCTATCTACTCAACTCAGGCGCGTCAACAAGGCTACCAACTTATCGTTTTCTACAATTGCTGTCACCGAGGCGTTACCGATTAGAGAACGGAATTCGACACAAAGTGGTTGTAACTTGGCTAGGGGGGCAGTACTTTCAGAGGTTACCTCCAACAAATAAAAAAATAAGAAAACAAACTTTACAAGATTTTAAGTGTCATATAGAGCTAGCAAAAGCGCACATTTAAGGCCTTTTTGAATAATTCTATAATTTGTCTCAACACCAACAAAAAAAATCCTTTATTTGAACAGAGTTTGATTTCAAGAGTAGAAAAAGACTTATAAAAGATTTTGTTCTGTAAAAATATTGGGGTGCCTTTTAATTAACATTAAGTAAAAGTCAATTTGGTATGCATTTATTTGAAATGCCATCTTTATTCAGATCCAATATTCAGTAATTAAATACTTCTAAGAGGCGAAAAGACAATAACCTTTGGTTCATTGCATAATATCAGCACCTATAATACAGCCATCCCCCTCAATTTCGCAAGGGCGTTGGAAATCTTTTTAATTGTCAGCTTTTCTGTACTATAACATTCATGTATTCAAACCTTTCTCATGAATTACTTTAACTATTAGTGAAAATTTCATGAAAATCCGTTTAGTACAACAAGTAACAAACATACACATACAGTTACAAACTTTTGCCTTTAATATTAGTGTAATATATTATGTGATATGATAAGGGACAAGATTTACTTTGTACAGTACCGTAAAACGGGGTGAATAGAGACTTAGGGATGAATAGATTGTCTCTATTTACCCCTAAGTCTCTATTCACCCCATTTTTTTGTTCAACTTTGGTTTGGTTTTTCACTTTGAAACTATAATATCGGCCTATAGCCAAGTATATATACTCATAGTTAAAAAGCTGCAAAAAATATTCAAATATCGAGAAAATACCCTTTAAAGTTTTGTCTCTATTCACCCCATTTTACTGTATTACCTTTATAATTTTTTCTCCTCTCGGATAACTTCAATACCGTGATGTAGCAATTTTGTGACGTCAGATCTTTAGTTCACATTTGGCGACATAGATGGCGCTACAAAACTTTGTTTAACAGTAAAACTATTAACTGTTTCACAAAATACAAATATACCTACGTACCACCAACCTACTTATTTTCTTTCACCACATCACACCACACCACATGTCGTCACATTGAAGCGGGATACACAAGAACACTTTCAAAAGGCGTGTTTAGGAAGTTGAAGAACAGATAAACAGCCGGTTGGGAAAGAAAGTTTATTTCTCACTCAAGTTTATTTACTGTCCCTGAATCAGCTTCAATATTAAGTACCATTCCCACAATATTAAGTGCACTTATCAACATACAAAACAAATCGCTCAGAGATGAAAAAAAAAATTACAAGAAAAATCTTTTTCGTATTTTGTCACATGATACTTGAAATGGTTTCAGTACAAGCGACTTTTTATTATTTATTGTTTTTTTTTTTACTTTAACAAAAACGGCTATCCACCAAGTAAATTAGTTAAAGAAATATTATCTAATATATAAAAATTCACGCACTATTCACCACAATTCACACCCAAATTTCTTCAAGACAGGAGTGAATAGACTCTTAATAAACTGATGAAGTGATGGTACTAGCATCAACGATTGCATCACTGCTTACCATCAGGTGGAATCGCAGTCAAGCACTAATTTATATTAGATAAAAACAAAAGATAAACACTCATCTCACACAACTCCAGACATACTGACATGATCGTCTTCCGTCCGTGAACGTGTCTGTGTTTTTTTTTTTACAATTTGCGGTTTAGTATCGGATAGTATGGACAAGTAACTTGTATTGTTGTTTGTGTACATACAATATTACAAATTCAAAAAATTGTCGGACTAAATTACATGACGGATAATCTTATTTCTTCCCTTGATGAATAATAAAAACGAGTCTAGACAGACGCAATAAAGAACCACCTCTAATAAAGATTTAACAACAATCTACGAAAGCAAGAAGAAAACATTCATCATAGTACTGGACGACATGATGGACACTTTGATATTATATACCCATCCTATTAATATTGAGTAGGCAGTACCTACAATGATAAATTAGTTGTATGACATAGCTATGGTAGTGTTCCAATATTTTGTATGAATAAACATTGTGAGGAAACCACATGTCCTCGAAAATTCGACCAATTCGCACCTGAGCCTGCGTGGATTACAGCCCATTCTCGCTCCTCGTTCCCTCTCCATCTAGAGGGAAAGTTATTTCATTATCACACCCTCAAAACAAATGAAAAAAGGATCCGATTCTGTCACTTTTTTTTATGGTGGGAAAAAATCATCCAATGACAACCCCCGCTCTTGGGCGGAGCGGGAGATAGTGTCGGTCTCTTACTGACTAAAAAACCCGACCCGTTCTTTCTAGCCTTCATACTCGAGCTCCCTTTCGGATAACCCTGGCCCCAGTAGGCTTCGACCCGGCTGCGTCCCTGCTGTTGCAGACAACTCCTTGAGGCGCGTGGGAACAGTGCGCGCCGTCGACGACTTGGGCTTGGCCCGGACAGTTACCGGACGGCCGGACAGCGAGCTACCCATTGCTCGCTGTTCGCAAGCCCGCGCCTACGGTGGCCGGAAATCGGGATCAGAATCCCGGCGGCGGCGGCGGTGGCGACAACGCCGTTGCCTGATGCGTTCGGCCTTCTCCTTTTGCGAGCATTACTGATTCGCAAAAGTCGGCGGCCACCTGCCACTTTTCCTCGCTCCGGACCATGGCCTCAACCAAGGCCCGGCGCGAGAGGTTTCCGCCGCCGATCGCCCCCACGAGGACACGGCGATGCTCCGCCCAAATTCTGTCACGTCATTTGACTTCAAAGTTGACATGGCAACTATGCGCGAATTCCTCCAGCCTTTTGAAGTCATCGTTGATCGAGCTGCCTGCTTGAATGATTTATCATCGTCATTGAAACAGGCACCATTTTGGTAAGGTAGAGCTAAGTATGTGTTGACTTCTCTACTAAATTAGCCGAGAAGACTTACTCTTTAGACTTGCTACCAATATTGTATATATATTTAATAAATAATTAACACGCCGAACAGATAATGTCTCGAAGACCCACTGGTTTACGAAGGAACTATTTATGAGCATGGCTACTGCCCCATGTGGTTAGAAACTCCTATCGAATTTGTCTGCTGTACCTGTGTCTAATGAACTGTGAGATCGTAAATAAACAAGATTAGTACCCAGACACAGCAACACGGTAGACAACTAAGAAGATTGCGGGACGACCTGGATGTCTTCCTTAAGAATTGGAAAGAGAAAGCGAGAAACAGAAACCTTGGGACGAATAGAGGGTTTCTTTAACCCAGTAGTAGGACAATACAGGCTAGCCATAATAATAATTTGAATGTGTTACTTGTATTGTAATGAAAAACAAAGTACCTACCCAATAGACTTGACACTGACTGAAAAAAAAATATAAAAAAAATATAAAAAATTATCAATCTTTCCCCCATCAATTCGTATTTTTATATCTAAAAATACTGCCACCAATCAATAAGAACCCGGTTATATTTGTAGACCCATTTTACCTTTATAATTTTAATTACATTTCAAAATCAAAAACAGATTTGCGCGGTCGCCGCCACCACCCGCTGGTCATTTGAAGCCTCCTCGTTAGGGAGCATTCTGTTAGCCCCAAGTAATTCAGATCAAGGGAAAATGGGTACATTTTGCTACAGTTTGGGGCAAGTCGTTCCAAATAAACTTGAGATAAATTAGATTTAAACCAGTTTATTGAGTGTTACAATGTAGTTTTGTATTGAAGGGATCAAACATGGTTTCGTTGTAAATTAAATTAGTGCGGTTCACCATCAACGATTGCATCACTGCTTCCTATCAAGTGGAATTGCAGTCAGGCACTAGTTTAGATCAATTAAAAATAAACTTAGGTATTAGTGGGTTTACAAATACATAAGCCACTTGTACAAAATTCACTAACTACACACTATTAATTATTATCTTTTTGTGGATGAAAATCATCGAATGTCCCGTTCTGGGTAGGGTGAGAAGGCTTGTCAGACCTTTACTGTGTTCCTTCAGTTACCCTTATTATTCCGCCCTGGAACTAACGGTAACTCTTTCGAAAATTCCTGCAACACAATATCATTACGTACATTAAAACGAGATTTTTTATTGCCTACGATGAAACGCACGCGTGGAAAACCACCCTCTGCTTGACTAACGATGGTTCAAAGAGATTTTAAAGAAGCTCATCCCGACACCGTCATGGCGCACATCGTGCTTGATCGTGTCCAATGGAAAATGGAGCCAAAGTGGGCCGACGTCAAACATAAGACCTAGCCAGAAGAAAAGGAGAGATTTTTAATAAATAATAGCAAAAACCGATACTAAAAAGTACAAAAGAAATTCTTCTCATCGTCATATCAGCCGAAAGACATCCACTGTTAAACATAGGCTCGCCACAACGAGCAGTCCAGTGCGTCACGCATCCGTCGGATTCCCCCGACCCTGACCAGGTTATCGGTCAACCTTGTAAAAGCCTTCCAACGCTGCGTTTTCCAGTACGCAGTCGCCACTCCAGAACCTTTCACCCCCATCGACCATCTGTTCTGCGTGCCCTGCTCATTACCACTTAAGTTTGACGATTCTTCGAGCTATATCGGTAACCTTGGTTCTCCTACGGATTGATATCTTTATTTATGATGTGATCACGTAAGGAAACTTCGAGCGTAGCCCTTTCAATTGCCCTTTGGGTGACTATGAGTCTTCTTATGAGAGCCATTGTAAGCGCCCTCGTTTTGGAGCCAATTCTATTCTTCTCATATTTCATAGTAGGTAATACACTCACATTTTATTAATTAAAAGCAGTCAATAATATAACACAAGAAACACAGAGCTGACATAGAAACCAACTGTCCCATTAATTCATTTAGGACACGAGAGTAAATTCTAATATACGATACCAATTTATCAGTTTTATTTTATTTTCAGAAAGCTTCATAAGAAAAACAAATCGCCTATAATTTTTCTCCATTTCTTTCAAGTAAACCGGTGATATAAAGAATACAGAATCTGTTTATGAGAAAAATAGTTCATTAGTCTTACTTATTCACTTCCCAAAGACTTGATTGAGAAAACCGAGCTCCCGATACCACAGGGGTAGAGAGAGATGTCTAACTGATACTACTAATTTCATTAAAACCGAGCGCAGTGGTCCGATACCACAGGAGTGGCCGATACCTCAAGAGTAGTCGATTCTGGATGGCCGATACCACATTAAACGCTTTTCAAAACGGCTATTTACGATGTGACAATATTTAACGTGAATGACAATGTATTTATAATTACTGCAACCGTTTAAACAATCAATCTTTGCATTATAGTGTCAATAACAATTGACCGTTTCGCGGGCCCTTAAATTATAAAAAACATCGTGAGTTAACCGGTCCTAGAACCAAAAATTGGAAGACATGTGACATTCATCAACCCGCACTGGGCCCGCGTGGTGGATTACGATCCATTCCTTCAACTAGAAATGAGGCCTGAGTCACAGCAGTGGAAACATTAATAAAAAAGGCTGATTATAGTTATTATATAACTAAACCAGTAATACTCCTAATACTCTAGTTGTTCATATTACGAACTTCTAGTCCCCTGACACACGCCGAAATGAACATCTCCTAATTACGAAGATCATTTATTATTACGGTTTAATTAACACTTAATTACATGTGGAAACGATAATGTCTTTGTCCCTACCTTGTACTCGTAATACAGATTATTATTTTTGCTATGAAATGTTTTTATCTTTGTCAATTATCTCTACTTTTCTTATTTTAGGGCAACGGAATTTCAAAATCTGTCGTGGCATCGATACGAAGATAAATTGGTAGCAAAATTGCGTGTTTTTACTAACACTAACTTTTGAGTTCACTACCACTGAAAAAACACTTTCGTATGCGTTACCACCGTCGTGTTTTTGGGTTAAAATAAAGCTATTCTATTCTACTGTGTTGCTACAGCAATGTCCGGACATATCCGATATTGTGAATGAGTGTGTTTTGTTGTGTATTTGCTGTATTTGCCTTTGGTTGCCTAAAATAAATGCTTTTTTATTATTTTTGGTAGTATTATGTAAATATTAACGGAGATACGACAAACAATTAAAATGTACGTACATTAAATAATTTTATTCAAAAATCAAACTGGCCACTTATACAAAAACCAAATTACCTGAAAGACTCGATTACCATATTTTTTTCATAGATAAAAAATACTGCAGCATCGTAAAGTAATAATAATAATGTTCTACAATTATCACACATCGCCATCTATAGTCTGTCTAATAAGTCAACCGACTTGGGAATTTTGTATAATATTTAATCATTTAAAAAATACTCATATTCGGTACTTTTTATAAGGTTCTTCTGTTAGTAAACAATGATCTCTATCTCTTAATCAACCTTGATTATTGAACCCATGTTGACTACATCAGATTTTATTAAATCCTAATAATTACCCAAGTCGTTTAACTTATTAGACAGACTCTAGTCCCCAACTAAGCAGAGCTTGTCAGTCATTGTTCGAGAAATGTATAAACATACTTATACATCTCTAAATTCACACAAATTATATCCATGTGCCATGGTTAGTTTTTTGTCCGCAAAAAAGCACAGTTCTTAAAGGATGGACTACGAGTCTGGAGCTACAGTCACTGGTTGTTAATATTTCGTTAGGCAACCTTTAAAAAAATATGAAAAGGTCTCTATTTTTAGGACTTCAATAACGTTAATTATACAAAGGCACAGAATCATATGTTTTACAGCCATATGGGTTCAGTTTCTATATTTGGAATGAACCTTTGTAACCATTTTAAATGTTCATTTTGAATTAACAACTCCCTAGGCCATTGATGTTCCGCCTGTTAATTACTTTTACGGCCATCCGTTGGATGTCATGGAAAAACAAAATTACGATATCAAAAAAAATTGTTTACGGATTACTTCAGCCATGTTTGGTTGACGGGATAGCATGTAGCTGAAGAATAATCAAACTTTTTACCGTTAAATTTTAATCGTTTTAATCCCGTGGAGATGGTCGATCCGGTACGTGAAACACTATCGATTTGTAAAGATAAAATTACGAAATAAAGTACTTTTTTTCAAAACTCCTATTAATTTACGCATGTACGAAATACAAGAGCAATGAAATCGGTAGTAAGAGGCTAACAAACCTTTGATTTATGAAGCCAGGACTAAGCCCTTGCTCCCACTGCTTAGGATCTTCTAATAATTAAGATGCTGATTCACTTTTTGGAATTTACTACATGCAGGTATCGTTTCGATTCATTTTACCTGATGCGGTCTTCCCGTCCTATTATAATTTAGGTGTATTCAATACTAGAGTAAATAGATTCTTAATAATTAGTGCGCCTTTTTTTTATGGTGGGAAAAATCATGCATTGACATCCCCCGCCCTTGGGCGGAGCGGGAGATAGTGTCAGACTCTTACTGACTAAAAGACCCACCCCGTTCCTTCTAGCCTTCATACCGGGGCTCGAGCGCCCTTTCGGATAACCCTGGCCCCAGTAGGCTTCGACCCGGCTGGGTCCCTGCTGTTGCTGACAACTCCTTGAGGCGCGCGGGAACAGTGCGCGCTGTCGACGACTTGGGCTTGGTCCGGACAGTTACCGGACGGCCGGACAGCGAGCTACCCATTGCTCACTGTCCGCAAGCCCGCGTCTACGTTGGCCGGAAATCGGGATCAGAATCCCGGCGACGGCGGCGGCGATAACGCCGTTGCCTGATGCGTTCGGCCTCCTCCTTTGCAAGCATTACTGCTTCGCAGAAGTCGGCGACCGCCTGCCACTCCTCCTCGCTCCGGATCATGGCCTCAACCAAGGCCCAGCGCGAGAGGTCTCCGCCGCCGATCGCCCCCACGAGGGCACGGCGATGCTCCGCCCAAGCAGGGTACACCTCGACTGTGTGCTCCACCGTGTCCTCCGGGCGTTCCGCACAGTGGCAAACCCGGGCGTCACTTCCGCATGAATCCGGTTTAGGAAACTCCCGAACGAACCAAGTCCGGTGAGGACCTGCGTCATGCGGAAGGTAAGGACGCCGTGAGGCCTTTCCAGCCACGCCTCAAAGAGGGGACTTACCGCCATGATTGTGGCGTGCCCAGCACTGGGTTGCGATAGTCGTTGACTCCATTTCACCATGAGATCCCGCCGGAGCTCTGTCCGCCATGCCGTGACCTGTCGCGGCAGCGGACTTTCACCCCGGCGTTGCATCTCCACGCGCATATCGTGCATGTGTGCAAGGACTGTTGCATAATTAGTGCGCCTCACCATCAACGATTGCATCGCTGCTTACCATCAAGTGGGATCGCAGTCAAGCACTAGTTTACATCAATTAAAAAAAAGTCTATTCCAAAGGTGTCACAAAAAATTGGAACGAGTAAAGGGAGGTGCAGTAAAAACGATTGGAAACCACAGTGAAAAAAAGGGATAGGTACCTACAAAAGGTATCTCGTTCTAGGTTCTATTGAATTTTTTATTAGGTACTGGCTGTGCCCGCAGAAAAGTTGGAAATTATCCCAAGAGAATATTTTCAAAGAACAGTTCTATGACAAAAATTTATAAAACTTCTTTCCCTAAGATTCAATCTATTTCTAAACAACAACAATTATTACTACAAAAAAAAATTCTATGGAGTTTCTTGCACATTTTTCTCTATAGAGATCTACGCTTTAAAATGTACTATTGCCATAATTTTTCTGACTGAGTTCTTAACTAATATAATTATAATAACATAGATTTTTTTATTTTATTTTTTTGTAGGGAGGTAACCTCTGGAAGTTCTGGTCCGACTGCTAAAATTTTTTCACCGATAGAAAGCTGCTTTATTCTTGAGTTTCATAGGCTATATTTTATGTATACGCGAGCAAAAGCTAGTTTGAAATAAAATGCTTTGAATCTGTAAATCTTCCACCAAAATGTAGTGACTCAGATTTCAAAATGAAACAAACAGATATACAATACAATTTTGTATAGACTGTTATTTATTTTTTTATCAATAGTAAGTCTCCTTAAGTCTAAGTAGTAGGCTATTTAGACTCAGGCAAGAACACTTAACACACGACTATACAACAACTTTGTAGGTTTAATACTCGGAAAGAAGGCCAAAAAAATATAGGCTAGATCGTCTGTGAGCTATCATTAATCATAACTGTGTACCTAAGAAGCCTCGACTAGGAGCAATGTATACACACGTTATAGACGAATAACATACAAAAGAAAATTTATTTTACTGTTCCTTTACCCAAATATTAAAACAAGTAACAATACTTCATACAAAATAAGAATGTAAGTATAACGAAGAAAAAACAGGGAGGATTTTTTTTCGACGGGTGTCGTGTACCTGCTCTCACGGTAGGCTACAATCATGACACCACGACTCAGCATAATATGTCGCCGATCCAACGTACTTTTAGTAATAAAAAACCGGCCAAGAGCATGTCGGGCCACGCTCAGTGTAGGGTTCCATAGTTTCCCATCTGTCACAATAAGTGTCCCTACTTATAATAGCTCATACCCGTCCCGACCCCATCAACTCAGGAAAACTCTTAACATTGCGAAGTAGCCCAAAGTACAACGCCATCTCTCGGGAAATTGTGTTACTAATTTATACAAACTAGACTGGTTATGTATTCTGGGTTTTCAGTGACAATTTTAGATTACGAGAACTGATTTTAATAATTCTTTTTTAGAAGATACATATATAATATACATATGAAAGATACTCGTACGTTCAGGATAATAAAATATGTAAAATAAGTTTAAAAAATGCTTGCAAATACGGTTAAATGACATACTTAGTTCAGAAATTATTTTGTACTTTTCAAAAACTGTTCTACTCATCAAGTTCAAAACAATTTTCCTAGAAAGTCTTTATAAAATTCTACTTTTCAGATTTTTTTCATATTTTCTAAACTTATGGTTCAAAAGTTAGAGGGAGGGGGATATTGTTTTTTAATTTTGGAGCGATTTTTTCCGAGAATATTAACAGTATCAAAAAATGATTCGAGTAAACCCCTATTCATTTTTAAATACTTATCCAACAATATATCACACGTTAGATTTGAAATGAAAAAAAAAAATCAATCCCTGCGTTACGTGTAGGGGGGTACCCTAATTATATTTTTTTCCACTTTTTATTTAACCTCTTTGTCGGCGTGATTGATATACATACTGGTACCAAAGTTCAGCTTTCTAGTGCTAACGGTCACAGAGATTATCCGCGGACGGATGGACAGACAGACAGACATGGGGAAACTATAAGGGTGCCTAGTTCACTATGGAACCCTAAAAAGTAGAATGTTATTTTTATGTATCAGTTTGTTATTATTAAAATTGTTATTTATGTATAGTGTTTATGGGCCTCAGTAGCCTGAAAATAAAGAGTTAATATTATTAATATTAAAACCTAAAATGATTTAGCTCCGTCACAGTAATGTAATAATAACGTAACGGTACAGGTTTTGCTGATATTTCATTGAAGCGCGAGTGGAAAAATTACGCGTCGTCAACGACTCAGCACTGTCCTCACTGGACATTGAACTACCCATTGCTCATCGTCCACACGCCTGCTGTACCGCTACCGCACATACACGTATCAGGGATTACCCTGTAATTCTCAACGCCCTTAAAACCATAACTCATACATTAGGTACACTTCCGTAACGCAAGAAAGTTTAATTTATCGCCAAAATATCTGATGATAAAATACTTTTTAAAGCAGTAAAAATTACGAATGGCTCAACTAAGTTTGACTTTGATGGAGTCATAAAGATTTGTCAGATTTACTGCCATACTTTCCATAAGTGCCGGATTCTGTAAGTTTATTTATAAAAAAAGCTACTACACACACGCCTGGAATGCGCACAAGATAAAATCTGTTTAGATAATATCAGGAAACTTTAGAAATTATATATGTACCTTTATAATTTTAAATAAAATTTTAGAAAAAACATTATTTCTAAATTAAGTACTTAATATTTTGAAATAACCTAAAACGGCCTTTTAAAAATCCAAGAATAAATCGAATTTTAGTGCATACATTTTTTTTTTTTAATTGATATAAACTAGTGCTCGACTGCGATCCCACCTCATGGTAAGCAGTGATGCAATCGTTGATGGTGAGGCGCGCTAGTTTATTAAGAGCCTATTCACTCTTGCCTTAAAGACACCTAAGTTATAATCGGACGGGAAAGCCACAGCATGCAAATTGTTCCAGTCCCTCGATCTACGTGGTATAAACGACGAGGCGAAACGCTTGGGCTGTACCGTAGAGGTTTCGACAGCATAAAGGTGGATACTCGCCGTTCGTCGACTTGTCTGATGGTAGAAGTGAGATGGTGGAATCAAGTCATGTAATTCCTGCGCACACTCTCCAAAGTACATCCTGTAAAACACCGAAAGGCTGGCTACCCTTCGCTTGTGCTCAAGACTTTATAGATATAAGTATAATAATATATATAATCTACCGTACAATGTCACTGCTGAGACTCAGGACTCCTCTCTAGTAGAGAGAATAAAACAAAGAAAATACATTTATTTAAACACACTGACACACACAACGAAGAAATACTGATGTAAAAACTGAAAATAAAACTAAAGACAAGAACATTATGAGTCTCCCGAGTGAGCCAAATAAGTCCAGTAGCAGGTTTCAGCAAAATGGGCCGTAATCCACCACACAGGCCCATTGCGAGTTTATAGATGTCATATGTTTTCGGTGTCGGGTCGACGATGAAGTACCTGGGACTCGTCCTCGACAGCCGGTGGAATTTCGTGGAGCATTTCCGACGTCTGGCTCCCAAACTCAGCCGGGCTGGGGCTGCGCTCAAGCGGCTCCTGCCCAACCTTGGGAGTCCAGACGCCTCCTGCCGGAGGCTCTACGCGGGGATCGTTCGGTCCATGGCCCTCTACGGGGCGCCGGTGTGGGCGCCGTTAAAGCAACCGGCGGCCATACTGAACGCCTGCCAGAGGGTCATGGCGATAAGGATGGTGCGGGGATACTGCACGGTCTCCCGCGAAGCGGCGAGCCTTCTGGCTGGCCTACCACCGTGGGATCTGGAGGCAACAGTCCTTGCACACATGCACGATATGCGCGTGGAGATGCAACGCCGGGGTGAAAGTCCACTGCCGCGACAGGTCACGGCATGGCGGACAGAGCTCCGGCGGGATCTCATGGTGAAATGGCGTCAACGACTATCGCAACCCAGTGCTGGGCACGCCACAATCATGGCGGTAAGTCCCCTCTTTGAGGCGTGGCTGGAAAGGCCTCACGGCGTCCTTACCTACCGCATGACGCAGGTCCTCACCGGACATGGTTCGTTCGGGACTTTCCTACACCGGATTCATGCGGAAGTGACGCCCGGGTGTCGCCACTGTGCGGAACGCCCGGAGGACACGGTGGAGCACACTGTCGAGGTGTGCCCTGCTTGGGCGGAGCATCGCCGTGCCCTCGTGGGGGCGATCGGCGGCGGAGACCTGTCGCGCCGGGCCTTGGTTGAGGCCATGGTCCGGAGCGAGGAGGAGTGGCAGGCGGTCGCCGACTTCTGCGAAGCAGTAATGCTTGCAAAGGAGGAGGCCGAACGCATCAGGCAACGGCGTATTCGCCGCCGCCGTCGCCGGGATTCTGATCCCGATTTCCGGCCAACGTAGACGCGGGCTTGCGGACAGTGAGCAATGGGTAGCTCGCTGTCCGGCCGTCCGGTAACTGTCCGGACCAAGCCCAAGTCGTCGACGGCGCGCACTGTTCCCGCGCGCCTCAAGGAGTTGTCAGCAACAGCAGGGACCCAGCCGGGTCGAAGCCTACTGGGGCCAGGGTTATCCGAAAGGGCGCTCGAGCCCCGGTATGAAGGCTAGAAGGAACGGGGTGGGTCTTTTAGTCAGTAAGAGTCTGACACTATCTCCCGCTCAGCCCAAGGGCGGGGGATGTCAATGCATGATTTTTCCCACCATAAAAAAAAAAAGATGTCATATGTTTGATTTTTTTTATTCTAGAAGAGCCGGTTTCGCGCGATGCTGATTTCCATCATCGCGTTTTCGCACCGTTTTTAGAGCATAATGGTGAAGCAAAATCGCCAACTTACACAAATTATGTAACACACCTGGCTGGGTTTGAATGGAACCCACTTCCTCCTCATAAGTCAAAGCCACAGCTCAATAAACCTCAAACCTAAGATAAAAACTGCTGACACGTATCCCAATCGAATTATTTTTCGATTGGGATACGTGTACACCAAAATCAACTGACCGATTAAAAATCATCCCGAAAAATTTCGCGCAAAAAAGATTCAATTTGTACCAAACTTAATTTACGTTGATACGTTTAAAGGCCTGTCATACTCATTACTAGTTGGACAGACCTAAAGTGTGATTGACAGGTCTTATTGTATAATTGGATCTGAATCCATTGGCCAGTCAATCTCAATGATATACGTTTTGCGGCCATATTGGTATCGCTTTTAAGGACGCTCGTTTTCAGGTGGAATATGAGGTTGTGTTGTTTCGTTTTATTGATTACAAGGTTATTGATAGTTTGTGTGTTTTTGTACCTACTGTTGAGGCGGATTTGAGTTTTTAAACACTGGCAACCTCTCAGCACTATGTTACTAACATCATAAACGACAACTTTTGTTCTCATCATCATCAACATCATCATATCAGCCGAAAGACGTCCACTGTTGGACATAGGCCTCACCCAAGCATCGCCACAACGACCGGTCTAGTGAGTCACTTCAATCGGATTCCCGCGACCCTGACCAGGTCATCGGTCCACCGACGGTCGGATTCGACGATTGACCTTTTTCTCGAAGTTAGACCTACCCAACTGGACCGTCTGTCCCAGGTAAACGTAATCGTCCACAACTTCGAGTGTACAATCTCCGATCTTAATAGGAGTGGGCGCTACATGGATGTTAACCATAGGTTTTGTCCATGATCATTTTAAGTCCCACTCTTTTGGAAGCTCTACTGAGGTCACCGAGCATTGTACTGAGTTCCACCGTATCAGCCATGAGATATTATGTCGTCGGCAAACTGAAGGTGAGTGATGTACTCTACTTTTGTTCTATGACTTTTATATACGCATAGACTTCTATGCGAAACAAGCGATAGTACAATAGCGGAAGGGAGCGACGATCGAGCGGCGGGGGGCTTGGTGAGCTTGCATCGCGTCATACTGACGTAGGTATGTGTAGCAAAATACTGAGTTGAAATGTGTTAGATAGAACGAAATCTTGAGGATTTGTTTTTGGTAAATGTATTGTTTTAAAAAAAGTCATAGAACAAAACTTGTTGATTATGATGTTAGTAATATCATACAGTCCTGCAAAGGTGTTAATGTTTTACAAATAACCCTGTATATGTGTAAATGAATAAAATAAATAAAGTTAGATGTATATTTTTTTCTTTTTTCTCTTTTTAGCTGTAACCATCCTTTTTTAGTGGAAAATCATCAAATAGTTACTCTTGCTGGGCAGAGAAATAATATTAAATAATAATAATATGTTTATTCAGGGTAAAATTTGGTAAAACGGTTACATAAAATCTTATGAGTAATTACAAAGGTAAATGCTATGTTATGTGCCTGTACTAGGATAAACCTGTATCACAGGCGGTAGAAGCTCTTATATTGTAGTTTTTCCAGACAATCCTATTGATAACAATATTTAAAACGTCTTTAAGTAGTGAAAAATATAATTAAATTATTTATTATGTTATATACCTAGTTTACTTAAACACTAAAGGTCACAATATGTTATTTTGTGTTCTAAAACTGTTTCTTGCACTTGCATTTTGCGTCAGCAGAATTAGTAATTGGGTTAATGCGTTAATTCTAAAGAGTTATGTTTACATTAGACAAATATGCTAAAATAATAAGAAAAATTATGGTTTGTAGGTCAGTAGAATTTTGAATAGGGAGTCTTAAACTGCTACCTACTAACTGAAACCCAACCATGTTTCTTCAGTTGCATTTTGCTTTCTACGCGGTCCTAGTGACTTTCTTGAACATTTACGCAGCCCTGACAGGCGACCATAACGTCTAAAACTCTGACATCTCTTTGAGACATTTATTAAATACCTTACAATGTTAGTGTTCAAATTAACTAGAAATTAAAAAATGTATATAGTTACGGATTCGGCACTTCACATAATTTTATCGAAGTGGACTAACGACATAGTAGTCTAATCTTATCATGCTTTAACTCTACTCTATTCAAGACCATTTTTTGTTGAAATCGTTCAATGTTATGAGTAAGCAGTTTTCAGTTTCCAGGGTCTATTACCAAGGACTGCGGCAATATTGAAGAGTTGCCGTGGCCTTTTCTTTTAAGTTGAAAAATCATCTAATTACTTCTCCCGCTTTAGGGCGGAGCGATGTCAGACTTTTACTCCGGACGGTAGTAGGGTACAGGCCACGATACTGTAACAGAGCCCTAGCCTGGTGCGAAAGGTTGCCGCCACCAATAACCCCTATGAGGACACGGCGTTTCTCTGCTCGAGCAGGGCACCTCCACCGTATACTCCATCGTGTCCTCCAGGTGACACAATGGTGACGGACGTGTCTGCCGCCTAAATCTGGTGCAGGAACTTCAAGAACTTACCATAACCATGCGGAAAATGAGGACGCCGCGACGCAACTCTTCAAAGAGCGGACATTATGGCTTGCCCAGCGTTAGGTTGCGACATTCGCTGTCGCCATATCGCCATGAGATCTCATTGAAACTCTGTCCGCCATACCGCGACTTGTCTGTAGCCGTGACCCTGGAACGCAACGTCAGTTTTTACTGACGCCCGATACTCCTTCTCTCTCGACCCAGACCAAAAGAAGTAATTTGATGAATTATCACTTCAAAAAAGAGGGTCCATCACCAATCAAACATGTGTCATTGAGTACACAAAAGACTCACACAGTTGCATAAATCTATATTCTCAACAGTAAACCCCATTAGTGTTACGAGCAGGAAATTATATTAATTACCAATCTTCGTTAATTAATTTATTGCATTAATAATTTAATCATTGGTTAACACAAGCAGATTACGGATACAGTTGTAAATTCTATTTGGTAGGCATTCATTGATACAAGGCTTGAATTAATTATTGTACATAATAAGACGAAGTGGATATTAGAGGATCACGTGGTTTGATCACGCCATAGTCCTCTCTTTGAGAAGTGGCTGGAGAGACGTCACAGCGTCCTTACCTTCCGCATGACGCAGGTCCTGACCGGACATGAAAAGTTCGGGAGGTTCCTGCACCTGATTCAGGCGGGAGAAACGCCCCCGAGAGCCCGACCCCAACCTCCAGCCACCATAGGCGTGGGCTTACGAACCACGAGCAATGGGTAGCTCGTCGTCCAGCCGTCCGATAACCATCCGGATCAAGCCCGAGTCATCGACGGCGCGTAATGTTTGTTGCACGCTTGCCCCACAAAGATGTCAGCAAAACCGAAGGAGCCCAGCAAGGCCATGGGTGGACTGTAGATTTTGAGAAATCTAACAACAGTCTTGTCAAGAGTTATTGTATTCCCCAGTTAGTGGGTTGTGGAGATGCTGTGGTATCTAAGTGGCTACTGTCCACTGACTGCCGGCAAAACCCTTTGCCATGCTGTCCCGGACTGTGTATGTAGGTTTAAACTAAACATAAATTACAAATGTATCTATTTATAAATAAATATTTAAAAGTATTAAAGTCATCATCAACAACATTTCAGCAGTAAGACGTCCACTTTTGAACATAGACCTCCCACAAGTGTCGCCACAACGAATGGTCCTGTACGTCTTGCATCCATCGGATTCCCGCGACCCTTACCAGGTCATCGGTCCACCTTAAAGCACGCTGTTGCCACTCCAGAAATTTTCGATCCCATCGACCATCTGTTCTGCGATCAATGTGCCCTGCCCATTGCTACTTAAGTTTGGCCGTTTTTTTCGGGCTAGGTTTGATGTCAATCATTTACGAGTATTAGTAGGGTATCGTCAAGGGCAAAATAGTCCAACACTGCCATTGGTTGAGCTGTATGACTATCTATATATAGGACTGTCATTATATTTCTATAAGATTGGCTCATCAGTGTGTAGTGTATTGGCATTGTGTAAACCAGCCAATCCCAATCTTATGAGGGATCATCGTAACGGACCCCTTGAAAACACAATTTTCTCACTAATTTATTTTTAAATTGGATTATGAATTTATTTTTTAATACCAAATCATAACGTATTCAGTCAATTAATTTACCTGGTTAGGAAATATAATGATGAAACTACTACTCAAAGGCTCTAAAATATTGAATTATAGCAACTGACGTACTTATACCGCAAAAAGGAATTATTTTCTGTATATAATTACGCCAGATGATTGGTAAAATTATGACATGGCAGGAAAGTTATCAAAAAACGGCCGATTAATTCATAAATCACGGTTATTCACTTCGATTTTATGTTTGGCAATGAATTTATTGATGGCATCTGTTCCTTGTAGGTTTATAGAGTATTTAGAGCGGTAAAAATATCAGCTTTGTAGGTTAAACTTTTCGGCAAGCTCATGTCGCGTCACTTTCGTAATTTAAACTTGGGGTTCCGCGGACCCCAAGGACCCTAGCCAAGTCACAACCGTTTCGCTTGCGTCGAACGCTTCGAGTTGACCTTGCTGCCAATTGTTTTGTTCTGACCACGTGACTGAGCATTGAGGTGACGTCATTCTCGTACATTTGAAGCTTTCTACAAGCGTTTACTATTGCAGATTAGCAACTTGGCTAGGGGTACAGGTTAGATAATGATAATGAGAATAATATTCCACAACTTACACATAACGCCACCTAGTCCATACTTACATATTTTTAAATACATAATGTATATATATTTCTATAAATATAGATAAATTATACCCAGACACGTAACAAATGATCGTGCTCAAAACACATCCATTTCCCTTCCTAAAATACTCAACCCCTTAGTATAACTCTTGTTAAAAAGATAAAAAGATTCCAACTTTAACCCTTAACTAAAGCTACGGCCACATGAAAATGTCTTTACCTGTGCCCATTCAACAGGTGACCTGGAATTCATGAAGCCTCTGATTTACAAGTTACTCACACTTCAAACTTTTTTCTCTTTTTATACGTAATATATAAAAATATTCAATGCAAAGATTTTTCTTTTATGTGTAAAAGTTAGTATGTAAGTTATCATATTTCTATAATATTTTAGTAACAACTCTTCTCTACCTGTCTAGTAATTAATGCAAGTCAATCAAAAACTTACTGTGTTTTTTTTTAATTCATTAAACCCTAAGCGAACGTCGGCGTTCGCGCCTCTATTGTCTTACTATTGTGTCTCAAATTGACGGTATCTGAAAGGTTAAATCTATCTTCGCAATAGGTTTTTAGACAGTTAACAATGTGTCTGTTTGACAGTTAACTATTATAAGAGTCTGGCGAAATAATTTTTTGGAAAAAACTTGGGGTACAGGCCACCAGGACGCCCCACAGTAAAAAAAAACAGAAAGGACATTGTTAGACGACCTTAAGTGTCAGTAATACTATTTAAGGTTACAGAACATCAGACTATAATAGGGGGAAAGAGAAAATAAACAAAAAAATAATAATTATGAAACCAAGGAAAATAAATAAAAACTAAAAAACACAGAAATTACTGTATATGCAAAGCAGGTTATTGGTAGTGTCCTGTGGGATGTGTATGTGAGTGTCATAATGTGTGAGAGTGAGTATAAGGTGTAAATCTGCCGTGGAGGAAAGGAAAGAAAAATAAAAGTTTATATAAGAACTGTTAAAAGATTAAATGATCAGTTAAGAAATATTAGCATTATTATTCATAACATCTTTGAACTAACATCTGCCAGCATTTCGTTCACGTAAATTAGATAATATTATACCTTTACCTTATTGTCACTCAGTGACAAATTAGTATTGTACTAGTGAAAGAAATTTAAAAATTAGTCAATTTTTTTTAATATGTTCATTGCAATTAAAAATTATAAACATACCAATCTTTTCTCTTTATAATATTAAAATAGGAGTATAGATATCAATTTGATACACTACTAATAAATTTTCTGCCCTTTCTTTTCCCTTTCCTAGCCACCCTAAGATTTTTCGGACTCATTTCGCTTCTGTGTCGGCGCTAATTTGGGTCAAGCCTTCTCGTATTGCCTTTCATCGTACCACAAACTCCGAAGGCTTCCTCAAAACACTTATCACTTTCTCTCTACCAAACGAGTAATTATTTACCTAACCCATCTTATTTACTAATGATGTCATCCAACGACCATTCAATTACATTCATCGCGTTATTTAGATTTTCAAGTGAACAATTTCTTCAAACATAGACAGCAATGGTTTTTGTTTTTAAAATTATTCTGTTTGTATTAGAAAGGGAGTTACGCGATTTGGGTACAGCTGCTTTCAAATTACGTAGATAATAATATTATTTAATAATAACATTTAATTCAATTAAATTTCATTCAGTTTCATTTCTGAACTCATTTAGATTTTTAAAATTAATTTGATTAAATTGAATTTAATTCAATTTCGCTCAGCATTTGTTTCAACAAAAACACAAGTAGTAAATTAAAAATATGTTACATGGACTAAATATTTCTTTTTTTTAAATAAACACTTAAGTTAATGAAAACAGTTCTTAATGGCCCTGATCAGAAGGCTTAAAGTCACCAAAAGGGCAATGGAAAGGGCTATGCTCGGAGATTCATTACGTGATCTCAACAGAAATAAAGACATCAGCTGGAGAACCAAGACTGCCTGTGCTCTTGTTGAAGTAATTAAGTTTGTATCGCCTACAACACAAAGCACTGGCCAATTAGATACTCGTACTAGGAATTACGAGGCGTCATAGGAGGATGGTTGCCGAGTGAGAGTGGTGTCCGAGTGGTAACGACCCGGACTCACTGCTCTCAAAACGATAAAGGAAAACATGATGCAGGAAACTGGCATGTATTTGAACCAACAAATTTAAGAAACTAAGAAACATGACATTCACCAACCCGATTTTGGATTTACAGGCCATTCCCTCTCCTAGAGAGAGGAGGCCTGATTCCCAGCAGTGGGAACATTTAAAGGCTTGTGCTATATTATGCTATAGAAGAGACGCCAAAGGGAGTTGATTGGATTAATAAAATGATTCTAAGCATTTGTTCAGTCAATTAACTTGCTGCTTCAGGGAGAGGGATATAAAAAAAATGGACCAATATGTCTCCTGGCAACATCCAGAATCATAATCTGCTTGCTTTTCTGAGTCCAAAACCATTCACAGAAGGCGGTCCTCATATTTAGCATACTCAACTCCCTTTGGCGCTTGCTCTACTACTAGGAATTAGGAATTTAATGTTGTTTGACAAGGCACGTAAGGGCTGATACGTGCTAGGGTAACGGGACTGTTCAAAAGAGTGACCATGCCTCTGGAACACAGACGACAACTGAAGGACTTAGGTTGGTTTTAGTCACTAATAGTCTGAAATGCTTTCGTCCTCCGCACAATTGCGGAAAAAGTTATTGGACAATTTCCCCGTATGCTTCTCTAAACTTCTGATCTTTGGCAGGTAGCTGGTAATAACCAAAACAATCTTACTTATGTACCTAAACCTCCAAAATAAATGTTTTTTTTTTATATCATTGACATTCATTTTACTTCTCTTCCGACTAATATTCGATCAGTCAGATTTCCCTAAATTACATTACAGAAATGCCAACCAAAGCCATTTCAATAACGTCGTCATTTACTTTATCGACATCTTTTGTTTTTTCTGCTGATATATTGTAAAAGATTTCTTCGGGATTGGGTGGTCAACTCATTTTTAAGGGTTTCGTATCTCAAAAGGAAAAATGGAACCCTTATAGAATCAATTTGTTGTCCGTCTGTTTTTCTGTCTGTCCAGATCTGCCAAGACCCAGAATCTTGAAATTTGGCATAAAGCTAAGTCTTATAGCAAGAATAAAGGAATACATCTGAAAACAGTAAAATTGTTACATCACAAAATAAAAATCTTATTTTGTGATTCTGAAAAATCTTCGAGACTTCATTCGGCAATTGAAATATTTACATAGTATAAATTAAGTTTGTACGGAAACCTCAGTGTGCAAATCCGTCTCGCACTTGCCCAGTTTTTTTATTTATTTACTTTATGTATCAAAAAATAACTTTATTAAAAATTACTTAAAACTCAGATATTTATTACACAAAGAAAGAAAAAATAAAAAGCGAAACATTGTGGGACAAAATGTCTAATGTACAATACTGTTAAATTATTATTAACTAGCTTTTGCCCGCGACTTTGCCCGCGTAATTAAAATATAGGCTATGTCACTAAGGAATAAAAATGCTTTCTATCGGTGGAAAATTTTTAGCAATTGGACCGTGTACTTCCAGAGATCTCCTACAAACAAAAAAATAAACTTAACCTCTTTCTTATATTAATAAGACGTGTAGATTTATTAATTAAATTAATTTGCTACGCAATATTGAGAGGCAAGTTACGGGACACTGGGCAACGTTGCAGTATCACGTAGATAGACCGTTGCGCATCGCTAAAAAGGACATTTTGTCTTTTATTCTAGATAATCAAAAAAGTATCTGAAACAACGTAATACTTGAATTGACTTGTATCGATAATAATAATTTAATAAAAAAAACGGAGAGTACTTGCATAGGCACAACCTTGTAGCCAGTTAACTCAATGTCGCTTGTAATTTTTGCCTTTTAAGCGTTGATATGATTCAGTCACTGTGCTGTCGAGGTTAGATACGCTCCATGTAAAATAATGTACGTAAAAAAAATAACCGGAAGAAATGACTACATACCTAGATCATTAGGTAACATATTTAAATTTGCACTCGATTCAAAAGCTAACTCAAAATAGTATGTAGTATGACCAATCTATACATAGTATAAAATCAACGTTCTGCATTAATATATATAACGCTGTTTTGCTAATGCTCCTTTGTTAATCTTGAACCATTGACGCTTCTGCTCAGAGAATTCCTTTGAATGCTATTATCTTTGTCTCTCAGAATACTAATGAAAACTGTTCTTTGAATAAATGCAAATTATCAGATCTGTTAGGTATGTTAAGAGGACTACAGCACTTAAAGGGTGTCACTCTTGAACTACATACAAAAAAAAGATGTGCACAAAATATAGCCAATGTCACTCAGGAATAAAGCAGCTTTTTATCGGTAAAAAAATTTTAGCAATCGGACCAGTACCGGTACTTCCAGAGATAATCTCCAACAAACAAAAAAATATTTAAACAAATGTTACCTTTTTATAATATTACTAGCTTTTGACCGCGACTTCACCTGCGTACATAAAATACAGCTAATATCGCTCAGGAATAAAGCAGCTTTCTATCGGTGAAATAGTTTCAGTAATCGGACTAGTGCTTTCAGAAATTACCTGCTGCAAACAAAAACACTTAAAAACTAACTTTACCTCTTTATAAAAAAAAATAACTATATTTTAAGAGGCGTTTTTAATTATTTTTTTCTATCGTTCTAAACTACAGCTGTACTAGTTTTTAAACAATCTATCTATCTAGCACATATCCTGAAAAATAACATATATTTCTCAAATTCTGTTTACTGCATTGGACTTTTACGCATTATGAAATTTATGATTGGCGAATGTAGTCCTCTTAATACGAAGTAGTAAAGTGGAAAAATTTCCGTTACACGCTGAACAATCATTTCTCAGTCTAGGACTGTTGATAAGTCGTTGTTCCCACTTATCTTGCCCTTCTTCTATTTCAATTAGTCTAGTAAAATACTGAAAATAAGCACCCTCGCTACTATTTTCTTCACTAAGATCTCTTAAGCGTCTTATAGTTTCAACTACCATTATGCTTAATTGATTCCCATTATAGATTCCATATTTGAATAAAAATATATTACACCTTCGCCTTTATAATATTAGTTGAAAATATGTTAATATCTAGCTACTATTCTACGAGTACCTATAGGATTAGTAGTTATCTATATATATAAAAGGAAGTCGTGTTAGTTACACCACTTATAACTCAAGAACGGCAGAACAGATTTGGGTGAAAATTGGTAGGGAGGTAGCTTAGAGCCAGGAGACGGACATAAGATACTTTAAAAAAAAAAAATTATTAGGGTATAGTAGGGTAGGGTAGAGTAGGGTATAGTAGGGTAGAGTAGGGTAGAGTAGAGTAGGGTAGGGTAGACTAGGGTAGACTAGGGTAGAGTAGGGTAGGGTAGAGTAGGGTAGGGTAGAGTAGGGTAGAGTAGAGTAGGGTAGAGTAGGGTAGAGTAGAGTAGAGTGTGGTTGAGTAGAGTAGGGTAGAGTAGGGTAGAGTAGGGTAGAGTAGGGTAGAGTAGGGTAGAGTAGGGTAGAGTAGGATAGAGTAGGGTAGAGTAGAGTAGAGTAGGGTAAAGTAGAGTAGGGTAGAGTAGGGTATAGTAGGGTAGAGTAGGGTATAGTAGGCTGAAGTAGGGAAGAGCGGGAGCGAAGCCGCGGGCAAAAGCTAGTTTTAATAATAAATAAGATATGTTCTTTTTTAAAATAATATTAATATAAATACTTTTTAGCTTTGGAAGACCACGGAAAAGAACACAACAACAAACAATAAATAACCTTTTGAATGTCTTATGTTACACAGTTCGACATAAGCAATTGTCTTTCTATTGTGTCTCTAATTAAGACATTCAAAAGGATAACAACAATAAAGAGTAATAAAAAAAAGCTAAAAAAGCTTTATATTTCCTTTACACGCGTCCATAAACAAGTCAAAGGCTCTAACATAACGTAGCTAGGCGTGAACGAAGTGGGACCTTGCACCCAAAGGGGCCTCGAGAGTTTAAAAAAAACCCTCGAGGCCCCCTTTGATAGGCTCGCGTTTGACAACTATTTCACCTGATGGTACAGTTGCCATCACGGATCTTGAACACTTGCGCAGAAGTCAAATATTCGGTCTCTTTAGTGGTGCGAAGTGCGACGCGGGGGCGGGGAGTGTCAGTGATTGGCAGGCCGCGCCATCGCGTCATAGACGTCACACCTCATTCGTTCACTGCGTTGCTGCATGTATCTAACAACGAAGGCGATTGGCTCGCCAATGTATGGAATGCGCAAAGCGATCCCCACTCTCACGCCGAGCGTTCAAGATCCATGATGGCAACTGTAAGCGAATACTGGATTGCGACAGTTGCCGTCTCATTTCGAATTTATAAAAGAAAAAGGCCTCGCCTTGTCTTCGCCCACGTTTAAATTTATCCACGCTACGCCCCTGGGCTCTAACATTGTTTCTCAGAATCGAATGACAAGTCGTAATTCTACTTACACGTTGGAAAGCTAAATTAAAACAATAACCTACTGACATATATCGTGACTTGGACTAACACGCAACTCGGCTTAGGGGACATACATATGTCACCTAAGCTTATTACGATCTGTTCATTAACGCCCAATGCGTGTACACATGTAACACGTAGGTTTTACTTATCGAAAATTGTATTGTAGATAATATTTTTATTTTATTTTACCGGCCAACCTAAAATTATATACTGAAACTAATCTGTGTAGTTATAATTTCTTAGAGGCTAGCACCACATGCCCCATAAAAATAATAACTACGAGTATATTATGTTACAAGTATATAATGTAAATTAAAATCAAATAAAAACATAACATTAGGAAGTAAAATTAACAATAGATTACTTCCAGGTAAGCGTGCTCCATCGTCGGCCACATCATCGCTTAGCATCAGGCGAGACAGTAGTCAAAGGCGAGCCTAACAGTAATAAAAAAAAACCTAAAAAATAAAACTAAAACCCAAGTTAAAATCAGATTAAAATTTAAATATTATTCAATTTATATTTAATTTTAATTTTATTCTGATTTTATTCTGATTGTATTTTATTTTTAATGTTTTTCTGATTTAGTTATAGTATTAGTTCTGACATTTAATTTCAATGATTAGTTAATTGTTCAAATTGTAATTATTTTATGAATGATATGTTTTATTGCAATTTTATGGATCTGAGTTATCTGAAATAAACGATTTTTTTTTATTTTTTATTGCATATTTGTTCAATTTTTAAATTGAATTTAAATACAGAGAGTGGCTCATGGCTAAATAATAACAGCCGTATGGGTCGATCCCAAAGGTTAAGCTACACTTACTGAGGTCGGCTGGTGGGTGACTAATTAAATTACGTACCAAGACTCCCGTGCCCCGGAAAGTACGTTGAGCCATGGAACAGGTGTCATTTGTAGATCTAAAGTTGAGAAAAGTTATGCATATGATGTTCAGTAATAAAGCCTCAAATACATTAGAGGACAAAATGTCCCCCAATATGACGCGCTACACTATTAAATTGTCCAACAACATCACGTGAATGCATCATAAAATTTTGTTGGGCAAGTTGCGGGACACTGGGCAACGTTCCAGCGTCACGTAGTAGTGTTGCACGTTACGTTGGGGGACATTTTGTCCCCTCATATATCTGAGGTTTTATAGAATAATAAAAATTATTATAAGCTACGGTATCAAGTTGATTCAATTGCTACGCTTTGTAAGCTACGCAAGGCTTTGTAGTATTGCTATGTGCTGGCTGCGTAGCGGTGCTACGCTTCGTAGGATGCGCTATGAAGACTATACGTATAATATACATCTTTGAAATAAATTCTAATTAACCTTTCGAATGTGAATGTCTTAAGTTACACAGACCGACATAAGGTAATTGTCTTTCTATTGTGTCTCTAATTACGACATTCAAAGAGTTAAATAAATGGTGCAGTTGACACAGTGGTTGAGCGATTAACTGCTGTGCTGCGTATTCCGAGTTAGAGTAGTTATTCCTAGTAGACAAATGATGTTTTACTTTCTCAATTTTGACATTAATTATTTTTCGTTTTTTTTTTTTAACTCATACTCACTTATACATGCACTTTTTCATTATTACATGTGTACATATGTTTGAGTCAATAAATACTAGTAATAATACTGTTGGGACTCAAACCTCCACGCGGGCCCAGTGCGTGTTGGTGAATATCACATGTCTTCGAATTTTTGGTTCTAGGACATGCCGGTTTCCTCACGATGTTTTCCTTCACTGTTTTTAGAGCAGTGGTGATGAAATAAATTACACAAAGTAATGCGCCTGGCAGGGTTTGAACCCGCGGCCTACAATTCGCAAGTCGGGGCCATTACCACTCGGCCACCACTGCTCTCAAAACGTATATTTAGTATTTAGTATTATTTTTAAATGTATTTAAACAAATCAAACAATAAAAAACACTTAAATAATTAAAAATAATATATACACTAAATGCCTAGCTAAATATGACGTCATAAAACTCCTCCGCATCGCTGTCGAATAATAAATATTAAATGAATAATATTATCTTATTTTAATCCAAGAAGGATAAAGATTTCAATAAATATTGATTGACTCAAAAGGGCAATGACAAAAAGTTTTCCAGTTCACAAAAGTTTCGACAGGTAGTTGTTAACATAGTTTCACAAATTATTTTCATGCCTTTGTAAAGTAAGTTAAAGTTTGAAGTTTCGCTTGTAGACAGTGTTTCAGCAGGTGTGCCTAATAACTTATTATTTTAGATTCGAGTAATTGTGGGTACTACGACTATTACAATATGTTTTCATAAACTTTATTTTTTGCAGCTTTTGTTATTTCTTTTCTTGTCTCTTCTTGCCTTTTGGAGAAAGTTTTGATAATCTTATGAAAACATTTTATTTTATTTTTAATCGAATCAATCAAAAGCTTTCCATATTTATTTATTATTTATTTAACACTATTCACACCGAGGCGGACTCATATGTATGTATCTTTTACCATTCAACCTATGGGTGATGCAGTGCAAAATAGTGAAAGATACAATAAATGATTATACACCCCTGCTTTTTAATTAGTATACAAAAAAAAATGGGGCTCTACCTGTTACTGATCATATTTTTGTAGTCAAAAGTAGAAAAAACCGAAATCCTAAAATTTACCACGAAAAGGTAAATTCATCATAGAATCATAATATAGATAGTATAATAATATAGTAGTATAATATATGATAGTATATATATTTTTATATGGTAGGTATATTCTTATAATAATTGTTTTGTTTGTTTCTTTTCCTGTCACTTTTACACACGGTGTCTACTTCTCTTTTTTTCTAATTCTCCTTTCGCGGGTATGCTGGAAGAGATTTCGTTAGAAATAAGCATCACCTATGTACCTATTTTTCTGTTTCTGTCTTCTTTTCTTATGTAAGTTAAGTGTGTACATGAACTGTTAAATAAATAAATAAATAAATAAATAAATCAATGATACATAACAATTGCTAGAAGAAAATACTGCGGGCAGTGTTTTTCCTTAATAATTGTTACTTATTCATCCATTAATCAATACCCTGCACTATATTTCCATAAATTGAGTGAAATTTTGGGACATACACCAACGCTAATAACTTTGCTGTTTATGAATATTATTTATTGAGATTTTACTTATAAAATAACAAGGGCTTTTCTAATAAGCCCTTTAAGTATGTGTACCTACTAATTAAAAATTTGTGGTGTATAATTGTTAAAAAAAAATACAATTATATTAACTTTGTTCCAATGATTTACGTAAAGTCTGCCTCCTTCTTTACCAAAATAAATCAGTTCGATATTCACCATTAGTAATATAGATGCTGTACGTGTGTGTATTTCACTAAATTCGCATTTCTCATAAACTGAGTTATTGCCTAAATAAAACTTCGCCCTTTCACCCTCCTAAACCCATATCAAAATCATTTTATCGCAACTGAGACCTAAAAGTGTTTATTATTTCATAAAATACTGAAATTTTATGTCAAGTACTAAGCGAAAGCCTAGCCCATTTGAGATAATGATTTCCAAATATAGCAAAGCTTTAGAAAACCCGCATGGAAATGTAAGTTCTGATGTGAATATACAGCAGGACTGTCTAGACTATTTTCGGAAAATATAAAGAGAGGCAAAATATACAAAGTTACACATATACGCGGCGACTGTGTAGTGTATCAGGGATGTTTGCTGAACATCGCGTGGACTGCTTTTATGCTACAATGCGTAAAAGATGCGCATCGCTGGTGCGTGGAGTGCGTAGCAGCGCCAACAGCATCCTTCGCATGATCGCTAGTCGGTTGGACTGTGCCTACATCAGTCGTTGGTCCGCCATTTGTCATGGAGTGGCGCAGTAGTGATTGTTGATCTTTTTTTTACATGTTTTGTTGTCGATTTTAAGTTTAAATAACACTAGTTAGATACCATGGTCTGAAATAAAGTATTTGTATTTATTATTATTATACGGTCTTACAACAATAATGTAAAATTTTAAAATACAGTTAAGTGTTATTAATTAGGCACAGGTCCAATTAATTTGGTTTAAAAAAAAATATGTCGATTTTTTCGTCAATTTAAACTAGATGAAGACGATGTTTCCAAGTTGACTACCCTGAGAAAAAACTCCGAAACAAAATCAATAAATGACAATTGTAAGTTTTGGATTGAAATATGTGCATTCCTTTATACATTGCCACTGAGTGACAAAAGCAAATTCCATACTTTCACGTAGGCAAAACCACTGGCGAGTATTTCTGGCACAAACAATAATCAATAATCATTTATTCATTTGTTTAACATACTGTATAAAAGTCAAAATTTTGACTCACTGATTACCGAAATTAAATGGAGGTCCCAAGTTCGTATGGAAAATCCTATATTTACGCAGGTGAAGCCGATGGAAGAAGCTTTTTTTTATCTGTTAAAAACTAGTACTTGACTTGAATCCCACCTGATGGTAAGCAGTGATGCAATCGTTGATGGTGAGGCGCACTAGTTTATTAAGAGCCTGTTTACTCTAGCCTTGAAGACACCTAAATTATAATCTGACAGGAAGACCGCAGCAGGCAAATCATTCCAGTCCTTCGATGTACGCGGTATAAATAACGAGGGGAAACGCTTAGTTCGAGCCGTAGAGGTTTCAACAACGTAAGGGTGGATAATCGTCGTACGTCGTTTTGTCCGATGGTAAAAATGAGATGGCGGAATCAAGTCATGCAATTCCTGCGCACAATCTCCAAAAGATAATTATATAATACGTTGTCACATTTATAATCTATCATAACTTCTGCTATGCAGAACATTTTCAATGTTCTTCAAAAGACTTATAACCATCATACACTTATTAAATGGATCAATACCGTCATCTGTGTTGAGGATATGGAAAACAATACGTACGGAATCTAATTTGGATTACGTTGAGTAGTCATTCGGGGAACAAATTCCTTTTAAGGCGCACGAACAAAATAGATTTACCTTGGTTGTATGGGGAGAGGAATTAGATCAACAAGTGTATTTATATTCAATAGAGCTTTATCGCTCAAGCTTTTGTTAACGTTTTGAATAAATCTAAGGACTATTCTTTGAGTATTCGTTTTCTTTTTTCTCCAATTTCAAGAAGTTAAATTCAGTTCCACTATACATTGTCAGCTTATATGAGAATTATCGTAGATGTAACAACGTTCTATTACCTTTGTAAAACTCTGCGACCAGTTTCACTTCGACAGATTATGATCGACCGAAAAATAATGCGTTAAATTGTAAGCAGTATGTTCCAGTAAACAATCATTCGATAGTTTACAATCTCGCAAGATAGATCATAATCTGGATATTTACAACTTTACGGTAACATAGTATGTTACCGTAAAATTGTGATATTATATTCATCTGTACGTGTACTTGTTACCTAACTCCTCCTAAACGGTTTGACAAATTTGGATGTAATTTTATATGTATATTTAACTGAATCTTTGAATAGTTTGAAAATATAATTGGATCCGTTAGGTGGCGCTGCAATCGGGTTCTTATTTTTTTTTCTGACAAAATGGCAGCTTTTGAGCAGGTTAACATCTGCCGGGACCGCTAGTAATTTAAAAGTACTTTATAGCATACTATAAATGCAAAGTAATTTATTTCAAATAAACCGTTTACAGGCACTTTTGAAATGTCAAGAAAACAGGCAGTCAGAAAAAAAATATGCTAATTGCATATTCTAAAGCGTAGATCTCTATGGAGAAGAATGTGCTAGAAAATCCACGGATACTTTATTTAATCATGTTATATATTACAATAACATGTAATATTATAATTATACATTACATGTTATTATATCAGAAATGAAGATATTCGCAGGAGAATCAACGTTACCGACGTAGCTCGAAGAATCGCCAAACTTAAGTGGCAATGGGCAGGACACATTGCACGCAGAACAGATGGTCGATGGGGACGAAAGGTTCTGGAGTGGCGACCACGTACCGGAAGACGCAGCGTTGGACGCCCTCCAACAAGGTGGACCGATGACCTGGTCAGGGTCGCGGGAATCCGATGGATGCGTGATGCACAGGACCGGTCGTTGTGGCGACGCTTGGGGGAGGCCTATGTCCAACAGTGGACGTCTTTCAGCTGATATAATGATGATGATGATATATTACAAATATCTCATATAATAACAATGTAAAAAAAGTAAAGATTAAAACTAAATATAGATATTAAATGCACTAGACAAACATTAATAAAATAAATGTAAATACACTAGCAGGCCTAAAATAATTTTAAAAGGTGCATAATATCTTTAATGTGTTTTATTAGTAACGAGCTGTCCGCTACTTCGTTCGCGTGTACTTCGGTTATCGCACTCTAAACGTGTTTTTCCGTAGGAATAAGATGCTTTTCCGGGATAAAAAGTAGCCTATATTCTTTTTCATGTCAAAGGCTATATGCATGCCAAATTTCATCCAAATCCGTTCAGCCGTTTTTGCTTGATTAAGTAACAAACATCCAAACATCCACACTTTCACATTTATAATATTAGTTAGGATAATACCAGCAATTTATTAATTTAAAATCAACGTTTATTCATTGATATACATCCAATTAGATAACAATGGTCTATTTACCTACATGAAATAACTGTCCAATGGAATTTCAAACGAAAATTAATTATTCAACAAAATGCCAACGTGACGATCAAAATAACACAATAGTTTGCATTACACTGGACTAAATAAACTATGTAGTAGTCGTAAATGCAACGAGAATAGATATACTAACTGGTAAATATTACTATGCTTATTTACACTAAATTAATACACACCCATATATAAGGTAATTAGTGTACGATACTTAAACACGTGATTGTGCTCATGATAACCAACAACTTTTGCTATGGGAACAAACCTGAAATCGCGAAAAAAAAATCAGCTGTTCAGTGCATTTATGTTTGCCTAATGTACTGAACAGCTGATATTTTTTTCGCGATTTCGGCTTTGCTCCCGTAATAAAAATTGTTTGTTATCATGAGCACAATCACGTGTTTAAGCATCGTACGCTAATTACCAGTCACCCTATATACAAGGTGTAAGGGACAGCCCTCCACAAACTTTAAGGGCTTGCTCAGTAGACGAAACTGAACAACCTTCCACAAAAATTTTTTTCAGGAAACGAAAAAAAAAAATCCGCCTCACAATAGAAAATTATAACCTTGATTGGACAGTTTGTATGGAGAGGCCGAATTTTTTTTTCGTTTCCTGAAAAAAATTTTTGCGGAAGGTTGTTCAGTTTCGTCTACTGAGCAAGCCCTTAAAGTTTGTGGAGGCCTGTCCCTTACACCTTGTATATTATATGCTTTACCCTGGTCAGTGCCTCACTGCAGGGTGCCAAATGAAAAATAGCGCTGGGTGTCCTACGCCCAGCAAATGCTGAGGTGGTCACACTGGTCACCCATTCGGTGCGGGCACGCTCGGCGCGCTTTGTACTTTTGTTATTTTTTATTTTATGTTTACAACTGTTGAGCTGTGTCTGTACCGAATAAAAGTATTTATAATCTATTGTACACAGGACCGGATTTTAATTAGCGATTTTAATTAAAATAGATAATGGCTTATTTTTATTATTATATTATTAATTACTTTGCAATACGTAGCCATCGAATGTAATTTGAGTGACGCATCAACGGCATTTTGGAGATAATTAAAAGGTTGTTTAATTTTATTTTAATACTTATAATATTACAATTTTTCTTTGTAAAATGTAGGTGACACGAGAATTAGGAAATAAATTTTAGTTTTTTTTTTGGTTGATGTGGACGAAAGGTTCTGGTGTGGCGATCGCGTACCGGAAGATGCAGCGTTGGAAGGCCTCCCACAACGTGGACGGATGATCTGGTCAGTTTTACAGTCACGTACAAGTTTGAAACTTTTCATTTTTTATTCCAACTCCTGTAGAATGTGTTCGTAATGAACTGATTTTAATTGATTTGAATTTTCAAATACTAACACGCTATTGGCCTCGATACCAAGTAATCGAAGACATGTGACATCCACCGACCCGCACTGGACCCGCGTGGTGGATTACGGCCCATTCCCTCTCCTAAAGAGGAGGCCTGAATCCCAACAGTGGGAACACTATATACAAGGCCGTCTGTACTATGTTAATATTCCTACAAAATAATAGTGACGGATTATGTCAAAGTTCAGCTTGATCCTGTCTCCTTACATAAGTGTGTACCCGTCTTACAAACGCAAACAAGCTTGCAAAGCGAATGTGTGACGGTCCCAGATAACGTTCACCCGTAGTTGTGCACTTCAGCACTAAGTTTAATACTCTATCAGCATATTTAACTAGGTGGGAACATATTATAGATATATTTCTATTCCAACGTGCCTTTTTCGGAATAAAAATGTCTTTTTTGAAATAAACAGCCGCTAACGATTTTTTTTTTCTGCAATTTGCAAAACTATATTTGCGGTAATGACATGTAGGTATTTACATAATCATACTCATTAAAACCATCATCATAATCACAACACTTGAACTTGTTTCGGGTTTATTCGCCTAAACCCGAGGTTTCACAAAACCCCATATAAAAAAAATCGCGCGGCGTCAAATTGCACGATCTTGGTGGCTAGTTGACATCAGAATTTCGTGAGATAATGTGTTCTGGAAATCGTTGCTGCAATAAGTCGATTGTTTCATGCGCGGTGTGGCAGGTTGCGCCGTCCTGCTGAAACCACATGTTCTCCAGATTCATGCCGTCCAGTTGAGGCCACAAAAAGTCCGTTATCATATTCCTGTAACTTTCTGTAAGCGTATCTTTCTCCATTTTTGTAATGAGTTTTCACAATTATAACGCATTGTTCTTTCAAAAAGCGCTCCATTTTTAATAATCGGAATAAATTGCATAAGAAAAAAAAGATTCCAATTTTAAAAAGTGCACTCTTACTGAGACACCCTATACCTGTAGATGGATGAAGAGGGAGAAGAAGGCCGAAGAAAAGATGGATGGATTGTGTGAGAAGTGTTATGAAAGAAAAGGGCGTTAGTAATAGTTTGACGGGTGACAGGATAGGATGGAAAAAAAAACGTGTTGCAACGACCCCAAGTAATATGGGATAAAGGCAGGAAGAAAAAAAAATACCTAATGTTAATTTAGGTAACACTGACTTATTACTTGACTAAACAGTTACTTTTTGACCGTCATAGAACTAGTATTTCGTTGTTCTAGAGTCAAATACTTTGGCGGTTATCACCCTGTCGCGTACCATGCAGCGTAGCGCGTGAAAATGCACCTACACGCGTAGGTGCGTTTTGTAACTTCACGCAGGCACACACTCATTTCATACAACATCGCGCATGGTATAGTCTGTCTAATAAGTTAACCGACTTTGGAATTTTGTATAACAATAATTAAAAATACTTTTATTCGGTACTTTTTATAAGGTTCTTCTGTTAGTAAACAATGATCTCTATCTCTTAGTCAACTATGATTACTGAACCCGTGTTGACTACATCAGATTTCATTAAATCCTAATAATTACCCAAGTCGTTTAACTTATTAGACGGACTCTAGGTACTACGATACTCAGTGTGCCATGCCTTTCGTGTCGCCCCGCACCTACGCGTGTGAATGCATGTTTCTCCGCATGTAGGTGCGTGATCTGAATGAACGCGCGTGGATGCATTTTTAGTTTGTTGGACTGTGTGTGTTTTCTATGCAAACGGAGATACTTATCAGCAACGTTAAGACACGCATTCACGCGCTACGCTACGGGGTGCGTGGCAGTGTGATAACCGCCTTACCCTAATAATATAAAGGCGAATGTTTGTATATGCGTGTGTATGTACCTATATACACCGCTAAATTGTAATCGTTTTAATCCCGTGCAGGGTCGATCCGGTACATGAAACACTATCGATTTGTAAAGATAAAATAAAGTACCTTTTTTCATAACTCGTATTAATTTACGCATATACGAAATTAATTTCTTTACGAAAACGTCAGCTGAGCGAGTTCAATGACCTGTAGTTAATAGTCGGCGTTGCGTACAAACTACCTAGTTTTGAAAAAAAAGTACTTTATTTTTTAATTTTATCTTTACATTTCGATAGTGTTTCATGTACCGGATCGACCCTCCACGGGATTAAAACGATTAAAATTTAACGGTGTATAAGTTTGTTACTTCTTCACACTCAAACAGCTGAGCGATATATGTTATCTCTGAAGTATAATTTTCACGGAGGTTAATTACTTTTAGAGGCTAGTACCAATTAAATATACCAATCTTCCCACCTATCTATTTATCAAACCAATTGACTGAACTAAACCACGTATTTATAGGGAGACAGTCTGTTATTCTAGTAGCACCCACATGTGTTTAATGACAGCCACATTATATCGGTGGCCGCAGAGGAAATGAGTTTAACTAACAATCGAGTATCGCAACATATTTGCAACAAATTGCGAAAACCAATAGAACATGGAACGTAGTAGCTTCTGCTAGAGGTGACATTACCTATACACCATTTCAAATAAGTTTATTTATTTATTTATGTACTCATAAACTCTTAAAAATGAAAAAAAAAAATACAGATAGAAGAGAACAAAGGAGCTGCTTATTTCAAATGAAATTTCTTCCAGCAGACCTACGACAGGAGACTTGGATGAGAGATGTAGACAGTGACAAATAAGTTAGAACATTAAAAATATACATATTTTTTTCGTTTTGACATTTATCTATATAAAACAAAATCCGGCAAAGTGCGAATTGTTGGGTTTCAATTCTAGGTATGGGGACCCCCAGAATTTATTGCTTTTTTTTCTATTTTTGTGTGAAAATCTTAATGCGGTTCACAGAATACATCTTACTTACTAAGTTTCAACAGTATAGTTCTTATAGTTTCGGAAAAAAGCGGCTGTGACGTACGGACGGACAGACAGACAGACAGACAAACATGAAGAATCTATAAGGGTTCCGTTTTTTGCCATTTGGCTACGAAACCCTAAAAAGTGGTTACAATACCAACTTTTCACTGCAGTTGACATTTGTCTTGCCAGCAACGCCAACCCGAACCGAACTCCTAGAGAGGAAACCTGAGTCCCAGCTGTGGGAACATTATAATAACTATTAAGTACCCTATCTATTGATTCCATGTTCTGTGAAACAAATTAATAGTGAGTGTTAGAGAAGAGACCGCAATCCATACGACACGCCACGTGCGACATTTGTGCGAGCATTAATTATGTCGACAGTTTAACTACCCGTATTTATCAGCCCAATAGCTTAGAAGTTTAATAAGGAAACATAAAATAGTTATAAATCTTTCTACAACACTGTTCTTGTGAACATTCTTATTAAAATTCTAATGGGATAACTTTTACGATCAAGGTATTATTCAGAAAAGTGTGACTGTTCTGATGAAATGAAGCTCGGAGTGGTAACGCGTGACTTAAAAAGATGTCAGCATGATTGACGGGGCCCCTTAGGGCTGCAAGATTGTTCGAATGAGTCACCGTGGCTCAGGAACGCGAAGGGTAACTGAAGGAACACGAGTGGGTTTCATTCAGTAAAAGTCTCTCTCGCTCAACCAAGAGTGTGAGTAGTTATTTGATGAAATCATAACTTATTATTATTTCTAGTCTATACTGTCCCACTGCTGGGCAAAGGCCTCTCTCCATTCTTTCCATTGTTCTCGGCTTTGAGCCACTTCTATCCAATTCCTATGAAAGACATCTTTGTCGTCCCGCCATTTCCTTCTTGGTCGGCCGCGACCCCGTTGTGCGATTTCAGGGCACTAACTTTGTGTGTTTGCTGGCCCATCGCTCGATCGGCATGCGGCAGATATATCCAGCCCAGTCCCACTTAACCTGGGCAGCCTTCAGAGCCACGTCCATGATCTAAGTTTTAGACCGCTGAATAGAGTTTGGACGCGATCCGTTATTTTAACACCTCGTATACTGTGCTCCATAGCACGTTGACAAACCTTAAAAACTTTGATTAATATCATTGACAAAATCATATCTACTCCAAAAAACACTTAAAAGTCCTCGGCGTAGTCCCCAGTATTTGACGGACATCACGTAATTGGGTATTACATTAATAATCTCTCTGTGGCAGCCTAAACTTAGGATTTGTGCCAGATTAATGGCAATAAACGAGCCTTCAAAGCTTCAAAACATAACTCGCCAAATACGGATTAGGTATAACCTAGCCTACCTAATACAGACCTTAACCTACATATTTTATTTTTCTATAATACGCCTCTTATCCCGAGGGATTAAATGGCGTCTTCGATAAATTGCGGTTGTAGGTACAAAATACACTTGCTGTTACCTGGGTTACCTTCGTGGAAACATATTTAGCCATAAAAGTAATAGGCAATAAAAAAAGGATTTTTCGTTAGGTCAGTATCTAGACAACTAAAAAAATAGCATTGAGGTTTTGTTAACACAATATTTGACTTAGAGACACCATAGAGTTTTCTTGGTTCTTTCGTTTCTGTCTTGTCAATCAATCAGCAATGCCAGTCAAAATTACGGATCGAAAAAAAAATGCAGAAAAAAGTTAATATCTATGATATATGCGGACTATGCATGCGGTTTTCGTCCGCATGCGGACTGCCCGCATCCTATCATTTGATACATGTTTTTCCTAACATGCGGTTAGCACGCGCGTGGAACGCGGATTGGCTGCGGGCATACAGTCCGCTTGCGCGCTATCCGGATGCGGGCGGTGATCTTCCGCCTTCTGTGTGGTTTTTACTGTGAAGCCGGTTGCACGCATGCTCATAGTCCGCATATATCGCAAACAAGATTACCCACTGGCGACACGCACAACACTGCAGCAGCAAACGAAATCTTTTTCTATTTTTTTAATGCATTTATACATCTGAAGACCCTGAGGTCCAGGACCTTTGGAAGACGTACGAGGGGTCTAAGCCAACTCGCAGAAGCCTTTAAGACCATTTTAATGGAACGTGATACCAACCAACGATTATCCCTATGCGCTATGATAGTGCACCCAAAGCTTGATGCTTCATCTAACGCAATCCAACGAGATGTTGGATGAAGAGGTAAAGCAAAAAAAGAGAGAAAACGCCGGAAAATTCTGTTGGCATTCGGTAATTTAAATGTTTTTCAGAAAAATTGTCATCATTAAAAATCTTGATTAGGTAAATATGCAAGGCTTCTTTGACGTATATTTTATATTTTTAATAAATGATTACATTATGAAGGGCCAAAGTTCACGTAAAATAGCAAATTTTCAGAGGTCTTTACTAGATTAGGTTTACACAAATGTATGTTTTGATTTCTATATAAGCCAGGATAATATACACAAGATGGCTGTGTATCCGAAATGTCTGAAGAAAGATAGGTAATGTACACTTATATAATAAAGAGGTTATTGTTTCTTTTGTTTTTTTTTTTTTGTATTTTTGTTTCGTTTGTAGAAGGAAGTACTGGTCCGATTGCTAAAATTTTTTCACCAATAGAAAGCTGCTTTATTCCTGAGTGACATAGGCTTTTGGAGGTAGGAGGAACAGAGAGTAAAGTCCCGCAAACCTCCGTTGAAAATGGAGGATCCTCCGGCCAGACAGGATGTTATAGTCTGGTGGGCGACTGCCCGATAGAAGATTTCGGACTGTCGTATATGTTCAAATCGCGCGGAGAACTTTGATTGCGCGATGCAGGATTTTGTATTTTCTTCTTAGTTCTTATGTGGCGCCATAGATGTCGCTACATTTCTTTTGTTTTTTTTTTTTGTTTCTAAGAGGTAATCTCTGGAAGTACTGGTCCGATTACTGAATTTTTTTCACTAATAGAAAGCTGCTTTAGTCCTGAGTGACATAGGCTATATTTTATGAAAGCGAGCGAAGCTGCGGGCAAAAACTACTAACATCATAATCACGTAAGAGCGGTTGTGTGAAAATGTACTTCGAAGAGGACGCTCTTAAACCGTATAAAGAGGTCCTGATTAAAGAGTCTACAAAACCTACCGGCCGACAAACGTCTTTCGACTCCTACTAAAATATTCATCGCACAATACTGAAACAATGCCAGGCTCTTAGAGAAAGTAAGTGAAAACAAACTGAATTTGTTAGTATTGAAGAGAGTGCAAAGAGATTCTGGAGTAACCGAGATAAATATTGTCATGTAAGTGATGCTGTCAGTAAATATTTACAGAGCTCATGAGAAATAATTTACATTATAAATTATGTTACCGGTAATTTGTATAATTCAGGTATTCTATACAATACCTAGGCAATTTATAGAATATCTCGGAAACGAGCAATGTGTAAAATAAACAGATTTTGGTCTATATTTATAAATTTTAGGACCCCGTATACACCCCAAGTTCACCCCTAACTATGAAGTTATCCCAGTCCAAAGTGCACAGTTTGAAATAAATAAAGACCTAATACACAGTCCACAAATTGTTCCCGCGTCACATCGTGAGCCAATTGGCAGTATTCCCATCTGGTGGATATGGCCTCACAAACGTTTTATAAAACATATATGTCATCTCTAAGCACCGTCCGGTTTGATTGCTATCGTAAACTTTCCCAACCCACTCCATCGCATTGATTCAGAATTTTTAACTCCAATGCGATAGGACATAAAGTTGATCCGGACAATACACATACAAATAAAATGAAAATGTCTGTTTGTATCTAACATTAAAATATATTGCCTGTTTGTTTCCGTTAATCTCCTAAACGGCTGGAGCAACGCTCACTGATAGATAGCTCATGTTATAAGAAATAACTGCGGCTTTGCCCACGTCATAATAGAAAATATAGTCTATGTCACTCAGTGATAAAGTAGCATTGGTAAAAGGGGTTATTCCCAGTTGTCCCCACTGTCAACGCCACCACTGGTGACACATGGGATTTCTTTCCATAAAATGTCCCATTTGCCACCAGTGGTGGCGTCACCAGTGGTGGCAATTGGGAATGGCCACTTTTTTTTGTTCCCAGTTGCCACCAGTGGTGACAAATGGGAAAAATAAAATGATACGCCTCCATATTAGTACGGTACACAAAACGAGAGAAATGAAACATTGCACAGACTAATCAAGGTTTTATTCACAATAATTTACATATTCTCTACTAAGGATGTCACAGATTTACACTTATGTATACAATTATACAATCATTTACTTCGAATTTTCTAATTTACATCAAATAAATCAGACAAGTCCAATTTTTTTTAATACGTAATCCTGTAATGCCTAGGGTTTTATCACAGAATTACAAGCTTCAATGATCAACTTTCTTATTATTATTTATCACAGATCAGTATATTATTCACAATAATTGACGTTTTGTAATATTCTAACTTACCTAGAACTTTTTAGAATCGTGGCATCATAAATTAAACCAAGCAGTAGGAAAAAAAAATCCCAACATCATACATTTTCTGAACACCTTGGTCAAGGATTACAGCATATTGCAGTGTCTGTAAGAATATGATTTCAAATAAAATTAAAACAAGGAAGAAAAAATATGTACTCAATGATGAGTTCATTCAAGATATTCAAATGCAGTTCTTGCATGGAAATATGACAGTGGGCCATTGTTTAGAAACTTTAAGGCGCCAATTTTTGATAAAAATAATGCCCAAATCGAAAAAATATGTAAAGTTAATTATTGTGTATAATAAGTTGATCTGTGATATGAAAAAAAGAAATATAATTTATTGTAAATACTGCATTGATTAATCTGTGATAGACCATCTTGGATTAATAATAGCTGGTAAGTTAGAATATTATAAAACGTCAATTATTGTGAATAACATACTGATCTGCAATAAATAATAATAAGAAAGTTGATCATTGAAGCTTGTAACTGTGTGATAAAACCCTAGGCATTACAGGATTGCGTATTAAAAAAAATTGGACTTGTTTGATTTATATGATGTAAATTAGAAAATTCGAAGTAAATGATTGTATAATTGTATACATAAGTGTAAATCTGTGACATCCTTAGTAGAGAATATGTAAATTATTGTGAATAAAACCTTGATTAGTCTGTGCAATGTTTCATTTCTCTCGTTTTGTGTACCGTACTAATATGGAGGCGTATCATTTTATTTTTCCCATTTGTCACCACTGGTGGCAACTGGGAACAAAAAAAGTGGCCATTCCCAATTGCCACCACTGGTGACGCCACCACTGGTGGCAAATGGGACATTTTATGGAAAGAAATCCCATTTGTCACCAGTGGTGGCGTTGACAGTGGGGACAACTGGGAATAACCCGGTAAAAGACTTTTTTAAATCGGTCCAGTAGTTTTTGAGTTTATTCATTACAAACAAAAATACAAATCTTTCCTCTTAATGATGTTGGTTTAGAAGTCCAGACTAGTATAGAAAAATAATTAGGGCCCTTTGCAAAAAAGAACTTCTTGAAGTTTTGACCAAATGGCATTATATAGTTTTACGAGTCTAACGCAGACGAAGTCGTAGGCACAAACTAGTTTACACTTCTTATAAAGAGGTAAAGTTTTTTTTTGTTATCTCTGTAAGGACCGGTCCGATTACAAAATTTTTTTCACAGACGTAAAGCTGCTTTATTCCTGAGTGAAATAGGCTATATTTTATATACGCGAGTGAAGCTGCGGACAAAAGCTAGTCTGATATATAAAAATCACGGGTCGTAGTGTTTATCATCGAAGTCCTCCAAAATGGCGTGACAGATTTTTATGTATTTTTTTGTGTAGATCTGAGAATAGGTTATTTTTTTTTTTTTTTTTCGATGGGAAAAATCATCTTATGACAACCCCCGCTCTTGGGCGGAGCGGGAGATAGTTTCAGACTCTTACTGACTAAAAAACCCATCCCGTTCCTTCAAGCCTTCATACCGGGGCTCGAGCGCCCTTTCGGATAACCCTGGCCCCAGTAGGCTTCGACCCAGCTGGGCCCCTGCTGTTGCTGACAACTCCTTGAGGCGCGCGGGAACAGCGCGCGCCGTCGACGACTTGAGCTTGGTCCGGACTGTTACCGGACGGCCGGACAGCGAGCTACCCATTGCCCACTGTCCGCAAGCCCGCGTCTACGGTGGCTGGAAATCGGGATCGGAATCCCGGCGGCGGCGGCGAGAGCGCTGTTGCCTGATGCGGTCGGCCTCCTCCTTGGCGAGCATTACTGCTTCGCAGAAGTCGGCGACCGCCTGCCACTCCTCCTCGCTCCGGACCATGGCCTCGACCAAGGCCCGGCGCGAGAGGTCTCCGCCGCCGATCACCCCCACGAGGGCACAGCGATGCTCCGTCCAAGCAGGGCACACCGCGATTGTGTGCTCCACCGTGTCCTCCGGGCGTTCCGCACAGTGGCGACACCCGGGCGTCTCTTCCGCTTTGATTCGGAACAGGAACCTCCCGAACTTGCCATTTCCGGTGAGGACCTGTGTCATGCGGAAGGTAAGGACGCCGTGAGGTCTTTCCAGCCACGCCTCAAAGAGGGGACTTATCGCCATAATTGTGGCGTGCCCAAGATCTGAGAATAGGTCATACACTATAGCTGATTTATTCCTGAGTGATATAGGGTATACTTTTGTACCCGACTGAAGCCGTCGGCTAAAGCTAACAGGACATAAAAGTTGATCCGGACTCACAGACAATTGTTTTCGTATACCCGATGAATTGATTCCCACGACACGAGCTCCGAATTAAAATTTGTATTGTCCTCTCGTGCATGTGGAATGAATATGGAATGCATTGATTTGACTGAGCGGCAATAATAACAACATGCTATAAATATATTTATTTATTTAAAGCTTTATGCACAAAAAACTGTACAAAAGCGGACTTAATGCCTTAGGTATTATCTGCCAGTCGACCTTAGGGTGGTGCAGAAACATAACATGGCAGGTGCAACTTAATAAGTAGACAAAACAGAACAGAAACATATACATTAGTAAATACATACTTAGATACATACAGGCCTGTTGGTCTAGTGGTTAGTGACCCTGACTGCTATGCCGGAGGTCGATCATTTCAAATTCAAATTCAAATTCAAAGCATTTATTTCAAATAGACCATTTACAGGCACTTTTGAATAGTCAAATGTCGGTCAGTCCAAGAAAAGTGAAGCTAAATTGCACGTTCCAAAGAGTAGGTCTCTATGGAGAAGAACGTGCAAGAAACTCCATGGACACTCTTTTAAATCATATATGTGTTACATATAATGCTTGGTTACATATTACTTGTTGCTTCTATCATGTGAGCACAATGTCGATAGTGAAATAAAAATGTAAAATAATTAAAAGATAGAAACTGAACTAAACCACTGGCAGCTAAGAGATGACCAGTCCCATCTGACGGCACCCGTTCACGAGCATGACGCGTGCATCAGCCCCACTCAGCTCAACCATTTTGAAGGGAACTGAACGACCCAATAACACGTGCCACCAACAGCGAGACATTTGAGTGAGCATGACAAACTCTCATCATTTGTTTTGTGTCTGGGTGTAATTTATCTAAAATATGTATGTATTTAGAAATATATACGTATGTTTATCAGTTGTCTAGTACCCATAACACAAGCTCTGCTTAGCTTTGGGGTAGACGGCGTTGTGTGATAGTTGTGGAATATTATTATTATATAAATAAACAATACTGTAGTGAAAAATATATATAAAAGTAAAATTAAAATAAAAAAGCCTTTTATTTCTTTAAGAAAATGATAGTTTTCAAAATTAACTCGTTTCGTAATATAAAAAATAGTAGTTTATGATATGATTAGTTTTACTTACAGTTTTCTTCTTCTTCTTCTTCCTGCCCTTGTCCCATCTTATTTGGGGTCGGCGCAATACGTTTTTTTCTTCCATTCTACCCTGTCACTCGTCATGCTATCACTAACTTCCTTTTCTTTCATATCATTCTTCACGCAATCCATCCATCTTTTCTTTGGCCTCCCTCTCCCTCTCCACCCATCCACATGTATACTCATAACTCTTTTACTTACAGTTTTATGATAATTTCAGATATATTAATATAGTAGTTAAATTATTCTGTTGGAACTCCTCTGCAGCAACGCAACAGCCTATATATATTTTGACATACACTCGGAATGACTCCAAATAAAAAATAATGTATTCATCAAAGTCATAATAGAACTGTTTAAGTGTTAAGATGTAAAGAGTTAAGCTAAAGTTAAAAACAGCGACACCTCAAAACTTTAGAAGTAAGCTTCTAAAATGAAAGATGTCAGAAATTGGTGTCCTTCCAAGAATTATGAGTTTACCTTCTGCTCACTTTATCAAAATCGTTGAGCTTAAGCATTAAAAAATAAATGAAGTATTTATTTTTTAGGTAAGTGTGGACCATTTTCAACTACATCACCACTTTCCATCATAATATGAGATAAAGGTCAAGCGTGAGCCTACACACACACATACACACTTTTAATTTTCTCTAATTGTCTCTAATATTCATTTTGTCAATGTCCTGCATACCTGTTATTTGGATGGTTACTGAAATGTCAATTTTGGATGTAGTTTATTTCAATTAGTGTGCAGTTACAGTTAGTGTGCTTTATCTATATAGTAGGGTAGAGTAGGGTGGAGTTGGGTAGAGTAGGGTAGTGTAGGGTAGAGTAGAATAGAATAGGGTAGAGAACGGTAGAGTAGGGTATAGTAGAGTACAGCAGGGTACAGTAGGGTGGAGCAGGGAAGAGCGGGAGCGAAGCCGCGCCGGCAAAAGTCTGTTAAAAATAAATACTATAAGGATAAAAATATGAAAAAAACACTGAAGAATATAAAAATAATAAAGTCATGATCAAAATTGAGAAATATATTGATTTCTCACATACATAACATACCCAGACCCGGAAAAGCTATCTGTAGTCTATAGAAAGCTTTATTCCAAGCGGAACTCAAACCTGCAACAAGCAACGAACCAGCCGATTGTTCAATCTCTGCGCCAACCATACCGTCTGCCTATTTGTGCCACAGCAGGAGTAACGCCTCTTCATATATATAAATACGATAAAAGCATTAATTACTAAGCTTGCCCAAAGCGAATTTAGACTTGTACTAAGTTTACTAAGTCCAAGTTTCCTGACGAGGCCTTCCTACATAGAAACTTGGTAATAGTAAAGTTCGATGCTGAAGGCGCGGATGGAGAAACTAAAATTTGTTTGTTGGGTCGTAGTTAAGAGCTCCCTTCGTTAGAGTTCACCACATTTCAGTGGTAACAATTCCACATTGTCATCGCCTCCTATATTGTATCAGTAATAGATTGCGACTAAATAAGGGTCGCCGTACAAGACTCACCGGCCACAACCACAAAATACCGCCACCGGCATATTTCCTGTAAGTTTCATATATTTTATGTGGATTCGCTGCACACGGTTGACGCTTTTTTTTTTCATGATCATGAATTGACATCCCCCACTCTTGGGCGGCGCGGGAGATAGTGTCAGACTCTTACTGACTAAAAGACCCACTCCGTTCCTTCTAGGCTTCGTACCGGGGCTCGAGCGCCCTTTCGAGTAACCCTGGCCCTAGTAGGCTTCGACCCGGCTGGGTCACTGCTGTTGCTGACAATTCCTTGAGGCGCGCGGGAACAGTGCGCGCCGTCGACGACTTGGGCTTGGTCCGGCCAGTTACCGGACGGCCGGACAGTGAGCTACCCATTGCTCACAGTCCGCAAGCCCGCGCCTACGGTGGCCGGAAATCGGGATCAGAATCCCGGTTGTAGTGTGGTATATAATACCACGCTACAACCCAAGAAGGAAGCAATTACCACGCAGTTACAAAAGATGCGAGTGAAAACGCGAAAGGCAGCTATTATATTTGTTGTACAGATATGTTAGTTATGTCGCTGTGTCGTACAGTAGTTAGTATATTATAGAAAACCCCGACTACGACAAAAAGAAACTACGCTGAAAAAGTATGACATAAAATTTTCAGGATGCTGAAAAAATACAAGGTTACTCGAGAAACAAGAATAGAACAAAAAGAAATGCCGTGAGTATTAAAGTGTTACGGTTGGTACCTGTATAACGTGTTTGTTTTTCTTTTCGATTAAGACAGTTCTAAAGATATCTCATTTGTTGAGTTTCGATAAGTAGTTTAGGAGCTTATGCCTATTGCTTTGCTGTCAAGTAAAAATATTATTACTCATACTCTGAAAGTAGCTCTGAGGAGCGGGTTGAAAGTAATACTTTTCATCCCTAGGAAGTTTTACTTTCAACTGACAGCTATTCTATTGAACCATGTTCCACCTTTCTATACAGCCAGTCAATTACAGCGCGATATAAAATTAAATAACTTAAAGATAAGTATTAATTCAATAATGTTATATTTTAAGTGATTTATTTGTTCAACTATTTCTTTAAAATACTTTATTTTTAAAAGATTACAATTAATTTCTAATTTTTCATTAATGAAGCTGAAAAGCTGGCCGGTCACAGAAAAAAAAAACAAAATGGCGGGAAAGTGGCAATCAGTCGTTGGTTTTTTCGAGTTTTGTTTACAATTCCGTACAACAGAGACTTGTATTAACACGTTATGATTATCAGATTAAAATAGTGATTTAACGCCTAATTTCTTAAGAGAAGAGGCTAAAGCAGTAGTGGAACCTTTTACTGCCTAAATCAGAAGAAAGATACCTACCTAAAATCATAGGTACGACGACTCAGGTTTTATAAACTTGTTATTTTATTTTTACTTTCCTTGTATTCGTAATGAAAAGCACAGGGTTTACCTCGGGTTGAAAGTAACTTATTTAGTCCCTCGAATTCTTTCAGCCCTAGGGTAACAATATATTATTACACGACTATTAGTTCGTACGTACACATTGCTCACAATCTTTTATAAGTTATTTGGATCATGATGCTACTTAAAACTAACTTAAACGGTTCTCAATAGCTAAAATACCAGTTGGTCTAATCCGCTAAGTTAGACGAAGACTGACTTATAATAAAACCTCACGCCCCCGGGGCTCTTCAAAAATAAATCTCCAAGATTTATTTCTTCGTTGGCTGAAGCTGAAAACTTTTTCCGTGAGTTAATTGAAAAAACTTTGCGGTATTGATTACAAAAATATGGTTCAGCAAGTAAATTACACAATTAAAATGTTGGTAGTAACAGTTAGTTAAGACGCGAAGGCAAGGTAGTTTTTTATTAGTAGACATGTTACTGTAAAAGTTCTAATTATTGCAAATCCTACGCACGTACGAACAAAGTTTCGTTGCATGATACGCAACAACTTGTTAGTCAAAAATGTTTGCGGCGATCTTATCAGCCCGCTTAGCCAAGTTGTTATTCTGCAATCGTTAACGCTATCGAAAAGTGACGAAACGTATGGGAATGACGTCATCTCAACGTAAAGTCGCGTGTTCAGAACAAACGAATAGACAATTCGTTGCCAAGTTCACATCGTTCAAAATGATAGAATGAATTTCTACAACGTTAAACGCTACATCCTTTGTTATACAAACGCTACATTGTAGAACGAGCGGCCGACTCAGGCGCGTCAACATGGCTACCAACTTATCGTTCTCTACAATTGCTATCACCGAGGCGTTACCGATTAACGGAATGCGACACAAACTGGTTGTAACTTGGCTAGGGGGGCAGTATGTTCTGTATGAATGGTGTTCTTTATGAATCAATGCGCTACTTCACTATCGACCACTTCCAACAACGCTGCCATCGCTAATAAGAGAGTTCACGACTGTTGTGCTCTATCTCGATATAAACTATGATCGTGTTCGTGTTCGAATATCCATACGAACAAACCAAATGTTCATGTTCGCTATGTTAGTGTTCGCACGTGCGTACACGGCTTCTAAACCTAAGGTTTATCAAGTCTTGCCGGTAAAATTCCAGAAGGTAGGTATCACTTATGTCTCTTTCGACGATGGAGCACGCTTGCCAAAAATTATATAACCTAACTCTTGACTTAAATACCTAGCTATAACCTGGGGGAGCTATAAACTCTCCTATCAAGAATGACAGACTCCGGCAGGGAGTTCCACTCCTTAATGGTATGCACAAGCGTGCTAGTGGAATGTTTACTATGAATTGACGTATGCCATATTGTTTGCCATTTGTAAAGTGGTCACATGATGATACTTACGGCTTTAACGTAAGATATGCAATTCCGTTACAAACTATCCGAAACACAGCCTATATAAAACCGAGAGTCAAGCCACCTGACGTCGATGCTCTTGCACTTTGGAGCTTTAATTCGATGAATAATAAGTAGTAATCAAGGAAGAAAAAAATTAAAGTATAGCTAGTTTTAAGACACTTTGATCTCCAGTCTTTATTAATTTACAATTTTAGATTTTATTTTATTTTTATATGTTTTTATAGTCATTTACTTTAATACATCAACTGGAGTGGCATAAAGCAAATTTACTTATACTTCAAATTCGGCCCCCAAGATAAAGGTATTATATAATAGACTACACAAGCGGTGTGGCGTCACTCGTCTGCTCGCCGATTCGTCGAAATATTTGCAGTACGGCGACGCAACGCATCATGTGGCCCGGGCTCTTACAGACCTACATTCAAGTTACAATTATTTTAATTTAAAGTAACTTTTGTAACAATGGTTCAATAAATTTATATAATTATACTTATCAATACATCTAAATAACTACTCTCGACTAAACAAGTCTATTAATATAATGCAAACTATAGAAATGGGTATTTAGGTAACCTTTAATCTTCAATGATTAAGCATCCTAAACTCAAACACTACAATTAAACGCTTACAATAAGCCCCAAACTTTCAACAGATTGCAAAGTGTGAAACTTAAATCTAACTTTATATATTTAGTTTAGGAACAAGTAGTTACTAAGCAATGTTTAATCGGTCTACTTTTAAACAATTTGTAATTACGAACTCCCCCTAATTTATAGCTAAGCCAAATATAAGGAAAGATAGAATTATGAGACCAGAAAGAAAATTCATCAAGTAATTAAGTTAGACTAATAAACTCAAGTTGTATCCAAAGAATCCATGTAATAATATATAAAGATTAAAGAAAAAATCGAGTTCTAATATCTTGAGAATGTCGATTAAATAAATCAGAAGATTACTTAGGGACTAAAAACTAGAAATATTTGGCAAAAAGTCAACATAAAGAGAATCGGAAAATAAACGTACTTAAGGGGAATTACTCTTAGAATACTGAGGCAAGATATCGGTTCCAGCCACTTATGATTGGCAATCTTCTATTTCAAAAAACACCGAATTGAGTGAGTCTCGCTCCAATCTGAATATCGACAAATTGTAATCACGAAGACGACGAATTTCACAGAAAACCGACAAGCCTACTTATTTCATGAAAAATCGAGTCCACATTTATTTCGTCGGTGGCGATAAATATGGCTTATTTAAGACTGGTATTTGCCTTCGACTTCGTCCGCGAAGATTTTGTAATTTTCTATTGAAACTTTCAACAGTCCATTTCCTATTGGGTAGAATAGAATAGAATAAACTTTATTGTACACCAAAAACACAACTTATACATAAACTTAAATTTATGGGCACAACGGCGGTCTTATCGCTGACAGCGATATCTATCAGCCAACAACCGGATGGATAAGAACTTAAAATAATGCAGTTAGTTCTGTGGTGTACTGCTAACCAATTGATCAAATTCTATATATATAAAACACAATACGTATGTATAATCATAACCCTCCATACCTTTTCCATAGTCGAGTAATAAATATAAATACATACATATTATAATTTGTTATCAAATCAAATCAAATCAAATCAAAGCATTTATTTCAAATAGACCATTTACAGGCACTTTTGAATAGTCAAATGTCGGTCAGTCCAAGAAAAGTGAAGCTAAATTGCACGTTCCAAAGAGTAGGTCTCTATGGAGAAGAACGTGCAAGAAACTCCATGGACACTCTTTTAAATCATATATGTGTTACATATAATGCTTGGTTACATATTACTTGTTGCTTCTATCATGTGAGCACAATGTCGATAGTGAAATAAAAATGTAAAATAATTAAAAGATAGAAACTGAATTAAGCCACTGGCAGCTAAGAGATGACCAGTCCCATCTGACGGCACCCGTTCACGAGCATGACGCGTGCATCAGCCCCACTCAGCTCAACCATTTTGAAGGGAACTGAACGACCCAATAACACGTGCCACCAACAGCGAGACATTTGAGTGAGCATGACAAACTCTCAACTGCCATGCTCGTAATGTCAAAAATAAAAAAATAAAAAGTTGTAACCTAATAAAAATGCTCCATGGTGCTTCACATTCACAAACTTGGAAAAAGTGCTTCTACATTATACAATGCAATTGTGTCTTTCAAATTAAAAAATAATAATATTAGTTTCCAACTAATGAACTAATTAGTACGCCCTAGTGGTAGTGGAGCTGGACCAGCATTGAGCCAAGCATTTTTATCTTGAATATAATCCTCCAACTTATAATATGCTTGCCTGCATAGTGTGCGTTTAATACAAGATTTAAATTTCGTTTCATTGAGTTCTAATATTTGGGGAGGTATTTTATTATAACATTTCAAACAGTACCCCATGAAAGAAGAGGCCACTTTAGCCAGTCTGAAACCTGGTTGAACTAATTGATCCCTATTTCTTGTAACATAATTATGTCTATCGCCTCTTTTGCTAAAAAGATGAAGATTTTTTCTAACATACATTATGTTTTCATAGATATATTGACAAGGTACTGTCATTATGTTAATATCTTTAAACAGTTCCCTTAAAGAATCGCACCGGCGGAGATTGTAAATCGCTCTGATGGCTCTTTTCTGTAATATAAAGATTGACTCGATGTCAGCAGCCCGTCCCCATAGTAAGATACCGTACGACATGACACTATGAAAATAACTAAAATAGACTAGTCTAGCGGTATCAACATCCGTAAATTGGCGGATTTTTCTAACAGCATATGCAGCTGAGCTAAGCCGCCCTGCAAGAGAAATTAAGTGAGGACCCCATTGTAGCCTTGAATCAAGCGTAATCCCCACGTTACACAATTTTATTGAAAAAGGGAAGATAAAAAGAATAAAGTAGGGTTAGTAGTGATTTGAAGGAAGTTTGTTTGAGCATTTAAGTCATTTTAAACAAATGCTGTTCAAATCAACTCAAAAATTTTGCCGTAGAACCGTAACACACAAACAATCACTTTTATATTCAAAATATCACCATTACAACAATCAGAAGAACGATTATTGCGTGCATAGGAATGTCGTAACTCGCGGAATGTTCACATATTGAATTCTGTCAGCTCTATTTATAATAAGAAGTATTTATAATAAGAGGTGTCGCTCGGCTTATGAGAGAATGTGGCTTCACGTAAGATGTCTGAAATACGAATAATCCCGATTGTTTGTTTGTTCAACGAATTAGGAAGGAATAACCTTGTTGTTCTGAATAAGATAATGAAAATAGCGAATGAAAACAATACTGGATACTGATAAAATATACCCAGTTACTATATTGTGGAGGTTATATGGCTGTTGCTTTATGTAAAGTTTTAGTTTTTAGCTACAAGCCGTTGAGCTTCGCAAGAGTAAGGGAATGTACATCCTCCCACCCCAAATGCGGTGTCAGCAGACGCCCCAGGCGTCAGGAATCGCATACCGATTTCCCGCCACCGTAGGCAAGGGCTAGCGTACGACGAGCAATGGGTAACTCGCCGTCCACTCGAGCCCGAGCCCGAATCCTCGATGGCGCGTAATGATCCACGCGCATCTCAAATAGGTACAGTAGGCGCCCGGCAGACCCAATGCTTGCTAGGGCCATGGGGAAAGTACCTATGAAAGGGATACTCATAATCCTAGAACGCAAAAGACAACTGAATGAACATAAGTATAGTTTTAGTCAGAAGAAGAGAAGATAAAAGTCTGCAGTACCTTTCGCTCTACACTACAACGTGAGAAGTCATTAAATGAAAACAACCGGTTATACTGGAAGCCAACACCAGGAGAGATTGATCGATTGCAAGAAAAAAACTATACAAGAATTAAAAACACCTCCCTATCTTATTATAAAAAGTATTTTCTTTATATTTCAGGTAAGTTCCTGATTTCAGACAGCGTGAACCTAGACTTATAGTTCAATGAACAGATCAACTTCGGAAACTGAATAAAGGTAAGTGATAGTAATACATGACCAAAACCATTATATATGGAGCCTCCAATCTGAATTTTGACCATGGTGGCAGATACGCAGGAGATATTACAATGCTCAATCATGTGCGCAAACACAGGTGCACTTTCTGTTACTCAGCTCTTAAAATCTTTTAGGATGGCAATACGTTACCACCGGATAGAGATTTGGTACCTACAGGACAATTGCACTTTCCAAAGCACACGTCTTCATAAACAAGAATGTGCAAGAAACTCCGTGGAAACTGCTTCAAATATTGTTATTTATTACTAGTAAGTGCCTCTTAGTTACATATTACCCCGCTACTGGGCAAAGGCCTCCCTCCATTTCATTCATTGTTCCCGGCTCTGAGTCACTTCTTGCCAGTTCCCAAGAAAGACATTTAAGTCGTCTCGCCATCTCCTTCTTGGTCTGATGTACCTATACATTGGAATGTTAATCCTATGTACATATTTGGATTTCATCGCTGCGGCCAGTGTTGTGCTCAAGGCTATTTTGTTAGAGAATAGTACTGCTGAGCCACGTCAATAAATAAAGTAACAGAAATAAAAAGAAAAGTATAGAAACGAAAATAAGCCACGTACTTAAGACATGACCAAACTCAATTGACAACGTCCGTTCACGAAAATGACGCGAATATCAGCACCAATAGTCATTTCCTAAAAATTAATTAAAATTCACGGAAACCGGAAGATAAAATAAAATCTTCAAAAATAATCTGGTATCGTCATTCAATATGCGCGTGGATTTAAGTAGGCCATCACGGAGCAGCCGACCCTATAAGTGGCTCAAGGAAGATCACGGGAAAACCTTTGTTACCCCCCGAAGTTATCAGTTACAGGACTATGCTAATTTTCATGAGAAAATTTACGAGTTTTTGAAACGATTTTGTTACCAAGGAAGAATAATGTCAGTATCCACAATTCACATTAAAATTACAATGGCGAAAGTTCGTAAGTGTGTCTTCTTCTTGTTTTTTTCGCTCTCAAACTATACTTTTTCTGACCAATATTTGGCAACCTGTACAGCTCTATTATTGGCCTCGTATAGATACGTAAGTGCGTGTGTGTAGAATTGTTACGTAATTTTTTTTCTTTTATTTTTGACTAGCTGACCCAGCGAATTTCATATCGCCTAACAGTCAATGAATGTAGTATATCTTTCGATATGGTCAACCGGTTGCGATGAAATAAAGCCTAAATAATAAATTTACATACAATTTTAATTTATTAAAGTTATCTATCATCGTCGATTTCGCACATTTTACGTGATACGCGCACAACTAAAAACTTCCACAGATTTATTATATGTGTAGATTATAACTATATTGTGTTTGTCTCTATTGGTCATGGCCGATGTCGGACAACAGACAACCTATACAACTGTGTTGTCTATGGTGCAACAACAGTTATGCCCGTCCCCCCGTGAATTCGGACCGTCGACGGCACGAACTGTTCCCGCGCGCCTCAAGGAGCTGTCAGCAATAGCAGGCCCAGCCGCGTCGAAGCCTACTGGGGCCAGGGTTATCCGATAGGGAAGCTCGGTCCCAGTACGAAAGGCACAAAGGAACAGGGTGGGCTTTTAGTCAGTAAGAGTCTGACACTATCTCCCGCTCCGCCCAAGAGCAGGGGTAGCCATTGGATGATTCTAACCCACAAAAAAAAAATGCCGACTATGCTATGCTGAACAAGTTTTCTATCCTTCTTTACTACTTCATGCCCGAACTGCTACATAGATTTTAATGAATCTTGGCACACAGTTAGACTATATCATCATCATCATCTTCTCGCCCTTGTCCCATCTTATTTGTGGTCGGCGCAACACGTTTTTTTTTCCATTCTGCCCTACTAACTTCTTTTTCTATCATATCACTCTTCACACAATCCATCCATCTTTTCTTTGGTCTCCCTCTCCCTCTGCACCCATCCACAAATACATATACTCATAACTCTATAACGGGCAGATTGTTTATGTACTAGAAAATATAATCCCGAGAGTATTTTCCCTCCGGATAATTTTCTACTTTTACGTGAGCAAAACGCTTACACAAGATGAAAATATTACATTTGTTTATAAATAATTGTGATATTTATACAGCAACTATTTTATTTTGTAATTGTAAAAAATATGTATTTTTCTTCTAAGATTTTTCCAATACAGCACACAGGGTGCTCCATTTATCATTGTCTAGCAAAACAGCATGTTTCTTTAAATTAGATACAGTACAATCGTATCCATTGTCGTGTTTGGTTCCCACCAAGTTGTGTAGTATTGTTTTTGTATCCGTTCTGTGTTGGGAAAAAGTGCAGAAACTTTAATGACGTTTCTAGACTGATTACGTGGTTTTTTCCAACTTTTTTAAACCAATAGATGATATTTCAGACATTATTTTAAGAGTTGTTAATCCATTTGTTGCTCGTCCAAGAAAATGCAGTACTTATCAATCTTTTATGATGATATAAAACCCATAAAACTGAAACGAAACGACACACAAAATAAAGGAATTTCAGAACCAATTTCATTGTTTATCATTAACCAATATAAAACAAAATCCTCCACCGCGTCTGTCTGTTTGCATTAACGTGATAAACTCGACAACTGCCAAACGGGCATGCAGTTTTTGGAAACAGACAGAGGACGGAAATGAATAAAACATTTATATTGTAGTAGAGAAAGTCGAGAATTCGAGCGAAGCTGCGGGGCGCTAGTTTAACATAAAACTCAGTAATACCTTGCAAAATAAATAACACAGACAGACAACTTTCACTCGGGACCGATCCCACTTTTTCTAGTTAACGTACCTTTCGGATAACGACCCGATAAGCCACTCAAAAGAATGCCCAAAAGACTTAAGGGTACATCGTCGCCTTAACTCTTCAGTTTGTAAAACTCGCAAAAATGTGTCGACGGATGTGTCTGGGTCGGTTTTTTAATCGTATAACTGACGAATTGCAACGATTTTATGAAAATCGGAAATGTCCCGTGAAAGGTTGTGAATTGGTAAGTGCTACTAAACGAGCAAAATCGACGCATTGCAGATATGCTCACAATTCTCTGATGCATCTACCTACACATTTGTGTGCCTACACTTTATATACCTACCTTTTTTTGAGGGCAATCATCATATAACTTTTCCAGGTCTAGACCTGAAGGTGAAACGGAAGGGATTAAAACCCATCTGTATGTTTCTCTCAGTTGCCCTTTGCGTTCTAGGGCCTCCATTACTCTTTCAAAGCTAATATCTCTTTGAAACGTGCGTAGAACACTGCGCCGTCTACTCTTCCTTCCGGACGATCGGACAGCGAGCTACTTATTGCTCATCGAAAATATACCTACATACTACAGAGTACTTCTGTTTCATCAAAAATTACTTATTTATTTAAATTTCATGCACAAGTAAAATTCATTGCACAAAAGCTTAACGCGAGTGTAAACAAATAGAAAGACAGAAAATTACGTTCGAGAAGAAAAGCAAAAAGTTTATCTGTTTGTGCCTAATACATACTTTTATCTATAGGTATCATCTTTATTTACCACAAAAAAAAACAATAACTTTTGCTAATCTCGCGAAACGACTTGACCAATTTGAATAATTAATTATTTTTTATGTTTTGTTTACTTAACCAGAAGAGAAAGAATAATAAATTTTAAATAGCAAAATTCTAGAAAATTGAGATTTTGTATGGGAAATGGCTCTTAAAGGTAAGTAGTGCTCAAACTTTATCAAGCGCAAGTTCGATCGTGTATGGAGTATTGCTCTCATCTTTGGGACGGATCTGCCCGATACCAGCTTGATGCACTTGAGGCAATTGAGAGGCGAGCCAGAAGAATAATTGGCGATGACATACTCGTCGAGTCGAGGCTTCAAAGTCTTGAGCATCGCAAACGCAGAGTTGCTAGCCCGTCGGTTTTCTACCGGTTGCATTTCGGGGAGTGTGCGTTGGAATTGCATAACCTGATTCCGCCTAGCCCGTTCCATCATCGGACTACCAGACATACGGCTATGCGCCACCGGTAAATGGTGGATATCCCACCTACACGCACAAAACGTTTTTGGAACACATTCATTGTGTTTCCTGATAGCTACAACCCGGGAATCTTTAAATCGAGAGTGAATAGGTTTCTTCTATGTAAGCGCGTTCCATCGTCGCAGAATCGTCGCTTTCCATCAGGTGAGAAAGCGGTCAAGCGCGAACCTATCAACAATAAAAAAAAGAAGTATTACGAAGCAGCAAAGAAAGAAAAGATCTTTGTAGGTATTAGCGTGAAATGACACAATCTTAAAACTAGCTTACAATCATAATTTTTATAAAGGTATATATGCGTCACATCCGCGCAAAACGAACACTCCAGTACCTATCATTATCTATAGTAATAATATTATAAAGCGGAAGAGTTTGTTTGTTTGTTTGTTTGAACGCGCTAATCTCAGGAACTACTGGTCCGATTTGAAAATTTATTTCACTGTTAGATAGCCCATTTAATGAGGAAGGTATATAACATCACGCTACGACTAATAGGAGCGGAGCAGTAACCAATGATGCGGGTGAAACCGCAAGGTACAGCTAGTTATAACTAAAATTACAATAAAATCTCATCTTAAACTACATCTTATATGTAACTTTGCAATAGAATTTAATAATCGCAGGCTTACGCTATAGTAACGGCCCGTTCACGCCCTTGCCTCTGCAAACGGTAGCTAAGCGTGGGACGGCGAGCGATAATATCAAAGTATGAAAAAGTTTGAAGCTGCCACAAAACGCCGCTGAGGCGGCGGTCTGCAACAAATGCCGTAAGTTGCGTCCGACATGACGTTGTAGGCGACGCGACGTACGAATGCTTATTAGCTTATTAACTATGGAAATGCACTATAATGGTCTCCACCACACGCCAAACGCGACTCACGAGCGCCGCTTAATCAGTCATTTTGGAGCATTCTGGCGTCACAGACGCCGCGTATTTTGTCAACAAAGATGGTGTTTACAAAGGAGCAAGACGAATTACCAATTGAATCAATTGCGCTGCGTTGGCCGCGTCCTGCGTCTGCCTTCAGCAGACGCGGCGGCGTTACGGTGTTTGTTATAGACCGCCGCCACAAAATAGATAGGCACAGAAGACAATTGTATTTCACTTTTTATACCTACGCTCGGTGGATGCACACTAATGAACTTTTGAGCTGGAACTGTTCGACGAGTGATCCGAGACGCGACCGAGTCTTCGTGTCCGTGAGCGGTGTCTATGTGTGCGTTACTCATGCGCGCTTTGTATGTAGATTGACTTTTGTACTTATCTATTTTGTGATGCCCGCCCCGCTCGTCGCGTCGCTCGCTGCTAAGACCGAAGCCGTGACCAAGCCATTTATGTTGATCCCTAAGTATATTCATACAGAGCTCTGTATTTACCCTTCATTGAACATTATGAATTTTATAACAAGCGTTAGCCAGCATAGTAAGGATATCCTGAGCACTTATTATCCTATACAAAGACTAAAGCTTCCTTTTCAGCGATATTATTAATTAATTTTCTCATACGAGGATTAACTAATAATTCCGCGTAACGTATTAAAATATACCCGGATGGTATCATTTCGTTGAATTTCAAGGGATTTTAGTAATCCTGACTGTAATAATGCTATTATAAATTTTTGCTTTTAACCTACTTTAAAAACTTTATGTTGGTCCGACCAGATCCGCACCGCTCTGGACTCTACGATGTATAATGCCCTTCACACCGCCAGAGACAGGAACAGATGGAGGAATATCATAAAGGATAGAGTGATGAAACAGGGAGGTCACGACCCTCAGTATTGAGGAATACGACGCAAGGAGGAGGAAAAACTTTGAATGGTCGGTGGGGCTCAAAAGGTTCTGGAGAGATGTTTATGTATTAGAAGACGCAGCGTTTGAAAGCCTCTCACAAAATGTATCTGGTGAGGGTCACGGGCATCCGATGGATATGAGAGACGCAAGACTAGTGGCGACACTTGGAGTAGGTCCAAATCCAACGGTGGACATCTTTCAGCTGAAATGATGATGACGATGATAAAAAACAAAAGCAAATCAGGTGTTCTATGCCACTTTTTTCATTTGTTCCTCCCGTTTCATAAAAGGGAAGATATATGTATAAATTTGGGATTGTGACCAGAGAGAGTTCAATGACCTGTAGTTAATAGTGGGCGTTGCGTACAAAGTACCTAGTGGTCATTGAACTCGCTAAGCTGACTTTTTCTTAAAGAAATTAATTTCGTACATGCGTAAATTAATATGAGTTTTGAAAAAGAAGTACTTTATTTTTTATTTTATCTTTACAAATCGATAGTGTTTCATGTACCGGATCGACCCTCCACGGGATTAAAGCGATTAAAATTTAGCGGTGTATATGTACTTTGCGACTTAACCTTTCAATTGTGATAATGACAGACACAATTGAAAGACAATAGGTGCGCGAACGCCGGCGTTCGCTTGGGGTTTAATGAATTAAACGGCCATATACCTATCTTGTTTCCGATAACACAGAAGTTTGATTTTAGGTACAGAACCCTAAAAATTTGTCAAAATTACAAAGGAATTCTAGTTCCACTATTTTTTATTATTCTCAAACAGTTAACTATAAATTAATCTTCGTGATTCGTATTATAATATATTTATGAGTTTTTTTTACAAAGCAGATTTTTGTGCAGTCGTGCGGAAGGCTTCTGATAACCAGCCAAGTATCACTGCCCATTAGTGAGGAAATGACGTCATTCTCATTATGACACCCTTCAATTAAGTTACTGAGGATAATAGGGATATCATAGCACAAAAAAAAACAATAGAAAATCTACACTAAAGAAATAAAGTTTGTTTTGATTTTTGTTTGTAGGAGGTAATATCTGAAAGTGCTGGGCGGATTACAATTTTTTTTTTTCACCGATAGAAAGCTGCTTTATTCATGAGTAACATAGGCTATATTTTATATACGTTATACTAACTTTTGTACGCGGGCGGAACCGCGGGCAAAAGTTAGTGTTTAATCATTACATAATATATAACCGCCAGCGCGTCTGTCAGTTTGAACATGATAAACTCAACAACTACTGACTGGATTTTCATTCGGCAAAGGCCTTACTTCACTCCTTCCAACGATTACGGTTCCTCGCTTTCTCATTCTGATTCTTAAGGAAGCCATCCAGTAGCCTGATTCACGTAAAGTCAAACAAGCCAAATATCGTTGAAGTTTTATAGTCGTTTGATCGAAGTCCTATCCAAAAGAGGTATTTATTATTATATTATTATTATTATTTCCAGCTACAGCCCACCAGGATAATGAAATACAGATATTTTATTTTTTAAATCGGTTCTTCGACCACACGACTTTAATACTGGATTGTGATGGATGTGAATACGGAAATGGTCTAAACAACTAAATCGCTACGATATCGGTTTCGGCTTCACCTTTCATCCGCCTTGAATTGTAATAGAGTGCGTCTACTGAAAGCGTAACCTGGAGTTTTTTTTTTTAAATTAAATTGGCAACATTGTTTTGCCGAAAAAAATCACGTCAAAGTCTATGATCGCAATTGTCAGTTTTGTAAACAGATATTTATTTTTCAAGAATAATTGCTTAATTATGGGAAAAACAATAAACAGTAACATGCGAAAACTGCTACACACTATGGTTAATAAGTTCAAACAAAAACAAGAAGAGAAAGAAGGTGTTTTCAATGAAAACCAACAATGTTTACATACGATTTCAGATTTTTTAAGTTAGTATGACGTTATAATCTTGATCCTTGACGACTAATATTATTAGTTATATTTAGGATATAATGATAATTGGTTTTTCTTATATTTTTAGATAATCTGACATTTTGCGAATATCATAATGGATAAAAACATCAAACACAAAAGGCTTTTGGTGAATCGACTTAATCAAAAACACATGCTGTGAGTGGTAGAATGCGTTCAAAAGCAGTTGAGATGTAATGAAAGATTTGCCTCACTTTATCTGATAGAGCATCAAAATCTTCAACTGAAGTTAAAATTGCGAAAGTGAAGGAAATAGTGACTGAAATCCTAGTTCAAGTTTGAGAGCTGTTGAACTTTTTGTGTCTCACGAGTCGATCCGTAGCATTTGAAACAATCATTGGAGTATATAACATGTTCCCACTTGACTAATCCCAAAAGATCTGAATTTTCTCTATGCTAAAACGAATCGATTCCAACCCAACAACCTTGAAACACATTAGTGTTGGCGAGACGTGATGAAGTTGAAATCATGTTGACATGTTGAAGGTAAATAAAGAATATTATTTGAATATATAGCGCCATTTTTTTTCCGATTTGAAAAATCATCCTATGACAACCCCCGCTCTCGGGCGGAGGCGGAGATAGTGTCAGACTCTTACTGACTAAAAAACCCATCCCGTTCCTTCAAGCCTTCATACCAGGGCTCGAGCAACCTTTCGGATAACCCTGGCCCCAGTAGGCTTCGACCCGGCTGGGCCCCTGCTGTTACTGACAACTCCTTGAGGCCCGCGGGAACAGTGCGCGCCGTTGACGACTTGGGCTTGGTCCGGACAGTTACCAGACGGCCGGACAGCGAGCTACCCATTGCTCACTGTCCGCAAGCCTGTGCCTACGGTGGCCGGAAATCGGGATCAGTATCCCGGCGCTGGCGGCGGCGGCGATAACGCCGTTGCCTGATGCTTGGAGCGAGAGGTCTCCGCCGCCGATCGCCCCCACGAGGGCACGGCGATGATCCGCCCAAACGGAGCACACCTCGACTGTGTGCTCCACCGTGTCCTCCGGGCATTCCGCACAGTGGCGACACCCAGGCGTCACTTCCTCATGAATCCGGTGTATATACCTCCTGAACGAACCATGTCCGGTGAGGACCTGCGTCATGCGGAAGGTAAGAACGCCGTGAGGTCTTTTCAGCCACGCCATATAGCGACATTTGAGATATCAGATAAAATAAAATAATTTGGGATAATAACTAACATTTTGTGTGTTATTGACCTTTACCATACAACCACCAAATAATTAAGTCTACACACATGTTTTTGACTAGGACTAACTATTATACAATTGTTATAAATACAAAAAATACTCTAGTATCAATACTTTTTTCTCCTACTATTTCAATAATACCACATTCAAAATTTTTGGTTGTAACCTCCTTTTCTCAGGTCACGCTTTCATTAGACGGACTCTAATCATCTTTTTGGTAACTTGACAAAGTCATTATGACCTGCAATAAAAAAGGAATATATACATAAAAGTACATACATTACTTACTCGAACATTTACATGGTTATTAGATACTATACATTTGCGATACATACAATACACATAATTACACTCACTGGGTTTCACTGTTACATATTATGTTAGGTATGTTATATATTATTTATTTTTTAGGTTTCACTGACACAATCATAATTTTTCTGAACATAATCTGAAATATTTTTTATTTTATGTTTTTTCTTTTAATACCCGAAGTTTACTTCTTTATATACATATTTGGCTGAATGCAATACAACATACTTAATGATTCAACAAAAACACAAATTAGAAATTATATAAACCCATTTATCAAAAACCCTCGCTCACATTAGCACGATACAGTTTGACCTACAAGTGTCGCCGGCTATCATTTATCAACACATAATGTAAAACCGTTGTAATATGTGTGTCAGTCGCAACTATGGATAATACGGTAAACCGAAGTGGGCAGGGACCTTTGTCAAAATTAACTGACTAAACACCGTCATTTTTTAAAGACTAGTTACTGGGTATTGAAGTTTTTAACGAGACAACTTCTTCGCCTTGAAGACACCTAAATTATAATCGGACGGGAAGACCTAAATTACTTAATTAGTTACTTTAGTTTGATAAACTTACAATGTAAAACTTATTTTATTTATTATTTTCTTTATTTCGAGCTTTAGTAAGCTCAGTAGTACCATTTGTGATTTTTAGCATAATAAGTAATCTCTAATTTGCTTTTGCCCGCGGCTTCGCCCGCGTGGCATTAGATACTTAAGGAATCGGAATAAAAGGTGTCCTATGTTCTTTTCCATGTCAAAGGCTATATACATGCCAAATTTCATCCAAATCCGTTCAGCCGTTTTTGCGTGATTAAGTAATAAACATCGTAACATCCATACTTTCACATTTATAATATTAGTTAGGATTTTCTTTATTCCGAGCTTACTAGCCATTTGTGATTTTTAGCATAATAAGTAATCTCTACTTTGCAATTTGTAACATAAGCTAAAAGTTAAAAATATTGTCAGAAGATTTGTGTAATACCTATCTATTATTTCTTAAATAAAAAATCTCAAGTAGCCAGAAACTTCATAGACACTTAGTCAGAACCTAGAAATGTCTATCTAAATCCACAGATGTCAAACTCAATTTCATAAGTGTTTCTCACGGATTCAATATCCCTTCAATCCTCTAGAGATTTCGCTTGGATCAGTAACGACACTTTGTCTCTCGTTATCATGAATCTACCGCATTTACCCGCAAAAGTACTGAGCTATGACAGAGGCAAACTATCTTGGGACTACAACAGCCCGGGGGAAAATTAGGAGATTAGGAAAAGGAAGCATCGAGACAGGACTTAGGTGACACTTCGGATTTAACCGAAAAAATACTTTGCCCAATAATGTTCTGCCCAATAATGTTTTGCCCAATAATGTTTTTCATCGATACAGGCTAGAGTGGATTACATTATTATATGATTTATGTGAATATGATGTTTCGGCTCAATTCTTCTTATATTTTTGTAGACACATTATTTTCGTGTTCTTATTATTGTAAGGTATTGGATATACTCGTTTATTTTAGGACATTACAAGTAAAATTGGATCTTTTATATTTTGCATGTTTGTTGGCATATCGATTCACAAGCGTTAACGCTGTGCATAAGGCTCTGGGGACCTGGGTTCTGTTACCGGGTCGCGCAAACTACTATTATTGGAAGCTATCTGGAATTTCAGTCTAGACTCTGGATTTGTGACACTGTGACCTGGCACTACGCTCCCCCTCCCCCTCTTATTATTTTTTTATCAAAACTGCATGCATTACAAAATTACAAAGACAAAAATACCTTAAGCAATATCTACCAGTCAACCAAGGTTGATGGAGATATAACATGGCAGGTGCATTAAAAAAAAGTATTATTAAAACATGGGTATGACAATATAACATGGGTATGTTTACCTACAACTATTAACCCCTCGAGCGCCAGAGTTTAATGACCCGGAAAATTGCCGTATTTACGTAAATCACCAATAAAATAAAGAAATAAATTAAAAAAAAATTTTTTTGGTTTTTTCTAGGAAAAATAAATAATATGATAAATATGAAATAATATAATATAGAAACTAAAATTTTCGGCTAAATAAGTTTCGTACAGACGTGTGTACAAAATGAAAATTAAGCGTTTTTCAAGGTCTTCAAGTTGTACAGACGTATGTACAATCGGCGCTCGAGGGGTTAATTGAGTCGCAAGGTAAATGCTACAGGCTAATCGGCAAAATTCAATTTTTCTTGTTGTTAGCTATTTGCACGTTAGTTACGATAGCACGGTAATAAACATGGAGAACGGGTAAAATATACGAGTAAAACAAAAAGTTCATATTTCACCGCCTTTCGTAAAGTATGACATGGGTTTTAACGAGTAAATAGTTTTGTAAATGGATACATGTTACTACCACAAATAGAGTCTGTCTAATAAGTTAAACGACTTGGGTGATTATTAGGATTTCGTGAAATCTGATGTAGTCAACACGGGTTCAATAATTAAGGTTAATTAAGAGATAGAGATTACTAACAGAAGAACCTTATATAAAGTATCGAATAAAATTATTTTTTAAATGATTAAATATTATACAAAATTCCCAAGTCGGTTGACTTATTAGACAGTCTACTTTATGTAAAATTTTGTGGGTTATCCTTTTTAAACCTACTAACACTAGTTTTTAAGATATTATTACTAACAACATATGGACCTCGTCCGAAATAAATGTTTTGTTATTATTATTATATTTAATGACTTCTCCCCCTCAAGGGCGGCGCGGGAGGCGTTTCAGAATTTTTAATGACTAAAATCAACTCCTTCAGTTAGTTTTTGCGTTCTGTGAACACGGGTATCGTTTTCATACTTTTTCTCATGGCCCTAGCAGGCATCAACCCTACTCTATCTTACACCATCTCTTTGAGGTGCACGTAGAAAGTTATGCGCCGCCGTCGGTCCTTACAGGACGAGCGGACGGCAAGCTTTTTTTGAAAAAGTTGCAGTGACCCTAGAACGCAAAGGGTAACTGAAAGAATACAGGTGGATTTTAGTCAGTAAAAGTTCGATACTCCCTCCCTCCACCCAAAGCTGGAGAAGTTATTTGATGATCTTTGAAGTTAAACATTATTATGCAATTGTTTCAAAGGCAGCACAGAGAGCACTCACCAGAGCCAATTAATAGTTAGTGTTGTAATTAAACTTACTAATTGTGAAGCTTTCCTTGGAACACAAAGGTATTGTGTACAAGAGCGTATTCGATCAATATTGATATTCAGCTACGAGTTCCGTTTCTACGCTCGAACTTTGACATTATTTAACAGCTTTCTTAGTTAAGTTACAACTATATATTTTGGCAGATATACCCGGGTACCCAGGTACCAGACTACCTTCCGGCCGTCTGGTACCCGTCCGGCCCTAGCCCGAGTCGTTTACAGCGCGTAGCGTTCCATGAGCATCTCATAAAGGTTTCAGTAAAACCGTAGAGGCCTAGCAGGGCATTGGGTCGACTTCTGGAAAAGTTATCCGTGGTCGAAATAAATATAGGTACCAACTTACATAAACTTGTATCCAATTAACGAACTTCGCGTATAAAATGGGGTGAATAGATACTTAGGGGTGAATAGAGACAAAACTTTAAAGAGTATTTTCTCGAAATTTTAATATTTTTTGCAACATTTAACCTTATCAGTTTATTAATTAATTGTTATTCTAAAAAATCGATGCTCTGTTAGAGGCCGATATTATGGTATCAAAGTGAAAAAACAAACCAAAGTTTTGTCTCTATTCACCCCATTTTACCCGGTACTACGATTTGCTACAACGTCGTAGCTCTTTGTAGCTTCGTAGCGCATGCCGTAGCACACTCGAGTTCAGAGGTTCGATACTTGCCTTTCCACTTTTGATATTGAGATACTCAAAACTATCTTTTTTTTACTGTTTTGGTTTGATTATTAAGTGTCGTGAAAAACTAAAAATTTAATTAAATAGATTTTTTTTTTGTTATTTTTTTTTAGGATTTTTGTTCACCCTCCATAGCAAACAGCGTAATAATTTTTAGCCTATATGTTGATCAAAAGTCACAATACAAAAAACAAATGCAAAATTTGAAAAGAAACGGCTGACCCGTTTAATTTTTTCCACCAATTGAAAACATCACTTAATATTTTTATTACATTTAATAAAGAGATTTCGTTTTTTTTTTTTTTTATCGTCAACAATAATGTATTAATGGATTCGCAAAAAACTACATAAGGACATATTGACTGGCCTGTTGGTCTAGTGGTTAGTGACCCTGACTGCTATGCCGGAGGTCGTGGGTTCGATTCCCACCCAGGACAAATGTTTGTGTGATGAGCACAATCATTTGTTCTGTGTCTGGGTGTAATTTATCTATAATATGTATGTATTTAGAAATATATAAGTATGTTTATCAGTTGTCTAGTACCCATAACACAAGCTCTGCTTAGCTTGGGACTAGACGGCGTTGTGTGATAGTTGTGGAATATTATATTATTATTATATACCTATATAAAAGATTCAATTGGACGTAATGTATTGCTATTCGCAAAGTATAAAATGGTTTTCAATTTAAGTCAAACGAACGAAGATCTCCTTAACATACAAACTCCGTAAAGCTGGATCAAGCAAAAACCATTAATTCTCGCGTTGAATGCTACACTTGGGAGTTATATCAGTATTATATAAAAAGGAAAGAGAGGCATTGGATTACTAGTGTAAATAGTTTAAGAATACGAAAAAGATAAGTGCTTCTTTAATATACTAAAATATAGAGTTTTATATCATACTAGCTCTTTCCCGTGACTTTGCCCGCGTACATAAATTTTATCCTATGTCACTCAGGAATAAAGCAGCCTTCTAGCGGTGAAAAAATTTTAGCAATCGGATCAGTACTTCCAGAGATTACCGCCTACAAACAAAAAAAAAAAAACTTTTCCTCTTTATTACTAGTGTAGATAAGCGACATGGAACCTTAGCTCGTATAAAGAAAGTAGTTTTTTTTTTTCAACAACAATGATATAACTAACAAAATAGCCAGAAAAATAGCAGGAAAATATAAAACTTCCTTTTTTATTATTGATAGGCTCGCGTCTGACCACCATCTCACCTGATGATAAGCAATGAATGAAAAATGAAATTAAAAAAAAATGATGTGGTCGACGATGGAGCGCGCTTGCCTAGAAATCATCCAATGAGTTTTACCGCTCTAGGGGGGAGCAAGAGGGCATGTCAAATTTTTACTGACTTAAACCCAGTATTACATTCTACCTTCTTGGCCTTTCCTTCCCACGGGGTTCCCTTTCGAAAGACAACCTATAGCCCCAGTAGGCTTCGGCCCCGTCGTGAAACACTTCGCGCCGTCAAGACCTCGGGCTCGGTTCGGATGGTTACCGAACGACCGAACGGCGAGCTAAGCATTGCTCATCGTCATCCCACGCCTTCAGTATCTTACTGCTAACTTATGGTTTCTTACAACAAAAAAAAAATGAAGTGGACTGGTAGGATTTACTTATAGCATTAAGTCCACATCTTTACATTTAAGCGCTTAAAGTATTAAACCAATAAATAAAACACAAGTGTCGTAAGCAGATTACAAAATAAATCCACTCAGTATCAACGATATGTATGTTTAAATTATTTCAATTATAAACCTCGGATTATCACGCACAGTTTCCCATCAAAAGCTTTCAACATTTATAAAAAATTGTCTCCCTTTTATTATTCTACATAAATTATCCAAAAAAATAACTGTCACATTAAAAATAAGTTTTCGAAATATTGCTTCACAGATTTTTACTGGAAACATTCCAAGTCTGTCATTTTCCGCTTGTTGTGACGGAATTGATCTTAACTGTCATGTTTAAAATGACATTGACATTATTTTTGCTGCATTCCTGCAATCATAGCACAGTCTGTAGTAGAGAGGTTGGGGAGCAGTGGTGGCCGAGTGGTAACAGCCCTGACTTACGAGGTGAAGGTCGCGGGTTCTAACCCAGCCAGGCGCATCACTTTGTGTAATTTATTTCATCACCACTGCACACAAAACGGTGAAGGAAAACTTCGTGAGGAAACCGGCATATACTAGAACCAAAACATTCGAAGACATGTGACATCAACCAACCGCACTGGACCTGCGTGGTCGACTACGGCCCTTTCCCTCTCCTAGAGGAGGCCTGAGTCCCAACAGTGGGAACATTATAAGGCCTACTATGCTATGCTGTAGTACAGAACACTAAGTACGGAAGTAAATCTATACAATGCGCGTTCGTGTAATGCACACATAGACACCGATCACGGACACAATATCTCGGAGTGCTCGAATCAGTGCGAGCGTGAGTGCGTCCGCTTTTTGTACAATTGAAATGAGTTTGATTTCTCTACCTATCTATTTTATATCTGTAGTATTACCATAAGTTTCAATATGCCATGGCAACTCAGATATAGTGTAACTGACGGCACGCGTTCGCCTGCTTGACACGGTGTATCTATCATAGCAAATATTTTGTACGGAACCCTTTTATTGCATAGCAACACAGCTTTTAACGGCGAATTTCTCAAATATCCACACGACATCATACGAAGATTTATCGATATGTATCGTACTACAACATTGATACGTCACTTATCCCAGGGTAAATAGAACTCGTGTAAACAACCCCGAGGCATCGAATTTAATCTACACCAAAAACAAAAGCAAATCTGGGCGTGAGAACCTAAAGATTTACAAATACAAATATCGGTAAACATTCGTGCACAGACAGTTGAAATTGGAGCTTAATCAAATTAAATACAGAGAGTGGAATAAGTAAATTAATGTTACTGTGGTGCTAATTCTTTGGAAGATAAACTTCTGCTTTATAATCTTGTTGATTAACAGCAATAGTTAAAGCCACTAATTTTGTTATTAATACAAAATAGAATACTGTATTAACCACACTAAGATTGAAAAAACAAAATGTATGTGTTATAACTTTACGTTATTATAACATATAACTGCTTTCGTCCCTACGGTCTTTCCGTCTGATTATAATTTGGGTGTCTTCAAGGCTAGAGTGAATAGGCTGTTAATAAACTAGTGCGCCTCACCATCAACGATTGCATCACTGCTTACCATCAGGCGCGATTGCAGTCAAGTACTAGTTTATAACAGATAAAAAAAAACATACTTATAAGAACTCAACTTTTGCTGGGAGAAAACTCATTGTTGAGTTAAGCTCGCCTTTGTACATAGACTGTCTGTATCGCCTTTTTTTTGTACAATTATAAATTAAATAAATAATATACATATAAGAAATCAAACTATACAAACTGAAAATAATGCGCACGTACAACGTGTATAAAAAGACAAAAAAATCGTCTTAAATTAACAATATAAAAAACTATTTTCTATCAATAAAATATAAAATAAACAGCTTCAAACCTATCACACACTGGCAACTCTGAGCTTTCAGCGATTCTGTTGCCACTAATTCGATGCATGGATACGGCTGACTTTTTACGCTAATATAGTATGACTTTTTTGACGCTAACGTCAACGTAAATAAAACAGAGATTTACTTATATAAGAAAGTTATGAATATGTTAAACGTTACCTACATATTGTTTCATTTTTTCCCTGTCAGAAACAAAACCCCGAAATAGGACATTGTAACGAACTTCCTTAACTTACCCATATTTTATGCAAAAAATATTCATACCCGGTGAAATCGAAAACATTGGCATAACTCGAAAGGTTTGACAACGTTTATTACAACAGTTTAGAACTTTTTGTTGTGTTTTTACGTCGAGAGACAGTCTTCTCTATTCTCGCCTAGAATTGCGCCAAACTGATTAATAGCCACAAAGTGCTATTTTGCCGCTAAGTACCGATATTTTTTAATAATTGTAATAATCGTTTATTAAAATACAGTTAAATCATTAAAAATAATGTGTACATTAAAATTAATTAACTAAAAATTAGTGTACATATTATTTTTAATTATTTACGTGTATTTTATTGTTTAATTTGGTTAATTATTGTTAACTAATTTAAGTATTTTTTAAATATCGTTTATTAATAACAACAATGTTATTTTAACAGGTATTGAACTGCAAGCAAACCGTTATTAATTGATATAATTTTTTAACTGCGTTTGACTTCTATTCCACCTGATGGTAAGTAGTGATGCAATCGTTGGTGGTGAGGTGCACTAATTTATATATTCAAGATATTTCACAGATATTCAAGGGGATATACGCCATACATTAAACCCCAAGCGAACGCCGGCGTTCATGCATCTATTGTCTTGCTATTGTGTATCAAATTGACGGTATCTGAAAGGTTAATAATAAATTCCAATGACTTAATTAATTCATTGTGGCTAGACAATAGTTTAGTTTGGACTGGACTGGATGTTATAAGCCCTTTGTTGTGTCGCCTGAAATATACCAATTAAGCCTTAATAGGGTAAAAGGACCCTTGAACCTATGTCATCATGTTTCGTTAACGAGATTGACTGGTTTTGCTTTACAATGTTGGAGTAAATTATTTGTTACAGTTAATTTTGTCTGACGATATAGATGAAATTCAATTAGATTTCAAAAGCAATGAAACGGTTATTGAAGAGACAGTAATTAATGAAATGTATCTTCGTATCAATGAGAGCAATAGTGGTCAATTGGTAGTGACTCAGATATCAAATTCAGATATATTTATTTGCCATCAATGTAGGTACAGATATAAGATGGAACATAACTGAAGGTTTTGGCTACATTCTACCTTATGACATGCAAGTTCATAAAAAGTTATAAGTACATTCTAAATATTATCTTTATTTGAACAACTAACATCTAATTAATAATAATAAAATTGCCGAAAAAAAAACATAATTTAGTAGATAAATTGTCATAAATTTTCATCATTTAAAACGTCATTGTAAGCAATAACATTTTTCTATAAATAATGCCAAATCAGCATTAAATGTAAATTCTCATATAGGTGTTCTTTAAAACTGTGCAGAGTTTATTCTAAATTAGGCTTGTAGAATAAATATCGATACATCGAAATTTTCAATTCGATATATCGATATTTTTTGGCGATATATTTTAAAACGATTTATCGATATCAAATTTCCAATATCGAAATTGTATCAATAACGATATTTTGTTTGTGTTTTTATTTGGTCGACTCAATTTGCTACTTAACTGCTTTTTGATTTGGTACTTATGTTGGTTTTTAAGTTGGCAACTCTATCTTTATAGCAATGACACATGTGACATGTGTCAGTTCACAGTTCAGTAATTTCATTCTTAACATTCTTTTGTGTATCTGGCTAGGCTGTATAGGCTCACCTCAGCTCCCTTTGCCTTCTTGTTTCGTTGGGAACGAGAAAATTAACCAAAAAAAACATTAAATTCAGCAATTGTCCGTCCGTTATCCGTATTATAACCTTAACGCGCGCGTGTTTCTGCATTTGAGTTGATTGTAGTCTAAAATCTAACGAATTCAATCAAAAATCAATTTTAGCATTCCAGTAATATAATCATGTCTAGTCTTATATGGAACTTTTTCAAAAAAATAGACAAACAAACGAGAAAATTAACCAAAAAGTGAAGTATTTTATTATATATTTTTTTTGTATCGTATTGCTACCGATATATCGAAATTTTTAAATAAAAATATCGATATCCATATTGATATTTTCAAAAATATCGATCTGGATATATATCGATACTTTATTGCGTTTCTGACCTCCCTATTCTATATGACGTTGAGATTTTTTTTCTTAGCAGTCTATGTCTATAACTGTAAATTTCATTATTTTTTAAATTCTGATGAGATATTTTAAATTATTCTTCCATATTATGGTTTTGTTTTACTGATTTTTTCCAGAATTAATTATCAATAATAATTTTTATTTATTCAATCGTTAATGCAATAAATATTATATACAAATTACGTACATCAGTTTACCCTCTAGGATACCCAATTTAATAAGGTCCACTTCCTTCCGTTCGTCAGTTTAAAAATTAATTAATATATTCAGTTTTTTAAACTTTTCTATTACCGATGCCAAGGCGACTGAAAAGCGACTGTAAATAAAATACCAAAGGAACTGTAACACCTTAATAGGATCAATTCGAAAGCAACGCGTCTCACCAATTTATTTTCTGTCTGTATACAAATTGCTTAAAAAGTGCCGCGCTTAAGGCCCTAACTCCCGAGCAGGGTCATAAAACAGGGACTTTCTGAAGCCTACTCCTTCGAAACGTCGCGTCGATAAGTTTAAAAAATATATGTGTATTATAAATTCAAGAAAAACATTACATATAATTTTTTTGGATGACTAAGATTTTTACCAAAAAAAAAATTACGGCATGATATTTTTTCGCTTGTTTTCTCTACGCCTTTCAAATGGCTTTGATCTTTAGAAATATATTTACACAAAAATATACTGGCTAAATGTTATTCAGAATACACATAGTTCTTCAGAAATACATAGCATATGTAAATCAATCAATATTTAACAAAGTAAATGGTTTTGTAGGTCAGCGGGGCTCTATGCGGGCGCAAAAGGCAGTAGGAGTATGTGTGCATTTAACTCCATCCAGATATTCAGGGGACTACACGCCTTAATGCGACTTTTACGATGGTTGCCTTGGACACTTGAATAGGTAATCAGGCTGTCTGGAGGACGTCTCCCGTTGCCTCACTGATTTTGTTAATAGGAGCTTTTGTCAATGGTTTCTGTGACCCTGGGGAGCAGAGATTAGCTACACAGCGAGAGATTGGATATAAAAAACTTTTAGGTTTAACTGATCATTAGATAACATTGCTTACTTTAATTATATACAACTCCTTAAAGATCAAAATCTTATTACTAGAAAGGATCTTGTTTTTATTTAAGTAAAGCCTCCATAAATAATTTTCATAAACAACAAATCCCAAAATCTCCGTCAATTTTTGGAAATATTGTACAGGTTATTGATTTTATGAATGAATAAATGACGATCAAAATGGAAAAAACACTGAGCGTATTATTTTCTAGTATCAATTATTGTTATAAATGATTGATTTTATTATGAATTTGCCAATTATGACAAATCATGGACAATATTGCGATTTCTTTTTTTTAACTTTGACTAAAAAAATATGATTAGTAATGGGTACGGATAGAGCCATATTGGTTTTGTAGTAAATAAAAAATAGGTGTGTACAAGTGCCACAAAATAGATAGGTACAGAAGATAATCTAATGTATGTACTTCACTTTTATACCTACGCTCGGTGGACGCACACTAATGAGCGTTTGAGCTGGAACTGTTCGACGAGAGCGAGTCGAGGCGAGATATCGTGTCCGTGAGCGGTGTCTATGTATGTGTGCGTTGCTCGAGAGCGCTTTGTATGCAGATTAACTTCTGTACATATTTATTTTGTGCAAGTGCCACAGAACAGCACAAAGTGAACAAGTGCAGTCTGAAGTGATCTAACATTGTCATAAGTCCTATTAACACCAAATTGTATTTAATTCATTTTATATACATATGTCTGTAAGGTATTTATCTATGGACTAAGATGCCTGAAAATAAATGATTTATTATTATATAGATTAAAATGATTATTATAACTCAGAGCCACATATTCTGATCATTTTTAATGAGATTGACCTGAAAAGCGTGCCAAGAAGATCATAGGCAATGATGCTCTTGTGAAGTCAAAACTCCAAAGTCTTGAGCATCGATGCCGAGTTGCTAGCCTGTCTGTTTTCTATCGTTTAACACTTCGAGGAGTGTGCACTAGAGTTACACAATTTAATTCCGCCAAGTCCGTTCCATCATCGGACCACAAGACATATGGTGTTGCGCCACCGGTACATGGTGGACATCCCATCTATACGTTAAAAGCGTTTTAGGAGTACATTCATTATGCGTGCAGCTAAGGAATGGAATACCCTGCCGAAGTCTGTGTTTTCTGATAGCTATAACCTAAGGGTCTTTAAGTCAAGAGTGAATAGATTGCCTCTAGGCAAACGTGTTCCATCATCGGCCACATCATTGCTTACCATCAGGTGAGACTGTGGTCAAACGCGAGCCTATCCATTATAAAAAAAAAATCGCAAAAAACTTAAGAAAATACTAATTTCGCGTGCTACTTGCCCTGATTATATTTCCACTCACCGTTATCATCCCCCTTTATTAATTTAGAAAAAGTACGCAGCCTCGTTCTTCGCCTCTTCATCTTATTTTTTTAATTAAATCTATAGTCTGTCAGTAAATTGGATTTTGATAAGAAAATCCAATTATCTTAATTTTTTCCTTATTCTATTTCTGAGATGCAAAGACTTATAGGGTAAGCCGGGCTTAAGTATACCCTGTTTTGAAAAGCCCGAGCTCTCACTGAGGCTTAATTTGTCAATTGGCATAAGTCGTCGATTCTCGTACAGGCTTCCACGATTGGTTCTCAAATGAAAATAAAATTCTGACTTGACTTGATTTTTTTCTCCAATAATTATGATTTATAATAATGGCCGTTCTTTCATATATATTTTTTTCATTTTTATTGATTAAAATAATGTTTATTTGTCATTAACACACTAAATCCGTCACTACTGCCACAAAATAGATAGGTACAGAAGACAATCTCATGTACGTACTTCACTTTTTAAACGTACGCTCGGTGGACGCACACCAATGAGCGTTTGAGCCGGAACTGTTCGACGACTGATTCGAGACGCGACCGAGACATCGTGTCCGTGAGCGGTGTCTATGTGTGCGTTGCTCGAGCACGCTTTATATGTAGATTGACTTCTGTACATAGCTATTTTGTGCTACTGCTCTCAAAACGTAAAAGAAAAAATCGTGAGAAAACTTAATTAAGAATTCTACTTAAGAATTCTACTCCTTGGCTGTACGCACAATAAATGTGTTCCCAAAACGCTTTATGCGTATGGGTGGGATGTCTACCAGTTACCGTGTACGTTAGACCCGTACGAAGCGGGGTATATTATGTAAAGATGTGATGTACTAAAATCACGCGGGCAGAGAAATGGATAGCAGCTTGCATTTTAAAAAAAATCCTATAATGACTATAATGCCTTGGAAATTGGGTAGGCCTTTGGTGTGGGATGCAACATGTGTCGACACCCTTGCGCCATCCCATCTTCTGAGTACGGCGGGCTGTGCTGGGGCGGCTGCTGCAGGTGCAGAAAACCTCAAACGGCGTAAATATAATAACTTCATTGGAAGTTATGTGTTTGAGCCGTTTGGGGTTGAAACTCTAGGGCCATGGGGTCCGAGCGCTCATCGAGTTGTCCGGGATATCAGCAAACAATTGGTCGACTCTTCGCGTGACCAGAGGGCTGGACTCTTCTTCAGTCAACGAATCAGCATTGCCATCCAACGTGGCAATGCTGCCAGCGTTCTGGGCACTTTTCCCATTGACATCGATTTGGACGAATTTTTTGATGCCCTGTGAGTTTTTCCCGTTTATCAGCCTTTTTTTACTCGATTGTACATATTATTATTTTAAAATAATAAACTTAAGTTTGTATATATATACCTAGTAATTATTTATAAATTAATTAAATTGTACATAAATAAATGAAATAGGAAGTATTTAAAAAAAAACTAAAAAATAATAATAATAATATATTAAAACAGGTATACCGTACTACAAAGAAGATAAAAAGGAAAAGTAAAAGCAATCCAAAGTTTTTTTGCTAACGGACCCGTGAACCCCGTGAAAGACAAACAGAAACTTTTACGGATCATTTACACGATCGCGCAAACATCGTAGTGTAGCGAAGCCCGTAGACTGTCTGTCGTAGGACTTGCTACGAAATGTAATTTCTCAGCAACATTTGACAAATTACATGGACTATTCTGTATAGGACGTGAGTGCCGTAACTAGGGCGGTGCCAGGGGGTGCCTAGGTACGGGGCGCAGACCCTAATGGGGCGTAGAAACGATTAAACCAAGAACAAATTTTGTACCATTAATTTCATCAGAAATAGCGTATTGTTTTCCATTCTCTCTCGTTCCGTACCATAACCTGAACTAAAGTCGGAAGTTCAAGTCGCCACTACATTTCACAGTAGTGTGCATGATGCGTGCACCATGAACATGGAGACGCATGCACGAGGCAATGGCCGTCGCGTCCCAGCGCAGAAATTCCGATCCCGACTTCCGGCCACCGTAGGCGCGGGCCTGCGGACGGCGAGCAATGGGTAGCTCGCCGTCCGACCGTCCAGAAATTGTCCGGACCGAGCCCAAGTCGTTGACGGCGCATTCATGTCCGGTGAGTACTTGCGTCAGGTTAATTAAACGTACCCAGCTCGAACTTTTTACAGGCGCAGTCTCAAAAACTGGCACCGGTCGTATAAAAGGCTAGTTACGGCACTGTAGGACGGCGAACTGTACTTACCTACCTATCTAGATTCTAGACAGTAACAGCTCGCGCTACGGAACATGACAAGTTAAGGCTTTGTGGTTTAGTACACAACAGACCTATAATTACCGGCACGAATCTTGAGCGCTCGGCGTCAGAGTGGGGATCGGTTTGCGCATTCCATACACTGGCGAGCCAATCGTCGTCGGTGTTAGATACATGCAACAAGCAAAGGGAATGAATCACGAGTGACGTCTATGACACGACGGTGCGGTGAGCCAATCACTGACACTCCCCGCCCCTGCGTCTCACTTCGCACCACTAATGAACCGAATATTTGACTTCTGCGCAACTTGAAGCCAACGCTCAAGATCCGTACCGGTAATTGTAATTTAGAATCTATTCCTTAGGCATTGGCCAATTATTCTGTTATTGTTGTGTCATTTTTGGGGACAGTTTTACGCAACACGTACAAATACAGTTATCAATAAAGTAAAGAGGAAATAATTACTTTCGTACAAGATAAAGTGGCAAAATTACAACGCATCCATTACAAAAGTTATGACGATTGAAATGTAGATTTTGAGTGAAATAGTTATTGTTACCTAGACTACCATTTTTTGAGGTGGGAATTCATCAAACTAGTACTAATACTTCTAACTTCTCCTGCTATGGTTGGAACAAGAAAGAGTATCAGAATTTTACTGAATAAAATACACTTGTGTTTCTTCAGTTGCCCCTTGCGTTCCAGGTCCACGGTAACTCCTTCGAAGAATTCCGTTGGTATGGCAACCTGGTCTACCCTGACAGAGACCTACATAATGTTTTGACTACTACTACTAGGAGCTATTACTTTAGGCACTAAAATAATAGCTCCTAAACCTTTGCTAAAACCGTCATCAAAAACGTCGACGTTACTAAAACAATAAATTCTAAACCTAACCTAACAAGTTTACAGCTCAATAAAAGTAAGCAGAATTTGTCAGAATACAATATGGCGTCTTTAAGAGCGACCAACCCGACATACTTTTCTTTACACATCTTTCTCTAGATTCTTTGGAACCATAAATAACGTGTGGATATTATCTAGGCTATTATTGAAACCAAACCATAAAAACTAATACTAATGCAATAACTTGAGATTAATTATAGTTATACTATATTATTACAGTTAATTAACGAGTTAGATTATTGTTAGATATTAGTAGAATTGACTGAAAGTCTGCTATTTTCAGTGAACATTGGACCTTCAAAATGTACTGTTAAATTAAATAAATTGATCGAGAATCTGAATGACATTTTTTTTTTTCAATAACTTTCTTAAAGGAATTGTCTGGGACAGGTCTCGTGAAATATTCGAGTGAATGACAGAATTACCGAATGCCTACTGAGCGTTCTGGTGTTATCGGTCTTTTTACATTCCATTACATTGCGTTGGATGAAACAACAATGAAGATAGACGAGTGAGGAAGAGTCCTCTTAATACCCTTTTATACCCACCACCTTAATTCATAGAACTCACAGGACGGGAATAAAACTCAACCTCAACCAGTTTCATTATTTGTCTTTCAGTCATATTATTGTCAACATAACATGACCACAAGCCTTAAAAAGGGTCCAACGGTACTCAAAATAAAACAGAACCTGAAAAACTCGTTAACTTTGTTTTATTTTAATAAATACGACCTTTACTGCGGAACTTTTATTTGCCTAAAAGAGAGCGCGCTTGACGACTACCTAGGTTGCCGTGTCTCTTTTTTGAGGTGGGAATTAATAAAATTGTCGCTTTCTGTCAGATGATATAGTGGTCAAGAGCGAGCCTATCAATCTATTAACAATAAAACATAACTTCTCCCGTGCGCTCCACTCTGAAGAGATCTGAAGGAATATAGGTGGACTTTAGCCAATAAAAGTCTGATTTACTGACTAAAACACACCTGTGTTCCTTTATTTGCGGCTATCTCGACACACACACGACTTCCTGGGATGATAACATTAATCTCAGTTTTAAACGAATTGGCTGTCTTATTTATTTGGCAGAATATGAGCAAAGAAACGAAACTTAAAAAAATAATTTAAAAAATATCATCAATTCCATTCTATCTTTGGACCGATAGACATACGGCAATGCGCCACTGGTAGGCATACGGTGGATTTCCTACCCATACAGTAATAAGAGGAATTGTCTTGCCGGAGTCTGTGTCCTTAAGTTAAGCGCAAGCATGCTCTATCATCCAAAATAACATATTTTACACATCCCTAGTATTAGAAAAACACTTTTTCATCTGGGCTTAGTTGTGATTAAAATAAATCTGTAGTTACGAACCAACTTCAAACTAGCTTGGTGATTAATGACTGTGACTTGCCCAATCATAAGGTAACGTGGTGATTGATAGTTCTGTTGTTACTAACTTTAAGCCAGAGTGGTGATTATGATGTGTTGCTTAGCCAACCATAAGCTAACATGGTGATTAATGGTTGTACCTTTACCGACGTGAAGATGCTGAAGTGGTGATTAATAGTTGTGACTTTTCCAACTTTAAGCTAACGTGGTGATTGATGTTTGTGTTTTACCAACCTGAAGCTAGTGTGGTGATTAATGATTGTCTTTTACCAATCTCAAGCTAGCGTGATGAATAATTGGTATGTTCTTTCAGAAAGTTAGGCAATCAAAATAAATTACAATTAACAATAAATGAACAACATGTAATTACAGCAGCAAGCTAGTTTGCATTTGCAAAAGCTTACTATAAAAAAATGATTTTCATTGAAAACTTGTTTCTTGTATTGTACTTTTTTCTAGGGGCGCAGTTATAGAAGCTCGCACCGGGCGTATAAAGGGTTAGTTAAGGTACTGGGAATATCTACTTTAAATTCACCACTCAACCCACCAGGGAATATAGATGTGAGGCTACTTGTGTCTGATGTACTACAATACAACATTGTAGACTGGTACTGCTGTCTTTTACCCAGTATGGCCTCTTTATCATCTTTTACGAGCCCTCAGAGAAGTGTACGACCCTTTTAACTTCATATGTATGGGACCTGACACACCGATCCCTCGCAGTGGTGAAAATATTTTATTCTTCTTTTTACACACATTTTTCCTTTCATTTACATAATATAGAATAGAATAAACTATATTGTACCTACAACAAAATAGAAATATAACTTTTACATAAACTGAAATTTCGTTGGCGGCGATCCAGACTACTTTTATGCGATCTGAAAAAATTTAAAATAAAAAAACGGGGGTTCTCTGCAGTGCTCAACAACAAATTACAATATTTTATATAAAAAAATATTTACATATACCTATTGTGTGGCTGGTAATTAGTGTATGATACTTAAACATGTGATTGTGTTTATGATAAATAAACAACTTTTAGTAAGGGAACAAACCTGAAATCGCAAAAAAAAATCAGCTGTTCAGTACTAAATGTTTGCCTAATGTACTGAACAGCTGATATTTTTTTCGCGAATTCGGCTTTGCTCCCATAATATTTTTTTTTTGTTATCATGAGCACAATCACGTGTTTAAGTATCGTACATTAATTGCCAGTCACCCTATATACGTAAAACACAAGAAGTACATAAACTTACAAATATATCATCATCATCATCATCATATCAGACGAAAGACGTCCACTGTTGGACATAGGCCTCCCCCAGGCGTCGCCACAACGACCGGTCCTGTGCATCACGCATCCATCGGATTCCCGCGACCCTGACCAGGTCATCGGTCCACCTAATATATAACGTAACATAATAAGTCTTACAATGTTCCCACCTCTGAGACTCATGCCTTCGTGCCTCTTCTCTAGGAGAGGGAATGTTATTATATATATATAATTAGTTCTAGGACATGCCGGTTTCCTCACGATGTTTTCCTTTACCGTTTTTAGAGCAGTGGTGATGAAATAAATTAATTAAATTAATGCAGCTGGCTTTTTTTTTTTTTTTTTTTTTTTTTTTTTTTTTTTTTTCGATGGGAAAAATCATCTTATGACAACCCCCGCTCTTGGGCGGAGCGGGAGATAGTGTCAGACTCTTACTGACTAAAAAACCCATCCCGTTCCTTCAAGCCTTCATACCGGGGCTCGAGCGCCCTTTCGGATAACCCTGGCCCCAGTAGGCTTCGACCCGGCTGGGTCCCTGCTGTTGCTGACAACTCCTTGAGGCGCGCGGGAACAGCGCGCGCCGTCGACGATTTGGGCTTGGTCCGGACAGTTACCGGACGGCCGGACAGCGAGCTACCCATTGCACACTGTCCGCAAGCCCGCGCCTACGGTGGCTGGAAATCGGGATCGGAATCCCGGCGGCGGCGAGAGCGCCGTTGCCTGATGCGGTCGGCCTCCTCCTTAGCGAGCATTACTGCTTCGCAGAAGTCGGCGACCGCCTGCCACTCCTCCTCGCTCCGGACCATGGCCTCGACCAAGGCCCGGCGCGAGAGGTCTCCGCCGCCGATCACCCCCACGAGGGCACGGCGATGCTCCACCCAAGCAGGGCACACCGCGATTGTGTGCTCCACCGTGTCCTCCGGGTGTTCCGCACAGTGGCGACACCCGGGCGTCACTTCCGCTTTAATTCGGAACAGGAACCTCCCGAACTTGCCATTTCCGGTGAGGACCTGTGTCATGCGGAAGGTAAGGACGCCGTGAGGTCTTTCCAGCCACGCCTCAAAGAGGGGACTTATCGCCATAATTGTGGCGTGCCCAGCACTGGGTTGCGATAGTCGCTGACGCCATTCTACCATGAGATCCCGCCGGAGCTCTGTCCGCCATGCCGCGACCTGTCGCGGCAGAGGACTTTCACCCCGGCGTTGCATCTCCACGCGCATGTCGTGCATGTGTGCAAGGACTGTTGCCTCCAGATCCCACGGTGGTAGGCCAGCCAGAAGGCTCGCCGCTTCGCGGGAAATCGTGCGGTATCCCCGCACCATCCGAATTGCCATGACCCTCTGGCAGGCGTTAAGTATGGCCGCCGGTTGCTTTTTCAGCAACGGCGCCCACACCGGCGCCCCGTAGAGGGCCATGGACCGAACGATCCCCGCGTAGAGCCTCCGGCAGGAGGCATCTGGACCCCCAAGGTTGGGCAGGAGCCGCTTGAGCGCAGCCCCAGTCCGGTTCAGTTTGGGAGCCAGACGTCGGAAATGCTCCACGAAATTCCACCGGCTGTCGAGGACGAGTCCCAGGTACTTCATCGTCGACCCGACACCGATGTGAACTCCTCCTACCGTTAGTTGGGAACTCATTGGCGGCGCGTTCCGAGAGCGGCGACCGTGAAAGCACATCGCCTCGGACTTGTGCAGCGCCACCTCGAGTCCCAACTCCTGGATCCTATCAACGACTATCGCAACCCCGCGTGTCGCTAGAGCGACCGCCGCCTGGTACGACTCTCCCTGCGCTAGAACCAGCGTGTCGTCTGCGTAGCAAACCACGCTGACCCCGTCAGGGAGGTCGCCCCGCAGCACGTAATCGTACCCGATGTTCCACAAGGGTGGCCCTAGTACCGACCCCTGCGGAACACCGCACGACATCTCCCGACGTTTCCAGTCTCCCTGGTGACCGGGGTAGACAATGTACCTGTCCGACAGGTAGGCCTCGACTACTCGACAGAGGTATTCGGGCACCCGGTGGTACCGGAGTGCCCTCCGGATCGTACTCCAAGGCAGGGAATTGAAAGCGTTGGCAATGTCCAAAGACACTGCCACGACACACCTACCCTGGGACACCGCATCCCCCGTCGTGAGGGCTCGCACGCGCATGATGGCGTCCACCGTCGAGCGCATCCTGCGAAAGCCGAACTGTCCGTCCGAAAGGTCCGGCCCCACCCGTGAAAGGCGCGCGACGAGGCGGCTCGCAATCACTCTTTCAAAGAGCTTCCCCACCTCGTCGAGCAGCACAATGGGCCGGTACGCGGACGGAGAGTCCGCAGGGCGCCCTGGCTTCGCGATGAGGACCAGTTTCCCTGTCTTCCAGCGAAGTGGGAACTGGCCCCTCTCCAAGCATGCGCTGAAGAGCCCTCTCAGTCGAGGCCCGAGAGCCTCCATGGCCAGGACCCAGGCTTTCCCAGGCAAGCCATCGGGTCCTGGGGCGGCGTTCTTGGCACTCAGCCTTTGCACCGCCACTCTCATCTCTACCTCGGTCACCTCTGGAGCATTATCGTCGTCGTCGCTATTGCGGTCCGCGTCAGACACTGCTGGCGGAGGCGGAGCCATGGGCGGGGGGGAGTGTTCCCCTCGCGCAGGGAACAGAGCGCTTACCACACCCTCCACGAGTTGGGGCCGGAGACTCTGAGTCAGCGGGGGAGCCCAGGGGCGCAGTTTCTCCCGTACCAATTTGTACGGGCGCCCCCACGGGTCCGCGTTCAGAGACCCCAGCCACACGTCGCGGGCCTCGAGTTTGGCCCGCTTAATCTCCGCTCGGAGGGTGTGTTTTGCCTCTCTGTAACCTTCGTACAGCTCCGCCTCTCTGGCCTCCGCATCCGGCGGGCGGATGCGGCGCCTGCAGTATCTGGCGTACCGGCGTCGCGCGTGATTGCACGTGTTGCGCAGTGCAGCGATTTCCGGCGACCACCAGTACACCTGGCGCTTAGCACGTCCTGGACGGACTCGGGGCATTGCCGCATCGCAAATTTGCGACATGGCCTCCCGGAACCACTCCGCCTCGACGTCGATATCGACAGGCCTGTCCGGTGCTTGCACCCAGGCCTGTACCGTCGCGGCTTCCAGGAGGAGCTCCCGGTCCATCTGCTTAAGCGCCCACCGCGGACCACAAGGGCTCTGTCGGACCGGCGCGGCCGAGGTTTCGGCGGAGACGTCCAACCGGATGTACCGGTGGTCGGAGTACGTCTCCACCTCCTCCATAACGCGCCAGTCAACGACACGCGGCGACAGAGCGGGGCTGGCGAACGAAAGGTCCACCACTGATTCACCCCGCCTCCGCACCAACGTGGGGACAGAACCCCGGTTCAGGACGACCAGGCCCAGCTCCAAGGCCCAGTCCTCCACCATCCGACCCCGTGTGTTCGTGCGCCGGGAACCCCAAGCCGTATTCCAGGCGTTGAAGTCCCCGCAAACGACCACGGGGAGGGTACCAAACCCAGCGACGACGGCACTTAGCTCCATAAGGGAGACATGGAGTTCGTCGGGAGTTCTGGTCGGGGACAGGTAGACGCCTACCACTGCAATGTCCCCGACCCGTGCTGCCACGCAACCCCGTCCCCTCGCAACAGCCTCGAGGGGCGGGGTACCGGCGGCGGCCGACGAAATTAGCGTCACCGAGCCGTCTAGGTCCTGAACCCAGCGGGGATGGACGTAGTACGGCTCGGAGACGACGGCGACATTGATCGACCACTGCGCCATGCTCTGGAGCAACAGATCCTGAGCGGGGGCGCAGTGGTTGATGTTCGCCTGGAGGAGACGTAATGGTGTCGTTATTGACATTCCATTACAGTCTCCTCCCGAGCCCCCTGTGAGGGCACCGCTGCGGCGGGAGCGGCGGCGACAGCGGCGGCAGCCAAGACGGTGGCTGCTGCGGTGAGGGTGTCAGGGTGGATGAGCCTGACTTTGCCCTTGGCCTTGGCGGGGGGGTCGCAGGACCTGCCCCCAGCCCGGTGGTCGGCCGGCTTGCCTGCAGCCGCACATGCGTAGCAGTGCGGCTTTGCACGGCATTCAACGGCAATGCAGCTGGCTGGATTTGAACATGCGATCTACTAGGTACTAGTAAGTCTTGGCCTTTACCACTGAGCCACCACTGCTCTCGAATATAAAATATACACAATTTATTATTATTATTCTCTTTATTCAATTTTTTTGCATATAAATTATTATTATTATTATAGAACATAACACAGTTAGCATCCCTCATAAAAGTGAAACTTCTAGCCCAAAATGAAACTACAGAAAAGTCCGAAACGAACAAATTCAGGGAAATATAAAATTACATTTGAAATTAAACAACTATAATTAGTTTAGCATGTTGTCTTAACTGCAATTATTATTAAAATATTCCCGACTTTTTAACGCCAGTCAACAACCATAAAATGAACGTTAAATTTTACTGAAATCAGTGTTCAAGCAAAGTTAAACAAGCGAGATTGTAATTTGAATAGTCGTGATGTTTTGCGGGAATGTTCGCAAGAGTCACCACGCCCGTAGAACGTAATGGGCAACTGAAAGAGTGCAAGTGAGTTTTAGTCAGTAAAATTTTGACTCTTTCTCTTGCTCCAGGCAGGCGGTCGCCAACTTCTGTGAAGCAGTAATGCTCGCAAAGGAGGAGGCCGACCGCATTAGGCAGCGGCGTTCTCGCCTCTTCGCTGCCGGGATTCCGATCCCGATTTCCAGCCACCGTTGGCACGGGCTTGCGGACAGTGAGCAATGCGTAGCTCGCTGTCCGGCCGTCCGGTAACTGTCCGGACCAAGCCCAAGTCGTCGACGGCGCGCACTGTTCCCGCGCGCCTCAAGGAGTTGTCAGCAACAGCAGGGACCCAGCTGGGTCGAAGCCTACTGGGGCCAGGGTTATCCGAAAGAGCGCTCGAGCCCCGGTATGAAGGCTAGAAGGAACGGGGTGGGTCTTTTAGTCAGTTAGAGTCTGACACTATCTCCCGCTCCGCCCAAGAGCGGGGGATGTCATTGCATGTTTTTTTCCCACCATAAAAAACGTTACGTTGTCATAACGTAGTTATTTACGTTACGACGACGCAGCGTGCCACGTTACGTTACGTTGCATCGTCGTAACGTGTTTATGTGTTTGAGCCCTAAGCAGTGTAGTTCTATCTTTAAGTCTAGTTTTACGTAACGTGATGTTCAAAGAAGAAAATCCCGTCTCTACTTTACTTTATTAATATGAGATAAGATAGCAACACAGAAACTTAGTGTTGGCAGTAATAGAAGTTGAACAAGACGCGCGCTGTGAGGGAAACATGTGCTAACTTTGTACATAGTTTAATTTGCGAAATACCCACATCCTACATTAATAACTTAATTAGGATTAAGTTTAGAAACAAGAAGTTTGGAATTATATAATCCTGATGAGTTGGGATCGTTTTTGATGCATCCTTGAAGCGCACAGTGTAATGTGAGCTCGATAAATAGATAATAATAATAATAATTTTATTAACACACACACAAGTTAGTAAGAAAATAAAGAAATCAACAATTAGAGTAAGACAGACAGTACACAATAGAAGTGGCCGTGGGCCCCAAGCTAGGCGTAGCCTGTATCTTGGTGGCCCAGGTGATTATCAAATTTTATGCGACAGTACAATTAAAATATATTTTTTTTTAAATAATACTTTTTGTCCGCTAGAGGGCAGCACATTGAGCTTTGTGACACGTCATGTTTCCTATGTTCATCGGGCAATTAAGACGGTTCTAACGATAGCACATTTGATGGGTTCTAATAAGTAGTTTAGGAACTATGAGGGAACAGATGAACACACATTCATACGTAGCCAGCCAAAACTTAGGGTCATTGTACTGGGACTCACCATAGTTCAAATGCTCGCTTGTGTGGTACCGTCGTCGGCCACCCCTGAGCTTGCCACCGAGGTGGCGGCTGGCACTCCTTTATTCCTGACTTCTGCGAAGCAGTAATGCTCGCTAAGGAGGAGGCCGACCGCATCAGGCAACGGCGCTCTCGCCGCCGCCGCCGGGTTTCCGATCCTGATTTCCAGCCACCGTAGGCGCGGGCTTGCGGACAGTGAGCAATGGGTAGCTCGCTGTCCGGCCGTCCGGTAACAGTCCGGACCAAGCTCAAGTCGTCGACGGCGCGCGCTGTTCCCGCGCGCCTCAAGGAGTTGTCAGCAACAGCAGGGGCCCAGCCGGGTCGAAAGCTACTGGGGCCAGGGTTATCCGAAAGGGCGCTCGAGCCCCGGTATGAAGGCTTGAAGGAACGGGATGGGTTTTTTAGTCAGTAAGAGTCTGACACTATCTCCCGCTCTGCCCAAGAGCGGGGTTTGTCATAAGATGATTATTCCCATAGAAAAAAAAAAAACTCCTTTATTCCTATCTTTCAACCCGAAGCTGGCTTGGATGGTAGTTGGTACTAATAGGTGGCGTCTACCACCCCGGTGGTCAATGGTAACTATTTAGTTTCATCTGCCTCCTTCATAGTTATAGTAGGTGCAGGAGTTTATTCGCATTTCGTTTTACGACATTATCAATTGAAATTGAAATAAAACATAACTGGATATCATGAGACAAAGACACAAGACAAAAAAAAAACTAATGTGTCTATTTCATGCAATCGATTAAAAAACAACCATCCCACTTTGCTTTTGCTAAAGAAATTAAAATTCAGTGGCTGGTTTAATTAGGTATTCGCAATTTGTATCCTAGTAGATATTGTAAAGTCAAATCGGTGTAATTTGGTGTCTCAAGTATCTGGACAATACGTGGATTATTGAAATACGCGCGATCTAGGTAAAATTAAGAATTTTACTATAGTATTGACTACCTTAGCAAAGTTTGTAAGCCGGCTGACTCGATACATTTGCTGCCAAATATGCTACACTCGCATGCAGATAAAACTCGAAGTAACTCAAAAAAGATGAATAAGACTTGGCAATATGAACGAAACACTATAGCCTTCCCTTAGGAATAAAAAAAATACTAAACATGCCAGAAGATATACAAGTAACACTCCTATTTTATTGTCTTGAAAATCTTAAGAAAACAGGCAGCACTTATAAAGTGATTATCGTAAATTACTTAGGCGTTACTTTCAGCGTCAGCTGTTTACATGTAAAATTGACAGATTTATACCAAATATTTTTCATACAAACTCCGAAGTTAAGTACTTCGCCCCGATTCAGAATCAATTTATATAAATAACAAGCTATTTAAGCCATGCTTTGGATGTATTTTTATTCAATTATTTGCACTTAAGACCCCATCGCTTCGGGGAATATTGATTTAACCGGGATTTTAACTTGTTAATGGTTTATTGTGCCTACACGAACATAAAATGGAGGGTACAGGCAAAGAACAGAGAATGTCACAATATTTGCATTTTTGTATTTTGTACTGGGTATGGGTATACATCTATGCGTATGGCAATTAATTTCATTATCAATGGTTTCTATAGAAACTCAACACATGCAGTAATAATAAAACTACTTTTAAATTGAAATTATCATGTGTCTACATATTATATCACCATGATATATACCGGCGAAATAATTTACTAAGTTTTATCAAATGAAGCTAATGACCGTAAGTTTTACAAAAAAAAATCGTCATAATTGGAAACTGAATTGACTGGATTTTTTACTACAGTAAATAATCATGGCTTAATTTTTTCTATCTTTGCCTTATGACACATATGACATCGTATTGCAATTCGAGCATTCGAGCATGACATTAAGACATTTCAACTGTCATCCAGCCTAGAGATATAAAAAAACATGACATTAGAATAGAATATCTTGCCGTTCGCTCGAACAAGAATATCTATTGCTTGCAATACAATCTGATGTTTTTTTTTCCAACGTGCAAGTCTGTGTCACGTTACCACTAGAAGTCACGTAGACAAATCAGTACTGTTTGAGTTTATAGATGGAGGTAGGCATGGCAGCTCATCGGAGCCGCCCTGCCACTCAATTTCCTTTAGTTAACGTTGACACAGGAAAATACGGAACACGGAACGATATTCTCTATTGACTGTGGTATTTTCTAACATTCATATTTGTTTTTTTTTATTGAAGAGAAGTGATAACTACTGGGTCAAATAAAAATTATTTAGGAGCTAGTAATTTAGCTGTCAAAACGATACAGAATAAAAAATAATTTATGGCATATATTTTACATCCAAAGCCCTATTTAACAGCATATTGACTGGCCTGTTGGTCTAGTGGTTAGTGGCCCTGACTGCTATGCCGGAGGTCGTGGGTTCGATTCCCACCCAGGACAAATGTTTATGAGCATAATCATTTGTTCTGTGTCTGGGTGTTATTTATCTATAATATGTATGTATTTAGAAATATATAAGTATGTTTATCAGTTGTCTAGTACTCATAACACAAGCTCTGCTTAGCTTGGGATTAGACGGCGTTGTGTGATAGTTGTGCAATATAATATAATATAATAATATATAATATAATACCAGCGCTGCGTTATTTATCTCTTTAAATATCGCAACATATGCTGAGTTAGGCGCCTTTTTAGCCTTGCACCGATTTTAAGGTTATCTTTTTTTTCGTACTAAATTTTCCGGGATTTTCATTTTAATGTAACATAATTCTACTGTATGATACATGTGAGGTACGAATAAACGTTTTGCTTTTTTATTTTCTTTCTATTTATTTATTACAATCTAACCATACAACAATAACATAACCATTGTATGAATGTGTTTTAGTTTTAGTTTCCTTTTTGTATGTGTAATGGTGTACAATAAAGTTTATAAAAAATAAATAAATAACCTCGTATAAAGACTAATAAGTAATTAAATTATATCCTTAGGTAATAAATGTTCTTTATTAAGAACAATTCTAATAGAACTTTTCTTATTGTCTCAATTAAGACGAGCATACTTCGGTCTGCCTTGGGTCTGGAGTGGCGATCGCGTACTGGTGGTACGCAATGGTAATAAGCCTATCACAAGGTGGACCGGTCTGGTGAGGGTTGCAGGAAGCCGATGGACACACAGGGCCGGTCATTATAGCGACACTTGAGGGAAGCCTGTGTCCAACAGTGGAACTTCCTTTGGCTAAAATGATGATGATGAAGGGAAAAAATTGTAGTGCAATGCATTGCACTACGTCTAAATTTATTATTCAACTCTCTTGTAACAGGTCTACTGACAGAAATTTCGTTTGAAAACATATTCCTTAAGTTTTTTTAACGAAAATTTGGACAAAACTGCATTTGCCCAGTCCAATAATAATATTAATCAAACACAAATAAGCATAAAACCAAAAAAGGAACACCAAAACCGAAAACCCAGCCAGTTGACACCGAATAAGTTAACGAGAGATTATTTAAACATCCATCTAGTTCAAACAGTTAGTGGTCCACTAAGCCCGGCCACTGATCCATGCTTAATTAACTATAATCCTCCCACACTAAAATAGTCATGGCGATTAACTTCCGCTTTGTACACGAAACGCGATTATAAGGCCACAATATGAATGGTTTTATCTTGTAAAATTGACATTTACTGTCATACCGCAAAATCTCGTTGAACAGTTGTTTACCGTAAACCAAGATTAACCACGTTTTGTTACCGGAAAATTATATTAATTTTAGATTTTGGTTAACTAGATTTGTTTGAAGAGTTATTGCTGTGAAAATTGTTAGTTTTGTAACCAGGTCACGTTTGAGTATCATTTTATAACGTAGGCGTAGATACAAGGCCACTCAGAAAGTTTAGCAAAAAAAGTTTTTATGTATAAGGCTCGGGCCACTTGTAATTATTTTGAAAACTTCGGTTATTCAAAAGTAAAAAACATCATTGTTCGAATTTTAAATTACCCTCCACATTTTTTCGAGAACCAAATCAAATTATCGTGTCTCATGGATCAGGGGTGCTATTCTCTAAGAAAACCGCCTTGAGCTCAGCGCTGGCACAGCGACGAGTCATGAGCGCAGTACATTGAATTAACAATCCAATGTAAAGGGGTATTGGGCTCACGACTCGTAGCTGTGCCAGCGCTGAGCTCAAGGTTGTGGCATCGAGAACATTTTCATGCGATGATTTTCTACGATTTTATGTGTCCCAAAACTTGATGATGAGTCAGGTGATCGACTTCAAATTGCTTTTATGGATGAAGGACCTTCAAAACAACCATGGCGAGTTCAAGCGCGGTCACCTTACTTTGGAGGATGAACAAAGGAATGGTCGGCCTAGGACGGTTGTCACGAAAGAAAGTGTGCTGGCAGTAAAAAAAAAAAATTCAAGAAAACATTAAAAAATTTTGATTACTAGTTTCTTCTCTTTGACGAGGTATCTGATTTCTATCAAATCAAAAACGTGTATTTCAAATAGACCAATTACATGCACTTTTGAATTTTCAAAATGTCGGTCAGTAAAAAACAAAAAAAAAAGTGAAGCTAAATTGCACGTTCCAAAGCGTAGATCTCTATGGAGAAGAACATGCAAAAAAACTCCATAGACACACTTTTTAAATCATATCATGAGTTACATAAACCTTGATTACATATTTCTTGTTGCTTCTAATATGTGAGCACAATGTAGACAAGTAATAATATATAATTAAAAAAAAAGTAATATAAAAAATAGAAACTGAATTAAGCCACCGGCGGGTCGAAGCCTACTGGGGCCAGGGTTAGGAGCGCCCTTTCGGAGCTCGAGCCCCGGTATGAAGGCTAGAAGGAACGGGGTGGGTCTTTTAGTCAGTAAGAGTCTGACACTATCTCCCGCTCCGCTCAAGGGCGGGGGGATGTCAATGCATGATTTTTTCCCACCATAAAAAAAAAAAGCCGAGAGATGACCAGTCTCAACCAATGACACCCGTTCACGGGCATTTCCATTACGAGACCAAAGCAGCATCAATGCCGAATGGTATACTACAAAATACCTGCCAGAATTTTTGTCTGCAATGAGCAACAAGCGATCGAACCACAGGGTACAATAAATATACAGAGAGAGAGATCGAACAGTGTGGTGGGTCACATTGTATCAGGTGTATCAGCTCACTTTTATTTAGTCAGTAGCCACGCGTGATGGTAGAAAATTACCCCAAGGGAACATACCTACTGCTATTGCAGGACATAGTCTACTCTTGCGCAAAATTTCATTTAAATCCATGTAGCTGTTCTTGTCTGAACAAGTAATACAGATACAAGAGCTCAAACTTTCAGCTTTATAATATTAAAGTACCTACTATTTTTTTATATACCTATTTATTTATTTTTTTTACATATAGTACAGCAAAAATGACTTACATTTTCTACCAGTCAACCTTTGGTTCACTTTGGGTGTCTCAAATGGTCGTAAGGTTCTGGAGTGGCGACCATGTACTGGAAAACTCAGCGTTGGAAGGAGAACTGAGGATCTGGTGAGAGTCGCAGGAATCCGATGGATGCAGGACGCATAGGACCGGTCATTATGACGACAATTGGGAGAGGCCTATGTCCCTCAGTGGACGTTTTTCGACTAATGATTATGATGATGAAACTTTGGGTGCTGGTACAAAATGTGGTAGAAGCAATATTAAAAATTAAACACTTTAATTCAATTCATTTTGGTATCGCCAAGTGTTACAACGGGTGCGGGTAAAAGTCAAACTTTTTAAAATTAGGTAAAAACAACAAAAGTTCGTAACATTTATTTCGAGGGCCAAAGCAAACTCTTTAAAAGAGGACAACAAAAAGTTAGTTAGCATCCTTTTTCATGACTCTCCGCGTTAAAAAACATCATGGTCGAACCCGTAATTATCTAAGTTTTAATTGTCCACACCCTTGCCTCAAACTGTACTGTGAAAGTAACTAAGGAAAAATTGGGTGGCAAATTTACCAAATTTTTTTTTATTAATGGTATCAAAAAATCATCATCACTACAGCCGAAAACCGTCATCTATTAGACATATATATCCAACCTATCTATTAGACATATGGCCAACGCTGCGTTAAGCGGACACACGCGGGACGTCGTGCGTTTGTCGTAAGCAACAGTCCCCCTAGCCAAGTTGCTAATCTGCAATCGTTAACGCTAGACAAAAACTTCAAATGTACGGGAATGACGTCATCTCAACGCTCAGTCACGTGGTCAGAACAAAAGAATTGGCGGCGCGGCCATCTCGAAGCGTTCGGCGCAAGTGAAACGGTTGTAACTTGGCTAAGTTACACACAGACACACAGACACACAGACATGTCTGGTGACCCTAAGTGTCACCAGACATGTCTGTGCGTGTCGTATCCATCAGGATTCCGGCAGCCCACACCAGTACCCCTAGCCAAGTTGATTATTGTAATCGTTAACGCTAGTCGAAAACGAATCAAATGTATAGGAATGACATCATCTCCACGATAAATCACGTGATCAGAACAAACGAATAGAAATTTCGTAGCCAAGTTCACATCGTTCAAAATGATAGAATGAAAATGTTATCGTTTCTACAATGTTCAATGCTACGTTCTTTGTTATACAAACGCTACATTGTAGAACGAGCGGCAGACTCAGGCGCGTCAACATGGCTACCAACTTATCATTTTCTACAATTGCTGACACCGAGGCGTGACCAATTGGAGAACAGAATTCGACACGAATCGTTTGTAACTTGGCTGGGGGGCTGGTAATCGGTCAGCTTACTAACACTACGTCTTTCAGTACGCGGTCGCTACTCAAAAACCTTTCGGCGTCCCATCCGGATGGATGGATGGGAGGCCGAAAGGTTCCATCCATCTTTCGACCATTGTTCTGCGAGTAATGTGTCTACATTATTTTTGTGTTCAAAGTTAACTATTTAAAAAACCGCAAACTGAAAGTTTTTTAAATCCATTCCATATTAAGTAAATTATCTTTCAAGTTTGGTGAACAGGTAAAGGGTGAATAGACTAGTACAGTATTGACAGACCAGTTCGTCTAGTGGTTAGTGGCCCTGAGTGCTATGCCGTAGGTCGTGGGTTCAATTCCCACCCAGGACAAATGTTTGTGTGATGAGCACGATCGTCTCTTCTGTTTCTGGGAGTAATTTATCTATTTTTATGTATGTATTTAGAAATATTTAACTATGTTTATCAGTTGTCTAGTACTCATAACACAAGCTCTGCTTACCTTGAGACTAGACGGCGTTGTGTGATAGTTGTGGAATATTATATTCAAAAAAACGTTGGCTCTAGATCAGATGGATTAGCTCTGGTTTATCTTCCTTTAATTAATTACTTAATATCTAGCATCACTTATGTATTACCATGCAAATTGCATAGGCAATTTCATAACACACATCAAAGGTCTACATTATTAAGTAACAGCTTTTGTCTGCGGCTTCGCTCGCGTACATAAAATATAGCCTATATGTCACACAGGAATAAAACAGCTTTCTAAGCAATCGGACCAGTACTTCTAAAGATTACCTCCTACAAACAAAAATAAAAACTTTACCTCTTTATTATATTAGAGTAGACAAAAAAAACATACTTTTACAATATCCCATACAATATACTCACTATAATATAAGTGTAGATAGTTTGATTTCCAAGTTTATGTCTCTGCCGGAAAATCACAAACCAAAACAGGATTTCGAATCGAAATTTGGTTTGTTTGGGCAGGTTAAACAGATTAATGAATTGATAAATCAATTCATTCATCTGTTTAACCTTTGTATACTGGACTATTACGGGATTAACGTCCATCTCATCATCATCTCATCATGAATTGAATGCAATTGAATACCAATATGTTACCATTGTAAGCTAATGCTTCTACCAGCGGTTTCATCCGCGTAAGTGTCAATTATTGCGGACGCAAAGTCGAAGTCGAAGCCAAATAATGAGTAACCTGTCTTTCCTTGGGGTTCAAGCTGATCTCGAACCAAATTTCATTAAAATTGGTCCAGTAGATTAACTGTGAAAAAGACAGGCAGAGTTACTTTCACATTTAGGATATATTAGTATGGATGTAACGAAAGCCCAGATAGACGGGTAGGTAACACGATACCCCTTGGAAAGACTTATTAGAATTTTCCCCTGCAAAATGTAATCATACATCTAAAAATAAAAAAAATCTCGTCTCGCATTTAAAGATTCTTACCTCAAAAAAAAAATGTTGCACTTTTGACTATTCACTACAACGGTAAAATCTAACGTAAAGCGAAAGAAACTGTTTAATGAATTCCTTCCTAAAAGAGGGTTTTTTGTCATGTTGAAAATCGACCCGGGCTCTAACTACTAAGCCAAAAGCAGATTTCTAAAAATGCAGTCCCTATCAAATAAATTACCCACAAAAATCCGCCAAAATTAATTCATACCATTATCGCTTCACAAATGTCAATCGTTAGTATCTTCAATATCTTTCAATCTTCACGAGAAAACTGGCCGTCAGCGGGAGGCTTAATAAATTGTACCCCAAGAAAAGGCGAGATAAAAATAAATCTTCTAGACGTCTCTAATGCCTTCAGGAAATCATTTAGTCCGATCGCTATCTGGATTGAGAGACGCGGCAGCTGCGTGTCATCTTATGTGCCATACTAAGTACGGAGGATGGAAATAGTACATTTTGATAAAAGTGGAGAAACTTTGTCATTATGGCCGAGGTGGAATTCGCACGAGCCACAGGCGAGGGTGTTATTATAGCTGAGTGCTGCAGTGACTGTCCATGTGTATCAAACGGCGTGCTCAATACACTCAGGAAAAAATAAATAAACGATGCTTGGCACGGTAATTTTTTCAAACATTCCCGCCGACAGTTTATGATGATTATCACACTACCACGCCTCACACTACTTCACACAGGCACGCACTCTTCTCATATATTTTTTCTGTGTCTGGGTATAATTTATTTATAACTAGCTGTGTCCGTGACTTCAATCGCGTGGACTACAGGACTTTGAATTTATTTATTTCCAAAATAAAAGTTGCCTATTTTATTCCTTATTACATCAGCTACCTGCCAAAAAAGTCCCATCAGAATCGGTCCAGCCATTTCAGAGATTAGCCGGAACAAACAGACAGACAAAAATTGTAAAAAATGTTATTTTGGTGTATGTACCGTATATATTTATATTCATGGATGTAACAGACACTCCAATTTTATTTATATGTATAGATGTATATGTATGTATTTAGAAATATATAAGTATGTTTATCAGATTTCTAGTACTCATATTACAAGCTCTGCTTAGCTTGGGACTAGACGGCGTCGTGTGATACATGTGGAATATATAAAAAAAAAAATGCAAAATCACGCACGGCAATACGATACTCAGTGTGCCATACCTTGCGTGTCACCCCGCACCCACGCGCGTGAGTGCATGTTTCGCCGCATGTATGCGCGTGATCTTTTTCGGTGTGTTGGACTGTGCATGTTTTCTGTACAAATGGAGGTACTTACAAGCAACGTTGAGACACGCATTCACGCGCTACGCTGCGTGGGCAGAGTGATAACGGCCCAACTTTACCCTGAAAGTAGAATTAAAGCCAGTACAGTAAGCATTTAACTAATTAGCTACTCTGAAACTGACACCGCATACGGTGAAATGAACATAGCAACGCCAACAATCCTCTCTGTCAACTAATGACTAAATCGTCAGGTTTCGGATATATTGTCGGTGACTCGGTCGAGCCACGCCCATTCTATTTCATTACGGCCTTAAATATCTTCCATTAGGTAATCTATATATATACATACATCGATCCGTTGGTTTTATCTACACTAATATTATAAATAAGTAATTTTTTTTATTACTAAGGAGGTAATCTTTGAAAATACTGGTCCGATTGTGAAAATTTTTTCAGTGATAGAAAGCTACTTCCTTTTTTATTTATTATATGTATATAAACTTGACTGCGATCTCACGTAATGGTAAGCAGTGATTCAATCGTTGATGGTGACATTGGCTATATTTTATGTATGCAAGCGAAGCCACGGGCAAAAGCTAATCCCCACATAAAGAACGTATAAAAGCGTGTCTTAGGTACAATCTGTTTACATGTAGTGGCCAGATCTTAGAAATTGATCTCTTTATGATATGGCCCACTACAGCTGGCCGGATATGATTTTAAACGTTAAATTTTGATGATGTTTCAGTCTCCGTTTGGCCTACTTTCTTTAGACCTCTTATTATCATTGAAATCCTACACCAATGATATGGTTCACATCAATAGCAAAGTTAAAAAAATATATATAGTAACATATGGCATTAATTCCGCCTTTGTAAAGTGTAATGTGCATAAAGCATTAAGGGCCTGTCCGCACAGCGGTATTTCACCACGCGGTCTTTTTTTCGTTATTCTGTAACATCTAAGGGCCTGTCCACACAAATAAATCCGCGCGGAAAATATTCGTGCGGATTTATTTCCGCACCGCACGGCGTCAAATCTGCAAGAAATCACAGAATTTTTTTATCGTGCGATTTTTTATCGCCTGTGTGGAAACTTCCTTAAGATTCAATGTGTAACAGAATAACGACAAAAAAACCGCGCGGTGAAATAGCGCTGTGCGGACAGCCCCAATATTAAATTTAAAAAAAAATAAGGGTAGGCACATACATGAATGCCATATTATGGTATTGCTGTCAAACTTGTACGTTAGACATAACAAAAATAAATACTAACTTTTTTAAATTTCACAACTTTTTCCAACCTAAGTTCGTGGTAGAAAACCTTTGATTCATCAAAAACCACTGAAAAATTACCTTGTAGGTAAGGGTTAATTAAAAGGTCCCTGAAAAAATATTTATCCTCAATTACGTTCACTTCGTGGCTGGCTCGTCACAACTCCTACCCTCCGGTGACCATGGAAAAGTTTTAATACAAAATTAAGTTGAGAAACTGATAAACACGGATGAATTTTAAAAAATAAGCAAGGATATTTTTAACGGTGTTATTATTACTAAAAAAAATATCACACACAACAACAACAAGGAAAACAACACAACACGTGTGGAGAACATTGGAAGGAGTGGAGGGAGGCCTTTGCCCAGCAGTGGGACAGTATGGGCTAGATATAATAATATTATTACTAGCCCGTATTGTACCATCATCACCATCATCGTTATTTCAGCCAAAAGACGTTCACTGTTGGACATGAGCCTCCCCCAAACGTCGCCACAATGGACGGTCCTGTGCGTCTCGCATCCACCTTATTCCCGCGTCTCTTACCTGGTCGTCGGTCTACCTTGTGAGAGGGCTTCTACCGCTGCGTATTCCAGTGCGCGGTCGCCATTCATATTACAAAATATTATGGTCCCACTGCTGTGCCAAAACCTCTCTCCGTTCCTTCCAAAAATCACGATTTTTCACTTTTTTTTTTTCCTAAATTTTAAAGAAGACATCCAGGTCGTCCCAGCTACAGCGCGCACTGTTGCTGCGCGCCTCAAGGAGTTGTCAGCAACAGCAGGGACCCAGCCAGGTCGAACCCTACTAGGACCAGGGTTATCCGAAAGGGAACTCGAGCCCCGGTATGAAGGCTAGAAGGAACGGGGTGGGTCGTTTAGTCCGTAAGAGTCTGACACTATCTCCCGCTCCGCCCAAGAGTGGAGGTTGTCATTGGATTTTTCCCACCACAAAAAAAAGGTCGTCCCAGCTAATCTCCTCCTTGGTCTGCCGCGTCTCCCTGTGTCCCTGTGTTTGGGCACCAATCCTGAGTTTACGAGCACACAGCTCGGTCGTATATGTACTTACTTTAAAAAAAATATGTTTTATTAACTTGTCTATAAAGTTTTTTCATCGTGTATGACACGCGCAAGGATATTTTTTATCTTTGATATACTAGCCTCTATTTTCCCAAATCTGGGCAAAAGCCAGAGAGGCTTTTTTTTTTCTTTTTCTTCCAACGATCACAATTTTTCACTTCTTTTTTCTCATTCTTAAAGAAGACATCCACATCGTCCCATCACCTTCTTGGTCTGCCGTGGCTCCGTATTCCTGCGTCTGGGCAATAATCCTGTGTCTTTTGTCTTAGGAACAGAAATGAAAAAATATATTGATTACCTTAGATAACATCACAATCGGGGCTACGGGATTATTCGAAAAGAGTTACTTCGGCCCTGAACGCAAAAAGTAACTGAAGGAACACAGGTAGATTTTAGTCAGTAAAAGTCTGACACTCCGCCTCACTGGGGGTTGTATCTTAGGATTTGTCCTAAGATTTCAGGAGTTTTGGACTCTTAGGATTGCGACTGGATTTAGCAAACATGAAATCTCAGGATTTTAAGAATCCTAACTAATATTATAAATGTGAAAGTATGGATGTTTGGATGTTTGTTACTTAATCACTTAATCACGCAAAAATGGCTGTATGGATTTGGATGAAATTTGGCATGCATATAGCCTTTGATATGGAAAAGAACATAGGCTACCTTTTATTACGATTCCTTAAGTAACTAATGCCACGCGCATATTCAATAAAATACAGCTTACAAATTAAAAGTTAAACAAACTAAAATTAATCTTCCTTTGGTAAAGGGCACCCCTCCGCCCGTTGCCAACCCCCACGCTTAGTGCGATATGTAAGGCGTGAGCGAGATCCGCAGTGTACTCGTATATAAACGATAAAATTACGACTTTTTTAAATTGTTAAATATTTTTCGAGAGAAAATTCTCAAACTGTAAAAATCTCAGGATTTTTCAATAGAAATCAGGCCTTTTCTCTGGACTTTTGATTATTTCATCTGGTAAGTGAAATACTTTTCAAGAGAATATTCTGAAACTGTGAAAATCTCAGGATTTCAATAGAAATCAGGCCTTTTCTCAGGACTTTGGATTGTTTTATCTGATAACCCTAGTCTCACTCCGCTTATAGCTAGATTCTATTTGACGATTTCTCAGCTCAAACAAAAAAGGTAACATCAATCAAAATTCAATAGACCCGAAAGTTCGAATTTACCACGTCGAAGCAACAATACCAATAGCTTACATGCAAGGAAAACATTACAATATACCTCAATAAACTTCCATTTGGCATCGTGATTTGAACTATAAAGAAGGCATTAACCGTACCAGGGAGGCACGCTAGATCAAGATAAAGAAAATAAAGCAATTTATTTCAGCTTTTGTAAAATAAGTCGGATTTTAAACACTGTCACAGTGTTCGATGCCATTAAATTTAACAAAACTGTTCATAACAATAATTTATCGTTTGCGTGATAAAGAAAATGTAGCTGTATTTTGAAATAGACAATATAGTTTTGGATTTATCTGTTTAAGTTAGAAATCTAAGTTAAAAGATATGATTCAAAAAGAGAAAATGAACACTAAGCAGATCTTTGGTACCATAGCAACATCATCATCTTTCTACCCTTGTCCCGTGTTATTTAGGGTCGGCGCAACGTGTTCTCTTCCATTTTGTCGTGTTACCTATCATGCTATCACTGATTCTCTTTTCTTTCAAATCACTCATCACACAGTCCATTCACATTTTATGGCCTCCTTCTCCCTCTCCATCTAGATGTATAAAATCTACGAATGAACTAAATTAGTAGAGTTTACTCCTCTTCACTTCACAGACTCTAATCGTTTGTCTTGGCATGGTCATCATGCCAAGACAAACGATTAGAGTCTGCCTAATAAGTTAAACGACTTGGGTAATTATTAGGATTTAATGAAATCTTATGTAGTCAACATGGGTTCAATAATCAAGGTTGATTAAGAGACAGAGATCATCGTTTATTAACAGAAGAACCTTATTAAAAGTACCGAATATTTGTATTTTTTAAATGATATTTATTATACAAAATTCCCAAGTCGGTTGACTTTATTTTTATTAGACAGACTTCAACATTTCAGTCACTGGCGCCACTTTCAAACTTCCTCTGATATAGGTACTCATTTCTCACTTTTTCCATTCTCGTCACACGCGCGCCCATATTTTTTTTTTATTTACCTTTACGATAAATGTAATATTATGGCGGGGGAGAGGTTGAACAATAAGGTTTTACCTAAATGGATGGTAATGGTAATCAAAATGTCATAGTTTGGTAACAAGGGCCATTGTGTACCTAAGTGCAGTGCAATAAGAGTCACTTTCTGAGCAAGTGTATTGAAAACATTATAATGTGATAGGATACACAACATTTTTGTTGGCTGTAATTTTCAGATCGGTAACTATTTCAAAATTGGTAACTGTTGATTGGACTTAACAATACTTCCAGCGCTTCAGGCGTTTTTCCATCGACAAAAATGTCGATGAATTTCATTTTTTGATGCCCAATAAACTATTTTATACGCGTTTTTTTATGCTATTAATTTCAGTTTGTATTTATATCTATGAAGTTTTTTACTAATTGATCTATGTGTATAAAAGAGGCAACTGAATAACATATGCAAAGCCGAAACTACTGAGAATACAAGGGTGAAACTAGATCAGCAGGGACCCAGCCGGGTCGAAGCCTACTGGGGCCAGGGTTATCCGAAAGGGCGCTCGAGCCCCGGTATGAAGGCTGAAAGGAACGGGGTGGGTCTTTTAGTCAGTAAGAGTCTGACACTATCTCCCGCTCCGCCCAAGGGCGGGGGATGTCAATGCAAGATTTTTTCCACCATAAAAAAAGGGTGAAACAAGATTTCCTTTAATGGCAAAGGCGATAATAATAATAATATAATATAATATAATATTCCACAATTATCACACAACGCCGTCTAGTCCCAAGCTAAGCAGAGCTTGTGTTATGGGTACTGGACAACTGATAAACATACTTATATATTTCTAAATATATACATATTATAGATAAATTACACCCAGACACAGAACAAATGATTATGCTCATCACACAAACATTTGTCCTGGGTGGGAATCGAACCCACGACCTCCGGCATAGCAGTCAGGGTCACTAACCACGAGACCAACAGGCCTGTCGATTACTAAAAGAAGATTCAAAATGCTTCTCGTAAGGGGATAAAAAGGTGTCCAAAAGTTAGTATGAAGAAAACTACTCTGAAGCGGGTAAAGCCGCTAGCAAAAGCTAGTATATTAGAAAGTATCATCATTTCAGCCGAAAGACGTCCGCTGTTGGACATAGGCCTCCCCCAAGCGTCGCCGCGTCGTCTGATCTGTACGTAGACATTTAATTGATAAATAAATAAGATAATAGACCATGAATTTTTAACAAATAGTCTGTCAATCACAATGAATATTTTTATAACGTTAGATTGATATAATAATATCAACATTTTAAAATTTTCTGTTTTCGTTTTACATCTGGTTGATAGCAAGGAACACTACAGAAAACATCGCAAATGTCAAATTCTTGATCGTAATTTGATAAATACTTTGATAGAAAAATAAGCGATTTGAATCATTCAATTTTCACATAGAAAATCTCAGTTGAAATATTCTCCACTGCATGATTTAAGCCTTCCCCGACACGTCGCCACTAGAACTCGAGCTCCGGTATTCCGGATTTAACAAAATTCCTGAATACTGACTTATTTTAGTATCGTTTGTAAAACCGCAAACGATGTGAGTAAAACCGGAATTTTGATATAAAAAAATTATATTATTTTGTACACTTGGGGGAGGCCTACATATGTTCAACGGGGGACGTCTTCCAGCTGAAATGGTGTTTTTTTTATCATAACTAGTTTTATGCAACAATACAATACAAGCACTTTAATAAAAAATCATCATCATCATCATATCATCCGAAAGACGTCCACTGTTGGACATAGGCCTCCCCCAAGCGTCGCCACAACGACCGGTCCTGCCTCCAATAAGGTGGACCGATGACCTAGTCAGGGTCGCGGGAAACCGATGGATGCGTGATGCACAGTAATAATAATACTTAACACAATTAATATCTGTGCCTGAACTAGATATATCTGTATCTCAGACTATGATGATGACGAAATATGAGGAGAATAAACAGTTTTGATTTGGAATTAGTTCAAAAGTTTAAACGTGAAAGCTTAACAGATTTTCACATTTATGTGACGCAATTACAGCTATTTTTCTGGTTCTTTGAGAGCAGTAGTGGCCGAGAAAGGTAATGGCCCCTTTTTTATGGTGGGAAAAATCATGCATCCCTCCCCCATGACATCCCCCGCCCTTGGGCGGAGCGGGAGATAGTGTCAGACTCTTACTAACTAAAAGACCCACCCCATTCCTTGTAGCCTTCATACCGGGGCTCGAGCGCCCTTTCGGATAACCTTGGCCCCAGTAGGCTTCGACCCGGCTGGGTCCCTGCTGTTGCTGACAACTCCTTGAGGCGCGCGGGAACAGTGCGCGCCGTCGACGACTTGGGCTTCATCCGGACAGTTACCGGACGGCCGCGCCTACGTTGGCCGGAAATCGGGATCAGAATCCCGGCGGCGGCGGCGGCGATAACGCCGTTGCCTGATAAACAGGTCTCCGCCGCCGATCGCTCCCACGAGGGCACGACGATGCTCCGCCCAAGCAGGGCACACCTCGACTGTGTGCTCCACCGTGTCCTCTGGGCGTTCCGCACAATGGCGACACCCGGGCATGAATCGAGTGCAGGAAACTCCCGAACGAACCATGTCCGGTGAGTACCTGCGTCATGCGGAAGGTAAGGACGCCGTGAGGTCATTCCAGCCACCATTGTGAGGAAACCGGCATGTACTAGAAAAAAAAATTAATTCTACATTCATAAACAATCATCGAAGATATACATTCAACCTAACGTAACCTAACCTAACCCGCACTGGCCCCGCGTGGTAGATTAAGGCACATTCCCTCTCTTAGAGAGAAAACCTGAGTCCCAGCATTAAAAAGGCTGATGATGATGATGAAGATGATTCAATACAATTAACACCTGTGCCTAAACTAGATAAATAAATACGATGTCTCAAACTATGATAATGATGAAATAAGAGGAGAATGAACAGTTTTGATTTGGATTAGTTCGACAGTTTAACCAGTGAAAGCGTGACAGATTTTCACATTTATAATGTTAGTATGGATGACACAATTACCCATTTATCTGGTCCTTATAAGAACAGTCAGCAAAATAAGCTGTACTAAGTACAACGTTTGCCCCAATTCTAAAGGAAATCTTACCCAATTTAACTCTAGATTGAGAGCATCGTAGCCGGCAGCCCAATAGGTTCGATACACTGTCGTTAGAAGCTATCCTCTCGAGATAAAGGACGCTTCCCTACATCCATGTCCGTTTATATATTAAACGTTTGAGCGGGCCGGGACTAAAGCTATCCTACTGTATATAACTACATAGATTTATTTTAGCTACTAAAACAAAGAAGATGTCCGCAGTTCCGGTTGTTGAGTTGGGTTGCATGTAATTTTTTTTTAATCTTTTTTAGTGATATCGTCATGTAGAATTTTAACCGATTTTTAAAAGTGTTTTCAGTAGGTCGTCCCGTTTAACCCCTCGGGTGCCCAGAGATATTATTATTACGTTATTGCGCGTTTTTACGTAAATCATCACAAAATACCCAAATAAAAACATTTTCTTGGAATAACAAAGATACAGAAACCAAAATTTTCGGCGAAATATATTTCGTTCAAAATTCAAATTTTCGTTTCGTGTGTAAGAACAATTAAGCGTTTTTCAAGGTCATCCAAGTTGAAGATATGTACCTATGTACAATCGGCGATCGAGGGGAGGTAGAATCATTGGACATTCACATGTCCCATCTAGTAAAATATACGTCGAAATCTGTTAAACCATTTATGATCCAAACGTGAAGACATACACATTGATATAATATTATAATAGGTACCCATTCTTAACGATAAAAGCAAGAATGCCATATATATTAGATAGAATTTCGAAAATTCGAACAAGTTGAAACATTAAGCTTCTTGTAGGGATACTACGTAAGCTCAATCTCAAATCGATAGTTCAGAATTGTTCCACTTCGCGAGTACCTCCTAACGCGCAGTCATTTGTCACTTCAGAACGACCAACTTGGTAATTGAAAGAACACAGGTAGGTTAATAAAAGTCTGACTCTCGTTCCACTCAGAGCGGAAGAAGCTATTTGGTAATTTCACAACAAAGAATATAGAGCGGCCGTCTTGCGAGTTGGTACATGACAAGTACCTACTACGGTCAAAATTCCACCCAGTATTTAAAATCAAAGATGTTACGGCTTATCATTTATACCGCGTACATCGAAGGACTGGAACAGTTTGCCTGCTGCGGTCTTCCCGTCTGATTATAATTTAGGTGTCTTCAAGGCGTGAATAGGCTCTTAATAAACTAGTGCGCCTTACCATCATCGATTGCATCACTGCTTACCATCAGGCGGAATCGCAGTCAAGTACTAGTTTATAACAGTTAAAATAAAAAAGGTACGATTCCAGTTCCCAAACTTTGAAACTAGTGATTGATTCTGTACTTTCAGTTCTGGTTTCGATTCCGATAAATTTTAATAGAAAGTTATGCGCAGGGAACCTCCCTTCCCCTCTCGTGATTACTGTATCTCTTATTGTTTTGTTTCAGCGTTTTTGATTACGCGCGGGCGCTTCTGCTTTCACCTTCGATTTCGACAAACCAAAAACTCCTCTTCCGAATTCGGTTCTGACTCATCCATTTGCGTTACATCTCTACCTAAAAACTGAAATGTCAAACCAGTAGTCTCAACTCTATTTTACAATTATAGGCGCCTAATCTACTTTTCAAAATAAACCTTTTCAAAACAGAGACATTTTTTAGGTAGACTGTTGAAGCTTTAATTCGTAAACAGATAATGTAACTTTTAAAACATTCATTCAAATCCTTTTCATTTGCATACTATTATCTACATTAAAAGCGATACGAAAAATAAAATAACCCTTTGCAATAAATATTACGTTGAAACTGACCACATACTGCTGTGGACGGTTATAACGTTATAACGTTATACAGTCTCTTCTTTACGTTATACAGGGTTATTTATAAAACACTAACAACCTTACGAGACTGTATTACTAATATCTTATTAAAACAACATTTGTCTATGACTTTTTACAAAACATAATTCATTTACCGAAATCAAACCTTCAAGATTTCGATGTTCCATCTAACATATTTCAACTCTGTATTTTACCATTCCTACCTACATCTGTATGATGCGGTGCAAGCGCTACAAGGACCCCTGCCGCCCGATCCCTGCTCTCCTCCGCTATTGTACTATCACTTGCTTCGCATAGATTTCGTAATATTTAGAACGTTCAATTTAAATATTTTTGTATGAAAATGTGATGAACTAAAATATGATTGAATATGATTTTTTTTTTTTAAAGTCATAGAACAAAGGTTGTTGTTTATGATGTTAGTAACATAGTCCTGGGGCCCAAGTCTGCTATTATTATAAATTCGTCATTCCAACACGATCCCATTGTCATTTTGCTAAAAGTTCCTAATCTGCTAATTCATAATGATCGATCATTGATCGGTCAATGGTCTCGCAATAAGATTGTGGTAAAATGACAACATCGAGCTTTTTAAAAGCAATGACTGCACAATGACTGAATGGTAGGTCACTGATCAAAGAAACTGTCAACATTTTTGCATATTACCGCATACCTAAGACATTCATTTGTAAATATGTACCAGATTACCATTCTATCCCACTTCTTTCAATGGTGTGTCAATGGTTGATCATTGGAGAGTCATAATGACGCCGCGATAGCAGACTTGGGGCCCTGTGATGTTGTATTGACAATTACACTTTGAAATAATCATCAATAAACTAAGCTACTCCAGTGGCTTTTCCCGCTTAGAATTAGTACTTCCCCATCAGACATTATAGCTTATAAATTATAGTGAAGTATAAACAATGCCGTAAAGTTCCTTTAATTTAAAATCGTTTCAGTTATTTGAGCGTATAGGCACACACACACACCTACACACATTATAAACTTTCACCTTTATATTATTAGTCTTCATCAAGTTCCTGCCCTTGTCACATGTTCTGATATGTCCTGGGATCGGCGCAACGCAACACAGTTTTTTCTTCAATTCTGTCCTATAAACCATCCCGCTATCAGTAACTCCCTTTTCTTTCGTATCATTTCTCACACAATCCATCCATCTTTTTTTTATATTAATGTGATTTTAAGTACATATAACTGTTTGACTAAATATAATATATAATATCATCTAGTTGTCAGACTGCTTTCAACATTCATCTATTGTGGGAGTAATGCTAAATATATTTAAATTGGACCACTTATATATATTTTGATATTACTTTTATAAAAATATATTATTTCTCTTAGGTTAAGTGTTTACTTAAGGCGTATAGTCCCTTGAACCATCTAGCCAATATTATGTGAACGCAACTCTCGCACTCGCCTAGGCGGCAGTACGCAAATCTGTGCATTTACTTGCGGCCAGCAGCGCCCGGAAAGCGCTTTAAATCCATTTTCGCTGAGAGATATTGATTGATTTACATATGCAATGTTCACTTTGAAGAATATTTAACTACCAATTTTTATGTGTAAAAATGTTTCTAAAGGTCCAAGCCGTTTCGAAGGAGTAGGGAAAAGTTGCGAAAAGTTGCGAAATTGCTATTTTTTTTTTTTTGACAAAAGTATTAATTGCACGAAAAAATCAAATGTTGATATTATTGTTCATGAATCTATAATAAACATTTATTTTTTTCGAACCAATTGACTTAGCCGTTACGGAGGAGTAGGTCTCAGAAAATCACTGTTTGATGGCACTTTTCGAGCGCTTGGCCCTTAACTGTCTACAGAGTCGGCGTTGGTATTATCTGCTCTGCTGCTGAAACTGTCCTTTTCATAATTTGAAACAGCTTTACTTGTTTGTACGAAGAGCTCTTTGGGCCGTGCTGACTGTGGCACGTTGCCACTTTGCTTGCGTTGTTCTGAACATTGCCTCTTACTATAAGATTGCCGGTTCTAAAGTTTTTAACTACCTATATATATCTATTTCAATACACTAACTTGAAAGTCCGCTTCTCTACCTACCTACTTTTAGACAAGTAATATACTGTTTTCTGCACTAGTGCGGAAAAGTGCGCGATCTCACTTCTGCCAGAGTCTATTGTATTTATCGTATCAGGGTGATCGCTAAGCAGCCCCCATGAGTCTACCCCATAAATGTGTTGAAAAACGTCGTATGATACATGTAGAAATTTGTCACTGCAGCACTCGGAATTCCGCCTCGGTTGCAATGGCAAATCACCACTTGTATCAAAATGTATCATTTCTGTAGCTTCTAATCATAATAAAGTATACAATAAAATATCTATAAATTGATGCATTATTTCTTTTGTCCCCAGGTACAGCCCCATGTTACGATGCTGGACGACCTGTTGCCCACATTAGCGACCAACAGATCCACAGTACCCGGCCATGATCATAACTTCTACGTCACCTTCTACGATGACGTCAACCACAAATATGTCAATGAAAGTAGCAATGGGACGGAGGTGAGAGAAATCTTATATCTTATGAGCTTTTGGTAACGGCATCACGCGCGTCTTAGTCAGAAATTATGCCGTAATCATAATCATTTTTTTTTTCGATGGGAAAAATCATCCTATGACAACCCCCGCTCTTGGGCGGAGCCGGAGATAGTGTCAGACTCTTACTGACTAAAAAACCCATTCCGTTCCTTCAAGCCTTCATACCGGGGCTCGAACGCCCTTTCGGATAACCCTGGCCCCAGTAGGCTTCGACCCGGCTGGGCCCCTGCTGTTGCTGACAACTCCTTGAGGCGCGCGGGAACAGCGCTCGCCGTCAACGATTTGGGCTTGGTCCGGACAGTTACCGGACGGCCGAACAGCGAGCTACCCATTGCTCACTGTCCGCAAGTCCGCGATCATCATAATCATGACATCAGCCGAAAGACGTCCACTGGTGGACATAGGCCTCCCCCAATCGTCGCCACAACGACCGGTCCTGTGCGTCACGCATACATCGGATTCCCGCAACCTAGACCAGGTCATCGGCCCACCTTGATGGAGGCCTTCCAATGCTGCGTCTCCCGGTAATGGTGATGTACTATGCCATGGTAACGTACTTGCTGAAGGCTTCAGGAGTCGTAGGCCGATCCTCGTGACCAGACTTTTAGATACACGTATTCTACTCGTAATAAATAAATATCTCCTCATAATAATCATAAGAATCATAATCATAATAATCATTTATCATCTATGTTTGTAAACATAGGTATTACAGAGGGTGGTATAAATGGATAGTGCGCTATGTTTTGCCAAATATTGGCATACAAACTTGCAGAAAAATTCAGCATGCATATTAACAAAAATTTAAAATTATTATACAATGTCAAACAATTAAATAGTAATTATAAAAATTAGAAATCAAAACGAATGTGAAAACAAAATCATTGAAATCTCACAAAAATTAAATAGAATGTCAAAAATTAAATGCAACATCAGAAACTCAAATACAGTGTCAAAAAAAAATCTCAAGCCTCAATACTCATCTTTTGTATAAAAACCAGCCAAGTGTGAGTCGGACTCGCGGACGAAGGTGTAGGACCTCTGTCCACTGTAATGTTCTCGTACAAACACTGGCTCGCTCGCAAGCGCACGCCCCGCAACAACACGTGTACTCTCGCTCACAGCGCAGTCGTAACTCCGTGGCTGACATAAGCGTCGCTCGCCCGAGATAGCGTATATCTATATTTAAGTATAGATACTCCTAATACAAACACTACATCCCTTTCATGTTCAAAAATATTTATTTGAGATTAAAAAGAAACTATGAAATAATTCGAAGCAAGGGTACAGTACAGAAATATCCTTCCACATCGATTTAAACTTTTGATTAACAGCTGATCCTTAATTCTCATCTCCGTTATTTTAAACAAATCTTTAAATGGATCTAGCTTAGTTTACTTGCTCTGCCCGTTTATAATCATTAAGAAGTCTCGGATTGAAGATTTTTTTTTTTTTTTTGGTTACTACGTACTCTATATTGCGTAACGCATCATTTATCATGGCACTTAAATTAACCTCGGGGTTCTACATCCTCTTTTGACATCAACGGCAGAGAAAACGAAGTCTTGCCTATCGAGAGTTCCGAAGGAGCACCAGTGTTCGTCGTTTGGTTAAGTGTCTGTAACTGTACAGCCAATCGTGAGTTGGACTTCGCCTAATGGACCCTACCACAAATGGTCCCTGGTCTCTACAGTCGCTATTAGCATTGGTTTTAACACGAACATCTCATATTTGTCCTCCTCATTCACACGGGTTTGTCCCGTCGCGATGAAAGTGTTAGACAATGTTACTTGAATCACAGAACTCTAAATTATTTAGATGAGACTACCAGTAATTTTAATCAAAACCTTCAATGTTTCAGTGTCGTTACCAATTACCAGAGAGTTATTTTTAGCTTTACCTTTTGACCAACTTCCAACTGACGGTAAATTAACTTTACGATCACGCAACGAGATACAGTTTCGCGATAAGAAGTCACGTATGGCACTACTACAGGACGTACGCTTAGGGTCCAGTCATATCTTATGGTTTCACCCGTTTGAGGTAGCCCGCTAACTGGTATCAGTATGAAATTCTACGACTAGGTACTTGCGAGTCTCAATTCATTAAATCCTAAGCAAACGCCGGCACCCGCGCATTCACTGTCCCTCCATTGTGCCTCCAATTGACACGATCGAAAGGTTAAATCATAAAACCCGACTCTTTCATAAAAATTAAATTATTTCTTATTCAATTTTTTGTGGCGCAGTTGCCAAAAAAAATAAACTTTACCACACGTCAAATCGTCTTTAGAACGGCCCCATACTCGAGAAAACTTAGGTAAAAACCACCAGGAGTAAGCTACTAGACCTATAAACTGTTCTAACTGAGCTACGATAAAAGTAGGGGCAGAGTCGAATGTACGTTATCTGTTTTCTGCTAATAGGTCCTATTTCTTCTAACTTCACCACTTGACTTTATTTCATATCCTAGCAACACGAGTTGCATTATCAAAACAACCCTTTTTTTCCACTTTTCCAAATCTAACGAAAATCCGGCTGTAGACAACGATTTTTTAAAACTACATTAAGTCTCCCGACGTCTCTCTTAATAGTTTATCAGCGAATCATTAAGCCAAATGCCTAGTCACGCCAACTATATTCACCTGTACTCTGTTCGAACATAATCATTTTGACTCAGTGGCATCAATTTGTTTTCAAAATAAACGGCTAATCAATAATTTAATATTATTCCAGTTGGCTATAAACTCTAGCCTGTTTTAGTAAGATTACCAACACAATACATCGCTCGGTCAACCTGACAATATTATTGCAAATTGCTGAATGAAACGTTGAATCTTCTATTTACTCTTTTACAGATCATAGTTTAAGTCAGTAATATCAGTTATTTACTACGGACCACAACATTAAATTTTATTTGATATCAGTAACAATCACAGCTTGTAACTAAAACTGAGGGTACATTTAATTTACTCCTTCAACTTTTTTAGTTACTATTTTAAATTCTAAAAAAAAATCATTTTAGTAAGACAATTTTTTAGTTTGTTTTCCGACATATCAATATCTAAAAATCATGACAATTTGAAATAGATTGTTTACTTAGTTTCGTATCAACTTTTAATTTCATTTAAAACGAGCAACTTTGAACTACCAGCACACTAATTTTATTCCCTTTATAATTTTACCAAAAGACACCCAAAGAAACCGTAGCCCAAAGACTAGTTTCTTCTGAACGCGAGAATAGTATAGAAAACCAGCTGATTCGGCAAATATTGTTTTGTCGTATAAATGTTTCTAATGAATATTATGGTAGTCCAATAAAACATAAATATTATGATTTCCTACCTAGCCGACTACTCTTGCCTAACTAACAACTACCTTAAGCTACCTAAATAACACTGAACTACTCGTACATTACCATGGATATCGATATCTATGTACATTACATTATTTTTTAATTATTCACTTTGCTTATTATTTTATGCCTATTAACTTTATATATTTATCTACATTTCACTCAAAACCATCCGAGCGTCCGAATATCACCACAAGGATCCAGCATAATATCAGCGTCAGGTACTTTTGCCTGACACATGCTGAGCTAGACTCCCATTGGTGCAGCGCGACATGCACACCGCACTATGGGTCTATATTGCTATTTCTCTTTTTTTTTTTCTTGGTACCTACATGTGTTATTATTTTATTTTTTATTCTTTCTTTTGTTGTTGTCTATGTGCTTAGTTTTTATAATCTGTGTGCTTTATGTATTTTGGTGCATGTTTTGTGCTGTAGCTAATAAAGGATTTATCTATTAAAGGATTTATCTATCTATCTACCCGCTCACGCATTATTTTTATTGTTCCGCGCTAGACCGCTATGGTCGTCTTTTACAAAGATGAGTTAATTAAACGGATAAGGTCACTTTATGTGACACGCGTTTGTAGCATACCGATAATAAAATAGTTCAATTTCGATTTAACGCAGAAATAATCGCAGATTAATATTCCAGGGATACGTCAATGTCAACAATGTCAAAATTATCTACGGAGAAATAAGCACTGTCATAAAAGAAATCGTAACAGTATCTATTAGATCTGCCAACGCGCGACGATAGTTGAAATTACAATTGCTTACGTCGTGAAACTTGGCAATTTTTTTAAAATGTATCGCGATCATTTTTGACGTCAACAGCATCACGGTCGCGTCCAATTCGTCCAATCACGTATTCGTGTTTTTGCCATAGTGTATGAAATTACCACAGATTATTAAAACAAATTGAGCTATGGGTGCATCGTGGTGTTGCCACTTTATAAAACTTTATAAAATTGTATTTGTCACCTTATCTATTTATTTTATTTATATTTATTAGTTTTCTATACTTATTTTTAGTTACGTTTATTTACTGCACCGTTCCAGCGTCTTTACGACACAGCGACCGGCCCACGCTGAAAACCAGCGCTGTGAGCTCAACGCATTATGCGTGAGCCCGCAGCTTTATGCTGAGCGTTCGGCCGTTTTGCGCGGAGGAGACGCATATCCTCCCTATTAATTATTATTGATGTTTTGTTATGTTACCTAATTTTAAGATTGCGTCTTTAACGCGCAAATAAACTGTTTTTCTTTCTTTTCTTTCTTTCTTTCTTTCTTTATCATACTAGCTGAACTGAGTCCTTACAACAATACCTCACGGTCTAACTTATTGCCCAAATGGAGAATTTCGGGCGTTAGCAAATTGATGATAAATCGGCTTCAGGAGGTCTATTGTGGCAACTTGAAAAGTCATTTCTAAACTGTACCCTGCTGTCAATGACAAGTGTATAGTATACAGGAGAACATGAACATTTAATTCTCGCGAGCAAAATATTTCCAATTGAATGGAGATCTTTAAATCACAAAAGTTCCAATTTAATGGATGGTTTTAGATCGCAGTATTTCCAATTTAATGGAGATCTTAAACCCACGAAAGTTCCAATTTAATGGATATTTAAAGATCACAGTAATTTCCAATTTAATGGAGATCTTTAAATCACAAAAGTTCCAATTTAATGGATGGTTTTAGATCGCAGTATTTCCAATTTAATGGAGATCTTAAACCCACGAAAGTTCCAATTTAATGGATATTTAAAGATCACAGTAATTTCCAATTTAATGGAGATCTTTAAATCACAAAAGTTCCAATTTAATGGATGGTTTTTAGATCGCAGTATTTCCAATTTAATGGAGATCTTAAACCCACGAAAGTTCCAATTTAATGGATATTTAAAGATCACAGTAATTTTCAATTTAATGGAGATCTTTAAATCACAAAAGTTCCAATTTAATGGATGTTTTAAGATCGCAAGTATTTCCAATTTAATGGAGATCTTAAAACCACAAAAAATCCAATTTAATGGATGTTTTAAGATCGCAAATGTTTCCAATTTAATGGAGATCTTAAAACCACAAAGGACTTTTTTTTTTCACACAACGCCATCCAGTCCCAAGCCAAGCAGAGCTCGTGTCATGGGCACCAGACGATCGACAAACACACCCATTCACTTTGGAGGTGAATCACACACACTTCGCGTCCATCACACAAACATTCGCCAACGAGGCGGGGATCGAACCCACGACCAACAGGCCCGTCCATTACAAGTACAAATATCAGAATTCAAATTATATCAGTTAATTATTCAAGCAGTGAAGAATATGTTTCCTTGTTCTAAGTGCTCCACAACGCAACCACTATTGCAACTTTGTACACCATATTTATTTTGCCATCACGTTGTTTTATATTTCCAAGCCCAGAAACGGACCATACGTACAGTGTACATCCGCTACAATGTAGCTACATATCTCAAACAATATAACGTCTTCACGAAGGTATACAAAACAAAACGTTGTGGATTATAGAAAAATAACCGTAGGTATGTACTCGTACCTACAAAGTTGAAAGGCGTATATTATGTAGGTTGATATCTAAGAACCTGCTTTTCCACTCACCCATCGCAAACATCGAGCATGGTTTAAAAGCCTGTTGCTTCATCTAACGCAATCCAGCGCGATGCTTGACGAAAAGGCAACGTGATAATACCTGAATACTCTGTAATAGTAATTCCGTGATTTACTCGAAAATTCCACAAAACTTGTTCCAGCAAATGCGTGTTTTTTTTTCCTTAAAAGTTTTGAAAAACATTGTCACCATTTAGAATATTGATAAAATTTGCTAGGCCTTTATGTTGTATTTCTTTTTTTACTTTTCACTTGTAAGCAAATTATGAAGTGTCAAAGCCCATGCAAAATAGCAGATTTTCAGAGGTCTTAACTGGATTTGATTTGAATTTGTTTTTATTAGATTTGACCGCTCTTAAGCGGTTGTACGAAAAACAGTGAAAATGCATGGGATGCATCCCCTTAAGAAAACGTTACGAGTATTGTTGCTACCAGTCATAAAATGTAGGTACTTTCCTTTCCTTCTTTTGATTTATATAATTATAAAATACTGAACATACCTTTTTACTCGTCGCCAAATGTAGGACCTCTGTCCACTGTAATGTTCTCGTACAAACACTGGCTCGCTCGCAAGCGCACGCCCCGCAACAACACGTGTACTCTCGCTCACAGCGCAGTCGTAACTCCGTGGCTGACATAAGCGTCGCTCGCCCGAGATAGCGTATATCTATATTTAAGTATAGATACTCCTAATACAAACACTACAGAAGGATTCCGTATTTATACAACAGTAGACACTATACTCGTATTATACACCTTTATATTAGTCTTTAGTAGGTATGTGCTGGTGTTGTTATAGCGGCACACTGTGAAACGGAAAAACATCATCTGTGAAAATTTCAACTATCTAAGCTAAGCCATAGCGCGCACTGGTGAATTTGTCACCGTGACTTTTGACAAAAAAGTCATCGTGCTTATTAACCCAACATGACAGTGACAAAAAATGGGTTATTAGAAAAATTGTCACCGTGACAAATGTCACCATGGCGTGGCGCTCTATGTCTAATTGTTGCGGTCCATGAGAATACAACCTGAAGACAACAGGCAAACGGACTGTGGAGTTTTAGTAATAGGGTCCGTTTTTACCCTTTGGGTACGCAACCCTAAAAAGGTCTCCCATGTGCGAGGCGGCAATCAAATCTTATCTACCGCTTCTTATCTATGCTGACACGTGAAAGTGTAAAAAGCGCTGAATGAATGAGCCTCTCAGACCGAGCCAGTTTATTTCTAAGCGTTTCCGTCACTTATACTTTCAGCCTAGTTTAGCCAAAGTATAATACATTCGACTGTAAGAAGATTTTTATACGTAGGTGCCTACTTACACCAGTTATTTATTTATTTATTTAATGATAGGAGAACTAACAGCTATAACAAATGGATAACAACAGCATAAGAAACATTGAGCCAATTACAGGTTCTAAGCGGGTAGAAAAAGTTATTTATTATTTTCAGTTATGTCAGACTTCGATTATCTATGAAAAAAAAAGAAGGCACAAAGCAACTAAAAAGTTAGAAACAAGTCGCTTTAAGCAGTCTGTAGGTAGTTGGAGAATTTATTTTAATTCTTAAAAATATATACAGTAAAATGTTTTGGTAACACATTTTTTCTACGTACAGCTAACTGTCCCCGCACACGGGCCTTTAAAAAACGCTAGAAGCGGCCACAAAAAAGCTAGAAGAGCCGCAAAAAACAGCTGAAGCGCGCAACACTTTGTGTCCGGAGATGCTTAAAGCCGCTTCAAGCGTTTCTCTGTGACCAGTTTGTGTTTTCTGATGTTTACAACCTGGAGACTGAATAAGTTACTTCTAGGCAAACGCGCTCCATCGTAGACCACATCGCTTTTAAATAGGTGCCATAATGGTCAAGCGCGAGCCTATCAACAATAAAAAAAAATCTTTCTTTTCAGTTGTGTAATGCAGTCGGGTTTTTGACACTGTCAACTATTTTCATTTCCTACATGTGAAATCTCCTTTATTTTGATAAAGGAGATTTCACATGTGAAATCTCCTTTATTTTGATACCCTGCATGGCTGTGTCACGAACAAACGTATAGTTTTGCGTCAAAACTCTGCAATTTTTCTTTTTATAATTTTGATAACCAGTGTCAACCTCACAACTAAGGGTCTTCACCCACAGCGACTTTTTGCAGCGATGCTGTCAAGAGTCCGCAAAGATCACAGAGTAACTACTTTTTCTTTAGGCATCGATACAGATGCGATGCGGTCGCTAGATGTTTGCCTTCACTCACGCCACGATTCTCAGTCGCAACGCAAATGCGATACTGTCGTGCTTCTGTCGCAATGCAAATGTGATTCTGTAACGACACAAAAATTAAGTTTTTAAGCTATTGCATAGCTTCTATCGCGGGCCTTGAGCGTGGAGACCGAATCCAGAAATTCCGTAACGAAAATAAGCTAACACCCCCCACTCATTTGTTTTTTGAGCGTGGTGACCGATAAGAAAACAAATGAGTGAACAATCAATCAAAATTCAATTCAATGTGTGAAAATGTAACTTCAATTATCAAAGAAAAGAAAAAAACAAAGGAAAAAAATACTGCATAAATAAAATAAATAAATAATTATAATTGCTTATCTTGATAAAAATGCTATGCAATAGCTTCACCGCGGCAGTCTCCGAGTACCACACGTCTTTTTTTTATGTAGAATGCTTCACTCACGCGCTACCCTCCCTCGCTACAAAAAGTCACCGTGGGCGAGAGGCCCTAAGGGTCAATTTATACTAACGCAGAGTCGAAGCGCATCGAAGCGTCGAATTCTTTACAACTAAAGTGAAACCGCACGAATGCGCGCCATCAACGATTGCATCACTGTTAACCATCAGGCGGGATCGTGATTCAGGCTCTAGGGCATTCAAAAGAAAAATACATAGACTCGAAAAACAACCGCCATCCTTTTGACGCAAAATAAACTGAATCATAAGCGAATATTTTCAGGCGAAAGAATTGCAAAACGTACACTATTTTCCTCAATACAACTTCGATTCTACCTTTTAAAAAAGCCTGATAAAAATTATGGCTGAAAATACAAGGCAGCTACAGTTTTTGCTGTAAGGCTAATACGATCAAAATTATACAGTAGCAACAATCAGCCCGATTCGCAATTCGTTCAGAAAATACATTTTACTCGCAACTTTTATTTTCCGTAGGTAGCTATCCAATTGTTCTGTTTTGATTGTTTCCGAACAAATATCTCGTACTAACGTCAGTCCGCGGCTTCAGCTGGACAGCGAATTTAATAACTATACTAGAAACAAAACGTTATGAAAACGGATGAATTTATTTTTAAAGTGAAATGAAAATAATGACTTTAAAACGTTTGTATTGTTATAAGAGATATCTGAAATTGAGACGGTAATGTTATGCTACACCAACTTCACCGGTTTTAGTTTTTAAAATATCAGAACCTTTGCCAGTAAGCCATACCGCACGACCCTGGCCCCTAGGCAAGTTACAACAATTACGCTTGCGTCGAACGCTTCGAGTTGACCACGCTCCCAATTCTTTTAATTTTGACCACGTGACTGAGCGTTGAGATGACGTAATTCCCGCACACTTGAAGCTTTCTACTAGCGTTAACGATTGCAGACTAGCAACTTGGCTAGGGGTACTGGGTCTGGGTCTGGGTAGTCTGTCAAGAAATCTTCGATCTAAATAGATCCAAAATCAAATTGGCCTGCGATCTACCGCCTACTTATTCTTTAACTTTTTTAATTTGTGCCCTGGAACGTAAAGGGCAACTGAAGAACACAGGTGGATTAATCATTCGATGATAATCCACCTCAAAAAAAAATGTCTATCAAGATCCTGTAAACAGCCTTTAGCCTTTCTATATCTTGTGACTTTGTATCGGTAAGAGTCCAAGCTAAAATATATAGGATTTCGATCCTCCTTGCGTCGTATCCCTCACTGCTGAGGGTCGTGACCTCCCTGCTTCATCACTTTACTTTTTATGAGGTTTTTCCATTTATTCCTGTCTCTGGCGGTGTGAAGGGCCTTGTATACTGTGGAGTCAAGAGCGGTGCGGATCCAGTCAGACCAACGTATTGGGCTGCGCCCGCGAGGCCTTTTTCCATCTACTTTAATCGATAATACAGGATTCAGGATATAGGATTTCGATAGCATATGACAATATAATTTTGTGTTTACACAAACATTGAGAGTTTTTAATTTTTATGAGTTTTTCGTTTAAATAATATCATCATAAAATTTTAATAATTTAAAATATAAATCATTTTAATATTTAACTGACATTGTAATTGTAATTTATCACATTTTGATCTAGTGTGTAATTGAATTTAATACGCATGTGCAATATAATTTTAATGAAACTATAAATATTTTGTGAACTTTGAACTAACATAGAAATAAGTGTTACTAACATACAATGTGGACCAAAAGTTGTCTTTTAAATAATCTATTATTATTATATTATAAATTCTTCTTCATAAATTCTTAATATTTAGAAAGATTTAACTCCACTTCGAACAGTTCCATTCCATTTGCTTCAGATACCACCCAACCAACATTGACAATGTTTTTCTGTTTTACCCAGCCATACCAGTCGTTCATCCTGCCGTGGTGGCGGCAGGTGCTGTGGACGGTGCTGTTCGCGGGCATGGTGGTGGTGGCCACCGTGGGCAACCTGGTCGTCATCTGGATTGTACTGGCCAACAAACGGATGAGGAGCGTCACTAATTACTTCCTAGGTAAGTACCTGATATATTGATAAAACTAGAGCTTGACTGCAATCCCACCTGATGGTAAGTAGTGATGCAATCATTGATGGTGAGGCGCACTAGTTTATTAACAGCCTATTCACTCTCGCCTTGAAGACACCTAAATTATAATCAGACGGGAAGACTGCAGCAGGCAAACTGTTCCAGTCCCTGGATGTACGTGGTATAATTAAAACTATACCTACTAAATGAGAGAATATAATTTGCTCCCCAAAAGCACTAAAAGTAAGTTATAATTATGAAATTGTTCCTAGAAATAGATTTTGCCATTTTTATGTGCAAGTGGTCAAATTCAATGCGACGAAAACCCAGGCGTGTCTTTTCTCCGCTAAACGGAGCCAATTCCACCCGGCTCCATTTTTCCGGGGTGTAACCGTGCCAATTACCGACCACCTTGAACTTCTTGGGGTAACGCTATCGTCTACCCTTAATTTCGGCTCCTACATCGAGGCAAAAGCCCAACTAGCTGCCAAAAAATTGGGGATCTTAGCAAAGGTGAGACGGTATTTCACGCCGGAACAGCTGCTCAACCTCTATCAAGCGCAAGTTCGATCGTGTATGGAGTACTGCTCTCATCTTTGGGATGGGTCGGCCAAATACCAGCTAGATGCACTAGAGTCTATTGAAAAGCGTGCCAAGAAGATCATAGGCAATGATGCTCTTGTGAAGTCAAAACTCCAAAGTCTTGAGCATCGATGCCGAGTTGCTGGCCTGTCTGTTTTCTATCGTTTACACTTCGGGGAGTGTGCTCTAGAGTTGCACAATTTAATTCCGCCAAGTCCGTTCCATCATTGGACCACAAGACGTACGGCGTTGCGCCACCGGTACATGGTGGACATCCCACCTATACGTACAAAGCGTTTTGGGAGTACATTTATTATGCGTACAGCTAAGGAATGGAATTTTCTGCCGGAGTCTGTATTTCCTGATAGCTATAACCTAGGGGTCTTTAAGTCAAGAGTGAATAGATTGCTTCTAGGTAAGCGTGCTCCATCGTCGGCCACATCATCGCTTACCATCAGGTGAGATTGTGGTCAAACGCGAGCCTATCCATTATAAAAAAAAAAATATATATACATATGGCGATGCGCCACAGGTACATGGACATCCCATCCATTCGGAAGGAAATAAAAAAAAGTAACCGCCAACTTTAATGTGAAATTTCTTGGCTGTACAATGGTTTTAAACGTCTTATAATTTACTGAACAGATAGCTAGTAAATAAGCGTTACTTATTAATTTTGGTAAGTTATTGTTAAAAAAAACAAATGGTAACAATAGTATCTACAATTTTTCTTACATTTCGTTGCGAAATGAACAAAAATACAGCAGGAATCCTCGTTTAAAACCTTGTATGCAAAATCTAGGCGACGCTCTCATAATATTGTGCAAATGTGGAGACTGCATTCTCGCGCATCGCTTTTAATTACTGAGCCCCTTCCTTTTTAGTCCCAAATAAAACGTAGGTTTTACGACGAGATTTCACTTATATTATGTTGGTAATTTTAGATTTGCTCCGGAAAATTTCGGAATATTTTAAGCTCACGTTATTGTTTACTTAATCCTGTTTTTGTCTACAATATTCTTGAACAGATTTTTGGTATATTGTTAACTCATGCTCGAACTCAGTATGACGAATTTGGTCCATCCGTACAAGGTTAAACGTGACTTAGCGAAATAAGTATTAACATTTTAGGGAGATAATAAGTCGGATATATTCCACTAACACTCTTGCCTATATTCAGCCAGGGTCGCACATACACGACCAAATACTTCATTTCGTCAGCTCTTCTGTTACCTATGGGTATTGAAAAGCTATACGAGATGCAGTACCCAGGTGCAAACACAAGATGCTGGCGAAAATGACTCTAAAACGCTCGTTGGACAAATTGCGCGCGGGGTTAAAGGGTTACACATACTCGATGTCATTATGTTAAAAGTAATTATGTTAAGCTACTGTTCTATATACAACCATTGTAAGAACTTTTATAACCATACTTATCTGCAAATAAATCTTTGACTTTGACGAACTTGGTACGACGTACTAGTCGCGCTCAACATACAAAATCCGTCTTACCAATTTCGAGCATGTCCTAACACTATTAGTTATAATATTGTTTATTTCTGTACAACATGTAACATAGACTCATGTTTGTTTCGCCAGTGAACCTGTCAGTGGCAGACGCGATGGTGTCCACCCTCAACGTGACGTTTAACTTCACGTACATGCTGAACTCTGATTGGCCGTTTGGACACTTTTACTGCAAGTTCTGCCAGTTCATAGCAGTGCTCAGCATATCTGCGTCTGTGTTCACACTTCTGGCCATCAGTGTTGACAGGTGGGTTATATATCTACTATTAGTCCTGCAAACTCTAATACCGCGATTCAGGATTTTGAATTTTTAGTTCCTATGTGGCATCATAGATGTCGCTACTACATTTACACGGTAAAGCTAAGCGTCCACTGAGTCGGGATTGCAGCGTCAATATGTAATAATAATAATATGATTAATTTCACAGAAAATAATGCAAAATATATAAATATCTAGTGCTTGCACACAATGCTTTCGGTTGTCTTGGTATGGTCATGTGAAGAGGAGGGATGAAGCGCATATTACTAAAAGAGTTCTGAGTGTAATGTAGATGGATGAAGAGCGAGAGGAAGGCCGAAAAAAAGATGGATGGATTGTATGAGAAGTGATATGAAAGAAAAGGGAGTTAGTGATAATTTGACGGGTGACAGGACAGAATGGAAGAAGAAAACGTGTTGCGCCGACCCCAAGTAATATGGGATAAGAGCAGGAAGAAGAAGAAGCTTGCACACAATGCTTTGATATCACTAGCGATAGATCGCACCCTTGAAGCAAAAGTTTACCGACATTTTTTGCAATTTTTCGGTTAAAAATTAAGTTATTGTTGTAGCAGTAAAATTAATTGAAAAAAAAATCTAAATAATTACCTACAATAAAAACTGTATGACGTTCTTTTGAAAAATCACCTTTTTAGTTTAGTGCCACTTTTGACAAAATCAGTGTGTTAACGTAAATTCTGAAATCGCTAACGTATCATGAGCATAGCGTATTATAATATTCGTAATACCTAGAGCCTATTTAATTATAAAGTAGGTAATTTGTAGGTATATCAGGTACAATATACCTTTACTATAGGGACTGTAAAGTAGACTTAAGATGTGTAGGCTTGTGGAATCTGGTGTATAAGAAGATTAACTCCGAACACAATTTATACTTCTACACTAATATAATAAAGTGGTAAAGTTTGTTTTTATGTTTTTTTGTTTGTAGGAGGTAATCTCTAAAAGTACTGGTCCGATTGCTAAAATTTTTTCACCGATTGAAAGCTGCTTTATTCCTGAGTGACATAGGCTATATTTTATGTGCGTGGGCGAAGCCGCGGGCAAAAGCTAGTTAAATATAACTTCATATTTTGGGCACTGCTTTTCTTGTGATATCTATCAATAAACTGACTTAAACGGTTCAATTATTTTCTTATCAATCCTATTAAGTTTACTTACAACTATTTACTAGATGCTATAAAGTTATGTTTTACATGCGATCTCCTTTGATAACACAATACTTCTCGTAATATTACTTACTACTTACCCAAGGGTGTTCTTAAAAACCGGTGTTACTTTATGACATCGGTATGTAAAAAGTATATTTTAGTAGTAAACTACTCGTATTTCTTTAGCATGTAATAACTATATTAGTAAGTAATACTTAGTTATTAATTATTTAAATCTTATAGGTATAAATCCTAATTTACCCCTTGATTACTATATCTATTTACATATATAAAAAACAATGCCACTTTTCGTTGTAATTTTATCACTCAAGAACGGGCTCACCTATCCAAACCAAATATTTAGGCTTTATTCGGACTATTTGGTAAAGTCAAAGTCAAAAGTTTTTTATTTCACATAGGCCTACATGGGCTTATAAAACGTCAGAAGGTAGTGCACGGTTCCAAATTGGTATTATCCTATGGAGAAGAACCGACAAGAAACTCCATGGTTACTCTTTTAAAAAAGTGGTTGTAGTTACAATATTTCCATATTACAGTATTAATAGGTATTATTTAAGAACAGTGTAAACCGGTCTATATTGTACTCAAAAGAACAATAAAATCATCAAAATAATCATTAAAAAAAAATTAGTCAAAATATGAAGTAATCTAAGAATTCGTGGAGTCTACAGTGTAGTTAATAGATACATTCACACAATATTATGAGTTACCAGGGGGCCACAAGTGCAGAGGTAGTCATTGCCAAACAAGCGTGTCTTCGACATAGTCTTTAACCTTGTAATATGCTTTTTTGGTTAAGACACGCTTAATATGGGTTTTGAACTTTCCTTCGCTAAGTTCAGTCATCGCTTTTGGTAGCTTGTTATAAAAGCGTATGCTATTTATTAAAAATGACTTACTGGTCTTGGCTAATCTCCATTTGGGTAATATAATTTCGTGTTTACTACGAGTATTTATGCTATGGAAGTCGCTTCTAATTTTGAAAAGTCCTAGGTTTTTACGGACATTCAAAATACTTTCTAAGATATAAAGAGAAGGCAGTGTCAATATATCGATTTCTTTGAATTTATTTCTGAGGGACTCGCGAGGACCCATTTTATAAACAGCCCTGATTGCTCTCTTTTGCAATACGAAAATCGAGTCTACATCAGCTGCAGATCCCCACAATAAAATGCCATAAGACATAATACTGTGGAAATAGGCATAGTAAACTAACCTAGCTGTGGCGACATCTGTCAACTACCTCATTTTTCTTACTGCATATGCCGCTGAGCTTAATCTACCTGAGAGAGTTCTAATATAAGCACCCCACTGCAGTTTGGAATCGACAGTTATACCTAAGAACACAGTTTCTGTAATTACATCAAATTTTAGTAGATGGTTTATTTGAAGTTTCGTAGGGTAGAGTAGGGTATAGTAGGGTAGAGTAGTGTAGAGTAGAGTAGTGTACAGTAGTGTAGAGTAGGGCAGAGTAGGATAGGGTAGGGTAGAGTATGGTAGAGTAACGTAGGGTAGAGTAGGGTATAGCAGGGTAGAGTAGGGTAGAGCAGGGTAGAGTAGGGTATAGCAGGGTAGAGTAGGGTAGAGCAGGGTAGAGTAGGGTAGAGCAGGGTATAGTAGAGTGGAATAAGAAAGAGCGGGAGCAAAGCCGCGCGGGCAAAAGCTAGTTATGTATAAAAATAAAATTGCGCCTATCGGCTTGATAGCTCTCTTAATGTCAGCTGACGTTTTTTTTCCTAGTCGTTACTGTCCCACTGCTAGGCAAAAGCCTCCGCAAGTCCTTCAAAACTACAATTTTGTTTGTTAAAACTTAAATTTGTGTATTTCTCTTATTCATAATGCGCCAGATCCAGACCCTCTAAAGAGGTACAGCTGATGAAAGATCTCTCTACAATACAGTACCAGGAATTCACTTCTGACTAATATCAATGAATATTCATTTCAATTAACGTTAACATCATTCTATTCCCGCTATTGTACAATTATAAATTAATCAACGTCAAATTGAAACAAATTAAGTTTTCTCATTCATAAGCAAACTGGATACAAAATATGTTTTTTCATTTTTTTTTTCCTTTATTTACAAAGCGGAAAGTCGTCAAAGAAAAGACAAATGTAATTTGCTCATTTTCATAGGTATTTACATACGAAATCACCGCGTTATGAGTATAAAATTGAACGAACGTACAAGGCCCTTTTTCCCGTCAACAATAATAATTTGCAATAATTCGCATCCTTCATGAGATATTTTCTCTATTATGCGAGACATTCTGAGTTTTTGAATCTCAAATATCTAGACAGTAATGGATAAATTCTTCATATACCTAATTTAAAAGACATTCATTTATTTTTTCTCTTTATTTAATACACCCAATATGTAGGTAGATGGAGAGGGAGAGGAAGGCCGAAGAAAAGATGGATGGATTGTGTGAGGAGTGATATGAAAGAAAAGGGAGTTAGCGATAGTTTGACGGGTGACAGGACAGAATGGAAGAAAAAAACATGTTCCGCCGACCCCAAGTAATAGTGGATAAAGGCAGGAAGAAGAAGAAGAAGATTTAATACAGTCAATAGTAATCAGTTTAAGATCTAATGGCATTGGTTTGGTTAGTAATGATAGCTGTACGTATGTCTAATAAACAAAATAATAATCATAATGTATTGCATAAGGCAATAACACAAGAGTGAAAAGAGAATTTTGTCCTTTTCACCTACTTTCTGTGAGTAAAAAGGACAAAATTATCACAAATGAACAAATAATTAAATAAATATTTAAAACTGTAAAGCTTAAAATATTTAGAATTTGTTTTTGTTATCATACTTCCTTTTTTTTTCTTATTGGTTGGCTTAACGTTGATCAAAATGTTAATACATAAGTTAGTTCCTATCTCCTCCTATGTTTAATGCATGCTGTGGCAGCCTTTAATTAAGGCTACACGATATTATGTAACAATGTTGAATCTTTAGCATGTATAATGGTGTATGCTTTGTTGGTTGTCCGTAAATAAATAAATAATTAATATTTTCACGTTCACGCATCACGTTCCATGAAAATTGTCTAAAGGGCCTCTGTGGGTTAGCTTCAGAACCTCGTACGACTTCCAAAGATTCTGAGACATATATGACAAATAACATCTATTCCATTTCTTCATAACACAACTAGCTTTTTCCAGTAGCTTCACCCAAGTAGAAACATAAAGTATGTCTATGTTACTCAGAGAAAATGTAGCTTTTTAATGGTGAAATAATTTCTAAAATCGGTCTAGTAGTTTTTGATTTAAATCGTGACATACAAACAAACATTATTTTTTACAAAATAATTTATTAGAATAAATTCTCAGCTTTTTACTTGTTTTCTGCATTAACGTATACCTAAATTAAATAAAAAGTAGCTTTTTGTATTTGTATGTGTGACAGCTTAGTTCTAAACACATTTAGAAAAAATCTGCACACCTTAACGAACTTTAAAATAACAAAAAAAAAATACAAATTTGCTGCATTGTCACCATACAAAACCAGAAAGGACTGTATGTATAACAAGTTGTTTTAACTTATAACTGCCTGATATTATTATCACCATCCATTTTTTTTAAGAAATCCACAAAAATCAAAATCTGAAATTAAATATTTCCTCTTTATAATAATAGTTTAGATTATACTGAAAACATTTGACTAGCCTGTTGGTCTAATGTTCTTAATGGTCTGTTAGTGGCCCTGACTGCTATGCCGGAGGTCGTGGGTTCGATTCCCACCCAGGACAAATGTTTATGTGATGAGCATGATCATTTGTTCTGTGTCTGAGTGTACTCGTAGTTTATCTATAATATTTATGTATTTAGAAATATATAATTATGCTTATCAGCTGTCTAGTACTCATTACACAAGCTCTGCTTAGCTTGTTGGAACTAGGCGGCGTTGTGTGATAGTTGTGGAATATTTTATTATTATTATAAGTATTATAATTATGTTATGACTATGCGTAGGAGGCATCGATTAGGCATACTTCTATACAAAACAACAAGAAACTACATCGTTACTTGGGCTCAAATTAAAAATTCTTGCTAAAGTATACAAAATAAAACAACGTCGCAACGACGCAGATTTAATTTTCCAGTCTGGTTTCCTAACTTTCCAATTAATTTCATACACAACAATATTTTCCGTTTAACGTTATCTTTATTAAAAATATTTTCATGACAGCTATATGTATAAAGTTCATATTGGCCGATGCTACATGGTAGAGATGATACTGAGGTTCCATTCCGATTCCGAAAGTTCGGAACTTCTGATTAATTTTGCACCTTCCATTCCGATTTCGATTCTGATAATTTTTTTATATTTTTTATTTAAATCTGGTACCAGGTACAGACCAGAATTTTTACTTGTCGCGCGGAACGTTCCTTCTCGCGCTCCTTCTTTCGATTACTCTTTCACTTCGTCGTTTTGTTTCGTATTTAGAATATTGTGAGTTCGCTCTTCATATACCCCGTTAAATTTTGATCGTTTTAATCCCGTGGAGGATCGATCCGGTACATGAAACACTATCAATTTGTAAAGATAAAATCACGAACTACTTCATACATAATTAAGTAGTTCTTGATGACGGCGTAGTGTTTCACGCGTCGAAGCCTACTATAGGCATGGGTTAAGTGAAAACGAACCCCAGGGTCCTGAAACAGAGGCAAAGAAAGACCAGGAGTTGTGGTAGTTTTATTCAGTAAAAGTCTGTCACGCCCTTTCGCTCCACCAAAGAGTGGCAGAAGTCTTTAGATATTTTCCCACCATAAAAAAACTGGGCAAGTGCGAGTCGGACTCGCGCATTGCGGGTTCCGTACAAACTATAATTCCAGAATGGAGTCTCGAAGATTTTTCCGAATTGCAATTTTTTTTTATGAAGTAGTTAACAACAAATTGACTGTTTTCAGATTTATTCCTATACCTGTGCTATGAGACCTTGCTTCATGCCAAATTTCAGGATTCTGGGTCAACGGGAAATATCCTATGAATTTCGATCTTTGAGAATATCAAAATATACGTTTTTTTTTTATTCGTTAAGTTAGAAGTTTGATTTTAATTTCAAATCGATACCTCCACGCGTTCTCGGGATAAAGGGTCTTGACAGACAGACAGACGGACGGACAACAAAGTGATCCTATAAGGGTTCCGTTTTTTTACTTTTGAGGTACGGAATCCTAAAAATATTTCTTGATGTTCATTTCATTTGACACTTCTGTCTCTCCACCTTCGATTTTGATTCCGATTCTGATGAACCAAATTTAAAAACTCCGGTTCCAAATTCGGTTCCGATATAATCACTCTCTTTACATCCCTAGTACGTGGTATCCAAAGAATGGGGTCTGACATAGGAAATCCATTATCTACGTTCATCGCGGGTGCTTTTACCGGCCTTGTCGGAGTCACCACACCTAAGTTGCATCATTCTTCACTTATTACGTCACATAGTCACCACTATGACATTCAAATGGAAAAGTACCTATTTCATGTTGGTATGTCTTGGAAAAGGTCAATTCTTTTTTTGCGCTTCATTTTTGGAGAGGGAGGGGTTTTGCTGTAATCGTCACGCTTGGCTGGCGGATTGACGATCGCAGTGTGAACAGAGAATGCTGCTGCCCATTCTCTAGTATGTCCCTTGGAGCTATATTTCACTGAGACACCATGTCGGCGCGACCATTCGCCGCTACCAACAAAATGTATACAGCTCTATAGAGAGTTACTCACCTGATGCCGTTTGGTTGCGCAACCAATTTGGTGGCGCGACCAGCTCGGACGTGTGGCGACTCTGGTGTCTGTATGGTGTCTGGTTTGGTAGCTTAGCGCTATATTTCACCGAAACTTTATAGCGGCGTATGAAATATAGCCCTTTGTCGCCTCTTACGACCCCCACGGTAAGAGATGGGATGGTGCCATTCTTTACGTCCGGACACCATACGGACGATATCTCTCTGCTGCGCGAGTAGAACACAATACACAAACCACCAGAAGCTAGACAGCGAGCTATCCATTTCTTGTCGTCCGCAAACTCACGCATCATAGCCAGGCCCCCTAGCCAAGTTACACCCGTTTCGCTTGCGCCGAACGCTTCGAGTTGACCTTGCCGCCAATTCTTTTGTTCTGACCACGTGACTGAGCGTTAAGACGACGTCATTCGCGTACATTTGAAGCTTTCTACAAGCATTAACTATTGCAGATTAGCAACTTCGCTAGGGGTTCTGATCCCTATTATTTGGTGTCAAAATCTATGGTGTCAAAGCAATATGTCTGCTGGTCATCTCAGTAGTCCACCTATCTATATCCTTTTAACATCTTTCAAAAGGGACGCAAATCATACATAAAATATAGCCTGTCACAAATTTTTTCGCTAATAGAAAGCTGCTTTACTCCTGGTAAAGCAGCTTTCTATTAGCGAAAAAATTTTAGCAATCTGACCAGCACGCTTAGCCAAGTTGTTATTCTGCAATCGTTAACGCTGTCGAAAAGTGATGAAACGTATGGGAATGACGTAATCTCAACGTAAAGTCGCGTGATCAGAACAAACGAATAGACAATTTCGTAGCCAAGTTCACATCGTTCAAAATCGTTTCTACAATATTTAACGCTACATCCTTTGTTATGTAACCGCTATGTTGTAGAACGAGCGGCCGACTCAGGCGCGTCAACATGGCTACCAACTTATCGTTTTCTACAATTGCTGTCACCGAGGCGTTACCGATTAGAGAACGGAATTCGATTTTAACTTGGCTAGGGGGGCAGTACTTCCAGAGATTAACCTCCTACAAACAAAAAAACAAACTTTACTTCTGTATTATATTAGTGTAGATATAATTTTGTATAAATCTGTGTTGTGATACTTTATTATACGTCTTTATTATGTTATAAAGATCCCAAAAGAACAACAAAGCGATATACGAGATTTACTTTATAGCCTCAGTCGTTATTATCAAGTATTAAAAGTTATTACTTTGAGTATACCTCTGAGATTTCTACACTAGTACAAAATCTTAAATTCCCCAGTAATACTAAAATTTTCAAGCAAAGTACATACTCATTTATGGATATACAAACTTACTACGAGTGAGTTTCAGCATTACTTTTTAAACTACCTACAATATTACGTAGAAAGTTGTATTCGACTTCGGCTACTAATTGCCAAGACTTCATATTCAGATTAATTAAAGCCATGTTCACTTATTTATGCTTAAGCTGTGGTTGCCTATAATTGAGTGTTCATTATAGGACCCCCTAGCCAAGTTGCTAATCTGCAATAGTTAACGCTTGTAGAAAGCTTCAAATGTACGGGAATGACGTCGTCTTAACGCTCAGTCACGTGGTGAGAACAAAAGAATTGGCGGCAAGGTCAACTCGAAGCGTTCGGTGCAAGCGAAATGGTTGTAACTTGGCTAGGGGGGCTGGTTACGTGTACCAATTTCTATTTCTTAAGTTTTTTTTTATTTTGTAACACTTGTTGGTGACCCTTAAATAAATAAATAATATAAAATTAATAACTAAGTACATATTTGTAGGTACAAGGTGACTGAAATCAATAAAAATCTTTGAGAGGGGGTGAAAGAAATTTAAACTAAAATTATTAAGAAGAAATGTTTGCATTTTTATTTAAATTACATTTTTTTTTCAGTAGGCTATGCAATTTCTACTTGCACGCGGGCGAACCCGCTATCAGAAGCCAGTCATAAACAAACGTATTCACTATGTGATCGACTCTAAAAAAACAAGACTTTTTTAAAATATTCGTAACTAACTTTATCCAAAATCGCAAAAAGAATTGTTTTAAATCCAAAGTACATAGTAGTAAATATTAAATAAGTTTAAAACCACAGATATGTCATACAGTAATTAATCTGATGGAAAGGGAAACTGTCAACTGTAACAGAATAAGAATGAAATGTGACAGATAAAAACAGAATAAGAATAACTTTGATATGTGACGTCACTGCTAGAACAGAGTCAAGAGATGCCCATACCGAATATACCACCATACCCCATTACCGAACCATTTGAAATGCTAACTGCTGCTTCATTTACTAAATAATTTGAATGATATTTTCAGAGACAAGATTTCTTTTTGGTGGTTTTTGTTGCATTGTATAAAATATAAAACAAAAATGAAGATGCATACAGTTTAATGCATTATGCGATTATAGAATGCTAAGTTCAGCCTTCCATTTCCAAAGGTTAAAGGGTTTGTAATTCGGTTCGCACTCAACTGCCGTTTCTTCAAGGTAACCCCACTTTGTCAGGTTTGGAATTACACCTTCCTACTTAGGTTCTGTGGCAATTCCGAGTTAAAAATGATGCACTATTTTAAAAACATTTCTTTCCATAGGTACGTGGCCATCATGAGTCCACTGCAGCCAAGACTTGGCAAGCGAGCCACCCTGGGCATCACAGCAGCCATCTGGGTATGGAGCTCCATCCTTAGTGCTCCCAACCTGATCTACTTCACGACCGATATGGACTATCTACCAGATGGAACGATAAGGTATATAAAAATTGACCGAAAATGTAAAGAGCGTTTATTGTGGCTTACGATGTTTTTTTCTGAAAAGGCTTCAATTATTTATATATAATTTATAATATATATAGTCTTAGGGCTAACTATTCAATCATCGGGTAACTGTTCAGCATGTTTTTTCTATTATAGATATGTCATACATATAGTATTAACCTCATATGTGTGTGAATCCATGTATATTTGTCCAATAAAAGTAATCTGGCAACGAAAAAAGCTGTCTTACCTAAAAAGACTTCCCTTATTTTCAATGACCTACAATTTTCGATGAAAGAAAATGATAGAATCTAAATAATAAGCTCATGTTTATAGATCAAGTTATTAGAATACACATTGAAATTCTCAGTCCCCAGAAAACTAAGTCTAGAAAACTTATCGAATTGGCAACAATATTCTGAAGTAGCAATACCTACTAACTTAAGACACAATTGCTACAAAACAAGCCAATTTTCAAGGAGCCTTTCAATTTCTAGCGTATCAAAAAATCTGTGTCATAATCCAAAATAACAAGTTACAAAACAAGTATAAAGTTCTGAGGGCCCAACTTGGAAGTACGCAGAACTTGAAAGCTTTTAGTAACATTTCACAATTAAACGCTCTGTCGCTGAATTCCGTCTAAAATGGCGGCACTCAGAAAAACTATTATCTGGGAGACTGTAAAATGTTAAGCAGTAACTTGGTAGACTTTAATGCTGTGTTTTACAGGCGGGTGTGCTTCCCCGAATGGCCTGACGGCATCACCACGAGGTCTCAGCTTGAATATTGGTAAGTGCCTTTCAAAATGTTGAATCGTCGTTTTAGGAGACAGAAAATAATATTATTCGTAAGTAATTTAAAATTACAAAAAAGTAATAATAGGCGACATCGTCATGTTGACCGAGTCCCCTAGAGTAGAAATAGAAAAAAAAACATTACAGTATTCTAACTATACGAGCCGTCTCCAGGAGTATCGCTTTCTTGAATCAAGCACTTGATCCAGCCACCTAACAAGAGCATCCTAAGATGTTAGTCGAGGCTTCTGACTATTAAGCCATTTATTCCTTTATCATATTTCAATATTTTCTAACAATTTAAAAATTTACAGGTACAACGTAGCATTCATGGTGCTAACCTACTTCCTACCCATCATGTCAATGACGTACACATACTCAAGAGTCGGTATCGAGCTATGGGGATCACAATCTATCGGGGAATGCACGCAAAGACAACTGGACAATGTCAAAAGTAAACGCAGGGTAAGTAAATAATAGTAATAATAGCCATTTATTCCATATTTCTTTCTTAGCTTACATTTCAAATGTTGTTAGTGATTAGTAAGTTTGCTTAAATTAAGTTAGTAATTTTAGTACCTGTTTTTATGTTGAAATATGGACCACTGTAAGGGTAAAGGCCCCCTCCATCTTATTCCACAACTCTCTGTCTTTGCCTACAAATTGCTTCCTACTACCTGAATGATATCATCAGCCTACCGTTTCATTGGTCTTTCAACATTTCTTTTCCCCACTGGGCCTTTCCATCGTGTGGTTTCAATAGTCCATCTTTTATCTGTACATCGTGAGATGGGGGGTATATATATACTGCAAGTGTTTTTTTGTGGCTAAAACTCATCCAAATGACATCCCCCGCCCTTGGGGGGAGCGGGAGATAGTGTCAGATTCTTACTGACTAAAAAACCCATCCTGTTCCTTCGTTGCCTTTCATAACGGGGTCGAGCCTCTCTTTCGAAACTAGGACCCTGGCCCCAGATACTACAAGGGTTGAAGGATTGTTCGAGAATCACCGCAGAATTGAAGGAGGAAGGAGGTGGGTGTTAGTCTGTAAAAATCCGACGCGCCCTTTTGCTCCACCCAGAGCGGGAGAAGTTATCTGATGATGTCCAACCCTCTATAAAAATTACGTGTTAGGCTTTTTTGATCCATTTTTACGTCTGAACTGCAAAAAGCATTGAGAATAATAAAACATTGCTGAAGCAGTTATTTCCGTGCATGAACGCGTCATGCTCGTGAACGAGTCCCGTCAGTTGAGACTGGTCATCTCTTAGGGTGAGTTGCACCATTTAACTATAACGATAACCAAACCATAACCAGCCGTAAAACGGCCTCCTATTGGTCAATTCGACGATTTGACAAACTGTTAACAGCAGTTATCGTTATGGTTAAAAATGGTGCAACTCACCCTTAGGTGCCAGTGGCTTAAATCAATTTCTAATTATTTTTTATTGTTTTTACTTATCTATATTGTACTCACATAATAGAAGCAACAAGAAATATTTAACCAAGATTTATGTAACTCATAATATGATTTAACAGAGTGTCTGTTCTTCTTGTAGATTTACGCTTTGGAACGTGCAATTTAGCTTCACTTTTTTGATTGAACGACATTTTGATAATTCAAAATGTCGTGCCTGTAATTGGTCTATTTGAAATAAACGTTTCTGATTTCTAATTTCCATGGGCATAAACAAACCAGCTCAATATTGAACAATTTGTTCGCCCTGCGCGAAAATTATTTATTCGCTCGTCAATAAACACAACAATTTGATACAGCCAGAAATACAAAAGCACCTTCGTCACACCTCATTTCATTCAGCTCCAAATATGTAATTAGTCTCAAAGATGAAATCGTAATTACTTGAAGTAATTACCTACACTGAAACAGCAACCATTACAAACGTTATTGGAATTTGATTATTTAATAATAAGCAAGATTTTCTTTTACAAAAAGCAAATTAAGCACTAGAGCAGCAAATTAACAGCAGAGAATTCATTCTCTCTCGCAGACCCGGAGGTCTCGAGCTATCATTCAAAACTAACCCAGGCCCCGGTAGGCTTCGACCGAACTGGGCCTCTGCTGTTGCTGACAACTCCTTGAGGCGCGCGGGGACAGTGCGCGCTGTCGACGACTTGGGCTCGTTCCGGACAGTTACCGGACGGTCGGACAGCGAGCTACCCAATGCTCGCCGGCCGCAAGCCCGCGCCTACGGTGGCCGGAAATCGGGATCACAATCCCGGCGTTAGTAAGACTGAAGGCCACCTGATGGGGCACCTGCGTGCAATGCATGTACGGTTGCCAGGTGTGCCTGGGAGGTGGGGAAATTAATTATATATTATGATTATACTAACATAGCATAGATATACTAACATAGGTTTAGTAATACTTACGATTTTATGGGTAGTCTGCCTGATTTAAAGGTAAATAAATAAATAAAATAGGCTGGTCGATGTTCATATAAGAATCTCATTTTACAACCAAGTTAACTTTGTTGGAAATGCATGAGAATTTGATAAAAGCAATCTTGTATAAGCTCGCGATATAGACCCTATATTTCCACCGCAATATCTCCATGTGTTTGACATGTAAATTAATAATTTCGTTATACCTAAGTGCTGAAATACATGTCACAAGCTAAGGAATATCACAAAAAACATAAGAGGTAATTTCAAACAGGAATAATGACTTTATTGTAGCTGATACAAATTCTGAATCACATTATATTATTTTAATTACTAGCTGTCATGACTCTGTCATGCTCTTGAGAGCAGTGGCGGACGAGTGGGGCTCCGACTTACGAGTTGAAGGTAGCGAGTTCAAACCCTGCCAGCCGCATTACTTTGTGTAATTTATTTCATTACCATTGCTTTCAAAACGGTGAAGGAAAACATCGTGAGGAAACCGGCATGTCCTAGAACCAAAAATTCAAAGACGTGACATTCACCAACCCGCACTGGGCCCGCGTGGTGGATTACGGCCCATTCCCTCTCCTAGAGAGGAGGCTTGAGTCCCAACGGTGGGAACATTATAAAGGCTGATGATGATGTTATGACTCCATCCGTTTTGTTTCTTTTAAATCACCCTTATGGCCTTGTATGAGAGCTGATGAGAGCGAACAGATTATAATAAAAATTATTCAAATCGGTCAAGCCATTGTTTAATTTTAGCTCGACTAATAAACAACAATATTGGTTTTTATATAAAACCTTATTTTTAGTAAAATGTAATACTTGGAACACTTATCTAGTATTTTTATGTAAAAAATCTTTGTACAAAATTTAAAAATTATAATATGAAAAATCACAAAGTTGTAAGCTTGTTATGTCAGCAAAAATACATAGTCACCGGACCATCCAGGTGACTGAGGGGTTGTTTTGCACTTGCACCCAACTGTTTGCTGGCAGCTGATGCCTGCTATGACTTGCCGTGACCTGACACTTACATAGTGTCGGTGGGTTTCAACTTGAGACCTTTTTAAATATTTTTGGGAAAAAATATGACATGGTGTAAAAACCATTATTATTCATTATTGTATTTTATTCATATTGGAATCCATTCAGTTTCTGATTTTGAACAAACTATATTCAAGTTTCACGTAAACTAAAAATAATGTGGTATAAGAACTAGTGACCCGCCCCAGCTTCACTCAGTTACATGTGTTATACATTTAAACCTTCCATATATCCCTCTTACTATTGGCGATTACCGTATGAAAATACATTCAGTAATTATTGAGTTATTTAATTAGTTAAAACCTACAGAAGGACGCGCGACTTTGTTTTATAATTTGTAAAGAAATTAAGAAAAGATCTAGCATTTAACCTCTTTTTTTTTCGATGGGAAAAATCATCTTATGACAACCCCCGCTCTTGGGCGGAGCGGGAGATAGTGTCAGACTCTTACTGACTAAAAAACCCATCCCGATCCTTCAAGCCTTCATACCGGGGCTCGAGCGCCCTTTCGGATAACCCTGGCCCCAGTAGGCTTCGACCCGGCTGGGCCCCTGCTGTTGCTGACAACTCCTTGAGGCGCGCGGGAACAGCGCGCGCCGTCGATCACTTGGGCTTGGTCCGGACGGTTACCGGACGGCCGGACAGCGAGCTACCCATTTCTCACTGTCCGCAAGCCCGCGCCTACGGTGGCTGGAAATCGGGATCGGAATCCCGGCGCCGGCGGCGAGAGCGCCGTTGCCTGATGCGGTCGGCCTCCTCCTTTGCGAGCATTACTGCTTCGCAGAAATCAGCGACCGCCTGCCACTCCTCCTGCATTTAACCTCTCGTGTGCCGTAATTAAAGACACAATTAAAAAGCCATTGTGTCTCGCGTGGATCCACGTTTAGACACACAACGGATTAAGCAATCAATCCTACTTAACTATAAAACATTACAAGTTCAGTTTTCAATACTCATCAACAACTCGAGCAGATCTTCAAAACTTTTGAAGCTTATCAAAATGTCTTGGAGGAATATATTTCATCTTGGTTTTATTAAAATCGGTTTTAAACTCCTAAGCGGTTTCGGCGACCGGGTTTCGGGGGTCCGGCTCTTAAATCCGTATTGAAGTATTATATCTCGAGTAAATTAATCGTCCTATCTTTGTCTTCTTTTCTTAATAATGGCTTGATGGCTTCCAGATTCGTACGGAATCCTTTTTAAAGAAATTGATTTCCCTCGGGTTCCCTGACCTTCTCTGGCCAATATGTGCCAGCTTAAGCTTGTAATTCAAATGATTTGTTTATGTTTGTGTGAAGGCAAATTGGCAAAATGTTTTATGTTTTTTTTTTTTTTGTTTCTTTGGACAACAAACATACGCAATATTTCTTAATTAATAATCCTTAGTGTTAGCTACTATTATAATTTAAAAATAGAATCTTTGAGTGACACCTAACTCTCAAAAAAAATTAGGAACGTGATAAAAAGTTTTCCTGTAGGTATGTATCAGATTTCCGAGGAAATTTTGTGCAATGCTACAAAAGATTTCCACACAAGCCTTTCCAGATCATTCATAGAAGTCTCAAAATTAGTGGTGTCTTTCATTAATCATCGAAAGAATTAATTAATGAATTAAAAAAATAATAATAGTAGAATTAATTGATGTAGTCGAGGTCCATCAAACATACCTGCTTTTAGTTTTTCAGTAGGTACTTAAACCAGGTAATTTCTGTGAAGTAAAATGACAACATTGACTATTTCTATCGAGAGCCCAAAGATAGTACCATCAAAGACACTTCCGTCTGACCATCGCTAAGTTCATTTTTGCTTGCACTCGAAACGAAAACTTCAAAGGGTTTGGTTTGAAATATTGTTTAAGTGATCAGGCAGAAATGACCGTGATAGTGATCGTGATATAATTCACAAATTATTACTATTGTATAGCTAGCCCGTTTTGTCCCACTGCTGGGAAAAGGCCTCCCTCCATTCTTTTTAACGATCACGGTTCCTCACTTTCTCATTCCAATAAATTCTTAAGGAAGACATCCAGGTCGTCCCACCATTACCTTCGTTGTCCACGCATCGGTGTATCCGGGTTCCAATCCTGTCCTTTACGGGTCCTGTAATAATAAACGCCGTATATTAAATCTTGTCTGAAACTCATTACAACTAATTATAATAAAATGAAGGTACTCCAGAATACTGTTACTGGTGAAAACGTTATTTACATTAAACATAATTATTCAAAGCAAATACCTAAACACGCAAACTTAGACAAAACACACAATCTAAGTAATTCTGGATTTACATTATACGTTATAATCTTAGGTAAATTACGATTACCATACTACTATATTATAAAAGCGAAAGTTTGTGAGTGTGTATATTTGTATGATTAGCTGTGTACGCTCGTACGAACATGAACATAGCGAACACAACCACCAAACTTGAACATTTGGTTTGTTCGATGGACGGCATTTTCACACTGACACACCCTAAATACTTTCGACTTCATAATATTAGTATCATAATATAATGACTTAACCCTCAAGAAATCAGCGTAAGCTAGTTACTAGCTGCTGATAAAAAACCGGATAACATTCCAATGCCAATAAGTTTATGGAATCAAATTTAGTTCGCACCATAGGTACACCGTCGAAAAACCGAATAATTTAGTAGTTGTCGCCTGTATTAATCAAGTTAACTGACATTACCCATATACGAGATATCTCTTACTTAGGCACCAGCAATATTCATTAATTTATTATGGGCCATCTATGCCCATAGAGGTGAACCCTGGGCCCTGGAACGAAGACAAAGAAAGAATATAGGAGTAAATTTTAGTTAGTAAAAGTCTGACACCGTCATGCGTAGTGTGAGAAAAGCCACTGGATGGTGTCTCACAAAAAAGAGACCCTACGATATATCTCGTTTTTGGTTTCTGAGAAGATATCATCTACGAGATATCTCGTAGTGTAAAAAACTTAAAAAAAATATTTGTTTTTCAAACAGGTCGTCAAGATGATGATAGTAGTGGTGGTAATATTCGCCGTCTGCTGGCTGCCCTTCCACGTGTACTTCCTGGTGACGTCATACTACCCAGACGTCGTCAACTACCCTCACATCCAGGAAATATACCTGGGCATCTACTGGCTGGCCATGAGTAACTCCATGTACAATCCCATCATTTACTGTTGGATGAATTCCAAGTAAGTTCTTGGAGTTGTAAAACTTTTATTGCGTAAAAACGATTATGATTCCTGGACCGTGAATAAACGCCTTGTGAACTCGTGAACTTATTGAGTGAAACTTTATTGATATTCCTTTATAAATATTCAATTCTATCCTCAATTTACTGTTTATTCTGGTGTCAGCCGGAATTATTGGTCTGAAAAATCCAGGCATTTAAATCACACGGTTTCGTCAAGTATTTTGATAGAATAGAAAAGAATAGAATAGAATAGACTTTATTGTACACCAAAAAGTAATACAGCTTATACAAAAACCTACCCACCTACCAACCTACCTACCTTGGGAAAATCAAACAATTTTTTTTCCTGAAACTTTTGTGAAAGGTTCGAAATGTCAAAGTTAGGCAATAAAGATCAAAAACCAGGTTATATTTGAGAATCTTGTGTTGTTGTGTTGTGTTAACTCAAACAGGGATCTTTATAAAATAGATAGACATTTATACTCTTAATTGTACACCAAAAATAAAAATTACATTATGAACTTAAAATAAATAGGGTGTCACAATGAGCGATCTAAGAACGACATAAGAGTAGTTTTCCAATTAATCTTATTAAATGGTAAATTATCATAACAAAGATTCTTTACACAGATTTAGAAGAGGTTTCAAGCAATTCTTCTGGTGTTGCGGAGCGTTCGGCGGCGGAGGACTGGACAGACGCAGAGGATTTGGAACCGAACGACTGGACCGATCGGTCCGATCCTTATCTCCTAGCAGGAAGAATGGTACCAGTAAGCTGATGAAACCCCTCTTTTTGTTTGTTTTATAGAATAGCTTGCCGTAGATGCTTCTCAAATGAATTTTGGTTGTATCAAAGATTCTTAGACCTTTTTCTAATTTGAATTTAAGTTACGAATACGCTCATCACCACGTATACTTACATAATTAGTTTTGTATTGATATATCTTATCAGATCATACAACAGAAAACATTTCGATCTACCACATACTTGCGAAGTCAATCCATCTATTTCTGTAGTCCATCAAACTCATTTTTATCTGTACAATTTTTCACTCCCCTTCAACCTAAAAACTACTTTTCCTCATTTCTCTCTGGCTAGAATGATTAATTATTCAATGAATGTAAAATACGATTCATGAATAGAATTTCTTCTTCATAGGTTTATTCAAGACGACAAAATTCATCAAAAACCCACCTGGCTCTCCCCACTTGCTCCATGCAAATAAAATACACAAGTAAGAAACACTGAGGAGCCAAGTTCAGTTGTTTTGTATCTGACCGTATCGATGTTATAATAGAACGATCTAACATGACACACTCGTGATAGCTTTGAAATCGTCAGTAGTTAAGCTGTTTTCTTTCGGTTGGTCATACCCTTTTTTATCTTTATTTGCTTTTCCATAGCTTCCTTCCTTAGATGTTTCACACGTATCGGCGGCTTCATCATCAAAAAATCTGTCATTGTTATTACTAACATTTGTCATAACTTCCGTGAGTTACCGGACGAAGAGTTCTTAAATATCAGAGATTATATTGTCGTTTTTCCCAACAGGCACTATCCGAATTTCGATGCATAGCACTTACAACCAGACGCTGGTGAGCACGGCCTGACAGCGGAGGGGCGCGGGCGGCGCGCAGGACGCGAGCACTGACGCGCCGCACGCCGCGCACGCGCCGCACGCGCCGCACGCGCCGCACGCGCCGCACGCCGCCACCGAGCGCACGTGGATATGACGCGAGTGTCGCGCACCGCGGGCGCCTCGCACGCCGCACGACCTCTACGCCTGAACTAAATACGGCGCGTGAGGAACAACACTTGAGCGTTTTAAACGTCTGCAAGTCGGTACGATTATGTGTAAAACTTTATCTTAATTATATCTGTAAGTGGTATACTAGTCAAAACTGAGTATTGCATAGAAAATAATAAAGAATGTTAACGTGAATGTTTTGTACATTTATAAAAATGTTGGCAGATAGTAAACCATAAAACTTATGAGAAGGCACAATACGCAAAATGCATTTTTTGGCCTATTTACTTTGTTCAATTTTAAGCGGATTGCACAAATGAATGTACGTAAATAGGTTTATATATTTATAGCAAACACGATTAAAACAATTAACTAAATATTGGAGAGATTGTATTCTCCATCTTGATTTTATTGTTTTTATTATCAATGTCACAATTTGTTGTTAGTTTAATAAGTATATTATCAACGAGTATATTTTCTAATCACTCTAGGCTAAAGCTATTAATGTTATGTGAATATAGCTGTCAGATTTGATACTGAGTAATCGCGTTACCAACTTTGAAGCTGGTTTATCTTGATTAAGATAGATAAAGGGGTCTGAACGCGTTGTAAAAATATGCGAAAGAAGGGGTAAGATTTTTTATGAAATGTATGAAAAATTGTACATTGTAAATAAAGTATGATATTATGTGTAAGTAGATATTTAACTGAATGTACAGATTTTATATCTATGTAATACAATTAAGTTATAAATAAGAATTATCTATTTGTGTTTATACTGTTTGCATTTAATAATAAGACATCTGAATTAAAGGCATTATCAAAATAGTTTTGGTTTTGGAAACTTGTCTAAAAGCATGTTAATAAGAGCACTATTACCACGCAGTACAATCTATTAAATCATATTGGTATCATGAGTAAAAATTCAAATCAGCTTTCGTTTGTCAAAATCTTGTATTAAATTCAAATGTAATTTTTGCAGCTCTTTAGGTATAACATTCAATTTCGGACCAATAGAATATGTCCTACACAATATTATAAAACCTTACTATTTATACTGTTTAAATATGTCACGTATGTTTTTTTACGATTTCAGTCAAATATTTAATTATTTTAGAACTAACATGACTTTAGTCTTCATCCAGAATTAAATTAGTACTTACAAAATTTCTTCATGTGCACAGGACATAACTATACCATTATGATTACGTCATCACAAGCTGCTTTTAGGCAAGAGTAATAACACTATTACACTCTAAGTCTTACCGCTATGCAGCTGCACCGGTAAAGAGTAAAAACTTTTACCTCAAAGCTACGACTATTTTAAAAATTAAATGTTGGGAGCAAAGGACTTCGAATTTAAGGAGACAGTTTGTAAATTACTTGACGGTGTAGTTTACGTCTAGTGCACTTAGGGCCGATTCATAACGCAATACTAGCAGCCGGCAGCGACGCGGCTAGCACTTTTGTAGTGAAATTATTTTAAATAGTCCTACGTCGAGTATATCCGACAAAAACTGTCGCATTTATTCCACCAGGATGTACATCCACGACCAAATACTCCATCTCGTCAGCTCTTCTGTCACCAATAGGGATTGAAGTGCTAAACGAGATGGAGTACCCATTTGCAAACTCATGAACCTGGCAAATAGTCGTCTTAATCGTCGAATAACATTCGTCGCCCCAATCCGACTCGTGCGGTTAAAGGGTTTAAAGCCAGTATCGCTTAAAACCTGGAGTCATACCTACCATGACGTGTTACATTATCAGTCGTGCGAGCGAGAAAGAGGGATGATGCTATACACTCTACATAGCTCCATTCCATTAACAGTTCAGCTTAGAACTCGTTACGATCTCATGGTACCTGCCAGTAACTGACTCCGCCAACCTCTTCGCATCGCTGCCGGCTGTTACCATTCCGGTGTGAACCGGCCCTTAGATGACTGAAGCGTTAAAATCGTACTTGAAACTTATACCTATGGATATCTTAGTGTAAATATCTAGGCATAGAAAACTATTCTCTGATCATTAAAAAACCGGAAATCAACGTAAAATAAACAGTAAAATGTAACGATGCTGAGACAGAAACATTTAAAAAACTATGGGAGCAAATCAAAATAATACCCTGTGATAATACCTTATTAACTCATCGAATGCCGTAATTAGAGACACAATAGAAAGACAATTGCTTATGTCGAACTGTGTAACTTAGACATTCAAAAGGTTAATCCAATCATTTCAGGGATTGAATCTTGGAACGAAAGATAAGACTCTGAAACATTTTGGAACCCTTTATTTTAAGATTCTGAATGTCACCTCAAAAGTCTCAAAAAAATCAAGTTTTTGTTGAATATCTCGCTTCGCTCTAAATCGTATTTGCAAAATTATAGAGCATTGAATTCTACACAATTTTTGCTTTAGGATATTTTTTCTGTCTTTCAGTTACGCGTATGGCGTTCAGCCATATAATTCATAGCGTAAAGTCAATCATGAATCCCACTTTACAATAAGCATAAACGAGCTGCTCGACGTGCTCAGCAAACCTCCAGATGCCGGTCGAGGATCAAACTTAGGTATTTGGCTCGCTTCTCCCAAGAGTTCGACTTGTTACACATTTTTTATTTTATTTATTTATTTATTTATTTCTTCATCTTACATCTATCTTTACAGGTTTTTTTTTTTATCCCCAATGCGATAAATGCGCTTATCCTAACTTAATTATACTAACATCTATAGCTAATTATAAATAATGCATTCCTTGTGAATTCACCCAGAGTACAACAAAATAAGTCCGTCTCATTAGCTATCAGGTTGAGCGTGTGAAGCGCGCGCGATAGCGGCGCCTCCCTTAAAAGGTTGGTCCGGCCTCGCGGCTCCACCAGCAGGCGCGGTCGCCGTCGTCGCCACACGTACCTGTCCGGAACACACAGGCTCAACTGTCCCAAAACAATTGGATTGTGCACCTTTCCTCTCAATATTTTAAATATATATGAGGTAAGTGCTAGATCCCTCCTAACCCTTAATTCGTTGTATCCTACCATACCCAAGATAAATAGAGTAGGATACATCAACGGATACATTGGATAAACACCGTAATATCTCATATACAAATATCTTATAAATTTATTTTGTACCTTCTCCAGCATGAGACTATATTTAGCTTCATGCGGAGACCAGATGACTGCGTTACACTCTAGCTGACTCCTCACCAGTGCGTTATACAATGCTACAACAGCTTTCAGATTCGTGAACCCTCGTACTGTACGAAGCATGAAGCCCAGGTTCCTAAAGGCTCTTTTACAGCATCGCGTGACGTGATCACGAAAAGTCAAGCTGGTGTTAAAACTTACCCCCAAGTCCTTGACTTCTGTGACCCGTACCATAGGCACCCCGTCAATATGATAGCTGCATAAGATGGGATTGTGTGCACGAGAAAAAGTGATTGTCACACACTTCGAGCTATTGAATTGCAAGAGATTTTCTTTGCTCCAGCTCACGACCCTGTCAATGTCCCCCTGTAGCCTCTCACAATCCTCCTTGCTCCTTATTGCGAGAGATAATTTGAGGTCATCGGCAAACAACAGGCAGTTAGCGTCCTGGACTACTTCTGGTAGGTCGTTTACAACTAAAAGGAACCCTAAAGGTCCAAGGTTACTGCCCTGACTCACTCCTGACCTCGTGAAATATGGATCTGACACGTGTCCCGCATATTCCACATATTGCCGCCTATCTCTCAAATAACTGGCAAAAAATTGGAGCGAATGTGGGGTGAAACCAACACCAGCTAACTTTGTAAGCAACACGTCATTATCGACTAAGTCAAATGCTTTTCGGAAATCAAAGTAAGCAGCATCCGTTTGCCCCCCACTATCCACTGTCGGCACCAAATGAGTCATGTGACAGAGAAGATTACTGGTGGTACTTCTTCCCGGTCGAAAGCCATGCTGAGCGTCTGAGAGCTGTGCGCTTACCTGTTTATATATGCTCGTGTAAACAGCCGTTTCCAGTACTTTAGCCGCTGTTGATAACACTGCAACCGGCCTAAACCCATCTACAGATTCAGCTGATTTCCCCTTCGGAACCGGAACTACGCGAGTAACTTTCCATCTCTCCGGGAACCTGGCAGCTTGTAGACACTGGTTATAAATATGAAGCAGCGGCTGCGCTAGCACCGACCGACAATCCTTAAAAATGTAGGGTGGAATGCCGTCCGGGCCTGCGGACCGCTTTGGCTTTAGGTCTTGAAGTGCTTGACATACGTCTACTAGCTTTAACTGGCCCAAGTGCTCTCGCGCTGCTCCGTTTCCACTACCAGCTCTCGATATGGCCGCGTCCACATCCAGCACAGGTGGCTCTGCCCTATAAACCGAGTAAAAATACTGCGCAAACTCTTCAACACACTGTTGACCAGACAATACCTCCCCATCTTTCAAAATTTCCTGCGGACTTCTCCTACCCCTCTTGGATTTAGTATAATTCCAAAACGATTTAGGGTCACTCAGCATTTGATTTTGGACGCGGTTAAGGTATTGTTCCTGTGCGACTATAAATATATAATGATTATCTCACTGGGAAATAATGTTACACTAGCGAATAAACTAGGTTAATTTATAAACATAATATTATCATAATATATCTGCAGCGACATTTCAGGAAATAAAATTCAAAATCCTGTACCGTGCTATTAGAGTTTTCCGCGTAATTACTGAAATCAACTATCTGGTAGTTGCCCGGGCTAGACATGTCTGGTCGGGGGACCGTTCCATTTCAACAGAAGTTTGCAGGACTTTATACCCTGTTGCGCTTCGCCTCTAAATACACCTCTAAATTTTGATCGTTTTAATCCCATGGAGGGTCGAACCAGTACATGAATGACCTGTAGGTAGTAGCCGGCGTTGCGTACGCTGCTCAGCTGACGCTTTCTTAAAGAAATTAATTTCGTATATGCGTAAATTAATATGAGTTTTTAAAAAAGGTATAAAAGGTGTTTTTTTAATTTTTTCTTTACAAATCGATAATGTTTCATGTATCTACCGGTTCGACCCTCCACGGATTAAAACAATCAAAATATAGCGGTGTAAAAAAAAAAAAACTGATCAGAACTAAATAAAACATTCTGTACCAGCTTTAGGTACTATAAATAGAAAAGGTATAAGGTTATAAGGGCCCGTATTTGGTTGACCCTCTTTTATAGCTCAAGGTAGCTAAACTCCATTCACATCCGCATCCTCGTAAAAATATAGAAAGGCTGTTGAAGTTTCTTTTGTACAAAATAATAATACACGCTGTTCAAGCGTCAATACATCCGTGCGTTTAACGAAACGTAAGAAATATAGGAAACGTATCGAAACCCCGGTATCGAGCGTTGAACGAACCGTGGATATTGGAACGATCTAATGTATCTGATCTTTATTCATTGTTTTCCGATACATTCTTCCGTCAATGTGAGAAACACTAGGTATACATGAGCACAATTTCAGAAGTAGTAGGTACGTTCGAAAAAAGGTGTACGTTAACCTACACACACAAGAACAATTTGGCTTGGTGTATAATAATTTGGGTCTAAATGAAATACTATTGAAAAAAAATGAAAAAAAATATTATGAAGCTTTTAACGTGCGGTAGGTATATTTATTTTTATACCACCTGCTCGATAATGTCGTTTTATACGTCATACAAACCTCACTTAAAGCAAGTATATTATATCTATATTAGAAAAATGATTTTTCGACCAAATTGTCTTTTAATTATCTCACAGATGGTGTAAAAAGTGGAGTATGCAACACGGAGATAAAGCTGTCTTTGTCTGGCCGGCTTGAATTCCTCACTTCACTCAGGTTTCTTTATTAACTCCCCCGCAATGCTCTGGAGTTAATTATATAAAACCCTCACTAACGTTCGGGATTAAAATCAGCAACTTTAATTTCGTTCGTAATTCAACATCGACTCGACTTAAAGACACTGCTTTATCCCCTAGTCACATAATCTACTATTAATCTTCATGCACGGACGAGGCATTTTCTACTAGTCAACCATGGTGGTATAGTACTCGTCAAGACCGTTCCAAAGAACTCAAACACGATCATGTTGCAGTCAGTAGTTCCTATAGCCACTATACAACTACATCATCAGACCAGCTTCTTGGTACGATATTAATGTATTGTTATCAAAGTTACATATGATTATGACCTTGTTGTGCCTCTCTGCCCGGTAAAGACCTAACTTCCATTTTTCCACTCTTTTCTGTTCTTATGTCCTTCCTTCCCAATTCTGGCCAATCCTTTAGGTAGGAGTCTAAATCGCATAAATCACGCTAACTCCTTCTAAGCCTACCGCGTCGCGCCGGCTCCTGCTGTTCAGGATTCAGTCAGTTACCTTCGCCCAATTTCGTTGTGACATGTGGCAGATGTGACCTGCCCAATCCCATTTTAGTTTGGCGACTGAATTCCCTATGTCTGCGATTTGTGTTTTGGAACGAAGCATACTTCGAATACGTCTTCCTTATACAGTCAAAGTTACACACTAGGTATGGTACCTACTAAAATTGGGCTCAATCGGCTAGGAGTAACCGTTTCAAAATTTATTTGCAAGATTTTCCCTAAACAAACATACGCACAAACAGTGCAAGTTAAATAAAAGCTTGTAAAAATACTCGCTACATGTTAAATAACAGCTTGTAAATACACGCTGTATACCAATGATTTTCAACTATTTTGATCAGTACTCACGTAAATGGAACTACGAGTAGGTACTTGTAACGCTATGCGGGCCATATCCCTCCACAATATGTACCTAACCGCACAGTAATTTCGGATGCTGGTAAAAGTGGAAGGTTACCACACTCGACACATTTTGATACTTACATAATTAAAAGTAATTTCGGATGCTGGTAAAAGTGGAAGGTTACCATACTCGACACATTTTGATACTTACATAATTAAAAGTAATTTCGGATGCTGGTAAAATTGGAAGGTTACCACACTCCACACATTTTGATACTTACATAATTAAAACTTTAGTCATGTTTTGGAACGACCATTCAATGCCGCGGCTAGATGCCAGTTTAAGGTAACGCTACGGCTACAGCAAACACTACGGGTTACGGGCGAAGAGTCCAATTTATTGTGGTCATGCCTTCGTTCACCATCACCATCATCATCATTATTTCACCAGATTGACGTTCACTGTTGGACATAAGCCTCCCCCAAACATGTTACATGATGTTAAACTCATTTTTTTTAATTAATTTGTTTTTAGTAAATGCTCTCAGCATTACTAAGTTAAGGAAATGGTATTTTCTAAAATCGGGCATTCTACTTTATAAATAAGAACTTAAAAAAAATATTGCATCAAAATCCATCTAATTCTAACCATTCATGTCTCTAGCTACTATGCTAGAACATAGCTAAGCTCGGGCCTAAAACTCTACAAATTAATTTTTTTTGAACTAAAGGTACTGCTTTTTTTTCAATTAAAAGTACTGCTTTTTTTTCAACTAGAAGTTATCCTTTCGTTAGGAGATTTTTTTTTAAAACAACTACTATTGTGCAGCACTATTGTAAGACTGCATAGCTACCTTATTCCACGGATGTAAATCAACGTCCCAACCAAGGCGACCTTGCTAGTTTCAATCAGTGTAGACAATAGTTGTAAGCCATGACCTTCAACGCCCTTGGAGGCGCGTTTTCCCAATACCCGATCATGTTGGCGCGTGGTTTACATCCATGTAGCCGCAACACAAACCAAGGTGGCCTTGATTGGAACGCTAGTTTGCATCCATCTGGTCACCCCTTAACTTTCACACCCTCGGGAAATTTCTGAAAATCCGACATTCTAATACAATTTTACCATACAAGTAGTATCTCAGTTATTATAATACTAGCTTTTGCCCGCGGCTTCGCCCACGTGGCATTAGGTACTTAAGGAATCAGGATAAAAGGTAGCCTATGTTCTTTTCCATGTCAAAGGCTATATGCATACCAAATTTCATCCAAATCCGTTCAGCCGTTTTTGCGTGATTAAGTAACAAACATCCAAACATCCACACTTTCACATTTATAATATTAGTTAGGATTAATGTTACCATAAGTTATCCGTATACGTACATTATACCTATATAACTGTGTAAATAATAAAACTATGTGTAAATATATTTTTTATGTAAAATGTAACGACATCTTGTATTTATTGAACGTTTAGAAACTCTATGTGAAATTGGAAAATAAAAATTAATGAATATTTTATATGGTGTCTCATTTCACAGCGGGGTTTATGAGTAGTTATGAGTGATAAATTGAGGGTAGACTAAAGCTGTGCTTCTTCTGGGAAACAGAAATAATCTTATGGTATTTCCGATAATTTTATTGAGTAAGTGGATGGGTACTTTAAGAAGGGATCTGTAAGTATTGTGTGAATCGCTCGAAGGATACTGCTCCACAGTATAAAGCGGAACCCTGTCTCTGTCCTCGTGGAAGCGATCAGCGGCAGGAGCGAGACAAAATGGGTAGCAGTTATCTTCTGTGAAACACTGTTATACAAAGCACAGGTCCGATCGTGTGTACTTCAGCCAAATATATAGGACTGGTGCTGCAAAATGCCATCTAACAGCTTTGAACTCAGTGGAAAGACCCGCGAAGAGGCTAATTGGAGATCCAGATTTGGTTAAGTCCAATCTACGAAGGCCTGCACAGACGTAGGGCAGCTAGCCTTTCGGTATCCAAATGCAGGCTTGTGGACGGAGAAAAATGGTTAGTTGGCCATCCGGTAAGGCCGTCCAATAAGGACCAAGCCTGACGGCGCGTTTTATTTCACGCGTGCCTCAAAGAGATGTTAGCAAGATGGACGGGGCAGAGCTTACGTGTAGATTTTAGTCAGCATAAGTTTGACATTACTTAAGGAGTTCCGCTTCATTTAAGGAGTTCCAACCTCAGAATAAAAATGTATGTTTGAAGTTAAGTAGTTCATTGAAGCCCAAGTGTTTTATATGTATGTAAAGTATCGTGAGAAAGAGCGCATGGCAACAGTACCCACTTCAACTAAGAACTGCCTCGAAGGAAATTGCTAATGTCCAGAAAACAATAAGGACTCCATTAGACGCATCTGGTCAATCCACTTCACGTTATGTTGGGTCCAGTGTCCCGGACGTGAGGGTAATCAATTTTATTATAATGTTACGCTACTGAGATGTCGACAAACCGCGAATACAAGACGATCTATTCCGACCCTAAATAATTTGGATTGGGACAATTCAGATTTTTTTTCTGATTCCAAATATGTATTTACCTTAACCTTTCAATTGTGATAATTGCAGACACAATTAAAAGACAATAGGTGCGCGAACGCCGGCGTTCGCTTGGGGTTTAATGAATTAATATTCTATATTTTTATAATCCACTAGCGGCCCGTCCCAGCTTCACACGGACAGTAAATATAGCCTATGTTACTTAGGATGAATATAGCTTTCCAATGGTAAAATAATTTTTGAAATCGGCACAGTCGTTTTTAAGTTTATTCATTACAAACAGACACACAAAATACAAATTTTCTCTCTTTATAACATTATGGAAAAAAAGTAAGCGCTATTCTGCGATTATATACGGAATCAGAAAAAAATATGATTTTAATATGAATTTAAATCAATTTTGAAAAAAAAGTGGGGGTTTTTCCTTTTTAATAACGACGGCAGTATTTTTCATGCGATCTCTTTCCATATCCTACAAAGTTATCATAACCCTAAGACGTACCGTTTCTCAACCAGCTGGTAATCTCAACGAAGATCCCGTTATCTACCGCTCGTTTAAGCGGTAAGCCACAAGATGTACCGCAATCAATTGAGTAGCAGCTGCTCAGATACTTCAGTAGTCTGTTTCTTACATCTGTGAATTTTAATTAAGAACCAGGGCAAGTTTAACTCATTTACAATGTTGCAGAGGATGAAAGTACTCATGGTATCTATCTGCTCGTGAATATCAAGAACTTTTAATACGCAATCAACTCTGAAATATGAAGAACTAGCTGCTGAGAGCGGCTTCGCCTGCTTGATTATCGAATAAATTAAGTAATAACTTTTGATGAGAGAGACTAGAGTACAGTTGCCATCATGGATCTTGAGCGGTTGCGCAGAAGTCAAATATTCGGTCTCTATAGTGGTGCGAAGTGAGACGCAGAGCGGGGAGTGTCAATGATTGGCTAGCCGCGCCGTCGCGTCATAGACTTCACTCCTAATTCGTTCCCTGCGTTGCTGCATGTATCTAACAACGAAGACGGTGGTTCGCCAATGTATGGAATGAAAGAAAGAAAGAAAGAACAACATTTTATTTACCTGAAAGAGGCGCACATTTAAGAATAACAAAATACATTTTAAATTATATTAAAAAAAAGAAAACACTAAAAAAATAACAGAAATAGTTATAAGAAAATATGCGCCACCTCCGAGCAAAACGGCCGTACGCTCAGCATAATGCAAAGCAATCCCCACTCTGACGCCGAGCGCTCAAGATCCGTTTTGGCAACTGTACATCGTTTTTGTACATTGCGCGTACAACTAAAAGCTTCTACTGATTTATTATTTATATATAGATTCGTAAGGATAATCTCGTTGCCAGTTATATTTTCAAGCGTTTTGGGGTTGAAACTCTCGATCAGAGTGTTCACAATTTGTATAGAGACCTTTCTAAAACCCTTGTTAACCCTCCACGTGACCCAAGGGCTGGTTTTTTCCTTGGACAGAGGATAATCATTGCTACACAGCGTGACAATCTCGCTAATGTTTTGGAGACATTACCAGTCAACACGGTAGCATTACCAGTCAAAAATATCTTAAATTAGCTAGGGTTTTTTTTTTGTTAAGTTGCTTTTTATCTTATATATTACCAGCTGAGAGTCACGGGAATCCGATAATGTGAGACGCGCAGTAAGTACGGGTCGTTGCGGGCTTGCGGACAGTGAGCAATGGGTAGCTCGCTGTCCGGACCAAGCCCAAGTCGTCGATGGCGCGCACTGTTCCCGCGCGCCTCAAGGAGTTGTCAGCAACAGCAGGGACCCAGCCGGGTCGAAGCCTACCAAGGCTAGAAGGAACGGGGTGGGTCTTTTAGTCAGTAAGAGTCTGACACTATCTCCCGCTCCGCCCAAGAGCGGGAGATGTAATTGGATAATTTTTTCCCACAAAAAAAAAGTACAGGTCGTTGTGGCGATAATTGGAGGAGGCCTATGTCCAACTGTAGATATCTTTCGACTGTAATGATGATATAAACTGACCAGTTTATTAATAAATATACTAAACCAGAATAGTGATTGTAAAAACAATATCAAGATTGAAGCAAACGGGATATATTCAACAATTTTAAAAAAATGTCCTTCACGCCAAGACGGCGTTTTTTTATGGCGGCCGTAGGGGTGCATAGCTTTTGACGTCAAAGACCATAATGTATCAGATTTCTGTTTCATAAAAGCAGTTTTGAAGCTTTATAACTTCGTTTCTGGTGAAAACACTTTAGTTATGTTTTTTTTTTTTTGTAAATCTTTAGTTACTAGAGCCAAAAAGTATTAAAAATAATATATGCATATTTTCGGTAACAGTTACCTATAGTCTGTCTAAAAAGATTTCCTAATCAACCTTGATTATTGAACCAGCGTTGAATACATCAGATTTCATTTTACTCTAATAATTACCCTAGTCGTTTAACTTTTTAGACAGACTCTAGTCAAGTGTTTTTATGTAAAGTTTAAGAAAAAGTAAATAATGCTGTATAAGATACTTACAAAAAAAATATTGTGTGTTTAAACCTTTAACATTTTCCCTTTTTAATAAAATTATTCTTTCAACAAATAAACAAACAAGAGCTCTCTTCAAGTCAACGATGTCCCTACGTCCAATATACGGCAACAACAAGTTTCACAAGAAAGCCAAAACGTCCACTCGTTTGTGTTAAAGAATCTTCACACTTTTCCACGAGACTGTATCTTTGTTTCAATTTGTAAGACATTTTTGCAGTGCATTCTAGACAAACTAGTAATACTTGCCGGGATAACTGAGTTACTCAACTTGTTAACAATGATAAACACGAGTGCTGGGTCGCAGTGAAACTTTTCTATCTGTACTTGTTCCAGTTGCTAACTCAGATTCATCTAAATACTTCCAGAAAGTAATAGTTGCTTTAGACTTGTTATAGAAGTTCGATTTTGATTCCGAAAGTTCGGAACTGCCGATTGATTTTGCACCTCTGATTTTCAACAGCAGGGACCCAGCCGGTATGAAGGCTAGAAGGAACGGGGTGGGTCTTTTAGTCAGTAAGAGTCTGACACTATCCCCCGGCTCCGCCCAAGGGCGGGGGATGTCAATGCATGATTTTTTCCCACCATAAAAAAAAACCTCTGATTCTGATTTTGGGCTCTAATCAATTTTAATCGTAAATTAAATAGAAGGTACAAACGTGTTTATACTTGTCGCACTTGGATCCTGTCTCCTCTGGTGCTCTTTGATTGATTACACTTTCATTTGTTTTTCTTTTTCATATTTAGAATGTAGTGTATTTGCTCTTCATTTATGTTTTAGTTTTAATGTTTTATCTGACGCTTCTACGGAAGCAAAACTTCCGCCTTCGCTTCTGATTTTGGTTCCGGTTTTAGTTTCATTACCGATTCCAATTCCAGTTCCAAATCTGACAAACGTAATTTAAAAATTCCGGTTCCGAGATAGCCATTTCCTAAAATTTTGTTTGCTAAAAGATTATTTAGCTCATCAATAATATGTTCTACGAGACACTGACCGGTTTTTCTTTAGCTATAACTACTAGTCTATAACTAATTTAGCTCTACGAGCTTAATTTAACTACGAGCATTAGCAAGCTCTACGAGTTAACTTGCTACGAGATTACTGGCTACAAGCGAATGCAAGCATGTTACGCCCCAGAATTGTGGGATTGTTTGAAAAAGATACTGTGGCCTTGGAACACATAATACGAATATTTTAAATACATAATAGTCAATAAAGTATGATATTCACTCTCGCTGCATCCACAGCGGAAGATGTAATTTGATGATTTCGCACCTCAAAAAAAGTATGCTACTCAGTACTAGCTACGAGTGCGCTTGCTACGGGCATGCTGGCTACAAGCGAGTATGCTCGTAGGAAGCATGCTACACGAAACCAGGTACGACTGCACTTGCTACGAGTCCACTTGATACGAGCATTCTGGTTACAAGCTGCTCGTAGCACGCGTGACACACGGAACTAGCTACGACTACGAGCGCACTTGCTGCGAATACGCTTGCTACGAGTATTTATACTGCCTACAAGCAAACTCGTAGCAAGCATGCTACGGGTCTGCGACATACTACGAGAGCAACCACTACAACGCGCATGTGGTAATATTACAATAAAGTAAAAGTGCTACGACTATAGGAAGCAACAAAGCTTCAAGGTTACTCAAGGTCTATAGAACTTAGTTAATATTTAAGCGAAATGGTTACACGTTTAACTAAGAACCGTGAGACTGTATTAGCACTTTGCAAGTATTTTTCCTGCCCATCATTAACATAAAGTAATAGCTTAATCGCCTTGGTGACACCCACGCGAGGACATGACTGAAATAACATGACGATAACGTGCTAGGGATTAATTCGGAATATAAAGCAAGTAGGTTAATTGCCAAGGAGATGCTTAACCCGATTTTTGTCGCTGATTTTTTATTCAGATAAGTAAACTTTCATACTCAGCTTACCGCAAGTCAGGATGTTCAATATTCTTATCTTTTGCTGACTAAACTTCTTCGTGAGTTTGGCAGGTAAAGTAAATACTTCGGAACATCTACCGAAATTATCCTGTTTTATTTCGGACTAGCGATCCGCCCCTGCTTCGCACGGGTGTTACAAGTCTTTAAAATTCTCGGCTTTTCTTTACTATATAATAGAATATAAAATTATTTTTTAGTAGAACTTTTTTTTTCTATCCTATCATCGTTCAGTTTATGCTACTTACTCGTACTAGTAGGTTAATTGGTGATCATATTATGTAAAACATTAATTGTCCATCTAACTATTTATCCTAATTCTTTAGTCAGATCTCTATTTTAAATAAAAAACTAGTATAAGTCTAACCAAAAAATAAAAATTATGACTAAATATTTAGATTGAAACTAAACTTGTTAATCGTGATTTATTTATTGCAACTAATTTAATCACTCAAGCAAGACATTAGGACAAGAGTCCTAATCAATCTAATATCAATATTAATTCTTAACTGACACAACTCATGTACAAATTACCACAAAAAAAAAAAATGAGTAGTGCGAGTAGGAATTTGAGGAATAGCCTAAGACCCACCTTGCACCACCACTTCCACCTTTCACTTCGCCTTTTATTGTTAAATCTACCAAATAGGTATATGTACACAAAAAAATCATCAAAATCGGTCAAGCCATTTCGGAGGAGATCGAGAACAAACACTGTGACACAAGATTTTTATAAACCCAACACAAAATTTAATTTGTACAAAAATCTTGTGTTTTCATTTGTAGGTATAACTAATTGCCCTATATCCTTAAATAAACTTTCCCTCAGCGTTAATTTAGTGGTCCTTGAATTTCTCCTTCCCAAATTGTCAGTCAGTATACGCTCGACGTACGATGTAGGTATCCACCACAGGATCCACATCACACAAGGGATGGTTTCTGCTCAATCGACCTAATGATCTCCGATCGCTGATAAACGAGCTGTGTCGATTGGAGTATCCTATAAATTCAAGCTCCATTAGATCCTTGGGAGATGTGTTAATGAGCAGCCGTTACTGTAGTAATGACGTAGTTAGGTACAGTTACTAACGTAAATAATAATAAAAATACTCCACAACTTTCACACAGCGCCATCTAGTCTCGAGATAAGCAGAGATTGTGTTATGAGTAAGACCACATAAAATAACTAATTTAACTAACATCATTACTTCTAAACCTGGTTCGAGGTTTCTTGAGAATAGAATATCTGGAAGGGGAGGCAAATATAAGCCACAAGAGCAAAATATCCTTGGGTAGTCAGAAAGAGAACCCCGGGGTAATGGAAAGCAAGGCAAGGAACATGGTGTGTCTTACTGACCCTAACACGTCCTCCTGACTCGTCCTAGAGCGAGACAAGTCATTGGATGATTTACCGCCTTATAAAAAGGAGCAAACAAAATCTTAATCTGACTGGTGATATTAAAAAGTTTCTATATTTAGAGTTCGGAAAACATGCGAAGCCCGAAACCTACCGCCTCGGAAGCTGATAGAAAAATATGGTAAATCTTAAGTTATTGGAATATCTACAACTAACTTGGTAAGTTAGATCGGAGTTTGACAATTTATTCGTAAGTAAAGCTAATTCATCTATACTCCAGATGAATTAGCTTTACTTGGCAAATAGTGAAAGGCGAGCAATTTTCTAGCGGCTCGTTCATAAGAATGTTTTCATAAAAACTTAAACATCCCGGAAACCGTATTTTGAGGGTAGTTTTAAAAAACTAATAAGGACAGACTTTATTATTCATTTTGATGTAAATTTATTCCAAGTTTCATCTTATTAACCCAAGAAATAAGAATGCTCCATACAATTTTTAAATGCCTCTAAACTGTTATATTGGGGGTAGCTCTGAAAACAAATAGATGACGATTACTATTTGTTCTAACTTTCTAGAAAATATACAATCACAATGCCCCCCTTTTATCGATATAATTAATATCGTCTTGTTCATTCAAAACGATCATGTAACGTTGGCTTTACGGTAAGATCTTTTGCCAAAAATCACTTTCTGAGGTTTACACGTTTCAGGCAGAAACAGAAAATATCACAGCCCCACAAAATCAAGCGGAGATTTGACATAATAATTATAAACTTACAAGCCAAGATGATGCCATCCAGCCGAATTCGACCACTGCGACCGCATTGATTGATTTGTCGTGGTAGTTGCAATCACAAATATGCCGCTCTATAGTCTCATGTGACTTGCATGTATAATTAAAAAACCGCATTGGAATATTATAAATAATGAAACCAACAGAAACAAAAGAAATAATAATGATTACACATTGGAGACTCATCATGGTCTTATTAGCGATAACAAACTAGTTGCAGAAGAATTTGTAAATTTCTTTACCAGTATACCAATTAAAACTACTGAAGCCCTAAATTCGTCGCCATCGCATGCTTTTGATTTATTACAGGCGAACGTTGCAGCCTGTTCAACTGAATTTAACTTTAAACATATAAACCCCATAACAGTAATAAAAGCTTTTAAAGAAATCAAGATTAAATTGACAGAAGATCTGTGGGGTATGTCTATCAAAGTTTGTACCTCAATTATTGAGACTATAGCGCCGTACTTGGCTTTAATATTTAAATTGTGTATAGATCAAGGAGTCTTTCCAGATCTAATGAAATATAGTAAAGTAATACCGCTCTTTAAATCCGGGAATAGTAAAGACACTAATAATTATAGGCCGGTGTCCGTTTTGCCGGTTCTTAGCAAGATATTTGAAAAGGTAATGTTAAATCAAATGCTTAGTCATTTTAACTCCAATAACATCCTACATGATAAACAGTATGGTTTCACCAAAGGACGTTGTACAACTGACGCGGGTGTTTCCTTACTAAAACACATTTTTAATGCGTGGGAAGAGGCACAAGATGCTATAGGCATCTTCTGCGACCTATCTAAGGCGTTTGATTGTGTAGTTCATGAAACATTGCTTCGGAAACTCAAGCATTACGGACTAGGCAATGCAGCGTTAAGCTTATTAAAAACTTATTTGAATAATAGACAGCAATTAGTGCAAATAAACGGTGTCAATTCGTCGGGATTTAATGTTGAAATGGGGGTGCCCCAAGGTTCAATTTTAGGTCCTTTTTTGTTTTTAGTTTATATTAATGATTTACCCAATTTGTTGCAAAATAAACTTAATATGGTGTTGTTTGCTGACGACACTTCTTTGATTTTTAAGATAAATAGAAAAACTAACAATCTTGACAACGAAAATAGCGCCCTATTGCAGGTTCAAAACTGGTTCACTGCTAATAATCTGGTTCTAAATGGGAAAAAAACTAAATGCATAAGATTTTCCTTACCGAATGTCAAAAGTAGTGATTGTGACATTGTATTGAATAATGAAAAACTAGAATTTGTTGATAAAACGATTTTCCTGGGGATTACGCTTGATTCAAGGCTACAATGGGGTCCTCACTTAACTTCTCTTGCAGGGCGGCTTAGCTCAGCTGCATATGCTGTTAGAAAAATCCGCCAATTTACGGATGTTGATACCGCTAGACTAGTCTATTTTAGTTATTTTCATAGTGTCATGTCGTACGGTATCTTACTATGGGGACGGGCTGCTGACATCGAGTCAATCTTTATATTACAGAAAAGAGCCATCAGAGCGATTTACAATCTCCGCCGGTGCGATTCTTTAAGGGAACTGTTTAAAGATATTAACATAATGACAGTACCTTGTCAATATATCTATGAAAACATAATGTATGTTAGAAAAAATCTTCATCTTTTTAGCAAAAGAGGCGATAGACATAATTATGTTACAAGAAATAGGGATCAATTAGTTCAACCAGGTTTCAGACTGGCTAAAGTGGCCTCTTCTTTCATGGGGTACTGTTTGAAATGTTATAATAAAATACCTCCCCAAATATTGGAACTCAATGAAACGAAATTTAAATCTTGTATTAAACGCACACTATGCAGGCAAGCATATTATAAGTTGGAAGATTATATTCAAGATAAAAATGCTTGGCTCAATGCTGGTCCAGCTCCACTACGACTAGGGCGTACTAATTAGTTCATTAGTTGGAAACTAATATTATTATTTTTTAATTTGAAAGACACAATTGCATTGTATAATGTAGAAGCACTTTTTCCAAGTTTGTGAATGTGAAGCACCATGGAGCATTTTTATTAGGTTACAACTTTTTATTTTTTTATTTTTGACATTACGAGCATGGCAGTTGAGAGTTTGTCATGCTTACTCAAATGTCTCGCTGTTGGTGGCACGTGTTATTGGGTCGTTCAGTTCCCTTCAAAATGGTTGAGCTGAGTGGGGCTGATGCACGCGTCATGCTCGTGAACGGGTGCCGTCAGATGGGACTGGTCATCTCTTAGCTGCCAGTGGCTTAATTCAGTTTCTATCTTTTAATTATTTTACATTTTTATTTCACTATCGACATTGTGCTCACATGATAGAAGCAACAAGTAATATGTAACCAAGCATTATATGTAACACATATATGATTTAAAAGAGTGTCCATGGAGTTTCTTGCACGTTCTTCTCCATAGAGACCTACTCTTTGGAACGTGCAATTTAGCTTCACTTTTCTTGGACTGACCGACATTTGACTATTCAAAAGTGCCTGTAAATGGTCTATTTGAAATAAATGCTTTGATTTGATTTGATTTGATTTGCATTCTAATCGGTACACCTATTTAAGAACTACGGTGCCACAGACAGACATACACACATAAAACTATACTACTTATAAAACTCCGCTTTTTTCGTCGGGGATTAAAAAACCGGCCAAGTGCGAATCGGACTCTCCCATGAAGGGTTCCGTAGCAGCAAGTAACATAATATAAAAGTTCTTGTAATGTGTTGTAACTTTGATCGATGTTTTAATAATAGTGTATTTTTTTTATGATTTATTTATTTTATTTATTTTATTTTAATTAATTACAACGGTTAAACAACCAATTACAGTAACTAAACAAAGAGTAAAAGTATAAACATTTAAACAACACTTACATCAATTCCTCTCACAGTACTTCTGACATGCCAATAAAATCATCTTCCATTCATCCGCAAATAAATCGTTTGTTGGATAAGAATCCAAGAGATCATTTAGTGCAGCCAAAGTGCGAGGTATTGGAGACTGAGCACGGGCAACAGTGCGACACTGAGGCACAGCAAACATTCTGTGCTTCTTGCCGCGGCAGTAATTGTCCGGGACAAAGAAACGTGCCAGCACAGTAAGTAAATCAGGCGCATCAACAGTACCACGGAGCGTCTTGCAGGCTATGATGAGCTGATCTCGTGCTCGTCTTACCTCTAGCGAGTTATTTCCGAGGCAACCCAAAAGAAATTTTGTCGGATAGAGGTATAGAAACGCTTTTTGCACTTTTTCCAGTAAAAGGGCGTAAGAACTTTGGTGCGGGTTCCACACGCAAGAGCTGGATTCTAACTTACTGCGCACGAGCGCATTGAATAAAATCTTAATGGCGTGCGCGGTTTGAATTATGACGCATTAAAAAAAAAACTACTTACTAGATTTCATTCAAACCAATTTTCCTTGGCAGTTTTGATAGTAATGTAGGTAGGTACATCATATATTTTTTTAGTTTTATCATTCTCTTATTTTAGAAGTTAGAGGGAGGGACACACATTTTACCACTTTGGAAGTGTCTCTCGCGCAAACAATTCAGTTTAGAAAAAAATTATATAGAAACCTTAATATCATTTTTGAAGACTATCCATAGATACACGTATGGGTTTGATGAAAAAAAATTTTCGAGTTTCAGTTCTAAGTTCTCTACCCCCAAAATTTATTGTTTTTTTTCTTTTATTGTGTGAAAATCTTAATGCGGTTTACAGAATACATCTACTTACAAAGTTTCAACAGTATAGCTCTTATAGTTTCGGAAAAAAGTGGCTGTGACATACGGACGGACAGACATACAGACAGACATGACGAATCTATAAGGGTTCCGTTTTTTGCCATTTGGCTACGGAACCCTAAAAACAACGAAACGGGATACGTGTGACAGGCAGTTAATTGCTGAATACGATCATGCGGCAAAACAAACAGAATTACTTTTTGACGCACTTTAAATCGTTTAATTACTCCTCAGTAACGAAGAAAACGATGGCGTCGTACTGTTTCTCAAACATTTTATATCATGCTATAAAATGTTTTTACTAAATTACGAGTTATCGATACTGACGTACCTACCTGTTTCTTTACGAGTTTTTTTTTTTAAGTAGACCCATAACTCTAGTATTGCCTTTGACCCTGCTACCCCCCCTGCTACCCTCTACGGGTTGCTGACATCTCTATGAAGCGCACGTGAGACACTTCTCGCCATCAGACTGTTCCCGGATAGCTGGACGACGAGCCACACATTGCTTATCGTCCGTAAGCACACGATGACATAAATTCATGCGCTTTCATATCAGCATGAATTAAAAAGTTTGCACCGAATTACGAGTTCTCGATTCTTTTTGAGTTGGGAAATCATTCAATGACTGGTCCCGCATTAGGTCAGTCTAGTTTCTAATGTAAATTTTATTTTTTGTGTTCAATAAAGAATCTATCTAGCTATCTAAGGTGAAGCGAAATGCGTGTCAGACTTATACTAACTAAAACTCAACTATGTCCTTCAGTTGCTTCATGCGGTCTAGACCCACAGCACGTTATTACAATATTCCCTACCCACAGTTTTCCTTTTGGTAACCCGGGCCCTAAAACGCTAGGCATTGGTGTGGTTTTAATCAGTAAAGCCTTGCAGCTAAACTTCAATTGTGAAAATATTTCTCACTGACTACGGAGGCACGTGGAAATGCGATTATTCAATGTCAAACTGGATGTCGATTAAAAGCTTCCAGCAGACTGATAATTTATAGCTAAACATTTTTAAAGCTAATAGCCACGAACATTTAGGTAGGTAACGAAATAAAAGAGCGGTGACTACATTTACTGATAAAGGGCATAATACACTACGCGTTATTCAGCACACGACATTCAGACTCGTCTTAGTTTTCATTCAGAGTAAGACAGTCTGACACTTAGTACACTACGCAACACTACGAGCCATAGACTAAAACTGTCTGAATATCGAGTGGTGTATTAGGCCCTTAAGTTCTCATATATATAGTTCTCTTTAATCGGATATTTTTTCCCTTCTAACGGTAACGGTAAACGACACAGGTAGGTATCTGTGTCGTTTACCGTATAGAAGATAATCACTTACTTTGTTTTGCGTAAGTGCAAAAGAAGGGAAAAAATATCCTCACTACCTTTGCACCTTAGGACTTTAGGGCCACAAAAGTGGCTTTTTATTAAAGCTTTTTCTTTAAGTTAGTAAACTTAAAGAAAAAGCTAAGAGCAATATAAAAACTTAGTAATTCATTAATAAAGTTACAGCTGACGCAACTACAGGATCATGATTGTAACGCCCGACGGAAAAACGGCTGCCCTGGAAAAATATCATTTGCTAGTTATGAGAGTTAGCAGGGAGAGTGACGATATGTAGGTATGTATTTATAAATGTATAAGTCTTATAAGTATACAACACTAATTTTTAATTAGTACAAATACTTAAAGGGCTTACTATAAAAGCCCTTGTTATTATTTAAGTAAAGTCTCAATAAATAATATTCATAAACTACAAAGTTATTAGCGTTTGTGTTTATCCCAAAAAGTCTCTCAATTTATGGAAAAATTGTGCAGGCTATTGATTATGAATGAATAAATGACGATCAAAATGGAAAAACACTGCCCACAGTATTTTGTACTAGCAATTGTTACGTATGATTGAATCTATGATGATTTTACCTTGTCGTGGTCAATTTTCTTCGTTTTTTTTTTACTTTTGAATACAAAAATATGATCAGTAACGGTTACAGATACCTACAGCCTCATTTTTTTGTGTACTAATTTAAAAATAGGGGTGTATTTCATCAGTTGTCTAGTATTCATGGCACAAGCTCTGCTTAGTTTGAGACTAACAGGCTTTGTGTAAAAGTTGTGGAATATTATATTATATAGTTATTAGTTTCATCCCTCTTTTCTCACTCTCACTACTGACATTACACGTCTTGGTAGGGCCCCTAATACGCCACTTCCTGTTATTGCAATTAATTTAATATGCATAAACTAATTCAAGCAGAAACACACAGTTGGTTAAACGTTACGGTTTCATGATTGAAATTGATTTTGGTTGTTGATTTTCAGTTTAATTATATGCTTATAGGTTTGTTGTATTATAAGTAGACTAAGCTTCTGCCAGCGTCTTTGCTGGCATAAAAGTAGGTTTCGCCGTAAAAACTTAGGACCCCCATTTTTTTTTCGAAAATCGTCTTATGACTAACCCCGCTCTTGGGCGGAGCCGGAGATAGTGTCAGACTCTTACTGACTAAAAAACCCATCCCGTTCCTTCAAGCCTTCATACCGGGGCTTGAGCGCCCTTTTGGATAACCCTGGCCCCAGTAGGCTTCGACCCGGCTGGGTCCCTGCTGTTGCTGACAACTCCTTGAGACGCGCGGGAACAGCGCGCGCCGTCGACGACCTGGGCTTGGTCCGGACAGTTACCGGACGGCCGGACAGCGAGCTACCCATTGCTCACTGTCCGCAAGCCCGCGCACACGGTGGCTGGAAATCGGGATCGGAATCCCGGCGGCGGCGAGAGCGCCGTTGCCTGATGCGGTCGGCCTCCTCCTTAGCGAGCATTACTGCTTCGCATCGCTTACGTCATAAAAGTAAGCTTTGTGCACAATTTCACGGTCCTAGTCCCAGTTGTTTCGGCTGTGCGTTGATGATGTCAGTCAGTCAGTTCCTCCTTATACAGATATTGATAAATGGTTCGGTACTAAGACACACATAAGTTTTATTCCACGCGAAAATCAAGGCGATGTCAGCAAATGTGACGAGGCCCGTTAGTGGCCCTGGAACGCAAATGGTAACTGAAAGAACACAGGTGGGTTTTAGTCCGTAAAAGTCAGACCTCCATCCCGCTTAATTACACCCAAAGCAGGAGGAGTCATTGATATATAACTCTCCACTGAAAAAAGGTACCTACTAATGCCTATTTACTTAAAAAGAACAATAATACTCTTGTAGCGACATCTACCACGCCACATAGGAACTAAAAACTATAAAATCCTGCATCGCTGTTCTCTAACTATTGGGCAATTGCCTAAACCAGACACAACACTCGTCTGGTAGGAGGATCCTCTCTTTTCAGCAGAGGTAGGTATGTGGGACTTTACACCCTGTTCCGCATACCTCTAGACTACACTTACCTCTATCGGCCTCATCTAGTTTAAACTGACAAAAAATTGACCTTTACTGATCATTTATGATTTCTTATCCATGGTTATTTCCGATTTTAGTAACTCAGCGACAAAAGAAGGAGATACAGACATACTAGACTACACTTCTAGTATATACACCCCTACTTTTTAATTAGTACAAAAAAAAATGGGGCTCTATCTGTACCCGTCACTGATCATATTTTTGTAGTCAAAAGTAGAAAAAGCCGAAATCCTAAAATTGACCACGAAAAGGTAAATTCATCATAGAATCAATCAAACATAACAATTGCTAGGTTTTTCCTTAATAGTTGTCACTTATTCATTGATTAATCAATAGCCTGCACAAAATTTCCATAAATTTTGTGACATTTTGGGACATAAACCAACGCTAATAACTTTGCTGTTTATGAATATTATTAATTGAGCTTTTACTTATAAAATAACAAGGGCTTTTCTAATAAGCCCTTTAGATAAGTATTTGTACTAATTAAAAAATAGTGGTGTATAGACTTTTCTTATACTGAACCAACATTCAAGCGGGCATTAAGTACGCCTTATGTAGGTACTTCACGACCGCTATTCTACCAAGGTACGCAAACTTTAAACAAATAAATTAAGACGATTACAAACAATTTAAACGGCTTTCTAAGTCTGAATTACAAGTATCGCGCTGTCACTTCCACGCGTTCCAGAGCATGCTAGACGACTAATGTTCCTCGCATACATAGTCTGAACAGTGGAATTTATACGCTAATAAAATCGTAGCAAGAACTCTTGAAATTAGAATTTGTAGCCACTAGAACGCAACCTGCATTGAACATTGTCGTGAACACTGCTAGGATTACACGTAAATATTTAAATGGAATCAAGATAAAACTGCCGAGCTGCGTAGTCTTCTTAAAGTTGGCTTTCTCCCAAGCCAGGTTACACGTGGAATAGCAATCTTTTATGCCAGGACTAATACAAAACCAACGCGGGTAGCGGAGATGTTACGGTGGTTTGATTAGGATTCCGAAACGTCGGAACTTCCGATTGGTTTTGATTTTGGTTTCGATTTTTAATCCGAAATTATATCGGATGTACAAATAAGTTTATATTTGTCATGCAAAGAACCACCCTCTCTCTGTCTTTTGTTGTTTGTTTTTGTCGTCCTAGACTCAAAGGTTCAAATTGAGTTGAGCGTAGCACAGTTGTCTAGCATTATGCTGAACTGGCCGTGAGACAAGTTGTTAATTTTGTTTTTATGTTTTTTTTAATGTTTTAAAATTGTGTGAGTTGTGTCATTGTGTGCCAAATAAACATAATTTTCTTTATTTATTTCTTTATTAATTTAGTTTCGCATTTAGAATGTTGTGAATTCGCTTTTCATTCACTACTAAAACTAATAAGAAGCCTTGATCCGGGGTTTAGTAGAGTTTCATTTGCCGCTTGTGCCTCTGCTTCCATCTCTGATTTCGGTTTCGATTCCAACAAACCTTTTTAAAACTCCGGCCTCGAATTCGGTTCCGATACATCCACTACCATCCCTAGCAGATAGTATTTTCAAATGTAAAAGAAATTGTTGTTGCAACGATGACATAGTTACAATGGTTGCCTTGTGTAACCCCAATCGAAAGCCAACACGTGTTCGGAAATGAATTCTGGGAGCCAAAACCATGGACACCCATTTTATAAAAGTTCACTTACAAGTAGTTGAAAAGTGTGTAAAGAGAAAATATTTACTGAAGCAACGTTCTGAGAATTTCTGCATTTGCTCTTATCGATTCATTCCGTTACAAAGGTCGTAACTCCAAATCTCATACTTTTGGCAATGACCGCAAAACTAATTTTATGTAGCAAGTCATTTAGAGCAGATGAAAATGTTGGATACCATTTGTAGGTTTCTATAACTAAGTAGGTGAAAACCTTACAGGTGATCCTGTTAATTGATCTTTGTTTTACGTCGTAAGGAGGCTCTCGTTAGGCGACTGGATCAAGGGCTTTGTTCAGAAAGCAGGTTTGCTGGACACGGCTCGTATAGTCAGGAAGTTCCTTTCTCTGGAGCCCTGACCGCCGGTAGCTTGGACCCTGTTCCCGATACCGGGATGGGCTACTATTTTTTATATTTTTAAATGGTTTTTTTATTGAATATTTTAAAATATAATTTATATGTAAATATATCTAAATAAACAATAATAATGTGTGTAATAAGTATGAGGGCATCAAAAAGTTAAATTCTCAAAAATTATGTTTTCTATCTGTTATAAACTAGTACTTGACTGCGATCCCGCCTGATGGTAAGCAGTGATGCAATCGTTGATGGTGAGGCGCACTAGTTTATTAAGAGCCTATTCACTCTAGTCTTATGTTAACATCATTTTTATTGAGCCGAATAATTTAATAAATTGGCTTCGAATGGCTATTATTTTGACTAAAATATGAGCGTAGTATTATTTCGATAGGATGGGGCTTGTTTTCAAATATAATATTCATCCGTGTTAATGAAACGAACACCCACATGTTTACCTAAAATTCGAATAACCCAATTTTAGTTTTTGCCTCAAACAGAATACAATTTATTATTTTATGAAACATGTAGAGTCAGTACATGATTTTATGAAAGTATATATTTGCGATGCTAGTATTATCCTTATACTCTTGACGAGGGTATAAAAGGCGGTGCACACCCATCACTACACTTTCCTTCGCCTCCAGCCATCGCCAAGACAACATCATTTTCGTCTATATTAATTTGTGTATCTGACAATGCCAGTCCAAGTCCTGTCATACTATATGGACCGGAATGTTGGGCTATAAAAAAGACAGAAAAAAGATTGCATGTAGCGGTTATGAGAACGTTAAGTACACATAAGTGTGGTGTGATGAGAATGGATAAAAGGCAAAATGAGTAGACTACTACCAGAAGTAACCTGTTCACTCTTGACTTAGACTTTTAGGTTCTAACTGTACGCACAACGAATATGTTTCCAAAACAGTGGAATGTTCACTATGTACCTATGGCTCATCGCCGTACGGTCTTAGTGAAATTAAATTATGCATTTCCGACGCATATTCCGGCTTTGAAACTTTGACTCGAAAAGTCCATCATTACCAATGCCCCCTTTATCTCGTAATTGAATCACTGTTACTATTTGACTATTTCTGTGACATAAAAAAAAACATTAGATGATTACTAATGCGAATTTTTAGTTATTTAGGGCCAACGCTGCCTTAAGCGAGTGCACGCGCGGGCAACCGTCGCGCGACGTCGCGCGTGTTTCGTGTGCTCAGGTGCGTGTGTAGCAGAAACCGAATTATTACCAGCGCAGTGTCGCTATTTCAACTTTAACAGTGTGCAAGAAAATATATACATAATAAACTTAAATATTAAAAAACAACTTAAATAATTAAAAATAATATATACACTAAATGCCTAGCTAAATATGACGTCATAAAATTCCTCCGCATCGCTGTCGACTGAAAGTGTGCCCAAAAGGCTGGCGGCATTGCCACGTTGTATGGCAATGCTTATTCTCTGACCGAGGTAGAAGCCAGCCCTTGGGTCACGCGAAACGTCAATTAAGCGTGTTGCCAATTCTTTAAAAAGCATATGAGCACTCGGACCCCACGGCCCGAGAGTTTCAACCCCAAACGGCTCAAAAATATAAATATATAAATATAATATTATTATGTATATATTTTCTTGTAACTAAATAAATAAATACTTACAGTGTGCATATAGTTATATCAATGAAGAGCATTAATGTATTATTACGTAGGAAAATGGGCGCGGGGCGCGGCTTCCCACGACGCGTGCCCGCGTAGGTCACCGTGACTAGAAATGTGCTTATAATATTGCCGTGAAGTGGGAATATTGATGGTAATATTGCCCGAAGTTTGAATATTGGTGGTAATATTGCCCGAAGTTTGAATATTGGTGGTAATATTGTCTGAAGTATGAATATTGGTGGTAATATTGCCCGAAGTTTGAATATTGGTGGTAATATTGTCCGAAGTATGAATATTGGTGGTAATATTGCCCGAAGTTTGAATATTAGTGGTAATATTGCCAGCAATATTACCACTTCGAGCAATATTGCCGACAACGGCACATCTCTAACCGGAGCACTTTTATATGACCGCGGCGCGGGCGTCCACTTAACGCAGTGTCAGCCCGTAGAGTCAAATACATAAGAATATGTATTTAAAACGATACCTTTAAAAGCTTTTGTGGCGTGTTAAAAACTCTACTTCGACTCTTCTACCAATTTACCGTGAGCACAAACTATTTCTTCCATTAATCTCTGTCATCCTTCATATGTTTATTTTGAGCCTAGCTGTATCATCTTTCACATAATTCATGAATCTTTCCATGTTCCTCTTCTATTAAGGCTTACTGCATATGTTATAACCACAAGACATCTAGATACTATTTTTTTCTATTTGAGTAGGTAGTGGATATTTTCATTCTAAGTACCCGTTAGTTTCTTTTTAAAACAGACAGGAGAAGGAAATAGATCGCCGTATCGAAATGCTACTGGTCCATGAAAACGGGATTAAAGTTTGATCTAGATGTACGGCGTTGCGTCACCGGTGCATGGTAGACATCCCATCCCCCTTACGTATGATATAGAGGGAATAGATTACTTCTAAACAAGCGTGCTCCATAGTCGGCCACATTATCGCTTACCATCAGGTGAGATGGTTGTCAAACGCGAGACTATCAATAATAATAAAAACAAAAAAAAAAACAATCTTTCTGAAGCGAAAAATCATCGTGTAGTAGGTTTCCTGCCCTATAGCGCTCAGATGTAGTCAGTCACTAAGTTACAAATAGTTTCGCGTTAGGGTTTGTCAAAGGAATGGAATGCATCAGATGTCAAAAGAGCCTAACGGAATAAGAAACACCACGCTCCGCTTAAAAATGAGGATCATAGACGAGGGAATAAAGGCAGCTAGAGTAAAATGGGATTGGGACGGGACACGTCAGCCGCAAGCAGATAAACCGCTGCACCAGTCTCGATGATGACACCATCGCGGTGGATCTCGGAAGAGATGACCTAACGCAAGAGCTGGTTTAAAGTGGCTCAAGGAAAGAAAACCTGGAAGCAGTTGGGGGAGGCCTTTGTCTAGCAGTAGGAAAGTTTAAGCTTTTTTTTAATACCGATATGCTCGCATTTGACCACCATATCGCCTGATGGTAAACGATGATGCGGTCGACGATGGAGCAAACCTTTCCTTAAATACCCCTAAGTTGTAGCTATTAGGAAACGCAGTCTCCGGCAGGGAATTCCACTTCTTGGCTGTACGCACAATAAATGTGTTCCCAAAATGCTTTGAGCGTATGGATGGACGTTGCGCCACGCTGTACATGGTAGACGTGGTCCGATGATGGGAAGGACTAGGTGGAACTCGATAAGTAAAAAAAAATCAGTTTCGTTTCTGTCAGCGAATGAGAAAAGTAGTAGCACAATATAATAATATGGAATACATAAAAAAATAATTTAGAAATAGGTCAGCACTAAAAAGGGCCAAATCCATGTTTTACATGCATGAACATGAAGCTAGCTTGAACTAAATCCGGTTAAAAGCATAGAAGCACTTTGTTTCGAATCCTGTATTTACATATGTAGTTATTTAACAAGATTAAAATTCACAACTTGTGTTCACCCTTGCTTATCTTTCAGTACTGATTAGGGATTTTTTTTTTTTTCATTTAGAAACAAGTTTGACCAGGAATTGGTAAAATTCCAAAATACTATAATCAACTTAGTATATCTAGCATATATCTAGCTTCTGAGAGCGGTATCAGCGGCATTGGCCGTGCGAAAATGATAAAGACACCAAAGAATCATAGGTACTCCCGCCCTGATAAAAAGTACCCTACACGAGTATAAAGTCGGTCTAATAAGTCAACCAACTTGAATAATTATTAGAGTGAAATGAAATCTGATCTATTCAACGCTGGTTCAATAAGCAAGGTTGATTAAGAGATGTTGATCATTGTTTACTACTAGAAGGACCATAAAAAAATTATCGAATATATAAGTATTTTTTAAATAATTAAATATTATACAAAATTCCCAAGTCGGTTGACGTTTTAGACAGACTATAGTATTCCAGGACTTGATCTACCCGTGATTCTATTGTCATTCAAATCAAAAAAAAGTGGGGGACTTTGTTTGACTGAATGTGTCTGTCTGTATAACCGCAATAAACTCTGAAACGGATTTTTAATGCATTTTCACCATTATCCGGTTAGCCTTTCATTTACCGTGATAAAAGTATTATTTATTTATTCATATATTCTTTATTGCACATCAAGATGAAAAATTACAAAAAGAAACAATATAATAAAAACACACAATTAGCGGCCTTATCGCACCAGGCGATTTCTTGGTATTCCATTATATCTTTTTATTTTAACGGTATTATAATATCCGGTTATAAACTATCCCTGGGTCAAACAAATTCTATGTAAACATCATGGACATGAGTGGTTGTTGACGTTGGTGTGCACAAATATTGGCCCACTTGAGCGCCAATTGACAGCCCGTATTACTTACTACTCCTAGATGGACCTTCTATAAATTGAGTCAAGGTCAGCCAAAGCCGACTTAAGCCATGCGGGTCAATTATAAAAATCCAGTTAAATCTGCGTGCGGGAACGTTGAAAGAGTGACCGTGGCACCAGAACGCAAAGGGCAACTGAAGGACACAGACAGGTTTTAGTCAGTAAAAGACAAATACTGCTATGCACTTGGAAGATAAATTAGTATAGGGACAAAATCATCTTAATTATTTTATTTTATTTTAATGTTTATTATTTGGTTTTATTTATAGTTGATTTTAATATCTAATGATGCTCTTACACTGTGTTTTATTTATAATTGACTTTAATAATGATGCTTTTATACTGTATTTTATTTAAATTTGATTTTAATAATAATGTTTTAATACTGCATTTTGTTTCTAAATATTATTTTTGAATTTGTTTTAATTAATTTTAAATGTTTTTTTTTATTATTATTTTCTAAATCTCTATTATAATTGTAATGCAAATATTTGTACGCCATGACGGCAAGACGTAGTGTTCATTTATATTGACATCACATCGTAATTTTGTTTACCTACCTATGTTCTACAAATAAAAATATCTGAATCTGAAAAGTCTGATACGCCCTCTCATTTTATCCTAGAGTGGGAGAAGAAATTTGATGAAATCGCATTGCAAAAAAAAACTAGATCTGCTGATTACTATCTTGACAAGAAAGGCAAATCGGGATTGCAGTACCTACATAGCGACGTCCCTGGGCAATAAGTCGTTTTTTCGATTACCGAAATTCGTTTTTACCATTACCGACTTATTGTCCGGTAATAAAGTCGGTAATCGAAAAGCATTTTTTTTTTCGATTACCGACTTCTTCCCGGGGATGTCGATTACAGTGAAAAGTCTTGCTAATGACCGGACCAATATCGGCTTTTTATTTTACAAGTACTTTTTGCAATTATGGCCAATCTGATGTCATAAACTCATAACAAAAAGAAATCTTGATATTTTTTTTATATCTTAATAATAAGATGTTTAACATAACTACTAACAAAAATATGGATCTGTTTTGTATCTGAGGCAAATAAATTATTATTGTTATTATTAAAAATCTTCAAAAGCTACAAAAGTATTTCTACCAGCCTGCATACTCTAAGATTCTTAAAATACGACCCACACACACATTAAATCTCCAAAATCAATTATTCCATCAGACAAATTTCATTATAGCTGGATGGCTGAAAAAAAATACGATGTTCACAAATATCAAAGTACTATGGGTGTGTGATTTTATATAATATGCTTCTTTTTCCAACAGCTTCAATACAGTTTCAACATCAGACTTCATTCATTAAGCGTACAACAAACTTTACTTTTAAAATTGCTTCTTTCACGTCCAATACCATTACAAAAACAAAGCCAGTTTAAAATTGCGTGGGTATTCCAAAGCGCTCCTAACATTGAGCTTAGTGTCTAGTAACGGGATACGGAAGGCGGTCCTCTTCCTGTTCAATATTGACACCGGCGCAATTGACGCTGCCAGCAATTTGCATTTGTATTATTGGACCCGTCCACTCGGCACCGATCATTGAATAAATGTTTATTGACAGAACAGTACAGATTGCGTTTTGTTGGGTACAATTTACACAATTTAATACTGCAAGACACGTGGACAAATACAGCTACAGTGTTTACAGTTTACAGCTTAGAAACTAATTTATCTAATTTAAATCTTGATGAACGGTTTATGGTTTGTTTTTGTTATCGGAGGAAAACTCTGAATTTTTTTTAACAGTATTTTAAAAAAGTATCCGCCGTATTGAATTTATAATGACGTGGTTTGTTTTTAGTATTCATCTCAACAAACCTGGCTAATATCCCACCTAAAAATGCTTCCACAAAAGTAACAGACACAAAACCTCATTACCTGTATGTTAATTTATAACATATCATTACACATAATCATATGACTTACGAATTATATATTATGAGTTTTGGAAGCAGGTTCTCAAATCTGACAATTAAATCCTCTGTCTAGGACCTCTACCAAGCTCTAACCCTTATTGTGTGCGCTACTTCATAAAAAACTTCTCGTATTTATGCATATGATATGAAAAGCTCTTGCCACAAAATGCTTTTTACAATACCCAATGAGAATAAGGCTTCATACTTTTATTTTTAGAAATATTCGTAACCTACCTCAAAGGGCTTGTAATTTACTTGGAACTTTTATAGGAAACAGAAATGGAATAATGTCGCTGCTCCCTTCGAGCCGGATTGAATGACTTAAACGAATTGAATGGGTTCAGATTGCCTGTTCGTTGCGACGAATGTAAAACCGCAATTTTGCAATTTTGCATCTACTGACTACCCTTAAGCGAGCTATGGCAACATGAAAAGAAATATTTAGAAATAACCTAAACTTTTGTTTAGAAGATTCTAAAAATGTATTTTCAGAAAAGAACCGGTACTTTTACGATAGAATTCATTGGAAACAGAATATAATACCCCACCTCGATACCTAGAATGTATTAGCTTCACGAGTGTATGTTCGCTGTATACATGCTAAAAATAAATAATATTTCGTAAGAAAAACTGCAGAATCATATGATTAATGGAGCTTTCAGGAAAACTACTGCTGAAAAAATAATTAATCAAGTAGATTCTCGTAATGAGATCATACCTACACATATACCTACTTACCTACATTTTTTACGAACACTGCAGGTTTCTTTAATTAAGGATTTATTTTCATCCAACTATGTAGAAGCCCAAAATTGCAATACATGTATGTTCATCAATCTATGTAAGGTTAAGTTAGTCTACGTAGTGACTACGCGGTTTCTACGTAGTGTTTACGCGGCCTTATGAAGTGCCTACACTACGCGGCTCCTAGATTATTATTTATTTATTGCAGGTGCAGGATCCATATTATGTTACTAGCATAGGTACTTAAAATTATGTTAGTAACATCGTAAATTATTGTAATGCATTACCTAAACACATTTAACTAAAAATATTTTTTTGTTTCCTACTTTTCACAGCGCAGTTTAATTTACCTAGTCGTAGTTTAGTTAGTGTAGGTTTTAGTTCTTTTACACTAAATCAATAGTTAGATAAGTTTTACCAGTAGGATGTACCTATCTGGCGGTTTATGATTTGTTTTTGTACCCAAAAAAAAAGTCAACCCACAATCTTTATTCCTTCGTATCTATAAAAGTTAGCTAAAGGTTGTAAACGCGGTCCTAAAACCCTATCTAGCTTTTGTAATTCGAATATTTTCGAGAAACGGTTAACGGTGAATTTAGATAAGTTACAGATAAAGGAACAACGAGTTTTCCTTGGAGGATATTACCCTAATCACGACACTTACTTGTCAGACAGATGCCTAGATGGGAGGAAGATTTAGTCTTACTCTATGTTGTAGAGACTTAGGAGATGGGCTCCAGTTTTATGCTTCTAGTATCTAGTGTGCCGATACTAGAAGCATATACTAAGATTCAGGACACTCCTGTAATACAGTATGGTAGACGCTGTGATTAAAAGATTGACTGCTACTTTATGTCTGTTCGGTCTCCGCTCGAAACAAATTTTTGTATGGCCTACAGATAGTCGTTTCAAGTCTAGGTGTATCACTATGTGACTTCATATGTTTGTGAAGGAGATACAAGATATTAGAGCTTAGAGTGAAAACCAATATGCGATTTTAAGTAATTTTATTTTATTACATTTCTGAAAGGAAAAGTTCGTAACGCACGATCATGTATCACGCAAAATTTTAATTCGATACTTGTAACGCCATCTACGATGTTGCATGCATATCTTGCTCAAGTCAGTTTGGTGTGATCACCTCGCAACGGTGCGGCAAAACAAGCGGAAAAAAATTAAACACAAGAGAAACAAGCGTTTGAAATAAACCAATATATTTAAATATTTAACACATAAAAATTGCATTGCAAAGGTCTAATTAGGTTTGAGTGCCTCCTGAAAAATTACGTATTTCACAGTTACGAGGTATTCACTCTAAGCCTTCGATATAGGAGAAATCGGTATGGCAGCGTAGCCAGGTCTTGATGTCAAAAAATCTATGGTTGACTGCATGGCCAACAGTAGCCAGGTGATGTACCTACTGGAAACGTTTTCTTGGCTGCGCGAACTGGCAACATCGCTTGGCGTCCCAGTGACGCACAGGGCTAAAAGTAAATATTTCGCTGGATCAGCGTCTTCATGCGATCTCCTTAAATGTCACAAGACCTACTTTCAATCTCTGGAAATAGATTATGGACGCATCACTAATTCAAGACAAAGTGGTGTTGAACCAACCTTTTTTTACATTACGATGAATGGAGAGGGAAGTCAAAGAAAAAAAAAGGCTGGATTGTGTGAGAAGTGATATGAAAGAAAAGGGAGTCACTATGATAGAATAATTATAATAAAGTTTCGCGTTTAGCCACTATCTCACCAGATGTTAGGCTATGATGTGGTCCTATTCAACCGATCACAATAGCACGGCTTTCGTTTGACAATTTGTTACTTTATTTTGCGATTATCACATAACAGAAACTTAGCCCTAGGAGCCTTACCGTGATGTGTTAAAATGATGTCTAAAACTCGCGCGAGGGAGACTAATGCCCTAAAGACTAAAAGGGCGAGACAGTAAAATGTTGCTCGGCCGAGACAGTGATGTAAGCGAGTTGCAGAGATAAATGGTAGGCCGAGCACTCGGCGCTTTGTTTACACGTACCGAGTATTCGGCCGAGAGCACTGTCTCGCCCGTTTACTCGGTACGTGTGATCAAGGCATAAGGGATGGAGCTTTAACATACACCCCTATACAACTGGAGCTGTATGGGGTGTATGTTGAACTGAACTGATAAAGGAATGGATTCGGAAAATGGATCCCGTTAAGAGATCGTGGTAGGGTCTAGGGTCTCGAAATCGTCTCTAACGTTACACACCGAAACGATCTTTCCCAAAGAATATTCAACGTAGGTCGGTCAATAATTAATTGTAAGCCCTCTTAATGCGAGACAGAGGATACCACACATGCATTTTCAATTAGGCTGCGGCCATCATGTGGTTAGTACTATTACCTACCTACTACATACCTAAGTAGTAAGGTACCTAGTACCTACATTTGAATTTCTAATCCATGCAACACAAGATAATACGAATAAATGGCCTCGCTAACTAACTAGTTGCCTAGGATATAAATAAATCTAAATAGTTTACTTTGCGTTGGTGGTAGTCTGCTTAAAACAACCTGTAAAAATACGTAGTCTGAAACAGCGAGTTTCATGCGGAAACATACCTAAGCGCATGTTGAAGACATGCCCATTTTATTTCAGTTACCTACACCGGTTATAAAAAAAAACCGGTCAAGTGCGAGCCCGTACAGAGAACAACTTACCTATAATGTAGATGTAAATAGTTTAATTCCTTAAATGAGTCTCAACAATCTTTCCGAATCGTAAAAAAGTAAATGCTTTGTGATTTTAGTACAACGGTTTTCAGACCTCTTCCGTTACTTTTACTCGTGCAAGGCCTTGCTTTTTTCTAAACAGAATTCTAAGGAGGTCAACGGAAAGTATCCTATTGGTTTTCAAAATATATAAACTCACGGTGACAGTAGGTACCATCGCGGTCATTACTGCCTGTACACTTAAAAAAAAGTTCGTTCGAATCCTGCGACGCAGCGTCAAACCAAAGCCTTTGAAGTTTTAGTTTCGAGTACAAGCAAAAATGAACTTAGCGGTGGTCAGGCGGAAGTGTGTTTGATGGTACACGCAGATGATTTAATGAGGTCCATCTGGTGAGTGACTGGCCGTGAGAGCGGTGGCCCTCTACTCTCCTCGATACCAAACATCCCAAAGAGCTTTCATCGTGGACAATATGTCCAAAAACCTTAAAAGACAGTTACACAATCGATGAAAGTCTTTGATTCATTCATGAAGCTCTTTAAAAATGGAAACGTAAGTGCGGTGGGCAGTCCATTTTATCCTCAGTAGAACTTCACAAGAGCGTCAATCTTTTTACGGTGCTTTTGTTGGATCGTCCATGTTTCAGCTCCATACAGGGAAATAGGGAACATTAATCGCGCGTATAGGTGTATTATTATCGATTCTTGGTGTTTTTGGTTGATTGTGTTAAGGCACATCGTCTCTTGGTCTCTTCTTCGCAGTAACACAATGCAATAATGTAAAAAATATAAATTACACATAAGGTACAGTTCATGGCATTAAATTTCATTCCTAACATTTTTTAATAAAATACTATACAATTCACTTCAATTAATCAATTTAATTGAAATGAATAGCACCCGGTTACATAAGAAACAGACTACAATATACATATTTACATGTCTAGCTGTGTGAAGCCTAGGAAGATTGATTTACTCATTCAACAATTAGGGTAGTAAAATCTCTTTTTAATTGCGTACCAGCCATCCTTCGCGGCTGTCGTAAATTTCGAAGATGTTCGCGTTTCTTTGTTCTACATTCAAGAGAACAACCCCAATAATGATTCTTCACAAATGGGGTTGAAGTAATTAAGGCCAACGAAAATTTTAAGAGGTAGGTAGTCGTGATTTTTATTATAAGTTAACTGACTGACTGCTTTTTTTGTTATCGATCTCAATTATAAGAGTAGGCCTCCTATCTTTCAAAAATCTAATCTGAGTGTCATTTGACATAATTATGTAGTTATAAAGAAAACGATCGGAAAACTCTAAATGCGAACACTCGACAATACAACATGCTACTGCTACGAGAGGATCGAAGACATGACTTTAAAGGATTTAATATGTACCAGGCCAAAATCATAAAAAAAAATGTGGGTTTGTTCTTGTTCACAAACGTCTCAAGTTCTAAACTTACACACAAGACACCCAGACCCAAAACAATTATCTGTAGGCCAAATATTTGTTCCTTGCGAAAATCGAACCCTTGACACGCAACGCAGCACCGTTGCGCCAACCGTGCGGTTAGAATTATAAATTATAACACCTTTGGCAAAGTCCTTAACCGTCACTAACAGAAACTGGAAAGTCCTCGCATCGAAATATATAATTACAAAATCAAATATGACGTAGGTAATCAGTTTTTTGGCCTATAAAAAAAAAATACTCCAACTAGACTTTGTCGCGTTTTTTATTTGACCCCTGAACTTACCATGAGCATGACTGAATGACTATTTTTCATTACAAAGAAGCGTTATTATCAAAATCCGTTATCTTCCTGGTTTTGTTACAATCTCCTCTTACGTTTTTTTTTTATTATTTTGATTGGTTCGCAGGTTTTAGGTACCTATACTAAGATAGTAAATACTATCTACCATGACATTCTCAGCTCCATTTTACCTAAATCTCCCCTCCCATATGGACGGACACTGGACTTCACTCGAAGCATTCCCGCCAAATCTTTTAATATTGAGTCAGAACGAGTCTGAATTTCCGCCCAAAAAAATTGACCAATCACAGCCAAGCAAATCATAAAACCATAGAGTAAGAGTAGGTAAATGTTGCAAAATACAAAATAATTACATGACAAATGCAAATAATTATGATATAGAAAAAGTATTCTCCATTATAATACGTATTTACTTTTATGAAAACGCTTTTCATTTATTTATCAAGAATATCAAGTTTCAGTGTGTTTCTGGGGGTTATCTGGTTTAAAATTTTCTTAAATATGAACACACCCTTCACCTCTATTGTCTATGCGACAATGTACATAGATAATTTCTAGACCACAATTTTGAAATAATAAATGCCTTTTAAATTTTGTATGCTGATGGTACGTTGCTGTCAGTGCGAATTTTAGTTAAAGTCCTTTTTTGATACATTTACAACAAACATAGCATCAGAAAACCAAACTGTCAAATCCATAAACAAAATAGAACGAAATCGAAGGACAGACGGACGTCGATCATCAATCAAATAAACCAATATGGCTGACTGTTTCCAATGGGGCTGTTCGCGGTTAAATTTTACATATTTACAGTTATAATTAAATAGTTTCTAAAGAGATTACATTGCCTTACATTATAATGTAAGTCAATGTACCTAATGAAAACTTTTACGTAAGTGAAGTTACTGAAAAAGTCAAATCTTGGATGTTATCCTTGACATGCCATGGGAAAGTTGCGAAGTGGCCTCCGTATTTCACGTATAATTACTACTTACAATTTCTATTTACAGGTATGCTGAAGATGCCAGTTAACTCTGTGACGGAAACGAAAAAAGGTGTCGACAAATCTAGATTTTCCCTGTCATTAAATAGGAATAATGCAACATATTTGAGCAACGAAAATAAGAAACCGACAGAGAACTCGAAGGAGAACACTGACCCTTTTAGGCAGTCTACTAATAGCAATAAAGAGAATAAGCCTTTAAAAAGACCTCTGAAGAGTGTGTATTCGAATACTTTATCAGCTGCAAAGAGACTGAAACCTCTTTCTGAGACAGCAAAACCAGGTATTGTGTAACTTACCGGTACTCGACACCGCCGATGTGCAATACTCCGGTGATTTATTACAGTTGTGCTCAGTGCTACCGAGAAAATACTGTATCTTGTAGTGATTGTGCCTTAATATTTTCTATTGAATAGTATTTTGTCAGTGTGGTGAGAACAGATAATTTTATTTTGATTTTAATTCATTTGAACTACAACCTGCTTTCGTATGAATTAATTTACATGCAAAACAACTTCAACTATTATGTTGACCTGAAAACTAATACATAACTTATTGAAGAAGTACCAGCTACATGTATTAAACCATAAATCCAACATTTCATTTTAACTGTAGAGAGATGAAACCGTCCTATTGTAGATTAGTTACCTACAGTACAGATATTCTCTTTAGTACTAATAAACAGTAATAATCGAAATTTTTGACAAAAAGCTATGAACCAGGTACTTATACCAAGTAAACATTCCAGAAAAATCATCAGAGCGTGAGCTGATAGTCTTGGAGCCTCCTTCAGCCAGCACTGCCATGTTGAATGGCCACCATACATCGGACACTCAATATGCAGGGAGCACACAACAACAGCGCAAGACTCCCATCGCCACCTTATCTAACTTGGGGAATACTTGCTTCCTCAACAGTGTACTCTATACCTTACGGTAATTATATCTATTGTACCTATTGTGGAAATATTCAGTTATGCTAAAATTGAAATCTTACCTAGTTGCCAATGCAAATTATATAAAGAGAAACAGTTAACCTTTCAGATACTGTCAATTTGAGACACAATAGTAAGACAATAGGTGTGCGAATGCCGGCGTTTGTTTGGGGTTTAATGAATTAATACTGGTTTTCAACTGTCACTACACTAATGCATAATTCGTTTAAATTATATGTTTTAGAACAATCTTATTTAATTCATTAAACCCCAAGTAAACGCCGGCGTTCGCGCACCTATTGTCTTTCTATTGTGTCTGTAATTTCCACGATTGAAAGGTTAAAAAAAAATACTGCAGCTCAAAACCATTTAAGTTTTCCAAATTAAAATGGCTCCCAATGCTGTATTAGCCACTAAACAACAGTAGCTAATATTACAGGCCCGGGTTGGACTAACAAAAACTAGTCAGGATGCTTGCTGTATCATATCTAATTTAACCAATTCTGGAATATAAAGACAATCTAAGCAACTGCAACAGGCCTTTGCTACTTAAGGATCCTGCAGTCTATGACAATTTGTTTGTAGAGTTTCCACTTGACAAAAATGTAAACAAACCCTTGGTAGGATTTGCTACACTGCCCCCTCATTAATGTTACAGATATGCACCTCGTTTTCTCCACAACCTCCACCACCTAGTATCGGACCTGGCCAGCGTTGAACAGAAGCTGGGCAGCATCAGGCTTAAGAGTTCTTCTTTGGGCCGCAGTGCTGCTGGGTTGGCATCATCTGGGACCAGGTCTTGGAGCAGTAAGGACCTGCTCTCACTGGGGCAATCTGATAATAGTGCAGGAAAAAGTAAAATACAGGTGATGATATTTTTAATAAGACATTTTTAGTGCATCTTATTTTAACCATGTATTCTTCTACAAAGCTATTTTTTTTTGTTTTTTTTTTTATGAATTTCTTGATGTTTTTATCTAAATATTTAACATAATTTTATCTTGGTATATGGGATTTCCATCCTATCATTATTTCTTTTTAGATATCAGAAAGATAAGAAAATACAAATATTTCAGCTGTTTTTAATATTACCAAAAATATGATAATGTTTACTGATTCACTGGGCCATGAGTAATGTATGCATGTTATTTTCCTCTACTTGTAATAAGAATTGTTTTCTTACACATATATTGGTTTAGTTTATCATAAGCAAGATGAGGGTCACAATTTATCTGATAAGAACATATTGGTAATGATAATACAATCAGGTAGATCCAGGTAGTGAAAACAGAGTTTTTAGGTCAATATTGATGAAATTATTACAAGAGATATAGTATTATTGCAATTTACATCATAATCACTGCTACACTGGGTCAAGAATTTAAAAAATCTAATTAAAATGAGATAAATACTAGTATTTTTTTATTTATTTCCAAAAAAGTAAAATCATAAAATAGTATTGAAAACAAGGTCCAGGCTACTGGGGTCAAGACTTCTGAGCGAGGAATCTCGTAATTACATGCTGTGTCCAGGAGTACTTTCTCAATCAAACCTTGATTCAACTGCCCAACATGAGCTTTTGGCTATTAAGTCATTGGTCGACATGAAGAGTGATGTGTCCACTTCCCAAGTCAGGCGTTTTTACAAGGTTGTGTGGGGGTTTGGGCAATAAGAGTAACCATGGAGTTTCTTGCCAGTTCTTCTCCATAGGAAACAACCAATTTGGAACCATGCACTAGCTTCTGACGTTTTATAAGTTTTTTTTTTTTCCTTATTATTAAGAATAAATTTCTTAATAATTGATTACAATCTAGCCTAAAAGACTAATAAGTAATTTTACCCTAACTTATTTTTATACGGTTTTGCTTAAACTAAGAATAGCGTCCTTTAGCACTTATAGAAGTCCATAGCACTTTCTTAGAGTCTGATATTGATAAAAACACTTTGTTCATGTGTAATATGCATAGCACAGCATTGATCACTATTATACACTAACTTTAAACACTACACTAACTCAAAAGGTTTAGTTCTCTTTAGTCTACGCACTAGGTCCGTATTGTCTAACAGCTGTATAGCCTCAACATTCACGTGTCGGTGAAGTCTGTGTTCGTGGGCTTCAGCAAATTTTTGAATGATGGTGGTGACGAGTTCCATTTTGAGGTCACGGTGGAGGTCGTCATTTCTGATGTACCAAGGTGCTTTTACAGCATCCCTGAGTTTTATAAGTGTCCACGTAGGCCTATGTGACATATTTTTTTCTTTAATTTTGTTGGCAGTAGTTATTGCTAGTTATTTGATCCTTTCTACCTCAAAAAAAAGGCTGGGTTGGGAGTTCTTGTTAGAGATGTTTAATAAAACTTTGCTGGTATTTGAAGATAATGCCTATTACAAACCCTTTTCACTTCAGATAGCGACTGAGAAGCTCCATGAAACATACTTCAACCTTCGGGCAGCGGAGAGCAAGTGCCTCAACAGCAGCTCCGCAGACGCCAGTCCGGAGCCCTACGCCGCTGACGCCTTCTTAGCAGCGCTTAGAGATGTCAACTCCACTTTTGAAGGTAAGCTGGAATTGGGTATTCGCAAAAATTTGTATGTTTATTTTTCTATGGTATAAATTTTGTATAAAACCACAAAGAAAAAATACTAAAAAAAATCTTCACAAAATTGGTTACAAAATAAAGCAGTAAGTAACATTTCTAATATTTATATGAAGATGAGTGAGTATGTGGTGGGAACATCTCGCCGTCTCTTATTACCTTAAGGCTTGTGCACACCACGTTTATTTAAATACGTCGCTGACGCGCATTTTTAGCGACACAGACGCGATACGCACACGAGCCAAACGCCTTTACACCTTTAGCGCCTACGCACACCACGTTTTTTAAACGCGCGTTATTAGCGATACAGAAGCGTTACACTCGCGAGCCTGTGGAGCTTTAATAGGATAAAAGCGCGCCGTCGACGTGTTTAGAAAACGTGGTGTGACTGCATAGGCGCTTATAGTGGTGACGTCACATTGTAGTTTGTGCATCCTTTGTCACTAGATTTGAAAGTTTCTAATTTAATTTTAAACAAATTTTAAAAAACTATTCCCATTTGCGATTTTGAATAAAGTTAGGTACTTTTTTTATACAAAGATAGAAAAATTGAGTCAAGTACTCAACCTTACAAAACTTTATTTCCATAGCCATTACTGAGGTGTCCTAGAGAAAATAAAACTCTACCTCATCCATGAATAATAAATCTGATAATGTCACACTATATTGATCATAAGTCATAGTTAATCCACTAGACACCACATAGACAATCCATTTGTAACATCTTATAGAAATATAACATTCATGCAAGTATTGATTAGTTTGAAAATAGTTTGCGGCAGTTTGCCTAGCGTGAGTCATGGATTCGTAGTCCTCCTACCCACCCACGTCACGAAACTGAGAAAGCATGACTAACTATCGAACGTTTTATCTTGCGCTAGATAACTTTTTTCGAGGGATTTTTGGTAAATAAAGTCATGTGAAAAGAATGACTTATTTATTTACTACATGGTAACAGAAAGCATAAAAATCATTGGCTTTGACCACATCGGATTCGTCGCTTACCGTGAGGTGAAAAAGTGGTCAAACGCTAGCCTACCAGTTATAAAAAACCCTCGTTCTTAAAGAGCCAACGGCCAAAGCCTCTTGTGCGAGGCTCCTTTGGACCTTTGGCCGTGGTCCTACATCGCCCACATTCTCTAGTACAAACTACTATCTATATATAGATATAATAAATCTGTAGAAGTGAAAATACTGTACATTGAAAATATCAAAAAAATAAATGGCAGGGAGTATTACTAGACCGACACCGATCCCAAATATGTGATTAAAAAAATTTTTGTCTGTCTGTTTGTTCAGGCGTCACGCAAATACTACCCGTTCGATTACGATAAAACTTGGTATTATTATTCTTTAATATCCTGGGCACCACACTGGGTACTTTTTATCCCGGAATTGTATATTATAAAAAACAAACTTAATTTTGCGGTTCGGTCCCTAGGCCCGATTACTGTACCAACCGCAAATAATAAGTTTGTCGTAGGTTAAGTCCCCCACAGAAAGGGGAACCGTTTTACCCTGAATTTAATGCGAGCGAAGCCGCGGGCAAAAGCTAGTTTAATAATATAATTGCAATACTCCCATTTTATAAATAACTAACAACCAGTCTCAGCTTCGCACGGGAGTTAGAAATATTTGAAATTTACTGTTATTTCTCTACTTTAATAATTATGCATGTATTATACAACTAAAATCTTCCTCATATTTTATCACGGCATAAAATCCGTTCAGTAATGTTTGTGTTTATCGTAAACAGACAGACAAATTTGGCGAGGGACTTTATTTTATAATATGTATAAGGAAGTCCAGCATATCATAGGGATTAAGTTTGTCAGAAATATCGATAAAAGTAAGGTTAAGTGTATAAAATCATCATACAATCGGCAAATGTTCCCAGACAAGTTTATGTAATTAGCTTATAATAATCCTTATTCGCGTTTATTGAATACCAAATATTTTCAAACAAAACATATGTATTTCTATGTTTGTGTCTACGCTAAAATGGGATTGGGTGGATCACATAGCACGCACTATGACTGTTGGGCAAGAGTCTCCACAAAATGGGTACGCCGAGGTCGTCCCGGGATGAGGTTTCCAGACGACCTGGACGACTACCGCAAGGGTTAGTTTGAGCTGACTTAAAAGAATACATGAAAGAAGTTAGGGAAGGCCTTTGCCCAGCAGTCTGAATGTATAGGCAAATAAAAATAAAATGTAAAATAGCACTCACTGATTAATCACGAAATCTCAGAAACTATTGCACCTACAAACTTCAAATTTTAGCAGGTAGGTTCCATAGGTGTATACATCCGCTGAGAACGGATTTTACGAAACTCCAGCCCTATGGGGTTAAACAAGGTTTAGAAGTTTGTATTAAAGTCCTATTTTTACGCAAGCGTAGCCGCTGGCAGAAGCTAATACAAGATCTATATTTTTATAGGTAACAGACAACAAGATGCGCATGAGCTGCTCGTGTGCATACTGGACAACATCCGCGAAACATGCAGAGCGCTCAGTGCGCGCGCCAACAGGTTGCAGATACATGAGAATGGTGACAGGTAATATAAATCATCATCATTTCAGCCGAAAGACGAACATCTCTGCTGGACATAGGCCTCCGCCAAGTGTCGAACGGTCCTGGCGTGCTATTCTCTAAGAAAACATGTCATGAGTGCAGCAACGAAATGCAAATATGTACATAGAATTAAAAATCCAATGGACCTATTCATTGGATTGTTAATCCAATGGACCCATTCATTGGAATGTTAATGCAATGTACCTATTTTGGATTTCGTCGCTGCGGCCAGCGCTTCGCTCAAGGCTATTTTCTTAGAGAATATCACTGCTGTACGTCTCGCATTCATCGAATTCCCGCGACTCTCACCAATTTCTTTATGACACTCCTAAAAACTAGTCGCTAGCGAGTTTCTATTCAATAGGTATTTACTTAAAACTCATACTAACAATTTTGGTTCCGTAAGTGACCGCTAGAGGCGCTGTAAAATTTGTCTTACAAAAAATATACGTTGTGGGTATCGAGTATCGACAAATACTATTGCTTTAAACTCATGGTAGAGTACAGGTCATCAGTACACCTGTGGAGACACCTTCCGACAGTGCGTCTTGGTACGCAGTCGCCACGTCAGAACCCTTCGGGCACCATCGATCATCTGTTCTACGAGCAATGTGCACTGCCTAAATATAAATACCTATATGTTTTGTTGATTCACTTCAAGAACACCCGCAGTTGCCAGATAAATGTCAGTAACATTAAAGATGGCGTTTGACATCGACTGGGCACAAATCCAGATTAACTGGGAATCTTCTAATGGATAAACTAATTGTTCTTGATGTTTACTTCTCTGACAGTGAATGTGTAAATAGAAATAAATAAACACTTTTTTTTTACTCAAAACTTTAAAAGTAGTGGAAGCCCGAGTCTAACTGTTGAACTGGATATTCTTAGATATTTGCAGTTAATTGGATATTCTCTGGTCTTAATAAATTCTTCTGTATGTGTTTGTCACCAAACTCCTCCTAAACAGCTTGTCCTGATAGTTAAAAATTTTATTGAATTTTATAAAAAAGAATTAACACTATCTACTGTTAGATCTATGTCTTAAAAAATTTCTAATATTATTCTAGCAACGGCATAGGCCGCCAGCCTAGCTTAGAAGGCGACAGCGGGAAACCAACGCTGGGCAACCTCCGCAAGTCGTGGAAGAAGCGCAAAGAGGTGAAGGCGAGTGACAAGAGTCGAGCGTCGCCCACTGATGACCGTCCTCCTTCGCCCACCGACCCTGAGACTGACGAGAGGTCCAGGCCGGGGTGGGACTTTGTTGCTGATGACTTTGAAGGTAATATTTAGACTGTAATACCTCCTTAGTTCTAAATTACGTCAAAAGCGATTATATCGCGAATCCGACCAAATTAATTAGTCACAAAATATAAGGACTATTGAGTACTATTTGTGACGTTGCGCGTTGGTCGGATTCGTGATATAATCGCTTTTGACGCAATTCGGAAAGCGGGGATCGTATTCGACGTGTTTACTGTCCAGTCTAATCAAGAAAAGATGATAGAAAGAGTTTATTTACGACAAACATGTCACATACCTAAATACTTACTTCCTTACTAATAATATAAAAGCGAAAGTGAGTTTGTTTGTTTGTCTGTTACGTCTTCACGCCTAAATGGCAAAACCGATTTTGATGAATTTTGGTACAGAGATAGTTGGGACCCTGGAGACGGACATATAAATACATGCTTGACAAACAGATTGCATATTTTATTTTTCAAAAATGATATGGCTGTTGTTAATAAAGTGCGGTTTAGATCACGCAGGCGTGATTGCTCCGCACGTGCAACCTCCGCAAATGTCTATTTTATACAAGTATTTATTGTAAAGCGTGCTATACGCACGCGACACGCGTTTTTTTTTTGCATTTGTTTGCGGTGAATACCCGCAAGAGTGATGAAATCTGCACGATATTATAAACACCCTTGATACCCTCTTTCTTCACGAAAGCAGTGTAGCCTTAACCACTGAATGCTAGATAACTTTTTGAATTGGCAGGCACAATGGTAGTCCGCACGATGTGTCTGGAATGTGAAGCTGTTACGGAGAAGGCGCAAGCTGTCTGCGAGCTCTGTGTGCCGGTCACCGACGACGATGCAGACGACGAGCCCTTCCGCGCCGCCTGCCTCTCTACCGAGTACCTGCGCGATCAGAACAAGGTACTTAATATGACCAAGTCTAATAAAGAAAGAACTTCAAAATCTACATCTATACTTCTTCACTATATATATACTAATACCTTTGTTTGTAGGTAATCTCTGAAAGTACTGGTCCAATTGCCAAATCCATCATAAGGTTAACCATAATTTCCAGTACTGGTGTGAGCGTTGCTTACGCTACAACGAAGCGCGGCGCTCTGTGGCGTACTCGCGCCTGCCGCGCCTGCTGGTGCTGCAGCTCAAGCGCTTCAGCGGCGGCATGGAGAAGATCACCCGCCACGCGCCCACGCCGCTGCTCATGCCGTGCTTCTGCGAGCCCTGCGCCAAGAGGCCGCCCGACCAGCCGCCCACGCATAGGTACACTCACGTCATGCTCTTTTAGGAATTTTCCTTCTGATACAATGTTAACTACTGATCTGCTGAAAAGGGCAATCGTATTGCTCTTACCCTAATTCATATGGAATTGGCTAAGCATGTCTTCTTCGATATATTTTTATTAGCCGTCATTTCAATAACAATGTGGTAACATTTTTCGTAACTATTAATTAGCTGCTGCCTTCTGAAGGTCATCATTTCATCTATTAATTTGATTTTAATTTAAGTTAAAATGTTTTTATAATTTTCAGATACATCCTATGGGGCGTGATAATGCACTTGGGCCAGACGCTGACGGGCGGGCACTACGTGGCGTACGCGCGCGACAGTGCGGCGGGCGCGGGCGGGTGCGCGCGCGCGGCGGCGGGGGCGGCCGAGCCGGCGGCGGGCGGGTTCATGCGCGCGCTGTTCTCTCGGCCGCGCGCGCCGCCGTCGTGCTCGGCGCGCGAGTGCTGCGTGCCGCGCGCGCGCGCGCAGGCGGCGTGGCTGGCGTGCGACGACGAGCTCGTCAAGCCCATCTCCAACGAGGAGTTCGAAGACCTGCTGTCGGCCGAGCCCGAGATGCGCTCGGCCGCCACGCCCTACCTGCTGTTCTACGTCAAGAGCGAGGTCGGCTAGTGCCCACGACACTCTGCCCTACACTCCAGAGTTAGTAGCGCGACATGTCAGCTCCGTCTGTACCGATTCAGGTTTACGCACCTTCCGATCTCATACAGTTTGAATAGTGTTACCTCCTCAAATCGGATACTTAGTGTAGGACGATCTTTTATCGGAAGGTGTGTAGAACCGCTTAGTTGACTCGTTCCGCTTCAGCGGGAGGTCGCCCGGCGTGTCTCGTGGATGTGTCGCGGCGCCTGACTGTTCATGTAACGATCGTCCTGTGAGCCGTATCTTTTGTTCGATTAGATGCTTAAAAAGACATATAGGAAGTAGGCGCGGACCGTGTGTGTCGGCCTGACGTGATATTATGAATGTAGCTAAAATATATTAGGATGTTATAGAGATCGATCAAAATATATTGTAAAGTATACATATAAATACATTCACGATATTTTCACTTGTTACAATCTGACAATATGGACTCCAGTAATAATAAAATAGATTGAATGTACCTTCTAATGTATACATACTGATTGTATATCGACGTTGATGCTATATTATCTGTATTTAATATTATATTACTGCGCTGATGGCGAAATTATTTATTGGCCTAAAAGTGATTTGTTTCAGACGTTATTACCCAGAAGTTGCTATATTTTCTTTTGAAATCATAGAATAAAAATCCATGGTCCAAACTCACCGCGTGCCCGTCAATTATAACGTTACATATTTATTTAAAACCATTTTACAAACTTATACTACTAGTACTAAGACAAAGTTCAGAATACGCGTTTTTTGATCGCAGCTTAGCTAACGACCCGTGTAGAGGCGTGTTCAGACCAATGTGATTATCTAGTTTTCATATCAATGAGTATGTTTCAATAATTCAATCAAATAATCATTTATAGAAAAAGAATAAAGAATGTTAACGAAAGTAGAAAATATATTTTTATGGCACTTATTGGTTAGTAGTTCACAAAGTACCACATAAGAACGAATGCAAAATGTCCTTATAATGAAATAACATCAAAAAACAATTATTTTGTCAAAAATGGTCATCTGGTACAGTTCAAATGGGCGACTTACAATCTTAACTGTGTCTGTAAGATATTGTTGCAGATTAAAATAAAACGACAAAACGTTGAGTACCTACATAAGAGTGCCTCAGTAAAGTAGGCGTCAATTGTGGTAGGAAAATGGTCATTAGTTTATAGAGGAGCATAGTATACAAGTGAGACATTAACAACATCATTACTCTAGTGTTCTCCAGAAACTTCTGGATCATTCGATCCGACGGTTTCATTCACATGTCTGCTCGCTTGTACCATATTATTCTTACGCACAGAGTAGTCAACTTAGAATAACAGTAACTTCGAGACTACAACGATCATAAATGCTTGCTATGGAATGCGACTGCTTTCTTTTTTACATACTTTTTAATACTGTGCTATTGTGTTACGGCTAGCTCTTGCTACCATTGATGATACTATGTATTTTTGTATGGCAGCTATAAATAACTATTGTATCTAGTTTTATTTCTGTGTATATCCAATATGTATAGTCTTGTTCTCGATTCGACACTGCAGTTGTCTTTGCATGCCATGAAAGCTCTAGTGTAAAAAAAAAATTGATGAAAATAATAATTATTGCAATAATGTATGTTAATGGTAATAAATGTTCATTAGAAGTTAACAAAGACTGCTGCAGTAAATAATTAATTATGATTGTCTTGTGACTGTCATTGTATGGCTGCAAATTGATACAAATTATAAATAATTATTATTTTAATTTAGTCATAATCGAGGAAGTCGACTATTGTAGTGATGAATCATTAACTTATCTTAAGTGTAAGTTTCAATGTATTTTTATAAAGCAGTCGGAATGTTTATAATTATAACTAATGTAATAGTTCATTGCTACAGTCATCGACTTATTCTTCCTATGCTCGATATTTAAGTACTCAACCGAAGCTAAATTACTTAATTTTTATGTGTTAATGCGGATGCCATTCCAAAAACCTTTGAAAAAGGTAAATTCTTGTCAGTAGCTATACGACTTTGTTTTTATTATCGAACAAAATGTTATTATCGTTCATTTTCATTGTAAATTCGATTTGGATAATAAAAATAAGTTCAATGACCTTTGTTATTATTTTTATGGTGTTGTAAAGACACGAACCGAACTTACGACCGAAACCCTTATGTGCCGACGCTGCGTCTGCTTGTGCGTGCGCTTGGGCACGGTTCGCGTGACTATGGGCGTATGGGTCAACTCACACCGAAAGAGCGGCGAAGGACAGCGACCCGTTTACCGTTCATAGAATTCGCTGGACTTCCCGCGGCGCCGCGGGCATCCGCGCGACTCGTTCGAGTTTCTCATGCGATAATAAGTATTATAGCAATGAAAATAAAGTTAAAACTCATATGACACTGAAACTGCGATCCGCTTCGCTGCGCTTCGACGCTCTTTTGGTGTGAGTTGACCCTATGTGGTGTGCTCGGGTCCCCGTCGTGGAAACCGGATTATTACCTGCGCAGTGTCGCTAGTTCAACTTTAACGGTGTGCATGTAGTCGTGTCGATGGAGAACTGAGAGTATTATAATATTCAACTACTACCACACAATGCCGTCTAGTCTCAAGCTAACCAGAGCTTGTGTTATGGGTACTAGAGAACTGATATATTTCTAAATACATGCATATTATAGATAAATTACACCTTCACACAGAACAAATGATCATGCTCATCACATAAACATTTGTCCTGGGTGGAAATCGAACCTACGACCTCCGGCATAGCAGTCAGGGCCACTAACCACTAGACCAACAGGCCTGTCGCAGTATTATTACGTAGCAACACGGGCCCGCGGCAAGAGCCCCATAGAACTGCAGCATGGGACTGAGTAACACATTTACGGCCCTTAGTTACAGGTATTGATTGTTTTTATATAATTATACAGAAGTTCGACAGTATTTCAATAAGAAATGAGTCGATGCGCGACCATAGTACAACCGGAATCGAGACTATATCTACCTGAAAATCTATAAGAACATTTCTCTCAGTTACATTTTGGGGGGTACCTGCAGTATTATGACAAATTAAATTGCACGAAAATTTAGCGTGCTAAGAAATTAACACCAAGGCGTGATCATTTATATCAAGACGATAATCGTTTCCCACGTTTTATATCAATATTCGGTTTCCTAGCTTACTTTGGATTAGACGTTATCTCTACGATGTACTAAAGAAGATAGGGACTACTAATGTAGCAAATAGTATATAAGGTTTAATTTATTGACAGCTGATGAAGATAAGGGTGTAGGTAGAATTAACACTTCCAAGATAAAACAGCGGGTCACCGGGAATAGTTCAGTGACAGATTTCAATGTGTTAACGTGTCTCTTATTCATTTAATTTGATTTAAATCTACAAAATGAAGGCCATTGAAACAAGGAACAGGTTCTCAAAGGTAAGTATTTTGTCTAACTAATCATTGCATTTGTTTTTGTTTATTTATTTTAAATAGTCGATTTTACCGGCATGTGAGACGACTTGATTGCCAAGTATTAAAACCATTAAAATTATATTCATGTTATTACAAAAAGTCCTTAATTTACAACTACTAGTATGTATAACTACTACTTTTTTTAAATTCTATTTAATTTTTTTTTTTAAGTACGTTCCATTCAGTAGTTATGTGGCACAGGTTGTAAACATTTTGGTGGGACATATCTTTTCTATTCAGATTTTTTCTTTTTTAATCAAACCAAATTATTTATTTATTGTAATAAGATTATTCGCCTTCGTGAGTACTCAGTTTAGGTTTTTTGATACAGAAATCAGTATACAATGATCAATCAGTGTTATGATTTCCAAAAACGTTGCCAACATTTGCCGGTAGGTTTGTAATGAAATGACGTTACAATGGCTACCTGATTACCTACTTGTCTATGACATTGAGTTGACCTCTAAAAGTCCTTGCATAGCCGCTGTCAAACAGTCTACAAAAAGTTGTGTGATAGTGATTGCGGAATTACATGTTTCATTGAATATTATAATTTTTAAATCAGCATAACAATGGCATTTGTAAGTAGATTTTTATTTACTAAAATACATTATACTATTAAAAACTAAAGTTAGGTTAATTTTACAAGTTTAAAACTTTTTTATTACAATTTAGGTGTATCTACTGGTGACGTAAAGTAATTTAATTTTATAGACAGTTTTATTAATTAATGTCTGTTTAACCATTGCAAGTACGACGATTCAATTATGACATCATGAACATTGGCCTCAGGCCAAATAAATTAAAACATTACATTGATAAATATTTTTTCATAATATGACACCGGTATTTTTGTTCTGTAAATAAAATGTCATTGACACATACGAACCTATTTTAGTCTTCTTCTTTATTATACAAAGTAGACTTTTTGTAATGAAATGATTACTTTGTTTTTCCCATAGATTTTATAACCTAAAAAAGTTAGCTGTTTATTTTGCGGTTTTTAAAAGTACTTCCGAGTAATAATGTCAGTTTTGAACTTTAATGGCATTGTGTATTAAAATGTCAATTTAAAAGTAACTCTTTTTAGTGTTTGCAATCCAATATATTATTATCACTTTAAGACGAACCATGAATAAATATGAATCCCTCCAATAAATCCCTCCAAACTTCATCTATACTTATTACTAAACATCGGATTTTATGCGCATAAAACGCTATTTTTACAGCGTTATTGTACTATTTTAGTACATTTTTATTAGTATCATAATATATGTTTCAGTAGTTAAATGTGTAAGGCCTAAGCGTATTATAATTATTATGCAAGAATGATAGGAAGCCGCAGACACAGTCACAAGTTTACTGTAAAAAAATCTAAGATTTTTTTTATACAATATTGATTGATTGTACATTATCTGAATTACCATTGATTTATAAATAAATATCATTTAAAATAATAAACTTTAGATGCATGTTTATGCATCTAAAGTTTATTATTACACAGAGTTACTAATATAATTATACAGGGTGTCTTTGAGATCGATGCACAAACGAATACCATGGATCCAGTACATGATTCCGGACCCCCATTGGTGGAAGTTTTCGTCGGTTCTTTCCTAATCATTTTTTTTTTTAATTCCATACATTTTGCAATTTCTTCTTCTTCTTCTTCCTGCCCTTGTCCCATCTTATTTGGGGTCGGCGCAACACGTTTTTTTTTTAGATTTTTTTTTTCAAAATTTGTACTTTTTTAAATTTAACACATTAATTTAAGTATTAAAAATTACAGAGTTGATAAAATTGTTATTCTGCTAATCAACGCATTTTTAATTTTAAATTTTTATATTTTTTCACAAAAAATGTGAGAATAAATTTAAATTAAAAACAACTTTAAAAAAAAAATTCGGAAACCACCAACGGAAAATTTCACCGCGCGCGTGCGTCGATGTCAAAGACATTCTGTAGGAATATATACACCGTTAAATTTTAATCATTTAAATCCCGTGGAGGGTCGATCCGGTACGTGAAACACTACCGATTTGTAAAGATAAAGTTAAAAAAAAATACCTTTTTTTTTCAAAACTCGTATTAATTTAGGCATGTACGGAATTAGTTTCTTTAAGAAAACGTCAGCTGAGAGAATTCAATGACCTCTAAATAGTTTGTACGCAACGCCGACTTTTACATGCAAATCGGCATTTTGATATGCATATAAATAATCCAATGGCTACTTAGTAGTTATAAACTTTATTTATATACTAACAATTAATAATAGTACCATAATAAAGAGGAAGTATTTGTATTGTTTTTAACCAATAAACTCAAAAACTTTTGGTGAAGATGAAAATATTCTTTCTCCACCATGCTACTTTATCATCACTGAGTTGCTAGAGAAACTAGAGATAGTGTAATAATTAAGTAACAATATTATAAAGAGGTTTTGTATTTTTGTTTGTAATCAATAAACTCGAAAACTTCACCAGTAGAATAAAAAAAATATGTTTGCTACTTACACGTGAGTCAAGCCGCTGACAGAAGCTGTTTTAAAATGTAAGCCTGGAACGTATATAGAGTCAAAACATAGGATAGGTTTTTTTAGGTGGGAAATCATCCAACAACTTCTCTCGCTCTAGGGAGGAGCATGAGGGCAAGTCAGACTTTTACTGACTTTCCTCAAACATAGGATAAGCGAGAGACCAAAAGTTAATGTTACCTATTTATCAAGTAGTTTAGTGGTTTTTCGCAATTACAAATTCATGTTATTAGCTTTTGCCCGCGGCTTCGCCCACATACATAAAATAGCTGTCACTCAGGAATAACTGCGAATTCCATCGCGATGGAAAGCTGCGACTTTTTTTCACCTTCGTACCTATTTTTTCTGTTTTGTTCTTTTTGTCTTATAATATGTGTGTACATTAATAATAATTTCAAATGCAACAAATCCCATCAAAATTTTACTGATATAGGACAGGATACCTACTTTTTATTCTAAGAGTATATTCCATTGGGATGATTTTCGACTCTCATGCGGATGAAGTAAGCTAGTAATGATAAATGATATTATTTTGCAAATGGGTTTTAAAAACACTTTTACACGTCAATTTTTTTTTCTAAATTTACACTGAATGTACAGGTCCACTCAAATATATATAGTTCTTTCTTCAAAATATCATCTCAGACAAATCTGCATGGTTCTCATGTGATTTGACCCTTACATATTTATTGTAAGGATTTTAAAAGAGACTGCCCCCAGTGTTTGTTTTTGTGTGGTGTGGTGTTTTTCTCAGGGTGGTCAGAAACACCGGCCTCATCTAGTTAAAACTTTAGAAAAAAAAATTGACGTGTAAAAGTGTTTTTAAAACCCATTTGCAAAATAATATCATTTATCATTACTAGCTTACTTCATCCGCATGAGAGTCGAAAATCATCCCAATGGAATATACTCTTAGAATAAAAAGTAGGTATCCTGTCCTATATCAGTACAATTTTGATGGGATTTGTTGCATTTGAAATTATTATTTATGTTCACACATATTATAAGACAAAAAGAACAAAACAGAAAAAATAGGTACGAAGGTGATGCAAAAAGCTTAATAATAGCATAATTAATTTGGTGGTAACTATAACAATTTAAGTTCTTATGGACTCCCACCCAGACTCTGTATGTCTACTGTCTGGACTGAAAATATATTTTATAATATTCGACAACTACCACACAACGCCGTCTAGTCCCAAGCTAAGCAGAGCTTGTGTTATGGGTACCAAACAACTGATAAACATACTTATATATTTCTAAATACATACATATTATAGATAAATTACACCCAGACACAGAACAAATGATTATGCTCATCACATTAACATTTGTCCTGGGTGGGAATCGAACCCACAACCTCTGGCATAGCAGTCAGGGCCACTAACCACTAGACCAACAGGCCAGTACAAATACTCCATTAATAAAACATTAAAACCGCTTCCTCTATAGTAAACTTAGCTAAAATTCTATGTACCTGATAAACTTAAGTAAAATATAAACAAAACTACTTCCAAGAAAAGTAATTATAATAATTGTTTTATAAAAAGAATAAAAAATTAAATATCACCTATCACTTGAACAAGAAAAAATACGAATAAAATTCTATAAATGTGTATTACCGAGTGACAGAACTTGGTTTATTTTACAAAATGTTATTTATCCCTGCACGGAGAAATATCGATTTCGGAAATGAAAGTAAAAGTAGTTACTGACCGGAAGTAGAGATTGTCAAGTTTGACAACTGACGTCAAAAATAATGCGGTAAAACTAAAAAAAAATAATCAGGTTTGAAGCAACTAAGAAGACAACGCTCTTGACTTTAACATAAGAAAGGAAAATTAAACAAAAACGATCAAATTAACAACTAGTGCTAACTATTTTAACCAAGAGACAATATTGGCAAGCTTTCAAATGTGTAATTATAGAAGAAAACCGATCGTGTTCTTCAACACTGCACTGAAAGGGTTTCTGCAGTTAGTTGCATCCTGCACTAATTCACTTTAGGAACAAAATAAGATGTAAATCAAGTAATAATAGGAGGTCTAGTTGGTTTTGGTGGTTTCACTCACCCCTCGGTGGTCGCGTCGTTGTTCTGCGCGCGCCGCTCGCGTCTCGCGAAGTACGCAACTCAGTACGCACGGCGCTGCGGGAATCCGATTTTCATTCGGAAGGGCAGTTCAAGATCACGAAAGCCAGCAGTCCGACCTCCCGCGTTGTTCAGTGAAAGATTTCTACATAAAAACACTATCGATATGGTTTTTACTACAGTCTACGATGGCAAAGTCGAGGTAATATCCCTTTGTAAGCTATTCTAGCTTTATGTTCTATTTTCGTCCCGTATTACGATTACGTGAGCCCACGATTTGTTACGGCTGTTGCGGTTACCTTGGCGATCATTTTTCATGCCGGTTTTGTCGTTTTAATTGAAATATTTGTTTAAGTGTGATGTAGGTGTGATAAGAAAGTATTTTCTGTGACTTGAAGTGATGATTTAAATACTCTATCATAGTATGAAAACCGTTTGAATGCTTACCATATGATTTGTGAATTCTACCATTTGGTTTGCATAGCTTTATGTTGTAGTAAGGTATAAAATAGACATAATGTGCAGTTCAGGACTATTCAAGATTAAGTAGTATCAGCTGTAATCACAATAGCAAGCAATCAACATTATCAGCGCGATGCATGTTTAATTATAGTTACAATATTGTTCTATCGATTTCCTGTAGCTAATCATTTATATAGCTACCTATTTACTATTTGATTAATAGTAGGATGTAATCATTTAGGTCTAATTTAATTAATTAAAATTACTTTATGCAATATTACAATCTAGCCTTTCAATCGTGGAAATTACAGACACAATAGAAAGACAATAGGTGCGCGAACGCCGGCGTTCGCTTGGGGTTTAATGAATTAAATGGTATTTTAAATATAGAATTTTAATTTTTTTAAATAGATAATGATTCTAAAATGAAATGAAGGATTGAATAAATAAATATTAAAAAAAAAAATGCTGACCTGTATGCATAGTCTATGAATTAAATGATAAAACACTTCTTTGAAAATAATCCGTTTAAAATCTGCAGTGCATTCTTGTCAAATTCACACGTCTCAAGTTCCAATACACAATATTTTAATGGCCATGTTGTCAATGGCTGTGGTGATATGATCTTAGAAACAATACTATAGTGATGCACATGACTTCACTGGAATAGATTATGATTTTATTACTAAAACAGACTTATTGTAATAATTTCCTGTTTATGTATGGAAAAATACTTAGGTAGTTACCAATTTAAATGAACTACTTACCTATTTTAACATATATTAGTGGTTGCTACCTGACTAAATTTTGACTAAGGTCATTGCTTCTTCCATTTACCTGCCTGTATAATTATAGGGAATTAATAGAAATGTTACCTTTTGATGAATACAATATATCAATTCAAAGGTAAAATACTATGACTTGTTATAACTCAAAATTGTTAGCAATATTAATCATAAACTGATTAATGTTATCAATTTAATAAAGTTAAATAACGTATTTTTTAATTTTAAAATGTAATTGAATTTACCCCTCGACCGCATCATCCTCTAAAGTGTACAGATGTACACTTATTTTTTTTAACAGTAATTGAATAAACAGTAAGTAGTTGAATCTTAAATATTTTATTTTCTTTGGAAAAAACAAGGTTAAATCCAAACCTAATCTTCTTTTTGATAATCTTCACTAAATTGGGTACTTGCCTGTGTAGGTATATTATTTTACAATATTTTGTAGGTAGGTACTAAACAAAAAAAAAACACTAAAATTACGTCTATTCTGAAATCCGCATCAATAATGATGTAGAATTAGCATTTCAAACATTTTTGTGAGGCGTGAGGAGTAAATGGTGAAACATTGTCACTCCGCGCCCACTCTGGGCGCGTGGTGACAATGTTTCACCATTTACGTGCTAACCTAATGGCGGTGACGTCACATTGCAGTTTTTGCATCCTTTTCTGTTACTTGACAGTTCCCATCCACCAGATTTTAAAGGATTGGAAAAATTCTTTCTATTTGCGATTTTATACGAAGATACTTAGTGTCAGGCACTAATAAAAATGAGTCAACTCCATACCCAATTATGAATTCATGATGATAATGTAGTCACCCTTCTATTCAAATGGGTAGATTGGGTACCTACCTATTGAAAATGATCCTATCTATCGAATTGTTAGTTATGTAGGTATGCAGTTATAGAGCACTTTCTTACTTCCACTATTTAGGGTAAACCAGAATCTCTTAGGGTAGATTTAATGTGATTTAAGGTCACGCCTTGGTCCCAGTCCCAGGGTGTTGGCCGAAACTATATAATGGCACCAGTTACAAGCCTCGCCTACTCCTTTTAACCAACATCAGAAAAAAATCAACGATAACATTAAATTTTATCGCACGTTACATTAGGTAGGTTAAGCACTATAGGGTTAGCTTGTTGCGCTCAGTAGTTCAGGCCACTATCCGACTCCATCATTAGACCAGCTCTATCATAGGTATTTAATTTAATGCACTGTCATCTAAGTTACCTAGGTAGGCACCTATACAAAATATTAGCGACAAACATAGTACATAGGGTTATTTGTAAAACACGGCAATCTTTCAACAACAACTTTTGTTCTATGACTTAAACATTTATCACAATTTAATTCATAAGATTTTCATTTAAAAATAAAAATATTTAAATCGAAAATTCTAAATATTACGAAGACTAAGTGAAGCAAGTGATAGCACAATAGCGGAGTGGAGCGGGTATCGGGCGGTAGCATCTTATAATCTTAGGCATAGAAAAATAACAAGTATTAGATAGTATAAGTCTGTCTAATAAGTCAATCAACTTGGGAATTTTGTATAATATTTAATCATATAAAAAATACTTACATTCGGTACCTACTTTTTATAAGTTGCTTATGTTAGTAAACAATGATCTCTATCTCTTAATCAACCTTGATTATTGAACCTGTGTTGACTACATCAGATTTCATGAAATCCTAATAAATACCCAGGTCGTTTAACTTATAAGACAGACTCTACAACAAATGGAAGAAAAAATCATAGAACAAAAGTGTTGTTTATGATGTTTAAGAAAGAAAGAAAGAAAAATAATTTATTTGGTACATCACAAGGCCTAAACACAATACTACACTAAAACTAAAAGAAGCAAAAAAAAAAATATCATTGATGTTTGCCTCATGGCTGCACCAAAATAGGTCCAGTTCAGCATGAATGCCAGACAACTAACAATACAGTGCCTACTGCAAGGTTGTTAGTGTTTTACATATAACCCTGTATAGTACTTAAAGTGGCAGAGGCGTAGCGTGGACTAATTTAGACGTGGGCGAAGGCGCATCTGCGAGGCCTTTTCTGAATTAATCCGAAGAGCAGAGCATGAGCGTGGATTACTGAAGAGGAGTCAAGCACGAGCGACACTACACGAAAAAAAAAACTGCTTGGTTCATGTTCCGCTCATGCTCGGTTCTTCCAGCGTAGACCTCCTTTTATTATAAACCCTACTCTACACTACCCTACTCTACCCTACTCTACCCTACTCTACCCTACCCTACTCTACCCTACTCTACACTACCCTACTCTACCCTACCCTACCCTACTCTACCCTACTCTACTCTACTCTACTCTACTCTACCCTACTCTACCCTACCCTACTCTACCCTACTCTACTCTACTCTACTCTACTCTACCCTACCCTACTCTACCCTACTCTACCCTACTACTACTACTCTAATTCTTTTTTGTTATACCACGTTTTATAGTGACTGACGTTTCATGTCAAGTCACACGGGAACGCTCTCGAACGGGATAAAAAGTATCTTATGTCCGTCTCCTGGCTCTAAGCTACCTCCCTACCAATTTCCACCCAAATCTGTTCTGCCGTTCTTGAGTTATAAGTGGTGTAACTAACACGACTTTCTTTTATATATATAGACTAAAAAACATCAACTTCAGAATTTGTTAGGGGTTTGGAATGCGACTGATTCCAACAAAATAATTGTTCATTTGTCATCTCCAGTCTGATTGTACGTCAATGTCAATGCAATTAGAGCAAGTTAGTGCATCATCATAGGTCTGGCTCATAGTGTTACAACTTGTGAATTGCATGTTAAAAGACAAGACAGACGATCACTTTACCTGTCTGTCTGTCTACGTGTATGTAAATTGACTGCTGCAGTGTCTTCATAATATATTTGTCCATAGGAAACCCATAGAAGTCTTATATGTCTAGCAGACGTTGCCTTTGCCTGAAATAGGGTATTTTCCAGGGTCAAAATAATTTCCCTCTTTGAGGCGTGGCTGGAAAGACCTCACGGCGTCCTTACCTTCCGTACCTATGACGCAGGTCCTCACAAAGTTACGTGTGACGTCACCCCGTACAAAAAAATGCAGCACTGCGTGACGTCAAACGTAACTTAAATGGGATATATCTTTGTCATTTTTGGTTTAATTTACAATTAAAAAAATATGTGTCCCTTATTTTTACATAATCTAAAAGACAGACTTTTTTACGTCAACTAGCCTATTATGACGGCTTTAGTTTCACCATTCAAATTAATAACGGAACTTGTAAGTTTAGAGGTATGCGGAATAGGGTGTAAAGGCCCCAAAACCTTCGTTGCAATGGGAGGATCCTACGACTAGACGGATGCTGTATCTGGTTCGAGCAGCTGCTCGATTGTTGCATTTCGGGCTGTTGTTTATGCTCTAATTGCGCGGAGAACTAATACCGCGAAGCAGTATTTTTAATTTTAGTTCGTAGGTATTTGGCGTCTACATGAGTCATAAAACAATTCTTTGTTAGGCCTTTGTAGATGCACGGGCTTTCTATCGTCTATCTATAATATTCACAGCCAACTGCTTTGCCTGGAAACTATCCCAAAGACACAAATACTCCCGGGATCAAATGAGCTATTACAGCCTACTAGTCCGTGCTGTATACCTTTCATCTCAAACCTACAATACATTGGTACAAACGTTTGTCTGCGTAATAGTTTCTACATTTATACAATTGGCAAAACGGATCTTGAGCGCTCGGCGTCAGAGTGGGGATCGCTTTCCGCATTCCATACATTGGCGAGCCAATCGTTGTCGTTGTTATATACATGCAGCAGCACAGGGAGCGAATCATGAGTGACGTCTATGACGCGATGGCGCGGCGAGCCAATCACTGACACTCCCCGCCCCCGCGTCTCACTTCGCACCACTAAAGAGACCGAATATTTAACTTCTGCGCAACTTGAAGCCAGCGCTCAAGATCCGCGGTGGCAATTGTGCAAGAAAGTTTTTATCCTACGAAAATTTCTGTTTTACATAGGTTAGTATCTATCTATGTACTTACTACTTAAGGCAGTATTTCACTCTTTTGATTCAATAATTCAAACTTCATTAAAATTAAGCCGAATAGTTTCTAGTCTCAAGTACTGGCAGGATTCGTTGAATTCGCTTATGTAACTGAAGCCCTAATGTGCTATCGGTCTCTTCTTACCTGCCAGCGATCAACTTTGAAATACCAAACAAACGAGAAATAGTACCTGCACATACCTACCCACGAAATGAAAGGCAAAGATCAAGCTAAAATAAAAGGCTTCCGTAACTACATTAATTCAATGCGGCATATTATGGCTGCAGCTTACTTTACCGGACATTATTCGTGGAAAATGGGTAATAGACTTCGATCGCGATTCCTGACACAGTTAGGTAGGTCATACACTTGCCTTTCAGCATCGCAGACGGCGACTTTCAGTGTGAGCGCTTTTATTAGTAAGTAGGTAATTTATTGCTGACGATTAATGAAAGTGCAGCATATTACCTGAGCAATTACGGTTGCTAAAGATCCTGGGTCTCGATTACTGCATGAAGAATCTAACGTTGAGTAGGTAGCTACCTAATTGTCGAATAATCTACTATCTACTAATATTATAAAGAGAAAAGATTTGTAACGAATACACTCAAAAACATTTCTCACTAGATATATCATCATTAGATATATTTAAAAAATTCTTTCGCCAGTAGAATGCTACTGTACCATTAAGTGACATAAGCTTATTTTCTGTGCTTTTAGGTACGCGGGCAAACCCGCTGGCAGAAGCTAGTATATTTATATTTTAGCCGGTTTATCCAGTATTCAACCAGATAAACTGTGGCATTAAAGTAGTACTTTTTTAACACATAATGCTTGATTAGCGAAGTTTCGATCATTACAGAAAGTAAGGCAATGATGCGTCACAGATACAAAACCTCCTTTCTTATATCTATGTACAGTACAATTCACGAATGATGGCGGGCGTGAAGTTAGCCTTTGCGAACTTTCGCGCATACCACACTCTTCTCGCACATGCACGACGTCATTTGGTTCCTAAAACACGTTACTGCGCAGCCTTCTGCGCAAACTTCACGGCCGCCATCATTCGTGAATTGTACTATACAAAACAAATAACAGCCGTTTATCATAACTTCCTATTTATTTCAAGCACCATGGATAGCCACTTGCATGATAATCGTGATCCTTCTGTTTGCTTACAATAAACAGCGTTACAATATAACGTTTCTATGTACCTAAGTACCTAACTAGATTTCAAAGGTAAATACATTTAGAACCTATTACTGAAGCACGCGCAAAGACTGAAGTAATTGATAGTAATAAAAATGAAAAGGTTTTTTCCACAGGCTCGTAGATTTATTAAACTTTATAGGTGGGTACGGACAACGTCATCAACTGGTTAGGTACGTACCCCCTTTTCTAAGGTATTTTAATGTGAGAGGAGTAGCTACCCAACCTGTCCATATTCCGTATCCTTCAGGGCCACGATAACTCGAATCTTTCAAACGTCACTGACTTTGACCCCTAGTCCTGGACCTAGTTGAAAGATTCTATGGAAGTAGGATCCTGGTCTTTAATTTTCTTCCTTCGTGTGGATTTGACTCAGATAAGCGGCCGTATTATGACATCTTAAAACCATCATGTTTTCTGTGTGAGAAAAGGATAGTGCTATTTGTCCTGTATAGCTCCGTCTCTTTTTCACACCGATAACATGATGGTTTTAAGAGGTCATAATACGGCCCCTGGTTTGACCAGTATTTAGCCATATTGACAGCTCTGTTCTATTAGGACTATATTAATACTAGAAAATACTTTTATTCTCATGGAGCTGAGTGTGAGTTGGGTTTAGGATAACGCGATCGGAACGTTTAACGCGTTAAGCTCTCTCATTGGTTAAAAGCTTTGAGCGGGCCAATCGGAGCACCGAACGTCATGAACGTGTCGAAAATTCGCACTAGGCATTCGGGATTCAACGGGCTATTAGATATAGTTGAGAAAAGACTAGATAATGATCTCGACCTCGATACTCAAGTGTTTGTTTTATTTATACAGGCGGGTTCCAATGACAAGCCTGCGATGCAGATGGGGGCTGCCAACGCGCCGTCTCACCTCCAAAACATGTGCAACCTGGACATCGACTCCAAGGCCTCTTACGTCCGTCTGTCAGGCATCATTTGTACCATTGGTGAGTGGAGATTAAGCGGTCTATGTATATAATACAAGCTGTTATCGGCGATTTCATTCGGGTAGAGTTTAAAATGTTTCCTTATTTGGGGTAATCGTGTAAAGAAAATGCCATCCATTTCGGAGATGAACCTCTACCCTGGAATCATGTCCCGTTCCTGCGGGAAAACTAAAAAATAACATAAGTTACTAATTATAACATCAGATAAAATCTCAATAAAGGTTCCATCAAATTTTGTTGAACCGTTTCTAAGTCGTATTCTGTAATTTGCAATCTTGTACCCGCGGAAAAAAGAAAAGTTACTTCTATTAACATCAACTATCCGTCTGTGAATCTGGTTAAAATTGGTCCAGGCGTTTCGAAGATTAACCGGAACAAACACACAGACGGACAGACAGACAGACAAAAAAATTACCAAATTGTATTTTTATTATATTAGGTACTATCTTCCGTCAACGAAAATAACCGATTTGTTTTATTTCTTTGCACATGGCTCGAATCGTCTACAGATTATAGTCATCGTACGAAGAAACAATATAACTTTATACAGTAGGAACTGCATCTGTCTAAATATAACAAATGGACATGGTATGCCGCGGTGGCGTTAAAATAGGAAACATTGCCAGGGCGGTGAGATGGCCAGCCAGATGGAATAACCGCACAGTATCTCCAAGGCAACGTCTCAAAAAAACAAAATAATAGCTCAATCACAATTTAGATACAGCAATTTATTTTACATCAAATTCTCAGGACCTTCAGTCCAACGAATTGGCAGTAACTACCTACCACTTTGATTTATCTAACTAAGGAAATCGGTTCTGATCTGTGCTTCTAATCTTTAAAAGCATGTTTCGCGTTCATAGATGGATGTAGAATGAAAGAAATACGAAATTGTTCGTTACCGCGGCTCTGGAGAGCAAAGGGCAACTAAGACCTATTGTTCACGAACGCGTAGCTTCGTCATTATACGCTTGGTGTACGCCTGCGTGAAGCTTACCTACAAAACGGCAGCGTCGTGTTGTCGCCACAGTAGGCGCGGGCTTGCGGACAGTGAGCAATGGGTAGCTCGCTGTCCGGCCGTCCGGTAACTGTCCGGACCAAGCCCAAGTCGTCGACGGCGCGCGCTCAAGGAGTTGTGAGCAACAGCAGAGGCCCAGCCGGGTCGAAAGGAACGGGATGGGTTTTTTAGTCAATAAGAGTGACATCTCCCGCTCCGCCCAAGAGCGAGGGTTGTCATAAGATGATTTTTCACATCGAAAAAAAAAGCGTCGTGTTGTTGTGTCGCGTCTATGAAGCTACGCGTCCGTGGACAGCAAGCTTCAAGGAACACAGGTGAGTTTTAGTCAGTAAAAGTCTGACACTCTCGGGTGAGCCAGAGTGGGAGGAGCAATTTAGCATAGTTGTTTTTGCCCCGACATCTGCTATTTGAGTAATGGAGCGTGTACTTATTCTACGCCAACATTATCCAATCCTCTTTTCTCTATCAGGACCGGTATCCCGCGACCCAGCCATGCTCGAGCGCATGATGGAGACTGGCATGAACGTGGCACGAATGAACTTCTCGCATGGCTCCCACGAGTACCATGCCGAGACCATCAAGAACTGCCGCATTGCTGAGAAGAACTACACTGCCAAGCTTGGTACCCCCTTCTCACTAGCCATCGCTCTTGATACCAAAGGACCTGAGATCAGGACTGGACTCCTGGAAGGTGTAAGTAGAGATGAAATTGAAAATTTATAGTCTAATCTATGTACATATACATATATATGAGTTTGGTTGCCGCACTTACTCCTATGCGGACCACTGTATGTGGACTATGGTGGCCAAAACATTTGGCGGGCTTATTCCAACTAGCCCACCTTTCTCCAAAAACTGATTTGGACTTTCAGGTTTTTCAGGGCATATGTGAGGGAATTCAGGGATTCCAAGGTTTGTATGTGTATATCAATGACATCTTTGCAGTCAATTTATTTATTTACAAGCACTTGTACAGCGTTACAGAGGATATCCAAAGCGTTATGCAATAGAAACTAATAAATGTGCTTATTTTTAGTTTGCGCAACTGTCAACTGTCGCACAGGATCTTTTATTGTGGCGACACTTGGGGGAGGCCTATGTCCAACAGTGGAGGTCTATCGGCTGAAATAATTATGATGATGATGCGCAACTGGCTCCTCCTCCTTTATGGCCAAATATTTGAGGTCTGAATTATGTATTTAACAATGGTTCATCATAAGAACATAGAATAGAATAAACTTTATTGTACACCAAAAGACCGGATTGGCATTTTTAGCTATTGCAATCACTTTTTAACTTCACACGGTCCTCAAAAACATTAACCTTCCTACCAGGGTGGCTCCGCCGAAGTGGAACTCAAGAAGGGTGAGACCATTAAGCTGACCACCGACCCAGCCTACTCCGAACGCGGAACAGCCTCCGTCGTCTACGTGGACTATAAGAACATCACCAATGTCGTGAAGCCTGGTAACAGGATCTTCATCGACGATGGTCTCATCTCCATCATCTGTTCTTCATCCAGTGGCGATACTCTGGTCTGCACCATTGAGAATGGAGGTAAGATTTTTATCTAAGGGCCAAGCGCCCGAAAAGTGCCATAAAACAGTGATTTTCTGAGGCCTACTCCTCTGTAACGGCTAGGTCAATTGGTTTGAAAAAAATATATGTTTATTATAGATTCATGAACAATAATATCAACATTTGATTTTTTCGTGCAATTAATACTTTTGTCAAAAAAAAATACTTAGCAATTTCGCAACTTTTCGCAACTTTTCCCTACTCCTTCGAAACGGCTTGGACCTTTAGAAACATTTTTACACATAAAAATTGGTGATCAAATATGCTTCAAAGTGAACATTGCATATGTAAATCAATCAATATCTCGCAGAGAAAATGGAATTAAAGCGCTTTCCGGGCGCTGTTGGCCGCAAATAAATGCACAGATTTGCGTACTGCCGCCTAGGCGAGTGCGAGAGTTGCGTTCACATAATTTCGGCCAGATAGTTCAAGGGACTATACGCCTTAATAGCTCGTCCAGATCTACGCCACTTGTGAGCCGTTCGCGAGCCGCTTGCGAACTGCGCGCAAACGGCGCATTCGCCAGATCTGGACGCGCCATTATATCAATAGTAGAGTTTGAATTCGGCTTTTGTTCAGTATTAGGTGCTTTATGTGGACTTACCAATGTTAGTGCAAGTTATTATAACCACCAATTGGGTATACCCAGTGGCGTAACTATAGGGTGGCAAGGCTGGCAAAAAGCCACGAGCCCCAGGCCCGACGGGACCCCCGGTCTCAGAGGCCACGAGCTCAGAAGAAGTAACCCAAAATATATTAAAAAAAAATATTAAAATGAAATCGCAACGTAACGTGGCCCCATCAAATGAATTTGCCACGGGCTTCAGATGATATAGTTACGCTACGGGGTATACCCCCATGTTTTATAAACACATTGTTCCTCTGTTTAGGATAAAAATTGCTACCAGCGTTGACATAGTCCTAGACTCCAGCTTATCCGTCAAAAAAGAAGACCTAGGCTGTCAATTACTTATCTTTAAGCCAAGAGTGTATAGGTACTCCGTCGTCGACTACATTATCGCTTTCCATTAGGCGAGATAGTAGTCAAGCGTGAACCTATCAACAATTTAAATAAAAGTGGGAGATGCCTTAGCTAGATAAATACTTAATTGATTTATTAATAAAAAAACTAGAACAATCTAGATTATTCTACAATTCTAGATACTTATCATGTCTATCGTAATCGTAATGCGATCATTGAAGCCGGCTTAAATAAAACGCGTCATATGATGACTCATTGTGAATCATTTGGTCGATACTCATTTTTACTACGCGAACGTACGTTTCAGGTAACTTTGTGATATTAATTTATACTTTTATTAATACAACTATGACTATAAAACTCAATAATACGTACTTACAGTAATAAATTAAAATATGTTAGCTAGTTAATGTGCTATAAAGACCAGCGACAACGCCACGCTGTATGGCAATGCTTATTCTCTGTCCGAGGTAAAAATCAGCCCTTGGGTCAACAAACTCTTTTGATTGGTACCCATACCATGAGGGTGCAAAATTAAACTAGTCCGCCATTTTCTGGGAGTACGTGATATTCTATTTAGAATGATGTCATATACATAACCATGCATTGTAAACTTAATTCGTGTGTGTAGATAAATGTAAAATTTCAGCTCAGTTGGTAAGGGACAATTGTTTTTTTCATTTTCAAGATTTGACCTACACAGAGCGTACCCAAGCGTCCCTTCGCACCCAAAGATCCCTTTGGGTCAAGAGCGTAAGAGAGGGCTCTTTAAGAACTAGGGTTTTTTATAATTGATACGATCTCGGTCGACCTCTATTTCTCCTGATGGCAAGTGACGATGTGGCCAAACACCGGGTGGGGACAGTTGCTGTCTCATTTTCGAATTTATGAAAGACCTCGTTGATACACTTTCGCCCCGTCTAAATTAATTCTTGTTACGCCTCTGCAAACAAACAAACATTGGACGTTAAATAAAAGCTCCTTTAAACAGGTTTCTTTAACCCAGGGGGATGAGCCCCCTGTCTGAAGCAATGAATGGCTGTCATTCAATGAAGTCTTCCATTCCAATACACAAAACAGATTCTTTAGTGAAGCGAGATTTAAAATTCATCGTATAACTCTCATTGCGAACTTCTGTCCGACAGATAGTGAAGTCTTTGACTGGATATTTCATTGAATAGGTACTTTGTATAATTGAAAAAAAACTCATTGTAATAATACTTAAAAAGACGTAAGTATAAATTGATTAGGTTCTAGGTACCACATCTTCGGGAGCAAAGTAGCTTGCCATGTTGTTGATTCTCATAGGTTGATATAATTACCGAAACGGATCTTGATCGCTCGGCGTCAGAGTGGGGATCGCTTTGCGCATTCCATACATTGGCGAGCCAATCGGTCTTCGTTGTTAAATACCTACATGCAGTAATGCAGGGAACGAATCAGGAGTGACGTCTATGACACGATGGTGCGGCGAGCCAATCACTGACACTCCCCGCCCCCGCGTCTCACTTCGCACCACTAAAGAGACCAAATATTTGACTTCTGCGCAACTTGAAGCCAGCGCTCAAGATCCGTGCCGGTAATTGTACATTGCTCCATCCAACAATGCTATATGAACCTATATGCCGCAGCAGTATCGTATAACATGCTGTATTACACATTGGCGCGTCGCATTGAAAACATCACTGTAATGTAATACCTCATGTTCAGCCGGATTGTGATGTATATGATGATGATATACTCGTACGTTCTACAAAATGGCGTCCGACATTTAGTTTTATTGTCAATGTAATCTAAAAATAAGCTGCTTAGGGACGACGGAGGCCCTTTCTGTCTGCAGGGTTTCAAGTAACCTAACATGATGGCCCCCTGGGATATCACCGCGATTCCCCGGGCGTTGTATAGTGAACTCCTGATCTAACCAATCTCGTCTACCCACAGGTATGCTGGGTTCCCGCAAGGGTGTGAACCTGCCCGGTCTGCCCGTGGACCTGCCCGCCGTCTCCGAGAAGGACAAGTCTGACTTGCTCTTCGGTGTTGAACAAGGCGTATGTATCTTATTTTTTATTATTACCTTGGTACAATAAACAGCTGTAGTAAGCTTTTAACGTAAAAATGTTGAGGCTAGAGTAAATAGGCTCTTAATAAACTAGTGCGCCTCACAATTGGAGATTGCATCACTGCTTACCAGCAGGTGGGATCGCAGTCAAGCACTAGATTATATCAAATTAAAAAAAAAAAGTAACATTATGTCAGGTAAGTATAAGTTTAGAGACAATATGGTATACGATCTTCTTGTTAACTATTTTGTCTCACTTCAGAGAACCTACCACGAGCTTTTAACGTGATCCATTTGACGACCTAAACTGGACTTTTAAAGGCTTGTTATTTATGTATTTATCAATTGCTTGCTATACTTAACAGTATGCACCCAAGCGTATAGCAAGCCAACCATTTACGAACTGAAAAATTTTATACAAAATTTTTATCATTTCTTTATTGCTATATAAAAATAAGTCGAATTTCGGTTCCTGTAATCAGGGCGTTCAGCAGACTGAGCGCCTTATGCCAGCCATACACGGTCAAACCTGTCGTCAAATCGGTATCTTCTTCTTCTTCCTGCCCTTGTCCCATTTTATTTGGGGTCGGCGCAACACGTTTGTTTCTTCCATTTTGTCCTGTCACTCGTCACGCTATCACTAACTCCCTTTTCTTTCATATCACTTCTCACACAATCCATCCATCTTTTCTTTGGTCTCCCTCTACCTCTCCATCCATCCACATGTAAATTCATAACTCTTTTAGCTACATGCTTTTCATCTCTCCTCTTTACATGACCATACCAAGACAAACGATTTCCTTTCAACCTTTCAGTCACTGGCGCCACTTTCAAACTTCCTCTAATGTACTCATTTCTCACTTTATCCATTCTCGTCACACCACACATCCATCTTAACATTCTCATCTCCGCTACATGCAATCTTTTTTCATGACGATTTGACCGTGTGTGGGAGTGGATTGGTATGACCAACATGTTGTCACTCCTATACCTACACGGTCAAATCTGTTTGACCAAACATGTAGCGTTATACCGATTGGACGACAGGTTTGACCGTGTATGGCTGGCATTGTAAGTCCATCCCCCTTTGCTCACTGACACCTGACATTTTGACATGTCATGGTTAGGACAATACGTCCTTATCATGACGCTTGAAGACGTATTTTCACTCCTTTCATCTGTCGCGAGCCCGCGTATTTTCCTTCCAGTTCTGACGACATTTTTTCAATTCGGAATGAATTGAAAAAATGTCGTCAGAACATGCCATTTCCTTCGTGGTCTGCCTCTGTTCTGCGACTCACATCTCACTGTCTCAGCACCAACTCTGTGCAACTTAAGCAGTCTTTGTTTAGTACTTACCTATAAAAAAAAAAAAATCACGTTATATGAGTACTTTATTCCGATTTGCAAGAATTTGGTTTGTAGATAGTATTGAATTGCGCAATTTTTTTTTTTATCCAATTTGTACAAGAGAAGTGTCCGCTATTTAGCAAAACTACATAATTATGGTATATTCATTGGTATTGCTGACTATATCTCTAAATAATAAAATAATAATGTATGGGTCGTTTCTCTTTTTTACCGTCAAAAAAAGTTCAACTGTATACTTCCAGACAATATTTTTGTTGACCTTACTTATCTCCTTTGTTGACTGAAAAGTTGAAAGGGAATCGTTTGTCAAGACAAACGACCAATATGGTCATGTGAAAAAGAAGAGGGAGGCCAAAAAAAAGATGCATGGATTGTGTGAGAAGCGATATGAAAGAAAAGGGAGTTAGTGATAGCGTGACGAGTGACAGGACAGAATGGAAGAGAAAAACGTGTTGCGCCGACCCCAAATAAAACGGAACTAGGGCAGGTAGATGATGATGACTTATCTCCTTTGTCGACTACAGTATGGAGTTTTGGGAAAATGTTCCTTAAATCTACACTAATATAATAAAGAGGTAAAGTTTGTTTTTTTGTTTGTAGGAGGTAATGTCTGGAAGTACCGGTCCGTTAGCTATTTTATGTACGCAGGCGAAGCTGCGGGCAAAGGCTAGTCAATAATATTATAGAACTTATTTGCTATTTGACATTATTGGTATCGATGAAACAAAGTCGCAATCTGTCTCTATGTCTTCCTTCGCGTACTTCTTCTGAACCAAGAAATATTCAAACGATTTCCACTACCAGAAAGAACAATAAAGCTAGAACTACATTAGACCGACGCACAAGTGTAACACGCCAGATTCGTACGTAGAACGACGTCGCGTGGCGTGGATCAAAAGTAGCTCTACAACTCTAGTTTCCATAATATGTATGGGGACCGACGCGCCCAATTTCAAACCTAACGTGTGATATATTGTTGGATAGGTATTTAAAAATGAATATCGGTTTACATAAATCATTTTTTGATAATGTCAATAATTTCGGAAATAATCACTCCAAAAGTAAAAAACAATGTGTGTGTCCCCTCTAACTTTTGAACCATAAGTTTAGAAAATGTGAAAAAAATCTGAAAAGTAGAACTTTATAAGGACTTTCTAGGAAAATTATTTTGAACTTGATGGAAAGAACAGTTTGTACAAAAAAGACAAAAAGGTTCTACAAAATAATTTCTGCACTAAGTTTGTAGTATAATCGTATATGCAAGCATTTTTTTAAACTCATTAGTGGGTACACTTATTTTGACGGACGGGAAACTACGGAACCCTACACTGAGCGTGGCCCGACACGCTCTTGTTTATTCGTTAACTTAGAAGTTTGATTTTTTCACAGCTTGAAGTTACCGCAGACTTGAATATATGGTTTTAATTTAAACTCGATACCACCACGAGTTCTTGAGATAAAGGGTCTTGACAGACAGACAGGCAAGCGGACGGACAAAAATCCTATAAGGGTTCCTTTTTTCCTTTTGAAGTACGGAACCCTAAAAAAAGAGAAGAAGAAAAAGAAAGTAGAGTCTCGATCAAATTTTCCAGACATAATCTACAGCTGTGCACGGAGCAACGCTCTTCGATCACGTGAACTGCCTTGAATAATATTTTCGTTATGTTTTTACTGTGATTAGATATCTATATAGATATCACGTGTGGTTTGAAACCTGTTTGGAGTTTTTTTAGGTAAAACAAGTATTTGCTTATGTTCATCGATAACATTTTATCGGCTAAATATCAATTATTTTAGTAGGAAGTAGCCCTTAGTGTGTATAGTTAGGTTAAGCATACTTAAATATTTTAATTTAAGTTTATTATGTATATATTTTGTTGCTTTAAGTTGTAAATAAACAAGACATATAGTAAAAAATATCAATTTCTCAGCATATTCTACATACACTCGCGATAGGTAGTGGCCTGTGCTAGTGGTGATCAACTCTGTTGGTCACCTTTTCTATATATCACAGTACATATCAATTATCATCATCCTAATATAGGCAGGTGCCTACTACAAACGGCCGGACATAGTCAATGCCCATATGGCGGTTTTGACATTAGACGCGATAACGATAATGACACGATACCGTGAGACTCAGGCTTGGTCCGGACAGTTACCGGACGGCCGGATAGCGAGCTACCCATTGCTCACTGTCCGCAAGCCCGCGCCTACGGTGGCTGGAAATCGGGATCGGAATCCCGGCGGCGGCGAGAGCGCCGTTGCCTGATGCGGTCGGCCTCCTCGTTAGCGAGCATTACTGCTTCGCAGAAGTCGGCGACCGCCTGCCACTCCTCCTCGCTCCGGACCATGGCCTCAACCAAGGCCTGACGCGAGAGGTCTCCGCCGCCAATCACTCACCCCCACGAGGACACGGTGATGCTCCGCCCAAGCAGGGCACACCGCGACTGTGTGCTCCACCGTGTCCTCCGGGCGTTCCGCACAATGGCGACACCCGGATTTCTAACGGATGTCAAAATGTCGGTCAGTGAAAAATGGAAGGCTGATTTAGGGAGAAAAAATACCCCAAAATAAATTGTTACTGTTTTATGTGTAAGAGGGATCTTTTTGGTAGAGAATGCCTAAGGCATTAAGTCCACCCGTATACCATGAAATTTTAATAAATACGTATAAAAAAACAAATTCCTTTCTTATCTATGTACAATTTGCAATCGTGTGAAGTCGGGACGGATAACTTGTAAAGACATAAATAATGATTGGCACGAGCACACAGCAGAATCGTGTTGACAGCGTGCTACAGAACATCCGATATATAATAATTAATTGATGTCAACATCACCTCTTGGTCATAAAAGCTATTTATAGATATCACCCATGGAAGGTCAGGTGTACTTACCTATATGGAAAGGGAGGCTAAGGAAAAGATGGATGGATTGTGTGAGGAGTGATATGAAAGAAAAGGGAGTTAGTGATAGTGTGACAGGTGCCAGGACAGAATGGAAGAAAAAAACCGTTTTGCGCCGACCCCAAGTAATACTTATCTAAGGATAAGGGCAGGAAGGGGAAGGGGAAGACCTAGATAAGATATGGGTTGCAGTTAACCAAATAACAGACAGGCACGGTTACCACTTTGTTTTATAAATCATCGTCATCAGCCTTTTTAATGTTCCCACTGCTGGGACTCAGGCCTCCTCTAGGAGAGGGAATGGGCCGTAATCGACCACGCGGACCCAGTGCGGGTTGGTGGATGTCGCATGTCTTCGAATTTTTGGTTCTAGGACATGCCGGTTTCCTCACGATGTTTTCCTTCACCGTTTCGAGAGCAGTGGTAATGAAATAAATTACACAAAGTAATGCGCCTGACAGGGTTTGAACCCGCGACCTACAACTCGTAAGTCGGAGCCATTACCACTCGGCCACCACTGCTCTCTTCAGTTTGTTTTTCCGTTTATACTATATATAACTGTATAAAACAGTTTAAAGATAAACGGAAAAATAAGGTCGTAAATATATTCATAATAAAGGCTACTCAATCACGCGCAGGTTTGATGATCGACTTTGTTGCCATGGATACTTTTATAGTGATCATTCAAGTTAATCCTGTTATATAAAAGTTGTTAGAAAAAAGAATCTAGAATGTTGCATCCACGTGTGTTTTAAATGAACATAGTAAAGCCTCGGATATATTGGTGACAAATGTGTATATATAATATGTATATAATAACAAATAATAATGTATATAATGTGTATATAATAACCTGACGCGCAACGCTCAATGTTCGTGACGCTGCTGCAAAGTTGTCGAGTGGCTCGCAACTTGCCCTCGACATTACAACGTGTTCACGTGACGCGTTGGAGGACAATTTGTCCTCTAAAGTATTTCAGACTTGAAGCTAAGCGTCCACTGTCTCGGGATCGGAGCGGAAGGATTCGTTGCTTTGTATTGATTGTATGGTACAGAGGGCACTGTATCGGAAACTGCCGATGCAAAATCCGAAGGCAGTAGACGCATCCTATCGGCATTTTGTAAATACCGACGGCTCGTACTATGCTCTCCAAATGAGAATAGGATCGATTGCCATGTTGTGACGTCACGTCGTACTGTAAAATTGAAGAAATTTTGATAAAATTGAAAAACTTATAGATAAGTAAAATTGAAGAAATGGATTCTGATTAAACCTTTTTCGTTCACAATTCGTAAATTACAGTTTAAAAAATTTCTTTCCTCGATTTGACAGTAATTCATGACGTGACGACATGGCAATCGATCCTATTCTCATCTGGAACGCATTGTAGGTACACTACGTACGCTCGCTCCGATTCCAACGCGGTGGACGCTAAGCTTTTTTTTTTATTAACTAGCTTTGGCCCGCGCGGCTTCGCTCCCGCTCTTCCCTACTTCAGCCTACTCTACCCTACTCTACCCTACTCTACTCTACTCTACCCTACTCTACCCTACTCTACCCTACCCTACTCTACCCTACCCTACTCTACTCTACTCTACCCTACTCTACCCTACTCTACCCTGCCCTGCTCTACTCTACCCTACACTACCCTACACTACCCTACTCTACCCTACTCTACCCTAAACTACCCTAATTTTCATTTTTTTTCCATAAGAACCTTCTCCTCATAATAATGAACACAACAAAAAAAAAAATTAGCGAAATCGGTCCAGGCGTTGTTGAGTTATGCGCTTACCAACACATTTTGCGATTCATTTTTATATTATAGAAGATGATAGGCTTGCGTTTGACCACCATCTCACCTGATGGTAAGCGATGATGTGGTCGACGATGAAGCACGCTTGCCTAGAAGAAACCTATTCACTCTCGACTTAGACTCCTAAGTTGTAGCTATCAGGAAACACAGATTCCGGCAGGGAATTCCACTCCTTGGCTGTACGCATTGAATATCAGCTACAGAATCAACTACAATCGTCATCGAACATGCGAGGCAATCGTGCAAGTCACATTAGTTTTAATTAATTATTAATTTTCTCCTTGATGAATTGAATTGAAAATGAACTTATTTACTGATTTTATATGTTTATGTGTTTTAAAATCTGATGTTCCATTAATGTAGTGATTGTCTGTAAGTGTTGCAGCACTTGAATAATATATATAATGATACCTTTGTAAATTCCCAGTGCCTGTAATGTTGGCGATCCTTAATAAATAAATAAATAAGTTTTCCCAAAAACATCGATGCACCAAAATCGGAAGACATTGATAAAAACGACTCATTGATAAAAAATACTAGACGGTAAAATGACGTCACTTGTCAGTGATCGATAGGTGGTCTTGAAATAAAAAAAAAAACATGTCGAGAAACACGTGCGAATATTGTGATACGTTATCAGAAGTGTTGATAGCGTGATGGAAATTAAATAAGTGTCTGTTGATAAGCATACTCGTACGCATTGATAAGAGTGTAAATAAAAAATGCGAGGTTTTGAAAAAGAACTTAAATTATGTCACCATCATCAAAAATTTAGTTTTAAACATTTGCAGTGTGTCAGTAAAAGTCTGACACAGGGAGTGTCAGATTCACTCCAACCAAAGCGGATGAGGTTATTTGATAATTTCCCAATTCTCTTCAAAAAATAGTTTTCAATACACTTACTCGAAAACCCGTTTCCATCCCTACTGTTTTAGGCACGCAATGTATTATTTTCCGCACTAGTGCAGAAAAGTGCTGGTTTTCGCCCCTGCCATAATTTATTGTATTATACTGGGCGACGCGCAGCCTCCACGATTTGTTGGTCGAGCCCCCTTAATTTATTTCTTTCTAAATAAATTGAAAAACGTCTTTTTGATACAAGTGAAAGTTTGTCACTGCATCTGGGCTCCATAACAATTCAGCCTCAGTCGCCATGAAAAACTTTCTCCACTTATCTTATATATATATAAAATTCTCGTGTCACAATGTTCATTCCCGTACTCCTCCGAAACGGCTTGACCGATTCTCATGCAATTTTGTGAGCATATTGAGTAGGTCTGAGAATCAGCCAACATCTATTTTTCATACTCCATAGTGATAAGGATTGTCCACCGTTAACATTTTTCTTTAAAGGCAAAACAACGTTTGCCGGGTCGGCTAGTATTAAATATTATTCTTAAGATTGATAAGCAAAGCCTGTAGATAATGATTTGTCAACTTTTAGAAAGATGGTTTCTTTATGGCCACTAATGCTCCTACAGTTTTTTAATTAATACCTTGTTGGTAGTGGAAAATCTTCAACTAACTTCTCCCACTTTGGGAAACCCACCTAGGTTCCTTAAGTAGCCTTTCGCTTTTCAGGGCTACGGTAACGCTTTTATTTCTGTAGCCCAATGGAGCTTTAATACCTGTAATCATCCCTAACAAGATACCTGATCTGGTAACACTACAATGCATGTTGTATTGTAGTGTTACCAGGCGTCACAAAAGAGCCGGACATATCCTGAAAATCGTTCAGAATCGACTACTGAATCGTTTTCAGCTACTATTTAAATAGATTATTTTTATTTTAAAACAACAAAAACAGTTTTTAGGGTTCCGTAGTCAACTAGGAACCCTTATAGTTTCGCCATGTCTGTCTGTCCGTCTGTCTGTCTGTCTGTCTGTCTGTCCGTCCTCGCTTAATCTCTGTGACCGTTAGCACTAGAAAGCTGAAATTTGGTACCAATATGTATATCAATCACGCCGACAAAGTGGTAAAATAAAAATTGGAAAAAAATGTTTTATTAGGGTAGCCCCCCTATATGTAAAGTGGGAAGTGATTTTTTTTACAGTGAACCGCAGACAGCTAGCAAAAGCGACACTTATACAGGACTATTTATAAAGAAAACAAACTTAATTGTATTTTTGTTAAATCCAGGTGGATATGATCTTCGCTTCGTTCATCCGTAACGGCGCGGCGCTGACAGAGATCAGGAACATTCTGGGAGACAAGGGAAAGAACATCAAGATCATCTCCAAGATCGAGAACCACCAGGGCATGGTCAACTTGGATGAGATCATTGCCGTGAGTATACTACTAAATTTATAGTTGACCTTTCGAATACCTATAGACAGAACAGAAAGACAACGAGAGAGCGAACGCCGGTGTTTGCTTGGTTGGAGCTTAATGAATTAACCTCTCGAATGCCGTAATTAGAGACACAATTAAAAAGCCATTGTGTCTCGCGTGGATCCACGTGTAGGCACACAACGGGTTAATCTTTTTTTACAGTTATGTGTAATATTTATTCAATTCAAATTCCTTTATTTGATAAAACTTTCAAGTACAGACTTATAACTACATACAGAATTGAACGACATTATGCAGCTCGCAACGGGTGAGAGAACGAATCCCAAATCTATACTAGAAGAACTATCTATATTTGAAGAACTAGTTTTTAAAATGTCAATTTTCTAAATGACAATCGCCAGGTGGCACTGAGTCATCAGGTCCAGGCACCTGTCCGGTTATGTTAATGACGTTAGTTAGACGTCAACGTCATGTATACGTTTTCATAACTACGAAATTATGTATCGCGCAATTAGTTCTCCTCAGATTTGAACATATAGGTCCAACAGCCCGATATCATCTATCGGGCAGTAGCTCGGATCAGACATACTTAAACCCTGTTTATCGGAGGACACTCCCTTTCCAACGGAGGTTTGCGTGACTTTCCACCCTATTCCGCATAGCTCCAAAATTTAAAACTTTAGTAAGTAAGGTCTTGCTTACAGATCAAATCAAATATTAAAATATAACATACACAGTTGCACTGAATTATATCGTATCAATTATGTTAATAAGGACTTTTAAGTAAATATGTACCTAGTCTATTTATACATAAGCATACCATGGTACAGTTAAAGATAAGTGCATGCAATTATAGCCAGTGTACACAAACGAATTGATGCTAATAGAACTCCATTGCCGTTTCAATTTACAAGAAAATCATTTGCATTTGAAAATCAATAAACAAAACATTTAAATATTCCAATAGATGAAAAAATAAGGACGTATTGAAATGTCTAGAACTGTATTAGTGATGCTCGCGTTATACCACTATCTCACCTGATGGTAAGCTATGATGTCAACGATGGAGCATGCTTGTCTAGAAGTAACTTATTCACTCTTGACTTACCCCTAGGGTTATTTCAAGTCATGGTCTACTCATGTACGAAGTTTCATTGAAATCTGTTCCGCCATTCAAACGAAAAATAAGCAACAAACAGGTGTCTGTTTGTTGCTCGCAAACTTGCCTTTATAAAAATAATAATAATTTATTTTTATTATTATTATTTCATTTATTTGATATTTAAACATATTAATTATATTTTTAAATATTTCTTAAATAATTAAAAATATTAATTAAAAAAAAATATTATTATTATTATTAAAGACCACATTGATCCAATGGTTAGTAACAACTTATCAACTAAAAGATTAGTAAACACTTAAAAACCTAAAAAAACTTAATTTACTGCCGCAAAAGCAATCGGAAGTGATTAATCACTAGCGCATCGTGCTTATCGGCTAAAGTAAATGAATATAATAATATAGAACTTATACAGTTTATCACCTTATCCCTAGATATATCATCTTAGTTATATCATCTTATCCCTAGATATCCATGACCTATCACACGACTCAGCAGTTGAATTACATAATACAATTGCTTTATAGTCAGATTTGCAACTCGATGAAATAGGCGGATGGCTGCAATTTGCATGTCGTCCGATACACTCCCACTTGCACTATGTAGGCCAGAGGTAACAGAATGCAGTTCTAACTGGATATGCAATCGAAATGGCAGACTCGCTGATAAAGGATGACTTTAAACAACTTTAGAGGTCATTTTAATGTAATTTCTGCCTTGAAGTCGGATATTTGGAGAATACCTCTCATTAAGTTTGTGGCTAAAAACGAAAAAGACGGTTCAAAATTCACATCATTTGAACCTAAATAAGTCGACACTTCCGATGGGGCCGAAAGGTTCTAGAGTGGCGTCCTCGCACCGGAAAATGCAGCGTTGGAAAGCCTCCCGCCCTGCAAGAGGCCGCCCACCTGGTGAGTGTCGCGAGAATGTGGTGGATGTGCACAGGATCGTTATTTGTGGCGACACTTGGAGGCCTATGTCCAGCAGTAGACGTCCTTCTGCTAAAATGATGATGATGAAGTAGTCCCGCTGTTGAACTCAATGATGCGTCCTCGTGTGTGTAAGCGATCAAATGTGGGATTGTTCAAGAGTCATCGCAACCCTGGAACGTAAAGGGCATTTGAAGGAACACTAGTGGATACTAGTCAATAAAAGTCCGACTCTTCCCTCTCGTTTCATCTAGATCGGGACAAGTTTTAATAACAAATCGCAAGCGGTTGATGTGAATTACTCAGGTGAGATAGTAGACAAACGCGAGCTTATCACTCTTTATAAAATAAAGCTGAAAGTTTGTGTGTTTGTTACCTCTTCATTTTCGAATAACTGAACAGATTTCAATGAAACTTGGTACATGGGTAGATCCTAGACACATAGGATACTACTATGCACTTTTTATCCCAGGAGTATGTTTCTTTGGGATAATTTTCTACTACCACGCGGGCGATGCTGCTGGCAGTAAATAGTCAATAATAATAAAAACAAAAATACTTTGAAACCAGCAAGCTTAATACAAGAAAAAAGAAATAGTAGCATAATCCTGTGAAAACAGAATAATTATCCAGATTCAGATTCCTTTATTTGCTGAAATAAAGTAGTAGTACACTTATGTACATACAATTATTATGGAAAAACAATGCATGCAAGGTGTTACAATCAATGGAGTTTGCTAACATATTTACCATATTTTCATGGTATGCAAATGTTATATAATATGTTTAGGATTAAAATAAGTAAAATAGACATTGCTGACATTGGCTAAAAATGGCTAAAAACATTAAATGAAACTGCTTAACTACGTATAAAATTAGTTACACTATGCTAGAAATAGACAGCGAGCTAGAATGGATAGAAGATTACATCAAAATTGCAAAACATACAAAAATAGAATTATAATATAATGTCAGTGCTAGTAGAAGAATATTTCTATATAATAAACAAACATAACTAATCCAAGAAAACATAAAAATATTAAAAAAAGTAAATTGCAGATTAATCTTTAGACAAAAGTCTAATGAGGTTATATAGGTTCACTAAAAAACGGTCAAACTATTAAATTGAAATTGATCTGAATTATAAGTTAAATAGAATTAAATTGACATACATAGAATAAAATTTAACTAAAATTAAATTGAGAATTAAATGGAGTAGAGGATATGTAAGAATTCTTTCCTCATATAGTAACCAAGGAATAATTTTGGTTATTTGTAGACTGACAACATTATAAATGGAATATAATGTTTTATTGTTTTGATTTCAGGCCTCGGATGGTATCATGGTCGCCCGCGGTGACCTGGGTATTGAGATCCCACCAGAGAAAGTGTTCCTCGCACAGAAGACCATGATCGCTCGCTGCAACAGGGTAAGAAGCTAAACTTATGGAATGTTTATAATTCGTGTTTGGTGGTCCAACGCTATCACGACCCAGTACGGACTCAAGCAGCCATGCACTTCATTTTTTTTCAATCTAGAATTTAATACAGGTTTACGGGACTTAAAGAACAGAAAAAACCTTATTCAAATTCATAAACAACTATAATAATAAACCACCTTGTCATCACCAGGTCGGCAAGCCCGTAATCTGCGCCACCCAGATGTTAGAGTCTATGGTAAAGAAGCCCCGCCCCACTCGCGCGGAAATTTCCGATGTCGCTAACGCCATCTTGGACGGCGCTGACTGCGTGATGCTGTCCGGAGAGACGGCCAAGGGAGACTACCCGCTGGAGTGCGTGCTCACCATGGCTAATATCTGCAAGGAGGCTGAGGCCGCTATCTGGCACAGACAACTGTTCAATGACCTGGTAGTTGAGGTAAGCCATGTTTAATTTTATTCGTTTCGCGCAACAATATAGAAAGAAAGAAAGAAAGAAAAAAATGGTTGCCTGTAAAGTCGGTTTTACGGGCGAAGATTTTACGTGACAACGTCTTTTTTTTTCCAACGCCAAGAACGTTCGAGAAAGACAAAGACAGAGACACAAGCATGCGCCGATTCAATGCGCCTAATTCTCTAGTGCTGCGCGCGCGGCAGACCGATCATAGTTGAGTGGGAGAGAGACGCAAGGCATTCGGCGGGCCTCTCTCTCGTTCGGTGACTCATCGTAACGTTACCGAGCGTTACACTTTTTCATAAGTGACTCCCAGCCGCAACCTAATTTAAGACGTTGTCACGTCAAAAGAAAAATAATGTATTTGGTACAGCACAAGGCCCAAACACAATAATAAACAAAAACACTTATCAAAAGTAAAAGAAGCAAAAAAGAAAAATACAGTTGTTGTGTGCCTCATGGCTGCACCAAAATAGGCCCAGTTCAGCATGAATGCCAGACAACTAGTGCCTGACGCTGGTTTTCAACTTAACCTTGTGACGCAACGGACGCAAAACCGGTTTTGGGGTTCAATATAATATATCAGTGATGTATGGGTACTTAAATAATATATATACATATATGGTTTAGGCACATAAGCCATACAAAATAGGGTTTAGCGAAAATGTGTAAAATAGTGTAAACAAAATATAATAAAATAAAGTGGGTAGGTAAATCTCGAATCGTAATCTACGAGTTAGGATACAGTCTGTGTATTCACTCCCCCACACCAGTGCATTGTATGCAACTGTGCGCGATGGAGCGATTGTGATTTATTCTCGTTGCGAGTTGAGTTGCAATAAAAACATACATAATATAAAAGTTGAATGCAGAGTTGAATATAAAGTTGAATATAGTATATCTAGCGCAGCTATGAGACATACAATGTTAGTTTTTTTTTATTATCCTAAGTCTCTAAAAGTTGTGGAGTGTATAGTTTTTCTTTCTTTAATTTTTATCAGTAAAATTACCGTATAATTTGTGGTAGTAAATTACAAAACAATATTAATAGTTTAAGAGCCTGTTTCTCGATGTCCAAATAGCCGTAGTGCCTATTCCCAAATAAATTAAAAAATGGAACAGAATTTCTATAAAGTTATCTGCCAAATAAGTTAATGGAACTTTAATCATAGGTGGTGAAACGGGCTTTAAACATAATTACGGCAATTACATTACAATATTAATAATTTCACTATAGTGTATTCGCGTTAGGAAAATAGTGACTCATCGTTGTCATTTAGCTTAGCCACGTCCCTTGAATAATCAGATCTTAGTAAATTAGAAAGTAATGGTCACACTAATCTATTGAAAAATGGCCTTCAGACATAAGTTTTCTTTGTTAATTTAAAAAATATGTAACCTCACATATTCGTAAAAATAAAAGTGACAAAATTAAAAAATAAGTACCTATTTAAATTATATTTAACAATACTGTGTAATTAAAAGTTTGTTTTAATTTAAATGGTTAAGCTTTTTCTCTAGTATGATTACGCATATACATTCCGTTGCACTGATGAATCACTATAGATGGACGTGAATAAATCTTAATTGTTTAGTAAAATAAAATTAGTGTCGTGAAATCTCAGCATTAAAATTTTGTTTGCAATATTATCGTATCGACCGTAGTTTTGCGTCGCATGCATTTGACAGTAAAATTAGTTACATAAAATCATTTTTATCATTAAATCGTTCTTAGTATGAATTAAACTAATCTTATATGTCAATAATTTGGTCGAACTTAATGTATTTTTGATATGAATGAAGTAGATATCTGAATCAGGTTGTGGAGAAAATGATCAAAACTACCCTACTACTTATTACTACTACTACTACTAATTTGTACCCTTCGCTGTGCCGGTCCTGGCTTTTACTGGTAGCGGCGACATCATCAAGTTAATGTCCACTAAAATTGAAAATATGACTATTTAGGTGAAGCCCCCGATCGAGCCCGCCCACTCCACTGCCATCGCTGCCGTAGAGGCTTCCACCAAGTGTCTGGCATCCGCCATCGTTGTCATCACCACGAGCGGCAAGTCGGCGCACCTGCTCAGCAAGTACCGGCCGCGCTGCCCCATCATCGCCGTCACGCGCCACGCGCAGACCGCGCGCCAGGTGCACCTCTACCGCGGCGTGCTGCCCATCGTCTACCAAGGTACGTCATCACCACGAGCGGCAAGTCACCGCACCTGCTCAGCAAGTACCGGCCGCGCTGCCCCATCATCGCCGTCACGCGCCACGCGCAGACCGCGCGCCAGGTGCACCTCTACCGCGGCGTGCTGCCCATCGTCTACCAAGGTACGTCATCACCACGAGCGGCAAGTCGCCGCACCTGCTCAGCAAGTTACCCCTTACCACCTAAACTTCCATATTACAACAGATGTCGCGACTTATCTAAAGGCGAGCTAACTAACAGTTGCGCTTCTGGGCCGAAAATTTATAAAGGACAGACTTTTGAAACAAAGTTTCCTATCGAACGTGGCCAATGGGAGCAAAGCTAATAATCTGTAAGACTGACGGACACGATGCTTTTGACATTCAAACATCATTAGAGATAGAGCCTATGGTGTATTCACGTAAAGAAAATAAAGACTCATTATTGACGAGTCACTACTCATCGTTGTCATTTGAATAAAAGGTGATGATATTTTTTGCACAAGTTCCTTCAAACCTTACAAAAGACTTTAGGCTGCAATAAATATATTTAAAATGGCGTTTTTTAATGTACAATTAATGTTTCTCCTCAACAGAGGCCGCGGCGGGCGACTGGCTGAAGGACGTGGACAACCGCGTGCAGTCGGGGCTGCAGTTCGGGCGCGCGCGCGGCTTCATCAAGACCGGCGACAGCGTCGTCGTCGTCACGGGCTGGAAGCAGGGCTCCGGCTTCACCAACACCATGCGCGTCATGTTCGTATCTACTCCTTCTCTTCTCACTCTTGCCTCCGATTCCTTTGTCCCGTGATTCTATACAGGACCCTCTCAAGACTGTTACTAATATTACAACTTTTAGTCTATGACTTTTAAAAATTTATCATATTTTAGTTCGTCAGATTTAAATTTAACGTTCTAAATATTACGAAGTCTATGCGAAGCAAGCGATAGTACAATAGCGGAAGGGAGCGGAGATCAGGCGGCGGGGTGCTTGATGCGCTTGCGTCCCGTCATACAGACGTAGGTAGGCATAGCAAAATATCGAATTGAAATATGTTAGATAAAACAACGAAATCTTGAAGGTTTGTGATCTCGTAAATTAGGTAATTATTTTTTGTAAAAAGTCATAGAACAAAAGTTGTTGTTTATGATGTTAGTAATACAGTCCTGAAGGTTGCTAGTGTTTTACAAATAAGCCTGTATACTGTATGCGCCTTATTTCGTCTTATAAGAGTTGATACACACGAGCGGCATATCGCCAACGGCAGAGGTAACTGCAGCCGACAACACGTCAGCGTCAACTGTTAACGCGTCGACGGCGGCCGTCGACATTCTAAATTCGAAGATCAGCGGCAGCCGTCGTGTGTGCCAAGTGTCACTATAAGTCAACGGCTACAGTTAACCCATTGTCAACATGCCACTCGTGTGTACGAATCCGAAAATGTGTGACTCGAATACACAATAGCAAACGCAAGGTTATGTTTTTTATCAAGTCTATCTTTCGCTAAGTTTATTGAGGACTTTTATTATTAAGATTGTTAGCTACCTAAATAGATGGAGGATAGGTTAGTGCTGGTATCAGTAGCATCAACGCTACTGATACTAGCAGTAGGTAGTGAGTAGGTTCTCAAGAACGTACTCCTTTTTTAGCCGGTTAATATTCATGGCACTAGTTAATTCATTTTTCCTCTTAACTTCCTGCGACATTTCACTCGATTATAATGGACTCCCAAAATTATCCATTAACAATTTTCTTTCTATGTTTCAGCCAAGTGGAATAGAGTGACAGCACAAAGCCGCAGGCGTAATAAAAATACAATAAAAAATATGTTTAAGTATTAGCTGAAAAGTGACATTATAACGTGCAATATGGAGTTTCGACATAAAAATACCATGCCTCATTTTTTTTTTAAATACTGCCATAGATTAAAAAAAAACGATCAAAAAGGCAAAAAGGTAGATTCTCATTCCAGGGCAGCGCCCAGGCTTTTGTGATGGAGACTCCATATGCGTTGAGTGATATATACATATGTATAAAAGAATGTATCTCGAAATTTATACATTAGACTAGGCGTACATATTTATTATATAATAATTTATATGTTGCATGTTTGTGTAATGATAATAAAGATTTGAACGTATTGACTGATTTGTTTTACTAAATCCTCTCTAAACTAATATAGTATTCTACGATTCTCTCAGAGGATGCTAAATTGAAATTGAATTGAATTGAAAATATTTATTTCAGACACAGTGTTTGACACAAGTCCATATTTGTTAGTATAAACTTATAACTATGTTAGTAAAATTTAAAATTATTATTGTTTTGTTGGACGTGCATGAGCGACCACTGCCTCAGGATTTGGCTGTCCACTCTGCCCGAATCCCACGCCCAGAAGCGTGTTGGTACTTCTCTTTACCCGAGACCACAGGGAGGCCGCTCTTTTACGAAGCACCGCCTGGAAGCCGTCCTTACTGTGGGCGACGAACATGCCAGAGGCACTGCACCGCCATGGAAGCCCCAACAGACCCCTGAACGCGTTGTTATACTGGACGCGCAGAGCACTGTAGGCTTTTTTAGTATAATTGCTCCACAGGTTGCACGTGTATATGGCAATAACTTTTAAATAATGTGATTTTAACGTCACGTGAGCATCGCGCGAACCTTACCGAAATCATATTACCTCTTACCGCCAATGTTCTGCTAAAATCATGATTAGAAAAAGGTTCTGATGATCGGAAATGCAATAACTCAAAACTTGAGAAGCCAGTGTTCAGTGAGTAGGACCGCAGGATTGTTCAAAAGAATTAGGGTGAAGCTATATGAACGTGAATATGTGAGTCAATAGACGTGAGTTGTCTCATATATATTAGTCTATGAGTTGTCTACAGACTCACGCACACAGTTAGCGACGCAAAATGAGTTTTGTGTCGTCGTGTGAACAAAACAGACTTTTTTTGAAACCGAATGAATCGCACATAAAGGCAAAACTTTACTGCAGTAGTAGTCCTTGGTCCTACTACCTACGAAGTCGATTTTTTTTGTAAACTAAGGTTTTGAACTGTGAATTATATAAAGTCAAAGTCAAAAGTTTTTTATTTCGCATAGGCCTACATGGGCACTTATAAAACGTCAGAAGCTAGTGCACGATTCCAAATTAGTTGTTTCCTATGGGGAAGAAACTCCTTATATCAAACAACTCCTTCCACTCTTGAGTGGTGCAAGAGGAAGTGGCAATTTTTTTTTATCTTTTATAAACTAGTAGATCCTATTCACGGTAGACTTGAAGACACCCTAATTATTTATAATCGGACGGGAAGACCGCAGCAGGCAAATTGTTCCAGTCCTTCGATGTACGCGGTATAAATAGTAATAATAATAATAATTTATTGTTCTCTCTTTACAAAGGTTGCCTTGACTAAGTAAACCATTAGATATACCTAAATGAGTAGGATATTCCTTTGCGAGAGACTGGAGTCCGTACGTGACGTGTGTTACGAATCTCCAGGCCTCACCCTAGACCCTAAAGAATGCAAGAATAAATCTTAGGTCGATGGGAAACATCGGACTTAGGTGCACCATTTAAACGAAGCGAAACGCTTAGTCCAGACCTTAGAGGTTTCAACAACGAAATAGTCCCTACTATTTCGTTGTTGAAACCTCAACTCAACTTAGGTATACTTAAAAAAACTTACAGCTGTCACCACGGATACGTCACACGCTCGGCGTCAGAGTGGGGATCGCTTTGCGCATTCTATACATTGGCGAGCCAATCTTCGTCGTTGTTGATACATGCTGTAAGCGCAATGAACGAATCACGAGTGTCGTCTATGACTACGATGCGCAGCGAGCCAATCACTGACGCTCCCCGCCCCCGCGTCTCACGTCGCACCATCTAAAGAGACCCAATTTTTGACTTCTGCGCAACTTATAGCCAGCGTTCAATATCCGTGTGGCAGCTGTACAATATTTCCATATTACAGTATATTAGGCATAGGTATGAAAGGACAGCGTAAACCAGTCAACATTGTTTCCAAAGGCTCAATAAAATAACAGTGGATCGAAATAGATGTGTCGTGGCCAGCTCTTACAATTGATCACTTAATGATATAGCCAACTAAAACTGCCCCTTAGCCAACTTACAATCGAATTACGTTCTCCAATCGGTAACGCCTCGGTGACAGTAATTGTAGGAAACGATAAGTGGTAGCCTTAGTAGGTAGTGTTTCATGTACCGGATCGTCCCTCCACGGGATTAAAAGGATTACAATTTAACGGTGTATAGATGTTTTGCACTTCTGTTGCACTAAATATTGGTGTAGTTTTTCTAATTGTGGAGAGACTTGGGGCACCCGACTCGTACAGGTTAGATTAGAAGGGGATGGCGGGATGGCGGCGCCGTGCCCTCGTTTCGGAAAAGGGTAGCGACCTGTCGCTGCCGGCCGTGGCCGATCTCGGCAGAACCAGTGGCAGATTAAACTAGCGCGGGGCCTGTAGCAAATTCGACCAAGGGGCCCTGCCTAGAGCTAGTTAGTACTATTATTCTTATTTCTCTCTCAATAATCCAGTGTATTTTAAGATTGAATAAGATACGTGGAAATCACAGTACCTACCTACCTAATGAGGGAAATGTATGAGAGTGACTACCATATCATAATTATGATTCAATGAAATAATCAACTCTATTCGGATTTCAATATGATTATGATTTGACAACATTTTCTTTTTTCCTTTAAGTACAGGATCCCCAAACGCGTGGGACCTGTAGCATTTGCTACTCTTGCAGTTCTTGCTACACAGGGGACAGTACAGAGTCTTGGGACGCTACGATTATCTGCGAAAATGCCATTTCGCAGAAGAGGCTGCGGAAAGGGAGAAGAATTTTCTCCCACCTCGTAACAGATGTCAAAGAAGGACAGACAACGCCATCTTTCAACCCCCGAAAAAGGGTCCAGGGTAGACGGATTAGAAGACATCCTTAGGTCCATGAGTTTGAATCCCAGATGGTGGCGCGCGTAGGTAGTGAACGCTGCGCACAACGAGGCGTATAGGAAAGCCACTTTTCAGTTAGGGAGGAGACCCACGGGAATCAGGTCACCCGCAGCCCCCGGCACAAGTGTACGAGGGAACACCAGGGTTGTTTTAGTCAGTAACAGTCTGTCAGACTCCTCCACCTACCCCAGGCTCGAGGACATCCATAAGGGTTTCCAACTCGAAAAAAAAGGGGATGGTGGGGTCTGTGTTATCTCATCTCCATCGTGGTTATTTTTTTAAAACGTCCAGAGAATCTTTATTTTAGTGCACAGGATAACCAGCCTTTTTAATGTTCACACAGCTGGGGCCCAGGCCTCCTCTCTAGGAATGGGAATTGGTCGTAATCCACCATGCGGGCCAATGTCACATTTCTTCGAATTTTTGGTTCTAGGACATGCCGGTTTTCTCACGATGTTTTAAATTCCTTCACCGGTTTGAGAGCAGTGGTGATGGCTGGTTTTGAATCCGCTACCTACAACTCGTAACCCTGGGACCGATACCACTCGGACACCACTGCTCACTGCTCTTCTAGTTTTATTTTAGTGCACAACTAATGTTTTTTGATGGAACAAAATCATATTTTTTCGTAGAAACAGGAATACATTAGGTGAGGAATTGTGGACTCTACCGGTGGACAACGTAACTACTTTACGATATGATCAGCTAAGTTTCACTACATCGTAAAATAATCATGTGTTTAGCTGAAATGAAAGCACTATTTCATAAAATATCCTCGTGAAATGATTAATTCCATGTACCTACTGTATTCCAATAAAGTGGTCAGATCTTAATCTGGCCACGACAGACACGTAGCGGATTCGGTATTTTCATCCAGAAATCAATCAATTGCGTTCAGATAGCGCCACTACGATGTAGTGGAACTGATGAAGAAGACCACAGATGGCCAACGGAAACTTCACAAACATATAGCCTAGATTTCTTGTTCATGATAGACTATGTCGAGAAAAAATAACGCAAATTGTGTTGATGGAATTGATAGGAATGAACTGATCAGACTCGGTAAAACTATCTGCAGAAACAAAACTAAACTAAAATATTTGTTCTGTACTGTGGTTCCGTACAAGAATCGTACCTGCGACACGCAGCGGAGCGGCCAATGGCTCAACCACTGTGCCAATCGTGTCATCACAACAACAACGGCTCGGTTCCGTACAACGATTATTCAACATTTACCATAGGTATACCTACCTATAGATTAGTAATTAACCTTTCAATCGTGGAAATCACAGACACAATAGAAAGACAATAGGTGCGCGAGCCGGCGTTCGCTTGGGGTATAATGAATTAAAAGTACTTAGTTACCTACCTACTTCATCACCGTCATCATCAATTGTCAGCCAAAAGAACATTGGATATAGGCCTCCTTCAAGTGTCGCTGCAATGAACAGTCCTGTGCGTCGACCAGATCTACGTATCACGCAAGGAAACTCCGAGCATAGCCCATTCATAGAATTTTTGATGGCTATCTATGTGTATCTACTTATTTGCTATTTAGTTAATTAGTGAGAGGATAAATGTAGTCCTGTAGCCGTATATAATTAGCGGCTCTTACATTGGATATTTGGCGTATTTATCCCGGTAGTACTAGATATGTTTCAGTGACTAGACAAAAATGTTGATCAAGAAAAACTGCATAAGACATACCTAACTAGTTTATTATAGATTTCGGTAAATGTTATCCACTTTTTACCGAAATCTGCGGACATTATTGTTCTGGTATCGAGAATTGTACATAGCACAAAGGTTTAAATATTTAGGTTAATGTTTACGTTTAGATATTGTTATTGCGGAATTTCATGGTGGAATGGTGCCAGCGACTATCACAACCCAGTGCTGGGCACGCCATAATTATGGCGGTAAGTCCCTTTAGAAGAGTGGGTGGAAAGACAACACGGCGTCCTTACCATCAGCATGACTCAGATCTTCACCGGCATGGTCAGTTCGAGAGATTCCACCGCCGGATTCGTTCGGAAGAAACGCACGGGTGTCACCGCTGTGTAGACCGTCTGGAGGACAGGGTGGAGCACACGCCATAAGGAGATGTCAGCAAACGGTAGGGGCCCAGCAGGGTCGAAGCCTACTGGGGCCACGGGTACCTACTGTCAAAGTTATAGGTACCCGAGGCCCTGACACGAAGGCATAGAAGGAACAGGAGTGGGTTTTTAGTCAGTAGGCAATAGTCTGACACGCCCTCTCGCTCAGCCTAAGAGCGAGGGATCTATGTAGGTGTCTTAGGATAGATACTTTTTGTATGGGAAACTTAACGTTATATTACGACAACTACAGACATTCGCGCGGGTGAAGCCGTTGGCAGAAGCTCACCAGGAACTAGTGGACCACATCCGTATTGATGACTTATTATGTATGTCTAGAGTCCAGACGTACAGGCAATAAAATTCTATTGATGATGCTATTTAGATATCGCCCGTTGCATGTGATGTCGAGTGTGCGTGTTGCATTGCCGTTCTGCCTGTCGGTTACTCCATAAATCGATTCGCATGGAAATCTACAAACATCGTTTTATAAATATCCTGTTTACGCATCGATCTAATGACTGCTTTATTACCATCTACAAGTTGAGTCAAACCACCGCTCCTGGCAAAACATCTTGTTTACTGCACTCTTGTATGCAACGCCATCTAGTAGCAAAAACTAAAATAAATTTTAGTTTAGACCTTCTCCTATAGATGGCATTAGCAGTTTCATTTTTGTATGTAGGGTAGTTTTAATTTTAATTTTAGATCAAAATGTTGATACAATGATTAAAATTAACATTATAATAAACTAGGTGAATAAAAATGTTTTGTTGTTTTATATAGGGAAATAATAGATAGACAAATTAATCAGCTTCAGCTAAATCGCTACTTGGCGACGTTTGTATGACACCCACCTCAAAAACAGCTGACTTAATATATAAAGCGAAGCATCTTAATATAATGTAGCTAGATGAATTTATAGTATTTCTCAGTAAATCTTCGCTGGCAAACGCGGGTTGATAACAAAGTACTAAGTTCTGAGTGGAACAGCACACCGTTCTGAGGTGAAACCAAGCGATTTCAGTAAAAGCGGTTTTTTATGAGACCATAAACATTGTGTAGCGTCATCGAGGCTCTTTGTCTGGAGGGGCTTAGCGTCTGCGGCGTCACACAACACAGATGTGACGCCGCGACGGTAGCGGCGCCCCTAACTCCGGCAGTATCGCGCAGCCCGCCAGCGACATCGCCACCCCGATTCCCGAGTGCCAGTTACACCACTGCGAGGCGGCCGAACCACGCCGCTGACTAAAAATAACCGCGCGCCGTTCAGTACCGGCGCAACTACCGCGCGTGTTGCCCGCTGCGCCCGCGACTCGCAACCATGGCGGAGACTATTGAGGAGACTTACGAGAGCGCGGTCACCCGCAAGGTGGTCCGCACCAACCTTAAGATAGAGGAGGTGAGGATCGACACACGACAGCTTTATGTAACGACGCCCGCGCGACACAAATATAGCCGGCGCGCGCACCACGCGACGCCAGCGCCGCACACCTGCTCACATAACAGATAACACGTTTGACAGTGAACACAACGTAAACACCAGGTCCTGCCGCGGCGCGCACTCCGCCCCGGCGGCGTCGGGACGTCGCCTGTCATTCACGAACCACCAACACTTCAGTCGTAGCGCTCTTTCTCTCTTTGCACCGATGACAGACAGCCGGATGTCCAAAAGTATTCCGGGAACACATTAGAACAGGAGGCCTGCCGGCTCATAAACCTTAGTATCTGTTATGGTTCGAGTGTATGGCACGCGAAGGTCCGATGTTGCCTACGTCAGTGTGGAGGAAGTGCGCGCGCGATGCGCCACTTACAATATTTGTGGCAATCGACGATGTAAATAGAACAGGCGGTTGAATGAAAATTTCCGTGCCCACCTTGACGCGTGTGCATCGACCTGTCTCGTACATGACCACTCCATGTGTGACCTTGCAAGACATACACAAACATGGGACACTGTACACAATGAACACACAACACACAGATAGGTACATACGCTTTCTTTACCTCATTACACACCCCACACCACACCCTCAGACGTTCTCAAGCGAAACCAAGTCGAAGTTAGAACAACAACAAGGCGACCAGTGTGCAATGTTCTCTTTTAGAAGAAAGTGTCGTCATTAGAGATGTATTCTGGTACATGTAATGAATCTCAAGCGTGACTAATATATTATTCTGTGAGCGTGCAGCATCCGACACCAGCACTCGTGATAGCAGCCGCTGGCTGTTATCACATTCCATCAGTAACAATGAATGTCTGTCGGTTCTGTCGCGACTACTGTTCGTTTCCAAAGCGCAAAATCCAATGGAAAAACGCGCCGTGGCATATTTTCGTCTTGGCTCCCATCCTAGTTTATCTGCTACATTACGATGTTTATTCACAATACGAATGCGAGCATTAATGTGTGCGTCCGAACCACTTGTGTTTAGGTCTTTACAGTTGCTTTGGGTGCAAAACCGATGTACACTAAGTACCTACCTACCTCCCCTTCATACACTCGTAAACATATTAATGCGACAATTTTAGAAGCGAACTTTGGTACACCACGAATAGGAACAACATCCGTGATGTTCTACTTTTTAAAGTGTAAAACAAATTTTATATGAGCGGTTGTTAAACAGTGGCCTGGCAGTGGCCGTATCGTCCGAGTGTTTATTTGACATCACTGTCCTTGCATACCTGACTCAAGACATCGAAAATATTGGGCTGAATCTTTTTGGCAAATGGTTTTGTTTTTTTCTTGAAGATCGATTATGTGAAGCGCATCAAAGGGACACGGTATTACACTGTCATGATGAATGACAAGCAGCTGCGGCGTTTGTCCAAAATCGTCTCGCAAGTCAAGCTACACAAGTTAAGAAACATGTTGCAGTTAATTATGCGAGCTTATTAACTTATCAGTCTCGATTGTGATCTTCAGATCTTTGTACTTCACCCTATGTTTGTTAGGAATGTCGAAAAAAGTCGAATAGCTTGTAAAACTTCTAATGCACTGTGCATGCCAAAATATTTGCCGCTGTGTTTTCTCAGTATTGTAAAGAACGCAAAACATTCGCCTGCGTCACAGCAGACGTAGCTCCAGATATACAACACAGTGATAGAAACTAAAAACGTTATCTATCAAAGTGTTTACGAGAAAATCAATATTTTTACATACAGAAGAATTTAGTTTGTACTTCTTGTACTTGAGAATTACAAGAAGTCGCTTGAATGAAATTTAGTTCCTAGAAATCTTGAATTCATATAAATCTTAGTTTCTAGGCTAGTCAAACCGTATGTAAATATTCTAGGTACCCATTATAGGACACAGACTTGGATGGAAATAACATCTGTACAAAAACATTTAAACGAACAGCATCTGCGTTGTAAAATAACATTGAGACCGACAAATGTGGTTTTGGCTCTAAAAATGTTAGGAGATCCGTTACAAATCATACTAGACATTTTCAAAATTTAATTTTGCTTCTCATTTTATATGGATCTATATATGATCATACACGAAGATTTTGTAGATCTATGATAATTACGATCGGACCTAGTATTGACCCTTGAGGAAGTCCTGATTATATAAGAGATTTATCAATATTATGTTTTACTTATGGTGGTCTTACTTTTATGAAATAATGGAAAGAAACACAGAGAAAGAAAGATTACTAGTACAGTTAAACTACTCTCTGAAGTATAAAAAAAAAATCGTGACATCATTCAATAAAACGCCAACCATAGTTCACTCACATACATTCATAATGGGTATCACTGTCTTACCCTAGTCTACTCTGACAGTAGTCGCTCCAAATCATTGAACTGAGTAAAATATAGAGTTAAAATTAAAAACTCGAGCAACATACGACAAGTACATTGAGTATTTTGAATTTGTAACGTTTAATTAGTGCTGCACGGTCGAATTGCGCTTCTGAGAACACGGTGGGCGTTTATGAAAACATGTGCGTAATTATTTGGGGCCCGGCCGCCTGTGTTTTGGTACTCGAACTATAAACCACAAGGGCTTACTGGTTACTCTATTGCTAAAAACATTAGTTACGCATTGGAAATTGGTAATTAGGTACCTACCTATGTAATTTGTGTGGTTCTGAATAGCAAATTTGGAAGTTATAAATGTATTATGGTCAAAGAAACATACTGATTTTAATAATTAAAATAACCGTGATGTAATAATATAATTAAAGTAACAATCTAAATAAGTGAAGTAAGTAATCTAATAAGTGTTAAACTAAGTAAATTAAGTGAATCTCAAGTGCTTATCTTTATTACGGGTCTATAATCCGTTCGTAATAGAAATGACAATCAACCGGATTAAAACACGATTGTTTGGCTTTAAACCGTATCTTGTCCATCTCTAATTTGAAATATCCCCCTTGCAGTTCAATTAGTCTTGAATGTTTAGCCTAAGCTAAGTCTTATTACCAACCAGCACTGGGCTCTCATGGTGGATTACGGCCTGTTCCCTCTCCTAGAGAAGAGGCCTGAGTCCCAACAGTGGGAACATTATAAGGCCGACTATGCTATGCTAGGTCTTATTAGTTGGTTACGTTCGTAAAATAGCAATCAGTAAAAAATATAAAAGTGCAAAACAACAGCTCCAATCAATCAGTCGCCCGTCATGCCCCATTACTTGCTAAGTTGCCACTGTATCACCCAGTTATCTACTTGTCACGGTAAATGATCGCTGATGACTGGATTGTTACCCTCTAATGAGCAAATAAGTAGATAAGAACCTATAATGAATATCTATTTTTTCACGTGGGAAATCATCAAAAAAATGTCTAACATGAATAAAAATAAATGAAATGATGATGTTGTGTGTGAAATGTCTCTTCTTGACAATTGGGTTTTAATCCGGTTGATTCCCGTCTCTATTATCTATCTAGGTATCTATTTATTTATATAGGGTGACTGGTAATTAGTGAACGACACTTACACACTTATTTATTTATTTACAATTTACTTAAACAACATTACAATCTAACTAAACTAATGCGTTGTACAGAAACAAGAAAACAAATATATATATATATACATTACCACTAATATAAAATAAAATATCCCACAAAACCAAATAAGACAACGTACACTTATTTTTAATTCATCCTCTCACAAAACCTCAGACATTCACGACACACATCTATCCATCTCCCAGCAAACAAGTCGCACTCTGGTGTTAGAGTCAGAAGAGCATTAAGCAAAAAAAAGTTTCTTTGGGAAAGTTGTCTATAATCACGAGTACAATCACGTGTATAAGTATCGGTCACTAATTACCAGTCACCCTGTCACCCTATATATATCTGTCATAGAGATGGACAGTACTTTTTGAGTGGGAAATCATTGAATGACTTCTCCCGCTCTACGTGGAGCGGGAGGGAGTGTCAGATTTTTACTGACTAAAACCTATCTGAAATTCTTCAGGTTACCTTTGCGAGGACCACGGTAACTCTTTCTAAATATTCGCAACCCTACATAAGATCACGTCGAGGCGTTAGCTTTGACATATTCAGACAGCTTTATCCCCGTGTTGCATACTCTAGTTTTTACACCATCTGTGAGATAATTAAAAGACAATTTGGTCGACCAAATCATATACTAGAGAAATATAAGTATTAGAGTCTGTCTAATAAGTTAAACGACTTGGATTAATTAAATTGGAGGATTTAATTAAATCTGTTGTAGTCAACACGGGTTCAATAATCAAGGTTAATTTAGAGATAGAGATCATTGTTTACTAACAGAAGAACCTTATGAAAAGTATCGAATATAAGTATTTTTTAAATGATTAATATTATACAAAAATTCCAAGTCGGTTGACTTATTAGACAGTCTTTATACGAGTACAAGTTCATCAAACAAACAAAATTCACTACTCCAAGATTCTATAGTTTCAATTTTCTATAACGCTCCCGTCAGTAAGCACGTTTTATTCTATTTTCTTATTTTGTTAGTTGCCAGTTTGAATCATTGTGATTACATACTCTTTGGTTTGAATTTCAAGTCAACTTGTTCGATGCGCCTACATTTTAAATCACAATGTTGACGATTCTTGATGCTCCAAATTCAAATCTCATTATTCCCTAGGGATCGGCCATACTGCATTATCTCCCTAGGCATATAATGACTTGCTTTAGGTGAGGTTTGTATGACGTGTAAAACGACATTATCAAGCAGATGGTGTAAAAAAAACATTATGTGCATGAAACTTCGTACTGGATAGTAGAAAAACAACTCAATGAATCAAATCGGGTGTTTTTCCTGGTGATTTCCTCAAATAAATAGCATTATATAAACAAAAACAAGCGTGATACAGATATTTATATACAACAAAATTGGGGCATTATGTCTTGGAATATTTACTTACTGAGGGAGATATAAACAGGTTTATTAGCGCTTGTTAACGATCGATTTATATGAAATAAATCACTTTTTCTTTACACAGCCTACTAACAATTCGACTCATTTTTTAATCGACTTCAAATAGAGGAGGTTCATATTCCTTTTTAGGGTTCCGTAGTCAACTAGGAACCCTTATAGTTTCGCCATGTCTGTCTGTCTGTCTGTCCGTCTGTCCGTCCTCGCTTAATCTCTGTGACCGTTAGGACTAGAAAGCTGAAATTTGGTACCAATATGTATATCAATCACGCCGACAAAGTGGTAAAATAAAAATTGGAAAAAAATGTTTTATTAGGGCCCCTTATATGTAAAGTGGGAAGTGATTTTTTTTTTAATTTCATCTCTAACGTGTGATATATCGTTGGATAGGTATTTAAAAATGAATAGGGGTTCACTAAAATCATATTTTGATAATGTCAATAATTTCGGAAATAATCGCTCCAAAAGTAATAAACAATGTCCCCCCCCCCTCTAACTTTTGAACCATAAGTTTAGAAAATATGAAAAACATCTGAAAAGTAGAACTTTATAAGGACTTTCTAGGAAAATTATTTTGAACTTGATGGAAAGAACAGTTTTTGTACAAAAAAGACAAAAGGGTTCTACAAAATAATTTCTGGACTAAGTTTGTAGTATAATCGTATATGCAAGCATTTTTTTAAACTCATAAGTGGGTACACTTATTGTGACGAACGGGAAACTACGGAACCCTACACTGAGCGTGGCCCGACACGCTCTTGGCCGGTTTTTTATGTAGGTATGTTTCCCGATTATCCGTACACGTAAGGACCGATTTGTAAAATTATTGTTTTTGTTTGAATGTGTACCTATACTTCCCAGATAGTCTCACGATCCCAAGGTCCAAAACCTGATAACATTAGAAGAAGTGCAAAATAACTTGACGAAGTCGATGTTTAATAACGTCTGTTAATAACGAAGAAGCAAAACCAGAAACACCTAAGAAATAAAACCGAAACGTAAAGTTATAATTTTAGCACTTTCACACAATTACATTTTTTTGTAAAAACTTTTTTAATATACATATACAAGTTAGTGTTTATCTTCGTCGGGTGCCGTTATCTTTTCTCCAAAAGAGCCCGTTAGAATGCAGTACCAATTTGTACAGTCAAATTAAAATGGGCCTCCTATGAATGATTAGAAGGAAATACCCCTGACTCACTCCCATGTGGGAAAGCAGTCGGATATTTCATTTGTGGGCGCAGAGCCAGTCAACAAACACAGGTGATGACTTAGTCGAGCCAACTTGAACCAAAGTACACCGCAGTAGAGTGCAACGCCTAATTTTTAAAAACCAACTGAAGATCCGATTTCGGCAAAAACTTGAATATTCGGCTCGACTGAAACTAGCGTTTTTAAGCTGACGGTTGTGATGGAGGCCTAAAAACTGACTGTGTTTTACGCTTATGTGGGATATAATTTATATATAATCGTCAATTTATTCATTTATTTAGTATTCTAATGAGAATTATTATTATTATGAGCCCGTGGTGTCCCACTGCAGGGCAAAGGCCTCCCTTCCGTTATTCCACTCTTTTCTGTCCTTAGCCACTTCTGGCTAATCCTTAAGGTAGGAGTCCAAATCGTCACGCCATCTCCTTCTGGGCCTACCGCGTCGCCGGCTCCTGCTGTTCGGAGTCCAGTCAGTAGTTACTTTCGCCCAATTTTGTTGCGGCATGCGGCAGATGTGACCTGCCCAGTTCTATGCTAATGAGAACGATAACTATAAAATTAAGCATACTTAACAATAATAATATGGAAATATAACTAAAGTTTTAACACTTCTGTTACAACTTTAAGCTTCAAATTGTGATTTGGTCGGGCACTAGATACATATTTTCTCTGGATGAACAGACAGAAAAGCTTCAGACTTAACAAATAAGAAAAATGTTTCTTGACTTCTTTAACTCTTTCAAATACAGCACTGAAGGAGGCAATAGGTAGGTATAGTCTGTCTAATATGTCAACCGACTTGGAAATTTTTTATAATATTTAATCATTTAAAAAATACTTATATTCGATACTTTTCTTAGGGTTCTTCTGTTAGTAAACAATGATCTCTATCTCTTAATCAACTTTGATTATTGAACCCGTGTTGACTACATCATATTTCATTAAATCTTAATAATTACCCAAGTCGTTTAACTTATTAGACAGACTCTATCTGTAGTATCTATCATGAAAAATATTATCAGTAACAGGCTATTTATTTCACTTTTTATTTTAGGTTCTTATTGATTGATATTATGGGAATACATTATTCCCATAATAATTTAGGCAAAAACAAATTAATTGGAAGCAATAAATATTAGGTGCGGATAAAAAAGAACCTTGTATTAAGCAGTAAGCGAAGCTATCAAGGCGTCTATTTATTTTATTTATTCCTCAAAATTATTTTCAAATAAAAAGCTTAGCAATCTTCTCCAGTTTTCCGGATTTTTGTCTGAATATTTTCATTTCCACATCTCTTAACGGCGTCATTTATTGATTCTATTTCGAATCGAAATCTATTTGAGTTGTTCCGTAAGATATTCGTTTATTTAGACTTATGTATTTCTTTAAGAGTATCATGGTTTAGACAGATTTATACATCTGTTGATGCGAGAATGGACGTAGTAAAGCAATAAATTCATAATATATATTTCCATTAGTAGGCTTGTCTAAGGTCTGCGTGGTCTGATGGTTCCGTACTCAGAGAGAATGTTTCAATACACACGCTACTTACTATGATATTCATGATATTCAACATTGCCTTGTCAAAACGTAGATTTAACGAAAGTGGTTTAATAAATGACTATTTCCACTGCCTACGGACTCGTGCACTATTGCGATGTTAACCATTTTAATGATGTTTTATTATTCAGAATGACGACTGCCAATCATTTCTGAGGCACTTACATTCGCAGTGGGAGTATTTGTTCTCATAAACGATGTGACTTGGCTAGCATTGCGTAAGAAAATCGGTTAGGAAAGAGGTGTTTTATTTTCTAAAGATTCATCTAGTTTAGCGTTTGTTCTATAAAGAATTCGTCAAAGTCAATCTACTTGTAGGACTTCGTTGTTAATTAAAAATAATCAGTTTTTTTTTTGACAAAAGCAATAAATCGCGCTTCGTTACGCCTAGCGTGATCTGTATCATCATTCTGCTACTTCACAAGAACATGTTTTTTTGTCTGTGTTCTTTTATCGGACAACACACAATGCTAAAAATGTGTTAGCAAATGATCCAAATAAAAATCTGCGAGATTTACAACTCTCGTGACACAAATTCCTTGTGGCTAGTTTTTGCGGCCACCCGTTTTAGGCCGCTCGACTCGGGAACTGTGCAAGTTTGCAATACCGCCATAAATGGACATGGGCGCTCCTCGTTTCGCGAATCAAACGCTAAAATCTCAAGAGTGGAACAACTGTTCGGGAACATTGCCAAATGTACGATTTTGCTTAATTGACGAGCACGGAACATCCCGTTCGTTTGATCGCGCTCCAGCGCACGCTTGTCCGCCATTACACCGGGTATAAAACATGCTTTACTGCGAAAACAAAATGTATGGCTTGTCATTGTGCATTACAGGATGCTCTAGAAGATTTTGATCGCAAGTTAGGGTTGTTGAACGTAAATTAGCGTGGTGAGTTTAATTTTATCCATGCGTCCATCATGCATTCGACGGGCGATCGACGATCGGGTCAACGTCAAGTCACGGAAGCCGCTGCGGCACGGTTGGGTCGCGAAGCGCGAAAATGGAACGCAGCGGATATAATTAAAACTGTACGGACAAATCGTTGGCGGGGGATTAACGCGCGAATTCGGTCAGCCATTGCTTGTCCGATGATTTTTTCAACGCTTGTTGTTGTTGAAGTGACACTAAATACTGCTGACTGTACGTAAAACAAGGCCACGGTAACGTGACACAGAAAAAAAAACAAACTAAAGAATTTTAGACAAACGAAAGAATCTAACCTAAAAACATGAAAATCATATTTCATCATGTGGTGAAATGTGTTGTTTTGCCACAATGAAACACGAAATCCAGTTTTTTTCCGTATATATTGAAAACGGAATATTCAACATACCCATATAGCACCAATTGAATCAGTGCGTGTACCTACATAGCTAACTTTTCAATCACGCACACAATGCGCACGAATAAATCTTGTCATATCACTTTTGTAACAACATAATCTTACTAAATTACAAGTTAATTTACAAACTTTTACAGATCTCTCAATATATTAAGTCGTCAACTACACGAGAAAATGAAGAGAGAACTGAACGTAATTTGTCAAATTATTTTGCTCTATTAAACCAGTCTAGTTTCGTTAAGGTCAACGCGGTTGTTAAATCAAAAATGCATGCAATTTATTAGAAAAATAATTTCTGAAAGACTTGACATCCTCTTGATATAAAAGAAAAGATCATGAGAATCTTGACACATTTATACAAACACGTTTTCCTCATGGTCGCTGGTGGCTTTGAAGAGTATTTACAAACATTTTGAATTCATTATTAAAACCTATTTATATTAATATGCACTTAGGTGTCTATAATCAACCAATTCTTTCTGAATCATACTTATTAAATCATTCTGCTGCCATTTATTTAATATTCCTAGTTTAGAATTTTAATGGATTATCTTCAAATGCCTCCTCTTAGAGAAACGCCCATCAAGACAACGCCAGTTTCTTATTTCCCGAGTAATAGCTGTCAAAACTATTAACCTCATTAAAAACATGTTTTTGAAGTAGTCTGTTATCATCAGCCACATCAGAGATTCTGTTTTCATTGCAGCAACTTGATACAACAACAAGATCTGTATTTTCCCCCCCAAAAACATCGTTATCAACATCATCGTCTGTGACCTAAATATAAAAGAATTAATAGATACAAAGCTCACCGACACGCAATTTTCGCTAAAAATGTTAATAGGTTCATTGACACCGATAAAACTTAATTCAATGTCATCATAGTGTCGGGCGAAGTCAGGATGTATCTATTTCGAATTTCCACAGACACTTTATAAATATAATGCGTTATCTATATTTGTGATAGTCGTTTGCAATTTCTATTGAATATCGACATCACCATTGACGTTAGGTGATTTTTCAAGTCTTGCATATGCTGCCAAGTTGGGGTCAATGATTTCATTCTTAGCCCCAATAAATTAATTATTTCCTAGTTTCATTATAGTATTTCAAATATTTAGATGATTTTAGATACGCAATGTTTGTGTGCCACCAAATTAAGTAATTTCTCAAAACACATTGCCTCTCGAATGCACCACCGGATTACGAAAATAACTGGCAACGTTTTTATGGAGGTGGTGATGAGTGAAGAACTGGTCATCACTTACCAAAAACTAACTGAAATAAATTCAGTATTCATGATGCGCAATTCATACAGAATTGAGTCATAAAAGCCCAAATCTTCTAGCGTGGGTTGCATTCAATGTTTTATTCCTATTGTTTTTAGATTTTGTTCAGACGATCGAAATACAAAGTGAAAGTGTTTACAAACAAATAAGTTTCAGTTATTTTCAATAAATTATATCTGTTAACCACTTTCTTTTATAGCTTTTCCTACAGAGATCACAAAATAAACGATTCTTTGCATATTTTATTTTCGCTACAGGCTTGGTCCACTTTTCGTATAATTAAATAGGCTTGATATAATAACGACTAGTAAATACATCAAACAACGCCAACTTACCTATTTTCTTGTTTACGGCGTTGTTATTTTCCATCGGAATTTTAGGTGATAATCTCTGTAGTTCAAAACATACCTGGATTTCTTCAAGGTCTCTTTTTTAGCCTATTGAGCTGGCAGGACTACTGATGACGCCCTGCAGGACATCACCATTCACAGCTTGCTTTCCAAATTGGCCTTGATTGGAAATGTGCTTTGATTTGCCTTCACATCATCGAGAATCATCCAAAACTGATCATAAAACATAATAATGAATAAGCTTATTTATAGAAAAAAAAAAAAGAAATGAATGTAGATACTGTCAAAAGCAAATTCCTGTCGAAACAGGTTGGAATAGTTCCCGTGCATCCGTTTATTTTCACGCGGTCAACACATGCTATTATGGCGTACTAAAATATTTGTCTAATAGAATTTATTAATGTTTCTATCGTTTTATTATTGCTTCTTAATGTCACGATGACTAAGGAAAGGTACGCTTTTATCAAAATAAAACCAATTCAGAATAATTTAGTATCGCGTTTTCCGGCTAGCAACATGGAGATTTAAAGGAGATATCAAAGGAGCGAATTTTACATCGAGAGAACCTTCAAAATTAAGTGTTTTTCTTAAAACCCTTTTGCGTTGAAATTCACTGCTCTAAAGTTCACAAGAACAAAAGACTGTTTGAAAACCTTTCACTCTTCGTTTATTTCGGGAGGTTAGTTAGTTAAAATTAGAAAAGTACATTGACTTGTTTCATTCTTGAAACTTAAATTTTGTTTCGATTTCTCTCTATCGACTTCAGTATTATAGTACCGGATCTTAGTATCTACAGCTGAAAATCATAAGATCTGTCGATCTGACTCAATCATAGAAACATAACAGTTGTTTATCTATTTCGTTTATTGCAATACGTTCACAATGTCCGAAGATGAAAAACGAGCTCGGAGAGGTACCGAAATAGCCGCGCGTCGCCGGCGCTGCTCCAATGTCGAGGTGATATGCATTGTGCGTACGATCCCGAATCACGAGTATTTCGAATACTAAATATTCTTTTTTAACGACCTTAGAAAGTTCATTACGACATTTTTACATGATTTTCAGCGACTAGGTTAGAAGTTCATGGGGATTGTTGGCTTAACGGAGCTTTTTGGTTGGAGAACATTTTTTAGTTATGTAATTTGTAGTTTTCATGGCTGTTGCCTGATTGAATGTTTTTGTTAAACTTATTTAGATGTGAATAAATCATTTCATTCTAATTTTAGAAAAAGCTACAATATTTTCTGCCACAAGTAGCGCGACTTTCCGAAATTGTTTATAGTTTTTTAACACAACTTCGTTAAGCTCGTGTTCATGAAGCTTGTTCGCGTTTAATGTCCCTACCAACATAGGTAGGTTAATAAACTACGAGACCTTTACAAATTAGGAGCTATCTACTTCACCACTTATCTTGGGACACGCCCGAACGTTTTCTAGCTTTATTTATGACAAAGTTTCTGTTCACACGGTAAGGTCATTGGCATTAGTCTTATGTGCAGTCACCCATATATCGACTTCTAAATCTTTATTGCTCATTTCCCCTATTAGTACTTAAAGTTAAACGTTGAATGGTCTTCGTAATCTGTAAAATATGGTTGTTACTGGCAATCGAATAGAAATGTCGTCGACGTAAACGTTTTGTGTTTTTTGATGCTAACATTTGGACGTGTCTCTTGGTGAGACGTACAAAAAATTTCTTCATTTACTTTAAGAAAATATTTCATGGTCTTTGTTACTTGAAATATGTCTTGGCAAGCCGACATCAAACTAAATTGTACTTAATTAAACACAGATATTTAAATTGATACGTAGAAACTGTATATTAGGAGTTATAATATAAGGAATTTCGAGAGAATTTGGTAGGTAAACAGTTAGATTTCACTTTTTTTTATAAGCGAAGTCTTTACAAAGAATGTTACATTCTTTGAAATGTATGTTTTTACTCTCATTAAAATTTACTAAATGTAGGCCAGGCACTGATGTATTTTAGATGTACACACCAGGAGTTTTAATATGTCCATAAATATTCATTACAAATCGCCGTAGTCTCCCGTAAGGTCATTGGCACGTGAGCAACGCTATCCCAAATACTTTCTCGCTTCCTTTAAAGTGATCTAAACTGTTCACATTTATATAAATAGTTTGGCAATTCCGTCCAAAAATAGCCCTAAACGTTAGTGTTACTAATAAACAGTATTTTTTTTCTTTTGTTGTGCTGCGAAACTGGAACGTTGACTTTGGAAAATTTACGTTAAACTAGTAGTTCGATACTCGATTGATGACATTATATATGTATTCGGAGAATATCCAGAAATGTTCCAGCGGGTTATGTTGTCTCTGGCTAGTAAAATAATAATTTAAACTTTTAAAATTCACTGTTTCATAAAACATTTTTCGGTGGTGTTACAACAATATTTGTGCAATGCATGGCATAAGTAAGTTCTATATGTGCAATATAGCTTACAAATGCCATTTTGCACAGAGTGATCAGACTGCATAAAAATGATTTACAGTCGAAAAGCTGCTTTGACAGCTATTAGAACTTTCTTAACCCTACTCGGATTAAAACTAATTGATAAATGTAATATCCCTTTGTTTCTCAATGAACTAATGACACTATAACATTTTTATTATCGTGTGGTTTTCCACTCCTCGGTAAAATGGAGATAGGACCACAGAGAACAGAACAACTTTTCTTAAAACACGAGCGACGTTTGTTCTCATACTTATTGTACATTGTCTGTGGTTTGAAACAACAATAAAATACGATGGCTCTTTTATTGTTTCCGTTGTTCGATGTTCTTAAACTTTCTTTTATTGAAAGATCAGCCTACTTAATATTGAAATCAAGATATTACAAAAAGATTACACACTGATTTGTAGAAAAAAAAAATCGCAGTAATATTTAGCGCTCTTACAAAATTTTGCTAACTGGCCTTTGACAATTTGTTGCATTCATTATCATACTAATATTATAAATTTTATAATATTATATTATTATTGGGTATATTTGTTGCTTTATTACTTACGCTCGAACGGAACCGTTCGTAACGGATTTCGAAGAAACTTAGTACCTACATAATAGAATAGCTATTAGAATATATGTACCTATATATCCTAGCGGTTTTCTTGGGATAATTTTCTACTATTATTAATTATTATTTTCTATTATGCCACTGGCTGCACTAGTGCGATATAATTCGAGAGACTGACTTATAAATTTATACGTAAGAAACTTTAAATATAATAAGGCTAATTTTTATTGAAGACAGAATTTGCAACTATTTTATTAAAGGAGAGTGGTCACTTCGGCTAATAAAATATAACTGGCAAATATTTCATGCGAAAGTGAAATTTCCACGCGATGAAATTGTAAAGAATCTGGAATAAATAATTGCTTCCCACTAACATGTTTTTTTTATATAGCGCCAGAGGAAAAGTACGTAACGCTCCAATTGCATCCCATTTACATTTTAAATGTGTTATAGTTTTTTTTTTATCAACCTCGTTTATTTATATTTTTATCTAAGTTATACAACAACATCTATTCTTGTTGTTGATATATATGTATATTTTCTAAACAAGTTGTGATGACACTTTCGATTGGAAATGTAGGTTTTTGAATATCAGAATCTGTTGTTTTTAATCCTGTGAGACTTGCAAAACATCTTTAACTCTTTGAATGCCGTAATTATATTATATATATATTACACAATAGAAAGACAATTGCTTATGTCGAACTGTGTAACATAAGACATTCAAAAGGTTAACATATACAGGCTCAATATTAATTAGTGCATAGCCCAGGGCTCCAGAAAGGTTTGGCAAAGTTACTACTGCCCTAGAACACAAAGGGCAACAGAAAGAACACGAGTGGGTTTTAGTCGGCAAATGTCTCGCACCATCCTGAGCCTCTCTCATCCCAAAAAAAAAACATAGGTGCTATATGGTGCAATTATGACGCGGTCAATTAGATAAATATATTCAGAAACAAAGTTATAAAATTTAGCTGTTTCGAAATGAGTATACTTACTACAATATTTTTCAGTAATTTCACATGACTCGTGGTGGGAAATAAGTACAATCAGTTCTTATAGTTACCTAATTAAATAATAGTACATTATGATATAAGGTGGTATTTTGACCCGAGCCATGGCGAGGTTCTTAACAGATCCGAGAACGGTAATCACTAATTACTCACGTGTATCATACGACGTTTTTCAATACACTTGTAAAGAAAATAACTGTAAAACTAGTAAACTTTTGTGGCGGTAAAAATCTGTTTTCATATGCAAGCCCATATTTTTTTTTCCTCGTTGGGGACGAGCCGCGCCCATCCTGATACATATATGTAATAAAATTATGGCGGGGAGAGGTTGAACAAAAAGGTTTTAACTACATTATAGCACTAGTGCGTTATGGTAATTAAAATGTCACAGTTTGGTAACAAGAGCCATTATAAAGGGTGTAAGGGACAGTTCTCCACAAACTTTAAGGGCTTGCTCAGTAGACGAAACTGAACAACCATCCACAAAATTTTTTTTCAGGAAACGAAAAAAAAAATCGGCGTCACCATACAAACTGTCCAATCAAGTTTATAATTTTGTATGGTGAGCCGGATTTTTATTTTCGTTTCCTGAAAAATATTTTTATGGTACGTTGTTCAGTTTCGTCTACTGAGCAAGCCCTTAAAGTTCGTGGAGGGCTGTCCCTTACACCATTTATACCTAAGTGCAGTGCAATAAAAGTCACTTTCTGATCAAATATATTGAAAAACCTATTAAAATGCTACTTTAAAACTAGCTGGTTTTAAACTTGCATATTAGCATAGGACATAGATTAAGCACGTTTATAAGAGCTATACTCGCCTTGAAGCTTCGATTAAAATCTGCTAATGAGCACTTAAAAGTGTCATGCGCATAAAGTTGACTTGCGACCTAATTGTGACAAGTGTGGCGAGTGGTGTGACTCACCGGGTCGTTGAACTACGTGAACGTATTAGGGGAATGTGTGGTAACGCTGGGGAAACCCATATAAGTTACCCGCAAGAACTAATAGAGACAAGCTCATGTTTGGATAAAAAACCTTTACTTAAATAATAATCGTTCTTCCTATCCGATTATAATTTAAGCGTGTTCAAGGCTAGAGTGAATATATTCACTCTAGACTATAGTCTCTTAATAAACTAATGCGCTTAACCATCAACGATTGCGTCACTGCTTACCATCAGGTGGGATCGCAGTCAAGCACTAGTTTATTTAAAATCAATGGAAATCATTATAAAATCTCTACATATAGTAATTAAGATATGTTACCAAACATAATCAAACAGGCATGGAGCAAAGATATAGAAGTATATGTACCCTTGTACCTTCTTTTAAAAAGCGAATATTCCCTGTTTTCAAGAGTTATCACAAATGATACAAATGGTATCGCAGCTAGATTTAACAATTTCCAGCGTCCTGAAGATGGATTTTTTTACATACAACCTGGAAAAAAGAAGTGCAAACAGAAAAAAAAATCCAGGGTTTCCAAAACCAAGGAGATTCAGTTTGTGTGGTACTGGAATCCAGCTAGACTTGGCTTTCGAAGTATTTTTGGCGGTATGTCTAGATTGGCGCAGATTTCATAACGTTATTAATCACAGTGCGACAGACGACACTGGTTTCTTAATGATCCGACGACAACATTATCTGTGTAACTTCAAAATAAGAATTATATATTATTAGAAAAATATTTCGGCTTCTGGATGAAATGCGGTCTTGGTTTCGAAACGAGATGAGATTGCGAATGTAATACTTAATCCACTTTTCCGTACACATCAATATATATATATATATATATGTATTACCTAATATTATGTGAATCGATGTCTGTACACCTTTATCTAAATATAATTCGTTATGATTACAGTAACAGTTAAAAATCGATCACTGCTTACCATCAGGTGAAAAATTGGTTTAATGATGTTTGTCCTGTATTTTCTATTTATGTGGTGTACAATAACGAATATAATAAATAAATAAATAGTTCTAAAACACTGAACATAATTTCTTCATTTTTACAAATAACATGATCTTGTTTAGAACTCGTAGTATGACGTAGCATAATCAGCCTAAGTTCCCACTGCTAGGACTCGGGCCTGTCTCTAGGAGAGGCAATGGGCCGTAATCCACCATGTAAGCCCAGTGCTGATTGGTGGTGTCACATATCTTCGAATTTTTGGTCCTAGGACATGCTTTATCGCGATGTGTAGTGGTAATGAAATACATAAAGTAATGCTCCTGGCTGAGTGGCTGAGAGATGTACATAAATCGGAGGCGTTACCTCTGGTCCATGCATCACTGCTCTCATGAGGAGTGGCAGGCGGTCGCCGACTTCTGCGAAACAGTAATGCTAGCGAAGAAGGAGGCCGACCGCCCCACACAGCGCCCCAGCCGCCGCCGGGATTCCGATTCCGATTCCGGCCACCGTAGGCGCGGGCTTGCGGACAGCGAGCAATGGGTAGCTCGTTGTCCGGACCGAGCTCAAGTCGTCGACGGCACGCACTGTTCCCGCGCGCCTCAAGGTGCTGTCAGCAACAGCAGCGGCCCAGTTGGGTAGAAGCCTGCTGGGGCCAGGCTTAATTCGAAGGATAGCTGAAGCCCCGGTACGAATGCAAAGAAGGAACAGGAGTTGGTTCTTAGTCAGTAAGAGTCTGACACTACTCCGGCCAAGAGCGGGGAATGTCATTACATGATTTTCCCAACACGAAAAAAAAAATCATTGCTCTCATATTAGATAGGTATTGAGAACTGCTTATAAAGAAAAGCAACTAAGCATCTCCAAGTAATAACTCAATCTAACGGTGAATGTAGGCTAATCGCTTGTCGAACAGACTTATAAGGTAAAACACAAATCATTTGATAGCAAATTATAGGAAAAATGTATTCAGAACAATATATATCATGTCTGCTTAATATGGACGTGTAGCAAACCTAATCGGGCAACGACGAAATAAAGTGCATTCGGCTAAAGTCGGTGACCGCACACGCGCCTTCACAACGGTACTGATATGGAAACTTATGACTAGTGAGCGGCCGAATCACGATTTGCCGCCGAAACCGTAACCGAATGCTCGCTGTGACCGAAACCAAGATGGGAACTGACGTGGTAACAGAAAAACTGACAAAAAATTACACACTCATTCCTAACTTCGATACAGTTATGCTTAGTTCAATAATTATCTAAATGTATAAAAGGAGAAACTGACTGCCTGACTTATCAACCCACAGCCGGAATTACTGGGAATAGGAACGTAAAATTTTGCATAAGGTTTTTTTCTGTTATAATGTACCTAATGTAAGCAAGCATTATGAAGGGGTTTTTGACAGTTCAGTTTTAAAGGTGGTTATAAGGGGGAAATTTGTTTGTATGCTATATTGTATTCCTCGGGCTCATATACTTGAAGTTTAGCATAAAAAGTAACCCAAGTAAATAAAAAAGGTTTTTATTATGTTTTCATTTTTTAAGACTACACTTATAAAGTGATAAATAGGCTATAGCTAGGCTAGATAAATAAACTTGAAATTTGGCACAAATTCTAATCAAATAATAAAGTCAGTGTCAACGTGCTAGTAACTTTCTTAAAATACTAAATAATTTAATAAATAAACGATTTTATAATAAATATTATAGCATATAGACGAACAAGTTAATTTTTTGGGATAAATAACTATCATAACCGTCAGTTCAAAAATGCTAGTCCTCTTTTCCGCCCTATTTCGACCGAAATCACTTTCTTGCCGAAACTGGCCGAAACCGCAAATTTGATCGGTTTTTACGTATGACAAGTCTATTTTATTATTTACTAGCGACCCGCCCCGGCTTCGCACGGGTGCAATGCTCTTGCCGCACCGGGCGGCCGGCCGGTACCGCCGCAAACGCTACGTCCCGCGATTTTTAAATCTGTAATATCTTCGAAAATATACACTTAAATCATACGGTGTAAAGGGCCATATAGATCTATATTAAATGAACAATGTATTCAAGGTATTTAATTGGTTAAGGATTAATGCTGTATTGGTTAAAATCGCTTCGAAAATTAGCCATTATTTGTCGTAAAAAGTAAATGACAAAAAAAAGTTATTGTGGGTTATCCATAAGAGATAGACACATACCATCACGGACTTTTCTGTAGACCTTTTCAATGTGTACAATACTTAGTACATTATTTTGATAAAACTCGTAGGGTTCAGCCTGCGTTTGCAATGTAAGCGGAAACAATGTAATTATTTACGACATCACATTAGAAACCTCAAAAATAACAGTACTTCTTCACTATTTAATGGATGTTATTATACATATAAACCTTCCTCTTGAATCACTCTATCTATTAAAAAAAACCGCATCAAAATCCGTTGCGTAGTTTCAAAGATTTAAGCATACAAAGGGACATAGGGACAGAGAAAGCGACTTTGTTTTATACTATGTAGTGATTATCATGTTACCTCTACCGTTATTTTGAACGGCTGAACAGATTTGGTTCACGGATAGACCATGTCCTCGAATAGCACACAGGATTCTTTAGGATTATTATACCGAGAGTATGTTTCCTACAGATAATTTCCTAATTTATCGCGGGCGAAGCCACTGACAACAGCTGGACGATTATGGAAAAAAAAAACTATATAACAGATCTCTTCGAACCAATGACTATACAGCCTCTTTGGTCTGGACTGTAAAAAACTTCACCATGAAAAGTTACTTGGAATGAGCTGTCGATCATCGATCATCGATATATAGAAGATGCATGGGACAAGTCTACACAGACTAAAGGCTTGCTCAGTAGACGAAATTGAACGAATCTTTCACAAGATTTTTTCGTTTACTGAGCAAGCCCTTAAAGTTTACGGAGACCGCTGTCGCTTACACCCTGTAAGTACTAGAATTAAAGTCGATGCATCTGATAGATTGGCAGTGCCGCTGTCTATCAATTGGTCTATAGATATTCATTTTCTCCAAAACTTTTTTTATTATTATTATTACAACCAAAGCGTATAGCAAGCCAACGTCATCTTCGAACTAAAAAAAATGATATAGACATTTAATATTTCTTTACTGTTATAGGTAAATAAGTATGTCAAATTTCGGTGCAGCAGACTGAACGCCTGGGCTGTATGGGCTTATCGAGCCTAGTGCGATAGTGTGTTAGTTTATGCTCGCGTTTGACCACTATCTCAACTGCAAGCGATGATGTGGCCAACTTAATTCAGATAACAATTATTATAATGTAGTAATTACTTTCCCAAACTAGTGTCCATGTTAATCCACGATAATCATCTCGTAGGCGGACCTTAAACCTTATTTATAAACATAGCCATCGTCGCCTACTGTTTTCTCGATCTATTTCCATCTGGCTATCACTTGCATAATGTGGCAACGAGACCAATTAACGATTAAATATGAGACGCCGCCCACAGGCCGTCCGTCACAGGGCCCAGTGTTGCGAAACGGGCGGAGACGGGCGAATTACTGTATCAATATGACTAGGAGTACTTTTATTAGCTCACTATGCTAGCGTGCGAATTGAATTCCAGATCAATATATTAATTACTTTATTGTCGTCGTGGGGTGTTGTTTGATAGTTGATTTATGAGTTTTAGGATTTTATGTGCCTAGAGTTTAGCGACGTAAATAACTGGGTTAAGCTTCAACTACATTAGACCAACGCACGTGGACCACGCCTGATTTGTATGTAGAACGACGTTGTGTGGCGTGTATCAAGTGTAGCTCTACAAGTCTAGTTTCCCTAAGAAATGTATGGAGATCGACGACGCGCCCAGTAGCCTGATTCACGTAAAATCAAACAAGCCAAATATCGTTGAAGTTTTACAGTCGTTCGATCGAAATCCTATCCAAAAGCGGTATTCACGATCTATCGACTTATTTCCAGTTACATTAATAAGTATTCTACCAGGATAATTTAATACAGTTATCTTTTTAATCGACGAATTTTAAACGACTTTAAAATCGGTGTCGTTAAAACTCGATTGATGGATGTGAATACGGAAATGGTCTAAACGACTAAATCGTTACGATATCGTTACGGTTTTCATTACGTGAATCGGGCTACAGATCAGCGTACGTGGTACGCGTGTGCGCAGTGTAGTTCTACCTTCAATGTTCTTGCAACATTGAAGTTAGAACTACACTGCTTCAGCTACAATCAGCTTTCAACTGGACTAAGGCCCAGTTGAGGCAGGCCAGTGTCATGTGTGCTTAACTGGTCCGTTTTTAATCTGATACGCCCTGTCCAGAGTGGAAGCACTTGAAATAGTTAAGAAAAATGTAAAAACAAATCATAGTAATATTATAAATTCACCTTTATAAGTAAGACACATAATCTCGTGTGTGTGTTACTTCTTCACGTTCGAAAAGCTAAACGGATTTGTTGAAACTTTGTACATGGGTACACTATGTCCTTTATTTCTATCCTGGAAGTATGTTCCCCTGGAATAATTTTTAAACTATCACGCGAGTGAAGCCGCGGTAGCATCTAGTTCATTAATATTTTCGATGACTTGCAGTTGCAACATGTCATTTACTACACAAGCAAAATAGTCTTGCCTGTTGGACATTTACTAGTCTCACCTCGTTTAGTGACGAGCTTCAACTAATGATCAGGTAGATGGAGACTAAATGACTTGCAACCGTTCAACCATTCCGTTACCACAGGGCCGAGGTTGCATACTACCCTCCAATTTAAAGATGCACATATAAATAAACACCTGGCGACTGCAGTTTCCTAGAACCTTGGCACAGTGAACTTGCACAGAATTCGTAAGATAGCCAAAGGAAATAGCTGTAAATGCTTTGTTCAATATAATCTGCCGTGCGTTTTCCCAACTATTTTTTTTTTTAAGTCGGAAATCGTCCAATGACATCTCCCGGTCTTGGGCGAGGCAAAACGGTGTGTCGGACTTTTACTGGCTAAAAACCCACACCTGTTCCTTCTTTTCCTTTTATACCAAGGTCGGGTTTTCCGTTCAGAAGCGAATCCATGGCCGCAGTAAGCTTCGACCTTGCTGGCCGCGTCGAACACTACGCGCCGTCGACGACTTGGGCTTGGTCCGGACGGTAGGATGGCGAACTACCCGTTGCTCACCGTATCCCAACTATGTTGAGGTTTCCTTCCAGTGTAACAAGTTGCAACTGAATAGCAACTTCCTAGAACCTCTCTTTTGAAATCATTATATGACTTCTGCTCTAGAATGCCATTAGAGGGCATGGTGCTTTTACAGACTAAAACCCATCTGTACTTCAATTGCCCTTTGCGTTCCAAGAAGCATTTTCCATTGGTGAACACTACATGAAAATCCGTTAGCAGTTTTTGAGTTTATCGAGTTCATACAGACAGACAGAGGCGGTGGGGGACTTAGGTTTAGAAACTTCAGCGAGGTAGGAGTGTGATGTTAATAGTAACTGTCTCGATTAAACGCTGGTTACCGATGCGTGATACTGACACGGTTCAACTAGTCTCTCGAGCCCGTTTCGATCTCGATGTTAATTTAGCGTCTAGTAGATTATGTCTTCTTGGTATCGATTTGAATTAACTCTCGTCGGCGTCTGATCGAACTTATACTGGCAATAAGCACCTACTTCAAATGTCATATTTTTTTTTTTTTTTTTTTTTATGGTGGGAAAAATCATGCATTGACATCCCCCGCCCTTGGGCGGAGCGGGAGATAGTGTCAGACTCTTACTGACTAAAAGACCCACCCCGTTCCTTCTAGCCTTCATACCGGGGCTCGAGCGCCCTTTCGGATAACCCTGGCCCCAGTAGGCTTCGACCCAGCTGGGTCCCTGCTGTTGCTGACAACTCCTTGAGGCGCGCGGGAACAGTGCGCGCCGTCGACGACATGGGCTTGGTCCGGACAGTTACCGGACGGCCGGACAGCGAGCTACCCATTGCTCACTGTCCGCAAGCCCGCGTCTACGTTGGCCGGAAATCGGGATCAGAATCCCGGCGACGGCGGCGGCGATAACGCCGTTGCCTGATGCGTTCGGCCTCCTCCTTTGCAAGCATTACTGCTTCACAGAAGTCGGCGACCGCCTGCCACTCCTCCTCGCTCCGGACCATGGCCTCAACCAAGGCCCGGCGCGAGAGGTCTCCGCCGCCGATCGCCCCCACGAGGGCACGGCGATGCTCCGCCCAAGCAGGGCACACCTCGACTGTGTGCTCCACCGTGTCCTCCGGGCGTTCCGCACAGTGGCGACACCCGGGCGTCACTTCCGCATGAATCCGGTGTAGGAAACTCCCGAACGAACCATGTCCGGTGAGGACCTGCGTCATGCGGAAGGTAAGGACGCCGTGAGGCCTTTCCAGCCACGCCTCAAAGAGGGGACTTACCGCCATGATTGTGGCGTGCCCATCAAATGTCATATCTGTGACCTGATTAATAAATTAGCTATCTATATTTAGGACACTAATTTCAATGCACCGTATTTTTTTTTTGTTGTGTCTTATTTATGTTTTCTTACTGGCTTTATCGTTACGTACCGGAAGACTTAGCGTTGGAAGGCCTTTTACAAGGTGGACCGATGACCTGGTAAGGGTTACGGGAATACGATACGCATAGGACTGCTCATTGTGGCGACACTTGGGAGAGGCCTATGTTCAACTGTGAACGTCTTTCGGCTAAAATGATGATGATGACTGGTTTTATCATCAGCAACTGGCAGCAAAACTAAAAAAAAAGCTGGAGCTTTTCTTAATGAGTATGGGAAATCATATAATAATTTCTCTAGCTCTAGGGTAGACCAAGAATGGGCGGCGGCCTGTCAGACTTTTACTGACTAAAATTCACCTGTGTTCTTCAATTACCCTTTTCGTTCAAGGGCCACGGTAACTCTTTCAATCATTCTTTCAGTTTTGACATCTCTTTAAGGCGCTCGAGAAACACAACACGCCGTGGAATCGATTTGGCGAGCTACTAATTACTCGCCATCCGCAAGCACTTACGGAGGCTGGGAACCACCCTGTGACTCAACGCCTAGAGCATCTCCCGTGGTGGTGGCTGAAGCGAGAGGATGTTCGATCCGGCACCCCACAAAGAGAGATTTTTTACCTCATAAAATGCTTTGTACAAATGATAAATGTTTGATTTGGAAGTCTAAATCATTAAATAATCTGGCTGCACGATTCAGCTGTTACAAACCCAAACAAAATATAAAACAATATAGCTCTATCTGTTTTAACAACTGTTTTATAACAATTAATAAAAACAAAACGCATTCGTCGTGCGTCGAGAAGCGATAACAAAACACCTTATTTTAAAATGCCAATCTTTTTGCCAGCCTGCGCATGGCATCGATTTGAATCGGTTAAACGTCTCGATTTTCCCTGTTCGTGCATTTTATAGCGATAAGAACAAGAGTGAAACTTGCCGCGCAAAAAGTGACAGCTGTCATCGATTCGTCGTCTAGACACAGTGGTCTTATTTTAATGTCTTGTTAGACAACTTATTTTGGATAGGTACATTTTGCACACTTTCTCTTGATTTTATAAGGTTATATTTCTTATATCGTGCGAGTTTTCTGCGAAGTTCTTCGTAATTTAAAATTCTTTAACATTGAAAATTCAATGTGAAGTCATCATTTTTAAGACTATTTTTGTACTAAAATATGGAAATTATTTAAATCTGAAATACCTAAATATTTTTTTGTAGTTTATTTACTTTTTCTTAAATTCTAAAACTTTTGGCATGCAGTATTTCATTCAAGTTCGTTTTGTGAAACCCATTTAAAAATATCACAAAACGAAGTGCAGGAAAACATTCGATTTTCCTTATATTCACACATTTTTCGCACTAAGACTTTTCATCAGATTTTGTTATTCAAATAAATATGTTTAAATGGTTAAAATAGAATCGAAGATGCAAATTGGCATGCAATATTAAGTATTTTAGGTAAGTAGGTATCTATAGGTATTAATCTATTTAATTTGTGTTCGTACAAGCAATGATTTATTTTTGAGGCGGACAGTCAATCAAACTCATTGACAGTCAGTTGTCAGTCATAGTTGTTTGTATTGACTAATCGGATTAGATTCTAGTTGATTGATATAGGAGATCAATATCATGGTCACTCTATTTCTGTTGGGAGGGTCAATGATTTAATTAGTAGAATGAAATTCTACGTGGATGATTTTATTTTTGGTTCGACTTTTTTTTTAGTTACTTTTTTACCGTCACAGTTTACATAAGAAACTTCGCATATTTTGATGGTGGGACTATACCTGGAGAGCAGTGCTGGCCCAGTGGTAAAGGCCTCAACATATGGGTTGTAGGTCGCGGATTCGAACGCAGCCAGTCGTTTTACTTCGTGTGTTTTAATTTAACACCATTGCTCTCAAAAAGATGAAGGAAAAAAATATCGAAGACATTAGATATTCATCAATCCGCACTGGACCCGGAGGTGGATTACGGTCCATTCCCTCTCCTAGAGAGAAGAACTGGTATCTATATCTAACTGGCATCTGCTAGCGACCCGGAAGAAATTAACAAAAATATATCTCAAAGGAATTACCAGGATAAAAAATATCTTATGTCCTCCTATTCCAGAATATTCTCTACTCTATATAAACTCTCTCCTTTATAATATTCGTATGATTAAGTATATTATGAAAATGTTGTGCTTCTGTATAAAGCGCAACACTATTTTATATTCTTAAACTCTCTGCACATTAAAAAAAAAATGTTTTACTGGAGATTAAAATCAGTCTGCTATGTCATGACGACATTTTCCAAAGAAAGGGTTCTTCTCATTAATGCATTGTGCATAATTTCACAAGAACAGTGTGAGTCAACAAAGAAAGGAATGATTCAAAGTCTACAAAAAACTTTATGACGACTGTAAATGTTTACAAGGAGAGTTTCTTAGGAAACATTAAAACTAATGAAAAAATTAGGTCAATGCACATTGGGGAGAATCTATAAATAATTAAACCTAAAAAAATATATAGATTTGTGCCACAAAACTTGAATATCTCTCTTTAAAAATATCTTTAATTTGGGCACTAAAAGTGCTGCAGAAGTAGATCTATACGTATCTAATAGCTATACTATAACATGATGTGGTTTTTCCTCAATAAACCACGGTTTGATTATTGTCTAGGAGTGAGGATTATTCGAAAATGTAATGTTTTAAATTTTATCAAAATCCGACCCGACAGATTCTTTTGAGTGTTTCTCGCTATTGCTCATAGTTTCGATATTGGCCATCCACGCTCATTTGAAAAATTCCATCTGTATATCCGTGATCAATGTACGTCGTAATTAATTCATACATTATTTTATGTATCCATACATATCATTAGACAAAGTACCTCATCTTAGATATAAACGCGATAAGCTTCAAAATACTGAATGAATGGTCATTCAGTTTTTACTTATAAAAAATAACCGTTATTAGAAAACTTTTTACTAGATACGTTTTCGCTCCCGTGGCCAAACCCACAGAAAAAGCTTACAATCAGCAAATGAATTATAAAAAACCGGCCAAGTGCGAGTCGGACTCGCCCATGAAGGGTTCCGTAGCAGCAAGTAACATAATATAAAAGTTCTTGAAATGTATTGTAACTTTGATCGATGTTTTAATAATAGTGTATTTTTTTCGGTTTATGACGCATTAAAAAAAACTACTTACTGGATTTCGTTCAAACCAATTTTCGTTGGTAGTTTTTATAGTAATGTACATCATATATTTTTTTTAGTTTTATCATTCTCTTATCTTAGAAGTTAGAGGGGGGGGGGGGGACACATTTTACCACTTTGGAAGTGTCTCTCGCGCAAACTATTCAGTTTAGAAAAAAATGATATTAGAAACCTCAGCATCATTTTTGAAGACCTATCCATAGATACCCCACACGCATGGGTTTGATGAAAAAAAAATTTTTGAGTTTCGGTTCTATGTATGGGGACCCCCAAAATTTATTGCTTTTTTTCTATTTTTGTGTAAAAATCTTAATGCGGTTTACAGAATACATCTACTTACAAAGTTTCAACAGTATAGCTCTTATAGTTTCGGAAAAAAGTGGCTGTGACATACGGACGGACAGACAGACAGACAGACAGACAGACAGACATGACGAATCTATAAGGGTTCCGTTTTTTGCCATTTGGCTACGGAACCCTAAAAACACATCAAAAAGATAAAATCGGCAATGATGCACTCTTTGAGCTGTCCGTTGTCTTTCGGTTACATTTCAGAGAGCATGCGTTGGAGTTGCACAATTTGATTTCGCCAAGTCGGTTCCATCATTGGACAACAAGACGTCCGGTGATGCCGCTACGTGGTGAACATGCCACCAATGTATAAAACCGTTTTGGGAACACTTTCATCTTCCGTCAGCCAATGAATGGAATTCTCTGCAGGAGTCTGTATTTCCATCAGGAAATCCAATCAATCAAGTATCAACTTGCAACCTAATGCCTTAATCAAGAATAAATAGGTTACGTCTAGGCAAGCGTGTTCCATCGTCGACCACATCATGGCTTACAATCAATAATAATAAAGAAAGAATAGCATCAAATTAGCAGGTACTTCAAGAGATTACGTCAAACAAACAAACAAGTTTACCTCTTTATAATATTAGTGTAACTAGATTTGTTTTGTTACGTTCAGCGACGTAATACGTTTCGTCATTATATTTCTTCGAAACAGCCGACGTTTAGCCGGCGTCCATCATCGCTGTTTTTGTTGAACGGCACATGGCTTTTAGCTATTATACGAGTACGTGGAGCTAGATATACGTGTGAGGTGTCTGTCGATATTTGTAGCTTGCCACATTTTGTATTGGATGATTCTTTGAAGGTCTAAATAAGAAATTACATACAGTGGGGGCTTTTGAAAGATTTAGCGAGGTCCTGGAAACCAAGGGGCAACTGCAGGATCGTCTTAAGAGTCTGACTAGTCCTCTCGCCTATTTCAATAAAAAAAGGTTCAGAATTTGAGACTTTTGAAGTACCTAAGGGTCAAAAATTATACCTAAATACAATCAATTTTCAAAGTTTAAGAAGTTTTTAGGGTAAAGTAGAGTGACAAATACGTAATTGTTTAATCCAAAAATCAACGGAAGTCTTTATTTCTTTAAAATGATTAGTATGTATTAAGGATTTAGTTCAGAGACTACGATGGGACAATGGACTTCAGTCGATTTGGTCATACACTTATTATGGACTCCTTTGTCGTACGATATTCCTTGTTTTTGGTAGGATTCCGAGACATCTGATCTTATTTGTGAGTTAAATTCAGTAGTCCAAAATTTCTAAAATACCTAGGTACCATCAAATACACTTCCGCCTGATCACCGCTAAATTCTTGCACCCGAAACGAAAACTTCAAAGGGTTTAGTTTGACGCCGCGAATCCAACTCAGAATTCAAGCGAAAAATTTTTTAAGTGATTAGACAGAAATGACCGTGACGGTACCTTTCTCTACCCATAAAGACTTATTCATGGTCCTGTGTATCTGAACTAGAAAAAACAGAAATCATTATATAAAGCACTCTTACACTTAAACAAAAACTATTTCAGCTGTAAAACTTTTCTGCACAGCTTTTCCAGCTAACGTACACGCTAAAACTGGCCAACGCCACGCTTTGTTATGTCGGCGGCCGTCGGAAACGCTAGTTCGTTCCCCGTCGGATAGATGTCGCTGCCTGCATTAACCTACATCGATGAGTAGACACGCGTCACTAGCAGCTGTCTCAATATAATTTACCGAACCACAGCACAGTGTGGCAGCGCGTGGACACAAATATCTTTAGGTTTTATTCCCTTTAGGGCAAACAAAGATTTTGCAGTGTTAGTCATTCGATTGAATGGGAGCCAAAGATGTGTAGCGCTTTGTTTAGTTTTGGATTAATTTCTTTGTTAAAACATACTGTCTGTACTGTCTGACAGTATAATAATAAAAAAGGTGATAATCAATCGACTATCCATAGAAGTAATACACACAGCAAGGACAGCATCGAAGGATAGCCCTATTTTATTATATTCTGAAACTCCAAGATTGTAATTAAGGGGTATTGTTTTGGTTATAAAATGAACGCTCAGATTCAACAACAAAATTCCAATACGTTCTTCAATCCGAAATATTTTTATTATGTCTTATTTTAGTAATGAACGTATAAATCTCAGGAATGTTCAAAAAAAGTTATTGACGTGATGTGTCTCATTTTGGCAGAGTGTGGGTTGTGCTCGATCATTCCCCTTTGCAACGTATTTTGTACAACCCGATAATTACCTTTTGAACTTATTTTTTAAAATTTTATTATTAATTTATTATATTATATTATCAATTTTATTCCCACTCAATTTTATTTTTTTTATTCTTTGTTTTACCGAATATGGAAGAACGCATAAAAAACATTTTTCTTTTTGTTATTTTGGTGGGTTGCCAAAAATGCAACTCTACGACACTAATGCACATGCATTGTACGCAATTCATCTTCGATGTTCACTGTGTGTGTTTTTTTTTATACGCTATAAAGCGTGAACAATTACTATTAAAATAACTCAGAAACTGAGTTCATGACCGCAAAGCAACAAAAAAAAACTTGACGAGAAGGCGATGAAAGCTATATCAGTAATGATCTTATTGTTCATAATTTCTGAAGTCTGACGTTATACTTGCTTTGGAGTTATGATGAATATAATTTATTTTATTAAGTAAATAAAGCGATAAACGATGTGCCGTGAAGAGACATATTATTCGTATCAAAAGCATTAGGAGCCAAGTGCAATTTGTTCGTCATTTATTTTAATAATATATGTCTTTGTTTACATTTATCCAAGGTTTTTCCCGTGTCACTGATTCTGAGGGACCTTAGTACCTACGTACAACGCATAAAACTTTGCTTTATCTTTTTAAGCTCTAGGCTGTGGGTAGGTACTGTGGTATCCATCTAGGTATTATAAAGTAAGTATGCCAACTTATGACAGCCTGTCGGTGTTATAGTGGTTTGATGAACTGTCTTTAGGTACCTATATAATATTAGCCTCTCAGTCTAATTTAACCCGTTGTATGTCCGGAACGCGGAACCACGCGGGACACAATAACTTTTTAATTGTGTCTCTAATTACGGCATGCGAAAGGTTAAATAAATGTTATTTTTATTACAAAATCAACATTACAAATATGTCTTATTTTAGAATATTCAATCTGGCCTTCAATATTAAAAATATTCCACTTGCTTGCCTGAGTCATAATGTTTATGATTTCGAATAATAAAACTATTTTAACGCCTCCGGATATTTTAACTTTTTATCACCTCTTAATTTTTTAAACAATATTTTTATGATTTTATTTATACCTATATCATTAAAAAAGAACAAATACAATTTTGTCCACATCTTGGTTTCACGAGCACACAGTGCGACCAGTAATTCATTCACGCCTACGATTGCCAAAACAGCTCCAGTGTTGCCTGTTAACACAATTATGAGATACAAGGAAACATTAATTATTTCATTTTGATAATAACTAACTAATCTACTTCCTATTCATCGTAAAATCTTCCGTGACGTAGGAAAATACAGTTATGATGTCTGGTGTTACATATTTTCATGAAATAGCCATTTCATAGAGTTAAACGAACCTAGAGAGTTTATTGATGGCTATAATGATTATAATTCCGTATCCAATCATATTTCAATCAACATACAACTTGACACTCTCCAGCAAAGTGCAAAAAACTTAAGAATATTTCAATTTTTAACTTTATAAGATTAATAACTATGGGTAACGTTTGAAATCTGGACTATTATACACAACAAAATGGAAGCAATTTTAGTATTTTTGTTTAAAAGCGCTAAACTCTGGAAGTTTGAGTCTGAGTCTTGAAAGTCAGTGGAAGAAAAATCAGAGAAACCCTGTTCTACCTGAATTGACCTATTTTAGTGCAGCCATGAGGCACTCAACCTTTTTTTTTTTATTTTATTACTGTTTCGTTTAAGAGGCTGCTTTTCCACTCGCTTATCGTCAACATCGAGTTTGGTTTAAAAGCTTGTTACTTCATCTAACGCAATCAAACGTGATGTTTGACGAAAAGGCAACGCGAAAAAAGAAAGATAACGCCTGAAAACTCTGTTAGCATTCGGTAATTACGTTATTTTTTCGAATTTTTTACAAAACTTATTCCAGGAAATACTTGTTCTTTTTTAAACCCTTAAAATTTTCTGGAAAAAATCTATTTATTTATTATATATATTTTTTGACTTTTTTAATTTTTGAGTAAATTATGAAGTGTCAAAGATCATGCAAAATAGCAGATTTTCAGAGGTTTTTACTGGATTAGTTTTACACAAATTTATAATTTAATTTCAATAGAAGCCTAGATAATATCCATTAGATACCTACTGTCTTTCCAAAATATCTAATGAAAAATGTGTAATAACGTCATAATGTATCTTCTGTAATAATAAATAATCGCGTAATAGCGGTTGTTTGAAAATCAGTGAAAATGTATATCGAGTTGCATCCCCTTAATATTGTGTTTATGCCTTGTGCTGTACCAAATAAATTCGTTTTCTTTCTTTTCCTTTACCGTCCCACAGCTGGGCAAAGTCGTTCTTCATTTCCTCTCCTTGTGACTGACTTTAACCACTCTTTGCCCATTCCTAAAAAAAAATAACATTCATGGGTGATCAGCCACGACCCAGACTCGCAATTTCACAGCATCAATTTTATGTTAAATTGAATATAATCTCATTTTGAATTACGCACAAAAAAGCAGCATTGAATTACATAAAAATCAAGGAAACTTATCGTAGAAAAACACTGCTTCTTTAGACAGATCGAAAAAGAAGTTTTTTGCTGATTATTACCACGGCATTATACAACGAAAACCCGCCAAATATTAGACAAAGCCACTAACCAAAAGGCGACAATTTGGGAAAAGGTTATACAGGCAATAGCAAGCTTAGCTATTGGCTATACCTACCTCGGGCTGCCTGTTGTTTGAAAAAGTTTTCGTGGCCTTGAAATGAAAGGGCAACAGACAAAGCACAGGCTGGGTTCTGTCACGGAGAGTCTGATACACCCTTTTGTTCCTCAAGAAACAGGATTCATTAGATGATCTCCTACCTACTGAAAGACAAGGTAGGTATATTTACGACTAACTGTGCCCGCGACTTCGTTCGCGTGGACTACAAGATTTTGAATTTATTTTTTCTAAAATAAAAGTAGCCTATGTTACTCCTTATTACATCAGCTACCTGCCAAAAAAAGTCCCGTTAAAATCGGTCCAGCCATTTCAGAGATTAGCCCGGACAAACAGACAGACAGATAAAAATTGTATTAAATGTTATTTTGGTGTATGTACCGTATTAAATTCATATGCATGTAGTAAAAAGCAGTTATTTCAATATTACACACAATTTTATTTATATGTAGGTATAGATGTATAGATATGTACAGATGTATAGATTATTTCTATGTGTAAATCTGACACATAAAAAAGAAGGATTACCGCTCAAAATAAAGCATGCAATTAGTTTTAATATGAGTAGAAAGTTAACGGTAAACTTTTCCATTGTGGATTTACAGATGAAGAAGTTAGAACGATTTCCGTATTTCATAATACATAACCGTTCACTCTGAACGCTCCCCATAATATCTAATGATGTATTCATTAAAATTTATTTACACTGTAAAAGTGTTGACTAGAGAAAAAAATAAGTAACAAGTACTTACATATTAATTTCGCGGAAGACTAAAAGGGCGCGATTAATATCAATAAAATATACACTTTATACTCTAATTTCTAACATATTTATTGAAGTAATAAATCGTTTAATTACTACTAAAACAAGAACATTAAAACTATATGTTATAAAAACATAAATCTTTCGTAATGTTGTGTTAAAAGTTGTACGACTTCGCAAATTTGTCGTCGTATGTTGACCTGGTTGAATGTCATGTCTTGCTTCCTGGTAACTAGTCTAAAAATGTAGGAAATTATTATTATGAGATACTTTTAGTAGAGAGCCGCCGTAGCCTGGTGGTAACGGCCCCGATTTACGAGTTGTACTCTGTCAGTTAAAACTAGTGCTGCCAGGCGTCCCGATTTGCGCGGGACATCCCGATTTTTAGGGGCCTGGGGACGCGTCCCGATTTGTACCTGATCGGGACGCCAAAAGTCCCGATGAATCAAAAAAAAATTCAAGTATTCTCGCTCAGAGACGCATTGTCTTCGTCCGTGTATCTTTGAGTATCTTCTGTTTCACTCAATCTACATAAGTAATCTATGACCCAATTAGATCGTTCTTCGTTCATTCATACCATTTATATGCAGAAAAATTTAACCAACAATATAGGTAATTTTAATACAATATCTGAACAAATAAATATTTGTCCCGATCTGAAACTCTAAATCCCGATTTGTTTTACTATCAGTCCCGATTTTTATCCAATCGGACCTGGCCACACTAGTTAAAACCCAGACCAGTGCTTTACTTTGTGTAATTTATATGATCATTGCTTTCGCTTTCTTCATGTTTGCACTCTAACGTGCGTTTGTCGCATTTGCAAGCGCTACAGAAAAAATGCCAACGCGCGACTGTATCGATGTGAACGCGCTACAGCATCGCTACAAAAAATCGCCGTGGGGCGAGGGACCTAAACTCTTCATAATGAAAACTTTTCGCTCCACTTGCTATCAAACTAGTACCCTTTTTATACGCTCGGGTGTCTAGTAACCGCCTTTGTAAGCCGTCTTGCATCACCCTGCACCGTTGTTGCCTACTAAACCGTTCTGAATACGTCCATTGATGAGACTACTGAATATGTAGGAGCCATTTGCGCAGACGCAGCCACGCACGACGAGAAATGCTGATAAATATTCATTGAAATATCGATATATATGTAAACAGAGGACGTCATAACTTGATTGTATCCTCGACGATAAAAATTAAAAGGAGTGATAATCGGGAATTGTTTAATGCGCAAAAGTATATTCAGAAAAATATATGTTATTCTTCAGGATAGATGCTAGATAGATAATGTGTTTAAAACATAATACAGTTAAAGCACAAGATGCCTCTAAAAATTACTTTCATCGATTAAAAGTCTGACTAATAGGTATAATGCAATCTTTGTCAGATTATTCTACAGGCAACGTTAAACATCCTGTTATAGTGTTTTCATTTTATGTGTTGAAGAGTGCTGAAGAGCTTTATATTTTGCAAGCAGTCTTTGCGCATATCTTTCTTTTGTATGCAGCCCTAGAGTGACTGTGCTTTAACCCGTTGTATGTCCGGAACGCGGATCGACTCGGGACACAATAACTTTTTAATTGTGTCTCTAATTACGGCATACGAAACGTTAAGTCCTATAGTTCTCTAAGTTACATTTTATGCACAGTACATAAATCACACTGAAAAATGCTCGTTCTTACGTCAGTAAGACTAAGCATCTTTCAGTGATCACTTGATTACTATTTCACTGTTGTTTAGATGAATATCAAAAAATAATTACCCTTCCTTTTTCGTAGTCGGATAAAAAAATTCATTCATTCACTTTTGATTCGGCATTAATTTCGGTGTCTAACATAGCATAGTCGGCCTTATACCTAATGTTCCCACTGTTGGGACTCAGGCCTCCTCTCTAAGTGAGGGAATAGGCCGTAATCCACCACGCGGGCCCAGTACGGGTTGGTGGATGTCACATGTCTTAGAATATTTTAGTTCTAGGACATGCCGGTTCATTTGGGTGTCTAATCTTAGTAAATTCGGGAGTAAGTCAGATAAGATCCTGTCGAATTTGAAAGCAGCTAGCTATTAGTAAATAGTGATCAATCTTATAGACAGAAGAACTTGACCTAATTTGTAGTCCACGATTCTTGCAGACTAAACACACATTAAATACATAGTATACACTACACAGACCGCTTTTGTTCACTAATGGAGCTTTCAGTATTGACTGACGCCAAAGAACGTCAGTTCTCTCGATACTATTCGCATAGACCCTTGCATAGTTTGTGTAAACAGTAATTACAGATATACTTAGTACCTATATTAATTACTAGCTCTTGCCCGCGGCTTGGTTCGCGTACATAAAATATAGCCTATATCACTCAGGAATAAAGCAGCTTTAAATCGGTAAAAAAATTATCGCAATCGGACCAGTACTTTCAGAGATTACCTCCTACAAACAAAAAACAATAAAACTAACTTTACCTCTTTAAAATGTTAGTGTACATTAAGTTTTATAACCTCATTTACATCTTCGTTGACCAGAATAATAAGAAAGTCAAAATTGATAGTTTAGTAACTTACTACACGACCAAATAGAATTTCATACAAAATGAAAACTAGAAAAATCTTATAAAAGCGTATTTTCGTAGCACGCTCCGTAGGTCCTTCTACGGTTTTGTGTAGTCATTTTGGCTACGGCGTAGCAAAGACCATTAATCAAGCGTTTCTTCTACCTACGCGAAGTCAACGAACAGATTACATTTATCGTTTGACAGCTGACTTTACTGTCAAACATCAGATTCTTGAAATGAATGTAGTTTGTCCATTACACTATAATTGCTAGAGGATGATGCGGGTGATCCTTTTCTCTTACCTTAAAGATGCATATTTTCATTCTGCTGTCATACTACACATGCTATTTATAGAAGAGAGTTTTTAAAGTAATTTTTGTTGTGATTGTGTAGTTCTAATTGATATTTAATTTACATCAGTATGTACGTTTGCGTGGCGACAAAAATCATCCATTCATTATCTGTTCAAAAACAAACTTCCCTGAAACTCATGTTTAGAAGTTCTAAAATCATCTGCACAATCTGCACACATTTCGACAGCTGACGAAAGCTTAGAAATTGTGACGTCAGGCAATAAAGAGACGCGAAATCTGCAAGCAGCCTTGAGTGACGCAAATGTCATTATATAATGGGTTTTAAACGGATGTGTCCCGGTATTTTTAGTGCGGGTCACGGGCGACGCCAGGTGAGGCGCTAGTGTCCTCGCCCAATGACAGGGCCGTTTCCCGCGCTTTCTTTATCACCTGTCACTTTTATTTGTAGCAATGTCTGCAGATTTTCCGGTGTCCATGACTCTGCTTTTACTTTTTGTTTAATTTAAAATGCGAATGAAAACAGTTTGCTAGCTTTCCTTTTGTTTTTGTTGAGATAAAATTACAAATAAATTACTGGTTGCCAAGTTTTCTACGCTGCGACGTTTTGGGCTCCATTTCATTAATGGTTTCATTCCAAATTAACTGCATAAATTGGAAAAAGAAAAGTTTCTTTAAGTGTCTGTTTATTCTTCAACACAAATAATAGTTTCTCGAAAACCTGGTGAATTCTATACCATTAACACACACATACAGTTTCATAATTTACTTGCTTTTTATGCGAAAATCAATGTCCACTTTAGACATCAACGGGTTTATTATGATGAAAATGACAAATATCATCAACAAACGTCAAAACACACCCCAAACATTGGCCAAATATTTGCGTCAAATAATCACATGTCATTTCACGAGATTTTAATGACCGTTTTGACAATTCGTAGTCGTTCATTATATTTAATTTGGACTGTAATTGCAGGTAAGTGACCTTGGCGGGCGTCGCCATGATGGAGCGATCTACACGTGAGTACCTACTTCCTCTTGGATCTGAAAATGTAAGTCATCATGACATTGTCACCTTGGGTGCTGGAGAGTCACTAAATTAGACGAAGGTGGTGATAGTATGGGTATTAAAGTAGAGCATGCATTGTAAACAAAAGTTGTGCAATGTTGTTGTAGCGTCATGTTTTAATGCATTTGCTACTTATGAGTACAATCATGCTGCATTAACATTACTCTTTTCTCTAAATATGAACACGGTACTCGTTATTTAAATTTTTGTGTCAATGTCTACAATAGTCACTGAAATAAAAATTAAAAATAATGTTTAAAATTTACATTTTCTATTCGTTCAAGTTAATTGATTTGTCATATTGCTCGCTTTCTGTTTCACAAATTATATTGAAAAGTATGTTTTTTTTAGGTAAGTTCAATGTAAGATTTATTTTATGTACAAACGTCACAAGCGTCCTGTAGGCACCTGTATTTTTAGCCACTCTATAATATCTACTAATATTTTAAAGCTCTTCATCTTTGTTTGGTTGAACGCTTTAATCTCAGGAACTACTAATTCGAATCGAAGGTTCTTTTAGTGTTGGATAGATCATTTATCTGGGAAGGCATAATCCTATCATCAGGAGAGATAGTGGTCAAACGCGTGCCTATCAATAATAATAATAAAACATCACGCTACGACCCACGGGAGCGGAATAATAACCAAAGACGCGGTCGAAACAGCGGGGGACAGTTAGTTAATTATAATTCTAATTACCTACCTATCTATGCAAATTGCGAAGTTTAAATAGTTAATTAAACCCCACAAAATTATACAAAGACTCCTTAATTTCGAATTTTCAATGCTTTCAAGAACAAGTTGCTAATGCCTTCCACAATTTATTTCCTACATTCCCTTCATATGACACTTTATTAAGTGTACAGAAATATTTTGCCTTGTACTTTTCAGCGGATATACGTATTTAAAGACAAAGTATCTAATGTCCCTGTGGTTCCGTATTGGCATTCTGACAAAATATAATGCTGATCAATGGGAAGTACTCTATTGTAGAAAAGCTACGCAATAGTGTAACCTTTTGTCCTATTCTAATTGTGATGCATTTTGTCAACAAAACGTGTGAGTACAGACAGCAACATCGTTGTAATGTACTATTTTATTAAATGAAACCAAACATATTTTTGCAGTCAAAAATAAAAAAAAAAACAAAATCCCATAAATACCTATCCACAAAAATTGGTCATAATTGGTAAATTCATAATAGAATCAATCATTCATAACAATTGCTATTAGAAAATACTACGCGCAGTGTTTTTCTATTTTAATCGTCATTTGTTCATTCATGTTCCATAAATTGAGTGACATTTTGGGATATAAACCAACGCTAGTAGGTTACTTAGCAGTTTATGAATATAATTTATTGAAACTTTACCTAAATAATAACAAGACCTTTTCTAATAAGACCTTAAGTATTGGTACTTATTAAAAATTAGTAGTGTATTTAGAAGTGCATTTGAGCGAGTTGAGACTTTTTTCCCAACCATACACGGAGTAATTAATGGTCTCCATATGTAGGTTATGTTAATTGTTCTAAATGATATGTTTCGGACGTGTCCTTTTATTCAATAGACAAATAATTCCATGTTCATTGTCGGTGACAACACAGGCCATTTAGGATGTCGTTACAAGCCACTGTAGCCACCTGTTGAAAGGTTAAAGGGAGTTGTTATGAAGAATTATGGTTATTGCACCACGTGCGTGTCAGAGACCATAAAATGAACTAGCTAACAATACAGATGTGCGCTTTTCGTGTCGCAAGACCATCCTGGATCATTAACTATAGGACACAACGTAAAACGTACCGTATGTATAATGTATTGTTATGTTACGTTGTACGTTACGCCTGACAACGCTATATTGAGCAGTTAAAATGGACTGAACAGTGTACTTGAAGAAACATGGTGCGAATTTAAATATGATTTCAGATTCAGCAGGGTTGAAGTGTACTGGGGCCATAGCAGGGCCGGTTTATGCATGTCGGGGCCCCTAGGCAATGCACGTCTCGGGGCCCCCCATACCCTTTTCTGACTTCTTATTATATTTTGTGTCTTAAATAATTTTATTCATAATTACGTAGTTTTTAGGGTTCCGTCGTCAACTACGAACCCTTATATTTTCTTTTAAATCGACAAAAATGGTTTATATTGGTATTAAACGGATGGGTTTAATTAGTTTTAAACCGGCCTTACATCTGTAATCAGGTAAATAAAATATGTAAAAAATAATAAAACTTACGTAGATATAATAATTGTAACTTCAGTTTATGAAACTTTACACTATTTTAAATTTTTCATCGTTTCATCGATTTTCTCGAAGCCCGAAGCAGTCTTTACAAATAAAAATCCAATACTAAGATCTAAAATCGTAAGTTTTCAAACACAAACTCTAAAACTCTTTTTTTAACGGCCGTAAAACTCTCAAAGAAATTCGTCGAAGTAAAAATTCAATGATTAAATAGTGCGAAAATATTGTTTGTGATACGTATTGAACAAATCGGAGAATGTCCCGGTCATGCGAACGAACTAGTACGGCCAATCTTATGAAAGTAGCGTGGCCATAGAATATGGTACCTTTAAAAATCCCGTAAAAATATAAATTATTCTACAATATATTTAGCACAAGATCTTCGTTTTATAAGTTTAAAAAAATATGCAATGCTGTACACGGGCGTATAATATATCGAACTATGTTTCGTTTTTCCATGTAGTTGATTGATTCAATTTTATATTATGTAAATTGATATAAACAAAATTATCAACAAAAGCCAATGAATATGCTCTGCACTCACACGTTGCTAATGAAAGATTGTGTTTTATTAACTCCGTCTGTTGACAGCTTTTCGCATAATCCAATGCTAGGATTGCTCATCGAAATTTCAAATTATATTTTTACTGTTCATATAATATAGTATATTTTTTCCTGAAGTGCGGGGCCCCAGAATCTGGCGGGGCCCCTAGGCAGTTGCCTAAAGTGCCTAATGGATAAAACGGCCCTGCCATAGGTTTGGCTTCCAAGCGGAAAACCCGTAGGCTTTTTTCAGTAAAAGTCCGATACCCACTCCGCACTAGAGCGGAAGAAGTCATTAGATGATTACTTAAATATCTTTAAAAAAATAAAGGTACTTTGCAAAGTTTCCTTCACGCGTCATCAGCTATGATATAGGGCACCAGGCCTCGTTCATATAGTCTTTGAAATCTCTCAACAACTTCAACTACAAAGAAATATATTAAAGAAACACAAACTGCCATCACTCCGATGCCAAATTCATCATGACATCGCTGCGCGTAAATTAGTGGAACATCTTATAAAATCAAGTATTTAAGGAATTCGTAATAAAATGTTTTATGTAATAATTCATTTTATAAGCAGTGTTATGCTTGGAAGTTTAGTTGTACCTAATCATAATCCAACTGCTAGTTTTATGAGAAATATCTTTTCGCTCCACCGGTATTTGTTACTCTGTTTTCGGTTTTTGGACTTGCACGCTGAAAGCTGCAGATCGCAAACGTATTAACGCCTTTGAGATGTGGTACTGGAGAAAAATGTTCCGTATCTCTTGGACAGTATTTCGGACTAACTTATCCATATTGCGAGAACTAAAAATCTCCTCGCGGCTGTCGTCTGCGTTTCTTCGCAAGATTCTGCAATACTTCGGTCACATTGCAAGGAAAGAAAGTGGAAACCTCGAAAGGCTCATTGTGACCGGTAAAGTAGATGAAAAAAGACCTCGCGGCCAACCCAATACGTTGGTTCGATCAGATCCGCACGGCTCTAAACTCCACGGTGTATAAGGCCCTACACACCGCCAGAGAAAGGAATAGATGGAGAAACACCATAAAAATTTAAGTGATGAAGCAGGGATGTCATGACCCTCAGTACACTCAAAGGTTCAGTTGAAAACCAGCGTCAGGCAACTGCTACGGTTGTCTGACAGTATACTGAACTGAACCTATTTGGCACTACCGTGAGACACATTGTTGCTGTTTGTTTTAATTTTTTATTTTATTTTAAGTTTTATATTTTATTAATATTTCAATACTTGTTTTGTTCATTGTGTGCCAAATAAACATGTTTTCTTTCATTGAGGAATAAGATGCAAGGAGGAAATTTGGTTTTTAGTCATTCATCATCATCAACATCATCTTCTCAGCCGAAAGACGGCCACTATTAGAGATAGGCCACACCCATGTGTGGCCACAACGAATGATCCTGTGCCTCTCGCATCCATCGCGTTACGGCGACTCTCACCAGGGGTGCTATTCTCTAAGAAAACAGTCTTGAGCTCAGCGCTGGCACAGCGACGAGTCGTGAGCGCAGTACATTGAATTAACAATCCAATGTAAAGGGGCATTGGGTTGTTAATTCAATGTACTGCGCTCACGACTCGTCGCTGTGCCAGCGCTGAGCTCAAGGCTGTTTTCTTAGAGAATAGCACCCCAGGGCCTCAAGTCTGTTATTACAATAGTGTCAGAATGGACTAACATTGATTTCATAACTGTTGATTTTGACAAATTTTGGTAATCTACTAATAAAGTCATTATGACTTTCCGATGGTCAACCACTGAAACTCCATTGCATAGAAATGGCATAGAATGGTAATCTCGTACATAATGACAAATGAATATCTGCAAAAATTTTGACAGTTCCTTTGATCAGTGACCTACCATTAAGACGTCATTGCGCAATTTGTGCTTTTAATAAGCTCAACATTGTCATTCTACCACAATTCTATTACAAGACCATTGACCGATCAATGATCGATCATTATGAATTAGCAAATTACAAACTTTTAACAAAATGATAATGGGATCGAGTTGGAATGACGAATTTATAAAAATAGCAGACTTAGGCCCCAGGTCATCGGTGCACAACTTAATTTTAAAATAAATTATACTAGTATATTGCAATTAATAATAGGCAAAAAATTAAGGTTTCATTAGGTAACTGTTAAATTTTAAGTCTGATCTAGTCAGAAAAACAACATTTTTAATCATTAATCAATCTCAAAAACAGGAAATGGCTTTTCTCCACAATGGATTCCATTGTCTAACGCTTTAATGCGAATTTAATTTATAGTGACAAGTCTTTCAGTCCTTAGACCTTGTTCACAGAATTTAATTTCTCTACACGTTCCCAAGTGACAAGAAATGTTTCTTGGCACAAAAATCCACAATGCGATTAATTCTTCACATTTTCTCATTAACGTCTTAAGTTTCCAAACTGTTACCATCTGTTACAACGAATTCGCAAATCACCGAATGATCACTCCACATGAAAGAGATTTCGATCCAATTACCAGTTCATGCATAAAAACCTGGAATATTTGTGGGATGACCCATAATCTGTCGTTGCAATCGATTCTGAACCATAATCTTATTAATGTACGGTCTACATTGTTTTATCGCGCTGAGTCTAGTGATGCGACTACATTGGATAAAGGACTTTATCGATAACGATATAGCTGCTAAAGTATCGTGTGGGGCGTTAATCCCCGAAGCATGCTACAGATTTATCGCGCGCTGTTAGGAGAACCGCGTATTTATATTAAGTGGAGGAGCTGTCAGCGCCTACGCCGACGGCGCTCTGGATGGCTACATACAATAATGTAACCCATCAGGAAAAACTAGATTTTGTTAACTTTTTGGTACTAATTAATTGTTTGTAAATATTTATTACAAATAAATGCCAGTATACGTAACTCTAAAGTATTTTACCTCGACTGAAAATTTCACATAAAACTTGTTCTCGAAGATTACATCAAACTGGCACAAATATTTAAACAGAAACAAAAAATACGTCACGCACCAATGGTTTACAACTTTAAATATCTAGGGGTATAAAATGCTGAATATAAAGAACTGCAGACATTTGGTTTGATATAAATACTTGTTTTTAATTTAGATATCATAAAAACTCTGATGTGGAGCCAATTCTCGTAATGTGGCGGAATCGCGATCGAAATGATACTATATAATTCAAATACGACAAATAAGACAAAACCTAAAGTCTGATTTGTTTCGAAAATTAACTAGTTAGTGAGCTTAACAAAGCGTTTAAAACTGACATTAAGAGGCAGTTTATGTCAAAGTAAATTCAGTCAAGCGTGCACAGAGCTACCACGCTACATTAAATAGGCGGTATGTCGCGTTGCAAAATGACAAATACAGAAAATACCAATCAATCTGGAATAATTGTAGCAAAAGGCCACAGCGACACTTAACTCTTTCGGCTAGATCGTCCAACTAATAATACGCCCGCACGTGAAATGTTTTGGCTGGTGCTTTTTGTTCGCGCCGGTTATTTCAGTTTTCCAGTAGGATTTTATACAACATCAACTCTGGCCGTCTCCGCAGTGCAGCGCCAGAAAACGCTCCTGTCGACGCTTTCCGAATATTAAGCCGTGATTAAAGTTAACACAGCGATGGGCACAGCACCCAACGAACCTGAACTACACTATAAAATCGAAGTTTAAAAACGGTCCTCATAAGATAAATCATATTTGGATTAATGTGTGCTACGACCGCTTGTTTGTGAACGTTCTGTGAAGTGCAGTGAATGTGTGTCAAAGGTCTTTCGGAGTTCAGTGCAGTGGGTGTAGTAGAATATAACGGCAAACATGTCGGAGTTCTTCGGACCATGGGGCGACGACAAGGAGGAGGGCGACCACGAAACCACCATGGTGGAGGAGACTGTAGAGACCATCACCACGACCACCACGCGGAAACAGATACCTTCAGTAAGTGGACTGGATCTTCGACTAATTGGCCTTGATCGAGACCCGCGCCGCGGTTATATTTTTGCCACAAAGACGTAATTAGCTTCTGACGACAGTTGCATTTGGGATCAGATGAAAGGACAAATGTCACTAGAGCATGACATCTTTTAATTCCAAAATCACCTTGTTAACAAATGAGAGAGACGGTGGACGGCGACATATATATTTTTATTGCGTCTCGCCTGTATCATTGTTAGAGGTGTTTATTTTGGACAAGCCCAGAGCGCGGGTGTCACGGGCGCTGTCAATGTAGAATCCCCCTGATATAAACCAGCTCTCGGACCAAGGTGAAGGCGAGTTCCACCGTCAACTGTCACCGCTCTTATAAATCAACTGACGCACTGGTCTAAAATTACATCATTTTGGCTTCACGACCTGCAAAAAGAAATAAAAAGTCACTCTTAATTTTGCACCGTTAAGTGCAAATTAATTATTTCTAGGAAATCTGAAAACAACGTTGTACAGCGAAAGACCTATTAGTCCACGTCAGTAGGACGTCAGTCCAAAAAAATTAAGGTGAAAATAAAACGAAGAAACTTTTGATGTTTAGCAGGTTTATGATAATTTGTGGCAAAAAATATATTTTGCTTAGTTCATAAATTCTCGTGCATTCAGCTCTAGCTATAACTATAGATAAGAGACTTGACTGCACTATATTTTTTTTATTTTTTATACATAGCCGAAAATATGTTTTATTTAATAGAGCAAGTACTTATATTTGGCGCAGGCCTCTAAGAAATTATTGCTGTATTTTAATGTTTTCTTGTTTATGGCCCATGTAACGTAAGTGTCTCGTGAACAGCTAATTAGGATGGCCGGCGACCTTTTGTGTTGACACTAATTTATACACGTACGTTACGCAAACGTCTTTTTATCTAAAGTCTGGCTACTAAGGACCCTGTTCTCGTGTGTTTTCCTGATATTAAATGGGTCGTATAATGCCACACTGGCCAAGCGTAGAAAGCTACACCAATTTCCGTTGTTGTTCCTCAATCTTATATTTATTTTTATTGCCCGATCTAGTTATTTAGCTACTCCGGGCAAAGATAATTTTCGCCGCAATTTTCATACACAAAACCATGTAAGTCATGAGTCCTATGTCTTAAATATTTTCACTATCCAACCTGAAGTTGGTTGGAAGGTGGCACATAAAAACGTCAACCTACCAACTTAGGTGTGGATGGATAATGGCTAGGTTGGAAGATAGAAATAAGTCAATTTTGCCGCCCCTCATTTTTTGGCGCTCTTGGCAAATGCCCGGCTCGCCCCCTTTAGATCGGGCCCTGAAGTGATATTCTCATCAGAATATCAAAAACATCGATATTTTGATCGCACATTCTAAGAAGTGCAGTGAAAAAAATCGATAAAGCGGTTCCAAATATGACTTCCATAACAAACATTGTAAGTTCAGGATGTTGATGTGGTAACACAAAATGTCGACCCACTATAAAATGACGATGTGTGGACCCAGAGTCGTGTACTAAGAGTCAAGACAATGTGCAACACGTCAACATAATACGCCTGTGCAGTGAATGGCCTTTTGTTTGGGAACAATGGAGCATTTTGTAATTGGAAATGCTCATGTCTTCACAGAAATGAAGAAATTATGATGCGCCGTGCCTTTTTGTCGTGGCGATGTAAAATGTTGTGGAATTGATGTATTGTTTGCGATTTCACTTTATGGGTGTGCTTTGTGACAGTGAAAATGGCTTTCAACCGTTTGTTTTCAATATTAGAAAGTTCCAAACTAGTTTTTGCTTTTCCTCCGAGCGCAAAAGGGATATCTTTTACGTCGACAAAACATAATTTGAATCCAATGACTGAATTTAGAAGATTTTTTTCTTTCTCTTTATATACCTCTCCTTAGTGCACTCGAAATTATTTTACATTTTCTAATTTTGGTCGGCGTACTAACAGTGTTTAATTTAGAAAAGCCAGTGTAAACAATAGGCATGATTCATTGCAACCACTGCTCCACATACTGAAATATTGGCTTCCTTGAGACAATGTTGGAGCCTGCAACTGTAAATCAGGTAGGCTGTAATGTTTAAATCGTTATATTTCGACGCATACTATACGTACGTAATTACAGAACATGATAACATGATCTATTCTTGAAAGCAGGAAAAATAATACAAGTATTTCATTTTTCGTTCTTTCTTTCACCTTATTAATTTAAAGACTTAACAATACCACAGATCACTGTAGTATTGATTGAAAGAGTTACCGTGACCCTGGAGCAAAAAGGCAACAGAAAGATCACAAGTGGGTTTTAGTCAGTAGAAGTTTGACACTCCTTCTTGCTCCACCCAGAACGAGAGAAGTTATTTCATTTTTTCCCACCTCGTAGTCAGTGGATGTTACACATCAGTTACTGTTTACGTCTAGCGTATTAGACTACCTGACCCAGTTCAAAAGGCAGAAAAATGCCATAATCGTTCATGCTGTCTGTCGTCCCATTAATCTTAGGGCTTCTGTGGCTACTGTATCTGTGTAGAACTTGTTCGTCGATCACTCCATTCATCTCAGTCCATTTACTTTTTCTTTAACGCTTCAGTAAAGCAGTGACAGCACTTAACTGTTAGATAAGGATACTATCTGCTAGCTATTCGTTCGTGATACCTGAGAGAGCTTACCCAAGTTGATGATCTACAATTGTTAACGCTAATCGAAAACTTCAAATGTGAATGACATCATCTCAACGTTAAGTCACGTGGTCTGTGGTCAGAACAAAAGAATCGGAGACGTTACCGACTGTAGAAAAGAGATTCGAAACGCAACGGTCGTCACTTGGCTAGGCCTGCAATTCTATTAGTACGAAGTGATAGGGCGAATCAGTCCTATAGACAACCTAACCTCTTTCAAAATATGCCATTTCACATTTTTTAACTATAACCCTGCCTAAATTTTATTATGAAAATAACTTTAAACCACTTTAGTCTATCTTTATGTAAATTAGTAAGTTATTCTGTATGGTAGTCTATTGTCATCAGCATCTTTTCAGCCGAAAGACGTCCACTGTTGGACATAGGCCTCCCCCAAGCGTCGCCACAACATCCGGTCCTGTGCGTCTCGCTTCCATTATTTGTGAAAAAAGTTTATTATTATTATTAAAAGTATGAGTACAGAATGAATAAGTTTCTCATGTTACATGTATTGGATCACAATGAAAGTGTATGAGATGAGGAAGCCCATTGTGTAATTGCTATAATAATTACAACAACAATGGATTCTCATAAGAAACATCATCTTTCAGATTTGAAATCACACCACGCAATCTTTCTAACGGCTGCTTAGATTAAATCAAAACAGTGTAAGATAGGTGACTCGCCTCTAGCGCGTGGACCGCTCTAAAATCAAGTCTTTATTTCACTCAGTCACAATATACGGGCGTATTACGCAAAAAAGTTATTATTTTTTGTTATAATTGGGGTAAAGGTTATCAAAATGCCTTCATGTACTTTTAAGCGTCGTACAAATCATACAAAAAACAAATCACATGGAATCACATTTCCACATTTCATTCGTGCATGTAGATGTGCACAAAGTCCAGGCTTTATGATTGTAATGTTAGTGCGCTATGACCACAGAATTAAGATTTCCAGGACTTAATTGAGATTATTCCGCACTAAATGTTTAGGTAACCCACTTAACAGTAAACAAACGATCAATAAGGTGTTTTCACGAAATTCGCCATAAAAACTAGACGTTGAAAACTTTTGTACAAACATAAAACGCTGTAAGTGACCCGGATAAATGTTTTCACGTCAAAGAGTCACGTTCACAAACTGCCGATAAAATAATACTTATAAAGACAGAACTACACTGCTCACACGTGTGCCACACAAGCCGATCTGAGCACATCGGTATCCACACATTTTATATGGAAACTAGACTTGTAGAGCTACACTTGATACACGCCACGGGACGCCACGCTACGCCACGCGACGTCGTTCAACGCACAAATCAGGCGTGTTACACGTTTGCGCCGGTCTAATGTAGTTCTAGATTAATGCTAGAAATGCGCAGTGTAGCTGTGCGAACGTGTGCCACACATACTGATCTGGGCGCGTCGGTCTCCATACATCTTATATGGAAAGCATCAGGCAACGGCGTTCTCGCCGCCGCCGCCGCCGGGATTCTGATCCCGATTTCCGGCCACCGTAGGCGCGGTTTTGCGGACAGTGAACAATGGGTAGCTCGCTGTCCGGCCGACCGGTAACTGTCCGGACCAAGCCCAAGTCGTCGACGGCGCGCACTGTTCCCGCGCGCCTCAAGGAGTTGTCAGCAACAGCAGGGACCCAGCTGGGTCGAAGCCTATTGGGGACAGGGTTATCCGAAAGGGCGCTCGAGCCCCGGTATAAAGGCTAGAAGGAACGGGGTGGGTCTTTTAGTCAATAAGAGTCTGACACTATCTCCCGCTCCGCCCAAGAGCGGGGGTTGTCATTGGATGTTTTTTCCCACCTTAAAAAAAAAAATCTTATATGGAAACTAGACTTGTAGAGCTACACTTCATCCACGCCACGCGTTCGTTCTACGTACAAATCATTCGTGTTACATGTTTGCGCCGGTCTAATGTAGTTCTAGCTTAAGCATCAGAACAGTGAAGAAAGCACCTAGTTTGTAAAACAAAAATCTGTGAAGTATCAGTGAGGTCGATGAACTTGACTGGGTGAGTTGTGTTTACATCCGAACTTAGGGATGACGTGAGTTACAGACTGATTGGCTTATTCCGAAGCTTCGGAGATGAGTTCAGAGCTGAATATCTTGTCTGTTGTTAGTTTTGGATGCGTCTTATTCTTAGTGCGTTCGGGTATTTCTACACGTCTTTGCTTGTGGTTTCATCAGATGCGTGTAGTTCTAGGATTGTATTTGATTTAAATCTGATCGAACGTAAATCTGCATTTGAAACCGAAAAGTTTCATAATAACCTCAATTCATAGTTAGATTGTATTTGAGACTTACAGGGGTGGCCTAAACCGTAACTTTAGTTAAGGAGTAATTAGTATTTAATTTCTCAAATTACTAATATTTTTAATTTTATCGTACGATAAACTCTCTATAGTCTGTCTAATAAGTCAACCGACTTGGGAATTTTCCGTAATATTTAATCATTTAAAAAATACTTATATTCGATACTTTTCATAAGGTTCTTCTGTTAGTAAACAATGATCTCTATCTCTTAATCAACCTTGACTATTGAACCCGTGTTGACCACATCAGATTTCTCAAGTCGTTTAACTTATTAGATAGACTCTACATTATTATTTTATTTATATTATTGAACGTAAAATGAAAAGTTAACTAATATTTTTCTGATCAAGTTGTTGCGGGGTAGAGAGAACTTCCAAAGCGTCCCTGCCACTTAAAGCCGCCTCTGGAGATCCATTTATTAAAATCCATCCCGATAGGCGGTCGAACAGGGCTTAGACCTTTGGAAGAACTATTTGCGTGATGTAGCCTCTTTAATAATGATGAAAATCATAATAAGCGTTAATGTTGTAAATAAAATTGAATAGCTATAATTACGCGAGCGCTTTCGTAGCAGCCAGCGCGTAGCGTATTTAAAGATTCTGGTTGCTACGATGACGAAAAATAACTGTTGAAATGAAAAGAATTCCTAATTCAAAAATCTTTGCTTGAAGCGAACTTTTGCATTTGGTCTTGTTCAGACCTACCCGCAAACTCAACTTCAAAATTATTTATAAAACGTCCGAAGCCAGCACACGGTTCCAATTAGTCGTTTCCTATTGAGAAAAACCAGCTAGAAATAACATGGTCACTCTTTTTAAAAAAAGAACATTGTTTCTACAATATTAATAGTTTTTTTTTTCTTTTTTAATTTAGTTTAATTGTCCAAAGCAAAAACCAAATCACCTTTGCAATTTATAGGTGCTAGCCCCGTAAGAAAAGCGTAGCAATTGAGTAGAAGTTTGTAGGTACTTATAGGGGGCATTGTGGGCTGAGACTTTTTTTTTGTAATAGTCACCGCGGTCCTGGATCTCAAAGGTAGTGAAGGAACATGCTTGGGTTTTAATCAGTAAAGATACAATCTGGCACTCTCGTCGTACTCAAAGCGAGATAAGCTATTGATGGTTTCCCATACCCATGTAAACACCCGCGTAGTAAAAAGTAGTAAATACCGTTACATTTAGCCTCATACATTGGGACCCGCTTGGACGAACAAAAACCGGTCAAGATACCTCCAGTCTCCACCATATGAAACCAACCACTTCTGGATTTTTCATTAACACAATGCAGGCAACTGATTACGAACCCATTGTTGCCACTACTGCTCTTCTAATATTATAAAGATGTAAAGGTTGTTTTTAGTTTTGTTTGTAGCAGGTAATCTCTGAAAGTACTGGTCCGTGCCGTGCGGCTTGTTTGAAAAATAAAATTTCTCTCTCTTTTGCCTAGCCTTGTCCCTTTATTTGGGGTCGGCTCTCCTCGTACCGCGGCGCCAGGACGCTCGGTCCCGGGTTGTCTGTCTCTATCTAGTTGTGCCCGCTTGGTATCCCTATTTACGGTTGTCCACCACGTAGAAAGTGGTCTCCCTTTGCCTCTCTTTTTATTAGGAATGGCTATAGCTCTTTGAACGCAATAGTCGCTGTCTCGCCTCATCACATGTCCAAACCACCTCATACGACTCTCAGTCATCTTTTCTGTTATGGGTGCTATTTTGAACGAGCCTCTTATGTACTCATTTCTCACTTTATCAAGTCTTGTAACTCCCGCTGACCACCTGAGCATCTTCATCTCTGCTGTGTGCATTCTTTGTTCATGTTTCTGTAAGGCAGCCCAGCACTCGGATCCATACATCATAGCAGGCCTCACCGTGGTTTTGTACACTCTACCTTTTAGTTGTATGGGCATTCGGTTGTCACATAATACGCCAGTCAGTGCTCTCCACCTTAACCAAGCTGCGTTGATTCTGTGCGCCACATCCGAGTCTATGCTGGCATCTGCTGTTACCATCGATCCGAGGTATTTGAACCGATCCACTTTCGGCACTGGATGTCCTTCGATGAAGATCTCTGCGTTGGGTGCCTGCTGGCCGCCGAAGTTGCATCTTTCGTCGTTTGAAAAATAAAATTTAAAAACGTTTTAATTCGTTACCATTTATTATGACTTAGGGGCCCCTTGCTAGAATTTGTTACAGGGCCCGAGCTAGCTTAATCGCCACTGCAAATAAAAGCGAACGTTGTTGAAACAAATTAACTACTAAAATAGCCAAATAAATTGTAGCAAACAGTCCGAATTAAACGCGCATTTACGTCCGAATGTCCTTTACCGGCCTGCATTGAATCTGAGTAAGTGATGTTCAATTTATTATTGTTTGAAACGGGCTCAGACATCTTTCAAGGGTAATTCTATTGATGTTTTGTTCTAAATCTGGATTAATCAATATTAAATTAGCTCGTTCTAACACTGGTAAGACTTCGTGAAACCTAGTTATACACATAACACGTTTTAGAAACATTAATAGTGCGTACAGTTTAGGAATAGCATTCCTTGCAGGAGTGTGTGTTTCTTGATAGTTACCCTGCGGGTCTTAATGTCAAGAGTGAATAGGTTTAGCTAAGCATACTTCATCCTCGACAACATAATCACAAGATGTGCCTGATGCACAAATCATCATTATCTCTCTCAAGGATCTGCGTAGCAGAGGCGTAGCAGTTTCGTAGCAGAGGCGTAGACGAGTCGTAGACGCAGTCGTCGAGGCTTTTTAGGGTTCCGTAGCCAAATGGCAAAAAACGGAACCCTTATAGATTCGTCATGTCTGTCTGTCTGTCTATCTGTCTGTCCGTCCTTATGTCACAGCCATTTTTGTCCGAAACTTAGTAAGTAGATGTATTCTGTGAACCGCTTTAAGATTTTCATACAAAAACAGAAAAATGTTTTGGGGGTCCCCATACTTAGAACTGAAACTCAAAAATTTTTTTTTTCTTCACTCCCATACGTGTGCGGAACTAATGGATAGGTCTTCAAAAATGATATATATTGAGGTTTCTAATATCATGTTGTTCTAAATTGAATAGTTTACGCGAGAGACACTTCCAAAGTGGTAAAATGTACCCCCCCCCCGTGTAACTTCTAAAATAAGAGAATGATAAAACTAAAAAAAATATATGATGTACATTACCATGTAAACTACCAACGAAAATTGGTTTGAACGAAATCTTGTAATTAGTTTTTTTTTTAATTTAATACGTCATAAATCTTAAAAATACACTATTATTAAAACATCGATCAAAGTTACAACGAACTACAAGAACTTTTATATTATGCTACTTGCTGCTACGGAACCCTCCATGGGCGAGTCCGACTCGCACTTGGCCGGTTTTTTCTATCTGACGCGTGACGTTTAAAAAAAACAATTCGCGAATTCACGCCAATGATAGCCCTATTTCATGTCCAGGCAATCACTGTCACTGTCAATTCCAGATTGCCTGGAAGAGATAGCGCAAAGGAGTAAGGCCGCCCGGCTGTTTCTAACGGCGGCGTACTATAAAATAAATAATAATAATAGTATTTCAGAAAATCTTCAATATTTTCTTTGATTTTCGACATTTTCGTAAAATGAGCCATCACGCGGGTTCGATGACAGCCGCCGAAAAGTGCTAATTGCCCGACAGAACAAACTAAAAGATCGCTAAATGAGCCAAATGCTAGACGAACAATACCACATTAGCTGCTTACGTATTGGCGAACTGCGCGAACATGAAAAAATTCTTTTTTTTTCCAAATATTAGCACGTAAGAATCAAAGCTGAAAAACTGAAAAAAAAAAGGTTTGATTAAGATTTTTACACTCTTCGGATTAAAACAATTAATTTATGAATATATAAAACAATTTTATTGCTCATTTTTGTCACATAAACAAGGGTACAGTAAAATGTAAAATTAAAAGTACAACTTTTTTGTTTACATCAACTGAAAACAAACAAACCAGCATCGTAACTTCAACAAAATAAAGATGAAATTCGTTTGACGAAAACATTCGAGCGTACGACGTTGTTGAATTGCGTGCAGACGAATCTAAAATAGATCCAACTGCTTCGCTTCGCCGAGATACGTACATTTTTGGAAATCAAATGAAAGCATTGCGTTTAAAAATAAAATTAAAGCAAGGTTATGTGTAAATAGAAAGCGCGGATACGAGACGTATGAATCACAAAGGTCAACTTTACGTTTGTTTGGTGATAGAGCGGTGCAAGGGTTAATAATCCCGTTTGACCGAGTCGACCTGTCCAGTTTACATTGAACGATGCAAATAGCCGCGTGAACGCAACGCCTCCAAATGAAAGCAATGTACAGCAAACTAAACAATATACACGTCCTGATGACAACATGATATCATCGAAAATCACAACAACACGTAGAAAAATCTCGCAAAATAGTATCACGTAATATCTATTTGTAATGATACGTCACAAAGAAATGTCAAAGAATTTTTCAAATAATATCTAACTACATTCTCGAACGCAAGCGTGTTCTGTTGTCAGTTCAAGGAGAACAGAGTTGTATGAGTCAGTCATGGAGTTGTATGGGATGTAAGAACAGATATTGCTAATGAAATTGCGCATACTGTTAGTGGATGAGTAAGCACGCGTCATGGCCAATAATCTCTGGCTAATTTTGCATTTCGAACGTTACTAAAGTGTATGCAGACCATAAACAATTTTATTTGGGAAGTTGTAAAGACAGCTGTGTTACGTTTTTTTTTTTTTAATAGTGTTTTTAGTTCATGTTGGGCTTAAAAAAATGAGGCCAGTAGATGCTTTATGCCGCCGAGATCCCGATCCCGATTTCCGGCCACCGTAGGCGCGGGTTTTTGGAGGGCGGCAATAGGTAGCTCGCTGTCCGACTGTCCGGTAACCATCCGGACTGAGCCCAAGTCGTCGACGGCGCGTACTGTTCCACGCGTGTCTCAAGGGGATGGCAGTAAGCTGTAGGGGCCCAGCAGGGTCGAAGCCTACTGGGGTCAAGGGTTTGTTTCTAAAAGGATAGCTCGGTTCTGGTATAAAAGGCAAGGAAGAAACAGGAGTGGGTTTTTAGTCAGTAAAAGTCTTTACTAACACACCTGCAATCAGACTTTTATTTTTCCACTTAAAAAAAGTAGATATACCTCATATTAGGTACTTATTCGATTTTAAATTAAAAAACTATAACAATGTGCCATTTCTTTTTCAAGTGTTAGTAGTATTTTACAAAGAAATATACAAACTATTAATAAAAACTTAATGAATAAAAATAAATTTAATCATAATAAAGCTGTTCCACAACTAGCTAATTAATACAAAAAATCCGTAACCATTTTAGTAAGACATCTCTAGACAGGTAATGAAAGTTGATGAAAAATGTTGCGTTTTATTACATCTGGAGACGATGATACTTCATCAGCTGAACATTGATAACAAAGTTAATGGCGTCTGTGGAGAAAAGAACACTTTTCAGTACCCCTTTTAGCGTTAGGGTCTTGCGGCTAAAGAGAACTTAAATTATCTATTTAAAATCTCAGGAGCAGTAACAATAGCCTAATTACGCGAATTTATGTAGCATACAATTAAATAAAAACATTACCACACGCAAACATAAACACGCAAAAACGCAAAAACTAAAGCCGTGGGAAAAAAAAAGTTAATTATACTACTTACTTAATAAATGTGCACTCACGACATGTCATGACTCCCAACCTCGCATGACTTTTCCTACTCCTATTATTGTAAATCCACACAAACAATGAAGGGAAACCTGTAACAAGTTCACATGGTAATAACAAATTCTGTACAAGTCCTGAGAACGGTGACAGATAGTTGTCTTTTGTCACGTCACGAGTGACTTGTTCGCACGACTCACGACTAGTCTGTCGAGACCTTTACGATCAGCACTACATTATTCAGTATCACGATGGCTGCGGTTGATAGATAAATAAATAAATAAATAAAAATAAATAATAAATTTATTGCAAATAACGTTTACAAAAAAGGTACATTAAGCCAACAGTAATAAGGATATTCACACAGTTCAGTGCCTAAAAATATACTAAAACTAAAATATTATTAAAGGTGCAAATAATCGTGGTTCCGATGTGCCATCTTTGTTAGTGGACCGCCCGAACTAATAAAGAAAATCTAATTTATATGTCTCTGTCCTAACTAAAAATAAATCTCCTCACGGCTGTCGTCCGAGTGTCTTCGCAAGGTTCTGCAATACTTCGGTCATATTGCAAGGAAAGACGGTGGCAACCTCAAAAGGCTAATTGTGACCCGTAAAGTGGATGGGAAAAGGCCTCGCGGGCGCAGCCCAATACGTTGGTCCGACCAGATCCACACCGCTCTTGACTCTACGATGCAGCGATGTACAAAACCCTTCACACCACCAGAGACAAAAACAGATGGGGGAATATTATAAGGATTAGAGTGATGAAGCAGGGAGGCCACGACCCTCAGGTCTCAGCATTGAGGGATACGACGCAAGGCGGATCCTAAATAATCGCATAAATAAAGGCTTCACTTTGAATGTATGTGTGTAAGTTTGTTAGTCCTTCACACTCTAACGGCTGAACGGATTTGGATGAAATGATACTCGCACGATACACTTTATTCCGGCAATACTGTTCCCTTGGGATAATTTTCTACTTTCACGCCGACGAAGCTACTGATAGAAGCTAGTATTATTACTAACTAGTAATTTTATATGTGCTATTCCACCAAAGACTTCATCCAGAACAAATGTACCTAGTTACTGTTTCTGAGAGAATGAACTTTCGAATGTGACAATTCTTTTAGAATGCTAGATGACGCTACGGGCCTTTCGAATCGAAGAGAGGGGTGATCGAACCGTGTATGGTCTAGTATAGGTCCATGACCATGGGGTTGGCATATCGATTTGAGATCCTATGATGGATGCCAAACTACTAATAACTTCATGCAAAAATCAGGCATGATAGGGACCGGGCTCCTCTTGAAAAATAATTCTAGATATCGACGGTGAAGTACCAAATACCAATACCTTCTGACTGACACTTTTCGAGAAAATTACTTTTTAGCGCTTATAATTTAAACGTGGGTTTCCGCATGTTTTAGTGAAATCTCCGAAGCAGATAGTTAGTTGCAAATTCATCAAGATAATTCTGGAAACACTTCCTAACTAAAGCAACATGTCAATTTATAGTAGGTATTACCTCCTAACATTTTTGGAACAGGAAATTTTTAATTCGACAGGGAGGAGTTATTGGCACTTCGCCGTCGATATGCCATTATATGCTTTCATATACCAGATATTTTCAATACCGGTATCACTAGTTCAATAACGACATAAAAAAAAAAAACTAATAAAATACTCAGCTGATTACGGTATTACGGGACCCGGTACCGGTATTGAAAGCCTAATAGAGAGAGAGAGAGAGCCTTGCATACACGATCCGATATTGTCCGTTCAATTCGCGGATTGCGCTTTCTCCCACTTCTTGTAGACCTTGATATTTACAGAACACTTGAAGAAGTTAGATTAAGTACTTTCTTTGATAAAACTACAAACAGAACGTGTAATATTTTATAATTTATGCGGACGCCAACGTTTTCTTAGTGTTTAGCGTAATGGCGCGTAAGCCGCGCGAACGCCTTTTAAGTAACTGTTAGTGCAAGTTATAACGGCTGGTTTTCAATATCACTAATACGATACCAGAATTTTCGAGATCAGTGCTACTGGATAATTTCCTATCCTCACCTATAAAAAATTCAGACTTTTACCACAGCCATATAAATTATGGCAGTCTTGTTCATATAATTACAAACTAAGTGCAAATTATTCACACTGAAATTAATTACTAATGAGTTATAGAAGTGCAGGTTTGCCAAATTCTTATTTACTAATGTGGTGTGAGCAAATTGCGGGAAGAAACAAGGCTGGAATATAAATCAAGTGCAGGAAGAAGATATGAATATTACGAATAAGTAGCAAATTGTCACGTGCTCCGACTTTTATTAGATATTATGATTATGATTGTCAGGAAATGCCAAGTCGAGATGGCTTATCCGGATTTCGTACGTGTCTTTGTGCGATTTTCCGGTTCGTTGCCAGAAAGGGACGGGAAAGAAACAAAATTATCTTTGTTTGGTAGATTTAATTTAGTTTTAATTCCCTTCCGTTCTCTTTCCATTTTCGTCTGCACAGTACTATTTGTTTATTGATTGTTAAATACTTACCATTTTTTTTAAAGTGGATAATTATTAAATGACAATCCTGTATTAGAGCGAGAGGAGGTGTCAGACATTTACTGACTAAAACTCACCTAGATACGTTCTTTCATTCGTCCTTTGCGTTCTATTTAAGACCACGGTAACTCTGACGAAACCTCTGCTAGTTTTAAAGAAATAAGCCGGACGGTTTTAAAGGAATAGAAAGAACTACAAGACTCAAGAAAGAACTAGTGAATAAGCTCTTAATAAATTAGTGTCATTCACCACCATCTACGATTGCATTACAGCTTATCATTCAGGTCAGATCATAGTCAAATCTGTTTTTTTTTTTTAACATTGAAAAAAATGCTCAAATTGCGTTCTAGACTTTTGTCTCTTGTTCCCGCACACTTTGCAGGCCACCGCACAACAGCCAAATTTATCAGTGTACGTACTATTAGCTCAGATATTATGCGTGTTTTTCATAGAAGTAATCAATTAAAATTAACATTGTACTGCTTTAGTTGTGTACAAATAAACAATGCCGACAATTTAATGTGGTAAATTATTCGAGATTAGATTTATGGTAGGAGAGGACCAGTGCCAAGGAAAATGAATTAGAGACAATGACTTCCTGTCTAGGTACCTACAGGCGATTTATAATAGGGCGTCTTTGAATCTGAAGTAAGGTGAGAAAATGCATTCACATTGCTTGCTGTTCTACGAACAATGTGAATGGGGCCGAAAGGTTTTGTGGTCAAGAGGCAGCATAGGAAGGCCAGTCACAAGACCCATATGACCTGGTGAGGATCGCGGAAATCTGAAGAATACGAAAGGTACAAAACTGGACGTTGCACTTGGAAGCAAGTTTGCAGCTTTGGATGTTTTACTTAGTCGTAAATGTAGTGTGATGATGAAACGTAGCTGTGATGATGCCAAGGATACAAAATAAGGATCCTTATCCAGTCCTTTTATAGAGTTTTCTCTTCTAGGTATCTTGTAATTGCCCTGTGCAATAAGACCGCCTATTGTACATTTATTTTTGTTAAATGTTATTCTTTAATAAGTTAAGGTGTGCAATAAAGATGTATAATAATAATATCTTATGCAGCCAATCGATCATCTATCCAAACGTGCTAAAAACGATATTTCAAAATAGGATACCTACTTTAGGACCTTGGGAGACGTTTACGCAAACGTATGCGTTTACGTTTGGTGCTGTAATAAAGTCTCTACTTCACAGGTTTCTCAGAACTCCCAACTGTTTGATGATTCAAATGATCGCTAAATGTTGGCAGCAAATATCTATGACTCAAGTTATGTCATATTTTCACACTTTTCTTTGGCATCGCTAACAGAGAGAGTTGGAGATTTTTATCTTGCTTTGAAGTGCAGTGTGAATTTACACAACACTCCCAAACAAAAATATTGCAATAGTTCATTATTTCTACTAGAATATGTAACAGTATTTGTAACTTTTACTTTTTCGGAACGTTTTAAAAATAAAGAACTGTCATAGACTAGTCTAACTTCCGAATTCAAACCACGAACACAAAGAGTCTTTCGAAAACTCCACTTTCTTGCGTCTGATTTTCTTAAAACTTTCTCCAGATGTATTTTGAGCAGAATAGCTGATAGTCGTAAAAATGGTAAAATATGCGGTTGTATTTCGGCTGCATCGGTCAAGCGCTGTCCAAGGGCGATGCGACGCCACGATTGCGTCAATCGGAAAATGGGCCAAACCTACGTCGTGTATGCTACTGGCACGATGGTGTCGACGCCGGATGTCGAAGACTTCGTAATTTCGTATGTTCGATTTATGAAATTTGAATTTAAATGCGTTCGAATTGTTTGTGTTATGGAGTCTGAAAGAAATATGCTGCGGTTGGATACGATTAGGGTCACGGGGGAATTTCTAAAAAATAAATCAGTGGTCCTAGATCGCTAAAAGCCAACTGCAAGAACATAAATAATCGAGTTTTAGCCAGTAAAAGTCTGATACACCCTCACGCTTTATCCTAGTGAAGGAAAAGTCATTAGATGATTTCCCATTTCCTCAAAAAAGCGGTTAGATGAGATACGATCTTAATACAGAGGCCTTCGATTTTAAAACTAGGCGTTTTGTCCAGTGATAAAATCAAAAAATCGAAGTATTTAAGTAGATCACTGACCAGTAGCAATTGTTGATTAAGATACGAGATATAATTCATGACCTCATGATGAAAGCAATAAATGAGGCATGAGGCAATAGAGTTGTTGAAGGCACATGTAGCATTATTAATTTTCGTATTTCGTTCGACTGACACAATTAAATTAAATAACATAATATTAATCTATACCACCTGAACGCCTTCTTTCATTTGAATTTAAATATTTTGAATAGAGCATCAAAGCATTATGTTTTAACTAGGTAGATAGATATACAACATTCGTTTTAGTATATATATGCAAAACCCAAAACACGTGTCTAGTATTTTTATGTAAAGAATCTAAGTACAAAATTTCATAATTGCATCATGAAAAATCACAAGGTTAGAGCTTGTTATGTCAGCAAAAATACATAGTCACCGGGCCATCTAGGCAACTGAGAGGTGGTTTTGACCTACCGTGACCTGTGTTATACTTAATGTCAGTGGTGTCCAACTTAATATGACCTTTTTAATATTTTCTTTTTTTCTTTATTTGTTTTTGAAAAAAATATAACATGGTGTAAAAACTATTGAAATCCATTCAGTTACAGTTCTGAACAAATTATATTCAGGTTTCGCGTAAACTAAAAATAATGTTGTATTATTTATTTATTTAACTATTTATGTACACACTAAATTAACAAAAAAAGTTAATAAATAAGAAATTGTGCATAAATTATTGCAGTATATAAAATTTTTAACTCCTATTTTTGCACTTCCTACTGATGATAAACATAAATAATATATTCCCGGCATAAAGTTTTAAGCCCACCTAGACCCAGTTGTGACTAGGAAATGAGTCAAAATATTATTGTTGAGGTGTGGGCGTATCTTGCGACCTTCGCGCATATCGCGACCAACACAAGGAATGTCCACAACTACACAGTCCAGTCCACTTTATTATATTGCAGATATAAATATCTAATCGTCTCGAAATAGATTAACTACTTGGAATTCGTTCTAAGGATGATTTATTTATTGTTTAGATTCACGAATTCACGCATCTACGATATTTTTAGAAACAACCTGGAAAAAGAAAGGAATAGTAATAAAACCAGGAAATAAAATTTAAAACTGTAGTAAAACGTCCGATTTCCAATTCATTCTATTGGTTCTTTTATCGGTTTTAACGACCTTTGAATTGTTTAATTTAGTTTTCGTTATTTCTTTGTGGTGCTAAATTCATTCCAGAAATCACATACATTGAACATACTAAGCTTCCGTCTCGCCACGTGCTTATGACGTCACGTCGTGTGCTTCTCATATAAATACTACAAATATTTGGATTGGTACAATATGTCTTGGCGAAATTAATTGCATAACTATTATAGTGCCAAATATGTCACACATGTGCAGCCAAGTAACGCAGTCTTCGATCAATGTTGATTGAAGAATGTAGACGTATCGGCGTGTAATTGTACACGCCCATACGAATTATACTCGTAGGTACGTAACACTTCTAAGATGTTGAGACTTTAAAAAAATCATTATTTGGAAAAATGCTGGTTTCGTCAGATATTGACTAAAAATAGGTAGACAAAAATTGAGCTGCACCTACGGGAATGTTCAAAATAACACTTTTCTTTCTCTTTTTCTCCGTGACCCTGGAATGCAAAGAGTAATAAAAAAAACACAAGTGAGCTATAATAAGTCTTCTTCTTTTGCATCGATGATAAACTCGTTAAACGGTTTGAGCCCAGTAAATGGCTACGTTAACTGCATCGGTGGAACTCAATCCTCCAAGGTGATGAGCACTTGAGGCTTTTAAAAATCTGACATAGTGATGTGCCGTTGCTGGCAATATTACTGAGAAATGGGAATATTGCCGGGAATATTACCCAAAGTATGAATATTGGTGGGAATATTGCCTGAAGTATAAATATTGGTGGCAATATTGCCCGAAGTATGAATATTGGTGCGAATATTGCCCGAAGTATGAATATTGGTGGAAATATTGCCCGAAGTATGAATATTGGTGGCAATATTCCCATATTGTCGGCAATGGCACATTTCTAGTCTGACACGCCCTCTCGCCCAATCCAGAGTGGAAGATAAAGTTATTTGTTGATTTTCGACCATAAAAAAGGGTTAGATAACCGTAAATTGTGGAAAAATAAATAAATAACCGTACATTAATATCTCGTTTTAAACCTATAACAGTTGTTCAGATTACGTTGTTAAGTAGTAACTATAACTGAAGTAAATAAGGTTACAACTGTACCACTCGTTGCGATAAGCGTGTTTGAAGATTTAGCACAGATTGCATGGTCCTCTACAGACCTAACAACCATTACTTCACCTACATCTGTAAGTGGAGCTAATTAGTTAAGTAATTTCCGAGTAACGATACCGTATTACAACTCAAACACTTCAATGTACTAAGTACTTTGGTAACCATAGGTTAGGTCCCTACTGATATATAATTATAATAGTATGACTCTAGGATGTAAAAGACTTTTGATCTTACGGGATACTAGGTAAATTTTACTGGTTTTTGATTGCTGTTGAAATATATTACGATACTTGCTATGTTTCCTGAAATCTACAACAAGGTTTAGTGATTAGGTTAATTCTAAAGCAGGCGTGCTCCATAGGCGACTACTACATCATCGCTTATTATCAGATGAGATAGTGGTCAAGTGCAAATTTATTAATAATAGAAAAAAACGCAACGACAGAGCAGTCCAGTTGGCTAAATAGACGAATAGGATCGGACGTAGACTCATAGCAAAGTTCAGTTGAAAACCAGCGTCAGGCAACTGCTACGTAGTGGCCTGGCATGCTGAACTGGACCCATTTGGCGCAGCCGTGAGAGATACCATGTAGATATCTTTAAGTTTCTATACTATAATAATGTGTGTACCTATGTGCCAAATAAATTTATTTTCTTTCTTTCTTTCTTTAAATATTGGTCGGACAAAATTTGAGTCAAATCGACACGAGAAGAAGAAGAATAATAGAAAAAAGTTCATGCTCCCTTAACTTTCTTTTCCTTTTCAATTTCATGAATAGAACTAAAACAGTGAAATAACTTGATTTCTTTTTAATTGGTTTAATTTGGCTATACGTTATGACCCCGTAAATTAGGTTAAACATGATATTATGTCTAATTAGGACACCGCTCACACTGCCCATGGAATTTTGGGGTCAATGCTGCTGACGTCAATGACATGCGATACAATATCACATTATGTACAGAATTATGTAAACTTGTATCAGGCAACGGCGGGGCGCTCTCGGCGCCGCCGGGATTCCGTTCCCGATTTCTGGCCACCGTAGCTAGGCGCGGGCTTGCGGACAGTGAGCAATGGGTAGCTCGTTGTCCGACCGTCCGGTAACTGTCCGGATCGATCCCAAGTCGTCGACGACGCACACTGTTCTCGCGCGCCTCATGGAGTTGTCAGCAACAGTACAGGTCCAGCTGTGTCGAAGCGTCCGGGGCCAAGGTTAGTCTCGAAAGACAACTTGAGCCCCGGTATGAAGGCCTGAAGGAACGGGGAGGGTTTTTAGTCAGTAAGATTCTGATACTATCACGCGCTCCGTCCAAGAGCGGTGTTGTCATTGATGATTTTCCCACCATAAAAAAAACCTCACCCGGTCCACCTTGTGGAAGTAATAGCTTCGACTTCATTAGTGAAAAAAAATTATTTTATCCAACTAGTTTCTGCAGTGCTGAAAGTAGATAGTTATCCCAAAGGAACGTGAACTCGACGTAATAAAGTAACCTACTACCTACTTACCTACCTATAGGTTTCAGTTACCTACCTATAATCCGCCTTTGTACAATGCGTTCCAAATGAGAATAGGATCGCCCGCCATGTTGTGACGTCACGATTTACTGTCAAATCAAGGAAAGAAATTTTTAAACATTAATTAATTTACGAAAAGTTTAATTTATTTTATGAACTGTGAACGAAAAAAGTTTAATCAGAATCCAGTTCTTCACATTTACTCATATCTAAGTTCTTTAATTTTGACAAAATTTCTTCGATTTGACAGTACGACGAGACGTCAAAACATAGGAATCGGTCCTATTCTCATTTGGAACGCGTAGTACTTTTTGTTGCCTGAAGATTAAATAAATAAATAAATACGGGCTATTACAAGACATTCTCTACCCGTGTACCATGTCTCATTCAAATACTTTCAGCCGTTTAGGCGTGAAGAAGTAACAAACATACCTACAAACCGCCTTTGTGACATTTGTGTGAAAATTCCACACGAAACAGTACAATGAGCCATGAAGGAACACATTACACAGCTACAAAATGTTGGCGAGTCGAACCTTTCATTCACCTACTTCTAAAAATAGGCGTCTCTCACGCAATTGTTCACGGCGCTAAGCCGATAAAACTTTTCATTTCTACTAATAATGTTCGTTTATAGGAGCAAAATGAACCGTGAGAGCGTATCGTGAAATGTGTGGAATCGATTCGACACATTTGATCGATTTACGATAGCCGTCTGTTCTAAGTAAGGCCATTGTTATCAATTTCAATACCCTTTTAATATAGTTAGCGGAGAGTTTAAGAAGTAATCTGATAAAAAAAAAATTGTCAAGTGGTTATCGAATTGCGCTATTATTAATGAATCAGTTATAATAAATAAAAAGCCTTTTCTTGCAAACTTACAATAATAAATGTTAAACTAGGTGTTAGTGCGCTTGTAAATCTATCTGTATGTTAGTGTGTTTTAATTCTATTTTATACCTAAGTACCTTAACCTTTCAATCGTGGAAATTACAGACACAATAGAAAGACAATAGGTCAAAATGCCGGCGTTTGCTTGTGGTTTCATGATTTAACTGCTAGCATAAGCATAACCTTAACTGCTAGATTTATCTTAACTTTTAAAAATATGTTTTGTATCTGCAAGAACCCCTCTACAGCTGAAGGCCTTTTCTAAAGATGTCCAGTCTACTCTAGACTGGGCTATTTACATCCAGTTTGTTCAGGTAAAACCTTTTTGATTTTGTCTAGCATCTAGCATAGGGTATCGCTTACTTTCGTTTTCCTTGGGGGCCCTGCCATGCCATTACCTTTTTCGTCCACCTGTGATCTTGAAGACGAGCAACATACCCGGCCCATTTCCACTTTAGTGTTAGGACTAATTAACCAGTTAAGTCTCCATAAATAATCTTTACACTGATGATTATGATAAGTCATTATGCAAAAAAATGTATTACAGTCTTAACGACCGAGTTGAATGGCTTTTAAATTTATAACCGCTCCTCAAGCGCGGAGGTTAGACGCCAAACTCTAAAATAATGTTGTTAAACATTTATAAATAGAAACTGGGAACGTTTAGGTATCAGGAAACGCTTGTAAATCATAGGCTTTGTTAGTGTAGGTAGAGATTTTCAGGTAGATTTGTTTAAACTGCAGACTCGTGCTAATATGGTTGAAACAAAATATTTTGTTAGTACATAAAGTGCAGTTGCTCATACGCAAGCTGTAAAGATCTCTGTTAATGAGAGAAGTGGTTTATATCGGCTTTATTGAAATAGCAGCAGCCTGCGTTTATCTTTACATATGTATAGTTTATTGTGATCGTGATATTTGCGATCGCGAGCCAAAAGATTACAGCGAGCTGAAACTTTCAGCAATCCTTTTAGATGATGAGGTGTATGCTATAGAATTTTCTACTGTTATTTTAAATATTGTAACTCTGTATTAATATACATATATTATAAAGGATTTTAGATATTTTCATAAATACTTAATAATAAAAGTTATTCTCAGAGACTTTACAAAGACGAGTTAAAAAGTCAGTCGCGCGAACGAGAAAGAGGGACGGAGTTACAGACCTACTACACCCTATAAGTTCAGTTTAGGTCATAAATTGAATCACGTTATGTGCTCGTGGTATAGCCTCAGTATTTTTTAAACCAATTCGTCAGCTTGAAGGTTCGATCGTTGAAATTAGAAGAATAATCAAGCTAAAATTTGATTCAGTTTTGATCTAGCTCTATTTTCAGCTGTGTAATTAATTACTACTCGTATATTAAGGTAGCCCAGCAGTAGGAACATTTTCAGGCTGATTCTGCTACGCTATTATGATATATTAAAATGTGTACCTAACAATAGTAATTGTGAAATATACATTTTGCGATAGCGAAACTAGTACCTACACCATGCCAACTACTCGTACATTATTTACTGAAGACGCAAGTGCGATGTTTTATTTGTTAAGTTAAAAATAGTCGGTGATAATAAGTCTCTATGTTAAAATAGCCTGTATGCTGCCTGCTCTTTAAAATATTAGAGTATTTTTAAAACTTAAAAAAACATCGGTCAAGTGCGAGTTGCACTCGCGTGCGAAGTCTTTCGAACGCATCATATTCATCTTATTCCTGATAGCTATAAGCAATGAACCACTTTCTGTTTTTTATGCTTTTCTTCAGTCTAAGAAAACGTGGAGGGGGATTGATCATTATGTCATCTATTTTCTTAAATTAAATAACCTAGAGCATATATTTTAAAAGTTAAAATTGAAAATGATTGCTTATGCTTTAAACCCTTTCTTTTGATAAGTTTTGCGAATGTTTGGAACCCTTCTTGAACTCTAGAATTTAGTCGTAATAAAATAATAAATATACGTGGAAAATATAATATAGGTATCCATTATACCTAGGCAGATTTATTTATGATTTATTAGCCCTTACCTATTTAGCATATCTAAATAACAAATGAGACTCTGTAGTCTCAACATAACTGTCTATTATTGTGTAGTATACTGAACTCTGTTATTATCATTTCCGTTACATTATCTTCATCGTAGACGTAAATGCTCTGCGCACGCGATATTGGTAACACATTGAGTTACATTTAATTCGAAAACAACAAACTGTTGCAATCAGTAGCCCCAATATACACTTCAATTGACGTTCGAAATTATCTAATATCATGAAATTGACACTTTTGTTGCAACTGGTATTCAGCGAAGGTACTTGCAGAACCGTAAATTGTGACATTGTAAATGGCGAAGCGTATACTAAGTATGTTTAGATCGTGTTACATATAATTTTACGACCTAAAATTCTCAATGAATTTAGTTAGCCAGAATAAACTAAACTCTTCAATTAGTCTTATTCATTGAACTTAGGCAATAGGTACCTATTTTGTTTGGTTTACCGGCATGTTTAAAATGTGGGTTTTACTCAGTAAAAGTCTGACACTTCGCTATATCCAGAGTGGGCCATTTGATGATGTCCTACTACCCCAAAAAAGGCAAAATTGTACGTGTGTACCTGGACCATCTTGATCATTTATTTTGTTCCACTCTGTCAAGTGTCAAATCTATTTATCGGACACAGTTATAAATGATTTCATTCAAATGAACACTGTGGCTAGCATATTTCCGTTCAACTAATTTCTTTTTGTAATTTGTTTTTCCGATTTGCAAAAAGCTGTAAATAAAGGCACACAGTAGAACATAACCGGTTGGAAGTAACGGGACACCAAGTTGGTCTTGCAAAGTTAAAAATTACATGTTTGTAGGCAGATTATATTAGGATTACAGAGGTCTCCGCCAACGCTCAATTCAAACTTTATTTCAGTTTATAGAACTTAAGTGTGACTGGTTTAAATGTGACCTTGCCGTGAAGTGGAAATATTGGTGGCAAAATTGCTTGCTGTATGAATATATTGGTGGCAATATTGCTTGCTGTATAAATATATTGGTGGCAATATTGCTTGCTGTATGAATATTGGTGGCAATATTGCTTGCTGTATGAATATTGGTGGCAATATTGCCGACAATATTACCACTTCGGGCAATACTGCGGCAACAGCACATCTCTAGTCACCGGATTATTACAAACAAAACTTTCTGTAAAATGACATAAAATTGTCAATTAGGTAGGTACCTACTCATTATGACACTAATAGATTACAAAGTCTTACACATTGTTGGGTTTAATTGCATTCGAAATGATAAATGATAAACTGAACTCCTGGAGCTTTGGTTAGATTTAACAAATCCATACCGATATTACAAGATTTCCTTACAGAGTTTACAATTAGGATCTTGGATAGTGCATAATAATACGGTGACATAAATTATGCGCTATCTAAACGTTGCACACTCAAACAATTAGGTACGAAGTCGAATACGATAAAGATTTTTTGTACTAGGTTAATAAGTAGAAATATTGTGTGTGAATTTTATGCACTAGTTACGAACTATATGTCTACTTAATTAAAATATAAAAAATAAAACATAGCATTAAGTCATTGTTCGCAATTCGGTCGTGTCTACGAGTATTATATGCCTAACCCAAAAATGTGCGCCCGCCGTTACACCAATTTTAAGAAATAGCTCTCCAGAACAAGCAACACCAATTCAGAAACTCGCGTGCAGAAAAAAAGAGAGAACGAAATAAAGAGAACTGGTTGAACGAGTGTGCACTAATATGGCGGCCGTGGTCCATATCGAGGGCTGTCCTTAACGGGAATATGAGTAACTGGAGCCCAGTCCAGACATGCGAAGTTATCTGCGGCTCGTTATCATACTAGCCGCAGATAACTTCGAGAAAAAAAAAAAAACAAAAAAAAAACCCGACTGCGTAAAATAATACTTTAAATAAAAACTGAAAAGAATAATAAACAAGTTCAGTCCACAGTTCAGCAACAGTCAGGACCCACATTAGCCTTTCAATCGTGGAAATCACAGACACAATAGAAAGACAATAGGTGCGTGAACAACGTTCGCTTGGGGTTTAATGAATAATAGAATGATTTTAGTCTAGATTATTTTAATGGGTCCCGACTGTTGCTGAACTGTTGTCTCACAGTCGATATGTTGTTTTTTTTTTTTAACGGCACCTATCTAAGAACACTTGGGTTATCAAGACGAATCTAACGATATGTTAATTATAAAAATCTGTTCAGTGGTTTGGAAGATGAACAATGTTTGAGGTAATAAAGAATATTACATACATACAAACATACAAGATAAGCGCGAAAAACATAACCCTTCTTGCAGTCGGGTAATAAAAATTGAACTCTAAAAAAAATCCCTTCTTCAACCCGTTCGTGTAAAAGTTCTAAGGTAGGCACCGGACATTGACCCTACATTTGTTGACATTCTTAATTTAAAAAACGGGATTAAAGACATAAAGCTGTCTTGAATCGACATATATCGTGATCCTTTATATGATCTAAAATAATGAAAAGCAGTTCGTTGTTTGTTTTGAGTTATTATGAAAAGGTCATGTAGGTACTTTATTCCACGGTTATCTAAACCTTCTATATTAAACCTGACTAACATTTGGAAAGGTCAGCACAAGAAATGGTCTAATGTGAACTTCACAAATAAATTAATTTTACGTTTTGTGGACGTTGGGAATAAACGTATGAAAAATCATTTTGGGGAAGTTAGAATTTGGGGAGATGGAGCATCAAAACCCCTTCGGTAGACAGAAATGATTCATGAAAATTATGAATGACCTCTTTGTATTAATTTGTTTTTATTTAACATTTTTATGTGTTTTTACATAATTCGTTTCAGTAAACCGTTTCAGTAAAACCTTCACCTTATTTGATAAATTAAACTGTGTCAATTTGTAACTGAATGCAAATGTCAGACATTTGCATGAGGAAACTTAAATAAACTATCCTCATTGTTTTATAAATAATATCTACTTATTATATATCTATTATTTACGTAGCGCATAGAATGTTAGATACCTGCTTACCTGTATCTAATTTAACCTAACCTACGGTCTCGTTTATTTTTATACAGAAATCTATTAAAACTGAGTTCTGAAATTACAATACATCTATTATCCTACATAAGCTGTGCTGTGCTATAATAGCTATAACTGTTGCCTAACGTCTCTATTTTAGCAGGACGATTCGATTTTTATCTCGCACGGGACAGGCTCTCCCGCTTTTCGGGGATTAGGTACGGGAGGCACGCGACGGAAGTGACACAGTTTCCAAAAAAAGGATAGATAGGTACCAGGAATATATTTAAACTTCATATTTACTACTTCTTTTTTTTCTGTGGGGATTATTATCCTACGACAACTCCCGCTCTTGGGCGGAGCGGGAGATAGTGTCAGACTTTTACTGACTAAAAACCCAGCCCATTCCTTCAAGCCTTCATACCGGGACTCGAATTCTCTTTCGGATAACCCTGACCCCAGTAGGCTTCGACCCGGCTGGGCCCCTGCTATTGGTGACAACTCCTTGAGGCACGCGGGAACAGTGCGCGCCGTCGACGACTTGGGCTTGGTCTTCATATTAATGTTGCTTCCGAAAGGAAAGCTCGGCCCCAGTATAAAAGGCAACGAAGGATTGGGGTGGGTTTGTTAGTCCGTAAAAGCCTGACACTATCTCCCGCTCAGGGGATGTCATCTGCATGATTTTTACCCACCGAAAAAAAACCTACATATTTATGTAGTGTCCTGCTTATTAAATACCTATCCTAATATAATATATCAAGCTGCATTCCCGAATGAGTCTTTTTCAAACGTTCCAATGAGTTTAAACATGAGTAATTAAACTTATATAGAAATATAAGTAGGTTAAGTATCTATGTCCGTTTGGATTGAGGAGCCACTTCATGATTTGTAAAGGAAACTTACCCCTTATTTAGTAGGAAAGAAAAAAAAAAATTAAAAATCTGTAATAAATCTGTTTGATACAAAATTTTCAATAATATTCATTGAGTACTTTCGGTGTTCCAGCTGGCTCCTCAGTTCAGACGTTTGGATTGAGGAGCCACTTTAAAATTGATATAACTTTGGATATGTTTTACTACAAATTTCGGGGTTTGGCCTACAAAATTATTTTCTTTCCTACTAAATAAGGGGTAAGTTTCCTTTACAAATCATGAAGTGGCTCCTCAATCCAAACGGACATAAGTATCTACCTACTTATATAAAAACTATTATATACTACCCATGAAATAAAATCCCTGCATTTTTACTCAAAACTGCATAATATCAGCACGCTTCTTCATGCTGCTGGCCCAACCAACGTCAACGGTAGATTATTATCACAGCCTGTGAGAACAACGGTGGCTGAGTGGCCAGTAGTAACGGCTTCCACGAACGACTTGTAGGTCGCTGGGTTCAAACCCAGCCAAGCGCATTACTTTGTGTAATTTATTTCGTCGTCCATTTCTCTCAAAACGGTGAAAGAAAACATCGTCAGGAACTGGCATGTCCTAGATCCAAAAAAATGGAAGACTTGTCATCCACCAACCCGCACTGGGTCAACGTGGTGGATTACGGCCCATCTCCTCTTTTAGAGAAGAAGTCTGAGACCCATCAGTGGAAAAAATATAAGACTGATCATTATGCTTACGACTGAAAAATTATGAGACTGATTACGATTAGTACTTACAACATAAAATAATATGTATATTAGTCTGCCAATCGATGTCATTAGCAAGTTCCGACCGCCAATCAACCGTCGTATAACCTCTCAATAAAATTATGTAAAGCCTTCACATAGAAAATCTCGTTCTAAACAACCCTGTTGCGATTTATAAACAAATGTAAGTAATTAACTTAAGTACGCAGGTATTATGAACTAAGTACAGTTAAAATAGACTTGATATAACTAATTTCTTGTTCTGTTTCCTGCTGCTCAACGATGTGGAAACTAGAGGGGGAACACTTAACGGTATATACCTACGGTACGTTACTAACGTATTCCTATGATACCAAGTTTTTAATGATTATTAGGTATTATAACTCTAAACCCTATAAATTACCTCCCGTAGAATCTATGATAAAAATCCAATAGGTTAAAGTAGGTTTTTGGTCATAGGCGGACTGTAAATTGCTTGACTTTGAATGGCTTAACTGTGGGAAATCATAGAGTGACTTGCTTACCATAAATAAAAATATTATAACCGTTTGGATTGCCACATCGTGCTACAACTAAGAAACTTATAGTTCAAGTACTACCTAGTTAGTGACTCTGGTACCTTATTTATATTATATTTTTTCGTGCTTTGGCCACCAAAACAAGCCTAAGGCATTAAGTCCGCCTTTGTACAGTTTTTTGTCAATCGTGATAATGACAGACACAATTGAAAGACAATAGGTGCGCGAACGCCGGCGTTCGCTTGGGGTTTAATGAATTAAAATAAAATAAATAAATAAATAAAACAGCACAGGGGCAATCTTCTTTTATTTTTGTCAGTTAAAATAGACAACATTTTGCTTAGTGTACGGCATGTACCTACTACATAAGTACGTAGCTGCCTGTTTCTGTTTTCTAAACGTTTCACTACGCAATCATCGAACTGATTGCAGAGATCATTAAATCATTTGAAAAGTTCATTAGTGGTTTCAATTAGACCACAGTCATATAACTATCTTAAGACGTGATACTGCGTAAAAACTGCATGCACGAATTGCTGCGGTTATGTAATAGGAAAAATAATGCAATCGCGTGTCCATGTGAGTTCAGCCTATACGATCGATATTGCGATATAAAACTAATGAGCTCGACCGCTTGAAGTTCTATAGTTCTAAAATCAAATGAACGCGACGCAATGAAGGAAGCAGTCTGTCAAGCCCAGAAAATATGGCGGGAACGAAAAAAAAAATTGGCGCCATTTTCCCGTTTTCTCTTTTTTTTTCTCGGTAGGTTTAAAACGAAGTTTGCAATCGCAACGGTACTCATCAAAGCATGACGATTATTGTTAAGCAATATTTTAATGATAAAATCTTGCGTTTCACTGACCCTTATTTCGTTATTGTTCTAGTTTTAAATGTTGGATGACAAGAATGTAACTCATTCCCAAACTAGTTAACACGAACGTTACCTAACTAATTACTACTAACAATCCAATAATTAGACGTTAAAAGAAAATACGAATAGGAACCTAATTAAACAAAAACTCTACAATAATATGCAAAAGCAGTGATAAGCTTGTCTTATCATAATTAACCTCCTTCGTTTCTTGTTTCTTTTATTACTGGAAATCGCTTCAAAATCCGTTGCATGGTTTTGTAGAAGTTAGCGATTAAAAAACACAGACGAGGAAAGCGACTTTGGATTATATTATGTGGTGATAACGACTAATCCGACAGTTTATCTATAAAATACTCTTCTACGCAATACGAATGCTCTTAGGCCAGAGTAACACTATCTTGTAAATCAGAGATGCACCACGAATACTTATTATTTACGGCCAGTTCGTCCTTTCACCAGCACGAAATGAAGAGGATCCCACAGCAATTAGTATGGCATGGCGCACTGCGCGATAGGAACATGTCGTGCACGGACACTGCATGAACAATCACAAATTAATTAGTAATTCTGCGAGCATAATTTCCGACGGAGATGCTGCGACACGGATAACGGATACGATTGAGTGTCCATTAATTTTAATATCCATTTAAATATCTAAACATAGGCTGCGACTGCGCCTCGGAAACTTCATTCTCCAGGCTTAGATTTGGCAAAAAGAATTTTTCAATACACTTCCTCGAAAACCCGCTCTTATCCCACCGCTTTTAGGTACGCAATTGACTGTTTTCCGCACTAGTGCAGAAAAGGGTGCGTACCTACACGCCTCCGCCACAGTTTTATCGAATCAGGCTCGGCGCGGGTCGACCCCATGAGGCACCGGTCAACCTCCGTTTATTAATTTCTTTGTAAGTGTATTGAAAACAGTCGTTTGATACACGTGCAAAGTCACTGCAGCCCTAGGCTCCATAACACACTCGCCTCCGATTCGTGTGAAGTGCGCCTTGATCACAATAACCAACTTTCTGCACTGGTATCAAAATGTACTATTTCTGTAATGTCCATTGTTTATCTAGTAGGTACGATGGGCCCTCAATCTTCTATGTGAGAACTGAAGGCCTAACTTAACAGTCCAATACAGGGTGTCCCGGAAATAATGGTTCAAATTTACTGATTTCTGATTTCCAATAACTAATTTGAATAGTAAGATTTTCAACTTATCTGATTTCCAATAACTAATTTGAATAGTTAAAAAAAACCGTTATGATAACCAAGATATTTTTTTTTTTCGAATTTTATCATTTTCTCTACCAGAATTAAGTATTTTTATTGTTGTCGCTGCAAATAATAACATTTTTTTGGTATAATTTTTGTGTAACATTTCTGAATAGCCTACTAATGTATATATATACATATGTTTCATCCATATGATGTCATAATACCTATTTAGAGAAATTCATCATATCACATCATAATCATTCATTTCATTTATTCGCATTATTCACTATAACTGCCTCGCGCAGCTTGAGTCCTGAGTTCGATTCTCAGTTCGGGTTTTTTTAGGTGGAAAATCATCCAATGACTACTCCCACTCTTGGACGGATCGGCAGGGCAGTGTCAGACTTTTACTGACTAAAATGTTCCTTCGTTGCCTTGCGAACCAGGACTCTAGAACCCGTGGCCCCAGTAGGCAAAGTAATACCACTGGGCTTCTCCATTAGCAGCCCGGAGATTAGAAGTTAGTGGTGTGACACACCCGTGTCTCGTACATCAGGTAAAGCAGTTAATCCTGCGCCTATCCCTCCTCGGTCGTGCCTGTTTACTGTCTCATCAGACTATGGGAGTAAAGGAACAGAGACATTACCTGTGATTGCACATACACTTGTGCACTATAATACCCCCGTGGGTACCTATACTTAACCTGTCAGATACCGTTAATTTGAGACACAATGAACGTCGGCGTTCGCTTGGGGTTTAATGAATTTGGCCACCGTGATTGAAATTCGGTCGGATTAACTCAGTTGGACTATTATACTTTGCTATTCACTATAATAGCTGGGCCCTCTCATAGAGAGAAGGCCTGAGTCCCAGCAGTTGGAACATTAAAAAAGCTGCTGATGATGATAATATCTAGTTGGTACAACAAAAACAATTCAATCTATTAGCATTCATTCATGTCATTAGAAAAAAAGAAACTCGCTGATTATTGGTTGAACATACGAGAACCGGTAACGCTGCGACAACAACCGGTAAATAAAGCACTATTTGCGCACTGCAGTAACAGGAAACAGAGCTAGCTTACACTCGTACACGTTGTTTGCAAAACAAAACATAAAAATAGAAATACAGTTGTTTGAGATTACATAGTCGAAATAAAATTATGTAAGTAACTAAAAACTGCTTACCTAAAAGTGATCTCGATTGGAACCAACTAAAAATAGTTGGTTTTGTGGAATCGGGTTTTATTAATTAAATTCCATTTTACCTAAAAATGTAGGCAATTACTCGTACTTACCTAACTATATTTTTGAAACAAAATCCTGAAAGGCTTTTTTCGAAAACCCATCATATAACCGCACATATTATTTTCACTTTCTGGGCCATATTTAAACCAAATTATAGCAGATGTATCATTTTTACATGCTGACTTATTCCTTTTCATTGGATATAAACAGATAGCTAGGTAGGTACATTAATACACAATTTTTTTTTTTTAGTTTTATTGCTAATTATATCCTCCAGATAGATGTCGTGAGCACTTGTGTGAACTATTTATCCCATAGAGTGACAAACATGTTTTCTTGCCTATTACAGTTCTATCCACATCCGACTAGAAAGTGTTGCAATCTCATGTGAATACTTAACATGAGGTGTTACAAAAGCGCGAATGTGTTATGGATCAGTGAAAACTAGATACTTCATAGCTTTTCTTAAACTTTCTCACCGTGGAAAGTCTATTTGCGTTAGCGACAGCTAAACTGTATGGGTACACACGTTACTGGCTAAAAGTTTCGCTTTGTTAATAATTACAAACTCGAATATTAGTAGTATATGTACTGTAATTTTGATTGTATTTGCAACCATATAAATAGTAGGTAATATTTAGTATGATTGTTTCTTATAGTGTAATCACTTTAGATACCTAGTAGTAATTAAATTGAAGTATAGGTTATTTTATTTCTCCTCGCATGGTTCAGGTTCCTTTTGTTGTGGGCATGGACCATCTTTAGCTTTAGGTTCCATAAACTCTTCAGGGAGATCAAATAATTTTCCTGTTTCTAAAAGTTTTACAGTTTCTCTCTCCTCCTTCGCTATTCTCGCTCTCAAAATAGCATTTTCCCTGTCACGAATTATCTTTCTTTTTGCTTCTTCTTCGCGCCATTTTTCTTCCATACACTCATACTTTTTTTGCTTTATTGCCCCATATATTATACCAGCAAATAGAAAAACATACCTTGCACCTCTTATTATTGGGGATACTGGATATGGTGGACCAAATGGTAAATAATTCATCACTACAAGTAAGTAATCAACTTTTAGTTTGGATCTGAGACTTAAAAATCATGTAAAATTATATTTAATACTCTTCGATTAATTTATTTTAGTTTTAGTAGTACTTACGTCATGAAGACTGTCATTCAAAATTTTGATTAGGTCAACATGCCTAATTTTTTTAATGTCTAAAAAGGTTATTCACCTGAGTTTTTAAAACATTCGACAGTGTAGTGTTGGGGTATTTCAAACATCTCTATCGAGTACTAGGTCAAGTGCAAACGACACTGATATTATTATTTATTTTTCATGGGAATAACATTTGTATCAGTAGGAAGGCCAGTGGCCGAATGGGCAGCTAAGAATACCGCTTGTCTCTGGTGTGGCAACCAGCAATTATAGCGGACTGGCGTGACGCCAGCGGTCGGCAGCGTCGCGTGGTCAACAGGAACAAACGTTTATCGATTCAGATCAATCACTACACTACATAGTCTGTCTTCCTGTGTAACGATTCAAAATTGCGTACTGCAGTTATCGTTTAAAAACTTTTCTAACTGGCTTACATTTGTAATTAATGAAGATCAAATCACTGAGTATGGAGATGATTTAGGTGTTGATAACAGCGACTGACGCCGGATCGCGCTCAATATATTTTTATGTAAAATTTTATAAAAGTATATTCACCGGCGCGGCGCTACATTCCCACTTTCTCTTGTTTTTGCAGTAAACATAAGATATAGGTACCTAACATGCGGTGCTAATTGCATTGTACGTTTGCTAACGACTACAAATTAATGCATTGAATGGGCCTATTGTTTTCAGAATGATCCATGATGATAGATAGTAAGCCTTCCGGGATTGTGAAAATATGCTAAATCTTGTAATTAGAGGAGAAAAACTGTGGGTCATTTGATTTTATTATCGGGTCAAGTGACTGAAATGTATAAGTTGAAGTAAATTCTTGGAGCAATCTTGCTGCTTACAGTATAGCTTATTTCGCGTTTTTGAAAGGAGGCCTATCAATCATATCATCAATCCATCTAGTATTCTTATCATTTTCATCTTTTTTATATTTTTATGTATTACCTACTTGTAACTGTAGTTACCGATGAATAAGTATTTTGTTTGATACATAAAAAGTTCACAATATTGATTAAATGAATTATTGCTCAAAGCAACCTCGAGATAACAATCTGCAACGGTATTTTGACAACGTGACGTTGAATATGTTTAAGTATTGCGCCCACGCTTGATTGAATAACACAACAATCCTTTCTATTTTTAAGCGTGAGTTTTGAGACCTTAACCTTAAAATGATTCTATTAAAACAAATCTTTAGAAACAAAATATACATATACCTACTGCAAAATTATATCAAATAACAGTTTCGTGATTAGGACATTAAGCGGCTATAATACTGAAATAGTAGTCAAGTTTATTTGATAAAATACAAGAACAAAATTAACTAGCGATCAGTGATCATTTGGAGTGTGGCATACACATACATCTCCATAGGAGTAAACAATTACCAACAAAAAAAAACAAACAACAACAAACAAACAACTTCCTTTTATGTATGTAGGTTAATACTGGTACCCAAACACTTAACTGTGTTACTTTTTAACTTACTAACTTACTCTTACTGTAAACTTTGCTTCCCGAGAGTTTCCCTGCTCGCTATAAAAGAACAGGTTGCAATAGTAATTACAGAACTAATTTGCATCTATGATGTCAGACGTCGAATCAATTATTTGCACTTCACGATCTGTTGACCTTGATAAACTTATCAGTTTCCAATTTAGTGTGTTGCATAATCAAAATAATACAATGGCTTGCAACTAGTTCACCCTGTACATAATAATGCTGTTGCCACAATGTATGCTATAATTACAAAGGTCGCGAGTTCAATAACTAGTGGGATAGGCTCGGTATGGCAAGTACACTATGTGACGTAATCATTCCATTATAGTTGAGAATATATTTAGCGAACTCGTCACGAAACAACTTGGTCGCATCAGTTGTGTGTTGTGCGGATAAACACACGATGTTGACTGTAAATAGCGGATTTGTTCTTTGTTTACAATTTTAGTTTGAGTACCTATGATATATATCATACCTATGTCGCCATGTTGTATAAAAAAAAAATTATCGCCTCATTAGATGTCATGAGCTAGCGATATGTTTACGCACAGTTGTTTAGTTCCAGTTAGTTCGCTAGATGTACCTATGTAATGATGATAAACCGTTTCCAGAGCAATGGGGACGTAATGAGTGTCATTGAGTGCCAGCCCATGACGTATTCAATAAAAACATACAAACAGCACACTTAGGAAGCAGAGTGAAATGTATGAATACTGAAACTAATTATACATATGTAAATGAATAATCAAAACAACTATGAGGATTGATTAATGATTTTATTGATCTTGTAACGTGATTTTGTTTAAGTACCTACTAATGAGTCAACTGTAACAATCATTGAATAAAAATTATATACTTCTTACTTTTTAAAGATCATATCCTACAAATATGTATTATAAACGCGAAAGTCTTTATGCATGGATAAATGGATGTATGTGTGTAACATCCATATGTATGTTACTCTTTCATCATATGTATGTTAAACTTGGTACACAGATAGATCATATCCTAGAATAGCACATAAGACACTTTTTATAGTTTTTATCCTGGGGTTATGTTCCCTTGGGTTAAGCTTCTGTTATCACGTGAGTGAAACTTCTGACAGCAGAGATAAGTACAAAACTGGTTTCAGTTATACCATAAGACTATTATAATTTGAGTGTCTTCAAGGCAAGAGTGAATAGGCTCATAAACTAGTGCATAGAAATTGCATCGTTGCTCACCATCAGATGGGATCATCGATCGTAGTCAAGCACTAGTTTATATCAATTAAAATAAAAGACTTAGATCAACTTGCATTCTGTTTCATCTTTGCTAACTTAAATACTTATAAAATCCTTCTAGGTATTAACGAGTTTCTCAAAATAATAAAACATTTTACTATTTCATAAACCACTCCGATTGAAGCTTAATTAAAAACTCATTGTGTGTAGTCATACTGCAATCGGTACTTATTGTGATAGTCGAAAGAAAGAGCCATTAATTTTGCGGTGAAGTTTCCCAGCTTGTGTTTATTAGCTCTTTGATAAGAAACCGGTATCGAATCGAATAATTATTATTTTCTCCATGCATCAATCCCTTCCCTATGACCGTAGTTGACTATTTTCTGTCTCTTTCAAACTCCAATGAATTGCTCCTGCTATTACTTAGTTCTATCTCGCTCTAACTTAAACTTCTTTTAGTGTAAAATTGACATTGGAAGAGGGCGCTTGTGACGTTGGCCGTATTTAGCATTGTTACTATAAAGTTATATTTACTTTTAAAATGTAAGAAAATGCAATTTTTTATTAGATCACTACAAAAACCTTAACAAAATAAATTTTATTGCAAAATATAAACTGTGTGCAGTGATAAAAATGTCGTCATTCATTAATTTGTGGGTGTGGTGAACGCCGAAAGTGTCTTGTCAAATAATGATGTTTTATCTTCAATTTCTCTGTTTGATTGTGTTCCTTACGTAACTTAGCCGATAATGGTTTTCACGGTTGCTGTGTGGTGCAGCTTCTATCGGAAAATAACCTCAAATAGTGCGGAACATAGTTTAGTAAAGTTAGTGCTTTGGTGTTTTTAGAAATCGTCATCGACGAAGACTACGACGATGACAACGCCTGCGAAGCTGTACGGACGAGAGCTGTCCGCCTACGACGAGGTGGACGTCGACGAGCTGCTGGCCAAGCTGTCGCAGGAAGAACTTACCATGCTGGCCAAGGAGGTTGATCCAGATGTAAGTTGATTCTTTTCATTTTACCACTCTGAACAGATATAAACTGCATAAGTTTGTCTTGTATGGCCGAAATTAAGTAAAACATCCTTTTGATAACATACTATTCTATCAACAACAAACTTGCTTTGTTGGACAATTTACAAATCTAATTAGTTTCAACCTTATCTATATCAGTCAATGAACTTTACCAAATATTGGATCAATATACTAAATTGCACTACAACCTGATTTACCTCCCATTTTTGCTAAGTGCCTAACCTACTCAATCATTTTTCATATTACAGTTGGTACTTTTCTCATATCATTTTCTACCCACATTGACAATCTGCTCAAATCATCAGACAAGTCAATTGGTATTGAAGGCCACAGCATTATGTTGAACGGTTGTAATGCCACTTACATTCACACAAATTACATGGCTCATTGTTGAACCATAGACTTCTCACAACTCACCTTGGAGGTTTTATCAGAAGTGTTTGCCTTGAAAAAATATGTTTGTTTATGACTGGATAAAGTGGAATATTTTCTTTTATCACAATTTATGAATGGATATCCCAAAGTTTGGCTTGTTTCCAACTATAAACTTTGTCCTAAGAGCTTAGTTCCTGTTTATGTATATATTTTTTTATGTTTCTGTTAGATATTGTAACAATTTTTTATTTAATTAAATTGAATGTTTTTATCAGTGCTCTGGAGATGCGGTTTCTTATTAGAACTGTCTCTGAAAAGGTTTCTGATAACATGTTTGCAAGAATAACTTAAAATTGTTAATGAATGCAAAGAGTACAAATGTTTCAAATTAACGTACAGAAATACAAATGTATGGTTTTCTCAGTAGTTAATGCATCATAAAACTTAAGTTCTAGTTACCTGTTCTAAATTATTTTACATAGCTATCAATTTGTCTTGCTTCCCTGCATTTGAGTGCTGAATGCTTCTTTGCATATATTTGAATTGCAAATTATAACAACCAGTATTTTAATTTATTAGCAATTTTTGTTCTATCAACTACAAATTTTGTGTGCCAATCTATTTTTACCTTACTGCAACAAAACTAGGGTATTGTTTTTTTTTTAGCTTGTAGCTGAACTATAAAGATAATATGACTGGAAATAATTAAATGTAACAGTGATATTATAGGTGTTTATGTTGTTTATTAATTTATGTTCTGTCTGTTTTTTGATCTGGGAAATTATCAAATTACCGCAAATTATTTTTTTCACTCCTGAAAGTGAATTTGTTCTTCTTGCTTGATCTATCCTCTAACTAAATAATGAAAAAAATAGAAGCATGCTTTTAAAAAAATCTGTTACTTTCCTAAAGCACTTGGTCTTCACTTTGATTTCTTTGTTGTTAGTAGGTACCAGTTTATTAATACTATTAAGCTTTTGTCCAGGAAAAATTTAATAGTATTAATAAAAATAATCTTGTAGCGCACCTATTTTTTTAAATCATGTATTGATACCGAACAATATTTTTAAAAGAAACTAAAAATCAGTCTGCATCAATGTCTTATCCAGTAAAGAAATAGAAATATAATAGAAATTTTTAGACCTTTTGTGAACCATATTTTAACCCTAGCAGATTACTTGTGGTACACACAGACCAAGGGCTGGGAACCACTACCATAAAGTGATATAGTTTTGCTTAGATCATCATTCTAGTTTTGTGTGCAATAAATGTACACAGAACTTGACATTATTACAATGATTTGACAATTCATGTACAAAACGACAAAGACGAGCTCAGCTTAACAATGAGTTATCTCCCAGAAAACCTTTGAGAGAGATTGTTCACATACGTGAGTAGGATCTAGTTGTCATTCTCTATTTTAGATAATGACAACTAAATCCTACTCACGTATGTGAGTTACGTTACTTCAAATTTCTTCACATAGAAATTAACTTTATCCACCATAAATTAGATCATATGGCACTCGGCAATTGCGAAGTTTCCTGTTACTAAAATATTTTTTTTACACATACCTTTTTACCTGTTTTAAAGTCTAGGTATTTACCTATAGTACTAGGTAAATACCTTGATTTTTAAAACAGGTAAAATAGAATGTCAGGTTTAATACTTAGTAAATTTAGATAAAAGTACTAAAAGTCATGCCACTGTTTAATCAATTGTTTGTAAGAATAATCAAAATTAGTTTATCACACCTGTAAAATCATTATACTAAGTATAAAATAAACAAAAAGTCCATAATTTTTGGTTCACACCAATATCAGGAGAGTATTGAAAATGGATTATGATAGTATTATCAGTAAACCAGGTTTACAGGACAGGTTCGCTATCAGAATATTGATAAAACAAATAATAATATCATTAAAAATGTGGTAAATAGCAGTATATTGTGTACAGAATATGATTCATTTTTGTATAATAATAATTCTGATTTACAAATAATGGGTGCAGCTTATTATCTCTTTGATAATTTTTATCCTCAATTTGAAAATAATAAGCTTATTTTGTTATTTAGAAATAATGAGAACGGAGACCTTTACGAGTACATTCACTATTCAGCATTGACTTTTAACATTTTAAATGTTAAGAATAGGTGATTTCAAAATAGAGAAACCTAAAATTTATGCTAAGATGTTAAAACAAACTCTCGCCTTTTTACCTCACATATTCCTTTTGCTTCAGTTTTCATAAATCTAAACTTAGATATGACAAGTGCTTTTTCAATTCAATTTAAAAAATGCTCCAGACTAATGGCTATGATGCACAATCATCACTGTGAGGCAAGGACATAAATACAGACACATTTGTGTCCAATTGGATATTATTTATAACAGGATTATTCTTGACTGATTGTTATTGTATCAAGTCCCTGACAGTGTATGGCATATATTGGCCATACCATTAGTTTACACCAAGCTAAATATCAGAATGTTTTATAAACACAAAAAAGGCAATCAATAGATGCCTTGAGCAATCTAAAAAGACTTGTCTCCTTCAGAAGAGAGGTGGGCTGTCTGGAAATAAAGCCACCATAGCCCATTTGCAAATTGTGCAATGGTTCATCAAGGACTAAGTGTGGAAACCCCGCCTCAAAGAATAGAATTCAGTCAATACTTATACAATTTCTTATCACATTCCAGGACAACTTCCTACCCCCAGACCAGCGCAACAACTATGATTGTGATAAGGGTCCCACGGGGCCTTTGAACCGCAAGAAGCTGATAGAACACATAAACAAACAGGCCCTGGAGACACCAGACCGGCCTGAAATCAAGCCCTATGTCGCAGGAGTTGTTCGTGGGAAGAAGGTATGTGATGATTACTCACTAAGAAGAGAACTTAGTCTCTGGCTCCCAGTAGTAAAGACTTGGCGGGTCCTATTATAAATAGAAAGTATTTTCAGGTGCATCCATTTTCTTGATCTTGTGTAGATACATGAATAAGATATTCAAAATATCAAGCAATAGTTTTCTGTATAGTGTATCCTGTTAAAAAAAAATTAAGGTATCACTTCCACTTTTTAGGAGAAAATATAATAAATACGATTTTAGGTGAAATAATTGAAGGTGCCCTTATAAGGGAATATTGCGTATTAACCTACCAATTCTCGCACGATGGTCTATGGGACCGACAAAACCCTCTGTGTTTTTTCTTTTATAATTGTTGCTAACATCGTTGGGTGGGTACAAAATGCGTTTATGCCAGAAGCACGTTCCGTCGCAAGACTGATGCACAATATGACTTTCAAGAAAGCAAATATATATTTAATAAACTCTTAGGAAATTTTGCAGAGAACGTTACAAAAGAATCTAACTCAGTAATTGATCGGTAAATTGATGATTGGATGGTGTATCATGTTCGCGATAATCCTTCGTTTCAGACAACATCATTTTTAGTATTTTGTTTTTCTTATCATGTTGATTTAGTGGTTATCAACATAATGTTTTCAAACTTTCGGTCTGTAAGACCGTGCGAGATTATAGGCGTCACATTTGACGGGGATACAGGAAGGTTAAAGAAAGATCTAATTGTAATTTAGCCAAGTACCTTTTCCTGTTAATCATGATTCCAATATTCTTATTGCTAAATCTAAAAACGTTAAAAATAACAACGAACTAATAAATTAATAAATTACCTATGAATCACTAGACCTCGCTATGATAGCCGAGACAGACAAAAGGCACGTAGGTTGGGTTCCGTAGTTCAAGGATTAATTACATAATTGATAAGTGTAAGTGATTACTGAATTAATTAGTTGTCACGGCGTATTGGCTGCATAGCTAATATAATGCAATACTTATACCAATGAAGGTGTAATAAACTAATACTATTATGTCATATTGTTCATGCCAGAGACAGATGCTAAGCTTCAAGATATGTGGCTATTTCTTCATTAAATGTGGACTTGTATAGAAAAATTAATATTTCATTCCTGTTTCTGACATTGACAAATAAATAAAATATGACCAAAGATGAGCTAGAGACAGTACCTAACCAAATTATAAAAATTCTTTTGTTTCTCTGTAACTTGATTTGAGCGATAAGTCGTGAATACACGACCCCAGCATTATTTATTTATTTAAGGTTTATGCACAAAAAAAATGTAAAAAGGCGGACTTAATGCCTTAAGCATTATCTGCCAGTGGACCTTAGGGTGGTGCAGAAACATAACATGGCAGGTGCAACTTAATAAATAGGCAAAACAGAAGAGAAACAATTATATACAATATATACATACATAGATACATACATATAAATAAACAATACTGTACTGAAAAACAAATCCAACACATTAGCGCGGTGATGATTGACTGCAGTTCCATGCAGCCAATATAAGGAAAAATCATGGCCTTCTTTGGCTTTACTTGGAATAAAGTGCATTGACCTTTTCCTAATATCTCTGCATGCAGAACAAATAATAAACAGTTTGCATTACGGGTAATGGCATTACCCAATAGAAAATGTAAAGGTTCGCACAGAAGTCGATTCGAGATCGCTTTATATCTTTATAACCGTTTTTTAAATTAAGAGTAGAATTCTTTAGCGGAGTCTTGTTTCCTGATAGCTACAACCTAGGCGTCTTTTAAGTCCAGAGTGAATAGGTTACTTCTAGGCAAGCATGCTCCGTTGTTGACCACTTCATCACTTACCATCAGGTGAGATGGTGGTCAAGCGCGAGCCTATGAATCATAATAATAAAAAAAAGAATGTTTATAATTTATGTAGGAGAGACAACGACCGTAAACCATAATCCGTGATCCATATTAACGTGATACGATTATGTTTTCCAGTGGATTCCGCCGCCGGTGCCGGAGAAGGTGCGCGACGCGGACGAACAGATCTCCATCGACCTCGGCGACGAGTACGAGCAGGCGCTCACAGATGCCTCGCAGGAGGAGATCATTGACCTGGCTGGTAAGTGGCATAGAATAAAATAGAAATACTTTTATTTGTGACAGACAGCACAACGGTTACAAACACAAAGTAAAAAAGAACAAATGTGCAAAATGTACTGAGCGTGCCCGCACCGAAAACTAACCAACTCAGCATTTTCTGGTTCTCGTACTCACATTATCACACGATTCTTCTTCTTCCAGTCGATTCTAAAATCTATTTTTTTACTGACCCAATACTTTTACTGCTTACTAACTTTTGCCCACGACTTCGCGAGAATATCGGTTATAGCAGACGCGAAGTCCAAGCCAGATAAAAGTAGCCTATGTATTCTTTGGGATTCAAGCTTACTTAGTACAAAATTTCATTAAAATTGGTTTAGTAGCTTAACCGTGAAAGAGTAACAAATACACAGAGCTACATTTATAAAATTAGTATAGATTACACCGGGCCACAGCATCAGCGGTGACAGCCCATAGATTGATTTGACTATTCATAGATTGATTGAGACTGGCCTGTTGGTCTAGTGGTTAGTGACCGTGACTGCTATGCCGGAGGTCGTGGGTTCGATTCCCACCCAGGACAAATGTTTGTGTGATGAGCATAATCATTTGTTCTGTGTCTGGGTGTAATTTATCTAAATTATGTATGTATTTAGAAATATATAAGTATGTTTATCAGTTGTCTTGGTACCCATAACACAAGCTCTGCTTAGCTTGGGACTAGACGGCGTTGTGTGATAGTTGTGGAAATATTATTATATTATTCACGACATTTTCCTCTGTGCCTTAGCTTGTACTTCTTACTGCCAACCTTGATGATAACTGATGTCTAAGGCACTATCACCACGGGCGTGCGATTCGCAGTAGTAACCCACTACTGCGAATCGCTCGTTCAAAAGAAACTGAATCAATCTCAAGATGACGATTATAATCGCGGCGATAATTTATAAAGAAAGATAAAAAGATAACTTGGCGACCGTTACCAGCAGGATCACAACGAATAAATAAAATAAAAAATGACGTCCATAAAAAAAAAAAAACGTGTGTGCCTCACGGCTGCGCCAAAATTGTTCATATCAGCAATGTTGCCTGGTCTTTCAATGAGCCTTTAGTGACGGAGTAAACAATTTGATGGCACTACGAGTCTACATGTTTATTACCGCGATTTTCTCGCGAGTGTTCTCATGCCTTGTCCTTTCGTAGTTAGACGTCTTCTTCTTCTTCCTACCCTAGTCCCGTTTTATTTGGGGTCAGCGCAATAGGTTTTTTTCTTCCATTCTGTCCTGTCACTCGTCACGCTATCACTAACTCCCTTTTCTTTCATATCACTTCTCACACAATCCATCCATCTTTTCTTTTCTTTAGTTAGACGTCTGTTGTATAAATGATAAACTAAGTATATATTTAGCTCTGATACGTGACAACAGAATATAATAATTATAATGGGAAGCTTCGATCGTGATACTATTTAGTGACAACACTCGCCCCTTACATCACAGGTTTACTCCAAAAAAAAGGGCTATAAAAAACCACCACACCAGAATGTGTGAATAAATCTATCTACTAACACTATAATTTCATTTCACCTAAGCTCGGAAGCCATAGATATTAGGTTACTAACCCGCCGCTGTCGTTAATTCAACCAAACAAACCCAGATTATTCCAGTCCACTGGGCGGCAAGCAACAGGCTTCTTCCGTTCTGTGCCAGACCACTAAATCCCTCTTTCTCATAGGTATATAATCTATCCACCAATCAGCTATAAATTATAGTGGATTGTTGCTTATGTAAGAGAGCCGTTTAGTTATCTATCTAAAATAACCTCTGTTGGCGTATGTTTTTGATACTAAACACAAGTAAATATTCATAAATTTAAATCTTCATCTTCTTGCCCTTGTCCCATATTACTTGGGTCGGTGCACCACGTTTTTTTCTTTTGGTCTATCCTGTCAGCAGTCATGCTGTCACTGACTGCCTGTTCTGTCTTATCAATCCTCACATAATCCTTCCATCTTTCCTTTGGCCTCCCTCTCTATTCATAAATTCAAATATTGACAGAAAATGCATGCGAAGTTTACGCCACAACTTTCTGGCAGGAGTCGCCAAAACGAAATACTAGCTCGCTAACCTAGTACCACATATTGTAATACTCACCGTGCCGTCTAAATACCGTCGCTGACACGGTTACCGCCAAACGGGACGATGTTACGACAGATCTACGACACTTCTTATTATTTATGATAGCTGAAATCAGGAAATCTTCTTTTGTAATGACAATATGTTCCATCGTGATGGCCTGGCGATGGGCCAGCATTGTCTCGAGTTCATTGCAACTCGTAGATGCGAACTAAAGATTTTATTTCGCGGGATATGTCTATAAAACATTCACAGCATTTAGTATTAAAAATTACATTATTTATTGCATCGTTTCTGGAATTTGGTGAAAAAATGCATTTCGTTTCTTTGTACGCTTTATTGTGTAGTTTTATTTGTGGATTTCAGTGGCGGCAGTTTTGCCAGATAATTTATGTCTGGATACTAAAAGTAAAATGATCTGCTGTCGCAAAAAGTGTTGTAGAGTTGTCAAAACAATTATTTCTATGAATACATTTTTTATTAACAAGATAATGGTTTTAGGAAATGAGGTGAATTCTTCAATTTTATTGTCTGGCTTACCAGTCGTAGTTAGTGTTATTTTTCTGAAATGTTTTATCTGCAATACCTACTGAAAGTTGCAGAAAATGATAAATATCATTTTTTACCTTCAGTTGTCAGAGTGACCATAAATATACTAAAATGAACAGGCAAACCCAGATGCGTCTCATTTCTAAGGGCGCCTTCAAATTTGCAGCAAAGGCCTGTACGGCGGCAGCACGTTTGCCTCGCTGCCGTCGCGCTGTTTTGTTATTCAATATAAATAAAAGACGCGCGACTGCAGCGCTATACCCGCACTGCAGCTGCGCGTCAGTTCAACAACATTATCAAGCGGTTGCCACGGTACAGCACTTTGCTGCTAATTTGTAGGCGCCCTAAATCTTCTTTTGCCCTTCATACTACAATAGGCCGGCTTCACTCCTGTCAGTTATAACTACGATGTGAAATTCATTCATCAAAATAAATTATAAATCATGCATAGGAAGACTTGGCTCGCCACGCAACCGTGCTAAATTTGACGAGCTTCGTTGGCGCCGTCCTCACCTATATATTTTGACAATGTTTTACCCAATAAATATGCCTGGTCGGCTTTATGACCAACAAAGAACGGCCATTTTGTGATGTATTCGTGTGTTTTTGACATGTTATTTCTGAACATTATATTGTTGTTTTCAATGTAGTAAATAACTGAATTTGCTGTCGGAAATAGTGTTTCCCGAAATCGGTCTTGAAAGCCTGCAAGGTATTTGCCTCTCGCAGTTAAGGGTGCGTTGCGACTGAAGCATAGCCTTAGACTAGTGAAAAGTGGCAAATGTTTCCATTAAAGCATAGCGAGGACTATATTTGAGCTACCCTCCGTTTCGTGCACTTCGCTCGGCACCCAACTCCGTTCTGTTCGACTCGAGATCGCGTGTTCCTTTGTTTCGTTTGAAAGTCCGTTCAGCTTCGTTCCATATATTGTTTCCACTGATGCGGACAGGAGATTTGCGTGTAATTGAGTTTTGATACTGACACTGGGGTTTCAAGACCGATTTTGAGCAACAGTCGGAAACGGGCGGTATAAATGTCACATTCTTCCTTTGGTTTATTTTCAAAATATTTTAACATACTGTAAAAAAACTTACTATATCAAAAAGATGCAATATTGGCGTTAAGGTGTCTGCTTTCACGATCGAAAGTTTTCTTCCTTATCAAAGAGAATATAACTACGGGATGTTTATACGATAGTATCCTAATCCATTTGTGTGTGTTTGCAGCTATTCTCGGCTTCCACTCGATGATGAATCAGGATCAGTACCACGCGTCGCTGCTCAACAAGGGCCAGCCCGTCGGACTCGGCTGGGATGGCATCACTAAAGCCACCAAATCTAAGGTACACTTCCAAATATATCAACTACAACAATAATTATGATAAGTCAAAGTAATAGGGCAATTAATAAACAATTTTTTTATTTGCAAAATTCAATTATTTTTAGCTTTTAGTAAACAAAGTGAAATAAAGTTTCATATTTTCATCAACAGCATCAAATGTTTGAAGCTGCTAGTTAGAAAGAAAACTCCGATATGGAATTTGACATGGCAAAAATCATCCTCGTTTATCGCTGTTTCTATCAGTGAACTGTACCAAAATTCATTGCGTGGTTTAGATAGAGTTAACGAAGTAACAGACAGAAGAAACTAAGTTCTTAACCAACTTCTAAAAAAGAAAGTTCTAAGTTTAAAGTTAAGTTCTAAGGGTGAGTTGCACCATTTAGCTATTACGATAAAAAGCCGTTAAGAGTTGTCAAATCGTCGAATTGACCAATAGGCGGCCGTTTCACGGCTGGTAATGGTTTGGTTATCGTTATACTTAAATGGTGCAACTCACCCTTAGTATTCAGGGTTTTTTAGCAGGTCATTATTTTTATTCCTGAAGTTAATTGCAAAGTGACTTAATATTATAAACACGAACCAGATAATTTGAATCTATTAAATACCTGTCGATGTTTCTATAAAAAAAAATCATATTTTTGACATTTTATTATGTATCCATAGAAATGTCGGGCATGATTACGCATATTTATAATACCATTCGTTGTACCTGTTTCTTTAAAGTAATAATGTTTTTACGTGACTGTGTTTGCAGGTGTACCCCATGGACCCCCCCAACGACACAGACCCCGACGACACCATCACACGGGTGCAACAGAATGACCAGAAGCTCACTGATCTCAATTGGAATAATATTAAGGTAAGCTGTTTCAATTTATTGAGTGGTGTTGTGTCATGGCCGTTTAGAAAAAGACTTTTGCCCTACCGAAAATATTGGCACGCACGAGCAGAAATTGTGGAAAGAGGATTGTTACTTTGCCTTATTAGGAATTTATTGTACTTCTCTAGTTGCTAGAGTTAACTAATAATCGAAAGGTTGACTATTCATATTAGCTGGAAATATGGAAGCCATATTTCCAGCTAATATGGAAGCCATATTTCCAGCTAATATGGAAGCCATATTTCCGGCTAATATGACAAATTAGGAAATGACAGTTCCGTTTTTCCATCATTTTTCAATTTTTTTTTTCCAAACGATTGGTAGCCACCTGGATAGCTCTGTGGTTGACCTCGTTTGAGTCATGAAAGGTTTTTTTTGGAATGGAATGTGAAGATGGTTTTGCATGCCGAGCAGAAAAAGATCGAGACGAAGGAGCTCCATACTGGCACTGGGTTTGCGATGGGTCAAGAATACCTCATTCGGCCAGCTAGCTTTTGCAGTGGCTAACCTAAGCTCGCAATCAGTTCAGAGATTTCCAGATTGGCCATTGTAGTTTATGTCCTGATGGCTGATGTTCTATCGAAGAGATAAAGTGTATGACTTATTTTCTAGCAAGAAAATCGGTAATTCTGCTGGAAAATTAATTAAAAATATCAGGTCTTCTCTCCACCTGATTTATTATGAAATAGTTATGGAAATAAACCAAACCTTCAATCCGATTCCAGAACATAAGCGACGAGAAATTCGAGAAGCTATTCGAGGCAGTAAAAGGCAACACTCACCTGGAAGTGCTGTCGCTGGTGAACGTGGGCCTCAACGACCGCACGGCCGCACTGCTGGCCGACGCACTGCGCGTCAACTCCGCCCTCAGGGTCGTCAACGTCGAGACCAACTTCATCAGCCCCGCCGGCGTGCTGCAGCTCGTCAAGGCACTGCTCGCCACCAACACTGTCGAGGAGTTCCGGGCTTCCAACCAGGTAACGTGGAGACCAACTTCATCAGCCCCGCCGGCGTGCTGCAGCTCGTCAAGGCACTGCTCGCCACCAACACTGTCGAGGAGTTCCGGGCTTCCAACCAGGTAACGTGGAGACCAACTTCATCAGCCCCGCCGGCGTGCTGCAGCTCGTCAAGGCACTGCTCGCCACCAACACTGTCGAGGAGTTCCGGGCTTCCAACCAGGTAACGTGGAGACCAACTTCATCAGCCCCGCCGGCGTGCTGCAGCTCGTCAAGGCACTGCTCGCCACCAACACTGTCGAGGAGTTCCGGGCTTCCAACCAGGTAACGTGGAAACCAACTTCATCAGCCCCGCCGGCGTGCTGCAGCTTGTCAAGGCACTGCTCGCCACCAACACTGTCGAGGAGTTCCGGGCTTCCAACCAGGTAACGTGGAGACAACTTCATCAGCTCCGCCGGCGTGCTGCAGCTTGTCAAGGCACTGCTCGCCACCAACACTGTCGAGGAGTTCCGGGCTTCCAACCAGGTAACGTGGAGACCAACTTCATCAGCCCCGCCGGCGTGCTGCAGCTCGTCAAGGCACTGCTCGCCACCAACACTGTCGAGGAGTTCCGGGCTTCCAACCAGGTAACGTGGAGACCAACTTCATCAGCCCCGCCGGCGTGCTGCAGCTTGTCAAGGCACTGCTCGCCACCAACACTGTCGAGGAGTTCCGGGCTTCCAACCAGGTAACGTGGAGACAACTTCATCAGCTCCGCCGGCGTGCTGCAGCTTGTCAAGGCACTGCTCGCCACCAACACTGTCGAGGAGTTCCGGGCTTCCAACCAGGTAACGTGGAGACAACTTCATCAGCCCCGCCGGCGTGCTGCAGCTCGTCAAGGCACTGCTCGCCACCAACACTGTCGAGGAGTTCCGGGCTTCCAACCAGGTAACGTGGAGACAACTTCATCAGTCCCGCTGGCGTGCTGCAGCTCGCAGGTCCAGACACCTGTCAAAATGCTTATGTCATTTAGTTAATCCTTCGACGAGTATTTTCGTGTGTTTTACGTAACTCTAAGATATTACGAATTATAGTCTCATCACGTTAAGACAATAGTGACATACCAGTAATACAGCTTGTCGCATGTCGGCCAACCTAATGGTGGCGTGTGACCGTCCGTTCTCGATTCGTCGTCGTTCGATTTTACTCTAACTTGCTCCATATTATAATTGTGGTCAAATAAAACCCCTATATTGTTGTTGAACTGTATGGTTTGGTCCTGCAGCGGTCGCAAGTGCTGGGCAACAAGATCGAGATGGAGATCACGTCGCTGGTGGAGCAGAACCCCACGCTGCTGCGGCTCGGCCTCCACCTCGAGTACAGCGACGCGCGCCACAGGATCGCCAGCCATCTGCAGAGGAACATCGACAGAAGTGAGTGCTCCACCACACTACTACACCTACACCAGATACTGCGACCTGTTCGTTGAGGCACATGTATATGTAATGCTCAATATATTTGGTGAACTTTACATTATGATCTGTGTCGAAGGAAACAGGCAATAATAGCTTTGGAATCCTGTTTTGAAGTTCAAGTTTCATATGGGTATTTAGGTTTTAAATTATAAAAAGTTTTCTCGCCAAAACAATCTCTAAGAGCCAAGGAGAATGTGTACATATCAAGGTCTTCTGTCTATGAAAGTAACAAGACCTGACATTACGACTTCTTTTAAAATGAGCATTGCGTATCTATGCGCTAAACAACGAACAAAACTGGTATCTCTTTAGTATGTAATCAATGCGGGATATGGTGTAAAGACGATTTGGTTAGCTTTTATTTGGCTTGGGGTAGCCACAAGTATGCTCTGAATAAGAAATCCGACGAGCAGCTTCACTATTTTTCTAAACAGGAATATTTGGTACCATGAACAGCCCATATACTGAATAATAACTAGTGTTTGAAGACATGCTTCGTAAATATTAGTCAGTCTTCTTTACACTACTATCAAACTAGCAAAATAAAATATGCAATACATTAAATATATTAAAAAGATAGAAACTGAAAATGTTATGTCAGATGTTATTTTTAGATGAATATTATAATAGTTTTATTACAGGTTCTTGCGCATATTGTGAGATGATGACGTGCTTACATTTCAAATCGAATTATATGTTCCAACCATGTACAAACAACATCATCTTGCATCTACTTTATGGTCTAAAATATATTATCGCACATGTTATCTTGCATAGAACTTTCACTCTTTGCTCGGAACATTAAAGCTCACAATCGCGTACAACTATCTTAAGTGTCAAGTACCACGATTCATGGAGAATGTCACTGTAACATGATTGTATCGTCTGAAAAACATACTTTCTTGGCTAGTTCAGACACGTACAGTTAAATAATCGATATTAGTTATTTGTTGCTATGAAACATAAATATTGGAGTATTTAATATGATTAGAATGCGCTTTGCAGATACTCAGTGAGTAATGGTTTCTTTTCAGTAATCTTAAACATCTATTTAAGTTATATCACAGTCCTATAACTCGGTTTATTTGATATTTTACGTACTGACTAAAAAAATATACAAAATATAGTGGTATTTCTGCAGAAATGCCTCTATATTTGTTTTTTTCCTATCGTGACTTTCTTGAAGCCATCATAAAGTAGCCCTTATGGACAGCTGTAGTGTTTGAGCGAGCCTGCCATCCGGCACAGTAGCTAACATGAGCGGTGTGCACAGATGGCGTGCGGCGCGCTGTCGGGCGGCGCCTGCGCTATATGTCGTAAACATTCACATTTCGATTATATTCCTCAAACGTTTAGTTGTGGTGGTTGACATACTTATTGTTGTGAACACTGATACAGACAATCATAATTAAAAAAAAAAGTCATTAAACCTAAAATTCAGTTTCAAGGGTCCCTAAAAAAAAGCAAAAAAAAAGACAGAAAATTTTCAACGAATTTCTTTATGAATATAAAATATAGTAACGCACTATACACATATTTAACAGTAACTGTTCATATTGTCCCAAAATGTTAGCTAAAATAATGCTTTAAAATAAAAATAACTCAAAATGTGTAAACAACAAGCAGTATTTAATCCGCCACGACTTCTTAACACACACAAGTCCACGCCTACAAAGCACGTATGGCGCATTGTGAACAGCAGCCCATCCTCAGCTTGTATTAACAGTCAGGACACGGAAACCACCGGAGAACATCGGTACACAGAGCTCGGCTCGTGTCTAATGTGAGTTAGCCATAAAGCTGCTTGAATACTGCAGACGTCAAACGACGATCATAAAATTTAAACGAGTGTATTATAGTTACAATGTATAAACTACGAATGTTAAACTATTTTTAAAATTAAATACAGTATTCTGTGTGATTGAATATATAGTAAGTATCAAATGTTAAAACAGTACTGTACAGTTTGAATTGTAAAATTTATGAAATCATTGTGTTATCAACTAACACACAAATCTTAAATTATTCACATACATTTGTGCTAAAAGTTGGATCATGGACATTGTAAAAAGATTCCTACAAACCATCGACACACATTCAACGAGATATCGATTACCCATTAGACACAAGCTATATCGATAAACTAAATCGATTGTCGCACTCAGATTGCCGAGTGCTAAAGAAGGCTAGCGTGTCGCTGAGCATGCGTCGCCCTCGCGGCCGCCCGCCCGCCGTCGGCATCGACACTAGCTTCTTCAACATGACGCCGCCCAGCGCTGAAGCCGTCACTCCCACACAGGAAGAACCTAAACCGGTTGTCTCCGAAACCGTGGATACTGAAACATCCCTAACTGTCAAAGCAAAGGCACAACCAGACGACAGACCTACGTCCATAACAATAGGAGATGGACCATTGCTACCTGACAAACCTTTGTCAAATGGCTTGCAAGCACCAGTTGCTACTGAACTAGAAAAGCCTGTTACAGAGCTTGAAAAACCGGTAACTACCGAAAATGTACAACCTGTACCTAGCGAGAATGTCCAACCTGTACCTAGCGAGAATGTCCAACCGGTGGCAACCGAAAATGTACAACCAGTACCTTCCGAAAATGTACAACCAGTACCCTCCGAAAATGTACAACCGGTATCTACCGATGACCGTCTTACCGGCGAACCGGTGTCACCGGTAATTGAGGAAGGAAAAACAGAAGAGAGTACAGATAAAATACAGTTACCTACTGGCGAACAAGTGGAGCAATTCGTCAGGGCAGCTCCACCCGATGTTAACCCCAATCCCCACTCGTGAGTAGTGCCGAACTGATTGCAACTCACACCACACCGCGTGCCCCCCCTGTCTCTTTTATTTGTAGATGTTTATACACAGTACTATGTGAATTAGAACAATGCAAACATACAAATTTACCAATAAAATAAAAAATATCACTTATGTGCAGAAGAGGGGAATATTACTACTCTGATGAACATAGATTTGCCTGGCGTACAGGTCTCTGAACGACTGTATTTTTATGACAGCGTACCGATTTCTGTGTAACTTCAGATAATTCTCTCTCCTGTACGTCTTCCATAAGTTTAAAAGTACAGTTTGCATTTCAGTCTAAAAATATACCATGTACAACGAACGATTCTCATTAAGAAGAAACGTAATTATTTTTGTTATGTTGAAACTCAAATGAATAAGTTATTGTATGAGTTGTTGTCACTAATAAACCATTTTCATACTTCATACCTTGTTTTAAACACTTTATTTTTATATAATTTTGTTATGAAACATGCATATTAGCAAGTTTGATGTGGAAACTTCTATAATTTTTGGTATCGAATTGGATAAAAATTGTTCTAATTCACAAGACGCAACATAAAACACATGTGTGATACAGTAGTTGAGAGTACATTTGTTCCATTCCAGTACGGAAAGACCTAACGCTGCGACTTCAGTTCCGATTCTTTAACCAACTGGCTAAGGGGGCGCGTAGCCAATAGGCGAGGAGGTCAGGCCCACGGTACTTTGTTGGCACGGCATTAACAACTCTACGCTTTTGTTATTACAGCTTATTTATAATGCCGGCTGATTGAGTGAACACTTACACATTACACAAACGTGCAGTTTTATTGTAGGGATTCTCTTGTGACTATGAAACACATGCAAATTTAGATCTAATGAAGTTGAGAATCAAAAAAGCAATCACAAATAAAATAAATCGGCTAAGTAAATTTTTTGACCTCTGACATGTCACAAAGTTAATTTAATTCACACCGAAAACTTAATGCTTGCATCCTTTTTATTATAAAACTGCACTACAAACATACTTCTAGTCAATATGACATGTGTAGCAAATAACGCCATAAGTGTCATATTTCTAGCATAACAATTTGTTTACTATATAACTCTGAAATACTCTCTACATTAATTCCTTTAAAACTTTTTCCTTTAAAATCTCGATATAAAACGAAACTAATATATTTTGATGTGTTTTCTACTACAAACCTTAACAGTTAACCATTTAATTCCTACAGTGAGGGGATCGTAGAACAGACAGATAATATGTAGAAATGGCCGCGAAAATATTGGTAAACTGTCATCTGTTTTGGCGCGAATGTAACTGGCCGAATACGATAGTGCCGTGCTACTTTTTTTTCGGGAAATAACGGTTTTTCATAGCAAAGGCTTAGCTAATCAAGATTTTTCGCTTAGTGAGCCTACGTCGAAGCTATGGGGTCCCAGCTGCGACAGGATAGTCATAAACGTTTGTTAAGCATCTATTAACTGGAACCATAAATAAAAAAAGATATTTTTCCTGAACTCAATGACACGCATGTTTTTGACTACTAACAATGTATGCCGAATGATGTTCTGAAATTACTAAAATTCATAGAGACAAAAGACTATGATGAGCATGGATTTGAATTTCCAACTGTACATTTGTGTTATGAAACTGTTTGAAATTATTGATTGTTAATATATGTTTATCCTGTGTTATGATGTATTTCTAAATGTACCTACTACGTTACCGATGTTCGCTATACTAAAATGGGCACTCAAGTCGGCTAAATATAAACTTTAGTACAGTTTGAGTTGAACATTCCTTGACCCGATACGAATTGGATTGCATTTAGATCTGTTATTGCGGATATTACTGATTCTATTACGACCTAACAGTAGCTATTAACTTCTGTTACACAAAATACATTTAGAACATTTGATTGAACGTGTACCCAACTTAAAATTGGTTTACAAGTCCCTTTTCTATTTTCATCAATTTAATCCTTTAATCGCTTGTGTCGTATTGGTACGACGAGAATTTTCGTGTCCTAATCGCCAGGGTAGTGTGTTTGCTACTGGATACTCCATCTCAGTTAACTCTTCAATCTCCATAGGTGACAGAAGAGCTGACGAGATAGAGTATTTGATCGTGGATGTGCGTCTCTGGCAGAATAAACGCGTATTAAAAAAGTAATTGTAATATAAAAAAGAGTATTTGTTGGATATATGTATGCGGTTAAAAGATTAAAAAGGTCCTATCTGCAAGTAAACTCATATGAAATTGACCCTTATATCTTGTTACTCAAATGTCAATTTAGCGAGCATCGGTGATGAGATATGTATGTATAAATGTGTGACACGTGTCGGTGTGTATGCATTCCAGTACGCCAGCAGCGACGGAGCCAGAACAGCGCTTAGAGCCTTGAACTGTTGCATGCGGTAAGTTTTATACTCTATATTACGCCTGACGTATTTCATTGAAATATAAGGGACATTTTAACAGATATGAAAAGCTGTTGGAGAATTGAAACTTGGCATTATAAACTAAATCTGAAGTAATCATATGGTTGTCGAAAGAAGGGAGAATCTTTGTCTTTTTTTTTCAAAAATTTGTTGCAATCTCACTTTCCAACCGACTTAAAAAAAAGGAGGAGGTTTCTTTATGAAATATCTGTTGAAATGGCCTCATTTATATCGTCATACAGAAATATCATTGGCTTTTTATTTATTATTTTATTACACAAATATTCATGAAATATACAAACTAAATTTGAAAATATATAAACTGACGCTTTGTAATATACCACTGCATCCTCAGCTTGAAGTATTACGACAAATGTAAAAGATGGTGGAGAATGGAAGATAAAGTAGGTATTCATTGAGGTGCAAACGGGCCCGAGCGTGATTCGGAAACTTGCTAGATAAGGCTATATATATTTAAGTAGAGCCATTTGCAGTCAGAATTAAGATAAGATTTTGAGTTTTTGAGACAACAATTTAACTAAGTTCAACAAAGTGGAATATTCGTTTTTAGAAAAACCTTTTCCTTCACTTCATAATACTCTCATACACTATACACCATTCGAAAGAAGATTAAACATTAAAAAAAATCTTTTTTACTATTCGTTCAACCGATTTTGACTTCTATTCCGTAAGCATAAGGATGATATTAAAAGAAAAAAATAGTTATAATACCAACTATTTATTGCAGCCGCCGTTTATCATGGTAACAATGTAATAAAAGTCAAAATCGCTTGAACAGACAGTAAAAAAGGTTTGTTTAAATGTCAAATGTTATTGCGAATGGAGTATAAAAACAGTATAAATTCAAATTGTTAGTTCAGCGCCATCTAGCGATCATACACTTGGGCCCGTAGCTTTCACGTTAAAAACAGAAAACTTTGTCTGAGTAAAGTTTATTTTTGGCCAACTGTTGTTATTGTTATTACTTTTGGGTTAAATTTAAAACTTTATTTTTTATATAATTATTTTTCCGTAATAAAACATCAGCAAAAGTTTTAGCAGTATAACTTAAAAGGTCGGTTGGTCTTATTTGAAACATTTTATGCAAAAGATGCATTTTGTGCATTTGCTAGCGCAGTTTCCCCCAATATAGCATGTTTGCATCATTCCATGCATAATAGACCCATTTATGTATGCTTTTCCCATTCCCTAAATTAAAAAAAAAAAATGTTTAAAAAATCAGGGAGATTTAATTTAAAAAAAAAGCATAAACCGAAACACTATTTTTTTACAATAAACACTAAGAAATATTTATGTATTTTTTCTAATACAATCATAGAAATGCTTCGCAATTACCTAAATATATACACCTTATATATATTTTTAAGTATATTAACATTTCTATATACATATTTGTATATTTATTTACTTTATTTCGTGTTAGAATCTGAATCTATCTTTATCTTATTTTTTTATAACTCTTTTAATAGCTTAAAATCCATATAACGTTTATTTTATTAATTATATTGTAAATCGACTAATAAATTCACATGTTCATATGTTGTTCGCACATACCTACTCTCATGATAAGTTAAGGTTTTTTGAACATAATATTGACTACATAAAATTAGATTATGTTATTCTATAAAGGTGTTAATCTTATAAAGGTGAGTATCAGGAAATAGTTAATGGGTTGTCTATTTTCTAAGATAAGATTTGAATAGATAATTATAGATTTATTTTGGAGTCATATTTATACCCATCAGTTTATTTACAAAAAAAAAAAAACAATATCTCTACTATCTCGCCTAATGGCTAGCGAGCCAGTGGTGAGATAGTGGACACTATATTGATAATTAAAAAAACATTGTTTTTTTGCTCTTATAAAAAGATGCATGCTTTTCAAAAAAACAGTATTGCGTCGAAATCTTTCAATTTCATCCTTCCACAAGGGTCCATTGCTCCAGTGCTCTGTAACAAAGATGAGTTTGACAGTTAGCTGACACGATGCCAAAAGCAGCTGCGCGTTTATGAGAGGTGTTGGTCCCCGTCATCGAATGACTCAGCTGATCACATCACACCGTGCAACAAGTTCAGAATCCAAATAAATTAGGTGGCCCAACTGTAAACCATTTTTGTTCCAGTGCGAAAAAGAGATGGAGCTATACAGAACGCATAGCGCCATCCTTTTTGGATAAATGTAGTAACATCACATGTTCACATTCCAGGCGGTCGCGTCCGGCGGCTGACCCAGTTCACGCGCAGCCGCAGCTACGTAGTTGGCTGGATCCCGTGAGCGACCCCCCCCCTCGCCCCCACAACGCACGCGCTCGCTGGCAACGCACTCTGTGCTACACGATACGGACCTTGTGATTGAGTATTTTGAATTTATAAATGGAACTTTTATTATTAACTCTATGGTTAACTCTCGCTTGCATCATAAACGACATGGTAGCGCTAAACGGATTTAAAAGTTTAGTTTTGTCTCTGACGTTTTTGATTAGTTAGTGTAAGTGATTTGTGGTGCAAGCGGGCCATATGGTACCCGAAGTTACTTTTCGTGGACTAACATTTTGTGAGATGGAAATCTCTTTTCCAATCTTGTAATATATTTTTTTTCTCACAAAAAGTAACTTCAGTGTGTACGCACCATTAGTGGCTAGAATATCTTTCTCAGTAAAAATACTCCTTGGTAAAAACATATTTTGTTTTGAGATTGCGAAATGAGAAAATGTTTCCTTTGTATAAAGCGACCGATTAAACAGGCGAGTTAATATGAAGGCATACGTTTTACATTCAAATGTTTCAAAATTAAACTTTTTTTCTTCGAATGAGTATATTTACTAATAAAAACTTTCTAGCCTATGCAAACGATAGAGTACTATTTTTTGAAAATGTGTAATTTTGTTTTGGAAATTGTATGTGTATCGAAAATTGAAATTGTTCGGAATGGTGACTTCTTATCATAGCTGTCGAAGTTACGCATTGTTGGCCCGATATTTTGCCACTAGCAACTTTAATATTATTCTTTGTGTAGTTTAAACTAAGCTGGTGCTTCGTTGTTAGACGTAATTATGACAATATTTACTTTTAACTTGCTATTTAAGAGACCTTTTCTAAGTCATTACAACTTAGTAAAGTTTACCATTACAAGAAATTGTTTGTATAAACATAACTAACTACGCTTTAGAGCAATACTTATGATTTATTGTTCAAAATACGCAATCACAACGAACACGTATGGACAGAAATATGGTACAGTTGAAGACGAATGTTGTGTGCAAACGAGAATTGATATTTTATCATAGTTTTAATTCGTGAGTCTAAAATATGAGAATCGACTAACACCACTAGTTCGGTGGCAGGCCCATCACTAGTTACGAGCAAAATATTTGTGATAAAATCACAATTCTTGTATTCAGTGTGAACGATGGACGTTTTACTATTAATTCTTACTATAGTGTGCTAATGAATTCGTATTAATTTTATTATGATATTAAATTGTAATATATTTTATAGATGTGCACATTCCATTAATGCGAAACATGCTTCTCTTATATTGACACTTTTAGTCTTTAACAAACTTTTTACTTAAAAACTGACTAAAATAGCCGTTAAATTTTATTAAATTATTATGTAGGTAACTTATGATATTATTTGGGGTAGTTTAATCGGTAGATGCGACATGGCTAGCCATTACTTCTGCTGACACGCTAAGTTACCGCGACGAATGCCGCAGAATGAGTCTGACGGCATTATAAAGTTCCTTCATGTTTTATATTTATGCATTGACAATTTAATAATTTTCTTGACTAATAAGACATCACTGTACTAATTTATGACAGCTCAAAGTTGAAAATGACTGATTAATTATGACTTGCCAACTGCGTTTGATTATAGGGATGAATATACAAGTCAAACTCATAAAGAGAAGCAATGTTCTGCGTCAATGGAGGGTAACTTTTAGTATTTCAATAAAGCACTAGGTTTTGTTCGCAGTTTCTAGTAGACTTTCGATATACGCCTTCGGTGGGATTTTGTAATTTTTGTATTCGATTGTAGCTAAGCGCGACTAGCGATGTACTGAGGCTTTTGATATGAGGAATAGCTTTTATAACGTAACCTTTTGCTTTCTTGAAACAAAAAAAAAATGCTTAAAAATGTAACTTTATGTATATTTAGTGAATCTACTGGGGAACTAAGTGTCCATAACATTGTGATACAGACATCATATTTTCCATTAAAAATCAGCTTCGATTTTTTTTTCGTCTGTTAGTTTCAATAAGAGAGATTATTTGTATATGATTTTAGATTTTTAAAATGTAATATTCTTTTATTGTGACGATTTATGAAAAAAAATTAATTAATATAAATCATAATTTAATTGTAATGTTAGTTTTATTTATGTTGATATATTACGGTTCAGGAGCATTTTGATCCAACGAAATACCTTGACTAGTAGAGTCGCAGTCCTGTAGTTTGTGACAACTGTAAAAATATTAATAAAGTACATAAACATTATTCAGTGTTTTATTGCACATGGCTTGACGGAAACACTATTAATCATTAACACACATATCTTAAAGAAATGTTCACGTTACCTTGAAATAAATGAATAAATAAATCCTTTTTTTTAAACAAAATATAATGGTAGATACATAATAGTAATTGCTCGCGTCATAAAAATCAGTTGGCCAGCGTTAGAAAAAATATGTCAATTGAAACTTTCTGGAAAATGGATTCAGAATATTTATGATCATAGAAATATTTGATGTTGAATTTTTCGCTCGACTGCGACCGACGATTGGCACAAAGCCACTCTAGGTCGGGACTGGTTCGCTAAAAATAAAACCACTATTCATTTAGACAGAGCTTTATTTTGATCCGTTAGATATGTTTCGATGACAAGTTTCGCTATAGGGAAACACATTTAAGTCTAGAATACTTGACAGGCCATCCTATCACTTCGATATTTCTTCAAAACTTTGAAAATAAAACATAACTGATTCATTTGAGCATAAATTGTTAGAGTACACAACTACACATCCTACCCTCCAGGACTACATTCAACATTCCATGGATGGCCTTGCACACGATGTAACACCAAACACATGGGTGAAAAAATTCAAAATGGCGATGGGGTGACTGTCAGTTTATAAACTCATATATGAGATAGACTTTACAGGAAAATTACCGAGGGAGCTCTAACGTTACAGGTAAGTCGGAGAGAAATAAGACGTTACTATTTTGATTGGTGTAACATTTCGTGGTATAAATGTAAGTTTCTTATTGCATAGAGAATCTAGAGGACACTATTATTAATATTATCTCTTCATACAACACCATTTTATGTTTTTATGAGATTACTAGAGCAAATGGTAGTACTTGGGGGCCATTCAGCATCAAAAAAAAATAGGGAGGGTCTTTGCTTTGCTGATTTTACTGACGAGGATCTTGTGTGATTACGTCACCAATATTTTTTTTTTATACTTTTTTTCTGATTATCTACAAAATTGCATTAAATTCGTTATTACTCGACGTGATAGATTATCGTATGAACATTTATGGAAATAGCGTAGGGGGAGGGAGGAGTAAGAGCTTAGCTTACTTTTGCTAAAAAAGTTTAGGAAGGGGAGGGGGTTTCAAATTACTAAAATACTGCTTACAAACAAAATACTTATATACCACATAATACGAACAAGGAAAACAGATTTGTAGATTTTTTCTTAAAAACTAACATTACAAAGATAGGGTAAGCATAGTTATTGTCACATTTGGAAGACAAAGCGTGTCAAACATCAATATGAATATGTATTTAAAATCCTGGTCCTACGGTCAATTTCAATGGCCACGCCTGTATTATTCGTAGAGCCAATAATAACAACCGGGCACTGAGCAATAAATACCAAATGGAAATCTATAATTTACCTGGAACTGCGACTGGAACCTAGGACCTCTTTCTCAGCAGTAGCGCTTGCGGTTAGTACAGTAGGTAATACAGTTAACTTCTTAATCTAACTGTATTAGGGTCGAAACTGCGTTAAGCGGACGCGGAGTGACCAATCTTTCGCGTAATGTGCCCGCTATTTGTAATTTATATGCAACTAGCTTTTGCCCGCGACTTCGTTCGCATGGAATAGTGACTTCCGGAAATTTCAGTACTGAATTGATGCCGACTCTTGACCAATAGATGGCGCTGTATGTCCGGAATAAATTTTATTTTTTATTTTATTTTTTGCAATAAAAACTATCCTATGTGCTTTCTCAAGTTCCAAACTATGTCTGTACCAAATTTCACACTAATCGGTTCAGTAGTTTAGGCGTGAAGCAAAGACAGACAGACAGACAGACAGAGTTACTTTCGCATTTATAATATTAGTTTGGAAGTTTGGATAGTTTGGATAACATGGAATGTTTGAAACAATTACTGTGACCATGGAACACAAAAAGGAACTGAAGCTATACAGCTGGAAATTAATCAATTAACTCTGGCTCGCACTTTCGCTCCACACAGAGCGGGAAAAGTTATTTGATGATTTCTCACCTCTCGAAAAGCATTGTAGTAGGGGTTTCAGCGAATTGGAAAATAGTTTGACCATAGGACCAGAAAATGAAAATAAATGAAACAAAAATAATCACTCGAAAAAAATGTTTATTTAGTAAAAAAAAACAACACAATTTCTAACAAAATGTTAAATTAAACCATAATAATAATAAATGACAACATTTTACGTGAAATAAAAATATTTCATCAAAAACTCCACTCGATTAGGAAGCGAAATACCTACTTATGATTATAATGTCACCGTTTAATATGATTAATTGCAAAACATTATTATGTCTACGGCAAGCTAATGTTCAGGGAGACTGATATGCAGCTGGGTAAATATATTAAATTGTATAAAATATTGATTGTAACTATGTAAAATAAATGTCACACAGCCTGCTAATACAATCTTTGGCGCAAAACAGATTTGCCACTTCAAACAACCATCTTAACAATTAAATATTTTAGGGTATTTCAATTTTAGTATATTTATAAAATTCCTTAAATTATGAAGCTATTATTGTCATTATTGGCTAGCCTTAAGTGCCTACTAAGTACATCTTTAGGCCTATTCTAGATTCTACAATTTCTTATTATTATTTGAAATATAAATAGACAAGAGCAAATTTTCAATCGTTTTGTTAATTTATAAAAGTTAAAATGTCTAATTTTGTGGAATGTGCAAGTGATTTGAAATACCTATAAAAAGCTACAACGTGATGGCACGTAACTCAAAATATCTACCAACATGAGAACATAGACAAACAATAAAAATGTTACGAGATAAAATACATAAATCAATCTAAGTACATCATCAAATTATACAAACAAAATTATGTATACCTTATTCAAAATAAATACTTTTCAAGGTTCCAAGATTGCAAAACTAATTATGTCGTTAAGGCATGCTTCTCATTTTTTGGGCTCTAAATTCACTGTTGGACAATGATAATTATAGAAATTATGTAAATGACTGCGATAAAAACAAAACACCAATGCAGCTAGTATGAAGGGGCCCAGCAGGGCCGATGCCTGTTAGGGCTGTGGGAATATTCGAAAGAATGGGTTTTAGTCGGTAAATGTGTACTGTAATACTAATCATTTTGTTGGCGTCTATAAAACTAGAACGCTACACGCTTGATTTGTAAGTAGAACGACGTCGCGTGGCGCGGATCAAGTGTAGCTCTACAAGTCTAGTTTCCATATAAAATGTTTGACCGACGTGCCCAGAACTTCGTTTGTGGCATACGTGTGCTGTGAATCGGTAGCGCAACAAACTGGGGTGGTAGTTACACCATACAGGGTTGAGAACGGCCCATTCCACACCCCCTCCCTTCCTCTATAATAAGCTCATAGGCTCCATCTAGAGCGAGAGAAGTTAAGTGAAGATATCTACACTAATAATATAAAGAGATTGTTTTTATTATTTTTTTTAAGAGGTAAACACTGTGGAAGTACTGATCGGATTGAAATAAAAAAAAAAACTTGTTTTCACCGATAGAAAGCTGATTTACTCTTGATTGACAAGGGCTATGTTTTATGTGACAAAAGCTAGTCCCAAACAAAAAAGCAAGCTAGCATTGGTGTTTTGGAAGAAAAATACTGTTAGCCTTTTTTCAGTTCTACAAAGCGATTATTTATAAGCCTTTAGTAACAAACATTAATCTAATATCTTTTAAGGTGCACAACCCGACGGCCTATAATATTATCTAAATATAGAAATAGAATACACCAACACCTAGCTCTAGCAAAGCTAAATATCAACAAGCTACTCCTTATACCCCACTAAATTTTGATCGTTTTAATCCCGTGGAGGGTCGATCCGGTACATGGAATACTATCGATTTGTAAACATAAAATTAAAAAATAAAGTACTTCTTTTTTAAAACTCGTATTAATTTCTTTAAGAAAACGTCAGCTGAGCTAGTCCAATGACCTGTAGGTAGTTAATACGCATCGCCAACTACTAACTATAAATCATTTTTAATTATTAATTTCGTACATGCGTAATTTAATACGAGTTTTTATGTTTACAAATCGATAGTATTACATGTTAATCGACCCTCTGCGGTATTATAATGATTAAAATTTAACGGTGTATGCTGTTTATAAATTTTGAACGCGAAACAGTTGACTAGCGAATACGAAGATGCAACATTTGAAGAGAACATGTTTTTTGTTGTTTTAGCTAAAATTAGGTCCAAAAAGGTCAAACATGAAATAAACATGATTTTAATATAAGTGCAGTTATATATGTAGGCTACTAATTCCTCTATACTTGTCGTAAAGAGAAAAAGGCCATAAAAACTTCCATTTTTTATTAGCCCGAAACTCCAAATTATGCATGTTTTAATAATAAAGATACTGCGCGCTCTTAAAAGGAACAAAGGATAAAAATAAACTTCAATCTTGTTATATTTCTCTTCATTCACTACTGTACTGTAACATCGCCGATTTATTAATATAAATACTAAAAAGCTAATGAACATTTTTTTTTTAAATCTTCGTGTTGTCGATTTTATTTTCATAGGCAAAACATTTTATAAAGCTGACTCAGTTTATTTAAAAAAAATTTAAACAATACCGACAGTTGATATTCTAATCGTAATTCTATAAAAACCTTGGCTAATAATATATTAAAAACAAAATAAAACTATTGCTACGGATCTACATAGTTTAGTATCCAAACATTTACTTGTTTCTGGCTGGGTGAATTAAATAAAAACAGAACAATCCATAACAATCGTTTTATTTCAATACAAAATTAACAAAGCTCGTCAAATTAAGAATTTATTGCGCATAAGTACAAAGCGATTTAAGTAATAAGCTTATTTTATGTTACAAAGCAAACATAATCTACTCGCAACCCCCTCATTATGACGTGGCAATGTTATGATGCCGTTGTAAAAAAAAAAGGGATGGCGCTATTCGACCTGTGTAGTGCCGTCACTTTCCCACAACGGCTACGCCAGTGAGGCGATATGACTATAGATGGCAGTGTGATCGATGACCACAGAGTAACTACGCTACGAAACTCTTGAGCAGCTTGATAATTGGGCTTTGGCCAACTCGTTGTGTTAGACGAACTCCAAAGGTATTGCACAGTTGTTATTCTAAATAGCTAACTATTGGAGTTCGCTAATTACACAATAGCCCAGTTTCTAGGTAATAATATCACTTCAAGCGTATTTCAGTTTTAAACATGATTTTTAGCAGCAAAATTTGATAATAATGTATAACATACAAAAACGATTTGACATCTTTTGAAGACAAACTGAAGCTAGAAGAATGTAAGACGTATTTTAAAGAGTGTAAGGTATAAATTACTTTGAAACTTGTCTTTTAACTAAAATGTCTACTCTACTTATACTCCTTCCACCTTCTAATTAAAACATTCGGAATGTAAAATGCATCATAAAACTGAATAAAAAAATATAATAATATGTACACATAAATCGCCTTAACATCGTTGTTGAAGTTTAACCAGTGATTATAATTTAAAATGGATGGTCATCTACAAACTAATTCAGATACAAAAAAAATACGATTTACAAAATAATTTAAATAATTAGGGATCTTTTTTTTACTTTACAATACGATTATATTTCCTTTGTGGTATTTACATTATACTTGTACCTGAAAATGTTTTATTCGTTTTTTTTTTGCTTGTTAAAATACATAATCGTATTAAAAAGTAAAAAAATAAATAAATGTCTTTCGTACTAATAATGAACCGACTATTTTATCTTACTTGTAAGCGTAACTAGAAAAGAGGTACTGAAATATATTATTTATTTGACCAGAATGCCTCTATCAAAAAATTCTCGTATCCAAAAAACGTTCAAATTCAAATGTTTTTGACAGATTGAGACTTATGCGAATGTTCTTACGAGAATCACTTTGATATTGTTAGTATTGTCATACGGTGTAGGTTTTATTACGCGTACCTCAGGAAGATTTTAATTAACTCTTTGAATGCCGTAATTAGAGACACAATAGAAAGACAATTGCTTATGTCGAACTGTGTAACATAAGACATTCAAAAGGTTAATATTCCTGCGACAGTATGAAAGTTTTTAGATCATTGCAGCTATCCCGATGCCAATCTTTCCGAATGCTTATGAAGTAATTCCAATCCTCCTTCGAGTTACGGGTACAAGTTAACGTACTGGTGTCTACACGTTGTTCTCGAGCTTGTCTCGTCTCCAGCTCAGCAGGTCGTCGAGGAGCGCTTCCAACTGAGGGTTGCCGCCGAGTCTAGCCACCTGGAAAGTAGACTTTAGATTTTAGACACTGATACGTACTTTAGTATCCTCCCAACCGTTTTTTTTATTTTTTATTTCACAACTTTCACACAACGTCGTCTAGTCCCAAGCTAAGCAGAGCTTGTGTTATGGGTACTAGACAACTGATAAACATACTTATATATTTAATGTGAAGTACGTACAATGTGTGCTCAAAAACTGGTACACTATCTGTTCCTTTACTCTCATAGTACGATGGAACGGAGATCTATCGAGAGACGCAGGACCAATGGCTTTACATTCTATCCGATGCACGGGAGTGTCACAGCACCGACTTCCAAATTCCGGGCTGCTATTGATTAATACTTAATTGAAATACTTTTATGCTCGACTTGGGAATTGTGCCCACGCTCAGTCTCGGTTGCGACCACGAGACCAACTAAAAATGTAAGTACGTATACCCTGCCTATTTCGGTCTCGTTAATTAATCAATAAAATATTTAAAAAATAACTTATGGTTAGGATTATATAGATGGGCCAGGGGCCTTACCATAACGTATTAAAAATTCAGACGTGCGACCGAAAAAGAGATATGGAGTTACACTTTCAACTCAATAGCTGCATCCTTTTAACAGTTCACTTTAAGTCGTTAAGAGCTTGTGGTTGAGCCTCTGGAATCTTTTAGCTGTATTATATCCCAAGATTTTTTTTTTGACAATTCAAATTACAGGCATATTTTGGTCTATTTGGAATAGACGTTTCCGATTTCTAAAAAAAAAAGCAAAATAAAATGTATGTGACCTCTCTCCGGGCCTCCTCGTCCAGGCTCTGCAGCGTGTTCCTCGTGTACGCGAAGCTGCCGATCCGCTCCAGGATCGTGATGCAGTACCGCTTCACCTCCAGGTCGCGCGTCCGCTGACGGAGGATGTCTACACAAGGGGCTAAGGAAATGTGCTAACTGGTTTTGATGCTGATGAACATGGAGAGATATTTGTATCAAATTGACAGAATTATCTGCCCAATACGGTAGTTTCCAGGGTCAAAATAATTACATTTTATTTTATTTTGTCTGTATTTTAGATTATTAAACATTATTGGACACGTATTTTTTCGATTAAACAAAAAGTAACAAAGATATAGCCCATTAAACTCACGTGTGACGTTACCCCGTGCAAAAAAATGCAGCAAAGCGTGATATTACACGTAACTTTAATGGGCTATATCTTTGTCATTTTTGGTTTAATGAATAAATAAAAAAATATGTGTCCTTTATTTTTGAATAATCTAAAAGACGGACCAATTACATTTTTTACGGCAACTAGCCTATTGTGTATTTATTTTACTTTCAAAAATACATAAGTGTAATTAAGGTAAATTCGCTAATAACACGTTTCTCTAATCAAAGTATACATGGTTACATAGTACATCGTTCGTAGGATCTAGTGATTAAGAAGTCCGGAATACGAAACTTCACTCAACGAATTCCACGATTTACAAAAAAACAAATAAAATCATATTTAGTTCATAAGAAAGGTACACAGGTTTTTTTTAAGGTGAGATATCACACCACTCTAGGGTGGAACGGGAAGGCGTGTTAGACTTTTAGGATGAGTTGCACCATTTAACTATAACGATAACCAAGCCGTTAACAGTTGTCAAATCGTCGAATTGACCAATAGGCGGCTGTTTCACGGCTGGTTATGGTTTGGTTATCGTTATAGTTAAATGGTGCAACTCACCCTTAGTGATTAAAACTGTACCTGTGTCCTGCAGTTGCTGTTTGAGTTAGGACCATGGGATTCCTTTTAAGAAAGTCCCCACGCTAGCGTCTAGGCGATTTTCTTGCCCAGAGTTAAGCCCCAATTTTACCGATTTATTTAAAAAAGTGGTTAGCGTATTTGTAAAGGATACGAAGCACTTGGTTGTCACCCTGCCGGATGGCGTGGATGATGGGGAAGCTGAACTTGCCTTCTGTCAGGTCCTCGCAGTAACTCTTGTTTTCTGTGTACTGCGGACAAGAAAATCTATTACAAGAACATGTAATAACAATAAAATATAAGGAATTTGTGTTGATAGGTTAACAACAACGCTCGTTCGCATGGGGTTTAATGAATTAAAGATATAAATAGACTCGTTCTTGTCGCAGAGCTAAGTATCCCGCCCCTTGCTCGAGTCAGATAAAAATAAGTTTGAAAATTCGTTTTCAAATAAAACTAACGATCGATACAGCCCTAGTTGTTTTCCCTGCGACGCCATATGCAGTTCGGTACTGTGACGACTATGAAGGTCACATATCAGTTATAGTTAAAACTGGCCACATAGTGGATCGTTTAAGGTTTATGGTATTTAAAAAATAGATTCGAATATGATAGATAGTTGTCAACAAGAAAAATATTAATTTAATTTTGAATATTAACATAATTTAAAGGCCTCATTCAATATAATTAGTCGTAATTAAACTAAAAGCTTTTCATTAGCGTCTTTCCCCGTTACATCCCGTGGGATACCGTTAGCTTACAGTTTTATTTTAGATTTTTATAAGCCCTGACTGGATTTAATTTTATTTAAGTCGCCACAGGCAATTCCAGTTAATCAAAGGAAACCTCATAGGTGGACCTAAGAGTTAACGCTCATAAAAACAACTTAAGAGAGTTCAGTGTATTGTATTTTGAACTGTGTGTTATGTGAGCGTAATCCTTTAAAAACCCCTAACACTCCCGCTCTTACATAGATGTTGTAACTATTTATTTATTTATTGAAGGGACAATAAACAGCTACAATATACATATTGAATAAAAATAAAAAGTACAAAAGAGTTTACAATATTGCAGCCCACTGCATTATCCTCCTAATGACGCATAAGATTGCCGGCAGTAAATGCCGCTGGATAAATAAATATATACTATATATCAAATAATTACGATGGCAATTTGTTGAAAATGACATATAAATTATTAAATCAAGCAGAAACATGCATTAAATTAAATTAAAATGATAAATTTCATTAAATTAAAATTGTACATATAAGTAAATTATAAAATAGTAAATAAATAAATAATGGAACTCATAAATTGTTACTATATATAAAAAAATATTTAAATTTACATTTAAATCAAATTCATAAATTAATTAATTAATCGTTATTTTGAGACTGCGCGGATATAACCATGAGATACTAACTACTGCCAGCGACTCGATTATTCCCGATGTCCACCACTTGTCTGGCCACCACTGGGGGACAGCGAGACAACTTTAAAACATTATTCTCGTTGTCCACCACTGGGGGACAGCGTCACAACTTTGTAAATTATTTCCATTCGCCACCACTGGTGGACAGTGACACGGATTTTTTAACATTCCCTATGGCCGCCGTTGGGGGACAAAGGCACAATTCTTTTGATCCAATTCCCACTGGCCATCAATTTAAATTATTTTATCTAGAGACCATTTGGTGTTATGCTGAAATTACTTTTATCCAATTCTAATGCTTACGTAATAATAATGACATAATATTTCTATACTTGTATAATATAGTTAATTTAATTAATTATAGGTAATTCATTAAAATTAAATTTTATTTTCTTGCTAATGCTTATTATTATTATCTATTGATACTATTCACTTCATCAAGATATTTACAAAAAGTATTGCTATGAGGGAAAGTACAGACGCCAGCACATCAAGTTACTACAAACTGTAAAATTTTCTTATTTGATTTTGAACGAGTTACTTTCAACGTTTTAAGGTTTAAAATCATTTGGATAAAGGAAACGGGCGAAACTGGGCTTGAACGTTACACAAATGAATTGTTTATCAATTTTTTTTTCATTCATTTATTACCAAGCCATTTTAATATGGGATAAATAAAATATTATTTAATCAAAATGATACTGACTTTCGTTACTTTCACTTTTTAACAATGTTGCCAAATGAAATAAGGATCACTAATCGATAATAATCGATTAATCGAATTATTATAAAAATAGAAAACAAAATAATGAAAATGAATCAATCTTTCTTCTATAGATTAGGTTTCAAAAACTTTTAAAATGAGGACTTAATCATATTATCTATCGTCATTTCTAAGAACGTCATAAAACGAATTGATCAACGAATTGATTTGACAGTTATTATACTTTTTTATTATACAGGCAGCAACGTAAAACTCGTGTCAATGTGACATCAAACGTCAAACAAAAACCATCGCTTCGTTTGGCTTTGAACTTGCGATAGTGGATATTCTATTTGTTTGTTGTTTTCGTGTGCTTTTGTCTACAATAAATAAATAAATATCTAGATATAATAAATTTCTAGATATTGTGATAAATTATTTATTATTGTCTTTTTGTTTAACTACATAAGTGATTTTTAAAACTGTTGATTAATTTATAATATTTAATTTTTATTCCTCCGTCGAGGAATAGGATAATAAAACTGTGATTATGATTGTAATGTACTAGTCGATTTTAAAAATTGTAGCCTGTCAACCAGCTGTGGAAATTAAGTCGGTTAATTACCTAATTCAATAAAAAATAAGCAATCAAAGCTATATTATATAATACTAAGTAGTAGGATCAATTTTTAATACTTGAGTGAAACATCTAATAAAAGTTGATTCAAGAATATGACTATTATTTACCTACCATATAATTTATAAATATTTAAATTAGTCTTACCCTTAGCCCTGCTAAAAATCAAATCCGTAAGTATATTAAGCTATCCCTTACCGGTCTCTAGATTAAACAATTTAAATTGATGGCCAGTGGGAATTGGATCAAAAGAGATGTGCCATTGTCCCCCAACGGCGGCCATAGGGAATGTTAAAAAATCCGTGTCGCTGTCCACCAGTGGTGGCGAATGGAAATAATTTACAAAGTTGTGACGCTGTCCCCCAGTGGTGGACAACGAGAATAATGTTTTAAAGTTGTCTCGCTGTCCCCCAGTGGTGGCCAGAAAAGTGGTGGACATCGGGAATAATCGCCAGCGACTTCGCCCGCGTGATAGTAGAAAATTGACCCAAGGGAACATACGCCCGGGATAAAGAGAGAAAATCCTATTTGCTGTTCCAGAACAAGATCTAATGAAATCCGTTCAGCAGTTCGAGCGTGAAGAAGTAACAAACAAACTCACAAATTTTCACTTCTATAATATTAGGGTGACGTAAGTATGATGATGTAATTACGGTTACCTCTGTCAGCCTCAAGTTGCAGTAATCGTCTCTAATTTGGAAGTACAGGCCGAGGATTCCGGACAGCTTGCTGAAGTCGGACTTGTTGTCGCTGAACAACTGCATCAGACGAATCGCCAACATAAAAAGACCTCCCGTTTCTGAAAAATAAATGTCGTTTTTTTACTTGCCACTATTTAATCTTTAACTTAATCCGTGCTAATATTATTAATCAAAATCAAAGCATTTATTTCAAATAGACCATTTACAGGCACTTTTGAATAGTCAAATGTCGGTCAGTCCAAGAAAAGTGAAGCTAAATTGCTCGTTCCAAAGAGTAGGTCTCTATGGAGAAGAACGTGCAAGAAACTCCATGGACACTCTTTTAAATCATATTATGTGTTACATATAATGCTTGGTTACATATTACTTGTTGCTTGTATCATGTGAGCCCAATGTCGATAATGAAATAAAAATGTAAAATAATTAAAAGATAGAAACTGAATGTGAAAGTAACTGTCTGTCTGTTACGCTTTTATGGTTAAATTACTGAACCGATTTTGATGAAATTAGGTATGGAGCAAGAATAGAATAAACTTTATTGTACACCGAAATAGCAAGCAAATAGGAAGCTTGAAGGAAGGGCTATTTTTACCTAGCTTCCACTTTGACTTCGCGTCAGCAATAACCGATATTCACGCGGCCGAAGCCGTTTACAGAAGCTAGCTATTATATTTATACGAAAATCGAAATAAATAACTAAATTAGTTTCAAATAAACCACTTAATTGTCAATGTTAGTCAGTCAGAGAAATGACGCTACGGAGAAGAATGTTCAAGAAACTCCATGGATGCTCTTTATAATCATGTTATATTTACAAATACATATTTTTTTAGAACAATGTAAATAAATAGGGTAAAAAAAAACAATTCAAAATATAGATAGGGAACATACTTTTCGAAAGACCATGTCTTATGCCAGGTTATGGTCTACCCGTGTGCTAAGTTTCATTCAAATCCATTCAGCCGTTACGACGTGATAAGGTAACATACAAAGTTACTTTAAAAAAATAATATTAGCATGGATTTGCAACCGTGTGAAGCCGGGGTGATTCACTAGTTTGTTATAATTTTGTTTCACTTCAATATCTACTGAAATGTAAGTGTACAGTCACGATCAAGAAGATATGTAAATTGTAACATTTGTAATCTTATCTTGTAAAAATGTTTACAACAATTGGTTCTAAATGACTAATTTGGTATTTAGATGAGTAAGCATCATTTGTCATACACTTATTTCTTGAATACCAGAAGTTATGAGAGATTGAAAATGTGACAATGTGTATGTTGTGGCCAGTAGCCTGATTCACGTAAAATCAAACAAGCCAAATGTCGTTGAAGTTTTATAGTCGTTCGATCGAAGTCCTATCCAAAAGCGGTATTCACGATCTATCGACTTATTTCCAGTTACATTGCTATGTATTCTACCAGGATAATGTAATACAGATTGCTTTTTTCGACAAATTTCAAACGACTTTAAAGTCGGTGTCGTTCAAACTTGGTTGATGGATGTGAATATAGAAATGGTCTAAAGTTCTAAATGACTAAATCGCTACGATATCGTTACGGTTTTCATCACGTGAATCGGGCTACAGATCTTAGAAATATATCACTTCATGATAAAGCCAACTAAAATTGGCCAGATTGTTTAACCATTCAAGTTTGATAATATATCAATCCTCATTTGACCATATCACTGATGTAAGATTCCTATGATAATAAAAGGTCTAAAGAAAGTAGGCCAAACGAGGATTAACTTTTATCAAATGTTAACGTAAACGATCTGGCCAATTTTAGTGGGCCATATCAAGAAGTGATCAATTTCTAAGATCTGGCTGGCTTGGTGCCAAGGGCGTCGCCAAGGGGGAGCAGGAGAGGTAGATCAAATGTAGCTAGCCGCAAAGCAACCAAAGTCCTTCTTTCCCGAAACGGAAAAAGCATTGAAAATTTTGATCGCTTTACCATGCACGACCTGTACAGTAGAGCGACCCTTTAGCAGCATCATGAGGACTAAAAACATGGCTAAAAAGCACCATAGCAGAAGATCTCCTTAATGGTCTGACATGATGAGTGTACACAGAGCTATAATAAATAAAAACCTAAATAATTTAAATGATAAAGTGGTTGAAAGTTTTGCAAAAAATCCCTGCAGGTTATGTTTTAATTAAATTTTATTTTTGAATAAATAAATATTATCACTGTGTTTAAAAGTTTGATTTATTTATCGTGCTGTTGAGGGCTTGTGAAGTTTTATATATTGATATTAGAACCGTTGTTACTACAATCGTCAACGAGGCAAAGACTTCCAAAGTGTAACGCTTCATGCTCTCGGCGTTCATATTTTTTATCCCCCATAATATTCCCCCCCCCCCCCCTTAGTCATAAGCTGGCGACGCCCTGGCTTGGTGCGCTTGCGTCGCGTCATATAGACGTAGATAGGTATAGCAAAATACAGAGTAGAAATGTGTTAGATAGAACAACGAAATCTTGAATTTTTGTTTTTGGTAAATGTTTTGTAAAAAGTCAAAGAATAAAAGTTGTTGTTATATGATATTAGTAATACAGTCCTGCAAGGTTTTTAGTGTTTTACAAATAACACTGTATACCTACTTATTGCTCGTGACTCATACAATTGCCAAAACGGATCTTGAGCGCTCGGCGTTAGAGTAGGGATCGCTTTGCGCATTCCATACATTGGCGAGCCAATCGTCTTCGTTATTAGATACGTGCAGCAACGCAGGGAACGAATTAGGAGTGATGTCTATGACGCGATGGCGCGGCGAGCCAATCACTGACACTCCCCGCCCCAGCACCACTAAAAACACTGAATATTTGACTTTTGCGCAACCGCTCAAGATCCGTGATGGTAACTGTACAGGCGTGATGTTTCGTTTTTATGTTAATTTTTGGTTCTTTCATAATATTCAACAGAGCAGAATCTAAAGATTACACAGCAGTATACAAGCTAGTTGGTGGGTCAACAGAGATACAGATCAATGCGGTAACAACTGAAATTAAACCTTAACCTCTCGTATGCCGTAATTAGAGACACAATTAAAAAGCCATTGTGTTTCGCGTAGATCTGCGTTCCGGCGTACAACGGGTTAACCGCTTTCATATACGGCTGAAATTAGTTTAAGTTAATAAATGGTAGTTGGATTGTAGTGCTTTATTTCAATAACTACATTTTCTATTGAAGATGCGCAATATCGTGTCGAATGGAAAATATAGTGAGGTTCCTCAAAAGTTAATATTATGTAGATAGACATTAATTATCGACGTGACAAAAAATAAACATTAGAAATTACTAAATTGCTGATGAAAACCTAATTCAACCAAATACAGGTATTTTTGAGGTAAGAATTCATCAAATGACTTCTGCTCTAGGATGGAGTCAGAAGGCTTGTCAGACTTTAAGTAACTGAAAAGCACTTAAGTTCCTTAATTTGCCTTTACGTTCCAGGGCCACGGTAATCATTTCAAACGTTCCCGCAGCTCCAGCATGCAAACAATTTAAGGCTAAGAAGAAAGAAAGAAAACAAGTTTATTCCGCCTAAATACACGCACAGATCAACGCAATAGGTTATAAAAAATATAACAACGTTCGTTAAACAATTTTCACATTATTTTTGCGGAAATATTCCTTCCTGAAATTGGGCCTAATCGGCCTTATAATTTTCATACTGCTAGGGTTCAGGCCTCCTTTCTTGCAAAGGGAATAGACCGTAAATCATCCCAGTACGAGTTGACGTCATATGTCTCCGAATTTTCGGTTTTAGGACATACTCAATTGACTCACTATATTTTCCATCACCGTTTCGAGAGCAGTGTTGATGTAATAAATTATACAAAGTAAAATGCCTGCCAGGGTTTATACCTACGACGTAGCTTTAATTCGTAAACCAGGGTCGGAGCCATTGTGCTACAACTGCTCGTCCACCCTAATCATCACCTTCCTGCCCTTGTCTCGTGTCATTTAGGGTTAGCGCAACATGCTTTTTCTTCCATTCCGTCTTGTCACTCGTCATGCTATGTCTAACTCCCTTTTTAGGGTTCCGTAGTCAACTAGGAACCCTTTATAGTTTCGCCATGTCTGTCTGTCCGTCCTCGCTTAATCTCTGTGACCGTTAGCACTAGAAAGCTGAAATTTGGTACCAATATGTATATCAATCACGCCGACAAAGTGGTAAAATAAAAATTTGAAAAAAATGTTTTATTAGGGTAGCCCCCCTATGTGTAAAGTGGGAAGTGATTTTTTTTTAAATTTTAACCCTAACGTGTGATATATTGTTGGATAGGTATTTAAAAATGAATAGGGGTTTACTTAAATAATTTTTTGATAATGTCAATAATTTCGGAAATAATCGCTCCAAAAGTAAAAAACAATGTGTCCCCCCCCCTCTAACTTTTAAACCATAAGTTTAGAAAATATGAAAAAAATCATAAAAGTAGAACTTTATAAGGACTTTCTAGGAAAATTATTTTGAACTTGATGGAAAGAACAGTTTTTGAACAAAAAAGACAAAAGGGTTCTACAAAATAATTTCTGGACTAAGTTTGTAGTATAATCGTATATGCAAGCATTTTTTTAAACTCATAAGGGGTACACTTATTGTGACGGACGGGAAACTACGGAACCCTACACTGAGCTTGGCCCGACACGCTCTTGGCCGGTTTTTTTTCAACTCATTCTTTACATAATCCATACATCCATGATTTTTTTTATCCACCCTAATATTCTCTAAAAATAATTGTATTGCAAAACTTGAGATATAGAATATTAAACAACTTTACACAATATCTCACTTTTGATGGTCATCTCCTTGTACTCCTCTTCGGAGGGGCACTGGAAGTTGTCTCTCCAGTAGATCTCGATGCCCTGCCCTCTGTGGAGCTCCAGTAACTGTTCTGTGTACACTGTTGTCGCCTGAAAGATAGCATTTAAGTTACTTTCACGCCGACAGAACGGTTTTTTTATAGGTTAGTATCGTTCATCCATACAACAAAGTTATGAATAAACTTTGTCGATTTTGGCTGAACTTGAGAACCAAAGAAGAATAACGCAAGGGCGAGCGAAACAACTTCAAAAAATATTGCACGTCACCTCGGATATGCTAGGTTCTCTAATAATTAAAATATGCAACCACGAGTCCACTCTGCTATCTTCACAGGATGATATTCTTCCGCCAGCGCATGGTGGCGACTTGATTGCGACAGATTTCCGCATGTCCATCATAATAAAACGTTGCACAATAGTTTTGTTGAGAATGTTTTGGAAAGGCGAAAGCATTATGAGTACACGGTGGGCGCGCGGTTTTAACGTTTTGCTTGCCAGTTGTTCAAAGACTTGTAATAAGCAGTGGCGTAACTATAGGGTGGCAAGGCTGGCAAAAGACCACGGGGCCCAGGGCCGACAGGGCCCCCGGTCTTAGAGGCCGCGAGCTCAGAAGAAGAAACCCAAAATATATTTAAAAAAATATTAAAATGTAACGTGATTTATCGGGGGCCCAATCTAATGAATTAGCCACGGGCCTCAGATGATATAGTTACGCCACTGGTAATAAGCATTAGAAGGTTTAGAAGGTTCTTAATGCTGAGACTCAGGCCTCCTTTCCAGGAGTCGATATGGGTCGTAACACCACGCAGGCCCACTGTTAGTTAAACACTGAGTGAAGAAGTGAAGTAGCAGAAGAGACGATAAGGCTACGACGAGGCATTCGGTCCTGAAGGCCTCTCGTCTTAAGACCAGTTACCATGGGATGTCCCAGCTCCTGCGTCTTCTCAAGCGCCACGATCATGGTGTAGTTAGCGGCGTTGATGGTGCTGGCGACGCCGTAGATGGAGTGCGCCACAGGGATGCCTCGCCGAAGAATGGAGTTGTCTTGAATGTCGTCGATTCTGGATAAAAGAACAATCAATTTTAAAGAAGAAAAGATTATTATTATTATTTAGAAGATAAGGGGCTATGCATCACCCATAGTGCAGGGGATGTAGTCACTGCGACCTAAAAGATCTATTGTGACTCGCCACCTTGTTAGAGTAACTCTTTTAGCCCGGAGGATTCCAAGAAATTTAGAATACTCCTAGCTTTTAGAGTTTTAATCTCCTCCGGGCGAATAATAATAAGCGAAGAAGAAAAGATACCGTGATGTGTTCGCGCATGAATGGGAGTGGAACGCTCATGTCAGTATGTCTGGAGTTCTGTGTGATGAGTGTATGAATGATATTTTGTATATATTAATGTCTTTAACTAATGTAATAGGCGGATAGCCGTTTTTGTTAAATAAATACTCTTTTGTCTTATGGGAAATCATTACATAACTTATCTCGTACTGGGTCGAACGAGAGGGAGCGTCAGACTTATACTGAGTAAAACCCAGCCGTGTTCCATCAGGTTCTTTTTGCGTTCCAGTGACTCAAGTGAACAATCTCGCAGCCCAAAGAGACTACTACCAGCGATATCGGATAAGGCTGAAGAGTAATAAATTAGTAGCACCAAGTGATCGAGTTTCTGATTATTTACGCTCTAAATAAATATAAGTACTTGTATTGTATTGTATCAACCTTTTACAAAGGTTTGTTTTTCTTTAAATCTCAGATTGAGTAAGGTCGTAACAAAAATTGTTTTGTTAATTCTTCGTATTGGTAAAAGGTATGACCTTATTATACACCCTTAAATTTTAATCGTTTTAATCCCGTGGAGGGTCGATACGGTACATGAAACACTATCGATTTGTACAGATAAAGTTAAAAAATAAAGTACTTTTTAGGGTTCCGTAGCCAAATGGCAAAAAACGGAACCCTTATAGATTCGTCATGTCTGTCTGTCTGTCTGTCTGTCTGTCTGTCTGTCTGTCTGTCTGTCTGTCTGTCCGTCCGTATGTCACAGCCACTTTTTTCCCAAACTATAAGAGCTATACTGTTGAAACTTTGTAAGTAGATGTATTCTGTGAACCGCATTAAGATTTTCACACAAAAATAGAAAAAAATCAATAAATTTTGGGGGTCCCCATACATAGAACTGAAACTCAAAATTTTTTTTTTCATCAAACCCATGCGTGTGGGGTATCTATGGATAGGTCTTGAAAAATGATACTGAGGTTTCTAATATCATTTTTTTCTAAACTGAATAGTTTGCGCGAGAGACACTTCCAAAGTGGTAAAATGTGTCCCCCCCCCCTCTAACTTCTAAGATAAGAGAATGATAAAACTAAAAAAAATATATGATATACATTACTATAAAAACTACCAACGAAAATTGGTTTCAACGAAATCCAGTAAGTAGTTTTTTTTTAATGCGTCATAAACCGAAAAAAATACACTATTATTAAAACATCGATCAAAGTTACAATACATAACAAGAACTTTTATATTATGTTACTTGCTGCTACGGAACCCTTCATGGGCGAGTCCGACTCGCACTTGGCCGGTTTTTTTTTCAAAACTCGTACTAATATACGCATGTACGAAATTAATTTCTTTAAAAAAACGTCATCTGAGAGAGTTCAATGACCTGTAGGTAGTTAGTACGCAACGCCGACTACTATCTATAGGTCATTGAACTCGCCCAGCTGACGTTTTCTTAAAGAAATGAATTTTGTACATGCGTAAATTAATACGAGTTTTGAAAAAATGGTACTTTATTGTTTAATTTTGTCATCACAAATCGATAGTGTTTCATGTACCGGATCGACCCTCCACGGGATTAAAACGATTAAAATTTAGCGGTGTATAAGAAAGCAATATTTATCAAATTCCTCATTATTTCACTATATATCTTTGTCACTCAATTTAAGATCTTGCTTTACTACCCGATAAAAACTACGTAAAGTAGCAGCCACTTTCTGCCTTTACATGTATTGGAAGCTGCGCTTTTTGCCTGTCGAACTGTGGTAGTTAAATGTGTAGATGTCAATTTTAGCTAAAAATCAATAAATCTATTAAAATAAAAAATAATTAAAACATATTCTATTTTATAAAAACAAAAATTTAATAAATGTTATCTCCTTTTGTATTTTTGTGTGTACATAAATTATAAAAAAATAATTAAAGCCATTATTGTAAATAAATCAATAACAGGTACCTACTTTAGACTGTGGTCAACATATCGTACAGTCAAAAAAGTGAAGAAAAATCTTATAAATCATGTTATAAGTTACAAAAATCATTGTTATGAGTTACAAAAATCATGGTTAGCTGTATATTTTTCACAATGTAAATAAATAATGAAAAAGTAATTAAAACCATAAATAGACATTCAACCGTTGTCGCCTTGCACGTATTCCCCATGTATGTGTCAGTTTTATTTTTAACTCTCGTTACTAAATACTTCAATTAACAGATGTAAGATAGGGTATATCAGCTGATTATACTAAGTGCCCAGTCACCCATTTTCATTGAAAGAGCTCAGTATACTCAGCATGTTGAATACTTGAGTATTAAGTATATGGAAATATCATGTTTTTTTTTCAGGTGGTAAATCATCCAATGACTTCTCCTGCTAAGATCTAATCTTAACTACATCTGAATACCGCTTGAAACTTAGCGAGTGGAGACGTTAACTTTTATAATAATAATTATGTTCGCCGGACTATTTATTTATTTAACCTTTCGATTACCGTCAATTAGATACAATAATTGACGGTATTCGCTTGGGATTTAATGAATTAAAAGTTCATGTACAATATTAGTATATAGGCGGACTTAATGCAACAAGGCATTCTCTACCAGACAACCGTTGGGTTAAAAAGACAACACTGTGGTATGTTTGCAAAATAAACAAATAAATAAGAATAGAAAAGAATAGAATAGAATAGCATTTATTCGGCGCAAGCAACACAATACACAACAACATAAAATAATAATAATAAAAAAGTACAGACATACAATACAGTTCAAACAGAAAAAATAAAATAAGTTACTATTCTATAGATTGATCGGAGGCGAATCAAGTTTGTGGTCCGGGGACTTACCTATTATGACGTGTTAAATAAAATGTCAATCGCGAGAACGAGAAAGAGGGATAGAGCTACACACCCTACATGTATAGCTCCATCAAAGATTCACAGCTTACTTAAGTACAATTGCCGAAACGGATCTTAAGCGCTCGGAGTCAGAGTAGGGATCGCTTTGCGCATTCCATACATTGGCGAGCCAATCGTCTTCGTTGTTAGATACATGCAGCAACGCAGGGAACAAATCAGGAGCGACGCCTAAGAAGCGATGGCGCGGCAAACCAATCACTGACACTCGCCGCCCCCGCGTCTCACTTCGCACCACTAAAGAGACCGAATATTTGACTTCTGCGCAACTTGAAGCCAGCGCTCAAAATCCGTGACGGCAATTGTATCTATATCTACACTAATATTATAAAGAAGTAAAGTTTGTATTTTTTTCTGATAGCACTGGTTCGATTGCTAAAATTTTTACACGGATAAAAAGCCGCTTTATTGCTGAGAGACATATTAAGCTATATTTTATGCACGCGGGTGAAGTCGCGGGAAATAGCTAGGTTAAACCATTTACAGGCACTTTTGAAATGTCAAGAAATCATCCCTTTAACAGTTCAGTTTAGGCCGTATATTGGATCACGTTACGAGCTCGTGGTAGCACTGCCAATCGTACCAATTTCCAGTGTTTGGGTACTACATTAATTGGAGTATGGTTTTCTGAATTCCTTATCGCCAATATCATTTGATATATTAGCTCACACTTAATGCAATTTGTAAGATCTGTATCAGCTGTTTTTTTTTTAAGCTATTGCATAGCTTCTATCGCGGGCCTTGAGCGTGGAGACCGAATCCAGAAATTCCGTAACGAAAATAACCTAACACCCCCCCCCCCCCCACTCATTTGTTTTTTGAGCGTGGTGATCGATAAGAAAACAAATGAGATAACAATCAATCAAAATTCAATTCAATGTGTGAAAGTGTAACTTCAATTAATATCAAAGAAAAAAAAATACTGCATCAATAAAAATAATTGCATAGTTGATAAAAATGCTATGCAATAGCTTTACCGCGGCAGTCCCCGAGTGCCACACGTCTTTTTTTAAATTTTTTTCGCATTGATAACTAATTTTTATAGTTTCATCGTAATATAATATTCCATTCCACAACTATCACACAACGCCGTCTAGTCCCAAGCTAAGCAGGGCTTGTGTTATGAGTGTTGTGTTTATGTCACCTTATCAAAATGAAGGATTATTAATATGACACATACAATTAATTTGCTGGTGTTCCAACGAACGCATTACGCAACACTAGTAGATATTAAGTCATCAATGCATTTACATTTACATGAATAAATAGAAAAAGCCTTGAAAATAGTTTATCTTAATATGTTTTCTGTAATATATCAGAATACACTTCCTGTATTTAATAGTTTATTAGATAATGATACAATAGTAGTAATAAATAAGTAGTAGTTGTTACGAAAATAAAAATAAAAATCAAAAAAGTGGTTTACTTCCGATTGAAGGTGTCTAATTTAAATAAATCTATCTATCTATCTATCTAAATCATTTTGAATTTTTTATTCGGTTCAGTCTTAAGTTTTCAAACAAAAGCGTGTTACACCATCTACAGTAGTATTTTTTTTTTCTTTTTAATATTTATGATGCAAAACAGTCGGCACCGGCAAGTTGCCTAAGAAGAAGAATATTTAGGATGGTTCAATTGCTCGACTAAATAAAGTGTACCTATCTTTGTTTAAAGAAACTATCTAATGCTAAAAAGTTGTTTGATATGGTTATTATCATCACCATTTCAGCCGAAAGACGTCAACTGCTGGACACAGCCACAAAATATATAGGTACAGAAGTCAATCTACATACAAAGCGCGCTCAACCAACGCACACATAGACACCGCTCACGTACACGATGTCTCGGTCGCGTCTCGGACCACTCGTCGAACAGTTCCGGTTCAAACGCTCATTAGTGTGCGTCCACCGAGCGTAGGTATAAAAAGTGAAGTACATACATAAGACTTGTCTTCTGTGCCTATCTAATTTGTGACACAGCCCTCCCCCACTCTTTATAACATCTCCTATCTACCAGTGACATTTTTTTTTTATTGATATGAAATAGTGCTTGACTGCGATCCCACCTGATGGTAAGCAGTGATGCAATATCTGATGGTGAGGCGCAATAGTCAAATTCTTGACAAAGCTCGGTTTAATTGTTTCGGATACCGTAATTAGAGACACAATAGAAATAAAATAAGAGAGCGAACGCCGGCGTCGCTTGGGGTTTAATGAATTACCCGGGGAAAATACAAATATTTACTTGTCTTTTAATTTACATTTTTTTCCTTATTATTAAGAACTAGCTTTTGCCCGCGACTTCGCCCGCATGGCATTAGGTACTTAAGGAATCGGGATAAAAGATAGCCTATGTTCTTTTCCATGTCAAAGGCTATATGCGTGCCAAATTTCAACCAAATCCGTTCAGCCGTTTTTGCGTGATTAAGTAACAAACAACCAAACATCCACACTTTCACATTTATAATATTAGTTAGGATAAATTTCTTATTAATTGATTATAATCTAACCTAAAAGACTAATAAGTAATTTTACTCTCTCTTATTTTTATACGGTTTTGTTTAAACCAAGAATAGCGTCCTTTAGCACTTATAGTAGTCCATAGCACTTGATTCACATAAGAGCAATTTACATAAGCATGCTTTTCAGCTCCATTGAAAACGGACTGTGGTTCAACTTGTTACATTTCATTACAGTCACAGACAGAAACCGGGATAGGTAAATAAATGCTTTTTATCTCAAAATTTAATTAACAGTTTTTATCATAAGTAACTGTAAATATAATTAAGATTTTTAATAATTTTTAGCTGTGTAAAAGTCTTATAAATTGAATTTAATAATAAGTAAATAAATAAAAAACATATAAGTTTATGTCAGAATTAAACATATTTCATAAATCATAATTTATTATACTTTAATAAAACTTCAATTTAGAAGTAGGTACTGTCTCCAGTCTCTCATAGTTATCTGCTTATAAATTTTGATTTATTTGACATGTTAATAACAGCGAGGTAATTACTTAAAATAGCATTTTCGAGAGATGTATAAGATAAGTTATTTACTTATTTATTTGAATATACTTTATTGTGCATAATAAATAATACAATGAAAACCATAAACTAAAAAAAACATACGATTGGTGGCCTTAACGCATTCCAAGATCTCCACTAGCGACAGTGACTGCCTGTATATTAAATGGGGTTGCACTTGGTGCAAAAAAAAAGTTAAACAATTTATCTTCATCGTCATTTCAACCAAAAGACATCAACTATTGAACATAGTCCAACCCCAAGTAACGCCTTAACGATCGGTCCTTTATGTCTCCCATCCACCGGACCATGAGACCACTAGATCATCAGTCGGTCTTGTAGGCCTTCCAACAATTCCATGAACGATGGTCGCCACTCCGAAACCTGAATGTCCCCCCTCTCCACTTGGCTATGCCGGTTCCGGAAACTACGAGCATAGCTATTTGGGTGACTTTGGCTTCTCATTTTGAGTGATCGACATGTTTCAGAATCTATATCACTGGTCACATGGTCATAATTTTCGTCTTGGGACACCGCAAAACACTGCGCACCTGACATTAAACAACGATTGAAAAATGAAAACACAGTGACAAGTAATGTTCATCCACAAGTATTTTAAATACAAGAACTGATTGCGCGCGTTTTATTGACCCTGAAAATGCATTCTCAGATCAAGCGGCCTAGACAGTAAAGGACTTATCCAGGACAGTAGTTTTCATCATTACCATTTTATACCGGTTGCTGTGGAGACTCTGGGCAGTTGGAGTAGGTACGGAGGCAAAGTGTTTTGTGTGGGATTCGGGCCGTAGGCTCGAGAGGCAACGGGTGACTCCCAGTCCGGGTCGTTCTTGGGACAAAGGATGCTATCGCTATTCAGCGGAGTAATGCGGCGTGTGTTATGGGCACACCGGGAACGATCATTGGCGGGTTATTTATTGACGTTTGACATAAAACGATAATTCTTCTGTTTTGTAGTATTTTGTATCAATTAAATCTATATTTATATTAGTATTTACCTAATAAATTATATTAGTATTTTTGAAGTATAAAGCATAAGTATAGATAAATACTTCATATAAAGAAACTAGAGTCGTCCAGTCGATCGTTAGGAGCTGGTCCTAGAAATACCATCACTACAACCTGCATCTTCGCGGAACAGGGTGTAAAGTCCCCAAAATCTCCATTGAGAAGTGAGAGTCCTCCGACAAGCCAGGTGTTGTGTCTTGTCCAAGCAATCGCCTGATAGCTGATTTCAGACTGCTTCATATGCTCTAATCACACGGAAAACTTTTTCACGGATCAGGGTTTATGAATTTTAGTTCCTTTGTGGCGATATAGATGTCGCTACAGGCTACCTTTTTGGAAACACCCGTAGTAGTTAGTATGTAAAGAGTAACGCTGAACCAAAATAAATTAGGAGCCCAATCGATGACGATCAACTCAGAAACATCACACCATCGACCAATAAATACACCCACATAGATCAAAACGACCGTTGACCACAGCCAGTAGGTCCAAAGTGACCATTGCCCATACCATAGAGTAACCAATGACCATACCCAACAGGACAAAGTGACCAATCACCGATAGACAAATTAATGAATAATGTTTCACTCACGCGTTAAAGAATTTTATGTCAATCGTGTCCTGCTGGGCTGGTGGTACCCTGTGTTTGACGCTGCAACATGATCAAGGCATCTATAAGCTATTGCCAAATGTAACGATAAATTTATAAAGTATACACAAGTTAAGAAGTTTTTCTTATGGGATGGCCCGCTTTTGACCACTATCTCACCTGTTGGTGATGATGTGGCCGACGATGAAGCACGCTTGCCTAAAAGTAACATATTCGCTTTTGATTTAAAGACCCCTAGGTTGTAGCTATCAGTCACTATCAGGAAATACAGACAGGGAATTCCACTCCTTGGGCACGCCACAATTATGGCGGTAGGTCGCCTCTTTGAGGCGTGGATGGAAAGACCTCACGGCGTCCTCACCTTCCGCATGACGCAGGTTCTCACCGGACAAGGTAAGTTCCGGAGGTTCCTTCACCGGATTCGTGCGGAAGTGACGCTCGGACACCCTCGCGCCAGGCCTTGGTACAGGCCATGGTCCGGAGCGAGGAGAAGTGGCAGGCGGTCGGTTCCTTCTGCGAAGCAGTAATGCTAGCAAAGAAGGAGGCCGACCATAACAGGCAATGGCGCTTACGGCGCCCCAGTCACCGCCGGGATTCCGCGTAGGCGCAGGCTAGCGGACGGCGAGCAATGGGTAGCTCGCTATCCCAACGTCCGGTAGCTGTCTGGTCCGAGCTCTAGTCGTCAACGGCACGCACTATTCCCACGCGCCTCAGGGAGTTTTCAGCAACAGCAGGGGCCCAGCTGGGTCGAAGCCTACTGGGGCCAGAGTTAGCTCCGAAAGGTAGCTCAGCCCTGGTATGAAAGGCAAGAAGGGACAGGGTGGGTTTTTCAGTCAGTAAGAGTCTGACACTATCTGCCGCTCCGCCCTAGGGCAGACGTACGCCCGAAAAGTGCCATAAAACAGTGACTTTCTGAAGCCTCCTCTGTAACGGCCAGGTTAAGAGTTCGTTTTATGTTTAATTAACTTTACATCATTACCTAGAATTAAGATGATGTAAAAAAGAACAAAAAAGTCTTCATTGTTTGATACTGCGACTGCTTAACCTTTTGAATGTCTTATGTTACACAGTTCGACATAAGCAATTGTCTTTCTATTGTGTCTCTAATTACGGCATTCAAAGAGTTAATTATGAACTGAAACACTAACTGCGCCCGCGGCTGCACTCGTGTGAACCAACTAAATTCATAGGTATTTTATTTAGGTCGTAACGTGGACGTAAGACAGAGTCACAGAGCGCCCGAAATTAAGACGGCAGTCGCGATCTGACTATCGCGAAATAGGCAGCTACTGAAAAGTCATTATACAGTCACGGTACTACCGAATATTTTTAAGTTACATGGCGTATACAAGAGTAGGTCTAATGGATCACTTACAATGCCTCCGCATATTTTTACATAAATACAACCGCGCTCGCCGAATTTATAAGAAGTGCGAGGGGAAGAAAACGTCGTTGAGCCAGGGACATAAAGCTCATTTTCGGTTGGAGCTTCTTCTAGTTATTATTCTTCTAGTGATGAACAAAGTGCGTAATCCGGGTTTCGTTCCGGGATTGCCATTCATTGTCATGCGAAACGAACACTTCATTACTTAAACTACAATAATAGAAGAGATAACTTTTAATCTTTCCCCCTAAATGGCCTTGTCACTACTTGTTTCATGAGAATAACAAAGTGTTATGTGAATAGCAAATAGAATTCATCAAAATAACTGGAACAAGTCAATAGCAAACAATAGTAATGAATGGGGTGTACACACTGCATACAAATTATATTACCATACATTGTGAGTAGTAACATTTCAATATGGTAGCATATTTTGTTTAAATTATTTAAGAGATATTATTTTGGGATATAATATTATCTCAGTATACACATTATTTTTTCATCAACATCAGCCTTTTAAATGTTCCCACTACTGGGACTCAGACCTCCTCTCTAAGAGAGGGCAAAAAAAATATTTTCTAAAAACATTAAACTTTGGTCTACCTGGAAATTAACAATTTTTTTTTTGTCTGACTACACTCAACCAGGCAAAAAAGACATGTCAAAAAACATTTGGTAGTGCTTCCATATTTTTTGTGCCAATATTGCAAACAAAATAACTTTAGGTGAAAAGTACATATAAATTGAATCTCATATTTTTGTAAACTCTACAACAATAGCTGGTGTCAGCTTGTGATTTTATACCATATTTCATGTAAATAAATATATTTATTAACCTTTCAATCGTGGAAATTACAGACACAATAGGTGCGCGAACGCCTTGGGGTTTAATTAATTAATAAGCAATCAAAATTAAAAAAAAATTCAAATGTGTTTATTTCACATAGGCCTACATGGGTATCTAAAAACGAAAAAAACCGGCCAAGTGCGAGTCGGACTCGCCCATGAAGGGTTCTGTAGCAGCAAGTAACATAATATAAAAGCTCTTGTAATGTGTTGTAACTTTGATCGATGTTTTAATAATAGTGTATTTTTTTTCGATTTATGACGCATTAAAAAAAAATTACTTACTAGATTTCGTTCAAACCAATTTTCGTTGGTAGTTTTTATAGTAATGTACATCATATATTTTTTTTAGATTTATCATTCTCTTATCTTAGAAGTTAGAGGGGGGGGACACACATTTTACCACTTTGGAAGTGTCTCTCGCGCAAACTATTCAGTTTAGAAAAAAATGATATTAGAAACCTCAGTATCATTTTTGAAGACCTATCCATAGATACCCCACACGCATGGGTTTGATGGAAAAAAAATTTTTGAGTTTCAGTTCTATGTATGGGGACCCCCAAAATTTATTGCTTTTTTTCTATTTTAGTGTGAAAATCTTAATGCGGTTCACAGAATACATCTACTTACAAAGTTTCAACAGTATAGCTCTTATAGTTTCGGAAAAAAGTGGCTGTGACATACGGACGGACGGACAGACAGACAGACAGACAGACAGACAGACAGACAGACATGAAGAATCTATAAGGGTTCCGTTTTTTGCCATTTGGCTACGGAACCCTAAAAAAAAGAAAACGAAAGAAAAAATTGGTTGTTTCATAGATGGAGAAGAACCATATCAGAATGTCTAAGAGCATATTAAAGCTCAGAAACAAATCTGTGTGGTTAAAAGTACTTGAGTCCTTCATTTGAGCCCTTATTCACTGTTGAAAATAGGCTGTTTCAATTTAAGCTCAGTCCATTGCTTACAATAGCCAGTACTAGCTCTACCTGATCACAGCATGGGTTAAACAGCGATTCCATTATCCGCTCCGACGGCAGGATATCAGAGAGAGAAAAATAGTTATTCCTATAACTTACAGTAAGCTGGAGTTGTGCAGCATCTGCACAATTTCTCCCACGGCTCGCAGCTTCTCATCAGAGATCTTGAGCCAGTAGTTGAAGGCAGATGCAAGTTTCTGTCTTATCTGCTTGCCTGGTACTTGCTGGATGTATGTGTATGGCATCAGGATTTTCTGGAAATTGTTTTGCAACATTTTATTATTAAGTAACGCAGTTGTCTTCCACAACTTTGACCCCAGCAGTTTCCTACTTTCACGCAACATAAATAAGCAACCAATACAAGTTCAAAATGTTATACCAATGTCTCAAGGTTTTAATCAAAATGAAAATAATTTTTAAAAATCTTCAAGGTTCTACTTTATTTGTACTCTAATTTTTTTTTTTTTTTTTTACTTTGTCCATTGAAAAAATGTGTGTCCACATTTTTTTCATTAAAATTCTAACAAGTATTTTAATCATAATCTTTATTGAATAGTAAATTATTTGTTTAAATTCTGCAAGGACAGTTCCTACATAATATTGTTAACTTAATTAGCAGATTAATGCCCAAAGATGGATATGCTTGTTATTGTTATTCCTTTGTCTGGAACATTGGTACTTTTGGATAAAAAGCACTTTTATGCATCCCACACATTCATCTATTATTATAAATATAAGCAGCACGGTCATCACCTCGCTGTTTGGCGCATTGCGTCATTTCAATTATTTATTAAATACTATTCTCACTGTAGTATCACAGTTATCTATTATTTTTAAATCTGATTGAAAAACATACCAAATAACAAAACCACTACATTTATAGTATAGTTTTGTTCTACAATAGTTAAAGGCGGCAAACATGTGGAAAATCAAAATATAAGCGAGACTAATGATATAAATATTTACCTCATCTTGAGTATTATCACCAGTATTCGTACTAACTTTAGACATTTTTAGTCTTTATTTGATTAATTCCTAAATATTATCAGGAGTTCACACTCACACCGATCGATTTTGCTATGACAGAATTGATTTGAATGACACTGACAGCCGACCAGCTGACAGAGCGAGCAGAAACTGAATAAATGCGTTCATAAATGGCGTTGCTTTTAATGGAAGTGGCTATGCGTCATCATTAGCTGAAATGAAAGTTATTTTAATGCTACAGCAGTCAGGCAAGTAAACCAAGCTAGCTGACCATGAAACATTTATCAGCCAGTCGATAAAAGCACAGACATCAAGTCTCTAAAGTAGTCAGATAGAAAAAAACATTGTAAAAATTAAGGGTATGTATGCATAATTTTTTCCCACATTAAAAATAGGGTATAATTTATTAAATGATTTTTTTTTTATAATTTGGCTGATTAATAAAACGGTGTCCATATTATTTCATGAAATTAACGTTAAAACGAATCCTTGCCCTAATATTTCAAATAAAAATAAATGCACACCGCCAAAATATTTGTTTCGCTCTGAATGGGTCAAGTACAAACGCTCCCTGTGTCAGACTTTTAATGACTCAAGCTTATTTGTTTTCCACCAGATGCAAGGTGGTAGTAACTCTTTCGAACAATTCCAGGTTATACAGTAGTTGAAGTAAGCAAGTTGAAAAAATAGAATTCATATCATCAAAAAGTTTTTGCTCTTTCTCTAATTTACACCTTTGTAAAAGAAGAGAAGAACAAACAGGCAGTAATCACCAATATTTTAAGTTCAGATATAGTATATTTTACTTTTTTACAGTAAACTGAAATGTTTAATTATGTCAATCGTTAATCCTCGAAATGAATAGACTTGTTCTAATCGAGTATTTGAATCGATTAGGCTTTGTCAAATGCCAAACTGTTGTTGTCAAATTATCAAACTTGACATTGACATTTCTAATTTTTCTTCTGTTGTGATGATTTTTTTCCAAACAAAATAAAATATGTTTTCAATAAATTATTCAGTAAATGAAATATGAGTGAAGCTAACTTGGCATTGTGTAGCAAAGAAGGATAATAATGGGCATAGAACAGAACATATAACCGTCTTGAATTCGTTTTGATTATGTCTGCACGAAACTATTTATCGGCACGGGAGAAAAATATAAGTAAACTAATCGATTGTTTGCCAAATATTAATCAGCAGAAGTTTGGTTACCGTTCTGGGCAAGAGCTACCACCTTTATCTGCTAACACAAGTAGTTATGTGAATCGGAACTTGAATTATTCTTTTGAGGTCCAACCATACATGGTGAATAGTTTGGAGAGAGCCGGGACACCTTTTTCGGACTTTTTCTCGGAAAGTGAGACAGGTTGGTAATGGTTTCTAGATATTTTTACAATATATAAGAAAAACTATAAAGAAGCCAAGAAAAGAATGTCTAAGTTTTTTTTTATGGTGGGAAAAAAATCATGCATTGACATCTCCCGCCCTTAGGCAGAGCGGGATATATTGTCAGACTCTTACTGACTAAAAGACCCACCCCGTTCCTTCTAGCCTTCATACTTCATGCCCTTTCGGATAACCCTGGCCCCAGTAGGCTTCGACGTATCTGCTTCCTTCAACAGTAATAAAATTGATTGGTCTAATATATATTAGACTGCTAGATAAATAACTTTTATAATAATTTTCAACCTATATAAATCAATGTCATACAGACTGGAAGACAGACAATATTTCCTTGAGATAAATGATAAATGTTCTTTATTTTTGCAAGTAAGTAGGTTTTATAAAAAAAAAAAAATCTCATAGAATGGTCAGATGTTTAGCTGTGTACACTGGCCGTTTAGCCTTACAACGAGATCGTCACCTGTATGTATGGTAAAGTTGTGAGTCTATTTAAAAATTTATACCTAAATAGTAAAACATCCAGCTACCCAAACATAAACTACTAGTCAAGTCCATTCAAAGCAGACTCTAGGCCCCCAGTAGGCTTAAAACCAGCTGGGCCCCTGCTTACAATTGCTGACAACTTCTTGAGGCGTGCAGGGACAGCGATCTACCCATTGCTTGCCGTCCGCAAGCCCGCGCCTACGGTGGCCAGAAACCGGGATTGGAATCCAGGCGGCGGCTCGGGCGTGAGCGCCGTTGCCTGATGCGGTCAGCCTCCACCTTCCAGCTAGCATTACTGCTTCGCTGAAGGAGGCGACTGACTGCTACTCCTCCTCGCTCCGTACCACGGCCTGTACCATGCCCCGGTGCGAAAGATAGCCGCCGCCGATAGGCCCCACTATGCCACTAGGAAACGGCAATGCTCTGCCCTAGCGGGCCACATCTCCACCGTGTGCTCCACCGTTTCCTCCGGGCGTTTCGCACGGTGGCGATACCCGGGCGTCACTTCCGCACGAATCCGGTGCAGGTACCTCCCGAACTTACCACGTCCGGTGAGAGCCTGCGTCATGCAGAAGTTGAGGACGACCTGTCGCGGCAGTGGACTTTCGCCCCGGCGTTGCATCGTGCATGTGTGCAAGGATTGTTGCCTCCAGATCCCATGGTGGCAGGTAGGAGGCTCGTCGTTTCGCGGGAAATCGTGCGGTATCCCCGCACCATCTGTATTGCCATGACCCTCTGGCATGCGTTCAGCTGGGCCTTCGGTTGCTGACGCAGCGATGGCGACCATACTAGCGCTCCATAAGGGGCATAGACCGAACGATTGGCGTCTGGACCCTCCAGGTTGGGCAGGAGCCGCTTGATAGCAGCCCTAGTCCGGTTTAGTTTGGGAGCCAGACGTTGGATATGCTCTACGAAATTCCACCGGCTGTCGAGGACGAGTCCCAGGTACTTCATCGTCGACCCGACGCTGATGTGAACTCCTTCTACTGTTAATTGGGAACCCGGTCGTGGCGCGTTCCAAGGGCCGTGGAAACACATAGCCTTGGATTTGTGCAGCGTCACCTCGAGTCCCAACTGCTGGATCCTATCAACATGATTTCTTTTCTGGTGGAGCAAGAGGGTGTGTCAGACTTTTACTGACTAAACCACTGTTTCCCTATTTCTTTATCAGCCCTATTGGGTCCCTTCGATTAAGGTGACATCTCATTGAAATGAACACTAGGTGCTGTTGACGACTCGGGTTCGATCTCGGCTCATCGTCCGCAAGTCTACACCTACAATGACCAGGGCCAGTGATCGCCCTGCGACTCCCGACGCCCGGAACGTCTTCTGTGGCGGCGGCTGGGGCGTGAGGATATTCGTTTACGGCCATTTTTGCTAGCATTCTGCAGATACCTTGTCTGATCATGGCTTGAACCAGGGCCCAGTGCGTAAGGTCGCCGCCACCGATCGCCTCCCGCCGCGAGGACACGGCGTTGCTCTACTCAAGCAGGCCACACCACCACCGTTGCCCCATTGTGTGCTCCAGGCGGTCCACACAATGGTAACACGAAGACGTTTTTTCCGTCGAAATAGACCGATGTCATGCGGAAAGTAAGGACGCTGAATTGCGGTTGGCCATGCGCTGGTATGCGACAGTTATTATCTCCACACCGCTGTGAGATCCCGCCGGAACTATGTCTACTATGTCGTCATTTGTCGCGACAGCGTAGTTTTGCCCGGCGTTTCAACATCGAGCTTAATTCGTGTTTGTGTGCAAAGACTATTGCCTCCAAATCCCAAGGCGGCTGGTCGGCGAGGAGACCGCTTCCCGGGAAACTGATATCCCCGCACGATCCAGTTGGCTAAAGGTTATTAGGTAAATCTAGGTTATCGTCACATACAATGTGAACACCGTTGTCATTGTGCCACTTGCCGTTATCGCTGAAAGCCTGATTGCGGAAAGTCTCGACCTTCATTTGAGGCTCCCGTTCCGTGGTCCGATCAAAATCCTGATATATTATGTTCTTCTCGAAATAACAAATATAAAGTTACTCTTCATCTTTACATATTATCAAACCATGGCGCTTTCCGCGTATATCTGTTTGCTAATTCCTCAATCGATTTTGATACGGTCATCACTAATAGAAATAATAATAAACGAGGAAAGTTTATGCACATAATTCGCACCCTTGCGTAGCAAGGATGGCTCACTGGTCATAACATCACTGGTAGCATAACTAAGTCAAGGCTTTTTTAAATAAAATTATTCCTTATGTCCGTCTTCGGGCGCTCTCAATTTATGCCTAATGCAACAAGCATCTAAATTGAAAACGTATTTGGCTGCCGTGCGTTTGTTTTATTTTATTTTTATTGTTGATATGAACGTATGTATGAATTGGTTGTTTAATGAATTGTATGCCAGTGATGCGCTATTAAAAGGTATTGAACAGTGGAGCTTGTGAAGTTACCGTCCTGTTGTTGACCGTTCGCGCACGTTTGCTGCACCGCGCGTATTTTATGAAAAATACGATCGTCCGTACGCTGTACGACTAACGCAAAACAACCGCACCTCAGCAGGCCGTCAAAAAACGCATAAATTGAAAATGCCCTTATAAATTAATTTAGGTTAAAGAGACCGGTAATACAGCAAAGTTCCCAAAGCAAATGCATTTTAGATAATATTATTCTATTGAGTCTTTTATATATAATTTCAGGAACTCCAGATTTCCACAGTGAGGAGAGTGACAGTAGTTCAGGATCAGCGTTGCGCAGAAACACAGCTGAGGCCACTAAGACATTAGCTGCTGAGTGGGAGCGGATCGAAAGGACCCTTTACAATGAGGATGGAGAGAAGTGCACTCGGCCTAACATACTTGAGGAGTGCAAGCAGTGGAGACAGCTGCACCCACAGATCAGGTGAGAAAGACTTCTTATTCTTTCGTATTTACAAAAACTGTACTATGCAACCAGCACTAGTGGAAGGTACAGACTAGATGAGCAAAACCGGGAATTAGGTGGTGTGATGTAGCTTGAGATCATATGTCCAATAGCAGACTGTGATCAGTAAAGTTGATTAAAGGGTTTTCATTTTGTTTGTTTGTTGTCGGGGAGCAACTTTTAATAGGCGCTGGACTCTTGGGGAAAAGAATAGGCAGTGTAGCATTCTTACCTCATTGAAACCACCCCGGTAATCACCATCAGCACATGGAAATGGACCCCATGACGTCTTAAAAGACCACCCAGGAACCCCTTCTGTACAACACCTGTCAGGCCATATCCTTGAGGTGATTTCAGACGTTTAAAATGCGACAGACGAAATATCGCATCGATTCAAGAACTAATAATAATGATGTCATGCAGGATAACCCCTATTAGCTGTTTCTCCTAAATGGTTTTAACAGTTTCGTTCCGTATCTGGAGCAAATCGATTGTTTAGTATTTTAAGTGTTCCTCGAGTTTTCAGGCGAAAATATTGATAAGCTAGTCAGTAAATTTAATAAATTTATCGGAAAAACAGACAGGAATATTATGTTGGAGTAAATCAAAACTTGTTTGGTTTTCCAATCAATACTTTCCAGCTTCATAGTTTTCCACTGTGGTGTAGGTAGCCACAGTTTGACGAGAGTTCATTAGGTCAAGGCGTCGTCTGCCATGTGCTCATTCGTCTTGCGCAAGGCATACTGACCTGCACAGCTATGTAAATAGCTAAACGTGCTGTAATAATGAAAATGTGAATTCTCGTACTTTGCATATTTTGAGAATTATAGGACACAGTTTTCATGAAATAACGTGGGCAAGTACGTAATTTCTACGAAAATAATTCGGACTTAGCATACATTTTCAGAAATTTATTCCTCTAAAACACAGACTTTGTTGTGATTAATATAGTCGTTGTTGTACCTTTGACCTATTCAGACCAAAATTAACACTGCTTTTGGTAAATTTTCTCTTTGTAAGCGGCTTTTTTGTGGATCTTTAAAATTAGGAAAGGTATCTGCAAAGTCAACTGCCATTCGTTTCTGTGAAAAAACAGTTTGTTGTTGAATAAAATATGTCCTTCGAATTGTAAAAGTGGCTTGTCATTCGAATTAAAAGGAATCGTTCGTGACACTTTTACTTCGGCACCACGTTAAACTAATAACAGTCAATATGACCTTCAAGATATAAATATTTAAATAGCAATTATTGATTTCCAGAATCGTCGGCAAAGGGATACAATTGCCCGAAAAACGTTTGTCATACAAACAGATGGAGCACGACGAGGTCATCGCGATGCACTACAGCGACTACGAGGAGTTCAGCGAGAGCGAGGAGCGGCTGTCGCAGAGCAGCACCGACGTGACGCCGCAGAACTCACCGCGCGTCTCCGTCGCCGAGGACCTCGCCGACCACCGCCTGTCCAGAGATAAGGTATCCTTCTACCCCTTGTATCACGACGAGACTGACCTGCCCGATGCCTTCTGCTCCCTCCTCCAAATCACACCAATCCACATTCACAGTCCCCATAGAAAAAGGCAGAATCCATCCATTCTGAGGTCTGAACTAGCATCCTCGCGGTGGATGAGGAACCCTAGACCAGATTCATCTTTAAATTGTGATAGAAATAGTGCTAAGTCTTTTGTTTCTTTAGATACTAGAAATTACGGGAATGTGGCTTTGAGTGCGTCGGAAAGGAATGCGTTGATGAATAATAGAGTTGTAACTGCGAGGCATAGAGATTTGGCAAGATTGGAACCTATATACACGCCGGAGATACCGCAGAGTGAGGTCATGAGGCTTCCCAACGGGATTTCATCTCACTTTAGTATTAGAAAGGTTTCCTTGCCACCTCTTCTGTTAGACGAAGAGAAGAAGAAAGTATCAATTAGTTCGGCTAGGAAACATAATGTGAGAACTAGAAAGACGGTTCCTAAAGGTATGTTCCAGTTGGACAGGGTGAAATATAATTGATTCTTGTTTATTAACTTTTGTCTTTCAATTTTAATTAATTCAGATTTTTGACACCAAGAGTTTTTTTTAATGGGATGTTAGAATCTCACCGATGCCAATGCGTGCACATAGCATGACAATGACTAGATTTTGAAGTAAGGCAGAATATTATAATCACGTTTAATAATGTTTTAAAGTTCTACTTATGGTTCTTTAGAAGTTTGTATGCTTGAACATTTAGGTTAATTTCTTTCCCACATCCCTAAGATTGTAATTTAGAAAGAATCCTTATCGGGTTTTAGAGGACTAACTCTTATGGTTACGTCACAAATATTTTGTCTCTGAGAGTTTGAGTCGTAGAACTTGCCCGATTTGTCTACCTTTTTAGTTCATCTCTTCACTGATGTATGTACTGAAATGAGCCTTATCTCTGTTGCATAAGGTCGACATTTCGATGTGAGGGTGAGAAGGCAGAGCTCTTGGATTGTAATGTTAAATGCACAATTATTTTCTGTTATGCAAAACTTATCTCAGTCAGGTATGTCTGTTATTAATTCAGAGCTTATTTAATGTATGGAATTGTTGATAAAACCACGTATTGTCACATAATATTGTACATAATAATATACAAAGTTCACTATTTTTGTAATAATCTCACTAGTGAAAGATAAGTAGGAGGTTGTACTTATGTTATTATTATTTTCTAGTCTTTTTACTAGTCTTTAGATGATGTAAAATGTATTTGTAATTGATTCTTGTGTAAAGCACAATTTTTCGAGTGTACAGAAACATGTCGTTGGTAGTTCTTTGAGATTGAATGCTATGCCACATTATGAATATATATTTTCTTTATAAAGTTCTTTGTGTTTTGATGTGTTTACCTCTTCTTTTTTGTTTCTGTTAGACAGATCTGATACTTAAATTGATTACCCAGAAGACGTCTTCAGGCGACGTCTTTAGGAGATTTTCTTATTTAAATCTTCTTAGAACACCATTGTTTTGATGGCTTCCTTTCTGGAAAATGTGAAAGCTTTTGCTTGATTGTTCATTTTATAATTTTTGAGAGTGATATAGGTACATAATTATCTATTGACATAAAAATGAGTCCCTTTTTCCTTTGGGCACGTCATCACGCGTCAATGGCTGGACCAACGTCGCTAATTTTTTTTTTTGTTGGTTGTTATTATCAGGAAAAGGTTCTTAAGACAAAAAAAAAATAAGAAAGTTAGACAGAAAGTTTCGCGTTTGACAGTTCACAGCTAACAGGACGACGTCTGTCGGGTCAACCAGTATCGGTAAGTCCCCTCTTTGAGGCGTGGCTGGAAAGGCCTCACGGCGTCCTTACCTTCCGCATGACGCAGGTCCTCACCGGACATGGTTCGTTCGGGAGTTTCCTGCACCGGATTCATGCGGAAGTGACGCCCGGGTGTCGCCACTGTGCGGAACGCCCGGAGGACACGGTGGAGCACACAGTCGAGGTGTGCCCTGCTTGGGCGGAGCATCGCCGTGCCCTCGTGGGGGCGATCGGCGGCGGAGACCTCTCGCGCCGGGCCTTGGTTGAGGCCATGGTCCGGAGCGAGGAGGAGTGGCAGGCGGTCGCCGACTTCTGCGAAGCAGTAATGCTTGCAAAGGAGGAGGCCGAACGCATCAGGCAACGGCGTTATCGCCGCCGCCGTCGCCGGGATTCTGATCCCGATTTCCGGCCAACGTAGACGCGGGCTTGCGGACAGTGAGCAATGGGTAGCTCGCTGTCCGGCCGTCCGGTAACTGTCCGGACCAAGCCCAAGTCGTCGACGGCGCGCACTGTTCCCGCGCGCCTCAAGGAGTTGTCAGCAACAGCAGGGACCCCAGCCGGGTCGAAGCCTACTGGGGCCAGGGTTATCCGAAAGGGCGCTCGAGCCCCGGTATGAAGGCTAGAAGGAACGGGGTGGGTCTTTTAGTCAGTAAGAGTCTGACACTATCTCCCGCTCCGCCCAAGGGCGGGGGATGTCAATGCATGATTTTTCCCACCATAAAAAAAAAAAAAAAAAAAAGGGTCAACCAGTATATTATAAACGCTTCTGTAAATATAATATCCATACCTATCAGGAAAATAAATAAGGGTAAGAGTAAAACCATGTAGTCAAATACAAATACAGAATTTATTTTGATATTTACATTATTTGCATTTTATTAACAATCAACATCAACAATATTAAATAATTTGTTTTCGTGGTGTGATACATTTCGAACAGTCTGATAATATTACATGGCCCGTGGTGGACGCCATTTTGTTTAAGTAGGTGCACAAAATGCCGGCCTGGTTCACGGGAGATGTAACATCATATGTCATATGGTGGTTTGTAAATGGTTACCTAGAAGCGGTGAAACATGGGGTTATTATGCTGAGAATTTGAGCAACTGCGGAGAAAGCTGTGAGCTTGTTTTTTGGGTTGCCACTAGAAAATATAGACCAATTGGTTACGTAAAGTATTGATTAATTTTGAATAATTATCGAGACATTTTCAAAGAACAACGCGATTTATTGACTTATCTTTATTTCCATTTTTAGATTGAAAAGTAGGATCGTTTTTATAATTTCCTCAATCTGGCAACCCGATGTATCGAGGCGTACTTGTTTGGCGCCAAAATGATCATAACGTTTATTCTGTTTATATTTGGCACTGTGTAGGATGCATGTAATAGTAATCATGGACATTTGGTTAATTGTTAGAAGGTATGTTGATATTCTGTCATGTCTGTTTTGTTATGCATGTTCAATTAGCTGAACTACTTATAGTAAAAATAAAGCAATATGCATCATACGGATATCAGTTTGATACTTACCATAACTTGAAAGATCTACCATACTATACTATATCTTGCATAGTAACTATGTCATGCATGATTATACAGTGCCAAAATAATACCTACGGGCCCGATTATCAGGGATCAATAACATTTGGTTCCAATTCAAACCATATGCTTCAATGAAAACCGATCTGATAAAAGGACTGAAGACCCATAGTTTGGGACCAGACTCGTTGCGATAGAGCGTTCAGTTATGTTGCTATTTATATCTTCATTTACACAATATAAATTTAAATTGTTACAATATTTTTATCTCACAGCCATCATTAATATATTGATACTACTTTAATAAGAGAGGACTAGTGTAACAACACGTTAGATGGCGTCAGCTTACAAAAAGGGTCTAGCGAACATTCGTTATAGAGCGTAAGATTTATATATACGTATATATAATACATGAAAAATTCACCTTGTCCGTTCTAAAAACGATAACAACCTCAAGCTATTAGCAATAGTCAACAATGTTGTTAATTCTAGAATTTAATGCACACAGAACATGGATTTACTAAGTACGCTTAGTAGGCATTTTTTTAGTTAGTGTTTTTTTGTATAATTTATCGATCTAGTAAGTGATTTCGTAGATTGTAAGATATCGTTGAATCGTAGAGAGAAATTTCAGGGGCGGAAATATCTAAATTACCTTCATCTCGTTTCGAGTTGCCCAGGCTTGTGCCCACTGACTTGAGGAACAGTACTAGGGTAGATTGTATACCAATTATCTATAGGTACTATGTTTTCCCGAGATAAATATTTATTTACTTAAGTGTAATTTAAGTCTCATAAAGTGTGTTTTTTGACATTTCGCTACTAAACGAATTCACAGATATTTTATTCCATTATTTTTTTTAATTGAATAAAGGTTTATCACTGCCAATTAATATAATTCCGATTTAATGATTCATCTAACCTTCAGTGGACACATGCTTTGCGGTTATATTTTAATTATAATATCGTGCCATTTGTCGAGATCCCATACATTTAATTCTAATCCGAAGAGCTATGACGATTAGATCACCACCACTAAATACTTGCGCACGTCAAATTATCGTATAAATCTGATATTAAATATAAATTGCGTTATTATCTAATAAAATATTGCGTAAAACAAACTAACAGTGACAGTTTGTGTGATAAATAGGTTAAATACAGAAGTGAATTAAAATATTTCCAGCCAACATCCAACGTACCATTATTTAATTTATTTTCATAAGTTACAGCCGCTTACGTTCAATAAATCCTGCTTCGTCAAACAATGTAAGTAATATTTTAATTTACTTCTGTGTAGTAATAGTAAATAATAGTCGCGTTTAGAATTTATCGTGATCTTAGGGCGAGCGCGTCGGTCGTGTGACATGACGGCGGCGCGGCGCGTCGTGACTCGAGGACATGCACACGGTACATTCGGTACATACACATTGCATATAAACAATAATGGTAACATTAGACGTCAAGCAAACACACGCAGAAGGACTCAGCTATATTCTCTCTCGTTAAGGCGATTATACAATTTTAAACACTATTTTTATTTTTTAAATTGCACACTGACCCACCTCTATAAACTTTTAATTGCGATAAATATATTGTAATGCTGTATAAAAATATTAAAGGAAAAATCGTCATTTAATATTAATACTTATTTAACATTCATATTTTAATCCCAAATCAATAGCGTGTATTTTACATTTTTACAATGAGACGTCCGAACTCTATACCTAACTAGCATACAGTGACATCGAAGCCTAATTAACAACAAACTACACACGATAGTATTTGAATATTAACTTTTTAATGTAACCGTAGCCTTCTATTTTAATGCAAAGGAGACGTATATTGAAAAATTCTTATGTAACATACAAAATTACATTTGACTATTTACAACATTCTAGCTAAAAACTTTAAAAATTGAGTGTCGAATGCAGCTCGCGGCGGTACTCTAAATATTAGGTACCTAGTGTGGCTAGGGCTCCATGCATAGGTCACTACTTACCGATATATCAAGCTCAAATTACAACTAACCCACTACACTCGGCTGTGTGCGATGCTGAGCTCCCGGCGCCCTGGCGGCCTGACATTGGCGATGCCACCGCGGCCGAATAAGCCAATATCATCATTTTATTTTAATATTTTGGACAGACCGATTAGTTTAATTACATAAATAATATTCTATCGTGCACAACCATCTCATAAACTTTACAATTTTCTTTACGCCCGGTGGTTTATGTATAATATTATATTATAATTGATTTTTTTGTTAGCCCCTTGCGTGAATGTAGATTGTCCTTTCTCCAGCGTGGATGCGAGTGTGCTAATAAAGTACGATTGGTACTTTGTAGTAATATTTATACACTTTATATTTTTAAACATTAACGTCGCAGGAATGTTCGTTCACATACAAGGGCATAATTTTTGTACTTTTTCGTTCGGGTACTTTGCTCTATGGATAATGTAGTGACTTTACAAAAATATGGCAGTATGTTTGCATTCAATTCCTTTACGAACTAGGGTAGCTGTGCTATTTCCGTGATTGGACCGAAACGACCACAGGTAGTACTCAGGACTTTACACACATATTCAAATATCCGTAGAGCGCATACTTTGGAATATTCACGAAGACACAATCTCGAATATTCAGGACAAGAGCACACATTCGAATATTCGTGAAACTTTACACATTAACCTATGTATCTGTAGTTAAGGCCGGTTTTGCCTATTCTATTCAAATGAATGATTCTATATGATTGTGATAAAGATATCTATGTACAGGATGTTTGATAAAACTTTAAATACTTTCAAATACTTACTATCAGTAAAATTGAGGTATTTATTAATTATTAGGTAGTAATATAAATTAATTTAGTGCTTTTGCGTGCGTGCGACGCGTAGCGGGCTTCGTGGGGTACTCATACTTTAGTTTATATATTCATCAAACATCTTGTATTTTAGTAAAAATTATTGCATTACGTTGTATTAGGTACTATTCGTCTGTAATGATTCTAATTGGTGAGGCAATGTTAACTAATGCCTAATAAATTCTAAAAAAAGGAGCTCGAGCCAGCTGCACGGCGGACGCGCGCCGGGTGGGGGGCGCGCTGTGCAGCCGGCCGGAGCAGCTTATCTAATACAATCAACATAGTAAACTATGAGAGTCCACAATCGTCAAAGCACCCGGAGTTAACACTAAATACATTGCAGGCTTCAGAAGCCTATCTATTTTAACAACGATTCGAAAATAATATCACACATTTACAGCAAAATTACACTTCGCACTCGGTGTTCCTCGCAAACAAAAACCTTCTTCCGACTTGAACTAATCTCGCAATGGCATCGATTCGTAGTTTATTAATTATTTCAGTTCATTGAGTTTTCATGTGCAGCGCCATGTTTCACGTCCACTTTGACAATCCCCCCGCCAAATATCAGGAAAACAAAATAAAAGAAAACAAAAAGAAAAAATATAGCATAATATAATTTTATTAAAATAAAAAAATAAAACAAAAACGTGGTACTAAAAGGTGAGGCTGGAAGTTACTATGTTCTTGTAACAGTTGATATACTTTTATGCAGATTTGAAGATGTAAAACGCGTCAAACAAGTTAGTTTCCTTCTCTCGCAAGTTTATGGGAAGAATATTTATTCGATTCTGCATGAAAATAGTCAACTAGTAGTCTAACCTTAGTAATAAAAAGATTTATAAAAAAGAAGATAAAACAATGAGCAATGGAACTGTATGCAGACTACTACCATACGTGCAATTTGAATATGGCAGAGTGTCTTAAAACTAAATAATGAATTCAATGTGAACCCTTGGAAAAAAATTAAATATCTAAAAACTTAAAAAATAGTGACTAATATAACTTCGTAAAATCACAAAGTAACGACGATGATATGACGTGCTTAACAATCAGTCGATGAATAACATTAAATGCTTATAATATGTCTATATTTCAGCTTTAAAAATAGCACTTAATTACGTGAAACGTGACAGAAAAAAAACTACAGAATAAGGAATGGATATTCTAAGAAAAGCGATAGCCTACGCAATGTCCATTATTTACATGTACAACCAACATGCAATTAAAAGTTTAAAAGGTTCCTTTCCTTGAGCATTGCTTACAAATAATTGAAAAGACCTTCAGAAAGAAATAGAAGAAGAATTTAGCTGAAAAAGACATTGTTTTTAAGAAATTAATAACAGTTTGTTGAAGAAACTGTCAGAAGTTGTTCACCGCGAACATTTACAGAAGGTATTACAACAGTGGTTCGTCAATTTGTGTGTGGGAACCAGTAGTTTGATTTATCCATTCCGATCCAATCGTAGCTCTTGAATAGTTAGACTGACTGTATGGGATACTTCCTGGACAAGCACCAAGAACTACAGTAACTGTTGTAGGAAGAGAAAGAGGTGTGTCAGGACTCAGCCGAAAAAGTGTATGCATGTGTGTATGTATTCCCCAAAACCTTTATAAACAAAGCCTATAACTAAACCACCACCGCATCATATGATTTAAAATTATTTAAATATTGAAAGTCGTTGTTTAAAATTGTGTCAATATTTGATAGTGAGTCATCGTGCAGTGTGTACCGCTGTAGTCAGGACTGTGGAGGTAGCCGCAGCTTCATATACCTGACGTCTCTCTGTTAGCGATCTGTTGTAAATCTACCGCTCTCGTGGTAGGTTTGCAACAGATTCGGAGCCCATGTTGTTCTAAGCAACTACCTCGTGGAGAGTCCTGCTATCAGCGGTATACTACCAGTATACACTGACAAATATAGCTGATGTGATGTGCCGTAACATTTCAATTTTCAACTCTCTAATTTTGCCTTAAATTACGTTCGAACTTTTAAAATTTATTTACTCGTTAACAACAGCATTTTACTGAGTTCCGTCTAATATTTTATCCTAGACATCGAAAGCTTTTCTATAATCTTAAAGCGCTTTCTATAAATTCTGCCTTGTTAACAGCTCGAATTACAACTATCTCTTGCGGCTCCTACAGACTGCCCTTCTCGTGACTCAAATATCCAGTTATTGTTCTGAACTGATGGAGACGCTAGACTGCGACCAGTGGCTATAGAAATCTATCCATACGTTTATAATTTTAAGGTTTTGTTATAATATTGCTTTTAGTTTTAGTAGATAGATACAGCTAAACGAACGAATGCTAGTCTATACAAGAGTGCGTTTGAGGAGTGTAGATTGCTGTGCAGGAAGTGTTCAACTTAGAATACTAACATATACAGTTGACAAAATCAAAATAAAACGGGGCAGGGGAGGTAGCAGCACTCCCTTTCACGACTAAATAAGTCAGGACAAAATCTAATTATGTGGACGTTTACCCGAGAGTCGAGCTAACATGAGGGAGTGGTGCTTCAGGGGGAGCGGGCGGTCAGGCCGCGTGACGTCACGCGTGTGACGTCACGCGGCGCGCGGCCGGCCGGCGGGCTCAGGATTGTCGGAGTGGGGGCCTACGCCTACTGCCTAGATGTAGGAGTAGGGCCCGTCCGTGAGGGCGCTGCACAGCAATAGTCAGGAGGCGTCGTCCTTGCCGCCGCCGCCCGCCGCCGCGCGCCGCGACGAGCGGTACTCCACGCCCGGGTCGAACTGCATCAGCACGAACACCTGCGCACACAAACTCTACCTTTACCATTGTTCACCTCTTGAAACGTGCAACATGCAACATGAATGTATTTAGCGTTAAAAAACTCAATCTAGATGGATCTCTCCAAGTGTCGCCAAAACGACCGGTCCTTCGCGTCTCACATCCATCGTATTCCCACGACCCTCACCAAGTCATCAGTCCACCTTGGGAAGAGCATCAAAATTAACTAAATGAATAACCTGGTCGGTAGGCAACAGTGAGAAGTCATCAGGCGGGTTGGTGATGACGTATCGCTTGCTGCTGGCGTCACACGAGGAGGACGTGTCCCGGAACCGGTAGAGGCCGATGCAGAGCATCCCGTAGGTGCTGAGCGCGGCCACGAACAGGTCGCCGTACTTGCCCGCCTCGCCGAACTGCGCCAGCGGCCCGTCGTACAACGAGATCTGACCAACTCTACAACGGTCCCTGGAAACAAATACATCGTTGAAATATCCTGTATCATTTGTCCTGGATGGGGATCGAACCTACGACCTCCGGCATAGCAGTCAGGGTCACTAACCATTAGACCAACAGGCCTGTCAAATAGATTGTGTATCCACCACATCGCTTACCATCAGATGAGATAGTGGTCAAGCTTATCAAATTATTATTTTAAAAAAGTAATACTAACATAGTTTTAAGACCTTTCTAACTAATAATTCTATGGACATTATTTTTTAGTCCGAAATAAATGTATTTTTTTATTTTTTTTTTATTTTATTATTACTACTAGCTCGTATTGTAACACGCTGGGCAAAGGCAAAGGCCTACATTCCTTCCAATGATCATTATTTTTGTTTTTTTTTTCCAATTCTTAAGAAAGACACTTTTTTTTTCAACATTTCTATCGAGATATGAATATGTTAGACTGGCTTCTGCCATAGGCTTCACCTGCGCAAAATTAGGTTACTCCATACATTTAGACTTCCGTTTCATCCACTTAGGGGGTAAATTTCAATCCATAATCTCGCTTACGTCATAAAAGGAAACCTTTTGCACAATGTCTACTAGTCCCAGTATTTTCGGCTGTGCGTTGCGTGCGTTGAAATGTCAGTCACTCAGTTTCTTATTTATATACATGTAGTTAGATAAAAAGTTAGATAAAACATTTTTTTGATATGTGTGAGTGGTGATGAAAGCCGATATGGTAATGTTACCTATTGGCTAAACTCTCTGGCGTGGAGTACCCGCCCCGCAGGCCGGCTCCCTCCGCCAGGATCAGCTCCAACTCGGGCGTCGCACCGCCCGTGATCAGCGAGCGGATCAGCGTTAAGGCATTTTGGTTGAAATAAGTCTGAAATAGAAGCATTAAGTTACTTATTTGATACTCTGAAGTGGCAATATTCCAAGATGAAGTCAAAAAATTCCATGCTGAAGCGAAAAAAATCCGGCGTTAGTTATACCCAAAAGCTGTGGATGCTATAGCTTTTCAACCCTTACGTCCTACAGAAGATAGTCATCACAATCAAAACCGTTTTCAAATATATTTTTTCCACAACTATCACACAGCGCCGTCTAGTTCCAAGCTAAGCAGAGCTTGTGTTATGGGTACTAGACAACTGATAAACATACTTATATATTTCTAAATACATACATATTATAGATAAATTACACCCAGACACAGAACAAATGATCGTGCTCATCACACAAACATTTGTCCTGGGTGGGAATCGAACCCACGACCTCCGGCATAGCAGTCAGGGTCACTAACCACTACACCAACAGGCCTGTCAAAATATAAGAGTATGTCGTGCCGTTCACGACCCTGCGGCTGTGAGAGGTAGCTCAGCGCGAGGCGGTGAGCGTTAAGATCAAAAGTATGAATATGTTTGAAGCACGCCACTAGCCGCCGCTCATAGCGCCGCGCGCCTGCTCACCGACAACGTGAACAGGCCGTGTGATAAAAGTGGGATGGCTAATTTAAACCGGGTTTCTCCTCCTAAACGACTTGGTAGAAACAGTAAGATGTTAAGGGGATACATACGGTGGACATAAGTGAGTCGAGCACGCTGACGGCGAAGGCGGTGCCGCACGCGAAGGGCTGCGTCAGGTACAGCTCCGTGTCCGGGTCGTCATCGTCGTCTTGGTCCAGAAACTGCACGTTACTGTCATTCACCAACTCTGTAGGAGATGCAAAATTATGAGACTAAAGCTCTGAAGGGTGATTGTAGGTACTGGATAGTAGATAGTAGTAATAATTGCCGATGAAGACTCAAGTCTTGGGAAGACACAGTTGATTAATAACCAAAGAACAGATAAACTTTGAGAGTCTCAAAACAGTAGCCATAAAAGAAGAAAGTAATGCACATACCAGTAATCATAGGCACATTGGCACCATAGACGGAGCCCCGTCTCTGCAGCAGCACGGGCGCCGGCGGCTGGCCGGGCGGCGGCGGCGCCGCGCTGCTGCCGTTCGTCCCCACTCCCGCACTCAGCACTCCTATCGTGTCGTCGAACGTCATAGCCTTGATGTTCAACGAAGCCAAGATAGCTTCCTTGTCTGCCAGCGTAGGATCGTCGTTGGATGGCACCTTCGCTGATAGGATGCAGCACATGTCACACAAGTTCACATTAACTGCACGCAAGTCGGCCCGGCTTAGCGGTGAACCCTGAGGAAGATAACCATTTATTAGAGATTTAGATATAGGTTTATTAGAGATTGGAAAATAATTATATCAGTTGGAAGACTGTTCTATAGTGAAATGATTAGGGGAACTCACATTCAAAACAGAAATCTTGGGTAGATTCTGCAACATCTTCCATTCTCTCCTAATATAGTCGACGCTGCCCACGATGACCACGTGCTTGAGCTCGTGGTAGTGGAAGTTGGAGGCCCTCAGTGGCATCACCAGGTTCCGCAGCCCGATGAGCGGCGAGTCCGGGTCCGCGAACAAACACACTACCACGTGCCCGTTCAGAACAGTCATGGCCGCTTGGTTCCTGTCCTGTAACAGAACGAGTATATTGTTGAGATTTGATATTGCAGAAACTAAATTTGCTTTGATCTGGACGAAAGTTCATAATATTGAAAAAGGCAGAGTTATCTCAATAATTTACTTACTAATATACAATCTTCCAAGTTCCTTGCGGGGCTCCAATGGAACATCCCAGTGGAGTCGTACTTCATTTCAGTCTTTTCGAAGTCGAAATCTTTCGACTGGTCGTCAGCCAGGCCCGCAGGCAAGCTGACGCCATTGCTGTTTTGATTACCACCACTGCTTCTACTCGTTGGCCTGTACAAAGGTTGCATCTTAGTAAAGGATTCAATAAAATAAATTTTTCGTGCGTCTGAACAAAATGTGTTTATGTATATGTTTTTTATATTTTTTGTTTATTGTTGCCAATTTAATCTAGTAGAGGAAATTGAAAAGTTAAGGGCTAAAAGTTCATTGTTGCGGGATGGGGAATATGAAGAGATAAGAATAGCCACTACAGAAGATAGCTTCTAAAACACTACAGTGGATTCTGGGGCAGTGGGCCATTTGACTGAATTGAGTTAAAATCGGTTAAAATTGGAACCTTGAGTAGATTTAGGTTAATTCTAATTATTTTACAAGTGAATAATCTGAAGCTGTTGATTGTGTTGTAAATTCTTAAAACAATAATATCTAAACTACTGTACAGGAATGCGCATCGCAGACAAGTATCATTAAATGTGAATAACATAGTGACAAAAACATGCTGTCGTTGTGTGTCGTGCTGAATTCAAGTGCAGTACACGGTAAATTATAAAAATAAACTCCTAAACGTATTGGAACTAAAATATTTGACTAGTGAGGCAAGCACTACTCTACGAACATAATCGAGAAAAGTCTTCGCAGTTGTCTGCACTGCTAAGTTCGCGGACCGTGCAATACAGATCCAATGTAGGCAACATTGACACATTGCTGACTTAACTCGTGTAAAAGAATTCAAGTACTTTGCAAATATCAAAACTACTGATAATAAAATGATCTAGCTGAATAATTTTCAATTACATGAGTTTTTTCACTTCGTAGGCAAGGTGATAGGCCTGGTAATTGGTATCTTGATCCTGGGGATTCCTGTAACACAGGGTCAAAGAGTCGTCTCCGTTTCTTTTTTTTAGGAAAATAAATGTGCAAACAGGTAATATATCAATTTAGTGCGTTGTGCACGTCGTGCTAAAATAAAATACTCGAGTAACAAGCCGCGACAGAAAGAGAAATCAAGGATAGAAGAAGAGACTTTATGGAATGTATTTTTATTCGTTATTTTAATTTAAATATTTATAAGTTGTACTATGTTTTTGAGTTTAGATCGGCTAGTTTCAATATATTTCATAAGCCGAATGTCGACAAAATTAAAACATTGGACTTAAATAAAACTAATACACCGATTGTGTTGCTTGGCTCCAGAGAAAGCTCCAATTATAGCGTTATTTAACTGGGAGTGATGATACATGACTGAAGGAAGACCTTGGTAAAGTTCATGGCAATCAAGAGATAGACAGAAGATGATTCTTCAACACTAATTTTCTTACGTGTATGAAAGGAAATAGAAAACAGTTTTCCAAAGACAGAAATGTATTTTGAAACAGTATTCAACTTCTGAAATTCTATCATGAGTTCGTAACACCAACTGATATACTCTAAGCTACAGCATGTACCACCACTCGTTAACATTTATTAATTAAAACTGTATGGGTATTGTTTGTGTGGTAGACTCACGTGTCTGGTGGGGCCCTGTTGACGTTGGGCTTCACCTTGTTGACCTGCCTCGTGGTGGTGGTATTCATCAGCTGGTTCGCCATCGGGGACAGCAGCGTCGTTGGCGCTGCGTTCCGGTGATTGCGATTTATTACTGATGGAAGAAAATCTTATGTTAGTTTCTTCTTGGTTTTCTGTGATGTCGAGTTTTAGTTAAACATTGGATTGGTAGAGTGTAGATACTATGTCTATAAGGCAGCCTAAAGCTCGATGGTTGTCATATAATCTACATTTATTGACTATTTGCTACAATAAGTTTCGTTTGGGCAAACTTTCCGTTAAGTTTCCTTTTTGCAGTTCATATCATATCATTGTTTTTAAGATTGGCAGATGATTGCAATTTCCAGTTAATTGTGTGGCCGCCGGTCAAAACATCTCGTTTAATTTTTAACTTATGGTTTTACATAAGGTGATTGTTAAGTGTCCTTAATATATCTTATAGGTAATGAAACGTTATAAGAACCACGGTTGTATTTTTTTAAATTCTCATACATTATGATTTTTTTTCTTACCAGTTGTAAATGACCCTCAGCATGTTCTGATGATGAATGATGAAGATTGCTACAATACACTATATTATATCGCTTATACTCACAACTAGTATCCTCCCCTCTTTCTCTCGCAATTTCACCTGAAAGGCAATAAGAAAATTTACGCAAAAATGTTACGCAATGAGGTTGCATAAGCAGCAAAGCTTGTGAGTTTTGATTTTACTTTTAATAATTGCATTTTCTTTGTGGAACTAAAGATATGTAAGATGCTAAAATTATTTAAAAAAATTATATATATTCAATTTCATTAATTTATTCGAAAATTACTTGGGTTCAATTAAAATGTGTATAATTAATTACGTATGTATTCTTAATCAATATACTACGACAAAAGCATAGATGTAGGTACCCACAGAGCATTCACTTTAGCGTTGCCAATTTTGGACAAAATTAATTTAGATTCGGAATTATTGTTTTTTTTTTTGTAATTATTCTAATTGTAATTCGATCAGAGCGGCTGGCGCCGTATTCTTGATCATTACAACCAGGCTTCTCGTCAGACTAGAACATAATGTTATCCATGAATTGGCAACTCTTTTATAAAATATGGTAGGTATTTAATCATTCAGACAAATAAATGCAATGCCATGAATATTTGCAATGCGCGGCAGAGGGGTACAAACCACAAATGATAATACATCCGCTTTAGAGTTTACCAAGAAGCACAGATCGATGGAAACAATTCAATCGTCGTTGACTCATTACTCATTAAAATAGTGAATGCAAAAGTAAAATAAAAACAAAATGATTTTGATTCGTGTTTAATACAATTTTGTTAGTTGGAAAACTTTTGTGAAATTTAGTGTGAGGCTGTTAGTTAAGAAGTGTCGCTCGTTGGAGCGGCGCGGGTCGTGTCACTACGTCAGCCGGGTACATGCGAGATAAGCGCATAACCCGAGGCAGGTCGCCAGTTGTCAGTGCTCACTATGAGATAATGCGTGACAAAGCAACTAGGTGCACGGTACCTTCCGGTAACTTAGGACGAAGCATATTGCCGGTCAAATGGTTCAGTGGGCCGATGATTAAAAGAAAAAACGAAAAAAAAAATCACTCGGCTCGGAGCCTGAGATGTACCTCGAACATGGACCTTCTTGGGCAACTCTGGCGGCGTGAAGGTGGGGGGAGGATGGTGATCATCTGCAAAACATCAGCACAAGTTCGCATTCCACTCCACTCAGTAAATACAGTTCCTACAGCACATCGCGATATAGTACAGCGTGTGGCCGGTCTGTCCACATTGAATCAGATCACTTCAATAGTACAATCATCGGTTTCATCTTGACAAATATTTTGAAAGCAATTAGCATTTTAATATTGGAACGTAAAATATTAATTTAATAGGTGTTTTAGACTCTATGGTGTTAAAAAAAAGTTAGCACAAAGTTACGGTACGTGTACGTCCAGAGAGAAGCTCCAAAGAAAGCTGAAGATGAAACCGATACACAATCAAATTACTTATTAAAAAATCAAAGTTATAGTCACGACTAGTTAATGCTACAGTTAACATACCTACCACCACACATGCAACAAACATAAAGCTACGAATACAAACGACACACAAAACGAAAGTATCTAACTATTAGACAAGCTCTACGTGCTATAATATTATGTTTTACATCTTGAATTAAATGAATTTAAAACCCTAGGAGTTACCATGACTAATGCAAAAGACATGAGGGTATGAACATATGAAGTGATAAGAATGGCGTTGAGCGTACTAAGAACTGATGGCTCAAATGAAATTACAGAATCGTAAACGTTACAGGGATGTGATAACAGTAAGGCGAGTATACCAAATCGTTCGGCAGATCGGACGCAGCAGCTAACCACTGCTGAGTCCTCGCGGTTCTATCGAGGCGGGAGCATCTAAACGTTCCCTATGCAGGGGACCATTAAATCATCTTTTCAACTTTCAAAGCATAAATGAATTACAAATTAACTTCTTGTAAAATCTATTACTTCACAACATCAATATCAGAGGGACTATGTCGATGCAGAAACTCAGGGATCAAAATACTCCTAGAAAAATATTTTGAGATATAATAATATAATAACAACAACACCAAAATAAATAAATGACATCACATAATGTCTCTCGATGTTTTAAATATCGTCTAATAGAGAGGCAAACATCTAACTGCTGTATAAATGCACATATAGAAACGTATAAGACAAGACAATGATAAACAGGACACGTTTGCTATGCGAGCGGTGGCCGGGAGTCACCCGTCCCACATGTCGCGTATAACATCACATTGACATGTACACTGAATCTTAACATTGTGGTTACGTACTTGCCCTGCCAACCATCTGGACGGCTCGTACGCCCTTCCTGAACGTAGCCACTGAACCGAGAAACAATACGTTTAGCTCACTTGTTACACAATCCATTTTAACCTGTTTTAAATTGTGGGTGTTACAGAAGATACGCAAATAATAATAGATCTTAATGCAGACAGAGATGCAAAGCTGAAAGTTATCTCTGAGTAGGAAGTAGTTGATGACGACGCTGTAATGTTTAACTTCCCATTACTAGCGCCCAAACTGGAACCTCTGGTAAAGACTTGGAAAATATTCAAGATATGTATTACTGTGGGACAGACTGCTTCGTTTGGGCTGGCTAGTAATAGAGGTCAGTTCTCAAATTGGGGTTGCAGACGTGAACAGTGTTTTACTCTGAAATACTCTCTACCTATATCTTTCGTATATAAGCGAGCTGTAGTTAATATAGTGTCTTAGCCTAGCTGCACTATACTAGTTGCGTGTGTCGTTTTATCGTGTATTAGCATAGGTATATTGTAGCCCAGTTTCAATTCGTCCATAGCAATGGTTAGTTGATGCAAACAAACTATACGGGTGTAAGGTACGGGTATACGGTATATTTGTCTTTCGTGTCCGTACCGTCGAGACAACCACGGTACGTATTAACACTTTGTTTCACCATCCCAGTCTGCATCATCATCATTCCAACATCTGTAAAAATCCAAACACTGACAATACGAATGTACGCTCCTAATATTTATGATTTAATTGTGTTAAATGAGTTTGGTAGAATCAAATTCTGTGCAGTGAAGCCAGATGTTTGAGCGGTAGAATTTGATTCTGTCCAAGCGTGAATTAATGTGATGGATCGTGACCGTATTTAATTTCTTCCCTGTGTTAGTCACTGTCGCAGTCGTTAGCACAGACAAGCCGGAACTGTTGTCAAGTCTTTGTCCTCCAACGCTCACTCCCGATGGGTAATTTTATCAGCAGTTTGAGATCTTCACTCCTTTCGTTCTGAGACATGCTTTCGTGGATTCATATTTATATTATTATATCTAAGTGTTCGGGGGCATGACGGTGCACTTGCAGTTTGCGATATTTAGTTCTACATATTATTAATGTTTACATGCATTGTACTCTCTGTGCTGGGCTCAGAAGTGCATCATAGCAATGTGTTCAACTCTCGTCGAGTCGCACCGCGCTGCGTGTCCTGATATAATTTTGACAAGTGACTGCTGTGTGATACTATGTACAGGTCCTGATTGGGTGTGATTGTAAGCGGTATTGTATGATGCACTAAATCCTCTCAATTGATACAGAAACAGAGCGAGTAATATCTCAAAAGGCAGAAAAATGGTGAAGTGTCGGAGTGCTTCATCTTGTGGCGGAATCCATTCACGAGCGAGCGGACATACACAATGATCGCTAAATTATAGGGTGTGAACGAGCACGGGTCAAGATAATGCCTTGCAGCCGATCCAGTCAGTGAGGTACGGACGCAACACCACTAAAGCAACTCAACAAAATTATAGACACGAAAAATAAATATCGGAAAACGTCAAGTTGTGAGGTTAGGTGTGGTGCAAGTTACCTATGTCGGCTCCAACCTTCCGCTGGTGCGCGGTCACTAAAAGTTTAGCCGAACAATATATTCATTAATGTCGCACAAATAGAAAGAAAACAGTGTGAGGTCGAGCGAGTCAGTGTCGACGGCGCCGCCAGGGCTCCTCCTACGTATGCGCCGAACATCGTGTGCTCACACGTGTGTAGGTGACACATTTACGGGACACAGTTCATTACAACATTAAATATTTCCAGAAAGAATGTCACAGAATAGTATAAAGTTAAGAAGTTATCTTTAAGTATTGTATGTAGAGAATTCTGTACAGATTGTCTCGCTAAGGTAAGGTAATGTATTAGTAATGATAGCAATACAGTGATCTTACAGTTTTTGCATTTGCACTTCTTGATGAGCGTTTCGTCTTTGATGTCCTCGTGGCAGGCCTTGCAATAATACCAAGCTCTGGAATGATAACAGTTGTGGTCAGTACTGAGGAGATAAAACTGACACTACATCTTCAATACAAGTTGAAATTGAAGAAAGTAGTAAACGACTGAAGGATGCCAGCCAAAAGACAACATTCTTGCTTTTGAGAAGATGCTATTTAAGAGGAGCGAAGTTCCTTGCACTACTAACATCTATGAGTATGCTCTAGAAGAAGATAAAGCCTGACTAACCTTTTAACCTCATCTGCAGACTGCGCAATAAAGAATCCCTGTGTGTTGGCGTGTATCTTGGCACTGCGCGGGTTGATGGATATCTTGCTGTCGGCGCCCTCTTCTCCCTTGATCTCGATCGCTAGCAGCAGCAGCTTGAGCTTCGTGAAGCACAACCTGGAGGATAGACGTGATGTACCGGCTTGTTCGTAAGTCCTTAAGTTTCCGGTGATCCGTGATGAGCGATTTACGTCAGAACATGCAGATACTATAATTATATGGACGATAAGGTGTCCTAGTGTCCCGAAATTACAATTGGATATTTTTTCTTCTATGACTTTAACATTTAAGATTGTTTGAATTCGGTGCCTTTAGTTTATCAACAGAGACAGTTCAAATGTAATAAAATGTGTAGGTACTTACAAAATAAAAAATCTGGATCGTCGATACATAAACTTTGTCGAGAATTTCTAATGAGAACAATATTTATTTTCTACTCTTATCTATTAAATTTAAATTATTAAATTAAATCTAATTTATTTCGGAATGTAGGTACTATTTGAGTTACGGCTTCTACGTATTTTTTTGGCTCTTGGTAATATATTTTGCTTCTTCTCTATAAGTCTAAAAATCAAGGTAAAATCCAATTTACAAGTATCTAATTTATTGTAAATCATTTTGGTATTAAAACCTTAAAGTTCTATTTCATGCTACAAACGACAACATTGTTGGATTCTACACTACATTTACAGTTCTAAATTCTACAACAATATACTAATACATACAAGTCCTAACATATAAGCATGCATATAGTAAATTTATGGTGCGTTTTTACATATAGTGTACTGTGTTCAACTACAATGTAAGGTGTACGACTGAGAAAGCGATAGATAGTAGAAGGAAGGCCGTAATTCGTGAAGTTACCAAACCTGTATACCTCACTTCTAGAAGATGATAGTTTTAACCATTCAATCGTGATAATGACAGACACAATTAAAAGACAATAGGTGCGCGAACGCCGGCGTTCGCTTGGGGTTTAATGAATTAATAACGTTAGTAGAAAAACGTGCAATGAAGCCCAAGACCAAATACATCAACACAATGATTCAGAATATTTACATTCTCCTTTTTACTGCACTGAAGTAATTTTATGGAATCGTGAGATTTACTAACCAAAAGAAAAAATAATAATTTTTTATCGTGACCCTGAGTGAGATAAAATGTAAAGTGTGTGTGTAATAAAAAAATAGGTAAAGATAGATGAATATTTTTGAAAAGGTGCCGTCACTATATGACGCACACAGTTCTTTATCGACTTGAAACGTAGTTTTAAAAATACATACCACTAATAATAAATCGACTAATATATTACCCATTCAACATGCACAATCTATTCTGGAAAATCAGAAAGACATTTTAGTTCTAAACATATCCAGCCTACTCGTGTCTAGGTTATATCGGTTATGAGTGCACACTCAGGTAGCTAGGTTAGCAAGTCGGCACACAGTGTCTACAGTGCGGTGCAGGCGCCCAAGGATCGAGGGGAGTCTTACTCGCTGGCCTGCGGGAAGCTCATCCCCGTGAACGATGTCGACAGTGTTTCGGTGTACATCTCGCAGCCAGTACCCTGCAGGTAATCGTTCTGCCAAGCTTGTGTGTCGGGGGACTGCAATCAACCAATAGGAGACGCTAAAGCTCGTGCCATGTTAGTCATAGCCACCTGACGGTGCTATCGCGCCCGTGCTCGGCCACACTCCTCGCAGCTCGCCGGCTATAGTACACAACTATTCACAATTAGTATGACATAACCCTATATTATTTGTGTTTATATTTAGATGTTACGGCTAAAACGTTATTCAGTGCAGTATGTATTACCTATGACAATGAATCGAAAAAAAAACATTGATATTTATTGAAAACCACAGACGGTAAGCTGGCAAACAAATGAACAAAAACACTAAAATGATAAGCTATGCGTTTCGTAGTTGGTTAGTATTGATTGTCCTGTAATCACGGTATGGAATGCTCAAACACTTGTAAAGTATAAAGTTGGGTGTGTGACGATTGTCTGGTGTCACGTTATTGAAAGCGTCTCGTTCCTTGCCCACTTACTCTGCGGCCTGTTTGAACGGCATCCCGATAAACGTAGAACTTAGAGTCTCGGTGTACATCTCCATGCCGGTACCTCGCATGTAGTCATTAGTCCATTTAGCCATTTCTTGTGACTGTGGAAATGCCGCATAGTATCGTTAGAACTTGTGGTACGTTCAGCAGTAAGCTTTATCCGGCGGAAGGTCGAGGGTCGGTCTCTGAAAGTACTTGAGGAGCATGTTTATAGTAGTGTGGGGTGTAGTAAGGAGAAGGCTGACCGTCTTGAAGCTGCGCATGGCGAAGAGGTTGGCCATCATGGTGGAGAAGCCGGGCGCCAGGCAGCTCTGCGCGATGAAGCCGAGCTTCAGCTCCGCCAGGCAGATCACGTCGTCGCCCTGCTTCCAGTCCCACGATGGAATGTTTAGGAGGTAGGCCTGGAACATTACGCGTTATTTTTAGGAATATGAAAGACGTCGATCTTACGTACCATCTGAGGCCCGTGGCCCATTTTCTTGGAGTCCAATCGAATGATTTTCATTGGATTGGACTCCAAGAAAATTTGACTTAGTTAAATCACTGAAGTACAGACATCAAATATTCTCTTTATTATTAATAAATCGGTAAGTTCTCTAATACCCAAGGACTTATATTTCGTCTCTGAAGAATTTGTGTGTGACCCAGTCCCGTATCTATTAGGCGGTATGGCAAGAAAAACAGCACGGGAAATTCATCGTTTTCTTATGAATGCCTTAAATAAATCTTAATAATTTAATTGAATTTGTATATTTACTTCTTCAGAGGCCATATGCTCTTGGACCGGGGGCCCTACCAGGCCAGGGACCCGTAGCATTTTGTCACCCTTGCCAACCTATAGTTACGCTACTGTCTATAAATCAACTGCATAGCCTGTTCAGTGTACTGCTTCACACACCATGGCCTCTTCTGGATTAAAATCCCAATACCCAGTTCCCGCCTTTTACTTTCCATATAGTCCAACCGCCTTATGAAGACTGTCGTTTCGTGTACATTATCTTTTTGCAAACATCTCCGAACTCACCTTATTGTGGTACTGCATCAGCTGGATGATGACCCGGATGTCGTCAGAGTAGTTCTTGATGGAGATAACCCTCATGATGTTGGCGGCGTCTTCCGCGTCAGGATCCTGGCAGTATTTGTTAGCTAGCACCAGACACGCATCTGCTTCATGTACCTAAGTGTGGAAGGTATTATAGCTTCCTGTCGGAAAGTGTGTATCAAAGAGATGGTGGACGGAAAAAGGCTTCAAAACCGATGGCAGATTTTATGTTATACTGATTCTTTTTCGAGGTTTTATTTGATTTGAATACATCCACGATCGCTCTTTGTCAACCCCTAGATATCATCTCTATGATACACTTACAATTTTTTAATCAAGCAGCAACACAGGGCATAATTACAAAATTGTTTTACAAGAATATGCTCCCAATTGGAATACTAAACATATAATCTGGGTGTACTTGATTATAATTTTAGACAGTATTGGACTTTTCCAAGCATGTTACATTTATAACAATGCAAATTTGGGGAATTTCATTTTGCGGTAAGCAATAAAACACTGATAGGGTCACAACACTTACCAATCAAACGTGAACACACTAAGTTACCGAAAAGTTACACATCTATGTTAGGAGGAAAGACAGAGAACACTTTAGAAGACGATAATCTAACATTTACTTAACTTAGTTCTATTTACGTTCTATTCAAGCGGAGGTTTACAAAAGCGTGAAGGTTGCGCATGCTAATCTTTGGCCGAAAATAAAAATGAGCACCACGACTCGATTTTTTGAAGAAACCAATTGAGGTTTAATATTAGGAGTTTCTTTGGGTGGTATTCATTTTATAAGAAGCAGGTGGGGTTAAAAGAAGAAGTTAACATGCAGACAAGCGCCATCATTCCATAAGCCATGCCAACTTACCCAACAATATCGACAATCGATAACTGTACTTGACTACTTATAAAAATGTTAAATTTTGAAATGGAAACCCTTTCTTCGGCAGCCATTTATGCCAATATTGCCATCGGAACGTACAGAAAATCGATATCGAAGTGACAAACGGCCAGCATTGCAACAACACCCAATCAGACACATGGTGGGCGGGCTGAGCGCGGCGACCGTGGCGCACGCGCCGCCGCGCTGCCGACAACACAGCAGCGGCCGGCGGCGCCCAGCGCGCCTGCGACCGGGCGCCGCGCGGCCGCGACACCTTAGTACGAGCTGAGCTCTACTCTAGACAATATGTTACATCGTCAAACCGACACCACGCCCATTTTGATTATTTCCGTGTGTGCGTTACTACTTACTTTCACCCTCTGAAGGTCGATTGGGTTCATAATGGTGCCTTGAAAGAATTCCACAGTTGTAAAGTGTCTCTTGAACAGGCCTTCGAGCTCCAGGTCGGGCGGTTTCCTGTCATGAACGCTCAGTTAACACCGCTGGCCATGGTTACCGGACAGTCCGCCGCCTGGCGAGGCCTTACCATGCAACTCTATGTACCAAAATACGCAGTCGTGTGGTGGTGCGGGGCCGCACGGGTGCTAGTGCAGCTGTGCGGGCGACCTCGCAACACCGTGAGAAGCAATGATTGCATCAAAATAATCACAAGATAAACGTTACCAAAGTGACCAATACCTACTGTGACTATGAAACAGCGTCTTTACAGAAGAAAGAGTTCTGTTTTATGCACATATAAATAAATAAAAAAAGTACTGATTCACGTAGACGCGTCAATGAGAATTACGGCCGTGCGTTAATCTAATGCCTGCTCTATGGTTGTGTTCTAACCTTGACTCGTTCAAGGTCGACGGCATTCATCATTGTACCCTGAAAAAACTCGACGGTGGTGTAGTGACGCTTGAGGAGACCTTCCAGCTCAAGGTCGGGCTCTTTTCTGAAAGCGTCGTCGATCACACATGATGACATGACACCACCTCGCCAGTGCCACACAAGCTACGTCACACGCTCACTCGGCAGACAGTGATGCGTGACTTTGCTTCCACAGTACACATTTAATGAACACATTTGCCAGACAGTTTCATTACTTGTTCAGTATTTTTATTTATTTACTTGATATTATGAATCATCGCTATAATAATATTTTTCAGTATATTTTGATGTCAACATTTTTTTCATCTTATATTAATATACTTATCAATAGTTTCTTAAATAATGTATTATTGCGCAACATGGCAGGTAGAAGAAAATTTTGAAAACTGTTTATTTAGTTATAAAAAAAAAACAACAAATTTTTACAATAATCTTCTACCGTATCACCAATATGCTCTGCTTTAGATAATTATTATTGTTGAATCAAATTAAAAGCAAATATCAATTTGTGACATCCGGTTTGAATGTATTTTAGTCACTTTTGCCTATATTACGTTAGTTATTCTTAGTTCTACATAAAACTTACTTATCGTTTAGATACATACCTGTGTAAAAAAACAACTTCGACGTCCACATCCTCTCTATCCTCATGTAGGAAGTCTTTTAAAAAATGGCTCACTGATTCGTATGTTATGTGTCCACAGACCACAATATGCCTGAAACCGTACAACTGTATTATAACACCAGCCCGGTGAGCCACGCGCAAGGTGCATCTACCAAATTAATTTGCATTTGAAAAACAAAGAAAGAAGCTCCAGAAGCGAGTTCTCAGAAAGTTCAAAGCTTGTTAAGTTGGAATTGCAAGATGTCATTTACTTTAAGCTTCGTGTCAAAACTTGAAAAAACTTTACATTGGCTTGTTTTTTTTAAGAAGCAAATTTTCAAAAAGCTCATCTTATAAGTAAGGAAAAGACAGAAGTAACAGCAATTTGAAGTCTTATTTAACACCTGGGACCAGACGGAAGTAACTGATAATAAAATATTGAAAGAAAAAGGTCACGACAGGGTTAAACAAAACAGTAAGTGATACAAGCGTGAAGAGAAGCTACATTTATGTCAACCACGCCATTGTCTCTTTGTGGGTGGACAGTTAATATAAAATATCGTACATCTACGTAAGTTGCAGTTGAAAAGTTATATTTTGTTTATAAAACAGTGGCGTGGTTTGCAAATTAAAACGTCCATAATTACTATACGCTCATTAGTTTGTGGCCCGTAGTCAACAAAAAACTAAAAAATTGATAAAATTTATAATTTTAAATACTTCAATAACTACTGCTACATTTAATTAAAGCCACAAATAAATGAACATTGTTCTAGAAAGCTCAGTCTCGTTCAGGATTTGTGTAACTATCTACCACACTATAAAAAATAAAATAAAATAAAATGAGACGACGACTATGGGGGAGGGGGTGGTTTGGGTCACTTGCAGGACAAATGTAGTGTCTTTAGGGGGGATATACAACAATAATAGCATACATTGCATGGAGTCGAATACTTTGTGGTGTGATGATTTTGAACTATGATAATGTTAGAACACTGACTATCTTAGTCGTCTCACAAACAGCATATTACTTAAGTACACTACGGTTAAGAGGTATTTCAACTAAATAGATGTGTTAATTGATACAGTTTAAGTTATTAGTAATTGCACTAAGTAAGAAGATTCTGTTGGTTTACACAAATGCGTTTGATAGATATTGGATTAGATTAATTCGTTTTGAGATTAAATCTGAAGTAGACTCCGTTTGCAAAACTACAAAACAGTCAGCGTGTGTAATTTTTATCTAGACACAGCAAAACATATGTAAAATATATAATAAATCTGTTCTCTTACTTAACAATTGTGATCTAGTTACTTGGACATACTTCGTGAGTTCCATTAATAATTTACTGTGAGTAGTGTAAGTACGGCGCGTGTGTCTCTCAACATTACAGTAAAGCTCATTTCGAACTTTCACTAAAGCATCTATGAATACGCCTTTTGTACTGTGTTTAGATAAAAATCCTATATAAACAGTAAAAGCTTGCGTCTCAGTACAGTTTATGTATTTGGGATATATGTAATCACTTGGACAAATATATATGTTTGTATATAATATTGTATTTTATTTTGGAGCCAGAGTCGCAATTCTTGATAAGTTCACATCGACACTGTTAAGTTGAAACCTCGTTTGTTGAAATGTGACAGTTGACAGTCCGTACAATGGTGAAGGTTGATGTTGGTAAAATAAAAGAAATTCAGAATCGGAAAATAATAAGAGCAGAAAATAAGAAAGTTAAACAAACAGGGATGCAAACAGGTCATGTCTACACGATCATGCAATTAGTATTCATCTAAGGTGTGGCAAAGGAACTGATTTCATTTTTATTTATATAAACATTAAATCTGTCTACCTTTGTATCTTTAATACGATCCATAAACATTGCAAACAATTTCCAAAATCAATCCAAAAGTTTCTCATAAAATGATTGGTGTTTCGTTGCTAGGATGATGTCAATCATGTCAATGATATGTTCAATAAAACTAAACTAATTTTGCGTTAAAAATGTCCTCAATGCACACAGCCTTGCCACGCTCTATGAATATATTTACGAAAATACATTACACTAAAATAACCGAGGGGGTCGATTCAAAATTACATTACAGATCAAAAACATTAAAGAGGGTCAACATTAAGAGTACAAGTACAATAACAGTAAGTCGTGCAGGCAGGAGTACAGTCGGAGCGGAGCGGACGCGGGAGGAGGGCGGACGGCGCGGTGTAGGGTCAGGGCAGGGGCGGACAGGCAGGGTGGTGCGCGCGCGTCCACAGCTCGCCCGGGCCCCAGGCCGGAGCTGTCGACGCCTCGCTTCGCAACGCACACCGGAACTCCAACAACGCACTACAGTACGGTACCACTCAACATTTAACTCTCCGTAACTAAGCTTTACGTTAACATTCCTTTACTTTACGTACGTATACTAACAGAACATAATCATGATACCTATAATGACGAGCGATAACACTAGCCACTATCTGCTGTTCACTATTCAACTGAACTCAAATCAATTCAAAGGTAATTTACAATCAATATCGACTCATAAAAACAAAGACAACTCGCGGGACTTGCGTCCCGCCAAGATAAGTGAGAACACAGAAGCGTGCTAAGAGAGGAAAAGGAAGAATAGATGTCACAACACGGAACACATTCAACGGAACGGAGTGAAGACAGCGGCTCACCTGCGTCCCCGCTCATTCTTGAGGGTGCCGCCATACTTGGGTCTAGTGCCGATTAAGTCAATTATCTCTGGGATACAACTGGCAAATATCGCCTAAACGCCGACAGACAAAACAAGACGTTCACATGTATTCGTTCGAGAGCGGGGGGCGAGTCGCCGCGGCGCATGCGGGTGCGCGCGCGGCGGCGAGTCGCCCGGCGCGGCGAGGGCGCGCGCGCGGGCGCGGCGCGGCGCGGCACTGGCTGTGTGTCGCGGACTGTGGCGAGTGCCGGAGCTAGCGCTACAGCGTGGCGACAGGCATCGTGTGCAAGCGAACAAACCAAACACTACTTCATCGACAGCATTACAAAACTTTACATCGGCTCTCTCCAGATCTAGTCTCGTTAGAAAGGATTAAAAAGCTCAACGGTATCTCGAGTAAAATTTACGAAAAAAGGCATGTAGTAGTGCGTCGGTCGACCGCGCGCCTGTCTCTCTAGTCGGGGAGAGGGGCGCGGCCGCCGGGAGCTAACTCTTCGAGCATGCGCCACGGCACCGAGAGACCGATTCTAGTGAAGGATTAATAAATTTCATTAGCAAACTCCGCATTCAATCAACCAAGATCGAAACCGTGAGAGGTAGGAAGGCAGGAAGCCGCGTGGAGCGGGGGCGTGAGAGCAGGGTACCTGCGGCGGACGTCCTTGTTGTACCGGCCGCCGTATTTGTTGCGCTGCGCCGCCAGCTCCGTGATCTCGGGGATCCAGCTGGCGAACACAGCCTACGATACACAGCAACACCGTAAGGTGAGTGGCCGCGCCCCCGTCTCCCCGCGCGCGCGCCCCCCCCGCCCCGCCCGCCCGGCCCGCCCCCTCGCACGAGGCACGGGGCTGTGTGCGTGTCGTCTGTCTGCGTGTGGCGTGGCTGTGTGTGGGTGTGCGGGACTTGGGTGCCGTGCCGAGCTACGCTAGCGGCGGGAGCCGTGACGGGACTCGTGACCGGGTGCATGCAAAGCCTAAGGATACATACGCTAACTAATCGATGATCAGAACTTAAAAAGAAATCGGTTCGACCGGTACCTAAACTAAAAACGGTGGGCATTCGGTATAGACGCTTGGTAGACGCGAGCACGGGCGGGCCTCACCAGCGCGCCGCGCGGCGCCGCTCGCCCCGGCGGTACGGCGGCCCGCAGCGCAGTGCCGCGGTAGCGCGGGGCGAGGCGGCGCCCGCCGCGCGCGGGCGGACCCGCGCGTGCACACGAGTAGATGACACAATACATCTGACGGCACTGAGCAAGCTTTCTTATAAGGTGATGATTCCCGTGGGCGCCGGAAGCTCGGGCGACTCATGCCGCGCGCGGCGCGAGATGAGCCGCCTTCACTTCCGCCGACCACTGTATATATCAAACGGATACCTCTTTCCATGTTCACGCTTCAGCTCGCCACTGTACTTGGACCTACTTCCTACCAGCTCTATAATTTCGGGAATGCTACTAGCGAACATTGCCTGCAACAGACCACGGTGTCGATCGAACATGCAGTCCGACCGCACGCGGACACCATCGAGTGGTGCACGACAATGTCCACACTGAGATCGGTATGCTCTCTATGGTGACGCTGAGTCGTAAAGTGTAGCCGGTAGCGGAGCGAAATAAAAATAAAAGGAAGTAGTGTGTGTCTACCGGTGATGTGAGCAACTGAACACAGCCAGGCGTGGTGCGGCATGCATCGCGAGTGGGAGGGGTGGGACGCGGCACCGGGTCGCCGAGGCGGCGGGCGCCACTTGACGCGACAGACGCGACAAGACGCGACAAGACGCGATATTACGCGCAACACGCGCTCGCTCGCGCAACGTATCTCGTTCGGACCAGTCCCCAGTACACTCCGTACTCTAAGCGCGGCGAGACAGATCCTCCGGCACGTTCGTGGTGACTATCACGTAACAAAGCAAAAGAAAAAACAAAATACACCCATGCAGCCGCTCGAAGAAAAGCTTATTAAAATTGAATAGTCGGCGATAGTCGAAGGAAGACCTCCGAAGCCGGGAAGTTAGAAGATGGCACATGAGGCGGTGAGGATCCGCCCGGGCGGGGCGTCTGGGCCTCGAAACGTCATGCTCTACAGTTACACGTGGTGCACTAGTCAGGCTTACAATCATTCAACGAGCTGTGCGATAAACCACTTGTCTAGCAAGTCCCATGTGAACTATATTGTAACCGTTACACTGCAAATATTTGTTATATTTCCTTTTGCTTTGTTATTAATTTAGCCTCGTACAAGGAACCGCAAGCTTGTCGTAACGACTTCGTAGCCGTGACAAAGTATCAAACTACATTTAATTGCTTCAAAATTAAGAAATGTTGTGTTCCAAATGCCACTACAGAGAGAAATTAGAGACTTGCGTCTCCTTGCAAAGATTAATCAGATATTGGACTTTATTATTTCATTTCAATTAATTAAATATTTATTTCAAAGAGATTCAGAGATAAAACAGTTGAAAGTGAAACTTACCAAGCCGACGAGGAGAAAAAAAACCAAAAATGTTCTTCCAAGTACTGTGTGACAGAACACGTCACCGTAACCTACGGTGGACATGGTGACTATAAGGAAGTACACACACGTCCAGTACGAGAGCTTCTGGGAATTCTCGAACTCTAGTGGATCACCAGAGTTTTCCAACTGAAACACGATAAATTAAGAAAATCAGGAACGGTATTAGTAACTAGGTTAAGCACAAAGTTTGACATTATTAAGAAAGCAAGAAAACGTTTTATTTGGCACACACACATACACACAATGTACAAATATATAGAAATTAAAACCTAGAACAGATCTGTGAGTCCTTTGACTAGGTTTGGGGGAGTCAAAGCTATCATAAGTCTAATTTAGGAAGAACCCAGCCAAAAATGTACACATAATATCGTCGGCTTACTGCAAGAACTCGTTAACTGACAAATACAAAACTGTGATTTCAGCCAATTTTTAGTAAAAAGCCACAATTAGTATTTAAAAGTGTCTAAAAGTGGAAACTGACAAATACAAAACTTTGAATAAAACCACTTAGTCCTATTTTGGTTTAAATCAAAATCTATTTATTGTATACATTGGCAGTGGACCAATAGGTACTCTTACAATCCCTGGGAATTGTATTTATTACCTTGGTCAAATATGTATGACAATAATATTCATAATATTTCATACATTGCCTGGACACCTCAGGTATTTTATACATTGCCGAGACCTGACTTATACTGATTGCCGGTAACATAAATAAAATGACAAACTGACTGACTGACAAATGAACGCACAGCCGAATCCACTAGAAGTAGGAGCGTGAGATATTTTACAAATCTTCCTTTTATGATGTAGGTGAGCACTAAGAGAGGATTTTTTTAAAATCACCTGTGAAAGGGATGAAACGGGGATTCAAAGTTTATAGAGAGAAACCTATTCTCGCTCGGGCGAAACCGCTGGCAAAAGCTAGTCTATATATATAAAAGGAACTACTGGGAAAAGGAGCGTGACATTTTATACAAGGCTTCCTTTTATGACGTAGACGAACACTAAGAAAGGAATTTCCCAAATCATCCCTAGGGGGGTCAAACTGGGGTCTAAAATATGCAAAAAGAGACCTTCTTCCACGCGGGCGAACCCGCTGGCAGAAGCTAGTTGACATATAAAAGGTGTAAGGGACAGCCCTCCACAAACTTTAAGGGCTTGCTCAGTAGACGAAACTGAACAACCTACCACATTGTTTTTTCAGGAAACGAAAAAAAAAACCGCCTCACCATCCAAAATTATAAACTTGATTGGACGTAAGTTTGTATGGAGAAGCCGATTTTCTTTTTCGTTTCCTGAAAAAAAATTTTGTGGAAGGTTGTTCAGTTTCGTCTCCTGAGCAAGCCCTTAAAGTTTGTGGAGGGCTGTCCGTTACACCTTGTATATATATTGGGGAACTACTACTACTTACTAACTCCATTATACTTAGTAAGGATTCTGTAAATTTAGAATAGATGTTTGAATTTAATTAAAAAAGAAATGCATTGTTTATAAGCCGGAGGGAGTCGGGACGGAGGCCATGTCGAAGGCAGGTTTAATTTTATCCGGTAATTATTAGAATAAAGTAGTGATTTAATAATAAACCTGACAGTTCATTGAAAAACGTCGTTCTATTAAAAAAATATTAACTCTTTTAATGCCGTAATTAGAGACACAATAGAAAGACAATTGCTTATGTCGAACTGTGTAACATATGACATCCAAAAGGTTAAATACGACAACCTTCACACACAGTGATGGCGGCCGGGTAAGACCTGGGTAAAGTTTTGTACCCTGTATTAGGAGTACCTCTCAAAAATAAAGCAAGATATAGCGGCTGGCACTGAATGGACGCCTGGTGAACAAAAAACTAAGGAAAGATGATGTTTTTCAAGGGCATAGACTGAGTAGTAAAAAAATTCTCAAAACAGGATTTTTTTTACCATCAGTACTAATGGGTGGTTGGCGAGCGATTATGCATTAATATTGGACGTATACCTTTAGGGTCCAGTCATGTGTATTTTTTTGTCGATACTTTATGATGGTATAGAATTCACATTATTGTGCGATAAATTGACGAATGAGTTTCCGTGTCAATGATTTTCTTATGAAGAACATTCAGTACAGCAGATCTGGACCTGATGGTCCACCTTCTCATGACGTGAAAGAAGATAATAATGTTAATTTATGTTCTAGCGTATTGACAAACGATTGAACATTATAAACAAATCCTTGATGACCAGACTTGCAGAGGAAGCAGCCTAAACAATGAAGAGTCAAATTGGATAATACGGATAGAAATAGACACCCGGGTGAGATAAATTTAATTATTCCAGTTAGTTCCAGTTGTTTCCAGTTTTTGAATAGAATCGCAATGTGATTGCGATGAAGAATCATATAAAAATCACATTGATGGTGATAAAAATAACGAAACTGAACGGAACTTTTATTTGCGTAATTATTTTGAAAAGTATTATCATCATCGATGTGATTTCCAAAATAACTATTAAAATAAAAAGGAACATTTAAACGAACTCATTGTAAGAAAATTTAGAGTTATTTAATACAATGTTATTTTATTAAAAATTAATGAGTCGTAAGGACTATCTTTTCGCCATGCTTCTATGTGCCATGCTTTTTTTTTGTTTTAAATTGGTCACGATGAGAAAACTCGTTATAAAAAGTAACAAAATCAAACCTATTAATATTATTTATTACCAATACAGGATGGGCATCATCCCTTAAAATATTATCTGGGAACACACGGCAAAATTCCTGTGATTCAACCTGAAAAAAGTTCCGTCCAGTATCATCATTTTTTATTAAATGTGTAGTCACTGAGTACAATAAACTACAGCAACTCCACATTGTAAAATAAATTTAGAAATAATTAAAACAATCGCTGAATTTAGCTCCTGCCAAAAATTTATAAAATGAAGATTTTGTACGAAGGCGCTAAAAAGCGCCTAAAAAGGAACAAATTTGAAAATGGAACTCATTTGATAAAAATATAAATAAAAAAAAAAACTGCAAAACGTTTTTTTTATAAGCATGCGGAACGATGGATAGGTTTATTTTAGGGTGAGTTGCACCATCTAACTATAACGATAACCAAACCATAACCAGCCATGGAACGGCCGCCAATTGGTCAATTCGACGATTTGACAACTGTTAACGGCTTTGTTAGCGTTATAGTTAAATGGTGCAACTCACCCTTAATGTTGCTAGCTACGTGTTCGCAAGGTTTAAAGCTGTGTCGCTGTGAGTATAGGAAGGAAGTTTTAAACAGTTTTTTTCTTACAAACTGTTTAAAAAATATTTGGATAGGGATTGATACTTTATTTTAGGCTCCATACTACCTACATTGCGTTTTGTATGCAAATACACTAATGGCCATTGTATATACATATATAATATAATATATTATATTACCAACGGCTTCGCCCACTCAAAAGTTTTAGAAAATTGTCCCAATGGAACATACCCGTTAAATGAAAAGTATCATATGTGCTATTCCAAGACCAACCGTCCGTCCGTCCGTGTACCAAATTTGATACAAATCCGATCAGCCGTTTGAGTGTAAATAACTAACAAACATATTCGCAATGCCTTCGTTGTTGAGTCATGAACCTCAAAAATTCCCTGATCCGTCCATGATCCACTCACGAGTTCACACAGAGCAATATATTTGACGTGCAACACTTACCAAATGAATGATGCCGGCAGCGGTCAGCCACACTGATATAAATATAGAAACTAATTGCGCCAACCGAATTGAGCTTGATGTTTTTAATATATTGAGGTATTGCAAAATATCAGGCACGGTCATTAAGCGTAGAGCTCTGAGAAATCTCAGCCCTGGAACAGAGAACGTCATTGTGTTATAAAACTTATTTACAAACCGACAGAGCCGAATTCATTTCATTATATAATATTCCACAGCTTTCACGCAACGCCATCTAGTCCTAAACTAAGCAGAGTTATGAGTACTAGATAACTGATAAACACACTTAAATATTTCTTAATACGTACATATTATTGGTGAATTACACCAAGAAACAGAACAAATGATCATGCACATCACACAAACACTTGTCTTGGGTGGGAATCGAACCTATGACCTACGGCATAGGATGTCACTAACCACTAGACCAACAGGGCAGTTAGTCATTTAAATGTAGATGTTGCGAGCGTGATATTGATGTAAGGTTTTTAATCTTAAAAAGCAGTAGAATTAACAGTTTTATATTGATTTTAAAATCAGATGATATATTCCTTCTCTCAGACAATCATTCCGCCCCTGCTTTCATTATAACATAATGAACTTAATAGCATTTTTTTTTGTCTATATGTAATGAATCAATAATTTAGCCCGTGCCGCTGTAAGAGCTTGTTATGAAGTAATAAATAAAAATATTGACCCCTGAGTTTATTTTGGTATTTTTTCTCAAGGTAGTCAGCTATGAAACACCGGCTTCAACTATTTTAAACTAATGAAAAAACTGGCAGGTAAAAATATTTTTTAAAACCTTTAAGAAAAATAAATATCATTTATATGAATATTTTGTAATCACTCTTTAGTACATCTCGTTAATCCATAGCAGATAAATCAATTTATTATTCTAAGAACGACAACATTAACGACAGAGCTGGGCAGCTGCGACCTCGTCTCGTGTTCACTGCCAACAGTATGCACCTTCTCTTTTTGGAACTAAAGACTGTCCTAGATGCCAAAATGGTATTTAGGTTTAGGTATTTTCATTATGCTTTGAACTCCTATGAGATAATGAAAACTAATTAATCAATCCATCGTCCCTTCGCCCGTCTTCATCGGTTGACGCATAGATTACGTTTTGGGACTTGAATTGATTGAGAAGCGTGGTGAGCTAATCGAAATGTTGGACGTCGGTAACAGAACACCGCAGCTTTTATATATCAGCTAGGATGCAGAGAACATCACGTTTAAATGTCGTCGCTGAGTCCCATGTAATACGGGGCCCCCAATTGTCAGTAATTGGGGATAAAGGTCTGATACTGTCCAGGGCTGTGCGATTGTTCAAAAGGGTCATCACGTCTCTAGATCGCAAAAAGTGGTCAGTTGGGAGGTAAATAAAAGTTTGATTCTCCCTCTTACTCCACCCAGAACGAGAGAAGTTATTTGATAATATCCTACTTTTTTTAATAGAACACATCTGGTAATCGAACCCAGGTACCCTTAGCAATCACTAAACCAGTATCGCAATTTTAGCCACAAGAATATATAAAGTAAACAGTAGTTTTTTGTACTCACCTATCCACGTTCTATCCAGGTATATTGATACAAAGGATGGGGGTATCGTGAAATAATCTACAAATGAATACATCTCGAGCATGAACCATAGTTTGTCACTAGCTGCTATAAACTGAAACAGAAATAATACACCATATTAAAACTCGTCAGAAGAACATCAAATATTGATACAAAATAATATAACCATGGAGAAGAAACATCAAGATAGAGGCAAGACTTAATTAAAGATCCGAAGATAAATAAAGGCATCTCTGCTGTTTCTTTAGACTTCAAAAAGTTTGTCATCTTGCGACGTTTCTCAAACAGTTTCTCACGTTTTAAACGAGTTCCTCGTCATGCGACACGATAAATTGAAAGATACGGGACCCGAACTGTCGCCAAGACTTATTGAGATAAAACTAACAAAATTCAACTTACTCGTATAAAAAAGTAGACCATAAAAAATATGTTAAAGGCAAGGTCGATTTGCTGAGTAATATTGTCGCTCCATTTCTGGCATCGCTCAACCTCTTCACTGAAATCAAACACGCCATATATAGCACATGCCCACTAGGCAGAACACGACAACAGTCAGGTACAGTTCACTGGAAGCTATTTACTAATATCACAGCTGACATATAAACAGAAGCTACATATATAACTATATTCAGCAAACAGTTTCGACCACATTTATTATGAGTATTGACTCACGTATTCCTTGAATTCAGCATTATTAAGATTAGTAAGTTATTAATAATGTTAGCGATGCAATGAATTTGAACGGTATAGGGAATGTGTTTTACCTGGACGCGTCAATGAAGTAGATGATCAGCGATGCTATACTCAGGATGAACACCAACACTACCTGAAATAGACAAGCATTTGATTTTTATTAATGAAACATAATCAAAGTGAGTTTTATAATAATATTATTTATAAAAATGTATTTTTGTTTTAATTAATAAACTCAAAAACTACCGAACTGAATTAAAAAAAATATTTTACCAGTAGACGACGTAGTACGCTACTTTAGCATTGAGTGATATAGGTTATATATTTTTTTACTTCCACGCGAGCGAAGCCGCATGCAGAAACTAGTTTGAAATAAATAAAGGTGTCCTCGTTCAATTCTTTTGTTTAGGGTAGAAAGTAGCCAGCATAGCGCTACGAAGGCTACGGTTTCGTAGCGCGTAGCACGAGGGGGTCTACGATGTTTGACATATCTTAATTTTTATTGTTTTATACAATGCAACACGTAATAACGTAGCCATAACAAAATGTAAGAAGTCAATTCCTTTGCGTAGGGTGGAATTTATATTGTGTTTCCAGAAAGTGTAGAGAGTGTAGCGCTACGAAGGCTACGGTGGCGTAGCGCGTAGCACGGCTACAGGGCCTACGCCGTTCACTTAAGTTCTACGAAGTTTTAAGGCCGTAACACATGGTGAAGATACTCGTATAATAATATTTTATATCAAGGTAAAATATTATATAAACTTAACTATCGCACATGATTAAGATACGATAATCCATTCTTCTTATTCCTTTGAAAGTCAAATTATGTGTTTCCATACAAGACGGCATATCTTTTATTATCTATGTATTATATAAAAGGAGAAACTGAGTGAGTGACATATCAACGAACAGCCAAAACTGCTGGGACTAGGAGTGTGTTTTGTAGTTTCCTTTTAAGACGTAGGCGAGCATTAACAGAGGATTTTGCAAAATTCATCCCTAAAATCATGAAGCTGGGGTTCAAAGTTTGTATGCAAAAACCTATTACTTACCTTATTTTTACGCGGGCCAATCCATTAGCAAAAGCAACTTTACTTATATTAGGAGAGTAATATTATATAAACCTTCGTTAGCTCACTATTTTAAGTTGATGGCACACAATACATATAATACAATATTTGACGGCAACATTGTGAAATATGTTCAAAAATGTCATAAATATTATAGCATCTTCATTGTGTGGGACGGTCTTTATACTATGCTACTATTTCATCATTTTCTACGGTTTCTTCTAGTACCCAAAAATAATAAAGATCGTTCGGTATAGATCTAAAGAATTACAATGGCGTAGCCATAGTGTTAGCTATGTTACTGTGGTTTATTGTTTCGTTGGCATATTTATTTATTTATTAATTAACTGCTTTATGCACACAAAGGTACAGAGGTGGACTTAATGCCTTAAGCATTTTCTACCAGTCAACCTTTGGGTGATGCAGAGAAAAATAGTGGTAGGTGCAAAAAAAGAGAAAGAGAAAGGCGAATACAAGAAAAGATATACTAATAAACCATAGTATACTTATAATACAATTATACAATATATTCTATTTAAACATGGTTAATTTTGTACGTCGATACAGCCCCCCTAGCCAAGTTACAACCGTTTCGCTTGCGTCGAACGCTTCGAGTTGGCCGCGTCGCTGAATCTTTTGTCTCACCACGTGACTGAGCGTTGAGATGACGTCATTCCCGTACATTTGAAGCTTTCTACAAGCGTTAACGATTGCATATTTGCAACATGGCTAGGGGTACAGGTATATCATGACATTCACAATTACAAACTGATTAAAACAATGACTTAAATCATTGTTCAATTCACCTGTCCGACAGCTAGTCATCTGATCGGAAGGGAATCAATTTGCGTTATGAAAGACATTGATGGATGACCCATTAGCAAAGTAGGCATTATTGTCTATCACTTACATAATGTAGGTTGTTGATTGATCAAATTTTTATTGCGTAATTTTGCTGCGAACAATCATTGTAAAAGAAAATACAATCAAATCATTGCAATATTATAATCCGGAACATTATCAGTAGCGTTACTCGTAGCATGTAATTTCAAACTGCTCATAATCGCATTAGATCATTTAATATATAATATTCCAGACAACTATCACTCAACGCCGTCTAGTCCCAAGCTAAGCAGAGCTTGTGTTATGGGTACTAGACAACTGATAAATATACATATACATTTCTAAATACATACATATTATAGATAAATTACACCCAGACACAGAACAAATGATCATGCTCATCACACAAACATTTGTCCTGGGTGGGAATTGAACCCACAACCTCCAGCATAGCAGTCCGGGTCACTAACCACTAGACAAATTATATTTTATATTTGAAAAATAAAAGAAGGTTTTTCTCTCAATCTCAATCCATTTTGGTAATCAGAGTAATGTTTGATAATCAGAGGATCTGGGATTTTACTCAATAGAGTAATTTTTTTTTTTTTTTATGGCGCCATAGATGTCGCTACAACCTATTCAAGTTGCCCCTGTTGGGCCTCAGGCCTTCTTTCTAGGAGAGGGAATGGGCCGTAATCCCCAACGCGGGCCTAGTGCGGGTTGGTGGATGTCACACGTCTTCGAATTTTTGGTTCTAAGACATGTCGTAGTTAGTTTGGAATACAGGATCATCATCATTATTTCAATCAAGTGAAGCCACAACGACATGTCTTTCGTGTTTCAAATCCACTGGACTCTCACTTGGTTTCCTTTTTGGGAGGAAACTTTGAGAATAGCCCTCTCCTTTGCCCAAATGCAGGATACTTTAAATAAATCATGGGAGTTTATTTTAAAAAACATATTCCTAATAATTATTCCATTACAGTAATAAGAATGATGCCACCTTCCTTTTAGTGCTGCGACAATTAATGGTTGTCTCCTCACTAGCGGTCATAAATTGCCATAAACCTAATTAGCATTCTAGGGTTTGGGTGTAGGCATCCTATATTAGTACCTAAATCATATTGTATAGTTTATGAGTTCATACAGGCTCATAAATATTCATGTAGTGACACGATTAGGCATATGAATCGGCTGTATCCTTGGCACCCGGGCGTACCTATTAGTAGTATGATGAGTAGTTATGCTTTGCGGATTATTTCATATTTATGACATCATTGTCTTTGTATGCTAGAAGTCATGACACCGAATAGAAAAATTATCCGATCCCTATTCTTTTGTTTCAAGGGTTTTTAAGCTATTGCATAGCTTCTATCGCGGGCCTTGAGCGTGGAGACCGAATCCAGGAATTCCGTAACGAAAATAACCTAACTTCCCCCACTCATTTGTTTTTTGAGCGTGGTGACCGATAAGAAAACAAATGAGTGAACAATCAATCAAAATTCAAATCAATGTGTGAAAGTGTAACTTCAATTAATATCAAAGAAAAAAAAAACAAAGGAATCAAAATACTGCATAAATAAAATAAATAAATAATTATAATTGCATAAGTTGATAAAAATGTTATCATTCGTCTTTTTTTTCTTTTCTTTTAAATTTTTGTGTTTCCAATAATACGTTTTAGTTTCGTATAGTTTTATAATGTCAGATTAAAATATACTAAATTCTGCACATCTATTTGTTGCTTAAATTCATCATTGTTGTTCTAGCGGTGGATTACATTTGTCGCTTATAAGCGTCGATGGCGTTTATACGTTGCCCCATACTAGAAATTACTCCTATATCGTGGTTGTGCTCACAAACAAGTAAATTCACATACACAAGACACCCAGGGTTAAGCTGAGTTGACTTAACAGTAACTTTATTTTGATGCAACTACAATATTTCGTCAAAAAAATCTTGGGCCGTGGGGTCCGAGTGCTCATACACTTTTTAAAGAACTGTCAAGACGCTTAGTTGACACTTCGCGTGACCCAAGGGCTGGTTTTTACCTCGTTCAGAGATTAAGCATTGCCATTCAACGTGGCAATGCCGCCAGCCGCTTGGGCACACTTCTAGTCGACAGCGATGCGGAGGAGTTTTATGACGCCATATTTTAGTAGGGCCTTTAGTGAGTATAGTTAGATTAAGTATACTTAAATATATATATATACTAGCGACCCGCCCCGGCTTCGCACGGGTGCAATGCTCTTGCCGCACCGGGCGGCCGGCCGGTACCGCCGCAAACGCTACGTCCCGCAATTTTTAAATCTGTAATATCTTCGAAAATATTCACTTAAATTATACGGTGTAAAGGGCCATATAGATCTATATTAAATGAACAATGTATTCAAGGTATTTAATTGGTTAAGGATTAATGCTGTATTGGTTAAAATCGCTTCGAAAATTAGCCATTATTTGTCGTAAAAAGTAAATGACAAAAAAAAGTTATTGTGGGTTATCCATAAGAGATAGACATATACCATCACGGACTTTTCTGTAGACCTTTTCAATGTGTACAATACTTAGTACATTATTTTGATAAAACTCGTAGGGTTCAGCCTGCGTTTGCAATGTAAGCGGAAAAAATGTAATTATTTACGACATCACATTAGAAACCTCAAAAATAACAGTACTTCTCCACTATTTAATGGATGTTATTATACATATAAACCTTCTTGAATCACTCTATCTATTAAAAAAAACCGCATCAAAATCCGTTGCGTAGTTTCAAAGATTTAAGCATACAAAGGGACATAGGGACAGAAAAAGCGACTTTGTTTTATACTATGTAGTGATATATATTTAATATTTAAGTTTATTATGTATATATTTTGTTGCGTTAAGTTGTAAATAAAAACATTGATTACGTAGTTAAAAAGATCTTTAGGTAAAGATAAGATCCGAAATAAAATTATCAGTCTATATCTCTAAACGAAAACAGTACCTACAAAGTACGCTCGCTACAGAATCCCCTCCCATTTGTACACAAAGGTATTCACATCATTATAGATAAAAATATTCCGATATTCAAAGAAGTCTGTAAATTGTGTTCATATTTCCATCGTAAGCCGGAAAATGCGACGTAGTTTAATGAAAAAGAACGTAGTTATAATAAGAGGCGAGCATCGGATGGAAATCAGATGTAAATTGGAAGCTTCCTCGCGATGCTTCGGTGCATACAGAAGGATCTCGGCTCGAGCATTTATAAACGTTGATGATGTACTGGACTAGGAGTCTTGTTATCGTTTCTGTGATGAATATTTGCATTTGTAACAACTTAATGAGATACTGCTGCGCACTAAAATAAAGTATGTGTTTGTAAATCATGTCCAGTGCTGTGGTTCTATGTCGCACACGTGTCCCAGCATTATGATGAGCGATGGCAGTTTTACGCAGAATTGACCAATATTTCCTCTATGTTGCAGTTGCAATTAGTGCGAATATAGAAGTACACAAAAAAGCACTCACTTTTTAATGGCATAAACTTTTTTTCTCTCTTTCACCTTTATCTACACTACATAGTTAAGTACCATTTCAATGTACCAGCTCCATTTCTTAGTTAAGAGAATTTTATCGGCACCGGTTACTAAAAAATGATTTTAGCTTGCATTCTAAATGACGTTTTCGAATTTATATTGGCTAAGCTTAATTTTACGATAATCTGTGCTTCTGCATCAACAAGGATGTTATCAGGCTCATTTGAATATTGAACCAGCATAATGTTGAGCGACGTCTACTGTCTATGACAATACATCAGGTATTAGCCGCGTTCCATACATTTACATGAGCTTATCCCGCTGGATACATCGCATTTACATGGGAATAACTTCCAACCATGCTGTCATATCGTAAACTTAGTGGAAAATGGCACGAGTCTGTTACTTTCTTGATCTACATAGATATTACTATTTTCGTCAAGTACTATATTTTTTGTTTATTTAAACTTCATGTGCAGTAGTGGTACATAGGTAAAGCATTCTCTACCAGTCAACCTTTGGGTTAAAAAAGATAAGACTGTGGTAGATGTGCACAATAAATAAATACTAGATATTTAAAAATAGAATGATGTATCATTGAACATATAATAATAAAATACATATGTATTCAAAAACTATAAAGTACAAAATACTATGATAAATATCACACAATTAGAATTAACCAAACTCAAAATATAATAATTATGACGAAGACCAAACTAAGGTTGAGAGATCTTTAAATAGTGGCTCCCATTTTACGATTGAAAGAAAATGTGCGTTCAATTTTCTTTAAAGGAATTCTAGGTATTGTATCATGTTTACAAGTCACAGTGTACACATAGTTTATTCCGGTATTAAAAGATGGATATCTTGCTGCATCTAATACATGTTTGATGGCGCGGCGTGTCACCCAAGCGCAGGAGGCGTGACGTGGCGCGACGTGACGCGCCTGCCAACGTGGCCATCCTTCAAGATAAGACATGCTGTATTAGCATAGGAATAGCTTCCGACATATTATTCTTACGTCGTAAAATAGAGTGTATTTTTGTTTTTCTCATATTCTCGCGTTTTTGTGTAAGTTCATGATTATGATTGATGAAATAGAGTACTGCGTAAAGCGAAAATAGTGTTTATTCAAGGTTGAAAGTTATTTGAAAAGGGTGGTAGTGGCCTATATGTTACATTCATTTCGTAAAATAGATAGATGTGTAAGTAGTAATCCTTCCTGACCTTTTCAGCTTGTTGGGGTAATTTTCTAGTCTAATCAGACAGCAGTTTTGTACTGCTATTTACTTAAATACATCGAACGACTCTCCATCTGAGCCTCACAACTCAGTAACTAAGTTTTTTTTTTCATAATGGGTAGGCTTGCGTTTGACCACAATCTCACCTGATGGTAAGCGATGATGTGGCCTACGATGGAACACGCTTGCCTAGAAGAAATCTATTTACTCTTGACTTAAAGACCCCTAGGTTATAGTTATCAGGAAACACAGAGTCCGGCAGGGAATTCCTTAGCTGAACGTGTAATAAATGTGTTCCCAAAACGCTTTGTACGTATGGGTGGGATGTCCACCATGTACCGGTGGCGCAACGCCGTACGTCTTGTGGTCCGATGATGGAACGGACTTGGCGGGATTAAATTGTGTAGGCCTGTGTCGACCAAAGCCCAAAGCGTTGAGAACCTGGAGTCTTCAAGATTGCGGAGACGCCGATAGCAGATGTCGTCCCGGGCATACATACATACTCCCGCGAGTGGAGTAAGTAACATGATACTCCTGAAAATGTCAGTGTCAGATATTCTGTCTTCTGATATTGACCAAGATTTACAAATGACACCTGGTATCATCGGCTTAAAGTATGCAGAAGAATCGAGGAGTCTAAATAATTAACTTGTAGAAGCACACACTTGTATCTGATATATCCAATAAAACTTCACTTTTTAAAAGAAGCAGACGTAAAGAAAAGTAGAAGTTAAGTTTCAAATCAACAAGAACTCCGGAACTTAAGTAAAAGACCACACAGAACTTCTCTTTGCTATCTTGTCGACACAGAGTAAGTTGGAAAATGTTCGATAAATGTTCTTTTTAAATAATTTCCGGCATTGCATCAAAGCTTTGAAGAGTAAGAGGCCAAGTTTGAAATTGCATCAACTTGTCACTTAAGTGGTTAGACTTGGCAACTTGCCGATAACTTGCCACTTGGAGGAACTGCCGCCCGTGGGGTACACAACCTCATGAAAGGTTTTTAAATGAACTCCTATCCGTAAACATTACGTTTGAGAACAACGAACTTTTCATGAAAGGTTTACATGAAAATGTTTTCACATATTTTAATAAAATTGACGCTCGTAGGTGGTAAAAACTTGGTTTATGTGGAACAGTACTTTTGTAATATTACCGAGTGATGTTACAGCGTAATCATTAGGTTATACATGGCACTGGGGTTTTCAAAATGTTGCCTGAGCAACGTTTTCGCAGAAAGGTCGATCTGTTGATAATATAATTAAAATTACATTGTTGTTATCATTCTATAAATTGTAACACAATATTTTTTACAACTTGGAATTACTAATTTACTGCTCGTAGCATGCGTAGTAGGTATCGCATTTGACGCAGCAGTTACAAATTTTAGTAGCTGACTCGGTTTGTCAGTTCCCCTTTATGAACCTGTAACCTAGATACATAACTCTCACCTTAAAAGTTCTTACCAAACCTTTGAGGGTGAGATAAAGCAGAAACATTCATTTCTTTGTTCAGGACGAGAATTTAGGAAACAGTATTTTAGAAGTTATCGTTTTGAGTCCTCTACTTTTGTGATATGATGATCAATTTGGTTTTCGTTTACTTTGCAAAATGCTTTGTTCTCACTGCTGGAACTCGAGTCTTCTCTCTAGGAGAGTAAATAAACCCCCATCCGGGCCTAATGCAGATTGGTATATGTCACATGTATTCGAATTTTTGGTTCTAGGAGAACCGGTTTCCTCACGATATTTTCTTTCACCGTTTTGAGAGCAATGGTGATGAAGTAAGTAAAGTGGCTACTTGGGTTTGAACCTACGACGTGCAACTCGTAAGTCGGGGTTATTACCACCGTGCCATCCCTGTTCTTCTCCTGTTTACGTCATTTAGGACTAATCCCGATCAATGATTAAATTTAAAGACAAATATTGCTGGTGTACCCAGCCAATGGTCAATAAAGGAGGATGTAAGGAAATGTGTCGAGTTATGGTTGTTATTAGATTACTAGGGGCATGGTGCACGCAGCAGGCTAAGCTCGTTAGTGGTCGATATCCAATTACGGAAACAGTGGAGCGCTCGTCAAGGTTGCCGCCTTGACTTGAGAAACTTATTGAGATTTGTACTGTGTGGAAGGTAGCGCCTTGTCTCTCACCCTGGCGGTTGTGGAAGGTAAGATGGGGATTAGGTTGATGTCAGCGGGATGATACCTTACTTATTTGTATAGATAACGTGACGCTTATCTTCAATCCTTCAAGGGTGTTAGATCTACTGGGGCTAGGGTTATCCGAAAGGGCGCTCGAGCCCCGGTATGAAGGCTAGAAGGAACGGGATGGGTTTTTTAGTCAGTAAGAGTCTGAAACTATCTCCCGCTCCGCCCAAGAGCGGGGGTTGTCATAAGATGATTTTTCCCATCGAAAAAATAAAATAAAAGTTAGGTGAGATCGTGGGCATCGTCAAGGAAAGATAAGTATAACGAATTGTTGATAATTCTTTCAGACCAGCTGCTTCCTGAAGTGTAATAAACAAAACACAACAGAACTTTGGTATTCGAACTACTTCCATTCCGACCGATTCGTCATGCTGCCCGCTGGCCGTGACCCGCTTGAGGCCAGGCATGCACAATACACATTAAACTTATTTATAAGCAACATTATGCCGCTATAAATTATACCCATTTAACTCACAATCGTAGGCTTTCATTTTTTTCCAAAAGAAAAGGGGAAATTTATAAGTGGCAATTATTACGGCGTATTAATAAGTCGTTGACCCTTTGTAACCGCACCGCGGCTTCATGAGGTTTATGGGTAACATTGTTAAGCGTTGTAACGAGTATATTAAATGCTTGTGTGGTGGGTGGGTTTATTGCTTGGTGTTATAGTGACTTTCAGTTTAGCACTAATAAATTAGTGTTCCATTTTATTATAACTACTAGAGGAAGTAGGTGCGGACTTATGCGTACCTTGTGTGATGTTTAAGGTTTGTATTCTTAACAATTTGCGCTTCTATACCAGAGAGATCTGATCTGAAAACAAGCGTCTTTTTTTAAATTTCCTAATCTATTTATACGCACTGTCGCCCTGTATCTACCTCACTCAAGTGACTCTTCAGTCGAGAATTTGCTTTTTGATATAAACAGTGCCTTTATGCTCTTGTATTGGTTTTTATTATTTTCGGTTTTAAGTGTTTGGGTGTAATAAATTAATGTATTTTTACGTATTCTGGGATTTTTAAGTTAATTTACGAGTAGCTATGGACTTTGAGTACGATACGACATTTAAATTTACTTTATGAGTTTTCGTCTCAACAAAACGAAATACGTCTAATGGGGTTAACATTCCTTTTTTCTAGTGAAACTCTTAAGTGTATCTGATATAAATATAAAATCCAATTCAACCCAGCGGAGCATGCGATTTTTTCAGGCCACTGAAAATGCTTCCTTTATCTTAGCGTCTAATGGAAAATTCAACCCGTATAAGTATGTACAAGCTTAGAAATACGGGGGCGAGTCAGCGGGGCGGAAACTGAATGCTTGGCGTAACGTTATTCGGACTTTTCCATTTTCTCCAGGAGCAAGGAAGTATTAAGGAGCATTGTGTACTTAAAGCGAGGCGGTGCGCCGCGAATTTAGAAGGTTTTCTTTCTGGCCAGACGTTATTAGACGCAAAAAGAAGTAAACCTTTTTGTTTTTGCTTATTTTCATTAGGGAAGAACAAATGGGGTGATGAAATGGTTGTATTTTGTATCTCCTAATTAAACCTAACGATAAATCGTAATTTTGGTTTTGTTGTTACCTAAATACAATTCAAACCGATGGTTGTGAGACACACAAGTTGAGCCGGGTCGTTGTGGCGAGATTTGGAGGAGGCCTACGTTGGACGTAGGCCTCCTCCAGTGGACGTTTATCGACGGAACTAATGATAATGATGATAACACATACTAACTGAAGAATAGGGTAGTTTCCAGGGTCAAAATAATTACATTTCATTTATTCCGTATTTTAGATTATAAAAAAATATTGAACACGTAATTTTTTTCTTTTTTCGATTAAACAAAAAATAACAAAGATATAGCCCATTAAAATAAGTGTGACGTCACCCCGTGTGAAAAATGCAGTACGGCGTGACGTTATACGTAACTTTAATGGGCTATATCTTTGTCATTTTTGGTTTAATTTACAAATAAAAAAATACGTGTCCCTTATTTTTGAATAATCTAAAAGACGGACTAATTACATTTTTTTTGGCAACTAGCCTATTGGGTTTTGACAATATTCTATTAACTCGTAAGTTTAGCAACAGCTACCAGTATAACATCATGTAGTGCTGAAGTCTTTGAACGCGTAAACTTCTCATATTAAGAGAAGGGAAATGTGGTTCCCCGGATGCACAAATTGCCAGTTTGGCGCTGACGAAAATGTTGAGTGAGGGACTCACTTGAGGATTACGGGACGTGATAAGAAAAATTATGAAAAGACAGCTGGGGAGGGATGAAAATATTTTCCTCAAGAAATAGCAAGATGGTTCAAGGATTTATTTTTCCAGTAATTTCAAAATTTCAGCGTGAAGAGCTAGGCAGGATATATTTTACAAAACAAAATGAAAAAAGTTCAATAAGCTAGTATTTATTTAGCACATTAACGTCCAGAACGCGCACAGAGACGCCAGTAACATATTATCTTGGACGTACGACCATATAACGGGTGGAAAAAGTCGTAAAACAGCCGCGAACTTTGCCAGTATACCGTATTTATGTGCAAAGTTCCCGACTGCGCTCGCAATTAGCAGGCAGATCGAACTTGCCTAATGTCCCCGCGTCACGCTACCAACTTTCACTTCTAAAATAATAAAAAAAAATGTAATCACAAAATTGTTGGGACTAAACAACTTAGTCGAGTCGAGATTGTTCTTAGATACAATTTATGAAGATCTGTTCAGGGGTGCAAGGTCATCAGCTCATATTTTGGCGGTGGCAGGGATTTTAAACACTTAATGGATGTATACTTTACTAATAAACACATATAATTATGTGACCTAATGTTTGAAATACTCATGTACCTACATCAAGCTGATTTGATGATGGAGGTCGGAGGTAAAAGATGTAACCTTGGAATGCCTATTAATAAACTCATCCAGTTTCGACTTATTTAGATGTTCTGTTGGTTTCTTATGGCAATGACAACCTGATGGCGAACACGTGATGCTAGAACTGGGAAGTGGCTGATGGAACCCAGAAATGCCTTCTTAACCAGTTTTTTACTTTTTATTATAGATATTATGCGTTGGGGGTTTTAATTTTAAATTTTGCTATTATTGATATAATACTGTCATTTTATTTTCCATCAGAACATGGATGCATCTCAATCATACGTTTGCAGTATTTGGCAGCAAATGTATCGAGACAGCCTTCTCGGCAACCTTCGTTGACACAGTCAAAACGACAATGATATTCACAGCTTCGTTTTACCGATTTGGTGCCTGTTTCAATTAATTCACAAATTAACCATTTTTTATTTATTTAAAGCTTTATGCACGTAACACGGTACAAAGGCTGACTTAAATGCCATAGATATGATCTACCGGTATTAGGGTGGTGCAGAAACATAAAATGGCAGGTGCAACTTAATAATTTTTTTAAGATACTCGAGATTCAAAACTGCACCAATTTTACATCACAGTATTCATAAGAAATCAATTTACGAATAATTATCTATAATATGTATGTATTTAGAAATATACAAGTATGTTTATCAGTTGTCTAGTACCCATAAAACAAGCTCTGCTTAGCTTGGGACTAGACGGCGTTGTGTGGTAGTTGTGGAATATTATTATTATTATAATTAAAACAGCCACTCAAATGAACTTAAAAAAATGACACCACAACTCACTTTGAGATTATTGTAATGCGATCGGTCTTAAAGACCGCCAAGAAGCGGTCACAATAGAAAGAAATAAGTTAGTCCAATTAACTCATAGTCTGCCATACACAAGTAGGTACTTACTAAAAAGATTCAGTTCGAAAATATTTCTGTCTAACTGTGTCACTACGATGTGACCAACGATTTACCTACCCTCAGATTCTAGCTCTTATAACCTACTTGCCAACTCATTTTCCAGTCCAATTCCTACGAAGTTCCTATATCAAAGAACCTTGCTACTTCAAGGATTTTCTATCTGTAAAATATAAAGTTCCGATAAAAGCGTGGACCCTAGATATTTGTCTCAAGAAAGTTTGCGGACTATTGTCGGATCAGATCCGACGATTTGACGACGATCTCTTTTCTCAACAACTGACCTTTTTTCCCGGAAAGACGTCTTGGGAGAAATTCTAGAATTATAGCGGGTAGCTACTTGTGCGGAATGATATCTCTGTCTGTGTGGAAATGGTAACTTGCGTGAATTGGGTCAGTGTTTTATGTAGTTTTCGTATTCATTTCATTTTGGGCAGATGTATGTGCTTTTAGAATCGAGATGTGTGCGGTAAGGAAATTGTTAAATCTAGTAATCACGATAAGCGGGTTTAATATTATTATCTGTACAGCCCCCCTAGCCAAGTTACAATCGAATTCCGTTCTCTAATCGGTAACGCCTCGGTGACAGCAATTGGAAACGATAAGTTGGTAGCCATGTTGACGCGCCTGAGTCGGCCGCTCGTTCTACAATGTAGCATTTGTATAACAAAGGATGTAGCGTCAAACATTGTAGTAACGATTTTGAACGATATGCAGTTGGCTACGAATTTTCTATTCGTTAGTTCTGACTACGCGACTTTACGTTGAGATGACGTCATTCCTATACGTTACATCACTTTTCGGCAGCATTACCGATTGCAGAATAACAACTTGGCTAAGCGTGCTGGTAAAAAAAAAATAAGTAGATATTACTCGATCTAAGAACGCGAGCTAAAAGAAAATAATATACCTTAATGTTTAAATATTTAATTTAATAGCATGCCTACGTAAGTACCTACGTACTTATGTAGTTTAATAAAATTTTCCACATTCACCAATAACCGCTAAATACTTCCAGAGTTCCCATTTTGCAACACAAACATACCACAGCTTTACCGTCCGTTAGTATTGAGTGGATGATATAAACTGACTGTTTATATTAGACAAAAACAAATAGTAACTCCACTACTACAATCATTTTTAGGGTTCCGTAGTCAACTAGGAACCCTTATAGTTTCGCCATGTCTGTCTGTCCGTCTGTCTGTCCGTCCTCGCTTAATCTCTGGGACCGTTAGCACTAGAAAGCTGAAATTTGGTACCAATATGTATATCAATCACGCCGACAAAGTGGTAAAATAAAAATTGGTTAAAATTTTTTTTTATTAGGGTAGCCCCATAAATGTAAAGTGGGAAGTGTTTTTTTAATTTCAACCCTAACGTGTGATATATTGTTGGATAGGTATTTAAAAATGAATAGGGGTTTACTAAAATATTTTTTTGATAATGTCAATAATTTCGGAAATAATCGCTCCAAAAGTAAAAAACAATGTGTCCCCCCCCCCCCCCTCTAGCTTTTGAACCATAAGTTTAGAAAATATGAAAATAATCTGAAAAGTAGAACTTTATAAGGACTTTCTAGGAAAATCATTTTGAACTTGATGGAAAGAACAGTTTTTGTACAAAAAAGACAAAAAGGTTGTACAAAATAATTTCTGGACTAAGTTTGTAGTATAATCGTATATGCAAGCATTTTATAAACTCATAAGTGGGTACACTTATTGTGACGGACGGGAAACTACGGAACCCTACACTGAGCGTAGCCCGACACGCTCTTGGCCGGTTTTATTATTTCATGTTTTCATTGTATTCAACATTATGTATAAAGATTTATTATAATCACACGGAGTTTACAATATTCCCGTGACATAATTCACATTCTAAACGTAAAAATACAAAATAGTAAATATAGATAGGTAATAATGCAACTATTTTGAAATATTTCATCTTCTTAACTATGAGTCCACTAACTAGATCATCTACCGAATCGTTACCTACTTCCATTTCATATTTCAGACAGTTATTAGTCCGTTCTACTGATTGAGTTTTCATCTCGCAAGCAGATCAAAGAATCGCTCGACTCATTCAGTTTATTTGTTCATCAATTGTTACATGACAGCTGAACGAAGTTCCTAGTGATATTTCTGTCTAGCTGATTGGATAATATTGCTTTTAAATAATCAATTTTCATCATCGTTTTTATTGCCGTTTAAAAATGTTTTCACTCCTTATCTTTCCATTTTTATTTAGTTAAGAAGTCATCAAATAACTTCTCACGCCCTAGGGTGGAGCGAGAGGACTTGTCAAATTTTTAAAACCCAATTAAGTCCCTATTTTCGTTTGTTTTTTTTTGCGTTCTAGAGCCACGGTGACTCTTTCAAATGTCGCAGCCCTAGCAGGCATCGGGCCTACAGGGCCTCTTTCAGTTTTGCTGACAACTTTGTAAGGCGTGCGTACACTACGCACCGTGGACCTTGGCTTGGTCTTTATCGGATCACCGGGTGCAGAGCCACCTATTGCTTGTCGTCCACAAGCCCGCACACGGTGTGACTCCGACTCTGAATTACGTTATGAAATTGTGGTAATAGTAACAGACTCCTGGCAATAATTTATTGAAAAAATCGTCAAAATCGGTTCAAATTTGGCAAAGATCTCGCTGATCAAGATAAAGAAAACTTTGAACTGACGAATTATTAAGAACCTCCTCCTTTTTCAGAAGTCAAATAAAAATGTATAACAACACTGTTTTGTTATGGTTTTGTTATCTCAACTATTATGTACAACTTTTTCAGCTCAGCAGCGGACCCGACAGGCTGAAATAACCCTTATATTATGATTAATGGCACAATAGGAGTCGCGAATTGTGTTTCAAAAGGAAAGTTGTGGGACTTCTGTAACTGGGGGATTAAGTTGTACACAACAACGTCCCACAAGTAAACAAAACTAATCATCGTAGTTCGGGGGACATAATGGATAGATATGATGTTGTCGACATCACTAGTTTGTTATACAGATATCATTTTAATAGACAACTTGTTGCCTCTTCGTTACCTTCACTTTAGCCATTCATACATAATGCTAGATTATTACCATTTATGAAACGAGAGTAAATGTGTTGAAAATTTAGCACTTTAGATTCTTCCTTTGCTTGAATCATGAATATAATTTTGAATATTATTTATTTGGTGGTTTGAATTGTAGTTTAGTGGATAAGATGTGTTGTGGTTAACACTAGCAGAATGAAATCGTTAAAAAGCCAAACTTGTACGACGTGTTCATCGCAAAACTACTCAAAAATCACGCATTAAACCGTAGACATTGATGTATTACCAATAAATGTCGAGAAGGCGAGGATACCGCCCAGCTATAAAAGTGTCAAAGTATTCTTACGAATTAAACTCCACTCGGTCGCAGCCGGCTCAGAAATACGAGCGTAATGAAACGTGGACTGGAATTGAAGGCCATAAATCAGGCCACGGCATGGCCCTACTATAACGAGGTGCCGCACAGGCCTGATTAGGAATGGGACTTGAAGTGCGGATATTTGCAGATTCGTAAGATTCGTATATGATATCGGTTTTTTGATAGGCACTGAGATAATTAGCAAGTTTTCTGTCAAAGTGGAACTGAGGCTGTAAAATTAACGTCTAGTTCATACAATGTGCCTAATGTTAAAAATCGAATGGGGGCTTTTTTCTTTTTCGATGGGTAAAAATCATCTAAATGACATCCCCGTCCTTGGGCGGAGCGGGAGATAGTATCAGACTTTTACTGACTAAAAAACCCACATCGTTCCTTCTTGCCTTTCATACCGGGGCCGAGCCTCTCTTTCGGAAACAGACCCTAGCCCCAGTAGGCTTAGACGCAGCTGGGCCTTTACGGTTGTTGACAACTCCTTGAGGCGCGCGGGAGTCGTGCGCGCCGTCGACGACTTGGGCTCGGTCCGGATAGTTACCGAACGGTCGAACAGCGAGCTACCTATTGCTCGCCGTCCGCAAGCCCACGCCTACGGTGGAAGAAATATATGCCTGCCTATTTTACATTATATTTTCTAAATACGCATGGGCGAAGCCGCTGGCAGAAGCTAACTTGTACATTTGGATTTTATGACAAGAGAGAAGTTGGTATGAAGGGAGTTTGTCTCATTAAAACCAGTTTTCAGTTATAAAATGTAATTGCGAGGTGGAGTGGAGGCCACCGCCTGCCACTCCACCTCGCCGCGGACCATGGCCTGTATCAAGGCCTGTTGCGAGAGATCGCCGCCGCCGATTGCCCCCACAAGGATACGGCGATGCTATGACCAAGCGGGGCACTCCTCCACCGTGTGCTCCACCGTGTTCTCCGGGCGTTCTGCAGAGTGGCCATAACCGGGCATATCAAATAGGGGCTTGACAATTTGACGTCACTAATATTTTAGACTAAAAATCGCGACAAAAATCCCACTACATTGGACATGTTGCCCCGTTATAATGACCTTTCCGATTAGTTTATCTTCTAAGCAAGTTCTTTCTTATCAATAACAAACAAACGAGTAGACATATTGTGTCATTATTATCAGAGGTCAAATTAATGAAGAATGAGATTCGAGTATCATGCTATGTGTTACATTTGCATCCGACAATTTATCTTCCGACGTTGATGACTCCATGAGCGTGCTCAGATTAAATGGCCACACTAATTGCTCTAACTAGCTATATTAAGTGTGTACAGGGTGTCAGATTGCTTGCCCCTGTTTGCGAGTATCATTGATGCACGCTTCTCTTAATTGACTACGCAGATGTGGGTGAAGATAAAAGAAAACGTAAACACATTTGCCATTTTGTAAGAAAAAATACTGATTTAATTGAAACAGTAAAGACTAACAGATATTCTTTACATAACACAACGATGTTACATCTTGTAGTAAAGTTTTGATAAATCATGTCAGCTCGGTCGCAGGTGTATCCGATAGTTGCGGAACTAGCGGATATGCGACGGTAGGCATCCCTATCAATGATTAGTGGCTGTTTAATCTGTGTGGAGCTGCGTACGGATCGCAGTAATGGCGGCTGGGATTAGTGAAGGTATCGGTTGACTTCCATGTAGGCAGGGACGGCAGTTAAGACCTTGTTTATAGTGATGGATGGCACTTTCCCTATATACGAACGTACGTTGGGCAGATTGCCAAATGATAGTGTAGAATTTGAACTTTGCCGTGGGTGATTTTGTAAAGGTCACAGTTTCGTGATTTGCCATAATGTTGATATTGTGGTTGTACTATGGAGACAGAGGCCATGGCCAGGAGTTTATTCGGTACTTCTATACTAATATTGTAAAGAGGAAAGATTTGTATTTTTGATTGTAATGAATAATCTCAAAAATTCATCACCAACCTTTTTAATGTTCCCACTGTTGGGACTCAAGCCTCCTCTCTAGAAGAGGGAATGGGACGTAATCCTCCACGCGGGCGTTTGTTGGTGAATGTCACATGTCTTCGAATTTTTGGTTCTAGTACATGCCGGTTTCTTCACGATGTTTTCCTTCACCGTTTTGAGAGCAGTGGTGATGAAATAAATTACACAAAGTAATGCGCCTGGCTGGGTTTGAACCCCCGACTTACAAGTCGTAAGTCGGGGCCGTTACTACTCGGCCACTATTGCTCTCCCAAACTCAAAATTATTGGACTAATTTAAAAAAATCCTTTACCAGTTAATAGAATGCTACTTTATCACTGAGAGCCTGCGTTAAAGTAGAAAATATATGCCTTTTTTATGGTGAGAAAAAATCATCCAATGACAACCCCCGCTCTTGGGCGAAGCGGGAGATAGTGTCAGACTCTTACTGACTAAAAGACCCACCCCGTTCCTTTTTTTTTTTTTTTTTTTAATTGAGATAAACTAGTGCTTGACTGCGATCCCACCTGATGGTAAGTAGCGATGCAATCTTTGATGTTGAGGCGCACTAGTTTATTAAGAGCCTATTCACTCTAGCCTTGAAGACACCCAAATTATAATCGGACGGGAAGACCGCAGAAGGCAGACTGTTCCAGTCCTTCGACGTACGCGGTATAAACGACGAGGCGAAACGCTTAGTCCGGACCGTAGAGGTTTCAACAACGTAAGGGTGAATATTCGCCGTACGTCGGGTTGTCCGATGGTAGAATTGCGATGGCGGAATCAAGTCATGCAATTCCTGCGCACACTCTCCAAAATGCATCCTGTAAAACACCGAAAGGCTGGCTACCCTACGTCTATGCTCAAGGCTTTGAAGGTTGGACTTAACCAAATCTGAATCACCAATTAGCCTCTTTGCACGCCTTTCCACCGAGTCCAAAGCTGCCATGTGGCATTTTGCAGCACCAGCCCATATGTGACTGCAGTACTCCACACACGAACGGACTTGTGCTTTGTATAACATTAAAAGCTGTCCCGGTGTGAAGTACCGCCGGACCTTCGCAAGAACGCCCAGCTTCCTAGCAGCTACCTTGGCTTTGGACTCAATGAACCGCCCAAAGTTAAGGTCTGAGGGAATTTCAACCCCCAAGAGCTGAAGGCGGTCGGTGTACTCCAGGGATAAATTCCGAAAAGTAGGAACCAAGGTGCACGGGCTCCTTTTGGCAGTGAAAAGACACGCTTGTGTTTTGGCGGCGTTGAATCCCACTAGATTGGCTTCACCCCACTTGGAGACTGCCTGAAGTGAGATATTCGTTCGCTCTACCATAGCCTCTCTTTCAGACCGGATTAGTTCCTTACTAGCCCGAGCACTGGGCAGGTATCTCTCTACAACTGTGCTATCATCTGCATACCCATAGATACCGGGCACCAGCAGATCGTTGATATGCAACAGGAAGAGAGTTGCAGAGAGAACAGACCCCTGAGGAACTCCGGCATTAATCGTCATGGGCTCTGATGAGCATCCGACGACAAGAACTCGGAGAGACCGTTCACTCAGGAAGTCTTTTACCCAGTTAATCAGACCAGGGGAAATGCCGTACGCTGGAAGCTTACTCAATAGGCTAGCGTGCCATACCCTGTCGAAGGCCTTCGAGACGTCTAAGGAAACGGCAATCGCTTCCCCATTCCTCTCGAGGGCCTCGCCCCACAAGTGGGTGGCATAAACCAGTAGGCCTTCTAGCCTTCATACCGGGGCTCGAGCTCCCTTTCGCATAACCCTGGCCCCAGTAGGCTTTGACCTGGCTGGGTCCCTGCTGTTGCTGTCAACTCCTCGAGGTGCGCGGGAACAGTGCGCGCCGTCGACGACTTGGGCTTGGTCCGGACAGTTACCGGACGGCCGGACAGCGAGCTACCCATTGCTCACTGGCCATAAGCCCGCGCCTACGGTAGAGAAAATATATGCCTGCCTATTTTGCATTATATGTTCTAAATACACGTGGGCAAAGCCGCTGGCAGAAGCTAACTTCCACATTTGGATTTTATGACAAGAGAGAAGTTGGTATGAAGGGAGTTTGTCTCATTAAAACCAGTTTTCAGTTATAAAATGTAATTGCGCCTGAAAACTGTTAATGAAGTAGGTCCGAGAGATTTAAATGATTTAATTAACCCTGCGACTGTTTATAGTCGGCCACCGCTTCCCGGGCCATGGTTATGAAACATTACGTTTCCGGAAAAAATAAGACTCTTAAATTCGCAAGATTAATCCTATAAAGTCCACTCAGCCCTCACCGCAGATCGACGCTAGTATCTCACAGAAATAGATTTACGAGCGTCGGTCCACTATTAAGTCATACTGATCAACATTACACGGCCAGTTTTTACAACGTTTTCACAAGCAATTAAACAAAACGCACACTTTCGGTTTATGACGCTACACTCGGCAATCCGGAATCCCGAATGAGCAGAAATACAGGTCAACAGTGACCCCGGCCACATGTGTAATGGGTTCCGTTCAAATATTTATACGTGTATTTTTGCAAGCTTTGTTTTTACACACTCGGAGTGGACGGCAGATTTAATCGTTTAATACCCTGTATGGTGATGGGGAGCCGACGGGACGTGTTGCTATTGAGAATCTTTTTGTATTTGGTTACAGATTCCCATTAGCTAAAATAACATCGTTTTCGTTTTATTTCGCGGGCGTGTATGGCACAGGTCAAGGACTACCGTATAAATTGCAAAGATAAAAGATTCAGGGACAATGAGACTTCGACAATAAATTAGTTTAGCGTGTTTATAAAGTAATGTAGCGTCTTCGTGTCTAAAGTTTTAATGAAGAATGTTAAAATCAGGCACGATACGGAATAATAAATAAAATACGGAATCATAAAAGTGACGTAAACACGAACATGTGTTTTGATTGATTTACTAATAAAAATTGTATCATTGATGATATTATTCGTTAAAACAAGATTTTTAATAAGTGAAGGCCGGGTAAATAATAATTTTAGTCTAGAAAAATGAAAACCATGGCTGCGGCCGGATTTAAATTTTAGTTCAATAACATTGTGAAGTTAATGATAGCTGTGGCATTATTCGAAAGAGTTACCGCGACCCGAACGTAAAGGAATAAGTAAATCCCCGTTTTGAGTAATGGTTTTGTAGACGCCGTAATACCTCTCCTGTCATAGCGTCCTCACTTTCAGCATAACGCAAGTCCTCACCGAACATGGTAAGTTCGAGAAGATTCGGCTTGAAGAACCGCCCAGTTGTCACCAGTATGCAGATCGCCCGGGTGTTACCAGTTTATGGACCGTCCGGGTGTCATCACTATGCGGACCACCTGGAAGACACGATGGAGCATACGGTGGAGGTCTGCCCCGCTTCGGTAGAGCACGGCCATGTCCTCATGGGGGCAATCGGCGGCGGCTACCTCTTGTGCCGGGCCCTGGTTCAGGCCATGGTTCGGAGTGAAAGGGAATGGGTGGCGGACGCTTCTGTGAAGCAGTAATGCTATCGACAGAAGCGGCCACACACGTGAGGGAACGGACATCCTCACGCCCCAGCTGCGGGGACCCCGACCTCGACTTCCAGCCACCGTAAGCATGGGCTTATAGATGATGAGCAATGGGTAGTCGCCGGCCGGTCGTCCATCAACCGTCCTGAATAAGTCTGAGTCGATAGCACTAAAACCGTAGGGGCCCAGAAGGGCCGAAGCCAACTGGGGCCATGTGTTGACTTCTGAAAGAGAAACCCGTGGTCTTGGTATAAAAAGGGCAAAGAAGGAACATGGTGCACTCAGGAAAAATCGGACACACCCTACCGCATGAGAACTCATTAGATAATTTCCAGCCTCAAAAAAAGGAATTCAGGTAAATAGGCAGTAATAGTCTGACAGTCCTCGCTTTCCCCAGAGCTGCAGAAGTAATTTGATTATTTCAGCCTCAAACAAAGGTTATCTATTGATCTTCTGTATAGCAGCTACTGTCAAGTAGAAACACATACCGTTCTTGGTTCAACAGCCGTTAACAAAATAAGACAGACAATTTATAAATAGCCTTAACATTTGACATTCTCGTGGGGAGAAGTGGTTTTTGTGTCACTATCAAAATAGACGCGTTCCTCCTCGTGCTCATGAAAATCTTCTATTTAGACGGTATTTTTAGTATGTTGGTAATAGTTGTACGTAAACAAACCTGATAATTCTGGATTAAATACTTGTTTTAAAATAAAGTTTAGTACTTTATAATGCTTCTTCGTTCGGTGATGGAGCGAAGACAGACTGACAAAGTGGTGAAAACATTGAAGTGGGTCAAGACTGTACATGAGCAATTTTGGCGAAAATATTTTTGAAGATCGCTCAAAACAATTTATGCAAGCAAATAAAGGTATTAAAAAGTATTTTAAAGAAATGAGAATGTTTAACGAAGGTATTTTAATTATCTTAAATAATTATATACTGCTACTGTAGCCAAAACAGTACCCCTAGCCAAGTTACTAATCTGCAATAGTTAACGCTAGTAGAAAGCTTCAAATGTACGGGAATGACGTCATCTCAACGCTCAGTCACGTGGTCAGAACAAAAGATTCGGCGACGCGGCTAACTCGAAGCGTTCGACGCAAGCGAAACGGTTGTAACTTGGCTAAGGGGGCAGGTTACTTTCTTACTTCCTTGTACGGTCAGCATATTGAATAAAAGGTTTCACATATTGACTCTTACACGTTTCTCCGTCTCGATAAACGGATTTTTACTTCCATGATTTACAACCGCTGCAGGTGGCCGTAAGCTGCGGCCCGACGGCTTGTTGCCTTTGTGCTTCATGTAAAAAATATGAAATTCACGAAAAGCTTTTTGGGTTTATTCGTTATGACGTAAATGTTGATGAGATATTCGGAAAAATGCTTTTATGGGTACGGAGGTCGGTTCAATATATAGCGTACAGTATTATACAGGAACTTTTGCCTACAATATTCTATGTTAATTAATTAATGTAAATGGACTAGTGCCATTTTAATTAACTGTAAATAAGCTAGCTTCTACTAGTAGCTTCGTCCGCGTGAGAGTGGGTTTCTGCATAAAAACTTTGGACTCTGTTTTACCTCTTTAAGGGATGAATCTTTTGGTGTTCAATTACGACATAAAATAATACTTTGTTTTAAGTTCACGCTTCTAATCCCAGTAGTTCTGTTGTGCTTTGATATGTCAGTCAGTTTCTCCTTTTATTGTATATCTTTATATATATAATTCTTCTGTGAGTGTGTATGTCACTGAACTGCTCTCAAATGACTGGACCGATTTTGATGAAATTTTTTGTGTGTGTTCAAGGGGATCTGGGAATGATTTAGATTCCCAAAAAACAATAAAAAAAATATTTATATGGCAAAACAACGTTTGCGGGTCAGCTAGTATATATATAAACTAGCTGTGCCCGCAACTTCGTTCGTGTGGACTACAGGATTTTGATTTTATTTTTTGGCAGGTAGCTGATTTAATAAGGAGTAACTTAAGCTAAAGTAAAAGTAGCCTAAGTTACATCTTATTTCATCAGCTACCTGCCAATATAAGTCAAAGTCGGTCTAGTCATTTCAGAGATAAGCCGGAATAAACCGACAGACAGACAAAAATTGTAAAAACAATTATTTTGGTTTGGTGCATGTCATTATATCCATGCATGTAGTGAAAAGCGGTTATTTCAATATTACAAACAGACACTCTAATTATATTTATATGTATATATGTTTAAATTGATAACTAGAACGTTTGTTACTTAAAATGGTTAGTGGGCACTCCCAAAAAATTCCTTTAGAGGATTAAAACGCGCAGGTTATTTAAAATTTGAGGAAAAACAGAACCAGCATTAACAAAAATTCTGAAATTATACAAGCCGGAATTGCAATTTCAGTTTTAATGTGCCTTCAGGAAGTGTGGGGCGGCTTCCATTGTCCTCACATAATGCAACTATGTATCTTTTGTTCGCTACTTCATACGAATGCTGTTTGCAACTCGTATTATGCTAAATACCCAATTTGGGTGCAGCTTTATTGTTGCTTTTATATTTTATAATGTTATCTTTAAAGCAGTGTGTGTGTTTGTAACCGAGATTATATGTTACTCATAATATGATTTAAAAGAGTGTCCATGGAGCTTCTTGCAAGTTTTTCTCCATAGACCTCTTCTTCTTCTTCTTCCTGCCCTTATCCCATATTTGTTGGGGTCGGCGCAACGTGTTTTCTTCTTCCATTCTGTCCTGTCACCGGTCAAACTATCACTAACTCCCTTTTTTTCTCCATAGACCTCTACGCTTTCGCAATTCAAAAGTGCGTGTAAATGGTCTATTTGAAATAAACGTTTCTGATTTTTATAATTCGTATATGTAGAACATCTACTAATGCTTAAACTATCAACACCCTCCTTAACGTACATAACTGTTAAATTAATATATTATTATCTATTACTTTTGTCGTTTATTACAGATTACGGAACATAACATGTTACATTTGCAGACAAAGCTATTAGCTTTAAAGCTCCGCTAGCGATAACATCTCAGCGTCGTGTTTGATATCTCCAACCCTCGAACACGGAGCGAGATCTGATTCAATTGCATTATTGTCAATGCTTTTACTGGGAATTTGATAGCTGAATCGTAGAATCTTCGCAAAAATATTGCTACGAAGTACATGGTTGACGTCATTAAACTATTGGAATACATAGATGGGATAGATATCTTGTACTTAACGTTTTTTTTCTTCATTTTCATCGAATAAATACATATTCATATAATTCCATGTAATAAATACATTTATTTATTTATTAAACAGCTTAAAATATAGATATCTTTGCAGATTAATGTAACAAGCATAAATATTCAACTAAAAATATATAGAAAAGAATTATAATAATTAGTACTTACGCTAAAATATTCATACGAGCTCTCAGTTAAAAGGTATAAACGCGTTTTGATGAATAAAGTTAGCCGTCAAATATTTTTTTTTTGGTATCGATAGGCTGGTTTTCTCAATTTAGTTTAATTCATTAAACCGGCGTTCGCGTACCTATTGTCTTTAAATTATGTCTGTAGTTATCACGATTGAAAGGTTGGTTTTGTACCCCGTTAAAAGTTTGAACGTTTTGAAAAATATAGAAGTATTTTCTTTGAGCCATGAATGAAAACAAGCACATTCCGGCGCTACCCACGTAAACTTCTTAATTACATGCTAATCTGCATTTGTTTCCAACCAAAAGAAAACAATTATTTCGTTAACGCGTCAGTAAACATTTCCATAGATTTAGACATAGCACTTCATTAGTATCGGACTGGTGTTTCATCATCTGAACAAATCTACTGGGGCCAGGGTTATCCGAAAGGGCGCTCGAGCCCCGGTATGAAGGCTTGAAGGAACGGGATGGGTTTTTTAGTCAGTAAGAGTCTGACACTATCTCCCGCTCCCCCCAAGAGCGGGGGTTGTCATAAGATGATTTTTCCCATCGAAAAAAAAAAAATCATCTGAACAAATACTCTGTCGTAAGGTCAGCTTCCCGGCTAATATTTCAGAGTTTTCAGGTCAATGACAAATAGCAATGGCTGTTCTTCCTGTATTCTTCAAATGTTTGCACGTCTTTTATATTTTTTTAAGGTTTATGATTGGTTTCTCCACACGTATGACTAGCTATTGCTAGTAGGTTTGCCCGAGAAAAAAAGGTTTCTCCATACAAAATTTGTTCCTTCATTTCATCTTCTTAGTTCTCCAAAATTAGGAAGATCCTCTCTTAGTACTTCCTTATGTAATAAAAATAAATCTTGTGCAAAATTTAACGTTTCTAGAACCAATAGTTTCGGCTTTACGTTGAAATGTCAGTCAGTCAGTTTCTCTGAACTGACTGACTGCAGTTAGTTTTACGTAATAAATTAAAAACTTTTGTATATATAAATATTGGATCACTAATAATTCACAAAATATAAGTCCTTTAAGTTACATGACACAGTACCAGTTCTTCAAAAAAAAAAAACTGTTACATATGACTTGACACAAACCAAACCGTTTCCATCGGTATCAAAGATAAAAAGGCATCAAATAGAGTATTTTTTTTGAAGTCAATAAAGTCTAAAGTCGCGTATCCAATTATACTGAAGCAATAACGAGACGATGTCGCGCTCTGTGACACGACCGTTTCAAATATAGCTCGGTAAATATAGAATGTACGTGGTACGGGTTAGCCGAGTTTTGGTTTTGATGATACGCAGAGTATCTGCTATTGATTTATTAGTCACAACGTTGATCATGGTCGTGAAATTGTTAATGAGGATGGAGCTCAAATCAAATTTGATGGTACACGTGCTAAAAACATCAATAAAAGTCTTGGATATTACAAACAATCAAAATGGCAGTGTTATTGAGAAAATATAATAAAACTGTGGGATGATACTTTTAAACTAAGAAACAGATTTTTTGTTGCTATTCTCATTAGCTCTACTCCTGGGCAAAGGTCCCCTTCACTCCTTCCATCCTTTGCAAGCCAATAACATATAGAAGTCCAAATTCAAGTTTTGCTCACGAGCAATGGAGCGGAGTACACTAGGAGATAAATTAACGGATCGAGTTCGAAACACCATACTGCGCTCCAGAACTAGGCTAGCTGATGTGGCTCGAAATGCTGTGGAACTTAAACTGGGTTAGGCAGGACGTATCCACAAAATAGATAGGTACAGAAGTCAATCTACATACAAAGCCCGCTCAAGCAACGCACACATAGCACAGCTCATGGACACGATGTCTTGGTCGCGTCTCGGACCACTCGTCGAACAGTTCCGGCTTAAACGCTCATTAGTGTGCGTTCACCGAGCGTAGGTATAAAATGTGAAGTATATACATGAGATTGTCTTCTGTACCTATCTATTTTGTGACGTATCTGCCGCCTGCTGACAAACTGTGGACCAAAGTTCTACTTAGAATAGCATAGATCGATCAATTTCACAGTAGAGTTAATCCTATGAATGATCTTCAGACTACAGCTAGACGGAGTTATTTATTCGTTGCTTCAGTTCTGTTCATTTACATTAAAACCAGTCAAGTGATAAATAGCTTATGTGTCTCGCTCGCGGTTGTGGCATAACAGTTAATGAGTTAACGCGCTTATTAATTGGGATCTCATTTCAATTATGGGTTGTGTTAATATAGAGAACGATCGAGTAAATATGTTGCATGTATGTATTTAACATAGTCAAACTGTTGTGAAAGCAGATGTTATTCATTTTAAAATAAATACAAAATAATACAATATCGTATATAATCGGCGCAACACGTTTTTTTCTTCCATTCTATCCTATCGCCCGTCACGCTATCACTAATTCTTGTTTCTTTCATATTCACAATTTAAAATCAATGTTAAATATAAAAAATGTTTCAAGAAAACTCGAGTCATTATTTTTTCTGTTCTATTCTATTTTTATTAATGGTAAATGACGCCGATGTCGACTATTCTGCCAATGTCGAATGTGTTATAGAAAATCATTTAAAGTCACATTACCTGTGTGAGAGGAAAAACAACGAGGAAAAAAATTTAGATTAGAATTGAGCTAAATGTTATGGTTATTTCAATTGACATGTATTTGTGAGTGTATTATTTTAATTATTGTGATTTATATTTTTTTTTTGATCTGGTCTTTGGTCACCCATAATAAAGCTACAAAACACACAAATGATAGGTATAGCTGTCAGCTAAATAAGTACATATACGAGTATATATATATATTTAATCTCCTATAATCTAGTGTTTAAAGTAAAGCGCTTGTAAAATGTCCAGAAAAACAAGCGTCAAGCGACAAAATACCATGATACTATCGAATTCTATTTGGAGATCCAACATCATTGGCCTTGGCTATCACTTTAAATAAGCCTATGATCACTTTCTTGGTGAATTCTTGGCGTGTTATCGTAATGGATCCGCGAAAAATAAATGTGTATGAGAAGGAAATAATGTCCCGTATTTATCAGGGTTTTTCTATAAGGACGACGGAGAACCGAGAGTATTGCTCCATCCTGGGAAACTGTTAAGCCGGAAGCTGTAGTAGACTGTGTTAGTTTATTGAAGAAAGTACTTGTAACTTTTAACGTCTGACGTAACAAGCCGTGTGCCTGATGCAATTACCCATTGTCAAAAAAGAAACTTTCGAATAAACTCCGATAATCGTATTTTCTAAATACGAGTGCGCCCGGCTGATTGCCAGGTGGCAAAAGTGGTGGGAAATCGTGTGACATACCATGACGGCTTCCAGAGAGCTACCTTCGTGATAACCACGACCACTATGGCAAGAGTGAAACGACCAAGATGAAGAAAATTCTCTCGTTTTTGAACAGCCTTTGTAACGCTATACGAGTCTCATGTACAAAATGTCGGCCGCTTGGGCTGTGGCTTGGTCGATAAAGTCACCGCAGCCCAAAAACGCAAAAAGCAGCTGAAGGAAGACGGGTGGATTCTAGTCAGTAAAAGTCTGTAATTTCCGCTCAATCCACCCAGAATGGGATCCACCGGCCGCCGAGGCTGTATTGCCTGTTAAAGTCATAAAATGAACGAATTAAAGATTATTATTTAAAAAAAAAAACGTTTAGACAATGTGTCAAAACGAACGAAATTTCAGGACTAACCTACAGATTATAAACATTTTCTATGAAAGATACCGCCACGTTCGCGCGAAACATCCGAACGCTCAGTATAATGCCCTGTCCACATGCAAAACGCGACGAGTCCGCAGCGCTGGTTTAACAGTTTGAGCAATATTAATAATAAATATTCCATTCAACTCAAAAAACTTGAAGTATCTAGTCAGAAAGTTATTTTACATTTTCTTGTAGAATCTGTTCCTTGAAGTCAAAAGATTACCGAACTTCCGACTTCCATAATTAATCAGAAAATGCTAAAGTGCTACGCGTTTAGACATTCTACTGTCTATCAAGAACATGGCAGGGTGACTGACACTAGATCAATATTGGACTAGTCAGTGAATGACTAAGCTGCCAATGGGAATGACCTTACTGATTACGTCAGGTGAGCTGTATGAATAATGTCGTCAAATCTCAGGTTTAGCTTACGTACACGTGCTACGCGTAAACATGTGTGTTGTTTCAAATCAGTAACCCTTTTTTGAACCGATAGTTTTAACTATTGATCAATGTTGCAAAATTAAAGCAAGGTCAACCCAAACGCCCGAATGTTTCCTAAATTGTAGAACAAAGAACATAAAAGTTGGTTCATTTACTATTTCACAAACGATTTTCGTGTCTACGAAAACTAGTATAGGCAATTTTTTTTGCCGTTTACCACGAATTTTATTTTCGAGGTGTACCTAGGTAATTCTAGTAAGCAGGCCACGGGATGTGTCATTCCGGGTATGACAATAGTTTCCCTGATTTTGCGAAGCAGACAGCGTCAGATAACTTAATAAAAATAGCTGAGAACAGCGGGTTGTACGTTTTGGTCTAGACAATAAACCGAGTCAGACTACGGAGCCGTAATTTGAATTTATTTCCATATGAGGACAGTCTTGTTAGAATTTTCCCCTCTCATGTATAGGATATGTGGAATATAAAAATATGATACTAAACGGTGATATATACCTACTTGTATTATTGTTTATGTCTCTATTTGTCTTTATAAATGAGACACTGATGCTGTGGTTTGCAACAAATAAACAAAATGTATCTTATTTAGAATGTGGATAAGGTTAAAGGATATAGAGTTATATCGCAGAAAGATAATTGTAAATACGACCTTGCTTTCTCTTCGAGAATAACTTTGTCAACAAATTTTTATAACAACATGTTTAATTGCATACATAAAATACGGAAGTAGATAATAAAGATGTTGCCACGAAGAAATTGAATAAAATGCTATGTCACTTCGTTTTCAATGATAGGCAATAAACCAGCAAGTAATATATTGAGCAATAATAACATTTTGGGGCACACGTTATTACCCTGCGTGACACCGAGTCGTACTGACACATACGAACTCCTTATAGGTAAGGAGCGTGGCAACACATTACAAAATATTTGGCAACATCCGATATTCCAAGTTTAGTATGCACGAATAAAAACTAGCTATGAATAATACATAGTTAACGTTGCTATCCAATTGTTCTCTTAATCGGATTAAACACTGTGGATTGCTGCAGGAGTTTTCAAAGTTTTGCTTCAAGAAGTAAAAAAAATTAATGAAAAAACTACCCTTCCTAATACTACCTAAGAACAATTGTATCATTACAAATGTATACCTTAAATGGAGAGTTGACCTAGTGAGGGTCGGAATCTGGCGACACTTGGGAGAGGCATATGTCCAACAGTGGACATCTTTTGGCTGAATGTATAAGCAATTTAGCTATTTTATATCACTGATTATGAAATAACTATTAAGCCATCGATTCGATCGTGTAATTTTTCGACATAAACATATGTGTACAAGTAAAATAAACAAGATCGATCACATCGTCGCTTTCCAATAGTTACTCGAATTAAGTGCGAGCCTATCTATAGTAAAAAAGACGCCCACAATTCGTTACTTAAAGTCATAATTACTTCTGTTGCATGCTCCTGATCTAAGCTCACTCAGTGCCATTCCTCCCCTGAGGGTACAATAATCGCCACTAGTGACGTCATCTGGCGCCCCATTTCTGACGTCTTGAACAGGTCTAATATCTAATAGCATATAAAGACGTCATACGCAATGACTAAGTGCTGTTCAAGCTACGGAATCTGCCGGTATTTATGTGTAATGTAATATCGACAAAGTAAAACTGTTATTGGGGTTTCTTGGTAACAGCCCGGAGTTTGGAACTCTGTGTTTATAAACAACGAGGTAGTGTGATACCCCCATGCGTCGGAAAAAGAAGTAAAGCCCATTGGTCACCCCCTGGTCGTGTCAGATTGCCGTATTACACTATAAGAGTAAAGGAATGGAGTGAGCACAGTTTGTGCCGACGCACATACTTGTTCACGATAAGATCTCTTGTGTACTTGCCTAATCTCCTTTGAGATTAGCCACCATGGTCGAATTTTGGTTGGGATGATTATATAAGCAGCATTAATATATACATACCTAAATTGTGTGGTCAGCGTGTGACAAATAACATAAAGGTTAGGTGAGATAAACCAGATGCTATAGTTAATAAAACTAGAAGATAAAATGAAGGTCTAATAACAAGTCAAAGCAATTTTATCAACTCTAGTAATGAGGTTGAGTCGCGAACTGTTGCTGCTGCAAAAACAATCTGGCCTTATGGGGCTTCCTCGACCCATATCTAACACAGTGCACTAGCACTGTGTTAGATATGGGTCGCTGTGGAGGGTCGCAGTGGAGTCGCTGCACAGGATATGCACCACCTTTTATGCTGCCCATCCTGCTCGACCACTTACACTTTTCAGGATTGAGAGCAATAACAGAGCTGTACAGATTGCTAAATACTGGTCAGAAAAAAATAATTGAGTCCATCAAATTATTTTTATACAATAATAAACTTTCTTGTTCAAAATTTTTGATCTTACACCGAAAAGAAAACCGATTTTTAGCTTTATACGTTGTTGTTATTTTTCTTCTTGTAGATGCATATTAGATACATATCATATTATCTATTTATTTTTACATTTTCCGAGAATGATAGTTTATTTAAATTATCATGAAAGTTTGTATGCATCTAAGCGAAGGTTTACAATTTTTCGCTCATTCAGCTGTAAAGATGAAATGAGTTTTGCAGACATGGTATTTTCTTTGATGGGGAGTTTCCTGTTGCATGCATGCAACGCACTTAAATGCAAGATAACAAACAGGTTTTGATGCCAAGGTTGTGGAATTGTTGTATAAGTAGATATTACCAAATTAAGTACCATAATATGAATGCGACATTAGTTTGTAATTGAAAATTGCATGCTTGTTACTATCAAAGCGAGATGGAGTACCTAGTTCTTGAGTTATTTTTAATAAGCATTAGAGAATCGTAAATACTTACGGAAATATCAGTATATCAGTACTATTACAAAATTCATGGATTCTTAATTAGTATTCATAGAACAGACTGTTAAGCCATTAGTTAGCACTTAGACCAAATTACTTAGCCAAAAAAATAGGCACGTCCTGTATTGTGAAAGTCTCAAAACACATAACTATAGTTGGTGGGAATTAGGAACTTAATATTCTATAATCAGCGTTAGATTTTGAAACCTAGCTCATTACGTTTTCATGACAGACAATGATGGGTCACATGATTTTATAATGAGCACTATTAATAAATCATTTTCGTAATAATATGCTGAAAAGTAATACTAACTGAGAATAATAATTCAGGATACCATTTTAGAGGAGTAGTGCTTGGTGATTATGGGTACGTTTTGGGTGAGTTGCATTGCAAGGTTGTTTAAAACAGTTACCGTGACCCGGGAACGCAAATGGGAACCGAAGGTACGGGTGGGTTGTAATCAGTAAAAGTCAAATTTGCACTCGCTCCATCCGGAGCGGGGGGAGTCATTTGATGATTTGAACTTCTTTCCCCCTAAAACTGGGTACTTAGGGCTGCGGGAACGTTTGGAAAGAGTGACCGAGGCCCTAGAACTTAAACGGCAACTGAAGGACACAGGTCGCCTTTAGTTAGCAACATTTTGACATGCCGTCTCGTTCCACCCCAGAATAGAAGGCATAGAATGATTTCCAAATTCTTTAAAAAATAGTATTGGTAAAGAATATAGGTAAATCTAGAGAGTCAACTTGCTACAATGTCGAACAAAAGTTACCCTTTCAAACAGTTGATGTAGGTTCCCTTACGCATGGCAACTGTGTAACCCTTCCATTCCGCGAGTGAGCTTACATCCGGTAGCTAATAATAGAAGTTGATGGAAGTCAGAAGTTAGAAATCTACGAGCTGTTAATTCTTAAACTGATAAACACATTATTTTGCGAAAACACAAATTCTTAGTTCCTGACAGTGAGTGATTGTGAGTAATGTACCAAGTTCGATGCTCGACTGTAAACATGTTTTCAGAGGGCCTCGTAATTCAATTTTCGAGTAAATAAAGATATTGATGAAAACTCTAATAAACTTTTTTTCCTTGAGAGCTATTTTGTTTGTTTATTTCCCGATAACATTGCAATTTACACTTATTTTTTGGTGTTTGTTTTGTAGTACTTTGGTTTAGGCACAACTACAGATCTCATGTGATCTTGATAATTGTTACTTAAACATTTATCAACTAGGTTTATTATTTTTTTGATGCCAATAACGTCTTTTCTACGTGTTTGAATTTGTACTCATAATTATTTTCAGTTTGTATATATACCTATTAACTGGATGAGCTGGATGGCTTCCTTAAGAATTGGAATGAGAAAGCGAAGAACCGTGATCGTTGGAAGGAGTGGAGAGAGTTCTTTGCCCAGCAGTGGGACAGTGTGGGCTAACTATTAATAATATATATCTATTAAGCTATAATATTTACTAATTAAGATTAAGTAGTAAATAAGCTTGATTTATTCGTTAAGTTATTATAATGAGAATATAATCTTCAAGTATCAAAATTTTTTAGGAATATTTTTTTGGTGCGCAAAGCTAAGGAATCGATTCGATCGATTCCCTGTCAGAGAGAGCCGATAGCTACAACCTGTGAGACTTTAAGCCAAGAGTGAATATGTTACTTCTAAGCCTGCTAACATCGAACACTTCATCAATGACCATCATTTGCGATAGTGGTCAAACGCGAGCTTATCAATAATAAGATAAACAATCTACCATACCCTACTCACTGCGATAATAGCAAGTATGACAATACAATAGGATGTAGGTATTGATTAACTAATTACAGACATTACTAAGCTAACGCCTACATCAATTGTAGGTAAATGTAAATCTAATTGATAATTGAGCATACCTAATGTATGACTTAGTCTCCCGACATGTAGGCAGTGGTTTATCGCGGGCGGCATGTTGAATTTCGAACGCAACGAAGGTTGCTGATTTTAATCCCGAACGATGGTGAGGGATTTATAAAATTAAACATTGCGAGGGAGTTAATAAAGAAACCTGAGTGAAGTGAGGAATTCAAGCCGTCCAAGACAAAGACAGCTTTATTCCCGTGTTTGTGACCAAATCATATATTAGAAAAATATAAGTGGATATAAAACAAACAGAATTCACTACTTCAAGATTCTATAGTTTAAATCTATAATGCTTCCGTCAGTATGCACGTTTTATTCTATTTTTTTTTTGTTACTGGCCAGTTTGAATTTCGAGTCAACTTGTTCGGTGCACGTACATTTTAGGGTATAGACAGACGGACTGCATTTTAACTGCAAATTGCAGTTTAAGTGCAGTTTGAATGCAGTTGACACGACTGCAAACACGACTGCAATAGAACTGCAAACCAAACGTGCGGTCGTGTGAACTGCACACCGACTGCATCCGAACTGCATCATACCCACCCGCCTGCACGCTCTGCCCTCCCGCGCATGGTGTAGTAATTATCAGGTTTTAGCGTTGAATTCACTTTGCGATTCGTTTAAAAGCACTCGGCTTGTCTACGAGTCTCGTTATGCGATCGAATTTATTGAGTGTACTCAGATTTGAAATACGACTATTTTGTTTCCAAGAATCCGATGTTCGGAAGCATTTCCGAAAGACATTCTTGAACATCGTCTTAGGTTAGACCCGTCTAAATGACGACCCGGTTGTTTGTTTAAGGAGAAGTGTCGGATTTAGAAAAACATTTAAAACGGGCTTTTACTTAGTGTATTGATAATAATTTAAATTTTCATGGGTTACCTATAATTTAAAGTAGGTACAATTTTCCGCTTATTTCTTATCTTTTCATTTCAGGCATTTATTTATATAGAATATGGACATTTCAAAGGTAAAATGAGTTGTTTCGTGGTGCGATTATTGATGTTAAGTAAATAAATAAATATTACACTGATTAGCTGTGGGCATGTCCTATTAACTGTCTTTTTGGGGGTTTCTCACCTGAAAGATGTCCACTGTTGGACATAGGCCTCCCCCAAGTGTCGTCACAACAAATGATCCTATTCGTCTCGCATCCTTCGGAGTCTCGCAATCCTCACTAAGTCATCGGCCTACCTTGCGGTTGGCCTTCCAACCCACCGTCTTTCATATGCGGTCACCACTCTAAAACTTTTCGGTTCCATCGATCATCTTTTCTGTGAACAATGTGCCCTGCCGATTGCCACTTTGGCGATTCTTCGGGCATTCCTTACGTCGGGATGAAAAGCGGAACCCTTTTGGAAATGCTGGTGAGCCGGTCTTCCTGTCGTAGCCAACAGGATTTTTATTTGATAGCCATACTTACTTTTTTAGGCGACATAATACTCGGGAGTAAACTGGCTTTTAAAACGATTTACTAGTGCTAATAGAAGTTTAGCGTTCTATGTAATTGATAGGTACCCAAACTGATGTCACGGTGGTCTCAGTAATCATCACAATCGCTTGATTAATACCTACCTGCATAAATTGGACTTTAGAAATGATTACACCTTTAAAATGGATTTCATATTTAGTTCACATAGGTACTCGTAAATTTTAAGCGTTTGTTCGCATTGGAACTGTTGATTTTAATAAAATAATAAGTATTTGTGTTATGATGTTATCCTGTGTTAATTCATGAGTCATTCATTTAATATAGTTGTTCTGATGATTATTGTAAAGTTTAATCTTTCCTAAGAAGTTAACAGTTTTTTCGGTCCTAAGGTTTTCCTCTTTCGTTTTGACTGAGGACTCGTTAATCTATGTTTATTAATATTATAAATCTGAAGAGTTTGTTTCTTTTGAATGCACTAATAAATATTTGTTTTTGATAGATCATTTATTTAGAAAAGCTATAGGCTATATAACATCACGCTATAACCCACGGGAGCAGAGCAGTAAACAAAGATGCGAGTGAAATTGCGGAGAATAACTAGTGTTTTATAAAAGTCAATAGATTACACTTCTCCAACATTTAGATATAGATAATGTTTCACAGTTTATAATGTTAGTTTTAAATAATAACAAATAAAATAAATTGCGTAAGTTTTCTCGATGTAGATGAGTTCGTTTATAGAAAGCTATCCAGTTGATATGCACAAAAAAAAAACCGGCCAAGAGCGTGTCGGGCCACGCTCAGTGTAGGGTTCCGTAGTTTCCCAACCGTCAAAATAAGTGTACCCACTTATGAGTTTAAAAAAAATGCTTGCATATACGATTATACTACAAACAGTCCAGAAATTATTTTGTAGAACCCTTTTGTCTTTTTTGTACAAAAACTGTTCTTTCTATCAAGTTCAAAATAATTTTCCTAGAAAGTCCTTATAAAGTTCTACTTTTCAGATTTTTTTCATATTTTCTAAACTTATGGTTCAAAAGTTAGAGGGGGGACACACATTGTTTTTTACTTTTGGAGCGATTATTTCCGAAATTATTGACATTATCAAAAAATGATTTTAGTAAACCCCTATTCATTTTTAAATACCTATCCAACGATATATCACATGTTAGGGTTGAAATAAAAAAAAAATCACTTCCCCCTTTACATATAGGGGGGCTACCCTAATAAAACATTTTTTTCCAATTTTTATTTTACCACTTTGTCGGCGTGATTGATATACATATTGGTACCAAATTTCAGCTTTCTAGTGCTAACAGTCACAGAGATTAAGCGAGGACGGACAGACAGACAGACAGACATGGCGAAACTATAAGGGTTCCTAGTTGACTACGGAACCCTAAAAAACGGTTTATGCAGGTGACTCAGTGCTACAATCTTACTCATCGTTCAGGCATATGATTCATACACGAATAAAGTGGTTTTAAAACGTATAAAGATCTAGGATTCTATGAATAAAACTGTCAGATAGAAAATACGTATGTTTTTTATGCGAGAAGTTTGAGTTTTATCGGTATGTATATATGTATCTCCGCGATTTTCTGATGCACGATTTTTTTTGGAAAAGTTTTAATTTGAAGCATATTCAAAATCTAATAAAGATCTTTGGAGAAATAACTAAAACATATTTTGACACTCACAAAAAAACCAAAACCTATAGGTAGGGTACTTCCCATTGACCTAGAATACTGAAACTTTGCAAAAGTAAAGTTCTTATCGAATAAGTAAAGGAAAAAGTCTGAAGACTGTAAAGTACTTACATCACAAAATAATTAAATCTTTCGCATCTCAGAAAATTTTCGAGACTAGATTCGGGAATCAAACAATTTACATGGGTAAGTTTGTATGAAACCCTCGGTGCACAAATGTGTCTCATACTTGACCAGTTTTTTTTTTTAAATAAGCTCTATTCAGCTGCGACTAGTCTACTTTGCCATAACTCTGCTATTCATGTATAGCCAACCGCAATTTAACCGAGCAAGAAGTAGGTAGATGAAATCATGGTAGAAGCCTTACCGAAGTAATAGGTCAGGGCTGAGGGCTCTCCACTGAATATTAGATGGATTGCGTTGCATGACGCGGCCGTGTAATGTATGGCTTTGGTTTTACACGTTCAAAACAGCAGACACAGCTGGCAGCTGTACTATTGTGATATGTGGCGCAGGTTTTAAAAGAATTGCAAAAAGTTGAATTGAATCAATTGAAGAATAGAAGCAAAGTCGAATTGAGCACCGACTTCTTGAAGTTGGTTCTCAATTCGACTGAATGCCTCCAAAAGAACCTCCTCGTTTATGTTGAATCTTGTACTCGGTTGAAAATAAGTTTAGTTTTGTATGTCTGTAGCAAACATTTCAAAGACTTCTAAGTTTTCTTAAGTCGGATATTTCTTTTTACCCTTGACAAATATGAAAATTCCATTTTCTTCTTCGAAGTCAGTTTTTTCAGTTACAGGATCTAATACTTCGCGCAACAACGCCACTACAACTTACTTCCCATATCCACTTGCAATATTCTAGAATAAACACCTGACGCTATTTTGCGATCTTGATACCGTCATCACCATTACAAGTTGATGAAGTGGATCTAGTCACGTGAAACTAGATTATGATTCAAAACAAATACAATTTTATAAATAATATCCTCTGTTAATAACTGAGGGGACATTCGGAGACAGCTGTGGTGGCATTCTGCCAGAGAGTGTACTATGCCATTTGCCAACGTACGTCTGTGACGTCAGAGAGTCTGTTGTCTCCCTCTCACTCGCTGACACGTCATGTGTGCTTATCATTAAACAGGGAGTGTCGACGATCTGAGGTTTTTGTGTTTAGTTTTATTTTATGTCTTAATTTTTCAGTTCTGCCCGTGAAATGGAACGTTAAATGACTAATGTTTTCATTTATTTGGAAATGTGGAGCTAAATATTTTAATGTTATTTATTTAATTCAGTAAGGTTTTAAAATACAATTCTCCCCTGAAAGAGCAAATCCACAATTTAAATCATTATCTTCATTCCGATGTTCCATCCTTCGCGATGGAGAACTTTCTATAAGGTGGACCGAAGACTTGGTTGAGGGTCGAAAGAATCCGATGGTTGTGAAATACACAGACTCGGTCATTATGGTAACACTTAGGGGAGGCCTATGACCAGCAGTGGCTCCAGCTGTAATGATGACCTTCCTCACTATTTACATCTCTCATCTAAAAGTATTGTTTTCACTTTCGTCAGTAATTAAAATGCTCTAGCTAGCAGCTAGTAGAGACACGTGGTGCCTTGCTTCCCTGCCAACACCGCGAGGCATCCAACGTGAACTCACGCATGTACCAACACAGCGGGTTCGTTTCAGACCAAGTTGTGGTGTCATCTGAGTGCAATGGCTTACTTAATGGTACTTCCAGGCAATCCGCCAAAAACTACTATTATTTACGTCTTAAAAGTATACTCTATTTAAAATATATTTATAACTTGGCTTAAACGAGACGATACAAAAACTGTATCTTGACCAATTGATAGATGTACATATCGAACACCCCGTATAAGTACCTACTTAGTAATGAAAACTAAATGAAAGCCTTTTAGTTTAAACTAACTAGCGTAAATGTGTTGACTAATTTGTAACCCAGCATCAACGACCCACTAACACGTAGCATACTCGTAAAGGCATCATAAAGTCGCTCTTTAGTCACGGGATATAAACAAAATTTATCCCGTAATGATGCGGAACAAGACTGCGACACACCTAATCATAGCTTATGTTTCCCGTAGAGAAAACTGAATTATTTTTTGGCTTTATACCTACATCGCATGACTATCATAGATCACTGAAAAAAATGGCAGTCACGAAGAAAAATATGATGGCCTTATACAGCAAAATCTAGGCGAAAGAGGGCGAGTTAGACATTTCACGTAATATTGCTTGATCGTCATAGGCTAAATCATACCCTCTGAAAATGAGAAAGCAGATGCCCAATTGCTCAGCGGGTAAATTTTATAGACTTGACCGAAATGCTGGCCGAAAAATGGTCGACGAAGAATCAATAAAAAAGAAAGCTGAGACAGGTACATTAGCTAAAACATATTTTAGCACAGCCAATCTAAACAATGACATAGCTGGCTGTTGGCACACCATACCTGCTTAAAGGTAGGTGTACAGCCAGGTATTGATTACCTAAGGTAAACAGCTACTCAGCTAGCTGCTAAGGTCGCATTCCGAGTAAAAGCTTCGCCCTTTGTCCTTCATCCATCTGTTTTGTGACATTGATATCTGATTGCGAAGGGTGTGTCGAATTCAGGCTAAGTTATAAATGTTTTCACCAGACCGTAACTTGTAATGTAGACTCAATATTGTCAAAAGCCTTTTAAAGAGTTTGTTTAGTTTGAGCCTTTAATGGGGTCTTCTCGTAGACCATTAAAAAGCGCGATCCTGAAGTACCTCTCACCCCGTTTGCTAAATGGTTAGTGTTTGTATGATGTCATTAGTATAGAGTCCCTAGGCGCCTCTTACGATCGTCTCGTCGTCTGCGATGAGACCTAGGCTTAATATTTGTATGTATGTGTGGTTACTCTTTCACGCTTAAACGGTTAAAAAGATTTGGATGAAAGTTTACTCCCAGGAAGACCGGTATGGATAGACTTATACAGGTTTTATAAAATCTATTTTATATTTTACACAAAAAAACAAATTACAATTCGAGCTCTGATTCAAATTTTTTTTTTTTATCACCTACCACAGTGTAATTTTTTTAACCCAAAGATTCCCTACTGTACGTGTACAATACATACAGCTTAAATAAATAAATTTTTGTTCCTATATTAAGTAAGTAGGTAGGTATAACTACTTTTTCCTTTTCAAGTTATTTTTACTTCTGAATAGACTTAAATAAAGTCAAAACATTAAGTTTATTTTAAGATGTTTTGTTTGACTGACCAGTAAGGCCTTACAATAAACGCCAACGATGATGAAATGGAAGAAAGTAGACTTCAAAGTTATTTCACCACAAGATCTTGTTTTTTTATGTCCTTACAAGATCTTGAAGCACTTAGCTACGACGATGGCGTCGTCTGATAGAATCCCAGTGGCTCCGGCGAGACTACTGTCTAGCTGCGCGATTGATCCATCCTTCCCAGCCAGCCTCCGTCTCAGGGGTAGGGGCGCTGACGTCACGTATCAGCCACATTGCTACTGAAACTGACATGTGTTGGCTATTTTTAAAGTAAAGTGGAACGAATGGAGGAGACAAGTCTATAACGGTCGTGGTCTTATAAAATGATTTAGAACCATTGTTTTTAAATGGCCGATACCTGACCATTGTCTTTGTAAAAGTTAAGACGTGCTCTAGTTAGTTTTGTCATTGTCTAAGTGAAAAATGTCTTTCATTTACATAGACGTAATGCTCAAACTAACGGTTTATTCGAACTGTATGATTAAACTCTAAGTAGGTACACGATTCTCTTAAGTTGCGGTAAGGTAATCTTTTGTAAGTTAGTTGTCTATTTTCAGATTTCGATATAATGAATTTCTATAAGGAATCTCTGTAGACTCCTAAAGGCCCCACCCTCAAGTACTCCACTAAAGGAGTATTTCAAGTTAATTTGCACTACGAGTAGATACGTATACTACGAACGGCACTACTGCAGCATACAAACTACTCCACAATACAGAACTACCAATAAATAATATATAAATAATTCAACAACTCCAGCTAAGGCCGGCTACAAACTTAACGACAAAACGACCGTTCCTGCGAACGCACAAGTGGCGGCAATCGATAGGCACCGCCCACTGACCTATATAGCAGAGATTAGGAAGAGGCCAGCCCACCCGAGATGTCTTGTTTTTGTCTCGTGTCAAGAAGGCTTTATTTCTCAGATAAGGAATAGACGTTCAGAATTGTATGGGTTTAGTACAATGAATTATATTGCTTGGTTATCCTTCAGTTGGGGATAAAAACAGACGTCTTATCGAGAGGAAAGGATTATTTCAGATGGATTTCTTTTTCAGAGGACATTTTATTATACCCTGTCAGTTGAACGGTTATTTAAGTACCAAGAACCTACTTATATACAGCAATTGGTGGCAGTGTGTCACGCTCACGCGACGTAAGGGTGCCTTAAATGGGGAAACCTCAGAAGCCGTGTAACCGCGGCGAGGGGAATGCGGTATTGTGCGTGTGAGTGATGAACGTGGTTGCTACCTCACTAGCATAAAGCTTGTGGATGTAATACGTTACTGTCCTGTGTAGTCATAAAGATGACTATTCAAGTGAATGAAGTAAGATCCAAATTTAAGTGGCAGTGGCCAACATTGTTCGCAGAACAGATGGTCAATTTGACGAAAAGGTTCTGGAGAAGTGAACACGTACTGGAAGATACTGCGTTGGATGGCCTCCCACAAGTTGGATCGATGATTTGGTGAGGGTTCGGAGGAGGCGAGCCGCGCAGGATGGGTCAAGGTTACGACAATTGGGGAAGGCCTATATCTAGCAGTGAATATATTTCGGCAAAAATAGTGACGATGATTATATTGGATTGTATTTTGTTGTAATTTGTAATCTGCCTAAACTTTTTCCAACTACGTTCGAGTCGGCTTCCAATCTGACAGGACTCAAATTACCTATTTAATTTAAGCGGTTTCCTATCTATCTGTCAACTCTCTACCTACACATGAATCTAAACGTTTATATCATGCCCATTTATGGAAAGGTAACGTTCAAATTTTCCGGTCTTCCCGTACACAATCGATTACCGACATTATAATCTGGCAAAGTGTCCCGTATGTAGAGCATTGGTCAACTGGAAGCCAACTGGAGTGGAAATGGTCAAACAGGTGACCCACTTAGCTGTCAGTCGTGCAGGGTACAATTTTCACGATGAGCAAGGGTTTATCCCTTTTCCTGCCTAACGATTGAGTACTTAGCTATGGTACATGTTAGCTCAGGGTTGCATTAAGTCCTGTCTTTGAGGCGTGGCTGGAAAGATCTCACTACGTCCTTACCTTCCGCATGACCCAGGTTCTAACCGGACACGGTCAGTTCGGGAGGTTCCTACACCGGAATCGTGCGAAAGTGATGCCCGGGCGCCGTATCCACACAATGTCACCATTGTGTGGACCGCCCGGAGGATACGGTGAAGCATACAGTAGAGGTATGCCCCACTTGAGAGAGAGAGAGATTGCAGAGCACGGCCATGTCCTTGTGGGGGCGATCGGCGGCAACGATCTCTCGCGCTGGGCCTTGGTACAGGCCATGGTCTAACAAAATTATAGCTATGTGTGTCTGTGGATTTAAAAAGTAGCACTGTGTATTCCAAATCTAATAAGTATAATCAGCCTTGCTTATAATGTTCTCACTGTTAGGACTCAGACCCAGGCGATAATGGGCCATAATCTACTGTGGATGTCGCATACTATGTCTCCGAAGTCTTGGTTCTAGGACATGTCAGTGATGAAATATGTTATACAAATTGGTTGCTTGGGGTACTTTCTGGTGCCAGGATTCGTAAGTCGGAGTCTTTAGATATCTACCACTAGACCACCTCTGCTCTTTATATTTTGTTACAGTTTCATTAAACCAACACAGAAAATTAAAAAAATAGAACAAATTTCCTACTTTGGGAACTCAAAGTAGGTAAGATGGGCCAACAAAAAATCTAAACCAACATGTTTGTTGGTTGATTTAAGGGCTGGGAGATTTAAGTTTCTATAAAATTGTTTCTATTTTGATGATCAATAGAGTTTATTCTATTCTATGGCTTATTGCTGACTATAAAATACTAGTTTTTGCCCGCGATTTTGTCCGCGTACATAAAATATAGCTTAAGTCACTCAGGAATAAAGCAGCTTTCTATCGGTGAAAAAATTTTAACAATCGGACCAGTACTTCCAGAGATTACCTCCTACAAACAAAAAAAAACAGGTTAGGTATCGAAAGATGACTAGCAGTATCTTCCTGACAAAAGTAATTTGCAATCACAACAACCGACGAAGACCTCGAAAGTTGGGACTATCACCACTGGGCCATCACTGCTCTCATGTGGTGTGTGTTTTCCATACTTGGAAATAGAAACATGCATTTAAGAAACACATGCTATAGGATGTGTACCTATGTTTTCATTAATTAAGCTGTTTTTGAACTAACGAGCAGCTGTTGGCAAACTAACAAGGTTGTTATAAAGTATATTATAAAATGGCCCTCGAGATTTCATGTTCAGCGGGCAATGTAACCCACGTATGGAAAATATTGAGCCGAGTGCCAAGCGGGCTACGTATTACGCACTATTTCTCTCTTCCGCTCTTCAATAAAATATAACCTTAAACATAAGAGCTATCGCAAAATAACGTTTACCATAAGCTTGCCAACCAAGCTTTCTCAACAAAACGCTGACACAATTCTTTTGAAGACTAAAAATAGCGAAGATATCGTAACGGTTCGGTTCTTGCCTCCAAAGGGCACGAATCCTCAGAATGAAGGCATTACCATAAACCGACTATCTTTCATTTTAAAATACATTTGACCTTTACTCAGGAAATCTTGATAACAGACAGCTCATTTGAATTTGTATAATAATTTTACTAAGCAGGTCCTATTGTTACCTGTTTGTGGGAAGATGAAAGTGTTTTAGATTCTAAGTCACTCTAAGGATATGAAAACAGAAGATGTTAATTTCTATATCGAATTAATTTAAATTTGTACCTTAAATTTAAAACAGAACCAAACAAAAACGTATGAATTGTTCAAATATAATTGCACACGTGGAATTATGGGAACATTCCCAAATTGGTCGAGTAAGGTAACCGATATTGCAGATTCAGACTGTGGACAAACTCGAATGAATTTGCGACCGAAATAAAGGCTTTTATCGCCATTGGAATGCGTAATAGCCGGCTGGGGTGGAACGTACTCATACGTGGGCTACTGGACTGTGGGGCCTCTTTGTTTAGGGCCCGTGATTTCGGCTCTCTCCTGCAGAATAGCCGAGTGATAGATGGCGGAATTTAGGTTATTGATTGATCGCTAAATGCCCTGAGTGGCATGAGAGCTTCTGAATTAAGCTACCAACGGTCCAAAATGACTTTGGATTGAAAACTCAGCTATAAACATATAAATGAATTTGATTAGTCTTCAAAATTATAATATACATTATAATAATTAATACAGAATTTATTATTATAATTATATGCGATTAAAATCCGAACTCAAAGGTTAATTTATTTATTTAAACTTCATGTACAGTAGTGATAAGCAACAAGGTATTTTCTACCAATCAACCATTGGATTAAAAAAGATAACACCGTGGTAGGTGTGCATAGTAAATAAATAATAGATATTTAAAATAGTACGTAGTATCATTAAATTAAGTTGCTTTAAATAATAATAAAATAAGTTTTTTATGCTAGTATTATTAAATAATAAATACTATGATAAATATATCATTATATATCTCTATGATCTCAATAAATCATTATAAATAAGATAAAAGGTTGGTTGGTACCAGTTTGGAAATGTGCAGAATACTTTACCTAGCATAAAAAGTAGCAAACCACAAAAGTTTAGATAAAATAAATGCTTACCTTACTACATAAACGAAAAGTCTTTCATGATTTATTTACCCTTTCAATTGTGATAATTACAGACACAATTGAAAGACAATAGGTGCGCGAACGCCGGCGTTCGCTTGGGGTTTAATGAATTAATCTAAGTTACGGTGATATGATAATAAGTAAAACACAAAGTCATGTTAAATAATAACCGAGTCACCTCTCCGGTAACGTTTCATCTTGTCCAAAAATATTCAAAACTCCGAGACACCTCAATTCTCTCAACCTTCCACTCGAGACAAAATCGATTTGAAACAACTCCAGGAATAAACAATAAGTCCCGCTCTCAAAGGTCAGACCACAGACAGTTGACCAAAAATGGCGTCACAAGCGAGGGTATTTTTAAATAAATACAGAGATGGAGGGCAGGTCTGACGGGGCTATAACAGGAATAGAAGACCCCGTTTTCGCAATACGGAGGTCGATTTATATTTGAGCGGGTCCATCTGACTTATGTAAGCTTTCGATGCAACCGGGTGACGGGAATTGTTTATAAATGTATGAGACGAGGCTTCTGAAAATGTGAAGGTCACGTCTGAATTGGTAGCAAATGAGTTGTGCCCTAGCTCTGCGACGAATAAACATTCATGCGTCGACGTACTTACATTAGATAGTAATTTGTCTTGCTTTCATTTACTGTGGTTATCTGAGAGATTAATATATTGAAAATGTACGTAAAGTACATACAAAAGTACGAATACCACAGCCGAACTAATCAAACATGGTACTTCTCTAGATATGAGCCTCTTCCGAATATGCAGGGAATGCCACCGTTGCCATAAATTCAAATAAGTAGGTATCTTATTTTCCTGGTTTTCCTGGCAATATTGCCTCTTTGTTACCCTTTCTTTTTGTTTATGGGATTCCTCTTACATTGAAGCTAGAAGTATAAAATAGCTATAAAGGTATACGTATGAAAACGTGAAAATTGTTACATTCCTGGCTTATAAAACTAACTACCAGCAGTACTAACGGCAGAGTATGTGCTTTTTAACCGACTTCGAAAAGAAGGAGGTTTTATGTTGGAATGAATGTATTTTTTTATATATGTTCACCGATACCTCGGTCAATTGTGGACCCATTTTGAAATATATTTTTTTTTTATTGAAAGGTTTTGTTCTAAGTTGGTCCTATAAAAATATTGTTATGACCTGATCATGAATTTCGAAGATTTGGAACATAACTCCTCATAGAATCACAGCAGAACTGTCGTAACAAGTAAAATTGCTTTGTTTATACAAAGGGGTACTTTTTCTTGAAGTACCATAACTAAAAAGTGTAAAATAAAAAACTTAAAAAAATTACAACCAACATCAATGTAAAAATGTAAAAACACTGAAAAGTACAAAATAACTTGGTGTTAAACAACGAAGATACAAAACTATTATAGAAGTATCGGCTTTCGAAATTAACGTTATTTTGTACTTTTCAGTGTTTTTTTTTACATTGAAGTCAGTTGTATTTTTTTGTAAAAGTTTTTTTTTTTCTCTATTCAAAGATTTTCAGTTTCACTCAAATACATATTGTACATTTAGCGAATAACTCGTCGACGTTTTTAAGAAAGCTTATAAAATTATTACAAAAACGTTAGTTTAATGAGAAAACAAAAATAACACGTCTATTTTTATCTACATCAGACTATTTCTACTTAGAGAAAAATGGGAAGTTATATATTAATGTTATCTGCGTGGAGGTACTTGGGTGTTCGCCAGAATTTCACGAAACGTTACCCGTAAGTTCCTTCTTAGGTATATTTTGGTGGCTAGAACTAGACTTTAGACACTATAATAGTAAAGATGTCGTTTGAGAATATTTCGCTTCATTTTA